>OY728133.1:1764382388-1769580303 GCA_963277665.1 Viscum album
TTCTAATGGTGTTTATTTTTATAATGCCAAATCTTATGGATAATCATCTTTAATTTTATTGAATCCTTCCTTTATATAAATATCTAAAAACATAAGTACATTTCTTTTATAAAAATATAGTATATCACATGACAATTACCATTATATAAGTTTTATTTATATCTAAAATATCATTTAGGACAATTAAATGATAATCACTTAGTGTTTATGTGATTTATCTTTGTTCTAAAATTATATCTCAAAATGATATCAATAAAAAACACATAAATCCATAACTTAAGGGATTTCCTTTATATTATAACTTATATGATATCCATTATTCAATATTGATAGAATATTTTTTGGCGTTACTCTAATATTTTAAAAACATGCCATGAATGGAATTTTGGAACACTTGTAATTCTTGTAAGAATCACCATCGATCATCCTTGTACAAAAATCATCACATTGATGTGTATAAGTTATGGTGGGTTTAGGAATATATCCACTGAACATTTAAATTTTCAAATAATTTCTAGTTAAGATATTTTCCATCTAATTCACCCAATGTATTCTACATCTTTCAGCATGTATCTTCACTAATTAACATTATATTTTAAATATTTTTTATAGGAGTTTAATAAAGTGTATGATTTTACCTATAGATTATCAAAATAGTCTAAATATATTTCTAGGTATATTTTTGACACTTAAATTTAGTTTTACATGATACTAAATTATCTTTCCAAAATTTGTTATAATTTGAGTATGATGTTTTATATTATTTATTAATTACTAATATTGACCGTAAGTGATTAATGTATATTTAACCTATTAATTAAGTATTACATACCATAAAAATATTCATTTCAACTATGAAATAGTGTTTAATTATGTATATAACTGGATGATGAGATAAATTTTTTAGTAACACTCAATATAAAATAATAGGTTTATGAGAATCAATCAACTTGGAAATATGAAGTTGTTATGTTCTATTAATGAATCACCCACCTTCATCTACCTAGATAGTTAAACTTAATTTTTTAATCAATCTAAACATACTTGGTCACTATATTTGAATATAAATGATTGAGTTAAATATTTTTTCCAAAAAACCAATAAGTAAGAAATAATACAGGGAATATAAATATACCCAAAGTAGAATCTTATGAATTTTTATTTTTTATTTCACTACATTTACTAGCACAATGGTATTTATCTCTATATATGAAATAGATAGTATCATATTAATTACCCTCCCTTTAAATAAATTTTCCCTTCAAAGGATGTTATAAAGGTTATATTGACATTGGAATTTTCATATAATTATCAATATTTTACCTCACTTTTTCACAATAAATGATTGGTTACGATGTTCCCAACAATCCCTACCAGCTTGGTAAATAATTTTCAAAATATTCTTATGAATTTTCACTATATTATTCATTATTCAATTAGTAATGAATTTAGGTAATCAAGGTAGTTAATTTGATAATATGAGATTAGTGGATAATTTATTATCTATATAGAATCCTGACTTCCTTAACTAATCAATATAATCTATAATCTTGAAGTCATGATTATTAGATAGGTACTCACTATCATGTAAATTTTTTTTAGTATAATACCAATATCATTTATATGTATCCCCTCTTTCTATTTTTCACGTTCTAGGAGATGTTTTTTCAAGGTGTGTGCATCAATGTATTTATGTTTCATCTTATGATCTTTAGAAATTGGAGATAACATGATACCGATTTTTTTAATAATCCTCTATGTATCCATTATGCATAATTTTCATCTTCAATGACGTATTGTGTTGGCTGATATGAATAGGTGATTCCCATAAATAATCAAAATTTTCATACAGTAATATAGTGCACAAATAGTTTTAACGCTATTAGAAATTTGAGATGGTGGGGATATTTTAATTTTCTAGGAATGTTTATTGGGTTCCCTCAATTTTTCTTTCAATTTTTCAGTAATAAATAAAATAATATTTTATTTGAATTATCTTTATTTCTAGTTTTGATAGAGTAAGTTAATTTATTATGTCTCTGGATATTTTACCCAATCCCAACAACCCTCACATATAGATTTAGAATATCTAGTATAATTTATAATCCAGTAAAAATTATATATAGTCCCCTTAAAATATTCCTACATAGAGATTGGGAAATTATTCTACTGTATTTATGTAGGATTTTTCATCCAACTGCATTAACTTTTGTTTCCTTGATCTGTTGACTAGACTCCGCTCCTCCTAAAATAATATTTCCTCAACACTTACCCCCCATTTTCTCCAAGTGTTGTGAGTGAAACTAATATCAAGTTTAAATTGGTAGTTAGATGCAATACCTACATTAAAACTCTAAGATAAATGAATTTTCATAGATGTATGGATAGATATATACATCTAATTATGGTTGGATTTTTACTGTAGTGATGGAAGGTGATATATAATATAATATTTTATTTGTGATGATCTTATTTAACTTATGATTAAATATAATTTATTTTATCCTTTACATTTCTATTCACATTATTTTTATTTTATACAATTAACTAATCATATCTAACAAAATAATTTATACATAATAAATATTTTTATTTCAACTTCATAGGATTTTTAATTTATTTATGTGATAATGTTAAATCACTCAAACAAACCAAACATCTCATAAATATATAAATATTCCTATATTGATGAATAAAAAAAATTGTGATATGATTAAGAGATTTTTTTGCGCTGGTTATTTTGTTGTGTGGAAGGTAAATAATCTTTGACAATGGTTTAAATAACTCCTTGATTCCGTTCCTATATTAATTTTTAAAGTTCCTATATTAACCCATATATAAATTTGGTTGGTTTCACTTTGGTTTAGGTATTAAAATACCTACTCTCACAAAAATATCCATCCTATATAAATGTTTTACCACTCAAAGATTAGGGGTACTGGGGATTTTGGGTTACATGAAATTAACCTTGTACACATTGGCCCAAACATAATAAATGAGAAGGGGATGATTCACATATCATTATATATAATTTAATAATAATCTTTATCATAGAATACATGATTTAAATAATTAAATTAAATAAACCCAACACATAAATATGTTGGTAAATCCCATGATCAATCAATTCATGTAGAGAATATGTAGTTAATCTTATTATATTTTATTTAAATTATTCTTAATTCAGATAAATTTAAATTAATAAATTAACAAATAAATAAATCATTATCTTACTAATAATCACAAATAGTCATTTAGATATGAGAAAATCCCACCCTTGTATTATTTTTAATATTTTAATATATTTATTTTTTATTTATAAAATTATTATGAATGTTACATGTAAAGAATATATAATACAACATATAACTTTATATATTAGATTAAAAAAATTAATGTAATTTAATATATATATTGATATATCTGGAATGTACTAGGGAATTGACATAATATGTACCTTTAGTGTTTGAATAAATCAATCTTTTTAGTTTTACTCTTACATGACCAGCTTGGTTAGTCAAACTTTTATGTGTCATAAACTATATACAGTCCCTTTTATGTAATGTTTAATTATATGTAATGTATTATCACATGGCATGTTCTGATATAATAAATGGTTTTTTATATTTGTCAAGACTCATTGTTCCTATGGTGTGTATAAACACCCAACACTCCATAAATATATGTGGTGTGAATAACTGGACATGAGTGTGAAGTACATGATGTGTATGGTGGACATATATGTCTCATAGTCATAGAATATCATGGATAATGATAATTAAGAATTTATTTCCACAAAATAAATAAAAAATTACTCGGTATATACTTGGAGCTAATTGGCACATATCACATGATGTGTATATCCAACTACAAATCATGTATGTGTCTCTCTTTAATTATCCACATTTTGAAAAACATGACACAACTATATTAAAAAAGTATCTTCAAAGAGTTTAAATGTCTTACATTACATGTAAAGGGTGATAGATTCTTTTTAATCCAATATTGCTCACTCACACAATACGCCTTGTGTCTTGATGTAACAACCAGATTTTTTTCTCCTACTTGTAAAAAACTCATGACTATTTTATTATGTTCACAATATATATAAATAAAATTAAATTTTATAATAAAATGGGAATTAAGTGAAAATATTTATTAAAATAAATAAAAATAGTATTGATAGATAAACACTGAATCATAGTACAAACACTAAGGGAACATCACAAGATCTCATTCTCCAACGAGTAAAACTAATTCCATGGTAACTATAAAAAGAACGTGAAGTTTTAGTAATATAATAGAAATTATCAAGGTAAGTGGAGAAACTATTTAATTTAGTGAATGTTGAGGTATGAGAACGGTGGAGTATATATTGGGTATAAATATAAATGTGACCATTAGAATTTGATCATTACTTGACCATTTGTAATGTGATTTTTATACAACCATTTTATTTGAAATAATATTCAATAAAATATTAAAATATCATTTTAAAATATAATATCAATGTATTATATTAATATTTAATTTTTTCTAATAAATATCCATATAAACTTTGTGAACCAATACCTATGATATTATAAAATTTTAAAATATATAAAAAGAATAAATGATATGTTTCCGTTTAAAAATATTATTTTATAGAAAATATGAGATTTATCATCAAATAATATTTTCTCATACCTATGAATTTATTTTCATAAAATAATCATTATTTTTGTATTCAACACATGAAATTTGGTCATGATACAATTTTTTGATTTTATTTTTTTTAGTGAATTGTAAAAATATAGTTTTTGGTCATTAATATGTTATATGAACTCATAAATATTTATTCATGATGTATTAATTTAAATAAATGAATCAGAAACTGAAAATTAGTTATTTTTTATTTGTAATGATTTTAAAATATCATCTAAACCTACATAAAACATTCTAATGTTTAAATTGGAATGTAATCTTTTGAAAAAAAATTATTTTGGGAAAAAAGAATTTCTTAAGCCAAAGTAATATTAAAAAATTATATGTGGTTTTTGAAATCATATATTTCAAATTCCAGCTTCTTTATTTCATAAAACATTATCTAAAACCAATGGTGTCCCATGGAAATTTCATTTTCTAAAACCTATAATTGTGATACCAATATTTGGAAATAATAAACAATTTTCTTCACATTTCTATAAATACCACCTCTCCACCCCTTTATGACCTCTAGAAGCCCGATGGCCTTCGAGTTTTATTGATTTTAGATAACCCCCATTTTAAGGATTGGGGGGGTGGATCCCATAAAATACCTGCATGCCTAGATCCTCAAGGACCATTCATAACCTGAAGGTTCATATGCACATGGCCCCGTAAATGACATTTCAAGGCCCAAGACCTGAATACAATTTTGGAACTACCCCTACCCAACATCTTGTATATTACAAGATGTATAGATCCCCACCTCACATGGATAATCAGTATAATGGCACCAAATAGAGTATCATGGTTCCATTTTCTTAAATAAAGTGTCATACCCTCTCATTCATCCAACCAGGTTAGCTATGCTGGTGGATGCTACCTTCTCAAAATTCACTTCTAGGGTGTGCTCCTGTGTGGTCTCTCTAGTATTGGTCTTATTTATTTTTGTCCTAGGGGATTGGTGGACTAAAGGCCTATGGTTTCTCGAAGGAAATATTTCCTAAGGTCCCTTTTGGTGGCCCAACATACCTATCTCCCAAAGGCCTTGGTGGCCCAAAGGTCCTGTGACCCATATGCCCAAATCGATGGACCAAAGTCCCAAATGGAATGAATAGTTCTGGTTTCTATATTACTAAACAATACCTATTATAGTAACTACTCATATACTACTACAGTACTCTATAAATTCACCCCAACCTATATTTGATCCTAGGTCTTTTGGATTTCAAGAAAGAGACTCTTCCACTCAGGTACACGATTGTTGGCTCTCCACCCCTTCTATTTTCTCCCAATCTCATTATATAATCCCTCCCTATAATATAATATTATTATTAAATTTTACAAATATATAAAACTATAAATGTAGAACTTGTCTAATATTAAGATGTGTTATATAATTTAATAGAATATAAAGAGGTTCTGTTGTGGGTTTTGTCAAATGATGTGTGTTTTTGGGGTATTTTTGGTGCAGTTGAGTGGCAGACCAAGGTTGTATCTCAAAAGAAAATTTAATTAAAATAAAATATGAAAAATATTTTTAAAATTAAATAAAATAAAGGATACATGTGACTTAGAAGGATTGGGAAGTATAAATGTTTATGAAACTAGAAGATGTTTGTTGTATGAACATTGTATTTTGTTGTTGTTTTTATTTTTGAATTTTTATTGATAAAACAAAATGATGATATTTTTCTAGAAAATATTTTTAGAATGAATAATATATCTAAATATAATTATTAAATTACTTATTAAATATTTAAATATAAAATAAATCCCATTTAATTATGATCTCCTAATTTTTAAACCCTAAAACCCTATGTGTGTTAACTTAACCCAAAAGAATAAATTTATTAAACACTAGGATAGCTTCAGAATATGAAATCATAGAACCTTAAATTGATTGTTTTTATAAAGATATAATTTGATTAGTAGTAAATTAAGGCACATATCCATTATTTAAATGGGTATGAATTCAGTTTTTGGATTGTTTCTTAGCTCTACAAATTGATCTTGGGTTATTTTGTTTTACCGATTAAGACCGTGACCTCATAATTCACACAATACTCAACCTCATGTGTTTTTATTGATTATTTAATCAATTTATTAGTTTAATTTAGGTTAAAAAAATAATATATCATATTATTTTAATTATATTTGGTCATTTATTCAAAACAAATAAATGAATATGGTTAGATACAAATCGATTAATAAGAAGAACTAATCATCCATGGTTGGTGTAGTATGTAACAGTCGGGATTTTTATGAGAAATATTTTGTTTTTATGTTATCACCAAAGTAATCTTTCACTACACACAACACGGGATTGGATTCCTTTACAGTCAATCGTGACCTTCCTCGATAGCTTGCATTGTACGCAATACCGAGTTTCACTAAACAACGATATGCTATTAAAATATTATTAAAACTAACCGTTATGAATAGTAATACCCAGTTTTTGAAATTTTATAAATTTTATCTTTCAAAATGGACTTCATTTTTGTATTCGGAATATCGAAATTAGCCTAGGGTGAATTTTTGGTATTTTTTTGAAAACATTCAATTTTTGATGAATAGTGAAAACACTGGGTTACTATTTAAAAACTGAATTTTTATATAAATAATTATTATTTTTATTTAATTCAAAATTGATACATAATACCTATATAAGTTCAAAGTAATTCATTGGAGTCATCTTATAATAATTTTAGATATATAAATATTTTATTGAACTTTTCACCGTCTTTTACCCACCTCCTAGGAGAGTTTGAAAATTTCCATAAAACATAATTTTACCACTTCTATGAGTGGAATATCAAAAATCCGAGAGAAGTGGTTAACATCAAGGAGTAAAATGTGGTCAATAAGATAAAAATAATTTTTGGTGAATAGTAACTTTTTACTTTTATTTACCACGGTTAAAAGTAAATAGGGTAATTAAGGGGAAAATGATATTATTATTACCCTAACACATGTCCTAATTCTATTGGATAAGATTAATTAGACCAAAAAACCCTTAGGAATAAAATATGACCATTTAGGTCCACTTGGATTAGATTAGGACATTTATCATTATTTTATTTAAAGAAGAGTTAAATTAGTTAAAATCAAAGATTAATAACTAAAAAAAATTTAATATAGAGTTTTACATAAGATAATTTAGACTATAAATATTCATTAGAATGATAAAATTATTTCCTACATAATGATATTTTATTTATAATTTTTAGACTTTAAATAATTTAATTTATTTCTGACACAATGATGATGGAGTAATTACTTTATTAAGGAAATATTAACATAATATATATTATAAATACCCAAATAAATGTAATTTGAGACTTTTTTTGAATTAAACTAATTTTATAGGTTAATATGTCATGTTAATATTGATTTAATTAAATTTGTTCGAACTAATAATGCTGTTATGAGTTTCACAAAAATCAATTACCAAATAGTGTCAAGATTGACATAAAATAGTTCTTAAAACAAATATTATATTATTAATTTTTATTTTATTCCAAAAAATCTAAGGTTCGGAAAAATAACTCAGATAGGGTTATGTATATTAAAAATGAACAACTTGGTGTTAGTTTGGCTTTTTATAGTAAGTTTATTAACCTTATAGTGTAAGAAAACAAGAAGACACCGTAAAAATAAAATTATTTAACTTAAAGTTAAATCTAAATGTTATGGTTAAAATAGAAACCTAAACTTGTATGAATTCTATTGAATGAGAGGATTTCGACCCATACCCACCTTATCTTATAAATAAATCAATTTGGAGCTATTAAAAATAGAATATGACTTTATAATAAAATAATATTTTTTTTCCAAAGGTTCCCCTCTCCTCCCTTATAAAAGGGCACCTCCTCCCTCTCCTCCTCACACCGCTTTGAGCCATAAATCTCGGCCAGACCTGGCCAAATTATCTTCTCCACTTCTATAGAAACATCCTAGAGGTTCTGGTCTTCTCCAAAGACCAACTCTAGCGCCCTAAGAGGAGGTTAAGAAGAGGCGCGCCAAAGAAGAGGTAACATCCATTACCGATCCCTTCCAATTTATTTCTTCTTCTACTACCTCTTATTTAATTGTTTCATTATGAAGTACTAAAATAAGTATCACTCATATTCTGATATGTTATTATAAATATGAAACAACCCTATTTCACCTTCTATCCATCCTATGGAAAACGAAATCACCACGTGTGCGTACGTATGGAATACCGTCTCCAAGCCGTGGTGTAATCTGTTTTCCACCACCACCTTACTGGGATGGGTATAATGGTGTAAAGAATAACTATATATGATTATTGTAAAGTGATATTGATTCTGAAATAGTATACATACACTTCAAAACAATTCCACAATCATGGGAATGATATAATCGCTCATGCGTACGTACGGCCTACCGTGTCCACGATGTGATGTGACTCGTTCTACATGATCTTCATTGAATAATGATAATATAAATGAATTGAATTAATAAATATGATATATATTACACTAATACCATTATGTAAATGATATTTCTATAACCTAAACAGAATAATAAGAATTTATTCTACAAAACACGCATAAGAACAAAATGCAATAAACACCCAAATAACAAGTAGCAATGAAATATTACTAATAAGAAGATAAGAATATAAGAATATGAAAATATATGATATCATAACAATGGGTATGATTCTGGAAGAAGTCAATGACATTATTTAAATCATTATACGGGAGGTTCGGACACGTACGAAGCAAATCAGACCTAAGGTAAGGGAAAATATCACAATCTCATTTTTTTTCTGAGATTGTTTATATTTTAGAATTTACTGGGGAATATTTATTATCCACATCCATGTTTCCTCAATATGTATTATTAAATATATCCTCCTACAATTGTTTAAATCCAATATTACTTGTTGGTGAGTTTTTATTAAAAGATATGAAATGAATCTTTTGTCATTTTTAGTACGAGGTACTTTTTGAATTTTCTGGCCAATGTACGAGAAGAATGTTTTTTAACTTATACAGCCTAAATGGACTTTTAAAACATCATTTCCATGAAACATCCTTTACTATTTTTCATGTTTATTTTTAATCAACTTCTTTTAGATTAAAATTTTATGACATTTTAATAAAGGAAAAATGTTTTTAAAGTAGAAAGGATATTTTCCTCAAGAATGGAGTTCAAGTGTTTTATCAAAATTATTTTCCATATAAGATAACATAGGGTTCTGTTTCTATCCCTATTTTTACTTTTATTTTATTATGTTATGATGGAATTATTTTTATGATGTCCTTTTATCTTATATGGATTATGTTATGATGGCATGATGTTTAAGAATCCCATTTTTATTACATGGGTTATGCTATGATGTATGATTTATGATCTTGTGGCACACAAAAGAATGGTATCATTATGATATGGGTGGGACCTATATCTCCCTCCAATGCATTGGGTACAGATTTATATCTCTTGAGATAGACATGGCTGGAATATCAGGTTAATCCGGTTCAGTGAAACAGGATTGAAATGAGGAGTGGACTCGGTTTAGAAATGGACTTTGTCTGCTAAGATAGTCTTGGCAATGAGTCTTGACTAATAAGAAATGATTCTCTACGATTATGTGTGTTTGCGACAAAGTTTCATGTTTTATGTTATGATTATTTGGATTACATTTCATTATTATGATTGATCCCATGACATGATATTATGATCTCTTTTGCAGGACAAGATTTTCAAAATGTTATGTTCTTAAGAATATGATATGATTGATATTTTTTTACCCTTACTGAGCATTTGAGCTCACCCTTTTGTATGTTTTCTTTTCCCCAGGTATGGAAGAAGGGTATTAAGTAGAATATGCCAAAAGGACTCTAGATATGATGAAATAAATGGGAGACAACGTAGATGATTTATGAAGCAGTTGTTTATGTTTCCCAGTTTCTAAAGACACTTTACCTATACGGTCCTACCATGGTTTTGTTATATGGTGTAATAATTGTGTTTCAATTTTGAAGTAATAACAATTTATGTAAAGTATGGGTCTTTATAGTTGGTATCAGAGGAAATGTGTAGTCAACCTTTGGAAACTAGGATGTGAAAACCTTAGTAAGAACCCTAAGGATATATCTAAGCATAGAACACAATCTTAGTGTTTTAGAAATAGCGATGAAAAACCTATGATAAGACCTTAAGGGTGAAATTTTATTCTTGATTATGTGGTTTTACAATTATAATTAGTGTCTATCACACTATTCTTCTTGGTTTTAGTCAATGGATGGAACCCGAAAGAACCGTGTTAATACGGAATGCGATGGGCAATGTAATTATTGTCCCGCTGAGCAACCAAACGTTATGGTAGCTGGAATGAAAAATCTTGTAGCCATGATCACACAACTTTCTCAAGCTATGAATCATGCAAGAATTCCAAACAAGGAAAGGAAGGAGCAACATTCTATTGAATCCTTCATGAGGCAGCGTCCACCCAAATTAAGCGTGTCTACTAATCCATTAGTTGTTGAACAATGGATCAGTACTACTGAAAAGATATTTTCAGTTCTTCAATGTTCTGAACATGACAAAGTCCTCTTAGCAGTGTATCGTTTGGAAGGTGATGATGATCAATGGTGGAATCTTATCAAGAATATGAGGCCAAGATATGAAATTGTGTCTGTGGAATAGGACGAGTTCAAGAACTTATTTTTCAATAAGTACTTCCATCATACTCTTTGAACAATGATGGAGGAGTTTCTTGAACTGAAGAAAAAGGATGATGAATTTGTTGGTACCTACGAAGAAAATCTTACGAGACTTGCGAGGTACGCTTCTATAATTGTTATCCAAAACTGAGAGTAAGATCGATCGATTCTTTAGTGGCTTAAAACCAAGTCTCCAATGGGAATTATCCATTAGGGACTTCAATAGCTATGAGGAAATTGTTCGATGTGCTCTCAATGTTGTGATGGAGATTGGAGTAACCCATCAATCATATGTATTTGATAAAAAGAGAAAAATGGAATTCAAAGGAAAATCTAATGATCACACTGAAAAGAAGATGAATTTACCCTTACGCTCAAAGTGTGGAAAGAAACATAGAGGGAGTTGTCTTAAAGGTACAAGTAAATGATTCAAATTTTGAAAGGAGGGTCATGTGGCATTTGAATACCAAAATGATGGGAAGAATATGTCTAATGATGCAAACAAAGAAAAGGCTACACATAGTGCACCTCCTACACTTCAATGTTACAAGTGGAAATAAATGGGGAATTATGCCAATAAATACCCTAATCCAAGGGTTTTTTATGATGATCAACATCAACAAACTGTTAATGCTAAAGAAAAAGGAAAGTCACATGCAATTTCGATCAGCGATGTGGAGTATGATAATGAAGTGGTGAAAGGTACACTTACCATCCACAATAAAGTAGAAAATGTTTTATTTGATTCTGGATCCACACACTCTTTTATTTCTGAAGAATTTTCTAAGGGTGTCGCCATATTACCTCAACAATTCGATGTTCAGTTAGCTATGACAACCCCTAATGGCACAACAGTTGCATCAAAAGTTTCTAATTCCTCTCCGGTTGAAGTTTGTGGGAAAGTGATTCTTTTAAATCTTGTGATCGTTCCTATAGTGTAATTTGATGTGATTCCTGGCATGGATTGGATTTCATTATATGGAGCTCATATCAATTTCCAATTAAGGGAAGTCACATTTCATATTCCAGATCAATCTATGATTGTCTATCGATACAAGGATGAACATAACCTTCCATTGAAAATTTCTTCCATCTTATGGGTCTTGATTCCACTAAATGATGGTTATTTATCTTAAATGGTTGGTGAGAAACTCATGATTAAGAATATTCCCATTGTACGAGAGTTTGATGATGTCTTTATGGAGGAATTGCCAAGTCTTCCACCAAATCGTGAAGTTGAGTTTTCAATAGAAATTATATCGGGTGCTATTCTTATTTCCAATACACCTTATATAATGGCACCAATTGAGCTGTAAGAATTGAAGAAGAAACTTTAATAGAATCTTGATAAGAGATTCATATGCCCTAGTGCATCAACTTGGAGAGCACATGTTCTGTTTTTTAGGAAGAAAGATGGATCAATGAGACTCTGTATTGATTATCGAGAACTTAACAAGATCACTATCAAGAACAAATATCCTCTCCCACGCATTGATGACTTATTTGACCAACTACATGGAGCTCAATACTTTTCCAAGATTGATCTTCATTCAGGGTATCATAAATTAAGGTTCAAAGGGAGAATATACCAAAGATGGATTTACGTACAAGGTATGGACACTATGAATTTAGAGTGATTCCATTTGGTCTTACTAATTCCCCTGTTATCTTCGTGGATCTATTGAATAAAGTCTTTAGAGACTATCTTGATCAATTTGTGGTAGTCTTTATAGACGATATTATTGTCTATTCAAAGAGAAATAAAGAACATGAAGATCACTTGATAATTGTATTGAAGACCCTGAGAAAGGAGAAGCTTAATTCCAAATTTACCAAGTGTAAATTTTGGCTTAAAAAGTTTCATTTTTGGGTCGCATAATCTCAAAAGAGGGGATATCTGTTGATCCAGCAAACACAGAGGTTATCGAAAGATGGTCAAGACCAACAATAGTAACTAAGATCTGAAGTTTTCTTGGTTTTTCTGATATTATCGACGTTTTGTGAATGAATTTTCATGATTATCTAATCCACTCACTAGGTTGACTCGAAAAGGAGTTATGTTCGTGTGGATGGAGGAAGGTGAAAAGAATTTCAAGGAGTTGAAAAGAAGGTTATCCAGTGCACCTGTGCTCACAGTGCCTTGTAGTGGAGAAAGGTTTGTGATCTATAGTGATGCATCCAAGAAGGGATTGGGGTGTGTTCTAATGCAAAATGATATGGGGATAGCTTATGCCTCACGACAGTTGAAAATCCATGAGAAAAATTACCCAACTCATAATTTGGAGTTAGGTGTGGTAATCTTTGCATTAAAGATTTGGTGGCATTATCTTTATGGTGAAAGGTGTGATATTTATACATATCATAAAAGTTTAAAGTATATTTTCACACAAAAAGATCTGAATATGTGTCAAAGAAGATTGTTGGAGCTGATTAAGGATTACGACTGCTCAATTCATTACCACCCTGGGAAAGCAAACAAGGTGGTAGACACATTAAGTTGACAAGTCCATGCTAGCTTATCCTTGATGAGGATAAAAAGAGATCCAATATTTATGTATTTACAAAGGATGGATCTTGGAATTATAATGGAAGGGTAAAATCTTATTTTTCACAAATGAATGTTCAACAATCTATACATGTGAAGATTAAAGAGGCACACAAAGAAGATATAGAGTTACAAAAGAATGTGAGAAATGTTCCTGAATTCAACATTGATTGTGATGGGATAATAAGTTTTAGGAATCGGGTTTGTGTTCCTCCCATCCCAGAATTAAAGAAGGAGTTGCTGGATGAGGCTCATTGTTATTCATTCTCTATTCATCGTGGAAGCACGAAGATGTATAGGGACCTGAAAGAGTACTTCTGGTGGGACGACATGAAAAGAGATGTTGCTGAATGTGTCTCTCGATGCCTGGTTTGTCAGCAAGTTAAAGCTGAGAGACAGAAGTCTAAGTGGATGTTACAACCATTACCCATACCTGAATAGAAATGGGAAAACATCACTATGGACTTTGTCACTGGACATCCTAAAACATCCAAAGGAAATAATGATATCTGGGTCATAGTTGATCGTCTTACAAAGTCAACACACTTCATTACTTTTAGAGAGGATTTCTCTCTTGATCAGATTGCTAGGATATATGTAAATGAAGTGGTAAGATTTCATGGAGTGCCACTTTGCATTATAACTGATCGGGATCCAAGGTTTGCCTCGAAGTTCCGGAGGTGTCTTCAGAAAAATCTAGATAGAGAGTTGAGTTTCAGCATTGCTTATCATCCTCAGACAGACGGTCAGTCTGAGAGAACAATTCAAACTTTAGAAGATATGTTGAGAGCTTGGTCTATGGATTTCAAAGGATGTTGGGATCAACAGATACCTTTGGTATAATTTTCTTATAATAATAGCTTTCACTCCAGAATTTAGATGGCTCCTTATGAAGCTCTCTATGGAAAGAAATGCAGGACTCTAACATACTAGGATGAAGTTGGGGAAAGAAAGCTATTAGGACCTGATCTTGTTGATGAGATGGCAGAAAAGGTCCGATCTATTCAAAAACACATAATAGTAGCTCAAAGTAGACAAAAAAGTTATGCCGACAATCGAAGAAAAGACCTATATTATGAAGGAGGTGATAAAGTGTTGTTACGAATATCTCCTTGGAAGAGAGTAATGAGATTTGAAAGAAGGGAAAGATGAGCGCTAGGTATATCGATCCTTTCAAAATACTGGATCTTGCTGGGAAGGTAGCTTACCGATTGGAACATCCACCAAATCTCTCTCAAGTTCATGATGTGTTGCATGTATCTCTCCTGAGAAAGTATATACCTGATCCTTCACATGTACTCAGCTCAGAAGTTGTACCGCTAGAGGAAGATATTTCTTATGAAGAACAGCTGATAGAGATTCTAGATCGTAGTGAAAAAGTTCTACAGAACAAGACCACTCGCTTGGTGAAATTTTTATAGAGGAACCACCAATTAGAAGAAGCTACATGGGAGCTTGAGGATATGATGAAGGAGAGGTATCCTCATCTATTTGTTACAAAGTGATGAATTGTGAGGGCGAAATTCATTTTAAGGGGGGTAAAATGTAACACCCTAGATTTTTATGAGTAATATTTTGTTTTTATGATACCATCAATGGAATCTTTCACTACACACAACACTGTCTTGGATTTCTTTACACGTAATCGCGACCTTCCTCGATAGCTTGCATTGTATGCAAAACCGAGTTTCCCTAAATAATGATATGCTATTAAAATATTATTAAAACTAGCCATTATGAATAGTAATACCCACTTTTTGAAATTTTATAAATTTTATCTTTCAAAATGGACTTCATTTCTAGATTCAGAATATCGAAATTAGCCTAGGGTGAATTTTTGGTATTTTTTCTGAAAACATTCAATTTTTGATGAATAGTGAAAACACTGGGTTAATTTTTAAAAACTAACTTTTTATTTAAAAAATTATTTATTTTATTTAAATAAAAATTGATACATAATACCTATATATTTTCAAAGTAATTAATTGGAGTCATTTTATAATAATTGTAGATATATAAATATTTTATTGAACTTTTCACCGTCTTTTACCCACCTCCTAGGAGAGTTTGAAAATTTCCATAAAACTTAATTTTACCTCTTCTGTGAGTGGAATTTCAAAAATCCAAGATACACGGTTAACATCAAGGAGTAAAATGTGGTTCAATAAGATAAAAATAATTCTTGGTGAATAGTAACTTTTTACTTTTATTTACCACGGTTAAAAGTAAATAGGGTAATTAAGGGTAAATATGATAATATTATTACCCTAACACAAGTCCTAATTCTATTGGATAAGTTTAATTCGACCAGAAACAACCTTAGGAATAAAATATGACCATTTAGGTCCACTTGGATTAGATTAGGACATTTATTATAATTTTATTTAAAGAAGAGCTAAAATAGTTAAAATCAAAGATTAATAACTAAAAAATTATTAATATAGGGTTTTACATAAGATAATTTCAACTATATATATTCATTAGAAAGATACAAATATTTCCTACATAATTTTATTTTATTTATAAGTTTTAGACTTTATATAATTTAATTTATTTGTGACACAATGATGATGCAGTAATTACCTTATTAAAGAAATATAAACATAATTGATATTATAAATACCCAAATAAATATAATTGGAGAATTTGTATGAATTAAACTAATTTTATAGGTTAACATTACATGTCAATATTGATTTAATTAACTTTGTTCTAACTAATAATGTTGTTATGATTTTCACAAAAATCAATTACCAAATAGTGTCAAAATTGACATAAAATAGTTTTTAAAACAAATATTATATTATTAATTGTTATTTTATTCATAAAAATATATAGTTTGGAAAAATGACTTATATAAGGATATATATATTAATAATGGACATCTTGGGGTTGGTTTGGCTTGTTATAGTAAGTTTATTAACCTTATATTGTAAGAAAATAAGAAGACACAGTAAAAGTAAAATTATTTAACTTAAAGTAAAATCTAAATGGTAAGGTTAAAATAGATGCCTAAACTTGATTAAATTCTATTGGATGAGAGTATTTCGACCCATACCACCTTATATTCGAAATAAATCAATTTGGAGATATTAAAAACCGAATATGTCTTTATAATAAAATAATATTTTTAGTTTTTCGAAAGGTGCCCCTCTCATCCCTTATACAAGGGCACCTCCTTCCTCTCCTAATCACAGCACTTTGAGCCATCAAGCTCGTCCAAACCTGGAAATATTCTCTTCTACACTTCCATAGAAACATCCTAGAGGTCTTGGTCTTCTTCAAAGATCAACTCTAGTGCCCTAAGAGGAGGTTAAGAAGAGGCGCGTCAAAGAAGAGGTAACATCCATTACCGATCCTTCCTAATTTATTTCTTCTTCTACTACCTCTTAATTAATTTTTTCATTATGAATTAATAACATCAGTATAACTCATATATTTATATGTTATTATAAATATGAAAAAACCCCATTTCACCTTCTATCCATCCTATGGAAAATGAAATCACCGCGCGTGCGTACGTACGGAATACCGTCTCCACGCCGTGGTGTAATCTATTTTCCACCACCACCTTACTTGGATGGGTATAATGGTGTAAAGAATAACTATATACGATTATTCTAAAGTGATATTGATTCTGAAATAGTATACATACCCTTAAATACAATTCCACAATCATGGGAATGATATCATCACTCGTGCGTACGTATGGCCTACCGTCTCCACGATGTGATGCGACTCGTTCTACATGATTTTCATTACATAATGATTATATAAATGAATTGAATGAATAAATATGATATATATTACACTAATACCATTCGGTAAATGAGGTATCTATAACCTAAATTTAATAATATGTATTTATTCTACAAAACATGCACAACAACAAAAAGCAATAAACACCCGAATAACAAGTATCAATGAAATATTACTAATAAGAAGGTAAGAATCTAATAATATGACCATATGTGATATCATAACAATAGGTATGATTTCGGAATAAGTCAATGACATTATTTAAATCATTATACAGTAGTTTTGGACACGTATGATGCAAATTGGGCCTAAGGTAAGGGAAAATCTCACAATCTCATTTTTATCTGAGATTGTTTATACTTCAGAATTTATTGGGGAATATTTATCATCCACATACATGTTTCCTAAATATGTATTATTATTTCTATCCTCGTACAATTTTTTAAATCCAATATTACTTCGTGGTGAGTTTTTAGTAAAATATATGAAAGTAATCTTTTCTTGTTTTTAGTACGAGGTACTTTTTGACTTTTCCAGCCAAAGTACGAGAAGAATGTTTTTTTAAATTATATGTCCTGAATGGACATTTAGAACATTATTTCCATGAAGCTTCCTTTACAATTTTTCAAGTTTATTTTCAATCAAATTCTTTTAGTTTAAAATTGTATGACATTTTAATAAAGGAAAAATGTTTTTGAAGTAGAAAGGATATTTTCCTCAAGAATAGAGTTCAAGTGTTTTATCAAAATTATTTTCCATATAAGACAATATAAGGTTCTATTTATATCCCTATTTTTACATTGATTTGATTATGTTATGATGGAATTATTTATATGATGTCCTTTTCTCATATATGGATTATGTTATGATGGCATGAGGTTTAAGAATCCCATTTTTATTACATGGGTTATGCTATGATGTATGATTTTTGATATTGTGGCACACATAAGAATGGTATAATTATGAGATGGGTGGGACCTATATCTCCCTCCAATGAATTGAGTAAATATTTATATCTCATGATATAGACATGGCTGGAATAGCAGGTTAATCTGGTTCAGTGAAACAGGACTGAAACGAGGAGTAAACTCAGTTCAAAAATGTACTTTTTCTGCTAAGATAGTCTTTGTAATGAGTCTTGACTAATAAGAAATGATTCTCTATGATTATATGTATATGCCATAAAGTTTCATGTTTTAAGTTATGATTATTTGGATTACATTTTACTATTATTATTGATTACATGACATGATATTATGATCTCTTTTACAGGACAAGATTTTAAAAATGTTATGTTCTTAAGGATATAATATGATTGATATTTCTTTTGTTTACCCTTAGAGATCATATGAGCTCACCCTTTTGTATTTTTTCTTTTCCCCAGGTCTGGAAGAAGGGTATTAAGTAGAATATTCCAAAAGGGACTCTAGATATGATGAAATAAATGGGAGACAGTGTAGATGCTTTATGAACCAGTTACTTATGTTTCCCAGTTTCTAAAGACACTTTACCTATACGGTCCTACCATGGTTTTGTTATATGTTGTAATAAGTGTGCTTCAATTTTGAATTAATAATAATGTATGTAAAGTATGGGTCGTTATAATTGGTATCAGAGGAAAGGTATAGTCAGCCTTTGGAAACTAGGATGTGAAAACCTTATTAAGAACCCTAAGGATATATCTATGCATAGAACACAATCATAGTGTTTTAGAAATGTCCATGAACAACCTATGATAAGACCATAAGTGTGAAATTTTATTCCTGATTATGTGGTTTTCCAATTATAATTAGTGTTGCTTACACTATTCTTCTTGGTTTTAGTCAATGGCTGGAACCCGATGGAACCGTGTTAATGGAGAATGCGATGGGAAATGAAATGATTGTCCCCCTGGGCAACCAAAAATTATGGTAGCTAAAATGAAAAATCTTGTAGCCATGCTCACACAACTTTCTCATGCTATGAATCATGCAAGAATTCCAAACGAGAAAATGAAAGAGAAACATTCTGTTGAATCCTTTATGAGGCATCGTCCACCCTCATTTAGCAGGTCTACTGATCCCTTAGTTGTTGAAAAATGGATCAGTATTACTGAAAAGATATTTTCAGTTCTTCAATATTCTGAACATGACAAAGTCATCTTAGCAGTGTATCATTTGGAAGGTGATGCTAATCAATGGTGGAATAATATCAAGAATATGAGGCCAAGAGATGAAATTGAGTCCATGGAATGGGACGAGTTCAAGAACTTATTTTTCAATTAGTAATTCCCTCGTATTCTTTGAACAAAGATGGAGAAGTAGTTTCTTGAACTGAAGCAAAGGATGATGAATTTGTTGGAACCTACGAAGAAAATTTTACGAGACTTGCGAGGTATATTTCCAGAATTTTTATCCAACCTGAGAGTAAGATCAATCGATTCTTTAGTGGCTTAAAACCAAGTCTCTAAAGGTCATTAGCCATAAGGGACTTCAATATCTACGAGGAAATTGTTCAATGTGATCTTAAGTTTGAGATGGAGATTGGATTAACCCATCAGTCATATGTGTTTGATAAGAAGAGGAAAATAGAATTCAAAGGAAAATCTAAAGAGCACACTGAAAAGAAGATGAGTTTTCCCTTATGCTCAAAGTGTGGAACGAAACATGGAGGGAGTTTTTTTAAAGGGACAAGTAAAAGATTCAAATGTGTAAAAGAAGGTCATCGGGCATTTTAATGCCGCAATGATGGGAAGAAGATGTCTAATGATGTGAAGAAAGAAAAGGCTACATAGAGTGCACCTCCAATACTTCAATGTTACAAGTGTAAAGAAATGGGGAATTATGCCAATTAATTCCCTAATCCAATGTTTGTTGATGATGATCGACATCAACAAACTCTTAAGGCTAAAGAAAAAGGAATGTCACATGCAATTTATATCAACGATGTGGACTATGATAACGAATTGGTGAAAGGTACACTTACCATCCACTATAAAGTAGAAAATGTTTTATTTTATTATAAATCCACCCACTCTTTTATTTTTAAAGAATTTTCTAAGGGTACCACCGTATTACCTCAACAATTAGTTGTTGAGTTAGCTATGACAACCCCTAATTTCACAACAGTCGCATCAAAATTTTATAATTCTTCTCCGATTGAAGTTTATGGGAAAGTGCTTCCTGAAAATCTTGTGATCCTTCCTATAGTGGAATTTGATGTGATTCTTGGCATGGATTGGTTTTCATTATATGGAGCTCATATCAATTACCAAAGAAGGGAAGTCACATTTCATATTCCAGATCAATATATGGTCGTCTATCGATGCGAGGATGAACATAACCTTCCAGTGGAAATTTCTTCCATCTTATTGGTCTTGATTCCACTAAATGAAGGTTATTTATCTCAAATGGTTGGTGAGAAACTCACGATTAAGAATATGCCCATTGTATGGGAATTTGATGATGTATTTCCAAAGGAATTGCCAAGTCTTTCACTAAATCGTTAAGTTGATTTTTCAATAGAACTTATACCGGGTGCTATGCCTATTTCAAAGAAAACTTATAGAATGGCCCCAATTGAGTTGTAGGAGTTAATGAAGCAACCCCAAGAGAATCATGATAAGAAATTCATACGCCCTAGTGCGTCAACTTGGGGAGCACCTGTTCTGTTTGTTAAGAAGAAATATGGATAAATGAGACTCTGCATTGATTATCGAGAACTTAACAAGATCACTATCAAGAAAAAATATCCTCTCCCATGCATTGATGACTTAGTTGACCAACTATGCAGAGCTCAATACTTTTCCAAGATTGATCTTCATTCAGGGTATCATCGATTAAGGGTCAAAAGGGAGGACATACCAAAGACGGCTTTCCGTACAAGGTATGGACACTATGAATTTATAGTGATGCCATTTGGTCTTTCTAATGCCCCTTCTATCTTCATGGATCTGATGAATAGAATCTTTAGAGACTATCTTGATCAGTTTTTTGTAGTCTTTATAGGTGATATTATTGTCTATTCAAAGAGAAAGGAAGAACACAAAGATCACTTGAGAATTTTATTGAAGACCCTGAGAAAGGAGAAGCTTTATGCCACATTTACCAAGTGTGAATTTTGGCTTCAAAAAGTTTCATTTTTGGGTAACATAATCTCAAAATAGGGTATATCTGTGGATCCAGCAAAAAAAGAGGTTAACGAAAGATGGTCGGGACCAACAACAATAACTGAGATCCGAAGTTTTCTTAGTTTGGCTGGATATTATTGACGTTTTGTGAATGATTTTTCACGATTATCTAATCCACTCACCCAATTTACTCGAAAAGGAGTTAAGTTCATGTGGATGGAGTAATGTGAAGAGAATTTCAAGGAGTTTAAAAGAAGGTTATCCAGTGCACCTGTGCTCACATTGCCTTGTAGTGGAGAAAGGTTTGTGATCTATAGTGATGCATCCAAGAAGGGATTGGGGTGTGTTCTCTTGAAAAATGATATGGTGATAGCTTATGCCTCACGACAGTTGAAAATCCATGAGCAAAATTACCCAACTCATTATTTGGAGTTAGTTGCGGTAATCTTTGCATTAAAGATTTGGAGGCATTATCTTTATGGTGAAATGTATGATATTTATACTAATCATAAGAGTTTAAAGTATATTTTCACACAAAATGAGCTAAATGTGCATCAAAGAAGATGGTTGGAGCTGATTAAGGATTACGACTGCTCAATTCATTACCACCCTAGGAAAGCAAACAAGGTGGGAGGCGCATTAAGTCAACAAGAACATTCTAGCTTATCCATGATGAGGATCACAAAAGATCCAATATTTATGGATTTACATGGGATGGATCTTGGAATTATAATGGAAGGGGAAAAATCTTATCTTTCTCAAATGAATTTTCAACCATCTATACATGTGAAGATTAAAGAGGCACAAAAATAAGATGTAGAGTTACAAAAGAAGGTGAGAAATGTTCCTGAATTCAAGCTTGATTATGATGGGATAATAAGGTTCTGGAATCGAGTTTGTGTTCCTCTCATCCAAGAATTAAAGAAGGAGCTTCTGGATAAGGCTCATAGTTATTCATTATCTATTCATCCTGGAAGCACGAAGATGTATAGGGACCTGAAAGAGTACTTCTGGTGGGATGGAATGAAAAGAGATGTTACTGAATCTGTCTCTCGATGCTTGGTTTTTCAGCAAGTTAAAGCTGAGAGACAGAAGTCTAAGGGGATGTTACAACCAATACCCATACCTAAATGGAAATGGGAAAACCTCACTATGGACTTATCACTGGACTTCCTAAAACATCCAAAGGCAATAATGCTATCTGGGTCATAGTGGATCGTCTTACAAAGTCGGCACAATTCATTGCTGTTATAGAGTATTTATCTCTTGATCAGCTTGCTAGGATATATGTAAAGGAAGTGGTAAGATTTCATGGAGTACCACTTTCCATTATATCTGATTGGGATCTGAGGTTTACCTTGAAATTCTGGTGTAGTCTTCAGCATACTCTAGATACAGAGTTGAGTTTTAGCACTGCTTATCATCCTCAGACAGACAGTCGGTCTGAGAGAAAAATTCAAAATCTAGAAGATATGTTGAGAGTTTCTCTATGGATTTCAAAGGAGGTTGGTATCAATACCTAACTTTGGTGGAATTTTCTTATAATAATAGCTTTCACTCCAGTATTCAGATGGCTCCTTATGAAGCTCTCTATGGAAATAAATGCAGGACTCCAACTTGTTGGGATGAAGTTGGGGAAAGAAATATATTACGACCTGATCTTGTTGATGAATGGCATAAAAGGTCTGATATATTCAACAACATATAAGAGTATCTCAGAGTTGACAAAAAATTTATGCCGACAATCGAAGAAAAGACCTGGAGTTTGAAGCAGTTGATAATGTGTTCTTAAGAATATCTCCTAGGAAGAGAGTAATGAGATTAGGAAAGAAGGGAAAGCTGATCTTTGGGTATATTGGTCCTTTTGAAATAATAGATCATGTCTGGAAGGTAGCTTAACGGTTGGTGATTCCACCGAATCTCTCTCAAGTTCATGATGTGTTCCATGTATCTCTCCTGGAAATTACATACCAGATCCTTCACATGTACTCAGCTCAGATGTTGTACCGCTGGAGCAAGATCTTTCTTATGAAGAACAACCGATAGAGATTCTGTATCGTAGCGAAAAAGTTATACAGAACAAGACCACTCCCTTGGTGAGTGTTTTATGGAGGAACCAGTAATTAGAAGAAGCTACATGGGAGCTTGAGGATATGATGAAGGAGAGGTATCCTCATCTGTTTGTTACAAAGTGACGAATTTTGAGGGAAAAATTCATTTTAAGGGGGGTAGAATGTAACTCCTGAGATTTTTATGTGAAATATTTTGTTTTTATGTTATCAACAAAGGAATATTTCACTACAAAGAACATTGGCTTGGCTTGCTTTACATGCAATCGTGACCTTCCTCGATAGCTTGCGTTGTACGCAATACCGAGTTTCACTAAACAATGATATGATATTAAAATATTATTAAAACTAGCCGTTATGAATAGTAATACCCACTTTTTGAAATTTTATAAATTTTATCTTTCAAAATGGTCATCATTTTTGGATTCATAATATCAAAATTAGCCTAGGGTGAATTTTTGGTATTTTTCTGAAAACTTTAAATTTTTTATAAATAGTGAGAACACTGGGTTACAATTTAAAAACCGACTTTTTATATAAATAATTATTTGTTTTATTTAAATCAAAATTGATACATAATACCTATATAAGTTAAAAGTAATTCATTGGAGTCATTTTATAATAATTTTAGATATATAAATATTTTATTGAACTTTTCACCTTCTTTTACCCACCTCCTAGGAGAGTTTGAAAATTTCCATAAAACTTAATTTTACCGCTTTTGTGAGTGAAATTTCAAAAATATGAGAGAAACGGTTAACATAAAGGAGTAAAATGTGGTTCAATATGATAAAAATAATTTTTGGTGAATAGTAGCTTTTTACTTTTATTTACCACGGTTAAAAGTAAATAGGGTAATTATGTGTAAAAATGATATTATTATTACCCTAAAACATGTCCTAATTATATTGGATAAGTTTAATTCGACCAAAAACAACCTTAGGAATAAAATATGACCATTTATGTCAACTTGGATTAGATTAGGATATTTATTATTATTTTATTTTAAGAAGAGTTAAAATAGTAAAAATCAAAGATTAATAACTAAAATATGTTTAATATAGGGTTTTACATAAGATAATTTCGACTATAAGTATTCATTAGAAAGATAAAACGATTTCCTACATAATGGTATTTTCTTTATAATTGTTAGACTTTAAAAAATGTAATTTATTTATGACACAATGATAATGCAATAATTACCTTATTAAGTAAATATTAACATAATTGATATTATAAATACCCAAATAAATGTAATTTGAGACTTTTTATGAATTAAACTAATTTTATAGGTTAATATTACATGTTAATATTGATTTAATTATCTTTGTTAGAACTAATAATTCTGTTATGATTTTCACAAAAATCAATTACCAAATAGTGTCAAAAATGACATAAAATAGTTTTTAAAACATATATTATATTATTAATTGTTATTTTATTCATAAAAATCTATGGTTCGGCCAAATGTCTTAGATAAGGTTATATATATCACTAATAAACAACTTTGTGTTCGTTGGTCTTGTTATAGTAAGTTTATTAACCTTATAGTGTATGAAAAGAAGAAGACACAGTAAAAGTAAAATTATTTAACTTAAAGTTAAATCTAAATGATACGATTAAAATAGAATCATAAACTTCTCTAAATTATATTTGATGAGAAGATTTAGACCCATACCCACCTTATATTTGAAATAAATAAATTTTGAGCTAATAAAAACTGAATATGACTTTATAATAAAATAATATTTTTAGTTTTTCCAAAGGTGCCCCTATCCTCCCTTATAAAAGGGAACCTCCTCCCTCTCCACCTCACGCCACTTTGATCCATCAAGCTCGGAGAAACCCTGAAACATTCTCTTCTCCACTTCCCTAGAAACATACTAGAGGTTTTGGTCTTCTTCAAAGACCAACTCTAGTGCCCTAAGAGGAGGTTAAGAAGAGGCGCGTCAAAGAAGAGGTAACATCCATTACAGATCCTTTCCAATTTATTTTTTCTTCAACTTCCTATTCATTAATTGTTTCATTACAAAGTAATAACATTAGTATAACTCATATACTGATATTTTATTATAAATATGAAAAAACCCTATTTCACCTTCTATACATCCTATGAAAAACGAAATCACCGCATGTGCATATGTACGCGATACCATGTCCATGATGTGGTGTAATCTGTTTTCCACCACCACCTTACTTGGATGTGTATGGTGTAAATAATAACTATATATGATTATTATAAAGTTATATTTACTCTAAAATAGTATAAATACACTTCAATAAAATTCCACAATCATGGGAATGATATCATCGCTCGTGCATACGTACGACCTACCGTCTCTACGATGTGATGCGACTCATTCTACCTGATCTTCATTGTATAATGATTATATAAATGAATTGAATGAATAAATATGATATATATTACACTAATAACATTTTTGAAATGAGGTATCTATAACCTAAAAAGAAGAATAAGAATTTATTCTACAAAACACGCATAAGAACAAAAAGCAATAAACACCCGAATAATAAGTAGCAATGAATTATTACTAGTAAGAAGATAAGGATCTATGAATATGAACATATATGATATCATAACAATGGTTATGATTCTGGAATAAGTCAATTAAATTATTTAAACCATTATATAGGAGTTTCGAACACGTATGAAGCAAATCTGACCTAAGGTAATGGAAAATCTCACAATCTTATTTTTATCCGAGATTGATTATACTTCAGAATTTACAGGGGAATATGTATCATCCACATCAATGTTTCATAAATATGTATTATTATTTCTATCCTCATACAATTTTTTAAATTTAATATTACTTTTTGGTGAGTTTTTAGTAAAAGATATGAAAGGAATCTTTTGTCGTTTTTAGTACGAGGTACTTTTTGACTGTTCCGGCCAAAGTACGAGAAGAATGTTTATTTATCTTATACAGCCTGAATGGAATTTTAGACCATTATTTCCATGAATATTACTTTAAAAATATTCATGTTGGTTTTTAATCAACTTATTTTAGTTTAATATTTCATGATATTTTAATAAAAGAAAAATGTTTTTGAAGTAGAAAGGATATTTTCCTCAAGAATTGAGTTCAAGTGTTTTATAATAATTATTTTCCATCTAAGATAATATAGGGTTCTGTTTCTATCCCTATTTTTACATTTATATTATTATTTTATGATGTAATTATTTTTATGATGTCCTTTTCTCTTATATGGATTATGTTATTATGGCATGATGTTTAAGAATCCAATTTTTATTACATGGGTTATGCTATGATGTATGATTTATGATCTTGTGGCACACATAAGAATGGTATCATTATGAGATGTGTGGTACCTACATCTCCCTACAATGTATTGGGTAATTATTTATATATCATGATATAGACATGGTTGGAACAACAGGTTAATCCGGTTAAGTGAAATAGGACTGAAATGAGGAGTGAACTTGGTTCAGAAATGGACATTGTCTGCTATGATAGTCTTGGCAACGAGTATTGACTAATAATAAATGATTCTATATGATTGTATGTGTATTACACAAAGTTTCATGTCTTAAGTTATGATTATTTGGATTAAATTTCACTATTATGATTGATCCCATGACATTATATTATGATCTCTTTTGTAGGAAAAGATTTTCAAAATGTTATGTTTTTAAGAATATGATATAATTGATATTTCTTTTGTTTACCCTTACTGAGAATTTGAGCTCACCCTTTTGTATGTTTTCTTTTCCCCAGGTCTGGAAAAAGGGTATTAAGTAGAATATTCCAAAAAGGACTCTAGATATGTTTAAATAAATGGGAGACAACGTAGATTCTTTATGAACCAGTTGTTTATGTTTCCCAGTTTCTAGAGACACTATACCTATGCGGTCCTACCATGGTTTTGTTATATTTTGTAATAAGGGTGCTTCAATTTTTAAGTAATAACAATGTATGTAAAGTATGGGTCATTATATATTCATCGTAGAAATGGTTTTCATTCACAACAGTTTAGAAAGGATATAACCCAATCATGTTTCAAATCCTATTTTATAGCCCAAATACATAATATAAAGTATAATTAAATTGAAATAATAGAGTAAAAAGGGAAAATATATATTTTATACTAAAAAAACAACGTTATAACGAAGAAGACTAAAATAATGTCATTTTAGGGAAGATCCAAGCTTGACAGATTCCCTTATCCAAAGGTGTGTTTAAATATAAAGAAAAAACTTCTCCTCTACATCCAATCATCTAATTCACTCTAGAACACCTCCAAATGATAAAAAACCACATTTATAGAGTGGATGGGAGGCTAGGGTTTCAATACTTTTCCAGTTTCAATGGAAAATCTAGAAAAATATTTTATTTAAAATTGATCAAACTTGTTGACTTCAAAAACATTTGATAATTACATGTTTCTATAATGATTATTTGTGTGAAATTTGTTCCTCTATCAAATTTCAAAACTTTATTCCAATCCAATCATGGATATAGAAGATATGTTGCAAATTTTTATGTGGTGTCCAATATAGTGTGTCTAGTCCATATTTGACTTCATGGACCATTCACTCTAATATAACACATGATCGATATTGGATAACCTAAATTAATGTTGTATAAAATTAATTTAATAAATATGTTAAATAATTTCTATTTAATATAAGATAAATAAAAATATTTAGGACTCAAATACAATAGTGCACATTAAAAGTTTAAAAATGGAATTTTCATCATTTTTTCATATGAATGATCTAATCCCAAATATTCCATAAATAAACATATTTAAAACAATTTGTGGAAATTATGTAATGCCCCGACCCCAGCTACCCAGAGTCGGTGCATTACTTCGTAACATTGACATGATCACAAAATATCAAGTCTCGAAAGGCCGATTAGTTTAGTAGCCTTGGAAACACTAGATACATTCATAAACATTACATTACATCATAAAAATGAAAACTACAATAACATGGTCTCCCTAGTCCACACTCATATCCTCACTGACTATTCTTGCAAGTCAGTCATAATACACTTCTTCACATCCTGGGAAAAATAAAACATGGAAAGGGGTGAGCTCAAATGCTCCGTAAGGATAACAATATAGCGGAAACTTTCATAAGAAAACATAAGCATTTAAGGAAATGTATAACTAAAACAAAAGCTTTATTGAACTTGAACTTCAGCATAATATGGAAAAAGTAAAATAAAATAATGCCATTACTTACTCACATGGATATTCTACTAGACGAATAATCATGTGAAATATCAATAACCACTTTCATAATGAGAGAATGTATAATGCCAGACATTCTGAAACATTTTTTCAAGGCCTCGGCTAAGACGTCTAAAATGATTAAGGCCTCGGCCAAAACCATAAATCAAATTGGGAAAGGGCCTCGGCCAATTCCACGTCTAGTTGTCTCATGAGACCTACCGATGCATCGAGGAGCTATAGCGGGCTCCACCCGTCACTTATTAAGTCCAATACATTCCTCATATGAATAGGTTTAAACATAAAATAAATATTCATATTAAAACTAGCATACGAAATGTCAATAGTTTCTTCATAAACTATGGATGGTATAAAAATAACATATCCACAGTCAAATGTTTCACAAAATTCTCAATGGAAGTTTTGTATCATAAATCAATTTCAAATAAACTTAAAACCCATCAAAGGATGTTGACATGGATGAAATCAAAGCTATTTGAGAGAAATATCTCTCTTTTTTGAAATCATTTAAAAGTCCCATAATTATAAAGTAATACATTTACTTTGAATATATTATTATAAGCTTGTAAGGGAAGCTTCGACGAAGTTATAATGGTGGAAAATAGCTGCACACGCTGTATAAGTTAAAAAAACATTCTTACCTTAAATTTGTCAAAAAGGTCAAAAAGTACATTGTTTGGAAAACGATGGTAAGATTAATTTAAAAAACGTATAAGGGTATAAATGACTTTAACCCATTTTCCATTTAATTTTAAAAATGTTTTGAAAGTCATTTTTAAGAAACATGGATGTGGATGATAACGAGGTCCCAGTAGATAATTATGTATAAACAACCTTGGATAATGAAGAGGTTGTGAAGTAAACCCTTACCTTGTACTTTTCCTTGGTTGGGGTAGGTTAACCTCCTGTATAATGGTGAAATAATTGTTATTAAATTATATAAGAATCATATACATTCATATGATATCATATATGATCTTTTAACATTGCTTTGTTAACAATATCTTAGATTTATCGTTGTTTTGGGTGTTAACTTACTCGTTTTCTTTTATATGTTTTGTTACGTAAGTCGTGTTTTTCATGGATAGGTTGTATCCTATTCATATCCAGAATTATATCATGTCCTTAAACATTATTTTTAAATCATCAAATGATAATTATACTTGAATGGATACGACGGAGAATGAATCTCATCGCGTTCGTGGAGACGGTAGTCCGTACGTACGCACGAGCGACAATATCATTATTTTGATATTAAAATAATATATAATTGGATAGTATATCATATATATAGAATCATTATCATGTTATATTTATTATTTACATGAATTACATATCATTATTATACCCATCTAAAATAATAATATATTGAATAACAATTACACCATGACGTGGAGATGGTAAGCCGTACGTACGCACGTATGGTGATATGTCATTCAAATGATGGGTAGAATACTGAATATGGTTGTTCCATATTTATAATAACATCACAGTATATAGAAGATACTGGAGTTATAATTTTAGAATTGAAATAATAAACAAAAAGGGAGTGGAAGAAGAAAAAAACTTGAAAGAGGGTGATGAAAATGTTACCTCTTCTTCGGGTTCTTCCTTTTGATTTGATCAAAAGGACTCCTTACGATGGCTTTCTGACTAAAGTAATGCTTCTAGGATGAAGGGAGAGAAGTTGGGAGAGTATTTGGGCAGAGTTTGGCCGAACCAAAAGGCTTGAAAGTGTGAATAAGGAGCTAGAGGTGGGGGCCTTTTATAAGAGGAGAGGAGGGGCTCTTTTGGAAAGATTGAAATGTTACATTATTATACAATGATTTTCGGATTCTAGAGGTCCCAAACTTATACAATTCGTGGATAAGGTGATAAGGGTTCGAAACTCATCATCCAATTGGCTTTGGACAAGTGTAATCCTTGGATTTTTCATTATCTTCTCATTTTATTTAAATCGTTAAATAATGAGGTCATCACTGCATCATCATGATGTCATAAATAATTTAATTTATTTAATGTCTAAAAATTCTAAAAAAATACTATGATGTAGGAACTCTTTTTATCTTTCCAATGACTATTTATAGTAAAAAATATGACTTGTATAACCCCATGTAAAAATTGTTTTAGTAAAACATTTCATGTTTGTGTCATTTTTTACTTTAACATTAAATAAAAGGTATTTATGTCATTTTCCAACTAAAGTGGCTCCATGGGGTCCCCAAGTTGACCCATGGATTGTCTTGGTCGGCCATGGCACATCCAATAAGGGTAGGACATGTGTCAATCTCATCTCATATTATTAAAACATTATTTTTACCTTAAACTACACTAATTACCTCTAATCGCGATTAAGAACTTAAAAGTTACTATTCACCAAAAATTATTTTAATCTCATTGAACCACATTTTACTTCTTAATGACAACCATGTATGTCGGATTTTTTAAAATCAAATCACAGAAGTGGTAATATTTCATTTAAACGAAAAATCAGTTATTTAACTACCACTTAGTGGTTTCACTATTCATCAAAAATTGAAGTTTTTCAGAACAATGCCAAAATTTCACCCTAAGCTATAATTGATATTCCGAATTCAAAAATGATGTATATTTTACAAAATTCCAAACATATAAGTTGAATTAATTAATTTTATAATTAATTCCCGCTGTCACAACAAATAGCGTGTTTTTAAGAAACAATTTATATCAAAAGATTGGCAATTGTTTATGTCCATTTTCAATGTTAAATTAATTCTAATGACCACCATTGGATAAAATGGTAAAAATATATATTCTAATTATACTTTAAAACCACTAAATATTATAATTTATCACTATAAATTATTTTGATTAAAAAAGTTGTTTTTAAGTATTTTTCACTATTCATAAAAAATTAGAAGTTCTCAGAAAAATACCAAAAATTCAACATAGGCTAATTTCGATATTACGAATACAAAAATGAAGTACATTTTGAAATATAAAATTTCTATAATTTTAAAAAGTGGTTATTACTATTCATAACGGCTACTTTGATTAGTCGCGGTGTTTTAGAACTCGAAGTTGCGTACAATGCAATCTATTTCATTATTGAATGAGAAGCGTATCGTGGAAGCTCGGGGTGTTACATTCTCCCCCCCTTCAATAAATTGCGTCCTCGCAATTTGAAATTTTTCTTTGAAAATAAAAGGTTGAAAAGAGAAAATACCTTTGAGGAATACCCACATCGGAAATAAGATTAATAAAATTTAGCCTTAATAAGAGGGAAAGAGAAATGAAAAAGTCACCACCCAATTATGATCTCGATTAGGAGAACATTGGTGGAAATTAGAGACATATAATTGGAGGAAAAACGTAAATATTTGTAGGGAGTGATTGAGGTCATCAATCACAATCAACTGTCAAATTGAGGGCCTCAAAGCCTTCAATCTATGTTGATTTAAAATATCATCAGTTCAACAAGACATAAGGTATTAGGATAACACATTTTTTTGTTTTAATATCCCTTTAATAAAGTTTAAGAATTAATTCATTTATTGAATAAGAGATAGGTATATATATATTTATGCTTGACAATTAGAGTTTCAACCTTCAACTCATCTTTCACTCAAAAAGATAATAGAACTAAAAAATATTATACTTATCCTAATTGTATAAGGTTCCAAATGTTAACACATACCATTTAGATTAGTAAAATTATTTTGTAATAACCAGGGACTTCCTATAGGCTAGTGGTAGGAAATAAAGGCCTGTCGCACTATGATTGTGGGTTCGATTCCTGCAGCTTTGTCCGACGCGACGGGTTATGCCCCACCCTGCAGGTTGTCCTTTTCCTAAAACTATAGTATCATAATATTCCAAAAGTAATCTTCATAAATTTTTTAACCTTAAACAATACTATCCAAAGATCAACTTAATCCACTCCAACCTTTATAGTTATCCAAAATACCTTTGTCCATACTTTCTCTAAAAGGTATCTTAATTCCAAAATCAATTTATCAGATTCCCCAAACAAAGTAAAGTTTCTATTATTGTCACATACTAAAAATATAATTACCTTCATCATATTAAAACCTTACTGAAATCAACAAGTACTGCAGTACAATCCTTATATATATATCACATTATTCTAATAACCAGAATATAATCCATGAGTCCAAAAGCACCAATACATTAGTTATTATGCTTCAACTTTAGTAACAGCATAAGATTGTCCTTGATCCCTTGGCCTTTTCTGAGGTAAGTTTCTCTGACACTTAGGACATTCATTTCCATAATGACCCATTTCTCTACAATTGTAGCATTCAACTTTGATAGCCTCTTTCTTTCCCTTGCAATCACGAGCCTGGTGACCCTTTTCTCCACATTTATAACAAACTCCCATTCCTTTTAGGCAAGTACCAGGGTGATTCTTCCCACAATTATCACATAATGGAAAATCCTTCTTTCCCTTTTTCCCTTTATCTGTCTCTTGTTCCGCCGTTCTCTTCTTCTCTTGCTTTACTTTGTTGTCATAAGACTTAGAGAATTCCTTTTCTGTCTTGATAGCACACGAGACAATATCTTCGTATGATGAGAAGGATTGTGATACTAAAGCTCGACGGAGAAATGGTTTTAACCCATCAAAGAAACGATCAATCTTACTCCTTGGGTTACGTATATAATCGTCAGAATGCCTCACTAACCTTGTAAAGTTAGCCTCATACTTTGCGACATTCTCATCCTCCTTCTGCCTCAGACTCAGAAATTGCCTTTCCATATCTGCTCGATGGTCACAAGGAAAGTATTTTTCTAAGAAAAGCTCTTTGAACTCCCTCCATTGCATATTCGATACGTCATCATCTTCCTTTGTGTTTTGAATCAGCGACCACCACTGATCGGTATCTCCAGTGAGGCGGTAAACTGCCATGACAACCTTCTCCATTTCGCTACTCCCCAAGGCATGGAATATTTTCTCTAAGGAGTTTATCCATTGCTCAGCTACTAACGGATTTGTACCCCCATTAAAGGTTTGTGTTTGTTGCCTCATGAAACGGTTTAGAATTGATCCTCCACGTTGCGGATCAGGGTGCTCCATACGAGTAAGGTTGTTATTCATAACCTGTGTGAGTTGTCCCAGTATGGTGAGAAGCTGATCAGCACCAGTTGTATCACTAGCTCCACCATAATTATCTTGATCAGGAGGGAAATCCCTACACGGAGTGTGTGCATTGATACGGTTTCCATTCCTTCCACTAGGCGCCATTTCTAAATAATGGCATAAACTAGATTAGTTTATGAATCAAAATACATAATTCCATATTTGTAAAACACTTTACATAAATTGAACTATTTATGGATATAATCCATAATCATAAAAAGGTTTTATTTGAGGTAGTATATACTCATAACCATTCATAGTGGTTTGTAAAGAAAATGAGAATTATCCTAAGCATATCCCCCGGGAGTGTCGTAACCAAGAGTGCAGCAAGGCCCGTTGTCGTGCACCAGTTCCCGTTCGAGTCTAGCTCAAAGCGGTGTTTTCAGGTTTTACCCCTAGGTACATCTGTGCCAGAGCCACCTATACCGGCTCGTATCCAGATAGGGATGTATTGCTCAGAAAACTCACAAAATCTCTACAATAACAAAATTCTAGGAAGTTCATCTATACTAATCCTCAAAGTCTATCTTTGGGCTATGTGCTCTAATCAGAGTTTATCTAAATCTAGCTTCAAAGGTTAGTACTAAACTGCCTCTGATACCAACTGTAACGCCCCGACCCCAGCTACCCAGAGTCGGTGCATTACTTCGTAACATTGTCATGATCACAAAAGATCAAGTCTCGAAAAACCGATTAGTTTAGTAGCCTTGGAAACACTAGATACATTCATAAACATTACATTACATCATAAAAATGAAAACTACAATAACATGGTCTCCCTAGTCCACACTCATATCCTCACTTACTATTCTTGCAAGTCAGTCATAATACACTTCTTCAAATCCTGGGAAAAATAAAACATTGAAAGGGGTGAGCTCAAATGCTCCGTAAGGATAACAATATAGAGGAAACATTCATAAGAAAACATAAGCATTTAAGGCAATGTATAACTAAAAAAAAGCCTTATTGAACTTGAACTTCAGCATAATATGGAAAAAGTAAAATAAAATAATGCCATTACTTACTCACATGGATATTCTACTAGACGAATAATCACGTGAAATATCAATAACCACTTTCATAATGAGGGAATGTATAATTCCAGACATTCTGAAACATTTTGTCAATGCCTCGACCAAGACGTCTAAAATGATTAAGGCCTCGGCAAAAACCATATATCAAATTGGGAAAGGGCCTCGGCCAATTCCACAACTAGTTGTCTCATGAGATCTACCGATGCATCGATGAGCTATAGCGGGCTCCACCCGTCACTTATTAAGTCCAATACATTCCTCATATGAATAGGTTTAAACATAACATAAATATTCGTATTAAAACTAGCATACGAAATGTCAACAGTTTCTTCATAAACTATGGATGGTATAAAAATAACACATCCACAGTCAAATGTTTCACAAAATTCTCAATGGATGTTTTGTATCATAAATCAATTTCAAACAAACTTAAAACCCATCAAAGGATGTTGACATGGATGAAATCAAAGCTATTTGAGAGAAATATCTCTCTTTTTTGAAATCATTTAAAAGTACCAAAATTATAAAGTACTACATTTACTTTGAAATTATTATTATAAGCTTGTAAGGGAAGCTTCGACGATGTTATAATGGCGGAACATAGCCGCACGCGCCGTATAAGTTAAAAAAACATTCTTACCTTAAATTTGTCAAAAAGGTCAAAAAGTACATTGTTTGGAAAACGACGGTAAGATTCCTTTAAAAAATGTATAAGGGTATAAATGACTTTAACCCATTTTCCATTTAATAATAAAAATGTTTTGAAAGACGTTTTTAAGAAACATGGATGTGGATGATAACGAGGTCCCAGTAGATAATTATGTATAAACAACCTTGGATAATCAAGAGGTTGTGAAGTAAACCCTTACCTTGTACTTTTCCTTGGTTGGGATAGGTTAACCTCATATATAATGGTGAAATAATTGTTATTAAATTATACAAGAATCATATACATTCATATGATATCATATATGATCTTTTAACATTGCTTTGTTAACAATATCTTAGATTTATCGTTGTTTTGGGTGTTAACTTACTCATTTTCTTTTATATGTTTTGTTACGTAAGTCGTGTTTTTCATGGATAGGTTGTATCCTATTCATATCCAAAATGATATCATGTCCTTAAAAATTATTTTTAAATCATCAAATGATAATTATACTTGAATGGATACGACGGAGAATGAATCTCATCGCGTTCGTGGAGACGGTAGTCCGTGCGTACGCACGAGCGACAATATCATTATTTTGATATTAAAATAATATATAATTGGATAGTATATCATATATACAGAATCATTATCATGTTATATTTATTATTTACATGAATTACATATCATTATTATACCCATCTAAAATAATAATATATTGAATAACAATTACACCACGACGTGGAGACGGTAAGCCATACGTACGCACGTATGGTGATATGTCATTCAAATGATGGGTAGAATACTGAATATGGTTGTTCCATATTTATAATAACATAACAGTATATAGAAGATACTGGAGTTATAATTTTAGAATTGAAATAATAAACAAAGAGGGAGTGGAAGAAGAAAGAAACTTGAAAGAGGGTGATGAAAATGTTACCTCTTCTTCGGGTTCTTCCTTTTGATTTGATCAAAAGGACTCCTTAGGATGGCTTTCTGGCTAAAGTAAAGATTTTAGAATGAAGGGAGAGAAGTTGGGAGAGTATTTGGGCAGATTTTGGCCGAACCAAAAGGCTTGAAAGTGTGAATAAGGTGGTAGAGGTGGGGGCCTTTTATAAGAGGAGAGGAGGGGCTCTTTTGGAAAGATTGAAATGTTACATTATTATAAAATGATTTTCGGATTCTAAAGGTCCCACACTTATAAAATTCGTGCATAAGGTGATAAGGGTTCGAAATATCCTCATCCAATAGGCTTTGGACAAGTGTAAGCATTAGATTTTGCATTATCTTCTCATTTTATTTAAATCGTTAAATAATGAGGTCATCGCTTCATCATCATGATGTCATAAATAATTTAATTTATTTAATATCTAAAAATTATAAAAAAATACTATGATGTAGGAAATATTTTTAGCTTTCCAATGACTATTTATAGTCAAAAATATTACTTGTATAACCCAATGTAAAAATTGTTTTAGTAAAACATGTCATTTTTGTGTCATTTTTTACTTTAACATTAAATAAAAGGTATTTATGTCATTTTCCAACTAAAGTGGCTCCATGGGGTCCCCAAGTTGACCCATGGATTTTCTTGGTCGGCCATGGCACATCCAATGAGGGTAGGACATGTGTCAAGCTCATCTCATATTATTAAAACATTATTCTTACCTTAAACTACACTAATTACCTCTAATCGCGATTAAGAAATTAAAAGTTACTATTCACCAAAAATTATTTTAATCTCATTGAACCACATTTTAATTCTTAATGACAACTATGTATGTCAGATTTTTGAATATCAAATCACAGAAGTGGTAATATTTTATTTAAACGAAAAATCAGTTATTTAACTACCACTTAGTGGTTTCACTATTCATCAAAAATTGATGTTTTTCAGAACAATGCCAAAATTTCACCCTAAGCTATAATTGATATTCCGAATTCAAAAATGATGTCCATTTTACAAAATTCCAAACATATAAGTTGCATTAATTAATTTTATAATTAATTCCCGCTGTCACAACAAATAGCGTGTTTTTAAGAAACAATTTATATCAAAAGATTGACAATTGTTTATGTCCATTTTCAATGTTAAATTAATTCGAATGACCACCATTGGATAAAATGGTAAAAATATATTCTAATTATACTTTAAAACCACTAAATACTATAATTTATCACTATAAATTATTTTTATTAAAAAAGTTGTTTTTAAGTATTTTTCACTATTCATAAAAAATTAGAAGTTCTCAGAAAAATACCAAAAATTCAACATAGGCTAATTTCGATATTACGAATACAAAAATGAAGTCCATTTTGAAATATAAAATTTCTATAATTTTAAAAAGTGGTTATTACTATTCATAACTTCTACTTTGATTAGTCGCGGTGTTTTAGAACTCGAGGTTGCGTACAATGCAAGCTATTGCATTATTGAATGAGAAGCGTATCGTGGAAGCTCGGGGTGTTACAAATTATGTAATTTATTATGAATAAAATATTAAATAAAAATGTGTTTTTATCAATTCTCTTCCTTTCATTTTTTAAAAGTACTTTATTTGTAGTTATTATTCAAATTTCTAAGTTATTATTTTCTCATACACTTTTTATTATTCCATTACTGTTAGATTGTTTGAATATCAGTGATATACTTCGATTATCTCTCAATAATACTATTCCATAAGACACATGGTGTACTTGTTATGCTGAAAAAAATCATTCTTTTAATTTTAGCCATCCCTCTTTATGTTGTGAATAATCAACCATATTTATATTCAAGGGTATTCATATAGTTTTAATTTTACTTCATTGACTGTTGGGTTTCATATATTAAAACCACATTACATTATCATAGGTAAAGAATGATGAAATGTTAATCTCATTGAACACTTATGTACTCAATGACTTTTCAGGGAATTTGTTCTTTATTCCCAATATGTTAATAGTAAAATTCCTTATTATGATACATGATCAAACTGGCACACATGAATTTATTAACATAAAGGGTTTTCCTAGATAGAGCTATAATGAATTGGGTAAATAATTGATCTCAAGATATGATATGTTTTATGATAAGTTGGAGAAAAACATTAGTAATATTATTTTTATTCCTTGGTGTTGATCATTGGTGATATGATTAGGAATGACTCATTTTCATGTTATAACCATAGTTAAATGTTAAGTTTCATGTACTTATGATTATGATATCATGTAATGCCTCATGTTTTATACATTATTATCACTCACGTTCAATTTCTTTTTTTATTCCCTTATAAGAGTTTATGCCCACAATTTTATGTTGATGAATGTCCCCAGAAAATAACTTATAGTAATGTGACATATTTTGGAGTAATAATAGATAATTTCAAGGGGATTAAATAAATTTTAATTTAGTTTAATTATATACTTCATGAATTATGGTCATTTTTTCAAATACAATAAACCTCATAATATCTTTAGAATTTATTAATGTAAAATTTTGTTAAGGAAGTATGTTAGAAATAATGTACTAAAAAAGATGGTCACCATATTTGGTATCAAATAATGGTCTAATTATTTGATGAAATTAATTCTAGTAAGAACCATAGGGATAATTATAAATATTATAACACCTATTAAATTTTAGTAATTTATAGATTCTTATTTTTAACAAGTACGTACATATCTAGATATAATAAATTATATGTAGATGTGGGAAAAATTCATCTAGAGGAAGTCACCCTAAAAAAGGCTGGTTTAGGATCAAATTTATATTAAATAAGTTTATGATCAATGGGTATAATACTATACACCTCATTTGAAAAATCAGGGGATATGATTAGGTTAATCGCATGATTTTTACAATCTATTAAGAAGGATATATAAATTAATTGTTTTAAAATTTTGAATTATAACATATAGAATGTGTGTTATTAAAAAATTTTATGATAAAAATTTCCTTTAGAATTATTATTATAACATTTACAATTGTAGAAGATGACTTATTTAGTTATTATTGTTCTTGGGAAAATAGAAGTTAAAAAGGGTTGAGCAAATAATATATTTTACGGGAAATGAAATGATGATCTCCTTAATATAATGAACTATTTAGTTTAATACTTCATCATGATGATGAATTATTTGTGTTCAGTCATCAATTATAGCCTAAACCATGTGGGGTATTTGGATAAACTCAAAAAGGATTAACTAGATGTTGAATATTTTATGCACCAATGGACACCTATTTTTAGTAGAACCTCTCATCCACTAATCATAGAACAATAGATCAATACTTTAGAAAAGATATTTTCATTACTAAATTTTTATAAGACATAGAAAGTTACATTTTTAGGACAAATCATAGGGGGTTAACATGATCAATGGTATAATTTGATCATAGATAGAAAAGAAAAAGGATAATGTGGAAGCTATAGAGTGGGAATAAATTAAAAAATAAATTTTTATAATTATTTTTCTCATACATTTTGAAATATAATGGGAAGGAAATTTCAAGAATTAGAATAAAGAAAAAATTAATAGGTGGGATGTTATGATTGAAAATTTACAAGAATTATGTGATGCAATTTAGGTAGTGTCATTTATTATAATTTGAATATCAATTTATTATTTGGTGGAATAGGAACTCATCTATAGAAATACTTGGAAATATGAGACATCAAGAGTTATGAGGAGAAAATACGATGTGATCTTAAAGTGGAAATTGAGTTTGGAAACTCACAATGGTCTTGGGAGATGAATAAGATGAAGATGTGGATAGTTTCCAATTTTTGAAATAATTTAGACCACATAAGAGAAGGGAAGTAACAAAAACTACCCATGTAAAAAAATGTGGGAAAAGTATTCTGGGAATTATCTTCAATGATGTGTGAAGCATTATAAGCATGAAAGAGATGAGTATATAGCTCAAAACAATCATGGTGTTGTGAAGCCCCAATATTTGAATGAAATTAAAAAAAGTAATATAGTGAAAGAAAAATTTGTGGTATAATTATTCAAGTGTCGAGAGATTAAACACACTTTTAACCAATGTGAAAATGAGAAGATAATGTAAGGAAACAACCATAAATCCTAATAGATGACAAGGGATAAATACCATGCTTTTTCAATTAGGATTGTTGAAGTCGATGCAGCAAATTATATTTTGGAAGATAAACTCATCGTACACTAATATATGTCATGTGCATAATTTTTATTTCTATTGTAATTATTCCTCTATTTAGTTCATGTATGAAAAGAAAATCAGATCAAACCCTGAACTGCTAGTGATTGAGTTATCATTTAAAACTCCCAGAGTAATTATTCAAGAATCAGGGATATATAGATACCTCTCTAACATATTTAGTATGTTAAATGATATTTTAATTGTAATATAATGAATCTGTATAAATATTTTCATATGAGAGATATCTTAGACCGAGTCTTAAAAAAAACCACATGCTATTCTCTTTTTTATGCAAATGATTGGTGAATATGGGGGAGAAAGTGAATTTAGAAATATATGATATATATAAATTATTTAAGAATACATTGATTCAGTTATTGATAAATTACCTTGAACTCCCCTAGAAAGATATGTTAAAGGGTCAATTGAACTCATAGATATATTCAAACAAACATGAAGGACCCCATATATAATAGCCTTTATAGAGTTATAGGATTTGACGAAGTAACGTCAAGATCATTTGGAGAATGGTTTTATTCAAAAAAGTGAGTCTCCTTGCTGAGGACTTATTCTATTTGTTAAAATAAGGATGGATCAATTAAACTATCAATTGATCATAAAGAACCTAATGGGACAAGGGTGAAGAAAAAAATACCACATTCATAGGATTAATGATTTTCTGACTAGTATCATTGGACCAAATTGTTATCTAAGATTAAAAACATTCATCGTATCATCAATTGAGATTAAAGAAAGAATATATACCTAAAATTCCCTCCAAATAATATATAGACACTATATAATTGTTGTTATTGCATTTTTATTGACTAACACTCCTTCCATATTTATGCATGTGATGAATATAGACTTTAGTGACTACCTTTTAATATTTTTGGTTGTATTAATTGATGATATTAATTTATATCAAATGTTTTTTAAGATTGAGGATAATATAATGATAATATTACAATATTTTTCGAATGAGTAGATTTTAAGAATATTTAGAAAATATGATTTCTAGTTAAAAAATTATCTTTATTAGGACACATTATGACTAGTGAAGGAGTCTGGTTTGATTTATAAAAAAAGGAAATAGAAGAGTGGCCCCATCCTTTAGTAGTTACTAAAATCCATAGTTTATTTGGTGTAGTACGATATTATAGATGATTTTGGTTTTTTTGATGGATTTCAAATTCCATAACAAGTTGAATTGATAGTTAGTTAAGATTTTCTTGATGATGGATTGTGAGGAATGTTTCAATAACTAATGAATAGGTTGGTTAGTATAGTTTAACTAACTTTACCCTATGATGAGAAAGGGTTTTTTAGTTATAATAATTCAATGTTGATGCGGATTGGATGTGTACTCACGAAAAATTATAAGGATATTTCCTATAAACCATGATTGTTGAATTATTTTGAATAGAATTTTCCTACCCATGATTTGGATTAAGCTACATTTATCATTGCCTTAAATATATAGAGAAACTTACTTTATGGAGATAAACAAGGTATATACACCAACCACTAGGGTCTGAAGTATATGTTCACCAAAAAGAAACTGAACATGAAAAAAATTTAATGGTTGAAGCTTCTTAAAAAATATGAGTGTTATATTAATTATTACCCTAGAAACACAAACAAAGAATCTTATGTATTTATTAGAAAAAACATAGATGTTCGTCCAATGATGATGTTTGGAGGAAATACAATGATCAAATACTTGGTAAATATATAGATTAAATATATTAGGGAAGAAACATCATTATTAATAACCTATATTGTTTCTCAATAATCATTACTAAAGAAGATCAAAAAAGAATAAAGAGATGATCATAAGTTATAAAAGAAGCTTTAGTCTATGAAAAATTACATTTTCCAAATTTCAATATTGACCAGGAAGGAGTATTGAGGTTTGATACAATACAAGTCTATGTATAATATATTTTACAACCATACTTTATAAGTATCTCTTGTAATAACCAAAACATATAAAGATATATAAGATAACTATTGGTTGTACAAAATGAAAAGGGAGATTATATATTATAATGAAATATGAGATATATATTAGTAAGTCAAGTCAAAGTAAAAACAACCCAAAAGAGTATTATAACCACTACCCATACCTAAATGAAAGTCATACAATATCATTGTGGAATTTGTTACCAGTCATCCTAAGAAATTTATGGGAAATAATGAGATATAGGTAATTTATGATTAATTACCAGAGTCTAATAACTTTTTTATCTATATGAGAATATTTATTCCTAGGGAAACTTGATATTCTATATATTCAAGAAGTTCTAGGACTTTGTAGAGTAGAACTATAAATTAAACAATATCTTTGATTTACATCTACTTTTTGGAGGAGAACTCAAAATGATCTACATACAGAAAAAACCCGTAACAAAACCTATTATCCACAATTTGATAGATAGTATCAGTGTCCTACTCAAACATTAGATGATATCTTATTAGATAGATCACTTGATTTTCAAGGGACATGGGACTAACAACTTTTATATGCTGAATTATCATACAACAAAAGTTTTATCTGAAGTATTGTCATAAATCCCTATATATAACTAAATGGGAAAAGGTTTAGAATTAACTTATTTTTGGATGAAATTGGATATAGAAAATTATTGGGATTAGAAATTTTGAAAGACACAACTATGTACATATAAATGATCAAAAATCATTTGAAGGATTCTCAGAGTAAAAAATACAGTTATACTGAAAAAATTAAATGACATTGAATTTCTTATCAGGGATAATATATTCATCAAAATATCACCACATAAAGGTGTAAATATATCCACAAAAAAATGAAAATATACTCCATGGTGTATATGACCTTTTGAAATTGTAGACCATGTTGGAGCACTTTCCTACTAGTTAGTACTACCTAAAATAATTTATAATATCCATAATGTATTATATGTGTCCTTATTATAAAATGATATGGAAGACTGTTTCCAATGCTTTCTTCGGGGTGCATGCATCCGTCACGCAGTGGACGCGTGGTTGTTGCCCCACATTCCTGCTTTCCAAAGGTGGGTGGCATCCGCTCCGTATTCAGGGAAGTCTACTCCTTGATCGAAACGAGATGATGGGATGTCCGTTCTTCTTTCTATGTATTCCTCCTCGGAACTTTGTCACCTATTCTGGGTCTCCCTCATAGATTTATTATGTTTTTCATGAAACTCTTCCCAGTGTCATATCTTCATGGACACCAGTTCATTACGCTGCTTCTACTAGGACATTCCAAGGGGTCCAATTAGGGAAGCAACCTTCGGTTAGAGGAGTAGTCACATTGGGCACCACTAGTGTGTCTTGGCACTAGGGGATTGACAGGTCTGTCTTCTGTCCCTTATTATAAGGCTTCTTGAGGGTGTGGAAGCCTAAGGCATCCCACATCAAATATAGGGAATCATATGTCATAGGCTTGTATCTAAGGTTTTCCTCAGCTTCCCATGTTTAACACAGGGTATGCCATGAGTTTAACGTCCAGCGGAGATGGATCAGACTGTTCGGAACAATGATTAAAGTAGATCAGATGTAAGAACCCCCTGGAGGGAACACCGATACTAGGGCCAACACGTGGGTATCTTCCATAATGCCTTTCGATGGGATGAATAATGGGGTGGCATGATTCTACCAAGATGTGGCAGCCTGGGTGAGAATCAGGATGGGTGATGTTAGATTCTATGAATTGGATGATGGATGGGATGGAATCTTTATGGGGTGACGATGGTTTTTGGGCTTGAGCCTTGAAGAGACTTCCTACATATCCCCATGGTAGGTAATCAAAGTCTTCATAGTTCTATGGGATGATGGGATGCCTGAAGAGGTGACCCGTGAGAATGGACACATTGATGGGACCTAGAAGAAATCGAACCTCTGGGTTGGGATATGAGCTTCCCGAGACACATGGGCTCGAGGGAGACTTCAGGACGAGTCATGAGTGAGGGTCTTGAACCTTGTGGAGGCTTCGTACATATCCCCATGGTAGGTAATCAAAGTCCATGTAGTTCGATGGTGAATATAGTTTAACGTCATGCGGGGCAGGGAGAGAACTGGTGTGAAGGGGGTCAAAACGACTGGGTGATGGGCTTGAACCTCGTGTAGGCTTCTTATGTATCAACATGGAAAGGAATCAAAGTCCCTGTAGTTCAGGATAGATTGGGGCTTAAAATCTGAGGCGGCCTAGGGTTGTGGGGCTTGAACCTCATGGAGGCTTCCTACGTACCATGACTTGACATGGATCAAAGTCCCCGTAGTTCAGGCTAGATTGAGGCATACACTCAGAGGCGGCCCAGTGTTGTGGGGCTTGAACCTCATTAGGGCATCCTAAATTCCATTCCCTATCATGGATCAATGACCCCGTAGTTCAGGATGGATTGGGGCTTACCCTGGGAGGCGGCTCACGGTGCGGGGCTTGAAGCTCGTGGAGGATTCCTATGTACCATTCCTTGAAATGGATTAATGTACTCGTAGTTCAAGAAGTATTGAGGCTTACAACCTGAGGCAGCCCAGGGTAGTGGGGCTTGAACCTTATGGAGGCGTCCTACATACCATTCCTTGACATGGATCAAAGTCCTTGTAGTTTAGGATAGATTGGGGCTTACACTCTGAGGCGACCCAGGGTTGTGGGGCTTGAACCTCATGGAGGCTTCCTATATACCATGCCTTGACATGGATCAAATTCCTCATAGTTTGGGATGGATTGGGGCTTACACTCTGAGGTGGCCTAGGGTTGTGGGGTTTGAACCTCATGGAGGCTTCCTATGTACCATGCCTTGACATGGATCAAAGTCCCCTTAGTTCGGGATGGATTAAGGTTTACACTCTGAGGCGGCCCAGGGTTGTGGGGCTTGAACCTCGGGGAGGTTTCGTATGTACAATTCCTTGGCATGGATCAACATCCCCATAGTTCAGGATGGATTGGGGCTTACACTCTGAGGCGGCCCAGGGTTGTGGGGCTTGAACATCATGGAGGCTTCCTACGTACCATGCCTTGACATGGATCAATGTCCTCATAGTTCGGGATGGATTGGGGCTTACACTCTTAGGCGAAAAAGGGTTGTGGGGCTTGAACCTCGTGGAGTCTTCTTATGTACCATGCCTTGACATGGATCAAAGTCCCCGTAGTTTAGGAAGGATTGGTTCTTATATTCTGTGGCAGCCCAAGTTGTGGGGCTTGAGCCTTGTGGAGGGTTCCTGCGTACCATGCCTTGACATGGATCAAAGTCCCCATAGTTTGGGATGGATTGGGGCTTACACTCTAAGGCGGCCTAGGGTGGTATGAGGCATACACTCTGAGGTGGCCCATGGTTGTGGGTCTTGAACCTCATGGAGGCTTCCAACGTACCATGCCATGACAGGGTTCAAAGTCCCCATAGTTCGGGATGGATTGGGGCTTACACTCTGAGGCGGACCATGGTTGTAGGGATTGAACCTCGTGGAGGCTTCATATGTATCATGCCTTGACATGGATCAAAGTCCCCATAGTACGGAATGGATTGGGGGTTACACTATGAGGATGACTAGGGTTGTGGGGCTTGAACCTCGGGGATGGTTACTACATACCATGTCTTAACATGGATCAAATTCGTCGTAGATCAGGATGGATTATAGCTTACACTCTGAGGTAGACCAAGGTGGTATGGGAATTACAAGTTGAGGTGGCCCAGGGTTGTGGGGCTTGAACCTTGTGGATGCTTCCTACGTACCATGCCTTGACATGGATCAAAGTCCATGTAGTTCGGGATGGATTGGGGCTTACACTCTGAGGTGGCCCAGGGTTGTGGGGTTTGAACCTCATGGAGGCTTTATACATACCATGCCTTGACATGGATCAAAGTCCCCATTGTTTGAGATGGATTGGGGCTTACACTCTGAGTTGGCCCAAGGTGTGGGGCTTGTACCTCGTGGAGGCCTCTTACGTACCATTCCTTGACATGGATCAATGTCCCTGTAGTTCAAGATGGATTGGGGCTTACACGCTGAGGTGGCCCATGGTGTTTGGTCATGGTTGGGGCTTTCTATAAGCTCATGTGAGTCATGCTCGGTGTGAGAAACAATAGATAACAGAGACCTGCCAATCATGTCACAAATGGTGCGTTCGTGGGAGATGGAGTGTGGCTTATGCATGGGGCGTCCCAAAGAGGAATCAAGGGGATTATGCGTGGTTAATAGACTAAGAGGTCGGGGCTTACTCTAGGGTGGAGGCCCATAGAGGAAATAGAGGCTAACGCATGGTTAGCAGCCCGAGAGGTCGGGGTTTACTCCAGGGTGGATTCTCGGACCGGAAACAGGGGCTTACACGTGGTTATCAGCCCAGGAAGGTTAGGGCTTACTCCAAGGTGGAGGCCTAGAGTGGAAACATGGGCTTACATGTAGTTAGAAGCCCAGGAAGGTCGGGGCTTACTCCAGGGTGGAGTCCTGGAGAGGAAACAGGGGCTTACATGTGGTTAGGTGCCCGAGAGGTTGGGGATTACTCCAGGGTGGAGGCTCGGAGAGGAAACAGGGGCTTACGCATGGTTAGCAGCCCGAGAGGTTGGGGATTACTCTAGGGTGGAGGCTCGGGGAGTAAATAGGGGCTTATGCATGGTTAGTAACCCAGGAAGGTTGGGGATTACTCTAGGGTGGTGGCCCGATGGTGACATAGCCCAGCTGGAGAGGGAAAGGGAGAAAAAACCCCTTTACCCACTCCACTCTTAGTCATGGCACTGAGGAAGTGAGGAGGAGCAGGGATGCTACCTCCTGCAAGAAAGGCTAGGAGATTACACTAAGGTGGCTAACCTTTCCTATAGAAAAATGTCAGTCCAATAAAGAGGATATCATCACCTGTGAGGGGTGATCCCATCCCCGTTGATATTAGTGGGCATAGAGAATGTCCAAGGTGGGGGGACCCTGTGAGCGAGGCACGAGGCTAGGTCATAGTTAAACGTCATGTGCTGAGGACAAAGGTGCTTGGCAGTTTAATGTCTTGCAGCTCAGATGAGGTGGGTTTTCTCCTCACCCCAAGTGCTTACATAACCGGTACCATCTGCTCCTTGTGGGAGGGAAGGCATCGCCAACACCGTAGAAAGGGGGTGTCACAGAGTGAACCATCAAGGGGTCCACATTTGCATGGATATGCGAAGAAGCAATAGTCGTTATCATGCCTATGGGAAGAAGCATGAGACAAAGCAACACAACAGGTGATATTATCTAAGGGACCATGAAGTTACTTTATACGAGCCAAGAAGGTTGCATGAAAAAATGTTGCATGATATGGATACACGGGGCATGAAAGGCACCCACGAATGGAATCCATAAGAAGAGCATTGGGCGCCCATGAAAGGAGGCGCCCGGGGAGAACCAAGGTGAAGGGTTCTGAGGAATTGCGCACAACCTATGAGGATTGCGCATGAAATAACAGTCCTGCAAGAAAAACATTGGGCTGGCACGAAATTAGTGATTCTTTCATGTAATTGGAGATTAGGTTTTGCGCGCGACTAGAAGGATGGAGTGAAAAGTGAGGGAATGAGTGCAAGTGGGAGAGACCTCGTGTAGTGATATGGGTGTGCACAATATAAGGGGTTGCACACAATTGGTCGGCCTATGTGCAATGTAAGGGATTGTGTGAAAAGGGTATACCCTGTAGGGATTGGAATCCAGTCTATGCCCTAGGGATCTCGCGAGAAGGCGGACCCTGGGGAGACTTGGCATGAAAATAAACATTCATAAATGACATATTTACTTGCACGGAAGATAAATTTAATGCATGAGATCTGGTTCATATTCCTCAGCTCTGAAGTGGAAGGGGGTCACCTTCTATTTATAGGCGTCTAGGGGCACAAAACCAGGCTGGTGCGTAAACATTTTACAACTTATGCGGCGGTGTGAAATGTCGACCATGCGAGTCGGGGTGAGAAATATTATTTGCCCAAGCCCAAAAGGTTTCTCGAATCTCGGAACATTCCGCATAGGAAATATTATTTTTCATATTGCAGAATTAATTTCACGCGGCCCCTCTGGCCCCCCCGGATAGGGTCCCCGAGTCTGAATATGACTTCTCTTTGTCAGTATGAAACCTTCTTTAGCACTTGAGCTCTTTTTGGCGTCTAACCCCTCCCCCCCCCTTCAGAATTGGATCGGCGAGGGGTCATAACGGGAAGATTTTGAGGGAAACGTCAAAATGCAGGGCACCATGGGGTGCATGCACGCAAAAATCTAAAGTGGCGCACAAAACTCAGAAATGCGCTGAATTCAATTTTCACGCGGGCACAGAACCCAGGATTAACCTATAAAAGCTTCCGCGGGTCCCATGCTCCGTATGACTTTTCTTGCGCGACAGGCTCTAAGCTCTTATGCATGTAATTTCTTCTGGCCTTGCACAAAAAACCTCTCCTACTGTGCGTAATTCCACCGCGATCAGGGGTCATTTTACACTAAAACCTGGGGTTTATCGCCCCACAGTCTAAAATTTCACGACACCCGCTGATTTTATGTGCCACAATCTCTTATTTCACGCCAATGACCCAAACACCTGTCTGAAGAAGATGGCCACGAGCCAGGCTGGTGAGGGAGAAGTTGCTGCTCAAAGGGATAAAATTGTTGCCAACCCATAGGTTTATGGCGCCAAAAAGATTGTCTTCAATAACCATAACCTATTCAATATGCTAACACCCTCCCAAAAAGAGTATGCTTCGTCCAACAATCTACCACTCTGGGACTTCAGCATTCTAGAGGAGGTCCCTCTGCTGGACTTTGCGGTGGATACACCACGATCGTGGCTGACCCGTGAGGATGATCACCCTCGATACAACATCACCAACAACATTAATCCTGCTAGAGAAACCGGACACATGTATGTATATTCCATAAATCCCAGGACTAGGATGACTTTTGGGGGTGACCCTATCGTGGAGAGATCCCCTCCCCTCTCTGAGACCATCTTTCATCAGAGCATCACTGACAAGACCAAAGGCTGGCTACAGGACTGGGACCTATGGTTTGGAGGAAACTTCACCTGTGAATGGGTCTGGGTGTACTGGTTTCACCACACATGTTACCAATTTTGGGATGAACTGTGGCATATTTGTTTATTTTAGGTGGTATGGACATCGCAATTACACTTCTACCACCAGAAAAAGCTCAGGATAGAGCTGTTTACCCAGTGGTCCCCTGATACCAACACATTCCATCTCCATCATGGGGAGGTCTGTATCAGTCTCTGGGACATCCACTGCATCGGGGGCATCCCATTTGAGGGCCATCAATACGATGAATTCCTTCCACCTCTGAACACCTAGGGAGACAGATCATAGACCCCCATACTAAGGTGGCACCTGCTGGAGCTGGCCAAGGAGAAGCTAAGGGTCAAGTACTTTCTAAAGGGCATCACCTACAAGGACTGGTTCAGCCTGTTCCTGGAGAGGGATTCAAAAGTCAAGATCCCAGGGCAGGGGAGACGGTGTCCAATCATGGCACAGAGAAGCAATATTGGATTATATTTGAGGATCATAGGGACAGGGAATTATCAGTCGTGGGGATACAACATAAATGAGATTCAAGATCTGAATGTTCGGTATGCTGGATTTCTCTCTACATTCCAGAGTGGGTGGATCTTTCTTGTGAGGGATGTAAGGATGGGCGTCTATCCAGCGACCCTAGTGATGGATGGCATCATGGATACCAACAAGAGGTTCTAACTAGGGGTACCCATGTTGGCTTAGTTGTACGCCATATTGGGATGCATCTTGATAGGGGGATCACCTAGGAGAGTCTGTGGTCCCTTCTAGATATTCCATGGTTGGGTTGCGGCTCATTATGGCAGATACACCTTCCCGAACGCCATCCGTCCTCCAAGAAATGGCCTGTGACCCTCTCTGTTGAACATTGTCTAGGTCATGCCGCTAACGCTCAATGAGGAGGGACTAAGGATCTGAATTTTTAACCATTCCAACTTCACCTTCAGCCCATTACCCACCCCGACTGGCCAGATGATAGACAATGGGAAAGACTCACTAGAGTAGAAGGAGTACTTCTAGAGCATCAGAGGTGGGGTGCTCATGGCCCAAATTGATGGGAAGATCTTCTGTGAGACTTATTTTCTGTCTAGGTTCGCTAGGCAGTTCGGGTGCCTCCAGAGATTGCTGAAAAATGTATACATAGACGTATGTGAGGAGAGGAATCCCTTTGTTCTTCTTCAGCTATGGATTATGTTCATGACCTATGGCTCTGGTGAGATCATCACCTTTCCTCCAACCAGAGTCGATGCCAGTCTTTCAACTGAGTATGTCAAACATTGGTCCATAGCATACCCTGAGGGGCGTTTGTAGAAAGGAGTTCAGAAACTCAAAGTCACTAGTGTGGAACCCGAGTGGTGAGAGAGCAGGTAGGGTTCCACTAGAGGAGGAAGATCAGAAGCATGTTAGGCAATGGGGCCTGCACAGGCTCGTACCTCAGTACTAGGTGTGTCGTATGGTGTGGTCACGCCCTCGTCACCTTGAGGAGAGTCCCACGGGGTGGCCAGATAACTTCTGGGAAGAAAATAAGATATCTGCTTCAACCTTATCACGATACAATCTTCCCTGATCTATGGTCATCTTGGCTAACCATGTAGTAGTCAGTGAGTAATTAAGTCCTATGGCAGAAAATAGTGTGAGATGGGATCCAGCTTCCAGAAGTCGGGCTTGTCCATGTTCTCGATAGAGTGAAAATCCATCAGCGACATGTGTATCTGACATCCATGTACATGTATGCACGTCAACAGGGTCGGCATGTGGAGCCACCTTTCTTGGTGAAATTGATACTCGGCCAGGAGTATGATCTGAAAATGATGCCGCTGGGGGATGATGACAGTGATGATGAGTCGGAGGGCCGCGAGACAGAAGTGGAGGGAGAAGGTGAATGAGAATAGGAGCCCGATGGTGAAGCCTCTCAGGGGGCATCCCACCATGGGAGTCTTCGGGATAGCGACATGATCGTCAGCTCTGATATGGATGTGACTGAGCTGCTTGAGGTATTCTTAGACCCTTATCTACCCTCCTCCTTTTCTCTGATTTCCTTTACAATCTTTAATCTGACTTCCTTATCTTACTCAAAAGCATATTGGTGCATATCAAATGTCTCTAGCCGAAGGAGGGGGAGGCAACAATGGAGAAAAGTGGGGCACATACGCTCATTATCGAGCTGACAAGCGCTGAGGGATCCCTAGCTATGATATCTCTTGTAGTGGCCCAAACATTAGAGGCTGTTGACTTAGGTTTCTATAGGTTTATTTCTTTGATACCTATACTCACTATTGGAGGACTCAACTAATTAGTGTGCTCTTTGTCTGTATAGTGATCATGGAATTGGAGGCTCATCAAGCTGCTGAACTCAAACCATCCACGAGTGGGATGATGGAAAACATACCACCCCATCCAGAACATGCCTCCCAAAGCAATTCAGCCTTGACAATTGGTGAGTAGGGAGCGGCGGACACTAGTGGTACTACAGTCGGGGTAGGGCTGGTAGTTGACGAAGGCGCCACCAGGGTCGAGGTGGGAGAGGAAGGTCGCCCAAATGCCGAGGAGACTATTCCCTTGGGAGGAATCTCCAAGGAGGTCCCTACTACTAGCATGTTGGCTATCTTTCATATCTATCAACCCCTGACCCGAAGGAAATCGATGATTCAGACTCAGAAGTGGCCAAGGAGAGATGGGTGACGTGACACAAGGGGTGGAAGTGCATTCGGTGTTTTCTTAGTCAGCCTCAGATGAAACGGCTAAATCGGATGGGATCTTTTCACACATGGATACATTTCCTGTGTGATGGAGGGGAAGATGCTCAACACCTTCACCTGAAATTATGTGATTACATGGCTAAGAAGGTGTGTGAGAGCAGCTAGCACTCCGAATTCACCCGGTTTCGGGAGGAGTCGAGGAGTTATCGAGCACTTATGAGGGTGGATCAGGAAGTTCAACGCCTCGAGGAACAAGTGAAATAATAGGAGATATTCATCACAAACTGTTCTGAGCTCGTGGATCATTTGAGGGCCTAGCTGGCAGACCCCCAAGAACAACTCATGGAAGTGAGTCACCGGATAACTGAGCTCCAAACTGAATAGGCGCTGACATGGGATAGAGTCATTGAACTGTGATCCATGGCCACTGATGAATAAAAATACCTCAAGGGGCGGAATGCAGTCCTGGAAGCCACCATCTAGAAGGTAGGGGCTTTGGAAAGATCTATCCAAGAAGATGACCCCTAAGGGCCCTATTTTGGCCAAACTCATAAACTTATTTCACCTTACTGCTTCTTGTTCTTTTGAACTCTATATATGGGAAAATTTATTTACTTGTTCCTTTGGATTAACGTGCTCAACCATAATCCCAAAATAAATAGAAATCCATTCACAAACTCACCTAGTCCGTACCCGATGTGTGAAAAAAGGGATGCTCGTACTATCACTTCGTTTGATCGTGGGAGCGTCAACCAAACTGCGGGCATTCAAAATTCAAATCTAGATTTCCAAGGAGAAGAGGGAGGCCCAATCAAAAGATGAGGACCTCAGACTGATCGATTTATCATCTTCTCAATGTGCTCTAGCACACGAGTGGGGCAATGCCACGGGCATTGGAATCAGTACAAACATAGGAGAATGGAAAATATGTGAATCACGTTACCCAAATTCGGAACACTATCGGAGGGGAATGGGAATAAAGAACAAATGTTGACCGTGTTCAAAACAAAGTATCCATATCACGTTATCCTGAAATGGGGACAACAAATGAGGGTCGTCCGCTGTCCATGTTCGCAACACAGGACCTAACTCAAATATCATCCATCAGTCTTTCAGAATGTTGGCCTAGGATAGCAGGAGGAGAATAGGTCAACCATCCATACTGTTAGGGGGTCCCTTCAGACGTGAAAGAGGATGAGGGTCTAAATAAAGGGGAACGCAAAGCGTGGAAAGCGAAGTTGGTGTTTTTTTGAACAGAATTCAACACTCTTGAAATCACACCACTGCGATGGAAGCACATTAGGTGGGTGCATTAATCTGATCAGGGATTATCCCTACTTTTAGACAGGACCTCTCTGGCGAGGGAAATGTCGCTTCCCCATGTCATTATGGGGCACCCTGAACTTGTTCATAGTAAATTCTGTAGTTACACAACTCCCTGAAGGGTAAGGCCAAGGGGCCGATGGTGGGGGAAAGGATGGGATTTGTGATTCCTGGGTCTGGACCTGAGATGAAATGTCTGGGCATTCCTACGTATCACATACAAATGGGAATCAAGCCATATGTTGTTTGGGGAAGGGGTCTTATTTTAAGGCCTTAGAACTCAGACCAAGGTTCAGTAAAGAATGCAGGGGAAACATGGTAAGGTGTTTATGAAACCCAACGTGAATGAGGACATAAGTCCAGATTAACATGTGTTCCTGGGGAAGTTTTTAGGTCAAGGGATCAAACATGAAATGTAGGATGGGCCCATGGCGAAGTGCTTGGGCATTCCTACGTATCCCATAAGGATGAGAATCAAGCCATACATAGTTCTAGGTGGTAGCACAGTAAGGTACCAGTGAAAAGAATAAAAGGGGCGTGTGGGTCTAGCCCTCGCACTAAAAGAAGCAGTATTTGATGTATCTTGTTTGTCCTTTAAGGTAAATGGTTTTTTTTGTGAAGCAACTGGCCTAGTACAGAAATTCCAAGCATCTCCACAAGAATCAAGAAATATAGAGGCATTGACAAATGGTATGGTGAATGAAAGATACACAACATGATGTCCTCTATGATGAGGTCATCACAATGCAGTGCCATTTTTCATCATTCGGCCAAGACGATACTATCACAGTTTAGGGTCATGTGATTGGACTCGACAACACAGTTTAAGGTCATATGGATTGGACTTGATAGCATAATTTAAGGTCTTATGGCTTGTACCTGAGGGAATGAACACAACGTGATAAAGAATACCCGACGTGAATGAGGACGAGGTCCACATCACCACCGTGTGCGATTCCGAGAGAGGAGCCTCGGGCCAAGAGGCCAATGAGGGTCAGAGGATAAGAGGCAGGAGAAGCCATCTCCCTGTTGAGATGGATCCGGAAGCATGTTGTATGGGTGACCCTACGTATCCCATGGGGATGAGGATCAAGCTGCACATATCTCTTTGAGAAATTCCCAGTTTATGGTCTTAGTGATCGGATCACGGGAACCTCGAAGGACATCGTATTGCATCTTCATCCACTTGATGTGCGGAGGTGCATCAAGGTATAGTGCCAAGAGTGTCGACATTCCACCTAAGAATAATGGGGTGGAACATAATGTGAATCATGTAGCCAACATTCAAGGCTTGAAGGGGCTGGTGTGACGATGGATGATTACTGCCGACCATGTTCGCAACACAACATCCTATCATGTTTGGTTGAAATGGGGAAAAAAAGAGCATCGGCCACTAACCATGTTCGCAAAATGGGATTTGTATCAATTAGTTGTTTGAGACCCTTGGGGGAATTGGCCCGTAATAGTAGGAGAGCCCTTAGGCCTAGTTTCCATTCCTTTTTTGGGGGTCCCATCAAGTGTGAATGATAACAGGGGCCCAAATGAAGGGGAACACGAAGCTAGATGAGTGAATGGAAAATTTCCCATATAGAATCCGACACTATAGGTCCTTGACCAGAGTTATCTTAGAAACATCAATGAACCACTGTAATGGGTCGTGGGGATCCACTTGAGATCGGCCAAGAGATGGCGGATAGTTAGGAGAAGGGGGCATGATGACAAAACCCAACGTGAAGGAGTTTATAACCCTGAATCACACCTATATATCTCCATTGTGGAGAGGAACAGGCCAAGGGGACTAGGTGACCCGGACATCGGGAGATCTCTAAGAGGCGGGGATAGACCCAAAATCTAAATGTTCAGGCGGTCCTACATATCCCATAAGGATGGGAATCAATCCACACATAGTTCTGGAAGATACAAGTTAATGTCATGTGAGACGACATACAGTTTAGCATCATGCAGGATGACATACAGTTTAACATCATTGAGGACGACATATAGTTTAACAGCATGCGGGACGACATACAGTTTAAAGTCATGTAGGATGACATACAATTTAACGTCATATGGGACAAGCATGTAGTTTAGGGTCATGCAGGACCGACAGTTTAAGGTCATGTGAGACTGTAATCTAGTTTAAGGTAATAGAGGACCCATAAGGGACAAGAAAAGTATTGTTTAAGGAACTTGGTATTAGTGTGAGGAGTTATACGCTCACCATTCATGGAAACCAGTGAGTACACACCTTTGGGATACGCCTTAGAAATAATGAAAGGTCCTTCCCATTTGGGCTCCAACTTGGGTGGTTTCCTACTAGAGATCATTGGCGCTCTGAGGGATAGTACCAAGTCACCCTTCAGGAAAGAGCAGAAGAGAACCTTCTTGTTGAATTCTCAAGCCATCCTGCTCTGATGCCTTTCTAGGTTATGCAAGGCACAAACCCTATTCTCATCCAGTGCTTCCAATTCAGCTAGACATATTTCAGCCACTCTATCTGATGCTTGTTGGTCATAGACCGATGTGTGTAATGAGGGAAACTGAATCTCGATGGGTAGGATGGCCTTAGTTATGTACACCATAGAATATGGGGTCACCTAAGTGGAATTACAAGTCATTGTCCGATAGGCCCGGAAGGCGTTGGGGATCTTATCCAGCCAACTATTTTTTTTCTAACCAACCATTTTATGGAAAATGTTAGAGAGGGTTTTATTGAATGCCTCAATTTGACCATTTTGTTGCGCGTGATAGCGGGAGGTATGATTAGATTGAATTTTTTACTTGGTGTACAACTTTTTTCAACTCACCTGCTCGAAAGTTGGTGCCATTATCGGTGAGGACGACATGAGGGAATTCAAATCGGTAGATGATGTTGGAGCTGATGAAGTCAATGATAGAGTGAGCCTTGACTTCCTTGAGCAGAATTGCCTCTACCCACTTGGAAAAGAAATCTGTAGCAGTCAGGATGAACCAGAATTGGAAATCCGTTGTCGTTGGGTATGGTACTATGACATCTAATCCCCAGAATACAAACGGCCAAGAGTACATGGTAGTGTGGAGAGGTTCCGGTGGCTGATGCACAAAGTTATCATGAACTTGCATGAATGGCACCTCCTGGTGAACTTGATGCATTCATGGATAATGGAGGGCCAAAAATACCCTAGTCTCTGGATCTGGTGAACATTTTTGGACTATCCTGATGGGCACCGTAGAAACTGACGTGAACCTCTTGCATGAATTGTGGAATATCAACCCCTGAATGCAATAGAGGATAACACCATCAAACCCATAGTTATATAGGATAAGCTCAAGATTTGGACCGCTCTGGAGGGTGAACTGTGGTGAGCGGCATCAGATTCGCTCACACTCAGCCCGATCTGATCGGAGATTACCATGTTGGAGTTATTCAACCAAAGGTGTACTCCAATCGGTAATTATCTCAATCAATGCATCCGGGTGACACAGTGGTCTTGATGCAAAGGCACTGATGGTAAGATGGATTACCTATGGGACGTCATCACCATCCAGGGTAACGGGAGCTATGACACTCCAATGCACCATGTGGATAATTAGATCATACTATTTGGGCTCTGCAAGTGATGTAGCTAAGCTGGCCAAAGCATCTGCTCAACCATTCTATGACCGAGGGACATGGATACGCTCTGGACGAGAAGGGAACTAGACCATTGGCTGGAGAGTGCATTCTAACAAGGGTATGAGCTCTGTCTTCCTGACAATGTAGTCTCCATTGACCCGCTTAATGACTAGATTGAAGTCCCCTTTCACAAGAAAAATGTGCACATCGATCTCAAGGCCCAGCTCGAGACCAGTAATGAGGGACTGGTACTCTACCTCATTGTTAGTGTACCCTTCTGACAATATGAATGAGTATAGCAGAACGACTTGCCTGAGGGTGATAAAGATGATACCCAGGCCTACTCTGTTGAGATGAGGATCAATGAGCCTCCTACCAGTGGGGCTCCGAGACGCACCATCAAAATGCATTTTACAGTATGGGATGGCAGGATCCACTGAAAGGATTGCCTCATCAGGAAAATCTAAGTCTAGGGACTGGTCTGTGGGAGTTGGATGTGCAGCTAAAAAGTATGCTAAATCCTATCCCTTGATAGCTTTCTGAGGCACAAACCTGATGTCAAACTGCTAGAGGAATACTTCCCACCATTATAGTCATCCTGTCAACATGGTATGACATAGGATATACTTCAATGGGTCTACTTGAGAGACTAGTTGTACCTCATGATGGTGCAGGTAATGTCACAATTTCTATACTGCGAATACCAGTGCAAGGAAGCTCTTCTCGATGGGGGAGTATCTTGTCTTTGTATTGAGGAGCATGCGGATGAGGTAGTAGAGACTGTTTTCAATTCCCTCATTGTTCTTTTGGGTGAGAAGGGCGCCGAGAGATCCTTATAAGGCGGTGACATAGAGGACCAACGGCTTCCCGGAGATGGGTGGCATCAAGACCGGAGGCTGAAGAAGATACTGCTTGATTTCCTCAAAGGGAATATAGCACTGTTCATTCCATTCATAGGTAGAGCCTTTCTTCATGAGACGAGAAAATGGCTTACACTTGCCATCCATATTCGCATTAAATTGGCGTATATAGGCTAAGTAGCCTTGAAGAACTTGAAGCTCTTGAATATTTCTCAGGGGAGGCATCTGACTGATGGCCCTGATCTTCTCTAGGTCATTCTCAATGCCCCTGTATCTGACAATAAAGCCAAAAAACATCCTAGAGGTGACTCCAAAATCACACTTCAATGGGTTTAACTTCAGGTGGTGGGAATGAATGAATCCAAATGCTTTCTCAAGATCCTTGAGATGGTCCTGACTCTGGTGAGATTTGACTAACAGATCATCCACATAGCACTCAACCAATTTCATGAGGATTTCCCTGAATATGCGGTGCATGGACCGCAGATTGGTGGAACCTGCATTCTTCAGGCCGAAGGGAATAACCTGGTAACAAAAAGTACCCTGGGGTGCTCTGAAATACATGGACTCTTCATCCTCAAGGGCTACCTGGATCTAGTTATATCCAGAGTACCCTTCCATGAAGGAGATATCTTGAAACCCCTCCGCAACATCAATAAACAATTCTATCCCTGGAAGGGTAAAATCATCCTTCGGGCAATGGTGGTTAAGATCTCAAAAGTCGATAGAGACTCTGATCTATCTATTCTTCTCCCTGAATGGTACAATGTTGGCCATACACTTGGGGTTCTACACCTCCTTAATGAAGTTGTCACTGATGAGCTTGTCTACCTCAACCTCGACCACAACACTGTGAGGAGGGTTTATCATTCTGGGTGGCAACTTGAATCCGTGATGATTTTCTGGGAGGCCGAGGCGGTGGATGACTAACTGAGGATCTAGTCCCGACATCTCATTGTAACTCAAGGAGAATACATCACTGTGTTGTTTAAGGAAGCGTATGTACCACTGATTCTCCTTAGGGGACATGGAGGCACTGATCAATGTGGGTCTCGGGTCTGCCTCACTTCTGAGGTTCACCTGTACCAACTTGTCGACTGTGGAGGAGACGCCTTCCTCAAATGCACTGGGGAATCCTCTATATCCTCTTATCCACTTATGGAGGGATCCCCTATGGTGGAATCTACTTCTGAGTTACCAGGCCCTGATGGGAGGCTGGTACCAACTTGTGCGGCTGTGGTTACTGCATAGGGGAACTTCAGAGCTGTCGAGACCATAGTGACAAAGGCTGTCGACCCAATCCCATCTACTATCTTTCCCAAGGGGCCATGCTTGACAATATCAAAGCAGTAGTGGCGCGTTGGCCAGAGCCGTCTTATTCCAGCCCGACGAAATAGAAAAGTATGACGTACCGCCATTGCCATGATCCGGACGTCCCGATACCTGATGGGAGTGGGAGGCTCCGAGATCACTGAAGCTTGGTTCATATAAGAATATGAAGTGATCTCTCGATGCCACCTAGATTTGTGAGCATGGTCCCCCCTTATCCCATAAATGTCAAAACATTGCCCCATATTGGGGTTTGTGGCCTCCAACCGATGGATTAAGAAGACTTAGGCGTCATTCAGGCCTACACAAGGGCCGGTCGTAGTGATGACAGGCTCAACTTTTCTTGACTGGACTGATTTTTCCTTGCTCTTGTAATAGTTAGCGTCTAGGTAGTGGACTTCACAAGAGGAGAAAGGAAATGTTTCACCTTGGAGTACGCCCAATCAACCATTAAGGGAGTACTTGAGGCACTGGTGATTCGATGAAGGGACCTCCGCAAGCAGGTGGAGCCATGGCCTTCCCATTAATTCGTTATACGCGGTGTCCTGGGAGACAACCATGAACTCAATGCTGGCCACTAGGCTGCGAAATTGGGTCTTCAAGCAGATCATGCCGACCAGGATATGTTCGGTCCTGTCATACCCTTTGATTCTTAAATCTGAAGGGGTCATGTCATCTTCAGATAACCCTATCTTCCCCAGTGTCTGTGTTGGGGAAAGGTTGATCCCAAAGCTAGTGTCAACGAGAAAGAAGCGAACCACCATGCCATTAAATTGGCCGGTGATATACAGTGGGTTGATGTGCCTCTGTATGGGGGAGCATCCATCTTCTCCAGGGAATGAAATGATATCCGGACATTTTTCATCCTCAACTGTTTTAACATGGAAAGCTTCTACAGCTTCTATCTCCGTCTCAAACTGGAGGGTGCTCCTTAAAGCCTTGGCGAGTGCTTCACGCATATATGGTGACAAGAGAAGGGATTCAAGGATGGATATCCTCACTGGAATTCTAGAGAGGTGCTAGAGGATGTTGTGCTTCCTTGCCAGGCGTGAACTTCTATTTGCAGGGAGGCGCTCTGTGATTGAAGGCATGGCGGGCCCTGCCGTCCAGACTGATGACTGACTGGTACTGGGAATATCCTGCTGCTCACTGGTTGAATCCCAAAGAGTAGCTATTGGATGAGGAACGGATGACTGAGATCATCCTGTAGCAGGGCGAAGCTGGTCATGACATGGCTGGGGTGGATCTTCCTGATCCAGTAGCAGAAAAGGTGGTGGAGGCGGGCCTGTTGACACCAGATGAAGAGGTTGTGCATGTTGATTTCTACGTTGGGCCTGCTGTCTGGTCTCAGTGGCATGCACAGACTAGCTGGAGGTGCCAACTGACGTGCCTCGATGACCCATATGGCCACAGCTCCACCGACTTTGGTGTCGGCTGGGGATGTTGAAGAGGTTCGTCCAACGCTCCCCCTCGTCAGGAGTCATATAGGGGTTTACCTACTCAATGGTATTAACTAATGTGTACCATTGACTATCACTGGAATATACATCCACCAATGGGTGGATTATGAGAGGGATCCCCATGTCTGGGGGCATAAAGTCGCCGAGAGTGCTGGACAATGATGGCACCGGCAGGGCGCACTACATTTTCTTGTGCCGCTGATGCTTTCTCTTTTGGTAAGAGACCAACTTATATGATGATACAAGAATGGTGGTCATAGAATTTGAAGGATCTGGCTGATTCAGACGTGCATTGATAATTCCATGGGCATGGGCGACCATCTTTCGAGCCATTTAGTCGTTATACTTCTTGGACCCGCGGTCAGAAACCTGATGCCACTCACCTTCGCCTGCTCTACTACTATCTAACCTCACAAAGGCACCCACCACTTGTGCCAAGGCTAGGCCCACCCTGAATATATTTTTGTTAATCGTGTCTTGGAGCTAGTCCCTGAACACATAGCATTTCTTGATGGTGTTCCACAGGATCCAATGATAAGAGCAGTAGTTGGGGAGATCAGTGAGATTCTCCTTCTCTGGATTTCTGTACTCAGTAAGTCATACAATTCCCTACTATAAGGCACTGTGGAAGTAACCTAGGACCTGTGAATCATTGAATATGTAGGTCCCATTTCTTTTGTCCGGAAAGGCAGATCAAGGATCCTAACCCTGGAAGGGGGCCAGAGGAGCCTACCAAGGAGGAAGAACTTGATTATCTCACCTAGGCGATGGCGGTTCATTACACAGGTGCGCCTACCAATTTTGAGGTGGAAACTACTAGGCGGGATGCTACACCCATGGTGGTGGACCTCTACAGGAATGCAGATCTGGCTCCAATGGTAGCAATTCTAACTCCCTGGGGGCCTCTACCTGGGCCACCGCGGCGGGCTTGGCTCTGGAATCCCTCCTTGCTGGGATTACAAGGGGCAGAAGACTTGCTTGGATGGCATGTTGTAGGGCTTCTTCAAGGAACTGGGACTTATTTCAGAAGTCTGAGAACCCTCCATGATAGTTTTGAGTGATCAAGGAGGGAACCAGTTCCATCTTGACATTCCCGAGGCAAATTGTTAGTAATTTCTCTTGAGTCAGTGGCATGTCAAGGGAGTATCTGAGACCCTTCAACCGAGTGACAAAGTCCGAGACTCTCTCATCAGGCCTTTTCTTGCACTTGAAGAGGTCTACAATGTTTGTTTTCTGGGTGGTAGAGCTGAACTGGTAAAGGAACTGCCTGGGAAGGTCCTCCCAGTTAGGCACAGATCTGACGGGGAGATGGCTATACCAAATGAATGTCAGCCCCTACAGCATCTGGACAAAACAGCGGAGCTTGGCGTCCTCCTACTGCATTAGGGTCCCCAGCATAGGCCCACACCTTAAGTTGAAGTGGGCCAGGTGTTGTGGTGGGTCCCGCGTCCCGTTAAAGGAGTACAAGGTGGGGTTTCCGAATCCTGGGGGTGCTGGAATATTATCCACCCACACTAGGTATGGGTTTCCATCGAGTGGGATGGCCACATTCTACGTTTCCAAAGCCCCTAGGCAAGAAATGAGTGCAGCTATGGGATCGTCTAGATGGGGGTCCCTTTCCTACTGGGGGTCCCTAACCACGAGCACATTTCCTGGCTCTTCAATGTGACAGACAAGCTCATCACCTCATGGAGTGGCAGGTGGAGTGACCCTTTGGGTGGCCGGAGTTTACTGAGCAAGGTTCCATGGATTATCACCCCATTTAGGAGGCTTTGATGATACATACCGTGCCCTCTTTCCATGGGATCCATCTTCCACCCTATCAGCGAATGCGACATGATCAGGGTTGCCTGGCAGAATTTCTCCGAGGGGTAGTTGTTCCTGCCCCTGCTACCCCGACCTTGGATCATTGTAGATGGTTCATCACTCTGCAATGCACTCATCCAGAATCTCATCGACCAACTTCTTATTCTCAGAATGTTTCTGGTGCAACGTGGACTTTTCAGGGTCCTCCTACATCTTTTGCACTGAGGCAGATGGGTCAGAGTGCTTGACAGCTCCGACGTGCTCCTTGCCCTTACTGACATTCTGGCTGAGTACGAGTGCCTCGATGGGTAGGGGGAGACCTAGGAGGTTCCTCTGGTGATGGTTAATCCTACTTTATGGGTTCAGTAGTGGTGGCACATCCTCAGGGAGAACGTTCCCATAAAGTAGTTCCATCTCGTTTTCCCCTCCCGACAGATCAGTCATGTTGATCGCGACTCACCTCGGGGGCATGTCCTCAATGTCGCCAATCGAGTTAGGCTGCCAACGAATAGCACTTAAGAGAAGGGTAGCGTACTTCCCCCAGCCATAAACTTGCATGTGGGGGGTATCCTCCTAAATAACATTGCAGAGTACTTGGAAACTCTGAACGCATTGTTGTTGGTGTGCCCTGTGGTTACCAGGTGACTCGGGGTGTTGGACCATGGGGAGTGTGGCCAAGTCAACCAGACGGCATTGTTCGCCGATGACTTCAAGGTGCACTTTTCTCCCAGGGTATGTCAATGAATGGTTGGGAAGACGAAAGTGAGTCTCCCAGAGGATCTAGCGGAAACATTCAAAATCCGTAAGGGTGAGAGATTCCAGCGTACAAAAACTCGGTCCTACGACCGACCAAAACTTCTCACGGAAGTGGCCTGATGCAAGGATGGTCCAGAAGCTCCATGTCTTGGATTTATGGTCTGGCCTTTGATTTCCCCACTAGTCAACTAAGGGTGGATGAAGAACTAGTGGCGGCACAGAGGCATACCGTTGGGATGACGGGTGGGCTGACGGAGAATACGGTGTGCATGCTGATTAACTGATGAACCTTGGGTTTTCCTATAAGGGTCGTAGTGTCCTGGCCATTATATCATGATAGGATGGACCGACGACCAAGGCTACTAACACAACATCAACACCTGCCAAGGGTGAGCTATGTTGTGGATATTCCACCATTTCCACCCCAAAATAGCTCTCCACAGTCTCTAGCCGAGACAGAGGGAGCTTCCGAGGATGACGGTGGCAACTATGTGGTCGGTCCCTGGGGATGTTCCAGGTTCTCATCCTCTTGGATATACCTTTTGAGGGAGACAAGGATCCTCAGGACCTTACATTCCAGAAGTATGAGGCTAATGAGCCTCTTTCCTTCCCCAGCCCTTGACTCAGAGGAATGAGGAGAGGGCTCCCGCGATGAGTCGCACACCGCTTTGGAGTCTGAGAAGCAGAACGATCTGATTCTAATATGGCCGTCCCCATAATTCCACTTGTGGTGGAAATGACCCACCTTCCTACCCCTTGGTGGCTTCTTAGGATAGGGCTAATTTCCGACATGGGGTCCTCTGTCCGCACTGGTGCTGGGGCGGAGAGTATTTACACCCGAGAAAACCAGGGTGCGAGGAGCACTAGGACAAATTTTGAAAGGGACACAGGGAGGAATTCCATGTTGGGAATTGGTGAAGTGAAGTTGTCTTCCACCTCTCCGACAGCTGGGGTGAGGAGGACCTTCACCGATTGGCACAGGGACATGGGGAGGACCTCCATGCTGGTGAGTGATAGGACATGCAATGTTTCCATTCCCGCGATTTGTGGCAGGGGGAGTGACCTCGTACCCAGTCTAGTTATCATGGGAGATACTCTTTTATGGAGTGTTTCTATCATGGGGAAGACCCTCACTTTGGTTGATGGTGGTGTGGGGTAAACCTCCAAGATGAGGATGGAAACATGGAGGGCCTGCACCATTCATAGTTGCGACACGGAGTGGGCATCCAAACTGGACGACATTGCTGCATATTGGTCCTCAATGGCCATCTCCTTAGCCGACGACTGGGAGAGTCAACTTAACCTCCCCATGGGGTAGTTGGGGCCTCAATCTAGGCCGGGCATATAACTTCCCCAGCTCAACATACGCCAGGAGTTCATGATATGAGTCAGTGGTTGCTCAGGCCATAGTAGTCGCTGACTTTGACGCACCATGGTGGGCACCCTCTTTTATTTGCACATGACACAGGAACCAGGTCAAATAAACTGGGGACAATGGTGCAGGCTCATGGCTTACCTGATACTTGGGTCAGAGAACTGGACAACGGCGCTGATGCAGCCTGGTGGGATCCCTCACTGGGAGCCCTTGAAATGGAACTCCAATTAGGCCTATCCGGGTATCCCCAACCTTGTCGGCATAGGGGAGGGAGTTGTTAAGGCGTTCCGAGGACAATCACCTGAAATAATTGAATATTGCGGTGGGATGTAGTTGCTCTCGGCACAGCCCTCAGGGGTGGCATTGATGTCGAGGTGCGGACACCTCTAGATCTTGGTGGGCCATATCCCTAGTGGATATGATAACCTCCTCCTCATACCTACGTACAAGGTCATTAATTACCCTTCACTGGATAATTTCTGAAGGGGAGAGGGGGCGTGGGTGCCCAACAGTCATGGCAGTGAAAGCCATCATGGAAGAGGAAGAACTGCACAGGGTATCCGCATTGATATTTCCCCTACCCCTACACTGGTGGGTAGGTGATCAGGCTCCGGATGCAACAACTTGGTTCCTGAAGGAAGGGAGATGAACTCATTAATACTGTTAGGAAACAAAATCAACAACCAGTTCCTCAGCGTCGTTCCATCTTTCATGGATGGTAAGATGGATCTATGCTGATAACATCACAGAACAGAATGATCAACGTCCTGACGGTCCCAACTTCTGGCGAGTTTCACGTCAGGCCTACAATTTAATTGGGGTTCCTGATGCCGAATAACTGGGTCTAATGATGAGCCAATCCATTGGTACCTCAAATTCTAGTAGTCTCTAGGATGAGGAGAATATATTTACGTCGGGTTCACCATTTCTATTTCTGAAACTTTTTCTAGGGTGTGTACATCCGTCATGTAGAAGACGCGCGACTATTGCCCCGCATTCCCAATTTCGAATGGCGGGTGGCATGCACTCCTTATTCAAGGACGTCTTCTCCTTGATCAAAATGGGATGATGGGATGTTGGTTCATATTTTCTTGGATTCCTCCTCAGAACTTATCACCTAGTCCGGGTCCCCATCATAGATTTAAGGCGTTGTTTGTAAAATTCTTCTTGGCGCCATATCTTCATGGACTCCAGTTAATTACCCTGCTTTTTTTAGGACATTCCACGAGGTCCGGTCAGGGCAGAAACCTTCGATAAAGGGAGTAGTCACATTGGGCCCCACTGGCATGTCTTGACGCTGGGAGATTGGAATGTGTGTCTTCTATACCTTATTATAAGGATTCTTTAGGGAAAAGAAGCCTGAGGCATCCCACATCGAATGCGGGGAATATTTATCCGTAGGCATGTATATGAGTTTTTCCTCATCTTCCCATGTTTAACACATGGCATGTCGCGAGTTTAACATCCAACAGATATGGATCAAACTGATCGGAACACTGATTAAAGTGGATCAGATAGAGGAACCCCGTGGAGGGAACGCCGATAATGGGGCCAACACATGGGTGACTTCCTGAATGCAGTTCGATGGAATGGAGAATGGGGTGGCATAATTCCACCGGGTTGTGGTGGCCCAGGTGAGAATCAGGATGGGTGATGGAAGATTCTGTAAATTGGATGATGGATGTGATGGAATCGTCATGGGGTGATTATGGTTTTGGTCTAGAGCCTCGAAGATACTTCCTACGTATCCCCATGGTAGGGAATCAAAGCTGGCATAGTTCTATGGGATGATGGGACGCCTGAAGGGGCGGCCTGTGAGAATGGATGCATGGATGGGACCTAGAAGAAATGGAACCTCTAGGTTGGGGAATGAGCTTCTGAAGACACATGGGCACGATGGAGAGATCAGGATGAGTCATGAGGGGCTTGAAACTTTTGGAGGCTTCCTATGAATCCCTGTGGTAGTGAATCAAAGTCTATGTAGTTTGATGGTAAATACAGTTTAACATCACGCGGGACGGGGGTGAACCAACATGAAGGGGGTTGGAATGACTGGGTGTTGGGCTTCAACATCTTGGAGGCTTTCTACATATCCCTATGGTAGGGAATAAAATTCCTTGTAGTTCAGGATGGATTGGGGCTTACACTCTGAGGTGGCCCCGGGTTGTTGGGCTTGAACCTTGTGAGGCTTCCTACGTACCATGCCTTGACATGGATCAAAGTTCCCGTAGTTCGTGATGGATTGGGGCTTACACTCTATGATGGCCCAGGGTTGTGGGTCTTGAACCTCGTGGAGGATTCCTAAGTACAATGCCTTGACATGGATCAATGTCCTTGTAGTTTGGAATGGATGGGGCTTACACTCTGAGGCGGCCCAAGGTATGGGACTTGAACCTCGTGGAGGCTTCCTACGTACCATGCCCAGACATGGATCAAATTACCCATAGTTTAGGATGGATTGGGGCTTAAGGTATAAGGTGGCCTATGGTTGTGGGGCTTTAACCTCATGGAGGCTTCCTACGTACCATGTCATGAAATGGATCAAAGTCCCCGTAGTTCGGGATGGATTGGGGAATACACTCTGAGGTGGACCAAGGATATGGGGATTGAACCTCATGGAGGCTTCCTACGTACCATGCCTTGATAGGGATCAAAGTCCCCATTGTTTGGGATGGATTGGGGCTTACACTCTGAGGTGGCCTAGGGTTGTGGGGCTTGAACCTCATGGAGGCTTCATATGTACCATTCCTTGACACAGATCAAAGTCCTCGTAGTACGGGGTGGATTAGGGATTACACTCTGAGGAAGCCTAGGGTTGTGGGGTTTGAACCTCAGGGAGGCTTCCTATGTACCATGCCATGAAATGGATCAAAGTCCCTCTAGTTCGGGATGGGCTGGGGCTTACACTCTGAGGCTGCCCTGGGTGGTATGAGGCTTACACTATGAGGTGGCCCAGGGTTGTGGGGATTCATCCTCATGGAGGCTTCCTATGTACCATGCCTTGACATGGATAAAAGTCCCCATAGTTTTGGATGGATTAGGGCTTACACTCTGAGGTGGCCCAGGGTTGTGGGGCTTGAACCTCATGGAGGCTTCCTACATACCATTTCTTGACATGGATCAAAGTCTTCGTAGTTCAATATGGATTGGGGATTACACTTTGAGGTAGCCCAAGGTATGGGGATTGAACATCATGGAGGCTTCCTACGTTCCATGACTTTACATGGATCAAAGTTCATGTAGTTCAAGATGGATTGGGGCTTTCACTCTGAGGCAGCCCAGGGTGGTATGGGTTTACACTCTGAGGTAGCCCAGGGTTGTGGGGCTTAAACCTCTTGGTGGCTTCCTACATACCATGCCTTGACATGGATAAAAGCCCCCGTAGTTCACGATGGATTGGGGCTTACACTCTGAGGAGGCCCAGGGTTTTGGGGCATGAACCTCAAGGAGGTTTCATATGTACCATGCCTTGACATGGATCAAAGTCCCCATAGTTCGGGATGGATTAGGACTTACACTCTAAGGTGGACCAGTGTTGTGTGGCTTGAACCTCTTGGAGGCTTCCTACATACCATGCCTTGACATGGATCAAAGTCCCCATAGTTCATGATTGATTGGGTCATACACTCTGAGGTGGCCCAGGGTGGTATGATGCGTACACTCTGAGGCGGCCCAGGGTTGTGGGGCTTGAACTTCGTAGAGGTTTCTTAAGTACCATGCATTGACATAGATCAAAGTCTATGTAGTTCGGGATGGATTATGGCTTACACTCTGAGGCGGCCCAGGGTTGTGTGGGCTTGAACCTCGTGGAGACTTCCTACATACCATGCCTTGACATGGAACAAAGTCCCTGTAGTTTGGGATGGATTCGAGCTTACACTCTGAGGTGGCCCAAGGTGTGGGGATTGAACCTCGTGGAGGCCTCCTATGTACAATGTCTTGACATGGATCAAAGTCCTCGTAGTTTGGGATGGATTGGGGATTACACTCTGAGGCGGGCCAAGGTGTTTGTTAATGGTCGGTGCTTTCGCGAAGCTCACGCGAGTCATGCTCGGTGTGAGAAACTAGAGATAGTAGAGACCTGTCGATCACATTGCTAACGGTGAGTCTGTGGGAGATGGAGGGGGGCTTATGGATGGGTCATCCCAAAGAGGAAATATGGGTTTATGCGTGGTTAGCAGCCTGAGAGGTTGGGGCTTACTCCAGGGTGGAGTCCCAGAGAGGAAACAGGGGCTTACACGAGGTTAGCAACCCGAGAGGTCGGGGCTTACTCCAGGGTGGAGGCCTGGATAGGAAAAATAGGATTACAAATGGTTAGAAGCCCAGGAAGGTTGGGGCTTAATCCAGGGTGGAGGTCTGAAGAAGAAATAGGTGATTACACGTGGTTAGCAGCCCAAGAAGGTCGGGGCTTACTCTAGGGTGGAGACCCAGAGAGGAAACAAGGTCTTACACATGGTTAGCAGTCCGAGAGGTCGGGGATTACTCCTGGGTGGAGGCCTGGAGAGGAAATAGGGGCCTACATGTGGTTAGTAGCCTGAGAGGTCAGGGATTACTCTAGATTGGTGGCCCGAAGAGGAAACAGGGGCTTACACATGGTTAGAAACCCAGAAAGGTCGGGGATTACTCTGGCGTGGAGGCCTAAAGAGTAAATAGTGGCTTATGTGTGGTTAGTAGCCTAGGAAGGTTGGGGATTACTCCAGGGTGGAGGCCCAATGGTGAAAAATCACACTAGGAGAGAGAAATGGTGACAAAAACCCCTGTCCTCATCTCCCCTCTTAGTCCTTGGCACTGAGGAAGTGAGGAGGAGCATGGATGATACCTCCTGCAAGAAAGGCTAGGGGCTTACACAAAGGTGACTGCCCTTTCCTGCAGACAAACTCCACTCCAATAAAAAGTATATCATCCCCTGGGAGGGGTGATCCTATCCCCATGGAGATGAGTGGGAATGGAGAATGTACAAGCTGGGGGACCCTGTGTTCGAGGCATGAGGCCAGGTCATAGTTTAACGTCATGTGCTGAGGACAAAGGTGCTTGGTAGTTTAACGTCCTACAGCTCAGACGAGGTGGGTTTGCTATACACCCCTAGGGCATACATAATCGGTACCCTCTACTCCTTGTGGGAGGGAAGGCATCGACAAATCCATATCAAGGGGGTGTCACAGAGTGAACCATCGAGGGGTCCACGTTAGCATGGCTATGCGAAGAAGTAATATCCATTAGTGTGCCTATGCGAAGAAGAATGAGTAAAAGCAACTCAATGGGATGTATTGTCCAAGGGACCTTGATGTTACTTCGTACAAACCTAGAAGTGCGGATGGGAAAATTTTGCATTATATGGATTCCCGGGGCATGAAAGGAACCCGTGAATGGCATCCATAAGAAGAGCATCGGGTTCCCATGCATAGAGGTGCCTGGGGAGCACCGAGGTGAATGGTCTCAGGGAATTGCACACAACCTTTGTGGCTTGTGTGTGAAATAATGGTCCTGCATGGAAAACATCAGGCTGGCATGAAATCAGTGATTCTTGTGTGTAATTAGATCCGAGGTTTTTCACGTGACTAGAAGGATTGTACGCAATGTTCGGAAATGTACAGAACTGGGAGAGACCACGGGCAGTGACATGGGTTCACGTAATGGAAGGGGTTTCATGTAATTGGCCATAATTCACGTCATGGAAGGGATTGCATGCAAAGGGTGGACCCAGAAGGGATTGGAATTTAGTCTAATCCATGTGGATCTCATGTGAAGGAGGATCCTGGGGCAACTTGGTGCGAAAAGAACCGTACCTGAAGGCCATCATTACACGTGCGGAAGATGGATTTAGTGCACGAGAACAGGTTTAGATTCTTATGCCCGGAAGTGGAAGGGGGTAGATTTCTATTTATAGTCATCTGGGGGTGCAAAAACTAGGGCAGTGCTTAAAAATTGTGCGACGTATGCAGCAGCATGAAATGTCGACCGTGCGAGTCGGGGCACGAAATATTTCGAACCCAAGCCCAAAAGGTTTTGAGAATCTTGGAAAATTCCGTGTGGGACATATTTTTTTGTGCATCGCAGAATTTATTTCACGCGGCCCCTCCGGGCCCCCCAAATGGGGTCCCCGGGTCCGAATATGACTTCACTTTGTCGTTTCAAAACCATCTTCAGCACTTGAGCACTTTTCGGCATCTACATAGACCCAACATTTATACTAGATATAAATATAATGGAATTTAAATATGATTTATCATATAAATAAGAACTAATATATATTCTTGATAAAATGTAATGAGTAATAATAACAAATACAACCTGACTCATGAAATTTGTTACAACCAGACTCCAATAATAGAAAGATGATGTTTAATTTATTACAATAGTACAATTTAAAAGGGATTTTACTATAATGGATTACTAAATTTAGAAGTCTTACTAAACTATATATATATACATTATTCTCATATTAATTTGGAAATATGAAATTACAGAATTTGAAAGATTCTTTAATCCTTTAACTCATATATAATATCCTTCTTCACATCTTGGGGAAAGAAAAAAAATTAATTGTGAGATCAGATATTCACTAAGGGTTAAATTTAATAAAAGTTATCAATATTAAATATTTTATAATTGATTTTGAATAATGGACAATCAAAAAACATTAAATTCAATCAGAAACTTGTGTTCAAGGAACATTCATGAATGAAATCCAATTTTAAAACTTTTGTGTAATAGAAATTTAATACCTAATAAAAGAATTTCATAATTCAGGAATTTCATGATCAAATACTCTCTACCAAAACATAATGACTCATAATATAAATTCCTCTTAACCAATACATCATTATTAATAAATTGTTAGGTTTAAACTAGATAGTTATTTAATAAGTCCTGCATTATATTTTAACTCTTGTGGTATGTTGATACGTTGATGAATAATCTATAACAGGTATCCATGCATCAATTTTATGTCCCATGAACTCCTCATATATTTAATGAACAATATAATTCATTCTAAAAATTTATCTTATTTTAATAATTATATTTATTAAATCAATAATATGAAGTATAAATATTTTATCATCATAATAATAAATCATACAGAGAAAAAATTATTATTGTATCATTCAATCATATCCCTAGTAACATAAATTTGTGTTTTCATAAAGGAAATACCTTTAAAAGATTATGATAACATTTATTGAAGAAAATACCCTTCTAATTTTTTAAATAACGTATTTATAATATAAAATTTTCTAAAATATTTGGTAAAAGCTTCCTTTAATATAACTTTAAGATCATAACCTTTTCTGAATATGTATTAAACTTTTTTATAGGTACTCTTTCATTGTGTTTTGAGTATATCTAGTTTTTTATCTTGGGGAGTTTTGGGTGAAATTGGAGAGTTTTTTAAGGAAGAGGGGAAGTGTATGGTTGTCACACAAGTTTCTCGAACTGTGCACCCAGGCTAACAAACCATGTGAACCCAAACATAGGGGATTTCATAGTTGGTAGAAATTTTGACATATGTGATTATTATGTGACTGATTAATATATGAGTGTGGGTTAGAAACTAAGGTTCCAAATACCCATATGTGATACCGAGTTGTGGGATAGGGACTGAGGCTCTAAATACCCATATGTGATATTGAGGTGTGGGTCAGGGATTGAGCCTCCAAATACCCATATTATTTATTTAGGTGTTGTACATGAATATAATATCCAAATACCCATATGAGATAATGAGTGTGGGATAGGGAAAGAGGATCCAAATATCCATGTAATATGAGGTATGGGACATGGAATGATACTCCAAATACCGATGGGGTGTTAGACATGACATTTTATGGCCATGATATTGGCGTTGGAATATGGTTCCAATTTGATACGTTATGATTAGAAATAAATTGATAAATGATAACCATGGAATTAAGATATGTGATATCTTTTTGGGATAGTCTAGACTCTAACTTTGTCTAAAGAATGTATTGATGGTAAAAGTTTCCATAGGAACCTAAGATATTATGTGGTTAAATAAAGAATAATAGATCATGTAAATTTTTTCTTATGTTTTATTTATTATACAACCACATGAACTATAATTGACTAGATATTGTTTTAGATGTGGTTGATGGTATCCTATTAAGTTTTACTCACACCCTACTCATGCTTCCAGATTGGAACCCAAATAAAAATCATGTTTGTGGGATATGATAAGGGAAATAAACCTATGTTTGATGGATGATATGGTATAGAGCATGGGTTAGGTAACCGGACTTGGTTTCGGGACCTCGTGCTATTTTTCAGGTTATTTATTTTTTATTATTTCATTTGACACCTTAAAATTATTTGGAATGACATTTCTACTTCTCTAGTTTTTTGATATTTTATTCTTTCTTTGTTCATCATGTGGTACTAGTATTATTCTGGTTATGGATATGTCATTTGTCTATTGTTTGACTCTTTCCACTAATGTAATTCATTTATAAAGAGTGTATAATATCCCAATGATTGATATTAGACCCTCATTGCTAGTCGGTAGCCTCTATTGTATGTGTAGGTAAACCTAAGGTCATGTGACCGACCGGCTTGAGGCACTGGCATGTGGCACCCAGGTCAGGATGTTACAAAGTTGTATCAAAGGTGTTTTATTTCCTTTTTCTTTTTTCTTAATATTTCCTAAAGGTAATTAAAAGAATAGGATGAGTTAGGAATTGGTTTATATATCATTCATGGGATTAGCTAACCCTTGTATGAGGTAAAAACCAAGTACCTAGGGCTGTAGTATTGTTATTGGTGCTTGGTGTTACAATTAGATGTTATTTCAAATTGAGTGATGCAATTTTTGTATGATGTGATTTTTTTAGGATTTATTATATTTGAATTAAATCCCAATATGAAATGATATTTGAGTATGAATGCATCATTATAGGAACTAAATAATTATTATTACATGCATACTATTTAGGCATGCACAAGGAAATAGGTTTGGGGTAAATTGTTGAAATTGAAATTTTATCCATGCTTGTGTAGTTGAACTAAAAATGGTGCTAGATATTGAATTAAAAGTGGTAAAATGATGAAAATTTTGAATAATTTGGCATCTGATGAGAAAATTAAAAATGAAAATGATTTTACCCTTTGATAACCACCACCTAGATGTGGGATGGTAATGGGTAGTGGTAGTACCCCAGTTTAAACCCTATGGTGGGGAAAAGGGAATGACTTATTACTGATTAATGTGAATCACTCTTGTTAAATGTATTATTGTTTTGTTATGTGCCCTAAGACATGTTTTTTTTATTTTAGAGATATTACTGAATGATTATGTTTATTGATAGGATGAAAGTCAGATATAGTAGGAAATGATTCATCGAAATTGGAACCCAAGGCACCAATTGTGCTTGATGAAGGTGCTAGAGAGAAGTTAGGTGAGGGTATTATTTTATTCATGCAGTTATATGGAGGGAGACCATGACTGGGTTTTGAAGAGTTTGTCTAACCTAATATGAGAGTTCTAGTTTCAAAACACACCAACATTTACTGGTGTGGGTATACCTAAGGTAGCTCAGTTCCAGATTGAGTCCATACAGACTATAATTGACCAATTAGAGACTTCTTTATAGAACAGGGTCAAGTTGGGCGATAATATATTTTGAGGATCAATGAATCCCTGGTTGGATGTTCAATATTTAACTGGGAAGGCAGATGTTTTGATATGAAATTAATTTTTTTAGTGATTCTTTGAGAAATTCTATCTAGAGACTATGATATAAGAGAGGGAAACTAAGTTCACATGGTTAACCTATGAGAGTATGTATGTGATGGAAAATGTTGGTTGCTTTTCTAACTTGAAGCACTTTACTCCTATACATGAAGGGGATGGAACAACTTTGACAAGGTGTTTACAAGATAGGATTAAATGTGATATTATGTCCCAAGGGAATAAATTTCAGCTGAAAATGTTTTCTGAAGTGGTGGATCAGGGTCTCATATCTTAGGAGAACCTAATGGAAGATTCCAGTTGAGGACATGTGGTTTCTATTTGTCGATCTGGAGGTTTGATTTTTGAGGGTAGGAAGAATAATTATGATAATGTTGATTAGAGATATAAAAATAATAGTGGCTAGAGGGACAAATCAATTACTCAAGATCTTACTCGAGTGATTTTTCACCAGTGTGGTAGGTTAGGCCGCTTTTGTAAAACTTTTTCCCCACCATCAGTATATTGCTGGGTTTATAATAGGACAAAAAATCTACAAAGAATCTTCAGTAAACAATGATATATGGGTAGTGATGGACCATCTAGGTAGAAACTTAGCATAATAAGTGGGCCTTCTACACCAAATCAGTCTGGTAGACAGAGTTCTATTGGCCATGGTGGTAGAGATAGTGGTCATGTCGCTTCTAATAAAGAGCACCCATATTAGTAGTGTGGTGATGTTTAGGGTACTTAAATTATATCAACAGTAAGAGGGATAATACAGTTACATTTCCTTCATTCTACACCAGTAGATATTGATGTTGGACCATCGATATTTAGAGCTACTATTCATATAGCTTCTTTTCTAGATAGTGAATTATTTGACTCTAATGCATCCCATTTTTTTATATCATCACATCTTTTTAATGGTTTAAACCTAGAGGTTGAGTTCATGATTGGGGTTATGATGATAAATACACCTTCGCGAGTACATTTAAGAGACATATTTTTAGAAACACTACTTTTAGGCTTGAATAAGAAGGGGATAAAGTTTGAATGATTTGGGGCATGTGATAATGCATTCTAGGAGTTAAATAAGTATTTGACCACGATAATAATCTTGGTCCAACCCAATCCATATGAAGAGTATATGGTGTTTTCTAACACATCTGATATTGGTCTTATAAAAGTGTTGATGGAGGGAGATCATGTTGTGGCATATGGTTCATGGTATTTGAGGCCACATGAACGAGACTACCCTAACCATGGTACCAAGTTAGCTGTAATGGTTTATTCCTTGATGTTTTGGAATCATTATATATTGGGAGAAAATTTTACTATATATTCCAATCATAAGATCTTAAATTATATCTTTTCTCAATGAGATTTTATTATTTGTAAATGAATATGGGTAGATTATATGTTTTCATTATACTTTGATCTACCATATATTCTCAGGAAGGGAAATAGAGTTGCTGATGATTTAATCAGAAAAACTATGATCTAGGGAGTTCATGAGTCTAGTGCTGAGTGGATAATGATGACATTTCTTACTGAGATGCATGTCATGGTTCAAGAGGTTTATGAGAATAAAATGCTAATATCAATTTCAATGGAGTCCACACTTTTGACTCGGATCATAGAAAGGTAGTATACAGATTTAGAATGATAAGCCTTGAGGTAAAGCCTTGAAGGTGGGGAGTCACAATCATATTAGACAATAGAAGAAGATGAGATTATCTATGTTAGGAATTGGGTTTCTGTGATTATGGGTTTGCAAGATAAAATGATACATGATTTTCATGCCTCTAAGTGAGAAATACATATGGTTTTGACCAAAATGTATTGTGACCTATGGCGACAATTTTTGTGGTCGGGCACAAAAAAGGAGATTGCAAGGTTCATAAAATGATGATTCACCTTTCATTAGGCGAAGGCCAAGCATCAACGACCTGGTGATTTACTACAGCCATTTCCCATTAAAGAATAGATGTTTTTTGACATTATGATGTACTTTTTGGTGGGTCTCTAGACAATTCTATAGAACAATGATGCTATTTGGTGGTTATGGACTGACTAATGAATGTGCATATTTCTTGCCTATATAGAAGACTTTGTTAGTTGATCATTTGGGAGACATGAACATTCAAGAGATAGTACATCTGTACAGGGTTATATAGTGTATAGTTTCAAACCATGACCCATGTCTTACTTATCACATCCAGAAGGGTTTGTTGAAGGCTCTTGGTATACAAGTTTTATTGAGTATGAATTTACTCCCATATAAATATTTGAATTTGGGACATACTTTATAGGTACTTGAGTGTATGATTCAGGTTTTATTCCTAGACTTTTCTTTGTGTTGGGATAAGAACATATCATTGGTGGAGTTATCCTATAAAAATATTTATCAAGAAACTATTTAGATTTAAACATATGAGGAAATTTATGGTTTTCCATGAAGATAACCTCAATGCGAGATAGAGGTAGGCGAGTCGGAGTTATTGGGACTAAGTATCGTGTGGGAGACGTTAGAGTGGGTTCAACAGATTCATAAATTTATGGATATGTATTATTGCATGAAGAAGTCCTATACTGATAGATATAGATAAACCATAGAGTTTTTTAGGGGTGAATGGGTGTTCATTTATGTGTCTCCTAAAGTGTGTCACTATAAGATTGAAAGGCATGGAATGTTCGTGCCCATATTTTTTGGATCATTTGAGGTTATGGAATGAATCAGGATGGTGGCATACCGATTGTATCTTCTATAGAGATAAACTACTATGCGTGATATTTTTTATGTGTCAAAGCATCAATGGTATCATCGTGAACATTATCATGTGATCAATGTGGATGATGTTGAGCTTGAGTCTGATGCGTCCTTTGAGGAGTACCATATATGTGTCTTGGATCACAGTGAGAATGTTTTGCTGGGAAAGTCCATACTGATATTTTTGTATTATTGAAACATGTCTAGGTTCCGAAGGAAACATGCGAGAGATAAGTGGATATGTGGGTTCAGTTGGCTGATCATTTTTGACTTGAAATCATAGAGATTCTTTACAGTACATCTTGAAGAAAAACTGTTATAAGGTTGGGAGATTGAATGATCACAACACTTTCTTAAGATGGATCAATCTATTTTATATGTAATATTTCATCTTGTTTTGAGTATATCTATTTTGGTTTTTACCTTGAGGGGTTTTTTGGTGAAATTAGAGAGTTTTGTAAGGAAGAGGGGTAGTGCATGATTTGCGATCTATTTTTCCAAACCATGTGCCCAAGCTAGAAAAACATGTAAACAGAGGGGATTCCTACAGCTTACATATGGGTTTTAAAATAATTTTCTCTCTATGTTGTAATTGTGTGCCCCCCTGGGAGGAGGTGCATAGTTTGGCACAAGGTTAAGAAGAAGTAGGTTCCCCTCACCTGAAACTGTGTGTATGGAAAATTAATCCACCAAAATTCATTTAAAATTTTCCATACCCACTTTATTATATCCCTAAACACTCTAGATCAAACTTAAACCAATTTAGCTCATTTTTTAGTCCCTCATAAGGATTAAATGGCCCTCTAACCTTCTTTCATGAAAAATTATAGGCCAGATTAAAGAACTTCACTTCTCTTGGTAAGAGTTTCTCATCCTTTTTAGTTTCCTATCTCTATCATGTCCTTCTCTCTTATTTTGAATGGTTTTTTCATATTTTAGGGAAGGATCAAGATGTAAGTTTCGATAGATCTTAATCAGTTCAATCCTGGATCTAGATTTTCAATCTAGATATCAATATTTATTTTGATCTTGGTTATTCTACTTTAATTTGGGTTTTCATTGGCAAGTGTCCCACAACATTCTCAAGTTAGGTGGTCTAAGTTCAATTACCATAGTCTAGAAATAAAATTCCATATATGTGTTGTGGAATTTAAATAGTAACATTTAGAAATTAAATATTTAATTTTATTAATTGAATTAATTGATTGATTAATTAAATCATGAATTGATTAGTTAATTTTTCTGTGTAATTACAAGGTGGGTGGAACATGGGAAGTTTGAATAATGTAATTATGATTATGATATTAGTGAATAGTGGGACATTGTATTGATTTAATTTAATTTACATGTGACGATGAATTGGGATAAATATTTTCCAATTGGAATTGGAGGAATTAGATGAGTTAATTAATTAATGAAATGTTGTGATTTTTTAGTTGATGGGATATTGGGATTGTCAAATTGATCAATCAATGTGATTATGAATAAAATTTCAATGAGAATTATGTGATTGTTGGATTAACATTAATGGTTAATGTTTTACATGATCCAAAAAATATAAATGGTTTAGTGGTGGATTTATCATGTAATTAAATGTTATTAAAGTGTGATCCATAATTTTTCTCACAATTGAGATAATATCCTTGATGTGATATTATTAAAAAGGTGGATTAATGTTGATTGATTGTGATTGATATGAAATATGTGATTTTTCTATGATTAATTTATAAATGACTATGGGACACAAGATAAGGTTCAAAATACCCATATGTGATATTGAGGTGTGGGACAAGGACTAGGACACCATATACCAAAATGTGATATTGAGGTGTAGGACAAGGACTAAGCCTCCCAATACCCATATGAGATATTGAGGTATGGGGAAAGGATGAAGTCTAAAAATACCTATATGTGATAGTGAGAATAGTATAAGAACTGAGGCTGCAAATACCCTTATGACATGAGGTGTGTGACATAGACCGATGCTCGAAATACCCATGGGGTGTTAGACATGATGTTCTACGCCATTGAGATTGGCATTGGTCTATGGTTCCAATTGGCCATGTAATGATTTAAAATGAATTGATAAATGATAAACAACATATTGTGATAGGTTATATACCTTGGGAATAGTTTATACTTCCTCATGGTCCAAATATTGTATTGATGGTTCAAGTGTATTCAGTAACCTAAGGGTTTATGTGGTTATATAAAGAATAATTGAAAAAGTAAAATTTTTACTTTTTTTATTATGTTTTATTCCTCATATAAATATATGCACTGTTACTGACCAGATATTATTTTAAAATCCATTGATGGTCGACTACTGAGTTGTAATGACACTATACTCAGGTTGCCTGATCTACACCCAAATAGACATAATGTTTTTAGGAAAAGATAATGGAAAAAAGCCTATGTTATATGGTTGATATGGGATGGAGAAAGGATGAGGGAACATAACATGGTATGAGGACCCACTTGGGAGATTTTAGTGACTTTATTTTTTAGTGTTTTATTTGACACTTAACACGTATTTTGCATGACATATCTACTACTTTAGTTTTGGATATTGTGTTCTTCTTTTAGATTTCATTTGGTGTTGGTATTATTATAGATATGGTTATATCATTTGGTTATTATTTATTTCTGTCCACTGTGTTGTTTCTTAGATAAAGAGGGTATAGTTTCCTGAGGATTGATATTAGACCCTCGCCACTAGTCGGAAGCCTATGTCATGTGTAGATGCACGCTTGAGGTCACATGACTGATCGAATTGGTGCATCAGTGTGTGGAACCCAGGTCGGGATGTTACAATAACCAATGGAAAATTTAATGGAATATTTAAATCAAGTAGTTGTCATGATATGGTAAAATTTTATTCATGTGGTGTACATTAAAAGAAATATTCCATTTGCATCTCTAGTAAAAAATAAATTGTTCAGAAAATGGCATGAAGATTATTTTAAACCCATTTTGTATAAATTAAAACATCAGTAAAAGTAACTTTAATAAATATTTTTTTTAATATTTGAAGTATTCATAAGAACCTAAAAAATAAAATTTGGACATGGAAGTAAAATATTTTGAAGAAAAACATCAAAAAAATATTTTTAAAATAGTATCCCTTATATGTAACATATTTGTTGATTGTTGGTCAAAAAATAAAAAATAAATGGAGAATAAATATGTATGCCCCAAAACTAACTAAATTAGAGGAATATAAACAGGTTTAAAGATATTATTATCATATGATTTTCATAAAGGAAATGTGAACATAAAAAATCTTGAAATAAAATGTAATTGTAAGAGAAATCCCTTAACTAAAATTCTAACTACCTTTTAAGTAATTTTAAACTCTGGTGTAATAAATTTATTTTTATTATAATTAAATCAAATAAATATATATATATAATATTACATCATATTATTTCAATTTATAACGTTTACAAAAATATTTATCAATATTTGTTTATTAAAATTATCATTTCTGAGTGTTATCTATTTCATTTTTAATGTATGTTTTGGGTCGGTAGTTTAGGTCCATTAATCTTGCTCATGGTTAAATTATATGAAGAATTTTAATCATGAAATAAAAATATTATATATTTATTTTATATTTATTTATAATAATCCATGAAAGGTGGATATGAAAAATGAATCTCTTCATTTCGTGTAGGTAATAGTCCATCCGTATGACTGAGTGACACTATCATTTTTTAATGGATGGAAGGGTAAAAAGATAAAAGATATAATATATTTATATAATACTAATTATTTAATAAATATCATATATATACATAATATTTATCATAAAAAATTTTAATGAATGGTGGTGATGAAAAACAAAATACATCACTTCACAAGGTGGTAGTATGCACATACACAAAGATGATATTATCGTTTCCCATTTGATTAAGAAAGAGATGATTAAAGGCTTAAAATTAAGATAAACCACTATAAATATATTTGATATAAGTATTTTAATATATAATTTTGGTTATTATATAGTTTAATTATTTATAATAATAAATAAAACTAAAGGACCTAATTAAGATTTATAACTCTTCCTTAGACAATTTTCTTTATCTTATACCTTAATCTTTCCATGTTTGGTAATTTTATAAAGACTAGACCAAACGATTTGGGGTAGGTAATTTATGATCATATTTGGATAGGTATGAGATTATATAATAGGATTTTTATGTGTGTATAAGTGAGGATTATTGGGGTCCTTTAATAAGCAAGGGAGAATAAACACATGGAAGTTTTCAAAAGATCAAATTATATTAATGTCTTACTATGAAAAAATGGATCCAAAATAACTCATATAATAATTTGATTAGGGTGAGGTCAAGATATAAATAACCAATGGGATTTAATAATGTGTTTTTGTTATATTAAAGCATTACCACTTTATTTTTAATCTTTTTATGAAAATTTACCCATAACAGAGATGGTAAATATTTTTCATGGTTACTATTCATCAGGAACAAATATCAAGTGGACCTTATTACTTAAAATTAATTATTATTATTCTAGATATGGAATAAATAATTCATGAATTAACTTATATAGTTGTAAGATATTACTTTTAGTATAATTTCACTAAATGTAATGAAATCCATTTTTAGAAAAATGTCAGTTTTGATCATAAAAATGGTTTTATAGAAAAATAAAGTGTAATTTTGATCAAAATGGTATTAATTATATTATGTAAATTTAAATGATATTTTTTTATTTAAAACCAAATATAAACTTAAATATACCTTTTAAATTTTTAATTAAAATAAAATTACTAAAAATAGTTTTTATGTGTATAAAAACATTAATTTTATTTCTAAAATGTAGAACATATATTTATAAATTCAATATTATAGTTTTATATAAAATAAATTTATTACATAGTATATATTTATTTTATAAAATTTTTTCATAAACATTCAGTTTATTTTCACGACCTTATAATATAATAAAAGTGAAAGTTTTTAAAAATTTTCATTTCCCACTATTCTCCAAAAAAATCAACTGATTTTAAAAAATTGAAATTATTCATTATAATATAATTTTGACTTTATTAATTAAAAAATTAACAAAATTTACTTAAATTATATTAATATATATTGAGAAATGTTATTTTACTCACATTATTGAATAAATCAATGTACATCACATTGTTTTTTCTTTAAAGGGAAATGATTAACAACTATAATTGAATCTCTAACATTACATTATTTTTTAATTGAAAAAATAATCCTAAAATTTGATAGAAATTCACCTTATAAATAATGTGTATATTTCTTCATCAAAGATTATTCTCGTTCCAACATTTCCACTTTTATTTTTTTTTATTTCTATAAAGTTACTTCACCAATTGAGTTGTTTGATTCCGAAACACATGTAATCTAGTGTCAAAAATCTTCAAAGTCTAGTGAAAGTAAGTAAAATATTGTTAAAATTTTATTTTATTTGGGTGAGAAAATATTCTTGGGATGACATATAATTCCCTAATAAGGAGATATGGAACACGTTATGAACATTATAGTGGCTAAGTAGAATTTACAAATGGTAAGCTACAACTAAAATTCATTCAATATTTTCAAATGTTCCAATGTATATAAGATTTAGTTTTACTTTCCTAAAAAAACATATAACTTCTTTCCGTAAATATACCTTTAATAAAACATGATCACTCACATGAAATTCTAAATCCTTTCTATAGTTTTCTGCAAACTTATTTTTACAATAATTAGTTACTTGGATATGTCTCTAAATATTTTTAACTTTCATCATTGTCTCCTTAATATATTCTAGTTTAATAATAATCCTTTCCCCAACATCATCCCAATATTTTGGTGTGTGAATTCCTATACAATTAATCATAATGGTCTATTTGAATTAATTAATGAAAGATATTTTTGTATAAACAATTATACCAAATATAAATACTGATCCCATGTTCTTGGAAATTCATGTGAGAAATACCTCAATATATTTTCTAATGTCTAAATAGTCTTTTAAGACTTACCAAATGTTTGAGGATTGTCAGAAGAGTTAAAATGTAGCTAGGTGTCAACAACATTCTGAATACTTTATTGAAATTTCAATGTAAACCCCATGTTACAATCAGATAAAATCGAAAGAGGTTCGAGATTATGTCTCAAAACCTCATTAATATAGAGCCACATAAGGAACTAAAGAGGTAGATATTCCATTAGAGTGAGAAAATATATGGACTTTTTAAGGTAATTAACTACTGCGCATATGGAATCCTTATTTATCAGTGTCTTTGAAAATCAAGTGAAAAAGATCCATGTTAATCTCATTCTATCTTTACACATGAATAAGTAAATGTTTCATGACTCCTTCATGAAGTTTTCTCAAAGCCTTAACCTATTTAATAACCAAGAATCTTGATACATAATCTTCAATTTATTATTTCTTATGAAGTACAATAAATACTATTTTAAATACTGATACATTTTGGTTTTACTAGGGTGTGTAGAGTAATTTGGGCTATGAGATTAATTAAATAATTCTTTTTTTATCTCAAGCATGAATTGGAAAATTATAATCTTTATAAATTTAAATATACCATCTTCACCATTGAAGTCTACCAACATACCATCATTCACAACTTCAATATTATTTTGAATATTCTTATCATCAAGATGGTAAATGTTTATTTTCATTAATAAGGATTGTTTTGTAATCATTTAGAATAGATGTAATGTTTCCTCTTTCTTAATGATTCCCATATTCAACATTACTAAATACATTAATTTATGGTCATTTCTAATCCTTATTTTTGTCAAAATATCATGATATTTTATACTCAATTCATCAACCACCTTATTTGTCTTCCTAGGTTTGTAGTATATTTGGAAATAATAATAATTTTTTAATTATAACCATCTCCTTTTATATATGTTGAACTCTTTTTGTGAGAAGCTATATTTCAAAATTTTGCGATCCATATATATTTTACATTTATCACCATAATTGAAATTACTTTATATCTTCAATGGAAATATTATGGCTACCTAGCCAAGATCATGGGTTAGATAATTTGACTCATTGTTCTTTAACTACCTTTATTATAAGGAAATGAAAATATCAATTTTTATAAAGAGATGTATAAGTCCCTTATTTGATGTATTTTTGTATATCACAAATCCATCCCCTTTTGATGGTATCATGAATATTAGTGTATTTAATAGTCTCTAATGTAATTATTTAAAATTTTCTTTACATTCCTTTTACAATATGAACTTTACCCCCAAATGTTTCATCCTAGTTAATTAGTTAGCTAATCGAGAAAAACTTTAAAAATAATAATCAATAATAACCAGCTAATAAAATTAAACTACGTACCATAGTTATATTGGTTGGTATTGTACATTTCATAACTAACTTTTTATTTTAAGGATCAATTGATATTCCATACTTAGAGACAATATATCGAAAAAAATAAACTTCACATTTCTAAAAATTACATATGGATAATTTTCTTTAATAGCCTTAATAATGATTTATAGATGACTCTAATACACATCATAGATTTTAGAGTATATCAATATATCATTAATAAATTATACAATAAAATTATTGAGATAATTATTGAATACTATATTTGTTAGATCCCAAAAAATAGAGGATGAATTAGTGAATCCAAATTCAATTACTATAAATTTATAAAGATTATACGTCCTTCAAAATGTTCCCTTTAGAATGTCATCCTTATTTACTTATAGTTTATGATTCCCAAAAATTAGATAAATCTTTGAAAAATATTGAGGTCTTTATTGTATATGGAATTATTTATCAATGTTGGAAATAAGATACTTGTTATTTATTATAATGGAATTCATTTCCATATAATATATGAAAAACTTCATAGCCCCATATATCTTCTTAACAAAAAAGAATAGGGGACCCCATGATAAAACACTAAGGTATATAAATATATTATCAGAAAACCCTTGTAGTTATTTATTTAGTAACACTAATTCCACCATGTTCATTCTTTATGGAGTCTTGTATATTTGTTTTGAATCTGGGATGAGATCAAAATAAAAATCAATATCATGCTCAGGGGTATGTCTAGATAGTTCATCAATTAATTAATTAATATATTCTTGTAGAATAGATAAATAATCTATTATATGGATACCTTTTTTATTGATAGGTTGTATCCACTGTTATTATCCAAGAATTTCATTAAGGGGATATAATAGAGGTTGATCCTGACATGGTTCAAATGATGTAGCCTCCCTTATAAAGATAAGGGATTCCACATCTCTATTTTGAATCATAATATCTTTCTCTTACAAAAACATTTTTTCATTTTAATTTGAAATCCAATATATGCTAAGGATTATATAGAATTAAACCATAAATATAATAATTATTTTTAAAATAGGCTATGTTTGCGTGTCATAACAGAAAATGACCGAAACATCCTTTTTAAAATAAGATGTCTAGTTTGAGTCTTTATTGACCACTACCTTCATAGATTTCTTGGTAAATATATAATTTTCATGAAAAAAATGGAATATATAAATGTGTGATAAGATAAAGACTCAAATAAGTCAATATCTAAATTATAGGTTATGATCAATGTACCTACACTCACATCTTTAAAAAAATCATCATCACCTGTAGTGATCACATAATCTTGGTCTTCTACCTTTACTACGTTTTGCGGTAGGTTCTATTGAATCTTAGGACAGTGGTTTGAATATAAAAAAATATCTTTATATCCAAATAACTGGATAATAGTGGATTTTTTATTTTACTTTAATTCAATAGCCTTCTGATCCCTTTATCTACAATCGAAAATAAAAAAAATATTCCCATTAAATAAGAATGTAGATTATTATTTCCAAAATTATTACTTGTTGAAAATATCATCCTACATTCTATATAATTTTACACATTTATTTTTTATGAGCCTCAACTGATCTATTAATTTATTAATTTTTCATTAAGATATAAGACATATAAAATTATTTATTTCCATGATAAAACTAGATATTATATCATCATATGATGAAATTTTTTGAGAAAACACAACCTGTAAGGTAGTATGATTAAACCTAACAAATAAATGGTCAATATTGATTTCCTGGTTATATTTGTAGTTCACACAATGCATAGATAATATTATAAAATAATCCGGATACTCTACAACACCTTCTTATTCCTTCTGTTTTTTGGGAGGAACTTACTGACCATTTCACATCACTCTTACCAAAGAAAGTATTTATCAAATAATATCAGCTTAAAATTTCTCATTTCTATATTTTTATTTCATTAAAATATTTATTATTCAAGGTCAATAACCACCATTTATCCAAATATCCATTCACACAAGACACCATAGGAGAAAACATTTCCCTTTCATTACTTTTAAATACAAGAATATCGTTTCAAGGGAATTAATCCATTTTTAGCTACCAATGGATTATTAGTTATATTAAAATATTTATTCTTATATAATATTAATATATCAAACAGAGGTGAATTAAATTTTGGAATAACATGGTTTTCCATATGATCATGATTATTCATCATAACCTAAGTTAACTTTCCTAAAATTTCTATAATCTGATTAGTTGCAACACTAGCTATATTAGCATTCTCATTAGGGAAATCACTACATTAACATTAATGTTTTTTTTCATTCCTACAATTGGAAGAATATCTATACAATGTAAAACAATATGTTTTCTCTTAGTCATCATGATTATTGTGCCATAAAAAACACTATAATAGTAAATGTTCAAAAATACTATAAGGGGTTATAATAATTCACATGTAAGCTATGTTCATTTAAATCCTATTTTATAATGTTAATATTAAAATTTATATGGTAACTACTATAACATCCTGAATAAAATAACCTAGAGTGAGTATTTAATTTATTACATTAGTACAAGATAAATGGACTCACATTAGACATGATTGATACATTTAGAAGTACTAGTAAACTAGATACATTCGTAATTCCCATGTCACATTTGATATATAAAAACATTGAATAAGAAACATCCTTTAATCCCCAAACTTATTCATAATATGATTCTTCATATCTTTTGGAAAGGAAATAAATAAAGAATGAGCTCGAATGCTTAGTAAGGGTTATGTACAATGGATGCAACCATGAGTAAATATAGAATAATCAATATGGAAGAGAGGATAATCAAAACATATGAAATTCAATAAACAAATTTATTTTAATTAATATAAATGGATAATATCATCATATAAATTACATGGATAATGTAAATTGAAATATTAAAAAACAAAATACATAATTATAGGCATTAATTATCAAGTCCTCAAAATGAAGATATTATGAATCTTACTTTCACGTCTTCTTAACCAATGCATATTACTTAATAAATGGGTAGAAGTATATGAGATACCAATATAATTTAAAAAAATTAATCCTTTTTCCCATGAGACCTATCGATTCCTAGAGGGGATATTTATAATTCTCCCCCCCCACCCTTCACTTACACATCTTATGAATCCTTCATATCTTGATTAATCAATATAATTAATTCAAAAAATTCATTATAAGTCAACAGTGATCCATATCGTTGCAATAATATGGAAAATCAATATTTCTACATCAGAATAATAAATCATTGAGATAAATAATAAATATGTTATCATAGGATAGTATCCCAAGTAATATTAATTATTGTTGTAATAGAAGACAGTAACATTATAACATCAGAAAAAAAATCTTGTGGAAAATACAATTTTCGTTTTTGAAATCACGTATCTAAAATATAAAGAAATTCATAAAATTAGAAAAAAATATTTAAAAATTTACATGGATTATTCTAATAGAAGCTTCAAAAAAATAGTTTTTGTGGTGGTGGGAAAATATATCAATGCGTTGTATGTTCAAAAAAATATTCCATTCAAACTTTTTTGTAAAAAATACCACATTTAGAAAAGAGAAGAAAACTTACTTTTAAAGTTTTTATATAAAAATTAAAACAAGGTTAAAAATCACATTAATAAATATTGAGATAATATTAAATCATTATTAAACAAATAAAACAAAATATTGACATGGAATAAAAAGAGTTGGAAAGAAAACCTCGAATAAATTTTTAATGAAACCTACTTACATGAAACTTATTTTTTTGAACAAAAATGAAAATAAAAGGAAGGGAAACATGTAAAACCCTTATATATCGAGAGGATAATAAAATATATTGGGTTTAAGAGATTATTATCAAGTAATTTCCTTAAAGGAAATCCAAATTTAGAAAATAATGAAATAAAATTTGATTATAACAAAAATCCCTAACCTCAAGTTCAATATGCCATGTTACTGATTTTAAGCCCCTATAAAAAAATATATATTTATTATAGTTATATAAATAATCATATACTAACTTATAATATCATATTTTATCCACTCATAACATTAAAACACTCATAATTAAAAATTCCTTATAAAAATATTTGTTTCTGAATATTAATAGTTTCATTTTTCATTTAAGTTTCATTTTGGTGGTTTTGGTCATATATCATATTTATAAGGGTTACTTAATATAAATATTTTGGATAATGATATAAATATAATATAATTCATTGTATATAAATATTTATAATAATTTATGAATACTGGTTATTATAAATGAATCACATCACTTCTTGAAGGTAGTAGTCTAGTTAGATGCATGAGAGACATTATCATTTTTAGTTGGAGGAAGGGTAGAAGATAAATGATATATTATATAATAATAATAATAATTATTATGTTATAAATATAACATATGATTATTATTTTAATTATAATAACCATATATTGACGGCGATAATTAAAAATGTAATAAATCGCTTCACAAGATGATAGTCTGCACATATGCACGAACGATATATTTTTTCCCATTTTCTAGAGAAAGAGATGAATAAAGGTTTAATATCTGACATAATAAAATATCATTATATGGGTTGTATTATAAAATTTTTAAGAATTCAATTGAATAATTTATATTAATAAATAAAATTAAAACACTCGATGAGAGTTTTACATTTTCTTTGGACAACCTCTATTGGATTAAACCTAAATCCTTCTATAGTTGTCATTTTGAATAATAAAATACCTATATATAATATTTATGGATGTTATAAAGGTTTTTTTTATTTATGGATCTAATAGGCTCTTGGAGCATTGCTATGAGAGGAGAGGTGATGTTCTTTTATAAGTGAGGGAGAGGATACATAGAGAATTTTTCAAAATATTAAAATATATTAATGTATTAATCAATAAAAATTCTTGCAAAAAAAAAAGCACATTCAAGTTTTATATGGTTAAACTCTAAATAAAACCATAAAAATGGAATTAGTTTTTTTATCTTGAAGCCTTATCCTTTTTTAATCCATTTAATCTATTTAACTCATAACTGAGCTGAAAAATATTTACCATGATTACTAATCATTATGAGAAAAATTAAGTTGAAATTATTACCTAATAATAATAATGTTGATTCCAAATATATAATCATGTTTATTTAATTGAACTAATATAAGTGGCATAAATTAACTTTAATATATGTTCAAAAAATATAATGAAACCCAATTTTAGAAAGACCATTGTTCTAATCCTTAAGACAATTTTATAGAAAAATAATGTATAATGTTAATTATAATGTAATAAATTAGATTACATAAATTTAAATTAGACTTATTTATCTTCCAAACCAAGCCAAAAAAAAGTTCTTTTTAAATACAAGATTAAAATAAAATAACTAAACACAATTTTTAATTGAACAAAAACATTACATAGATTTAAAAAATTTGAATTATATATTTCAATAATGAAAAATATATATTTTAGATGAGTTATATAAATTATTTAACATATATCTTTTATAAAAAGGGTTCCATAAACATTAATGTTATTTTTATGTCATTATAATGTCAAAAAATTGATAGTTTTATAAAGATGATAAATTTCAGAAGTCTCCATCAATCAACTATTTTTGAAAAAAAATAAAAAACTAATCCTAATAAAATTTTGAAATGATGACTTAAAAATAGAATTAAATTAAATTAAATTAATTATATAAAAATTTTGAATTCCAGTTTTAATCACATTTATTAATAAAGCTATGTGCATTATGTTATTATTACTTTCAAAAGAAATGATTAACAAATATAGTTGAATTTTCCATTTTACAGAAGTGTTGTTGAAATATCGTAAGTTATAATATGTAACCTAGGATACAAAATAAGTGATGAAGAAAAATATACCCATTTTTTAGGAAGGACTTCAATTTTGAGGAATTTATTTAAGGTTTAGAGAATATAACATCCCAAAATTTCATTCTGATATCGATAAAATAACACCAAAGTATTTGATTATGTAAATAGTGGATATAAGGAAAACTATATTTAATTATTATATTTCTGATAATTTTATAATATTATTGATAAGATCATTATTTATAGATAACTATGAAGGAATTGTGGAAACACTAAGGAAAGCTACATAGTCCTAAATTCTCCTATGAAATGAAATCCTTCTAGGATGAGTATAAAAAGAAATAGAATTATTAGGAATATGATAGAAATTATAAAGATAAGTGTAAAAACATTATGAAGTTGTGAATGTTATGGTGTGATAACAATGGAGTATATATAGGCTGTAAATGATAATGGGACCATTCAGATATGACCGTCAACTAATCATTACAATGTAAAAGTTATATGACTGTTGGAATAATAAATATATCCAACAGAATACTAAAATATAAATTTGAAAGTAAATTGAAAATTTTTATAATTATATTTTTTGCATGTTATTATATTTTCATATAACATTTTTGAGACAATATTCATTATATTATAAAATCCAAAATTAATTAAAATAAATAAATAACATTTAACCAATTATAAAAAAATATTTAATTAGAAATGCGTAATTTTTTATTTGAATTAGTATTTCTCACACTTAAGAATTAATTTTCATTAAATTTAAAATATTTTTGACATCATAATACTGAAACTAGGTTAGGTCGATTTTTTTTCAAATATTCTAAAATACATTACTATCTAGTAATTAATGAAAATATAATTTTTTCATTATATTTTTTGACTTTGAAAATATTGAATAATTATTTAGTAATTAAAATGAGCGAATAAAATTCTAAAAATAAGTTATTTTAATAATTTTAGTGAGTTTAAATGAATTTTTACACATATAAACATCTCTCTATAGTCTAAAGTGGAAATTAATCTATTACAAAGATTATTTTATCGAAAGATTATTTTACCATGACAAAAGTAATATAAAAATTTTATTGTCCATTTTCAAACTCAAGTATGTCAAAATCCTCCATCTTTATCTCTTAAAAAATGATACAGAACAATGGGTGGCCCATATAAAATATATTTTTAAAAAACTTAGACTTCCAAGTGCTATATTTGAGAAATATTAATCAATTATCCTCACTTAATTATATATACCAACTTATAAATCACATTTAATTCACTCCCAACCCCGTTATATCATTCCTCAACTTATTAATCTCCCATTTGGTACTATAGTGAATCTCTTAAGATCTAATGTAATCCCTCCTCTATGATTAAAATGATATAATTAAGGTAATATATTCTCTTCCTCTCCCTTTTTATCAATAAGCATACTTTTAATTTGAATTATAATATCCATGTTATTATGTTCTCATGAAAATATTATCATTGAATTTCTACCAAATTGTTTCTCCAACAGTTAAAAACTTCCATTCTCCCTCACTAATCCCGTTCCATAAACCACTTTACATACCAGTTATGTTGTCAAAATTATTCATTGATATTCCATACCTTCTTTTTTTTTGTATAAATAAACCTAAGTTTATTCATGTGTATTCATATTGATGTAATTATACCTCATTAATAGGGGATTTCTATTTATCAAACCCACATTCCCTACTCATGGTTTAAAAATGAAAAAAATTGTATGTCATCAAATAATTATGTACTAAATGATTTTATATGAAATTAATTTTTTTATTCCCAAAGAGTTATTTATGAAATTATTTATTATTATATATTATCTATAGGGAAAAATGAATTTATATATATTAATGGTGTTCCATGAGTGTTTCTCAATTCATTGAGAAATAAATTAATCTCTTGAGATGGCATATTTTATGATACCTTGGTGAATAACCTTGTTAATTAGTTTTATGAGACCTCGGGCTTGAAACATGGTGATATTCTTATAAATATATCATTCTTATATTATATCCAAATTTCAATGTTATATATTAGATACTTAAGATTATTCTATCATGTTATTCTGTATGTTTACTCCATTAAAATCTCCCACATTCTGTTTCATTTGTTTATCCCTTATTTGGCTTTATGATCACCCTTTTATATTAATGTTTTCCCCCAAAAAATCAGTTTTAGTAATTTGACATTGGATGGAATAATAAAGGTTTTTTATTAAATAATATAAAGAAAATTTTATATTTATTTTTTTATTATGTAATTCATGTATTGTCTTCCTTGTTACAAGACACAAAATCTCAAAAGATTCTTTGAAGTTATCAATATAATATTTAATTAAGTAATTATGTTAAAAATAGTGTACTAAAAAGGTGAGTCCCTATACTCGATGTGTATCTCATATGTGATGTCACATGGTACACATCATTTTGATCTAGATTCATTTTGTCTAGTTGACATCTAATCACATATCTTGACTCATATACAATACACAATATGCAAGGAAATCACATAGTAGACCGCAGGGAATGAAATAAATAATGGGGGTTATATTACCTATAAACTATCTATACATCATTTATTCCATATGAAGATATGTTCCATGAATTTTTTCAACACATAGTATATAATGAAACCATATAGTAATCAAAATGGAAATCCATATGTCATATGGCTCGTGGATATTGTGGTTAACCCTAGGCACGAGTCTTGCAATTACCATTACACACTATGTATCAGTGTCATGTAACTATTGATATTAAAACCTATAAGTGAGATTTATTAGTATTGTTAATCTATTTTAATCATACTCTTAGTCATATAAATATAAATTAACATCGTATCTTGACTCTCATATTAGAAAAAAATTCTAAAAATGATAAAAAAACTCGCTAACAAACACAAGAAATTGATCAAGAAAATAATAAATAATTATAAATCACAGTGTGACCAAATTTGTACCACTTGTAGGTTATAGATCATAGAATAACCATCCAGACAGCGCCCATTTTTCATTTTTCATTGAATTTAAAAAATAAATTCCGAGGAACATGACAAAGTAAACTATGAAAATATTATATAGATGATCGTTCAGATTAATTTTTTAATTAATTTAAAATTAGAATTACTTGGAAAATTATAATTCCACTTTATCAATTTTTTTGTATATCTTGTATTTCATCATTATAGTTGAGAATATAAGATATAAATACTCTAGAAATATCCACACAAGCTCCATGAATATGTGAACAATGATCTTGGTTTTAAAGGTTCTTGTGTGGAAGAACCTAGTTCTCTTTATTGTTTTCATTAATCAAAATGAGAATATTCTCTTATTATATATTATTCTTGAGAGGTAGGAGAAGTATTTTATCTCTCTAAAACTTGAGATAATTATATAGTCTCTATATTGGGATCTATAACATTTTTATCTTGAAATGATATATTTGAGATTTTATACATGGGGTTAAAAAATTAAAAATGCCAAAATTCCCTTTGCCTTATTATTTATTCTAAGTAATCATGATATCAAACAATGATGATGAAAACAATGATTAAAATGAAAAAAATGAATAAAATAATGATAAAAAGGATGATGATGATGATTATTTTTATTAATATATTCATTAACAAGAAATAATCTCATGAATAAATTCAACATGTCTGTTTTCAGCTTCACTCATCCCATGAATCCCCCTTATAATTTATCTAACCATGAATAAAATATTTATTTAAATAAATAAATATTGGTTCATAAATAATTTAATAAATAATATATTCACTCATATCATGAATACATTTTTATTTTAATATTCATATAACTATATAAACATTTATTTGAATATATTCACAAAACTGTTGAAATAATAAATATTTCTGTATTTATTTTTGAATAATAAATAATTGATAAATAAATTTTTTTTACTAAACATGTAAATAAATATTAATTTTAAAATTACAATAAATAAATAAATATTTATATTAATCTGTTCACTAAACTATTGAACCTATAAATATTTTTTTATTAACTTTTGAATAATAAAAAAGAGATAAAATTTAACTCAATGATTCTAATCATGAATATCCAATGATTAAATTTATGAGATCAATAATACATGTTTCATTATTAAACAAAATTTATAGAATAATCTTAAATTCAATAAAATTTTATTGTATTCTAGATACCCTTATTGTGTCATCCTATATCCCTCTTTCCCAGTGGTGTTCAGTGGACTTGCCTAAAGTGCCAGATGTGTATCTAAAACACCTCATGAAACCCATTAAGAAAGATGATAATGACACCAAAATAATAACATTCCAATGAATCCTAATGTGTATTATAATCCATTTTATACATTATCTCATTGAGTACAATGTATTCAAGTTTCATCATCCCCCATGCATGATTTTTATTTCATTGACTTCTCAATCGAACACATTGATGATGTACCAAGACCATGAATCATTTCTGACAATTCATTTTCAATCAAAGGGCGTAAGATATAATCTTTCATTAAAATAGAATGAAAACATAATTTCATGACCTATTAAATTAATTTCAAATCAATTAGAATGAACCCAACCAATGCTTTATCACTATAAGTATATGTCATCATGGTTTTCATCCACAAATAAATTTACACGATTCCAGATATACATTAATAATAATACCATGTTTAAGTAAATATTTACACTTCATCATTTTAAAATATCCAATGAAATATATAATAAAGGAAATTTAAATTTATATGAATTTACCCATAGCCTCTTCTTTTAAAGAATACCCACTATAAACTTCATTAAAATATGCCTGAATGACTTGTAAGCCACCAACACATTATATTAAACATTAACTAGTTCCCTTCAGACACATGTTATCTAGAATATTTGATATATGTTTAAGAATATGTTCATAGTGTATATATATTCTAATTATAGTAGGTAGTTACTATAAACTCTCAATATGAAAATTACTCTAAATTAATGTTATATTGTAAACATTCATTATGTTATAAAATATTTTCTTAGTATTCTTATACTATATAATTGTTGTAATGAAAATCATAGAGTCAGTTTCTTCTTGGGAACCAACTCCAACAATGTTAACTTAATTATGACCAACATATAAATTTAAAAAAATCATTTATGTGTTATTGATGTTTCAGTTAATACAGATATTCAACTAATTTGATCTATAATCTATGAAACTATAGGCAAATACATAGTATGTCATGACATTATACTAATTTCTATCTTTCAACATTTTTTCATGATCATGAATCTAAAATGAATATTTCACATTAAAATTACCTATAAAACTTATCGAGTTTCATCATATCATAATCAATGTATTTTATGAAAAATACACACCCAAGCCTATTGTGCCTAAACTAAGGACCCAGACATCCCTAGGAAACTTGAGATTCCTCTATAGAAAGGATTATCAAGCATGGTCATGTATATATATATATATATATATATCTGTTTGGGTGTCTCTGTTTATAATTCTTCGTAATCATATACGTATTAGTAATACTTCTTCTATGGGAGGCTTCTCTCCTAACTGAGTGGAACGACATGTATATATAGATATATATTTATGTGTATCCAGTACACAAGTCTCAATTTAGAACTTACAAGGAATGGTATACATACTGAATATGTAATATATAGAAAATCCAAGGATATCAATATGAAACATAATGAATGTAAACCCTTAGAATGATTATCATATCAATATCAAATGATAATGTCATATCATAAGGTACCCATATCAAATAGAAAACATATTTTATGTGAATAGTATACATAATTTACATTATAATATAAAGTATTAAATTTAATAATTATATACATACACATAACTAGACAATTGAAGGAGTCAAACACTAGGAATAGAAAAATCATAATAAAATTTTACATAATCTCAAATAGTGAAAAAAGGAAATACATAAAAAATATTCATATGAAACACATTCATAACGTAATGGTAGAATGACTTGTCAACAAAAAAATTTCATGTCTCTATAAAAATAAGTTTATAAATTTACAGTTTGATTCTCTCATCCCAATTTACTACTCAATTATTGAATTAATTCAACTCTCTATTTTTCCACACCAGGTTTATTTAAGAACCACAATGGGACGTAACTCAATATTGTTTTTTGAAACCTATGAAATTAATAGATGTATAATATTTTCTTTAAAGGTTAGGGTTGAAGCCTCAATTTATTATTTAATGAAAAAAATTATTTAGTGTGGGTAGAGAGAGACCCATTACATAGCCTGAAGGCCCAAGGCTAAGTAGCCTAAATACAAGGATTGAAAGCCCATTTTTTGGCCCAAAGGATACATCAGTGAACAATACTGCTATAGTACACACACAAATACAGTACTGCCACAGCTACAGTGCCTGATATAGTACCGCACAACTACAGTGTCACCATTGTAATAGTCCCACCGCTATTATAGTACTACTACATTGCCCTGCTACAGTATTTCTACTATACCCCGAAATTTTGTCCCTGCCTAGATTTGATACTAGTTAGTTGTGTAGTGGTTTTAAAATCATTCCCACACTAATAAATTTATTTAAACAAGTATTATTGAATATTATAAGATTAAAGATAAAAAAATGGGTTTCAAGTAAAGTTCTTAGTAAATAATATCTAAAAATAAACAAATTTTTCCACTACCGTGTTTTCACTATTTATGAGTCGGTTTTTTTAATAAATGTTGGTTTAAAAAAAAGGAAAATCTTTCTCATTAACTATAGTAATAGAAACCTATTAAAAAACATTTTTCTAAACACATGTTTAAATATTTATAAATTATCTTATGAGTAAATTTAATGAAGTAGGGGATTGGTCAAATGAATTTGTTTTAAAATGCTGAAAGAAAATTTACCAAAGTGGGGGTTTTAAAGAAATACATTTATAAAAATTAGATTCTAATATAACCCATGAATGTTCAAATTATTTTTTTATAAATTATTATTATCAATGTGAATTAAATTGTGTGGTGAGTTTAAAATCCCAAAAGGTTCAAATTCCTAATCACTTTTTTGGCCACTGAATCAACCATATAATTATACGCTCATAATAGTATCAATGAAATGGGAGTTTAGTATGGTCTGATGAATTAAAGTTAATTCAAATTGAAGTCTGAAGGAGTGACCCTAATGTATAGAACTCAATAATTTATCTGGAGAGTGTGTCTTACACAAGGCTCAAAAACTCTCCAAAGGAATATTTCAAGGGAAAATTTTAAGATCAACGGAAATAATTTTTTAGTTGAATACATTAGATATATTATCCAATAATAAATAAGAATACATAATCATACACCATTATTCTAAATCCAAATACAAATAAAATATTCACAAGGGATTAAATTGAAATAATTTACTATTTTAAGGTCATTTAAAGCATTAATAATGAATCAATTCCCATATATAGTTTCATACGAAAACCAGAGAGAAGTTGTAGTTTTTTAGAAAAAATTAATAAAAAATAAACGTCCATAATAAATAAAATATTAATTATTCTTTATCAATATATATTAAAATGTGGTAAATGATATCAAAATCATATCTTGAGAATCACTCGAAGGGCTGAAACCACATACAAATACCAATGATGAGCTTTACCGTACATTATAAATCACCAAGAAAGAACCTAATAACCAATAAAACATAATTTCATAGCCAATGGTCTACAATAACATGATCCTAAAATTAAATGATATATAAATCTAAAGGGAATCCAATAATATTACTCCTGATTTCCATTATATAATAACATTATTAAAAGACCTAATAAGATTAGAAATATCATCTTTTCATTTTAATCTTAATAATAAAATCATTAAAATAATCAATATATCAATTACCTTCCATAATTAAAAAATACTAATGAAATTAAAACAACCTCTAAGATCATCCATGAATTTAGAAGTGAATAAGTCTTATTCTAAGATTTGATCCCACCTTGACTTGGTAAAACCATAGCACCAAAACCCTAATAAGGGATAGGTAAAAAAAAAGAGTAGATGGGAAAAGGAATATGAGATGAGAGTGAGATGACATACTGAAAGTAATTGGAATAAAATCATTGTTATAATTCATTAATTATATAGAATAAATAGTTGATAATGATATCCCAAAGGATCGACAAAAAAGTCCATTGACAATAGGAGGGAATAGTGCCATGAAGGGAAGGAAAACTTTGGTTAAGTAGGGTGAAAAAGTGACCAAAATACCATATTTTCAATTGAAAGTTACCTAGGAATATGTTTTACCTGTTATGGTGTAACAAAATACCAAATATATCTTCATGAAATAACTTATCTCATACCATGTCATTCGGTACCTAATACCTCCCAACAGGTACCTGGTGCCACCTATAGTTTTAGTAATATATGTTCCTCCACCCTTGACCAAACCCAAACTATAAAATACTATTCTAAACACCAAACCATATCCATAACTAGAAAAAATTATGTTTCTAACTCTAACACCGTAATATTTTAATATATTTTTTAGCTTTAAACATGCCAATTTTCCTGATATATTTCTCTCCACACAATACAAAACATAAAAAAAATGATATATTTATTTATGAACCTTAAAACCTAGCCATTAAAATAGAGGTAATGAATAATAATAATTTTCTTATCAAATATTTAAAAAAATTAAATAAATACTAATTATAATATGATTTAAATTGATTAAGTTTACATAAACTAACTAATAAGATCATTTATTGTATAGAAATGTTTTTTTTTCGAAAAATAATAATTTTATCCAAAATGTATTTATATTAATAGAAACCTATGATTAATAGTAATATATTATATTTTAAATTAATAACTATTAAAAACCTATTTATTTGGTAAATGATGTGAAATAACAATAATAATAATAATTAATATTTGAAAATTTCCTCTTCTAATAAAAATGGGGTTTCATTATATTTCTAGTTTTTTTAAAAAATATTGAATTTATATAATTTTTTGAAATTTAATTTTAAAAATTTATACATTCTTGGATTTAAAATTATAATATTGTCTTATGATAATTTTTTTTATTTTTCCGAGTTAATTAATTTTATGTGAATAGTAAAAAAATACCAATTTTCCCATACCTTCTCTTTTAAAATAATCCAATGTTTTTGGTAAACTATTTATATAAAAAATAAGTTTATAAATTAGATTAATTAATTTAAAAAATACTATATTTCATTTATATAAAACAAGAATCTCATTTTAGAATGTCAAGTAATATTTTTAAAAAATAATTCATCATGTGTTTCTTTAAATAAATTTACATATAGAAAAATTAGGTTTTATATTTATTTTAATTCCATATAGATATTATTTTAAAATTAATAATCCTCTTAATATCAGAATAATTAATAACATTTATAATTTTTCCCGTACATAAACATTATGCTTAAAAATACTCATTTTCAAAAAATGGATTTTTTTGAATTAAATGAAATAACATTGAAAATAATTTTCACATATGAAGAATTTTAATTTTGTAAAATAAATATAATATTTCAAAAAATAACTTAATGTTTTGGAAATTCTGTGTAATTTTTTTCTTGAAATTATATGGAATTATTCAGAGACCACACGCTTTAAAGACCCGTGATTCCGTAGCCCAGAATTTTTTTTAACCTTTTTAAGTACTATTTAGTAAATATGCAATCATGTTTTTATAACATTTGAACCATTTCTTAGATTGAAAATATAAGGGAACCATTGAATTTATAACACTGGAATTCTCCAAGAAAGGACCTAACATCAGCCAGTAAGGGCTGAACTGACAATTTAATTTTCAGACTTTTTAAAAAAATAATAAAATAACTTTAAGAAGTTATTTTATTTTATTTTCTCATCTGTTGATTGGAAGATAGTGAAGCTATGGTGAAGTGACAAGGTGAATTTATGGGGATAATTAATGGATTGTTAACTCGCAATGTAACGATGCTTTAATGATGCGTAACTGCAACAGTGTTTCATAAATGAAACAACATAACGACACAACGTCGCAGCGTAACAGAAATGATCTGACCTGTTTTCATTTTATTTCAGTAGATGCGTTTGTGAAACAATGAATTAAACTAAGAGGATTATATTATGAAACTCTGATAAACGTCCTCTCTAATGAAGAATGAAAAATGTTGATGAATTTCAAACATCTGTGATACACCTCAATGAATAGAGTCAGAAGTGATGAACGACATCGACATCTTGAAACCTCAAGGATGTGACACTAAGGAAAGTAATGTCAAAGAGGTAAAGGTTTAATTTGTGCATGTTCTTCCCCATTATTATTCTCGAAATGATGAATGCGGGAAAACCCATGAATAGGTGGATCCATGAATCATGCATTTACGCTGGAGGGTGAATTTTCTTTTGGGAGTTATTATCCTGGATGAGTTTATCTCTAGTTTGATTGAGCCAAAATCCCCAAGCATCCCCTAGATTATATAATTCTAATGAAGAGGTCATGAGATTACACGAACAAGGCCTGATCCACACTGTATGTGTGCTCCTTATGAAGAGATAGTCCGAATTGATGGCATGATGGGTTTGAGAACTTCGCGGTGAAGAGAATGCTCCCTAGAGGCCGTATGCCAAGGCTGTGCAAAGAACATACCAAAAGATGGAGTTTGTTAGTCCTTCGAAAAATATACTAGTGCACCAGTGCTAACAGCGGCACAAGGCAGTGCTAGTGGCTGGGGGAAATAGCATCCACATTTCTTCCTGCAAGAGGTAGGAGGCCGCGACCAACTGGCTGCTGCGGTGGAAGGAGTGGTGCGAACTGAAATTTCTTGGAGGGGTATCCTGGGAGGATAGAAAGCCACAGTCGGCTGAATGTGTCTAGAGGAGCCCCACGTGTCCCCGAGGTAGGTAGGAAGCCAGATGTGACCGGTTTCTGCTTCCCAGGAGCACCCCACCGGAAGCCCATGTGACCAGTCTTCGAACTGGCTGGTCGCGCTCGCACCCATCAGGCCACGCCCCAGCCACCATTCCGGGTTATTCCCATGGCATAGAGGGTCGGTCTCACACCTAGTGGGTCAAACCCTCACCAGTAGGGAAGGCTAGACTAGACAATGTCACCAAGAGATCCGGCAATCTTGACCCTCAACCAAACCGGGTTGGGTTCTGCGAGGCCCATTGGGCCTGGCCCACAGGCCAGGTTGGACCGGACTTACCAAGATCTGAACAAGGTCAAGTCAAGTCAGATGAATTTAAATTGTGGTATGTGGGACCCCCAGGGCCGGGATGGTTGGGTCGGTCAGACCGGGTTGGACTGGGCCCAGACGCAACCGACCCCTGTTTATTTAAACTTCTGTATCTTGCAAACAATATGTCTGATTGACGATTAATTTGTGTTTTTGGGACCCTCTCGATGTGGAAGATATTTGGGAATGCTCTATGTTGTCTTTCATGGAAGTTGATATTTGAAAAAAGACTTGTGAAGTGTCTCTGTGTTACAGGGATGGCCTCGGGTGAAGAGTGACTATGTGTGTCCCGACAGACCCATGGTTCTCGACATGAGGAGTACCTATGTATGGAGATGGTGGGAAGTAACTCTTTGTGACCCAATTGACCAATGGTGGGGAGTTACTCTATGTGACCTAGCATACCCATGGTACTCATCCAGGATGAGTTCCATAATAGTCTATAGTTATTGGTAAGCGGCTTCTGTTTGACCTGACATGCACACTGTACTCAATAGAGGAGGAGTTCTCTACCAGTCGAGGTGTTTAATGATGTGACTAATGTTTCTACTATCACTACCCAAAATGTATACCTAGTGTGAGATATCTCATGCTTCATGATTTAAATTGAGGATTACTGTGTGGTCTTTCCTTTATGTTTTCAAGTCCCTATTGTGTAACATGTTTCTCACCCCTGCACGGGATCCGCTCACTTGTGTCATGTCCCATGCAGGCGATCCGCTTTTCGACATAGACTTTGGAGGATCAGGACCCAAAGATGGTAAGGTAGATGGGACCGGCGGATGCTATGACAGTGGGATTGGTGACATAGGACTAGGCATGGTCCAATAGGATCAGGTGGCCAATATGTTCTACTCCAGCTTCCAGTAGCTACACAACTCTTATGATCAGTTTGGGTTTTCCGTGAATAGCCACCAGAGTTCCTTTTCTACATTTCAATTTTCAGTTCTTTTGATAGGTTTGTATTCTGGACCACTTGTATTAGTTATACTTGTAATTATCTTTTTGTACTGATGTTTTTTTCTTTTTTGTTTGTGGGACTTGGTTGGGAATTTGTGTGCGTAAAGGTACTCAGGTAAAGGCCTCCCACATGCATGTCGATTCCTTCAATACTAGTCACCATACCCTGGCCTTCTTGAGTCGGGCTTGGGGTAGTCACAATACGTGCCCTAGGGGATGGGTCGTGACACATAATTATAATATTATTGAATAAATAAAATTATTTTTAGGCACAAAAATTATATTACCATGGTTAATACTAATTAACACATTTATGTAAAAAAGGTTACATTTAATTTATTTTAATAATGACGCATAATTATTATCCAATAAATTATATTAATATACATTAAATAATGAAACTAATATTATTTTAAATAAATATAAAAATATATTAAAACAATTTTGATGTATAATCAATACTAAACAAGGTTAAGAATACTTCACGATGAAAATAACTTTTATTATGGAAAACATGTTTTCTATACATAATCTGTTTTATAGTAAAAGTAAGTATCCTCCAATTTAGAAATTTAATTGGATTAAATAGAAATTATAGTTGGGTTTATAACATGTAAATTATTTAATATAGGTTACCTTTTATATCTAATAAAATATAAGATAACTTAGTTAAAAACTAGTTACCATAGTAAAAGTTAAGTTTGGTAAAAGTGTTAAAAGTAAAAATAAAATCAATAAATGCAATATCCCTTAACGTGCTCACCAGAATCCAATTCTAAAACATAATCTATAAACATATGGATTTTATAAAAAAAACATAACCCAATTTCAACCATCAAAAACATAAAAAAATAAAATTAAATATTAGATCACTTATATTCCCAAAGACCATTTAGGATTAGAGTATTAGAGAATTAATTAAAACTATTAAATTATAATACCCATGTCTTTAGGTGAGAATATTCTTCCACTATAATGATATTTTCTTATTTATCATTACTTATTTTATTGTTCCAATAAAATTATTAGCACTTGATGCCATTATAGATATAATTAATTTAACATCATTCTTCGTAGACTAAGAAAAAGTAAATCATAAGATGGGTGAGCTTAAACATTTAGTAAGGGTAAACTTAATCATTAAGAATTTATCATCACTATGAGAATAATATGAGAATAACTATATGATGAAACAATAAATTTCATGGTCATAAAATAAGATAATGTTTACCCATAGAAACCTGGATCACAATACATTAGAGATGCAATAAATATTTAACAATGGAAAGAGTAATAAGAGTAAATAATCATGATTTATATGATGTCAATATTGATCAAAGTAACAATCAAAAATTCATATAAAGAATAAATAAAATTTGTTGTTATCTTGGAACATATTACATTAATCATGGAATCACCTAATGGGACAATTATACTATCTCTAAGAAGTAACCTATATTTGGTAAACACTACCGACTCATAGGAGTAACATAACTCATTCATCATTCAAGAGTAAATTCAACCCAGTTAAATCTATCTCATTACTCAATTCAGTAGAGGGATATATGAGAACCACCCATCCTTAGTTAAAAATGGAACCACTGGTCCTTATTATATAATGATACCAACCATTCCTAGTTAATAAAAGAACCACTAGTCAATCATCCATACACATTTTTAAGTAACATAGAAAGAAAAAAATATTGTGAATCTTTCACTTTTCAACATATTAAGAACCATTGTTCTTTCATAGGTCGATTTATCCATGAAAAGAAATGAGTTCCCTAAAAATATCTTTGATAAAATCATAATCCATCTTTATAAAAAATAATTATGGTATCATTACAATATATACCTAATGGGGAAAAATTAACATCAAGGGATATTGTTATTAGTGAATATAAATAATATTAAAATATCATTAAAAAAATTCTTAAAGAAAATACACTTTCCACTATTAAAATCACATTTAAAAATAAAAAATTCAAAGAATATTGTGAAAACCATTTCCTTTGAAAATTACCCTGGAAAAATATGTATGAACCTCAAATAAAACTTGTAGTGAACCCAATGCCAGTATCCTAGACCTGATGGTTACTTAATTACACTAGCACTAGATAAAAGAATTAATATCTCAAGGGAACAAATAGTTTAATTGTCTTAATAAACTAGATTATCACATGAAATTTAAATAAAATTATCAAATTTAAAATAACCTATAAATTTTATTTGATATAGCTATTATACCCCTTAGCATATCCCTAAAAATAAATCGTAAAATACTTTATAATACCCTGGAAAAAATAAAACATAAGAAAATGGTGATCTCAGATGCTCAGTAAGGGTATGTCTATATTGGAATCTATGAATAAATAAGGAATAATAAATATAGAAAGGTAAATAATAGAAACACATTCCATTTGATCAATATAATGAATATTATATTAAAATGGTAAATGAAGATCAAATAATTCCATATAAATAATGACATGAGATTGAAACTTAACCACATATATTTTAACTAATCGAATAATCACATGGAATATCAATGAATGATTTCATAATGATGGAATAAATAATTATAGACATCTTAAACACACCATCAAGACCTGATGCTAAGACTTCTTACCATCAAGGACTCATTCTCTAAAATCTTACATAAATTGGAAAGTCCTCAACAAAATAACCATGCTAATTTATATCATGAGACCTACTGATTCATCTAAGGGTATATAATTTTGGGACCCACCTATTATTTAATAGTTCTAATGAAAACCACATATAAAAATGGTGGAACACAATCAAAATAAATATTAATATTGAATAATTAAAATAAAAAAGTTTAATACTTAACTAGTAAATAAACATAATAATATACTATCTAGAGCAATTGGATCGACGATATTAAAAGTGTGAATCCCCAGAAATACTAATCACAAAATATCAAGAAAAATAATATAGATAGTGTAAGTATAACATATACCCAACGAATCATAATTATAATAAAGGTTTGATGTCTTTGATGAAAAATACCATTAAAATGTTATTAATTAATGTGCCAACCTCTTGAATTAAATTGGAGGATTCTTTTTTAATTTATTTCACCATTTTGAAATCATTGTGCCAAAAAAATAATAGACAATTTATTATTTATTTTTGGTGGGCATATTTCATTTGGTGAAGCATGGGAGAATAGAGAACTCTCTCTAACAAAGACCGCTCTTGAACGAAGAATGATCTTCCAGCGAAAAATGCTCTCCCGACAAAGAACGCTGATGAGGGACTCCTTCGACTACGAAGAACGACCCCTCTAACCTTCTTCCTCAGACTCCTTCGATGTGGGATGTGTTCGTCTACCACAGGCCGGCGAACATATTTCCATGAAATCAATGAACAACGACTGACAAATCAAAGGTAGGGGTTTAGTTTCCTTTAAGTGTCATGTTATTACTTTTAAAAAAATTAAGAATGATGATGATTATCTTTTGTGGGTGGAATTTTGTGCTTCGTTCTGGAGAACCAATTTCTATCACCCTAAACGTGGAGGGTGCAGGACAACCTTACATGGCCCGAAATCCTCCGTCGATCTCTCTTCTTGTGATGTTATAAATCATGGCGTTAAGGTGGCAGCGACGAAGGTGGAAATCACAAAGGCCACGCTACCTGCGGCCTCCGCGAATCGTGCCACCCCCGTGGCACACCAGTGCTCCCGGCCGAACACCACCGACCGAGAAGTGCCTGGCCCACCTAACCACAGCCTCCTGACACCCTTCCCGGTGCACACCACGACCAAACCTGCGACCTACCCCGCGGCCTACCCAGCCTCACCGATGCCCTCACTGGCACCCTGCGACTCCCTGCCCGATGCCACCGACGCCCTGTGACACCCTGCCTGACATCCCCGTCACCCTACCACGGCCTAGACGGCCCCTGCCATGGCCTGCTCAGCCCCTATCGTGGACTGCCTGGTGCCCTCGCGTCCTGCCCGACACCCCACTCCCTGATCGGTGCCCCCGCGGCGTCCCAACTCCCTTGCAGCCACCCGGTCGAGCTGGTATTCTGACCCCCCTCGCAATGCCCTGGCCGAACCAGCCAAGCCACGCCCTCTTGGCCGAGCCATGTTAAGCTGTGCCCTCACAACGCTCTGGGCTAAACTGGCCCCGACCTTTGGTCCGGGTCACCAACATGACGACCTCAAGGCCGAACTGCCATTGGAGTCTGCTGGGCCAGGCCCAACAGACCAGGCCAAACATAACAGGCGGACCGGGCCTAGGCCCATTACTGCCCCTTTAATTTATTTGGACATATCATTGGCACCAGATATCCATTTAACAAACCGTATGAGGTTCCAGTATTCTTGGAGCGTAGTCATCCCTTTGAGAATATCCCACTGGGGTTTGGGGTATAGTTGAGATACAGTCAGTTTGGATCGTACACGAATCAAACTTGGCCCCCAGGACTAAAAGGCTAATAACTAACAAACCTGGCATCCGATTGATGCACCATCCATTGTGTTGAGACCCCTATGACATGGTGGAACCTTGAGATACATCTTCATGACACTTCGTGATAGTTGGAGTATTCCCCAGTAGATCGTGGAGCGGTTCCTTTCGTCAACGAGCAGACAGAGTGCGAAGACCAAGTAGCTGGAAGACCTGGTGACTGCTTGACCAATTCGAGTCGGAGTGATTAGACTAGCCTAGTGGGGAGAACATGGTAGCTGGCAGCAAACCCACAATGAATGAGTGCCTGGTAGTTGGCAGTAGACCTGTGGTACTCGATAGGAAAAGTACCTCTGCATGATATTAGGGGGAGCACCTGATAGTTGGCGGCAGAGCCATAGCGGAGGAGCACCTGGTAGTTGGCAGCAGACCCATAGTACTCGACAGGAGGAGTACCTCAGCAGTACAAGGTTACGAAGAAGCACTATGGTGTCGCAATAGGACCACTGTACTCAACAGAGGAGAAGCTCTCCAGCAGCCATGGTTTCGATAATGAAAATCTTGGTTTGAGCTGAGTCTTTGACTTTTGTGTTTTCTTCATGATTGATATGGGTTACTAGATAACGTAGGTATATGTAAGAGCATATATCTATGTAATGGTTATCCATTGATTTCATACTTTTTGGTTTATCTCTGTTGGATTTTGTGAAACCTTGAGGGTCTCAAGGTCTCTACCGAGTATCAATATACTCACCCCTTCACGTGCTATGCCCGCACCACATTGTATTGGTTGAAGGCGATGAATATCACTGATTGAGGCAGAGTGTAGTAGGACTGGATGGTACCCAAAGGTGGACCACTCGGTGTGACAGTACACGAAAGAGATGGATGGACGTGGAGTGCTGAGGAGGCCATCTGTACCTACGCTTCATGTAGGAACCCCAGAGGACGACCTAATATATTCTTTACTTTTCTTTAGTTGTACTTGCATTCAATTGTACTTTCTTATTGGGCTTGTCTTTCTGGCCCCTTTTTACTTTTCAGCACTTCATTTGTATACAATTTTACTTAGTGTTTTGCTTCTAGTTTTGTACTCTGATGTTTATGTTTATAGTTATAAAGACAATGCCTTCCTAGTTTAGGGATTTATGCCTTTGGTTATAGTCGCCAGCCCCTGGCCTAAGGAAGTCGGGATTGGGGTATTCATGATAAGGGCCCCAAGGGATGGGTCGTGAAAAATTGGTTTCAAAGGAGTCAGTTCTACCACAAAACCTAAAACTCTGATCTTTATTTTCAATGAAGAAATAGTCTTAAGGGTACTAAGTGTGGTTTTTAGTTCAGGGAGTCCAGTGTTGGTGCATGAGGCCGATGTATCCATACACCAGGACCCTGACTTCTGATTTCTGGCTCATTTAATGAAAACACTGGTTGCGTGTGTGTTTCCAAAAGTTTTCATTAAGTCAGTTCAACCAGGTCAGCTCACCAGTTATAATCATTTACCATGTCGCATCTATTTCATTCATAATTCCTCCCTGCGGATGACCAGTTAGAGCCCCGAGAGTTGTACGTACAGACATCCCACTGAGCGACGAGGCCTCGGTGCAGGGCCCTTTACCAGCGGAGGCACTAGGGGTACTATATCCTATTGGCAAACCGATGCCACCAGCCCCAATAGTAGATGATGCACGCCACTTGAGCATGTTGCATGAGTTCCAGTGCCAGAGGCCACCCAGGTTTAGCAGAGAGATGGACCCACATACATTCGAGGATTGGTAGGAGGCTGTGGTGAGAGACTTCAGGCTAGTTGGGACACCAATAGACTTCATGGTGATCCTTGCTGCGAGTCTCCTTCATGCAAAAACAGGCAGATGGCAAATCCTGATGCTCCCGGTGCATGGCGAGGTGACGCTACTCTGGCCAGACTTCGTGAGAATGTTCCGGGTGGAGTTCGTACCAACCACCCTTCATGCGGTGCAAATACAGGAGATACTGTATCTCCAGTGGGGTAGCATGATGGTGGCAGAGTATTCAGTGAGGTTCACCGACCTCTCGAGATACAACACAGATATGGTTCGGGACCCATTCTTCATGGCCCAGACCTTTGATCAGGGGCTACGGTGAGAGATCAGAGCTCTGATAATCTCCCTCAGCATCCCAAACTAGACGGGGATTCTAAAAGAGAGCCCTATTGGTGGAGAGTTTCCTTACTGAGTAGTCATCAGTAGTGAGACCACTACTAGCCGACATGCATCAGAGTCTTCTACAGTTGGTAGAAGACAGATGTCACAGAGGTCCAATAGGACCAGAACTATAGGTGGATGACCGCACAACTCTGAATCTGTTGTGTGAGGCACCCAAAGTAGAGAAAGGGGCAGACATGCCATGAGCGGACAATGCTACTCATGCGTCGGGTAGGGTCACATTGCTCATGAATGTTTGAATCGTCGTAAAGATGATCAAAAGAGAGTAGAGGGAACTCCCAGGCAGAGGTAGAGGTTCGAACAAGGAAGTCTGTAGGGAGGAGGCGGATGTGGCAGAGGAGCTAGACGTTCAGCTGGCAGTGGAAGACGTTACGAGGTGTTACCACCACCACAACCAGGAGGCCCACCCTGACTACAGGGATCAGGTGGATAGGGGAGATCTCAACCTCAGGAAGCTAAGGGCTATGATCATGGTGCTCGAGAGATGATTCGAGGTACGATATGTGTCTACTACACCTTAGCTGCAGTTCTTATAGACACTAGTGCTAGTCACTCTTTCATTTCCACTACCCTCGTTTGGAGCTTGGAGATTCCGACGGAGCCGTTGGCTCGATCCATACGGCTAGAGACTCCTATGAGATCTGATTTTATGATTACACATTGGTGTTGGTAGTGATAGATTACTCTAGGAGGCGAGAGCTTTGGATGGGATCTTCTAGTAGCGGCGTCGAGGCCTTACAATGTCATCTTGGGTATGGATTGGTTATCTATAGTCCATGATCAGATTGACAGTATTAGGTGAAAAGTTTGTTGTGTCCACATGGATGGGACCAGGTTTACCTTCACCGGTGAGAAGGGAACCTTTGCATCATATGAAGGACTTACTCAAAGGAGGGCGCATCCGATCACACACCAGTTGTCTTGCCTTACCCTCGGAGCAGTTGAGGTGGAGAATTTGAATTATCCTTTAGTGGTGGATTAGTTTGTAGATGTTTTCTCTGATGATGTTCCAGAACTACCTCCTCACAGAGAGGTGGACTTCTACATTGACATGTACCCTGGGACAACACCGATATCTACTCCAGCATATCGGATGGCTCTTGTTGATCTTTGTGAGCTACGAGTACAACTAGAGGAATTTCAGGGAAAGGAATTAATACAGCCCAATGTTTCTCCTTGGGTAGCCTCGATTCTGTTCTCCAAGAAGGCAGATGGGTGCTTGAGGCTCTGTGTCGACTACCATCACCCGAACTAGTTGACCATGAAGAAAAAGTACCCACTCTTGAGTATTGACGACTTCTTTGATCATATGAATGGACCAAAATGGTTCTCGAAGATAGACCTTAGATCAGTTTATCACTAGCTCAATTTTTGAGACAAGGATGTGCAGAAGAAGACCTTCAGGTGTCGTTACGACCACTATGAGTTCTTGGTTATTCCCTTCGGCATAACCAACCCTCCAATAGTGTTAATTAGTCTCATGAACAGAATCTTCCAGCCATACCTCAATATCTTTGTCACAGTCTTCATCGACATTATTTAGATCTAATTGACTACTGAGGAGGAGCATGCCTACCATTTGTGGGTAATACTGAACACACTCCTAGATCACCAAAATTATGGCAAGCTCTCGAAGTGACAGTTTTGGATTTGAAAGGTTAACTTCTTAGGACACATCATCTCTGAGGCAGGATTTGCAGTGGATCCAGCGATGATTGAAGCAGTACTTGCTTGGGAGCCACCCAGGAGTGTGGCAGAGGTAAAAGGTTTTATAGGTTTGGCTGGATACTATCAGAGGTTTGTTCCAGACTTCTCCAGAGTTACAACTCTACTATCAGCCTTGACAAAGAAGGGAAAACCCTTTGTGTGGTCGGAGAGATGCCAGTAGATCTTTCAGGAGGTGAGGTAGTGGCTGACTATTTCCCCTATCTTGAGACTTTCATAAGAAGTCGTAGGGTATGTAGTATACTGTGACGCATCAGGGATAAGAATCGGGTGTGTCCTGATGCAAGAGAGAGTAGTTATCGCGTATGGTTCTCGGTAGTTGAGACAGTATTAGCAGAACTCCACTACCCATGACCCTGTGTTAGCAACAGTAGTCTTCGCCTTGAATATGTGGAGGCACTATCTTATGGGTGAGCTTTTTACTGTGTACTCTGATCACAATATTCTCAAAAATATCTTCTCTTAGAAGGGCCTGAACATGAGACAATGGTGATGGATCAAGTTCCTCTAGGACTATGACTTAGAGAGAGTCTATAATACTAGGAAGGGGAATGTTGTAGAAGATTATCTTAGTAGGAGATCTGATTTTCAGCTGCTAGGAGAAGCGGCAGAGCAGCTAGATGCCTTACATATATCCTTTCTAGATAGAGATAGAGCAGCCTATCTAAAGTCTCTTATAGTTACTCCTCCACTTCTTCAGTGAGTCAGGGAGGCACAACATGGGGACACTGACTGTGAGACATGATGTGAAAAGATATCCAAAGGGCAGGCAACTGATGGATTTTTTGAAGGAGGGGAGCACGTCATCCTCTTCAGAGGACGTACCTTGGTACATGTGGAAATTTAGGAGGAAGTTTCGAGGGAGTTCCACACATCCCCTCTAGTGGTACATCCAGGAATGGGGAAGATGCACCATGATCATTAACAATACCACTGGTGGCTAGGTATGAAAAAGTCGGTAGCGGAGTTTGTCTCACGGTGCCTCACTTTCCAGCAAGTGAAGGCAGAGCACCAGGTACCAGCAGGATTGGTTTAGCCTTTAGAGGTCCCAGAGGGGAAGTGGGATGGGATATGCATGGACTTCATGGCGTGTCTTCCACATACATCCAGGGGTCGTGACTCGATTAGGGTGATCATTGACCAACTCACCAAGTCGGCCCACTTCCTACCGATCATAGGGTTGGGTTTAGTAGAGAGCTTGGGACACCTCTATGTGAAGGAGAATGTGCGACTACATGAAGTAGCTTCCTTTATTGTATCTAACCGTGACACACGTTTTTCTTCCCGGCTATAGAAGGGTTTGCAGGAGGATTTTAGGGCACAGCTTCGCTTGAGCACCACCTTCCATCCTCAGACAGATGGTCAGACAGAGCGGACCATTCAAACCCTCAAGGACATGCTACGTGCATGTGTCCTTGAATTATATTGTATCTGGGAGGATCACTTGCCTTTTGTGGAGTTTTCTTACAACAACATCTATCACTCCACCATAGGGGTGTCACCTTTTGAGGCCTTGTACGGGCGACCTTGCAGATCACCCTTGTGCTTGACTGACCTTGGGGTATCAGCACTAGTGGGACCAGAGATGGTACCTGATGCTATGGAGAAGGTGCAGATCATCCAAGAGAAAATGAAGACTATACAAAATAGGCAGAATTTGTATTCTGATAGAAGGCGGAGACCTCTGGAGTTTGAGGATGGCAACCAGGTCATTCTAAGGGTCTTACCACGATGAGGTCTACAGAGATTTGCCTGAGGCGGAAAGTTATCTCCGAGATTCATCGGACCTTTCTAGGTCCTCATCAGAGTAGGCGATGTGAAATACCTCTTAGCTCTTCCACATCAGTTGCACCATGTACAAAATGTCTTCGACGTATCTCAGCTAAAGAGATACGTGCAAGACCCTTCCCACATCAATGACTATGGAGAGCTGGATGTCGACGATGGGGCGACTTTTATGGGGGTTCTAGTGGAGATTGAGGATCGACAGGAGCGGTAACTATGTAGATAGTCAATAACTCTGGTGTGCGTACGTTTCCAGCACAGGAACATCTAGGAGAGAACATTGGAGCAGGAGGCTCAGATGCATGCTCGATACCCCCATTTGTTCCTGTAGTTCGATTTGTAGCTTACAAAGACGTAAAGCCCTGAGGTGGGGAAAATGTAAAGACCTGTAAATTCTGTGGAAATTTTTTTCTTAAATACATGGGATTTTTATGAGTCTGTGAAAATTTACGGCGCTTGATTCTGAGACCCAGTGTTCCTGGAATCAATTTTTGAAGTTTTTTTCTTGTACGTTCAGTAAATGTATGACCGGGATTTTATAATTTTTGAACCAGTGCTTGGAACTTAAATCCAAGGGAACCGTTGAACTCATAGGGTCAATATTCTCTTAAGAAGAAATTCAACTCGATGACAGATGGTTGAGAATAATTGTTAGTTTTTTTCTGTTTATAAAAAAAAATAAAGTGTACAACACTTTATTTTATTTTTAGCTACCATGTGTGTGATTGTTGGTTAAAACCTCCACTAGGGAGTTTGAGGTGGTACTTCCACACCCTAACCTCCCATGAGAGGTTATGGTGGTGGGGCCCACCCAAATTTAACCTCCCGCGAGAGGTTACGACGTAAGGACCACCTGAGACCATAACCTCTCAATTAAATAATAGGGGTGAGGACATCCAGAACCCTATTAATGGGAGGGGAGTATAACCTCTCAAATCTCCATAATTAATGAGGGAGAGACTCTCCACCTTCCTCTCTAATTAAATGGATCCAACTTCTTTAATTAATGTGCCACCCTCTTGAATTAAATTGGAGTATCCTTTTTTAATTTATTTCTCCATTTTGAAATTGTTGTGCAAACTAAATAATAGACAATCTATTATTTCTTTTTGGTGGGAATCTTTAATTTAGTGGAGCTTGGGAGAAGAGATAACTCTCCCCAATGAAGACTACTCTTCAATGAAGAATGCTCTTCTAGTGAAGAACGTTCTCTCGATGAAGAATGCCGATGAGGGATGCCTTCGACTACGAAGGATGACCTCTCTGACCTTCTTCCTCAGGCTCCTTCAACGTGGGACGGGTTCATCTACCACAGATCGATGATAATCTTTATGCGACATCAACAAATAATGACCGACGAATAAAATTTAGGTGTTTAGTTTCTTTTAGGTGTCATTTTCTTCCATTATTTTAAAAAAAATGAAGAATGATGATGATTATATTTTGCAGGTGGAATATTGTGCTTCGTTCTTCAGTACCAAATTCTATCACCCAAATCACGGAGGGTGCGGGCCAACCTAACATGGCCCGATATCCTCCGTAGATCTCTCTTCTTGTGACATTCTATGACATGGAATTAAGGCGACAAAGACAAAGGCGGCAATGACGAAGGCTGCGCTACCCGCGGACTCCGCGATTCACGCCACCCCCGCGGTGCACCGGTGCTCCCAGAGGAACATCGCCGGCAGAGCGGCGCCCGACCCACCTACCTGCGGCCTCTCGACGCCCTGCCTGGCATGTGCCTCGGCCGAACCTGTGAACTACCTCGAGGCCTGCCCGGCCTCGCCGAATCCCTCCCCAGTGCCCTACTGCACCCTGCCCGGCTCCCCAGATGCACTGTGGCACTCTACTTGATGTCCCCGGTGCCCCTGTGCCCTCCCCGACGCCCCCACAGCGTCCTGACTCCCTCACAACCACCCAGATGAGCTGGTGTCCCCACCCCCCTTGTTTTTCCCTAACCAAACTATCCTAGTCATGCCCTCTAGGTCAAGTCATGTCGGGCCGCGCCCTTGCAATGCTCCGGGCCGAACTGGCCTCAGCCTTCAGGATGAGTCGCCTACTTGATGACCTCCAAGCCGAACTGCCCTCGCTATCTGCTGGGCCTAGCCCAACATACCAGGCCAAACTTAACAGGCTTACTGGGTTGACCCAGACCGGGACAACCCTGTTTGGGTTGGGCTGAGTCAGTTCGACCGCATCAGACCGGGCCCAGGGGCATTACTGCCCCTTTACTTTCTTTGACCATATCTTTGGCACCAGAAGTCCAATTGATACACCGTCAGTGGTGACTGTATTCTTGGAACATAGCCGTCACTTTGAAAATACCCCACTAGAGTTTGGGGTATAGTTGAGATATGGTTAGTTTGGATCATACACGAATCCAATCGGGCCCTCAGGACTAAAAGGATAATAACTAACAGACCGGTCATCTTATTGACGTGCCGTCTGTTGCTTTGAGACCCCTATAACATGGCGATCCTTTGAGATACTTTTTATGGGAACTCCGCGATATTTGGAGTATTTCCTAGAATCCTGTGGAGCGGATCCTTCCACCGACGAGTAGACAGAGTGCAGCGACCTAGTAGCTGGCAGACCTGGCAGCTTCTTGACCGATTCGGCTCGGAGTGAATCAGATAGCCCATTAAAAAGAGCATGGTAGTTGGCGGCAGACCCATGACAGAGGAGCACCTAGTAATTGGTGGTAGACCTGCAGTACTCGATAGGAGGAGTATGTCTGTAGGCTATTAGGGGGAGTTCTTGGTAGTTGGCGGCAGACCCATAGTGGAGGAGTGCCAGGTAGTTGGCAGCAGACCCGCAGTACTTGACAAGAGAAGTACCTCAACAGTCCAAGGTTAGTGAGAAGCGCTTTGGTGTCACGACAGGACAAATGTACTCAACAGAGGAGTTCTCCAGTAACAATGGTTTCGATAATGAACATCCTGGTTTGAGTTGAGTCTTTGCCTTTTGTATTTTCCTCATGATGGAGATGGGTTTCTAGATAACAAAGGTATATGTATGGTCATATACCTAAGTAAAGGTTATCTGTTGATTTCATACTTTTTGGTTTATCTTTTTTGGATTTTTTGAGTCTATGAGGGTCTCAAGATCCCTACTGAGTATCGTTATATTCACCCCTGCATGGGCTAGGCCTACACCTTGTTGTGTTGGTTGTAGACAACGAGCATCGCTGATTGAGGCAGAGAGTAGCAGGACTAGTTGGTACCCGGAGGTAGACCACTCGGTGTGACAGTACACGGAGGAGACAGATGGACATGGAGTGCTGAGGAGGCCATTTGTACCTACCATTTAGGTAGGAACCCCATAGGATGACCCTGTAGATACTTTACTTTTATTCAGTTGTACTTTCTTTCAGATGTACTTTCCTGTTGGGCTTGTATTTTCAGCCCCTTTTTACTTTCCATCACTTCTTTGTATAAAGTTTTACTTAGTGTTTGGCTTCCAATTGTGTAATTTGATGTGTTTTTTTACAGTTGTAAAGGAAATTCCTTCCCAGTTTAGGATTTATGCCTTTGGTGCTAGTCGCCTGCCCCTGGCCAATGGAATCCGGGTTTGGGGTAGTCACGATATGGGCCCCGGGGGACAGGTCACGAAAAATACCATGAAGTAATAAAGATTAATGATATATCATTTAAAATGTGTTTTATATGAACCATATTGAATAAATTAGGTGCACATAATTAAAATAGCCCTAGTGAAGGGTAATTGTGATAGAATCCCTTAAATTGAGTCCAAAAATTTCCATGTATATCCTTTAACTCATGAATAAATAATTTATATTAAATAATTTATTTATTAAGAAATATTTTTAGGTTTAATACCTTATCAATAAATAATTTATTTCATTTATTTTAATTAAATATTTATCTATTTAATCAGTTATGACTACATGAGATGTTTTGTAGACGTTTGGTTCATAAATTCGTAATAGTTTTAGAGTGTTCACCGTGGTTAAAGGGGCCATAATTAAATTATCTATAGAATTATTATAATTAAATAATTATCATTTTTATACATCATTTATACTTTTAAAACCAACAATGAAATATGGTTAGTAAAAATGAACTATGTTATATTCATAAAGAATGTTGATCATGCATATAAATGAATAACATTTCCATTTTTCAACAAACATGAGAGAAATATAGTATGAATAATTATATATTTAATTAATTTTGATAATATAATAAATATAATATTATATATTTAAATAAATTAATATATATCATCCATGTGTTGCGTGGATAATAAATGAATCGCATCACTTCGTGGAGGTGAGAATCTTTACATACGCATGAATGGCATATCATATTCTTATTAAAGGAAAGGTAAGAAAATAAATGATTTATTATATTTACTGAATAATAATTAAGTCAGGAATATTATATATATATATATATATATATATCTTAAATATACCATTATAGTCATTAAATAAAGGTAGTGATAGAAAACTAATTACATCATTTCGCGAGGTTGTAGTCCGCTGTACACATGAATGATGGATTCATTTCCCATTTGATGGAAGAGGAGATATATATAGATTATTCAATTAATATAATATCATATAAGCATATGAAATATATTTATGTTATTATTTCATCATGTATGAAGAATATTTAATGGTGGTAGAATAATAAATAAATATAAATAAATTGATAAAAATTTATACACTTCTTCGGAAAACCTCCCTTTTCTTACACCTTAATCTCTCTATATTTGTTATTTAGACAAAGAAAAACCTCTAGAATATGTTAAGTTATGTTAGAAAGGTATTTTTCTAGGGATTTTATGAAAAAATGGTATTCAATTGTGGGTAAGAGTGGAGAGTGGGTGCCCTTTTATAAGTGTTGGGAGGGGCATTCTTCGAATTAAAAAATATAATAAATTAATATAAATTAACTTTCCTATTAAAATGTATCGAAATTGATATAATTTTAATATATTATGAGTATTATTCATAAAAATATCATCTAGAATTATTTGAACAATTTTAGATGACATTTTCACCATTATAACTTTGTTTTTACCCCTATTAACCCTTTTTATTTTTTTGTGATATCAATATTTTTTAGTATTTAGGGTATAAAAAACTTACTATAAAAGTTAAATAGAGTGAAAAATGGAAAATAGATGAAATTGTAAACCATATATCATTCACTTGACTAAATATATAATTTTTATGAATTTTAAATTATTAAATAAAATATTGTTTATTATAAAATATTATTAATGTCATTTTTGAAAATACATGAAATATTATAATATATTATTCTTCTTGATCATGTATAATGATTCCAAAATGAGATGTATTTGAATATAAATAAGATTGTTTCTTAATAAAACCTTCCATTTATATTGAGATAGGTTTATAAATAATTTTAAAACTTATCTTTTGAATTAAACCCTTGTTCAAACAATTTTTACCTTAACATTAGTATTGATTTTTTTTCGATATTAAAGGGTTATAATTTTAATTATAAGATTTTAAATGGCTCATAAAATTAAAAATTATGAAATTTTAATTATTTATCATTATTATTCACCTATTTAAACATTATTATGATTTTAAAATAATCTGATAAAATATAATTTAAAATAAAATATCATTGATGTAATTTTAAAACTATTCATTCATTTTGACATTGAAGACGTCAATATAGTAATGAAACTCTAATATAAACCTTTAACATAACCATAATAAGGTATATGATCTTTAAAATTCATGGTACACTATCAATCACCAAAAAAAATATTCCTTTTTGAGTTATGAAAATCATTTACTTAATTTTTGTACTATTTTCAGAACCCCTGTGTCGGCGTAGAGTCAACCTTTGGGAAGATTAATTAATCACAAATAATAAAAATAAATTAACAAGATAAAAAATATATATATTTATAATTAATAATTATAATGAAAAATAAGTTATTTTTTCCATTTCAATAAATATTGGAAATGTTAAAATCAAGAGAGTCTCATTGTTGACTTCTCCTTTTCTAGAAATATTTTAACGGTTAAAAATCAAAGTTAATGTAAAAAAGTCATATATTAAATTTTTTGACGTATATGGATGAAATATACTCATGAAATAAAATGAATGAATGTTTCGGAATTTATTTGAAGGATTATCACATTATTTTTTACCTAAATTAACCGATTTTATCTTTTCCGTGGTAATAAAAACATACTATGGTTGTTATTAAAATTGAACAAAAACTAATTATAAATTATTACAAAATATTATTTTTTATGATATAAAATATGGAATTTATTTTTTTTCAAATTCAATTCATATAATTGGTATAATTTAATTAAAAATTAAAACCACAAAATGTGATGAAAAGATATTTTATAGAAAATTTTCTTTTAAGTTTAACAATGTTTTTATACAAAAATAAAGTATAATACTCATTCCAATAACATTTATGATATTTTTATAATAAAAGAAACTTTTGAAAATATAAAACTAATACAAAATAGAATGCGACATTGTAATTAATTGAAATGAAAATATACTTTTCAATTAATATTATTATTTTCACTATTCATTGAGAATTCTATATTTTTTAAAAAAATCTAAATAACTAATTCTAAAATAATTTTGAAATTTTGAATTAAAAATTGAAATCAATTTTATAAAAAAAAATTTAAATGTTCCAAAACAATTATTATAATATTTATAAAAAATAGTAAAAACAATTTTTTAATAAATTATATTCTTGATGCATAAAATGACTTTACTAAAGAATTGATTATTTATTCTATGGGAATTAATTAATTGTTTTTAGATATTTACCCTTACATATAATTAAAAGTTACTTCAATATTATTAATACAAAAAATTTAACATCTATGTTATAATAATATCATTTATATAAAAATATTTTATTATTTGTTCAGGCTCTCTATTCCACGTTGCATACACTATCAGATATAAGATTCTTATAAAATATTAGGTTATTAAATTCTCACCAACTCTAATAAATTACATCCTATAATTTTGTTCTTTATATTCATAATCAAGGTTTTTTCATTTGGAAATACCTTTGTTGAAATCCCATTTTGTAGAAAGGCTTAATACAACTTCCTCTTAAAATAGGGAAAGGGAAATACGAAAGTAATCCAAAATAACACATAATCGGGTTTCAAAATGGGAGAAAAATATTGGGATGTAAAACTATGTTCATGAATATAAGAAATAAATGTCTAAATAAATATTTATAGTGACTTAACAGACTGTTAATATGAAATTGAGTGATCATGAGAAATTCAATGACTATAAAACCCAAAATCTGTGAAGTGTGAAAAGGACCACCGATTCATAAAAAAACAAAGGTAATAGGATAATTATATTGTTTCAGGAAACATTTCTTAGATTTGAAGAATTTATTTACCATCCATACTAATAATATAAGAAGATATACTTACTTGACATGTATAATTTCTTCCATTAATAAATTTCTACCACTATCTCATTAGTTGCTCCAAATGATGGTTATTCAAGATGAATTTTTCATTCTTGAAGCACTAAGAAAACTTGTAACGAACCATATAATCTATAAATTAGATAACAAGATATTGATCAGATATTTACTAAAAAAATGTTTAACACATGATAATATAATATTATAAATGAATAAATCATCATCTGGATAAATAAATCGTTAATCTCTAAAATTTGACAATAACACAAAATTATAAACATAGATCATTACATAAATAAATAACCCTATATCCCAATTAACTTCAATAACATCAGCATTAATGACTATTTTAAACTCAAAGGTTATAAAATAAATTTTATCTTAAGACCCCCAAAATATTGTAACATTTTTCCTAAATAACATTGATGATAAAAAAATGGGTTACAAATACAATAAAAAATGTCTCCCTTGATAATTTTAGTTAGCTTAAAATCATGTCACATAAATCCTTAAAATGGGCGGCTTTACATTTGAACTTATGATCAACCTTAAAATTTTAAACACATTATGTTTTCCATATCTATTAGGTTAACCTAATATAAAAACATTCAAATCTCTAAGGTTTTCTAAGCCGACCTATGATATGAACTATAATAGCCCCAAACTCTTACTTCTAGATTAGGTTCTAAAAACATAATATTTAAAATTATAGATTTGATAAAAAAAATGGTGTCCAGATTTCAACCAATAGAAACATTAAATATCAAAAATATTGGATCAATTATTTATCTAATAACCATTTTTAATAGTTTCATAGAATTAGGAAAAATAATTACATAATGAAACCCATGTATTAGGTGAGAATTTTTTCCACTATACACATATTTCCTTATTAATCATTAATTCTTAAAAATATTCCTTAAAATTATTCACACATGAAACACTTCTATTCATAATTCAATTATCATCATTCTCTATAACCTGGGTAATGTTAAATCATAAGAATAAGAAGCTCAGACTCTTAGTATGGGTAAGAATAAGTATAAAAAATTCATTGTCATTAGTGAGAATTAGATGAGAATAAGGTTATGATATAATAATATTATTCTTGAGGATATATTAATATAATTCATACCAATTAAAACCTAGATAATGAAAAATGAGACATGGAATAAATATTTAACAAAGGAAAGAGCTATAAAATTCAACAATAATGATCTATATTGTATCAATATTGATCAAAATAAATATTAAAAACACATATCAGGAATTGAGAAATTGTTTTGTTTTCTTGAGGCATAAGTCATTCATAATTTAATAACAAAAATAGATTATTACTATATCTATTAAGAGTAATATATGACTAGTAAAAACTTTCATATCTTAGGAGTAGCATAACTGAGTCAATATTTTGGTGTAACTTCCAATGTTTCGACTCCATCTCATTACCCAATGTATTGGTGGGATATAATGGGGACACCCATTATTTGATTATAACAAAACCACCCACCCTTGGTGTATAATAAAACTAACCTTCATTGTTTTATAAAAAAAACAATCCATATGCATCTATACACAATTCAAAGTATCATATAGAGATACAAATAATGAGAAGAATCAAAATTTTAATATAAAAATAACCATTGTTCGTTTATAGCATGATTTACCCATGGAAAGGAAATGAGTTTCAAAAAAACATATTTTAAAATAATTATAATTCATTAAGAGAAAAAATAATTTTTATTATCATTAAAATGTATCCCAAGTTGAGAAAATTAATATTAAGGGTTATTGTAGTTGGTGAATAGAAATATATCTAAAAGATAATTAAATTTATTTTTGAGTAAAATACCCTTTTCACTTTGAAAACAAATTTAAAAGTAAAAATTATAAAAATATCCAGAAAATATTTTTCATTTAAAATGACTATTAGAAAATTATAAAAGAATATTCAATGAAAAAAATAGTCATGATTTCAGGAAATTCATTCATTTCATAATTAATCAAAATAATTATAATTTTCAAATTTAAAAAGAGTGTCAAATGTTATCAAATTGAAAAATTATAAGAAATTTTCTTAATAACCTTGTAAAATATGGTCAAAATTATATAAAATAAATTTAGTAAAGAATTTATGTTTTTAGAAAACAATATTGAAATTATTTTTGAAAACATGTATTTGGAAGATAAATATTATCCATCTAAAAGAAGATACAAGACATTTATCACCTATAAAAAACATTATTGATGTTTTATTAATCAATAAGAGATAAAATAAAAATTAAACATTTAAAACACCTTCATAAATACAGGATAATAAAATAAATTATATTCAAGAAAATAATGGAAAATTATTTTCCATTTAAGAACCTTTCTTATAATACATATTTAAAATAAAGCATATTTTGACATTAGGACATTATCACTTTTGAAACATTCAAAATAATAGTAATTACAATGAAGATTATGATTTAGATCTATAAATTCCCTGAATTTCATAAAGTAATATTCCAAATTCCATCATAACGCATTAATTACACTATTCTAAGAAATCATGTGGCATAACTTGAATAATGTCTCAGGAAAGGGAGATTAACGAAAAGAAAAGCCTTGTAAAGAATATAAATTTTGAACTGATAATTATTCAATGAAGTTATTATGTGAAGATATTTAAATCCATCTAAAAATGTGTAAATATAGAATAAAACAATTTAGAGATCAATTTAATCTTAATACTATCAGAACAAAGTCAATAAACTAGAACTATAACCTAATTAATGAAAATTTATTAATGAAATCGCCTACAACTTGGTGACTTTCATATAAACTCCCAAATAATGAAATAATTTTAATTAAAACAAAAAATATCAAGAAGTATTAATTATTTAGGATATAACATTTTATAGTGTAACTATATACACTATTTAAAATAAATTAGATTTATATCATTAAGATATGGCACAATGAGGAGTAATTAAGACGAAATCCCCTACATCATGTCCAGACTTTCCATCTACATCGTTAAACACAAACATAATAAATTTATTTCAATTATTTTATTTCCTAAAAACCTATTATATAATTAATACTTCTACTTAAATTATTTATTTTAATGGTTTTAATGAAATATTTTTCTACTTTATTAGTTAATACTAGGTATATTTTTTTCGTGGACTTTTAGTTCATTATTTCAAAACTTGTTTTGTGTATTGAACATGGTCAAAGGGGTCATTGTTAAATCATACAGATAACAATAAACATGAAATTATTATAATATTTATCCCCAAATTACACTTTTAAATCCGACCATGAATTATGGTTTTGAAACACAAACAATGCCACAGTCATGGATACAATAGGTCATACATTTACATGAGTAACGTTTCCATTTTTATATGATCTTAATAGAATGATGAAAAGTATAATTTTTACTTTATAGAAATATGAATATATTATGAATATAATATTATATCTAAATAAATTTATATATATCGTTAATCTGATGAAATGATGAAAACCAAATAACATCGCTTCATGGAGGTGGTAATCAACTCATATGCGTGAACAACATTATCATTTCTCAATGGATGGAAATGTAAGAAAAATATATAATATTATAATATAATTTGAATCCAACTTCGATAATATGATTCAAAAATTATATTTAATAAATGATAACTATTAGTTTGTATTAATATAATCATATAATTAAATTTTTATAGGCATTGATATCGTTGTAAAACTTATATTTTCGATTAACCCCTTCGTTAAAAAAAATTAACCCCAACAGTGGTAATGAATTTTTTATTATTAATGGGTTAAAAATTGAACTATAAATTGAAAATTGGATAATAAATGGAAAATAAATTTTTTTGGAAAATGGTACTATTTAATTACTATTATTATTTTTAAATAATTTACTAAAATATTAGTTAACACAAAATTTGATTAATATCAATTTGACACTATTCGTTTAATTTGACTTTAAAGTCATTAATATTGTAATGGAATTTTAATACAAACCTATAAAACCAGAATAATATGTTATATTAATCTATACAATTTAATAAATACTACAGGTAACCCAAAAACACATTTGTTTTAGTGTTTTCAAAATCAATACTAGATTTTTATCTAAATACATAAGCACAATGCCAACATTGCGTAAGAATTTAAGTAATTATTCCATCACTAAAAATTAAAAATAAATTACCTTGATAAAATTTAATTTATAGTTTAAATTACCATTTATAACTTAGAATATTTTTGTTTGATTTGAAAAAATATTATAAATATTCTAATCTAAAGTGTGACATTTTTGATTTTATCCCTAGAATATTATAATGTCTAAAATTAAAAATTAATGTCAATAAAAAGGTCATATTTTTATGATTTGACTATTATGGATAAAAACTAATCATAAAATTAAATAAATTATTGTTTTAAAAGATTTTATTCCATATAACATTAGTTTTAACCCAAATTTACCCATTTTACCTTTATCATGACAATAATAGTTTACTATGGTTGTTATTCATATTGACCAAAAATTAAGTTTATCTTTTTAACAAATATTATATATTCTAATTAAAAATATGAAATAAATATTATTAAATTAAATTCATTTAATTGGTAAAATATAATTTATAATTAAATTAGAAGAAATTAATCAGAATAAATTTTCATGAAAAATTATTTTAAGTATAAAGTTATTTTTATACCAAATTAATGAATAATATTAAATCCAATATATTTTTTTGGAATTTTTTTAATAAAAATAAACTAGTGAAAATTTAAAGATAATTGAAAATAGAATGTGACTTTCAAGTACTTTAAAAGAAATGATAGTATTCAATAGAAATCAGTATTTTCACTATTCATTGAAACATGAAAACATTCAAAAAAATATCTGAAATTCATCCAAAGATAATATTTAGAAGATTAATTCACAGATTATATCACGTTTATCAAATAAAATTCCTAAATATTCCAAAAATAAATTTTAATATCACTCCTAAAAAATTAAAAACATGTTTTTAAAGAGAACATATTTTTTATGAATAAAATGACTTTACTGAAAAACTTTGTACTTATTTCATAATAATTAACCAACAAATTTTTATTTAATATAAGCTTTATTTATAATTAAAAATAATGTTATTTTAATTCATAAAATCTAATTTAATATCTATGTTATATGTACAAAATTTGAATAATAACAGTTCATGGTTCATTTAAGCTCAGTGGTGCGTGTTCTAAATGCTATCAAATATATTGTTCTTTTAAAATCTCAGGATATTACATTAAATCACTCTTATATTGTTTAAAAGTGAATGTTTTATAGGATTTTATACCCTATCTTGTTTCACACTCCATATTTTTCTAATTATGATCCTTTAACCCTTAAATAATGTCATGAAAATTTTGAGAAATGATGGGTGTTTCTAGAAGACCCCCTTTCTTCTCTTATAAAAGGATAAGACTTCCACTATTTCCATTCAACACATAACCATATAATTACTATTTAAAAATACAATATTTTTATCCCTCTATAAACCAATCCCATTTCCTAATGTTCTTGACCACACTAATTTTTCTTAAGCCCTTTGATTTTAAAGGGTATTCCAGGGAAGTTCAAGCATCCAATATAAGTATTATCCCATTTCAGAGTCTTTATTCTTAATAATATTCTTAAAAATATATTTCACCATAATTATATTATTAATTTAGTATCACCACTTCCATAATATTTCTTATATCCAAATAAACATGTCTTTAACCATAATCACTCTTTGAGTAAAAGTGTGTTCAAGTTTTGTTTAATTCAAATAGCTATTTAAATAATACTATATAACTTTATAATGTATGACAAAGGGAAATTAAATAATAAAGTAAATAAAATTTAATAAGGAAAAAATTATTGACTTATATTTTTTCAAATGTAATATTAAGTATTTGACTTATTATTAAAATATTATCTTCGATCGCTAAATTAGAAAAATAAGTTGGTAATGTTTTTTAATTTTCAAGTAATGATAATAAAAAACAATATAATAGATTAATAAAATATGATAATAAATGGTTCTTTTAAAATTAAATAAAAAATAATAAGTTTCTTAAGATGTTATCATAAAAATTTATTGAATAATTGAGGAAGTTAGGCATTTACAAAGAATGAATCTGGAACAAGGTACTAGTTTTCATCAATAATTAATATTTTTGACACATTTTTGGTATTATGAAGCTAATTATTTTTATATTGTGTATTTAATTAATATTTCTGATATCATATAATGAATATTTTTCTAATAATTGTATTTTAAGGTCAATTTCAATACCACTATTTCAAGGGTTATGAATAAAATGTAACCCAATCTAAAAGGTTTCTTTGACTCAATTATTAATTCCATCAGACATGTTTATATTATGAACCATTTTTCCATGGTTTTATATATATTCAATTCCAATGGATTTATATTTTTCATATAATGTATTATTCTTGATAAATAATAATCCAAATAAATCCCTTTATTCAAATATATTTCACTCAATTTTTACCCTATCTATAAATATTTTGGGTAACCAAATTTTGATTCATTATGTTATGATTATCCTATTGGACTAAAAAGATGGATAAATTTTACAATGTAATTATATTATGTAGTATTTTATTTTTTTAAAGGAATTTACCTTACTACCACATAATACACCCCTTTGAAATATTTATTACCTGAAGGAGTCTGCTGCTCGTATGGGATATTGATAACTTATGTCTCCTTTGATTGAGTTATATTATTTCATCATGAAATTATTTATTAATTTATTTCATTCTTCCTCACTAATATTTTATTATACGGTATTTTATAGTCTTTTTTGGGTAAATAAACTTTTAACCCAATGATGGTTTTACTATTATTTTTACAGTGTGGGTGTTAAACAAATAAATATTAACATATTTTGAAATATTTTACCTTCAAAAACCATGTGTTTTATCTTCCACACCACACTTATTTTTGGGAAACAATTATTCCATTTTCAAGTATCCATTATTAGATATTATTTAAAAAAAATATTTTAAAATGTTTTTACATCACCCTTTTGAATATTAATTTCTAGTGTGGCCACTAATATTTTCTCTTATAACAATGTTAAAAATGTTTTCTATATTTTTTATTATGTTTTCACTTCCATGCCCCTTTTCATTTTCAAAATGATTTACCCTAATGGGTTTTATTTTTTATTATCTATAATCTAATATATATTTTTCTTTTTAGGTAATGATATCACAAAACTAAAAAATCCAATTCCTGAATCATTTTTGGGTTTTATCATTCAAGTATTCTTTTTAAAGTTTTTTCATATATTTTAATGTCCTTACATTTTTTCCTTAAAACACTAGGGTTATATTATTTTGAAACAATCAACGTTTATCCTCTAGATTGGTTATTATCATATTTTCCCTTTTACTAGAATGGGGAAAAGTTCTTGTGTTCTCTATGTTATTATCTTAGAATCGATGATTATGTGAAATGTTGATTATTAGTTGTTAATTAATTTTCTCATATAATAAATGAATTGGAACTAAACAAGTGAAATGTGGTTCCTAACATTATATGAACACTCAATTCATTGATAGGTCTTATGAGAGAATTGTTTATGGTTGTTCTTGTGTTTTCTAGCCCTCACCAAGATATTTCGTTATTGTTAAGTTCATGATATCTATGATCAGGATATCTTGGATTATGGTATGAATTAGATGTTCGATATTATGCATTTTATCGCTAAGGAACTTGTTATTGTTATACTTGTTAACTATTTTTTTATTCCTATACACACACACACACATAGATATATATATTATCCTCTCAATTTTTATTTATTATGGTAATATAATGATTACTTATTCCTACTAGATTATTTATGCCATGTTTATGGTATGATTTCCCTAGTTAAACATTTTCAATTAATGAGAATTTTTTCTCACCCATTCTTATATTTATACTTCCTTAGGTTATGAATAAAATTAATATACATGATATTTATAACTAGATAGCTTATGAGAGATATTGATGTGTTTTTTGGGATTAATTAGTTTCTTATATGTTGTAAATAATATATTTCAGTAGACAAAGACATAGATTTTAGTAGTTTATGTTTTAAAAAAAACCTAAAAGGTATTCTAATTGTTTTTAATGTAATATTTTTTAAATCATGTAATGATGAGAAAATTTTATATGAGAATCTATAGTTGATATAAATGATAATATATAAATTATGTGTTTATAGCACCAAGTCTAGGGTTTCACATTTGGTATTAGAGAAGGGTTTAAATAACATTAGAGATTAGTATGTCTTTAGTATAATTTAAGGGTTGATAAGTTATGGTTAACCATAATTATAAATGTAAATACAACCCTATGGGATAATATATTATTTATTATTTTGTAAATAATGAGAATTTTATTTAGGGATTAGAATGAAATAACTTCATTAAAAATCCCAGGAATTAGTATAATTAGAAGATTTCATGCAGAAGATTTGGTAATGTTTTGATTTTTTGATTTTAAAGAAATTAAATCCATTTATTGATAGTATAAATGGATAATTGAGTGACACCAATATAAATTGTGTATACAAACATAAAATGATAGGCCTGGGTATTAACTTGATCGTCCCCTGGTTAAGGAAAAAGTGGTCTAACTACGCACGTAGTTTGACATTCCTAGGGATAATATTTTATTAATAACAATATCTTTACATTCCATTACAAAGATTTTATTTCTTAATTATATAGGTTATAGAGTATGAAAGAACAAAAAATAAATTAACATATGTATAACTAATAGAGTTATAGGATAATATTGTGTGGAATATTTAAAATTAAAGTATCATAGGTTGAATTGAAAGTGTCTATAGAGAAAACATCTGGAGATTCATCTTTATTGAAAATGATTTTGGGTTTTTGTATTTGTTTGAATCATGATCTTAAAAAAGAAGATGAGAAAGTTATGTATCAAAAAACCATTAAATATTATTACTTAATAAGGGTTAATAAATAAATCATTTTGAATTCAAGTATAATCATTTCATGATGGAAAAATAAGAGTTTTCAAGTGTTACCTCTGTTAGTGAGAATGAAAATTTCCAAAACCACTTAGCTATATTAATTATTGAATTGTATTTATCAATGATATTATGGTACATTATAAAAGATATGATGATTATGTTAAAAATATAAGGATTGTTCTTCTGTAGTTTTTAATTTTTTTTAAAAATCATATAATAAATGAAATTAATAACCTTGAAAATATATTTTATGAAAACATTATTTTTTGTGGATAACTATTGAATAAAATGTGATTGAGGCATGAATATGTTTTTAGTTCAATATACGCTGAATTTTTTGAAAATTAATGGTTCATTGATTTAAAAAAATGGTTTATATAATATTATTAACCTTGGGATCTATAATTGATTAATAATATATTTTAAGTGCATCCCATTTTCGGATTATTATATTTATTGACATGTGTTAGGAATTATGAACTAGTGGTTAATATTATTTGAGTATTAAATAAAATGTTATTTTTTGGGGACAATATAAGTTTTATGTTTCTTATTAACATTGAGATTCAAATGGTTTTAGAAAATATATATTATGGAGTATATATTATTCAATTATATACATACATGGGTGTATTATTTTATGAATATGTAATGTTTTTTGAAGAAATATCGGTAAAGTGATATAGCTTAAGAGAGTATGATAGATGTAATATTAGATGTTTGATCGTACCATGATTCATTGTTTTATTCCACCCTTACACCGTTGTTTTAAACTAGTTTTGTAACGAATATTCTAAATATAATAATAAATTTCACTTTATGTTTGAATAATTTAATTAATGTTAATCAACATTATAATGGGAAAAGTTACTTGTTTTTATTATTTCAATGTAGGTGGAGGTGATTTGGAGGGCCTTTGATGAAGTGGAAGAAAAATGGGCCAAAATTGCATGGATCCATGGACATCTGTCCATTGTTTTGCATATTAAATGAAATACGTGCGTCCAAATGGGATGAAATTTTTTGGTTCTTGGAAAAATTTACTAGGAAATATTTCTTATTAAGGAACCCAATCCTAATTCGGCTTCAATGGGGCCCATTCTAACTGATATGTCCAAGCCACCGAATTTGGACCAAGTCAAATGTGGTGTAAGTGGATTGATGAAATCTGTGTGCCTAAAACCACCTTCCAATTTTCTTATAAAATGGAACCTTGGGCTCCCCATTGGAAAGTTCGTCCAAGGAGTGATGTGATGCAAATTTTGAGTCCTAGAGAGTCTACTAATCACCTTGGAGGTTCTGTAGGCCCCTGTCCTCATAGGGGAATCAAGGATGAAGAAGGAGTTCCACCTGAGCTCCCTCCTCCTCCCGATGTCGAGCTAAAAGTTGGGTGTTCGTTGTGAGGGAGCTACACACATGTCAAGGGAGTTCCGATGCATACAATAGCTACTGGTTTGGAGTAAATTGGGTGTTTAAACATTTCATTCCATGCATCTTATTTTATTTTAGATTTGAATTCTTGATTTCATGCATGTGAGTGTTTTGCTCTTAATTTCTAACCGATCAGTGTGAGGTTTTGAGTGTGTGACTTGTGTTTTTCCAATTGGACATCACAAGAAACATTTTCATACCCACCTTATTGATATTTCAATCTACTTTGGAAGCTCTTATTCCATGCATAAGTACTGGACCTTGACATTACCATTGTTACATCAAGGTTTGGTCCTTAAAGCATTGAAATAAAAGCTTAGGAATTAATCGGGATTCCAATTAACTCCAACCAAAGAATTACTCTAAACCTAAGATGAATCTCTATGGACAATGAACTTAATATGTGTGTAGTGAAATCAAATCCACCCTTTTATCTCAGATTTTTCAAAATCCATTAGGACACTCAACTTTTAATCTATTTCAACTAAGTCATGGTTTTAAACTCTTTTCAAAACCACCCCCTCTCTTAGTCATTTTTATTAAAAATACACACTCTAAACCTACCAACGCTCCTTGAGAGATGACCTAGGGTCTACCCTAGACTATAAATCAACCTTAAAAACATAATCAATTTGACATTCCATGACATCGCAGTCAAATTTTGGTGCCGTTTCCGGGGAGCGCTTTGGTTTTTTGTGCGTGTTTTTTATAAAATTTTTATAAATTTTGTGAATATTTGTTTGTTTTATCTTCTACATTTGAATTTATTTTTGTGTTTTAATTTATTTATTATGTAGGTTCTATGTATGACGATTTTTACTCTGGGAGACCTAAAAACATTCTAACCCGAACCAGAGAGGATCCTACATCAACTAAACCGAGACATACAAGACCACACTTTGAAGGAGGGGACATCAAATATTAAAATTCTTCTTGATCCTTCTTCTTCTTATGAAACCAAAAGTTAAAACTGAAAATAACTTGTATAACATGGCTGAAAATAATAGAACACTAAAATAACTAACCTCAACTGATGTTGATATCCGACCCATTTACATTCAATTACAAGGCGAGGCACCCAATTTTGAACTAAAATATGGTTTAATTCATTTATTACCAATATTTCATGGACTTATTGGAGAAGATCCACATAATAATTTAAAAGAACTTCATACTGTGTGGTCAACATTAAAACTTACTAATGTCTATGAAGAACAAGTAAAACTTAGGTCATTTCTATTTTCATTAGAAGACATGGCTAAATATTGGTTGTATTATATTAATTCACCTATTTGAGGATGGGCGGACATGAAATGACTTTTTATTGAAATATACTTCCCAGCCTCTCGAACTGCAACAATAAGGAAAGAAATATGTGGGATAAGACAATCTCAAGGAGAAACCCTTCATGAATATTGGGAATGCTTTAAAAGATTATGTTCAAGTTGTCCACACCACCAAATAATCGATCAACTTTTAATACAATATTTTTATGAAGGTTTAATTCTAATAGATCGAAACATGATTGATGTTGCTGCAGGTTGTGCACTAGTGGATAAAACCTCAATTGCTGCATGGAATCTAATTGAGACCATGGCACAGAACACTCAAAAATTCAGTTCAAGGTCCAGTGTACCCATTCGAGGAGTCCATGAGGTGCAATGTACTGAATTCGAGAAGAAGGTGGACACAAAGTTTGAAGAGGTGAGTACCCTTCTACGACAACTTGCTCTTTCCCAAGGGAAATTCCAATCTCCTCCTCCTATACATTGTGGTATATAATCTTCTGATACCCACTATTCTGACCAATGACCTCAACTGAGAGAAACTTCTGAGAGTTTTGAGGCAATATTCCCAGGACACCCCTATAAACAACCCATTAGGCAAGAACCTTAATATCCATCCAACCCTGGGAGGAAAGAAAACCAAGCTTATAGGCAAGGGGGGGTATTCAAACCAGCCTCATCTACCATGGAACCAACAAGGGAAAAGTAGTGATCAACCACCACCACCCATAAATTTTCAACCACCCCAAAGGCATTTCCAATAACCCCCTCTAAAACCTGAGCCTACCGTAAAAGATATGATGAAAAAAATGGCTGCCAATAGTCTCTAGTTCCAACAAACCACCCAAGTAGCCATACAAGACCTCAAAACCCAATTAGTACAACTAGTTAACTTAGTGGGTGAAATCCAAATCCATGGGTCTGGTAAACTACCATCTCAACCACTTGTGAACCCTAGGGATAAGGGAAATGTTAGTGCCATCACCCTTAGGAGTGGAACTCAACTTAAAAGCCAAATCAACCTTCCATTAGATTCATCCTCTCCTAAGGAAACCACCATCCCAACCACTGAAAAAGGTTCAAATGAGTTGGAACCTTGTCTTGAGAGAATCCCTACAAAAGGAATGAGTGTGTCTATTGATGAGTTAACAAGCCCAAGAATTCCTCTTCCATTTCCCCAAAGATCCACCCAACCAAGGAAACAAAAGTAAACTAAACTTGATAATGAAATCTTGGAGACTTTAAAAAAAGTACAGGTTATCATTCCACTGATTGATGCCGTCAAGAAAATTCTGAGATATGCCAAATTTCTGAAGGAGTTGTGTACCCACCGAAGTCGACTTAGAGGTGATGAGAAGGTGAGCCTGGGGAAGAACGTCTCAGTATTGATACAACCATCACTTTCCACCAAGTGCAACGATCCTGGAACATTCTCGATTACATGCACCATAGGAGAGTATTCTTTCTCCAATGATATGCTTGATTTGGGTTCTTCTATTAATGTGATGCCTCACTCCATATACTCTTCTTTGCAGGTTGATGAACTAAATCCCACATGAATAGTTGTTTAGCTAACAAATCAGAGTATGGAACACCCTTCTGGTGTGTTAGAGGATGTTCTTGTGAGGGTTCAAAATTTAATATTTCCTGCTGATTTTTATGTGCTAAAAATGGAAGATGATAGGATGAATGGACACGCCCAAATTATATTGGGGAGACCTTTCTTGAAAACCGCCAAAGCCATAATTAAAGTACATAATGGTACATTATCTATGGAATTTGGTGGCGAAATAGTCCATTTTAATATCCTTGATTCCATGAAGCACCCCTCAGAAGAACATTCCTCTCTCTCGGTAAATTCAATTGATGTACTCCCTTACCCTAAAATCACTTCATTTGTTTCCCCTGATCCCATTTCTGAACTTTCTTCTTTGATTAAAATTCATGGTAATGAATCCTGTGTTGATTGTTGTAGTGGTATAGAAAAGTGTCATGCATGTTTATTAATTGATAATTTCTTGAACACAGAGGATCACATGACCATCGATGATACTGCTATGCTTGTAAAAGCCAATTCCTCATATGATGATGATACCATTGAGCAGTTAGATGAGATTAGTGATGTCTCACTTTCAAACACAGTCCCATCAATCCAAAATCCACCTGAATTGGAAGTAAAGAAACTGCCTCAAGATTTAAAATATTCATATCTTGAGAATGGAAACAAGTTGCCCGTCATCATTGCTTGTTCACTCCCTCCTGATCATGAATTGCGACATCTTGATCATTTGAGGGAGCATAAACAAGCATTGGGATGGACACTTTCAGTCATTCCTGGTATTAGCCCATAAATTTGTACACATCATATTTTATTAACTGATGAGGCTTAAACCAGTGAGGCAGGCACAACGTCGACTGAACCCAAACCTCTTAGAAGTAGTTAAAAAGGAAGTAACAAAGTTATTGGCTATAGTAATCATTTAACCCATCTCTGACAGCCAATGGGTAAGTTCCATTCAATTAGTTCCTAAAAACACTGGCCTAATGGTAATTAAAAATTAAAACAATGAATTGGTTCCAACTCATGTGTAGAATAGTTGGCGTGTCTGTATAGATTATCGCCGACTAAACCAGCACACTGGGAAGGAAAATTTTCCATTTACATTCATTTACTAAATGCTAGAGAGGATAGCGGGGAAGTCCCATTACCGTTTTCTTGATGGGTATTCTGGATACTTTTAGATCCATATTCCCCCTGAGGATCAGGAAAAGACAACCTTCACTTTCCCCTTTGGCACATTTTCCTATAGAAGGATGCCATTTGGCCTGTGCAATGCTCCGGGTACATTCCAGCGATGTATGGTTATTATTTTTTCGGATTACCTGGAGAATTTCATGGAAGTTTTCATGGATGATTTATCAGATTATGGATACTCTTTTGATTAATGATTAAGTAGTCTTAGTTAAGTCCTACATCACTGTATTGAAAAGAATCATGTATTAAATTATGAGAAATTCCATTTCATGGTGTGACAAGGTATAGTTTTGGGGCATGTCATTTTTGGGGATGGTATCCAATTAGATAAATCGAATGTGGATGTCATTTCTTCCCTACCATTCCCTAAAAATGTATGTGATGTGCGGTCTTTCCTAGGTCATGCTGGATTTTACCGTCGTTTCATTTGTGATTTTAGTAAGATTGCACTTCCCCTCTCCTGCTTACTCCAAAAAGAAAAAGATTTTTTTGATAAATAATGTGAAGAAGCTTTTAATAAAATAAAATGGAGTCCCACATCACCCCTGGAAATCCAACCACCTAGGTGGGATTTACCATTTGAGCACATGTGTGACTCCACTAACTATGCATTTGGGGTAGTCTTATCACAAAGGGTCGATCGAGATCCACATGTCATTGCCTATGCCTCACGTAATTTGGACCCTACCCAAGCAAACTACACCACCACTGAAAAAGAATTTCATTCCATTGTGTTTGCCTTGGTTAAATTCAGGTCATACCTTTTAGGGTCCAAAGTCATTGTGTTCTCAGACCATGCAGCCCTCCAATATCTCCTAAAGAAACCAGAAGCCAAACCACATCTCATTCGTTGGATGCTCCTCCTTTAGGAATTCACTCTAGAAATTAGAGTTAAAAAGGAGCAGAGAATGTGGTGGCAGACCATATCAGTTGGATCCCCCCATCCTCAGATATTGTCTCATCCCCCTGTATTCCCATTAATGACATGTTTCCTGATGAGAAATTGTACAAAGTGCAATATGCTATTCCCTGGAATGCTGAAATTATAAATTATTTGGTAGCATTTTGTATTCATATTAATTTCAACAAAAACCAATCCAGTCATCTAAAAAATGAGTCTCCTTAGTACATTTGGCATGACCCATACCTTTGGCACACATGTAGTGATCAGGTCCTTAGGTGTTGTGTTCCCAATAGTGAGTTTCAGTCTATCCTTAGATTCTGCCACACTCTTGATTGTGGGGGCCACATTGGTCCCCAATGGACTGCTCGCATTGTTCTTGAGTCTGGTCTCTTTTGGCCAACACTTTTCTGGGATTCCCTTGAATTTTGTAAATATTATCCTCGTTGTCAAAGAGTGGGGAATGTCTCTAAAAGGAATGAAATCACACAACAACCATTTCTCTTTCATGACATTTCTGATGTTTGGGGAATTGACTTTATGGGGCCATTTACCAATTCTTTTGGCAACTTGTACATTCTTTTGGCCTTTGATTATGTATAAAAATGGGTATAGGCATGGGCCACAAGGACAGATGATTCAAAAACAGTTTTATATTTTTCGAGAACTCATATATTTTTTAGGTTTGGATTAAATAGGTTCATCATCAGTGACCAGTGTTCTCATTTCTGCAACCGAACAATGCAATCACTTTTGTGTCGGTATGGGGTCGGTCATTGAGTATCTACTATGTATCACCCATAGAAAAATGGTTAAGACGAGGTGTCAAATAGAGAGGAAAAACAAATTCTTGAAAAAATGGTCCAACCCAATAGGAAATATTGGAGTCTTAGACTCGATGATTTATTATGGGCTTACCATACTGCTTTTAAAACTCCCATTGGAATGTCACCTTATAGGCTTGTTTTTTGAAAGAGTTGTCACCTTCCTATTGAGATTGAGAACCAGGACTACTGGGCCATCAAACAATGAAATTATAATCATTCTGGTGCAGGTGATCAAAGGAAGTTATAGATTTATGAGCTAGAGTAAATGAGAATAGATGAATATGAAAACTCCAGGATTTATAAGGAGAGAACCAAGGCTTCCCATAATTGTCTTATCCTTCATCTTCAGTTCTATATTGGGAACAAGGTCCTCCTCTAAAATGCAAGGCTGAAATTGCATCCTGGTAAACATCGTTCCCACTGGTTTGGACCATACATTGTTACTAATGTCTCTGCATTTGGTGTTGTTTGGGTTCAAAATGAAAAAACCAAGCTAACCTTCACTATCAATGGGCATCGGATGAAGTACTTTTCCTGAACCCATTCTGGAGTCCCCGATGGAGGAACTCCAAGTTTAAGAAGCAAACTATGAATGACATCCACCATGTTTTATCCTTCCTTCCCACATTCTCTTTTACTACAGTGAGGACACTGCATATTCTAGGTTTGAGGGGGTGGATACATTCCTGGGTTAGTTATGAATTTTCATCATTTTCTCCTTTTGTTTTCTCTTTTTGGCCTTCTTTATGGTATTTTCATTTTTCCCCATAAACAATTTTGAAGTTCCATGATGTGTCAACAATAATGTGGTGGAAGTATTAATACCATAACAAAGGCTAAAAAGAATTTGTGTATGAGTTTACCATCAAAGAGTGATTTTTTTAGTGAATTGGTTTTATGTCAATGATATAAATGGTTGTATCACTATGAAACATTTGAGATAATTGATTCCCCTTGTGTGAGTATTTTTGGGAAAACCGTGTCACTAATATCTCCATACATTTTTGCACCAAACCACAAAGTGTGAATATTTCTTACTTAATATCAGGTAAATATATGTTGGGTTAATATTTTTCAGCTTGAAATGATATTTCCATACGTTCGTTCCTTATCCGATATATTTCATTACTGTACCAGATTGACCTATGCATTTGTACCTAATGTCCGACTATTGTATGCCCTCAAAAAAAATGGTTGTGTCTTGGGCAGGTCAAAAACCACCCCTCCTCAACCTTTGATCTGGTTATAACTATTGCTATTAGTGTCGTGAGGAGATCAAACAAGGGTTGAGAGATGAGTGTGAGATTTTTTCAAAATGCAACTTTAAAAAATAATAAATTAGGGGAGTGATGAAATGTGAAACATATCGAGATATCTAGGTCAGGAGCTTATGGTTTTACTTCTAGGAATTCTTAAATGAGTGGGTTTTGAAATATCATTTTAAAGGATGTAGGACAGGTTCGGTGAAAAATCATTTAAAGATGAATAATGTTAAAATAACCTATATTTATTTGATAGAAAGTGGAAAGCATAGCATGGAATGGTTTTCACACACACACATGGAGAGTTAGTGTAATGGTTGACCTTTGAATTCCTTTCTCATGTTGGTGTCATAAATCTATTTGAATTTTATTGTGATATGATTTATGAGACATCTTTTTCCATTTTCACTGGGAAGAACTCGTTGGTTTCGTTAGTGCATTGATCACATTACCTTAAATAAAATTTCCTCAAATATTAAATTTTAATTATGTTGGAAATAAATATATATGAATCATTTTAATTGGATTTTTTATTTTTCCTAGGAGTGCAAATGTTTTGGTGTGGGGGTGTGATCGTACCACGATTCACTATTTTATTCCACCCTTACACCGTTGTTTTAAACTAGTTTTGTAATGAATATTAAAAATATAATAATAAATTGAAATTTATTTTTGAATCATTTAATTAATTTTAATCAACATTATAATGGTCAATGTCACTTGTTTTTATTATTTCAATCTAGGTGGAGGTGATCTGGAGGGCCCTTGATGAAGTGGAAGAAAAATGGGCCAAAATTGCATGGATCCATGGACATATGTCCACTGTTTTGCGTAGTACACGAAATAAGTTCATCCAAATGGGCTGAAATTTTTCTGACCTATCCAAAACTTCATATGCTACATTTCATAATAAGGAACCAATCCTGATTCGCCTTCTATAGGGCCCATTCAAACTGATCTGTGCAAGACATAAAATTTGGACCAAGTCAAATGTGGTGTTCTGTATTTTATCAATATCATGAGCTGTAATTGTCCAAAATGTTCCACAATTTTTTTCGAGACATTCCAGAAGTAGGGATACAACTTTTATATTTTCTCCAAAGTGAGATAAGGTTGTATGAAGTCCGAAATGTGTGGTGAATGTGGATTGATGAAATCTGTGTGCCTAAAACAACCTTCCAATTTTCCTATAAAATGCCACCTTGGGCTCCCCATTGGAAATTTCAGCCAAAGAGTTAAGTGCTATCAATTTGGAGTCCTAGAGGAGTCTCCTAATCACTTTGGAGGTTCTAGAGGCCCCTATCCTCATAGGGGAATCAAGGATGAAAAAAGAGTTCCACCCGAGCTTATCCTCCTCCCGATGTCGAGCTAAAAGTTGGTTGTTCACTGTGAGGGAGCTACACACATGTCAAGGGAGTTCCGATGCCTAAACTAGCTACTGGTTTGGAGTAATTTGGGTTTTTAAACATTTCATTTCATGTATATTATTTTATTTCAGATTTGAATGCTTGATTTGATTCATGTGAGTGTTATTCTCTTAATTTCTAACCAATCAGTGTGAGGTTTTGAGTGCGTGACTTGTGTTGTTCCGATTGGACATCACAAGAATACTTTTCATACCCACCGTATTGAGATTTAAATCTTCTTTGGAAGCTATTATTCCATGCATAAGTACTATACCTTGACAATAAGATTGTTACGTCATGTTTTGGTCATTAAAGTATTGAAATAAAAGCTTAAGAATTAATCAGGATTCCAATTAACTCCAACCAAATAATTACTCTAATCCTAAGATGAATCTCTATGAAAAATGAACTTGATATGTGTGTAGTGAAATCACATCAACCCTTTTATCTCATTTTTTTCAAAATCCATTGGGTCACTCATCTTTTAAGCTATTTCTACTAAGTCATTGTTTTAAACTCTTTTCAAAACCACCCCTCTCTTAGTCATTTTTATTAAAAATACACACTCTATACCTACCAACGCTCCTTGAGAGATGACCTAGGGTCTACCGTAGACTATAAAGAAACCTTAAAAACATAATCTATTTGATGTGTCATGATAGAACGGTAAAATTTTGGCACCGTTGCCAGGGAGCGCTTTGGTTTTTTGTGCATGTTTTTGATAAATTTTTTGTAATTTTTGTGAATATTTGTTTGTTTTATCTTCTACCTTTGAATTTATTTTTGTGTTCTAATTTTTTAATGTGTAGGTTCTGTGTATGACGCATTCTACTTCGGGAGACCTACAAACTTTCGAACCCAAACCGGAGAGGATCCTACATCAACGAAACCGAGACATACAAGACCACACTTTGAAGGAGGAGACATCACATCTTAAAATTCTTCTTGATCCTTCTTCTTCTTATGAAACCATAATTTAAAACTAAACATAACTTGTATAACATAACTGAAAATAATAGAACACTAAATGAACTAACCTCACCTGATGTTGATATCCGACCCACTTACATTCAATTACAAGGCGAGGCATCCAATTTTGACCTTAAATCTGGTTTAATTCATTTATTACCATGATTTCATGGACTGCCTGGAGAAGATCCACATAAGCATTTAAAAGAATTTCATACTGTGTGTTCAACATTAAAACCTAATAATGTGGATGAATAATAAGTAAAACTTAGGGCATTTCCCTTTTCAATATAAGACATGGCTAAAGATTGGTTGTATTATATTAGTTCACCTATTAGAGGATGGGAAGACATGAAACGACTTTTTCTTGAAAAATACTTTCCAACCTCTCGAACTTCAACAATAAAGAATGAAATATGTGGGATAAGACAATATCAAGGTGAAACCCTTCATGAATATAGGGAACACTTTAAAAGATTATGTTCAAGTTGTCTACACCACCAAATGAGAGATCAAATTTTAATACAATATTTTTATGAAGGTTTAATTCCAATAGATCGTAACATGATTGATGCTGATGTAGGTGGTGCACTAGTGGATAAAACCCAAATTACTGCATGGAATATAATTGAGATCATGACACAAAACACTCAATGTAGAGACCCGTATCTTGACGTACATGGACATTACATTACATTTGCGGAATACTTAGTACATAACAAAAACACACACTAAAGGATCGTAATAGTTTAGTGTCTTTGGAAACTCGGAACGAAATCTTCTAATCGTGGTGAAAGTTCTTCAATATCTCCCATAAAGGTCATCCCTTTTTTTACCTAAAACCTTTCTTTATATCCTGGGGAAAAGAAAACATAAAAGGGTGAGCTCAAATGCTCAGTAAGGGTAAACAAAAGAAATATCAATCACATCATATATATAAGAACATAGCTTTTGGAAATCTTAACCTGCAAAAAATCTCATAATATCATAACATGGGATAAATCGTAGAAGTGAAATGTAATCCCAATAATCATAACTTAAAACATGAAACTTTGTGGCATACACACATAATCATAGAGAATCATTTCTTGTTAGTCAAGACTCAATGCCAAGACTATCTTAGTGGACAAAGTCCCTTTCTGAATCGAGTAACCCTCGTTTCAGTCCTGTTTCACTGAACCGGTATAACCTACCATTTCAGCCATGTCTATCTCATGAGATATAAAATCTTTACCCAATGCATTGGAGGGAGATATAGGTCCCACCCATCTTATAATGAATCCTTTCTTATGTGTGCCACATAATCATAAATCATACATCATCGCATAACCCATGTAATAAAAATGGGATTCTTAAACAACATGACATCATAAAACAATTCATATAAGATAAAGGAATTCATAAAAATGTTTCCATCAAAACATAATCAAATCCATGTAATAATAGGGATAAAAACAGAACCCTTTTATTATCTTAGATGGAAAATAATTTTGATAAAATACTTGAACTTCATTCTTGAGGAAAATATCCTTTCTTCTTCAAAAACACTTTTCCTTTCATAACATGCCATACAACATTAAAATAAAAGAAGTTGATTAAAAATAAACTTGAAAACTTGTAAAGGAAGATTCTTGGAAATTTTGTTTTAAAAATCTATTCATGCCATATAAGTTAAAAAAACATTCTTCGTACTTTTGTCGGAAAAGTCAAAAAGTACCTCGTACGAAAAACGACAAAGGATTCCTTTCGTACATATTACTAAAAACTCACCGAAGGGTAAAAATGGATTTAAACAATTGTAGGTGGATGGAAATAATATTACATATTGATGAAACATGGATGTGGATGATAAAATACACCCCAGTAAATACTTACGAATAAACAATCTTGGATAAAAATGAGATTGTGATATTTTCCCTTACCTTAGGTCCGACTTGCTTTGTAAGTGTCCGAACCTCCTGTATAATGATTTAAATCATGTTATTGACTTATTACAGAATCATATTCATTGTTATGATATCATATATGGTTCACTTATGACATTATATTACCCGTTCTTTTGTAAATTCCATGTTAAAGAAGCGTTTTGGGTAAAATCGTTTCATTTATCGTAGGTGTTTTGACTTGTTGTTCTTGACATCATTATTACTTATATCATGATTTAATCACTTCCAGAATATAAAATATGATTCATATATCATATATATTCAGTATATATATATATATATATAATAGGTAGATAAATAAAATGAAAAACACCGTTCATGGAGACAGTAGTCCGTACGTACGCATGAACGCTGTTTTCCTTTCCTTATTGTCTTGAATGGAAGTAAGTTGATGACATACATATATATATATACATAAATCCAGTAACTTTATAATGTCATATATTTCATTATTATTTCTTATATATACTTTATAATCATTCTTAAATGGTTAACATGGAGAATGAATCTCATCGCGTCGTGGAGACGGTAGTCCGTACGTACGCACTAGCGATGATATCATTTCCATAAATACTGAATTGAATTGGAGTGGATTATACAATATATCAGAATCAATATGATGTTGTAATAACTATGTATAGTTATTATTTACACCATTATACCCATCCATGTAAGGTGGTGGTGGAAAATAGATTACACCACGGCGTGGAGACGGTATTCCGTACGTACGCACGCGCGGTGATTTCTTTTCCCGTAGGATGGATAGATGGTGAAATAGGGTTGTTTCATACTTATAATAACATATCAGTATATGAGTGATACTGATGTTATTACTTCATAATGAAACAACCTAAGAAGAAGAAGTGGAAGAAGAAATAAAGATGAAAGAATTGGTAACGGTAATTACCTCTTCTTTGAAGCGCCTCTTTGAGACCTCCTCTTAGGGCACTAAAATTGGTCTTTGAGGAAGACCAGAACCTCTAGGATGTTTCTAGGGAAGTGGAGAAGAGATTTTGGCAGGGGTTGGCCGAGCTTGAGTGCTCAAATTGGTGTGAGGAGGAGGGGGAGGAGGTGCCCTTTTATAAGGGAGGAGAGGGGCACCTTAGGAATATCTCAAAATATTATTTTATATTAAAGTCAAAATCGGTTTATAATGGTTCCAAAGGGTCTTATTTCGAAGCTAAAGTGGGGATGGGTCGAAATCATATCAACCAATATAATTTAGACAAGTTTAGGATATTATTTTAACCTTATCAATTAGATTTAACTCTAAGTTAAATAATTTAACATTTACCGTGTCTTTTTGTTTTCTTTCACTATATGGTTAATACACTTACTATAACATGCCAAACGAACCCCAAATTGTTTATTATTAATATATATATCCTTATCTAAGTCATTTGGCCGAACCTTAGATTTTTAGAAATAAAATAACAATTAATAATATAATATTTGATTTAAATACTATTTTGTGTCAATTTTGACACTATTTGATATATGATTTTTGTGAAAGTCATAACAGAATTAAATGTTCGAACCAAGTTGATTAAATCAACATTAATATGTCATAGTAACCTAGAAAATTAGTGGAATTCATAAAAATTTTCAAATTGCATTTATTTTGGTGTTTATAACATCAATTATGTCAATATTTCATTAATAAGATAATTACTGCATCATCGTTGTGTCATAAATAAATTAAATTATTTGATGTCTAAAAATTACAAATAAAATGCCATCATGTAGGAAATCTTTTTAGCTTTCTAATGAATATTTACAATCGAATTTATCTTATGTATAGCCCCATATTAAAAATTATTTACTTATTAAACTTTGATTTTAACTATTTTAACATTTCTTTAAATAAATTAATAATAAATGTCCTAATCTAATCCAAGTGGGCCTAAATGGTCATATTTTATTCCTAAGTTTGTTTTTGGTCGAATTACACTTGTCCAATAGAATTAGGACATGTGTTAGGGTAATATTAATATCATATTTACCCTTAGTTACCCTATTTACTATTAACCGCGGTAAAAAAAGTAAAAAGTTACTATTCACCAAAAATTATTTTCATCTCATTGAACCAAATTTTAGTCCTTGATATTAACCGTGTCTGTCGGATTTTCAAAATTCTATTCACAGAAGCGGTAAAATTAAGTTTTATGCAAAATTCAGTTTTTTAACCTACCACTTAGTAGTTTCACTATTCATCAAAAATTGATGTTTTTCAGAACAATGCCAAAATTTCATCCTAAGCTATATTTCATATTCCGAATTCAAAAATGAAATCTATTTTACCAAATTCATAACATATAATTTGCATTAATTAATTTTATAATTAAATCCCGCTGTTAAAATAAATAGCGTATTTTTAGGAAACAATATATATCAAAAGATTGACACTTGATTATGTCTGGTTTAAATGTGAAATTACAACCAATGACCAACATTGTATTAAATTGTAAAAATATATTCTAAATATACTTTAAAACCACTCAAATTAATATTTTATCACTATTAATTATTTCGATTAAAAAAGTTGTTTTTAATTATAATTTAGTAATTTTCACTATTCATCAGAATGTGAAAGTTATCCGAAAAGTACCAAAATTTCACCTTAGGCTAAATTCGATACTCCGAATCCAAGAATGAAGTTCATTTTGAAAAATAAGATTTAAAGAATTTTAAAAAGTGGTTATTACTATTCATAATGGCTAGTTTTAATAATATTTTAATAGCATATCATTGTTTCGTGAAACTCAGTATTACGTACCACACACGCTATCGAGGAAGGTTGCGATTGCGTGTAATGCAAGGCAAGTCAAGGATGCGTGTTGTGCAAGCTCATTTTGGTGTAGCGTACAACACAAGACATTAGTGAAATAAAAAATAATATTTTTCATAAAATCTCGGGCTGTTACATTCTACCCCCCTTAAAATGAATTTCGCCCTCGAAATTCGTCGGGGTTATAAATGGTTTACTATTCGAAAGTTTCTTTAATAGAAACCCACATCGTAAAAAGGAATACCAAAACTTGGCTTTAATAACTAAAGTATGAAATGTAACGATTACCCAAATAAACTAATCACTGGGTTTCCACATAGGTGAAAATATGGATATGGAAGAGAAATCTAACCATCATGTTCTGATGGAGAGTGGTAGAGAACATGGCTATGGAAAAGCCAGTAATCACAAATCCATAAATTTGTGACGATCTAAGGTACCATCTGATTCATCAGGTATAAGAGAACTAGGACAACATTTTTGGTTTTCAAGATCATTTCCCTAAAGTTAAAGAATTTGAATTAGAATAAATACTTACTTTATTTTGGTACAATCTCACTGTTGTTCGTGCCTTTAACAATTTCCACTTCATCTCTTAAATAAATGAAGTTGAATTTGTTATTCGTGAAGTGTTAGCATATCATGTGATAGAATGACGGGTCATTCCATCTGTCTCAAAAGGTTAGCAAAATTTATATACATAAGTCGATCTATAGTGGGATTAATCATATATGGTTCCTAAAATGGGCTTATACTTCATATATCATACTGCTTAATATAATAACACTAGTTTCTACTAAACAGGGACTTCCTGTAGGTCAGTGGTAGGCGATAAAGGCCAGTCGCACTTCGATTGTGGGTTCGATTCCTATAGCCTTGTCCGAAGCGATGGGCTGTCGCCCGTCCTGCAGGTTGTCCTTTTTCTAAAACTACGTTACTATAACATCCCATCAATAATATCGAAAATCTTCTATCCTTAAACAATACTAACTTATGTCCAACATAATCCAGTCTAATCTTTAGGCTTATACATAATACTGCAGTCCACACTCATAATACAGTGACAATGATTACCAGAGATTTAATACTGTCGTTGATCCCCACATATCATAAGATATGTCTTGTTGGTCACATTCCAAACATTCAAAGTCCTTAATCGTGTATTCTCTTGAATACCTTAGTGAAAACATGAGTGCAGTTAAAAGTTAACACTTTCCACATACCAAAATCCTCAAAATTCTATATACTCAAACCATGATATCACTTAGTCCTTATATCAATCATGAGCTCATGAATACTGTTAAACATCTCGTTTTCTCGTTTTCCCTTCATTATGCGCATATCATCTTATTTCCAAAAATATCTGAATAACCTTTCATGGATACTGGTAACATTAATCAGACAACAGTGTAACAATCCTTACATGTCTCTTTATTCTAAAGTACCATGAGATTATTTATACAACATTACACATGATAAACATGTAATCATTCCACTACATTCTTAAACCATTGACTGTGCTTCAACAATTCTTTCATCTCACATATCATTTGTAGTCTCTTCATCATCATCCACATAAATACTTCCTATACGACCATACTGATTATCTTCATGAGACTTTCCCTTAGGGCATTGGTTTTCATAATGCCCGCACATTCCACATTTAAAACATTTAACCATTGTTGATGTCGTAGCAATACCATTATCATCATCCATGTTGTTAAACTGAACCTTTTCCTTTGCATTTACTTGATTTGTGTCCTTCTTTTCCACACCCAAAGCATCTTCCAGTTCCTTTGAAACATTCTCCTTGATGCCTCTTCCCACATGATTTACATAGGGGAAATTGAACTTTCTTTCCTCTATGATCATCATGAAACTCCATCTTTCTCTTATTAGCCGAGTCAGGAAACTTACCAAATTTTACTTTATTAATCATATTATGAGATTGCTGATTCGGCATAATAATGATGTTTGGACATACAAATCCCATTTCATTTGGTTGCTCATAAAAAATATCATTCCATTGTCTAGCATATCCTCCATTATCATGAATCACCTTGTTTCCATCCATTTTCTAAAACCCAAAAAGAATAGTGTGAGAGGAAAAAATCATGCTAGGGAAAACAACATTATAAAGGGGGAGTACCTTCAATATCTAACATCTTAGGTTTAATTCTATGATCGTTAGCGTAGTTCTAGTACTATAACCTATACGTATACTTAACCTTAGGGACATCCCTAGACATACCTTAGAAATATCTCTAGGGATCTCACTAAAGTTCTCGCATCCTAGTTTCCAAAGGTTGACTAAACCTTTCCTCTGATACCAACTGTAGAGACCCGTATCTTGACGTACATGGACATTACATTACATTTGCGGAATACTTAGTACATAACAAAAACACACACTAAAGGATCGTAATAGTTTAGTGTCTTTGGAAACTCGGAACGAAATCTTCTAATCGTGGTGAAAGTTCTTCAATATCTCCCATAAAGGTCATCCCTTTTTTTACCTAAAACCTTTCTTTATATCCTGGGGAAAAGAAAACATAAAAGGGTGAGCTCAAATGCTCAGTAAGGGTAAACAAAAGAAATATCAATCACATCATATATATAAGAACATAGCTTTTGGAAATCTTAACCTGCAAAAAAGCTCATAATATCATAACATAGGATAAATCATAGAAGTGAAATGTAATCCCAATAATCATAACTTAAAACATGAAACTTTGTGGCATACACACATAATCATAGAGAATCATTTCTTGTTAGTCAAGACTCAATGCAAAGACTATCTTAGTGGACAAAGTCCCTTTCTGAATCGAGTAACCCTCGTTTCAGTCCTGTTTCACTGAACCGGTATAACCTACCATTTCAGCCATGTCTATCTCATGAGATATAAAATATTTACCCAATGCATTGGAGGTAGATATAGGTCCCACCCATCTTATAATGAATCCTTTCTTATGTGTGCCACATAATCATAAATCATACATCATCGCATAACCCATGTAATAAAAATGGGATTCTTAAACAACATGACATCATAAAACAATTCATATAAGATAAAGGAATTCATAAAAATGTTTCCATCAAAACATAATCAAATCCATGTAATAATAGGGATAAAAACAGAACCCTTTTATTATCTTAGATGGAAAATAATTTTGATAAAATACTTGAACTTCATTCTTGAGGAAAATATCCTTTCTTCTTCAAAAACACTTTTCCTTTCATAACATGCCATACAACATTAAAATAAAATAAGTTGATTAAAAATAAACTTGAAAACTTGTAAAGGAAGATTCTTGGAAATTTTGTTTTAAAAATCCATTCATGCCATATAAGTTAAAAAAAACATTCTTCGTACTTTTGTCGGAAAAGTCAAAAAGTACCTCGTACGAAAAACGACAAAGGATTCCTTTCGTACATATTACTAAAAACTCACCGAAGGGTAAAAATGGATTTAAACAATTGTAGGTGGATGGAAATAATATTACATATTGATGAAACATGGATGTGGATGATAAAATACACCCCAGTAAATACTTACGAATAAACAATCTTGGATAAAAATGAGATTTTGATATTTTCCCTTACCTTAGGTCCGACTTGCTTTGTAAGTGTCCGAACCTCCTGTATAATGATTTAAATCATGTTATTGACTTATTACAGAATCATATTCATTGTTATGATATCATATATGGTTCACTTATGACATTATATTACCCGTTCTTTTGTAAATTCCATGTTAAAGAAGCGTTTTTGGTAAAATCATTTCATTTATCGTAGGTGTTTTGACTTGTTGTTCTTGACATCATCATTACTTATATCATGATTTACTCACTTCCAGAATATAAAATATGATTTATATATCATATATATTCAGTATATATATATATATAATAGGTAGATAAATAAAATGAAAAACACCGTTCATGGAGACGGTAGTCCGTACGTACGCATGAACGCTGTTTTCCTTTCCTTATTGTCTTGAATGGAAGTAAGTTGATGACATACATATATATATATACATAAATCCAGTAACTTTATAATTTCATATATTTCATTATTATTTCTTATATATACTTTATAATCATTCTTAAATGGTTAACATGGAGAATGAATCTCATCGCGTCGTGGAGACGGTAGTCCGTACGTACGCACTAGCGATGATATCATTTCCATAAATACTTAATTGAATTGGAGTGGATTATACAATATATCAGAATCAATATGATGTTGTAATAACTATGTATAGTTATTCTTTACACCATTATACCCATCCATGTAAGGTGGTGGTGGAAAATAGATTACACCACGGCGTGGAGACGGTATTCCGTACGTACGCACGCGCGGTGATTTCTTTTCCCGTAGGATGGATAGATGGTGAAATAGGGTTGTTTCATACTTATAATAACATATCAGTATATGAGTGATACTGATGTTATTACTTCATAATGAAACAACCTAAGAAGAAGAAGTGGAAGAATAAATAAAGATGAAAGAATTGGTAACGGTAATTACCTCTTCTTTGAAGCGCCTCTTTGAGACCTCCTCTTAGGGCACTAAAATTGGTCTTTGAGGAAGACCAGAACCTTTAGGATGTTTCTAGGGAAGTGGAGAAGAGATTTTGGCAGGGGTTGGCCGAGCTTGAGAGCTCAAATTGGTGTGAGGAGGAGGGGGAGGAGGTGCCCTTTTATAAGGGAGGAGAGGGGCACCTTAGGAATATCTCAAAATATTATTTTATATTAAAGTCAAAATCGGTTTATAATGGTTCCAAAGGGTCTTATTTCGAAGATAAAGTGGGGATGGGTCGAAATCCTATCAACCAATAGAATTTAGACAAGTTTAGGATATTATTTTAACCTTATCAATTAGATTTAACTCTAAGTTAAATAATTTAACATTTACCGTGTCTTTTTGTTTTCTTTCACTATATGGTTAATACACTTACTATAACATGCCAAACGAACCCCAAATTGTTTATTATTAATATATATATCCTTATCTAAGTCATTTGGCCGATCCTTAGATTTTTAGGAATAAAATAACAATTAATAATATAATATTTGATTTAAAAACTATTTTGTGTCAATTTTGACACTATTTGATATATGATTTTTGTGAAAGTCATAACAGAATTAAATGTTCGAACAAAGTTGCTTAAATCAACATTAATATATCATAGTAACCTAGAAAATTAGTGGAATTCATAAAAATTTTCAAATTACATTTATTTTGGTGTTTATAACATCAATTATGTAAATATTTCATTAATAAGATAATTACTGCATCATCGTTGTGTCATAAATAAATTAAATTATTTGATGTCTAAAAATTACAAATAAAATGCCATCATGTAGGAAATCTTTTTATCTTTCTAATGAATATTTACAATCGAATTTATCTTATGTATAACCCCATATTAAAAATGATTTACTTATTAAACTTTGATTTTAACTATTTTAACCTTTCTTTAAATAAATTAATAATAAATGTCCTAATCTAATCCAAATGGGCCTAAATGGTCATATTTTATTCCTAAGTTTGTTTTTGGTCGAATTACACTTGTCCAATAGAATTAGGACATGTTTTATGGTAATATTAATATCATATTTACCCTTAGTTACCCTATTTACTATTAACCGCGGTAAAAAAAGTAAAAAGTTACTATTCACCAAAAATTATTTTCATCTCATTGAACCACATTTTAGTCCTTGATATTAACCGTGTCTGTCGGATTTTCAAAATTCTATTCACAGAAGCGGTAAAATTAAGTTTTATGCAAAATTCAGTTTTTTAACCTACCACTTAGTAGTTTCACTATTCATAAAAAATTGATGTTTTTCAGAACAATGCCAAAATTTCATCCTAAGCTATATTTCATATTCCGAATTCAAAAATGAAATCTATTTTACCAAATTCATAACATAGAAGTTGCATTAATTAATTTTATAATTAAATCCCGCTGTTAAAATAAATAGCGTATTTTTAGGAAACATTATATATCAAAAGATTGACACTTGATTATGTCTGGTTTAAATGTGAAATTACAACCAATGACCAACATTGTATTAAATTGTAAAAATATATTCTAAATATACTTTAAAACCACTAAAATTAATAATTTATTACTATTAATTATTTCGATTAAAAAAGTTGTTTTTAATTATAATTTAGTAATTTTCACTATTCATCAGAATGTGAAAGTTATCCGAAAAGTACCAAAATTTCACCTTAGGCTAAATTCGATACTCCGAATCCAAGAATGAAGTTCATTTTGAAAAATAAGATTTACAGAATTTTAAAAAGTGGTTATTACTATTCATAACGGCTAGTTTTAATAATATTTTAATAGCATATCATTGTTTCGTGAAACTCAGTATTACGTACCACACACGCTATCGAGGAAGGTTGCGATTGCGTGTAATGCAAGGCAAGTCAAGGATGCGTGTTGTGCAAGATCCTTTTGGTGTAGCGTACAACACAAGACATTAGTGAAATAAAAAATAATATTTTTCATAAAATCTCGGGCTGTTACACTCAACCATTCTGTTCAAGGTCCAGTGTACCCATTCGAGGTGTCCATGAGTTGCAAAGTACTGAATTCGAGAAGAAGGTGGACACAAAGTTTTAAGAGGTGATTACCCTTATACGACAACCTTCTCTTTCCAAAGGAAAATTCCAATCTCATCCTCTTATACATTGTGGTATATTCTATTTTGATACCCACTATTCTGACCAATGCCCCCAAATGAGAGAAACTTCTGAGAATTGTGAGGCAATATTCCCAAGACGCCACTATAACCAACCCATTAGGCAAGAACCTTACTATCCATCCAACCCTGGGTGGAAAGACAACCAAGCCTATAGGCAAGGGGGGTATTCAAACCAGCCTCATCAACCATGGAACCAACCAGGGAAAAGTAGTCATCAACCACCACCACCCAGAACTTTTCAACCACCCCAAAGGCCTTTCCAACAACCCCCTCCAAAACCCGAGCCTAGCCTAGAAGATATGATGAAACAAATTGCTGCCAATAATCTCCTGTTCCATCAAACCACCCAAGAATCCATACAAGACCTCAAAACCCAATTAGGACTACTAGATAACTCAGTGGGTGAAATCCATATCCATGGGTCTGGTAAAATACTATCTCAACCACTTGTAAACCCTAGGGATAAGGGAAATGTTAGTGCCATCACCATTAGGAGTGGAACTCAACTTAAAAGCCAAATGAACCCTCCATTAGAGTCATCCTCTCCTAAGGAAACTACCATCCCAACCACTGAAAAAGGGTCAAATGAGGTGGAACCTTGTCTTGAGAGAAGTCCTACCAAAGGAAAGAGTTTGTCTATTGATGAGTTAACAAGCCCAAGCAACCCTCTTACATTTCCATAAAGAGCCACCCAACCAAGGAAACAAAAGGAAACTTAACTTGATAAAGAAATCTTAGAGACTTTAAAAAATGTGCAGGTTATCATTCCACTGATTGATGTCGTCAAGAAAATTCTGAGATATTCCAAGTTTCTGAAGGAGATGTGTACCCACCAAAAATGACTTAGAGGTGATGAGAAGTTGAGCCTGGGGAAGAACGTCTCAACATTGATACAACCATCACTTCCCACCAAGTGCAATGATCCTGGAACATTCTCAATTCTGTGCACCATAGGGGAGTATTATTTCTCTAATGCTATGCTTGATTTGGGTTCTTCTATTAATGTGATTCCCCACCCCATATACTCTTCTTTGTAGGTCGGTGAAATAAAGCCCAAAGGAATAGTTGTTCAGCTAGGAAATCGGAGTACGGAACACCCTTCTGGTGTGTTAGAGTATGTTCTTGTGAGGGTTCAAAATTTAATATTTCCTGCTGATTTTTATGTGCTATAAATGGAAGATGATAGGATGAATAGACTCGCCCAAATTATATTGGGGAGACCTTTCTTGAAAACTGCCAAGGCTTTAATTAATGTCCATAAGGGTACATTATCTATTGAATTTGGTGGTGACATAGTCCATTTTAACATCCTTGATGCCATGAATCACCCCTCAGAAGAACATTCCTCTCTATCGGTAAATTCAATTGATGTACTCCCTTCCCCTAAAATCACTTCATTTGTTTCCCCTGATCCCCTTTCTGAACTTTTCTCTTAGATTGAAATTCTTGGTAATGAATCCTGTGTTGATTGTTGTAGTGGTCTAGAAAAGTGTCATGCATGTTTATTAATTGATAATTTATTGAACCCGGAGGATCACATGACCATCGATGATACTTATATGCTTGTAAAAGCTAATTCCTCATATAAGTATGATACCATTGAGCAGTTAGATGAGATTAGTGACCTCTCACTTTCAAACACACTCCCATCAATCTAAAATCCACCTGAATTGGAACTAAAGCAACTGCCTCAAGATTTAAAATATTCATATCTTGAGAATGGAAACAAGTTTCCCGTCATCATTGCTTGTTCACTCCCACCTGAGCAATAATTGCGACTGCTTGACTTTTGAGGGAACATAAACAAGCATTGGGATGGACACTTGGAGACATTCCTAGTATTAGCCCATCAATTTGTACACATCATATTTTATTAACTGATGAGGCCAAACCAGTGAGGCAGGCACAACGTCAACTGAACCCAAACCTCTTATAATTAGTTGAAAAGGAAGTAATAAAGTTATTGGCCGCTGGAATCATTTACCCTATCTCTGACAGACAATGGGTCAGTCCCATTCAAGTAGTTCCTAAAAAAACTGGCCTAACAGTAATTAAAAATGAAAACAATGAATTGGTTCCAACTCGTGTGTAGAATAGTTAGTGTGTCCGTAAAGATTATCGCCGACTAAACCAACACACTAGGAAAGACCATTTTCCATTGCTATTCATTGACCAAATGCTAAAGAGGCTAGCAAGGATGTCCCATTACTGTTTTCTTGATGGGTATTCTAGATACTTTCAGATCCATATTGCCCTCGAGGATCAAGAAAAGACAACTTTCACTTTCCCCTTTGGTACATTTTCCTGTAGAAGGATGCCATTTGGCCTGTGCAATGCTCCGAGTACTTTCCATTGATGTATGGTTAATATTTTTTCGGATTACCTGGAGAATTGCATGGAAGTTTTCATTGATGATTTAACAGATTATGGATCCTCTTTTGATGAATGTTTAAGTAGTCTTGGTAAAGTCCTACATCGCTGTATTGAAAAGAATCATGTATTAAATTATGAGAAATACCATTTCACGGCGCGACAAGGTATATTTTGGGGCATGTCATTTATGGGGATGGTATCCAAGTAGATAAATCGAATGTGGATGTAATTTCTTCCCTACCATTCCCTAAAACTATATTTGATGTGTGGTCTTTCCTAGGTCATGCTGGATTTTACCGTCGTTTCATTTGTGATTTTAGTAAGATTACACTTCCCCTCTCCCGCTTACTCGAAAAAAAAGATTTTGTTTTTGATAAAGAATGTGAAGAAGCTTTTAATAAATTAAAATGGAGTCCCACATCACACCTAGTAATCCAACCAACTCGGTGGGATTTACCATTTGAGCACATGTGTGATGCCTCTAACTATGCAATTGGGGCAGTCTTATCACAAAGGGTCGATCGAGATCCACATGTCATTGTCTATGCCTCACGTACTTTGGACCATACCCAAGAAAACTACACCACCACTAAAAAATAATTTCATTCCATTGTGTTTTCCTTGGATAAATTCAGGTCATGTCTTTTAGGGTCCAAAGTCATTGTCTTCTCAGACCATGCAGCCCTCCAGTATCTCCTAAAGAAACTAGAAGCCAAACCACGTCTCATTCGTTGGATGCTCCTCCTTATGGAATACAATCTAGAAATTAGAGATAAAAAAAGAAGAGAATGTGGTGGCAGACCATATCAGTAGGATCCCCCCATCCTCAGACATTGTCTTATCCCCCTGTATTCCCATTAATGACATGTTTTCTGATGAGAAATTGTACAAAGTGCAAGATGCTATTCCCTGGTATGCTGAAATTGTAAATTATTTGGTAGCATCTTGAATTCATACTAATTTCAACAAAAACCAATCCTATCACCTAAAACATGAGTCTCGTTGGTACATTTGGGATGACCCATACCTTTGGCACACATGTAGCGATCAGGTCCTTAGGTGTTGTGTTCCCAATAGCGAGTTTTAGTCTGTCCTTAGATTCTGCCTCACTCTTGCTTGTGGGGGACACTTTGGTCCCCAATGGACTACTCACAAAGTTCTCGATTCTGGTCTCTTTTGGCCAACACTTTTTTGGGATTCCCTTGAATTTTGTAAATATTCTCTTTGTTTTCAAAGAATGGGGAATTTCTCTAAAAGGAATGAAATGCCACACCAACCCTTGCTCATTCATGAAATTTTTAATGTTTGGTACATTTTGGTAACTTGTACATTCTTTTGGTCATTGATTACATATCAAATTGGGTATAGGCACGGGCCACAAGGACAGATGATTCAAAAACAGTTGTATAATTTTTGAGAACTCATATAATTTGTAGTATTGGATTACCTAGGTTCATCATCAGTGACCAGTGTTCTCATTTCTGCAACCGAACAATGCAATCACTTTTGTGTTGTTATGGGGTCGGTCATCGATTATCTACTGTGTATCACCCACAGAAAAATGGTCAAGCTGAGGTGCCAAATGGAGAGGTAAAACAAATTCTTGAAAAAACGGTCCAAACCAACAGGAAAGATTGGAGTCTTAGACTCGATGATTCATTATGGGATTACCGTACTGCTTTTAAAACTCCCATTAGAATGTCACCTTATAGGCTTGTTTTTGGAAAGAGTTGTCACCTTCCTATTGAGATTGAGGATCGGGCCTACTGGGCCATCAAACAATGCAATTCTAATCATTCTGGTGCAGGTGCTCAAAGGAAGGTGCAGATTCAAGAGCGAGAGGAAATGAGAAGAGATGAATATGAAAACTCCAGGATTTATAAGGAGAGAACCAAGGCTACCCATAACCGTCTTATCCTTCATCATCAGTTCTATATTGGGATAAATGTCCTCCTCTATGATGCATGGCTGAAATTGCATCCTTGTAAGCTTCTTTCCCACTGGTTTGGACCATACATTGTTACTAATGTCTCTCTATTTGGTGTTGTTCAGGTTCAAAATGAAGAAACCAAGCAGACCTTCACTATCAATGGGCATCGGCTGAAGCCGTTTTCCTGAACCCATTCTGCAGTCCTTGATGGAGGAACTCCAAGTTCAAGAATCAAACTATGAATGACATCCACCAAGTTTTATCCTTCCTTCCCACATTCTCTTTTACTACAGTGAGGACACTTCATACTCTAGGTGTGAGGGGGTGGATACATTTCTGGGTTAGTTATGAATTTTCATAGTTTTCTCCTTTTGTTTTCTCTTTTTGTCCTTCTTTATGGTATTTTAATTTTCCCCCATCAACAATTTTGAAGTTCCATGATGTGGCGACTATAAAGTTGGGGAATTAAAAATACCATAAAGAAGGCTAAAAAGAATTTTTGTATGAGTTTACCATCAAGGAGTGATTTTTTTTAGTGAATTGGTTTTATGTCAATGATATAAATGGTTGTATCACTGTGAAACATTTGAGATGAATGATGCCCCTTGTGTGAGTAGTTTTGGGAAAACTGTGTCACTAATATCTCCATAAAGTTTTGCACCAAACCACAAAGTGTGAAAATTTCTTACTTAATATCAGGTAAATATATGTTGGGTTAATATTTTTCAGCTTGAAATGATATTTCCATACGTTCGTTCCTTATCAAATATATTTTATTACTCTACCAGATTGACCTATGTGTGTGTACCTAATGTCTGACTATTGTATACCCTAAAAAAATGGTTATTTCTTGGGCAGTTAAAAACCACCCCTCCTCAACCTTTGATCTTGTTATAACTATTGCAATTAGTGTCTTGAGGAGATCAAACATGGGTTGAGAGATGAGTGTGAAATTTGTTCCAAATGAAACTTCAAAAAAACATAAATGAGGGGAGTGATGAAATGTGCAACATATGGGGATATCTAGGTATGGAGATTTTGGTTTGACTTCTGGGAATGCTTAAATGAGCGGGTCTTGAAATATCATTGCAAAGTATGTAGGACATGTTCGGTGAAGAATCATTTAAAGATGAATAATGTTAAAATAACCTATATTTATTTGATAGAAAGTGTAAAGAATAGAATGGAATGGTTTTCACACACACACATGGAGAGTTAGTGTAATGGTTGACCTTTTAATTCCTTTCTCATGTTGGTTTCATAAATCTCTTTGAATTTTATTGTGATATGATTTATGAGACATCTTTTTCCATTTTCACTGAGAAGAACTCCTTTGTGTCGTTCGTGCATTGATCACATTACTTTAAATAAAATTTCCTCAAATATTAAATCTTCATTATGTTAGAAATAAATATATATGAATCATTTTATTTGGATATGTGATTTCTCCCTAGAGTGCAAATGTTTAGGTGTGGGGGTGTGATCGTACCACGATTCACTATTTTATTCCACCCTTACACCGTTGTTTTAAACTAGTTTTGTAACGAATATTACAAATATAATAATAAATTTAAATTTATTTTTTAATCATTTAATTAATGTTAATCAACATTATAATGGAAAATGTTACTTGTTTTTATTATTTCAATGTAGTTGGAGGTGATTTGGAGGGCCCTTGATGAAGTGGTAGAAAAATGGGCCAGAATTGCATGGATCCATGGACATATGTCCACTATTTTGCATAGTACATGAAATCCATGAATAAAAATGGGATGAAATGTTATGGACCTATCAAAAATTTAATTGTCTACATTTCATAATAAGGAACCCAATCCTGATTTAGCTTCTATGGGCCCATTCGAACGGATCTGTCCAAGACATTGAATTTGGACCAAGTCAAATGTGGTGTTCTGTATTTTATCAATATCCTGAGATGTAACTATACAAACAGTTCCACAATTTCTGTGGAGACATTCACGAAGTAGGGCTACAACTTTTATATTTTCTCCAAAGTGAGATAAGGCTGTATGAAGGCCGAAATGCATGGTGAAATTGGATTGATGAAATCTGTGTGCCTAAAAACACCTTCCAATTTTCCTATAAAATAACACCTTGGGCTCCCCATTGGAAAGTTCAGCCAAAGAGTGACGTTTTGCCAATTTTTAGTCCTATAAGAGTCTCTTAATCACCTTGTAGGTTCTGGAGGCCTCTATCCTCATAGGGGACGCAAGGATGAATAAAGAGTTCCACCCGAGCTTCCCCTCCTCCCAATGTCGAGCTAAAAGTTGGGTGTTCGTTGTGAGGGAGATACACACATGTAAATGGAGTTATTATGCATACACTAGCTACTGGTTTGGAGTAAGTAGGGTGTTTAAACATTTCATTCCATGTATCTTATTTTATTTCAGATTTGAATGCTTGATTTGATGCATGTGAGTGTTATGCTCTTAATTTCTAACCGATCGGTGTGAGGTTTTGAGTGCGTGACTTGTGTTGTTCCGATTGGACATCACAAGAATCCTTTTCATACCAAACTTATTGAGATTTTAATATGCTTTGGAAGCTATTATTCCATGCATAAGTACTGGAACTTGACAATACGGTTGTTACGTCAAGGTTTGGTCATTAAAGCATTGAAATAAAATCTTAAGAATTAATCGAGATTCCAATTAACTCCAACCAAAGAATTACTCTAAAACTAAGATGATTCTCTATGTACAACGAAATTGATATGTGTGTAGTGAAATCACATTGATCCTTTTATCTCATATTTTTCATAATCCACTTGGTCACTTAACTTTTAAGCTATTTCAACTAAGTCATTGTTTTAAACTCTTTTCAAAACCACCCCTCTCTTAGTCATTTTTATTAAAAATACACACTCTAAACCTACCAACGCTCCTTGAGAGATGACCTAGGGTCTACCATAGACTATAAATAAACCTTAAAAACATAATCTATTTGACGTGTCATGATAGTGTGGTCAAATTTTGGCACCGTTTCCGAGGAGCGCTTTGGTTTTTTGTGCGTGTTTTTTATAAATGTTTTTGTAATTTTTGTGAATATTTGTTTGTTTTATCTTCTACCTTTGAATTAATTTTTGTGTTCTAATTTATTTATTTTTTAGGTTTTGTGTATGAAGCATTCTACTCTGAGAGACCTACAAACTTTCAAACCCAAACCAGAGAGGATCCTACATCAACGAAACTGAGACATACAAGACCACACTTTGAAGGAGGAGACATCACATCTTAAAATTATTCTTGATCCTTCTTATTCTTATGAAACCAAAAGTTAAAACTGAACATAACTTTTATAACATGGCTAAAAATAATAGAACACTAAAAGAACTAACCTCACTTGATGTTGATATCCGACCCACTTACATTCAATTACAAGGTGAGGCACCCAATTTTGACCTAAAATCTGGTTTAATTCATTTATTACCAAGATTTCATGGACTGCCTGGAGAAGATCTACATAAGAATTTAAAAGAATTTTATATTGTATGTTCAACATTAAAACCTACTAATGTGGATGAAGAACAAGTAAAACTTAGGGCATTTCCATTTTCATTAGAAGACACGGCTAAAAATTGGTTGTATTATATTAACTCACCTATTAGAAGATGGGCGGACATGGAATGACATTTTCCTGAAAAATACTTCCCAGCCTCTCGAACTGCAAAAATAAGGAAAGAAATATGTGGGATAAGACAATCTCAAGGAGAAACCCTTCATGAATATTGGGAACACTTTAAAAGATTATGTTCAAGTTGTCTACACCACCAAATAAGAGATCAACTTTTAATATAATATTTTTATGAAGGTTTAATTCCAATAGATCGTAACATGATTAATGCTGATGTAGGTGGGGCACTAGTGGATAAAACCCAAATTGATGCATGGACTCTAATTGAGACCATGGCACAAAACACTCAGAAATTCTGTTCAAGGTCCAGTGTACCAATTCGAGGTGTCCATGAGGTGCAAAGTACTGAATTTGAGAAGAAGGTGGACACAAAGTTTGAAGAGGTGAGTACCCTTCTATGACAAATTGCTCTTTCCCAAGGGAAATTCCAATCTCCTCCTCCTATACATTGTGGTATATGCTCTTCTGATACCCACTATTCTTGACCAATGCCCCCAATTGAGAGAAACTTCTGAGAGTTGTGAGGCAATATTCCCTGGACGCCCCTATACCCAACCCATTAGGCAAGAACCTTACTATCCATCCATCCCTGGGTGGAAAGGCAACCAAGCCTATAGGAAAGGGGGGGTATTCAAACCAGCTTCATCAATAATGGAACCAACTAGGGAAAAGTAGTCATCAACCACCACCTCCCAAAAATTTTCAACCACCCCAAAGGCCTTTCCAACAACCCCCTCCAATACCCGAGCCTAGCCTAGAAGATATGATGAAACAAATGGCTGCCAATAATCTCCAGTTCCAACAAACCACCCAAGCAGCCATACAAGACCTCAAAACCCAATTAGGACAACTAGTTAACTCAATGGCTGAAATCCATATAAATGGGTCTGGTAAACTACCATCTCAACCACTTTTCAACCCTAGGGATAAGGGAAATGTTAGGGCCATCACCATTAGGAGTGGAACTCAAATTTAAATCCAAATGAACCCTCCATTAGAGTCATCCTCTCCTAAGGAAACCACCATCCCAACCACTGAAAAAGGTTCAAATGAGGTGGAACCTTGTCTTGAGAGAAGTCCTACCAAAGGAAAGAGTGTTTCTATTGATGAGTTAACAATCCCAAGCATTCATTTTCAATTTCCCCAAAGAGCCACCCAACCAAGGAAACAAAAGGAAACTGAACTTGATAAATAAATCTTGGAGACTTTAAAAAATGTGCAGGTTATCATTCCACTGATTGATGTCATCAAGAAAATTCTGAGATATGCCAAGTTTCTGAAGGAGATGTGTACCCATCGAAGGCGACACAGAGGTGATGAGAAGGTGGGCCTGGGGAGGAACCCCTCAGCATTGATACAACAATCACTTCCCATCAAGTGTAATGATCCTGGAACATTCTCGATTCCGTGCACCAGAGGGGAGTATTCTTTCTCCAATGCTATGCTTGATTTGGGTTCTTCTAGTAATGTGATTCCTCAATATATATACTCTTTTTTGAAGTTCGGTGAACTAAATCCCAAAGGAATAGTTTTTCAGCTAGAAAATCAAAGTACGGAACACCCTTCTGGTCTGTTAGATGTTGTTCTTGTGAGGGTTCAAAATTTAATATTTCATGCTGATTTTTATGTGCTTAAAATGGAAGATGATAGGATGAATGGACAAACCCAAATTATATTGGGGAGACAATTCTTGAAAACTACCAAAGCCATAATTAATGTACATAATGGTATACTATCTATTGAATTTGGTGGTGACATTGTCCATTTTAATATCCCTTATGCCATGAAGCACCCCTCAGAAGAACATTCCTCTCTCTCAGTAAATTCAATTGATCTACTCCCTTCCACTAAAATCACTTCATTTGATTCCCATGATCCCCTTTCTGAATTTTCCTCTTTGATTGAAATTCATGGTAATGAATCATGTGTTGATTGTTCTAGTGGTCTACAAAAGTGTCATGCATGTTTATTAATTGATAATTTCTTGAACACGGAGGATCACATGACCATCGATGATACTGCTACACTTTTAAAATCTAATTCCTCAGATGTGGATGATACCATTGAGCAGTTAGATGATATTAGTGACCAACCACTTTCAAACACACTCCCATAAATCCAAAATCCACATGAATTGGAACTAAACAAACTGCCTCAAGATTTAAAATATTCATATCTTGAGAATGGAAACAAGTTGCCCATCATCATTTCTTGTTCACTCACTCCTAAGAATGAATTGCGACTGCTTGAAATTTTGAGGGATCATAAACAAGCATTGGGATGGACACTTGCAGACATTCCTGGTATTAGCCCATCAATTTTTCCACATCATATTTTATTAACTGATGAGGCTAAACTAGTGAGGAAGGCACAACATCGACTGAACCCAAACCTCTTAGAAGTAGTTAAAAAGGAAGTAACAAAGTTATTGGCTTCTTCAATCATTTACCCCATCTCTGACAGCCAATGGGTCAGTCCCGTTCAAGTAGTTCCTAAAAAAACTGGCCTAATGGTAATAAAAAATGAAAACAATGAATTGGTTCCAACTCATGTGCAGAATAGTTGGTGTGTCTGTATAGATTATCGTTGACTAAATGAACACACTAGGAAGGACCATTTCCCACTGCCATTCATTAACCAAATGCTATAGAGGCTAGCGGGGAAGTCCCATTACTATTTTCCTGATGGGTATTCTGGATACTTTCAGATCCAAATTCCCCCAAGGATTAGGAAAATAAAACCTTCACTTGCCCCTTTCGAACATTTTCCTATAAAAGGATGCTATTTGGCCTATGCAATGCTCCAAGTACTTTCCAGCGATGTATGGTTTGTATTTTTTCAGATTACCTGGAGAATTGCAAGGAAGTTTTCATGGATGATTTTACAGATTATGGATCCTCTTTTGATGAATGTCTAAGTAGTCTTGGTTCAGTCCTACATCAATGTATTGAAAAGAATATTGTATTAAATTATGATAAATGCCATTTCATGGTGCGAAATGGTATAGTTTTCAGGCATATCATTTCTGGGGATGGTATCTAAGTAGATAAATCCAATTTGGATGTCATTTCTTCCCTATCATTCTCTAAAAATGTACGTGATGTGTGGTCTTTCCTAGGTCATGCTGGATTTTACCATTGTTTCATTTGTGATTTTAGTAAGATTGCACTTCCCCTCTCCTGCTTATTCGATGAAGAAAAAGATTTTGTTTTTGATAGAGAATGTGATGAATCTTGTAATAAATTAAAATGGAGTCTCACATAACCCCCGGTAATCCAACCGCCTCAGTGGGATTTACCATTTGAGCTCATGTGTGACACCTCTAACTATGCAGTTGGGGAAGTCTTATCATAAAGAGTCAATCGAGATCCACATGTCATTGCCGATGCCTCATGTACTTTGGACCCTTCCCAAGAAAACTACATCACCACTGAAAAATAATTTCTTTCCATTGTGTTTTCCTTGGATAAATTCAGGTCATACCTTTTAGAGTCCAATGTCATTGTGTTCTCAGACCATGCAGCCCTCCGGTATCTCCTAAAGAAACTGGATGCCAAACAACATCTCATTCGTTGGATGATCCTCTTTTTGGAATTCAATATAGAAATTAGATATAAAAAAGGAGCAGAGAATGTGGTGGAAGACCATATCAGTAGGATCTCCCCATCCTCGAACATTTCCTCAGCCCCCTGTATTCCCATTAATGACATGTTTCCTGATGAGAAATTGTACAAAGTGCAAGATGTTATTCCCTGGTATGCTGAAATTGTAAATTATTTGGTAGCATCTTGCATTCCTAATAATTTCAACAAAAATCAAGACAGTCATCTAAAAAATGTGTCTCATTGGTACATTTGAGAAGACCCCTTCCTTTCGTACACATGTAGCGATCAGGTCCTTAGGCATTGTGTTCCCAATAGCGAGTTGTAGTCTGTCCTTAGATTCTGCCACACTCTTTCTTGTGGTGGCCACTTTGGTCCCCAATGGACTGCTCGCAACGTTCTTGATTCTGGTCGCATTTGGCCAACACTTTTTTGGGATTCTCTTGAATTTTGTAAATCTTTTCCTCATTGTCAAAGAATGTGGAATGTCTCTAAAAGTAATGAAATGCCACAACAACCCTTGCTCTTTCATGAAATTTTTGATGTTTGGAGAATTGACTTTATGGGGCCATTTCCCAATTCTTTTGGGAACATGTACATTCTTTTGAGAACATGTACATTCTTTTGGCTGTTCATTACGTATCAAAATGGGTAGAGGCACGAGCCACACTGATAGATGATTCCAAAACAGTTGTAGAATTTTTGAGAACTCAGATATTTTGTAGGTTTGGATTACCTGGTTCATCATCACTGATCAGTGTTCTCATTTCTGTAACTGAACAATGCAATCACTTTTGAGTCCATATGGGGTCAGTCATCGAGTATCTACTACGTATCACCCACATAAAAATGGTCATGACGAGATGTCAAATAGAGGGGTAAAACAAATTCTTGAAAAAACAGTCCAACCCAAGAGGAAAGATTGGAGTCTTAGACTCGATGATTCATTATAGGCTTACCGTACAACTTTTAAAACTCCTATTGGAATTTCACCTTATATGTTTGTATTTGGAAAGAGTTGTCACCTTCCTGTTGATATTGAGGACCGGGCTTACAGGGCCATCAAACAATGATATTCTAATCATTATGGTGTAGGTTCTCAAAGGAAGTTTCAGATTATGGAGCTAGATGAAATGAGAAGAGATGAATATGAAAACTCCAAGATTTATAATGAGAGAACTAATGCTACCCATAACCATCTTATCCTTCATCGTCAGTTCCATATTGGGCAGAAGGTCCTCCTCTACAATGCATGGATGAAATTGTATCACGGTAAGCTTCGTTCCCACTGGTTTGGACCATACATTGTTACTAATGTCTCTCCATTTGGTGTTGTTTAGGTTCAAATTGAAGAAAACTAGAAAACGTTCACTATCAATGGGAATCAGCTGAAGCACTTTTCCTGAACCCATTCTGGAGTCCCCGATGGAGGAACTCCAGGTTCAAGAAGCAAACTATGAATGAAATCCACCATGTTTTATCTTTACTTACCACATCCTCTTTTACTATAGTGAGGACACTGCATACTCTAGGTGTGTGTGGGGGGGGGGGGTGGATACATTCCTGGTTTAGTTAGGAATTTTCATCATTTTCTCCTTTTGTTTTCTCTTTTTGGCCTTCTTTATGGTATTTTCATTTTTCCCCATCAACAATTTCGATGTTCCATGATGTGGAAACCATAAAGCGGGGGAAGTAAAAATACCATAAAGAAGGCTAAAAAGAATTTGTGTATGAGTTTACCATCAATGAGTGATTTTTTTAGTGAATTGGTTTTATGTCAATGATATAAATGGTTGTATCACTGTGAAACATTTGAGATGATTGTTGCCTCTTGTGTGAGTAGTTTTGGGAAATCTGTTTCACTAATATCTCCATACATTTTTGCACCAAACTACAAAGTGTAAATATTTATTACTTAATATAAGGTAAATATATGTTGGGTTAATATTTTTCAGCTTGAAATGATATTTCCATATATTCGTTCCTTATCCGATCTATTTCATTATTGTACCAGATTGACCTTTGCATGTGAACCTAATGTCTGACTGTTGTACGCCCTAAAAAATGGTTGTATCTTGGGCAGGTCAAAAACCACCCCACCTCAAGCTTTGATCTTGTTATAACTATTGCAATTAGTGTTGTGAGGAGATCAAACAGGGGTTGAGAGATGAGTGTGAGATTTGTTCCAAATGCAACTTCAAAAAAAATGAGGGGAGTGATGAAATGTGAAACATATGGGGATATCTATGTCAGGAGATTATGGTTTGACTTCTGGGAATGATTAAATGAGTGGTTCTTGAAATATCATTGCAAAGGATGTAGGACAGGTTTGGTGAAAAATCATTTAATGCTGAATAATGTTAAAATAACGGATATTTTCTTGATAGAAAGTGGAAAGAATATCATGGAATGGTTTTCACACACACACATGGAGTGTTAGTGTAATGGTTCACCTTTGAAATCCTTTCTCATGTTAGTGTCATTAATCTCTTTGAATTTTATTGTGATATGATTTATGAGACATCGTTTTCCATTTTCACTGGGAAGAAATCCTTGGTGTCATTCGTGCATTGATCACGTTACATTAAATAAAATTTACTCAAATATTAAATCTTTATTATGTTGGAAATAAATATATATGAATCATTTTATTTGGATGTCTGATTTTTCCCAGGGGTGAAAATGTTTAGGTGTGGGGGTGTGATCGTACCACGATTCACTGTTTTATTCCACCCTTACACCGTTGTTTTAAACTAGTTTTGTAACGAATATTCCAAATATAATAGTAAATTGAACATTATGTTTGAAACATTTAATTAATGTTAATTAACATTATAATGGGCAATGTTACTTGTTTTTATTATTTCAATGTAGGTGGAGGTGATTTGGATGGCCCTTGATGAAGTGGAAGAAAAATGGGCAAAAATTCCACAGATCCATGGAAATCTGTCCACTGTTTTTCATAGTACACAAAATCCGTTTATCCAAATGGAATAAAATTTTGTTCTAATGTCCAAAAGTTAATAGGATACATTTCATATTAAGTAACCCAATCCTGATTCGGCATCTATGTGGCCCATTCGAACTGATCTTTCCAAGACTCCAAATTTGGACCAAGTCAAATGTGGTGTTCTGTATTTTATCAATATCATGAGCTGTAATTGTCTAAACTGTTCCAAAATTTTGGTCGAGACAGTCAAGATGTAGGGATAAAACTTTTATATTTTCTCCAAATCGAGATAAGGTGGTCTGAAGGCCGAAACACGTGGTGTAAGTGTATTGATGAAATCTATGTGCCTAAAACCACCTTCCAATTTTCCTATAAAATGGAACCTTGGGCTCCCCATTGGAAAGTTCGGCCAAGGTGTGAAGTGCTGCCAATTTGGAGTCCTAGAGGAGTCTTCTAATCACCTTTTAGGTTTTGTATCCCTCTATCCTCATAGGGGAATCAAGGATGAATAAGGAGTTCCACCCGAGCTTCCTCCTCCTCCCGATGTCGAGCTAAAAGTTGGGTGTTCGTTGTGAGGGAGCTACACACATGTCAAGGGAGTTCCACTGCATACACTAGCTACTAGTTTGGAGTAAATTAGGTGTTGAAACATTTCATTCCATGTATATTATTTTATTTCATATTTGAATGCTTTATTTGATGCATGTGAGTGTTATGCTCTTAATTTCTAACCGATCGTTGTGAGGTTTTGAGTGCGTGACTTGTGTTGTTCCGATTAGACATAACAAGAACCCTTTTCATACCCACCTTATTGAGATTTCAATCTGCTTTGGAAGCACTTATTCCATGCATAAGTACTGGACCTTTGCAATATGATTGTTACGTTAAGGTTTGGTCCTTAAAGCATTGAAATAAAAGCTTAGGAATTAATCGAAATTCCAATTAACTCCAACCAAAGAATTACTCTAATCCTAAGATGAATATCTATGAACAATGAACCTGATATGTGTGTAGTGAAATCACATCAACACTTTTATCTCATTTTTTTTAAAATCCACTAGGTCGATCAACTTTTAAGTTATTTCAACTAAGTCATTATTTTAAACTCTTTTCAAAACCACCCCCTCTTAGTAATTTTTATTAAAAATACACACTCTAAACCTATCAACGCTCCTTGAGAGATGACCTAGGGTCTACCCTAGACCATAAATAAACCTTAAAAACATAATCAATTTGATGTGTCATGACAGCACAATCAATGTTATACCTAAAATTATGAATATATTAAGAATACGATCACCAAGATTCATCAATGATTGACAATTGAAGTTAATATAACTTAATTTATTTACAATTTAATAGTTTAACACCCATATATTTTAATATATAATTACCATTAAAAAATAAAATGTCTTTGATAGCTTTCTCCGATGAAACACTAAACACAGAGGAAACAATGGTATATTTATATACGTTCATTAAAAATATCTATTTAATTAACAAGAAAAAATAGTTAAAATAATTTTTGAAATATTTATAGAAATAAAATAATGGAAAATTTTAATATGACTAAAATTTAATTTTTTTTTCATAAAATGAATAATAAGACAATTTATCATTTATAAAAGTATTTTTTTCCTAAAAATTTACAATTTTATTTGAATAATTATTTAATTAAAGTTGATAAAATATTTTTGTTGTTTATAAGGGTCAAAACCAATTTAACTGGATAATGAAATGAAATAATGATAATGACGGTCAATATTTGAAAATATATTTTTCTAATAAAAACATTTTTTAAACTCCATCTTTTAATCATAATGAGTGTTTCCAAAAGATCCATTTTTTTCTCTAATGAAATGTTACCACTTTAACCCCATCATATTTAAACTCTATCTTTGAATCAATCACTGAAACATTACCTCTTTTTCCCAATAAAACCTAATACACCTTCGTAATTACCATGGTCACACTAATTTACTCTATTCTCTCTGATACCAAGGGGTTTTCTAAGGAAAGATCAGGTCTTTAACATAAGTATTATCTATTTATTAAATTTTTATTAGTAATATTACTCTTCCAAATATATTATCATCAAAATAGTAGTATTAATTAAATATCACTAGTATAATGAGATTCTTTTATAATAGTGGAATAATCCTTATTTATTCATTTTCATCAAGTTATATAAACAGAGGCACATCAATCTTGCTTGTGCGTGGACTATCGCCAACACATAAAATCTTTTTTCATTTTGGTTTTAAATATACATAAAAAAATATTCAAATATGGTGATAAATTATAAATAAATGAAAATAAAATTCTTATTTTTACATAATAAATATATTATGTCAAACGAAACACCTCTTTAACCATACTCACACATCGATTTAAATTGTATTCAAGTTTGAACTAGTTCAACCAATTACTTAAACAATACTGTAAAACTCTATCAGGGGTGATTATGGTAACATAAATACTAATGATAATATATGTTAAAAATAAAATCATGTATCCTTTATTTTTTGTTGATTTTATATTCTGTATTTAAATTATTATTAAATATCATCTTCAATTACTAAATTATTAAACTAATCTGACACCGATTCCATTTTCTTGCTGATCCATGGAAAAAACAATATAATAAAAATTAAAATTTCCCAATAAATTTTAATTATAAATTAATTATATAATAATAATTTTCACAAGAATGAATTTAATAAACTTTATTTTATTATCCAAGAGGTTAAGTGCATGTGCTGAACTAATCTAGAACAAGTTAGGGGTTTTCTCCTTAAATTCCTCTTTTTGAGATATTTTTGGTATTATGTACCTAATTTAATTTTTTCTGTGTATATAATACATATTTGATATATCATATCTTTAATAATATATTAATCATGTTATTTTAAGTGCAAATACATGCCCTCTCTTTCAAATGGTTTTGATTAGAATGCTACTATAGCTGTAAGAGTTCTTCGTCTCAAAACTTAATTCTATAAGACATGTTTATATAATGAATTTTTTTTTCCTTTTAAGGATGTATTAAGTACCCATTTATTTATATTTACCATATATTTTTTATTCTTGTGAAATAATATTCCAAATCAATTCTTTTTTGTCAAATTGATTTTAATCATTTGTAACCCCAATTGTAAATCTTTTTGGTAACTAAATTTTCATTGATTGTGATATGATCATCCCTATAGGATTTAATATATGGTTACATTTTACCAATTGATTATATTTTGTATAATTATATATTTTTAAATTAATTTTCATTTTTACCTCATAATATCCATTTTGAAATATTTCTTTCTTCAGGGAGTATGTTTCTCATAAGGGATATTAATAACTCAACTCTAGTTTCATTGAGTTATATTGTAACATCATGAACACGCTTATTCCATTCATGGGTTCTTCCACCCTAATATTTTACTATATGTTATTTTATAATTCAATTTGGGAGAAACTATGTTTTAATACAAATAAGGCTTTAATACTCTTTTTATAGTGTGGTTTTTTAATGAAGTAATTTTATGATGTTTTAAAAGGTTTTCCATTTCAAAACCATGGTTCATATCTTCCACACCACACTTAATTTGGGAAACCATTATTTAATATTCAAGGATTCTTTATTATATATTCTTTTCAAAATTAAAATTTTTCAATGTTTTTCAATTCACCTTTTTTATAATTACTTTCCAAAGTGACCGCAATCATTGTGTCTTTTGTTAAGGTTAAAAATGTTTTGCAAAATATATTTAAAATTTTAACCTAAATTTTCATTTTAATTTTACTTTTTTTAAACTTATAATTTTTAGATTTCAATATTTATACTTTGATATATAATTATATTTTGAGAAAACAATCTCACAACACTAAAAATTCGAAAATCTAAACCCATATTGGGTGGTATCATTAATAAATTATTTTCTATGGATTTTTTTCACACTTCTCAACATCCTTATAGGGTTTATTTATTATAATGTGGTTATGTTCTTTTGAATCCATACACCTTGTTCCTCCAGATGGGTTATGGTCATGTTTTCCAGTTTATTGATACATGAAAAAATATTAATGTCCTATATGTTTTTATTCCAATAAGGATGATTATATCCAAGGTTGATAATAAATTATTCAATAATTTTTCCATAGAATAAATAATTTATACTTACAATATTAATGAGTGGTCCCTAACACTATATATCCCCCAGTACATTAGTAGGTCTCAAGAGACAAACATGTTTACATATTGAAGTGTATTCCTTCTAAGAAAGATGTTTTCATGATGGTAAGATTATAATGTCGAAGATCATGATGTCTTATTTTATGGTATATATTTAGATAACCAACATTATGCATTTCCTTAATAAAGAACCTATTATTATTTTCTATTTTACCAAAATATTTTAATTTTTTTCCATAGATATATTATTCTCTTATTTTTAGTTGATTATAGAATTATGATTATTAATTATAGCTGAAAAAATATTTATGATAGTTTTATGCCTTGATTTTATCAATTATATGTTTTACCTTAACAAAAATTTGATCACACACCATCTTATGTTCCCATTTCTATTGGATATGAAGAAAACTATTACACATGATATGTATTACATGATATATTTTAGTAGATATTGAATACTTATAATAGATTAGGTTCTTTCTTTTATATCAAAAAAATATCCATCTATTGAGGAAGAAATAGGTTTTATTAGTTTATGTTATTTTTTTAATTCTCTAAGTCTCTAAACCAAATTGGTATTCAATATACATGTACTGTAATATTTTCTTTTGTCATGTAATTATGGGATTTTTATTTTGGAGAATATATAGTTGGTATTGAAGGTATGATGTAATGTTTTTGTTTATAGAACCAGATCTAAGAGTGAAGGATCTCAGAGTCACATTTACCACTAGAAATAAATATTGATTCCTTAAACAGAAATAAAATCTCCCTTGAAATATAAAAAGTTAGGAAAAATTGTGTTTATATTAATTTAATCTCCTTCAAAAGTCCATATTTCAATTTAAATTATTATTTATATGCCATAGTTATTTACACTTCTCCAATGTCCAACCTCGAAAAATAATATCTCATCACTCTGAGAATAAATGAATAATGGGTAAAAACATCGAAGAAGACAATATACTCAATCAGGATTATCTCTGATTTAACCCATGATTGAAGATCACAAATAAAACTCAAAAGTATTGTTTCTAGAGAAACCATTTATATCAACTAAAATATATTGGGAGAAAATTGACATAAACTTGTTAGAATTACCCTAATTTTTAGTCAAATTAATCATATATAGAATATTTTTATTTTATATTTTATCCAAAGAATAATTTTTTATTAATGATTAAATTATTAATTTTGGAAAATAATTTTAAATTTTTTTACCCTGATGGAAATTTTTCTCAATTAATTTGAGAAATTCTTAGTCATTGTTCAAATATTATATTTTTATGATCCTACATTAGGAACCCCCACACAAAATTCTAAGCACAAACAAGCCCTTCGAACCTAAAGTGTATATTTTTTAGTTAGTTTTAGAATAAAATATCAAACATACAAATATGAAATAATAATAAATAAAAAACATTCATGGAAACACAATTTTATTACAAGTTTCTCTTAATAAATATCTTTTGGTCTATGGTGTGATATATATGTTATCCTATCATGGTTTTGGGTATATTAGGATCCATGAAACCTATATTATTTTTTCAAGTTTAATCATGAAATTTAAAACATGTATTATTTCCACTACTATAATAATCAACACCTAGATATTTCATATTCTATTCCATTGTCCATTCCCTCTTAATAAAATCTAATTATTTATTTTTTATAATAAAATTTCAACCTATGAAATAAAATTAAATATAAATAATGTAATTTAATATAACTTTATTATTTATGGAATGAATATGTCAAACATAATAAGTCTTAAATAAATTTATTGGCTTAGGAAATTTGGTTCCCCCCATTAACACATATGTATAAATATGGATATTATTAAAGAAACTAAAATATATATTTTTATGGAAACCAATAATCATTGTGGCAGTTTGTATTCCATTAAATCCATGTACGACCATTCAGGATCCCATAATCAATGCTCATACTTTTCTTCGTGATTATTTGACCACAATAACGGCCATAGTCATGACCATATTTTTGGTCTCAATATTATCAATTACCATTTTCCTTATTTTGTTGAAAAACATATTAAATTATTTTCATTATACAAAAATAATAATCCAATCAATATAATTCCTTAAGACTTACTTTTTCACATTAATTTAATAATAATATCCTAATAGTGTACCATTATTTTAGGTATGAATACACCATAAATATTAATAAATATTTATTGATATTTATAATGAATATATGATTAAACATTTTCATCAAATTTTATATTTTCCCTATCAATATATATATGATAATAGAATAAAATATATTATGATATTTATCTCACGAATTTATTCTTAAGTCAATTATTTTAAAAAATATTTTTGGGTAGTAATTATATAATATAGAGTAATAAATCATACTATATATTTGACTAATCATATGATAAAATTTGAACCTCAATATATTATTGACCTAGGAACTCAATCTAATGTGATGTATCCATCAAAACATGATGAATATTAATTTTTAGAATATATATTTATTTCAATTTTTTTTACAAGAAATGTTCTAGGTTTATTCATGTGTGATCAAATCAAGACCCATTAACTACTCGGAAATATATCCATGGGTGTTATATATAAATGGTATATGCGATTTATTTAAACATTAGTTAGTTTGAATAAAGAACTCATCTCATATCTTAGTGAACAAAAAGTTCAATGTCTTATAATGAGGATGAGTATCCTGTATCAACCAATATATTTTCATTATAATTTGTCTTAGGATAATCCCTTGAATAATCCAAAAAGGTTTCACTTATCATTTTCTATCCAACCTTAAGAATTTTTTATATCAAAACCTCACGACTTATTCACACATCCTAAAGAACCTAATAGTTTATTAATTTCCTTCATGTATCTCAAACTATGCCATGTCCCCAGACATTCTATTGAAACTATGGTATTATACTCTCCAAGAAGGGGTGAATCATGATGTAGATTTTTTAAAAGAATACATTTATTTAGATGTGTTTCAAAAAATTCATAGTTTAATAAATAAATTAATATTACTATAAAATTATAATAATATTTTATTTAAATATATATCATAAAAAAATAAGGATTTTACTTGGTTCCCCCAAATTTCTATTTCCATAAAGTATACACATGATGATCTTCATGTGTACAAAAGATCTATAAATCAATATTATTTATATAATATTTTGATTTAGATAACTAGTAATATCATGGTTCACTTATTATCCTTCCCTCTCCACTCACTAATTTTAAAAAAGGATCACATAATGAATTGTATTATTGATTATTGAAATTAAAATATAATTATAATAATGAGACCAAACATGATATAGTGTTTATACTCAGCTACATTTCATTATGAAAAATTCACTTATATTTAAATGAATATTGGTATCATTAATTTGGAATCATAAAGTGATAATAAGATCATTTCTTAATGAACTCAGTGTATTATATAATTATCTCTATATATATATATGTGCATGTCATTATTATTATTATTATACATTCTATATTTATTATATAATATTCTAAATTTGGAAAAGATGTCATAGATCTTCTTATATATTCCCTAAATTTTTTATATGTCATACATATTAAAGTGTTATAAATTATATGTATAAATATCTAACGATATATCTCATAAATAATTCTATAATTTTTGAGATCATATTTCATTTGATTTTTTTTTATTGAAATAATCTAAACCATGACATTGTCGTTCTTCACCATTAAATCATTTACTTGGAAAAAAATTTATGTTGATACATTGTGTGGAATATATATATCTAGTTAATTTTATTTAATTAAATTCTCTGAATATTATAAAATATATTATCCCCATAACTTATTTTCATAGACCATGACAAGGTTTTCCTCATCCATGTATTGAACTCTTTATTTTAGATAAAGATTCATTTTCCATCACTTCACTAACTTTTTTTCATTCAAAATTTCCAATATCCATAAATTTCATTATGCCATAGTGTATATGGTCTCTAGATAGAATATAAATATTAGATAAATAGCTTATAATAATTCACCTTCCATCTATAACATGGTTATCAAAGTATGTTGTTTTAATAAGTAACTCTCCATTATATTAAATTATATTTGGGTAACAATTATCCGAAAAACACTAATATTGAAATTTTATTTTGTTCAAATGTCATCAATCCATTAAAAAATGTATTCAGAAAATGATTTTATAACACTATAAATTCTTTGATTAGATAGAATTAAAACATCAACCCCTTAAAAATTCCTATGATCATTGTGCAATCCAATACACTTTGAAACTATTCAATTGAACTTGTTTTAGTTTTATTAATGAATTTATTTCATCTAAAATTTCAAAAATTATTCATGTGCTACACATTGTAAAACCCCATCAAATAAAACATTATGTTTAATGATGTTAGATAAAAAACATTCACAAAAACTATATCATTTTACTTCAGTCACTCTCCAATATAATTCCACCCACTTCTAATAAAATCCAATGAAATAATAATAACATAAAATTAAATAATTTCTAATAAATAGAACATAAATATTTTTACATTTGGGGAGAATCATAATTACAATAATTACCTTATTTTTCCAATATTATCCCTATTTTTTATTGATATAAATTATGCTTTAAATTTCTCAAAAATAATATCATTCGACATAATAACATCATTTTAAAACTTCAAATTAAATAAAAATATTTTTCATCAACTTTAATCAAATTTGAATCATTATTGATATAAAAAATAAGATTGGTTGGATGTAATTAAATGAAACCCCACTAAGTATTTTCCTTAAATACATATTATATTTATATTTTTTCTCCATGTAACACCGAACTAAAATAAAACTTTGATATGTTAAAATAAAATTTGACCATTAAATTATTATTGTTATTTTCGTATGTGTAGAAGGAGGAAATGATATTATGAAATCTGAAAATGATTAAAATAACATTAGGTTATAGAATTATTACATATGAAACTTATTTTTCCATTATTGGAAACAAAATTTTCTTATAAGGATTTTCTCTAGACCAAACACAAGCTGAACTCAAAAAATTATTGTAAGAGTGAAATCGTATATGAGAAATTCAAGCTCGTATAAGTTGTGATGAGATCTATGCTAGCAGGATCACCATCCTCAATTTCCCCTAGTGAATAAATTATTCTTAGATATTATATATAAATATTAATGGGTTATATAACTATAAATTGTAATTAAATAATCATAATTTGATAAGTTATCCATCACATATATTTTTCATATTCCACATTCTGTATTTGAAAGAATGAAATTATTTTCTACGAAAATAGTTTTATTTATATTTTCAGTTAAAAATAAAATTTATAAATTCTAGAATATCAATTATACAAAAATAATATCATTTTTTATTTATAATTTTAAAATAAATATAGTATAAATTTTTGGGATTTTTTGGAGCGTATTGGTTTTTAGGTGAATAGTGAAGAAATATCAACATTACAGAAACTGTCACTTTTATGAAACTATAATAATAAAAGAATGAATTAAATTTTTTTGAAACTTATTTATACAAAATATATAAATTATAAGAAGAAAAATAATTCAAAATCACTATGTTTTATTTATAAAACCCATGTTCTTTATTTTGGAAATATAATTAATATTTTACTTTAAATACTGATTTACTCACTTATGTTAGAAAATTAGTTTTCATCAATTGAAGAAATGATATCCAACAAACGGATATGATATTTCAGATAAACATGATCATATTATGTAATCATGTTTATTTTTCTTTTTGGAATGTAATTATGATTAATAAAATTAATATTAATTTCTATGGTAATCATAAAACTATTATATTCAAATAATTTTTTTATTAACATTGCATAATTTTTTTATTATAAAATAAATTAAAAATATCACAAAATTCATTCAAATATAATTTTAAAAATATATATAAATATATATACAATCATTCATTTAATAATTGATAATAAATAGAAATAGGAACACTTAATTGGGAAGAAAACTTTTTTCTATATATTAAATTTTTAAATTTAAAATTTGATTTTATATAATATGAATATTTAATTATATTAAATGTAGATAAGATATAAGATCATGAAACCCTAATTTAGTAAATTTAATTATTTTATATGTTTTGAAATACATATGTAACACTATTAGAAACTAGTTGCCCTGGTAAAAAAGAAAAGGTAAAAGAAATAATATAAGAAGAAATATTTTTTAAAATATTTAAAAAATTGTTCTGGGAATTCATTATTGAGGCATTAATTTCCCAAGATTACCCCAAAGGATATTATTTCTATTATTTTCAGTATTTGATCATTTAAAAGTGTAATGATATCATCAGAAATTATAGGGATACTCACAAATGTTCTTTTCCTCAATAGTTATAAAAGGAGAAACTCACACCCCTTCAAGTACATAAAATTTTGGTCTCAATTATTCTGCCTTAACACATCATTTTTTAGGACACATCCAAGAGAAATGTCATGGTAACAAAGAGATTATTAGGTACTTCTTTCCTTTTCTACTTAATATTTCTCTTCAAAACCTACCCCAACTATAGTAGTATAATGACATTTGAATAATAATTGTCCTTATTTTTTAATATATTATATGAACAAACTTTATTTATTCCTTTACATATTCTTAGAAAAATAGAATAACTTTAACGATGAATTGTGTGGAAAAACACCTCCATGAAGTAACATTTTTTCAATTTTAATTTTTTTATAATTATTTATCCAAGGAACATTAAATATGACTCAATATATTAAAAAATATATACAATATAATTATTCTTTAGTTATATTATAATTTTTCATAACCATACTCATCCATCTCGATACATCATGTTTATATTTGGGTTGGTTTAACCACCATATTTATCGATGAATATGGAAACTGAAATAAAAATATTAGTATATGTTAATAATAAATTATTTATTTTATTTCATTCTAGAATACTTATATTAAGTATTTAGCTTATTAATAAAATATCATCTTTAATCTCTATAATTACCAAAATATGTGGACACCAATTCAACTTTCCCAAAAACCTAAGAATAAAATATATAACAAATAATTATAATTTGATGTTAAAATTTTAATATGAAGTTAAATATAGAATAATAAGGTTCTTAATGAGGTACCTAATAAAATTATTTTGATTATTTAAGAAAGAAGCAACATGCACATAATGAATCTTGAAAATGGTAAGAGTTTATATTAATTCAATTTTGTTCTAGTGATTTACAACATTCTTATTCAACTCTACTATTCAAAATTTTATTTACTCTTCCCAATGAATACTTATAAATTTTATTTTCTAATTATTTTATGGGGGTTTAAAATTCTCCATTATAAACTCATTATCAAATTATTATTACCTTAATGATTATGTTACCCGTAATGGTTTCCCTTCTCAATTTTAACCTCTTCAAACATATCATTCATTATAAATCTTATTTTATTTGTAATGGTGTATCAAAGTCCAGTTAATATTTTTGACACATGATTATATTATATTTCATGATATTCAATGTTCTAATTAATAACCATTCTCTCATTGGGTATTGAAAATTTTTAAATGTCATATGGGTTTCCACCGCTATCACCCTTCATTGTGTCTTGTCTTTATATTATACACAAATATTATTTTGTATGGTGTAACTAATTCCTCATGACTTATAATATATTAAATTATACTTTATCATGAAAACATAACTTCTATTCATGTTCTTCTATGCTTTAGACAATGATTGATATCATCCTTAAAATATAAGGGGGTTCTTATAACTCAACCTACATTCAATAGTTATACTATTTCTCCTTGATATTTATATTTAATTTGAAATGGTATTAAATATTTATATATATTTAGAAATATTTTTTTTGTTCAAAATCATCCTTATTTTTTAATTATATTCCTTCTTAATGATGGAACTATGTTAAGAATAATTCTAATCCTCTTAAAATGATGGATTACCATCTATGTCATTGTTTCCATATTCCCTAAAATGTGTTTTAATAACAATTAGAATATCAAGCATGTATTATCTCATATTTTTGTCATAATTCTCTTTAAACCATTTCTAAAAGTTGTATTTGTTTTATTTTGATGATGTTTATTTAAAAAAAACATATAAAAGTGGGTTTTGTTCCACATCATAATCAAAGGATTTACTTCAACTCCATGCTTCTTCAAGATAACCATTTATTTCAAATTAAAGTATCCATTATTGGTGTTTCATATTAAAATAATTATTTTTATCACCTTTTTGAAATTGAACGCTTAAAATGACCCAAAACATTTTATTTTAGATAATGTGAAAAGTTTTTTCTAAAATTCAATTTATGTTTTTTGCATCCAAATTTCCATTTTCAAAAATACTCACCCTCCTTGGATTGTTGTTCCAATATTATACCTCTAACTTTAATGATAATATATTATTTTTCTGAGGAATTAATATCATGTCATTAAACGACTATATTTATTAATCTCTTATGTGGTATAATTTATAAATTTCTTTTTTAAAGAGTGTTTTTTCATATATAACAACATCCTTTTAATTTAATTTTATTAATTAGGGATATGTTCCTTTTCAACCATCAACCACATTTCTCCAGATATTTTATAGTTATGGTTTGTTGAAATAATCAAGAAACCCATTTATTTTTTAATCCTCCTTGATAATTTCATGATTTAATTAAATTTTGAATTTTTTCTATGTGACACACTTATTTTTGTACATAATATGATTTGACTGGTTATCTTAGAATTATATACCTATATAATTCTTTGGGTAAATCCTTATATCTCATTAGATGTAATGTTTGAGATTTTGAAGTGAACCTAATCTACCTGGGAATTGTTACACTCAGGGATGATAGTCTTGGGCGTAAAATTTGATAAATTCATATAATGTAATGCTTTATATTGATGCCATATATTTATGATTCCTTGATCTTTTGATATAATTCTAACAGGATATATTTCAATTTTTATCTCACACTCTTCTCTTATGAAAAAAATTTATTAATCAAGATCCAAAGCCTTTCCTTCATGCCTTATGGACAACTCTTGTTTCCCCATGTTTATTTAAATAATAAATTTATCCCTTTCTTAGGTTTTCCTATATTCTTAGGAGATAACACTTGATGACATGTTTTCCCTTTATAATAAATTTTTTCACCTATTTATTTTTCTTCACTTCCCTAGGCTTTGAAGATATTTAGAATATATTTGAAAGTTATAGAAGGGGGTATAATAAATTTTTATTATGGATAGAGATTCACAGTTTTATAAAATACATTTTCAGAGTAATTGGTCCTCAATGAAACTAAACCAAAAGGTTCCCCAAATAATTTGAGATTATTATTAAATTTAATGTTTAATTTTTGGTAATGATTCAAAATAATGATTTTTTAGATCAGTTTATCATAGTATAAATATTTAAAATTTTAAAATTTTCATCCCATGAGTTCTAGTTAAAAATTTATACAGCTTGTTATTTAAAAATACAAGGCATTCCACACAATACACATTCCATATATGAAAACAAAATCAACTCCCCTTGAATGTGTAAAATTTGTAAAAACCTTATTATCTTTGTCTAAAAAAATTAACCCCTTTGGACTTTTATCCCCATTATTGTAATATTTTATACATATATTAACGTTAATATCCTCAATGTTTATTTTGTAAAATTATACACAACTTGATAATTTTTACCAATATGATACACCTTGAATGCCACATGATTTACCCAATTCTCAATCAAATGTTATTTTATCTATATATTAATTATAATTGAATATTATAATTTGTTATTAGAATAAACCTTTAACCATAGTTCTCACATAAGACTATAAAAGGGAGCATTTATTCCTTACCCATATCTTTGAACTATTGATTCATCTCAATAATTTGGTCTCCTTTTTTGTCAAAAATGTAATTTTAGTTAGTCAAGGTAAGATATTTATTGTCTTATTTCATTACCAAACACCCAATACATGTGTTTATAATGTAAAAAATATAGCCACTTTTATTTATATTCCCTTGAAATATTCATCCTATTACACATGAAATAATTTATAACACTTTCTTCTGTTGTAATTTAAAAAAATATATATAATCATTAATGCTTTTAAGAAACCTTATTATTCTATTATCATCAATCATATGATCATAAATTAAGTTACATTAAAATAAATCTATAATGAATTATATATGTATAATATCTATTGTTGGTTTAATTATATAAATAATAATTACAATAATCCTATATAAAAATCTTGGATCTAAATAAGTTATATTCTCATTTTTATTTTTTTCTTTTACACAAAAATGGGGGTTAAAATTGGGTTCTATTATATAATATAATTTTATTCAAATTTTATTTACAATACTCTTCCCAAGATATTTATATACTCAATTTATTTATTTATATAAATCCAAAAATATAAAGGGTGATTTTCTATAATTGAAATTTTAAATTCCAATCTCATTAATCACATAAACTCTAAAATTTATTCAAAATTTCTCATACCAATGCTTTCATGACCAATATAAATGGGCCCCACGGATTGTTTTTTGTTCTAAACATTATATATTGAATTTTATCAACACTATTTATCATAAAATTTACATTGTTCATATAATAATACCATCATGTATATGAATATCGGAGTTCTTTCTTTAAATCATACAAGGATTTATTAAGATGTAAAATATATTTCTTATCCTTAATTATTTATTTCAATACTATAATATTAACAACAATTTAGAATATATATAATCTCATTTTATTTCCACCACCAATAATAATAAAAATAGTTCATGTATTGATAATAATATTAATGTTTTATCTACATCCATATAGTGAATTTGTGTGAATCAATTTCAAATAAGATGATCCTTACTACTTTCCATATTTCTATACTCACCAATTTTGTAACGCACTGACCTTAGTTACCTAGAGTCGGTGAATTATTACATAACATTGGCATGATCACAAAAGATCAAGTCTCGAAAGACCGATTGCTTTAGTAGCCTTGGAAACACTAGATACATTCATAAAGTTTACATTAAATCAAAAATGAAAACTAAAACAACATTGTCTCCATAGTCCACACTCATATCCCATCATACTGTCCCTACAGGTCATTCATAAAATACTTCTTCACATCCTGGGAAAAATAAAACACAGAAATGGGGGTGCTCAGATGCCCAGTAATGATAAAAATATAGCAGAGACATTCATAAGTAAGCGTAAACATTTAAGGCAATGTATAACTAAAACAAAAGCCTTTTAAACTTGAAATTCAGCATAATATGGAAAAAATGAAATGAAATAATTCCATTTATTTATTCACATGGATATTCTACTAGTCTAATAATAACATGAAATATCAATAACCACTTTCATAATGATGTAATGCATAATGTCAGACTATCATAACCACATAGTCAAGGCCTTGTGCCAAGACTACAAATAAGATATTGTCAAGGCCTTGTTCCAAGACACTAGTTTGTATCATGAGACCTATCGATGCATCGATGAGCTATAGAGGGCTCCATCTGTCACATATTAAGTCCAATGCATTCCTTATATGAATATGCTTAAACATAACATAAACATTTGTATTAAAACTTGCATATGAAATGTCAATAATTTCTCCATAAACCATGAATGGTATAAAAATAACACATCTACAGTCAAACATATCACAAAAACTTCAATAAAATATGTATGTTTTGTATCATAATAAATAAATATCAAATAATCTTAAAATCCATCAAAGGATGTTCACATAGATGAAATCAAAACTATTTGAGAGAAATATCTTTTTTTGAAATCATTTAAAAGTCACATAATTATAAAATAAAACTTTTAATTTGAAAATATTATTATAATATTGTAAGGGATGTTTTGAAGTTTTTATAATTGCAAAATATAGCTGCACCCGCCTTATAAGTTAAAAAAACATTCTTACATTAATTCTGTTGAAAAGGTTAAAAAGGACCTTGTTTAGAAAATGACAGAAAGGTTACTTTATAAAATTCATATAAAAAGTCAACAAGGGTATATATGACTTTAAATAATAGTCTATAAAATATTAATAATGATTTGAAATACATTTTTAAGAAACATGGATTTGGATGATAAAGAGGTCTTAGTAGATAATTACATATAAACAACCTCAGATAATTAAGAGATTGTAAAATAAACCTTTACCTTGTACTTTTCCTTAGTCAATGGTATGTTTACCTCTTTTATAATAGTTAAAACATTGATATTAAATTATAAAAGAACTATATACATAATTATGATATCATATATCATCTTTTAATAATGCTTTGTTAATAATATATTAGTATTATCGCCGTTTCGGGTGTCAACTTACATCTTTTCTGTTATATGTTTTGTTACATAAGTCATGTTTTTTATGGATAGGTTGTATATTATTCATATACAAAATGATATAAAGTTATTAAACATTACTTTTAATCATCAAATGAGAATTATTCTTGAATGGATATGATGGGGAATGAATCTCATCGCGTTCGTGGAGACAGTAGTCCATACGTACGTAGGAGTGAAAATATCATTCTTTTGATATTAAAATAATATATAATTGGATGGTATATCAAATATACAGAATAATTATCATTTTATATTTATTATTTAAATGAATTACACATCATTATTATACCCATCACAATAATAATGTTTTGAATAACAATTACACCACGATGTGGAGACGGTAAGTCGTACGTACGCACGTATGGTGACATGTCATTCAAAGGATAGATAGAATACTGAATAAGGTTGTACCATATTTATAATAACATCACAATATATATAATACACTGGATTTAGTATTTTATAATGGTAATAACAATTAAAGAAGAAGTGGAAGAAGAAAGGAACTTGAAAGAGGGTGGTTAAAACATTACCACTTCTTCGGGTTCTTCCTTTTGATTTGATCAAAAGTGCTCCTTAGGTTGGCTTTCTAATCCAACTAAGGCCTCTAGACTGAAGTTATGGATGTTTAGAGAGTATTTGTGCAGGGGTTGGCTGAGAAAAAAGGCTTTTAATTTTTGAATTAGTGAGAAGGGAGAGTTCCCTTTTATAAGAGGGGTGAGGGGCACCTTTGGAAAAGCTAGAAATATATTTTTTATAATAAATTAATATTTAGATTATAATGGCTCAAAAGTGGATTATTAAAATTCTAAGGTAGGGATGGGTCGAAATAATTTCAAACAATATAATTTAGACTTGTTTGGGTCATTATATTAACCTTATATTTTATTTTTAACTCTTAGTTAATTAGTTTGACATTTACCATGTCACATTTTATTTTTATATTATATAGTTAATAAAAATACTTTATATATCCAGGAGACCCCCAAGTGGTCAATTAATGATACAACTATCATGATATAAGTACTTTGGAAAAACCTTAGATTTTATGGAAAATAATATCAATTAATAATATAATATTTGTTTTAAAAACTCATTTATGTCAATTTTGACACTACTCAATAATTGATTTTTGTTAAAGTTTTAACAATTTTATTAATTCGAAAAAGAGTCATTTAAAAAATCCTATAATGTCATATTATCCAATAAAATTAAATTATGTCATAAAAGCTTTCAAATTATATTTATTTTAACATTTATAATACCAATTATTTGATTCTTTCATTAATAAGGAAAACACTGCATCAATATTGTGTCATAAATAATATTAATTATTAAAAGTCTAAAAATTATAAATAAAAATCCATTATGTTGGAAATATTTTTATCTTTATAATGAATATTTATAGTTGAAAATCCAATATATATAATCATATGTAATTTTTTTTTCAAAAAGATATATGCTTATGTCATTTTTGTATTTATTTTAACTTAATTAATATAATGTGTCCTTATCACTTACAAGTGGATCCATGGGGTCCCAAAATCGACCCAAATATGCCCATGGTCATAAATTTATCAATCAATAAGGTTAGGACATGTTTTAAGATAATTTATTATTATTATAATATTACTTTGTACACTTATTTACCAGATTTACCCTTTAACCATGGTAAATAAAATATTTACCAAAGTAATTATTCAAAATGTCTAAAAATAAAATTTACCTATTTACTCAATTTAGAACTATTGATTACAAATATGGAATCCATATTTATGAATTAAAAACACATAAGTGGAAGAAATTAATTTAAAATTAATTATCGTTGTTAAAATAAAAAGCGTGTTTTTAAGAGATAATAACTCTCAAAAGATTGACAGTTGTTTATGTCCGGTTTAAATGATAAATTATGTCCAATGACAAAAATTGTATAAAATTGTAAACATATATTCTAAAAATACTTTAAAACCACTTAAATTCATAATTTATCACTATTAATTATTTTGATTAAAAAAGTTGTTTTTAAGTAAAATTTAGTAATTTTTACTATTCGTCAAAATATAAAATATATCTGAAAAGTTCCAAAATTGTACCCTAGGAAAATTTCAATATTCAGAATCCAAAAATGAAGTCAATTTTGAGAGATAAAATTTATAATATTTCAAAAAGTGGGTATTACTATTCATAACAGCTATTTTAATTGGTTGTGGTGTGTGTTAGAACTTGAAGTTGCGTACAACACACACTTCTGTATTATTCAAAGAGAAGCATACTGTGGAAGCTTAGGGTGTTACATTCTCCCCTCCTTCAAATAATTTTGTCCTTGAAAATTTTATAATATTATTTCATAAAAAGACTCGGGTAGTTATTCATCATAAGTTCCTTAGGTTCCCACGTTGCCTCTTCCATCTTATGGTTTCTCCGTATAAATTTTACCAGACGAGTCGTCCTGTTTCCCAGCACTTGTTCTCTTGTATCAAGAAACCTGATGGGCTCTTCGCAATAAGACAGATCGGGTTCCAGTTCTAATTCCTCATAGGTGATTACATGCATTGGTTCAGGCTTGTATTTCCTCAATAGTGATACGTGGAACACATCGTGAACTTTAGAGAGACTTGGAGGCATTGCCAAACGCCAAGATACATCCCCAATTCGTTCTAGAATTTCGAAAGGTATGATGTATCTGGGACTCAATTTACCTTTCTTGCCAAAACATTTAACTCCCTTCCATGTAGATACCTTCAAGAAAACATGATCTCCTACCTGAAATTCCAAATCCTTCCTTCAGTTGTCAGCAAAGCTCTTCTGCCTACTTTGAGCATCTTTGATGTGGTTTTGGATTATCTTTGCCTTTTCCATTGTTTCCTCCACTAGTTCTGGGCCTATAAGTTTTCTTTCACCAATGTTATCCCAATAGGTTGGTGTGTGACATCTCTTTCCATATAACTCTTCATATGGTGCCATCTGAATACACGAATGGAAGCTATTGTTATAGAGAAATTCCACCAGAGGTAAATATTGATCCCACATACCCTAAAATTGAAGTGAGCACGATCTCAACATGTCTTCTAAGGTTTGAATAGTTCATTCTGATTGTCCATCAGTTTGGGGGTGGTAGGCAGTGCACAAATGAAGTTCAGTATCTAGGGATTTCTGATGAATTTTCTAGAATCTTGAAGTAAAATGGGGATCACGATCAAAAAAAATCTATAAGAGTACTCAATGAAGTCTCACAACTTCATTAATATATAGTATTTTTAGACATTCCAGTGGTAGATATTTTCTTATATCATGAAAATGTGTTGACTTGGTAAGACGATCAACAATAACTCATATTACAACATTCCTTCTAGGAGTCTTTGGTATCCCCATGACAAAGTCCATCATAATATTATCCCATTTCCACTTCGGTATGAGAAGAGGTTTCAATACTCCTCCAGTCTGTTGCCTTCCAGATTTCACTTGTTGAAAAACCATACATCTTGACACATAATCTACAATCTCCCTCTTAATGTTGTCCCACCAAAAAAGTTCCTTCAAATCTCTATACATTTTGGTGCTCCCAGGGTGTATAGAGAAATTCAATCTATGAGCAGCATCCAAGAATTCCCTTTTTAGATTAGGTATATCAAGAACACAAAGTCTCTTCCCAAATTTCAAAATTCCATCTTCACACACAAAGTCTCTCAATCTCCCATCATTCATAGATTTAATCTTCTTTTGAAACTCTTCATCATCAGTCTGAGAACTCTTTATCCTTTCTAGTAAAGTTGGTTTGGAAAAAATTTGAAAAAGTATCGATGTTTCACCTTCCATGGTAATTCCCATATCTATCTTCACTAGATCAATAAAAATGAGATCCCTTTCAATTCTCATCATCTTCAAAACTCCATGATATTTTCTACTCAAAGCATCTGCCACTCTATGTGCCTTCCCCGGGTGGTAGTGTATCGTGCAATCATAATCCTTGAGTAATTCAAGCCATCTCATTTTCCTCATGTGGAGTTATTTTTGCGATAAAATATACTTCAAACTCTTTTGATCAGTATAAATCTCAAATTTTTCACTATAGAGATAGTGTCTCCATATCTTCAAAGAAACGACTACAACAACTAACTCAAGATCATGAGTAGGATAGTTTAGCTCATGAATTTTTAGCTACCATGATGCATAGGTACTAACTCTATCATTCTGCATAAGGACACAACCAAGTCCCTTCTTCGATGCATCACTATAAATAACGAACCCATCATTCCCCAATGGTAGAGTCAATATTGGAGCATTGAAAAATCTTTTCTTCAGTTCTTAGAAACATTCTTCACATTATTTTTTCCAAACCAATTTAAACCCTTTACGTGTGAGCTTTGTTAATGGGTTAGCCAACCAGGAAAAATTCTGGATGAAACATCGATAATAACCTTCTAAACCAATAAAACTATGTACTTCAGTTATACTCGTCGGTGCTAGACATTCTTGGATTGCCTTGGTCTTAGAATGATCAACAGAGATTCCATCTTTAGAGACAATATGGCCAAGAAAAGAAATCTCCTGAAGCTAGAATTCCCACTTACTAAAATTCCCATGTAATTCATGTCTTCTCAGAGTCTTCAGGATAATGCACAAGTGATTTTCATGATCATCATATATTTTGGCGTATACCAAGATATCATCAATAAATATAACAAAAAATTCATCTATATATTCCTTGAAAACTCTATTCCTTAGATCCATGAATATAGAGGGCACATTAGTCAACGCAAAAGGCATTACTGTAAACTCCTAATGCCCGTACCTAGTTCGAAATTTTGTCTTCAGAATGTCTTCCTTCTTCACACACAACTGATGGTATCTAGAAAGAAGGTCAATCTTTGAAAATTATTGAGCTCCATGCAGTTGGTCAAATAAATCATCAATGCGAGGTAGGAGATACTTGTTCTTTATTGTTATAGAATTGATCTCCAAGTAGTCAATACATAACCTCATAGAACCATCTTTCTTTTTAACAAAAGTAACAGGGGTTCCCCATGGAGAAACACTAGGGTGGATAAATCCCTTATTACTCAATTCCTTTAATTGTTTCTTTAATTAAAATAATTCCACATTGGCCATTCTATAAGGGGTCTTTGATATAGGCCTTGATCCAAGAATTAGATCAATGGAAAACTCAACCTCTCCTTCTGAAGGATGTCCAGGTAAATCTTTCGGAAGCACATTTACATATTCTCTCACAATAGGTACATCCTCTATTTGAACATTTCTTTACTCACCCACAGTCATTTTATTCTCTTCCTTTGCAATAATTGAATTTAGTTGAGCTACTTGGGGTGGATCTAGATAAGAATTAGGTGGTGAAGATTTTTCTCTAAAGATAAGGTGTTCCTTATCATCATCATCAAAAATCGTAACCTCCTTTTCCTACAATAAATCTTCGCATCATGGTCCAAAATCCAATCCATACTGAGGATTATATCAAATTCAATAATAGTTATGACAATGAGATCCACATATAAAGAACATTTATGTGCTCTAATTGGGACTGATTAACAAAACATTGTTGCAATGATACTTCCCTTAGGATTTCTAACTGACAACTCCCTTGTTAAATGAAATTGTAAATATCTAATTTTTTTAGTAAATTGGGAAGATATAAAACAATTCGATGATCCAGAATCAAATAAATCATTTTCTAAACTTTATGAAACCATTAAATTACCTGCCACCATGTCTTTTGGAGCTTCTACCTTAGTAGTAGTGATAACATATGCTTGGCCTTGATCCCTTGGCCTTTTCTGAAGTAAGTTCCCCTCACGCTTAGGACATTAATTTGCATAATGTCCCATCTCTCTGTAGTTGTATCATTGAACATTGGTAGCTTCTTTCATCCCCTTGAAATCACGAGCTTGGTGGCCTTTTTCATCACACTTATAACAGACTCCCATTCTATTAAAGTAGGTACCAGGGTGTTTCTTCCCTCATTTACTGCAGGATGGATATTCAACTTTTCTGTTCTTCCCCTTATTTCCATTCCTAGAGTGATCAATAGATCTCTTCTTCTCTTACTTTGCTTTAAAGTTATAAGACTCAGAGAATTCTTTTTCTATCTTGATAGCACATGAGACAATATATTCGTATGATGAGAAGGTTTGTGACACTAATGCTCGACAAAGAAATGGTTTTAACGCATCAAAGAAACGATCAATCTTACTTCTTGTGTTACATATATAATCTCCATCATACCTTGCTAACCTTGTAAAGTTAGCCTCATACTTTGCGACATTCTCATCCTTCTTTTGTCTTAGACTCAGAAATTGCCTTTCCATATCTACTCGATGGTCAAGAGGAAAGTATTTTTCTATGAAAAGATCCTTGAACTCCCTCCATTCCATATTTGATACTTCATCATCTTCCATTGTGTTTTGAATCAATGACCACCATTGACCAGCATCACCGGTGAGGCGATAAACTGCCATGACATCTTTTTCCCTTTCACTACTCCCAAAATCCTGAAATATTTTTACTAGGGAGCTTATCCATTACTCAGATACTAATGGATTTGTACTCTAATTGAATGTTGGTGGTTTATGCCTCATGAAGCGATATAAAATTGATCATCCCCGCTATGGATCAGGGTGCTCTAAACAGGTAAGGTTATTATTCATAACATGAGTGAGTTGTCCCAGTATGGTGATTAGGTGATCATCACCAGGTGCATCACCAGCTCCACTATAATTATCTTGAGCAGGAGGGAAATACCTACATGGAGTGTGTGCATTGATACGGTTTCCATTTCTTTCACTAGGCACCATTTCTAAAAAATGGAATAATCTAGATCAGTTTATAAATCAAAATACATAATTCCATAGTGGTAAAACACTTAACATAAATTGAACTATTTATGGATATAATCTATAATTATAAAAATGTTTTTTTTTTGAAGATTTATATACTCATAAACCCTTCATAATGGTTTGTAAAGAAAATGAGAATTATCCCAAGCATATCCCCCAGGAGTGTCATAACAAGATTACAGAAAGGCCCGTTGTCGTGCACCAGTTCCCATTTGAGTCTAGCTCAAAGCGGTGTTTTCGGGTTCTACCCCTAGGTATATCTGTGCCAGATCTGGCTTTAACTTCTCGTATCTAGACAGGGATGTATTTTTCGGAAAACTCACAAAATTTATACAATACCAAAATTCTAGGAAGATCTTGTATACTATTAGTCAAAGTACTTCTTAGATCTATGTGATCTATTCAAAGTTTATCTAAATATAGTTTCCCAGGTTTGTACTAAACTTCCTCTGATACCAACTATAATGTCCCAACCCCAGTTACCTAGAGTCAGTGCATTATTATATAACATTTTCCTGATCACAAAATATCATGTCTCGAAAGACCGATTAGTTTAGTAGCCTTGGAAACACTAGATACATCCATAAAGTTTACATTACATCAAAAATGAAAACTACAAAAACATAGTATCCCTAGTCCACATTCATATCCTCTCATACTATCCCTGCAGGTAATTCATAACAAAATTTTCACATCCTAGGAAAAAAACATAGAAAGGGGTGAGCTCAGATTCCCAGTAATGATAACAATATAGCGGAAACTTTCATAAATAAGCATAAACATTTAAGGGAATGTATAACTAAAACAAAATACTTTTAAACTTGAACTTTAGCATAATATGGAAAAAAATTAAATGAAATAATTCCATTTACTTATTCACATGGATATTCTACTAGTCAAATAATAACATGTAATATCAATAACCACTTTCATAATGATGGAATGCATAATGCCATACTATCATAACCACATAGTCAAGGCCTTGTGCCAGGACTACAAATAAGATTTTGTCAAGTCTTTGTGCTAAGACACTAGTTTGTCTCATGAGACCTACCGATGCATCGAGGACTTATAACGGGATCCACCCGTCACATATAAAGTCCAACACATTCCTCATATGAACAGGTTTAAACATAACATAAACATTCATATTAAAACTAGCATACGAAATGTCAATAATTTCTCTATAAACCATGAATGGTATAAAAATAACACATCCATAGTCAAACATATCACAAAACCTTTAATACAATATGAATGTTTTTTATCATAATAAATAAACTTCAAATATGCTTAAAATCTATCAAAGGATGTTGACATAGATGAAATTAAAACTATTTGAGAGAAATATATTTTTTTTGAAATCATTTAAAAGTAACATAATCATAAAATAAAAAAATTAATTTGAAAATATTTTTATAAACTTGTAAGGGAATCTTTGAAGATTTTATAATGGAGTAAAATAGCCGCACCCACCGTATAAGTTAAAAATCATTCTTACCTTAATTCTGTCGAAAAGGTTAAAAAGGTCCTTGTTTGGAAAACGACAAAGAGATTCCTTTATAACCTTCTTATAAAAAGTCAAAAAGGTTATAAATGACTTTAACCCATTGTCTGTAAAATAGTAAGAATTATTTGAAATACATTTTTAAGAAACATGGATGTGGATGATAAAGAGGTCCCAGTAGATATTTATGTATAAACAACCTCGGATAATGAAGGGATTGTGAAATAAACCCTTACCTTGTACTTTTACTTAGTCGATGATATGTTAAACTACTGTATAATAGTTAAAAAATTGTTATTAAATGATACAAGAACCATATACATAATTATGATATCATATATGATCTTCTAATAATTCTTTGTTAATAATATTTTAGTATTATCATCGTTTCGGGTGTTAACTTACTCGTTTTATTTTATATGTTTTGTTAAACAAGTATTTTTCGTTATGGATAGGTAGTATATTATTCATATTAAAAATGATATAAAGTTCGTAAACATTACTTTTAATCATCAAATGAGAATTAGTCTTTAATTGATACGATGGGGAATGAATCTCATCGTGTTCGTGGAGACAGTAGTCCGTATGTACGCACGAGCGACAATATCATTCTTTTGATATTAAAATAATGTATAATTGGATGGTATATCATATATACAGAATCATTATCATGTTATATTTATTATTTACATGAATTACACATCATTATTATACCCATCAAATTAATAATGTTTCAATTAACAATTACACCATGACGTGAAGACGGTAAGCCATACGTACGTACGTATGGTGACATGCAATTTAAAGGATGGATAGAATACTGAATATGGTTGTACCATGTTTATAATAACATCATAGTATATATAATATACCGGATTTATAATTTTATAATGGGGAAAACAAAGAAAGAAGAAGTGGATGAAGAAAGGAACTTGAAAGTGGGTGGTGAAAACATTACCTCTTCATTGGGTTCTTCCTTTTGATTTGATGAAAAGTGCTCCTTAAGTTGGCTTTATGATCATACAAAGGCCTATAGGTTGAATTTAAGGAATTTTATAGAGTATTTTGGTAGTGGTTGGACGAGCCAAAAGGCTTTTAATGTGTGAATTAGTGAGAAGGGAGAGTGCCCTTTTATAAGAGGGGTGAGGGGCACCTTTGGAAAAGCTAGAAATATTATTTTATAATAAATTCATATTCGGTTTATAATGGCTCAAAAGTGGACTCTTAAAATTATAAGGTGGGTATGGGTCAAAACACTTTCAACCAATAGAATTTAGACAGGTGTGGGTCATTATATTAACCTTATCTTTTAGTTTTAACTCTTAGTTAAATTTTTTTGACATTTACCATGTCACTTTTTATTTTTATATTATATAGTTAATAAACTTACTATATATATCCAAGAGACCCCCAAGTGATCCATTAAAGATACAAATATCATGATATACGTCCTTTGGACGATCCTTATATTTTTTGGAATAGAATATCACTTAATAATATAATATTTGTTTTAAAAACTCATTTATGACATTTTTGACACTATTCAATAATTGATTTTTGTTAAAGTCTTTAAAACTTTATTAATTCCAAACAAATTCATTTAAGAAATAATATAATTCCATATTAACCAATAAAATTCATGGATCTCATTAAAACATTAAATTATATTTATTTAAACATTTATAATACCAATTATTTGATTCATTAATTAATTAGGAAAATACTGCATCATTATTGTGTCATAAATAATATTAATTATTAAATGTATAAAAATTAAAAATAAAATACCATTATATACAAAATCTTTTTATATTTATAATGAGTATTTATAGTTGAAAATCCAACATATATAACCCAATATAAAATTTGTTTGCTAAAAGATGTATGCTTATGTCATTTTTGTATTTATTTTAACTTAATTAATATAAATTGTCTTTATCACTTATAAGAGAATCCATGGGGTCCGAAAATTGACCCAAAGAAGCCCATGGTGGGAAATGTATCCACAAATAAGGTTAAGACACGTTTTAAGGTAATTTATTATTATTATAATATTATGTTTTACCCTTATTTACAGGATTTACCCTTTAACCATGGTAAATAAAATATTTACCGAAGTAATTATTCAAAATGTCTAAAAATAATTGTTATCTATTTACACAATTTGGACCTCCGGATTCTAAATATAGAATCCATATTTTTAAATTAAAAACACAGAAGTGGAAAAAATTAATTTAAAATTAATTCCTGTTGTTAAAACAAAAAGCGTATTTTTAAGAGATAATAACTATCAAAAGATTGACAGTTTTTTATGTCTGATTTAAATGTGAAATTATGTCCAATGAAAAAAATTGTATTAAATGGTAAAAATATATTCTAAATATACTTTAAAACTACTTAAATTCATAATTTATCACTATCAATTATTTTGATTTAAAAAGTTGATTTTAATTAAAATTGAGTAATTTTCACTGTTCATCAAAATATAAAAGTTATCGGAAAAGTTCCAAAATTTTACCCTAGGATAATTTTGATATTACAAATCCAAAAATGAAGTCCATTTTGAGAGATAAAATTTATAAAATTTACAAAAGTGGATATTACTATTCATAATGGCTAGTTTGATTGGTTGTGGTGTGTGTTAGAACTCAATGTTGCGTACAACACACACTATTGTATTATATAAGGAGAAGCATACCGTGGAAGATTGGGGTGTTACAAATTTTTTTTATTAAATAACCAATATATTTTTATGACATTATGTTAATATGGTAACATAAAAAAATATACAATAATTTATTTTTATGAATTTTATGAAGATCCTCAATTACATCCTTAACAGATGAATCATTTTTTATAAAACCTTTAAATGATCTATGATTGAATTGAAATAAAAAAGTAATCCTCTCAGTTTTATATATTCTATATATATATATATTATTATTTCATCTAATATATTATATTCATTTACTTTGAATCTTTTATTTTTTTTCTAAACTGATTTGTTATGTGATTAAGCTTAAATACATCATTAAATTTTGATTCAATTTCAAAATACACTTCACAATATGTATAATAAAATTCCTCATAAATTAAATCATAATCAAATTAATCACTTAGAAATTCATTAAGCTATGATTTAGTTAAAAATTCTATTATTTCATATTCAATAAAGTTCTCATTATTAATTAAAATTATTTTATTAAGGCTCATTATTGAATAGTTTTAGTCTATTTTTGTTATAAACACTAAGAAATATACATTCATCCACTGTATAAAAATACTTTACTTGAGTGCATTATCTGTTACTGGTGAAAAAACGTATAAAAAAAGTAATTTTACTCGAGTATGGTTTTCTTCCATTCCATATCTCATATGTAGTTACCTTATTTTCAATATAAAGTTGCACTTTTTATAAACATATGATACCACATTCACTATGACATTTTAGTTATTACATGGAATAATAATCATCTTGAGTAATTCATTTTTTATATTTTATTTCATGTGATTTATTATTTCATCCACTCAACTTTTAATGGGGTAATTTTATGCGGTACATCATGTTTTATTTCATGTTTCTATAAGTAACTATCTATAAATAATGTGTAAAATTATATATCATAATCTGATCATAAATTTTTTATCATTCTTCTACATTGAATTTCTAAAAATATTAGATGATCCTTGATATAATTCATCACCTCTTTTTAAAAATTATGACCATGACCCATTTTATATGACTATGATAACAAATAAACTAGACTTAATACATTTCATCTTTAGTCCCCTTTTATGTCTTGGGCCAACAAACAATGATGTTAACCAAGTCAAGAAAATTTATTACTCTCTTCTTTTTTGGTTCTTATGGATCATGTAATATCATCCCATTTATAAAATGATTACAAGTCTTGCAACAATACCAATTTAATATAGGTATATTATTATATGTATAAATATTTGAGTGATTCTACAGGATTTACTTATTAATATTTCCATTACATAGATTGCTTATATTTTTTATCTCATCTATAGTAAGAAAACATGAATTATATTTGATATGGACTTCATAAATATTTCCATTTATCCTCCCACATTGGATAAAATATCCTCCATTATTCCCATTTATTAGCCATTAACACTTAATTAATAACAAATTAAGTCCAAAGTCACATTATTACCTCACACTAGAGAGATTATAGGGAGGTATGTTTATAAAGAGTACATTTGTGTTCTTCAAGTCACATCTATTAATATTTCTCTAATAATATTTAATCTTTAAAATATAATTATTTAAAAAAAATTCCTTTCCATCCACAATTTTTTTATTTAAGAAATGAAATTCATCTTCCAATAAAAACATCCCATGTTAGGGATCCATGTGTAATTATTCTTACATCCGTTTAATGTGGCATCAAACAAGTTTTAATTTTCTTATTTACTATTTTTTATTCAAAGAAGTTACATATTATATGGAAAATGTTTTGGGTTTATACACATTGTTCACATAAAGTTCATTATAATATTCTTCTTATTATTGTATAGAGATTTTATTCTACAATAGAACAGTAGTCCTAACCTCACTTTTTGCATTCTGTGAAGAATTTAATGTTAGAATTACAATCCTTCTATACCCAAAAGAAAATAACTTATATCCACAATTATTATAAAAAACAATATCAATTAATATATTTTATAAATTTATATGTAATATATGTTATTTTTCAATATTTTTTTTTTCAATTTCATAAGTCATTAATAAATCCTTTCAACTTTTCAATATTTTATGGTTTGATCTAGAGATATATAAAATTAGAACATCATCAATGTAAAATGATTGTCAATTATTTTATAAAATTTATATAAATAGATTTTACATTTTTATAATACATTCAATATTTTTTGGTGACCCTACCTCAATATTTTTCTTCATTTTTTCAATTTCACATAATGTAATTCTCATTACTACATAAGGCTTGGATGAATAATCTTCATTCCCAAGTCTACTATATCGCATATAATATTTTTTTAATTTGTAATCATTATTAAATATTACTTGAGTTTTCTTTATACTTTTCATTAGTAATGGGTAATCTTGATCTAACTCATATTTTCTAACCCAAATAGAGCCATGTTTGAATAATTAGAGGAATCAAGTTTATCCCATAATCAATAAAGACAAAAAAAATCTTTGGGGTAAAAAAATTATTTGAAGATGTTTTTTCTTCATGATATATCACCATATGCCTTATTTGAATGAATAATTAGATTATTATTAGGATACAAAATAGAAGATATAAAAATAGAAAAACTTTGGGGGGGGGTTCTAAAGTAGTGCATCACAAGAGAATAAGTACAAACAAGGTCAGCACACGTGGGGGGAAAGGGTACCTAGATAGTGATGATCATATGTGGGTTATCTTGGATTTCCATTTCCACAAAAAATATTACAATTTAATACATTATAACCAAATATAGAGAATTCTCATTACATTATCGATATTTATCTTAAATCTATATATTAGGTAGGTGATGGAACATGGAGTAGAATTTTCATTCACATAGTTTTGAGTCATAATTCATTTCATTTCATTTACCATAAGGTTCATATAATTAGAAATTCACACCTCTGAATTAGTAAATTAGGCATAGGATTCCTCCATGATTGCATTTTCCCGACTATTAGAGATACTAAAATCAACAAGAACCAAAAAATTATGGTTTTACACTATACCTCCTCTTCTCATAAGGCTGAGAGTGCATGATCTATCCACATTTATTTTGAGACTTCTGGCTCAAGGGTGTGAATGAACCCCTCTATAACGGTTGATCAAACTTTATTTGGATGGAAAATCCATTATTCCATCCATGATACTTATTAAGACATCAATTTTATACCAATAAATCTTTTATGAACCAAACTTCACCAAAAGACTTCTCAAGAAGAGATGCATTCCTAATAGAAAACTATTTTTTCCTTCAATCCAGGTTTTGTTTTTATCTATCCAATTATTCTGAAAATTAACAACTAAAATAATTATCATTCCCATCTAATCCTTATTGTTATAAATCACACCACGAAACAAATAATGGAGAAAACCAAGACTAGTATTTTCTTATTAATTCATACCCATGAGAGAGCTGAAGCTATTCCAAACCAATTTCACTGAGACATTGAAGAAAAAAAATACAGTCACTACACTTTTCTTTTCCCCTATGGTATCACAATTATCTAAAATCAAGATGGATTCATTTATTTCTAGTTATTTCATCCATAGTAATAGAGTGATTAATAATTATCCAAGAAATAAAGATGTACTTGAAATAGATATACTTGAAAAATGTCAAAGATCCCCATTTAGTAATATCACTGTTATTATAGAGATAACATGATGCTAGGAGACATTAAACCTAGGAAGCCAAGTGTTCCACCTTCCATGTTGTGGAAGAAAAAGCTAATCTCCCCACAACCCATGATCTTTCAGGAGTTCTTCATGAGGACCGAGATGCGGTAGTGAAGGGACAACCAAAGATATGAAATCTTCCCCAATGTAAAATCAAGGTTTTCTCCATAAATACCCAAAATAAACTTTCACCATTGAGAGAGACCATCCAGCACCTCCCACACTAGCTTCACATGGAGAAAATTTATGGATACCTCCACATTATGAATATTGATCACTCCATTAGAAAAAATTATAGCCATATGTTTTCATGAGGCCTAGTGGCTTCTACCATCACTATGAGAGTACTAAATTAAGGAGTCAAGACCCTCTCAATGTTTCTCAAGACCATTCTAGGAACCCTATGTGCCAATACTTCGCGTATTGGGATAGAGATTCAGATGTTGTTAATAAGGGTGATCTTACTACAAAAGGGAAAGAAGAGATTTTTCTAATAGTTAATCTGACTCGTGATATTTCCAAATACCCCATAAAAGGGTTTACTCCAATGAATTATTAAGGATAAGTGAGATCCATGGTAATCCATGAGAAACTATCTTTATAAATTCCCATTGGGATTTCCATGATCTCCCCACAAAGGTCTATTTAGTCTCTAGAGGCAAAGATGCTACTTTTTTTCCCAATTAATACATTATATTATACATTTAATATATTACCCTAGGGAACTATTGAGGCATATAAAATTACTTCTTTATACATTGATGAATAAAATCATATCATCCAAAAAAATAAGGTAATAAACACCACTGAAGTGTGTCTTACTTTTGAAATAAGGGATGCTGCCAATGTAAATTATCTTATCAAGGGGTCTAATCAATGAGTCCTTGGTCAAATTAAATAATCTTTGGGAAATGCGGTATCATTTTCTAAGAATAAAATTATATTTTAAGAACCCACAACTCTTTCGAATTATAGAAATTTGGATCCATGGGAGAGGTAGCATCTATAAAAGGTCTCAAACCAAATCCGAGAAACCCATGTAATCCATAACTCTGGTAATGAATCCAAATTCCATTATCTAACATTTGTTTTCTATATCAACCTAGATCACCACATTATAAATTAATTTTTTTATCTATTTCACTAATACCTTCAATTTCTATTCCAATGGACTCTTGGTTAGACCTACAACTAATGAAACCATGTTGTTCTTCTAGCACCTAAGAATGCAGGTAAGGGGAGAGTCTTTTGTAATATAAAATGGCTAGGACATTATACATGAAATAAAATATATTTATTGGTCTAAACTATTTAAAGGAGTAGTTATCCTTAAAAATTGGGATGATAATATGACAAATAGAATAGGCCACCCGAGGTAAGTTCACCCCCATAAAATATTCATTAATAGATCTAATAATCCACCCTTTATTGAGTTCGCATTAGTGAAAAAATAACAAGCCTGGAAATCCATCTATTTTATGGGAACTATCTTGATTGAGTAAGGAAGAAACATCCCATCCCTTATTTAATTAAAAATTATTTTGAAAGAACACATTTTTGGGGTTGGAAATAATAATGGGGAAGTATTTGAAGAGATCATGGTGACCTTCAAGATACCCCACTTGCATGAGTGGATTATCCTCCTTGAGAATATATTTATAAAAGGCGTCATCCATGCCACATATCATATCGGGATTATTTTAGAAAGATATATCATACTTGAGATTGTTTAAAGTGAAGAAACACATCATTTCATTAATGTTAGAATGGAGGAAATCCATATTTCAATATCCTTATTTATGGTTAGGGACTCTGGACATCTCTTTATTGGTTCTCTCTTGTTCGAGGAGATATTTAGAAAGATTATTTTTCTTAATAATGATGGTTTTGAAGAGGTCTATATTCATGTTATACTTGATACTAGACTTGATATAATCTATATCACTCTATATTGGTATGAGATCAAAGACTCAATTTAGATTCTGGGAAGTATAGTTTAGAAGGTTTGTTGTGAGTTTCCTTAGATTTTTGTAGAAACGTGTCCTCACATAGACATTAGTATTCTGGATCAAGGACTCATGCACCAATGAATGATAATCAGTATTAATGATCGACTATTTGTAGAATAAAAATCAACCTCTACCATCATTACTTAAGGACATGCTGATAAGAAGAATAGAATGATGCTATTACTAAAATAGCCTAGAATCTACACTCCACTATTTAGTCCTAAAATCATAAATATTATATTTTGGTATTTGGTATTAATAAATGTGACCTAATTTTTGTGGTCCAAATATCACAATATGAAAAGGAAATATTGGATCACATACATTCTCATAGACCTTTTAGGATTTGTGTTTTAGAGAATTAGGGAAAACTCTTTCATAAACATTACCTTTATTTTTATATAATAAATTATGCCTCTTAACCCAAATTTCATTACTTCACATTAATTCATCATCATCATGAATATTAAATCATTCTAGAAATAATTAATTCTCTATATTTTATTGATAACCTAGGGAAAAGAAAACCTAAGAAGGGTGTGATCAATTAATCATTACAGGTAAACATAATCATTATGAGTTGAATGCCATCAGTCTGTATAATAAGAATATAAGAGTTTGATTACATAATTAGAGTACATTATATAATCATAAAAGAACTCATACCCCTCAATACCGAAATCATTAGTAGTGAAACAAGATATAAGACTTTAAAAATGAAAAGAGTCATAAGAACCAATAATCATGAACCATTTGATATCAATCTTGATGAAAGGAAAAAATGTAAACTCCTTGAAAGCATAGATAAAACATGTTGGTCTCTTGGAACATCATATTAGTATAACACATACATAACCCTTAAAAATTGAATAACCATATGGTCGAAAACCAATATAATTATTTGGGGAACATAATCATTACAAAGTGAATTAAAGTTCTATCTAGGTGAACTCATCATTTATGATATATTAGGCTCACCCAATGTTATTTGGGTACACCCATCATATATGCTATAACAGGCTCATCTGACACTATATTGAAATACTCATTACAAAAAACTTCTATGAACAATTATATGAATAAAGTATATAGATATTTCTTTTCATAAAAGAACTCATAGAAAGAATCATTATTACTATTATATCATGATTAAACTATGTAAAATAAAGGGGTTTCATGTCAATATCCTTGAAACATGATTAATCCATGGAAAATAAATTAGTTCCCTAACAAACTCTTTAAATCATGGATATTTCATGGAAAATAAATGGGATCCTGGAATAATCTACTTGAAACATGATTTTAACTTGGAAAAGAAACGGGTTTCAGAATAATATTTTTGATATAATATTAGTCCATCCAAAAAAATAATAAGGATAGTATCAATAAATCATATAATAATTAGAGTAAGTATAAAGGATTTTTTTGTTGATGAATAGAAATATATTAAATATAATCATAAAAACATTCTTAATAACTTTATCCTTTTCATTTTGATAATCACATTTTAAATATAAATGTTCACAAAAAATACTGAAAATAATTTTATTTGAAAATAATAATTGAATATTATAAATTTTGTTTTAAAAAATTATATCTTTCTTAACACCAAGAAATTCATTTTGTGTTATACATATTAAAATAATTATGTTTTTCACTTTTTCGTTAAATAAAAAAAGGGAATTATTTAAAAAAATAAATATTCCTTTGTAAAAATTTGATAAAGAGACCAAATTTGGAAAAAATATATTTAACATATCATTTTGAAGAGGTTATTTTTTTAAACATTTATTTTTAAAACATGGTTTTGTAAGGAAATGAATTTCAAACTAAATAGGGAAGTAAAGATGGATTTTCTTGAAAACATGTTCTCAATTCTTTAAAGAAAAAAAGATCGAGAAATAATTTTATTAATTATAAATATCATTGATAAACAGAGGATAATAAAATGAAATATTTTTATTAGGAAATTTTAAAATAACTTTATTCAGTTGATATTTAAGAACAAATAATCTCATTTTGATTGATATTTTTAAATTAACCGTTAAAAATGATCATATGGTGTATGTGAGGATTAATCGATGAATCAATTATTTGTGTCAAATATAAATCCACATAAAAAAGTGAAAATACAACATAATATAATAGAAATTTATTTCACACATAATCTTATAATATCAAAGATGATGAAGAATTAATATAACCTAATTAAAATAAATTGTGTTATAAAATTAATTAACACTTTGTAAATTTTAATTCAAATCACCTTATATAAAATAATTAAAATTAAATAATAAAATATCCTAAAATTGTTATTCATTCATTATATTACATGAAAATGAGGTAGTATATACATCATATAAAATAAATTATTTGTATAATATTATAATATTCTTTAATAAAATGAAATGGAGAAAAAATATTTTACATCACGATTCCTTTTAGTTTAATGGGATTTAACCTCTTATATAGTGGTTTTAAACATGTTATTAACTTAATAAAGAACCATATTTAAATTTATAATTTTATATATGAACCTTTTATTACATCTTTTCTACCTTTCATTACTAATCCTTCATTGTTTTCATTGTATTGGGTGTTAAATACATTGTTTTAAAATTCAGGCATTATTTTGAAAGATAGGGTTCTTGTGAATATAATATTGGTAAATAATATAAATAATAATAATCCTGAAATAATTATCATATCTATGAATCAATTATAATTTAATTTATAAATATGAGTGATGGTTTGAAAAATTAACTACGTTATGATCATGGAGATGGTAGGTCGTACTGATGCATGAGTAAGGTTTTCATTTTTCAATGATCTCTACAAAAACAAGGTAAGAAATATTTTAAAATTATATAATTTTCATAATAATATATATATATATATATATTATCCATGTGGTTTGGTGATGAATAGAGGGAGTCACGTAACTCTATAAAGGTGGTAGTCTATAAGTACATGAATGGCATTATTATCTTTCAGTGAGTTAAAGGGTATGAAAGAAAATTATTTATTATACTTTCATAACTACATATATGTAATGAATTCAATTATTATTTCATTTATATCATAAAAATTCATTTAAGTCATCTCTATTATATTCAATTTAAATTGTCAGTTAAAATGAATCACATCTCTTTGTGAAGTTGCAGTTGGTCGTACACATGAGCAAGGTCATCATATCCCCTATGAAATAGAAAGTAAAACATTATATTTGATATAAGACCTAAAGAGGTACAATTTTGTTATAAATATAATATATATTATTTATATCTTTCATCATACTGAATAGTGGGAGGTGGTAATGGAAATATAAATGACATTATTTCGTGAGGTAGTAATCTTCCATACACACGACAGATGATTTTGTAACCTATTTTATGTTAGAGGAGAAGTGTTTATCTTATTACATTAACATAATTATATATCATTATATTCATGGTAATTATTTTATTATATATTCATCTTTTAAGAATAATTTATGGAGGTGGATGAAGAAAGAAAAAAACGCTCATTAAATAAACTTACCTATTATCCAGGTAACTTCTTTTTATTTACACAAGAGGACATAATTGGATGGATTTATGCCCAAAATAATGATCATAGTCAGATATTATGGAATTATATAATTTATTTGGGATTTCTTTGGCCAAATAAATATGTTATAAAGGTATTAATAGAGTAAGAGAGTGGGTGAGATTTTTTATGTGTGATGAGTGGCACACATGTAATTTTTTTAAAAGAATGAATTACAATGACATTTTTTTGTCACAAGGATATAATAATGAAAAATTGTAGATAATATAATTTTAATGGTCAAAATATGACAACATGATATATTTTAGACAATTTTTATTTCATTTTAATCCTTATCTTTGTTGTTTGACCAACCGATAAATCATTTTTTACCTTAACTACAATAATTTATTTTTGATATTTTCTCTATTAATTTTTGTAAAAATATTATGTTTGCCTTATTAGATAATATATGTTATTATTATTACAATAATAGAATCCATTTTTTCAATTCAATTCACATAAGTTGCAAAACGTTATTTAAAATCAATCTCCCAGACATGGTGAGAAAGCGTTGTTTCTAAGAGAAATTGTTTAAATGTTTATAAGTTTTTTTATCTAGATTTTATATAAAATTGATTAAAATAAAATTACTTATATTAATATATATATAAATTTATATTTATACTAATTATACTTTAAGAAAATTTAAAATATAATTTACCTTTATAAAAAATTTAAACAAAATGTAGTTTTCAGTTAAATATTAGTATCATTTTCTATTCACAATAAATATTTTTAGAAAAATATAAAAAATTATACCTAATATATATTTGATATTTTTATAAAAAAAATTAATTATATTTTTGAAATAAATTTTCTAAAACAAGAAAAATATTAAAAGAAAACCTACAGACATGGTGAAAAAGTATGTTTTCGGGAATTTTATATTTTTCAAGAACAAGAAAATTTTGTATTAACTTTATGTATAATAATAAAACTTTTATGATTATAAATTAATATTTATTGATATATAATATATAAATTTCAATTAAATTATTTCTAATTAGGGTTTAATTTAATTAATTAAAATGGAGAATCTTTATGTACTGTAAAATAGTCTTAAGAGAAATTGTGTTTAAAAAACCAAATTATACAAAAATACAATCTGATTAATATTCAAATATAATTATGTAGATAAAATATAACTAATAAAAAATCATGTTACTTTAAATCATATTAAAAATATAATGATACTTTTATATTTTTTTATTTATTTAAATCAAATGATATTTCCACAAAAATCGGTATTTTTCACTATTCCCAAAAAAATAAATACTTTTTGGAAAAATAAAAAAATATACCCTAAAGTAAATTCTGATAAGATTATTTAAAAAATTGATTTTATTTTATAGAATAATGTTTTCAAAAAATTCAAAATTTTGATCAGAATATTTTTTCCCCAATAAAAAACAAACTCATTTTTCATGAATTTGTTTCTTAAAGAATAAAATTACTTTTCTAAAACATGATTGAATATTTTTTAAAAATGTATGAAAAATTTTATTGAGAATAATATATATATAAATATATATTTCATAAATTATTTAAAACTATTTTAAATGCCCAATCCATATTAGCCCGTAACCGATGTTTTAGTATATTACATTTGCATAAGTACAAGCTTCAAACCACAAGTGACCTAATTCTTTTATAGTTTTGGAAAACTATATTAAATATATGATACCTAATATTCATTAGGAAATTAAAATAAATCATAACATAAGTAGAATATTATAATCCCTGAAACTTATTCAAAGGATTTCCCTTTAAAACATGGGGAAATGAAATATAATAAGGGTAAGCTCAAATGATCAGTTAGGGTACGTAAAAGGGCATCAATATAGTTTTTTTGAGAATAGATCAAGGGAAACATGATACAAGAAATAAAAAGGTATGGTTTAGTTGTATTCCAACTAAGATTATCGTTCTTGTATGGAGTATAATAAACCAAGATATTCCTGCAGATGAGAATGTGAGGAAGATAGGAATTAACATATCTTCTAAATGTCATTGTTGCAAGTTATATATAGAGGAAGATGATAAAAATATATTCATTGAGAGTGATTGGGCCATCATAGTATGGATATTTTTAGGAGGGTTTTCTGGTATTTTTTCCTTTGATCTTGTGGATTTTTTTATGGAAAGATGGTTCCATTGTATTAAAAGCGAGGGACCAAAAAATGGCCAATACAGTAATATTAAGTTTAGGTTCTTGGTACATCTAGTGGGCAAGAAACATGGCCAGGTTTTAAGGTATTCTTTCCCTAGAGTTTTCAATTGTTATGAGGAAGAAATCCTTGCTTATTGATCTAGTTAATGGTTTTAATAAATCGAATGATGCTCTATTATTGATCTCCTTAGAGGGGAATGATTTTATGATTCAACAACCTATCCATACACTGAGAGGGGACTGGGTTCTGTGGGTTGGGCAAAGGAGAACTCCTTGGTCAATAGCTTATTCTATCAGGAAGTGCAAAGCTATCCTCAATAACACCAACATTTTGGTTATTCATGTATGGTAGGAGGGAAACAATGTGTCTGATCATATTGCTTTAGTGGCGGCGACTGATCAAGGTAATCATGTTATTTTGTTATGTTCTCTTTAGTTCGACCTCGAGGCGGTTAATTTGATTATGGGGGATCAATTGGGTCTTCATTAATTTAACCCCCCTATCTTGTTTTTCTTTGACTTATTTGTTGTAATTTTTCATTATTTTTAATAAAAATGCAATGTTGATGACGAGAATAACTCAGCATGGAATGGTAAATAACTAATAACACATTCTATTTGAAAAACTATATATGGAATAATGAATATCGGAAAGTAATAAACCAAAACACATAGAATTAATAATACCAATTTTATGTGAACATATATATGTTATTTTTAATAAAATTATCACAATAAAGTGAGTTTTTCTTGGGAAAGATAAAAATCACAAAGTAATTTGATATTGTAATGATAAATTTTACCAATTGGTAATTTTCAAGTCAAAACCCCTTGGATGAGAAAATAAAAGGTTAAAAAAATTAAATACAATAAAGATAGAAGCATTCATGATATAATATTTAAAAAGGGATAATAGATACACCACACACCAAAATTAAGTGGTGTAAATGGCGCATGCCTCACAAAATGAAAAGTGAGCCCAAAATCACTTACCTTGTATCCAACGAGTCACATGTGTTTTTATCTTCCAGAATAATAAACATATATTAATTATTTAATTGATTTAGAAGATTTTTAATGTTTATTATTACATTGAATTAAATTATTACCATTTTTGAAGAAACTATTTAAATGTAAAATATTATAAATTTATTGGTTGTTACATTCTCTGCACCTTAAATAAATTGAATCCTCACAATTCAAATGTTATATCGGTAAACAAGGGATTGATATTTGAAAACAAACTATTGTTGAAAAACCCACACTATTAATAGGTTTGATAAAACAACTTAATAATTAATAATGATAATTACAATTATCACGTAACTATATTCCATAGTTGGAGAACATAGGTGGGAAATGGAAACATGGATAGAAAAGAAAAATCTAAAAATCATGTTGTGATTAAGAGTGATAGAGAACATCTTTTGTTGAAAGATGATGAAAAAAAATACTTAAACCAATGTTATGAAAAAGGCCATTGATATTATAAAAAATTTCGGAAAATATGAAATCATTTTTCTTTCTAGATAGTTTTTTATATAGTTAATAAATTCATTCACACAATAATAATATAAGAAAATATATATTTCTATAATTAAATTTTTTTCCTTTGATAGTGTTTTCAACTATATATACTTCCTCTATTAGCACAATATGCATTATATAGTGAAGTAATATGTCAATAAGTAAAACCACATCCAAATTTCATCTTGAACCATAGAATAAATGGTTATTTTGTTGTGAAATATTATTATATAACTCTTTAGATAAAGGTTTTTTAATTTCCACAATGAACTTGTAAAATAAAATAGACGGGATTTTAATCGTCACATAACAAAAATTTGAACTCCTTAATCATGTATTCTCTTATAATATGCTAATAATTTTGATTTATATAAAACCTTAGGGGAAACATGCTTTCTTACTTATTCTTTAAGTAAGAAACATATTATTGTATACATTCCTCAAATAAAAAATTATTGTAAACTCCATTAATAATATCATAACCTCTTGAAAAAATAGTCATTAATTACTTCCATGGGCGACGAAAATTAAATCAACCATATATTTATTCCAACATCATTATGCAAGTATCAGAGAAATATTAAGGGTAATATTTCACTCAATCATATTTTTCCAAAAATGGTAAACTTTTTACAAAGTAACTTTTCTCATTAACTTTTAGCATATGATCTTAAAGACATAATGAAAAGTAATAAAGTAAAATGATAATATATTTCATGATTATTAATACCATTAAATAATTGATAAAATACATAAATGACCCAAGTCTTGAATCCAAACATTATAAAATTAATTATTCATCTTATTTCATTGTAGTATAATAATCTTTACCATGTTTCATTAGCCTCTTTTGGGGTATATTCCTTTGATGCATGAGACACATATTTTCATATTGTCCCATAATCTTGTAGTGGAAACATTGAAAATTTTGATTTTTATTTGTTCCCTTTCAAACAAGAAATTAGGGAAATATTTCTAAAAACTTATAACAAACATCCATTCCATTAAAAAAAGCATTGGGGTGTTTCTTTCCACAATTATCACATTTGAAAAATACCACTTTATCTTATACCTTTTATATATCTTTTGACATGAAATCCTCTTATTTTCAATCACATATTAGAATCCATAAGACTTCTATAGTTATTTATCAATACTATAATCACATGACACAATTTCCTCATATGATTATTATTTTTAGGATATTATTTCCCTTTCTAATATTGGACTAATGCCATTAAATATATGATATTTTTTAATCCTTAGATCATGTACACATGTGAGGTTCACGTTCCATTTTCTAAATGCCATTTATAAATGAAAAATTACACTAAATTAGTTCATATCATTATAAAACATAGTGTATAATTCCATAATTAGAAAATTACTTAACTTAAACTGAAAATTTCTTTCATAGGTAAACTAAAAATAATAAACATTATATTTTTGGGAACATTTTTACTTTTAAAAATATCCTAATAGTTTTTAAAGAATATGTAAATTATCTTATGTTTATCCCCCATGAGTGTCAAAATAGGTGCTTAGTAAGGACCGTTGTCATGTACTAGGTTACATTTGAGTAAGTCTCGATGAACCTTGTTAGGTTTATTACCCTTAGGTACATCTATTCTAGAACTACGTCCACCTGTAATATCTAAGAAATGATGTAATTCTAGAATGGACGAAATATTATATATCTTACCAAAATTATAAGATGTTCTTCTATACTTATCTTGAATGTATATCTTAGGGTTATATTCCCTAATCTAGGTTTTCTAAATCTAGTTTCCAAGATTTCTGTTAAACATCCTCTGATTCTAACTGTAAGGCCCCTACCCAAGTATCCTGGAGCAAGTACAATACTTTATTACATTTTCATAGATATAAGATTTAAATACAAAGGGTCTAAATAGTCTATTAGTCCTAAAAACCATATTCTATACATGATACAAATAATAAATTAGGATAAGAAAACAAAGTATAATATAAGTAAAATCTCTTCACCATTGAAACCCATTTAAAGTATTCGATATTATAACCTGGAGAAAATAAACATAATAATGGTGAGATAAAACTATTAATAAGGGAAAGAAAAACAAATTCAATAATTATTTTATGAGAATAAATCTATATGGAAAGGAAAATAACTGATTACATGTTCCATTCAAATAACTATATAATCGTTATCAATATGGAATGGTAAGAAACTAAAAAACAAGTCATCTAATCTCTATATTGGGTGTAAAATTTTATTACCAATTTATCAAGTCTATCCTCAAACATGTTTTGGTTTTATCTTTTTCATTGTTGGTTTAAGAATAATAATAAATTGGGAGGATAACGATAATGGTGAAGTATGATATTTCTTAGAATCTAAGCTTTTCCAAGATTTTTCTATAGGTTGATGGATGATTTCACGCCATATAACTGGGTTGCACAATGTGTAAGAGCTGTTGGATGCAAGTTGTGAAAGCCTTTATGTTGTGATAGGTTACATTATGTGAAGAGAACATAAAAATAATGAGTAAATAAATGGTCAATATTTTAGTCTGAGATGATGGGTTTTTCATCATATGTGGGACTTTTATAGTGACACATCATGTAACTGGGTTACATGTCATATAATGACCCGCATGCATTTTTTTAAAATAGGAGTGTTACTATTTTGTTTTAATTATTTCTCTATACTATCATTCTATTTACCGAGGACAATTCCCATGGGATTTTAGGAGACTCCTCTCATTCTAGAATGATCTGATTGGTGTTCGATATTCGTTGTGTTTATGGTGCATCTCGCTAAGTGAGCGCTCATTCCATTTATTTGTTGTCTTTGATCATGAAAGTTTTCATGGGTTGAATTATCAGATTCTTTTGTCTAAGTTGGTGTTTCTTCATGACTTCTTCTAGAACTGTGATGTAATCTTATCCCGAAGGACATTCCTTTTTTGGTCGTGATGCAACAGGCATTCATTCTTGAGGTAAGTGTGTTTCCTCCTTTTGTCCGACCCCTCATTTTCTAACTTGGATTAATCTTACGATTAGGATTGGATTATGGTTCCTTATTTATCATCATTAGAATTTAGTTGTGGGTGGATCTCGTTGATGGAGTGTGCGGCTCGAGTTTTTTGGTTTGTGGTTCCAACTCTATATAATGTTGACGATCGTTATTATTCATGATTTATAAATAGATTTATACAAGGAATTGGAATGATTTATTTGTGTGTGTTGAAAATCATTTTTAATGAAAAATGGCTTTTCCCTTGTTTTTGATTTATTAAAATAATTGGGTGTATGTTTTTAGCGTCAAAATGGGTATGTGAAATAGTTTTCAATGCATTAGACCAAATTGTTAAAATGATCACATCTGTTACCTCAGGTAATTAAGTAAAAGGTTTAGATTGTGTCCATCATCCATTATTTGTGATTATCATGTGTTTTTATTATGAGGATTTTAACTATTTCCTAGAACCATTATTCTTGGGTACTGATGTTGACTTCGTTTAGGGGGGTGTTACTCATGGGGTATTCCAATGATTGTTAGGACTATGTTCTAGGAACTAGATTGTATACTAGATTGAATGTCTATAGATAGTCTATTAGTATGACCTATAGAGATCCTTGGTGATGAGACTTTTTCTTCTATTTTGGTTTCTTGTATTTATTGTTTAGACTTAATATGACTATTTATTCATACAAAAATTGATATTGAAAACATTTTTTGAAATTTATATACCTTATTAAGTTTTAGAATTGGGAAAACAGGGAATGTTTACCATGTTTTCTATATAGATTCATTCTGGATTATCATGATATGTTTTATTTAAAATGAGAATATAGGATTTTTTATACAATGAATTGTTATAGAAAACATTGGTGGGATCCTATTGAGGCTATTATCTCACACCATGTGCACCTCTTCAATGGTGCATAGACCTTTATACATATTATATTGCAGGTAAAGGAATAGTTCCACAGTGATGTGAGAAGGTTTTTTTTCAATTGCTCTAGGAAGATAGTGGTGAGACAATGGGAGTTCATCTGCATCATCACATGGAGTAGATGTTTCATTTTGGTCTTTTTTTAGTTTTCTTATTTTTGATGTATTTTTACAGTTATGTAATATATTTATTATACTTTTTATACATGTATGTGTCTATACATGATATGAATTTTGATACGCTGGGCGAAAATTTTCCCTCTAGTTGTTGTTAGATGTCTAGGTGCATGTCGCCAGCCTATGGGGATTGCGATCAACCTTCTAGTATGTGGAAGATCGAGTTGGGTGCCAGTTTTTTTAGTAACCCACATCGGTTTATTACACTAGTAACGAAATGATTCTACAAATATATCGAAACAATAATCTCATGGAAAAAACAATTAATTAATTCTCAATATTTCTAATTCCTTATTATTGGATATCAGGTTTCATAGGAACATAATACCTTTTTCTATCGAGGTAGGAAAATTTAAACTGTCCCAATTTGACCAACTGATTCATCTCATGAGAGTACCGATGCATCGTGGGGATTACATTAACCGAGACACAACTCATAGTTCTTGAATTAAATTATCACAAACCCATGTCTTGAATGTTAAGAACATTCCTCGCATATCAAATGATCCTTTTAAATAAAGAACAACATGCCTTATCAAATATCCATTTTAAAAACTGATTTATCTATAATTTATCAGTTAATCAAATGGCTATCAATGTAAGCACAATATCTAAAAATTATATATTTTTTATTCAGAAATAATATCCTTTTCATGGGAATATTGACATTTCATCTACAATAAAATGTTCATAAGGAAGTTATTACTTCAAGAGAAAGTTATCAATCACAAAATAAAGTGATTTTAAAAAGATAACATTTACCACTTGGTATTTTTCAAGTCAAAAAATATTTATATTATAAAATTAAAAATAAAACATTAAAAAAATAAAAGATAAAAATATTCATGATATAATATATCAAAATTGATAGAAGAAATATCACATAAAATAAGTAACTCGTGTAAATGGTGCATGCCACACAGAAAGAAAAGTGAGATAGAAATATCTTCCCCTACGTCCGACTTGTAACATGTGTGTTTATCTTCTTTAATAATAAACATATATTTACTTTTTTACATTAAATAAAATAATTTAAAGTTTATTATTACCTTTACTTTATGTATAAATTTTTTTCTAAACCACTATTTATAAAATTGAGTTTATATCGGGTGTTTGGACAATATTCAATTTATGTATCAAAAAGGTAATTGATTGGTCTAATATAGTCAAAGGGGTTATTATATAAACATATAAAGTATAATCATAATGGTATATATATCATATTTATAGATCAATTATAGTATTAAAACATATCATGAAATATGGTAATGAAAAATTATCCAACATTATAATCATGGAGACAGTAAGCCAAAGAGACGCATCAGTAAGATTCACATTTTTCAATGATCGTTATGGAATAAAGTTAAAAATAAAAAAATAAATTATATTTATAGAAATGTAATTATGTCATTAATATCTTATATATTTCATTTATGTAATATATTTTTAATTAAAAACAATTTTAATATAGTCCTTGTATAGTGTGAACGAATCACATCTTGTTGAGGTGGCGGTAGTCCACACTTCGAAAAACTATGTTATCATATTTCCACAAAATCGAGTGTATAATGGAATTTGTTAAAAAATAATTCCAGAAGAACAATTAAAGTATTTATATAATATATATAATATAAAACCATTTTTTTTCATTATAATTACAACTATGATATGTGTAAAAGGAAAAACGAACAGTCATCGATTTGCAAGGTGGTAGTTCATTGTACATGAATGAGAAGGTCATTACCCATTAAATGGAAGTATGTGTAAGTTTATGTAGAACGCATAGAATAAAAAAATCTCAGTACATTTTATATACTGATGTTATTATATTATCATGATAAAAAATAATTAAATGGGTTTATAATTAAATGATATAAAAGTCATTGTTATAAAATGTAACCTCATAATTGGGTAACACTATTTGGTTTCCACAAAAAGGATTTGTTAGTTTAATTTCCTCAAAAGGGGAAACATATAAAATTAAGTTAGGGATATTGGGATATTTTTTTATCATATATTTTGTAACCCAAATTTCTTTATAGTTATGAATAAGGGGCAGGGGTGAGTGCCTTTTTATAGTGGAGGATGATTTGCATTCTTGTAAATTTTGGAAAAGGAAATTCCAGATAACTTTTTCTTATAAAACGTTGCTCCAATAATGATAAATTTCATAGAAAATGGATTTTAGGTTAGAAATATATATATGAAATATATTTTGGACAATCTTACCTGTCATTTTGGCCCATAAGTTTACGGTTTAGTCATTTGTTAAGCTGACTTTTTCTCTTACTCATCATAATTAATTTTAGTTACTTTCACTAATATTTTTGGTCAAAAATATGTTGAAATTATTAAAAATTTACAATTATTATGATTAAAAATATGGAATCCTTTTTTCTAAATTACAGTCACATAAGTGGATGAAATTAATTTAAAATTAATCCCACAGGCTAGACAACAATGCAGGTTCATAAGGAAAAAACGTTCAAAGCTTTTCTCTGTTTTTATTTACAATTTAAATATGAAATTGATTAAAATGACCTAAATAGAATAAATATATGTTAAATTTATATAATTAATTTTTAAAACCAATAAAAAATTTCATTTAATCTTATAAAAAACTTGACATGAAAACAGTTTTGAATTAAAATTCAGTAATTTTCCCTATTCAAAAAAATAATGAAACATCCTAGAAAAATACCAAAAATTCACCCTAACATAATTTTAAAATTTTAATTTCAAAAATAAACTATATTGTTTATATTAAATAAATAAAAGTTTCAAAAATAATATTTAAATTAGTTGTGCCATTAAATTTCCTTAAAATTGCGATTATTAAAATATAGGTTATTATGTGCTATATCGAGTTTCTTGTTATCTTATGCTTATGAAATATATTGGATGAATGTAAAAAACATTTTCAAAAATATATAATACATATGTTACATTAATATTGACTCTTATTTAAATTAATTTAATTTATTGGGATAAAGTGATATTTGTGAGCATAGAAATAGTTTTTTATAAAAAAATTTCCTTCATATTCAATTAGTTCTTGTATTCATTTATAATAATTTATAAGAAATGAATTAAGCCATATATTTTCCTTAGATAGTTAATCCAATTCATAACCATAAATTTAATGTCTAGGATTTATCTTATTATGTTAAATAATAATTTTAAGAATATATTATTATTCAACAAAACTCAGTCTTGCATCTCACACAAGTCATTGAGGAAAGTCTCTCATTCATGTAATGAAATCTAACCACATTGTCACATATAAAGAAATTTAAAATTTATATTACATGTTACATAAATAAAAATAGTTTTTTGTGTAAATAAATATATAGGAAAATTTTTAATTTATTCTAATATGTAAATATTGCGGAGTCCTTGGGTGTTACATTCTCCCCGCCTTATATAAATTTTATCCTCACAATTCAAAAATGATCTTGATAATCAAGGGATTTATATTTGAATAAAAAATATTTATGAAAAATTCACTTCATGAATAGGTTTCATAACACATCTTATTAATGAGATATAAAGGTAAATAAAATTGTCTGGTAACTAGGTTCCCTAGTAAGATAACATAGGAGGTAAATGGAAACAAAGACACTGAAGTAAAATATAAAATTCAAGTTCTGATAGAGATTTATAGAGAATATGTTCAGTTAAAAGTTTATAAAAAAAATCCTTAATCCAATGTAATGAAAATTTCCATTGATAAAATAAAAAACATTTGAAAATATGACACTATTTTTTTAATATCATTTTCCTTGAGTAAATAAATTCTTTCACACTCTAAGAATATATGTAAATATACATTTTTATAAACATAATATTTTAATTTGATTATGAATTGAACTATTTGTATAGAAAAACTGACCTTTTAAATATAAAATTACATGATTTAAAGCATAATTATACATCAGAGTACAAGCCAAGGATTGTTAAGTCTAGTGTCTTAGAATACTATGTACATAATACATAAACATGGTATAAAAAAATTCATTATTTAATCTTCAAAAAGAGATCTTAACATCCTTTAAGCCCTTAAATCTGCATAGGATAACCTGGGGATAACATGAAGAAAAGGATGAGCTAAAAATCCCATTATGGGAATGAAAAAAAGAAAGAAGCTTAAGCACATGAGTTAAATTGCATAACATAAAGATACCAAAAGCATGGAACATATGGAATCATAACATATAATGAGGGGATAATATAAACATGGAATCCTATAAATGTGGAAGAAACATAAAACATGTATTTATTATGAGTCTAGGATAACCACCAATCTCATTTACCATAGTTTTATGGGTTAAGGCTAACCGCCAATCCCATTTCCCATAGCAGCACAAGCTAAGGCTAACTACCAAGACCATTGCACATAACATCTCATGAGACATAACTTTACCCAACGCATTAGAGCACTATATGGACGCACCCATATTACACATCAAGAACATTTTTTCTACAAAAATAATCATACATAATCAATATTATATAAACAAAGGGGTTACCCATGGAAAGAATTGGTTACCACAATCACGACCGAAAGCATTAACAATGGGAATATAATGACAGTGTCCACAAAAGAAAGGAATCAGAAAAATAAATGGAAGTTCATAAGTTAAAATAGGAATATATCATTAAATTTTATGTCAAGTAGAAGTGACAACATGTATTAAATGTATTTGAGAAATTTTAGCATTAAATTTTTTTGCGCGGTTTTAAGGGAAATACCATAGAGCTTTTAAAATAGACAAGAGAACACTATTTTATATAATAACTGATGTGAAATAATAATGTTTTCATGATAAAAAGTCTAATTTTATGAAGGAAATGGTGTCCTAAATCATATTTTAGTGTGCACTTAAAGATGGGAAAAAATTTGGTAAGTTCCCTTAAAATGAGTTTTCTTATTGGGAAGTATCAAGGATGTTTTCACTTAAAAACATGTGTATCCAAAAAAAAATTGTAGATGGATCTTGGAACAGGAGTTTAGAGCATATAAATAGCATGTATATGTTTTACATAAAAATAAAAGACAACATTATTTGGGTAATAAGAAGGATAGGGCAACCCGAAATAATAAAGTAGGTTCGAGTATAATTCATTACAGATTATCGATATGGTATTGGGTGCACCTAAAAAGGATTGATGAGAGATAAAAGGGTTTTCTCATAATTTATAAATTAAGAGGGGAATATGGGGGATGTGAGGAATTATACCCCATCATTTTGGATTACACATAAAAAGACATATCATAGAGGGAAATATTGATTAAGAGTGAAATGGGGAGGATCCCTTACCTTAAATTCCACTTAATTCATCTCCTCTACGTCGAAAAATATAACAATCATAATATGATAGAGAGTGATAGAGAACAAGTTTAGCTGAATTTTTATGACTATAAATCCTTAAACCAATTTTATGAAAATGTATACAAATATCATAAAAGATTATGGAAATAGGACCACAATTTTGAAGATCATTTTTCCTATAACTAAGAAAAATTTTCACACTCTAAGAATTTTAGAAAATATATGTTTCTATAAATATAATATTTACCTTTAATTACACATTGAAGAATTTATACTTCATCTCTCAAAATATGATGTTTAATATTGTGAATTAATATATAAATCACTAAAACCGAATTTAAAGAACAACATAAACCATTATATAAATGATTAAATTTTCCAAAATATTATGATCCAACACTTTAGAAGGAAAAAATAGAATTAACAAAATAAAATTATCAAATAACATGAAGTTCCTTTTAATCTTCACATACAAAACATATGAATACCCACATAATTTATTCTCTTGAGATATGGTACTATATTGAATTACCATAAATAATTATAGGAGAAATTAATTATTACTTATTATTTAAGTAAGACACATGTTATTGGATAAATTCATTAAATTAAAATGTGTTTTCAGGTTAATTAATGATAGATTAATCACTTGATAGCAAATAATTAATCAGTTCCATAGTAGTTGGTACTTAAATCAATCATATATTTCTACAAACATCACTATCATAGTATAATGGAAATATTAAGGGTTATCTTTCCCTCAACTTTAGGTTTTTCAAAATGATAAACATGCTACTGAGTGACTTTTCTTGGTATCATTAAGCGTATGATCTCAAATACTTAAGGAAAAATTATTTTAATATAATCCTCATATATTCCATGATTCTTATAACATGTACATCATTGATAAAATTCTCAAACGAAATAAGTATTGAATAAAAACATAATAAAATTATTGATTTTTCTTTTTCAATGGTCATTGTATAATCTTGACAATGACCCATTAGCCTCTTTGAGGGTATATTCCTCTGATGCATGAGACATTCATTTCCATAGTGTCCCATCACCTGGGAGTTAAATAATTTCTCATTTATTTTTTTAATTCCCTTATAATCATGGACTTGGTGGCACTTATCTCTACACATATAAAAAATCTAATTCCCTTCATTAAAGTATCATGGTGTTTCTTTCCATAATCATCACATGTTAGAAAATACTTCTTTCCCTCTTCCATTCATATGTATTTTGACATGCCAACCTCTTTTTTTATTATTTCATTTTAATCCATATAAAATTGATAATTCCTTAATAATATCATTATCAAATGATACAATGTCCCCAAATGATGAGAATAGTTGGGAGATTATTTCCCTTGGAATTATTGGGATAAGGCCTCAAAAGATATGATCCTTCTTACTCTTTGGATCATGTACATTGGTTATGTTCATTATATTTAAACTATGAATCATTTCTAAATAAATACATACATAAAATTATTTCATACCACTTTAAAACATAATGTGTTATACCAAAACTAGTAAAATACTTAACATAAATTGAAAAATTATTCGTAGCAAATAAAATAATCATAAACAAGGTTTCTTTAAGTATTTTTTATATAATCCTTCCTAGTGGTTTCTAAATAAAATATAAATTATACTATGTGTATCCACTAGTATTTTCAAAATAGGTGAGAAATAAGGCATTTTGTCGTGTGCTAGGTTACTGTCAAGTTAGGGCCAACACACCTTGTAATAGTTTTTACCCCAAAGTAGATCTATGCCAATACCATGTCTTCTTATAGTATCCAATAATGGATTAATTTTTAGGAATACCCACATATTCTATACCTTACCAAATTTATATGAAATTACTATATAATTATCCTAAAATTTTGTCTTATGGTTTTGTTTTCTAATTTATGTTTTTTAAATCTAGTTTCAAAGGATGTTGCTAAACTTTATCTAATAAAAACAGTAACGCCCCAAAACCAGTAGCCCAGAGCCAGTGCATCACTTCATTACATTGGAATAAATACAAGGCTCGAATACCAAGGGACCATGAAATTTATCATTTTAGTCAAACTTGATTAAACAAATGATAGCCAAAATATATTGGGAAAAGAAAAAAAATAATAACATATATAAAACCCCAACATCCTTGAAACTTATTCAAAGGATTCCTCTTCATAACGTGGGGAAAGAAAAAATAATATTTGTGAGTTAAAATTATCTACAAGGGAATGTAAAATGGAAGAAATAATTTATAGATTAAAATAAATTATCATTTAAGTTCAAATAACAGATAACACATGTTATTCAAATAACTATATAAGGCATAATCAATATGGAAATGTAAGAAACTAATACAAATGTCATTTATTCCGTAAAGTGAGAATAAAATGAATCCCAGATATTTTAACATAATAATATCATAAAAAATAATAACAAATTAATTCTCAATAAAGGAAATTATTAATTGTTAGATTTAATATTTACCAGGAACATGATACCATTACTATCAAGATAAAACAATTTAAACTGTTATGATTTGGAAAACCGGTTCATCTCATGAGAGTACTAATGTATCATGGGGGTATACAATAACTGGTCCCCAACACCTATCAATTTTATTAAAATGTTCATAACCCATGTATTTTGTGTACAAATAATTCCTCATATATCTAATGATCATTCTATATAATGAAAAACATGCCTTATCAAATATCTGTATTGAATAAAAGATATCAATTTATCAATAATTCACCAGTTAATCAAATCACAGTCAATGGGAACACCATATGTGAAAATTGAATATGTTTTAGTAAGTAATAACATTCATTTAATGATAATATATTAATGTTATTTATAATAAAATGATCACAAGAAAGTGATTATTTCAATAGAAAGTTAACAATCCGAAAAAATTATATTGTAAAGATGACTTTTTACCACTTGGTAATTTTCAAGTAAAAACCATTTGGATGAGACAATTCACTGAAAAATATTAATTAAAAGGAAGATAAAAGGCCTAATGATATAATATATCAAAACTGAAAGTAGATACACTACTCAAAAAAAGGGAGTAGTGTAAATGTCATATACCTTATAGAATGAAAATTCATAAAAGAATCCATTACCATATGTACACATTCTAAAATGTTTATTTATATTCATGAATAATAAACTTATGGTAAGTTTTTTCTTGATTCATAAAATTTTAAAAGTTTATTATTACTTTCAATTCACTTATTTCAATGTTGTAAACAACTATTTAAAAAATTATGTTTACACTGGGTATTTTCACCACATTGGGTTAATGTGTAAAAAAGGAACCTTGTTGGTCAACTATGGTAAAATGAGTCATTATATAAACAAATAATGAATACAAATCATGAAATAATTATCATATTTAAAAATTTATTATACTTTTAAAACCATTCATTAATGATGGTTGTAAAAAATGAACTATTATTACAATCATGGAGATAGTAGGTTGTACGTAAGTATGAGTAACCTTCCAATTTTTGAACGATAATTATATAAGGAATTTAAGAAAGATTATATCATTACATAATGATAATTATATAATAAGTAAAATTTAATTTTATAATATATACTTATATATACAATTCTTGTGATGTAAAGGGATTCACAGCCCCTCTAGGAGGCAGTAGTGCACACATCCATGAATGATATTATCGTCTTTTCAGTGTATAAAAGTGTAATAAATAAAATTATATAATATATTTATTGAAAGAAAATTATGTTATTAATTTCCTAAATATTTATTTTATATCACTTGTGTTTAATTAAAAATATCCCTAATGCATTTTATGTATAGTGTGAGCGAATCACGTCAGTTGGAGAGGCGGTAGTCCGCACTTCAAAAAATGATGTTATCATATTCACAAAAAATGGAGTGCATAAGGGTATAAATTAAATAAATTATAGAAGGTTAAATCCATTATTAATGTCAGATATTTTATATAATTTTTTTGTTAATCATAATTCCCACCATGAGAGGTGGTAAAGGAAAAATGAACAATCATGGTTTCGTGAGGTGATAATTCACCGTACACAAATGCCAAGTTCAGTACACATATATGGAAGTGTGTGTAAGTGTAGTTATAAACCATATAACTACAAAAATTGTATATTTAAAATAATAATTTTATAAAATAATAATGGCATAAATATAATTGTAGCAGTGGAGAAAAAAATGAGTGAAAAGCGATCATTTTAAAATGTTACCTCTTAGTCGGGTAACTTCTTTTGGTTTGCACCAAATGGATTACTTGGTTATCATTCATACTAAGAGGAGGCTTCTATTATTATTGTAGGAATGTTGGGTTATTAATTTATCTTTGTTTTTTCAATCCAAATGGTTTCATATATTTGAATAATGGGAAGGTTGAGTGCCTTTTTATATAGGATGAGGAGTGGCATTCCTTTAAATTTTCCAAAATGGAATTCCAGCATTGTTTTTCATGTGAACATTGGCTCTAATAATGGTCCCAATTAGAGAAAATAAAGTATAGGGGTCTAAATATGTCAATCCAACATCTTTTGGACAAGATTCTAGGCCACTTGGGTTTTTATGTTTAAGGTTTAGTCCTTTGTTAAGTTAACTTTCCACTTAATTGTATTAATTAATTTTAATTACTTTCACTAATAATTTTAGTCAAAATTAATATGTAATAATTAGAAATTAGAAAATATTCTTATTCTTAATATTTTGTCTATTTTTTGAAATTACAATCACATATGTTTTATAAATTAATTTGAAATCAATCCCCTTGACGGGATGATAATGTGGGGCTTTAAATAAATTCGATATATTTTGTGGGAATACGATAACATTAGGTGCCCCATTAAATTAGTAAAATTTTAAAAATTCATATTAACATTAGGTGTGGTATTAAATGGCTATAAAATTTCCTTTATTAAAAAAAAGTTTTTTATGAGTATATTGAGTTTGTTCTTATCTTATTCTCATAAAATCTTATTGTTTAATGTAAAAAATATTTCATCGGATTTATAATATATATATATATATTACATTAGCATCACCATATAGTTTTAATAAAATTAATTTTTTTGGATTAAATATCTTTGTGAGACCATAAATTGTTTTTTTATAAAAACATTCCCTTTATATTCAATTGGTTTTTATATTTATTTCTAATAAATTTGAAACCAATGAATTAGACCATATGTTTTCATTTGTTATTGACTCATATTCATAAAAACAAATTTAACATCAAATTTGTATCTTATTATATTAAATAATATTGTTAAACATATATTATTTTTCGGTAAAACTTAGTCTTGCATGTTACACAAGCCATTGAGGAAAGTCAGTATTGAGTGTAACACATGGTGATGTCTATGTCCCATTTAGATAAAGCTAAAAAAATTTTCTGTGTAACATATTATTAATTTAGTGTTTCCTATAAATCAATCCAGGAATAAAAATAAAATTTATTCTAAAAGGAAAATATTATAAAATCTTGGGGTATTACACTATTCATAGCCACAAATTTAATGGCAATGTTATAGCAAATATATATATATATATATCATGTGTCATTTAAGATTTGTGTTTTATGTTGAATATTAAATATACATAAAAATACCATGGTTGTATATCCCAAAACTTATCAAATATATCAAATTTATTGTAAAATTAATAAATCCAAACATCTTAGGGAGTTAACTTCTCATGTTAGTTCAGTTTTGTGTGTTGTTTACACTACTGAACATAATTTTTGATCTTTTAAAATCTTATGATGTTACATGCCACCAAAATTTTATTAAATTCTATCCTCACAATTTGAACATTATCTTAATAACAAGATTTTGGATATTTTGAAATACATTTGTTGGAAACCCACATTGTATAAAGGGTTTAGAAAATATTCTATTGATACAAAAGAAAGGGTTGTACAATCGTCATCCAAAACAATGCATAAATAGATTCCAAGGTAGGAGAACATATGTGGGAAGTGATTACATAGTCATGGCAGAAAAGAACATTTTAAAAATAATGACAGAGAGTTATAGAGATCATTGATCTCAATAAATTTTGATGATCCATTGAACGTTAGGGGAATTATAACTATAAATATGCAATGAGTGGAAATGACATAGGTTAATCAGAAATAATGGTATTAGGATATTTTTTTTTCAAGATCATTTTCCCAGATTTGAGTAATTATTTTACCATATGTATGGAAAAAATATTTAAATATACTTAATTAACAATTATTATTTTCTCTATTATCCAATTTTCACCACAATATTATCTTCTTCTCCAAATAATTAGTATTTGAGATGATGTTTTGATGCATCAAGAACTAAAAACAATTTTTAATGGCCATATAACTATTAAAGGGACAATCATGCTATTTAACATATCTTTAGACATTTTCCAAACCCAAAATGGTTAGAACATGATATGATTTCAAAATAATGACCAAACCATCATATGATTAGATAATACATTAATATCATAAATTCAAATGTAATTCACAAATTTTAAATGAAATAATTATCAACTCCTAAAAATAAAAGGTATTTTTAACCTAAAAGGTTATCTAATATATTTTAGCTTTCTAGCCCATAATTATAACGATATCATTTTTTTGAAATATCCTTAATCAGTTAGTCAAAAAATCCCTTTTCAATATCATGGATATCTATGTGATGAAGCATGTATTCCCATAAATATCACAATATCCAAGATCATATAAACCCAAAAGATTATCAATACCATTAAATATTATTTCCAAAAAAATGTAAATAGATAATTATTTTTATTCCAAATATTTAAATATAATTTAACCTAACAAAACATCACCTAAAATTCCATTGAACACTTTATGATGTTATATCTTAAAACCTAAAAAGGGTTTCTCAGACATTGAACTTATGATTATCCATAACATTATAGACTTATGATGGTACCCATACATATTTAAAAGACCTCATATGATGAAATCCTATTATTCAATGTTATATAAACATTTCTCTCATACCAACTACAATATCCCAGAACCCGCGCACAAGGATTTAGTAATGAAATCATGAAATTCACATTTTTATCTTTCATATTGATTGGGGTGACTAGATTATCAACATAGAAAACATATTAAATCAAAAGGATATGTTTCATCACTTATATTATCAAAATTTATTTAGGTTTAGAGTTTTATATAATTAGTAAAAAATATCACATAAACAATACCCATGTATTTAAATGGGAATTGTTCTCACTTAACCCAACATTCTATATTTCACATCAATTAAAATTAATTATCCATATTAGAGCATTATACACATAATTAATTCAACAAAATTTCTTGATAACATGTGAAAAAGGATGCATAAGAAGTGTGATATCAAATTCTTATTAAGGTTAAACAAAATCATTAAAAATTGAGTGTAATTAGTGAGTATAAGAAAGGTATAAGATTCTGATGAAATAAACATAGATCGTGATAAGATCATAAAAGAAATCATACCCATCAATACTGGAATCATCAATAAGGAAACATGGAATAAAGATTTAACAAGTGAACGATTCAAAATAATAAATAACCACAAACCATGTGATATATTTCCTTATAAAAGGAATCATTAAAAACTCATGGAAAGCATAGATAAAACTTTTTATTATCATGGACCATCATCTTCATATAACCCTTATAAATTGAATAACCATATAGTTGATATTAAATATAATTACCTAGAGAACATAATCATTACATAATGTGTTGGAGTGCTATATGGGTTCACCCATAATATAATATATTTCAGGATTAATTAGCGCAATCTAGGTTCACCAATAATATAATCTATAAAGGGTTCATCTAGTTCTATCTAGTCTCACCAATCATATATAATTTCCAAGAACCAAAACATGAATAAATTACATAGATCTTTCATTTCATAATAAAACTCATAGATAAATTCATTATTCTTTTTACAGTATAATTAGCCAATAGAAAATAATGGGTTTTATTTCAATCTCTTCAAAACCTGATTAACCAATAGAAAATGAAAGCATTCTATTCACAATCTATTTGAAAAATGTTAAACCCATAGGTAATAAATGGGGTCAATAACAACCTCTTTCCAATATGATCTATGTATAGAAAATAAATGGGTTCCATAATAATTTCATTGAAACAATATTAGTATATCTACATATTAAATTAGGATAATACCAATACAATATATATCCATTGGAGTAAGAATAATGTGTGGTTGTTATTTATGAATATAAATTTCAGAAAAAGATTTTTAAAAAACTTCTTGAGGAAAATATCCTTTTCATTTTTAAAAATTACTATTTAATACTAAATGTAAAAAAAATGAAAATAATTTTCATTGAAAAAAATATTTGAAAAATAAAAATTTATTTTGAGAAAAATTTCCTGGTTAGGATGGATTTAAATTAAATTCAAGCAATACATGTTAAAATAAATATTTCATTCACTTTTTCGGTAAAAGATAAAAATGCATTATTTTTAAAACGACATAATATTTTTTGAATATTTTTAAAAAAATATTTGGGTGAAAATATATTTAATAAATAATTTAGGAATTTTTGAAAACATTTCTGAAAACATTTTTTATAAAAAAAGGATTTGGAAGGAAATAGATTTCCGATCAAAGAGAGAAATGATGTAAAAATTTCTAAAAAAACAGAATTTTCTTAAGTGAAAGGAGTATAAAATGGTATTATTACTGTAGAATATCAATAATAACCATATGAGAATAAACATAAATGGATTTACTAAGAAATTATCAATTAATTTCATTCAAAATATTTTTAATAATAAACCATATTTATTAGGATAATATTGTTAAATAAACCCTTAAAATGATCATAATGTTTATGTAATGATTAATATATGAAATTATTGTGTGTATCAAATATAAATACAATTAAAAAATGTATATAAAACATAATATAATGAATTTTCATGTCACACATAATCTCAGAATATCAAATATGCTGAAGAAGTAATATAACCCCATGAAAAACAATTGAGTTATAAAATTCATTATAACTTAGTAAATTTTATTTCAAATAAACATAGATAATATTATTCAAATTGAAACCTAAAATATCTTAAAGTATAATATATTGATGATATTACATGAAAAATGGATTTTCTATAAACTATAAGAAATAAATTAATTTCATAATATTATAATATTCCTCAATGAAATGAAAGTGAGATGAAATCTCTTTTCTCATGCTTCATTTTCATTGAACATTGATTTAACCTCAAATAAATTGGTTTTGAACACGTTATTAACATGTTAAAGTAGAATATTATTATTATTTATAATATCATATATTACTCTTTTATAATATATTATCAACCTTTTTATAATAATTATTTATTATTTTCACTGTTTCAGGTGTTTGTTGACCCGTTTTATAATTTTTGCTTTGTTATCAAAGTTCTAGTTCATAAGAATATAATATAGTTTAGTCATCTCACGAATAAAAAAAATGAAATAAATATATTTATTTATTTTATTTAAGGTAATAATGATATATTCACAATATATATTTATTTTATTTATGATATAATTATTATTCTGGAATGAGAAAATGATATTAATCTTTCCTTCCATTTATTCGTTATAAAATGAAAGCAACATTCATGTGTATATACGACCTACTGTCTCTTTGTAGGGTGTAAATAATTTTAATATCTACAAATATTATGGATGATTATAAATATGTATATACAGAATATATATGATATTTAAATCATTAATTATAATGTAAAAATTATTGAACAATTATAAAAGTATAGGGATCGAACTGGTGAACCGAATCTTCCTTGAAAAACAAGATAGTTAACACCTAAAAATAACCATTTTAATGAGGAATTATTTATAAATGGATGTTAAAATAATATAAGTTGCTAAAATATGATATTATAAGCATGTGAATTATTTTTTATATAAGTATAATATGTCATAGTTTTTTACATGAAGTTGTATCTATTTCAAATAAATTCAGATTTGTAGTAATATATTCATGTTTCAATCCCATTTTTATTGGGCTGGTATATGCATGAATTTACATTAATGGAAATTATATGATCCATATTTCATAAATCTCATGAAATGTATTATTTAATAGTTATTTCATGTGATTATATGTTTCCCTTTAATTATCCTCACTTTTAGTATTCTAGAGATCAAAATCATGGTTTTATGTAAAAAACCAACTATATTTTTCTATTCAGTTCGGTATATTTTTCTTCCATGACTCTATTTTATTTAAAATTATTTAATGAACTATTTTTCAATTATCATATAATTTTTAATTTAATTTTTACTCAATTTTGAATTTCTATTAATTTTTTTTAATTGAGTCTTCTTATTGTATTCTAAATGAGACACTTTTTAATTTTTAACAAAAATGTGAACATAATATTTGTTTTAAAAAATAAAAAATGAACATCATTTATATATTTAAATTCTATAAAATAATTTTAATCTTTATTTTTGAAATCCAAATTTAATTTTCAAAGAAAATGTTTTTCATAATATTTTAGAAATTTTTTATATTTTAAATAATTAATTCCCATATGAAATGGTTATCATACTCAAGAAATGTTCTAGATATCATTTAAATACATTTTTCATCTATGATAAAATCCTTTTAGGTTACTTGTGCTTTTCTAGGGATATGATACATTGATATGATAATTATTCTTTCACTGAATGTTTTAAAACTTTTCTACTGATATTTTGACAAAACCCATTTATTTCCCTTAGGTTATGCTAATATGATATAGTTAATGTTTTATGATCTTGTAAAATATATATGAATAGATTATAATTATGAGAAATGTGGGACTATTATTTTATATCCCTTTATTTCATTGGGTGAATATTTATATTCTATGAGATCCAATGGTACACAAGAGGTTATCCTAATACATAAAGGGGGTTTATTTGAGGTTATCCCAAGCCTGAAAGATGCTATAGAAGAGGTTTTAAAAAGAAAGGAAGAGTGTACATTGGAGGTTATGCCAAGACCAATGTAGGTACATGGGTGTTTAGCTAACCCAATCAAGTGATTAATGTATTGTTAGATATCCTTAACACAATATTTCTTTGAATATTATTTCTCTATAAATTATTCAACAATATTAGTAAATTATATTATTATAATTTTATGTTCTCATTGATCATGTTCTTCAGTTACATTATGATTCATATCTTATAAATTTCCATGATTTCTTCCACCACACATGTTTATGATCTAATAATTGAAGGGTATGTTTTTAAATTTTTTTACTAATGTTATCATACCATTAATGCACTTGTTATGTTTAAATGATCACTAATATCTACCTTTCTTGACATTATTGAGTATCTAGGATCATCATTTATTATTATTTCTTTTTCTCGGGATATGAAGAAACGTGTTACGTTTGATGAGTATAAGAAGGGTACTAGTTGTTAATTACAAATGGGAAGATGATGTAGATCATTTATATTCTAGTTTTTTATGTATCCATGTTTTTGAAGATACTTAGTCTTTAGTTCTTTAGTATGGACGAAAACATTATGTAATGAATATTTATCTAATAAGATGAAATATTTTTGTTTAAAAAGTATGGGTCTCTATAAAGAAGAATTATAAAAGGTAAAATAATGTATATAAAAATAATGTTGGATAAGTAGTTGTAGATCAATAGAGGAAACAATAAACCCAATGAGGGAGACCAAAGCTTCACTATAGAGAATCATTCATTCAATTGTTTCCATTATTTTCATTTTTAATAGCATTAAGGGCCTGCTAATTAGCGGGTTTCAGGTGATTTTGAGTTTTGATCAATATTAATACTTCCAATAATTGATTTTTATTTCCCATATGTTTGATTTTTAATTATCTTGATCATCTAGTAAATAATATTTGAGGATTTATAAAAGTATTGGGATTTGAATTCTATCATGCACACTATAAGGGAATACTTGGTTATCTAAAGTGTCATAGTAAAAAATATATTCCAAGGCACATATAGATTAGAGATTTGGGAATTTAACTCTTTTAATATATTTTATATATCCAACATTTCAAGGACCTAGGGTTATACTATGGAGTGAGATAGTATGTCGATGTAAGAATTGATGGAATGAATGATTATAAAAGTATAAGATCCAAAAATCATGTATAAAATTACTCAATAAAACTAACCCCCACACTATCACTATCTCCTCATTTATATTTGAAAAACTACCATCTTGATCTTTCTCACACCACCATGAACACTACATTATTTTGATTCCATTTTTATTTAATTATTCAGTATAATACCAGTAACATAAATCATCCAAACATTATTTATATTTCATTATTATGGTGCACTATATTTTTTTAATTGTGTTATCCTTGTATGATCACTTCAAGAGGAGTGAATTAAATATCTTTTAAAACTTCTATATGTTTCACCATTTTTGAAATTATTGTTAAAAGTATCACTAATTCTAAGTTAATAACAATAAAAAAATATAAACCTTGGTGAAAATAATAAATTTTGTTCATACCTACTATCCAAATTAAATTAACCAAGAGATACAATTAGAATATAAAGTACAAATAAGTATTTATTACAACATTATGGAATTATAAACAAAAATACATAAGCCCATAACCAATATTTACTAAATAAATGATATTTAGGATATTATCTCTAGAAAATATTCAGTTTTTACCAAAATTAAGAAAGCGAATGAATTCTAGAAAAATAAGCATGCTAGAATTTAGAATATAACCTCATCAATCAGTAGATTAATAGTTTCATGTCTGATCCCTATATTTTTGCATTCAAATATCATTATAACATTCTCTTACCCCAAATAATCATTGAACACAATGATCGGTAACTTGAAATCCTTATGTACAAAACATTTTCTATTATAAGAAATTGAATGTATAACAATTATATATGAGACTAATTTAATTTATAATAAATCATAACAATCAATGAACACATGTTGTATTGGCCAAGATCATCTAATACCATTTCATTGTGAGTTTTGGGAGTTAGATGTGGTATGGGGAGTTTTGAGGAGAGATATATTTTGTTAAGATGATTTTTTATCTAATGGTGATTTTTTGATGTGGAGGTGCGTACTATGTAGTGAGCATCTAAATTGAAGGTATGATAATTACATAGTGATGGTTGTTGTGGCATAGTGTCCCAAAGGTAAAAAGTCATTTTTCCTTTAACATTTTTGGACATTGAGGAATGTTTTTTTTGTCAATAGTCTTTGTATGAGGAATTGATGTGAAAATGGAAATCTATATGATTTCAATGGAGTCATCAGGGATGCATTGTAGGGATTATGGTATTGAGTTTTAGGGACTCAGCTTTCAGAAGGGTCTTTGCAACCTTGTGTATTGGATGCCCCATGATCTTACCTAGGTGTATGGGATCCAAGATATATCTATGGAATTATTTTAAGGGTCATTGGTCGAATCCCCTTTGTTAGGAAGAAAATTAGTTTTCATTGTGGTTTTTTTGAAAAACAAAGAATCTGAAGAATTGCCCTTAACCATACACCCTGATCTTTTTTTACATTATGTGAATACATTTAAAGGATCTCATAAATTTTATTCTATCATTTATATATTTTTTAACTATAGGTAGAATCAATGATTATTTTAATAGATCTATAATTATATCTCTCTTGGCTCTAGACTATGGCTTTAAGAGATTTTATATTAACAATGTAAGGTAATTATTTAGATTTTCTTATCAGTTTTCTCATAATTTATCGTACAAGAAGATTATAGATGTGTATATAATCAAATAATGATATTTTAATTACGTTTTTTTATGATGGATGATGTTATGAGGTTGTTAGAGGTTTCTCTAGCATGATCTTGATCTTTGGAACATCTTTTCCATTATTAGTTTTTCATATTTAATTATGAAACCTTGGTAGAGGTAGGGGATTCATGAACTCTTTATATTATGTATAAATTGTGGGATTAGAATTATTTAGTTTTCCATAGATAATATATTTACATTATCCTGATGAATATAATAAATAAGACTTTCAAAATGTAGGTAGGGGGTGTTTCACATGTGGTTATAGGCTTTTATGAGATTACATTTATAATTGTTACTAGTTCACTGTTATTAATAAAAAACAATTTTATTTAGACTTGTTCTTTTATATTATGATTATGATGTGGATTCAATTTTATAAAATTATATCACTTTAATTTATTAATAAATAGTTTGTTTAATTAATATAATTGGTGTGAGAACAAGTTTTATATATGGGATAATATGGTAGTACTTGAGGAAGAAATTCTTTTTGGGTGTTCAGATAAATCTTGTTGGGGGTAAAAATGTTTGGGTTATTTTTGTGTGTTTTATTATAATATTTTTAAGTCATTTTAGTGGTATATTAGATGGTTGGTATATCAGGGATGAGGTTAAGATAGAAATCTAGTATTGTGAGAGGTTTTTTGGGAGGTATAGTGATATGGTATTGAGGTTATAGACTAATAATTAGTTTTTTCAATTTATTTCCTTTTTTATCAAGAGGGGATGAGTGGGGTGTTGTCAAATATGTCATGGTTGGTGGATGTTGTATCCTTTAGCAGTGTCCCCGTGGCATGACATAAAGTCATTAATAGTGAAAATAATGGATTGGCTAGAATGTAATAATTTAATTGCTAAAAATATAGTATTTATGTTTGAAAAAATGATTAATCGCTAGTATTTATGTGGGTGATAGATTTAGTGGACTAAAATTATGTATGGATTTAAATGTATTAATATAAATAGGTTTGTTTGTATACAAAAATTTTTAGAAAGGAATATTTTTATGAATAATTAGTTATTAAAAATGTATTTTGTGGTTGTTTTCGTGGGATGTGGGAATGATTGTGATGTTATAGTTGGTATAAATAGTATAATGGGGTAGTGGCGGTATGTCGATGTTTCTGAGATTTTTTAGTTCTTTTTGTTGTGATCTTACTAGGCATAGCTTATGTGTGTTATATATATGATTTATTTCATTTTGATTTCTATATTCACTCCACCCAAGTTAGATAACCATTTTAAAACCTAATATTAATTGGATATCATATATTTTTTCCAAACACCCATGTTAGAGAGGGAATGGATGTGTAACTTCACCCTATGCCCCCCTCTATCTTCCATGTGCTATATGGTCTATGATGGCTCAAGGTAGGTATGATCATACTACTTCATTATATGGTGTACTAGAAAAATATATAGGGTATTTATGTAATGATGGGTACATGATGTATTGGAAGACCCCGCAATCTATTGATGAGGATGTATATACGGTCATAGAGACTTTATTGGGGTACTGAGATGTGGATATTGGATTACTCTACAAGAAGTCCTTGTAGGGGATTAAAAGTGATAATATTATATGGTGGCAGTCATGTATGGTATGAGGAGGGTTAAAGGTTAAAGTCCTTCAGGTTCACGACACCTTAATCCACTAGATATTAGACATTTGGATGAGAATTGGATAGTATAATGTGGTTACGGGGGGATTGAAATCATATTACATTTTAATTTGAGGTATGAGAGTGAAAAAATAGTGGAGAAGTTGTTATCAGGTATCATGTCATTTTATACCTTTATACTATTTTATTATGTTTGGATGTGATATTTTGAGATTGATACTTGGTGATTTTTGTTTGTAGTTAAGTAGATAAGTGCTTTTGGTTATTATATTTTTTCACTGATTCATTAGTATACTCCATCAAAATTTTCATGAGAGGTCTTGGGTTTGATCATAATATGTACACATGTTATTATCATCTTTATATCTATATAATATTTTTCATTTTTCCTAGCCATGATAAGTTATTAACAGAGATAGTACTATATATGAGCTACAGTTATACTGTAGAATTTCTACCTGGGAGTTTTTAGGTACATTAATTTGGGATTTATATTTTTATAAAATTATTGATGTATTTTGGGATTATAATAGATCTTTATTATTTATATTATCATATTGATGGGTTTATTGTTTCTATATTTTCTGGGTCTATTAGTGTAATGACTCTCATTTTTTGTTTTATACCCTCATTACTAGTCATCAACCCATGGACTATTTGAGGTTGGCCTTGAGGGTTACACCCACCTTCACTGTAGGCCCAAGAGGGGATCCAAGTTGGGGATGGTCATGATAGAGTGATACCAAATCTTTTAGTTGAGAGATACCATGAAGAATAGAGTTAATAAATAGTGAGTATTTCATAGTCTATTGTGGAAATAGTACTTGTTGAGTGTGGTGTTTGACAAAATCCTAAGAGACCATTTACGTGACATTATTTTAGGTACACTCATGATTCATTATAAAGATCTTGATTTTACATGATGAATAAGTGAGATGTTGCTATGTAAAGGGTAGAGACCGAGTATAGGTATTTTCATCATTATTGGATGAAATTTTGTTTGAAATGAGTTTATTTTTTAGACATTAAATGAATCTAAATAAATTTACTCTAGTAAATAATTTTTTTTTCTTCCAATATTAGATTTTTTTCATTATATTCATAAATGATAGCGGGTCATAATCTTCGTATCTTTTAGCATGGTGATGTTCAACATGAAGAATTGTTTGACTGTAGTGGAGTTAACTAGGACTAGGATGTTGAAATATTATGGAATAAGATATGTGAGTTCTAGTTCTTGGGTATGGATACATATTAAGGGAGTGTCGTTGATATGGGGAAAAGTTACTTATGGGAGGATCTGGAGATCACTTTTTGTTATTTGATATTGGGCTATGAAATGAGTTTTGTTGTCCATTACTTATATTTTGGGATCAGGATGAAAATTATGGATCCTATTTCAATGGGTGAAAAATTAGGTAGATGTCTCATTGGATGATTTTCAATAGAGGTTTTACACTATGTTTCTATAATTAATGATGAGGGTGGTGAAGAGGTAAGATCTTATCTCCCTTTAATAGGGGATCTTGAGTGTGAAATAGATATAGGTAAGGTTTCTGTACCTCCTTCAATTTTCACCTGATCTGTTTCTAGATGGGGAGTCTAGAGCTCGAGGCATCAAGGAGGATTTGTGTTCCTTGTCTAAAATATGGTCACCCCAGTCATTTTTTCAATATACTCATATGTGTAGAATAAGTTTTAGGTGATTGAGTGGAAACATACTCCATCCGTATTGTCTTGAGAGTTGAGAAAAAATGGTAACATGATGAGAAAGGATATTTGGGGGTGGATCATAGGTGTTGGGTATGTTGAGGATTTGGCCATTTGGGTCTCAACCTCATTACTTTACATCCTATTATTTCCCTAGGGCTATTAGTTTATGTACTTATATTATGGATCTTGACCTATTTTTTACGCTTGTAGGAGTTATAGTCATCTGTTTTTTCTATGAACAACCCTCTTTAGAGATTAGTATGCATTTTAGGGTTATGTTTTTATCAGCCCAAGTATAAGTATTTATTTAAAAGTAAATTTAAGCCAAAGGAAGAACATGATTATGTTACATCATGAAAAGATATGTCTATTATAGTACATCCCCATAATGTACCTCTCATTCAAGGACATATTAATAAGAATTTCCATGGAGGTTTTACTTAGTAGAGAGTCATGGAATCATGACATAGATACCTTCATGATATGGATGTGCTAGTTTTAGAGGGACTAGAGATCATTCACAATACCATATTTTTGTCTTCAAACATTGATTATTTATTTTCTATTCTATATCATCGAACACCTTCCTTCACCCATGTTCCATGCATTGGGGTGTAATGTGGACGGGATTATCATGATATTGGTTGTGAATGCACTTGTTAGAGGACGTATGAGACTACATGATTTGTTTTGTGGTTGTGAGAAAATGTTGGGGTAACACTATTCATCTTGGGCCTCCTTATGCTTCATATATAATATTGTGATTTCATTATTATCCTTTAATAATTGAATTATATACATATGGTTATTTATTTCTTCCAAAGGAAATAATTATTATATGATGTGGAGCTCTACTGTGTAATTTTAAATTCAAAGAAATAATTTCAAATGAATCATAGATGTTCAAAGACACTACTATCCCAATTAAGAGGTTTTTGTTGGGCTTGATAGAGAAACATGAAATGAAACATCCAAGATTCATGGAGGAGTTTCCTAACATTTTTATTTAGGAGGGTTTGGATTTAAACCATATTTATAATATCAAGTTCAGGTTTATGTTTTATCATATTGTCAATTTTATTTTGATTGTATTATATCAGATACACCATTTGAGTTATGAAAGTTGAGGATTCGGGTTGATGACTAGTTGTAGAAGAAATTTATCTTGATCATTGTGTCACCATAGTGACCTCCTGTATAATTCACCAAAAAAATTTATGGTGGATCGTAGTTTCATATATATAGAGTATCGGTGGTTGAATCAGGTAATTATCAAGAAATTTTACCCTCTACTAAGGATTGATGATCTTTTGGATCATTTAAAGAGAAGAAACTAGTTTTTAATGGCTAATATATAGTAGGAATTTAATTGTATTGTAGTTAAAGGGAGCAATAAATCCCAAATTATTCTTCTTGCTGTTATTATGGGAACATCAGTTTCATGGTCTTATTATTAAATGTAAAGAACATCTAGGAGATATATATGGGACTCATTAACTCTATATTCCATGGGTGTCTAGATCAGTTTTTAGCCATGATCATTGATGAAATTCTTGTATACATGATGTCATAGGAAGATAATATTAAGAAATTTAGGGTCATTATACATTTCGTTATATACCATCATCTTTACGGGAAGATGTATAGGTGTATATTATTGAAACAGATAGTTCTATTGTATGGATATGTGGTTTATGAGTAAGGGGTAGTAGTGGATCCATTTAAGATTATGCTCATGGATTCTTTTGAAACAACCTAATAACATTTAGATAATAATTGTTTACTCCGTATTTTGGGTTATTATTAGAGGTTTATTTCTGATATCTCTTAGTTAACATCCCCTTTAAAATCCTTTACTCCGAAGGACCATTCATTTTATATATTGTCCAGTCTGAAGAAGCCTTCAACTATATGAAGAAGAGGCTGATCAGTTCACCTATGCATTATTTTTTAGAGGATGGGGTTATGTTTCCGGTGTTTTGTGACCTATTTGATCTTATTTTTGTTTTTATATTAATTTATTAAAGAGTAGTGATATCTTATAACTCTAGGTAGTTTCATCCCCATGAGAGTCATTATGGCAATGATGATCTTGGGTTGGAAGATGTGTATTTTTCCCTAAAATTTATTTGATATTTCCTCACTAGTGAGATATTTATAGTATTTACATTCCACAAGATCCTAAGGTATGTTTCCACTCATTAGGATCTAAATCTTTGATAAAGTAATTGTATGGGATTTCTCCAATATTTTGATTTTGTGGTCTCTTATATCCCTGAGAGGAGGAATACAGTTACAAATGCAATAAGTATGAATTCATAGGGGTATGTAGTTCAGGACGTCTGAGATTTTTGGAGAGGGATGGAGGATATTGTATTGATTTATCCTAAAACAACAGAGGATGGAGACATGGGTTTCATGATTAAATTGATTGTGAAATAATTCTTAATATAGTAGGTGTAGGATTATCAATGGGGATACATAGAGGAAGAGGTGATGTGGTATTGTATCTTTCATGATGATACTCTAGGGGGATGGTTTGAGGATGACTATCATTAGATGAGGTTTTAAGAGAGGTGATTTTTTTCCTCATGGGTATATGAGGGGTTTCTTTTTGAGTTACATAGATCCATAGTGTTAGATTATCCTGGTGTGGACATGATTTATCTTTCCATGATTGGTTATCTATTTTTTCTGAGATAAAGTGTTCAATATTAGGTTTCGTAGAATTATTCTTGGCCTATCAATAGGTGATGGTTGAGAATTGTGTTGTTATTGGTATTTTGTATCTTATGTATATCCATTTGTGGAAATGGGAGGACATCATAATGCATTTTGTTAGTGGTCAATCACAAGATGATGGAGGATGTGTTGTTATATAGATAATCACGGATATATTGATGAAATACAGTGTACTACTAGAAATTAAAAAGTTTGGTACCTAAAATGTGAAGATGAGGATGTATTTAGATGAGGTTGTGCAGTTTCTTAGTTTACTAAGGGTCATCCTCACTAACTGAGGTCCTAATTTTACTACAAAACTGTATATAAGATTATTGAATGATTTTGTATCTTTATTGATCCATATAACTGGTTTTTTCCTCATATGGATGAGAATATAAATACTACTATCTGGGTTTTGGAGAATATATTGTAGGATTGTATCTTAGACATTGATCGATTTTAAATTAATTATTTTCAGTAGTTTTTTTTCTTATAATAGTATCTTACACTCTACCTTTGGAATGGATCCATTAAAGTTTTTATATAAACAACCTAATCTTTCTCTATTGGGTATGACTAAGGTTGGGGAGTCGATGGTTCATTTTAAGGATGTGGTTCATATCATGAACGATAAAATTCATATATTTTGATAAAGGATGAAGGAATTACAGGACTATGAAAAGTTTTATGCTATTGAGTGGAAGAGGGATTTTGAGTCTGAGATAAGTGACTATGTGTTCTTGAGGTTTTACCCTCCTCATGGGGTGTATAGGTTTTTTCATAGGATTATACTTTATCCCTAGTTTATGGGATATTTTAAGGTGTTGTAGCACCTAGGTGGGGTATAATATTGTTGGTGTTTCCACTATTGATGAATTATATTAGTGATTTATTCCTTGTGTCACTTCTCTAGATATGTGTTCATGATAATTATCAAATCACTAATTAGGGAGAGTTAGATATCAATAATAAAGTGATGCACATAGAGAAGTTAGTTGATATTGGACATCATCAAGAGAATGTGTTGTTCAGTTATGCCATTCTTTTATTTCCAGTACTATAGAGGCATGAGGGTATAGAAGAGAATACAATGGGATATGAGTTATAGTTGAAATTAAGTATTAAATTTTTTTCTGCATATTTTTATCAATGTTCATGTGATAATTTATTTTCTTTTGGATTGAATGATGTTTGTTCCCATGGGTTTTTACTTGAGTAGGTTTACCCAATTTCATTTCATGTTTTATAGACAACATCAACTTATTTTAGAGTTATCACCCAAGTAGAGCTTGGGTGGTGGTTCTAGTGATTTTTTTTTGGTTCAATTTTGATATTTAGAGAGGAGAATAATTTTATTGGCTTATAATTGAATGTTTTTTTACCTTCATAGACTATTTCATTATCAGTTTTGGAAGTTATAGGTTCTAGGTGGAGGTTGAATAGAGAAGAGTGGTGTTTAGCTAAATATTTGGCTATGGGGATTTTTTATTTGGTTAATAGGTGTGTATTTTTCCTTGAGATCTTAGTTAAAAAACATGGTTGTAGCATAGTGTTGGTGGTTACAACATAGGGACCCAATGGGAGTTGGCCCATAACCTTTTTCAGTGTAGTGAAGAAGGTTTCACTATGGACCAATGTAAAACACTTAAATTTGTGGCATGGAGTTTTACATAGTATCATGGTATTAGGTTTTACATGTTTGGTATAAATTTTTAGAAACCCTTAAATTTCTTTCCTTAACCCCTCTTTCCCTTGAATCTTGGGAGACTCCAATGAGATTAATTATATCTTTCACTAATAAACTATTGGCTTTCGATCATGGATTTTAGTAATTAGGTACAATTTCTATGATGCACGTTTTTCCCTATCATTCTCATTTCTCTCTCTGCTCATCATTCAAAGAGTACTTTTTTTGCCAATGGGATAAGTTTAATTTTTTGATTTTGGGTAATTTAGTGATAATGGATTTTTTCTTCGGTTTCAGGAGGATTTCATGTTGTCATCTCAATCTCAGGATCAAAATTTCTATTCTTTGTCAAGAACAACATTTTATGATTCTCATTTTGGGTTAGGGTATTTGAGAACTCTCCCTTTTTGAGTAAATTATGGAATTAGCATGTTTTTTCCCATTTTATTCATTAATCATTAAAATAATAAATATGATAAATTATACTAAATTAATTTTTACGAAATTGTTTTTTTCTTGTGGTTATTTAATTTTATGACATTTGTTTCGCACATTGTGCATTTTCACTTATATTTTAATAATCTGATATTGTAGTACATATATTTATACTTAAAACATACTTTTTTTAATATCTTTCATCTTAAAAATGAATGACCTAAAATGAAATGTTCCATATTTTACAATTAAGATAAACATTAACACATCACGATAATAAAATGTGAAATACCATTGAAAAAAATTATTAAAAGTATAAAAACTCTTGGAAATAAGAATATAGTAAAAATTCCGTATTTTAATATAATAAAAATAAAAATAATTATTTTATAGAATAATTCAATGAATTCTAATACCAGTTAATTAAATAAATTTAATGGTTATATGTGATTAGAATAATTTAGTGTTAAAGGAAAATTCTCAAAATAATTGTATTTATATAAATATTGTTTTTATATTAATAATTTTAATTAATAAAATTAAAGTATTATCATAATTAAATGATAAAATTTAAAAACTAATATGTTTACACTCATTTAATTAGTATTTAATATGAAATATTATTTTGAAAACTTATTGCTTAAATAGTCATTTTATTTAATAAAAATGGGTTTTCACAATATTTTATTTCCGAATGTAGCTGTAAAATTACATAATTTTAGAATTTGATAAAAAGGCATTAATTTTTATAATTATAAAACTAAAATTATCTAAGTGTTATTTTTTTCCTATTGAAGATGATTATTTTGGTGAATAGTTAAAATTACAGTTATTAAGATGTCTATGATTTTTATGATGTCATTATGATGTTAGTATGAGAGAAAAATTACTGAAACATTTTAAAAAAACTATTTTAAGAGTAATATAATTAATATAAAAATATTATGTTTAAAATTTTTTTAATACATTTGATATTTTGGAATCTAAATTACATTTTACCCTCACAAAGACTATTTTTGGATTCGTTTCAATTTATAGAGTGTATGGGATGATTCATTTGGTTTCTTATTGATTTAAATTTTAATTAACACTTATTGTTTAATAATTATCTAAATAATTTTGTTTTAATAAATTTCACCAAGAAGTGGTTGGCCTATATAAAAAAATAATCAATATTTTAACACAAAATACCCCCTCTTCACGTACAAATACCCACCCATTCTCTCATTCATCTCCACTCAAAATAAACTGATCATGAATTACCATTAATTTCATCTCCCAAGAGTCTCTTCAATGAGTCTATAGGGTTATAATATGTTTCTATCAATATTTTAAATGTTACTTTTCATGATAACTGTTTTTAACCCCTTCTATTGATTTATTTATCAAATACTTCCATTTCATTTAGTTTTTGATGAGACATGATATTATAATTCATTGTTATAATGTAATTATTATATTATAAATGAGATATTACCATTAACTTAAAATAAAATAAAGTCCTAATCCACTATAAAAGTCAAACTCCCTCGCATCAATGATGCATTATATAATGTTGGTAAAGTAAAGAGGGAGTGGTTTCCTAGAAATGATGTCTCGATATAAAAACAAACAAGTTGATGTGGAAACATTCTTTGATTCACAAAGGGTTAATAACCCAACATGTTTTGTTATGAATTAACTCAACCTTTGCTTAGTGCATGAAAAGATTTCCCAACTGCACCCATAGTTTGACACACCTGGTTGATATGCTTTGGATAATTCACGAACTCTATAAAACCCAAAATAAAGGATTGATTCCTTTTGATACTCTATATATGGATAGTAATTATATATTTTCTAAAATAAAGTTATTTTAATATATTCTAATATTCTATAAATAATTTTTCATGATGATAATTTATATATAATCAAAATTGTAAAATTGAAACAGGATGAGATAATTTAAACAAAACTTATCATCTAGCATTTCTATTTTCAATAATATTAGTAATAAATAATTTCAAATTATGGTAACATATAACTAATAATAAAATGAATATAATTAAATTAATTATTAATGTTTTAATAAAAACAATTTTATTTTATAGGAGGTGAAAACATGAAAAAATAAAATGAGACTTTTGGTAAGGGTTCTTATCTCAATTTAAATTCCTTAGGACATGTTTCTTATTACACATAAATTTTATTTTTTATGGTTAAAACACTAATTCATTTTATTCTAATATTTTAATATCTTTTTGTTATTGGGATTTTTGTTTTCATTTAAGCACACCTTATTCCATGTCCTTCGATTAATTACCAATGTCATATGGGTTGTTATTAAAACAATTGGCTTTCAATAAATCATAACATTTATTATTAAACATTATCCACGTAATTTTGGTATCTTTAAACCAATGACTGTATTATATAGTATTTCATATTTATTTTAAACTTTTTTTAGTCTTCTAAACATTTTACCCCACTTTTGTTGACAATTTTACTAAACAATTTCTTGTATGTGGGCCCTAGAGTATCAATTCTATTGAGTTGGGAATATTTTTCTTCTGAGTACAAATTATATATGTTTATTGAATAATTATCATTAGTTAATTTAGAGATTTATTTAGTTTATTCTATACTATTTTGGACATTATTTTCAAAAGTTTAAATTAGTAAATTTTTAATGTTTTCTATATGGGTAATTTTTTGGATTTCCTTTTTAAAATGTTAAAATGTTTTTCTATTAAATATCTTCTATGTGAATTCATTTTCTTATCATCATGAACATTATTCATAATTAATCCTCCATTTCATGTTTTATTGTGTTTTAAGTGATGATATTATTTCCATTATTCTATTAATATTCATTTATAAAAAAGATAAATATTTTTGAATAATAAATATTGTGATTTCATTCCACTTATGTATATTTTTCTCTTCCATTAAACTTTTCTTTTTTTTTCTAAGATTAAATGTTTTTAATTCTTTTAAAATTAATATTTTTAATGTCCACTTATCACCCTCTTGAAAGGGATTTTATAGTTTACCTGTAAGTTTGTTTTCTCAACCATATTATAAAAGATCTCTAAAACTTATGTTTATAATTTCACATTCATTTTTCTTTAAACTTATAAAATATATACCTCCGTTGATGTTTTGACTAAGGTGTTACCCTATAATTTCAATTCTGAATTTATAGTTCATAACTAGCCTTGGTCATAGATTTTGTATTATCTATCACTCTTCATATCTCTGTTGAATTTATTTTTCCCATTCACATCATTATTTTTTTATTTCATGCATATATGCTATATCAATTACATAATTGATATATTTGGTTTTCTTGTACTGACATAACTATATTCCATTTACTCTATATGATTATAGTTCTATGGATTATTACTAGCAAAGTTCCTCATACTTATTGACTGAGGAAATATTGAAATTAGATTAATATATTATTTAAACATGGATATTTATTTATTACTAAGGGATTTTTTATTTATTTCATTGTTTATATATTCGCTTTTATTATGAATATATTTTAAATTATTCGTGATGGGTGGGTCTTTAAATTATCTATCCACTCGATGAACTGGAAGTTCTCATGAGACATACTAGATTGAGTATTCGGTATATTACTATGCAGTTATTTATAATGTCTTGGTATGCAACCTTGTTGATCCCTTTATAGTGTCTTGACATGATTATTGGATGATATATAAAATTTCATAGCATGAGGAATCGGTTTTAGAATTATAATGTCCTATAATATTCATTTTTAACTATGAAACTAGTTATTGTTATCCATATGCTTATTTACAATGTTATATTATCTATGGATATGTTACTTTCTAATATTATCTATTGTAAAAATATTTTTGATTATTAATTATTCATTCCTTCTAATTAATTCCTTGTTTATTTCCTGGTATATTCTATTATATGATAAACCCTATAATGATTTTGATCTCACCCATTACTATGTATCCAATTCCCTTAGTTATAATGTGTATTATTATGTATGATATTTATTTTTTGAATTAATGTGTATAGGATATTATTGATGATGATGACGAATTATTGTAAAATTATGATTCCTTGGTTAAATTATACAAATTATGATTGAATGGGAAATATATTGGTTTTATTACTTCAATGGGTTTTCCAATTTTTTAAAATAAAAATCTAAAAGGTCCTTCAAATATAATGGACTCAATATTTTTTATTAAAATTATAAATTTTAATGATTAAATTATGATCAATTAATTTAGTTTTTCAAATTTTATATATAGAAAATATGTTATTAGAACCAAATATATGAGTGTTGGTCTGGGGCATTACAATTATTACTAAAGGTAATTAATTTTATTAAACTTTTATGTTGCTGATTTAATTGTGTTATGGATTTAACTTCATAAAAGGAAAATCACTTCAAAATGTTGATTAATTGTTCATACGAAAAATAAGAAATTTGTGCAAAATTTTTGTTGTTATTTTTTTTAATTCTCATTGAAAAAATTGACAATCAGTTAGATCATCATTTTAAAAACTTAATACTCATAATGCTTAAAAAAGTACATTAGATTGAGAAGTTGTTTTTTGAGAATATAGGCTATCAGACTCACCTTCGGTCCATAATGAAATGAATATCATAAAGGGAATTATATTTGGAGTATCCAAGTCTCCTATAAAAAACTGATGTTTATTTTCTATTTTTTAATTAAAATAATCCTATTTTTTTTTTGAAAACATTTAGTTTTGTCCTTATTAAGGAATGGGGGAGTGTTTCCAATCATAATGGTGTTTATAAAGGGGAAAGATATAAGTTGTTTGATGTATATTAAGTTTCAATACATTCTATTTAATGATATATGATGATGAAGCCAATCATAAAATTTCCAGAAATTTATGTGGAATTCATGATACAATATGATGTTTGTTAAAGGAGGGTGTTGTTGAAGATAAATTTTTCTATTCTCATTCTATTGGATTGAGATCACTGGATGAGTAATTTTTCGAAGGTTGGGAAGAATTTTTTAAACATAATGATAAGAATTTGTTGGTTTTTAGTTGTACCAATAATCCAAAATATTTAAATCATCAATGAAATAAGTTTTTATGAATCCTATTCAAAGATGGAATGATGTTGTTGAAGTCAAAGCTACTGAAACCAATCGATCAGATGAAATATGCCAGTGATCATCAGAGGTAGAATTGTATTCATTTGGAAGTCATTGGGACCAATGAAAATTTTAAAGGAAGTTGAAGGTTTTTGGGACTAATGTAAGTAAGAAAAAAAGAGGTTGGTCGATCAAAAATTTAGTCAACCATTTCCATTATGATGAATTGTATTTTGATTAAAAGTTTATATCAGATTTGTTTTTAAATTCGTCCAAGAAAAAAACACTCAATTTATTGGTTTCGATTGGGGCAAGATCATAATATTGTGGGTGACACTGATAAAACTGAGTGAATTTAAGATCAATCCATCAAACATAGGCTAACATTGAAAACTTTATCAGATGAACTATCATCAATCATAGGAGAAGAAGATAAGGAGGTTTTCTTGATACTAGTTGAATTGTTAAAAGGAGGATCATTGAAGTGTTTGAAAAAGTTTAAATAATGGTTTTCAATTTTCACTCATATTAGTTGATACAGAGCATCAAAATAAATAGATGGTTCTGATCACAATAATAAGATATCATTTTGTTTTCTATGTTTTTTGGTTTAGAGATATGTAATGAAGAATGAGATGCCTTCATTAAAAATAATAATTCAAAATGGGTAGACAATTTGTTAAATTGGGGTGGAGAATCATAATGAGAAAACTATAATGAAAATTGGAATTAGAAAAAATATTTCAAAGAAATACTGAAGTGATATAGAGTTGTGATAATGTTAAAAAAAATTGGTAATTATTTAGGAGTGTTGAAGAAGATAAATATTAAGAAAAAATTAATCTGAATTTTACGTTTTAGAAACATTTATTAATAGGGAAATTTTTTTAGAATCCCACCTAAACCATATTTGGGTTTCTTAAAATAGAGGAGGTACATTTTACTTTTTGAACCTTGTACTGTTCAAAAAAGAAGAGAGAGGGAGAGGCTTTGAAGTTATAGAGAGACGAAGTTTCCAGACTGTGATTTCATGCATAATTTTTCTAAAGAGAAGAAGGAAATAACAAGAGATAATACCATAGTTAGGGTATCTATAAATAGACTCTGTAATCTTATATGGTATTTTGGATTGAAGATAATGTTGTTTCAAATTTTTTCTGTGGTACTCTGATAGGATTATCTCTTTTTATTGAGAAATCAGACTAGAATGAATTCCAAAAATCATTTTTTCCTAACATTGGGTACGAAAGTTAATAACTGTTTTGAAGATATTATTTTTGAATGTTTACCATGTAGTATGGTAACATTTTTGTCACAGAAAATTGTATTACATCATTTTGTGATACTTGAATCACATGCAATTTTGTATTGAGCATAGTTCTAGACATGTGTAAGGGTATATACAACTAATTTTATTCTATAAAAGTATTTTTTCTAGATTATTTGGTGGTATTGTATTGTTTCCAAATCATAAAAAAGACGTATCTAATATTATTGAGTAGTGATCCCTGTAAATTCTTATGTTCTTGTGGATGTGTGATTGTTTTATTTTTCAAAACGGGAATAAATATTTAACATTAAGAAATGATTTTTTCAAAATTTAGGAAACTTAAAAGAAAAATATATCACTTATTCACCCACTCCCCACCAAATGATATTTAGATCTTGTTTGGGAAATCTCCATTTGTATCAGAGTCGAAGGTACACTTCATTTAATCTTTACTAGAGTTTTGTATAGAAGTTGATAGAGAATTTGAAAAGTTTAAGTTATAAATGTATTATGGTATCTGATTGTAAGAACTATCATATCTGGAGAGATATAATGTCTTCTTATCTAATGTATACATTGTATTTCTTAATGCTACAATAGATGGATTTCCTTCTATTGATGAAAAATTTCCTCTTAAATATGTTGAGAAGAAAAATAATTGTAATGATGAAAGAGATAAGAATGCATTAATATCATTAATTTCTAAAAACTGGTTCTTAAGAGTGAAGTTTGTTTTCACTAAAAATGTTATTTGGGATAAGATCAAAAAAAATACAAAATAAATACAAAATTGAAGAAGGAAAAATTACATATCAGGAGGGTAATGTATAAAACCAAAAAATTGGTGGGTATGAAATTACTGGGTTCTTATTTATTAGGGTATATTACATTGTTAGCACTATCAGATATCATGCTAAAAATTAGGATTATTATACAGTTTTTGAATAGATCTTAAGAATACATCAAAAAATGTCCATTGCTGAAGTCTCATCTTTGGAAGACAAAGATCCTAAAACTATCTCTGGATGGTTTTTATAGCACTTCATTACTTATGAAATGAGATTTGAAAAATATATAAATAGAAAATAAAATTTTTTCTATAAATATCATTAAAATCTTCTAATAATGAAATTTATAAGAAGTTAATTTAATAATGTTATGTTGCTAACTCTGATTCAGTAATTATGGTATTTAAAAACATTAAGTAAAATTTATCCATGTTTTCTAAAAATTGGTTAAGAGGTACATGTAAATATAAATAATAACGTCCCAATAAGTGTTTTCAATATGGATACATTAGAGACCTTCTGTATTATTGTCCTTATTGAAATAAATAAGAGGATAGTGATAAAGAAGAAAGAATGACAAGAAGGTTGTGGAAGAAACAAGGTGGTAAGGTAATGTCTTTTTCTATGGGGAAAGATAAAAAACTCCCTAAATCTAAAATGAGGGATTTATTATCTAAATATGTTAAATATTAATACAGTGAAGTGGAATCTAAAAAAATATAATGAGAATATTGGTGAGAATACATTCATTTCCACAATTATAAATGAAGAATTTAGAAGTATATGTTCTGAAGAAGAATATACCCAATTAGAATTTAATCGTGAAAAAGAATTGAAAGAATGTTTCAGGAATTTTGGGAGGCTTGAAAAATAATTCAGGAAAATTAAATGTGAAAATAATTTAACAAAAAACTAGAATTTATTCTTGATGATAATGTTAAGATGTTATAATAGATTCATGATTTTAAGAAATATGTTGAGAAATAAAATAATTTTATAGAACATTTAAAAGTAAAATTAAAAGAAAAATAAGAAGAGTTTGAATTTTTCCAGAAAACATTCTAAAGATGAAAATAGGTATACAAGTTTAAAAACTCTATTTATAAAGTTTTAGAAAGATTTGGAAATGGTAAGACTAAGAAGGATCAAAAGTAACATTAAATGGCCGATAGTAAATATGTAAATGTTTCTAAAAACAAGAAAGTATGGAAAGTTATGTATGTGGCCAAGAACAAAAAAAATTAAATTAGTTGATTCTAATAATTATGAGTCCTAAAAAGTTTTTATTAATTTTAGTTTCAATAAGGATGAAAAAAATGAGCATAAAATAAGATTCCATTGGATAAAAAAATGTTTAGTTTTCAAGAAATTTTTGATAATTGAGATAAGAAGGTTTCTAAAAAACATGATTACAATAATAATTAGTCTGAAATTTTCAGAGAAAAATATTATTTCCATGGGTAATGATGGAATTTTGGTGGATTTGAACATATAAAAAATATTGTTTGGTTTAATGAACAACATTACAACTATTATACAAACTATAGAAGATAATGTTTGAGGAGTCAATCTTGTCAAAGGAAGAAGTATGAGAAGAATGTTTAATGGAAACCTGAGAAGGTTGGCGTGAAAGCTAAAAATTGGTTCCAACCTCTAGAAACTATTTGTGAAAAATGTGAATAGCCAGAACATCTTGAAAAAGGATGTCTTAAATTGTTTCCAATATAAAAAATGTTTGTTTAAAATTCTTAGAAACTGAATATAAAGATGAATGTAAAATAAAAAACTTATACTATTAAAACAACTCTTAGATCAATAAAATGATAATGACCCAGAATACTGGGTAGTGGGTGTTCGTCTCATATAACAGGAAATTACAAATTGTTGAAGAATATAAAACTCTTCAAATAAAGAACAGTGAAATTTGGAAAAGATGAATCTCTGAGATTATAAAGTGTTAGGTCAGACATCATTGGTAAATAAAATATAGATTCCAAGAAAGATTTACTTGTTGATGTATTGAAATAATACTTTCTAAGTGTGTCACAAATTTTTTATGATGGAAAAAAATTAATTTTTTTAAATATGGGTTTATTTTTAAAAGATAGAGAGATATAAAGGCAATTACTAGAGGCCAACATACGAATGGAAGCTTCTTCCAAGTTGGTGAAATAAAAAAACTATTATTAATTAGGTATGGTGGAATAGAATTAGTTTTGGAACAAATTTTTGAGGACATGTGCCAATGAAAAATTATAATGTTATCAAAGAGAGACAGTGTTCATGGTATTCTTGATATGTGAAGAGTAAGATATTGGTGTTGTACTATTTTTTTAGTAATGGAGTTGAGAACCTAAAATGGTGGGGTAAAATGAATAATTTGAAATTTATCATTAGAATAATGAAATTTGGAATAAGTTTAGAAGAACATAAAATCATAATAATTTTTTTTCTAAAAGGAATAACAGAATCGTGGTTGAAATGGGGTAAGCTATGTTACTTGATCATGGTATCTATCATTACATTCGGAGGAAATCCATGAGCACTTATGTTTATATAAAAATAAATGTTTCTAGAAGACATGTTTAGATATTAATCTATACAAAATGTTTTATAAAGAAACTCCATGTTTGAAACAGTTAATTTATATGTTGATTCAATGCATAAAAAAATGATTGAAACGTTGGAATGTTTTAGCAAAGAGGTGAAGATGAAATTTTTCTTGGCTACGATCTTAAAAGAAATATGATATAGATGTTTCAAAAAATTAATAATTAATTTTTGAATATATTGATGTGAAATTTATTTAAAAGGATGAGGAAGATAAATAGATGAATGAAAATAAGGAAGATAAACAGACACATGCAGATAAAGAAGATGAACATGATGAATGATTTTTTTCAATTTTGATAAAAATACTAACAATGGAAAGAATACATTAGAAGTAGAATCTGACTCAACTATCACAAGTGATTTGGAATAATCTCAAAAATATTATCTCATTATGAGGAACAATTTAGAGGCTTATAATATTATTAGTGATCAAAATGAAATGGTTAAAATAAGAAGAACATAAATTTTTATTACACAAACATCTTTGTATTCAAAGGTTGATCTAGAATATGTGAATTAATCATTTGAAAATATGGAATGGGGTTACGATATGAATGAGGAGATGGATCGTATAGAAAATAAAGATTCTTTGGAAATCATACCTAATCCAAATAAAATATTATATTTATATAAAATGGGTTTTTTGGAACAAGATGAATGACGAGAGTTATGTGATAAGAAACAAAGAAAAAATAGTATGAAAAGTTTACTCATAGATATGTGTAATTGAATTTGATGAATCTTTTTCTCTAGTGGAGAGGATATAAATTTTATGAATTTTTCCATTTATTACTACACAATTAAGATATTTTATAGATGGATATTAATTCATCATTTCTGAATGGTTATTTGGATGAAGAAGTTTAGAGTTAACAAACACGTGGATTTATTATCGGGAAATATGATTGTTTTGTTTGAAAGCTGAATAAATACTTGTATGGGATACAAACGTTTTTTAGGACATGTTATTTCAAATAGGATACTTTATTATGGAAGATTGGTTTTAAGAAAGTGAGTTTTTAGAGTAATTTTTATATAAAATAAATTCACGAGTTTTCCCTGATCATAATTTATCATGTTGAGGACATGATATTTGATGGGAATGAAGAAAAAACTATTGAAAGATTTTATAAATAAATTAAAAGGGTTTTTGAGATTCCCATGGAGGGGTAAATGAAATAATTTCTTAGGTTACAAATTGTTCAAAATATGAACACATTTTTCTTTCTGAAGAAAAATATGGTAACAAACATCTTAAGAAGTTCGGCATGAAAAATTCAAAACCTGTTTCCATAGAATTTTCAGTGGAAACCTTGTTGTCAAAATATAGATAAGGAATGAAAGTTAATATCAAAGTGTTTCAAAAGATGATTGGAATTATTTTATATTTTACTTCTTCAAGACTTGAAAAATTTTATGTTGTTACTTTATTTTCAAGATTTCAGAGTGATCCAAAAGAATCACACTTGAATGATGTTAAAATAATTCTCAAATATATCAAAGGTATAAAAGAATTTTAGAATATAGTATGATATATAATAAAGTATTGACATGTTTGGGTATTCCAATACTGATTATGTAATAAATTTTGATGATATAATATCTACATATTGGGGAGTTTTCTTTATGAGGAAAAGTTGTGTTAGTTAGCATTCAATGAAATGGAATTCAGTATTCCTAACTATATATGAATCCTAGAATTCTGTTTCCACTCAAGATGTTAGCCAAATTTTACAGATGAAGACTTATTTAGAATATTTAAATGATAATGTGTTGTTAACCTTACTCTTGGTTTGGGATAATCAAAGTGAAATAGAACTTATGAAGAATCTGGTATAACAATATCATTAAAAACTTATTGATACCAAATAAAATTTCATCAAAGACCATGTGTAGAATAATGAACTAAAGTTGGAGTATGTTTCTACATCAGTACAAGTTGATGAAATTTTCACAAAAAACATTACCAAAGGTATATTTTTTAAAACTGTGGTTGAAAATGGGAATCCACCCACTTTCTCATCAAGGCTATGGTTTGTGATTTTATACCCTCTCCTATATTGTCTTTAGACAACATTTAAAAAGGGGGAAAATTGTTTCATAAATATGTCCATTGAATATGTTTTAAAAATATTAAGGAATTATAGAGAAAGGGGGAGTTCTGGGTACATTACTAGAATAATTGGCTTCTGCGCCTGGGAACACGGGCGACCGCCAACGGCGGTCGCTATTGACAATATTAGCGACCGCCAATGGCGGTCGCTAATGCTGAAAAAAATACGCGGGATATTTCCCGCCCCCGCCACTGTCTTCCTCGTGTCCGCCGCTGCAACTCCATGTCGACGTCGGTGTGACCCCCGCCGCCGCCCTACCACTCTCGGTCAACCTCGTCGCCACCCCTCGTTCTCTCCCGACCACTCTCGGTCAACCCCGTTACCCTTCACACGACTGTCGCCCATCCCCCGAGCCTTCCCAAAATACCAGAACGCCATCTCCTCCTCCTCCGGCCACCGTGTATCGTCCATGGACGGTGACCGAAGGTTTCGGCATCCCTCCCTGCCACCCCCCGCGTCACTATGTTTAATCGACAGCAAGCCACACAAAATGTCACTGTTTTCATGCGTGGGTTTTAGCGGCCGCCATTGGCGGTCGCTGTTGAGCTTCACCGACGAAGCAACAGCGACCGCCATAAGTGGTCGTTGGGCGGCCGCAAAAAGCCTTTAGCGACCGCTTTTGGCGGTCGCTAATGGCTGTAATTCTAGTAGTGGTAATTTGTGAATTCATCATGAAAGTTGTTGAACTATTCAAACTATTTTTAAGATTGGTTGTATAAAACATCTATTTTCTATAAAGTTGAATAGGTGAAGATATATGTGCCGATAATATAAATAATTATTATGATTGTCTACTTTTGGAAAACATGGGATTTCTATTAATAATTCATATTTCCTATAATTAGTTAGCTCATGCAGGCTTAGAATTATTGATAAGTAATCCCTAGATTGAGGTTCCAATGTTTAGTGATTTATGACTCCTAGTTGAAAACAAAATCTAAAGGGGTATATTTTTAGGACCAAGTTGAATGGATAAGGTTTTAAAAGTCTAAAAGAATTTTTTCTAAGTATGTTTTTTTCAATGGAAAGAATTCAATTCAATTTTTAAAAGTTAACAATCAGACTAACCATGACATTCATAACATCAAAATAACAATGCTTAAGAAATTCGATCGGTATAAGAATACTTTTCTAGAGTAAAGTATCATCAAAATTACCTTGGGTTCTAGAATAAAAGAAGGATAATAATGAGAAGTAGATTTAGAGTCTACATAGGTATGATGAAACTATAATGATTCTTTATTGTTTTGTAATTCGTAAAAATAAATAGTTTCTCAAAAACATGAGGTTCTAGCCTTATGAAGTTAAAGGGGATTGATTCTAGTCATAATGGTGTTTAGATTGGATAACTAAAAAAGTTTCTTGATGGACAGAATGTTATAATAATTCCCATTAAAAGTAAGATGATGCTAAAGAGGATCTTAAAATTTCTAAAAATTCTGGAGGAAATAATGATACTAACTAATATTTGTAAAAAGAGAATGTTTCTAAAGTAAAAGATTTCTAAAAACATTCCATGAGTGTGATATCACTATACATGAAATTGTTTGAAGGATGGAATGGTTTTCTTGAAAAGGTAACAATAAGAGGATGGAGGTTATTAGTCAGACCAATAAGCTAAAATATTTAAATCTCTAGAGAAAGAAGTTTTTGTGAATCATATTCACATAAAGAATATAGTTGTTGAATTCAAAGCTATTGTAATATATCAATCAGACACCCTATCCCACCGTTCATCTAAAGAAGAACTATTTTCATTGTGAAGTTGTTGGTACCAATGAAAAAAGAAAAGGAAGATGATTTTTGTTGGGACTGAGGTAAGTACGAAATGAAGAGACCGATCAATCAATAATACAACCAACCATTTCCATCTTGATTAATTGTTTGTTGAATTACATTTTATCTTGTGTATGTTTTTTAATTGGGTAAAGGGAAAAGAAATACATAAATTTTTATGATCAATTGGGTATATACCATCATACTTGAAGTGAAACCAATCCAATAGAGTGACATATAAACTGATCAATCTGACAGAGCATGACACTAATAAAATCATAATATCTAGGTTCTTCATTCTATGGGGAAGAATAAAAGGATATTTTACTGAAGCTATTAAATGTGTTGATAAGGAAGATCATTGAAGTGGTTGAAAAAGTTTAAAGAATTTTTCAATTATTACTCTTATATTTTGATACAGAGCATCAAAAGGAAATGATGTTTTAGATTACTGTAATGAAAGATCATATAGGGTTCATATGTTTCATTTGGTCCAGAGAAACAAAATGAAGAATCTCATGTATTCATAATAATGAGGAAGTTAAAATCGGAAGATCTATTATTCAATTTGTGTGGACTATCATAATAAGAAAACTAGAATGATAATCCGTATCAGATTGAGGATTTGAATGAAGGTATGAAGTTATTTGAAGTTGTGAGAAGGTTTAATAAGGTTCTATAACATTTTAGGAGTGTTAAATAAGTAAAAATATCACCCATAATTTACAGTAATTTTATGTTTTGGAAAATTTGGATGAGTAGGAACGGTTTTCAGAATCCATCCTAAATAATATTTGAGTCAGCTATAAATATTGATGGTACTTTTTTACTTTTTGACACTTATAAATTTCAAAAAATAATATACAGAAGCCATTAAGTTATAGGGAGAAGTAATTTCCAGATTTTGTTTCCTAATGAATGTTTCCTGACTTAAGAAGGAAAAGAGAATATAAAATATTCTCATTAGAGTTTTAGAAATTAGACTAGGGAATCAACCTAAGTAATTGGAATGGGATTTTTAAACTGAGGCAGAAGCAGATCAAAATTGTTTCAATGGTATTATTATTGAATTAATTTTTACATATTGAAAATTTTGACTGGCATATTAGATTGGAAAATATGAATGAGTGCCATTAAGATTCTTATAAGATGTTATTTCCTTTTGCTAGTTAATAAAGTGAATAATTTTTTTTAATATCTTATTTGTGAAATTTGATCAACCACCACCATAACATGTTTGTTACAAAAACATTTATTATATATTTTATTTCTCATTAAATCACATGCACTATTATATTAAACATGGTTCTACATGAGTGTAAGGTAATATCCTAATCATTTAATTCCACAAAAGGTATTGGTTTCTATTGGATTGTGTTGTATTAGAATGTTTCAAAACCATACCCAAGATATAGCTACTCTTTTTGAGTCATGAACCTTATAAATTTTTATATTCCTATAGATGTGTAATCATTTTATTTCAGAAAGGTGATAACTATATAATAGGATTAGAATATTTTTTCAAAGTAATTGAAATTTAAAAGAAAAGGATGTCACTAATTCACCCCTCCCCCTCTTAGTGATACTTACATCATGGTTGGGAAATCTCACTCTGTGGTGGATATGTTTGGGTTATTCTTATGGGGTTGAACATGAGGTTACACATAGGTTTGCATGATAGATGTAACAAAGGGATAGATGGAGGGGTTGAGATAATGTGTTTAATAGTCAGTGTTGAGAAAGATACCATGAGTGAGACAGTGGGATATGATTAATGTTTTAGAATGTGTACTGGGGTTTCAGATTTTCTGGAATGGATGGAAAGAGGGAATGAGTGGCATGTAATGAGAGATGGAATGGTTGGTTATTGTGAGATAATTTGGTAGTGTCCCAAATGTGGAGGATATTATCAGTAATAATGAACCTAAAATGTGGTTGGATGGAATGGAATAACATGATGGATAAAAAAGAAACATTGAGGTTTAAAATGAATGATTAATGTTTGGGAATAATATGGTTGATCACATGAGTGGTCTGAAAATAAATATGATATTTAATATCTGAATGAAATTAAAATGGTTTTTAAATGGTTAATCTAAAAATGGAAACCCTGTATGATTAACTGGGTATTTCAAATGTTTAGTGTGGGTATTTATATGGGATGTGGGTCTCATTGTGATGCTATAGTTGGGAGTAAATGTAACTATGTGAGATTTTATATTATATTCTCATTTTAAAAATAATGTTTTATATATATTTTGTCACATGAGACACTAAACATCCTTGGAATGTGAAATAGTATATAAACTTTAAAATGTATCTATAAAGTGGAGGTAAATATATAGGTAACTAAATTATGATATATATATTGAAATTAAAATTATGGTTATTCTTAGTACTAAGGCATTGATAAATTCAATTTGTATTTCTAAGTAACTAATAAAATTGATTTATAATTTATAATGTTACCCCTCAAAAACTATATTTTATTCGCTTTATTTTTTAAATAATAATTATATTATGTATAAAAGATATTTAATAAAAAATTAACAGTAAATTGGGTAAGTAATTAGTAGGAAATAATAATAAGAATAATAATTAATTTGTACATATGTTTTCTTTTAAAAATAGTTTTCTTGATGTATTTATACATTAATTTAAAAGATAAAATTTCAGATTTTTTAAAATTAATATTTTAAAATTAACTAAATTTTAAAATATAGTATTCCAGAATTATCATATTATTAAATTCTTGAATTTTCCTAATATTAATGATTTATTAGTGAATAGCAAAAAATACAGTATTGAGAAAATCACTATAGTTCTGACTATATTGAGAAGTAATTGTAACTTAAAACATAAAAAAAATCATGATCAAATATATTTTAATTTGTAAAACTATAAATCTTTAAATAAAATTATAGGTTTATAAAACCTATGTTTAACAACATAAGAAATATTTTCTAATAAAAGAATCTACTTTGTCTTTTAATTTAAATAAATATTATTTTTTGAAAAATTATGTTTGTTATTGATTTTGAAGAAAAATACTATTTATTTCCTTTAAGATAAAAAAACATATGTCATGAAAATAAAACACATTTATTTATTTATCCTACACATAATTAACATGCATGAAAATATGCTTCTTCTAAAAATAGGGTTTTATGTATCGGATATGCTTATATTAAAATTAATATTTCTTAAAACTATATAATATTATTTGAAAAAATTGACTTTATATTTATAATCAGTAATTTAGGGTTGAATTAAATTTTTATATCGTTTCTAGGTATAAAAATAAGATTACTATGATTAAATTTAGTTACGGTGATAATAGTATAATTGTTATTTTCAATGAAATGATTTATAAAAAATTAGTAGTTTTTATCTAATAAAATAAATATATCTATTATTAAATAAAAATATAATTTGAAATTATAGTCCATATAGTAATATATTAACATTTTTCATTTGGTTATCAATCCTAAATAATATTAACGACATTAATGGTATAAACAATAATTTTCTATAAAATAGTTTTTCATTATATTGGATGTTTTTGTTTAATATGTAATTTTAAATTATATATAAAATGAATTATATTACTTAGAGATAAAAATTAGGTTCATCACACCAAAATATTTTAATATGGTTTATCTTATATTTTAACAAAAACATAAATGGCTTAGTTAAAAAGTATTTAGCAAGGTGAAAACAAAAAAAAGGTAAAAATGAAAGCTAAGAAATAAATAACATAGAACTTGTCATAAAATGTGTAAAAATGTGTTTTAGATGCCTGATAAAACTTATATCGCCCAAAAAAATCATTATTTATTAATTTTTGAATGATTTCAATGGAATAATGTCATGCCATTATTGAAAAATAATGGGTGTTCTCAAATTTTCCATTTTCTTCACTTTTAGAAGGGGTCAATCCCACCCCCTCAAAGTTATACATATAATATTAATTTTGATTGTACCTATATTAAATTTAACTACACTAGAAGTAAAATTTATGACCTAAATCCCCTATCCACTATATTTTAGAATAATCCCCTTATTTATAGGAAGATGTTCAAGATAAAGTTCAAGGTCCCAAAATGAGTGTTTCACAATTGTTACATTTTCGTCTAAATATTTATCAACCAAAACTACTATAAATCGAGTAATATATTGAAATCAGTATCATTATTATACCTAGTAATTTGTATATTAATTTTAAAACACTTATATATTCCTTCTCATCCTCTTAGAAATAATAGTGAATATCAATCATGGAGGTTCTGGGCGCAGTAGAAGCATAATTGGGCCGACTCCCAACTTTAATTTTTATCTTGATCAAGAATTATTCTGGGATCAATATGACGATGAAATCCTATCTCTACATAATAAAATAAAATATTTAGATATATATAGAAGATGCTGGAAACATTTAGAGAGGATATTTCACATCATGTTTATCATTAATTTAATTAATTTCATAATGAAAACAATTCCAGGTTATTTGGTATTTTCATTGTTAATGATGTTGATTTTTTAGAATGACCCTTTTTGAGTATCTTGTTTTGCTTGAAAAGATCCAAAATAGAATCCATCTAATGGTGATCCACACATGCTCTAATGGGCTTCGATCGACACTACTCATTTTTTGGGTGCTAGCTCGGTGAATCGAGTGTCTTTTGGCAGTCGTTCTTGATCACTTGTTATTAATAATTGAAGAACCTCTCTAATTATTGAGAGGGGAGGGAAGAGGATTCAAGAGAGATATTTTTTTGATCACCAATTTTCAATTTACCGGGTGTGCAGTTCGATATATAGCATAACAGACGTATGTGTCTATTTATTAACATATGACTTCTGTTACAATATTTAATTGTGTAACAACAATTAAATACATTCACAACCTTAGATAATACCCATGATACTAATAATAATACTACTTCATTATTTATGGTGTGCCAACTTGTGAAAAATGGAATTATAAATAAAATTTTGCGTCACAAAATAATAACAGCATTATTTTAATATGTTCTAACTAGTTAAATATTTATTCATTATCTTGTACATAATTATGCTACTACCAGACCAGACATTTCCATTAAAACTCCACTTCCATTTATTTAACACCTGAATAAATAAATAAATAATTTATTCTTTTAAATAAATATTTAATTTACAAACTAGTATATAAATAGTTATTAAATGTTCAATAAAATTAATAAATATATTTTACCCACAATCTTGGGAATAAACATTAATTTAATTAATGAAATTATTTTAACTAGAAAAAAATTATTCAACATTTTTTAGAACAATATTTATTAATTAAATTCAAATACAATTTAACCAGGACCACCAAAAATACATAGTGTGTGACCCTCTAGGATTCGTTCTCATTGGCATTTTGAAAGAATGTCTGAAGTCAAAGAGTATTGTCTATCAATGGGTCAGGACACCCACGAAAAAGAACTTAATATCAAAACAACGACATCCACATATTAATTTTGACATTATAATATAATCCCTTTGTTGCAATATCTCATCTTAAAGGTTTCATGATGGTGTCATCAAATTTTATGCTTTATCGGTCATTCTTTGAATACTTGAAATAAATTCATCATTACACCATGACCATTGAATTTTGTGTGATAGTTCAATTTCAATCAAAGGTATGAGATATCAACTTCCATAAATGGAATGGAAAAATCCTTCCTCAAATTATTCATTAATAACATGCCACTCATAAAGCACCTAACATACCACAATTCCCACCAATAATCTGCATGATGGTTTTGGTCAGTAAATAAAAGTACATGAGTCATGACACATATTAATGGTAATATTAAATTCTAAGGATAATTACTCACGATCGAATATAAAAATATCTGATAACACTAAAACATTGAGAATTCCTACTGGTTTGTCCATCTTCATAATATTCTGTATTAGAGATTACCAATTGAGAACTTTATGAGAGGATGTCAGATCTACTTATGAGTAATCGCACTTGATAGTATGCAAGATATGTGTCCCATCATACTATTTCATCCAATCATAGAACTATATTTAATAATAATGTTATAGCATTTCAAGGTTCTCATCATAGTGGAGAACTACCATGGCTTTATCAAAAAAAATTATTACATTATAGTCACGAAGAATAATGAACAATATGTAATAAGATGTTTAATATTTAGATATATTAAATATCCATGTTATCAATGTACAACCAGTTGATTCTAGGACTAAAACTCTTACAAATTTCTACTTGGACTAGATCTAACTACTTAAGAATTTCATTCCACTAGACCTCACATGGTCATCCTGTTTTTTCTAAGTCAATGCTTTAGTCACAGTCTCTGCCACATTGTCTTCCATGGAAATTCTACTCATAGTAGGTTTACCACTTTGAGAAAAATCCCTCAAGAAATGATACTTCCGATGTATGTGATTTATCCACCAATGCAACCTTGGATATTTTGCGAGATCACCAGGTGCAGTATTATCATATTACAGCGTGATGGGATCCTTACTTCTAGGGATCACATCCAGCTACTAATGGATGTTTCACATCTAAACTACTTCGTTAGCAACCATAGAAGCTATGATATACTCAGACTCTACTGTAGAATCTTCGACCACACTCTGCTTTGAGCTCTACCAGCTCACTACACATTCATTAAAAGTGAATATGTATCCCGTTTATGACTTCATATCATCTTGATCAGTCTCGATACTAGAATTTTAAAATCCTCTGATCACTAGTTCATCATATCTTACATAAACCAAAAACATATCCTCAGTACGCCTCAGTTACATTAGGACAGTCTTGACTGCCATCCAATGGAGGTCACATGGGCCAGCTAGATATCTGCCTACTAAACTGAATTCATAGGCGACATCTAGCCTAGTACACAGCATGTAATACATGTGTGACCCAATCACAAATGTGTATGAAGTCCTTGCCATTATATTTCAATCCTCATATGTCTGAGGACACATTTTCTTAGAAAGGTAAATTCCATGTGACGCCGGAAAAAATCTCTTATTGGATCATTCCATACTGAATCTCTTCATTATCTTATCAATGTATAAAATTTGACATAGGCCCAAAAATCTCTTGGATCTATCTCGATAGGTCTTTATACAATGAATATTTGTTTCCTCTCACATATCCTTCATGGAGAAGCATTTATTAAACCATGCCTTATGAGACTCTAAGACCGGTATCTCATTTCCAATAAGTAATATGTCATCAATATATACTACTAAGAAAATGAATTGACTCCTACTAAACTATTAGTAGATATAATTCTCACATTCATTCTTGATAAAAACCAATTAGGTTATGGCTTCATCAAAATGAATGTTCCATGACCTGGATGCTTGATTTAACCGATAAATAAATCTCGAAAACTTGTATACCATATTTGAATTCTTTGGAGTCATAAACCCTTAATGTTGTGTCATGTAGACATATTTTTGAATTTTACCATTATGGAATGCTGTTTTGATATCCATTTTCCAAATATGATATTCATGGTAAGGGAAAATGTCCAATATAATTCTGATGGATTTCAACATTGCAACTGGTGAAAAGGTTTTTTCATAGTCAATGCCTTGATTCTGTTTGAACCCTTTTACAACCAGTCATGCCTTATATGTACTAACTTATCCTTACATGTATAGTTTCTTCTTGAATACCCCTTTTTCAACCAATAGGATTTACATAAACTGGAGGATGTACCAAAATCCATACATAGTTTTCGTACATGGAATCAGTTTCAAAATTCATGGCTTCTTTCCACTTGGATACATTTGTGCCCCTTATTACTTCTATGTAGGTTAAAGGATCATTATTATTAACTAATAATGAATCACTATCCCCGGTAACTAAAAAACCATAACTTTAGTGTTCTTAACCTCTCTTGTACTCCTACGCAATTCTTGTTTCTCTAGAACAATTCTTTCTTCCACGAGGCTTTATGGAATCTTCTCCTATACGAAATATTGTGTTCCCTGAGAATCAACTTTACCGATGTATATCTTTCTCCCACTATCAATTTTGGATATGTTCCCCCTCTCAAGGATTATCGAATGCCATACCACTATAACATTTTTCTTTGAGGGGTTGTATAAGTAATATCCCTTTGTTTCCTTGGGGTATCCTATAAAGGTAAAATTTGTGGTTTGAAGGGAACGTTTTTCCCTAAAGAGGAATTAAAAAATTCATCACTTCGCCACACATGTAAGTTCAATAATATGGATTTCTTTCCACACCAGAACTCATATGGAATACCATTTATTGATTTGTTTAGTACTTGGTTTAGCATGTGTGCCACTGTTTGTAACCCATATCCCCAAAATGATAATGAAAGACTCGCATGACACATTATTGATATCACCATAGACAATAGGGAGAGATTACTCCATTTTCTCAAACCATTCCACTTGGGCGTGTATGGAGGAGTGAGTTGGGATTGGATCCCAAACTTCTATAAGTAATCAATGAAGTCTTCATTAAGATATTCTACACCTCAGTCTGAGCAGAGTTTCTTAATATTCTTACCAAGCAAGTTCTCAACATTAGTCTTTTATTCTTTTAACTTATAAAAGAAAATGATTTGTATATAATTAAGTAGATATATTTATATCTACTAAAATAATCTGTAAATTTTTTGAATTATGAGTACTCTCTCCTTTCTTTAACTGAAAATGGTTCACACACATCGGTATAAACCAATTCAAGAAGTTCCTTATCCCTTTCACCTTTCCCACTAAATGGGCCTTTTCTCATTTTTCCTTATAGGCATGCAAGACATAAGGCAAGTGGTTTTAGTTACAAAGAATATAAATTTATATTTTGATGTAACTTTTTCATGTATTTCTCGTCAACATGACCTAGTCAGTAATGCCAACATTGGGTGTGGTATGACTCATGTGAATTATCTTTGTTATAGATCGCGATTAATTGATTTTTGTAATCTAACATATAAGGACCACTGTATAAATGTTCCCTACAAAAAATTATATCTTTGTAAAATAAGAAAAATTCATTTTCATAAATGAAAACAAATCCAGCTATATCTAATCAGGATACAAAAATAATATTTTTAGTAACACCCGACATATAATAACAACCTTTTAACACAAAGATCATCCCAGTTGGCAATGTGAGGTGGTAGTCTCAGACCACTACAATAGCAGTTCTGGCTTCATTGTATACTGACAGATCTACCTCACCTCAGTAAATATTACTAAATATACCTGGTTCTAATATTTGGATTCATATGTGACCACCAGAAGTTGTAACGAATACCCTATTTTTAGAAACAAAGAGATTTCATTCGATAAAAAATTCACCTGAAGCTTCTCCATGCTTATTAGGTAGGGTGGACTTCTTCTTCTAGGGTATATTCTTTACACATAAAAACCCAATAACCTCATACTCCCTTGACTCACCTTTGACCTTCCTGTTCATGGATGGCCATGAAGAAGCTTTGGTATTAAAGCTCTTCGCATTCCCATTCCTCTTATTCACCATAAAGACAGAAGGCTTTTCAAACTTCATATCATTTTCCACTTACAGAATGATGATAATAATATCAAATAGGGACTTATCAATGTTGTTAATGTTGAAATTGACAACAATTTTTGAGAATCTCTGAGGTAGTGATGCCAGAATGAGATCGGTGCCCATTTCCATGGGAAGTTTAAACCCTAGAACCTCTAGGTGCGCAATGTAGCCAATGATCTTCACTACATGAGGCCCATATGGGGAACCCTATCCAAGATTACTCTGAAAGAGTGACTTGGTGATCTCAAACAATTCCTAGCTTTCTCCCTCTAGGTAAAGACCACGGAGGTGCTCGCGCATGCTATAAGCAACCAAGATTTCAAGAGACTTCATGAGCTCACCCGAAATTGATGATAACATTAAACATTAAATGTCTACTGGGCTATTCATATGTTTCTCATAGACCATGAAATCCTCATCACTCACCTCTTTGGTAGGCAGATCAGGTAATGATGACTCTAAAACGTAAGACTTCCATTCATTGCATAAGATAAACCAAAGGGGTCTAAACCATTCCAAGGAGTTACTACCGGTGAGGATGTTGAAATTATCCAGAATTGATCAAAGGGATAGTGTGGTTGATGATATTTTCATTTTTATTCAACAATTAAAAGATCATATCATTAGTACTTTCTTTATTTTTAAGATAAATAATAACTTAATTTTATTAGGTCTCCTAGTATTTTATTATGTCATAATGGATCTCACCATTGAACTCAGAATGTCCAATTTTCATGACATTCTAGTGTAAAGGATCCATATTACCCTTTTCATAACCCCAATAGGGGTTGGTCAAGTTATTTAAAGGTATTTAGGTAGGCAAATTGTTTCCAACTATGGGTTTACAGCTCCTCAATCTTTTTAGTGGACTCCCCCAATCCTGAAATCCCAACAATGGATTTTCTCAACTCTTGCCTCCAATGTTACACCAAGTCTTTCAAGGGATACTTCTATTGATGTAATATGATTAAGTTAACCAGAAATATTTCCAATTATTTTTTTCTATAAAAGTAAGTTTCCTAACAAGGTTTGGTCAAACACATAGTTTTATTATGTTGTTACCTTAATCAAGTAACATAAGGATTGGTCTGACTTAATATTTTATTTGAGTAATTTTTATCCCTTATGTGTGAATTGCTTATTATAATTATTGCATGATTGTTAATATTAAGTGAAACTTACTTAATTTATTAACCATGTATTGATAACATTTACACAAAAGTTTGTTTTTATTTTAGTTCCATATCACATGCTTGTGTTTATCATTAATTATGTGATCACCAAAACACATCCATATTGGTAAACCATGAAATTGACAGAAATAAAATAACGAAAATGGGATGATAATGAGATTTTCTAACGGTTAGTTTATCTAGATATTGATAAAGTAACCATTACCTTGGGGAGGAACACATTAAACCTTTTGGGTTCATGTTTACAGCTTTCCACCTCTCCTCCTATGTCTCTCTTGGGATTGTTTTTGTCTCGGATCGAGCTTGAACTACCTCTTCTAGATTGGGAGTTCCATCCATTAAATATTATTTAAAATAGACACATAGGTGAGGGGTAAAAATTGGGGTTTACTTAAATGAAAACATGGGAATGTAGGCCCTACATATTAATGACGTGAGATATATTATAGGGAAAAAATAATTTAATAAATAAATTAAAAATAAACCAATCACATACAAAGGTCTTGGTCAAGCTTATGGTCACCCGCACACGTGCAACGAGTTACACATTTAATAAAATAAGTTCTCTATTATTTAATCATTCTTATTAAGATAAAATGAATTCGAATCGATTAATTATTATCTTTAATTAATCGATCCTTTTATCTCAATCCATTTTTTGAATTTCTTTGAGATTCATATCCTTCATAATTTTAAACAAATAAATTCATTTAAAATTATCTGTGAATGTAATTTGGACCTTGGAGGCAACCCAGTGAATTCTCAATAATAAATACGCAATGTTTATAAATGAACATTATGCAAATATTAAATTAAAAACTTATACATAAAACACCTATCACTTGTTGTGCCTCATCTTAACGCATGCACCATGGTACATGTCTCAAGGGTTTGCATAATATAGTAATAAATTTTATTAATCTGTATAATTTTGATGAGTACACGGTGTGAAGTTCAAACTACAAATTATGTAGTATCATTCACTATCCATACTAAGTACATGCTTAGGGATACAACATGTAAATGTACTTCAAAAATGTTCTGTGTACACGACGTGTCCAATTGGCCACACACCATGTACTATTCGTGTTACACGGTCTCTAGCAGGACATGCCTTGTATGTGGTTCATGATCCAACCCTATCGTGAAGAGACTATAGGCCTTGTCCAATGGGCTACATGACGTATAATCTGAAAACCGTGTTCCACCTATTCATGGTCAACACACAAAGTCTTTAATATATAGACAAACATCAATGACACAACTTGGTTTGGTGAACCAGTCTTGATGCATTGAACCATGATACACAGCATGTGAATCCAAATACTCACTGTGTATTCTGGTGTAGTATGGCCATGAACCTTTGGCACCTTCAAATGAGATCTTCTATCTTATTTTAATTAAAAGATAAAGCAAATAACGTTTCGTTAAGGTCAATGAGAAACAAAAAGTGGGAGAATAGATCTCAAAATATAGATTACAAGAACGATTTACCTTTAATAAAAAAATAAATTATTAAGTCAAAATCATCAATGAATTATTTAAATAATTTTAAACTATGATGTAACCTCCCTTTGATACCAATTTTAGGTTCTGGGCGCAGTGGAAGCACGATTGGGCTAGTTCCCAACTTTAATTTTTCCAAGACTAATGATTATTCCAGTATCAATACAACGATGAATGTCTATCTCCATGAAATAGAATCAAAGATTTAGATAGAGAATGAAGAGGTCTGAAACCTATATAGAGGATCTTCCCCATTATGTTTATAATTAATTTAATTAATTTTACAGTGAAAATAATACTTGGCTCTTCAGTATTTTCTTCATTGATGAAGTTGAGCATCTGAAATGACCCCTACATATTATCTTGTTGTGCTTTCAAGGATCCAAACTAGATTCCCTCAAGCAGTGATCCACACGTGCTCTGATGGCCTCTTACCAACAACACTCATTCTCCGGGTGCTAGCACGGAAAAGCGAGTGTGTTGTGTCTATCATTCATGATATATTTTTCTTAAGCCTTTAAGAACATCTCTCATTCCTGAGAAGGGCGGGAATAGGATTCGAGAGAGAAATTGTTTAGCTCAATAATTATAAATTCACCAAGATTGTGATTCGGTACATAGAATAGTAGAAATATGTGTCTATTTATTGACATGATGATCCCATTACAATATTTAATTTCATAACATAAATTAAATACCTTCATAACCTTAGAGAAAACTAATGATATTAATAATAATATTGCGTCATTATTTATGGTGTGCCAACTTGCACCAAATAAAATTATAAATAAAATTCATCATCACAAAATAATAGCAGTGTAATTTTAATTCACACCAACTAGTTAAATAATCATTTATCATCTTTCAAATAATTATATTACTACCGGACCAACCTTGGTCCTCTCTAACCTGACATTAATTTATTGAACACTCGAATAAATAGATAAATAACTTATTTCCTTAAATAAATATTTTATTCACAAACAAGTGAATAAATATTTATTAAATTTTCAACAAAATAGATAATTAAATTTTACCCACAATCCAATGAATAAATATTTATTTAATTTGTGCAATCATTTTAACTTGAATAAAATTATTCTAATATCTTGAGAATAATATTTATTAATTAAATTCTAATAGAATTTTACTAAGACCACCAGAAATAGTTATTGTGTTACACTTTAGTACTAATTGTCATTAGCACTAGGTGGGTTTGCCAAAAGTCCAAGAGTATGGTCTAGAAATTGGTCATGGAAGCCCCGAAAAAGAACATAAATTCTGAAAAATCACATCCACATAAGAATTATCTCTATGTAATATAATCCCTTTGTCGGAATATCTCATCAAGAAGGTTTCATTATACTGTCATCAACTTTTATGCTTGATACATCATTATTTGACTACCTAATATAAAATCATTATTACACCATGGCCATGGAATTTAGTTTTACTGTTCAATTTCATTCAATGGTTTGAAATGTCAACTTCCATAAATGGAAGGTACAAATCCTTCATCAACTTATTCATTAATAACATGCCACCGATGATGCACCGAACGTACCCTACTTCCAACCAACAATCTGCATGACGGTTTGCATCAGTAAATGAAAGTTCGAGATTCCTAACATGAATTAATAATAATATTAATGTGTAAGTATCATTACACACACTCATAGCTAGAAATATCTGATGATGCCAAAACATGTAGAATTGTTACTAGAAGGTCTTTTACCATAATCTCATGTCTTGGAGATTAACAAGTGTGAACATATGAAGTGGAAGCCTTATCTTCTTACAAGTACTCAAACATGATGGTCTACATTCTATGTGCCCCATCATAGTATGTTATCCAACTTTAGAACTATATTTAAGGATATTGTAATAACATTTCAAGGTTCTCATCATAGATGGGAACTGCCAAGTCCTTATCCATGGAAAAAATACTCTAGAAAAATATTACTTTAACGTCATCTAAAAAATTAACAATATGTAAAAATATTATTAATATTTAAATACATTAAATAAACATTTAATCAAGGTAAAACCAGTTGGTTATAGGACACCAACTCTTACAAATCATGTGTTGTGAGAACTACCACCCCCACAAAGAGATATCTTCCATTATCACCACTACCTCTCTTTACTGGTGATATGGATGGAATTAATGAAGTAATTTTAAATATATAATAATCATGATTATTAGTAGAAAAATTATAATTCAACATTATTCCCTCTCATTCATTGGAAATTATAATGTTAATAGTGCATTGTGTAAATTATCACCTCTATTATGTAATATATCTCAATTTTCAGCTTGTTTATTTATCATTTAAAATATAATAAAATATGATTTAACACCTTAAAAATACATAAAATATCATTATACATCTCTAATAAAGAAATTATTCCAAAATAAATCCATTTCATAATCATTGTTATCCATTGATTGTGGTATATACATGTTTGGGTCGGTCTAACCGCCTACCTGAACAATACTATAAAAATCTAAAAGGGAAGACTATAAGAACTGAAATACTAATTTTATTATAGTATAATATTAAAGTAATTATTATTTTCTAGGTTTCAATAAAGTTAATATTATGTATTTAATCTTATTATTAAAAGCTTACATTCTATTACTTAAATTATCCAAATCAGCTTGCTTTGATTTGATTTTCAAATAACATTTCTATAATACTTATGAAATTCTATAATAGTTTTTAAAATAAAAATTAGTTATATATTAATTTACATTAAATTATCTTATAATTATGAACATGGTATCAAATAATAGGTACATATATCAAAAATAAAAAACAAGTGAAAATAGTTAAAGTTACCAACACCCAACGGAGAAAGTAAGCTATAATTTATCTTCCAATTTATTTCCCCTACGAAACTCTACATTTCCTTCATTTTATTGAAGGGATTATATAAATCTATTTGTTTTCTAAATATTTAAATTATGTATACTTATTTTCTTGACAAAAATTCGTATTGTATACTTAACCATGTTGACTATGTATTGTTTAACGATTCACATTCTTATCTAGATGACTTATGTTCATTTATTGAATGAAAAATTATTAACATTCCATTTATTATAATATCAATATATATGTTTTATTAATCCTAAATAAAGTTATTTATAGAATATATTTATATTTATATCTTTTATATGTTGATTACATTGGATTAAAAAAAGTAATGGTTCGGGTATAGTATTATATATCCCATCAATGTATGTGCTTCCCTCATGAGACAAAAGATTTGGGTTTTTGATGTATTTAAACACATATCATGTTTGATTTATTCATTGTGACCTTTATGGATATAGTGATGTATTTTTTATTTATAAGATGATAGAAATAATAGCATGACTGAGGCATTGATAGTAAAGATGACTATTTATGTCATTTTACAATCAATCTCCAAGAATTCAGTTATTGTTTTACATGTACATATTTATATTATCAACAATGGATTTTTCTCACGTTAATGTGATCAATTATATTAAATTATTTTGTTATAATTTTTATTCCTACCCTATCATTCATTCCAAATTCTTGAAATGATATATTCTGATATAAATTTTCAATTGTTGGTAATTTGAGTGTACGTTTCTTATGTTTCCATTTCCACAAGTGAGGAATAAACGGATGACACATTATATTTATATAGGAGTATAACTTATTAGGAATTATGTAGTATCTTGTATAGTGGTAAATATTTCCATTTAATAAGAACGATATACTACTTTTTGTTTATTTTTTTATTAAATGTCAAAAAATTTAAACCTCAAAGTTATTTTGAATAAAAGAGACTCAATGATTTTCATTATATTGAAATTATTGATTTTTAAAATCAGAATAATTGTTTCATGGAAATTATGGTATAAAAATACAGTATTGTAAACAATTGATTCGAGGATTGGTGGTCTGAGGCATCATAGTTGATATCAACAAATGGTTTAGATAATTTATAGGTTTGGATGTTATTTGAGGACTACATAGTAGTTGATATGTTAACTTTCATCACGATTTAAATGGTATCAAAAACCCTTTGTGTAGGTTGAGGTAATATTGAATATTTTATGTAGTTTGGGGATTAGGATCAGATAAATTTATTATAAACACTAAGGATAATTCTAAGGAATGAGTTTGTGTGTCAGAGAATTTCCTAAATTTTGTTAAAGTATATATTGTATGGTTATACTTGTAATCTCATTCCAATATAGAAACTAACATGTGGATGCATATTTGGACCATATTATCCTTAGGGTTAATCACCATGGAAAAGGTTGGTTGAGTTTTGCCTTGATCTTAACTCGGTGCATGACGATTGAGCCTAAGACAACCTTGCTGGAGAGACACTCCTGGAATATATGCATTAGATAATCACATTCTCTTTATAATCCATTATGATATATTTTAATATATTACTAAGGTAACCTAATAAGATAATTACCATGGATAAATTACATTAAAATGTTGATATTCATAAGATAAGGAATATATTAATAGGTATGTGATTTTATGGATAATGGGTATGTTCAATTTTTTTGAGCTTAGATTTCAATTATTTGTTGGTTTAGAATAATGTAATAGTTATTATTTTAATTTTGGTTATATTTGCGGATTAATAAGATTAAAGAACAAATAATAAAGTTATATAGGTTAAACCAATAGTGATATAGCTTGAACTAAAAATAAGTATAAGTTAACTTGATGGTGTCAATGAGTAGGACATCTTGAGGATGAGTTTTTTATGAATTTTTTTATTAGGTTAATTAATCATTTATAATAATTAAATGATTTTATTTTTATCACTAAATGAATCCATAAGGGGAAAAGTTAACAATGTATTCCATAAATAATATAGATATTTGTCTAATGATAAACCTAATAGGATAAGAGATAGAGTGTTAAATCTTATGGTTATTTTTAATTAGCTATAATGAATTATGATTAACTATGTTTACATAGACATGTTTCTAAATAAACCACTGTAGATTAGGATATAGTGTCCTTGATGTTTATTTGATAAAGATAATGAAATAAATATAATTAAATTTTCATAGTATAATTTTTTTTAATAATCTCCTTTTTGAATGTATAAAAGTTACTAGAAGATGCCTCATATGTGGAAAATGAGGGAATAGAGAAATAAGTTTAAAATCGAAGATAAAGTAATAAATTTAACATGATAATGGGAAAATATGTGTGTCCTATTCGTACCTAAGATATTATTGTACACACCACATTTTATATTATATATTCATTAATTTATATATTTTAGATATCTATAAATAATTTTACTAGTAAATGATCATTAAAATTTAGAGGATTCTCTTTATTTTATAAGGGAGAATATAACACCCATATATTTTAAATTATATTTTCAATTGTAACATATTGTGTTTGATAGCTTTCTTAACATGCAGCATCAAAACAAAACAAATGATAGAATAGTATATTAAAATTAAAATGTATCCATAAAATTGTTATATAAAAATAGATGTGGCCAAATTTTCATATATAAATATAAATGAAAATAATGGTAATTATAAATAATAAGGTGTTTATAAAAAGGAATTTTTTTGTAGCTATGATACTAATAAGATTTATTTATGGTTCAAAATGTCACCCATCTAAAATTTGGTTTTATGTGCTTTATTTTAATGATACAAAATGTACTATGGCTAAAAAAATATTAAATGAATAATATTTTCACATCAAAATTTGATTTGTAATTAATTTAAAATAAGAATAATAATGTTTTATAATTTAAAAAGTTATTTTTAAATGAAAATGGTATTCATTATATTTTTATATACCTATTTAATAGTTACATTTTCAAATTTTAGAATTTTAATTTCACCTAATTGAATTCATTTTTGGATTTAAAAAAAATATTATGTTTAGATGAATTTTTGTAATTATTTTACAAATACCTAATTTTTAGGTGAGTAAATAACATATTTTTTTACAAAAATTATAGTGTTTATAACAATATTAATATGTAATTTTAAATTAAAAACTATAAGAATTTTCTCATGAAAAAATATTCATTAGGTGTGAAATGATACATTTAAAAATAATATTCTGAATTTTAAAATACTTTTCTTACCTAAATAATTTATATTTTCCAATAAAAGATTTTTTTCTTTTTTTAATTTTTTTTAAAATTAAGTATTATATTGATTTAAAATCCATATAACTTTTTTTATTAAAAATATATATCATGAAAATAAAAAATATTGATAATTTTATCCTACATAGAAAATTAGCTTCTAAATACACTTTCTAAAAATAGGTTTTTACACGTTACATGCGCTTATTTTAAAATTAATTTTCCGTAAACCCAGATAAATTATTTTAAAAATTTAAATATATATTTTAAATAATTTAGTTCATATTTTATTAAAAATTCCTATATCATTTTAAGCATAAAAATAAGATTACTAGTTTTAAATTTAATTAATGTGATAATGGTAAGAATTTTTTTTTTCCGTGAATTGTTTTTATTAAAATTATGTAATTTTTTTTCTAGTAAAATTAATTAATTTAACCTAAAAAATAAAATTCATATAATTTTATGCCTATAAATAAATATATTAAAAATTTATTAAATAGTAATAAATATTAATTAATATTACGATCACTAATAGTGAAAACAACAATTTTCTGTAAAATAGTTTTTCTATATATTAAATGTTTTTATTTAAAATTTAAAATTTAATATTATATTATCTGGAGCTTAAATATAGGTTCATTAAATAAATATTTTATTATAGGGGTAATTTAAAATTTTTAGTAAAACAAAAATTACTTCGTTAAAAACTAGTTACTAGGCTAAAAATGTAAAGGTAAAACAGAAGAATAAATTACTTGAAAAATGTTTAAAACATGTGAAGAAATATTTCAGAGAGTCTTTTATCAAACTTATATACCAAAAAAATCAATTATTTTCCACTTCTATGCCCTTTAACCTTGAATTTTTTCTTTCTATTATTGAAACATAATTAATTTACACAAAGGTTCCCTTTTCTTCACATAGAAAAGGGTATCACTCGCACCCACTCAAAGATAAACATGACGATTGAAATTTCCTAAAATAAATTCCCAATTTTACACTCTTAGAATTCACATGAATGACCCAAATCTATTTCTCACCATGATTTTTCCCAATTTTTTTATTTTTAAGATAATTTTCTAGCGAAAATTCAAGGCCCAAATTTTGTATTACATAATCTTTATATTTTGTTCTTAATACTTATTTTCCAAAAATTCCTTGTAAAAATCAATATACTAACATAAGAATTTTTTTATACTAAATATGTTATCATATTAATGGAATAAAACTGACTTATTCCTTCCCATCCACTTATAAAAACAAAATAACATTGATCGTGCATCGTGAAGGCCACCACCATCAAAAAGAAAAGTATCTTTTCTGTATTAGCCAAATCACTTGATTGCTTATAAGGATGGAATTTAAAAATAATTTTTAATATATAATAATTATAATTATTAAGATACAAATTATTATCCACATTTATTCCCTCTTGTTTTTTGGTAAAAGAAAACACTAAGAGTACTTTTTAGGGAAAACTACCTCTATAATGTAACATATCTCACTATTTATCAATATTATTTATTATTTAAACTATCTTAAATTATGATTAACCACCTTAATATTTAGTTATATATAATATCAGTATTCTTATTTTTTAATGATATTATTATTTGGTAAATGACTTTCATAAGCATAACCATCCATTAACTATATAATTTAAATATTTAGGATAGTTTAACAATCTACTTGATCAATCATGCAAAACTCTGACATGGAACAATTTAGGAAATTAAATAATAATCTAATTATTATTTAATAATAAAAAAATTTTGTTTTAATTTTTTTGGTAAATTTCATAATAATTATTAGACTTGTTATTTGAATATCATATTCACGAAAATAAGATATTATTGACTAATATATTTATAATATATATTTAAAAATAATGTATATAAAAAAAATATATTTGAATATATTTCTGATTTGTTTTATTTGGATTTTAATTTTATTATAAATTATGTTAATGGTAATTTTTACTAACCCATAATTGAGGTAAGTGTGTTTGCATCTCAATTTTTCTTTATTAAGATATGATAAGAATTCAACACTTGTTTACTTTTGTGGTTTATTGATTATAAATAGATTTACATTCCTAATAAATTTCATTAAATTTATTGTATTTACAAATCCACCTCACATTGTATCTTACATGGGCTTCAGATGCAAAAGATACCAACAATTTAAATGTATGTTTTTTATTTTAAATTCCTACTGAAAATATTGATATTCAACTCCCCAATCTCTTTAATATAGTGAAAATTCACCCTTTATTGATCTAATAGACCTAGAGTAGGGTGTGGTATAAGGAATGTCTCGCCACTGGATTCCTTATTTTACAATTCTAATAGGCCTCAGCAGGGCTATAGTGGTGGCCATGGTTGGTCCAAAATTTCCAAACAATTTTCACTAAAGCATACTTGTAAGGAATATCATGTGACTTATTGAAATTACAAAATGTCAACCACTATCATGGTGAACCCTCTCAAATCCCTAGTGTCCTCTGGTTAGGAAAATTTGAATGGCCAATTTGTAAACCAATGTTTTTCGAATGCATTATCCTTATTGAGGGTAACTTAGGGGATCACAATGAAGGGTCTTTTAATATGGGTTTGACTAAAAGTCATCATCTATTAATCCAATATTTTTTCTTCTATGATATATTGTTTTTTTATTTTTAGAGATAATGGAAATGTAGGTTTAATTTCTATTTGTATAAAATAAATAAAAATAATATATTGATAATATAATAGACATAAAGATTTAGATAAAGAAATCAAGAATACAAATGTAATGAATAGTATAATTTAAAACAAGTCAAAAATGTGAACGCGATGCCTAAAAGTACATAAAAAAGTATATAAACATAGTAAATTTGTAAAATGAGTTTTTTAAATAGTACATAATGGTACCCCTATGTATCATCCCTATGAGAATGATCCTAAGGTTAAATTTAGTAAACCTGTTACTTTTAGTGGGATCCAATACACCAAAAAACATTAGTTTTAATGAAAAAAAAGAACCTATATTGTATAAATTTTATTGGAATATGAAGAATACAAATCCCTTGGTTTAAATATAGAACCGCGAACTAAAAAAATAGTGTTAGAAGATAAATAAGATACTTCCATAATTGTAACCCTTTAGAGAGAACACACTTCACAAACTCTTAAAGGAACAAATCAAGATAAAATTAAAGAGGGAGAGAGCGAGTTAGATTCAAAGAAAGATAAAAAGTGTTATTGTAGAAGAATTTATGAAGGATAATTAAAAATGAGTAAAAAAATATTGAAAAATAATGTTAATGGAAATTAAGATAAATTCATTGAAGAACACACCATTATTGATTCAATTCCTTCTTCTCGTCTGTTGAATAGTTTCTTGAAGCTTTTGAGAATTGGTGGAGAATAATTGAACATTGAATATCTTGATATTTTGGTATTCTTTAAATGTCAATAATAATTTTTCATCATTCCCACCAATATTGTATAATGTTTCATGACTCTTAAATACTAAATTTATATCTTTTAAGGGGGATTGATTTACAAGGGGTTATATTAGTGCTTTTAAATCCAAGGATAGAACCATATAACCACATTAAATGAATCCTCTCATGACACTACAAGAGGACACTGGATACTCGGTAGCCTCTTCCAGGCATCTAGTAGAGTCCTAAATAGAAATAAAATCAATATGATTCCACCGAGTAGCCAATGTACCTTAATGGATAGCCCATGTGCATCTTGTGATTATTTTGGTTCTTCCATACTATATTGGTTATTCGATTGAATTTCAGTAGCTAGCTAGTACTTACCTACTAAAAAAACCTTTAAATATGGACTTTTAGACTGTTTTTAGGTGGTCTTCAAGCTAGATTCCATTATATCATATTGACTAAAAAACACTAAAAACACAAGGAAGAACTTGAAACCAATTAGAAATAAATTAAGGTTTATTTGATTATTAAAATAAAAGTTTGATCAGAGTCAATAGTTATGAATAAGATGTTTTTGGGAGGATCATTGGGAATCATTTTTACTTTTGGTGACATTTACCCTTGATATTTTATTATTTATCAACTATATTTTGGTTCATGGAAGTCGAATCTTTTATTTTCGATGAAGATCTGGTTTCTTTTGGTATGTGATATACCTTATTCTTTTCTAACCTTGTGGTTGTGGAAATATGATTATATGATATTATAATTAATCCTAAGGAATCCCCTCACTCTCTCATGTGTTACCTTTCCATTTAGTATGTGCGGATCCTGCTTTTTTTCTATATGAACACAAGTATGAGGTAGGTACTTCCATCTCTATCCTATGTTTGGTGACCACTATATTTTTTCGTGTTCTAAATTTTTTGGTAACTATTATTACAATGAAATTTGATACTCCTAATTTCCAAGTGTAATAGTATTATTATAAATTTTGTATTTTACCTAGTTTTGGTAAAATAACATGGTTATCAATGTTCAGTAAAATGGTTTGTGAAATTGGGTTTTGAAGGATGATATTGATATGAAAAGTGTTGGTCAGAAATGGTTTTATGAAATTTGAAAAATAAATTTTGAAATGTTCTGAAATATATAGCACATTTGAGACTGGGGTACATTAGAGACAGTTTTAGTATTTGGATTTTTCCATGATTCCATTATGGGTTCACTCTTGGGGTGTTTCTCCAATATATAATCCCTATGTTTCTAATGAATTGATTATCTGACATCATAAGGGGGTTCATCCATGTGGTGTTCCTCAATTCATTAGGCCATATTTTTATAGTGTCATATTTGATTCCCAATAATTATTGACTATGTTTTTTTGGTAGGACTGGCCTAGCTAGATAAAACATATTTTATCATATGGGTGATCTCCATTGTGGTTCTCATGATGGGTTTTGAAATGGATAAATGGTGGATGTGTTTATGGATGGTTTGTTTGAAATTTTTATTTAAATAGTTTTATGGAATTTGTTATATAATTGTGGTAGAGGGGGATGTTTTACTATGATTTTTATATAAATACTAAGAATGATATTATCATGCCATGATTTTAGATTTTTATCAAATTAAGCTTGTTTAATAGAGAGATAATAATGAACACATTGACAGAATATTACTAATCTAGTTATGATCACAGCCATACACTCATGTAGTGGTGTCTGGAGCCTATTTTCTCTAATACATGATATGTTTTGGTTCCGCAGTGATGTTTGAGGTTATCTTGTTAGTTGGGAATGGGTTATTGGTGGTGATATGGTGTCCTGTTTCTAATGTACCACACAAAGTATCTATTAGTATTTTGGTTGCCTTTTCTTTTGTTCTTGGAAATGTAGCTTTGTTTTGTCTTGTTTTGTTAGTTTTATCAATGCTGCTATGTATTTTTTGGTTATAACTTATCTCTTTTTTAATTATCTATTTGTATATATATTCTTCATATTTTTTATGGCTTGAAAAATTATTCCCTCTAATTTTTGTTGGATTTATGGGTGCTAGTAACGATCCCATAGGGATCGGTAACTCCCTTTTGGTCTTTCCATTGTCTAATTCATATCCTAATTTGTGGGGTTGTCAGGGCCGGGTTATAAAAAGAAATTTTTTGAGATTCCATATTTTATTATCTCAATATGAATGATTATTAAATTATAATACAATATTATTTTGAATTACATTATTATTATTATCTTTCATAAGGTGAATTCATTTGAATTAAAGAAGTGGTAGGTGTGGTATGATATTATATAGAATCTTGAAGTATATGTTGAGGTCAAGAGACCATAGGTTTTAGTGTTTTTTCCATTCCAAACCATTTTAAGCATGATTTATCAGTTCCAACATTGATGTATTAATGATTTCTTATCCATGATCTTGACAACAAGAATAATTTTTTTTATGAATTTACAATTTATATACATTTTTCTATAATTATATATTCCCTCACCATGAATTCTATTATTATTGTCCATGTTTTTATTTATATTATCAACAATTGAATTTTTAAGATATTGTGACAATTTATATATATTTATTTGATTATAATTTATTTCATTTAATATTATTCTTTCTATGTTCAAGCCTTGATATATTCTAATATACATTTTACCTTACCAAGCATTTGAGTTCACCCATATTGTGTTTTTATTTCCCTAGGTTATGAAGAAATGTTTTAAAAATTATATTTTTAGAATAGAATAATGATTGGAGAAATTTTTGGAGATATTAAATAATTTGACGAATTAATTTGTTTCTTATATATTGTAAAAATGTGCATTGGATTAAAAATGAAAATAATTTTTTTAATTTTTTTTCCAAACTCTCTCAATCCCAAAACCTAAAAGATTTCTCAAATGTAAGTGACTAAATATTTTTTTAGTAATATTTCAAATATTGATAGTTAAAATAGGGTCTCTTTATCTCATTTTGATGTTGGTATGTATAGAATGTATTTTTGACCACTGGATCATGATAGTGTGAGTTTGGGGAATCACAATGATAGTAGCATGTGGTGGTGGTAGTGTGGTTTCATTTGTGAGATATGGATGTATTGTTTGGTGGGAAATATCTTAGTCTAAGACTGTGTGTGGTGCATATATATAAGATATATTTTCTTGTTATTTATATATGAACCACTACTTAGTTAGATACCCTTATCAATGCCCATCATGATTTGGGAAGTATGTGTTTTCCCCTAAAATTTTGTTTTCTAAGGGAATTGATGGATGACTTATCCCACTTCCTCTCTCTCCCTTCTAGGTTTATTATTTGATATTATATATTGATGTCGGTATGATCATAATACCATAGAATATAGGGCACTGGAAGACCCTATGAGGTTTGGTTGTTTTGATTGGAACTTGATGTACTAGCAGACCCTATGATGTATGGATGAGGATTTACATGCTTACTGGTAGAACATGAAATGTATTGAGATGTGGATATGAGATAGGTGAACTATTAGACATGGTGGATTATTTAATGAGATGAAATTATATAGTGTGAATCATTCATGGTTGGAAAAGGTCATGTGGTTGACTTCCTTTATGGTTATGATACCCAAATGTACCAAATATGAGATATTAATATCAGACATAGTGTATTGTGGCTGGACTGTGTAAAATATTGGGATCAAAGGACAATAGAAATTTTTGGAATCGGACTGAAAATACATAAGGGAAGATGTTGTGGGGTACCTTCTCATTATATTCCTCAAAACAATTTTATTATGTATGGATGTTATATTTTGTTTGTGATCCTTGGTGGAGTATGTTGGTAGTCGAACTCATAGCTCCTTGTTTGTTCTATTCATTGTTCACTGATGAATAAGTATGCTCCTTACATATTTCCAAAAGAGTTCATGGGTATATCCAAACTTTTTATAACTCTTATGATCACCAATATATATATATATATAAACTTTTTTTACGTTTCTCGGATAATATTTGTGACCGGGATATAAGGTATACTCTAAGATATGGTTTCTAAATTGCGATTTATTAGAGGAAGAACTCAAGGGTCACAATTTTCTTCATTTTAGGATTAGGATAGTCTCCCAATAGGGTACATTCAATAAATAAATCACAATAATCAAAACAAATTAAATCAATCTATTAAAGAGTTTATGATCTGCTCAATAATTTTATCACATGAAAATTCAATCATCAAATTTTAATTCCTCTATTTATTGATGTTAGTTATTGAAACTTATAGAAAATTTTCCAAAACATCATGATAATAAATATAAATCAAAATATTTAAAAATCACAATAACATGGTATTATATTTTTTGAACATTTAAGCGATTCTTCATGATATTATAGAACAATTAAGGTTTAGAATATTGTAATTTTGGTATTAAATTTATATAAAGTTTTTATAATGTAATATCATGTTAAATTAAGTAAAATATAAATTTTAATATGTTATATCAAAATTAGTGTCTATAAGATTTCATATAAGAAATATAATCCCTAGTATCCCCATTTTTTATAGTCATATGAGACATTAATAAATGTAAGTTTAAATAAATAATGTGACAAAAAATAAGAGTTAGAAAAATATAACAACATGTATGGGAGGATAAACATATAAATATTTAATTGATTTATCAATGAAAATAATATAGTAATATTTATGGAATTTTTTACTTTTTATATATTCATTATACCGTTTATTAATATTATGAAACCTCTGTTCGTTGTTAGGCATTTTATACTTTAGTTCTTCTATCTCAAACAAAAGCTGAGAAATTTTTTTACACTTTATCCCCCATAAAATAATAAATTATATTAATATTTCATAATTTATAGAAAAAATATTCATTAAAACCCAAATATTAGACATTATTTTTAATTGTTGATCTAGTAGTTCCTTTTGACATTAAAGAGATTGAGTATACGAACTCTAGTTCTATATAATTAATTTTTTAATACTAATCTCTTAGGGAATAGAAATAGACTAGTTATCTTAATAATATTTGAAATTTCAATATTAATTCATCATCAATTAGTATTAAAATCATGGATAATCTATGCTTGAAAATGGGAAAAAATAACAATGTTTATCATATGGTACGTTTCTTGAAGCATTATTCATCAAAAATTGATCAACCCTTGGGAAAAAATGCTAGTATTATTTTGTTTCATTACATATATTATTTATATTATCTTCTCTATACTTCTCATTCCAATATCTCTTATTATGAAAAACCATATAAACAAAAATTATTGACTGATCATCTTATATTCCCTATTTATTTTAATCATCATCTTCTTTATAGTGATCTTCATACTCCAAAGAATTATTTTTTATATATTTTAGTGGATGTTATTATTTTTTAATAGATTGTATCAAATATTTAGAAGCATTATAATTTTAAATATTTTCTAATACCTCATAAATATAGGTTATCATATGAGATTTCTGTGTTTTTTTCTAGGGAAGAAATTCTGGATGAAGCTAAATTAGAAGTTATAATGTTTATAGAAATTCTAAAAATAAAACTTAAAGATATTTATCGTATATTGATATTGTATTATCCCAACTAGTAGTTCAAAGTAATTATCATTTTCTCCCTTTCCAAATTGATTTAGTGAAATATATATGGAATAAAAATTCAAAACTACTTTGGTTAACAGAGTATTACCTTTTTTAGTTTCGATACTTGAGAAGTGAATCATCTTTCTAAGATTGTAAACCCAAACCTCTATAATGGAACATAGTGATTAGATGTATCCTGGGAACATACACATTGAATAATTATGGTTTTATTTCTCAAACTCTATATATTTCACATTTACAATTCTCAATGATTTAGCTTATTTTATACTTATTCCTAAATAACATTTCTTCTTTATTTGTTTGACAATATTTTTTTTCTAGATCCTTAATCATATTTAAGATTCCATCATGATAATTAATTAATAATTTGTTTCCATTTTTATCATTTTTTTCTAATATATGATCTCTCATATGATTTAAAAACTCGACACAAAGTTCTTCATATTCCTTATACTTCCATGTGTCCTCATAGTAATTATACTTTTGAGAATTTATTTTATCTTCCTTATTAGACACTAGACATGTCACATCAATTTTTCTTTCAATTAATTTATTATCAATAAAATCATACTCCTACCATATCCTTGTTATGGTTTCCTCATTTAACATATTTTTATTTTTCCATTATATATTCCCAAAATCCTTCACACAAATTTTATCCAATGTTTTTATTATAATATTATTCGAAATCTATGAACACATTAGAATCATTAGTTTAACTGACCAAATCCATATAGCATCATTATGATCCTAAACAAAAGATATTATATTAAAAATCCTTATATTATAAGTTAAATTAATTAGATAAATAAAATGAATTTCAATAGTGTCATTGCTTATTTATCTTTATAGGATAAAACCTTGGACCCCATGGAAAAATATTCTATATAACAATTCAAGATGAAACATATTATTCACCATATACTTAGTTAGAGAAATATCATCAATTTATTTTTTATTTAAAAAATATTCAAATGCATCTTGTAGCCTATATGGTACAAAGAATGACTCACACTCTAATAGAATTATCATAGTTTTTATAAATGTCTTCATATTTACTAGAAAAAAATACTAAAAAATGATTCTATATCCTATATAATTAATATATAAATCCATGGAATCTAATTATTCTACAATAAAAGGATGAAATGGATGGAATATTATATTCAATAGTTAAATTGATTTCCTAATATGAAACTGAATAACCCAGATGATTAGAGGCTCAAACATATTTTATCAGTTCAAATATATTAATAATATCAAAAACTATTTCTCATGATTCTACGTCTCCAGATGATCTGATTTTATCAAATAGAAGGATAAAATAGAAAGTTAAGATCCTAAGAAATTTTAGTTAGGTTTCAATGTAGAATTAAATTTTAGAAATGAGTGGGGCTACAACTCTATATATTAAAAAACATGATGATAACAAGTAATCAATAAAAATATCTATAGGTTTTTAGAACATATTTGAACCTAATAATATGAATTATATATTCTAACTTAAAACATAGATCATAACATTCATAAAATTTAATTTACCTCTAACAAATAAACATATAAATAAATGAAAAATAGAATGGTGTTGCCAGTTTTTCATTCCACATTATAATTATTTGATATTAAAAATACTTTGAATTTTTTTAATCTAATATATAGATATAATAATTTTTTTCAGAATTTAATGGTTCTATAGTATTAATAAATTTTTATCATTTGATTTGTAATATTTTAGAATATATACAATACCCTCAAGAATGGTTAAGTAAACTCTATATAAAAAATTTACTCCCCTATTCATGATGATTTTTTATTAAGAGATAATAAATTTAGAAAAAACAAGATGAAAATATAAATTTTATATTCTCCATCCTCATATTATAAATTCAAAAATTTAAAAATTTAAGGGTTTGGTAAACATATCAGCAAGACAATATTAAATTTGTAATTTTTTTGAATAATATCTCTTTTAATTATAGGATCTAGACGGTCATTTTGTTATATATCTACGTGTTTTTCATTTGGGTGATGCATTAGAGTCATGGATATTGAAATTGATGTGGTGTTGCCAAAAATATTTAAGGTATGAGGGAAAATAATTTGAAATCTAGTGATTGTGGGATGTATCCCCAACAATTGGGTGTAAAAAAATTCATCTTGTATATATTCTACTTCATAAGTTGATATTGCTACTAAATGTCTCTTCTTTGGGGATCAAAAACAAAATTATTCACCTAGTAAGTTATCAGTTCTTGAAATATTTTTCTTATCCATTCAATAACCACTAAAGGTTGTAACTAAAAAACAATTGACACTAAACTCATGTCCAAAGGATATAAATCCATATGTTTTAAATCTTTCTTAAGACAATTGATGATCCATTTTTCTGTCTTAAGATGGGTTTTTATTATGTTATCTTGAAATAATTCACTAAATAAAATACAGTACATTATATCTTGTTGAATTATTTTATAGTAAAATAAACTGGTGGTCATATCCCCTAAAATATTTCTTATTTACTAGATTACTAGATTCATCGAGATAATGTTTACATATGGTTCATAAAAATGTAATAATTCATAAAAAATACAATGACACAAAAATATAATAGATATGTGATATAATTATGTTTTTAAGATGATTCCCTATAGTTCTTAATCTATTATTAATCCAAAAATAAATTAAAATCACCCATTATACTCATATCAAATTGACTTCGTATATGTTTTGATAATCTATCCACATGTAATTTCTTGGTGGATTGAGAAATTATTTCTTCATAATATATTTTTATGATTTTGGTTCCCTAAATGAATATCTTGATAAAACTTTTGGATATGAAATTCCTTTTATAATATCATTTTTAACTAATCATTTGGATTATTGGTTATATTAGGCCCTCAGAGATTGTTTAGGTTTCTATAGCACCTTTGTAAATTTATAAACATGTTCAATAAAATATGAATCACAGAATCCAAAATATTTTTTTAAGTAATATTCCACCTAAAAATAACAATTATGGAAGTGCCTCTTTACATTAATTTAGAATAGAGAAAATACATTACATGTAGTACTGAAAAATTATTATTGATGAATTCATAACAAGATTCTCCAGAAAATGTTGCCTCAAAGTTAATTCTATTCTATTGATTATATAATTTGACAAAAAGTATATACCTATTGAAAACTATGGTTCCATTTTCATTATACATAATATAGAAGGCCCATTTAACTCATATAACAGGTTGATTTCTTGGAAATTCAACTAGGGACATGACCTTATTCTATTAGATTTTATTGAAATACCATTTCATGTAAATTATCCAAATATCAATACTCAGGGAATCGTCATCCATTTTTGGCTCAAAATGAGTTAATAATGAATGATATTCCCATAAATTCTATAAAATATTTTTGTTTTAACCATTTGATTAACATCACTAAAGTTATTATCAATGGAATGTTTTTATAACAACATATAGTTTCTAGGAAAAAGTGTAGGTCCTTCCACACTTAACATATTTTTTATCTTCTAAAAAAACTTAAATCCTAAATAATAGAAACATATGTATGTAATTAAAATCGAAAAAATATAATATTCAGGTTTTTAAAAATACAATATAAATCATTTTCATAATTTAGAAGATTTACATTTTCAATAGATTAGTATTATAAATCATTTATTATAAAATTTAATTGAAGATATGTTATATTAAATTAAAATCAAGATAAAACATACTAGTTATAGAGTAAAAAAATTCCATTTTTATATTTTGATTCAAATTTATGAAGATTATCAATAGCTTTCAGATTGAGTACTTTGCGTATAAAAGTTCTGATGTAACTGACTTTTTAATGCTTTCATTCATTAATTTTTATGGAAGATTCATTAAGATAGGGTTAAATAAAATTCTTTTTTTGTGTCTTTGGAAGTATTAATGGATTTGGACCAAGTAAATATTGATATATAATAATCACACAACGTTAACTTATAAATTTATTAGTGTGTTCTTTTCCTCCTTTTGACGACCCCGTTATATTGTGGGGTTCTTAGTTTCAAAAAGTTATATCAACATCATTTATGAATACAAAAATTAATGAAATAATGTTTCTCAGACTCTATGACATAATCACTCTAGATGTTTATAAAATGATTGGTTTTCCCATTTTAAATTATATTAAAAAAACCTTTACATAAAATTTTGGTTTCTTATTTCTACCCAAGAATAGGAAGCAATGTAAATATATTATACTTATTATATAAGTCAAAAACTAAATACTTTCCCATGATACTCACAGTTTGAGATATTATAAAAATATTCATGGGCACAGATAGTATAGTTTAAATTTTTTTTATTTTACTAATGTGTTTAAAACTTTACTAATATTTCTTACCACATTGGAAGTGGTCATGACCTCTAAAATAATTCATTGTTATGCTAAGAAGGTCTATTACATTTCCATATTCGAATGTTTAGACAAGGAGTAAAAATTAAATGTCACTTAAAATTCTATTAGAAAGATAATTATTATTTTCTATTATGGTAAGGAATAAAAAAACATGGTGGGTAATGTCTTATAGTTAAAGAGTGTAAAAAATTTCACACTCATGTAAAGATAAAATGTGAACTCCTTCTAACATTATGATGGTACATTTTTCATTCTCAAAGATCATTTAGTAACCATTATCACATATTGAACGTATAATGATATGGTAGTTCTTATGTCCTAAAATATAATTAAAATTATTAAGTAATATCTTATAGTGGATAGATAAATCACCTATAATTATGATTGAACATTGTGCACTTTTTTAAATATTAACAATTAAAACATTAACTTTTGACATGCTCTAAAAGATAAAATTTTTGAAATAATATTCAGAGACAAATTATTATCCATATAAAAAGTGTATCAACCAACTGTATGTAACAATTTATCCATAAATAAATGAATCATAAAATTTAGTACTTAATATTTTTTGGGTCTGCAGACATTAGGGAATAAAAGAACCCACATCTGTCCATCTATTCTTTTTTTAATAGTATAAATGTCCATTTAAATGTTAGTTTTAGTGTTTTAAATCATTTCTTCTTTTATATATGTAATATAATCATCTAGATGTTCTAAGAACCTACGTGGACTATAGTTTGGGTGCCCTTTTCAATTTTTATTTATGCTTCTTTAATCTTGTAATTATGATGATTATGGGAAATTCTTGAGGTAGAGTAATTTTTTCATATTTACATTTAACTTATTTTTCTTAACAATATTATACTCGTGTGTTTGTAGTTTCATCTAGAATATAATTTTCTTGAGTTTATTTGGGTCAATATTTTTGGTGAATATCCTTTAATGTTGAAGGAGATCTTTGAATAACATCCATCCTTTTTACCTCATTATAGTGGACAATGAAAATGTATCACAAAGGCTATAGGATTAAATTCTCTACTATGGTTTCTATTTCACTGAAGGAGAAAAAGGTTAATTAAATAAATCCCATATGGGTTTGAATTATATTCAATTAATGGTGCTGAATTTAGGTGTTTCTGTGAATAATATATCATTCCTACATCACTTGGTTGGAACTATAGTGGATTGTCATGTGAAAGAGGTGTAACCAGTCACGAAACATCCCAATGGGGCCTATGCAATGACTCCCCAATCCATACTCCAATAGGACAGTGGATAGTAATTATCTCTGAGTAGGCATATCACTAACATGATAGGCCTTAGTAGAAGTACCTACACACACACAAATCTCCAAGTTCATACAATGCTAATATGTTAAATAACTGATAAAAAATTCATGGATAAATCTAAATCCCACAACCAGTTAATGAAAACATGTAATGTAACATTAACAGAGAAAAATAAAATCCCACAAAAGAGAGTTTGAAAACAATTCCAACATGAATGTAAATATGGAGACTACGGTCTAGATAATCGTAGGAAGAAACCTCAGTTTGTCTGGATCATAATGCATAACCCGGTCACGGTCTTTCATGGAGTCCATAAAATGATTGATCACATACACATGAAATGACATGATTGGAAAACACAATGCTAGGGTGGTTATAAAAATACCCAGTGGGACACCATAAAAAAAATATTTTTTAAGAACAATAATAACAGTAATCTCTACACAAGTATATTTATACAACACATATAATAATAATATCCTCACCAACAAGCCCTTTTTTATTTTTTATTTCAAAAAAACTTTTGAGGGAAAAGTGGGAAACCCAAACATGTCCAAAGAATATGTGTTAAACACAAAAATATCCCTTAATTTTGTAAAATACAAGACTAATAATGTTAGAACCATCCACCTTATATAGCTTCTAATAAAGAGTGGTAACCTATGTATTCGGGTCATTCCTTAGAAGATCTTCGATGTGATCCACCATATTGTCCCATGCCAGGATATATTCATCTGCATTGATCTTTCCTTCGTTAAATCCCCACGTTAAGATGTTGTCTTGTTTTTTGATCCCATCAAATTGCTCAACATTATTGATAGATATACTCAACCTCTCGTATATTCTGTTGGCAACCTCCTGTGAAGAATTAATCTAGATATCTTCTTCTGACACATCATACTCAGATCATAGAACTATCTGTAATCGATTCTCCTCTTCCATCTTGTCCTCAACTCCTTTTATTGTTCTGTCTTGTATTGGACCCGGGTTCTACCCCTTGACTTCACCATCACATGCCTTGAGTCCCTTACCAATAGCTTTCTCGGCCTACTCTCCAAGAAACTATTTATCACCTTGAACAATTGTTGGGTTCCCCGGATGTTTTTCTGTCTCATTTTTCTTTGTCCTCCCTGAAGATATAGTAACAATTGACTTTGGGATATTCGAGTAATCTTTGTGGGGTCGAGCCTTCCCTCCCCACCTTAACTATGAAATTCTGAATGGAAAGGTTCCCTTACATTCCCTTTCTCAAGTCAGTCCCGACTGCCCTGTCCCCTTGTAAATAATCCTCATATTCAGTCATTTCTAGAGAGTCTGATTCTTTATAACTTGGTTCAGTGCCCACAGAGGATCTCAACAAGGTCTTCATTCATTTCCATTTTGGTATGTGAGTTTTCTAACCTTCTGTTTCAGCATTCTCCATCCCCAGAGCAATCAAGGCAATGAAACTATTATGAGGATGAATAGACCGTTAAGGATCTTGTTGGATCGGACATGTCACTCTTACATCAGCTTGGGCATCCTCACTTGACAAAGAAGATATAATGAACTCTTGTCCCTTAACATTCCCTCTAGACTTTTCCTTTTTAGCATAATATGGTCTATCCAAAGTGTTCTTCTTAGCCTTCTTAACCCAGGACAAGTCATTCTTCAGCTTGGAAAAAATATACACCACCTGTGGATCAGGAATCCTGGATGTGGTGGGCTTTGTACACTCCTTCTCACTGGACTCAAGCCAGCCTGGATCTTTCCATGACAATGGCATAACATCCGAGAGTTTCACCCCTACCTCCATATGATTTTCTTCCCTATGAGAGACTTCAGGATGCTCCAGCCCCATATCCACAATAAGGGTGGGGTTGGATAAACCAGATGCAGGTTTCCCCCGAGAGTTGTCCTTCCCAGCCAGGGCCTCCTAAATGAGTAAGAGAGGCATGAGGGATCCAACATCTCCTTATCCTAGGATTCTTGCATGAAGGTTCCATGTAGCACTAGTATGGGAGAATACACACCATCAGTCAGATATGATGGATTGCATCTGAAAAAAATGAAAAACACATCAGATCCCACCATAAGAAGTATACACTAGACGTATGAAGATAATTTTATATAGATGAGGATTACACCCAAGGACATGGGGTATACCAAAAACTCAATCTAAAATAATCCACTAAGTAGAGGATTCATGCCTATATAGTGTTAGTCATGATGAGACTAATAACTCCACATTGGGAAATATATTATAGAGGATATCACTCTAAGACTCATGTATTGATTCCAATAACTCTATAAAAGAGTTCATGTTGAATGGATCACTATCCTATGTGTATGAAAAAATTCCCTGATAACCGTTATAAAATAGATAATGGGAACAGACCCTAACAAAACATGTCAAAAATGAAGAGGACAATTGATCCAATCCTTGTTTATGGAATTCCACAATGTGTAATATTAGTAAATGACACATCCCTTCAACACTAGGTTCCTCCCGTGTAAATAAACCATGTTTATGTTAATGTCAAAGTACAAGACATGTCTCCACCCATGTACATATTACTATGTCCATGTTTAGGGATTTTCTTATGTATTTCTATCATAGCCGTGTATGTGTTGGAGTACACCCCATGTCCATGACCATTTACTACTGTCCATGTTCGTGTACTAATTAAGGTACATGTTGAGTTTCTGAGTCGAGTCAAACAGTATGAGACAAAGTCACACATCATTTGATATTTAATTCCATTGTAGAAAACCTAGCCTCCGTACAAGGGTCCCACACAACATGTTCCGATGAAAAAATGCCATGTACCATAGGATTTTATAGATCCCATGTGTTTCCTCTCTTCGATATTTTCCATTATTATGGAAAATGAATCTAATGTGAATTGAACCAAGAATCACACATCTACTCAGACTGAGCCTCACTGTTGTCTCTTTCCAGAATCTAGTCATGAAATTAACATGGGAATTGGTTATTCTCTATTCATGTCACTACCACAAGCATCACTTGAACTCAATGGTCTCCAATCCAGTCTAATTTTATCATAGGTATAGTAGTAGAATGATCCCTAAAACATACTAAGCTAATATCTGTGATATTGAATCATTATGCCATGAAATAAGTGTGCAATGTTAAATTTCTCAGAACTTGGGTGGAACCACATGCCAAATAAATCACCAATGATGAATGCACATAGAAAAATGGAAGAAAACCATGAAACATAAAAATGATAAATAGACCTATAACATGTTCAGTTAGCATAAATCAATTTCTCTTATAACGATTCATGATGAATAATAATATCCTAAACAAATATCCAAATAAATCCTCACAGATTAACACATCCTAGAATATAAAAAATACGGGAATTAATCTATTGGTCAATTAATTCATGTTCATTATAGGAATTAATAATAGTGAATAAATCCTCATAAATAAACATCCTACCTAAATTTATATCAATCGCTAACGAAGAACAAATCTAGGTAACTATAGTAGGTAAGATCCACCGAATCTATTGCACACTGGTTTTCAAACTATGATTTGATTGTCATTCGCTAATGAAAGTTCCTCCAATGCATCTCCAACGATTATTTGGATCTCCCAGGTTTAACCAATAAACACAAGAATCAATCATATCCCTATAATTAAATTAAAATCTAGATCTCTACATTAATGAATAAAATAAAATAATTTATTTAATCATTTTATTCATTTTACACCGACAATTAATTTTTCATAAACACCCCATATCTATAAAGGTTATTTTGCGCCTATTGTAAAACACATGTTATTAACTCAATGATGCCCTCATTATTATTATATAATAATTTTTTTGAATATATTCCACAATTTTTTAAATCATTGTTCAAATACATATAATATGTTTCTATAATTCATTCTAGGCACATCGGGCCTTATAATCACATGTCTTCTAAGATCAGGGAACAAAAGTAATCCATACAATATCAAAAAATAATACATGGAAAATTTGAGTCACCACATTATCCCCACCTTAGGGCTTTACAACCTTACAATAAAAAATAAGGGACTATAAAAAGAGATGTGTTTACTGATCTCACATCTAAGCCTCCCATTCCAAAGTACTCTTCTTAAAATTCTCATGCTACTATTGAACACACACTGAATAAATTTTTTCCTGTGAAGGATCCTCTACAAATGATCATCGGTCTCTACTGGGTACTCAGCAAAGGTATCCCTATCCTCGATTTCCATCTCTCCCCAGTCAATAACATGTAATGAATCATGCATTTCCCTCATAAACTACAACCCATGGAAGGAACCATGTACTCGGTATAACTATGGAAGTTGATCTAATAGTTATTACCCTATCCAAATCTATATAGTATCTGGAAAGGGACAATGAATTTCAGTGATAGATTGCCATCCATGCCAAACCTCCATAATATACATCGATGTGAAACCCATAAGAACACAGGGTCTCCCTCATCGAACCCCAATATCCTCTGTCATCTATCCACATAGAACTTATGATGGATTGGTGTATTACTCAACCATTCTAATATTATATGCATCTTCTGTTTGGTGTCTTTCACTAACTTAGGGATTATAAGTGCTAACTCCCATAGGTGAGTCCTAAAAAGTAGTGACCTACATGATCACCCATAAAAATACCCAAATAGTTTTATGCCAATGGTGGAATGGTAGATATTGTTATATGAAAACTCCACTAGTGGTATATGATCTACCAAAATATGTCCAAAGTCAAAAATTAAAGCTTACAACATGTCCTCCACAACCTAAATAGTCTAATAAGTTTGGACTTTAGTCGGGGGTGAAAATCCATGATCAGACATAGCTGAGACCCAAAATACTACAAAATCCATTCCATAACTAATATGTGATATGATAATCATGGTTAGAAATGTTTTTTTGAGGGAACTCCATAGAGTTACACTATTTACTACATGTAGTGGCTTCCCAATATCTCTACAAAACTTTGCACCGGAAATCTATGAATTGGGTCGAATTGGAGAGTCATTCTATGATCACCCAGATGGTATTGTTTCCCCTGGACGTATGTGGTAACCTCCTCATGAAGTACATGTATATCCCTTCCACTTCCACTCTATCATGTCAAAGGGGTTGGATAAAATTGCAATAAATTTGTGCTCAACCTTCACTTGTTGAAATGTCTGGAATCAAGATATAAACTCTACAACGTCATTCTTTTTCCATAGCAACCACAACTAACATTGGAGGTCCTAGTAAATTTCTTCCAAACATGGATGTACCAAAAAAGGATATGTATCAAAACCCTATTATAATCTTTTCTTGCAATGTCCCTAGTACCATTATTTGTCCCTTGAGAAGAACAACATGATCCCCATGATCATAAAATCTATTAAGAGCTTGTCTAGTTGATATATGAGTATGTAGGATCTCGTAGTTAGTATCCCGGTCTTGTTCCTCCCTAAATAATTATAAAATAGACGGTTAACAACCATAAACTAGAGGTAAGATGCTTCATCTCCATCCAGGAAGGATAACTACAGTGAGGACAACTACTATGATCCCTCATTCAAAAATTGTGGGTAGGATCTCATGCTAAGGGCATATGATACCACATTCTCCATCATGGGATTATATATAATCTCAAATTGGTAATCCTAGAGGAACTATAGTCATCAAATCTATCTTATTTTATGATCCTTCTGATATAATATTCACTTCAGACTCTTGTGGTCTTAATGGATGATAAAATGCTCACCCATCAGATAATGTCACCACATCTTTAGTATGAAGACTACCACATATAAATCATGGTTTTTGATCATGTAGTTCTTATCATGTGGTTTAAATGACATAAAAAGATGCAATCTTTACTTGATAATACATCATAATACAACCAATCCCAGTTTCTGATGCATCACAAAACACTACATACTCGACATCCTCTACTTTAAATATTAAGAGTAGAGATCTCGTCAATCTCTGCCTCAACTCTTAAAAAGCCTATTGTAACCTCTCAATCCACATAAAATTATATCCCTTTCAATTCAATGATGTCAAGGGATATGGAATCCTAGAGAAATCAAATATGAATATATGGTAATATCCTTCCATCCTAAGTAAGCTCTACACCTCAATCTTGATTGAGAGTGGATCCCAAGATAACACCTCATCAACCTTTACTGATTCCAATTCTACACCATATACTAATATAATATGTCCCACGTAATGCCCCAACCCAGTTACCCAAAGTATGTGCATTATTACATAACATTGGAATGATCACAAAAGATTAAGTCTCGAAAGACCGATTAGTTTAGTAGCCTTGGACTAACTAGATACATTCATAAAGCTTACATTACATCATAAAGTGAAAACTACAACAACATCTTGTCTCCACACTCATATCTCCTTATAATATCCCTACAGGTCATTCATAAAATACTTCTTCACATCCTGGTAAAAATAAAACATAGAAATGGGTGAGCCCAAAGACCCAGTAAGGATAACAATATAGCATAAACTTTTATAAATAAGAATAAATATTTAAGGCAATGCATAACTAAAACAAAAGCCCTTTAAACTTGAACATAAGCATAATATGGTAGAAATAAAAAGAAATAATTTTGTTTACTTATTCACATGGATATTCTACTAGTCGAATAATCACATGCAATATCAATAACCACCTTCATAATGATGGAATGCATAATGCTAGACAATCATAGCCACATATCCAAGGCCTCGTTCCAAGACTAAAAATAAGATTTTGTAAAGGCCTAGTGTCAATACACTAGTTTGTCTCCTGAGACTTACTGATGCATCGAGGAGCTATAGCGGGCTCCACTCGTAACTTACTATGTCCAATGCATTCCTTGTATGAACAGGTTTAAACATAACATAAACATTCGTATTAAAACTAGCATACAAAATGTAAATACTTTCTCCATAAACCATGAATGGTATAAAAACATACATAGTCAAAAATATCACAAAACATTCAATACAATATGGAAGTTTTGTATCATAATAAATCAACTTCAAATAAGCTTAAAATCTGTCAAAGGATGTTGATGTAGATGAAATCTAAACTATTTGAGAGAAATATCTCTTTTTTTAATCATTTAAAAGTCACATAATTATAAAATAAAAAATTTAATTAGAAAATATTCTTATAATCTTTTAATGGAAGCTTCGAAGATTTTACAACGATGGAAAATAGCCTTACCTTCCGTATAAGTTAAAAAAAGACATTCTTACATTAATTTTGTCGAAAAGGTTAAAAAGGACCTTGTTTGGAAAATGACGTAAAGATTCATTTATAAACATTTTATAAAAATTCAAACAAGGGTATAAATGACTTTAACCCATATTCTGTAAAATAGTAAGAATGTTTTGAAATAAATTTTTAAGAAACATGGATGTGGATGGTAAAGAGGTCCCAGTAGATAATTAAGTATAATCAACCTCGGATAATGAAGAGATTGTGAAATAAACCCTTACCTTGTACTTTTCCATGGTTGAGGGTTGGTTAACCTCCTATATGATGGTGAAATAATTGTTATTAAATTATTCATTAATCATATACATTAATATGATTTCATATATAATCTTTTAAAATTGATTTGTTAATAATATCTTAGTATTATCATAGTTTTGGGTGTTAATGGATTCATTTTCCTTTATATTCTTTGTTATGTGAGACATATTTTCTATTGATGGGATGTATATAATTCATATCCATAATGATATAATGTCTCTAAAAATTATTTTTAATCATCAAATAAAATTTATTCTTGAATGGATACTAGGGGGAATGAATCTCATTACATTCGTGGAGACGGTAATTCGTACGTATGCATGAGCAACAATATCATTCTTTTGATATTAAAATAACATATAATTGGATGATATATCATATATACAGAATAATTATCATTTTATATTTATTATTTACATGAATTACACATCATTATTATACCCATTCAAATAATAATGTATTGAATAACAATTACCCCATGTTTTGGAGACGGTAGGTCATACGTACGCACGTATGGTGACATGTCATTCAAAGTATGGATAGAATACTGAATATGGTCATACGATATTTATAATAACATAAAAGTATATAGAAGATACTGGAGTTATAATTTTAGAATGGAAATAACAATGAAAGAAGAGGTGGAAGAAGATATGATCCTGAAAGAGGGTGGTGAAATTATTACCTCTTCTTCGGGTTCTTACTTTTGATTTGATCAAAAGGGATCCTTAAGTTGGAATTCTGACTAAAGGAAGGACATTAAGACTAAGTGAGGGAAGATGAGAGGATATTTGGGTAGGGTTTGGCCAAACCAAAAGGATTTCAATGTATGAATAATTAGTTAGAAATGGTGTCCTTTTATAAGGGGGAGGAGGGGCTCTATAGGAAAAATTTAAAGTATTAATTTTTAATAAATTCATATTCAGTTTCTAATGGATCCAAAGAGGATTATTCAAATTAGAAGGTGGGTAGGGGTCGATAACCACTGAACCAATAGATTTTAGATAGGTTTGGGTCACTATAGTAACCTTATCATTCAAATTTAAGTCTTAGTTAAATAGTTTGGCATATACCATGTCTATTTGTATTTTTATATTATATAGTTAATAAACTTACTATATACTTCCTAGAGACCCCCAAGTGGTCCATTAATGATACACCTATCATTATATAACTCCTGTGTCTGAACCTTATATTTTTTGGAATATAATATCAAGTAATAATTTAATATTTGTTTTAAAAACTCTTTTATATCAATTTTGACACTATAGGGTATTTTGTTTTTGATAAATTTATAAGAGCATTATTACTTCGAATAAAATTCATATAACCAATAATAACATGTCATATTAACCTAAAAAGTTATTTGAATTCATAAAAACTCTCAAATTTAATTTATTTGGATATTAAAAATGTTTTATTTATTAAAAATATTTTAGTTATAATAAAAAGTCTCATATTAAAAATGTTTCAGTTATTAAATATTGATTTTAACTCTTCTAAATCTTCTTTGAATTAAACAGTAATAAATGTCCTAATCTAATACAAGTGGAACAAAGATGTTCATATTTATTCCTATGTTTTTTTGGTCGAATTATACTTAGCCAATAGAATTAGGACATGAGTTAGGGTAACAATAATATCAGTTTTACCCTTAATTACCCTATTTACTTTTAACCGTGGTAAATAAAAGTAAAAAGTTACTATTCATAAAAAATTATTTTTATCATATTGAATCACATTTTACTCTGCAATATTAACTGTGTCTCTCCTATTTTCAAAATTCCACTCGCAGAAGCGGTAAAATTAAGTTTTATGTGAATTTGCCAATTCTCCTAGGAGATGTGTAAAAGAGGGTGAAAAGTTTAATAAAATTTTTATATTTCTAAAATTATTATAAACTGACTCCAATGAATTACATTGAACTTATATAGTCATTACATATCTATTTAGACTGAAAATTAATTTAAACAATATAAATTATTATTTTAATAAAAAGTCGGTTTTAACCAATAACTTAGTGTTATTTACTATTCATCAAAAATTGAATGTTTTCAAAAAATTACCAAAAACTTACCCTTGGATAATTTCGATATTACGAATCCAAAAATGAAGTCCATTTTGATAGATAAAATTTATAAAATTTCAAAAAGTGGGTATTACTATTCATAACGGCTAGTTTGATTTGTAACGGTGTGTTAGAATCTCGAAATTGTGTACAATGCAAGCTATTGAATTATTCAAAGGGAAACGTACCGTGGAAGCTTGGGGTGTTACATTCTCCCATCCATTAAATAATTTCTCCCTCAAAATTTCTAGAATATTATTATTACATAATAATAATCAGGTGGTTCTTCATCAAAAGTTCCTCAGGTTCCCACGTTGCTTCTTCCATCTTATGGTTTCTCTATAAAACATTTACCAGACGAGTCATCCGGTTTCTCAGCACTTGATATCTGGTATCAAGAATTCATATGGGCTCTTCGCAATAAGATAGATTGGGTTCCAATTCTACTTCCTCATAGGTGAGTACATGGGTTTGTTCAGGCTTGTATTTTCTCAGCAGTGATATGTGGAACACATCGTGCAATTTGGAGAGATTTAGCGGCATTTCCAAAAGATAAGATACAACCCCAATTCTTTCTATAGTTTTGAAATCTCATATGTACCTGGGACTCAATTTACCTTTCTTACTAAAATGTATAACTCCCTTCCATGGAGATACCTTCAAGAAAACATGATCTCTTACATGAAATTTCAAATCCTTCCTTCGGTTATCGGCATAACTCTTCTGCCTGCTTTGAGCTGCTTTGATGTGTTTTTGGATTACCTTCACCTTTTCGATTGTTTCCTCCACTAGTTCTGGGCCTACGAGTTTTCTTTCACCAACATCATCCCAACAGGATGGTGTGTGACATCTCTTTCCATATAATGCTTCATACGGTGCCATCCAAATACTTGAATGGAAGCTATTTTAATACGAAAATTATATCATAGGTAAATATTGATCCCAAATACCCTAAAAGTCATGTGAGCAAGATCTCAACAAGTCCTCTAAGGTTTGAATAGTCTGTTCTGATTGTCCATCTATTTGAGGGTGGTACGCAGTGTTCAAACGAATTTCAGTATCCAAGGCCTTCTGAAGAACCTTCTTGAATCTTGATGTAAAACGAGGATCATGATCAGAAACAATTGATAGGTGAACTCCATGATGTCTAAAAACATCATTAATATATATTCTTGCTAGACGTTCAAGTGGTAGATCTTCTCTTATAGCAAGCAAATGTGCTGACTTGGTAAGATGATCAACAATGTCTCATATTGCATCGTTCCTTTTAGAAGTCTTTGGTATCCCCATGACAAAGTACATCATAATATTATCCCATTTCCAATCAGGTAAGGGAAGAGGATGCAATAATCCCCCAGGCTACTGCCTTCCAGCATTCACTTATTGAAAAACCATACATCTTGACACAAAATCAGAAATATCCCTCTTAATGTTGTCCCACCAAAAATGTTCCTTCAAATCTCTATACATTTTGGTGCTTCCAGGGTGTATAGAGAAATTCATACTATTAGCATCATCCAAGAATTCCCTTTTTAGATCAGGTATATCAGGAACACAAAGTCTCTTCCCAAATTTCAAAATTCCATCTTTATACACAAATTCTCTCAATCTCCCATCATTCACAGCTTTAATCTTCATTTAAAACTCTTCATCACTAGTCTGAGAACTCTTTATCCATTCTTGTAAAGATGGTTTGGCAACCATTTGAAAACGTATCGATGTTTCACCTTCCATGGTAATTCCTATATCCATCTTCACTAGATCCATGAAAATAGTATCCCTTTCAATTCTCATCATGTTCAAAAATGCATGATCTTTTCTGCACAATGTATCTACCACCTTATTTGCCTTCCTTGGGTGGTAGTGTATCATGCAATCATAATCCTGGAGTAGTTCAATCCCTCGCCTTTGCCTCATGTTGAGTTCTTTCTGTGAGAAAATGTACTTCAAAACTCTTATGATCAGTATAAATATCACATTTTTCACCATAGAGATAATGTCTCCATATCTTCAAAGAAAAAATTACAGTAGCTAACTCAAGATCATGAGTAGGATAGTTTTTCTCATGAGTTTTCAGTTATCGTGATGTATAAGAAATAACCCTATCATTTTTCATAAGGACACAACCAAGTCCTTTTTTTGAAGCATCACTATAAATAAAAAACCCACCATTCCCTGATGGTAGATTCAATATAGTAGCATCGAATAATATTCTCTTATGTTCTTCAAAACATTCTTCACACTCTTTTGTCCAAACAAATTTAACCCCTTTACGTGTGAGCTTTGTTAATGGGTTAGCCGATCGGGCAAAATTCTGGAAGAAATGTTGATAATAACCTACTAAACTAATAAAAATGCATACCACAGTTATACTCATCAGTTTTGTACATTCTTGGATTTCTCTTGTCTTAGAAGGATCAACATAGATTCCATCCTTAGAGACAATATGGCCAAGAAAAGAAATCTCTTGAAGCCAAAATTCACACTTTCTAAACTTCCCATATGATTCATGTCTTCTCAGAGTCATCAGGATAATGCTCAGGTGATTTTCATGATCTTCATAGATTTTGGAGTATACCAAGATATCATCAATAAATACCACTAATAAATCATCGAGATATTCCTTGAAAACTCTGTTCATTAGATCCATGAAACAGAGGGTGAATTATTCATCCCAAAAGGCATTACTATAAACTCGTAATGCCAGTACCTGGTTCGAAATACTATCTTAGGAATGTTTTCCTTCTTCACACACAACTGATGATATCCAGATAGAAAGTCAATCTTTGAAAATTATTTAGCTCCATGAAGTTGGTTAAATAAATCATCAATGTGAGGTAGGGGATACTAGTTCTTTATTATTATAGCATTGATCTCCCTGTAGTCGATGCATTACTTCATAGGTCCATGTTTCTTCTTATCAAAAAGGATAGGGGCTCCCCATGGAGAAACACTAGGGAAAATAAATACCTTATTACTCAATTCCACTAGTTGTTTCTTTAGTTCAACTAATTCCACAGTGGCCATTCTATAAGGGGTCCTCGATATAGGCCTTGATCCATGAATTAAATCAATGGAAAACTCAATTTCTCATTCTGGAGGATGTCCAAGTAAATCATCCGGAAACATATCTACACATTCTTTCACAATAGGTACATCCTCTATTTAAGAATTACTTTCCTCACCCAAAGTCAATTCATTCTCTTCCTCCCCAATAATTGAATTTAGTTGAGCTACTGGGGGTGGATCTAGATAGGAAATAGGTGGTGACGATTCTGCTCTAAAGATATGGTGTTCCTTATCATCATTATCAAAAATCGTAACCCCCTTATTCATACAATAAATCTTCTCATAATGGTCCGAAATACAATCCATACTGAGGATTATATCAAATTCCATCATGTGTATGATGATGAGATCAGTAGATAAATAAAATTTATATGCTATAATGGGACTGATTCACAGAACTTTGTAACAATGATACTTCCCTTAGGATTTTTGACTGACAACTCCCTTGTTAAATCAAATATGAAATATGTAATTTTGGTAGAAAACTGGGAAGATATGAAATAATACGATGATCTAGAATCAAATAAATAATTTTCTAAACTTGAGGAAACCATTAAATTACCTGCCACCACGTCTTTCAGAGCTTCAACCTCAGCAGTAGTGATAACATAATATTAGACTTGATCCCTAGGCCTATTCTGAGGTAAGTTACCTGAAGTTTATGACATTCATTTTCATAATTCCCTATTTCTCTATAATTATAGCATTCCATGTTGAAAGCAACTCTCTTTCCCTTGCAATCATGAGCTTGGTGGCCTTTTTCACCACACTTGTAATAGACTCCCATTACCTTCAAGCATGTACCAGGGTGTTTCTTCCCACATTTACTACCGGATGGATAATAAAATTTTCCCTTATTCCCTTTATTTCCATTTCTATAGTGTTCAACAGATCTCTTCATCTCTTACTTTGTTTTAACATCATAAGACTTAGATAATTTCTTTTCTGTCTTAATAGCACATGAGACAATATCTTCGTATTATGAGAAGGATTGGGATAAAAATTCTCGATAGAGAAATGGTTTTAACCCATCAAATAAATGATCAATCTTACTTCTTAGGTTACATATTTAATCTTCAGCATTCCTCTCTAATCTTGTAAAGTTAGCCTCATACTTTGTGACATTCTCATCCTCCTTTTTCCTCAGACTGAGAAATTACAATTCCATATCTGCTCGATGGTCATGAGGAAAGTATTTTTCTAAGAAAATATGTTTGAACACTCTCCTTCCATATTTGATGCTTTATAATCCTCCTTTGGGGTTTGAATCAATGAACACCATTGGTCAGCATCTCCAGTAAGGTGGTAAACTGCCATGAAAACATTTTCCCTTTTCTTTACTCCCCAAAGCTTGGAATATTTTCTCTAAGGAATTTATGAATTGCAAAGCTACTAATGGATTTGTACTCCCATTGAATTTTGGTGGTTGTTTCCTAATTAAGTGATCTAACATTGATCCTCCACACTGCGGATCAGGGTGCTCCATACGGGTAAGGTAATTATTCATAACCGGAGTGAGTTGTCCCAGTATAGTGATAAGCTAATCATCACCAGTTATATCACCAGCTCCACTATAATTATCTGGAGCAGGAGGGAGATCCATACATGGAGTGCGTGCATTTATATGGATTCTATTCCTTCTACTAGGTGCCATTTCTAAACAATGGAATAAACTAGATCAATTTATGAAACAAAATACATAATTCTATACTTGTAAAATACTTAACATAAATTGAACAGTTTATGGATATAATCCATAATCATAGAAAAAAGGTTCTCTTTGAGAAATTGTATACTCATAAACCCTTAATAATGGTTTGTAATGAAAATGATAATTTTCCTAAGCATATCCACTAGGAGTGTCGTAACCAAGAGTGCAACAAGGCCCATTGTCGTGCACCAGTTCCCATTCAAGTCTAGATCAAAGTGGTGTTTTCAGGTTTTACCCCTAGGTACATCTGTGCCAGAGCTGCCTCTACCTACTCGTATACAGACAGGGATGTATTTCTTGTAACACACAAAACATCTGTACAATACCAAAATTATAGGAAGTTCATCTATACTAATCCTCAAAGTCTATCTTAGGGCTCTGTGCTCTAATTAGAGTTTATATAAATCTAGTTTCCAAGATTTTTACTAAACTTCCTCTGATACCAACTGTAACACCCTGACCCCAGTTACCTAGAGTAGGTGCAGTAATACATAACATTGGCATGATCACAAAAGATCAAGTCTCGAAAGACCGATTAGTTTAGTAACCTTGGAATAACTAGATACATTCATAAAGCTTACATTATATCATAAAGTGAAAACTACAACAAAATCTTGTCTCCAAACTCATATCCTCTTATACTATCCATGAAGGTCATTCATAAAATACTTCATCACATCCTGGGAAAAATAAAACATAGAAAGTGGTGAGCTCAAATGCACAGAAAGGATAACAATATAGTAGAAACTTTCATAAATAAGAATAAACATTTAAGGCAATGTATAACTAAAACAAAATCATTTTAAACTTGAACTTAAGCATAATATGGTACAAATAAAATGAAATAATTCCATTTACTTATTCACATGGATATTCTACTAGTTGAATAATCACATGTAATATCATTAACCACTTTCATAATGATGGAATGCATAATGCTAGACTATCATAACGACATAGCCAAGGCCTCATTCCAAGACTAAAAATAAGATTTTTTCAAGGCCTCTTGCCAAGACACTAGTTTGTCTCAGGAGACCGACCAATACATCGAGGAGCTATAGCGGGCTCCACCCGTCACTTACAAAGTCCAGTGCATTCCTCATATGAACAGGTTTAAACATAACATAAACATTCGTATTAAAACTAGCATACAAAATTTAAATACTTTCTCCATAAACCATTAATGGTATAAAAATAACACATCTATAGTCAAACATATCACAAAACCTTCAATACAATATGGATGTTTTGTATCATAATAAATCAACTTCAAATAAGCTTAAAATCAATCAACAGATGTTGACATAGATGAAATCAAAACAATTTGAGAGAAATATCTCTTTTTTTTGTAATCCATTAAAAGTAACATAATTATAAAATAAAACATTTAATTTGAAAATATTATTACATGCTTGTAAGGGAAGCTTTTAATATTTTACAAGGGTGGAAAATAGTTGCACCCACCGTATAAGTTAAAAAAAGACATTCTTACCTTAATTTTGTCGAAAAGGTTAAAAAAGGGTATAAATGAATTTAACCCATATTTTGTACAATAGTAGTAATGTTTTGAAATACATTTTTAAGAAACATGGATATGGATGATAAAGAGGTCCCAGTAGATAATTATGTATAAACAACCTCGGATAATGAAGAGATTGTGAAATAAACTCTGACCTTGTACTTTTCCATGGTTGAGGGTAGGTAAACCTTATGTATAATGGTGAAATAATTGTTATTAAATTATACAACAATAATATACATTAATATGATATCATATATGATCTTTTAACATTTATTTGTTAATAATATCTTAGTATTATCATCGTTTCGAGTGTTAATGAATTCATTTTTCATTATATTATTTATTATGTGAACCATATTTTCTATGGATGGGATGTATATTATTCATATACAGAATGATATCATCTCTCTAAAAATTATTTTTAATCATCAAATAAAATTTATTCTTGAATGGATACGATGGGGAATGAATCACATCGCATTCGAGGAGACGATAATCTGTACGTACGTACGAGCGACAATATCATTCTTTTGATATTAAAATAATATATAATTGGATGGTATATCATATATACAGAATAATTATCATTTTTTTCTATTATTTACATGAATTACACAACATTATTATACCCATCCAAATAATAATGTATTGAATAACAATTACACCATTTCGTGGAGACGGTAGGTCGTACGTACAAACATTTGGTGACATGTCATTCATAGGATGGATTGAATACTGAATATGGTTATACCGTATTGATAATAACATCATAGTATATTGAAGATACTGTATTTATTTTTTTATAATGCAAATAACAAAGAAAGAAGAGGTGGAAGAAGATAGGATCTTGAAAGAGGGTGGTGAAATTATTACCTCTTCTTCGAGTTCTTCCTTTTGATTTGATCAAAAGGGATCCTAAGTTGGCTTTTTGACTAAAGTAAGGCCTTTAAGATTAGTTGAGAGAAGTTGAGAAGATATTTGGGCAGGTTTTGGCTGAACCAAAAGGCTTTTATGGTTTGAAGAATTGGTTAGAAGTGGTGTCCTTTTATAAGGGGGGGAGGGGCTCTTTAGGAAAAACTTAAAGTATTAATTTATAATAAATTCATATTCGGTTTCTAATGGCTCCAAAGTAGATTATTCAAATTATAAGGTGGGGATGGGTCGAAAACCACATAACCAATAGATTTTAGATAGGTTTGGGTCACTATAGTAAGCTTATCTTATAGATTTAACTCTTAGTTAAATAGTTTGACATTTACCATGCCTTTTTGTATTTTGATATTATATAGTTAATAAACATACTATATACTTCTAAGTGACCCCCAAGTGGTCCATTAATGATACACCTATCATTATAGAATTACTTCTTGCAAACTTTAGATTTTTAGGAATATAATATCAATTAAAAATATAATATATTATTTAAAAACTATTTTATGTCAATTTTGACACTATTGGGTAATTTGTTTTTGATAAATTCATAACAGCATTATTACTTCGAGTAAAATACATATAACCAATAATAATGTGTCATATTAACCAAGAAAATTCTTGGAATTCATAAAAAGTCTCAAATTACATTTACTTGGATATTAAAAATGTTTTAGTTTTTAATATGTTTTAGTTATAATAAAAAGTCTCATATTAAAAATGTTTTAGTTATTAAGTCTTGATTTTATCTCTTTTAACTCTTCTTTGAATTAAATAATAATAATTGTCTTAATCTAATCGTAGTGGACCAAATAGGTTCATATTTTTTTCCTAAGGTTGTTTTTGGTCAAATTATACTTAGCCAATAGAATTAGGGCATGTGTTAGGGTAATAATAATATCATTTTTACCCTTAATTACCATGTTTACTTTTAACCGTGGTAAATAAATGTAAAAAGTAACTATTCAAAAAAAAAATTATTTTTGTCTTATTGAACCACATTTTACTCCTTGATATTAACCATGTATCTCGAATTTTCAAAATTCCACTCACAGAAGAGGTAAAATTAAATTTTTTGTGAATTTGCAAATTATCCTAGGAGATGGGTACAAGGCGGTTAAAAGTTCAATAAAATTTTTATATGTCTAAAATTATTATAAACTGACTCCAATGAATTAAATTGGACTTATTTAGGTATTATTTATCTATTTTGACCTAAAATAAATTTAAATAAAGTAAATAATTATTTAAATAAAAAGTCAGTTTTAACCAATAACTCAGTGTTTTTCACTATTCAAAAAAATTGAATGTTTTTAGAAAAATACCAAAAATTCACCCTAGGCTAACTTTGATATTCCATATCCAAAAATGAATTCCATTTTGAAAGATAAAATTTATAAAATTTCAAAAAGTGGGTATTACTATTCATAACGGCTAGTTTTATTTGTCACGGTGTGTTAGAATCTCGAAATTGCATACAATGCAAGCTATTGCATTATTCAAAGGGAAACATACAGTGGAAGCTATGGTTTTACATCCCATAAAGTAGAAATACTAAATAAATAAATATAATTTCAAGATATTCCTATAATTTTGGTTCTCTCTGATTACATCCAGAACCATTCTCAAGTATTTTTCATGGTTTTCCTCAGATATCATGCATATAAGGATATCAACAATGGATACTGCCATGAAATTATCTAAGAAATCATGAAAGATTTGGTTCATGAGTCCCATGAAAACTAATGGGGTGTTCACTAGACCAAATGGAATAATCAAATACTCATAGTGACCATAAGGATATCTGAATTATGTCCTCAGTATATCCTCATCAAATATTCACTACTAGTGATATCCAGATCAGAGGTCAATATTCGATAAACACTACGACCCTCTAAAATGATAAATGATTTCACCAACCCTCAACAGTGGAAAATTCCTTCTTATGTTCACGTTTATTAGATGATGGTAATATACACACAACCTCATGCTCCCATCATCCTTCTTTAAAGACAACACTGAGGATTCCCAGGGTGAAACACCAGGTCTAATAAATCACTTCCTCTGCAAGTAATCCAACTTCACCCTTATCATGCAATGAATTTTGGGTTTTATTTTATATGGTAGCACAAATATTAGTGTCTTACTAAGTTCTATATCAATGAATAAGTCTATCTTTGATCAGGGATGAACACCTCGAATATTCTTATTAAAGACATCCTCATACTCCTCTGCAGTTATGGGGGACTGAAAACTCATAGAGTGAACTATAATAAGTGTTTTGCTAGACCACTGATGAGTAATTGGTTGCATAAACCTATGTTTTAGTCCATCCAATGCATATTGAGTTTTCTTTTAACCCAAAAAGTAAAAGATAGTTCTTTATGTATAGACACACTACATCATCAACCTAAAATAATTTATATGGGAATTAATTGTAGATAGACAGTCTATACATAGTATTATTTCACAACGCCTCATCATATCACTAACGATATCCCTATATAAACTCCAACATTTTAGAGCCAAGTAACCCTATCGGCATAAGTGTGTGATCGATGAGTCATATACAGTTGGAGTCTCCAAGCCCAAGGGTCAATCTAAGGGATCAATCGATTCCTCCATGTATCAAAGCAAATATATGGGAATAAAGAAACGAATAACAGTTATGTATATCATTATAGTATTTGTGTTGTAAAAGACACATATCATACCTTTTATCATCCGTACAACCTCTAGGTTATATGCCTTGACCTCCTGTAGCTAACCCACTTCTATCCAACAGCTCCTTGGGCCTAGCGTGAACCATCTGGGGGTGGTGGTGGTAACAAGTAAAAGCTTCTACCACCTCTAGCTACTCTTAGATCTCATATTCCACATATTTATCCCTATAGAAATAACTATTATTACTGTTTCTAATACCTTAGTATCCAATCCACTATCTCCTTATCATCCATATGGGGAGTTTGATAATCCCATGTAAGTTGTCCCCTTCTATAACATGAATCAGATCTCCCTAGGATAACTAGACCCATCCTATGAGCCCTGAACCAGGGGAACATTATTCATGTACCTCATCCTAAAATGCATCACATGTACAGTTCATTGTGACTTACATCGGATCCCTGCTTCCAAAGATTCTACTCTTATGTTCCCACAATCAGCAACCACTATCTGCATATGCTCATCCAAGAAAATCTCAACAACCAAAGACTTCTCTAGAACCCCATAATAGGTAGAAATTCACATAGGTATAATGATGGAACATATGTCTTTATAAAATCCTCTCATTTAGGTTTGAACCCAAATGAACTGATCGAGAAACCATATCCATCAATTACCTGGAGATGTTGGTGAACCCTGATGAATACTCGGACATTATCATACTTCCCTTCTTAAACTGTAGAATCTATTAGATGACTATATCCATAAATATATCTATAGATAACTAATCTATAAAAAATTTCTCAAACTCTAATCATGCTAGAGTCTCCTCGTCATAAGACTGGGTCCCTAAACCCCACCATCGTCCAACCGATCCATAGAGAAGTCTCACAGCTAAAACCACCATCTTATCTATGAATTTCCTAAAAAGATGAAAAAAAAAACTAACCCCATCAATTAATTCCTTATACGCCTATGGTTTAGGATCTCCTCTAACCCTGAGGAGTCAATATCACTAAAACATGGGAACCACGCTCAGCCTGAACACCTCATATGTAGAAACTGTAGGTACCATCTACTTCTCAACATGAATTGGTATAGATAGTAAGACACCTAGAGGTTACACCTCTATAAAATGTCTCTATATCGATGCATCATCATTAATGAGATTCTCCCTACGATCCTAATGTTTAATCATATCTGGCATACATAGTGGTAAAATCATGAAATGGAAAATATTTACCATAATCAATGATTATATATGAAGAGATGAATCAATAAGGACATGGAAACAAAACACATTACTATATGATGCAAGCACTATTACTTTTCCCTTTTACCAATGTTCTCATGTACTGAAATGAAAGGTTGGTGGTTCATGTCCTGGTGTATAGATACATCATCCATTGCACAAACACTTGATTCCCTGGATGGAAATCCAAAACCAAAACACTTAACACTATAACCCCACAACAAGCACATAGACTCTAGTCTTAAGGTTTAATTTACTCCTCTGATGCCACTCTACCATGACCCATCCCAATGGGTCCCAAGAGGTTACTCCCCATGCTTGCCTCTAATAGGTCATGGGTTGGAGACTATCATCTAGTTGGCATATGATTAACATGGGAGGCCTTGTCCTAATTTACCTATACAAAAACTCACACACATAAAAACCCATAAAACTTTGAAATGTAAAAAACTAATAATCCATATAGGTACACATCTAAATCTCACAACCACAACATGGAAAAAATATAGGGAAAGTAAAAAAGGGACAAATATAAGACCACCATAAATAGTCGAAAATATCCAACATAAAAGTAAAGATGGGAAATATTGTAAATATAACCATAGGTAAACTTATCAGTCTTTCAAGATCATTATGCACATCCTGGTCTTAGTCCCTCGAGGAATTTATAAAAAAGAAAATCATCTGCACAAGACATGACATGATTGGAAAAATACAATGCAGCGATGAGTATAATAATTCATAGTAGGACACCCCAAAAACAATAAGCATATAACAATAAGGATAATAGTTATATTTAAATAAGTATTTGTTAAAAAAACATATAATAAGAATATATAGATATATTCAATAAAGACACTTGGTTGTAAGGTAAAGTAACAACTATATTTCCAGCCTAGGATTCCTACTTGAATGTTCCATGTTGTACTTTTATGGGAGAACACACTCCACATGTCATATAGCATGAATGGACTCCATCCTAGATGTATAGATAATCTGGTCCCACAATAATAATTATACATTATAAGTCTTATGAGAATGATACAATGATGAGGATCACAGTAAAGGGCATGGGGTATACCAGCAACTCAATCTTGAATAACCCGCTAGGTAGAAGATCGACACCCATGTTGTGTTGGTTATGATGATACCAAGAACTCAACCTAGGGAAAGAAATGATAGAAGATCTCACTTCCGGCCTCACATAAGTATTCACAAAACTATATCCAAGAATTCCTACTAATGGGATCACTATCCTTGGTGTGAGATGTGATTCCAAGCTAACCCAATAGGAATGGATATAGAGAACACACCCAAATGAAACGTCTCCATGATAAATAGGACAAGGTATCCTATCCTTCTTGAATTAAGTACGTGATGTGTACTCATAGTACATACCATGTCCCTTTGACACTCGATTATTCCCATGTAAATGAGCCTTTTATTTGTTTGTGTCTAAGTACACAACATGCCTCAACCCATTAACTTCTGACTAGGTCCATGTATGTCACTCAACCCATGTACACCAGGCCTGCTCATGTTTGTGTCAAAGTACACACCATTCGTATGAAAATGTACACTTATACATAAATATGTACCCTAATAGGTACATGTCGATTTTCTAGGCTGAGTCACATGCAGTTTGATATTTAATTCCATCACAGAAACTCTAGAATCTACATAGCGATCCCACAGAGTGTGTTCCTTTGGAACACACTTCATGTATTGTGTAATTTATTAGATATAATGGGTTCCTTATCCATATAATTTTCCACTCCTATACCCACTATATGCTATGTGAATCACACTAATAAGTGTGGATATACTTTGGACTTGCCTCTCTATTGCTACTTGTAGGATTTCGGTCACCCGAAACAAAAGGGAATCAGTTAGCCTCTATTCCTGTCACCACGACACACACCTCTCTAACCCAGAGGCATTCAATCTCATGTAATTCTCCCATTGATGTTACCATCACATGATCACCATTTTATACTAAATTAGGATCTATGATAACTAATCATTTTAAAGTGAAATGGGTGGAAAACATTCTATATCTCAATACTTCAGTCAAACCAGAGGTCAAATGAAGAACCGATGATGAACACATGTAGAGAAATGGTATAAAACTAAGAAAATTGAAAATTAGGAATAAAAAATGTCCATTTTTAGTTTTCTAAGATCCAATTCCATTATAATATTAAAAAATAACAATGATATCAAAAAAAACTCACAAAAAATCCATACATATAAACCTATCATACAATATGACCGATTCATGAATCAATCTATTGGTCAATTGATTTGAATTCATAATAGGAATTATAATTGAGAGAAAAATCTACAAAAATACACATCCTACTTTAATTTGAATTAATATTTTATGAATAATTATGTTCTTTTAGTGAATAAATCTAAAAAAATCAACATCCTACCTCAATTTGGATTAATCTCTTTTGAATAATTATGTTTTGTTGTTGTCATTGGTGATATCCTCTATTTTTGTTTCAGATCAGTTGTCAAACAATGATATGGTTGTCATTAACTAATGGAAGTTCCTCCAATGGGTCTCTGGATATCCAGGACTTAGAGAATAAGAGTTATAATCCACGATAATCAAATATTCAAAAGAGAATTCATGTCACTACATCAACAAATAAAAATAATAATTTATTATTTTATTTTATTCATTTTATGACTATTATTACTTTTTCAGGAACTCCCCACACTAAAAAAGGTTATGTAATTCCTATGATAAAATCCATTATCTAAACTCAACTGGCCCTTTTATTTATGATTTGAAACTTTGTTTAGAATATAATCAAATTTTTAAGAAAACTGCGCATGTATGCATTTAATATATTTAATATATTTCAATCATTAATTCGGGGCACACTGAGAGCTAGAATTACACACTCTTTAAACACCTGGTCCCAAAAAAATACCAACAATATCCACATATAATACATTGAAAATATAAGTCACTACATAACCTCATCCTATTGAGATTGAAAAAAATTGATTTCATTCTTGGTTAGTATCTATGAATCATTACTACTATGTGAAGCCTCTATATTTGGATCATACGAGTGTGTATGGGTCATAATAATTTGTCATAACCTGTCCCCCAGGGCCTATTCCGTGACTACTCCAAGCCCGCCTTCAATAGGCCATGGGCTAGCGACTAGCACTAATGGTGTAAATCCCTAAATTGGGAAGGCATTGCCTTTATGACCTATAAACACACACAACATATCACACAAATGGATATGAAACACTAAGTAAAACTTTATAACAAATAGTGATGGAAGTAAAAATGGGCTAGAAACACAATCCCAACTATAAAGTACAAGAAACTGAAAGTACAAATACAACTAAAGAAAATAAAAATTGTGGTTGGGTCATCCAACGAGGGTCCTACCAAAAGGGTAGGTACAGATTGTGTCCTCCTCAGCACTCCACATCCGTCCATCTCCTTTGGGAACCAACTCATCATAAGATCCACCTCTGGGTACCATCCAGTCCTAATACTCTTAGCCTCTATCACCACACTCCACCGTCTGTATCCAACACAATAAGGTTCGGGCATAGCCCATGCAGGGGTGAGTATAACGATACTCAGTAGGGAAATCGAGACCCTCAAAGTCTCTCAAAATCTAACAAAGATAAACAACAAAGAAATAAATTAACAGATAACCCTACTTAGTTATATGCCCATATATATATCAGTTATGAAGTAATCCATTTCAGTCATGAGGAAAACACAAAAGTACTAACTCTGCTAGACTAGGATTTTAATCTAGGGGTAGTTTCAAGTAACATCCTCAACACATTTTCGAAACCTCTGCTACTAGAGACCTCCTCCTCTATTGAGTATAGTGGGCCTGTTGTGAAACCAATCACACTTCCCACTATTCTTGGACTGCTGAGGTACTTTTCCTATCGAGTACCATGAGTCTGCGGCATCACACATATGCACTCCCCATCGTGGGTCTTCCGCCACACCCAAGCACTCCCCCTCATAGCCTACAGAGTTACTCATCATATCAAGTATTGTGGGTTTGCCACATCACCAAGCACACTCCTCCATCGCGGGTCTACCTCCACACCCAGGCATTCCCCACTAGGCTAGTAGAGTCAGTACGATTCAAAGGGTAAGTATTCATTAGATCTCAGCCAGCTACTAGGTCACTGCACTCTGCTCGATCGTCACTGGAAGGATCCTCTCCATGAGCGACTGCTTGATACTCCAACTATCATGATGTTCCAAGAAGAAGTATATAATAGGTTTTCCACATCATAGGGGTCTCAACGCAATAGACTACATGTCAATCAGACACCCGGTCTGTGAGTTATTAGCCTTTTAATCCTATGGGCCTAGTTGGATTTGTGCATGATCCATCTTAAACATATCTTAATTAAATTCTAATCTCCATGTTATTCTCAAATGGACCATCATTCTCCATGATTAACAGGGCCACTGATGGTTTGACAAACGAACGTCTGGTGCCAATGATATTTCTAATAGAAATTAAAGGGTCGTAGTGGGACTGGGTCAGGTCTGACCCGGTCAGAATGACCTGGCATGACCCATTGGGTCTGGCCTGACCAGTTGGGCAGGACAGCACGTTAGGTTCGGCCTAGCCCAGCTGGCCAGGAGGGGTCACAGAGGGCCGTGAGGGCGCAGACCGGTCATGAGGGCATGGACCGGCCGCGGGTCGATGTGAGGGCGGTTCCGCCCAGAGGGTGCCACGTGGGAGATGTGTCCCGAAGGGCACTACAAGGGAGCTGGGTAGTTTATTCGGGGTGCCGAGAGAGGCACGGGAGGTCGGCTCGTCCGAGGCACCACGAGGGGTGCAGGAGGCCATCTCGGCTGGGACGCTGTGAGGGGCATGACAGGTCGACTCGGTCGGGGGGTCATGAGGGCGCAGGTGCTGCCGGGGGATCAGGAGGCCAGTGGTTGGCGCTGCCATGGCATCTCGGAAGGGTTCTGTAGGACCGGGGTGGATGGGTCCGGGTCGTTCAACGGATGGTGCGGGCAGGGCGGCTCGGGCCGGCCCAGGGTGGCTCGGCCGGAAGGGCGGAGATCGCGGAGGTGGTTCAGAAGTCAGCGGGCGGTGTGGGTCCAGGTTGCCGCGGGTGGTGGTGACGTTGCCTTCGTCCCCTTCGTCATCTCTTCACCTCGTCTCCATTCCAAAGAACATCATAAAGAAGAACAGCGGACGGTTTCAGACCATGTTAGTTTGGCCCACACCCTTTGTGTTTAGGGTGGTCACAAATAGTTCATCCAGAACATACACAAAGAACGATGATGGATGATATTTTAAATTCCCATAATCCCTTGTTAATTTCTATTCCCAACCCCACAAAGGAAATAGAGGGGAGAACATGGGGAGAGTGAAACAAATAATGAATAAACCCCTACCTTGTTCGTTGTTCGTCGATGTAGTCATGGAGAAGAAGACGAACCGTTGGGAAATAGACGGGCGTCAATTCGCCATGGATGAGAATGTACCACGCCATAAGGAGTTCAAGGAAGAATGTTTAAGGAGGTTGTTCTTTGTAGTCGAAGGCATCCCCCATCATCGTTCTACATCGGCAGAGTTTTCTTCATTGGTAGATTTCTTCCAATATTTCTCCTCTGGAAAGTTCCACCAAAATGAAATAATAGCCTCTAAATAATAGATTAAGTTGTAGGCATAATATTGAAAATGGTTGAATTGATTAAGGGAGAGTTGGCACAATCAATTTGTGCGTTGGCAGCATTAATGTGGAAGAATCTCCAGAGGCTCCTCCACATTAATGAGGATGTTGAGAGGTTTTCCTCTCACCCCCCATTAATAGGGGGTCGGGTGGTCCCCACTCCCAAATTCCAATTAGGAGGTTTTGAGAACTCGGGTGGTCCCCACCATAATTAAACATGAAGAGGAGGCTTAGGTCTCTGGTGGGCCCCACCACCATAACCTCTCATGGGAGGTTAAGGTGTGGTGTTACCCACCTCTAACTTCAACATGGGTGGTTATAATAGATAAAATAAAATATAACTTTTATTTATTTTATATTATTATTTCCATGAAAAACCCAAAAAATAACTTTCATCCTCGACCAACTACCGTCGAGGTGAAAGTATTATTAAGAGAATAATGACGCTGTGAGTTTGATGGTGCCCTCAGATTTCAATTTTGAGCACTAGTTCAAATCTTTGAAAAACCCACTCATATGTTTACTGAATGTACCCGAACAGAAATTCAGAAATCGATTCCGGGCACACCAGGCCTCGGAATCATATGCCATAAATTTATGGGGACTCATAAAATTTCCACATATTTAAAAAAAAATCAACGGAAATTCTGGGTTGTTGCATTCTCCCCACATCAGGGCTTTACATCCCTGTGAGCTACAACTCGAACTAAGGTAACAAGTGGGGGTACTGAGCACGCATCTGAGCATATCTCTCCCATGTGCTCTCATGGAGGTTCCTATGCTACCAGCGACCGTGAACCAGAGGTATCAACCATCCACTAAGGACCCACTCGTGTCGATCCTCAATCTCTAGTGGAACCTCTGTAAAGGTTTCCCCGTCGTCGACATCCAGCTCCACATGGTTGATGATGTGAGAAGGGTCCTGCACGTATCTCCTTAGCTGGGATACGTGGAAGACGTTGTGCACCTGGTGCAACTGAGGTGGAATAGTTAAGTGGTATTCAACCTTGCCAAATCAACTAAGAACCTAAAAAGGTCCGATGTATCTCAGAGATAACTTGACGCCTCAACGAAATCTCCATTGACCTCATCAAGGTGAGAATCGTAGAAAGGCATGGTCGCCATCCTCAAACTCTAGTGGTCCCTGTCTCCTGTAGGCATATGACTTCTTCCTGCTCTGTAGAGTCTTCATCTGCTCCTGGATGATCTGCACCTTCTCTATGGTAGCCCGTACCATCTCTTGTCCAACTAGTGCTGACTCCCTAGGTTCAGTCTAGCACAAAGGTGATCTGCAAGGTTGCCCGTATAATGCTTCAAAAGGTGTCGTCCCAATGGTAGGGTGATATCTGTTGTTGTTTGAAAACTACAACAATGTTAAGTGATCCTCCCAACTGCGACCGAAGGTAAGGAAACATGCACGGAGGAAGTCCTCAAGGGTATGAATAGTTTACTCAATCTGACCATCCATCTGAGGATGGAAGGCAGTGCTCAAATGAATCTGCATCCTGAAATCTTCTTGCAACCCCTTCCATAGCTGGGAAGTAAAATTTGTGTCATGATAGAAGACAATCATCAAAGTTACTCCATGTAGATGCACAATCTCATGTACATAAAGACGTACCAAGCTCTCTACTGAACCCTACTCTCTGATCGGTAGGATGTGGGACGACATGGTGAGTCAGTCGATGATCACCCATATCGAGTCATGACCTCTAGATGTACATGGAAGTCCTATCATGAAATCTATCGATAACCCATACCACATCCACTCTAGGACCTCTAAAGGTTGAACCAATCCTGATGGTACCTGATTCTCTACCTTCACTTACTAAAAAGTGAGGCACCAAGATACAAACTCTACTACGACCTTCTTAAGTTTCGGCCACCCGTGCTATCATCAGAGGTCCTAATACATATTTTCCACTCTCATATATACCACTAGAGGGGTTGTGTGTAAATCCATCAACACTTCCACCTGAAGTGACACTGGTACCATGATACATCCATTTAAGAGGATGACGTGCTCCCCACCTTCAAAAAATCCATCGGGTGCCTACCCTATGGATATCTGAGGATGTCGCGTCTCCCTGTCTACATCCCCACATAGTGCCTCCCTGACTTGCTGATGAAGTGGGGAAGTGACTGTAAGAGACTGAAGAAAAACTGATCCATCTCTTTTCACAAAGGATATCTGTAAAGAAGCCAACTTCTTTGTTGCCTCACCTAGCAATAGTATGCATGACCTCTTGCTGAGTGCATTAATAACAAAATTAAACTTCCCAAGAGTATAGACTATCTTGAAGTCATAGTCCAATAGGAACTCAATCCAACATCACTATCTCAGGTTCAGGTCTTTATGAGAGAAGATATACCTAAGACTCATGTGATCAGTGTACATGGTAAAATACTCACCCATTAGATAATGTCGCCACATCTTCAAGGAAAAGACCACTACTGATAACTGTAGGTCATGGGTCGAATAGTTCTGCTCATGCTGTCTTAGCTATCTAGAGCCATAAAAGATCACTACTCACTCTTTGATCTGGAAACATTCGAGTTTGGTCCCTTATGCATCGCAGTAGACTACTACCCTACGCCTTCCTCTGAAAGCCTTATTATGGGGGCACTAGCGAGCCTCTGCCTCACTTCCTGAAAGCAATTTTGGAATCTCTCTAACCACACAAATGGATACCCCTTCTTCTTAAAGGCTGATAGTGGTGCTGAAACTCTGGAGAAATCCGGCACGAATCTCTGGTGGTATCTATCCTAACCCAGGAAACTCCATACTTCCGTCACACTCTGGGGTGGCTCCCAAGCAAGTACCACCTCAATATTCACTGGATCCACTATAACTCCAACCTCCTAGATTACATGTCCTATAATTTGAAGCTCTTGGATATAGAAATGGAACTTTGAGAGCTTACCATAAAGCCGATGCTCCCAGAGTGTGTCCAGTACTACCTATAAAGGATAGACATGCTCCTACTCAGTAGTCGAGTAGATCAAAATGTCATCGATGAAGACCATGACAAAGAGATTGATGGACGACTGAATGATCATGTTCATGAGTCCCATGAACACTACTAGAGTGTTAGTTACCCCGAATACCATAACCAATAACTCATAATGGCCATACCGACACCTGAACTCCATCTTAAGCACATCCTTATCTCAAACTCTGATCTGGCGATAGCCTAATCTGACGTCTATCGTCAAGAACCATTGTGCTCCCCTCAGCTGATCAAAGAGGTCATCAATCCTCGAGAGTGGGTATTTGTTCTTTATGGTCACAAGGTTTAGGCATTGATAGTCAATACAAATCCTCAAAATCCCATCCATCTTCTTGGAAAACAGAATCGGGGCTGCCCAAGGAGAAACAATAGGCCAGATGAATCCCTTCACCTACAAGTCCTCTAACTATACTCGTAGCTCGAGAAGCTCCACAGGAGCCATCCGATACACTGGTGTAGATATTAGTGTCTTCCTAGTGTACAATTCAATGTAAAAGTCCACCTCTCTATGAGGAGGTAGACCTATGACATGATTCGAGAAAATATATGCATACTGTTCCAACACTACAGGATAGATCGAACTCTCCATATCTATTGCTCTAAGGGTAAGGCAAGCCAACTGATGAGTGATCAGCTGCAACCTCTTCCGGGTAAGTCCCTCCTATGCTGTAAAGGTTCCCTTCTTGCTGCTAATGGTAAACCTGGTCCCATATGTGCGAAAACACCACAATTTACGCCTAATACAATAAATCTGAGCATCGACTATAGATAACCAGTCCATACCAAAAATGACATCATAAGGCCTCAATGCCACTACTAAGCGACCCCAACTGAAGCTCTCACCTCCTAGAGTAAGTTCAAACTGCTGGCACTAATGCGTAATCATTGAATCCTCTATTGAAATAGTATCTAGCTATAATAATCAATCCAATAGCTCCGTCGGAACCTCCAAGCTCTGAACGACGGTAATGGAAATGAAAGAGTGACTGGAACCTGTGTCTATAAGTACAACAGTTATGGTGGAGTAGAGATAGATCATACCATGAATAATCTCTAGAGCGCCATGATTTTATGCCTCAACTGATTGGATTTGAGCTCTACCCTATCCACATACTCCCTACGATCGGGGTGGACCTCCTAGTGGTGGTGACGATAACACCTCGAATCGTCATCCACCGCCAGCTGCATGGACAGCTACTCAGCCACATCCAGTTGCTCCATGCGGACCGCCTCGAAAAAATCTCTGTCTCTACCTAGACGGTCCTTTGACTATATTCTGATCATCCAAATTGTAGGTCAGGCAGTCACGAGCGATGTGACTCTGCCCGCTGCATGCGTAACACTGCCTGCTCCTGGAATGTCTGTCTCTACTTCCGATACCCCGCACAACCGATCCTGAGTCTTTCGGTCGTCAACCTATAGGTCTGGTCCTCTTGGACCTCAACAAAATCTATCTTTTGCCTACTATAGAAGACTTTGTTACATATTAACTAGTCGTAGATCTCACTACTGGAGAATGCTTAACAAGGAAACTCTTCACTATGAGGGCTCTCTATAACACTTCCACCCACGTCGGGATGCTGAGTGAGATCACTGAAGCCCTGATCTCCTGCCTGAGTCCCTGCTCGAAGGTCTAGGCCCTGAATAATGGGACCCACACCATATCAGTGGAGTAGCATGATATGTTTGTGAACCTTACTAGGTATGAAGCTACAGTCATATTTCCCTGATGCAGATGGAGTAGCTCCTATATGCGTATTGTGTGAGGAGTCGTTGGAAAAAACTCTGTCTGAAACAGGCTTTTGAAGTCTTCCCAGAGAAGTGTCACCTCATCATGAACCTGGAGCATCAATCTCCACCATCAGCTCGATGTTTCCTATAGATGGCTGGCAGCAAGTATCACCATGAGGTCGAATGGTGTCCCTACAAGTCGGAAGACTCTCACCACAGCCTCCATCCAATCCTCCACTTCTTGTGGGTCCATCTCTTCCCTGAACATGGGTGGCATCTGGCGTTGGAACTTATGAAATGCGCTCAAGCGGCATGCAATGCCTACTACTAGGGCCGGTGGTATCCGTTTCTCAACAGGTAATTGTACCACTAGTACCTCCGTTGGTGCCTCTACTGGAAGAGGGCCTAACACCGAGGCCTCATCACTCGGTTGTCTATTAGTGCATATGACTCTCGGAACTCTAGATGGATGTCTATGTGGAGGCATCCTAAAAAGAAACAGGTGCGCTACGGTTAAAAATTTATACCTAGTGAGCTGCCCTAGTGAGATGACATAAAGAAAGATTTTGAAAACAAAAATGCAATCAGTGTTTTTGTGCATTGAGTCAAAAATCATAAGTCAGGGTCCAAGTGTATGGATACGTCGGTAGTCGCACCAACACTGGACTCCCAGAATTGAAAACTACACTCACTACACTTAACACTATTTCTTCACAGAAAATATCAGATTCCTAAGTTCTACGATATATCTGACTCCTCTAATACCAATTTGTCACGAACCGTCCCCTGGGGACCGTGTTGTGACTACCCAAAGACCGCCTTCCATAGGCCCGGTGCTGGAGGCTAGTACAAAAGGCATAAATCAATTAACTTGGAAGGAATTTTCGTTATATCCTATAAACACACACAACATAGCTCCTAGCTATATACAGAACACAAAGTAAAAATATATAACCAAAAAGTTCAGGAAGTAAAAAGGGGCCGAATATACAAGCCCAACTATAAAGTACAAGAAACTGGAAGTACAAATACAACTAATGAAATGAAAAACACCCACTAGGTCGACCTCCGAGGGTCCTACCTAAAGGGTAGGTACAGATCACCTCCTCATCAGCAATCCACATCCGTCCGTCTCCTCTGGGTACCGACTTGTTGGAAGATCCACCTCTGGGTACCATCTATTCCTAATACTCTCAGTTTTGATCAAAACTATCTGTTGGATGCATCTAACACAACAAGTTGCGGGAATATCCTGTGTAGGGATGAGTATAAAGATACTTAGTAAGGACCCTGAGACCCTTAAGGGCACACAAAATCAAACAAGGATAACCAATAGTGAATGAAACTAGTAGATAACCCTACTTAGTTATATTCCAATACATATACCTAAGTTACCAAGTAATCTTTCTCAATCATGAAGAAAAACACAAAAGTATTGACTCGGATCATCCTGGATTTTATTCTAGGTGTAGTATCAAGTAATATCTCCAACACATTATCAAAACCTCGGATGCTGGAAAACGTATCCCTTATCAAGTACAGTGGGCCTACCGTGACACAAAGCACACCTTCCACTAACCTTAGACTGGTGAGGTACTACTCCTATCAAGTACTGTGGGTCTACTGGGTCACACAGATGTGCTCCCCTCCACAGGTCTGCCGCCACATCCAGTTGCTCCCCCTCATAGCCTACAGAAGTACACCTCCTGTCAAATTCCTTGGGTCTGCCATGTCACCCAGTGCGCCCCACCACCGTGGGTCTGCCGCTACTCCCAGGCGCTCCCCATTGGGCTTGTAGAGTCACTCCAAGTCAAACAGTCAGAATTCTTTAGGTCTCATCCAGATACTAGGTCTCTTCACTCTACTCGCTCATTATTGGAAGGATCCGCTCCATGAGCTACTGTTCGATACTTCAACTGTCACGAAGTCCCACGAAAAAATATCTCAAAGGTCTTCCACATCATAGGGGTCTCAAAAAAATAGACAACACGTCAATCAGATGCCCGGTCATTGAGATATTAGCCTTTTAGTCCTGGGGGCCTGGTTGGATTTGTGCACGATCCAACCTGACCATATATCCACTATACCCCAAACTCCAGTGGGGTATACTCAAAGGGACCATTATGCTTCATGATTACTAGGGTCACTGACGGTTTTTCAAACAAGAATCGGGTGCTCATGATATGGCCAAAAGAAAGTAAAGGGTCGTAGTGGGCCCGGGTCTGGTCCGACTCAGTCAGAACAACCTGGTTCGGGTAATCCTGGCCAGACCTATTTGGTCTGGCGAGGCCAGTTGGGAGGACCAGCCCATTAGGTTTGGCCCATCCCATTGGGCCCTACCCAGTAGGCTATGAGGGGTCACGGAGGGTCGTGAGGGCACAGACCGGTCGCGAGGGTGCGAACCGGCCTTGGGTCGGCGTGAGGGCGGTTTGGCCCAAAGGGTGCCACATGGGAGACTCAACCCGGAGGGTGACATGAGTGTGTGGTATGGTTTGGATAAGGCTCCATGAGGACGTAGGCTGATTCGGCTAAGGCGTCATGAGGGGTGTGGGGGGCTAGCTCAGTCGGGTCGCCACAGGGGGGGAGACCGACTCGACCGGGGCGATGAGAGGGGCGCGGGAGGACGGAACGGCCGAGGTGCTGTGAGGGGAATGCAAGGCTGGCTTGGATGGGGTGCCATGAGGGGCGCCGAGAGGGGCTCGGGAGGCCAGCTCGTCCGGGGAGCCGCGAGGGTGCGGGTTCAGCCAGGGGCTCAAGAGGTCGGCGGCTGGCAGAGCCTGGGCATCTTGAAATGGCGTCGCGGGGTTGGGGAAGCCTGGGTCAGTTCAGCCAGTAGAAGACGTGACCAGGGAGGCTAGGCTGGGCCAAGGGTGGCTCAGCCAGAAGGGTGGAGACCGTATGGGCAGTTCACAAGCTGGCTAGCGGCGCGGTTCAGCCTGGGCGGCAGAGCTGATTCGGCAGGGGCGCCAAAGAGGTGGCGCGGGTCGTGGTGGCAGTGGGTGGCGGTGACGTTTCCTTTGTCACCATCATCGTCTCTTCACCATTCCGAAGAACATCATAAAGGAGAACAACAGAGGGGTTCAGGCCTTGTTAGTTTGTCCTTCACCCTCCGTGTTTAGGGGGTTGGAAAATAGTTCATCGAGGACATAAACAAAGAACGAGAATGGAAGATATTTTCAATTCCTATAATCCCTTGTTAATTTCTATTCCCAACCCCACAAAGGAAAGAGAGGGGCTAACATGGGGAGTGTTAAACAAATAAAAAATAAACCCCAACCTTGTTCGTTGTTCATCGATGAAGTTTCAAGGAAGAAGATGAACTTTTGGAAAAAAGACGGGTGTCGATTCACCGTGTATGAAGACGTCCCATGTCGGAAGGAGTCTGAGGAAGAAGGTCAAAGGAGGTCATTCTTTGTTGTTGATGGCATCCCTCATCAAAGTTCTTTTTTGGTGGAACATTATTCATTAGGAGATTTCTCCAAATATTTTTCCTATCCCAAGCTCCACCAAAATGAAATAATAGCCTCCAAATAATATATTAAGTTGTTATCATAATATTCAAAATAGTAGAAGTGATTAAGGGAGATTTGGCACAATTAGTTGGTGTGTTGGAAGAATTAATCTGGAGGAAGCTCAAGAGGCTCGTACACATTAATGAGGAAACTTAGAGGTAATCCTCTCCCCCTATTAATAAGGGATTGGGTGGTCCCCACTCCCAAATTCAAATTGGGAGGTTTTGAGAACTCGGGTGGTCCACACCACAATTTAACATGAAGAGAAGGTTTAGGCCTCACGTGGTCCCCACCACTATAACCTCTCATGGGGGGTTATTGTTTGGTGGTACCCACATCTAAATTCTATAATGGTGGTTATAATAGATAAAATAAAATAAAACTTGTATTTATTTTATTTTATTATTTCCATGAAAAAGCCAAAAACTAACTTTCACCCTCGACCAACTGCCATCGAAGTGAAAGTTTTCTTAAGAAAATACTGGAACTGTGTGTTCAATGGTGCCCTCAGATTTAAATTCTGAGCACCGGTTCAAAAGATAGAAAAACCCACTCATACATTTACTGAACGTACTCAAAAAGCACTTCAAAATTGATTCCAGGCACACTGGGCTGCAGAATCACACACCGTCAATTTTTAAAGACTCGTAAAATTCCCCTATATTTAAAACAAATTACATGTAAATTCAGGGTCATTACATGATTATATTTTGGTGATTCTATACACATTTAAGGAAAACCTACAATATTTTCTATTTTAGAGAACTCTAATGAAGATGATAAGATACACCTAGGTTCATTTTTAGAACTGATGCATGTTTTCAGCTTCTAAATTCCAATACATGTGATAGTTTTGTTAGCCTAATTGCAAATTTAGAAGGCACATGGGAACTGTATTTGAATGATGATGGTATTGGGAATCCATTAGTAATAATCAATGTATTAATAGGACAACATACTTATGTTGATAAGAAAAATTCAAATGTAAGTATCATAGGATCAATCAATAATAATCCTAATATGACCAAGTAGAATATTATTTATAATGGTAAATATACATTAAGATTTAATATAAATTAATGGGTCTTGGTCTGGTTTCTCTTATAGAAGCTATATCAAAACTGGATCATGGGAGTTAGTTTGTATTTTATACAAATATATCAAGAAAAAATAAGGCTAGTGAGACTTAAAAGGGTGCGACAACTGGGATTTATCTCTTTCCTGTTCATTGTTAGAATCCTGATAACAAGTCACAATATGTTTCAAAAGTCTTTTAAAGAGTAAATCTTAAATTCAAAAATCAAAGGACCATATTGGATTTTATTGGTGGGGGATAGTATTAATAAGGTGATATATCCTGAAGAATGCAATAAGGATCTACGAAATTGGTATAACTGCCAAGATGATTTCATTTTTCTCAATATTAGACCTTCCTCATACAACTTTTATTCATAACTAGTAATCATTAATTTTTTTGGATAATGTTAATGGATATGTTTGGTTTCATCCAAGATCCAAAATTAGGGATTTAGCTTTGATGAAAGGGATAACCCCACTAGAGTGTCTATTAAGTATTTATTTTTGTAATTTTTTTTCCTTAGTGTTTGTTTTTGTTTATTATATTATCTATTTGGTTGTTACAATTTTTTGGTGTATTATATTATGTCTCATTGAGAATGTTTCATGTTTGGTATTTATATAAAGCAATTACTAGTATTATTTTTTAGATGCAAATTTGTGAAAGTACATGTTTTTATTCAGGACCATTAGATGTTTTATAAGGACTAAGAGGAAAGGGATATTGAATTTTTTATCTCAATCATGTTTATTTTAAATCATCTATGATGTTTTATTTTTTTCATCATTTTGATAAATATTTTACTTTGAGAAGGTCTATTTTTTATGTTATATTGATTTTGATTTCTATGGGGGTTCCAAGTACTCCCTTAAAAGTGGTTTTCTAAATAATAAAAAAAATTATTTTTAGAGATAATTAATAAAAAATTATTGATGAATTCCAAGATGGTTTCAATTTTTTTGTAAATTTATAAATTTTTTACATTTGGGAATTAAAATAAGAAATTATGTTCTTCAGACAATAAAATTTGAAAATAAGTTTTAAAAATTCATTATAATTATTAGTTGGTAATGAAATAATAATATATGTGAATATTAGTTAAAAATTTTGATTTGAAATACCCTCATCTACATTGTAAATTTATACTATCTCGTGATCTTATTTCTTTATTATTTTTTCATATTTATTCTTTATGTTTTTCACATACTCATTAATTTGTTCAAAAAATAGAGAATAATTATTTCCATATAAATAATAAAATAAATATAAATATTTTAGGAAAATAGGTTCAAAAGAACATAGATAAATCACATATAACTACTTGAAATTATAGTAATAAATCTACATGTCTTATGGTTTTCATAACTATCAGACCACCTTTGGAAGATGAATAATCACTATTACTCTAATAATTTATTGCCTTTAAAACATTTTTTCTATTATACTTGGATTATAATCCATATCCTACTTCAATCTTTATAAATATTGGATAATTTAATTCTATGTATCCCATCTTTTTACACAAAAACAAAATAACTCAGTTAGGATCCTTATTAGCATCCTTTATTCAAATTTTTTTTATCAGACACTTATATCATTTCAATTATTATTCTAGATATACATATTATTAAAAATACCATGTTACTAACAATTCTTTATTAGGATAACAATATCAAGAAAGGCCACAAAACACCTTTGTCACAACTCCCAATTTCTAGAGGTTTCACTAAATCCTAGATGTGGAGATCCCTATTAGTGGGAGATACATTTTTTCATAGTGTTATAATGTAAGATAAAAAAGTCCCTATCTAAAGTGACTTGAACAAGTAATAGTAAGTAGGATATTATCATGAAAAATTAGATGCATAATTAATAAAAATATCTAAATGAGATGCACGATAGTATATATTTAAAATAACACACTGTTAATTGGTATAGAAATAAACAAACACCACATCCATCAATAATACTTTATAAAATGGAATTTATATGGGATGAAAAATAAAAAAATTTAGTATAGACCCAAAAAATGGATCTTTAATGTTAATTCCCATAAAATAAATACTCAAGGGACAAAACCGGTGCATCCATTCAACATTTGATCTAAAAAAGAAAATGGTGAAATCTATGCTCTAAAATTGATGCACAACTAACTATTGTGATCAGTAATATTTTCCATAATATTATTTATGAAAATATAATTCTACACACTTCATAATAATTGTATGAATTGGGTATGAAAATGTTCTTCCTAGTTGGTGGTCACCACCTACTCCTTGTAACACACTCCACTCTGGACAACTCTACTAGTGTTTCGATAGTTGGTCAATACATCACCTCAAGGATGCCGACTCGTAGGATATAAGTTGTCGAATAGTAGTGAGGGTGTTGGGTGTTACTATGTGGTGACTACACCATCATATTTGAGTAATTCCATAGTTTAAAATAACAAAGAAACATATATAATAAATAATAAAAGTATTTAGAAGAAATAATGCACAATGAAAAATTATAGATGTAATTATAGAAGCATAGTGTCGAACAAGAACACGGTCATACCCAAAAACATCAACTAACCACCCAACAGTCTGATCATATATATAAGATAAATAAAATAATAAAAAACACAAAAAAGAGTCCCTAATTCCAACCCCAATCCTTATCACATCAATGTATCTAACTCTATCTAATTTGTCATGCTCCATCATGAAACAATGTACCTCTTCCCCACCAAGGTCCATGGACATTATAGTTTGATTGGGTATACAAGTGTCATGGACTCTTGATCACTATGTGAGTATAACCCAATAGGTAACCACTAATGGAATCCTAATAATAATCACTATAATAGTTTATCCATATGTTTTTTTAAAAATAAATATATAAATATTGTGGATAAGAATAAATAAAATTATAAATATCCATACCGCGTTTCGATGTTAACTAATGTGAAATTATTTTTTCACACTTTTCCACATATGTATTGGTGAAATAATGGAATATTAAATGAAAAAAATATGATTTTAAAAGTGAAACAATGATTATATAATTAACTAAGGTTGGATTTCATATTCATTTAAAATATTTTTCAAAATGGATATTGTTGGTATTAAACAGTTCCATTGTACCCCACCATTATGGACTATTTTTTTAAAACAACATTTTTTTAATGTTATCATTTCTGTTCTTTAAATATTTCAGTACTGATAAGTTCATGTGATTTTTCTATGAAAATGATTTAACATTATTTTGTTTTCATAATGTAAAATATTTTTAGAAAAAATAATTTTTTATGATGTCAAATTATTTATCATTATTTTTTTGATAATTCTCATAATGTAAATTAGATTGAATTAATTTTTTTCATACATTCATATCTTAAAATTATAAATATTTTTTGATTTTTTGTATTAAAAAAATAGGTTAATATTTCAAAAAGATTGAAAATTAATTTGAAATTGTAAATTTATATTAATTCAAATTTTTTTGTGTAATTTTTTAGGACCCATTCAGAAATTGAAAATGGGTCGAAGTGACCATTCCTTGGTCAGAGCAACCACAAGTTAGAAATATTGAAAACTACTAAAGTGATCCAATTAAAAACTCTAATGGACTACATGTAAAAATATTATATCCTTTTAGATTAACCATTTATGAAAACAAAAAATTAATGTCGATGAAATTCATAAAAATATTGGCAGAGACCATGAAACCAACAAGCTTCCAGGCTTTATACAGTGACCATAAGGGTAAAATTGAATAGTACATGGGTTGACAATCGATAATGTAAATCGACCATACTTGAAACATAGATCAACCTTACCTTATCCAGCCATCTGTTCCAATTGTTTAATGTTACCAGAAGAGAATAAGATTAGAATGTATTAAATGTTTTATCAAATGACACTGGATGAATATCTTTACCAGCCAAAAGGGAACCTGAATATTTACGGATTAAAGACATGGTGACCATGTGGAAGAAGAAAAAAGACTTGGGATGATGTAAAATGAACTGAAGTTGTGGTTGTCAATTGAAACGTTTGACGAAGACAAGTGATATTGAAGAACTATTTCCCCAAAAATCTGAAGAAATACATGTTTTAAAGTATGAGTATATTATTCCTCACTAGATAGGGTGAAGAGAAACCCGGTTCCACCTACTAATGTTGAATTATCTTTTCAAGAAAAAGGTATAATCAATGATGACACCACCCAAGGAAACATCTTTTGATGAAAACAGGTAAAATGTGTGACAATAAGGGATGTTTAAAATCTAAGCATAAAGGTTCCATCCTCATTTCCCCAGTGCTTGAAGAATCGATACTTGAAAATTAATGAAACCGATGACTAGAAATCTATAGCCTTTACTGAATCCAATCCTGGGGATGAGGGAAAAAACTCAATGTTGGCTGCGATTGGTGACTCCTAACGAAAATGATATACCAAATTAGGGTTCAAAATTTGAAGAATCAACCATATCACAATTGAGGATACAAATAGGCTCAAAATGAAGATGGTTGATACAACTTATTAAATGTAATGAGGGATCCAACCCAAATCAATTGGAACTAATATGTTAATTCTGAAAAGAGATATTAAACAAATTATAGTGGAATTTCAAAGAAATTGGTGTTTCAAATTAGATATTTTGTGCTTGTGATAAAATTGACCACTAATCTAATGTTAAATATGACTACAATGAGCTTCGTTTTAACACCCCTATAATTTAAAAAACAAAACTATGTTTGATAGTGTATAGGATAAACAACACTAAGGCTAAATGATCCATGAAATCTTATTTTTTTAAATATGATAGTTATAATCTATCCTTGAATAGGTGGGTATGAATAGGATTAAATTATTTATAAAATATATAAAATTTTATTATAAATATAAATTTATTTATAAATTCATGAAAAAATCACTCAAGTTTTAGTGAAGTCATTTTATTCATAAATAATACATTTTCCACAAAAAATATTTCTATTACTTTTTTTGGAAATATAATTAATTTCTATAATTTTTAGAAAATTTATTTGATAAAATGAACTTTATTTTTGAAATATTGATATCAAAATTAACTTAGAGAAAAATTTGATGTATTGATTTTTATGGGGAATAGTGAAATTACGGATTTATTAAATACTGAAATTTATTTTATTAAATAAATAAACTTAAAAGACCCATAATATTTTGGATTTGGGTGAAAATTGAAATATGAACCATTTTATTTATAATAACCTAATCAGTTTCATTTGAATTAGAAATTTCAAAATTTTGGAATACGTTTATTTTTTTCTTAAAAAAGCAATTTTTTGAAAACTGTTTTTAGGTGAATATAGTTTATCCCATTTAATTAATTTAAATTATAGAAACCCATATTATTTTTAATGAAAATTCCATTCTTATAATGAAAGTATATAGTATAAATTACATAAAAGCACATTGAGAACACAATATAAACTTTCTAAATGAAAAATCAATGAAATAAGAGACATTTATAGAAATTATGAAACCTATACCGATTGAATAATAACTTGAAATTTGTAATATTAATATCTCCCCTAGTAATAGAAATATAGACAATAGAACAAAAAATCATCAAGTAAATTAAAAATAAAATTTGGGTATCTTATAAATAAAAATAAGATATATTAATATCATGGTATATGTAAATAATTTTTTTAGAAATGATAAGTTAGGTGTTGGTATTTTTTGTAAGTTAAAAATTTTAATTTATAATTTTATAATTAATATAATTCTTTAAAATAAAAATTATTTTATAAATTACATTAATAAATTTATATTTTCTATTTTATTATTATAACATAATTTTGTGACATCTTAATTATTATTTTTAGAGTGTTATAAAATCCATTGTAATTTTAAAATCAATATTTTTCTAGTAAATGATTATTTTAATTAAAAATTAAATTTATATGATTAAGTATTTTTTTTAAAAAGTGAACTACATTTTTTAATTATTTTCATCTAAAAATGGTTAGGTTGAATTTTTTAAATTTTTCAAAATTTTTGAATTATTATTAAATTGTGAAATACAATAATTTATAGTATAAGTTAAATACCTGAATTATTGAGTCATGTATGATGTTTGGCTGATTTATAAAATGAATAAGATAATCGAAATCACCCATCTCCAGTACTATAAATACCACCCCTCACCATCTATTTACTCACTCCACTAATGAATTGATGCTTGTAACAATTCATAACAAAACTATTCATGAGTCTCTCACCATATAAATGAGCATTTTTTCTCAATAATAAACCAAAATCATGTGCCTCAAGGAGGTACTCAAGGAGAATAATTAAATAGGTAAAACCTCTTTCCTTTTATTTTAATTTAATTCCAATTTCTCTTCATTTCTAATTATATATTTATCTACCCTTATGCAAGTGGAATTATATCTAAAGTATCTCATGTATACTATAATTTTATAATTTAAAGGGAATAATCCTTTATAATTTATTTCCCATCCCTTTTTTGTTCAAAAAATGAAATCATCCTCTATGATGTGTATTTATCACATTTAAGGATAATGAGTTTTAAATTTTCTTTTACCATCTTCTAGACTGGTCATAAAACCATTTTTATCATTAAAACATTTTTTATTATATGTATTACCACTTATTTAATGTTCTTTAACTACTACATATACATAACATTAAATAATAGAACAAAACTAGTTCGTGATGATCAAGAAACTGAAAAATTAATTTAAAGGATTGTCATTAACATTTTATCTAATGATTTGTCAATATAAAATATAAAGAAATGATATATTAGAAAAAAACTACTAGATGTTCATTTATGACATATAACTTTAATTCCATTTATGTATTCCCATTTTACAAGATCTTTCATAGACATATATAAGTGAACTGATCATAAAAACCAAGGAAAAAAACACTCTAAAATGATTAAATTGTATTTTATAACCAATAAAAATAGCCATAAATAAAAAAAATAAAATTTTAATAATCCAATACATGTAAATCTTAATGTAATGGATTTTATCCGGACCTCCGTTTTTTCCTTCGGGTTACGCTTTTTCTATATTTACCCTAATGTAAATCTTATTTATTTTTACAATTATTTTACATTATGTGTATATGTTCAAATATCATTAATATATATCATCTTATCCTTCATTTTCATGGATATACATGTTTTTAAAAGGTTCACATCTCAATTATTCTGAATATGCATGCCTGATTAAGGGGAACTTTCCAATTTCATAAAAATTTTCAATATCACTCCAAGATAAATTTTAAGACACTTTTTTTTATAAAATAACTCATTTTATAATGGAAATATATATTGGGGCATTTTTAATTATATACAAAATGTTATTTATTTTCAGTTTTAAAGAATCTAGAAACTTTTCCCTTAAAACATAGTAAAATGTTTTATTTCTAATGTTTCTTAAAATCTATATTTATTTAGTTTCACGTTATTTTGAAATGACATATCATTATAGATGACTATATTACATAACAAATTTCCATTTATAGTTTAAATCAATTGTTTTATAGACATCATTATGATATTTCTTTTTGATATTCCATTTGACATGAGTATGATATCCAATTCTTTCCATGAGTAACCCTTATGTTAATGTCTGATAACTTATGTATGATTATGTATATTGAATTAATTTTCTTAAACATGTTATGATTAGTGATAACATATATTTATATAATTAATTGGGTAACATTTAGTCTCATGAGATGTCATGTGCAATGGTCTTGGTGTTTATCCTTGACTCGTGCTCCATGTGCAACAGTCTAAGGGGTCAGCCTTTACTCATTCTATTCCATGTGTAATGATCCTTGAATAATTATTATGTTATATTTAATGTTACTTCCACATTAATATTATTCCATGATTATAAGATCCCATGTTCTATATGTTATGTTTTCATATGATTATTCATGTCCTGTGTTTTTTTTACGCCATCATGTTATGCCTTCTAACATATTTGTTATGAATAATTCTTGTGTTCATTCCTTTATTGAGATTTTTAGATCATCCCTCGGTTCATCTATTCCATAGGATATCCTATATTAATGTAAGGGTTAAAAGTGTGTTAAGAGATCATTATGAATATTAAATAAATTATTTTTCTCATTTTGATTTCAAGTTATCAAATTACGCATCTTATCTTCCAAAGGCACTAGACTTTATCATCCTTGGATAATATTTAATGGATAATTATGCTTAAAATTGTGTCATAGTATGTAAAAAGATAGGGTCATTATAGTTGGTATTAGAGAATGTTATAGTTTTTATGGATATTAGGACTAAAATACTTTAGTAACGACCATATGGATAATTCTTTCACCATTGAGAACCTATATTGATACTTAGGTTATCAAACGTTAGAATATTATTTTCATTTAAAAGTTTTTCATTATATGTTAAAAGTTTCCCTTTTTATATTCTTATTATCCCAGTATTCTAGAAAAGTAATTGTAATTTATTTTTCTTAGTTAACGGTTGGGAATAGGAGAATGTGTTCCTACAATCAATGTGATAGGAAATATGATTACTTCTAAAGTGATATGGAAAATATCATGGGAAAATTAACTAAAAATGTCACGATAATACTTTCTCATCTAGATCATGTCATGAATAATATCTTGAATCGCATGAAACTCCATAAAACTATTATGAAATAGAAATTTATAGTCCAATATATTATGAGATAAAGGCCTTCTATGTTTCGTGGGGATTCAAATCCCCACCATGCAGAACAATAGATTAACTCTATTGAAAATATATTATTTTCCTCTTATGCTCAGAAGAAGAGAATGTTGTAATGACAGTCTATCATTTTAATGAGGAAATTGATCAGTGGTTCACACTTATCAAGTACACACTTTCCAAGGAGGAAATTTTTTCTATATAACAGAAAGATTTCAAGAAAATATTTTTTTATAAAAAATTTCCCCAAACACTCTGCCTTAAGTTGGAGATGGAGTTCCCTGATCCGAAGGAAAAAGAATACAAGTATATCAAGGCATGCGAAGAAAACATCACAATACTTTCACATTACACCTCCATATTTTCCATAAACACCAAAATTATGGTGGATCACTTCTTTAGAGTACTAAATTAGAGTTAAAAAAAGCATCCTCAATCCTAAACTTTGATAAATATGAAGATATTTTTCATTTGGCCTTAATGATGAAATAGAGATCAGAGACTCTCAGTGGTCTCATGGGATAATAGATAAAATGAGGAAAAAAGATTTTAATATGGGTAGATCAACAAATAAATCTCATAATGGAATGAAAACCCAATATTCCGCATATCAACATTATGGAAAGAAACATATTGGGAACTATCTAAAGGGATCTAGTAAATTTTTCAAATGTGAAATAATGGGGCATCTGGATAATAATTATCAAATTAATATGAAGAATCCCACTAATATGGAAGATTAAGGGAAGGTATAGATCAAAACTCATTTTATAGGGGAAGTTTTTCAACTAAAACAAACATTATATTTTTGAAAACCATTTCCATAAGTTAATGGTTATTAGTGGAAATCATTAACATCATACTCCAAGGCAGAGTAGATGTTAATATGCTATCACAACTACTGAGGTGGAGCTCAATAGTGATGTGGTGACAGGTAGACATGTTATTCATTCAATAATAGATAATTTACATTTTTATTGTATTTCTATGAATTCATTAATATCTTGAATGATTGGTATAAATATTGAAACACCAACTCAAATTACAAATGTTGTATTATCTGTGGGAAAAAATGGGATAATTTTATCATCCATAGTATATGACTTCTTCACAGTTAATGTTTCTGGAATGAACCACCTATAAAATATTATTTTACTTTCATTGGTGGAGTTTAATGCCATGTTGGGCATAGATGAGATATCTTTATACAAATCCAACATCGATTTTTGGGAAAGGGGGATCATGCTTCTTATCCCAAGGTTCCTTTAATTCTATACAAGTGTAAGGAGGAGGATGAATCTTTATTAGAATCATCATATCAATTTTGGATATTATTTCCTTATGAGAAAGAATATCTAGTTCAACTAATTGAGACAAATGATAGAATCAAGCTCTAAGACATGCCCATTGTGAAGGACTACACTAATATGTTCCTTGAAATTTAACAATCACAAATCCCTAAATCTGTGATTACAGATGGGATGATTTGTTTCTTAAAAAAATATTTTACTTGGATAAACTTTTCATTTTCAAGATCATTTCCCTATGGTTAAGGAATTCTCATTAAAATTCATACTTACTTGATTTCATACCCTTTCATAAGTAAAATCTCACCCTTTGTTCATGTATTAACCAATTTCTACTTCATCCATCTCTCAAAAGAGAAAGGTGAATTTGATATTCTTGAATAAATAACATATCATGATATCCATGATATTCCATCCCACCATTTATGATAAACAAAAAAAAATTTATAATAGGTTCTCCAATATGTGTAAATCCTCATATGGAGAGATAATACTTTAATATTATTGACTTTATCTGATTTTTAACCAAAATTTTCATAAAAGAATAACATTAAAATAATTATAGAATAAAAAAAATACTAAAAATTATAAATAATCAACAACATCAGCTCATCATTGATTCCCCATATATCAAAAAGTATCTCTTTTTTGATATATTCCAAACATGTGAATAGCCTCAACATATATTCTCTTTAAATATGGTAATTTCCTGAATTACAATAAATACTTTTGGAAGACATACATTATTCATTATTCCAAAGTGTATTGTATCTATTCCTAGTCTCTCATCCTTTTCCATGGTAATTTTTTCCCAAAATATACCAATGTAATGTGCTTCAAGGAGGTTCTCAAGGAGAAGAATTCCAAAGGTAAAAACAACTTTCCATATATTTTAATTTATTTCGATTTCTTTTATATTCATATTATCTCATCTTATACCCTTATCCAAGTGGAATTATAACTTTATTATCTTACAAATAGTGAAATTTTATTACGTTAATCAAATAATACATCACCATTTATTTACCCTCAAGTTCTAGTTCTAAAAATGAAAACAACGTCAGTGATGTGTTAATTTATTGCATTTCAGGATGATGAGTTTTCAATTTCCATTACCACTTTCAAGTCTATCCATAAAACTATTTTTATGGTGATTTTTTTTATAAAACATGTATTATATCTTATTTAATGTTATGAAACTATTACATATACATAATATCAAATGACATAACAAAACTAGTTCATGATGATCGAGAAACTGCCAATTTATTCTTAACAATTATCATTAACGTTTTATCTAATGATTCATCGTAATACCATATAACCAAATGATATATAAGATGAATTAAACTAATTAAATTTCATTAATAACATATAAATTCAATTATAGATATCTATTCTCATTTTACACGATCATTCATTCATGTATACAAGTAAAGCGATCATAAAATCAAAAGAAATAAAAACACCAGATCGATGAAATTGTATCTTATAACACATCAAAAAGGGCATAAAAGAACTTAATAAAATTATAGTAAATAAAATAACTCTATAAAAGGTACTAAATTAATTAATTAATATATTTAATTTTATTATCCCAGACATTATATTCAAATACAAAAAACATTTGGATATACGGTAAGGTTTTCTTTCTGAACCTCCATTTTTCTTTCTAGTTATTATTTTTATATATTTACCCCAATGTAACTCTTATTTATTTTAATATACTTCTTATAAATTCTTTTTTGTATTTTGAAAACTCATATATCCATATCATTTCATACTTTTCTAGGGATATACATGTTTTAAAAGGGTTCCTTTCTCAAATACTCTGGATAAGCAATCCCGGTTAAAGAGAACCTCGTGATTTCTTACCCATTTTCAAGTATACTCCACTATATGTTTCAATCCACTATTATTTTAATAACAAAAACTCATTTTATCTTAATAAAATTTTATTGGTTAATTTAGGGTTTTATACAAACAATTATAAATTTTCAATTTTAAAAAATATTAAAAACTTTCCCTAAAACAGCAATAAAATGTTTTATTTCAAAATTTTATTAAACACTCTTTATACATGTCTTGACTATAGTTCGAAATCAATTATCAGGATATATTACTATTTTAACATATAAATTTTCATGTATGATTTTTATATATTCATCCATGGACACCAGTATGATATCCTATTTTGATATTCCTTCAGACATGATTATGGTACCCAATTCTTTCCTTGGGTAACCATTATATTTATGTTTGATTCTGTATGTATGATTATTTTTTTGGAACAAATATTCATGAAATTTTTTTATGATTGCACCCATATCTCACTCCAATTAATTTTGTAAAGTTTAGTCTAATGAGACAAAATTTGCAACGGTCTTGGTGGTTAGCCTTGACTCATGCTCCATGTGAAACTTTCTTGGTGGTTAGCCTTGACTCGTGCTCCTTCATGTGCAATGAGACTGGACTCATGATTTTGTCATGTTTTATGTTGCTTCTACATAACTACGATTACATGATTAAATTATGCCATGTTATATATATTATGCTTCCATAAGTTTATTTATGTCCCATCTTTTTTTAATGTCATTATGTAATGCCTTCCAACCCATGTGTTATGGTATATTCATATATTTATTCCCTTACTTTGATTTTATCCCATCTTTTTTCTCATGTATTTGGAGGTTATCTTATACAGATGTAAGGAATAAAAGAGTTTTAATATCCCATTGTGAATATTAAATAAAATATGTTTTTATTTTGGAATCATAATTTCTAATTATGTATCTAATCATCCAAATACACAAGATTTTTTATCCTTGGCTTGTATTTAAATTTTAATTACGCATAAAATCATGTAATGATATGTGAAAAATGATTGGAATGTTATAAAAAACTAAAAATAAGAAATACTAAAAAACATTATTTATTATATATCTATTTATTTTAATTGAAATTAATATAATGATAATTGTGAGTTTATAATTAATATAAGATCATTTATTTCTCGAAAAATGTATTTTCTTAAAAAAAGTATTTTCTATCACGATTTGTATAATTAATATAATATTAATTTATGGAACTTATTAATCTTGAATTTATTAAAATAGATTCAATATTTCGAATCATTAAAATTAATATTATTTAATATGTTCAACATAATTTTTTGTCATTATGAATAGTAAAAATAATAAAAAAATATATCACCATGGTAAAAGGGGAAGTCAAGTTAAATAGGTCTAAAATATGTGATAAGGCCACCATTTTTCGTCTTCAATCTTATCGAATAAAGTTATTTATAACCTAATCACCTTATAAATTATATTTTTTATGGGACACATGTCTTTGAAAGTGACTGGTTTAATTATATATGTGAAGAAAAATAAAAAATTTCATCCTCTTCATTTTAAATATCTCTTCCATTTTCATATATGTACAAAAGAAAGTTGAAAATGAATATTAATTTTTACTTTTAGTATAATTTAATAACTTTCATAATGGTAATTTATTCCTAAGTTTTACTAATTCTATAATTTCATTAAATGTTTATGCAACATCAACACAATATTTAATTAATTAAAAGGTGAAGAAAATTAATTATTTTTATAATATTAAAAGTAATATTATATGAATTATTTATAGTGTTACATGATTTATTTTATGAATTATACATATTATTGATGGTTTAAAATAATAAATTCGAAATATATATTTTTCTTGATGATTTTATAAACAAATTATATGAATTGTTCCAAAATTGACATTAATGATATTTTTAATAAATAATATTTTGTTAAATGATTTAAGATTCGTAAAAATATTATATTTAGACAATTTAATGGGTTATGTTTTGACATATCATCCATGTTTCATTTATAAGTCATTTTTTCCATTTTTGATAACATTATTAAACCATTAATATTTACATAGTTATTACTATGCGTAAGGTTAAATTTTGGTTTTACGCATTACATGCATTTGTGTTTAGATTAATTTTCCACACATATAAAAAGTTTACATTATAAATTGGATCTCATATTTTGGGAAATTTTATTCAAAATATAAAATAGGTATTATTTTAATTTTAGGAGTAAAAAATATTTACAAATGTTAAAAAATTGTTATCGTGGTGTAAACTAAAATGGTATAAGTGAGTAACCATAAAGAAAAAGGGAATAACATGTTTAACACATGTTTGATTTTAAATTTTCAGGTTTTGATCAAAAATATCTTACATATAGTCCCTTATTTAACAATATTTAGAGAATTCGTTTGGATAATGAATTCCCATTATTGATAAGTTATCCACATTTTCAAAAATGTAACTTCCTCTCACTTATAAAAGGAATCCTCATATCCTCTTTTCTTTACACATAAAAATACTTTTGGTTAAAAAACATCCTTACCAAAATACATTTCATAAATTTCCTACCAAATCCTAGATGCATATTTTTATCATAAATTCAATCTAGGTATTATTTAGGTGTAATCTTGAAGTGGTTTTTTGAAGAAGAGGCATTGTTCTAAACCATACATTTTTTGTTTTATGTATTAATAATTCTTCATAAAATATTATGAAACTAATATGAAATAATAAAAAAATTATATTACATGTAATTATATTTAGTTATTTTAATTCCATAACCTTTATCCATCTTTTTTTTCCTCAAATGGGAATTGAATCCTATAACCATGTGAATGGAAAACTACCACCTCATGAACGGATGTAATTTATTTGAAATCATCTCCTATTCTTAATGGCTATAATGATTTATTTAATGTATATATATAATATTGATGACATATTTATCATTATTAAATTATAATATTTCATTTAGTTTCATACCTTTCTATTCAAAGAAAATTGATAACATTGTTCATGCGTATGCATGGACAATCGCCTTCACAAAGTGATGTGATTCTCTTTTTATCCCTACATTACATGGATGATATATATAAGTATAATTAAGGAAATAATTTTTTAATTGTGATATATTGAAGATTATGTAGAGATAATATAATACATACCTCCATCCCATCACTCTCATTTAAAAATGGAAATGTTAATCATGCGTATGTACCACCTACCTTCTCCATGATTTTACTTTAGTTCATGTCTATATTTCATTAATGGTTTTAAAATTATAATTTATTTATGAAAATTAAAACTATTTATTTATTATTATTCTTGATATTATGGAATAATGATAAATTTTACAAAATTTAAGTTAACGAAGTCATATTTGACATGTGAGAGGAATATCATCTAAACATTTAACGTGATCTAAATTAATTAGTTAATTGTGTATAAAAAGTTAATAAGTGAAATAAATAGAATAAAAACATGATTTTTTCCATAAAAATAAAATAATTATCCTAAATTTATTATTCACGAAGATAATGAATGCATGTGGCAGGACAGGCATAAGGCAATGTACTTTCTTTTAGAAATTATCTTTTAAAGGTTCCCTTCCATCTCTTTTTCTTCCAAGTCCGTGAACTTATAAATTATTATAGAAAACTTTTATTTATAGTTAAATGGATTATAGAAGTAATTTTTTTAAAAAAATTAATTTTTTTAATGTATCCTTTTAAGGTAATATTTAATGGATACATTAAATTAAAAACCTTGTTTTAAATGTTTTAAAGATTTTATTTTTAAATCATTCTCTTCCATGTCCATATTCTTAAAATAATTTTATTAATATATTTATATGGACATTAAAGAATTATAAAATAAATTTTAGGTCATTTTAAATTTAATTAAAATATTTTAAAAATTAATCTTTTTACATATTTTATATGGAACCTTTTGAATTTATTTAGAAAATGCAAAAGGAATGTTCAATATTAACCTACATAGTGAAATAATACTTTCCCGCTACCAAAACCATTATTTTAAATTTGAATTATTTTTTTGATTAAATTTTTTCTTTAAATAAAAATCCTTTTTCACATGCTTATAAGTATTTTTAAAAAGATTTTTAAATGGAATGGATACTTTTATATCTAGAAATGATTTTCTAATGGGTGTAAGGGATCAATATAAACCACAATTTAGTTCAGGTTAGGACCATTCTCTCTATATATATCATTATCTGTCTATTTAATGTTATAAAATGCTTATAAATTATATATTTATGTATATTTATCTCACATATATACCTAGTTATTATCCATTTCCCAAATGGGATAATTCATGAGTTATGATCATTTCTCAAATTCATTCTTTACGAAATCTCTTGATTATGATATGAGGCCAAAAATATGAATCCCATTTATCTCTCTATGGTTAATTCATAGGTTTATGAATTTTTATTGATTTCATTTTGGTATCACACATAATGAAGAATATATTATGTTGTGTGTGCCTAGATATCACTTCAATGTGTTGAGTAATGCTTTTGTCTCAAGAGTTGTTATGTATGAGATTAGAAAGTAAGCCTTATCCACTATGGGACTCTATACACCATATAATGATGTCTTAGATGCTTTATGTGACTCTTTATTATGCATATGATTTTTTATTGTCACATTTATTATATTTCAATGATATTATGATACTATGTTCTTTTTTTATTCCACTATTTAATTACACATCATATAATGTTTGATGGAAGGTATATTTGACTTCGTAAATGTGAAATGATTAAGTTTTTAATATTTTCATAAGACATTCATTATTTCAGAAGAATATTAATATGTTTTATTTTTCCCTTTAAGATTTATTATTAAAAGTTTTTTTAAAATATACAGAAAATAGTTGATATCTTGGGCAATAAACTATTTATTTCTAAAGTTTAATTATGAAAAAGTAAAAAAAAATATTTTTTTATGAAATAACAGTTTTCATTCATTCTATTTTTATGTTCCTTCATATGATTTTTTTTCTTTCTAAACCTGCATTTGAAAATGTTTTATAAGGTTTTAATGATAATAAAGGATAAGGATGATTTCAAGATGAAAATTATGAAGATATTTCATGGAAATAAAATTTCTTATATCATAAAAAAAGTCTTTGAAAAATGAATACTATGTGTAAGTTTACACTTTTTAACATAAAATTTATTATTTTTATTGTGGTGGTCTTCTTTTCTTAAACTATATACTATAAATATATTAAAATGTAACAAAATTTATTCTTGACTAAAAACTCAAGATTATGTAATGTTTATGTCTAGGTTTTTATAGTTGGTATAAAATTAAATGATTATATAACATTAAATATTATTATGTCTTTATGTGTGGCTAAATTAAGAGTTATGTATACAATCATGGGTTTATGTTCTTAAGGTTGATCATATGTTTAAATTTATAGAAAGTCATTTTGAGGTTTAAAGTAATGATATTTTATTTGATGAATAAATATTGAATAATATTTTTTAATCATATATCTTTTTAATGTGTCTTTTGGATGACTTGGGTTCTTTATAAAACCTATTAAAATATCTTTGAGATTATATCATTAAGGAATAAATATTATTTTTTACACGTTAAGATTGATTGAATTTATTTGGAGATAATTGTAAAATTTATCTTGGAATAATATGTGATCATATAATTTTAATCTTTTAGTTTCAATCTTAGTATAGATTTTTTAAAATAATTTTTGAGTTAGTTATTTATAGAAACATCTAAGTAAAAATTTTGGTGGTATTATTGATTATTTGGTGTCTAATGTTTTATTTCTTCATATTAAAGTTTATTAATTTTTAGTGTTTTATATTTATGAACATATTGTTTTTGGTTTTTATCTAAATATAGGGTTAATATCTTGTTATAATTTTATGTAATTATGTGATTAGTTATAAGATTAATTTACTTCTTTAGGAATAATAAAATCATATGGAATACTCATTGTTTGGATTAAAAGATGATGTTTTGGTAGAAATTTATTAAAAGATAATATTCAACTTATCAAGTAATTATGTTAAATTTATGATATTTTTTAGATGCTAAATGAATTCATAATCCCTATGAAAATGATATTGTTATAAAATGTTATCATATTACCTTCACTTATGAATAATTGATGTTCTTTTTTAGACATCATCTCTTTATGGGTTTTTGGTCATTAGCTTTCTCTTTACCATCCATTTTCTTGTGATCAATGAACTATATCACAATATATAAGCAATGGTATACTATTTGAAAATAAATTTATCTTTTATTTTAGATAAACTTTATATTTCCCTTTTCCTCTCATCATGATAGAGTTTTATTAACCATTTTTACGATGTCGGATTTAAAGAATGATATTGTAAAATTTAAAATCGTCGATAAAGAATATAAATTTAAAACTGTGATGACCTAATATATTACTGGGAGGATAATTTAACACCCCAATATTAAAAAAATAAAACTATGTTTTATAGTGTATACAAATAGCTACATCCATCATAAATAAACCATAAAATGTTATTATATAAATATGACCATTATAAAAAATCCATTAAATGTGTGGGTATGAATAACATTAACTTATTTATTAAATTTTTTTATGGTCCTACCAAATATAAATTAATTGAAAAATACATAGCAAATAATCATTCAAATGTTAGTAATGTAATTTGATTCTTTAAAAATACATTTTTTTCTTAAATGATTTTAATTGTTTTTTTTGTGAGAAAATATTATAGTGTATTTATTGAGTTTTTATAAAATTAATTTCATAAAAATAAATTTATTTTTGGTATCATAATATAAAAATCATCCAAGGGTGAAATTTTGGGATTTTTTAGATATTATTGATTTTTAGTGAATAGTGAAATTTTCTTTTTTCCAAGTATTGTAATTTATTTTATTTGAATCATGTAATTTAAAAGAACAATTAGATTTTTTATTTTTTATTAAAATGAAATATGAATAATTTTATTTATAATAAAATAAATAATTTTAGTTAAATCACCAATTTTCTTGATTTTGGTAGATGTTTATTTCTTATAAAAATATGGTTTTTGAAAATTATTTTTATATGAATAGAGATGATCCAATTTATTAAATTAAAATCACCCAAAATAAGAAATTATTAAATGAAATTTTAGTATTATATATCTATTTATATTAATTGAAATTAATATAATTATTATTGTTTGTTATATAGTTAATATAAGTTCATCTATTTCTTGAAAGATGTATGTTCTTGAAACCCCATTTTCATCACATATTGTAGGATATTTATGAAATGAATTTCTAAAAAAATATAGAGATTTAATTTAGTAAAATGTATTAAATATTTTGAAAAATCAAAATTTATTTTAGAAAACATGATCAATATAATTTCTGGTCATAATGTATTTTAAAAATAGTAGACCATTTGTTAACCTAGTTAAAGGGTAAATCAGGTTAACGTAGCTTAAGAAACGTGGTAAGACCACCATTTTTTATATTATATCTTATTGGATGAAGTTATTTCAACCCTTATCACCTTATTTTTTATATTTATTTATTTCTATGACACTATTCCATGAAAGTGATGAATAACAAAAATTTTGTAATGAAATGGACAAAATGTCACCTTCTAATATTCAAATATCTATTATGTGTTTGAATATGGAAGAAATAATATTTTGAATGAGTCTAAATTTTTATTTTGATAATAATTTAATAATTTTTATTATTTTTGTTAATTTATAATATGTATTAATAATTTAATCACCTTAAATTTGTATGCAATGCCGACACAATATTTATTTAAATTGAAGTAAAATTAAATATATTATTTGAAAAATATTTAAAGGAATATAATTTGAATGGATTATTTTGTTACACTAATTTTATAGATACATTTTATATTATACATATGTTTTAAAATAATAAATTCCTATTCATATTTTTCCTAGGGTCATTGAAGTCAAATAAAATTAATAGTTCCAAAATTGGAATAAATGTTGTATTTTAATAAATAATATTTTATTAAAGGATTTAAAATTAATAAAAAAAAATATATTATCCCTTTTTAATTGAATATCATTTAATATATCACCCATGTTCCATTTATAAGAAATTTTATTACTTATTATAACATTCTTATCCCTTCAAGATTAAAATAGTTGTTACGTCAATTAAGGTTTAAATTGGTTCTGTGCATTACACGTGCTAATGTTAAAATTAATTTTCCAAAAAATATGAATTTTATTTAATAAATTTGATATTAAATTAAAAATTAGTGGTTAATTATTATATAACAATTCTCATTTCATTTTTATTCATAAAGGATAAAATACCTAGGAAAGATACTAGTTATCATGGTGAAAACTAAAATGGTATAAGTGGGTAACCATAGAGGTAAATAGGAATAAAATGTATTAAATATGTTTATTTTTTAATTATAGAAGTGTGTAATGTCTTATTCTCCCTCTAATACATTACTCATAATTTTTTGTGTTGGATTTTTTGAGAGGTAATTTTCATTATTGAATGGTTTTGTGTATTTAGAAACATGCCCCACCTTCTCACTTATAAAAGGGGACATCCTATACTATTTTATTCACACTTAAAAATCATTTTGGTTCCTCAAAAAACTAAAATAATCCATTCCTAAAAAACATTTTTACATTTTATATGATGTATTTTTATCATATATTTTAATCTATTAAAGCTTTAAGTTTAATCCTAAAGAGGTCGTATGAAGAAGGGGTATAGTTCTTAACCAAGGTTTATTGTTTAATTTCATATTCCACGTCTGCTAAATGTTTTAAACCATGATTAAATAAAAAAAATTATCTTTAATATACTTATATGTTTTTATTTTTATTAAATAACATATACTCTTATCCTCTTCCATAAAATGGGAAACAAAACCATCAATTTTGTGAATGACAGATTACCATAATGAAAACCAATTTAATTCATTTTCCATAACCTCATATTATGGCTAGATATATTGATAGATTTAATATATATATATATATATATATATAGAATATATTAATTATTTATTTATCATTATTGAATTATAATATATCATTTACATTATTACATTTCCTTTGACTAAAAAATTATAATGTTATTTAGGCGTACATGTAGACTGCGGCCTCCATAAAGCAATGTGATTAATTTTTCATCACCACATCACATAGAGGTAATATATAAGTATATATAAATAAATAATATGGTATTTATTATATTATTATGACTATAAACCTGTTATATAACAATTATATTCTTTCCATCATGATTATTAAAATATGGAAACATTATTGATCCATATATATGACCTACCGTCTCCATTATTGTAACATTGTTCATTTTTATTCAAAACAATCATGATTGTTTTTAAAATTATAATTTACATATAAATATTATAATTAATTCAACTTTATTATTATGCAGATGATTTAATAATAAAATCTTTGACAATAGTAAATTGAATATTGTCAGTATTGACATATGAGCAGAATATCATCAAAACATCCAACTTGAACATAATTAATTATGAATATATAACATGGTAATAATTTTAATAAAAGAAATAATAAACCAGAAAATTTGAGTGCCCTGGAATTTTAACACATAACTATCACATCATTTTAGATGAATATTCAATATATTTTATAAATACATGCTGGAAGACCATAAAAGTTTTTTGTATTTAGACACTACGAAAAAAATTATTATTTACTCAAAGATTATAAAAATGTCCCACAAAGATCATGCCAAAACGTAATTATATTAATAATACCCCACCTAAACCATTCATCATAACGTGGGGGAGGAAACATAACAAAGTTTAAGCTCAAATGCTCAATAAGAGTAAATATAGGAGATATCAATCAAATATCATATGAAATAATAAGATAATCATAAGGTTATGTGATCGTAAACATAATTTGTTAAGTTCATACCCAAAATTCATAGATCATAAACATGATTCAAGTCATAAAACTTTATGATTTTATAAAATTAGGGCCACAAGAGTGAGAAATCATCGTAAATCAATCAAGAATCATAATATCATGTCATAAAACTTTGACACCATCATAAATATAGAAAACCATTTCATAAGTCAATGTTAAATATCAATAATATAAACATTGTGGATTAGTGAATATAACATATTTCCCATTATAGATCATGGTTCACCTATTTCCCATAGTGGATCAGTATAAACATATTTCCAATAGTGGATAAGCCAATCGACTTGTTTCCCACTTTTATCTCATCACCTACAAATATTTACCCAATATATTGGAAGGAGATATAAGCCCCACCCATATCATAATTAAAATGATATTTCTGTGTTCTAAAATATCATAAAACATTCATTGTATCATCATAGTATTACCTGAGTAAATAAAAGGGGGTTCATAAACATTTAATAAATTCACTATGACAAAACCCATGTAAAATAAAAGGGGTTCATAATAATTTCTCCATCATAAAAATTAACCTTCAAGAGAAATAATAAGGATGCTACCAATCTAAAATATCCCTAGTAAAACATAAGAAAAAACAAAGGATTTAATCTTATTTGAACAATTATTTTAAAATATCAATTAGAACAATTTTTGAGGAATACTACCATTCCAATTTGAAAAATTCTATTAGAAAATTAAAACATTTCCAGAATATTTTCTCTGAGAAGAACCATGGAAACTTATTATGGTAAATTTAAAAATCATAAAAATCATTTTTTAAGGAAAATATCATTTTGATTTTGAAAATAAATTTTAAATAACTATAAATTCCTAAATCATTTTTGAAATAATTATATTTTAAAATAAAATTTGTAATCTTTTACATAAATATTTAAAAATAATTTATAAATATTTAAAAGGAAAATAACTTCCCTATTTGATAAAAGTATTTTTAAAAGATAAAACATTTTAAAAATTATTTTATTTTAAATTAACCATGAAAATTTATAAATTAATTAAAAAAAAATTTCATGACCATGTAAAATTCTATTCATTTCATACCCATTAAAATAAATATTCCTTTCCCGTTTTTGAAAAAATCCAAATGGTAATTGTTTGGAAGAATTTGTGATTATTCCTTTTAGTTTTTTTATAAAATGTCAAAAATGCATAAAAATTTCTTTAATAAATGAGATATAGAATTTTAAAAATATTTTTGGAATAATTTTTAGAGAACATGGTTTTTGAAGGAAAATCTTTATCAATTTAAGAGAGATATAAATATGATTTTTTATGGAAATGTTATATTGTACTATTGTGTACATAAGGAGAGGAAATTTACGGGAAATTTTTTTCTATATAAATAAACATAAGATAATAAAATATATGATTTTATTGAGATATATATCATAATATTTCATCCATAGAAGCATAATCTAGAGTAATTTTGATAAACGATGAGATTGTAACATAAAATTATTACCACATTGAAAACTTTGAATAATAATAACCATGAAATAATAATGTTAAATGAAACTTATAATACCTTAAGAATAAATAAATTCTTTATATTAATTATCAAGGCGTCAGTATATTCAGCTTATAATAGAAGATAGGTTCATGACATGACATATGTCTCAAAAAAGGTAAATTGAGATAAAAATCCCTTACTACTTTGGAAATCTTTTGAATCATCGGAAGAATTAAATATTAACATCAAATGAAATAGTATATGTAATTAAGAGATTTTTATTCATGATATAACATTTAAAAGTGATATTATTTACACCAATAAAAATAAATGATAGGTTATTATGAGAGAAGTCTCCCTGAAATAATATAAAGACTAGTAATCCCTTAACATTTGTCTCGACTTCCGTCACACATGTTAGAAAATCCTGAATAATAAATATAAGTTTATTTTAAATATATTAAAATAACTAAATGATATATATCATTCCATATTTACTTAGGAAATTTTACTACTTGTTTATAAAAAATTCCATGTTAAAGTCACATTCTGGCAGTAACTACTTTATTTTTCATTTATGTTATGCTTTGTCATTTTTTTGGTCCTATTAAATTGATCATGATTACATAATATATATATTTTTAATAATGGTATAAATATAATATATATATATATATATATGTGTATTTAGATAAATCTATAAAATTTTGAGATAGAAAATGAAATACAATATTCATGGAGACGGATGGTTGTATGTAAGCATGAATGTTGTTTAAATTTTCTCAAACATTATAATGAAATAAAGTTAAATAATATAATATAATTAATTAGTCATTTATATTTCATATATATTACATATTTTCATCTAACCCATCATTATTACCTTCCATGTAATTTTTGAATGAATCACATCGCTTCATGAGGTGGTAGTATGTCATACACACAAACGACATTAGTGCATTACCACAGAATGGAAATTAAGAAGCGATATATGATATTATAAATCAAAAAGAATAATAACATCATAAATATCATATATAAAAAATAAATCCATCATTATATCCTTCCATAATAGGTGTTGATGGAAAATGTATAACAATTGTTCGTGAGGCGGTAGTCCGCCGTACACCCAAATGATTACTTCGTAACCCATTTGATATAATATGAGAACGAACGATGTTATTACATTAACATAATAACATATAACAATATATAATTTAAATATGTTATTAAATCTTATTCTTTAATGAAAATTTAAGGACATATAGGAATAAATAAAATAAGAAACTTAATAGATATATAATTAAACTAAATATTATGTAGTTCTTATTAGATCATATAAATTATTTGAAATAAAAATATTTAATATATTTTTTCAAATTCTATTCTTATATGTGTATAATTTTAATTTTAATTTAATCTCATAGATATGATAAGAAAATGAGTTTTCAAAGAGAAAATGTTCAAAAGTTTAAAAGGTTTTTATATTAAATTTTAATATGAAAATAATTTCAATGAATTGATTTAGATTAATAGATATATAATTAAACTAAATATTATTTTAAACTAATATTAAAATAATTTTTAAATTTTAAAAATAATTAATGGAATAGAAAATTCTTAATAAAAACAAGTATTTTTCACTATTAATTGAAAATTTTATAATCTCCAAAATTCTCAAAAGTTCACTGTAATATAATTTTTAGAAGTTGACTTTAAAAAATGAAATTTATTTTTTCAATTTTTTTGATTGTGTTGAAAATTATTTTTAAAATAATTATGCCAAAAGCGAAAAACTGTTTTAAAAAAATACAGTTTTAAGCATATAATTGGACAAATTATTATATATTCTCTAGAAAACGAATTTGAATATTTTTAAACACTTTATTGATTAAATAATATATTAATAACATTAAAATAACTTTCAAAAAGTTTATTTTTTTAATTTAATTATTTAAAATACAATTTTTTGTTTGCAAAAAAATAGTTTTTAGAAAAACATTTCCAATATTTTCAAATAGTTTTTATTTTCATTTATAACTAATTGGTCACTAAAGAATTAATTTTATATACATGTGTGAACCATTTTTTCATAATTTGGTTAATACAATGATTTACATTCATTCCAATGTCTATGTGATAATTATCATGTTAAATAATAATATTTTAATCGTTTGTCATCTTTTGTTTAAACTCGGTGTTGTGTATAAAAACAAACAACAGAAATAATAAATTCATTTAAAACAATATGTTATAAAAAATCTAGGGGTTTTAAAAAATGTTTCTTTAGAAATAATATAATTAAACTAATTTTATTATCCAGGATGGTATGGAATGTACATGATAAGTCATGAACAAGGTATTATACTTTATTTTAGAAAATTATAATTTATATTTTCAATTCCAACTCAATTTCCGGTATTTACTTTTCCTTATAAATTATTAAATAAAATTTTTATTTAGGATTCAATGGATTGTAAAAATTATTTTTTTCCATATTTTTCATGTCTTTTGAAAAAAAATTGAATGTTTTTAAGGTTCTATATAAAAAAACTTTACCTTACAAATGACATTTTATTGGTTTAGAAAATGTATTTTTTAAATATTTTTCTTTCATGAACATATTATTTAAATTATCTTACTAATATATTTATATGGGTATAAATGTTTTTTGAATTATATTTTATGTCTGTTTTGAATTTCATTCAATGTTTTTCAAAATGTATCTTTTTACATATTTTATACAAAACATTTTTAATTTCTTTAGAAATTAAAAAATCAACAATCTATTTTAACATATATAATTACACTGTCATTTCTCACCAATGTAATTATTAATTATTTTTTTAGTTTTTTTTATTATTTCTTATTTTATTCAAAGTAATACATTCTTTCCATTTAATCTATGCATTTTTTTAAAAAAATTAAACGAAATGGATATTTTGGTATCATGAAATGTTTTGGTTATGGGTTTTGGGGATCTCTTTAAACCATCATTTTCATTAGTTTATTCATTATTGCCTTTTGTTATATGATGGTTCAAACAATATGGGGCATTGGACTATCTAAATGTTGATGTTGTTTATCAACGAGTCTTCATGCAGAATATTCTCAAAACAAATTGATCAATTGAAGTGGAAGTCCAGCCAAACCTCACAACTTCATGTTGAAAAATGATTCCAAATCATTCTTAGGGAATTTTATATCATATGATGTAGATATTTTCATCACATGAAAAAATGAATATTTCTCGCGGTAATGATAGTAGTTTAGTGAGGCATTAGAGTCCAGTTCACCATCCATTTTATATTGATAATGAATTCTATTAGGTTGCTAATTTTTTATTTCAGATCAACCGTTGACACCTAGTGAAATCTAAGATTGGGAAGATTATATTATCAAAGTTTTTGAATCTGTTATGGTAATTTAGGAACCTATTCTCATTGATAGATTTATCTATGCAGAATTTACTAAAGATTAATCCATTAGGAAAATGGATTTTTGTGAATATTTAAGGAAGACCAAGGTAAGGCTAGTTATGTTAGTAGTCCATAGTCCACACTATCCAAATCATTGTAAAAAGATTAGTGAGAGTGATCCCAATAGCTACTTGAAATCCCATAAAAACAAAATTAATTTCATGGGTGCTGTAAAACATAGAAATAAAGGATCATGGGGAATTTCATGATATGAGAAGACATTTTTAAGGAAATATTCCATAATTTTTTATTTATCTCCCTAAATAGGCATACTTTTGTGGAGAAGGTGAACATGGGAGTATGTAGAAGATTTATAAACCCCCTATTGTTCATCCCAACCATTGATCCTTCCACTAATCATATAAAAATTTGATAATGGTTACTTTTGGAATGGAATTATTTGGTAAAATACATCTGGCTTTTGGACATTATCTATCCTCACTAGAAGGGAGGATTTTTCTATAATAATGGTTCCACATGGAGCCAATAGATATTTCTAGGGTATATAATGGTTTTACATGTGCAATTTTTTCAGTTCATACTTTTTTATTTATATTGAAAATGGATCGAACTATAAATGGAGGATAAGGGAGGAATAATGACAAAGAATATGAGAGGGTTAGAAGAACAAATTAGTGACTAATTTGAGGAATAGAAAGAAACACAAAGTGGATATTTGGGAGAGAGGAACTCCTTCTTCATAAAATTGTTTCTCACCATGTCTCTTTATTTTATTATTTTTTAAATGTTTCTTTAAAACTAATTGAAACATTGAGATAATATAGTAAATACATTTTTCTTTCTTTGATAGAGTAAAGATATTGTATTGGTAGTTAATTTTAATATATTCAAATATAATGTGTTATTAGAATCTACCATTCTCACCATTATTATATGATGTTAATAATTTTGAAAATCTAAACCACTGAGAACTATTTATTACTTCATCCTTGAAATTATTTGGTAATTTTAGAATTCATTTAATAAGAGTAAATCATACTGATGGAATCATAGTAAAATTAATATAGATTTTGTTCTTGGTGTGAAACTTGTATGGTCATTATGTGGATGATTAGACATTGTAGTTAAGGGAATATAGGATCTATCCACTCATAAATTAGATTTTTAGGGGATGTTTCTAGTTTCCATCCACTAGATCCAAAAATAAATATTCATAAATGAAGATAGTGAACTCAATATAAAAATATAAATTAAATAAAAACTGGTCAATTTAATTCCCCTTCTTCCTTTACAGATTTTTCAAGGTTGTTCTATGTTTTGAACCATTATTTTTATCATTAGGTTTCTGTATATTATCACTGAGAACGATCATTTACTTCTATTACATCATCAATTCCCATTTTAGTCACTATTTTCTTGTTCTGTTTATGCTATCAAAATGTTTTGAAACATAAGTTTTTTAGAAGTGATTATTTGTGGATCCATGTTCAATTGTACACAAGTTTTAAGAACTTTTATAATTAATTAATTTTCTCCAAACCCAAATGTAAACCAAGGTACCTGATCATATTTTGGCACTTTCACTAAGGACTAAATTTACGACCATGTAAAAAAATATTCAGAAAATAATATATATAAAAATTTCTATAAAACCCAGCTAAAATAATATGTTCAATTTTTTAATTCACACATGGTTTGTTGGGAAATACATTGACCCTTAAATTCTTGAAATAAAAAAATGTTTTCTAAAAATTAAAAAGAAACTTGAGATGGATGATATTCAGAAAAATATAAATAATAGGAATAACCAACCAACTCAAGAAAAAATTTTCTATCCCCCTCAAACAATAAATGAGCTGATAGAGATAGTTATAATTAAAAAAATTTAATATCCAAATATTTCAAGAAATCTATAACACATTTGAAAACCACATGGTCTCAAAATTGAAAAAAATCAAGAAATCTCACTTGTACATGTGTTAATTATCTGTTGTAATTCCATATGCAGATCCTTTGAACGTCATTAGGAACTTCTACTGCGAGGTGAAATGAATTCCACTGAGTTAGTTGAGTGAGGAGAAAATAGAACATAGTTTTTTCACATTCCATATAAAGGTAAATTATAAGAGTTGGTTCCAAAAAATGGATGGATAATTATCTTTTACCTGGGATCAACTATATAAAGATTCTGTAATGATTTTTTTTCTATAAGAATAATCCATAAAATAAATCACAAAATCACTAGATTTATTTAAAATGTTGGTAAACCATTTCATGGAACTTGGGATAGATTTATGTGGTAACTTAGGAAATTTATGGATCAACAACTTATTAAATAGATCGTAATGTATTTTTTATAACATTATCAACCCATACCACCAAGCATTAGTGGATCAGTATTTTGGATAGAATTTTAGTGACAAAACCACTGATCTGTTGAAACAAATTTCTCAACACTCTTGAAAAACATTCCTAGTACAAGTTTTTTAGGAGTATAAATATTGTTAGGAAAGAAACCACACTTACTTCTTATACTCATATTTAATATGATATATTTTATAATGAAAATACTCAAAACACTCTTATTGAGAGATGTCACTACTTGAGACTATTTGGAAATTTATAGTCTCATTGTCAGAATTTTGATATGACTTCTTAGATCCATGAGAATGAAATTTTATATATATATTTCCTTAGAATTAAACCAATTGTAAATAAATTATAAAAAAACATACAACCATGAATATAGGAACCATCCCAACATTTCATGTAGTGATCAGGGAGTGCATAAACATTTGTCACCCTTGGATTCCAACAAAATACTAAGAAGAAATTTCAACACCAATAAAAGGATAAAACTATTAGTTCTAAAGATGAAGAAAATTTTATATTTAAATACTTGATATAAATTTTTGATGAACATAACACCAAAAATTATTTTGATAATGAAAAAATGGATGCTAGTATTGAATATTTTTAGTTACAAGTGCGAGAAACTTTTAGAGATGATGGAGGTAGAGACAAGGTAAAACATCCAAACACTACATATGTACATGCTTAATAACCACAAATAAAATAATTTAAAATAAATGTTATGAAATTTAAAAATATAGGTAAATAAAAAAAATTAATTCAAAAAAATATTGAATAATATTTACCCAACAATTATTTTCATTGAAATAATCAAAAAGTTGAATCATGAAACAAAAATTCTTAAATTTTTTGATCTTCTCAAAAAATAATAGACTACTATTACATTCCAATAATGTTTAATTAAATGATAATATTATCTTAAATATTTTACTAAAAATTTTCTATTAAAAAATTTAGAATAATTTTATACTTATAATCTCATAGAGGATTTTTCTACGCTCTTGGAAAACATGATACTTCCTAAGATCCAAGACACTGAATGTATATGCATCTCATGTACACTTGAGGATATTGGTTTGATTAAATATATTTGTGACCTCTACGTGAGTGTAAACATGATTCCATTTTCATTTTTTAATCATTTTAGGTTAGGAGAACCAAAAACTCTATTGTAGTATTATAATTAGATGGTATGTCTATGACTCGGGAAATATGGGGAGTTATTGATTTACTAGTTAGAGTAGGAAAAATTTAATTTTTAAATGATTTTATAATTATGGATATTTAGTGTGATATTTAAGTTACCATTATTTGAATTTTTAATTTCTTAGCTAAAAAAAGAGATTTCATTGATGTTTTTTAAAAATTTAATTTTTGTAAAGAATTGAGGAGATTTTAAGGTTTTAAAAAATGTTAGGCAACCACAATCAAGAGAGAATTGTTCAAGAGTTAACTTTCTTGAATTATATGATTAATTTGATCATTTATAATAAATGGATAAAAAATTTTATGAAAATAAATTCATTTGTAATCTAACATTGAGACTTGATAGAATGTTTAGAATGTTCAAAAGGAGGTTTGGGATGCTGTTTTAGAAAGAGATAGAAAATCTTACCCTATTATTATGAGAAACATGGATGATAAATTATCTATTACTAAGCTTCATTAATTTCTTAAGATAATATATCAAAACCTTTCCTTTTCTAATTGAGGAGTAAACCCTAGAAATTATGAGGAAGATAATTCGAAATTGATTGAAAATATATTTTTTGGATGTATTCCAAAATACGGTCTACGTCATGAGAGTTGTGAGCTATCCACATAGGATAAATATAAGGGAAAAAAATATTTTAGACTTGTAATTCCATATATCTCCAATTTTCAAAAACACATCAAGAACCACAATAAATTACATAGACATTATAGGCCCCAGATTTTACCATTTTTTGAAAAATTACGTAATCTACAGATAAATCCCCTTCCTTTCCAACTAAAATATTATTTTATGGGTGAGTGTTATATACTTCTGGTTATCATATCTACTATTTTAGAGGAATATCATGAATAAAGCATCTTAAATATCTTAATGTTTTTTAAATCTATCATATGTTGTTCCATTGTAAAAATTAAGGGTATATATCTATCTTACTGTAGATAAAAAATTTCCGTTGAACTACACCATAAAGATAGAGTTGAATCACTGAGAATATTGAATCACAATAGGTAGTGGATAGAGAGAAAGTGATTATATTACTAGAATATTGGATAATATACCCCATTTTAGATAGTTCATTGGTGAGACATGTAAAAGATTTCCATAATGGTAGTGTATTCATAGTGGTTACAAATGAGAAAAATAAAAAAGTTCAACTTAATACAACAAAAAATGTTGAGTATGAATTGATTATAGAAAACAATACGCTGCCATAAAGAAAGATCGTTTCCCCTTTCCATTTTTAGACCAAATATTAGGAAGGTTGATAGAGAATGAATTTTTCTTATTTTAGGATGGTTATTTTGGTTACAAATAGATTTTCATATCCTTTTGGGAGAAAAATAATATTACTTTCATATGCCCATTTGGGAAATTTTTATACTGGTGAATTCCCTTTTTCTAGAGAAATATTCCTCCTATTTTGGATAGTTCCCAAGAAACAAAGCATGACGGAAAATTATAAAATGATAATTCATGGAAACTGAAGGAATATATTTAGGTCACAACGTTTCCAAGAGAGGTATTAAGGCTTACAATTTGGAGATTTAGGTAATCTAAAATCATTCACCACCTAAGAATTTAAAATGTACTTTGAGCTTCATTGTACATTCCTATTTTTACTAGATATCCATCAAGGACTACTCTAAAATCACTAGGCCTTTATTTTTTCTACTTGTTAAGGACACACCATTTTAATTTTATGATAAATGTTTTTTAGTAATTTGAATTGATCATTGAGAGACTCCTAACATCACTGATTATCATATCCATGGACTAAATTATACCTTTATAGGTAATGTTTGATGTAAGTAATGTTTTTTGTAGTTATTTTTGGTGGATATGAAAGATAATAAGAATCATTGTGTTTGATATTATTTAAATAAATTTAAGGATTACCAAAAGAATTTACCTACCACTAAAAAATAATTACCTTATATAATGTTTTCTCTAGACAAGTTTAGACAATTGCAAATTAGATATATAGTTATCATTTTCATTAATTACTCTTCTCTCTAGTACCCATTAGCTAAAAAAGACACCAAAATAAGGCTCAAGAGATAGACTATTTTATTATAATATTTCGATTTTGTAATCATCGATAAGAATGGAGTTGTGAATTTGGTTGTTTAATACATACCTATTTTATCCACTACCCCTGATGAAGAAACCTATATAATCAATACATCATTCCAATATGAGAATCTTTTTTCTACTTTAGTGAGGGAATATACTTATTATAGAGACTGCGACTACTTTATTTTTATAAGGGTTTTTCCTAAAGTAATTTCACACAACTTAAGGATGAAATTCATTCATGAGCAGAAATATTATTCCAGGGATGATCATTTTTGGTTTAGAAGATGCACTAATGTAATTTCTCAGAGATGTGTGGTTAAAAAGGAAATGCATCCCCTTTTTGAGACCATTCACTCATCACCATGGAATATATATAATAGTGGAAAGATAACATATTAAATGATCATTCAGACGAGTTTATAATATCGCACATTATTCAAGGATGATGGGATTCATGTTATAGGATTTGAGAAATGTCATGGGGTGGGAAATGTTAGTAGAATGGATTAGTTACCTTAAAATGTAATTATGGTGTAAGTAATAGTACATTTAATGAATTTGTAATTAATGGGACCATTTACATCATATTATGAGAATGAGTAAATACTTATGGATATGGAATTTATGTCCAGTGGGTTGAGGCCGTAACTATCCCAAATAATCATGCTTTTATTCAAGTTAAATTCCAAAAGAAAAATATATTTTTGAGGTTCAAGCTTCCAAAATCATTCATCATAGATATTGGAACTCATTTAATGATTCAAAAATTCATGGATTTAATGGATAATTATGGATATGAAACACCTACCACCCATAGTGATGTTGTTAGAATAAAATGTTAAACATAGAGATAATTCTTTTTGGAGTAGATAGTATTAATTTATATGAATGATAGGTCTATAAAATTGAATAAATCATTGACTTATAATATAATTTCATATAAAAATCCTATAGGGATATCTCCCTACATGTTTATCTATGAAAATATATTATATATAATTGTAGAGTTTCGTCACAAATCATTATGGTCCTTAAATTCCCTAAACTTTGATTTTAAATTGACTAGAGAGATGAGGGTTGTCTGAGTTTAGTCAGATAGATAAAATCAAGAAAGCATAATAAGAAAATGAAAAATTTCACAAAATAAATGACAAAATAATTTCTTGAATATAACAACAAAAATTGGTACTTTAAGGATGTAAAAATGATTTTTATGTTCAATTCAATTCTTGAGCTTTTTTCTAAAAAATTGAGAACTGAATCTTCTATCCCTTTCACCATTCTAATAGTTTTTTTCATTGGGGGTAGTTGCATTTTTGAGGATGATACCATGAATTATCTAGTCAATGGTTTATGAATTAAACACCATTTTTAAGGGATGAAAAAGTGACCGACTACCATCTCCATCATTGAATTTTGAGCATTTTCTAAAGTCTAACTAATGACAAAAAACTCAATTCCTCATGGGAGTCAACCCATGGTTCATTATTTTCTTTTCTATGTTTTATTTTGAACCGAATAATTTTGTAATATCTAATTTTCAATATACATCTCATATAGTCCAACCTAGTATTTAATGATGATAAACATGGTATGTATATCATTGGATTAGAAATTCAAGCACTTTTTAAGAGAAAGGAGAAGGTATGTAATGAAAATATCAGAGGAAAATTCTATCACTACAAAATTAACAGTGTTTAGCGGCGGTTTTGTGGCGGCGGTTCACAAAACCGCCGCTAAATTTTTTCCGAAATACGTTTCACGGTGGTTTTTAATAAACCACCGCTAAACCTTTGTTTTTTTTAAAAACCCCGACCCTTCCCTACCCCGACCCCCGTTTCCCCCGACCCCGCATGCTGCAACCCTCGCCCGTAGCCCCCCGCGACCCCCCGGCGATCCCGAGACCTCCTCCGGCGACCCCGCGACCTCCTCCGGCGACCCCGCGACCTCCTCCGGCGGTGCCTGCGACCGGCAACCCGCGACCCCCTTCTCCCGACGACCTTTCTCACTTCGACCTCGGCCCCAAAGTGAGTTTTCTCTATTATCACATCCATCTTGATGATTTGTTTCTAATTGAATATGAGATTCATTATATGGGTCTCTTGGTTAATGGATTTATTTTAGTTTTTGATCCTATTGGTATTTATTTCATTCATTTTTAAAAAAATTATGTGTTTTAGGTAGTAGGATTTAAATATATCTTTTATTTTATAATCCATACATTCTATATCATTTTTTTTTGGATTATATAAGTTGATTAATAGATTAATTTATGATTCTTATAATGGTTTGTTTTTTGAATTATTTTATTAAATGATTTATTAATTTGGAATTGATTTTGAAAATGGATTTTGAATCATGTTTTATTTGAAATTAAGTAGTTTGATTATTGATGTGTGATATTCCCTCCAAATAGTTTGAATTTTTAATTTAAATCCTACATGTATGGGTCATTTGTGAAATTGAAATCCTTTATGTGTTGGAAAATTAATAAATGAAATCCTTCCAATATGGGCTACGATTGATGGATCATGTGTTACTTAGTAAGGGATATAATAAGAAAATAATTCTAGGATGAATTGTGGCTACCTATCAATGATTTACACTAAAAATATAACTAAATATTTTTTCCATAGTGGATTCACTTATCAGGGTGATTACCTCATTTAAGGGAACATATTTTAGGGTATGTATGTAAATAGTCATTTGACCATAGATTTAAAATGATCTTAGATAACTTATACCTAATATACCATAGGAGTATTTTCTATTGTTTTCCTCTTCAAAGAGGTTATTTATAAATACATTATGAAATGATTTAATCACATTTATTATAAATGGAATATGATGTATCAATTTGATTATTCTTTTTAATATATTCTAAAAGGGTGAATTACCATTTTTTTAATATATATATATATATATATATATATTTTTAATTATTTTATTTTCCCTTAATAAGAATAATTGTTTTATTTTTCTAATGTCTCCTTATGAAAAACATGGTGTAATATTTCTAATATTCATTTTCTCACACCATACACTGACCATTGGGTGTTTTCAGGTCCTTTTTTATATAATGTATGTAACGGAAAGGTTCCTCATAGAATTCATGGGTATCCATGTTACTAGGGTGTGTGATATTTATGGTTACATGGCGTAATTTTTTTCATCATATCACATGGATAAGGGTTGGGATCTTAAAACCTCCGCACCTTATAACATATCATCACATATCCAAACTTCCCAAGCATCACAGCACCCATAAGGCCAATTTTAGTTCCACGGACCCACCTATAAACTTCCATCTTCTAATATACTCCTTGAACTCAACCATGTTATAACAACACTCAGACTAAGGAAAAGGTCCTACCTGAAAACATTTTCCCCAACCATGAACCACAATTAAAACCCAATTATCTTTGAGGACGCATCCACATCAACTATTTATTATCAACATCAAATGAAAATTAAAGGTTTAGGTAATGTTACTATACCACCGCACAAGAGGATATCGATAAGGCACTACACTACCCTGTGGAGAGCCAATCAGAACACCTTTGTTCCAATCCTCTCCACAACTCATGGCCCAAAATTCTTAGCACCACCTCACCTAGTTACCAAAATTATAATGGTGACACAAACTCATTGTCGCTGAAGGGATACATAGATTCCAACCACATTCTATGACCTACATCAATCCAGAACTCAAGGCCCAACAGCCTCACTCCATTTCAAACATCCAAAGCACAACCCAAGCATAACCTTCATCTCAAGGTATTCAACCATCCAAAACCTGATCCAACACCCATCACCAAAACTAATACACTAATATGGTTCCTACCTGAGACCATCCAACTTGAAACTCTAGCCACACCATTAATCGATTACTTTCCTTCCATGGTTCTCAACACCATATTACTTACTTCTTTACCACAATTTTCTAGTTTTGAGAACTTCACTCATCATAAAAGAGGTCAACAGAACCTCAACTCAACCTTCAAAACTTCCCTAACATGTTTTCCAACTCACAACATCCATGAAAACTCCACCCAATTCTAGCATTCATTATTTCTGCCAAAACTACCCAGATTTGTCACACATTCACCATCCATATCTCAACCAAGGACTACTTGGTTCTTCTTCAAAACTCATTCACATTACTAGGATAAACTTATCATTTCAACATTAACTTGAGGTGCCTCACAGCCCACCACATCCATTCCCTTTCTATCCAACTATGTCTTTCCATTCCTTCTAACTCACTCTGTTGGTTCCCAACTTCCCCTATTGGCATGTCGCCCCTCTACCCAAACATGAAGCCTTCTCACTTAAGGTATACCTCCATCACCTACACACACCATATCCAAGTTCCACCTGGCCTTCCCTAAGAACCCCCAAACATGTCCCTTATAGGTTTCTATTTGGAACCTTGATTCCTCCACATCCACTCTACAGTTTTCTCCACATTTCCATGACTAACATAATTCTCTCCACCTTAGGAGGGTCATTATCACTAATTTATTCAAGAAATTAAAACACCATGTCTCATGCTTCCATCACAAGATGAACCCCAAAACTTAAATGTGGCCATTTAGATTTCCCTAGAACAATAAAACAAACATTACCCATTGTGAAAATGGTTTCAGTGAATGTAGTTAACTTGATTTAAAATGCATTATGATCAGTTTTGATCACACATCAATGGGGTGTTGTTTGAGGAAACATAAATGTGTGATCGATGGTGTTATGATAAGTGTGTATCCCGATATTCTTATTGCTCCTCAATGAGGTGTTGACGCTGTCTCCTATGGACCAGACTTGTTCAGTTGGTATGAAATGGTAAATGTGGTCAATGAATCATATTTATTATATTATGCATACTTTATGGTCAATGGTTCATCTTTATTATATTATGTTTCTATAATCTTACACTATCGTATATTTTGTGTAGGCACATTGTGATATACATGGATAAAAGCTGGATCACATTACTGAGGAACATACCTCAATATGTTAAGGGTTTGAATGGGTTTTTAGATTTTGAAATTTCTAATCGATCCGTTGAAGGGAGAATAAGATGTCCATGTCCTAAATGTAAATTTAGAACATGGTTGAAGAGAGATGAAGTTTATGAACATTTAATACTGAAGCAATTCCCTGGGCAATATTTGTGTTGGATTTGACATGGAGAATCAAACAATACAGAAAGATTGAGGACTGATGTTAATCCACAGAATAAGGTCCCAAGTTCTTCGACAATGGAAAATGAAATGCCAAACCTCATAAATGATGCATTCGGCATTGCAAGACACCACTATGAGCATCAAAACATATCAGAACAACCAGAAGAGGGTGCTACAAATTGCAACGTGACAAGTGATGTTTCTGAGACTGTAACACAAGCAGATCAAGATTGTAACATATCATTGGATCCTCTTGATTATGTGGAGCCAAATGTAAGGAAAAACTTCAGTGTGGAAAATGCATTTCATGATTTAGTTGACGATGGAAATCAAGAGTTGTATAGTGGGTGTTTGAAATATTCAAAGCTTTCATTTCTACTGAAGTTATACCATATCAAATGTCTATGTGGAATTACAAATAAGGCAATGTCCATGTTATTGGAATTGATTCGTGATGCATTTCCTGAAGAAAAAATCCCAGAATCGTTTTATGATATGAAAAAAGATGTTAACAAGCTTGGTCTGAATTATACAAAAATACATGCGTGTCCTAATGATTGTATGCTTTACTGGGGAGAGGATTCAAGTAGACAGAATTGTAAGAAATGTTCTTCTTCTAGATGGCAGTCAAAGGGTGATGTTGGAAGTATGACTGAACATAATTTCATGGAGAAGAAGAAAAGGAACACACCTGCAAAAGTTTTGCGTTACTTTCCTTTGAAGCCTCGATTGCAAAGATTATTCATGTCATCAAAAACCGTCGAACACATGAAGTGGCATGCTGTAGATAATAACAATGATGGGTTAATGAGACATCCACGAGATTCCCAATCGTGGAAGACATTTGATTCATTACATCCAGATTTGTCAGCTGATCCTAGGAATGTTCGATTGGGATTGGCTGCTGATGGATTCAACCCATTTGGGACTTTGAGTACGAGTTATAGCATTTGGCCAGTTGTTTTGATCCCTTATAATCTGCCTCCGTGGATGTGTATGCAACAAACATATTTTATCATTTCGAGGATTATTCCTGGAAAACAAATGCCTGGAAATGATATTGATGTATACCTGCAGCCTTTGATTGAAGAATTGCAGGAGTTTTGGAGCAATAGTGTTGAGACATTTGATGTTTCTTCTAAAACAATGTTTAAAATGCATGCTGCTTTAATGTGGACCATTAGTGACTTCCCTGGGCTTGGGAATTTATCTGGTTGGAACACTTATACGGGTTTGTCTTGTCCTGTTTGTAACTTTGATTTCAAGCCCAAACGGCTACCTCATAGTAGAAAATGGTGCTTCTTGTGCCATCGAAGATTTCTTGATGCATCTCATAGATTTCAGCTGAACAAATCAAAATTTAATGTTTGCATTGATCGTAGACCACCTCCAAATTTGTTAACCGGTTCTGAAATATTGACACAGCTTGAAAATTTTAAAACAGAATTTGGGAAGGTTCATCATTTCAATGATAGCGGAAAACGAGTGCGAAGTGCATCGTCAAGTGAAATCAGAACGCAACAATGGAAGAAAAAAAGTATATTCTTCAAACTTCCATATTGGGAATTTAATTCTTTGTGCCACAATCTTGATGTGATGCATATTGAGAAGAATTTATGTGATAATTTGATTTTCAAATTACTTAATGAGCATGGAAAGCCGAAGGATCATCTCAATGCTCGCAAAGACTTACAAGTAATGAACATAAAACGTGATCTCTGGTCAGATGAGAATGAAAAGTATGCTCCGGCCATTTTTTCATTGAAAAATAGGGATAAAGATACGTTCCTTCAAATTTTAAAGAATGTGAAGGTATCTGATGGGTATTCGAGTAACACCTCGAGGTGGCAGCAGGTGGTGGAGATGAAGGTGGAGAGGGTGACGATGCAGCATCAGATGATGAGTAGTAGTATTGTTGATGTGTTGAACAAGTATGATAATAGTTGGTTTGTATATGTAACATTTATGGCACATAGTTGCCACCAAACATTTCCATGTCCTAACATTTTCTTGATTTCTCATGTTTCCTTCTATGCATTTTATTTATTGTGTTCTGGATTCCTCATGTGTTGACAAAAAGATTCTTAATGCAATATGCATGTGATGATACCACATCCAATGAGAATACCATATATGTAACCCATATTCATACCCCTATTGGATCCATATCCAATATGTATCACACTAAAAGACCAATCCCATGACCATAAATGGATAAGGCATGAAAGGTTAATGATAAAAGGCTCTGTCATGGCCTTAAAATTTTTACACCACTCCAATGGGTCCAGGAATACCAATTTGTTTTTAGTTTAGGCATGGTGGATGTCATTGGATTCGGTGGATGTTGGTTGGAAATTGGTGGTAATACCTTCCTTCTTCTTGGTTAGTTTCCTCTTATTATTCTCTTGGGGATTCAATACAATGATTCCTTTTTGGTCTAGGGTCTGAGTTGGTTTACATTTTGATGATCTTTTGGCACAGTGTAGGTTTATTTGTGGGTTTTTCATGCATTTGTGGTTTATGGTCATTTCTTCTTCACCCTATGGTGTGCTGCGAGTCGAAAAATATTCTTTAAGGTAGGGAATCAGTTATTTCTCTTTATTGTGTATCATGCAGGGAGGGTTACTCTTGTTCATCTATGGGTTCTAGTTGTGTTGGCTTAATCAAAGATAAATAATTGGCTAATTTAAACTGAAGGGGGAAAATAGGAATGATTCACATGTTTTTACAGCTTTGATATTATTATGATATGATGGATTGTATGGTATTGATACCTTGGTTAAAATTATGGTCATTGGGGGATTTTATTTCACTGGATGATATGTGTTGTGACTGTTGTGTCTATTGTTATTGTTGTTATATCACCCTAAAAGGGAAATTAACCAACCACTTATATTTTTCTAATGAAATGGATACTCTATGATTATGGATTGTGTTACAACACTCCTAAAATAAAGTATCATGTGATAAAATACTCGTTGATAAATCTATAAAATGATCCTTGATGTGTTGTGATGCATGTACATGATTATGGGATGATGATGTGTGGATGTGATATTATGTGGGGCTGATGGGTGAGATGTGGCTGTGGTTTTGGAAAATTTAGGGCAGTAGTGGAGCAGATCCAACATGTTTTTTTTTCCAGTTCAACATTTAGCGGCGGTTTTAACCGCCGCTAATGCCATACCTGTGAGCATTTAGCGGCAGTTAAAACCACCGGTAAATATATTATGTTGATATTTAGCGGCGGTTTTCACCGCCGAAGAATAGGCGCATCAAACACCTGAATTTAGCGGCGGTTAAAACCGCCGTGAATCAAAAATGTCAGATACCCATATAACCGCCGCTAAATGAAGAGAAACCACCGCTAAATGACGGATCTACAACACATTTCTAAAACCACTGCGGAATCGAAAAAACCACCGCTAATAGATTGCCGACACCAAACTTAGCGGCGGTTTTTGTAAACCACCGCCACACAATATAGCAGCGGTTTAAACCGCCGCTAAACAGGAAAAAAACTGCCACTAGGACCGGCTTTTATTGTAGTGTATAACTTCAAAGTATGGTAAATTTATTTTTAATTTGTTACTGTTTCATACTAAGGTTGATCTATTATAATTTTGTAAAATATGTAACATGTTATCCAGAGTGATCTTTTCAAATTTTAAAAGTAGATTGAATTTTACTTAACTGATATGATAAAAGATCCACATTCATGGCAGTATAGTTGTTAATTCGGTAAATTCTAATTATGAACATTCTTGATGCATGCTAATAAAGGCTATGTGTGGTTGAATACCATTTGTTGTTTTGAGTTTTATTGTGAGTTTTTTTCTTGTCAGGGTTTTAGCATGATTTTTTACTATGTAACTAAAAATATAGATGATTTTTATTTCAAAACATTCTTGCAGTAAGAAATTTATTTTGTTACAGAACAAAATTTTCCTTCATGATTAACGGTTAGTTTAATTGAGTATAATTTAGTCAGTGTAAAACAATAAAATGTACGAACAATAAAAAAATGTTTTTATTTGATGTGTGTAAATTGAGATTGATGAATCTTTTTATAACCGCTTCAAGAAAATTTATGAACTGGTGAATTATTAACATGTTTTGAATGAAATTGTTCTCCTATATTAGGATTCCACATTGGGGATAATATTTAGTTTTTAGTGTGGGGGATATGGGTATTTAACTATCACTATATTTTCATTAATTCTATACACATCAAAACCCAAATTTCAATCAAAAGTAACTCCTTATTAAAATCATTTTAGGATGTTTGTAAATAATATATTCCCTTTATTTATAAATAAATTAGTGTTTTGGTAGGTATCTTGGTTAGTAAAATAAAAATTCCATGTGTCCTGCATAAGTGATAAGTACATACTTGATTGAGGGATTTAAATTTGTCTAATTTTGTTAGAGTATCATGATTTTTTAGTGATGTAGTCTACTTTCTTCATGGAAATACCACTTGAAAACTAGGAAAGTGAAGTGTGATAGGTTAGATTCTTATTGAATTGGAATTATAAGTTGATGAAACATGAATATGAACATGAATATAGTAACATAGACTTAGTGAAATGAAACACTTCCAAGAGACAACTCAATCAAGAGAAATATTAATACTTTTATAACCCATTTTTTAGAACAATTTTTTTTGAATTTTAGAGTATTTATTATTTGAATGTTTTTGTAATGATGATTTTGGGATAATTTTTTATGAAAATGATTTAATGGTATATGATTATATTTGTTCCATATATTTTTAAGAACTACCATTTTCTTTGTTGTGAAATTGTTTAAGATGTTTTTTAATAATTCCCATAATCTCAATTTATTTTAATTCATTTTTTTTCATATATATGTGTTTTTAAATTAAAATTACTTTTTAAAATTTTTTGTATTTCCAAAAAATGTGTTGATTTTTTATTTTTTAATTTAATTTAATTTATTATTATTTTTTAATTTAAAATTTTTGGTGTAATTTTTTAGGAATCACTTTGAAAATTGAGAAAGGGTCGAAGTGACTATGTCTAGATCGAAGCGATTGCATTTGGAAATTATTGCAAACTCTTAAAGTGACCACAACTGTAAAATTTAGTTGCACACCAATAAAAATGAAAATATTTTTAATTGACTTCATGTGTAGACTCATATTACCCATGGATGAAATTCCAAAAAACCCCATTAGAGATACCATGCCTTATCCAACCAACTGTGCCATTTTCAAAAAGAAAATTTAAGAAAAATGAGATTCTACTATATAAAAAACACTCTCAAATGACCATGGATGAAGATTATTACTAGACATATGGGATCCTAAAGGTGGGTGGATGAACATAGTGGAAACCAATTGGAGGAAGATGAAAGAAGAAGACAATGCTAATTAAAAATAGCCCATACCTTCCGATGCCAAAATTTGATGAAGATGAGTTCCACAGAAGTACGATCCCACCATAGATTAATAAGAAGGTCCTGTCATCAAGGTTGAAGTCACCTTGCCTCCCCATATTGAGTGAAGAAAAACCTAATGCTACATGTCGACGCTAAAAGATCTTCCTAATGAATATGTTGTGTTGATACCCTGTTTGGTGGTGATGTATTGTATTGAAATAAATCCTTGAAAATAGGAGAGAAAATTGCCCCCCCCCCCCGTACAGGTTTCAAATCACCCCAAAATCGGACTGATTTGGAAGGAAATGAAGCCCATATAAGCCTTTTTTTTTAATTTCATATATTATCCAGTTGTACCTATTTTATTTTATTCAATATTTTATTAATTAATATATAAATTAATAATCATCTTTAAGATTATTAATAGTAATAGTATCTTCAAGGGAATAATAATATTTTCTCAAATATGATTTATAAATAATTATTTTTATAACTTAAACATAATTTCTATATAATAATAAGAATCAATCATAAATAAATCTATTTATTTTTTAATTTTGATTTTTTGGATTTAATTTTTTGTTTATATAATTTATATACAAAGTTTAAAAATATATTTGAATTAATAATTATTTTCAATTAATATTTTTTAATTGATATTCATTTTGAATTATTATTTATTTTGAATTAATAAATTTGAAAAAATTATTATTTTTGGTGAAATAATAACATCAACAGTTATTTTAAATTAATATTTTTTATTATATTGAATTGATAAATTTAAATTAATAAATTATAATAGAAATTTTTAGATAAATTTGATTAACTTTAATTAATAGTTTTTATTTTGTGTATATATAATTTTTTGATTATGTTTGTATAAATAATTATGTGTATAAAAAATTTTATTATGTGTATACAAATATTTTTTCAGTGTAATTTAGAAATAAAAATAAAAAAATTTAAAAATATCTTTCAAATAAATAAATATATGGATTTTGGAAATGATTTTAATGAATATAAGAAATTAATTCGGTTTAAAAATTCCTTTTAAAAAGTTTAAATTTTTTATTAATATATTTTTCTTAATTTAATGTTTACTTGATTTTTGAGACATAAAATACAATGATTGATTAAAATCAATAGCATTGTTTATGTAATTGAAATGATAATAATAATAATAATAATAATAATAATAATTTCTAACATATTTTAAAAAATTAAATTTCTATGTTATTGACATGATATAAGAATAATACATACAATTTAAAATTATAATATTTTTTATTAAATGTGTATTGGAAAACTATATTTTTTAAAAATATTACCTGAACCCACCAAATTAATAATCATATAATGATACCAAATTTAATTTTTTTATACATATATTTATAAATATTTTTTATCTGTAAATATATAATGATATTTATAAATATTTTTTTATAAATATAATTATAAATATATATATTTATATTTATAATTAAAAAAATTAAAAAATTATATTTATATTAAATATATTTAATTATTTAAAAATCAAAGATAAAATTTAAGATTATTATATTATTATTTTTGAATTAATAGAATATTGGAAAAATCTATTTCTTAATAAGGGTAATTTTTATCATTTTGTCAAAACATTTATTTTCTTTTATTTCTAGGAATTTCATCAATTAAAAGGGATATAAATTATAATCATTTCATTTTTTACTAAATTTATAATTCAATCAAAATGAATAGAAATAGAAATTGTTTTATTTTATTTTATTTTATTAATTATGAAATCATTTAATTTATTTTACTAAAATATCACTAAATATGAGATACTAAAAATTTTCTAAACTCTAAGCTCCATAGGATAAGCCGACCAAAAAATCTATAGTTACTACAGAAGCCAATCATAAATCCAAGGCTCCCCAAACGTGTAAGATGGAAGAAATTAGTGGCACCGATTGAAATTGATCCATCGAATTAGGTTTTAAAATTTGGCGAACTGACCATGCCTCTCTTGAGGATGCTGATGAGCTTGAAAATGGAGATGTCGATACCAACCTGTTCAAATTTCCATGGGAGCAGACCAAATTCTAATGGAACTATAATGTTGCCTCTAATCATGGATATTGAACTAATATTTTTAAATATATGAGAAGGTTGGGATTCGACTTTTAAATTTTTTTTGAGATAAAATTATTGAGTAATTTGTAAGCAGAAGTAGAAGAAACATTGAACCTCGACGTATGAATCGAATTCACTATCGGAAAGGGTTTGATCCACCTCTATGTTGATGGTGTAGTGTTCTTGGTGGAATTTTCCCTTAGGGATTTCACCATGATTTGGGTAAAATAAAACAACAATTTTTGATTGCCCCGCTGCTCCGATGTTGTTAGAAATAATGAGAATTTATTGTATTGAAAAATAAATTATTCATGAGAGAACATATCATCACTTATTTATAAATTATAATTAGTGTCAATTTCACTAATTTGGTCAAAGAGAACATTAGTTCAGCTAAATGAAGACAACTCTGGGTGAGGGACACACTAGTTTGATCTCATTGTTTCATTCAACGAACAACTTGGTTTGACCGAAACGATATAACTTTTTGTGAGGGACACACCATGGTGAATTTGAAAAGACACTCAATTTATTTTAACAAATATTTTGAACATAATTTCAAAAATAAAGTATTTTTGAATAAAATAATAACATTCCCCAACTTTTATTCATAAAATATTATTTCTTTGGATCACAAGTGATTCATTATATATAATAAAGGTATCTTTCGATTTGAATCTTTACTTTGTATCGATATCTCAAATATTTCTCATATTTTAAAGTTTTCAAAATGTTAAACTTATTAATATTAATGAAAAACTGAAGATATATTACATACAATGAACTTTTATAAAACACCTCATTTTGTTGAACATTTATAGCCATGTACTTATATCCTTTTCCTGAACTCTCTAAGAAGTAAACCCATTAACTCTTGTAAGAAGCGGTACAACATCGATGTTCACGTGGGAAAAATATTACATTGGGATTCTATTACTAGATAACATAATTCATTGGGTATTAATATTTAGTTAAGAGTTTATAACCCAACCTCATCTCATATTGGAATATATTTAGAAACAAAAAAAATTGGGTCTATAACATTCAATATCGTCAATCATCTTTAAAACTTGGTTTTACCCATTAAACCCATTGATTAGGATCTACCTATTGAAAGTGTGTGGTTTAAATTACTGAAATGATTAATTATATGGGATTTAACACCATCTATTTATTAGTTTTCCAAATAATCTCTCTTGAAAAAGATTATGTAAATAAATCTTCAAGGTTTTTACGCAATCAAAAATATAAAATTTTTAGGGTAACATATTGTAACCTCTGTATCACATAATTGTGTCTCAAACCTATTTATGTAGAAATTCCATTTTATATGAAACAATATAACCTTAATATATTTTCCTCACTATCACAACTGATAGAGTTAGGAGGTATTAGACGATGCTACAATCTAATATCCAATAATATATTCCTAATACATTCATCCCTTTTCCACGTGCTATTATGGAGATAAACTCTGACTCCATAGTCGATTGTGAAATAAATATTTATTTATTTCCCACCCAAGAAACATCACAACTTCTATGAGAATATCATGCTTTCCAATGACCTTGATAAGTTTGTTTTCACAAGATCGACATCATGTATATTCTCTATTAGATATTTTCTCAGAATTCAATCAACTGCTTCCCAATAGGACTACTAGGGTGATCTTTTATGGTGAAAAATGCTTCATTCCAAATTCTTTTTTCTTTCCTGGAAGTGTACGACATGGTGCACTGTCCTTAGATGAAAATGTATACTAAAGGGGTGTTTGTTTGACATCAAAGTTCTTCTGTTGTAAAGAGCCACAATCTGAATATGTTGTCCACCTTTTCATCAATAGCGATTGGACTAAAATGATTTGTAGTTCCTTCGGTCAGTATACAGGCTGGTCTGATTGGATTTACTCGACTGATTCCTTCCTTCAGTTGTGGTATTCGATGCTGGACAGACCATGTACGGAATAACAGGTAAGGGAAACTATCTTCATTGCAAGATGTTGGTTGATTTGGACTTCTCAGAATGATATGAATCTCTCTAAAATGGCATATTCACATTTGGGTATCATCTTTATAGTCCGAAACCTAATTCTTGATTTTTTTTAGGTTAGACAAAAGCCTTGAGGATGCCCCATCTATTTCTTTGCTTCTTCTCCAGCACTCCGTGTCTAGTTTGGACTCACCCGTTTGGGGTGCATGGGTTCTATAGAAATCTCCTGTCTCGGGTCTTAAATTGAATATTGATGGTTCGTGCTGCATTGGCATGATGCGAGGGGTGGAGTTATTAGAGACCATTTCGGATCTGTGTTTTTTTCCTTCTCAGTTTTTTTGGACCTGGTTGATTCTCTCCAAGCAGAGGATCTCACCATGCTTTATGGCCTCAAGTTTTTCAAGCTGAGGAGCTTATGCCTCACAGGGATTGAGACTAATTCGATGACCCTCCTTAATGCTCTTTTAGGTAAGGGTCCGATCCAATGGTCTATTATCTACCTTATCAGACACTGCAGTAATATACTAGATGATCATACTTCTATTCTCCATACCTAGAGAGAGGGGAATGCAGTGGCGGACTTCCTCACTTCTATTGCTTCTCATCATGACCAGTTTCTTATTTTTTTCTCATCCTTGATCTTTTCCCCCCAAGGGAATGTACTTTGATAGGGCCGATGCTCTTGGACTTCATTTCTTCAGACCTCTGTAATTTCTCTTATAGGCTTTTCATCCCTTTCTTTATTTTAATAAAATCATAAAAATATTTTGTGGTGGTATATAAACATAGATATTTGTCCTTTCATAAGAATCCAAAAATTCACATAATACATCTACAATGACCCACACTAGGATTACTAGTATATCTACTCATTTTACACACTGCAAAAGAAATATCAAGTCTAGCGCAATGCACTGAATACATTAATGAACCAATTACAGTAGGACACTCTGGTTTTGCTACAACTATTCTTATATTTATAATAAGTTTAATGATATAATCAAATGAAGTGTTGGCATCCTTGAAACCAAGATGATCAAATTTATTTAACATTTTTTCTATATAATGAGACTGAGTTAATGAATTACCCCACTATGTTTTCTAACTTTCATACATAGAATAATATCAACTAGTCTAAGATCCTTCATCTTATACACAGAAGATAAGTAATTATTTGTATCAGGGACACCAATCATATTGCCTCAAAAAATTAACATATCATCCACAAATAAACACACAATATCTCTATACTCTTTTGTAAACATTGAATAAAGACATTTATCAATAATGTTATGAGTAAATCCATTTTATAAAATAGTAAAATCTAATTTCTCATGCCATTACCTTAGAGATTCTATAAGACCATAAGGTGATTTAACTAGTTTACCTACATTATTTTGATTACCCTATAAAAAAACCCTTTTAGATGTTCCATGTAACTCTATTCATTTTATTTTTTGTTTAAAAAAGAAATTTTTACATCCAATTGACGGACATTCAAATTATAAATTGAAACTAAAGTAAATAATATCCTTATTGAAGTAATTCTTTCTATCGGAGCATAAATATCTAAATAACCAACCCCTTATTCTTTTTATGAAACCTATGGAATCCAATATTGCTTTAAAATCTTGAATTTTTCCATTGGGATCTTATTTATCTCAGAAAACCCATTTACTACCAATAGGTTTTGATCCTCTTTGTAAATCCATAATGACCCATGTATTATTCTCTATAATATAATCCATTTCATCATTAATTGATTCTTTCTAGAAAGAAACATATCTAGAAGTCATAAGAAATTTATAATTATTTGGGTCATCTTCTATAGTTAATAACTTATGATGCTTATTTAGAAGATGATTATTGTGGTCTCATTAAATATTGAAAATTATGGAATCGGGTGAAATAGAATCTAGATGTAGATGTTTTTCCTTCCAAATTATTGTACTCTATTTACTCTCGACTAGAGAGTCATCATTATTCTCTACTATTTTATCTGTACTAGATGGTGTTAATGAGACAGTGGTATTAGGAATAACTTCCTTGACATCATATTTATAAAACTTATTTTAAAAAAACTCTACAGCCCTTGATTCAAAAATTATATTAGCTCACAAATCCATAATTCTATATGGTTTTTTATTTTCTACATATCCAAAAAAACATATTTAATAACTCTTGGACCAATTTTAGTTTTTTCAGACCAGGAACTCTATTGTAATATAAACACCCCTAAACTTTGAAAAAAGGAAAAATAGATCCTACAACTCTCCAAATTTCATAAGGTGGTAACTTTATTTTCTATAGGAGACACAATTATGAATATTTCATGGATACAATAAATCCTCACCCCATAAATTCAAGGGTAACTTAGATTTATTAATCTTAGAAATTACTATTTATACTAAAGTGTGATTTTTTTCATTAAAAAAATTATTTTTATGAGGTGTGTAAGGAGTGTGTTGTTCATGAATTATACAATTTTTATCACAGAACTCATTAACCTCATTCATAATGTATTCAACACCTCTACCTGAGTATAATACTTAAATTCTGTTTATTGAATTGGATATCAATTTCTATTTTATAATACTTAATGATATTAAAATCTTCAACCTTTTTCTAAATGTGATATATATGTAAATATCTAATTAAATAATCAGAAAAAGTAATAAAATATCTTTTACCTATATGTATTAACAAGCTATTTAATTCAAAAATACTAGAATGAAATAATTATAACATATCAGCATATCTATGAGAAATATGAAAATACTTCTTAACTATTTTAAATTCTACACATGTTTCTTATTTATTAAAATCATTACCAAAGTTAGTCATGTTTAAATTCTTCATTAGTTTTAATAAATTATAATTATCATGTGCTAAACGATCATGACACAAATTAGAAGACTCAATCAAGTAAGAAAAATATTCAACCATATTATTAAAATATAGATGATTCATGGAGTCATTTGAGTTCCCCTTCCCCAAAAACATGCCTCCCTTCAACAATATAACCATGTCAGTTTCGAATGAAACCTGAAATCCCTTCTTACAGAGTATATCGACATTAAATTAGTTCTGTTGAATTTTGGTAAAAGAAAACACATTATTAAGAGATAACTTCTTTCCATATGTAAACAATATCCTTACTCTTCCTTGTTTTTTAGAATTGAAGCATGCATTATTTCCTATATTAACTTACTTTGTGATTTTATAATTAATAAATGTTTTCCTAATTGAATTATCCTTGAATACATGCACCATTTCTCCAGAATCGATCCACCATCCCATCTTTATTGATGTTATATTGACTTTGGATATCATTTCAAATAGATTATCTTTAGTTAGAATATTAGTAGTTGGTTTATCAACTTTCTTTTGATAGAGACATTCCCTTTCAAAATTTTTGGATTTTCCATATACAAAGCATTATCCATTCATCTTGGAAGGATTTCCTTCATTTTTAATTGTCAAATTTTCTTTTTGACAAGTAATAGAGAGTTTGGTATGGTATTTCTCTCAGCGATATTAACCTTGGAATCAAATTGTGAAGTCATCCCCACACATCTCAACATGAATTATTCGTCAATATGAATAATCTCTATCAATTTTTTCAGTGAAATATCATCACTTTTTTATGTAATTTAGTTACAAATATCATTCCACATAGGAGAAAATTTTGCGACAATTGCATTATCTAGAAAAAATTCTTGTAAATTAATCATAAGGGAAAGAAGTTAATTTTCTAAAACTAAAATACCATTAACATGATCCAACACTAGCTTATTATGAACTATATTTTAGTTTAGATACTTTTCAAAAATATATATTGGGTACCTTATTCCATGGCTTTGTATTTTAATTAATGTGCATCACAGATCACTCGAATTGTCTTTATTTGAAATAAATAGTCAAAAATACGATTTGATATTGTGTTGATAAGATTTACTTTACACAAAACATGATAAAATTCATGTTTATTCCTCATTTCCCAAATTTTATCAACATTATTCATATCAACATGTGAGTTTTTAGAATTTGATGTGGGATCCTCATGAATGGGAGGAATATTTGGGTCAAAAATGAAAGAAATATTCAACACTTTAAGAAGAAACAGGATCTTTTATTTTCACTTACATAAGTTGTTTCCATCGAAATGGTCAAGTTTGACCATGTCTCAATTTATCAATTTGAGGGATTTGGAATCCATACTCAAGGTTCTCCCTTAATAATCAAACCCTTTTGATTATTGAATAATGTGCAAGAAGAAGGAGGTGACAGATTGATCCTTGATGCGTGAATTGAACTCACTGTCCAAAATGATTTGATCCACCCTTGTATTGATGGTTTGGGGCTCTATGTGGTTGTTTACCTTGAAGATTTCATCAATATTTTGGGAATATTGAAAACTAGTAGCCAATTTCCCCACTACACTGACATTTGGAGAAATCTAGAGAATTTATTAGAATGAAAAACAATTAATTCATAAGCGATCACATCATTGCTTATTTAAAAATTAGAATCCATGTGAATTGAACCAGTTTGTTAAAATAACACATTGGTTAGACTGAAACAAGACAACTCTTGGTGAGGGATACATCAGTTTGATCTCACTATTTCTCTCAAAGATCACCTTGGTTCGAACGAAATGATACAAATTTTGTTTAGGGACACACCAGTTTGAATTTGTAAAAATACTCAATTTATTTTAATAAATAATTTCAACAAAATTACAACTATCAAATATATTTGAATAAAATTATAGTTGAAATTGACCATGAATCCCTTGTTGACTCAAATGATCTTGGTTGGTGCATTTCTTAATGTCAAGGAAGCTCTGTTGCTTATGGGTTTCAGTTTTGTTGGAGGTCAAAAAGTGTATGTATCCTAAATTACCCAATTCATGTTGAGGATAATTTCCAGGGACCCATGTGCTCAATTTCCCATGAGGAAAAACTCGGGTTTTGAATGAAGATGAGCTAGTCCTGAATGTAAATAACCGATTAAGACACCAATTCAGTTTTAATTTTTGTATTTGATAATCTTTTTACACTACGGTTCTTTATGGATTTTTTTCTGGTGAATATTCAATGAAAATGGGGTCTTTGACTATCGATGTGTTGTTCGTGTTTATCTGGGAGACGTCATATAAACGATACTTGAAAAAAGTAATCAATTGATGTCTATTCGAGTTGGACCTTGAAACTATCTATAGAATATGTTTTTTAATCATGTTTGTGGAATGAAATTTCACTTGATAAATTGAATCTTTTTTAATGTATTGATTGTAGACTATTGTTCCATTAGAATCTAGTTCACCTTCCAATTATAATTCCTTGATAAATTATTTCAGGTTTATGAAGTTACATGAGCTTGATAGTTGATGAACAACCCTGGATGTGATTAAGAAGATTACTTTTTCATTATTTTGAATCCATTTTTGTAATTTTGTAACTTGTGATTGTTGTTTATTTCTCTATGCAGGCTCAAATTTAGATGAACCCATTATGAAATGGATTTTAGTGAAAAAGTATGAGCTCAAGTGGGACCAAAAGATAAGTCAATGTCCAAAATGAATAAATAAATTACATAGGTTCCTAAAACATAGAAACATGCAAGAATGAGAATTTTATTAATCTATGAAAATCATTCTATTATAAAGTTCCCTACATTTCAATTCTTCATCCTCAATCAGGAGACTTTCATTGAGATAATAATCATGGGAGCGTATGGAAGATTCAATCACCCTCTACTATTAATACCAACTATTGAACATCCTCAAATACAATTGTGGTAATTGATGACATGATATTATAATAATAAACACATTCAGTCAAGGGATTTTGACTTGCCTCACCAGAAGAAATCATTTTTATTTAGTAAATTTTTTAAGTGACGACCATGTAAAATATTTGTGGTTGTGATGGTTTACTTTGAGCACTGTTTTTGTGTACACCCATTTATATTGTAAAAAAGGATAGAACTGAAAAAATTATGGGAGGATAGGAATATTGACACATAATAGGAGAGGGTTAGAATCACAAATGAGAGATTCATTGTAGGAAAGGGAAACAACACCAGTGGAGCTTGATAGGAGAGGAATGCCTTTACTGTGAACTATTCTCTCACCCTCTTTCGTTTTTTCTTATGTTTTGAATGTTTTATTCAATATTATTAAAATATTTTGATAACATGAGAATGATAATTTGATAAACTTTGATTGAGGAAGGAGATTGTGTTGGTTAGTAATTTTTATTCATTCATGTATAATGTGTTACTAAAATCTACCCTCCTATTTATTATTAAAAGTAGTAAATAATTTTAAATTTTTTGAATCGGTGAGAACTATTCATGGCTTCATCATTTTTACTATTTAGTCATTTTATAAACCTTTATAGAAGAGGGAAGATAATTGAGAGTACTATAGTAGGATTAACAAGGAAGATGATATTTTTTTGAAACTAGTATCATCACTTTGTGGATTAGTAGAAGTTCTTATTGAGGGACTATAGGATCCATTCACCCATAGATTGGGAGATCTATATAATTTTCCAGCTTCTTCCAACTTTATAAAAAAATATTTTTTCATTAACGATGATATAAATATAAATGTATAAAAATAAATAAAATAAAATAAAAACCATCCAATCAAATTATAATATTTCTCTTCTATATTGTTCTATGTTTCCCTATGTATTTCCCGGTTTCAAATTTATCTCTATATTTCTATCTATCTTCACCCATAACTATTGTTTAATTCTATTACGTAAACAGAACACTTGATTTTGAATTTATTCTTATTCAATTTTTTTTGTCTACAAAGTCACACACACATATTTTTCCGAAGTTAATCCCTATAGATCCACCCCTATTCACAACTACACTAGTTTTAATATGGATTATAAATAATAATTTTTCCTCAGACCAAGATAATGGCTTAGGGACCTGGTCTATTACACCCAAGATATTGACTAGTCCTACTTTAACCAGGGTCGAATGTCTCTCCACAAATGACATACAATGTTATAGAACAATATCAGGCCTGAATTATGGATATAAGGGAACATCCTAGAAAACCCAAATAATCTTAACCATTCAATCCTAGGTAACAACATAGAATTTTTTTATAGTAATAATATCCAAATTCTAGATTAAAAATAGTTATTCCAGGTAGTTTTTCAATCTCATCATTTAATCTTAGTGGTAGACTAGAAATCCATCATATCAAGTGAAAGTGAAGAATTATAGGGAGTACCATATGTATCTCATAGAAGAAATTGACAAATCCCAGGTTATATCTTAGTCATTCCATGTCATCAATAATAAAATACAAATTAAAAGCCATGTCCTGGGAATTACAAATTTCAATAACCGTCGAATCCTTGTAAACAACCTTGGCATTTCATAGAGTAATAACTATCAAATACTGGGTAATAACCCCTAAATTCCTTGTTGAAACAAAATTCAATTCCCATCTGAAATACATGGTATTCTAGAGAGTCAAGACAAATCAAAAGTGTTATCCTATTAATTATTTCATAAATACTTGAGGGCAGTGAATACATCCCATAATATCTCATATAATCATCATCACACTAGCCACCACAATATTACACTATTGATCTTAAAGTTCTAAGGTTACACCAAAAGTTAACGACACAAACTCTCTTACAGTAGACCTCAATTGGGTCAACATGTCATTAGGGCACCCATTGAGCCCCATAAGGATAATTATAACATGGTTACCATATATATTTGATCCAATATCTCACTCTCATCACTAAATCCAACCCCTTTACTCAAAGGATACAATAATCCTCCACCTCATTATAATCATTTACTGTCTTTATGATCCTCATAATCAAGGTTATATTATCATTGCTCTCGGGAGATGACATAATTCATATATCTCTTCCCACTACTATCGTAGGAAAGTCTTCTCACCCATCCTATAATAAATCTTCAAAAGATGAACCAAACTAGGTGTTCATGTACTATAAGAGGAATGAACAATCTCCCCACTCTTGAATCGTCCATGTAGAGGGAAATAAGGTATCTCATTGTTCCCCTATGACATACTATGGCCATTTTAGTCCAACACTCTTCTATACTAGCTGTAGTTTGATAGAAACTATAATAGGTTCAATATTTTCATTTATTTCATTTAATTAATATCCTTAATGTTCACTTTAACTCAAGGGATAAAATTTATGATAAAAAACTTGGTTCTTAGTGGTTAAGGCACTATGCCACAACTCAAGAGTTCATTGTGGACCTTGAAACTTTTATTTATTGATAAGAATTTATTTTAAATTCACAATTAATTTAAATTAAAGGTACATTTATCTTAGGTGGAGAGACTACATCTCACATGCATATATAAAATTCCTAAAACAAATGGAAAATGTTCAGGTGGATCCTTCCTCATACATATTTATTCCCATCATAACTCATCAACTCTCACCAAATATCAGATAAGTCTCTTCCAATATTGTATATCCCCTCAAGTACCTATATCAAGCCACAACATAAAAGTTAAATAATCATGAAAATATATATTTAATTATTTAATTTAATTAAAATAGTCATAATTTCTAAAAATAATACGTGGGTTATAGCAGTGAAAATACTATGAAGAATGGGTTTTTGTACACTCCCTACTTACACTATAACCTAAGACACAAAAAATACTAAATTAAATCAACAAAAGTAATTGTAAATTTTAGCTAATTTAGAAAAAAACAATAAAAAATGTAATCTTTTTATGTACCTTCTTTGAAACGAAATGAAATGATTTGAATTCATTATCTGAAGACACCCTATAAAAAATCATATAAAAGGATCCATCATATTTGATGATTTCTACCCTGACCTAGTGGAAATCATACCCAAAATATAGCCAATTCATACCAAAATCAATACTGAACAATTGGGAACAATATTGGAAATAAAAATAGATGACCCTACCTTAGATGACCACCTAAAATCACATAAAACTACCCCCACTATTGGGAATGAAAGAGGCATGTGGAGAGGAGTAACCAATCAAAATAGCCTCCTTTCATCACCCTTGGACCCTAAACCCCAATGAAACTAATGAAAAAAGTTTGAAACCACCCTTTCTAAAAAATAAACCTAGGTTTTTCTCAGGATATGACTAATAGGGTCGTGGTGTGACACAAATCTTCACCCAAAATAATTCAGCATGACTAGAGTTCACAATATGATTTTCCATAGATAGATAGATCGACCCTTGTCTAAAACATCATTGTCTAGTAAAATTACATTGAATTATTTATCAACCACCTTCGTAAGTTTGATTGTCATGATATGAATACCCCTATCATAATGTGACCATTTCATATGGTCTATCCCTTTTCCAAACATTCACAAAACTCATCACCTCATGAAGCACTTAGTCACAATGTGACCTCCCTTAATGTGAACCCCTGTGTGTTTGGAGTGGATTTGTTAAAATTTGTGTTATGTTTGTTTTTTTGATAATATAAATCATGATACATGGATTTTTTTGTAATGTATGATGGATTTGGAGAAAAATAATTTGATTTCATGCTTGGAGGATTGTTGAAGATTGGCTTGAATTTGTGGGTATGCTATTAAAGAAGGTATATATATATGTAAAGATTACTTCATTGTAGTTCTTGTTGAACATGTAGATATATTGATGAAATTTTCTTCTATTAATTGAGATAATGATTTATAAAAAACTTTCATCCATGATCAATGGAACCTCACAACCGAGTGGGTGGTAAACATGGCCATCAAGCATGTGAGGTCTCATGTGACGTTTCACAAGTGCATGTACAGGTAAGAATATGAAGCACATGTTAGTGTACATGGTTAAATAAGTCCTTATATTTTCACTTATAAGGTGGAATGATAGGTATTTGGATAGAATTGACACCAATTTTAATTGAATGAGTTATTTAGGAGAAATAAGTAATATTAAGTGGTTCCCATCTGTGCAGTATTGTAATGAATGATAGTAAGGTTTTAACACAATTAATTTGTAATTAAAACATGAACATGGTTCAAAAAAAGCACACTTTTTTCTGAAAAGATGAATATTCAATTGTCATATTTCTTTATCTATCTCTTCAAGTCAATGGAAGTGAACACCATGCCGCATAAAAATCACTCGAAATGGGAAACAATATTGAAATATCACCATACTATTTCACTTAACATGGGGATCTGATAGTGTCTCATTGTGACATGATGAATACCTCCACTATTTATTGAGTGGATTGTCTTGCATGAAGGTAGAGAAGGGTCACTACCTCAGAGATGGGTTTTTGTATCGCCACCCTTTAACAGCACTAAAAAAGAGCTGATAAAGGGTTACCTTTATCATCACTAAGAAAGAGCAGATAAAAGAATTTGTTTATGAGAATTTTTTTTACTAGCAATGATAAAGGGGATATTTCAAAAAAATCACTAAAAATATATATAATTATATATTTATATAAATATATTTATAGTGGTAAAAGCATAATATATATTATTTAAATATTTTTTTGAAATGTATAAATAGACATTTACTCTTAATATACAATATATTTACTAGACATTGATTTAAAAACATTTTAAAAAACAATATTAAATTCATATTTTCATAAACTTTTAGTGTAATAATCATTTAATAATAATTTGAAGATGAAAAATATGAAAAAATTAATAAAGGATCTAAAATATGTTGAAAACATAACTCAAACTTCAAACAACCATAAATTTTGATCTGGGTGTCAGTTTGAGATCTACCATATATAAAGTTGAATCCGATGATGATTTTTATGCCTTAATGACCCAAGTGAACCTTTTCCACATTTTTTGAGGCTAAAAGAGGTCTTATGGCCTCCAAAACGGATTTTTTAATCAGGGTACCCCGATTTTTTAACATTCCATGGATTTTCAGCCATGTTTAAGGGGGTCACTATTTCCCTTTTTTAGTAGGAAATAAATCTATTCACATTTATTACATACATATTGATATTATGGTTTTGAAAATGTATCCTTTTTTATAATTTACTGTAATGTTTAATCAAATATATAACAATATAAAGACATTTTTTATATTCACACATAAAAATTTAATTTTGTAAATAAATAAGTAAACATATTTACATATAAAATATATTTCAAAATATATAAGACTTATCTAAATAAATGATAGAATCCATTTTTTTGAATATATATATATATATATAAATAAGAATATTTATATACCTATATAATGGGTTTCTGTGTGTGTGTTAGTGTGTATCTCTATTAAAAACTGATATATATTATCTATATATTCTAATATATCAATATACAAAGAATATATAATATATGTAAAAATATATAAATATTCATAAATATATATAATTATACTTACAAATACACACATATATAATATATATACATGTGTATTTATGTTGTCTATATTTATTTATTAATTTATAAAAACACAATAAAAACATATTTTATAAATGTATTTAAAAATACTCCTATATAAATATATTAATATATGAATAAATAAATGGATATACAATATATATCTAAAAATATATATATAAACATATATAGATAAATTAATATATATTAATATATATTAATAACTTAATTAATATATATATTAATATATATATATATATCAATATATAAATAAACATAACTATATATATATATATATATAGATATATCATTAATTAAAGAATAAAACAAGATGGTTGGTGGTAAAGGTGCAGGCGTGCAAGGGAGAGGACTCGAGTTTGAATTTTTGATGAGGCAGAGGTGCGCGAGCAAGTGCAGGGGGATAGGGCCGTTAAACGGTGGAGGTGTTCTTAGGGTCAATATAGGGGTGGTGGGGGAAAGGGTGGGGATTCCAAGTGATATTGATGTGGGGTCATATGTTGTTAAAAGGGGTTGGAAATCCTCTAATTTAAAGATATTTTTTAAAATTTTAGGAATTTCATCAGTGTTTGTTATCATTGATAAAAGTCCCCTTTTATCATTGGTTTTTTAGAACTCATGATATGGGTCTTTATCTATGCATTTTTTAGTACTGATAAAAGGGACCCCATTTTAACATCACATTGATTGTCAATTCTTATTTAGCATTGATAAAGGATTTTTTTAGCATTGATAAAACCGTGTTATGTAGTAGTGTGTAGAATAGTTTTTTCAAAGTAGGAAGGTACACAACTTGTTATATAAGGGTTACCAGGGGAGTAAAAAATGTATATGAAAAAGTGATATAAAATTTAGATACCATATATGAGAATTGTTAAGCTTACTCATGTTTATAAATCACCAAATAAAAGAATGAATCACAAATGTGAATGATGAGGGACTTTATGTATGAAATTACCATGTTAGAAAATTACATCAATAGATTATTGGAAAAGTATGAATGTTGTATTTTGGAAACATAAAAACCATTATAATAACTAATTTTAAGAGGGAATATACATATAGGTCTTCTGGGAATATTTCTGGTCTATTTTAAAAGTAGAAGAACCCAAATATTGGAAAAAAAGAATTTGAAACAAATTTAAATGGTCAAAGATAATGAATGAAAATAGATTTAGATAAATATAGAAGAAAATTATTTCCCATAGGAAGGTATGAGTTTCAGAATATAATAATGACTTACAATGGTACATTAGGGTGTTTTTAAGTAACTATATACTCATGAATTTCCATTAGTTTTAAAATATGGAATTTCATATGTGAAAGATTTTTACAATAATTTTGTTGACTAGTATGAGTCATTCTAGACTCATATCATAATGATATAAAGTGTTACATAATTTAAAATATTGGAATTTATTCGATGATAAGTTTAAGCACCAATAAGAACATAAGATGCTGAGAGTGAAAAGAGAAGATCTGTACCATTCTAAAATATTAACAAAATATTGGAGATATTTATTTTCATATTTATACACATAAAATAACAAGGTGTTCTAACATTCATACAATCTCCATGTCGAAGAAAAAGATAGGAGTATTGCTTCAGATTTTGTAAATAAAAATATCTACGTCCATATTTAATGAATTTGAAGTGAGTATTTATTGAAACCATAAATAAATTTCCATACTAAAAAGACTAACTTCCCAATCAAGAATTTTTCCATAAAGAAGAATAATTTTAATCTCTTGAAGATCTTTCTTAATGAGTATGAGTTTGTATGAACTCTCATGTAAAGGATATACTTGAGGTGAATCTTATAGACAATCTATGAAAGAAGATAATGATTTTTATAGAGCACTAATTCGTATTTGGTATAATATAATGAATAGTATATTATATTGTTCATTGTATGATGTGAAAGTTTTATTTCCATTTAATGTAGTGAGTGAATTAAGTAATAATGAGGGATGTTACCCGAGGTGATAGTGTATCTTCCCCTAACCTTTATACGTAATGTTAGACCTAATAAGAGTGACCTAGCCTTAAATAAACAATTAATAGGATTATTTATTTTGGTGTACCAACACACTATTTTTTCATGATCTTCAGACTAATCCATATTACTAAACCAAGTAATAAACCTTGTGTATTTGTGATTTCCTTTATTTACTTTTTATGAATTGTCATCAAATAAACTTCATATGATATTCACATGATAAATTGATATAAAATGTTTTAAGGTATTGGGATCAATAAAAGCAAAAAAAATTAATATATGCTACTATTAAATTTAAGATGTCAACATTCAGTCGTGCAGGATAAACTATTGAAAATTATCTATAACATGATTCGCCACCCTCTTTTGGTATCTAATGCACATTGATGCCTATAAATTGGAATCAGAGCCTAGTTTTATTTTATTATATTTTCTCCATTATATAAATCATTTTATTATTAATGTTAATTTGAAGTTTTCTCTTATTTTTTTGCGAAAAAGGAAAAAAATCAAAGAAGAAGTATAATTCTGGTGTAATTACTTTGTGTGGAAGTGCTAATGAAAAAAGGGTGATTCAACTAAAGGGGACCATCAAATTTTAAAAAAATGGTATAAATGAATCGGAGTTTGAATCTATGGTTCCATTTAAGGAGTAGTTATGAATGAGTAATGAACTTGATATGGAAAGTGATGTTGGACCTACTAAATATGAGGAAATTACTAGGAATCCAAAAGTGGAATTATTCCACATGACTATGAATATGGATCAGCAATTGAAAGAAGAAAATTTTAATATTTATGAAGAAAATAAATCTCATGGAATTAAAATCCAAATATATGAAATTGAATTCAGCATTCCAAAATGTTAAAGTTAAATACTTATTGATGTGGAAACTTAACCTAAGGAAAATAATTATTCCAAATATGAAGAGTTGAATTAGATTTCAATGATGGATAAAAAGATCAAGAATTATTCAAAAGGAAATATTTAATACTCAAAAGAAAGTAGGCATTTGAAATACATGAAATATGACCTTGCTTTATATATTTCTTAATTGGTCGAGGAGAAGAAAAGTATACAACAAGGGAAGGTATTCATTAAAGAACCTATTTCTCAAGTTCATTCTAAAATATAAGAGTTAATTGATATAATAGATAAACTCTCATAGTAGTTTGAATATGATATAGTAAGTGAGAATACTCTCTATAAATAATATACTACTCATCTTATATCATTGGATAAGAAGATTCAACAATTGTAAAATTATATAAAATAAAATAAATATGGGAATAAATCGAGTGCCAAAGGTATTCTTAAATAAAAGGATTCCTTGGATTTGTTATTTGAATATCCTTTGGTTTAAAAAGTCATTAAAATTAAAAAATTCATAATTTGAAGAAAAGAATGATAGTACATTGATGTCAAAATGACACACTTTATGGGAGTGTCAAACACCATTCAAGATGGAACACCCTCAAGGATTTAATATAAGGTCATGGAAATTATTGATATGGGGGATAGTCTTTGAGGAATGGGAAAAAATATAAAATTTCCACTATAAGAGAAAATAAAAAACTGAATATCCCAAAATTAGTATATGGAAATAAGTTCAATTTTTGTGGGATTCATTAAAATAGTTAGAGTTTTTGTTCTAAGGTAGGGGAATATATGAACTATTATGAGGGAAATATAAATTTTTAATGCCTGAGTCACTATGATCAATAAAAAATATTAGTACCATTCTAACATTAATTATGTCACTAATAATTCCTTAGGTGTAAATTCAAATGGGATTTATCCAAATACACATGGTTGAAATGAAAAATCATTAGCATTGAATTTTTTTGATGGCTATAGGAGGAGGATTCCTATGTTTATTGTAATGTTATTGGAATTTATAAAGAAACTTTTGTATCTATAACTTAACCAAAGATATATTTAAAAGAAAAATAGTAGACTTGGAAACACAAGAAAAAGTTTCAAGCAATGATAACTTGGAAGGCCAATGTGGATAGACATTCCAAGTTAAGGTCAGTATTAAGGAACATAATAATTTATACATGTAAAAATTAAGTTAGAATTTTTTGGGAAATATTGAATTAGTTTTTTTTAATGGAAAAATACTTTGTGATAAGGATTCCTAAGGAGTTGAAGGTTGTGACTTGGGTTATGTAGAATAGAACAGGCCCAAAGAACTGGATAAGGAATTATATTCTATTAAAAATATTTTAGTCCAAAAGGTGGATTATAAAGGGAAAAGTAAAGATAAAATGGTGGTTATTAGTGACATTCCATCATCCTAAAATTGAGTAATATGATATGTACCCATATAATTATATTATCTAAATGATATAACTTGTTTAAAGTGGTGTAGGATTTTGGGGGAGACACAATACATGGGTTATGTACACTAAAAATTACATAGAATGATGTTAAATTTAGATATGAAATAGAGTTTTAAATTACTTGTTAAAAGTGGTGTAAAAGTTTATTTTATGTCTAGGATTAATGAAGACCTGAAGCTTCATTTAATAAAGAAGGTAAAATTTGATTTTAATGAATTAATGGAATTATTTTAATGAAATATAGTCCATAAGAATTATCTAGAGTAAAATATTATATCATTCCAAATTTGCTATGAAGTAAAGGACTTTTAGGTTGTGTGGTTTGAATAATGAACCCACTAAAAGGGGAGAGTGAAATTATGTTTTAAAAGGGAATGATATTTAGTATACATGTCCATAATATATCATTTGTTTCATTTGTTTTTATTTTTAATTACATTAAATAATAAAGATCTTGAAGTTTTATCTATCAATGTGTGGTCTCCCTAAAAAATGAGGACTTTGAGATCCTCGATGACATGAATAAAAAATGTAATTATCTTGTTGGTATTAAAAAGTGGAATAACTAATGGCTCAAAAGAAATGTGATTAATATTTTGATATTTATACCATTTTGTATAGAAATTTTGGTGTGATTCGGGATTATACGATGTGCTTAGAAAATGAAATTTAAGTGCTCCTATGAATTTATTAGATTGAAATAGTAATATGTATTTCCTTGTAGGTGTTAGATAATACTCTTGTTTCTTACACCTTACCATGGCTCAGTAGGCTTAGAGAACTTTTTGACATCTCATCTTATAATTTTTAGTTTCTCTATCTATATTTCGTATGATATTGATTAAATTTTTTTATCAAATGATTTCAAAACATAAATATGTCAAGAATTATAGATTTGGAAAATTCATCCAAAATATTTTGTATCTTGGAATTGTGTAAATAAACATTGTACATTATGGTAGTGTAACGTCCTAACATGGATGCCAATAAACTAGTGCTCGAAGTGAGTTTTACAAAATTAATCAAGAAACTATCCACATATCCAAGAATATTCCAACTACCATTGATGGTCTAAAGGTGGTACAATAGGGAGAATATACCCTCATATCAGAGTAAATAAAATGGAAATAACTGGATATCATCCTAGGTAGTAGAAAAACTATTTTTGAATGTAGTAAATAAAAATTTATAGAACATGATGCAATAATAAATGAAATGTAATAAAAACTTGAACAAACAAGTCATACAAACAAAACTGGTCACCCACTAGGACGACCATACATGTGGGAGTGCATTAAGGAAACTAAAATAAAAGTATAGAGGTATACTATTGAACCTCAGCTAGACAACATAACCATTCTATATGACACTACCATATAGGTACAACCTGATCAAATGAAACCACATGAGAAGATATACTAGATCATGAAACCAAAGGCCATAACCCTAACCATCATGCCACTATGTTCAACCTGAAAAGCATACATAAGGTCTACATTCACACCAAGGTTCACATACATGGGTGATAAATAATCTTAGTAGGAAAACTCAATGATGAAATTATAAATATGTAGTCATAGTTTAGGCTCATGTTATATTCTCATCCTAGATAAGAAATAACATAAATGATAAAACAAATAAATAATGTTAAAATACAGTCAATCAATGAGTCCACGATCCTAGTCAACTAGGTAATGTTTCATCATGTATATTTATATTTCTATGTGTGTGGGTATATATGTATATATTTCCATACACAGACAAACATATAAAAATATATTGATTTACATGAGTAATGTGAAATAAAATAACATAAGTCAACAATAGTTGATCCTTGGGTCCATAATCCTGATCATTTGGAAATCCTTTCGAAAGGGAATTGAGTTGGATGTCATACCGCTCAATACATGATTCATTAATTCAACCTCTAATCCAATAATCCCAATTTAAAATACCTACTTTATAGAGTATTAGAAATTTCCTTGAATAATCTACGTCACCATAGGGGATACTCATCCTATCATTCAGTTCAATAATACATTCCCCCAATCATTATAATAAAGGAAACTATATAATAATAGATAAACATATAATTTTGGAATTGAGATATATTTCATATTACTGAATCTATATATAATCCATTCTAATGTTTGATTTTCAGGTCTCAATCCCTAGGTAATCAAAAAAAAAATTAACTAGGATTGTCCCTAATGGGATAACCCTTAGGTGATCCATAAGGAATTATCTAATGTTCAAAGAACAAGATCAATATCCCTTCATATAAATGGATCAACAACACCATACCTATGAATTACCATTGGTTTATGTATTAATTGTGTATCCAATAAATCTTATGGATCATTTTATGGTTCCCTAGGTGAGATCATAATCATTCATCGAGTATATCTCAAAAAGGGTGTGTAGTGTCCAATCCAACCATCCCAATGAATGACGTGGAGCGCTACGTCTAACATTTAATTATGTAGGGTTCAGAATCAGGATCCCAATAAGTACCTATAGGCATCTCTAGTAATATATGTCATGTATCCTCCCCAGCCAAATATTAGAAGTAAATCTAAAAATTCCTAAAATATGAAAACAATAACAAGATTCAAAATCTATATCCTAGAAAATACATCTACACATCCCAAATGTAAGATAAATTGTGTCTGGCTCATTAGCCACCAACTAGGAAGAACCTCTAGTAATCATTGCTACATTATCTGTAAAGAAGTGAATATATAAAAAAAGTGTGAGGGTGGATGAACACCTAACCCATCACTACTCCAACAACCTCACTTTCTACAAGTTCAATATGGTTTCTGAGATGACACTTGCTACCATATCTACCAAAACTCCAATGCACAAGCTCAGGGTCAATCAAATATCAGGGGGCACACTGGGTCCATCATGTCAAAACATAATAGTGGAATCCTACTTGGGATCCATAGTAGTGAAGGTTAAATGAGAAATCCTACATGGGATCCTCTAATGATATGTAAACATATGCATCTTACAAGAGATCCTTGGAATAATATAGGTAAAGATATCCAATATATGATTCCTTAGGTTATCATGCAAGGAAATGTATTTGACGTGGGACCCTTAGTAATAGTATTAATGTAGATTTATCCTATATGAGATCTTATAGGTTGGAATATATGCAAAGGAATCATATAAGGACTCTCCAGAAATAGCTAACCTCATGGACTCCAAGGCCATAATGTCATATCTCACAAGGGAGAATTCTTGAAGGAGACGGCTACAAAATAATTGTTCTAGAGAGATACCTCATGGATCATCTCATATCAAATGCCCTCTCTCAAGAAATAACTGGATTTGATTACCATAGTAAGAACCTATCTATTTAGAAAAATGCAGAAACACTTCATAGGAGCCCTCAAAATGACATCATGAGTTTCACCATCATGATCTACGTAGAGTGATACTCAAAATGGACTACTCATGTGTCCAATTCTAACTCTCGGGCGAAAAGATTTGAAAACCCCATAAAGGGTATAAAAGGGGAAGTACACCAATTTTATACTTAGTACATAACATGTAATCCCTAATCCACACCTGGGTGTGCACTCTAGATGGACTTTTCATTTAAAATCCCTTGTTCACAGCCTATGGGTCATGTACACAACTTGTACCTTAAAGAAGTTAACTTCCCGTGTACCGAAAATTATATAGCGATGTACTTTTCATGGTTTTGTACCTCTACACAACATGCAACACAAATGGGGTCTTTCCGTGTACTCTACACGACCATGAACCCATACACATGCTATTTGGTCAGGTACTCAACTACATGATTTGGTCTCATTACAAGAAATGTATACCCCAGACATGGCATGTACTTCAAAAAAACCATCTTACCAAAATGGGAAGAACACATAACATCTTTTCCTGAACTACATGCTGTGTGATCGAGATTTCCGAATGGGAAACCCCTGAAATCACTGGAAACCGCCATTTTCTCCTAAAAATATACAAATCAACCTACAATATGTCCTAAGAAGTCACAATAAGGTATTAAAACTTGAAAATAGTAAATCTATATTGATTTAATGAAAAACATAAAAACAACATGCCTTTGAGTGGATTTCTCTGATTATTTTCCCGCTTCCTTGATCTACGTCTACCACATGACGATCTGGCTCCTCCTATGCTCCAAAAAGGTACCTCCCTTACCACATATCTTTCTCCAAAACTCTACTTTTCCTGTCTTTTCCTCATGGTGAATAAATCTCATGGATTGGGGGGTATGATAAACCAAGGGATAATGAAGACAAGAAAAAGGAAAAGGAAAAGGAATAAAATGAAAACGGGGCATGATCCCATCTCTGGTGCCCGATATGAGTTTATATCCCACATAGGAAACATTCCACATTCCGAAATTATAAATGAAGAGAAAATATCAATCCAAAACTCAATTAAAAAGATATTTTTAGAAAAAAATTCATGAATAAATTAATATTTAATTAATTAAATATTAAATATTAATTATTATTGTAAAATTTTAATGTTTCATAATTCCAGAAAACTTCTATACTAGGATAAACAACCTATTTGAAGACCAACAGAGTGGTCAAAAAATCATCATAGATCAATTAATAATGGAGAATGACTTTTTAACCCTTTTAAACCTATGAAAGAAAAAAAATCCCATTATTGCTCAAAATTTCATTCTGAAAAAATAGGTGTCATCATAGACTCACCATCATAAACCTTCTCATCCTTTAAAAGCCTTGTTGTTAAAACACATCCATGTTCTCATCAAGAGAATCTTCACAAAAAACAATATCTTCGTAATCCAAAAATAAGTCTCACACCATTGAGAACTGCCCCTTAGATGGGACACACTTTAACTACAACTGATATGGTATTCCCCACAATAGAAATTCCCTTATCATCATCTCAAATCCAAGATTCAAGCTCAAATTCCCATGAAAAACACTAAATTACAACAAAAAATGAGGGTCAACACACTCAAATGGCCAATGGTGTACTCTCCATCATATGGATTACCTTATAACCCTCCTTGTGAAGAACCTCAACAAGTTCCTTTATCAATCATTGAAATATATTTAATAAAAAAAGAATCTAAGCATAGAGTTGATGCTCTATCAGTGTACTCAAGACGATGCTAATATAGATCATGATCATCTCCAACCCGAAGTTTACTAATATTCAATTGAAAGGATTGAAAAGATCTCTCTGAGAAAAACTCACATAAAACATACAATACTTTCCATTAACCAATACCTAACACCATGTCTCCTGAAAATGTGTGCCCATGTCTATCCAAGGGTCAACTATTTCATGGTACCCAATTTATTCTTGATGTGTACAATACCATGGTCGTACATTCATATTTTAACCAAAAATCCCTAGAAACAATGCCCACAACATGTATTTGAAACAATCAATACTCAGATCAAAAACATCCACTCATCGATTTATAATTAATAATGTACCATAGCAATGGGCATGCACCATTATAACTTGACTCATGCTTTTACGAGTCATCCCTTGCAAGGCCCAGATGAATGTGATACATGACATGTCATTATCAATTATTTTGAAACTCCCTTGGAACTATTCATTAAAATTGTCCACCTTACGCATTCCCAGATTTATTCCACAGCCCCCCATTACCTGACATCGTTCCAAGAAAATGAATCTACCCATGCTCTGACTACCCTAAAAACAACAGAAATAGTGGAAGACTATGCCAGACACCAAAAGAGTCATACCCAATGATTCTAGTCTTGATACCCAAGAACCCTAATTTTTTATTAAAATCTGAAGGCATCAACATTCATATATCAGAAAAACTGAGTACTAACCTTGCATTTTTCTTAAATGAGATTATAACCAAGATCACTGCCTATAAAGACATCTGTTAACCTAGGATAATATCTCACACATGTTCCCCTCATTCAAAATCAATGTTGACCTATAAGGTTTTGAATACAAACTAAGGACCTCTAGGTCTCCCACTTAGCCCTAATGACCAAGTCTCACAACTGGGTCGCAAGGTCTAACCACCTAGCCAAAAAGTCAAACATCTCAAAGGAAGGAAAGAATAACACAGAACTACAAGGGTCAAAACTGTCAACAAATCCTACAAGGGCCTTGAGTCATATAGAGAATCGTTATAAGGGGTTGAAACTTGAAGTATCACAATACAACATAGGAAGAATGATGATATAACACTCACCAAGAATACGTATATTGTAAAACCCCTTGAGGTCTTGTTCATTAGAAACATCATGCTTCCTATTTGTACCATACTCAGTGATCCAACTAGATAACCATATGAAAAAAATATAAATACCAAGGTTGACCTATGAGGGCCAATGATATGCACACAACATCTTCTCAATTATCTGTGTCATAGATCACTCTCATGGTTTTGTTAAGTAGAATTCCATTCCAAGATATGTAGGAAATAACTATATAGGTTTTTACTAAAACATTAAATAACTAAACCTAAGAAATAACACCCTATAATTGATCCAACATTTAGGCACCAGGTTCCCTATCGACCTATAAGGGTCACTACACCTCCCATGCGTGAGGACTGAGTCATCAGCCTCACCATCAACACCTCCCATGTGTGTGTGTGTGCAAGGAAGCTCATTTACGAGAATTCCTCCAAAAGCTATACTGAAAACCCTATTAAGGTTTTTGTTGATACCTTAATGAATTTACATATGTCGTTTGGAAAATCATACGCAAACAGTCATATAACATGTGAATCCAACGTTCCAAAAATGATGCATGAGATATATCTTGTCTTTCCCAGCCTGGAGTGAAAATCATACACTGGCCTCGGGCCAATGGCAAAGATCCTGTAATCCATAATAAATTAAAAAACCCACACAACATGTGTGTAGCTCAATGACAAAATCATATACAATTGTAACATCCCAGATTAGAACAACAATAATATTCCCCTATTAACCCGGACTTCTCACTGGAGAAGGTGTTCTAGATGTAGTAGTCAGATATCCATCACATGTTCTGACACATTCTTAATACTACCATGTAAAATATCCTAAATAATAAATATATAGGAATGAAAAACTTCTGATACCACTTTATAACATCCTGAATCGGATTCCACTAAACCAATGCTCTGAGATGGTTCGCCACATGGCATCAAGCATGCCTCCCCATATGCTAGTGGATGTCAACTAGTAGGAAGTGTATGTCGGTGATACAGTGGTGATTCTATGACCTCATATCAAAGTAAACATAGTAAAAATAACTAGATATCATCCAATGTAGTAAATAAAGAGTGTGAAAAAGAAGTTAAAAAACATGAATAGAACATGCTACAATGATATATGAAATTCTTTAAAAGCACGAACATCAATGCAAAATATACAACACCAGTCACCCACTGAGTTGACCATAAATGCACACTCGGGTAAAAAGTGGTCTTTATGACGGGTTATTTCTGATGTGGATGGGTCTTGTGGAAAATAGTTCATCAGAATATACTATTTACGATCAAAGCCTATTCCCATAAAAAATAGTACTTTGTAAGAACTTATTTGTGGCCGGAATACGCATCTCATCGCAAAAAGCTTTGGTGCGTAGTGCACACCAAACCACATGAAGCGTATTCACGATGGGTGGTTACACCAATTGCAATAACCATTTCGTGGTTTTTAATATTTGCGATGGGATTTAACTCACATCCCAAATACCTTTTTAACCACCACACTAATTTTATATGGGGTTAACGTTTGCGTTGTGAATCCCATTGCATATACCGTCTGCGCAAATGATCAAATCCATATATACTCTCATCCGATTTTTTCTATTTCACTATTCATTCAACTCCTCTCCCTTTTTATGCTATCAAATTTTTCTCTTCTATTTTTTCAATGTTTTCAATTTTATAGAGAAATAATTTTTAGTGCTAGCATCAAGAGAATGATTCAGTTTTATGGAATTTATTTATAGCTTTTATTTTTTCGTTATTTTATTTTATTTTATATTTGTAATAATTACTATTAATTAGTGGTAATTAAAATAAATTTGAAATAGATAGTTCTATTTTGTGTTTTCTAATTTTACAATTATGTTGTTCCATTATGATTTAATGTTTCCATTTAAAAAATAATAAAATTAATTATTAATAATTTGGGTCAATTGTCATTAAAAAAATAATTACTATTAATTAGTATTGAATAGTATTAATTTGTATTAATTATTAATGATTAGTAACAATTAGTAATAATTATTAATAATTATTAATAAATTAGAATAATTGGTAATAAATAGAAATATTGGTAATAATTAGTAATAATTAGTAATAATTAGTAATAGTTAGTAATAATTAGTAATAAATTTGAATAATTAGTAATTAATTGGAACAATTAGAAATAATTAGTAATAATTAGTAATAAATAAAAATAATTATGAATAATTAGTAATAAATAGGAATAATTAGTACTGATTGGAAATAATTAGTAACAAATAGAAATAATTAGTAATAAATAGGAATAATTACTAATTAATTGGAATAATTTGTAATAAATATGAATAAATAGTAGTAATTAGTAAAAATTAGTATTGAATAAGAATAATTAGCAACAAATAAAATAAATTAGTAATAAATATGAATAATTATTAATAATTAGCATTATTTAGTAATAATTGTTAGTTAATAGGAATAATTAGTAATAATTAGTAATAATTAGTAATAAATAGTAAAAAAATGAATAATTAAAAATAATTAGTAATAAATAGGAATAATTAGTATTAATTAGTAATAAGTAGGAATAAATAATGCTAACATGAATAATTAGTAATAAATAGGAATAAATAGTAATAAAGAGTAATAATTAGTCATAAATTAGAATAATTAGTAATAATTAGCAATAAATAGGAATAATAAGAAATAAATAAGAATAATTAGTAATATTCATTAATTAATAGGAATATTTAATGATAAATGTGAATAATTAGTAATAAATATGAATAATTAGTAAAAAAGAGGAATAATTAGAATTAATTAGGAAAAATTAGTAATAATTATAAATAATTAGTAGTGAATTGTAATAATTAGTAATAATTAGTAATAATGGGTAATAATTTGAAAAATTAGAAATAATTCTTAATAATTCGTAACTATCACGATAATTAGTAATAATTAGTAATAATTAATAGTAAATAGAACTAAAAAATAGATAGTAATAATTAGTAATAGTTAGTAACAACTAGTAATAAATAGAAATAGTTAGTAATAATTTGTAATAAATAGTAATAATTAGTAATAAACAGTAATAATAAGTAATAATTAGTAATAATTAGTAATAATTAGTAATAATTAGTAATAATTAGTAATAATTAGTAATAATTAGTAATAATTAATAATAAATAATAATAATTAGTATTAAATATGAAAAAATATTAATAAATATCAATAATTAAAAATAACTTATAATAATTAGTAATAATTAGTCATAATTTGGAATAAATAGAAGTAAAATGCAAGAAATAGGAATAATTAGTAATAAATAGGAATAATTAGTAATAAATAGGAATACATAGTAATAAAAAGAAATAAATAGTAAGAAATATTAATAATTAGTAGTAAATAAAAATATTACTTATATAGAGTAATAATTAGTAATAAATTGAAATAAATTGGAATCAATAAGAATAAATATTAACAAATAAGAATAATTAGTAATAATTAGGAATAAAATGAAAAATTCTATAATAATTAGTAATAATTATAAAAATTAGTAATAAATATTAAAAATTAGTAATAATTAGTAATAAATAATAATTATTCATAGTAATTCGTAATAATTTGTAATAATTACTAATAAGTAGTAATAATTAGTAATAAGTATCAATATTTAGTAATAATTTTTAATAATTATCAATAATACTAATAATTTGTAATAATTAGTTATGAATAGTAATAATTAGGATTAATTAGTAAAAATTAGTAAAAATTAGTAACAAATAGTAATAAATATTAATAAATTGTAATAAATTGTAATAATTTGTAATAAATAGTTACTACTAGCAGTAATTATCGGTAATTATTGGAAATTTGTATTAATTTCTGGGAATTAGTGGTAATTTGTAAAAATTAGTGGTAATTAGTAAAAAATTAGTAATAATAAGTGGTAACTTGCAGTAATTTGTAATAATTTTAAGTAATTAGTAAAATTTAATGGAAAATCAACATAATTATTATATAATTATGGTAATTATAAGATAATTATGGTTATTATTATATAATTATGGTAATTAATGAAATTTAATGTTAAATCACAAAAATTATAAAAAATTACTATTAGTTAGTGGTACTTGGTAATAATCATTATTTTTTATTAAAACTTATAAGATAAATGAACATGAAATTTGCAACCAGATCTCAGGTGAATAGTAATAAAAAAAAGTTGGATATGGTTGGTATAAAATGGTATTATGACATATATGGACATGATTGACATAAATTGGTTTCATCAAATTAATGGTTGTAATATCTATGGTTTATACCTATTTAGTAAATCATATAATTGGCGCCAATCTATAAAAACATTTATAATTAGTACAAAATAGAAGTACTAAGCATTAATTGAATGTTTTTAGCAAAAATTATTTGTAATTATTTAAGAGTGATAAATAGATTAAATTGAAAATAATTAAATGTCAATTATGATTGTTTAATTTTTAAAATTTTTTGGATCATATTTTCCTTATATCATATTATTCATATAAAATTTATCCATTTTATATTTTTAGAGCAATATTAAGCAAGGATGTCAATAACTTTCTTTACTACATTATCAAGATTGGACAAATCATCTCGAGAATCTAAATGGTTCTGAATAAATCATGTATATATTGAGAGTGTTGATGCTATTCTATCAATTACATCATCAAAACTCGAAGTTGTTTAAAAAGAGAAAATTATATTTCCATGCAAGAAATGTGATATAAAGAGGTTTTACACATTTGAAAATATTAGGGGTCATATATTATAATTTGGTTTTTAAAATAATTATGTTTTCTGGTATCCACATGGTGAATGTAGTTCGAGAGATGATACTAATAATTTGGATCTAGATCTGTTAGACATTCAAAATTTTGTACATGATGTGTCTAGTCTATCATTTCATCATTCTTAAACTTAAGATGATATTGATTCAACTCTAGAGATGGAAGCATCCTAATTTTATGAGTCGTTAAAGTCTGCAAAGTTTGCCTTATATACTGGTTACGAGATAAGAAAATTTGAAGTAGTTAAATAATTTATAGCTATTAAATCATATAAAGTAAATTCAAATAGATATTTTAATTGGATATTTTATTTCATTAGAATGTTGTTATATGAAAGAAATGTGTTGGCTTCTAATTTTCATGAGATCTAGAGGCTTATTAATAATTTTATTCTTGGTAAGGAGATGGTTCATGCATGTTCAAATGAATAAATCTTATATTAAATTGAAAATGATCCATTCATTAGTTTTCCAAGATGTGGGAAATTGAGGTACAAAGAGTCTCAATTGGGGAAGTCTGGATTGATTCCATTAAAAAAAATAAAGTATTACCCAATTACAAATAGATTAAAACATTTATTTATATCAAAAAAAAAAAGAATATCATTTGATGTCATGGGAAAACTGGTATTTCAATTGCTAAGGACTTTAACCATCCTGTTGAAGGTGATTCATGGAAACATTTTAACCAAGTATATCTGTATTTTTCTTCAAAATCTTAAAATGTGCAATTGGGTCTTTCTACTAATGGTTTCTGTCCATTTGGTTCATAGGGTAGTTAATATTCTTGTTGGATCATCTTTATAACTCTGTAAAATTTACCTCTTTGGATTTTGATGAATAATCTATATATCATTTTGACCTTATTAATTCTTAAGACATCAAAAAATGAATCCAATTGTTTATTTGAAGAAAATTTATTGATGAGTTATTTTTATTGTAGAGTAATGGTGTCAGTATGTATGATGTTTTTGAGAAAAAAAATTTCCTACAGAAAAATGACTTGATGTGGAAAATTAGTGACATCCTCAAATATGGAATGTTATCTTCTTGTATTAAACATGCCACCAAATCATGTCCTCAATGAATGAAAAACAAAAAATTGTTTATGCTCACTAATGGAAGGAAAACTTGTTTCTTTGAATATCCTTAGAGATTTCTTCCAAATGATCATTATTTTAGGAGGAACATATATCAATTAATAAACCAAAAAATTGATATAGATGGATAAATAAAAACGATCTCAGGTATTGTGTTAAAATACATTATCTCTTTATTACCTCCCATTACATTTGGACTGACTATAATCAAACAGAAAATTGATGGCTTTGGGAAAGAACACAATTGGGTAAAACAAAAAATATTTTCGGATTTACCATATTGGTCTAATTTTTTGGACCATCACATGTTATATGTCAAGCATATTAGGAAGAAGAAATTTGATAAGATATTTTATATATTTTTGGAAACACCAGGTAAGAACAAATATAATGTAAAAGTAAGATTAGATCTTGCCCAAATTTGCAGGCCACCAGAACTTGAACTATTTTAAAATGAAAGATAACATAAGTTGATGAAGCTGAATGAATCATATATAGTTTACAAAATAAAATAATTTATTATTTTTTCAATAGATTACATATTTGAGTCACCCAAATGTTTATGTTTCCATTTTAGATAGATATGTCCAAAATGGTCAAAATACCGGATTATAAATTCATGACTGTAATGTTATAATGGAAAGAATTATACCAATTAGATTAAGAGGTTTGTAAAATTATATGAGAGGGTATGCACTAATAGAAATATCATAATTTTTCTAAGATATTTTTGTTCTGAAAATGGATTATGATGCACTATGTAGACTACATGAAGATGGAGTTTTAATTTTATGTATATCAGAAAACATATTCTTATTGGGTTTTTTACTCAATGGAACATTTGCTCTTAAATTTTCTATATGGAGAAACATATGGAGGTTTTATAGGGTTCTAATGGATGTATCCATTTGATAAATGATTAATGAAATTGATGGAAATGGTTTGTAACAAATCATTGGTTGAAGGCTCAATTGAATAAACTTATTTGTAGGAGGAAATTTTTTTCCTGCTCTCATTATTTTCAATTTGAATATTCGTAAAAACATAAACACATGGGACTAAATGATGGAAATTTGCACAATGAAATCAGAAATCCATTTGTAGTTCTTAATTTTCCAAATTTGGGATTTGGTAGAGTTCATGAACGATGGATTTTAGATGATGAACATCACAGGGCTCATAAATAACTTCTTCTCAACTATGAAAAAATGAAATAATTTTTACATTGAGTTATCCTATAACTTTTTCTATAATATTTGTTCCAATAACTAAATAATATTTTATTTTTAGATGTTATGATAATCCTACCAAGAATTAAGTTTTCACAAATTTCAACAGTTTCTCTTGAAGAACGTTGGAAAAATAAATTTTCCTACTAGTTTCAAAAACTGGTAAAATAATTTATTTATTGTTTATCATATATTATAAATTTATTACTTTTTTTATTGAAAATTATTTTACAAATATTAATGTATCTCAACGTGTTGATAATATTGATAATTGATTATGCATATTGAGTAACCCATCATCCAAAATAGTTAAATATTATTATGCTTATGTGGTTAATGGTTTATGATTTCATTCACATAAATATGGGCAATCAAAAAACAAAAAATATTGTTGTTGTTTTTGAGTATCTCATTATAAATAAATTGATTTTTTCCTTTACAACATGTTGGAAGAAATAATTGAACTATGTTATCTCAGACATAATTAAGTAACAATGTTCAAATATCAGAGGTTGGCTACTAAGAGAGGCATTCATGTTCATTCCCACTATGGAATCATTGATATTAAATATAAAATCCGTTTTTAGTAAATGAACTATTTTTAATGCTTTATTAGGAAAATAAAATTTATTATGGAAATTATTATACTACTTCAAGCAAGTTATGTGATTGGTGGAACATAATAAAAATGAAATCTTGGGAAAATAATATTATTCAAAATGAATTTGGTTATGCTAATGTGAATGGAATTAAAATTTATCAAGAGACTACTCAAATCCATATTTTTCGTAAAGACACAAGAATAGCAATGATGAATCCCCTCATTTAATGGTCATTAGTGAGGGTGATGTTATTGATGTAACAAATGAGTATAAAATTGAAAGCTATGATGAAACTATAACTCATATGGAAATTGATGATACTGAGGGGGTATATGAAAATATTGACACCATCAAATATGGAGATGATTAAGAAGTTGAATACTGACATGTCTAAATTCCATTTATAATTGTATATAATATTTATAAATATATAATAGATATTTTCATCTATTTTCTAATATTCATTCCATGTTTTTGATAGAATCATATCTATTTCATGATTTTGAGGAGACTTATCTACTTGGTGATGAGCATTATGTTATATCATCTGACCCTCAGACTGTCTATGGTTCAGTGTTGAATTAGAGGGGTCTAGGTCTGGAAATATTATTGATTAATGACCATATCCCCAAGCGCTATCCATGTATTCATTTTGATTCATGCATGCAGGGGTATGTTTAGTTTTGTATTTTAGTTAGTTTTCATTAATTTTGAATAATTTATTTATATACTAATTTTTTAATTATTTATTCTATTTTTTCACATATTTTTCATATAGTAGTTGGGTAAGGATGTTATATATTGTGGAATTATTTTTCTAGAGCATTATTTACATGGGACTATATTCTTATTGATGTTATGCACCTTATCTTTGATAATTGGATGGTATGTAGAAAAGAATAGTTAATTTTAAATTTATTTAATTAATAACTTGATATTATTAGTTATGTTTGGGGGTTTATGGAAACTCTCTATTGATATCATTTAGGAATCTATCTGGGATGGATGGGATGGTTGTATGCATTAGCATTGCAATCAATTTTTATACAATATAAGGAGGAAAACAATACGAAAAGCGGTAGTCACAGAACATGATCTCTCTTGCTGCGACCACCAACCAAATCAGATCCCATCTCATGTATTTGTTGTATTATCTTTATATTAGATTAAAGAAACTTTTTAGAGGAGAGAATCATTAGGTTGACAGAATTGGGGAAACATGAGGTGACACATCGAACTGGTATTCCAACATTTAGTAGGCATGAGAAAAATTTTGTACATACCTTTTTTAAAAATTTATATAACTTTAAATGTAAAATTATTATTTTATACTCATATATGAAGTAGAATAACCGAATATTATAGAGTTTGATGATTATTGAAGGGTGAATAGTGATTATATTACTGGGGTGTTGGAGGTGATCTCCAACATCATATTGTGGTCAGTATATATTTTTTAGTTTTAAATTTAGTTACAAAAAATATTTTATCTATCTTAATTTGATATTGAATTTAAAGGATTCATCTTAGTATGCGAAATTTGAGAAACATGCTGAGGGTCAGGCTGATACCAAAGATCAGACCTATAATGTAGTAGGATTTGATGATGTAACATAGATGCAGGTGTCTTAGTATTTCATTGAGAAAGGCTGAGTTATTGGTATCAGCTCTCGATTGACACCTGAGAGTTATTATGATATCGATATGATGTCATCGTGCAACACGAGAGGATGTAATAGAGATTCATCATCATCATCTTTAGCACAATATAGGGAGACACTTCTAGAACAGGGTGAACTTATTAGGACCATGCATTGGGAGCATGAAGAGCTCTATCAACCGCAGTAGCAAGAGCTGGAGGAGATGCATCAATGTCAGCAGGAGTAGCACGAGCAGACGATGGAGTACATTTGACATATTAATCATGGTTTAGGGAGGGAGTTCCCTCCAACATCCCCTATAAATGACCTCTTAGTCATTTATAAAATTTTTATGATAAACATTTGAATGTAAATGTTTCTGGTAATTTTTTATTAATATATATATATATATATATATATATATATTTCAATACTCGGTGTTTTTTCTATTATTAAAAATATAATTGTTTTTATTTTTTATTATTTTATTATTATTATTTATTTTATTATTTAATTTTTAATTTTTTATATTGTTGTGAATACTGTGTTTTTTTTATAAATTCTATTGATTTTATTAGTTTTTATTATTTTATTTATTATATTAATTATATATTTATTAAACTTTTATTTTTTATTATAATTTTATTATTATTTCATTATTATTATTATTTTATTAATTCTTATTTATAGTATTACTAATTTTTTTGTTGATGGGGTGGTAATCTTGTCGCAATAATTATTTGTAATGGGCCCATCACAAAAGAGTTTTTTAAAATCAAACAAAGTATCTATCTAGCCATTTTTTGCAATGGGATCCTACACAAAAGTCCCATTGCAAATGATTTTATTTCCAGTGGTGGCTGGATCACATAGAATAATCTGAAATAATAGTATTGTGATCTAATACTAACTTCTAGATAGAACATATACCTAGTCTGCATGACACTACCGAGCTTCTCTAGCCTGATAATACAATTCCACATGACTGTCTATGCTCGATCATGAAACCCTAGGCCATATTCTTATACTTAATGCATCTATGATCAACCTAAAAAGTTAGAATAAGTTTGGCACACACACCAAGTTGCACATACATGGGGAAAATAATCTCAGTTTTCTATCCTATTGGTGAACCTATAAATATTTTATCCTAAGTTCATGATCATGAAATACTCTCATCTAAGATAAGAAAAAATTAAATTATGTAATTAAATAATTATAGTGACACCAAATCCAACCCATGGGTCCATGATCCTGCTCAACCAGGTAATGTTCCATCAGGTATATTTATATTTATATGTATATATATTCTCAAACACCCAAAAACAGACACACACAGAAACATATATACATAAATATGAATATGAATGAGTATAGTGAAATAAAATAACATAAATCAACATCATTTTATCATTGGGTTTGTAATCCTAATTGTTTGGGAATCATTTGAAAAGGGCATTGAGATGGATGTCATACCACTCATGACACATATCATTAAGTCAACCTCTAGGTTTACACACCCAATAGAGATATCCTTCTTCGACCAACACCAGAAATTTCACTTAAGCAAGCTACGACACCAATGGATGATACTCATCCTAACCCTGGGTTCACCCATACTCTCCTTCAATCACTATAATAAAAGAAATTGTATATAAATGAATAATACTGTAAAAGTGGAATTGATCTAGATTCCATACTACAAAATCTACATGTAACCCAATTTGATGTCTGATTCCTAGGTCCTGGTCCATAGGAAACCATGACATTACAACTTGGATAATCCCAAAGGGTATCTTACTTAGTTGATCTATTATGAAATCTCTTCAGATCCAAGTATACACTCAAATTCCATTAATATAAATAATAAAAAACCATATCCCTAGGATGAAAACCTTAGGGAAGATGCATTGTGTCATGATCAATAGCCACCAACAAAGAAGAACCTAAGGTAATCATTATTGCTTTAGGAATAAACAAGTGAATGTATAAAAATGTTTGAGGGTGGATAAATGTCTAACCCACCACTACTTCCATAACCTACTAACTTACAATATTGGTAGGGGTTCTATGTTGACACCTAATACCATCTCTTCCAAACCTCCAATTATCTATGTTATGGTTATTTAAACATCAGGGCACCCATTGGGTCCCTCATGTCAAAACATAGAGAAGGGATCCTACTCGGGATCCTTAGTAGTGAAGGTAGAAGGAGGAATCCCACAAGGTATCCTGTAACAATATGTAAATAGAGGCATCCTACATGGGATCATCATAATAATACATCTAAAGGGACACTATAATATATTCTCTTGGTTAGTATGTAAGCAAAGGTATCCCATAGGGGACCCTTGGTAATAGTTATGTGGTAGAGGCATCAAACATGGGATCCTATATGTTGGAACATAAGCAGATGCATCCTATAGGGGAACCACATAAATTACTAAACACACATCCTTCTTGGCCATAAGGTCACATCTCACAAGGGATATAACCTCAAGGAAAAATATATATACTAATTGGTTGATAGAGATTGCTCATGACTCATCTTAGATCAAAGGTTCTCTCTCAGAATATAGATGGATTCAATTACCTGAGTAAAAACATCTTTGTTTTGAAAAAATACTGATATGTCACATAGAAATCATGAAATATACCTATAGGGTTTCACTATAACAATATAGGTGGAATGGTACACAAAATAGACTACTCAGGTGTCTATTTCTCACTCTGGGGCAATAAGAAATTAAAAACATTAAAATGGTAGAAAGGGGGTAGTATATAATGTGTATAAATAGTACACGACAAGTACTTTCAAACCCAACCGGGGTGTGTACTCCAGCCAACATAGTGTGTGGAATCTGAAGTACACAATGTGGGAGTCATGTACATGGTGTGTGGCCAACATAGGGTTCCTTCCCATGTACCTCAAATGGTATGTCCTTGTACTTTACTTGGTTGTGTACCTTTACATGGAATGAAACCCACTTAAGGTCTTCCTGTTTACGCTACATTACCATGTGCCCCTATATAGGATTTTTGGTCAGCTACTCAGTTATAATATAGATCCCTAGTACATAGAGTGTAAACCCTATACATTATGTGTCCCTATAAAAATCATCTTCCCGGAATGGGAAGAACACATGGAATGTGTTCATGATATACACATTGTGTGATTGGTATTTCTAAATAGGAAACCCCTCAAATTGCCCAAAATCCAAATTTTTCCCACAAAATCCAGATCGACCCATAGGACTTCCCAAAAAATCATAATAAGAAAATAAAAATATAAAATGGTAATTATATGGGGATTTACATAAAAACGTAAAAACTCCATACCTTTTTGTGGAATCCATTAAATCTTCACCCATTTCCATGCATCATGGCTACAACAAGATGATATGGCTCATCTCGAGCTCGACACTAGTATTTATATTCATCCCCCTATTTCTTCCTCTACAAATATCAATTTAATATATTGATTTCATAGGTAATTAATCCCAAAAAGGGAAATTTATGAGAAACTAGGTGAGCAAAAAGAAATGAAAAAGGAAAAATGAAAGGAATAAAAACAGGAGAAAAAGAAATAGGGGCCCATGACCAACCTTGGTGCCCAACCTAGGTTTACACCCCTCGTAGTAAAAACATCCCATTATAGACATAATGATGAGAAAAATTCTCAATGAGATGCTCCGTTCAACAGTTATGGTCGAACATGTCACATCCTGTCCCCTAGGGTCCCCGCTGTGACATACCCCATGAATGTCTCCAGATGGCCATTGGATGACGGTTAGCGATGGAGGCACAACCTGAAAGTGGGAGGAATTAGCCTATGTTCCCGTATGCACACACATACCCAACCACATCCCACAAACTAAAAGGGGAAAGAAGTATACTAAAGAAAATGATGAGAAAAATTATAACTGAAAACAAGCAGAATAAAATACAAACCCAACAAAAAGACTAAAAATTGGAAATTAAAAAGGGACTCCAGTAACCATCAACTGAAAACCTAACCTAATGGTAAGAGTAGTGTAGCTACTTGAAGCCTAAGTAGTATGTCATGTTTGCCTGATCCTACAGGGCCCCACCTGCACATCATCCTACAAGTCCTCCATCGAAATGTCTCTCATCTACACAGGACACAACATGTGCTGGTGAATCCCATGCAGGGGTGAGTAAAATAGTACTCAGTAGGGTACCGTTATTTGCTAAGGAGAAATACGAAAAATAAACTGGAAAACAAAGACACCATGTAAGGCCATGAAGTAATACCACAAGGTAAGACCACATAAAATGGACAACTCACACTAGGTACAATATAAAGCATAGGAAGAAGGTCCATTAGCTAAAGTGATGAATGTTTTGTACTATTTAGGGACTCGTACCTGATGAATGGATGCCCATCTTCCAGGCCACTATGGATCCACATGATTTCTTCTATTCTGTCGGGCCACTAAGTATCCACATGGCTGCTTCACGTCTGTCGGGCCACTAAGGATCCACATGGATTCTCATCCTCTACCTGGGCACTAATGATCCACAAAAATTCTGCTCGAGCCATCATTCATACCTCAACCTCCACAAATTACTCCATAGAATAATCGAAAGGACCTTCTTGTCATAACGGTTCAAAAACAACTGACGATTCATCAAATGGACGCCATGGTCTGTATAAAAAGATAATTTTACTAAAAAGGCTCCAGGTATATTTGAGTCTGATCTAACCTGACCATACATCGACCCACTAAAAAACTACCGTAGAGTATATCAAAAGGAATGCCTCATCGCAAGTGTCCCAAGGCCACAAACAGGTCGTCAATCGGATGCCCGATTTGAAAGATATTAGCATTTTAATAATCAGGGGCCAGTTGCATCTGGCCCAATCCGACATGGTTATACGACCCGACCAACCAAGCCTAGGGGTTCCACATACCCCGGTTTAGTTTGACTGGGCTGACCTAACCAGGTTTGGGTCAGGTTAGGTCCGGTCTGACTTGGCCAGTGGGCTAGGCCCAGTGGGCCTCACAAGGACCGGTCCGGTTTGGCCAGGGGTCCAACATTCCAGATCACCCAACGCCCCGATCTCATCTGGCCCGACCCGAACGGTGGGGGTCCAGTCCTTCGGTGGAGGTCCATCCAACTGGGCGCAGGTCCTTCCTGCTACTATGGGGCTAGCCCAGCCGGCCAGTTGGAGCCTGGTCAGCCAGGGGTGGACCGGTGGTGTGCGCTCAAGACGTGGAAACTACTGACGCATCCCCTCCATGTCCGAACACAGACCACAAGGAGCAGGCCACTCCTTACACATGACTCCCTCCTAGACCATGTCTAATGCCTACTATAGCCAACAGGACACAATATCCCATCTTCCGCAATCGTGTGACCGTGGGTCACCCAGTTTCCCAAGCGGCCCTAACACCATCCATTTCCTCCTTGCGGTGCTAGTCAGATCACTTCTTTGTGCAATCGCATCGCTCTGACGGGCGGGCCGCCTCCCTTATCCCATGGCCGCCACCATCTATAGTTCCTTCTACAGGCCACTGAAGTTGCTTTAGTGGTCTATTTCTCAATCCTCTTGTGCCTACAGACCTCTCAAGTCTCCTCCGTCCCTATCATAGACCCAGATTCATCTTATCATCAATTTGGGAACACGACCATGAAGAACACCCATGCGGAGGATCCCATGCCTTTCTTGCATTGGCCCGCACCCTCCATGATAGTGGTGTAAAATAGGGGATGGTCTAGAGATTATCATTTTATCAATAATAAAAAATCCTTAATAGAAAACCCAAGAACGACACCCTCCCACAAGAATGCAAGATCTGCTGATTAACTTTTTCATGGGTTAATCCACGTTCATCATTTAGAAAAAGAATCGGGAAATCATAAAACAAAAATCAAACCCATACTTCATTGATGTTTATTTCCATAGTGCTTCATCATTGAGGGTTCAATAGGTTGATGTTGTTCGCCATTCTTCGAGGTATGTCAAAGTCAATGACATCCTTCAGTAATCATAATTCTTTGTTGAGGAGGAAATCCATTATGGGTTCTTTATAGAATCCTCATAGTTTAATCCTCAATCCCCCAACGCACCAAACTATTAAAAAGAAAACATGTCGACATGATTATGTTATGCTATGACATCACCTCGTTACACTGTTTCATTTATGAAACAACATTGTTGTTATGCATCATTAAAAATTCATTACACTACATTTTAACAATCTATTAATGATCCCCATTAATGAGTCTCTTCATAGCCTTTTTTCTTCACCGCATCATCGCCATGTTGTCACTCATCATTGAGAAAAGTATGAAAATAACATTTTATGTTATTTTATTATTTTTCTCGAAATGTTTGAAAATTAAATTTTCTTTTTGGACCTTACCGGTTGATGTTAAGTTCTTTCTAGGTGAATCCCATATTTTTGAGTTCAACAACACCCTTAGATTTTTGATCTATAAAATTTTTGGAAATTTAGGAAAACCCCCTTACACGTTTACTAAACATACCTTAAAAAAAGGTCAGAATTCCATTTCAGGATCACTAAGCCTCATAATCTAACGAAGTGAGAGCGTGTAGTTTCAAAATAATTCCATATAATTTAAAAACATTACACGAAAATTATTAGAAATTAAATTCACCCCACCATAGGGCTTTATGTCCTCGAAAGCCAAAATATGGGCTAATCAAACAAATGGGTGTACTGAGTACGAATCTAAGCCTCCCACAACCATGTGCTCTCTTGGAGGTTCATGTACTACCACCAAATGCACACCAGGGGAATATAACATCTGCGGAGAACACACTGCTATCAATCCACTATCTCCACCGGGTACTCCACAAATGTCAAACCATCATCAATGTCCAGCTCTCCCCAGTTGATGAAGTGTGATGGATCATGTATGTACCTCCACATCTATGACACATGAAAAACATTGTGAACCTAGTTCATCTATAAGGAATGAGCTAGGTGGAACGCCACCTCACCAAATCTGTTGAGAATCCAGAAATTTCTGATCATGTTCATAGATAACTAACCACACTGGCCAAATCTATAAAATCCAAGTCAGGGTAAGACGTGAAGGAAAACCTGGTCTCCCTCCTGGAACTGCATGGGTCTCCATCTCCTATCAGCATAAGAATTATGCCTACTCTGTGTCATCCTCATCTGCTCCTGGATGGTCTACACCTTTATGGTGGTATCCCGTACAAATTACTGGACCCATGAGTTTTAAATCCTCTGGGTCTATCCAGCATAGTGGTGATCTACAATGATGCTCGTACAAGGGGTCAAATAGTGCCATAATAATGTTGGAATGATAGTTGTTGTTTTATTAAAGCCCCACTAGTGGTAAGTGGTAGTCCCAAATAAGACCAGAATTCTAGAAACAAGCATGAAGCATGTCCTCAAAGGTATGTATGGTATGCTTTGTCATACCATATGTTTGGGGATGAAGAGTTGTGTTTAAGAACATCTAAGTCCCAGAAACCTCTTATAATCCCTTCCCCAACCAGGATGTAAACCGTGCATCATGTTCTGAGATGATCGTCAAACGAAATCCATGGATCTCCATTATCTACTGGATATAGAGGCATCCAAATCCCTCTAACTATCCTTGCTCCTGGATGGGTAGGTAGTGATGTGACTTAGTGAGTCGGTCAATAATCACCATGATAGAATCATGTCCTATTTATGTAGGTGTTAACACCATCACTAATTATATTGAGATACCATCCCATTTTTAATCTGGTACCTCAAGTGGATAAGTAAGGCGTACTGGTACATGATTCCCAGCCTTCACTTGCTAACATGTAAGGCATCGTGAGATGAACTCGGCCACTGATTTCTCCAATCTTGGACACTAGAACTAGCGTCGGATGTCACAGTACATCTTCAACACTCCAAGATGTACCACCAAAGTGGATTTGTGAAACTCCCTCAATACCTCCTCCCATAATTCCACTGGTACAATGGTGCACCCTCTGAAAAGGATGTTGCGCTCCCCACCTATCGAAACTCCATAAGAATCATATCATGTTGATAGCTGAGCATGTCGGCCCATGAATTCAAAATATTCTAGATGTGCCTCCATGAATCGCTGTAAGAGTGGGGGAGTAACACACTACTAACTGAAGGTAAGAGACTCCATAATCTTCCACAAAGGATATCTACATCATGGATAGCTACTCTATCACCTTAATCAACGGATGAAAATCAGTCCTCCTACTAAGTGTGTCTTATACCACAATCCACTTTCCATGAGTGTAGACTATCTCAAAGTTATATTCCTCAAGGAACTCTATCCATCGTTGTAATATCATGTTTAGGTACATTGAGAAGAATATATTCCTAAGACTCTTGTGTTCAAAGTATACTACAAACTGCCCACCCATCAAGTAGTTCCACCACATATTTAATGCAATGACCAATGTTTCTAACTCTAGGTCATGAGTCAAATTGTTATGATTATGCTTCCTCAACTTCTGTGAGACATAGGCAATCACAACTCACTACTGCATTAGGGCGCAACCCAGTATGATCCATGACGCATCGCAAAAAACTATATAGTTAACACCATCATCAAGTAGTCTCAAGATGGGGTCCCTTGTCAGTCTCCGCCTCAGGTCTTGGAAATTCTGTTGGAATCTCTCCATCCACATGATGGACATCCCCCTTCCATTTCAAAGCTGAAAAGGGTGTTTCTACTCTGGAAAAGTCAGGCACGGACCTCTGGTAGTACCCAGCCAACCCTAAGAAACTATGCACCTTAGTCACGTTCCTTCCATGATCCCAAGCTAGCACTGCCCCTATCTTAACTGGGTCCACTACAACCCCATCCTCAAAGATGAGGTGCCCCAGAAAGTGGACCTCCAGTATCGAGAATTGGTACATAGAGAGTTTAATATAATGTTTTTGCTATCAATTTTTATCCAAGACTATCCGTAGGTGTGTAGTGTGCTCCTCCTTAGATAGTGAGTACACCAAGATGTCATCAATAAAGACCACCACGAAATAATCAAGGTAAGGTTGGAATATCTTGTTCATGAGTCCCATGAATACGGATAGGTCATTGGGCATGCTAAAAGGCATCACCAGGAACACATAATGGCCATACCGACACCTAAAGGTTGTCTTCGATACATCCTCACCCGGTACATGAAGCTAATGATATCCTAATATGAGTTCTATCTTGGAGAACCACCTTACCCCATTATGTTGATCGAAGAGGTCATCAATCCTCAGAAGTGGACAATTGATCTTCATGGTCACCTAGTTTAGGTGCCGATAGTCCACACATAACCTCAAAATCACTTCTTCCTTCTTGGAAAACAATAATGGGGATCCCCTGGGTGAAACATTGGGCCTAAAGAACCCATTCTCCTACATGTCCTCCAATTGTACCCTCAATTCATGAATCTCTTTAGGAGACATCTGATAGGCTGGTGTAGATATCAGTTTCTTCCAAGGTTATGGGTCAAATAAGAAGTTTAACTCTCAACAGAGAGGTGAACATGGAACATCCTCAAGGGAGACATCCTTATACTCTACTATCACTAAGGAAATGGAGAACTCATTACATTCACTACACTGAGGGCCAAACTATCCAACTGAATAGGAACTGGCTACACCCTCCTCTACCTAAGTCCATCTAGAGCTGCATGAATTTCACCTCTACTGATAAAAGGAAATTTGGTTCAATCTCCATAGATGAACCACATCCTTTTCGTAATATAGTGAATCAAGTGATGAATGGTACTAGTCCATACCAAGAATGACGTTGTAAGGCCTCGACACTACTACCATGATATCCCAACCAATACTCTCATCTCTAAGAGTCTTGTCACACTATTTCCCCAATGTGTGGTCATTGGGTCTCATCTGTTAGAAGTCTCTATATGTGAGGGTCAAGTCAATGGTCCTAAATGGAACATCTAGGTGTCAAACAAGAAGAAGTAGAAGGAAATGTAAATCATTATTACTAGAGTCTATCAATGCTACAAGTAAAGTACAAAGACATGCATCATAACTTGATTCATCCCTGGAGTCATAGGGTTACACGCCTCAATAGTCTGCAAATCTCTACACTCTTGCCTTGCAGCATGAATGGTTGGATAATCACACGTGAGATTTCCCTTTTCATGAAAAGCATAGAAAAGCATGACCTTATGAAACTACCATGTTCCCTCTAATGAACCCTATGGATCCATAGCTTAATTTTCACACCAAAAATCCATAGGCTATACTGACCCTTCATCTCAGGTGATCATTGCCTCAGATGCCCATGACATAGATTTGAACCATGTGCCTCATCGCTAAGTGCCAACACAATCATCCACGACTTGGTCTGGCAAGATCCATCCACCTGAACCACTATAGGTGGACCTGGTAGCTGGTCAACATGTGGTGGTAACACTGGTATACCACCTGATGGGTCCATATCTAACACTAGTCCCTAAACGGATGCCTCGTTGCTAGGAAGACTGCTATCACTACCACGTATTGGGAACCGAGCTGGATGTCTATGGGGAGGCATTCTGAAATAGATCAAGATAGACTGAAAACAATAAATTATACCTGGTGGGCTAAATCTTATAAAAATTAACATAATGTGACACTTTTCCCACCTATTGTTTTATGCATTGAGATAAAAAAGCAGAATTTGAGGTGTTGTTGTGTGGGTACGTCAGCTACCGCACCAACACTGGAATCCCCAAATATGAAAGTTAGACTCGCAATATTTAACATTGTTGTGCAGAAAAAAATCTCATTCTATGCGGTAGAACCGACCACCTCTGATACCACTTTGTCATAATCCATCCCCTAGGGCCCGTGTCAAGACATACCCCTCGCATGCCTCCCAAAGGCCAGGGGTTGGTGACTAGTGTTGAAGGAGTCAACCTGCAAGTGGGAGGCATTATCCTAAGTACCTTTATGCACACACATTCCCAACCATGTCCCACAATCTAAAAGAGGAAAACAAGTATAATAGAACAAGTGCTAAGTACATGTAAAACTAAAAACAAGTGGGCCAAAATACTAACCCAAAAAAATAAATGAAAACACGAAAGTACAAAGGGACTCGGGTATCCATCCCCTGAATAACTCACCTGATAGTAAGTGTATTATAGCTACTGGAATCCAAAGTAGTACGTTCAGTTTTCCTTATCCTACTAGGCATCACCTACTCTTAGTCCTTGATGCCCCCCTTCAAAACATCCAACATCTTCACAGGACACAACACGTGTGGGGAAGCCCATGTAGAGGTGAGTAACATAGTACCCAGTAGGCGACCTACGTCCACTAAGGAGAAATAACAAAAACCAATGACAAAGCATAGACACCATGTAAGGCCACGAAGTAAGGCCACAAAGCGAGAACACAAAATATGGACAGATCACACCAGGTACAATCTAAAGCATACAAAGAAGGTTCATAAACTAATGTGATGAATATTTTTTAACCATTGAAGGAATAATCTTTTATGAGTCACTGCTAATATTTGGGCCACTAGGGATCCACATTGCTACTACTTTCCCACCAGGACACTAAAGATCCATATGGCTAGTGCTCATTTGTGAAGCTACTAAGGATCCAAATGGCTCCTGCTCATCTGTCGGGCCACTAAGGATCCACACAGCCACTGCTCATCTATCGGGCCACTAAGGATCCACACGGTTGTTGCTTGATCCATTGGTCATACCTAAATTTCCATGAAGTCCCACATATTATAACTCAAGGGAACATCTCATTTCAATGGTACCAATGAAACATACGGCGCATCGAACAGATTCCCAATCTCTATGATATGGGAATTTTAGTAAAAATGGCCCATTTGGATTCGAGTCAAATCCAACTCGGTCATACACCATCCCCCCTCAAAAACTACCATAGAGTATCTCTAAATGATCACCTCGTCATAAGGGTCTGAAAACTATAAATGGATCATCAATCAGACGCATGTTTTTCACATTATTTGTTTTTAGTAATCATGGGCTAGTTGTTTTTGGGCTGAGTCCAACCAGGTTGGACTGACCCGACCAACCCGACTCGGGGGGTCCCACATACACATGTTTAATTCGAGTAGCCCAAACCAAAATGGTTTGGGTTAGGGTAGGTCCAGTTTATCCTGGACAGTGGGCCAGGCCCAATGGGCCTCACCAGGCTTGACCGAGTTTGGTCGTGGGTCCAGCCTGCCAGATCACCTGACGACCTGGTATCATCTGGCCCGACTCGAAGGGTGCAGGTCCTATGTACCTGTGGGGGTCTATCCTACTAGGCACCAGTCTGGTCTACCAGCTCGGGTCTATCCTGGCCTATTGGATGAGGGGCGACCTGCCAGCTGAAGCTCGGTCCACCAGGGGCAGACTGGTGGTGTGTGCCTGGGACGCAACAGCAACCGCCCCATCCCCTCCCTATCCAAATGCAGCTTAAATGGAGTGGGACACACCTTCCGTACAGAGCCCGCTTGGTGTTGTGTCCAGCACCTACCACGGTCAATGGGATGCAAGCTTGCCTCTGCCATGGTTGAGTGACCGCAGCTCCCCAGGTTGCCCAGGCAGCTTGAGTGTAGGCTCCCATTTCAATGCAGCGCCGGTCAGCACCAGTCGGTGCCGCTCCTCCATACTGCCACGGCCAGCTGGCCATGCCATCCTGTTACCGCACAGCGCTGATGGTCATGTTACCTCCCTTCTCCCACAGTCTTCGCTGCCATCGTTTCCTTTGATGGGACTCTAAATTTTCTCCAATGGTCCATTTTGGGATCCACCTATGCCAACAGACCTCTTGAGTCGCCGCCATTCCTTCTTTGGCCCCAGATTCTTTTTATCATCGATTTGAGGATATGAACACAATGAACTCATGTGCGGAGGGACCCATGCCTTGTTTTCATCAGCCTGGACCCTCCATTTTAGAGGTTTAAAATAGGGCAAGGTCCAGGGATTACTATTTTATCAATAATAAAATTAATCCCAGAATAGAGTACCTAAGGATGGAACCCTCCCACAAGAACGTATGATCCACTGATCAACCTATTCATGGGTAAATCCGCATTAATCATTTAGAAAAATAATGCAGAAATCATAAAACAAAAAACAAGAAACTACCTCTTTGATGCTCGTTGTCATAGCGCTTCTTCCTTTAGTGTCCAAGAGGTCGATGGCATTCATCATTCTTCTAGTTATGTTGAAGTTGATGACATCAGCCGATAGTCATTATTCTTGGTTGGGGAAGGGATCCATCAGAGGTTTGTCAGAAAATCCTCAATGATTAATACTCATTCCACCAATGCATCAAAATATTAAAAAGGAACCACGTTGCAATGTTTCTATTACATTGTGATGTCATGTCGTTACACTTTTTCATTTATGAAACTATATTAATGTTACGCATTATTAAAGTATCGTTGTGTTCTGTGTTAATGAGATATTAATGACACCCATTAATGTGTGTCATCTTTGCCTTGTAAGTTCACCGCAATGTTGTTGTGTCAACACTTTTCCGTGAGAAAAGAAATAAAATAAATTTTTACCTTATTTTATTATTTTTCTCAAGATGTCCGAAAATTTACTTTTACGTTCGGCCCTTACTAGAGGAAGTTATGAAATTTCTAGGTGAATCTCAACATTCTATGTTCAATTGTGCCCTCATATTTTCGATCTGAACACTGGTACAAAAGTTAGAAAAACCCACTCCCACATTTAATAAACATGCATTAAAAAAGATCAAAATTTTATTTTGAGCAAATCTGGACTCAGAAACATGTTCCGTCAAAGCATGTATTCTTTAAATAATTCCATATAATTAAAAACAATTATACAGAAATTATGAGACATTAAAGAAAACCTGCACATATAATTTAATATTTAATTAATTAAATATTAATTATTAATTATTCTTCTAAAATTTAAATAGTTGGAATTCTACTAAACTCCTATCCTAGGGTAAAAAACCCAATTATGAAACAAAAATAGTTGTTAGTAAAATAAATAAAGTCATATTCAAGTGGTAATATCCATTTTCCCCCATAACAGGCATCTCAATAAAACAAATTCACATTTATGCTCAATATTTTAGTCTAAAAAACACAGGTTATTATCAAGATTAATTGTAATCACAAATGAAGATTTAACCATGAAATCTGAAGTCTGTAGGGAGTAAAATAACATAGAATAATTCCAAGAATTTCAGTAAGATTTTGCTTGAGATATAAAATGGAATTAGTTTTAAGGGGATATTATCCACTAAATCAGAGGGGGAGTTTGTTGAAACCCAAATATTTTTTAGTTGATTTGATGAAAATATATGTCGAATTGGATTTTTGGAAAATAAAAATCTTGAATATTTCATTTATTATTGATTTTTGGACGATATTTAAAATATTCCTTGGATTCCATGCTTGGAGTTTTTTTATGAATGGATTTAATTTATGGATATGTTATTTAAGAAATGACAAACACACATATGAGGAAGAACTGGTTCTGGTTAAGCCTAAATATGTACATATATTAATGTAATATGTTAGGTATGTATGGAGACTGGGGTTTATCAAAACTGGTGTCCAAGTTCAAAGGATCTACCAAGTTGAGTGGGTGGTAGGAAGGGGAAGTGTGTATGTGAGTACTCATGTGTAGAGGAACATTTTCTTGTAAAGTTATGTAGTTGGAACATAAATTAACATGAAAGGGTAAAGAAGTATTTAGCCTCTCATAGGTAGGGATATACATGATGTAGTAGGTAAGAACCAATGATTGTATAAATTGAATGAACTGTTGGGGATGTGATATATTATTAAGAGGTTCCCATTCAATAGGAATTTTTATTTTGGATAGTGAGGTGGAGGAAATGTTCCATTGTAATATTAAATACACATATGATTAAAATAAAAATAACCCCTCATCTGAAATAATGAAATTTTTGTTGTCATCTTCCTCCAACCATCTCGACAGGAAGAAGGAAGTGAACACCATGTGTAAAATAACACTCAAACCTATAAAATCTCATGGACATGTCACCATTATATTTCAATTTTCAGGAATATTTAGTAGAGTCTTTGGGAAACATGATGAATCACTATACGGGAGATCTAGTGGATTGCATTATGTGAAGTAAGATAAGTGTGGGATTATAACAAAAAGGTAAATGGGTTCAATACTAGTTTTTCATGTGTTTTTAGGATAGTATAAATTTATATATAAGTGTAATCTAAAATTAGATTCCATGTATGAATATTGATGAGCATTTTCACATATAAAAAATACCAATTATAAAAATTAACCACATATGCAGATGATGAGATAATTTACATAAGAAATTTTAACAATAGTAAAATTTAGCAATAAATTATTCATAAAATATGAAAGAAGAATTTTTTTAAACACCAAAACCATTATATACAAATATTTTAAGTGGTAATATACATGATTTTATTGTGGGAATAATTTATGTCTGTTTTTATAGAATAAGAATTCCAATATAAAAAAATAGAAACAAATTTAAATGTTTGATGATTATTATGGAAAATGTACTGATAAAATTAATGAATAAAATAATCACCCATCGATAAGGTGAAGTTTTAGAACCTAAGAATGATTTATGTGTGGTTATTGAGGTATTTTTATAGTTCTCTATCCTCATAAATTTCTATATTTTTCAAATATTAAATACTGTATGTGAATGTTTTGGAAGAGAATCATTGAGAGTTAAATGAGTAACCCATGACTCATATATTAAAGAGGAAATGGAGGAATTTCATATTTTAAAATATAAAAAATTATTATATGATATATTTATGTGACTATAAGAAACTAAGATACAAAGGCATAAAAGGAAGGCTCTATTCCCTTCAAAAATATTATTAGAAGGAAGAAGTGACTTATTGTGATATATATACATAAAAAAGAAGGAGGAGTTTGATAATGCATACAATATTCATGGAAATAAAATAGAGATGAGGATTCATACCAAGTTATTAAAGAAAAATAACAACTTCTATATATAAGGAAGTGAAAGGGGAGTTTTTTTATCCATCAAAGTTAAGTCATTCTAGTTTCTTTAATGAAAAGAAGAAGTTGGTATAACAAATTTTTTTCAGAAAGCGGATGACTTGGTGTCTTCTAAATATCCATCCAAAAGATAATTAGTTTCCATATGCTCTAATGGAATGGAGACTTTGAATGTGATATTCATAGGAAATTTCTGATAGAGCTAGTGGAGTTTTAATTACACTAATTCGTATTTGGTGAAATCTAATAAATAATAGGCGGTATTGTTCATTATCCAATTTTCCCATTATATTTACCATTAAAGTAGTGGGTTAAGGAGATAATATTTTAGGAAGTGATCATGGGGAGATATTTCTTCTACACCGATCTATTGTTAAGGAAGTGATATTATGAAATAATGATATAGACTAAATGTAACAAGTATCGAGCTTATTAATTTTTTCCCCCAATATACTATTAGATATATACACTTTTAACTAGATCATAGTGGTGACATAAGTAAAAACCATTATGTCATTCTTCTTGAGTTAATTTTCTTTCTATGCCTCATCACCAGATAAATTTGATAATACAATCAAATGAAAAATTGATATAAAATACAATTCATTTAATTGGATCAATAAAAATTCTAAAAACTAAAAGAAATGACTCTTATATTTTAGAGATAAATATATAATAGGGAAAGGAAAACATTTGAACAGTATCCATACCATAATTCACCCTCTCTTATGATATCAAATCGCCATTAGGGCCTAACACATGGGTAGAGTGGAAATCCCTTTTCCAAGACATCATTTTTATATTACATGAATGATGTGGAATGATAAATAAAACAGTTAAAATTTCATAGTAGTGTTAAATTGACCTTGATATGATGTACATATGAGCACTTCAAGCACCACCCGTGCCTCGATATATATCAAAAAACATCTATTTGAGGTTCTATAACTCATATAATTATGATCTGAATCTCATTTCTCAAAATGAACCCTAATGTTGAGTAAAAAATTCAAATTCCATTATAAAATTTTCAACCCAAAAAGATATGGGTCTTTATTTTGTCCCTTAAATGCACTTATTTCACAAAAGATGGCTTTATTGTCCTTAATAATTAATATTGACATAAATTTGATTTTAATTCATCATTACTTTGATGTATTCTAGCATGGAATACTAAATTATTTTCCACTGCACAATAGTAATTCAATGGTTCACTATTCATATAAAACTATGCACTACTAGAAATAAGATCTATACCAATGGTTTTGGGCAAACCATTAGTATAGTTCACTTATTTGGGCATATACCAACGGTTTGGCCAAAACCATTGGTATAGGTCACTAATTTGGACATATACCAACAGTTTGCCCAAAACCATTGGTATAGGTCACTTATATGGACCTATACCAATAGTTTTGGCCAAACCGTTGGTATAGGTCACTTATATGGACTTATGCTAATGGTTTTGGCCAAACCATTAGTATAGGTCCACAATAAAGACCCTATACCAACGATTTTGGACAAATCGTTGGTATAGGTCCCAAAATCAAAGAATCTATACCAACGGTTCTCAAAACCGTTGGTATAGGTCTATACCAACAGTTTTGAGAATCGTTGGTATTGATACATGTATTGTTTATAGAATATTATTAAATATAACATTAAATAAATCAAAATTTAAAATATTTATGATAATAAATATATATTTATGAAATTATGTTCACAAAAGTCAAGTTAGGTTAGTGGTTAGGTCGTTCAATCATAAACTGGAGGTATTGGGATCAAAACCAAAAGAAGGATTCTTTTTTGAAATATATATACCAATATTTCTATGGAACTGTTGGTATAGATTTTTCATATTACATATACCAACGATATTGAAAACTATAGGTATAGGTCTATACCAATGGTTTTTTCAAAACTGTTGGTATAAAACTATCCCCTCGACTAACTAGCCAACGGTTCTCCAAAACATTGGTATAGGATATACCAAGAGTTTTGGGGCCTATACCAATAGTTTAAAACCATTTTTATATGTTATTTTTCTATTATTGATTCCACCACTGATAACCATCACCCAATAAATTTGGTAGCACTCAATGATTCCTCTATATTTTAAGATAACATAGTTTCACTAACCAGTTAATATCCTTCCTTATAGTGGTCCTCAATAGAATACTTAGTTCATATAGACTGGTTCCAACCCATGGTGTATCCCACCATAGGAATCACCAAGAAAAATTCATATCTATATATCCATTGAAAATATTTATGTAGTTCCATCACTTAGAACCGAATTTAATGACAAAAAACTAGTCGATCTTCCCTTGGAATACCATTATTGTAAATGATCAGCCACACCCACATACACTCTATCTCATCTCCTAATCATGATTCCTAATTCTTAAGGGGAGTCATAAGATCATTTAGAAACACACATCATTGTTAAAACCCAACATTCGGGGTAATTGAAAATTTTAATCATCATCCAATTATATCCACTATTGCACTCCACCTATGAGTACCAAAAAGTTTCTAATCTAAATGACCATCAAATCACATCCAAAGTAATCATGAGAATAATGTAAAATCAAAATGTCTATCTAATACAATATATAAAATTAGAAATATAGTATTTGTGAGGAAAAAAATATAAATATAGAAATATAATACATGATAATAATGATGTCACTACAACTTCCCATGGTTAGTATCATCACATCCATTCCACAACCATAATGACCGTCATACCTTTATGATTGGTAAGACACTCCCCAAAATAATAGTATCTATTATTATCACTTGAATAACCCAGACACTGATATCCAAAATACATGCTCTATCCATTACCCTAAAAAATGATTGGAAATACCTCAACACCTATCACAAACTCAATTATATAGAAAAATATAACAAATCCAGAGGTGTAGAAAAATAATAAAATAAAAAACACAAATTAATTTAATTTATAGTGTTTATGTCCAAAATAAATATCCCCAATATTAAGTGGGTCCATACCTGTGAAACAAACTTCAATCATAACTTGATATATAAGATAAACTATAACTGAAGTTGGGTTAAGTCATCCATCCCATTTAAGGTAAAAGGAATCATGTATGAATGATTCAGATCATCCAAGCAAACCTTCCCATTCAAGGATATAGGAAAGAAGTATAATAGGGTTAGAAAATGATAAGAATATCTCATTCCTTAAAACATTCAGATGACAATACACAAACATGGGAACCATTGTATTAATTTATAATATATCCCTTTTAATGAAAAATTTTACCAAATTATATTTCAATAAAATTACAACAAAGTTGATCCTAAAAACATACTAATATAACATGTACAATAAACTAAACAAGAAAACATAATCATTTTGGTATTAATCAATATAATATATATGATATTATTTTGTGATTTACACTAAATGAAATTATAATACATGAATTATCATCTAGAATACAAGGAATAAATATGAAATTAAAAAATGGAAGAAAGACATTTCAATATAACTAAAATAGTTTAGTTTGTAACTATTTTTCCACAAAAAAAAACTCGAAGAAACATTATTATAGAAACCCATTTGGTTTTTATTAAACACACTCAGACATATATCATTACAAGATAAACTCTAAAATAGTATTATAAATTATGGAGGTGTTTTCTACTAATTAATTTGTTTATCAATTTCTTGGGTCTATGGAAGATGATTAAGCCAACACTTATAGAATATGATAAATATATAATAAAAAGATATTTAATGTTTAGACCAATATTGAAAAGGAATATATAATTGTGGAATTAAATAAATTAAATACATTGATATCTTGTTATATATACTTTTGTAGTAAATAAAGTATAAATAACTCAAGGAAATAGAATGATTTAATAAGGTCTAGATTTTTGAGAACATATTTTATAACAAATTCAAAGAGAATAAATAAAAGTAGGATTTAGAGGAAATATAATGACATGCCATGTCACATATGGGAAATATAAATTAAATAAATTCACCCAAAAAAGGGATTGATAATAGGAAGCATGAGATTTGTGGAGAGATGATGGAGTTCTTGAAGGAGGTTGAAATAGAAGTAAATAGGGAGAAATCCTAAATCATAAAAATTTAGGGGTTTAATTTAAATTTTGAAAATAATAATATGTACTTTTATTTAGTGATTTATATCTTAGAACCTATGTTATACAAGGTAAAAATCCACCAGGTACTTGGTAGTTCATGATATAACTACTTGAATACTAGGTTCCCCACTTGGTACCTCACACAAAGTCACATGGTACATGATATTTACTTTACCTCACCTGTTCCCATTTTCCATTAACATCACTTGTATCCTCATAAAACCTCCTTATCTAACAATTAAACTAGAAGTGGAATAAATGGAAAAGGGAATTACCAAACTATATGTTTAGGGTCCTTAGAAGAATCCCAAAATCTGGCTTCATATCCCTAAAATCTTTAATCAAATTTTTATGGGAATAATTCCAGCCACTGAAAATTCATTTCATCCTTATTCTCATGGGGTTCACCATAGATATTTCCATAATACCACTTAAACCAAACTAGAGGAATTAAATTTCTATATAATTCTTTCTTACATTCATTGAAAATTTATATATGATGTGTTATATTAGATTCTTCTGCCTCAAAGATCAATGTCATCATACCAAATCAAATGTAAGGGGTCAATTACATACTTTCTTAGTGAATAACGAAATATAGTGTTTTTAATGGTGAATAGTGTTTACTTTAAGAGAAATTTATAGGGTGACTCTCCTACTCTATTCAGGAAGTTGAAATGGTTTACATACCTTATCTTAGTTTTACCTTTCTTTCATCTGTTAAAGAAATAATTTAATAAATACCCACATTAAATTTAATCACTTATAATAACATCCCAGGATTGATTATATTGTAATGTGATCTTTACTAGTATTAGGCCATTTTTAATTGACCTAAACCAATTCGTTCATCTCCTAGAAATGTATGTTTGATTATAGAGGATTTCCCTATCACATAATAATAGAGAGTAGAATGATATGGCCATCCATATAAATATTTAAATAGTTCCACCAAGATAAAATATTGGTAACTAATACAATCATATGATTCAACCAAGGAGGGTTGATCCTCCCACAAGACACCTATTTGTGAAAATAGTACCACATCACATCCTTTAATATACAAATGTTTTTTTGGGAATAGAAATCAGAGTTTGGCTGAAATAAATATATAATTTCATCCATAAACCCAATATTAATTAAATTCCATTAAATTATTGAGATGTGAACCTCAGCTATATTTTTGATATATAATTAAATTTCACCTAATGAACCTTTAAAATTCCATTGGCATGTAATTTCCCATAAACAACCTTGAAAGAATCCCCCCTGATAAAAAAAGCGATTCATCGTTTTTAGATGATCCACAATCACACACACTGTATCCATGGCATTAAATAATCTTGGTAGATGGGTAATTAAGACTATTATCATTTCATGTCATTTAAGAACATAAAAAATTCATGACTAAAGAGTAATGGTAAGTTTATTGAGCTCTAAATTTTCCTACTGATGTGGATGGTATCTAAATATAAACTACTCAATAGACATCCTTAATAAGGAAAACTAAAATGAAAAATGTGTATCTCAGAAAATTTTTGTGATCCCATGAAAACATTCCCATATAATTCAATGTAAAATTTCCATAACTTCAACTCATATTCTCAAAACGCTGATGAGTCCTCCATGGATATATAATAAAGAATGAAAATCATGAAACTAGTCACTAAGGATCTTCCTAGCATCATGTTTTTTCTAAAAAAATACATAATAAAAATCTAATATGTTGAAGTATTTACATAATTCTAAAATATATGATGTGGGATTAATGTGGTTTAGAAATTCTTAACTATGATCCTTGATCACATCAATATCAAGTTCATCCTTGAACATCCTTTTCCACCATTATTCGTTTTCTTTTATGATATATTAACAGTGAATTTTCTTTTTATGGGTATCAATAACCATATTTCCATAACTATAAGAAAACTAAATATAAATGTTTAAATAATCAAGATATAACACCCAAATCCACCTCCTTAAGTTTTTTATTTCACTGGGAAGATATAATTATAGATTTTATGATCAATTATACTATAAAAAATTCAGCAAAAAAATAATTCCTCCATAAATTTAGTCCATGAACCGATGTATTCAATTCCAAATCATGGGTGGGGTAGTTATTTTCAGGTGGATAAACTTTTTTATAACCCTAATCCACTAACCATTGATTATGGGTGAGAAAAAATCCATGTCCCACGGAGGGTTCATCACAATAAAGATCAAATAACTCTCCTAGATATGTTACAATATGAACTAGATCTAAGATTACCTCTTATTTAATTCCTAGAAGTCTACCCCACATTGAATAAACTATTAGAATATATCCTTATTAATAGTTAGAACATTCATGAGATAAATGATTCTTGATAATTCCTAATATAAATTTTAGTAATACCCCTTGAGTTTTTGTAATATTTTAATATTAAAAAAATTCAATAGAACCTTTTTTGACATTATTAAATCCATTTTTCCATGATCCACTAAAATTCTTTGTTTTGAGATAACACTCCCAAGAAAAATAATATTATAAATACAAAAGGAAAATTTTGTTATATTTTATTATAACTAATAAACCCACAATATTTTAAATAAGATACAAAGATATTTAGCATGTATGTTTTGATAATTGAAACAAGCTAAGATATTATCCACAAAAATTATAATAGATGGTTTCTAGATTGGATGAAAAAAATTTATATATTAGGGATACAAATGTAGAAGGATCATTAGTCAGTACAAATGTAAGGAAATGATACTCAAAATTTTTATATTGGTTATAGAATGCAGTCTTAGGGATGTCTTATGATCTAACATGAAGTTGGAGATGACATGAATAAAGATGAAATTTCAAGAACCATCTTCCCCCTTTAACCGATCAAAGATATAATCAATAAAGTATAAAAGGTTAAAATTCTTAATATTTACTATCTTTGTACTTAGTTAGTCAATAATGAGGTTTAATATTCTATACACTATCTTAAAAAATATAACTAGCACATTTAAAAGAGATTACGACTGGCCTATGGTGTATTTTAAACATAAGCTCCACAAATAAAATATTCATCTCTCCGAACATAGTCAGATAAATTTTATAGGGTGGAATGGAAATAGATATAATTCTTGGAAAGATGCTAAAAGATATCCCACCTCATGCTTATGTGGAAATCTAGAGAATTATTAAAGAAATACATCTTGGTAGAGGTTTTTTAATGGAGGTATAATATGAAATTAATTAGGCTACATTTCTCTATGAATTATACTAGATATTAATGAGGAAACCCCTATAACCTACCCATAATTAGGACCTTATCAACTAGCCTGAAACACCCACTCTCTACGGAGTTTATACTGTGTACCAGGTAAAGACAAGATAAATACCCTTTGATAATAATCTTCAATGAAATAATGAAACTGAGTGAGGCTATTGATTTCTTGTATGATATCAAGCAAGTTCTTGTTTAAGACTATAATCTCCTAGATATGGCCAAAATAAGTAACCACTAAGGTACATAAGGTATAAATTATTGACTTCTATTCCATTATTCCTTGATGTGTATTAAATATCATGTATGAGGTAAATATCTCCAATTTAATTTGAAAAATGTGATGAAAAATTAAAATAAATCAAGGATAAACATATATCATATAAATAAAAAGTAAATAAAATGGATTCTAGAATTAATCATAAAATTATAGATGAACCAATTATAACATTAATTTTAGATGGATCCACTACATATACACCACCCACAACTGTGTATTTTCCCTACGGTGTAACACCTCCATTGAAGATTTCACTACAACCACTTGACCATGATTACATTGGCTTCCCATCCAAACCCCTAGATGGTGGTAAACTTCATCTTTGAGGTTAATCTACCAATGTATGTTATGATACCTAGGTTATTTGAGGTCATTATACAACCCTATATGATGAATTTTATCAATATAAAATTTAGATATAATCATACCAACTAGACAGGTGGCAATGTATATCTTTATAGGTGAAAAATGGAATGATGTTACTGAGGCATTCACACTTGAAATTCTGTGTAAAATATCTTCCCAAACAAGAAGTGAAAGTTATTCCTTCATCTTCTATGCCTTGGTATGATTATACTTTTATCATCTAAACCTATTGATATTTCCAACCATTGGAGGAAATATCACCCATATCTAGGAAAAGCAATGAAATTCCTAATCTTGGGCCTCCTTTAGATCCATTCATATCTAGAAACAAATTTCTACTAGTTCATTGAAGGTAGTATAGTTGAAAGAAAAAATATGTGCCTATAATGGATCCTTCATACCCTCATTAACTCAGTTAATATAATTCATATAAAACATAACAACGAAAATATCTTGAAAATTTCTATAAGATAAATGAAAATATTTTCAAGATTACAATATGATGACCCACCATCAATGAGATTCTACTTATAATATTAGGTTAACTGGTAAAACCTCAAATTACTTAGGTGTCCCATTACATTTAGTGATCTGGTGATGATAATTGATATATTATTTGACCTCTTTAATAGACACATCACCCTAGAAGAAAAAAAATATGGAGACATTGGAAATCATTCACAATTTTAGATATGGTAGGCTCCTTTCATGGATATTACTATCATATAACATAAACAAAGACCAATAGGTATAATTTAGGATATTTAGGTGGCACAAGATCCCTCTCCCATTACAACTCGGTGGTATGTGGTGATTTATCTGATGTCCTCATCAATAATGTAAATAAAAACATCAATTTCTTCCCCTTTTTGTTAACAATCCCAATGTTATAAATATTGGTAACAATGCTTAGTTTATAAACAATAGGTTGCCCATTTAATTATTTATATATAAAAATAATTCCATTTTTAAACACTTTCCCATAAAAAACATAATTAATTCAAGAAATATTTTAAAATAAATTTTATTTCGTAAACAACATAATTTAAATATTATTTTTTGGAAACAAGTAGACATGATTCAAGATTAACTAAATATAATATAACTATAAAAAATGATAAAACAATTTAGAATTAAGGTAACCATATATTGACTCATATTATTCTTATATTGACCAATAAATATATAGGAAAAAATCTATTTATTTCTTTTTAATTTTTTTGTTAACATGTTCTTAAAATTGATCCAAATTACAAAATAATCAAGGGAATAAAACCATTTAATATTTCATGTAATCATACATATGCCTACCTATTGATCCTTAATATTATGTGTTACTATTTATGACTAAGAAAAATTCAAAGATGAAAGAATGGATGATGTTCCAAACTAAAATTTTTAACTCTAACATATGCCGTAATTATCATGGACATGAATATTTATGGGCCAAATCCAGACTCCTCAGAACCTTCTATCCCAACTATTCTCAAGTGACTCACCCTGGATCCCTTTATTTCTGATTTAATACTTGTTATTAATGATTATTTTATATATACCCTAATATTATTGAGTAGGTTAGAAACATTACCTATATAACACCTATCAATCACTAGGGGATGTTATAAATGATGGGGATTGGGATCCATATCTGTGGGAGATGGTTCTCCCTCAAGATATGAAAATATACCCTCGAAAAGACCATTTCAAAAGTGGCATGACCAAAACATATCAAGAACTCTAGACATGACTAGTCAAACACCGAATCATAATCAACATGGAAGAAGAAAACAGATACCTGAAAACATATAGACACAACTAAGAATTGTAATATATTTCATAAATAGATCAAGACCACATTAGTAATTGATACTATAAATAAAGAAACAATAATTTTATCAGTTTTCCAAACATGTATAAGTGACCTCAAAATTGGATCTCCCATGTAATGTCTCTCATGAATAAAACTAAGGATAACCATTTGGAATCGATCATACACTTCTTCCAAAAAGTGAATATGATTTCCTAAAAGAGTCTAAATTCAGGTTCATCTATTTATAGTAAGCTAATGATAAATAGATAATAAGAATAGATTTGATACTTGGATTGTTTTATTTATGGATGATTGAATCATGGAAGTAAGTGATGTCAATACCTCGATATCACCCCATAAAAGCTTCTACAGTAACAAAACCAAAATAAAATTGAGAAAATAAAACAAGCCAATAGGTCTTGGGTTATTAAGAATGGGGATTACTTCCATTTCTATGATAATATTCACAAAGAATAGATATAGAGTTGGGATAATTCATTCAATATTAAAGATAAGAGGTAGAAAAAATAAATTCACCCATACTAAGAAATGATGATAAAAAGCATGAGAAAAATGTATTATAGAGGGATCTATTAATGGAGTGTGAAACATGAGAAAATGGGGGTGAAATATATATGGTTAACAATTTAGGGGATTAATTATATTTTTAATTTTTTTCCCCTGATGAAAAATAATTATTTAACTCCTAGGTGTTTGGATGGGATTTTCGACAGGTGGATTTGTTCAAAATATGAGTGGTATTTATTTTTTCGAATATCTTTGGTATTGAAAAAGAGAGAATATATGATTAATTGGAAATAAAATTCTTTTATTTGTTGGTTATTGTTGAATAATTTTTGTGTATTCACTAAATCCATAATATTAGAGTTGATGTAGTTTATGGGATGTTCCATAAAGGCTATAGGTTCTCAAATTTTAATTTAAAATAGTTTGAATGGATTTTGGAAGCTTATTTATGGGTAAATCTAGAATTATGTTTCTTGTATAAATTTAAACACATCCATTCATAACGTAAACCAAGGTAGATTATGGAGTTTCATAAGGGTATCTCACCCGTGAGTAAAGGTAACCATGACTATGCATAAAGGTATGATAAAGAATTTTTTATTGTGTAATGGTAGTTTCAAACTCTATGTAAATTTATAATGGAGGATATAAAGTTATATAAGGGTTTTAACACCCTTGGTAAAGAAAAAAGTCAAGATGAATTGTGTAAGGGTTGACTAGGTTATGTAAGGGTATCTCACAAAGCCTCACATGGTACCGAGGTTTTGTAAGGATATGCATGTAAGGGTAAAATATATTTAAAGGTACTCATGAAGGGGTAACTGAATTGTTTTTTATGGTTATGGATGCCCAATTAAGGGTAAAAGGTGTTGCAATAAGGGTAACCTATCATTTCTACAACTCATTTAAAGGTACATTAAATATGCATAAGGCTATAAGGAATCACATGTTAGTATTGAATGTGGAAGCTTATGGTTACCTAAACCTCTTTAAGGGTATCCCAGACATGTTTAAGGGTAAATTATGACATGAATATGTGTATATGGATTCCTTTATGATGTTTATGACTCATATAAAGGTATGAAAAATAGTATTATTCTATAGAGACATGAATTGAATGCAAATATAGAAATTTCCATTACATAGATAAAGATTAGAAAAATAGATACATGGATGTTTAGACTGTGAATTTGGATATATAGAATCATCATATATGTGGTTTTAGATCATTAAAATTGCTACATGGTTGTACAACCCCATGGAATTGGCTATAAAGAAACATCAACAATGTAAGGGTTATCTAGAAGCTCATATAAGGGTACATGTGATCGACACAGTCATAATTGTAAATGGGAGGTTAAAACATGAAATTAATTGTATGTTCCATATTATCCATGCATGGATATTGGAGAATATTGTGTGTTTGTGGGGGGGGGTCTAGATTTTAAAAAATGCATTATTTGAGTATTTATTCTTAAATGGAGGTTCAACTAAATGTGGTGAAGGAATTATGGTTGTGGGATAGGGAATATTAAAGGGTAAAGACCATGTTTGTGGTGTTATATAAAAATAATGTTTTACATATTGACAAAAAAATGTAGGTTATACAGGTGGAGATATTGTTGGGAATTCATATACTTCCGATATTTATCTAATGATATCCATGAAAATGATACAATATATAACTGAATAATTTAAGATACATTAATAGCTCATAGAATAAAATAAGTTGTTATTCATTTTTCTAATTTTTTAAATAAATACATGAAGAGAAGATTTTGATATTCTTGGGTAGTTGAAACACATGTGATAATGGCTATATAATAAGGGATGTTTTGTATCATATGAGATATCACCCATTAGAAGAATAAAATAAGTGAATCTCCACCACATTAAATATCCATTGAGGGAAAGTGAGAAATTTACATTAAAATATCTTAATTAGAACATATGGTTTCATCCGTTGTGGGAATGACAATTATTAAAGAAATAGATAATATCAATTGGAGATTCAACTGAAGCTCAATAATGTGTGTTTCTAGGTTTAAAAAAAATTATGGTTGTTTCAAAACAATTCTGAAAATAAGAAGTGTTGTATCAAGGGTATTTTCACAAATTTTATAGGATCATAAAAAGGGGATTTTGTATTTTATTTACCTCTAGTAAAAGATGCATTTAATGTTTCTAATGAAGAGACCTCCAAGTAAATAAATTGTGTGTCGATTATATCTAGATCATTGATCAATGTAAAAGAAATAATTAAATCCTTTACAATGATATTGTTCTAAAGAAGGAAGGATTGAGGCAGTTAATTTTCAAAAGAAGTGAGATACATATAAACATTTTAAGGTACAGATCCTGTGAATAAAGGCTTCCTAGTTTGAACTTGTGCAACTAGTGAGCTTCATAGTAGATTATGGGGAACACAACAATTATGATGGATTCTACTTGGATGTATCCCAGTGAGGGTTAAATATTTAAATACTCATGTCCATATTTTATTTATACTTGTTTTTAAAAATGTAATGCAATCCAAAGAATATCGATTTAGAGAGAATAAAAAGTGACCCTCAAGGTTGAGAAGTAGTGATCCTATACAAAAAGTTATATATTAAATGGATAAAGAGTTATAATTTTATTTTATAGTGTATGCCCTAATTTATTACCCCTATCAATGTAATATCACTCCATGTCCTTATATATGACTATAAAATGGTATCAATGAGAGAATCATTTTGGGACTAGTTAATGATCTAACCTGGTATAATGTTTTGTTAAATATTTCATACAAATTGAGGGATCCTTTCTTGGATGGAATTAAATTCAATTCATGGATATAAGAGTTAATACAATTCATAGAAGATTATTTTGGCATTTTTTAGAAGTGGAGGAAGATGAATGTTTTTGTTAGGATGAAATGGGATCATATTTTAGAAAAATTAAAAAAAATAAAATTGATGATTTAGTGTATGTGGAATTAAAGAAGGATATCAAGGAAAACATGTATATGAACGTGAATAATGGATGTTTCTCCAAATAAATGTGTATTTAATTGGAATATATGATTTGGAAATAAGAAATTCAATGGGAGAAGTGCCTTATGAAAAAAAGGAAATAATAATAAGATCAAGAGAAAGTTATCCGAGATTATTTATTCTATATCCAATGTAAAATATAAACATTATTACTCCAATTATAATCCTAATTTTGAGAAAATATATGAGATTTATAAATATATATTATATAGGATAAGAAGATATAATTCTTGTGATGAAATGGAAATAACATCAAGTTGTTATTACAAGGAATACTCATGAAATGAAAATGAAGATCAATGGTGTATCATTCTTGGAGTGTAATATTCAATGATTCAATATTTTTCATTGGAACTCAAATGGTTAATGAATAAAAAAATTTCCTCAAAATTCAGAATGCATAAAAAATAAATGAAGAAAAAGGATAAAATTATTATTCTTAAATATATTTCCCAAGAGATTACAACACAAATATCCATAGGGATGAATTGAAGGAAATTTTTCTTCGAAAAAAAATTGAAGAAATGAAATGAGATTTTAATGATTCTCACATAGAGATGATTTGTTTGTCTACAAATCAGGAATTATAGAATATGATAATGGGATACCTTTAGGTGATGATGACCACATCTTGAGAGATGGTTATGATCACTCTAAAATCCATATCTATATGTATATGAAAAAGATAATTCAATATATATATTCAGTATGTATAGTATTATTTCATGAAAATTATGGAATTGTGGCTCGAGAAATGAAGGAGGCAACAAACTTCTGTAATTGTAGAAGATCTGGGAACATCATGGATATATTCTTTGAAGACAGCAAGCCCAAATAAGTTTGAATATCTCTTATAGTACCAATATCTCAAATAAGGAGAGAAAAAATAATTTCTTATTTTAATGGTAGATATTTCATTTGTTCTAACATTAGTCCCAAGACATGGTATTTCAATAGGAGGAATGCATGGAAGGGTAAATAAGATATATAGAGATACTACACTCCATTGAATTAAAACAAGATTGTTAATCCTGGGAAAGTCCTATGAAGATTTTTTATTGGTTAATTATTTTGGAGAATGAAAATAAGACTGAAAAAAAGTGTGTATGAAGAACCAAAATATGATCAATCACAACAAATTTCTACTAATAAGAGAAGAAAAATATAGAAGCAAAAATATGAGGTTGTTCAAGCTATGAAGAAGTTAGAAGAGAATGTGTAGTTTAGTCCACCATATAATATGTACTCAATGATAGTTATATTATAAATAAAGGATTAGGTTTTCCAATATAGTCCTAAAAACCACTCAGATGAAAATGTGGAATAAGTAACAGAGAAGAAATCAAAATGTGATATCCACTAGTTATTCAACACAACAAGATACTTGTTATTGTGTTATCAACTCCACAGGTGTAGAAAATACCCAATCAAGGAAGGGTGACAATTTCCACATCAATGAAACAAAGTGAACATGTCGTGTCAAACATGGGAAATAATTTTTTAGAAGGTTGATTTTTCTATCTATAAGTGATAACAAAGAACATGAATAGATGATTTCATTCATATCCCAAAAATATGAAAAAGGGAATAAGAAAGGTGGACAAGGATGATTTGTTTTATCTTGAACTAACCCATTGCACAAATTGAGGAAGTAATTGTTACCCCTCCCACATATACATTATTGTGTATAAATTTTTTTGAGGATGAGGACAATTATGGGGAGATATGATCCATGTTTTTGATCATGTTTAAAAAACAAATGATTGTTTGGATGAGAAAAACACAAGTGGATGCTGTAAAATAAAAATATAGATATGCCTAAATCGATATGTAAATGGTGATTTTAGTTGTTTTCTATAGATTAATTGATATTTCCTTATATTAATTGTTATATATATTGAATATGAATGATTTTGGATAATTTAAATGTTGAAAAATAGGATTGGGTGCTAAGATGGTGGTCAACAAAGTTCATATTAGGTTATTTTTTTGAATCAGACCTGAAAATAGAAGAAGATGATTGGGAAATGACAAAAACCACAAAAATGAGTTTTATATTCTTTTTTTATCAAATTGTATTGTGTTTGGTAACATTTGACACATTTAAGATATAAAAAATATTCATAATTGTAAGATGTTTTCCAATAAATGGTACCATATTTTTTACACCAACAACTGATTAAAAAAATATTTAATCATGAGACAATTTATTAGGGAAGTTATGAAAAAAAATTAGGATTTAAGTTTTATCTGATGTTTCTAAACCCAGTGATGATTTTAATAGAATGTAATTCATATGATATAATTTTTTTTTAATTGAAACTCTTGAAACAAGTGGTTTCAAATGTTTATCAAGTTGTATCAATTACCTCATTATGTGGTAAATTCTCACAAATAAATACATTAATGTTATTTAGTAATGGTTTGTTATAAATTGTTGGAAATAAAAGGTTATATTTTGATAATGGTAGATCCAAAGCTATTGTGTGTCTTTTGAGATACTCATGAGTTACATGGAAAACCATGTTGCTTAATTTAACACTTTTTTCAATATACCAAATTCCATATTAGTGGGATTGATGGATTTTTTGATATCTTATGTGCCAAGTGGTAAATTCATTAAATGATTCTCCAATAAAAATATAGAAGGAAGGATATTGGATTGAATAACAAGTGGTTTCAAAGGGTTTGGCTAATCAACATGTGGACGATTCCAAAGAATAAAGTTGTTTTAATGAAGGTGGTGAAGAAATCTTGAGAGGAGTAGTTGTGTATTATTTAAATCCTTCCCTACACTAATTAAGAGAAGCTATGAAGTCATTAAATTCCCCACTAAAAATGATAAGAAGGAAGAAAGGTTCACCCTTATTTTGAAGTATGCAAAGAAGCTATTGAAAAAGGGATGGATTATTTTCCTGAAAAATGGATATTTTTATTTTTCATTCATAAGTCTAGGGGGATTAGAAACATAGGTAATTACACCTTTTTTATTTAAATTATGAAGAATAAGTAAAAATAAATATTTTTTCACTTGGTTTCAAGGTGATATTGTTATAAGGATGTTGTAAAATAATTCCAAGGGGGAGATTTTTGAACTACTAAATTTGGGAATGGATTTATTGACTAGTAGATTTATTGAAAATATGTGTAGTTTTTAATTTCTAGCATTATTTGATTTTTTCTCTATCTTAAAGATTGGATTTGGTGTAAATAAAAATCTTGGATATTTAGTAATTCTTGGAGAATTGTTATGTATTTATTCAATCAAAAAAATTCAAGTTGAAGTAGTCCATGGGATGTTCCATATAGACAAGAGGTTATTCAATATTAATTTGAATACATTTTAATGGAATCTATAATATTTCATATGGGTAAGTCTATAATTATGTATAATATAAAATGGTAACTAGGTATATACATAGAGAGAACTAGGGAAGAATATGGAGTCCTGTAAGTGTAGCTCACCCATGCGTAAAGGTATCCAGAACCAAGCATAAATGAGTGATGAAGAAATTAGTGTTGTGTACAGGTACTCTAAAACCATGGGTAAAGGTATGCTAGAGGATATAGAGTTATGTATGGGTAACCAATGCCCTATGTAATTCTAAGAAAAGAAAAGATTTTATATTTTAGGGTCGACCAAGTTACATTATGCTACTAAACATTTGGTCTCTAGCCACAGTTTAAAACCGTGGCTATAGGTCCTCAAACCATGGATATAGGTAATATGCACAATTTGAGAAATTGTGGATAAGTTTGACCTGGCTATAGGCCTAGACTTATAGCCATGGTTTCAAATAGTAACTCTAGGTCTAGAGCCATGGTTCAAACCGTGGATCTAGGTATACATCTATAGTTAAAACCGTGGTAATATCTCTATTACCACAGTTTAGAACCGTGGATATACTAGAGGAGGGACACAATTTATTACCACAGTTAGAAACTGGGGCATTAGACCTATAGACACTGTTAGAAACCGTGTAAATAGACCTATAGTCATGGTTAAAAACCATGGATCTAGGGTCTGTAAACACATAAAAAATAGACCCCACCCCGCTGTACACCCCTATAGTAGCCCACCTCTTGTAGACCCCTCCATCCTAGACACTAGACACCCCCACTCTACATAAACCACCCCGAACATCCCCCCTCCTGGATAGACACTGGACACCCCCCCCCCCCTAGACAGAACCTAGACACCTCCCCCAGACCCTGGACACCCCCAGGGCAGAGCATAGACACCCTCAGACAGACCTTGGACACCCCCCGGACAGACCCTGGACATCCCCCCCCCCAGGACAGACCCTTGAAACCCCCCCCCCCCTTTACAGACCCTGGACACCCCTGGTACATACCCTGGATACCCCTTAGATAGACCCAAGACACCCCCAAGACCCAAGACACCCCCAGATAGACCCTGGACACCCCCGGATAGACCCTATACACCACCCCCTCCAGATAGAGCCAGGAAAACCCCCCTAGACCCTAGACACCCCCCAGACCCTGGATAGATCCCCCTGAATAGCCCAGACCTCCACTCCCCTGTACAGCCACCCCCACCCTCCTGAACAGACCCTGAACCCCCCCCCCCCCAGACCCTGGACACCCACATACCCTGGACAGATCCCCCTGGACAGCCCAGATCCCCACCCCCTGGACAGCCACGCCCACCCTCCTGGACAGACCCTGGAACCCCCCCCCCCCAGAACCTGGACACCCCCAGTCCTACCCCCACCCTACCTGTTTCCCTCCCCTTGCCTCTACCAGCCCAACTTGCACCCCCTACCAGCCCTCACTTTCAGCCCCTACCAGCCCCCTCCCCCTGCCAGTTTCCCCCTGCCCCTTGCTAGTCCCCTCCAAATTAAATTATAAAAGAAAGCTACTAACATAATAAGAATTAAACAAATACAAACATAAAAAACACATAGTTGTACTTAGGAAGGATGTGAATTCCCAGAACCTGACTCAGGCCAGGGTGGATATCCATACAAACCTGAAGGCATGCAGTGGTGAAGAAACTCACACTACAGACCCTTTGGTGCCTCTACCTCACTAAATTCTGCAAGCCAATGATGTCATTTGTTACCATGTCAATAAATCAAGGGCTGATATCGTTGAACAAGGGAAAACTTCTATGGTCCAGTCATGAGAGGATAATAGAGCACAAAATATGGGTCCAAAATGGTAGGATATTCCATGGGGAAATCCTCTAGTAGTAAGGAAGGTGCCTTGAGATTCTTCTCTGAAGTCCCATCCTCTTCTGCTGTCAACAAAGATTCGGAACCTAACTTTTCTGTTGTTATCAAGGATGAGCATTCCAATTTTGATTCTCCTACAACAAAGCATGATTGTTCTCTTTCTTTGCAACATGGAATCCAGATTGGTTCAGCTTCCATTTTAAAGGTGGAGGCCAAGACTATCTTAGAAGATAGTTCCCCAGCTGATTCTCTTTTCCAAGACAAGACTACTTTTTCATGCTATCCCCAAACTGCTCTTATGAGCAATGAGACGCATGACTGTCTCCCTGTTTTGTAGCCTATAATGCATATTGATTCATACAAGAGCAATGAGATGCAGTTGACACCCTCTAAAACCCTTGGTTCTATAATTTTTAATAATTCAAGTACCATAGTTGAAGGAGTCATTGACCCTCACAAGGATGTTTCTATCAATGATGTTCCCAGTGAATATCTTGATGTTGTATACATTTCAATTAAATAATTTCAGGGCATGTAACTCGCTTCAACTGACTGAATTACTCAATGATGTTATAGTTTATAGAGCTGGTTGTTATCTTAGATCATTTTTACCAATTCACCCAGCATGCAAGGCCACTAAAACCCACCATTGGGTCTGGATAGGGATATTAAATCATCTTTGAATTCAAGTGATCATACAGGCTCATCACTTCCTGTAGACCCACATATTATGGAAAACCCTGCCTTGGCAGTTTTAGCTGCAGGGGATACTCTTTTGGACCCCTATAAAGGTAATAAAGCACATCACTTTTATAATGATCTTTTTAATGGTATGAAGATTGACAATGGTCAATCTTCATACCCTTCTTCTTCTTTGGGCTGTGAATTAAAATAGGTTGGCACACTACTTGACAGACAAGATGACAAGACCAAGACAATTTTGAATAATGATTCTAAGTAGAACAAATGCAACCCTCTTGGGGGTTTACATTTGAGCAGTGACACTTATGTGTAGAATACATTTAGCTCTGAATAGGCCCCTTAACCCCCACTTTGTTAGGATAGTGCTTCTCTCGAGGAGATGTCCATGGCACCTGAAGTTCTGGGTGTTTCAAAGACTGCTCTGGACAGTTACCCAAATCAAAATTTGGTTGCCTCGGGTTTGCAAGATTGGAGAGATGCAAACCCAAATCTGCCTATTCACTTGGTCAATAATTAGAGTTGTATATTTTCATATTATCAAGAGAAACATAACCTGGTGGACACACCACAGATTCCCCCATGTTCTAGAAAAAAGCTGGAAAAACATTTAGGTACTTCACTTGACAACTTTGCTACAAATATTTCAGGTACATCTCCTCCCCTTTTTTAAAAAATACTATTCGTATTTCTCAGACTTCAGATAACATTAATATGCCTACTAAATCTAAGCACCTAATTACTCATCAAGATTTTGACCATACTTCCTATATTAGTAAGGACTCTATGGACATACTTGTGAATTACCCCTAGATTGATTCCTCCAAGGGTAATAATAAGGTAGTAAATTCAAACAATTCCCCAACTTCTTCTAAAATAAATCAATAAAATACCATGATCTGAAACACTACTAAAAAGATCAGAATATCTTCTAGACACACAGGTTTGAGAATCAAAAAGGGAGTACTTACTCTAAATTTAGGTTTAAATGAAGATCCTTTTTTGTTATTGTCAGGGTATATCTATATCTGACACCATTACTGTTTTAGAAAGAATGGTTAACATCCACTATCCAATTTTGTATTCTATCACTGAAAAAAGATAACTTTTCATCTAGATACCATCATTTTTGTAAACATGGTTATTCTTTTACAAGGACAACAAAAAATTCCTCTTGTGTCGATTCTCTCTGGATTTTTTCGCATTATTATATCCAAAATGATAATATTTTTAACATATTAAATCAAGCCTTTGTATGTGATTTTGTTTTTCATGGAACTATTATTTTTTGATCTTTTGTTTATTCCAAGAATAAATATCAAAATAGGAGGCACCTGTGGGATGACCTTACTTATCTAGGTTGCTGTATTAGCACACCTTGATTTATAATTGGGGACATCAATGATATACCCAATTCAAGTGATAAAATTAGTCCCTCACATGCTATGATCTCCAAAAGAGAATTCAAAACCACCATTGAGGACAGAAATGTTATTTAAATAAATATTATAGGTTCCAAATACACTTGGTATAAAAAGTTTTACAATATGTTGGTTGCCTCCAAATTGGATATATCCTTTACGACTGTATTGGACCCCATCTCCATCACCACCCTTGACAATCTCCACTCTAATAATCATCTTATTTTGTTTAATGTGTCCAACAAAATTGTGAAACTCCATCTCCATTTTAGGATTAATAATGATTGGTTCTCTAATACTGAATGAAGGTGGAAGGGTGTTGGTGCAGGCTGGAACTGGTGCAGGCTGGGATGTAGGTTATGCGGGCTGGGATGTAGAAGGTCGGGGGCTGGGGAGGATTGGAACTGGTGATTGGGGCTATTTTACTGGTGGCATAGGGCTTGAATGACTGTTTTCAGGAGGCTGGGGGGTGGTGGCTGGTGTGGGCTTGATTGCTACTGGCCAGGGGCTGGTGTGGGCTTGAATGTAGGTGGAAGGGGGCTGGAAAGCTGGTGGAAGGGGGTTGGTTTTAGGTGCTGGGGGGGATGGTGCGAGCTGCTTCGAAGGTGGAAGGGGGGTGTTTTAGGCTGGAAGGCTGGTGGCAGGGGATGAAATGAAGGTGGAAGGGGGCTGGTGTGGGATGGATGTGGCTACAGCAAGGCCATATCATGGCATTTCTGCGGCGTGACCACGGTGTGATCGCAGCACAACCGTGTCATGTTTGCCCGGTCCAGTGACATTCGTAGGGCAAAATCTTTCTGCCAAAAGTGAAGGGAACATGAGGAGGAGAGGAAACATTGCAGTCGTCACCCAACCGATAGAAATTGTGATTAGTCAGTCTCATCATTGATCACAAGACTCAAGGAATACTATCACTGTGAACCTCCATGGGGTGTCGTCCTAGATCAAGGATAGATCATGACATTACCATGGCGTGACTGTAGTGTGACCGCGGTGTGACTGCAGTGTGACTACGGCGTTTCGGCCCGATCCAGTGACATCCGTCGGGCAGCATCTTCCGGCCATGAGTGAAGGGAGTGGGAGGAGGCGGGGCAACATTCCGGTGATTATTCAGTCTCAACATTTATCACAAGACTCATGGAATACTATCACTTTGAACTGTCACAGGCTGTCTTCCTCGAGCAAGGCCAAATCATGGCGTGATCACGGAGTGACCACGGCATGACCACAACCTGATCACGGCATGACCGCGACGTGACCATGGTGTGACCGCAGTGTGACCACACCGTGACCGCGGTGTGACCATGATGTGACATCGGCGTGTTGTCCTAGTCTAGTGACATCCACAGGGCAATATCATTCGGCCAGGAGCGAAGGGAGTGGAAGGAGGCAGGGCAAAATTCTAGTCATCACCCCGCCGGCAGAAATTGTGATTAGTCCGTCTCAACACTAATCACAAGACTCATGGAATAATATCACTGCTAATTGTCACGGGGTGTCATCCTGGAGCAGGGCCAAATCACAGCATTACCGCGGTGTGACAACGGCATGACAGTGGCATGACAGCGATGTGATCGCAGCGTGACCGTGGCGTGACCGCAGCGTGACTGTGGCATGACCGCAGCGCGACCGCGGCAGGACCGCGGTGCGACCGCGGCGCGACCGCGGTGCGACCGTAGCGTGTTGGATTAGTCTAGCAACATCTACTGGGCAACATATTTTGGCCAGGAGAAAAGGGAGCGGGAGGAGGTGGGGCAATATTTTGGTCGTTACCCCGCCAGCAAAAATTGTGATTAGTCAGTCTCAACATTGATCACAAGACACATAGAATACTATCACTGCGATCCACCACAGGGTGTAATCCTAGAGAAGGTCCAAATCACGGCGTGACTGTAGCATGACCAAGGTGTGATCGCGACATGACCACGATGTGACTGCAGCATGTTGGCTCGGTCTAGCAACATCCACGGGGCAACATCTGCCGGCCAGGAGAGAAAGGAGCGGGAGGATACGGAGCAACATTCTAACCGTCGCCCTACCGACAGATGATAGAACAGATCAAATATTTAATATTCTATAACAAGGGATCTCCAAAGAAGTTTTTAGTGAGTGGTACAATGACGTAACATCTAAAGGGAGACAAAATGATGGAAAAGAATCATACACCCTACACAAACCATTTACAAATTCCTTCACTTTTCTTAAACAAGGAAATTTTATTTATAATATTCAAAGAGTGAAAAGGAAAGTGTCATGGTCAAGGAATATACCTACTCAGAAAATGTCATTTGAGTTAAATTATTATGGTAATCCAATTTATATTATTCAAAGAAAACAAAAACTAACTAGCAACAAAACAAACACCAACAAGAGGCATATGAAAGACTCAAACCAAATTTAAACATGATACAAATAACTATCCCTACTCTTTTAATTAGAAGATAGAAATCCTCTGTCAGATGGGTTTTATTACAAAATCATGGAATTAATTTATCACACAATTCATTTTATTATATTTAACATTTACTCTAAAACTTATTCAGCACAAATCAAATGCAATAATTTAAGCAACTACATCAACATAACTATCACTATGAGTTTTCACAGATAGCACACCTCCGTTGGAGGGGTTTTATTATTAAAACATGACTTTATTTATCAAATGAAACAATTATATTAAATATCACTAATCCAATATATTCAATTCATTATAATTAAGCATAATTAAGAAAGAAGCTAAATTAATTTTAAAGTATTCTTGAATTAAAGAGGCTAGAAGAGGTATCCTACCTCAAGGTGGAACCAAACCATCCACTTCGGATCATGGAGATTTCTAACTAAAATTTTCTACTCCCCCACTGGTTATACACACCTTCACACACATGGAAGGACACCTAGCCCTTATGCACACACCCCGCATAGCCATGAGCATGTGCAAGGGGATCCTTGCACATATGCTTATATTCATATACAAGTCTCCACTCACCCACATATGCATTTATATATATATACATGGGCACATATCATATTTAATACAAGTAAAAGAAACTATTAACTGAAAAAAATAAAATGACTCACTGCTTGAAAATATACCATTGCTCCAGTCTTCCATGATGTTTTATTTCTCCGGAATCGAGTGTTACTCCATCATGTCAACTTGTAAGCAGGATCAAAACCCTGCATGAATATTGATTATACTGAATATATTGAAAAAATAAATGTGTAGTAAAAACTATTGCAATAAAGTGTTAAAAAAATTACAAATTATTTTAGACTCTACTTATAATTATCTATGTGTGGGCCTGTATAAGGTGAGATAGAAATTTCAGCTTATGAAAAGTCACTATGTATAATTATCTTCAGTGAACATGACTTATGTGACATTAACATTAGGTTAATCTTATGTTTTATGTGGTTAGACCATGTAATAATCATTAAGCACTAATTATAATTCCATAATACCAATTACTGCATCTTCTAGTCATATTTAACAATATGCACCATATCTCTTATAAAACATGGTTCTCTATTTTTCAACAACATGAAAGATTCCTACAATTTCTTCATTTAAAACATGATATTGTGAACCAAAAACAAAACATAGGCCTAATGATGATAAGGGGTGTGAAATGATCAAAAGATCCTTATTTATCTTATAGGAAAAAATTAGAATCACAAAATTCTAAGAACACCATGCATGAAACCCAACACTATGATGTATATTAAATAAAGAACCAATTTTTATACCTTTCAGTGGAATGTACTTATACAAAATTCATCATTCATATTTTTAATGAATACCCCTCCAAAGGTTTCCATCGAAACACCCTCTATAGAGTGTATCTGCGAGCCAACATGAATCACTCAATTATCAAGAAATATTTTCCAACATTCCAAAATAAAGATTTAAGAAGTTACAAATTATTTTAGTACATATAAAAAAGATGATTATTTAAGGATCAATATTTTAATTTTTAAAGCAAACCAACCAAAGAAATTTTGATAAAAAGTTACAACCTATTTAACAAATTAGTGCACAATGTGCATGTAGTAAAGCCAAATAAGTGCAGTTTATGGGGTAATTAGAGGGAATGTATCCATTTAAAACTTTTATAATCTCATTCACCAATGATCTTTGCATCTTCACTATAGCTGTCATAGCATCTATACCATATTGGGTGTCTGCAGCCCTGTGTTAAATATGGGGTGCGAAGGAATCTAATTAGAAAATTCACCAATTAGCAATAGATTTATCTCAACTCCTATGCAATTTTATGGACAATTGGATTTGAATAATTACAGCTATATAGGAATAAAATATGTACTGAATGGCAGTGTCTTTGACTACAAGTGTAGTTGAAACTACAATCTACTTCAAGGGTTATAGGATCCCCTTTCACAGTGGGTCAAAATGAAGAAATTAGATGATGCCATAACTTCTTAGTCTTTTGAGTCATGAAGGATTTCCATGAGCATTTATCAACCATTTTTGCAATACTACTCTATTATTTTGGTATAATAATATTGATAAATGTAAAAATAAAACAATGGAAATGTATTTCAAACATTTAAATTTCATTTTATATGGTTGATAAATATTCACACCACTTAATGTCAAAATGTGTAAATACATACATACCACTGTGATTATGTTGAGGAGTAAAAACATGTCCAGAATTTATAGATCATAATAGATAAAAGTCTATATGTTTGTAGATAAGGAAGTGTAAATGACATCAACACATAATGATTACTAATGTATTGTTGGAAAAAAGAAAAATAAAGTATCAATAAAAAATTATATAGAAAAAACAGTATTCTACTGATATTATAAAAGAAACTTTGGAAAATAGAATAAATATAATATGCATTGGAATCCTATTTCAACAATATTTCATTTGGGCCTAAGGGTTTATGGTTCTAGATAATGAGCTGTTAATGAAGGAGAGAACAATTCCTAAACTAATCCTCCAATAGTGGTTCCAATGTAAAAAATAATCTCAAAAAGTATCTACCCTATTTTAAAAACAAATAAAAAATTACCTTAATTCATTTCTTGTGTCCATGTCACCATTTTGGATGAATTTCAGCTTTAACCCTATCAATCTTCAGAAACTCTGGATAAGATCACATGACTCCAACTTCCTACATGTGGGTCAATCTTATTGCTATTGGTTTAGTCTCCAATTTAATTCCTCAATAACCACAATGAACTCCACATAACAAGCTCTTGTTCACTGCATATGAAGTCCAACTTGGTTCAGTTTCATCTCAATTGAATATAGAATGAGCAGTGACTACAAACACATACTTGGCTTGAAACTACCAGAAATCGTAAAGCACATACCCAACTTTTCTAACCAACCAAGCCTTAGCTCTCTATAAAAAACAATAAAATAAATTACATTTTGAACCAGTAGTGAATAATCCCTATAGTGCTCCTAACATGACCTCCAACCTGCAGTGAATAATCCCCATGTTTCATGAAAAACGAATTTAAATGGACTGACATATGGTTGCACTAATATTTCCATGTTATGCTCATACGGTCTGACATTTATTGAAGTGGTGCATTGTAGACATAGTAATACAATAGTTGATTTCATCAATAGCACACAAATAAAATATAGAATGAAAAACAAACCCCATGATCGATGTACTTATAACCCATTCAAAAATAAAAGGGAGAGACAAAAAACATATTTTTATTGATGATAGTTGATAAAAAGAATACCTATAGCTGGTGGTGGGATTGGATTGAAACATTTTCCATCTAGACCTCTTCTTAATCTTGCAGCATATTTTACTCCTCAAATGAATCCACCTCTTGAAGGAAAACACTATAAAATAGAGTGATACCCCTAACTACAATGATGCCTTTCTAATAAAGGTCTATCCACACTACTACTATAGTGACAGTGAATTTTTATATTTGTTGTGAAATTTGGAACCATATATTATCTAAAAATAGATGCCTTTAATTTCCAACATCCCTACCATATTAATCTGTACATATATATTATGTAAATTTTTGGAATAAAGTTTAATATATGTACACAGAAATTCAACAATATCTATACAAATGTATTAATATGTACACGTTCTGGACAGTTAATCTATGTACACATATGTGGTGTTGAAACCCCCTAACTTGCAAGAATCATTTATGTTTTTTTCAGGAAAATAGTATAATATTTCTAGGTGTCAGTTGCTTCGTGTTCCTGCCATAAAATGAACTCTTATATCCTATCATGATTTATATTGTTTGAAATCAATTAATATAACAGGTCAGACCCAATGTAATAAATCTACAAACAAAAGAAGAGACCTAACCTAAAGATGTAGTGAAAATAGGTAATGATTTTAGATTTCTGGGCACATCTTGATGTGTTTCATGAATAGAATATCAAAGTGAATTTATTAAAGTAGTGAAATTTTTAATAATTTATACTCTTTTGATTCAAAGAAAAAATTATAAAAAACACAATTGTGTTGTTTCATAAGATAATAAGTACCCATCAATAATATGTCAATAAAAAACCATAACAAATATTATAGTTAAGGGAATTCATAAATGTTTCAAATTATAAAAAATAATGAATTGTCACAACTTTCTTTGACCACATAAGATTATTTTGGTGTACCTCCAACACCCACATTAAAACCTAGATATTTGAACAATGTCCTATTATATTTTTTATAGAATTATCTAATGGGAACCTCCTATACACCCCTCCCCCTCCCTCTTGGACGCCCCCTCCCCCCCCCCCCCCTGAACACCCCCTCCCTCCAAGATAACCCCCTCAACCCCCCTGGACAACCCCCTACCCCTTCACCCCCACACCCATTGCCCCCCTCCCTGTCCCCTGCACACTCCTCCCCCAGACCCCTTCACCCCCCATCCTGGACATCCCCCCCTCCCCTTGCACCCCCTGCCCCTCATTGTCAAATAGGTTGTCCCTATCCTTTAAAAAGGTTAACTACCTACAAACATTGCTAGTTTTTTGAAGAGAGTTATATAATTTGGAATTTTCATCACCGTCGGTTAACCATTTAATTTTAAATACTTTTTTTCTCATATTTTCTTTGAATGCGAGAAAATATTTGAGTTTGACTATAGTGTTTAGTTCTTGAGTAGGATTAGTGATGAGGTTAGAGTTGGTGTTTTTGTTTTGCATGTCATTGAGGACTTTCTCAAGAATCATGATTTCATTGTTAACTTGTTTGGATTTAGAGTAGCACCAAGTGTTTAGAGTCTGTGTGATATGTTTCAATTTGATGTTTCATGAAAAGGCACCATTGTTATGAGACATTGAAGACCAATAGTTCTAGATGATATGGGTGAAATCATCATCAGAGAATCATGCATTGTTAAATATAAAAGGAAATTTAAGCCTCATGACATTAGAGGAGACATTTACCAAGATGGTATAATGATCAATATTCAGCTTGTGAAGAGTGGTACTAGAGATAGTGTCCCATAAATCTATAGCATGGACATTCATGAAGTCTCTATTCAATTTGGAGGCAACCACTTTTTGTAATGTCTTATATAACAAGTGCATTTTACACTAGTGAGATTAATTTCAATGATATTATTGTCTATAATCAAGGTTTTAAATTATTTCATTAAAATGGAAGCATGAGAAGGTCCAATTTTCTCACTTGAGTAAATAACAACATTAAAGTCACCAATTAGAAACTAGGTGTGGTTATGTTAGTGCTTAGGCATGAGAGATCATTCCAAATAGTTCTTTCTTGGTATCTATTTTTTGAATTGATAAAGGAGCAGAAAGTATGTGTACCATAAATGTTAAATATTCAAGTAAATATCAGGAAAGAGATATTGAATACACTGACATTGTGTAAATAAGAGTGTGAAAAAATCTATAAAGAATCAGCAATGAGTGTATTATTGATTAAACTAGTAAAAACATAATTATGTTGGCATAAATGTGATTATATAGAGGAAATCAAAATTTTAGGTATAGAGATGGAATATAACATAGCATTATGGTTGTTAACAATTATTTTTAAAACAATGAACATGTCATAGTTAGCGATACCCTGAAAATTTGAAAATGGGATCATCATTTAAAACTGAATTTGGAGTTAGATTACCCTTTTCACTTTATTCCAGAGCATTTTTTCTAGTAGTCCTTCTAACCTCTAGGTTATTTTTAGTGTCATGTTCTTTTTCATTCCTAGATTTGACTATAATCTTTTTATTAGGTTTCCTAATTGGATCATTCATTAGTGAGTATACATAATTCAAAGAACAGACTGACAAAGAATTGATATTATGATTAGAATTCAAGTTTCCATATTTCATAGAGAAATCATTATTAATTATAGATGTCAAAATAGGAGTACCTGAAAACATTGAAGTATCCATTGTCTGTTGTTAGGCAGTATCCAGATCTATTGGATGGTACAGATTCAATGGAATGGAAATATTACATGCCTATATATTTTTAGGGTCCTATACCGGGGATGTGAAATTAGGTTTTATAGGTTATACATCATTTTAAATATTTTTAGAAGTCATGGTATGTGTCTCAGTTGAAACAACCATAAAAATACTCATCTGACTCTCTGATTCTACATAATTGGTAATGAATTTATAGTGCGCAAGGGGAGAAGGATCTAAATCCTTCTCTAAATTTTTGGATACCAACTTCATTTCAAGAGTATTATTATTATTAGATATGACAGAGAAGTGATTAACAGATCTCATAGCAGCTTGAATTAATGAAGTTTTAATGGTTGGGTCTGTAGGATTCAAATTAAAAATCATAAGAAAATTAATGACATCAACACTATTAGAAGGTTCTAAACTATAAAAAGAGTATAAAGTAGAGGAAGGGGTTGTAACTGGATCCTTTTTTTCTTCACCTCGGTATCCACCATGGGCTAAATCTTCTTAATGGATCCAACAGGATCCTGCATTTTAGTCATCTATACTGAGGGTGTACTTCCCTTCATTGATTTAAAAGTTTTCAAATCCATGGAAACAGTTGCAGTCATACTACTAGTATGTGTGATATCCTGAGTAGATTTTGGGATAGAATATAGATTCCCAAAATCTATAGAATGTCCATTTGAATCTATAGTTTTAGAGTAATTATCAAGTACAATTGTTTTACTATTGGTCTGAATCTTTGTCCCTAATGAAATAGTGGAATTTAATAGGGAGGGGTCCTCGATTTTTCAAGTACTTAAAGATGAGGAGTGATCATCCACAGATTGAACATGAAATGATCTAGTGCACACATAGTTATGAGGGGGTGTAGTGTATGTATTGCATTCATTGCACTTCATATTTGTACCTAGGCTATGTTCAGAATTTTGGGTCGATTCTGAGATTTGTTCAGCTGAGAATGTATTAAATTCATCCTTATTGGATATACTAATAGTATCTAACACCAAAATTTCAATTTCTTCTAAGAGGCCTTTATCTTTAATAGAGTTTTATTCTTATTCAGCCACATCAGCCCAATTATTACATGAGTTATCCCATATGTGTATCACTTTGTTTTACTATTTCACCCATGTTTTAGATTTCGTTGATGGGGGTACAGGTATATCTATCATAGGGGCTTTATCCTTTTTTTATCATACTTTCCTTCCAATAATTTTCAACTGGTTGTGTTACTTTTTTTATAATTACTCTAATGTTGAAAATTCTATGACCAATATCTTACAATGTCCGCAAAAGGGAGGTTTCCTATCATATTCAATTCTAATTTTAGTTTTTTAGTCATTTTAATTGAAATTAATTGTGGTGGGTACCTTTGAATCATGTTTAATTTCCATTATAACTCTATAAAGGAGACATAAGATGGAATTTAATTTTCTATGATCAATTTTGAGGTGAGTTCCTAAGGAGGATACAATGTCATTTAGAATTTCTGGGTGCCAAAATAACCTACTAAGACCATGTAGTTTGACCCAGACCTAGGTAAATGTATTTCTATGTGTGTGCGGATTGATGTTAGAGCCCCAATTAGAAATTTTGAGAAAACCGAGTTAAATATTGAGGTTTCCAGTCCTCCATAATCTCTATAGATCCTCTTGAAATTTCAACTAGATATGAAAATATCATTTGTCTATTGGAATTAATTTCTAGTTTGAAGAATTCCATCAGAGATAAATATGTGTCTAATTTAGATAAAGCCAAGGGTAATCAACATTATGGTACGAGAGGTGAGATGTTACCATGAAGGAGACTGGGTTTCCTCGTTCAGTGATAGCGACGGGCAGCGTCGCGAGGGGGATGAGGATGGGGCAACGTCGCGAACGCTGTCCAGGTACTGTCGGGGGATGGGGATCGAGGAGAGGAGAGGTCACCAAGGTTGTCAGGGAAGAAGGGTCGCTACTGAGAGGAGAGGTCACTGCTGAGAGGATAGGTCTCCGCCGTGAGGAGAGGTCGCCGCTGAGAGGTCGCCTTAGAGAGAGGAGAATTCGCAAAGGCTGAGAGGAGAAGTCGTGAAGAGGAGAAGTCATGAAGGCCGAGAGGAGAAGTCCTGAAGGTTGAGAGGAGAGGGTCGCAGTTGGGGGTATTAGGTGGTTCGCGAGGGTTCAGGGGAGGAAGATCCCGATAGAAGGTAAAAAAAACATAGATACTTATTTTTTAACCCTGGCTATAAACAGTGATTTATACACAATTTTAATAGAAGTGTGGCTATAAACAAAGCTATAGCCACAGACTTATAAAACCATGGCTATAGGTCTGTGTCTATAGCCTTGTTTTATTGTAGTGTTAGGGTATCATGAAAATATGTGTAAGGTATTGAGGTTTAGTAAGGGTATTTTGGTAATTTTACTGCATACATAAAGGTACTTACATAATGGTATATGTAGAGTTTCAGAAGGGCATAGAAGCCTACGTAATGGTACATGGTGCTTACATAAGGGTAACTCTCTAATTCTACATCTAATATAATGGTACATGAATATTATTTATGGGTATAATGAATCTCACATAAGGGTATCACATGGTTATGTAAGGGTACCATGACCAGCAAAAGTGAATATCGTGCATGATTAAGGGTAAATTTTGACATGTGTAAGGGTATCTAGATTCCTATGTGAAGGTATCAACACTTATAAGGGTAATAAGTTATGGGATATGTTGTAGAGACATATCTTGCATAGATACATAGAAACCATGGATACATGGTTTTAGATAAGAAAAATGGCTATTTGAATGCTCAAGTATGTGAATTTGGATGCATAAAAATTTCAAATATACGGTTTTTTAAAAAAATGGCTATGTGGATGTTCTTCCTCGAGAATTTGGTTATGTAGAAACATTAGCTATATAATGGTTTTATGGAAGCTCATATAAGGGTAGAAGTGACCAACATAGGAATATTTTCAAATTAGATATTTCACCATGAAATCAAATGGCTATGACATTGTATCCATGTTTTGTTATAGGATAAGATCATGGGAGTTCCTAAATTTTCGAAAATTCATGATATTTACCATTATTCTTGAATGGTGGTTCAGCCACACGTGATAAATATGATTTTGGTTCATTGAGATTTAATGTGTGGAGATCATGATCATTGTCTTATGAGACATATGGTTCTCTATGTTTATAGATATGGAAATACAGGATGCATAGATGGAGATATTCTCAGCCATTCTTATAATTCTAATATGAAGGTTATAATATCCATAACAATATGACATAAGATATATGAATAATTTAGCATCCATTTATGTATCTTAAAATCATAAGGGTACACGTTTGGTTTTTAATATATTAGGTAAATACATGATGATATGATAGATACACTCAAAGGTAGTTAAAAATAATGTGATAATGGATGTACAAGTGTATATGAGTTGTGTTATATAAGATATCTCTTAGTAGAATAAAAATAAGAAGGAGACTCTGTACCATTTAAAATATCTGCAAAAGAAGAAGCGATGGTGATTTCCAATGAAATATAGAAATTATTTAAGAATTTTTATTCTAGTGAATTAATGAAAATTATTAAAGAAGGATTTATCATCAATCAGAGAGTCTACCAATTCTAAATATAGTGTGTTGTTGTGTTTAAAACAATATGAATAGTTTTCCATAATTTTTTTGAAATTATAAGTTTTTTATCCTGGGTATTTTCATATATTGTGAAGAGACACAAAAGGGACTTCAACAAAGTATCAACCTACAATTGAAGATTCCTCCAATGTTTTTGATGATGTGACCTACATATCCCTAAACTATTTTTGGATACCCTACAAAGTAGTGAGAAAAGGAAGAGAAATAAGGTGATCTTTTCCACCGTTAGTGATAAAAAAACAAAGGTTCAAGGTAGTTACCATTTTGAAGTTGTGAGCGATCCATAAAATTGTAAGGTATTGAGCCTTAACATAAGAATATATTATCCTAAATATATTTAATAAATGACCAATTATATTTTTGTGTACAACAGAACTCTAATGAATTATCCTTAAATGTATCTCAGGGTGGGTGAACTATGTAAATGATTTTTATTCCATATTTAATTTATGTATACTCTCCAAAAATATCATGAAATCAAAATAATATTAGGTTTAAATTCATAAAAAGTGACCCACATGTTTTAGGGGTCATGATCCTATAGGGAAAGTGATTAATTTAATTAAGAATTGGTTTTAATTTACTTCGATAGTGCATACCCTAATTCAACCCCTCTTAGTGCAATCTCACTCTAAGTCCCTTGTATAAGTCTAACAAAATTAGACCTAAGAATCTAACAGGTACCCAGTATTGTGACACTGGGTACCTGTTGGTTCATGAAACAACCACCTACACTCTAGGATCCCCATTGGGTACCCGATAAAATACAATTTTCTACACGGTGATTGCTACACCTCACCCCTTCTACTTTTCCTTGAACTACTCGGTAAACCTATATATACCACTTTCTATTCCAAACATACCAAATATAGACTAACATGGTCTTATTTTGAAGTAAATTACCTATTTATAGTGTAAAAATAATTACATCCTACTCATGAATTTCAAAAGTTATGAAACATTTCCATTACTAAGTTACATACCACATTCCTCTAAATGTTTCTTAGAGTAATTAATTGAAGTAATTGTATTTTATGTGCAATATTTAGAATAATTAGTAGAAAACTTGCATATATTCATCCATTACTCATTCAATATATCTCATTTATTCATATTATTATAATATATTATGGTTCTCTTAAGATATTCAAATCATTAATTGTTATGATGTTAATTATCTTCAATAACTGTTCATGTAGACTCCCATTCTTTCTATATAATGTTAATAATTATTTAAACTAAATGATTATCCACAATTTTTTTTATTATGTGATTATAAACTATTTACAGTTGTCATAAATTTCATATACATTTTAGGAATAGTTTCCTTATATGGAATCTTATTCCTGATTGTCATCTCATAACATAGACTTTCTGGTCTCCAAAAACCATCAATGTTCCAAAATGAGTAATATCTAATTTCTTCCAGACTGCATTATTTATCCCAGAAGATGAAATTTAATTATATATATTCCATTCCATCAAAAAGAAAAATTAAATTTAAAATATATAATTTGATTAATACTATATCATTCATCTCAATTAAAATTTAGAATTTAATTTTCTGTATTATCGTAGTCTCCTACCAATATCTTATAGTTGTTCACTTAATTTTTAACAACAATTGTGTTTTTTCCCTCCAATAGTTGCAATCAAAACCATAAATTATTGGTGGATTATTTGGATTCAAATTATCCAACACCATAAATTAATGTTCTTTTCCACAAATTATCTTCTCTTTTTACCCAATGAAGGAGGAGGATCAATCCCCAATGTTTAATAACACAAATTTTATTATAAAATCTCATTGATCATAACAAATAAAAATTAGAATAAATATAAAATAAACCAATTTCATATATAATAAATCATCTCAATAAGGAATCACAAAGATAGAATTAAAAAATAAAATAATTGAATCTATATATCATAGAGGGTTTGATCATCTCTCACATGTCAAAAAATCTATCTTTGGTTATTAGAGTAAGGGTCCTTTATTTATATGTGTTAGTAGAAACAAACAAACAAAAAATATTTGAAGATCACTGTGATGAAAGTTTTCATTATAAATATTTTAAAACCACATCATTATATTTTTCCATTATTATAAGATTTAAATAATTCATTAAGATGTTCTAGAACAAAAAAGGTTGTCCCCGGGAATATGAATTAGGGTAATCCGAATTATTACATTTCAATGATCCAATTCTCTTTCATGGGTTTGATAATATCAACTACATAAATAATCAAAGTATGTTTAGCTTTTCAGATATAGTTTTTATATTTTACACTTTTAGTACTAATATTATATATATAAAAACACTTCATTTATTCAATATACAAAAATATAGATTTCAAATATTCATTATCTCAAATTTTAATTATATGTACTTGGTTTATAAGTATATTTTACACTTTTAGTATTAATATTATATATATAAAAACACTTCATTTATACAATATACAAAAATATAGATTTCAAATATTCATTATCTCAAATTTTAATTATATGTACTTGGTTTATAAGTATACGTGTACTTGAAGATTCTTATGTGTTTATCTATTTTCATTTATACCAATGATAAAAGGGTACTATCACTATTTATTAATGAAGAAAAATGAGGAAATAAAAGGAAATAATCTAAAAAGGATACCATAATATATAAAACATATATAGTTAATAGCTGATATTATAAAGAATGAGAATGTTTTACTAATACTTAGGTTATTACAAGTTCCTTGAATATTTTTAATTCATATTATATTGGAATAAATTTAAATATAAATAATTATGAATTTAAGCACCACCACATTCAATAATATCATATATTCAATAGAAATACATCATAAGTTACACTATAATTTATTAAAATCAATTTCATAATTATTAACCTATTCTATTTAATGAGGTATTATAAGATGAGTTGAGACTAATATGGTTCCTTTATTGTATAAATGGATTGGTTTCAAATCTGTTGTTTTAATAAGAGGAGAAATTATTTAGATAAAAAGAGGATATTTTTAATGGTTTTATTAGAATATATTATTAAAATTAAATAATATTGATACATGAGAACCAAAAAAATACAATTTTGTATACAATGAGAAAAAACTCTTACGTGAAACAAGGTTGAGATTCAGAGAATGATTTCAATAATTCCGACATTATCAATTCCCACTTTTATTATCGATGTTATTATTTTATAAAGATAAAAATGGTATGGGGAGATTTATATTTTATTTCAATACATTTCTTAATGATAGATAATGTTTATACATAGATTTATGGCCCCCATAAATAGTTACAAAATTATGAGTCATTTACCCAAGAGAAGATAGAGTAATGAAATTATTAATCCATGCTTAGTCAGAGTTCTATATACTTCATAAATTTGTACATCCCAACAATGAATATATCATAGGGAAAATTTTAGGAATTTAGATAAATGTGAAACTAGGGGAGACAACATGTGATCAATTTTCAATATTCAAAGTCCTATAATAACATATTGAAAATTTCCCCCAATATTTTATGGAACAAGACAAGATATTTTTATCTAATATGATCCTTATAAATTAAATAGACTATAATATTATCAATTTAAAATTGAAAACATATGCTATGGGAATCAAGCTTCAAGTTCAAATCAATATGAAAATGAAACTAATTTGATTGTAGATAAATTTCAGGAAATAAATCTAGAAGTAAAATTTAATGATTTTATTGTATAAAATATTTATATTTTTTAAGGATTGAAAAATTTTTTATATGAAATAAAAAAGTGTTGAAAATATATAAATTAAAATAGGATAACATGAAATGAAATAATTAATGACAGGTTAGAAAAAAAATACCATGTATAATTAAAATAAATACAATACAAATATTCATGGAAAATATAACTAAGGACGAAAATAGTAAATAAAAAAATGAGAAAGAAATAGAAAAATTAAAATCAAAATTAAAATAGATTTATATGATTTATAATAAAGGAAAATGATTTGATAGTAATAAATGGAATAAATTATCCATTGGAAAATGTATTTCAAATTAAAATAGTTGATAAGATATAAATTAGTAACACTAATGTTAGAAGACATAGATATGAAGGATTATGGACCACCTTCCACATTTTCTAAGAGATATCTATAACATAAAAATCAATAAAATGATTATTTCAAAATATTTATTTTGATTTTTTTAAAATATATGATTTAAAATTCTATTTTTGTGTGATATTAGATAAATTATAATGTTTAAAATATTCTTAAAGAATATTATTTCATAGAATAAGTGGGAATATGAATTTACCATTGCTAATTTGATAGAAGAATAAAATACTGAAATTTAACTGAAAATAACCTATTTTTAAAAAAAATACACATTAAATTAAAAATTCCTTGTGAATTTGAAAGAAAGTTAAATTTTACCTCATTGGTTTGTTAGAGAACTAGAATAAACCAACATATTTTGGTACTTTATATAGAATTGGAAATTTTAAAATTATAACCCACAACATTGGATTTAAATATTATAGCTAGATCAATGAAATATAGAACATGTGTTGTTGAAGAACATTATTGAGAGTCAATAGGTTGATTTTAACAATAGATTTATTAATTCTTTATATGAAGGATGATGAGGATAAAACTATCATACATAGTAGACCTTTTAAAGGATTGATGGTTAAAGGTCTAATTAAAGACCTGGAAACATACCTGCTTTCCAGTGGAGGAATGAAGGTTGAACTCCTAGCCTAGGCCCTAGGGACTACTCCATATGTGGTGCACCATCGGCAGTAGAGTATCCCTCAGTTGTTTAAGATCTCTCTAAGGATTAGAATGATGCTGATGTCTCTAGACAATTTTCTATTAGTAGTGATGAGGGAGCGAGAATTTGAGGTCACCATAGATAGTGGAATAAGAAGGGTTGAAAGGGGGACCGTAAATCAGTGAACTGCATTGTGACTAAAGGGAAATGATATAAAGGGAGGAAGGACTAATTCCCACTACCTATGCCTATGCAAACAAGATCTGATAGTAAGGTAAATGATTAGGACTATAATCTAAAACCTCATGATCTGGAATGTTTTGTCCCATGAAGTGAAAAGATTAAAGTTATGTGTAGAGACATCCAAAATCAAGGGGAGGGTGGTGAGAGAGGAAAGATGAAAGGAGAGAAGGCTAAATATCTTGACATAATTATTCATTCTAATGAATAAATGCATGAAAATGATATCAAAATTAATGGCTCAAGGGAGGATATAGAAATAATCCTATAAATATATGTTAAAATGGATGATAGTAAGGAACAAAGAGACCAGATCTTCCAAAAAGATTTTATTTTGGAATGGGGTTTCAATGCACGAATGATCAATTTGGTAGAATATATCCATATATGGGACAAGATAGATACCCACTTTGAAGACTTAACCCGGGATGATCAGATCATGAAGGATGAAGCACTTAAATATGGATTATATCAGGTATGATGTTCTAAAAATCTTAGTTTTGTTTTCAAAAAAATTGTAATATCCTTTTGTGTTGGATGACCTTCGAATTTTATTATACCTGTGTGATTCCAAACATTCTGAAAAAAATGTTTTTTAATAAAATTTTTTATTTTTAGTCATATTCCAAAAGGGAAAATAATTATTCAAGTGCAATATGATAATGATAAAGATAATGTGATTCACACTATGAAACATTGACACATGTTCGATTACTTTTTCCTTGATTTTTGTTTTTTAGTAAGTAGAAAGGAAATTGTAAAGTCTATTGAGAACTTGGTTTTTTGAAGTGAATGAGATAGTTGATGAAATGGAAGAATCATTATACTTGATTTTTCAAGAGGATTGTAATAGGGCTTCATTTAGAAAAAAATATATGAGTTAGATAAAAAATTACATTAGATGAAAACATATATATGAAAAATAAATACTCTCCATTTGTAGAAATTATTGTCAAAACTAATATATGGTAGCCAAAGTATAAAGAGAAATGATCTATTATTGTGCCAGTTGATTCAAAATTTGACCAGGAGGATTGACTATTTAATTTTTCACGAAAGAATAATACTTCCATAGTTGGTACCATATTAGGTATATGTAGTATAATTCTGTTAGTCTGTATGAAAATTATTTTTATGAGTGATAAAATGAAAAAAAAACATGGTGCGCAAATGAAGTTTAATTATATGCACAGAAGAAGTGTTCTTGGAATAAATCATTATGATATTGGATATACTGATTATATATATTATTTTAGACTATACATAATTAATCCTATTACATTTTGTACGAATGAAGGGTGGTATGATTATGGTGACCAGTTAGAGGGATGAAAATATTTCTACAAGAACTATGATAGGCATAAGAGTCCTTATTTATTATATAAAACATAATATAATAGTAAAGATAAATCAATTTCCTCTTAATTTTATTGATTATATGTTTATATGGACTCTTAGATATTCAAAACATTATTTCCATGATGGTTACTCAATTAATAACCAATTTTCAATTGGTCTAGAAAACTGAGAGAAGACCAGTCTTCAACCAGATCTAGTCACCCCTAAACCCGGTACTCGAGTCATTCTATGAAAAGGTTTTAAGGGTGATCACAATCCCTAGATGCTAATGATGAGTACCTAAGTATCAACATGAATGCATTTGTTACTATTTCGCCCAGTAATTATAATAAAAAATTATCAGTATAAGTATAGATCAATAGGCTATTAATCAGAAATATAAATATAATAAATTATTCATCATGAATATAATTTCCTAGAATATAAGGCTGATGTAACAACCCAAGATTTTATAGTACTTTATTTCTTCAAAGTAATTCAATAACTTTCACTACACGCAACACCGAGTTCAAGCGCACCACGACTTACCAAACTACCCATTCAAAAGCGGTTATGAATAATATTAACTAAATATTGAATTTTATATAATACTTATAATTTTAGAATCCATATTATGTGTTTCTTATAAATTATGTAAGAACATATTCATTTTCACAGATAAAAGAAGTATTTATTATAAAAAAATGCAATTTTACCGCCTTTTAATGGGGAACCCTTTTTAAATAAAACATTTGAAACTTATATATATATATATATATTCAATTTAACTAAATAAATTTATTCTTTATAAAGAGGACATTAAAATTTATTTTGTGTAAATTTTGGTAATTTTTCCGATAAAGTTCATTTTTTAATGAATATTGAAAAAAAAATTGTATTTTAATTCAAAAGTTCCATTCAATATAATTTATTTACATGGATAGATTATCTTTTTAATTGGTTTTAATGTTTAATTATAATATATTTTAACCATTTAATCCATTATTGTTTATTGGAATTAATTTCACTTTGAAACTGGACATAAATAAGTATCAATCTTTTGATAGTTATTGTTTCTTAAAAACACGCTATTTGTTTTAACAACGAGAATTAATTTTAAATTAATCAATTCCAATTATATGTTTTTAAATTATCAAAATACACATCAATTTTCTAATTTGGAATATCAAATATAGCTTAGGCTGAATTTTTGGTATTTTTTTGAAAAACATCAATTTTTGATGAATAGTGAAAAACACTGAGTTATTGGTTAAAAACAACTTTTTTTTAAATAATTATTTATTTTATTTAAATTTATATTAGGTCAAAATAGATAGATAATACCAATATATTATCAAAATAATTCATTGGAGTCCTTTTATAATAAGTTTAGATACATAAAATGTTTGTTTAACTTTTCACCGTCTTTTACCCACCTCCTAAGCGAATTTTCAAATTCACATAAAACCTAATTTTACCACTTCTGTGAGTTGAATTTCAAAACTATGAGAAACATAGTTAACCTCATCATGTAAAATATGGTTCAATAAGATGAAAATAATTTTTGGTGAATAGTAACTTTTGACTTTTATTTAACTCGGTTAAAGATAAATAGGGAAATTCAAGGTAAAAAGAATATTATAATAATTCAAAATTATCTTAACACTTGTCTTAACCTTATTGGATGAGTCATGGCCAACAATAGTCATCTATGGGTCGATTTTGGGACCCCATTGAACCACTTATGAATGATAATTACACTTTAGATTAATTAATTTAAAGTAAAGGAGAAATTGACTAAAACAAAAATATTTTAGTAATTAATTTTTATATGGTGTTATATAATAATCATTTTGACTATAAATATTCATTGGAAAGATAATAATATTTCCTACATCATGGTAGTTTTTTTGTAATTTTTTGAAATTGAATAAATTAAATTATTTATGACACAATAATGATGCATTATTTACCTCATTAATAAATGATTTAAATAAATTAGATTATATATATTAAAATAATATCCAAAACCTGTTCAATTCCAATTGGCAGATTTTATTTCGGCCATGAGTCATCTTATCATAGACCCTAATGATTTTGGGACCATTAGAAACCTAATATCATTATATAATAAAATAATATTTTCACACTTTCCTAAAGAGCCCCTCCTCCCCCTTATAAAAGTAGACCACTTCTGACCAATTCCTCCCACCTCTCAAGCTTTTATGTGTAATGAACCGAATCTGGAGCCACTCAACTGGTTCCCAATACCCTATTTACCACATGACCCCAAGCGCATTTACCCAAATTCCAGAGTCTTCCAACTAGCAGGGAGGGCCTTGGTGAGACATTGGGGAAACTATGCCCTCATTTGGTAAGGTATACAAAGAAAAGGAAATCTCAATCAATAGATGAAGTAGTAAACAACATAAAATGACTGAAACTAAACCACGAAAGAAATGTATAATATAATAATGACGAAAATGATGCAGCAGGTACAAGTATCTAAGGAAAGCAGCAAACCCAACAACGTACTGAAATACAACTGAGAACAGGTACTAAAAGTAAACAGTAACTCCAGCAGCATCGCAAGCCTAGGATCGGTCCTATGCTCTCCATCTCCAACCAAAAATCATGTACCTGAAGTAGAAGGGTCATAATCCCTATCCACACAAGAAACCATATAACCTGTTCAAGCTGAAAATCAATACCCAAACAGGGTGTGAGACTAATCCCTGTAGGCAATCACCAGAAGATCTATGCCCTACTGTCAGTGAGAAATGTAGCAAAAGTAAAGCAAATAAATACAGTAGAGAAAAAATAGTACTCTAAAGTAAAAAAATCCTACCAATATCCATAAACATTAAATTAGATATTTAATTCAGTCATTTAATTATCACCAAAGGAATCTAGCAACAACTCTATATTCCCAAAGCATTACAAGTAACACAACATATATCTCAGCAGACTACCTAAACTACAAGCAGTACAAAACACAAGATTGTTCTTTGGCTTGGTGGACTCATCACATCCAAACAAACAATATTCACACTGACTATCTAGGTGTCTCATACTAGAAGACCCCTATAGACAAGTAATTAAGCAAGGCACAAACACTCTGGAAAACACTCATCGTCAATTCCCCTGTGGTCTTGCAATGAAAGCTATAGACTCTCTAAGGAATCACTTACATATAATTCCCCATATAGTCTTGATACATAAATAAAGACACTCTGAGGAATCACCAAGTCCAATTCCCATAGGTCCTTTGAATGATAATAATTTATAACAGACTCTCTAGGGAAGTCCATAATCATCAATTCCCTCTTTATTCTACCGGACTAGGTTCACACAGCCCTGAGCAGTCTAGTCATGCATAATAGACTATCATCAGCCCTAAGTAAGTTCAACAACTACTTGGATAATAGCTACAATGCATCAAAGCATATAAACAGTAGGCAATACATGCAATCAAATATCTCAAGGCAGGCAATCAATGCAACAAGGTATGCCTCACAGGCAACCTAATCCAAACGGCGGTAAATCGCCAAAACAAGGGGAAACACCCATGGGGTGATCCTCAACATGATAACAAGCAATAATTATTCATCTAGTAGTCTCAATCACACAAGCAATCTAAGATAGATAATAAAATAGGATCAATACCCTAACCTGATATACTCGATACATGGGTATTCGACACTTTTACCCAAAAACTCAAGGACATTCAACGTAAGGCAACAAACCACATACATCGATCCTAGGAGGTTGATATAATTGAACCTCAGCCTGTAAATCATCCTAGAATGGAGATGATCTTAAAAAACATCTAAAATGTTCAACCTCAGATAACTCTCACAAGAGAATGAATCTGGAAACATGGAAAAAGAAGAACCAAGAACTCACCGCTGTGATTCTATTGCAACTGACGACATTTGATTCAGATAACCGATGACGGATCGGTGTCTCAGAAAATATTTAGCCTCCTTGGACGCTTTGGACATAATTAGGCAGAGAAGAAGATGAAAATAGGTCTAATACATGGCCTTGGTACAATTAATGAAATAAAAATAAAAGTACATGGCATGTACTTCATGAGTACATGGTGTGTACTCGCCCTTTCTATACACCGCATTAAGCGGACACCACATCACCACTACACACCATGCATTTGGCCAGAACATGGCTAGAACACAGCCTCGCGCGGGAAAAAATTACATGGCATTTAATCATAAAGTACACGACTTGTACTTAGAAAATTTCCAGATTTTCCAATTTTTCTCAAAAACGAACAGAAAAGGAAAAACATACCTAAAACAAAGATCTGGATTCTTAAAAAATTCACCCCATAAATAAATTCATCCCTGAATTTCCCTAACTTGGTGGCGATGAAGAAACCTCAAACAACTCTTACTACTGTGATCGCATATCGGCCACCCTCTCCCAAGTCTCGTCCTGTACACGGTCGTGCTGCCATAGCACCCGTTCCAGAGGAACAGACCGTCCATGGAGTACCTTTTCACTATGATCAACAATCCTAATAGGATGCTCCTCGAATGTTGCATCCTGATCTTGCTCAACCTCCTCGGGTTGAAAAATATGAGACAGGTATAAGAAATAGCGTCTAAGCTGAGAAACATGGAAGACATCATGCATAGCCTAGTACCTCTGAGGTAACTGTAACCTATAAGAAACCATCCTGATTCACTCCAAGACCAAAAACAGCCCGACGTATCTCAGTGAAATCTTACTCTGTCTCTTGATCCACTTGTTTTCCAACCTCGAGGTAACACGTAGGAATACCTGATCTTTGACCTTGAACTCCAAAGGTCATCTCCACTGATTAGCATAAGATTTATACCGAGACTGTGCAGTATCAATCCTTTTTTGAATCAAATCCACCTGTTATGTGGTCTCCTGAACAAGGTGAGGTCCCAACATAGCTGCCTCTCCTACCTCCATCCAACATAAGGGTGATCGGCACAGTTTACCATACAACACCTCGTAAGGTGTCATTTGAATAGTTTCTTGAAAACTATTATTGTAGGAAAACTTTACTAGAGGCATATTCCTCTCCCAAGAACCTCCAAAATCAAGGACGCAGGCTCGTAGCATGTCCTCTTGTACCTGAATCGTACGCTCTAACTGGCCATCTGTCTGGGGATGGTAAGCTGTATTCAAAAGTACCTATTTACCCAAAACCCTCTGTATCCCTTGCCATAAATGCAACATAAAGTGGGAGTCTCTATCTGAAATTATAGTACTCAAAACCCCATGCATGCATACAATCTCACGGATGTACAACCATCCAAGCTCATTGACACCGAAGGTCTCCTTAATCTGCAAGAGGTGAGAAACCTTCGTGAGCCTGTCAATGACAACCTATACCGCATCTTTCCTTTGAGGCGATGGTAATCCTGTCAAGAAATACATCGCAACATCATTCTACTTCCACTCGAAAATGGGTAGCTACTGTAAAAGCCCTGCTGGTCACCGGTGCTCCGCCTTCACCTGCTGACAGGTGGAACATCTCATGACAAAACAAGTAACATCTCTCTTCATACCCGACCACCAATACTGGCGATGTAGATCATGATACATTTTGGTGATGCCAGGATGAACTTCCCAAACTGAGGAATTAAAGTCTCACATCAGCTCCTTGCGTATATCTACTGACACCCATACATGTCCCTGGAAACACAATATCTCATCCTCGTCTACGGTCCATCTAGGATGATGGTCCTCTCCTTACATGCTTTCACATAGGAAAAGGCCTTAAGAATATGATAACTACTTTATTCGAACTTGGTGGAGAAGTGTAGAGGTAACAGTTATGGAAGATAGGAAAGTCTGCCCATGTCTATCGTGCACCTCCAAATGCATCTTAGAGAGTAGAGCCACAAGCTGATACTCACTGCTGGCCTCCTGAACTACCTGTATCTGAGTCCTCCTGCTCAGTTCATCAGCCACTGCATTTCCGTTCCCAGGCATATAGGGATGCTCGAAATTGAAATACTGTAGGTACTCAACCCACCTCTGTTGTCTCAGATTCAATTCATGTTGGGTGAATATATACTTGAGGCTCTTATGGCTAGTATACACCCCAAAATGCTCTCCTAGAAGATAATTTCTCCAACAACACAAAGCATTAAAACCTTCAGCCAACTCCAGGTCGTATGTAGGATAGTTCCTCTCATGTGGTCTCAACTACCAAGATCCATACACAACAACACAATACTCCTACATAAGCACTACTCGTAGCCCGATGCCAGATGCATCACATAAAACTGTATAACTCCTCCCTGGCTCCTGGAAAACTAGAATCGGTGCTGAAGTCAATCTCCCCTTAAACTCTTGAAAGGATGAATCGCAGGATTCTAACCAAACATACATCACCCCCTTCTCAGTCAATCCTTTCAATGGTGCTGCTAAGCATGAGAAGTCCTGTATAAACTGCCTATAGTAACCAGACAGCCCTAGGAAACTTCGTACCATGAAGACATTCTTCTGTGGATCCTAGGTAACAACTGCTCTCACCTTATCTAGGTCTACTGATACTCCTGTCTCTGAGATGACATGACCCAAGAAGTGAATCTCATCCATCCAAAATTGGAACTTAGAGAGTTTATAATATAACTGTTGCTCCCTTAGTGTAGTTAGAACAATCTCATGATGGGTAGCATGGTCGTGTCGAGTGTGAGGGTACACCATGATGTCGTCTATGAAAAACACCACAAAAGAATCCAAGTAAAGATGGAAAAATCTGTTCATCAGTGCCATGAAAATGGCTGGCACGTTTGTGAGACTGAACGACATAACCAAATACTCATACAGACCATACCTGCTACAAAAGTCTGTAAGAGGTATATCAAATGGTCTGACATGCAACTGATGGTAGCCAGATCTCAAGTCGATCATCGAGAACACTCTGGATCCTCAAAGTTGATCAAAGAGATCATTTATCCCTGGAAAAGGATATCGCTTCTTAACCTTCAACTGGTTCATCTTTTTATAATCAACACAAAGACTAAGGGTGATGTCTGCTTTCTTCGCAAACAGGACAGGCGAACCCCAAGGAGAAGTACTGGGTCGGATGAAACCCCTTGCCTGCAACTCCTCCAACTACTACTTGAGCTCCTGCATATCAGGTGTATCCTTTTTATAAAGAGGAATGGACACTGGTTCCACTCCTAGAACAAGCTCGATAGAAATGTCTACCTCTCACTCTGGAGGAAAACCTGAAAGGACTTCTGGAAAGACATCTGGAAAGCAATTAACCACTAGAGGAAAATCTATCTGAGAAGTCCCATGGTCATCCAGAAATAAGCTAGCAGTCTAGGCCATAACACCACCCAACCCATGATGATCTGGTCCAGCTTTGCTCTCCTAGACATCCCATTCACCCTTGTGAAGAAAAGATCTTCCCTATGGTGATGTGAAACTCACCCTGCGGCGATAGCAATCGACAAAGTCCTATAAGGGAACTAACCAGTCCATCCTAAGAATGAAATCATAGCCTTTCATTTCCAAAACACAGAGACTCCATGAAAAATTACACCCACCAACCTCAAGGAAGTAGTCTAAGCACTGACACATGCTAGCAGTTCTAATTCCCAATGGAGTGTCTAGTGTCATCATATCTATAGAATTATAAACAGTAAGTCTAAGGCTTTCCACAATGTGCACATAAATAAAGCTATGAGAATATCATGTATCAAAAAGTGCATAGGATAAAATTGAGGCTACTAAAATCATACCTCGAACTGTAGAAGGTCCAAGATCCTGCTCCTGATGGATCTTCTCTACCGCGAATGTCTGGCCCGCACCCCGACCCTCTGTAGTAGCCTGAGATCCCTGAGCTGACCATCCCTGAGCCTAACCACTGCATCCATGGCCTCTACCCTAGCCTGAATGACCTGATGAACTCCATCCCCCAGTCTACTGCAGAACTGTTAATCCTACTCCTGAGCGCGGAGTCGAAACTGATCCTCCTTCACTAGCCACTAGAAGATGAACCTTGTAGAAACGCTGGAGATGACCCATCTTGTCGCATGATCGGCCATCCACTAGGTCTCTCGGGAACTGAGGGTTATTATGCCCATTTTTCCCACACTGATAGCACACCACTTGGTTTCCATAAGGAAGATCTCATCTACCAGAAGGAATACCTCGTTTCCTTGAGTCACCACATGTAGAATCTCAGTGGCGCATCCTACTGTCTACCTGAAAGGAATATTCCCTAGAAGTTGAACCACCTTGATCCACAGCTCCAGTCTCCCTTAGGTTTCTCTCCATGATTAGCACCTGGTTAACTATCAGAGTAATACAAGTCAACTGAAAGACATTCACCTGTGACCTTATGTCCGGCCTGAGGCCTTCCTCAAACTTCCTCGCTATAAATAGCTCGTCATTCCCAAAATGGGAGTGAAACGTCATAACTCCCTGAAGCGAGAGGAATACTACATAACTGAGAGAGTACCCTGATAGATGTTCATGAACTCTCTGGATCTGTTATCCCTTATTGTTTCTAGGTAGAAGTAGTCGTAGAATGTATGTTGAAACTCATCCCAAGCCATACCCTGGGCGTGTACCTTGGCCATACATTGTTGTGTAAACCACCTGGATACACGGCGTGTTCTCAGACTACATGGTGTGTACTAAACCCTTTTCCTTCCTGTCTGATTACTCCCACATGGCAAGGGACATAGATTATCCCAGCATGAAACTGCACGGTGTGTTAGTCCTCTTACATGGTGTTTCCTTAAGATTTTTCCCTTGTCCGTGTCGTTATCCATACAGACTGGTACACGGACCACTACTACACGGCGTGTCAACATGGCACATTGAGTGTTTCCCTACAGATTTCCAAACCAATGTATTTATCTACATGGCTAGTCCACATGGCTCCCCTAAGACAAAACTACACGTTATGTTCAAGGACCACACGATGTGTACTATACAAGCCTTACCTAGCCCGTGTTGTTAGCGACACGACCTGATACACGGCCGAACCTACAAGGCCTATTCCAGATGGACACGACGTGTACTTGAAGGAAGCCCCAACCCGTGTTGTTCGTGACATGGCTGTATACCTATTCCAGACTACACGACATACTAAGCTGGTACACAGCGTGTTCCTACATGAAACATTACACCCCTGTGTGTCTTCCCAACACAGTCAGGGTCACGGCTAAAAACTACACGGCGTGTATGCATAAAGTACACGCAGTGTATTCTGTGTTTTTTTGTCAGATAATAGGCTCAGATCTACACCGGAGCCCAGAAATCATAGAAATCATGTGTTAAGGTGACAAATTTCAATCCGTGGGGTCCCATGCTCCCCGGGAATCAAATCATGGCATCATAACAATGGATATAATGAGTAAAAAGTATAATACTCACGATCCAACAAATTCTAATCCTCGATGGCCCATAACACCTCTAAGACCATTGTTTGGAATCCAAGATAAAGTAGCTCTAAACAAACAATACCCTATCAACATAGCAGGTATTCTATCACAGCATCTATCACAACAACATGCATCTTCTATCAAAAATTCTATCACAATAGCATGAAAATTCTAATGCAACCTAGATGGCATGGAAAAATGCATGAAATGTGATTTTCTAACAAGTGACTATATGATGAATGAGATGGCATACCCTCATCTCATCGGGTTGCAACAAAATATAACCATAGTCATATAAATAGTAATAGCACAAAACAAGTGCACCACCCAATGATGAAATCAAGTAAATAGTAATATTTTAAAAACTCAAAAATTGCAATATTCAAGGTAATCTGGCTTTTTCCCTGTATACGAGTTCTAGAACTCCCAGGCATAGCTATTTACCATTTACATATTTCATCCTATCCCTATCTAATGTTGCTAAATAGTAAGTAAATATAAAAGGAAAGAATTCCTCTTATACCACTTTGTAACGACCTGAATCCGGAGCCACTCAACTGGTGCCTCGTACCCGGGTCGCCACATGACCTCAAACGTGTTTCTCCAAATGCCAGAGGCTTCCGACTAGCAGTGAAGGCCTGGGTGAGACATTGGGGAAACTATTCCCTCATTTGGTAAGGTATTCAAAGAAAAGTAAATAACAGTCAATAGCGGAAGAAGTAAACAACATACAATGACTGATACTAAACAGTTGAAGCAATGTATAATATAATAATGATGAAAATGATGTAGCTGGTGCACGTATCTAAGGAAATAAGTAAACAAAACAACGTGCTGAAATAAAATTGAGAACAAGTACTAAAATTAAATAGTAACTCCAGTATCATCGCAAGCCTAGGCTCGGTCCTATGCTCTCCAGCTCCAACCAACAATCATGAACCTGTAGTAGAAGGACCACAATCCTAATCCACACCTGCAACCATATAACTTATTTGGGCTGAAAAGTAGGACCCAAAAAGGGTGTGAGACAAATCCCAGTAGTCTATCACCACAAGATCTGTGCCCTAATATCAGTGAGCAATATAGAAAAGGTAAAGTAATTAACTGCAGTAGAGAAACAAAAGTACTCTAAAGTAAACAATCCAACCAATCTCTATATACATTAAATTAGTAATTTAATTTAGTCATTTAATTATCACCTGAGAAATCTTGCAACAACTCTATATTCCCAAATCATAACAAGTAACACAACAGGTATCTCAGTAGACTAACTAAACTACAAGCAGTACAAAACACAAGCTTGTTCTCTGGCTTGGTGGACTCGTCACAACCAACCAAAAAATATTCACACTGACTCTCTGGGTGGCTCATACTGGCAGACCCCTATATTCAAGTAATCATACATGGCACATACACTCTGGGAAGCACTCACTGTCAATTCCCTTATGGTCTTGCAATAAAATATATAGACTCTCTGAGGAAGCACTAACATATAATTCCCCATATAGTCTCAATATGTAACAAGGACACTCTGAGGAAGAACAACGTCCAATTATTATAGGTCCTGCGAATGATACTTATTTATAAGAGACTCTCTAGGGAAACCCTTAATTGTAAATTACCTCTTTAGTCTACCACACCAGGTTCACACAGCCATGAGCAGTCTAGTTGTGCGTAATCAACTATCTGCATCCCTAAGTAAGTTCAAAAACTACTTGGATAATAGCTATAATGAATCAAAGAATATAAATAGTAGGCAATATATGTAATCAAATATCTCAATACAGGAAATCAACGAAACAAGGTATGCCTCATAGGCAACCTAATCCAAACCGCGGTAAATAGCCAAAACAAGGGGAAACAACCATGGGGTGACCCACGACATGCTAATGAGCAATCATTATTCATATAATAGTCTCAATCACACAAGAAATCTAAGGAAGATAATAAAACAGGATAACAAACTAAACCTGAGATACCCGATACATGGGTATCTGATAAATTTTCCCAAAAACTCAAGGACATTCAACAAAAGGAAACAAACCACCTACCTCGATCCTAGGAAATCGATATACTTGAACCTCAGCCTGTGAGTCATCCTAGAATGGAGAAGATCTGCAAAAACATCTAAAACGTTCAACCTCAGATAACTCTCACAAGAGAAGGAATCCGGAAATGTGTCCAAAGAATAACCAAGAACTCACCGTTGTGATTCTATTGCAACCGACAGCGTTCGATTCAGATAACCGGTGACGGATCGGTGGATCGAATATGATTCGGCCTCCTTGGAAGCTTTGGATGTAATTATCCATAGAAAAAGATGAAAATAGGTTTAAGACGTGACCCTGGTCTGATTAATGAAATAAAAAAGAAAAGTACACGGCTTGTACTTCATGAGTACTTGGTGTGTACTCGCCCTTTCCATACACCGCATTAAAGAGCCTCCACATCATCGCTACACACCGTGTGTGTGGCCCAGACATGGCCGGTATATGACCTTGTGTGGGAGAAAAGTACACGACATGTACTCATAAAGTACACAATGTGTACTTAGAAAATTTCCAGATTTTCCTCTTTTTCATAAAAATGACCTGAAAAGGAAAAACATACCTAAAATGAAGATCCAAGTTCTTACATTAGGCTCATCCAAACTCTAGAAAATTAAGCTCCCTACATCCCACTTCTCCTCCTATAATCAATACCATAGGGAGAAGACACATCAATAAGTCCTTTTGGTTCAAACCAAAGGAAGTTACCCAAATTAATGGATATTAAAGAATGAACGGGTCAAGTCAGATATGAGGTAAGGGGTTTCTTATCTTACTTTTAATTCAATGACATTTCCATTGTTCACCACCTATTTATTGCATGTGGTGTATTTTGTACTGCGATTTGATATATATTATCATGATTCTATTTATATTCAAGATATTCAATGTTTCATTTGGTGGTTATTGATAATATTTCATATGACTCGATTGATTACAATGAGGTAAGGGGTTTTTATCTCACTCCTTATTCCCATTAGTTTCATGCCATACTGCTACTATTACCCTTTTTGTGGTGTGTGTACTTCCCATAATTTCATTCTTTGTATAATTCACTTCAATTTATGTGTATTTTCATAATCATTGTATGATACTTCATTCATGGAGTGTATGTTTCATAAGATTCCAAATTGGTAAGGGTTATTTCTAAAATCTCTTCATTATCCGAGGTTGTTTTTACGTGAGTGTCTACTGAGACCACTTTATCGTCCACATCCATGTCTCTTAAAAATGTATTTCAAAACATTTTTTATTTACTATACAATGGGATAATGTAATTTATAACCTTGTTTGACTTTTTATAAGATTTTTTGAAAGGAATCATTCCGTCGTTTTCCAAACAAGGTACTTTATAACGTTTTTGACAAAACTAAGGTAAGAAAGTCTTTTTTTTAACTTTTACGGCGGGTGCAGCTATTTTCCACTGTTAAAACATCATCAAAGCTTCCCATACATGATTATAAGAATATTTTCAAAATAAATGTTTTCTTTTATACTTATGTGACTCATAAATGATTTCCAAATAGAAAGAGATATTTCTCAAAAAAAAGTTTTGATTTCATCTATGTGATCATCCTTTGATGGGTTTTAAGTTTATTTGAAGTTGATTTGTTATGATACAAAACTTCCATAGTGTATTGAAGGTTTTTTGATATGTTTTACTATGGATGTGCTATTTGTATACCATTCATGGTTTATGGTTAAAGTATTGACATTTCGTATGATTGTTTTAATATGAATGTTTGTGTTAAATTTAAACATTTTCTTTTGATGAATTTATTGGGCTAGTATGTTCCGGATTGGAACCAGTAAAAGTAAGCCCTCTGGGTTGGCATCCAGTTACAGTAGGCCCATCGGGATGGAGTCTGGTTACAAAGGCTCTCCAGGATGGAGTCTGGTTATAGAGGCTCTCCAAAATGGAGTCTGGTTATAGAGGCTCTCCAGGTTTGGGTCTGGTTACAGTTAGCCCATAGGTCCTAGAATGAGGCCTTGACATAGAAATTAATTTTTGGTATTATACATTCCCTCATTATGAAAATAATATTGATGGTTCATGTGGTCATTAAACTAGTAGAATACACATGATTATGTTTTATTATGGCATTATTTAGTAATCTCATTTTCATGCCATAAAATTATTCATGTTTATTATTGGTAAAGGAATCTGGTTTCAATTATTCACCATAATTAATATTTATGTTATTTTCTGATGTATTTTTTACCCTTAATAATCGTTTGATCTCACCCCTGTTAATGTTTCATTTTTTCCAGCACTCCAAGAAGTGTATTAAGATTGATATGCAGGGTTAATCTAATGGAATAAGGGTGTTCATAAAGGACTATATATGTTGTGCTGTATTTTATAAAGTGCAATGTAACATTCATGTATGTAATCTATTTTCCAAGACTGCTAAACTGATCGGTCCTTTGGGACTTTATTCCTTATAATCATGCCAATGTATTAAAATAATTCACTGACTCTGGGAATCTATGGTCGGGGCGTTACAATTGGTATCAAAGGATGTTTAGCAATAACCTTTTAAGCAAGATTTATATAAACTCTGATTAGAACACATAGCCCTAAGATAGACATTGAGGATTAGTATGCATGGACATCCCAGAATTTTGGTAATGTAGAGATTTTGTGATTTTTCCAATAAAATACATCCCATTCTGGATACGAGCAGGTAGAGCAAGCTCTGGCACATATGTACCTAGGGGTAAAACCCAAAAACACCACTTTGAGCTAGACCCAAATGGGAACTGGTGCATGATAATAGGTCTTGCTGCACTCTTGGTTACAACACTCATAAGAGATATAATTAGGATATTTCTCATTTTCTTTACAAACCATTATGAGGGGTTTATGAGTATATTCTTCCTCAAAGAATTTTTTTTATGATTATGGATTATATTCATAAATTGTTCGATTTACGTTAGGTATTTTACAAGTCTTGAATTATCCATTGCAATTCATAAATAGACCTAGTGTATGTCATTGTATAGAAATGGCGCCCAGTAGCAGGAATGTGAACTCCAGCAATACGTATGAACCATTGAGTAAGAAGGATCATATATTTCACAGTATTAAGCCAACATTTAGAAGGGAAATTGTCTCCCATGTATTCTCAACATATGATGAAATAGTATCACATGTTAATAAGATAAGTAAAAAATTCCTTGAGTCCTATGGCATTGAAGGGTAGCAAGACAAGAAAAGGATTGAAGAGAGAAAGTTGAATAAAAGGAAGAGGGAAAAGATCAATTTTCCCATATGTGATAAATATGGAATGAATCACCTTGGTAAATAATCGAATGTAATGGGAGTTTGTTATATGTGTGGAGAAAAAGGACATAAAGTACGTGATTGCAAGGGTAAGAAAAAAGTTTCTAATGTACAATGCTTCATCTACAAGGCATTGAGACACTATGTGAATCAGTGACTTTTTCATTAGTGTATACTACCTCAGATGAAGAATAATGACTAGTGTTATTATGTTGTTATTTGAGTGTTGTATCAATAATATACTAGTTACATGAATTATGGAGATAAATAAGGATTGTACTGCAGTATTATTTTATTGAGGATTTGAGATTATATGGTTCTAATAAAAGTGACTTAATAGTAAGATGCACTTTTTGGAAAAATACATGGTTTAAGGAAATGTAATCCTAAATATGGTCCGGATAATGAGGTAGTGATTTTGGCATAAGATATGGTTTATTTGGATAAATTATATTTGATTTTCTTTACATCCTTTGAACCGATTAATAGTTTTTTATTTCATCATTATTGGAATATTCAATATTTTTTGATATAAGAAATATATCAAGTATTATATAAAGGATAAGGGAGCATGAATGAAATCAATAAGGTTTTGTGGTAATTCAGGGTGTTACCATGTTTTAAAATAATACAAGATAAATGTGTTCACATTTTATTATGTAGAAAAAGGATCTTAATTGTGTTTACCTTCCTTATAAATTTTGGATAGTGAGTTTGGATATAAGTATTTTGGATAAGTCTAGTTTGAGATTATTTTGGGATTTCCATAAAAAGGACAACCTAGAGTTCGGGCGGAAACCTGTCACATCCGTCAAGGCCATGAGACATGAACCCGCAACCGAATGGTGACAAGAGTGTATCACCTACCACTGGCCCACGTGATGTCCTCAATTGAATAATGTAGGTTTTTTAGAAAAAGGTCTGGTAGATTAATTATAAATTCATTTATTTGAAACCCTATATGAATAGGATAAAGAGAATATATTTTTTAAGTTCTACTATCTTTTAGAGTGAAAGATGAGTTTGTGGTAAAAATTAGTTAAATGATGGAACTCTACATGTCAAGAATATATTTTTCTTATTAAATTATTCTATGAAGAAATTAATTCATAAACGTTAGTCAAGGGATATTAAAACAAAAATTGTGTTATCCTAATACATTATGTTTTTTTGAACCAGTGGTATTTTAAATCATCATAGGTTGATGGATTTGAGGCCCTCAATTTTTACACAAGTTTATGATTGATGACCTCAATCACTCGCTATAAATATTTACATATTTCCTAAAATTATGTGTCTCTAATTGCCACCAATGTTCTCTTAATCGATATCATAATTTGGTGGTGAACCTTTCATTTCCCTTTTCCACTTATTAAGACTAAATTTTATTAACCCAATTCCCGATGTGGGTTTTTCCACAAAGGTACTTTCTATTTTCAACATTTTATTTTTGAAGAACATTTTCAAATTTTGAGGAAGCAATTTATTGAAGTAGGGAAGAATGTAACACCCCAATATTTCATAGTATGTTATTTCTTCAATGTAATTCAATAACTTTCACTACACACAACATCGAGTTCAAGCACACCACGACATACCAAACTAGCCATTCAAAAGTGGTTATGAATAGTATTAATTGAATATTGAACTATATATAATACTTTTAATTTTAGAATCCATATTATGAGTTTCTTAGAAATAATTTAAGAAAAAATTCTTTTTTTCAGATAAATGAAGTATTTTTTTAAAAAAAATGAAATTTTACCACTTTTTATTGGGGAACCCTTTTTAAATCTAATATTTGAAACTTATGTATATATATATATATATATTAAATTTTAACTAATATATTTATTCTTTATAATTGGGACATCAAAATTCAATTTCTGTAAATTTTCAGAATTTTTCCGATAAAGTTCATTTTTTTAATGAATAATGAAAAATATTGTATTTTAATTCAAAAGTGCCTTTAATCTAATTTATTTATATGGTTAAATTATATTTTAAAAAGTTTTAAAGTGTAATTATAATATATTATTTCCATTTAATCAAATTATGTTTATTATAATTAAGTTCACTTTGACACTGGACATAAACAAGTATCTATCTTTTGATATTTATTGTTTCTTAAAAATACGCTATTTGTTTTAACAATGTGAATTAATTTGAAATTAATTAATGAAACTTCTATGTTTTTGATTTATCAAAATAGATTTCACTTTTGATTTCGGAATATAAAATATATATGAGGCTGAATTTTTGGTATTTTACTAAAAAACATCAATTTTTGATGAATAGTGAAAAACACAAGTTATTAGTTAAAACAGACTTTTTATTTAAATAATTATTTATTTTATTTAAATTTATTTTAGGTAAAAATAGATACATAATAACTATATATGATCAAAATTATTCAATGGAGTCATTTTATAATAAGTTTAGATATATAAAAAGTTTATTAAACTTTTCACCATCTTTTACCCACCTCCTAAGAGAATTTGCAAATTTACATAAAACATAATTCTATCACTTCTGTGAGTTTAATTTAAAAAATCAGAGACACATGGTTAACCTTGGTTTGTAAAATGTGGTTCAATAAGATGAAAATAATTTTTAGTGAATAGTAACTTTGGACTTTTATTTACTGCGGTTAAAGGTAAATAGGGTAATTCAAGGTAAAAAGAATATTATAATAATTCCAGATTACCTTAGCACTTGTTATAAAATTATTGGATGAGCCATGTCCAACAATGGGAATATTTGGGTTGATTTTGGGACCCTATGCAGCCACTTATGTATGACAATGACACTTTAGATTAATTAATTTATTGTAAAGTCAAAATTGACAAAAACAAAAATCTTTTAGTAATTAATTTTTATCTGGTGTTATATTATTAATCATTTTGACTATAAATATTCATTGGAATTATAATATGATTTCATAAATCATAGTAGTTTTTATATAATTTTTAGACATCAAATAAATTAAATTATTTATGACACAATAATGATGCAGTATTTACCTCATTAATAATTGATTAAAACAAATTTGATTATATATATTAGAAAAATATACAAAACATGTCCAATTTCTATTTTATGATTTTATTTTGACCATGAGTCATCTTATCTTTGACCCTAATGATTTTTGGACCATTAGAAACCGAATATATTTATATAATAAAATAATATTTTCACACTTTCCTAAAGAGCCCATCCCCCCCCTTATAAAAGGAGACCACTTCTAACCAATTCCACACACCACTCAAGCCTTTAGGCTCATCCAAGCTCTACCAAATTAAGCTCCCTACATCCCTATCCTCCTCATAAAAGCCTTAACTTAGGAAGAAGTCACTTCAAGAAGTCCTTTTGGTTCAAAACAAAGGATGTTACCCAAATTAAAGGATATTAAAGAACAAATGGGTCAAGTCAGAAAAAAGGTAAGGGGTTTCTTATCTCACTTTTAATTTCATGAGATTTCCATTTTTCACCACTTATTTATTTCATATGGTGTATTTTGTACTACCAATTGATATATATTATCATGATTTTATTTATATTCATGATATTCTGTGATTCATTTGGTGGTTATTGACAATTGTTCATATGAATCGATTGATTACAATGAGGTAAGGGATTTTCATCTCACTCCTTATTCGTATCAGATTCATGCCATATTGCCACTATTACCTTTTTTGTTGTGTATTTACTTACCATAATTTCATTCTTTGTGTAATACAATTTAATTTATGTGTATTTACATACTCATTGTATGATACTTCTTTTATGGAGTCTATGTTTCGTAAGTTACCAAATTTGTAATGGTTAATTCTACAATCTCTTCATTATCAGAGGTTGTTTTTACATAAGTATCTACTGGGACCTCTTTATCATCCACATCCGTGTTTCTTAGAAATGTATTTCAAAACATTTTTTATTTACTATATAATGGGATAAAGTCATTTATAACCTTTTTTGACTTTTTATAAGATGTTTTGAAAGGAATCATTCCGTCGTTTTCGAAACACGGTACTTTATAACCTTTTCGACAAAACTAAAGTAAGAATGTCTTTTTTTTAACTTTTACGGTGGGTGCGGCTATTTTATTCCATTAAAACATCATCAAAGATTCCCTTACAATCTTATAAAAATATTTTCAAAATAAATGTTTTCTTTTATAATTATGTTACTCGTATATTATTTCAAAATAGAAAGAGATATTTCTCAAAAAAAGGTTTTGATTTCATCTATGTCAACATCATTTGATGGGTTTTAAGTTTATTTAATGTTGTTTTATTATGATACAAAATATCCACAGTGTATTGAAGGTTTTTTCATATGTTAGACTATGGATGTGCTATTCATATACCATTCATGGTTTATGGTTAAAGTATTGACATTTCGTATGCTAGTTTTAATACGAATGTTTATGTTATATTTAAACCTTTTATTATGATGAATGTATTGGACTAGTATGTTCCAGGTTAGAGACTGGTAAAAGTAAGACCTCTGGGTTGGGGTCCTATTACAGCAGACCCTCTGGGATGGGATCTGGTTATAGAGGCTCTCCGGGATAGAGTCCGGTTATAGAGGCTCTCTGGGATGGAGTCTAGTTATAGAGGCTCTCTGGGTTTGGATCCGATTACAGTTAGCCAATAGGTCCTGTCATGAGGCCTTGACATAGAAATTATAGTTTGGTGTTATACATTCCCTAATTATGAAAATAATATTAATGGTTCATGTTGTCATTCGACTAGTAGAAAACCCATGATTATGTTTTATTATGGAATTATTTACTTAGATCGTATTCATTCCATAAAAGTATTCATGTTTATTATTGGTAAAGGCATGTGGTTTCAATTATTCACTATACCTAATATTTATGTTATTTTTTACTCTATTGTTTACCCTTACTGAGCATTTGAGTTCACCCCTATCTATGTTTTATTTTTCCCACAATTCCAAGAAGTGTATTAAGATTGATATACAGGGTTAAGATAAGGGAATAATGGCATTATTAAAGGACAATTTATGTTGTGTTTGATTTTATAAATTGTAATGTAACATTCATGTATGTAATCTATTTTCCAAGACTGAAAACCTGATCAGTCCTTCAGGACTTGATTACTTGTAATCATGAGAATGTATTAAAATAATGCACCAACTCTGAGAATCTATGGTCGGGGCGTTATAGTTGGTATCAAAGGAAGTGTAGCAATAACCTTGGAAAATAGATTCAGAAAAAAACCTTATTTGAACACATAGCCCTAAGATAGACTTTGAGGATTATTATTGAAGAACTTCTTATAATTTTGGTAATGTAGATATTTTCTTAGTTTTCCATGAAAAAACATCCTTTTCTGGATACGAGGAGGTAGAGGTGGCTCTGGCACAGATGTACCTAGGGGTAAAACCAGAAAAAACCACTTTGAGCTTGGCTTGAATGGGAACTAGTGCACGACAACGAGCCTTGTTTCACTCTTGGTTACAACACTCAATGGGGATATGTTTAGGATAATTCTCATTATCTTTAAAAACTAGTATAAAGGGTTTATGAGTATATACTTCCTCAAAGAAAACATTCTATATGATTATGGATTATATTCATAAACTGTTTGATTTACGTTAGGTATTTTATAATTCTAGAATTATGCATTGAAATTCATAAACTAACCTAGTGTATTCCATTGTTTAGAAATGGTGCCCAGTAGAAGGAATGTGAACTCTAGCAATATGTATGATCCAAAGAGTAAGAAGGATCATATATTTCACGGTATTAAGACATCATTTAGAAGGGAAATAGTCTCCCATGTATTCTCAATATATGAAGAAATAGTATCACATGTAAATAAGATAAGTGAATAATTCCTTGAGTCCTTTGGCATTAAAGGGAAGAAAGAGAAGAAAAGGATTAAAGAGAGAAAGATGGATAAAAAGAAGGGGGAAAATACTAATTTTTCCATATGTGATAACTATGGAATGAATCACCTTTGTAAATGATCTAATGTAATTGAATTTTGTTATAAGTTTGGGGAAAAAGTATATAGATTAAGTTATTACAAGGGTAAGAAAAAAATTTCAAATGTACAATGTTTCATCAACAAGGAATTGGGACACTACACATATCAGTTCTCTAGTCAGCAGTGTATACCTTAAATGATGCTATTTGATAATAATAAAGTTATGATACTACCTCAGATTAAGAAGAATGACTAGTGTTCTTATGTTGTTATTTGAGTGTTGTATCAACCATATACTGGTTATATGAATTGTGGAGATAAACAAGGATTGTACTGCAGTACTATTTTATTGAGGATTTGAGATTATATGGTTATAATAAAAGTGACTTTATAATAAACTACACTTTTTGGAAAAATTCATGTTTGATGGAAATGTAATCCAAAATATGGTCTTGATAATGAGGTAGTGATTTTGGAATAAGAGATGGTTGATTTGGATAAATTATATTTGATATTATTGACTACCTTTGAACCGATGAAAAGTTTTTTTATTTAATCATTGTTGTAATATTCAATTTTTTTGATATAAGGAATATATCAAGTATTATATAAAATATAAGAGAGCATGAATGAAATCAATAAGGTTTTATGGTAATTTTGGGTGTTACCAAGTTTTAAAATAATTCATGATAAAGGTGTTCACATGTTATTATGTTGAAACAAGGATCATCATTTTGTGTACCTTCCTTATAAATTTTGATATTTGAGTTTTGATAGAATTATTTTGGATAAGTCTAGTTTGAGATTATTTTGGTATTGCCATAAAAAGGACAACCTAGAGGTCTGGCGGCAAACCGTCATGCCTGGCAAGGCCGCGAGACATGAACCCACAACCGAAGGGTGACAAGGGTGTATCACCTACCTTTGGCCCACGTGATGTCCTGGATTGAATAAAGTAGTTTAAAAAAAAGGTCTGGTAGATAAATTATAAATTCATTTTTTATACCCTATACGAATAGGATAAATATAATATTTATTTGTTCTATTATATTTTAGAGTGAAAGATGAGTTTGTGGTATAAATTAGTTAAAGGATGGAACTCTACTTGTCAAGAATATATTTTTCTTATTCTCTTATTCTATGAAGAAATTAATTCTTAAACATTAGGGAATAGATCTTAAAACCAAAAATGTGTTATCCTAATACCATATGTTATGTTGAACCGGTGGAATTTTAAATCATCATGGATTGATGGATTTGAGGCCCTCAGTTTTTACACGTGTTTTTGACTGATGACCTCAATCACTCCCTATAAATATTTATGTTTTCCTCAAATTATGTGTCTCTAATTGCCACCAATTTTCCCCTAATCGAGTTCATAATTTGGTGGTGACCCTTTCATTTCCCTTTTCCTCTTATTAAGACTAAATTTTGTTAACCCAACTCCTAATGTGGGTTTTTCCACAAAGGTATTATCTGTTTTCAAACTTTTATTTTTGAAGAAGAATTTCAAATTGAGAGGATTCAATTTATTGAAGGTGGGAACAATGTAACACCCTATGATTTCATAGTACGTTATTTTTTCAAAGTAATTTAGTAACTTTTACTACACAAAACACCGAGTTCAAGCACACCACGACTTACCAAACTAGCTGTTCAAAAGAGGTTATGAATAGTATTAACTGAATATTGAACTTTATATAATCCTTATAATTTTAGATTCCATATTATGAGTTTCTTAGAAACACTGTAAGAACAAATTAATTTTATCAGATAAAAGAAGTATTTTAAAAAAAATGCAATTTTACTGCTTTTTAATGAACAACATTTTTTAAATCCAATATTTGAAACTTATATATATATATATTCAATTTGACTAAATAAATTTATTCTTTAGAATGGGGACGTCAAAATTTACTTTGTGTAAACTTTTAGAATTTATCCGATAAAGTTCATTTTATAAAGAATAGTGAAAAATATTATATTTTAATTCCAAAGTGCCTTTTAATATAATTTATTTATATGGTTAGATTATCTTTTTAATAATTTTTAAAGTTTATTTATAATATATTTTTACCATTTCATCTTATTTTGTTTATTGGAATTAATTTCACTTTGAAACTGGACATAAACAACTTTCAATCTTTTGATAGTTATTGTTTCTTTAAAACATGCTACTTCTTTTAACAACGAGAATTAATTTTAAATTAATTAATGCCACTTCAATGTTTTTAATTTATCAAAATAGACATAATTTTTGAATTTGTAATATCAAATATAGCTTAGGGAGATTTTTTGGTATTTTTCTGAAAAACATCAATTTTTTATGAATAATGAAAAACACGGAGTTATTGGTTAAAACTGACTTTTTATTTAAATAATTATTTATTTTATTTAAATTTATATTAGGTAAAAGTAGATACATAATACTTATATATGATTAAAATAATTCATTGGAGTCAATTTGTAATAAGTTTAGATATAAAAAAAATTATTGAACTTTTCACCGTCTTTTACCCACCTCTTAGGAAAATTTAAAAATTCACATAAAACATAATTTTACCACTTCTGTGAGTTGAATTTAAAAAATACAAGAGACACAATTAACCTCAGTATTTATAATGTGGTTCAATAAGATGAAAATAATTTTTTGTGAATAGTAACTTTTGACTTTTCTTTACCGTAGTTAAAGGTAAATAGGGTAATTCAAGGTAAAAAGAATATTATAATAATTCAAATTTACCTTAACACTTGTCCTAGCCTTATTGGATGTGTCATGGCCGAAAATGGGCATCTTTGGTCGATTCTGGGACCCCATGGGGCCACTTATGATTGATAATAACACTTAGAATTAATTAATTTAAAATAAAGGCAAAATTGACAAAAACAAAAATCTTTTAGTAATTAATTTTTATATGGTGTTATATAAGTAAACTTTTTGACTATAAATATTAATTGGAAAGCTAATAAGATTTCATACATCATGGTAGTTTTCTTAAAAAAATTTATACAACAAATAAATTAAATTATTTATGACACAATAATGATGAAGTATTTACCTCATTAATAAATTATTTAAATAAGTTAGATTATATATATTAAAATAATATCCAAAAAATGTCCAATTCCTATTGGATGATTTTATTTCGACCATGAGTCATCTTATCTTCAACCCTAATGATTTCTTAACCATTAGAAACCGAATATCATTATATAATAAAATAATATTTTCACACTTTCCTAAATAGCCCCTCCTCCCCCTTATAAAAGAAGACCACTTCTAACCAATTCCTCACACCTCTCAATCCATTAGGCTCATCAAAACTCTTCCAAATTAAGCTTCCTACATCCCTCTCCTACATTGAGAAGCATTGCTTTAGGCATAAGGCACTTCAAGAAATCCTTTTGGTTCAAACCAAAGGAAGTTACCCAAATTAAAGGATATTATAGAACGAATGGGTCAACTCCGACACGAGGTAAGGGGTTTCTTATCTCACTTTTATTTTCGTGAGATTTCCATTATTCACCACTTATTTATTTCATGTGGTGTATTTTGTACTGCTATTTGATATATATAATCATTATTATTTTTATATTCCTGATATTCTATGATTTATTTGGTGGTTATTGAAAATTGTTCATTCAAATCGATTGATTACAACAAGGGAAGGGGTTTTCATCTCACTCCTTATTCCCGTGGGATTCATGCCATATTTACACTATTACCTTTTTTGTGTGTATATACTGCCCATAATTTTATTCATTGAGTAACACACATTAATTTATGTGTATATACATATTAATTTTGGGATACTTTTTTCATGGAGTGTATGTTTTGTAAGTTACCAAATTCGTAAGGGTTAATTCTAAAATCTCTTCATTATCCAAGGTTGTTTTTATGTGAGTATCTACTAGGTCCTCTTTATCATCCACATCCATATTTCTTAAAAATGTATTTCAAAACATTTTTTATTTACTATACAGTGGGATAAAGTTATTTATAACATTGTCTGAATTTTTATAAGATGTTTTGAAAGGAATCTTTCCATCGTTTTCCAAATAAGGTACTTTTTAACCTTTTCGACAAAACTAAGGTAAAAATTTCTTTTTTTAACTTATACGGAGGGTGTGACTATTTTCCACTATTAAAACATCATCAAAGCTTCCCTTATAAGATTATAGGAAAATTTTCAAAATAAATGTTTCCTTTTATAATTATGTGACTCGTAAATGATTTCAAAATAGAAAGTGATATTTCTCAAAAAAAAAGTTTTGATTTCATCTATATCAACATCATTTGATGGGCTTTAAGTTTGTTTGATGTTGATTTATTATGATACAAAAATTCTATATTGTATTGAAGGTTTTGTGATATGTTTGACTATAGATGTGATATTCATATACCATTCATGGTTTATTGTTAAAGTATTGACATTTTTTATGCTACTTTTAATACAAATGATTATGTTATATTTAAAAATTTTCGTATGATAAAAATATTATACTAGTATGTTCCGGGTTGGGGACTGGTAAAATTAAGCCCTCTGGGTTGGGGTCCGGTTATAGAAGACCCTTCGGGATGGATTCTGGTTACAGAGGCTCTCCGGGATGGAGTTCGGTTACAAAGGCTCTCTGGGATAGAGTCCAGTTACAGAGGCACTCCGGGTTTGGGTCCAGTTACAGTTTGGCCATAGATCCTGGCACGAGTCCTTGACACAGAAATTAATGTTTTTTATTATACATTCCCTCATTATGAAAATAATATTGATGGTTCATGTGGTCCTTCAACTCGTAGAATACCCATGATTATGTTTTATTGTGGCATTATTTACTCAACACATATTCCTACCATAAAAGTAATAATGATTATTATTGGTAAAGGCAGGTGGTTTAAAGTATTGACCATACATAATATTTATGTTATTTTCAGCTGTATTGTTTACCATTTCTAAGAGTTTGGGCTCACCCCTCTCTATGTTTTAAATTTCCCAGGATTCCAAGAAGTGTATTAAGATTGATATACAGGGTTAAGCTAACAGAATAATGGCATTAATAAAAGACTATTTATGTTGGGTTGTATTTTATAATGTTTAATGTAACATTGATGTATGTAATCTATTTTCCAAGACTACTAAACTGATCGGTCATTCGGGACATGATTACTTGTAATCATGCCAATGTATTAAAATAATGCACCAACTCTGGGAATCTATGGTTGGAGTGTTACAGCTGATATATGAGATAATAGGTAACAAGGATATATAAATAAATAAAGTACACTTCTCAATCTCCCAATGGAAATGAATAACTCCACTTACACATCCATCTACAAAAACTAAGAGGTCAAAAATCATACACTACAACTAATAAGCTGAATAACCTATAGTAGATATCTTTATAAGAAAATCTTATTAGGTCAACACCAACTTACTCAAAGCATGACTCTTTATAATAAAATATATTTCATATATTTATTAATATAAATATATAAGAATATGTTTTATATATTTACTTATTTTAAACACGATTCAACTTGTTTCCTTGGAAAAACTCTATGAGTTTGTTTTCATATTGAACCACAACTTTTATTACTTAAAAAAAATTATATAAAATAATTAATTTTATTTAGAGAAAATATTTAAACTAAATAGGACACATCTCTATAAAATTCTATGTAGCCTTACATTGGAATATAAATATATATATCATTGGTATGGAGTCATAGGTTCTCAAGTGGAACAATGTAATTTGGAGAAACATGGTAATCAATGAAGCAATGTCCATGTGACATAAAATAACTGTGCATCAATCGACCCCTCCCTAACACCTGATCCAAACATGTTTGGCCTATCTAAGGGGAAACATCCCACAAGTTTACCTATGTATCATATAAGGCCACTAGAAAAATCATAATTCTTAATTACTGTATATTTTATCCTAGACTTCCCACTTAGAAAATAGGTCTTCCTGTGACATACAAATGGAGGTGATCATTTAAAAGTAATAAGCATACCATATAATCATTTTAGAAATAAAATGATCATTTTTATCTCTATAAAACCTCTAAATAACTATATAGTAACACACCTTTTATCCTTATATAATAATACAACATAAATACCACTATAGGGGAAGTTTTCTAATAGAATCCAAAACAGTCATTAGTTTCTATTTAATACAACAGAACTATCACTACATGGGTTGTTATCCATTGGATTCCAAAAAAACCTTTAATTAACATTTAATGCTAGATAATGGAGAATTTCTTTTGGGGTATTTATCTTCTAGTTAAACCATTAAAGTGCCAAATAGACCTTATAATAGTTATTTAATGATAAATAAATGATATAAATTTGTATTCATTATTTAGTTAATTAAAATAAAAAAAACATTTTAAATATCATAAAAAAGGTTTAGCCACTTGATATTAAGAAATTAGAATGTTTTCCAACATTTTTGAAATCAACATTGTAAAAAATTTCGATTAAAATTATTAAGATCGAAATCAAGATTATAATCTCTAAAATGATGGCTTATTACATTAAAATAGTTATACAAATAAATTCATGTGAAAACCCATTTTTCATATTTTATCAAAATCTTATGAAAATATCGTCAATTATATAATTACTAGATAGAAGAGGAGAAAATAAAAGACATTTAAAGCCCCAAAATTAAAGCCCATTTAGTGATATATTCACTTTTAAATAGAGATGAATGAGACACTTACCTTAAATACATGGAATTTCTAACAACCAAATGGGATTTACCATATGGTGAGAAAGAGGGATACTGGGAAGTAAGAAATATCTCTAAGCTATGAGTCCTAAAACATGAAACATTAATTCAATAGACCCAAGATCAACTGAGAACAAAGGGAAAATGTTAACATCATAAATCCTAGAATATTTAAAAAATTATACCGGTATATTGGGGTTCCTTTTTCTCTCCCTTTAACTGATACACAAGAAATATCATTAGATAATGTTATAACCCATAGATCAATCTGTGATATACCCAATCAATGATTAATTCTTGAGTGAAATAGAGAATATATAGAATAATGGTTTAGAATAATAATTATTTGATTAATACCTTTTATTCCCAATATCCAAAGCCTCAATATAACGACCCATACTTTACATACATTGTTAATACTTCAAAATTGAAGCACACTTATTACAACATATGATAAAACCACAAAGGACCGTATAGGTATAGTGTCTTTAGAAACTGGGAAACATAAACAACTGGTTCATAAATCTTCTACAGTGCCTCCCATTTATTTCATCATATCTAGGGTTCCTTTTAGCATATTCTACTTAATATCCATCTTCCTGACCTGGGGAAAAGAAAACATAAAAGGGTGAGCTCAAATGCTCAGCAAGGGCAATAAAGGAAATAAAAATCATATCATATCTTTTTGAAAATCATAACCTGCAAAAGAGATCATAAAATCTTAATAAATCATAGAAGTGAAAATGCGATCCCCATAATCATAACATGAAACTTGAAACTTTGTGGCATGCACACATAATCATGGAAAATCATTTCTTGTTAGTCATGACTTATTGCCAAGACTATCTTAGTGGACAAAGTCCCTTTCTGAACCGAGTTCACTCCTCGTTTCAGTCCTGTATCACTGAACCGAAATAACCTTCCGTTCCAGCCATGTCTATCTCATGAGATATAAAATCTTTACCCAATGCATTGGAGGGAGATATAGGTCCCACCCATCTTATAATGAATCCTTTCTTATGTGTGCCACATAATCATAAAACATACATCATCGCATAACATATGTAACAAAAATGGGATTCTTGAAACATCATGACATCATGAATCAATTCATATAAGATAAAGGAATTCATAAACATAATTCCATCACAACATAGTCAAAACAATGTAAAAATATGGATAGAAACAGAACCCTTTATTATCTTAGATGGAAAATAATTTTGATAAAACACTTGAATTGAATTCTTGAGGAAAATATCCTTTCTTCTTCAAAATCAATTTCTTTTCACAAAACATCATGCAATTTTAAAAGAAAGAGATTTTATTGAAAATAGTCATGAAATCTTTTATAGGAAGCTTCATAAAAATAAGGCTTTATAAAACAGTAGAAATCCGTTCGTGCCGTATAAGTTAAAAAAACATTCTTCGTACTTTTGTCGGAAAAGTCAAAAAGTACCTCGTATGGAAAAAACGACAAAACATTACTTTCATATTCTTTACTAAAAACTCACCTAAGGGTAAAAATGGATTTAAACTATTGCAAGTGGATGGAAACAATATTACATATTTAGGGAACATGGATGTGGATGATAAAATACACCCCAGTAAATACTTACGAATAAACAATCTCGGATAAAAATGAGATTGTGATATTTCCCTTACCTTAGGTCCGATTTGCTTGGTACGTGTCCGAAGCTCCTCTTCTTTGGAACGCCTCTTTGAATCCTCCACTTAAGGAACTAAGATTGGTCTTTGGAGAAGACCAGGACCTCTAGTATTATTCTAGGGAAGTGGAGAGGAGAAAATGGCAGGGGTTGGCCGAGCTTGAGTGCTCAATTTGGTGTGAGGAGGAGGGGGAGGAGGTGCCCTTTTATAAGGGAGGAGAGGGGCACCTTAGGAATTTCTCAAAATATTATTTTATATTAAAGTCAAAATCGGTTTATAATGGTTCCAAAGGGTCTTATTTCGAAGCTAAAGTGGGGAAGGGTCGAAATCCCATCAACCAATAGGATTTAGACAAGTTTAGGGTATTATTTTAACCTTATCAATTAGATTTAACTCTAAGTTAAATAATTTAACTTTTACCGTGTCTTTTTGTTTTCTTTCACTATATGGTTAATACACTTACTATAACATGCCAAACGAACCCCAAATTGTTTATTATTAATATATATATCCTTATCTAAGTCATTTGGCCGAACCTTAGATTTTTAGGAATAAAATAACAATTAGTAATATAATATTTGATTTAAAAACTATTTTGTGTCAATTTTGACACTATTTGATATATGATTTTTGTGAAAGTCATAACAGAATTATATGTTCGAACCAAGTTGATTAAATCAACATTAATATATCATAGTAACCTAGAAAATTAGTGGAATTCATAAAAAGTGTCAAATTACATTTATTTTGGTGTTTATAACATCAATTTTGTCAATATTTTGTTAACAAGATAATTACTGCATCATCTTTGTGTCATAAATAAATTAAATTATTTGATGTCTAAAAATTACAAATAAAATACCATCATGTAGAAAATATTTTTAGCTTTCTAATGAATATTTACAATCGAATTTATCTTATGTATAACCCCATATTAAAAATGATTTACTTATTAAACTTTGATTTTAACTATTTTAACCCTTCTTTAAATAAATTAATAATAAATGTCCTAATCTAACCCAAGTGGGCCTAAATGGTCATATTTTATTCCTAAGTTTGTTTTTGGTCGAAATACACTTGTCCAATAGGATTAGGACACGTGTTAGGGTAATAGTTATATCATATTTACCCTTAGTTACCCTATTTACTATTAACCGTGGTAAAAAAAAGTAAAAAGTTACTATTCACCAAAAATTATTTTCATCTCATTGAACCACATTTTAGTCCTTGATATTAACCGTGTCTCTCGGATTTTTGAAATTCCATTCACAGAAGCGGTAAAATTAAGTTTTATGCAAAAATTCAGTTTTTAACCTACCACTTAGTGGTTTCACTATTCATCAAAAATTGAAAGTTTTCAGAAAAATACCAAAATTTCACCCTAGGCTAATTTCGATATTCTGAGTCCAAAAATGAAGTCCATTTTGAAAAATAAAATTTATAAAATTTCAAAAAGTGGTTATTACTATTCATAACGGCTAGTTTTAATAGCATATTGTTATTTAGTGAAACTCGGTATTGCGTACGACGAAAGCTATCGAGGAAGGTCGCGATTGCGTGTAAAGCAAGCCAAGCAAGTGCTATGTAGAAAAAGATTCCTTTGATGATTTATATAACATAAAAGTCTCGGGTGTTACATTCTACCCCCCTTAAAAAGAATTTCGCCCTCGAAATTCGTCACTTTGTAACAAACAGATGAGGATACTTCTCCTTCATCATATCCTCAAGCTCCCATGTAGCTTCTTCAAGTTGGTGGTTCCTCCATAAAACTTTCACCAAGCGAGTGGTCTTGTTTCGTAGGACTTTTTCGCTACGATCCAGAATCTCTATCGGCTGCTCTTCATAAGAAAGATCTTGCTCCAGCGGTACAACTTCTGAGCTGAGTACATGTGAAGGATCTGGTATGTACTTTCTCAGGAGAGATACATGGAACACATCGTGAACTTGAGAGAGATTCGGTGGAAGCGCCAATCGGTAAGCTACCTTCCCAACACGATCCAGTATTTCAAAAGGACCGATATATCTAGGGCTCAACTTCCCCTTCTTTCCAAATCTCATAACCCTCTTCCAGGGAGATATTCGTAAGAACACTTTATCACCCACTTCAAACTCTAGGTCTTTTCTTCGGTTGTCGGCATAAGTTTTCTGTCGACTCTGAGCTGCTCTTATGTGTTGTTGAATAGATCTGACCTTTTCTGCCATTTCATCAACGAGATCAGGTCCTAATAGCTTTCTTTCCCCAACTTCATCCCAGCAAGTTGGAGTCCTGCATTTCTTTCCATAGAGAGCTTCATAAGGAGCCATCTGAATACTGGAGTGAAAGCTATTATTATAAGAAAATTCCACCAAAGGTAGGTGTTGATCCCAACCTCCTTTGAAATCCATAGAGCAAGCTCTCAACATATCTTCTAGGGTTTGAATTGTTCTCTCAGAATGACCGTCTGTCTGGGGATGATAAGCAGTGCTGAAACTCAACTCTGTATCCAGAGTATGCTGAAGACTTCGCCAGAACTTCGAGGTAAATCTCGGATCTCTATCAGATATAATAGAAAGTGGTACTCCATGCAATCTTACCACTTCCTTTACATATATCCTGGCAAGCTGGTCTAGAGAAAAATCCTCTCTAATAGCAATGAAGTGTGCAGACTTTGTAAGACGATCAACTATGACCCAGATAGCATTATTGCCTTTGGATGTTTTAGGAAGTCCTGTGACAAAGTCCATAGTGATGTTTTCCCATTTCCATTCGGGTATGGGTAATGGTTGTAACATCCCCTTAGACTTTTGTCTCTCAGCTTTAACTTGTTGACAAACCAAGCATCGAGAGACATATTCAGCAACATCTCTTTTCATGCCATCCCACCAGAAGTACTCTTTCAGGTCCCTATACATCTTCGTACTTCCAGGATGAATAGAGAATGATGAACTATGAGCCTCATCCAGCAGCTCCTTCTTTAATTCGGGGATGGGAGGAACACAAACCCGATTCCTGAACTTTATTATCCCATCACAATCAAGGTTGAATTCAGGAACATTTCTCACCTTCTTTTGTAACTCGACATCTTCTTTCTGTGCCTCTTTAATCTTCACATGTATAGATGGTTGAACATTCATTTGAGAAAGATAAGATTTTTCCCCTTCCATTATAATTCCAAGATCCATCCTTTGTAAATCCATAAATATTGGATCTTTTGTGATCCTCATCATGGATAAACTAGCATGGTCTTGTCGACTTAATGCATCTGCCACCTTGTTTGCTTTCCCAGGGTGGTAATGGATTGAGCAGTCATAATCCTTAATCAGCTCCAACCATCTTCTTTGACGCATATTCAACTCCTTTTGTGTGAAAATATACTTTAAACTTTTATGATCAGTATAAATATCACACCTTTCACCATAAAGGTAATGCCTCCAAATCTTTAATGCAAAGATTACCGCAGCCAACTCCAAATCATGTGTTGGGTAATTTTGCTCATGGATTTTCAACTGTCGTGAGGCATAAGCTATCACCATATCATTTTGCATAAGAACACACCCCAATCCCTTCTTGGATGCATCACTGTAGATCACAAACCTTTCTCCACTACAAGGCAGTGTGAGCACAGGTGCACTGGATAACCTTCTTTTCAACTCCTTGAAATTCTCTTCACATTCCTCTGTCCAAACAAACTTAACTCCTTTCCGAGTCAACTTGGTGAGTGGATTAGATAATCGTGAAAAATCTTTTACAAAACGTCGATAATATCCAGCCAAACCAAGAAAACTTCGGATCTCAGTTACTGTTGTTGGTCTCGACCATCTTTCGATAACCTCTGTTTTTGCTGGATCCACAGATATCCCCTCTTTTGAGATTATGTGACCCAAAAATGCAACTTTTTGAAGCCAAAATTCACACTTGGTAAATTTGGCATAAAGCTTCTCCTTTCTCAGGGTCTTCAATATAATTCTCAAGTGATCTTCATGTTCTTCCTTGCTCTTTGAATAGACAAGAATATCGTCTATAAAGACTACCACAAATTGATCAAGATAGTCTCTAAAGACTCTATTCATTAGATCCATGAAGATAGCAGGGGCATTAGTAAGACCAAATGGCATCACTATAAATTCATAGTGTCCATACCTTGTACGGAAAGCCGTCTTTGGTATATCCTCCCTTTTGACCCTTAATTGATGATACCCTGAACGAAGATCAATCTTGGAAAAGTATTGAGCTCCGCGTAGTTGGTCAAATAAGTCATCAATGCGTGGGAGAGGATATTTTTTCTTGATAGTGATCTTGTTAAGTTCTCGATAATCAATGCAGAGTCTCATTGATCCATCTTTCTTCTTAACAAATAGAACAGGTGCTCCCCAAGGTGACGCACTAGGGCGTATGAATCCCTTATCAAGATTCTCTTGGAGTTGCTTCTTCAATTCCTGCAACTCAATTGGGGCCATCCTATAAGGTGTCTTTGAAATAGGCAAAGCACCCGGTACGAGTTCTATTGAAAACTCAACTTCACGATTTGGGGGAAGACCCGGTAATTCCTCCGGAAAGACATCATCAAACTCCCGTACGATGGGCATATTCTTAGTTTCTCACCAACCATTTGAGATAAATAACCTTCATTTAGTGGAATCAATACCCATAAAATGGAAGAAATTTCCACTGGAAGGTTATGTTCATCCTTGCATTGATAGACGATCATAGATTGATCTGGAATATGAAATGTGACTTCCCTTCTTTGGCAATTGATATGAGATCCGTATAAAGAAAGCCAATCCATGCCAAGAATCACATCAAATTCCACTATAGGAAGGATCACAAGATTTGCAGGAAGCACTTTCCCACAAACTTCGATCGGAGAAGAATTATAAACTTTTGATGCGATTGATGTGCCATTAGGTGTTGTCACTGCTAACTCAACATCTAATTGTTGAGGTAATACGGTGATACCCTTAGAAAAGTCTTCAGAAATAAAAGAGTGGGTGGATCCAGAATCAAATAAAACATTTGCTACTTTAGAGTGGATGGTAAGTGTACCTTTCACCACATCGTTATCGTACTCCACATCGCTGATAGAAATTGCATGTGGCTTTCCTTTGTCTTTAGCCTTAAGAGTTTGTTGACGTCGACCATCATCATCAACCCTTGGATTTGGGCATTGATTGGCATAATGCCCCATCTCCTTGCACTTGAAACATTGAAGTGTAGTAGGATCATTCTGTGTATCCCTTCCTTTGTTTGCATCATTAGACATCTTCTTCCCATTATCACGACATTCAAATGCCCGATGACCTTCTTTTCCACATTTAAAACATTTACTTGTCCCTTTAAGACAACTCCCTCCATGTTTCTTTCCACACTTTGAGCATAAGGGAAAGTTCATCTTCTTTTCAGTGTGCTCTTTAGAGTTTCCTTTGAATTCCATCTTCCTCTTCTTATCAAACCCATGTGACTGATGGGTTACTCCAATCTCCATCTCAACTTTGAGAGCACATCGAACGATTTCCTCGTAGCTATTGAAGTCCCTTATGGCTAACGCCCTTCGAAGACTTGGTTTTAAGCCACTAAAGAATCGATCGATCTTACTCTCAGGTTGGATAATAATACCAGAAGCGTACCTTGCAAGTCTTGTAAAATTTGCTTCATAGGTACTAACAGATTCATCATCCCTTTGCTTCAGTTCAAGGAACTCTTTCTCCATCTTTGTTCGGAGAATACGAGGGAAGTACTTATTGAAAAATAAGTTCTTGAACTCGTCCCATTCCATAGACTCAATTTCATCCCTTTGCCTCGTATTCTTAACAAGGTTCCACCATTGATCAGCATCTCCTTCTAAACGATACACTGCTAGGATGACTTTATCATGTTCAGAACATTGAAGAACTGAAAATATCTTTTCAGTAGTACTAATCCATTGTTCAGCAACTAATGGATCAGTAGACCCACTGAAAGAAGGTGGACGCTGCCTCATGAAGGATTCAACAGAATGTTGCTCCCTCCTTTGCTCGTTTGGGAATCCTGCATGATTCATAGCTTGAGAAAGTTGTGTGAGCATGGCTACAAGATTTTGCATTCCATCTCCCATATTGTTTGGTTGCTCAGGGGGACAATCATTGCATTGCCCATCGCATTCCGCATTAACACGGTTCCTTCGGGTTCCAGCCATTGACTAAAACCAAGAAGAATAGTGTGAGCAACACTAATTATAATAGGAAACCACATAATTCAAGAATAAAATTTTCATGCTTATGGTCTTATCCTAGGTTATTCAAGGCCATTTCTAAAACACTAAGATTGTGTTCTATGCTTAGACTTATCCTTAGGGTTCTTACTAAGGCTTTCACATCCTAGTTTCCAAAGGTTGACTATACCTTTCCTCTGATACCAACTATAACGACCCATACTTTACATACATTGTTAATACTTCAAAATTGAAGCACACTTATTACAACATATGATAAAACCACAAAGGACCGTATAGGTATAGTGTCTTTAGAAACTGGGAAACATAAACAACTGGTTCATAAATCTTCTACAGTGCCTCCCATTTATTTCATCATATCTAGGGTTCCTTTTAGCATATTCTACTTAATATCCATCTTCCTGACCTGGGGAAAAGAAAACATAAAAGGGTGAGCTAAAATGCTCAGCAAGGGCAATAAAGGAAATAAAAATCATATCATATCTTTTTGAAAATCATAACCTGCAAAAGAGATCATAAAATCTTAATAAATCATAGAAGTGAAAATGCGATCCCCATAATCATAACATGAAACTTGAAACTTTGTGGCATGCACACATAATCATGGAAAATCATTTCTTGTTAGTCATGACTTATTGCCAAGACTATCTTAGTGGACAAAGTCCCTTTCTGAACCGAGTTCACTCCTCGTTTCAGTCCTGTATCACTGAACCGAAATAACCTTCCGTTCCAGCCATGTCTATCTCATGAGATATAAAATCTTTACCCAATGCATTGGAGGGAGATATAGGTCCCACCCATCTTATAATGAATCCTTTCTTATGTGTGCCACATAATCATAAAACATACATCATCGCATAACATATGTAACAAAAATGGGATTCTTGAAACATCATGACATCATGAATCAATTCATATAAGATAAAGGAATTCATAAACATAATTCCATCACAACATAGTCAAAACAATGTAAAAATATGGATAGAAACAGAACCCTTTATTATCTTAGATGGAAAATAATTTTGATAAAACACTTGAATTGAATTCTTGAGGAAAATATCCTTTCTTCTTCAAAATCAATTTCTTTTCACAAAACATCATGCAATTTTAAAAGAAAGAGATTTTATTGAAAATAGTCATGAAATCTTTTATAGGAAGCTTCATGAAAATAAGGCTTTATAAAACAGTAGAAATCCGTTCGTGCCGTATAAGTTAAAAAAACATTCTTCGTACTTTTGTCGGAAAAGTCAAAAAGTACCTCGTATGGAAAAAACGACAAAACATTACTTTCATATTCTTTACTAAAAACTCACCTAAGGGTAAAAATGGATTTAAACTATTGCAAGTGGATGGAAACAATATTACATATTTAGGGAACATGGATGTGGATGATAAAATACACCCCAGTAAATACTTACGAATAAACAATCTCGGATAAAAATGAGATTGTGATATTTCCCTTACCTTAGGTCCGATTTGCTTGGTACGTGTCCGAAGCTCCTCTTCTTTGGAACGCCTCTTTGAATCCTCCACTTAAGGAACTAAGATTGGTCTTTGGAGAAGACCAGGACCTCTAGTATTATTCTAGGGAAGTGGAGAGGAGAAAATGGCAGGGGTTGGCCGAGCTTGAGTGCTCAATTTGGTGTGAGGAGGAGGGGGAGGAGGTGCCCTTTTATAAGGGAGGAGAGGGGCACCTTAGGAATTTCTCAAAATATTATTTTATATTAAAGTCAAAATCGGTTTATAATGGTTCCAAAGGGTCTTATTTCGAAGCTAAAGTGGGGAAGGGTCGAAATCCCATCAACCAATAGGATTTAGACAAGTTTAGGGTATTATTTTAACCTTATCAATTAGATTTAACTCTAAGTTAAATAATTTAACTTTTACCGTGTCTTTTTGTTTTCTTTCACTATATGGTTAATACACTTACTATAACATGCCAAACGAACCCCAAATTGTTTATTATTAATATATATATCCTTATCTAAGTCATTTGGCCGAACCTTAGATTTTTAGGAATAAAATAACAATTAGTAATATAATATTTGATTTAAAAACTATTTTGTGTCAATTTTGACACTATTTGATATATGATTTTTGTGAAAGTCATAACAGAATTATATGTTCGAACCAAGTTGATTAAATCAACATTAATATATCATAGTAACCTAGAAAATTAGTGGAATTCATAAAAAGTGTCAAATTACATTTATTTTGGTGTTTATAACATCAATTTTGTCAATATTTTGTTAACAAGATAATTACTGCATCATCTTTGTGTCATAAATAAATTAAATTATTTGATGTCTAAAAATTACAAATAAAATACCATCATGTAGAAAATATTTTTAGCTTTCTAATGAATATTTACAATCGAATTTATCTTATGTATAACCCCATATTAAAAATGATTTACTTATTAAACTTTGATTTTAACTATTTTAACCCTTCTTTAAATAAATTAATAATAAATGTCCTAATCTAACCCAAGTGGGCCTAAATGGTCATATTTTATTCCTAAGTTTGTTTTTGGTCGAAATACACTTGTCCAATAGGATTAGGACACGTGTTAGGGTAATAGTTATATCATATTTACCCTTAGTTACCCTATTTACTATTAACCGTGGTAAAAAAAAGTAAAAAGTTACTATTCACCAAAAATTATTTTCATCTCATTGAACCACATTTTAGTCCTTGATATTAACCGTGTCTCTCGGATTTTTGAAATTCCATTCACAGAAGCGGTAAAATTAAGTTTTATGCAAAAATTCAGTTTTTAACCTACCACTTAGTGGTTTCACTATTCATCAAAAATTGAAAGTTTTCAGAAAAATACCAAAATTTCACCCTAGGCTAATTTCGATATTCTGAGTCCAAAAATGAAGTCCATTTTGAAAAATAAAATTTATAAAATTTCAAAAAGTGGTTATTACTATTCATAACGGCTAGTTTTAATAGCATATTGTTATTTAGTGAAACTCGGTATTGCGTACGACGAAAGCTATCGAGGAAGGTCGCGATTGCGTGTAAAGCAAGCCAAGCAAGTGCTATGTAGAAAAAGATTCCTTTGATGATTTATATAACATAAAAGTCTCGGGTGTTACATTCTACCCCCCTTAAAAAGAATTTCTCCCTCGAAATTCGTCACTTTGTAACAAACAGATGAGGATACTTCTCCTTCATCATATCCTCAAGCTCCCATGTAGCTTCTTCAAGTTGGTGGTTCCTCCATAAAACTTTCACCAAGCGAGTGGTCTTGTTTCGTAGGACTTTTTCGCTACGATCCAGAATCTCTATCGGCTGCTCTTCATAAGAAAGATCTTGCTCCAGCGGTACAACTTCTGAGCTGAGTACATGTGAAGGATCTGGTATGTACTTTCTCAGGAGAGATACATGGAACACATCGTGAACTTGAGAGAGATTCGGTGGAAGCGCCAATCGGTAAGCTACCTTCCCAACACGATCCAGTATTTCAAAAGGACCGATATATCTAGGGCTCAACTTCCCCTTCTTTCCAAATCTCATAACCCTCTTCCAGGGAGATATTCGTAAGAACACTTTATCACCCACTTCAAACTCTAGGTCTTTTCTTCGGTTGTCGGCATAAGTTTTCTGTCGACTCTGAGCTGCTCTTATGTGTTGTTGAATAGATCTGACCTTTTCTGCCATTTCATCAACGAGATCAGGTCCTAATAGCTTTCTTTCCCCAACTTCATCCCAGCAAGTTGGAGTCCTGCATTTCTTTCCATAGAGAGCTTCATAAGGAGCCATCTGAATACTGGAGTGAAAGCTATTATTATAAGAAAATTCCACCAAAGGTAGGTGTTGATCCCAACCTCCTTTGAAATCCATAGAGCAAGCTCTCAACATATCTTCTAGGGTTTGAATTGTTCTCTCAGAATGACCGTCTGTCTGGGGATGATAAGCAGTGCTGAAACTCAACTCTGTATCCAGAGTATGCTGAAGACTTCGCCAGAACTTCGAGGTAAATCTCGGATCTCTATCAGATATAATAGAAAGTGGTACTCCATGCAATCTTACCACTTCCTTTACATATATCCTGGCAAGCTGGTCTAGAGAAAAATCCTCTCTAATAGCAATGAAGTGTGCAGACTTTGTAAGACGATCAACTATGACCCAGATAGCATTATTGCCTTTGGATGTTTTAGGAAGTCCTGTGACAAAGTCCATAGTGATGTTTTCCCATTTCCATTCGGGTATGGGTAATGGTTGTAACATCCCCTTAGACTTTTGTCTCTCAGCTTTAACTTGTTGACAAACCAAGCATCGAGAGACATATTCAGCAACATCTCTTTTCATGCCATCCCACCAGAAGTACTCTTTCAGGTCCCTATACATCTTCGTACTTCCAGGATGAATAGAGAATGATGAACTATGAGCCTCATCCAGCAGCTCCTTCTTTAATTCGGGGATGGGAGGAACACAAACCCGATTCCTGAACTTTATTATCCCATCACAATCAAGGTTGAATTCAGGAACATTTCTCACCTTCTTTTGTAACTCGACATCTTCTTTCTGTGCCTCTTTAATCTTCACATGTATAGATGGTTGAACATTCATTTGAGAAAGATAAGATTTTTCCCCTTCCATTATAATTCCAAGATCCATCCTTTGTAAATCCATAAATATTGGATCTTTTGTGATCCTCATCATGGATAAACTAGCATGGTCTTGTCGACTTAATGCATCTGCCACCTTGTTTGCTTTCCCAGGGTGGTAATGGATTGAGCAGTCATAATCCTTAATCAGCTCCAACCATCTTCTTTGACGCATATTCAACTCCTTTTGTGTGAAAATATACTTTAAACTTTTATGATCAGTATAAATATCACACCTTTCACCATAAAGGTAATGCCTCCAAATCTTTAATGCAAAGATTACCGCAGCCAACTCCAAATCATGTGTTGGGTAATTTTGCTCATGGATTTTCAACTGTCGTGAGGCATAAGCTATCACCATATCATTTTGCATAAGAACACACCCCAATCCCTTCTTGGATGCATCACTGTAGATCACAAACCTTTCTCCACTACAAGGCAGTGTGAGCACAGGTGCACTGGATAACCTTCTTTTCAACTCCTTGAAATTCTCTTCACATTCCTCTGTCCAAACAAACTTAACTCCTTTCCGAGTCAACTTGGTGAGTGGATTAGATAATCGTGAAAAATCTTTTACAAAACGTCGATAATATCCAGCCAAACCAAGAAAACTTCGGATCTCAGTTACTGTTGTTGGTCTCGACCATCTTTCGATAACCTCTGTTTTTGCTGGATCCACAGATATCCCCTCTTTTGAGATTATGTGACCCAAAAATGCAACTTTTTGAAGCCAAAATTCACACTTGGTAAATTTGGCATAAAGCTTCTCCTTTCTCAGGGTCTTCAATATAATTCTCAAGTGATCTTCATGTTCTTCCTTGCTCTTTGAATAGACAAGAATATCGTCTATAAAGACTACCACAAATTGATCAAGATAGTCTCTAAAGACTCTATTCATTAGATCCATGAAGATAGCAGGGGCATTAGTAAGACCAAATGGCATCACTATAAATTCATAGTGTCCATACCTTGTACGGAAAGCCGTCTTTGGTATATCCTCCCTTTTGACCCTTAATTGATGATACCCTGAACGAAGATCAATCTTGGAAAAGTATTGAGCTCCGCGTAGTTGGTCAAATAAGTCATCAATGCGTGGGAGAGGATATTTGTTCTTGATAGTGATCTTGTTAAGTTCTCGATAATCAATGCAGAGTCTCATTGATCCATCTTTCTTCTTAACAAATAGAACAGGTGCTCCCCAAGGTGACGCACTAGGGCGTATGAATCCCTTATCAAGATTCTCTTGGAGTTGCTTCTTCAATTCCTGCAACTCAATTGGGGCCATCCTATAAGGTGTCTTTGAAATAGGCAAAGCACCCGGTACGAGTTCTATTGAAAACTCAACTTCACGATTTGGGGGAAGACCCGGTAATTCCTCCGGAAAGACATCATCAAACTCCCGTACGATGGGCATATTCTTAGTTTCTCACCAACCATTTGAGATAAATAACCTTCATTTAGTGGAATCAATACCCATAAAATGGAAGAAATTTCCACTGGAAGGTTATGTTCATCCTTGCATTGATAGACGATCATAGATTGATCTGGAATATGAAATGTGACTTCCCTTCTTTGGCAATTGATATGAGATCCGTATAAAGAAAGCCAATCCATGCCAAGAATCACATCAAATTCCACTATAGGAAGGATCACAAGATTTGCAGGAAGCACTTTCCCACAAACTTCGATCGGAGAAGAATTATAAACTTTTGATGCGATTGATGTGCCATTAGGTGTTGTCACTGCTAACTCAACATCTAATTGTTGAGGTAATACGGTGATACCCTTAGAAAAGTCTTCAGAAATAAAAAAGTGGGTGGATCCAGAATCAAATAAAACATTTGCTACTTTAGAGTGGATGGTAAGTGTACCTTTCACCACATCGTTATCGTACTCCACATCGCTGATAGAAATTGCATGTGACTTTCCTTTGTCTTTAGCCTTAAGAGTTTGTTGACGTCGACCATCATCATCAACCCTTGGATTTGGGCATTGATTGGCATAATGCCCCATCTCCTTGCACTTGAAACATTGAAGTGTAGTAGGATCATTCTGTGTATCCCTTCCTTTGTTTGCATCATTAGACATCTTCTTCCCATTATCACGACATTCAAATGCCCGATGACCTTCTTTTCCACATTTAAAACATTTACTTGTCCCTTTAAGACAACTCCCTCCATGTTTCTTTCCACACTTTGAGCATAAGGGAAAGTTCATCTTCTTTTCAGTGTGCTCTTTAGAGTTTCCTTTGAATTCCATCTTCCTCTTCTTATCAAACCCATGTGACTGATGGGTTACTCCAATCTCCATCTCAACTTTGAGAGCACATCGAACGATTTCCTCGTAGCTATTGAAGTCCCTTATGGCTAACGCCCTTCGAAGACTTGGTTTTAAGCCACTAAAGAATCGATCGATCTTACTCTCAGGTTGGATAATAATACCAGAAGCGTACCTTTCAAGTCTTGTAAAATTTGCTTCATAGGTACTAACAGATTCATCATCCCTTTGCTTCAGTTCAAGGAACTCTTTCTCCATCTTTGTTCGGAGAATACGAGGGAAGTACTTATTGAAAAATAAGTTCTTGAACTCGTCCCATTCCATAGACTCAATTTCATCCCTTTGCCTCGTATTCTTAACAAGGTTCCACCATTGATCAGCATCTCCTTCTAAACGATACACTGCTAGGATGACTTTATCATGTTCAGAACATTGAAGAACTGAAAATATCTTTTCAGTAGTACTAATCCATTGTTCAGCAACTAATGGATCAGTAGACCCACTGAAAGAAGGTGGACGCTGCCTCATGAAGGATTCAACAGAATGTTGCTCCCTCCTTTGCTCGTTTGGGAATCCTGCATGATTCATAGCTTGAGAAAGTTGTGTGAGCATGGCTACAAGATTTTGCATTCCATCTCCCATATTGTTTGGTTGCTCAGGGGGACAATCATTGCATTGCCCATCGCATTCCGCATTAACACGGTTCCTTCGGGTTCCAGCCATTGACTAAAACCAAGAAGAATAGTGTGAGCAACACTAATTATAATAGGAAACCACATAATTCAAGAATAAAATTTTCATGCTTATGGTCTTATCCTAGGTTATTCAAGGCCATTTCTAAAACACTAAGATTGTGTTCTATGCTTAGACTTATCCTTAGGGTTCTTACTAAGGCTTTCACATCCTAGTTTCCAAAGGTTGACTATACCTTTCCTCTGATACCAACTATAACGACCCATACTTTACATACATTGTTAATACTTCAAAATTGAAGCACACTTATTACAACATATGATAAAACCACAAAGGACCGTATAGGTATAGTGTCTTTAGAAACTGGGAAACATAAACAACTGGTTCATAAATCTTCTACAGTGCCTCCCATTTATTTCATCATATCTAGGGTTCCTTTTAGCATATTCTACTTAATATCCATCTTCCTGACCTGGGGAAAAGAAAACATAAAAGGGTGAGCTCAAATGCTCAGCAAGGGCAATAAAGGAAATAAAAATCATATCATATCTTTTTGAAAATCATAACCTGCAAAAGAGATCATAAAATCTTAATAAATCATAGAAGTGAAAATGCGATCCCCATAATCATAACATGAAACTTGAAACTTTGTGGCATGCACACATAATCATGGAAAATCATTTCTTGTTAGTCATGACTTATTGCCAAGACTATCTTAGTGGACAAAGTCCCTTTCTGAACCGAGTTCACTCCTCATTTCAGTCCTGTATCACTGAACCGAAATAACCTTCCGTTCCAGCCATGTCTATCTCATGAGATATAAAATCTTTACCCAATGCATTGGAGGGAGATATAGGTCCCACCCATCTTATAATGAATCCTTTCTTATGTGTGCCACATAATCATAAAACATACATCATCGCATAACATATGTAACAAAAATGGGATTCTTGAAACATCATGACATCATGAATCAATTCATATAAGATAAAGGAATTCATAAACATAATTCCATCACAACATAGTCAAAACAATGTAAAAATATGGATAGAAACAGAACCCTTTATTATCTTAGATGGAAAATAATTTTGATAAAACACTTGAATTGAATTCTTGAGGAAAATATCCTTTCTTCTTCAAAATCAATTTCTTTTCACAAAACATCATGCAATTTTAAAAGAAAGAGATTTTATTGAAAATAGTCATGAAATCTTTTATAGGAAGCTTCATGAAAATAAGGCTTTATAAAACAGTAGAAATCCGTTCGTGCCGTATAAGTTAAAAAAACATTCTTCGTACTTTTGTCGGAAAAGTCAAAAAGTACCTCGTATGGAAAAAACGACAAAACATTACTTTCATATTCTTTACTAAAAACTCACCTAAGGGTAAAAATGGATTTAAACTATTGCAAGTGGATGGAAACAATATTACATATTTAGGGAACATGGATGTGGATGATAAAATACACCCCAGTAAATACTTACGAATAAACAATCTCGGATAAAAATGAGATTGTGATATTTCCCTTACCTTAGGTCCGATTTGCTTGGTACGTGTCCGAAGCTCCTCTTCTTTGGAACGCCTCTTTGAATCCTCCACTTAAGGAACTAAGATTGGTCTTTGGAGAAGACCAGGACCTCTAGTATTATTCTAGGGAAGTGGAGAGGAGAAAATGGCAGGGGTTGGCCGAGCTTGAGTGCTCAATTTGGTGTGAGGAGGAGGGGGAGGAGGTGCCCTTTTATAAGGGAGGAGAGGGGCACCTTAGGAATTTCTCAAAATATTATTTTATATTAAAGTCAAAATCGGTTTATAATGGTTCCAAAGGGTCTTATTTCGAAGCTAAAGTGGGGAAGGGTCGAAATCCCATCAACCAATAGGATTTAGACAAGTTTAGGGTATTATTTTAACCTTATCAATTAGATTTAACTCTAAGTTAAATAATTTAACTTTTACCGTGTCTTTTTGTTTTCTTTCACTATATGGTTAATACACTTACTATAACATGCCAAACGAACCCCAAATTGTTTATTATTAATATATATATCCTTATCTAAGTCATTTGGCCGAACCTTAGATTTTTAGGAATAAAATAACAATTAGTAATATAATATTTGATTTAAAAACTATTTTGTGTCAATTTTGACACTATTTGATATATGATTTTTGTGAAAGTCATAACAGAATTATATGTTCGAACCAAGTTGATTAAATCAACATTAATATATCATAGTAACCTAGAAAATTACTGGAATTCATAAAAAGTGTCAAATTACATTTATTTTGGTGTTTATAACATCAATTTTGTCAATATTTTGTTAACAAGATAATTACTGCATCATCTTTGTGTCATAAATAAATTAAATTATTTGATGTCTAAAAATTACAAATAAAATACCATCATGTAGAAAATATTTTTAGCTTTCTAATGAATATTTACAATCGAATTTATCTTATGTATAACCCCATATTAAAAATGATTTACTTATTAAACTTTGATTTTAACTATTTTAACCCTTCTTTAAATAAATTAATAATAAATGTCCTAATCTAACCCAAGTGGGCCTAAATGGTCATATTTTATTCCTAAGTTTGTTTTTGGTCGAAATACACTTGTCCAATAGGATTAGGACACGTGTTAGGGTAATAGTTATATCATATTTACCCTTAGTTACCCTATTTACTATTAACCGTGGTAAAAAAAAGTAAAAAGTTACTATTCACCAAAAATTATTTTCATCTCATTGAACCACATTTTAGTCCTTGATATTAACCGTGTCTCTCGGATTTTTGAAATTCCATTCACAGAAGCGGTAAAATTAAGTTTTATGCAAAAATTCAGTTTTTAACCTACCACTTAGTGGTTTCACTATTCATCAAAAATTGAAAGTTTTCAGAAAAATACCAAAATTTCACCCTAGGCTAATTTCGATATTCTGAGTCCAAAAATGAAGTCCATTTTGAAAAATAAAATTTATAAAATTTCAAAAAGTGGTTATTACTATTCATAACGGCTAGTTTTAATAGCATATTGTTATTTAGTGAAACTCGGTATTGCGTACGACGAAAGCTATCGAGGAAGGTCGCGATTGCGTGTAAAGCAAGCCAAGCAAGTGCTATGTAGAAAAAGATTCCTTTGATGATTTATATAACATAAAAGTCTCGGGTGTTACACTCAAGATACATAAAAATTGTTTTCTAGAAGTGTTTAAATCTACAATATCTTCCAGAATAAGATTTAGGCTTGAAATAATAATTCATAGGATATGTGGTGAGGTCAACTGGTGATGTTTTGAATATTAAAATGTTTTTTCTGATTAATTTATTATTTTTGAAGAGTTTATAATGTTTTACTTGAATAATGTACATGTTTCTATACACCGGGGAATCCATACAGTTTGGTAATAGATTTTAACAAACAATACACCAAAAAAATGAAATTATAGTACCCCAAACCATCGAAAGAGATATGTTTTCCTAGGAATTTAACTTTATTTGTCTTAACCATGCACAAACCATGAACATGACTATAAAACTCCAAAATTACCCAAAACATCCCATATCAATTAGAGAACGGTTCAAAAAATATTGGAAAACTAAATGAACATTCATACATAAAACTAAAACTTGGTTCTGAGAATTCTCCCCAATATATCACTTTTATCCATGGAATGTTTCAAGGACAATGGTTAGAAAATTTGCATAAGTGATTCATATCTCAAGAGGAAAATAACAGCCAATGGAATAATTATAAACCCAAACATTGGTCTGAACATAGTAAAATCCAAACATCAACAATCATAGATGAAAATAAAATGACACAATTATTAAAGGATTGAAGATCATAAATTTTATCATCCTCACTGTGTTATAATTTTATTTAATCATTGGTCCCTCAAAAACATCAGTGGTATCCTAAATAATTGTAGAAGGAACATCCCGTAAAATAAGAATATTGTCCAATGAAAATCCACTAAATGATATTCATTTATAAAACAGATAACATGTCTTTAACAACTCAATCATATATGAAAAAAACCATCAATATCCCAATGAAACATAAATATAACCAAAAATTATAAACAATAGACATCACAATGAAACAAGATACATGATAATATTTTCACCTCATGAAAACCCCTGAGAAGACCACCCAAGAGAATAATGGAGGAAAATTGGAAAAGAAAAGAAAAAATAATCCTACCTCAACATGAAAAGTATAGTCTAGACTTAAGTAATGTGATGGAAACCAAAGATTATAATATTAAAACACAAGCTCTTGATAAATGTCGAAAATTATTAGACAAGAATTAACAACATGTCCATGTTATACCGAATCCCACTCAAAAATTCCTATGTACTACCATTCAAAAGAAATTTCCCATCATGAGGTCCACAACACACATTAATAGGAATATAGGAAATCATCAAGCCATGTGAATCACCAAAGAAACCAACATTCCATAAAATATTGTCAAGAGAAAAAATAGAACATGGGTCTCCTTAAAGGTTTCAAAATCTCAAAAAAAAACAATCACTTCCTTATTATAGAACTGCATAATAAAACCAATATTGACTCAAGAGGAGACATACTTGTGAAATATAAATCTCATCCACTATGGTTCGACCAATCGTATAATATTTTCCTTTAGAATTAAAACTCTGGTATCTCAACGCATAAAAAACATAATAATACGAGATGAGTGAAATCTCATGTGGAAATAAATATAAACTAAATATCAACATCATTAAGATAGTTTCCAAAATTGACCATATAAAATAGAAAAAATTATCATATAAATTTTGGAATAACCAAAATACCACTACCAACATGTGAAATAAAATGAGGGTACAAAGATTTAATCAATTGAAAAAAGAAAATTACCTTCAATACATAATAAATATCACCGAATTGAATTAGAAGTTAGTCATAAAGGGGTATATTTAAATACACCTTTATTATTAGTATAATATTTGAAAACACTTTTAAAATGAACCAAATGACCAAAAGCATGACATGCATTAGGATTCCTCTAACAAGAAGGTTTCTTATGTGTTGTCTTTTCACACTGATAGAAAACCAAGTTCTTACTTCCAGATGAAATTCAAAAGAAGAAACATGATGGTATTTAGATACTACTATTTTCATGGTATTTCATGGAACACTACCTTATCCATCTTCTAGAGTTTTCTCTGCCAAACCTAGTAATAAGAGAAACATCAAACATCATAATTTATCATTCCATGTCTGCTTCAACAATGATAGATTACCTCACAATTTCCCCATAAGAGTTAAGGCCAAGAGAATACACAACTATCAATAAATATGGTTAAATACCTTCACTAAAACAACATTACACTAATTAATTTTCCAAGGAACATTGCATAAGATACACAACTAACTAAATAAAATGACATGAATCCTCCAAGAACATTTTATCTCCAAATGAGAGACTAAAAAATTAAATATCCATATATAACTTCACCATATTAGAAAAGAATTATTTAATGAATCATGCATTGAATTTATCCCAAGATTTTTCATTATATATCAAAGTTTGGATTAATGACTTCAACCAATTATAACATAGACCCTCTTGCATGAATGTCAAAATCATAACCATAAGTGATTTATAAAATTTGAGCTGGATGAGAATCATTTAAATCATTTGTCACCAAACCATAACTTCTTGAGAAACTTATTTCTGAATTAAATGACGGGGATATAGGTTTGGAATTATTAAATGAAATATTGATAACATGGAAATAGGTTTAGATAACCATGATCTAAGACTTGAGTATATGAAGAAACTATTTGAATGAAATATTAACAAATGAAAATGTCAATTGAAATTTAATTGGGGAAATAATATAAAAATAATAAATAAAATCATCATCATGATAAAACCCAAAATTCAAACCCAATGAGAGAAATTATAATAAAATAAAAAATCATTAAAACACCTTATTTATAATTTTAAAATACATCACTATGAAATTATAAACCAGAAAATTGTATACTTTTTTATTTTAATAAGTAAAAGAAATTCACCCCTCCCACCCAAAATGGATTTATAAAAACATATTTCAGAAATAAAATTATTTTCTTAAATCAATTAATTTACTCAAAAGTTTTTATAAAACACATTTTAAGAGAAATTATCCTTCTTCATTGAGATAAAATTTTAAAACATATTTGAAACGTTTTTTACAACAGTCATTATATTAAAATAATTCAAAACAATATATTAGAAATCATCTCTAATAAAAAATTTCAAATTTTACTAACTTAACCTAACTGGTAAATATTGAAAATAATTATAACTATCCCCTTTTCCAATGTTATTAAATTACTTTCAAAACTAGTCATTATATTGAAATGAATATATCTTAAACACATTTCAAAAATATATATCAATTTAAATTCAGAACTTTTTAACAAAATTTTGAAAACAAAAATTTCATTTTCGATCCAAAACATTTTTATGACTTTAATAAATCATTTTGTAGGTATTTTAAATTTTTTCTTTAAATTTTTTTCCTTTTCAAAGATAATTTCTATAAATTTCCATTTAAAATTTATTTTTCCATTAAAATCCAAACAACACAAATGCTCATAAAACATAAATAATCATTATATGTCAATCATAATAAAAATGGATGTAACTAAAATTACCAAATGATAGAAATGTTATAAAATCATGGAAATAGAGAAAAAATGTAATGATTAATCACAAGGTATATCCAACTATAATTTGACCATATGAAATACGATGGAAGTCACATAGGTCACTTGTTCTAAACATGGTTTTCCCAAACCTATACATCTTCCGCATTCCATAAAAATCCCCCCTAATTATTTTATAACTAAAGAAACACCAAAAATTAAATACCAATATTCTAAAAAAATTAGAACAAAGATTGATCAAAATAAAACCACATCCTGATTGACCTGTGTAACTCATATATCATCACAATAGTTGATGATAAAATACATATTCATGATCTACCGTCAAAAATTATTATAATTCAAGATTCAGTTGACAAGAATTTCCATGCAACAAAAAAACCAATCCCCTTCTACACCAATTAATAATGAACCAATCTTAGTCACCCCTAAACCATATACTATATAAGGACTACTTCATAGTATGAAGGGAATTATTGATCTCTGTTGGCTAGTGAAAATATCTTGAGAATCAACAAGAACACATTTGGAATATTTATTATAAAAAATAATATTTAATAATAAGAAGAATAACAATTCAATTAGAAAATAATTATGAGGCCAAATATAAGAAATAAGTAATTATGAATGAAAGAACCCAAAATAAATGGTTGATGACCAAATACAATTGAAAATATCGAGAAATAAATAAAACATGACCACTTCCCAATCTCCTTATGAAAATGAATAACTCAAATTACATATCCATCAACCATAAATGAAATGTATATGAATTTTGGATACAAACAAGGGGTAGATAACATATAGTTTATAAGTATGAGATATAATCCCCTTAGGTTTTTACCAGCTAACCAAAAGAATAATACTATAAATAATAAGATATTTAATGTATGTTTGAAAACAATGATATTAGAATAGTTTTTATATATTTCCCTAATTAAAAATATTGCTAATTGGTTTTTATAAAAAACACAATTTAAAAAATATAAGGCTCTCTATAAAAAATAACAGAATTCATATTCATTTAAATAATAAACTATAAATTGTAGTTAAATATTTTTTATAGAAAGTTTTGAATGTAAATTGAACAGGTCTCAGAGTATTATCCAGGAAACCATAATTAGGAAAATATATAAATATATCATATCCATGGAATACTTATTGGTCAGGGGGAATAATATATTTCAAATAAACATGGTTATAAATGAAGAATATTTCATTTAATGTAAAAAACCATACATCAATTGACCCCATCCTAACACCCAGTCCTACCTTACCATGCTTAACTAAGGGAAAATATCCCATAGGTTGACCTATGACCCATCTAGGGCCACAAACGAAATAAAAAATTTAAACTCGTTAACATGTGTATCATGATTACCCACCATGGAAACAAGATTTTCCTATGATATAAAAAATTATGTAGGAATTTCAAAGTAATTCACATACCATATAATTATGTCAGCAAATAAATGTTCATTTATTGGTCTCACCCAAACCATCTGAGACACATATAGAAACACACCCTTAATCCAAGTATAATAATAACTACCACTATAGGGGTAGTTATCCCATTTAATCAAAAATAATTATGATTTTCCCTTTAACACAATATAACTTCAACTATAAGTATTTTCATCACATGGAAACTAAAACAACCATGAGTTTCAAATAAATATAATATAAATGGGTGACCACTATGAGTTACCATTTTCTAATTAAACCATTAAAGTGAAAACATCTAATTAGAATCATTATATAAGGATAAATATATGAATACCCATTTGTAAAAACAATCACCTAATTTATAATTTGATCACTTAAAATAATAAAAACTAACAATCAAATTTAAAAAGGGTCTACCCTCCCTATCATTAGAAATGAACAAATTTCTAATCATTTTGGAAATAAACATCATAAATATTTACATGGAAAATTATCAAGAGCCAACCACGCATTTCAATCTCCAAAACGAATGCTTATTCTATTTAAATTAATTTTAAAAAAAAGGTCATGTAAAAATAAACTTTTTCCCATTTTATCAAAAGAATAAGGAAACATAATTATCTAATATAACTATTTGATATAAGTGGAAACAATAAAAAAACTACATTCTCATGGTAGTAGGATTAGTATATCTATAATAATGATTAATATCATAATAATTCTCGTATGATGGAAATATTATAAGAGGGGGAGGGGTGAATTATAGTTTACAAAACACAACATAAATTAACTAAACAAACCAATATAGAAATTATATTTATGTTTATTATCAGAATCAACCCTCATTCCGATTAACATAGTCACAAAATTATAATCATAGTATGTATATTTATATCATAGTAAAAAAATCATAATCACTATGTATTCAATTTATTATAGTCTGTCTATTATTTTAATCTCAATAATAATTATAAAAAAATTGTATAGAAATATGAATATGATGTATCACTTTCTTTTAAATGTGTAGCGGAATAAACACTTGTAAATTCAATAATATAATTGAGATATGATAGTAAAAATGACTCACAATATATAATTAAAAATTTTACCTCTTGTAATCATAAAATTGTTGTAGACAATAACATTTACTAAAGGTATCATGTATTTTATACTTAAAATAAATTATATCTTACCTTAATATGGAAGCCCTCAATTTTAAGATCAGAATGGATATGTCTTTCTATCCCTATAATCCCTCAATACAACGATTGAATCTATCAGACTATCCTCATAAGCCCTCAATCTAATTGATTAGATTCTCCATAATACTATCTCTAAAATCCCTATAACTATGTGATGATCCGATGTGAGTATTAATAAAAACATTTTAAATTATAAAAATTGAATAGTTTTCATTAAAATGACTCTCTCTAAAAAATTAAAAAAGAATAATATTGAGTTATTCATGCTAATAAATCATAAACAAAATTCAGGAGAGGATATAATCAACCATCTCTAAACTATTTAAATGACCTGGTATTTGTAGGAATCCTTCCAATAGTCATATTAATCTTCTAATGGTCATAGTTTTCAGATTTTTGTGCAATGGATTCAAACACATGGACCTTGAAAACTCATCATAACTGAGTATTCAATGTCGTATTTTTTAACAACATTACAATGTTAAAAAATTTCATCGCATTAGAAATAATTCTTCCAAATATGATTATAAACATCAGTCAGCCTGATGGACCTCCTTAATAATGTTAACAGTATAATATTTTTGAGTGTTAGTCCAATTGTATCAGTACCAGTATCTTTCCAATTATTATGACTTTTTAGTATTGAAAACATGTCTAAATCCTAACTTTTAGTTTGATATGTTTAGTCTTATTTATTAGACACATACTCATTGAAATAATCATAATAAAGAATGAAAATATTATTTTATTAATACCTAAAAAATATTTCTATGTATGGTAAAATATAAATATATAAAAAACATTCTAAAACACACAAGACATAAAAAGATCGTTAATATGTTTTATGTTAGTGTTTTTGACTACCAAGACTAAAGTAATGGAAAATTAAAAAGTAATAATTATGACTCAATAATCTCCCCTGTTTTGAAGTCACAGACCCCAAAACACAAATAAAAAAATATACTTGAAAATATTATGACCTATATCATCTAGGAACATCATATTCAGAGTTATATTTAGTCCCAAACTCTCCTATGTTTATAACTACTTTGAATATGGCAGAGAGTATGATATTAGATATTATAAACTTCCCCTTAGGATAATATCTCCCTATTTGATAAAAAAAATATCTCTTATAAACGTATTCTCCCCCTTGATGAAACAACTTTTATTTATAAAAACATATCCCCATTTAATATTTTTTCCCCATTTAATACTTTCTTCCTCATTTAATATTTTTATCCTTATTTTTTACTTATAAAATGGAATAGAAAATAGTTCATAGATTTAATAAATTTTAGAGAGGGAAAAAATATGAAATAATACATTTAATTAACTAATAATCCATAGAAATATGAAATAAAATTCAACCAAAGGGAATTGGATACCATTTAGTCAAATGGGATCTAGAAGAAGATAAAATTCCATTCACAGAAAAAAATTAAATTCTTTTCACAAAACAAATAAAATAATAGTTAGAAAAAAACTAGTTCATTCTTTCTTCATTATGGTATTAAAAAAGGCCTTCATCTTCTTAAACTCCTTTATATCTTTATCTTTCTCCAAATTCTCTCCTTTAACTTCTTGATTTTAAAATTTTTCAAATAACTTGTTATTCTACACCATGATAAATAAATTTTTGGCTTCAATGCATCAATGTATAGTCATCTCATTCTCTATTTCTAGGATATTATTTTTGAAAACATAAACTTATTTATTTTATCAATGGAATATTTATACTCTTATACCAAATTTACTCTTCCAGCCATGTATTATTATAAGTATTTGAAATAACATTCTAATTCTACTAAAATATTCTCAAATTTAACATATTATTCATTACTAATTTTGATATTAACATAACATGAGGTGACCATTTAACCATCAAATTGTATAACTTTTTATGAGGCTGAAAAATTTATTGAAAAAATTTTAACTCGAATTTTGTTTGGATCACTTTCTCTATTAAAATATATAGAGATTCCAATTTATAATCAATAATTTTATGAATTTCTTGTCACCTTACTTCATGTATAATAAAATTAGTAGTTATTCGATATAGACTCTTCAACACATGAATAGTATTATCAATCCCTTCTAGTGAAATAGTTCGGTTGAATATAACTGATCTTGATGAAACTTAGGAGGTTTGATTTTTCTTTTTCTAACAAGAGATTCCATTATATTAACCTTATAAACATCTAAATCAACATTCTCAAGTTCATTAGACAATTTATTATCATCTGATAATTCCATAATGTCTATATTTTTTTCTGTCTTGGATTTATCACTATATTTGGCCTCAGAATTTCCATCTCTTATATATTTATTTTTATGGGAAATGTGATTATTCTTTATAAGAGGATGATTATTCTTTGGAAGATCTATATTTAAATTACTTATCATTTATTAAAGGTAAATATAATGATTATAAAGATGAATATGATAACTTGTTATCAGATTTGGGTTTTTCATGATCATCTACTTCTTTATTCGCACCTTCTTCATCAAGATCATCTTCATCTTCTTCAACCAATTCTTCAATGTTAGTGTATTACTCTTATTCATCAACAACTTTTCTATCATGTTATTTCCCATCAAATTTTTCATTCACTACCTTACCAAGCTCATCCTCGAGCTGTCATGAGGTTATGATATATATTTTACTATATTTATTCAATTTTGATTTATTTTCAAGAATGACCATGATAGAATCTTCACCAAACAGTTTATCTTTTCTTTTTTAGATGAAAAAAGGAACATTGGAATGTATTACCAATGTTTCATGAAAATATTATCTTGCTCTAGAATTCACTTGATCCATATGAGATATTGGAAGAAAAACCTTATTAGATTTCCTTTATAGTCCTTTCAATAAATTTTGAGATAATTTATCATAAGGTACCTTATTTTTTGTTTATATTTATTTTAATATTCTTCAATATTTTTGGATTTAATTTTTTTAAATGGTTTTGCCTTAGTAGGGCCTATTCTGAATTCTATATCACATTGCTTCTTCTCAGCCTTCTTTTTCATCCAATCATAAAAAAATTAATCAGGAACTTTATTTTAGTTATTTTGATTCATTGGTGGGGAGTTCTAAACCTATATATTCTTTTTCATATCCAGATTTTCTGACTTTCTTGATGGCTTTACCTCCGATGATGATCAATCAAGTTTTTCAACAAAATTTTTATATTTTATGAATTACCAAAATATTCATCATATCATTACTGATGAATGAAATATTTTCCATCACCATATGTGACTTTTTTGAATCCTTGAAAACCTTAATACATTCTTCAACCATATTTCATTTCAATGCTCGAAATAGGATAATATTGGACATGGTTGAACCTTTTTTGATGACGTCCAAAATCAGAAGGATGAATTTATTAAGATAGACCTTCATCATGTTCATGAATAAATATAATACAGATATATCTAATACATTTAAAATTTCTCTATAACCCTTTATCAAAATTTAAAATCCATGCATACATAAAGAAACATCCTGATTATTTGAAGTCATATGGGAAACATTCTAAACATTTTTATATTTAGAAAATAAGTAATCTTTGTCTATTATCTAATTAAAAAACCAATTTTATTAGGATGCTTGTGAGAGGGATAATATGATTCTCCTACACAAGTTATTCAATCTAATTCCACATGTTTCTTACATTAATGTTCATCTCTATTTACATACAACATGAAAGAATATTTTTCTTTAGCATCATCTTTTTAAAAAATAATTATTCATAACACTCATGTATGATATCCAAATTAAATATATCAAATTAATTATCTATTTTTTCAACACATACAGACTCTAAACATAGAAAATAAATAATATTCCACATGGTTTAATCATACTTATCATAGAATGATATTTCAGTCAGTCTCTCCCTGAATAAGAACCACTTCACAAATTATTCCTCTGTTTCCATTGGAATAGAGACTGATATTAAGAAATGAATGGAAATAAAAACAATTTTAGACTCTAAAACATTTACTAAGTATTAACTTGGAAGAAAAAACTAGAGAAATGATGTGGGACACAAGGAGGGTCCCTCTAATATATCCCTCATACGATGAAATTTTAAATTCCTTATAAAATTCAATAGTTGAGATATATTCTTCTTTGACCGAAGTTAAAGATAACTTACAAGAAAGTTTTAAAGAAATTATTCCACTATCAAAATTCTAAAACCATTTTTCAAATTGAGAATGAATCTTATCTTGAAAAAGTTTCAAAATATTTGAAAAAAAATATTTTATAAAACTAAAAGTATAAAAACAACAACTATAAAATAATTTAATTGAATAATTCAAAAAGTAAAAGAATATAAGAGTATGTTTCTGAGTAGAAAGTGTCATCTATATGATTTCCCATTCTTCTTGGTTTTTTTAAACTATGTAAATTAGAATAGTTTTAAAAACACAAAGTGTGATTGTTTTAAACCAAAAATTTATTATGATAGTTCTATAAATTAAACTAAATACATAATTTTGAGAAATAAAAACTCATAAGGAAAACTTTTTGAATTGTTGTTTTTGATAAATACTGAATGTAGAAATTTTATAACATATTTAGAGTCCATGAATCATTTTCATAATTCTGAATTAAAAGTTTATGAAAAATAAAAAACACATGTAACCTTGTTTGAAAATGAGTAACTTAATATAAGAGATGGGTAAAAAAATAAGTATAGATGAAAGATTAAATTATATTGATCATACATAGATTCTTTTTAATATATTCAAATATATCAGAATAAAGGGTTTCATACCTACAAGTTGATCTTGTTTTTCTATGAATTATAAAATGATATCTCCTTTAAGTGATTGATACCTAAGAAAATGGTGTCTTATATATATGTTCTTATAACATGAGGGATGTTTTAGGTTTTTAGTTAAAGTAATGGAAATTGTATTATAACAAAGTATTTGAGCTTTAGTAAGACTCATGCATTGTCTTTGAGTGTGTCTTGCATCTACAACACTAGATAACAATAACATATAGATGCCATATATTCATCTTTATCCATGGTAAGTTAAGTTGAGTGTTGTTTCTTAATGGAATAAGAAACTAAAGAGTCATCCAAGAAATAAAAAATTCCAGATGTTCTTTTCCATTCTATTCTACATCCATGAAATTCCGCATCTGAAAAACAATTAAATTCATAAACATTTCAAGGAGAATAGAAAATTAAAAATCCATAGTTTCTTTATGGTAATAAAAAATTCACATTACAAATTTAATATGTCACTAATTTTTGTTAGATTTATATCTTGCACACATGAAAACAGAATGAATTAGATCTTGATGATTATTAGTGAAAAAAGTAAAATTCTTTCATAACTCTAAAAGACTTTTGATCAGCTGTTTTCCTAGCCTCATCCAGATCTAATGTATTTAAGGTATCAATGTGAGTAAAAATAATTTTATTATTTTCATATCCAAATTTCTTAAGAAATTTTTTTATATTATTATGTTTAGATATAAAATTGCCTTCTAGTTTTTGATAAATTTAAAAACCAAGACAATATGTTAACTCTCCTATCATACTCATTTCAAACTCAAATTTCATAATAATCAAAAAGTAATCTATTAATGATTATTATTTTTATCCAATTATAATGTCATCAAAATATATTTATTCAATTAAAATACTTTTATTTACTTCTTTTATAAGAAGGGTAGTTTCCACAGCTCCCTTAGGAAAATTATTTTGTATGAAAAATAATGTTAACATGTCATACTAATATATAGGGGCTTGTTTAAGTCCATGTAATGATTTATTATGTTTATAAACATATTCTAGATGTTTTATAGTTTCAAAATTGGGGGTTTGTTTAACATAAACTTCCTCTTGAACATATCCATTAAAACAAACCTTTCACATCCATTTGGAAAATGTTTTAAATTAAAGAATGTTTTAAAAATAAAAAGTATGATAATAGATTCATGCCTTGATACTGGTGCATAGGTATCATCATAATCAATCAACTATTGTTCATTATGTTTATATTTAAAAATTTCATCTTTATTTCTAAAAATTATTCAACTGTTATCACACTTATTCCAAAAAAAATCCAATTTTCTTAAAATATAGATGTTCTTTAGGATGTTCAACTTGATTTGAGACATTGTTCCTCTTGAACTCAATGATGTAATGTTACATTAAATTAATAAAATACTCATCACCTAAATCCTCATCAGGATTATTAGGTATAAAATTAGATAAGAAATAAAGATATTCAATTTCATTCCTTTGAGGACTTCTTTTCCTAATTGGCAGATCTAAATCACTAATGATACTCTCGATAGAACTATTCCTAAGAAAAAAGTGGCTTCTTTAGTTTTAAAAAGTCTATTAATCAACATTATGTAAATAACATTCATGATGGAAAAAACTTGAATATAATTCATGAGTTATATCCTTATGAGGATATCCTTCTATCAAAGTATGAAAACTAGTTTTTAAAATAAGATATGATGATATGGGTTGATGTTGTTCGAAAAAGAAAGGTTTTATATCATCAAAAGTAACATGTACTATTTATTCAAAAAAATGATTTTTTTTCTAAAAAAATATATTCCTTATAAGTTGTGTAATAACCTAAAAATATTCCTTAATTGGATTTGGATGAAAATTTATATAAATTATCTTTTAAATTTATGATGAATGCTTTTTAGCCAAAATATTTAATGTAGAAAACTATTGGGTTTCGTCTTATTAGAAACTTGTAATGAGTTTTATTAGTAAATGTTTTAATAAAAAATCTAATTTTAGTGTATCAAGAAACACTAACTACTTCAACCAATAATAATTCTTGTAACAAATCATTCGCACTTTATGGTTCTAGTTATTTCGTGAATAAATATATTTCTTCTTTAAAAAACATCATTTTACCAGGGGGTTCAAGTTGCTAAAGATTTATGTTCAATACCAATATTACTATAAAAATTTTGAATATTAGAATTTAAAAATTTTCCACCATGATCATGAATAATAGTTATCAAAGGAAGGTATTTATTATTTTTTAACTTTGGAAAAACAAATTTCAAATAATAAAATGCTTGAGATTTTTTTGTGATAAAATAAACCCATGAATATCTCATTTAATCATAAACTATAATATATACATAGTATTTTCCACCAATATTTCTAGTTTATATAGGGAAAAAGAAGTCCAATTATACTATCAGTAAAGCATTAGAAGTTAATAGATCACTAGTAGATTTAAAACATGACTTATGTTTCTTTCCGTGTTGATAAGGGTTACAGACTTTTGAAGTATCAAACCTATGTTATAGTAGATCCATAAAATGTAATTTATTAGTAAACTTTTAATGGTTTATAATGTGGAAAATTCCAAACATTTTTTTAAAATACCAATATTGATCTTACATTTCACAAAATAATTGTATGTCTTGGATCATAAGGTCTTCTATAGTTAGTGAAAAAAATATTCTCATACTGATTGGAAGAAAGAAAAAATTCATACTTTGAAATATGTACTAAGCATTTATCATTACTAAAGATCACAAGGTATCCTCATGACATAATGAACTAATTCTTATAAGTTTTTTTATTAAGACCTTTAACAAACAAAAGCTTTAAAATAAGCATTTTTTACTAGAAAAACAATGTTAGTTATTCCGATAATATCACCTTGAGCATTATATCTGAAGGTTACTTTGACAACTTTTATCTTGAAAATATTCTTGAAGAATTATTTTTTAACATTCATATTCCTAGAACATCCAATATCAATGTAATATGTATTCTTATTTTCTATTTTGTAAATAAAAAACTGTCAATAAAAGTGATGAATACATGCAATGTTAAACAACATATTACCAAACACAATGTAACTGAAAAGTATGCTCCACATGAAAGATGATAAACGCATCACACACTCCATGGAATATCAAGTGTTCATAAAGAGTAGGTGGGTGCTCCTTGATTTTCCCTGCAGCATCTTTGAGATGATATTTTGTTAAAATTGTGTATAAGCCTCTATGAATCCTTCATACAACTCTTAATACATATTTCGTGTGTGATGCATCTACTATAAATGCACTATGAAAGGGATGATATAGAGTAAGTCAATGTTTTAGTATTTTATTTTATTTTAATAAATTAAGGAAATGATATCATAATGTTACCATAATCTCTTCCCACATTAGTGTCTTAAGCCCAGGGATAACATAGTTCCATAACTGTAAATCAATCGGCATGAATTTCCGAGTGACAATTCCAATGTAGCTATTAAACATGGATTTTTTGGGGTTAACACGATGGCCTCACTTATTCCACCCCATCTCAAATTTGATGCTTTTTTCTTTTTCCTTAAGGATTTTGGCTAACAATGTCAAATTTTGAATCTCTTTTTTTTTGTACCATTAGAGTTTCATTGATTACCATTTCCTCATTTTCAGCATCATAATTATGTTTCTACGAAGTGCTAGCATTGGCACTGAGACCAGTATAAATAGGTTGAGAATCCTATTGTAACTCGGCATTGGGACTAACAAAAATAGGTTGAGAAACCTATTGTTTCTCTGCACTAGGACTAGCAGCAACAGGTTGAGAGACCTATTGTGCCTCGAGATTGGGCACATCAGCAGGTGAAGAAGTCATTATCTGTATATGTGGTTTAACATTTAATTTAGATTACATAAAATCATTAGTGAATAGATAATAACATAACATAACCCAATTTATATTGTAATAAAAAATAAAACATGATTATTGAACTATATTTTTTTAAATGCTGAAGTGATTTGATCCCTCTATTGACTATATAAATCCCTTCATTGTGGTCTCCTCTGATATACAAAACACCATCTACATTGGGACCACTGCGAAATGGTTTCAAAGTCCCAATGAAAGGGTCATCCTTTATTGAACTTTCATCTAACCCTTCAGTTGTTTTGGTTGATAATAGAATAATTGACTATTTTCATTTTGTGGGATCTGGAACATAAAATACTTGTACCACATGTGATGCCATTATAAATTATTCATCTTTCTCCCCTTCCTTAATGAAATCAACTTTCACAAATCCCAATTCATCTATTTTAATAGCACTATTATTATCAACCCTTTTTCAATGAAAAATGATCTCTTGCAATTTTGTATAATCCAACTCCTATATTTGTTTGATGATAGAAAAGTATTACATATTCACATAAATTGGATTTCTTTCCTTATCACCGAAAACATGCATCACTTCAGCCCCATTTGTAACCCCACTATTTTTTATGTTACTATCTTCATCATGTTCATTATTATAGAATTTATAACCATTAACTACATAAGCATTATAAGATAATACACACACACTTGTTCCTCCAGCTAGCCATCAACGTCGTTTTGAAATTGAGTCTCTATTTTTATCTAACATCATAAAAATATTTTCCCCAAACCATCCTATAAATTGTTGATTATGTGTATCTGATATACATTTTCAACCCTAAATGGATTCAAATTCCTATAAATTTCTTTGTGGGTTTGAACATATGGGTCAACGTTGAAACTATTATGCAAAACGTAAAGTGGGCCTACTCCCGATCTGTAATATTGATTGTGACAACCTATCTTCCATAAATTTTTTCACACTCAATCCATTCCCAGTGTGATGAGATTTTGGTAGGCCAATGTTTTCCACACCAAATAAGTATTCAGTACAGAATTCAATCTCTTCCTCAATAATATATCGGTCTGTAGTACAACCCTCTGGCCGACTTCGATTTTTGATATACCCTTTCAAAATATTCATATACCATTTAATGGGGTACATCCATCTATAATGTACATTAACACATATTCTAATATTTCTCACCAAATGAACCATTAAATTAACCATCATTTAAAACATTTCATTGGTAAAAAAAAATTTCCAATTCACATAATATGTTGTCAATTTATCTTTCCAAAGTTCGAAATTTCACCGAGTCTATAACATTACTGCATATAGCATTCAATAAGAAATATAGCTTCATTAATGCTTGGAGGACATTCTTGGAAAAAAATGCAACATAAAGATATATGAATTAGATCTTGAATTAAAACATGAAAATCATGTGATTTCAGACCCTTTAACATTAAATCGCTCATTGAAATGATGTTCTTGATATTTGATGAATACCCATATAGAACCTTTATGACATTCAAGAATTTGAAAAACTGATATCTCTCCTGCTCAGAAAGAGTGTAACCATCAGGATGAAGAAATGTTCATTTTTCACCCTTCATTGGGGCCAACTCTTCTCGTATTCCCATCTATACAATGTCCAACCTAGCCTTAATTCCATCCTTTGTTTTTTCAGGTGAATTTACCAATGCGCCTATGGCACAATCATATACATTTTTTTAACATGCATAACATGAAGAAAATTTCTAACATACATAAAATTCCAATATGGTAATTCAAAAAAACTGATCTCTTTTTTCAAATGGTTTTCGTAGGGTTTTTCAAAAATGGTTTACCAAAAGTTGTGTCCACATATTTTACTTTCCCAAAATATTGATCACCTATTAGTGGAGATGATGTTGTATGTTCTTCTAAACTTACATCGAATGATGTCATCCTAGATTATTACTTATGTTGTCAGGGTAGAAATCTACGATGTCCTTGAAAAATAGTTTTCGATGAATGTTTCAACCTAATTGACTTTGTACCTTTTTTTCAAATGGGACACCCTCTAATTCCTTTAATTCTATATCCTAAAAAATTTACATAAGTAGGAAATTCATTTATCACCTCGTACAACATGGATATCGAAGTGGAATCTTTATTTTTGTATGCATCATTCAACGTAACACCTGAATCCCACAATAATTTAAAATCCTCGATCAATAGAGCTAAATAAACATCAATATCATTACCCAGTTGTTTTGGTCCTTATATAAGCATTGATAACATGATTTATTTTTGTTTTATGCATAACCACAGTGGTAAGTTACAATTTACCAACATAACCGTCCATGTACTATGACTTCTTCTTTGAAAACCAAAAGGATTCACTATATCTTTAGATAATGCAACATGAAGGTTTCTCAACTTGTTTCCAAATTCAAGATACTCATGATCAATTATCTTCCACTAAGGAGAGTCTAATGGGTGACATAGTTTCCCATCTTTAATTCTTGTATTTTCATTCCATGTAAATTTTCATGCATTCTCCTCACTTCCATATAGGTTCCTAAACCTTGAAATGTGTGGAAAGTACAACAAAACTTTCATAGGATTGGATTCATTTTTCTTGAATCGAAAAGCACCAAACTTTGGGAGTAATTTAAGTAATTTTTGTTCCTTGATAAATAGTTTACAATCATTCAGTCAGGAATGTATTCTTTATAGATCATACCAATTGAGTATAGCATTCATTTGGCATCTTATGTTTAGCTCGAGAGCTCATTATCCTCTGGGAGCATGTCATTTACGAGATCAAGTAGTTCAATAAAACTAGAATCACTCCACCCATTGCCTACTTTCAAATTATACAGTTTCAGTACTACTAAAAAAGCTATATATTTAGTGCAACCAGCATACAATAGCATCTTTTCACAACACTGTAACTTCTTAAACAATTTTGGGAAATCATGAAGTTCATCTTAAATTGTCTGTGTCATTTCCTCAATATGATCTTCCTCATCAATCACATCTGTAATCTGATCCTCCCTAGGATCTTCTTCATTCTTCACACTTGTAATCATATAATATGATCCATAAAACAAAGTGTTTTCCCAACCATAGCCTACATTCATTTTTCCCCATGTTTGTTACAATATGTATAATATCGATCTATTCCATGACAGATCAGGTGTTCTCCCAAATCCTTTAGACTATTTTTTCATGAATAACAACATCATAAACAAGGAAAAAGGATTTGATAAGGTTCATATGCATGATCTTTTTCAAACTTTATAAACTCTTTCCTACCATATTCATACTTTTTTGTCCACAGATTGTAATTCATCCATTATTTATTCATATTCATCCTATTTGATTTAGTAATATTAATATTTAACACAATAATTACACAAAATATGTTCAACTGGGGTCACCATCCAACTATAATCAATGGAACTAGCTATGGGAAACAATACCCTTACCTCTCCATGCATTACTCATGACTAAATTATATTACACACATATTCCCAAACACCTGATAAATGAAACTAGCGATGAGAATCCCATGCACTAGAATGCTTTAGTATCCCACATGAGATTTATATGCATTTTTGTAAATTGGTTTTTTAGTGTTTATCTAGAAACATAATGTCTCGAGTCAAGAACTATGGTACTAAACTAATAGATGGTATGATTTTTAATAGATTGATTATGGATTAAAGGATTAATTACATGTTTTTTATGGTTATTTGACTACGGTTTTTATAAAGTGTCTCATGGAGTCCTTTAGTGAAGTGGTTGAAGTGCCCAGATCAGTGTGAATCACTGATAGGGGGAGGGGGTGAATCAGTGATCCTTTAAAACTTTTTACTAATTGATTTCTTATCAATTAAACCTCTATGGCTGGTTAAAGCCTCGATCCACTCTTCTTGTATCTCTCACCTTCCCACGAATGATGCAGTAAATGTAAAGGCACTGGACACAAGGATTTACAAGGTTCGGCACCAAAGGCCTACATCCTTGCCATGCTTTCCCAGCATGGATTCTCCCATTATAACTTGTTAGAATTACAATGGTCGATACAGAGTCCCACTGTATCTCTCCTGAGTCCCACAGGAGGGTCTTTATACTGCTTCACACAGTGTTACCAGAGTCCCACTGGCCTGCTCCAGAATCCCACTGAAGACTTCTTCTCCCTGAGTCCCACAGGGTCTTCTCCTAGCTCCTCGAGTCACACGAGTAGCTCTTATTCTCTTTAAGCTTCTTCAAGTATCTTCAGCAGTCTGGGATAAAGACTGCTGGCCTTGCTCTGTACCTCTGATCACTTGTGATGATCAGGTCTTCTCGTCTTGCTCAGGATTTATCTCCTTCTTCTAAGGATGACCTGGCCTCTTTCTTCAAGAATCTACAACAGCCTCTGAAAAGGTCTGTTGGTCTTGGACTCCTCAGATGCACACCACTGATTTAGCACTGTTTACGTGGGCACGTTCATGCATGCATGCATGCACTCCTCCTTTCCTCTTCTTGGTGCAGTAGACCCACAAAGGGTGTAGTCACTTTAAGCACACACCAACTCCTTGAACTTCACACACTTTATTCAATTTGGTTACACACTTAGAAGTGTGTTATACTCTAGTGTGAGTCCTCCCTTTTCTTCTTCTATGTGTATACACACTTCTTAGTGCACACACTAGGTTCGGCCAACTTGTCTCTTTGCACACACTTGTTTCATTTTGCACACACTTGAAACTTGGCCTTCACACTTCTTGTTGCACACACACTCACTTTAGTGTTCTTCTAATTTGTTCTTCGAAGTGTGCACACACAAGGTCACAACCCTCGGCCTCTTCAAATGCACATACTTAAAGTGTGTTCTTCTTTGTTCAAATGCACAACCAAGACTATGGATTATTCAATTCTTACACACACACCAAGTGTGGTTAGTGCACACCTAGGTTCGGCCTTCTTCTTCTTGTTTGCACACACACACTCAAGGCATGTTCTTCAATTTGCATACACAAGGTTTCAAGTCTTGGGTTCTCCTTGCACACACCAAAACCATAGGGTCTTATCTTCACTATGCACACAAGGCATGCAAGTCTCGGCCTTCACTTGAATTGGACACACACAAATAGTGTGGTCTTCCTCCTTATGCACACACACGGCCACGGCCTTCCTTCTCTTCTTGCACACACACAAATGTGTCTTGGCCTTGTTATTTCTTTTGTGCACACACACGGCCCTCGGGTTCTTCTTCTCCACTTGGCACACATACGAGGCAAAGCCTCGGCCTTCTTTTCACACACAAGGTGAAAGCCTCGGGTTCTCCTTGCACACACACACAAGATGTGTTCTTCACTTCACCAACCGCGCAGGCTCAAGGGAGCAAGGCGTCGCGCAAGGGCTTGATGATCTGCGGGGTGCACAGGGCCTCTAGGCCGAACAAGCCTTGGGTTCAAGGCACCGCGGGCGTGCAAGTGCTACCGCGCAGGGGGCACGGTGCACAGAGGGAGCGCGCAAGATCGCGCAAGCTCCTCTCCTTCCTGTCGCGCAAAGGATTAGCGCGCAGGGGACCTTCGAAGCCTCGGGTGGCTCCGGAATCTTCAGCCGCGCAAGTACCTTGCGTGGTGGCTTCAAAACTTCGCGAGGCATATACGGCACTCACGGGACTTCAAGACTTCAGCGCATCAGCAAGCAATCAGAGAGCCTCGGGCTATCCTTTTATAGGCGAGGAGAGCCTTTAAACATCCGTGTTATAAATCTTTGAACTCCCGAAAGTTTTGGGTTATCAAGATTTTCCAAATCCTGATTTCTTTCCTCTGTTTCCACGCGGGTTCCCTTATTTTTCTTTCCTCCTTGTGCATGCGATTTATAACGCATGCACGGTCTTCGCCTCTTCTATCCCATGCATGCAAAGCCTCTGTTTAAACCCAATCCATGCAAAGGACGAACACCCTGATGCCTTGGCAACTTCGTTTGCCTCGGCCTCGAACGAAATTTTACATACATTGCATGCACACCATTTTTTATGCATGGACGTGTTCGGTGTGGAGAGACGAGCTCGAGGGTATCTTCGGCTTCGAGAGAGATGGCCGGAATCTCAAAAACCATCTTCGGGAGTCGCCTGGTTCAGCGGCGGCTGCGGGAATGCTCGGGGAGGGCTCAGCCGAGCTCGGGGAAGAGGACGAGCTCTCGGCCGTCGGATCAGGCGTTTGAGATACATCGGGCGGCCTGGATCTGAAGATCTCGCGCGGGATGCGATGAGCGGTCCAGATCGAGTGCGCGATTGATCGAGCAGCTCAGATTCGCTCCCGGGATTTTTTGCGCGTCCCACATCGAATCCTTCCGCGGATTTTCCGCGGTTTATCACCCTAGCGCTCCCATGAGCGGCCAGTTGAATCTCCTCCCTCCACGGTGCCGCCCCGCACCGTGTTCTCCCTGCGGGCGCGCTCTGCGCCCACTCTTGCCTCCTGCGGGCGCGCTCCAAGCGCCCACTATGCTCTCCGGGTGCGCGGGTTTCACCACCGCGTGCCCTCAGGGGCTTACACACGGCCCCTCTGCGCTCCTCCGGGCGTGCCCCAGGCGGCCATGCGGTGTCCTTGGGTGCGCCCCCCTGCCTCAAGGGATGCTGCCTTGGCCTGAGGGTTCCCCATGGGCGTGGTGACCTTGAGTCCCACATGTGCCTTGGGTGATGACCCTCGGCTGGCCTCCTTGGTGGCTATATTTTTTGACAAAGGAAAGAATGAATCCTTTGTATAAAAACAAAGTACTCCATATACAAATTGCCAAACCGAGTGCCATTCACTCCATCTTCCTCTTCATTTCTTCTCTTCTCTTCTTCTTCAGAATTCCTCCATTCCTCTTAAACATTTAATCTTCACATAGGAGTGAAATTCCTGAAGGTTCTTCATCTTCAACCGAACTCTTGAATCAACATGAAATCTCCAACGTGCTTCATTGATCTAATCAGAGATCAAGTTGGATCACTTCCAATTCACATGCACTGAGTGATAGTGCATGGACTTCATTAATGCACATCATCCACTTAGTAGTTGTGGATGGAACTCCTTTCAACTCCTCATGCATTGTGAAGACAATGCATGGTCTTCAATCAGTGTTGTGACATTGTATCCAGTTGATACAAGTTCTTGGAACTTAAAGATCATCTCAACAATCGTCTGATGTAATGATGATGCTCCATCATCATCCATTCTTCAAGTGGTGTAACTTAGTATCATCTTGATACAAGTATTTAAACATTAAGATCAGTTCTCCAATCGTCTGATATCCATGGAGAATGTTTCAACCATAATCTCCAATGCCACTAAGTGAATCTCCTAAGTGACATTCCTCTAAGTTCCATGGCCATTCTCCATTATCACCAACACCATCACAACCTTTGGCATTCACATCTTGACAATCCTGACTTCCATTCATTCCAAGACAACTTCATGCCTCATTGACAACAAATGCAACACAATGCACTTCAATCTCCCCCTTTGTATTTGTTGTCAATACACCACTTCAGCACATATGAATGGGTCAATATGTGTGCCCAATCTTTTCTCCCCCTTATTGGAAATCAAATGCAAAGGTGTGGTGTGGTTCTCTTTCAAAAATCTCTTCCTCCCTTTGAAAAGTATTTTCTTGAAAAACACTGAGAGAGGGATGATGTCACATGTTCTCTTTAGCAAAGAACCTTTAGTAAATCAACTCTAAGTCTACTTGGGCTAACCCGGTGTAGAAAACAAGAGTGATATAACAAAGATTTTTCAATGCTGTCCACAATTCACTATACATGTGAGATCATGCTTGGGGGTTTGAAATTTTTTTCAGATGTAACAATGAATTTGCTAAATCCTGCACAACTTCACAAAACTCATTAGAAAGTTCAGGTGCAAAGATAAAGCTCCCCCTTTCATCCATTTGCCTTCAATCCATACTCCCCCTTAATTGTCATGATGAATACAATTAAGAAACAAGGGATGAAAGTATGATTGGAATACCTTTAGCTTTTCTCAAGATGATATTAATCTCAGAACATCATCTTCTCCAGATTGGCTCCCCCTCAAGGGGTGCACTCCATTCTTTCCAAACCATCCTCCAGTTGAGAATGATCATCATCTTCAATTCCCTACAATGTCAGCACATGTAAATACCAATAGTATAAGGGAATAAGATGGAACCTCCTTGGTTCATCAATGTGAACAACAAGGTTGAGAAGATTCTCTCAACCGAGATGTCCCATTTTCACCATTCTTCACACTTGCACATTTGATCTTCATTGATGATTGTGCTGGTGTGGTTCTCAACCCATCTTCATGTGAAATCATTTTCTTCCCTTTTGCTTTAGCAATTGCCAGAGCTTCATCTTCAGCTCTCTGCAGATCTTTGGCAAGTTGCAACTGATTTGGCCATATGACTAGTAAATCATTTGGAAGAGTGGCCTCAGTTTTGGAAGTTCCACATGGTTCTTTGGATGCTGTCAAGCTACCTTTCTTAGGCAACTTGTTTTCAATCGATCCCTTCTTCTTCTTCTGGATTGATTGTCTTTTTGAGTCCAGTCTGCTTCTATTTAATTTCATGGCTTCTTTACAAAGATCCATGATATGTCCTTTCTTTCCACAGTAGAAGCATTTCTTGGTGGTCCTTCTGGATGCATCACCCTTCTTGGATTTGAATTCCAAGGACTTCTCTTCATTCTTCAAATTCTTCTTGGGAGCATCTTCTACATTCTTCTTGCTTCCCAAGGAATCTCTCTTAGCCAGGTTCAGTGATCTTTTCTTCTTTTGAGCTCTGGATACAGTTGGAGATTGACATGTATCTTTTTGACCACTTTTGCAATCATCCCAGATGTTATCAAGTAATCCAAATCTCTTAGCAGTAAACAGATGTTTCTGGACCTGTGGATGTTGCTTATTTCCTTCTGGCTTGCTCCCCCTTGGCATGGGCTTCCTTTGTCCTTTGACATTTAGTGGATTGTACCAACGATCCTTTGCACAATGCCCATACTTGTTACAACACCAACATTGACCCACAAATCTTGACTTTTTGATTCCTTCAGATTGTAGGGTACTTGTCTTGACTTGTTGTGCTGTTTCAGGAGAGCTCTCTTTCTTCACTGTCTTCATCCATACTTGTTTGGATTCATTCTTCCATCCTGCACTTTTATTAGAAACACTTTTAGAAGCATGAATACAAGATGGTATGGATGGTACCTTCTTTTTAGAAGATGTTGCACTTTTATTAGAGGATGTCTTTCTCTTAGAATCATCCTGCTCAAAGCATAATTGAGTAGCAACATGTCTTCTTCCAGCTGTCTGGGAGGCTTGGGCTTTGGGTGATTGCTGATTTTTCAATATCACCTCCAGTTCTAAGCATTTCATATTGAGGGAGTTCTTCTCATCCTCAATAGTTCTTAGCCTTCCTTCCCATTTCTCTTCCAGCTGCTTCATCTGGTCTTCATGCACCTTCATCAATTCTTGCAATGAATTGTCCAGCTCCTTCACCCTTTTGACTTTATCTTCTAGTTGAGCATCTTTGACAACCATTGACACTTTATGCCTCTTTTCCAGTGCATGGAAAACTTCTTTGATTATTACTTTAAAGAATTCTTTCTCAGAAAGGCTTCTTTGCAATTCTTCAATAGTGTCTACATATCTATCATTGCAAAGAGAAACAGTTTCTTCCTTAGCCTTCACCAGCTTTCTGAGAGTGTTGGTTATGCCAACCCTTTTAGCCAATTGATCTTCCATTGCATTGGCTTCTTCTTCTAACTGTGATTTTTATTCATGAAGATCATGGATGCCTGTAGCTATACACTTTGCCACTTCCATGGGAACTGTCTTCTGAAGATATTTGAGTGCACTCTGAAGATCATTCATTGTTTCAACTTCATCACAGCTAGGACAGGCTTCATCAGAAGAATGATAAAAGGAATTGTCATCTGATGTGACTTTCACATTTCTTTCCATAGAAGGAGTTTCTCTGATTGCACCAGCCTTCTTCTTCATCTTCTTTGCATGTTTCTTCATTCTGTTTTTCAGAGTCTTGGCAGATATCTCCATTTGAGGCTGTTCTTTCATTTCCTCAAATCTGCACTCCATATAGACTCTCTTGGATCTTTTAGAGGTAACCTCGCTCTGATACCAATTGAAGTGCCCAGATCAGTGTGAATCACTGAGAGGGGGAGGGGGTGAATCAGTGATCCTTTAAAAATTTTTACTAATTGATTCCTTATCAATTAAACCTCTATGGCTGGTTAAAGCCTCGATCCACTCTTCTTGTATCTCTCACCTTCCCACGAATGATGCAGTAAATGTAAAGGCACTGGACACAAGGATTTACAAGGTTCGGCACCAAAGGCCTACATCCTTGCCATGCTTTCCCAGCATGGATTCTCCCATTATAACTTGTTAGAATTACAATGGTCGATACAGAGTCCCACTGTATCTCTCCTGAGTCCCACAGGAGGGTCTTTATACTGCTTCACACAGTGTTACCAGAGTCCCACTGGCCTGCTCCAGAATCCCACTGAAGACTTCTTCTCCCTGAGTCCCACAGGGTCTTCTCCTACCTCCTCGATTCACACGAGTAGCTCTTCTTGTCTTTAAGCTTCTTCAAGTATCTTCAGCAGTCTGGGATAAAGACTGCTGGCCTTGCTCTGTACCTCTGATCACTTGTGATGATCAGGTCTTCTCGTCTTGCTCAGGATTTATCTTCTTCTTCTAAGGATGACCTGGCCTCTTTCTTCAAGAATCTACAACAGCCTCTGAAAAGGTCTGTTGGTCTTGGACTCCTCAGATGCACACCACTGATTTAGCACTGTTTACGTGTGCACGTGCATGCATGCATGCATGCACTCCTCCTTTCCTCTTCTTGGTGCAGTAGACCCACAAAGGGTGTAGTCACTTTAAGCACACACCAACTCCTTGAACTTCACACACTTTATTCAATTTGGTTACACACTTAGAAGTGTGTTATACTCTAGTGTGAGTCCTCCCTTTTCTTCTTCTATGTGTATACACACTTCTTAGTGCACACACTAGGTTCGGACAACTTGTCTCTTTGCACACACTTGTTTCATTTTGCACACACTTGAAACTTGGCCTTCACACTTTTTGTTGCACACACACTCACTTTAGTGTTCTTCTAATTTGTTCTTCGAAGTGTGCACACACAAGGTCACAACCCTCGGCCTCTTCAAATGCACATACTTAAAGTGTGTTCTTCTTTGTTCAAATGCACAACCAAGACTATGGATTATTCAATTCATACACACACACCAAGTGTGGTTAGTGCACACCTAGGTTCGGCCTTCTTCTTCTTGTTTGCACACACACACTCAAGGCATGTTCTTCAATTTTCATACACAAGGTTTCAAGTCTTGGGTTCTCCTTGCACACACCAAAACCATAGGGTCTTATCTTCACTATGCACACAAGGCATGCAAGTCTCGGCCTTCACTTGAATTGGACACACACAAATAGTGTGGTCTTCCTCCTTATGCACACACACGGCCACGGCCTTCCTTCTCTTCTTGCACACACACAAATGTGTCTTGGCCTTGTTATTTCTTTTGTGCACACACACGGCCCTCGGGTTCTTCTTCTCCACTTGGCACACATACGAGGCAAAGCCTCGGCCTTCTTTTCACACACAAGGTGAACGCCTCGGGTTCTCCTTGCACACACACACAAGATGTGTTCTTCACTTCACCAACCGCGCAGGCTCAAGGGAGCAAGGTGTCGCGCAAGGGCTTGATGAGCTGCGGGGTGCACAGGGCCTCTAGGCCGAACAAGCCTCGGGTGCAAGGCACCGCGGGCGTGCAAGTGCTACCGCGCAGGGGGCACGGTGCACAGAGGGAGCGCGAAAGATCGCGCAAGCTCCTCTCCTTCCTGTCGCGCAAAGGATTAGCGCACAGGGGACCTTCGAAGCCTCGGGTGGCTCCATAATCTTCAGCCGCGCAAGTACCTTGCGTTGTGGCTTCAAAACTTCGCGAGGCACATACGGCACTCACGGGACTTCAAGACTTCAGCGCATCAGCAAGCAATCAGAGAGCCTCGGGCTATCCTTTTATAGGCGAGGAGAGCCTTTAAACATCCGCGTGATAAATCTTTGAACTCCCGAAAGTTTCGGGTTATCAAGATTTTCCAAATCTTGATTTCTTTCCTCTGTTTCCACGCGGGTTCCCTTATTTTTCTTTCCTCCTCGTGCATGCGATTTATAACGCATGCACGGGCTTCGCCTCTTCTATCCCATGCATGCAAAGCCTCTGTTTAAACCCAATCCATGCAAAGGACGAACACCCTGATGCCTTGGAAACTTCGTTTGCCTCAGCCTCGAACGAAATTTTCCATACATTTCATGCACACCATTTTTTATGCATGGACGTGTTCGGTGTGGAGAGACGAGCTCGAGGGTATCTTCGGCTTCGAGAGAGATGGCCGGAATCTCAAAAACCATCTTCGGGAGTCGCCTGGTTCAGCGGCGGCTGCGGGAATGCTCGGGGAGGCCTCAGCCGAGCTCGGGGAAGAGGACGAGCTCTCGGCCATCGGATCAGGCATTTGAGATACATCGGGCGGCCTGGATCTGAAGATCTCGCGCGGGATGCGATGAGCGGTCCAGATCGAGCGCGCGATTGATCGAGCGGCTCAGATTCGCTCCCGGGATTTTTTGCGCGTCCCACATCGAATCCTTCCGTGGATTTTCCGCGGTTTATCACCCTGGCGCTCCCATGAGCGGCCAGTCGAATCTCCTCCCTCCACGGTGCCTCCCCGCACCGTGTTCTCCCTGCGGGCGCGCTCTGCGCCCACTCTTGCCTCCTGCGGGCGCGCTCCAAGCGCCCACTATGCTCTCCGGGTGCGCGGGTTTCACCACCGCGTGCCCTCAGGGGCTTACACACGGCCCTTCTGCGCTCCTCCGGGCGTGCCCCAGGCGCCCATGCGGTGTCCTTGGGTGCGCCCCCCTGCCTCAAGGGATGCTGCCTTGTCCTGAGGGTTCCCCATGGGCGTGGTGACCTTGAGTCCCACATGTGCCTTGGGTGATGACCCTCGGCTGGCCTCCTTGGTGGCTATATTTTTTGACAAAGGAAAGAATAAATCCTTTGTATAAAAACAAAGTACTCCATATACAAATTTCCAAACCAAGTGCCATTCACTCCATCTTCCTCTTCATTTCTTCTCTTCTCTTCTTCTTCCGAATTCCTCCATTCCTCTTAAACATTTAATCTTCACATAGGAGTGAAATTCCTGAAGGTTCTTCATCTTCAACCGAACTCTTGAATCAACATGAAATCTCCAACGTGCTTCATTGATCTAATCAGAGATCAAGTTGGATCACTTCCAATTCACATGCACTGAGTGATAGTGCATGGACTTCATTAATGCACATCATCCACTTAGTAGTTGTGGATGGAACTCCTTTCAACTCCTCATGCATTGTGAAGACAATGCATGGTCTTCAATCAGTGTTGTGACATTGTATCCAGTTGATACAAGTTCTTGGAACTTAAAGATCATCTCAACAATCGTCTGATGTAATGATGATGCTCCATCATCATCCATTCTTCAAGTGGTGTAACTTAGTATCATCTTGATACAAGTATTTAAACATTAAGATCAGTTCTCCAATCGTCTGATATCCATGGAGAATGTTTCAACCATAATCTCCAATGCCACTAAGTGAATCTCCTAAGTGACATTCCTCTAAGTTCCATGGCCATTCTCCATTATCACCAACACCATCACAACCTTTGGCATTCACATCTTGACAATCCTGACTTCCATTCATTCCAAGACAACTTCATGCCTCATTGACAACAAATGCAACACAATGCACTTCAGTGGTTTTCTAAGATTCAGTGGAATTGCACTAGTAACAAAGTGGTGGTGCCATTGAAATGGGTAAGGTTTGGATTGATATTAATTGGTGGAGGACATACAACATGGAAAACAAATGGCATACCAATCATGGAAATAATCACAACACCATAGAAACACACAATCTTGCTCACAATTTCAACACAATACAAACCAAACAAACACAATTTTAGATTTTTCAAGGAATACCTTATTCAATTCCATTTGTTAATAAAGGGTTATCAAAGAAGTTTTATCATCCTGGGGAATTCATTAATTAGCCAAGTATAGGTAAATTACTAATTTTTATATTCAAATGTTCAACAGGAACCAACCAACATGCAATTCCTTTAGTGTGCAAACAAGGACCACCAACGACTACAATTTTCAGTGGGGCGTTTAGCCCATACATTTCACAACATAACCATCAATATCAAATTGTAATAGCATGAGAACAAGAGGAAACCAATGAGTAATATATGAAAACTCGCCATAAATGTGTCTTTCAGCGCGCAATATATGTGCATTCGCTGTAGAGGAGAGGCACGTGACATAAGAGATTTCCAACTGAAAAGAAAATATAAAATGAGAAATAATATGTTATACCTATCCAAAATAGTTCCAACTAGATTTTTAAATGAGACATGTGTGGTTAAATAATATTATTGGTCAACAGTGGGATTTTATTTTCCATCTATGATATCTGCTTCCGGTTTATTTATTTTTTTTCTTATCTACTATTTTCATAGATGTTCAATTTATGAATTGGACATGTCTGGTTTTTAGGATAAAGATCATTTTTAAATTACTCTAATTTAGGTGTAAAATATTCCATATTAAATGTATCTTTTTCATAGGGGATCGTTGCTATCCCATAGGGATCATAAACACCTCTTATGTTAGTGGAAATTCAGGTCAGTTGTTGTTTGTAATACCAGCCTTGGCCGTATCATTACATTTCAAATTGTAACTGACCCATGTCCATTTAAATATCAGATTGGGGGGGGGGGGTCAGAAACAAACATATTTCCAACTCCAATGGAGTTCCTATGGGGTGGGTCCTGATAGTATCATATATGATAAATCATTTATAGATTGCACATTAGAGTAGTCACTAATAAGGATTTCCTCATTTGTGTGGTAGTAATGTTTGTTGAAGCTAGTGTGTGAAGTACATATCCGAAACTAATAAGTGATTACTACTTATGTGATAACTTAATAACCTATGGAAAAATATATTTGAAATATCTTATAATCCTCATTGAATCTTAATAGGTTTGTTTTCATTCATCATATAGTTTCAAGTGACGTGGAATGTGTAAATGATAAGCTTAGGGGTTGAGAGATGTGGAGATGTTGATGGAAATGATTATGAGGAAGTGTTCTTAAATATTAATTGAATTTTTTTTCATTAGAATGGGGATGGTTTAAGTAATTATATTTAGGTCAGTTGTGTTATTTCATCAGGAGGTTCAATAAGAATAGGTGCATCAAGCATCCAAGCATCAAATAAACTTAATCAGAAAGGACCTAAATATAAGGGAGAACAAGACATGCATCAAAACACAACACATAAGAAATTTTAAAAAAACATGCATCCCAACACAACAAATAGGTCCATGCAAAAATGGGTCCCAAATGAGAAATAAAAACGTCACAAAGAAGATAGCCACACCACAATGGATCCTGATAAAAACACATCTATAATCCATGTGCATGGTAAACATTGAGATCATATAATCGAGGGTAAAGGGACTATGATGCATTGTTCATCACTACACCATAACCTCTAAGCCCTCACACACCAAATATCATCCTCTGATTCAACCTAAAATGGGTGAAAATGAGAAATGAGAATAATGTAAAAAAAAATAGGGCATATTATCATAACCAAGTAGAACACTGTATAGAAATTAAATAAAACTAAAATATATGAAATAAGAGAGATAAAATTATCCTAGGACCTCTGATACAAATTATGAAAGATGAAACATACACTGGGTGAGAGAAAACCACCCAAGAGGAGAGGAGGGGGAGGGTCGTGTAGTGTGGAAGAGTTTTGGACAAGAAAAGGGGAAAATATAGTAAAACATAAAAGGTTTATAGTGTAATTTTTGTAAAACTTCACTTTTTAAAGGGTTTCATGTTTTTTCCATATGGTTTTCAAAACAATGTGCAAACTATTCAGTCTTCACTATCCGGGACACACCATTTTACATGGGTAATGTGCATGGTTTAACAAAAAGTGTGAAAACCATGAGAAATTCCATTAAAATTTATTAATTATTTTTTTATAGTTTTTAAATACCCTCACATGATTTAAAAAATTGTGTGCCTATGCAAAATGATCTTCACAATTGTGGTGCATGGTTATTACTTATCATGTGCAAACCATGCTCCACAGGCTGCTACCCCAAAACCAGAATTTCATCTCCTAAAGATTTTTTGAATTGTTTAAGAACCTAAGACACATATCGAGCCTCAAAATATATTAAAAAACTAGTTTAGGATGTCCCAACATCTAGGTTCAATATCCAACACTCATTTTTTAAAATGCTTTGTCTAATAATTGAAAAAATATACATCTCCTCCTGAAAATTCAAATGCCCATATGGATGAGTCATTAAAAACTCTCCACCATTTTTCTTATCATACTCAATATGTCCTAGTAGTAATACTATTGAATCAACACTATCAGTTATCAATTTAGATTCAAACAAATGCATTCTACTCCTAAACTCCCAAAATGATTTCAAATCGTAGCACCCAACAGAAGACACAGTGCCACTGAATCCTGAGCCAATGATCATAACCATCACTGAGATAATGAGATGGTACATAATTAAGCTTGCCTATATTGAGAAAATATCATTTTAATGTTTAGTCTATCACCCAGTCTAAGAAACTCCCCACCATAAAACTTAAGTCATGAAATCCAATTTCGATCAATGGTGCCTACCACCTACAAAATTTCTTACTAAAATCCATTTTCAAGTTTTTAATGACACACATAGTGCCACTTACAATGAAACTTACACAACCACACATGAGAATTACAGTAACATTTCTGTCTTCTCCTTCATTACCAAATTTTTGAACTCCACAGATACACCTCCACCATCCAAGTACAACTTAAACACAAATATCTTCCATGTAAATACTTACATAGATCTAAAAACCTCCCATCACAAAAAATATTAAATAATAAAAGAATGTGTCAAATCATTACTTATAACATCACATGATAGCATAAGTCAAACATCATCCACTTAAACTACCTCAAAATGGTAGGTAGCCACTAGCATCTTATCTCACTTTCTAATCTAAATTACTATCTCTGGAGGAATAAAAAAACCTACAAAGAATACACATCATAGTCTGAACCAAACATCTTATGTAATTTTACAATCAAAACCCCTAATAAAAAAACTAAATAATTCTCAACTTGCGCCACCAATATTTCATTAAGAACTGGAGCACGATTCCTTGCTATTTGGGGGAATCCCATGATAATCATAATATTTCATGGTCTAATGTGACCCCTAATGGGATTCGACAATCAAACACTAACCCAATTAAACTAGACATTATAATATCACATAAGAACTAGTGTGAAGACAATAGAATCCTTCCTATACCCTGTCATCTATCTCAAAATATCCTCTCAGACTCTAATCACCACAAAAAAAAACAACATCTGAGATTCCTAAAGGCATCCATATTTCATAAAAAACACATGTGCACTAGTATCCAGTGCATTAATAGTGACCCAAAGACTAGATCTGTACACTAACTGCCTTTATAATTAAGAAGAGTAAAAATTCATTACATAAGAGACTCGCCGGGTGGAATCTGTGTGCTGTAGAGAAGTCTGTCGAGACAATTGTCCGATGAGGAGGGTGCACCAGAGCATGTCATGTGGACAAGGGGACAACATAAGGAAGAGGGGGATAATCAGGAAGAGGAGGAAGAGGGGAGGTGGAGCAAGTATAGGAGGAGAAGGAGAAGGGTCACGAAAAAGGAGGGGTCGTGGTAGAAGAGGAGAAGGTAGCAGTGGCAGAGGAGGAGGAGGACGGTCGTGGCGGAGGATGAGGAAAAGGTTGCAGCGACGGAGGAGGAGGAGGGGTCACAGTAGAGGAGGGTTCAATAGAATAGGGTTCAGCTTCCATGAAGGCATGAAAGGGTGTGAGGGAGGAGGAGCTTGTTAGAGTTATTTTGTAAAAACTACCAGAACCATTATCAACGCTAATTAAAAGGATTGATAAAGGTATGTTTTGTCAATGCTAAAATAAAAAAGCGCTAATAAAACATACCTTTATTAGTTCTTTATTAGTAATAATGAAGATAGTCCTTTATCAGTACTAAAAAAGCGCTGATAAAATACATATTTATCAGCAGTAAAATTATAGCACTGATAAAGACTTATTTGATCAGTGCTTTTTTATCACTGATAAATATAGGCCATTATTATTTCTCAAAAAGAACTGATAAAGGTATAATTTTAGTAATTTATTTATATTATTATATATTTATTTAAAATGATATATAGTATAAATAACTAAATATTTATTAATAATTATTACTATAAATAGTATATATTTATAAATATTGGTATATAATTATTAATACATATATATCAATGAAATTATAATTATAAATGCATTTGAAAAGTATTTATATATATCATTAAAAATATAACAAAATATATTTATTATTTAAATATATTTAATGTAATTTTATAAGTACATTTTTAGAACATATATAGTTTATATGGGTAAAATTATGAATTAATCAATATACCACATCAATGGATAATGAGATCTAATGTATAAATGAACATTCATGCACATGATACATAACATATACGCATGATCAATATATTCATTGACTAAAATAATTATAAAACACATATATATATTCCATAATTTTAATTGTAAATATATATATTAAAAACTATTATATATTTATAAATAAAATAAATATAAAAAATAAAATAACTATGTTAAGTATAAAAAATATAATAAATACAGTGAATTAATCCAATAAATCTAATAAATATAATAAATATATGATAAATACAATAAATATACTAAATATATTTAATATATAATGTAATTTATTATAATCTTAAAATTATTTAATTAATTATATATATATTAATTTAATTATAATATTAGAAATACTAAAATCCATTTAAAACATTATATATATATTTTTGAATTATTAAAAAATACATATTAATTAAACAAATAGCTTTTTATTTAATGTATACAAATAAACATTATTTTAGAATATAAATTTAATAATTTTATATAAATTGAAAATAAAAACTTTTATCAATGCTAATAAGAGCGCTAAATAATGTACCCTTTATCAGTGATAAGAAAAGCGCTAATAAAGGGTACACCTTTTTTAGTGCTTGTTTTAGCGATGATAAAGGGAACATTTATCAGCGCTTTTAGATAGTGCTGATAAAGGACCACCCCTTTATTAGTGATTTCTTCTTAGCACTGATAAAAGACAGCACTTCCCTTTCCCTATTTTGTGGTAGTGTTTGAAGGATGTGATAGATTAATTACCTCTTCTTCAAGTGTTTCCTTTTTATTTGAACAAAAGTGCTCATTAGGTTGGATTTTTTCTCATGTTAAAGCATCTAGGTTGAAGTGAGTGAAGTAGGGAGGAGATTTGGGTAGGGTTTAGATGAGGCAAATGGCTTTTGAGGTGTGAATTGAAGAGAAGAGGGTGTTCCCTTTTATAATAGCAGTGAGGGGCACTTTAGAAAAAACATGAAATATTAATTTATTATAAAATGATTTTCGGTTTCTAATAGATCTAAATTGATTTTTTCAAGGATAAGATGGTTAAGGGTTAAAACCCTCTCAACCAATAGGTTTTAGATATGTTTAGGTCATAAAATTAACTTTATATTTTCTATTTAACCCTTAGTTAAATAGCTTAACTCTTACCATGTCTTCTTGTATTTTTATACTACATGGTTAATATAGTTACTATAAATTTCCAAACGAAATTTAGGTGTATCATTTCTGAATTTTTTTTCACTATCCTTGTTATTTGGCAGAACTTTACTTTTTTATGACTTTTATATCTTTTAAAAAAATAGTATTTTTTTAAAAATATCATTTATGACAATTTTGTTACTATTCAATATTTACATTTTTAAAATATCAAACCAACATGAAAACATTGAAACAATACTTCTATTGAGTCAATAACATGTCTAAGTTATCTAAAAAATTATTGTATGTCATTAATTAATTAAATTATATTTATTTTAATTTTATTAATATCATTTATTTTAATCTTTCATTAATAAGGTAATTTTTGCATCATCATTGTTTCCTAAATAAATTTAATTATTTAATGTCTAGAAATTATAAATAAAATAAAATGATGTAGGAAATTTTTTTAGATTTCAATGAAATATTTATAATCGAATTTATCTTTTTCTTAACCATATATTTAAAATATTTTTGTTATTAAAATTTTAATTTAACACTTTTAACTCTTCTTTAAATAAAATTTAATAAATATCCCAATCTAATCCAAGTGGATAAAAAAGGATAATATTTTTGTCCTATGGTTGATTTTGGTCAAAACTCACTTATCAAATAAAATCATTACATGTATTGGAGGTAAATTTATATTATTATAATATTATTTTTACCTTTAATTACCCTATTTACATTTAACCGTCGTAAATAAAATTCAAAAGTCACTATTCACAAAAAAAAATATTTTCATCCAATTTAACCACATTTTACTTACTAATGACAACTGTTTCTATCATATTTTTAAAATTCAATTCACATAAGAGGTAAAATTACATTTTATTCAAGTTTACAAATGTGCCTAGAAGGTGAGTAAAAGATGTTAAAATCTTCAATAAAATTTTATATAACTAATCTTATTATAAAATGACTCAAATGAATTACAATTTAATAATATGTGTATTATTTATCTATTTTGAATTTAAGATAAATTTTAATTAAAAATAATTATTTAAATGAAAAAGTCAGTTTTTATGTACTATGTAGTATTTTTCACTATTCATCAACAATTGAATGTTTTTAGAAAAATACCAAAATTAAACTTAAGCTAATTTTGATATTAGGAATTCCAAAATGAATTCTATTTTTCTAAATTCAATTTTTAGGAGTATCTAAAATTAATTTTATTACTGTTCACAAAAGGACATAAAAAGTAGTTCTTTTAAGAAAATAATTATTTTAATGAGACTTATACATTTCATTATAAATATGTATTATTTATGTGAAAACATTATAAATAAAATTTTATTTTTATTTTTACTATTCATGTTACAGTATTTAATTGATAAATAAATATATCGTTTAAATAATTATAATACTAATGTGTTGTTTCGTAGAAACTCGATCTTGTATTTAACGCAAGCCAAGTCGGTGTTGCGTGAAATATAAGATATTAAATTACCATAAAGAGATAACGTACTATGAAATATTGGGGTGTTATATTCAACCCTCCTTCAATAAATTGTATCCTCAAAATTTGAAAATTTTCTTCGAAAATAAAATGTTGAAAATAGAAAATACCTTTGTGGAAAACCCACATCAGAAATTTTGTTAATAAAATTTAGTCTTAATAAGAGGGAAATGAAAATTAAAAATCCACCACCAAATTTGGATTTATAATAATAGAACATTGGTGGAAATTAGAGACACATAATTGGAGGAAAAACATAAATATTTATACGGTGTGATTGGGGTCATCAATCACTAACATGTGAACAATAAATGAAAAATTGAGGGTCTAGAAGTCATAAATATATTATGATTTAAAGTATTATTGGTTCAAAAAAACATAAGGTATTAGGAAAAATCATTATTTTAGATACTTTTTTTGAAGAGGATGGATTAATTTACTATCAAGATAAGATCTCAAGAAAATATACTTGATTTCATTAACTATCATAATCATAATCTCATCTTTTTTTTGTTCTTCAATTTATTTTCACTTCATCCCTTACACTAGGAAATGAACGTTCAAAAATGATATTTCTTTTATTCCTAAAGCGTATTTGATAAATCATAAGTCATATAAGTATTTATTTAATCTTATATATGTTTAATAAAAACCAAAAGGTTATGTCAATGTATCCAATAAATTATACTTTAACCTAAAATAAAATATCAAGTGCTCAACTTACTCCATTACAACCATTAGACTTATCCAAAATACTTATGTCCAAACTCATAGTCCAAAACATTATATGGGAGGTAAAAATAATGAAGATAATAACATGTGAATACCATCATCATTTATTTTCTTAAAACATGGTAACACCCTGAATTACCATAAAACTTTATTGAATACATTCATGCTCCCTTATTCCTTATAGAATACTGGATATACTCATTTTATCTAAAAATGTTGTAAACTCAAACAATGATGGAATAAAAAAACAATTAATTAGTTCTAAGGTAGTACAGAATACACAATATAATTATTAAAATCAATTATCTCTTATTGCAAAATCACTAATTTAGTATCAAGACCATATTACAGTTTATCTTTCCCTCAACCATGTATTTTCCAAAAAGATTAACTAGCAATTGAGTCACTGTTCTTAGTACGATACAATATCAAATCCTCAACGAAATAGTATTGTATTATAATACTTATGTATTTCCATAATACTTATAATCAGTACATCATCGATACAACACTCAAATGATATAATTCTTCAATCTATAAATACAAATACATTAATTATTCCACACCAACTGTAGTAATAGTTTATTCTTGACCTTGATCCATTTGATTATTCTAAGCTATATTTTCTTGATGCTTAGGAAATTTATTTTCATAATTCCCCTTTTCACTACAGTTGATACACTAAATATTAGTCTTTTCTTTGTTCCCATTGCATTATTTTTCCTGTTGACCCTTTTATCATCACTTATAAAAAACCCTAGTCATTTCAATCACTTCTCAGGGTGATTCTTTCCACAGTTATCACATATAGGAAAATACTTCTTTCCCTTATTCCATTTATCCATCATTCTGTATGCCATCCTCTTATTCTCTGGCTTCCCTTTAAATCCATAGAACTCAGAAATTTTTTTACTTATCTTATTAACACATGAAAATATTTTCTCATATGATAAGAATACAATGGTTTCTATTTACCTTATAAATGTTGGCTTGAGGCCATGAAAGATAGGATCCTTATTACTCATTGGAACAAGTGAATTTTTGGGGTAGTCATTCCTTCTAATAGGGGCCATTTCTAAACAATATCATACACTAGATGAGGTTATGAATCATAACGGATGATTTTAAACTTGTGAGATACTTAAAATAAATTTAATTTTTTTTTCATATCTAATCTCATAATCACAAATATGGTTCCTTTGAGAACATATTTACTAATAAATATTTCATAATGGTATGTAAAGAAAATATGAATTATCCTAAGAATATCCATGATGAGTTTCAAACCCAGTGTGCCGTAAGGACCGTTGTCATGTACCAAGATACCTCGGGTCAATCCTGAAACTCCTTATTGGTGTTTTCACTCCTAGGTACATTCTTTCTAGAACTACATCCACTTTTAGTATCTATATAGGACAATATTTTCTAAGAATACGAACATAATATCTATTTTAAAATTCCAATACTTATCCTCTAATTATATCTTAGGGTCATGATCCTTAATCTTATTTTTCTAAATCTATTTACAAGGTTGTTTATAAACTTCCTCTGATACCAACTGTAATTCCCCGACCCCATAATCCTAGAGTCGGTGCATTATTTTATTACATTGGCTTGATTACAAGGAATCAAGTCCCGAAGTATCGAGCTGTTTAGATGTCTTATAAAATAGATTACATACATGAATGATACATTACACTTTATAGCATAAAACACAGCATAAATAATCATTTTAGGATTCCATTATTCCCCTATATTAACCCTACATATCAATCATAATACAATTCTTGGAATCTTCGTAAAATAAAATATAATAAAGGGGTGAGCTCAGATGCTCATTAAGGGTAAATTATTTAGTGGAAGCTATAAAATATTAAGGCAAGATGTATATTAAAAAAAACATCCTTTTAAAGAAATAAACTTGAACAAAATATGAAAAAAATAAAGAAAAAAATTACCATATAAACATGCACCTGGATATTCTACTAGTCAAATAATCATATTTAATAGCTAATTTCATAACAAGGTGATGCATAATGCCCGACATAATAAATACTATGTCAAGTCCTTATGCTAAGACCATTCACAAATATTTTTTCAATTCCTTGTTCCAAGACAATAGTTTGCCTCATGATACCAACCGATACATCGAGGGGCTATAGCAGGCCCTGCTCATCACTTATTAAGTCCAATTCATTCTTTATATGAAAAGGATGAAACGTAACATAAATATCCATATTAAAACGAGCATAGGAAATGTTAATAATTTAACCATAAACCATGAATGGTATAAAAATAGAATATTCGCATTCAAACATATCATAACTCATTCAATACAATATAGAAGATTTTATTATAATAAATCAACCCTAATAAAGAATAATATATTGTAAATCATGTTGACATAGTTGAAAATGATCAGTAAAACTCATTAGGAGAAATATCCCTTTTTCATGAAATCATTTAATAGTCACACATTTTATAGAAGAATTTATTTAAAAGGGAATTTTGAATTCAATTGTCCCATACCACTTTGAAACATTTGAAAGGAATAAAAAATATTAAAACAATCATGTCCATATAGATAAATCCTGAAAATCATTTTGAATAATTGGACATTAATTAAATATATTTTGAAAAATAAATATTTAAAACATTTAAAATGATGATCTAGATAAAGACACCCTTCCAAAAAACCATAAAATAATCCTTTTGAAAACATTTCAATAAAACATGTACATGGATGATAAATATGTCCTAGTAGATACTTACAAATCAATAACCTCGAATAATAATGAGATTATGATATTAACCCATACCTTGTACTTTTCTTTAGTAGAGGTTACATTTCACCACCTGTATAGTAGACATAGTATGTTATTAAAATATTCCATAATTGTATTCATATTTATGATATCATATATGATTCATTTATGACTTTATACTACCCATTTAATAATAATCTCCATGTTAAAGTAACATTTTTGGTAATACTCGCATTCTTTATCGTACGTGTTTTAATTTGTTATTATTGATCATATCACTTAGATAATGATTTACATACTTCATGAATATAAAACATGATTTATATATCATATATATTCATAATATAAATATTTATAATAAATATATATATGAAATGCAAACATCATTCATGGAGACGGTTGTTCGTACGTATGCATGAATGTTTTTTCTGTTTTCTTATTGTATAGTATAGAAGTAAACAACATATATTTATCTACATAAATATATATATTATTACATTTGAAATATTATTTCAAATATTTCATACTTAATTAATACACACACACACATATATATATATTTTTTAAAATTCTTGAATGGTGATCGTTGAAGATGAATCTCATCGTGTTGTGGAGACGGTAAGTCGTATGTTTGTACGAGCGACAATATCATTATATTGAAGATGAAAAGTTGTTTAATTGGATGATATATTATAAATAAATAATAATCCCCTTGTTATATTCATTATTTACATTTATTATACTCATTATTATTCCCATCCAAATAATGTAGTGTTGAATAACAACCTACAACACGATGTGGAGAAAGTAAGCCTTACGTATGCATGCATGGTGAGTTTGTCATTAGTAGGATGGATAGAATAATGAATGTGATTGTACAATATTTATAATAACATCTCAGAATATATAATTTATTGGATTTATTATTTTATTATGGTAACAACAAATAAAGAATATGTAGAAGAAGAAAATAACTTTGAAAGAGGAGATAAAATAATTGCTTCTTCTTCGGGTGTTTTCTTTTGATTTGAAAAAAAGTCTCCATGGGTTGGATTTATGGTCAAGGTAAGGCCTCTAGGATGAAGTTATTGAAGTTTGGAGGAGATTTTGGTAGGGTTTTTCCGATCCAAATGGCTTTGGAGGTGTGAATTTTAGAGAAGGGGTAGTTCCCTTTTATAAGAGAGGTGAGGGGCACTTTAGGAAAAGATTGAAATATTAATTTATTATAAAATTATTTTCGGTTTCTAATAGATGAAAATTTGTTTATTTAGAGTATAATATGTGGAAATGTCTAAAACCTCTCAAACAATAGTTTTGAGACATTTTTAGGTCATAAATTTAACCTTATCTCTTAGATTTAACCCTTAGTTAAATAGCTTACCTCTTACCATATCTTCTTTTATTTTTATATTACATGGTTAATATAGTTACTATAAATCTAAAAAAAACATAAAATGGATCATTCATAAAATTTTTATCACTATACATGTTATTTGTTGGAACTTTAGATTTTTATAACTTTTATATCATTTAATAGAATAGTATTTTTTTTTAAATATCATTTATGACAATTTTGAGTCTATTCAATGTTTAAATTTTTAAAATATCAAACCCACATGATAAATTCAAACCAATACTTTCACTGTCTCAATAAAAAATCTAAGTTATCTACAAAATTAGTGGATGTCATTAATTAATTAAAATATATTTATTTTAATATTATTAATATCATTTATTTTAATCTTTCATTAATATGATAATTTCTACATCATCATTGTGTCATAAATAAATTTAATTATTTAATGTCTACAAATTATAAATAAAATACCATGATGTAGGAAATAATTTTATATTTCTAATGAATATTTATATTCGAATTTATCTTATGTATAAACCTATATTAAAAATGGTTTAGTTATTAAAATTTGAATTTAACACTTTTAACTCTTCTTTAAATAAAATATAATAAATGTCCTAATCTAATCCAAGTGGATAAAAAAGGATCATATTTTTGTCCAAAGGTTTTTTTTGGCCAAAAAACACTTATCCAAGTTAATTAAGACATGTTCTTGTGTAATTTTATATTATTATAATATTATATTTACCTTTAATTACCCTATTTACTTTTATTCGTGGTAAATAAAATTCAAAAGTTATTATTCAAAAAAATATATTTTCATCCTATTGAACCGAATTTTACTTAATGATGACAAATATGTGTGTCATATTTTTGAAATTCAATACATAGAAGCGGTAAAATTATGTTTTATAAAAAATTTGCAAATGTGTATTAAAGGTGGGAAAAAGATTTAAAAAAGTTCAATAATATTTTATATATCTAATCTTATTTAAATTGACTCAAATGACTTACAATGTACTAATATATGTATTATGTATCTATTTTCACATTAATAAAAAATTTAATTAAAAATAATCATTTAAATGAAAAGTCAGTTTTTATATACTATGTTGAATTTTTCACTGTTCATCAAAATTTGAATGCTTTCACAAAAATACCAATAATTCACCTTAAGATAATTTTGATATTCTGAATTAAAAAATAAAGTATATTTTACCAAATTCAATTTGTAGGAGCTTCTAAAATTAATTTTATTATTTTTCATCAAAAGACATAAAAAGTTTTTCTTTTAAGAAAATAACTAATTTAACAGAACTCATACATTTCATTATAAATATGATTTATTTATGTGAAAAAATTATAAATAAAACTTAAAATTTATTTTTTTACTATTCATATTACAATATTTAATTGATAAATAAATATATATTTTAAATAATTATAATACTAATGTGTAGTTCCATAGAAACTCAATCTTCCATATAACACAAGCCAAGTCGGTGCTGCGTGCAATATATGTAATTAAATTACTTTAAAGAGATTACGTACTATGAAATATTGGGGTGTTAAATTCTCCCGTCCTTCAATAAATTTCATCCTTGAAATTTGAAAATTTTCCTCCAAAATAAATGGTTGAAAATAGAAAATACCTTTGTGGACAACCCATATCAGAAATTGGGTTAATAGAATTTATTCTTACTAAGAGGGAAAGGGAAATGAAAAATCCACCGCCAAATTTAGATTTCTAATAGAAGAACATTGGTGGAAATTAGATACAAATAATTGGAGGGAAAACATAAATATTTAGAGAAATTGATTGAGGTCATCAATCACAAACAAGTGAATAATAAATGGAAAACTGAGGTCCTCAAATCCATAAATATATGATGATTTATTTATCATCGGTTCAAAAAAGTAAGGTATTAGGATAACATGTTTTTTATATAATTTTTTTGAATAAGAGGGATTAATTTACTATCAAGTTAAGAAATCAAGAAAAAACACTTGATTTCATTACCTTTCCTAATCATAATCTCATCATTTTTTATGCTTAGATCTATTTTCACTCCATCCCTTACACTAGGAAATTAATGTTTAAAAATGATATTTGTTACGCCTAAAGCGCATTAGATAAATCACAAGGTCCACAAGTATTTCCTTAATCCTCTGTATGTCTACTGAAAACCAAAAGGTTAGGTCAAAGTATCCAATAAATTATACTTTAAACTCAAACAAAATATCAAGTGCTCAACTTAATCCATTCCAACCTTTAGACTTATCCAAAATACATGTGTCCAAACTCACAATCCAAAACATTATATGGGAGGTAAACATAATAAAGATAATAACATGTGAATACCTTCATCATTTATTCTGTTAAAACATGGTAACACCCTGAATTACTATAAAACCTTATTGAATACATTCATTATCTATTATTCCTTATAGAATACTGGATATACTCCTTATATCCAAATTTTTTGTAAACTCCAATAATGAAGGAATAAAAAAACAATTAATTTTCTCCAAGGAAGTCAATAATATCAAATATAATTTTCCAAATCAATCATCTCTTATTACAAAATCACTACCTCAGTATTAGGACCATATTACGGTTTATCTTTCCCTCAACCATGTATTTTATAAAAAATTTAACTTGTTATTGAGTCAATTTTCTTAGTACCATAAAATCTCAAATCCTCAATGAAATATTACTGTAGTATAAACCTTATTTATTTCCATAATTCATATAACTAGTAAATCATTTATACAACACTCAAATAACATAATTCTTCAATCTATAAATAAAAAAACATTAATTATTCCACATCAACTATTGTTATATTTTATTCTTGACCTTTATCCCTTTGATTATTTTAAGTTATATTTCCTTGATACTTAAGACATTTACTTTCATAATTCCCCATTTCACTACAGTTGATACACTGAATATTAATCTTTTATTTTTTCCCTTTGTATTCTTTTTCTTTATGACCCATTTATCCATATTTATAAAAAACACCCAGTCCTTTCAATAAATTCTCAGGGTGATTCTTTCCATAGTTACCAGGTATTGGAAAACCCTTCTATCACTTTTTCCATTTATCCATCTTTCTCTGTGTCATCCTCTTCTTCTCTAGCTTCCCTTCAAATCCATAGGACTCAAAAAATTATTTACTTATCTTATTTAAATATGATATTATTTCCTCATATGATGAGAATACTAGGGTGTCTATTTACCTTATAGTTGTTAGATTAAGACCATGGAAGATATGATTTTTCTTACTCGTTGGAACATGTGCATTGTTGGGGTAGTCATTCCATCAACTAGGCACCATTTCTGAACAATTTCATTCACTAGATAAGGTTATGAAGCATAATTCATGATTCTAAAATAGTAAAATACATAAAATAAATTGAAAAAATTATACATATCTAATATCATAATCACAAATATGGTTTCTTTGAGTACATGTTTTCTAATAAAACCTTTATAATGGTTTGTAAATAAAATATGAATTATCTTAAGAATATCCCCCAGGAGTGTTAAACCAGGTGCGCAGTAAGGCCCGTTGTCATGTACCAGGATACTCCAGGTCAATCCCAAAACTCCATGTTAGATTTTTCACTCCAAGGTACATCCGTTCTAGAACCACATCCACTTGTAGTATCTAGACAGGACTGTTTTTTATAAGAATAAGAACATAATATCTATTTTAAAATTCCAATAATTATCCTCAAATTATATATTAGGGTTATGATCCTTAATATTATTTTTCTAAATATATTTACAAGTTTGTTTCTAAAATTTCTCTGATACCAATAGTAATTCCCCGACCCTAGATTCCTGGATCCTGTGCATTATTTTAATACATTGGCATGATTACAAGGAATCAAGTCCCGAAGGACCGACCCATTTAGTAGTCTTGGAAAATATATTACATAAATTAATGCTACATTGCACTTTATAGCATAAAACACAACATAAATAATCCTTTGATAATTCCATTATTCCCTTATCTTAACCTTGTATATAAATAATAATACACTTCTTGGAATCCTGGGAAAATAAAACATAAAAAAGGGGTGAGCTCAGATGCTCAATAAGGGTAAATTATTTAGCGGAAGCTATAAAATATTGAGGCAAGATGTATAATAAAAACAACAGCCATTAAAACATAAACATGAACATAATATAGAAAAAATAAAGAAAAAATTACCATATAAACATGCACATGGATATTATACTAGTCGAATAATCATATTTAATAACTAATTTCATAATGAGAGAATGCATAATGCCAAACATAATAACTACTACGTCAAGGACTTGTGCCAAGACCATTCATAAATATTCTATCAAGGCCTGGTTCCAAGACACTATTTTGTCTCATGAGACATACCAATACATCGGGGGGTTATAGTGGGCCCTTCCCGTCACTTACTCAGTCCAATGCATTCCTTATATGAAAAGGGTGAAACATAACATAAACATTCATATTAAAACTATCATAGGAAATGTTAATACTTTAACCATAAACCATGAATGGTATAAAAATAGAATATCCACATTCAAACTTATCATAACTCATTCAATAAAATATGGAATATTTTGTTATAATAAATCAACCTTAATCAAGAATAATATCTAGTAAAGGATGCTTACATAGTTGAAAATGACCAGTAAAACGCTTTGAGAGAAATATCCCTTTTTCATTAAATCATTTAAAAGTCACACATTTTATATAAGAATTCATTTAAAAGTGTTTTTTGAATCAAAGTGTCCCATAACACTTTGAAACATTTGAAAAGAATGAAAATTTAAAACAATCAAGTCCATATATGTAAATCCTAAAAAACATTTTGAAAACTTGGACATTAATTAAATAGATTTAGAAAAATAAATATTTAAGACATTTAAAATGATGATCTAGATAAAGAGAATCTTCCATAAAACTTTAAGATATTAATTTTGAAAACATTTCTATGAAACATGTACATGGATGATAAATATATCCCAATAGATACTTACACATTAACAATCATGAATAATAAAGAGATTGTGATATTAACCCATAACTTGAAATTTTTATTATTATAGGGTACGTTTGACCTCATTTATAATGAATATAGTATTTTATTAAAATATACCACAACCATATTCATATTTATGATATCATATATGATTAATTTTTGACTTTATAATACCCATTTAGTAATAATTTCCATGTTAAAGTAACATTTTGGGTAATAATCGCTTTCTTTATCATATGTGTTTCAACTTGTTATTATTGATAATATCACTTTGATAATGATTTACATACTTCCAGAAAATAAAACATGATTTATATATCATATATATTCTGAATATAAATATGTATAATAGATAGATATATGAAATGAAAACACTGTTCATGGAGACGATAGTCCGTACGTACGCATGAACGTTGTTTCTATTTTCTTATCGTATTGTATGGAATTAAATGACATATATTTATCTACATAAATATATATTATTACATTAGAAATATTATTTCATATATTTCATAATTAACTAATATATATATATATATATATATATTTTTATTTATAAAAAATGCTGGAATAGTGATCGTTGAAGATGAATCTCATCACGTTGTGGAGACGGTAAGTCGTACGTATGGCTTACTATCTCCACATCGTGGTGTTGGTAGTTTTTCAACACTAAATTATTTGGATGGGAATAATAATGAGTATAATTATTTTAAATAATTAATATAACGTGGTAATTATTATTTATTTATAATATACCATCAAATTAAACACTTGTTAACACTTTTAAATCATCTTTAAAAAAATATAATAAATGTCCTAATCTAATCCAAGTGGATAAAAAATGATCATTTTTTTGTCCTAAGGTTTATTTTGGCCAAAAAACTTATCCAATAGAATTAGGACATGTCTTGGCGTAATTTTATATTATTATAATATTATTTTTACGTTTAATTACCCTATTTACTTTTATATGTGGTAAATAAAATTCAAAAGTCAAAAAAAATCATCCTATTGAACCACATTATACTTTTTTATGACAATCGTGTCTGTTGGATTTTTGAAATTAAATTCACAGAAGCAGTAAAATCATGTTTTATGCAAATTTGCAAATGTGCCTAGAAGGTGGGTAAGAGATGTTAAAAAGTTCAATAAAATTTTATATGTCTAATCTTGTTATAATTTGGCTCAAATGACTTAAATTGGACTAATATATGTATTATGTATCTATTTTCACTCTATGGAAAATTTTAATTACAAATAATTATTTAAATAAAAAAGTTAGTTTTTATGTACTATGTAGTATTTTTCACTATTCATCAAAAATTGAATGTTTTTGGAAAAATACCAATAATTCACCCTAAACTAATTTTGATATTCCAAATTAAAAAATGAAATATATTTTACCAAATTAAATTTTTTTGAGTTTCTAAAATTTATTTTATTATTTTTCATCAAAGGACATAAAAAGTAGTTCTTTTAAGAAAATATAAATTTTAAAAAAACTCATAAATTTCATTATAAATATGTTTTATTTATTTGAAAACATTATAAATAAAATTTGAAATTTATTTGATACTATTAATATGACAATATTTAATTGATAAATAAATATATCGTTTGAATAATTATAATACTAATGTGTTGTTCTGCAAAAACTCAATCTTGAGTATAATGCAATCAAAGTCGGTGTTGTGTGCAATATAACCTATTAAATTACTTTAAAGAGATAACATACTATGAAATATTGGGGTGTTATATTCTCCCTTCCTTCAATAAATGACATCCTTGAAATTTGAAATTGTTCTTCAAAAATAAAAGGTTGAAAATAGAAAATACCTTTATAGAAAACCCACATCAGAAATATGGTTAATAAAATTTAGTCTTAATAAGAGAAAAAGGGAAATGAAAAATCCACCACCAAATTTGGATTTTGAATAGGAGAACATTGGTGGAAATTAGAGACACATAATTGGAGGGAAAAGGTAAATATTTATATGGTGTGATTAAGGACATCAATCACAAACAAGTGAATACTAAATGGAAAATTGAGGGCCTAAAATCCATAAATCTATGATGATTTAAACTATCATCCGTTAAAAAAAGGTATGATGATAACACGTTTTTTAGATTCTTTTTTTAAGAGGGATTAATTTACTATCAAGATAAGAACTCAAGAAAACATACTTGATTTCAATACCTTTCATAATCATAATCTCATCATTTTGATGTGCTTAGATATATTTTCACTTCATCAGTTACACTAGGAAATTAATGTTCAAAAATGATGATTTTATGCATAAAGCGCATTTGATAAATCATAAGGTGAAAAAGTATTTCCTTAATCCTCTATATGTTTACTAAAAACCAAAATATTATGTCAAAGAATCCAATAAATTATAATTTAACCTCAAACAAAATATCAAGTTCAAAACTTACTCCATTCCGACCTTTAGACTTATCCAAAATACTTGTGTCCAAACTCACAATCCAAAAAATTTATATGGTAGGTAAACATAATGAAGATAATAACATGAGAATACCTTCAACATTTATTGTCTTAAAACATGGTAACACTTTTAATTTCTATAAAACTTTATTGAATACATTAATGCTCCATTATTCTTTATATAATACTGGATATACTTATTATATCCAAAAAATTTGTAAACTCCAAAAATGATGGAATAAAAAACAATTATTTAGTTCCAAAGTAGTCAATAATATTTAATATAATTTATGCAAATCAATAATCTCTTGCTAAAAAATCACTACCTTAGTATCAGGACCATATTAAGGTTTATCATTCCATCAACCATGTATTTTAAAAAACAATTAACTTTCTATTGAGTCACTTTTCTTAGTACCATACAATCTCAAATTCTCAATGAAATAGTACTGCAGTACAATGTTTATTTATTTCCATAATTCATATAACCATTACATCATTGATACAACACTCAAATGATATAATTCTTCAATCTAGAAATAAAAATACAATAACTATTCCATATCAACTGCAGTAAGATCTTATGATTTAACTTGATCCATTTGATTCTTCTGAGCTATATTTCTTTGAAAATTAGGACAATAATTTGCATAATTCCCCATTTAATTATAGTTGAAACACTGAATATTAGTATTTTATTTGTTCCCTTTTCATTATTTTTTGTAATGACCCTTTTCTCCACACTTATAAAAAACACTTAGTACTTTTAAGCACTACCCAGGGTTATTCTTTCCACAGTTATCACATATGATAAAATCCTTCTTTCCCATCTTCCCTTTATCCATCTTTCTCTCTATCATCCTCTTCTTCCCCATCTTCCCTTCAGAGCCATAGGACTCTGAAAATTATTTACATATATTATTAACACACAATACTATTTACTCATATGATGAGAATACATGGGATGATATTTCCCTTAGAAATGTTGGATTAAGACCATGAAAGATAGGATCCTTCTTACTCTTTGAAACATGTGCATTGGTAGTGTTTTCATTCCTTATACTAGGAACCATTTCTAAACAAGGTCATACACTGAATGAGGTTATGAATCATAATACATGATTTTAAACTAATGAAATACTTGACATAAATTGAAAAAAATTATGCATATCTAATCTCATAATCGTAAATATGGTTCCTTTGAGGACATATTTACTCATAAATCCATCATAATGGTTTGTAAAGAAAATATGAATTACCCTAATGATATCCCTGAAGAGTGTCAAACTAATTGTGCATTAAGGACCGTTGTTATGTTCCGGGATACTCTGGTTAAAGGATGAAACTCTTTGCCAGAGTTTCAACTCCTAGTTATATCCATTCTAGAACCACATCAACTTGTAGTATCTAGACTAGGCTGTATTTACTAGGAATACGAACATAATATCTATGTTAAAATTATAGGTTTCCCTACAATAGTTATCCTCAAATTCTATCTTAGGGTTATGATCCATAATCTTATTTTTCTAAATATATTTGCATGGTTGTTGCTAAACTTCCTCTTATACCAACTATAATGCTCCGAACCCTGAAGCCCGAAGACGATATATTATTTTAATACATTGGCATGATTATAAGGAATCAAGTCCCAAAGGACCAATCCATTTAGCATTCTTGGAAAATAGATTACCTACATGAATGTTACATTACAATTTCTAACATAAAATAAAAAGTAAATAATCCTTTGTGAATTTCATTATCCCCTTATCTTATCCCTTCATATAAATCATAATACACTTCTTGGAATAATGGGAAAATAAAACATAAGAAAGGGGTGATCTCAGATGCTCAGTAAGGATAAATTATTCATCGGAAGCTATAAAATTTTAAGGGATGATGTATAATAAAAATAACAGCCTTTTAAAACATAAACTTGAACATAATATGGAAAAAATCAAGCATTTACATATAAACATTCGCACAGATATTTTACTAGTTGAATAATCATATGTTATAACTAATTTCAGAAAGAGGGAATTCATAATGACGGAAATAATAACTACTATTTCAAGGCCTTATTCCAAGACCATTCACAAATATTTTTGTCAAGGCCTTGATCCAAGACACTGGTTCGTCTCATTAGACCTACCGATGTATCAAGGGGCTATAGAGGGTAATGCCCATCACTTAATAAGTCCAATGAATTCCTCATATTAAAAGAGTGAAACATAACATAAACATTCTTATTAAAACTAGCATACAAAATGTTAATACTTTAACTATAAACCATGAATGTGATAAAAATAGATCATCTACAGTAAAACATATCATAATTCATTCATTAAAATATGGAAGATTTTATTATTATAAATCAACCTAAATCAATAATAATATCTAGTAAAGGCTGTTGACATAGTTGAAAATGATCAGTAAAACTCATTGAGAGAAATATCCATTTTTTATGAAATCATTTAAAAGTCACACAGTTTATAGAGGAATTCATTTAAAAGATATTTTGGAATCAAAGTTTCCCATACCAATTTTAAAAATTTTAAAGGTATTAACATTTTAAAACAATCATGTCCATATAGATAAATCCTCAAAATCATTTTGAAAACATGGACATTAATTAAATAGATTTAGAAAAATAAATCTTTAGAATATTTAAACAGATGATCTAGATAAAGATATACTTCCATAAAAACATAAAATATTACTTTTTAAAACATTTCTATGAAACATGGACATGGATGATAAATATGTCCTAGTAGATACTTACACATCAATGACCTCAAATAATAATGAGATTTTATGTTTAACCCATACCTTGTACTTTATTTTAGTCGAGGGTGCGTTTAAACTTCTATATAATGCCCACAGTATGTTATTAAATTATACCAGAACCATATTCAAATTTATGATAACAAATATTATTCATTCGTTAATTTATACTACCCATTTAATAATAATTTCCATGTTAAAGTAATATTTCGGGTAATAATCGCTTTCTTGTTCATACGTATTTAAACTTGTTATTATTGATCATATCACTTAGATAATTATTTAAATACTTAACAAAAATAAAAAATTCTTTATATATCTTATATATTCAAAATATAAATATGTATAGTATGTTGATGTATGAAATGAAAACACCATTCATGGAGATGGTAGTACGTACACACGCATGAACGTTGTTTCTGTTTTCTTATCATATAATATGAAAGTAAAGTAAATGAAATGTATTTATCTAAATAAATATATATCATTCCAGTAGATATATTATTTCATATACTTCATACTTAATAAATATATATTTATATTTAAAAAAATATTTATTAGTGATCTTTGAAGATGAATCTCATCATGTCATGGAGACGGTAATCAGTACGTACGCACAAGCGATAATAGCATTATATTGATGGTGAAACTATGTTTAATTGGATGGTATATTATATATAAAAAATTATTACCATGTTATATTCATTATTTAAATTAATCATACTCATTATTATACCAATCCATATAATGTAGTTTTTAATAACAAACTACACTACAACGGGGAAACAGTGTGTCGTACATACGCACACATGGTGACTTTTTCATTAATAGGATAGATAGAATAATGAATATGGTTGTACCATGTTTATAAAAACATCTCATCATTTATAAGGTACTAGAGTTTTTATTTTAGTATGGTAACAAAATAGAGAGAGGAAGTAGAAGAAGGGAAATACTTTGAAAGAGGTGATAAAATAATTACCACATTGTTCATATAGTTACTATAAATTTAAAAAATAAATTAAATTGTATATTTTATGAAATTTTTATCAATATAAATTTTATTTCTCCAAAATTTAGTTTTTTATGATTTTTATATCATTTAATATAATAGTATTTATTTAAAAATATCATTTATGACAATTTTGTTACTATTGAATATGTACATTTTTAAAATATCAAACCAACATGATAGCTTCAAAAAATAATTTCAATGTGTCACTAACATATCTAATTTATCTATAAAATTAAATTATGTCTTTAATTAACTAAATTATATTTATTTTAATATTTTTAATACCATTTATTTTAATCTTTCATTTATAAGGTAATTTCTGCATCATCATTGTGTCATAAGTAAATTTAATAATTTAATGTCTAAAAATTATAAATAAAACACCATGATATAGGAACTCTTTTTATTTTTCTAATGAATATTTATAGTAAAATTTATCTTATGTATAACCCTATATTAAAAATGGTTTAGTTATTAAAATTTGAATTCAACACTTTTAACTCTTCTTTAAATAAAATATAATAAATGTCCTAATCTAATCCAAGTGGTTAAAAAAGGATAATATTTTTTTCCTGAGGTTGATTTTGGTATAAAAACTTATCTAATAGAATTAGGCCATGTTTTTGGGTAATTTTATATTATTATTATATTATTTTTACCTTTAATTACCCTATTTACTTTTAACATTGGTAAATAAAATTCAAAAGTTATTATTCACCAAAAATTAAATTCATCCTATTAAACCAAATTTTACTTATTTATGAAAACCATGTATTTTAGATTTTTGAAATTAAATCCATAGAAGTGTTAAAATTACATTTTATGCAAATTTGAAAATGTGCCTAGATGGTGGGTAAAAGATGTTAAAAAGTGCTATAAAATTTTATATATCTAATATTATATTAAAATGACTCAAATGACTTAAATTAGACTAATATATGTATTATGTATCTATTTTGACATTAAGATAAATTTTAATTGAAAATAATTATTTAAATGAAAAAGTCAGTTTTTATGTACTATGTAGTATTTTTCAGTATTCATCAAAAATTGAATATTTTCAGAAAATTACCAAAAATTCACCCTAAGCTAATTTTGATATTAAAAATTAAAAAATGAATTATATTTTACCAAATAAATTTTCTAGTAGTGTCTAAAATTATTTTTATTTTTGTTCACAATATGTAAAAAATGTAACTCTTTTAAGAATATAACTATTTTAACAAGACATATACATTTCATTATAAATATGTTTTATTTAAGTGAAAAAACTATAAATAAAATTTAAAATTAATTTTTTACTATTCATATTACGATATTTAATTGATAAATAAAATTATCATTTAAATAATTATAATACTAATGTGTTGTTTTGTAGAAACTCAATTTTTGCGTATAATAGAAGCCAAGTCGGTGTTGTGTGCAATATAAGCTATTAAATTACTTTAAAGAGATAAATTACTATGAAATATTGGGTTGATAAAAGTATGGGTAAGTACAAAAGAAGCAATAATGAATCAATGATAATAATCATTATAGAAAGGTAAATACTAAACACTCATGCCATGACATCAATAGACTAAGAAGAAAGTGTATAATAAATATGGAAAGGTAAATAACTAAAAACACATTCCATTTAACCAATAAAATGAGAATTAAATGTATCCATAGACTTTGTCTTAGTGAAAATATCATGGATAATAAACAATGAATCAAAATAAAGGCAATTCTGGATTATTGGACATCATGTTTGAGGCACATGAAAACCTGTACCATCAAGGCATTTAACAAAATGTTTTAAAACTAAAGGTACAAAAAATTTTAATTTGTGTAACTAATTGGGCTCATGTAAACCTACCGATTCATATAGGGGATATAAAATTTCATGGACCCACCCACTATTTCCTATCCAAACCATTCCTTTTATCGAATAATCAAAATAAATAATATGCCTTATCAAATGTCCATTTTGAATAAAGAATATGGATTTATTAATATTTCCATAGATAATCGAATAACCATCAAATTAAACATCATATATAAAAATTATATACAATTTAGGCAGCAAACATATCCATGATAAACGATATGAATAATTTGTGGAAATAAAATGTTAAATGATTATATAAAATTGAATATTTCAAGGAGACTAATAAAGGAATAACGGAAGAGAATGAAAATAATATCCCTGTCCAAATCAATCACAAACCATCAAGATAAAGAATAAGGATGGTACAAATGCAAAATAAACCAAGTGGTGTAAAATAAAGGGTAGTTTTCATTGATGAATGGAAATATTATAAAATGATATATTTTTAAAACACTCTTGAGAAATATATTCTTTTTATTTTAATTTTTTTTTAAATCCTTTTCTTTTAAAATCACTTGTAAAAAATATTCTTTAAAAATTAACCATTTAAAATTGAAAAGTAATCTTCAAAGAAATGATGATAGGTAAATCTATACATGTTGTACGAGGTAAAAAGAACATTCCTTTTCAATGTAAAAAGGTTTGAAAAGAATCTTGTTCATAAAGTTATAAGAATATTCCTTTGAAAAAATTAGTAAAAGACAAAAGTGTAAATGTTTTTTTAAAAAATCATTTTGGAAAGGTAGAAAATATTTTTAAAAACCTTTTTATAAAATAGGGTTTTTAAAAGAAAACAGTTTCATCGACTAAAGAGAGAAATGAAAGAAGGTTTTCTAAAAAACATTTTCTAAAACATTTAAAGTACAAAAGAGTGAAAAATGGTACTATTACATTAAAGGGTTCATGGATAACTGAAGTAGAAAAAATTAAATGTTTTATTGAATAATTTTCAAATAAGTTCCTCTAATGAAAATTCAAGTACGAGCAATCCTAAATAAAATGAGATTGTGAAGTACACCATTGAAAAGACCATAACATTGATGTGAGATTCAATTAACGAATAGATTATGTGTTTCAAATATAAATACACATATAATAAGTGTAAATACAATAATATATAGTAAAAATTGATTACACATGTAATCTTATAATATTAATGACAATGAGGAAGTAATATAACCCAAAGAAAGGAAATTGGGTTATTATATTCTTTTCCATTTGGAAATGCCTAATTCAAATACCCTTATATGAAATAATTCAAACTGAAACTAAAAATAGAATGAATAATGGATTACTCATGATATTATATGTCAAAATTGAAGGTTATAGTCGTAGCAAAAGATCATGGGTTGATATTCCCACTTTCCTTTTTATCATTAGCAATGATCAATCAGGTATCAATACGACGATAAATGCCACTCTCCACGGATCGACTCACAAAAAATAGACAAAGAAGAAGGATGGTCCCGGAACCAAAAACAAGGACCGTCACAGGTTGATTATAATTAATTTAATTAATTTACAAGAAGTAACTTTTTGTGTGTTCTTTCTTCATTGATATTCTTGATCACTTTCCAATGTGATTCATCGTTGTGTTGCAGAAGCCAAGTGTAGACTTCATCTAGAAGTGATCCACATGTGTACCACGTATCTATGGATTTCACCAAAGGATTATCTAGGTTATAGCATAGAGAAACCTTTTCATGCATTGTCCACCTTAGATCATTTTGATCCGATGGAGGAGGATCTCTCTCGGTCTTGATAGCGTTTTTGGAGGAAGGAGTTCTCTCAACCTTCAGGGAATTCTCTATAATTGTTATGCACAACGATTAGGTAAAAGTGTTGGGGTTGTGAGGATATTTATAATTGGGTTTGAGTTTATAGAGGTATGATAATAAATAAACGTGTTATGTGTTTTATTTATTTTGTTAAATCTTATTGAAAACCCCATGTCAAATAATTAATTCCTTGACATGTGCCCACACTGATTATAATAAATATCATTTAATAAAACAATATTACTTCCTCAAAATCCCAATGGTAAAAACTACACGGTGTGTAATTATTAATACATGGTGTGTACTTGATTTTCATAAAAAACTACATGGTGTGTAATCATTAATACACAACATATACTTTTTTTCATTTCCATTCCAAAATGAAAACTACACGGTGTGTAATCATTAGTACAAGGTGTGTACATGTTTTCAAAATAAAAACTACACTGCATGTAATCATTAATACATGGTGTGTACTTGTTTTCATTTTATTCTTCCTCCAAAATTAAAACGATTTAGTCTTCCTTGAATATTTATTAAAACGCATATGAGAATAATATTTTTTCTACTTGAGATACTTGAATACACTTAGTGTGTGACCCTATAGGCCTCTTTCTCTTGGCATTAGGCCGGCTTGCCTAAAGTCCAATATTACTGTCTAGCAATGGGTCAAGGCACCCAAGAGAAAGAAGTTGAATCCACATTGACGTGTCACCTCATACGAATGCTTACCATGTAATTTAATCTGTTTTCATCAATACCTCATCAAGAAAGTTTCATGGCAAGATCATAATATTATATTCTTGATATGTCATTCTTTGACTTCCAGAAATAAACTCATCATTACACCATGGCCATGGAATTTGGGCAACAGTTCTATTTCAATCAAAGGGCCCGATATATCTACTTGCATAAATATGGAAGGTACAAATCCTTCCTCAACTTATCCATTAACAACAAGCCATTCGTGACGCACCCAACGTACCCTACTTCCCACCAATCATCTTCATGATGATTTTTGTCATCAAATCTAAGTGTGCAAGTCATGACATGAGTTAATGATAATCTTCCAATCTAAGGACCATTACACACGCTCGTAGATAGTAATTTCTGATGACACCAAGACATGCGGAATTACTACTAGTGGGTCTATTCTCATAATCTCCCATCTTGGAGATTACAAAGTGTGAACTTTATGAGAGAGAGTCTCATCTTCTAATGAGTACTCAAACATGATGGTCTGTATACTATGTGTCCTATCATAGTATGTCATCCAACTGTATAACTTTATTTAATAATATTATTATGGAATTTTAAGGTTATCATCATAATGGGGATCTACCATGACCTTATTAATTCAAAAAATATTTCAGGACATTATTATATTATATTCGTGTAGAGAAATGAACAATATATAATAAGTGTGCATTCACGTAATCAAAGTACAAACAGTTGGTTCTCAGGAAACCAACTCTAACAAACTCCCACATGGACTAGAGCCAACTACGTATGACTTTTAGTCTTCTAGACCTCAAATGATGATCATGTTTCTGTTGAGTCAATGCTTTTGTCAAGGTGTCAACCATGTTGTCTTCAGTGGAAATACTGCTCCCTGAAACTTCACCTCTCTGAGAAAAATACCTCAAGAGATGATACTTCTGAAGTATGTGCTTTGTCCACTGATGTGACCTTGGATCTTTTTCAATGCCACCGCTGTAGTATTATCACAATAGAGTGTGATAGGATCTTTACTACTATGTACTACATATATCTCTTGGAAAAAGCTTCACATCCATACTGCTTCTTTAGCTACCTCAAAGACTACGATATACTCAGACTCCGCCATAGAATCTTCCACCACACTTTTCTTTGAGCTGTTCCTACTCACTGCACCTCCATTCAAACTGAAGATGTATCTAGTCTGTGATTTCCTGTCATCTTGATCAGTTTGGAAACTAGAATCTACATGTCCTCTGATGACTAGTTCCTCATCTTCTTCATAAACCATGAACATATCCTTAGTACGCCTCAGATACTTAAAGATAATCTTGACTGCCATCCAATGGAGGTCTCCGGGATCAGCTTGATATATGCATGCCGCACTTAATGAGTAAGAAACATATACCCTCATACATATCATAGCATACATGACTGACCTAATCGCGGATGCATAAGGGATCCTTGCCATTTCATTATTTTCCCAGGTGTCTGGGGACACATTTTCTTGGAAAGATGAATGCCATGTGACACTGGAAACAATCCCCTCTTGGATTGTGCCATACTGACACTCTTCAGTATCTTGTCAGTGTATGTACTTTGACTCAGGCCCAACATTCTCTTAGATATATCATGATGGATCTTGATCCCAAGAATATATGTTTCCTCACCCATTCCTTTCATAGAGAAGCATTTATCCATCCATGCCTTAACTAACTATAAGACAGGTACTTCATTTCCAATTAGTAATATGTTATCAACATATACTATTAGAAAAATGATACACTTCCACTAAACCTTTTTTTGACACAAGGTTCACATTCATTCTTAAAAAAGCCAAATTCCATTACGGATTCATCAAAATGAATGTTCCATGACCTTGATGCTTGATGTAATCCATAAATGGATTTCTGCAACTTGCATACCTTTTGGGAATCCTTTGGAGTCACAAACCCTTCAGGTTGTGTCATATAGACATCTTCCTGGAGGTTCTTGTTAATGAATGTTGTTTTGACATAAATTTTCCAAATTTCATAGTCATGGTAAGCAGTAATGTCTAATATTATTCTGATGGATTTCAGTATCGCAACCGGTGAAAAGTTTTCATCATAGTCAATTCCTTGACGCCTTCTAAAACCTTTTTCAACCAATCGTTCTTTATAGGTGCTAACCTATCTCTCCATGTCCGGTTTCTTCTTGAATACCCATTTATTACCAATAGTATTTACATCAACTAGAGGATATTCAAAAATCCAGACTTGGTTTTGGTACATTGAATCCATTTCATAATTCATGGCTTTTTTCCACTTGGCAACATCTATTCCATCAACCACTTTCTTGTAGGTAATTGGATCATCATTGTCAACCAATAATGATTCACCGTCCTCGGTGAAAATAAAACCATATCATTCTAGTTCTCTAACCTATCTCGTGCTCCTATATAGTTCTTATGTCTCTGGAACAGATTTTCCTTCCATGGGGCTTTGGGGAATCTGTTCTTGTACCATCTACTGTGTATCTTGAGCCTCAACTTCATCGATGTCTATCTCGCTCCCACTATCCCTTTTGGAGATGTGCTCCCTCAAAAAAAATAAGGCATGTCTTGCCACTATAACCTTTTTATCTGAGGGGTTGTATATGTAATATCCCCTTATTTCCTTGGGATATCCTATAAAGATACACTTTGTGCCTCAAGGTGCATGTTTTTTACCTAAAGAGGTTTTAACAAATGCTTAACAACCCCACACATGTAAATTTGATAACATGGATTTGCACCACTCCATAACTCATATGGAATACCATTTATCGATTTAGTTGGTACTTGTTTTAGTATGTGTGTTTTTTTTTGCAATGAATTTTACCAAAAGAATAATGGAAGACTTGCATGACTCGTCATTGATCGCAGAATGTCCAACAGGTTGTGGTTCCTCCTTTCACTTACACCATTCCACTTAGGTGTGTAAGGAGGAGTGAGTTGAGATAGAATCTAAAAATCCTATAAGAAATCAATGATGTCCTGATTAAGATATTCTCCTCCTCTGTCTAAGAGGATTTTCTTAATATTCTTACCAAGCTGGTTCTCAACTTCATTCTTGTATTCTTTGAACTGATCAAACGAATCTGACTTATACCTCATTAAGTAAATATATCCATATCTACTAAAATCATCAGTAAAATTATAATGTACAAGAATCCACCCCTTGCTTCAACTGGAAATGGTCCACACACATCTGTGTGAACTAATTCTATAAGCTCTTTATCCCTTTCATCTTTCCCACTAAATGGGGATTTGGTCATTTTTCCTTGTAGACACGCATGACATACACCAAGTGGTTTTAGTTCTAAAGAATCTAAAAACCCATCTTGATGTAATTTTTTTAGAAATTTTTTCATTTACATGACCTAGTTGGTGATGCCAAAGTTGGGTATGGTATAAGTCATGTGAATTAACTTTTTCATCTATTTCCATTACTTGGTTTGTGTAGTCTAACACATAAAGGTCGTTATATAAATGTGACCTACCAAAAAAATGATATCTTTATAAAAGTATCAATATTACTTTCCAAAATTGATGATGAATCCATAAGTATCTAATATGGATACTAAAATAATGTTTTTGGTTATAGAGGGTACATAATAACATCCTTTCAATACCACCGATCCACCTCACCTAAGTCAATCTTTCTAAATCTACTTGGGTTTTATATTTGGATACATATGTGATCACCACAAACAGTATCTAATACCCAATTAGTAGAAATAGATAGATTTCATTAGATAAAAAATGCAACTGAAGCTTCCCCTTACTTCCTTGGCTGGGTGCAGTTTTTCTTCCAGTGGCCCTTCTTGCCACATTCGAAACAGACAACCTCTTGTTCTCTTGCCTCCACTTTTATCTTCCTTTTCTTGTAAGGCCTAAAGAATATTTGGGATTAAAGATCTTCACCTTCCCTTTCCTTTAATTCATCATAAGGACATAAGGCTTTTCACGCTTCATATCATTGTCCACTTGGCGAATAAGGATAAGGAGATCAGATAGAGACTTCTCAATGTTTTTCATGTTGAAATTTACAACAAAGTTAGATAATCTCTGGGGGGAGTGATGCAAGAATGAGATGGGTACCCAGTTCTTCGAGGAGTTTAAACCCTAGAACCTTCAAGGGCTAAATGTAGCCAATGAGATTAACTACATGACGCCTAGCTGGGGAACCCTCTCCAAGCTTGCTCTGGAATAGAGCCTTAGAGATCTCAAACCTTTCCTATCTTGATCTCTACTGGTATAGACCATGGAGGTCCTCGAGCACACTATAGGCATCTATCTCTTCCTGAGACTTCATAAGATCACTAGACATTGATGATAGAATCAAACATTGAACGTCAAGTGAATCACTCCAATGTTGATCATAGACTAGGAAATATTCATCACATTCCCCTTGGGAGGGAAAATTAGGAAGTGAGGACTCCAAAATGTAAAACTTTCATTCATGACATAGCATAACCCACAGGAGCCTAAACCATTCCTAAAAGTTACTACTGGGGATGATGTTGTCTTTATCCAGAATTGATCGCAGAAAAAATGTGGTTAACGAGTTTTTCATATTGATTCTACAAATTAAAAGAGTAGATTTATCAGTACCTTTTGATAAATTTATTAATTATCCCTCTATTTTATCAAGTCCCAATGGCACTAACCATTGAACTTGGAATGTCCTATTTCCATGACATTCTAGTGGTAAGGATCCATATTCCCCTTCGCATAACCCCAAGAAGGGTTGGTCAAGCTATTTAAAAGTATTTAGGTAGGAAGTTCTTTGCCAACTATGACCTCACAGTTCCTTGATCTGTTGAGTGGACTCCCCAATCCTGAAATCCTGACTTGGATTTCTTCAACACTTGACTCCATTTTACAACAAGTCTAGAAAGGGCTACTCCTAATGATGTAAAATGTTTAAGTTAAACTGAAACTTTCATAAGAGCTTCCTTTATAAAAGTAAGTGTCCTAACAAGTGTTGGCCAAACACATAGTTTTATTGAGTCTTTCCCTTAATCATGTAACAGAAGGCTTGGTCTGACTTAATATGGTATTTGGGGGATTTTATTCTTTATGCATAGTTATGAATTATCACATGCTTGTTAATATTAATTGGTTCTTGATTAAGTGATTAACCATGTTCTAATAATGTTTACGCATAGTTTGTTTTTTATTTTATTCCATATTTTAATGCTTTTTTATTTCATTAATGATGTGATCACAAAAATACATACATAATAAATAAAACATGCAATCAGACAGAAATAAAATAAGATGGAATGATCAAGAGCTTCTATTGGTTAGCTTATCTAGGGGTTTTGTTAATCTAACCCTGACCTAAGAAAAAACACCTTGAACCTAATGGTTTGTGTTTTCCAGCTCCCACTTGTCCACCATTGTATCTTCTTGGGATGGTTTCGCCTCAACTTCTGATTTTAAACTATCTCCTCTGGCTTGGAAGATCCTCCATTACATGGGGTTTACATTAAAGAAACCATGGGCACACATGCCCTACATATTATTGGAAGAAGGCTCATAAGCCAACGAATTTAAATTAAATAAATTTAAATGAAACCATACACACACAAAGGTTCTTTAGTATAGCTCATGGTCATCCATAGCATGCAATGACATTTACGCATATTCAGAATTCAAATTCATTTAATCGTTCTCTTATTTAGGATAAGTTGTTCTTGTATTCAATTAATTATAATCTTATAATAAATCAATTCTTTATCTTAAATTCCTTTTCGAATTTCCTTGAGATTCTTCTCATCCATATTACTTGTATGGGTCTTTGTACTTTTGGAGGAAACTTGGTGAAATTCCATTTCTGGAAAGTACACGGCATGTAGGCTATATTACACAGTGTGTATTTGTTTTCACCCTTTATCCAAAGTACACACCGGGGGCTTTGGTGTGTTTTCTTTACTTTGGAAATTTTTGAGTACACGGTGTGTAGATTAATCTAACATGGTGTGTACTTCCTTCTTACGCTGTTACTGGCCTGACAATCCCAAGTACGGGGTACATGGCTTCTCTTTGTACACGGTTTCACCTGGGCCATATCGGACTATACGACATATTGATTCAACATACATGTCGTGTATTCTGGTTTCTATGTGCCGTTCAATTCTAGTCAACATGTTGTAATAAATACTTAGGCATGCTCAATTCACACGGTGTGGTTTGGAGGACCAATACCGGTTCGTTGACCCTAAGTACACGGTGTGTAGTTTTCACTACACGCCATGTATTCTTGTGTTGTACAGACAGTAAGAGTGGCCCCTTTGGATGAGTTTCTCATTTTTATTTTAATCAAAATCAAAATTAAAAAGTAGATTCTATGATGTGAATCCATAAATGAAGGAGAAAGAACATATCTCGTTCATTCATTTTTATAGAATGATTTATCTTGAATTGAATGAAATATAAATGCATAAATTATCAACGAAAATTAAATAACTATAATCAATGTTGTATCCTTCCTCTGATACCATTTGAAGGTTCCGGGCGCAGCGAAAGCTCATGGGTGGATGTGCCCACTTGGATTTTTTTCATTATCAATGATCAATCCGAGATCAATATGATGATAAGTTCCCATCCCCATGGATCGAATCACAGAAATAGACAAAGAACAAGGATTTTCATGACCCGACCCAACGGAGCTCGAGCCGCGACTCCCCAAGCCCACCTCCAATAGGCCAGGGGTAGGCGACTAGCACCGAGTAGGCTATCACGCACATGGGAGTCATTATACTTAGGTACCTGTACACACGCACCCACAAACACCTCCATGAAACAGTGAAAAGATATAGAAAACTGAAAAGTAAATGCATGCGTACACTATCCCACAACCATAGTACAGTAGAAGTATAATAGGACAAAACAGGGCCCACCAAAAGAAAACTACAAAGCGTTTCCAACCTGCTCTGAATAAGGGGAATGCTGCCACAAACACCCGCCGGAAAGCTCCCTCGGCACAGCTCTGGTAAACACTTCGGTCAACATGCTCACTAAGATCTACCTGCTCCGGGTCCTCCTGGGACTCCGTCGAAAGGTCTGTGGTCTGCACAAGACACAAACATGTTCGGGAAAAGCCCGTTTAGGGGTGAGTATAAACATACTCAGTAGGCACCCCAAAACCCAAAACCAAAGAGAGCAACTGAAAGGCATCAGTCCGCTCATCCCAGCCAGAGGGAACCAAGACGAGAGAGAAAATACATCTCGTGACCATCCTCGTCTAAACACAACTAGTCAGCTCAGCTCAGGTGTATACCCATACATACACCTTGAAAAATCCAAATATACCTAGATCACGCACCAAGCCAACAGAGGTACCGACCTCATCACCAGCAACTGTCCACAACTGGGAGAGCACACTCCACGATCACTATCATCCCAGATGGCACTCATCCGAGAGATACAATCCATCGGGATTCTCACAAACCTCTCAGACGCTCACCCGAGAGACCACGCTCATCAGATAACATCACTGAGGAAACATCGCTGAATCAATATAACGACCAAACTCCTCGGATAGGGGATCACCGCTAGGGTCTGCTAGGGGATACCAAGACCCACTCTGGTATACGTAGATTACAGATAGGGGATCACTCCCAGGGTTCGTTGGGGGATACCATGACCCGATCTGGCATATGTAGTTCTCACAGATAGGGGATCACACCCAGGATCCACTGGGGGATACCACAACCCGATCTGGCACTCGACAGAAGCACATCACTCGAATAGAGGATCATCGCCCATATAAATGTGGTCATGATAATACCAGAACCCTATCTGGTATAACTCGCGTTGTAGGGGATCGAACCGACAATTCCGCAATCCTACCTAAACCACGCGCTAAGTAGGGGATCGCATAACTAGCGATACTGCAACCCTACCGACACCAAGCGCTGAGTAGGGGATCGTATAACCAATGATACTGCAACCCTACTATAAACCTGAGGCTGAGTAGGGGATCGTATACCCGACGATTCCACAACCCTACTAATCACGGCCCACCGTGTAGGGGATCATATTCCCGATGATGCCACAAACCCTACGAGGTTAACCTGCTAGATAGGGGATCGCCGCCCGTGAATAAGTGGTCACAACGATACCAAGAACCCGATCTAGGGTAAAGACGCTAGAGGATCCCGCTCTAGGCCCACCAGAGGGATGCCACAACTCTAACAGTTTAAATATCCCATCGAGAGGATCACAAACCTATATGACGGTTGTGATGCTGCACGAACCCTCGTAGGAACGAACCAAGGTAGAACCATCAACCAATGCTGGTCCAAACATCGCTAACCCGAGCAACCCGCCACAACGCCACACTGCACACCTCCAAGGCCAACACCGAGGCCACCATCGCGTTTTACTCGGAAAAACACGCAGGATAGGCTACTTACCCACCCGAAACGGAGCACCAGTGAAAAAAACACTATTCACTATAGCTAGCTCGTGTGGGGCCCACACCACGATCCCGAAACCCATTGAGCGGACCGTACCACAGCAATCCCCTCGGAAAATCAAGCGGAATTGACTACTCGCTCATCCGAAACAGACACCCGGTGAAAAAGGGTACTATTCACCAAAGTCAGCTCAGGTGGGGCCCATGCCTCGATCCCAAAACATATCGAACGGATCACACCATTGCGATCTTATCAGAAAAACACACAGGATCGACTAATCATCCGCCAAAATCGGACTCCTGGTGCAAAAGCTGCGTTTCTCCGCAAACGCCAAAATCCGGCCTCATGGGGACCACACCCCATTCTCAGTCCCAACACCCGAAAACCATCTCAAAAAGTCCTTTGTACCATCAGGGTCTCAACCCCACAAACGGTACATCAATCGGACGCTCCGGGTAGAAGTTACAACAGCCCGAAGTCGTAAAATAATAAAATATTATTATTTTATTCGACATTTCAAGGCCCCGGGCCAAAACCCTGTCTCACAAAATTCTCAAAGTGAGTTCAAAAGGTCCGTCTTGACGCAAGGAACATGTCTCCACAAACGGCTTGCAAATCGGAGCTTCGGTTTGCAAGTTATGGGGGTTTAAAGAACCCCCGGAAAATCCTGGCCGGACCACCGCCAGCCTCGCCGGAAACCACTGCGCTGCCGCCGGATTCAGCCGCGCCACCGCTGCTGCCACCGGAAACCGCCGCGCAGCCACCCTACCTCGCCGGATTCCGACATGGCCGCTGCCAGAATCTGGGATTTCCACCGGAAAACTTCCAGGGACCCCCGGGAGCACCCCGATGCTGAAAATCAGATCCGAAACATGTTTTGGAAACATCGGGGCCCGAACTATACAACCCTTATAACGATTTGAATAAAAAAACAAATAAACGATGTTCGGGATTTTAAAACTCAAACCGCCTACCTTTTGGCAGATCACCGACGCTTTGCATGCTCCGATGCTGCCGCTACTCAATCTAGGAGTGATCACCGTCAAAATCGGACCTCAACGACACCTTGATTGCTTGATTTGGCCTTCGGATTGTTCGTCGCCAAAGAGGGTTGTGGAGGGGCTTCCTCTCCTTCTTACTCACAAAGGAGAGATATGGGGAGAGTGATTTATTTATTTAATTAAATCCTCTCCTCTCCGTCCAACTGATCGGCTCCCGACCGCCTTCGACCCGGCGCCCAGCGTGGACAAGGTTTAGGGCACCCCTAGGGTAAACACGACATTCTGAACGCAACGGTGCACCCAAAATAGTGATCTGAGACTCTTTTCAGGAGTTATTCGAGCCGATGCTCGTAAATAAACTTTTCCATTTATTTATGAAAATGCCCCTGGTGGCGCTATCCACCGCAGACCCGCGACTGTAAAGTTTACACCCTACCTAGGGTAAACGGCACGTTCCGGACACAACCGTGCCCTCAGAATCCCGTTCTGAGCTACCATTTAGGAGATATCATACCCCCTCCACGTGCATAGTATAAAAATACTTAATATTTTTATAAAATTAATTTCGGGCACATCGGGCCTCGGAATTGCACGCTATCTTCGTGCCTAGCTCTGGAATTCTTCATAGAAATATTCCAAAGTCTGATTGGGCCAAAAACCCGAGTCACTACATCCTCCCCCCCTTTGAACTTTTCATCCCTGAAAGTCCCTAAGCACAAGCAAAGCGACTGGACTCTCAACTGGGTCTCACACACCAGTGATCTCACCAACAAACACCCATACCTGAATGCATAAGTCAGAGGGACTCATCCACCACACCTCAACACAATTCGCTTTAGGTGGCACTGACTCGCCCACACGGTTTTAATCACGTCACAAAAACGCATCTCGGTGGGGGAAGTATCCCTCATTCTTACACATTCGAAGCACGCCAAACAACACCCACTTAGGGTCTTACCAACGCCCTGAACAAAACTCGAGTAAGAAACAAAAGGGAGGGTACCACTAAACAGTGTCTATCAAACTACTACAGAAAGTAGAAAAGACACAAGGTGTACCTCTATCCATCCGCGGTGCCTCTGGGTCAATAGCCTCCAGGGCATGCAGCTGTCCTCGACCTCAGCCACCAACTCGCTGAGCATGGTGTGGACCACCTGGGTGTGGGGGTGGTGGCAACTGGTACCGCCTACCACCTCCTCCTACTGCACCCGCTCTACCGCCACGTCTGCCGCCCTGCGGACCTCCTTGCTCGAGATGATGCCTTTGCCAAGGCGGTCCATCGACCAGCTCCCTCTCAGCAGCATGTCGGGTCGTACAATCTCTAGAAAGATGTCCCCGACCGTCGCAAGCGTAACACCGCCTCTCCTACGGCTGACGAAAACTGGCCTGCAAGCCCTGTGAGCCCTGAGGCTCATATCCTCCATCCTGGGGTCACCTCCTAAAACGTCGTCCATGTCCAGACCCCTGAGTCTATTGTCGGCTAACAGATGCCGATGTCTCAGCTCTCATGTGCCCAGCACTAACAGGGGGATCTGCTCAGCCAGAAAACTCTCCACTACCAACGCTCACTCCAGCACTCCAGCATAGGTGGGTAGGCACAAGGAAACCACACCTGCTCGGATGTCCCTGGGTAAGCCCCACTCGAAGGTCCAAGCCCTAAATAACGGGACTCAAACCATATCCAGGGAGTAGCGCGATAGGTCTGTAAACCTCGCTGAGTACTCCGACACAGTCAGTCCCTCCCGTCGAAGCTATAGAAGCTCCTGGATCCGCACTGACCTCAGCATCACCGGATAGAACTCTTCCCTGAAGAGACGCTCAAAATCTGCCCATGTGAGCGTCTCCTCATCATGGGACTACGTCACCAGGCTCCACCATCGCCTGGCAGAACCATGCAGAAGGCTCTCCGCAAGGACCACCACTTGATCTTGAGGTGTCCTCACTAGGTGAAAAAATCGGCTGACTGCCTCAAGCCAGTCATCAGCTGCCTGAGGGTCTGGATCACCCCAGAACCTCAGAGGTCGCTGCCTCTGGAACTCATGCAGTGCACTCAGCCTGCGCGTAACCTCATCCTGCACTGCCGGCACAACCAGCTGCTCGACAGGTGGTGGCTCAACTGGCAGACCCCCTGGAGGTGCAACCTCAGAACCTGCGCCCTGCTCCACAGCCTCTACACAGGGCGGATCGTCACCACAATCCTGCTGTAGATCCCTAGCTGGCGATCGTCGTGGAGGAATCCTGAAATACATTCAAGACACACCACAGTCAATGAGTATATCTGGAGAGATGAATCAAGAAGGGTAAGGAAAAACCCAAAAACCCAGTCATATATGATACATGTACCGTTATGTCCCTGTGACCAGTATACGAATGTACCGAGTCAAAAGTCAGGTTATCAGAGTCCTGGTGTATGGAAACGTCAGCCGCCGCACCAACACTGGAGTCCCTGGCCTGAAATCCGAACTCGAAACATCCTAACACTACCGCATTGCAACCCAAACCAAGCTCACAGCTAGAGAAACTACGCTCTGAAGTTCCATAGGTGGAACCTCCTCTGATACCACTCTGTCACGACATGACCCAACGGAGCTCGATCCACGACTCCCCAAGCCTGCCTCCAATAGGCCAGGGGCTAGAGACTAGTTCTGATTAGGCTATCACACACATGGGAGGCATTAGCCTAAGGTACCTGTACACACGCACCCATAAACACCTCCATGAAACAGTGCAGATATATAGAAAACTGAAAATTAAATGCATGCGTACACTATCCCACAACCAGAGTACAGCAGAAGTACAATAGGGAAAAACAGGGCCCACCAAAAGAAAACTACAAAGTGTGTCCAACCTGCTCTAAAGAAGGGGAATGCAGCCACAAACACCCACTGGAAAGCTCCCTCGGCACAGCTCTGGTAAACACCCCAGTCAACACGCTCACTAAGCTCTGCCTGCTCTGGGTCCTCCTGGGACTCTGTCGAAAGGCCTTTGGTCTGCACAAGACACAAACATGTGCGGGCAAAGCCCATGTAGGGGTGAGTATAAACATACTCAGTAGGCACCCCAAAACCCAAAACCAAAGAGAGCAACTGAAAGTCATGAGTCCGATCATCCCAGCCAGAGGTAACAAAGACGAGAGAGAAACTACATCTCGTGACCATCCTCGGCTAAACACAACTAGTCAGCTATGCTCAGGTGTATGCCCATACATACACTTTGAACAATCCAGATATACCCAGCTCACGCACCAAGCCAAAAGAGGTACCGACCTCATCACCAAAAACTATCCACAACCGGGAGAGCACACTCCAGGATCACTATCATCCCAGATGACACTCATCCGAGAGATTACTCCATCAGGATTCTCACAAACCTCTCAGACGCTCACCCGAGAGACCACGCTCGTCGGATAACATCACTGAGGAAACATCACTGAAACAACATAACGACCAAACTCCTCGGATAGGGGATCGCCGCTAGGGTCCGCTAGGGGATACCAAGACCCACTTCGGTATATGTAGCTTACAGATATGGGATCACTCCCAAGGTCCTCTGGGGGATACCACGACCCGCTCTGGCATACGTAGTTCTCACAGATAGGGGATCACACCCAGGATCCACTAGGGGATACCACAACCCGATCTGGCGCTCGATAGAAGCACATCACTCGGATAGAGGATCATCGCCCATATAAAGGTGTTCATGATGATACCAGAACCCTATCTGGTATAACTCACGATGTAGGGGATCGAACCGACGATGTCGCAACCCTACCGAAACCACGCGCTGAGTAGGGGATCACATAACTACCGATACTGCAACCCTACCGACACCAAGCACTGAGTAGGGGATCGTATAACCAATGATACTGCAACCCTACTATAAACCTCGTGTTGAGTAGGGGATTGTATACCCGACGATGCCACAACCCTATTAAGCACGACCCACCGCATAGGGGATCATATTCCCGATGATACCACAAACCCTACGAGGTTATCCTGCTAGATAGGCTATCGCTGCCCGTGAATAAGTGGTCATAGTGATACCAAGAACCCCATCTAGGGTAAAGATGCAAGAGGATCCTGCTCCGGGCCCACCAGAGGGATGCCACAACTCTAACAGTTTAAACATCCCATCGAGAGGATCACAAACCTATACGAAGGATGTGATGCTGCGCGAACCCTCGTAGGAACGAACCAAGGGAGAACCCTCAACCACTACTGTTCCAAACATCGCTAACTAGAGAGACCCTCCACAACGCCACACCACGCACCTCTAAGGCCAACACCGAGGCCACCATCGTGTTTTACGCAGAAAAACACGCAGGATAGGCTACTTACCCACCTGAAACGGATCACCAGTGAAAAGAATACTATTCACCGTAGCTAGCTCATGTGGGGCCCACACCACGATCCTTAAACCCATCGAGCGGACCATACCACGATGATCCCCTCAGAAAAACAAGCGGAATCGACTACTCGCTCGTCCGAAACGGACACCCGGTGAAAAACAGAACTATTCATCGAAGTCAGCTCAGGTGGGGCCCATGCCTCGATCCCAAAACTCATCAAACGGATTACACCATTGCGATCCTCTCGGAAAAACGTACAGGATCGACAAATCATCCACCAAAATCGGACTCCTGGTCCAAAAGCTGCGTTTCTCCGCAAACGCCAAAACCTGGCCTCGTGGGGCCCGCACCTCGTTCTCTGTCCCAACACCCAGAAACCATCTCAAAAAGTCAGTCATACCATTAGGGTCTGAACTCCACTAATGGCACGTCAATCGAATGCTCCGGGTAGAAGTTACAATGGCCCGAAGTTGTAAAATAATAAAATATTATTATTTTATTCAACATTTCAAGCCCCCGGGCCAAAAACCCAACTCACAAAATTCTCAAAGTGAGTTCAAAAGGTACTTCTTGATGCAAGGAACACGTCGTTGCAAACAACTCTCAAATCGGATTTTCGGTTTGCGAGTTACGGAGGTTTAAAGAACCCCTGGAAAATCAGAGCCGGACCACCGCCAACCTCGCCAGAAACCACCGCGCTGCCGCCGGATTCCGCTGCGCCGTCGCCGGATTCCGCTGCGCCGCCACTACCGTCATCAGAAACCGTTGTGTCGCTGCCCTGCCTTGCCGGATTCCGCCATGGCCTCCACCGGAATCCGGGATTTCCGCCGGAAAACTTCCGGGGACCCCCGGGAGCACCCCTGGTGCTCCAAAATCAGATCTGAAACATGTTTTGAAAACCTCGGGACCCGAACTATACAACCCTTATGACGATTTGAAGAAAAACAACAAATAAACGGTGTCTGGGATTTCAAAACTCAAACCTCCTACCTTTTGTTGGATCGCCGACGCTTTGCGTGCTCCGCTGCTGCCGCTGCTCGATCTAGGAGTGATCGCCGTCAAAATCAGAGCTCAACGACACCCTGATTGCTTGATTTGGCCTCAGAATTGTTTGTCGCCAAAGAGGGGAGCAAATGGGCTTCCTCTCCTTTGTACGCACAAAGGAGAGATAAGGGGAGAGTGATTTATTTATTTAATTAAATCCTCTCCTCTCCATCCAACTGATCGGCTCCCGACCGCCTTCGACCCGGCGCCCGACGTGGACAAGGTTTAGGGCGCCCCTAGGGTAAAAACGACATTATGAACGCAAAAGCGCACCCAAAATTGTGATCAAAGACTCCTTTCATGAGTTATTCGAGCCGACGCTCGTAAATAAACTTTTCCATTTATTTACGAAAATTCCCCTGGTGGCGCTATCCACCGCAGACCTGCGCCTTTAAAGTTTACACCCTACCTAGGGTAAACGACACATTCCGGACGCAACCGTGCCCTCAGAATCCCGTTCTAACTACCGTTTAGGATATATCATACCCCTTCCACGTGCATAGTATAAAAATACTTAATATTTTTATAAAATTAATTCTGGGCACATCGTGCCTCGGAATCGTACGCCGTCTTCACGCCTAGCTCTGGAATTCTTCATAGAAGTACTCCAAAGTCTGACAGGGCCAAAAACCCGAGTCTCTACAAGGATAGTCCCGGAACAAAAAACTAGGACCATCGCTGGTTGATTATAATTAATTTAATTAATTAACAAGAAGTACCTTTTGGGTTTTCTTTCTTCATTGATATTCTTGATCACGTTCTGATGTGATTCATCATTGTGTCGTAGAATCCATGTGTAGAATTCCTCTAGCGGTGATCCACACGTGCACCATGTATCTCTAGACGTCTCCCAAGGATTCTTTCGGTGCTAGCATAGAGAAATGTTTTCTTACATTGTCCTCCTTAGATCATTTTGATCCAATAGTGGAGGATATCTCTCAGTCTTTAGAGAGTTCTTGGAGGAAGGAGTTATCTCTTCCTTGATGGAATTCTTTAGAATTTTTGTGCACAACGATTAGGGAAAAGTTTTGGGGTTGTGAGGATATTTATAATTAGGTTTGAGGTTATAGAGTTATGACAATAAATAAACGTATTACACATTTTATTTATTTGATTTACTCTTATTGAAAACCCCATGTTAAATAATTAATTCCTTGACATGTGACCATGCTGATTATAACAAATATCATTTAATAAAACAATATTTACCACAATCCATAATTTTAATTTTACTGAAAATTCACTTTTAAGGGTATGTGGGAACCAACAGAACCATTCCTCCACATACACAACCTCATAACACCCATTACAGAGACAAATTTCAAAATAAAAACCCAACCATCCACCGCACCTTACTATATATTCCAACCTATTTCAAAATTTAAAACTTACCAACATAAAAAAAACCCGCACAGACTCAACAATACCGCCAATGAAACAACCATTTCAAAATTTGAAAATAAAAAAATAGTAAACCATCATCACGCCGAAGCATTAAACCATCATCATGTCGAAGCAGTACTGCCTCGAGATGCACACACTGACACCGAATCTATCTGATCATTGTACCACTACAAACCCCCATCATCACCGAGAACACCAACGTCATCACCATAGAGAACCACCAGAATCTTCAATGAAAGAAACCGTCGGAGAACATCATCACTGAGGAGTAGTCATCATCATCGTTACTGAGAAGAAACCCATCGTTGATGTCAAAACCAAACCCGATCCAAAAATTAGAAAACCACTAAACAAGCATAAAATAGGTCGACGACGAGGAATAATCACACAAACCTTTCACTGATAGCATGAATAAGAAAGCCAAAAAACCAAAGCCAACATCGAGGATCTTGCGCATAAAACATTGACGGTCATCGAACCACACATCCTAAAACCCCGTTGTAACCCCCACTCCAGATCCGACCAGAATAGGAGCAGCGGAATGTAGGGTCAGAGCAATGGTTCAAGAGACCGAGGGCTATGAATGAAGGCATCATCAACGAGGCAGAACAATTGGGGACCATTGAAGGAGAAGCGAGGAAACCTAGGAAGAATATGTCGTCGATACGAAGAAGACCGAATAAAATGTCATAGATTCGAGGGAGGCCGAAGAAGATATCATCGATTCGAGGAAGACCGAAGAAGACATCGTCGATTTGAGGAAGACTAATGCACATTCACCGGAGAGAAAGCAGAAAACATGACCAAAGAGGAAGAAACAAGAAGAAGCCGAAGGCGATGGGAAGTGGAACCACAGTCACCAAGAGAGAGCAAATGAGGCCAGGGGAGAGCAGGGGAACAAAAAGGAGAGAAGCGGACGAGCAACAGATACGGACCTTCACCACGAGGGGGGCGAGGGAGGGGGTGGCGGTGTTGGGAAGAAACCCTAGCGCATAAGAGAGCGGAGACCCAGAGAGTGGGGAGCCATCTTCTAATAAAATGGTATTATATCTTCAAAATCCCGACTAGAAAAACTACAAGGCATGTAATTATTAATACACTGTGTGTACTTGTTTTTCATAAAAAACTACATGGATTGTAATCATTAATACACGGCATGTACTTGTTTTTCATTTCCTTTCCAAAATGAAAACTACACGGTGTGTAATCATTAATACATGGCGTGTACTTGTTTTCAAAATAAAAACTACACGCCGTGTAATCATTAATACACAACGTGTACTTGTTTTCATTTTATTCTTCCTCCAACATTAAAATGATTTAGGCTTCCTTGAATAATTGTTAAACCACGTATGATAATAATATTTATTCTACTTGATATACTTGAATACACTTAGTGTGTGACCCTCTAGGACTCTTTCTCATTGGCATTAGGTAGGCTTGCCTAAGGTCCAATATTACGGTCTAGAGACAGGTCAAAGTACCCAAGATAAAGAAGTTGATGCCGCATTGACATGTCCCCTCATACGAGCACTTACTGTGTAATTTAATCCCTTTGTCTCAATATCTCATCAAGTAGGTTTCATGGCAGTGTCATAAACCTATTTGCTTGATCTATCATTCTTTGACTTCCAGAAATAAACTCATCGTTACACCATGGACAAGGAATTTTGGAACAGTTATATTTCAATCAAAGGGCCTAAGATATCTACTTCAATTAATATAGAAGGTAAAAATCATTCCTCCACTTATCCATTAACAACATTTCATTCGTGACACACCCAATGTAGCCTACTTCCTGCAAACTATCTTCGTGACGATTTTCATCAGTAAATCTAAGTGCGTGAGTCATGACATGAGTTAATGATAATATTCCAATATAAGGACCATTACACATGCTCATAGATAGTAATGTTCGATTACACCAAGACAAGAGGAATTACTACTGGTGGGTCTGTTCTCAGAATCTCCCATCTCGGTGATTACCAAGTGCGAACTCCATGAGAGAGAGTCTCATATTCTTACGAGTACTCGCACATGACGGTCTGTATATTATGTGTCCTATCATAGAATTTCATCCAACCGTAGAACTTTATTTAAGAATATTTTTATGTAAGTTTAAGGTTCTCATCATAGCGTGGATCTATCATGACCTTATTAATGTAGCAAATATTCCATGACATTATTATATTATAGTCATACAGAACAATGAACAATATATAATAAGTGTAAATTCATGTAATCAAAGTACAAATAGTTGGTTCTTAGGACACCAAATCTAACAAAAAATTAATTATTCACACCATATATAAGAAATTATGTTCAAAAAAATAAATTGTGTCTCAAAGAATGGAAATTGAGACAAAGTCCCTTACCACTATAGTAATATATAAATGGGAAAACCCAAAGTAATAACAATAAAATGAAAAATTTAAATTAAATGAAGATAAATTTAGTAATTTTATATTATATCAAAATGGTAAGTAGTTACACCACACAAAATAAGTAAGTATTGTTAATGGTGTATGCCTCATAAAAATAAAAGCCAGACAAGAATCCCTTACCTTGCATTACTTTTCGGGTGAACATATTTAACTTATTTAATAATGGTTTTAAACATGTAAATAGCTTAAAAAGAACCATAATTATATTTATAATATCATATTGTATCTTCTTATAATACCTTATTATTTATTTGTTAATAATATTTCATTTTTTTCACTATTTCGGGTGTTAATTGTTTAGTTTTTTGAGTATCTTTTGACTTGTTACTTATTATTCAATATAAGTTTATCATTAATTAATAATATAAATAATTTAAAACATGATGTAATTATCATATATATTCAGAATATATGTATTTATAATAATCTATAATGTTTATAGATATGAAATGAAATGCACTATTTATGGAGATGGTAGGTCATACGTATGCATGAACACTACTTTCATTTCTATCTCGTATTTTAAAATAATGAAAATTAAATGATATATATTTATTTATATATGTATATTATAATTAAAATATTATATCTAGGTCATATATGTTATATAAGTTTATTAAAACCATCCATTATACATTCTATATATAGCGTGAATGAATCACATCGCTTTGAGGAGGCTGTAGTCCACACTTCTACAAACGATGTTATTATATTCCCAAAAAATGGAAAGCATAAAAGTATGTGTTATATAAGAATTATAGAATTATATAAAAATTATAAAAATTATATATATCATATATAAACATAGTCTCCATCCTAATTTCCCCCATGAGAGGTGGTAAATGAAGAACGAACAAACATCGTTTCATGAGACGATAGTTCGTTGTACACGAATCAGTAAGTTCATTACCCATTAGATGAAAGTTTTTGTGACTTTAGGACGAAAAATTATAATAAAAAATATCATTATATTTATTATAAATAGGTTATAATATGTGTATAGATTAATAATATTTTAGAGGGTGTAGAATGAAAATAAAACAAAGAGCTTGAGGAAGATATTACCTCTTTTTTAGGTAACTCCTTTTAAATTTCACCAAAGGGCTTCATTGGATGGATTTATGAACAAAGGGAGAAATATAGGTTTAGTGGAAGGATTTTGGGAGATTATTTGAGAAGAGGTGTTTTGTTCCAATTTGTCTTGAGAGGTCTGAGGAAGTGGGAGTCTTGAGTGCCTTTTTATAGTAGAGGAGAAGTAACACTCTTTTAAATTTTTGAAACGTGAATTCCACCCATTTTTTACCAATGAAATGTGGATCCAATAATAAAATAAATTGTATTAAAGGGATTATAGGGTATAAATATTTATATATAATGTATTTTTTACATGTTTTTATGGAATTTTGGTCCTTAAGTTTAGGGTTTAGTCCCTTGTTAAGTTTTTTTCCACTTAATCATTGTAATTAGTTTTAATCACTTTCACTAATATTTTTGGTAAAAAAACTAAGTTTAAATTATTATAAATTATTAATTATGATAATATAAAAATATTTAATAAATTTTTCCAAATTACAATCACATAATTGGAAGGAATTAATTTAAATTTAATCTCATAGAGGGGATGACAAAACAGGTTTTTAAAGTAAATGTATTCAAAAGTTTGAGATATATTTATATCCAATTTCAATGAGAAATTGATTTAAATAAACTTAATTGTGTTAATTTTTGTATAATTTACCAAATGTGACTTTAAAAACAATTTAATATATAATATTTCATTATAAATAAATTAGACAAAAATTGTTTTTGAATTAAAATTCAGTATTTTGTACTATTCATCAAAAAATGAAACTTCAAAAGAAAATATAAATAATTCTCCCTAACATAATTTTTATGTTTAGATTTAAAATATGAAGTTTTTTATGATATATAAAATCTATAAAATTTTAAAAAAATGGATTTAAAATAGGTTTTCCATTAAAAGGTGATAAAAGTGCCTTTATAAAAATATTGATTTTTATGAGAAATATTGGATTTATTTTTATCTTATGATTGTCAAATCTACTCGATAAATGTAAAAAATATTTTATTGATTATATAACATATATATTTTAATAATATCATTAAATAATTATAATTAATTAAGATAAAACACCTTTGTGAGTATAATAATAAAAATATTCCCTTTATTTTCAATTGGTTTATATTTTCATTTCTAATTAATTAATAACCAATGAATTCATTTTATATTTTTGTAAACCATATATTTTTATAATTTATTTAATACTATTTATATTTCATGACTAGGTTATAACTTATTATATTAAATAATAATATTTGTAATAATATATTATTGTTCTGTAAAACACGATCTTGCATGTTACGCAAGCCATCAAGGAAAGTTAGTATTGCATATAATGCAATACAACATCCGTGCTTCATGTAGATAAAGACAAAATTTATTTTTCATGTAACATAAAATTATCTTTTAATTTCATATAAATCAATCTAGGAACAAAGATTAAATTTATTCTAAAAAGAAAATATTGTAAATTCTTGGGGTGTTACATTCTCACTACCTTAATTAAATTATGTCCTCAAATTTTAAACTTGATCTCAGTAATCTAGTGTTTTGATATTTGAAAATAATATTTTTGAAAAACCCACATACTAAATACGTACAATAAAACATCTTCTTAATGAGATATATATGGAAATATGAAGGTCACATAACTAGGATCCCAAGTAATAGAACATAGGTGGGAAATAAAAGCAAAGACATGGTAGAAAAGCATAAATAACTTTAGTCATTAGTCAAAAGAAAGTAATTGATCAATGGAAAGTTAAGGGCCTAAAAACCATAAATATGCAATGATATAAAGGGACATTTTAATCATCATATATGAATGTAATAAGATAATATTTTTATTTCAATGACCTTTTTCTAGAGTTTCATAATTATTTCAACCTCTAAGAATATATGTAAATATAAATTTCTATGAACATAATATTTTCTGTTGATTACACCTTCAACTATTTCTACTTCATCTCCTAGAACAAGATGCTTCATATTGTGAAGTAATATATCAATCTCTAAAGCCACATACAATTCACAAGTAAAACCATTTCATAAATTATTAAATTTGATAAAATATTATGACCCAACAATTTATAATAAATGTCACTGAATTTACAAGATGAACCTAGTTTTATCCTTTAATAAACATGAAGCATATCTTATACCATCACATACCGAACATTTTAAGACCTTCATCATGAATTCTCTTGAAATATGGTAATAACTTTAATTACCATAATGATTTATTATAAATATGAGTTATTCCTTATTATTTAAGTAAAACACATGTTATTTGATATATTCCATAAATCCAAAAGTGTTGTAAGATACATTAATAATAGAATGAATCACTCTGTCAATAAATCATTACTCAGTTCTAAGGTAGTCAGAGCATATCCAATTCAATCATTTATTTATCCAAACATCATTTTCATAAGATTAGGAACATATTAATTGTGATCTTTCCTGTAACCATGTTTTTTTGAAAAAGTTTTACTTTCTACTGAATCAATTTTATTGGTACCATTCAATACATGATCTCAAATTGAAAAAGTACTACATTATAATACTTAAATATTCCAAAATTCATTTAACCAGTACATCCTTGATAAAATACTCATATGATATAATTATTTAATCCAAACAAAATAAAATTAATCATTTCTCTTCATTTATGGTAGTTTCATAATCTTGACCATGATCCATTACCCTCTTATGGGGTATATTATTTTGACGCATGAGCCACTGATTTTCATAGTGTCCCATCACCTTACGGTGGAATCAATGAACATTAGAATTTTATTTATTTCCATTATAATCAAGAACTTGGAGGAATTTTTCTACACACTTATAAGAAACTCTCATTCCCTTTAAGAAAGTACCGGGTCACTTCTTTCCAAAATTATCAAATGATAGAAAATACTTATTTCCCTTCTTCTATTTGTATATCTTTGACCTTCCATGCTATTCTTCTCTTTCTTTCCTTTGAAGACATAGGACTTAGAGAATTATTTACCCATCTCATTATCACATGTTACTATGTCCTCATATGATGAGAATTCTTGGGAGACTATTTCCCTTTTGAAATACCATCCAAAAACAATAAAAGATATGACCCTTCATAGTCTTAGGATCATGTACATTAGCGAGGTTCACATTCCTTCTTCTAAGAACCATTTCCAAATGAAAAAATACACTAAATTAGTCCATATCATTATAAAATAAAACATATAATCCCAAAAGTAGTAAAATACCTAAAAGAAATTGAGAAATTTATGTATATCTAATCTCATAATCATAAACATGATTTCATTGGGGATATGTTTACTTTAAAATCCTTCATAATTGTTTGTATAGAAAATTTTAATTATCCTAAGTGTATCACCCAAGAGTGTCAAACTAGGTGCATATTAAGGTCTGTTGTTGTGTAACAGGTTACACTTGAGTCATTCCCAACACACTTTATCAGAGTTGTTACCCATAGGTACATCTGTGATAGAACAACGTCATCTTGTAGTATCTAGATGGGGATATAATACTAGGAAGACCCACATAGTTACTAACTTATAAATATTCTAGGATTTTCCTGTATAATTATCCTCAATGTCTATTTTAGGATTGTGTTTCCTAATCTATGTTTTTCTAAATCTAGTTCCCAATGATACTACTAAACTTCCATTAATACCAAATATAGCATACCAACCTCAGAAGCCCAGAGTTAGTGTATTACTTTATTACTTTACCATGATTACATGGAAATATATGCCAAAGGACCAATCGGTTTAGTAGTTTTTGTAAACTAGATACTTACATGAGTCATGTATTACAAGTGAATACACCAATTAGAACATTTTTTTCTTTCAAGGATAATAACATTATTCCATCTATGATATACTTACATATCTTTCTTAGTACACTTCTTAGATTCATGGGGAAAGGAAATAAAATAAGGGTGATCTCAAATGCTCAGTAAGGGTATGTATAGAAAATGAAATAATAAATCAATGAGAATAATCATTATGGAAAGGTTAATACTGAAGACATATGTCATGATATCAATAAACTGATAAGGAAGTGTATGATCAATATGGAAAGGTAAATAACTGAAAAAACTTTCCATTTAATCAATAAACTGAGAATGAAATGCATCCATAAACTTTTTCCTAGTGAAAACATCATGGATAATAAACAGTGAATCAAAATGAAGGCAAGGATTGATTTTTGGATGTCATGTACAAGGAACATGAAAACCTATATCGTCAAGACCTTTCATGAGATGGTTTAAAGCTACAAGTAGAAAAATATTTAATTTGGACAACTAATTTTTCTCAAGAGAATACGTTGATTCATTGAGGGGCTATACAAGGTTAAATCCCCTCCCTTCATTTCTGATCCAAAGTATTCCTCTTATCGAATAATCGAAATAAATAATATACCTTATCAACTATCCATATTGAATAAAGAATAAGAGTTTATCAATGTTTCCTTATACAATCAAACAATTGTCAAAGTAAACACTGTATATAAAAATGATACACAGTTTAAGAAATAAATATATCCATGATAAATTATATGGATAATTATGGTAAATTCAATGTTCAATGATCATAGAAAATTGAATATTTCAAGGGGAATCACAAAGGAATCAAGGAATTTAATGTCAATGATATCATTGAAAAAATAAATCATAAACCATCTTGATAACAAATAAGGATGGTACAAATAAGAAATATCCCAAGTTCAGTAAAATAAAGGTTTTTTATCATTGATGAATAGAAATATTATAAAAAGATATTTTTTAAAACAATCTTGAGGAAAATATCCTTTTTCATTTTGAAGAAAATTTTGAAAATCCTTTTCATTGAAAATAAATTTTAAATTTTTTTTATTAAATTAGCCTTTTAAATTTTCAATGTAAGCTACAAATAAATGATGATGGTTAAATCCATATATGTAATATGAGGTAAAAAGAATATTTCTTTTGTAAGGAAAAATGGTTAGAAAAGTATATTGTTTTTAAAGAAACAAGAATATTCCATTGAAAAAATTGGGAAAAGAAGAAAAGGGTAAAAATTTATTTAATAAATATTTTTGGAAACGTTAAAAATAATTTTTAAAAAATTTAGAAAATAGAGTTTTCAAAAGAAAATAGGTTCTCCAATTAAAGAGAAAAATGAAGTCAGGTTTTCTTTAAAAAAATTATAAAATATTTTATGTATCAATTAGTGGAAAAATGGTAATATTACTTGAAATGGGTCATTAATAACCTGATTATAAATAAATTAAAGGTTTTATTAAACAATGATAAAATAATTATCTCTAATTTAAATTCAAGTACTAATAATCCCGAGTAAAATGAGATTGTGAAGTAAACCTTTGAAAAGACCATAACATTGATGTGAGAATAAAAAAATGAATAAATTATGTGTTTAAAATTTAAATACACATAAATAAGTTGAAATAAAACAATATTTATTAAAAATTTATTACACACATAATCTTATAATATTAACAATAATGATAAAGTAATATAACCCAAAGAAAGGAAATTGGGTTATAAAATTCTTTTCTACTTGGTAACACTTAATTGAAATCACATTGAATGATATAATTCAAATTGAAATTAAAAATAAAATTAAATGTGGATAAATCATGATTTTTATATTTCAAAATGGTATTAATGACACCATATATAAGAAATTATGTTCACAATAATAAAGTACGTATCAAAGAATGGAAATTAAGACGAAGCCCCCTACCACTATAGTAATATATAAATGGAAAGAACCAAAGTAATAATAATAAAATTAAAAATTTAAATACCATGAATATAAAATAATTCATGATATATTATATCAAAAGGTAAGTAGGTACACCACAAAAAATAAGTATGTGGTGTTAATGGCTTTTCCTAATGAAAATAAAATCCAGACAGGAACCCCTTACCTTGCGTTTCCTTTTGGGTGAACATCCTTTAACTTCATGTATAATGTTTTTAAACATGAAAATAAATTATAAAATAACAATAATAATATTTATAATATCATATATTTTCTTGTTATATTATATTATTACCCTTTTTTAACAAGCTTTCCTTATTTTCACTATTCAGGTTTCAATTGTCTAGTTTTTTAGTATGTTATGACTTGTTACTTTTGTTCATCATAAATCGATCGTGAATTCATCATATACAAGATGTAAACCATGATTTAATTATCATATATATTTTTTATATATGTATTTATAATAATCTATGATGTTTTTAGATAATAAATGAAATTCGTCATTCATGGAGACAGTAGAACGTACATATGCATGAACACTACTTTCATTTCCTTATCATATTTTAAAATAATGAAAAGTAAAATATATATCTTTATATTTATATTATAATTAAATTATTATAATTAAATTATTATATATATATCATATATGTTACATTGGATTACTAAAAAATCATTTATATATTCCATGTATAGCATTAAAGAATCACATTGCTTCAAGGAGGCGATAGTCCACACTTCCACAAACGATGTTATCATATTCCCACAAAATGTAAAGAATAAAAGTATGTGTTATATAATAATTAAAAGATCATAAATACAGTATAAATTATATATATATAATATATAAATAGATTACCCATCATAATTCCAACTATGAGAGGTGTAAAGAAAGAACTAACAAACATTGTTTCATGAGAAGGTAGTTCATCGTACACAAATTTGTATGTTTGTTGCCCATTAGAAGGAAGTGTGTGAGAGTGTAGGTTTAAAGCTTGTAATAAAAACTTATAAGTATATTTATCATAATTTTTTATTATATAATATTATAATAATAATATTTTAGGGGGTTGAGAATGAAAATAAAACAAAGAGTTAGTGGAAGGATATTACCCCTTATTCAGATATCTCCTTTTGATTTCCACAAAAGGGATTCCTTGGATGACTTTCTACCAAAAGTGAGACTTCAATGTTGGGGAGAGTGATTTTTTGAGATTAATTTTTTATATTTTTTTTATTTAAGGTTTCTTTATAGGTTTGTTGAAGTTGCTGGCATGAGTTCCTTTTTATAGCGGAGGAGGAGTGACACTCTTGTGAGGTTTTGAAACGTGAATTCCACCCACGTTTTACTATAAAAATTGGATCCAATAATAAAACAAATTCAATAAATGATAGTTTAGGGTCTAAATAAGGCCATAAAAAGTATTTTTTACATGATTATAGGTAATTGTTTCCCTTAATTTTAAGGTTCAATCCCTTGTTAAGCTAATTTTTCTCTTAATCATTGTAATTAATTTCAATAATTTTCACTAATATTTTTGGTAAAAAACAAAGTTTAAATTATTATAAATTATAAATTATTATGTTTATAAATTTGGAATACATTTTTACAAATTCCAATAATAAAATTTGTAGAAATTAAATTAAATTTAATCCCGCAGACGGGACACCAAAGTGCGATTTTAAAGTAAAAATAATCAAAAGTTTGAGAAGTATTTCTATCCAATTTCAATGAGAAATTGATTAAAAAGACCTTAATTTGATTAATTTATGTATAACTGATTTAATTTTACTTTAAAAACAGTTTAAAATATAATATAACCTTATAAAAAAATTAGATTAGAACGCATTTTTGAATAAAAATTCAATATATTTTCATTATTCATAAAAAAAATAAAACATCACAGAAAAATAACAAGAATTTACCCTATAATATTTTTTTTGATTATATTTAAAATATGAAGTTTGTTTTTCAATATAATATCTATAAAATTCATAAAAAATAGATATCAAATAGTTTCTCCATTAAAAGGCAGAAAAAGTGTTTTCATAAAAATATAGATTTTTTGCAAATTATTGGGTTTGTTCTTATCTTATACTTATAAAATTTATTATATGAATGTAAATAATATTTTATTGAATATATAACATATATATTTATATAATATAATTCACTAATTATAATTAGTTAAGATAAAACACCTTTGGGTGTATAAAAATAAAAATATTCCCTTTATATTCATTTGATTTATATTTTCATTTCTAATTAATTAGTAACAAAATAACTAATATTATATTTGTTTAAACCATATATTTTCATAATTTTTCTAATAATATTGGTAAAATATAATTAAATGGATAAGTTATATATTATAATATTAAATAATAACATTTTTAATAATATGTTATTGTTTGGTAAAAATCAGTCTACTGTGTTACACAATTCATTGAGGAAATTCAGTCATCCATGTAACACAAGATTACCTCAGTGTTCTATTTTTATCAAGATAAATTTCATGTTTCATTTAACATAATATTAACTTGTTGTTTCATATAAATAAATCTAGGAACAAAAATTAAATTTATTCTAAAAGGAAAATATTGTAAAGACTTGGTGTGTTACATCTATACCTTTCAAATTATGTTCAACCATAAAAGTTAAACCCATGATGGTATCCATAATTATTTAGATAACCTCACATGAAAATATCCTAAGATCCAAAGTTTTATAAACCTTTCATATGATTCCAACTATAAGGACTCAACCTTAAAACAAACATAACCTTTGGTTTTAGTCAGCAATTCAATTTTATTGATTTTGAGGATCATTTTAGATTTGTAGTTTTAGAGAATTTAGTAATAAATATTACATATCAAACCCATAAAATAAATTTGTTAAACTTCATCTTAGTATCAATTTTTACCTAATACAATATTTTTAAATAGAAATGTATTTTATTTTCATAATAAATCCTTATGATTTTTGACTTAACTTATTATTTGTTCATAATAATCCTTAAAAACTAGAGAAAACATTTAAAAACATGGTATAATCACAAGAAATATTAGAAATATACATAAAAAACAAACCCACAAGTCCATTTTAAAACCATGTGATCGTAAAAAGAGTTTTCTTTTAACATAATAAACTTTGAGCTTAAATAATAATTTACATGCAAATAAAATCAAATTTACTTCCCAATATTTTTCATGAAATTTTTTATAAGAAAACATATATATAGAATCATAATTATTAGTGTTGTTAGATAACATGAGAACCCATTAAAAATGTTTTCATAAAAGCACACCTTTTTTACCTTTAAAGGGGTATAATCCTTTAAAAATATCATTAACTTACCATTTGAAATAAAATTATTTCCATAATAACTCATTATAAATAATAGAAATTTCATGTATATTCCTTGGGACATAATATTCATAGAACCCTTAATGAAGACTTACATATTTAAATAACCATTATGGTTGACTTCTAACATAATTCTACGAAGAACCTAATCATTACCCAATGCATGAGAGAACTATATCAGGATCAAAAATCATCATGAGATATATCAGGTTTAATTTTAAACATAAAATATGTACAAGGACCATATCAAGAATATTTTTTTAATATATCACATTTTAATCATATATCCCTTAGAAAAACACTTTTGAACCTATATGAAAAACACTTTCAGAACCTGAAATACAGATTATTTTTTAAAAACCCATTTTTTTGAAACTAAAATTAACAGATAAAAGGGGAGGATGTATTTTCTTTGAATAAAACATGGAGTGTTATAAAGGAATCAAAAATATAAAATAAGAGTTATGAAGATAGTAAAATCTATTAATGTTGTATATATTGAAATAGAATATTATTTTGTTCTTTTGGAATGAAATTTAAAATTTTTTATCAAACAAATACTTTTTAAATCCTTTGAAAGAAAGTAAAAAAACATAATATTTCATTTAAAATTTATTTATTTCCATAAAAATACATTTCCAAAATAATTTTAATAATATGAACATGAAATATAAGTATTTAGGAAATAAATATTTAAAACATTATAAATGAGGTTTTTAAAGCATAGTGTCCCTTACCATGAGTCTAACTCATCATATACGTTATTTATATTTATGAATAATAAAATTATGATAATTAATTAATTTATTATGAAAATTTTTCATAATTTTTATTCCTTTTACTTTATTTAGTATCATGTTATATACAATTACTTAATTAATTAAGTTCACGTTGGATATTTTGGTGATGTTTGACTCATTTGTCCAAAATTAATTTGGTAGGTTGAATATAGTAAATCTTATAATTATTTAATAATATATATGATAATAATATTCAAATAATTATCTTTTTTATACATTTAATATATATTTAAAATCAACCATGAAATATGGTTATGAAAAATAAAGTATATTATTATCATGAAGATTGTATGGCGTACGTACGCTTGAGTAACGTCTCTATTTTTCAAAATCATACAAGAAAGAAGTTACATGTTATTTTATATTAAAATAATAATAATTATATAATATTATATATTTAAATATAATTATATATATCATTCATGTTATGTGGTTATGAAAAATTAATTACATCGCTTTATGGAGGTAGTAGTCCACAGGTACGCACTGACGACTTTATCATTTTTAAATTAATAAGAAAGTAAGAAAAAAGGTGATATATTATATTTATATAATAATATGTCATAAATATCATATTTATACATTAAATCCATCATTATAACTAGACATGATAGATGGTGATGGAAAATGAAATACATCGGTTTTCCAGGCGGTAGTCAACTGCACACATGAACGATGGTTCTATTTACCATTTGATGGAAGAGGATATGGATATAGGTTATGTAATTAACATAATAACATCCTAATATATGTAATATAATTATGTTATTATATATTCATGTTTGGATAAAATTTTAAGGATGTAGAAAAATAAATAAACTGCAAATTCTTTTTTTAAAACCACACCTCTTCTTTAGACTACCTCTTTAGGTTTATACATAAATCCATACTAGAATGGATTTATGATCAAACCAAGGCCTTTAGTATGTGATTAGGGATATAGGTAAATGATTTTTTATTTATTTTCCAAAAAAACGGTTTTTAAAGTGTAAAGAAAATATGAGAGGAGGTTCCCTTTTATGAGTGAGGGCAGGATAACTCTTGGAATTTCTTAAACGATTAAATTATTACAGTTTAATTTTCATGTTGAAATGTATCTAAATTAACATTATTAGAATATAATATGATTATTATTAAAAATAATATCATCTAATAAATATTATATAAGTTTAGTTTATGTTTTCACCCTTATCTTTTTTGTTTTAACTCGCGTTAACACTTTTTGATGATTACCATGATAAAAAAGTTTTTTACTCATTAGGGTTAAAAATATTAACTATAAAAGCATTTTCAAGCCATAAATTTACCATGTTTTCTATTTTAAATCATATCCCAATAAATTTAAAAAATATAGGATTTTTTGAAATTTTAAATCATTTTATTAAAATATTATTTTTTATAAAATATAATTAATGATAATTTTTGAACTATTTAATTAATTTGACTTTAAAAACATCATGAAAACAAAGGAATTGTAATATAATCATTTCAAACATAAAGATAATGATATATATCTATACAATTCATCTAAAACATTAATTAATTCAAATTATGTTACTTTTAATATTTTTAGAATCCTTTATTTGATTTTTCTATTATTTGAATAAATACCATATCGGTGTTCTGTAAGAATTTACAGTAATTATTTAATTACTAAAAATTAGAAATAAATTACCATGATAAAAAATAACGTATCCCTAAAATAAAAATTTATATTCTAACAAAATATGTTTATATACATTTCACAAAATAATTTAGATATTAAAAGTAAGAAAGTGACAATTTTACAATATCTTACACTTTAATATTATAAAGGTAAAAATAAAAGAAACATGGCACTAATTTTTCATATTTTTGAAACTTGGATGGAAATGGTTGAACATAACTCTTTAAAGAAAATAAATAAAAGTTTTAGTGTCATTTTTAGTTCTTATCATATTATTTTAAACCTTAACTACCTCATTTATCCTTACCATGGTGACAATTATTTATTATGGTTATTATTCATAAAGACAAAAAATAAAAGGGAATTATTTAAAAAATTTGGACCTCTAGATCTTAGATATGGAATACAGTTTTCAATATTCAATTTTCTAGGGATTGTAAAAATTAATTTTAAATTAAAATACTAAATGCAAAGAAAAATGATTTTTAAGAAAAATTTCTTCTCAAGTATAAAAATGTTTTTATACCAAATTATACAATAAAATTGATTAAAATAAACTTAATGTGATTATTCATAATATAAAGTAACTAATGTTACTTTTAAACCTTTTAAAAATAAAATGGAACTTTTCAAATTCTTTAAAAAATACAGTTTTCAATAAAAAACATTATTTTTTACTATTCATTAGAAAACCAATGTTTTTAGAGAAATTCTAAAATTTCAATCTAGGATAATTTTGAAATGATGCTTCCAAAAATGATATAATTTTTTTAAAAAAAAATTATAAAAGTTTCAGAAATTAATTTTTATATTTTCTCACAAAAAGCAATAAAACCCATTTATGAAGAAAACTTGTTTTTTAAGAATAAAACAACTTTACTAACAATTGAGTTCTTGTTTTATAAGAATTAATCAATAAATTTTTATTTATATGGACTTATAAATATACATATACCATAATGTGGTTAATCATATTCAAACCTTCCAATTTAATGACTAGGTTATAATAGTCATATTTAGATAATTAAATTTCATGGTTTGTTTAAGCAAGGTGTTGCATATCTTGTATGCTATCAAACATTGTGTTTTTTTAAAATCTCATGATATTATAGAAAATTCATTATCAAAGGATTTTATTCATTACAATTCACTATTATCTAGCTATTAGGGATTGGGAACGACCTTCGGGCTTGTGGATGATTGGTTCGAGGGATAGTTCTAGTGGATCCATGGGTCGGTTCGTTACATTATTCACAGATCATGAGAGCTTCCAAACATGGGGATCATTGAGATTTTAGAGTTGATTTTTTTTAAAATGATGGTTATTGATGATGTCTAGGTATTGGGGTCATCAATAAGGGATAGATGTTATTTGTATTAGTCGGATATAGAGTAGGAGTAAACATAAAGCAATAAAATAGGAAAAATAATATGATATATAGAGAGTTGTATAGATAGGTGGTGGTGGTCACTATAGTTATAGGGGGAGAGAGGGTCTATGATGGCAGTGACAGCATTAGATAGTGGATATGTGGAAGTGGGAACCCAAGCATGAAGATGGGGGAAAATGATATAATTCTATGGGGATTATTGAAGTGTAATGTAAGGGGAATTTTTCAAAATTTGGGAGAAACCTAGATTCCATCATTGTATGGAAAAACCGTCTCTATTTGATTCCATTTATTGCATACCAAATATACAAAAACTTTATTTCTATTTCAATTTCAATTTCCCAGTCTCTAGTTACCGCATACCAAACATTGCCTTATTATTGAAAGGATATTAATTTTATTAGATAAATAACTTATAGAGATAAATTCCTCAAATAATTTCTATATACCTCTATTATATTGGATATAAGGGTATATAACTGTAAAATTTGAAGAAATATTTTTTCACTACTTACTTGATAAATATTTATATGTGGCACTTGAACAACACACATTAGACTATACCCTTCCCATGTGCTTATTTATTTTTACACTATTATCAATTAAATTGAATGGTGCGTATATTAAAATTATAAATACCTATTTTATAAATAATTAAAGGGTATTGTTTTTCTAAATAAAAAAATTTCTTTATCAAGGAAATTATTTTCCTAATTTTCAAAATCATTTGATTATATAATGTCTAATATAGTAATTAGTTCATTATTAAACTTTATTTTAAGTATTTAAAAGACATTTTCTCAATGAAATGTTTATGTTTCATGGAAAATTGTATTTTTATGTTAATATGAAAGAAAAGACTATAAAAAATAATAAAATAATGGGGAAATAAATAAATATGGGACCAAGGCATTAACTCAAATGTTGTGGTTACAATATAAAGTCTCTAAGTCAAAGTCATAATAAGTTTCTCATCCCTTCGAGGGATCACCTATTACCTCTAAGGAATCTTCCACTATATTCCCTTATCACCTAGTATGAAGTATGGTTGTTTCTTGATTCAAAATATTATGACATATTTTGATAATTTAAGTGATCTTACAATGAAATATGATTATGTTAAGGAGAAACTTGGTGATCAGTTTTGAGTTGGTATCCATCTTTGATATAGTCAGGAATATATCTTTACAATGGGTGACATTATTTATTTCAACCTAATCCTCTACCCTGAGAATATTACCTTCCCCAAAAGGATTTTTTAATGTTATGATCAAAGATCCCTTGGATTTTGAGATGAACAAACCTCCAAACATTTCTCCATTCAAGTAAGAACTATCCGAGTTTATCTTGAGTCTTTGTGTGGCTAGTTTCGAGTTGATCTAGAATCCACAAAGATTATTTTGATTCTATGTAATAGGGATGTGAACCATTATTTTAATAAGGGAACACTAGTTTCTAATGAAATATAACTTCATAAAAAATATTTTGATCATGTAAAGAGTATCAAATCAAAGATAACATGAGTTGGTGGGTTTTGACCCATGTTTAGTGTTATTTCACATCTCTCATATGGACCATCACCAATACAAGAATGAAATCAATTAAATATACCCCTTATGAGAGTTGATATCAATATTATGGGGAAAAAGTGGTGAGTAATAGGTTAAAAGAGGAGAATCATGGATAAATATTTTGGTTTTTACCAAGCATTCATAAAATGAAAATGCCCAGTTTAGTTGTATAAAAATACACTTCACCATCTCAATTTTAGAATGCTTAAAAAAAGACATTTAGAATCCATGGAGATGACCCTACCTAGTACTCTGATACCAGTCCAAAAAGCTATATTTCATGACCACTAGACCAAAAAACTAATCTTGGATAGGATATATGAACTATATAGAAAATTATCCCACACATCAACCCTATGCATCCAATACCTCAGTTTGAGATAGTATTTGATGTTTAAAATCACCAATGGTGACTTATAAATAGAAAAATGATCATAAAAATTTGATAAATTAATGTTATTGTATTGCTCTATTTTCTTATAATAAAGTATTGTAGATATAAAGAAAATGTGTTTTGATTCTTCATTAAGAGATGTTAGGAGAGGGACATCCATGAAAGTGAAGATATACATCCACATGATTTTATTTAAAAAAATAATTTCCTCTACTAATGATATGACCAGAATAATCATTCATAGAAGGAAGAGATACCATGAAGGTGCACCAAATTGGAGGGGATTTAGAGATTTTTTTCATGATAGATTCTACTAGAGTACCATACTTTCTCCTGGATAATTACACTCAAATAGATTTTCCCATAATAAACACATATGACATTTGTTTTTCTATAGGTAATGCATGGATCCTTCAAGACCACATATATTAATCACACATTCTTTAAGGGGTCATATAAGCTTTATTTAGTTGACATAGTAGAACTTGTGCTCAGATTATGCATCACAAAAGTAAATTGGAGAGGATTCTATTCAAGTTCTTAAACACTATTTTAGATAACTTAATGAACTAGAGGATGTGAATTAGAGTGGATGTAAATATTTTTTAAACCAAAACCAAATTTATATTATATTTAATTAACCAGTTATTTCAATTTAGGATGAATATGACAATATTCTAAACCAGGTTGTCTAAGTTTTTTATATGAATTCTTATATTTAAAAACAGAGCTCCTAGGTAGTATAAAGGAAAATTATTTTTGGAGAATCTATTCCATATATCCATATTTTTATCCCTACTATTAGTAAATTTTTAAAAGTATAATTTATCATGATTTTTTATTAACAAATGAAACTAATGATTTTTAGTTTACTATTTGTTTTTTCAGGATTTAGATGTTCGTAATCTTCCATGTTACTTTGCTTGTTTTTTCTTATTATGTATATTCTTGGTTCAATCCTATGTAAAGTATTATACATTGTTTAATCTGATTTAATGATCCTTTGATTATTATGTGTAGACCTTTATTTTATTCTTACATGGATATTATTCTTACATGGATATTATTCTTTTTTATGAATCTTACATGAAGTCCTTTGATTCGTATACGAGATGCATGTTAATCTCAGGTGGAATTTGGTTATTCATACATGAGTCCTCTATGGTCTATATTCTATGGGTTTTTTATTCTGAAATGGGATTTTTAATCTCACATGAGTGTTGGGTTTCACCACACATGAGCTTCTAGTTTCTATTGACGTGAGTTTCACAAGAAGCAAGTGTTCAGGGTAACTTGACACGATCTTTTTACACCCCGACTATTTATTCATATGTGACATGCATGTGATATATTATTTAATATCGTGAAGCTAGATATTTCACATATTTTAGTGCTCAAACATCACATTAAATAGGCTATATTAGTTACTATCATATTCATCTACTACCACATATACTTGGGTAGAACTGTCAGATGTAGGTTGTTACGGTCGAACTAATCATGAAGGTCCACCTGTGCTGAGCCATTACATTGAAGCCTCTGCTATTGCGTATCATCATTTCCCTGGGAAATTAGATCACTATAGAGGGGTTATTATTCTACTATCATGTTTAGCTAGATATAAAAATATAGAGCTCAAGAAGGATAATTTAATTTTTATAGATGGAGTTTGACGTCCATTAAAGGATCACGCATGTGTTTCCTCATTTTTCAAAGTACACAACCGACCCAAGTGTTGGATTTCATTCAAGATCTCTAGATACTAATATTAAGGATCTTCTACTCATATGGTTTGTAATGTTTTTTGAATCTTTTTGAATATCTTGGATAGCCAATCAATTTTTAAATATTGCTGGCTTGTAATTTCATACAACTTATTTTGGTCATCCATTACTTAGTGCTTATAAAATTTTCTTTTCTCTTGTTCACTACTCTTAATAAAACCTAGGATTGGGTAGTGTAATTAACATGTATATATGACTAAACTGGTCAGAATGATGTTATATAACTATGTTACTCTTTACTTTTTTACTTTTTTACTCTCTTTTACTCACATATTTCTCAAATCATTAAATCCACTGATTTTTCACCTCTTATTTTCTTATCAACTTTTTTATTTTGTCTTAAAGAAACCATACACAAAATTAGTGCTTCCTGGGAATTTCATGAGGGTGTATGATTAGTGTTTTCTTCAAAAATTGGAATTAAACCCTCCCGAATTTTGAGATGAAATATTCCAAGAATGAAATTGATAATTTTGATGGAGAGAATGATTTCAATATTTAGAGAATCAAAATGATCTCATTGTTGTTTCAATAGAGTATTAAAGATTCAATTCAAGGGCCCAAGAATCCTGTGTCTAGATAGTCACCTTATGGACAAGCTATGATCACCTATATAGATATCACTCATGAAATCCTAATGAAAGTTAAAATATCCATTTTTTCCTTAACTGATAAGGTCACATGTCGGGTTTATTACGATCAAAATAAAAGAATGTAAACCTTCCCTAAACAATATGAAACCAAGGATGTTATAAAAAAATATTAATTTAGATAGTTCCCCTGGACTATATGACTTCTCAGGATCCTTTTACATTTCTTATGGGATATTATCAAAAATTAAATCTATGATTCTGTGAAGGATTATTTCAAGGGGGCCTTAATTCTTAGTTCTACCTATTAAAAAACATTTTTAATATTCCTAAGGTTCAGACACTAATTTTATTTAACCAATATAGATCCATTAGTATGTTTTATTTGTCCTATAAAGTTATCACTAAGATTCTGAATAAAATTATTTCTTAAATACATCCTAACCTAGTCCTATAAGAATAATATGCTTCTATTAAAGGAATAAATACCCAATGGGTGATAAAATTGGAAAAAGTGATATTGGTAGATCTTCATGAGAAAAATGTTTAAAAAAATCATGGTGAAGATAGATATGGAAAAATATTAGGATAGGGTAGTGTAGAAATTCATTTTGAAATTCATGAAGAGATATGGTTCTCTGAATGGGGTTTGGACCACTTCTTCCACAATTATCCTTCTATGTAGTTTTCTATCACCATTATGAGTTGGAAATTTGGTTTTTTCAAGCTAAAATGTGGCTAATAGCATGGTGACCCTATCTCACCCAGTTTCTTTATCCTTAATCATTATGTTCTTAGTGACATCCTCACCATGGATATTAAGAATGGGGAGGTGTATTATTTAAAAATATGATATTTATTCTTAATTATCTCACATATCTTTTTCATAGAAATATTATTTTTTTCTTAAATAAATTAAGTATATCCATCCAATGGTTTAAAGAGATGTTCAAAAATTATGGTATGTGGAGGGGGAAAAACTCAATACTACTAAAGTAATGTATACACTAAGAGTAAATGTTATAACATGACGTGTCATAAAATTGGGACATGGATTGGATTATCAAATGGGATATTACCCATGAAATACCTTGGAATGCCGATATCAATAGGGAAAATTCACATTCACCAATTTAATGGTTTGTTTGAAATAATTACTGGATGAATTACTAACTAGAAGAGTATCTTCCCATCTTTCAATAATAGGATCACTCTCATATCTAGAGTCCTATCATCCATACCAATTCATGTTCATTCTATTATCAGGGATCCTAATGTAATCATCATGAATATTGAAAGTATAATTGATGAATTTCTTTAGGTCTTACACAATGAAGGAAAATTATTTTGGGTGAGTATTTCAAGGCTGGAAAAACCTTTTGATGAAGGTTGAATTAATATATGAAACCTAGAGGAATGTTTGTAAATAATACAGGTGAATCTGGAATGAGATTCCCTTCCTGGACAAAAGTTTTGGTCTAATATTGTTAATTCTAAATATGATAAAATCAATGAGGTGATACTTAATGGTATTTCTACGATGTCCCTTTTTGGAGAAATTTTCATGGTACCTTTTGAACCCTTTCAGAGCATTAATGGTGGATCATTGGTCATGAAGACATATCTTTGTAGGATGATAATTGGTTTAAATAACCCATATTTTAACTAAGGTTCCCCAAACTGGACATGAGATTCTATGTGGCTACAGCCCTCCCAAGGTTCACTTACACTATTCTTGATAATTATAAATAATATCTTTTTTCTATTATTTGGATGGAAGATAAACCAGATCGGTGTATATTTACCCTGAGAATTATGGGTTAGTTAAATACCTATTTGATCAAAAAATCATACATACACAAGACTATTAGTTAGGAGAAATACCTATTTAATAAAATCATCTCCACTAAATATTTTTTTTTTTGCTATTTTGAGTTCACAATAAATCTATCCTATTTGAGAATATCCTCTAAAACAGAGGTATTTAGTTGGAAGCAAAGTGTTTATGTTTTGAAAACCAGAAGGTAGACGCCAAGAGAGTATATTTTCCTATAAGGGGAATTAAAATGTTTCATATAGAACTAAATTGGCTCTTTTGGGGTATATCAATTTACCTTCGATATTTTGAACAATTCATATCTCTAGGGTTCAGAACTGTGTAATACACTTAACATTAATGATGGGCTCACACTGTGTTTTTTCATAAGTTATTGGGTTCTATGGAAATCATGTAATGAGACAAGGAATCTAGGAATTCACACTGATACTTACATATTTAAAATCAAATTATTTGGTTTGATCATTGTTATGAGATCAACATGACCATGCGGTATCCTAACTTTTTCATTCCATAATTTTTACCACATGTTTAAATATGGATAGTCTAAAAGGAATCAAAATGGTAAGGGACATGGGAAAAATATAGTATATCATGTGTGGGTATAGTGCATGTTCCAATGGCTCTATGAGGGGATGAGTTATCTTACATCATTATAAGGGATCCATCATAATAGCATTTAGATCATTTTATAGAGAGGGAAACTTTCTCATTATCGAGGATTGATCAATACTTAATTGTCTCCTCTTATGGAAACTTTATAACAACCCCCTTATCTTTAGAATTGGATTCCATCCTACTAATAAATTTTCTAAAAGGATCCTCTCCATTCCACTGGCTTATCATCTACATCAATAGGGAAAAAACATACTCATTCATTAGGATATAGGTATTATTCATACATGGTAGGAATTTAATAAAGTGGGGGGATATTCAGACCTCAAAAGGTAATCCAAAAGACACTCTTCTAATCTTTAAAACTTTGGATACCTTTCTCTAGATTATAAGAATGATGTTCATGGGTATTCCCTTGGGATCAACCATTTTAGACCCCTTCGAACCCTCCTTTGGTATTTTTCACCCTTTAATAAAATCTATCAATATTTTGGTAAAATATATGACTACTTATTTAGTTAGTCGTATGCATAAGAATCAGATATTGTATAATTTTAAGATTCATCTTGGGATTCCAATCTGGGTAAATATTAATGAATTTATTAACATTATAACATACTTTACCATTATTAATATTATAACTAATGATGAAGACCATGACTTAATTCTATTGACCTTTGTCGATAACTTTTATGATAATGTGGTTAATTCAATGATGTATGGTATAGATTCGCTATATTTATAGGATGTTTAATCTGATTTGTTTTCAAGAGAATTTCACAGTAAACCAAAGGTTATTAATGAATTATAAAATCTTATATTTATTAGTCGATCTTAATTTTTTGGTAAAAATAAAGGTAAAAGGATAAATAATAACAAGAAGAATAATAATTTTTGGGATAACTAGTCTAGGAATAAGTCAATAAATGTTACCTTTTATCATTTTAGGAAACCTAGACATGTTAGACATAATTACCTAAAGCTAAATATAAGGACCCGGCCTTAAACATTACATTATCTTTAGTTTTAATTAAACAATTTATTCTCTTATATTTGAGGATTTTTTCAGGTTTGGAGTTTTTGAGAATTAAACCATAACTCATATATAAAAACAAATATAATAAAAAGTAGAAACTTCTAAACAGTATCAATTTTCCCCCCAATATATAACTTTAAAAAAACATGATTTATTTTCCTGAAAACTTTTTATGACTTTCAAATTCACATATTCCATTTCATGAACCATCATTAAATCTTGTGAAAAATATTTTAGAAATGTGGTATTAGGAAACAAAAAACTCATTAAGGTACATAAAAAGAATAAAATCATCAGTCTATTAAAACAAATTATAACCCATAAAAACATTTCTTAATCAAATGTAACTTTTTACCAAAAAATTGAATTTCCATTCCTTTGAAAAGATCATTTAATTTTGATTTTTATAAAAATTATTTCCATAAAAAACATTAGTAATAATAAAAAATTCATGTAGGTACCTTGGGACATCATATCATAGAACCATTATAGAACCCTAAAAATTTTAAATAATTATAAGTAAAATATCCAATATAATTCTCTGAATAACATAATCATTATCGAATTCATTAGAGCGATATCTGGTTGCACCCATTATTTTAGCTATAATGAGCTCACCCGACACTATCTAGGTGCACCCATCATATATAATGTCAAAAAACCAAAACATGGATAAAGATTTTATCATTTTAAAAAATCTTATAAACATTTATGAAAATAACTTTTAGATATTAAAATACCATTTTTTTAAAATTTCATATTCAATACAAAAAACACTTTTCTTAAAGAAAACCCATTTTAATCCCAAAATACCCAAAAAAGGTAAATAAAGGGTTTCCTTTGATAAAACACATATGATTTCAAAGGAATCTATAATTAAAATGGTAGTCAAAATGGTATGGATATTATTTTCCATCGTATACTTTAAAAATAAAACATTTCATTTTTCATTTATCAAAACATTTGTTTAAAAGAGATAAAACAGTTACTTTTGGAAACCTTTGAAATAAAATAAAATTAAATTTATAAATATTTTCTATCTATATAAAAATAATTGAAAAATAATTTAAAAAACATAGACAAAGAAGAGAAATAGATTTTTAAGAAAAACATTAAAAGATGATTTCTTTATATGAAAAGTCCCTTATTATTTAAGAAATATTTGAATCATAATCCACATGAAAGAATAACATTAATCAAAAAATTAAATACTATGAGAATATATAAATTAATTATATAAAATTTAAAATTGGGATTTATATAAACCTCATAAGATAATATAGTTTTATAACATCAAAATATGCCTCAACAAAAAGAAATTGAGACGATGTACCTTACCTTGAGTCTGAATTATCATCTGTGACTTTATCTTACTAAATAATAAACATATATTAGTTATTTAATTTCTTGAAAATATTTTTCAAGATAATTATTTTTTATTTCAATTATTATCATGTTATATTAAATTACTTAATAACTTATATTTAATTTAGATGTTTCAATGATATTTAGCTTACGTGTCCAAAATGACTTATGTAAGCTGACTATGGTCAATGAGTTAATTATTTAAAAATATCCAAAATAATAATCGTGAAATCATTATTCTATTTGTATATAAATTATAATTTTAAAATAAATCATGAAATATGGTGATGCAAAATGAAATAATGTTACGATCATGGATACGATAGGCTGTATGTACACATAAGTAACATTTCCATTTTCAATGATCATTATAGAAAGAATTTTTGTAACATTTATCTTTTCAAACTGATCATAATATCACAAATACCATATTATTTAAATATATATACTTATATATATTATGCTTGTGATGCAGTGATGAAAAAAGGAACTACATCTCTTTGAGGAGGCGGTAGTCCACACATCAACGAACGACATTATCTTTTTTTCCAGTGAGTGAAAATGTAAGAAATAAAAATATATTTTTTTTATAGAATGTTAAATATTTCATTAATATCGTTAATATTTTATATATATATAATATATTAATTATCTTTATCCTTATCACCTTCTATGTAATTAATTACTTAAAAATGAATCACATTGCTTTGCGAGGCAGTAGTCCTCCATACACATGAGCGACGTTATCGTATCCCATACAAAATTGAGTGTAAAAAGGTTTATATTATATAATTACTAAAAAGGTATAATATTTTATAAATATAATATATATATATATATACTTTACATCGATAATCATACCCAACCATGTGAGGTGGTAATGGAAAAATGAATGACTTCAATTTGCAAGGTGGTAGCCCACCATACACATGGATGATGATTTCATAACCCATTTGATAGAAGAGGAAAATAATTTAGGTTATAACAATAGCCTAACAACATCTATGTATTTTTAATATACTAATGTTATTATTTAATCATTGTTTAATAATAATTGAAGGTGGCATATAAATAAATAAAATAAAAATGCTCGTTGAAGAACTTCACCACTTCTTTGGGTATCCTCTATAAGATTCTACAAAAACCCTTTATTGGTTAGTGTTATTCCAAAAATAAGTTTTCTAGGATGAGGTAGGTATTATGGGAAGTTATTTTTTTATTTATTGTCTGAACCAAATAGGTTTAAATATTTGAATATAGGAGAGTGGTTGGCCATTTATAAGCGAGGGAGAGGACACACTTGGTATGTTTTGAAAGTAATTGAGTTATCCCACATTTTTAATATGTAGAAAGGGTAAAAAATGGACCATTAAATTAAATTAAAGGTTTAACGGTTGAAATATGTCTAGAAAATATTTTTTATACAGTTTAATAGGTCTTTTCTACCCCTATATGTTTAGTTTAACCCCCAGTAAACCCATTTTTACTTTAACCGGGGTAATAAATTTTTTCTATTTTCACTATTCATTTTGGTCAAAGATTTAGTTAAAATTATTAGAAATTGGAAATTATTATTATTATAAATACGAAATCCATTTTTAAAAATTTATATAATAGAGTTGAAAATTTTTATTTTAATATTAATCCCACAGACGTGGCGAGAAACTGAGTTTTTAATAATAGTATTTTTTTATCGAAAGATGATTCTATGTTAACTCTATAACAAATAATAATCAATTTTATGAAAGTAAATTAATATTTAATGGTATATAATCTATAAATTTCTTTAAAAAAATTCCCCAATGGGTATTATTTTATTTAATTAAAATGAAAAAACATTATGCATTTTAAAATAGTATTTAGAAAAACCCATTTTTAAACCCAATAAAAAAATTATACTTAAAACCAATATGAATTTGATTCAAAAGTACCCAAGTGAATCAAATATAACTAAATAATACTTATGTTACTCTAAATTATATTCAAAACATATAGATACATTTAAATTAATTAATTTGTTAAAAATAAAAGATTGTTTACAAAAATCAGTTTTTCTCATTATTCACATTCTGAAAAATCTTGATATTTCACCCAATGCATATTTTGATATAATAACTTTAAAAATGATATTTATTTTTAAAAATTAAAATTATAAAAATTATGAATTAAATTTTTATACCAAACCTTATAATAAAGTAGTTTAGTTAAAACTATTACCTTTTTGATAAAAAAATTACTTAATATTTTTATAACTAATATAACTATGTAATTAATATTAACAAATACGAAAATGATTTATTCTATCATTACCTGGGTTGTTATATTTTACCCCTATTTTATAAATTTATTCCTTACATTTTTATTCACTTATAAATGATGTGGGAATATATTTCCTTCATAGCATTTTTAGATTCCCATGTTTCTTCTTCAACCATATAGTTTTTCCATAAAACCTTAAAATAGGGAATCACCTTAATCCAAAAAAACATTCGCTCTATAGGAAAGAATTTTAACTGGTTGTTCCTTCTAAGAAAGATTCTCTTCCAACTAAATTACTTTTGGTCTCAAACATTATATGAGTCTAGCACATATATCATTAACATCGACACATAAAATACATTGTGTACCTGAGATAAACTCAGAAGAAAAGACACTCAGTAGGAAACAAATCCAAATTTATATAGGATTTCATATGTTCCAATGAACTATATAATTAGCTTCCCTTTCTTAACAAAACATATAACAATTTTCAATATAAATATTTTGAGAAATACATGATCACCTACCTAAAAAAGCATATTTCATTGGGTTATAAGCATAACTTTTCTGAATTCTATGATACGTCCTTATATGATGCTTAATAAACTACACATTTTCATATATTTCCCCTACTAACTCTAGTCTCATAAACATTATTTCTCCTACATCAACTCAGAATTTTGGTTTTAGAACCCTCTTTCATTATAATTCCTTAAATAGTACCATCCGTATACTGGAATAAAAACTATCATTATAAGAAAACTCAGCAAAATAAAGATTTTTATCCCAAATTCCATGGTAATCCATTGAACACGAATGAATAATATCTCCCATGGTCTGAATCTTTCACTCAGAATGTCCATCTGATTAAGGATGAAATGAATTATTAAAATTTAATTAATTACCCAATTACTTCTGAAGTCCTTTCCAAAAATTAGATGTAAACCTAGTACCATAGTCTGATAAAATGAAGAGAGTTACTTCATGTAACCTAAATATCAACTTTAGAAACATTTGAGAAATATGATCTAAATAAATTGTATCTCTAAGTGGAAAGAAATATGAATATTTAGTTAATCAATCAATTATAACCCCAATTTTATTATTACATTAATATGTTTTTGGAAATCCTGCCATAAAATCCATTGGTATATTTCCCCATTTCAACTACGTCACTAGAAAAGGTTGAACCATTTCCTTCAGTAATTTTCATTCAGATTTAACACTTTGACAATTCAAACACTTTATGGTGAAATTAGTAGCAACTATTTTCATTCCACAACTTTTAGGAATAAATTTATGAAATCATTAACCAAATGGTTACATCCCAAAGATAACATGGTTACCATAGAATTATTTTTTCATCTCAAACCATCGGCCACTTTGTTTGATTTTCCATTATGGTAGTGAATAGTGTAATTATAATCCTTGATCATTTCTATCCATATTCTCTATCTTATTTTAAATTCAGTATGATTGAATATATACTTTAAACTTTAGTGATGAATATATATTTCACAGTTTCCTCCATACAAAAGATACCTCCAAAATTTTAAAGAAAAAACAAAATATCTAATTCCAAATCATGTGTAGGGTAATTTAACTCATGAGGTTTCAACATAAAAAAATATTAAAAAATTACCTTATCATTTTGTATCAGGATACAACTAATTCCTTTCAATGAAGCATCACTTTAAATGAAAAATTACCTATTTATGGAAGGGAGGGAAAAAATAGAGCATTCACCAATATTTGTTTCCTAAAGACAATCATCAAATTCTTTTTCCAATATGAATTTAAATAATTTTTAGTTAACTTAGTTCATAGGATAGACAGCTGAGAAAAGTTTCCAATAAACTACTGTTAATAATCCACAAATCCAAGAAAAATATAAATCTATGTGATATTTTTGGGTCTTTTCCATTATTTAAAAACTTTTTTTTAGCAGGTTCAACACCTATTACATGTTTAGAAACAACTTTTCCATGGAAAGAATTTTTTTGAAACCAAAATGAACGCTTTCTACATTTCTCATATAATTTATTTTCATTTAAGGTATGGAAAACAATAATTAAGCGTCTTTCATGTTCCTCTTGAATTTTAGAATATACCAAAATTTAATCAATAAAGAACACAACAAAATGTTTAAATAAATAATGAAAAATTCTATTCATAAGGTCTATAAGTATATTTGGTGTATTAGAAAACCCAAATGAACAAACAACAAACTCATAGTTCTCATATTTAGTCCAAAATGTTTTCTTTAGAATTATTTCTTCCTTAAATTTCAACTTATGGTACCTTAACCTCAGGTCAACCTTAAAAAATAATAAGTTCCTTAGATCTTATCAAACAATTCATTGATATGATAAAAATGATAGGTGTTTTTAATAATGATGTTATTCAAGGATCTATAATCAATTGAATGTATCATTGAATGATATTTATTTTTAACAAACATAGGATCACCCCATGGTGAAGTTCTTTGTCTAATGAATCCATTATCTAATAACTCATGAAATTTATTTTTTAATTATAAAAGTTCCACTCGATCCATTAGATTAGGGGTTTAAAAATAGTATCAGCATCAAGTACAAATTTAATAGTAACTCTACCTCCCGACCAGGAATAACATTGGGAAAATCATTAGGAAAAACACCCATGTATTCATTAACTACTAGCACATCATTGATTTGAATAGTTTCATTCATTCCAAAAATATGAGCTAGGTAACTTTCACTACCATCTCTAATCAATTTCTCCGCTTCTTGGTATGTAATAAAAGGTATGAAATAATTGAATAAAACTTTAGTAGAATTGAAATATATCTTATCATGATAAAATAGAATCTAATCCATACCCAAACTGATATCATACTCTACTATGTCCAATTAAACAAGATTTCCAGGAAAGATCATCCCACTGATAATAACAAGAAGATTCTTATAAATCATGGTTACATTAATACTTACATATAAAGTTTTCACCAAAATTTATTTATTAATTTCATTATGTGATATTTATAATTTAATTTAAAATTTATCAGAAATGAAATATTGTGAAGATACAAAGTAAAATAAGGAATTAATATAATTTGAATACACATGTAACATACCTATCAAAACTTTATTCGATGACCCAACATCAACTTTAGTAGTAACAAATGACTTTGAAACACCTTTCTATTTCTGGTCATGATGATTTCCATTCTATGTAGCTAACATTGGACCCAACTTAGTATAATGACCCAAATCATTTAAACTAAAACGTTTTACCATTGGATGGCTATTGGTTTCCCCATTATTTAATTATTAGGGATTCTTTTCTTTACATTCATGGGCCATATGGCCAAACTTCCCACATCAGTAAAACTTCCCTGACTTTATAATAAATTATCCATGGAGATTTTTAACACTCTTACCATAATATGGGGACATCATTTTATCTCCCCTATATTTAATTTTTGTATGTTTCCCCATCACCTTACATCCCAACCGTTTCTTACTTTCATCATCACAAGGCACATAAGAGTAAGAAAACTTCATATAAACATTTTCATCATAAAAAAACAACTTTCTCATAGATTTTAAATTCCCATGAGAAAAATATCTCTTCATATACGTGGTTTCAATCCTAAGTAAAATATATTAATTTTACTATCTCTATACCAAATAGAATCCAGCACACACCTACCAATATTTTGAATTTTCATTAAAATGAATCTGCATAATATTTATCCTTTTGGATTAATTTTAGGAATTTTTTTCCCATATATATTCAAAAAATATTTTTGTCAACCGATCCATCATTGTATCAAACTATTATGTTCCAATTATGACCATCGCAAGATGGTAATTTGGAAGGATATTTTCTTCTTGGAGCCTTCCCACAACAACTTTCCTATTTCTTCCAGGGAAAACCATTCTTAACAAAAGTAGTTTAGATGAATCAACATAGTAATATTAAAATTTTATATCATTTCAACTTATCCATAAGGTAAAATAATTAAAGGGAATACTATTAACATTTTCTTAACTTCTAAAATTATTTAAAACATCATCTGACACCAACTATAAGGACCCAACTTTAAACATTACAAAATCATGAGTTTTAATTTAGGAATTCATTATCTTATATTTGAGGATCTTTTCAAGTTTATAGTTTTATAGAATTAGTCTATAACTCATATGAAACAAAGAAATATGATACAAAGTGGAAACATCTAATTAGTATTAATTTTTCCACCATATAGAACATTTAAAACAAAACAAGATTTCTTTTAATGAAAACTCTTCATGAATTTCAACATGACCTATTTATTTTAATTAACCATCCTTAAATCCTATGAAAAACATTTTAAAAACATGGGATGATCACAAAAATATTAGTAAGGGACATAAAAATTAGAGAACTATTAGTCTAGTGGAAAACATTAAAACCCATGATAAAACTTTGTCTTAATAGAACACAAATTTTTTACTCAAAAGGGAATTATCATTCCTTTAAAAAGACCATTTATTTTACCTTTTGAAAAAATATTATTTCAATAAAAACTCATTACAATGTATTGAAAATTCATGTAGGTGCCTTGGGAAATCATCTCATAGATACCTTATTGAACCCTTATATAACCCTTAAAAATTGGAATAACCATATGAAAAATTTCTAATATAATTCTCTAGAGAATATAATCATTATCCAATGCATTGGAGTGTTATCTAGGAACACCCATCATTTAAGCTGTGACAGGCTCACCCGGTGTTATATGGGAACACCCATAATATATAATGTCCAATAAACACAATATGAATAAAACATTTTATCATTTGAAAAAATATTTTAAACTCATATAAAAATCACTTTCAGATATTAAAAAACCATTTTATTTCAAAATCACATTTTCAATACAAAATATAATTTTCTTTTGAAAAACGAAACCATTTTCGATACCAAAATACTTAAAAAATGGAAATAAGTATTTTAATTTAAGAAAACATGTAAACTTTTAAAGTAATTTAGAAATAAAATAATAGTAATGATGGTAGGAAAATTCATTGTCATTGTATACTTTAAAAAATTAAACATTCGATTTTTCAATTTTCAAAATTTCATATTTAAAACACATAAAAAGATTCATTTTGAAAAAAATTAAAATAAAGTAAAATATAATTTATAAATATAATATTTTTATATAAAAATATTTCAAAAATAATTTTAAAAACATGGACACATATGATAAAGAGAGATTCAGGGAAACATTTAAAAGTGTATTTATTTAGAAGAAAATCCCCTTATTAGATTGGAATTATTTGAATCACAAGCCTCGTCAATGAATAAAATTAATAAAAACATTAAATATAATTCGAATACATCAATTAATGATATAAAAATGTAAAATGAGGATATATTTAGACCTCACAAAATAATATTGGTACATAACATGAAAATATGCCTCAATGAAATTAAATTGAGATGAAGTCCCTTACCATGTGTTCAACTTGTCACGTGTGACTTTATCTTCACGAATAATAAAATTATATTAATTATTTAATTGATCGAGAACCTTATTAATTTTATTATTAGTTTTATTTATAATATTACCATTTTTATGAAATTACTTAATAACATAAATTTATGTAGGATGTTTCGATGATACTTGGATTATGTGTTAAAAATGACCTAGAAAGGTTTACTATGGTCAATATAGTCATTATTTAAACATATCTAGAATAATAATAATGAAATTTTTATCATGTTTATAAATAATAATTTTAAAATAAATCATGAAATATGGTTATAAATAATGAACTAATGTTACGATTATAGAGATGGTAGAATGTATATATTAATGAGTAATGTTTCTATTTTTTAATGATCATTATTGAAAGAAGGTAGGTAACATTTTAACTTTAAAGAATGATAATAAAATCATGAATACCTTATTATTTAATTATATATACTTATATATAACATTTTTATTATTTGGTGATGAATAAAGTAATCACATGGCTTCGAGGTGGTGGTAGTCCACATGTCCACGACTGATGTTATATTTTTTTAGTGAATGAAAATGTAAGAAATAAAAAATATATATTATATGTAATTAATGATAAATATGTAATTAATATACAAAATATTCCATTTATATCATATATATTCATTGTAGTTAACCTTATTACCTTCCATGTAATGTGTTAGTGAAAAACGAATCACATATCTTCATGAGGCAGTAGCCTGTCATACACACGAGTGATATTATCGTATCCCATAAGAAATGTAATGTAAAAAGGTATATATGAAATAATGAATAAAAATCTATAATTATATTATAAATATAATATATATACTTTATATTAATCATCATACCCAACTGTGAGATGGGGTAATGGAAAAACGAATGACATCAGTTCACGAGGTAGTAGTCGACGGTACACACAAATGATGATTTTATAACCCATTTGACAGAGGAGGGAAATTATTTAGGTTTTAAAATTAAAATAATAAAATACCAGTATATTTAATATAATAAGGTTATTATATAATCATGTTTTATGTGTAATTTAAGAGGTTCTATAAGTAAATAAAATAAAAATTCTCATTGAAGAATGTTACCTCTTCTTAGGGTATCCTCCTTAGTTTTTCACCAAAATAGTTTCTAGGATGTATTTCTTAAAAAAATAATGATTATAGTATGAGATGAGTGAATTTGGGAAGGTATTAAGTCATATATTTTATAAATCAAATAGTTTTTAATGTGTAAAGAGAGGAGGAGAGAAGGTGAAACTTTATAATAGGGGGAGATGACACACTTAGTATTTTTTGAAAAGAATTATGTGATCCAATATCTTTTATATGTAAAAATGGTAAATAATGGGCCATTATAAAACCCTAGAGGATTAAAGGTTTACATATTCCAATAAAAGAGTTTTTAGATAAGTTATTAGGTTATTTTTACGCTTATCTTTTTAGTTTACCCAGGTAAACCCATTTTTACTGTAACTAGTGTAATTAATTTTTACTGGTTTCACAATTCATTTTGGTAAAACATTAAGTTGAACTTTTTATAAATTATAAATTATTATTTTTACAAATATTTAATACAATTTCATAAATTCAATTCATATAAGTGTAAATGATATTTAATATTAATCCCTCAGACACTGTGAGAAAGTGGGTTTTTAAGAAGAGCATTTTTTAGTGAAAGATGAATCTATATAAACTCTATGAATAATAATAATAATTGTTTGAAACTTAATTAATATTTAATTATATATAATATATAATATACAAAAATTTATTTTTAAAAACTTCCCATTATGTATTGTTTTAATTAATTAAAATAGAGAAACATTATACATTTTAAAAAAAATTAGTAAAACTCGTTTTGAAACCCAAAAAGAAACTTATACTAAAAACCAATATAAAGTTTATTAAAAAATAATTAAGTGGATAAAATTTAAATAAATAATACTTGGGTAAATTTAAATAATATCCAAAACATTTGGATACTTTTAAATTATTTATTTATGAAAAATAAAATACTTTTTACAAAAAATCAATATTTTTCACTATTCACTGAAAATCAACATTTTTTATAAATATAGAAATTTATACCAAAGTAAATTTTGATATGATTATTTCAAAAATTATATTTCTTTTTTAAATTAAAATTATAAAATTTAGAAATGAAAATTTTACATAAAACCTTATAAAAATATTTTTGTTAAAATGGTTACCTTTTTTATTAAAAATTACATAATATTTTTATAATTAATATAATAATAGAATTCATATTAATAAATATGAAAATAATTTAGTATATTATTACCTAGGTTGTTACATTCTTCACCACTTTTATAAATTTCTTCTTTGAAATTTTATGCACTTATTAAACAAATGAGGATATCTTTCCCTCATAGAATTTTTAGATTCCCTTGTTGCCTCTTCAACCATATGATTTTTACATAATACCTTAACCTAGTGAATTAATTTATTCCCCAACACTTGATCTTTATGATAAATAATATAAACTTGATGTTCCTCATAAGAAATATTCTCTTCCTACTAAACTACTTTAGTGATCAAAACATGAGATAAATCCAGAACATATTTCATTAACATCAAAACATGAAATACATTTTATAACTAATATAAACTTGGAGGCAAATACATTCAGTAGGAAAAAAATCCAACTTTCTCTAGGATTTAATATATTTCAATAAACTGAAGACTTAGCTTCCCTTTCTTACAAAAACACATATCACTATTCTATATAGGAATTTTATGAAAGACGTGATCACCTACATCGAAAGAAACATCTTTACTCTGGTTATCTACATGAATTTTCTACATGCTCTGAACTATCCTCATGTGTTTTTGAATTAACAACACCTTCTTATCCATTTCCTCTTATAACTATGGTACCATTAACTTCCTTTCTTCTATATCATCCTAAAATACTGGTTTCTGACACCGCTTTCCATATGATTCCTCAAATGGTTCCTTCTATATATTGAAATGAAAACTATTGTTATAGGAAAACTAAATCAATTAAAGATGTTGATCCCAAATTCCCTAATAATCCATTGAACAAGAATGAAACGTATCTTCCAGGGCCTAAATTTTCTACTTAGACTGTCATTAGATTGAGGAAAAAATCCATACTGAAATTCAATTCAGTACCCAATGACTTCTGAAGCCCTTTCCAAAAATTAGATATGAACCTAGGACCATGGTCTGATATAATGGAGAGGCACTTCATGTAACCTCACATACTACTTTAGATACAATCTAAAAAGGTGATCTAAATACATTGTATCTTTAATGGGAAATAAATGTATAGAGTTATTTAATTGTTCAGCAATAACCCAAATTTTATTATTACCTTGAGAAGTATTTGGAAATCCGACCACAAAATCCATTGATATATTTCCCCATTTTCACTTTGGCACTTGCAAAGGTTGAAGCATACCCTTTTGTAATTGTCATTCTACTTTAACCTACCGACAAGTCGAACACTTCATGGTGAATTCATCAATATATATTTTTATTCCAACCTAACCATAATACTCCAGAAGGTATTTGTACATTTTAGTATTTCCTAGATTAAGGGAAAACATAGAAATATAAGGTTTACCCTATAAATATTTCCTCAGTAGAGAATCACAAGGCACATGTAACCTTTTTTCAAATCATAAAATGCCTTCTTCCTCAATATTAAAATTAGGAAACTTACCCTTACTAATGGATTCTACCTTCTCCTGTAAATATTGATTCTTATTTTGAGCTTGCTTAATTCTCTCTGGTAAAGTCTACTATACTGAAACCAGAATAAAAACATTGTATGTCCCTCCATACATAACTTATTGGAAAACATTTATCAAATCATCATCCAACGGGTCAAGTTCCAAACCTAACATAGTTAACGTAGCATTATTTTTTCAACTGAAAGCATGATCCACTTTGTTTTCTTTTCCAGGATGATAATGAATCGTGCAATAATAATCCTTAATCAGTTCTATCCATCTTCTCTTTCTCATGTTAAATTATTTATGAGTGAATATATACTTCAAAATTTTGTGATCAGTATATATTTCACACTTCACTTTATAATAATGATGCCTTTAAATTTTTATTGAAAAAGCATAAAAATATAATTCTAAATCATGTGTAGAGTGATTTAAATCAAGTGGTTTAAATTGACATGAAGAATAAATAATTAACATATAATTATACATTAGGACACAACCAAGTCCTTTCAATGAGGCATCACTATAGATGAATAATTCACCATTTTTGGAAGGTGGAGAAAAAACTAGAGTGCACATCAATATTCTTTTTAGTTACTAAATACAATAATCACATTCTTTTATCTAGATTAATTTAACTCCTTTTAAAGTTAACTTAATTGGTGTGCTAGAAAACCGAACAATGTTTTTAAAAAAAATTCAGTAGTAACCCTCTAATCTAACAAAAATATGAATATTTGTGATATTTTTGGGTCTTGAAAATTATTCAATAAATATTGTTTTATCATGGCCAATGCCTATTACATATTTATAAACCATATGTATAAGGAATGAATTTTTTTGCAACAAAAATTCACACTTGCTAAATTTCCCAAATAATTTTCTCTTTGTAAAATAGTCCTTAATCATATTTCATTTTCCTCTTGCATATTAATAACTAAAAATTAACTTTTTTATTATAAAAACACATTTGAGGTAAAAGTGAGAAACTGAAAGATCCAATCATTACAACCAATTAAAACCATGAAAGATGATAACCCATATCAAGACTACATGATCCAGTCCTCCCTATGAGACTGCATCATGATGATAAGCTTTCACCATCACCTGACCACTCGGCTAGCTGACCCGTGTGAGGATTCACAGGCATGGTACCGATGGCAAAGTCGTACCCTATTAAACTTCCAAATCCCAATGACATGCTCAAGAGAAAGCTTCTTGCTCTGATCCTCATCTGAAGAAGATCCTTGTAGTGTGCTGGTAACAAACATATCTAAAATTCAACAATCAATCAATTACCTTAATGCAGCCTCAATTTTCAGACTCCCAAAGTTCATTCACATCTTCTCAAATTTGCAGACTCCCAATGTTCATTCAAAACTTCTCAAATTGACCTCCTAGAGACATTAAATCTTTTATCATTTTTTGGGATCCATTGTATATCTCATATTATTTCCCTCATAGAAACTCTTCAGGTAAGAGTCCATGGTTTCATCCAAGACCAGAGATTCAAGAATCACGTATAATCTTCCAAGAAAGCAGACTAACCAAATCAAAAAAAGCATATGCACAACAACCATTTCAATAAGAATGAAAATCACGAAAAGAACAGGTTCAAGACAAGTAGATTCAAAACAGAATAGTTACACAACGAATCGTAGGACAAACAATAATATACATCCAAAACATTAACCCAATTTAGATCAAGGATTGAAATCCATCACCTTAGCCAGCCATCTGAACACAATCGTCCACAATCTGAACAAAAACATCAAAAACCATAAGAATCCTGATGAGAAGCAAATAGTCGAGGAACCAAACATCCAACCAACATCAAACCTCATCCCAACCATGAATCAACAAAATAGAAGAAGGCTCATCAATGAAGCCACACTCCAAACCAAGATCAACTGCAGAAAACAAAAATAGGAAAACATCATCAGAACTCTGATAGGTAGACCCGCCACATGTCAGATCATGTCACTGCCATCCCTGTCACACACAAAGATCACGAAGAACCACCCGATGTACAGACGGAGGACGCGGTAGCACACACAGTCTGCTGAAGCTGGACCTTGGCCTCTGGCCGACAACGTGCTACCTTGAGAGACCCTTATTGGTGATGAGGAATTAGGGAAAGGAGAGGTCAGCAGCATTTCCAATGAATAAAGTCGATTCCAAGTCACTGACCCCACTGCAACTGAGTATCTTTCGCCACTAATTCATCAAGAACTAGGGAGGAGGTGCCATGCCAACCCTAGGTGGAGGAGGTGGTGATGAGAAGAAAGATTTTTTGCGAAGAGTGCCCCTTACTGGCTTATCGATCATCCCTGATGTACTCTATCCCTCTTGAATATTAGAGTATACCAAAATTTCATCAATAAACACCACTTAAATCTTGTTTATGAGTGCATGAAAAATTATATTCAAAGGTTCCATAAATAAAATAGGTGAATTAGACAACCCAAATGACATAACTATAAAATAATTGTGCCCATATCAAGTCTAAAACGTGGTATTAAGAATGTATACTTCCTTCACTTCAAACTGATGGTACCATGACCTTATGTTGACCTTTAAAAAATAATGATCTTACTGGAGTTGATTAAAAAAATAATCTATATCCGGAAAAGGATACTTTTTTAATAGTAATGTTATTCATGGATCTATAATTAATGAAAAGTCTCTTTGGATAATATTTATTTACAAAAAAGATATTATATCCCCATGGTGAAGTGCTAGGTTGAGTGAATCCTTTATCAAATAAATCATTCAATTTATTTTTCAATTATAAAATTTATACTTGCGCCATTGGATAAGGTGGTTAAGAAATAGGAATATAATCAAGTACTAAGTCAATAGTAAACTCAACCTATCAATTATGAATAACACTAGGAAAATTATTGGAGAAAACAGACATCTATTCGTTACCAATGGGAACATACCTAATTTGAACAGTTTCTCTCTTTTCATCAATATGAGATAGGTAACTTTCACTTCCATACCTAATCAATTTCTCTATTTCGTGGTATGTTTTCAAAGGAATGAAATCATTTACTAAAACTTTCTTAGCACTAAAATCTATTTTAATATGATAAAAAAAATCCAATCCATACCCAAAATGGTTTCAAATTCTATTATGTCTAGTTCAACAAGATTTTTAGGAAAGAACATCCCACTGATAATAATAGAATTGAAACCAAAACATATTAGCATTTGATGGCTATTGGTAACCGAATTATTTGATTCTTTAGGATTATTTTACTTGAATTTTCATGCCATATGGTCAAACATTACACAATAGTAACTCTTCCATGACTTTATAAAGCATTCTACATTGTGTTTTTTACCACACCTACCTCAATATGGGAAATTCCTTTTTTTACCTATATATTTCTTTTTTGAAAATTTCCCCATCTCTTACCATCCTAACCGCTTCTTACGTTCATCATCACAAGGCGCATAAGAGTCAAGAAACTCCATCTCAACTTTTTTAGTATAAAGAACAACTGTTTGGTAGATTTTTAACTCTCACAAGGCAAAATATCTTTGTAGAATTTAGTTCAAAACAAAGTAAAATTATGAACTTTTATATCAGTGCGTTGAATAAAATCCAACACATAGCTGGTCTATCTCATGAATTTTACTTTACATGAAGCTATAAAATCTTCATCTTTTTTTCCTCGATTGTAGGAATTGTTTTTCCCTCTAGAGTCATCTAATATTTTGGAAATATTTATCATGGAAAATTTCTATAAAATTTTCCTATTATATGGAATAATTATTATATTTCTCTATAGTATTCTTAACTAAAGACCACCATCGACTAGCTTCACCTTCAAAATGATAAACAAAAGAAATACTTTTTGATGTTAGGAATATCCCATGAAATCAAATATCTTCTCCAAATAATTGACCCATCTTATGGTTATCATAGGGTTATATGATCCACTAAATGATGGGGGAAGTTTCCTCATGAAATGATCCACAATATACATGTTACTTCATGGTATATTGAGTTCATCACTAGAATGGATACCAACATTATTAATATCTTATGTCAAATAATCCATTACTGTAACAAACTATTCTATTCCAATTCCCACCAACTCAAGATGATGATTTAGAAGGATATTTTCCTCTTGATGCCTTCCAATAAAAACCACCCTCTTTCCTCTATGGAAAACCATTCTGAACTGACTTAGTTTAAACGAAGGAAAATGGTAATCTTAGAACTCTATATAATATAAAATTATCCATAATGTAAAATCTTTCAATGTAATGCTACTAAATTTATCCTAACTTCTAAAGATATGTAAGTTATCCTCTAATACCAACTATAAGGACCCATCCTTAAACATTACATAATCATGCGTTTAAGTGAATAATTCGTTCCTTTATATTTTAGGATCTTTTGTGGTTTATAGTTTTAGATAATTAAGACATAAATAATACATAATACACAAATATAATAAAAAGTGGACACTTCCGATCAGTATCCATTTTTTCTAGCATATAAAACTTTTAAAACAAAAAATATATATTTATTTTCATGAAAACTCTTCATGACTTTCAACTTGATCTCTTTCTTTTAATTTCCTATACTAAAATCCTATGAAAAAATTATAAAAACATGGAATGAGAAAAAAAAAATTAGTAAGGGACCGAAAAAGTAGAAAAATATTTGTATACTGAAAAAAATTAAAACAAATGAATAACATTTTCTTAATAAAACATAACTTTTTACCCAGAAGGTTAATTATCATTCCTTTTAAAAGATCATTTATTTTAACTTTTAAAAAAATGATTTCTATGAAAACGAATTAGAATTATTGAAAGGTCACATTGATAACTTGGGACATTATATCATATAACCCTTCTATAACCATTATAAAATCTTTACAAATTGGAATAACCATAAAACCAAATTCCAATATAATTATCTAGAAAATGTAATCATTTCCAAATTAATTGGAGTGTTATCTACGAACACCCTACGTTTAAGCTATAATGGGCTCACCCGATGCTATCTGGGGGCACCCTTCATATATAATTTCCAAGAACCACAACATGAATACATCATTTTCTTATTTGAGAAATATTTTAAACTCGTATGAAAATCACTTTTGGATATTAAAATACAATTTTCTTTCAAAATATATTTTTCAATAAAAAATACTCTATTCTTTTGAAAAAACCATTCTCAATACCAATATAAGAAAAAAGGAAAATAGGGTTTTTTATTTAAGAAAACATATAAACTTGAAAAGGAAGCGAGAAATAAAATAACAGTAATGACGCTAGGAAAAATTCACTTATTATGTTTACATTAAAAATAGAAAATTCTATTTTTCATTTTCCAAAAATTTCCGTTTAAAACACCAAAAACGATTCCTTTTCAAAAAAATTAAAATAAATTAAAATTAAAATTTATAATTTATAATTTCTATAGAAAACAAAATAATTTTTTTTAGAAACATGGACACGGAAGAGAAAATGAATTGGAAGGAAAACATTGAAAGAGGATTTATTTAGAAGAAAATTCCCTTATTACTTTGGAAATATTAGAATCTTAATCCCCATGGAAGAATAAAATTAATCAAAACATTAAATGCTATGAGAATAGATTAATTAATGATATTAAATTTCAAATGGGTTTTTATATATACCTCTTAAAATAATATAGGTTTATAACATCAAAATATGCCTCAACAAAAGGAAAATATGATGAAGTCCATTATCTTTAGTCCAAATTGTCATGTATGTCTTTATCTTCGTGAATAATAAACTTATATTAATTATTTACGTTCTTAAAAATCATTTTTAATTTTAGTATTAGTTTTACTTCACTTATTATCATGTTATATAAGATTACTTAATCACTTAAGTTTATGTATGATGTTTTGATGATATTTAACTTATGTGTAGAAAATGACTTATGTATGTTAACTATGGTCAATGAGTTAATTATTTAAAAACATATAGAATAATATTCATAAAATAATTATAATATTTATACATAAATTATATTTTTAAATTAAATAATTAAATATGGCTATGAAAAATAAACTAATGTTTCAATCATGGATATGGTTAGTTGTATGTACGCATAAGTAATGTTTCCATTTTTCCATGATCATTATGGAAAGAAGGTAAGTGACATTTTATATTTACATAATTATTATAATATCATAAATAAAATATTACATAATTATATATACTTATATTTATATATATCATTATAGTGATGTGATAATGAAAAAAGGAATCACATCACTTTGAGGAGGTGGTAGTCTACATACCCATGAATGACGTTATTTTTTTAGTGAGTAAAATGTTAAGAAAGAAGAAGATATAGTATATTTAAAACATGATAAATATGTCATGAATATAATAAATATGTCATTCATATCACATATATTCATTATATTTACCCTTATTACCTTCCATGTAATGCATTAGTGAAAAACTAATCACATCACTTCATGAGGCGGTATTCTTTCATACACACGAGCAACATTATCGTATCCCTTGTAGATTGGAATTTAAAAATTTATATATGATATAAAGACTAAAGAGATATAATTATGTTATAAATATTATATATACACTTTATATCCATCATCATACCCAACTGTGAGAGGTGGTAATGGAAAAATGAATGACATCAGTTCGTGAGGTGGTAATACGCCGTACACATGAATTATTATTTCATAACCCATTTTTTGGAAGAGGGAAATTATATAAGATATTACATTAACAAAATAAAATAAAATTATATGGAATATAATAATGATTTTATATAGGAATGGTTTAATAATAATTGAAGGTGGTAGAAAATGAATTAAATAAAAACACTTGTTCAAGAACGTTACCTCTTCTTTAAGTATCCTCCTTAGGTTTGCAGCAACAGCCATCCTAGGTTAAATTTTTGACCAAAATAAGTATTATAATCTAATTTTAGGTAATTTTGGAAGTTATTTTTCTAGGTATTGGATGAAAAAAATAGTTTTTAAGGTGTTAAGATTGGAGGATAGTGGTGGCCTTTTAAAAGAGGGGGATAGGACACAATTGATATTTTATGAAAAGAACTAAGTGATCCCACTTTTTAAATATGTAAAACGTGTATAAAATGAACCATTGTTGAACCTTAGAGGTGAAATGGTAAAAATATATCTATATAATAGTTTTAGGACAAGTTTATAGGTCATTTTTACCATTATTCTTTTTATTTTTACCCATAGATAAAATCATTTTTACCTTAACTAGGGTAATTAATTTTTACTATGTTCACTATTCATTTTGGAAAAAATTTAAGTTGATATTATTATAAATCATAAATTATTATGATTATAAATATGGAATCTTTTTTTATAAATTCAATTGAAATAATTGGAAAAGTTTAACTTAATATTAATCCCACAGATGCATCAACAAAGTGAGTTTTCAGAAGAGTATTCTTTAGTAAAAAATGATTCTATATTAACTCTACGAATAATAATAATCATTGTTTGAAACTAAATTAAAATTTCCTAACATATAATATATAAATTTCATTCAAAAAATTCCCCATTAGTTATTATTATAATTAATTAAAATGGATAAACATTATTCATTTTAATATAGTTTTTATAAAACCCCATTTTTAAATCCAAAAAACAAACTCATATTAAAAACCAATATAAAGTTGATTATAAGGTAATTAAGTGGGTAAAATAAAGATAAATAATAATTAAGTTTCTTTAAATCACATTCAAAACAAATAGATACTTTTTAATTACTTAATTTATTAAAAAGAAAACACATTAAAAAATCATTATTCACTAAAAATAAATACTTTCTAAAAAAGCCCAAAATTTCACCCAAAGTAAATTTTTATATTATAATTTAAAAAAATTATATTCATTTTTTCAAATTAAAATTTTAAAATATATAAATTTCACTTTTATATAAAACCTTATAAGAAAAGAGTTCAATTAAAATTGTCACCTTTTTTATTAGAAATTACTTAATACTTTTATAACTAATATAACTATATAAATCATATTAATAAATATTGAAATGATTAATTAAATTATTACCTTGTTTTTAAACTAAAATATGTTTAAAATTTAAGACAATTTGGGGATCATACCCTATATTTCAATGTTGGTAATGATATTGATGATGTCTAGACCATTTCAAAGCATTGCATGAGTAATGAATGGGTCTTTAACTGAGAGTGGTCTTTGAATATGTTTTGTAATATATATATTAATTTTTTGAATTAAATTTTGGATTTGAATGTGAGTTTGTTTTTTGATGTAATAATAGTTATCGGCTCATGGGGGGAGGACCAGTTGTTTAGAGCTTGGTGACCACTCTATTGTAAGCTTTAATGATGTAACATGAGTATCTAACCTACATAGAAACCAAATTTCATTAGGAGTTCAAGATCAAAAGGGTTTTACTATTAAATTAAAATATATTTTCATTAAGATCTATAAAGTTCTATGTATGGTCATTAAGGGATCTCTTGTTAATGGGATATCCATTTTAAATAAAAATACATATTCTAGGAACTCGGGTAGAACCTATGTCCCTAATAATAAAATCATTATAATTTGGCATAGGAGGTTGAGGCATGTGACTATCAAGGATATTAATGAGTTTTGTAAGAACAAGATTCTATCTCATATTACATCTAGTAACTTAACATTCTATGAAGAGAGTGAGCTTCCATAGGTATAACATTAAATATAGTTTCCCACTTGAGTATGTGTTGAGCTGTTCTTTTCCACTTTGTTTGTGTTTTGATAATTACTAACCCCTTTAAATTTATATTTTTTACAATCCCTCAGAATTTTATTTATATATTTTTATTTATTCTCACGATTTTTTATTAATTATTATTATGGAATTATTATTCTATGTTTCTCATGTTTCTTAATTGTTGGAATTTTCCTACATATAATATTCTTATGAATGGAAGAGAATATGTAAAGTAAATTTATGTATCGAAGTTTTTATAATGAATTTACTTTGACATGTAAAGGATAAAACTCTTAAATATTGATTAGATTACTCTTATTTGTTTAGAGTTTGGGAAATTCGAAAAAGGATAAGAATCTTATGTAACATTGATACTTACAATAGATGGAAGACATGGAATATTATAAAAATTATTTACTCTTTCATATTGATTGAAAGATAAATATTCAAAAATAAAGTGATTAAGAAGATAATGATATATAAGTTATGTTAAGAAAGTAATTCAAAAGAAATAGATTTAGAAGAAATAGATTTGGAAAAAAGAATTTTAGAATATATAAAAGAAGATAAATTTTAGAAGAATCTAAAATTCCTATTATGTTTTCAATATTGAATCCAATATATGATTACTTCAAAAGTTGTTAAAATTTTTAACAAATATGTATCATGAATTTAATCTTACAATTTCAAAATATACTCTTATATATTTATCCCTATTCAAAAAAGTTACTTCTACATATTTAGATATTAATTTTATGTATTAAAATATGTTACTTTTATGTGTGATAAAGAGAAAAAGAGTAGACCTTTATATATTACTCTGATCAATGTTTTAAACTTACATTTTATCAAAATTATTGTAATATTAGTTTTATATATGAATATGCATGGTGAGTAATGATCTGTTATTTTTTATGATAGATAATATTTTATTGATTGTGATAGATTAAAAAGATTTAATTGAAGATTACCCATGCTAAAAATATGGATATTTTGATGAAATATTTGAATGGAGATTAATCTTTTTTATATTTTAATGTTATAATGGTTATGAAGATTTAAAGATACTAATTTTTAAGAGTATGATTTAAAATTTTATATTTTAATGTTTAATGTATTTTGACTGAGATTTATTTTTTATTAAAGAAAGTATACAATGTCTATTTAATTTTCATGGAAAATAGCTTGAATTTATTTGACTTGTTTATTTTTGAATTATTAATGATGAAAGACTACATTGAGTGTAATTTTTAGTTGAATAATTCTTATGTTTTCTGGACAAGTCGATGATATAGATATATGATATATAGAAATATATATAAAATAATAGAGAATCAATATACTCTATATATTTTATTATTCTCTTACTGATACATTTCATGATTGATTTATGACTGATATAAAAAGAAGAAGAGAGATAAAGGGAAGAATAGAGAAAGGAAGAAGTTTATTATTACTATGCTACCTTGAAAATTATTTTATGCTACTCTATATTCCATGAAGATCCGAATTACAATTAGTATATATTCAGAACTACTACACCGTGAAGAATTATTTTCTAGAGAATATTCAGCTACTCTCAGTTATGGATTGTGCAACTATGTGCTGAACAATATTCATTTTTATACCCCATTTATTTCTATTGTAAGTTTCAATTTCTTGTACATAATTGTGGAGACTAAGTGTCAAATTCTTGTACTCATAAGTGGAGTTAAGCTTAACTTATTAAACTCATTTTTCTGAGATCCCCAATAAAATTATCTAAAGGTGAAATAAAATCCTTGTTATATGGGAGAGCCTAGTAAAAACTATTGGAACCTTTCACAAAGTGTTAACATCTTGCGCTTATATGTGAGATATCTAAGGAAAGTATAATAATAAAAATTATCAAGCTTATATTGGGTGTTGGTGGACTTGGATAGGTAATGTTATTTAAAGCCTTGAACCACTATAAAAACACGATGTGTCCTACTATTTATTTAATTTTATTTCAACTACATTGTTATATTAAAAGAAAAAAATAATATTAATTAACTTAAAGAGGAAATTTTAAATTCAATGAAATATTTTAACGGAATAAATTCATACAATATGAAGCATTTTACTATGATAGATTTGAGACATCAAGTGGTATAAGAGACATCACTTTTAAGATCTTTGAGTTTTACTTCTAACTTACTTGATACCAATATTGTGGTATCAGAGCTAGACTCTTAAGATCTCAACACTGGTCAAAGACCACTCTCTAAATAGATTACATCTTTTTGGCCTTAACAAGATAGCGTGAAAAATCCCCTAAGAAAAAGATAGATTTTTTATGGTTAATATGATAGAGGGTATGACAATGATTAATGATCCTTATTTCAATGGTGATAATTATGGTTGTTAGAAATCTCAAATGATTATATATATAAGGAATATTATTTTTGAAATTTTACATGAGGTTAGTGAAACAATATAAAATTTCTAGAGGTACACCTGAGTTATGGAGTGTTGTACAAGAATATTGTTATGATATAAATTCAAAAGATATGAATTGTATCAATTTACTAGTAAAAAACAAACCTTTAACAATGATGGCCTTTATCAGCGCTAAAAAGAGTGATGATAAATGGTACCTTTTATCAGCACAAAAAAAGTACTGATAAAAGGAACAATTTATCATCAATTTGTTTTTAGGGCTGATAAAGGGTTCCCTTTATCAACACGTTATTTTTACTGCTGATAAAGTGTACACTTTATCACTACATTTTTATAATTGATAACAGTATAGAATAAAATGAAATAGTTAAACAAATAAAAACTGTAACAAATATAAAAACTTTTATTAATTAAATAATTACTCAGAAAATTGAATAAATTTAATACACACACACACACAAACATATATATATATATATATATTATAAAAATTAATAAACAATATATATTATATATGTAGATATGTAAAATGAATAAAATGAAATAAAAAATAAAATATAAAAAATTGAAAATTAAGATAAATATTTGTCATTTTATTTATTAAATAATTATTGATTAAATTGAATAAATTGGATATATAAATATATAAATTAGAAAAATTAATAAATATTATCTATTAAATATGAAGATATATAAAATAAATAAAGTGAAATAAAAAAATAATAAAAGTGTAAATTAAGAAAAATATTAAACATTTTATTTATTAAATAATTATTGATTAAAATAAATAAATTTAATATAAATATGTATAGATTAGAAATGTTAATAAATATTATATATTAAATATAGATATATAGAATGAATAAATTTTAATAATTAAATCGAAAAATTAATAATGAATAAATTGTAATAATTAAACAAAAATAATAATAAATGAATAAATTAAAAAAATATTTAAAACTTTTTATTGAAATAATTATTAATAAAAATGAATAATTAATATATATATATATATATTATAAATAATAATTAATAATATATTTTAAATATAAATATATAGAAAATTAATAAAGTGTAATAATTTAAAAACTTATTAATGTCCTTTTCAATTTTAATGTTGCTTGATTTTTAATTTAACATATATCAAACGATGGTTGCTTTAATTCCACATACATATACAAAATTAATGTTGTCTTTATATACAACCAACACATACAAATATTTACACAATTAATGAAATCTTATATAGAAACACATACACACAATATTTATGTAATTTATTTAAATTTTTGTATATTTTATGATTTCGTTATAACATGATACATTTAATATATTATGTTTTTAATCTATCAGTTTTATGTATTTAATTTTAATTCCACTACAGATTGGTGTTACTTATTCATTTTTAATATTTTTTCTTTTTTTCTTTTTTCTTTTATTTTTGAATTTATTCATTCTCTATTATTTATTTATATATTTTTATTTACTATGTTTTGGTATTTTAAATATGTATTAATATTTTATTCAATATATATATCAATATTTTTATAATAATTTATATTTATTCAATAAAACTTATCCATTTTTTCAATATTTTTAAATTGTAGTCATTTTTTACTATCCAATTTAACTCATTTTTAAAATGCATGTATTTAAGATTATATAGTCAATAATAATATCAAAAATATATTTATAAATAAATATTTATAAATTAATATATATATATATATATATATAAATTTATATTTACTATATTTATAAATTTAAATATTTATAATTATTATAAATAAATATATATTATTTTTCTAAAAGTATTTATATAATTAAAATTAAATAATTATATATATTTAAATAATTAAATAATTATAACAATTTTATTTAAATAATTAATATACTATAAGTATATTTACATTTATATTTATAATATAAATATATGTATATATATAAGCTGACGTCGAAGCCTCATTTTATTCTGGAAAAGGGGCTACATTACAAAAGAAAGAAAGAAACATACAATGTTGGGATGTACTTGGCGATAGTCGAACTCGAGGCCTTATTGGGACCCAGAGGGGAAGCTACAACTAGGCTCCACCCTGGGTGCTATAAATATATAAATATAAAAACATAAAAAAAATATAAATATAAATATATAAATATATAAATATTATTTTTTAAATAGTATTATTAATATATTTATAAATAAATAATTATATATTTAAATAATTATAAAATTATAATAAATATATTTATAACTATAAAATTATAATAAATATATTTAAATAATGAATATATTTAGTATATTTATATTTATATATATATATATATATATAATTTTATAAATATATATAATGATATAAATATATTTATAATTTTTAATAAATAATTATAAATAAGAAATTATAAATAAGCAATTATAAATAAATAATCATAAATAAATAATCATAAATAAATAAATATTAATTTTTATTAGTGCTATAAAATTGCTAATAAAAGGATCTATCAGCGATTATCAATTTAGCGATGATAAAAGGGCTCTTTATCGGTTCTTTTTTGAAAAAATTGATAAAAGTGTCCCTAGTCTATTCAAAATAACCCTAACCCTAACTCATTCAGTCACGATTCTCAAGATCTTGATGTACTCCCCTACTACCCTCACTACCCCTATATGTTCTCTCTAACGAATCAAGGTGAGAATCCAAGGTGTATGGTTTTCTCCTTTACCTCTCACATTATTTGATTTTTTTGGTTCCACGGTTTGTGTTTTTGCACTGTTCTTAACCATAATGAACCCTACATTTCATCTCTCTCTATTTCTCTCTCACTTACTACACAATTCCACCCCTACAATGTAAACTCATTCTAGCTTCATACAAGACCACTACAAATTGCATCTCCATCTGTTGTTGTAACTGATGGGGATTTTCTTGATGTTTCTATTATATTATTTTTTGTTACCTTTTAGATGGTGTGGATTTTCATTATTTTAATCTTCTTTCCATAGTATGGCATGCACATGAAGATGAAATAAAGTTTAATACAATAAGAAGAATCGTAAATATATGTGTATATATTGAGAAAATCATCTTCATAAAATTCCATAGAATGATAGGGGAAATTTTTCTCTTAATTATTATTGGATGATTAGAGTCACATAGGTGAGGTGGTTGAATGAGTAAATGAATTTTGTCCCTATGTCATAAAATGGTAGAATTTTATGGTGGTTCCTGAATATTTTCTTTCATTTGATTATTTTTTGTTGTTTATACACAATTTTAATATAGATCTGAATATAATTTCATATGCTGAATATATTATTGAATAATGATACGATGATATACTTCATTGAAGAATTATTTAAGGTGTTAAGTTAAACTTGTGTGAAATATTAGAAAATTTAGTGACGCTTAACACTATTATATTATTTCTATGATTGTGATAATTTTTTCCATAAATTAATTGACAAATTCAAGCTTGTTAAATGATTTTTTTTTCCTGGATTACATTGTGGTTGGTGGTATGTTGTGATGGAAATTTAATTATATTTTTGATGGAGGTCATACAACCTTTGAAATGTGAGTAATAATGATGTATTGTTTGATATTTCTTTTAATTATGATTGTGGATTAAGAATTCATAATCATTGTTAATACTTAAATACTCTAGTATAACTAACCCTTACTACCTTTATATAATACATCCTTAGACACTTGATTGCCTTACATCTCTTGATTATGGATTGGACTGCCACTTTCAAACTAGCCTTCCTCCCATCACCGTGGTTCCAAAGCTCCTTGATGACATACCTCCCACTTGGATTGTATTCATTAATCTCCATCAAAGTTACTATCATGGATTTGAATATCGTATCTCCCAAACTATTCTTCTACTCTTTCATGCTTTCATCCTCTTCATTTACTACATCTTAAGAACATCAAATATAAAACCTAAAAAAATCAAAACATAGTGAATGATTTTTTTTGGTTTCTTGATATTCATTTTCTTATGTAGGTCACTTGGTTAATTTTAACAACACTTCATCAAAAATTACTTTTAATTTGTGTGTAGTCACATTGGACCTTATTAGAACTCTGAAGTTAGGAATACTTTGATGAGAATACTAATACGATGGGTGTCCTCTTGAAAATACATGTGTTGCACATTTTTTTGTTAAAAACACTCTAAAAACACCTTTTTATTCTCTTCCCGTTAAACCTTGATAAATTTAAAAGGGTGCCAATCTATTTCTCAAAGGTATTCCTTACATAATGATCAAAGACCTCCAACCCTTCTTTCATCTTCATTTTAACTAAAATTGGTGTATTTGTACAAAAATAATGCTGAATACATTTTTATCAGCTTTATTTTTCTCTAAATATACCAATTTCAGTGAACAAGGATTCTAAAAAATCTAATAGAAGCAAGAATTTAGGCTATGTTTTTGGAGAAAGAATAGTGGTTTAAAAAAATGAATGGATCAAGGAACAACCAATATTATATATTAAGGGAATCATAATTTATTTCAATTTGGATTTGAATGTTTATTCCTTCATTTTTGTAATGTAATATGTTATAATCCACAATTTAAATTGAATTTAGGTTATTTTTAATATTATTAGTTTTAGAGTATACATGGGATAAACATTTTTAAAAAAAATAATAATTGTTAGGTTTTAATGTGAAGGTTAGGCATGTTATGTTAGAATTTGAGTTACTATAGACATGTTAGTGATCCATAGCGGGACAGGGTGAGGGTGACATGACATTTGTGTTGATGTTTGTTCTACTTTATGTTTTTTTAGAATTTAGGTTTAACTAATGTAATATTGCACCCATTGTGTGGTTATTTACTAAGGGAACCAATTAGTGAAATGATTTGAATGTAAGGGAATAACCATGGTATAAAATTATGGTATGATTAGTATAATTCTCTAGTATAAAATGAAGTCGGTACATTTTATTATCATGGTGTCCTGGTTAGTACACAATGACATGAGTTACATTTTTATTTTGAGTGTTAATACTTTGAACATATACTCAAATATATGTGTTTTATATTTTAGGGGGCCTATTAGTAATTACTTGTTTATTTTTATAATTACACACTACACATGAACCTCAGTGGGTATAGAGATCTTATATTTGAGATATAGGTGAGGGAAAAGGATGAGTAACATAGATTAGAGTCGGTGAAACTTAGTGGGGATGTGTTGATGATCTTATAGTAGTGTTCGGGACCTTTTATCATTTAGAGATGAGATTTTAGATTTTAAATTAATATGTGTTAATTTAACATGTTTTAAGGAGACAACTATCATCCTCACCAGCTTCATCTCAGGATCAGTTATTATTGCATTTTGTTGCTTGGGACTCATCCACCATCTCTTCTATTTTGTTTGATCTACTTTGAGTAGTAGTCATCCAAAATGAACACCAGTACCTGGTACATGATGAATTTTGGTTATATAGTTCACACAGCATAGGTGGATGTTCAAAAGAGATGGGGGATGAGTATCAAGTAATAATATTAAATAATAATTGTTCAAGAGATGATGCTGATGAGGATGGAAATTTTCTATAACCTTCACATTTGGATCAATTTAGAATATTACAACTACTATAGTGGGGGTAATTATTTTCTTAAATTTAGTTAACCATTTACTTCAAAATGGATGCACACTAATCATCTAAAAAAAGACAATGAATATAGAGTTAATGAGTTTATAATGATTTCAATATAGCATGCATATAACCCATATCAAATCTTTTCTTCATTTTTACATTGTTGTTATTCAAAAAAAAATTAACTATTTTATTACTCATGCAGACAATGTTTTCTCCACATGATGACATTTCTAATCCCAAGGAAGAACAGAATGTTGATGATAAAACATTAGAATTACTAGGGGATCAACCAAATGTTGATGAAAAAAACAACAATGACGCCGGATCACAATGTTGAATAAAATTATTGAGGCAAGAAGATAGGGTAAAAAATTTTTGGTTGGTTAAAATCAATATGGCCATCCTATTGACCCTAACAAATCAATGTTCATTAGTTATATTAGGGTCACAACAACGATGAATTTTTCAAATTATATTTAATCATGGCGCCATGTCCAACATGAAAACGGGAAATATTGTGGAAAGATATAATGGAATAGTTACAATATAGTTCCTCTATTTTAATAAAAAATTATATAATGAAACATTGATTTAATCATCATTATTCCTGGTAGAGTTTAATTAGTTTAGAAGATTTATATAAAAAATTTGTCTCAATGGCCACTGTAAAATACCATAGAGGATTCTAGACTCTTATTATGAAGTTACATCTTAGGGATGCTGAGGGAAAAGTAAAGCCCCACCAACCAATTAGTTATAGACACATTATGAAGTGGGAAACATGGTCTGCTTTCATCATTTTTAACAATGAGAAATCATTTCAGATGAATTGCAGTCGATAATATATTATTTGAAATGTTTTATTTAATACAACTTAATTCAAAAATTTTAATTTATAAAATAACAAAAGAGTGATAAAAATAAATAACATGCATCAAAACCAATATACCCCTATTACAAAACAATGATGGGGTATGCTTCATCAGATAAGAAATTGGTATTCATTTTAAATCAACAATAAAAGTTTAATTATGTTATATGAAACAATATATGTTCTTTTTTGTATGTATATTGATGAATTAAAATCTGATTCCACTTCTATACCACATCTTGTTCTATGGTAGGAGGCTCTTTTAAATAAATAGGGTAAACTAGTAGATGAAAACAAAAAAACAATATGGGAAACACGTGTAAGTTTGACATAATTGTAAATAATTATTCTTTATAATAGTATTATATAAAAATATATATTTATGTTCATATTTTTTTATATGGTTTAGATAGAAGAACTAGCAGCGATCGTACCAGAAGAAAATATACTTTAACTAGCTTTGAAGGACTCTAAACAATATAGTCATGTTAGAGGATTAGGTTTTTGAGTCTCTCCTAGAACATATTTTGAGTTGAAAAAACCACATGAAGATACATATAATATGGTGAGATGATTGTAGACACAAATAGATTCACTATAATATATTATTGTTCGGGTTAGTTTAGAAGACCAATGTATGAGAAAATATTAAACAAAACTAGCAATGGATTAAAGATCTTCACATGAACCAAATGATCCCACTAGATTTTAGGCTAGTAACTCCCAAAAACCACATAACTTACATGAGGTAGTCAATTTTTTCATTTATATTTCTCTTAAATGTGAATCAAAAAACATCCTATAACTTTATATTACTAAAATTATATAGGGTATAGTTGTATGTGATTTATATCTGTCAACACCCACACACTACCATGTTGTGATGGGTACAATGTACAATACCAAGGGAGACAGGCTAAACCATAATGACCTCCCAAAATATCACATGAGAGTGGGGATTGATGTAGATCATGATCTGATTACTGAGTTTCCTATTCCACCTAATGATATAGACATTACAATATTCCATGATACTATTTAAGATTTTATAGCATGGTATTATAATCTTATAATGATAAATGAGGTGTTTCTTTAACAAAATTTTTCATATGAAGAACCTATAAAGGTTGATGATAAAAGGTATGAAGTGAGTTATGCTATTACAAAATGACAAAACGGTGGGGAAATGGAAGGTCAAAACAAGAAATTATAGTGAATCGACCTTGAAAAAAAATGACCTTCCAAGAGAACCTTCTGTTAGGTTGTAATATACAAAGTAATACACAAGAGGGGGTGAATTGCATCTTTCTAAATTCTTCCATAATTCTAGATTTTAACACCCACTAAAATTTATGAGAATATGAATTTTTATTACTTTATATCAAAATATTCATAAGATAAATAGAAAGAACGAAAACAACTTTTTATACTAGCTTGGGGAACAAAGACGCCCTAGTCCACTCTACCAATCACTCTCTCAGTGAGCTTGGTAAATTCCACTAGAATGGTCTTCTTATCACAATACCAAAAATATAAACAGCTGATTGCAGGTAGTTGACACCTTTATAGGACTAAATAAAAAGCCTTCTGGTTCTTTTATAGGGAACTAAAATAACGACAACTTAGTCCAAGAAGCTAATACACCACCACAACTGAGTATGAGCAGTTGAAACTCAAATAAATCAAAAGAGATTGATTTTTTGAAACTGGTTAAACTTCACAATGGAAGTAACACACAATTTATAGTGGATGGATCTTCTTCTTCAAAAATAATAATATTCAAGAGAGAATGAGTTTGAAGAAATCCAGGTTTCATATAAATATTCATATTAAAAATAGCAACAAAATAGAGCATTCTCAAACTTGTTGTAGAACAAGATAGAAAATGTATATCTCCATAATCTATCCCTTTAATCATAGTTGTTTGTTTTCTATATAACTATAAAAAATATTCAATAAGGAAGTCTTGAATGTGAATCACTTATCACATGTATATTTGAAGAGATATTCTAAATGAATATATTGAACCGAAAATAATTTCTTCAGTGTTCTAGATCCAAAAGAATACCTTGATTGGCTGTAGAAATTCAAATTTCAATTAACTAATAGATTCATGACTTCCCTTAGAAATAAGAGTGATCTTCTCTGATGAACATAGTTCTTTGAAACAATCAAAACGATCCTTAAATCGGACTTCATTTCTGTCTTGACTATTCCAGTAATCCTTAATTGAAAACATGACTTGAAGAACTTATCTATTTGAGAACATAATGTAGGGTTAAGCTGTGTAGCATAGGGTTCCATTTAATAGCATAGGGTTCAACTATGTAATGTATGGTTCCTTATCCATATTTTCATCTGCACACAATGTAGGGATCAAAAACTAATGTAGGGATGATGATCCATACATTCATCCTTGTCAACATAAAATCCTGAATGTAGCATTAATAAACCATACATTAAATTTTCCCAAACATAGAATTTATTAACCATACATTCAATTTTCCCAAACATATGTTTGAAAACAATAAATCTAGACTCTAATGTAGGGTTTCTGATCCATACATGTGTCAATTTTCTAAACATAAGGATGAAGATCCAAACACAAACTCTTTAGCATAATGTAAGGTTGATTCCATATGAAAATGATATCTTTTCAGTGTAATTTAGGGATGAAAATAGTGTTTCTAGAATCATTCCCATGACACTAAATTCTTTAAAATAGAATTCAAATTCCTGTCAAACTTAATAATCAAAAATTTATTAGAAAAAAAGGGTATTTATAACATCAAAATCATCATAAATTATGGATTATTTTTGAGACAATACATTCCCAAAAATCACCCCCTTTTTGATGATCAAAAAATGCATAACATAATCATTAAAAAATTTAATAAAATTTAAGATTTTTAAAACTCACAAAATAAAAAGATAAAGACATTTTTTGAAATTTTTATTTCATAGAATTATTTTGAGAAAGAAAAATTTTCAAATAAATGAAATGTTATCGCTTGAAAATATTATCCCTATATCCTTCCTATATAGTTTCTATAAACTTAAATATTATCCCACTTTTATGAAATCAAAAAGATGGTTTGAAATAATAATTGAAATAAACCATTGTTTAATATAGCACATAACTATAAATGAATAGTTATGTATTATGTCATTAAAAAATGAAATCTATGATTGGTAGTGAAGCATTGAACTGGAATAAAAATAAATAAATCTAAATACTAATAAACTGATTTTGAATAGACATTCAAATGTTTAGAAAGGTTATAGTACAATCCACAATAAATGCGGGGCTTAAAAATGAATGGTTTAGAGTTTAGTTTCAGCAAGGACAGAGGGTTCTTTTGGATGAGAAAGGGCATGGACTACACAACTAAGATCAATTAGATTCAACAACAGGCATTGGAAATGGTTGTTAAACACTTTTTTCTAATGATGAAGCAGTTTATTGGAATAATTTCCAACATTCCAGATCACAACCAAATTTTTCATTTCAAAAGAATTCAAAACTTCTTCAGACTGGAAGAAAGAGGTAAGCTTTTACTTGACTTGATTAATAACTGGTCCCAACCAGGATTCATTCAAAGTAAGATGACTTATCAAATGACTATGATTATCCAAAAACACATTCAAAGGAATGCTATCACACTAAATATTGTGTATATTATCAATAAATTAAGCCAAAATAGAAGTTATTTCTTCAAACATACTAAGCAGTTTTGGCGGTTTTTAGTAAGAAGAGGTAGATTCTATATTTCTTTACTTGAGAGACTGATACTCTATTATAAACATTAACTTGAATTCATCAAACTTTCTCTTCTTGATAGATGCATCCTTCAATGAAAAAAATTATCTTGACATATTTTCTACCAGTTCCTTAAGATCTCCAACTGAAATGATATTTTCTATGAATTCCCTCAAATGAAGCTTCTGAGCTTCATAATCCAATCTTAGTACTATGGAAACTCTGTACTCTTCAAACTTATTCTTCTCTACTTCAAACTGTTCTCTTAAAAATAAAACATGTTCCTTTAAAAGCTATATCTTTATAACCTGGGCATTAGCCTCTAAATTTGAAGATTTAGTAGAATTAGATCTTCTTTGATAAACTTCAACAATATATAGGATTTCCACACCAGATCCCTCTAGTCTGTTCAACAAATATAATTCTCCCAAAACACCAGAATCAAGAAAAATATGAGTTCCAAGATTAGGCATCTGTTGACTTTGAGCCTCCTGCTCATGTTTCTCATCTACTGTGTTCTCATGAACAAGATATTCTCCTTATTCACCAAGTGAAATCGTATCTATATTTTCAACCACAACCTCAACAAAAACTTATAGAACATTAAAATTTACTCTTCTTATTAAAATAAGAGATCCTTCTATCCTTGACTCTCTTTTATATTCTTGCCTCTGTATCATAGAGCCAACAAAAGGGATAACCACTTTCTCCCCCTGAGCATCTCTGGACAGCCTCTGTTGTTGCTCAGCACCAACTGGCAGAAAACTGTTGCATGTGTTTCTCTATAAAAAAATGAGCTTCTTGATTATCCTAGAATTAAACATATTGATTTGGTGACAGGATATTCCCAAAAAACATACTTTCAATATTCCCTTTTCTTTGTATAAATAAAGAAAGAATCCAACCATAGGGATAATACCCCATATTTGTATCTGTGTGGTAGTAGTGATTTAAATAACGAATTATAAACTAATAGAAATTATACTTAAAATTATTCAAAAGCATAAACAATATGAACACGTGTGGATAGAGAACCTTCTAAAGCTCAATAGTTCTAAAAAATCCCTAATTGAATCAACTTCATCATAACCCATCGGTTAGGAGAAATTTCTTTTTTAAACACCTTCTTGACAAACCTTGTTCCAAATAGAGAAAACATAATGTCCTCAAATGTATGTCTTCCATTTCCAATGTTCTTTAGATCAAACTGAAACTCCCCCTCATGGAGACATCTCAACATTTCATCCATTTCAACAGATGATAATTTAAACCCCTTACTATCAATATTAGAAAGAATATACTATTCCTCAAAATGTAAACTAAATGAAGCATTCTTAAAAAATTCTTTCACTTCTTTTTTATAAACCATTGTCATAAAATAATATCCAAAGGCATAAACCAGGACATGAAATTTCTTAGCCTCTTTAGGAAACAGATTCATAGAATCTAAATATTCAAAATCTATTTCCTTTCCTTACAATAATTTTTTAGATTTCCCTATAGCATGCATACTATTATCCAACTTAGCATCAATGAATATTAATTAAATTTCCTTTTCTGAAGGTTTTGGAACATAAGGGTTTGAAATTTTAGGGTTTTTGGTAGATGGGAAATGATAAAAAGTGGTGCTCTATAAGTTGAATGGAGAGGAGTACGAGATCGGGAGATGGAAAAAAAATTTCTCAGGCTGATCAAGGATGTACTCATTAAATTTTTTTTAATTTGAAAATAAAAATAAAATAAAATAGAAATAAAATTCACTAAAAAAATTAAAATCAAATCAAATAAACAAATTGAATATATTATATAAGGCTTAATAATATAAAAATAGATAACTAAAAATAAATTAATAAAAAATCACTTAAAATAAAATAATCCTAACTCCCATTTAATAAAATCAAAACTAGTACTGGGAAGTGTTTAGTACAAATATCAACTAATTGTTATTCATTATGGTCAATTTCTAAAGATATATCCATTTTAAGGACATGATCTCTTAGAAAATGATGCCTTATATCAATGTAATTAGTCATAAAATGAAAAAGAGTGTTTTTTTTAAATATTAATATCACTAGTTTTATCACATAAAATAGTAAAACTATTTATGTTTTTTCCAAAATCCAATAGAGTGTTTTTCATCCAAAAAACATGTTCACATAAACTTCCAGTAGACATATATTTTTCTTTAGTAGTTGATAGGTAAATTGAGCATTTATTCTTACTAGAACATGAAACTAAATATTTTACTAAAAAGTGACAAGTTCCTAAGTTATTTTTTCTATCTAATCTATACCCTCCAAAGTTAGCATTTAAATATTAAATTAAATTAAAATCAGAAGTTTTGGGGTAAATAAGATATTTAAAAATAGTTCCCTTTAAATATATAAAAATTCTTTAACAGTAGTAATATGAGATTAGTTTGGATTTGATTGAAATTTATCACAAATTACATACAAAAAATATAATGTATGTTCTACTAGTGGAATGATATAACAATCTTCCAATAATACCTCTATATAACTTGTTGTCAACTGGTTTGACAACTTAATCCAAATCAAGTTTTATATTGGTACACATAGGAGTTGTATATGTCTTACTGTTCTTAAGTCCAAATTTTTCAATAAATCAATAATATACTTGCTTCGATTTAAATCATTTCTATTTTTTTGTAAATATGAAATCCTAAAAATAAATTTAGGTATCCCATCATACTCATTTCAAATTGTTTTTACATTAGATTTGAAAAATCATGGAAAACATTTTATTGGTTGAAATAAAAATAACATCATCAACATAAATTTGTACAAATAATATATTAGAAAAAAATAGTTTTATAAAAAAGTATTGGATCTTCCAAACGAACAATAAATCCATTTTTCGAAATAAAATAACATAATCTTTCATTCCAAACTCTAGGTGCTTGTTTAATCCCATAGAAGCTTTAGTATGTTTAAAAATAGAATTTTGTTTTGAGGATTTTCAAAACCAGGGGGTTGTTCAATATAAACTTCCTCCATTAAATAATCCTTTAAAAAGGAATATTTAACATCCATATTATATATTTTAGAATTAAAATGAGATGTATAGGTTAAAAGGATTCTAATTGTTTCTAATCTTTCTATAGGGGAAAAGGTCTCATCATAATCTATACTTTTTTCACAATTATATCCTTTAGCTACTAATATGGATTTATTCACGGTAATGATCCCTTGAACATCCTATTTATTCCTAAATAACCCCTTAGTTTTTATAATTGGATAATTGTTTTATCTTTATACTAGTTCCAAAACATCATTTCTTTTAAATTAGTTTATCTCTTCTTACATTGCTAACATCCAACTCTCATCATCTAACGATTCTTCAATAATCTTAGCTTCTAATTGAGATAGAAAGGTAGAGAATTCAGTTTTTTTCCTATATTTATTAAAGTTATAATTCCTATATCTAGGTCTCTTATAAGAGCTTCTAGAGGGTGGTTATTTCAATTTTTAGACTATATAGGTAGAACACTTTCAGGTTCTTCAGTTTCATGTTCTTTAGAACTGGACTGAACTTTATTAATATCAAAATAAAAAACATTTTAATGGTTTTATGTATCATGTTATCAAATGAGTCAGTAACCTCATCAGTTTGATCTTTATATTTATTAAAAGGGTTATTTTCATCCAAATTCACATGAACTAATTCTTCAACAGTCCTTGATTTTTAATTAAAAAATCTGTAGGCTACAGAGGTAGCAAAATATCCCAAAAATATTCCTTAATCATATTTTGGATCAAGTTTACGAAGATTATCCTTGGTGTTTATATATACACCTTGTATCCAAAAACTTTAAAGTACTTTAATTTTGAATTTATTTTATTCTAAAGTTCATAAAGTTTCTTTTTGAAAATAATCCAAATTAAAATTCTATTCATGATACAGAAGGTTGTACTTACATCTTCTACCCAAAAATAGTTTGGAAGACTGTATTCATTCAGAATAGTTATAGCCATTTCTTTAGTAGTTCTATTTATTCTTTCAATAGTTTCATTTTTTTGAGGTGTTCTTACAGTATAAAAGGTGTGTTTAATACAAAAATTTGATAAAAAATAATTGAATTATTGATTCTAAAATTCTACACCATGATCACTTCTCAATGAAATTATTTTAAAACCTTTTTCACCTTTAAAAATTTTACAAAAACCTTCAAAAATAGTGAAAACTTCACCTTTGAATTTTATAAAATAAAACCTGGTAAAGCTAGTATAATCATATACTAAAACATAAACATATAATTTACCATCCAAAATTTCTATCCTTGATGGTCCAAACAAATTCATATGGATAATTTATAAAGGTTTTTATGTAGCAATATTTTTATTAGGTTTGAAAGATGATTTTTACTGCTTTCCAATTTGGCATAAATCATAAAATCTATCATTGTCAAATTTAATACTAGGAAAATTAGATTCAAATTGTTTCTTAGATAATGTATGTAAAACATAAATATTATAATGTTTAAGTCTTCTATGCCAAATCCATGATTTATTTGTCTTATAATTTAAACAATTCACTTTCTCTTTGAATAGGGAATTTAAACCAAAATATAAACATTATCAGTTCTTTGAGTCTAAATATCAGTAACTTATCTTTAAGCACAGAACATCATTTTATAGAAAAATCAACAAAAAATACATCAGCACAAAGTTGATAAATCCTTATCATATTTTTCTTTAACCCTTTCACATATAGTACATTGTTTATTGAGATAATGTTTGTATCTCCAAATGTTCCAACTCTAATTATTTTTCCTTTGGAATTGTCACCAAAGGTGACAAAACCTCCATTTATTTGTGTAAATTTGTGAAAAAAATTTGGATCTCCACTCGTATGAAGGGAATATCCATTGTCCATATTCCATATAGATTTATTTTTTCCTATGGCATGTTATATGCCGAAGTATTTAATCAAATGTTTGTTTTGGTTCTCCTATTTTCTTGGGTTCAATAGTTTTATCTTGAAAAGATCAAGGAATCCAAATCTGCTTTGTTTTTTCATAATTCATATCATTAGATTCAGATAAACCTTTTGAAACAAAAGCTATTTTAATGAAACTTATTTGGGGATTTTTCAAATAATATTTATTAGTGACATAGACATTCATTCCACAATGATAATATGTTTTATTTTTAGAATTTGGAGAAAATGGTTTTAATACAATATTGATTTCTCACCCTTTCTTCCTATTCCATATATTTCCCTTGAAAAAACATTCTTTATAAGAATTTAATTTAATATCTTTTTTCCATTACTAAAAAAACATGCAGCACTCTATGTTTTTACTTCATCTTGTAATGATTTGATCCTTTTTTCTTGATCAACACAGTTTGTTATAGATGAATTGGATTTTTCCATCAACTCTTGAAGTCGTTTAATAAAGGTATATATTTCACCTAAAACAAAATAATGAATATTTTTTAAAGACTTTTGCTTTTTTATCAAAGAATAATATTTTTCTTCTACATTGAATAGTAGGAAACTATTTTACCATTTGAGAAACTACTAGTATCAGAATAAGAAGAATAATAAGTTTGTAACTTTTCTTCTTCTTCATTGGCGATAAAGAACATGTTGGAATTTAGATTTGTTTGTTCTTTCCCTGAATCAGACTTTTAAGGACTATTAGAGTCTTAAGATACATTCCATGTAGTTTTCATTACTCTTTTTCCTCTATACACATAATCATGATTTTTTTGTTATGTATTTTCTAGTCTTTTTTTCATCTTTTAGTTGGGAGTAGTCTAGTCTTATATGACCTAAATTGTTTCATTTATAACATATGACTTCTCTAGAGTATTTCTCATCATTCTTAAAGTATTTTCTGAATCCTCTTTTCTTCATGTAGAAATTTATGAACTTTCTGGCTAACTAAGCCAGTTCTATTTTAGAATCAGTTGAATCCGAATTCTTCTTCTCTTTGACTTCTTAATTTGATCAACTTCCATGTTTCTGAGCAGTTACTTTCATAGAACTATTTTTTCTTTATTATTATCTTATGATCTTCAGCTTTATATTTTATTTATGATTTATACATCACTAGTGTCCCAATTAATTATTTAATTATTAGATCTTTGACAGTCGATGATTGTCAAATAACAACAGATTTGTCATTCCATTTAAAATTTAGTACTCTCAATAATTTTAAGGCTTTATTAGATTGTTTAATGGGTTCATCTAAGGCTGTAATATTATTGATAATTTCTGTAATCTTTTCATTCATTTGTGTGATGATTTCTCCATAAAACATTCTAAAGGTGTCAAACTTCAGCTTTTCTATTGCATAACTCATCTGTCTTACATTGTATATTTCTTGATAGGAAAATAAAATAGTTTACCAAATTTCATAGGCATTAGGACATTTTGAAACATGATTGAACACATCTGGTATAAGACCACAAATAATAACATTCATAATTTTTGAATTCATGTCATATCCATCCTCTATTGCAATATCCCATGTTTCTAGTTTTTTTGGAATATTATATCGGGTAATGATCTTTGAGTAAACTATAAATCCAATATTTTTAAGATAAATAATAATCCTTGATTTACAACACCCATAATTTTCACCATTGAAGTATGGAGCTCGAACCGCAGACATTCTTTCTCTAGGATAATCCATTTCCATCTATATATAGACCTCAAAACATTCATATTGCTATAGATTTTTAAAAAATCTAACCTTTGATACCAATTGTTAGGTCAGAATATACGAATTAATACACAAGAGGGGGGTGAATTGTGTCTTTCCAAAATCTTTGATAACTCTGTCTTTTAAAACCCACTAAAATTTATGTGAATATGTAGTGTTATTTGTCTGTATGTAAATATTCAGCAGATAAAAAGAAAGAAATAACAGAGTTTTTATAGTGGTTCGGGGCAAAAATATCCCCTAGTACACTCTACCAATCACTCTAACAGCGAGATTGATAAATTTCACTAGAATGGTTCTCTTATCACAAGACCAAAAATATCAGCAATTGAGTGCAGGTAGTAGACACCTTTATGGGACTTAATACATAGCCTTCTAGTTCTTTTACAAAGAACCAAAATATCCAAATCTTAGTCAGAGAAGTCGATAATCCACCACAACTGTGTACAAGTAGTGGAAACTAAAATATATCAAAATAGATTAATTTTTTGAAACATGTTAAACTTCATAATTGTAGCAACACATAATTGACAGTAGATAGATCTTCTTATTCAAAAATAATAATCTTTAAGATAGAACGAGTCTGAAGTGATCTAGTTTGCATATAGATCTTTAATTTAAAAACAACAACAAAATAGAGAAGTCACAAACTTACAGTAGAACAAGATAGAACATTTATCTCCAAAATGTATTCCTAAAATTGGAGTTGTTTTTTTCTGTAGAATTATGAAAAAAATCAATAAGAAAATATTGTATATGAATCACTTATCACATGAATATTTGAAGAGATATTATGAAAGAATATATAGAATATAAAAGACCTTATTTGGGTTTCAATATCTAAAAAAATAGCATGATTGGTCTTGGAAATTTAAATTTCAATTAACTTGGAGTGTCATAACTTCCCTTATAAATATGATAGATTTTCAATGTTGAGCATAGTTCTTTGAAACAATCAAAATGATCCTCGAATTGGTCTTCATTTCTATCTTGACTGTTGTAGTAATCTTGGATTGAATACGCATCTTGAAGAACTTCACCATTTTAGAACACAATGTAGGGTTGAGCTATGTTGCATTGGGTTTCTTTGTGTAGCGTAGGGTTCAACTACATAACGTATGGTTCCTTATCCATATTTTCATCTGCACATAACATAGGGATCAAAAATTAATCTAGGGATTATGATCCATACATTCATCATTGTCAGCATAAAATCCCAAGTGTAGCATTATTAAACCATACGTTCAATTTTCCTAAACATAGCATTGATTAACCAAACGTTCAATTTTCCCAAATGTAGGGTTGAAAACAGTAAATCTAGGCTCTAACATAGGGTTTCTGATCCATAGTCCTATCAATTTTCTATACGTAAGGATGACAATCCAAATGAAAACTCTTTAGCGTAATGTAAGGTTGATACCATATGCAAACGATAGCTTTTAAATGTAACGTAGGGATGAAATTAGTGTTTCTTTTATCATTATTGTAATGCTAAATTCCTTAAAATAGAATATAATTTTTTAACAAATGTACTTAAATAAATTATTAAAAAACAAACAAGGGTATTTGTGAACATCAAAATCCTCATAAAGTGTAGAGTATTGTTGAGATAATACATACCCAAAAATATCCCCCATTTTTATAATCACAAAACCTGTAACATAATCCTTAAAAATAGTATTTGTAAAATTCACAAAAAAAAGATAAAGATAAATTTTGAAATTTTCATTTCACAGAATTATTTTGAGAAAGAAAATTTTTCAAATAAATGAAATAATGTAGTTTACAAATATTATCCCCATATCCTTCAGAGATAGTTTCCTTAAATATAAATCTTCTCCCCATTTTGTTATATTAAATAGTTTGTTTGAAATAGTAAATGAAATAAAACATAGTTTAATATAGAACAGAACTAAAAATGAATAGTTATTTATTCTGGTATTAAAAAATGGAATCTAAGATTGGAAATGAAGTTTTGAACTGAAATAAAAATAAATAAATCTAAATACAAATCAACTAAATTTTAATATACATTCAAATGTTTTGAAATGTTATAATAAAATCCATAATCAATAAGGGGCTAAAAATAAATGGTTATAGTTCAGTTTCAGAAGGGACAAAGGGTTATTCTGGATGAGGAAGGGAATGAACTCCACTACTAGGATCAATTAACGTCAACAATAGGATTTGGAAATAGTTGTTGAACACATCTCTTGAATGCTGAAGTAACTTATTGGAATCATTTTTAACCTTCAAGATTTACACTAAATTAATCATTACAAAATCATTCACAACTTCTTTAGACTGGATGAATTAGGTAATCCTTTCCTTGACTTGATGAATCATAGGTCCCAACCAGGATTCATTGGAAGTAAGTTTGTCACGACCCGACCCAATGAGGCTCAAGCCATGACTCCCCAAGCCCGCCTCCAATAGGCTAGGGGCTGGCGTATAGCGTCGAGAAGGATATCACCCACATGGGAGGCACTAGACTAAGATACCTTTACACACGCACCTACATACACCTCCATGAAACAGTGAAGAGATATATATAAAAACTGAAAACAAAATTCATGGATACAACTATCCCAAACCAGCATGCAACAGAAGTACAAATGGGAAAAACATGGCCCACCAATGGAAATACAGAAAAGTGTACAACCTACTTGTAAGAAGGGGTATACTACCAAATGAACCACCGGAAATCTCCTTGACATAGCTCTAGTAAGACTCCATAGTTAGTCCTACTCACTTAGCTCCGCCTGCTCCGGGTCCTCCCGGGACACCGTTGAAAGGCATGTGGTCTGCACAAGACACAAACATGTGCGGGCAAATCCCGCACATTGGTGAGTATAAAAATACTCAGTAGGCACCCCCAAAACCCAAAACAAGAGAGAAACTGAAAGTTAATAGTCCGCTCATCCCAGCCAGAGGGAACCCAGAAGAGAGAGAAACTCCATATCGTGACCATCCTCGGCTAAACACAAATAGTCAGCTCAACTCAGGTGTATGCCCATAGATATACCATGAGGAATCTGGATATACCCATCTCACGCACCAAGCCACATGAGGTACCGACCTCATCACCAGCAATGGGTCACAACCAAGAGATTACACTCCATGATCACTGTCATCACAGATGACACTCGTCTGACAGATACACTCCATCGGGTCCCACACAAACATCTTAGACGCACACCTGAGAGATCACGCTCGTCAGGTATCATCATAGTTTACATCATGCTGAATCAACGGATTCACCAAACTCCTCAGATAGGGGATTTCTCCTAGGGTCTGCTAGGGGATACCATAACCCACACCGGTATAAAAAGATATCACAGATAGGGGATCACTCCCTGGGTCCGCTGGGGGATACCACAACCCGATCTGACATTCGTAGATCTCACAGATAGGGGATCACTCCCAGGATCCACTGGGAGATACCACATCCCAATCTGGCGCTCAGCAAAAACACATCACTCAGATAGAGGATCATCACCCGTGTCACAGCAGTCACGACGATACCAAAACCCTATCAGGTAAATCTCGCGCTGTAGGGGATCGAACTGACGATGCCGCAACACTCCATAAACCACGTGCTGAGTAGGGGATCGTATAACCAAATATACTACAACCCTACTATAATCCTCATGTTTAGTAGGGTATTGTACACCTGATGATGCCACAAACCCTATCGAGCACGGCCCATTTCATAGGGGATCATATTCTCGATGATGCCACAAACCCGACGGGGTTAACCTGCTAGATAGGGGATCACCGCCTGTTGTTATATGGTCATAGCGATACCAAGAACCCGATATAGGGAAATGATGCTAGAGGATCCTGCTCCGGGCCCACCAAAGGGATTTCACAACACTAACAGATTAAACATCCCATCGAGAGGATCACAAATATATACTAGGGTTGTGATACCTTGAAAAACCTCTTAGGAATGAACCAAGGGATTACCCTCAACCACAGCTGGTCCAAACGTGGCTAACACAAGAAACCCACCACAATGCCACACTATGCACCCCAAGGCTGATACTGAGGCCACCATCACGATCCACTCAGAAAAACACACAGGATAGGCTGTTTACTCACCCAAAACAGACAACTGGTGAAAAAGGCACTATTCACCATAGATAGTCCACGCAGGCCCACACCACGATCTTGAATCTCATCAAGCGAGTCATACCACTGCGATCCCCTCGGAAAAACACACGGGATTGATTAATAGTTCATCTGAAACGGACACCTGGTTAAAAAGGTATTATTCGTTGAAGCCAGCTCAATTGGGGCCCATGCCTCGATCCCAAAAATCATCGAACGGATCGTGCCATTGTGATCCTCTCGGAAAAACACACAGGATCGACTATTCATCTACCAAAATTGGACTCCTGGTGAGATAGTTCTATTTTTTTGTAAACGCGCAAACCCGACCTCATGGGGTCCACTCCCCAAACTCCGTCCCAACACATGAAAACCAACAAGAAAAGTATGCAACACCATCAAAGCCTCAACGCCACTGACATCACGTCATCTGACGCTCCAGGTAGAAGATACAATGGCCCGAAGTCGAATAATAATAAAAAATTATTATTTTATTCATTGTTTCAAGCTCTAGGGCCATGATCCCAAAAATTATAACTCTTGAACCCATACCAAAGGTTTTTCCTTGTTGGCAGGGTCACGTCACCGCAGACGGCATACGAAACGGACACCCGGTTAGAAAATTGCGGGGGTTTAAATAACCCCCGGACGAAGACTGGGTCGAACTAGCCTGACCTGGCCAGTCAGGCTGGCCTGAACCAGCCCACCCCGGCTGGCCCGCTCCACCACACTAGGAGGTGTGCCACCGTCCCTCAGGCGGTGGTGGCCGCCTTGCTGCGCCGGTCTTCTGTGGCTAGCCACCCCTCGCCGGCGTCGGCGCCGCTGCGCCGGGGAGGCTTCCGCGGACAACCGGGACCACACCGATGGTCCGTTTTTGAACCCAGAGGTACCTGAGCGACCCTCGGGACCCCTTCTACACTACTACGGATTCAAAATGAAGAAAAAAGCAGTAGAAACAGAATCGGGGATTAAAACTCAAATCACCTACCTCGCGGGAGAAACACTGAAGCTTTGGGTGCAGAATGACTCCTACGACGCGCTGGAACTCGATCAGCCAACGATCTGCGTCGAAAATGGCTGATGTCAGCTCCTTCTTGGGTCGTTCATTCATCGTTGAAGAGGAGGAAAGGGGTGGTGGTCTGCGTATACAAGGATTTCAGGGGTAGATGAAGGTTGTTTTTATTTTTTAAATTTTTTTAAAACAATCAACTCACACACACGACCCCACCTCAGAACAAACCTCTCAGTGCAGAGAAAATGAGGTTTCCCCTAGGGTAAACGGGCAGTTTTGAATTCAATGACTGGCTTAGATTTTTGATCTGAGACTCCGTTCAGATTTTATTTGAGCAGACGCTCATAAATAAAATTTTCAATTTATTTACGGAAACACCCCTGGTGGCTTTTCTCACAGCAGGCCCGCTCCCGCAAAGTTTACACCCCGCCTAGGGTAAACCATATGCTCTGGAAACAACTGTGCCCTCATATTCCTATTCTGAGACACCATTTAGTAGATAACACACCCTTCCACATGTATAGTATAAAAATACTTAATATTTTTATAAAATTAATTTCGGGCTCACAGGGCCTCAGAATCGCATGCCATCTTCACGCCTAGCTCTGGAATCATTCGTAGGAATATTCGAAAGTCTGACAGGGCCAAAACCCAAGTCGGTATATCCTCCCCACCTTAGAACTTTTTGTCCCCGAAAATCCCTATGCACAAGGGAAGCAACTGGACTCTCAATTGGGTCTCCCACACCAGCGAGTTCGCCAACAAACACCCATGCCTGAACACATAAGTCAGAGGGACTCATCCACCATGCCTTAACACTATCCTCTTTGGGTGGAACTAACTCGCCTGTACGGTTTTGATCACGTCACAAAAATGCATCTCGGTGGGGGAAGGATCCCTCTTCTTTACACATTCAAAGCACACCAAACAACACCCACACATGGTCTTACCAACGCCCTGAACAAAACACGAGCAAGAAACTAAAAGGTAAGAGTACCACTAAATAGTGTCTAACAAACTACTACATAAAGTAGAAAGGAAACAAGGAATACCTCTATCCATCTGTGGAGCCTCTGGGTCAACAAACTCTATGGAATGCAGTTGTCCTCACCCTCGCCCTCCAGCTCCCTAAGCTCGGCGTGGACCACCTGGGGGTGGTGGTGGTTGCATCTGATACCGACTACCACCTCATGCTACTTCACTGGCTCTATCATGATGTTTGTCACCCTGCAGATCTCATTGCTCGAGAAGCTGCCTCTACCAAGGTGGTCTGTCGAACGGCTCCCTCTCAGTAGCACGACGGGTCAGAAAATCTATAGAAAGATGTCCCCAACCGTCGCAAGTGTAACACCACCTCTCCTACAGCTGACCCAAACTGGCATGTGATCCCTGTGATCCCTTAGCTGCAGATCCTTTATCCTGGGGTTGCCTCTTGAAACGTCGGCCATGTCCAGACTCTTGCGCCTGCATCCAGCTACTAGATGCTAATCCAACTGACGAAGTCTCAGCTCCCGCATGCCCAGGACTAATAGGCGGGATCTGCTCACCCAGAAATCTCTCCACCACCAACGATCGCTCCAGCACTCCAGCATAGGTGGGTAGACACAATGAAACCTCATCTTCCTGGATGTCTCTGTGTAGCCCCTACTTGAAGGTCCAAACCCTAAAGAACGGGTCTTGAACCATATCCAGGGAGTAGTGAGACAGGTCTGTAAACCTCGCTAAGTACTCTGACATAGTCATACCCTCCTATCAAAGCTGAAGAAGCTCTTGGATCCACACTAACCTCAGCGTCCCTGGATAGAACTCTTATCAAAATAGACACTAAAACTCTACCCACGTGAGAATCTCCTCCTCATGGGACTGTGTCACTAGGCTCCACTATCTCCCAGCCAAACCATGCAGAAGGCTCGCCGCTTGGACCACCATCTGATCTGGGGTTTTCCTCACTAGGCAAAAAACTTGGGTGACTACTTCGAGCCAGTCATCAGCTGCCTGAGGATCTGGATCACCCCAGATCCTCAGAGGTCGCTGCCTCTGGAACTCGTACAGTGCACTCAGCATGTGCACAACCTCATCCTGCACTACTGGAACAACCAGCTACTCGACAGGTGGTGGATCAACCGGTGGACCACCTAGAGGTCCATCCTCAGAACTCGTGCCCTGGTCTACAGCCTCTACAAGGGGCGGATCGTCACCACAATCCCGCTGTGAAAATCTCACTAGCTGTCGTCATGGAGGAATCCTAAAACACAATCAAGATGATCCATGGTCAAAGTGTATATCTAGAGAGCTAACTCATGAAGAACAATGGAAACCCAAAAACCCAGTCATATATGATGCATGCACTGTTATGTCCCTGCGACTAGTTTCCAAATTCCCCAAGTCGAAAGGCAGATTATTAGAGCCCTGGTGAATGGATATGTCATCCACTGCACCAACACTAAAGTCCCTGGCTTGAAAGATGAACTCGAAACTTCCTAACACATCCACTATGAAACCCAAACCAAACTCACAGCTAGACCAACTATGCTCTGAGATCCCAAAAGTAGAACCTCCTCTGATACCACGCTAACACGGCCTAACCGAATGGGGCTCGAGCTGCGACTCCCCAAGCTTGCCTCTAATAGTCCAGTGGATGGTGTCTAGCACCGAGAAGTCTATCACACACATGGGAGGAATTAGCCTAAGGTACCTGTACACATGCACCAACATACACATACATGAAATAGTGTAGAGATATATATAAAAATTGAAAATAAAATGCATGCATACAACTATCCCAAACCATAGTACAATAGATGTACAAAAGGGAAAAATAGGGCCCACCAAAGGAAACCAACAAAAGTAACCGGCCTGCTTGGAAGAAGGGGTACGCTGCCAAAAGCACCACCAGAAAGCTCCTCGACACAGCTCTGGTAAGACTCCACAGTTAGTCCTGCTCACTCAGCTCCGCCTGCTCCGGGTCCTCCTGGGACACCATCGAAAGGCATGTGGTCTGCACAAGACACAAACATGTGTGGGCAAAGCCCATCCAGGGGTGAGTATAACAATACTCAGTAGGAACCCAAAAAAACCAAAACAAAAGAGAGAAACCAAAAGGCAACAGTCCACTCATCCCAACCATAGGGAACACAGAAGAGAGAGAAACTCCATCTCATGACCATCCTCGGCTAAACACAATAAGTCAGCTCAACTCAGGTGTATACCCATACATATAGCAGGAGCAATCCAGATATACCCAGCTCATGCACCAAGCCACATGAGGTACCAACCTCATCACCAAAAATGGGTCACAACTAGGAGAGCACACTCCATGATCACTGTCATCCCAGATGACACTCGTCCAAGAGATACACTCTATCAGGTCCCACAAAAACATCTCAGACACTCACCCGAGAGATCACGCTCATCGGATATCATCACGGAGGACATCACGTTGAATCAACGGATTCACCAATCTCCTCAGATAAGGAATCTCTCCTAGGGTCTTCTAGGGGATACCAGAACCCACACTGGTATACGAAGATCTCACAAATAAGGGATCACTCCCAGGGTCTGTTGGGGGATACTACAACCCGATCTGGCATTCGTAGATCTCACAGATAGGGAATCACTCCTAGGATCCGTTGGGGGATACAATAACCTGATCTGGGGCTTGACAGAAACACATCACTTAGATAGAGGATCATCACCCACGTCACGACAGTCACGACGATACTGAAACCCTATATGGTAAATCTCACGCTATAGGGGATCAAACTGACGATGTATCAACCCTACAGAAACCACGCACTGAGTAGGGGATCGTATAACCAACGATATGGAAACCCTACTATAATCCTTATGCTGAGTAGGGGATTGTATACCCCATGATGCCACAAACCCTACTGATCATGACCCACTGCATAGGAGATCATATTCCTGATGATTCCACAAACCTTACAGGGTTAACCTGCTATATAGGTGATCGTCGCCCATGGTTAAGCGGTCACAACGATACTAAGAACCCGATCTAGGGAAACGATGCTATAGGATCCTGCTCTGGGCCCACTGGAGGGATTCCACAACTCTAAATGATTAAACATCTCATTGAAAGGATCACAAACCTATACTGGGGTTGTGATGTCGTGCAAACCCTTGTTGGAATGATCCAAGGGAGTACCCTCAACCACTGCTGGTCCAAACATCGCTAACCTGAGCGACCCACCACAACACCACACCATGCACCCCAAGGCTGATACCGAGTCCACCATCATGATCCATATGGAAAAACACACAGGATAGGCAGTTTACTCACCCGAATCAGACAACCGGAAAAAAAGGCATTATTCACCGTAGCAAGCCTGTGTGGGCCAACACCATGATCATGAATCACATCAATTAGATCATATCACTGTGATCCCCTCGAAAAAACACACGGGATCGACTACTCGTTCATCCAAAACAGACACCCGGTGAAAAAGGTACTATACACCGAAGCCATCATGGGTAGAGCTCATGCCTCGTTCTCGAAACTCAACGAATGGATCGCACCATTGCGATCCTCTCAGAATAACACACAGGATTGACTATCCACCCACCAAAATTGGACTCCTGGTGAGATAATTGTGTTTCTCCATTAAAGACCAAACCCGACCTCATGGGGACAGCACCCCAAACTCTGTCCCAACACCCAAAAACCAACAAGAAAAGTCCTCTGCACCATCAGGGCCTCAACGCCACTGACAGCACGTCAATCGGATGCTCCGAGTAAAAGATACAATATCCGAAGTTGAATAATAATAAAATATTATTATTTTATTCGACGTTTCAAGATCCCGGGCCACGATCCTGAAACATAAAACTCCTAAAACCACACCAAAGGTTTTGCCTTGTTGCTAGGGTCGTGTTGCCATAGATGGCATGCAAAACGGACACCTAGTTAGCAAACTATGGGGGTTTAAAGAACCCCCGGAAGAAGACTAGGCCAGACCGGCCCAACCTGGCCGGTCCGGCTGGCGTGAACCGGCCCGTAGCGGCCCGAACTGGCCTGGATGCCGCCACCCCCCCCCCCCCAGCCCGCAGCCCGCCCCTCCGCGAGACCGTGGCCCTCCACTGCGTTGGTTGGCGCACCGCCGCACCTCAGAAGGTCGTCGCCGCCTTACCGCGTCAGCCCACCGTGGCCGGCCACCGCTTGCCGGTGCCAGGGTCGCGTTAGCAAGGCTTCCGTGGACCGCCGAGACCACCCCGGTGGTCCGTTTTTTGATCTGGAGGTTCCTGCGCTACCCTCAGGACCCCTTCTATACTGCTTTAGATTTATAATGAAGAAAAATGCACAGAAATGGGATTGGGGGTTAAAACTCAAATCGCCTACCTCGCGGGCGAAACACCGAAGCTTTGGGTGTAGAAAGACGCCTGAGATGTGTTGGAGCTCAATCTGCCGATGATCTGCATCGAAAAAGGCTGGCATCGGCTCCTCCGTGGGTCGTTCATTCATCGGTTAAGAGGAGGATGTGGGGGTGGTCTGCGCGTACAAGGGGTTGGGGGGAGATGAGGTTTGTTTGTTTTTATTATTATTTTTTAAAAAAAATCAACTCACACAGACATCCCTGACTTAGACCAAACCTCCCGGCGCAGAGAAAATGAGGTCACCCCTAGGTTAAACGCGTCGTTCTGAACGCAACGGCAGACTCATAGTTTTGACTCGAGACTCCGTTCAGAAGTTATTCGAGCCAACGCTCATAAATAAACTTTTCATTTTATTTACAGAAATGCCCCTAGTGTATTTTCTCACAGCAGGCCCACGCCCGCAAAGTTTAAACACTGGTTAGGGTAAATAGCACGCTCTGGATGCAACCGTGCCCTCATATTTTCTTTCTGATCTACCATTTAGGAGATAACACACCCCCACAACAGGCATAGTATAAAAATACTTAATATTTTTATAAAATTAATTCCAATCACACCGAGCCTCAGAATCACATGCCGTCTTCGTTCCTAGCTCTAGAATTATTCATAGGAATATTCTGAAGTCTGACAGGGCCAAAAACCAAGTCTCTACAAAGTTTAATTATCAAATGTCTCTGATTCTCCAAGAAAACATTAAAATGAATGCTATCACATTGAAGAGTGTGTATCTTGTCATTAAAATCATCCAAAATAGAAGTTATTGCCTCAAACTTATTAAGAAGTCCTAGAAGTGTTTGGTGAGAAGAGGTAGATTCTTTGTTTTTTTCCCTGAGAGACTGAAACTCTCTTCCAATCATTAACTTGAATTCATCAAACTTTTTCTTCTTGATATATGCATCCTTCAATGCAAAAAATTATATTGACATGTTTGCTATTAGTTCCTTAATATCTCAAACTGAAATGATATTTTTTTGTATTTGCTAAAATGAAGCTTTTGAGATTCATACTCAGATCTCGGTATAGAATAAAATTTATACACTTCAAACTACTTCTTCTATACTTCAAACTATTCTCTTAAAAACAAAACTTGAGCTTCCAAATGATATATCTTTATAATATGATAATTAGCCTATAAAAGTGAAGATTTAGTAAAATTAGATCCTATTTTATCGACTTAAACAATAGCCAGGGTTGTTTCACCAGCTCCCTCTGGTCTGTTTCCCAAATATGATCCTCCCAAAACACCAGAATTAGAAACAATCTAAGATCCAGGATCAGGGACCTCATGACTTTGAGCCTCCTGCTCAACATTCACATATACTGGGTTCTCATGACCAAATATTTATCCTTTCTCACCGGGTGAAATGATATCCACATTTCCAACCACAACCTTAACAACAACTTCTGAAACATTTATAGATACAATTCTTCTTTGAACAAGAGAGCCTTATGTACTTGACTCTCCATTGTCTTTAGGGATCTATATCACATAGAATATTGAAGGGATAACCCTTTTATACCCTTGATAATCTTTTAAAAACCTCTGTTGTTGCTCAGCATGAACTGGAAGCAAATTGTTGCATGATTTTCTCTATAGAAAACCAAGCTTTTTGACTATCCCAACATTAAACTTATTACCTTGGTGATAGGATATTCCAAAAAACATACTTACAATCTTCCCTTTTCTTTCTAAAATAAATAAATAATCCCACCACAATTATAATACCCCATATTTTAATCTGGTTGGAAGTAATGATTTGGATAATGAATCATATTCTAAGAGAAATTAAACTTAACATTATCAAAACCAAAAACATGATGTGCATGTCTAGATAGAGAACCTTCTCAAGCTCAGCAGTTCTGGAAAAAATCCATGATTTAATAAACTTTATCCTTACTTGTCAGTTAGGAGAAAGTTATTTTGTAAACACCTTATTGATATCCCTTATTCCAATCAGATAAAAGATAATGCCCTCAAATGTATTTCTTCTATTTCTAATGTTCCTTAAATCAAAATGAAACTCCCCCTCATGGAGACATATAAACATTTTAGTCATTTAAAAGATGGAAATGAAATTTTTTATCAAACTTATAAATAATAGAATCTTCATCTAAATTGAAACTAAATGAAGCATTCTTACAAAAAAAAATTATCTTCTCCAAAGGTGTAAACTAGGCCTTGAAATTTTATAGTGTCTTTAAGAGACAAATTATTAGAATCTAAATATTCAAAATATATTTCCTTTACATACAAGACTTTTTGAGCTTTCCCCGTAGCGTACATACTGTTATCCTACTCAGCATCAATGAATCATTGCGAAGTTACCATTTCTAATGTCTTCGAAACAGAAGTTTTTTAAGGGTTTAATGTTTTTGGTTGATGGGAAATAAAAGAAAGAGGTTCTTTGTGAGTTGAATGGAGAGAAGTATGAGAGAAAGATAAGGAAAATGGTTTTCTCATTCTGATTGAGGATGTACTCATTAATTGTTTTTTAATTTTAAAAGATAAATAAAATAAAATTGAAATAAAATTATTTTCTAAAAAAATTGAATAAAAACAATTAAAATATATTAAATAAGACTTACTAATAAAAAATTGATAACTGAAAATAAATTAATAAACAATCCCTTAAACTAAAATAATCCTACCCCCCCCCCTTTAATAAAATCAAAACTATCAATAGGAAGTGGTTTAGAAAAAATATCAGTGAATTGATATTTGGTATTAAAAAATTCTAAAGATATATCCCTTTTAGTGATATGATCTCTTAGAAAATGATGTTATATATCAATGTGCTTATTCCTGGAATGACTTATAAGATTTTTTGATATATTAATTGCTATGATGTTATCAAAAAAATAGGAATACTATTAAATTTTAGTCTAAAATACAATATAGTGTTTTTAATCCACAAAAAATGTGGACAAAAACTGTCACGAGACACATATTCTGCCTCAGTGGTTGACAGGAAAACTGAATGTTTCTTCTTAATAGACTATGAAACTGAATATTTTCCTAATAAGTGACAAGTTACTGAGCTACTTTTTCTATCTAATATACATTATCCAAAGTCAGAATCTGAATATGAAATTAAATTAAAATCATAAGTTTTGGGGTTGCAAAAATATTGAAAAACAGATCCCTTTAAATATCCATAAATTCTTTTGACAGTAGTAAGATGGAATTATTTTGGATTTGATTGAAATCTAGCACAAATACATACAAAAATAAATATAAATAGTCTTCTATTAATAAGATATAAAGAAATTTCAATCATACCTCTATATGAATTGTTGTCAACAGGTTTTCCAGCTTCATCCAAATCAAGTTTTATATTAGTACACGTAGGTGTTGTATATGTCTTGATATTATCAAGTCCAAACCTTTTTAGTAAATCAATAATATAGTATCTTTGATTTAAATCATTTACAATTTTTTTTGGTAAATTTCAAATCTTAAAAATAAATTTAGTTTTATCATCATACTCATTTCAAATTCTTTTTTCATTAGATTTGAAAAATCATGATAAATATATTTATGGGTTGAACCATAAATAACATCATCAACATAAATCTGAACTAATAAAATCTAAAAAAATGGTTTTATTAAAAAAAAAATTGGATCTAAAAATCCAATATTAAATCCATTTTTAAAAGAAAAGAACTTAATCTTTCATACTAAGCTCTACGTGCTTGTTTAAGCCCATAGTGATATTTAGTGATTTTAAAAATAAAATTAAGTTTTTGAGTATTTTCATAACTAGGGGGTTGTTCAACATAAAATTCCTCCATTAAATGGCCATTTGAAAAGTAAGATTTAACATCCATCTGATAAAATTTAAAATTCATATGAGATGCATAAGCTAAAAAGATTCTAATTGCTTCTAATATACCTATAGAGGAAAAGGTATCATCATAATCTATAAATTTTTCCTAATTATATCCTTTAGTAAATAATTTGGATTTATTTATAGTAATTATCCCATGATCATTCTGTTTATTCCTAAAGACCCACATAGTTCCTATAACTGGATAATTGGTTGGTCTTTCTACTAGTTCCCAAACTTCATTTATTTTAAACTAGTTTAGCTTTTCATACATTTCTAACATCCAAATTTAATCATCTAAGCCTTCATCAATAGTATTAGGTTATAATTGAGATATAAAGGTAGAAAATTCATTTTGGTTTCCTAAATTTATTCTAGTATTAATTCCAGTATCTAGGTCTCCTATAATAGTTTATAAAGGATGGTTCTTTAGGTTTTTAGAATGTCTAGGAAGATAACTTTTAGGTTATTCATTTTTATGTTCTTTAAAATTGGATTTAACTTTATTAATATCAAAATCAAACTCATTTTTAATAGTTTCAAGTATCATGTTATCAAAAGAGACAGTGACCTCATCAGTTTGATCTTTCTCTTTATTAAAAGGGTTAGTTTCATAAAACTTTGAATGAACTGATTCTTCAATAATCCTTGACATTTTATTAAACACTCTATTTGCTTCAAAGGTAGAAAAAAATCCCAAAAATTTTCCTTAATCAGATATTGGATCAAATTTACCAAGATTATTCTTGGTGTTCAAAATATACACCTTGTATCCAAAAACATCATAGTACTTTAGGTTTTATGTTATTCCAAAGTGTAGATGTTGTATTTATGAAAATAGGAGAAATTAATACTCTATTCATGATATAGCAGGTTGTGATTATATCATCTTCCCAAAAATAGGTAGCAAGACTATATTCATTCATCATATTCCTAGCCATTTCTTGAATAGTTATATTTATTCTTTCAACAATTCAATTTTGTTGAGTAGTTCTTGGTGGATAGAAGGTGTATTTAATACCCAAATTTAAGAAAAAAATAAGTGAATTATTGATGCTCAAATTCCTTACCATGATTAATTCTCAATGAAATTATTTTAAAACCTTTTACATTTTGAAAAAGTTTACAAAAAAATTCAAAAACAGTGAAAATTTGACTTTTTCATTTTATAAAATAAACCCAAGTAAATATAGTATTATCATATACTAAATCATAAAGATAAAATTTACTAGCCAAACTTGTTATCCTTAATGGTCCAAACAAATCCATATGGATAAGTTCTAAAGGTTTTAATGTATCAAATTTGTTAATAGATTTTAATGATGGTTTGTGCTAAATTACAATTGGTCATGAATCACAGAATCTGTAATTTTAAAATTTAAGACTAGGAAAATCAGAAAATAACGATCAATTAGATAATTTATATAAAACATAAATTATACAATGTCTAAGTCTTCTATTCCAAATCTAGGATTCATTTGTCTTAGCAGTTAAACAATTCAATTTCTATTTACATAATGAATTCAAATCCAAAGTATAAATGTTATCATTTTCAGGTAGAATAAATGTCTGTAACTTATATTTAAACATAGAATAATATTTTTTAGAAAAATATACATAAAATCCAGAATCACAAAGTTGATAAATACTTATCATATTATGCTTTAATCCTTTCACATTCAGTACTTTTTTCTTGACATAGTCTTCGGATCTCAACAGTTCCAAATCAAGTTATTTTTCCTTTGTAATTGTCATGAAAAGTGAAAAAACCTACATCCATTTCTATTAGTGTGGGAAAATTTAATGGATCTCTACTCAATTTCCTAGAATATCTACTTTTTATATACCATATATTATTTTTGTCCCTATATCCTATTATCTATTAATGTATTTAAAAAATGTTTGTTTTGGAACCCATATTTTTTTAGGTACTATAGTGTTAGCTAGGAAATATCTCGAAATCTAGATCTGCTTTATTTTTCCATAATTCATATAATTATATTCAGATAAATTTTCTGAAACAAAAACTCTTTTAATTCCAATTATTTGGGGATTTTTTAAATAAAAATTATTAGTGACATAGCCTTTAGTTCCACAATGATAACAGGTTGTATTTTTAGAATTGGGTACAAAATAGTTTTTATACAATTTTTATTTATTAACCACAATTCATATTCCATATCTTTCCCTTTTAATAACATTATTTCCATGAAATTCATTTAATATATTTTCTCCTTTAGTAAAAAATGAGCAATATTCTTATAAATTTCTACTTAATCTTGTAATGATTTGATAGTTTTTCATGATCAGCACATTTTTTTGTAGATGCATTGAATTTTTCATCAAATCTTCATATTGTTTAAGAAAGGTGTCTCTTTCACCTAAAATGACACTATTAATATTTTTTAAAGACTTATACTTCTTTATCAAAGAATCATACTTTTCTTATAATATTGAATAGTAGGAAACTAGTTTATCATTTGAGAAACTACTAGTATCAGAATCATAAGAATAATAAATTTGTACATTTTCTTCTTCTTCATTAGCCATAAAGCACATGTTGGCCTTTACATTTGATTGATCCTTCTCTGAATTTGGCTTTGAAGGACTGCTGGATTATTCAGGTATACTCCATGTATATTTAATTTCTATTTTTCCTTTATGCTCCTAATCATATTTTTTTATATATCTTTTCTGTCCTTTTTCTTTCATCTTTCAGTTGGGGGTACTCTGGTGTTATATGACCTAACATTTTTCATTCATAACATCTAACTTGTCTAGAGTATTTCTCATCCTTCTTAAAGGATTTTTTGAATCCTATTTTCTTCTTGTATAACTTTCTAAACGTTATAAATAACTGAGCCAGTTCCATTTTAGAATTAGATGAATCTGAATTCTTCTTCTCTTTGAATTCTTTCTTTTATCTTCTGTTATGTTTCTAAGATATTAATTTCAGAGTATTATTTTCTTTCTTTATTATAATTTTATGATCTTCATCTTCATCTTTCATTTCTTCTTCATACATCATCAGTGTCCCAATTAATTATTTCATTGTCAGATATATGATAGGTGATGATTATTGAATAGTAGCAAATATGTCATTCCATTTAAAAGGTAATACTATCAGAACTTTTAATACTTGATCAGATTATTTGATGGGTTCAGAGAAGGATGTAATATTGTTGCTAATTTCTGTAAGCCTTCCATTCATCTGTGTAATGATTTCTCCATCAAACATTCTAAAGTTGTCAATATTCAGCTTTGTTGTTTCATACCTCATCTATCTTACATTGTCTATTCCTTCATAAGAAACAACAACAGTTTTCCACATTTCATAGGTAGTAAGAAATTTCGAAACATGATTGAACTCGTCTGGACTAAGACTACAAATAATATCATTCATAGCTTTTAAATTCGTGTCATTTTCAGCTTATATTATAGTATCACATATTTTCAGTTAATCTGAAATCTTATATGGGGTAATGATATTTAGTAAACTATTAATCAAATATTTTTAAGATAAATAATATTCCTTGATTTCTAACACCCATAATTTTCACCATTGAAGTATGGAGCTCGAACCATAGAAATTTCTTCTCTATGATCAGTCATTTCCTTATTTTTATAAACCTTAAAACTTTCATCTTGCTATATATTTTTCAAAAATACAACATTTGATACCCATTGTTAGGTTGGAACATACAATGTAATACAAAATAGTGGGTGAATTTTTTATTTCCAAAATCTTCCACAATTATGGCTTTTAACACCCACTAAAATTTATACGATTATACAGTGTTATTCTTCTATATGAAATATGTAGGAGATAAATAGAAATAAAGAACACATCTTTATATAGTGGTTTGCAGAAAAAATATCCCCTAGTCCACTGCACCAATCACTCTCTCAGTGAGCTTGGTAAATTGTATAAGAATTGTGCTCTTATCACAAGACCAAAAATATCAACTATTGAGTGCAGGTAGTTGACACCTTTACAAGACTAAATAAAAATCCTTCTGGTTATTTTACAGGGAACCAAAATAACCACAACTTAGTCCAAGAAGCTGATACTTCAGCACAACTGAGAATGAGTAGTTGAAACTAAAATAAGTCAAAAGATATTGATTTGTTGAAATAGGTTAAACCTCAAAATTGTAGCGGCATGCAATTGACAGTAGATAGATCTTCTTATTCATAAATAATAATCTTTAAGATATAATGAGTCTGATGTGATATAGGATTCATATAGATATTCAATTTAAAAATAGAAACAAAATGGATCAGTCACAAACTTACAGTATAACAAGATAGAACGTGTATATCTCTAAAATGCAGTCCTTTAATCAGAGTTGTTTGTTTGCTATAGAACTATAAAAATAATTTCAATAAGGCAGTATTGTATGTGAATCACATATCACATGTATATTTGAAGAGATATTCTAAAGGAATACATATAATAGAAAATAATTTATTTAGTGTTCCAGATCCAAAAGAATATCCTGATTGGTTGCGGGAATTAAAAATTCAATAAACTAGGAGAGTCCTAACTTCCCTTAGAAATATGAGAGATTTTCTTTGATGAACACGATTCTTTGAAATAATCAAGACAATCCTTGAATATTTCTCAATTTCTATCTTGACAATTTCAGTAATCTCATATTGAAAACATGACTTGAAGAACATTTTCATTTGAGAACACAACTTCGTGTTGAGAGTCATAGCGTAGGGTTAAAATATGTAATATATGGTTCCTTATCCATATTTTCATCTGCACATAACAAAGGGATCAAAAAGTTACATTGGGATGATGATCTATATGTTCATCTTTATCAGTATAAAATCTGATACATAGTATTAATAAACCATACATTCAATTTTCACTAATGTATACTTGATTAAACATACGTTCAATTTTCTCGAACATACGGTTGCAAATAGTAAATCAAGACTCCAACGTAGGGTTGATGATCCATACACGTGTCAATTTTTCGAATGTAAGGATGACGATCCAAATGAAGACTATTTAGCGTAATGTAATATTGATACCATACATAAACTATATCTTTTTATTGTAATTTAGCGATGAAAATAGAGTTTCCATAATCATTCTTGTAATGCTAAATTCCTTAAAATAGAATTTAAATTCCTGTCAAATGCACTTAACAAAAATTTAATAGAAAAAAAAGGGTATTTGTGAACATCAAAATAAACATAAATTATAGAGTATTGTTGAGACAGTACATGCACAACACCTTCTCCCCTCCAATTCCAGAGTCACATTTATTATCATTACAAGTTCATGTCAAGAATGCATTTAAAGACAAAACTATGTCTTACATTGAATATGAAGAAGAAATATATGGAACTTCTTTGATATATGGAATTGGTATCGAGACTCTAGTTGATATTCTCAAGCATGAATGGATGGGCATATCAGTTGTGAATACATAAATATGGTACATATTCATAATATTTTTTTTCAAATAGTGAGCTAATATATTTATTAAATTTAATAAATATTCATATTTTCTAGAGGGGTTTATATAAAAACTATATAAAGGTAAGAACATTCGAATCCTGATTTGGATTAATTAATCATTGTATCATCTATACTATAAAAATTACTTTGGATAAAAAATAAATTGAGAATAAAAAAGACGAGTTACTCAAATAGTTTGATCTAAAAACATCAAACGATAAACTCTTTTTGATGCTGACAATATAGATGTAAAACTCTACAATCTAATAACATAAAATATATTTTTTATTTTTTTCATTACTTATTTTTTTTATTCTTTAATAATCACTACATTCTAATCACAATCAACCTAGATGCCCCAAACATTTATTTTGGATCCAATGCATGGATATCCAACAAACTGACCACACAAGATGTGTATTGTTAATATTTAATACACTGAAATCAACATTTTATAGATAAAATTCAAATTAGATGTTTTATTCTATGTTTTAACTATTATTTTTTATAATAGAGTGTTCTCTAAATACAGGATAAATCATGGCATGAAGTCGGTGTCTGAAGAGATAATGCCTATGGATTACTACATATAGAAACAAATTAAGGTATATATAGAAATATTTAACTATCAAAAAAATTCAAAACAATTTACTTATTTTTTTCAATATTTATGTAGTGTCTGAAGCAATATAATGATATCGATTATGAATATTATGTTTGTAAATTTATGAGTGATATAATAAAAAATGAAAAGACCAGCATCCCCTAAGAGGTAATTTCCAACGGTAATTACAATTTAATTAAATATATTTAATATTTGTTTTTTTCTATGTTATCTCAGTACTATTTAGAATTTCTACACCCATTATACTAAAAATAATAAAATACTTTTTTAGAGATGAGTGGGTAGAGTACTTATTGTTATAATGTATGCCAATAACAAATTTAGGTGATTACCTACTATGTTTGTGATCTAGTATGAGTTATGAACTTAGAAATATATTTAGGTTGTGAAAAATTAGTGTCATAATTATCATATATTATTTTCGATCTATTTCTCAAGGGATAGTATAATAGTGTAAATAAATTTTTTTAGAATTGTAGACCTGCAAACAATATAATTGTTGGGTAATGGAAGAGGTGGAGGCGGAGCCAAAGATAGCGGTGGAGGTGGAGGCAGATTTGAAGTCGGAGTCGAAGTCAAAGACTAAGGTGGATGAGGAGGTAGAGGTGGAGATTGAGTTAGAGACTAATTTAGAGGATGAGATGAATCATTTTTTTGTAAATAATAAAATTTTTGTGCAATGGAGTGGAATGAAGATCATACCAAGATTGTGTTTGAGAATAATTGTTGAAAAATTCACAAAAAACCTATTACTTAAGATAAGATCCATTTTCCAAGTGTTTCAAGATGTCTTATTGAAAACATATTTTCACAAGTTTTTTAAGTGATTTTTTATTGGAATTTAAGTGGAGTAATTTTTTTAGAATGAAAACAAACACTACTTGTTTTTTCAAAATTATTATCATCAGCCATAATTTTACCTTGGTTGGTGCTGGAATTATTTAGGCTATTTGATAATCAATTAAATGAATTAAATGATATAAAAAACTTGTATGAGATCCATACAAGTAATATTCATTATAAATGTGCACATTCATTATATAAAATGATCTATGTTCACAACCTCATTAATAAAAAAATCATCATTATTCTCAAAAAAAATACATAAGAATATGGATTTTAACATTTAGTGCAATGATTCATAATTCATTTTTGATGTTTAGGAAATATTCTCACGTCAAACCCACATAATATGTGACTTGAATGATTCAAAGTGTGTGTTTCTAATTAATAATGACATTTTAGTAAAAAACACAAGTGAAATACTCAAAAATGAGGATACTCATTCATATTGTTTTGATAATTTAAGAAAACAATCCATATGTAATTTTAGATCTGTAGGAATCATCTACACCTCAATCTGATGTACTTTGTGACCAGTATGACTCTAATTGCATCTTTTTCTTCAAAATTCAGATTAATTTTAGTAAAAAAGTAAACTAACATACCCATAGCCAAGAAAACTCATCAGTATTGTTTTAATAATTTATGAAAATAATCCATATGTAATTTTTAACATGTCGGAATAATCCACACCTCATTCAAATACATGATGTGCTCGATATGACTCAAAGTGTTAGTTATTAGTTTAAAATTGACATTTTAATACCAAAAAGATCCACTCATTGAAAACCAAGAAAATGTGCTCAAATAGTCTTGATAATTTAGTGAAATGATCAATAATTCATTTGTGACATGTAGGCTTCAGTCTCACAACAAACACTCACATGATGTGACCTGAATGATTCAAAGTGCGTGTTTCCATTTTAAAATGACATTTTATTAAAAAAACAAGTGGTAAATTGGAAACTGTGGAAAAAAACTCAGATTTTTTTATACTTTAGGAAAAAAATACATAAGTTATTTGGGATGTTTAGGAATTATCCTCACCTCAATCTGATTCATGATGATACTGGTATAACTCAAAGTGTATTTTTTTCAAATTTGACATTAATTTTAGTAAAAAAAGATGACTAATATAATCAAACCAAAGAAAACACATTCATATTTTTTTGGTAATTTAGTAAAATAATCCATAAGTCGTTATTGATGTGTAGGAATCAAAATCACCTCAATATGATACACTATATTCCTGATATAACCTAATGTGTCCATTATTAGTTTAAAAGTAACATTTTAATACAAAAAATTATCACTCACTGAAAACCATGAAAACATGCTCATATTATCTTGATAATTTAGTACAATGATTAATAAATAATTTTTTATATGTAGGAATCATTATCACATCAAACCCACACACTATGTGACCAGTATGACTCAAAGTGTGTGTTTTTAGTTTAAAATGACATTTTTGTAAAAAAAACAAGTGTAATACTGAAAACCAAGGAAACACATTTAGATTGTTTTGATACTTTGGAAAAATTATCCATAAGTTATTTGGGGATTTTAGGAATCTGACACACCACAAACTAATTCATGGTGTGACCAGTTTGACTCCAAGTGTGTCTTTTCAATATATAAGTGTCAATTTAGTTTAAAACGCACATTACATCACCAAAACTGATCAAATAAGCCTGGATTGTTTTCTCATGATTTTATCTTATATTACTCAATTAATTTCCCTATAATTTTTATCTTATACTTATTTTGTTAACGTTCCTTGAGATAATACTTGAAGATGAACAATAAATGGTATGTAATGTCAGAAAATGAATTGCAATGAAATCCAATACACAATGTTCCTAATATGACTCAAAGTTTAGTTTAAAATTAACACATTCTATTTAATTTTTTTCTTTATATTATTACTATCATAATAATAGTCTTATTATATAGGTTCCTCCTTTTTCTCAAGAAGGGTTGGATTGTTTTTTTACATAGTTGTGTTTTTTTACTATATAATAGTTTTTTTTATTGTATTTGTGTTTTCTAGTGTTGTAGTGTGTTATAACATCCTATTACAGTATTACACTTTATTCGGGATACTAGAAGCACTGATAAAGTTATCCTCTATGAGTGATTCTAAAAGCTCTGATAAATGGACCCTTTATCAGGGCTTCTACAGCCACTGATAAACGGTCCATTTATCAGCTCTACTATAAGTGATGTTAAATAAACCTCTCATTAGTTCTTCAAAAATTGATGACCATAGAACCCTTTATTAGTGCTTCTAAAAGTGATGATAATGGGAAACTTTGTTAGTCCATTTATTAGTGCTTATAAATGATTCCTTTATGAGTGCATTTATTAAAACTGATAAATGATGACTTTATCAGTGCTTGTAAAAGCACTGATAAAGAGTCCCTTTATCAACACTAAATAAATGCACTGATAAATGGTGTATTTTAGCAGTTCTCCTAAAATCATTGATAAAAGGGTAATTTATCAACTCTTTTTTGAAACTGAGAAAGAACCCCTTTACTAGTTCATTTCTAGCACTGATAAAAGCCTAGAGGTTTTAACCTCACAATGGTAGTCAATGATTTTTTAGTGCTAATAAAGGCCTATTGTAATTTTTTAAGGTGTCTTTTTAGTAGTGATTGTGGATTGGAACCAAATTAGTTCAATCAAGTTTCTTAATGTGATATAGATTATGATATTGTGTGAAAATATCCTTATTTATTATAAAGGAACTAAAAATAAAATTTAATTAAGGTAAAATACTTCCATGATTATGTTTGATACTTTCAAGATATTTGATAGAGAAATGATTACAAAAAATAATAGAAGAATAAATAATATAATGAATGATGTTTTTGGTTTGGGGACCACTATTCGAGAATCAAATAAATCATTTAAAAATCATATATTAATACCTTTTAGATGGAGTGGAATATCTACTAATATTAGATAGTTTACAAATGTTAAAGAGCTGAAATGAAAAGGCTAATTAGAACACTCTTGATGTACAAAGTTGAGATATAAGTTGAAGTTGATGATCATAATTCAGTCAATAAAGACAATTATTTTCTTAATTTTTCTTCTTTCAAGGATGAGAAAAAGGATAAAGAAACATAAATCAAATTGTTTAATAAATAATAAAGTAGTTCTTATTCCAGGGATGAACTTACAAATATTTATATAAGATTTAATAAGCTATATAAGAGGAAAAAATAAAAATTCACAAAGAATATATAATACGAATTCAGATGAGTTTAGAAGCTATGAATATAAGAAAATTGGACATATTAGACATAATTGTTGGAATACTCATGTGTTAATCATGTTTTAATGATCACCAATCCTATTCATTATGTAAAAACTTTTTAATCCTGTGTAATTTATCTTAAATCATGTTTACAGATGATTAATATCTTTATTCTTTAAATAAACCTTGTGCACTATATTTAATTTAATTTATAATAATTTATTTGATGAATGATTAAGTCTAATCCATTTTATGAATGTCAGTACTTAAGTATGAATAAAGATATTTGGCTAAGTCTAGAACACCGTGAGCCTACCATCAGTTGTGTTTTTCTAGAAAAGGAATCAGACATCGTGACCATCCAGACATTGTGACCATCCAGACATCGTGACCATCTAGAGAAAGTGACCATCAATACAATGTTACCATCTAGACACCATGACCATCCAGAAACTGTGACCATCCAGACACCAATTCAAGGAGACGTCGTTTTATGAAGACACAGTTTACAGAAAAGTTGTGACACTGTTTACAGACAAACTATGACCCCGTTTCATAATCTGTTTTGTTGTTTTTTAATATAATTTATAACAGTCATATTTGAAGATTTTAAATGTACTGACATAATTAATGTTTCATTGTAGGCATATCATCTAACTGTATGAGGTACGAGGTGCAGAATACATGCATCCTGTCGGCTCCAACACATGCACTCCAAGAATATAATAGAAGTGCGACCTAGAAAAGGAAAGAATGTAACAAAAAAGTACACACGAGTTTTTCTAGAAAAAGAACTAACACATGAAACTCAACATTCATAAATAACACACAAATAACTCTTGAATCAATAAGTTGGACACCATTGATCAGAATCATCGAGCACATATTCGCATAGTCAATACCACAAAAAATACAGGCTAGATCTAGCTGACTTTTGATACTCAGTTTTCCATGAGAGGAATCGATTTCTGCATCTGCTTTATCCCATAATTCCAAAGCTGCATAGACCTACACTCAGATCCCTTCTAAACTTATCTCATCATTTCTGCTCTATTATATCTTAGTATTATCTTTGGAGCAGTGTGTGTGTCTGTATAAAATAACACATTTTCTCTTGCATCAAACTGAAGAATAAATGATATATTTTCTCTTACTTCTTTTTACACCTGTGTATTCCCATGGATAAGTGTGGAAGAAGTCCCTATGTGACTTGATTGTTTTTACCCATGAAAAAGTGTATAATAGGTCGTCTGACCTGGACAGTCTTGTGTGTTAATGTTAACCCCGATCCAGGCTGTGGATCAATTTTATTTATGTAAAATGCTTGGTGGTAGGTGATAACCAAGTGGGGTGGATTAGGTATCGGCATGAGACTGAACCACTTGTTCTATATCTGCTGTGTTGTTTACTTTAGTTTTTTCTATTTTATTGTTTTATCCATAAATCACTGAATTTACTTTGATAGTTAATCTTGGAAAGATGTTATAATTTTTTTCCATGTTAGAATAGATTCAAAAGTAATGTTAATAACTACGATTAGGATTACTAAGTATTAATCAATTTTCTATGAAGTTATTTAAATAGTCAAATGTTCATAAAATTATAACATTGATTAACGATGTTGTATTTAACTATTGGTGAACCCTTTAAGAATACTTTTTAAATAAAATTTCTGAATAGATACTCAATTCACCCCCCTCTTGAGTACTCTACTCTGACCAAAATTTGGTATCAAATTATTGTTTGTTAATATTGTTAAAACTCTGTTTTTAACCCTATTCAACTGCGATTGTAGTTGTAATTTAAAGATCTGTAAATTTCTATCAATTATAAATTTATAGCTCTTTTACGTTATTCTTTTATCATAGATAATGGATTGGAAGGTTCTGAAACAAACAAACCACCATTCTTTAATGGAACCAATTATGTTGAATGGAAAATTAAAATTAAAATGCATTTAGAAAGTATGAACTTTGAAATTTGGTCTTCAATTATAGATAAATATAAGATTCCTACTATTGAAAAAATCACTTGGGATGAACCTACCAAAACTTCTTATAATGACAATTGTAAAGCTATGAATGATTTATACTAATCTTTAGGATATGAGAAATTTAATAGAATTTTTTCATATAAAACTACCTATGAAATTTGGGATACCTTATCTGTTTCACATGAAGGAACATCTAGTGTGAAAGAAATGAGACTTAATACCTATACTATTAAATATGATAACTTTAAAATGAAACCTGATGAGCCTATTTCTGACAAGTATCTCAGGTTCAATGAAATTTTCAACACAATGATTTCTCTTAGAAGAGAAGTCCCAACTAAGGAACAGATCAAGAGAATTCTCATATGCCTACCTGACTGATGGAGAAGAACCTCTATCTCTATTATAGAATCATGTGACATCAGCAAGTTACATATAAAATAACTCATTAGGAAACTGATGATGTATGAAGTGGATTTGAAAGTCAACAAGGAAGAAGAGGATAAACCCAAAAGAAAATTTGTTTTGTTCAAGGCCACCACCTCTAAACACAGAGAAAAAGGGAAAGTGAAAGATTCTGAATAAAGTTCCAGCAGTGAATAATCATCACCTGATAGTGATGAGGAGATGGCCAAATTATCCAGAATGTTTAAATGATTATACATATAGAAAAACTTTTTTAAAAATACTAACTTCAATGGAAGATATGATCAAAAAGGAAGTTGGAAGAAATATTGGAAAAAAGTGACAGGTCTGATGATATTGAATACTATGAATGTAATTGAAAAGGACATATCAAGGTTGACTATCCAAAGATCAATTACAAGAATAGATTTGAAGAAAAATATAGAAAGTAGAAAAATGGAATGAAAGAAACATGGTCTGAGGACAATTCAAATAACTCAGAATCTTCACATGATGAACAGGCTAACAAAGCCAATATGTGTTTTATGAATAACACATCTGAGGTAACAATGGAATATCTAGTAAACAATTCATACTATTCTAGAGATAAGAGTGACTTTGAAAATATGTCAAATAAATAAATGTTTGATTATTGTAATATACTTGAAGAGACATGAAATGAACTAAAAGATAAATACAAGTCTTGGAAGAAACAATATGCTCTTACCGCAACTATTAAAACTAAAATCACTGCAGAAAGGCGGAAAATGCTCAATTACTCAAAGAGAACAATGAACTAAAACTATATAATGAGAAATTGAAAAAAGACTTAGAAAATTTTACCAATGGGAAAAATACCCTTACTCAAATGATAGGTAAACAAATTGCTCCTAAATATACTACTGGCATTGGCTATCAACCTAGAAATAGATATTTTGGAAGAACTAATTTTGTTTCTAAATCTAAGACATACAGATTTACACCCAGTTCTGGAAAATATTCAACTAGTTCATGTTATGACACACTTTCTACAGTTTCATGATTTTCTGGGCTAAAAAGAGTTTATTTTTCAAATACTTTGCATAATGCTTATAGGAAACCTATGAGGCAGATATGGGTTTCTAAAGCACTTATCACTAATATTACTAGACCCAAACAAGTGTGGGTACCAAAATATATTTTTATTTGACTATTTTGTAGGAAAGAAGCATAAAGAGTTTCTATAAGAGCGTATGGTACTTGGATAGTAGGTGTTCAAGACACATGACATGAGACTACTCATGCTTTTATAATTTAATAAAAATTGATTGAGGACAGGTCATAGTTGGTGACAATTCCAAAGGAAAGATCATTTTCCTTGGACAAATTGGTAAATCTAACTTAGTTTTAATTTCTAAAGTACTTTTTATTGATGGATTCAAATATAATCTGCTTAGTATTTTACAATTATTCGATGATGGATTTCATATTAAATTCAAAAATGATGCTTGAAATATTTTTAATTCTAAAAAGTAATTACTGTTTTCTGCCTTATAAAATGAAAATGTTTATTCTGGTAACTTAAATTCTTTAGCTTCAAAAAAATCATCATGTTTAAGTGTGTTTTATAAAGAGTCTTTGCTTTGTCACAGGAGACTAGGACACTATAACACTCACTCCATTAGAAAGTTCACTAGAAAAGGCTTAGTCAAATACCTACCCATACTTGAGTTTCAAAATGGTAAAGTGTGTAATCCTTGTTAGAAAAGAAAGAAACCCAAAATTTACTTCAAACCAAAGAAAGAAGTGTCAACTTCTCAACCTCTCGAATTGGTTCACAAGGATTTGTTTGGACCATCTAGTTTTTCTAGCTTAAATGGGAAGCACTATGTTTATGTTCTTGTAGATGAATTTTCTAGATATACTTGGACTTTCGTTTTGGCTCAGAAAAGTGAAGCATGCTCTCATTTTACCAAATATTCCAAAACTGTAGAAAATCTTAGTGGACATAAAATTAAATCCTTAATAAGTGATCATGGATGTGAGTTTAAAAATCAAGAGTTTGAATCCTTTTTCTCACAAAATGGATATAGTCATAATTTCTCTACCCTTAGAACACCTCAGCAGAATGGAGTTATAGAAAGAATAAATAGAACCCTACAAGATATTTCTAGAACCATGCTTAGTTAGTATGGCCTACCTATTTATTTTTTGGCTGAAACTGTAAATACAGCATGATATATAATCAATAGAGTGTTGATTAGACCTATTCTTAAAATGAATCCTTATGAGTTATGGAACAATAGAAAACCCAAAATTAGCTACTTCAAATTTTTTGGTTGCAAAGTCTATATCCTTAATACTAAGGAAAGTCTTGAAAAACTTTCATCCAAGAGTGATGAAGGAATATTTTTAGGATATTCAATTTCTAGTAAAGCCTATAGGGTGTTTAATAAAAGAACTAAATGTATGGAAGAATCTTTCCATGTCAAATTTTATTAAATAGATCCACATGATCCTAAGACCACTTTATAGAACTTGGAGGATGATGTATCAAATCTGGACATTAATTCAAAATCCCCTAACCATCCTATAAAGGAATTTAGAAAAACTCTCGGTTTTAGAAATTCTTTAGATTTTGGTCACAATGAACCATATCCTATTGAAGAACCAAAAATCACAAGTCCTTCTTTTTCTATATATTTTTGAACTCTTAAGAACCATCCTTTAGATGCTGTTATAGGAAACTTAGATAAAGGAACTCAAACTAGAGCTTCTCTTATAAATCAGGTTGAACATCAAGTCTTCCTGTCACAACATGAACCTAAAAACATTATTGATGATATCAATGATGAACTTTGGGTGACGAATATGCAAGAAGAACATAATCAGTTTTAAAGGAACAAAGTTTGGAAACTTGTTGAAATACCCAAATACACATTCACCATACTCACTAAATGGGTGTTTAGAAATAATGTAGATGAAGTTGGTAACATTGTTAGAAATAAGGCTAGATTGGTTGCACAAGGCTATAGTCAAGAATAGTGAATTGACTATGAGGAAAACTTTTCACCTTTATATAGACATGAATCCATCAGAATTATGCTTGATTATGTTGTACATTTGAATTTGAAACTATATCAAATGGATGTTAGGAGTGCATTCCTAAATGGGTATATAATTGAGTATTTCTTTGTTGAGAAACCCCATGGTTTTACAAATCCTCATTTTCCAAATCATATTTTTAAATTATCAAAAGCTTTATATCATTTAAAACAAGATCTAAGAGCTTGGTATGATAGATTAAGTACTTTTATTATTTCGAAAGGTTTTATAAAAGGAATAGTTGATCCTACCCTTTTTATAAAAAAAATCCCAATGATTTTTTAGTATTTAAAATCTATGTAGATGATATTATCTTTGGATATTTAATAAATTCTTTATGTATTAATTTTCTAAAATAATGATAAACAAATTTGAAATGAGTTTAATAGGTGAACTAATATTCTTTCTCAGATTTCAAATATTTCAAAATGAAAATGGTATTATTTTAAATCAAAGAAAATATACTAAATACCATCTAATTTTTTTGGATTGGATTGAACTAAAAGTAGTGACAGTCAAATGAGTACTGGTTGTAAGTTGGATCTTGATGAAGATGGAAAATTTGTTGATAAAACCACTTATATAGGAATGATTGGAAGTTTACTCTACCTAATTGTTAGTCGACCTAACATTATGTTTAGTGTGTGTATGTGTGCTCGTTTTCAAGAAAATCCTAAGGAATATCATTTAAATGTTGTTAAGAGAATTTTCAAATACCTCAAGCATACACCCAATATTGGATTATTCTATCCCAGAGTACAATCATTTGAATTAGTTAGTTATTATGATGTTGACCTTGTTGGTTGTAATTTAAATAGAAAAAGCACCTCTAGAACATGTCACTTTTTAGGCAAGTCACTAGTATCATGGTGTAGTAAGAAACAGAATTCTGTTGCATTATCTACTACAGAAGGTGAATACATAGCTACTGGTAGTTTTTGTGAAAAAATTTTGTAGATGAAACACACATTACTAGATTAAGGATATCAATTTAGGCATGTACCTATAAATTGTGACAATACTAGTGCTATTAACATCTCAAAAAAATCTTGTTTCACACTCTAAGACAAAACATATTTATTTAAAACATCACTATTTGAGATATCATTATCAAAAAGGTGACATCACTTTGGAATTCATTAGAACTGAATATCACCTTGCTGATATATTTACCAAACCACTAAATTCTGAAATAAAATATTACATCATATATGAATTGGTTATTATAAATATTAAGTAGTTATCTTACTGTTTCATATCTTACTATTTCACACTTTACGACTTCACAAATCACTATCTTGATATTACTCTTTAACTCTAACAGTACTATTATTTTACTATCTCAAGACTTACTATTTCATATTTATGGTGTCATAGTTACTATTTATTAGCTACTGTCTGACACTTATAGTATCAAACAATACATTCTCATAGTTTAGAAATCACACTGTTATGGTCTCACCATGAACACCTGTTATTGTCTCACCATGAGAGTTAGTTACTGTCTCACCGTAAAGACGCTTTATGATTTCCTTTATAAATTAGAACTCGTATCACGGTAATTAATTATTTTACCCTTTTACTTTCCCACACCTTTTTTGTGATGATAGGTATTCTAAATAATAAAAACAAAATAAGTTTCAATTTTTCTTCACTCAATCTCTCTTCTATGAAACTGTAACCCTTCTCCCAGTCATTCGGTTTTCTCTCTCTCTCTCTTGAACCATCAAAGAATGACCAAGATGAAACGACCGTCATCATCAAATCCTGAGAAACGTCGTTCAAATAATAAGAGGAAAATCACAATGAATATAGCACCCGAATGTCCTCTGAATCCGACTCTGTTAGATAGAATATTGGTGCATGAAAAAGAGATTTTCCCCAAGTGGCTCATGTCAAGTAAGTCTCTGGTGTTGAAATTATTGAAAGAGAAAGGATTTTTAGATTGGTTTACAAAGGAGGATCGACCTATTAACCCAATATCAGTTGCACAGTTTTACCATTATGTTCAGTTTTTTTGATAAGGAATATGGCTCTATTTTGAGAAACTAGATAAATAGCCAGAGATTCACTTTTTTTCAATTTTATGGGATGCATGCCTTAGGATACCTCATGAGGGTATCAATGAGGACTATCAGAGAGGTCCTCCACCTCCAAGTGAGATATTTGTTTTGGAATATGCTTTGGGAAGCTTATCTGGAAATACAGCTAAGAGGAGAGATACAATTGCAATGATGGATGGAGAAACCAGACTTCTGTTTAAATTTGTTCCGAATCTGGTTAGCCCTAGAAAATGTGATTTCAATATAGTCAAGTATCAGGATTTATTTTTGATATATCTAATGAAAAATGGACATAAGATCAATCTATGCAAGCATGGCATAGTCCATATGTGTGAATTGATCACGACCACCTCCAATTCAACTTCCCTATTCTATTCGAGGCTTATTTTAGCCATGCCTCATGCCAAAGGTTTGGTTTGACATAATGAAGAAGTTATCAAGGATTATGAGTTTTGTCTCTAAAAAGTTATAGTAAAGAGGATAAAAATCTGTTGGAATCCTTGGAGAAAATCATGGGTGGAATACAATGATAGTATTTATGAAAAGTTGAATACGGTGGAACACCCTTCAAGACCTTAAGATGTTTCTGATTTTGTTTTAGAACTAGTTGAATTTGTTCAGTGTCCTAAAGAAGAAGAAGCAGAAGAAGTTGTTTCACCTATAATAGAAATTGTCCTAGATGAGGATTATAGTGAACCTTTTCATCAAGAATTAGCTGAGAAAGAAGTGCTTATTCTTGAAAAGGTTGTTGATTTAGAATAACAACCTTCCTCAAAAGAAGATTATGTTATTGTTGAAAGAGAAAAGGAATTTGTAGAAGAGAATATAGAAGAAGATCTGTCTCTTGTGCAAGAAGCTTCTGGTGAGGAAAATGTTGATGAATAAATTGCTCTTGAAGTTATTCCATCTACTGAAGAGAGAATGGAGCTAGCCTTTCAGTTGGATAGATAGGAAATGGATGTGGAAATTAGGGATTAAATCATGGAAATAAATCAAGGACCTAAAACTCTCAGTCCTGAGAAAGATGAACCTGTTGAGGGGGATCAACCCCCTAGTCTGGGAAGGGTTGAAGTACCAAATCTGGTTGATCCAAGCTCAATGGATACATGTTATAAATTTCGTAGTGATTTCGATGTGAATGAATCACAGGAATTCATAGTCAAAGGTCTTTATCTTCCAACTCTATTTTAGTTGAAAATGGCATCTTCTCATAAATCTATATCTGCCAAAGAACTTGAGACTATCTCATATTCTATCTCTGAGCCTTCATAAGAACCTTCAAAATTGGTAAATATGTATGATCTAAAAGAATTTGGAGCTATGCTATTGGATAGGGTTGAAAATCTCATGAACAATCAACATGCTCCTGTAAACAATTTGAGTGAAAGAGATGTTGTCCCATTATTGGAAAAGACTATATGGAAGATTCATCCAAAAATTCTCCATGAGATTCAAGAAACCATAATTGAGAATAAACAGCTTTGTGATAAAGTAAAGACTCTAAGGGTTATGGTTGAAGATATGCAAAAAGTGTTAAACTTGAGACCAAATCCTACATCTCATCCACCTAAAAATCTTGGTAGTCAGATTCCACAAGAAATAGCCTCCTTGATTCAACTTAACCTGACTTCTTTAGCTGACAAGGTGGCTGAAAGAAATAAGGAAGTTATTTAAGAGATGCATGAGCTGGTTTTTGGTCTTAACAAGTTAACTGATGAGTATAAAGGTTGTCTTCAGAAAGTGAACAATCAACTAAAGTATCTTAGCTCGACTATCACTGCATCTTATACCTCTGAAAAATCATCTCAACCTACTTTAGACTTTGATCTTCTCAGAAACAATTATCAAAGAAGAACTTCAAGTTGTGCTCAATGGAATTGATAAAGAATCTCTATCTGAAGTTATCAAGAATAGTGATAGAGTTCTTGATTTGGTGAGAATTCATTCCAATATTTCCAATGATACTCAACAAGAAATTGCTAAAAAGGTGTATTTCTACTTCAATCAGATCTTCTCTAAGAATGACATGACCAACCACTTCAAGTACCTTGTTGAGAATATGAGAATTCCTCCTGTTACTCAAGCTTTCAAAACTCAAGTCAAAAACCTCAAAGATTTCACTCTTTTATTGGAAAAGTTTATAAATAACAAGGATGACTTTGAGAGAGCCATGAAATATGGTGGAGAGATTAAGGCTGATTTTTTCAAGCTTTTGTGGCCTTATCTTCATATTCATAGTACTGCCATTGTGGCTCCTATAGATGCACCCCTGAGATCTGTTTTTCCTACCTTTTCCTCTACTACCCATTCCTCTACATTTATGTCTGTCTCTCAGGCTATGAGTCAGATTAGTCCTGTAATCCTTGATCAACAGTTTCCTCCATCTTCTACTACCCCTACCTTGTCCCCTTATGTCTTTAAAAGTATTCCTTTATCTTCTCTGTCAACTATCTCACTCCCTTCTTCAACTTCTACCTCTGCTCCTACGGCCTATTCTTTTGATGTTGCAGCTAAGGACAAAGAGAAGACAAGCTAGTGCTAAAGAATAGTGAATAATATCTTTTGATAGGGATATTTTTGCATTTGTTCTGATATCTACTCTTTGTAATGACACTTTTCTTTATCTACTGCATTGTGCACTTTTATTGTCTATTTCTTATTTACTCTTTTTGATAATCCCTAAAGGGGAGAACTATGCACATTAAAGAAAGAATAGAGAAATATGTATTTTATATGTACATTGGAGACATATACACTCTAAATACACACTAAGGAAGAGCCACATTCCCTAACAATAGATCTCTCACTCACATTATTTTTGATCATCAAAAAGCAGGATATTGTTGGACTCCACATGTGTTAATCATGTTTTAATGATCAGAAATCCTATTCATTCTGTAAAAACTTGTTAATCCTGTGTATTTTATCTTAAATCATGTGTACATATGATTAATATATTTATTCTATAAATAAACCTTGTGCAATATATTTAAATTACTTTAAAATGATTTCTTGGATGAATGATTAAGTCTAATACATTCTAGGAGTATCACTACTTAAGTATGAATATAGATATTTGGCTTAGTCTGATACACTATGAATATGCCACCAATTATGTTTTTCTAGAAAAGGAAATAGACACTGTGACCATCTAGACACCATGAACATCTAGACATCGTGACCATCCAGACACCATGACTATCCAGACACTGTGACTATCCAAACACTGTGACCATCCAGACACCGTGACCATCCAAACATCGGGACTATCCACACACCATGACCATCAAGACATTGTGACCATCTAGACACCATGACCATCTAGACACCGTCACTATCTAGACACTATAACCATCCAGACACAGTTTCAAGGAGATTCCATTTCATGAATACTCTGTTTACAGAAAAACTGTGACACTGTTTACAGACAAACTATGACACCATTTCTTAATCTTTTTTATTGTTTTTCAATTTAATTTATAAATATCATATTTGAAGCTTTTAAATGTAGTGAAATAATTAATGTTTCTTCTTAGACATATAATCTGAAAATACAAGGTATGAGGTGAAAAATACATGCATCTTGTAGGCTCCAACACATGCACTCCAGAAACAAAAGAGAAGTGCGGCCGAGAAAAAATAAAGAGTGTAAAAACGAAGTACACACAAGTTTTTCTGGAAACAAGAACTAACACATGAAACTCAACATTACTGAAGAACACACGAATCATTATTGAATCAAAAAGATAGACACCGTAGATAAGAATCATCAAGAACATCTTCGCATAGTCAATACCACAAAGAACACAAGCCATATATAGATGACTTATGATACTCTATTTTCCACAAGAGGACTCGATTTCTCCATCTGCTTCATCCCATAAGTCCAAAGCTGCATAGAATAACACTTAGAATAATTCTAAACTTATATCATCATTTCTTCTTTGTTGTGTTTTATTTTTATTTTTTGAGAAGTGTTTGTGTCTGTATAAAAACACACACTATCTCTTGGATCAAACAGAAGGATAAAAGATATCTTTTCTCTTAAATCTTTTTAAATTTGTGTGTTCCCACGGATAAGTGTGGAAGAAGTCCCTGTGTTACTTGTTAGTGTTTACCCACAAAAAACTGTGGAATAGGTCATGTGACCTGGACAGTCTTGTGTGCTTTTGTAAACCCCGATCTAGGGTGTGGATCAGGTTTATTTATATAAACTTCTTAGTGGTAGGTGATCACCAAGTGGAGTGGGTTAGGTATTGGCTTGAGAATGAACCACTAGTTTTATATCCGCTATGTTGTTTACTTTAGTTTTCTCGGTTTTACTATTTAATCTAAAAATCACTAAATTTTCTTTGATAGTTAATCTTGGAAAGATGTTATAACTATTTTTACTTAATAGAATAGCTTCAAAAGTAATGTTAATAACTATGATTAGGATTATTAAGAATTAATCAATCTTATAAGAAGTTATTTAAACAGTTAAACTTTCATAGCAGTATAACCTTGATTAACTGGGATATATTTAACTATTGGGGAACCTTTTAAGAATACTTTTTAAACCAAATTTTTGAATGGATACTCAATTCACCCCCTCTTGAGCACTCTACTCTGACCAACAATAATTTCCCTCAACTAAAATATTAAATGAAATCAATAAAATGATATTATATGAACAAATGTAAAAGAGATATGAAATCTACTTGGAGTGCTTCTGAGGGTTCTTTTAATGAATCAAACTCTAATTCTGAAACTGAGCATTCAAACAAAAAATTAAATATGTATGTTATGGCTCAGATTGAAGAGTTACAACCATTCTTCTCTCATAATTTTGAAACTAAATATTTTATTGATAATCTTAATGATAATGTTTTATTCTTGAGGATAAATATGACACTTTATAGAAAATCATATGTCTCTAAATATATAATATGATTTTTTTATTAAAAAATGCTTTGTCTAAACATATTTTATAATTAAATTGTAATCTTGATATAGTCAAATATTATTATGCCTTGAATGATAATTGAATTAATGATTTATTAGGTAAAGTTGATTCTGTTGAATTTTTTGCTAGTATGTTTACTAAATAAGAGGATTACCTTAACAATATTTGGTAACAACACAAGAAAAAGGTAAACATGGAATTAAAAGAAATAGTGAAAATACAAATGTATATAGGAATTATTTTGGTCTAGGTTCAAATATTAAAATCATGTTTATAGTTATTTATTTTCACTATGGTATTTTTGGAAATTATGATAATTACTTATAGATTAAAGTTCCTCAATTTTATGATGTTAAGAATACCTATGTTTCCAAATAATTATTCTAATTTAAGGTAGTAATTAATATTTAGAATAAAAACATTTGGTTACTTTAATATCTTATTTATGACACTATTGGGCCCAAAAGCATAGGAGTAACAAAAAGAATTTTTTCTTGGTATTTTTTTGGAATTATCTATAAGAAAAAAAATGTTAAATGATATATGTATGGTGTATTTTCATGATATATGAGTAGATACTTCTTAAATTTCCATTCCTTATTCTTGATCATTTTATTGAGAGGAATTACACTAGAAATTTTCTTACATATTTATTGGGAGTATTTATTTAAATTCCAATTTACTTATAATAATTCTTCGATGTGGTTTAATTATTTTATATAAGTGGTGATGATTTCATAATTATGTTATACTTTCCCCCATATATTTGTTTATTTTATTTATCATTTTATGTAGTGGAAGGATAACTTGAATTATTATATTAACTTTCATCCAAGGGAGAGAAATTTATTTTTCTTATTTCCACATTCCCATTACTTATGTTATATTTTGTCAGTTTTTTTACATGATTTGATATACTCTTTACTTTATTATCTTTCCAATCATTATAAAAACGGGAGAGTGACTTTGGGTTTTTTAATTATCAAAAATGGGGAGAATGATTAGTGGATCACCAATTATTATATATTTTTATAATTACTAATCTCTTTCACACTATATGTTTTAATAATACCTATCACTTTGATTTATATGATTTTTTTTATTTATTGATTTTTTTTGTTCATTTTCATTATTTATTATTATATAAATTTTATTTTGTGTTTCTCACATATTTGTTTTTGAGAAATTTTCAAAAGTACAATATTCTTACACATGGAAATTTTTTTGTAAAGTAACTTTATTAAAGAACCCATGGTTTGGACGATGGCGTAATATTTTTTTTCAATATATTTAAGTTAAAAGATTACCTTTTTGATAATTTAAGGAATAAAAATCACTTTGATGTAAGATCAAAAAGTGATTCAATATGGGAAATAAATTTTATATTCTGTGAAGTTGAAATCTATGTTTTTGTAAGAAATTTTTGTGAGCTGTGAACTCACTTGAAGTAGTTTAAAATGGATAATATGTGAATTCATTGAAAGAAGTCCCAAAAGAATAATTTTTTAGTTCAATGGATGAAACACCAGAAGGAGATTCCATAAGAAAAATGAAAAGTTCAACAAAAGATGAAACTTTAGATTTCTCGGAGAAGATCCAAAAGGTATGTAATTTTAAATGAGTTAAATATTTAAAAGGAGAATTTGCGATATTTCTGAAAAATAAAATATAGAGACTACTAGAATGTGTTTTTGTATGGAGTTTAAAATTTGTAAGTAGTTCTAAATTAAGTTCAAGGTTTTTAATAATTTTAATAAAAAGGGTTATATAAGAATTGTTACACATAGGTTTTCAAGAAGGGTTTCAGGAAGGATGTTCTTAAAGAACTTCACATAAATTTTGTGAAGACACATTCATTATCAAGATTATAAGTTCTTCATTCAACTTTCATCATTCATGATAGAAATCTCATGGTTCTAGTAAATTTTTTATGAAGCATTAAAGACCATTGACGTTTATATTGGAATAAGTTCTCATAAAGCTTGTTGACTCTAATTTAGTTTGAGGTTTTTAAGGTATTAAAATGAAGAATGAGACAATATGAAAGCTCAAATATGAAGTTTTCATTTCTTCCTGTTTTCTCAGAGGAAGTTTGAGTATATAAAGGGTGGAAGGATAATTTTTACATTTGTTGATAATATTGAGAATTGAGTGATACTGATAAGAATAACATGTTTTGGATGAATAAATTCTAGACATAATGATCTGAATGGTTGGGTTTGTGAGAAAGAGATGATTTCATCTACTTCATATGATCAAATAAAGAACATCATTATTTTTTAAAAATCCAGTGGTTCAAGAGAAGTTTCAAAAAAAATTGTAATAATTTTTTTACTACATATAACTGATATTATTAGGACAAGGGTGATTCCTTCCAACCATCATTTAGGTTAAGGGTGATTCCTTCCCTAACCACCATTTCATTTGTGATAGAGTTTTGTGAAAAAACTATATAACAGGTGATTTTGAAGACATCTTGGAGTAAGTACACACATTGGGACCGAAACTTGTAAAATTTTGTTCAATTTTTTTTATTTTTATTATCACTAAATGTGTGTGGGGTTTATATAAAAAGATGAGGGGATTGAAACTCTTACAAGTTTTTTGGTTTATTTCTAAGGAAGAAAATTATAAAAATATCACTACTAATTAAAACCCCCTTCTTAGTGGTGTTATATACCTAGAAACTTTGATTAGTATCAAATAAAGGTTACCTATATCGATCCATTTATAAAATCATATATAATTTAAATCCAGTTAATTGTAGATGAGATACTACTTTCTAGGAAATGAACAATCATGACTTGAAGAATAGGATAATACCCTATCTTCTTTCACTTGGCCTAGAAGGGGTAGATATAACAAACATTGGATTTAAACCAATAAAAAGGATGTGGTATTTATTTTTTTGATAATATGTATTTGGAAGATGATTTTAAGGCTAAAAATTATATTCTTATATATATCTTAGAAAAATTATACAGAATTTTTATGGGTCTTCAAATAACTAAGTAGATTTGGAATAAACTTGAAAGTGTTTTTGAATGAAATATTTAAATAAAGGAATCAAAAAATTAGATATGAATAAATAAATTTAAAGATATGGAAATTAAATAGAAAGATAACATTGAGGAATATTTCCCAAGGGTAATCTAAGTAGTCAGTAAAATCAGAAGTTTTGGGGAAAATTTTTCAGATTCAACCATTTTTAGAAAATTAATGAGAAATATTCCTGATAGATTTGATCCCAGAATATATAATATTTATGATAAAGAAACTATTTCTCTTTATAATATTCACAAAATTCTCATTTTCTATAAAATGGGAAAATATATGGTCGTTATAACGATTGAAAAGGATGAAATTGATTTTAAAGCAATGAAGAAACTAAAGATTTCTAAATAAGAAGAGCGCTCCAAATTATCAAAATATGAATCTTCAGATGATGAAGAATGTTCATGAGTTATGGATTTTATCACTAAAAAATTGAAAAAGGTAAAGGATTGTATATGGTAAAACTTCCTCAAAAATGTTTTAAGTGTAGAGAAATCGACCAATTTTCTTCTAACTACACAAGAAATAAAATTGGTGAGTTTGAAGAAGATTAATGAATGAATAGGACTTTGGATAATAAGTGGGGTAAAACCTCAACATAAGTAAAATAATATTGGGATATCAAAAAAAATAATCCAAAATAATCAGTATGATTTATAAATAAGTAGAAAAATGTTCAATTGAAAATAGTTCAATTAATCAATATATTCTATACAGAATCATAAATTTCATGGATGATTTTTAGAAACACAATGAAACTTATAGTTGTGAAGATGAAGAAGGTAAAGAATCATACAAAGAATATGTGCTGAGGTTAGAACATGAATCATATCATAATAAAATTGTTAATATCTAGATATAATCAAAATTTCATAGAAGGATGACTTTTTTAAAAAATAATATGAATATATTGAGAAAATTAAATTACTTTAAGAAAAGGATGTTGAGTAGGAAAAGATATTAAATGAAAATGATGTAAAACTTTCCATGAATGAAGGATAATTGTTAAAGACCCAATCAATATTCCTCCAATCTAAAAAATACTTAAAAAGGATGAATACATATTTTTTAAAGAAAATAATTTTGAAAAAAATTAGTAATAATTTTCAAAGAATCTATATTTATAAAATAGGTTCTAACTAAATATAATAATTCTAGAGTTATTTATTTTGTCTCAAATAACTATGAAAGTTCAAAGGATAGAGAATGGAATGAATGGATTAAAAAGGATAGTAAAAATTTTACTTCCTTTCAAAATTAATCAAAATAATATGTTCACTCCTAGAAGACTAATATTCCACAACAAAAGAATAAGGGAATTAAAAATTATGATTAATCTCAAGGGAAATATTTTAATCCACATTCATATCACTATGGAAGACCAAGATTCAATAGAAATTGTTGTTTTTGAATTTTTTGGAATAAATATTATAACTATTGGTACAATATGTACCTTACATGGGAAATTTATGAGTCTAGTAGATGAAATATTAGAAGAATGAGAAACTCCATGAATTGTAATATCAAAGTCTAGAAGTATAAAAATAATGTTAAGAATGGTACCCTAGAAGTTAAAGAGTATGAAATATAAAATAGGTATTAATGCCTTGATGAGGTGTGAAGAATCTGTGATCAATATGGTCATCATTTATAAGAATTCATGTCCACTCTACCAAAAAACGTTCTTATCACTAGTAAATAAAAGGAACTTGGTAAAGGGAATATAGAAAAAAAATCATTATTAGTTGAGGATGAGCTAGAAGCTAGAAAAATGGGGATACCTCTGATTATCGATAGTAGCTAATGTTCTCATATGTCAGATGATATGAAAATAGTAAAAAACTTTAGAGAACATGATGGAGGAGTTGTTACATTTGGGAATTATTGTTCTCTCTAAATCAAAGGAATTGGTATAACTATAATTTTATTACAGAATTTGAAATCCAAGGATGATATATATGTTGAAGGAATAAAAAAACATAGTTAGTTTTATATTACATTTTGATTATGATAATGAATTCATATTTATAGATGATTTTCATTTCATCAAAAGGTAAATAGATGGAAAAAATTTCACCATGGAAGATATGAAAAGTGGATATTTATTCCAAATTCTAGATCTAAGTAACTCATTTTATTTGAGTTCTAGAGATGAAAATGAGTTATGTAACAAGATATTTTTCTATATTCTGCAAGGAAATATGAGAAAAATATCAATTAAATAAGTGGTTAAATACCACCCTCAACTAGAAAAGAATGGTAGTATATTTGTGAAACATGTGAAAAAATAAGAATGGTAAAAAAATTCATTAAATGGTAGTGATTAATTATACACATCCTCTAGAACTTATTCTCTCTGATCTTTATAGACTAATCAAACATCAGTCCAACAAAGGTGATCTGTAATTCATAACCTTCATTGATGAATTTACACAAATGACTCAAGTAATGTTTATAAAACAAAAATGTGAGGTTTTAGAGATTTTTAAAATATTTCTTAATGAATTTTAGAATGAACATGGTTTATATATCATAAAACTAAGAAGAAACAATGGAAAATTGTTTACATGTAATTTATTTAAATCATATTTTTCAAGTAATGGTATTAGACATAAATATAGTTATCTTTACACTAAAAAAATGGAGTTGTAGAGAGGAATAACAAAAGTCTAGTTGAAATGGGATGATCTATGATTTCTAAGTATAAACTCTCAAAATAATATTTAAGTGAAGTGGTTTGTATGATAGTCTATGTTGAAAATAGATGTTTCATAATAATATAAATGGAAATAAACTCCCTATGAAATTTGGTAAAAAAGGTGTACTTTTAAACACTTCGAGTTATTTTGAAATTCCCTTATTGATGAGGATTAAAAATATAATCTTAATAAAATTTTATCGAAGAGATGGGGAAGGAATTTTCATGGGGCATATAACAAAAGGAAGAATCTACAAGTGATGGAGTAAAAAATCACACAAAACTATGGAATAATGTGATTTAAAATTTATTGAAAATAAGTTTGAAGAAATGAAGGAAGTAAATAGTGATTAAAGAGAACCAATGGAATATATTTTACAGTCCTCTAAAATAATTGAAGAAAAAAATTGCAGTAGTTTTTTGGAGGTAAAACAAATACTTTAAGATAATTTTTTGATGAAGAAGGTTATGATGAGAAAGTGTTATTGATTTAAAATAATGCAGAAACATGTTCAACTAAGAAATATTTTTTGAAATTTGGAAGCTCCAGTTCAAAAAATAATAAATCTATGAATGGAAAATAAAAATGCACTTACCTCTCAAATTGAACCATAATCAGTGCTAGAAGTTGGTGAATATAAATAATGGGTTGATATAATGAATGAATAATTTGACTAAATTGAAAATAATTATACTTGGGAACTTTTCCAAAGACCAGAAGATAAATTTTATAGTAACTAAATTTTATAGAAATCCATACTTTTCATACATAAATATCACATCTTATTAAATTAATATTCAATAAATAACATTACAAACCACACCAAAATCATATAGGTCAAGTGCCTTTGGAATCTTTGATACATAAAAAACTTGGTCATAAGAGTCCTACTTCCTATCCCAGTATGTTCTTTATAATAATAACCATTCTTAGACATATCATACTTAAAACCTTTCTTCATAACTTGGGTAAAAGAAACATAATAAAGGGTGAACTATGATGCTTAGTAAGGGTAAAAAAGGGAGATATCAATGATCACATAAACATAACATCAATATTATCATATGAGAACACAAATATAACATTTGAATACCACACCCCGCATGTCATAGATCATAACATTGAGTCATGGAATAAATCTTGGTAATTCATAAGACTTGAATCATATATGAATCAAATAACATGAGTCATGAATGCATGAAATTGACATAATACATAAGTTTTAGGCACAAACATACGCAAGAAAAATCATTTACATAGTCAATGATCACTCCCAAGACTATCATAGGGGACTTATTTCACTCCCCGTTTAATCATATCATTAGTCAAGGATCACTCTCAATATTATCATAGTAGACATAGTTCCTTACTGAACTGGGTTCACCCCCAATTTAGTTTTTATTATCTCATGAGATATCCATCTCTACCCAATGAATTTGAGAGATATGTAATTCTGAGACCACACATCACATAATGAAAATAATACATATGTGTTATATAAGATCATGAAACATTCACCATAATATAATCCTTGGAAGGAAATACGTTTCATAAACATTTCATCATATCAAAATAGCATAATCTATGGAAAAGAACACCAATTTCATAAACATTTCAATAATTCATCATAGCATAACCCATGGAAAATAAAATGTGCTTCATAAATATATCATCATCATCATAATAAATAATATAGAGAAATAATATGGATAATGTCATTATATCATATCCCTATTAAAATACATGTAACATCAAGGTATTTCATCTTAGATAAAATGTATTTAAAAGATATCTGGTATATTTATCAAGGAATATACCATTTTCATTTTGAAATTGATTAGTTAAAATATAAAATTATATAAATATTTAGTATATCATTTTATTCAAAAATAATATTGTAAAATTTTGAACTAAGATTCAAGTAATTGAGCATTCCTGACAATAGGAAATTTCATTCAGGCAGTGTACGTTAAAGCAATGATTCCAGTCATATTTTCAGTAAAATTCAAATATACCTCGTTCAGAAATTGAAAATAATATTACTTTTAATTTTTTTTCTAAAAATTAAAAAATGGGTAAATATTAATTTAAAATATTATAATATAATAGTAAAAAAATTCTTGAAAACATTTTTATCAAACATGGAAATGGAAGAAAATGGATTTTTAATCGAAGATAGAAATAAAGTAGGTATTCCTTGGAAATATTATTTAGTCTCTAGTCTTATGAATGATGTAAAAATGAAAGGAAATAATTTAAAATATATAAATAACTATAGTAGAATAAAATTGATATTATTCTTCAGATATGGGTAATAAAAATTTATAATCATAAACAATCTTGATAAATAAAGAGATTGTACCATAAATACCTTACAACATGTTCTAAAGTCCTTTAACCTATTGTACAATAATTTTAATTTTATTATAATTATATACCATATTTATTTACATAATTATAATACAACATATAATCCACTTATAATATTTCAACACTAATTTATTAACAATTATTTATTAAAATCATCGTTTCTGGGTGTTAACTATTTTATTTATCAAAGAATTTTGATTCTGTAGTTATGATCCATTTTCTTTAATCATGGTTCTATAATAAAAATAATTTTTATCATGATATAAATGTCATATATATTCATTATATATATATATATATATATATATATTTAGATCCATCCCTAAAGTATAGAGATAGAAATATGAATTGCACTATTCATGTGGATGGTAGGTCGTACGTGTGCATGAACACTATTTTAAGTTTTTAAAGGATGGAACTAAATAAAGGTAAATAATAATTAAAATTTTCAAAATAATTCTTATGTCATATATATCATATATATTCATTAAATATATCCATATTAATATCCATGTAAAGAATAAATGAATAAAAAATCATGTCGCTTCATTTAAGTGGTAGTTCACACATACACATGAGCGACATTATCGTTTTCCAACAGATTATAAGGTAATATGTTAGATTTTGTTTTATAATTATAGTTGTTTAATTATTTCATAAATATAATTTATAAAAATTAATCCTATCATAATAACCATCCCTGAAGGATGGTGATAGAAAATGAATTATATCATTAGATGGAGGTGGTAGTCCACACTTATGCATGGGCAATACCTTCACTTCCCATTTAATTGAAAATAGGGTAAATAATGGTGGCTATATAATAATAATAACATTTTATTACATTTAGGATAATTAATTTATTATTTTATGATGAATACCACAAATTTTGAGGATTTAGAAGAGGAAATGATTTGACAGAGGTCAGGTGGGATGATTACCTCTTCTTCAATAGGCCATCTTTAGATCCCTTATTAAAGATCCTTGGAATTATTTTTAAGAATAATATCACCTATAATTAATGTAAAGGGGGTTTTAATATATAATTTGGTAGGGTTTTGTTGATATTTATGGATTAATGTGTTGTAATGAATAGAAATGAGGGGTTCCATTTTATAAGTGGGTTAGAGGACACACTTGAAATTTATTAAATGATTAAGATATAATGATGTCATTCTTAGGAATAATTATTCTAAATGATCAGATATTATAATTTAGGATATTATTATGTTAAAATATTACCATCCAATATAATTTTTATAAGTCAAATTTAAAAAATTATCCTTACCACTTGGTTTAACACCTGACAAACTCGTTTTAAACTTAACCTCCGTAATAATTTTTTACTATTCATTTTGACAAAAAATTTAAATAGAGTCCTTACAAAATTTATAAATTATGATTCTAAATATTTAATAAATTTTATAAAATTCAATTAATAAATGCTACATAATTTAATTTAAAATTAAACTCATAAAATACTAGAAAAAGTATTTTTCCAGAAAAAAAAAGTTTTCTTAAGTATAAAAAAATTTTATACCAGAATAAAAAATAGAATTAATTCTAATGAACTAAATTTTATTAAAAATATTTTAAATTAACTAAATTTACATTAAATAAAAATTTTAAACATACTTTATCTTTTTAAATTATTTAAATAAAAATAAAGTTTTCAATAAAAACCAGTATTTTCACTATTCATCGAAAATTTAATTTTTTTAGAAAATTATCAAAAAATAAATCTATGATAATTTTGAAATTTTGATTTCAAAAATGAAGATACTTCTTAAAATATATTTTCTAAATTTGTAAAATTTAATGATAATATTTTCTCACAAAAATAAATAAAAGTAATTTTTTAGGAAAAATGTATTTCTAAAGCTCATAATGACTAAAAAAAGTGAGTACATATTTATCAATAAATTTTATTTATCTAAAACCTTTATATATATATTAAGTTTTTTATTCTTATTCTATCCACAAATTTAATGGTTAGGTTATAATGATATACTATATTACAGTTCACATAGTCTTTAGGTTTTTTGTATTGTAAGATGATAAAGAAATTAAATTTATCATAAAATCTCAGGGTGTTACATTCTACCCCCATTAAAATTATTTTTTACCATAAAACATTATTACTATAATACAAAAACTTAGGATATATTATTTTTATCCCATCCTTATGTTCCTATGTATCTTCTTCAAATTTCTTATTCCAGGAGATAACTTTAACTAGGTGAGTAGTCTTGTTCCATAGAAGTTTATTTATATGATCCAAGATTTCTGCTGGTTTTTATTAATAGAAAAGCTCAAGATACATTATCATGAATTATAAGTTTATTACATGTCAATGATCAGGTATGAACATCCTCAAAAGAGATATATAGAACACATCATGAACTTGAGAGATGTTTGGTGGAAGTCTAAGCAATAAGCTATAATCCCTACTCGATCAACAATATTGAAGGGAAAAATATACCTAGTGATTAGATTTACTTTATTTATAAATATCATAAACTTATTCCATGGATAAATTCATATAAGTACCTTCTCACCAAATTTTAATTCCAAATTTCACTAATTATTTAAATCATAATTGAAAAGGAACCTCTTGGATCATCAAGGAATCACTAAGAAGGGGTGGTCAGGGGTGAATTAGGGATTCTGATTATTTAATATTTTATTATTGAAACAACCCTCATCACTGATTAAATTTAATCTTGATCATTATTCAGCACACACACACAAGAATGGAAGAACAAATTTACATGGTTTACCTCTCAAAACGAGAAGGCTAGTCCTTGGCATGATCTTGATTCCACCAAGATCATAAAAACCAATAGTTTCAGTATATAGGTACAAAATAATGTATTAAACTTGAACTCATGTTACATCAAGTATTCTGATTGTGATAGTTCATCCCACACTGATATAATAAAAATGCACATTTATATCAACAAGAAGAAATCCTTCCAATCATAGCCTTGAATTATTGATGCAGTGCACATATACTCCTTCTTCAGCCAGTAGGAAAACCTGAAGGATCTATTCACTTTGTGCAAATATTCACAAGAACATTTTCTTCTTATTCTTATCTTATTCTCTTTTTCTTATCTATTCTTACCTCACACATTTAGTTTAATTATTCTTCTTCACTTAAAACTGAACAAAAACATATTTCTTTTATTTTCAAGTTTTAATTTGAAATTGAAATTCAAACAGCCAAATTCTCTTTATAAATCTACCTTTATATCTTTATTCTAAATATCATGACCATCCTATTTTAAATTTGTAGTTATTATAGACTGAAATAACCACCAAATTTATTAGATGAATCTAACTCAGTAACTTCCTCAAAGCTACATAGAAAGTACTTCTATGCCATAGAAATGGGAATTATGGCACAAAATTTCCATTTTTATAATTTTTCACACAACTTCCATACATGGTTGTGGCATAGTCCTAGTGTTATGGTGTGACAGACTAAAAAACAACATAAACTCTAAAATCTAGATGACTTATCTCTAAAATGTGGATCGCTCACTGTAGTGTAGTCCTTCAGGATTTCACCTGACTATAGTGTTTTCTATAATCTATGGTGTGGTGGTCTCAAAATTTCAAGAACCATTATAATTCTTCTATAGTTTTCGAAGCATGGATAACTCACTACATCATGGAGGTGAAACATTCTATAGAGTCACCAAAAAACTGATATAACGTACTCTATGGCATGAACCTTTTTTATGGCATGGAGAACATCTTCTCTATGGTGTAGAAAAGATATTGTGGAATAGAGGTTAAAAAAATATCCAGAACCTCTAAATTCCATCCAAATTACCTTTGCGACATGGAATTACCATGGTATCATGGTTACCAATTTTGTGACATGTTCATTGATATTGCAGCATGGTCCACTGCACATCTCCAAGTATCCTTAGCTTGCATCATGTATTTCATTCATAATATATAACCACTAAGAACATATCACACAAAATCATATAATTTTAAATTAGAATATGAATTATGCATTAATAATAAAATCCAAAATATTTAATTATATCTCTTTCACCAAACCATTACCCTCACAAATCACAACAACAATCAAAGCACCTATTAGGCAAAACAATCACCCATTTTTATTTTTATTTTGGAAACCAAGGAATATAAATCACTATTAAACTATGAAAACATAGAAATGGGTCACCATTCAATAATTATATGCCTATGAGAGAGTACTCAATGTAAGAAATAAGAAAATTGAATAAATAATACCATGTTGTTCTTAAGATAGTGATCTATATGCATCTTTCTCAAACAAAAAAATCACAACCTTGAAAATGAACTTTTTCATCACATCAAAAAATCTTTTAATCCTAAAATATTCATTTATCCACTAATAATAAATTGTTAAAACAGTTCATCCATTCTAAAATCATAGCTTACTCCTTTTACAAACACTCTAAAAATATACTTCTCCAAAAGGTTACACATATCAATGGATGATCCACCTACATTATATAATCATCCTATATTATATACTACCCCATTGACAAAAAAGGAATATAAACATAAATGAAAGATTTATGTTCTTAAACATTATCCCTATTTTTAAAAAATATCTAAATAAAAGATGATAGAGGGGAAAATAACACAATAACTTATCCCTAAAAAGAGTGAGTTTGAACACCTAACTTCAACCTTAAATACTGGAATGATTCCTTTGATAGTGGATTGGAAAATACATCAACAATTTTTTCATTTTTAGAAACAAATTACATCTTTACTTCAATATTCTCTAACAACTATTTAATGAAGTGATATTTTATATCATTTTTTTTGACCTTGAATGCTGAAATGAATTTTTTTAAAGGTTAATTGTAGTTTTATTATCACATCCTAAAAGTAATGGAAACTTGGCATCAAGTTTTTGATCTTATAGCTGAGTCGTCATCCATATATGATTTGTCGAGGCATGAGTGGAAGAAACATATTAAGCCTCAGTAGTGCTCAAAGATATTGAATTTTTATTTTTTGATTCTAAAAAATACATCATGTTCTAAGAAATAATGTCCACCCAGATATAGACCTCTTATCTTCAAAATATCCTACACAATCCGCATCTAAGTAACCAAATAGTTTAAGATTACCTTTTCTATCATACTTCAACCCATAATATTTTTTTCTTTTTATGTATCAAATAATTCTATTTCTAGCCAAAACAACTGACTCTTTTGGTTCAATTTGATACCTAACACAAATTGTAACATCATAAAATATATATGATATTGAATCTATCAATAAAAGTAAATTTCCAATCTACTTTTGGAATTCCCTTAGGTAAACTTCCATTCCCTGTTCTTATTTTTCTAAAAATTTTCCTACTGAAATTGGCATCATATCCATATTTTAATCCTCCATTCCAAGCTTTTTCAACATTTCATTAACATATTTCTATTGATATAGAAAAATATAATCTTTCTCTCGAGAAATTTATAATCCAAGAAAATATTTTATCTCACCAAGAATAGTCATTTCAAAAAGATTATTTAATTATTTTTAAAATTATTCAAAATATTCTTAACCATTTTCATAAAAAATACTGTCATCTATATAGAAAATGATAATTAGAAATACCTTGTTATCATCCTAGATGTAGTGATTGATTTCAACTCTCCCTTTTCCAAATAAAACTTCTTTAAGAATGTTTAAAGCCTTAAATACCAAGATATTGGGAACTTTTTACTCCATATAAAAACTTATTTAACCTAAAAACACAATTATCATCTTCAACCAGAATGAAACTACCTTATTTTCAAATTATAACTCCTATTTCAATTCACCATTTAGGAAGGATGACCTAAAATCATTTAAAAGATCTTGTGGTGCCTTTCTGATGCCATGGAAAGATAAAGTTTTATGGATTCAAGTATTATAACTAGTGAAAAGGATTCATTGATGTCAACTCCTTCATATTTTAAATATCCTTTATAAATCAATCTTAATTTATTTCCCACTACTTCACCTTTTCATTTGTCATGTTTTAGAACACGCAATTTTTCCCAATAATGTTAATTTCTTTGAGATTGGGTACCAACTCCAAATTCTCATTATTTTTAAATTTTATCAATCTCTTCATTCATTATATCAATCCACTCTTGATGTTTCGTTATATATTTTACATATTTTGGTTCAACATGAGATAACCGTGATATGTGATAGTTTTATGTCAAAGTTATTATATTTTACATATTTTTATCTTGATTAAAAATTATATTTTGGACTTGAACTTATATTGTCAACCAAGGATTATATGGAAAATATTTTTCTTTATAAAATAAATTTTATAATTCAACTTCTTCAAGTAAAACTTATTCGATATTAACATTATTTCCTAAAGTTTCACCTTTCTATTTCACATAAATAGATTCATCATCACCACTTATGGAACTTGATTCTTCATTATAATTCACTTTCTTTATGTTTTCCATAACATTCACATCAAAAAATCAAAAATATTATCTATCTATTTTTTGTAACAATGATATCATGTTCCATTTGTCAGATAACCAAGAAAGATACCATCAACGCCTCTTCTTTCAGATTTTCGCAGATTTTCGCCTTTAACATTGATAATACAAGGGCTTCCAAAAACTCTTAGATACTCAAATAATAGATATTGTTTATAATAAATCACATAATATTACATATAATAAGTTTAAATATAAGTACAATTACTTTGGATATGAACCTCTACTCCAATGGCTTGTCTGTAGAAATAATGATATGTGTCTTTCACTAGTAACATAGTTTGAGCCATCTCCACAAGAGTTATATTCTTTTGTTAAGCCATGACATTTTTTTGTGGCATGTATGGTGCACTAAGTTCAGGATGAATTCTATTTTTTCAATATAGTATTCAAATATTCCACTAGTATACTCAGTACCATTATTAGTTATAATATTCTTTAAATAGTAAGCACACACTTTTTATGCACTTCTCCTAAACATTTTAAACCTTTTTAAATCCTTTTATTTATGTTTCATAAACATAATTTATGTAATGGGAGTAAATTTATCAATAATTTTAATATACTACTTATCTTCATTTTATATTTCTTTCTTATAGGCCCAAAAATCTCAAAATGAATCAACTCCAAAGGATGAGTAGTTTTTATTTAACCATTATTGTGTGAAAGTATTCATAACATTTACCTTTTCACAAGTGGATGGCATCCAATTACTTTATATTCTAAATATACCAATATCAAGAAAATTCTTTATATAATTGATATCACACATGTTATTTTATCCAAGATGAAAAATTATTTGATGCCATAGTTGATTTTCTTATTTAAATATTAAATAACAAGAATTTCCAGCATCCCAAATCTAAAATAAATCTCCTCTTGTTCATTTTCCACTTGTCAAGATACATCATGTATTAAAATATTCACAAAAAACTCATATTTCAGGAAGATAACTTCATTTCCATCATCACATAACTGATACACACTAATAATATTTTGTTTGATTCCTTCAACGTAAAGTGTGATTTTGGATTTCATTTGATCTCTACCAATCAATGTTGATCAGACACCTTTTACTTTGAGTTATCCATCATTTAAAAATGTCACAGAGTTTTCTTTACATTTTTCTAATACCCTTGAGTAAATTAAAATGTCAATTTATATGAGAGGAACAACCTCTATACAAAATCCATGTACATTCTCCTATGGGTTCTTTATAGGAAACATCACAAACTTGAGCTTTTTCTTTTCCTTTATCCTTCATATTCTTAGACTTATCAGTAATTTAAGTTGAACACATTTGATATGGTAGAATAACTAGACAATCGTTTTCAAGATGACCATGTTTCTCACATAATTCACAAACATACTCAAATGAATAAAATCTTTTTTCAATTTTCAATTCATATTTCACAATCTATCTCTGTATTATTCTCTTTTGATAAATATAACTTCCTATGACAACCCATATATTTAATAAACTTTATTTTAAGGATTTATTATATAAATATACACTTAATACAAACCATAATATCATGATACCTAGTATATTTGGTAAATTAGTCACATGAAATTATAACTTAAAACATGGGTACAACATCATTATTTAAAATCTACGAAACATAAAATTATATTCCTTAGATCTTCTGAAACTTCATGGGATAACCTGGGGATGTAAAAAATAAAGTGGTGAGATATAAATCCCAGTAAGGGAATAATAAAATAATTAAATGATGAAATTAATAGATTTTATTCAATAGTAAAATAAAAAGGATATAAAAGCGGTGAGAACTGAAAACATGATCATCGAACCATGATACAAGATGATAAGAAAAGGGAAACATGGGAATGTGGAAACAACATAAAACAAGAAATAATAAGCATAACTTAAGGCTAAACGCATAAGAAATATAAAATAATGTTATTAGGATAACCTATCATGCACTGTAAATGGAATCCTATGAGATAAAAACATTACCCAATGCGTTGGAGGGATATATAATTATGATCTCACCTGTCGCATTGATATCTTGTATATGCATAAGTTTTCCACATAGATAGTTCAACATATGATCATATTTAATCACATTTAAATCAAATATTAATGTGTTTTGATTGTATATATATATATATGGAATTCACAAATCAATTAAGGATAGGAATATATAGGTGAATACCTTTGAGTGGAAATGGGGATGGGTATTCACAATACAAAAGTTTGGCATGAAAAATCACTGGATAATTTCAACCGCATAACATGGGAGTATAATGATTAAAGGGAGGTATTAATGAGATTGATAGGGTTCTCACATAATTTGTAAATCATAATTAAATTTAGATTTATATGGAAATAAATATCACAATATGAACAATTACAAATCAAAATTCATAATTCAAAGAAGTTGTTTGAATAAAGAGGAGAAGGAGAGGATCGCTTACCTTAAGAGAGAGCTTCAAAAAGCTTAGTAAGAGATTCTTAAGATATTTGGGGAACCTTGGTAGATATATATATAGGAAAGGGGATACTAAATTCATGATATAATGATATTTAGTGAAGAGTAATGAAATCATGGGTGGATTTATATAGAAAAGGAGAGGGGGGTTATTTATAAATTTCTAAACATAGGTTTTGGACTCTATATAATAAATTAATCCAAACCACAAACCATCCCATGATTTTTTCCCATGTTTTCGACCAACGATATTTTTATTTCATTATTTTATATGGAAAATAACTTAACTAATTAAAATAATACTCTTGGTGATTCTAAGCAATTCATGTTTATTAAGAATTGATTTTAAATCCTTAAAATATAATATAGGTTTTGGAGGATTCATTAAGGGTTTATAAAATTAATCAAATAGTCTCAAAAACCATTATTTTAGAGGGGAGAAATATTTTTTACATTTAAATTATTTATATTATTTATTACATCACTTTTTAATTTTTATGATGTCATAATACGCACAGTATAATTATAATATATTTAATTTTTACCCAAAAATTAGAATGTCTCGAAAAATTATAAAAAAATTAACCATTGGATAATTTTGGAATTATGATTTAAAAAATAATATTTATTTTATCAAAATAATTATCTAAATATGGTAATTTACACTTTAAAATCAAAAACCCCCCATTTATTAAGAAATGTTGTTTTATTGACAATAATAGTTTTCAAACCCTTATAAACATTACATTTTTAATCATAAAATTATATTATAATTTATATTTAATAAATATTATTAAATAATAATATTTCATTTAAATATCATTTATTTCAAAAATTATTGAATTCATCTTAAATTGTGTCTTGATAGAAACTATATATTTCCCAAAAATACAATTTGTGTTTCATCATATAAAAATCAAATTTCACTGAAAGTTATTATATAATAATTTATAAAATATTAAAATATATATATAATCATTATTTTGTTAAAAAAATAATAAATATATAGACTCATAAAATTGGGGTTTATATACACATCCCTTTATTACACCACAAAATTTCCTAAGGGTAAGGTGTGCGATGGTGATATTTTCTTGGGGTAGTTTGGTGAACATGGTTTGGGCCATGATCTAGATATGCTTGAACTTATCTAATAAAAGGATTCAATCATTCTTTAGGTATTTAATATCATCTTAGTCTTGGTCAAGGTCTAATCTTAGTGAAACTATCTCCCTCAGAAGCTCTAATAAATGAGCTTCATAGAGTACGATCCCTCTTGTTGAGGCCATCACTTTGTCTGTGTGAATTGGATTTATCATAACCCTATATATATATAAATCATATGATTAATATATCATGGCAATACTATCAATGGTTAAAATTATTAACAATAATTTAAATCCAAAAAAACTTTATAACATTCAAATTTACCAAAGTAGTTCATTTATTTTCTATAACCACATTACTTAATAAAAAATTTAATTAATTCAAAAAGGTAAATTTCATTTATAGTAGTTTGGGTCATTAAATTCTTCCCCCATTCATAAATTTTATGCTTAAAATTTCTATCTTATACACTAAAATAGATGAGTGTCCTTTTGTTTCATCACTTCTTCTGGTTCTCATGTTTCTTCCTCAAGTTTGTGGTTTCACCCTAACACTTTTACTAGGTGATTTTTCTTGTTTCAAAGAACTTTTTCTATATGATATAATATCTTCACCATATTCTCCTCATATGAAAGATCATTCTCCAATATAACCCAATGGATTTACTATATGTGTGGGGTATGTTATTTACTCTCTAAAGAGGGATACAAGGAACACATCATGTACATGAGATAGGTAGGTTGGGAGTTCTTGTTGATATACCACCACTACAATATGATCAAGGACGTAAAAGGGGATGATTTATCTAGAAATAATCTCTAAAATCATCCAAAACCTATTTAATTTCTTCTATGAATATATTTTTGGAAAAAATTATCTCCATTCCTAAACTATTGGTCTCTTAAATGATTGTAATCATAGATTTTCTATCAGTTGTGGGCATATTTCATATAAAGAAAAATGGTTTAAACCTTCTCTTTAATTTCTTGTATATGATCAAGTCATATCAGCTTCTTCTCTCCAACTCCATCCCAGTATATTGGAGTCTAACACCTATTCCTATATAGAGCCTCATAAGGTTCCATTTGAATGATAAAATAGGAACATTTTTTATTTGATAACTCCACTATGGGAATATACTATTCCCATCATCATTATAAATCCATTAGAAATGATCTCATCATATCCTATAGAGTTTTAATGTCCCTTTTAGACTGACCAACCTTCTTAGGGTGATAAGAAGTGCTGAATCTAAGTTTTATATCCAAGGCTTATTAAAGTATTCTCTAAAACCTCTAGGTAAACCTCAGATCACGATAAGTTGCAATGGATACTGGAACTCCATATAGCCTTACCAATTCCCTTATGTATATTCTAGATAGATGTTCAAGATATAAATATTCATTAATTGTAATGAAATAAATTGACTCTGTAAGGTGTTCGACTACCACCCTGATGTTATTATTGAAATTAGGTGTCTTGGGGAGTCCTATAATGAAATATATGGTTATGTTTTCCCATTTACATAATGGTATGGGAAATAGTTTCATCACAACCTTAGAATTTAATCATTTATCCTTGACTTGTTGGTATACCAAGCATCAAGATACAAACCCCACAATCTCCCTCTTCATTCTATCAAACAAGTATTCATTCTTCAAATCTCTATAAATCGTTATGCTTCTGGAATGAATACATAATGATTATCTATGAGACTCATCCAAAAGATCCCTATTCAGTTATAGTTTTTATAGGACACATATCTGGGTTAAAACCCTTATAAATCCATCTTTATAAAAGAATATCACTAGAATATTCTCTACCTTCATATGTAGAACCTTATCATCTTTATGGGACTCCTTAATCCTCTCAAGAATGGATAGTTCACCAGCTATTTGATCAAGGATGGATACATTTCCTTTTATTATCCCCATTTCCATCCTTTTCATGTCCAAGAAGTTTGGATCCCTTATAATCCTCATCAAGGATTGGGTTACAAGATCCTTTCTACTCAAAGTATCTAACACTTTGTTCACCTTCCCAAGATGGAAATTAATTGAACAATCATAATCCCTGATTATTTATAACCACATTTGTTGGATCATATTGAGTTATTTTTGTCTGAATATATACATATTGATTTTATGATATGTATATATGTCACACTTCTCTCCTTGGAGATAATTCCACTAAATATTTATTGTGAAGATCGTCACAACCAATTCTAGATCTTGAGTTGGGTAGTTTTTCTCCTTGATCTTTACTTAGAGGGAATCATAGGATTTCACCTTGTCATCTTGAAGGATTACATAAACCAATCCCTTTTTATATGCTTCACTATAGATCATAAATCCATCGCCACTGGTGGTTAATGTGAGCACATGTGTATATATTCACATCTTCTTCAACTCCTTAAAACATTTCTTCACATTCATAATTCAAAACCAACTTCACCCCCTTCTGAGTTAGGTTGGATCTCACGATATACAATAATGAGAAGTTTCTCACAAATCAATGATAAAAAATAGCTAATCCAAGGAAACATTGTATCTCTATCACAGATGTTGGTCTAGGACATCCTTCAATTGCCTCTATTTTCAAAGGATGCATAGATATCTCTTTACTGGTGATATTGTTCCACAAGATTACTACATTATCCATCCATCACTGATATTTACTATACTTTTCATACAACATTTCAATAAGTAAGGTCTTCAATACAACATCTAGATACTCCTAAGGATCCTCCCTAATTTTGGATTATATAATAATATCAACTATAATGACTACCAAAAATTTATCAAGTTAGTCTCTAAACACCCAATTCATCAAGTCAATGAAGATCATTAGATAATTAATGAGTCCAAATGGAATCACTGGGAACTCATAGTACCCATACCTTTTATCATAAGTATCCATGGGGATATCTTCCTTCTTTAACTTTACTTGATATTATCCCAATCGAATATCCACCTTAGTGAAGTACCAGTCTACACATAGCTGATAAAATAGGCCATCAATCCATGGATAAGGATACTTATTCTCTATCATTATCTTATTGAGAACATGATATTAAATGAAAAGGGTTATTGAACCATCATTCTTCTTGATAAAGAAGATTGGTTCACCCCATAGTGAAGCACTTGGGAATTGAAACCGTTATCTAGATTCTCCTATAGTTTCTTCTTCAACTCCTCATGTTAAATAGTTTGCATTTTGTATGTAGTATTGGATGTTGTTAAATCCTTGGGAATAAGATCAATTTAAAATTAAACCTTTCATATAGGAGTAACAACAAACAATTATTGAGGAAACACCTTAGCACATTATCTCAATATGGGAATGTATTCATGGATGATCTTTTCCTAAGGCATAATATTTTGAGAAAGATACACTTTATTATAAGGAAATAATATCTATGCTTGATATGATGATACCAAATGAGATTCATCCAATGTGATGTTTATAGAATCAGTGGAATATTCATGATACGAAGGGTGATTTGCTGATCTTGAAAATTTATATTGGATCTATATAAAGAAATAAAATTTGTACCCAGAATATCATTGAATTATGATAAAGGGAGTATCATAATATTTTTTGGTATTTTTGACCAAAAAATATGAAAAAGTGATGAGTTATTTTTTTGGGATTCAATAGTTTTCCCATTTTTTGTTTTCATCAATAACTTTACTTTTATTATTTCCAGTGGTGTTTTAATAGTTCCACTAAAATTTAATGCTATTAAATAATACATAAAACCTGAATCTAAAAATTCATTCTTTATTTTTGAATGAATAACTAAATTACTTTTCACTACTTCATTGTTGGGATCCACCTTAGAAGTTGTGATTTCATAACCCTACCCATTCTCTCTAGGCCTTGTAGGTTTTTCTCAACTATTTTAATTTATAACCCTTATCTTATTGAATTGGTTTACATAGAGTCCTTCTTCTTTATAGTTGAAACATTAGATAATGGCCCAAGGGTTGACTAGATCATTCCTTTTTTCCATCACATTAGTGGGTTTCTTATACTAGTAATATCCTGCTACATTACCTTCTATATCACACCTAAATAATTTACTTATCCTCATTTGGAAATTTATAGGATTCTTAATACCACACATTTGAAAAGTGGATTGTTGGAATTTATTACAACTGTTAGATTTCTCCAATGTACTGCCAAAATTAAATTTGATTCTCCGGTTCACGTCTCCAAACCTGTGAGACCCTTCATATTTTTTAATATTTATTTTGAATTTGAGGGAATGTCATACAATTCTTTTATAGTAGTTAATTTCCTGAATGGATAAGGATTTTCATAGACTCAGGTTTACCCCACCAAAGAAGTAGGAAACTTTACTTTTATGGATTATGAAAAAGCTAGAGGTGTATCATGGAAGTCTATTGAAGTTTTCATCATACTTCATAATGTATTATTCATCCTTCTTCTTGAGGACAAGTAAATACCTCTCTATTTTAAGTGTGATAGTTTGAGGAAAATATATATCAATTTTTTCTAGGATTCTTTCCACTCCATCACTTTAATAACTTCCTCAAGATTTATATTTTTGTTCAACATCCACCACTGATTGGCTTATCCCTCCATATGAATTACATCCAACACAAACTTATATTGCCCAAATCATTTAAGGATGGAGAATATCTTTTCAATGAAATTGATCCATTGTTCCAAAATTAAAGGATAATAAGATACATTTAATGTTGGAGGCCTTTGTCCTGTAAATGTCTCAATTACAAATTTCTCTTTCTTCGGGGGATTTGTACATTCCTCTTAATTCATGTTTCTATTAAAAACATGAGTCAATTGAGAATGTATTGTCACCTACATCATGATTATTTTTCCCATTAGGTTGGTAATATTTTTTCGATAGTCATCACATTTCCCCTCACATTGGTTATTGACTCAGTTCCTCCTATTTCTATCCCTAGACTAGAATAAATGTAAGGACCAAAACTATTATAAATAAAATTACCCTTTCAATTTAATTAAATGCTTTATTATATAAAATGGATAAAGAAAACACATTCACTTATTTGTTTTTATTGTATCATATCAGATGTAAAGGACCATTAAGCATATTTACTATTGATAAAATAACTATTGAATAATTATTAGATGATTAGTATAAATATAGAGTTTTAACAAATCCAATTAACACATAAAAAGGAAGTGATAGCCTAAACTGGTAGGATCATTCCCAATGAATCCCATTTATAAGAGCTTCCATGGAAGATAGCAGCAGTGGTATTTTCCATTGACCAAGACTAAGCTAAAATCCAATAACTTAAGCATGAGCTAAACCATTTATGGGAGAAGTTCAAGCTCATTGATATCATGACACAAACCATGTATGTATAACCACCCCATGAAAGTCTCACACGCCTTACTCCTAGGGAGTATGCGGATGTGTTAAAGGGATATGTATCGAGAACCTATAAATATGAGAATGTGCGTTATTTTTTAGTGAATAATGGATATATTTTCATCCTATTATTGTTACTTTATAAATGACTTTTATTTTGAACAATAAAACAAAAATAGTATTTTTATATAATATTCAAATTCAATTAAATAATTTATTTGATGAATTAATGGATTTTTTAAATAAATAATATTTTAATAAAAATTTATTATTAAATAACATTTATTAAATATAAATTATCATATAATTTTTATGAAGTCAAATGTAATTTTTATAAGGGTTCGAAAACTGTTATTGTCAAAAACCCATCATTTCTTAATAAATAATGATTAAACTTTAAAATTAAAAATTCACATATTTAGAAAATTATTCAGATAAAATGAATTTTTTTTGGAATCAAAACCTCTATATTATCCAATGGTAATTGTTTTCCTAATTTTTTGAGATAGTTGAATTTTCGGTTAAATATTAAATACCATATAAATATAATTTCTGTATTATGACATCATAATAACCGAAACATTATGTGATAAATATTATAAAATGTATCCATGAAAAAATCTATGTTTTATCTTTAAAACAATGATATTTTATGTTTATTTGATTAATTTTATAAATACATTATGAATCCTCTAAAACTATTAATTTAGTTTATGATTTTAAAATCATTTATTTAACAGTATAACTCACCTCTATAAAAGAAAGGGAATTATTTTATTAATTAAGTCCCATGGACTTATAAATTAATTCAAACCACTCTCATTTGGAAGAAATCAATGTCAAAACCCATGAGAAGGTTTGTGGTTTTAGTTATTTTATTATATAGAGTCCAAAACCTAAGTTTAAGAAATAATAAGAAAATACCCATTGATTTCCAATATAAACCCACCCAATATCCCATTTACCCTCACTAAAATCCTTTTATAACGTCCTTACTTATCCCTACTATCTCTATAGTTCTCCCAAGGTGCCCCCAATCTCTCAAGAGGCCCATCCTAATTATTTGGAGTCACACACTCAAGTAAGAGATCTTTTCATTTCTCCTCATTATTCAAGTATCATCTTTACCTTATATATTTTATCTCCATTTAATTATGATGGGATATGTTATTCTATATCCTCATTAATTTTAAATTTATTTCGAAATGAATATAGATCTCTTTCTCCCTCATCAACCCATTTTATTAATGCTTAAGTGACGTCGTTATGCTGTCGAAATTTCAGTATGATTTTCCAATGAAAAAAAATTGTGTAGTTAATACCATACCCATTTACTATCATTGGTATTCACCATTATACTCTTTTAATTATTTTAATTGGTACTCTTATGTATTTATTCCACACTCCTTAATTGTGTAATAAAATATGACAGTGAATTAATCTATGTGGTATGATTTATGTGGCACACTTAAGTGTGTGAATGAAATGAAAGTGATGGGTGCACTCAGAATTATATAGTGGTCCAATACATTCAGTAATGTTTAGTATCATGAGACATCTTTTTGGGAAATGGATTAAAACTGATTCCTTTATAGAACTTTTTTCATCATGATATCTTGGTAGTTTGCCTTGACATATGTTTATGATGTAGTGTTTTAAGTTGTTTCCACATTTACCATGTTATGATTATCACACTATATCATTCCTTATTATTCTTGTTTCTTTTATTATCTATTGATATGCCTATTTTGTAAAATATATTAATATTTTCATTTTAAGACATTTTTATTCCCTTACATTGCTTTATATCTCACCTCTTTCTTATGTATGTCCCTAGGTTAGACCTTTCAGTTTTAAGTATGAGCAAGTTAAGTAAGTTTTCAATAAACACGATGTATTTTAGGTTTTAAATTGTAATGTTATGTATATAATTTACAAAGAAACTATAATTATTTTTGTTATGGGTTTTATTAAATGTAATATTATTTAATAAATCATGATTTAATGTGTAATAAAGAGAAAGGTTGTTATAGTTGGTATCATATGAAAAGTTAACTATTTTCGGGATTAGGATTAGAAAAATATAGATAAATATTTGGGGATAAAAATAAGTAAAAGGAAACATCATTTAATTTTTTTAAGTATATATGATTTTGTTTATCATGAAAATAAATCCATGTATGGATACTGCAAGTGGACATGTTTCTGACACAGATGTACCTAGGGGTAATAAATCTGACAAGGTTTGTTGGGCCCGACTCGGCATAACCTACACGACAAAAGGTCTTACTACATACCAAGTTTGACACTCCTGAGGGATAAAATTTGGTAAATTCATAATATCATTATAAACCATTATTAAGGGAATAAAAATTCCCATAAAGATATATGTTAGGAAATAGATCGTGGATAACATAGATTAAATCCTAAAATTCATAAGTTAACAAAAAAATATGTAATTTATAAGTTATCTATTTAATGTCATTGGATTCCAATTTATGTGTTTAATAGTTTAAAAATACTCATCTATAAATTTCCCTTTACTCTATACAATGGAAAAAATATGAATAATCAGTTAAATAATCAATGTGAAGGGAAATATGATGACTTCCAAAACGAAATGCCCAACCCAATGGGACCAGGAATCATGAACTTCATAACAATAATCTCTCAGTGGACTTAGGTTATATATAGTTAAATAGATCAGGAGAAACATCCAAATCCCCTTGATAGATAGAAAGATGCAATTATATCCTTTATGTGATAATGCCCTCCTACCTTCAATTGATCATCTGATCCCTTGACCATGGAAAATTGGATCAACTCCATTGAGAAGATCTTCTCAATCCTTCAATGTTCCTAACAAGATAAATTTATACTAGTTTTTTGTAGTATGGAGGGAGAATATGATAAGTGGTGGTCATTGATCAAGAATATGAATCATGAGGAAGATATCTAAGAGATGGGGTGGATGGAATTTCAAAAAAAAATTGATAAATATTTTCCTCACACTCACCATATTAAAATGAAAAGGGATTTCCTTACCCTAAGAAAAAGAAAAAAATATATATCGAGGTATATGAGGAAAACATAACAAGACTTGAATGATATGACTATGTCTTTGTTGTTACCCCTTAATGCAAGGTTGAGCGCTTATCTGGTTGTCTAAAACCTAGTTTATGAAAATCCCTAGTGATCTATGACATTGATAGTTATGAGGAAATTGTTTGATGTTCCCTCAAATTAAAAATAGATATTAACCAATATCAATAGTATCATAGGGTTAATAAGAGAAAAGTGGAGTTTAATTCTGGTAGTCAAATGAATAAATCTAATATTGCTAAGAACTTTTAACATCTAACTTGTCAAAGGTGTGGAAATAAGAACCCTGGAAATTTCCTAAGGGGGATGACGAAATGTTTTAGGTGTAGAAAGGAAGGGAACCTAGCTAGAAATTTCAAACAAGAGAAACCCAATAATGTGACATAGGAAAATAATTATCCAATCAAATCTTAGAGAATTTTTCATTGATTCAAATATAAGGAACCATGTCACATTTCAAACCAATTCCCTAAGACAAGGGTTTTCAGAGAGAACCAAAAAACTCTAAGAAAGCAAGGTAGAGCTTTTTCCATCACAACCACCAATGTGGATCCTAAAAATGAAGTGGTCATAGGTATTCTATTAATTATTTAAAGAATAGGGAATATACTTTTTGATTATAGTTCTACACATTCCTTCATATCATAAAAGTTTAGTATAACTATTAAAACACCACCACAAATAATGGTAGTAGAGTTGTCGGTGAAAACAGAAAATGGGAAAATTATTTCATCCCAAGTATATAAATCCTCCCCTGTCATAATTTTTAGGATAAAATTATAAATAAACCCTTTTATACTCCCTTTGGTTGAATTTCATGTAGTTATATATATGTATTAGCTTTACCTATATAGAGACAACATAAATTTCTGTGATAAAGAAATCACTCTCTACATTACAAATCAACCCCCAATTCTTTACAAGTGAAAGGAGGAGGATGAATATTCTTTAGCATCAAAATATAAAGCATGGGTATTATTTCCCTATAAGAAAGTGTATCTAGATGAAATTATTGAGTCTATAAAAATAACCATCCTAAAATGCATTCATATTGTGAGAGAATATGATGATGTGTTTCCCACTGAATTGTTTGGTCTTACTCCTAGTAGAGAGGTTGAATTTTCAATTGAGCTTATACCTAGGGCATTTCTATTATCCAAGAATCCATATAGAATGTATTTTGTGGAACTTGAAAATCTAAAGAAAAAACTATAGGATAATATGGATAAAGGTTTCATAGGCCCAACTGCTTCACCATGGGGTGTACCAGTCCTCTTCATCAAGAAGAAGGATGGGTCAATGCACCTTTGTGCTGATTATCATGAGCTCAACAAGATCACAATAAAGAACAATTATCCTCTTCCACATATTAATGAATTGTTTAATTATATACATGGAAAAAAATATTTCTCCAAGGTGGATCTATGATCAAGATATTATTAATTAAGAGTGAATAAGGAAGATATCCCTAAGAAAACTTTTCATATAAGGTATAGGCGCTATGAGTTCATAGTAATTACATTAGGACTCACTAATTCTCCAAAACTCTTCGCGGAATTTATGAATAGTCTCTTTAGATATTACCACAAAAAAATATGGTAGTATTTATAGATTATATTCTAATATAATACTAAATCAAGGAGGACCATGAGGAATATCTGAGCACTATGCTAAATACCCTATAAAAGGAGAAGCTCTATGCCAAGTAAAAAAAATTGAGTTCTCTTTGAAGGAAGTCTCTTTATTGGGGAATATCATCACAAGTAATGAGATATCTATAGACCCTTAAAGGACAGAAGTAATTTGAGGATGTCTAATGCTAACAACTATGATATATATTTGTAGATTCCTTGGATTAGATGGGTATTATCACTAATTTGTGAGAAATTTCACACGATTGAAAAACCCTATAACCAGGATAACTCGGAAGTGATTAAAGTTTTATTTGAATGATGAATGTAAAGATATATTCAAGGAGTTGAAAAAGAGGATTATCCCTTCACCTGTGATCACACTACCCATAAGTGGAGAACGTTTCATAGTATTCAGTGATTCTTAGAAAAAGGGATTGGGTTGTGTGTTAGTTAAGAATGAAAAAGTCATATCATATGCTTCATGGAAGTTGAATGTTCATGAACATAACTACACAACACGTGATATCGAGTTGGCTGTAGTGATATTATCTTTGAAAATGTGGTGGAATTATATCTTTAGGGAGAAGTGTGAAATATATACGGATCAAAAAACCTCATGTATATATTCACATTTAAAGAGTTGAATATGCACCAACTAAGATGTTTATAGCTGATCAAGGACTACCAACGCTCAATTCAATTCCATCATAGGAAATAGAATATAGAGGAAGATTATCAAAGTTTAAAGGATCCAAATTTTTTTATCATCGATGAGAATTGAGAAGGATCCAATATTCTGGGATTTTAAAATTATGGACATGAGAATCATAAAGAAAGTGACATCATCAATCATTTCACAAATGATTGCTCAACCATCCCTTCTGGAGAGGTTAAATGATTCTAAAAAAGATGATGTGAGAATTCAGAATAAAGTTGAAACTATAAGGAAAGGGGAATCCTTGTAGTTTAATATTAATGAAGAAGGAGTTGTGAGATTTGAGTCACGAATTTTTATACCATCAAATCCTGAGTTAAATAATGAACTGTTAGATGATTCACATAGTTTGACTTTCTATATTCACCTAGAAAGAAGAAAGATATATCGAAATATCTAAGAGCACTACTAGTGGGACAATATGGAGAAGGATATCACTGAATATACGTCAAAGTGTTTGGTATTTTAGCAAGTGAATGATGAAATGAAGAACTCTAAGGGGATGATGCAACCATTACCAATACCAATATAGAAATGGAAAAATATCACCATGAACCTTGACACTAGATTTATGAAGACATCTATGGTAAACAATGCTATATGGGTTTTTGTGGATTTTCTTACAAAGAAAACTCAATTTATCATAATTTTAGAGGAATTGTCACTGGATAAACTTGCATGGATATATATCAATGAAGTGGTAAGGTAGCATAGAGTACCACTATCAATTGTATCTAATCAAGATCCAAGATTCACTTCTTAGATCTGGAAAAGTCATCAACATGCTCTAAAAACTGAGATGAACTTCAGTACGGCCTATCATCCTCAAAATGATGGCCAATCATGATGGGATATTCATACATGGGAGAACATGTTGCAAGAAAATAATATTGACTTCAAAGGATGATGGTATTAATATCTACTTCTGGTTGATTTCTCTTAGAATAATAGTTTCCAATCATGCATTCAAATGGTTCCATATGAATCCATTTATGAGAAGTGATGAAAAACACCAGTATGTTGGCATGAATTTGGGGAATTCAAACAACTAAATCATAAAATGGTTGAGAAAATAATGGAAAATGTTAAGACAATTCAGCAGTACATCAAGGCTACTTAGAGTCAATAGAAGAGCTATGCTGAAAATCATCGAAGAGACCTAGAGTTTGATGATGGACACATATTATTCCTCATCATATCTACATGAAAGAAAGTGATAATAGTTTTTAAGAAGGTAAATCATCTTCCTATATACATCGACCCCTTTGATATCATTGATAGCATCAGAGAGGTGGCCTACTGAGTAGTACTCCCACTAAACCTATCTCAGGTATATGATGTACCCCATGTATCCATATTAATAAAGTACATACCATACCCTTCAAGATTGCATTTTCCTTACTTCTAAATGTGATAATATTTTAAATAAAAACACTATAGGGGGTTGTGTTTCCATCAAACTGGATATCAGAAAGGCTTTTGACACCATTGACTGGAATTTCATTTTTAAAGTTCTAAAAAACTTTGGATTTTGTGATTCCTTCATTGGTAGAATAAAGACATTTTTTCACTCTTCTAATATCTCTATTCTGATTAACGGTACCCCTAGAGGTTATTTTAAATGCTCAAAAGGTGTTAGGCAGGGGGATCCGCTTTTCGCCATCCTCTTTGTTATTGCTGAAGATTACATTAGCAAGATCCTTAACGATCTTGTTAATAAAAAAATGATTAAACTGATTCAAGTTGCCAGGAACTTAAACGCCCCAACGCATCTCTTATACGCTTATGATATTATTCAATTCATGAAAGGAGACTAGAAAAATCTTCATGTTCTCAAAGAATCTATATCTCACTATGAGGAAATATCTAGTCAAGCTATCTCCTAGAGTAAATTGTATATTTATTTTGGTAAGAATTTCCCAATTAGTAGGAAAAATAATATCATCACGTATCTGGGTCTTAAGGAGGGACAATTACCTTTATCTTACTTGGGTGTTCTAATATTCTAGGGTCAACCCAAAGCTACCCACTTTGCTAATTCCACCTCTCAAATCACAAATCAACTCTCCAACTGGAAAGGGAAATCCCTCTCCATAGCTGGGAGAATTTGTTTAGTCAAATCTACCATTGTTTCTAAAATGTTCTATTCCCTTATGGTCTATAAATGGCCCGTCGGCATTTTAAAAAAAATTAATACCTATATTAAAAACTTCATTTGGTCTGGAAGCATTTTTGAAAAGAATCTTGTTACTATCCCTTGGAATACATGCTATAAACCCATCGCTAATGGTGGAATTGGCATTAAAAATTTAAAGCTTTTCAATGATGCTCTTCAGGCTCGTCTTACTTGGCGCATTATTAACTCCACTTCTAAGGCTACTGAATTTTTGAAAATTAGATTCTTCTCTAAGATTATAAAAGGGAACTTTAATTTCATTAACTCTTCCATCTGGCCCTCTATCCGTGACTCTTATCAAAATATCATGCATAACTCCAGATGGATTGTCAGTGATGATTCTTCTGTTAATTTTTGGTGTGGAAAATTGTGTGGTAACCCTCTGATATCATTGTTACCCGCTAACAATCCTTTTGATGATACTAATCAAACCATAAAGGAATTCTTACAATATAATCAATGTTATCTCCCTGATAATATTTTTCAAACTATTAATAACTATTCCTTTTCCTCTGAGGGTGATTTTCTTGTCTGGGAACCTTCTACTAATGGAATTCTAGATTCTAAAAACTTTTATAAGCATAATTTCTCTGAAAATGAATCTAATTTCCTCTGGGTGATTCATTTTAAAAAACCTTGAATTAAACCTTCGAGGCTTACCCTTATTTGGCGTATTTCTCATAATAGACTACCTACTGAAACTGGTCTGCAAGGCTTTGGTATACAACTTTGTTCTAAGTGTTACCTGTGCAATCAACACAGAGAAGATTCCAATCACCTCTTTCTATATTTTGTGATGGCCTCTACCCTATGGAATTATATTTTTGATTTATTTAATTGAAGAAAACTCCTTACTAACTCAATCTCCTTGTTCTTAAGAAATTGCACTAGACATGAAGCTTCTCTTCAAATCAAGAATCTGTTTCTTGCGGCAGTGGCGGAACTCCTGCATGAGCTTTGGTATGTCAGAAATGATCTTATTCACAATAATCATTCTCTCAATCTTAATGAAGGAAAATCTCGGATTCTTATTGCGATTCATGAAGCTTCCTCAATGCAAAAAGACTGCTGTGACAACTTAGTTAGTGATTTTGAGATTCTTCGACATCTCCATATCCATGGCATCTTCCCAAAGCCTAAACGTTCCTTTGAAGTGTTCTAGCAATATCCAATGCCAGGATGGATCAAAGTGAATGTGGATGGAGCTTCCAAAGGCAATCCAGGTCCTTCCAGCTGCGGTGCGATCTTCAGAGACTCAGCTGGCCAATGCCAAGGATGCTTCTATGTGGGTTGTGGTTACTCTTCATCTCTGGAGGTCGAAATGCTTGGGGTCATTCATGTGGTTGATATTGCAATTCAAAGAAGTTGGAGAAATCTATGTATTGAAATTTATTCAACCACTATCATCCATGCCATATGGAATGGAAACATCCATCTTGCCTAACCTCTTACTGCTCGTTGGATTAACTGCCTTAACTTGCTCAATGGGATTGACTATATTGCGACTCATGCATACCGTGAAGCAAATGCAGTTGCTGACTCTCTTGCCAACAAAGGTCTTCATCATATCATGACTTGGATGGACTCTATTCCTTCTGACTTATTATATCTCTTTGATACAGATTTTAAAAAAAATCTCTTCCTTTCGCCTCTTTTAATCCTTTTTATCTTCCAATAAAATGTGCTTTGGTCTTTTGACCAAAGCTTCACCTTTAAAAAAATTGTAATAGAGATATCTAAAACACATGAAATTATTTGGTTTTATTATTTATTATCAGATTTAAATGTCTATTTAGTATCTTTAACATTGATAATATATCCTTTTAAAATTTATCACATGATTATTATAAATATTTGGTTTTAGCAAATCTAATTGACATAGACAAAGGAATTGATGAATTGAACCAGTAGGGTTGTACCCTATGAAGCCTATTTATTAGAGATTCTAAGGGAGATAATATCACTAGGATTTACCCTTGACCAAGGAAAATCTGAAATACAATAACTTAATCATGAGAAAAACCATCTTTTGTAGAATTTTAAGCTTATCGAGATCATGACCCAGACCATGTACGTCGAACCACGCCATGAAAACCTCACTGTCACGCACCTTACCATTAGGAAGTTTACAGTGTATTAAAGAGATAAAAATAATGATCCTTGCAATATGAGTATGTAAATATGTTTTTTATATAATAATTAATATATTTTCACCCTATTATTGTTATGTTATAAATGATTTTTATTTTGATAAAATAAAACACAAACAATATTTTTCACTAATATTAAAATTCAATTAAAGGATTTATTTTGATGAATTAATGGATTTTTGAAACAAATATTATTGTAATAAAATATTAAAATTAAATAATTTTTATTAAATATAAATTATTATTTAATTTTTAGGAAGTCAAATTCAAATTTTATAAGGGTTTGAAAACTGTTATTGTCAAAAAACCAACAATTCTTAATGAATGTCGACTTCGCTTTAGAAGTGAAAATTAATATATTTAGAAAATTATTTATATAAAAGGAATATTATTTTTTTAATCGTAACATTGAAATTATCCAACAGTGAATTTTTCATAATTTTTCCAGACTGTCGAATTTTTAGGTAAAAATCAAATATCGTATAAACATACTTTGTGTATTATGACATCATAATTATAAAAACTTGATGTAATAAATAATATAAAAGGTATCCACGGTCAAATATATGTTTTATATTTAAAATAATTTTATTTTTAGTTTATTTTATTAATTTTATAAATCTATTATGAATCCTCCAAAACCATTAATATATTTTAAGGATTTAAAATCATTTATTTAAGAGTATGACTCACCTCTACATAAGCAAGGGAATTATTTTATTAAGTTAGTCCAATTTACTTATAAATTAATTAAAACTAATCTCATTTGGAAGAAACCATTAGAAAAAAACTAGGGAAATGTTTGTGGTTTTGGTTATTTTATTATATAGAGTCTAAACCGAAGTTTGAGAAATAATAATGAAATACATACTAATATCCTATATAAAAACACCAAATCTCCCATTTATCCTCAATAAAAATAATTTAATAATTTAATTAATCTTCCCTATCCACTATATATTCATCCTAAGGTTCCCCAAGCTCTCAAAAATCCCCTCCTGAACATTTGGAATCACACTCAAGTAAGGGATCTTTTCCTTTCTCCTCTTTATTCAAGTATCTTCTCAACCTTATGTATTTTATCATCATTTAATTGTGATGGGATATGTTATTACATATCTCCATTACTATCCAATATATTTAAAAATTATTAGAGACCCATTTATCTCTCATTAATTCATTTATAAATTTTTAAGTGACACCATTATGGTGCTGAAATTTCACCCCAATTTTCTATGACAAAACAATTGTGTAGTGAATACCATACCCATTTACTATAAAGGCTATTCACCTTTATAAACATATACAGATCTTAACTTTTATTTACATGTATTTATTCTACACTACTTAATAATATAATAAAAGATGATGTTGAATGAATCCATGTTGTATGATCCATGTGACACTCTTAAGAGTGAGAATGAAATTAAAGTGACGGGTGCCCCCAAAATTATTTAGCGCTCTAATTCATTGGGTAATTTTTAGTACAGTGATACATAATTTTGGGATAGGTAGTGAAAATAATTTCTTTATGGGACTTTTTCCATCAGGATATCTTTACAGTTATCATTGACCTATGTTTGTGTTGCAGTGCTTTAATTTGTTGCCACATTTCCCATGTTATGATTATCATGATATATCATGCCTTATTATTCATATTCTTTTTATTCCTCATTGATATGCCTATTTTATAACATGTATTATTCTCTTCATGTTATTCTATGTTTATTACCTTACTAGAATTTATAGCTCACCCCTTTCTTATGTATGTCCCCATGTTATCCCATGCAGTTTTAAGTATGATAATGATAAAGATGTTTTCAATAAATACAATATATTTCATGTTTTAAATTGTTATTATAAGTAAATAATTCCCAAATAAACTATAATTATCAATCTTTCAAGTTTTACTAAGTGTAATATTATGTAATAAATAAATAAATAATGTTTAATAAAGAGATGGGTTGTTATAATTAAGGATGAATTAGGGATGAGTTTTTGTAAACTATTAATCCAAAAAATATAAAACCATGAACATTAAAGGGAAAAATAATAAATGAAATATATTATTTAACCTATGAATTTATAGGCTTCAATATAAGTTATCCAGGATATATTTCCTAACAAAAAAATTTATGTGTTTTTTTATTCCCATAATAATGATTTGTAAGGACATCATGAATTAACCAATGCATATCCCATGAGAGTGTCATACTAGGGGTGTATCAAGGCTTGTTTTCATGAACTAGGTGATGACTGAGTCTAGCTAAACGTTCCCATTTGGGTGTTATTACCCCTAGGTACAACTATATTAGTTCCACATGCACTTGTAGTATTTAGAAAGGTATGTATTTTCCTGGAAATTACTTACTCTATACCTTGAAAAAATTTGGGATTTTTCATATGTTTATTCTTATCCTTAAGTATTTAAATAGTGTTTTCCAATCCTAATACCAAAAATTAATAGATTTGTAATTAATACCAACTATGAAAACCCTTATCTTTAATACACATTATTTCATGATTTATTACATTAGTATAAAATTAATACAACCCCATGAAATCATAAGGCACAGTGTATTTGGGAAATTAGGTACATGACATGGTAACTTAAAACATGGGTACAATATCATTTTTTAACAACTTAGAAGCATGCCCTTATATTACTTGGATTTCTAAAACAACACAGGATAACCTAGGGACATACGTAAGAAAGGGGTGAGATATAAAGTGCATTAAGTTATTAATAAAAGAATAAAATGATGAAATAAATACATTTGAGTCAATAGAAATATTAAAAATACATAAAAGGGGCAAGGATCATAAACATGGTCATCAAAGCATGATATGAGATGAAAACATAAAGGTGACATGGGAATGTGGAAAAAACATAAAACATGACATCATAAGCATAATTTGATGCTAACTGCCAAGAAAACACAACATAATGTTATTAGGATAACCTCTTATGAACCATACATGTAATCTCAAAAGATATTAATATTATATAATTTATTATACAGATATATAATTTTGGGTCCACCCCTGACATTCATATCATGTACACGAATAATTGTGCCACATAGATCATTCAATATAGGATCATACTTTATCACATTTAAATAAAATATTATGGAATTTGTATTATATACATGGAAGTACCAAATAAATTAAATATAGGTTCATCTATTTTAATTCCATTGAGTGTAAATGGGTATGGGTATTCACAATACAAAAGTTTTGCCTGGAAAATCACAAGATAATTTTGACAGCATAACAGGGGTACATAATGATTCATGGGAGGGATTAATGAGAGTAAAAGGGGTCTAACATCACTTTCAAATCATAAGGGTAGTAGTAGGTATGTGTAAAACCATACCACAATAATAATTATTGTAAAATAAAAGGTATATTTTAAATAAGGTGCTTGAATAGAGGAGAAGAATAGGATCCCTTACCTTGAGATAGAGCTTCTAAAATATTGGGATGAGCTTCTTTAGAGCTTGGGGAAATTTTGTAGGTCTCTACAGAGGGAAGAAAAAAAGTAAATTCATGCTCCAATGATTGTGTGTGAATAGGAATGATAGATTGGATAGGTTTATATAGAAAAAGAGAGAATGGTTCCTTATTAATCTCTAAACATAAGTTTTAGACTCTATATAATAAATTAATACAAACCATAATACATCCCATATTTTTTATAAAAGTGGGGTGGATCTAATTATTTTATATTTATAATAATTTAACTCATTAAAATAACACCCTTGGTGATGTGTAAGTGAGTCGTTCTTGTAAAGAATTGCTTCTAAAACCTTAAAATATAATATAAGTTTTGGAGGATTCATTAAGAGTTTATAAAATTAATCAAATAAACTAAAATACCATTATTTTAAATTGGAAACTTAATTTTTTTATCTAAGAATATTTTTATAGTATTTATTACATCGCTTTTGGTCTTTTATGATGTCATAATGAATACCATATAATTATACCGTATTTTATTTTTTCCCAAAAAATCGTCTATCTCAAAAAATTATGAAAAATTAATAATAGGATAATTTCAATGATTTGATTTCAAAAATAACATTTATTTTATCCAAATAATTCTCTAGATATGATACTTCACACTTTTAAATCAAAATCCTCATTTATTGAGAAATGATGGTGTTTTTAACAATATTGTTTTCAGACCCTTATAAAAATTACATTTGGATTCATAAAATTATATTATCATTTATATTTAATAAAAATTATTTAATAAAAATATTTTATTAAAATAAAATTTATTTCAAAAATTATTGAATTCATCAAAAAGAGAGTCCTGATTGAAACGATATATTTCCCAAAATTACTATTTGTGTTTCATCATATAAAAATATATTTTTTATTAGACTTGTGATTTAATCATTTATAAAGTAATAAAAAAAGAATATAATAATTTTTTTACTAAAAAAATAATTATTAAAAAATTATACTACTAGAGTCTAGATACATAGCTTTTTATTACATCAGCGAATGCCTTAACGGTAAGGCATGTGATGCTGAGATATTCTTACCGTAGTTTAGCAAACATGGGGTGAGATGTGATCTCAATGAGCTTGAAATTCTTCAATAAATGATTTCTCTCAGGTTTTAATTGTTGAATCTCATCTATGGATTAGTCAAGGGTAAATATTAATGATGATATCTCCCTTGGAATCTATGATAAATGGGATTTATAAGGTATGAACCCACTGGTCGATGTCATCACTTCCTTTGTCAGTGTCAATTGGATTTATCATAACCCTATATATATATAATAATCATATGATCACTATATAATTTCTATACTATTAACAATTTTTATGATTGTAGGTCATTTAAATCTGACATACTTTATAATTTTCAATATAACTGAAGTAGTGCATGTTTTTTCTATAACCACGTTACATATATAAGGTATTTAATTCATTCAAAAATGAATATTTAATTTATAAAAGTTCATATCATTACTCTCCCCCTCAATTTATGTCTTAAAATTCATTAAAACTCATAATTTTATTAGCAATTAAGTTGAAACATTCTTTATATATTCCAAAAACCCCCATAGTGCCTCAACAACTATAAAAAGATTATTTTTCTTTATAAAAATCATGTTGTCCAGAACTGTGATCATGTCTTTCCAACTTCTTCCCAATATTAATTTTGGATCCTTTATGTAAATTTTTTTTGGTGGACTATAGACTCTTTATTCTTCACATCCAGCTTCTTCTTATCTCTTTTCTTTTCACTATTTGAAGCTGTTTTTTTAAATGCACTTAGATTTTTTTGAATCTGAAGAATTGCTTGATTTTTCTATAAACATGTTCTTATTGATTTGATTTTTCTTATTAGACATATCATGTAACGCCCAGACATATTGTGATATATTATTTTCTTAAATAATTTAATATTTTTGATATTTTTCATTTCACACAACACTAAATATATTTTTTTATATTAAATAACTATGTTTGGATTCCATTATATGTAACAAAAAGTTAATATTATGCTACATGAAATGTAAAATCCCTCCCCTTATCATTGGATTGGAAAGGAGGTGGAGTGCTACTTGGCCTTAAGAGACATCTCTAAGATGTGAAAGGCAGAAAATATATGTCGAAGGGATTCAATAAATGTAGGGGATGATTTTCCCTTTAATAATAAAACCACTAGCCAAACATGACACTATATGATGCATGGTAACAATGAAAGAAAAATCAACATTTCATTTATAAAAATCAAACTAAAACAAATTACCACAGTGTTAGACTACAATATCAAAGTAAACAATGGAAGACTACAAGAAAAAAACTCAAAGACAACTAATGACAACTTCAAGATCTAAACATGATTCATGCTCCACTTCCACAAAACAACCTAATTATAACGATATACTACTAAAGATGTGTGATACATTACCTTTACCCATGTCTTGATAAACAATATTTGTAAAAGAACCAAAGTTCCAAAGTAGGGGTGATTAATAAAACTCATTATATTTTCCACAATGACTTCCCTAATCATTTCACTAGGATAGAACATGTTAGCAACATTTATATATAAATAATTTATATAAAAAAATTTATAAAAAAATTTATATAAAAATATAAAAAACTGCAAATGAAACCATTTTCTTAGAATAGTGTCAAGTTCCAAGGAAAACAACCAAACAATTCTTTAAAACCATTTCATAAATTAAAATTTTAGCATAACCATTTCATTCCACATATCCACACAACCATCCATGCATTCAACCTGGAAGAGGGGGAAAGACCTGGCCCTTATCCTTCGGAGAAATGATGGGGAATACTTATTACCCTTATCCGACCCAAATGAGATTTTATGGGGGTTATCCCAAACCTTATCCATCCCATTAATGATGGGAGAGACTCTTTGCCCTTGTCTTTTCTAATTCATAAGAACAAACAAAACCATTATGCTAAAGCAATGCCAAAACAACCATTTCATCCATTTCATTAAAACCGTTCTTTTATTAAAAACCTTCCAAAAAACTAATTCAAATAAAACATTCCAATTTATTTCAATAAAAACATCCCTTTTATTGATTTTTTTTATTAATCCATTTAACATAATTCTAGGAAATCCACATTTTAAAATCAACATTTTAAAAGCAAGAACCAAATAACTTTCTATAAAAACACCAAATTCCCAAATTTCCATGAACTATAACTCAAGAGTGATTTCAATAATCCTTTCCTAGATAGTTCACAATCAAAATCACAAAATATTAAATTTGAAACCAAGCCTTTATATCATAAATAGATGAGTCTAGTGTGAAGCCACCTACCTTGGGTTTTACGATGAAAATAAAGAATAACATGAAGAACGTCCACAAAACTGGGTTAAATCTCCAGTAACCCACCTTAGATATTTTCCCCTATCATAAACCAATCCAATAATATTCATATTTCACATAAAAAATCATATATCTAACTGAAATAGATATAGATCTAATAAAAAGAGAGGGATAGAGAAGAGGATCTAAGAAAAGGCTCTATGAAAACCCAAGAATGATTGCTTATCATGGATATATAGACACAAATAACAAAGAGAAGTATCTAGATCACATAAAATTCAATAGGTAGAGGTTATCAAACCTTTGAGAAGTAAAAATCATGTGTTAGTTCCATTTTGGGGAAAAAACAAAGCATTTGGAGGTAAAAACACATCAAATCAAAAATTTAAGGATATAAATTTTGGCCCACGCATGGTTTAGTAACATAGTTAGAAAAATTGCATGCTAACCATGATCATACCTCAGCCTTAAGGAATAAATCACATGGTTGGCTCACACAATTACCAAATCAAGCATCAACCATGCCAAAGTTCACTACCCAACATATTCCCAACACAATGCAGTTTCTCCTAGGCATTCTCATGGATTGAAAAAATGTTGTCCCACTCGTGCACCATCTATTTAGGCCGTGTTTCATTGTACACAGTTTCCTATAGGTGTTTCATAGTTTTCCCAAATCATGCATCGAATATGGACCTAAAGAAAATCCACAAAACACTCCAAAATTTCTCCAAAATCTCTCAAACATTAGCTATATACTTTTCATACATAAAAAGAATAAATAAAGGATTACTTACTTGAAACCATGGTACTACATCCTCCCCACCATTTTCATTTCTGTCCCTGAAAATTTGAAAACCATCACTGTTTGAAAATAGTTCCGATCATTTATTTTTTATTTATTTCTCCTGTTCCAAAGTTTTTTCCCAAATCTGACCATGTTGCCACAAAACCCGCACTAGAACAATAATTTTTCCATGCAAGACTATCTCTTTCCTATCCATAATCCACACTGGTATATGTAACAATGAATTATTAGGCACTAGTTCATCATGATCCCATCAAATCACATGGTTAGGATTAGGCTGATACTTTTTGAATTGAGATGCATCAAACACATTATGTATCGCAATAAAATGTGGTGGAAATTCCAACTGATATGTCACCTCACCAAACAATTATAGTTTCTCAAAATGGCCTATATATCTAGGAGATAACTTTCCCTACCTCCCAAAAAATTATGTCTAAGACTTGGAAAGATCTTTAAGAACACATAATCACTAATTGTTAATGACAACAGTCATCGAAAATGATCCGCATACAATTTATTATGACTATGAGCTATCTCAATCTGTTTCCTGATCAAGATAATATTCTCTATTGCTTCTTAGACAATACTTAGACTAAATAGTGATGTGTCACCTATTTCCACCCAATAAAGTGGTGAACAACATGAACAGCCATATAATTCTTTAAACTAATCCATTTGACTCGAGGATTTATAACTATTGTTATATGAGAAATCCACCAATATAACATTCTCTTTCCATGATCTGCCCAAATCCATTACACAATCTTACAACATGTCTTCTTATGTATAAATAATCAGTTCATATTTTCCATCCATTTGAGGATGATACAAAATACTCATAGTCAACTGAGTCCAAAGGTATTTTTATAAGGATTTATAGAAATGAGATGTAAACCTCATATCTCTATCTAACAAAATTGAAACTAGTATACCGTTTCTCTTTACTACTTATTAGATATATATTTTTGACAAGTCCTCCACCGTATAAGATTCATGAATAGGGATTAAATGACCCGAATTTGTGAATTGATCCACTCTCACCCATATGGCATTGTGTTTCTGAATCTTTCTTGGGATACCTATTACAAAATCCATAACCACCTAATCCCATTTCCAAATAGGGATATGTAAATAATTGAACATACCTACTGGTTTTTGATACTCTACCTTAAATTGATGACAAGTTAATCACCTTGAAACAAACTCAACCACCTTATGTTTCATGTAAATCCAACAAAATTTTTCTTTAAACACCTTATACATCTTTTGTATTACCAAATGAAAAAACCCATCGTGAATGGTGGTAAGCATGAAGAAGTTGTTCCTAATAATACAAAGGTATGAAAATTTAATTTTTGAATAATAACATTGAACTCTCATCTGGTCTCTATATTTCAATGGTATTCCCACCATTGAGTTTTGAACTCAATGATAACAATTTTGAATTGGAAGTACATTCCTCTTTGACCAACTTTGCCAAATCAGGGATGGATGACACTAGAAAGAAAACCACAAAATCACTTTAGTATTCACATTCCAAGCTCATGTCTACTATCATAGGAATCAAATTCTACTGGTCTGATGTCTCATTTTTTAATTTGGAATAAGACCTTCTGCTTAATGAATCTTCCACTAAATTTCCCTTACTTATTGTATACGTCAAGTCAAATTTAAAAATTTGGAGATACACCATTCATATTATTTACCCAGTGTATGAAAATTGTGATCCCTCATGATTCCCAAAACTGTCACAAAGTGTTTCCCATGCTCATCCCTTATCCTTGAATACACCAATATTTCATCCACAACATCATGATGAGAGAATCCATATATATTTGAAATATCTGATTCATCAATTCCATACAGACGATTGTTGTATTTTTAAGACCAAAATTAATAACCACATATTCATACTGGCCATATCTATTTCTAAAAGCTATCTATAGAATATCCTATTTCCGAACTCACAATTGTTGATATCCTAATCACAATTTAATATTAGAGAACCATTCAGATCCTATTAATTGGTAGAAAATATCATCAATGTGGGGAATTGAATGCCTATTATTTATCATAACTTGGTTAAGATTATGATAATCCACACACAACCTTATATTTCGATTTTCCATTTTTCACAAAAAATAATGGTGCTACCCATAGACAAGTTATGTTGATGAAACCTTTTTCTTTCCATCTCTTCTAAGAGCACATTCATCTCCCTTAGTTTTGTTGGTGCCATTTAATAATATGGAAGTGAGATATGACCAGTCCTTGAGAGGTGATCAATCCTATAATCAACATCTCTCATAAGTGGAAACCCTAAGAAGTTTTCAGGAAACACATCAAGAAAATGACCAACCACTATGGGAAAAATATTTATCTCAATATTTTCCATCGACGATAATAAAAATTAAGCCAAATAGTATGAGATTTTTCCAACTACTGGTTCCAACAATCCCATTGTACCGGCTTTTGTATTCTAGTCTCCTCGAAATAGATATTTGATGCCATTTTCAATTGTAAAACTTACCCTTCTGGTATAATATTCGATGTGATCCTTGTACGTTTTAAATCAATACATACCCATGATTATGTCAAATACATCAACATCAAGACTAGAGAAATCAAATTTTAACTTGGATCCATCAACAGTTATATAATATTCTCTACACACGAAGGATCATCACTCTCTTTGACCAAGAGGAGTTTGAAGTTTAAATCATAGAAGGCATCATCTCAACTTTTAAAATTAGAAAACAAAAAACATGATAGGAAATAAAGGAATGAAATGCATAAGTATCAAAAAATACTTTCATAAGGGTATAATTCAAAATAATCATACTTTTTACCATAGATGGTCTAGGATGATCATCTATAATAACCTATCCAGCTCCATATAATTGTTTCCATACTACAGTTTGTTCCCTATTTCCCTATTAATATTGCACTTTTTGAGGATTCATGGTGTTCCTGAAATCACCATGGCTAGATTTTTTCTACTGATGAGATTTATTCTTCTATCCCCATCTCGTCAAATCATATGATGCATATGACACCTGATAAGTGTCTCAAACACCAGACCTTTAAGAATTGTAAGAAAATCACTGGAGAATCCCCATTTTTCTGAAATTACGACATGATATTGGTGGTTTCATATAATCTCGCTTGTTATGACTCCATGAACCAAACTAAAAAAATCCAATCTTGGTCTTGGTTCTTGGAGGAAGGTTACCTGATCTTGTGGTCTGATTATGATTTGTTCCACCTCCTTGAGAATAGGTTTTCCTATTTATCTTACTCTTATTCATAGATTTATCACCTCCTCTTTTGAATAAAACCATACTTCCTCTACTTTGATATTCAGCAGTGACAGTTATCATAAAAGCAATATTTTATTGTGGTCCTAACTCAATGGTTTGTAAGGATTGAATGATGCTTTACACAAACTATTGGTTCACTTATGGCTCAGGTACAACCCTATTCTTAACGGCCTCTTCCAACCCATTCCTATAACTTATACCTGGTGAAATTTTTTATTCATATAAGAAACTCTATAAGTATCAGTCTCTATTAACTGAATTCTTAACCAATTTTAAATTCTTTCACATCAAAACATCACAATAATTCTTTCCAAAATCAAACATTTTTTTACAAAATATCTAAAATATTTTGAAAAAAACAATTTTCAGAATATCCTAATCAATCTCTTTTAACAATTTCTCAAAAAATAACAAATTTCATCAAATCATTACTCAAAATGAGATATCTACCCCTTGTGGAAAGTCATTCCTTTATTGCATGTCGTGATTGTCTCACTGGCTAAACCCATGATAATGAGATTGAAAATCCTATAAGTGTCTCCAAAATACTTATGTACCCAACTCCCAAGTAACTTAAAGTAAAACATAAAAATGTTAGATATATATTTTTATGCTCTGCATTTTATGTTCTGACAATATTACTCCTTTATATGATTCCAACACAATGATTATACCATAATGAATTCAAATCCAAGATCGAAACCCAATACCAAGTCAAATAACAACCAAGACTAATACCACGTGTTCCATAAGATAATTAGAAATACCAAGAATGATACGACTTATCTCAAATAGATTTTTGATCGAAGACTAATATAACTTGTCTCAAAGTGATATTTGATCAAACAAAATGGATACCACTTGTGACATCCCTCCCCTCCTCATTGTCTTGAGAAGGCAGTGGAGTGCTACTTTGACTTAAGAGACATCCCTAAGATACCAAAGTCTAGAAATAAATGATGAAGGTCTTAAATACATGTGGGGGGTGATTTTCCCTATAATAATGAAACCAATAACCAAACAAGACACTATATGATGCATGATAAAAATGAAATAAAACTTTACATTTCATTTATCAAAATCAAACTAAAACCAATTACCACAGTAGGAGACTACAATATCAATGTAAACAGAAAAAGACTACAAGACCAAAAAAATCAAAGAAATTCAATGATAACTCTAAGATCCGGACATGGTCCATGCTCCACTTCCACAAAATGTCCCAAGTATCATGAATTACTTCTAAAGATGTGTGATACTTTACCTTTTCCCATGTCTTGATAGCAACATCTGCAAAATCACTAAAGTGCAAAAGTGGGAGTGAGTAATGAAACTCAGTAGATTTTCCCCAATGACTTCCCTACTCATACAACTAGGATGGGACATGTTAGCAACATATATATATAAATAGTTTATATAAAACAATTTCTAAAACATTTTACATCAAAATATAAACAAGTTCTAATGAAACCATTTTCGCAAAATAGTATCAAGTTCCATTTAAAAAATCAAATAATGCTTTAAACCCATTTCATAAATTCCACTTTTAGTATAACTATTTCATTATACATATCCACACAACCAACCATGTATGAAACTTAGAAGAGTATAACATCCTTGACCCTTATGAATCCCAGAAATGATGGGGGAACTTCTTTCCCTTATCTGACCCAAATGAGATTTGATGGGGGAGAGCCTTGACCATTGTTCGTATTATTAATTATGGGGGAGACTCCTTAACCTTATCCATTCTAATTCACATGAACTCACAAAACCATTCGGCCAAACCCCTGTAAAAACAATTATTTCATCCATTTCAATAAAATTGTTATTTTATTGAAAACCTTCTAATGGACCAATTAAAGTAAACCAATCCAAATAATTTCAATAGAACCATCCCTTTTATTGAAAACATTTTGATTAATCAATTTAAACAAATTCTAGAAAATTCACATTTTGAAATCAACATTTTAAAACCTATAAACAAATTTCTTTCAAAAAAAACACCCAATTTCCATGTTTCCATGAACCGTCACTCAAGAGGGATTTCAAAAATCATTACACAGAAAGTTCATGATTAAAATTAAAAAATATTTAATTTTAAATTAATCATTAATATCCTAAATAGAGGAGTTGAGAGTGAATCCAACCTCCTTGGATTTTATGATGAAAACAAAGAACGACACAAATAACATCTATAAAATTGGGTTAAACCTCTATGAACCTAATATAGATATATTCCCCTATCAAAAACCAAGCCAATTATAATCATATTTGGTATAAAAAATCTTAGATCTAACCACAATGTATTTATATTCAAGAAAAGGAGAGGTATAAGGAAGGTGATCTAAGAAGAGGATCTAATAAAAACAAATAATAATCACTTACCATGAATATCTGGCCTTAAATCACCAATAGAAGCCTCTGGATTACTTCTAATTTTATGGGAAGAGGTAATCCAAACTTTGAGAGGAAAAAATACAAAGTTAGGGCCTTTTGGGGAAAAATTAAGTATTTAGAGGGAAAAACGTGTTCGATCTACAATTTAAGGATCTAACTTTTGAACAGAACATGGTTTAGTCGCATTTTTTGGAAAACTATGTGCTAACCATGATATTACCTCTACCTTATGGGAGACCTCTCATGGTTGGCTCGCAGAGTTACCAAACTATCTGCCAACCATGCCAAATCTCACAGCCCAACATGTGCTCAACACAACATAGTTTCTCATAGGATTTCACATGGTTTTTGAAATATGTGCACTGCTCATGTGCCTTCTGTTTAACCCCTATTTCATTTTGCACAGTTTCTTGTAGGTTTTTAATGATTTTTCTAAATCATGCACCTACCATCAACCTAAATAAAATCCCCCAAAACACTATAAGAGTTCTCCAAAATCTCCCAAACTTCACTTGTATAATTTACATACTTAAAAATAATAATGAAAAGGTTACTTTCTTGTAACAATGGGTACTACATGAAACATATAGATTAGCTTTAGGTACATGAAACACTCCTTTTATCTTGTATTACACACAATTCTAAGATCCCTTGATAGATTATGTTACATGCAAGACTGAGTTTTACTAAACTACAATATACTATTAATATTATTATTAAAATTTTATTATAGTTACCACATATCCATTGGAATGGAAGTTACAAATAATATTAACAAAATTTGTAAAATATTATTTAACCATTTATATAAAAGGACTCCTTTGGTTTTCAATTATTTAGAAATGAAATTAAGAACAATTTGAAAATAATAAAATTCCTTTTCAAAGAAAACTATTCCTCTATATAGAAGACACCATTTTATCTCAATAAATTAAACAAACCACTTTTTATTATTTTTTCATGCTCATAAAATAAATTTTATAGGTGTAAGATAAGAATAAATCCAATTTTATGAATAAAAAGATGTATTTTTCAAAAAAGGTAATGTTTCCACCTTTTATTTGAGAACTCATTTTAAAAATTATTTTTGACACCATTTTAATTTTTATTTGAAAAAATAAACTTCATTTTTTGAATAGTAATATCAAAATTTAATTTGGAAGAATTTTTTGTATTTTTATGAGAAGTTTCATTTTTTGATGAATAGTGACAAATGCTGAATTTTAATACAAAACTATTTTTTCATCTAATTTATTTATATAGTTAAATTATATTTTAATTTGGTTTTAACATTAATTTATATAAATTTAAATTAAATTAATAAAATTTATGTCATTATAATGAATTTTACATTTAAATTGGATATAAAAACATTTTATACTTTTAAACATTTTCACTTAAAAACCACTGATATTACGACAAGTCTACAAGATTAATTTTAAATTGATTTCCACCACTTATGTGATTTGAATTTCAAAAAATTGATTCAATAATTTTGATCAGAATAATTTATAATTCCTAATATTTTCAACTTAATTTTTAACCAATGTTATTAGTTAGAGAAATTAAATCTAATTACACTGATTAAGCTAAAAATGAGTTCACTTAGTGATTAAACATTAATCTTAAAGGTCCAAATGACCTATAAACATGTAAAAAATAACTTTTATGAACATATTTAGACCAATTTACCTCTTTTATTGAAATTAAATAATTATTTTAGGTAAAATTTATAAGAGAGACCTCACAATAGTGTTTCCCTTTTTATAGTTACAAGAATGTCACTCCTCTTCCATAATAAAAGAAAACTCACCCCCTTGCTTATTCATGCCTATAAATCCATTTAGATCAAAAAAAACTAGCCAAATATTCTCCCAAGATCCCTAAATTAATCCTAGATACCTCACTTTGGGAATAAATCTAACAAAGGAATCCCTTTGGTGAAAACTCAGAGGAGTTACCCAAATAAGAGGTAACATTCTTCAACAAACTCGATTGTTTTATTTTCATTATCCACCACCTAAAATATTATTATTCATTGATTATATAATAAACTCTGTATTTTTAATATTATAATATGTTTTTATTATAATTTTTCTATATATAGCTAAACACACTTCCATCAAATGGGAAACGACCTTACCGTTTGTGTGTACGGTGGACTACCGCCTTGCGAAACAATTTCGTTCATTTTTCCTTTACCACTTATCATTGTTGGGATTTAGGATGGATATACTATTTTAATATGTTTTATATGATATTTATTAGGTATTTATGATTCTTTAAATTATTATATAACACAAACTTCATGATTTCTATTTTGTGTAAATATGATAACTTCGTTTGTGGACGTGTGAACTACCACCTCCTCAAAGTGATGTGATTCATTCATAATTTACATGGAATTAATTAAGGATGGTTATAGTAAAATTATATGAAAAATATGACATAATAATGATACTATAATTATATTATATATATATACTTCATTTAATATATTTCTTTCTTTAAAAATGACAATAAAATGGAAACAATGTTCATGCGTACATACAGCCTACTGTCTCCAGGAACGGTTTACTTAATTTACTATTTATAAACTATATAGATTATTATAAATATTTATACACTTAATAACTATTATATTTATATCATTTTAACATCCTTTAAATAATTAAATCATGATCTATGTAATAGGATCAAGACTAACAAGTAAAAACTTATACAAAAAACAGAGTGGATATTTTCCGAAATCTATCATTGACATAGAATTGTTAATAAACTGGTAATATTAAGTCATAATAAAATTATATATGGTATTATATATAATAATATGTTTATTTTTTATATTTATAATAAAATTATATTTATTATATTGAATTTTTGAATGTGTTTGAAGAAAGTAAAGACTTAAGGTAAGTGTTTTCTCATCTCACTTTTATTTCTATGAGACTTATGCCTTATTCACCACTCATTTCTTTAGTGTGGTGTATATAATTAACATTAATGTATTATATTATTATTATAATTAAATTTATTGGTATTTAAATATCCATTTTATGATATTTATTTCATGGGGTTTATTGTTCAAAATTTACCAAATCAGAAAAGTAATTTCTGTCTCAATTTTCCTTCTTTGAGATACATGCCATTTTATCCACCTATATTCTTATATGACGTGGATACACTACCATTTTAAATGTTATATCATGAATATAATTATTTTAATGATATTTTAAGATTCATTTAATGTTATTATTTCATGGTGATTATGATTCAAAGTTACCAAAGTTGTAACAATTTATTGCTACAATATCATCGTTTGTCATGATTATCAACGATTATGATTCCATTAATAAAATATTATGATAAATATCTCAAACAATAACATGAATTTTCTAATCCAATGTCTATTCATGATATATTCATTTAATAGTACGATTTTTCATCTCTTTGGTACTTAATATAGTTATGTATGTGTTTTTAAGAAAATTTGACTTTATCTCTACCTTAAATTGGAAATCTATGTTCTTTGAAAACCATGTTTTCTAAAAATGTTTTAAAAAAATTATTTTTAAAAGGTTTTTTAAATGTTTTCAATCTTATTTTATAAATTCTTGAGGAAAATGATTTTCAATTTTTTCAATCATTATTTATAAGTTTTCAAATTATTTTCAAAGAAAAAGGTTTTCAAAATATTTTCAAGCATTATTTAAAAAATTTCAATGTATTTTCAAAGAAAAAGGTTTTTAAAATGTTTTAAATCATTATTTAAAAGTTTTCAAATTATTTTCAAATAAAAAATTATACAATTTTTTTTAATCTTTCTTTATATGTTTTCAAAGTATTTTCAAATAAATAGGTTTTTTAAATGTTTTCAATAATTGTTTATAAGTTTTAAATTATTTTCAAAGAAAGAGGTTTTCAAAATTATTTCAATATTACTATATAAGTTTTAAAAGAAATATGTTTTAAAAATTATTTTAATCTTCCTTTATAAGTCTTTATGTTAAAAGGTTTTCAAAATTTTTTCTATATTCAATTATAATTTTTAAATTTTATTTTAAAACAAAATGGTTTTCAAAAGGATTTATGTTTTAAAAATAAATTTTAAAAGAAGAAAGGATATTTTACTAAAAAAATTGAAAGATATTTAAAAATTATTTTCAATCTAAGATGGCATCTGTTGGTGTTACTCATTCTTTTCATGCGGATTGATCCAAGGGCTCCATTCATATTCTTTTATAAATAGTTTATGTTTTGATGGAATTGTTTTTATGAAACCCATTTATATTTTATGGTTTATATGTTTATGAGACCCATTTCTCTTTCACATGTTATATGATTATTAAATATACTTATTTACATGAGTTATTCTTTGATAAAATGATTATGAAACCTGTCACTTTTCCACATGTTATGCTATGATGACATGTTTATGATACCCATTTCATTTCATGGGTTATGATATAATTGTTTATTATATTATGGAACATGTATGTATGATTTCATAATGAGATGGGTTAGACCTATATCTCCCTCCAATGAATTGGGTACAGATTTATATCTCATAGGATAAACATGGATGGAATGGGGAGTGAACTTGGTTCAGTAAAGGACATTGTCTACTAATATGGTCTTGGGAGCTAAGCTGGACCACTAAGATGGTTATGAGAGTGAACCATGACTACCAAGATGGCATGGGGAGTGAATCCATGCTACTAAGATGGCCTTGGCAATATTCCTTTAATACTATAGAAATCATTTTATATGCTTATATTTCTACCACAAATTTCATATCTTATTATTATGTTATGATTTCATGGATTATGATCTTCATTACCTTATGATTCATGTCTTATAAGCCATTAATATTTATTCTATGATTCATTTTTATGATATATGATATGCAATTTATGATATTCTAATGTTATGATCATCTTCTCATACCCTTATGCTCATGTTATGCTTATATGTCTCCATTGTTTACCCTTACTAAGCATCTGATATCACCCCTTTCATATGTTTCCTTTACCCATGTTATGAAGAAAGGATTTAAGTAGGATTAATAATGGGTAATATCATTAATAGAGATGTTCAAGATTGCTCATTGGGATAAAAGATTATATTTTCAAGTTTCCATGGACACTAAACTATTATGGTCCTCAAGCATGTAATTTTGTAATGTGATGAATTTTCATAAAAAATAATGTAATATCTATGTATATTAAGATTGAGTAACTATATTTGGTATCAAATGAATGTATTATTAAAAAATTGCAAAATAGGTTGGTAAAACCTTAGTGATATCCCTAGGTATATTTCAAAGGATATGTCTAGGGATGTCTCTAAGGACAAGCCTATAGTGTCATAGGAAGGTGTTGTAATTTAGAAATCCTATAAGTGATTTTTCATGATTTTTTGGTTTTATGATATGATAAGTGATGCACACACTATTATTTCTGGTTTTAGTAAATGGTGGGAACTAGAAGAAACTCAGTTAATGTTGAATGTGACAGAACATTTGTGATAAGCAGTCAAATGGGATGATCACTGGATTGAAGGATGTTTTTTTCATGACTAATCCATTTTAATGGAACATGATTTAAAATGTGCACCTTAACCAACTCTTGGACTCACCAAAAAATATAATTAAAGAGTTCATAGATTGTTTGCGTAATAAAGACCATCAAAAAAAGAAGTTTTAGTTTCTTTTGTGTCAGGAATGTGGAAAGAAACACCCAAGTGAATGTATTATAGGAACATGAAGATGTTTTGACTATATAAAAGAATAACACAAAGAAAATAAATAAAAAGGAAAAATTAAGATTTCTATTAAGGAAATGGATGAAAATATTGGACTCTTTAATACACACTACTATAAAAAGGCATTTAACAGCACTAGAATATGCCTTTATCAGTGATAATAAAACACTGATCATTGAAGCATGGTTAAAAGCCTGATACTTTTACCAATGTGAAAAAATGTTATTAAAGGGTCCTTTAACAATGTTTTTTTAGCACTGTTAAGAGGCCCTTTTAAAAATGCTTTTTTAGCACTGTTAAGGGGGAATTTAACAACACTTTTTTAGCACTTATAAAAGAAGCACTGTTAAAGGGGGTAATTTTTTTAGATGTCCATGAGCGTCAGATCCCTTTATCCATGCTTATATGACACCTTTAATAGTGCTACACCCCCCTTTATCAGCACTTTTCACCCCAACATCCCTTTTATCAATGCTTTCCAATTTTCCAACCTCATGTGCGCTCACCTGGATTCAAACCTTGCACCTCTCCTTCGAAGATGGAGTGCCTTTATCCCTACACCATGTTATTTTTCTATGTTTTCAATGATATTTCTGTTTATATGTATATATATATTCCTATATTTATATAATTATTTTTAAATACATTTATACAATATATGTGTGTGATATATATATACTTATATTTATTTAAATATATTATAAACTATATTCATTTAAATATACTATAATACAATATAAATATATATCTACTTATTAATACACACATATATGTATATGTGTATATAATGTAAACAATGGTTAGATGTTGTTTTAAATACATTTTTAGAATATTTATTCATTTTTATATATTATAATATGAATTTTTACATAAATATGTTGATATATGTATTTATATGAGTGATTTATTATAAGTAAATATAATAAAACATGCAAATTTTTAATTATAAAAAAATTAATTATGAAAAATGATAAAATATTAAAACCATAATTTCAATATTGATGTAAGAAATGGGAGTAAATTCAGTGTTTATAAAAAAAGGAAATAATACCCCCTTAAATGTGACTGAAAATCCATTGAATGTTAAAAAATCATGGTACCCTAACTAAAAACATAGTTTTGGAAGCCTTAGTGGCCTTTTTTGGCCTAAAAATGTGAAAAGGCTTAATTAAATCATTAAGATTATATAGATTGTCACATGATTCAATTCGATATGTGGTAGAGCCCAAATAGACACCCAGATCAAAAGTTATTACCATTTGAAGATCGAGTTATGTTTTCTACTTATTTTATATCTTTTATTAATTTTTTGATTTTTGTATCTTTAAATTGATATTAAATGACTATTAATTGGTAATAATAATCAAATTATTAATTAAAAATATTTTATAATTATTTTATAATCTATTTTCACTAAATATGTTATATATTAACGGAAAATTCCTATTTACCTTATCTAAAACACATTTTAAATAATATATATTATATTTATATCATTATAAATATATTTATATATTAATATATTATTTTTAATGAAATATAATTTTATTGAAGTATACTTCTATCAATGCTTTTAAAAAATGCTAATAAAGGGAGTTCTTTATCAGCGCTTCTAAAAAAGCATTGATAAATCCCCTATTAGCACTTTTTTACAAGTAATGATAAACGATGGGCCTTTATCAGTGCTTGTGAAAAAAGCATTAATAAAGACCCCCCTTTAACAGTACTTTTTTAGCATTACTAAAGACCCCATTTAACAACTATTATTTTAATACTGATGAAGGGGGGTTTTAAACAACATTTTTAGCTAGAGTTATTAAATACCACGAGTTCAAGAAACCCAGTTTTGTAGTAGTGACATCATTGATTGTAAAATTCTTTAAGTTTGTAATGAATGTTCATTATTAAAATAAATTTCCCAAGTGGAAAAATCATGAATAGAATCAACAAGGTGGTACAATTAATGGTTATATTGATGAAAATGATGAGACTACAAGTGAAATATAAAAGGAAAGAGGTATTAAGTAATAGTATGAAGTAAATTTGTTAACAAATTAAGGATGAAGTGGAATAATTGAAGTTTTTCTGTATTTGGAATCAAGAATAATGTTATATAAATGGTGAAATATATAAGGATTGTTCAATTTATGTTTCTTCACAATGGATTTACAAGAATATGTTGAATAGTTCTGATGGTCTAGAAAAGTTATTTAATGGCAGGGTGACATTTTCATTAATTGAATAAAACCCTTAATATGTTCCTAAAGTTAAGATAATGATGTTTGGATAAATATATGTGGGATATGAATAAGTAAATTGGATGGTACTGATTACCTGGAATTGATTAAGTATTTTTTTGAAAAAGTGGTTTAGGCTATCATTGATGAAGTTTACACCATTTTTGGAATTAAGGAATATATCAAATAAAATTTGGAATAAGGAAACATGCAAGTTTTCAATAATGATTTATGGTTATTACCATGTTTCAAGAGAATACAAGTTAAATGTATTCACATATTTGGTGTGTGACAAATAAAAGCTATTTTATGATATATTCTTAATCAATGATAATCTATTTTTTAGAAATTTAGTGACCTTATGTTTTTTAATTTCATATTTCATAAGGGTTATAAGATTAACCATTTATAGAATGGTGTATGTTAAACTTCAGATGAGGTTTTAGATATTAAATTATTAACATTCCATATTAGTATTTATGCATATTGGATAACTTTTTATGACCTTTTTGTAATGATAAAGATAGATAGAATGACCTAGAATTCTATTTAGGGATCTCACGATCTACTAATGCTTCAGGAATTACAAATTCACCTTCATTTCTTAGAATAAGAGATGAAGTGGAAATTGATCAATGAATAAAAAAGGGTTTGGTGGTCCTAAAATAATATAGGTATATCTTCTCATGAAAATTCTTTAAATTTTGGAAAAAGGGATTTGAAATAAAATTTTCTCATGTTATCATCATTTTTTATGATATCAATGACCTTTTTCAAACATTTTTGGGCTATGTAATTGTGATAATTTAATTTCTCCTATCCATGATCTATATCACTCTCCATCAGAACTTAATTGTAATATTTCTCGTCCATGTCCATTTTTTCACTTACAAAATATGTTCTCCTATTCAAAAACCTAGTTATGAGTTTCTTTGGGTAACAGTTATGGTTCAAACATTCCCTTTTTTAAAGAAATTTTTAGTATTCATTTATATAATGTGGGTTTCTATGAAAGGAAATTTCAGGTATTAAACCTTTGAAAACCTAGATGAATTTCTTGGGAAAATTCATTTTAAGGGGGGGTGGTTAGAATGTAACACCCTGAGATTTTTTTAAATATTTCTTTCCAAATTAATTTAATTTTTTAATATTTGAAATTGCGTAAAATGCTAAATATAGATTTTTATATGAAATCACTAAGTTTTAATTGCATTATATGCAACACAAAGTTAATATTTCATTATACGCAACACTTAGATTAGCTATTAGTGCACACAACACTATGTTTAGATTGTTTCACACACAATTTCAAGTTCCCTCGATAGCTTGCGTTACTTGTAAGACTGAGATTTACCTAACTAAAATATACTATTAATATTATTTTTAAAATATTATTATAGTTACAACCTAGTCGTTGGAATGAAATTTACAAATAAGATTAAAAGTAAGAGTGAAATTTTTATTTACCCATGTATATAAAATAAGTCCTTTTGTTATCAATTAGTTATAAATGAAATTTATAACTATTTGAATATAATGAAATTCCTTTTCTAATAAAACTATTCCTCTATTTACAAACATAATTTTATATCAATAAATTAGACGAAAAACTTTTTGATGAATGTTTTTAATAAATTTATATATTACATATTCAATCAATTTTTTTGACACTCAACTAATATATTTTATAGGCATAATATAAGAATAAATCTAATTTTATGAAAAACAAAGATGTATTTTTCAACAAGGTAATTTCAAGGCTTTTTAATGGAGAATCCATTTTAAATATTATTATTTATGCTTTTATATTTTTTATTTAACAAAATAAACTTTATTTTTTGAAATAGTAATACCAAAATTTACTTTGGGTGATTTTTTGATATTTTTCTCAAAAGTTTCATTTTTTTGTTAAATATTGAAAAATATTTTTTCAAAGAAATAAAGATATATTCCTTATTAAATTTTTTTAAAATATATTTCAAATTTATTTTCTATATAATTGGTCATCCATTGGTGTTACTCGTGATTTTTTTTGAAGATATGATCCAAGATTTACATTCAAATTCTTTATCTTAATGGATTATGTTATGATGGAATGATTTTTATGAAACCCATTTCTCTTTAATGAGTTATATGTTTATGAAAACCATTTCTATTTCATGGGTTATATGCTTATTAAAACATCTTCTTTTCATGGGTTATGATTTGATGTGATTATTATGAAACCTATCTATTTTTCAAAGGTTATGATATGATGACATGTTTATGATACCAATCTAATTTGAGGGGTTATGAGATGATTTTTTATGATCTTGTGGAACATGTTTATATGATTTCATTATTATATGTTTGATACCTACATATCCCTCTAATTTATTGGGTAAATATTTATATCTCATGAGATAGACAAAGCTGGAATGGGGAGTGAACTCGGTTCAGTAAAGGACTTTGTCTGCTAAGATGATCTTGGAAGTGAACCTTGACTACTATGAAGGTTATAAAAGTGAACCCTGACTACCAAAATGGAATGGGGAATAAACCCATAATACTAATATGGCATTGGTAATAATCCTTTACTACTATGTAAATCATTTTATATTCTTATGTGTATGCCATAAATTTGTGACTTATTCCTATGTTATGCATTCATGGATTATGCTCTTGATTCCCTTATAATTAATGTCTTATAAACCACTAATATTTATGAAATTATCCATGTTTATGATTTTTGATATGGATGGTATGATCTTATAATTTTATGATCATCTTCTCATACCCTTATGCTCATGTTATTCTTACATATCTCTCTTATTTATCCTTACGGAGCATCTGAACCCACCCATTTCTTGTGTTTAATTTCCCCAAGTTATGAAGAAATTTTTTAAGTAGTAATACTAAGGGGGAAGATATTTAAGGTACATTTTGAAGATTATTCATCATGATAGAATATTATGTTACCAAGTTTCCAAATACTCTAAACTATCATGATCCCCAGACATGTACTTTTGTAATGTGCTGAATATTCATAAAAAATGATATAATATCAATGTATGTTAAGCTAGGGTTGCTACATTTCTAAAGTTCTATCAGTTATTTATCTTCATTTTTATCTAATATTTTATGATTTCCATGATCATTTTCTACACTTGAGCTTTCCCTGACATCATTAATAGATTTCTAAAAATGCAACTTAAACTTTTAAAGCTCTTTTCTCATACACATTAATTTTTATTTTAAAATTATAAACTCCTTCTATTTTTCATTAACTCCTTCTTCCCTATTATATTTTATTATTCAGTTCATGAATAATTTTATTAAATTCATTAAATTATTTCTACAACTTTAACTTCTCTTCAATACAAACTTATTCATTTCATCAAGAAGGATAATTTTACTTCTTTAGTTATGTTATCTCTTTATCCAACTCAAATTTTTGTAGAAACACTCCTTGAGTTATCTTCTCATTAATAATTCCACCATAGTTTCTTTATTTTCTTTAACCTTGCTATAAATTTTAAAAATGAATTATTCTATATTAACTTTTCAATAATAATTTTCTCATAAAAAACTCTTTGTATCTCCATTTCCTCTTCCACATTACTGCAATCACTAATTTCACATTTAGATAAGAAATACCATTTTATGAATTTTTAGAAATTTATTCTCTTACTATTAAGAGAAACCCATGGTTTTTTTAAATGTTTTTGATATCTCCTTAAATAATCTCCTTGAAACTTCATATTCGCCATCGCTAATTTTATCTTCTTTTATATTAGGTCAGTTTTCATCAAAATGTAAAATTTATCTACACCAAATGAATTTTAGTTTATGTTTAGATTTAAACCTTCACTTTCCTCTTATAACATTTCTAGATATTAGATGCATCTTCTAATTAAACTTTAAACTCAAATCATAATAAAAATTAGAATAATTGACATCTTCTTTATCAACCTTCTTTTTATGCTTCTCCTTACTTGAGGCCTTAAAAGAGACTTTTTTGGCCTTGAACTTATTCATGAGAACTCATTTTTTACTCATCACATAATCAATTATAATGATATCCAAATAATGTATAGGAAGTAATTATAGATCCATGTCTTTAAGAGAAGAATCTTTAGCATCAAACCTATCTGGTAAGATATGTAGTATCTACTTTTCCACTATAGTATATTCCAATTTATTAATATAACTTTTGATTATACTCACAATTTCATTAACTATGGTGAATAAGTCATAAATAATTTCATCTTCTTTTATTTTAAAATCATCATAATTCAGTCAATAGATCTGTATCTTAGTCTACTTCACCTTCTTATTATCTTCATAGATATTTAAAATTTTATCCCAAATTCCTTTTTCTATCTTGATACCTCTTAATTCATGAAATTACTTATCATATAATGATGATAGTAAATAATTCCTAGAATTAAAATCATTCTAAATATTTTTTCAATCAATTTCCATCAAAGCATCACTCTCGTCATGATGTGAAAACCCATCAGTTGCATCCTCAATAACTTCCAAACTGATTAAAAAAATATGGCAACATCATGTCCTTCTAGATAAGATAATTTTTCCATAAAAATTAGAAATCCCATTTTTATTCACTGAATTATGATTTTCCATGACATGCACTGGAAATTATATAATGAACACTTCAAACACATAAAAAATTTCTTCTCAAAATTAAAATAGAAAATCCCCAATGTGGGGAAAATGATCTATTTCCACTTGAAAAAGAACCTCCTAGATTAGTGAGGAATCACTGGGAGTGGGGTGAATTAGTTATTCTACTTCTTTTATGTTTTTTTTTTGTGAAACAACATTTATCATCGATTAAAGTAAATCTTAATCACTCTTTAATACACACACAAAAAATAAGGGAAGAATATATTTATAAGGTTTACCTCTAAAAATAATAAGCATAGTTCTTTGAATGATTTGGGTTCTACAAAGATCATATGAACCACTAGTTTCAACACGTTGGTAAAGTTATTAGGGATTATCCTTGAACTCATATTATATAAAGGATCCTAAATGTTTTAATTCATCATATACTGAAGCAATAAAAATAGACTTTGATATCAATTAGAATAGATAATTATAATTATATCCTTCAATTATTGATGTTTTGATCCTATTATTCTTCAATCTATAGAAACACAAGAAGGATCTCTTCACTCTTTGATTATATGCACAACAAATTATTCATCATCTTCTTTTTCTATTCTTTTATTTTCCTTCACTCTTATTTTCTCAAACTTTTTGTATAATTATTCTCCTTCAGTTAAAATATAACTAAATCACATTTATTTTCTTTTTAAGTTTTTAATTTGAAATTCAAAATGAAACAACCAACTCCTATTTTGAACTCAACCTCTGGATCTTAATTAAAAATATTTTGATCGTCTAATTTGAAATTGGTAGTTATTATAGACTAAAATAACCACCAATGTCGTCCAATTAATCCAAGTTAGTATCTTCTTTAAAACTACCCATAGTTTTCTTCTACGACATAACCTTATGCATTATGGTGTAACCTATCTATTTTAATAGTTTTCACATAACTTCGATGAAAGGATGTAGCATTTTCTATGTGTTACAGTGTGGAGGAATAAAAAATTATAGAACCTCTAAAATCTAGTTAACTTATCTTTATGGTGTGTAATAGTAACTGTGGAATAGTACTTTAAGATTTCATCTGATTATGGCATAGTTCTTAAGTTGTAGCATGGTGGTCCTAAAATTTCTACAAACACTGAAATTATTCAACAGTTATTTATTGTGTGGACAACTCACTATGGTGTGGAGGTTCTAAAATCTAAAAAGGCACCAAAAATATGATCTAGGATACTCTATGATGTGGCCTTACTCTTCTATGTAAATAATATCTTCTCTATGGTGTGGAAAAGAGGTTATGATATAGAGGTGAAAAAATATTAATAACCTATGAATTCCATCCAACTTTCCTCAGTGGAATGGAATTCACACTATGGTGTGGTCACCCATTTTTCACCATGGTCATTGGTATAATGGTGTGGCACTTTCACTATGACATGGTCAATTTCACATCTCCACTTATCCTTATCTTTCATCATGAAATCCATTTAGGGTATATAAGCACTAAAAATTCATACATAGCATTATGTTATTTTTAATTAAAATATTATTTATATATTAAATACAAAATCCAACATATTTAAACATATTCTTTTCACCAATCCTTCACCCTCAAAAATCATGACAACCATCAAAGAACCTCTTGGTATCAATAATATCCCCCATTGGATTTTTTTGGTAACCATGGAACATAAATGACTATTAAACTCTGAAAACCTATTAATGGGTCACTATTCTATAACTCTAATCCCACATGTGTGAAATCAGTGTAGGAAGTGAGAAAATTGAATAAATAAATCCATTATGTTTATAAGATAATGATCTATATGCAGCTTTCATAAAATTGAACGTCATAAGCTTTACACTAAACTTCACCATCACATCAAAAAAATATTTCAAACATGAAATATTCCTAAAACCACATACAATAAGCTATTTAAATATTTCATACACTATGAAATCACATATTATCCCTTTTAAAATCTCTATAAATAACATGCCTACTCAAAAACATAACACATATTAATGGATTCTCCACCAACATTGTATTCTCCCCATACATTATAGATTCCTCGTTTAAAAAAATAAAAGGAATATAAACATAAATTAAAGATTTATGTTATCAATTTTTTATCCCCATTTGAAAAAAAAATATCCAAAGAAAATATGAGATATTGTAAAATGACACCATACCTTAACTTTGTAAAGAGTTAGGTTGAACACCTAACTTCGACATAAGATTTTAGAAATCTTCCTTTAAAAGTGGATTCATGAACGCATCCTCAATTTTTTCCTTTGTAGAAACAAATTCCATATTTAATTAATTATTATCCACCAAATATTTGATGAAGTGATAATTTATTTCAATGTTATTTAACCTTTAATGCTGATCTGAATTTTATAAAAGGTTAATTTCACTTTAATTTTTATATCCCAAAAGTAACAAAAACTTTACTTTAGCTATTAGATCTTCTAGTTGAGTCTTCATCCATATAAGTTGTGTTGAGGAATTAGTTTAATACACTTATTAATCCTTATAAGTTCTTAATTTTATTGATTTATTCTTTCATTAATTCCAAAACCGCATCTTTTTCTAAGAAATAAATCTCTACTAGATATATATCTCATGTGATCAACACATCCTTCGCAATTCACATCTGAGTAACCAAACAGATGAAGATTCAATTTCCTATCATATTTAAACCCATCAGATATTTTTTCTTTTATGTTTATAATAATTATATTTCTATCCAAAAAATGATACTATTTTGGTGTAATTTGATACCTTATAAAAATGTAACATCATAAACTATATCTAGTCTTGACGTTTTCAAGTAAAGTAAACATCTAAACAGCTTCTATAATTCCCTTGGATAAACATAATTTCATTATTCACAATTTTATAACTATTTTCATACTAAAATTGGAGTAGAAAATAGATGTGTGTCCTCCACTCAAAACTTCATCAAATTTTAATTAACATATTTCTATTGAGATATATAAATATAATCATTCTCTTGAGAAATTTGTAATCTAAGAAAGTATCTTATCTCACAGAGAATATACATTTAATAAAGAATATTCCTTTTACTTTTTTAAAAACATTAAATCATGGTTAAAAATGAAATTAAAAAATATAGGAGAGTATTAAAAATATTCTTGGAAACATTTTTAGAAAACATGGTCATAGTAGAAAAAAAACATTTCGACTGAAGAGAGAAATAAAGAATATTTTTCATAAAAAAATCTTTCAATCTCTAGAGTTATTAAAGAGATGAAAATGAATGTTAAAACACATAATATAAATAAATAACCATATTTTAATAACATTAAGAGGATTCTTTATAGATAATCCATAAAATTTCTTCATTATAAACTTTATCATAAACAACCCCTATAAATTATGAGATTTTAACATATATCTATTACTCTGAGTTCGACTTTCTTTGAATGTGTTTTAAAATACTGTATAATAAATTTAAATTTAATATAATTATACAAAATATTCATTTATATTATTATAATGTCATATATTATCCAATTATAATATTTCAACACCCATTTATTAATAATCTTTTATTTAAATCGTCATTTCTAGGTGTTAAATATTTCATTTTTCATTAGAATTTCGGTTGGGTAGTTCAAGTACTTTTACTTTGATCATGGTTCCATCATCTCCAAAATGTTAATCATAATAAAATAGCATATATATTCATTATATATATATATATTAGAACCATACATAATATATAGAGATAGAAAAGTGAATTATACCATTTATGGAGATGATAGATCGTACATACGTAGGAACACTATCTTCACTTTTCTAAGGATGTAACTAAAGAAAGGTTAATAATAATTAAACTTTATAGAAAAATTATTATATCACATATATAATATATTTTCATTAAATATATCCTTATTACCATCCATTTAAATAATAAATGAAAAAAAATCACATTACTTCATAGAGGTGGTAGTCCATACGTACGCACGAGCGATATTATCATTTTCCAACATTTAGGAAGGTACGAAGGTAGATAAGATATTATAATTACATAATAATAATAATGTTATAAATTTAATTTAAAAATTTTAATCTCATAATTATAACCATTAATAAAATTTGGTGATGGGAAATGAATTGTATCACTACGTGAAGGCGGTAGTCCACACTTATGCACAAGTGATACTTCCACTTCACATTTGATAGAAAATAAGATAAATAATAGTGGTTTCATAATAAAAAAAATTAGTATATTTAATATACTTTATATATTATTTTATAATGAATACCATATATTTATAAAATTTATAAGAAGAAATAATTTGAATTTTGTTGGGTCGAATGATTACCTCTTCTTTAATAAGAAACATTTAGAAACCTTCTTAAGGATCATTCGAATAACCTTTTAAGATAAAAATAACATATAATTAATATATAGGGAAGTTTAAGAGATAATTATTTAGGTTTTGGTCATGATATATGGCTTAAAGTGGTGTAAAGAAGAGAAAGGTGGGGTGTCCGTTTATATGTGGGGGAGTGGACACACTTGGAATTTTTTAAAAGATTAAAATATAATAAAGTAATTCTAAAGCTAAATTATTCAAAATGGATAGATATTTTATGATTTTATAATATTAGGTATAATTATTACCATGCAATAGTATTTAGATAAGTTTAATTGTAAAAAATACCCTCATCTCTTGGTTTAACCCCCGATAAACCTGTTTTAACCTTAACCATATTGATAAATTTTTATTACTTTTACTATTAATTATAAAAAAAATGAAGATGGACTAATTAATTTTTTTTAGTAAATGGTGATTAAAAATAAATAATTCATTTTATAAAATTCAATTCACTAATTTCATATAATTAAATTTTAAATTAAACTCACTAAACGCGATGAAAACCTTTTTCTAGAAATTTTTCTTCTGAAGTATAAAAAAAATTTACATCAAAATAATACATAAACTAAATTAAAATGAACTAAATTTTATTATTAATAATTTTAATTAACTAATTTTAATTTTAAAACCATTTTAAAACATAATATAACTTTTTAAATACTTTAAATGAAAAGACAAATTCCAATAATAATTAGTATTTTCATTATTCATCAAAAATTTAATCTTTTCAGAAAACCATAAAAATTCACTCTATGTTAATTTTGAAATGTTGGTTTCTAAAATTAAGTTAATTTTATTAAATAAATTTTTTAGAATTGTAAAATTTTAATTTTATTATTTTATCAAAAAAACAATAAAGACCAGTTTTGAGGAAAAACATATTTTTAAATAATACAATGATTTTACTAAAAACTAAGTACTTATTTATCAATATATTTTATTTATATAAAATAATAATTTTTTTTAAATGTGTTTATTCCTATTCAATCCTCCAATTTAATGGTTTGGTTATAATGGTATGCAATATTATGGTTCATTTAGACTTAGGGTTGCATGTATCATAAGTTATTGAAGAAATTTAATTTATCATAAAATCTCAGGGTGTTATAATGGGTGTTCCAAAATAAGTTAAAATAAAAACGAGATAATTCATGAAATAAATCTTGACTCATCTAAAATTGGTATTCATTTATTGATGGTTTTAATTTTTAAGAAACATTCACACATGTTGCAAGACTTGAAACTATCTGAATGTTCTTGAAATTGTTTCTCATAAAATATAAAAAGTATATGAGAGGGATGTTAAATAAATATTTTTAAATAATTAATTTTATAAATATTTTTATATTTAACAAACAAAAGGATTAATACTTGAAAATAATATAATCAATTTTTATATGTTGAAGAAAACATTACATGGGTTGAAGTAGGATCCCTAAGCTTGGTATTTAAAACATGATAATTTCCTAAAAACATTAATTTTTTCTAGAGGGAAATTTGAAAACAATATTTATATATAAGTGAATAGTTTTTGTACTTTTATTGTTATAGTTTATGTTGATGACATAGTCTTTTTAGGTGAAATATATCATATGTGTGGACATTTATCTGAAAATATGCACTCGTGCTTTGAGATATCTATGCTTAAGGAAATAAATTTCTTTCTTAAGAAACAAATCATACAAACTAAAATTTATATCTTTGTTTCATGGTTAGATTATTCCAAGGATATATTAAGAAATTTTTCCATGGAATATTTAAATGGATTTTCTACACCTCTTGTTATTGGTATAATGATGTGTAAAGATGAAGCTAAAAAATGGAAAATTAGAAGGACATTTAGAGATTGATTGGAAGTTTACTCTACCTTACAACATCTCGACCATACATTATATTTACATTAACATTATGTTAAATATATGAAATTGGTATTAATTAATATATCATGAAAATTATGAGATATGTTAAAGTAACTTTAAACTTTGTCTTAATGTAAAAAAGAAGAAACATTTTGAAGTTTCTTGGGCTTATAGATACTAATTGGGATAGAGAATCTGGTAATCATAAGTAACATCAGGAGGAAAATTTTTCTTGGGTAAAATTTGTGTATGATGGAATAATAAGAAATAAATATCGGTAACTTTAAGTATAATTGAACCATAATATATTTATAATACATATTAATGTACTCAAATGATGTAGACAAATGCTCAGAAGGAAGATTTCAAAGTAGAAGTTGAAATTATTTTAAATTTTCATGTGATGATAAAAGTTTGATTGATCTTTCCTGAAATTAGATAAAACATTCATGATGAAAACCTATTGATATTCGATATCATTTTATTAAATAAAACATTACTAATGGATAATTAAAACTAGAATATATTCCAATATAGGATCAAATTTTAGATTTCTTCCTCAAATATCTTTCAAGGGAAATATTTAAGGCACTATGGATGAAATTTCAGGTTCAACCTACCTTTTCCACTTTAAACAAAATTATGGGAAACCACCAATTTACTTTGGATTCTCTTTTAAAATTTGGAGAAGTGGTTCACAACTATTTTCCATTCTTTTTTTAATCTAAAGTTTTCATTTTGGTAAAAAATGGGGATAATTTGAAAGGTGATTTGATTCAGGGGGACTACATTGAACTTATGGACAAAACATACTTTTCACCAAGGAGTTTAATTCTCTAAAAACATTTCCTTATTTTTAATTTTGGTCTTAAGAAATTTCTATTTGATAAATGATATGGTTTGATGGAGGTTTTTTTTTTGAAATTTGAAGTCACCATAAGAAATTTCAGAAGGATCATATGTAAATTCACCAAAAAAAGTTATAGAGGAAACATTTTTTAGTTCAATAGATACAACACTTGATGGAGATTATGTAAGAAGAATATAAAATTCACTATAATATGAAGGATTTTCTTTCTAGTATAAGACCTATAATGTATATATTATGAGATTATTTGAATATTGAAATGCGGAATTTATTATCTTAACAAAACGGGAAATTTTTAGTCCACCAAAAAGAGTTTTTTGATATTGTAAAACCTATAAGGAGTTACATATTAAGTTCAAGGTTTAGAATAAGTTTAATAATCAGTGCTTAAGATGAAGTATTATGTAGAGGATTCCAATAGGAGTTTCCATAATTTGGTATTAGATGAACCTCACATAAATGTTTTAAAATCATATTAATTATGATAATGTTGATCTGTTATTTAAAAATTCATTATTCATGAAATAATGCTCTTGGATCTAGATAAGTTTTTTGGAAGTATTGTATATTTTTGAAACTGATATTTGAGAAAGTTATTATGAATTCTATTGAATTTTACATATATGGAAGCATTTAAGGTAGAAAAATAAAGAATGATTCAAAGAGAAACATAAATTTGAAGTAAAAAATTTTCTTCTTTATTTATCAAAGTATGTTTGAGTATAAAAATGGTTTAAGGATCATTTTAAATGTGTTTTATAATATTTAAAATTGAGATATATTTAAAAGATTAAGAATTTATTGAAGAATAAGTTCCATACATAATTATCTAGAAGTATGAGTTTGTGAGAAAGAGTTGATTTCATCTACTTCACTGACTCATAGGAAGACTGTCATTATAGCTAAATATGTCAGTGGTTTAAGAGATATTTCACATATTGGTGAATGAAATTTTTTAACTGGTGATAACCAATGTTCTTGGTTCAAGGTTTACTCATTCCCACCATCATTAGGGTTAAGACTGATTCCTTCCCTACCAACTTTTTTATTTGGTATAGAGCTTTGTGGAAAATCTATACATCAAGTGATTCCAAACACAACAAGGATTAGGTATCACAATTGGGATGGAACCTTGTAACATTGTGTGGATTACATTTATTTCTCATATATTTAACTTTATGTGAGTCTTAGTTACAAAATTATGAGGATATAAACTCTATGAAATTATGGAAGTTTATTTCAAAGTCAAGGAAATTAAAAAATGTTCACCAGTGATTCACCCCACTCTCAGTGGTTCTATATACCTAGACACGTAATTTTTTCATAGAAGTTTTTCTTAGGAATTTTATATTATATATCGAGGATATGAATCTTAATTTTTTATTATATTACTCTTATATATTATGTTTTTAGACAATTTTTAAAAGGATAATATTGTTACATAAGTAGTGACCCTTACATAAGATGAGAGCATTGGAATATTAAAAAAAGTATTTACTCTTATGTATTGATCAAATGTTAAGAATTTAGAATTTAAGTGATTCAAATAAAGGTTATTTATATGATGATGATATGAAAGTTTAGTAAATAAAGTTATTAAGAATAAAATATTTTAGAAGATACAAAATAAGGTGAATTTTAGAAGAATTAGAGTTTACCCTTAGGTTTTTAAGATTGTATCCTATGTATGATCACTTAAGAATATCGTAAAGTGTTTAATCTTTAGGTATCCTGAATTTACTTTTATATTTTCAAGATATACTCTTTTATATGAACCCATTTTAAATTAATTTACTTTTATGTCTTCAGAGACTAATTTTACACATCTAGAGATTTTAATTTTACATATACTAAAGTTGAAAAGTGTTAATCCCTACATATTACTAAGATCAATTTTTACTCTTACATTTTTTCAAAAGTATTGTGAGATTAATTTTACCTATTAAGTTTCATGGTGATAAATTAAATGTCATTATTTATAATGGATAACATATCTCTAATTATGATAGATAACTTTTATTTAATTGAATGTTTAAAGTACAATAATTTCAATGATTTTTATAGAATATTTGAATGAAGATTAAATATGATTCTATCTTTCAATGTTATAATGGTTATGATGATTTAATGTTGTTATTTTTCAATAGGATGATTTAATTTTTCTTATTATATCTGTTTAAATTTCTTTGACTGATATTTTATTTTCTCAGAAAAAAAATTCTAAAACATCAATGTTATTTTCATAGAGAGAATCAGGGATTGTCTTGACTTGTTTTTTTATTTATCGATGAAGGAAGACTACAACAGGGAGAATTATTATTTTTTTGAAATTTATGTTTTTTGGAAAGGTAGATGATATAGATATATGGGATATACAAAAATATACAAAATAAAAAATAATCTATATATTTTGAATATTTTACTATTATATTATTGCTAAATTTAATGATTAATATCACATGAAATGAAAGAGATGAAGATAGATAAAATTACAAAGGCTAAATATGGTGGTTTACTACTATTGTGCTACCTTGAATATTATTTCCTTCTACATTATATTTATTGACGATAAAAATTATAGTAAGTATCTCTTTAAAACTACTATACCTTTAAGAATTTTTTTATAGAGATTATTTATCCATTTTCAGTTATCAAGGTCATAAGTGTGTGCTGATTTATATTCATTTATACACCGCATTTATTTTTATTGGAAGTGTAAACTTCTTATAATCAGTTTTTTAGACTAAGTGTTAGCTTCTTATACTCAGTTATGGATTTAAGTGTCAACTACTAATACTCACTTCTGAGATCCCCTGTAAAAGGATCTATGGCTTGGTGAATGACTTGTGGTAATGGAGATCCTGGTAAGAGCTCTTGGAACCTTATAATAAGTTTAGATTACTTTCACTCTATAATTAGATCCCTAAGAACCTGATTTGAATAAAAATCAATAATATTCTATTGTGTGTTAGTAGAGTGTACTAGGGGATATTATTTATATTCATGAGTCACTATAAAAAATTGTGTATCATACCCTTTATTTACTTTTATTTTATTCATATTATTCAATTAAAAGAGAAAGGATGAACTTAAATCAATGTTAGGGAATTTTAAATTCAGTGAAATATTTTAAAGGAATCAGTTCACCTCTCACTTGATTCTTTGTTTATGATAAATTTAGTACATCATTATTTTCACATAGATTTGTGGGGTCCATCTAGGAATACCTCCCATAATGGAGGTTCATGGTTCATCATATTTATAAATAAATTTTACAAGAATCTTTGGATATATATTTATAAGAATAATTATGATGTTTTTGAGATTTTTAAAACCTATAAGTCAACTATTGAGAATAAAAATAGGAGAAAGTCTAACAAAATGATAATTAAAAATGTTTTAAAATACTTTTCAACTAAATTAACTTAGTTTTCTGAGTTTTAGAGAATTATTAGGCCCTAAAATATCATCTACACTTGAAAACTAAATATTCTGGTTGTTCATATGAATCACACTATTTTGGAATGGGTTTTCAACAAGATTTCATGATTAGGACTACCCAAATCCTTTTAAGAAGAGACCACCACCATTCCAGTCTACCTCATAAATGGGTTCTCATCCTATATTAACTAGTTTAAGACTATTGAGGAACTTTGGAATAAATGAACTCCATACTATATAAATTTAAGGGTGTTTGGATACACTACTAATTCTCATATTAAGATTGAAAAGATCAAAACTAGGGACATCGAGTTTATTTTCAAAGGTTATTCTGAGATGGGTGAACAATTATAAGATGTGAGTTGAAAAAACTAGTTTTAAAAAATGTATTTTAAGTCTGGATATTTTTATTTATGCATCTATTTATATTAAATAGAACCCTTCCAATGATGAGGGAAAGGATTCCCCTCATATGAGGGATATTGAGGTTGATCCTCAAACTAAAACTAAGTTTCATATAGATACTTCTCCTCTAGTTCTACCACCTAAGACACATTCTATGTTTAGTTATGATAGTGATTAAGATAGTAGAACTCCGAATGAAGTTAGGTACTACTATCTCATTAGATACTAAGTGAGGAAAATGGTCATACCTTCATCTAGGTATAACCATGATGATATGAATGCTATTTCAGTTCACATTTCCCAAGATCTTAGTAACGGGGACCCCTATACCTAAAACTAGGACTTGAATAATATTTATTCCAAGCATTATATCACTTCTATAAACGATGAGATGAATTCCCAAAAAATAACTATACCTGGTCAATTGTTAATAATCCACTTAATTCCAAATTCATTGTATTAAAATTGATTCTCAAAAATAAAAAATATATAATTGGTGAAAATAAAATCAAATATAAGGATAGATGTGTTGATGAGTGATTCCTTCAAATATAAGGGATACGTTCTTTTAAAAAAAATTCACATGCGGTTAAAAATTATTCCATTAGACTACTATTGGATATTACATCTAACCTTAATCTTTATATTTATCCTTTAGTTGTGATTTTTTTCATTCATGGTGATATTGAAGGACATATCTTTATGAATCCTCCTAATGGTTTTGATTATGAATTAAATCCTAAACAAGTGTTTCTTCTTAATAATTCTCTTTACAGTTTAAATAATTCCTCTAGTAAGTGTTATAAGAAATTTTATTCCTTCATGCTTTAAAATAAAATGTGTCTATGTAAGATTCATGCATGTATTTATTTTAAATCTTCCAAAAATTGCATGATCTATTTAATGATTTATATTAATTATATTCTAGTTATATTTAATAACAAGGTATTGATCACTATTGTTAAAATTAAATTGAAAATAGTATATTAGAATCGTAAGAGTATGTGTTTTACTAAAAGTGTTGTTGGGGGAATAATATTTTATGAAATAATAATTAAAATTTCACAAACATCATTAAGTGAGTTTATAAGATGATATTTCATATTGAAAACTTTATTACCATAGAAAGAAAATTTTATAATAAACTATATAACACCTTTCTTAAAAAAATTCACATTCAAAAAATAGAACTTGAAAAAAAAAGTAATAACCAAGTTTATAATGTATGTAATAAAAAACTTACTAAAACTTTATAACAAAGGTTCCAAACATTAGCATTTAGTGTAACTGGATTCTAAACAGAATCAATGTATATACAATATATCACCATATAATTAGGTTCACCATCAACAAAAGGAATTCCTCAATCATCAGATCAGATATAGATTCTATTCCCATATCCTTAGGAACCCTCGATCATCAAGATAAGATAAACCTTCTATCTATCAAAACCCTAATATCCCTTAATCTTACCAGATCAGACACAATTATTACAAAATAAAATTTCATAAATAATTAACAAAAAACCTTACAGATGGATCCCTTAAGTAAAACCTCTCTAAATATTACAATGATTTTTCTCTCATAACAAGAAGTTACAAACAGTTCATAGAAACTTTAGATAGCTTGGGTAACATGATCATTATCATTGATCATATGAACCTATTTATATATGATTTTATAATGGTCACAATAAAAATTCCTCAGGATTAGTTTCAATTACATTGGACAAACTCCTTCTTCCCTTAAATGGTTCATCATAGCATCTTTTTCTGCTGGTCATCTTGGTAAAACACTATTACAATTATTAAAAATTATATCATGTAGAATATTTAAGTTTTCTCAATGAAATTCATTAAGTTATTCATCCATTAGGTCTTTATAAAATTTCATCCTGAAATAATGCTTTCCAAATTTTGATGAATTTTTTCTAATAGGCTTGATAGAACTTCATCTGATATTCTACGTTATAATTTCTCCTATGGTATTTATAAAATTTTACCTGGTGAAATTTATATCTATCTGTCTGATGCACAAAGTTCATGTTCATCCAATAAGGAATATAACAACCCATAGTTTGTATACATAAATATTACATCTTTTTAGATAAATATTCAATACATTTCACAAATACATACCTGATGACCATATAGTTTTATTATATTTTGAGACTAGATACAAAATCATATTCTTTCATGAATGATCTTAAATATATCCAAAAAATACCTTCCAAAATAGTACTCTTATATGGTATACCCAACTAAAACATTTCATAAAACTTGGTGAAATGAAACATAAGAAATTGTGATATAAGATTCCCAGTAAGAGTAAATTAGGGATATATCAATTGATTATCATATGAATGAATAAGATAATAATAAGGGTATGAGATCACAATCATATCCCACAAATTTCATACCCAATCTATCAAAGGATATGGACATGATTAATGGAATAAAAATTTATCATTTGAAAAGACAGTAATCATAAGAGTATTAAATCACCATAAATCATCTATGAACCAAAAGTCCATGTCATAAAAGTTTGGAACCATCATAAGTATAGAAAACATTTATTATGTCAAGGATAACCATGAAGACCGTAAAATCATGGTGGATCAGTAATACCTACCTATTTCCAATATCATAATAGATCATACATAACCACATGCATCCCATTGTGGATTAATCATATTGACTTGAATCCAATAGTAGATAAATCATAATGACTTTCATCCCATATTGGATAAAGCACATTGACTTGCATCCCATAATTATCTCATAAGATATAAAGTTGTTCTGAATGCATTGGAGTGATATATAATTCCAATACCATGCATCACATAATAATATATATATATATATATATATATATATATATATATATATATCAGTGTGTGTGTGTGTGTGTGCAACAAGATCGTAAAACATTCATTATATCATCACATCATAAACCATGAAAAGAAAACAAGTTTTATAAACATTTCATAATTTCATTATAGAACAATCCATGGAAAATATATGGGTTCCATAAAAATAAAACCATCATAATTATAAACCATCTAGATAAAAATAAGGATAGTACCATTCCACCATATCCCCATTAGATCATAATTAAAATCAAAGTATGTTATCATAGAAGACAATTTATTTAAAATACTAGTAAGAATATTTCCTGTGGAAAATTCCCTTTTCATTTTGAAATCACTTCTTTGAAATCTCAAAATTTCAAACATATTATAGAAAACATTTATTTGAAAAATACCTTGTAAAATTTTAAATGAACCTTAAAATAATTTAGTGTGAATTTTGGTGGGAAATTACATTCATGTCATATAAGTTAAATGAAAACATTTCTTTTAAAGTTTTTGTAAAAAGGTCAAAAATTACCTCTTTCAAAAAAAAATATTATTTCATTTAAACCATATTTTAAAAAGTTGAAAATGGATATAAATTAATTTAAAAAATAACCCTATAATATTTTAAACATTCTTGAAAACATTCCTAGAAAACTTGGACATTCAATAAAATTATTCCTCGCCAAATATTGAAACATATTTGGTTTTAATTAAAAATAATTTTTCAGTATATTTAGTATTTAAATTGAGGAAAATGAAAAGAAAACATTTATTGAAAGAGATAAAATTAGATGGATGTGTAAATCCAAATAATTTTAAAGATAATAATAATAAAATACATTCATGGTAATTTTATACACCACATAAAATAATCAACTGGTGAATATGGCATGTTTCTCACAGAAATAAAACTTAGAAGAAAATCTCTTACCTCGATTTCAACTAGCCTTTAAAGTTATTTTACCTTATATATAATAATTTTAAATTTATTATAATTCTATACCAGAACCATATACATGGTTATTATGTCATATATATTAATTATATATATATATATATATTAATCCATAAAGTAGATATAGAAAAATAAATTACGTCGTTCATGGAGACAGTAGGTCGTGCGTACACATTAACAATGTTTTCACTTTTTTAAGGGTGGAATGAAAAAAATTATATAAAAATTAACTTTTAAAAAAAATAATTATTATATCATATTAATAATATATTTTCATCAAATACATCTATATTACATTCCATGTAAAAAAACAAAAATAAATCACATCACTTCTTGGAGGTGGTTGTCCACATGTATGCATAAGTGATGTTATCATTTTCTAACAAATTAAAAGACCAAAGAAAAATATTATATTGTAAATAAATAAGAATAATTATTCCATAAATATAATACATAAACATTATACCAATAATAATATCCATCCTTAAAATATGGTAATGAAAAATGAATTGTATCTCTATGTGGAGATGGTAAGTCGTAAGTATGCACGAGCGATACTTCCACTTTCCATTTTATAGAAAATAGGGTGGATAATAGATTTTTAATAAAAATAATAATATTTATTTATATTTATTATAATAAATATATTTTTTTTATGATAAATACAAAAACATTATAGATGTTAAAAGAATAATTAAAATGGAAGTGATGGTTTAAGTTGGTTACCTTTTCATTGAAACAGCTCTTTTAAATGTGCAATTTTGGACCCTATGGTTGGTATTTTGGGAATAAAATCACTTATAAAATATTTATAGTGGACTTTATAAGATAATTTATTTATGTTTTGGTTTATCTAGAAGGATAAAATTGGTGTGAATAATAGAAAGGAGGGGTGCCCTTTTATATGAGAGGGAGAGGACAGACTTGGAATTTCTTAAAAGATTAAAATATAATATATTTATTCTATAGAAAATTGATTCCAAAAGGAAAAAGATAAAAATATATGTTTTTACTAGGTTTTCATCCAATAAACCGATAAAAATTGGTTAAGTTTTAGAGTTGTATTAAATTTTATCTTTTTATTTAACCCCTTAGTTAACCTATTTTAACTTTAATCCCAGTAACATCTTTTTCACTGATCAATGGTTTTAATTTTACTTATACTGTGAAAATTAGATTATAAATAGAAAGGATTTAGATGTTTTTAATATATCTATTCACATTTTCCACATTCATTATTTTTATGATTTTTAAATAATTTAATACAATATTAATTTCATAAAATATCATTAATGTCAATTTTTACAATATTCAATTGATTTGACTTTAAAGACACCAAGATAAAGATGGAATTAAAATATAATCCTTTAACATATCTTTGGTATGACATATTAATCTATAAAATTTTTGGGACAACATAACTCATTCAAATTAAATTACTTTTATTATTTTTGATATCATTAAATTTATTTTTCTATTAATTTAAGAAATATTGTGTCAGCATTGCATAAGTATTTAAGGTAATTATATAATTATTAAAAATTATAAATAAATTTAAAACATGTAAATTATTTAATTATTATTAAAATAGGAATTTATATTCGTCTGAGACTTTATTTTTTCTCAATGAGGACACATAATAGATATTTTAAAGTAAGAGAGTGGCATTTGGTATTTTTATTTACTTTAAATATTTTATAAGTAATTTTCATGGAAAATTGACTCCTAAATAATTAAATTTATAGAATTATGTGATAATAATTAAGAAGAAAAATGGGGACCTTAATAATTACTTTTACCCTAGTTTAACCTGATTTACCCTTTACCAAGGTGATATTTTTACAACAGTTACGATTCATAAAGCCTAAAACTAAAAGAGTCTTATTAACCAAATTTGAGCATCTTGATTCTAAATATGGAATAAATGTTATCAAATTTAATTTATATAATTGGAAGAAACTAATTTCATAATAAGTTCCCAAATATTTTTTTAGAAAAAAAAATATTTTTAATCATAAAACTGGATTTATTCTTCTTCCATGTGTAGAAAAAAATATTAGATAAATGATAGAAAATTTAATTGAAGATATAATATGTAAATCTCATTAAAATAATTCATTTATAGAGAATAATTTAATCTATTAAGATAAAAACCCATTGGGTTCATAAAAATATTTTTTTCAAAAAAAAACATCTCCTTTATTTTTAATCGGGTTTTATTTTCGTTTCTAATTAATTGATAACCAAAGAATTAATTTTATGAATATGTAAACCATAGGTATTTAATAATTTAGTTATTTTTATTCATACCCACCAATCTAATGGCTAGGAGAAAACTTTCACATTAAATACCAATATTTTAATAGTATGTTGGTTGGTTTAAACTCAGTGATATATACAACACAAGCTATCAAATAAATTTAAATTTATTCGAAAAAATATTTATCATAAAAATTTGGGTGTTGTAAGGATTTTTTTCTGATGGTAAGATATTATACATCTGTTAAAAAAATTATTATAAAAACTTTCTTAAGATCTTGATAAGTATAAAAGTCAAAAAAAGTATAAAATTATAAAGAAGTGGTTTTTTATTTTCAGAATATAGTTAAGAAAGTGTTGAAAGTTATCCTTTCAAATCAACATGTATTTGTAATAAAGGATCAAAGTAATTCCATATATATTTTAGGTATAGTAATTGTAAGAACCCGGATCTTATTTTAAGGTATGGATCCTTTTCAAGTTGCTTTTGAGGAAAAGGGGAAGAAAGAAGACTTTTGGAGTACATGTTGTGTAATTTCTTATACACGCCATGTACTCGAGCACTACATCCAGACCGTGTTTAGACCATGTTATGGCCACATACATGGCTGTGTAATGATGTGGTAGGGTTGCTTAAGGCAGGACCCGATAAAGGCCGATACATAACTTGTATCTTTAAAGAAAACACCGTGTATTTTTTTAATTGATAAATTGGACCGGGGTCACATCTAATCCCTCGAAATATATTCGTCTAACCTCGTTTCATCCAAGAGAGACTAAGAGGAAAAATTCTTTTCTGAACCACTAATTCGCCATTTTTTCTCTGAATCAAACTCTTACAGGTGTGTAGGAGTTGCCTCCGTGAGTTCTTCCTTCTTCTTGAACCTCTCATACTAATTAATTATCTCTCTCGAGTTATTCAAGGTAGAATTTTTTTGATGTTTTTGTATATCTATGTTGTTATAGGATGATTCAAGGGCTGAGGTTAGAGAGTGTTCATTGTACAACGTCAAGGTAGGTGTTTTTTTACCTTTCGTTGTTTTTCTTTGAGTTTTATATGCCAAAGTTCTGATTACTCATGTTTCAGGTATTTCAGGTTAAGGAAATTGAACCCTATTTTATCTTCCATAGATTGATTTCTAAATATAGGGTTGAAGATGTGATATTATATGAATTTTCATGATTAAAGAAAACCACATTGGTATATTTCCAAGTTTCAATTTTTAGAACCATTTGGTAGAGGTTGCCTATGAGTTATACCTTGTTTCCTTACCTTTCTTGATAGGATGGAACTGATCGCCTTTTGCTGCTTTTTAAATTCTTATGATATGCGTTGGAATTATTTACCCGTGTAGTAATTGAGATTAATTTTGGATGAATGATATCGTTTACACATGATTGAATTGAACAGGGTTGGGAGAACCTGGTGTAGTTAGACCAAATGGGGAATTGACGTTGAGTGCTTCCTTAGAGTGTTTGTTATATTTCAGGCTATGAGGCCATAGGGGGGATTGACGGTGAGTGCTCCCATAGAGTGTCTATAGTTTATATTATGAGACTACAGGGGAAATTGATATTGAGTGCTTCCCCATAGAGTATATAGTTATTCATGAAAGACCATAGGGGGAATTGATGGTGAGTGCATTATCAGAGTGTCTTTTATTCTTTATTGCATTACTTAGCCTGAGGGGTTAGACTGTGTGAGATACCATGAGGGTTAACATAAATTTTGAATGTTCATGATGTGACTTCCATGACAAAGAACAAGCTTGTATTCAGTCTTGTTATGTAGTCTTCTAAGATACATGTTTGTGCTACTTACTTGATTCGGTCTTGTTATGTAGTCTTCTAAGATACATGTTTGTGATACTTACTTGATTTGGTCTTGTTATGTAGTCTTCTAATTATTTTGTTTCATTTCCATTATTACTTGATATATATAAAAACTAATAGTTAGGTATATATCATGTGATGGTTGCCTAATGAGATTCATCTCACACCCTATTTGGGTCATGATTTTGGACCCAAACAGATTATATGGTTGCAGGTGTAGATAAGGGAAATTTCCCTTCATCATTAGAACTTGATTTCTATGGAGCTCGACAGCATGGGACCAAGTTGAGGCTTGTGATGTTTTTAGAGTTTATTTGTTTTCTTTTGTACTTGGGTTTAGTATTGTATTACCAACAAGGTGACTTGTTTGGCTATTTTTCTAGACATATGTGACATGCATCATTTATATATGTGATTCAGTTTATTTATGTCCAGTCTTTTGTTGTTTACTTTTCATATAGTATTATTTCTTCTACTACTATTTATTATATTTTATTCTATTGTGCATACTCTTCTAATTAGGGTATAGTTTCTCCACTATGACATCCAAGGCCCTCACTACTAGTCGACAACCTCGGGTGTTTGGGGAAATGCGCTTAAGGCAATGTGACCAACCGATTACAGGGCACCTTTGGGCGGCTCCCAGAACTGGGATGTAACAAAGTGGTATCAATGGAGTTTCTTTTTTTTCTTTGTCTTACTATTTGGAAGATATAGACAAGTATTTGAAGGAATAGGTAGTTGGTAATAATTTGTTCCAAGGAGTATCTAACCCGTGTACATGGAAATGACAACTTATCTTGATAATTAAAATTTTTCTAGTTTTTTCAATTGTTATAGTTGATTTGATTTCACCGTTGGGCGATTCACATGATTATGCTATTATGATTTATATAATTGAAGTTATATTTCTATTGAAACCTGATGAGATGAGGGTATTCCATCTCATGCATCATATAGGCACTTGATAGAGATCACATGTCATTCATTTTGTCATGCCATTTAGGATGAATTACTAATTGCATTCTATTGTGATAGATTTTGTGCTAGATATGCATATTATTGTGATAGATGCCCTGATAGAGTACCTATTATTTTCATAGGGTATTGGAAAATGTAAAGTATCATTTTAATGGGCACTAAACTTTGGTCCCTAAGGTGTTATGGGCCCTCATGGATCAGAATTTGTTGGATCATTTGACTAATTTCACTCTTATACCTTGTGATATACATGAATATGATGCAAATATTTGATTCTCAGGGAGTATGGGACCCCACAGATAAAAATTTGGAACATTAATGCTTGTTCCAGTTTTCTATGGGGTTCCAGAGTAGTTTATGAGTCTTAATATCCAGAAAAATCCAGAATACACGACGTGTGATGATGAATACATGACTTGTATCCTTCTTTTTGGGAAGAAACTATTTTTATTAAATACACACTGTGTAATTAGCCTACACGCCATGTAGATGATGTCCATGTGACTTACCATTTGAGTAGAGGCACGGGAATGGGGAACATTTTGTATGACACTGTTTATGTAATGGACATGTCATGTATCTGTTTACCATCTGACCAACTGTGTGGGTAGAGATATGGGTTGGAAAAATCTTTCATGAACACGGAATGTACTAGGAATACATGTCGTGTTTTAGTGAACCATGTATCTAGCCTTGTGACCAATGACACGGGTCGGTGAAATCCTTCGGTTACACCCCATGTCTGAAATATGCACACCATGTAGTTTTGTTCTATGTGGACCGTGTATCTCTTACCATGTAGGAGTACTCGGGAAAGGGTAAATGATTCAAGTACACGCTGTGTATCAAGTATAACACGTTGTGTGTATGGGTGTTACATGACCAGGTTTGGTAGAGGTAAACGCCCATATTGAAACACAAGGGAACACACTGTTTGAAGGGTATACATGCTGTGTAACCCTATTTTGAAAAGATGGATTGTTTTCTTCTGCTTCTCCTTTATTTCACTTATAATTTTCAATCCTTGATAAGCTTGAAATAAGGTGTGCTCTTGACCTTGTGGAGTCATGCCACCAAGACGTCCTCCGGTTGTATTCCAAATATATGGCAATGATCAGACACTAGAAACTATAGATCAGGTACTACCATTAGACCCTTCGGTTGTGCCTGTCTTAGAACCAACCTTCATTCCAGATATAGGTGTTGATACACAGTTCTGAGAAGGCTTCATGAGGATAATGAAAACCTTTTAGGGAGCACCGCATCCTACCCCATCTATGGCAGAGTTGACTTAGGTTTTTCATAAGCAGCATCCTCCCACATTATTAGGGGATAGAGGACCTCAGGCTGTAGATTCATGGTTAGATTTCATGTTGTATATCATCGAGAATCTCAATACACCTTGATATAGGAGGGTGTAGCTTGCTACACACATGCAATGTGATTCTTCCAAGAGATGGTGGGATGGGATATCATAGGTGGTATGCCAGCAGGTTATGGTTTTGGATGAGTTCTAGTGGACCATTTATGACTACTTCTACTCAGACACCTTGAGGGCCGACTGAGCCTAAGATTTCATGAGTTTGGAGCAGGTTACTCTCTCAGTTAGGGAGTATTCTTCTTGCTTCATAGAGCTATAGTGATTCACATCCATTCTGGGGGTGATGAGTTAATTCTGGCAAGGAAGTTTAAAGATGGTCGCAGGCATGAAATATGATCTCAGGTGAACATGTTTAGGATGACTTCCATATCTTCTATATAAAACCAAATTCTAATCATCGAGCACAACCTGAGGGATTCTGGAGCTGTGGGCTAAGGAGGTTCAACATATAGAGTTGGTACCCTTCCAACTGATAGTAGGAAGCGTTGTAGGGAGACTACATGTAGAGATATGAGTAGGCTGGATTTTCCTTCAGGTAGCTAGGTGGTGTGTTACTGGTGTGGAAAGGGTGAACATAATAAACCTCAGTGCCTGAGATACCCAGTTGAGTGTCGATCTTGTGGAAATATGGGACATCTATAGTGTTTCTACAATACCCTCTTTCTAGAATCTAATGAGGTAGGATTTGTCTCACCTCCTCGTACAAGATCAAGACCACCATTTCCACATTAGACTGGGGGATGGATTTCATCAGGCCATTATGGATGAGATGGTGGTTGAACAAAGTGGTCAGACATAGGGTTTTTGACTTCCATAAGGTAGATCATCTCAATGATCCTGGACATCTTCACAGGGCCACAGCACAGGTCAAGATTTTTCACTAGAGAAGATCCAATAGGATTAGGATCCTGGACCCTCTATGGTTAGAGGTACAATTTTGGTTGCCTTAGTTTTAGATTCTTCTCTATTGGATATAGGGGCTTCCCATAACATTATATCTATTCTTATTTTATAGAGACTTGGGCTCTGTATCTTTACTTCTACTGATATTATGACGTTGGAAACTTTATTGGGGATTAGAACGGCTAGTGTACATCAATTCCAGGAGTGTCCTCTTGAGGTTAGTGGGTGTCACTTCTCATGGGACCTTTATGTCTTAGAGATGATGGACTATGATGTCATTCTATGAATGGATTGGTTAGTTCCCTTGCTAGATGTTGTTTACTACTACCACCATAGGGTGAGTTTCATGTCACTAGAGGGTAGATTGTTTCAACATAAGGGTGAATGGGATGTCCAGGAAATCAGAGCTAGATCCAAGCATCATGGGTTGATAGGTGTTACAGCCCATATTTCGAGTATGTATCTTGATGACCAGGGGACTTCACATATGGACTTTCCTCCAGTGGCTGATTGTTTCAGGGATGTCTTTCCAGATGACTTTTTAGGTTTGGATCCAGAGCAAGAGCTAGAATTTTATATTGAGCTTATACTAGGAGTGACACCGGTGTCCATTAATCCTTATTGGATGACTACACTAGAGTTACAGGATCTCAATAAAATGTTAGAGAAGTTACATGAAAATGGTTTCATCTAACCCAATACTTATCCTTAGGGTTCTCTTATCCAATTTGAAAAGAAGGTAGATTGTACCTTCAAACATTGCATGGATTATCAGAAGCTGAACTAGTTGACAATCAAGAACTGATATCCTTTACCAAGGATTGATGATCTCTTTGATCAGCTTCATGGAGCCCGAGTGTTCTCGAAGATTGACATGAGATTCGGTTATCATCAGTTGTGCATTAGACCATCAGATATACCTTTTACAGTCTTTCAGAGTAGGTATGATCTATACTAGTATGTGTTTATGTCGTTCGGTCTCACAAACGTGCCTTCAGTTTTCATGGAACTTATGAACCGAGTGTTCCATCCATACTTGGACTCATTTTTGGTTGTTTTCATGGACTATATCATGGTGTACTCTCACACTTTACATGACCATGACACACACCTTGAGATCGTTTTGAGTACATTGAGAGAGCATCAATTATATTCTAAGCTCTCAAAATGAAACTTTTGGATTGACCAAATTCACTGTTTGGGTCATGTTATCTCAAAGACAGAAGTATTAATTGACCCAAAAAAATGAGAGAATTAGTTTCCTGGGAGAATCTGAATAACTTCATTGAGGTACGAAGTATTCTAGGGCTGTATGGTTACTACAGACACTTTATCCAGGCATTTTTCACACTTACCACTGCCATTTATGGGCCTAGCTAAGGGGTGTGAAGTTCTGTTGGACAGATTCTTATGATTCATCCTTTCAAAAGCTGAAAGGGAGTCTGATTTCAGCACCGATACTAGTTCTTCCAGAGTTTGGAAAGAGTTACACTATTTGTCATGATGCATCTGGTCTTAGGATGGGATCAGTGCTTATGCAAGGGGAAGGAGTCATTGCGTATGGGTCTCGACAGTTTGGGCCACACGAGAAGAATTACCTGACACACGATCTCAAGTTAGATGTAGTTGTTCACGGCTTGTTCTATTAGAGACATTATCTTTTTGGAGAGAGTTTTGTGTTGTACACTGACCACAAAAGTCTCAAGTATATCTTTACCCAGTGTGATCTGAATTTGAGACAGTGAAGGTGGGTTGAGTACCTTCTGTCTTTTGACCTTGAGCTTGCCTATACACCTGGGAAAGGCAACACAGTGGCTAATATGTTGAGCAAGAGGACTCAGATATCGGCAGTTCAGGAGTCTAGAAATGAGTTTCATCGTATGGATCTGTTATCTGAGATGCATTTAGTAGTTCACAATAGACGGAGGTAGACGTTTATTTCTTCTATAGCTATTACCTCTACTCTACTTGATCGGGTGCGAATGAGGCAGCTATTGGATTTTGAAGGCCTAGTCCTATGGGAGGGTGTTTCAAGAGAAGACCCTACTTCTGGATAGACCGGTAGTGAGGATGATATATTGCACTTTCATGTACATGTATAGGTGTTATAAGACATACGTGAGGAGCTGATGTTGTATTTTCATTCCTCAGTTTGAGAAGTTCATCTTGGTGTCACCAAGATGTATCGAGATTTACACTGTTAGTATTGGTGGTCAGGTATACAGAGGGATGTTGTTGGTTTTGTTATTAGATGTTCCACTTTTCAGAAGTTGAAGGCATATAATCAACAATCAGCATAACTTCTACAATAGTTACCCATTCCCAAGTGGAAGTGGAATTATGTCGCAATGGATTTCATGATGGGTTATTGAGATCACCTCGAGGGAATGATGAAGTTTGGGTTTTTATTGATAGGATCGTGAAGGTGGAACACTTATTACCGATCAAGGAGACCTTTAGTGTTGATGATCTTGGAAATTTTTTCATCTAATTGATTTACTATTTTCATGGCGTTCCACACTCTATCGTTTAGATAGGAACGCTCTCTTTACTTCTCGTTTCTGGCAAGGACTACAGATGGATTTGGGTACACAGGTACTTTTGAGTACATCATACCATCCCTAGACATATGGATAGTAATAGTGCATGATTCAAGAGTTGTAGTACATGCTTTGAGTGTGCGTATTATATTTTAGAGGTTCTTGGGAGAATCACAGACCTCTGGTGGAGTTTTCATACAAAAATAGTTTTCAGGAAACTATTCAGATGGAACCTTGTGTGGCTTTGTACGATAGAACATGCTGATCACCCCAAGGTTGGCTGGAGTTAGGAGAGGTAGCTATTATGGGACATCATCTAGTCTAGGAGACCACAGAGTAGGTGGATTTGATTTGGAAGAGGATGGATACTGCGTAGTCTCAGCAAAAGTCTTATGCTAGACAACAGAGACGACTTCTAGATTTCAAGGATGGAGATCAGGTTTTCCTAAATTTCACACCGAGGTTGGGACATAAGAATATTAGAAGACAGAGGAATATTTCATGGGGATACATCAAGCCATTTGAGTTTTTGGAGAGAGTCGAGCTAGTTTCCTATCAGTTACAGTTACCTCAGAGGTATCGGGCTATGCATGATGTATTCCATGTTTCTCAACTACGACGTTCCTTCTCATACACGTCTCATGTTTTTAAACTCATGGAGGTTGAGTTGGAGGTGGATGCATCATTCGAGGATCATCCTATCTGGATTATTGATCGAAGCGCGAAGGTTCTCCATGGTCGGTATGTTCCTCTGGTATGGGTGCACTGGCAGCACGAGTGAGTACAAGATGAGACTTAGGAGAGGGAGACCGATGTGTGATCACAGTGGTTGGATCTATTCAAGGATTATTCTTTGACACCTTGTTATAGAAATTCAGGGATGAATTCCTTTTAGAGGAGAAGTTTTTAAGAACCCAGATCTTCTTTTCAGGTATGGATTCTTTTCGAGTTATTTTTGAGGAAAAGGGGAAGAAGGAAAATTTTTGGAGTAAATGTCGTGTATTTTCTTGTACACATTGTGTACTCAGGCACCAAATCTAGACCATGCTAGACTATGTTACAGCTATATACAAGGTCGTGTGATGACATGGTAGGGCTGCTAAACGTGGGACCCAATAAAGGCTGATACACACCGTGTATCTTTAAAGAACACACCATGTATTTTTTTTAATTGATAAATCAGATCGGGGTAGCATCTAATCACCTAAAATGTCTTCTTCAAACCTCATTTTTTCTATGAAAAACCAAGAGCAATGATTATTCTTTGAGCCACCGATTTGTTGTCCTTTCTCTGAATCAAAGTCGGGTGGGTGTGTTGGAATCTCCTTGGTGATTTATTTCTTCTTCTTGAACCTATCCTCCTGATTTTTTCTCTCTCAAGTTATTCGAGGTTGAACTTTTTTGATGTTTTTTGTAGATATATGAATTTCTAAGATGAATCAAGGGTTAAAATTTTATTGTGTTCATCGTAAAACATCAAGGTAGGTGGTTTGTTTCCTTTTTTCATTTTTCTTTAAGTTTTATACACCAAAGTGCTGATTACCCATGTTTTTTGGTATTTTGAGTTAAGGAAATTGAACCCTATATTATAATCCTTATATATATTTCTAAATTTGGGGTTGATGATGTGATATTATGTGAATTTTCATGATTAAGGAACACTACATGGTTGTGTTTCTCTGTTTGAATGTTTAGGACCATTTGGTTTAGGTTGCCTATGAGGCATCCCTTGTTTACTTTCCATGCTTGATAGGATAGAACTGATCGCTTTTTTCTTCTTGTTAAATGATTTTAATATGCATTGGAATTTTTTATCCATATAGTAGATGATATTAATTTGGGCAGGTGATATCGTTTACGCATGATTGAATTGCACAGGGTTGTGAGAACATGGTGTAGTTAGACCACATGGGTAATTGATGTTGAGTGCTTCCTTAGAGTGTTTGTTAAATTTCATGCTATGAGACCATAGGGGGGGTTGATGGTGAGTGCTCCCTCAAAGTGACTATAGTTTATGTTATGAGACCACATTTGGAATTGATGTTGAGTTCTTCCCCCAGAGAGTCTATAGTTATTTAGTAAAGATCATAAGGGGAATTGGTGGTGAGTGCTTCCTCAGAGTTTCTTTGCCTCTTTATTGCATTACTTGGAAAGAGGGGTTAGACTGTGTGAGTTACCCAGTGGGTTAACATAAATGATGAAAGTATGTGACGTGTCTTCTGATCCAAATAACATGCTTGGATTTGTTCCTGTTAGGTAGTCTTTTGAGATACCTGTTTTTGATACTTACTTGATTAAATTTTGAACATTAAATGATAATAAAAGTAAATTGGAAGTATAGGATTGGTTTCATTTGTGTACTCTTAGTTCTTTTTCTACATTTCCATTATTACCTGCTATATATACTTACTGACAGTTAGGTACAAATCTTGTGGTGGTTTCTTACTGGGATTCGTCTCACACCCTATTTGGGTCATGATTTTGGACCCAAATAGATTATATGGTTGTAGGTGTTCATAATGGAAAGCACCCTTCTTCATTAGGTACTTGATTTCTATGGAGATAGAGACTATGGGACCTAGATAAGGCTTGTGATACTGTTGGAGCTTATTTGTTTTATATTTTACTTTGGTTTAGTACTTTATTTCCAGCATGGTGACTTTTTTGGCTGTTTTCCTAGACATATGTGACATGCATCATTTATTTATGTGCTGTAGTTTTTTATTTACTTCCAGTATTCTTCTATTTACTTGTCATATGGTATTATTGCTTTTGCTACTGTTTTTTATTTGTTATTTCATAGTGAATACTCTACCAATAAGGGAATAGTTTCCCCCACTATCACACCCAAGGCTCTCACTGCTAGTCAGTAGCCTCTGGAGTTTAGGGAAATGTGCATGATCTCATGTGACTAACCAGTTATGGGTCACCTTTGGGTAGAAACTGGAACTGGGACGTTACAGTAATATTTATAGATAGATAGAAAAAAAATTATTTATTTATCTAAGCATGCTTATGTTCTTAAAGTTCATAAAATATATTTTTTGAATCTTTAATCCATGTTAATGTCACTCTTAATAAAATTTTAAATTATCTCTTTCCTAGGCTCCTTATAATACTATTGATGATAATTTTATGGATATAATTTTATCTACTAATATTGTAGAATGTATTATATATGTTATGATATATACTAGAATATATGATTATTTTATTATTTATAATTTAAATATATTTATAAGAAATACATGAAATACACACTGGAATGACCTTAATTATGCGTCATGGTATATCTATTTTACTCTTTTATCACCTTATTATGGTATGAATGTAAATCCTAATGATCTTGTTACTCAATTTTTAGATTCTAGCTATGCTGAAAAGATCACCACTAAAGAATATCTAACTTCTTTTGTGTTTACTACATGTGGTGATCTTGTATCCCTGAAATGAAACATACTGTTGGTTTTGGACCTTTGAACCACTTAGTTTGAGTATATTTCTTTGATATAAGTTATTAAATAATCCATTTAGCTTAAATTGTTGATTTCTATGTTAAATTTAAGTGGTTATGATATTACTTTATACTCAGATTCTTTGCCTGATTTATATTTTTCTAAGAACATAGTATGAAATGGTAGATTTAAGAAAATAGAAATTAAGTAAATTTTTATTAGAGAAGTTTTTGAAAGTGGAATAATGTGTGTTAATAAGATACACATTAATAACAACTCGAACAATAGTTTGATGAGGATGTTTCTATATGAATTTAAGAATTATTTAGATATTATAAGTATGTTTCCACTTGAAAAACATTATGTTAAGGGAAATCAAACATAGTTTATTTTATAAATTTTGGATATTTATTGAATTTATAATTCATTATTTGATTTAAAAATGAGACTAATTATTTTTAGTTTAATATTTGTTTTTGTATGCTTACATTTTGTAATATTCTATATAAGTTTGATTTGTTTTTAATTTTATTAATTTGATTCTTTTAATTTTAATCCAACATGAAGTATTTTTCCTTTTTTAATAATAATTTTGTATCCTTTTATTCTAGTGTTAGTAATTTTTTTTATTCTTGTGTGGGTTTTGGTCCTTTGAGTTATTCTTATATGAATTCATTTGAATATTATATGAGATGCATGTTAATATCTTGTGGAATCTTGTTATTTATATGGGATTACTCTCTAGATAATATTACACATGGTTTTTTTATTATGACTGTTGGGAAAAAATCCCTCAAGGCATCATTGAAGTATTTTTGAGGTGATTGTGTTTGTTGACAAAGTGAACATCTGTGTTGTGATTGTTGACAATGCAAACCATGACATACAAATTTGTTGACAAAGGGAGTTTCATGATGGAATTTCAAGTTCAAGAGTTTTGGTCAACGATCCATGTTTTATTCAAGAACGTCGATAATGGAATGGACGATCTGGAGGCGGTACAAAAAGAACAGATACAAGGTGGCACCATTTTCCAGTGTTTGCCAAATTTTTGTGCTTGAAAATCAACAAATAAAGAAAAGTTGTTTTTGGAAAAGGGACCTGTGCACCGTGTTCATGAAGGCTTGGAAACTTGCACGCCATATGTTTTTCAAGATCAGATCATCAAAATATGGCAATGGGATAAGGTTCGCGCAAGTTTTGGTGAGGTCGTGCAGGTAACTTGCGCGCTGAGAAAGATACTTGCACGTTGATGCCTTGGAAGCTTGATAACTTGCACGCCTTTGGTTTTTCAAGATCAGAATATCAAAATATAGCAAAGGAAAGAGTTTCTTACAAGTTTGGAAGTGGTTCACGCAAATGACTTGGAGGGGCAGAGAGCTGTGAGCCGAGACTTGCGCGCCGAAGGGAGACCTGCGCGCCATCACACAGGGTGCTCAATTTTCCTATAAATATTGGACCAACCCTCTTCATTCTTCACTGAATTCAACACTTTGAGAAATCAGTGCTCCTGTCACACGGGTGTGGTGGTCGCGCAAGTGGTGTGTGGGTCACGCAAGTAAAGTTTCACGCCGGTGGTTGAAGTTGCGCGCCAGTGTGAGAAGTTGCGCGCCAGTTGGCAGTTGCATGCCAATATTGGTTTGGGCATAAAAGGAAGAGAGTCGTGCAAGTTTGGAGTTGAGGAAACTTGAGTCGCGCAAGTGTCTGAGGAGGACTTGTGCACCCTTTGTGACTTGTACGCTGATACTTGCACGCTGAGATTGACTTTCGCACCAAGTAAGGTTTATTTCTAGCAGTGATTTTCAGGCTGCGTGGAAGCTGAAAGGTTGCCCAATACCTTCAGTGCAAAGAGATATTCATCTATGGGTGAAAGTTGTACTTCAACAGAGCATCTATCAATAGTGGAAGATACATTCCTTCATGCAAATGAGGAGACCTACAGGTCTATAAACTGTGAGTGGATTCCTTCCAAGAGTAGTGAGCAAAGGAAGAGAAAGAAGGTGATCCTCTTTATCAGCAGTGAGCTAGAGAGAGAGAAATAGGGAGTGACCCTTGGGGAAGCAGTGAGTTGACCCTAAACATTGTAAAGGGAGTGAGCCTAGGCATAGAAGTGATCTATCCCAAACATTGTAATCCACATATAGTAAATTTTAGTGGAATTGGTACGACCTACAACTTGTTGGCGTATGCTCCTTGGACGTAGCCCTTTGCGGTGAACCAAGTAAAATTGTTGTGTCCTGTGCATGCTTTACTTTTTATTTACTTTGTGAAACAGGAAAGAGAGAGAAGAGTTTTTTTCTTAACATCAAAACAAGATCAGAATGGGTGGTTTTTTTAAATTAGTCATACCCTGATTCACCCCCCCTCTCAGGGTATTCAGCCTTGTAGACCTAACAATGACATTAGTGTTTTAATCTCACTTGATCATCGGGTTTCACCTTATGTGAGCATATGGTTTCCCCTGATCTGAGTGTCAAATGACACAATAATTTTTGGTCATTGGATATGATTTTTTTATTCCCTACCTATTTATTATTATTTGTTATGGAAGTATTATATTATTTAATCTCATGTAATAGGATGGTTCACCTCATTTAGTGATCAAAATTTACCTTTCATGGGTTGTATGAATTGTTATCCCATGCATATGCTATAGTGTGTCTTTAGGTAGCACCATTGGACATGGGCTATTACAGAACCATTGTTCATGAATGACCACCTATTCTAATCCATTACATCTAATAATATACTACCAGGCTTCATCATTTACCTAAGAGATCAAACTCCTATAGAGAGGTTGTGATTTTTCCATCCAGTTTAACTAAAGGGAGAGATAAAGAGCTTTAGAAGAATAATTTCTTCTCCATGGATGGAGTTTTATTTCTATTAAAGGATTATATGTGTGTGTTATAACTATTTAAATTGTGTATAAAACCAATTTTTAGATCCTGGTAGAGATCCCCAGTTTCTTCTTGCAAGGTTACTCTACTTATGTGTTGTCGACACTGCCTGAATAATATTGAATATATTAGATAGTCATTTAGTTTGTAAATTCTACTAGTTCATGAGTGATAAATGTTTATTTTAATTTTTAATTACTTAGTACTTATAGTATATTCTAATTTATTATTAACTATTGTTGGTCTCTTTTATCTTGTACCCTTTTTTGTTTGAGAATTTATAAAACCTAGGATATGATGGTGTTCTTACCATGGATATAGGACCAAACCGGTTCAAACCATGTTATATAATTGTTTTCTTCTCACAATTTTTTTCTTTAATTTAATCACAAATTTATAAAATCTTCAAATACGTCACTTCTATTATTTATTTTTAACCCCACCAATCCACTGGAAGATACACCGTCTAAGTATAAAAAGTCATAAATAAGAACCAGAACTTCCTTGATTAGAAGATACTCCTTAGCCTCAATATACATTAATATATGAATAAGAACCTCACCCTTAATCACTGGGTTGAGTCAAATAGATCCCCCACACACACAAACACAAATAAAATCAAGTTAAAAATAAAAGAAAAGTATTGTGCATAATGTATTATGTGGTATATACATTGTTTCCTCCATTAACAGGAGAACAACACTTCATTTTCATCCTTTTAGAAGTTATAATAATTACAATCACATTGACTAATAATCCAAATATATCATTTCATACAAATACCCTTTATATCACAACATTACACATTTATAAGTGAGTTCTAGTTAGTTCTACATGTTTTAATAACTTTTGATACTCATGAAAGTCTTTCCATGGATAGGAATAAGCTTCAATTTCCTATAGCAATTGTACCTAACCGCTGACATCTAGTGAATAGTAGAAGTTACTCTTACATATCACTGAGTGAATATTATATTGAAAATCTTTTTTTTCAAAACTGTGAGGATATTAATTTGACATAACATCATCAGAACACCCATATTTAATAAACTATAACTTCAATTCCACATATTTTAGACCAGTAACTAGTTCACACCCATCGAAAGAGAGCATCTTCCATTCAACATGCCTTCACTGAAGCTTCTACTATCACTTCCTTCATAAAACTATGTCTTTATTCGATAGGTTTTCCTTCCAGTAAAATTGAGTCAAAAGTTTAATATTCATCCCATTACTAACAATCTACCACTTGAAGGCTACTTTAAAGAAACACATGGAAACCTCTAACACTTAAATGAAAATAATTCTTCAACTTCCATAGAAAATAATGTCTCCAACATAATTCTATATACCCAACACCCATTTAGGTATAATTTTTACTTAAAAATTTCTTGGATTAACTATTTGGTTAACATGTTATGAGAATTTTGAATTATGACTATTTTTCATAGCTTTTGCTCCCTATCCTCTTTCATCTTCTTAATGAAATGATATTTTAGGTTGATTTATTTCTTTCAAGAATAAAATGACAAAATCTAATCCAAATGGAATACACTTTGACTATCATAGAAATAAAAGTCACTACCATAAATACTTATAATATGCTTTAATAGATTGCTAAAATATTTCAGTTATTTCTTAGATTCTGTTGTGTCAATATATTATTTTTCCATTATAGAAAATTATTTTCCCAGCTAAAACCTTAATACCCATCTAACTTCTTTTCCTATTATTGTGAACACATAGCATATTATACTATTTAAAGTATATAAATATCCCCCAAATAATATATCTACATACTCTTATATTGGATCTTGTATCCATAAATATAATTTTGTATCTTCTAATCAATTGAGTTACTAGATGATCCCCTTCATAGCCTACCTGGGTTCTTTCCCCACATTTGATATGAAATAGCGGACAGATCTCCCTAGAAATGTAATTTCTAATAGATTACATACCATGGAATACATCAGGATTACTACTTCTGATGAAAATAGATATTTCACAATTTAATTTTTTTTATCTTTCATTTTTCGCACATTCACCATAGATAATTTGAATTTTCTAACCAAAGGAGTTAAGAATGACTTACATCTGGGAATTTCACATTATTATATTATATTATGTATTTAATCCCTATAATATAACACTAGGATTTCATATTTCCCATCTCTATCAATCCTAACACCCAATATTTTATTGGCCTCCTCACGATCTTTCTTCTCAAATCTTCTAAAAAAACATCCTTTATCTTCCAAACACGACTAATTTATAGTACTTACAAAAGCATGATTTCCACATATAAGAGTAGAATGATGAAACTTCCATCCTAATACACTTTCATGTATAAATAGTGATATGGGTTTCTCTATATGAAATATTTCTCCTTTATGAATGCGTTAAACATCCAGTTTCATTGTCTTTATGCTTCTTTCAATCCATAGATACTTCACTTCAACTTTTAAACCAATTACTTGTTATGATTTCACATGAAAACCATTTGAAACTACAAGTAAACTTCCTCTACAAGTCACTATGAAGTAACATAGTTTATACATCCATCTGATCTGAATTAATACTATTAGAATCAACCTTGCTTAACACATTTTGGACGGTAGTATTCTTAACTACTAGTGAAACAAATTCAAAGAATTAAATTCCATCCTTCAGCTAAAATATTTACCCAACCAGCCTATCATTGTGGTTTATTCTACCATTAGTTTATTATTTTCAAATAGAGGTCCCATTTTTTATCATGTGATTTTTTACCTAGTGGTAGTTTTGTTATCTTCTATGTTTTATGTTCATGAAATTAATATGTAGACCCATGCCTTAATCAACCAATAGTTATTAGTTTAATATAAATGATTTAATTTTCTTGTACTTTCCCAGGTTATTTTTGGTTTTTTTATTTATATAATTAGGGAAAATTATTATATATAAAACCCTTACAAAATAAAGTAGACACTTCTACTCAATATCCCTTTTTTACAAAAAAAAAAGGAATCTTAAATTTAAACTCTAGTTTCATTCAAAAATCATTCTCTTATTTAATTATAAATCCCCATATCCTAAAGATATACAATGATATAGTTTATAATAATCCTTATTCCCTATGAAAAATATTTTTAAATTTTTTATAATAAAAAACTCAGTAATGGATACAAAGTTAAATAAAACCATTAATCCATTTTAAAAATCATGAAATCCTATAAGAAAAGATTCCCATTTTACATATTAATCATTGAGATCAAATATTTATTTCATCACTCATTAAATAAGATTATTTGCAACAAGATTTTCATAAAACATATCATAATAACTCTTAAAGTAAAAAAAACATAATCAATATGGTTTATTGTATATCATGGGTACGCATGAATATATTTTCTTTAAAAACTACTTTTCTCCCTTAAAAGAGGAATAAAATATTATTTAAATATAACCTCATTAGATTACCTAATGAAATAAAAATACTTCCATGAAAAGTAATTTCAAATTGTAGAATAGTCTTGTAGGAACCTTGAGAAATATTTTTCATATCACACTTATTACAACTCTTATAAACACTCTAAAAAATGGAATAACTTACTTGGTTAATTCCAATATATATTCCACAGAGAACCAAATAATTACCCAATAAATTAGAGAGTTATATAAGGATCACCCTTCATAATTAATAATTTAAAAAGATCATAACAAAAATAAAATACATATAATCCATAATTAAAAAAATAAAATATCATAAATTATTCCATTTAACACACATGTAGAATCAATTTTGGACATCATATAAAATTAAGGATAAAAAATATTATTTGAAAAATATTTCATAAAATTTCTATAATAAGATATAATGAGATTTAATTTAAAAAACATGAAATAATATTGATTAATATTATTAAATAATAAAATTCATGATAGTGGGAAATTTTTTTCATGTTGTATAAGCTAAAAATATTCCTTTCACACATTTGTAAAAATGTCAAAAATAACAATTTTGAAACATGATTAAAAGTTTTCTTTTAAAAACATCATAAAAGAATTAAAACATGGTTTAAAATGAAATTTAACAAATATTTATATTTATATATATATATATATATTAATAACATACCTAAAAAATTTTAATGAACTTTTATTTGGATGAAAAGAGAAGTAAAAACATGAAAACTTTTAAAAAAATGTTTTAATGAAAAATACATTACCACAAGTATTCCTTTCCATGAACATACATTAAATCTTATATAATAAAATTATATTAATTTTATAATTTCAAAGAAACCACTTTTTAGGTTTATTACCTTATAATTATCCCTTTTATTTTTTTTATTACCATGTCTTATATAGTTATTTAATCGTTTATGTTCATGTAAAATATTTTGAGGACGTTCGATTCATAATCCAAAAGAAATTGATAGTTGAACGTGGTAAAAGGTATTGTCGTTACATAATATAAATAATATTAATAATGAAAAAATTATTATTATTATACAACAATTTTTTTGATAACCATCCACAGAAGGTGGGAATGAAAAATAAATCATATCACTTCATGGAGGATGTAGTCCACACGTACACATGAGTGATGCTATCATTTTTTCAACAGATGGGAGGGTAAGAAAGTAATTAATATATTATATATAAAAATTAGTAATTATTTCATGAATATATTATTTGTTCATTAAAACCATCATAATAACCATCCTTGTGAATAAGTGTTGAAAAATGAAACATATCGCTTTGTGGAGTATGCATGATTATTGTTTTCTTTTACCATAAGATGGAAAATAAGATGAAAAAAGATTTTTATCATTAAAATAATAAAATTTAAGTATATTTATGATACATATTTTATTATATTATCAAGGTAAAATAATATTTGAAGGAGGCAGAAGAATAAATAATCATGAAAACTCTCAGTTAAAAGTTATACATATTATTTAAAATCTTCCTATGGCTTACATATTAAGCCATATAGTTTTGGTAATTTGGTTAAATAGGACCACTAGGATGTGGGGAAAGATTTTTAGAAGTCATTTGGGTAGATATTTTTTGATATCAATGTATCAAGAGTTGTGGTGAAGAGAGGCGATGTTGTTTCCTTTTATAAATGAGGTGGATGGAAATCTTGTAAATACATGAAATATTAATATATAATATGTCTATAACAAATGTAAAATGTCTAAAATGTTATAAATATTATAATATAATGAGTATAATGTAGAAATAAATTCAACCAATAAAATTTATACAAGTTTAATGTCATTTTAAATATTATCTTTTGGTTTAACCTCCTTGTTAACCATATTTAACCTTAACTATTTTAACAAATTTATTGATATTTAAGTGTCATGCAAGTAATTTTATAAATTAAAAGTGGAAAATAAATAAACCATTCATTATAGGATATAAAATTTCCCATAAATCTGATTTAATATAGTTTTTTATTACATTCTAATGATTTAAAAATATCTTTTAAACATTAAATACCATTTAATGTCATTTTTTGGAGCTTTTTACAAAATTTGACTTTAACCATATCAAGAAAACAAATTAATTAGAATATAAAATAATTAAAAAAATTTATAAATTATAATTATCTAACAAATTCTTGGAACACCATAATTCTACCAAAAAATATTACTTTTAATGCTTTTAAAATAATTTACTTTTTTTTAATTACTTACACAAGCACTACATTAGCATTGTGTAAGCATTAAAGGTAATTTTACTATCATTTAAAATTAAAAATAAATTAATATGATCAATAATGTTTATTACTAATAAAATTTATCATCTAAATTTTTTATATATAATTTTTATCTATATCAATATCATGACTACATAAAAAGTGACAGGGAGTGACATTTTGTAATTACTCTTAAGTTAAAATAATATAAAGGCTAAAATAAAAGTAAATTGGAAACTAAATGATATATTGTCTATGATATGATGAATATATTACAAATAAACACATAAAATTAAATAATTTAAGGGTTTTTGTTTATTTTTAGACCTTATCCTAGAGTTACAACCTCAATTAACCCACTTTCCCTTTACTGAGGTTATACACTTTTATCATGGTTATTATCAATTATGAATGAAAATGAAACTGAAATTATTAAATAATTATAATATTATTTTTTTAAAAATATAATCCATTTTTAAATATTTAATTTCTATAAATTTAATTTCAATATAATTTCTCCAAACACAATGAAAAACATTTTTTAGAAAAATACATGTTTTAAGCCTAAAAATGATTTCATACAAAAATAATGTATAATGTTGATCCTAATATAAGTAGTTTGTTTATTTTTAGTAAAATTATTATTTTTGTTATTTAAAATATATTCAAAAAAAATGTAATAATTAAATTAATTTTATGAAAAATAAAGAAATGTTAGTTTTTGAAAAATTGATATTTTTCACAATTCACCCAAAAAAATTCTTTTAAGAAAAATACCTAAAATTTATATTAATATTTTTTTAAATGATGATTTTAAAAATTATTTCCATTTTATAAAATTCAATTTATAAAAGTGGAAGAAATTACTCATAATATCTTCTCAAAAAATGAATTTTTGTTTATGAAGAAAATGTATTTTTGAAGTATAAAATGAATTTTCACTCGTTACTTATCTAGTAACAACCATTAAATGAATGATAACTTTTCTATTAAATATATTATTTATAAATTTAATTAAAATAGTTCATCTATAGTTATTAACTTAATTTACTTTGATAAAAATACATTTCATACACGAAAAATATCTCATTTACCATCAAATGATTTTGTTTTCATTTATAACCAATTGATGATCGATGTATGAATGGTTATTCATTTTATTATGGAAAAAATGTTTTACATATATTTCTTAATGTGGACACTCTTATTCATACCCACTAATCCAATGGCTATGTTATAATGGTTATATTTAATTAATAATATTTCTATAGTATATCATGGTTCATTTATTCTCGATGTTGTGTATACCACACACTATCGAATGTAATAATATTTAAATAAAATAAATTCTAAAATATTTGGGTGTTAAAATGAATCCAAATCATATTTTGAATTTAAATCCCACTTGTTAGAATCATGGATACATGACACCGCTTATGGGATCTCGAGATTTCCACTATCTGTTAAAAAAGTAAGAGGTTTACTTCATTTTAGATGATTTAAAATTGCTCTATAACTCTCATATATCCCTATAATTCTGCACACAGATCCACTCTTCCTAGTACTACATCTTCTAAAATATCATTTCCTTGTACCCTAACTCAAACATTAGTAGCCTTAGATCTCTCTATTACATCTTTCACTGGACTAACATCATAAGTTTCAGAGCATCTCGAACACTATAGAACTTATGAAATTCTAGGATCCATGTTTAGGTTAAATTTCACATGGTCAGTTGATTGTTTTTTCTTAAATTAATTTTCTACCAAGTTAATTTTTTCATATTACCTTCTCATTTAAGAGAACGTTCTTTATTCTGATGACTTTTTACTTGTCATCATCCCAAAGTTGTAAAACAAAATTTTCATCACTGTATTCTATAGAGAAAAATGCATGGTATTTTTGCTTCAATTTTATCCCTTTCCATAGAATCCACATGGAAACAAGAGAGGATTCCAAAAAGATGATGTGGCTAAAATTCGTTGGTTTTATAGAATATGGGTTCCCTTGAATCTTCTACCACATTGGTGCTGACAGAATCTGATTAACTTAGTATGTTTTATAGTATACCACTTCTATAAAAATTGTCTTGGAAATATCTGAATGTATCCTCATGACTTGTTCCTTTTCTATTAAAAACTAATTTATTCATTCAACCACACCATTCTACTCGGGTTTCAAATTTATAGTCTTCTCAATCCCAATTCCTTTCTTCTTATAGTAGTTTAAGAAATTCCTTCCGCTATACTCACCACCATTGTTGAACCTTAATCACTTTATCATTCTACCAGTATCCCTTTACACTATAGCCTTCCTATGAAAAAAAACTCTGAAAATATCATAATTGTGTTTCAAAAATTAAACCCATACTTTAGTTTTTTATTTAACAAATAATTTCATAAATTTTAAGGATACTCCATGAGAACGAGTTAGGGAAGACCCCCAAACATCCATGTGAACAAATTCTAACTCTTGAAATCACAGATTCTTGTCAATTAAAATTTAATTATACCTTTATTTTCATCCTAGGTATATAAATCTTAAAACTTCTTATTTTAGTGTAATTGAACTTCATTATATCCTTTTCTACTAAAACCTTCATGTTCTTATCATAGATATGTTATAGTTGATAATCTCGTAACTTAGGATTATCAGAAGTTAAAATACTACCAATTATCACTCTATATGATCTTCTATGTAGATACATGGTTTGATCCTTTACTCATATTTTTATTACCATGGACCCCCTGAGTATCTTTACATACTCTATTCTTAATGCCTGTTCCATATCTTGCTTCATTTAGCTGAGCAATGAAAATTAAGTTATTCTAAAGGCCTGGTATGTGTTAAACTTCTTTAAACTTCAAGAATCTTCTGTTCAACACGTAGATGTTGAAATATCCTTTCTATATGACTTCGAGAGATTAATCATTTTCTATGTGAACCGTTTTAATCCTTTCATACACATGATTTAGCATGCATCCCTTATCTTCCATAGAATGGAATGATGCACCAGAATTAATCACCCATGAGTCCACCAGAATGTCGATGCTCTACAATAGTCTAATAATATCTTCAACTAAATTAATGGAACTTGAACTTCTAGAATCAAACCCTTTAGAGTTAACCCTATGATCCCTATAGTCCTTCATGATATTCCCACTTTTCCCATCATTCAAACATACTGGTCTAGGTTCGGTTGATTTACTACAGCTCCTATGTCTAGATTTATTTTTCAATTTCCTATGACTTGTCTTATGATGAGGTCATCATACTCTACCTTAAAATTTTATCACATTTTTAATAGGGAATTTTACCTACCTCCATATGATATCTTTATTAAAAATAAAATTTCTAAAATTACCAAATACAATTTTAGTATTCCTATAATAATTTCTTATGGAAGTTACCATCATGTCCCAAGATTTTAGAAACATTGATAATAATATTAGTGCCCACACGTCATCCATGAACTTGACATTGAAAGATTTGAAATGTAATGAAACAAACTTTTATCATTGTAATTTTCTTCTTATATTTATAAAAAAAATACATTACATACAAATCCCAATAAAAACATCATTCTCTTAAATGAAAAATGAAATAAGTAATTTTTATTAAAATTAAAGAACCTATACCGATGGAATACTAAATTGATCATTGGAATAGTAATATGCCCATTAGGAACATAAATCCATCCAATAGAATAGTAAAGTCACCTATGAAAGTATAAATACAATTTATGTATCTTATAAATGAAAATAGGATATAATTATATTATAGTATGCAAAATTATGTCTTGGTATTTTTGTAAAATGTAAATGTTTATTTAAAATTTTATAATTAATATACTAATTTAACTAAAAATTTATTTTCATAAATAGATCCATAAATTAATATTTTTTCTTATTATTATAATATAATTTTATGAGACCTTAATGAATTTTTCAAATCTTCATAAAATAAGTTATAATATTAAAATAGTAATTTTTTAAATAAATAATGATTTTAATTAAAAATTAAATTTCTCATATTTAGAAAATTATTTTCATAAAATGGAGTCTATTTTTTAATTCTACATTTAAAAAAATGGTTAGGGTTAATTTTTGGTATTTTTCTAAAATAGTTGATTTTTTGGTGAATAGTGAAATATGATAATTTACGATATAAGCTAAATACATCAATTATTGGGTCATAGATGATGTATGGATGAGGTAATAACACATTGGTTTGAACTCTCCTCAAACTTTTACTATATTTATTCACAATAATATACACTATTGATAGTCTTGATCTAAATAATAAGCTAGTGGATAAAATAATCAAAAAACACCCCTCTCCTCCTCTATAAATACTACCCCTCGACTCATCTTCTCCTCACAGCTTATAAGACTTGAATATTGTCTAAATTATAACCAATTAACTTACTAATCCACTTCCCCACATCCAATAGCTTATGTTATCAATAAAATACCAACCCCAAGTGCCCTCTGTAGGTTCTCAATAAGAAGAAATTCAAGAAGAAAAATCCTCTTTCATTCTCTTTTAGTTTCTTTTCTTTTATTTTCTTATTATTTTTCTCACCTACCCTATCCAAAATTGGAATAATAAATCCAGTATCTTATAAATACTATATTTTTTTTAATTTATTATCCATCATCAAACATCTTCACCCCTCTATTTTATTATAAAAATGAAAACATCTTCCTCGATGTGTAGATTCACGACCTTTATGGACGATGAGTTTTCATTTTCCATTACCGCCTTAAAGAATAGTCCAGAATCCATTATTATGATTAACTAAAATTTTACTAGACATTCTATAAGTTATATAATGTTTTTTAACCAATATATAATCATTATATTAAATAAAATGATATAGGTTCATGGTGGTCGTAAAACCCACCAAAATAAATTAAATTGTCTCTATCATTATTTTATCTAATGAATCATAATAATACCATATAAATAAATTATATATGAGAAAATTTTAACTTTTTTAAGTTCATTAATAACATATAATTTCAATTCTATATAATTATTCTCAATTTACATTCCATAGTTCTATAAAAGTGAGACAATCAGGAAAACCAAGAAAATGAACACTCCCATAGCGATAAAATTGTACTCTATATCTCATTAAAATGTCCATAAATGAACTTAATAAAATTATAATAAATAAGATAAATTTATAAGATGTTATTTATTTAGTAGTTAATTAATCTAATTTGATTGTCCAGGATATTAATGTGAAGAAAACATCTGGGTATATGGTAAAGAAATTCTTAAACCCAACTCGTTTTCTTTGGGATATTCCTCTTTCATGCAAAATTTCAGTGTGGATATTCATTTAATATTCCTAAAATATAATTTCATTTTCCTTACCTTTTAATTTTTGTGATATACATGATTCCAATCTTATTTTACGACAAATACAAAGTTTTTCCCAAACAACTCTTCTTTCCAAAAAAACATTTTGGCTTCTATTGAGTTGTTTATTCTTCACCCAAGAATGATGAATCTTATACAAAATATGTTTTTCTCTTTTCATTTAGAAACACAATGTTTATTCATGATTTATTAAATACTTATTAAAACCATTCCTTTATATGTTTTAATTCATTACTTTGATTGATATATGTTCTATATGACATGCATGATTATGTATATGTTATGATGTGACTGGAGCAACCAGAATTATATAGCACTCCAATGCATTGGTTAATTTTATTTATGTCATGAGATAATATGAAATATGAGTGAACATGATTCTATATTTTTTTCACAATGATGATGTTACGATTATTCACATATGTTATGCATGAACATGATGCTGTATTTTTTTATAACTATGTGTGGTATTTGACCACTAAGATATGATGTTTCATTTTTATGAATTACCACATTTCATGCCTTAACCTAATGCTTCCTCTCATGATTATGAATATAATCGTATTGTTATGTTATAATTATGATGATTTTACTCACCCATGCAATACTGATTCATGTTTCTTATTTATCTTCTTACTGTGCTTTTAGCTCACCCCTTTCATTGATGTATATCCTCAGGTGATTACTTGTACTAAAGAGAGCATAAAATTTTAAGGATAAATATAGAGGATTTAAATAATTTTTTATGTTTTATTATGTTTAAATCATGTATGGCCCTAATTTCTTCGAGTCACTAAATCTTTAGGTCCTAGTTTTATAAAAGTTTTATGTTTTTTATCTTAAAAATAATGTAATAACACTACTATAAAACTGGCCTTTAACAACGCTGAAATTTATCAGCGCTTGAAAAATGTGCTGAGAAATTCAATCTTTATCAGTGCTAAAATAAGCGCTGATAAAGGGGGGCCTTTATCAGTGTTAAAAAAATCATTTGTAAAGGGTTCCCTTTATCACCACATTTTTTAGCGTTGATAAAAGTTCAACTTAATAAGATCTTTATTTTAGCACTGATAAAAGTTACCCTTTATTAGTGCTTTATTTTTAGAACTAATAAAAGTTAGCCTTTATGAGAGCTAAAAATAAAGTGCTGATAAATGGTAATATTTATCATCACTTTATAAGTACTAATAAATGTTCAGAAAATAAAATAAAAAAATAAAAAATGTCCTTAAATAAATAATTATTATTAAAAATAAATAAACATATATATAAATTTTAAAAATTATTAAATAGTATATATTAAATATATATATATATTTAAAAAAATAAAATGAAATAATTAAACAAATAAAAATTTAAAATGAGTAAATTAAGAAAAATATTAATCATTTTATTTATTAAATAATTATTCATAAAAATGATTAAGTTTAATATTTATATGTATTATAAATATTTTTGAATAGTATATGTTAAATTTATATATATAAATGAATATATAATCAAACAAAAAATTTATAAATTAATAAATTACCAAATTATTTAAAAATTTATTAATGAAACAATTGTTAATTAAATCGAGTAAGTGTAATATATGCATATATATATATATTTTTTAAATAGTGAAAAATATTATAGATGAATATACATATATATAAAATGCATAAAATGTTAATTAAAAACATATTAATGTCTTATTCATTTTTAATGTCGTTTGATTTTTCAATTTAACATATATTAAACACCATGTGTTAGATTTATTTCACACACACACACACACATATATATATATATATAATTAAGGTAGTTTATATGCAAACGCATACACAAATATGTTTACGCAGTATATAGAAACACATACACCTAATATTTATGTAATTTATTCAAATTTCAATATATTTTATAATTTCATTGTTAACATGATAAATTTAATATATTGTGGTTTTAATCAGTCAATTTTAATTATTTATTTATAATACTATTATACTTAGGGCATTCATTTTAAACATTTTTTTATTTTTTATTTTATTTTTGAATATTATCTTTTTCTATTATTTATTTTTATATATTTATTTATTATGTTTTAATATTTTTAATATGTATTGATCTTTACTTCAGTGTATATCTATCCATATTTTTTGATAATTTATATTTAATTAATAAAACTTACCCGTTTCCAATATTATTAAAGTGCACTCATTTTGAATTATTCAATTTCACTCATTTTTAAAATTCATGTATTTAAGATTATATATCAACTAATAATGTTAAAAATATATTTGTAAATCAATATATATGAATAATTATATTTATAAATGTATATTTAATATCTTAATAAATTTATATATTTATAGTTATTATTTTTTAAATAAGTATTTATATAATTATAAAATTATAATAATTTTTTTTAAATAAATCATATATCGGTGCTAAAATTTTAGCACTGATAAAGATTAATATTTATCAGTTCTAAAATATTAGCATTGATAAAGATTTTTTAATCAAATCTTTATGAGCACTGATCAATCTCGAGATTTATCAGTGCTTTTTTAGCAGTGATAAGAAAATCTCTTTTATTAGCACTAATCAATTTAGCAATGATAAAAGGGATATGTTTTGGTGATTTTATAAAATTTCTATTAAAATTTTTCCCAATATATTTAAACAACCCTAACCAGTACTCACTCATTGTGATTTTGAAGCACTCGCGAAACTCCTATACTTTCGTCATGACTCCATAATGATACATCATACAAATCAAGGATAGAATCCAATGTATGATAATTTCTACTTTTCCTATATCATTTTATGATCTTTTGGGTTCCACATTTTTCATTTGTGCATTGTTCTTAACCATGAATAACCTTACATCTCATCTCCTTGTCACTGCCATCATGACTCCTCTGTGCATTTTAGTGGCTTGCTGACAAAATGAATATATGTAGTTTAACTTCATGCAACCAAGATGAGAGACATTGTGCAATTTAACTTCCTACTTACATGATGAATTTGTATAGTTTAATTTCATGAAACCAATATGAGTGATGTTGTGAAGCTTAACGTCTTTATTATAGAATGAATTTGTGCAGTTTAATGTCCTATAACCAGGATGAGATACAGTGTGTAGTTTAACACCTTACTACCAAGATCAATTATTGTAGTTTAACATCATGAAAATAGGATGATAGACATTATTCAGTTTAATTTATTTATTTTATGATGAATTTTTGCACTTTAACATCATGGAAGCATGATGAGATATGATTAATGACCACTATGAAAAGTATTTAATGAGAAATATTGTATTAGTGTGGGTTTTGAAACATTCCTCATCCATTGGGGACATTGTGCATGATCTATTTTGTGGATCATCTTTGCTTGGTTTTCCAAAATGGTTTTTAAAATGGGGTAAAATGATTTCTAGAATTGGATTTGCTTTAAAAATGTGGGTTATTATATTGTCAAAAGTGTCCTTAGAAGAATGTAGTTTGAATTTTGAAATGAAATAGTGTATTTCAAAGAGATAATTATTTTTTTGTTATGAAATTGGGATTTTAAGCTGGATGTTATGTCCCAAGATGTTCCATTAGGTTATGTTTCAGATTGATTATGAACCTAGTTTTATGATTTTTGTGTTATTCAAAATATGAATCCTAGAAAGGTCCTAGAAGTTTCTAGCTTTTTTCACCCTATTTCTGGTTCTCCTCTCTTTTTTCCCATATTTCATGGTAATCTAAGTTTGTTAGAAGTAGTGAAGTGTCTTGAGTAATTTTATCATGTCTTCAATGTTTTTGGAACTACCAATGTTGTTGGAGTTTGTATTTTTCTAGGCCAAGTTGGGGGGTCCATCTTTGGAATAATGGGAGTTGTTTTCCCCATCAATGATGCATGTTGGGATGATGTGAAAATATGTTATATCCCACTTTGTTTGAAGGTTTATACCTGAGGAGGAGAATATGAATAAAAGAGAAGATCTCATGAGTTTCCATTAAGGTTAGCAGATGGTGAAGGCTTATATTGAACACTTCAAGGAGCTGATTTTCTTTTATCTATAGGTGGTGTCACAGGATATGTTGAAAGCTTCTCTTTTCATTGGGGTCTTCATCTAGAGATAAAGGAGTGGGTCCTCTTCTACAAGGATCTCCATTTTGAGAAGTCGGTGGAGGGATCATTTTTGGATGAGTTGTTGTGAAATAATCATAAATACATTGGCTTAGTTTTTTCTCCTATGTAGGGGTGAATACATTTAGAGTTTACTCATTTTTTTTGTGTGGTTATTGTAATATTATATTTCATTATAAAATTCTAAAGAAATTATCCTTTCATAGTTCGAATGGTTTTGTTTTTTTTTAATTTGATCCTTTAAATGGTTATCCTTTCATGAATTAGTTCCCCTCTTTCTATCGTTCTTGTTTAGAGATGTCTATTTTTTCAAAAATCACTCTTTGTGCCTTGTGTGCGAGTTCATTTATTTATTTCTTTTGATAATTTTTTCTAATATTTCTACAGATATAGTGTGTTAGAATAATCTTGATTTCAATTTGGCTCTATTGATCAATGAATCCAAAACATAGATTGGATTTTCATCACTCAAAAATTTAATAATAAAACTAAGGATTCTCTATGCACTTCACTATTGTTGGTTAACTACCGCTTAGAATAGCATCTGACCTAAAATTCCTTCCCAGCGTCTCGATAATGCTCTCATCCCACAAATTTTCTCCACCATCTTTATCATATCACCATTTATCATTCACTTTTCCATCTCTTCCTCTACCCATTTACTATATATATGTAGTTTCATGCGTCATGCATCTTTCCATGTAGTAAATGTGTGCAAGAAGAGAAGGAAAATTGAATGATTAATGATTCTATGATAATGAGGGGGGTGATCATGTGTGGGATGAGATCATCACAAGGACTCTGGGTAAGAATTTCAGGTCAGATTCTATGCTAAGAAGTAGTTAACCAACCGCATTAAAGTGCACAGATAATCCTTAGTTTTGTTATTAGATTATATCCAGACCAAAGAAACTCTTTTTAAAAATGTAATGTTAATGTTATGATATAATTTCTCTATTCTATCAAAGAAATTATATAATGAAATGTTGATTTAATTTTCATTATTCCTTGTAGAGTTTTTTTATTTTAGAAGATTTATGTCCATGTGTCATGCCTTTATAGGAAGAGAAATGACGTTGTCTTTGCTCAATCACAGAGGTAATCTTAATGTTTGTACAGTAAAATCATTAACCATAAAATTAATGTATTTCTTCATATTTATGTTTAATTTATTTCTTTTTAGTATTAGTCATGCAATAATTTTTTTCTTATACAGGTTGATTCTTTTCTTCGAGTTGGGGTGCTCTTTTAAACATTCGTGCTTATTCTCCCTCAGAACCTTTTCACCTCAACTGTGTTGAATTTATCACTTTCTTTAAAGTTCTATACACTACCTTTGTAGGAAGAGCAATGCCACTTCCTCTACTCAATTAAAATGGTAATATTGATATTTTCACAGTTAAATCATTATCTATAGAATTAATATATTATTTCATTTTTAATTTTAATTTTTTTTATTATTATTACTCATAATAATTGTTTTCTTATACAGATGGATTCTTTATTTCGAGTTGATGTGGTTTGTTTGAATCTTATCATGCAGTGTTGGCAGTTCGACAAAGAAAGTCAATGGAAATCATGGAAATATTAACAGTTAGGATTTTTTTTGAAATATATGTAATAATTTTTGTTTATGTAATTATATAAACCAGTGTTTAAATGTTTATAGTATAGAATTTTTATGGTATTTGAGTTGTAAATTTCATTTCATTTAAATTCTATATTGGGGATTTTTTCTTTTAATATCCAGTATGTTTCTGGTGTTTTTTGGTTTTTTTCTGGTGTTGTGGTGTGTTGTTACAGTACACTGTAGTATGGAACTTTATTAGTGCTTTTAAAAGCTTTGATAAAGAACACATTTATTAGTGCTTCTAAAAGATGTGATAAAGGTATACTTTATTAGCACTAAAAAAATATTACTTTTGCAGCTCTAAATTAAAGCACTGATAAATGGTACCATTATCACCACTTTTAAAAGAACTGATAAAGGTCCCATTTATCAATGATTTTGTTAGCACTAATAAATGTCCACTTCACCAATACTTTTTCAGTGTTGATAAAATTCCTAGGATTTTAATGTTACTCACGTTTTCAATGATTTTCTAGCATTGATAATATCCATTTCTAGAACTACTAAAGGATAGTTTTATAGTAGTGTAATCTTATTGGAAGAAATAGGGTCACTATAGTTGGTATCAGAGCACAGTTTAGTTAATTTGGTAATTTTGATTAGAGAACCTTAGTGAAAATCGTTAGTATGACACTAAGTATTTATAATCATCCATGAAGCTTTTTCTTAGAAACATTATAAACATTAGGATCCCAAAATATATTCCTTTTCAATTAATTTTACAAACGAATAAATTTTTTATTCATGACTTGTTGAATTGTGTTTTGTTCAAACCTTTTCTATTTTAGAAAATGGTGGGAACCAGGCCAAACCAAGCCAACAACCCATGTGAGGGACAATGTAGTGATTTCCCACCTGATATCCCCAATGCCTTAGAAAGTGGAGTTCAAAATTTCACGGTGATTCTTACCCAGCTGTCTCAGGCTATGAACAATAACCTGATTAATGTGGAACATCTTTCTTCACATAATAGGAAGCAATTATCTATCAAATCTTTAATGTGTAGATGACCCCCAATATTTATTGGATATTTTGATCCACTCATCAGAGAACAGTGGGTCAGATCAATTGAGAATATATTTTATATTATTTAATGTTTTGATTAGGAGAAGGTGACTCTAGTAGTTTATCATTTAGATGGAGAGGTTGGTCAATGGTGGGTGATGATTAAGAACACCAAGCTGAAGGATGAAATAGAATATATGTAGTGGGAAGACTTTAAGAAAATATTTATTAACAAGTATTTCCCTTGAACTCTTCATACAAATATGGAGAGATAATTCATATATCTAAAACAAAAAGAAGGTGAATCTATCATGGATTGTGGAGAAAATTTCACAAGGCTTTCAAGGTATGCCTTTGGTTTTGTTATAAAAAATGATAGAAAAATAAATAGATTATTTAGTGGTTTAAAACCACACCTTAAAAAGGCTCTAGTTGTTCGAGGCTTTGGGATTTATGAAGAAGTTGTTCGATATGATCTCATGGTATAGATAGATTTTGTAGAATGGTCTCATGGTTATGGAGATAAGAAACAAAAGATGGAGTTTCAATATGGAGGATTTAATGACAGTGATGGAAAGAAATCTCCATCACTCACATGTAAAAAAATTATGTGGAATCTTCATGGGAATTTCCTCAAATGGATAATGAAATGATACAAGTGTAGGAGAGAAGGACACCAAGTTCAGGAATTTAGGATAGACATGAAGAATCTGACCAATATTATAGAGGAAAGGAGAGAACCCCCCATGGTTCAATGCTTCAAATGTAGGGATAAAGGGAACTATACAATCCAATGCACTAAACCTTGAGTCCTCGAGGGTAATCAGTGTCAGCAGCTACTAAATCCAAAGGATAAAGGTAAATATTATTCCATCACAACTGCTAAAGTAGAGTAATAAAATGAATTCATATAAGGTACACTTCCTATTCACTAAAAAATAGAAAAAGAATTATTTTCTTCTAGTTTTATACATTCCTTTATATCATATAATTTTTCTAGAACTATTAAATCTAATCCCATAAACCATGAAGTAGATATATCCATAAAAATACCTAGTGGTGTGATAATTGAAACCCAAGTGTTGGTCTCTTATCCTATTGCTGTATGTGGGATGATTATTCCAAATAATCTCATGATACTTCCTTTGGTGGAATTCAATGATATACTAGGTAAGGATTATCTCTTTTTATATAGATCTCACATCAACTATAAGAGAAAGGAAATGTATTTTCAAATTCCAAACAACTCCATCATCCTCTACAAATTCTTTGAAGACCTTGAATATCATTTGGAAAACCCCTCAATGGTGTGGGTGTTGATTCCCTATGATGTATCATACCTCTCTCATATGGTTGAGTTAATGTAAGGTATCAACCTAGATGAAATTCCCATTATGAGGTAACATGGTGATGTATTTCCCTAAGAGTTACTCATACTTTCCCCAAATCATTAGTTATTGTTATCAATATAACATACACCTGGAACCACTCCTATCACAAAATTACCCTATAGGATGGCCTCAATTGAATTGAAGTAGTAAAGGAAGCAGTTATAAAGCATTTGGAAAAAGGGTCCATACACCCTAGTGTATCGCCTTGGGGTGCGCCAGTGCTCTTTGTAAAGAAAAAGGATGGATCAATGTGATTGTGTATTGATTATCAGAAACTAGATAAGATCACCGTAAAGAAAAAGTATCCTCTTCCAAGGATTGATGACTTGTTTGAACAACTATGAAGAGATCAATACTTCTCATTTGTGGATCTTTGTTCTGGATATCATGAATTGAAGGTGAAGAAGGAAGATATTTATAAGACTACTTTCTGAACAAGGTATGGGAACTATGTGTTTCTATTGATTACCTTTGGACTTACCAATATCCATTCAATATTCATGGATTTGATTAATAGAGTCTTTAGACACTAAAATGAAAAAAAAATTGGTAGTTTTTATCAATTACATTCTCATATACTCTAAGATAAAGGAGGAGCATGAAGAAAATATAAGTATTATGCTAGAAACATTAAGGATAAATTGTATACCAAGATGAGAAAGTGTGAATTTTGGATGTGGAAAGTCGCATTCTTGGGACACATGATCCCAAGTTATGGAGTTTATATGGACCCTTAAAAAATAAATACAATTGAGTAATGGACCATACCCACAAGTATAATAAAAATCTATAGTTTTCTTAGACTAGCAGAGTACTACTGATGTTTTGTGAGAAATTTCACATGATTGTCTAGCCCAATAACTAAGTTAACAAGGAAAGGGGAAAAGTATGTCTGGATGGAAGATTTTGAAGAAATATTCAAGAGGCTAGAAAATGGTTAATCACTGTAGTAGTACTCACACTACCAACAAGTGGAGAAAGTTTTGTGATATAAAGTGATGATTCGAAGAAAGTATTGGGTTGTGTACTCATGAAAAATTATAAATTGATATCCTAAGCCTCATGATAGTTGAAGATCCATGAGAATAATTACTCAACACATGACTTGGAGTTAGCAGCTATGATCTTCACCTTGAAGATTTTCAGTTACTAACTCTATGGTGAGAAGTGTGACATATATACTGATCACAAGAGTCTAAAGTATATATTCACACATAATTAACTCAATGTGAATCAAAGAATATGGTTATAGATAATCAAGGACTACAATTTATCTATTCACTACCATCTAGAAAAGGAGAACAAGGTAGATAATGCTCTTAGCAGAAAATAACCTACTACTCTATTGATGAAATAGATTGAGAAAGACCCTATCTTAGTGGATATAAAAATAATGAATTTGGAAAACATAATTTCAAGGAATAAATCCTACATTTCCCAAATTATTTCCCAACCATATATTCATGATAAGATCAAGGAGGCATAAAGGGATGATTTGGAGTTACAAAAGAAGGTGAATAAAGTGAAGGAAGGAAAGATACATGAGTTACACATCAATTATGATGGTGTGATTTGGTTTGGAATGAGGTTTTGTGTCACTTCATAACCCAATATAAAGAAGAATATATTGAATAATTCACATATATCACCTTTATCTATCCATCATGGATGTACCAAGATGTATCGTGATCTTCGAGAACACTTATGGTGGGAAAACATGAGGAAGGAGATTACAGATTTTATCTTAGTCACTTGGTATGTCAGCAAGTTAAAGTAGATAGAAAGAACTTCAAGGGGATGATGAAAACATTACATATACCCATGTGGAAGTGGTAGAATGTCACTATGGAATTTTTCATTGGTCTCCCGAAAACATCCAAAGGAAACAGTGCGATATGGTCTGTGGTGGATCGACTCTCCAAGACAGCCCACTTTATCGCTCTTGGGGAAGATCTCTCACTTGAAAAAATTTCCAAGATATATGTGAATAAATTTGGGAGGATTCATGGGTTCCACTTTCTATATTCTATAAGGATGATTCAAATTTTAAATCTAAATTCTAGATAAGTTTTCAACATGCTTTGAGTACTGGATTTAATTTCGACATGGGTTATCACCCCCAAACTGATGGACAATATACAAGGACTATTCAAATAGTTAAGAACATTCTATGATCCTTATTAATGGAATTAAAAGGTGGGTGGGATCATCATATCCCATTAGTTTAGTTCTCATATAACAATATTGTCCACTCAAGTATTCAGATGGATCGATATAAAGCTCTGTATAGGAAGTGATGTTGAACTACAACCTATTAGGATGAAGTTTGAGAACAAAATATACTTGGACCTGATCTTGTATAAGAGATGAAAAAGAAGGTTTAATCCATCCAACAACATATCAAAGCTTCTTAGAGTTATAAACATAGCTACGCTAACAAACATTGAAGGGACTTTGAATTTTATGTTAGAAACAAATTCTCCCTTCAAAAAATCCGATGGAAAAGAGTCATGTGGTTTGGAAAGAAAGGGAATCTTACCCTAAGGTACATTATCCCCTTTTAGATCCTTAATCTCATAGAAGTAGTGTTCTATAATCTTTCACTTACACCAAATATGGATCAATCTTATGACATGTTCCATGTATCTCTCCTGAGGAAATACATACTTGACCCCTCACATGTAATGAATCTAGAGGTGGTACCACTAGAGAATGACCTCTCATATAAAGAGTAGCCAGTAAAGATCTTGGACCAAAGAGACAAAGCCCTACGCAACAAGACAACTGACCTTGTCAAAGATTTTTGGACGAATCATAAGTATGAAGAGGCAACATGGGAACCAGAGGAAGTAATGAAGGAAAAGTACCCTCACCTTTTTTCACCTTAGATTGTAAAATGAAATTTTGAGGGAGAAATTTCAAAAGGGGGGAGAATGTAATGAAACAAACTTTTATCAATGGAATTTTCCTATTGATATTTATAAAAAACTTACATCATACACAAATCCCAATAAAAACATCATTATTAGAAATGGATAATGAAATAAGTAATATTTATAGAAATTAAAGAACCTATACTGATAGAATAGTAACTTGACCATTGGAATAGTAATATGACCATTAGGAATAGTAATATAGAAAGTAGAATGGTAATATAACCTATGAAATTATATATAAAATTTATGTATATTATAAATGAAAATATGATATAATTATATCATAGTAAGATAAATTAAATGTTGGTATTTTTTAAAACATAAATTTTTTTTTATAAATTTATAATTAATATAATTATTTAAAAGAAATTTTATTTTCATAAATAGATTCATAAATTAATATTTTTTTCTAATGATTGTGAGATAATTTTATGAAACCTTAATTAGTTTTTTAAAGTGTCATAAAAATGGTTATAATATTAAAATTTGTATTTTTCAAATAAATGATAATTTTAATTAAAAATGAATTTTATCATATTTAGGAAATTATTTTCATAAAATTGAGTCCATTTTTGAATTCTAGGTGTCAAAAATGGTTAGGGTGAATTTTTTGGATTTTCAAAAATAGATGAATTGTTTGTGAATAGTGAAATACGATAATTTACGATATAAGATAAATACATGAATTATTGATTCATGGCCGATATGGATGAGGTAAACACACATTGATTCAAAATATCATAAACCTTTTACTATATTTAGTCAAAATAATCAACACTATTGATATTCTTGACCCAAATTAATGAACTGATGGATAAAATAATCAAAAAACACCACTCTCCTTCCCTATAAATACCACCCCTCACCACCTATTATTCCCACACCTTCTAAGCCTTGAAGATTGTTTAGATTATTCCAAATTTCATTCCCAATCCTCTTACTCACGTTAAATAACTTCTATTCTCAACAAAATACCAAACATATGTTCCTTAAGGAGGTTCTCAAGAAGAAGAAATTCAAAAAGTAAAATCCTATTCCATTCTATTTTTATTTCTTTTCTTTTATTTTATTAATATATTATAAAATACCATATCCAAAAGTGGTATGATTACTCAAGTGTATTATATATACTAGAATTTAATTGTTTTAATGTAATATCAACCATCAAACCTCTTCTCCTCTCCCTTTTATTCAAAAAAATGAAAACATCGTTTGTGATGTGTCAATTCACTGCCTTCGTGGACGATGGGCTTTTAGTTTCCATTATCGCCTTCAATTCAGGTCATAAAACCATTATTATGGTTAATTAGGATTTTAATATACATATTATATGTTATATAATGTTCTATAACCAATATATAATCATTATATCAGGTAAAATAATATAAGTTTTTGATGGTCCTAAAAATCACCAAAAATAAATTTAATCATTTTCATCAACGTTTCATCTGATGAATTATCCTCATACCATGTAAATAATTTATATATGAGAACTTTTTAACTTTTTTAATTTCATTAATAACATATAATTTCAATTATAGATATTTATTCTCAATTTACATGAACTTCCATACTTGTATACAAGTGAAACAATCATGAAAACCAAGAAAATAAACACTCTTAGAATGATGAAATTTTACTATATAACTAACCAGAATGGCCATAAATGAACATTATAATATTATAATAAATCAAATAAATGAATAATGATTTTTTGTTTTAGTAATTAATTAATCTAATTTTCCTATCCAAGATATTAAATTGAAGAAATAACACATACATAAGGAAAGGGGATTCTCAAACCCAACTCCTTTTCTTTGAGTTATTTCTCTTTCATGAAAAATTTCAGTGTGGATATTATTTTAATATTCCTAAAATATAATTTCATTGTCCTTCCATTTTATTTCAGGGATATAAATTTTTTCAATATAATTTTATTATTAATAAAAAGATTTTCCAAAATAACTCTTCTTTTCAAAACACAGTTCGACTTCTCTAGAGTTGTTTCTTTTTCGCTCAAGAATGATGAATCTTAAACCAAATATGTTTTTACCTTTTCATTCATTAACCCAAATTTTATTCATTATGGATTAAATCTTTATGAACCCCATACCATTATATGGGTTACTTCATTAATTTTATTGATATATGCTCTATGTGGTATGCATGATTATGCAAATTTTATGATGTGATGGGTGAGTCTGGAATTATATAGCACTCCAATGCATTGGGTAATGTTATGTATATCATGAGATAATGTGAAATATACATGAACATGATGCTATATTTATTCACAATTATGATGTTATGATTATGTGCATATTTTATGTGTGAACATGATTATAACTTTCTTCACAATTATATGTGGTATATGACCACTAAGACACAATGTTTCATTTTTATGTATTGCCACATTCCATGACTTTATCTAATGCTTAATAAAATGATTATTTAGATGATCCTATGATTATGTTATGATGATTATTATTATCACCCATTCTATATTGATTCATGTTTCTTATTTATTCTCTAACTTGGATTTTAGATCACCCCTTTATTTTATGTATATCATTAGGTGATTACTTTTACTTAGAAGAGCATGAGATTTTAAAGATGAATATGGAGGATTTAAATAAATTTTTATGTTTTATTATGTTCAAATAATGTATGGTCCTCATTTTCCAAAGACACTAAACCTTTAGATCCTGTTTTTGGATTGTTTTTTTGTTTTTATCTTAAAAATGATGTAATAATATTGTATAGAAAATTAGGGTCGCTATATTTATATTAAATTCATTTATATGATTTTTTTGAAGCCTACCATATGGTAGTTTCTCATTGAATAACCTCCACATCAAATACACTTTTTTTAAATATTTTAACTTCTTATACATGTCCTCCAGAGGATTCATCAACTCTACCATGGTCTTTAAATCTCATATATTAAAGGATACATTTTAATCCAATGATGTATTGATTAATCCTAACACCTTTTTTTCCAACCTTTCCTATTATTATATCTCCATATTCTTTGGTTCTACCCCCATCAACAAAACTTCTACATCCTTTGGAATGAGATAGACCTCTATTTATATTCCCCAGAATCCAAAGTCCATCCCATAAAATTTATCAATTTGGACCATTATTTATTCCAAATCCATAACTTATGATAATATTAAACTCTCAATGAATCAAAATAACATCATGATAAGAGAGAAGATACTAGATTCTATTGATTGTGTGTTTCCAAGACCCGAACCATGTTTTAATACCACTTGTTAGGGGTGAACACTATATATCCACCCAAATATACATTGTCCCATTAGTATAAGGATGAAATAAGAACCAAAACTTACTTTACTAGAAGATAACACATGACTATAGTGTAGTAAAATATAGGAATAAAATCCTCACCCTAACTCATCACCCTGATTTAACTAAATCTCACACACTCAAAAAAACACAAACACTTTAAAGAAAAACATAAATCAAAGTAAATGGAACAATGGATTAATTAATTTGGATGTTGAGTCCTATGTCTATAGGAGAACACTATTTAATTTTAATTCCTTATAATTTTACAATAATTATAATCACTTTGACTAATGATTCAATAGATCACTGATTACAAGTGATCTATTGATCACAACATTACACGTGTACAAGTGGTCCCACCTACTTATCGTGAGTTTCAACTAGTCATATAATCTTAATCTAAATAAAATTTTCATTGAAGTAATTTCAATGGACACAAAAAATATCTTATTTCCTATATCAACTATACCTAAATATTAAATTTTGGTAAATAGTACAAGTTAATCTAATGTATCTATGAAAGACTCTTACTTTCTAACCCCTTTTTCATAAAACCACAAGGATAAAAATTTTAAATAAAATCATTGGAACAACTATATGTAATAAAAAACAACTTCTATTCCACATATTCTAGACCACTAACCAGTAAACACCCATCAAAAGATAGCATCTTTTGATCAACCTATCACCACTAAAGTTTCTACTGTCTTTTCCTTCATCAAAATGAGGCTATCTTCTGGAGATTATCCTTTTAGATAAATTGAATCAAAATATAAATATGATTAAAGATCCTAATATCTACACATTTCTTTTTCTTATTTAATTTATTTCTTTTATCTTAAATAAAAAATTAATAATCAAGTCTTTCGGGTCTATTTCATATGGGTGTACAATTAGAATTGTTTTCAATGGGAAGAAGTATACAATATTACTTTGTTAGGATTTGTTTTTTTTTCCACTCCATGTTTCATAGTTATCAAAGAGTTCCCCATGATCTATGATTTAATTACACCTAAAAATTAGAAAAAACATCATATCATTTGTAAGTATATGATGAGTAATACCTGCATTTCCATAGAGACCCTTGAAAATGACCTCTAATCCCTTTTATAAGGCCTTATTAATTGATTTTTGAATGTTTCCTCAGAGAGAATAAATAGTTTCATAGAGACTTAGTATCTAAACTAATTTTAAAAAACAAATAATTTTCCCATAAAAGATACTATTAACTAGGAAAATGAGTAATAGTGAATGATAATTTCATAAAACAATTCTAAAAAAAATATCATCTCATGGATTTTTAGATGAATTTATATTCTATTTTACTTCATGATTTCTCCATAACTGCCTTTATAATTACATTTCATAGATACCCCTTCCTACCAAGATCATAGACTATCTTTTGGGTGAGGGTGATTTCACACTGGATACCTCTTCCTCTGATAAAAAATATTGCACTTATAAAATCAAAGTGGGGAGTTGTGGGGATATCCCATCATTTAGAAGCTTTAAAATAACTTTATAGATGAAGTTTTACTGGCTTACATTATGAAAATAGTGAAAATTTTGAGGATGTGGGATTTTCAAAAGTAATACCAAAGTTGTAATGTTGATCACCCTAAGAAGGGGGCCACCATTTAACAAACCCTATAGAGATGTGAAAACATACTTTTTGATAATATCCCATGCATATATGTATAAGGTACCCAAGCTATAATCAAACCACAACAACAATCTTGGTGGATGATTTTTTTCACCTTATGTATTTTATCTTCATTTGGAATGGCCTTTTAAAGTATTTTCTTGGTATCTTTGATGGATATAGGGATGGAATTGAAGAATTATTATAATCCATACCTCCTTGGGTAATTATCATTATGATATAGACCCCCTCCTATAATAAAATAGAATAATTGTTCCAAAAACATTGGAATATTGATGTTAATGGTGATGGTGAAAATAATGTATTCTAAATGCATGTCCAGGTTCCCTATTAAATGTTGTTCCTTGACACAAGATTTGAAAAAGAATTGTTCTTTTACTCCCTCCCTAAGCTAATGAATCCTATATTTTTCTTGATCTAAGTGTTCATCTTCCAAAAACCTTTTGAAAAATAGATTTTTCTTATTTTACAAATTAAGGAAAATTTCATATTTCTATCCATCCTAAATTCTTTTTTATAGAGCATGGATTTAATTAGAAATATATTCAATGATGTTTCTTTCTAAGGGTTTGTTTTTTCCCAAATTATGAGCTCTAGCTGCTTGATTGTTTTTAGACTAAACCATGCTTTTCATTATAGAGGAGATCCCCACAAGGACTTCATAGATTCCATGAGTGCATCCCCCCAAAGCCATAAATTCATGAAATAGAAGGGATTAATATCAAGAGATAAATACACTAAACTAATTAACAAAGGTGCATGATCTAACAATAAGTACGATAGATGAGTGACCAAAATATTGAAAAAATAACTAATACCGTATAGGTTAGATAAATATCTATGATTTTTTATTTGGGATTTTCAGAAAAAAAAATTATTAAAATGGGGTAGGGTAAAAATTATTTTCAAAATGGGTCATTTCTTATGGGAACCTTGTTCATACAAGCCATAGTTTTTTTTGTTTAAATTTTATTATTTTGATTTATTTTATCATATATATATATTTAAAGCATAATTTTAAATAGTATTTGAAATATAGTTATTTTATTTAAAATTAGTTGTGTTAAAGTAATTGAAAAATATTACATAAAACACTATTCAGGTATCTATTTTATAAGGGAGTGGTGCTAGAAATAATTCAAGTATTTTACATATAATATTTAGGTTCCACTTTTTCAGCAATAGAAAAATAATATAAAATAAATAATAATAATAAAGTGTAAAATTAAATTATTATTAAAAAATTAATTAATAATAGATAATTAAAAATTAAAAATATAAATAATAACCATAATCAATGATTATAATTAATAATTAATTAAAAGGTAATTAATAATATAATTAGTAATTTATGATAATTAATAATAATTATAAAATTAATTAACTAAGAAAAGCAGTGGGATGGAGGGTGTGGGAAAAGATATTCATCAAAATGGAGATGTCGATCTCTTGATATTCAAGATTTCTTGTGGATCGATAGAATCATTTCATGCAAATTGGGAAAGATCCTTTAAGGATGTGGTGTGGGAATCTCTTGAAAACAGAAATCTTGCATTGGAGATCTAGAATGTAAATCATGTGGAGGATGCCTGAAAAAATACCATTCTAAGGACTAAAAGAGATATCCTTTGTAGAATCTCTCTTTGGATAAGATCAATCCAAGGATAAACCAATCAAACCAACCAACATCAAAAGATCCGAATATAGTACCCTATCAGTAGTGGATGATCCAAAATATGTGAAACAAAGGATCAAAATATATAATATCTCGCTTCTTGGTTTTATCTCTTATTTTTATAGTGATAAACCTTAGTCTAATGCAGAACTAAAATCCATATTTTCACATTGCTGGGGTTCTGAAAAATAGAGGTTGATTTCAATCAGAAAAGAATACTTCCATATCATCCTAGAGAGTAAATATGACCTCAATTTATCTTTGAATATTGGTAATTTAAATATGAGACTAGGAGTTATACATATTTTTTAATGGGACTTGAATTTTAATCCATTTAATCAAAAACTTTCTACTGCCCAAATCTAGGATAGACTTCATGGCCTACTCTGGTTTTTCTGCAAACCAAAGATACTCAATGACCTTGAATCATGCATTAATATACCTTTAAAAGTGGATTATCACACCATGAATGGAGATATAAGTATCTATTATAGGGTATAAGTTTTTGATAACATTGAAACAAATAATACATATATTATTAATCTCATTGCCAATGACCATAAAATTGAAATAAAGGTGGAGTATGAATACATACCACCCTTTAATAAAGTGTGTAAGATTGTGGGACACTAATTTTATAATTTCATGGAGATTCAAAATTTGTTCAATCCGGAGTATGATTCTAGATCATAGAAGGAGGTCTCTAAAAATAAGAAAAACAATGTCCCTATATTGGAAAAGGGTGAGCCTTCAAAAAAGAGGATGTTGTGAAATGGGTAAAAATTCATTCCACAAATGGGTTCTCTTGGTATTCCCTTATTGAAGAAGAAGAGTGTGATATTAATCCTCCTCACATCACTAAAGATACAGGAAAATAATATTATCCTAATGATATGGGTGATAAGGGAAGTACTTAATTGTTGATGGCTCCTGTTTTGAGTGAATTACGCGATGAGGTGGTCTAGTTAGGGATGAAAGGGGTTTGGTGGTTCTCAACATTAGCTATTTTTATGTGTTAGGATATTCTATTAGGGTAGAGGCTCGGGCAATGTGTAGTGGTCTCACATTTTGCAACAAATTCTACATTTTTTTCTACAGTGTAATATGAATCCAAGACATTGGTTTATTTCCTTGGTGAGAAAACAAGAACTCATTGGGAACTATCATACATTATCAAGAATTGAATGGTGTTTACATACAAGGGTATTGAGGTTATCCATACTTGGAGAGAATGTCATTTTTCAATAGATTTCTTGGCAAGAAAACTTTATAACCCAAAAACACTTATGGTACCTTTCACATTATGACATAGGTCAATTCATTCACTCCTTTAGAGAATTCATAGGTTTTTTGAAATCTATATAGAATCCCTCTAGCTAAAAATGATAGGTAGGATAACACCTTGGAGGATGTTGAATATGGGGAAGGGTAGGCTGATGTCAATCAATATGAAATTTGTTCTATAACCTAGTCTGATTTGAAACAGAGGGCCTATGTTATGGAAAAAAGTTTAGAATCCACCAACACTCAAGGTTACATTCACACAATAAAAATGATACTTTTTCCACTCCTTTGAAGAGTGAATAAGCTTCTAAAAATAAAAATAGAAACCCTACAGCTGATGAACATAGGGATGTGAATACCGTGACTCCTGATACTAAGAAAGCTATAGTAATGAAAAATTAAAAAAGGAAAAAGATATCAAGTGGGGAAGAAAAGGAGGAATACACCCCCCAAACAAAAATTAAAATGAAGGCCCTATTTTAGAACTATCAGATATTGTAAATCCTTTAATCAATAATCTCTCTTAGGCTTATCATTGAAAATCATAACCCAAATTTAATTGTGTTGTATGAACCAAAAAGGGATTTCCCCACCATAATTGCCTCCCTTGAAAGTAGGGGATATAAATTTCCTATAATGAAAAAATATTATTTAAAAATAAATACTATATGGATACTTTCACACATAGGCCTTGAAATTCCAACCATTTTCAACTCTGGTGAGCCAGTTATCACTTCGAGATTCAAATGGATATGAAGACAAAACTTTTTTTCTATTGTTTATTCCTTCAACATGTACTAACACTAAAGGTATTTGTGGATTGAAATAATATCCATAATTTAAATAATAAATGTTCATTAGACCTTAATTAGTGACTTTAATTATATCTTCTATATTGATGAGAAATTTTGCCTTGTGAAAAACAAAATTTCATCCATGGAGTTGATAATATATATCATGGAAAAAAATCTGTTTGAGGTTAACTTGGTGGGATCCTAGTACACTTAGTACATGAAGTATTTAAATATAATGGTTTTAAGAAATATTGAGATCACCTTTGTTAATAAGGATTATTTGAAAATAGGGGGCACCATTTCTTATGCTACTTTGATGAGACTTTATTCTGATCATCATCTAATACTAATGTACATCCTATCGAAAGTGGTGAAGAAACCCCTTCCCTTCAGGTTCAATAATGCTTGGGATAATCATCCTGAATGTTTTAATCTATTTTATGACATGTAAACCTCGGTCGAATACAAGTAAAATGATTTTGGACTACATTATGAAGATTAAGATTCATAAGAGAAAAATGAAACATTGAAGTATAACTTGTTTCATCATATTAGACAAGTATATTGACCATCTTGAGAATTCCCTAGACCACATTTAAGAATCCAACATTGGAATGGACTTTTATAGATATATGGATCAGGAAGTCAAGGTTTCATCTAATCTCAATAATCATCAAAAACTAAAAGTGAATGTTCAAAGAGAAGCCTCTAAAGCTAGATATTTCAATAACGTTGATAGAAACTCAAGACACATAAACTCTATTCCAAAGGATAGAAAAGTTATTAGGCCCTTATCTCTTATCAAGGATATTGAGAAACTTTTGAATGATAGACACACACTTTAATATCATGTGGTTTATTTCTATATGAACCTTTTTAATGGTCCCACCACTAACTTGAATATTTTATATGGCATAATTCCCAAATTGGTGAAGGCTAAGGACAACATCATTATAACATCAATCCCCCTTAAATTTTAGATTAAGGAGGATGTATTTGGACTTAATTCCATTATCTATTCAAGAATTGATGGATTTACCAATTATTTTTTCCAAAAAATCGAGGATATCATTCAACATGATGTTTATAGGTAGGTTATTTATTTCTTCAATGTTGGTTCTATAACACATGGTATTAATGATAAATTTCTTACCCTTATCTCAAAAGTGAAAAATTGAAATTTTATAGCTCTTTTTTAGACTGGATTCCCTTGTCATTACTACTCATAAAATCATTGTATGAATTATTTCTAATAGGATTTTCAAAATTTAAAATGAGATTATATCATTGAATCAGTTATTATTTATTAAAGGGGGCCATTCAAGATATCCTCATAACTACTTATGAATGTTTTAATATTCTCATAAAATATACCATGGAAGGTAACATTTCTTTTAATCTATATGTTAAAAAATCCTTTGTCACCATGGACTGGGGCTTTATTGGGAAGGTTCTTATCATCTGCGACTTTGATGAGAGGTTTGTTTACTGAGTGATAATTACTCTGATCTCAGTGCATATTTTAGTTCTTTTTAATGGATATTCTGAGGGTTTATTAACTTATTTAAGAGGAGTAAGGCATGGTGACCCGATCTCTTCCATTGTTTTCCATTACAAAAGGCTGCCTTAGTAGGATCCTCCTTAACTTGGTGGAAAATGGAGACTTAAAAACCATCATAGTTTCCAAAGTATTATCCTCTCCTTGAAATTTATTTTATGATGATGATATAATTATTTTCATCTAGGGTGATTAAAGGAATATCAAGAATAAAAAAATTATATCCTTCATTATGAAAGATCCTCAGGATAAGAGATCAAATGGAAAAAATCCTTTATTTATTTTGGTAAAATATTTTGGTTCCAAGGAAATTAAGAATTATTAGTGATATGGGCACCAAAAAAAGGATATTCCATTAATATATGTTGGAGTACCCATGTTTTGAGGAAAACCCCACAATAGTCATTTTAATCATATTCTAGGTCGGATTAAAAGGTTAATGACTTTTTTGAAGGGAAAGTCTCTCTCGATGGAAGGAAGGGTTCCCCTTGTAAAACATAGTTTTATTTCTAAATTTTTTTACTTAGTCATTGTATACAAATGGATTGCTTCAATTCTCAATATCATCAACAACTCTATCAAGAATTATATTTCACCCGAGATCATTCTTGAAAGATATATTATCACTATTCCTTGGAAGTAATGTTGTAACTCTTATATTCTTGGAGGCATTGGAATTAAGAACCTTTGTATCTTAAATCAATCACATCAAGATAAATTTATATAGGGTCTTTTAAATGAGAAATATGATTATATTGGCTTTCTTCAGTTAATATTCTTTAGTAGATTGAAATATGGAAATATGAATTATGGAGACTCCTTTGTCTGGCTTTATTTTTAAACCATATTCCCTAACATTTATATGAAATATCATTGGTTGGTTAACAAGAACTCCTATATTAATTTTTAGTTTGACAACTGAACAAGTATCCCCCTAGTGTACTAGCTTGAATCCTTTTTTCTAATGATTGATAATAACATCACCATAAATTATCAAATGGAGATCCTTGGAACACTACCTGATATACTGATATCAGTTGTAAAAAAGTACAAATTTATACATTTGGATGACTTGATGATCTGGGTGTTGGGACCAATTTGGACGGATAAGGAATTAAGAATAGTTTGTTGTTACAGAGTATTGTTTTTTGTTGTCAAAGAATCTAAATCAATTCACTTTGTAATGGACTTGTAAACTATGAAGATGCTTTTCAGATTTTTATTTATAAAATATCATAAGTTTGGAGAACTTTTGATGCAATCCTTATGAAGGATAGGGAGAGTAAAGAAGTGTTTTTTGAAAAGGAAAGAAAGTGGCGCATAAATCAAAAGTAGCGTGCAAGTGTGTCGCGCAAGTATATGCGGTGCGCAAGTGTATGTTACGCGCAAGTCATATTTCAACATCATCATATCAAAATATGATAAAGGAAAAAAAGTGGCGTGCAAGTTTTGGAGTGGTGCGCAAGTGCTGGAGAGGCGCGCAAGTGCTAAAGCGGCGTGCAAGTGTTTGTGGTGGAAATTCACCAAAATTCCTATAAATAGATGACTAGCCTCCTCATTTTTTCAATGATCAATATTTAAGATAAAATTAGTGCTTTGATCGCGCATGTAGTGGAGGGTGATCTGATCGCACAAGTAGTAGAGGGCAGCGTGCAAGATGAAGTGGCACGCAAGCTGAGGGTTATTTATAAGGCGCGGAAGTAGGGTGTCACACAAGTTTTGTCGCACAAGTTTCTAGAGGCACGCAAGCAGGGAGGTGCTTTCAAGAAGTGGGTTGTGTATAATCCAAAGGTGGTGCCCAAGTTGTGAGTTGTGCTTAGTGGTGGTGCGCAAGTAGTGAGTAGGCGCGTAAGCAGGTGGCGCACAAGTAGTGAGTCGCGCAAGAAGGGAGGTGCACATGTAGGGAGTGGCGTGCAAGCTGTCTACACCAGGAGGTTCTTACCATATTCTAGGTAGGAAATTGAAGAATCATTTTGAAAGATTTGATTTTTGAAAGTTCATTAAGAATCAAAAAATCATTACATTACCCTATTTCTGCTAAGAGGGAGCACACACACTATTGGATTATTTTCAAAGTGCTACACTAGTGTAAGGGTATATCCTACTCATTGTATTCCACATCAAAGGATTGTTTTCTATTGGATTGTGTGGTATTGGATTGTTTTCCTACCATACCATGGTCGTAGCTACTCTTGTAGAGTAGTGAACCTTGTAAATCTTGTGTTCTTGTGGTTGTGTGTGTTCAGTAGGGAATAAACTCTTTAAAAGGAGTCAAAGGTTGTTTCCAAAAGGGGAAACTTAAAAAGAGAAATATATCACTGATTCATCCCCTCCCTATATCAGTGATACTTGGATCTTGATTGGGAACTTAAATTGGTATTAGGGCGACAGGTTCCCTTCATTTATTCTTTGTTGAAGTGGTTAAAGAGAAGTTGTGAAGGAGAATCTAAATTGTGTGAATAGTAAGGGGATTCAGATTTTTGATGGAAAGAACTATCACATATGGAAGGAAAGAATGATTCCTTATCTTATGTATCTTGGATATGAAGTTCTTGAAACTAAAATAGATGGATTTCTTACTATTGAGGACAATGTTCTTCTTACTCCTGTTGATAAGAAGAATCTTGAGAATTATAGAAGATCCAAAAATGTGTTACTCTTATCTCTTTATAAGAGTGAATTTTTAAGAGTTAAAGGTGTTGCTATAGCCTAAGGAATCTGGGAAAAAATGAAGAACATCTATGAAGGAAATACAAAAGTGAAGAAGGCTAAACTAAAAATCTGGAGACTGAAGTATGAAGACTTGAAAATGGGAGAATCTGAATCTGTTGGGGATTTCTTTACCAGGATAAATGATATTTTCAGTACAATCAGATGTCTTGGTGAAATATTGGAGGATTCTACAGTTGTAGAAAAGATATTGAGAATTTTACCTGAAAATTTTGATGCTAAAGTGTCTTCATTGGAAGATAGAGACCCTAAAACATTGTCTTTGGATGGTTTTCATATCACTCTCATTACTTATGAGATGAGAAGGGAGAAGACTTTGAAGGGAAAAATAGAAGCTGATAAAGAAATGTCATTCAAGTCTACAAAGAGAGAGAAGTCAAATAAGACTCTAATTAAAGATGATGTTGTTGAATCAGATTCTTAAGATGAGGTATGTAAAAATTCTGATGAAATTTTATCATTGTTTTCTAATAATGTGAAAAGATGAACAGGAAAATACAAGGATAAACTTCTCTTGAAATGTTTTGAGTGTGGATTCATTGTTCACTTTGCGGCTAACTTCCCTCAAAAGAATAAAGAAGAAGATAGTGATGATGATGATAGAAGGCCAAGAAGGTTGTGGAAGAAAAAAAGTGACAAAGATAAATATTTTTCAAAGGGGAAGGATAAAAAGTTCTTCAAATAAATAATAAGCTTCTTTTTATCTAAAGATGGAGATAAAGAAGACATCGAAGATGAATCTGAGAAATTATTTACTGAAAAAACTAAAGAGAATACCTTTATTGCTACAGTGAATAATGAAGATTATGGGAGTAATAGTTCAGAAGAAGAAGAAACTGAACATGAATATCATATGAAAGAAGAGTTGAAAGAATTATTAAGGAAGATCAGAAGGCTTGAGAAGGAAAACAACAAGTTGATAAATGAAAATTCTGCATTAAACAATCAATAAGGTTTTACTGATGAGAGAATCAAGATGGAAAATAAGATATATGATCTGAAAAATTATCTTTATAATACAAAGAATCATAATGATCATCTTGAAGTAAAGCTGATGGAAAAAGAAGAAGATTTGAAACTTTTCCAACAGAAACTTTATAAATCTAAATAAATGAATATCAGTTTCAAAAAATATATCTCAGAAGTTGGTGAATATTCTAGTAAAAATGAACTAAACAAGGTTAGAAAAAAGTTACCTTTAAAGGTTTAAATGAAAGACAGAATTGGTTCTAATAAGAAAAAGGATGGAAAGACCAGGTATGTGGTCAAAGTCGACAGTGATGAAAAATCAGAAGTGTATAAAAATCACGAGTCAAGAAAGACTTATAATACTTCTGGTGCTCTTAAATCTGAACTGATAAAGGGATTTACAAATAAAAACATGAATATTGATGGTCAGAATAGTTCTATTAAGAATGTTGTTGAGAAGAGTGTTCACAAATCTGGTTAGTATAGAAGTTTTAGAGGCGAATATTGTTTCTATGGTTATAGCTGGTATTGTGGATGATTCAGACACATGGAAAATATGTGTTGGTTCAACCAACAACATTACTAATATTCCACAAGTTTTGAAAGATAAGGATTGAGGGGGAGTCAACCCTTTCAAAATTGAAAGTCTCCAAATAAATTTCAAAAGATATCTGAGAAGACTGGTGTGAATGTTGGGAATATGCTCCAACCATTGGAAACTATTTGTGAAATATGTGATCAACCTGGACATATTTCCAAGGGTTTCCTTAGTGTGTTACAAGAGCAATAAAAGATTATTAGTAATTCTCAAAATCTAGAGTTTTTAAAAGCTAAATGGGACAGGTCTGATAATTCCAAAAAGAAAGAGTGCATGGTTGTCTGGCCAAAACATGGCTAGGAAATTAGAGGAAGAACAACAGGAAGTGAAGGAAAAGGAACAACAAAACTCTCTTGTTGTCAAAACTACTTTGAAAGCTACAAAGGAGAACGTCCATGGATTCATGATAGTGGATGTTCCTCTCATATGACAGGAGACTTAAAGCTTCTGAATAATGTGAAAGACTTCAAAGAAGGAAAAATGACATTTGGAAATGATGAATCTCTAAGGATCAAAGGTGTTGGATCAGCCATCATTGGAAAAGAAAAGATGAAATCCATGAAAACACTATATGTAGATGGGTTGAAACATGACCTTCTTAGTGTGTCACAACTCTATGATGAGGAAAAAAAAGTTATCTTTAGAAAATATGGATTTATTATGAAAAGTGAAAATGATGGAAATATAGTTACAAGGGGCCAACGGACAAGAGGGAATTTGTTTCAAGTTGGTGAAGTGCAGAACTCTTGTTACATGGGTGTAGTGGATGAAAATAAGTTATGTCATAAAAGTCTAGGACATATGTGTTAGAAATATATGTGCAAGTTATCAACGTGAGAAAATTTCCAAGATATGCTTGATTTATCAAGAAGAAGAGATTGGTGCTGCACTATTTGTGAGAAAGGGAAGATTACAAACTCTTTTCATAAGGGAGTTGAAATTTGTTCAAAACAACCCTTGTAACTTATACATTCTAATATATGTGGACCAATGAGAAATAAATCAATAAATGGAGATAAGTACTTCATTACTTCATGAATGAATTTACTCGCATTACTTGTGTTATGTACAAGAGATATAAGTTTGATGCTCTGAAAATGTTTAAGAGTTTCAGGAGGAAAGTAGAATAGGAATATGAGTATTCAATGAAGAAGTTGAGAATTGATAATGGTGGTGAGTATAAGAATAAATATTTTGAATCTTATCTTGAGAAGCATGGAATTCGGCATGAGTTCAGTTCACCATACACACCTCAACAAAATGGGATTGCTGAAAGAAAGAATCGAAGTTTGGTGGAAATGGGGAGAACTATGCTGCTTGAGAATAGTATTTATCATTATTATTGAAGTCAATCCATGATCACTATTGTGTATATTCAGAACCGATGTTTCTTTAGACCAAACTCAGATATGACTCCTTATGAAATTTTCTATGGAAAAACTCCAAGTCTGGAACACTTAAGAGTTTTTGGGACTCCATGCATTATAAGGAAGAAAGGTCGAAACCTTGGAAAGTTTGAGCAAAGAGGACATGATGAAATTTTTCTTAGCTATGCTCCAGAAGTAAGAGGATATATATGTCTCAACAAAGAAATAGAAAGAATTATTTATTCTTTAGATGTAAAAGTTGTTAAAAATGTTGATAAAGAAAAGCAATCATATGTTGATGTGGAAGTTGAGCCGGATAAAGAAGATTTTGTTAACAATTCTGATCATGTTACAGACTGTGTTAATCCTACTCAAGAAGATGAATCTGACTCAGAAATATCAAGTGATGAAGATGGAGTTCAAACAACTCATCCTAGGTTGAGGAAGAAAGTGGATGCTCAGAACATTATTGGAGATAAAAATTAGTGGGTTCAAAGAAGAAGAACAATGAATGCTATATCACATACATATCATTATTCTAAAGTTGAACTGAATAATGTCAATGAAGCATATGAGCATCCAGAATGGGTTCATGCAATGAATGAAGAGCTTGATCAGATAGAGAAGAATGATACTTGGGAACTTGTACCCAAGCCGGACAATAAGAACATCATTTCTACAAAGTTGGTTTTCCGGAATAAGCTGAATGAAGAAGGTAAAGTAATAAGAAACAAAGAAAGATTGGTTTGTAAAGGGTATTCACAAATTGAAGGCATTGATTTTGATGAAACCTTTTCTCTGGTGGCAAGATTAGAAACAATCAGAATTTTTCTTTCTATTTCTGCACAATGAGGTTACAAAATCTTTCAAATGGATGTAAAATCTTCATTTTTTAATGGTGACCTTGACAAGGAAGTCTACATTGATCAAAATTGTGGATTTGTTATTGGAAAGGATGAAATTTATGTGTGCAGGTTGAATAAGGCTTTGTATGGGCTAAAACAGGCTTCGAGAGCATGGTATTCTAAATAAGATACTTTCTTAAAGAAGATGAACTTTAAGAAAGAGAGAGCTGACAGAAACTGATCATTATTGTTTATGTCAATGATATTATATTTTCTGGAAATGATGAAAGATCATGTGAAAAAATTTCTAAGTAGATGAAGAAGTTATTTGAGATGTCCATGCTGGGAGAAATGAAGTACTTTCTTGGGCTAAAAATTTCACAGAAGAAGAATCACGTTTTTCTGTCTCAAGAAAAGTATGCTAAGGAACTTCTGAAGAAATTTGTCATTGAAAATTAGAAACCAGCTTCCACACCAATTTTAGTGGGAACCAAGTTGTCTAAATATGGAGAAGGTAAGAAAGTTGATCAGAAAGAGTTTCGAAAGTTGATTGGAAGTCTGTTGTATCTGACTATCTCAAGACTCGACATTGTCTATGCAGTCACTTTATTTGCAAGATTTCAGAGTGCTCCTAAAGAATCACATCTGATTGCTGGAAATATAATTCTCAGATATATCAAAGGCACACAAAATTTTGGAATCAGGTGTGATGGATCAGGAAATATTGATCTATTCAGGTATTCTGATGTTGATTGGGCAGGAAATGTTGATGATTGAAGATCCACATCTGGTAGAGTTTTATTTCTGGGGAAAGGTTGTGTTAGTTGGCATACCAAGAAATAGAATTCAGTAACTCTTAGCATAGTTTAAGCTGAGTACATTGCTACTACTCAAGCTGCAACTCAACTAATGTGGATGAGGACTCAGCTGGAAGATCTACTTGTTGAAGTAAAGCTATCATTGCTCTTGGGTTGTGATAATTCGAGTGCAATAAATCTTACAAGAAATCTGGTACAACATTCTCATTCAAAACACATTGATATAAAGAACGACTTCATCAAAGACTAGGTGGAGAAGAATGAATTGAGGTTGGAGTATGTTCCTACATCTGAACAAGTGGCTGATAAATTCACAAAACCTTTACTGAAGGAACCATTTACAAAATTAAGGTTGAACATGGGTGTCCAACCTCCTTATCATCAGGGTTAAGGTACATGTTTCTTTCCCCACTCTCATATTGCCTTTGTATAGTGTTATCAAGGGGGAGAATTGATTCATAAATCTATCCTTATATATGCATGCATAAAGGGGGAGTTGTGGGTATGCTGTGAATCCAACATGTATGTGTGTGCACTATTCTAACTATTTGTTGGAGTGGTTGAAGGAAACATTTTTTTTCAAGAAAGTTGAAGAAGTGATGAATTCTGAGGTAAAATATTGAATTATGTTCTGAAGAAGGCTAAGGAGAAATGATCATTTGATTTCATAGTCACTTCATTTGGACAGCATGGTTTTGGTTGTTAATAATTCTTATTTCCTATAATGAGTTAGCTCACGTAGGCTTAAAATTGTTGATAAGTAATCCATTGCTTAAGGTTACAAAGTTCAGTGATTTATGAATCATGGTTGACAACAAAATACAAAGGGAGAGATTGTTGGGACTAAGTTGGATGGATAAGGAAGTGAGAAGAGTTTTCTGTTACAGAGTATTGTTTTTTGTTGTTAAAGAAGCTAAATCAATTCACTTTGTAAAGGACTTGTAAAATATGATGATGCTTTGCTGATTTTTATTTCACAAATATCATAAGTTTTGAGAACTTGTGATGAAATCCTTATGAAGGATAGGGAGAGTAAAAAATTGTTTTTGGAAAAGGAAAGAAAGCAGTGCGCAAGTCTAAAGTGGCACGTAAGTGTGTCGTGCAAGTATATGTGGTGTGCAAGTGTGTGTTACGTGCAAGTAATATTTCAACATCATCATATCAAAATATGACAAAGGAAAGAAAGTGGTGCACAAGTGCTGGAGTGGTGCGCAAGTACTAGAGTGGCGTGCAAGTGCTAGAGTGGTGTGCAAGTGTTTGTGGTGCGTAAGTCACCAAAATGCCTATAAATAGATAACTTGCCTCCTCATTTTTTCAATGCTCAAAACTTAAGAGAAAATTAGAGCTCTAATAACGCAAGTAGTGGAGGGTGCTCTGATTTCGCAAGTAACAAAGGGCAGCATGCAAGCTGAAGGTTATTTATAAGACACGCAAGTAGGGTGTTGTGCAAGTATTGTTACACAAGTTTTGTCGCGCAAGTTTCCAGAGGTGTGCAATCAGGGATGTGATTTCAAGAAGTGGGATGTGTATAAGTCAAAGATGGCATGAAAGTTGTGAGATGTGCTCAATGGTGGCATGAAATTACTGAGTAGGCACGCAAGCATGTGTCGTGCAAGCAGTGAGGCGCACAAGCAGGGAGCTGCGCAAGCAGGGAGTGGCACGCAAGTTGTCTACACCAGAAGGTTCTTACCAACTTCTGGGTAGGAAAGTGAAGAATTTTTTTGAAAGATTTGATTTTTAAAAGTTCATTAAGAAGCAAAGAATCATTACATTACCATATCTGTGCTAAGATGGAGCACATACACTATTGGATTGTTTTCAAAGTGCCACACGATTGTAAGGGTATATCCTACTCATTGTATTCCACATCAAAGGATTGTTTTCTAGTGTATTGTGTGGTATTGGATTGTTTCCATACCATACCAAGGATGTAGATACTCTTGTTGAGTAGTGAACCTTTTAAATCTTGTGTTCATGTGGTTGTGTGTTTTCAGCAGGGAAGAAACTCTTTAACAGGAGGCAAAGGTTGTTTCAAAAAGGGGAAAATTAAAAACAAAAATATAACACTGATTCACCCCCTCCCCCTCTCAGTGATACTTGGATCCTGATTGGGAACTTCACTGGGAACTGGAAACGAATGGGATACTCACCTCCAAGTTATATTAAAGACACACAAATCTTGGTAACACACACTGTTGACTTGAAACCAAGAAAAAAATGTACTTTTTCTTTTATATTTATATCAATTTGGATACTATCCTTTTTAATGCTCAATGTCAATTCTTTTCTTCAATTGATGGGTATCTATCTCTCTTCCAGATGCATCTTATCCCATCGGCACAGGGAATACATGAATCACTACTTCTGAATTTGTGTCACTACATTGGCTTTATGGCATGTTGTATTTGAAATGCTCGAAGTCCATTCTCCCCAAATAGATTCCATCTATGATCATCTTAATGAATTCTCTAAGATTCCTATTTCGCACTACCTTCTCAATCTTTCCAGGGTGGCCAGCTCTGAATTAATACATTTTATTTATAATGGAGGAAACAATAGGATCCATTTACATGCATCTTTTAGCATAAAATTAAACATTGTGAAAATAATGTTAGGGACATAGAATTCTAACTCCAATCAACATGATCACTGCAATAATTCTTTACATGATTTTTCAGTTTTGAAACATGTTTATATTGCAAGTAACTATCATCCTTTGACTAGGAATCTTAAATTTATATAGAATTAACCATTTATTGACTGAATCAAATGTAACTTTGATGGGGGAATCCATAGAGAATCCAAGTATTGTGGGTTTTGGAACCATATTTTGATATCATAATGGCGATTTCACGGGTTACCTCTATAGACCCTATGGATTCACCTCTTCCTAGGAAGCTAAATTGCTTGGATTGATTAATAAAATAGATATGGAAAACCAATGAAGCTAGATTTAGTTATAGATTTAATGGGACTCTACTTCAGTGGTGCAAACTATTAGGATTGGTAACATTCACCTCTCTTGGAAGATGACTATTCTATGGATCAAATGCCTTGATATTCTCTCTTCCACGATCTATTTTATTACACATGATTATCATGAATCTAACTCCTTTATTGATGTACTTGAAATGAAGGTTCGATTTGTGATGATCTCACTTGGTCTAATACCCTCCCCAAGGAATTGATGCCCTTATTCCAAAGAGATAGTTGTAAATTTCCTTCCTTTAGACTGGTGTGACTTTGTTTTTTTCTAATAAAAGAGACTTGTCCTTTGGACATGTTTTGATATTAATAAAATAATAATTTACTAATAAATTAAATGATAATGATAATTAATGATTATAATTAATAATTTAATAATTTAATAACTAATTAGTAGTTAATCAATAAAATAAATAATTATTATAAATAATGGTTATAATTACTTATTATACTTAATATTATAATTAATAAATAATGATATAATTAATAATAATAAATAAATATTTGATAATATTATAAACAAAAAACATAATAACAAATAATTTAATTAATAATTAATATTAATAGTTAATACAATTATTAAATAAATAGTATAATTAATAAATAAAAATATAATTAATATCTAAAAATATAATTAATAATTAAATATATAATTTTTAATTCCAAATATAATTATTATTATTTATTATAATTAATTATACAATTAATATAGTTAATAAATAGTAATATAATTAATAATAAACTAATAATATAATTAATAATATAATTAATAAAAAGTAATATAATAATAATAATTATTATTATTATTATTTTTAATTGTTAATTATATTGTTTTTAATTATTAATTATATTAATGTGATATCACATTTGGTAGGTCTAAGGATCAAATATCAAACTTTCATTTCTCTCAATCATGTTTGAGAGAGTGGTTTTACTATAAGGAAGCCTACTTTGAGGGTGGCTTGCGTGGGGTTCAATTTATGCTAACGTGTCAGTGATGGAAAGAGAATTAATGTGAGATTTCCACAACATTGTTGGTGTGGTGTGCTTTGCATGCACATGTGGATAGGGTGACTAGGATGTAGGATATTTATTGTGGGGAACTGATTATCATCCTACGTGTGTTGTGGTTGGAACTGTCATTCAAAGCAGTTGTGTGCCTGGTCTTCTCATGATCCAAATGACTTTTGACATGATCATTTACTTTCTGAGGGGATTTAGTAGCCCTAGAATATGAATCATATGGAAGAATCACATATGTGTGGATTCTAGATGTGGATCACAGGGAACTTGTAGATGGTACATTGGTGGGAATGTGAACGGATGTGGGTTTCGTATGACCAATCATCTTTAAATGTAATTATGGGGGTTTTCATGTTGATAAGTCTTCTTGCAGGTTACTTTTGGAGACACAATCCCAGTATATATATTCAATTATAATTTTAGTAAACAAACTACACAAAAAGTATATTAAGGAGTCTTCTTAGTCTATAAAACAACTGAGGAATTATTTAAAAAATTGTATACTAAATACAATGGAGTCCTTCTTTCTAGTCTCTAAAATAGTAGAGGAAGTGTATACCAGTCTATATATAGAATACAATAGGGTCATTCTAAGTAGACATAAAAAAGAAATTTGAATACACAATATAATGGACTTTGAATGAGTTATTTGATTTAGTCTACAAATAGAGTGAAAATACAAGAAGAATATGGAGAAGAAAAAGGAATAAAAAATAAAGAAAATGTAAAATATTAGCCCAATGAACTCAAGTTGTATCCTGAATTCAAAATCTTATCCCAGTACGATGCCCAAGATCATGAGTAATTCTCTACGATGATATAATGGGCTGCCTTTATTAGATAACAACAATTCACATCAAATAGAACCTTTAAAAGTAAATTTTTTAAAAAAATCACACTTTGAACTATTGGAAATCACAGAGAAATTTTGATAGAGGTTCGGCACTTTGATGAGGAATAAAAGCACTTCATGGGGGGGGGGGTCTCACTCTATTTATAGGCAAGTAAAAAATAAATTTTTAAAATAATAATATTAGATATAATTTTATTAAACTCTCATATAATAAATAGTTAACAAAAAAACTAAAAATTAAGAGTGGGTAGTGGTTATAACCACTTACACTCATCCATGATGCCCCCTCCACTTCTAAAATTTGAAATGTTTATATTTATTTCTAACAATACCCCACATAAATATAATTTAATTCAAATCAATTTAAATATGTGTGTAGTTGTCTAAAGATAGTCAATTGCCTCAGGATAAGCAAGTTTTTTCAGATTTGAACTTTCCCTAATCACTACAAGAAAATTGATAAGTATTAGTGGTTATTTTTGGATTTAGAAGTGGTTTAAACTGCCGCCAAATGGTTCTACAACAATTTCAAAAAATGGATGCTAAATTTGGTATTGGTATCCCATATGCATAGGTTCCTTCTATTTAGTGGGGTTTTCTAATAAGTGACATAGAAGGCATATTTAGCATCATTTTTCTTCATTTTATCAGCTGGATTCCAAAAAAATGATCAGGATTTAGTGGCTATTTTAACCACCGCTAAATAAAAATGTTGTTTTACCATAAAAGTTCCACTAAAACAAAAAAACTACCACTAAATAATGGTGTGTCATATTTAGCGGTGGTTAAAACTGTCACTGATAAAAAAACAATCATTATATAGTGGCAGTTTAAATTGTTGCTAAAAAAATATGCCATATTTAGTTGTGGTTTAAACCACTGCTATATGTTTATTTATAGAAAAAATCCAACTAAAAATTCTGTAGCCCTATAACTACCCTGAAAAAAACAAATTCACAGACTAGGTGTATTAACTATCATAATCACACAAAATAAAACACATGAAATAACAAATATAATATGAATATAATCACATAGCTCACCCATTATAATTACCTCTAGTGCTAAAGAGAACATATTCTAAGCTTAAGAGGCCCAAAACAATCCTCTATATTTATTTATGGTTTTCTTATAACATATTCATCTACACAGTCCCCTGAAACATGAATGAAGGAAATTAATCAAATATAAACAAGTATATTTATTTATAAGAACCATAAATAGTTTTAGCCTCTTCAAATATGGGAAATCATGAAAATGTAATGTGAAAACTCTATGCCACAATGATACATGAACAAACCCTCTTTTTCTATATTTGTCCAAGACATCAAAAAGACCAATAATCACTGCCTGATGCTAAACTCTTCTCATCACTCTCTCCACATCCAGATCTACTACATGATACTGATAATTGTAAGGAAATTATATTCAAAATTAAACAATGTTGTATATTAATGTTTAAACATAAAACCAATAAATGTTTGTTAACTAAATAATTTTGAAGTTTTTTTATTTACCTGCTCACCACTAGTCATCGATGGAAAATCACCGGGAATAGATCCAGTCATCTTCTGATATAAATCAACCAACATTTTTTGTAAAATAGATATCTAATCCCCCTAAACCTGAATTGTGATTTTAAAATAAACAAACTCTCTATGAGAATCTTGGAGTATGGAGTGACTACAAACAGGAGTAGATGCAGCTGAAAGCCCCAATGGCCTTCCAAAAACCTCATATGGTAATTGTCCCAAACACATCCCACACAATCGACCAAGATGCTCCTTCCCAAGGACTTTACCAACTAGGTCATTCTAGGATAATGAGTAGGAATACATGGGATTATCACCCCATAGTTCTCTAATTTTTACCTATAAATCAAATATTAGTCTTTTTTGAAGCAATATATATTAACATAGTGACAACTGATAATAATTTATTATAAGGAAAAATGAATTCATACCCCAACATCTTTGGAATGCTCCATAATATAACTCCCATCATATTTTTTATGAAAATCCAACTATAGTTCTATTCGGGAGGACTAATTCATCAAATTTCATGACTACATTAAACAAATATAAAACAATAATTTAATATATGAAACAAATAATATTTTCTTATAAATATTTAAACTAATGAAAATATTACCATATTATACTAACTTCTATAAAAACTATTTGACCCTATAGTGTGAGGGATGGTTTTCTTATCCCAATTTGATGCAATATTCTTTAAAATATTCTAAAATAAATAAAATGTAATTTAATAGTAATGTATCAAATGCATCTTCTTTTCCCATGAATGTATAAATGTAAAATGAGATTAATATAATGATATATATTTAAATACCATGTTCTTCTCATCACAATGGTTATAAATAAAAACATTCCAATTCTATCAAGGTATCACAGTGGGTACCATATCATATAGTTGTTGGGTTCTCAACGAATTATCATTGAATTCATTCAATAATATCCATTTAAAATCATTCCATTTCTTACCCAAATTTTTCAATGTCCACTTCTGTGCTATAAGATCGTCAATGGAAAAGTGGAAAAACATCTGTAAAAAGAGATTAATTTTGAAAAAATTAGAATTTAATATCATAATGACATTAAATTACACCCTAATGTATTAAAATTTCCTTTATCTGTGAATCATAAACATTATTTTTCCAAGATGAAGGCATATGCCACTAATCATTATATATAATCGGAAGGGTAACCGGCTCCACCACCAGTTGGCCTAAAATATAGCCAAATAATCCCAAGGAATCATCTATAGGGACCCCAAAAGAGTCAAATGGGAAAACCATCTTTAGTCTGTTCAGATTCCAAACATCTAAACTTTTATATTTTTCTCTGTATTATCATTGTTTCTATATTTTATGAAAATCCAGTTAGTAGTTGTAAATACCAGATCCCAATTTCCCAGATCTCATGCATTAATTTATTATATTGGTATGATTACAATAAATTCATATACCAAAGGAACAAATAGTTTATTAGTTTTGGAAAACTAGATACATACATAAGTTTAACATTACAACTTGAATGGAAAAAAAATATAGAAATTCCTTTGACAACATCCATAACTCCTTTTTTATCCCTACATGTCATTCATAATATACCTCTCCATGTCCTGGGAAAATGATAAATAAGAAATGGTTAAGATCAAATTCTTGGTAAGTGTAAGTAATACGGTGGAACATATCACAAACATAAACATTAGTCTTGGTTAATAACTAAAAACACATTCCTTTAAAAATAAACTTGAACACATTATGACATGAATAAGAGTTGAATAAATAATTCCATAATAAAGCATAATTGTGGGTATTCTACTAGTCAAATAACTTCATGAACATTCAGTTACTAGTTTCATAATGAGGTAATATACAATTCTGAACATCATAACCACACTGTCAAGGCCTCGTGCCAAGACTATAAATAACCATTTTGTTAAGGCCTCATGCCAAGACCGTAGTTTTTCTCATGAGACCTATCGATGCATCGAGGTTCTATAAAGGGGCCCAAACATCACTTAATAAGTCCAATTCATTCATAAAATGAACTAGGATAAACATAAAAAACATTTACATTCATATTTAAACTAACTTATGAAATGTAAATAACTTTCCCCAAACATTAAGCATAAAAACTATCGATTCAGAGTAAATTAGTAAATGGTTTTAAGATAGAACATCCATAGTAAAAATAACAATAAAACATTAAATTAAATTTGGTATATGATATCATAAAATATTAATCCTAATAATATATAATAATCAAGAAAGGATGTTGAAATAGATTAAGACACTCTTACAAAATCATCGAGTAATTCTTGAGATAAATACTCTTTTACTTTGAAAAGAACGGTTCTTTTTTAAATATCTTTGTATAAAACCAGAGGTGAATTAAGATATTGTTTTCATAATAAAAGTATTCATTTTATAAAGATAATGGTGGATAAAAACATATTATATAGTGACCCTTGAAAATAGGTAAGAATTTGAGAAATTCCCTTGAACTAGGATTGTATTTCGGGAAGAATTTTTGAAAGATCCTTTGAAAACATATCACTCCCATAAATGAAAGTATGATTCTAGATGGTATAATTATATAGAATATTCTAATAGAATATATGAGTATTAAATATAAATAAATAATAATTTAATTGAGGTATGTAGAGAATAAGAGTAACCCGAATGAAAATGGAGGTTCGGGTAGAAAATGCTTACCATTAGACTGATGGTGTTCTTCATGTGATATTAGTGTCCTGGATAACCAAATTAAATTAATTAATTAATATTTAAATAACCTCTTATTTATGTAATTTATTTATTATAGACTTATTAATTTCATTCGTGGCCATCTTGATGGGTTTAAGAGGTTTGATTTTATTGTTTGTGAGCATTTTCTTCCTTGGTATTCGTGACCGGTTTACTTATACACATGTAAGGATAAATATGTAAGATGATAATGGTTGTATAGAATAAAATTTATATTTTATTTGTTAAAATCCATAATATTACATGTTCATAAAATTAATTTGGTTATTGGGAGTGAAGATGAATCATTATATAAAACTTTAATGATAATTGTTTGGGTTAATTGGCAGTTTTTGATCACAACGAAATCATTTTGATTTATAAATTAATATCATGTGTAAAAATAGATTCTAGAACCATAAATTAGTTATAATACTTATATTATATTCCTTTTCAACCATAAAAATGGTTTCATGACCAGAATTTAATACATTATAGAAATCAAAATCCCATTATCCTTGAATGTGATAAATTAACACATCTCAGATGGTGTTTTCATTTCTAGTATAAAATAAGGGGGAAGGAGATATGATGATGAATTTTTCCATTATAATAACAAAATTACATTACATTTAAGTTACTTTAGTTATCATTACATTTTTATGAAAGGACATGTGAAAATAAAAAGAAAATAAAAGAACTCAAAATAAAAGAAATGAAAAGAGGAATTTACCTCTTGAAGTTATCTTCCTTGATAGCATCTTTAGGGGAGAGTTTTCGGTCTTTTTATCAGTACAAGGGTTGATGGACGTGGGGGAGGAGATTGGGAGGATATTTGAGTATAATTTAGACAATGAAAAGGTTTTATAGGAGTGAAGAGAAGAGAGAGTGAGGGGAGTTTTTATAGTGGAGGAGAGGGGTGATTTTTGAATATCTTATTCATTATTTTATTATCTCCCTCAAGACAACCAATAGTGTTGATTCATGTGAACCATAATAGTAATAAGTTCATGTGATTTCAAAAAAATTGTGATTCCATCACCCATGATTCTAGTAATAGTGAACTTAGTTGATAATGTATATATACGGTAAATTATCATAGTTTACTATTCATAAAAAATTCGAGTATTTCAGAAAAATCCTAAAAATTCACCCAAACCATTTTCTAAAATTTATAATTCAAAAATGAACTACATTTTTTGAAAATAATGTTATAAATATGATAAAATTAATTTTTAAATAAAATCATAATTTATTCAAAAAATAACAATTTTTAAACTACAATTTTTTTTATATAACCTTGAAAAATTAATCAAGATATAATTATCTTATAAAATTAGGACAATAAAATAATGATATGATTTACTATTCAAAAGGTTCATATTAATATTCATAAGGGTATGTTACTATACACCAAAAATTAAGTTCGTCTTATCAGACTCTAAATATCTTACTGAACGCAACTGTATATGTCAGTTTTTCAAAATCCAAATCACAGAGGTGGAAAAAGATATGTTTACTTGATAGGGTAACAAAGTAGTGTTTTTTAGAGACTCAGTGTTTCCTAAATTCAATATTAAATTTATTTATAAACCCTTTGGGTGTTATAGTAGTATAAAAAAGTTCAATAACGTTATTCATATTAAAATTTTTACCAATAACAAACACCCTCCAATATCCTCTTTAATAACTAAAAGTGGAAACCTACTCCCTCACTATTGAGGTTTCTGAATGGGGAGGCATCGGCTGATATATTGATGGGATGCTTACAAAGGGTGTGAGATATAGTATAGGTGGGAAGTAGATGGGGTCTAAGATGGTGTAGGGAGGGAGACAGATGGATTATCTTCTGTCGGTATAGCCAAGGGAACACCGAATGAGAGTCGAATGACATTAGTATAATGATTCCTCCTTTGCATTCATATAATTTAATCAGATAAAATTAACTTCAGAATATATATTTCAAAATATTCATGCATAAAAATAAAATTTAGAAATGATAACTTATGCACAATACTGACAAACAAAATATACATAACTATGATAATGAATGACTTTACAAATGAAATAAGTGGATGAAAAATGAATGGACGACTACACATAAAATAATTTTCTCCTTCAATAATGTTGTTTTCTTACTCCATAATTACTTCATATACTTCATCCACCCTTTAGAGAAAAATATTTTCAATATCAAGATGAAAAAATATGTTCTCTTCTTATTGTTGATGGGATTCAATGTCAGAGATCAAATATTCCACTTCATCACCCATACCATACAAGTCTCTTTGTTTTACATGAGAAACTACACTTTACACTTCATCCATTACATCTTCCACATAATATACCATTTTCTCTTATGGTGATAAGATATACAGATCATATAATTCATGGTCACCAACATCCATCAAGCAATAGAAGTTCACAGAAATAAATTGCAAGGAATATCTTTCAACAGCCCTGATAATATCAACCCAATTTTATTTGAATAAAACACCTAAAAAATTCCCATTATAGTTTAATTTTATATTATCATTAAACTTTTCATTTTATCAATCTTTATAAAACATAAATATACCACAATTCTGTTTTTTCAAACCCACTTCCTGATCGAGTCTATGAAATTTAAAGTCATTCACATTGTAAGCGTTGAAGTTTCTAGCTTGTTTTAGAGGACCTCAAGCAAGAAACATCAAATCTTCTAAAAACAAAGCTTGAGTATTAGTATTTATGATCTAAAAAAAGTAATATAAATTGTTATATTTACAAAATATATGTGTCAAACAAATATCCATATTGATTTCAATATTTATGAACTAACACGTCATACAAACCATTCTACAAGCTCCTTATTAACATATTTTGTTATATCTTTCTCATTTAATGTTAAGAACCTCATTTATCTCTTTTTTGGTATTATAAAATCTTCAATAAATGGATCTAAAATTTCACTATTCAAAAACATATATCTATGTATCTCTAATAATTCCATTTATGTTAGTGTATCATTTGATCCCTTCTCAACTGATTGGCCAATAATAGGAAAGATTTTTTATTTCCTATGTCGTTGAGATTGATTATATGTACCTTCAACATGTCCAACTTGATTGAATATTATCTCAATATCATCCAAGTACCTGGAAAAAAGGTTAATACACTCCTCTTCTATATAGCCTTCAGAAATAAGCCTTCAGGTTCTGCTTTATTTTACACATATGATTTCAAATGACCAAGATATCTATGAAATAAAATAAAATAGACATAATTGGGTATTTAATGAAGTGCCAAGAATTGTTTAATTAAATGAAAAACAAAGAAATAAAGTACCTCTTAGTTGGATAAATTCATCGATAATGTACGGGGCCTCATAATTTAGCTTCCTCAACCAAATGTATAGTTAAATGAATAATGACAGTAAAAAATGATAGAGGAGATATCATCTCTGTTGCACAAAGTTTCAATATAAATCTCTCCTAAATGTTTTCAAGCTCAAATGGTTGTAGATTTTTCTCACATAACTGTCTAGAGAATGTGAAAAATTGGAGTACAATAGTAGTAACCTTTTCAGGTAATAATGTACACAATTCCAATGGTAGTTACTCTTGTATCACAATACGTGAATCATGACTTTTCAATCCATGCAACCTATGATTCTTTAAGTCGACCCACAATGAGATTTTACTTTAATACCCATAATATTACTTCACATGTTTTGAAATTATAATGAATGTATCTTTATAACTATTGTTCCTTGAAAAAATTACCGAGCATAGTTACTATTTTAATCTTTCTAGAGATCACACTTTATGTTCATTACTTATAATTATTTCCAAAAATTGAGATGATCATTCGATTTTACATGCTCATTAAGAAATTTGAATATTAAATTGTCACAAATATTCTTATCAATATGAATAACATCAATATTATGAAGTACCAAATTAAATTCCCAATATGGATGTTTAAAGAATATAATTATTTCTTATATTTTTACATTTTGATTTCACTTGACGATGCACTTAGAACTTTTTTCCCACTATCATTCAAATGATACACCTTACCAAATTTTGTTTCTACATTTCCAAGTTGTTCCAATATTTTAGATTTTCTTAACAACTTTGGAGGTGGTCTATGATCAATAGAACCATTGAATTTTGACTCGTTCAATCGAAATCTATGAGATGCATCAAGAAATATTTGATGACATATGAAGTACCATTTTCAACTATGAGGTAGTCATTCATGATCAAAATCAAAGTTACAAATAGGAAAATCCAAACCCATGTAAGTGTTCTAACCATCTAAATTCCCAAGTCTAGATAAGTAACTAATGGTTCACATTAAAGTATCTTGTATTTTGAACATTATTCTAGAAGATGCATCATATGTCTCAACATTTTTTCTTCATAACTCTAATAATTCTTCAATTAAAGGCTACAAGTATACATCATTATCATTTATAGGCATTTTTTTTCTTATAATAATCATCGAATTGATAAAAGATGTTTGTTTAATACAAATCTATAGAGAACGATTTTAAGGGATCAAAACAACCGGCCAAATGCTATAACTGGTGCTCAAAGTCTCAAATGGGTTAAATCCATCGGCATCAAATCCCAATTGAACATTCCTAGAATCAGATGAGAAATATGGATGGAATTAATCAAATGTATTCCATGATTTTCAATATCTAGTATGTAACTTTAACCCGTCATTTTTATTATTTACAAAATTACACTTCAAGTGTTCAGCTGTTTTTGATGACATGAATAATCTTTTCAATCGAGGAATTAAATTAAAGTAATGAGAAAACTTTGCAAGTGTGTTCCTTTTCTTATTCTTCATGTTGTTATATTGATTCAGACTTCCAAAATTACCCATTGGCTTCCATCTAGAATAAGAACATTTTTTGCAATCCTAAATGCTTGAATCCTCTCCCCAATAAAGCATACAATCATTAGGACACACATGTATTTTTTAATGATTCTGACCAACCTTGTTAAAAACTTTTTTTATATCATAAAAATACTCAGTGATATTTTCTTCAAGAAATGAATCACGCAAAAATTACAAAATCATAGACATCACCTTATTTGTAATTCCACATAGGCATTTGATATAGTAAAACTTTTTAGCAGAAAATAAATTTTTGAATATTTCATACATCCACTATACAACTCTTGATTTCCATCATCAACTAAACCATGAAATTAATTTATCTACTTAGTGAAGTTTTCTCTTATATTAATATCCATAGAATAAAGAGGAGGTTCAAATGATATGTTACAATATTGATCTGGTTGTCCTATAGTCTCAAAAACATTGCTTGTCAAGTTATTATTTATAACACCCCCAACTGGTTGTTCAGATATGTTTTTATATTGATGTTGGTTTCTTTCAATGATTAATGTATCATTTATAAGGTTATTAATTTAATTTTTTATTTTCAATGAAGTTGGAAGCTCATTCTATTGATTGACATCAGTGCTCAAACTTTCTATAATGTTCGATTCTCCATACCAAATCCAACACAAATATTGAGCAGGGGATTGCTTTAATATCAAGTGTCCATTAACTTCATCTCTCTTAAAAATCTTCTAAATTTACATTTAGGACATGGAAATATTATTCTCTTATCAACAAATAAATTGGAAAATGAAAAATCTAAGAACTTCTCTAAACCCTTAGTATACTGAGGTGTATTCCTCGGTGATTTGATCCAGCTTTTATCCATATCAAAATGTGCCTACACTTTATTAAAAAAATTAAAACACATAAGTATAACTAAGTAGGAAAAGAGATAAATGGAATTGAAAAAAAAAACCAAATTAGTTATAATAATAGTAATATAAGTACTAAAAATTTCAAAGTAAAAAAGGAAATCAATCATTGATAGTATTATGTACAATATAAGAAAAAGAAAAATCATACATTTATTAATTTAAAATATGCATCATGGGAAAAAAACTCTACGGTCACTAATTCTAGGTGAACCTAGTAATTATTTATTGCCATAGTAGTTTATTTATAGTTCTAACACATATATATCTAGAGGGTGTGTCACATAATGCTTCACTAGCATTGCTAGTGATGATCTAAGAGATTCTTTTATGTATGTCACATTCTATTTTTCTTTATTTACATATGGTACATATCAAACAAAATAGAGTGGTTTTAAAATTACCTAATAGATCCTCTATATTTCAAGTGAGATTATTTGAATATGTTGTTTCATATTTCCCTTGAACATAGATTATATAAAATTGGTAGATTTTAATATGGATTCATTAAAAGAGTTAAAGTACACTTTTTCTAGAATGTTTAAGATGAAGTATCTCAATAAATCCAATTTTAAATTTAGGTTACCAATCACGAGAGATAGTAATGACACATATTTGGTTCCTTCATAGAATGAATATATCTAATTGTTCATTTAAATATTCATAATGTTTATATGTCACCATATTCCCACCCAATTTTCTATATATTTAATGTTATCCAATGAGAAAGAACTATAAATTTGAGATAAGTCTAAATATAAGGAAATATTTTTGTATACATCAATAATTGAAAGTTTTTTCTATGATAATTTATATAAATAAGGTCATTATTGATTTTGTTTGTATTTTTATTTGGATTCTATAAAATCTAAGAAAAGACCACTTAGAATATATGAAGTGGATTCTTTACTATCATAAAGGATTATAAGATATATCCTTATATTTCTAGATGGATGATCTGTTATAGGGGTACATTAATGAAATTTTTATGGGATATGGATGAATGGAAGACTACCATTTTTTGTGTTTAATTTTATATGTTAAGGATTAATTCAAATTCTAATACTAATGTTAGTAGATTCACTTTCAAAAATAAAATGAGTGTCCATTATCATCTTAGAAGAAGTGAAATAACTGACATGTATGTAGTGTTTATATGAATATAATTGAAGGAATCAAGAAATTTTGATCTTGTTTAATGATTTTTATATAATGATTTATATGGAAATAAATCTAGAGTTTCATTTATGGATAAATCACGTTGAGATCATGTGTCATTTCATCTTAAATATTTTGGACAATAGAGTGCTACAACTTCAGTAGATCAGTGGAAGTTATAATCTATATTACATGTTGACCGAGTTCATATTCCAAGAAAGTCTTGCAAAACATTTTTCCTCAATGTTGTATGTGTGACTTGATTATGGGATAGAGATAGTAAATTTTTCTACAAATGTTGATGCATTTCAAAATTTTCCATTTCTTGGTGAATACCATGAATCCTTGAAATCAATTCTTCATGTCAGAGATTTTTAGGATGTGGGAAGATTTCATTTGAGTTATGATTTGTTGATTTTATAAGAATAATTCCCAAAAATGGGAGTCATACATTAAAGGATATTGTAGTAGTGGATGAAAGATAGTTATATAAATGTTTTTTATGGTAATGGTATGGTACCTATTGGCAGGTGACTATATATAGATGATGGAAGTGGAGAAAAAAATTGTTTTTATGGTAAATTATATTGATTCATTAGAGTAAATGGTGGAATATAACATCCTAGTTATAATAAATAGAGGTATATATAATGAGATATTGATCTATTCACCATAATACATAGTTTGAGGTGGTACAATCTCTAAGAAATTAGGGGTGTACAATATCAATGGTGGGATCCCTACGAACTTCAAATTATATTGGAACCAGTTTTACCAGCTAGAAGACACTAAAAATAAATAATTTTTGGTCACACAATCAATGGAGTGACCAAAACTTATAAAAATTATACATTATTATTTTGTTAGTATAAATAAATCACTAGTTTTTTTTTTGAATTAGGAATACCATCCAAACCATATAGTTTCATGGTTTTGTTCATTTAGTTCATCATTTTTCTTCTTGTCTAGGATTGTTATCTTTTCATTTTTGATACATAATTTTTACAAATTATTCTATTTTTTTGAGTTTCATATTTTATTCAAAATTTGATGTTTTTTTAAGATTATTATATTCATATTGGTTCAGAACCCAACACATCAAGTATGAACTTCATGAGGAGAAGTAATGATGCCTTTGAGCCTGTGAAACATAATTGATAAAAAAACGTGTATGTTTTCTTAGAATAATAAATCTAAAACAAAATACATAGTTTTTATAATATAATCATGAAATATATTGGTTCTCGATATATTGGATAATTATTATTATCCATTGATGTAACAAATACTCTAAGAAAATTATTACAATTTATTGAAAAAAGTAAAATTAATATGTGATAAGTATATAAAAAGTTAAAATTGAATATATTGACTCAAAATCCATATTACATGATAATTTTTTTCATCACACCAAAACTATGAAAATACCTCTTTCACTAATTCCAACTTATAACATTTCATAACTCATTATCTCTCGCATGATATTTAACCTACTATTGAGGTATGTATTTAGACACTTTGATAACCACATTCCACTCTAGTTCTATACAATTACTTATGAATTCATATTTATTTGAAAAAACTATCTAGATATAAAAATTTCAAGATATATGTGTTTTAATTCATTAACTATATTATATTAAAAGAGAAATATGAATGTTATAGAATTAGAAATAAGGAACTACTTTGAGCTTCTCTTTATCATTATACTATCATTATCCAAACTATGATATTACATTAAACTAATCATATTTCAAACTAGTAAATGTATATATCATCATCGATAATTGTTTTTCTTCTATATATACCTAAAATGTATCAAATATAAAAAATTAGTATCTTTGGATAATTTTAACCACTTCTGAATACAATTTCCTTAAATTTACTACAACATATAATGTCATAAATAATAAGAATAATAATCATAGACAAATAATTTCTACTCATTATTTATGTCAAGATACAATGGAGAAAATCCTCCATTAATTTCTCAATATTTTATCCATTAATACATTTTTAATGATTAAAATTTAACATAATTTAAATAACATATTTTTTCTACGTCTACGATCACTAATCCTTGGAATATAGGTTGATTAATATAAGTCTTTCTTGGGAAAAAATTTTAAACCTTGTCCATTGTATTTGTAAGAGTAGTATATTTTTCTATGGATGTGTATAGAAAATATCCCAATATAACCCATCATATTTATTAAATAAAAAAGGAAAAATGGATAATATATAATTATAAAAGGAAAACGTTCTATATCTAAGTAGAAAAGGTAGAAATAATTTCAAAACAAAACATCAATTATTACAATATAAAAATTAATTTCCATAATTAAAGTTATAATTTGAATATGAATTGATAAATGAAGTGCCTTTAAATCATCAAAACATGTTTCATTATAGGTGATAATAATATCTCCTCCACCTTGATTTCCTTTGAGGTATTTTTTAAAATTTCACCACATTTACCAAAGAATTCATTACTTTTTTTTGGAAAATGTTTAAATGTTATGCTTCATTAAAGTATAGATTCATCACTTATATATTCTTAATATCCATCAACCCTATTTTATTTATACTTGTTTATCTCCACCAAAATATAATAATACTAAGAAAACAAGTCTAGTAATTCAACTAATGCCACCCCCCCCCCCCCATTAACTTTTGATCATAGATTCTATATATCTTCTAACACTAAGGCCCCACTCTCATGGATATAGATCCTAGTGATTTACGTATAGATCCAACTATTTCCCTTACTCTTATTCTTATTGTGCATTCCCATCTCAAAGAGGTTGAGTTATCATTCCTCTTGAACATGTCCATTTGTGAACTTACATACACAATTATAATTTTTAGTATGTTTATTTATCATATCCCCACTATCCTTATGCACAATTACCTTAGGGTAATGTGCCTCAGTCATATACCTCCATATATTATTTTGACTCAACCAACCATTTCCATTTGCTTCATTGTACAAATAAAATAGAATTTATGAGTTTTATAGAATCTAATTAAGGAAAAACACTTTGATCCAAAAATGAAACTACCGGTTATTGACAATAAAAAAAATTAAATCCTTTATTCTATTCCTATATGAAAAGTGTACTGAGATTAAGATAATTTTACCTAGATTCCATTATTTATGATAAAAATATTATAAAGGAAAATGAATAAGGTATTATGAACACCCCATCAGAATACATTTATACTCAAGGAAACCTCAAAACAATGATTTATCTGATACTATAGATACCAAGTCTTACCCCTTTGAGTCAGCACCACTCAAACAATGATTATGTTCTTGTAAATCTTTAAATAACCAAAAATCACCCCTAGTTATAAATTTACGTAAGAGTTTTCCCTATCTTAATGATTGGATCAATATATGTATTCAGCAATGAGGTGTAACAACTTATATTTAATGCATTTTCAATCATAAATCCATTACAATACATTGAAACATCTACCTACCCCCATTAAGACATGCACCAATAAAAAATAGAAATGTTCCAAAACTCAATTATTCATATTAACAATCCCATGTAGAATTAATTCTATTCTGTCAATATGACAAGAATAAACCATGGTAAGTAAAAAAACTTACAAACATTGTAATTTTTTTTAAAAATATAATAATCAAAGATAGAATAATATTACACCCTTATGTTTCCTAGGGAGTAGTGGTAGTGACAGTTTAGGGGAGATAGGGTACGGTAGCCTGGGCTCGGGCTTTGGTAGGGAATGAAGGGGTTCGATGGTGATGGAGTAAGGAATAAAGGGGGCTGACAGAAATGTAGAATTCAGTTGGTGGAGAGGGTGGGGATGGGACCGATGTGAGGGGGATAGAGTTTCACAGGGTCAGGGAAAGAGTGGAAGGGTTACCGATTTAGGGGGGAGATGTTGACGGAGAAGGCGTCCAATAGAGAGGGAGAGAAGGGGACTGGTGGTAAGAGGATAGGGTTTGATGGGGTTGGGTGAAGGGGGTGTCAGGTTATGGGGGGAGGGGGAAGAAGTTTCATGTGTGAAAAAAAGTTTTAGCAGTGATTTTTAAAAACCTCCATTATATTTTTGATAATTGTTTTAGTTTTGGTTTCTTAAACCGCTGCTAATTTCTGATTTTGGTGTAGTGAATGAATCCCATTTCACTTTATCAACCAATTAGTAGAAACTATGTCTTTTAAATATCAACATTTAATATAAGTTTAACTATAGAAGTTATAAAATTATCTCTCATACACTGTTAGTTCTCACTTTTGGGTTCATTTTGGCTCTATACACCACCTGGCTTCCTGATTATTTTATAGAATTTGGATTGAAAATTATACTTGAAGTATTACCACTTCATAATCATACATTTTATTCTCAAAAATTCATTTATAAAAATCCTTAAAATCAAATTATTATCACTGTATTGAAGTACTCTATCATCTTGAGAATGATAATAAAAGTGTATTTATCATCCTCCATAACCTAGTTTTATCTTTGAACATAGATCTCAGGATCTCCAGTCATCAAGGTAGTGTTACCACTATTAATGATTTTTTTAATAGGTATTAAATATATTCCATTTTATGATTTATTTACAAACACTATATTTATCCCTTTTGTAAGGAAATCTACAATATTTCTTTTTAAGTTGACATAGTCAATCATAACAATCGCACTAGAGAGTAATTTTTTTACCAAGTCATGTGATGGATATATATGAAAGTATTTTTCATTTCTATTGTTTCTTAACTATCACAATGAACACACACATTAGAAAAACGTATTGCCCAACTTGGAATGTCTTCTAAGAAGTTTTAAAGTAATTCAGCGTCTTCTCCAGCCTTGTATATAGAAATAAATCTACCCTCTATAGTGTATAGTGTAATTCATGTATGTTTGAATGATTTCCAATGTATTGATCAAACATTAAGTGTAAACAGATAAACACTAGTGGATTTAGTGTTCTTAATCTAGTTATCCAATTTTCATCACTGTAACCTTCAAGTACTGCATGTTACTTTTTATAGTTCAATGAAAAGTTATTATTATATTATAAATATCCCAAAAGTATTTTTATATCCATCCTATATAGATTATTTGGATTTTTAGTAAATTAACTTTGATTTATTGTGGAAAAATCTATGTCTAATATAGTGCAATTCATTACATACATCAAACTTCCTAGAATATGAACATACTCTAAATGAGATTTATTTTTACCAATGTTATTGTAAAGACATAGATTTACATATATTTAATTATTTACTAGTTTTATATAAATATTGTGAAATTTATACAAAATATTTTCAGTATAATGAGACTATGATAATTCAAACCCATCAAATGTTCTATATATGTCATCTTCCACTCCCATGTCTTTCATTACAAATTGATTGTTGAATACACATTTTTTTTCTTTGATAATATCTCTATATCCTCTAAATATTAGTGTATAATCAACATATAATCATATAATGACATATCCATATTGAGTCATTCTAACTTATACACATTTATCACACTCATTTATATTGAAACAATTTGATAATGTTATATGATCAAGTTTAATATTCCATTTCTTGGGATCATATATTAACCCATAAATAGATTTCATGAATTTAGAAATATTTCTTTTCTTGTGAAGAAATATTAAAATCTATAGGTTGTTCTATATAAATATATAATTCCAAGTTATTATTTAAAAATGTATTCTTAATATCCACTTGATGTATTTTTATCCTATTTATAGCTGATAAAGTGATTAACATGTATATAGATACAACCCTTGTAACTAGTGAATAAGTTTCCAAATAATAAAGTTACCCTTTTTTATACATATTTTCTATAAGTATAGCCTTGTATTTGTCAATTTTTCCATCATCCCTCAATTTATTTATAAATATACACTTTGATCCAAATGGTTTGTTTCTAGAAGTAACATCAATTCCAATGTACTATTGGACTAGATAGAATCAATTTAAATATGGACAACATATTCCTGAAATGAAGCTTATGGGGTGTTTAAAGCCTCTTTAAATGATAGAGGATCATTTTCTAACAAATATATTAAACATTTTGGTCTAAGGGACTTTGAGATAAATTAAAATTTTCCTTTTCAAGGTTTCACCTCCATTGAGTCTTTTTCCCCTTTAATATTTTAAGGCCTTTTATTGTTCCCATTCACCTAATTTGTCTAATGATATGGAAATATATTTTCCAAGAATGATGTATCCCAAAATTTAATGATTTATTTTTTTTCTATTTCCTTGATATCTGACTTATGAATAAGAATTCCATATACACTATTGTTAAGTACATAAATAATTAATACCAAATCAATAATTTTTTCCCTAATTATAACTTATTTAGGTTTAGGAACTGAAACCTTGTCCAAACACCCCACACAATTTAATATATTTAAATATAGGATTTTTTCCCTTACTCAACTCATAGGAAATACTTTATATCTTCTTATGGGGTGCTTAATTTAATAAGTGTTTTTTATTTAAAAGATACCCCCTTCACATATTTTTGGTAAATGAAATTATTTATCATATCATTCATCATTTATATTAAGTTCTAATTTATCCATTCAGTAACTCTATTCTATTATGGAGTTTAATGAACCCCACTCCATCGGTACCCCTCATAGGCTAATAGTGAAGAGAGGGATAATGACCCTTGAATCCCACCTCTATCAGACCACAAGTTTTTTATTAGCATTGAGGGTATCTAATCCCTAATAGGGGACATTATCCACTTTATGTAAGTTTAAGGAATGATAGAAAACATTATATACCACCAATAAATACGATCAATAGATAAATAAGTAATCATATTACATGAGTGTAATGTCATATATAACTAAAAAACTAAAAATTACTAAATGAAATCCTAAGTAGTGACCATTAATTCTAATAGCACCTAAAAAAATTATAAGCTAATAATTCCCAGATCAATCACTAATAAACTCATGTATAATTGGAAAATAGTTTATCTATATGTAGGTTGAGCACACAATTACACTCACTAGGATAATCCTCTAAACCTCTCATGAAAAATTTAAAATAATCATACTAAATACCTGTGAATAAGAAATAAAAACAAATCATTACCCAAGAAGGTAAAACTACATCCCATACTCACTATGTATTTCTCACCATGTAATGCTTACAAATAATCATATCCATATCAAATCATATATATGTAAATGAAAGACACATTTCATGTACTTATCCATTAGAGCATTTCTCTCACACCATAATGAATCATATCCTATGCTCATCCCTCCTATAAGTCATCCAAACCTAACCAAGATAATCATATCAATACCTATATCTCAAGAAATATACCAAGATATCATCCTCATCATTAACTAAGTAAAATTTTGGAAGCTAATATGGCCCATGCATCATTTATTATACCTCAAGGCATTACAACCCAGGCATGTACACCTGAGGGAATACATAACCACCATGATCAAATACAAGTATGTTCTGTAACCTAAAATTTTTATAACCCACACACAAATGTATTGTAGGACCGAGATCCATCACAACCTATGTGATTCCATATACTATAGTTGTTACATCCCGAGTATTCCAACATAATATACTACACTCTAAGGGGGGTGAGGGAGAGGGAGAAGTAATCCATTTGTTCCCTCACTAACCTATATATTGGAGAAAATAACCCCAAAACATTTTGTTGTCGATTTCCCTACTAAATTGGGTGGTAAATCATATTAAATAAGAAAATATAAAGAATATATTACACAACAAAAAACTAAGCGAAATCACCTAGAATTTGACTCAACTATAGCTATTTCCCACAAGACACCTCATTTCCACCACTGGGTATTATGAGACTATATCTCAAAAAAACACACAAGCATTAAGATTAAAATTTTTAATCATTTAAAGTTAGTAATTTGAAAAATATTATTCATTTGTTTAATAATATAGAAATTCACTCACAATTTATTATCTCATCTTTAAATCCCATTTCACCATTTTATTCATTAAACCCCATTATAATTTAATATTAAATCAAAGATTTCATTACATTCCAACATGCTTTAATAAACCATTTTAGTTTTATATATTATATTTCCCTTCTCTTAAAGATTATGTCTAACCATTTTATGGTCCTCATTAACTTTAAAATAATTTATCATTACTTCCATAAACAACACCCCATACATGGGTTAGTTATTAATTCATTTATCATTCTATAAATTCTGGGTACTCTAGGACTCATCCTAATCTACAACATGCAATGAATCACTTTCCATTCATAGAACCAACAATAATAATTAGTTGAGTATCACAAAAATCAATCATTTTGAAATACATCCATAAATAAAAATATCAATGATCAACAAAAAGAATTACCCATCTCTGAACTCTTCTCAACCACCTTGGGGTCATCCCTGACACTATTGAGCACATCAAAATCCATCATTCTATCAACACAATAATATGACAACCTATATCTTGAATACACTTTATTTCATGATTTATTACATAATGATAAAATTAATAAAAACCCAAAAGATCATGAGGCCTAGTGTCTTTGTGAAATTAGGTGCATGACATGATAACATAAAACAAGGGTAAAAAATCATTATTTAAAAAATCTTAAACATTCCCTTATTTCCTTAGATCCTCTAAAACTACATAGGATAACTTGGGGATGTACATAAGAAAAGAGTGAGATATAAATCCTAGTAAGGGAATAATCAATGAATAACAGGATGAAATTAATACATATTAGTCAATAGGTATATAAATAATACATAAAAGGGATTAGAATTATAAACATGAATATCTAAGAATCATATATAGTGGTAACATGAAGAAAACATATGAATTCAGAAACAGTATAAAAAAATATATCATAAGAATAAGTAACACCTAAACACCAAGAAAACAAAACATAATGTGATTAAGACAACATATCGTGCACCATACATGGAATTTTATGAGATAAAAACATTACCCAATGTTTTGGGGGATATACAATTTTCCTCCCACCCATCACATTCATATCATGAACATGAATAAGTGTTTCTCATAGATCATTAAATATAGGATCATATTTCATCACATTTAATCCCAAGATTTAGGAGCGTGGATTACATACATGGTTATACCCAATCAATTAAGGATGTGTACATCTAGGTGAATACCCTTGATTGAAAATGGGTATGGGTATTCACAATACAAAAGTTTAGCATGGAAAATTGCAAGATAATTTTTGTAGCATAACGGGGGTAAATAATGATTCATGTGAGAAAATAATGAGGGTGAAAGGGGTCTCACATAACTTGGAAATCATAATTCAAGTAATAAATATGTGGAAAAACATATCCCAATATGAAAAATTGGAAATCATAAAGCATAATTTAAAGAAGGTTCTTAGAGAAATGAGCTCGTGAGGGGATTGTGGTGTTAGGGTTTCCCCTATCGCCACCTACCTCTCCCTCGTGGTGGATTTGTTGTGTATTATTCTAGCAGTCTATGTTTCATGTTTTTGGATCGACCCTCCTACTTTGGCGACATTGTTCTTGGAGGTATGTTGTCATCCAATGGATTGTTTCAATGTTCGAGGGTTTTTTCTATTCTACGGCGGCTTCAGTGCTTCGAAGGTTATCAAGGGTCTTCTTCGGAGGGTTTTTTGGTGGCTATGGGATCTGGTGTTGGGTTAGTTTAATCTCATGAGTCCTCCTTCCGACATTGCTGGCATTTGGGAGGCTGATCTTGTAGTTATTTCTTGGATCATGGTTTTTATGTATGGTGTTTTTTCTATCTTATGTGATTCTCCTACTTTCATTTTGGGTTGTTCTTATTATTGTGATGGTATGGATTAGTTTCATTATGCTATTTTGATGTGGTTTTGAATCGTGAATAGTGAAAGTTATTGAATGAATTCAATTTGGTCATGGTGGAAGGCTTTGTTTGGTTGGCTTGTTTTCGAAGGTGCGAAGTCTGTGCAACCAGTTTCGACAACATGGAACATGATCTGGGATAATTTAGAGCATGTGGTTCATCCTTACATTTATTTTTAGATTTTTTGTTTGAGAGTGTATGGCATCATCCATCGGATCGGGCCTGTACTTTGATATAGGACATTTGCTGGCTGAACAACCTTGTAACAGTGAATCAATTTATCATGATCAAATTCTGGGGAGGGGAAGCTCCATGTTGTCTATCTGGTTTTAATAATTTTTTCCTTCGAGTGTGATTTTTCCTATGTCTTTGAAGTTTGTGCAGTTTTTCTCATTCATCCCATAAAAGGGGTCTTTTCATATAATAAAAATTTTAAGGTCTTCGGGCCATTTGATAAAGAAGGTTCTTGAATAAAGAAAAGAAGAATATGATCCCTTACCTTAAGATGGATCTTCTAAAAGTTTGGGAGGATATTATTAAGATATTGGGGGTACATTATGAGATATATAAATAGGTAAGGTAAGAGTAAATTCATGCTTTAAGAGTTTTTAGTTAAGAGTAATTTGAGATTTTGTGAGTTTATATAGAAAAAGAGAGGGGAATTCTTTATTAATTTCAAAACATATGATTTGGACTCTATATAAGAAATTAATCCAAAAAAACAATACCATGGTATTTTCCTATGGTTTATTATAAATAGAAGTTTATTTAATTATTTTATATTTGAAAAAACAAAAATAATTAAAGTAACATACTTTTTTATGTGGAATTGATTCATGTTTATAAAGATGTGATTTTAAAACCTTAAAATATAATATGGGTATTATAAGATTTTTCAAGGGTTTATAGAGTTAATAAAATAAACTAAAAAACAAATTATTTTAAAGGGGAAACAAAATTTTGGTCTTGGATACTCTTTATAGTATTTATTAAATAACTTTTTATCTTTTATGATTTCATAATACAAACACACTAATTATACAGTATTAAATTTTTAACCAAAAAAACAACCATCTTGGAAAATTGTGAAAAAATCACCATTGGATAATTATAATGTGATGATATCAAAAATAATATTTACTTTATAAAAAATAATTATATAAATATGATTATTTACACTTTTAAATCAAAAATCCTTATTTTCTGGGAAATGATGATTTTTTTACAATAACTATTTTCATACCCTTATAAAAATTATATTTGACTTCATAAAATTATATTATAATTTATATTTAACAAATAATATTTAATAATAATATTTTATTAATATATGATTTATTTCAAAAATTCATGAATTTGTCAAAAATATTGTCTTTATTGAAACTATATATTTTTAAAAAATAAAATATTTGTTTCATCGTAGGACACAATAATTTTTATCAAAAAAAATTATTTAATCTTTATAAATTAATATTATAAGATAAATATAACAAAAAATAAAAATTCACACTATTAGGGTCTAGATATAGAGCCATTTATTACATCATCATATGCCCTATGGGTATGGTGTGTGATGGTGAGATTTTCTTAGGGTAGTTCAATGAACACAGTTTGGGATGTGGTCTTGATGAGCTTGAACTTCTCATGTAAATGTTTTAATTGATGATTTATTTGTTGAATATCATATTGGGATTTGTAAAGGTAAAATCCCAATGATGCTACCTTCCTCTAATGCTCTAATAAATGGGTTTTATAGGGTATGATCCTACCAGTATATACCATTACTTACTTTGTCTATGTCAATTGAATTTATCATAAACCTATATAATACTAATCATATGATCATTTTATAATGGATATTATTATTAAGGATAATTTAAAAATAAAATATGTTATAATGGTCAAAATAACCAAATTAGTGCATGTGTTTTCTATAAAAGCATTACTTAATGTTGAATTTAATTCATTTAAAAATGGGAATTCTATTTATAAAAGTTTGTGTCCTAAAATTATTCCCCCCTTAAAAAAATTTCTACCTTTAAATTTTCTTTTAATAAAATAAAATATATTATTTTAGTTTTGTTTTATTGCCTCTTATATTTCCCATGTTTCTTCCTCAATATTGTGGTTTCACCACAACAATTTTACTAGGTGAGTTTTCTTGATTCGTAGAACTTAGTCTATATGATTTAAGATCTTTACTGGATGCTCCTCATATGGAATATCATTCTCCAATAGAACCACCTTTGGATTTAGTACATTTTAGGTTTATGGTATGTAATTTCTCAATAGGGATATTTGGAACACATCATGTACTTGAGTTGGGTTTGGTGGGAGTGATAGTTGATAGTCCACCGCTCTGATGCAATCAAGGATCTCAAAGGGGATAACGTATCAAGGAATAAGCTTTCCCTTATTCCCAAAAACCATGAATTTTATCCAAAATTATATATTAAAGAACACTTTATCTTAAACTTCAATCTCCATGTCTCGTTAATGATTATTTCCATTGATTTTCAGTTGAAATTGTGTAGATTTCATATGATGATGAATGGTTCAATCCTTCTCTATCATTTTATAGATAAGATCAGGCCCCATTAGATTCTTCTCTCTAATATTATACTAACATGTCAGAGTATGATACCTCTTCTCATATAGAGCCTTATAAGGTGTCATTTGAATTCTATAATAGAAATCGTTATTATATGAGAACTCTACTAGGGAAAAGTTATAATCCCAACATACTTGGAAATCCATTGAATATTCTCTCAGTATATCCTCCAAAGTTTTAATGGCACTTTCAAATTGAACATCTATATAAGGGTGATAGGCAACATTGAATATTAGTTCTATATCTGATTATCACTGAAGGATTCTCCAAAAACCTCGAGTTAAACTTCATATCTCAATTAGATACAATAGAGGGTGTAACTCCATGTAGTCTTACCACTTCCTTTGTGTATATCTTGTAGAGTTGGTTAAAAGATAAATTTTCATTTATAGCAATAACATTCACTAACTTGGTAAGGCGGTCGACTACCACCCCCATGATGATATTGCCTTTATGTGTCCTAGGGATTCCTATGATGAAATCTATGGTTATGTTATCCCATTTATTTATTAGAATGTGAAATGGTTGAATCATTCCCTTATACATATTTCATTCATCCTTGACTTATTGGCATACCAAGCATCAAGATACAAACTCCATAATATCCATCTTTGTTTATCCCACTAGATGTTTTTCTTCAAATATCTATACAAATTTTTACTTCTTAGATGAATATAGAATAATGAGATATGCACGTCATGCATAATTTCCCTCTCCAATTTTGGTTTTTAAGGGATACATATTCAGGTTCCAAACCTTATAACTCTATCTTTGTCAAATTTTAACTCTATAATAATCACTACCTTCCTCTATAGCACTTAATAATCATTGTGATCCTCCTTGATCATCTCAAGAATGGATGGTTGAGAAGTTATTTGTGAAAGGTAGTATGAATTTCCTTTTATGATTCTCTTTTCCATACTTTTCATGTCCAAGAATATTGGATCCCTTGAAATCACCATCATGGATAGGGTTTCTAGATCCTTTCTACTCAAAGCATCAACTAATTTTTTTCCTTCCCAGGACGGTAATAGATTTAAAAATAATAATACTTGATTATCTTTTACCACCTTCATTGGAACATATTTAGCTCATTTTCTGTTAATATATACTTTAATATCTTATGATCCATCTATATTTTTCACTTCTCCCCACAAAGATATTGCCACCAAATATTTAATCCCAAGATCACCAAATCCAATTCTAGATCATGATTTTTGTAGTTTTTCTCATGTATAATTAATTATTTTGGGGAATAAGAAATAAATTTTTCATCCTACATGAGTACACAACCCAAGCCCTTTTTAGATGCATCATTGTAGATCAAAAAGCCACCCCCACTAGTGGGTAATGTGAGCATAGGTGCAGTTATTTGCCTCTTCTTTAGATCCTTAAAAATTACTTCACATTAATCATTTAAAAAAACTACACCCTTTCCAAGTTATCTTTGTTAGTGGGAATGAAAATCATGAGAAGTTTCTCACAAATTGATTATAATAGCCAAATAATCCAAAAAAACTATGGATTTTCATCACATATGTTATTCTTGTACATACTTTAATTGCATAAATTGTTTAATTATCCATATATATCCCTTTGATGGTGATAACATGCCCCAATAATGTTACTTTATCAATCCAAAACTCGCATTTAATTTAATTTACATACATATTTTCTTTCTTTAAGTTCTTAGGTATAGCATCAAGATGCTCCTCATGATCCCCCTTTATTTTAGATTATATAATAATATCATCTATAAATACTTTCATGAATTTATCAAGGTAATCTCTAAAGACTCCATTCATTAAGCCAATGAATATTTCTAGAGCATTAGTAATCCCAAATAGAATAACTATAAACTCAAAGTGATTGTACATTTTATGAAAATTATTCTTGGGGATATCCCACTTAACCTTTACTTAATAATATCCTGAATGAATATACAACTTAGAGAAGTAATGGGATCTATATACTTGATCAAAAAAGTCATTAATCCATAGAATATGATAATTTTTCTTTGTTGTGATTTTTTAAGTTCACAATAATCAATGTAGAGGCATATTAATCTATCATTATTCTTGATAAAGAGGACCAGTGCCCCCTATGGTAAATCACTTGGGAACTTGAGCCCTTTATTAATATTCTATGGTAGTTATTTATTCTTCTCTTCAATTTCAATAATGACCATTCTATATGGAGTCTTGGATATTTAAAAATATTAGGGTATAAGCTCTATTGAGAATTCAACCTATCAACTAGGATAAATACCAAAAAATTATTCAAGAAACACCTCAGCATATTCCCTCATAATGGGAATGTCTTCATTGATGATTTTTTGATAGGTCCAAAAGGGGACTAGATACCCTGAGAGGGGGTGAATATGGGTATGGATATTATTTTCAAAATTCTTCCTTCGCTGTTGTATCTTGACCTCATTATTATGAGGGTCATATTATTTGATTTTAAGTGTTTATGCTGATATTATTCATTCCTTATTTATTTGACGATGATGAACAGAAAGTAAATCTGGAATGCAAGCACAAGGACACACATATTTTACTCGGTTCACCCTCACTAGGCTATATCCAAGGAGCATACAATGAAAATGTTCTGATGTACCAAATCCACTATGTTTCACTACCAAAATTTTGTTAGGGCTAGATCACTTTTATTCCCTGACTCACTGCCTTTTCAAGGTTTAAGGTTAGCTCACTACTTTCCTTATGGTCACTCCCTCAGTCTCTTTCTATGTCACTTTTGGTGGAAAGGATCACCTTCTTCCTCTTTATTTTCTCATTACTCTTAGAAGGAATTCATCCATAGTTTATGGGTTTTTAGGTCCCTTAATTATCACTAATGAATATATCCCATGTTGTAAATAGATGCTCTATTGAAGTCTCACTTTCATCTACTTGATGAATCTCACTTTAACAATTTTTACTAGGCAGACCCCTTTTTATAAATTTCATAATTCTCACTACCTTTGTGAAGATCCCTCTTTCATGAAGCTCAAATAACCTTCACAAAGCAACAACCTTTCACGAAGCTCACTTATTTTTCTAAGCTCAAATATCCTTTGTGATGATCAAATTTTTTTTCTTTTTATAGCCTTAGGTTACTGCAATATTTTTGCAAGGCTCCCAAATTTCAGTAGGTGTTTATAGCCTTCACGAACCATCTTTATTCCTGAACTTTTTCACAAGAACTACCTTATTGAATCTAGAGACTTAGAATCTTCATTAAGTCTCAATGATTTTATAAAGGGGTTAGAGTCCTATTTATAGACATTTCCATTGATTACAGAATCTTCTAACCATGTCATAATAATTTAATGATGCTCCCTCATTTAATTTGTGATTCCCCCTGTTTCATGAAGGTCCATGGTAATTTCCCATTCATGATTCTTTTTGTAGTCATGGAGATCACTATCAACTTATTTTTGTATTAATGAAGCCACCTTTGTGAATCCCATTATTCATGAAACTCATTCCTTTTCCATATTTTTATAAGTTCTTTAAGAAAATACAATTTTTGTAATTCTATCCTTCCTCCAAATTTTGGGCTTCAAAAATTTGGAAAACACTAGAAAACAGCATCACCTTGTGTACACAATTTTGTTTACCAATTATAGGGAATCCATTCCTTTGTCTTGGATATTTTTCAATATATTTTGTCAAAAATATCTCTATATTTCTATAACATACCTTGTAAACCCTCTTTTTCAATAAAAAAAATCAACCCAAAAATGATTCAATGTTACCTTGAGGTATTTTTTCCCAAAATATTTTATTTAGTATAAATTATTTGAGAAGTATATGCTTTCTCATAGGGTAATAATATCCATTCTTGATATGATAATACTAAAATAGATTCTTTATCCTCCTTGAACTTTTATATAATTGAAGGACGGTTCATAACATAGAGGGTGATTTCCTACTCTCAGCAATTTATGTTGTCTCTATATAAGTAAATATAATACATGCCTAGAATTGCATAAAATTTCAATAAAGGGAGTATCAAAAGGTTATATATGAAGTTAAAACAACAAAAATTTGATAGGGTTGTATTTATATACTTGTGATAAAATAATTTCCCCATTTTCTATTTTCACTAATAACCTGATTTCCATGATTTTTGGTTGTGTTTAAATAATTCTACTAAACATGCATGATATGAAATAATTCATATAACTATAATCTAAAAGTGTTTTCTCTATTATTGAATTAATAACATACATAACTATCACCATTTCATTATTTCGATCCACCTTAGTAGTTATGATTTTATAAACCCGCCCTTTCTCTTTGGGCCTTAGAGGTTGTTGTCATCAGTTTTTATTGACCACCCTTGGCTTAGTGCATTGTTTTTCATAGATTCCATGTTACTTGAAGTTGAAACATTGGAAAATAGGTTGAGGGTTGAATTGAGAATTCCTTTCTTCTATCAAATTGGTGGGTTTCTCCCATCAGTAATTTCTAGCTAGGTTTCCTTCCTTCCTTCAGCTAAATAATTTCCTTATCCCCTTTAGAAAATTTCTAGGATTCTTTTTAACACACTTTTAAAAAGTGAAATGTTGGAATTTCTTTCTACCATTATATTTCTTCATCATACCACCCAAATTAATTTCAACTATCCACTTCTAGTATCCAAACCCATGAGACCCTTGAGATTCACTAGTATTTATTTTTACTTTGATAGAACATAAATAATTTCTTCATAGCTACCAATGTCCAAAATGGATAAATATTTTCATAAACTTTTCATTATCCCACCAAAAAAGTGGTCAAATTTTTTTTTGGGGGAGGTAAAACTGCCAGAGGAGTATCATCCAAGTATTGTGAAGTTTTCCTCGTATTCCCTAATGTATTCATCATAATTTTTCTTGAGGATAAGAAAATACCTCTCCATTCAATGTCATAGAGTGAATAAAAAATTCAATTTTTTTATAGAATTACTTTTACACTATATTTTTTATCTCATCCTTGGGATTTGTATTTTTGAACAATATATACCATTGATACTCTTATCCTTACATATAATAGACATTCATCCCAACCTTCTCTTGCTCCATGTATTGAATTATAGAGAAGATATTTTCAAAATATTTGATCCATTATTATACGATTAAATTTCAAAATATCCAATAAAAGTTGGAGGCATTTATGGTATAAATGCTTAAATTGAAACTTACCCTTTATTAGGGGGATTTGTAAATTCTTCCTTATTTAGGTTTCTATTAAAAACCTAAGATAATTGAGAAATTATTTTCCTGATGTTCTCTATTATTTTTTCCATAGGGTTGGGCATCTCATTTGGTAATTCATCACATTGAACCTCACATTGGTTGTTGACTTGGTTCCTAAATTTCAATCCATTGACTATAATAATGGAAAAATTAGTGGTGATTATTTTTAAAATATTAAGAACATAATTGGAAAACCATGAAAATTAAAGGGATAACTCATCAATGAAATATTTTCCATAAATTATGAATTTCTAGGCTTCAATATAGGTTTTCATGATCTATTTCCTATCATAAAATCTTGTGGTATTTTTTGATTCCTTAATATTGGTTTTAATGATATTTTGAATTTACCAAATAATATCCCGTTGGAGTGTCAAACTAGGTTTGAAGAAAATCCCATTGTCATGCACTAGGTGATGATTGAGTATAGATCAATGCACCCTTTTAGGGTTATTAACCATAGGTACAACTGTGCTAGAGCCATATCTACTTTTAGTATCTAGACATGGGTATATATGCTTGGAAAAACATACTCTATACTTCACCAATATTTATCATTTTTTTCCTATTATTATTTTTATCCCTAAGGATTCCCCTATATTTTTATAATTTTAATCACAAAAATAACTATTCATTTCTTGAATACCAACTATAACAACCCATATCTTTAATACATTTTATTCTGTGATTTATTACATAAAGATAAACGTAATAAAACCCTAGATGATTGCGAGGCATACTGTCTTTGGGAAATTTGGTATATGAAATTATAACTTAAAACATGGGTATGACATAATTATTTAAAAACTCTAAAACATGCTTTATATTCATAGGATATTCTAAAACTGCATGGGGTAACAGGGGATGTATATAAAAAGTATATGATCTATAAAGCCTAATAATGAAATAATCAAATAATAACATGATAAATGTAATTCATGTTTGTCAATAGGTATATAAATAATACATAAAATGGGTGAAAATCATAAACGTGAATATCAAATCATGATACATGATGATAACCTGAAGGAAACCTAGGAATGTAGAAATAACATAAAACATGAAATCATATGAATAAGTTGAGGATAACCGCCAAGAAAACATAACATAATGTGTTTAATATAACCCCCTATGAACCCTACATGTAATACTAGTAGATAAAAACATTACTCAATGCATTGGAGGTCTATATAATTCTGATCCCACCCATCACATTCATATAATTTACATGCATAAGAGTGGTACATAGATCATTCAACATAGGTTCACATTTCATCACATTTAATCCCAAAACTAAGGAGTGTGGATTAAATAAATTGAATTACACAATAAATTATGTATAGTTACTTATAATTAAATACCCTTGAGTGTAAATGGGGATGGGTATTTACAACACAAAAGTTTGGCATGGAAAAATCATAGGATAATTTTGACAGCATAACAGGGAACATAATGAGTCTTTTGAGGGATTAATGAGTGTTAATGGGGTATAAAATAACTTGGATAGCATAAGCATAGTAATATGGATATAGAAAATAATATACCAATATGAATAATTTGAAATCAAAAGGCATAATTTAAAGAAGTTTCTTGAATAAAAAGGAGAAAGAGATGACCCCTTACCTTGAGAGGGCACTTCTATAAGCATTAGAGGAGCTCCTTAAGAGATTGGGGGAACCTTGGGTAGGATATGGAGAAGGAATTTTATATAAAATTCATGGTAAAAAGGTTTTTGTGAAGATAAATCGATGTTTGTATAGTTTTATATAGTAAAAGGGAGTGGAATTATTTATTAATTTCTAAACTTAGGTTTTAGTCTCTATATAATAAATTAATCCCAAAAAACCATCAAATATTTTTCCACATGTTTTCTTTCAAAGAAGAGTGTATTTTATTATTTCATAATTAAAATAATTTAACACATTAAAATATTAACCTTGGTTATGTGAAAATGAGTCACGTTTATAAGTAATTGATTTTAAAACATAAAAACATAATGTAGGTTTTGGAGGATTAATTGATGGTTTATAAAATTAATCAAATAAACTAAAAATCACATTATTTTTTAGGGGAAACATAATTTGTTTTCTTGGATAATATTTATAGTATTTATTACATCACTTTTGTGATTTTAGGATTTCATAATACATCTAACAAGATTGTCTTCATTGAAACTTTTTATTTCTAAAAAATACAATTTTTATTTCATCATATCAAAATCTAAATTTTATCAAAAATATTATTTAATCATTATAAATTAATAATAAAATAAAAATAAAACAAAATAAAATAAAAAATCATACTATTATGGTCTAGATACATAGCCCTTTACTCTATTATGGTGAGATTTTCTTAGAATGGTTTGACAAGCATGGTTTGGGACATGATCTCTATGAGCTTCAAATTCTCCCACAAAAGGTTTCACTCGTAATTTTATTATTAAATATCAACTTAGGATTGCCCAAGGGAAAATCATTTTGATATTATCTCCCTCATAATCTCTGATAAATGGGCATCATAGGGTATGATCCTACTAGTTTAGGTCATCAATTCCTTTTTCTATATCAATTGGATTCATAATAACCCTATATATATATTAATCATATGATCATTATATAACTGCAATATTATCGATGATTATGATGCTTAACTATCATATAAATATAATAGATTTTATAATGGTCAAAATAACCAAATTAGTGCATGTGTTTTCTATAAATACATTACTTAATACAGAATTTAATTCATTTAAAAAGTTAAATTTCATTTATAAAATTTTGGTTCGTTACACATAAATCCATCACTAGAACACCGGGAAAACCAACCCATTGTCTACTAATTTTACCAACCAAAATAGGTTATAAATAAAACACATCAAAGATATAACATCCTAGATAAATCATTCATGGAAATGGAAATTGTTTTCAGTATGAAACACTCATAGGGAAACTAACACCAAAGAATGAAGGAATTCATTCCTTTCTCAAACAAAAAACAGGCTCGCTCAACCCCAAATATTTATCTTCATTAAACAACCATTTAATTGCCATCTTGAATTAATCAGATCATTATGTCTTTGTTCCATCGATATTCAAACTATAAATACTATGTAATAAATAGCTAAAACTAACCATAAACATGACTTTAACATAACTTCCATATTTCATCAGATTTCAAGGAAGAATAGTAGTTGATTTACCTATGTATTTCATTACTCATTACATTATAATAAAATTTACTTTTTTTATAAATTCAAAAAAAATTAATCATGATAAAAAATAAACAACAATGAATAGATATCGCACGATCTAAAAAATCAATAGGTAAGATCAAAATTTATAAATCATATGTGATCTTAATAGCCCAATAATAATTAATTTTTTTGAACTAGCTGTTATCTTCATTTAAGTTGATCCCAATTTTAACCAAAGTTCTAAAACATGATACATTCAAACTTGAACATAAATTATAAGAAGTAATGAATCACATATCCTAATTAATATCTTCAAAAAAATAACCACTTAAAATAGAATAATTGTAGAATAAAAGACCACCAAAACTAATAGTAAACTCACTATAACATGACCATAGTAAGTAACCATCATTTATTGATCTATTTTCAAATACCAAATAGAGGAAATATCTATAGAAAACCTTACAAAGGAAGTGAACAAGGGGAATGAATATGAGAGGAAAAAATAAATTACATTTATTCATGTTACTTCAATATGGATGAACCAAAAGGTTTAAAATATCAAGATAATTGGTTGGAGGGTAGTGAGAGGTCAAGGAGTTGGTTAGGGTTTTATAGAAGAGATAAAAAATCAAACCAGGGAAGATTTTACCCACTATTTATTAAGGAGGTTCAAATAAACTCTACTATGATGTAATGTATTGCATTATGAACATTGTGCCTTTAGTAAAAGAGAATATCCAGAATTAAAGAATTTGAACCCCTAATTTCAGTATGTTTTAAAACCCCCATTTAATTCCCTTAACTGCCCCCATACCCTAGACCATAACATGGTACAATCCCCTTATCTATTTTAGTATAATACACCACAGACCATGGTGTGGAGACCCCTTAATAACCATTTTCCCCATCTCCTCTCTCTACTAAAATCCACTACAACCTGCCACAATGACCCCTTCTAATAGTATAATAAAATGACCCTAACCATTTCACCTTGAAACAACGAAGACCATGGTGTGGTGACACCCCTATCATAATTTCCCATAGAATGACCCAGTGAGAAACTCACCTAATGACTTCCTCATCTATAGAACACCATTCCCTTAAAAACATGCCCTTGGTTATTTTCTCATGTTTTTTTCACACAAGTGGACACCCTAAGGAAAAAATCTCTTTGAAATAATTACTATGGTTGTTTCATGTACCATGGTGTTGCCAACACTACACTAAAAACTCTAATATGGTACTCCCTGTGTTCAAAAATCCAAATAACTCTATTTACACACCCACGACTAATGGAGAGATCCACCACAACCACCACCAAATCCTATACTATGGTGTGGTGGCCTTCTAGGTATCCAAAACAGATATCCAGCCTCCCTGAAGACCTCTAAACTTCCCCTTGAAACCTCCAAGACCCGTTAAAACATAAAGAGAGGGATTATGATATCTGGACCCTTATATAAAATATCTCTCAAACAATTCTCATGATAATTTAAAACCAACCTTTGAAATAAAGGAATCCAAATAACCACTCCTTGAGATACCTCTCAAGGATCTCTTCAGGAAAAAAAATCACAAGCAAGATAACAAAAGTTAAGAGAATATAATCATGAAATATCAACTACTATATCAAAAAAGAAAGTGAAGGGATTATAAATAATCTCAATAAGGATAAATCATTAAAGAAACATGGGGAATTGATATTGTATCTAAAACTTTCACTCCCGAGTTCCCCCCTCCATGTCATTATGCCACCAACAGAAATGAACCAAGGAAATAACATGACCACAAAATAATTTCTCAAGATAGTCCTCGATCTCAACATGTCACTCCTAGAAGGATGCATCATGCTCTAAATCTATCTTTACCTATTAAATTATGTGAAACTCATCAGGAATATATCAGTGAATCTATGACACATGAAGGATATCATGTATTCGGGTCATCTATATAGTAATTTCTAACTGATACACAATAGCTTCAACACACACCAACACCTTGAAAGACCCAAAAAACCTAAGATAATGATTATTCTCATGGAAAAACTTTTACTTCCAATGATGAGGGGATTATTTTAAGAACAATTGATCTCTAACTTTGAAATCTATAGAAATCCTTCTATAAATCAAATAGGAATTCTGATGATACTATGCTTCCTTTATTATCTCACAGATCACCCATACCTTCTCTGTCATTCTTTGTACCGATTTGATCCAATAACAGTATAAAATTTTACCTCGATCTGACACAATAAAAATAATCAAGGTTATCTATATAGCGCTTTACATATATACATACAAATAGTGGAGTGATAATCATTATTTTAAGAAAACTCCACCAATGTTAGGTTCTGGGCCCATGAACCTATGAAATATTGAGGGAATACACACAACATTTCCTATAGAGTCTAAATAGGAAGATCCATATAACAATATATTTGTGGATAGAAATAGTGATAAGGAAAACATAGAGAAAAAATCATGTTTGAGACCTCTTCAAACCCTGGAGGTTAACCAATGATCATGATCATAGATAATCATCTTTGGAAACTCATGAAGCCTCACCACATCATCAAGATACTGCCTCAATAAAGCCTCCACTACGCTTGACTTTATAATCACTATGAATTGATCTAAATTCATTAAGTGTTCCATGATCACCCATGTTACATCACAGTCTCCTTGAGCTTAAAGATACTTGGTTAAAATTTCCATCTAAATATCCTTTCACATCCACCAAGTGAAATAAAGTAGCTAAATAAACCCACCAAGAATAGGTTTATTATCCTTCACACATTATAAAATCAAATATATAGAGACAGATTCTTCAATATATCATTTCATTACATAACACAAAAACTAATATTGAAAAGTGTGATACATCTTAACCACACTATAATATACCAAAAATGATGAACTGTGGAATTTAGAAAGAACCACATCACACATTGTCAAAGGAAAAAATAGTCTCCCTTTAAACAAAACCTAACACTAACCATCATCACACTATACTGTGAGATCATATCTATTAACAACTTGATCTCACCAGAACTCTACTTAAAAATCCCCCATCTGATATCCCCTCACCCACTACACTAAATATGGCTCCACTTTCATATGATATATTCATAATTTTCCCTAAACTAATCCCATATCAAGTTATATTGTGAATAAATCATTCCTCATTCTCTAAGAGTCTCTAGAATCTTACATAACACCATTGTACAAATTATTGATCAAAGCATAGACCACAACATTTCTATTTAATATTTAATAATAAATATTGAATTAATAATCCTACTTTAATTCCATCCACTATCACCACTTAAAATTAAATTAATGCTGAGAAAATGAATACCTCTAGTTCTTAAAATCTGTGAATACCAAAAAGCATTCATTGTGAGGTAATACCACCATAACATTAGAATAAAATAATTAAAACATGCTCAAGTTCATGGGAATAAAAGTTACTTTGATTATGTCATAACTACCATGAACCAAAATATATAACTATGTTATACTGCTTCAAAACACAATCTAGTCGAGGACATGAATCATCACAACAAACCTCATATATAATGACCTCTTCTAGAAAAAAGAACCATAAAACTAACCCATTTCTCATTAAAATACTTGAAGGAGACTTGACATAGTTCAATCCAAACAAACTCTTGATCCTTTCTAGTTAAAGATTTTATAGGAGTCTCAAAACAAGATAATTAGGGAATAAACCTTATATAGTAACTAACAAGACCAAGGAAAATACTTACTCTGGTAACATTCATGGGGGTTACCAAAGATAAAAATGCCTCAATATTAGAATGATCCATGACTAATCCATAATGATACATAACATGTACCAAGAAATAAACCTCATAGTCCCCAAACTCACACTTCTATAGCTTCCCAAAAATCTAATGATGATGAATAACACCAAAAATAAATCATATATGTTCTATGTGAACCTCATTTGACACCAATAACACAAGGATTTCATCGATAAAAATCAACCCAAACCAATCCAAAAAAACATATAAAACTAGACTCATTAGTCTCATGAAGATAGATGGAGTGTTTATCATGCTGAATAGTATCATAATGAACTCATAATACACATAAAGACATCAGAAATAAGCCTTTGGGATATCCTTATCCTTCACCCACATCTGATGATATCATTACTACTAATCGATTTTTAATAACCAACTAGATCCCTTCAAATGATTGAATAAATTGGAAATCCATGGAAGAGGATAATGATTATCCAATTTCACCTAATTCAAATAGTAATAATTGATACCCTAGTGTAGAATTTTATCTTCCTAATTAATAAACAAAACTAGAGAACTCTGATACAACACACTAGGTCAAATAATCCTCTCCATATGAGATCATAAACTAGAATCCACAACTCTTGTAACTCAGAAGGGGTCATCCTATACAAATACATCGATATAAGAGTAATTCCTTACTGTAGATATATCTAAAACATGCTCTTTTTTTGAGGTGTGATATCTCAACCTATTACATAAAAATATTAAGGTACTCATCAACTACCCCGTGAATCCTCATTAGGAGATCCTCCATGGAATTAAACATCATCCTAACTATCAAATACGATTGAGACTCATCACAGCACTAAACCATATGAGGGTCACTCGATTAAACCCTTAATGTCACTATTTTGTTTAATTTATATTATTTTACAAAATATATGGTAGTTTTATGTTTATTAAAAATTTTAACCTAAAACATGTAATTTCTATTTTTTTACTTATATACATAGATTTCATTAATTGTTTAGATGAAACCATATGGTTACCCTCACACAACTAGTTTTTAAGTTCATTTTGTTATGTCCATGGTTTTTCTACATGGTTGAGTCCAAGCCTTATAAAACCTACTAGAAAATATTTAGGGTATTTGGGGATTGGTGATGCTGGAGTACAACTTTCAGAATTTCATAAACTATATGATAATCATGTGAGTTGGATCTAAAATTTAACAATGTCATTTTTTTGGTTGGCGCATAGTTTTTTCAACTGTGTGAATTGCCTAGGTGAATCCATTAAAGATGTGGTGTTTTAGGTAGTGTATCCCACATGGTTATCACTTGATTTGGAAAACAATATTCCAAAACTACAAAGCCTTTTTAGGTTTATTAAATGTTTAATTTCCATTTCCCCCACTTGAAATTAACATTATCCACCACCACTTTTTTATACCATTCATTCAAATGAACTAGGTGCACCCTAGGGATATTACTACCTTCCTATCCTTCCATTTTTTTTACTTTAAACCATTGTTTTAAGTAGTTTAATCCTTTTGAAGTTCCTTTAAACCCCTTACTCTCTTTTACATCCCTTTTATCTTGATTTAAGTTCCTCCCATAAACCCAATGGAATATATTTTCCAATTTTAGGGTTATTATTCGACCTAATCATTGGTTCTTTTTCATATAGGGGTTTTAGTGGGAATTTATTGGCTCATTTGGGTGTTCTATATCATATGCGATGACTTCCATCTTGTTTTCCATTGAACTAAGGTGGGTGTTTCTTTTTTATCACTTTATATTACTTGACTTTAAATGATTAATTTTTTTAGAATGGGTATTAATTGAAATAATTCATTTATATATGACCCATGATGGACCAAAGTTATTTTAAAGTGTTTTTGGACGTTAACATGGAATGAGATTACATACCAAGGTTTTTTGAAAATGCATAAATGACTTTTAAATAAATCTTTTGGTGTTAAAATAGATTTTGAGAACCATCTTGATGTTTTTAAATGTGTTCTTGGTATCAATTTTTTTTAAATCAAGTTTTTTTGGAGATTATACTTAGTAAATAATATAAATGGATTTTTTGATTAAATGGGGCATGTTAAACTATGTGAATGATGTTTCAAAACTCATTGGTAGCCTTGAATGTTTTCAAAGGTGGTTTAAAGGGAAGTGTAAGTTTTCATTTAGGTTTCAAAAGTATTTTAATAAACTTTAGTCCCAAGATTTGATTAATACAAGCTTGAAATAGTTTGAGTTGTGATTATAATTTCAATCATGTTTTATAAAAATTACTATTTGACATTTTATAAAAAATGAGTTTTTATAAAAGTTTTTGTAACACCCCGAGCTTCCATGATACGCTTCTCATTCAATAATGCAATAGCTTGCATTGTACGCAACTTCGAGTTCTAAAACACCGCGACTAATCAAAGTAGCCGTTATGAATAGTAATAACCACTTTTTAAAATTATAGAAATTTTATATTTCAAAATGGACTTCATTTTTGGATTCGGAATATCGAAATTAGCCTATGTTGAATTTTTGGTATTTTTCTGAGAACTTCTAATTTTTTATGAATAGTGAAAAATACTTAAAAACAACTTTTTTAATCAAAATAATTTATAGTGATAAGTTATACTATTTAGTGGTTTTAAAGTATAATTAGAATATATTTTTATCATTTTATCCAATGGTGGTCATTAGAATTAATTTAACATTGAAATTGGACATAAACAATTGCCAATCTTTTGATATAAATTGTTTCTTAAAACACGCTATTTGTTGTGACAGCGGGAATTAATTATAAAATTAATTAATGAAACTTATATGTTTGGAATTTTGTAAAATAGACATCATTTTTGAATTCGGAATATCAATTATAGCTTAGGGTGAAATTTTGGCATTGTTCTGAAAAACTTCAATTTTTGATGAATAGTGAAACCACTAAGTGGTAGTTAAATAACTGATTTTTCGTTTAAATGAAATATTAACACTTCTGTGATTTGATTTTCAAAAATCCGACATACATGGTTGTCATTAAGAAGTAAAATGTGGTTGAATGAGATTAAAATAATTTTTGGTGAATAGTAACTCTTAAGTTCTTAATCGCGATTAGAGGTAATTAGTGTAGTTTAAGGTAAAAAATAATGTTTTAATAATATGAGATGAGCTTGACACATGTCCTACCCTCATTGGATGTTCCATGGCCGACCAAGACAGTCCATGGGTCAACTTGGGGACCCCATGGATCCACTTTAGTTGGAAAATGACATAAATACCTTTTATTTAATGTTAAAGTAAAAAATGACACAAACATGAAATGTTTTACTAAAACAATTTTTATATGGGGTTATACAAGTCATATTTTTGACTATAAATAGTAATTGGAAAGATAAAACTATTTCCTACATCATAGTAGTTTTTTTAGAATTTTTAGACATTAAATAAATTAAATTATTTATGACATCATGATGATGCAGCGATGACCTCATTATTTAACGATTTAAATAAAATGAGAAGATAATGCAAAATCCAAGGCTTATACTTGTCCAAAGCCTATTGGATGAGGAGATTTCGAACCCTTATCACCTTATCCACGAATTGTATAAGTTTGTGACCTTTAGAATCTGAAAATCATTGTATAATAATGTAACACTTCAATCTTTCCAAAAGAGCCCCTCCTCTCTTCTTATAAAAGGCCCCCACCTCTACCACCTTATTCACACTTTCAAGCCTTTTGGTTCGGCCAACCTCTACCCAAATACTCTCTCAACTTCTCTCCCTTCATCCTAGAAGCTTTACTTTAGTCAGAAAGCCATCCTAAGGAGTCCTTTTGATCAAATCAGAAGGAAGAACCCGAAGAAGAGGTAACATTTTCAGCACCCTCTTTCAAGTTTCTTTCTTCTTCCACTCCCTCTTTGTTTATTATTTCAATTATAAAATTATAACTCCAGTATCTTCTATATACTGTGATGTTATTATAAATATGGAACAACCATATTCAGTATTCTACCCATCATTTGAATGACATGTCATCATACGTGCGTACGTACGGCTTACCGTCTCCACGTCGTGGTGTAATTGTTATTCAATATATTATTATTTAGATGGGTATAATAATGATATGTAATTCATGTAAATAATAAATATAACATGATAATAATTCTGTATATATGATATACTATCCAATTATATATTATTTTAATATCAAAATAATGATATTGTTGCTCGTGCGTACGCACGGACTACCGTCTCCACGAACGCGATGAGATTCATTCTCCGTCGTATCCATTCAAGTATAATTATCATTTTATGATTTAAAAATAATGTTTAAGTACATGATATCATTCTGGATATGAATAAGATACAACCTATCCATGAAAAACACGACTTACGTAACAAAACATATACAAGAAAACGAGTAAGTTAACACCCGAAACAACGATAAATCTAAGATATTGTTAACAAAGCAATGTTAAAAGATCATATATGATATCATATGAATGTATATGATTTTTGTATAATTTAATAACAATTATTTCACCATTATACAGGAGGTTAACCTACCCCAACCAAGGAAAAGTACAAGGTAAGGGTTTACTTCACAACCTCTTCATTATCCAAGGTTGTTTATACATAATTATCTATTGGGACCTCGTTATCATCCACATCCATGTTCTTAAAAATGTCTTTCAAAACATTTTTACTATTAAATAGAAAATTTGTTAAAGTCATTTATACCCTTATACATTTTTGAAAGGAATCTTACCGTCGTTTTCCAAACAATGTAATTTTTGACCTCTTTGACAAATTTAAGGTAAGAATGTTTTTTTAACTTATACGGCGGGTGCGGCTATTTTCCGCCATTATAACTTCGTCGAAGCTTCCCTAACAAGCTTATAAGAATATATTCAAAGTAAATGTATTATTTTATAATTATGTGACTTTTAAATGATTTCAAAAAGGAGAGATATTACTCTCAAATAGCTTTGATTTCATCCATGTCAACATCCTTTGATGGGTTTTAAGTTTAATTGGAATTGATTTATGATACAAAACTTCCATTGAACATTTTGTGAAATATTTGACTGTGGATGTGTTATTTTTATACCATCCATAGTTTATGGAGAAATTGTTGACATTTCGTATGCTAGTTTTAATACGAATATTTATGTTATGTTTAAACCTATTCATATGAGGAATGTATTGGACTTAATATGTGACGGGTGGAGCCCGCTATAGCTCCTCGATGCATCGGTAGGTCTCATGAGAAAACTAGATGTGGAATTGGCCGAGGCCCTTTCCCAATTTGATTTATGGTTTTGGCCGAGGCCTTAATCATTTTAGACGTCTTGGCCAAGGCCTTGACAAAGTGTTTCAGAATGTCTGGCATTATACATTCCCTCATTATGAAAGTGGTTATTGATATTTCACATGATTATTCGTCTAGTAGAATATCCATGTGAGTAAGTAATGACATTATTTTATTTTACTTTTTCCATATTATACTGAAGTTCAAGTTCAATAAGGCTTTTGTTTTAGTTATACATTGCCTTAAATGCTTATGTTTTCTTATGAAAGTTTTCGCTATATTGTTAACCTTACTGAGCATCTGAGCTCACCCCTTTCAATGTTTTAATATTTTCCAGGATGTGAAGAAGTATTTTATGAATGACCTGCAGGGATAGTCCGAAGAGGATAGAAGTGTGGACTATTGAGACTATGTTATTATAGTTTTTCACTTTGTGATGTAATGTAACATTTATGAATGTATCTAGTGTTTCCAAGGCTACTAAACTAATCGGTCTTTCGAGACTTGATCTTTTGTGATCATGCCAATGTTACAAAGTAATGCACCGGCTCTGGGTAGCTGGGGTCGGGGCGTTACAGTTGGTATCGGAGGAATTTTAGTACAAACCTTGGAAGCTATATTTAGATAAACTCTGATTAGAGCACGTAGACCTAAGATGAACTTTGAGGATTAGTATAGAATAACTTCCTAGAATTTTGGTATTGTAGAGATTTTGTGAGTTTTCCGAGCAATACATCCCTGTCTGGATACGAGCAGGTAGAGGCGGCTCTGGCACAGATGTTCCTAGGGGTAAAACCCGAAAACACCGCTTTGAGCTAGACTCAAACGGGAACTGGTGCACGACAACGGGCCTTGCTGCACTCTTGGTTACGACACTCCCGGGGGATATGCTTAGGATAACTCTCATTTTCTTTACAAATCATTATGAAGGGTTTATGAGTATATACTTCCTCAAAGAAAACATTTTTATGATTATGGATTATATCCATAAATAGTTCAATTTATGTTAAGTGTTTTATAAGTATGGGATTATGTATCTTGATTCACAAACTGATCTAGTTTATTCCATTGTTTAGAAATGGCGCCTAGTGGAAGAAATGGAAACTGTATCAATGCACGCACTCCATGTAGGGATTGCCCTCTTGATCAAGATAATTATAGTGGGGATGGTGATGCAACTGGTGTCGATCAGCTAATCACCATACTGGGACAACTTACTCAGGTTATGAATAATAACCTTACCCGTATGGAGCACCCTGATCCACATCGTGGAGGATCAATGTTAGATCGATTCATGAGGCAACAACCACCAACGTTCAATGGGAGTACAAATCCCTTAGTAGCCGAGCAATGGATAAATTCCCTAGAGGAAATATTTCAGGCTTTGGGGAGCAGTGAAAGGGAAAAAGTTATCATGGCAGTTTACCACCTCACTGGAGATGCTGAACAATGGTGGTCATTGATTCAAAACATGAAGGAAGATAATGAAGTATCAAATATGGAATGGAGGGAGTTCAAATATCTGTTTTTAGAAAAATACTTTCCTTGCGACCATCGAGCAGATATGGAAAGGCAATTTCTGAGTCTGAGACAAAAGGAGGATGAGAATGTCACAAAGTATGAGGCTAACTTTACAAGGTTAGCGAGGTATGCTACAGATTACATACACAACCCAAGGAGTAAGATTTATCGTTTCTTTTATGGGTTAAAACCATTTCTCCGTCGAGCTTTAGTATCACAATCCCTCTCATCATGCGAAGATATTGTCTCGTGTGCTATCAAGACAGAAAAGGAATTATCTAAGTCTTATGACAACAAAGTAAAGCAAGAGAAGAAGAGAACGATGGAACAAGAGACAGATAAAGGGAAAAAGGGAAAGAAGAATTTTCCATTATGTGATAATTGTGGGAAGAATCACCCTGGTACTTGCCTAAAAGGAATGGGAGTTTGTTATAAATGTGGAGAAAAGGGTCACCAGGCTCGTGATTGTAAGGGAAAGAAAGAGGCTATCAATGTTGAATGCTACAATTGTAGAGAAATTGGTCATTATGCAAATGAATTTCCTAAGCGTCAAGGAAACTTACCTCAGAAAAGGCCAAGGGATCAAGGACAATCTTATGCTGTTACTAAAGTTGAAGCAGAATAACTAATGTATTGGTGCTTTTGGACTCATGGATTATATTCTCGTTATAAGAATAATGTGATATATATAAAGATTGTACTGCAGTACTTTTTTATTTCAGTAAGGTTTTAATATGATTAAGGTAATCATATTTTTAGTATGTGACAATAAGAGAAACTTTTCTTTGTTTGGGGAATCTGATGTTACAATTGATTTTGGAATTTAGAGACCTTTTAGAGAAAGTCTGGACGAAGGTATTTTGGATAACTATTAAGGTTGGAGTGGATTAAGTTGATCTTTGGATAGTATTGTTTATGGTTAAAAATTTATGAATATTATTTTTGGAATATTATGATACTATAGTTTTAGGAAAAGGACAACCTGCAGGGTGGGGCATAACCCGTCGCGTCGGACAAAGCTGCAGGAATCGAACCCACAATCAAAGTGCGACAGGCCTTTATTTCCTACCACTAGCCTACAGGAAGTCCCTGGTTTTTACAAAATAATTTTACTAATCTAAATGGTATGTGTTAACATTTGGAACCTTATACAATTAGGATAAGTATAATATTTTTGAGTTCTATTACCTTTTAGAGTGAAAGATGGGTTTTTGGTAAAGATTTATTAAAGAATGAAAGTCTACATGACAAGTATGTATATTCCCTTACATTCTTAGTAAATCTCCTAAATAAATTCCTCAACATTATAAAAGATAACTTAAAACAAAAATGTTGTCGGTTAACTTTTCCAACTGGGGATTCAATGACCGTTTAACCAATCACAAGTTTGTGATTTTCTTGTAGTTAAACTTTCTCTTAATCCTGTTTTCTATAACTCTCCATCAGACCTTGATGGTTTGTTTCTCCTCCATATCCATATTTTCATAGAATCCTAGAATGGGCTATATCGGGTGACCTTTGTACTTATCTTGCTTTCTTTTAATGTTATATATTTATTAACCTTATTTCCGATGTGGGTTTTCCACAAAGGTATTTTCTATTTTCAACATTTTATTTTCAAAGAAAATTTTCAAATTGCGAGGACGCAATTTATTGAAGGAGGGGAGAATGTAACACCCCGAGCTTCCATGATACGCTTCTCATTCAATAATGGAATAGCTTGCATTGTACGCAACTTCGAGTTCTAAAACACCGCGACTAATCAAAGTAGCCGTTATGAATAGTAATAACCACTTTTTAAAATTATATAAATTTTATATTTCAAAATGGACTTCATTTTTGGATTCGGAATATCGAAATTATCCTATGTTGAATTTTTGGTATTTTTCTGAGAACTTCTAATTTTTTATGAATAGTGAAAAATACTTAAAAACAACTTTTTTAATCAAAATAATTTATAGTGATAAGTTATACTATTTAGTGGTTTTAAAGTATAATTAGAATATATTTTTATCATTTTATCCAATGGTGGTCATTAGAATTAATTTAACATTGAAATTTGACATAAACAATTGCCAATCTTTTGATATAAATTGTTTCTTAAAACACGCTATTTGTTGTGAAAGCGAGAATTAATTATAAAATTAATTAATGCAACTTATATGTTTGGAATTTTGTAAAATAGACATCATTTTTGAATTCGGAATATCAATTATAGCTTAGGGTGAAATTTTGGCATTGTTCTGAAAAACTTCAATTTTTGATGAATAGTGAAACCACTAAGTGGTAGTTAAATAACTGATTTTTCGTTTAAATGAAATATTACCACTTCTGTGATTTGATTTTCAAAAATCCGACATACATGGTTGTCATTAAGAAGTAAAATGTGGTTGAATGAGATTAAAATAATTTTTGGTGAATAGTAACTCTTAAGTTCTTAATCACGATTAGAGGTAATTAGTGTAGTTTAAGGTAAAAAAAATAATGTTTTAATAATATGAGATGAGCTTGAAACATGTCCTACCCTCATTGGATGTGCCATGGCCGACCAAGACAATCCATGGGTCAACTTGGGGACCCCATGGATCCACTTTAGTTGGAAAATGACATAAATACCTTTTATTTAATGTTAAAGTAAAAAATGACACAAACATGAAATGTTTTACTAAAACAATTTTTATATGGGGTTATACAAGTCATATTTTTGACTATAAATAGTCATTAGAAATATAAAAAGATTTCCTACATCATAGTATTTTTTTTAGAATTTTTAGACATTAAATAAATTAAATTATTTATGACATCATGATGATGCAGCGATGACCTCATTATTTAATGATTTAAATAAAATGAGAAGATAATGCAAAATACAAGGCTTACACTTGTCCAAAGCCTATTGGATGAGGAGATTTCGAACCCTTATCATATTATCCACGAATTTTATAAGTGTGGGACCTTTAGAATCCTAAAATCATTGTATAATAATGTAACATTTCAATCTTTCCAAAAGAGCCCCTCCTCTCCTCTTATAAAAGGCCCCCACCTCTACCACCTTATTCACACTTTCAAGCCTTTTTGTTCGGCCAACCTCTACCCAAATACTCTCCCAACTTCTCTCCCTTCATCCTAGAAGCTTTACTTTAGTCAGAAAGCCATCCTAAGGAGTCCTTTTGATCAAATCAGAAGGAAGAACCCGAAGAAGAGGTAACATTTTCATCACCCTCTTTCAAGTTTCTTTCTTCTTCCACTCCCTCTTTGTTTATTATTTCAATTATAAAATTATAACTCCAGTATATTCTATATACTTTGATGTTATTATAAATATGGAACAACCATATTCAGTATTCTACCCATCATTTGAATGACATGTCACCATACGTGCGTACGTACGGCTTACCGTCTCCACGTCGTGGTGTAATTGTTATTCAATATATTATTATTTAGATGGGTATAATAATGATATGTAATTCATGTAAATAATAAATATAACATGATAATAATTCTTTATATATGATATACTATACAATTATATATTATTTTAATATCAAAATAATGATATTGTCGCTCGTGCGTACGTACGGACTACCGTCTCCACGAACGCGATGAGATTCATTCTCCGTCGTATCCATTCAAGTATAATTATCATTTGATGATTTAAAAATAATGTTTAAGGACATGATATCATTCTGGATATGAATAAGATACAACCTATCCATGAAAAACACTACTTACGTAACAAAACATATAAAAGAAAATGAGTAAGTTAACACCCGAAACAACGATAAATCTAAGATATTGTTAACAAAGCAATGTTAAAAGATCATATATGATATCATATGAATGTATATGATTCTTGTATAATTTAATAACAATTATTTCACCATTATACAGGAGGTTAACCTACCCCAACCAAGGAAAAGTACAAGGTAAGGGTTTACTTCACAACCTCTTCATTATCCAAGGTTGTTTATACATAATTATCTACTGGGACCTCGTTATCATCCACATCCATGTTCTTAAAAATTTCTTTCAAAAAATTTTTATTATTAAATGGAAAATGTGTTAAAGTCATTTATACCCTTATACATTTTTGAAAGGAATCTTACCATCGTTTTCCAAACAATGTAATTTTTGACCTCTTTGACAAATTTAAGGTAAGAATGTTTTTTTAACTTATACGGCGGGTGCGGCTATTTTCCACCATTATAACTTCGTCGAAGCTTCCCTAACAAGCTTATACGAATATCTTCAAAGTAAATGTATTATTTTATAATTATGGGACTTTTAAATGATTTCAAAAAGGAGAGATATTACTCTCAAATAGCTTTGATTTCATCCATGTCAACATCCTTTGATGGGTTTTAAGTTTAATTGGAATTGATTTATGATACAAAACTTCCATTGAACATTTTGTGAAATATTTGACTGTGGATGTGTTATTTTTATACCATCCATAGTTTATGGAGAAATTGTTGACATTTCGTATGCTAGTTTTAATACGAATATTTATGTTATGTTTAAACCTATTCATATGAGGAATGTATTGGACTTAATATGTGACGGGTGGAGCCCGCTATAGCTCCTCGATGCATCGGTAGGTCTCATGAGACAACTAGACGTGGAATTGGCCGAGTCCCTTTCCCAATTTGATTTATGGTTTTGGCTGAGGCCTTAATCATTTTAGACGTCTTGGCCGAGGCCTTGACAAAGTGTTTCAGAATGTCTGGAATTATACATTCCCTCATTATGAAAGTGGTTATTGATATTTCACATGATTATTCGTCTAGTAGAATATCCATGTGAGTAAGTAATGACATTATTTTATTTTACTTTTGCCATATTATACTGAAGTTCAAGTTAAATAAGGCTTTTGTTTTAGTTATACATTGCCTTAAATGCTTATGTTTTCTTATGAAAGTTTCCGCTATATTGTTAACCTTACTGAGCATCTGAGCTCACCCCTTTCAATGTTTTAATATTTTCCAGGATGTGAAGAAGTATTTTATGAATGACCTGCAGGGATAGTCCGAAGAGGATAGAAGTGTGGACTATGGAGACTATGTTATTATAGTTTTTCACTTTTTTATGTAATGTAACATTTATGAATGTATCTAGTGTCTCCAAGGCTACTAAACTAATCGGTCTTTCGAGACTTGATCTTTTGTGATCATGCCAATGTTACGAAGTAATGCACCGGCTCTGGGTAGCTGGGGTCGGGGTGTTACAGTTGTGAGACCCTATTTGATCTCCATGTGGCCTTTTATGCTCGTGGTATCTTAGGATCCCATGAGGGGATTCCTTATATTAATGAATATTTATATGATTCCTATGATTTGATTTGGATTATTCCATTTCCTTTGAGGGTCCATGGGGTGAGACATGAGTTATTTCAAATGATTCATATTTGACTTGTGATAGTTTACTTATGATCACCTCGATTTCAATTATCATAGGATACCTTGGGTGTGGGTGTAAGTTGCTTAGTCAATTAAATCCCTAACATTGGTTGATATATTACTTAGGAAAATTTTCCATGGGACCAGTAGATCCCATGGTGGTAACATTATATATGGGACTAAGAGAAACCTTGGGGGATTGTTATCCATTAGACCGAGGGAGATCAAGGGATGTGGGGACTGCGAGATCCCAAAGGATCAAGACAACCTAAGGGAATATTGAGAGATCTTCTAAAAATTCTTGTGAACGCTTATTGATTAGTTAAATTATGGTTATTTTAAGTAACTCTAGAGAACATTGGTTAGATACCATGATGCTAGGATCTTATTTAAAATAATTCTAGGTTATTTATCCATTTTATTTGACTATATTCCCTACTTCTTATGGAATTTCTTGGAACCTATATAGTTTTTTATTTATCCTTATCACATGACTTGACATATATGTGTCTATTTATGTTCTTTCCTTCTTCCTTATTTTATCTATTTTTTCAAATGTTTTGAAAATGGATTTGAGGAAGGGTTATAAAATAAATAAATTCAAATTGTTAATTTAATGTTCTTTAAAACAGTTTTATTATGAGTTTAAAGGGGGTGATATTTAAATATGAAAATTAGTTTTCTAAACATATTTTGGAGTGATTTGATAGAAAAGTGAAAAATATTTTTTATAAAACTACAGTGTGTTGGTTTAAAAAATGTGTTTTTAGGTCATCAAGTCTAGTTTTACTGGGAAATTGGGTTTCAAATATGTTTTGGAAATTTTTTGAAATTGGAAACCTATTTTGAGTTTTAAAGCATTCATTTAAAAAGAGGTTCATATAATATGATTTTAATTTGGGAATTTAAAATGTTGGTTTTCTGAAAAAAATTATTCAACTGAGGAAGAGTGTTTTCTAAGTAATTATTTTCTTTTATAGTGAAACAATAAAATAGAGTTTGAGCACTTATTTTATGTGTTTCTTGTTTCTTTATGTAAAGGCTTATGAAAAATGTATATTTTTTTTATGAATTTTAAACTATCATTTTAAGAATTTAATATGAAAGTGACTTCATAGATTCAGTGGTTGGAGACCTACAAGGTTTTATAGAGAAATCCTATATTTTAGTGGTTCTGGGTCAAAGTTAGACCAAGGATCACTCATTAAGTTTTGTTTGGTCTTTAATGGGATCTGTTTCATTTAGACAGTGATCGTGGGTCCTACAAAGGTTCTTGAGAGCAATTTGAATTTTCTTTCATATTTGAGTTTTGTATAGGCCACATTTTCCTATTGTATAATCTATATTATATATATTTATATATATTTCCACTATTTCTTTATTCATGGATTCAATTGAATATATGGTGTTGATATTATTTATTGATCATCTCATATTTAGTTGGCCTATTGTTTTCTTTCTACTGATTATTTATACTATTATATGAGGTAACATTATTCTCTAGGTATGTTCCATAGAGATTCTAGTATCCAGCCTATGGAGATTAGTAATTACCTTTGGGCCGTGTGTATATCTAGGTTGAGTGCCAGTTTATATGGCATCCTCTGCTGGTTCATTTCACTCACTCACTAATAAACAAATTATGATCTCCATTAGCATCGTAGAACATGACATGCCTCTATAATAAATTGACAATATTTTTCATGGAATAAATCAAATACTTGATGAGGATGAAATCATATAGAGATATATAAAAACATATAAAGCATCCTCAAGATAAATACTTCTCTGGTATCAACTCATAATCTTTTCACACATCATACAAGCTATTTTGACCTCCAACTAACATAGTCAATATCAAGGGCACCATAATTCCCTCCACAAAATTCACCAAATCATGGACTAGGGTTGGTGAAATGAAAAATTTCATATCTCCAAAATCAAAAAAGGCATATACCTAAGTTGAAAACTAGTATATAGTACCTCATATGACATCTGGCTCACCTAACACTATCAAATTTAAGGAAAGCATCTGACTATGGCCTAACCCATGACTTATTTGACATCGATGGTGGCCAACTCCATGGATACACTCTGAACAATATCCCTATGGGGGAGGGGAATAATTAGGCTTTCATATCCATCCCCATCCCCTCTCTACAAATAAAATACTAGATATCTCTATTGTGGCTACTACCTCATAGGATACTGCTACAATGGTTGAGCCTGAAGAGGATCACTATCACCACACTGACTATAGAGGAAGGTTAAAAACTCTCACTTTTATTTCACTAAACATAGTGAGCATAAAAAAACAATTTATCCACTATAAGAGGTTATAGAAAAATTATCTACAAATAAATATGTTAAAGAAGGAAAAAATTGTGTCAATATAGTCTGAAATTTATTCTTAACAGACAAATGAGAACATTTTTCCACTGATCCACTATATGAAGAATCTAAACGAATCCCCTCCCAAGATTATCTAGTCTATGATAATATCCTATCAATGAAATATTACCTCTATATAACAACATGTTAAGTCTTCAACATAAATGGGGAGTAATACTTGAGAGCTTTCTATAATAGGTATACACTACATCCCTATACTATTAACCAATACGTATCCTATTATTTTATAATTATTCGAGAAATAGTCCATGGTTATAATTAAAATTAAAATTTATAAATTTCAGAATTTTTATTTTATAAAATAGATATCATTTTTGAGCTAATAATTTTAAATTTATCTTAGGGTGAGTTTTTTGGATTTCTCTGAAATAATTGATTTTTAGGTTAATAGTAAAAATACCAATTTTAAAAATATCATGACTTTCATGAAATCATAATGATATAAACATGAATTAAAAATATAAAAGAACATTTTTATTAACCAAATATGTTTTTATGCAGTAAAATAAATCATTTAAAAATTATATTTAATTTTGAAACACATTCATGACTTTTGGGAACCTAAGTTTTATTTTATTCTAAAAAAACTATTTATAAATCTTTGCATTTAATAGTGTGGTTGTAAGGTGTCATTAAGTTTGGGAAAGTTTATAATTTAAAATAACCTTTATTTATTAATTATAATCCTATAAATGTTTTTTAAACACAACTACTCATGTTTATTTTTCCCAAATAAGTATAAACTTATTTTTACACATAAAAATTATTTTTTCTCAAATTGGTTTTTATGTGTTTTGTACTCTTATATTAGAATTAATTTATACTACTTATAGAAATTCAATATTGTAAAATGGATTCATATTTGGTATCAATATATTAAAATTATATTTTAAGGTTTATTTTATTTTTATTCATAAAATTATGTTACCATAGTAAAAAATTAGTGACCACGTTAAGAGTTAAAGGGGTTAAATAGGGGGTTAAACTAAGAGATAAGACTTCATATATCTCTAAAAATGGTTTAAATTTTATTATATTATTGAATTTAGACCCTAACTTATCCTATATTTTTAATTGAACTAAATTTAATCCACTTTATAACATAAATAAATTTATTATATTTAAAAGTTCTTAATATTTACCAGAGTGTCACTCCTCTCACTTATAAAAGGGAACCTCATCTACTAATATATTCACACACTTTGAGCCCATTATATTGAAAAATATCTACCAAAATATCTTCCAAAATTTCCTCCTTATTTCTTATAGGTCTTGGTCTCAACCAAATTCCATCCTTATAAATATTATTGTGTAATCCAAAGGAAGATACTTAGAGAAGAGGTAATCATCTTAATCAAGTTCTTTTGAAGTCTTTTTCATCTTCCACATCCTACAAATATTATATAACAATCATAATGTAATTAAAATAGTATATTTACTATAATTAAATGTTTTTATATTAATTTTATAATCATTTTGTACCTCATTTCCTTCTAATATAAAATGAAAGCATTGCTCATGCATACCTACAAACTATCATCTCCATAAAGCGACATGTTTCATTTTTCATTATCATCTCACATGGATGGTTATGTTGATGGATTTAATAAATATATATTATATTTATAATATAATTATTATTCTATAAAGATAAATTATCATCTACCTTCCTTCATTTCAATCCATTGAAAAATGAAGACATCACATGTGTGTATGTGCATACCACCGCCTACATGAAATGATGTAATTCATTTTTCATGACATAATTAAATGGATGTTCATAAAACATTATTTGATTTATAAATATGATATATATTACATGATTTAAATTATATAAGTGATGAGACCATGAACATGGTGTAAGGATCAGAACCACCAAATAAAAGCATGCATAAGAAACAAAACAGTTAACACCTAAATAATTGGTTATACTATATAATTATTAGTAAATGTGTAAAAATAAGTTATTAGTAAATCATATCCATAAATATAGATATAAATATTTATTTTATATGTATTAATAACAAATAAATAAAATTATAAAGTAGTTTGGAACACATATGGCCATGTGGGAATTCAAGGTGAGGGTTTATGTTAAAATCTCACTTCTTGTCAGGATTGTTTATGTTTCAATTTACATTAGGGGAAAATTGTATATTATTTATATTATAATCTTAATCTATTTTATTTTCCTCTATTTATCTCTTTTTTTAATTATTATTTCTATTTTACAACTTTTTGGTACTCCAACCATCAAAATAAAGTTTTTAAGAAAAGATGACCTTATTCCACCATTTTAGTCAGGAATCTTTCTCTTCCACATACAAATTATTATTTTTCATTAAGTATGTTTATTTTCATAATTAAATTATTTTTAAGGAAAAATTTTCCTTTCGATTCAATTTTTTAAAAGGAATATGTTTTGAATTTTTTCCGTATAAGTCATCTTTTTTACTTTTTATAAAAGTAGGAAAAAATGTTTTTTTAACATTTACTGCATGACAAAATTTTCCATCCATAATAGACATTATTCATTATTAAAATTCTTGTAATTTTTTTCATGGTGTTTTAATGAACGTCCTATTCTCCTTTTTTGGGAATTTTTATTTTTAATAATTTTTTTAAAAGAAAATGATATTTCCTCTTGTTTTCAAAGACACTTTCTATAGTCTTTATAAATGGAATTTTTTCATCTATATAAATATCCATTAAATATTATTGTGCTTCACTGGGGATATAATATAATGATACCATGTAATTTATTTCTCTAGATTACTTATGATCATGTTTTTTTATTTATTGATTATGGAAAATATTTTCATTCCTTATGATAGTCTTCAAATGTGGATATTATTGTTGATTATGTATTGTATTTTTTATTCACTCTTTTCATATGATGGATGCATTTGACTTAGAAATTTATAGGTGGGGAATGATAAAAAGGTATCTCCTTGATTCATCAATAGATCTCATGAGACAAACTATCTTGGTTATTTGGCATCCTCCTTACCTATTTATGTCTGATATATTGAAATAATGCCTTAATGGTAAGATTATAAATCATGACATTATGAATTATTTTATTATGAAAATAGTTATTTCTATCAATGTTATTATTTATATTTCTATTTCATCCATGTAAATATTTATATTTATGATATTAATTATATTGAATTTTTTTATTATTGTCTATATCTTTCATATTATACATGAATTAATTATTTTATGATATATTTCCTTGTATTCTTTCCCTTATTGATAATAGGAGATCACCCTTTAGTTTTTTTATTATCTATAGGGTACCCATAAGTGAACTTCAAATTATTTTAAGAGATATACTAGAAGAAATAATAATTTCTCCCTAGAATTTAAGTTGTATTTCATGTTTGCGTATGTAATGTAAGAATCATGTATGTGTATAGTCTCTAAAGACTAATAAACCATTCAATTATATGGGATGTGATCTATTTCATCTTATTCAATTTTAATATAGTAAACACGGCCTCTAGGTTACTATATTCAGGGTTATTAATGTTGGTATTAAAGCAAGTTTAGTACAAACCTTGGGAAATATATCAAAAGAACATAGTGTAAATATTATGACAAGCCTTAATATATTTAAGAAACTATTCTAAGATATTTTATTTATATAGGAATTTTATTATATGATTAAATATTAATAATTTTATAATATAATATTTTATATTACAATGATTATAAATGGTTCCTAACAGAAGAAACTTAAACTATATCAACATCTATATCTTATTTAGGGATTTAACTCATGATTAATTCAATGAATTCAACAAGGATGGTGTTGTATATGAGGTTATCATAACCATATTGTTTCAATTAACTCATTTCTTGACCAATAACCAAACTTGTATAGAGAAACCTATTGATCCCCAATATAATTCAACAATGTTTGATTTCTTAATGTGTCCACAACCTATATCTTTCATTATGTCTACTAATACATTATTATCTATGAAATGGATCAAGTAACTAAAGAATAGATTTCTTTATTTGGAAGTTAGTGAAAGGGTAAAAGTTATAATAGAAATTTATCACCTAATAGGAGATAAAAATCAATAGTATTCATTAATCTAGAACACTAATGAGTCATATGAAATAGATAGTATGGAATTGAAGACCTTAAAAGAGATATTCTTGGAAAAATACTTTCCTTGTAATAAACTAGATTATATAGAAAGAAATTTACTTAATATTATGGAAAAGGAAGAGGAAAATATTTATGAATTTGAATCTAACTTTATAATGTTAGAAACTCATGTTGCGTACAATGTATGTAATTCAAGAAGTAATAAAAATAATTTCTTTGATGGAATAAATCCTAGTTTTAAAAGGTAAGTATTCTCTAAAACTTTTTTAGTATATGACTATAGAGTATTAAGTTTCATAAATATAGAGAAATAATTCTCCAAGTCTTATGTTTTCTATGGAAATCAATAAAATAAGTAGGTGACTCATAACTATAAAGAAATAAATAGAGAAAAATAAAACAATTGAATGGTGTAATTTCCAACATGTAATAGTTATATAAATAAACACCATATAAAATGATCTATGAGACTAATAGTTTTCTTAAATTATTGAGATAAATTCCATTAGTATCGTGAATGTAAGGGAAGGAAATAAATTTCCAATGTCTAATGCTTCATCTATAAAGATATGGGTCATTATTTGAATGAATATGACCCAATCTTCAAGGAAATTTACCTTTAAAAAATAAAAGGGAGAAATTCCATGATTATGAAATCACAATATATGATTTTGAAGTCTTAAATGATATAATAAAATGTACTTTTATTATAAAATCAATGTTAGATGATATTTTTTTATTCTGGATCTACACACTCTTTTTTATCTTGCATGTTTGCTAAGAACATTAAATCATCCCCTAACACTCCAAAGAAATAGTTATCAATCATTAAACCTAGTGTGAACATTATTGCAACAAGGATATATCGATCAATGTCTATTCATATTCCTAGATATTCCCTAGTTATAGAATTTATTTTCATATATATGATTGACATTGACATAACTGTCGGTATGGATTTTATTTCAAATTATAATGCAATAATTTATTATCGAGAGAAAGATATGACTATTTATGAAAGAAGAAGAGAATAAATTTTAAAGGAGATAATTCAATATTTTAATATTTTATAGATCCACCTCTAGTAGATCACCTTAATGAAATTATAGAAGAAGAGGAGAAAACACTATCTATGAATGGGATAGGAATCCTAATGATAGAGGATGTGCCTATTATTCAAGAATACATTGATTTATTTACCAAAGAATTATTAGGACATCCACCTAAACATGAAGTTTAGTTTTATATAGAACTCATACTTGATGAAAAACCTATATCCAAGACTCCCTATATAATAGAACTAGTTTAATTTTCAAAGTTTAAGAAACTACTATAGGAGTTATGTCATAATATATTTATACACCCTAATGTTTTACATTGGGGAATCACTATCATATTTTTGAAAAAGAGGGATGTGTCTATGTGGGTGTTCATCAATTATAGGGGGATAAATTCCATTAATATAAATAATAAGTATCAGTTTCCACACATTATTGATTTATTTTATCAGATTCAACGAGCTTAGTATTTTTTAAAAATTGATCTTCTCCCTAGTTATAATAAATTAAGGGTGATGAAGGATGATATACTAAAGATACCATTCCATGTTAGTTATAAACATTTTGAGCTTATTATAATACCCTTTAGATTGAATAAAAAACCTTATTTTTTATGGATATGACGAATAGAGTATTCAAGGATTATCTTGATAAATTCATGGTGGTATTCATTGATGATATCATGATATACTATAAAATCTATGAAGAGTGTCAGAATCATTTTTGAATAATTCTTGAGACTCTTACGAAAAAGGGATTATATTGTAAATTCAGAAAGTGTGAATTTTTTATCTAGGGAGTTTCTTTTCTTGGACAGATTATATTTGATCCCTTAAATAAAAGTGTAGTCAAATAATGGACCAAACTATATAATATAAATGACAAGCATGGTTTACTTGGTTTAGTAGGATACTATTGGGGATTTGTTCAAGATTTTTCTCGATTGTCCAACCCGGTAACCAATTTGACATGTAAAGGGGTTAAATTCACCTGGTCAATGGAATAGAATAATTTTTTGAGGAGGTAAAGATAAGTTTGTTTAATGCATCGATATTAAATTTACCATTGGTAATGTAAGGATTTGTAATATATAATGATGAATCAAATAAAGGGAAAGGTTTTTTCCTTATGAAAAATCATAGAGTGGTTGCTTATATATCAAGGAAATTAAAAATCCATGAACAGAAATATCAAACTCATGATCTTGAGTTGATAGCTATAATATTTGACTTGAAGATATGAAGACACTATCTCTATAGTGAAAGATATGACATATATACAGACCAAAAAAGTTTTAAGTACATATTATCTTAGAAATATATCAAAATGAGGAAACTAGTATGGTTAGAACTACTCACTGACTATGATTGCTCGATACACTACCACTTTGGGAAGGAAAACAAGGTGGATAATGAATTGAGTAGGAAGGACTATGGAGTTATGACCATGATAAGGATTTATAAGGATCTCGTGTCTAGGGATTAGTAAATTTCAATATTTATATTGCTAGGCATGGGGAAAGATCATTACTTTTCCAAGAAATTAATAAACCATCTGTACTAGAAAAGATAGAAAATATCCATTAGGATGATAAAGATTTATAAAGGGATATTAAATCAGTGAATGACAGGAAATTAAGAGACTTAATTTATAAATATTGATTTTTGATGTTTGGAAATAGATTATGTGTTCCATCCATACCAAAACCAAAGAGGGATCTATAAGATGAGGCACATAGATCAAATTTCTCTATACACTATGGTAGCACAAATATGTGCATGGATTTAAGAGAATATTTTTGGTGGGATTGTATGAAGCTGTAAATTTCAGAATATGTGTCTAGATTCTAGGTGTGATAGTAGGTAAAAGTTGAAACAAAAAATCCTAAGGGAGTTATGAAAGATCTTCCTATACAAATATGGAAGTGGCGCAATGTTACATTAGACTTTTTAACTTGAATTATGAATAATACTTGGAGAAATTATGTTATATAGGTCATTATTGATCACCTTACCATGTATGAACATTTCCTACAAGTAAGGGAAGATATACCTTTTGAGAACCATGATCAGCACTATATTAATGATGTTGTGTGACCTTAAAGTGTGTCTTTATCAATTTTATATGATTATGACCATTAGTTCACATTGAAGTTTTGGTTGAGTCTTTAGGAGGCTCTCAATATTGATATATATTTGAGAATTATAACAACTCGGGCCCAATTACAGCACTGACACCCTAACTTAACATGGCCATCAGGTCCTGGCCTACTAGGTACCAGCAGTTGACCCAAGGACATGTGTTCCCCTACCTAGCACCCACCAAGGTGCCTGAATTGATTATCAAACTTATGACTATCCCCATAAGACAACATTATCATGATGAGGACATCAACCTTGAGCCATTATATTAATTAAAAAAATTGGAGAAGTATAAACCCAAAATATGGAATATTTAAGGTTAATTAATAAATTCTTTTTCAACATATTTCCCATTGTCTGCCCAAATTGAAGCACATAAAAAATAATGTTTCATGATCCTTACCTAATTATATACCTTGCAAGAAACATCACATCACTTAGTATGTTCAAAAAAAATTAAAGGTATTTTCATTATATCCCACGGGGACCTAAAATCTCATCTTATAACCAGTATCCCCTATTTATACCTCCTATGAAGTTCACCTAACACCATTTCCCTACCTACCCATGTATCCTAACCATTTCCTATCTCTAAATTCCATCCTATATCTAAATAATAATCTCTAAAATCACCCAATCACAAACCCCCATCCACTGGTAAAACTAATGGGTTGAAAGTGAAGGGAGGGATGATGGCTCCGGAATCCTACCTCCAATAGGCCACGAGCTAGAAGATAACAATGGGGTATATAGTCCCAAATGGGATGAATTAACATATTAATATAAGTTTAAATAATAAGATATAATATGATATAACACTAATTAAAAAAATAAATAAATAAATAATCAATCACAAAAAATGGATGTAATGTCATGCATAACTAAAAAATGAAATTTACTAAAGGAAACCCTAGGAAGTGACCACGAACTCAGATAGATCTTGAAAAACCACTCTGATCCAGTAATGTGTAGCTTGATCACCAAATATATATTATAGATATGAAACACAGTTTATATATACATTGATTGAGAATAAAAGTACACTAAGTAAGATCCTCCACATAACCACCCATGAAAAATGTGAAAGAAGCATACTAAATCCTAGTGAATAAGCAATGAAACCAACTCTTTACCTAATAAGATAAACAACATCCCATCATCACAATGGATCACTCACCTAGTAACACATACAAGTAATAATATCCATATTAAATCACATTTATATAGATGAAAGGTATATTTATTACACTTCCCCAATGGTGTGTCTCTCTCACACCTCATGAACTCAAATATTATAAAATCATACCTCCCATATTTCATCCAACCCTTACCCAAAAACTCATATCAAGACTTTCATATCATGAAATATACCAAGATCTCATCCTTATAAATAACCAAGTGGAAGTCCAGAATCCACTAAAACCCATGTATCAGGCATTATACCTCAAGACATTATAGCGTATGAATGTAAGACCATGGGAAGACATAAACACCATAATTAAATTCAATTATAAGCTATAACCTTAAGTTGTTATATCCCTCAAATAAATGTATAGTAATACTAAGAGCGATCACAACCAATGTGAGTCCATGCCCTATACCTTAATCCATTGCAAACTAAGTATTACCATATAATATACTATAGATGAATAGAGATTGGGGGAGATAGAATAGTTATCTATACATTCTCTCACCAACCTGGATGTTGGGGAAACCCCTCCAAAAACATCTAGGTTTCTATTTCCCTACTAACTCAGGTGCTAAAGTGTATGAAATACAAAAATATAAAGAATATATCACAAATGAACACTCTAAAAAAAACTAACTAGAATTACACTCAATAGTAGTTTTCTTCCCATAAGACACCATGTAATATCCCACCCCTCCTCGTTGGCTTGAGAAGGAGGTAGGATATTACATATCCTTAGGTGACATACCCAAGACACCAAAGGCTAACAATAAATGACAAGGGTTTCATTTACAATTAGGGTATGATTTTACCTTTTTAAAATAAATAAACAAACCAAGATAACCATAATCAAAAAACACTATATAATACATGATAAAAATGTAATAAAACTAAAAGTAATACCAAACTGACCACAATACCAATCAATAAACTGAGCACCATATCAGAGTACAAATAATAAGACAGTACCAGAAAGATCAAATACTCCGAAGACATAAACTCTACAGCTCCCAACATGCTCCAAGCTCTAATTCCACAATCCATGATCATGGTATCATAATGAATCACTAAATAAATGAGATCTTTCTTGTTTATCTATGTCTTGAAAAACAATATCTGAAAATGCACCAAAGTTACCAAGCAGGGGGTGAGTAATTAAAATCAGTAGGTTTTTCCCAAATGACTACCCTACTCACGACACTAGGATAAAACATGCTATAACATTTATATAAAAAAATTATATAAAACCATTCTAAATAATTTCAACTGTGTATTTTAATCCCATGAAATTCCAAACAAAAAAAAATTTCTATATCAAAAAATTTATCAAGGATAGAGAACAAACAATAATTTAAACCATTTCACATTCTGTTTTTCATAACCATTACATGATTCGTACATACACACACACATGCATGCATACATTAGTGATAGTTCCATACTCATGAGAGGTTTTTCATCCATACACTAAGTATTTACTATGTTTCCAATCTTCTATTTCCACAATGTAATACACCCTTTATCCATGTCCATGTCCCTTGTACCCTAATAGAACACACCCCTTATTGAGGATCACATCGAAAGTATGAACTCACACTAACACGTGTATGTTAAAACAATTCCAAACCAACAAAATCAATCCATTTTAGTAAAAACATCCCTTTTTTTAAAAACATTTATATCAAGTCATTTCCATGAATCAAAAACAATACATGTTGTAAAAATTCATTTTAATATCATGAAATAAGAACTTTTCACAACAACAAAATTCCACAATTTTTCAAACCATCTCTAAAGAGGGTTTTTACCAAGTGTTGAACATCAATTTCACAATATATTTCAAAAATTAAAACAATTTGAAACATCTTCTTCAAGTTCTAATAATTGGAGTCAATAGTAAATCCACCTACCTCACAAACTTAGGCAAAAATGAAGAATGACATGAATTATTCAACAAAACTGGATTGAAACTATAAAAACCCATCTTAGATGTTGTTACCTATCAACCAAACAATATTATCTCATCATAATTATCATAAAACAACATATATATATCCCCAAAAGATTAAATAAATGATTCCAATAGAGGTAAGAAGAATAAACTAAGGCAAAACAACCAAGAACAGTCACTTACCAAGTAATTCGAGCTTCAACACACCAATATTCACCAATAGATTGATCTCAGATCAAGAGGAATGGTATCCACTAACTTTAAGAAGAGAGTAAAAAAATTTAGGGTCATAAAAGAGTAAAAAATATCCCTTAATGAGCAAAACTATATTAGATACAAAAATTTTAGATCTAACTTATAGACATGCATGGTTAGGGCACATGGTTAAGCAAATTGTGTGCTAACTATGCATAGAAATTTGACTCAATAAGCACCTATCATGATTGGATTACATGGATAGACAAACTGTACATCAACCCTATAGAATCCCTCTATCCTAAAAATCATGGTATCTCTTGGGTGGCCACACATTTTGTCCAAACCGTGCACCTACCAAGAGCCCATTGTTTCACTTTGTATAGTTTCCTGGAGGTGTTTCATGGTTTATACTAACTGTTCTCAAAATGTTCATTTCACACATGTCAAAATGTATGAAGAAATTTGAAATGTATTAACCTACCAGCTACTATAAAAGTGGAGAGCAGGGTCATACCACAAAGAGAATGTGAACAAGCACTTGGAAAATCCTTTTGAAATAATGTTCAGGATAATGAGTTTAAAAACGTGATAAACTACTAAAAATTATAAAAACTAAATAACTACTTAAAAACAACTAAAGTAAATAAAACTATCTAATTGAACTAATTTAATCTATAGAATAAATAGGTGGATATGGAAGTGTTAGAGTTGTGATGTCCATTCAGGTTCATTCTTTACCAACTATTTAATTCTCACATCTGAATATTTATTTATTCAATTATCATGATTCCAAATTTAATCAAAATACTATTAGGTCTTATTATTTGATGTTAGATAGTATTATAATTTTCACAAAAATTATCCGTTATTTTTTTCTTGCCTAATGAATAATTTGTGCTTCATTGTAGCATTGAATTTCTTGGTGAAATACCACAACCTGTTTCTCATAAAAAGTGGAAGTAACTATTTGTGTCAGGTTCACTCATAATAAATAACTTATTATGTATCACTCATGCGTGTTTTAAGGAGAATACATGAAAAATATTAATTTTTTAATTAATATAATTATTTATTCAAAATTTGATCATGTGTGATTTACAATTCTCTCATGTGCTTGACCAATTTCCAGATAAATAAATTCTTTTATGATATCCAATCCATGATTACTTATTAGATATCACATGAACATGCACCAAAGTAGGTGCACAGACTCCAAGTGACAATTAATTCAAAATAAAAAATAATTAATTAAATAAACATCCAATTAAAATAATAATAATTTAAAAGGAAATAAAATATTGAAATAAAATAAGCCATGCATACACCATCACATTAATCAATACTCTGACATATAATAATTATCCTGTTATCATGATGAAATGACCCATAAAATAATAAAAAGAGGGTACCACCATGTTTGTGTTGTTGTAATTTTCACTACAATTCACCACTAATGGTCTCAAAATAGTGACCATCGCTCATCGATCATTGAAACACCGATGTGAACCGCCAAGAATGTATGTCAACATGAAAAAATAGTTAGATATGTGTTTTCTATCATTTTGTAGTGTCGATCTTTGAAAAGAAAATATAATCCTACACACATGTTATTGATGCACTCGAACTACCATTGCGATAACAATGGACCACCAATAAAATTGAACCTTACCAAAGTCACAACGAGCTAGAAGTGAGGTTGTGTGTGGTGCAGTGGAGGAGAGGGTGCTTGCTGGAGCATTGCAGCATGAGGCAACAAGGAGGTATCTGGTGTACTGGTGTGCAGGAGGGGTGGAGCACTTCCTGGTGCTGGAGGATTAAGTTGGAAGGAAGGGGTAATGGAAGAGAGATAGGGGTAGGGGTGGTGGGGTGAGGGAGGGGGGAGGGCGGTAGGGTAGAGGGGGTAGGTGGAGGGAAGTGGGGGAAGGGGGTGGCGGGGGGAAGAGGGGGGAGGGATAGCAGGGAGAGTAGGGGGAGGCACATACGGCACCTTGGTAGGGTTTCTTGTGGTTGTGTCCAAAAGAAAAAGAGGAGGGTTCCCCCTTCTGGTTTTTGAATACCTATATGAAAATGTTAGAGAAAAAAATAGATATTCAAAATTAAAAAAAAATTAAAATTAAAATTCAATTATATAAAAAGTTAAATAATAATAATAATTGAATTATAATAATAAAAATAAATATTAAACAAATATTTTTATAAAAAATGAAAATTAAAAATTGATTAACCAATATTGAAGTTATAAATAATATACTAATTATGTAAATAAATAAAATTAAAAATGAAATTTAAATAAATATATGTATATATAATTATATATATTAAGAATAATACATAAAATATAATAAAATTATAAACTATATTAAATATAATAATACTACTATTCAATATTAATCTAATTTATAAATAATATAAAATAATATTAAAAATATTAAAAATATTAAAAATATTTCAAATAATATAAAATATTAAATAATAAATATTATTAAAAAACAAATTAAAAAATTTCTAATAAAAACTAATAAACTAATAATAAAACTAATATTAATTAAACTACTAAAAAATACTAAAAGTGTTATATATGAAATTTTAATAATGTATAAAATTAACAAAAACTAATAACAATAAAAATAACTTATATTAATATATAATTAACTAAAAATTTAAAAAGTAACAAAAACACTAAAAAACTAAGAAAATAAAATAAAAACACTAAAAATGATTAAATTTTTTAATTATAAGTAAGTTATAAAATTATAAAAATACTAGTAAAATACATATACATAAAATCTTCCACCCATAAGCCTTTTTACTTCTAAGAAAAACAATCAGAAAGAATACCAAGTGGACTTGTAGAAAAATCAAAACATCAAAGTTACAAGTTCAAAAAATTTCAATTCCTTTTACCCACAAAACTTTTTCATTCATTTAAAATTACATTTAAAAAAATAGTTTCTCTTCCACTCAAATTATTTCTAAACCAAGCATCTACACTCATGCATCATGTGACTTACCTCTCCATCACTCTCATCGCTCAAATTAATTTGATCAAAGTCATGATCAATTATCTTACACTTTCATGCTTACCATAGGATTTCCATGAATATCACATCTCTACTAGTGGAAATAAAAAATAAAACATCAATCTCAAGGAATTAATATTAGTTTCAAATGTCTCTGAGGCCTCAGGATGATGTGTCATAAAAATTATTGTTTTGGAAAAAAAGAAGGGTTTAATCTTGAAATAAATATATGATAATTGCCAATCCAAATATCTCCCTCAAAATATCACTCCCCTGCACTTAAAACATTTCTTGTACCCAAGAATAAGAAAATCCAATGTTTATTTTTTTCCTTTTTCTTAATCAATTTATTTTATGAAACTCACTCAAAAACATGGGTTGGAAAAACCTGGTGAGTATCAACTCTAAAACCCCATGAAATATATGTTAGATAAAATACCAAAGAGAGGTACACAAGTAGCATGTGCATTGTAGCATCTTAGTGAAAGTAGTATATATAGAAAACTCTCTATATCTTGGATTATTGAATCATCACTTTTATAGGTATCCCTAAAATTATGGTTTACCATGTAATGACCAAAAAAGTACTCATTGTTGGAAACAAAAAGAATCTATATTCCCACATTAAAATTCATGTAATGAATGTGGATACTATGAAATATAACACATATTATTGGGATGATTTTACATCAATCCATGTGCATAAAATTACTACATACCCTCAAAAAACCCTCTCTATGAATAACTATATCCCCCATACTGAGATTGAAAATTGTCTTGAAAATATTCACAAAATGGGAAGGGAAGGGTGTCTGCAGTGGTCTTATCCTAAAAAGGCTTATTCATGGATTTTAAGGGATACCTGATGGTGAAAATGCAATGGTGTCTCAGTTGGTCAAAGGGGATAAAGAATCAAACAGATGCCTCTTTCATTTTAGTTCAAGTTTAAAAATCCTTATCACTTTGATGAAAAAACATTGAAATTTCTAGAAGAAATAACATGGTAAAGATTCCATCAAGAAAAATATAAATAGGAGATGATGAAAAAAATGTCATATAATCCTCATGGGTATTGAAATAAAATTCTGGACAACATAGATGATCATGAGTATAAATATGTGTCTAAAAAATATACAAGTTTTTTAAAAATATTTTCAAAGAATGAAATAATATCAGCTATCATATATGTAATGAGATCAAGGATCAAAGAATTCTGAATAGGAATCATGTGCTCAAACTTTCTAGGGACATAAGTGGTATGCCCTCGACTATGTTACGACAAAAATGCAATTTTTTTCATGTGGGTTCAACAATAACAGGAATGATAGTTTTTTTCATTTTTTTCATTTTTTTTTGATTTTTTTTGTTAGTTATTTTACATGGTGATTTTGGAATCATAAAATATGAAAAAAAACAATTCCCTATGTAAGTGTAAATAGATGTGGAAAGGTATCTTGTATTCTATTTTTCTCCAAAAATGATGTAACTGTAAAATATACACATTTATAACATATACATTCATTATATCAAATAATTCACACCATAATTAAAAGCATGTCGATCATAAAAATATTCATGATGAATTCATCTCCACTTTAGTTCTAGGAGAAATCACATTATGGTCAATTCATTCCATTTTATTACTAAAAAACAAAATTAAATAAAACTAAATGTAGTAAAAAGAAAACAAAAAAATGATGGGTTGCCTCCCATTGAGCACAAAGTTTACTTTGTATTCATACAAACATTGATAAAACTCCACAAGTATAGAATGGAATGAAACTACTTCTTTATCTAGGTAAGTTTTGAATCCATTCATCGAAAATGAAATTATCCTATAAGATTCACAATATATCAATGGAAACTTGTCAGTTAAATTCATTTGTTGAATGAAATGAAAATAGACCAACTTATAAGGGAATGGATATACCAATTATGAAGAAAAACTAACCTAATAATTGAAAATTGTGCAAAGGTTATCATCATGAAGATTAAGAATATTACCACTTTGAATGTGCACAAGAGAAGAAATTTCCTTACTAGAATCTTTCAGTGGTTAGCTTATATCAATAATATCCTTGAATATGTCATCCCACCTTTTTATCACATAAACTTTAATTACACTTTACAAAATCGAGGATCTTTAAGGTTTAGTGTCTTGGAAACCAGGAACTTAAAACATGAAAACAACATAAAGAATTCTTCTTAAACACTTGAAAGGCTTCTCCTCATGTTCACCCTAGGCTCATTACTGAATCTCATAACCTGGGGACATACATCAAAAGAAAGGGTGAGCAGAAGGCCCAGCAAGGGAAACAAGTGAAACATTTTACATATGAACTTGGGATACATCAATAAAGTCATGAAAAGAACTTTAAGGCATGAAAATGAAATCATGAGGCATATCATAATAAAAATAAAACTTTTTCATAACTTGAAGATGTGGCTGCAACATTTAATATTGGCAATCGTTTCGTTTCACCAAGGTCCATCCCCAAGGTGTCATTAAAAAAATTACCAAGGTTATTCACCAAGGCGTCGTTAAAATGGTCATCTCTAGAGATTAAGTCTTTACCCAATGCATTGGAGCGCTATCAGGGCGCACCCTTAAATTTGCCTTTATTATCATGTGAGCCACATATATCATCATCAAACATTTCATAAATAACCCATATAGCATAAAATAAATGGGTTTCATTTCATAATCATAACATTTTAAAAACTGCTTTAATGACATGATCTTTACGGCACTTTAAACCCATGGAAAGGGAAGCGGGTCTCATGTATGTAAATCCCAGAATTTAAAATGGAACATTTTGATATATATGTGAATACCCTTGTAGAAATAAGAGCTTTGAGTATTCACTTTATAACATAAAATAATTTTTGAGAAAAAAGAGAGGCATTTTGAGGGGAAAAAATCTGCAGCATAACGGCTATGTTACAAGGTTTTAGAAAACATTGAGAAAAGAGGGGACATGGGTCAAACATTAATAAATGACCCATCATACAGTAGAGGGACAAAATATAAGGGATTTATGAACATGGTAATGAAATTTGAAAATATACCATATGAAATGAAGAACATGAAAGGAAGAAAACAAAACAAGATTTCTCTTGTGAAAATTCGGCAGCCTAACGGCATCACATAAACTTCAACAAAATTGAATTGACAAGGTCAAATAGGGTCTCTCATCATATGAACATAAGAGTCCAGTATGATAGATATAGAGATCATACCCAAACATAATATAAAGGAACTTGAAAGAATTGATATGAAAGTAGAACTTCAAAACGAGAAGGGTGAAGAACCGCTTAAAAAATTCGGCAGCCTAACGGCGCCACTTAAGACATCAAAATACTGAATTGAAGAGATCAAATGGGGTCTCTCATCATGTGATCATAAAAGACCAGTATGATAAATATAGAGATCATACCCCAACATAATAAAAATGATCTTGAATGACTTGACATGAAAGTAGAACTTTGAAAAAGAGAGAGGTGAATGAATCCCTTGAAAATTCGGCAGCCTAACGGCGCCACTTAAACTTTCTTAAAACGAAATGATGAGAGTAAGAGGGGGTCTTTCATCATATGAACATAAAAAGGGCAGTAAGAGGAGTATGAAAGAACATCCTCCAAAATAAGAACATGGAGCATAAAAGGAATGACATAAAAGAGATCACTTGAAAAGAAAGAGAGGGGTCGGATCCCTTACCTTAAAATGTAACTCTTAAACCTCAAAGGTTGGGACCTTGAGGGCTTGGGGGCACCTTGGGAGGACTCCTTGGGAGGTAATGAGACCAGAACTTCGTTGGGAAGAGTGGGGAGTCGAATGGATGAGAGGATGGCTTGGTATTTATAGGGAAAGTGAGGGGACAAGGCATTAATGGCAAAGGGACACCTCATTAGTGGTTTTGGCAAAACCATGGGCTTGCCCATGGTATTTTCCCATGGTATTGGCCACTTGGGACACCTCATACCTTATCTCACTATTCATAATTCGAACATATTGATTACAAACTTAATACATCATTTAATGATGTCATTAAACACCCGTAACTTAAAAACTGTATTTTCACTATTCATCAAAAATTCAACTTTCTCAGAATAATCCCAAAATTTCACCTTAACCAAATATCAACGCTCTGATTACAAATATGAACTCCATTTTATAAAAATAATTTTCTAAATATTTTTAATTTAATTTTTAAATAAAAACACTATTCATCGAAAATTCATTTTTTTCAGAAAAAACCCCAAAAATCACCATAACATAATATCGATGCTCTGAGTTCAAAAATAAAGTCATTTTTATAAAAATAATTTTCTAATTATTTTTAATTAAATTTTTAATTAAAAAACACTATTCACCCGAAAAAACTAATACTTGAATAATAATTAATGAAACCGTTATTTAACTATTTTATTGAATAACATTACTTAATCAAGGTGCCTAGATTATTTTAAAACTTTCTTTAAGTGAGATTACTAATCCATTTGGTCATATTACTAATCCTAATCATAAAATCACTATTCATAATTTACTATTCATCAAAAATCAAGTTGATCTTATTAGACTCTAAATTTCGTACTGAACATAATTGTAGAAGACCATTTTCCGAAAATCATTACACATTTTTAATTATTTAAGGTTTACACAACCATTTTTTAAAATATCCTTTTTCTAAACTTCATCAAAAATATGCATACAATATTTATCCGGTCATTTGAAAATTCATAAACATCATCATAAGAAGAAATCCAAATTTTTATTTAAAAAAAAGATTACACAAGGCAATTACGGTCTCGTTACATAACCCCTTATAATACCAGCATAGGACCTAAGAGTAAGGTGTGCTAGGGTGATAGAATTTTGGGGCGGCTCAGTCAACATTGCCCGAGTAGTAATTTCTATTAGTTTGAACTTCTCGCGAAGGCGATTCCGTTCTAGCTTCACATGATGAAGTTCGGCTTGGATTTGGTCCAGAGCAAAGCCCAATGGTGCTACCTCCTTCCCAATTTCTGTTAGATGGGCTTCGATCGGCCCAAGGCTACTAGGTGAGGCCATCAAATCTTCTTTCTATAATAATTAACCAAGATTACTTAAATATAGAGACAATTAATCAAAACATTTTGTTCACGGTGGTCATATTGACCGATGGTCATATAACACTCAAAAACCAATGGTCTCATTTTATTTATAATCATGTTTATCAAATAAAACATTTTTTTGATTATAAAAAATAACACATGAAATTAGGAAACAAGATTTATTCAAAATTTCGGGTCATTACAATATTCCCCCCTTAAGAAATTGCGTCCTCGCAATTTTTTTAAATTGGGTTTTGAAATTTCATTGAAAGTCCCACATCGGAAAAAGAGTCAGTAACACCATTACTTTAAAAGAAAGAAAACGAAGTACAAAGGCCACCCGAGTTAACCCACACTCGGGTTCCATGTAGGAAAACATGGACATGGAGGAAAAAACAAAGGGTCGGTTCTGAGGAGAGTGATAGAGAACATGATTAGGAGAAAGTTAACCATGAGAAAATCCCAAACTTATGATGTGTGTAAACGGTCTTTGATTACCTAGTAGGAAACGTAAACCAACAACATTTTTGTTTTACGTTTCTTTTCATAATTTTGAGGATTTCATTTACTACATAGAACAAAAACATAAGAAAATATACCTACCTTCAAGTAGAGTTTCATCCTTTAACAAGTCCCTACCAACACTAATCTTTTCGCCAAATGATGAGACTTCAAAAACACTTGGTCTCATAAAAGCACAAGAATCATCTTCTATAGAATAACATAATCTACAAAAGATTAACTATCTATTTCTTCTATCTTTAAACATTATCCCAAAAACAGAAAGGTTAAGGTAAAACAACTCTTCAAAAAGAAAGAATCCCATAGGAATAGAACCTACTTTTAAATCTTCAAAGTTCCATGGTACTACCCAACGTTCATCATAGACCACTCCATAAATAACGGTCCTTAAAATTCCTCAAAATAAACCAAACTAAGATTGAAACCCAAATACAAGAAGGATTTGATAACATAGTCTTCCAAAACAACTTCATTGTTCATCTCCAGACAACATCAACCACTCCTAACATCTTATAACAAAAGTAGCTAACCTAAACATATTTTACCCAAGATAGGTTAATCATTCCCAAAAGTAACCTAAATTACTATAAGTCCACCTTAAATTCATCAATTCTTCAAAATATAATTCAACCTTACTCCTCAATGAAAATACTATAGTAATCTATTTACCTCGATCATATAGGTTCCCCAAAATAGTGAACGCCTTCCAAAATAATAATCATCTTTTAATCCCCTAATCAACTCTGACATATTAATACGGAAATTGTCGCATTTCCTATCACATTGGTTGTTGGGACACGTTATTCCATTTCCCACCATTAACTAAGAAGATAAAGTATAATTAGAGGCTTAAATACTTAACCAATAATCATGAAAAGGAACTTAAAGCATATAGGGATAACTTGTAGAAGAAAAGTATACCCTAACTTGTGATCCCCTAGGTTCCCATCTAGGTTATCCATGATCATATATTCTTATGTGAATCTTTATTTTATTTTATCTTTGTTCCTTTAATAATGGTTCATACCAAGCTTATGAATTTACCAAAGCATATCCCCCGGGAGTGTCGTAACCAAGAGTGCAGCAAGGCCCGTTGTCGTGTACCAGTTCCCATTCGAGTCTAGCTCAAAGCGGTGTTTTCGGGTTTTACCCCTATGTACATCTGTGCCAGAGCCACCTCTACCTGCTCGTATCCAGACAGGGATGTATTTGCTTGGCAACCCCTTACTCAATACTCACCAAAATACCAGGAAGATTTCCTATATTAAACTTTTCTATAGGGTTCCTCCTAGAGTTTTCATATCCTAATTTCCACAAATAACTAAACCATCCTTTGATACCAACTATGGCATCCCACCTTTTTATCACATAAACTTTAATTACACTTTACAAAATCGAGGATCTTTAAGGTTTAGTGTCTTGGAAACCAGGAACTTAAAACATGAAAACAACATAAAGAAATCTTCTTAAACACTTGAAAGGCTTCTCCTCATGTTCACCCTAGGCTCATTACTGAATCTCATAACCTGGGGACATACATCAAAAGAAAGGGTGAGCAGAAGGCCCAGCAAGGGAAACAAGTGAAACATTTTACATATGAACTTGGGATACATCAATAAAGTCATGAAAAGAACTTTAAGGCATGAAAATGAAATCATGAGGCATATCATAATAAAAATAAAACTTTTTCATAACTTGAAGATGTGGCTGCAACATTTAATATTGGCAATCGTTTCGTTTCACCAAGGTCCATCCCCAAGGTGTCATTAAAAAAATTACCAAGGTTATTCACCAAGGCGTCGTTAAAATGGTCATCTCTAGAGATTAAGTCTTTACCCAATGCATTGGAGCGCTATCAGGGCGCACCCTTAAATTTGCCTTTATTATCATGTGAGCCACATATATCATCATCAAACATTTCATAAATAACCCATATAGCATAAAATAAATGGGTTTCATTTCATAATCATAACATTTTAAAAACTGCTTTAATGACATGATCTTTACGGCACTTTAAACCCATGGAAAGGGAAGCGGGTCTCATGTATGTAAATCCCAGAATTTAAAATGGAACATTTTGATATATATGTGAATACCCTTGTAGAAATAAGAGCTTTGAGTATTCACTTTATAACATAAAATAATTTTTGAGAAAAAAGAGAGGCATTTTGAGGGGAAAAAATCTGCAGCATAACGGCTATGTTACAAGGTTTTAGAAAACATTGAGAAAAGAGGGGACATGGGTCAAACATTAATAAATGACCCATCATACAGTAGAGGGACAAAATATAAGGGATTTATGAACATGGTAATGAAATTTGAAAATATACCATATGAAATGAAGAACATGAAAGGAAGAAAACAAAACAAGATTTCTCTTGTGAAAATTCGGCAGCCTAACGGCATCACATAAACTTCAACAAAATTGAATTGACAAGGTGAAATAGGGTCTCTCATCATATAAACATAAGAGTCCAGTATGATAGATATAGAGATCATACCCAAACATAATATAAAGGAACTTGAAAGAATTGATATGAAAGTAGAACTTCAAAACGAGAAGGGTGAAGAACCGCTTAAAAAATTCGGCAGCCTAACGGCGCCACTTAAGACATCAAAATACTGAATTGAAGAGGTCAAATGGGGTCTCTCATCATGTGATCATAAAAGACCAGTATGATAAATATAGAGATCATACCCCAACATAATAAAAATGAACTTGAATGACTTGACATGAAAGTAGAACTTTGAAAAAGAGAGAGGTGAATGAATCCCTTGAAAATTCGGCAGCCTAACGGCGCCACTTAAACTTTCTTAAAACGAAATGATGAGAGTAAGAGGGGGTCTTTCATCATATGAACATAAAAAGGGCAGTAAGAGGAGTATGAAAGAACATCCTCCAAAATAAGAACATGGAGCATAAAAGGAATGACATAAAAGAGATCACTTGAAAAGAAAGAGAGGGGTCGGATCCCTTACCTTAAAATGTAACTCTTAAACCTCAAAGGTTGGGACCTTGAGGGCTTGGGGGCACCTTGGGAGGACTCCTTGGGAGGTAATGAGACCAGAACTTCGTTGGGAAGAGTGGGGAGTCGAATGGATGAGAGGATGGCTTGGTATTTATAGGGAAAGTGAGGGGACAAGGCATTAATGGCAAAGGGACACCTCATTAGTGGTTTTGGCAAAACCATGGGCTTGCCCATGGTATTTGCCCATGGTATTGGCCACTTGGGACACCTCATACCTTATCTCACTATTCATAATTCGAACATATTGATTACAAACTTAATACATCATTTAATGATGTCATTAAACACCCGTAACTTAAAAACTGTATTTTCACTATTCATCAAAAATTCAACTTTCTCAGAATAATCCCAAAATTTCACCTTAACCAAATATCAACGCTCTGATTACAAATATGAACTCCATTTTATAAAAATAATTTTCTAAATATTTTTAATTTAATTTTTAAATAAAAACACTATTCATCGAAAATTCATTTTTTTCAGAAAAAACCCCAAAAATCACCATAACATAATATCGATGCTCTGAGTTCAAAAATAAAGTCATTTTTATAAAAATAATTTTCTAATTATTTTTAATTAAATTTTTAATTAAAAAACACTATTCACCCGAAAAAACTAATACTTGAATAATAATTAATGAAACCGTTATTTAACTATTTTATTGAATAACATTACTTAATCAAGGTGCCTAGATTATTTTAAAACTTTCTTTAAGTGAGATTACTAATCCATTTGGTCATATTACTAATCCTAATCATAAAATCACTATTCATAATTTACTATTCATCAAAAATCAAGTTGATCTTATTAGACTCTAAATTTCGTACTGAACATAATTGTAGAAGACCATTTTCCGAAAATCATTACACATTTTTAATTATTTAAGGTTTACACAACCATTTTTTAAAATATCCTTTTTCTAAACTTCATCAAAAATATGCATACAATATTTATCCGGTCATTTGAAAATTCATAAACATCATCATAAGAAGAAATCCAAATTTTTATTTAAAAAAAAGATTACACAAGGCAATTACGGTCTCGTTACATAACCCCTTATAATACCAGCATAGGACCTAAGAGTAAGGTGTGCTAGGGTGATAGAATTTTGGGGCGGCTCAGTCAACATTGCCCGAGTAGTAATTTCTATCAGTTTGAACTTCTCGCGAAGGCGATTCCGTTCTAGCTTCACATGATGAAGTTCGGCTTGGATTTGGTCCAGAGCAAAGCCCAATGGTGCTACCTCCTTCCCAATTTCTGTTAGATGGGCTTCGATCGGCCCAAGGCTACTAGGTGAGGCCATCAAATCTTCTTTCTATAATAATTAACCAAGATTACTTAAATATAGAGACAATTAATCAAAACATTTTGTTCACGGTGGTCATATTGACCGATGGTCATATAACACTCAAAAACCAATGGTCTCATTTTATTTATAATCATGTTTATCAAATAAAACATTTTTTTGATTATAAAAAAAACACATGAAATTAGGAAACAAGATTTATTCAAAATTTCGGGTCGTTACATTGAATGCAGAATTTGGGTAGATGATGTATCCCAATTAATTTTCACTTCCAACCACTAACACAAGAAAATACAATGGTTTTCAACTCAAATCATCTCAATGCATGGATTAATCAGAGGTAGAATCAATTGAATAAGATTAATTTATTGTTTCAAGAATGACATCTTTTTCAAAAGTTTCTTCTATACTATCATCATTAGGTTTCTCTATTAGAACATGTGGCACCAAAAACTGAGGATCCTATAGGAAATCCAACTCTTCCATTATTTCTAGAAAATTAAGAGTGTTCTCTGCCACTAATGTTGACTAATTTTACAACTCTATAAATTTTTCAGATGTCTCCATTCTGGAAAAGGTATTAGACTAACAGAAATTTTCAAAAAGAGGTGATTCAATGCCATTTCAAGTGATTTCCTATTACATGTTGCATTTCATGGTGTCTTGGGCCAATTATAACTCTATCATGGTAAATAAGGGTTCCATTTCAACATCCTCTTCATCCTTAAAAGGTGAAATTTGTTATACATTGAATGAGTCCTTTTTCACTATGGGATGTATAGGTTGTGAACTCACATAATGAGAATATGGAATTGAATTTTTTGGGGGGCCTTTATATTTGTTAGGGTGGAAGACTAAGATATTATATTTTTATAATGTGATTAGATTGGAATAATTAAATTATGATTAATAGAATTCATCGATGGTATGATTGGAATAAGTATAAATTAATGTAGTCTCATCCTCTGAATCATACAATAAATGTTGTTTAAATGGATCCTTTATTGCATGTTCGTCAAAAAAATTGTTTAGAATTGGAACATCAAGTGGTAGTGAGGTAAATAGTGTGACAAGATGATTCATTTTATTAACTAAATGCTTCAATTGTTTTTCTAGATATTTTTTTAGGAAAGAAACTTTACATTACATTCATATTCAAGTTCAAACATCCTATTTGTCTTAGTGCTAGCAGAAAACAACATGAACCCAATTATTGAATCATGTGTTTCACATTAATTACCAAGTTCTAAATATTCAAGAATGATTTGACTTCGAAAATGACCAAATGGTGTAAAACTACTTGTACCAAAACATAGTTCAACATTCTCATATAGATTATAACATGTACATGGATAAAAAACATTATAATAAAAAGGATTACCTAGAGAGATCATGTGATGTGAATTTATACATTATACCTTAAGATTTGGATTCATAGGGACGGTGTTTATTGTAGTTGTATTGTGTTGACCATACTATTTAGAAATTCTGGGTGTCTTGAGATTACCTACAATGAAAAATTCCTAGAGTAGTAAACTAAACATTTTTTTGTTTATTTTTTGTACTTTTTTATTTTTTACCTAAATCACTCTTTTAAAGTAACTCTTAATGCTACTATTCTCCCCATCAATGACACAAAAAATTTATCACACATGTCACAACACATTAAAATTTTAAAATTAATTAACCTACTAGCTATTGTAGAAGTGGAGAGTAGGGTTGAACCATAGAGATAATGTGCAAAGACACTATGAATACCCTCTTAGAAGAATTTTTAGGTGGATGAGTTTTAAAAAGTTATTAAAAACTAAAAACTATAAAAACTAAATAACAAGTTAAAAAGACTATTTAAAGTAACTAAAACTAGCTAATTGAACTAATTTAATATGTGGAAGAAATAGACAGATATGGAAGTGTCAGTGTTGTGACATTCATTCAGGTACATGAAATGCCAATCATTTAAATCTCACATCTGAATATTTATTTATTAAATTATCACTAATTCCAAATTTAATCAAAATACAATCAATTCGCGTTCTTTTATTTTAAACAGTATTCTAATTTTTACACAAATTTTTCATCATTTTGTTCTTTGACCAATTGAATAATTTGTGCATCATTGTAGCACTGAATCACTTGGTTTAATACTACAACCCATTTCTCAAAAAGTCGAAGTATCTATCTATGTTGGGTTCACTTGCATGAGATCACTTATTAGTTATCACTCATGCAATTTTGAAGAAGAATACATGAAAAATACTAATTTTCCAATTAATATATTTATTTATTCAGAATTTGATCACGTGTGATTTATGATTCACTCATGCGCGCGTCCATGTTCTGGATGAATAAATTCTTTGATTATCTTATTCTCATTATTACTTATTTGGTATCACACTAAAAAGAACCAAATATGGTGCGAAGACTCCAAATTATAATTAGTTTGAACGAAAATATGATTAATTAAATAAACATCTAATTAAAAAATAATAATTTAAATGGAAATAAAATAATTCATGAATACACTATCACATTCATCAACACTCTGCAATAGAATAATTGTCCTACCATCATGATGACAAGACACATAAAATAATAAAAATAGGGTGCCACCATGTTCGCTTGGTCACAATTTTCACCGCAATCCGCCATCAATGATCACAAAATAATCATTATCACTCTTTGATCACCACATTGCTAATGAAAACCGCTGAGAACATACTCCAACATGAAAAAATAATCAGATATGTGTTTTCTCTTATTGTGAAGCTTCAATCTTTCAAAAGCACATATAATCCTTCACATCCATGATATTATACAACTTCTGCAGGGCAGTATGACTATAGATGAGTATTAATCATGTTTCACCAACCTCTCTTGATACTCTATGGATATGGTTCATGATTAGTTCTTTTAGGATCATACCTTAAAAATAGAGATATATAGATACATCCAGTCGATAATAATACATCTATAAATTTTGAAATATTCTAGAGTTCTATATTATGCTTGGTTGGTTGAGCATTTCCTAGGTGATCACATGTAGACAATTGGTGTCGGCAGTGGGGACACGAGAGATATGACTTTAGCATTTGGTCAAGGAAGGTAGGCTTAGGGACATGTATGTGTGATACATTTCAAGAGTAACTCTCATGGTATAAGATCTATTTTTTAGGGATCATAGAATGGATCTGGTCAACCTATGGATAGGTGGTGCTTCTCCTTTGAAGGTAGGGGAAATCTCATTCTAGATTTTCCAACCCATCATACAACTAATATAATGACATTGGATGGTCCAAATAAGGAGTGGAAGTGATAGAAAAAAGTAATTCAACAGGTTGGGGAACATTGAAGTGGATCTAGTAGAGAAACTGGGGTGGTAGATGGTATGACTCATTACACCATCGTCCATAGGTGTTCCTCTCCAGGCTTAGGGAGCTGGAGGATAGGGATGAGGGAAGCTATAAGTATTCATGTCTTATAACCCTGAGGTTACAAGGATGAAAAGTGTAACACCATGTTACTATTTTCAGGTGTTCATAAACCACACTTTAATCATTATTTTTTGGGGTTTCATTTGGGTTTATTTTGGGAGAAATTTTGGAAGTCTTGAAAATTTTTAGGTTGTGCACGGTTGGAGTACGACTTTCCCAAACCATGTGCCCTCTAAGAGGAAACCAAGAAAACCCAAACAATGGGGTTTTGAATAGATTGTGAAAGGTTAGAAAAACCATGCTCCCACTTAGGAGAAACTGTTCAACCCATTAAAAAGGTTTGTATTGTTGAGGTGCAGTGTTTTTTTAAACCATGCTGTTCTTCCCAATAAAAAATTCATTGAAGATTTTTAATCTGAAAAATTATTTTTTAAACACCCAAAACCCCAATTTAAGGTACTCGGTAGACCTGTACAACCCAAAAGAGAATTATCCTCCCCTAGGATATCCCATGTGTAGTTTTTGGCCCCTCAGCACCCATCCATAGGTGAATCAAAGCTAGGGGAACAACATTTGATCCTCTCCTGATTAGTTTCCTCTTCTCATTCTCTATTTATATCTCTCTACTATTTCCCCTCCTTAGTATAAATTTTTTACTAAAGTGGTATTATTAAGTTTCAGAATTCCATTATATACAATAATGTTTTATTATCTATATCTATTTTTTTGGTTGGTTGTATATGTTTCATTGTATTAAATAGTTATTTTTCTTACATAATTTTGTTATAAAATTGGATACCTTTTTATTGATGGTGGTTATTGATTTTGTATTGTGTAGTTTTTTTCTTATTAGTTATAGGTTTCTATAGGTTAAGTTATATTGTATATTTTTTCTTCTCAATGTTAGACATCATCCCTTATCATATTTTAGGTGAGACTAGGCTAGTGCAGTTAGCACACCATGAGCCTAGGAGTGGAACCAGTGACATGGGTTTCATTCCAATTACATCAGAGAGGTTCAGTAGCTATAAGCATATATAGATTACATTCTTCATTTTTCATTACTTTATTAAATAAGATTTCTTAAGAGATACAGTTAATTTATAGCTACCTAAATTTATGGATGTTTTTATATAATAATTTATGAACATTCTTATGATTATATATTTATTATCAATGACTATATGAATCATTATAATGATTAATATTTGAATAATAACCAATATGGAAATATAAATTGCAACATTAAATTACATAAACTATATCAGATATCTACTGTATGATATTATATAGTACTCTGATAAATACCCTAGGATTCAGTTATGATAATAATTTTGTGTTTGATATATATAATATTCAAATAATATATTAAAATATAAAAGTGATTCATAATATACAATTCAAGCATTTTTTTGAATATTTATTAGTTTCACACAAGAAAAAAAGTCCTTTAATTATTATTTGTTATACTTCACAAATCTATGAGAATCCATCAAAACTGTATTAAAAATAGTTTATAAAAAACGTTCATTTTTTGAACAAAAACTTTTAAAATAATTTTAATTAATTTTATACAACATAAATTTGTAACAATGCGGTCTTTAATCGTTTGAAATGCAGGAATGCCGAGAACAAAAAAAATTTCAGGATCCTAGTTGATCAACATCTCAGAGCACGCCACCATTACTGTAATATTCTATAGATGCTAGTGATTCTTTTGTACCCAAGACTTCTAGTGATCCAACAGTTTCCCCATATGTCATTGGTATCCCACTTCCTGATTCATCTATGGGAATGGATCAGTTCATCACCCCTATATCTAGGGGATATTGGTGAGTTACCGTTATTGGTATGTATGTGATTTTCCAAAAAAAACTTTATATTCTATTAATTGTTTAATTAATTAGTCAAATAGATAAAGAAAAACATAGAATGGATACAAATATAAACATGGAAGATGTATGGGACCTGAAGGACTTAATGATTATCATTCCATTTAATGAGTCTGGGTGATTACTAGTGATGCTACCAGAATCTATGGGAAAATTCTTGGGAATCTTGATTGTGATATAGTGATATTTCCCATTAATTATACATAATTGGATTCATTTTCCTATACTTTGTAAAAATGAGGTATTTGATACTCAATTAAAGGTAATATTGATTTAATATTCATTAAAACCCAATTTAAATTACATGAGTAATTTTTTTCATATAATGATAAAGTGTGGTACTTTTTATTTCTATATTTTTTTCATTTTGATGTCCCTGACTTCATTTCATTCCCATAGACTTTGAAAATTTTGGGCAAGAAATGGAGATACTTTAAATAGAGATTATGGAATGAGTTTAATGACTCTTATATAATCTCATGAAAAATGCATAAGAAAGTTCCTTAATGTATCTCTCATGAGTAATGGAAGCTCTTTATCGATATCTACAGAGATGCATCTCATGAGGTAATTTCATATTTTATAGTATCTTATTAACATAAACACAATAAAATTATAAATTTTTATAATTTTTCTATATTTTGTAGTAATTATCAATAAAATATTTGAATCGTGAGAAGAAATGCATTACTCACATTGTAGGGTATTATAGTTTTTTGAGAAAAGGAACAATTTTGGCTTGTATTTTATTCAATATTATTTATATAATTTTATTATAAATCAAGTTTTTTTCTAACTTGTTTACATTTTTTATAAATTTTAATCAATTAGGTCACTCTGTTGGCTAAACAGAGTTTTGTTTCAATGTGAATAGGAAACCCGATGGTAGTTTTGTAAATCAACCTACCAAAGGCGTTGGAGTAAGTACTTTTCATTACCATTTCATATTATTTCTTTACCATAAAAACATAATAATAAAAAATATATTATAACAACTAATAATCCTTAAAACCAATTAAATGGGGCCAACTACATGGATCAAATGATGTCAATTTGGCATTATTTGATATATATAGCCCACCCCAATTATTTGGTTTAAGGCTTGTTTGTTGTTATAATATAATTTTAAATATTATGTTTTTATATTTTTGAAATAAAAAATAAATACTAATGAAAATTTTATTAATTAGATGACGTTCTGAATTTTAGATATTTTAAAAAACATTGTAAATATTTTTGTAGTAAGATGTTAAAATTCAAGAAGTTTGGGATGCGAACCCTTCAGAATAATTATCGGTTTCATAAAATGATGCAGTTGGAATAGTTTTAGGGAAGGATCATCTCAAATATATATATAGAGGATGGGTTTTGGGACTACTTCTTAAGTTGTATTTGGTAGGGTGGTGTAATCCGTTATTACTACTCACATTGGGGGTTCTAGTAGTGTCTTTGATCAGGAATCACAAAGAGAAATTAAAAAATTGAATGAAAAAGTTAAATAACAAGATTTTTATTGGAAAACACATGATCAATGGCTCTCGCAAATCAAAAATTCTTTAGTTTCTATATTTCAGTAGACGATTGGCATGATCCCTAATGAAATCACCAGCATTATAGCTCATCCTAGTGAGGTAAATTCTAAATTCAATAGATCATTCACACCTTTTTAGAGAACACATACAACATCCATAATCTTTTTAGCTGCAATTTATGATAACCATCACTAAAAAAAATTATTTTATCTATTTTGTGATGGTTCCTGATAACTTCCACTAAATAATTTAGCAATGGTTATATTAAAATTTCTCTTGTTGTTTATTGTTAAAAAAACTATCACCAACTGAATAAAAACCCTCTAATGAGTACCCAAAAAACAACACATATAAAAACTACCACTCAACTATAAAAATCGATGCTAAATGATTATTGACCATGAAATACATAGAAGTTTAGAAAGTAAAATTATTTTTCTTCAATCAAATTTGACCACTAAAAAATATAAAATAACCAATCTAAATTTTAGTAATTAATTAAAATAATATTTCAAATAGTGTTAAATTATTAATTTTATTACTAACATATTATATATACAAATTATAATTAAAAAATACTTAATTATTGCAAAATATATCAAATCAAAACAACCACATATTGATTAGTGAAATTTAGGAATCAACGCCACATCAATCCGATTTACGGTATGCTTGTGATTCTTGTAAATATGTTTTTAGTGTTTTAAAACACTAAAATGCACATTTAATGATAAAAACAATAAAAAACGATCTTGTATTTATGTGAAATCATGGGGAAAACACCATTGAATTATTTTTTACATGTACAATAAAACAACACATCCATTCAACATGTGGTGTGCCCTAAATGACTTGATAAGAAATTTTAAAAGATATCAAAGTTTTAGAAACATGTGTCAGGGGGTCATAACTAAGAAAAGGACATAAAATTTATTTAAAGTTATGGGAAAATAACTATATGTCTAATTATAAAATTTTGGAACCGATAACACATCATTCTGAATATTGGTTTTCTCGTTATGCTCCTAAATGCGTTTTTATTGTTTTAAATCACTAACACATGTGTGGAACAATCAAAAAGATCCACCACCCCCCCCCCCACCTCAAATGGCCCAAAGGAATTAGTTTTTATTGATTTTTGATAAGCCCCCTTTCAAGGGATGAGGGGTAACCCTTACAAGTCCTATAAAATTAGAGATTACATAGACTGTAGGCTTAAGAGACATTACATGACCCAAAGGTCTTAGGGAATTCAACAAGACTATAACTACAAGGAAATTCTACTCCCCAGTATCTGTATCATGATGTTAGCTCTCCACATTCACATGGTCATCTGGCTAAGCTTCCTGTGAAATCACAGTCTGGTCTTGATGGAGTAGCCATACCCTCTTCTTCTTCGAAATCTATTGGTTCTGCTCTGGTGAGTTCACCTGCTCTGAATCCTCGTCTAGGGCTGCTCCTTTTTTGTAGAGTCTGTCTAGAGAAATTGCACTGATCATGTGGCCCTAAGGCGTTGAGGTGGCTCAAATACCTTAAAGGTGGCTTGAAATCCTTACTGACCTGAAGGCATGGGTGGCCCGAAGGCCTTAAGTACTCCAAGCACCAACCGGTGGCCCAAGGTGCATAGTTCTGGATGCTACAGTACCGAATAGTACCTACTATAGTAACTGCTACAAACTCTTCTATAGTGCTACACAATACTACTATAGTACCTGCTATGCTACCCTAGAATTACGCCTCTTCCTGGTTTTGAACCTGCATCTCTTGGATGCGCTTAGAGAAAACTCACCAACTTGGCTGAGGCTCATGTGCCAATCAAAAAGATCCAAATGATGTCATATAAAACTAAAATCATAGGAAAATGACCATATTTTTATTTTTATATGTATGAAATGACAGAACATCATTTTAAATGTCACTTTTCCCGTTTTGGTTGTAAACGTGTTTTTAGTGTTTTAAAGCACAAAAATGTGTGTGGAACGGTCAAAACTTTCCAAACAATGTCGTATTGTCCTAAAATCAGGTTAAAATAACCATATATTTAATTATGAAATATAGGAACTGATGGAATGTCATTATGAATGAAAATTTTCTTATTATGTCCATAAATGTGTTTTTAGTGTTTTAAAGCACTAAAAAGAGTGCTGAATGGTTAAAACTAAGAATAAGATGTCATATTGTCCTAAAATCAGGGTAAAACGACCATAGAATTAATTTTTAAATTTAGTAACTAACAGTATATCATTCTGAATGACATTTTTCCCGTTATGGTCGTAAATGAGTTTTTAGTGTTTTAAAGTACTAAAACGTGTGTGGAATGGGAAAAACCATGAAAAAAATGCAAGATTTTCCTAAAATGGGATTAATACCTTAGATTTAATTTTGAAATATATGAACTAATGTAACACCATTCTAAATAACAGTTTTCTCTTTATGGTTGTAAATGCATTTTTAGTGTTTTAAACGACTAAAACATGTGTGGTATAGTCAAAACCAAGAAAATGATGTCAGATTGTCTTGAAATAGAGGAAAATGATCATATATTTAATTGTGAAATTTATTAAACTATGACACATCATTCTAAATGAAGGTTTGATCATTATGGTTGTAAATGCCTCATTAGTGTTCCAAACCACTAAAACGTGCATGGCATGGTCAAAACTAGAAAAATGATGTCAGATTGTCCTGAAATATGAGGAAAATGATTTTAGATTTAATTATGAGATATAGAAAGTGATGACATGTCATTACAAATGATTCTTTTCCTATTATGGTTGTAAACATGTTTTTAGTGTTTTAAAACCCTAAAAAGTGAGTGGAATGGCCAAAATCAATAAAACAATGTTATATTGTCCTAAAATAATGGGGGAATGACTATATATTTAATTTTAAAATCTAGTAACAGACGGAACATCATTAAAAATGAAGGTTTACCCGTTATGATTGTAAATGTATTTTTAATGTTTTAAACCACTAAAACATGCGTGGAATGGTCAAAACCATGAAATGTATGTCGTATTGACCTAAAATCCGGGGACAACAACCATATATTTCATTGTGAAATGTATGAACTAATGGAACATCATTTTGAATGATGGTTTTCTCGTTATGTTCGTAAACGTGTTTTTAGTGATTTAAAACACTAAAACGTCCGTGGAACAGGTCAAAATATTGAAAATGATGTCATATTGTCCTGTAATCAGAGTGAAACTACCATATATTTAATTTTGACATATAGAAACTAATGGTGCATCATTAAAAATGACAGTTTTCTAGTTATGTTCGCAAATTCATTTTTAGCGTTTTAAAGCACTAAAACATATGTGGAATGGTCAAAACCAAAAAAAACAACATTGGATTGTCCTGAAATCATGGGAAAACCACTATAAATTTAATTTTGAAATTTTTGAATTGACGGCATGTCATTCTGAATGATGTCTATCCCGTTATGGTTGTAAACATGTTCTTAGTGTTTTAAAGCACTAAAACATGCATGGAATGGTAAAAAATAGACAAATAGAATCAGTTTTTTTGAAATCAAGGGAAAATTACCATAGATTTAATTTTGAAATGTAGTAACCAACATCACATCATTTCAAATGATGGTTTTTATTTTATGGAAATAAATTCATTTTTAGTGTTTTAAAACACTAAAACATGTGTGTAATGTTCAAAATTAGGAAAACAATGTTGGATTATACTGAAATAATAGGAAAATGTTTATAGATTTAATTTTAAAATGTAGGAACAAACGACGTGTCTTTCTGAATGACGGTTTTCCCGTTATGGCCGTAAATGCATTTTTACTGTTTTAAAACACTAAAACATGCATGGAACGGTCAAAAATAGAAAAATGATGTTATATTCTTTTGAAATTAGTGTAAAACCATTTAATATTTAATTGTGAAATTTAGGAACTGACGGCACATCATTCCAAATTTTGGTTGTAAACGTGTTTTTAATGTTTTAAAACACTAAAACATGTGGAGAATGGTAAAAACCATAAAAATGATGTCATATTGTCCTAAAATCAAGGGATAATGACTGAAAATTTAATTTTGAAATGTTATAACTGATGGCACATCATTCTGAATGACGATTTTCCTATTATGGCCGTAAATACATTTTTAGTGTTTTAAACCACTAAAACATACATGGAACAGTAAAAACCCTACAAAATACATTAGATTGTCCTAAAATAAGAGTAAAACAACAATATATTTAATTTTGAAATGTAAGAACTGACGTCACATCATTCTGGATGATGGTTTTTCAATTATGGTCGTAAATATGTTTTTAGTGTTTTAAAACACTAAAATGTGCATGAAACGGTCAAAAATAGACAAATGATACTGGATTGTCCTGAAATAAGGGGAAAACTATAGTAGATTTAATTTTGAAATGTAGGAATTGAAAACACATCATTCTGAAATATGGTTTTCCCGTTATGGTTTTACACATGTTTTTAGTGTTTTAAAACACTAAAACGTGCATGGAATGGTCAAAACCATGTAAACAATGTCATATTATCCTGAAATCTGGGGAAAACCACCATAGATTTAATTGTGAAATTTAGGAACTGATGTCACAACATTCCAAATGTAGGTTTTCCTGTTATGGTCATAAACACGTTTTTAGTGTTTTGAAACACTAAAAAACTGTGGAATAGTAAAAATGTTGTAAATGACACAGGATTGTCCTGAAATTAGGGTAAAATGATAGTAGATTTAATTGTAAAATTTAAAAACCAACGACACTTCATTTTGAATGACGATTTTCCCATTATGTTCGTAAACTCATTTTTAGTGTTTTAAAGCACTAAAACATGTTTGGAATAGTCAAATCTATGAAAATGACATCGGAAGGTCCTGAAATTGGGGGGAAATGACTGTAGATTTAATTTTTAAATGTAGGAACTGACGGAATGTCATTTTGAATGACAGTTTTCTCGTTATGCTCATAAATATGTTTTTAGTGTTGTAAAACACTAAAACATGCATGGATCAGTCAAAACAAAGAAAAGAACAGCGGATTGTCCTGAAATCAGGGGACAACCACCATAGATTTAATTTGGAAATTTAGGAACTAATGACACATCAATCTGAAAGATGGTTTTTCCATTATGATCGTAAATGCATTTTTGATGTTTTAAAACACTAAAACGTGCATTGAATAGTCAAAACCATAGTAAACGACCTCATATTGATGTGCAATTATGGGACACCCATTGATTATTTGTATTTAAAATATAAGACATGTTGTGAAATTGAAATCTTTAGAATTTTTTTTATTAAATAAATTTCAAGAACACCACACGTCACTTAATAAATAAATTAGAATATTTACTTATCCTTTTTCAGTTTCAAGTGTTGAATATTACCTTAAATAGTTATTTTTATTTTTTCAACGTTTTTTTCATTATATACCTATTTAATATGAGATTCAACACGTGAAACTAAAAAGGGATAATTAAATATTCTAATTTATTTTTAAAGCGACGTGTGGTGTGCTTGAATTTTATTTAATAAAAAAAATTTAAGATTTTGATATCACAATATGTAATATATTTTAAAAATAAATAAGCGGTGTTTATACCATTATTTCACAACAATATGATGTCATTTTCTATGGTTTTGATCGTTCCATGCACATTTTAGTGTTTTAAAACACCAAAATGAGTTTACGGCCATAATGGGAAAACCATCATTTGAAATGACATGTCGTCAGTTCCGAAATTTCACAAATAAATCTACGATGGTTGCACCCTAGTTTTAGGATAATCCAATGTTGTTTTCCTATTTTTGACCATTCCACACACAATTTGATGTTTTAAAACACTAAAAATGTGTTTATGATCATAACGGTCCAACCATCATTCGGAATGATGTTTAGTCAGTTATCACATTTCATAATTAAATATATAGTCATTGTACCCTGATTTCAAGACAACATGACATTTTTTAATGGTTTTGACCATTCCACGCACATTTTAGTGGTTTAAACACTAAAAACAAATTTACAGACATAACTAGAAAACCGTCATTCAGAATGAAATGTCATCTGTTCTTACATTTCATAACTAAATCTATGGGTGGTGTCCCTTTATTTTAGGATAATATGACATTATTTTCATGGTTTTGACTATTTCATGCACGTTCTACTATTGTAAACCACTAAAAATGCATTTATGGCCATAATGGAAAAAACATCATTCAAAATGATGTTCCACAGGTTCCTATATTTAAAAATTAAATTTATAATTGTTTTACCCTGATTTTAGGATAATATAACATCATTTTCTTGGTTTTAACTGTTCTAGGCTCATTTTAGTGCTTTAAAACACTAAAACGTGTTTATGGCCATAATAGGAAAACTGTCATTTGGAATGATGTGTCGTCATTTCCTACATTTTATAATTAAATCTACGGTGGTTTTCTACTAATTTTAGGACAATTCAGCTTCATTTTTCGAGTTTTGAACATTTCATGCACGTTTTAGTGTTTTAAAACACTAAAAAAAGGTTTACAGTCATAATGGGAAAATCATCATTTGGAATGAAGTGACTTCAATTCTTAAATTTTATAATTAAATATATGGTCATTCTCCCCTTATTTTCGGACAATCCAACATCGTTTTTATGGTTTGGATCGTTCCACGCATGTTTTAATGGTTTAAAACACAAAAAATGTGTTTACAACCATAATAGAAAAATCGTCATTCAGAATGACGTGTTGTTAGTTCCTAAATTTCACAATTAAATCTATGGTCTTTTTACTTATATTTCATGATAATTCAATGTCGTTTACATGGTTTTGACTATTCCACGTGTGTTTTAGTGTTTTAAAACACTAAAAATGTGTTTATAACCAAAAAGAACAAACTATCATTCGGAATGATGTGAAGTCGGTTCCTATGTTTCAAAATTAAATCTAAACTATTTTTAACCATACATCCAATGTTGTTTTTGTAATTTTATTGAAAAAGGAGAGCCAAAAAGAGTACAAAAAAAACAAAAGGAGACCAAAAAGGAGACCCCCCCCCCCAAAGGAAAGCCTACGGAGGTCTGAAGTAATGTAGCCCGAGGGTGTCCCCTTTAATGAAATCAATCCCCATGGATTTAATACTGCCTGCCATATAAATAAACACATCCTACATGCCAGTGTACTCCACTAAAGCTAGGTAGTCCTCCATCTTGTTTCCCTCCCTCTAGGTATGTCAGACATTAATGGAAGTATTGAGCATACTTTTTCATTTCCTGATATTATAGCAAATTAGCCAAGGTGTATCCCTACACCCTTTAAAGGAGTAATGGACAACCAAGGAGTCTATTTCAACTTCATAGATGCCCAGTCCATACTGCCTATACATGGTGAGGCCGGTGAGCATAGCCATAGCCTCCGCTTGGAGAGCGGATCCCTGCCCCAGCCTGGCCGAGAAAGCTAAATAAACCGACCCAGAAGCATCCCGGACCACTCCTCCACCGCGCATGTACCCCTGAATACAAGACTTATTTGTATTGAGCTTCAAACCACCCGAAGGTTTGCACCAGCTAACCCAGTTTCCAGACCTGCTACTGGAAGCCACATTCGCCCTGGACTGGAACCGGTGGAGAGAGGGAGCCTCTTTCTAAGATTTAATAGCATTATTCCAATCCAACAGGAGGTTTTTTCCCAGACAATAATAACACGGGCAGTCACTATCCCTCCCTCATGCTTCATCTTGTTTTTTTCCTGCCAAAGACACCAACACCCAGTGTGTAGCAACACCGCATGGGCCACCTTTTCCACCCCTCCGCCCTCAGTGCCATGAAACCAGTCCTCCACGAAAGAAATGATATCACCATATGGAGTACGAAGCACCGAAAACTCCCCTAGAGCATTCCAAACCTCATTTTCCCATTCACTGCCTAAGAAAAGGTGGGTAGCGCTCTCCTCTCTGTGCGTCCTACTGCAGCACACGCATTTGGATGCCATTTGTATTCTGCGCCTGTGAACATTATCATCAGTAGGCAGCCCTCTGTTCCGGATCCTCCATGTGAGAAAGTTAAATTTAGTCGGAATGCTTTCCACCCAGATAATCTCATCCCATCCCCCAGCCTGCACCGATCCATGCGCCACACCCCTAAAACTCTTCAATGAGAACAGACCCGAGGCAGAGGCGGTGAAGACACATCTGTCCTCTTCAAAACTCATCACAATACACTAGAAACTCTCTCTCTGACTGGTGTTCAAAACCGCAGAGATGAACGATGGGAATAGACTTGCTTCCCTGAACGTGATATTCATGGTCGGGCATCCGAGAAATGCCAGCACACCCCCCCCCCCCAGTCCTAGTGCCAGAATGAGAGTGTACCTCTCCCAATTAACCACTGCGCAAACAGCCTAAGGATCTCAATAATCGGCCCAATAGTCGACCATAGGGTAGAGCGACCCCTATCCACTGGTCCACGACACCCTAACGAGTGAGTATGTATGGTTCTGCCCCAGAGAGTAAGTCATTCCATCACGCTTCATGCGATCCTTGCTTGCATATAGAAAATGGTATCACTTAGGTTCTACACACTGATCCCTCCTTCACCCACAGGTTTCGTTATTCTGCTCCAGGACACCCAGTGTCTCTTCCCTCCTTCATACGGGTCCCAAATGAAGGAGGTGAGGATCCTATCGATGGAACTGATCACCCCCTTAGGAACCTTGCTAGAGGAGAGACTGTGGATGGGGGCGGCCACCAAGACGTTGTTCACCAGGGAAATCCTCCCTCCAAAATATAGGAGTTTATTTTTCCAGTTCATCACTCTCTCTGTGATCCTAGATAGGAGGGCGTCGAAGTCCCGGATCCGAAGTCTCCCCGATGAAAGAGGTGTGCCAAGATAAGTCGTAGGGAACGACCCCTTCTGAATACCCAAACACCTGCTAACTGACTCCACCCTCTCAAGCGCACACCTGGTGGAGATGAAGAATTCGCTCTTACCAGTGTTGATGCTCTGCCCGCTCCATCTGCAGTATCCGTCCAGCACCTCGCTTAAACACCGTAGGGATCTACTTTTCCCATTCAAAAAGAGGATGGTATCGTCGGCAAACATGAGATGGGAGATAGTTGGAGCCTTCAACCGATACCGGTATGGGAGGATCCTGCCGTTATTAATACTCCTTCGGAGGAGCTGGCTCAAAACATCCTGAGTGAGGATGAACAGAGTGGCAGAGATTGGGTCCCCTTGCTGAATCCCCCATGTAGACTTGAAGAAACCTTATGATTTTCCCATAAAAGAAACTGAAAACCACACAGTGCTGAAGCAGCGGAAGAGTATATCCACGTTCCATGAGTTGAGGCCCAAGCATTCCAAGACTTTGTTAATAAAGCTCCATTAGACTCGATCGTAAGCCTTGTTCATATCAAGTTTGACGACCAAGTTTGAACCACGAGTTTTGAAGTTGATATCGTTAACCAACTTCTATGACAAGGCAACTGCCTCCTGGATAGAGTGACCCTTGACGAAACCATGCTATTTAGGAGAGATCCATTGAGGAAGTTGAGTTACCAGTCTTGAGTTTATAAGGCTCTCCAGGACCTTATAGGGGACGTTACACATACTTATCAGACGATACTGCGAGATCGAGGAAGGGGCCTTCGACTTGGGTATGAGAACGAGAGTGGTGGCGCAGGCCACCCTAGGCAAACTACCCCCGTGAAAGAAATCTTGTATGGATGCAATCAGGGATGCTTTCACTATCTCCAAGGATCCCCTGTAGAAAGAAGCGGGGAAACCATCCGGTCTGGGGGCGCTTTCCGGAGCCAAGAGCCAGAGTGCCTTCTTAATCTCCCCCTCGTCGGGCACAGCCCCCAGGCTGTTATTGATCTACTCAGAAACCATGTTAGGAATAACATCGAAAATGTCCATGAAATCTGATGGGTAACCAGAGGGCCAGTTCGTCTGAGGGCCAGTCAGAAGATCCCGAAAGAAGAAGCTGGCCAAACCACCAACAATGTCTCTGTCGTCCGTAAAGGAGCCGTCTTCCAGCTGTATATTAGGCATGACCTACCGTTTCCTCTCCGTAACACACGCATGAAAGAATCCCGAGTTCCTGTCTCCCACTTTAAGCCATTTGATTATGGCCTTCTCTCTATCCAGATGCTCCTGCATGAGAAGTAATTCGGCCATTATACCCTTCTTCACTAAAAGCTCCTCGTAGATCCCCTCATCCCACTATTGCTTCATACTGCTTTCCATACTTTCGATTCCCTGCATAACGACTTTCAATTCATCCTCAGGGGGCGCCAGGTCGCTAGAACACTCCTGCATTAGCAGACGAAGCTTCCGTAATTTCCCATGAAGAATATGTCATGGGTTGCCTTGACCAGGAACACTCCACACTGATCTGACCAAGTCCTGATAGCCCAGAGAGTCCACCCAGTATTGCGAGAATCTATATGCCACCTGTGGCTTGTGCGAGGATTGCAGAGAGACAAGGAGGGGGGAATGAACCGACAGACCCCGAACGAGGTGAGTTACCTTTGTGCTGGAGAATCTCGATAGAGCATGGGTATTGGCCAGGAACCGTTCCAGCCTACCCCATGAACGGTGTGGTCCTTACTGATTATTACACCATGTAAACTGATCACCCATAAAGCCTAGGTCTGAGATACCCTTCATTTCCATGAAACGCACAAACACTAGACTGGCTTTCCTGGGGAAAGGACCTCTGCCCTTCCTTTCATATGGATCTACAACCACATTAAAATCACCTCCGATAATCCACGGTTCCACACTGGGGTCAAAGATACATAGCTGGATCCACATGGACTCCTGGGTGTTCATATTGCAGCTTCCATAAATGAAAGAAGCAAAGAAGGAGACCATACCACTGCTTACCTTAACGGTAATGAACTGATCGTCAGCTTGAACCAAGCTAACCGAGCATCTTTTATGCCAAAAAACCTAGATGTACCTGTTAACCGACTCAGCCTGCATGCAGCCATGCATCCGAAGCTTTTTGGTGTAATCTCCAATTTTGGTAGGTTGTTGTTTATGTTCAAGAAACCACATCCACCTTGTGCCTGGAAGATTCTGAGGCAAGAAAATCTGATTTTACCCAGGCACCAAGCCCCCTGTAATTCCAAATTAATAAGGGAATCATTTAAAATGTGAGCATCTTGGTGCTGGCTCGAGAGACCTTAGCCTTCGAAACAAGGGAGGATGCCGCCCCTTGGTGTAGCTTGCCCTTCGATCTAGTAAAAACCTCAGTCCCATTGGACGTCCACTCAGAGGGGGAAGAGGGACTACCTAGCATTCTCAATCTTCTCTTCCTCCTTGCTCGGGCTACTGACTGAGACCCACCTTCTCTGGCATCCCCAACATAGGTGGGAGAACCCTCGAGAGAAAACTGGGTGGGCCGGCCCACTATAGCCAAGGGTGGGGAGAGGACACCCTGGGATTATTCCCTGAGACTTGTGGGAGCAGCTCCAAGACCCATTGGTCCACCCCAGATGGACTCTTCAACACCACATCTACAACTAGAAGCCAGGACCCGAGCCCTAGGATCTTAACACAAAACTGTCCTGTTGTCGTGGGCTGGGCGAGCCTGACAGGGGCAAGCTGGGAGGTGGGGACCCGGAGGTCACAAATACTCCTTGGAATGACTGGTGAGATGGCCAGGGCAACTTCAGGAAGGGCCTGCACCACAGGCTCCGTAGGCACCCTAGAGGGGATCCCCGAGGTCAAGGAGGAGGAAGCAGGATCCATCCACACCTGCGAGCGCTTCTCCACATTATCTGAGGGAGGAGGTCGAACACCACCCCTCCTGGGCACCTTCCTTGGTATGCCACCTCGCCCCTTAGGGCCACGGTGATGGCAAGCCTGAGTAGAATTCCCTTGGAGGAGGCGGTGCGGGCAGAACCTAGGAAATACGGGGTAAACCAGATCTTGCTCCCATGAGAGAGAATCTTCAACCTGACGGTCCAGCTTCTCCGGGATCGAACAGGCGATGTCGAGCTCGACACAAATGCGAGCCTCCGAGGATGACTGTCCCCTCCTCGTGTTGTCATCGGAGAATAAGAATACTCTAATGGAGTCTCCGATCAGCTTTACAAGGCCTTCGTTCTAGAACGGCAACAGCAAACCGGGGAGACAGATCCAGACCGCTGCCAATGAACTCTCTTTCCCTCGGTGAGAGTCCATGGACCACCTGGTTAGTCTAAAACTCCAGCGGCCCATGGATTGCGGAACCTTGCACCAGACATGGCGGAAGTCCGCTTCGGAGGTGAGGACAATACCGAAAGAGCACATGTGGAGGGCCGAGATCTGCACCGGCATTTGAATCCCCCAAGAAGCAACCCACCATTGGAATACAGCAAGAGGAGGCTTGGCCACACCGAACTGAGCCACCATAGTCCATTTAAGGCAGGACTTGGCCACCTCGAACGTCGACGTTGGTACCTTCATACAAACCCTATTACCATCACGCAAAGATTGAAGCGGCTCCACGGATATAGTCGGGAAGCACGGAGAGACCCCAGATGATCCATGGAGCACAATCGATCATGGTTTGTTTGGTTTTTACCATTCCATGCATGCTTTAGTGCTTTAAGACACTAAAAATGTGTTTATAACCATAATAGGAAAATCATCATTTAGAATGATGTGTTGTTCATTCCTAAATTTCAAAATTATATCTATGGTGATTTTTCCCTAATTTCATGATAATTCAAAAAAAATCATGGTTTTCACCATTCTATGCATGTTTTAATGTTTTAAAACACTAAAAATGTTTTTACAACCATAACAGGAAAACCATCATTCAGAATAATGTGTCATTGTTTCCTAAATTTTACAATTAAATCTATGGTATTTGTCCTATAATTTCAGAATAATCTGGCATTTTTTTCACGGTTTTGACCATTCCATGCATGTTTTAGTGGTTTAAAATACTAAAAACATGTTTATGGCCATAATGAGAAAATAGTCATTTGAAATGATGTACCGTCAATTCCTAAATTTCAAAATTAAATCCATAGCCATTTCCCCCCTAATTTCAGGATAATATGACGTCATTTTCCTAGTTTTGACCACTCCACACATGTTTTAGTGTTTTAAAACACAAAAACACGTTTACATCTATAATGGGAAAATCATAATTCGGAATGATGTGTCATCGGTTCCTAAATTTAAAAATTAAATATACTATTGTTTTCCCCTTATTTCAGGAAAATCCGACATTTTTTTCATAGTTTTGATCGTGCCATGCATGTTTTAGTGGTTTGAAACACTAAAAACACATTTACTGCCATAACGGTAAAACCCTCATTCAAAATGACATGCTATCAGTTCTTACCTTTCACCATTAAATACACGATCATTTCCCCTGATTTAGGACAATCCTGCATCATTTTCTTGGTTTTGACTATTCCATGCACATTTTAGTGGTTTAAAACACTAAAAACATGTTTATGACCAAAATGGGAAAGCAATCATTCATAAGGACATTTCGTTAGTTTCTAAATTTAACAATTAAATATATAGTCATTTTCCTCTTATTTGAGGACAATTGGGCATTGTTTTCCTTTTTTAACCATTCCACACACGTTTTAGTGCTTTAAAAAACTAAAAGCATTTATGGCCATAACGGGATAATCATCATTCAGAATAATGTTATGTTCATTCCTATATTTAAAAATTAAATATATAGTCATTTCCCCCTAATTTTAGGACAATCTAACATCGTTTTTTTGGTTATAAACATTTTGTGCTTGTTTTAGTGCTTTAAAACCCTAAAAATACATTTACGGAAATAACATGAAAATTGTCATTCAAAATTATTTTTCATCAGTTACTACATTTCACAATTAAATATATGTTCATTTTCCCTTAATTCAATACAATATGACATTTTTTGGCCGGTTTTGACTGTTCCACGCAAGTTATAGTGCTTTAAAATGCTAAAAATGATTTCACAACCATAATAGGAAAACCAACATTCAATATCACATGTCTTCAGTTACTACATTTAAAAATTAAATATACCGTCGTTTTTTCATGATTTAAGGTCAATTCAACATAATTTTTCTGGTTTTTACCATTCCACACATGTTTTAGTTCTCTAAAATACTAAAAACTCATTCACAACCATAACGAGCAAACCAACATTCAGAATGATGTGTCGTCAGTTAATACAATTCACAATTAAATGTATGTTCATTATCCCATTAATTCATATAAATATAACATCATTTTCTTGGTTTTGACCCCCTAATGCATGTTTCTAAAACTTTGATATCTTTTAAAAAAATTAATGAGTCATTCATAGCACACTGCATGTTTAATAGATGTGTTGTTTTCTTGTACATGTCAAAAATAATTCAATGGTGGTTTCCCCATGATTTCATGTCAATACTAAATCATTTTTTATTTTTTTATCATTAAGCATACATTTTATCATTTTAAAATAATAAAAATGTATTTATGGGAATCACAAGAAACCCATAAATCAAGTTGATGTGGCGTCGATTCCTATATTTCACAAATCAATATGTAGTTGTTTTACTATGATAAATTTTGCAATAATTAAATATATTTTAAAAATTATAACTGTATAAATAATATATTATTAATAAAATTAATAATTTATCACTATTTCTAATATTAGTTAAAATAATTACTAAAATATAGATTGGAAACTTTATATATTTTGGTTATCAAATTTTATTGAAGAAATATAATTTTACTTTCTGAACTACCTTTTACTTCATGTTCAACAATAATTTAGTGGCAATTTTTATAGTTGATCAATAGTTTTTATATGTGTTGTTTTTTGGGTACTCGGTGATGGGTTTTCATTCAGTTGGAGATAGTTTTTTTAAGAAAAACAAAAAAAAATAACATGGGAGAAGTTAATATAACCATTTTTAAATTATTTAGCGGTGGTTATTAGGAACCATAGCTAAATATATTGAATAAAATTTTTTATTGATGGTTATCATAAATTGCAGCTACAGAGATTATGGATGTTATATGTGTTCTTTTCAAATGTGTGAATGGTCTATTGAATTTAGAATTTACCTCGTTGGGATGAGCTATAAGGCTAGAAATTTCTTCAGGGATAGTGTCGGTCACCTGCTGAAATACAAAGACTAAATCATTTTTGATTTAGGACAACTATTGATCTTGTTTTTTTCCTAAAATAATCTTTTTCTTGCAGTTTTTTCTTTCAATCTTGCAATTTCTCTTTATAATTCCCAGTCAACAACACTATTTGAACCCCCACCGAGTGTAGCAGTAATGAATGACACCACCCTACCAAAGAAAACTAAAGGAGTAGACCTAGAACTGATCCCCCATACATGCCCAGGAGCTCCTTCTCTAAAATTATTCCAACTGCATCGCTCTAGGAAATCGATGCTGATTGCGAAGGGTTCGAATCCCAGACTTCTTGAATTTTAACCTGTTAATAATAAAGAATTAATAATTTTTTTTAAAAATATATTAACTTCATGATGTTATCTAATGAATAAATTTTTCATTAGTATTTATTGTTATTTAAAAAATATAAAAACATAATATTGAAAATTATATTATAACAACAAACAAACCTTAAACCCAATTAATTGGATCCAACTAGATGTATCAAACGATGCCAAATTGACATCGTTTAATCAATGTAGGTTGCCCTATTTAAATGGGTTAAAGGATTTTTAGTTATTATAGTATATTTTTTATTATTTCGTTTTTATGTTAATGAAATAATATAAAATTGTAATGAAAGGTACTTACTCCAATGTCTTTGGTAGGGTCATTTACAAAACTTCCATATGGTTTTCTATTCACATTAAACTGCATCTCTGTTTCGCCAATAGAGTTACCTAATTGATTATGCTTTATAAAAAAGTGTAAAAAAATTATAAAAAACTTTGAGTTATAAAATGATATAAATAATATTAAATAAAATACAAACCAAAATTGTTCTTTTTCTCGAAAAAATCTAAGTCCCTGTAATGTGAGGAATGACTTGCTTCTCAGGATTCACAGATTTTTTTTTGATAATTCCTAAAAAATAGAAACATTAATATATATTTTTATTTTATTTTTTTTATGTTATTAAGATACCATAAAATATTTAATTACTTCATGAGATGCATCTCTGTTGATATCAACAAAGATCTTCCATTGCTGATGAGAAATTCCTCCAGGCACTTTCTCATACATTTTGTTTTCGATCTTAGAGAAGAGTCATTAAACTCATGACATAATATCCATTTAAAATATATCCATTTAAAATATATCCATTTATTTCCCAAATTTTTCAAAGTCCATGGACGTGAAATGGAGTTAGGGACATCAAAATGAAAAAACATCTAGAAATAAGACATAAAACTTTATCAGTATATGAAAAAAATTTACTAATGTCATTTAAATTAGTTGTCAAGGAATATTAAATTAATATTACCTTTACTTGAGTATAAAAGACTCATTTTTCCTAGATTTATGAATATTTATCCAATCTTTATAATTAATGGGAAAACTCACCATCTCGTAAGCAAGTATGTCCAAGAATCTGCCCGTAGATTTCGGTAGTGTCACCAGTAGGCACCCCAAACTCTTCAAATGGGATGATAATATTGAAGACCTTAAAGTCCCATATATATTTCATGTTCATATTTTTATCCCCTCTATGGTTTTATTTATTTTTTTGAAAAAATCATTAAACAATTAATAAAATATAATGTTTTTTTGAAAAATGAAATACATACCAGTAACAGTAACTTGCCAATATCCCCTAGATGGAGGGGTGAAGAATTGCTTCATCACTAGAGATGAATCAGGTGGTGGGATACCAGTGACCTCTAGGGAAACGGTTGGATCTCTAGCAGTCTTGGATACAAAAGAATCACTATAATCCACAGAATATGATAGTAGTGGTGGCATGCTCTGAGATGCTGATCAGATAGGATCCAGAAATTTTTTTTTCTTGGAATTTATGCATTTCAAATGATTAAGGACCATATTATTACATAATTAAAAAAATTCAAAAAATAAATGTTTTTTATAAACCATTTTTAATTGATTTTTGATGGATTGTTATAGAATTGTGAAGTATAATAAAGAATATTTAAATAAATTTATTTCTTGTGTGAAACTGATAAATATTCAGAAAGTTTGAATCTTATAGTATGAATCACTATTATATTTTATAATATTATTTGAATATTATATATCTCGAACACAATATATAATCATAAATGAATCCTAGGTTATTTATCAGAGTCCTATATCATATCGTACAGTAGATTTGTGATATAGTTTATGTAATATAATATTACAATTCATATTTCCATATTGGTTATTATTACAATATTAATCATTATAATGATTTATATAATCATTGATAATAAATACATAATCATAATAATGTTAATAAATTATTATATAAAAACATCCATAAATTTCAGTAGCAAAAAATTAGATGTATCACTCAGAAAATGTTATTTAATGAAGTAATACAAAATAAATAATGTGAACCATATATGTCCATAGCTACCGAACCTATCTAATGCAGTTGGAATGAAACCCATCTCACTGGTTCCACTCATGGGCTAGTGATGTGTGGACTTTTCAAGCCTAATCCCACCTAAAATAGGATAGGGGATGATGACTAGAACTGAGAAGTAAAAATTATATAAGATACCTTAACCAATAACAACCTATAAATGATAAGATACAAAAATACACAATACATAATCAATAACCACCATCAATAAATAGGTAACCAATTGTATAGAAAATTTATTCGTGAAAAAATAATTATTGAATACAATGACACATATACAACCACCCTAGAGAAAAAGATATGTATAATAAAACATTACATGATATAATAGACTTTAGAAATATAATGATGCCATTTTAGTACAAATTTTCCATCTAGGAGTGGAGCTGATTCATGGTGAGGGATGTCGAAGGTGGGGGCTCTCATCATCATCAAGTTGGTCAGAGAGGATGTCGTGGGGGGGGGGGGGGGGTCTCGTCGCTGGTGAGCTGGCCAGATAGGAGGTCAGAGGGTGGAGGGTCACGAGGGTCAGGGTCGGAGGTGGGGGTTGCGGGGGTCAAGGGTTGTGGGTCATGAGTTTAGGGTCGCCTCTAGGGAGATTATGGGAGGATGGGTGTGGGGAAAGGGGTTCACCACCAGGGAGGGTAGGATGGGTGTGGGGAAAGGGGGTCACGGAATCAGGGTCACCACTGGAGAGTAGAGAGGTGGTTGAGGGAGTTGGGGAGGCTAGGGTCGCATAGAGGGAGTAGGGGAGGGGGAGAGATTATGGTTTTTTTAAATGTTTATAAGTGGTTTAATTAAAACTATCGATAATTGAAAAAAAATCACAGAGGTTTCATGAAACTGCTGTAATATTATATAATTTTTAATGGATTTTTTTTTCACCAGTTACTAGAACTTCCAGGAATAAACCACTACTAACCATCTCTTTTCTTGTAGTTATAGACCTCATTCACTCTCATTAATCCCTCCCATGAACTTTTTTGTACCCCCATTATGCTTCTGAAATTATCCTATGAATTTCAATTCCAAACATCTATGTAGTGAATACCAATCCCCATTTCTAATCAAGGGTATTCACCTAGATGTACCTATCCTTCATTTATTTGGGACTTTCATGTATATAACCTACACTCTATAATTGTGGGATTACATTGATGAAAGACATACTTTATTTTGTATGATCTATGTGGTAAACTTATGCATGTACATGATATGAATGTGGTGGGTGGACCCAAAATTATATAGCCCTCCAATGATTTGGGTAAAGTTTTAATCTTGTGAGATACCATGTATGGTGAATGTGAGTTTATTCTAAGAACACTATGTTATGATTTCATAGTGTTTATCCATGACTTATTTTTATGATGTCATGTTTTATGTTGTTGCCACATTCTAATGTTGCCTTCATTATATCATCATATATCATGATTAAATGTTCATGCTTGTGATTTAAACCCATTTTATCTCTTTTTGATATTCCTATTTAATATCGTGTATTACATTCATCATGTTATGCTTTGGTTATTCCATTATTGGGTTTTATAGCTCACCCATTTCTTATGTATATCCTCAAGTTATCTTGTGCAATTTTATAAGAATGATGGAAGTTTAGAAGCATATTAAGGGAGTTTTAAATAATTTTGTTGTACTACTATTCAAAGATGTTATGTTATGTACCTAATTAACAAAATGCACCAGGAATCATGATCTTATGGGGTTTTATTAAGTGAATATTTATGAAATAAATTAATAAAGTGTGTTAAATATATGGGTTGTAGTAGTTGGTATTAGAGAAACTTCTTGTTATTTTGGGGATTAGGAGTAGAAAACCTTAAGTAATAATACTAAACATATGAAAATATCCCTAAATTTTAATAAATTGTATAGTAATTGGTTTTCAATCAAATACATCCCTATGTGGATACTACAATTGGATGTGGGTCTATTATAGTTGTACCTTAGGGTAATAACCCTAAAAAGGGTGTATTGAGATGGACTCAATCATCACCTGATGAATGAAAATGGGCCTTTCTACCCACCAGGTTTGACACTCCGGGGGGATATGATTTGGTAAATTCTCAAACTCCTAATGAACCATTATTTAAGGAATAAAAAATCCAATAATATTTTATATTAGAAAAAAGATCATAGATAACTTAGATTGAAACCTTAAAATTCATAGGTTAAGGAATATATGTAATTTATGAGTTATCCATTTAATGTTCATGGTTTCCCATTTATGTGTATGATGGTTGGAAAATTCTCATCCCTGAGTCTATTTTGGATTAAATGAATGAATAAAACTAGAATCAAATAGTGAAAGGAATTTTTATCATCCATTCATGAACTTCAAATATTTTATGTGACTATGTTTCTATAAATTATTTCATACCATGAAAGTTTAGTAGAACTATTAAAACACCACCAAAAATCATTGAAGTAGAGTTATCAGTGAATATTTAAATGGGTCAATTATTACATCCCAAGTATATAACTCATCCAATATCCATATTTTTTGGCTAAAATTCCCAGAAAACCTCATGAAACCCCCTTTAGAATAATTTGATACGATTATGGGTATGGATTGAATTTCCTTATATAGAGCAAAAATAGATTGTTATGAGAATTAAATCACCCTATATATCATGAATCATCCTTCGATTCTATACAAGTTCAATGAGAAGTTTGAATCTCTTTTGATATCACCATCTTAGTCATAGATATTATTTCCTTATGAGAAATCATATCTAGTTCAAATGATTGATACTAAGGAAAATATCATCCTTGAATATATGCCATTGTGATGAAATATGATGATGTGTTTTCCAAATAATTTTCTAGTCTTCCTCCTAGTTGAGAGGTTGAAATTTAGATCAGGCTTATACCCAGATCTTTTCTAATATCCAAAAATACATATAGAATGGTCGTTTGGCAACTTCAGGATCTAAAGAAGAAACTACAGGAGAATCTAGATAAAGTTATTTTATACCCAAGTTCGTAACCATGGGGTGAATTAGTCCTCTTTATCAATAATAAAGATGAAATAATGTGCATCTACATTGATCATCGTGATCTCAATAAGATCATGATAAAAAACAAGTATCCTATTCTGAATATTGATGACTTGTTTGATCTAATGTGTGGAGCCCAATATTTATCTATGGTGGATATTTGTATGGGATATTATCAAGTAAATGTGAATAAGGATGATATCCCAATGTCTTATTTTCAAACAAGGTAGGTCTCTAGGAGTTCATAGTGATTCTATTTGTACTCACTAATGCTATAGATATCTTCATGGACTTAATAAATAGAGTATTTAGGGATTCCATTGAAGAAATTATAATAGTATTGTAACACCCCGAGATTTTATGAGAATTATTATTTTTAATTTCTTTGATGTATTTTGTTGTACACTTCTCTAAGATTATCTTATGCTATACGCAACACCATATTAGCTTGTAGTATACGCAACACTATTCTTGGCTTCTGATGCACACAATTTCAAGTTCTTTAGAATATAATTCATTTTAAACAACACCAGGTATTGATTTTAATCAATGTATAACTGAACTATATTTTGAGTATGTTATACGCAATATCCAAGGAATCTTTCCCTGCACATAACTCTAACTTGGCTTGCATTACATGAAAGAGCGACCTTCCTCAATAGCGTGTGTTGTACGCAATACCGAGTTTCACTAAACAAAGATATATTGTAATAATATTTTTATGAACTAGACGTTATGAATATTATTAACCAAATTTTGAATTTTATAACATTATAATTCATCTTACACGTTTTCTGGAATGAGGTATGAGAACAAAATCAATTTTTCAGATTAAAAAATGTATTTTTCAAAAAATGTAGTTTTGCCACCTTCTGATGGCGCACCCATTTTAAATATAATTTTTGACAAGTTTATAAGATAAATTTTACAAAATAAACTTATTCTTTTGAATAAGGAATTAAAAATTTACATCGGATAAAGTTTTTATATTTTTTTGACAACGTTCTTATTTTGATGAATAGTAAAAACACGCTAAATTTTATTTAAAAACAACTTTTTTCATCGAGATAATTTATATGGTTAAATTATAATAGTGGATTATTTTAAAGTATAAATAGAATATATTTTTACCATTTAATATAATTTATGTAATTATCATTAATTTTACATTGAATTCATAGGTAAAAACATTTCAATCTTTGACAATGTTTTAACTTTTAAAACTTGTTTTCTTAACAACGGGATTAATTTTAAATTAATTACTGTAACTTATTTGTTTTTAATTTTGAAAAATGGATTCCATATTTGGATTCATTGGGTCCAAATTACGTTAATAGGTTACTTTTATTTTTTGATATTATGAATAGTAACTACGGTAATTTTTATTTACTGCAGTTAAAGGTAAATCGGGTAATTAAGGGTAAAAATAAGATTATAAAATTACCCTAAGACCTACCAAAATTCTATTGGATGAATAAAAGTAGACCCATATTACTTAAGGGTCGAAATAGATTCATTTCATGGACTTTTGACCATGAAAATGATATAATTATTATTAATATCAAAGAAAGTGACAACATGTCACTCTCTTATATCTTATAACTGTAATAATTTTAATTTAGTGATAAACCTCATAAAACATATAATATAAATATTATAAAGAGGTATAATAAAATTAACTACATTATGAATATTTATTTATAATTTTTAGGGATTAAATAATTATCATTAATGATGACACAATAGTGAAGTCGAAATTATTTTATTGATTGAAATATCAAATAAATGGTTTTAAAAATATTAAAATAAATATTATATGAACTAATTAATGTTCTAAACAAATTTTATAGATTAATTTGATAGGTTAGGAGTATATTAAATATTTGTTTTCAAATATATACTTTTTTTGGATTTTATTTAAATTCAAATAAATGAATAGTGTCAAAATTGACACTATTGTTATTATATAAAAATAACAAATTATAAAATTGATTAAAAATAACCAAAATATTTAAAAATTATAAATTGAAATTTATATGGTCTAAAATTTCATAAATTATCCAATTATGGACAATTCACAACACATAAGTAATTATTTATAACAATTTAAAATTTAGAATATTATTACCACAAATAAAATTAAATAGATTAAATAAGGATAAATCAAGTTGATAAGGATTAAAATAAATTACCAACATGTCTAAATAAAATTTTTTGATGATATTACAACCCTATCTCATCTAATATTCTGATTTGAGTTTATTATAAATTAATATTTTAGAGGTTTCCAAAAGTGCCCCTCTTCTCTCTTATAAAAGGGCACCTCCTCCCTCTCCTCCTCACACCACTTTGAGCCTTCAGTATCAGCCAACCCCTACACATTTCTCTTCTCCACTTTCATAGAAACATACTAGAGTTCCTGATATTCTTCAAAGACTAACTTTAGTGCCCTAAGAAAGGGTTTAGAAGAGGCGCGTCGAAGAAGAGGTAATATCCTTTACCGATTCTTTCAAATTCATTTCTTCTTCTACTTCCTCTTATTTTGTTGCTTCATAATAAAGTAATAACATAAGTATAACTCATATACTGATATATTATTATAAATATGAACCAAACATATTTTACCTTCTATCCATCCTACGGAAAATGAAATCACTGTGCGTGCGTACGTACGGAATACCGTCTCCACGCCGTGGTGTAATCTGTTTTTCCACCACCACCTTAATTGGATGGGTATAATTGTGTAAATAATAACTATATATGGTTATTATAACATGATACTAGTTTGGAGATATTATATCATCCACTCTAATTCCATTCAATAATTATGGGAACGATATCGTCACTCATGCGTACGTACAGATTACCGTCTCCACGATGCAATGAGATTCATTCTCCAAGTTAACCATTCAAGAATGATTATAAAGTATATATAATAAATAATCATGAAATATATCACATATTAATGATATTTTATTTATGTATATGTTTTTTACTTACTTCCATTCAATTTAATAACGAAACAAAAACAGCATTCATGCGTACATACGGCCTACTGTCTCCATGGACGGTGTATTTATTTCCATTTATCAATCTATTATATATATGTATATTATGAATATATATTATATATAAATAATGTTTTACATTCTGGAATTATGTAATCATGATCTAAGTACTCATATGAATAATTACAAGTCAAAACACAAACGACAAATGAAATGATTTTACCCAAAACGCTTCTTTAACATGGAATTGACAAATGAACGGGTAATATAAATTCGTAAGTGAATGATATATGATATCATAAATATTATTATGGTTCTATTACAAGTTAATAATATTTTTAAACCCACTATACAGGATTCTCGAACACATATAGAAGAAATTGGACATAAGGTAAGGGATAATTATTCCAATCTCGTTCTTATCTGAGATTGTTTATTCGTAAGTATTTACTGGTGTTATATTTTTCATCCTTGTCCATAAAAATGTTTTTCATAAAGTGATTAATATTCTTATAGGTATTTTTAAATTCATGGTTACCCCTCTTTGACTTTTTCCGTTAAAAGTACAAGGAGAATATTCTTTTTAACTTATACGGCATGAACGGGTTTTTACGGTTTCAAAATGCCTTATTTTCATTAAGATTACTGTACAAGATTTCATGATTATTTTCAACAAAATCCTTTTCTATTAAATTTTCATGGAATTTTGAGAAAAGAAAATGATTTTGAAGAAGAAAGGATATTTTCCCAAAGAATTCATTTCAAGTGTTTTATCAAAACTATTTTCCATCTATGATGCATTATTTAATATGGTTATGTTCCAAGCATAATGTCTCTATTATTTACATGGTTTTATTTCTTTATGATGAAATTATATCCATTTTTTATATGGATTATGATATTATGTGATGATGTTTATGAAACCCATTTTATTCATTGGGTTATGATGAATGATTTATGATTATTTTGTGGCACACGAAAGAATGATTTTATTATGAGCTGGGTGGGAACTATATCTCCCTCAAATTCATTGGGTAAAGATTTATATCTCATGAGATAAACATGGCTAGAATGGAAAGTAAAATCTAGTTCAGCAATCCAGGGCTCGAACGGTAAGTAAACCCGGTTTAGTAATGGACTTTGTCCACTATGATGGTCGTGGCGGCAATGCTTTGGCTACTATGGAAATCATAACATGTGATTAATGGTTTTCCAAAATTACATGTTTTATTCCCATGATATTTTATCATGATTAATGTTCCTTTATGATCTATACCTTATGTACTGCCATGTTTTATGTCATTCCTCAACATTTTGATGTTTAGATTTTATGCTCATATTTTTACGTTCAAATGTTAATGGATTGTTTTATGTTCTCCACGTTTACCCTTAATGAGAATTTGAGCTCACCCTTTTTATGTTTTCTTTTCCCCAGGATATAAATAAAGGTTTTAGGTAATAAAAAAAGGGGAAGAACTTTATGGGAGATGTTGAAGATTTTTCACCATGATTAGAAGATTATGTTCCGATTTTCCAAAGAAACTAAACTAATATGGTCTTTGGGCATCTTTTTTTTCAGGTATTAAGTATTCTACAAAAGTAATGTAATGTCTATGTATGACAAGCTTTGGGTCTCTACTGTTGGTATCAGAGAAAAGGTTTAGTTAACCTTTGGAAACTAGGATGTGAAAGCTTTAGTGGGATCCCTAGAGATATTTCTAAGGTATGTCTAGGGATTCCCCTAAGGTTAAGTATATGTATAGGTTATAGTCCTAGAATTATGGTAACGATCATAGAATTAAACCTAAGATGTTATATATTGAAGGTACTCCACCTTTATTATGTTATTTTCCTAGCATGATTTTTTCCTCTCACACTATTCCTTTTGGGTTTTAGACGATGGTTGGAACTCGAAGGAACCGTGTTGATCAATGTAATGGAAAATGAAATGATTGTCCTCCTGAAAAAACCAATGTTAGGGGAGATGGAGTGAAAAATCATATTTCTATACTTAAACAAGCTATGAATCATTCTGGGATTCAAATGAACAGAGAAGGGAACAATATTCTATTGAGTCCTTCATGTGGCAATGTCCACCTTCTTTCAGTGGGTCTTCTGATCCACTTGTTGCTGAACAATGGATCAGTACCATTGAAAAGATATTTTCCATACTTCATTGTTCATAGCATGAGAAATTCATTTTGGCTATTTACTAGTTAGAAGGTGAATCAGACCAGTGGTGGAATCTAATTAAGAATACAAGGCCCCAAGATGAAATTGAATCCATGGAATGGGATGACTTAAAGAACTTTTTTTCAATAAGTACTTCCCTCGTATTTTTTTAAAAAAGATAGAAAAGGAGTTCCTTGAGATTAACCAAAAGGATGATGAATCTGTTGGTATATACGAGGCGAATTTTACAAGTCTTGAAAGGTATACATATGGATTTATTATCCAACCTGAGAGTAAAGTTGATTGATTCTTCAATATCTTAAAACCAAGTCTTCTAAGGGCATTAGCTATAAGAGAATTCAGTAGCTATGAAGAAATTGTGCTTTGTGCTATCAAGGTAGAACTAGAATTTGATGTTACATATCCATCTCAAGGTTTGGACAAGAAATAAAAGATAAAGTTCAAGGAAAAATATCAAAACTATGGTGAAAAGAAGAAAAATGTTTCATTATGCTCAAATTGTGGAATGAAGCACGGTGGAGATTAACTTAAAGGAACTAAAAAATGTTTTAAGTGCGGAAAAGAAGGACATCGAGTAGCTGAGTGATGAAAAATGGGCAAAAGGTATCTAATGATGTCAATAGAGAAAAGACTGCAGAGAATGCACCGCCAACACTTCAGTGGTACAAGTGCAAGGAAATGGGTCATTATGCTAACCAATGCCCTAATCCAAGGGTTAATAATGATCAACATCAAAAACCTCTCAAGGAAAAGGACAAAGGGAAGTCACATGTGATCACTATTGGTAATATTGAGTATGATAATTATGTGGTGTAATGATTAAGTTTTTATGTAATGGGATTCCAAAATAATGTTGTGGAATCTCATTTATAGTATCGTGGAATATTGGAATATCTATGTATTGGTTTATTGTGGTTTTCAATAATTATATGGTACCAGTAACCATGAAAAGTGATTGAAATATTTTTGGAAAATAGTTTATATGTTCATAATGAAGGGATAAAGAGAAAATAATATGTTTGATATTATTAATGAGCTCATGACTGATATAAGGACAAAGTAATATCATAGTTTGAGTATATAGAAATTTTGGGATTTTGGTATGTGGAAAGGTTTAACTTTTGACAGCATTCATGTTTTCACTAAGGTTATATGGTAACATATGTTTCAAGAGAATACATGATTAAAGTATTCACATGTTTGGAATGTGACCAACAAGATATATCGTATGATATATGGGGGATAAATGATGGTATTCACATGCATGGTAGATGACATTTCTAGTAATCGTTTACTTTATACTATGAAATTGGAAAAAAGTATTTTCTATAATCCTAAAGGTTGGAATGGATTAATTTAGACATCATATAGTATTGCTTAAGGATATAAATTTTTGATTTTATTTCTAAAATGTTATAATAGTGTAGTTTTAGAAAAAGGACAACCTATAGGACGGGTGACAACCCATCACGTCGGATAGGGCTGCGGGAATTGAACCCACAACTGAAGTGTGATAATCCTTTATCACCTACCACTAGCCTACAGGAAGTCCCTGGTTAGTAGAAACAAGTTTTATTTTATTAAGCGGTATTATATATGAAGTATAAGTCCATTTTTGGAACCATATACGATTAACCTCACCATAGATAGACTTATGTATATTTAATATCTTGTTCTAACCTTTTTGTGATAGAGAAAAATGGAATGACCTATCATTATATCACATTATCTTCTAATACTTCAAGAATGAAAAATTCAACCTCATTTCTTTAAATACGAGAATATGTGGAAATTTTTCATGGAATGACCAAGTATGATATTACACTAAAATCAAGTAAGTATTTCTCCTTATGCAAAAAAATTCATCAACTTTAGGGAAATGGTCTTGAAAACAAAAAATATTTTCCTAGTGCCCTCATATCTGATGAATCAAATGGTACCTTAGATCATCAAAAATTTATGGCTTTGTGATTGTTGTCTTTTTCATAGCCATGTTCTCTACCACTCTTCATCCAAACATAATGGTTATATTTCTCTTCTATATCCATATTTTTACTTATATTCTCCTATGTGGAAACCCAGTGATGAGTTACCTTGGGTATCTATTATGTTTCTAATGTTCCTTTTTAAAATGATGTTTTAGTATTCCTTTTTATGATGTGGGTTTCTATGAAAGAAACTTTAAAGTAGAAAACCAGTTATAACCCTGACGAATTTTGAGGGAGAAATTCATTTTAAGGGGGGTAGAATGTAACACCCTTAGATTTTATGATAATTATTCTTTTTAATTTCTTTGATGTCTTTTGTTGCACGCTTCACTATGATTATCTTGCGCTATATGCAACACTGTATTATCTTGTAGTATACGCAACACTATTCTTGGCTTGTGATGCACACAATTTCAAGTTCTTTAGAATAAAATTTATTTTACACAACAATAAGTATAGATTTTGATCAATGTATAACTGAACTATATTTTGAGTATATTATATGCAACACCAAATGAATCTTTCCCTACTCGCAACCCTGACTTGGCTTGCATTACACGCAAGAGTGACCTTCCTCAATAGTGTGTGTTGTACGCAATACCGAGTTTCACTAAACAAAAATATATTATTATAATATTTTTATGAACTAGATGTTATGAATATTATTAACCTAATTTTTAATTTTATAACATTATAATTCATCTTACACATTTTCTGGAATGATGTATGAGAACAAAATCTATTTTTTGGATAAAAGAAGTATTTTTTCAAAAAATGATGTTTTGCCGCCTTTTGATGGCACACCCATTTTAAATATAATTTTCTTGAAAAGTTTTATAAGTTAAATTTTACAAAATAAACTTATTATTTTGAATTGGGATATAAAAATTTACATTGGATAAAGTTTTGATATTTTTCTGACAACGTTCTTACTTTGATTAATAGTAAAAACACGCTAAATTTTATTTAAAAACAACTTTTTTCATCGAGATAATTTATATGGTTAAATTATAATAGTAAATTGTTTTAAAGTATAAATATAATATATTTTTACCATTTAATATAATGTATGTCATTATCATTAATTTTACATTTAATTCATAGGTAAAAACATTTCAATCTTTTACAATGTATTAACTTTTAAAACTAGTTTTCTTAACAACGGAATTAATTTTAAATTAATTACTGAAACTTATGTGTTTTGAATTTTGAAAAATGGATTCCATATTTGGATTCATTGGGTCCAAATTATGTTAATAGGTTACTTTTATTTTTTGATATTATGAATAGTAACTGTGGTAATTTTTATTTACTATAGTTAGAGGTAAATCGGGTAATTAAGGGTAAAAATAAGATTATAAAATTACCCTAAGACCTAAAAAAATTGTATTGGATGAATAAAAGTTGACCCATATCACTCAAGGATCGGAATAGATTCATTGCATGGACTTTTGACCATGAAAATGATATAATTATTATTAAAACCAAAGAAAGTGACAACATGTCACTCTCTTATATCTTATAAGTGTAATAATTTTAATTTAGTGATAAACCTCATAAAACATTGAATATAAATATTCCCCAGAAATATAATAAAGTTATCTATATCATTGGAATTTATTTATAATTTTTAGGGATTAAATAATTATCATTAATAATGACACAATAGTGATATAGAAATTATTTTATTGATTGAAATATCAAATAAATGGTTTTAAAAATATTAAAATAGATATTATATGAACTAATTAATGTTATCCACAAATTTTATAGATGAATATGACATGTTATGAGTCTATTAAATATGTTTTTTCAAATATATCATTTTTGTGTATTTTATTTAAATTCAAATAAATGAATAGTTTCAAAATTGACACTATTGTTATTTTATAAAAATAACATATTATAAAATTTATTAAAAATCACAAAAATATTTAAAAATTATAAATTGAAATTTATATGGTCTAAAATTTTATAAATTATCCAATTATGTAAAATTCACAACACATAAGTAATTATTTATAACAATTTAAAATTTAGAATATTATTACCACAAATAAAATTAAATAGATTAAATAAGGATAAATCAAGTTGATAGGGTTTAAAATAAATTACCAACATGTATAAATCTTACTTTTTGATGATTTTATAACCCTATATCATCTAATAATCGTATTTGAGTCATTTATGGATGTTTTTAAGTTGGTTTTGAGTTTATTATAAATTAATATTTTAGAGGTTTCCAAAAGTGCCCCACTTCTCTCTTATAAAAGGGAACCTCCTCCCTCTCCTCCTCACACCACTTTGAGCCTTCAATATCGTCCTAACTCTGCCCATTTCTCTTCTCCACTTCCTTATAAACATACTAGAGGTCCCTATTTTCTTCAAAAACTAACTTTAGTGCCCTAAGAGGAGGTTTAGAAGAGGCGCGTTGAAGAAGAGGTAATATCCTTTACCAATTCTTTCAAATTCATTTCTTCTTCTACTTCCTCTTCTTTTGTTGTTTCATAATAAAGTAATAACATAAATATCACTCATATACTACTATATTATTATAAATATTAACCAAACCTATTTCACCTTCTATCCATCCTACGAAAAATGAAATCACCACACGTGCGTACCTATGGAATATTGTCTCTACGCCATGGTGTAATCTGTTTTTCCACCACCACCTTACTTGGAATGTAAAGACCTGTAAAATTCAAGGAAAATTTTTTCTTAATTTTCTTTGGGATTTTACAAGAATGCGGTTTCTGACAGCACTTGATTCCGAGGTCCGGAGTGCCCGTAATTTCTATCTGAATTTTAGCTCGGGTACCTTCAGTGAACGAACGAGCGGGAATTTATAACTTTTGAACCGGTGCCCGGAATCGAATTCCGAGGGCACCAATGGAACCGCAGCACCGGTAAATTATTAGTAACTCATGTTTCGGAGTTGCGTTATTGCGGGTGTGGATGATAAAAATTGTGGAAGTTAATTTATTATTATTCTACAATTTTTATTTTCCTTTTTGTGTTTTAAGGCTATGGGTGGAAGTTGGGTAACTACCCAACCTCCCTTGGGAGGTTATGAGGGTGGTGGGGCCCACACGAACTCCACCCCTTCATATTCTTCAACTCTTCAACTCCCCATTAACTCCCCTTTATTTAATTTGACAACTTGTGTAATTTAATGAGGTGAGTTAAGTGTGGTTTTTTGAATTTCAAACTCTTGAAATTCAAAAGGTTAAGTTGTGTTAATAAATTAAGACTTGGGATTATTTTATTAATGTTAGAGTTTATGCCACGTTGAGAGGTTTTGGGAAGCGTGAAGATCTTCTTCATCTTCAACGAAGAACATCCTCGACGAAGAACGTGAAGAACACCTCAGACTCCAACGAAGAACAATGTTCTTCAATGAAGAACATCTCCGCCGAAGAACGCGGAGAACTTCTCCAATGACGTTTCTTCTTCGGACGCACCTCGACGACAACGGAATCGATGTTCGTTTTCCGCGACGCCCGACCTCTGCGACGCTCATCTTCCGTGGCTCGTTGACGTGCACCGTTCTTGAAACCGAGGTAGGGGTTTGTATTTAAATATTTTGTTCGTGATTACATTCCCTGAATTTCTTCGTGAAATTTAACCAATAGTTATCAAATAACGCGAGGGGGCCAGACCGCACAAACACGACCGAACCTCCTCCTTATTTTTCATGTTGGTTCCTTTGTGGTTTGGTACGGGAAGGTGTGGTGTCGTCGCACCACGCGGAATCATATGACAAGGAAATGTGTGGCGTCGTCGCGCCGCGCCGTGAAAAGAAGAACAAGGGCGCGACGCCGTCGCACCACGTTGAAGAAAACCGAAGACACCGCGGCTGGAGCGGGGTCGCGGTGGAAGGGCGCGGTGCCGTCGCACCGCGCCGGACGAAATAGGTCGTGGCCGGTTCCGGGCCGCGGCGGAGCAGGGTGACCGGCGGCCAGTACCGGGCCGCCGGTGTCGGCGATGGAGGAAGGACCAGTCGTCGCCGGTCCTTGTTGGCAGAACCGGCCGGCCGGTGCGGGCTGGACGGACAAAGGGAAACCGGGCGAATTAATTCCCCCGGCCGGCCTACAAAACGGCCCCCATAAATGGGGGGCCGCGGTTACACCAGGGGGGCAGGTGCCCCCCCCCCTGCCAAACGGCTCGGCCGTTGGTCGAGCTGGCCAGCACGCTGGGTACGCTGTGCCTAGGCCGGGCTGCGCCAGGCAGGGCCGGCCGCCTGGCCGGTCCGCCAGGCTGGGCCGCGCCGGGCCGGGCCGCGCCGGGCCGGGTTGGGCCGCGCCGGGCCGGGTCGGGTCGGGTCGGGCCGACCCAGGGGGTCTCGGGCCGGGTCGGTCCGGGCCCGAAACCCCCGTTTTCGGACCATTTGGGTTCAATTGCCCATAACTTGGGCTACGGACCTCCGATCGACGCACCGTCAGCGGGGACACGATCCTTGGAATGAGTCGGTCGTTTCGGTATATCGCACTCAAGGTTTCAAAATGCTTTGGGTATGGCCGAGTTGGTTCGTACACGAAACCAACAGGGCCCTTGGAACAGAAACGCTCATATCTTGAGCTCCGGACGTCCGATTGACGTTCCGTCGACTTGGTTGAGTTCCTCTTAGTGAGATGGATCTTTTGGCATAATCTGCCCGACGTTTGGATGCAGGTGGAGTACGGTCGGGTTGGTTTTGCCTTAAAAACCAACCGGGCTCCCGGAAAGAAAAAGCCAATAACTTTTAGACCGGGTGTCCGATTGATGCGCTGTCTGTTGCGTTGAGTTTCTGTTGATGATACAGAACTTTTGGATACATCAACTCTGGACTATGTGTCATTTGATGTATCGGCCTCTTGGCTCGTGGAGCGGACCCTCCCAAGCGAGCTTGTTGTGTGCAGGAACCCTAGAGCTGGCTGCGTTTGCTACTGTGACTGCGACGACGACTATGCAGAGATCCTCAGTGGATTTGACGGTGACGACTTCAGAACTCAGCGATCCTATGTGGATTAGTGCTACCGATCATGTGTGGGTCTGATCCTCTGTGGGTCAGCGCTCAGTGGTTCTGTGTGAGCCAGCGCCTACATATCCTGTGTGGGTCCGATCCTGTGTGGGTCTTTGCGGGGGTTAGTACCTATCGATCCTTTGTGGGTCCGATGACTTAGATGGATCAGTGATCATCTCTATCGTCTTTCGAAGAAGTATACCTGTGTGAGCTGAATCCTGTTTTACTCTCCTTTGTGGAGTGTGTTGTGATATCCTGTGTGGATTACGTTTTCTCTCCTGTGTGGATTACGTTTTTCATTCCTGTGTGGAATACGTTGCTTTCCTCTGTGGACTGGGTTGTACTTGGGCTCGGAGATTGGAGCGTGTTAGAATTGATGACTTAGGTATATGTATGGGCATATACCTAAGCAGTGTCGGATGTTACTTCGTGATTGTATCTCTCCTTTGTGGTTTATCCTTTGTGGATTTTGGGAGACCTTCGGGGGTCTTGGGGTCCCTACTGAGTAGCTTATACTCACCCCTGCACGGGATATGCCCGCACTACGTTGTGTTGGTTGCAGACGACGGATAGCGTTGACCGTGGTTGAGGCTTGCAGAGTAGGACGTTACCTGGAGGTGGACCACTGGGCGGGACGTACTCGGAGCGGATGGCGGGACCCGAGGAGCAGTGGAGCTATCTGTACCCACCCTTCAGGTGGGATTTCCAGTGGACAGCTCGGTGTAGCGGCTTTACTTTTCAGTTGTTGTTTTTCCCTTTCGAGTTGTACTTTACTTTCAGTTTGGGTTTGTATACTGGCGCACTTACTGTTGTACTCAGTTTTTACTTAGTGTTTACTTCTTTTGTTGCTTACTCTGTGGCATTTGTTTACTTTACAAAGGCAATGCCTTCCCTTTCTACTGGGATTTACACCTTGGTGCTAGTCGCCAGCCCCTGGCCTATGGAAGGCAGGCTTGGGGTAGTCACGGCACAGGCCCTGAGGACGGGTCGTGACAAATTGGTATCAGAGGAGTTCGGTTCTACCACAGAACTTGGGACTCTGATCTTTTCTATGTGAAGCAATAGTGTTTAGCGTATTGGGTGTGGTTATCAGTCCAGGGAGTCCAGTGTTGGTGCGGTGGCCGACGTATCCATACACCAGGACCCTGACTTCTGATTTCCGACTTAATACACGAATACATTGATTGCATGTGTGTTTAAAGTTTTATTTATGATTACTTTGTGTCAGCTCACCAGGTATATTGTTTGACCATGGTGCACTTATTTCCTTTTCAGGATGGCCCCACGACGGCAGCCAACTAGGGTTCCGAGAGTTGAGCGTGACGACAGCCCACCAAGCGACGAGGCCTCGGTGTAGGGCCCTTTGTCAGTAGTGGCACCGGCGATAGCTCTACCCGCCGAGCTACCGATGCTTCCAGCACTAGCTACTGACGATGCACGTCGCCTCAGTGCACTGCATGAGTTCCAGCGCCAGCAACCGCCCAGGTTCCACGGGGAGATGGACCCCCAGGCAGCCGAGGACTGGCTGGAGGTAGTGGTGAAAGTTTTTCGGTTAGTGAGGACACCAGCAGACCTCATGGTGATCCTCGCAGCGAGCCTATTGCATGCAGCAGTGGGCCGATGGTGGAGCTTGATGCCCCAGGTGCACGATGAGGCATCTCTTCTCTGGAAAAACTTTGAGAGCCTCTTCTGCTCAAAGTTCGTCCCAGCCACCCTTCGTGCGGTACGCATCCAGGATCTTCTTCAGTTGCGGCAGGGCAGCTTGACGGTCGCCCAGTACTCGGCAAGATTTACCGATCTCCCTCGCTACTCTACAGACATGGTACGGGACCCATTCTTCTGGGCTCGGACCTTTGAGCAGGGATTGAGACATGAGATCAGGGCATCGCTGATCTCCGTCAGCATTCCGATTCAGACAGGAGTACTGGAGCGAGCCCTTTTGATCGAGAGTTTTCTTGCTGAGTCTACACCAGCACCGAGACCCACCGCAGGGCGGCACGTAGCAGAGTCTTCTGCATCAAGAAGTTGACGGATGACTCAGGGGTCCCGGCAGACCAGACCCTCACGCAGACGACCTCAGGACACTGGCTCAGAAGTGCGGTGCACACAGCGTGGAGCCAGTCTTTTGAGAGGCAGGCAGTGCTACACATGCGGCGGACAGGGCCACATGGAATGTGACTGCCCGACCCACCATGCCGAGGAGCAGCAGACAGTTGAGGGGCCACCCAGGCAGAGGCAGAGGGTCGACCGTGGCGGTTCACAGGGAGGAGGCGGATGAGGCAGAGGAGCTGGCCGAGTAGCAGGTGGTGGGCGACGCTTTGAGGCTCTACCACCACCACCACCAGGAGGTCCACCCCGACCACAGGGAGCTGGAGGGAAGAGACAGGCACAGCTCCAGGCAACGGAGGCCTACGACCACGGCACGCCCGAGATGATTCGAGGTACTATCTGTGTCTATTCCACCCATTTTGCAGTTCTTATAGACACAAGAGCGAGTCACTCTTTCAAAGTCGCTGCCCTTGTTCGGAGCTCGGAGATTCCGACAGAGCCGTTGGCTCGATCCTTACGGCTAGATACTCCTACGAAAGCAGACTCGACGATTACTCACTGGTTCGGGCAGTGTGAACTTACTCTAGGAGGCGAGATCTTCGGCTGGGATCTTCTTGTAGCAGCGTTGAGGCCTTACGACATCATCTTGGGCATGGATTGGTTGTCTACATTCCATGCACAGATTGACTGTATTAGGCGCCAGGTGTGATGTGTACGCACCGACGGGAGCAGGTTCACCTTCACTGGCGAAAAGGGAGCCTTAGCAGCACAGGATGGACTCTCGCAGAGGAGAGGACAGCCCATCACCCATCAGTTGGCTAGCCTCATCCTAGGAGCATTTGACGTGCGGAGTCCTGTTTTTCCTGCAGTGGTGGATCAGTTTGCGGACGTTTTCCCCAACGACGCTCCAGGACTACCTCCTCACATAGAGGTAGACTTTTATATTGACATGTACCCTGGGACAGCCCCGATATCGACTCCAGTGTATCGGATGGCCCCTACTGAGCTTCGAGAGCTATGGGTACAGTTGGAGGACTTTCAGGGCAAGGGGTTCATCCGACCCAGTGTTTTACCCTGGGCTTCCCTGATATTGTTCGCCAAGAAGGCAGACAGGAGCTTGCAACTTTGTGTTGACTATCGTCGCCTAAACCAGGTGACAGTGAGGAACAAGTATCCGCTACCGATGATTGACGACCTCTTCGATCAGCTCAAGGGAGCACGGTGGTTCTCGAAGACAGACCTCAGATCATGTTATCATCAGCTCAGAGTTTGGGACAAGGACGTGCAGAAGACGGCCTTCAGGTGTCGGTATGGCCACTATGAGTTCTTGGTTATGCCTTTCGGCGTAACCAATGCTCCAGCAGTGTTCATGGCCCTCATGAACAGGATCTTTTAGCCATACCTCGATCGATTTGTCGTGGTCTTCATCGACGACATTTTGATCTACTCGACGACTGAGGAGGAGCACGCATACCACTTGCGGGTTGTGTTAGACACACTCCGAGAGCACCAGCTTTATGGTAAGCTCTCGAAGTGTCAGTTCTAGATACGCGAGGTCCACCTCTTGGGATACGTCATCTCTGAGGCGAGAGTTGCAGTGGATCCTGCGAAGATTGAGGCAGTACTAGCTTGGGATCCACCCAAGAGCGTGACGGAGGTGCGGAGTTTATTGGGACTAGCTGGATACTACCGGAGATTTGTTCCAGACTTCTCCAGGGTTGCAGCACCACTTTCAGCTTTAACGAAGAAGGGGAAACCCTTCGTATGGTCAGACAGATGTCAGCAGAGCTTCCAGGAGCTGAGACAGAGATTGACCAGCGCACCTATCTTGAGTTTCCTGAGGAGAGAGTAGGGTACGTAGTCTACTGCGATGCATCAGGGACCGGACTTGGATGTGTCCTGATGCAAGAGCGGGCAGTGATCGCATATGGATCATGTCATTTGAGGTCGCATGAGCAGAATTACGCTACCCATGACCTGGAGTTAGAATCAGTGGTCTTCGCTCTGAATACATGGGGACACTACCTGATGGGCGAGCGCTTTAAAGTCTTTTCTGACCATCAGAGTCTTAGATACATCTTCTCTCAGAAGGATCTAAATTTGAGACAGCGGTGATGGCTCGAGTTCCTCCAGGACTATGACTTTGAGATAGTCTATATTCATGGGAAGAGGAACGTGGTAGCTGATGCCCTCAGCAGGAGGAAGGGCATTCAACTACTTGAAGAGGCGACAGAGCAGCTAGCCTCTTTGCAGATATCCTTTGTGGATAGAGATGGAGCAGTCTTCCTTCAATCTCTCACAGTCACTCCTCCACTGCTACAGCGGGTCAAAGAGGCACAGCGAGGGGACGTTGACTGTGAGACGCGGCGTGCACAGATATCCTCAGGACAGGCACCTGATGGTTTCTCCTTTGGATAAGAGAATGACGTCCTTTTCAGAGGACGTACCTTGGTGCCAGTTGCTTTAAGAGAGGAGTTTCTGAGAGAGTTTCACACTTCCCCTTCGGCAGTACATCCTGGAGTGGTGAAGATGTACCAGGATCTCAGACGACAGCACTGGTGGCCGGGCATGAAGAAGGTTGTGGCAGAGTTTGTTTCACGATGCCTCACCTGCCAGCAGGTGAAGGCAGAGCACCAGGCACCAGTAGGCTTGGTACAACCCTTGGAGGTCCCGGAGTGGAAGTGGGACGGGATATCTATGGACTTCGTGACTTGACTTCCACGCACTTCCAGAGGTCACGACTCCATTTGGGTGATTGTCGACCGACTCACCAAGTCAGCTCACTTCTTATCCATCAGAGAGTAGGGATCAGTGCAGAGCTTGGGATGTCTTTACGTTCAAGAGATTGTTCGGCTTCATGGTGTGCCATCATCTATCGTCTCCGATTGAGATGCTCATTTTACTTCCCGGCTTTGGAAGGGGTTTCAGGAGGCATTCGGGACGCATCTACGTCTGAGCACAACCTTTCACCCTCAGACGGATGGTCAGACGGAGAGGACCATTCAGACACTCGAGGACATGCTCCGCACATGTGTCCTCAACTTTGGTCGTAGCTGGGAGGACCACCTACCCTTGGTGGAGTTCGCGTACAACAACAACTACCACTCCACCATCGGGATGGCACCATACGAGGCATTGTACGGCCGACCTTGCAGATCTCTTTTGTGCTGGACAGACCCTGGGGAGTCAGCACTCATGGGACTAGAGATGGTCTAGGCCATGACAGAAAAGGTCCAGGTCATCCAGGAGCGGATGAGGACAGCTCAGAGCCGGCAGAAGTCTTATGCTGACAGGAGGCGGAGGCCACTAGATTTCGAGGATGGAGACCACGTCTTCTTGCATGTCTCACCTCGACGTGGATTACGAAGATTTGGCCGAGGTGACAAGTTATCTTCACGCTTCATCGTACCCTTCCATATCCTCAGCAGGATTGGCGAGGTAGCTTATCGCCTGGCTCTACCACCTCAGTTGCACCGGGTGCACGACGTCTTCCACGTATCTCAGCTGAGGAGATACGTACACGACCCGACGCACATCATTGACCATGGGGAGATAGAAGTTGATGATGGGGCGAATTTTGCAGAGGTTCTAGTGGAGATCGAGGATCGACAGGAGAGGGTCCTACATGGACGGTCGATTCCTCTAGTGCGCATCAGATGGCAGCACAGGAATCTCCAAGAGAGCACTTGGGAGCAGGAGTCTCAGATGCGTGCTCAGTACCCTCTTTTGTTTCTCTAGCTATGATGTATCTTTACGGGGACATAAATCCCTGAGGTGGGAGTAATGTAAAGACACTTAAAATTCAAGGAAAATTTTTTCTTAATTTTCTTTGGGATTTTACAAGAACGCAGTTTCTGACGGCACTTGATTCCAAGGCCCGGAGTGCCCGGAATTTCTATCCGAAGTTTATCTCGGGTACGTTCAGTGAACGAACGAGCGGGAATTTATAACTTTTGAACCGGTGCCCAGAATCGAATTCCGAGGGCACCTATGGAACCGCAACATCGGTAAATGCTTAGGAACTCCTTTTCCGGAGTTGCGTTATCACAGGTGTGGATGATAAAAATTGTGGAAGTTAATTTATTATTATTCTACAATTTTTATTTTCCTTTTGGTGTTTTAAGGCTATGGGAGGAAGTTAGGTAACTACCCAACCTCCCTTGGGAGGTTATGAGGGTGGTGGGTCCCACACGAACAACACCCCTTCATATTCTTCAACTCTTCAACTCCCCATTAACTCCCCTTCATTTAATTTGAAAACTTGTATAATTTAATGAGGTGAGTTAAGTGTGGTTTTTTGAATTTCAAACTCTTGAAATTCAAAAGGTTAAGTTGCGATAATAAATTAAGACTTCGGATTATTTTATTAATGTTAGAGTTTATGCCACGTTGAGAGGTTTTGGGAAGCGTGAAGATCTTCTTCATCTTCAATGAAGAACATCTTTGACGAAGAACATGAAGAACACCTCAGACTCCGATGAAGAACACCGTTCTTCAATGAAGAACACCTCTGCCGAAGAATGCGGAGAACTTCTCCAATGACGTTTCTTCTTCGGACGCACCTCGACAATAATGAAATCGATGTTCGTTTTCCGCGACGCCCGACCTCCACGACACTCGTCTTCCGCGGCTCGTTGACGTGCACCGTTCTTGAAAACAAGGTAGGGGTTTGTATTTAAATATTTTTTTCATGATTACATTCCCTGAATTTCTTCATGAAATTTAACCAATAGTTATCGAATAACGCGAGGGGGCCAGACCGCACAAACACGGCCGGCCCTCCTCCTTATTTTTCATGTTGGTTCCATTGTGGTTTGGTACGGGAAGGCGTGGTTTCGTCGCACCATGCGGAATCATACGACAAGGAAATGCGCGGCGCCATCGCGCCGCGCTGTGAAAAGAAGAACAAGGACGCAACGCCATCACGCCGCGTTGAAGAAAACCAAAGACACCGTAGCCAGAGCAGGGTCGCGGCGGAAGGGCGCGGTGTCGTCGCACCGCGCGGGATGAAATAGGTCGTGGCCGGTTCCGGGCCACGGTGGTGCAGTGTGACCGGCGGCCGGTACCGGGCCACCGGTGTCGGCGATGGAGGAAGGACCGGCCATTTTTGGTCCTTGTTGGCAGAACCGACCGGCCGGACAAATGGAAACCGGGGGAATTAATTCCCCCGTCCGGCCTACAAAACGGCCCCCATAAATGGGGGTCCGCGGTTACACCAGGGGGGTAGGTGCCCCCCCCCCTTGCCAAACGGCTCAGTCATTGGCCGAGCTGGCCAGCGCGCTGGGCGTGCTGTGCCCAGGCCGGGCCGGGCCGCACCAGGTCAGGCCGACCCAGGGGGTCTCGGGCCGGGTCTGTCCAGGCCCGAAACCCCCGTTTTCAGACCATTTGGGTTCAATTTCCCATAACTCGAGCTACGGACCTTCGATCGATGCGCCGTCAGTGGTGACACGATCCTTGGAACGAGATGGTCGTTTTGGTATATCACACTCAAGGTTTCGGAATGCTTTGGGTATGGCCGGGTTGGTTCGTACACGAAACCAACCGGGCCCTCGGAGCAGAAACACTCATATCTTGAGCTCCGGACGTCCGATTGACGTTTCATTAACTTGGTTGAGTTCCTCTTAGTGAGAAAGATCTTTTGGAATACTCCGCCCGAGGTTTGGACGTAGGTGGAGTATGGTCGGGTTGGTTTTGCCTTAAAAACCAACCGGGCCCCTGGAACGAAAAAGCCAATAACTTTCAGACCAGGCGTCCGATTGACGCGCCGTCTGTTGCGTTGAGTTCATGTTGACAATACGGAACTTTTGGATACATCAACTCTGGACTATGTGTCAGTTGATGTATCAGCCTCTCGGCTCGTGGAGCGGACCCTCCCGAGCGAGCTTGCTGTGTGCGGGAACCCTAGAGCTGGCTGCGTTTGCTACTGTGACTACGACGACGACTGTGTAGAGATCCTCAATGGATTTGACAGCGATGACTTCAGCACTCAGCGATCCTACGTGGATCAGTGCTACCGATCTTGTGTGGGTTCGATTCTGTGTGGGTCAGCGCTCAGCGGTTCTGTGTGAGCTAGTGCCTATAGATCCTCTGTGGGTCCGATCCTATGTGGGTCTTTGCGGGGGTTAGTTTCCTACCGATCCTGTGTGGGTCATTGCGGGGGTTAGTACCTATCGATCCTTTGTGGGTCCGACGACTTAGATGGATTAGTGATCATCTCTATCGTCTTTCGAAGAAGTATACCTGTGTGAGCTGAATCCTGTTTTACTCTCCTTTGTGGAGTGTGTTGTGATATCCTGTGTGGATTACGTTTGCTCTCCTGTGTGGATTACGTTTTGCTTTCTTGTGTGGAATAGTTTGCTTTCCTATGTGGACTGGGTTGTACTTGGTCTTGGAAATTGGAGCGTGTTGGAATTGATGACTTAGGTATATGTATGGGCATATACCTAAGCAGTGTCGGATGTTACTTTGTGATTGTATCTCTCCTTTGTGGTTTATCCTTTGTGGATTTTGGGAGACCTTCGGGGGTCTCGGGGTCCCTACTGAGTAGCTTATACTCACCCCTGCACGGGCTATGCCCGTACTACGTTGTGTTGGTTGCAGACGACGGACAGTGTTGACCGTGGTTGAGGCTTGCAGAGCAACAGTACCTAGAGGTGGACCACTGGGCGGGACGTACTCGGAGCGGACGGCGGGACCTGAGGAGCAGTGGAGCTATTTGTACCCACCCTTCAGGTGGGATTTCCAGTGGACATCTCGGCGTAGCGGCTTTACTTTTCAGTTGCTATTTTCCCTTTCGAGTTGTACTTTACTTTCAGTTTGGGTTTGTATACTGGCGCACATACTGTTGTACTAAGTTTTTACTTAGTGTTTACTTCTTCTGTTGCTTACTCTGTGGAGTTTGTTTACTTTACAAAGGCAATGCCTTCCCTTTTTACCGGGATTTACGCCTTGGTGCTAGTCGCCAGCCCCTGGCCTATGGAAGGCGGGCTTGGGGTAGTCACGGCACGGGCCCCGAGGACGGGTCGTGACATGGAAGGGTATAATGGTGTAAAGAATAAATATATATGGTTATTATAACATGATACTAGTTCTGAGATATTATATCATCCACTCTAATTCCATTCAATAATTATGGGAACGATATCATCGCTCGTGCGTACGTACAGATTACCGTCTCCATGACGCGATGTGATTCATTCTCCAAGTTAACCATTCAAGAATGATTATAAAGTATATATAATAAATAATCATGAAATATATGAAATATTAATGATATTTTATTTATTTATATGTTATTTACTTACTTCCATTCAATTTACTGAGGAAACTAAAACAGCGTTCATGCGTACGTACGGCCTACCGTCTCCATGAACGGTTTATTTCTTTCCATTTATCAATCTGTTATATATATATGTATATTCTGGATATATATATTATATATAAATAATGTTGTACATTCTTTAAGTATGTAATTATGATCTAAGTAATCATATGAATAATTACAAGTCAAAACACGAAAGATAAATGAAATGATTTTACCCAAAACGCTTCTTTAACATGGAATTGGAAAATGAACGGGTAATATAAAGTCGTAAGTGAATCATATATGATATCATAAATATTATTATGGTTCTGTTACAAGTTAATAATTTGTTTAAACCCACTATATAGGATTCTCAGATACATATGGAATAAATTGGAAATAAGGTAAGGGATAATTATTTCAATCTCGTTCTTATCCAAGATTTTTTATTTGTAAGTATTTACTGGGGTTATATTTTTCATCCTTGTCCATAAAAATGTGTTTCATAAAGTGATTAATATTCTTCCAGGTATGTTTAAAATCTTGTTTACCCCTCTTTGACTTTTACTTTGTGTTATGGAAGGAATCTTTCTTTTGTTTACCATACGTGGTACCTTTTGAATTTTCCATTAAAAGTATGAGGAGAATGTTTTTTTTAACTTATATGGCATGAACAGATTTTTACAGTTTCATAACACCCTATTTTCATGAAGAATACTATACAAGATTTCATGATTATTTTCAATAAAATCCTTCTCTTTTAAATTTTCATGGCATTTTGAGAAAATAAAATGATTTTGAAGAAGAAAGGATATTTTCCTCAAGAATTCATTTCAAGTGTTTTATCAAAACTATTTTCCATCTATGATGCATTCTTTAATATGGTTATGTTCCAAGAATAATGTCTCTATTACTTAAATGGTTTTATTTTGTTTATGATGAAATTATATCCAGTGTTTTATATGGATTATGATATGATGGGATGATGTTTATGAAACCCATTTTATTCATTAGGTTATGATGAATGATTTATGTTTATTTTGTGGCACACACAAAAATGATTTCATTATGAGATGGGTGGGACCTATATCTCCATCCAATGAATTGGGTAAAGATTTATATCTCATGAGATAAACATGGCTAGAACGGAAAGTAAAATCCAGTTCAGTAATACAAGGCTGGAACGGCAAGTAAACCCGGTTTAGTAATGGAATTTGTCCACTATGATAGTCTTGGCAGCAATGCCTTGGATACTATGGAAATCATAACATGTGATTAATGGTTTTCCAAAATTACATGTTTTATTCCCATGATATTTTATCATGATTAATGTTCCTTTATGATCTATTCCTTATGTACATCCATTTTTTATGTCATTTCTCAAGATTTTGATGTTTAGATTTTATGCTCATGTTTTTACATTCAAATGTTTATGGATTGTTTTATGTTCTCCATGTTTACCCTTACTTAGCATTTGAGCTCACCATTTTTATGTTTTAGTTTCCCCAGGATATAAATAAAGGTTTTAGGTAAGAAAAAAATGGGAAGAACTGTATAGTATATGTTGAAGATCATTCACCATGATTAGAAGATTATGTTCCGAGTTTCCAAAGATACTAAACTAATACGGTCTTTTGGTGTCTGTTTTTTTCATGTATTAAGTATTCCGAAAAATTAATGTAATGTCTATGTACGTCAAGCTTTGGTTCTCTACAAGTATTTATAAATGATATTATTATATACTCAAAAATAAAGTAGTAACATGAGTAGAATTTGAATTCTATACTGAAGACTTTGTGAAAGAAAAAGTTATTTTCAAATTATAGTAAATGTGAGTTTTGGATAGAGAAAGTAACATTATTAGGGAATGTTATCACTAGTAAAGGGTATCTATAGATCCTTTATAAACTAAGGTAACTAAAGGGTGGACAAGACCATAATTTGGGAGTGATATCCATAGTTTCCTTGCATTATCTGGGTATTATCATCAATTTTTTAGAAACTTATCATGATTTTAAATCTCAATAACCAAGATGAATTAGAAGGTAGTCATGTTTTTTTATAATGGTGAATGAAAATAGTGATTTAAATAATTGAAGAAGATGTTAATCACTAAACCTATGCTCACATTACCCACTGGTGGGATATGATTTGTGATCTATAGTGATGCATCTTTAAAGGTCTTGGGTTGTGTACTCTTGAAAAATGAAAAAGTAATAGACTATACCTCCTACCAATTAAAGATACATGAAAATAAATACCGAACTCATGATCTAGAATTGGTTTTACTGATCTTTGCATTAAATATTTGGTGATATTATCTCTAAGGAAAAATATGTGACATATATACATATCATAAAAGCCGCAATTATATATTCCCATAGAATAATATTAATACATGAAAATAGAGGTTGTTATAGCTGATCAAGGAATATGATTTTTAAATCCATTACCATTCTAGGAAGGTGAACAAAGTGTCAGGTTCTCTAAGTAGAAAGGATATTGTAACCCTATCCATGATGAGGATTGAAAGGGATCCAATATTCATGGACATGAAAATAATGGATATGGGAATAATAAATGGATATTAACCTATCTTACTCAAATAAATTCTCAAACATCTATTCTTGATAGGATCAAGGAGTAATAGAAAGATTATTAGGTGCTATAGAAAAAGGTAGAGAATATTTCATAGTTTAGATTTTATAAAGACAGATTTATAAGGTTTGGAACCCAAATATGTGTCCCATAAAAACTAGAACTGAAGAGGGAACTTCTAGATAATGAACATAGATTATCCTTCTCTATTAATCCATGAATCACTAATATTTATAGATATTTGAAACAAAACTTATGGTGGGATAACATGACAAGAGAGATTTTATAATTTGTAACATGATGCTAGTTATTCCTCCAAGTCAAGGCTAAATGACACAAGTATAAGGTTATAATGAAGCATTTACCATACTAGTATGGAAATGGGAAAACATAACAATTTAGTTCATCATAAGACTCCCCATGACCCCTAAAGGCAATAATTGCATCAGGGTGGTATTCGATCTCCTTACCAAGTTATAACATTTCATTACTATCAAGGAATATTTCTCTTTTGCCATTTCTACAATATATAATTAAGGTAAGTGGTAATACTTCATGGAAATCTACTCTCTATTTTATCTAATCAAGATTTGTGGTTTACCTCAAGGTTCTGGAGAAGCCTTCAGTAAGAGTTAGATATAGATATGAGATTTAGCACTACTTATCACCCTCAAATTGATGGTCTATCTGAAAGAACCATTCAAAATCTGGAGGATATGATAAGATCATTTTCAAAGGATTTCTAAGGATTAAGGGATCAACACATTCACCTAGTAGAGTTATCATATAACAATAGTTTCCATTATACCATTTAAATTTCACCTTATGAGGATTCATATGGGAGGAGATATCAGACTCCAATAGGCTGGGATGAAGTTTGAGAGAGTAAACTGATCGGGAAATGATATTATATAAGAAATTATAGAGAAAATTCAAACCATTAATTGTCATATGAAATACATAAAAATTCAACAGAAAATTTATGTAGAAAATTGTCGACAAGGACTAGATTTTAAGGTCAAATATAAAGTGTTCCTTCATATGTCACTCTGGTAAAATCCATGAGGTTTGGGAACAAGGGAAAGCTTTTTCCTAGATACATTATCTCCTTTTAGATCCTTGATCATATCAAAGTACTGGCCTATCGATTAGAACTCCCAACTAACCTATCTCAAGTACATTTTGTGTTCAATGTATCACTCTTGAGGAAATACATACTAGACCCATCACATGTACTGAATCTAGAGGTGGTACCATTGGAAATAAACTTTTATATGAGGACCAGTTGGTGAATATATTACATCATATAGAAAAATATCTATCAAAAAAGACAACTCACATGGTAGAAGTGTTGTAGCGGAACCACAAGTTTGATGAAGCGACATGGGAATCTGAAGATGAGATGGAATAGAAGTAACCTAATCTTTTTTAGTCTATGAAATGAAAATTTTGAGGGATAAATTTCTGAAGGGGGGAAGAATGTGACAAACCAAAATTTTATAAATAAAATTACCTTTTTAATGATTAAAAATATTATTAAGTAATTATGTTATAGAAAACAAATGCACTAATTTGGTTATTTTTTGGACTATAATATAGTATGTCAAATTTAAAAGACCTTTAAGAATCATAACCATTGATAATATAACCATTATATAGTAGCTATTAAATTATTATATGAATGGTTATGATAAATTCCAATTGAAATAGACAAAGGAAGTGATAGCCTTGACCAATAGGATCATACCCTATAAATCCCATTTATTGGGGCTTCATAGGTAGATAAAATCACTGGTATTTTCCATTAACTAATCCCAATATGAGATTCAAAAACTAAAGAACAAGAGAAACCATTTACAGAATAAGTTCAACCTTATCGATGTCATATCCCAAGACATGTACATTAAACCATGTCAGGACCCCCTCCCCATAAAGAATACCCCTTATGGGCCTATAATGAGAGGATGAGGATGATAATTTCCCAAGTCCCACCTCCAATAGACCATGTGTCGGTGACTATCACTAAGGGTATAATAAACATACATGGGAGGCATTACCCTATAAGAGAACATAAAAAATATAGAGATAAGAAAGATACACCATTCAACTCCTTTTAATATATATAAAATAAATCCCAAGTTCATATATGTAATTTCATACATAACTAAAATAACAAGAAAGTAAAACTACAAGTACCAAAAGAGTAACTTGATAGTGACCATGAAGTCCAAACTGCTCCTGTAAAACCATAAGCTAGTAAAATCCAGCCCAATCTCCCACCTTCTCCTGCTGACCTAAAAATAGTTTATATACATAGGGTGAGTATAACAATATAAATAGTATGATACTCCCCAAATCCTCTCATGTAAAAGATAAATAATTCATACTAAATCCAAATGAACAAAAAATTCAACCAACTTGTCACCTAAATAGGTATACTAAGTTCTCAGCCTCACCATGGATAACTCTCTCCAAGAATCACATACAAGGAATGATGTATTATAATAATATAACATAAAGGGTATCTGACTACTTCTTCCCCATTGGTTTTCCACTATTCCCCAATGTCACACATCATGATCCATCTCTCCCCAAAATTAAGTCATCCCCTAGACACTTGGGCTACTTTATCATAACATGAACCTCATGCATCACATCATCAGATCATCTCATATCATATATCCATATAGTAACAAAGTTGTCTCTAAGAGCCACCACATACCATATGCCATGTATCATACATCTGGTACTATACCTCAATCCATTATAGAAGATACTGTAGGTTCCGAGCGTAGCGGAAGCACGTTGGTGGGTTTGCCCAACTTTAATTTTAATGTTAAGAAACGTTCAATCCGAGATCGGTCATCATTTAAAACACCAAATATTTAGAATAGAATGAATAACTAAAAACTTAAGAGGGAATCTCAGAACCATATAGATAGGATCATCATATGTTGGTTACAATTAATTTAATTAATTCACAAGAATTACATTGAGGAGTTCTTTCTTCGTTGATGTCTCCGGTCACGATCATGTGATCCATCATTGCGTCATAGAATCCAAGTGTAGGATTCCTCTAGCAGTGATCCACACGTGTGCCATGTATCTCTGGACGTCACCGAAGGGATCTTCAGGTGCTAGCATGGAAGAGTCTTCGCTTGCGATGTCCGCCTTCAATCGCCTTGATCCGGTGGAGGATCTCGCTCTCGTAACTTGAGGGTGTTCTTGGTGGAAACAGAATTCTATCTTGGCTTGAGATTATTTCCAAATCCATTGTGCGCAACAAATATTGCTCTGGAAAAGTGTTGGGGTTGTGAGGATATTTATAATCGGGTTTGAGGTTAATAGATTTATGACAATAAATAAACGCGTTACACGTTTTATTTATTTCATTAACTCTTATTGAAACCCCATATCGAATTATTAATTCCTTTAAATGCGCCCATGCTGATTATAATTAATATCATTTAATAAAACAATATTATATCCTCAAGATCCTGATCGGAAAACTACATGACGTGTAATAATTAATACACGGCGTGTACTTGTTTTCAATAAAACTACACGGCGTGTATATTTAATATACACGACGTGTACTTTTATTTTCCATTTTTCTCCACCATATTTATTAGACCTTGAGTAATGTCTATTTATTTCTTAAATAAATGTAACTACATTACTCGCTAATAAATATATTATTTTTCCCACAATATATTCTCTCGAATAACTAGTGTCGAAATAAATGCGATCAGGCATCCTTAAATAATTATTAAACCATAGTCGGGAATAATATTTATTTAACTTGTTAAATTAATATTTAATTAAGATACATGGACACAATTAGTGTGTGACCCTCTAGGCCTCTTTTTCAGTGGCATTAGGTGGAGCCTGCCTAAAGTCCAAGGTTAGCGTCTAGCAACACGCCAAGGCACCCATAGAGAAAGAAGTTAATGCTGCAATGATGTGTCACCTCCTACAAACGCTTACCGTGTAATATAATTTTTTTTGTCTCGATATCTCTAATCAAGTGGGTTACATGCTAGTGCCATCAACCCATGTGCTCTATAATTCTTTATTTGACTTCCCGGAATTGAACTCGCCCATACCTTACCATGGCCATGGATTTATTTAGGCTATATCAATTCCATCAAAGGGCCTGAGATATCTACTTCTGTTATGGAACAGAAGGGACAAATCCTTTCTTGCATTATCTATTAATGCAGTATTACTCGTGATGCACCCAACGTATCCTACCTCGCTGTGAACAGTGTGTCATCACAGTTTTCCTCAATACATCAAAGTGCGCGAGGTGTAATACCCATTAATAATAATATTAAAGTCTAAGGACCAATACACACGTCCGTATATAGGAACATCCAATGACACTTTGGAATGTGGATTTCCTACTGGTGGATCTCGTTCTCATAATATCCTCCTAGAATTACCAAGGACGCACACCATGAGAAGGTGCCTCAAAGTTTTATGATTCCTCACCCCTAATGAACTGTATTATTTGTGTCCCTAAAATAATATCATCCGGCCATAGAACATATATTCAATAACAGTGTTATGGCACTTCCGGGTTCTCATCATAGTAGGGATATGCTATGAACCATTAATGAAACAACTGTCCTTAGGACATTATCACATTCTTTGTCACGCAGAAGAAAAATCAAGATGTGATAAGGCATTTATTAATGAATAAAGTACAAAGTATTTGGTTCTAGGCCACCAACTCCAACAGACTCCCACTTGGACTAGAGCTAACTGCTAACAACCTTTAACCCTCTAGCTCTCACATGATATTCATGCTTCTTCTGAGATAGGCCTTTAGTCATGGGGTCCTCCACGTTATCTTCCGTGGACACTATGCTCACTGTAACTTCAACCCTTTGATATAAATCCCTCAAGAGGTGATACTTCCCTAGTATGTGCTTTGTCCGTTGATGTGACCTTGGTTCTTTTCCAAGAGCCACTACTGCAGTATTATCATAATACAGTGTAATGGGATCTTTACTTCTAGGAACCACATCAAGCTCCTAGACAAAGTTTCGAATCCAGATGGCTTCCTTGGCTGCATCAGAAGCCGCTATATATTCGGACTCCACTGTAGAATCGGCGACAACTGACTGCTTTGAACTCTTCCAGCTCACAGCTCCTCCATTGAGACAAAAAAACATATCCAGATTGCGACTTCAGATCATTCTGATCTATTTGAAAACTAGCATCAGCATACCCTCTGATGACAATCTCCTCGTCTCCTCCATACACCAGGAACATACCCTTATTTCTTCTCAGATACTTAAGGATAGTCTTAACAATAGTCCAATGATGTTCTCCTAGATCTTCTTGATATCTTCCTACCATGCTCAGTGTATAGGCAACATCAAGCCTGGTACATAACATGGCATACATGATGGATCCTATATCCGAGGCGTATGGGATCTTGCTCATCCTATCTTTCTCTTGTTGTGTCTGAGGACACATTTTCTTAGAAAGATGTAAACCTTGTGACAATAGAACCAATCCTCTCTTGGATTGTTCCATACTAAATCTCTCTAGTATCTGGTCAATTTATGTACCCTGACTTAGTCCAAGAAGCCTCTAGCATCTATCACAAATGATCTTGATCCCTAGAATGTAGGCTGCTTCACCTAAATCTTTCATGGAGAAGCAGTTGTTCAGCCAACCCTTAACTGACTGTAAGGCTGGTACGTCATTTCCAATAAGAAATATGTCATCAACAAAAACTACTAGGATAACGACTGCATTCCCATTAAACGATTATAAACACATGGCTCACATTCGTTCTTAATGAAACCAAATTCCTTTATGGCTTCATCAAATCGAATGTTCCATGACCTGGATGCTTGCTTCAATACATAAATGGATTTATGCAACTTGCAAACCCGTTTGGCTTCACCTGGTGTCATAAACCCTTCTGGTTGTGTCATATAGACATCTTCTTGAAGGTTCCCATTAAGGAATGTTGTTTTGAAATCCATCTTCCAAATCTCGTAGTCATGGTAAGCTGCTATGGAAAGTATGATTCTTATGGATTTAAACATGGAAACTGGCGAGAAGGTTTCTTTATAGTCAATTCCTTGACGCTTTCTGAATCCTTTAGCCACTAGCCTTGCTTTATAGGTGCTAACTTGACCTTCCATGTCCAGCTTTCTCTCGAATACCCATTTTCATACAACAGGATTTACATCAACTAGCTCATTGACCAGAACCCAAACTTGGTTCTGATACATGGAATCAATCTCAGAATTTATAGCTTCTTTCCATCTTGCAGCTTCTGAGGTTTCTACTGCTTCCTTGTAGGAGAGAGGTTCATCATTGTCCAACAATAATGATTCGCCATCCTCGGTGACTAGGAAACCAAATCTCTTTGGTTCCCTTACCTCTCTTGAGCTCCTACGCAGTACTTGTGTTTCTAGAACCTCTTCCACGGGGTCCTTTGGAACTTTTCCCTGTACCAACTCTTGTGTATCTTGAGCATCAACTTCGTCGAAGTCAATCTTGCCCCCACTATCCTTCTTGAGGATGTGCTCCCTCTCAAGAAAGACGGCTTGTCTGGCGACAGTCACTTTCTTGTCTTGAGGGTTATATAGGTAATATCTTTTCGTTTCCTTGGGATATCCTATTAATATACACTTCGTGCCCTTAGGTGCTAGTTTGTTTCTTGAGAAGGCCTTAACAAATCCCTCGCATCCCCATACACGTGTATGCGAAAAAATGGGTTTCTTTCTACTCCATAACTCATAGGGAATTCCATTTGTTGCCTTAGTTGGTACTCGGTTTAATGTGTATGCTGCAGTTTGTAATGCATATCCCCAAAAGGATAATGGAAGATCTTCATGACTCATCATCGACCTCACCATGTCCAACAAGGTGTGGTTCCTCCTTTCACTAACACCATTCCACTGTGGTGTATAAGGAGGAGTGAGCTGAGATAGAATCCCAGACTCCCATAGAAGATCGATGAACTCCTGGTTCAGATATTCTCTACATCGATCCGATCGAAGCTTATTTATCTTCTTACCAAGCTAATTCTCTACTTCATTCTTGAATTCCTTAAATTTCTCTAAGGATTCTAACTTATACCTCATTAAGTAGACAAATCTGTATCTACTCAAATCATTAGTAAAAGTAATGAACTAAGAATATCCACCTCTTTCTACTACTGGAAATGGTCCACATACATCCGTGTGTACCAATCCTAGAAGCTCTATGGCCCTATCACCCTGTCCACCAAAAGGCAGCTTAGACACTTTACCTTATAAACAAGCATGACATCTATCAAGTGGTTTTAGCTCAGTTGAGTCTAAATAGCCATCTTGACATAGCTTTGTCAAGTGCTTCTCATTTACATGACCAAGGAGGTGATGTCACAACTGGGTGATGTATGAGTCATGTGAGTTTGTTTCATTATCGATTGCCAACACTTGGTTTTCGTAATTTAATACATACAAACCATTATTCAAATGTGCCATACCATAACATACATTGTTCTTATAAAAGATACAACCCTTATTTCCAAACTTGAAAACAAATCCATCCATATCCAAACAAGATACATAAATTATGTTCTTGGTAACACTAGGCACAAAATAAAAGTTTTGTAAAACCAAAATCATGCCAGTTGGCAATGAGAGGTGATAGTCGCCAATATCCAATGTATCCAACCTTGTGCCATTAGCAGCTCGAAAATCCACATCTCCTCTGGCGATCTTTCTAAATCTACTTGGTTCCTGCATTTGAATACAGATGTGAGCCCCACAAGCTGTATCTAATACCCAATGTGTAGAAATAAAAAGATTTCACTCGATAACAAACGCACCTTTAGCATCCCCACGCTTCTGGGTACAGTTCCTCTTTTAGTGTCCATGCTTTCCACATGCAAAATACACTACCTCCCATTCCTTGACCTACCTCTAGATCTTCCCCTTCTTGGAGGGACGGTGCTCGGGGGCTTCATAACGTTTATAAGTCTTTGTCCCCTTTGGTTTGTTCTTCCTTTTCTTTTTAACCATAAGGACAGTGGGTTTGTCATGCCCCATGTCCTTATCTACCTGGCGAATCAAGGTCAGAAGATCCGAAAGACTCTTCTCATTTCCACTCATGTTATAGTTGATAATGAAGCTATAGAAGGTCTTGGGCAGTGATGATAGGATGAGATCTGTACGCAACTCATCTAGTAATTTAATCCCTAAGATGTCCAAGCGTTCAATGTAGCCAATAAGCTTGACTACATGAAGCCCAGCTGGCACAAACTCACTAAGATTAGTTGTAAACAAAGCATTAGAGATCTCATACCACTCCTGTATCTCCTTCTCTTAGTAGAGATCCTTAAGGTGAGACATCATGCTATACGTGTCCATGTTTTCATGTTGCTTCAAGAGCTCATTGGGCATGGCCGATAGCATGAAACACTGGACATCTGTGGCATCATCCATGTGTTTCATATAGAGAGATAATTCATTATCACTAGCCTCTTTCCCAGGCACAACTGGAATAGGCTCTTCCAGCACATACAATTTATTTTCGTGGGGAAGGATGACACGTAAACACCTCTACCACTCTTGGAAATTGGTGCTGGTGAGAAGGTTTTCCTTCTCGAGTATGGTTTGCAATGATATGTTTGAAGTCATTTTCTTGTCATTTCTACAATTTAAGATGAGCAAAGGTTTAGTAATTTATTATAAAAATGAGACAAGTAAATAAATTAATACTTATTAGTCTCCCATAATTTTATCGAAATCCAATAGCCCCCACCATTGATTTCAAAAAATTCTATTGCCTGAATATTCTAGTGGCAAGGATCCATATTGCCCTCCGAATTACCCCAACTAGGGTTGGTCAAGCAACTTGAAGGGTTTTAGGTAGGCATTCCAAATTCCAACTGCATTAACTCATAGCTCCTTGATCCGCTGAATGGACTCCCAAATCCTAAAATCCTTTTATTTTGTATTTCCTCAACCTTTTCCTCTTGGTCACACCAAGTCCTATTGTGGCAGTCAACCCTTGATGCAAACCAGGTCAACTCAACCCAAAACCTTGAATTAGAATTCCCCGATAATTGAAAGCACCCCAACTAGAGTTGGTCAAGCACTTTGAACTATGGTTCGATTCTAACCAAGATTATGGAAGGTTATACCGACTTAATATTTCTTTTGAGGGATTTCATCCTTATACGTAAATTTCCATTTTATTATCTTTTATTACATGCTTGTTAATATTAAGTGGGATTTACTTAAGTGATTAACCATGTCAAAGATAATATTCACGTAAAAGCCGGTTTTATTTTACTTCCATATTGCATGCTCGTTTAATTCATTAATTTTGTGATCATGACAACACACCCACAATAAATAAACCATGCAACTGATAGAAATAAAATAAATGGTATGATCATGAGATTTTGTATTGGTTAGTTTATCTAACGGTTGATAAACTAACCCAAGACCTAGGGGAGAAAAACCTTGAACCTTTCGGGTTCGTGTTTACAGCTTTCCACCTGTCCACCTTTGTATCTCCATGGATTGGTTTCACCTTGGCTCCTGACTTGGGCCACCTCCACTAGCTTGGGAGCTTCATCCATTACATATGCATTTATCTCACACGCAGGTGAGGGGTAAAAGGGCTTTTTACATAAAAGAATTCTTGGGCTCGCAGGCCCTAAATATTAATGAGGAGATGGATCGCAGGACAACAAATTTAATTTAAATAAATAAATTAAAAGAAACCATTCACATACAAAGGTCTCGGTCTATCTCATGATCATCCATACATGCAACGATATTTACGCAGAAATAAAACTAGCATTCAATTCTTTAATCGTTCTTGTTTAAGATAAATCACGCTCGAATCAATTAATTATCTTTAATTAATCAATCCTTTTATCTAAAATCCTTTTTTTGAATTTCCTTGAGATTCTCATCCATCATAATTTTAAACAAATAAATTCATTTAAAATTATCCTTGTACGTAACTTGTACCTTGGAGGAAACCCGGTGAATTCCCATTTATTACGCAGATGTTAAATTAAACACATATATATAAAACACCTATCGCATGTTGTTCCTTAGCTTTACACCTGCACCATGGTACACGTCTCAAGGGTTTCTATAATATAATAATAAATTTTAATAAATTTGCGTAATTTGGGTGGGTACACGACATGTAGTTCAGACTCCACAGGGTGTACTTTTTCTTCACCATCCATCTGAATTACATGCCCAGGGACATGGCGTGTTAATGTACTTCGGAAATTTTTGGAGTACACATCGTTTAAAGTGGGACAAACGCCGTGTAGTTTCCGCGTTACACGGTTTCCAGCCAGGAAAGCTGTGTACGGGGTACACGGCTCAACCCTAACCTGAAGAGACTACGCGTCGTGTTCATTGGACCACACGGCGTGTAATCCGGAAACCGTGTGCCACTTGTTTCTGGTCAACACACGGTGTCTTAAATTCTTAAAAATAATCCAATACATGGCCTGATTTGGTGGATCAGTCAATGCATTGAACCTAGACTACATGGCGTGTACTTCCAAATACACGCTGTGTATTCTGGTGTTGTACGGCTAGAAACGTTTGGCTCCTCCGGATGAGTTCCTCTATTTTATTTTAATCAAAATTAAAAGAAAAATTCATTTCTGTGAGGTGAACGAGAAATGAGGGATGAGGAACGAATCTCGATATTCAGATTTCCAGAATGATTAAACTTGAATTGAAATAACTAAATTATTAAATGCATAAATCATCAATGAAAAACTAAATAATTATAATCAACGATATGACCCGCTCTGATACAAATTATAGGTTCCGGGTGCAGCAGAAGCACATTGGTGGGTTTGCCCAACTTTAATTTTAACGTTAAGCAATGTTCAATCCGAGATCTGTCACAATTTAAAACGTCGAATCTTCTGAATATAATGAAGAACGAAAAACTTAAGAGGGAATCCTAGAACCATATAGACAGGATCATCATATGTTGGTTATAATTAATTTAATTAATTCACAAGATTTACCTTGGTGGAATTCTTTCTTCGTTGATGTCTCCGGTCACGATCCTGTGATCCGCCTTTGCATCGTAGAATCCAAGTGTGGGATTCCTCTAGCGTTGATCCACATGTGTGCCACATATCTCTGGATGTCGCCGAAGGGATCTCTAGGTACTAGCGTGGAAGAGCCTTCTCTTGCGATGTCCTCCTTCAACCGCCTTGATCTGGTGGAGGATCTCGCTCTTGTAACTTGAGGGCGTTCTTGGTGGAAAGATAATTCTCTCTTGGCTTGAGAGTATTTCCAGATCCGTTGTGCACAACAAAAATGGCTCTAGAAAAGTATTGGGGTTGTGAGAATATTTATAATTAGGTTTGAGGTTAATAGAGTTATGACAATAAAACGCATTGTGCATTTTATTTATTTCATTAACTATTATTGAAACCCCATGTCGAATTATTAATTCCTTGACACGCGCCCACGCTAATTATAATTAATATCATTTAATAAAACAATATTATATCCTCAAAATCCCGAATGGAAAACTACACGGCGTGTAATAATTAATACACGGCGTGTACTTGTTTTCCATAAAACTACACGGCGTGTATATTTAATATACACGGTGTGTACTTTTATTTTCTATTTTTCTCCACCATATTTATTAAACCTTGAGTAATGGATATTTATTTCTTAAATAAATGTAATTTCTTTACTTGCTAATAAATATATTATTTCACCCACAATATATTCTCTCGAATAACTAGTGTCGAAATAAATGCGATCAAGCATCATTAAACTATTATTAAACCACAGTCGGGAATAATATTTATTTAACTTATTAAATTAATATTTAATTGAGATACATGGACACACTTAGTGTGTGACCCTCTAGGCCTCTTTCTCAGTGGCATTAGGCGGAGCGTACCTAAAGTCCAAGGTTATCATCTAGTAACACGCCAAGTCACCCATAGAGAAAGAAGTTAATGCCGCAATGACGTGTCACCTTTTACGAGCACTTACCGTGTAATATAATCCCTTTGCCTCGATATCTCTAATCAATCGGGTTGCATGCTAGTGCCATCAACCCATGTGCTCGATTATTCTTTCTTTGACTGCTCAGAATTGAACTCTCCCATACCTTAACATGGCCATGGATTTATTTAGGCTATATCAATTCCATCAAAAGGCCTGAGATATCTACTTCCATTATGGAACAGAAGGGACAAATCCTTTCTCACATTATCTATTAATGCAGTATTACTCGTGACGCACCCAATGTATCCTACCTCGTTGCGAACAGTGTGTCGTCACAGTTTTCTTCAATACATCTAAGTGTACGAGTTGTAATACCCATTAATAATAATCATAAAGTCTAAGGACCAATACACACGTCCGCAGATAGGAACATCCAATGACACTATGAAATGTGGATTTCCTACTGGCGGGTCTCGTTCTCAAAATATCCTCCTAGATATTACCAAGGGCGCACACCATGAGAAGGTGCCTCAAAGTTTTATGAGTCCTCACCCCTAATGACCTGTATTATTTGTGTCCCTCAAATAATATCATCCAGTCATAGAATATATATTCAAGAACAGTGTTATGGAACTTCCAGGTTCTCATCATAGCAGGGATCTGCTATGACCGATTAATGCAACAGCTGTCCTTAGGAAATTATCACATGAATTGTCATGCAGAAGAACAATCAATATGTGATAAGGCATTTATTAATGAATAAAGAACAAAGTAGTTGGTTCTAGGCCACCAACTCCAACAGATACACCGAATAAGTACCTCGATCTATCACAACCCATACATATCATATCTATAATAACCATTTGATTAATATATATTGTGATACACATGTTTGAAATAACCACAAGCCACTAAACCCCTCTAAACACATATATGTGAAAATAACCTCGATGTATACCAGCACAAATACTACCAAGAGAAGAGAGTGGAGCTAGAGGGGGTATGCATCTATTCATCCTCCCCCCCCATTAATATTTGGGAAAACACCCTCCTAGATTCAATTAGGTTTTATTATCCCTAACCAACATGAGTGGGGTAGCATATGAAAAATCAAAATATATAGGATATAAAATATCTCACAACCACACTATGGGCATGACCTAGTACTAGACTCATCTGTAATTATCATCACTCAGACACTTGGCTATTAATGATAGAGACTAAATATCCTAAAAGAACACAAGCATTTAGAAGAGCTACATTAAATTACTTTGTTCCTTTTTATCGCTATACATTACCATAATTAATTCATTAGTCATAAATTAAAAATATCAATCCATTTACTTTATTCCATTTCAAATTTCATTAATGAACAATCCAATCTCATGCCCTCCAGGAATATTTCAACCGAGTCCTTGGTTTCTCAAGATCATTTAATTATAATTTTCATTCTGGAGACACCAACCCCATGGGTTAAGTCATTTATTATGAATTATTAACTTTCTATTATTCTAGGTACTCTAGGAAAAATAACCTAAGCTACAATAAGAGAAATGCAACCAAGCACATCCAACTACCCTATGAAGCTGGGAATGGAAAGCAGATAAAGCAAGAAACTTGGGAATTAAACTATTAGAAAGATTCATTTACAAGCAATCATCCCAGCTTTATCACATTAATGGGTAATCCCAACATTAACCCATTTTATCATCTCTAGTTCCATCCCTAAAACCCATATGCATATCCCAATGCATCTGATAGTCACATACATCAATTGTTGCCACATCATGCAGGACTCCATTCACATATCACATCAGACATCCTAGGCACAACCATCCCAATATCATATAACATCACAAGGATCATATCTAGAGCATAGAGAAGTAAGAAAGAAAAAAAGCATAATCAACGGGGTAACTTGGGCCAAAAAACAAGGCACTAGTCCTTCACAAACAAACGGGTTCTCATAGCCTTAAATAGAAGTAATATGACCTTTATATACAAATAGGATCTCTCAATCCCAAAGATTTATCTTTAACAAACAACTAATTTTTATTCCATTGTTAATTAACAGATTCATTATTCAAAGGTTCTATCTATGGGAAACCTAAGGAATTATCTATAATAAGCTATCAGAGGTTTATACATGCTCTCTAGCATCAAAACCATTTTTATCACACTTTGAGAAGAAAAACATCATTTATCAGGCATTTTAATTATTATCAACAATAATAATTAATATTCTTCACATTATTTATCAATTCCATTTACACATTGAATAAAATTTTCAATTTTAACATGCACATTATGTCAATTTGATCAGTATCAAATTACAAAAAATTCCAAATTAACATAAACATGCCTCTTCTTTAAATTTCTGAATCCAATTATTTAATTAATTATGTATTTACATTCATTACCATTTTCCATAAAAACATGATAAATTAAGCATGAAAACATGATACACAAGTATAGTGTAGATATCACACTATCTAGAAAAACAAGAGGAAACCTGTTATCATGGTATAAACTTCAACATATGATCACTATCCAATTTCATATTTAATCTAGTTATATAATTAATAGATTAATTCCATTACCATAAAAGGTATAAATCATGTTAAAAATAACATTTCATGTAAATAAAGGAGAAACATCGAATCCCCTACATTGAAGGCATCAACGTTATTCACACGAGAATGGACCAATGTTGTGGATCCTGATCACGTCTCGTGCAAGAAGACTGCATCCCTCCAAAGACATCATGACATAACTATTCCAATAAAAAAATTCCATTGAAACATGGAGAGGAAACCTCCTTCTCATTGAAATAAAATGTGGGAGGAACCAAACTGAAAATAATAATATAAGGGGTAGAACATACCTTCCATCACCACATATCAAAGAAGGAAGATGAGAATTGATCCCCTTCATAGGGATCCCAATTGCTTGAAGAGATAGTTATTGGACGCTTGGATATTTGGGAGATAATCATGTTAGGTTTGATAAATTGGGGTGTTTTAGGTTATAAACTGAATTACCTAAGGGATGTTTACAACATAAACTCCACATTTACATCATAAATAACTTGATCATTAATTCATGTTGAAAAATGAATTGTCTCAAACATTCAACACATTTTTTTATATTATGTCGTAATTTACATATTTATGTGAATAATTTTTTTTGATAGATTCACCACTTAGAATCATTATGTTTCAAAACCCATTTAGTCCATAAGACTCGTTTATGCCAAAAAAAATACTTTTCATGTCGTAAATCCTCATATCTTTGAGATTTAATAACCCAACACATTTGAAACTCCTCTAACCCTCCTCAGAGCACCATGAGATTCAGAAAAACTCAAAGGGTGGGACTATATAGATCTAGTCCACTATATTAAATACATCTCAAAATAGTATCATCCAAGAGAATTCAAAACTAACCCTAGAGATAAAACCAAAGGGTCCATTTAAATAGATACCCTGCAAGATACCTCTCAAGAATCCCTCCATCATAGGATCTCAACCACCTCACTCGATGGAACAAATTGAAATGCCACTAAAAAAAGAAACCAGCTACTAAAAACTTTCCCATGAGATATACCTCACAAACAAGATCAAGGCCACAACAAAAAATATGAGGAAACAATTTCATAAACCTTAAAAGGATCAAAATCCACAATGGGAATTACAACTAAAAAGAGATAATAAAAAATCAGGTTACTAATTGAATATGTGTGACTCAGATTCCTAGTTACTCTCCTCCATGCCATTATTTCACCATAATACATGAACCAAAGGAATATAATTCCTACAAAACACATTCTCTTAACGGTCCTGGATATCCATAGGATGCTCCTCAAAGGTCACATCATCATAAATATTGATATCACCCCAATTGATGATGTGAGATTCATCCTGAAGATAATGATGGAGCTAAGACATATGAATAAAATCATGTATTTGGATCATATATGGGGAATGTTATGTCTGATATGCCAAGGATCCAACATGATCAAACACCTCAAAAATCCCAATAAACCATGGAGAAATATTACTTCCATGAACAAACCTTCACTACCCACGATGATGAGTTAGCTTCAGAAACACATGATATCTAACATCGAACTCTATAGGTATTCTCTTATGATCATCCTAGAATTTCTGGTGATCATGCACTGCATTTATCCTCTTGCATATCACCTGAACCATTTCTTTCATTCTCTGGACTAGATCTAGCCCAAAAATTGATAACTTTCCAACAGTAGTCTAGCATAATAGAGAACCAAAAGTTTAGACATAAATATCTCAAAAAGGTTTCATACCAATGGTGGAGTGAAAAATGTTATTGTAAGAAAACTAGGCCAAAGGTGAGTGCCTCATCCAAGAACCTCCAAAATCTTGGACACAATAATGCAACATGTCTTTATGACTCTGGATGGTATGTTTTGTCTGACCATCCATTTGTGAATGAAAAGTAGTGCTAAGTCACAACTATGATCTGAAATCATATTATAAACCTCTCCACACTCTACTGGTAAAACGAGGATCATGATCAAATATGATATTTCCATGTATTAGGTGGAGCATCACCACTTCCTCCAGGTATTACCTTGAAAAAAACCTCCACTGAGATCGACTCCATAATCTCTATAAAATGGGTTGATTTTTTCAAAAAAACCACTATCACCCATATATAATCCAAGACTACCTGATCTCAAGGAAAACTAGTAATGGATTTCATCAATATTTCCTCCCACTTCCACTGGGGAACATCTAATGATTAGAAAAAACCATGAGAACACGATGTCTATCCTTCACTTTCTAGTAGACCAAATATCAAGAAACAAACTCTACAACTGCATGCTTCAAACCTAGATTCCAAAACCAACATCTAATGTCCTGGTACATATTTTTCATACCAAGATGTAACATCAAGGGTGATCCCTATAACTCATAGATAACTATCCCACATATCGCCAAAAGGGATGAAAAGACTTCCCTAAAACAACTCCTGATATTGTCCATCCTCAGACTATCCAATAGGGGAATCTCTAAAAACAACTCGGTCTCTCCAAACCTCCACCTCAGAATCACCTAGCTAGGACTCCTCCACCTACTACACCAAATATGAATATACCATCACCTAGATAAGACATCTTGTTCCTCTAACCTCTCCCATGTCAAGATGCATTAATGAGAGCTCTTCCATTTCTCTCTAGGAATCTATAGATTCATGCACAGCATCATTATGTGACTTCCTACTCAATGAAACAGCTACCAAATTACCCTTTCCTAGTTTATAAAAAATTCTGAAGTTGTAATATTTTAATAATTCCATCCACCATAACTCTTTCAAGTTCAATTCGCGCTAGTAGAAGATATACCTCAGGCACTTATGATTGGTGAAAATCAAAAAATTCTTCCTGATGAGGTAATGTCACCATAACTCCTAGGAAACATGAATGATTATAACTATATATCATGGGTGGAATAGTTTCAAACATGGGTACATAACTACTGAGTCCCATAATAAAAAAATAATCTCCACTACATCAAAAAAAACCCAATAAGAGATGTGAAGAATCATGGAAAACCTCAAACTAAACTCCATTTATTGGAAAAAAAGGATCAGAACACTAACCAACTTCTCCTTCAGTTACTAAAAAGATTCCTAGCATAGGTAAATCCAAATAATACTTGATCCTTTTGGTTCAAGTCCATCATATGTTTCACAACTCAAGATAAATTAGTTACGAATATCCTATAATAGCCTGTAGGACTAAGGAAACTCCTCACCTGTGTTAATGTATTGGGGTATGTCGGTTTCATTGTCATGAAATTCCAAATTGATTATGATTTATAAATGATTTTATAGTCTAAGGAATACCCTATTTCATCTCTCAAAGAGATTTGGGGGTTTATAGTGTGTATTTTTAATAAAAAGGATTAAAAGAGGGGGTGGTTTTTAAAAAAATTAAAAACAAAATGACTAAATTTATAGAGTTTAATAGTTATCAAAGAAGTGTATTTTAAAAAATATATGTTAAGTATGTGATCATTGATAAGTTACTACACCACCTGAAAAGTTTCTTATTCTTAATTTATTATTAGGTTTTAGTGTAATCCTTTGGTTGAGGGTTAATCAATATCTTGGGTACCCACAAGCCTCTTAAAATGATGAAAATAGAACTAAACCTTGAAATAAGAATCATATAGTCAAGTTAAATCCCCTTATCATGCTTTAAGGTTTGTAAATTAACACTAAAATCTCAAATATTTGTAAAATAATAGGATTCTTATATTGTCCAATCGGAATAACACAAGTCGCATACTTAAAATTTCACACCGGTCAGTTATGAAATAAAAATTGTTTCAATTAAATGTAGAAAATAAAGTTAATATACATATTATAGAACAATTACAAACTAAAATATACGCAAATATGGTAGATAATTATGTGTTTTAACTCCCTATTCAAGTTTGTAACTCCCCACCAATGATCACCCACTATTTATCTCGATATCTGGAGGAGGAGGGTGCTTAGGTGGATCTCCTTCTTCATTTAATATCTACCTATGAGGATAGGGAGTTCCAAAACCTCCAAGGTTATGAGAGGACTCCTATTGAACTCAAAATTGTCTTCACTTCAATCCCTTGGTTGAACTTGCAAATGGGGAGCCCAAGGTTCCAATTTATAGGAAATGTATAAGGTTGTTTTGGGCACCCTGGTTTTGAGAAACCACTTGGACCATGGTTTTCGATTGACAGATAGTCTTATATAACTTTTTAAAAAACTGAAAATTTGTACCAACACCTCATTAATATATCTACCAAAAATTTGGAACCATTTGGACAATCTAGAGATATTAATGAAATAAAGAACCCACTTTTTGACTTCAAGAAGATTCGATCCCCTTGACAGATTAGTTCATATGGGGCCCTTAATGTATGAATGGGGCTTTGGTGTCTTCATATGAAATGTATACCATTAAATTTTGGACCCTCCAAAAAAATATCATCCGATTTAGATCTATGTTTTAGTATCAGTGTACAGTTGAGTCCACTGGTATGCTTGGATCTTGTGCAGTTTGGCCCATTTTTCTTGAACTTCATCACAGGCCCTCCAAATCACCACCACCTACAATGTAATTATAAAAACAATTAATATTTCCCATTTTAATAGTTATAAAAACAGAGTAATTAAATCAAACATGAAGTGAAATTTGTTATTATTTTTATAATTTTAAATACAAAACTAGTTTAGCACAATGGTGTAAAGCTGAAAATGAAACAGTGAATCACGGTGCAATCACACCCCCACACCTAAGCATTTGCACTCCTATAAAAATTCACATTTCCAAAAATAATTCATATAGATATTCCAAACTTAATAAAGATTTAACATTCAATTAAAATTTAATATGTGATAGTAATGTGATCAAATAAAAAATCACACTTAGGATTTATTCTAAGGGATCATACAAAAAGATGTCTTATAAATTGTATCAGCACAAAATTTAATGAGATGAATGATACCAATTTGAGAAAATAATTCAAAATATAACCATGTCACTAATTCTCCATGTGTATGTGTGAAATCCATTCCATGTAATTCTTTCCACTTCTTATCCAGTAAATATAGTTTATTTAAAAAATTCTACTTAAATTATTATGCCCACTGAATCTTCCCTACATCCTTTCCATACAAATTTCAAGACACACACAATTAAGCATTACAAGAAGTCAAACCTTAAATTCCTGACCTAGATATGCCCATATGTTGTACATTTCATCACTCCCCTCATTGATTATTTTTTTTTTCAAGAGTTTCACTCAGAACAAATTTTACACTCATATCTCAACCTTTGTTTGATCATCTCATGACACTAATTGTAATAGTCATAACAATATCAAAAGTAAAAGAATAGTGTTTTTTAACCCATCCAATACACAACCCATATTTTTATGTTTTTTAGGGCATAAAACTATTAAATAATAGGTACATGCGCATAATTAAATCTGGTATAGTAATGAAAAATATCATATAAGGAACAAAAATATAGAAAAATCATTTTGGAAAGAAGATAAATATTAACCTAACTTATATTTACCTTCTATTAAGTAAGAAAAAATCAAACTTCATGGTTGGGTTCAAAAATTTGTGGAGATATTTAGTGACATAATTTCCTATAAAATACTCACACAAAGGATACCATTCTTCTCAAAGGTTTTAAAATGATGTGACCATTTATATAATAGATAAACAACCAATTGTTAAGAAAAATTCACACCTAAATGTTAAATTTAAGCTAAAATGTACATTTCATCATTTTTTTTGAATGTTAAAACAACATGAAATAGGGAAATTCCTCATTCATTTTCAATAACTTCCATGATTAAGCAGGAATCATTTTCCGTGATAAATTTTGTATAAAAAATGAATATTCCATTACAAAATTAAGTTGAAAATGAGGGGGGAAGTAACAATACTATTCATCAAGCCAAAAAGATAAAAAAAAGAAATATGATGAGAATTAATAACTAACTTAGTAATGTACCCATCGTTCCACACCTATAGCATGTAATGTACTCAATAGAATAAAATAGAATGTGGGAATGAAGGATAAAACCTGGTGGTTGTCATTGGTAGGATGCTTCTTGAACTTGGAGTTCCTCCATTGGGGACTCTGGAATGGATTCATGAAAGTGCTTTATTCACTTCCCATTAATAGTGAAGGTTTGTTTTATTTCTTTATTTTGAACATGAAAACGTCAAATGGATAAATATTAGTAACATTTTAGGGTCTAAACCAGTTGCAAAGAATCTTACCTAGATGCAACTTTAGCCATACATTATAAAGGAGGACATTCTTCCCAGTGTGGAATCGACGATGAAGGGAAAGACGGTCATGGGAAGCCTTGGTTCACTCATTATAAATTAGAGATTTCTCATATGAATCTATACTCATTTACTCTAACTCATGAATTTGTAACTTCTTTTCAGCACTTTCACAAGAAATATTATAATTTCATTGTTTAATGGCCTAGTAGGCCCGCTGCTCAATCTCAATAGGGAGGTGACAACTCTTTCCAAAAACAATCCAATAGGGTGATTGATAGAGTTAATATTTTCACTATTTTTAATATGTGTTTCAATGATTTAATCCCTCCCAATTAGTAAATTTTAGTATATTTTCATTATTTTAGTGTTTTTTGTGAATTTTGGGCTTAATTGTGAAAAAAATTTAGTTCTGCAAAATTGATAGTTTTCTAGAGCTTCTATTTTTTAGGAATTAATTTTAAAATTATTATCCAATTTAATTTATTCCTTTTTTAGGATTTATTTTCTTATGGGATTAATATTTTTCTTATGGATATAGATCCAATTTGACATAAAATAGCCCAAAAAAATCAATCAATTGGAGAAATATTTATGGCCTGTAGAATAGACCCTACCTTATTAAATCAGACATATCTCATTATTTTGACCTTCAAATGTTGTAATTCTAGCTGGTCCCGACATAGTACTCCAAAGGGATGATTCAAATTAAATTTCATAAAATAAGTAGCTCATTGTTGTATCTTTGGAGAGAGTCAAACTAGAGTCGGTGAAACAGTGTTTGGAGGCCAGAAAAAGCCATGTCCATTTATTCAGACATACCTATCCAACAACTTTGAAATTTTGAGATTAAATATCTAACTCCATTATTAACATATTTTAAGAAGATACCTCTGTGATTTTCAACCATCTTGTGTGAATAACATAATCAGAATTCAGGAAGATAGATTTTGGAGGAGAAAATTTTATGTTCTTTGTTTTCTCTCTTTTATTATTCTTGGTTTTGTAATGAATTATTCTTCCCCATTATAAAAAATTTCCCTTAACATGGTAGGGTAAACTTATGTGTTATTGTCAAAGGATAGGTTTTACCTTTTTTAATTCTTTAGTTCTTGCACTTAATGTTTTAAGATCATTTTATCTCTTCTGCAAAATTGGTTTCAATTTCTTATAACAGTTTTTATTATCATGTACGATTGTATTTGATTTTAGATTATATTGTTTTTATTTCATGGTTCAATGATCAATATCTCCATCCACTAGGTTATTTTCTATATATTATGGAATATATTTGGGCTTAGTGGTGAAGTACTCGATGATCTTCAGTAGGTGTGTGAGGAGTAGTGAACATTCTTGGTTTTTTGTGATAAACAAGACTCGATTGGGAATTGGATAAGTCAATTGGGGGTATTCGCTACAACTATATCACACAATGGAAGGAGAGTAGACCAATCTAATATTTTGGTAAGGTTTACTCTCACCATCACCATTTCCCAAGGGAGTGAGAGGAATCAATTTTGTAATCTCACATTAATCAATTTAGTATAAGAGTATTGGATAAAGTGGAACAATGATATAATTAAAATTATAAAAATGACCATGTCATGATCACCATATCATATAATAGTTTTCAATAACTCATTTTATCAATTTTATTTCAATATTTTCATAAATTTCTTTCCTTTTTTTAGTTTCTTTTCATTTCAAAACCAATCAATTTCAAAAAACCCCATTTTCCCTCTAATTAAAGGTGACAACTTGATTTTTATGTGCTCCTCTCTGGAGAAAACCTAGTTTAACCCATTTACAACATTTTTATCTTAGTAAACAATATTTTTTTCCACACACAATGATTGGAACGTGTTAGTGAAATTCCAATTTGAGTTTTGAAATCAGTACGGTAAACCCATAATGAATCATCAAGTTTAAGACTCTAATATTTTCTATTGGGTTGAACCATTTTTTCAATAATTTTTTTTACCTCTCTATTCAACACCTCATATTGACCATTGGTTTTTGGGTAATAAGTAGTAGAAACTTGATTCCCAACCCCATATCAATTCAAAAGTAATTTCATTGTTCGATTGTAAAAATGAGAACCTTGATCACTGATAATGAACCCTGGTAATCCAAACCTATAGAAAATTTGGGTTATCAAAAATTCCACAACAGTATTAGAATCATTTTTCCTTTTGGATCATGCCTCTACCCATTTTGACTCATAATCAACTTTGAGAATAATATACAAGTTCTCAAATTAATTCGGTAATGGTCACATAAATTCAATTCCCCAATCATTAAAAATATCATGAAGCAGCAATAGTTGTTGTGGAATTTCATTTCATTTAGATACATTCCCCATTATTTGATAGTGATGACAAGATTTAAAAAAAATCATAGGCATCCCAAAATAATGTTGGCCAAAAGAGTCTAAAATCGAGGACCTTGTGAGAAGTCTGTTAGAGACCAAAGTGGCCCCCACAAGCAAGAGTGTGGTAGAACCTGATGATGGAATGAAACTCACTATCAGGACACAATCTCTAAGAAAATTATCACTACATGTGCACCAAAGGTATGGGTCATCCCAAATGTACCAATGAGACTCATGTTTTAGATGGTCTGCCTGGTTTTTTTTTGAAATTAGTAGAAATAAAAGATTCTACCAAATAATTTACAATTTTAGCATACCAAGGAATATCATCTTGCACTCGGTACCATTTATAATTTGGAAACATGTCATTTATGGGAATACATGGGGATGAGTCAATGTAAAAATATGAGAGTATCCTACTGATATGGTCATCCACCACATTCTTAGCTCCTTTTTATCCCTAATTTCTAGATTAAATTCTTGAAGTATGAGCATCCAACAAATAAGACATGATTTGGATTCTGGTTTCCTAAGGAGATACCAGAGGGTTTCATGGTATGAGAACACATTAATTTTGGACCCTAAAAGGTATGACCTAAATTTATCCAACTCAAACACAATGGATTGGAATTATTTTTCTATTATGGTGTATTTTTCTTAGGCAAGGTCCAGTGTGTGTGAGGCATAAGAAATGACATGTGGAGCTTGATCAACCATTTTTTATAAGACTTCCCCAACTGCATAGTTAGAGGTGTCACACATGAGATCAAATGGTGAATCCCACTGAGGTGGTTGGATTACCAGGGGTTATGTGAGACTATATTTCAATTTATTAAAATATTCCTCATATTATTTTTCAAAAACAAATTCCTTTTCTTTTTGGATCAATCAGGAGAGGGGGAGTGAAATCTTACTGAAGTCATGAATGAAACGCTAGTAAAATCCAACATGACCTAAGAAATACCGTAAATTTTTTGAGAATAGTAGGGAAGAATTGAAATACAAATTTTATTTATCAACTTGGATACCATCCCAAGAAATGACATGTCCTAATACTATACCTTATCGTGCAATTAAATGAAATTTTTCGAAATTTAATACAAGATTATTTTCAATATAGTGATGTAGAATAGAACCTAAACTACTCAAACATTCATAAAAGGAGGATCCATACATAGTGAAATCATCCATAAAATTATGCAGGTAATCTGAAAAAATACTAACAATGCATTGATGGAAAGTACCTGGAGAATTGCACAGACCCAATGGAATCCTCCGATAGGAAAATGTTCCAAAGGAGAAAGTAAAGGTTGTATTTCATAATCCTCAGGAAAAATATGGATCTGAAAGTATCCAGAATACTCATCAAGGAAACAATAGTGGGAATTCCCCACTAGCCTCTCTAGAATCAATTTAATGAGCAGAAATAGGAAATGTTCCTTCGTAGTGTTTTGGTTTAGTCAGTGATAGTCTATAAAGACACGCCAACTATTCTACACATGGGTTGGAACCAATTCAATATTTTAATTTTTAATTACAATAAGACTAGTTTTTTAGGAACTACTTAAACTGGATTGACCCATTGGCTATCAAAGATGGGATAAATGATTCCAGTAGCTAATAATTGTGTTAAGTCCTTATTAACAACATCTAGGAGGTTTGGGTTCAGTCGATGTTGTGTCTTCCTCACGAGTTTCACCTCATCATTTAGCAATATATGATATGTGAAAATTGGTCAGATAATACCAGGAATGTTAGTAAGTGTTCATCAAAAAGTTTTTTTATTCTCCCTCAAAAGTTCTAGCAGTCGCATTTCATGCTCTAGAGGAAGTGAACTAGTAATGATGAGAATAAAATTGTTTCCATTCTCAAGATATGAATATTTTAAATCATGAGGCAGTTGTTTTAGTTCCAATTCTAGTGGACTTTGGATTAACGAGAGGGAATGTGTAATTGGGATGTTAATGATCTCATATAACAACTCAATAATAACATTTTCATATGAGGAATGTGCTTTTACAAGCTTATCATTATCATCGATGGTCATAGAATCCTCAGTATTCAAGAAATAATCAATTAACAAACATGCATAACATTTGTCTGGACCGGTACAATATTCAATCAATGATTCATTACCTAACATTTCAATCAATGATGAAATCTCATAAATAGGATCAAGGGAGTGAAAAGAAGTGTTTTCAAGGGAAGTGAGTACATTTGTAGAGTTAACAAAGAGAGATGAATTTTCTTCTAAGGGGAACTTCATGGAATCAAGGTTATTGAAGTGGAAAATGTCACCACCAAAATCCATAGATAATTTACCATTGTGAACATTATTATGGTTTTGGTAGTTTTCAAGAAAAATCTCCCCAATATAATTGGGGCATGTCCATTCATCTTATAATCTTCCATTTTAAGCACATAAAAATTATCAAGAACAATTAAATTTTACACCCTCATAAGAAAATCCTCTAAAACACCAGAGTGGCGTGCGGTACTCCAATTTTACAGTTACACAACAATTCTTGTGGGCTTAAATTCCCTAACCTTAATGAATAGTAAATAGAGTGAGGTATCACATTTATGAAGGAACTTAAATCAAGCATAGCATTGTAAAATAAATACTCCCATATGGTTCACAGAATCGAGAATGTTACAGGATCATTGCATTTGGTGGGAACTGATGGCTCTATAAATGATGATACATTTCTCCCTAGGCTCGCCTCAAAATCACCTCAAAATCACCTTCAGTGTGTACACATCTCCTTCAGAAACTTGGCGTATCTTGGAATTTTCTTCATGACATCAATCAAGGGAATGTTAACCTGTAATATTTTAAAATTTTCTAAGATTTCTTTATCGATTTCAGTTTCATTTTGTTTTCTTAGTTGGGTGGAACTTTGGGGAAATGGAATAGGAATGGTTGGGATATGCGGATCATTAATCGACACACTCTTTCTTTTTGTGGTATTTTTTTCAGGATAACGATTTTTCTTATTTGGTTCATTTGTGATGGTTGCAATGGAAGTTTTCTCAAAAGTGGATAACTCAATTGGAGGGGTAATTTGTAATTTAATTTGAGTTCTGATCCTAAGGGTGATGGGACTTCTATTTCCCTTATCCCTAAGGTTGACTACTGGTTGATAGGGTATTTTTCCTGACCCAAGACTTTGGATTTCTCCCACCGAGTTAGGTATTTGTCCTAGTTGGGTTTTAAGATCCTATATGGATTCTTGGACGGTTTGTTGGAATTGAAGATTATTTTTAGTCATTTGTTTTATCATGTATTATTGTCTGGGATCAGCTTTGGGAGGGGTTGTTGGAAATACCTTTGGGGTGGTTGAATATTTCTAGGTGGTGGTGAATGACTACTCTACCCCTATTGGTTCCATGGTTGTTGAGGTTGGTTTGAATACCCCCTTGCCTATAGGATTTGTTGTCTTTCCACCCAAGGTTGGATGGATAATAAGGTTCCTACCTAAAGGGTTGGTTATAGGGGTGTCCTAGATATATTTCCTCACAACTCTCATATTTTTCTCTCAATTGAGGACATTGGCCAGAGTAGTGGGTATCCTCCTTCAAAGGGTTGTCTTGTGTGACTTGGCGTCGTAGATGTAGGATCCTATTTAGTTCATGTTCTAAAGGTGGTAAATCTCCTAGAGTTAAACTCGTCATGCACAGAACCAACACATGAAATAAATCATAACACAAAAATATATTCAAAGTTTGAAGCTAAAAAAAATATTCAAAAAAATTACAAATATATTATAAAAACATGCACTAAAAATTGAAGTGCTCCCCAGCAACGGCACCAAAATTTGGTCATGTTCTTATGACACACCAAATTTATTATAAGTTAAAGATGATTTTATAGTATAGGAAAAACCCTAGGTCATCTCTCAAAGAGTTTTGGTGGTTTATAGTGTTCATTTTTAATAAAAATGGTTAAAAGAGGGGGTGGTTTTTAAAACAATTTTAAAAATAAAATGACTTAATTTAAAGAGTTTAATAGTTGAAAAATAAGTGGATTTTGACAAATATATGATAAGTATTTCATCGTTTCTAAGTTACTACACCACTTGGCCCATGGTTTTCAATGTCTATAAAATCTTATCTAGCTTTTTACAAAAATAAAAAGTTGTTGTGCCACCTCTTGACTATCTCCACCAAAAAATTGGAACCTTTAGATAATCACAAACGAAGATATAGATGAAATACAGAACCCACATATCAACTTTGATCAGATTCGATCCCTTGTGCATATTAGTTAGGATGGGTACCTTAATGGATGAATGGGGATTTGGTGTCTTCATAAGAAATGTATCTAATTAAAGTTTGGATCATACCACAAAATCTCATTCCATTTGGATGTACGTTTTATTATTATTGTGTAGTTGAGTCCACTAGTGTTCTTGGATCTTGCACAGTTTGGCCCATTTTTCTTGAACTTTGTAATGGTCCCTCCAAATCACCTTCACCTATAATGTAATTATCAAAACAAGTAAAATTTAACTTTTTAAAAGTGATAAAAAAACTATTTAAATCAAATGTGAAGTGAGATTTTTTTTTATTTTTATAATTTTCAATGCAAAACTAGTTTAGCACAGTGATGTAAGGGGGAAAATGAAACAGTTAATCATAGTGAAATAAAATTCCCATGAAACAAAAAACTATATCTTCGAAGGATCCATAGGTACTCCCTATTGAGACACAACATTCCCCAAGAAATTGAATTCATAAGCCTATAAATCACACTTTTAAAACTACCATAATAGTATCTGACAATAAATAACTCCCAAAATAGTATACAGATGCTCTACATGCACCTCTTTAGATATAGAGTTCATAAGGATTTCATTGATGAAAACCACCAAGAGCTCATCTAGAAAATCTCATAACATGGAGTTAATCAAAACAAGGATCATTGATAGAGTGTTCATCATACCAAATGGAATCACAACAAACTCATAACTCCCATGATGAAATCAAAAAGTAGTCTTCGGAATATCTTCATCTTTTACTCACATCTGATGATATCTGGACCGCAAATTGATCTTCGAGAATCAACTTAATCCCTTAATTTGATCAAATAAATCATAAATAAATATAATATGATAGTTTTTCTTCACTTTCAATTGTTTCAAGATATGATAATCAATATAAATATGTAAACTGCCATCGAACTTCTTAATTAAAAAACCCGATGCAACCTAAGGTGACACACTTGGATGAACAAAACCTCACTGCAATAGATCATCAAGCTATAATTTCATATCTCACAACTCAAAAGAAACCATCATAAATGGATACATTAATATAGGAGAAACACTAGATTTCAAATTGATCCCAAACATGATATCCCATTAAGTGGGAAACACTGTAACCTCCTTAAGAAATATACTAGGGTACTCCTCTACAACCATGGGAAACACCATCGGATGAACCTCCAACAAATTCAACATCATCTCAACTAACAATAAAGACAAGGATAGAACATGTCTCTGGCCCATCTGAGGGTCTCTCTCTCAGATGAAAATTACTCACTCTCCATCAGCATTGTTTCGGATGCTTTCACTGGGGGTGCACCGTTGTGCTGTGATGCACTGGATGTTGCCTCGCATTCTAACTTTCCAAAGTCAAGCGGCATCTGTTTCTTATCTCGGGATGTTTTCTCCTTGATTGAAATGGGATGATGGGATGTCAGCCTATCCTTACATGGATTCCTCCTCAGGATTCTTCACCTAGTCTAGTTCTCCCTTAAAGCTAAGACATTGTTTGTGAAACTCTTCCCTAATTCTATATCTTCATAGACACCAGTTAATTACACTACTTCTATCAGGACATTCTAAGGGGTCAAGTTAGGGTAGTAACCTTTGATCAGGGGAGTAGTCATGTTTGACATCACTGGCTTGTCTGGAAACTGAAAAACTGATGTTCCTGGGTTTCTTCCCTTTATGATAGGGCTTATTGAGGGGGAACAAGCCTGAGGAATCCCACGTCAAGTGTGGGGAATTATATTCTATAGGCATGTCCCTGAGGTTTTCCTCATCTTTCTATGTTTAACATAGGTTATACCGCTAGTTTAACGTCTTGAAGATATGGTTATGCCAGAGGTGTGACTTCTGAGGTTTTCCTTAAGAATCTTATGTTGAAAACGAGGTAAGCTTCAAGTTTAATGTATTATAGAGATGAAATGAGAGTGATCAGAACATCCCATAAAGACAGATCAGATGGGTACATCCCTAGGAGGGAGAATCTGGAAGTCTTACCAGATGATGGATTAGAATTCCCAATAAGGATGGATCTAAGGTGGTGTGTGCCATAGAGGTAAGATATCACATCGTGAAGGTTGATCTGGACACCACGGAGGGCGGATCAAGGGAAGTGCACCCTAGAAAGGGGAACCCCAAGGTTTACCATTGGTTGGGATTGAACCTTATAGAGGTTTCCTGTATACCCTGTGTAGATAAAAGGGATCAAAACCAACATAGTTCAAGTCGGTTATGATTGAAATTGAGGTATACCCAAAAGAAAAAGACCTGGAGACATGTTGGGAATTATGCACAGATATCAGTCCATCACAAGAGGCACACTCTTGGTTGGATGATTATGGATTGTGTGGGGATTATGCATGGTTGGATACCCATCGCAGGAGTGATGCTCTTGGTTGGATCATTATGGATTGTTTGGGGCTTATGCATGGTTAGCTTCCTGAGGGAATGGAATGATCTCATTGAGATGTGGTGGCCCGGGTAAGAATCATGATAGATGATGGATTCTTGAATGAAGTGGATGAGAGGGATGGGATGGAACTGACGTGAAGATGAGGGTGATTTTGGGCTTGAACCTCAGATAGGATTCGTATATATCCCCGTGGTCGGTAATTAAAGTCCACATAGTTCGGTGGGGTGATAGGACACCTAAGGAGGTGGCCCATGATAATGGACGCATGGATGGTACCCAAAGAAAATAGAACCTTTGGGTTGGGGCATGACCTTCCTGAAACACAAAGGCTCAAGGGAGAGACCTAGATAATACACGAGTGATGGGATTGAACCTCGGGGTGGCTTCCTATGTATCCTCATGGTATGGAATGAAAGTCCATGTATTTCAGGATGGGTATGGAATTGGGGTGTATGAAAAGGAAAGTGACCCGACGACATGTTGGTGATTATGCGTGGTTAGCAGTTTGAGAGTTGGTCTGATGCCACTAAGGTAAGGACCAAGGATGTGGGTCCCAAAAAAGGGTACATTAAAGTTTATTAGTGTTTGGGGTTGAACCTCAAGGAGGCTTCCTGCGTACCCTACCATGGAGACAAGGATCAAAACCCACTTAGTTCATAAGCATACAGTTTAGCGTCATGTGGGATGAAAAAGGGAATATAGTTTAATGTCATGCAGGACAAGGGTGAACTGATGTGAAGTGATCAGGACCAATGGGTGATGGGATTGAACCTCGTGGAGGCTTCCTGCTTACCCTTCTTGGAAAGGGGAAGAGGATCAAATTCCATGTAGTTCGGTGGTAAGGGATGGGTCTTACGCACTAAGGTGGCCTAGAGAGGATTCCATGGTTGATGCTTACTCTAAGCCCACTTGAGTCATGCTCAGTGTAAGAAACAATAGATAATGAAGACCTAATGATCACGTCGTGAAAAGTGCATCCACGACGAATAGAGTGGGGCTTAAGTGTGGTTAGTGGCCTAGGGAGATGGAGATTGGGACTTACTCTAGGATGGAGGCCCGAATAGCGATAAATCCCAAAGGGGGGGGGGGTATTAAGAGTCCCCTATGCCCATCTATCCTCTAGTCTTTGTGTATGGAAGAATAGAGGAGGATCAAGGGTGATACCTCCTGCAAGAAAGGTTAGGGTATTACACCATGATGGTTTCCCTCCCCCACAGATAGATTTTGTTCCATGCAAGGAGGATCTTATTCCATGTGAGGAAGATCTCACTCTTGTGGAGGCCAGTGGGTGTAGAAAATTTCCAAGGTGGGGCACCCCATGTATATCTCCTGGGGTGAGTATATAGTTTAATTTCATGTGATGGGGATGATGATGCTCAAAAATTTAACGTCCTGCAACTCGGATGATGAGGATTCACTCCCCACCCCTAGGACTTACATAACCGACATGATATAACCCTTGGTGAAGGGAAGGCATTGAAAATGTCGTATGGCGATGGGGTTGTGGAGTGATCCATTGAGGGGATCATGTTATCATGGCTACACAAAGAAGAAATTGTCGTTATCATGCCTATGAGAAGAAGCATGAGGCAAAGTAACACAACATGAAGCACCACCCAAGGGACCCTGAAATCACTTCATAAAAATCCAGAGGGCTTTATGGGAGAAGTATGAACATGTAAGGGGTTTCACGCGTAAGAGGGTCTTAGACATGGTGTATTTGGGTAAGAATGACACATGGAGCACACAAGTTGGGGAGTGTAGAAGATTGATGGGTTTCATGCAAGATGGGGTGGTTGTGCACAAAGTGAGTATATGTGTGTAATATTGTTACAATACAAGGGAAAACTTGCGCGTAAGAGGAATATTTTGCATGAAAATTCCTTAGAGTAAAAAAAAGGATAAGGATCAAGACCTAGTGGGCCACCCAAAGGAGGACCCCTAGGAGACTTATCGCGTAAGATCCTACACCTTGAGGCCATGTCTTTCACGCGGTCATGGAAGTGGTGACTTTCGCATGGCAGAGCATCAGTTCATCTTCAGTAACTAAACCCCAAAGTGTGGGGGTTATGCTTCTATTTATAGATGGAAACTTCAGTGGCAGTGCACAAGAGGAGTTGTGCACAATAGGATATTTGATGTCGCATTATGCACGCAAGAGTTTTCACGCATATGGAAAGCTTGTTTGTCGAGCAATCTTCCTTCGCACTATTGACTTGGATATTTCTCAAATGGTTACCATGAAATTCCCCCTTTGACATTGAATTGGGTGCACAAGAGTTTCCATGCCTATGGAAATATTACGTGTTGGGTAATATGCCTTCACGCCATTTATTTGGCTGGTTTTCAAATGGTCTCCATGGAAGGCTCCCTTTGACATTGTATTGGGTGAACAAGAGTTTTCCCACAACTCTTACATATTGCGCACAACTCTTACATATTGTGCATACCTCCCTCAGGCATCATGGAATTGTCCATGGATTTCCAATATGCCTTGGGTTTTCTCAACAATTCATGTTCATGGCCCTATCAGAATTTTGGCAACAACAAATGCACCCCCTAAGAATCATATCTGAAGGGGGATCCAAAGGTTGGATTCTAAGGGCCACACTGAAAAGAACAGCAACTGACTGTTGATGTGCGCAAAAATGTCCATTTTTTGTGGAAACCACTTTTGAGCACGCAAAAGGGTTGATCTGCACCTATAAATGCACTGAGGGGCCCCCTGGACCCCACCTTGACTTTTCCATATGAAAAGTTCTTTTTCTCTCATGCGTGAAAAAACTTCATTTCTACATGCAAGTTCTCATGGTTTATCTGAGTTTTTCATGCACTTGCGGGCTCTTTCATTCTACCATCCCTTCTTACGCACACCCGGCTGAGTGGTATTGTTGTGCAACCAAGGCTCATCTTGCACACAATAGGTTGTCTTGTGCACCGACCCCATGTTCTTTTGTGCACATCCCTTTGTGAATTTTAAAAACAAAAAAAATGGCTGCTCAACAGACTAACACTAAGAGGCAGGATACTGTAGCTACAAGGAGGACTCTAATGATCATAAACCCTCAGATTCTTCATAAGAGAATTGTCATGTCTGATAATAAAATACTTTTTGGCATGTTGATGCAAGCACAAAAGGATTAAGTCCTAAGTGAAAGTATGTCGATATGGAAATTTGGTATTTTGGAGGAGTTGTTGATACCAGGCTTTGAAACTGATACACCATGTTCATGGGTAACACGTGAAGATATCCTTCCGTAGTTCAAAATCATGAAAAATGGTCATAACACCAGGGAAACACCAAACACAACCATCTACATCTAGAATCCAAAGACCTATACTATTGTAGGATGTGATATGGTTCCTGGTGAATCTCCTTCTCATTATGCAATCACCTTTAGAAGTAGTATTACCGATGATACAAAAGGTTGGAAAGAATGGGACTTTAGGTCTGGGGGAAAATTTCACAAGTGAATGGGAATGGGCATACTGGGTACTTCAAACATGCGAGGAGTACAGGGCAGAGAAGCGGTTTATCGGGAATTTTGAAGCTATGTGGACATCGTAGTTTTACTTCTATTGTCATCATAACCTGGTACTAGAACTGTTTAGATAGTTTTCTCCTGACACAAACACCTTCCACCTCCACCATGGGGAGGTAGGCATCAGTTTTTGGTATGTCCATTGCATTGGTGGAATTCCCTTGGAGGGGTACCAATATGATGAGTTCCTCCCAACAGAGAATGTTTGTGGGATAGGACGCGCACCCCTATTCTGACATGGAATATGTTGGATATGGATAAGGAGAAGTTGTCGATCAAGTACATCCTAAAGGATATATCTTATTCGGGGTGGTTTAGTCTGTTTCTAACGCAAGACACATCAGTGAAGATGCCAAGCTGAGGGAAGAAGTGCCTGAACACATTGCAAAGGGGAAAGGAAAGATCATACTGGATGGTCCTAGAAGTAGGTGAGTACTAATCTTGGGACTTTGGCATAAATGAGATTTGGGACCCAAATGTAAAATATATTGGGTTCCTTGCTACATTTCTGAGTGGGTGGATGCTTCCAGTGAAGGACACAAGGATAGGGGTTCACCTAGGAATGCTATTCATGGATAGAATCATAGTGGATAAGAATAAGGTTAATCTAAGGGTTCCTATACTGGCCAGGCTATATATCATATTGGGATGCATCTTGAGGAGAAGCACACCTAGAAGGATATGTGGGTCGTTCCAAATTGATCATGGTTGGGTTGAATCTCACTACGGTGGGTATGACTTCTCAAATGTCATTCTCTCTCTAGGTGGCGGTATGCAACCATCCCTCCTAAATATTGCTGGAATCTGCCTACTAAAGCTTAGAGAGAAAGGGATCAAGCTTAAGATTGGAAGATATACCAACTTCAGCTTTCATACATTTCAGAGCCCAGTTCGTCAGATGGTAGATGATGGGGGAGGCCCATTGGTGTAGAGGTAGTACTTTCAAAGCATCAGGAAAAGTGTACCGGTAGCCTGGATTAGTGGAAAAATATTCTGTGAACCATATGTGCTAATAAGGTTTTTCAGGTAGTTTGGGTGCATGCAGTGGATGTTGAAAAAAGTATAAATAGAGGTTCAAAAAGAGATACACCCTTTCATTATTCGCCAACTGTGGGTCATTTTCATAACATCAATCTTGGGTGAAGTCATCACCCTCTCCCCTACTGATGTTAATGTCATCTTATCAACAGAGTATGCTGACCATTGTACAATGATGAACCCAAAGATGATACTGTGGAAACACATCGGAAAATCAAGGTGTCTAGCATGGATTCCAGAGAGTGAGGAGGTAGAAGAGGTGCTACTGGGGAGATGAGACAAGGAATAGGCTGGGTAGTTTCAATGGCATGGGTTGTAACTTCATTGGTGGGAGCGTTGCAAGGTGAGAACGTGCATGCTTTTTCTGAAGAGGGGCAGCCTTGTGGGTGGCCTCGTAGGCCAGCTAGGGAACTCCATAAAAAGCAACTAAGGAATCTACTAAAGTCGACCACCAACATTATATTACCATATCCATGGTCTTCTTGGAGGATGTTTCTAGGGAATCTTGCCTTTATATTAAATAACTTTTCATTACATTTTATAAACAGAGGATCTTTAAAGTATAGGGTCTTGTAAATCAAGAAAATAAAACATGAAAACAACATAAAACATTATTCTAATCCACTTTTAAGGATTCATCATAAGTTCATCCTAAGTAAAATTGTTTCATCTCATAACCTAGAGACATACATCAAAGGAAAGGGTGATCAGAAGGCCCGGTAAGGAAATCAAGTGAATTAGTTTACTTGTGATGTCAAGAATAACTTGATGAAAACCATAAGACATGAGAAAAAGAAAAGGAAAAATATCATAATAAAAAAAACATGAATCACAACATGAATAATTGGATACAACATTTCATTTTTACATTCATGAACATATCACCAAGGTTCATTCCCAAGGTGTCATAAAAACATTACCAAGGTTATTCACCAAGGTATCGTGAAACTTGTCATCTCTAGAGATTAATTCATTACCCAATGCATTAGAGAGCTACCAAGGTTCACCCATAATATGTCTTTATTTTCATGTGATCCACATATATCATGATCAAAAATTTCATAAATAACCCCAATAGAATAAAATAAATTGGTTTCATGTCAAAATCGTGACGTTTAAAAAGTACTTAAAAATAAAATCAGTATGTCATTTATAACCCATGGAAAGGGAGTGATGGTTATATGTATGTCAATTATAGAATCAAATAGATCAATTTTATGTATTTATTAATACCCCTAGAAATGAAAATAGATTTGGGTATCCACATAAATAATACAATAGAATTTCTTGACAAAAAGAGATAGATTTTGAGATGAAAATTCTCTAGCATAACGGCTACATAACATCTTTTTAGAAAACATTAAAAAGAGAGGGGACAAGGGTAAACCACTCATAAATAATTCATAATACAGTATGGTTACATAATAAGATCATGGTATGGATATTTTAATGACATACCACATGAAAAGGAAACATGAAAGAAAAAAGAAGATGTTATTTCTTTTACAAAAAATTCGGCAGCCTAACGGCGCCGCCTAGAAATTCAGAAAATAAATTGATGAGAGCAGAAATGGTCTCTCATAATTTGGACATTAAATGGATAGTAATAATAATATATTATAACATACCCCCACATAAGAATATGGAAACTAGAAGACATAATATAAAGGAAATCATGACTAAAAACAGGAGGGTGAAAGGTTCCCTTACCTTGAAGAGTATCATTGAAAGCTCAAAGGTTGGGACATTGGGGGGATTAAGGTAACCTTGGGAGTACTCCTTGGGAGGTAGAAAGACCAGATATTTATTGAAGACGATTTTGGAATGAAATGAATGAGGGAATGGCTTGGTATTTATAGGAAAAGTGAGGGAATATTTAATTACTTTCCAAGGGACACCTCATCGGTGGTATTTGCAAAACCATGGGCTTTCCCATGGTATTTTCCCATCGTATTGACCACTTGGGACACCTCATAACATATATTACTATTAAAAAGTTGACCAGATTTATTACATCATTATTACATCATCAATGATGTCATTAAACACCCGCAATTCAAAACTGTATTTTTACTATTCACCAAAAAATCAACTGTTTCAGAAAAATCCCAAAACTTCACCCTAACCTAATATCGATGATCTGAATTCAAAAATGAACTAAATTTTATGAAAATAATTTTCTAAATATTTTTAATTTAAATTTTAAATAAAATAATTATTTATTCAAAAAAACAACTCTAAAATTATAACTTATTTTGTAACACCTTGAAAAAGTAATCAAGGTCCCATAAAATTATCGTATAACCATAAGAAAATAAAGTAAAAATTTATGATTACATTTTATGAAAATAAATTTATATTTTAAATTATTAAATTAATTATAAAATTTTAATTAAAATATTCATGACATACAAAAATATCAATACTTATATTTTGAAAATTTTTCACTTTTAAGATGTCTAAATTATATTTATACATTCATGGGTGAAGTTTCTATTTTTTTGGCCGATTTACTATTCATTACTATTCATAAGGGTATATTACTATTCATACTTTACTATTCACCAAAAATGAATTTGATATTATTAAACTCTAAATTTCTTACTTGTCACAATTTTAGAAGACCATTTTATGAAAATCATTTCACATTATTAATTATTTAAAGTTTACAAAAATATTTTAAAATACCCCTTTTTTCAAAATTTATCAATAATATGGAACTTCATCCTACATTTATCTGAAAAATTTAAATTCACAAATTTAACATAATAAAAAATACAAATTTTATTTATATAAAAGGATTACACAACATAACTAAGGTCTTGTTACATATCCCCTTATAACACTTGCATATGACCTAAGTGTAAGGTGTGTTATGGTGATAGAATCTTGGGGAAACTCAAGCAACATTGCCCAAGTGGTGTTTTCTATCAACTTGAACTTCTCCCTTAGGTGATTCCATTCAAGCTTCACATATTGAAGCTCGTCTAGGGCTTGGTCCATAGCAAAGCCTAGAGATGCTACCTCCTTCCCAATCTCTGACAGATGGGCTTCATACGACCCGAGTCTACTGGATGAGGCCATCGACTCTTCTTTCTGTATTAATTAACCAAGATCACTTGTATTTATAAATAATAATTATAATGTTAAGAGTTTATTTTCCAACGGTCATATTGACCAACGGTTATATAACAGTCAAAACCCAACGGTATCACTTCATTAATTAAAGGATATAGTTTTATGGATTATAAAATGAAATAACACACAAATTTAGGAAACAAATATTATTAAAAAGTTCGAGTCGTTACATTCTTCCCCCCTTAAGAAATTTCATCCCAGAAATTTTAACTCATATCCTCAGTAGAGAAGAGGTGTGGCTACTTCTGACTCATAGACTCCTCTGGTTCCCATGTGGCTTCTTTACATTTGTGTTTCCTCCACAACACCATAACAAGGTTGGTAGTCTTGTTGCGTAGAACCTTGTCTCTACGATCCAAGATCTCCACTAGATGTTCCTCATAAGAGAGGTCATGTTCCAGTTGTACCACCTCTAGATTTAGTACATGTGAAGGGTCAGGTATGTACTTCTTCAAAAGGGATACGTGGAAGACATCATGAACTTGTGCAAGATTTGGAGGAAGTGCAAGCCGATAGGCCACTGCTCCTATGTGATCAAGGATTTCATAGGGGCCAATGTACCTAGGGACGATCTTCCCTTTTTTCCCAAACCTCGTGACTTTCTTCCAAGGTGAAATTTAAAGAAAGACTTTGTCACCAACATCAGGCTCCAATTCCCTTTGATGGTTGTCGGAATTTCTCTTTTTCTGATTTTGAGCAGCCTTAATGTGTTGTTGGATGGCATGGACTTTTTCTATCATATCTTACACAAGATCAGTCCCAATAAGTTTTTCTCACAAACTTCATACAAAAAGTAGGAGTTCTACACCGATTACTATATAGATCTTCATAGGGTTCCATTTGAATTCTAGAGTGGAAGTTGTTGTTGTAAAAGAACTCAACTAAAGGGAGATATTGATCCCATACACCTTTAAATTACATTGAGCATGTTGTCAGCATATCCTCGAGTGTTTAAACAGTCCTTTCAGATTGGTCATCGGTTTGGGGGTGATAGGACACACTTAAATTCAATTCAGTGCTCAGAGCATGTTGAAGACTTCTCCAGAATTTTGATGTGAACCTTGGATCATGATCAGATACGATAGAAAGTGGAACTCCATACACCCTTACCACTTATTTCATGTAAATCCTAGAAATTTGATCAAGAGATAAATCTTCCTAAATTAAGATAAAATGGGCAGCCTTGGTGAGATGGTCCACAATAACCCATATCACATTGTTTCCCTTGGAAGTTCTCGGGAGACCAGTGATGAAGTCCATAGTGATATTGTCCCACTTCCATGTTGGTATGGGTAGTGGTTGTAATACCCCTTTATGAAGTTATCGCTCTGCCTTTACTTGATGACATACCAGACACCTTGAAGTGTAGTAAAAAATCTCCCTTTTCATATTATCCCACCAATAATGATCATGAAGGTCCCTATACATTTTTGTGCTTCCAGGATGTAGAGAGAAAGTAGAGCTATGAGCTTCATCCATCAGCTCCTTCTTTATTTACAGAATAGATGGAACACATAGTCTTGTACGAAATTTCTGTACACCTTCTTGATCAATATTGAACTCAAGAAACTTCCCATCCTTCACAGCCTCAAACTTTTTCTGTAATAAAGGATCTTCTTTCTGAGATTTCTTGATATTCTATAGTAATTATGGTTGAGAAATCATTTGGGTTAGGGTTGATGATGTCCCTCCCCTTATAATTCCCATGTCTAGCTTTACTAGGTCATTGATCAAAGGATATCATTGAATCCCCATTATGGAAAGAACAACTGGGTCTTTCCAGCTTAATGCATCAGCAACTTTGTTTACTCTTTCGGGATGATAATGAATTGAACAATCATAGTCTTTGAGAATTTCCAACCATCTATTCTACCTCATGTTCAATTCCTTTTGTGTGAAAATATAATTCAAACTTTGATTGTCTCTGTATATATCACATTTCACTCTGTAAAGATATTGCCTCCATATCTTCAGAGAAAAAACGACTGATGCCATCTCCAGATCATGCATAGTATAGTTCTTCTCATGATTCTTAAACTGTCGAGATACATAAGCATTGACTTTGTCATTTTTCATGAGGACGCACCCAAGCCCTTTCATAGATGAATCTCTAAAAATAACTAATCCTTATCCCCTTGAGGGAAGATTTAACATGGGTGTAGTAACCAATATCTTCTTCAGCTCTTGGAAACTTTCCTCAAACTCCTTTTTCCAGATGAACTTGACCCATTTTAGAGTTAACTTGGTTAATGGATTAGAAAGTCGTGAAAATTTCTTCAAAAACCTCCTATAATATCCCGCTAAACCAAGGAAACTATGAATCTCAATTATTGTTATTGTTTGAGGCCACTCCTATACAACTTTTTTCTTTGCAGGGTCAACTGTGATTCCTTCATTGGTACGAATTTTCCCCAAGAAAGCAACTTGTTGCAACTAGAATTCACATTTTCTGAACTTTCCAAAAATCCTTTCCTTCTGTAGATTTTACAAAATACCCCTTAGATGATCTTCATGATCCTTGTGAATTTTGGAATATATCAGAATATCATTAATAAAAACTACCACAAATTTGGATATATTGTCCTTAAAGACTCTATTCATCAAATCCATAAAAATAGTAGGTGCATTAGTTAGTCCGAAGTTAATAACAACAAACTCATAATGCTCATAGCTTGATCAAAAGGCGGATTTTGGAATATCTTATTTCTTCTTTCTTAACCCTCAATTGATGATAACCAGATCGAATATCAATCTTAAAGAAGAATTAATCCCCGCAAAGTTGGTCAAATAAGTCATAAATTCTTGGAAGAGGGTATTTGTTCTTCACTATGATCCCGTTCAGCTCTATAATCAATGCATAGCCACATCAATCCATCCTTCTTCTTCACAAAGAGATCATGTTCTCTCCAAGGAGACACACTCAATCCGATAAACCCCTTCTCCAAAAGATCTTGGAGTTGTTTCTTTAATTCTTCTAGCTCTACATTTTCCATCTTATAGGGGGTCTTATATATCGGATGAGACCCAGGTACGAGTTCAATAGATAACTCTACCTCTCTTTCTAGGGGAGGTCCGAGTAACTCCTCAGGAAATACGTCAATGTATTCCTGGACGATGGGGACATTTTATATCCTCAAACCCTCATTTCATTCTTCTTCTTCACCAATCAATTCCATAAATAAGGATATAAGAGGTTATTCTATAAAAATATCAAGTTGAGATATCTCTCCTTGGAAATAAATGTAGGATTTCCATTCAAGACTACTAATATTTGGTTGCTTCTGCATTTGATATTAGCATTATACATTGAGAGCCATTCCATCCCTAGTATAATGTTGAATTCCAGCATGGGAATGACTACTAGATTTGCGATAATATTGTGCTCACTAAAGTAAATACTAGAGTTTCTAGACACTGATGATGCTTGGATAATCCCACCAGGAGACTTGACTAATAACTCTAATTTTAGAAAATCAAGGATTTATTCTAAATTCTTTGCAAACTTGGAGGAAATAAAGGAATGTGTAGAACTAGAATCAAACAAATTACTTTCTAGCTTTGAGAGAACAATAAGACTAACTTCCACCACATCATTTGGCACTTCAAATTCAGCCATAGTGATTGAAAAAGCACAACCTTGATCCCTTGGCCTATGCTGAGGCTGATGGTGATTCCCCTCCACTGCCCTCGGATTTGGACAGTGATTGGAAAGGTGCCCAAGTTTTCCACACTTATAGAATTGGACATCAGGTATGGCCTGCACCATCTTCCCTTTGTCGTTAGTGTTGGGAATTTGTGGCTTCACCTCACTAAGACAATTTCATGTGATATGGTCATCTCTTCCACACTTGTATCATTTCCCGCTCCTGAGCAGGTAGTTCCCCAAATGCTTCTTTCTACATTTATTACACATGGGACGTTGTACTTGCTTGTCTTCTCTTCCCTAATCAAAGCTCCTCCCTAATCTTGTATCCATCGATCTTTTCTTGTCATTGGATTTATGAGACCATTGCATCTCGCCAAACTCCAGTTTGAATTTCATCGCACTTTGTAAGATCCCCTCATAGCTATCATAATCTCGATTGGCTAGATTATTCCGCAGATGAGGTCTCAGTCTACCAAAGGATCTATCAACCTTACCATTTGGATCCATGACAAAGCTAGAGGTGTAACGTGAAATCCTTGTGAATTTCATCTTTTATCTTCCCACAGATTCATTCTCCTTCTACTTTAGCTCGATAAACTCCTTCTCCATTCTTATTCTCATCGATTGAGGGAAATAATTGCTGAAGAAGATCCCTCTGAACTCTTCCCACTCTATAAATTCAACCTCCACTATTGGCCTCATGTTTTTAATCTATTCCCACCACTGATCAGCTTCTCCCTCTAAGCGATAAATAGCCAGGGTGACCTTCTCCTTCTCTGAACAACATAATACAGAAAAGATCTTCTCAATAGAGCAATCCACTATTCAAAAATCAATGGGTCGGTAGATCCACTAAAGGTTGGTGGTCGTTGATGCATAAAGGATTCAACAAAAATTGGTTCCCTTCGCAGTGAGATTGGTCTCTCATATTGATTCAAGTTATTTCCCAAAACTTTAATCAGTTGGTTTATTATTCGCATGAAAGATTCCATTCTTGCTTCCATCGGAGGGTCATTAGTTCCTGGTCCATTACGGTCACCATTTGCACAGTTCCTCCTATTTCCCGCCATTTTCTAAAATAATAAAACCTTAGTGAGAAACTTTTTTGATTTATGAATCTTTTGACCATAAAAGATTTTATGTTGTATAACTTCATGATTTAAACAATTACATTTCTCTATAAATCCTTCATAATGATTCATAAAAATCTTATGATTAACCAAACATAATCCCTGAGAGTGTTGTAACCAAGAGTGTAGCAAGGCCTGTTGTCGTGTACCAGGATACCCCAGGTCAAGCCCGAAACTCCTTGTCAGATTTTTTCACTCCTATGTACATTTGTGTCTGAGCCACCTCTACATGATCGTATCCATATAGGGATGTATCACTACTAGAATTCAAGGTATTTGTGATGGGATCCCGTCGCAAATAGGCTTTAGCAACGGGGCCCTGTCGCAAATAGCCCATTGTAGAAAACACCATCACAAATAAGTCTCAGATTACATAATTTATATATATATATAAGCTCTTTTGCGATGAGACCGTCGCAAATACTTTTTTTGCAACGGGCCCGTATTCCCATCACAAATTTTTTTTGAAAATATTTTTTTAGAATATTTACGACGGGCCCGTTGCAAATACCTTTTTTAAGAAAAAATTATTTAAACTATTTGTGATGGGATCTCATCGCAACATATCCCGTTGCAAATAATAAATAAATTTAAAATAAAAATTTAATAAAATTATGATTATTGAAAAATTAATTTTAATATTATTAAAATAATAAAAAATATAAAAAATATTAAAATTCTCAATATTTACAAAAATATATAAAAAGAATCATAAAATATTATTATGATTATAGAAAAATTAATTTTAATATTATTAAAATAATAAAAAATAAAAAATATTAAAATTCTCAATATTCAAAAAAAATAGAAAAAAAATCATAAAATATTATTATTATTATTATTATTAGTAGTAAAATAAAAAAATATTAAAAAATATAATAGTGAAAAAAAATATATTTAATAAAATTATGATTAATGAAACAATAATATTAATATTATTAAAATAATAAAAAAATAAAAAATATTAAAATTCTCAATATTCACAAAAACAAATCATAAAATATTAAAAATTAAATTATGTAATAATCGCACTGATATAAAAGACAGAAATTGTAAATAGTTCATATTAAAATAAATTTAAATTCAAATGTTTTTAACATAAAAAAATCACTGGGGGGTCGTCTTCTGGAGGAGGTGGAGGAGCTGGTAGAGGAAACTCCATCCCTAAACTACGAGTCAGACGATGCATGTACTCCATCTGCTCGTGATGCTGCTACTACCATCGATGTATCTCTTCCTCAAGCTGCTGCTGCTGCTGCCATCGATGCATCTCCTCCTCGTGTTGTTGCTGTTGCTGCTGCTGACGTATCTCTTCTTGCTGCTTCTATAAACTCTCTATAAGGTCATTCTGAGCTCGGAATTGCTCCTGATATTGTGAGCCAGAATATGATGCCTCTTCACGATCTCCTCTCGAGATGGATGCTGACATCACAGTAGTACCATAATAAGTTCCAAAAGTCACATGAGATCTGATACCAACTACTCGGTCCTTCTAAAATCCATACTGAGTCGCCTGCATCCATACCACCTCGTCGAAATGGTGGGCACTGGTATGATCAGTCGCCTCATCATGACCCTCAGCCTGTGTCTGAGAAGTCACAGCCTCATATGACTCCTTCAATTCCAATTTTAAATTAAAATTGTGAAAATATTATATGTAGTTAATTTTCAAACTGAAAAAAATTAGACTAACCACAATCTGACACTGGTGATCACCTCTAATCTCTCTGGTTCCTGGATCACTATACATCCTCTGTTAAACATCATACTATATAATATCGGGATGATCGACTACCTGTATGAATATAAAATATAATGTTTATATTTGAAGTTATATAAAATATTTAAAAAAATATATTTACCAGATACTCTCTATGCATAATGAATATACGGCTACCATCTCGATGCGTCACCTCCTGTCTCCCCCGGTTCTGCCGACCCAATGAAGACCTCCTCTGAAATCCACCACCCAACCAATGGGCACATAATCCATCCCAAATCTGAGATGAAATGTACTCTGGTCAGTGGGATTTACATGACTCGTCAAATAATGTCGCTCCTACTTTCTTAATGGTCGTCTTTCTCAAATTGTGAAAAAACTAATGCAAACGCTCACGCATATCCACCTCCCATGATACATGGATATTGTCACGCATGCTATCATCGATGGGATACCATAAACCCTACAAATAATTTATAATATCAAGTTATTAATAAAATAAATTTCAAAATAAATATTATTTATTTACATACTAGCCAATGATTGTACATACCGAGTTGCACATCAACGGGAATCTATTCCCATGTGGTCTATGGCTGAGAAAAATAATTGTGCAAGATATCACTCCCCTTTCCAACAGATACATGCGCAAAACTGTGAAAAAAATAATAAATAATCAAAAAATTAGTATATATATAAACAAATTAATAAAATATAACTAAAATATACAGGTTACCATACCTCCGTGTGTGTGGATCGAAGCCAAGACATGGACGTCACTCGGGGATAGGGTCAGGAATCATCAGTCGCGCAAGACCGTGCCCCCTCCACGTACCTTCTGAACCACCAATAGGTTGAGGTTCAGATGATCCCACATCCCCCTCATCCAAAGCTAGCTCAGTTTCCTCTAACTCATGCAATAGATCAAAGTCCATCTGAAACACAAAATGATTGTTGTTAGTAGATAGTTGAAAATAACTATTATATATATATATATATATATATATTAGTTATGATCATAACCAGCATTTAACTATGCCAATGTTCACCTTCATCACCATATTCATATCTAACGATGTCAATGACTTCATATTCCTCCTCAACATCATCAATATCAATATGAGTTTCACTTTCATCATCCCTTGTCATTTCAATTTCATTTGTAACATCATTAACATCTTCATCACCATGGACCCTTTATTGCGGGGTGTTCTCATTGATATTCACATTTCTTTGTGAAAAAGATGGATTTTGAGTAGTCTCTTGAAAAATTTCAATTTCTTCCACTTTAGCGGAACCATATTCAGTTTGAGTAAATTGATTTTCTCGAGATTTCATTTTTATTATGCTCCACCAATCACCCGTGTCTCTTGAAGTAGCATAATACTTTTCTTAATAAATTTGATGTGCCTGTTGAGCCAGTAAAAATGTTTCATTTACTGCAAGAAGACTTTTATATTTAATATCAATGATTCCATGACTCGTATAAACACGCAAGCCTCTCTCAGTATCTAACCACCGACATTTAACATCATTACGTAATTTTTTCCAATATAACATAGCTCAATAATTTCTTCCAGAATGCCGTAAAAGTCAACTTCTGTTTCTCTATGATGCGATCCTCTCAAACAAACTCCACTGTTCATTGTTTTTTTACCTATATGCACGTGTATAAAATCAAAAACCATTCACCACATATTCATTATAAGATTTAACCATTGTGGATGGTGGGTTACTCAATATACACAGTCAATTATCAATTTTATCAGCATGTTGAGACACCTGAAAATTTGTAAAACAATTATCAATATATTAAATAGTAAACTGAATTGATATTAAACCATCAATAATTTATATTACCATCTTTTGAAACCATTGAGAGAAAAAATTTGTCTACATTTTTCAAGAGCAGCTGCTATAATTTGTGGAACTTGTTTCTTGATATGATTATCATATAACCTACAAATAAAATAAGTTTACATATTGTAACCAAAATTATAGAATAAGTGATAGAAGCACACACAGTACAAATGTTGTCATTTCTTCACAGTTGAGAAAAACATATGTATAAGCTTTTTGATGTTCATCGTCTGAAATCCATCATTCTTGAACTCCACCGAAGCCAAGATTTGGCTGATTAAAAACTGATAAATGATTGTCCATTTCATCATTAAAATTTTCCTCATTCTATCCCATGCGATTTTGTTTTGATGGATATTCAAATTCAAAATAGTGAGAGCATAAAAAATAAATTTTCTCTTGCAAATAAGCTTCAACAATTGACCCTTCAACTGATGCTTTGTTATGTACTTTTTTCTTCAATTTCTGCATGCATCTCTCGAATGGGTACATCCATCAAAGCTGTAATGGACCTCCACATTTAGCTTCATGTGGAAAATGTAATATCAGATGTTCCATTGAGTCAAAAAAGTAGGTGGAAATATTTTTTCTAGTTTACATATAATTACATCAACATCTTCTTCCAGTTTTCTTAGCGCATCGTAGTCAGTTGTCGCTGCACAAATGTCTCAAAAAAATATGATATGTTTGTTATCGAATCCCAGATTATAGAATTCAACAAACCTCTGAATCCAATCAGCATAAGTCTTTCCATTATAACATAACAATCATGACTTTTTAATCTGGTAATATGACCATTCTTAACACATCTTCCCAAATTGGAATCATAGTCATCTGGAAGTCTCAAATCTACAATCCACTAACAAAATAATAAATGACTCTCTTTGGACAGTGTATAAGCTACTTTTGGTTTCATTAACCTCTGTGATCTGACATTTTCAAATAGTTCAAGTTCTGGTCGCCTGCAAATTTGGGCAAGATCTAATCGTACTTTTATAGTATCTTTGTCCTTACCTGATGTATCCAAAACTGTATGAAATAAATTATCAAAATAGTTCTTCTCAATGTGCATGACATCCAACATGTGGCAGACAAACAAATCAGACCAATATGGGAGATCAAAAAATGCTTCATTTTATCCAATTATGTTCTTTCCCAAAGCCATGAATTTTCTGTTGGTTTACTGTTGGCCCAAATGTGATGGGAGGTAATGAAAATACAACTGATTTTAACTATGTACCTGAGATCATTTTTGGAGGTTCATCCCTTTCAATTGTGCCTTTTCTGAAATGAGATTTGTTCCTTCAAAAAGGATGATCAGTTGGAAGAAATCTACGATGACAGTCAAAATAGCAAGGTTTTTTTCCATTGACGAGCATAAAACCTTTGTTGTCTTTCATACAGTAAGGACATGATTTCGGATCATGTGTACTCCAGAAAGATAACATGCCATATGCCGAAAAGTCACTAATCATCCACATCAATGTAGCTTTTAATGTGAAATTTTGTTTTGCAGCAACATCATATGTACTAACACCATTAATTCACAACACATTTAACTCATCAATCAATGGTTTCAAATAAACATCAATATTATTTTTCAGATGTCCTGGGATTAATAAGGCCAAAAAGATATAGGTCTCCTTCATCAACATCCATGGAGGTAGATTGTACGGAGCTATAAAGACAGGCCAACATGAATACTGACTACCATAAGAACCAAATGGACATAAACCATCAGTAAAAAGACCCGATCACACATTTCGGGCTTCTAAAGAAAAAGACGGATGCAGACGACCAAAATGTTTCCATAAATCACCATCAGATGGATGATTCAAGCTTTTACCAGTTGAAATATTGGTTTTGTGTCATGACATCATTAATGTTATGTTATGAGACATAAATAAACGTTGCAGCCTGGGTGTAAGGGGGAAATATTTCAACTATTTTACAGGAATCAATCCAAACTTCCCTGGTTGATCTTCTTTATACCTCAATTGTCCATACGTTGTACAATTATCCAACAGCTCATTTTCACCAGAATATAATATGCAATCATTTACACATGCATGAATATTACGATAACTAAGGCCTGGATTATGAACCAACCTCTTACTCTCATAGTAATTTGCAGGAAACAAATTTCCTTTAGGTAACAGTGTTTTAACCAAATAAAATATCTGATCAAAATAGTTTTTTAACATTGCATTATCTAATTTAATAGCCATAAATTTTTCAACCACTTCTAATTTGCTTATATTGAAACCAGGATATAATGCATCCTCAACAGACCTCAACAACTCATAAAATTCGGATGGTGCCAACACAGGAGTTAAATCAATATCATCGTTAGTTTTAGTTTGCTGAACAGATGGAACTGCAACATCATGTACTAAATTTTGGAACTGTGATGGATCTGGAATCAAGTTATTAGTATCTTCTCTGGAACTTCATTAACCATGTTGATACCAAAAAACATAATCCAGTTGAAAACCAAACCGCAAGAGATGCCCCCCAACCTTGTCAAATGTGTCAAACGTTCTCAGAGCACATTTTTTACAAGGAAACTTAATTGTTCCTTTGGAAACATATTCTGTTTTTGATGATACAAATTCAAATAAAGATTCAACACCCTCAATATATAAAGGATTTAAACCATAACCATTTTTATTTATGTGCTGATTTATCTAAGCGCGGTCATCTAATAATGACTAATGTCGACTTCCTTGTTCCATATTTTTCTACAAAAAATAAAATCATCACTGTTTTTGAATAATTTGAAATTATAAAAATACTATCTGAAAAAAGAATATAAATAATTACTACTACTTCTTAATAATTACCATTAATTAAAGGAGAAACAATTTCCAGTGGATTAACGACTACTCTTTTGTCCGACAGCTCATTTACTTGTAGCTTTCTCACACTGAAATCACAATGAAGAATCTGGTCAGAGGTACACATATTCATTCTCGTATGCATCAGAATGAATATCTGTATCTCCAACCAGATTCTTCATTGTGATTTCAGTGTGAGAAAGGTGCAAGTAAATGAGCCATTGAACAAAAGATCCCCCTTTTCGTCGATGAATCGTCTTCTTCCAAATTTCACCGCCTAAAAACATTATAAAAAATATGATCCTACGAATGCATATCCAATCTCGTGTATACGAGATTGAATATGCCTATGTAGCAGCACATTTTTCATATTATTTTGAGTTAGTGAGAGTTGAAAGGAAGAAAGTCATCGAGCAAAAGGAGTGTCGTCAATCCACTGGAAATTGTGCCAGGTTCTTGGAATTTATTAAAATTTCTTTCTAACTGTTATTAACTAATTATTAATATTTATTACTATTTATTGCTAATTATTGCTAATTTAGAAATACATAGAAATACATAGAAAAATGAAAACTGCTTCAATAATGAAAGGAAATTTGTTAATCATCGTTCTGGAGATGATTACAAATTTTTCCTTCATTATCCAAGCAGTTTTCATTTATTAATTATAATTATTTCTAATTATTACTAATAAAAAAATTATATTATCAATATTTATGAAAAAAGAATATTAATATTATTAAAATAATAAAATATTTATAAAATATTAAAATTATCAATATTCGCAACAGGCTTTTCTCTATCCTTAACATGTTTAAATCTCAAAGGGTCACCAATTGTCAGGTAATGTGCAATAAAAAGTTTGTGTCAGCTATGTCCAATGTAAACTCTATAATTATCCTTGCATAGTTGATCACCTCGCTAGTAGTGTTGTAATAGGACGACCAAAGTAATTTCATTCTCGTCTCTAAGAATCATCTAGCTCCCTTTACATAGATCATTCTTCCTTAAAAATTTGAGGGGACATCAGTATCTTTCCCTTAAATTTTCAAGGAAGAATGGTATATGTAAAGGGCCATGTGAGATAATTCTTATAGATGAAAAGGCCATGACTTGGGTTGTCCTATTACAATGCTACTTGCAAGGTGATCAACCAATCAAGGACAATTATATCTAATTATATCAAATTATTACAAATTATGACTAATTATTACTAATTATTACTAATTATGATTAATTATTACTAATTATGACTAATTACGACTAATTATGACTAATTATGACTAATTATTACTAATTATTACTAATTATTACTAATTATTACTAATTATATCTAATTATTACTAATTATATCTAATTATTACTAATTATATCTAATTATATCTAATTATTTCTAATTATTACTAATTATATCTAATTATTACTAATAATTACTAATTATATCTAATTGTTACTAATTATTACTAATTATAAAAATTATTACTAATTATTACTAATTATATCTAGTTATATCAAATTATTACTAATTATTACTAATTATTACTAATTATTACTAATTATATCCAATTATTTCTAATTATATCAAATTATATCAAATTATCACTAATTATTACTAATTATTACTAATTATTACTAATTATTACAAATTATATCTAATTATATCTAATTATATCTAATTATTACTATTTATTTCTAATTATTGCTAATTATTAGTAATTATTAGTATTTAATAGTAATTATTACTAATTATTCCTAATTATTGCTAATTATTCAAAATTATTACTAATTATTGCTAAATATTAATAATTATTAGTATTTATTCCTAATTATTACTAATTATTCTTATTTATAACTAATTATTACTATTTATTACTAACTATTACTATTTATTACTAACTATTACTATTTATTACTAAGTATTACTATTTATTAATATTTATTACTATTTATTACTATTTATTATTATTTATTACTAATTATTACTAATTATTACAATTTATTACCAATTATTTCAATTTATTCCTATTTATTACTAATTATTCCTAATTATTGCTAATTATTCATGATTATTGCTAATTATTCCAAATTATTGCTATTTATTGCTATTTATTTCTAATTATTGCTAATTAGTTCTAATTATTCCTAATTATTTATAATTATTGCTAATTATTACAATTTATTTCTATTTATTGCTAGTTATTGCTAATTAATGCTAATTATTGCTACTTATTGCTAATTATTACTAATTATTGCTAATTATTACTATTTATTTCTAATTATTGGTAATTATTTCTAATTATTGCTAATTATTCCTAATTATTGCTATTTGTTGCTAATTATTAGTATTTATTGCTACTTATTAGTATTTATTAGTATTTATTACTAATTATTAGTAGTTATTACAAATTATTACAATTTATTACTAATTACTACAATTTATTACTAACTATTACAATTTATTACTAATTATTACAATTTATTACTAATTATTATTAATTATTGCTAATTATTGCTAATTATTACTAATTATTTCTAATTATTGCTAATGATTGCTAATTTTTCTTAATTATTGCTCATTATTACTAATTATTTGTAAGTATGAGTAATTATAAGTATTTATTCCTAATTATTTGTAATTATTCCTAATTATTACTAATTATTCCTAATTATTGCTAATTTTTGCTAATTTTTCCTAATTATTGCTAATTATTCTTGATTATTGTTAATTATTACTAATTATTAGTAATTTTTACTAATTATAAGTATTTATTCTTAATTATTCGTAATTATTCCTAATTATTACTAATTATTCCTAATTATTGCTAATTATTACTAATTATTAGTAAGTATTACTAATTATAAGTATTTATTCTTAATTATTCGTAATTATTCTTAATTATTGCTATTTATTTCTAATTATTGTATTTATTTCTATTTATTGTTAATTATTTCTAATTATTCCTAATTATTACTAATTATTGATAATTATTAGTATTTATTAGTAATTATTAGTATTTATTAGTATTTATTACTAATTATTATAATTTATTACTTATTATTACAATTTATTACTAACTATTAAAATTTATTACTAATTATTATTAATTATTCATAATTATTATTAATTATTCATAATTATTACTAATTATTCCTATTTATTACTAATTATTCCTATTTTTTACTATTTATTTCTATCTATTACTAATTATTGCTAATTATTGCTAATTATTACTAATTATTGCTAATTATTCCTAATTATTGCTAATAATTTCTAATTATTGCTAATTATTCCTAATTATTGCTAATTATTCCTAATTATTGCTAATTATTCCTAATTATTTCTATTTATTGCAATTTATTTCTAATTATTGCTAATTATTTCTAGTTATTGCTAATTATTCCTAATTATTAGTATTTATTGCTAAATATTAGTATTTATTAGTAATTATTAATAATTATTAGTACTTATTACTAATTATTACAATTTATTAATGTTTATTACAATTTATTACTAATTATTATTAATTATTGCTATTTATTTCTATTTATTACTAATTATTGCTAATTATTACTAATTATTTCTAATTATTACTAATTATTGCTAACTATTCCTAATTATTGCTAATTATTCCTAATTATTACAAATTATTACTAATTATTAATATTTATTCCTAATTATTCCTAATTATTACTAATTAATCCTAATTATTACTATTTATTACTATTTATTACTATTTATTGATATTTATCACCAATTATTATTAATTACTACAAATTAATTATATACATTACTAATTATCGTTAATAATGAATAATTACTACTAATTATTAAAAATTAATACTAAAAATTTCAATTTATTAGTACAAAAAAATACTAATGACAAAACAATTTAAATTTAATTTAACTACAACTAATCAACAATAAAGAAAATTAACATAAAAAATGAAATAAATAATAAATTAAAAAAACATAAATACATTTAAGACTGATTTTCTATTGATGCAGACGTCTTCACAACTTCTTCATGAACAAAAAAATTAACTCAGAAAAATTTTCTCTCTAAAATCTGATTTTAGAGAGAAACAGGATCTAAAATTTGAGAGGAATGAGAAGAAAAACGGATGGGGGTATATATAGGTTAGATTATTTGCGACGGGATTATTTGTGACGGGTATCCCGTCGCAAATACCTAAGCCCGCATTAATTACTATCGGCGGTTAAAAAGTTATTTGCGATGGGACCCATCAGAAATAGTCTCTGTCGACACACCTTTTGCGACAGGATGACATCCCATCGCAAAAGGCTATAAACTGCCGTCGGTTATTTGTGGCGGGCCTCATCGCAAAAGGTGTCGCTCTGCAAAAAACTATAAACCGCCGCCGGTTATTTGCGACGGGCTCCGTCGCAAATACTTAACTATTTGCAACGGTGGGATCCCACCGTCGCAAATAACTTTCACGCGGTTTGGCACACTATCCACGCCAAACTATTTGCGACGAAAGACGAAATCTCGTCGCAAATAGTTGGTTATTTGCGATGGGTCGTTACCCCCATCGCAAATAACCTCCTGGATGGATCTTTTGCGAAATGATTTATTCCCGTCGCAAAAATCCATTTTTCCTGTAGTGTATTTTCTTGACAAACCACTTACTCAATACTCACCAACATACCAGGAAGTTTTCCTATATTTAAACTTTTCTATAGGATTCTTCCTAAATTTTTCATAGCCTAATTTCCAGAAATAACTAAACTTTCCTTTGATACCAACTATGGCATCCCGCCTTTATATTTCATAACTTTTCATTATATTTTACAAACAGAAGATCTTTAAAGTCCAATGTCTTGGAAATTAGGAACATAAAACATGAAAACAACATAAAACATTCTTCTAATACACTTGTAAGGCTTCGTCATAAGTTCATGCTAAGTATAATTGCTTCATCTCAAAACCTGGAGACATACATCAAAGGAAAGGGTGAGTAGAAGGCTCAGTAAGGAAATCAAGTGAATCAGTTTACTTGTGATATCAATAAGAACTTGATGAAAATCAAAAGACATGAGAAATGGAAAAAGAGGCATATCATAATAAAAATAACATGAATCACAACTTTAATATGTGGCTACAACATTTCATTTAGTCATTCATGAACATATCATGAAGGTTCATTCCCAAGGTTTCATAAAAACATTACAAAGGTTATTCACCATGGTATCGTGAAACTTGTCATCTCTAGAGATTAATTCTTCACCCAATGAATTGGAGAACTATCAAGGAGAACCCTTAATATGTCATTATTTTGATGTGAGCCACATAGATCATAATCAAACATTTCATAAATAATCCAAATAGAATCAAAGAAATGGTTTCATATCAAAATCGTAACGTTTAAAGAGTACTTAAAAATAAGATCATTATGTCATTTATAACCCATTGAAAGGGAGTGAGGGTTATATGTATGTCAATTACATAATCAAATAGATCAATTTTATGTATTGATGAATACCCCTAGAAATGAAAATATATTTGGGTATCCACATAAATAATACAATAGAATTTCTTAAGAAAAGAGAGAAATTTTGAGACGAAAATTCTGCAGCAAACGGCTACATAACAACATTTTAGAAAACATTAAAAAGATAGGGGACAAGGGTCAACCACTCATAAATAATTCATAATACAATATGGGTACATAATAAGATCATGGTATGGATATTTGAATGACATACCACATGAAAAGGAAACATTAAAGAAAAGAGAAGATGTTATTTCTTTTACAAAAAATTCGGCAGCCTAACGGCGTCGCATAAAAATTCAGAAAATAAATTGATGAGAGCAGAAATGGTCTCTCATAATTTGTACGTGAAATGGATATTAATAATAATATATTAGAACATACCCCAACATAAGAAGATGGAAACTAGAAGACATAATGTAAAGGAAATCGTGACTAAAAAGAGGAGGGTGAAAGGTTCCCTTACCTTGAAGAGTATCTTTGAAAGCTCGAAGGTTGGGACCTTAGGGAGATTGAGGTAACCTACGGAGGACTTCTTGGGAGGTAGAAAGACCAGAGATTTGTTGCGGACGATTTTGTAATGAAATTAATGAGGGAATGACTTGGTATTTATAGGAAAAATGAGGGAATATTTAATTAATTTCCAAGTGACACTTCATCGGTGGTACTTGCAAAACCATGGGCTTGACCATGGTATTTTCCCATAATATTGGCCACTTGGGAAACCTCATAACATATCTTACTATTCAAAAGTTGACCAGATTTATTACATCATGATTACATCATTAATGATGTCATTAAACACCCGCAATTCAAAACTGTATTTTTACTATTCATCAAAAATTCAACTGTTTCAAAAAAATCCCAAAACTTCACCCTAACCTAATATCGATGATCTGAATTCAAAAATAAACTAAATTTTATGAAATTAATTTTCTAAATATTTTTAATTTAATTTTTAAATAAAATCATTATTTATTCAAAAAAACAACTCTAAAACTATAACTTATTTTGTAACACCTTGAAAAAGTAATCAAGGTCCCATAAAATTATCATATAACCATAAGACAATAAAGTGAAAATTTATGATTACATTTTAAGAAAATACATTTTTATTTTAAATTATTAAATTAATTATAAAATTTTAATTAAAATATTATGACATACAAAAATACCAATACTTATATTATGACCATTTTTTCACTTTTAAGATGTCTACATTATATTTATACATTCATGGGTGAAGTTTCTATTTTTTGGCTAATTTACTATTTGTTACTATTCATTACTATTCATAAGGGTATATAACTTTTCATACATTACTATTCACTAAAAATTAAGTTGATCTTATTAGACTCTAAATTTCTTACTGGTCACAATTATAGAAGACCATTTTCTAAAGATCATTTCACATTATTAGCTATTTAGAGTTTACAAAAATATTTTAAAATACCCCTTTTCCCAAATTTATCAATAATATGGAATTCATCGTACATTTATCTAGACATTTTAAATTCAAAAATTTAACATAATAAGAAATAACAATTTTATTTATACAAAAGGATTACACAACGTAACTAAGGTCTCTTTATATAGCCCCTTATAACACATGCATAGGACCTAAGTGTAAGGTGTGATATGGTGATATAATCTTGGTGAAGCTTAGAAAACATTTCCCGAGTGGTGATTTCTATTAGCTTGAACTTCTCCCTTAGGCGATTCCATTCAAAATTCACATATTGAAGATCTGCTTGGGCTTGGTCTAAAGAAAAACCCAGAGATGCTACCTCCTTCCCAAGCTCTGGCATATGGGCTTTGTACGACCCGAGTCTACTGGATGAGGCCATCAACTCTTCTTTCTGTATTAATTAACCAAGATCACTTGTATTTATAAAAAATAATTATAATGTTAAGAGTTTATTTTCCAATGGTCATATTGACCAACGACCATATAACAGTCAAAACCCAACAGTATCACTTCATTAATTAAAGGATATAGTTTTGTGAAGTATAAAATGAAATAACACACAAATTTAGGAAACAAATATTATTAAAAAGTTTGGGTCATTATAGTTGTGATAATCTATGTCCACTGAAAAGTTATGGTGGAGACTGGTGCATACTAGGCTCGACTTACCAGACATAGGGAACATCCAGGTGGTGGATAGGGTAAAATTTCATCATTTTCATGAAAACATGATATCCATGGATATGTACATATGCCAATGAGGCCAGTATGAAGAGATTCACCTCTTGGTGAAAGTGATGCTTGGAAAGGAACATGACCCAAAAAAGTTGTAGTCTGAGGATGATGACGACGAGGAAAGAGAAGAGAAAGGGGAGGAAGAAGATGAAGAAGATACAGAGGAAGAGGGAGAAGATGAAGAGCGAAAAGAAGAGGAAGGGTGCGAAGGTACTGGAGGTGAGGGACTCCTAGAAATATTCATCTTCCAAGGAATCCCATGTGAGAGCGGCAAAATCATAGGTTGTGATGCAAAACTGGTTGAACAGCTCAAGGTGAGTTTTAACTCTTATCACCATTGGCCTTTCTCTTTTCTTAACTTGAATATAATGACCAAAATTTTTCTTGTTTAGGAACACATTGATGATGATAGCTAAGAAGCCTTCTCTATAGGGGAAGAAGATGTACCCATGGATGTAGAAGAACATCCTCATGAGCCTACATTTTGGATCAAGCAAGGCAGAGAACCAACCATGGTTAAAGTGGGAAGAGATGAACCAGAAGGAAGGGATGAAATGGAGAAATCTGAGTCTCAAGATATTCCTATCATTCAGAAGGATCTGGTACTAATGATCAAACTAACAAGTGTTGAGGGATCTTTTATGGTGGTGGCTCCCACCATGACACAGGTACTGGATACCACCACACATGGCTCTTGTAAGTCTTTACCTTCATTGTCTCTCATCCCTTTTTATGAAATTCAGCTGACCAAGATATTTATTCCCAATGCAGAGATCACAAGGTTGGAGGCTTGACAAACCATTGAGTTTGGAACATCTGCAAGAGCCCTACCAGTGATTGCACCAGCTCTCATAGATCCAACTATTCAAGATAGTCCCATCCTAATATCTGGTGAACAAGAAGTTGTGATCATGGGTGATAATGCTTCTAGGGAAGAGATCTAGGCCAGCGAGGGTGAGGTCGCTGGAGAGGAAAGAACGCCAGAAGAGGATCGTACCACCGAACTCCTGGCTATTTTTCCTGAGTACATGCCTAAAAATCCTGAGGATATGGATGAATATGATCCATACATGGATGAGGAGATTCATATGATGTGGTGCAAGTCATGTCAGTTCATCAAATGCTTTCTCAGTCAGACATAGGTAGAATGGATGATTTGGATGGGGTCACTTCACACATTGATATGCTTTATTTGTGCCAGAGGGGTGGATGCTCAGCGTATTCATATAATGATCCATGATTGTATGGATGATAAAATATAGGAGGGTATCCAATGCTATGATATTACCCAGTGTTAGAAGGATTCAGAGAATACCCAAAAGATTCTTAAATCTAAGGAAGAGGTCTAATTCCTTGAAGAGAAAGCAAACGAAAGAGCACTATTTATCGCAATCCTATCTGAGCTCATTGAATAGTTGAGGGCTAGCTGGCAAATTCCCAAGATCAGGTAGTGTGGGTGAGTCACAAAATGATTTAGCTCTAAGATGAGTAGGTGAGAGTGTAAAACAGAGCTAATGAGTTCTGTTCTATAGTCACTGATGAAGAGATGGATCTCAAGGAGTGGGAATTAACCCTGGATGCTACGAGCCAGAAGGTGGTAGCACTGGAGAAATCCATTAAAGGAGTTGATCCATAAGGTCCCTGTTTTAGACGAACTCAATAACCTATCTCTCTTTTTTTACTTTACTATTCTGAACTGCATGAATGGAGTGATTATTTTCTTGCTTTCTTATTTTAGTGCATTTCGACCATAACTGTGAAGTAATTAGTTATCCATCCCTAAGATCATGTGGGTCATGACTGGTGTGAAAAACAAGGGAATACTACATAATTGTTCACTTTTTGTATGAGAGCATCAGCTAAAATTTCAAAAACTTGGGGTCTGAATAACTAACTTGAGTTTTTGAAATGGTGAGGGGGGTCTTGACAAGGGAATGGGGTCCTCATAATATCCAAGATTATCTTTCCCATGTACTCTAGCACACGATAGGGATGACTCCATGGGCATTGGAATAAATTCGAAGAAAGGGGAATGAATAATGTGAGTTATGATACCCCAGATTTGGGATGTAGTGGGGATATCATGATGACAGAGGATTGTTGTTGACTGAATTCAAAACACATAATTTGTATCACATTATCCTGAAATGGGGATAAATAAATGAGGGTCAACTGCTAACTGTATTCAAAACATGGGGCTGAGATCAAAGTGTTATCCACATTCTTCTGGAGCATTGGCTCAGGATGGTCGGTGAGCCTTAAGGCCAAGCATCCTAACCATTATGGTGTTCCTTCAAATGTGAGAGGAAATGGATCTAAATAAGGGGCACACAAAGTTTGAGGTGGACTGATGGTTGTTCAAATGAATTCCAACACTCTTGGAATTACTCCACCATGAAGAAAGTGCATGGGGCAAGCGTATCAGTCTGAAGTGAGATCAGGCCTACTTTTAGGAGGGACCTCTCTAGCGAGGGCCCCAAATGGTCTACAGGTTTATGTCATGTGGTGAGGACAATAGATATGTAGTTTAACGTCATACGGTGTGTATGGGGTTACCTAGAAAGAAAATGAACGGTGTGGTACATATCCTAATGTGAATGAGTACATATGCCGACACCACACCATGTAATCCCTGGTGATATATTAGGTCGAGAGATCGAAGATGGAGAAATTTGGGTTGGGCCCAAGACAAAATAGTCAGGCATTCCTATGTATCCCATGTGTATGGGAATCAATCCATATGTAGTTCTAAGAGTTTATTTTAACATCATGTGGGATGAAAGGCATGAGTGGTTCAACTGCACCCGTAAACATCCTTCCAAAACCATTAATCCCACATGAGTCATTCTCAATGTGGGAAATAAGGAGTAGTGATTGGATTTTCCTAGTACGGGGAGGCACACATTAGGGGAAATGGAATGCTAGGTTAATGACATCCCAATTATACTAACCTTCCTACTTAACACACATGGATGCGTAGAAGGTTAAAACCGAGTGTGTTGAAATTCCACTTAAACATAAGAAAGTGGAAAGATGTGAAACATGGAACCCGATATCTTGATTGCAATGATGGTGTTGTGACAATGGAGGATAACTTTTGACCATGTTCAAAACATAGCATTTGTTTTTCATTAGCTTGTCATGGGGAAAAACAAATGAGGGTTGACCGTTGGCCATGTTCAAAACATGGGATCTGTCGCAAAATGTCATACGAGGTCTTCTGGGGTCTTGGACCAAGATAGTAGGTGAGCCAATATTTCCTAAGACCAGGCCGTAAAGGGGGTCCTTTCAGACATGGAAGAGGATGGAGATCCAAATAAAGGGCTCATGAAGCATGGAAACAAAATGAAAGAATGTCCATGTGGAATCCGACACTTTGGGATCTATGCCACAGCGCATTTGAGTATGACAATGAGACTTGTCAGATAGAGGGAGTTGAATCCCTTTCCAAAGAAAAGGGTCCAAGGGATTCAAAAACCTATTTTAAGGTCATAGAGTGGACCATCTAGAGGGGACTTGTTTTAATGGAATGTGCGTAGGGTGGAGAATTAGAAAAAACCAATGTGGATGAGAACCAAAGTGGCCCTCTATATTATGACACTTTCCTGGTGAAAAACCACACATAGTTTAAAGTCATGATGCTTGGACTGGGGTATGCAGTTGAACATTATGCATGTGGAAGAATGAAGGATTTGTATTACATGGGCTGGACTCGAAGACTAAACATTCAGAAGTTCCTATGTATCCCATGATGATGGGAATCTACACATATTTAGATTTGGAAGATCTTATTTTATGGTCATAGAACTCAAACCAGGTTGGGAAGAGACAAGGGAGACACATGGTACGGTTGTTGCAAAACTCGATGTGGATAAGGATAGTAGAAGTCCATACTATACCACGTACTCCTAGGGGAAACCATAGGTCAAATGAACAAAGGTGGAATTTGGGATGGGTCTGAGATGAATTGTCTAGGCATTCCTATGTATCTCATGAGGATGGGAATCAAGCCATACATAGTTCTAGAAAGATTAATGCAGTTTATCATCATGTGACAAGGACATGGGATAATGGAAAGAAGATACCCAAAAGATAATACATGGAATGGATATCATAAACCTGACGTGAATGAGTATCCAAGAGGTCCTCACCACACCACATGCTTCTGACAGAGTTCGGGCCAAGGGGTCGGAAAGAGGGCATGATTTGAGGTACCTAGGGATAGACCTAAAGATAAAATGTCACGGCATTCCTATGTATTCCAAGAGTATGGGAATCAATCTACACGTAGTTCTATAGTATTTCATGGTAGGGTACCAATTCCATGGGAAATATTGTCATGTAGGTCTAGCCTATGCATCAAAAGAAGCATCATTTGATGGATCTTGTTTGTTCTTTAGGGTGGATGTGTGTATTTTTTTTTTGAAGTAACAACCCTAGGATGGAGAATTTGGGAATCATTGCAGGAATCAAGACATATGTAGGCCTTAACAAATGGCATGGTGGATAACTGATACCAAACATGATGTCCCCTTGAGTGAGGACACCACAATGTGGTTCTGTTTTTCATCATTCGACCAGGACAATAGTGTCACAGTTTAGGGTCGTATGATAGAACCAACCCATGGATTTTAATATCATACGAAAAATACACAAAAGTTTAAATTCATGTGGTACTAAGAAGTACAATTTAATGTCCTATATATTGGACACCCATAGAAGAATGAGGTTCTAAAGGGAATGTGTAGGGGGTGATAAAGCATACCTGTCACGAATGAGGACATTATTCCACACCAAATAGCACGCAACCCTAGAGGGGGGAACCTCAGGACAAGGGGCCAGAAAATATTAGAGGATATAGGGATGGACCTGAAGACAAAATGTCTGGGTGTTCCTACGTATTCCACGATGGTGGGAATCAATATATATGTAGTTTTGGAAGATGTTGTGTAGCTTATCATTATGCGACAATGATGGGGATAGGAGAGACTATCTCCTAAAGGGGGAGTATATGGTGCAGTTATTATATACCCGAAGTGAATGAGGAAATAAGTCCACATATTCCACACCATGCAATACTATAAGATTCAGATCCAAAAGGATTAACATAAGAGATAGTTAGTGGAGCCTGATCTAGACCTAAAGATAAAATGTCTTGGTGGTCCTATGTATCCCATAAGGATGGAAATCAAGCTGCATGTAGTTCTCAAAATTCATGCATTTTAACGTCATGCGATAAGAATGAGGGGGGTCTTAGATTATGTTCGTAGATCTCAGACTGAAAGAAGTGAGATTCTTCCAAGTGGGCGTAAACCTTGACCAAGTCCTTAATCCCACATGATTTGCGCTCAATGTGGGAAAAAGGGCGGATAAGATCTTCACAACACATGGAATACAGAGAAAATGGAAATGGTGTAGATCCTCAAATGACACCATGTTGTGGATTCTTCCTATTAATGTGAAAATGCGCACTGAGGGATTACACCAAGAGTGTCGAAATTACACTTGTACATGACGGAGTAGAAAGATATGTGAATCACACAACTAGTATTCAAGTATTAATGGGGGTGTCGTAACGATGGAGGATAACTATTGACCATATTTGAAACACAAACATCCATATCATGTGACATGAAATGGGAATGAAAAAATTAATGTCGACCACTAACCATACTCACAATGTGGGACTTGTGTCAAATTATTGTTCAAGATCCTCTGGGACATTGGCCCAAGATAGTAGGAGAGCACTAAGGCCTAGCATCCATGTGTTCGGGGGTCCTTTAGGATGAGAAAGATGATGGAATCACAAATAAAGAAAAACATGAAACATGGAAATGGATGAAAACATGTCCATGTTGGACCCTACACTCTAGGTCCCAAACCACAGTGCATCTAGGCACATTGGTGAACTTCCAAAGAGGGTGGAGGGGCCCAATTTGTGAGCAAAAAACTTGAGAAGATGAGTGGAGGAAAGGGGGTGGAGAGCTCTCAAGAGAGAGGTATGTAGAGTGGTTGTTGCAAACCTGATGTGAATGAGTAAATAAGCCCACATACGCCACACCATTCATATTTCTAGGAGAAAAGTGGCCAATAGAAAAAATAGATGAACTCAGGATGGACCCAAAAACAAAATATTTTGGAGTTCCTACGTATTCTATGAGGATGGAAATCAAGCCATATGTAGTTCTCAAGATGTTGTGTAGTTTAACTTCATGTGACAAGGAAGTGGTAGATCTTATTTTATGGTCATAGAGTATGAACCATAGATTCCCAGTTTAATGTCATATGTGTGGGACAAAAGGGCAGAAACAGTGAATCACCACACCCATCATTTTAGAGACCATGGAATGACAATAATTATTGGGGATAATTTTTTACCATGTCCAGAACACAATATCCCGCTCATGTGACCTGGAATAGGAAAAAAAATTGAGTATCGACCGCTGACCATATTCTCAACATGGTACTTGTGTCAAATTGTCATTTGAGATCGTCTAGGGCGTTGCCCCAAAATGGTAGGTGATCCAAGGTGGTGTAAAACCAAGCATTTAGGGGGTCCTTTCAAATGTGAAAGATGATGGAAACCCAAGTGGTAGGACACGTGATGCATGGTGGTACCCTTGTAGTTTAACATCTTGCTGTAAGGAAGAGGGATGAAAGAGGGGTGTCTCAAGGGGATGTGTGTGGCATGGAAAAAATAGCCCTATGTGAGCAAGGACATAGAGTCCATACCACACTACACAATCCTAAGTGAGAACATGGTCTAGGAGGAAGGAAAGGTCGAGGGACCTAAGGTTGGGCCACTGATAAAAAGACTCAACGTTCATATGTATCCCATAAGGATGGGAATCAAGCTGAATGTAGGTTTGAAAGTGTCATGCAGTTTAACATCGTGCAACAAGGACTAGGGGAGATCTTAGTTTAAGGTCATAGAGATCAATCCATTTTGTTGTTTATCATCATGAGGGATAAGTTCTGAGTAGTTCTACATCCTTCAGCCCAGATGGATCACACGGTTTAACATCATGCGGTGAAGATGGAATAGTTTAAAGTCATGTGGGACTGCTAAGAGGAATACTTCTTGAGGAATTTAGAATTGGTGGGAGGATTAATATGCTCCCCATCCATGGTGACCAGAGAGTATGCACCATTTGGATAAACCTTTTGAATGATATAAGGTCCCTCCCATTTGGGATCTAGCTTCGGTGGATTCCTGTTGGGTACCATTGGTGTTCTCAGGGCCAACACCATGTCACCTTGTAAGAAAGAGCATAGGAAAACCTTTTTATTGAAATATCTCTCTATCTTGTTCTGATGCCTTTCCAAATTTTGTAGGGAAAAAAGCTTATTCTCTTCAAGCACTACCAGTTCATCCAGACAGGTTTTATATACTTTGTCTGGTGATTGCTAATCATAGACAGTTATACATAATGAAAGAAACTGAATCTCTATGGGTAGGACTGCCTCTGTTTCATACACCAGGTAATATGGGGTCACCTGAGTGGAATTATAAGTTGTTGTCCAATAAGATCAGAGAGTTTTGGGGAGTTTGTTCAGCCAACTCTTCTTGTTCTGGCCGACCATCTTTTGAAAAATGTTAGATAGGGTTTTGTTGAATGCCTCAATCTTCCCATTTTCATGTCTATGATAGTGAGAGGTATGATTAGAATGGATATTGTACTTGGGGTAAAACTTCTTTAGTTCAGCTACTCGGAAGTTGGTTTCATTATCAATGAGAAAGGCGTGAGGGACTCCAAATCGGTAGATGATATTGGATCTCACAAACTCAACGATAGAATGGGCCTTGACTTCCTTGAGTAGAAATACCTCTGCCAACTTGGAAAAGAAATCCGTAGTGGTCAGGATGAAACTGCACTGGCAAGCCATCACTGGTGGATATGGTCCCATGAAATCGAGTCACCATACCATAAAGGTCCAATATTAATTGGTACTATGGAGAGGTTCTTACAGCCGATGCATGAAACTTGCATGGATTTGGCATACATGGAACCTCTTCATGAACTTGATACAGTCATAGATCATGATGGTCCAAAAATACCCCAATCTTTGGATCTGATGAGAGTGTTTTGTTTCTATCTGATGAGCCCCATAGGAATCGGAATGAACCTCTTGCATGACCTGAGAAATATCACCTACCTAAATACAACGAAGGAGAATCCCATCTAACCAAAATCTACAGAGGATCTTCTCAAGATTGGGACCACTCTAGAGGGTAAACTGCATTGCGTGCTAACAAACTCACTCATGTTAGGCTTAATATTATGGGAGATTATTGTTCCATAGATACTCTATAAAGGGGTTCCTCTAGTATGGGTAACTTCTAATGCCATGACAGGGGGGCCTTGAGGTCCTGATGTGGAGGCACTGGATGTAAGGTGGCTTACATGCAAGCTATAATCATCATCCAGAGTGATGGGAGTGATTACTCTTCTATGCACCACATAGAGAATCAAATCATCCTTGTCAGACTCAACAACAGATGCGGCCAGGCTGGCCAAGGCATTGTCTCGGTTGTTCTGTGATCAAGGGACATGAGTAACTTTTGGATGAGAAGGGAACTGGGCTATCAGCTGGTGGTTACACTCTAGCAGCAGTATGAGCTTTGGATTCCTTATGACGTAGTAATTTTTTATTTTCTTGATGATTATTTTGGAGTCCCCTTTCACATGAAAGTGGGGAATGTCAATCTTGAGGGCCATCTTGAGACCAGTGATGAGATCCTGGTACTCTGCCTCATTAATGGTATAAACTTCTAACAAAAGGAATAAATATGGTAGGACATCTTATGCCGACATGATGAAGATGATACCCATACCCACTTTTTTGAGTTTGGGATCATTCAGACTTCTTCCGATAGGGCTTCGAGAAGCACCATCAAAGTGAATTTTCCAATACAAAATGGCTTGATCTACTGAGAGGATTGCCTCATCTGGAAAATCGAGATCATAGACTACTCTGCAGGAGATTTATGGGTGGTAAGGAAGTTTGAAAATTCCTTCCCCTTAATATCCATGGGGGACAAACTTGATGTTGAACTATTGATGGATCACTTCCCACTGAGCTAGATGGCCTATCAATATGGGGCGGTTCAGAATGTACTTCAGCAGATCCACTCAGGACACCAACTATATCTCATGTTGCTACAAGTAATGTCTCAATTTCTACACTGTGAATACCAGTGCTAGGTAGCTCTTATCTATAGAGTAGTATCTGTTCACTGTATTGACGAGAACGCGGCTGAGATAGTATAAAATTTTCTCTGTTCCTTCATTATTCTTCTAGGTGAGAAGGGTGTCGAGAGATCATTCCAGAGAGGTCACATAAAGGACCAGTGGCTTTCTGAGAATGGGTGGTATTAAAACTAAAGGTTGTATCAATTACTTCTTTATTTCCTTAAAAGTTGTCTGACAATACTCATCCCACTTATAATCGTCACCTTTCTTCATGATCCGGTAAAAAGGCTTACACTTTCTAGACTGATTTGTGATGAATCGGTATATGTAGGATAAGTGGCCTTGCAAGCCTCATAGCTCCCGAATGTTGCTTGGAGAAGACATCTGACTGATGGCCTTGATATTCTTTCATTCAAAATAAATGCCTCTGTATCTGAAAACGAATCCAAGAAACTTCCCAAAGGTGACCACGAAGGCACACTTCAAGGGGTTCATCTTCAGATGGCAGGAACGGAGTAATCCTAATAATTTCTCAAGATCTTTGAGATGGTCTTAAAGTTGGAAATGTTTGACCACTAGATCATCCACATAACATTCCACCAATACTCCTAGGATCATCTTGAACATGAGGTACATGTCACGTTGATAGGTGGAACCTATATTATTTAAATCGAAGGGAATTACCTAGTAGCAGAAAGTGCCTTATAGTGACCTGAAGGTGGTAGACACTTCATCATCAGGGGCCTTTTATATTTGATTATATCTAGAATAACCATCCATGAAGGAGAGATCTTGGAACCCAGTGGTAGCGTCAATCAACAGTTCCTTAACCGAAAGGGGAAAATCATCCTTTGGACAGTAACGGTTGAGATCCCGAAAGATGATGCAGGCTCTGATCTATCTATTCTTCTTCCTCAGCCTCAAACATGGCACCGTGAGAAGGGTGCATTTTTCTGGAAGGTTGTTTAAACCTGTGATGATTTGATGGAAGACTGATATGGTGGATGGTGACATGAGGATATATCCCTAGCATCTCGTCATAACTCCAAGTGAATATATCACGATGTTGCTTCAAGAAATCCACATATCGTTGTTTCTCTTTGATAGGAATAATAGCACAGATCGATGTTGGTTTTGGATCTGTATAATCATCGAGGTTCACCTATAACAATTCATAGACTATGGTGGAGATACCCTCTTTGAATGTGGGAGGATTATCCTCCAAATTCTCTTCTTCATCCATGGGGGAGGGATCATCGGTAGAAGGCAATTCTTCTGAGTCGATAGACCCTAACAGGACACTGGCGCCAGCCTGGGCGGTGGTGGACACCTCATCAAGGGACTCCTGCTCTTCTGAAACTATAGTGACTAAAGATTCCAAACTAATCCCATCTGGCCTTCGACCCAGGGGTCCATGTTTGATGATATCTAATAAATAGTGTCACGTCGTCTTGAACCGGTTTATCCCAGCCCGATGAAATAAGCAAGTATGACTTATTTCCATTACCATTGGGCATACATTCCAATAGCTTATGGGAGTAGGGGTCTCTGTCATCACCCTAGAATGATTTTTATAGCAATACAAGGTGATCTTATGGCATTCCTTAGACTTGGTAATGCACTTCCCTTTGTTCTAGAGATGACAAAACATTGCCTCGTGTTTGGGTTTGTGGCCTCCAATTAATGGATTGGGAAAATGTAGGTGTTATCCAGGTTAGTACATGAATAGGTCATATCCATAGTGTGTTCAACCTCAATAGCCTAAATCTTCTTGTCTTTTCTCTTGTAATAGTTGGCATCCATGTATCGGGCTTCACAAGAGGTGAAGGGAGATGCATCACCTTGGAGTATGCCTACCCGACCATTCAGGGAGTACTTAAGGCATTGGTGATATGAAGAAGGGACCACAAAGTGAAAGTGGAGCCATGGCCTACCCATCAATGCATTGTAGGTGGTGTATTGTGAGACACCAATGAATTCAATGTAGGAAACTAGGACATAGAACTAGGTCTTTAGGCAGATCTTACCAACTTATGTCTAATCTTCCCTTTCATAACCTTGAATTTTCAGGTCATGCGGACTCAGATCAGCCTTAGACAACCCCATATTTCAGAGTTTCTAGGTCGAGATAAGGTTGATCCCAGAGCCTATATCGACAAGACCACGGTGAACCTATACACCATTGAAATGGCCAGTGATGTACAGTGGGTGGATGCTCCCTTGTATAGGGAAGATGTCACCTTATCCAGATAAAGAGATAATAGCCTAACATTCTTCATGCTCGACTTCCTCATCATGGAAGGCCTCCACAGCCACAACCTCCATCTCAAACTGGAGGGGGCTTCTTAAATCCTTCACAAGGGCTTTTCATATATCCAATGACAGGAGAAGAGCCTAGAGGTTACAGATCTTCATAGGAATGCTTGCAAGATGCTTGAGAATATCATACTTCTGTGCCAGTCATAAACTTATGATGACAGGAGGTTGCTTTATGGTAGGAGGTATGATGGGCCCTTCTGGTTGAATCAGCGACGAAGTGGTTCTGGGAATGTCTCGTTTCTCACTAGATGAAATTCATGGAGTGACTACTGGATGATTTCCATATGAATGAGTTTGATCCACAATATAACGTGGCTGGTAGTATCATGATCATGGTGGCTCTACCTAATCAAGTAGCACAAACAGCAGTGGAGACAGATCTGATGAAATGAGATGAGAAGGTTGCATGTACTGAGCACTGCGCTAGGCCTACTGTCTGGTCTTGGCGGCATACACAACTTGGATAGAAGCACTAACCAATGCATTTTGGATACTCATATTACCACAGTTCCATTGATGCTAGCATCGACTGGGAATGCTGGTATGATCCGTCTGGCACTCTTCCTCGTCGGGAACCATGTTGGGGTTTACCAGCTCCATAGTGTTAACCGAAACATACCGTTGATCACTTATTGGAGAATCCTCCATTTTTGGGGAAATTTTAGGGTAAATTTCATCTTCAGGGTCATGAAATCACTGAGAGTATGGGATGAAGATGGCATTAGTGGGGGGCTTTGATTTCCCTTACATTGTCGATGCTTTCCCTTCTGGGAAGAGGAATACTAAGTAGTGGATGCAGGTAACATGGTGATTTCTAAAGGCTCAGGTTGGTTAAAATTTTCACATATAATACCATGTCCAGAAGAAACTACCTTAAGGGCCATCCTTTCATCATATTTTTGGGACCCGTAGTTAGGAACCTACTGACACTCACCTTCGCTATCATTGTCGTTGTCAGGATTTATGAACACACATGCCACCTATGCTAGGGATGGAACTTACCAGACTATGTTGTTATCAACCAAGTCTTGAAGCCAATATTTAAACACATTTCACTACTTCAGGGTGTTCCCAAGTATTTGGTGATAGGGGAAGTAATTGGAGTGATCAGTGAGATATGCCTATTCGGGCCTCCTACATTCCGGCAACCGTAGAATTCCATGGTCCAAGGTGATTTGAAAAATAATCAGGGACCTGAACCTCATTAAATGAGTAGGTATGGTATCATATATTGGGTAAGTGAGATCTAGGATCCTATCCCTAACAAGGGTCTGGAAGAGCCTATCGAAGAGGTGTAATCTGATTATCTCACCTAGGTGGTGGTGATGCGTTACATGGGGGCACCTGTCGATTCTGAGGTGGGTGATGCTGAGCTGGAAGCTATGCCTAAGGTGGTGGTTCTTGTCGAGGTTGTGGAGGTGGATCCACTATTAATAACTCCATCTACCTAGGGGCCTTTATCTATGCTACTACAGCAGGATTGGCCTTAAAGGGTCTTCTCGCAGGAACTATAGGAGGTAATGGATGTGTCTGCTTGTCCTGATGCAAGGATTCCTCTAGCTACTGGGCTTTGTCAGAAAAATCCTAAATCCCCTAGGTATTTCTAAGTGATTAGAGAAGGTACTAATTCAGTTTTGACATTCACCAAACACATCATTATTATTTTTTCCTGAGTCAGCGGTATATCAAAGGAATATGTGAGGCCTTTCCACCTGGAAAAAAAGCATGTGATGTGCTCGTTAGGCCTCTGCTTGCACTTGAAGAGGTCATCAATACTTGTATTCTAGGTGGTGAAACTGAAATATTAAAGAAACTTCCTACAAAGATCCTCGCAATAGGCTACTGAAATGATGGGTAGCCAGCTATACCAGACAAAATTAGTCCCTTCTAGCATCTATACAAAACATAGGAGCTTGGCGGCCTCCTACTGTGATGGAGTTCCCAACATGGGTCCACACCTTGAAATAAAGTGGGCCAGATGCTGTAATGGATCACTCGTCCAATTAAAGGGAGAGAATATAGGATTTCCAAAACCTAGGGGTGATGGTATATCATCCACCCATGCTGGATACGACTTTCCATCAGGTGGGATTGCCACCTGTCGAGTTTCTAGGGACTTGAGGTGGGAAATGAGAGCAGTCATTGGATCCTATTGGTAGGGATTTTTGTCTTGACAAGGATCTATGACCACCAGTGCATTGGAAGGTTCTTTAACATGATAAGCAGGCCCAATGACTTGTGGATTGACTGGTGGGATGACCTACAAAGCTACCAGGGGAGCAACCTGTGGAGCGGTTGGGGGTACCTGATTCGAGTCCTGAGGAGGGTTATTGCGCAACTCGAGTGGATTTGGTGATGCATATTTTTCCCTCTTATCATAAACTATGGCCTCTACCCTATCTATATGGGTAGGATGGTCAAGGTCACCCGGAGGAAACTTGCCTGGGGTGGGTTGTACCTGACCCTGCTACCCCATTAGAGGATTACCGTAGTCTGGTTGTCGTTCATCAGCACATTCAGTAAGAAGTTCATCGACCATATTTTCATGTTTTGTGAGTTGTTGAAACAATATAGCCTTTTCAGGGTCATCTTCTATCTTTTACACTGATCCATACGGATCAAAGGGTTTTACGATCCCAACGTGCTCTTTACCCTTATTGGGGTTACTTCTGAGGGATAATTACTTGGAAGGTGCAGTAAGGCTCAGTAAATTTCTTTTCTAGAGAGTAACCCTTCCCAAAGGATCCAATAGGTGTGGAACCACCCCAGGGGTAATTTATCTTCAAGGATCCCTAGCTTGATCTCTTCCTATGATAGTTCAGCCATGTTAACTCTTACTGTACTTGAAGTCATATCCTCAATATCACCTGGAAAGTCAGGCTGGAACCAGACAGAACTAAAATTATGGGTAGCATAATTCCCCTGACCATGGATTTAAACATAGGGGGGAAGCCTCCTTAATAATTATGTGAAGCAATATAAATCTCTAGATGAATATTTGTTGGAGGGTTTGATGGTGACCGGGCGACTCAGGGCGCTGAGCCACAGGGATTGCAGCCAAGTCGACCATGTAGTATTGCTGGACAGTGTCTTAAAAGTGTTCCTAGATCCTAGGCTAATCCACCCGTCGATGACAAGGATGGAAGTGTGTTGCCCAGAGAGTTTGGAGAAGGCACATGAACTCCTCCTGGGTAAGAGATTTCAGAATACTGAAACCTGCTGTTGGAATAGGCCAGAACATCTTTGGGAACTTGTATGCTATAAGGATGTCCCACAAACTCCTCAACTCAGACTCGGGATCAGGCCCTTGGTTTCTCCATTCATCGAATAGGGGTGGATGAGGTACCGGTAATGGCACTAAAATGGATTTTTGCGATGGTAGAATGGCTAGTGAAGAATACGGTGTGTGAGATAACAAGCCTCCACATCTTGGGTTGTCTTTTGAAGAATGAAACAATTAAGCCACCACATCCTGGTAAGACAGACTAGTGACCACAGCTTCCCACATAGGGGATTTGGTTACTAATAGTGGGTCATGATGTTTTTTTCCTCTATTGGTCCCCTGAACAACTCTCTATGATCTCCGGTTGAGGTAGAGAATGATCTTGTTGATGATAGGAAGGATTTCACGGCCAGTCCTGGAAAGAGGCCCAATATTCCTCCTCCTGTATATATCTTCGAAGGGATTCAGGGATTCAGTGGACCTCACTTTCCATAAGGATGAGTCTTATAAATTTTTTTCCTACCCCATCCCTTGACATAGAGGATCAGGGTGAGGGTTCCATCAATGAATCACACTCCTCCTCAGAGTCTGAGAAGTAGATGGGTTTAATCGTGGTCTGAAACTACTCAGTATTTTTCCTTTGGCAGTGGCGACCCACCCTCCTTCCCGAGGATAGTTTTTTATGACAGGGTATATTTTTGATACGAGGAGGACCTTTAGCCTAACTGATACTGGGGTGGAGAGAACTTATGCCTGGGTGAGTCGGCGTGTGAGGATCACCCAGACAAATGTCAAAAGGAACACGGGGAGGGCCTTTGTGTCTACTGGCTGGCATGTGGAGGGAAGATCTGCAGGAAGTGTTGGAGCGGGTAGGACCTTCACTGGAGTGAGTGGAATCATGGTAAATACTTCCATGTTGGTTTCCCTTAGTGGTGATGGTATGAGGGGGGGCCTTCATACTAGTCAAACTAAACATGGGGAATACCTCTGCGTTGGATGCTAATGAAGCAGGGCAGACCCCCACTTATATGATTTCTAGGATGAGGAGGGCCATCATCAACTTCGTTAAGAACATGGGGAAGACCCCCATGATAATGGTTGACTGGGTGAGGAGGATCTTCGCATCAGTGACCTACGATAGGAGGAACGACTCCATACCTGGGATCACAGGTGTGAAAAAAACCATTGTGCTGGATATCAGTGCGAAAAGGAGGGCCTTCTCTCTGACTGATGATGGCATGAGGAGGACCTCCATGATGACCATTTGATTGGGGAGGGCCTACACTCTCATTGATGGTGGCATGAGGAGGACCTCTGTGATTGATATCATCGCCATGGGTCAGCCCGTGATGGGTACTACCTGTGCCTTCGACCAAGAGAGTTGTCCCAACCTGCCCATGTGACAGTTGGGGCCTCGATCTGGGTCAGGCTTATAAGTTCTCCTATTTATTATAAATAGGTCATTGATAGAATATGTCAGTGGTGGCACGAGACACTATATTCGTTGATGATGAGCCCCCTAGTGGGTGTCCTTCTCAGCTTGCAAACGATGTTGGCATCAAGTTAACCAGACCAAGGCCAGTGGTGCTGGTTTGTAAATCATGTGCTTCTCAGCCTATGGGACTGTGTGGTTCCATTGACATGACCTGGTGGTAACCCTCCTTGGCAGCCCTTGAGATGGGATCCTAGCTAGGCTGTCTCAGAATTCACTTACCTCATTGGCGTAAGAGAAAAAATCGTCAAATCGTTCCAGGTAGAGACTCCCTAAATGGTTGTAGATTGGGTTGGAGAGTAGTGTCTCCCTATGTGGACCTTGGGAGGTGAGATGGTGAGGAAAAGAAACCTCTAGGTTCTAATGGGTCATGTCTTAAGTTGGGATAATTCCTTCTTCCTCACACCATTGGATGAGTGTGTTGATCACCCTCCTATGAACGAGTTCAGATGATGAGGTAGGGCATGGGTGCCCTGCAAATGTGGATGTGGTGGCCATCGCAGAAGAGATGGATCCGTGTGGGATTTTCGCATTGGTGTTTCCCTTGTTTCTTTATTGGTGGGTGGGTGGTGATCGGTTTCCTAACACAGAAGCTTGGGTCCTGCAATGCAGGAAGATTCAACCATTAGCTCTGAAAGGAGGAAAGTGATGTCCAGTTCCCTAGTGTCGTTTCATCTCCCATTATTGGTAAGAATGATCCATGCTGACAATGTCTTATACTGGGATTTCGAACATTCAACTGCCATGATCTCTGGTGAGTTTCAATCCAGGCCCACTATTTACTTAGCAGGACCTTTCACTGGATAGCTGGATCTAGTGACATGCTTATCTACTGATGTCTCAAGTGCTACTAATCTTCACATTAAGGAGAAGCATTCATGTTAGGTTCACCATTTCTATTTATGATGCTTTCGTTGGGTCACACACCATCGTGTTACGATGCACTGGCTGTTTCCCCACATTCCCACTTTCCAAAGGCGGGAGGCATACATCGCTTATTTAGGGAAGTTTTCTCATTGATCGAAATGGGATAGTGGGATGTTGTCCTCTCCTTTCATAGATTCCTCCTTGGGATTAATCACCTATTCGGGGCCTCCATTAGAGATTATACATTGTTCGTGAAACTCTTCCCCAGTTCCATATCTTCATGGACGTTGGTTAATTACACTACTTCTATCAGGACATTTCAAGGGGTTAAGTCAGGACATCAACCTTCAATCGGTGGAGTAGTCATGTTGGACATCACTGGTGTGTCTAGACACTGAAACACTGATGCGCCTGGGTTTCTTCCCTTTATGATAGGGCTTCTTGAGGGTGTGTAATTCCTAGATATACCACATTGAGTGTGGTGAATTATATTTCATAGGCATTTCCCTGAGGTTTTTTTTAGCTTCCCATGTTTAACATAGGGTATGCCACATGTTTAATATCTTGCAGAGATAGTTATGCTATAGGCATGTCTTCCAAGGTTTTCCTTAAGCATCTCATGTTTAACAAGAGGTAAGCCATGAGTTTAACGTCTTGCAGGCACAAAATTAGAGTGATCAAAAAATTCCCATAGAGATGAATCATATTGGTACATCCCTAGAAGGGATCATCTTGAAGGTTTATTGGATGATGTATCAAAATTCCCAATGAGGATGGATACGAGGTGGTGTGCCCCATAGAAGGAAGATATCACACAGTGAAGGCTAATCTGGACACTAGTGAGGGTGGATTAAGGGAAGTGCACCCCAAAAATGGGAACACCAAGGTTTACCATTGGTTGGGATTGAACCTCAAGGAGGTTTCCTATATACCCTATGTAGACAACAGAGATCAAAACCCATGTTGTTCAAATGGGTGATGCTTGAAATTGGGGTATACATATAGGAAAAAACCTAGAGACATGATGGGGCTTCTGCATGGATAGTGACCCATCGCAAGAGGGACACTCTTGGTTGGATGATTATGTATTGGGTGGGGCTTATTCATGGTTAGATGACCATATAAATAGGGATGATATTGTTTGGATGATTATGGATTGTGTGGGGATTATGCATGGTTATCTACCCAAGGTAATCGCATGATCTCACTGGGATGTGGCGGCCCAGGTAAGAATCAGGATGGATGATGGATGGTTGAATGAAGTGGATGAGAGGGATGGGATGGAACCGACATGAATATGATGGTGTTATTGGGCTTGAACCTTAGAGGGGATTCCTACATATCCTGATGGCAGGGAATCAAAATCCACATAGCTCGGTGGGGTGATGGGACATCTGAGGAAGCAGCCCATGAGAATTGACGCATGGATGGGACCCATAGGAGCTAGAACCTCTAGGTTGGGGTATGACCTTACCGAAACACAAATGATAAAGGGAGATATCAGGATAATAAATGATTTATGGTATTGAACCTTGGGGATGATTCCTACATATCCATGTGGTAGGGAATCAAATTCCATGTAGTTTAGGATGGGGATGGAATCATGGTGTATGCAAAGGAAAGCGACCCAACGACATGCTAGGGGTTACGCTGGATTAGCGGTCTGAGAGTTGGTCTGGTGCCACTAAGGGACGGACCAAGGATGTGGGTCCCAAAAAAGGGGACACTGAAGTTTACCAGTGTTTAGGTTTTAACCTCAGGGAGGATTCCTACATACCCTACCTAGGAGATAGGGATCAAAACCCATGTAGTTCATAATCATACAATTTAGTGTCATGCGGGGAAAAAAGGGAATATAGTTTAATTTCATACAGAACGAAGGTGAAACGACATGAAGTGGTCAGTAAAAATGGGTGATGGTATTGAAAATCAAGGAGGATTCCTACGTACCTTTCTTGGAAAGGGGGACAAGTATCAAAGTCCATGTAGTTTGGTGGTAAGGGATGTGGTTTACGCATTAAGGAATCCCGGAGAGGATTCCATGGTTGATGCTTACTCTAAGCCCACATGAGTCATTATAAGTGTGAGAAACAAGAGACAACAAAGACCTGATGATCACGTCATGAAAGTGCATCCACGAGGAATAGATCAGAGCTTACATGTGGTTAGCGGCCCATGGAGATAGAGATTGGTACTTACTTCAGGATAGAGACCCAAATGATGATAAATCCCAAAGGGAGTGGTATGAGGTATCAACAGTCCCTTGTGCCAATCTCTCCTTTGGTATTTAGGCATGAAATAAGAGAAGAAGATCAAGGGTGATACCTCTTGTAAGAAAGGTTAGGGGATTACACCATGATGGTTTCCCTCCCCCTCAGACAGATGTCATTCCATGCAAGGATGATCTCATTCCATGTGAGGAATATCTCACTCATGTGAAGACCAGTGAGTGTGTAAAATGTTCAAGGTGTGGCACCCCATGTATATCGCATGGGGAGAGGCTATAGTTTAGTGTCATGTGCAGGGGATGGTGATTCTTTTTAGTTTAACATCCTGCATCTCAGATGATGAGGATTCACTCCCCACCCCTAGAATTTACATAACCAGCACACTATAACCCTTGGTGAAGGGAAGACACCAGCAATGTTGTATGGAGACAAGGTTGTGGAGTGATCCATTGAGGGGATCATGTTAGCATGGCTATGTGAAGAAGCAATAGATGTTAGCGTTCCTATGAAAAGAAGCATGAGGCAAAGTAATGCAACATGAAGCACCACCCAAGGGATATTTAAATCACTGTACAAACCTAGAGGGTCGTATGGGAGAAGTATGTGCATGACATGGGTGTCTCACATAAGAGGGGCTCGGAAATGGTGCCTTAGGGTAAGGATGTAACATTGATTACACAAGGCAGGGCACGTGGAAGATTGAGGGGGTGTGAGCAAGATGGGACGGTTGCGCACAAAGCGAGTAGATGCACACAAGATTGTTACGATATGAGGGAAAACATGTGTGAAAGAGGAATATTTTGTTCACAAATGCCTTAGATTAAAAGGAAATGGATAAGGATCAAGCCCTAGTTTTTTCACCCAAAGAAGGACCCATGGGAGACCAGTCATGCAATATCCTATACCTTGAGGCCATGTATTCCGCACGACCATAGAAGTGTTGTCTTTCATACAGCAGAGAGTCAGTTCGTCTTCTGTAACTATCCCCCAAAGGGTAAGGGTTATTCTTCTATTTATAGCTAGAATATTCGGTGGTGTAATGCAAGAGGATCTGCGTACAAGAGGTCGTTTTACATCGCATTGGGCACGCAAGAGTTTGCACGCATATGGAAAGCTTGCATGCCAGACAATCTTCCTTTAAGCCATTAACTTGGATAGTTTTTAGATGGTCACCAAAGAATACCCCCTTTGATGTCGCATTGGGAGCATAAGAGTTTTCATTCCTATGGAAATATTGTGTTCTGGGTAATCTGCCTTCATGTCATTGACTTGGCTGGTTTTTAGATGGTCGTCATGAAAGGCTCCCTTGATGTCGCATTGGGTGCGCAAGAGTTTGCGCACCATTTCTAATCTTGTGTGGAACTCTTATATCTTGCATGCACCTCCCTCGGGAATTGCGGAATTGTATTTGGATTCCCAATATGCCTTAGGTTTTCTCAATAGTGATTGTTCATAACCTTATTCGAAATTCGACATCCACAAGCATCATAGATCACAACCTACCTCTAGAATAAATCCATGGTATCCTAAAATGAATAAAACTAATACATGTTGAGGATGATGTATTATGGTTACATCTATAAACATATTAAATCTCCCCAAGAGTAGTGTTGCCTCAACACTAGCTCACAGTCTCTATATACATCATACAAGTCATCTCAACTTCTTACTAGTGTAGTCAATTCCAAGGGCCCTATAAATATGTCCACCTTAAGTCCCAAATCATGGATGAAGGTAGGTGATATAAAGGTTTACATATCCCCTAAATCAAATAAATAATGCACCCATATAGAAAACTAGAAAAGGGTACCTCGAACAATGTATGGATCACCCGAAATTGGCAATGCTAGAGCATGAAACTGACCATGATCTTCTCCATGACCTCTCTGACCTTGATGAAAACTACCTCCATGGTCGTGATTTTCTATTTAAGGATGAAGATCATCATGGGTCTATCCTCTTCCTTCCCCACATTCTCTCTACTGATCCCCAACTAGTGCACCCTACTACTGTTGCCTCATCTAAAACTGCCTCAACGGAGGAGCCTAAAGAGGGAAACCTCCTACATGATGACTACTCAAAAAGTTTGGGAAATCACACCACTGATTTCCTTGGTATCTATAATAAAAATACACATTTAATCCCTTATCATAGATATTAGGGCCTCCTCCCCCAAATAAATGAGATAATGTGGGTTGGGACCTACCCCAGGCTAACTGAAAACTCTTATGTCTAGGAAACTAAAAATCCAAAACTACTATTTTGCTTCATGGGAAATCCTGAAAAATACTCTCTTATGAAGATCCAATTATGGATAGTGGCCTCTTGATAACCACTTCTCTTTATAGCACCTTGAGATACATCTTCACCATAAACATAATGGTTTGATGTTGGATCTCTAGATGCAAAGCATCTTTGAAATACCTCACCATGGCCTCCTCATCTAGAAACAAGTCTGAATCATATCACAGAAGGGTATTAAAATGGATCCCAAACTCCCACAAACTAGAACTACCCTATCAAAGGGTATTAATCTCATAGATACTAGACACCTTTTTGGTTGAAGAAATGAACTCTTCTTGGAACTAGTCTCAAAAATTCTCCAACAAGACTGTCAACTTCTCACGATCCTTAAAGAATAAGATCCACCATTGCCTAAATACCCCACACAACATCTTCATAGCTAATGAAAACCAGTGCTTCTTCCAAGAATAGATTGAACTTAAATCTATATCAACATCCTCCAACCATTACTTTATGGCTACATCTGAAATAGAAAAATCTTACTTGTATAGTCTCTGGTGATGAAACTCTTAGATTTTCCACCTCCATGTTTCATCTTCATCAACCTCTAATATATGGTGATCTTCTGGGGCATCCTACTGAACATCTTTGGTGTGAAATCAATGAGGACATCAACCTGATTTTATGCCTACAAGAAAAAAATGGTTAGAGATCCTAACCCTAGAATATGGAATCCTAAAAATTATTTATTTATTTTTTATTTTTATTCTTTTAAGGTTAACCTAGACCAAGGTCTACCCATTTCAAACATAGGATCAATAAAGAATGATGCATTATCATTTCCTATGTATCTACCCCGCAAATAGTATCACTTAATTTAGTAGGCTAAGTAAACTTAAATTTTTTTTCACCACATCATAAGGGACCCTAAATACTAATTTATTAGCTGATATCCCATGTTTACATAGCTTACTAAACTTATCTAACACTATTTCCCTAGTAACCTATGCAACCTCACTTGTTCCTGACTCCAAAAATCCATCATATCCCACAACATGAACCTTTGATACCACTTTTTCATGAAACCCTACCCCCAAATATTACCCCTCCTTGGATATCAATGAGAGAATGAGGATGGCGACTACTTGAGTTCCACCTCTAGTAGGCCTCGGGTTGGCAACTAGAACTGAGGGTATAATAAACATACATGAGAGGAATTACCCTATAAGATAAAATGTAAAAGATAGAGATAAGATAGATACACCAGTAAAATATTTCTTACATATATAAAATAAGTTCCAAGTGAATACAATTAATTCCATACATAACTAAAACATCTAGAAAGAAAATTGTAAGTACCAAAAGAGTAACTCAGTAGTGACCACAAAGCCCAAACATCTCCTACAAAACTATGATCTAGTAAAATATTTCCTGATATCCAACCTTCACCTACTAACTTAAAAAAATAGTTTATATACATAATGTGAGTATAATAGTATACTCTGTAGTATTTTCCCCATAACCACTCATGAAAAATAAAAATAAATCATACTAAATCCTAGTAAACAGCAAATGAAACTAACTCATCACCTAAGCATGTATACTATGTTCCCATCCTCAATATGGATAACTCTATCCAAGTATCTCATACTAGGAATCGTGTATTATAATAATAGAACATCAAGGGTGCCCTATTACTACCTCCCTAATGGTTTTTTTCTCTTCCCCAATTTCGCGTGCCTTGAGCCATCTCTCATGAAAATTAAGCCATCTCATAGACACTTGGGCTACTATATCAAAACATCCACCTCATGCATCACATCATCACATAATCCTATATCATGTATCCATATAGTGACCAAGTAGTCTTCAAGATCCACCATAGCTCATATTTTGAGTATCATACATCATGTATTATACCTCAATACATTATAGCTCATAGATTGAGTAAGTAAATCTATCCATCAAAGACCATACACATTATACCTATAATAACTATTTGGATACAATTTCTGATGATTTGTGTGTGTGAAATAACCACAATCCAATACATCCATCTACACACATATATGAGAAACTATCCTTTGGGAATAATGCTACAAATACTACAAAGATAAGAGAGTGGAGCTAGAGGGGGTTGTCATCCATTCATCCTCCCACCAGAATGATAAGAAAAACACCATCCTAGAGTCCACTGGGTGTCAGTTTCCCTTACTAATATGGGTGGGGTAGAGTATGAAAACACAAAATATACAGGATATAATATATCTCAGAAACACACTATAGTCATGACCTTATCCTAGAATCATCTGTAGCCATCATCACTCGGACACCCGACTTCCACTGATAGGGACTATATATCCTAAAAGGAAACATGAATTAAGAAGAGATACATTAAATTACTTCTTTATTTTTTATAATTATAATTTACATTAATTGTTCCATTAGTCATTAATTAACATAATTAATCCATTTAATTTATTTAATTTATTCCATTTCAAATTTCATTGACCAAAAAACCATACCCATTCCCTCCAAAAATAATTCAACAGATTCCACAATTTCTCAAGATTATTTCATTATCATTTGCATTCCAACAACACCAATGCCATGGGTTATATCATTTATTAAGAATTATTAACTTTCCATAATTCCAAGTACTCCTAGAAAATAATCCTAAGATACAATAAGATAAATGAAAGCAAGAGCATCGAGTTTCCTTAAGTAGTGAATAAAGGAAAGTAAATTAAGTAAGTAATCTGACCATTCATGCTTTAGATAGATTCATTCATAAGAAATAATTACAGCTTTATCTTATCAATGGGTAAGCCCAGCTTTAATTGATTTCATCATCTATGGTGATATCCATGACACCCACATGCATATCCTGGTGCATATTTCCATCACAAGTGTCAACTACTACCACATCATCTGGGACTTCCTTCCCATATCACATCATTCATCCCATGTTCAGCCCTCCTAGGATTATATCACATCACAAGGCTCATATCCAAATCAAATAGAAGGCATCAAGAAAATAAGAATAATCTACAGGGTAACTTGTCCCTAAAACAATATAACTGACCTTCATAAACAAATGGTCTCTCACAAACTTAAACACAAGGCATATAACCTTTATAAGAAAACAAGAACTCTCAACCCCAAATATTTATCTTTAACAAACAACTATTTTTTATTCCATCTTTAAATTACTGATTCATTATTCATAATTTATATCTATGGAAAACTTGAGTCATTAACTATAAAAGTCTATCAAAGTTTTATACATGCTCTCTAGAATCAAAACCAGTTTCATCAAACTATGAGAAGAACAAATCTCATTTATCATGCATTTTAATTATTATCAATAAAAAGCATTAACATGATTCATATTCTTTATCAATTCCATTAACACATGAAAAAACATATTCAATTTAAGCTTTCAAATTACATCAATTTGATAAGTATCAAATTACAAGAAACTCTTTATTAACATAAACATGCCTCTTCTTTAAAATTCTCATGAAAATTAATTAATTAATTTTGGTTTTATTTTATTTACCATTCTCTATAAAAAAACATATTAAACCAAGCATAACAACGCGCTACACAAGCATAGTATAAATATCACACTATCTAGAAAAATAAGAGGCAACCTGTTATCATGGTACAAACTTAAACATGATATCTCTATATAATTAGAAATTTAATTCAGTTAAATAATTATTAAATTAATTCTATTTCTATCCAAGGGGTTAAAACATGTTAAATCTATAATTTCACATAAATGAAAGACACGCAAGGAATCCACTACATCAAAGGCGTCAACATTATTTATATGAGAATGGGCCAAAACCGTGGATCCCAATAACCTCTCACACAATAATATTACATCCCTATAAAGATGTTGAACCAAAACTGGGTGAACAACAAAAAAACTCAATTAGAACATTGAGAGGAAACCACTATCTCATGGTAAGAAAATATGGGAGGAACCAGACTGAAATACCCTAATAGAATAGGTAGAACATACCTTGGATCACTTTAGATCAAAGATAGAATCCATGAATAAATCCCATTTTAAGGGAACTTGATGACTTAAAGAGAGACCTTCTAGCCTCCTTGAGATTTGAGAGAAAAAGAATGTAGGGTTAGATAAACTGAGGCACTACAGTTTCTAAACCACACTTTCCAAGGTATATTTATGGAATAAACCCCTTGTTTATTTCATAAATACCTTGAATATTAATACCTAATAAAAAACATCTCCTAAAACATTCAATGCATTTTTCGGATCTTACACCAAAAATTCTATATTTAAAGTGTATGATTTTTGGGATAGGTTCACCACTCAGAATACTTATGTCGTAATACCCATTTAGGCTATTAGACTTATTTAGGTTCTAAAACTCTTTTTATACTATAAATCCTCATAGATTTTATATTTAATATCCAAACACCTCTATAAATCCTCTAACCCTACTCTGATCACCATGGGATGTGGAAACCTCTAAAGGGTAGAACTATATGGATCTAGTCCCTTACAAACCACCACAAGAAAATTTCATCATCACACACCTTACCCTTAGGGAAACCATTGAAGTAATAAGGGGTTATGTATCTAGACCATAATAATATGAATTTTTATATTTTATTTTTTAATAAAATAATAATTATATTTTTCTTTTATTATTACTTTATTAAAGATAAAATAATGATTTCAATAAAAATTATATTTTGATATGATGATGTTGGAACCAGGTTCTTCAAAGTATGATTTGGTATATGGTTTGTGTTTGTTGTCAATCCTCAGTGGAAGTTCAGGGTGTGAACCAACAAAGTGATCATACCGTTCAGGAAGAAAACAGTAGTGAAGGTGGCGCTGTTTCCCAGTGTTTGCCAAATTTTTGGGCCTGAAAATCCGTAAATAAAGTAAAGTGTTTTTGGCAAAGATACTTGCGCGCCGAGCTCTTGGAGGATGAAAGACTTGCGCGCCATATGTTTTTGAGAATCAGAACATCACAATTTGGCTAAGGAAAGAAAGTCGTGCAAGTGTTGGTTGGGTCGCGCAAGTAACTTGCGCGACAGAGGATCTGGAGACAGGACTTGCGCGCCGTCGAGGGACTTGCGCGCCACCGCGCAGGGGGTCCAGTTTGCCTATAAATACTGGACCACCCCTCCTCATTTCGAACGGAGTTCAAGGCCGAGAGATTGTTCGAGCTCTCGTCGCGCAGGTGGTTGAGTCGCGCAGGTGGTTGTTTTGTCGCGCAAGTAGGACTTGCGCGCCGGTGTTTGGCTGTTCTCCCAAGGCAGTTTGGAATAGAAAGGAAGTGGATCGCGCAAGTATTTAGTTCAAGAAGGCAGTGTCACGCAGGTGCTTCAGTGACACTTGCGCGCCAGTTTAGTCTTGCGCGCCTGAGACTTGCGCGCCGCCGGGAGACTTGCGCGCCGGGCTTGAAAAGGAGACCTTGACACTATTGAAGCACGCCTGCCTTGCTGGAGCTGCACGGAAGCCGAGAAACTACTCGGTTCATTCGAGGAAAAGTGATATTCTTCTTCTGGTGAGAATCGGACTTCAATAGAGCATCTACATTCAACAAAGGATGCACTCTTATGCAAATGAAGAAGAGACCTTCACGTCTATAAACTGAGTGGGACTTCACCAACGGCAGTGAGCCAGGGGGAGTCAACGGGAGTGACCCGAGGGAAGTAGTGAGCTATCCCTGAATCTTTGTAAAGGCAGTGAGCCTGGGACAGACTGACTGTACCCGAACTTGTGTAATCTACAGCTTGTGAAGCATAGTGGATTTTGGTACGACCGACAACCTGTCGGCGTATGCTCCTTGGACGTAGCCCTTAGTGGTGAACCAAGTAAAAATGGCTGTGTCTTCTCTGTGCTTGTGAATGTTTTCTTTCTGATCATAATCTTCATACAGGTTCAACAAGTTCCTACCAACGTGGGAACAAGATCCATCACATTAAAAGAAAAAGTGGTCACCCTGATTCACCCCTCCCCTCTCAGGGTGTCCCGGGGTCCTTCAAGTGGTATCAGAGGGTAAAGGTTGCTGGTGTTGAATCTGACCTTTCTTCGTCATGGAAAACGCCGTCAATGTCAGGGGAGTCCCTCACTTCGATGGAAGCAATTTCCAGATCTGGAAGAACAGAATGAGATCTCATCTAAGATCTCTTGGAATGGAAGTTCTTTTTTCTACTGTGCAAGGAATACATGTCACTGATCCAACAGGTCTGGCTATGACTGAAACAGACAGGAAACTTCTTGATGCAGATGCTAAAGCACAGAATGCTCTCACTGCAGCCCTTTCTGATCAGATTTACCTGAAGGTGATGAACTGCACCTCAGCAAAATCTATGTGGGATAAACTTGAGAATATTTATGAAGGTGATAGCAAAGTGAAGGAGGCGAAACTACAAGTGCTACACAATCGGTTTGATGATTTGAAGATGCATCCAGACGAGAATGCAGACTCTTTCTTCAATCGAATTACTGAAGTGGTTGGAGCAATTCGGGGTCTAGGCGAAGAAATCAAAGACATTGATATTGTAAAGAAAATATTAAGAAGACTTCCACCTCTGTATAATGCGAAGGTGTCAGCTCTTGAGGAAAGAGATCTTTCCAAACTTTCTCTAGATGACCTACTGAGCAGTTTGGTAGCATATGAAATGAGAGTCAAACCAGAAGATGCTACGACTCGGGTGAGCAAGGAAATGGCATTCAAGGCCATGGATAAATTGAAAATCTCAAAGGATAGTAGCGGTGATGATGACGAAGAGAAAGAAATTCTTTCTCTCATTGCAAAGAAGTTCCAGAAGGGGAAAGGGAAATTCAAAGGGAAGTTACCTCTCGCATGTTTCCGTTGTGGAAAAGTTGGGCATATTGCCTCTCAGTGCTTGAAGAATATCAATGATGATGACAGTGAAGATGAAAACTTCAAGAAGCCTCAATGAAGGTTCTTCAAAAAGGGAGACTTCAAATCTGGTAAGAAAATGCAAAGGAAGAGTTTTGTCTGTGAAGAGGAAGAAGATGACAATGAATTCTGTGATGAAGAAGAACCAGAATTCAAAACTGGGAACCATGCTTCTATGATGGCCACTGTTGAAAAGTCAGAAGATACTGATGGTGAAAAACAACTGAGAACTTGTGTAGATCCTGAGGTGCAACTTAAGGATGCAGTTAGTAAGCTTAAGATTAAATGTAAGAGCTGCAATAAGTGGAAATCAATTGTAGAAGAATCAACTGAATATGTTGATCAACTTGAAGCTGAAATTGAACGACTGGAAGAATTTGTGAAGGTACAGTCTAAAATAATTGAAAGCAATGATGATGCAGTTGATCTGAAGCTAAGAATTGAAGAGCAGGCAAAGGTCATCAATGACCTCACATCCAGACTGGATGAAAAATCCAAGACTGTTGAGGGTCTTGAGGAGGAAGTAGTTACTCTAAGGAGTAAAATGGAGACAGAATCAGTTCCAAAAGAATCGAGGAAGAAAATACAGTTCGGAAGATTCTCAGATGCAGAATTACTTGCAAGAGCCAAGTGTGGTTCAGATGGGGTTGGAAAAATCTTGAGTGATCAAAGACCCGCTTGCATGGGAAAGAGTGGAATTGGCTGTGAGGCTGAGTCATCAACTGCTGGAAGTGAAAAGATCCAAAAGAAAGATAAGATGAAAGTTGAACATGTTGAAATGTTACCTAGGGTGCTGAAAAGGGAACCCTCAATCCAAACTAAAAGGAGACCTGAAAATTATCCTCAAACTTTCAAAAATGGCAGCCAGTCGTACTATTCTCCCAAGGAAGAATCTATAAGGAGAAATTCAAGTGAGAAGACTTTTCTTCTCATGAAGTGTCAGTTCTGTGGCTATCTGGGCCATACCATGTCTTATTGTGAAGAGGCAAGAAGCTATCTGAATGGAGAAGATATAGATGGTCAACAAAGGAGAACAATTTCATATCCTAATTCTTATAGACGAAATAATTTCTATGGATATTGTTTTTGTTGTTCTAACTTTGGTCATAAGGCCATTAATTGCAGGCAGAGAAGGGACATTGACACCTCATACAGAAGTTTCAGACAAGTCAAGTCTCGTCAGCAAGACAATGTTGCTCTTTCAAACAGGTTCGCACCTCTTAAAGAAGACTTTGACTATGAAGAACCTGGGTATGCGGAAGAGATAGTTGAAAGGCCGTCAGTTCTATATACTCAATCTAATGTCTCGTGGAAGGAAAGGAGGAAGACTGAGAAATCAAACCTTGCAGAGGTAGCCCTCAAAGCTACAAAGAACAACAGTACCTGGATTCTAGATAGCGGTTGCTCATCTCATATGACGGGTAATGCTGGCCTACTAACGAATATTATAAAGAATGTTGATGGTACAGTGAGATTTGGTAATGATGGGGCTCTGAAAATCAAAGGGAGTGGAAGTACCCAATTAGCTAATGGAGAACTAAAGAAGACTGAAGTCCTTTACGTAGATGGCCTACGCCATAATCTCCTTAGCGTGAGTCAACTCTGTGACTCAGGACTTATAGTTACTTTTAATCAGAAAGGCTGCACCATCAAGGGAAAAACCGGCAATTCACTTATGAAAGGATGCAGAACAGAAGGCAACTTGTATCAGGTAGATAGTGAAGAAAATGTATGTTACATGACTGTTGAAGAAGAAAACAATTTGTGGCATCGGAGATTGGGACACATCAATCAACAAGACATGGAGAAAATATCAAAATTGAGAATTGTCATGGACATCCCCAACTTGAAGCGTGAGCGTGAAAAATCCTGTGATGCTTGTATTCGTGGGAAGCTGGTCTGCAGTTCATATCGGCCAAAGAAGAAAAAGGCATCTCACCTTCTTGATCTGATTCATACAGATGTTTGTGGTCCAATAAATGTTGCCGGAACTCATGGAGAAAGGTACTTTGTCCTTTTCATAGATGATTACAGTCGAATGGCATGTGTGATGGTCATTCATCGGAAGCGACAGGTCCTTGACTGCATGAAAACATATCGGCGAATTGCCGAGAATGATACTGGACGAACAATCAAAGTGCTGCGATCTGACAATGGAGGAGAATACACGTCCATTGAATTTGAAAATTATCTGGAGAAGCATGGGATACAACATGAGGTAGCTGCTGTGAGAACTCCACAACAAAATGGAGTTGTTGAACGAAGGAATCGACAGGTGAACAACATGGCACGAACTATGCTGATTGAGAGTCATATTCCACGACATTACTGGAAAGAGGCTGTTCAAGCTGCAGTGTACATTCAGAATCGAACAGGACTTTATATGGGTGAGACGAAGACACCATATGAATTGTGGCATGGACGGAAGACGTCTCTAAAATACTTTCGTGTCTTTGGAAGTAAATGCTTCACCAGGAACAAAGAAGGAAATCAAGGGAAATATGGCGACAATGCAGATGAAGGAATTTTCCTTGGTTACTCAATGAACAGCAAAGCCTACAAATGTTTCAACAAGCGTTTGGGAAGGATTGTGGAAAGCAATGATGTTAAGATAATTGAAGAGAAAACCACAAATGCTTCACGGACGTCATATGCTGATGTGATAGAAAGTCATGAAGAATGTGGACATGAAGAAACTACAAATGCAGAAATAGAGGAAGATGTTCAAAACAATCCTCAATCACATAATGATGTTGACTCAGAAGAAGAATCTGAAGAAGAAACTCTGGCTGAAGAGAATACTACTGAATCTCACAGGAGAAATCGAAGAGCTGAGATTGATCCATCCAACATAATTGGGGATAGGAGTGCACCCACTCAAACCAGAAGGATGAGGAATACCACGCAATCTGCATTTCTATCAGTTGTAGAGCCATCCTCATTCGAAGAAGCTGCAAAAGATGAATCTTGGGTGAAAGCCATGAATGATGAATTAGATCAGATTGATAAGAATCAGACATGGGATCTTGTCCAGAGACCCGAAGATCATAACGTGATTGGTACCAAATGGATCTTAAAAAATAAGTTTGATGAGCATGGAAGTGTCATCAGAAACAAGGCACGACTGGTATGTAAAGGATACTCTCAGATTGAAGGCATTGATGTTGAAGAAACCTTTGCTCCAGTGGCTAGACTGGAGTCAATCAGGCTTTTCCTTGCCATGGCACTCCAAAGAGGATATAAAGTATATCAAATGGATGTCAAGACAGCATTCTTGAATGGTGTACTCGAAGAAGAAGTCTACATTGAACAACCAGTGGGCTTTGTCTTGGGTACCGATGAAACAAAGGTCTGCAAACTAAAGAAAGCTTTATATGGTTTGAAGCAGGCACCACGGGCGTGGTACTCACGACTAGATTCATATCTCAAGAAGTTGGAATTCAAAAGAGGAGGAGTTGATCACAATCTCTATGTGAAGAATTCTCCAAAAGATCAATTCATGGTTCTTGTCTACGTTGATGATATCATTTTTGGTGGCAGTAGGAAGAAATCAGTGGATGAATTTGCCAACCACATGAAATCAGAATTTGAAATGTCTATGATTGGGGAGCTCACATATTTCTTGGGGCTGCAAGTGACTCAAAGGAAGGAATACACATTCATTTCTCAAGAAAAATATGCAAGAGAGCTGCTGAAAAAGTTCAATATGCAAGACTCCAAACCAATGTCAACTCCGATTGCGGTTGGAACTAAACTTGGAAAGCATGAGGATGGGAACTCTGTTGATCCCACCATGTACAGGAGGATCATTGGAAGCCTACTGTACCTGACAGCGACAAGGCCAGATATTGTCTTTGCAACATGTCTTGCGGCCCGCTTTCAGAGTAATCCAAAGGAGGAACATATGGCAGCAGTAAAAAGAATCATGTGGTACATTCAAGGTACACATAACTTCGGGTTATTTTTTGCTGCAGGCTGGGACAGTGAATTATCAGCATTTTCTGATGCTGACTGGGCTGGTGATGTCATAGATAGAAAGTCCACTAGTGGTGGAGCTTTCTATATTGGGCAGAAATGTGTTGGCTGGTTGAGCAAGAAACAAGAAAGTACTTCTCTTAGTACTGCTGAAGCTGAATATATCTCCGCCACAAAAGCATGCACTCAGCTTCTTTGGATGAAGCAGCAGCTAACAGATATTGGTGATAAGGTGCAGCAACCAATGGTGATTTATTGTGATAACAAAAGTGCAATTGATCTTACGAAGAATCCGGTTCAGCATTCTCGTACAAAACATATTGAAATACGGTATCATTTTATCAAAGAAAAGGTTGAACAAGGCGCGATTAAAATGGATCATGTTGGAACTAATGAACAAGTGGCTGATATCCTAACCAAGCCATTGTCTTCGGCTGTGTTCGAGAAGCATCGGTTGAACCTCGGTGTTCGACCACCTCCTACTGCATAAAGAGGCTTCGGAAGTCCCCTCTCCCCGTTTGTTTTAACTGTTTTTTTTCTTATGGCTGTGATACAGGTTTATGGGGGAGATACTATCCAGGGGGAGTATGGCTTGCGCTGAACGTTGATCAAACTTTTCGATCTTTGGTTTTATTGTCAATGGGGGAGAAAGGAATAAATTCAAGCAAGAAATTCTTCTGTGATGAGAAGTGTAAGATTTGTGATGAGAAGTTTAATAAGGATAACATCGGGCGTCATGGAGAATAAGGATAACATCGGGCGTCATGGAGAATTTCAAAACACTAAGACCCAATTTCAAGCTTTCTCTCATGTTTTCTACACCGAGCATTGCTCACGTAGACTTAGAGTGTTGGCTGAGTTGATTCTTGCGTTTTGGATTTGCTCATGGTTGGGGATCTATTGAATTTATTCTGATTGCCAACAAACCCAAAGGGGGAGATTGTTGGAACCAGGTTCTTCAAAGTATGATTTGGTATATGGTTTGTGTTTGTTGTCAATCCTCAGTGGAAGTTCAGGGTGTGAACCAACAAAGTGATCATACCGTTCAGGAAGAAAACAGTAGTGAAGGTGGCGCTGTTTCCCAGTGTTTGCCAAATTTTTGGGCCTGAAAATCCGTAAATAAAGTAAAGTGTTTTTGGCAAAGATACTTGCGCGCCGAGCTCTTGGAGGATGAAAGACTTGCGCGCCATATGTTTTTGAGAATCAGAACATCACAATTTGGATAAGGAAAGAAAGTCGCGCAAGTGTTGGTTGGGTCGCGCAAGTAACTTGCGCGACAGAGGATCTGGAGACAGGACTTGCGCGCCGTCGAGGGACTTGCGCGCCACCGCGCAGGGGGTCCAGTTTGCCTATAAATACTGGACCACCCCTCCTCATTTCGAACGGAGTTCAAGGCCGAGAGATTGTTCGAGCTCTCGTCGCGCAGGTGGTTGAGTCGCGCAGGTGGTTGTTTTGTCGCGCAAGTAGGACTTGCGCGCCGGTGTTTGGCTGTTCTCCCAAGGCAGTTTGGAAGAGAAAGGAAGTGGATCGCGCAAGTATTTAGTTCAAGAAGGCAGTGTCGCGCAGGTGCTTCAGTGACACTTGCGCGCCAGTTTAGTCTTGCGCGCCTGAGACTTGCGCGCCGCCGGGAGACTTGCGCGCCGGGCTTGAAAAGGAGACCTTGACACTATTGAAGCACGCCTGCCTTGCTGGAGTTGCACGGAAGCCGAGAAACTACTCGGTTCATTCGAGGAAAAGTGATATTCTTCTTCTGGTGAGAATCGGACTTCAATAGAGCATCTACATTCAACAAAGGATGCACTCTTATGCAAATGAAGAAGAGACCTTCACGTCTATAAACTGAGTGGGACTTCACCAACGGCAGTGAGCCAGGGGGAGTCAACGGGAGTGACCCGAGGGAAGTAGTGAGCTATCCCTGAATCTTTGTAAAGGCAGTGAGCCTGGGACAGACTGACTGTACCCGAACTTGTGTAATCTACAGCTTGTGAAGCATAGTGGATTTTGGTACGACCGACAACCTGTCGGCGTATGCTCCTTGGACGTAGCCCTTAGTGGTGAACCAAGTAAAAATGGTTGTGTCTTCTCTGTGCTTGTGAATGTTTTCTTTCTGATCATAATCTTCATACAGGTTCAACAAGTTCCTACCAACGTGGGAACAAGATCCATCACATTAAAAGAAAAAGTGGTCACCCTGATTCACCCCTCCCCTCTCAGGGTGTCCCGGGGTCCTTCAGATGAGACACAAATATTAGTTTTGGGGAATACATAGTTTCAATCAAGACACGCTTTTTGGTGAATTTAATAATTTTTTAAATAAATTTTGTTTTAATAAAATATTTTTATTAAATAATATTTATTAAATATAAATTATAATATAATTTTACAAAGTCAAATATAATTTTTATAAGGGTCAGAAAATTATTATTTTCAAAAACCCCATAATTTTTTAATAAATGAGTATTTTTAATTTAAATGTGTAAATTATAATATTTATAGAATTTTATCGATAAAATAAATATTATTTTTGAAATCAACATGTCCAAGTTATCCAATGGTGATTTTTTCATAATTTTTTGAGATAGTCAAATTTTTTGGTAAAAAATAAATATGATATAAATATACGATATGTTTTATGACATCATAATGACCCAAAAGTGATGTTATATATGACATAAAATTTATCCATAACCAAATATATATTTAACCTTTAAAATAATGTGTTTTTGGGAATATTTGATTAATTTTATAAACCCTTAATGAATCCTCCAAAACCAATATTATATTTTAAGGTTTTAAAATCAATTATTTAAAACATGATTCACTTCAACATCACCAATGGTGTTATTTTATTATTTAGGTTTTTGTTCTTATAAAATAACTAAATCCTCCCCTCTTTGGTAGAAACTAAGTTAAAAAACCATGGGATGGTTTGTGGTTTGGATTAATTTATTATATAGAGTCCAAAACCTATGTCTATAAATTAATAAAGAACTCCCCTCCCTTTCAATATATAAACCCACCCAATATCCTATTCATATTTACTAAAAACCATTAGGTAATTAATTTACTCTTACATTACCACTCTATATTCCTCCTAAGGTTCTCCCAATCTCTTAATAATATCCTCCAAATCTTTTAGAAGCACCCTCACAAGGTAAGGGATCCTCCCCTTCTCATCTTTATTCAAGAACCTCCTTTATATTATGCATTTTTCCCTTATTTTTCATGTTGGGATATGTTTTAATACATCCATATTACTACCATTATGATTTAAAATTGATTATATACCCCCATTCACTCTAATTAATCCCTCCCATTAACCTTTATATACCCCCTTATTCTGTCGAAATTATCCTGCGAATTTCTATACAAGATATTTGTGAATTGAATACCTATCTCCATTTCTACTAAAGGGTATTAAATTAGATATAAATATTTTTAATTTAGTTGTTAATTCCACCTATGTATCCCACACTTATTAATAGTGGGATTATATTGATGAAATACACCCTTTATGTGGTATGATCTATGTGTCACACTTATGCATGTACATGATATGAATGTGATGGGTGGACCTAGAATTATATAGCTCTACAATGAATTGGGTAATGTTTTAATCTCATGATATTCCATGTATGGTTCATGGATTGTTATCCTATGAAAATTATGTTATTATGTCTTGGTGTTCATCCTTTACTTTTGTTTATGATGTCATGTTTTATATTGTTTCCACATTCCTATGTTGCTTTTATGTTATCATATTATATCATGATTCAATGTTCAATTTTATGATTATCACCAATTTTGTGTCTTTTTGATACAACAATTGACTAACATGTATTACATTTATCATATTATGCTTTAATTATTTCCTTATGGGGATTTATAGCTCACCCCTTTCTTGTGTATGCCCCCCCTCGAGTTATCCAGTACAGTTTTAGAAGAATGATGGAATACTAAAAGCATGTTATGGAAGTTTTAAATAATTTCATTATACAAATATTTAAATTTGTTATGTTATGTACTTAATTATCCATATACACTAGGCCTCATGATGTTCTGGGGTTTTATTAAGTGTATCTTTATGTAATATATCAAGAAATAATGTGCATTAAAGATATGGGTTTCCATATGGTGAGAGTACATAAATCATCAGGGAACCACCTATGAGGTCCCATATATAGAAATTAAATTCAGGGATATGTTCACATTACATGATCTAAATAATAAATAAATAACTTTAGGATACTAAATAAAACACACCACTGTCGATCCTCAGGTATGTGACCTCAATGAACCATACCTACATCGACCGGTATTAGGGTGTCTCTTAGTATGTCCTAATGACCATTCCAACCACCATAATGACCCAGGGGGATTTCACCCTAGTATACAGATAAATACCTTGGGGATAAACTATCCTTAGTATATAATGATAATGATGTGAGGTTTAAACTCATCATGGTATACATGGTAACGACCTAAGGTAAGTTCTATCCCAGTATCATGAACTAGGGACTGTTATATCCCAGTATACAATGATCTTGTTACATATCACCCCTCTTCATTGGCTTAAGTCGAGGTGGAAGTACTAATTGGCCTTAAGTGATATACCCAAGGTTCCAAAGGCTAGTAATAAATGCAGGTATTCGATATATTTGGGGGATTATTTTCACTTTTGAAAATAATACAGGCCAACTAAACATGTCATATTAACATAACCACTACATGATTCATGATAAAAAAGTAAAACAACTCAATAAATTACCATTTATATCAAAATAAAACTACAAGGAGTACCATAGTGGAAGACTACACATATCAAAGTACATAATATAATACAAACCAACAAAATTCAATGACTCCAAGACATAGATCTATAACTCCACACCTATCTTCAAGCTAAAACACTAAAAAATCTCCAAAGCATCATGATGTACCACTAAAGAAATGGGATACTTTAATGTGTCTCGGAATACAACATCTGTAAAATCACCAAAGTGCCAAAGTAGGGGGGTGAGTAATGAAACTCAGTAGAATTTTCCCAAATGAATTCACTACTCACACCACTAGGATAGAAAAATTAAGCTCATTTATATAAAATCATTTATATAAAACCATTTATCTAGTTCAAAAATTTCAAATAAGACAAACACATCCATACCAAAATAGTTTACCCAAATAAACATATTTCCAAGGAAAGTAACCAACAAGTCATTAGAAAATTTTCCATTACATATTGGCATAACCCATTTCATTTTACATGACCCAATATATACACCTCATCAACATACATAGCTTAACCACCCAAGATTCATGTTACCATTGATGGTGGAACTTAAAGTCCATACCCTAACCCCTTTTTATTATGGTACTTCAAGACCACATTCCAACTCTTTTTTTGTGGTAATTAATGACCACTAACCATCCCCATTCTAACTCATGCTTAACCATTTGAGCCAAATAATGGAAAACCAAAATTTTATAAATCCATGCTACCCAAAAAATGTCAAAATAAAACCAAACATTTATACCCAACAACATTGCAACTAAACATTCCAAAATCATTTTAATAATACAATCCTTTTATTGAAAATACCTTTAATCCAACAACCATGCAAAAAAATATTTCAACCAAACATGCAAAAATCATTACAATAAAAAAATAATTTTATTGAAAACATTTACATAAATCAACCCAAGAAAATGATTTTAAAAACATCATTTTAAAATCCAAAAACAAATCATTTTCACTATAATATCGTATTTTCACCAAAATCCAAAAATAATCATCAAAGGGGTTTCAACCATGATTTTCATATCAATTTCACAAACAATTTAAATAAAAACAATTAATTTAAATCAAGAATCCTAGTTCTAGAAAGAGGAGTCGAGAGTGAATCCACTTACCTCAAGGGTTTTGGGGAAAACAACAAATGGAAAAAAACTCTCACCAATCCAACAAAAAACTCCACAACTCTGCCTTAGATACCTTCCCTTAATAACAAAAAATCCAAATCTCACCATGATTGGAAAGAAAAATTCTAGATCTATCTACAAAGGAACTAGATCTAAGAAACTGGGATAGAGAGAGAGAGGTAGATCTAAGAAAAACCAAGAAAACTAACACAAATGAGACTTACTAAGGAATATCTAGATTTACTACACCATGAAATTCCTTCAAAACACTTCCAAAATGATGGGGAGAGGTTCCCTAGCCTTTGGTAGGAAGAAACCCCGAGTGAGGTCTATTTTGGGGAAAATGAGGTGTTTATGGTTAAAATAGAGTGAGATCCATTTTTTAAAACCCATTTTTTAAACCATGCACAGTTAGGAAAACTGTTCACTAACCATGCACCATCTACTACCTCAAGGAGCATCTCGTATGGTTTTCCCACATAGTTAAACAAATAATTCATCAACTGTGCAAAATCCCACTATCTCGAGTTGCACGGTTTTCCTAGAGTGGACACACAGTTTGGAAAATTGTGCACCTTAATCGTGCACCTTCTCCCTAGACCCTGCCTCATTGTGCACAATTTCATTCAAGTGTTTCATGGTTTCCACTAATTGTTCTCAAACCATGCACCATTATTAAAGCCCCAGAAACATTCCAAAGTACTTCTAAACTCTCCCAAAATTTACCCAACCACTTTATATGCATAAAAAGGCATAAATAAAGGTGTACATACCAGAAAATGAGGGTTCTACATTCTCCCCACCATTATCCTTTTCATCCTTAGAATGTAGAAAACCATTGCTTTCTCAAAATAGTTTGTCACATTGCTTGACGATTTCTTTCTCCCATTCCTAAGTCTCCTCCTAAATCTGACAATGTTTCCAAAAAAACCCATACTAGACCAATGTTCTTCTCATGAAATAATATCTATTACCTATCCATAATCCACATTGGCATGTGCACCAATGAATTATCCATTTCTAACTCAATATTATACCATCAAATCACATGGTCAAGATCAGGCTGATACCTATTCAAATGAGATACATGAAACGCATTATTCACTACACTAAACTATAGTGGAAAATACAACTGATATAAAATCTCTCTAACCTATTAAATTATCTCAAAAGGACTAATGTATCTTGGATATAAATTTCCCTTATTTCCAAAAAGATGATGTCCAATCCTAGGGCAGATTCTCAAGAACACAAGATTACCAACCTCAAATGACAATAGTCGTTGATGATAATCCGCATATGATTTCTGATAGCTCTCATTTGTCTATATTCTCTTCCTAATCAACTGAATCTTCTTTGTAGTCTCTTATACAAGTCTTGGCCTAACCATCAAAGTCTCTCCTATTTCCACCCAACAAAGTATAGAACGACATGGACACCCATACAATTATTCAAATGGAGAGATATGTTTTGAGGCCTGATAAATTTTATTATATGAGAACTCCACCAAGGTTATGTGATCCTCCCATGATCCACCAAATTCCATCACACAATCCCACAACATGTCTTCTAATGTTTGTATCGTCCTCTTGGATTTCCCATCAGTCTAGGGATGATACATTGTACTCATCGTTAACTGAGTTCCAAGGTCTTGTTGTAAAGATTTTCAAAAATGAGATGTCAACCTTGGATATCTATCTAATACAATTGAAACTGATACCCCATTTCTCTTTACCACCTCATAGATATATATTTTGGATAGGTCCTCCACCATATGAGATTCAAAAATAGTGTTTAAATGGGCCAACTTTGTGAGCTGATCCACTATCACCCATATGGAATCGTTCTTTTGAACCATTCTTGGGAGACCTATAACAAAATCCATAGCTATCGGCTCCTATTTCCACATAGGGATAGGTAAATAATGCAACATACCTGCTAGTTTCTAATTCTCTTCCTTGACATTCTGATAAGTCAAGCATCTCAAAACAAACTCATTTTCCTTATTTTTCATACCCACTAACCAAAACTACTCTTTAAACACCTTATACATATTCTGTATTCCATGGTGAATCGACTATCTCAATTGATGGTATACACTCAGAATTTTTTCCTAAAAATCCACCAGTACAACCATCTGATTCTGAAACCACAAAACTAAATTCTTGACTAGTTTTCATCCTTTAATGGACTCCCCACCATTGAGTTTTGATCTCATAGCCACACACTTTGAATCAGATGCCTACACCTCTTCAACCATTATAATAAAATCAGGAACTAATAAAAGTGGAAAGAAAACCACTACATCACCTTAGTCTTCACATTCGAAACACATGTCGGTTATGACTTACATCAACTGTCATTAATCAGAATCTTATTTTTCCACTTGAGCTTAATACTTTCTGCTTAATGAATCTTCCACTGAATTTCCTTTACCTGATTTATACATCAAGTCAAATTCAAACATCTAGAGATACTCCATCCATATCTTTTGTTCAAATTCAAATCTATTTGTGAGAAATATTCTTTAGACACTTATGATCAATAAACACCATGAATTTTTCACTGAAGAGATAGTGACACAAAGTTTTCAAAGCATTCACTATAGAATCCAATTCCAAATCATGTTTTGGGTAGTTCTTCTCGTGAAACCTCAACTTCCATGATCCATATGAAACCACATGATCCCATGGCATGAGAAAACACCCCAACACTGATCCCAATGAATCTTAATACAACATATACCATTTTCCTGGTTATAGAAAAACCAAGATCGGTCTGGATACAAATCAACACTTAATCTCTTTAAAAGACTTCTAACATTCCTCATTCCATTTAAATGGAACATTCTTCCTCTTCAAAGGTGTCATCAGTGAATCTAATCATTATAAATCATGAATAAATCCTTGGTAATACCTAGATAGATCAAGGAAACTTCATATTTCAAAGACATTCTTTGCTAGTTTCCAAGAGATAAAAGCCTCTATCTTTTTTGGATCCATTGAAACACCTTTCTTAGAAATAACATGGCCAAGGAAATGTACCTATTCTTTCCAAAAATAACATTTTGATAATTTTTCATACAACTGATGATCTCTTAAGATTCCCAACACTATCATTAAGGGTTTCTCATGATCATCCATTGTTCTTGAATACGCCAAAATAACATCGACAAACACCAGCACAAAAGAATCCAGATATCTCTGAAATATCAGATTCATCAATTCCATAAAGTCCACTGGTGAATTTTTAAGACCAAGAGGCATCACCACATACTCATAATGGCCATATCTACTTTTGAAAGTTGTTTTTAGAATATCCTTGTTCTGAATCTACAATTGGTGATATCTAGATCGCAAGTAAATTTTGGAGAACCATTGAGCTCCCCTCAATTTATCGAATAGATCATTAATGTGTGGAAGTGGATACTGATTCTTTATCATAACTTAGTTAAGATTGTAATAATCTATACAAATCCAAAGAGTTTCATCCACCTTTTTAACAAAAAAATACCAATGTTTCCCATGGATACATGTTAGGATGAATGAAACCATTGTTTTCTAGGTACTCCAACTTCACTTTCAATTACCTCAATTCTATTGGTTCCATTAGATAAGATGGAAGGTAAATAGTACTGGTCCTCAAAAGAAGATCAATCGTAAACTCCACTTCTCTTATGGGTGGAACCCTAATAAATATTCAGGAAATAAAACCAAAAATTGATCCAAAACTGCTGGAAAACTAATCTTCTTAATGTCTTCCCTCGATTCCAAATACAAAGCTACCAACTGATATGAGATCATCCCATCTACTAGTTCCAACAAGCCTATTTCACCCACCTTGACATTCTTTTCTCCTCTAAATATATTCTCAATCCCATCCTTAGTCATGAAACTAATTGTTCATGTATAATAGTCGATGTGATCTGTTAAAATTTTCATCCAATCTATATCCATGATTGTATCACAGAAATCCATCTCAATCACTGAGATGTCCCATGTAAACTTGACTCCATTAACCATTAAACAAAATTCTCTACACATAAAGAAATGAATTTATCTTTGATCAAGAGGAGTTTTAAGCTTCAAAACAAAAGGCACCATTTCCACATTTAAACCCAACAAATAAAAATCATGATAAGCAATAAAGGAATGAGATGCACTCATATCAAACAATGCTTTCATAAGGATAGAATTCAAAATAATCATACATCTCATTGTTTATGGTCCAGGTTTATCACCAACCACAACTTATTCAGATCTTTATACCTTCTTACTTGCCACACTTATTACCATCTAAAATTTCCTTTACTGGGGAGTCATGGTATTCCTAGAATTTTCATGGATAAATCACTTCTACTGACAAGGGGTATTCTGCTACCCTCGTCCTATCGAATCATAAGATGCCTGTGACCCCTGATAAGTGTCTCGAACACCCAACCATGGAGCATTAAGATAATAATGCCAAATATTCCCCATCTTGTTTCAATTATGTAATGTTCTAGGTTGTGTCATACACTCTCAATTCATGTGTCTTAGAGATCCACATTGGAAACATCTTATATTACTCTTAGTCTTTATAGGAATATTCATTGATCCTACTATCAGATTCTAATCCATACTCCCACTTTAAAAATAAGTGTCCCACTTCTTCTTTCTCCCCACACAACTGTATCTCTATTTACCATATCTGTATAATCTATTATATAGATCACCAAAATCATCAAACAAATTTCCTGCCTCAACCCCGATTCAGTAATTCATGCCTTCAAAGACACACTGGCAGCAACCTCAGGTGAAAAATGAACTAAATTCATGAATTTCACTGCATATCCTGTCACTAAAAGGTTCTCCTACTTCAAACTAAATAAGTCTATTGTTTTTTGAATTCTGAACGTGTGAGGATAGATTTATTTGTTGAACAATTCCTTGAAATCCTCTTATTCCATACCTTGGTCCACTTTATCCAGGACCACTAACTCCCACCACTGACATGCAAGGTCTTCCAATGTGTAAATAACTAATTTGACTTTCAATTCTGCTAGTGTACCTAGGAAATTGAAAATTTTATTCATCCTATTCAACCACGTATCCACCTTTTCTGGTTCTAAATCTCCCTAAAAGATTGGTGGATTATACTTATGAAACTGAATGGAATGATCCACATGCCTTGGCTCATACCTCAGGTTCCCTCTATCCACTGCCTAAAAGGCTTGGACTATACTCTGAACTAGCTTTTGGTCCACCTATGGTTTAGGTGTAACCACATTTTTAGCAGCTTCCTCCAGTTTGTTTCTACGACACCTACCAGGTGCCATTTTCTATTCACATAAGATACTCCATAAGTGTCACTCTCTAGCCACTGAAGGCCTAAAAATTTAAAATTCTATCTCATTCCAACTATCATAACCATGATTTCCATAATTTAATATTTTCCATGTTTAATAATTTTTGAAAAATCCACCATGTTTTTAAAAATCAACCCATTTTCAAAATACCACAACCGTTCTATTTTCAAAATCACACATTTGAAATAAATTTCCAGATTTTTCAAAAATAAACACATTCATACCCAAAACATAAATCATTTCTCCAAATTAAATGTGCAATACTAGTGGGTAGTCATTCCTCTAATGCATATCATGCTCTTCTCATTGGATAAACCCATGAAAATGAGATTTTAATGCCTATAAGTGTCTCCAAAAAACTTATGTACCCAACTATCTGGTAACTTGAAGTTCAGAAAAAAAAAGTTTAACGATATTTTTTTATGCTATGCATTTCAAGTTTTGACTATCCTACTCCTTTCTACCATAGTCAAGGAATAAACTGAGAACGAATGCCAACTCCAAGACCTAAAATTGGTGCCAAAGGACCGAACAAAATGATACCACATGTACCATCCCACCCCTCCCCATTTTCTTGAGTCGATGAGGAAGATCTAATTGGTCTTAAGAGACATTACCAAGGTTCCCAAGGATGGAAATAAATTCCAAGGGATTTAATACAGTTGGGGGATGATTTTCCCTTTTGAAAATAAAATAGCCCAACCAAACATGTCATATCAACATAAAAACTACATGATGCATGATAAAAAAGTAAAAAAACTCAAGAAATTACCATTGATATCAAAATCAAACAACAAAGAGTACCACAGCGGAAGACTGCACATATCAAAGTACATAACAGAATCCAACCCAAAAAAACTTAGCGAATCCAAGACATGGATCCATATCTCCACACACAGATCCAAGATCTAACACTATAAGACTTCCCAAGAATCATTATATACCACTAAATAAATGATATTCTTTACCTTTACCTATGTCTTGGAATACAACATCTATAAAAGCACCAAAGTGACAAAACAGGGGGTGAGTAATGAAACTATGTAGGATTTTCCTAAATGTATTCCTTACTCACACCACTAGGATAGAACAAGTTAGCTCGTTTATATAAAATAATTTTTATAAAACCATTTAAACATTTCATTAATTTCCATCAATTAAAAAACATCCATACCAAAACAGTTTACCCAAATAAACACATTTCCAAGGAAAGAAACCAACATGCAATTAACCAGTTTTTCTATTAAATATTGGCATAACCCATTTCATTTCACATGAGCTAATACATACACCTCATACATATACACAACTCAACCACCCAAGATTTTTGTTACCATTGATGGTGGAACTTCACAGCCATACCCCATACCCTTTTTATTGTGGTATTGCACAACCACATTCCAACTCTTTATTGGTGGTACTTCTTGACCAATAATCATCCCCATTCTAACTCACACTTAACCATTTAATCCAAAAAATTCCAAACCAACATTTTCCCAAGACAATCTACCCAAAAAGTGTCAAAACCAAACCAACCATCTATACTCAACAACATTTCAACCAAACATGAAAAAATCATTTTAATAAAACAATCCTTTTATTGAATACACCTTTAAGCCAACAAACATTCCAAAAAATATTTCAACCAAAAATGAAAAAATAATTTCAATAAAATAAGACTTTATTGAAAAAATTTCACAGTAAATTTCCATAAATAAACCCAACAAACCAATTTTAAAATCATCATTTTAAAATCCAATAATAAAGTATTTTTTACAACAATATCACATTTTCCCCAAAATATAAAAAACATCACGAAAGGGGTTTTAACTGAGCTTCACACACAAATTTCAAAATCAATTTAAATGAAAACAATGAATTGAAATCAATCCTTCTAGTTATAGAAATAGGAGTTGAAAGTGAAGCCACCTACCTCAAGGGTTTTGGAGAAAATGACGAAAGGCACAAAACTCTCACCAATCCAGTCAAAACTCCACAAATTCAACTTAGATCCCTTCCCCTAAAAAAATAAAAATCTCAACATGATTGGCAATAAAAAACTTAGATCTATTTGTAATATAACTATATATAAGAAACCAAGAGAGGGAACGAGAGATGTATATCTAATAAAAACCAAGAAAACTATTATAAAGAAGACTTAACAAGGAAGATCCATCTTTACTGCAATAAAAAATGCCTTCAAAACACATCCAAAATTATAGGGAGAGGTTCCCTAGACTTTGGGTGGAAGAAATACTGAGTGAGGTCCATTTTGGGTAAAATGAGGTGTTTAGAGTTAAAATCATGTGAGATCCATTTTTTAAACCCATTTTTTATTTTATGCATGGTTAGTCATAGGGTTTGGAAAAAAATCACCAACCACTGCCTAAAGGAGCATCTCACATGGTTGGCCTGCACAATTAGAGAAACCATGCGCCAACTATGCCAAATCCCACTATCCCAAGATTCACATTTTTCCTAATGTGTACGCATAGTTTGGAAAACTGTGTACCTTAACATTGTGCTTCCTCTTCGATCCCTTCCTCATTGTACATGGTTTCCTGCAAGTGTTTCATGGTTTTCACTATTTGTGCTCAAATTGTGAACCCTTTGAAAATCCCCAAAAACCTTCCAAAAGCCTTCAAAAATAGCCCCAACATTACCCAAACACTTTATATACATAAAAATACATAAATAAAGGGTTGCATACCAGAAACCGGGTGTGCTACGGGTCCCATATGCTAAGCCCCAACAGTGAGAGAGACTTGACCATGCCTGCTAAAGATCCCAAAATCCATAGAATCTCACATGTGTAAAATCTATCCTCTACCTAGAAGCAATTTAATCCTGGATAAAAATACATGGCAACCCCACCAGTAGTTTCACAGAACTCTATACTAGATGAGTTTTCATTAGTATCATGAACCAACCAACAAGATATTTGTTCCATTTAGTTTCAAAGACCACCCCAAAGGTCAAATACCATTACCAGTAATAATATGTATAAATAAACCATATTCATGGGCTTACATCTTCCCAAACCACCATATAAACCATGATCAGACACCCCAGGTCTGCACTAACTCGTCACAACTGAAACATGCTCATAATAATGATTCTGGTTCTAAGGTAACACCAATGATCACCAATTCCATTTCTCAAGACATTATATTATCGAGTTCCTACTAGGGTCTTCTAATTCATAACACGGCAAGGAAAACCTACATGGGACCTTCAGGTCAATACGTAACATGGGCACCCTACTTGGATCCCTCTAGTCATGTCATAGAAAAGGCACCTTACTTGGGGTCCTTAATCTCATATATTACATCAACAAAACTTAACCACCAAAATCCCCGTATAGGAAAAACATGGTTAAGCCCCCATAGGATTCATTTTAGAGATAGAGTAGTGCCCAATCATATCCTAGGTCACTCTAGGTCAGACTAAATACCCATGCTTCACCAACCTACCCATGGTCCATCTGCCTAAGCTAATCGCATCCCAAATATGGGGGGGAGATAACTCACCCTATGGTTATCTTAATGAACCCAGTGGATATAGGGTATCACAAGTGTCATAAAAGGCCAAATACTAGTCCATTTATCCCAAAACACCACTTACCACTACTCGGGGTCAATCAAGGAACCTATACTAAAGCCACCCAAAACCTTTAATTTAGATGAACTCCTCAAGGGGGTTCATATATATCATGGTATACGTCCATCATCAAGCCTCAACCATCAATGATTGGGGAGATAGGGATGAAGATCAAGGGTCTAACATGGGCCCTATAATTTATTATGATACACAAGGAATTCACTTTAAGTTAACCAATGAAATTAAATTAAACCATTTAATTCAAATTAAACAATCCAACTAATAATATTGGGATCACTAACAATAATTTGTGAGACCACACATGTCACATACATATATCAAGATGTGAAATACTATATAGAGAATAAAATAACTATCTACCTCATTAAAATATTTCTCCTACTTTAAACAATATACCGACGGCTCCTATCAAGCCTTGACCCTGCCTTGTCCTACCCCGAGATCTCACCTGAGCATCTATCCCAATACATAAAATCCAAATTAATTAATTAGATACAAAAATAATAATTCAAAATATTATAATTTAATTCTAAATTTATATAATTCATCATAATTTATGAAACACCAGCCAAGTAGCCTCATCACACCCAAACTGCAACCAATACATGCAGGAGGTCCATGCCATGATCTTGGAACCAACCCAGGTGAATGACCTATCAACTAACATCATTTAAAAAATTAATATAATTAAAATTAAAGAAAAATACTAATAAAATATCACTAAGTGACGTACCTTCCTCAAATCACCATGCAACATCATCCAGATGGCGTTATGGGATGTGTAACAACCCAAACTTTTATTAATGAAAATTCCTCATGATCTAATTAAATGTATTATTATGTAAAATGGTTATATAAAACATATATAATTCCTTGGTTTTATGTTTTTGGATTTTAAAATATTGTTATTAATTGTTACTGTTGTTAATATATCCATTGAACAGTGATCATGTGATTAGTATAAATATAGGGCTTTAAAAATCCAATTTACTCAAAAAAAGGAAGAGATGGCCTCTTCCAATAGAATTGATCCATACGAAACCCATATTTCAAAGCTCGGAAATGAGGTAGCATCACTGGGATTCGATCTTGACCAAGCCCAATCCGATCTTGAACACATTAAACTTGAATGAAACTGCCTACAGGAGAAGTGGAACTTGATAGAGATTTCCACCCGAGTGATGTTATCCGAGCCACCCCAAGAGTTTGTCACCATCACACACCTTAACCTTAGGTCTTATGCAGGTGTCATAAGGGGTTATATAACAAGACCCTATCACTAATATTATGTGCATTATTGTTGTATAGAATAAATAATATACATTCTTTTTATTACTGTTACTTTGTAAATAGTTTTTAAAGCACAAATAGTATTTTTAGTTAATATTAAATTAAGAAATATATTTTGATGAATTAATGGATTTTTGAATTAAACAATATTTTAATAAAATATTATTACTAAATTATATTTATTAAATATGAATGATCGTATAATTTTTATACAATTGTAATTTTTATTTGAAAACTATTTTTGTCAAAACCCATGAATTTTTTATAAATGCTGGTTTTTATTTCAAAAGTTAAAATTTATATATTAAGAAAATTATTTAGATAAAATGAATATTATTTTTGGATTCAGGGTGTCTAAATTATCTAATGGTGAATTTTTCATAATTTTCTAAGACTGTCGAATTTTTGGGTAAAAATTAAATATCGTTTAAATATATAATGTGTTTTATGACATCATAATGACATAATAGTGATGTAATAGAATACTATAAAAAATATGTTCGGCCAATATATGTTTTATCTTTAAAATAATGTGATTTTAGATTTCTTTGATTAATTTTACAATGCCTTAGAACATTTTAAATTTTTAAAATGATTTCCTTGAGAGTGTGACTCTCCTCCACATAAGAATGCCTAATATTTTAATAACTTCGGCCATTGGACTTATAAAATAATTTTTTCCACTCCAATTTTTTAAAAACAATGGTCAAAAACCAAGGGAAAAAACCATGATATGGTTTGTGGTTTTGATTAGTTTAATATGTAGTGTCCAAAACCTAAATAATAAAGAATTCTCTATCCTTTTCTGTATAAAAACACTCAATATCTCATTACTCTTCACTCAAAACCTTTTGATCTAGACTAAACTCTTACCTAGTCTCTCTAGAATCCTCCCAAGGTGCCCCAATCTCTCAAGAAATATCTCTCAAGCCTCTCTCAATCCTTTCGTATCACACTTCCAAGTAAGGGATTTCTTCCTTTCTCATTTTTGTCCAATTTTTCTCAAGTTGTTATAACCTTTTATTTTCAATTAAAAATGTTGGGCTATGGTTTAGTACCTCACCCATACTTCCCTCCTTATGATTTAATTATTATATACCTCTTTCTCTCTCATTAATTCCTCTCATGTACACCCGTTACCATGCCAAAATTTTGTAAGGTATTTCTCTCTCCTCATTTACATTCAATAAATTATTTTTATATTATGAATCTAAATTTCATTACATATGTGGGTATATCATGTTCCATGACCCCATTACTATCCATTTTCATGTATAAATGATAAGTTACCCATTTCTCTTTCATTACCCCATTTTATGATTTTTATTTGACGATGTTATGCTGCCGAAGTTACACCAAAATTTCCATGCCAAAATCATCATGTAAGTGAATACCATACCCATTTCTCTATCAAGGGTATTCACCTTTATGAACATATACTTGTTGATCTAGGACTTACATTTTTGTATTCCACATATTTTATTTGTGGAATAAATTATGTTGTTTAATGAATCCATGTTGTATGATCTATGTGGCATGCTTATGCATGAAATGAAATGATTAAGAAGGGTGAACCCTAATAGAGCTTCAATGCATTAGGTAAAGAATAGTATCATGATATGCCATGTGAAATGAGAGTTTCCTCATGATAATTAAAGTGAAATTAGGGTTTACTCATGCTAATTCAATTACAATGAGAGTTTACTCTTGTACCATGTGCTATGAACCTTGGCTCATGTTAATATCATGTTAATTGTTGTTGCCACATTTTGATGTTATGATAATCATGCTATATCATTACTTTATTTTAATGTTTCTATTGTGACCCATTGAAATTCTTATTTCCTAACATGTACTATATTCTTCATGTTATGACTTTTTTACTCCCTTAGTGGGCTTTATAGCTCACCCATTTCTTATGCATGTCCTCGGGTTATCCCATGAAATGCTAGGTTCAAAGGAATATTGTGGTCGTGTAAAAGAAGTTTTCAATAAATATGTTTTGTTTTATGTCTTAAGTTTTCATGTAGTGTTCTTAATTTCCTAATACACTATACCTCTCAATCCTTAGAGTTGTCTTAAGTGAAAGTTTATGTAATAAATCATGTTTAAGTGTGTAATAAAGAGCAGGGTTGTTATAGTTGGTATCAGAGGATAGGTTTAGTTATTTTTGGGATTAGTATTAGAAAACCCTAGTGAAATACTTAGGTATAAGACTAAGTATAATAAAAATATCCCTAAATTTTGGTGAGTATGGAGTATGTGGTTTATCAAGAAAATATATCCCTGTCTGGATACGAACAAGTAGAGGAGGCTCTGGCACAGATGTATCTACAGGTAAAACCTGAAAACACCATTTTGATCTAGACTCAAATGGTAACTGGTGCATTACAATGGGCCTTGCTGCACTCTTGGTTATGACACTCCCAGTGGATATGATTTGGTAAATTCATAATCTTAGTATGAACCATTGTTAAGGGAATAAAAAAATTCCCCTAACAATATATGTTGGGAAGTAGATCATGGATAACATTGATTGAAGCCTATAAATTCAAAAGTTAAGGAAATACATGTAATTTATAAGACATCCCTTTTTTCATTGGATTTTCCTTTATATGTTACCCCTAAATTTCCTTTTATTCCATCCAATAGCCAGTAATAGGAGGACTCGGGCTAACAATCGATGTGAAGATCAATGTGATGACTATTCTAATGAGATGTCCAATTCAATTGGATCAAGAATTGAAAACTTTGTCATGATACTATCTCAGTTAAATCAAGTTTTTAATAGATACATGATTCAAGATGAATGTTCAACCCCCACCCACCAAGAAAGAACAAGCCAAAATCGAGAGATTCAGGAGATAAAGGCCTCCTACTTTTAATGGATCATCTGATCCCTCAATCGCTGAACAATGGATCAAATTCATTGAGAAGATCTTCTCCATCCTTCAATGTTCTAAACAAGATAAGGTACTTCTGGATGCTTATCATATGGAGGGTGAAGCTGATCAATGGCGAACATTGATCAAAAATACGAAGCCTATGGAGGAGATCGATGAATTGGAATGGAAGGATTTTTGGAAAATGTTTTTTGATAAATATTTTCCTCACACCCTCCAACTTAATATAGAAAGGGACTTCCTTTCCCTCAAGAAAAAATATGACAATCCATTGGAGCGTATGAGGATAACTTCACAAGGATTTCACAATATGCCTCTGGCTTTGTCGTTACCCCCAAATGCAAGGTTGACTAATTCTTTGGTGGGATAAAATCTAGCCTACAAAAATCTCTTGTGATTCGTGACTTTGATATCTATGAGGAAATTTTCCAATGTTCCCTCAAAGTAGAAATGGATATTGTATAATCTTAGGGGTATCATGGGGATAAGAAGTGTAAGGTGGAATTTAATTCTGGTGGTCTGATGGATAAATCCAATGGTTCAAAGAAACTCTAGAACCCCCTTACCAATGTTACAGAAATAAGAACCCCAAAAATTTACTAAAGGGTATGAGGAGATGATTTTGGTGTGGAAGATAAGGACACATGGCCATTAATTGCCGAAAAGAAAAACCCGCTACTGTGATGGAGGACAGGTACACTCCGTTTGACCCTCAACACATTGTTCATTACTTCAACTACAAAGAACTAGGGCACTTTGAAAACCAATGCCCTAATCCAAGGGTTTTTAGAAGCAACCAACAACCTCTAAGGTAGAAAGGGTGAGATTTTTTCATCACTACCACCGAAGAAAACCCCAAAAATTAAGTGGTGACAGGTACACTAGTTATTTATTCAAGGATAGAGAACATTATTTTTTATTCTGGTTCTGCGCATTCTTTTATATCCCAAATGTTTAGTAGAACAATCCAAACACCACCACAAATCATGGAAGTAAATATTTCGGTGAGAACAAAAAATGGGGAAATTATTGAAACCTATGAATATAACTCCTCCCCTGTCACAATTGTTAGATTGAACTTCCCAGAGAACCTTTTTATACTCCCTCTAGTGGAATTTGATGCAATTCTTGGCATGTATTGGATTTCCCTATATAGATTCCACATAAATTGTCGTGAGAGGAAAATCACTCTTTATATGGAGAATCGACCCTCAATTCTGTACAAGTGCAAGGAAGAGGAAGAATATTTTTTAGCACCATCATATCAAGTGTGGATATTAGTGACCTATAAGCACATGTATCTTGCTCAGGTGATTGAGTTTATGGAAGAAACTATCCTTTAAGACATGCCTATTGTGAGGGAATTCACTGAAGTGTTTCTAGAGGAATTCCTCGGTCTTCCTCCTATAATAGATGTTGAATTCTCGATTGATTTTATACTTGGGGTATTTAAAATATCTAAGACTCCATATAGAATGGTTGTTATAGAGCTTTAGGAGCTAAAGAAACAACTACAGGAGATTCTACACAAAGGGTTTATACCCCCAAGTGCTTCACCATGGGGTGCACTAGTCCTCTTCATCAAGAAGAATGATTGGTTAATGCGCTTTTTCATTGATTATCGTGAGCTCAATAAAATCATTATAAATAACAAGTATCCTCTTCCATGAATTGATGACGTGTTCAATCAACTATGTGGAGAAAAACACTTCTCCAAGGTGGATCTATGGTCAGGATATTACCAAGTAAGGGTGAAGAAGAAGGATATCCCAAAAAATGATTTTTTTACAAGGTACAGGCACTATGAATTCATAGTAATGCCTTTCAGACTCACTAATGCTCCAAAAATATTCATGGGATTGATGAATGGATTCTTTAGATATTACCTCGACAAATTTTTGGTAGTCTTTATAGATGATATTCTAATATATTCCAAAACCAAGGAGGAGCATGAGGAGAATCTAAGCACTATACTAGAGACCTTGTGAAAGGAGAAGCTCTATGAAAAGTACAGCAAGTGTTTGTTCTAGTTTAAGGAAGTATCATTCTTAGGTCATAACATTACAATCAATAGGGTATCTATCGATCCCTCCAAGACATCTGCAATTAAGGTATGGTTGAGTCCAACATCGATGATGAATATTTGTACCTTCCTTGGGTTATCTGTATATTATCACTGATTTGTGAGAAATTTCTCACTATTGTCAAACCCTTTTACCAAGCTAACTCAGAAGGGAGTTAAGTTTTCTTAAAGTGATGAATGTGAAGAGAGCTTCAAGGATTTTAAAAGGAGGCTTATCATTGCACATGTGCTCACGCTACCCACAAGTGGATAACTTTTTGTGGTATTTAGTGATGCTTCAAAGAAGGGCATGGGATGTGTGTTGATGAAAAATAAAAAATTCATTTCTTATACTTTAAGGTAATTGAAATTTCATGAGAAAAACTATCCAACACATGATTTGGAGTTGGATACAGTAATATTCACTTTGAAAAAATTTAAGCATTACCTATTTGGGGAGAAATGTGAAATATATACAAATCACAAAAGCCTCAAGTATATATTCACACAGAAAGAGTTGAACGTGTGCCAACGAATATGGTTAGAGCTAATCAAATACTATGATTGCTCAATCAATTACCACCTTGGGAAAGTGAACAAGGTGGAAAATGCTCTAAGTAGAAATTACCCAACAATTCTATCATTGATGAGAATTGAAAATGATCCAATCTTCTTAGATTTAATGAATATTGACATGGGAATCATAAATAAGGGAACATCATAAATCCTTTCACAAATGATTGCTAAACTATCTCTTTCAGAAAGGTAAAGTGATGCTCAAAAGGATGATGTGGGAATTTATAAGAAAGTGGAAACTATCAGAAAAAGAAAATCCTCAGAGTTCAATGTTAATGAAGAAAGAATTGTGAGATTTGGGTCAAGACTATGTGTTCTATAAAATCCAAAGTTAAAGAATGAACTTTTGGATGATGCACATAGTTTTAATTTCTCAATTCACCCAAGAAATAGAAAGATGTATTGAGATCTCCTAGAAAATTATTGGTTGGATAACATGAAGAAGGAGATCGCTAAGTATATATAAAAGTGTCTGTTATGTCAGCAAGTGAAGGATGAGAGGCAGAATTATAAGGGGATGATGCAACCATTACCCATACCAACATGGTAAGGTAGAACATCACCATGGACTTTGTCACCGGACTTCCAAATAAATACAAAGGAAACAATTCTATCTAGGTTGTTTTGGATCATCTTACAAATATTGCACACTTCATTTCAATTTGGGAGGATTTATCATTGGATCGAATGTCATCGATACATATAATATAAGTGGTAAGGCATCATGGAGTAACACTATCTATTGTATCTGATCGAGATCCAAGATTCACCTCTAAGTTTGGAAATAATCTCTAACATGCTATGAATACTGATCTAAACTTTAGTATAGATTATCATCCTCAAATTGATGGCCAATCTAAACGGACTGTCCAAACACTTTAAGACATGTTAAGAGCATGGTCAATGGACTTAAAATGTGGAAAGGATCAACATCTTCCTCTGGTTAAGTTCTCTTACAATAACAGTTTCCACTCAAGAATCCAAATGGATCCTTATGAAGCCCTTTATGGGAAGAGGTGTAGAACATCGGCATTTTGGGATGAAGTTAGGGAGTGAAAACTTCTAGGTCCAAAAATGGTTGAAGAAATGGTGGAGAAGGTTAAGACCATCCAACGGCACATTAAAGCTACTCAGAGTCGATAAAATATCTATACTGATAGTCATTGATGAGACCTAGAGTTTAATGTTGAAGACATTGTATTCCTCTACATATCACCGTGGAATAGATTTATGAGATTTTGGAAGAATGGAAAGCTTATTCCAAGGTACATCGGCCCTTTTGAGATCCTTGATCGCATTGGAGTAGTAGCCTATCGACTAACACTCCCACTGAACCTGCCTCAAGTACATGATGTATTTTATGTATCACTCTTGAGGAAGTAAATACTTGACCCATCTCATGTACTCAATCCATAGGTGATATCATTGGATAATGACCTCTCCTATGAAGAGAAGTCAGTGAAGATCTTAGATCATAGGGAAAAAGTTCTATGAAATAATACAATGCCCCTCATCAAGGTGTTGCGGAGAAACCAAAAGTTTGAAGAAAAGACGTGGGAATTGGAGGAAGCGATGAAGAAAAGTTTCCCTCATCAGTTTTAGTGTGGGAAAAGGAAATTTCGAGGGAAAATTTCTTAATGGGGGAAGATTTTAACGAACCAAAATTTTATTAATGAAAATTCTTCTTGATCTAATCAAATATATTATTATGTAAAATGGTTATATAAAACATATGCACTTCCTTGGTTTTATTTTTTGGATTTTAAAATACCATTAATAATTTTTAACATTACTAATATAACTATTGAACAGTGATCACATGATTAATATAAATATAGGGCTTTAAAAAATCCAATTTACTCAGACAAAGGAAGCGATGGCCTTATTCAATAGAATTGATCCATACAAAGCCCATTTTTCGGAGCTCGGAAAGGAGGTAGCATCACTGGGCTTCTCTCTTTACCAAGCCCAAGATGTGCTTCAACGCGTAAATCTTGAATGGAACTACATACGGGAGAAGTGAAAGTTGATAGAGATTACCACCCAAGTGATGTTAACCGATCTACCCCAAGAGTCCATCACCATCGCACACCTTACCCTTAGGTATTATGCGGATTTAATAAGGGGTTATGTAAAAAGACCTTATCACTATGACTATGTGCATTATTTTTTTATAGAATTAATAATATGCATTTTTTATTATTGTTACTTTGTAAATAGTTTTGAAATAAAAAATAGTATTTTTAGTTAATATTCAATTAAGAAATCTATTTTGATGAATTAATGGATTTTTGAATTAAATAATATTTTAATAAAATATCATTTTCTAAATTAATTTTTATTAAATATGAATGATCGTATAATTTTTATACAATTGTAATTTTTATTTGAAAGCTGTTTTTGTCAAAACCCATGAATTTTTTATAAATGTCGGTTTTTATTTTAAAAGTGAAAATTCACATATTTATAAAATTATTTAGATAAAATGAATATTATTTTTGGATTCAGGACATCGAAATTATCTAATGGTTAATTTTTCATAATTTTCTGAGACATTCGAATTTTTGGGTAAAAATTAAATACCGTTTAAATATATAATGTTCTTTATGACATCATAATTACCTAATAGTGATGTAATAAAATACTATAAAAATTATTTTCGGCCAATATATTTTTATATTTAAAATAATTTGATTATATATATTTTTGATTAATTTTATGGTGCCTTAGTGGACCCTCTAAGACTTATAAAACATTTATCTTTTTAAAATGATTTCCTTGAGAGTGTGACTCACATCCACATAATCAAGCCTAATATTTTACTAATTTCGGACATTAGGCTTATAAAATAATTTTTTCCTCTCCACTTTGAAAAAAACCATGGGAAAAAACCATGGGATGGTTTGTGTTTTTGATTAGTTTAATATGTAGTGTCAAAAACCTAAATAATAAAGAATTCCCTCTCCTTTCCTATATAAACCCACTCAATATCCCATTACTCTTCACTAAAAAACATTTTATATTGACAAAACTCTTCTCTCCTATCTCTATAATCCTCCCAATGCGCCCCAAGCTCTCAAAAATCTTCTATCAAGCCTCTCCCAAGCCTTTGGGATCACACTTCCAAGTAAGGGATTTCTTCCTTTCTCATTTTTGTCCAAATTTCTTTATGTTGTTATACCCTTTTATTTTCAATTATAAATTTTGGGTATGATTTCATACCTCCCCCATACTACTCTACTTATTTTTTAATGATGAGATACATATTTCTCTCTCATTAATTCCTCTCATGTACACCCGTTGCCATGCTGAAATTCTGTAAGGAATTTCTCTCTCCTTATTTACATTCAAGAAATTATTTTATATTATGCATCTAGATTCCATTACATGTGTGGGGATATTATGTTCCATGACCCTATTATTGTCCATTTCATTTATAAATGATGAGATACCCCTTTCTCTCTCATAAACCCATTTTACAATTTCTATTTGATGTCATTATGCTACCTAAGTTACACCAAAATTTCCATGCCAAAATCATCGTGTAAATGAATACCATACACATTTATCTATCAAGGGTATTCATCTTTATGCACATTTACTTTTTGATTGAGGACTTACATTTATGTATTACACATATCTTATTTTTGGAATAAATTATGATGTTTAATGAATCTATGTTGTGTGATCTATGTGGAACACTGATGCATGAAATGAAATCATTAAGAAGGGTGCACCTTGATATCACTCCAATGCATTGGGTAAAGAATAGTATCATGATACACAATGTGAAATGAGGGTTTACTCATGCTAATTCAAGTGAAATGAGGGTTTACTCATTATAATTCAAGTTCAATGAGGGTTTACTCATTCTCCATTTGCAATGAGCCTTGGCACATGCTAATATCATGTTAAATGTTGTTGCCACATTTCCATGTTATGATAATCATGCTATATCATGCATTTATGTTCATGTTTCTATTTTTATCAATTTATATTAATATTGTATAAAATGTACTATATTATTCATTTTATTCCTTGTTTACTCCCTTACTGGGCTTTATAGATCACTCTTTTCTTATGCATGTCCTCAGGTTATCCCATGCAATGCTAGGTACAAAAGAATGTTGTGGTCGTGTAAAAGAAGTTTTCAATAAAGATGTTTTGTTTTATGCCTTAATTTGTCATTTAATGTTCCTAATTTTCTAATACACTAGACATCTTGATCCTTGTAGTTTTCTTAAGTGAAAGTTTATGTAATAAATAATGTTTAAGTGTGTAATAAAGTGAAAGGTTGTTATAGGAGACCTCACCATAAGAAAAATGAAATCTCCTTGATGATCATCAAATTCAACTATGATCTAGTGAAATAAACATCAAATCACTAGCCTAATATGAAATAAATCAAGAAGAATAAGGTTGGATTTTTCTATAGGGATATATCTACCTTTAATCACTAGAAAACACAAAGAAAAATTCCCCAAGAGAGGAGAAGTATGGGGGAAGAGAGGATTCATCCCCCATAGTTTTTGTAAAAAAACAAGAGGGAAAGGGGGATTCCCCATCCTAAAAACCAGGGGGGAATAATTTTAATTCTTATCCCTAAAAACCTCCCAAATAGCTGGTTCCTCTTAGTTGTGGATCCTTCCACTACTATACACCACCAAAGATCTAGTGGATCTAGTTGGCCAGTTAGGCTACTACCCAGGCCACCAAATGGCCAATGGCTACAGTGGCAGAATGAAAATCCCCAACCTTCCTTTGGTTCTCACCCAAACATTTTGGGTTTCCTACAAGACACTTTTGAAGTCCAAAACACCTCTCTAAAGAGGTTCCAAACTTTGTAATACCATTCTAAACACTGGTTTTAAATTGGCCCTCCTTCTAAATCAATGATTCAAATTCCCCCAAACATCAAGACCCATATATACACATAAGTTATTAAAACCTCCCCACCATAAAACCTTTCATCCCTAAGAATTCCTCATGGTCATCCATCCATATCAATCAAACTACTACAGTCATAAGTTCAAAGCTAAACAACATTATTCCATCCATGAATGTCAAAAAAACCTCCATAGAACAACCCCAATTATAGAGGGAATTAAGCACCAACACCCAAGACACCAATCATAATTATTATTGAAACATAATGATGAAACTTCATGATGCCTATCTATTATGACACACTCAATTTGACCTCATCTAAAAAATCTATTGTCCTATGGTGCTTCCCACCTTAGTCTTCTCTCATAAGGAAAATTCCAACTCACAGTGCTCCCAACCATAATAATTTCCTATAAAAATGAGATTCCCATGTTCTAGAAATGATATTAGTGCATTTTCTAACTTAACACACTTGACCACCCATGGAGCATTGTTCATAAGTTGGTATAACTATTCATTTGTGATTTTGAATTCAAAATGGATGCCTACCACCTGTCCATTCAAGAATCCTAAACATGCTGAATTTTCATCAAAATACTTTATTGATCCTTAAACATCATACTCGTGTCTCAAATAATATTCCTGACTTAGATTAAACCCATCCACATCCAATGATACATAAGAGAGACAATCAAGCCTCCTATGGATGACCTCTCTCAAGACCTCTTAGCCTCCACCACCGACACAACCCCCAAACATCTGATCATGATGTCTTACCCTCAAAGACATACCATGAACATCCAAAGTCACTAAAAAAATCTGATTCCTAACTCTAAATGAATTCCCATGTCTAAAACACCAACCGACCAAAAACTCACCCAAGCTCCCTCCTAAAAATCGACACGCATCTAGTTTAACTATGCTTGAATCACCTCAAATTCATCACAAGCTTGATGATTGCACTTGGACTCTACCAGATATCACATACAGACTCACACCCTAAATTCTCTAAGTATTCTAGATGATTTTGGTTACAATCACTCATCGACAACTCAAATCTAACATGATCATCTAATGATTGATTTCACACAGCAACTCCCCTTCCAGCATGAGGATCAGACATCCATGACCAACATGATGCTCTCCAGCATAAGCATGTCCTAGTCATTAGTCCACAAGATAAATTTCCTGATCACCACATCATGTTTCCCTTGCTTCGCTGAACATAATTTTTAGACATGGATAAACTCTCTCATACATGAATTCTAACACGAACATCAATTTACTAACCATTATCAGTATATGGGAACATTTCCATTCAATATCCACATAAAATATATAAATAATGAGGTTCACACCACACAATTGTTTAAGATTCACTCCTTACCATCAGTCTTCCCTTATACTACTCATAGAGAACATCCTCCAAAATCATAAATCCATGAGCCCCATGTTATCTAAACCAATCTTACTATGCTTTATAATATATCAATTTTTCCTAACTTTAGTTCCCTAGTAACTCTTCTTCAAAATAACCCTTATACCAAGAATAACGACATGATTATCCACCATATAAAACCATACTAAAATCAAAATCATCTACCCACGATCCTACCATGCTATCAAAAGTGCATCTAGAGTCAACAGGGTCATGCACATGAAAGGTATTTCCCTTCCAAATAAACCTTGATACCAAAATTTATATCACTCAAGGTTTTTAATCAAAAGAAGAAAATTCATCACAATTCCAATACTAAACCTCAATAGAATATCTCGTGTATTGATTCCCAATGTAATCACTTACCCATGCTTCTCATTTCCAAAAATTCTCAAAAATTGGGAAATTACCTCTAACAGTTTACCCTCACATATAACACTATACTTAGTCTTACTAAAGGGATAAGTAATGAATTAAGGACACTAGGGTCTCCATATATCTCATAAACCAAAACTCAAAAATATTCGTACTATGTAAACTTATATGCCAACAACTCATTCTAAGGTATCACCTGCTCATCTCAAGTAACACATGCCAAACCACCCACTAACTAGGGAATCGGTTCTCAGTGAGAACCTCATACAGGGTTACCCTTTCAAGAATCAAAATCTCATTCATACACATAAACAATTAACATCACCCTAATATGAACCATATCTAGAAAATCAAAGACACATGATTTTTTTAAGTAAAATTCCATTCCAAGTTATATGGGAAAACACCATATAGGTTGTTACTATCACTTTAAGTGACTGGAAATAAAGAGGAATCACCCCAAGGAGCTTATCACTAAGGCACTATGTTCCCTTACCAACCTACTATGGTCATCACATGTCCCCCACTAAAGGGACTATATCATCATCATTTCCATCAATCCTCACCCCATATAATTCGCATGACCTCCCATTAGAATAAAATGGATACATGTTAGTCCATTTGAGTATAATTCCACCAAGAAATTATAAGGGAAAATACTATAGGATTGAATGGTGAAACTTTATACAATTGAACTTATGTATTAAATGATTTCAATCAAACTAACATGACTACATGTCATGTGAAACATATGTGACTAATGTGATGCATCTAGATAACTCTTTCCTCTATGCTCCAAGATCCAAAATCCATAATAAATCATGAATGTAAAATTCTATGTGAAACACCCAAGGTGAATTCTCATAAAATTGTAAAATAAGAAACCAACAAAAACAATTCCATGCCCTTGGAAATGAAGACTTACACTAGAAAAGATGTTTGTGGTGCACTAGTTTAGGTTCCATCACAAGATCTAACACATTCCTATATCTCTGATTTACCAACTCCCCAAATAGTAAGAAAAAATAAAAACACCAACAATACCAATTTTTAACATACTTTCCTAACTCCTTATGGACATTGACCAGACTGGTGGTTCCATATGACCTTATTCATGCATCCCTATACACCAGAGACTTCCAACTAGCAATGGGGGTCTAAGGAGGTATTATGGGGAGACTATAGCCCCTATATTAGAGTGTAGAATTATAAATTAAATATCCAAGTATCATACACAATAGAGAATTTCTAGAGTATACAGGATAAATAAAACATCCAATAATAATAATATTAAAATAGTAAATATACATACAATCATATGTGCATTGGGCCAGTTATATATATTGAACAAATAAAGAAATAAAATACAAAAGGTTCTAGTGAGACCCCAAGCCATACCTCATCCCAAGATTCATATCCTATCTGATCTAATTGATCTTTATTAATAAATATCAGGCCTCATCCCAATATGGACCTACGACAAGTGAGAGGCTTCTCGAGTACCCAAGTGCAGTGGTCGCCCATGATGGGTGTGAGTACATAACTCAGTAGGGAACCACCGAAGCAGTCATGTAAATAGCTAGGAAATTCATTGATATTTTCATGTGACATGCTATGAATTATAAATAAATAACTATAAGAAACTAAATAAAACAAACCACCATTGATCCTTAGGTCCTCAACCCCAATCGACCAAACCTATTTTGGTCAGTGGTGGGGTGTCTCTAAGAACGTCTCGATGACCATTCCAACTATCATAATGACCCAGGGATCTTTCAACCCAGTATACAGATAATAACCTATGGGATAAAATCCACTTGATATATAGTGATAAAAATATAGGGGATAAACTAACCTCAGTAAACATTATAACTACATGGGTAAAGCTCCATCCCGATATCATGACCTAAGGAATACTCCATCCCAATATAAAATGGTTCCACCAAATATGCCTTAGTCATGTGGGAGACTCTACCACACCCACTAAAAACCCCACAAGACCTGAAATATTACATGTGGTGTGACCTATCCTCTTCTTGGAACCAATGTAATCCTAAATCCAAATCCAAGAAAGCCCCACCAGTATATCACAGACCACTCCTACTAGGGGAGTTCTCTTTAATATACCAAACCACCATACATGGGGTGTTTTACATTTAGTATCATATATTACCCTAAGGTAGTATACTATAACCAAATACAATATTTATAAAAACCATAAGCATGGGTTTCCTTCTACTTAACTCATCATACAAACCATGGATAGGATCCTTAGGCCCACCCAAACTTGTCACAATTATAACAAACTCATAACATTGATTTTGGTTTTATGGTGATACCCGGGATCATCACTACCCACTCATGGGTCATTGTATCATTAGAAACCTACTAGCATCCCCCAAGTCATAATATAATAAGGACACACTACATGGGTCTTTTAGGTTGTCTTGTAACATGGGCACCCTAATTGAGCCTCTAGTATCATTATAGAAAAGGTACCCTACTTTGAGTCCTTAATCTAAAATATTCCATAAAAAAACTTATCCACCAATATGGCCTTATATGACACACATGGTCAAGATCCACTTGCTACATTTAAGAGATGGTATAGTGCTTATCTCACATTTCGATTCACTCTAGGTCGGACTGCACACCCAACCTTTCACCAACCTATCCAAGGTCCATCCACCTTGGAAGACACCATCACAGAGTGGAGGGGGAATATCACTCACCCCGTGGAAATATTAATGATATTAATATCTATAAGGTATCATAAGGGTCACACAAGGTCATCTACTAGGTCGTTTATCCCAAAACACCACTCACCTCTACTCAGGGCTCAATCAAGGCATTGATGTTAAGGCCACCCAAAATATTTAATTAAAATACACTCCTCTATGAGGTTCATATATCTAAGGGTGTAAATCCATCATCAATCCTCCTTCATCAGTGGTCGTAGAGATAGGTTCGATGCTCAAGGGTCCAATGTTGGAATTGGTATTTGTTCATATACTCAAGGAATCCACTCTAAGTTGATCAATTAATTAAAATTAAACCATTTAATTCAAATTAAACAATACAACTAATAATAAGGGGGACACTCTCCATAAGTGGTGAGAACACACATATCATATCAATATATTAAGTTTCATAATAAGATTGGGAACATATAATAACTACCTGCTCCATTAAAATATTCCTCCCACTTTAAACCATAGCCCAACAGCTATTTCCAAGCCCTAACCGTGCCTCATCCAAGCCTGAGCCATCACTCGAGATTTTAAATCAAGCCAGGTCATCTCAATTAATTAATTAGAACCAAACACATTTAATTGAGTAATTTAAAATTTGATTTCAAATTAAAACAATTTTAAAAAAATCATGAAATGCCTATTAAGTTTCCTTGTATCACCTAAACCACAACAAACGCAAGTGGGAGGTCCATTAAATGTTCCTGACATGATCCTAGATGAATTCCATATAAACTAACATCATTTCTATAATTACTTTAATGAAAATATAAGGAAAACATAAGTAAAAATCACTTCATGATGTACCTTACTTGAATATTCAGGCAATGACATCTATATGGAATCATGGGACACCCTTGTCACAATCAAAATAAAATCCCCTTGATGATCAGCCGATGCCTCCATGATCTGGTGTAATAGACATCAAATCATTTTATAGAGAGGAAAATAAAGTTGGAGGACACTAGAGGGAGATACCTACCTTGAATCAATGTAAAAGACCAAGAAAAAACCCCAAGAAGAGGGGGAAGCAAGGGGGGAGGGACTTTTCCCCCTGGTTTTTGTGGAAAAAACAAGAGGGGAAGGTGGGTTCCACCTCCTAAAAATACAAGGGAAAAGAATAGTAATTATTCCAACTAAAAAGTCCCTCATCAGTCTGGTGACTCCTAGAAGTGGTTATTATCACTACCAAACACCATTGACTAGTCAGTGGCTCCAATAGGCTACTAGGGATACTTATTATTCCACCGTCAAGCTTCTACCTTCATTTGGTGCTCACCTGAACATCTTAGGGTGACCTATAAGCTACTTTCCAAGTCCAAAAAAAATAAATTTTAAGAGGCTATAAACTTCATAATTATATTTCAAACACTAATTCAAAATTTAACCCAACCTCTAACTAAAAAAACAAATTCCCCTACACTTTAAGAACCATCTATACACACGTGTTATTACATGGTGAAAACCCTCTACTCATTTCCCATAGACATAACTACTGATTACCTCAACTAATGACTTACTCATTTTTTTGACACCACACATTTCATAAACAGACTCCCATGGATGTTTTCTCAAGGATATTTCACACAAGAGGACACCCCAAATGAAAAAACCCTCCAAAATAGTCACCATGGTTGTTTCACTTGTTGTGATTCACCCAACACCACATCACCAACTCCAAAATGGTATTGCTTAGGCTCAAACCTCTATAGCACTCACTCACTACACCTATATATCAAGGAGAGTTCTACTGCGATCACCATTATTCCCATCAGTATGCTGTAGTGTTCTTTTAGGTGGCCAAGACACATCTTCAACTTCCCAAAACACCTCTGGACTTACTCTTAACACCTATAAGCTCTAGGAATATCAAAATTTAGGGATTCTAAAATACATCCCCTTACATTGTGAGTAATGATATTTTTTTGGTGAATTTTTCCAAACTCACTACTTGAATTTTGGAAAGGTGACTCATATTTAACTCTATGATCAATCATTATGCATTTTATTCTCCTTTTAGGCTGATTTTCAGCTTCTTTTTTGTAATGTTTAAATACATCAATAGCTTTTTCATTACTATTTAATAGATAAGAATTACAAAACCTAGTAAAATAATCTAAAAAGGTGATAAATTATTTTTAAACACCTATTAAAGGTACTGATTTCATATCACATATTTCAGTGTATATTAAATCCAAAGGCTTAAAAATCCTTTGAACATAATGAATGGTTATTTTACAAAAAAATTATTCAACACACACATTACATTTAATTCCTAGATAATAAACTGATGGAAATAAATGCATGTTAATTAATATCTTTAAATATTTATAATTAACATGGCCCAATCTTACACACCAAAAATTAGCACACTCAACTAAATAAACCAAAAGAACATTGCTTTCACTCATCTTAGAATTTTTTGTTACAATAGTCATTGCATTTAATTTGAACAAACCATCACTTATATAACCTTTACGAACATTAACATAACTCTACTTGAGTACAAATATGTCAGATAAAACACTAACTTAAATCAATTATTGAATAGAATAGATCTTAACACTAAATTCTTATGAAAATCAAGTACAAGAAGTACATTTTTTAGTTTCACAATTTTTCTAGAAGTTTTTTTTAGAAGTTCCTTGACTTTTCCTTTTACTATGGATATTAAATAGTTCCCCATAAAGTTTTATCATCACTTCCCATTGATTCATATTTATGGGAACATCCACTTATTGGTACAAACATGTAAAGTGGATCCAGTGTCACCCACCACTCCTTTGGGAATCTGATGAGACTAAACTTAGAAACCATGGAAGTAAAATGAAAATATTAAACTTCTATAAAGATCTTGTTAATATCCACTATGTTAGCTTGAGGATTCATCTTACTATTTGGATTTTTATGATCTTTTGGTTGATTTACAGGCTTCTCATGTTTATAGAATTCTCCTTTAAACTTCTTTTGACCATGTCCAAGATCCCCTTCACTAGACTTAACTCACTACTATTTTTGATTCAGGCATCTTGATTTCCAAAAAATTTCAACAATTAATTTAATCAAACCAAAATCCTCATTCCTATATTTGTGATTAATATTCTCCCATAACTCCTTTATAGTTTTGAAAGATCAATTAAAATTTTAAAGGGGTTTTTTAAGACCATCGAGGATATATTTGAGACATAAGAAGTCAGAATGATTCCAAGCATCAACAAAAAAACCTTCTTTATGCTCGTTTCTTATTTATTAACCTTCATTGATCCTTTAGAATTAAAATTTTTCAAATTTAATGTGGTGAGGTAGATCAATATCTTTTGTTTCTATCTTTTGAAATCACTGTGATTAATATTTTTTTCTTCTCTCCTTGAGAATTTACTAGCTACATTATTGCGACCATCATTACCAAATTCGATATCAACATTTTTGTTACACAGACAAAAGTTAAAAATCAATATGTTTTATAAAAAATAAAAAATTATCTTTATATTATTGTAGACACAATCCCTATATACAAATATAGTTATAATTTTAATGGCCAATATACAAAAAAAATTAGTAGGTTTTATTCCTATGTTGTGATGCAATAAAGGAAGAACTGACCAATCTGTACACTAAATATAGTAGGGTTCTTATTCCTAGTTTGTAAAATAGTAGAAGAAGTGAAATCTAGTATATATAAAGAATATGGTAGGGTACTTATTAGTAAATTTAACCAAGTAATTTTTATGAAAAATATAGACTTTGATCATGGAATCTAAGTCATTCTAAATATAGAGTGCATAAGTCAAGAAGGGGATAGAGAAGAAAATAAAATAGTAAGTAAATAATGTAAAATTGTATCCCAATGAACTCACGTTGTTTCCTTAAGACACATTTTCTCTCTCAAAGATTCCAAAGTCCATGAGAAATTTTCTCCCATTATAGAATGGATAATCTTTATTGGTCAATGGAACTTCACATCCAAGAATGCCTTTGAATGAAATTTTTGATGAAAAATCACACTTCAAACTCTTAGAAGTTATGGGGAAATTTTGACAGAGTTTCGGTACTTTGAATATGAAAAAAACACACTTCATGTGGGGTATCCCTCTATTTATAAGAAAGTAAAAGGGGTATATTAAAATAATAATATTATATATAATTTTATTAAACTCCTATAAAATAAATAATTTAAAAAAACTAAAAATTATGAGTGGGAAGCACTATTATACTTGATTCCCACTCACCCACAATTACACCTAATTCTAAAATTTGAAATCACTTCATTTATTTTTAGAAATGAAAAATTTTGTTACACATATGACTTGACATGAGTGATCATGAAACAGAACACAGAAAAGATGATGGGTGAGATCAGGAAAAACAAGTGCACATTAATGTTGGTGGTGCGGAATAAAATGGTGGATGGTGGGATTGTGATGATTCTAGAGTCATGAGTTGGTCAATGTGTCTAGAATGGGTCAAAAGGATGCTAGGATGGTTCATGAGAATGATGCAAATAATGTAGATCTAGGAATTCCAAAAAATAAGGCAGGAATATGGAAAAATCAAGGGTTGGGGGATAGAAAGTTTATAGACATTGACCGATTGTTGTATGGCCCTAGAGATACTAAAAAATAGGGTATTTTAGTCCATAAAAATGAATCCATTGGGCCTAAAAAACAAGGGTGTTTGTACTGATAAATAATGGTCCATCAAGCTACTTAAAATTTTTAGTCGCCTAACTATGTAGTTGGTTAACCATTGGAGGTGGTGTCGGTGTCCTTAGTAGCTATGGTGTGTGTGAGTTATTGTGTTTTTGTGTAAACCTATAGGAACTTAAATAAATAAATTAAATAAATTATATTATTATTTAATATTTATATTAATTAAATATTTAATTTTTTATTTATATTATTAATTAGTAAATTTATTAGCTATATTTTTATTTATTAATTACTTCATCAATTATTAAATATATTATTTGTTATTAATTATTAATTAATTATATTACTCATTGTATTTTAAATATTATTAATCCATTTAAATTTTATTCCACTAAATTTTAGCCACACATGATTAAATGAGCACAAGAAGTTTGTTGAAGAATTAAATAGGAAGAATAAGAAGAAGAGAATAAGAGGAAAGAACTTCTTTTATGTCATGAGGATTTCTGGTTTCAACATTGATTTCCTCTAGCCCAAGGTCTTCCAATCCCAACACATAATCCATTATAAGGTTCTATCCTAAAACCCATTATTGTTAGGAGGAATTTCTCATCCAAGCTTATATGTCATCTACCATCCTTTGTGAAATCCGATTTGGGACTTGGGTTTGTACCCAACAATCCTCCCCTCAAACCAAAGACCACACAATTGGGCCTCCCCTTCAATGATAAGGCATCAGATCCAACCATCTTGTACCATTTTTTTCTCCACTAGGAATCATCACTTGACCATCACTATCAGGGAAACTTTTGACACAGGGCACCATGAATTCACATGCTTTGAATGAGCAATGGCTATTGTTGTCAAACAGATTTGGGAAATACAACACCCTACATCTCACCTAGGCTACACCATGTCTTTGATACCACTTTTCAAGATCTATTTGTCCAGACCTAGGTCTTCCAAGCCCAACACATAATCCCTTATGGGGTTCCATCCTAAAACTCATGGGTTCTAGGAGGAATTTTCCATCCAAACTTATATGTCACCCACCATCCTTTGTGGAATCTGATGTGTGACTTGGGTTTGTACCCAACATAAGCTTCACTTCCTCCATCTGTAATTTGTAATCTACTATCTAATTAATCAAATCCTTGGAATATTTAAGAGTTCATCCTTGTATATTATCTAATCACCAACATCCCACTAGTCTTCTAGAATTTCCTCAATTAATCACCTCCTCTCACTGACTTGATCTAATTTTCCTAATTCCCAACCAGGGAATCCTATCGAGCACTTCATGTGCATGTTATTAAAGCATCAAATTCGAGACCCACTTTCAAACTGAATCCCCCATAAATTGTACATGCAACACAAGAAAGGAGAAACAATTAACACAATGTCTTCTTTTTCAACCTAGTACTCAGCTTTGGTCCGATTCACACTCAGCTACTGGCGCGATCTTCAATATATCTTATGATGGGTTGCACTGATCAATCTTATTAGAATAGAAGTAGCTCATCCATGTTCGAACAAGAATACCTCCATGGACCCGGAACACCATCTCTGGTTTAGAGTCAGTCCAACCTATTCGTTCAACATCTTGATCAGTTCTTGATTTGTAACTCTTCAATCCTCCCACTCTCTCTCAAGCCTTATTCATTATATTTTCTATACTATCACTTATATTAAATAATTATTAATTAATAATAAAATTAATTATAATTATTAACTAAGTATTTTACTGATTATATTATTAATTTTTAATTAAATATTTTACTAATAATTAAAATAGTTATAATTATTAATTATATTATTTTTTATTAACTATATTAATTATAAAATTATTTATTACATATGTATTAGACTATTAGTTATTAACTATATGATTATTTATTAATTATCATATTAATCATGTATTATTAATTATAATCATTATTTTCACTTTGAATTATTTATTAATTATTATTAAGTATTTTAATAATAATTATTATTATTATTATTTTATTATTTATTATTTATTATTATTATCCATATATTATTTATTATGTATTATCTTTAATAATATATCATTTTCTTATTATTGGAAAACGAAACCTAAATCTCATATGGAAAATCATCAAAGGATGTCTAGCGTCGCTCTCTTGTAAAAGGGAGTCATTGAAATGGTTTTCTGTTATATTTTGAGATTATATTAATATGAGTAATTATAAATAAAATAATAGTATTTTAAATTCTACATATATATAATACAATTAAATTAATTAAAAAAATTTTAAATAAAAAAATAAACTTTGGATTATGTGAACGGGGTTCACATAAACTGCTTAAATAATGTACTCGTTTTATGAACCTCATTCATGTACGTTACATAAGTGGATTGCATGAAAAATGATTCTGAAATAAAGGAATCGATTTCAAAATTACCTTTTACCCTATCTTGTTTTAATATTTTTTCAGGAAAAAAACCTAATTAAAAAAACTCAACATTTATTAATGGGACACCACATCCTCCTACTTCCCTTCTTATTATTGCACCACCTAAAGTGATATCTTGAATATCCAAGGTCAAGGTGCTATTTGTTTGATGGAGAACCAACAAATATATTAGACATGACAATTTTATAGTACAAAAGTTTCAATGCAATTTGGAACACAACCCATCCATATCGGGCTGAAGAGATATTTTTCCATGATGAATGAATTAAAATCCTGCATAGCATTCCTTGAAAATATACAACCACAATTCTCTTCTAACCGCTTAGTGATTAATTTAAAATCTCCACCAACAAACCACTACATAGTTACTAGGTTAAATGTTTATAGACCATGCTAAATGTGTTCCCTCATTAAAAAGTCTCATTTTTCAAAGATAAAAGTGAAGAAAAAGGTTTGACCAAAATTACTCCCCTTGATGGTTATATGCTATGTCAAAGTGTTAATCAAGATGAATTAAATGTTTTATTTCTAGAATAACCACACATGTTTATTATAGGTTTAAACATTCATATAGTTCTTCATACATAGTTTCTTCACATAGGCATGTATTTCATTGACATTATGCTTAGGTTCAAGGATGACTATAATAGAAACCCATGAGGATTTGATAGTTAAGGGAATGGATTTAGATTTTTCAGGGGCTCTAATACCTCCAACATTCTATATAAATAGAGAGATTGTGATTAGAAAAAAGAGAGGTCTTTTGAGACCTTGCTGAAAATACCATGTGAGGGTGTACTATCTTTTTCCATATGAGAGTGAGACATGTATTTGGTAGACATCCCACCAAGGCAGATCATAGATTTTTTCCTAGAGAAAACCCTTAATGGAGGTGTTGGTTGTGTGTCTTCCACCACATATATTAAGATAGTGAAGAGATTATCCATAAGTATAGAGGAAGGGATAAGTAAGGCTCTTATAACCTATTACATAGAGAGAGAGTAGTTAGACTACAAATCAATGAAAGATGTATCCTCTTTCCACAAGGCCATATAAATACCCGCTTGATTAGGGGTAACATCCCTTTCTAGAATAGGATGAGTAGAATAAAACCTAGTACAAATGTGATCCACTGAAGCACCAAGGATAAACATGCTATTCTTTTCCAATAGGTTTAGATATCACACCATGGTATGACTGGATTCGAGTGAAGTTAAATTGGGTCACATGTCTTCACTCAAGATAGGGAGACTCTCGACTCCAAGGATTGTGACACATGACATAGAGGGATGGATAGTAGACACAAAACTCAATAGAGGGGTATATGATCATGATGATAGAGGTCCTTTAAAATTTGGGGCTTACTTTCTAGATTTAGGGGGAAGAGAATAAGGATTATCTGAAGAAATAGTCACTCACCACCTCTTATATTTGGATATGGTATAACATTGAATCTAGAATCTGATATAAAAATCAATCTTATTTCTATAATATATTGTTAAGAACATGATTAAGGGTAATCCCTCATATAGTGGACAAGAACTTTGTATGAATTAATGGTTTATAGTACATTCATGATTTTGAGATTCAAAAGTCGAAAAATAAAAATGGAAAAGTGAATATAAATATGAAGATTAAAGATGAGTGAAAAATAATAAAATGAAATTAATAATGAAATAACACCAATATAATAGGGTTAAGACCAATTTTCTCTTACTCGATATTAATAAAACCACCCTATTATGAACCAACCCAATTGATCCCTGACTCGAGCATGTAATTCAGGTCATGGACAGGCTCGAAGTGTGTTACTAATCCCGACATGATTCCAACTAGTTCCATAACATCAATAAAAAAATTTGAATGGTTTAACCTTATAAAACTATTAAGTAGGTTCAAACCTAGAACCTAACATTAATTCTCCATAACACATTGAGACATGATCTAAAATATAAAATAACTAAAACAACATCAAATAAACATACAATAGCATAAATAAATCTCAAAACAATAATGAAAACTACATAAATGATATGAAAATCAACCATAACATAACAAAAATGAGTAATCCAGCATACATATACAAAATGGATGGGATAGAAAGTTGATCAGGTGATACATAGTTTACATCAGCAAAATGATTCAAAAGAAATCAAGACTTATACCCATATCTATGTGACATGAGGTCTCCTTCCTCACCATGTCACTACCACCAACCCATGCTTCAATAATAGGAGTTCCCACCACCACCAAGTGGTGCCTTACCTTTACCTGAATCTACCAAAACAATGTCTATATATACCGATTGGGATTAAATAGGGTGTGAGAACAACTAAGATAGTAGGATTACTCCAAGTTTTTTATAATAAAACTTTATTAATTTAATCAAAGTGTGATATTTTGAAAATAATGAATATGAAAATAATACATTAACATTTTAAAGTCAATAATCATGAATAATCTTTACAATATTTTTAATATGAAAAATAAATTCCATGTGAGTAAATAATTTAAATCAAGCACCATGGGGAATCCCTAAGGTATCTATGGTCAAGGGGATCCTAGGATAATCATACTATATTGGTGATTTAAACATCATAATAAACTGTGTGAAATATTCTAGGTATATTATTATCAATTTTTAGTGAAAAGGTTCTTCCCTAAAAAGTGGCACTGTATATATATCATATGTAATGTTTAGTTAATATTGAAGCATAAAGCCAATTCTAGGTAAGGCATGTCATGCCTAGCCCTGCTTGTCATGGTCCCACCTCTAAATAACCAGAGACCCCATGTTATATCACCTTTCCCAAGAATCACCATTACACCCCCTTTCTATGAAAAAGGTCCATTCCATCAAAAAAAATGTATTCAACCCACAATCCAATTTACAAAAGTTTATTTGCAAAAAAATGGACTCCAATGTCAAAGAGAGTAATTTCAAACCATTATTACACATAGAACAACCTTTAAAAATTGTATAACATTATTTAAAATAAATATAAATATTCTTCAAAAACACCCAAGAAATCAAAATTTATAAAAAAACAGAAGTAAACCTATGGAACTACATACATCAATACTTTATGAACAATTTTAATGAGTTATATTCTTCTTAAAATGTGAAATAAATATCCTCAAATGAAATAAAGCACCATAAAAATCACAACCCAAACTATAAAACATGGGTAAAGGGAATCCCTAGGCTAATATGCCTATAGATAAGAGAGAAAATCATGAATAAGGGAGGAAAATATCCAAGTAATTTAAGTGGAGGCACTTACCTATTAATTTCATGAATAAGGATAAAGAATACCCACCCACCCCCAAATCGATCCGTATAGTAAAGGGGAGGGAGTTCATGAAAGAGGGTGGATTTAGGGTTCAATTGGGATAAAAAAGAGAGGGTATAGGGGGATTTAGTCTCTAAGAATAGTTACATAAATTCAAATTTTTTAAAATTCTAGTAAGACTACAAGGTTAGGTCATACAATTTTACAAACTATATACCAAATGTGAGGGTGGCACTGAACACACCTAGGAATGTTGTTTTATTTGGACACCTGGTTAGGAAAACTATGTTCCAATCATGAAATTATCCATTGATAAAAGACTATAGGGTTTTCACAATTTCTTTACAGTTAGATCTAACCATATGCCAACTATGTGACAGTCACTATCCCCCATTTTTACAAATTTCAAAAGGAAAGACCTAGAAATGAAATGAAAGGATAAAAACCAAAAAATAGTATGTTCTATACATGAAATTGACACCATGGGTGTGAATTCTATCACCATATCACTTTCTTCACCTAGAAAATCAGCTTGATTGGTCGATAAATAGGAAAGGCCACAACTTACTCATAAAATATTTCTGCCCCAAGTTTAGTGAGAGTCACTCCCATGTTTCCAAATAACTTAAACCAATGAGATAGATTTCACATAAAACACTTTCTCCCAATAGTCAACATTATCAACCAACTGTTCAGCCATCGAGACATTGGTTCCATCTTCAGTTCCTCCCAGTTCAAAACATAGGAAGAATTCATATTTTAATTCCTCAATTAAGAGAAGTGGAATAAATTATGGATTGACATAAACCAAGGAGGTAATTACAATTAATAAAAAAATTATGATCCTCTTAGTGATCTAAAAAGGTACCATATACCTTAGAGTAAGATATCCCTACCTCCCAATCCTTCAATTACTTTACTAGGATGATACATTTTAGAAAACTCAGTCACCAACCAAAAACTCCAAAATATGATGATAGAAATCCATATAAGACTCATTGATACTCTGAGCTAACACAAAACATTTTAGGATCATTGTAATCTTACCTATCATATCCTGGATGATACTTATTCCCACTAGAGAAATATCACCCACGTTAGTTCAATAGAGGTGATATTGACATGAATAACCATATACGGCCTCAAAAGGATCCATCTTGATAGAATAATAGTAACTATTATTATAAGTGAACTCAATGAGACCCAAATAGATATCCCAAAAACCTCTTAAATCTATGATATATAAACAAAGCATACCCTCTAAAATCTGGATAACCCACTTCATCTGTCCATCTTTCTAAGGATTGTTGGTTTTAATCAACTTTACATGGGACCCTATTGCCTATTAAAGTCCTTTCTATAATCAAGAAAGGAACCAAGGGTCCCTAATAGAAATGATACTGGATGTAACCCCATAAATCCCCATTATCTCATATACATATGACTTCCCAAGCTCTTCAACCTTCATGGAACCCTTGATTAGAATAAAATTGGAATATTTATTCAACCAATTAATCAAAACCTAGATGGAATTCACACCTTGAGTGGTATGAGGAAATCCAATGATAACATCCATGGATATCTTGTCCTACTTTTAGGTAGAAACTAGAATAGGTGTAGAAAACCATATTGATTCTATTGCTCAACTTTTACCTATTAACATGTGTAACATAATGGCACAAAATATGCTATGTAACATCTCATACTTGTCCACCAATATTGATGTTTCATATCATAAAAAAATTTAGTGTCATCAGGGTGGAAAACCAAATGAGAAATATTACATTCCTTTATCACAACTGTTTCTGATGATTTTCATCAGGGCACATAGCATGGAAGTGTGTTCAACATTTTCTGATGGTGCATTGTACCCCGCATTTCTACTTTCCAAAGACGGGTGAAATTCATCACATCTTCAGATATGTACTCTTTTTTATTGAAACAGGCTGATGGGATGTCATCCCCTCATTCCATGGATTCCTCCTTGGAATTCTTCTCCTTGTCTAGGTCTCCCTTATAGATTAAGACATTGTTTATGAACCTCATTCCTGGTTCCATCTCTTTGTGGACACCAGTTAATTACACCACTTCTATATAGATATTCCAATGGGTCTATCTAGGGCATCAACCTTCAGTCAGGGAAGTTGTCACATTGGTCATCATTGAGAATTTCTAGACACTAGAACATTGGAGCACATGTATTCTTCCTCATAATATGTCTTCTCAATGGCATGTAAACCCAAGGCATCCCACATCGATCATGGGGTATCTTATGCTAGAGGCATATCTTCTGAGGTTTTCCTCATCATACCATGTTTAACATGGGGTATTCCATGAGTTTAATGTCTAGTGGATATGGATTGGACTGATCGAAACACTTATGAAGGTGGATCAAATGGGTACGCCCCTAGGAGGGAGCACTTAGAAAGTTTACTTGATGGATTGATCATAACGCCTGATAAGAGTGGACCTTGGAATGGTGTGTCCCATAAAGAAAAATTTTCACACCATGAAGGATGATTTGGACACCACTGAGGACGGATTAGGGAGGTGGACCCCACTAAGGGGACACCAAGGTTTACCATTGGCTGGGATTGAACCTCATGGAGGCTTCCTATATACCTAGTTTAGAATACAGGGATCAAAACCCACATAGTTCGAAAGGGTGATTTGGGTCTTACACATGGCTAGTTACCTGTCGCGATAGGAGCACTCTTCATTGGATGAACATGGATTTTGTGGGAATTATGCATGGTTAGCAACCTGGGTGTTTCTAAAAGCAGTGGTGATGTGGATGGTATGATCTCATCAGGATGTGGCAGCTCAGGTAAGAATCGGAATGGAGATGGGGTAAGTGATTAGGGAATGGATGGAGGGTGTGTAATGATGGAATTTAACCTCAAGGAGTATTCATACATATCACAGTGGCTAGGAATCAAAGTTCACATAGTTTAAGATGGGGGTGGTGAGACACCTAAGGAGGCGACTCGTGAGAATTGAACACATGGATGGGGACCCGAAGGAAATGTAACCTTCAGGATGTGTAATGATCCTCCTAAGACACAGTGACTCGAAGGAAGGTCCAATATAAGAGTTGATGATGGTATTTAAACTTAGATAGGATTTCTATGTACTCTCTGTAGGAGGCACGAATCAAAGTACACATAGTTTAGGAATATGACATCGGGGCTCACACAAGGTGGATAGATTAAAACACCTCAAGGAGGTGTATCTGGGGGATGTGTCTTAAAAAGGTAAGATGTCACATAAGAAGGGTACATCCATATGATGGAGAAAAATACCTTACCATTAGTTGGGATTGAACCTCAGGGAGGCTTCCTACATACCCTGTGTAGAAGACAGGGATCAAAACCCACATAGTTTGGTAGGATGGGGCATGGGTCTTACATGCTAAGGGGTCCATATGGAGTTTTGATCACTGTTAATATCTAATCCTATTAGATTTATACTTAGTGTGAGAAACAATAGGTAACAGTAGACCTAAAGATCATGTCTAAAAAATTTAGTCCATAATAAGTGATGTGGGGCTTATGCACTAAGGCCGACTAGAAAGATGGAGATTGGGGCTTACTCTTAGAGGGATGCCTGAGGAGGATCTTATTCCACATGAGGAGGATATAATTTCCTATTAGGATTGTGAAGGAGATATCTCTCCCTTAAAGATGAGTGGGCATGGAAAATTCCCAAGGGCACCCCAAGTGCATGGCATAGGGTGAGGCTACTATTTAACATCATGTGTTAAGGATGATGGTTCTTGGAAATTTAATGTATTATAGCTCAGATGGGGAGGAATCTCTCCTTAACCCTTTTTCATACATAACTAATTTATAAACACACTTGGGGAAGGGAAGGCATCAAAAATTCCAAGATACAATGGGGTGTATAAGTGGTCAATTATGGTGTCTATGTTAGCATAGTTATGTGAAGAAGAAATAGTTATTAGTGTTCCTATGTAGAGAAGAATTAGGTAGAGAAATGCAATAAATAACACCACACAAGGGACCAAAAAATCTCTATGTACAATCCTATAGGGCCGCATGAAAGAGGGTCTCGTGAAGAAAGGGGCCTCACTGAGAGGTTCTTCACAGAGGTCAGGGTCTTTGTGAAGGTGGGAGCTCAGCAAAGTAGGGTGACCCTACCTTGGCATGGAGACATGAATTGTAAGAGGAGTGCTTCACTAAGTCTTCATACTTTGTGAAGAATCAATTACCCCATAGGGTCTTCCTTCTTCGTGAGGGTCATAGGACTTTGTGAATTTCATCACTACCAGAGGCAATGGAAAATATAAATAAGGAAAAGAGGGTTTCGTGATGCTCTAGTACCTTGGGGAATTCATCATTTTTTCTCTCGGGGTTACGATGCTCGAGAGATTCTTGAAAATGGAGATCAAAAGGATAAGTTTCATGGTAACAATGCCTCTGAGGGGGGGTGGAGCTGACTATTTATAGGTAAAGGGGTCTCATGATACTCAGACGCACATCGTGAAGCAATAATCCTCTCTACAAAGAGGCGTGGGGCTCGTCAGACTCATAGAGCCTGCTGTCAAATTCCTTTAAAGAGGTCATAGGGATCATTGGACTCACGGAGCTGACCATCAATTCCTTGTGTCTTTATGAGTAATAGGAATTCTGTGAACAAACTTCATTACGTAGACTCCTTTGATGACATTTGGGCCTTTTGAGCTTGGATTTCACCTCAACTGGCTATAGTCCTCCTCTACTTATCCTGGGGAATTATTTTGGAACCAAACCCCCCCCCCATAATGGGAGCCAATAAGAAAAGTAGGGTCAAATTATGAGGGTAATTCACCAAAAACTAGTTAATCGTGAAGCTAGATCATGATAAAGGAGAACGATGTGTGTTGATAAAAAAGAACACCATGAGGTTTGGGAGTGTGAAGGACACCACGAAGCTCGATGGGCCATTTCCTATAAATAGAGTGTGAGGGGATCATTCTTTTTACTGGATCTTTGTGAATGGTTTGTTCCTGATCTCTATTTTTGCAAATCAATTTTCCCCATGAACACACCGTTGAGAATTGGGTTCATCAGACCATTGATCCATGGACACTTCTTATAGAACTAGGGCATCATGGTCCTCTATTTCTCCGTGATAAGTGAATATTATGATGCAGCTCCATGATCTAGTGCTCTACGATCGTGCTTCTCAAATTATCCTTGAAAAAGACTCAAGAAAATTGAAAAACTCTCAAAAACTGATGGCCACAAAAAAGAAATAACTCAGGATTCCCTTTCAAATGTTTCTAGAAATAGAAGATCTGATGAACAATATATTGATTGGGGAGTATGTTCGGATCCAATATAATCACAATTTGCTGACAGAGATGCTGACAGAAGTACAGAAGGACTATACTATTTGCAAGAGACTACCTTTGTATGGTTTTGGCCTGAGGGAGTACACCTTCATCCTGTAGGAAAGTAGGGACGAACCGTCTTACTGTTTCAGAGGTACATCTGGGGGCCACATCCTAGAATCCCATCGATGGAAATCCAAAGGTGATAGCATGATCCTTCATCACTTGACCACTTTAAGTTTCATACCTCACAGAGTTATACTTGTTTCCTTCTCAATTATATTGAATGAAACGAACCTTATGTGAACAGTACTTAGAGTGGAAGGAACCTTACTGGTGCAAATGGCCAGAGGACCCAGGGCCCCTTTCCTAAGTTGGGTGTCAATTCATATGGATCGAAGTTTCCAAGTTGAAAATTCCATGACCTCTAGTAATCATATGATTGTGGATGTTGGTATTTTTTAATGATGGGGATGATAGGTACAACCTTATTTAGGTGGGATCAAGTGATGAAGATCATCCTTACGATATAATCCCAACCAAACTGAAATAATGTCATTAGAAGACCCATCCACTAAATTCTTGGCTCCATTTATAGAGTATGAACCTATAGACCCGGAAGAGCTATAGGATTATAATTCTAATGAGGTCAAGGATAGCTGGGCTACTTGGCATTGTTCATGTAAGTTAGTCAAGAGTTTCATGGGAAAATCTCCAGAACCTCAATGGATAATCCGGATGAGATCACTTAACTACTGGCTACACGAACTATGCACTGGAGGGGTGGATGCTCGATATTTTCATACACTCATCCAGGACTATCTTGTTGAGAAGATATGGGAAAGTAGTCAGCATTTAGATGCTTCCTGGTACTGGAAAAAATCTAAAAACACCCAGAATCTTTAGTAGGTTGAACAGGAGATCCAATGCCTAGATAAGCAGATAGATGAGCTCTTTTCTTTTTTCAATGATCAATCATAAATCATCATATGACTGAAGGTCTAGCTGGAAGAGCCCCAAAAACAATTGAGTCAGGTGAGTGTTCAAGTGGATGACCTTCAAGATGAAGATGACTGGGCACTGATTAGAGATCATGAGCTCCACTCTATAGAAAATGGAGAATAAATGGATCTTAGTCAAAGATAGAAAATCTTGGAGGCCACACATCATAGGGAGGTGCAGTTGAGGTGCTCCATTAATGGGGAAATTCCATAGGGAGAATATCTTTCCAAACTCCTAAAGCATATTTTCTTGATTTATTTGTTTGTTTTAAACTGCATTCATGGACATATCTCTTGCTTGTTTTAACTACTGCATCTCAATCATATATGTGAATCAACTAATGATTAGTCCCAAAACTCACATTTGTTTATGCCTGGTGGGAGAGACAAGGGAAGAATACATAATCATTCACTTTGTATGAGAGTTCTAGCTGACCATGGAATACTTGGGGTCTAATATTATTGACCAACAACCCAGAGTGTTCAGGTTGAGAGAGGATGTTACTGGAGAATAGGTCTCTCAGAACAGCCATATTGCCTTTCCCAACAAGATCTGGTGCACGAGCGGGATAATTCCAGGGGTGTTGGAATCAATATAAAAAAAGGGGAAATGAGAAGTGTGAATCACGATCCCCAAAATTCAGAATCATGGAGAGGACTAAATGCCAGTATGGGATAACTACTTACATTATTCGAGACTTAGTATTTGTAACCTCATCCTGAAATGGGGACAAACAAATGGGTGCCGAACATTGGACATATTCAAAACATGGGACCAAACTTGATATGTTGTCTGATATCTTCTTAGGTGTTGTCCTAGAGCAGTAGATGAGTCAAAGCAGCATAGCCAAACCATTAGGGGATCCATTTAGACATGAAAGAGGATGAGGATTTAAATAAGAGGTATGAAAAGCATGGATTGGAGTGATAGTATGTTCAAAATATTTCCAACACTCTTGAAATTATGCCATCGTGACCAAGAGTACACCGATGTAGGTGAATTGGGATAAAAAAAGATCAAACCCATCTTCTAGGGGAGAATCATCTCAGAGGCCTCACCAAAGATAAAGATGCGAATAATGCAATAGATGACCAACACTATGGGATAGAACCTATCAGGTGAAGGCCTAGGATGCTTTTTAGTTTCACGTCATGCAAGTGAAAATGACGCATACATATTTTAATGTCATTTAGTGAGGATGATGCATGGAACAGTTTAACTTCATATGACTATGACATTGCACATAGTTTAAGTTCATACTTCCTAGACCCTGACCAATAGTTTAAAGTCATGTTACATGGACTATGATGTCTATTCCTATAATTTTTTCATGGAAAGGAGGAGATGAACCCAACATGAATGAGATAAAGGAGCCTTGTGAACCATAAAAATTCCAAGGAATATATAGGAAGGAGGCATATGTGATGTAGTTAGGGAAAAAACCTAACATGAATGATCCAATAGAGAATCTACGTCACACCACACATTCTCTACAGGGCTCTTAGTTTAAGGTCATAGATTTTCAACCAAAGACCACTTGTGTGGCTCGACCAATTAGTATCATCCCTACCAAAACTCCTAATCTTATGTGATTCCATGATCAGTGTTGGAAAAAAGGAATTGTACAGGGGGATTACTTGACATGCAGGAGTGTACATCGAGGGTGACACCAAGTATGGAATCCCACTATGATACAAGAATATGAAAGGGAGGTTAAGTTGAGAATTTCAAGGTATAGATGAAAGGGTTACTGGTAAGTAAAGGTAGACTGTTGACCATGTTCAAAACATAGAGATCATAACCACACCAGAAAAGAATGGGGCAAGAAAATTTGGGATCAACTGTTGACCATGTTTGAAACATATGACTCACTACTTACTACCAAAAATCCTTTAGTTCATTGGCCTAGGATGGAAGGTGAGACAAAGATGCATGAGGCCATCACCATTAGGGGGGTCCATCTGGATGTTAAATATGATAGAAAACCCGAACCAAGGACTCAAAGTGTGGACTAAGCATATTAGAGAGTGAGATTCAGTCCTAGACATGCAAATAGTTTAAGGTTACATTGCATGGACCATGGAGAATAGTTTAAATTCAAGTTTCTCAAACTATGGTGAATCATTTAGAGTCATTCTACCTGGAACACTAGAATATGCTCAGTATTAGGGTATTTATACAGCACATGGGAGAATAAACCTTCCATGAATGAGGCCAAAGAGGTTCACATGATGCATCCACACCTTAAGATGAACAGAGGGCTATGGTCTGAAAAGGGTTAATGAAGTTGTGGTTGGGCCCGAAACAAAATGTTTGGTCATTACTATGTATCCTAAAAGTATTTGAACAAATAAATATGTAGTTATTGAGCATAATTTAGTTGGAGACTGACACTGAATGTGGTAGTTCTTTCTAGAGAGGAAGGTGAAACATCCTGTGATTATCATAGGTCATATTGAACTTTCTTAGGGTATGATTTCAGTTTAACTTCATGCATTGAGGATAATGGATTCTTAGTTTAAGGTCATAGAGTTTGTACCATGATCGATGGTATCTCAAATGGGTATGTCTGGAGACATTAATGATGCCAAAGAGGTCCAACTCCGCACAACACATCTCAGAGGAGAATGAAGTCCATCAGATCTTATTTTAAGATCATAGAGTTTGGACTATGGGAGGGAATGCTCCAAGAGGAATATGCATGATGTGGTGCTATAAAAAAACCAATGTGAATGAGGACTAAGGAGGCTCACGTACACCACATATGCATTCTTGAGGAATCCAACATACTATTTAAATTCATGTAGCTTGGACTAGAAGAAGTAACACTTATCCCAAGGGTACATAGGTGACATGCAAGAGACAAAACTTGACATGAATGGGGACCAAGAGAGCCCACATGTCACATGGATATATTAAGATGAACTATATATAGTTTAAGGTCATAGATATTGGACCATATAGTTTTTGGTCGATCCCAAAGACAAAGTTTCTAGGCATCACTACGTATCCCATACATATGGGAATCAATCCATACATAGTTCTGGAATCCCATGCAGTTTAATGTCATGAGGTAAGGATGAGGATGATTCGATATGAAAAGGGGAAATAATTTCATATCTAGACCTGATATCAATGATCCAGGAGTCACTATGTGTCCCATAAGGATGAGAATCAAGCCAATCATAGTTATTGTAGAGCAATTTTTTCATGCAAGTCTAACCCATACACAGAGAGAAGAGGCCTTATATATTTCTTGTTAACATCTTTTTTGTTTCCTTCTTTTTTCAACTTTTTTGAGTGGATGGACTAGGATGGAATGTTCAGGTGTTGCCACAAGAATTAAGCCATGTGTAGGTCTTGATAGGTTGTATGGTGGATGACCACTACCAAAGGTGATGCCCTCTCAAGAGAGAACACCACAATGTTGTCCCATTTTTCATTGTGCGGTTGATGATGTCATGGTTTAAGGTCATATGATAGGACCGGCCCATTCCAGTTAATATTGTACAGTAAGGATGCGAGGATCTTAGTTTAAGGTCATAGAATTCATACCATAGGGATCCATTTTAAGGTCATAGAGTTTGGACTATAGTATTACTCAACTTTTTCATGTGGTAAAAAACCCTACCAAAACTCATAATCCCATGTGATCAATGCTCGGTGTGGAAAACAAGGAGTGATGTTAGGATTTCCCCATCACATGTAGAAGTTCACAACATGGGGTCTTCTTACTTGATGTGTCCAGATGTACGAAGGAGCAACACTAAGGGTGTTAGAGTTCCACTAGAACATAGGGAAGTGGAAAGGATGTAAATTAAAACTTCTAGGGTCTGGATTAGGAGAGGGTTGACTGATGAATAGGATCATTGTTGACTATATTTGGAATTCAATATCCAAACCTCACCAATCAAGGATGGTGGTGAAAACATAGAATGGACTATTGACCAAATTCAGAACATAGGATTTGATATTTGTTTCCAAAATAAATCCATTAGAACATTAGCCTAGGACACGAGGTGAGCCAAATCCGCATGAGACCATCACCGGTAGGGGTTCCTTATGGATATGAAATATTATGGAAATCCAAACCCAAAAATACTTAAAGTGTGGTGATGGTTCGTGATGAAATTCACATAGAACTTGACACTTATGGTCTCACGCCCTAGCGCATTAGGTCATGCCAGTGGTAGAAACCAACTGAAATTGGGATGGAAAATAGTTTAAGGTAATATTTATTGGACCATGGATGCATATTTTAACATCATGAATGTGGTAAGTATACATACATTTTAACGTCATTTGGTAAGGAAGAAAATGTCATGCAGTTTATCATCATGCGACTAGGACATCTAGGGGAAAAGAGGTATCCTTGAGAGGAATTGTGTGGCATGGAGAAATAATCCCAACATAAATGAGGTCAAAGATGTCCATGCCATGCCACATATTCCAGGTAGAACCACAAATAGGCTCTTAGTTTAAGTTCATAAAGTTTGGACTTGAGGGTTGTGCGGCAACTCTGTGAGGGTATAAACCCTACCAAGACTCCTAAGACCACATGATCCATGCTCGGTGTGGGAAATAAGAAGTGATGTTAGGATTTACCCATAATATTAGAGTCCACAATGATGGAAAGGAAATAATGGGAGGGAAAGTCACAACCACACTAACATTACCACTCGACGTGTACAGATATATGGAGGGACAACACCAGGGGAGTTGGGGATCCACTATAACACAGGGTGGTGGAAAATGTGAATCACCGAGCCTGACATACAGAACTAAATGAGGGTGTCATAAAGATGGAGGATAACTATTGACCTTGTTGGAAACAAAACATATATATCGTGTTACCATGAATGGGGATAGACAAATGGGAGTCGACCGCTGACCATGTTTGAAACACAAGACCTATCTCAAAATTTCATCCAAATCCTTCTAGGTTATTGGCCCAAAATGGTATGTGGGACGATGTGGAATAGATAGGCCATTAGGGGTATCCCTTTAAATATGAAAGAGGATGGAAAACTAGATAAAGGAACTCAAGAAGTGTGGAAATGGATTAGGGTAAATGTCCCTATGAAATCCAATACTCTAGGTCTCATACCACCACACATTCAAGCATGTCAGTGAGGAAAATCCACAGGTGAGATTATATCTGCCTTCAAGGATCGAGTTTTTAGTAGGGGTACTACAAACAGTTTAAGGCTCACGTTTCTCATACCATAAACTCTTAGTTTAAGTTCATAGGGTGTATAATATATGTTCCATATTTAACATCGTGCACGTGGGAAATATCCATGCAGTTTAATTTCATACAGTAAGGGTAAAGATTTCATGAAGTTTATCATCATTAAACTAGGACATATTCATCGCAAAGGATATGTTCGTGGTGTGGAAAGTAATCCAACATGAATCAGGACCAAATAGATCCACACCACACCACACATTCTCAAAGGGGAAACTAGGCCAAGAAAGGGTGAAGGGGTTCATGATTCTGTGGATGGGCTCGGGGCCAATATGTATGAGCATCGATACGTATCCCATAATTATGGGAATCAAGCCACATGCAGTTCTGAAGATGGTATAGAAGATGTACAGTGCCAAAAAAGGTGTGGGAAAATATTCTCTTAGATTAGAATATCATGGTTGTTATGTGGTTTATTATCATGAAATTAGGACATTGAAAATCTTAGTTCAAGGTCATAGAGTTCAGGCAAACTAAATAAAAGATGCTCAGCGCGGTGCCATGAGGCAACCTAAAGTGAATGAGGACCAAGGAGATCCACACCACACAACACATTCCTAGATTATTTCTAGACCAAAGGGCCAAAGGGGTGAGTTTGTAACTATGTGGCTGGTCCTAGAGACAAGATGTTTGGGTGTCTCTACAAATCCCATAAGCATGGGAATCAAGACACACATAGTTCTTGGAAATGGCATGGTAGAGGGTCAATGCTAAGGGGAAATGTCTTCTAAGGTGAATACATCTTAGCATAGTGTAGTTTATTGTCATATAGACATGATGAATAATACATAGTTTAATATCATATGATAAGGATAGGGGTTGTTATGTAGTTTATCATTATGAAAAAAGGACATTGAGAATCCTAGTTTAAGGTTATATAGATTGGAAAATGGGATGAGGCTTCCAAAAAATATATATGTGGTGCAGTACCATGAAGAAACCTAATGTGAATGAGGCCCGAGGAGGCCCAAAATTGCACGAAACACTTCTAATAAGAACTCAGACACAGTTTAATGTCATGGGGGAAAAGTAAAATGGGGTTTGGGAAATTTGGTGGAAGGGCTAGAAGATAAAGTTCTAGGGCATCACTACATATCCCATAAGGATTGGAATCATGACATATAGTTCTTGATTTCCTTGTAGTTTAACATCATGCAATAAGGATGTTAGTGTAACATATTTTTTTATCATGTGACTAGGACATGGGGTAGAGAGGTATCCTAAAGGTGATGTTTATGGCATGGAAGAATAAATCGACATGGATGAGGACCATGAAATCCCACACCACACCACACACTGCCAAGAAAGGACTCAGGTCAAGGGGGAAAAGGATGAAATTGTGATTGGGCCCAAAGACTAAACACTTGGGAATTCCTACATATCACATAAGGATGGTAATCAATACATATGCAGTTCTTGAAGATCCATGCATTTTAATGTCATGCAGTAAGGATGAAGATGAGGCATAGTTTAATGTCATGTAGGATGGAGTAGTTTCATGTCATGCAGGACAAAGGGGCACTTTACTTTTAAGTTCATTAGAAATAACCATAAATGTTGTGTGGTTTAACAACTTGAAGCTAGGTTATAGAAGTTTGATTTCATATAGGATGATAGAGATCTTAGTTTAAGGTCATAAAACTTGGACCAAGGTGGAATTGTACAGTTTATCATCATGTAACCAGGATGCAGATTTGTTACGCAGTTTTACGTCATGAAATGAGGATGACATAAAAGTTTAATTTCATGTAGGATGTGGCAGCACAATTTAACATCATGTTTCTTGGAAAAATGATATCTTTGTTTAATGTTGTATAGTTTGAATCGTGGGGAACACTGTGAAGTTTATTGTCATGTAGGACGATCAGGAAGTTTTGTGCGGTTTAACATCATGTGGGATAGAACATTTTAACATCGTGTAGGGTGATAAAGATCTTGATAATGCAAAGTACTATTTAAGGAACTTGGAATTGGTGGGGTGAGTAATTCACTCACCACCCATGGTGACCAAAGAGTATTCACTATTTGAATAGACTTCGTGAATGATGTAAGGTCCTTCCCATTTGGCATCCAACTTTGACGATTTCCAACTAGGAATCATCAGTTCTTTAAGATCCAAAATCATTTCACCCTAAAGGAAGGAGTGGAGGTGAACTCTCTTGTTGAAATATCTAGATATCTTGTTTTGTTTCCTCTCTAGATTATGAATGGCTAGAATCCTATTTTTGTCAAGAGCTTCCAAATTGGCCAGATGGACTACTGCAACTCTTTCTGAAATATTTTAATCATAGATAGTTATATGGAGTGATGGAAACTAAATCTATATGGGGAGGACCACCTCTATTCCATATAATAGGGAATATAGAGTCAACTGGGTGTAATTATGAGTCATCATCTGATAATCCCAGAGAGCATTGGGGAGATTTTCTGGCCATATTCTCTTATTCTGACCCACCATATTCTACATAATGTTGGAGAGGGTCTTGATGAACACCTCAATCTATCCATTTTCTTATGGATGTTAGTGATAGGTGTGGATAGACTGGATGTTGTACTTAGCATACAATTTCTTCAACTCAACTTCTCAAAAGTTGGTGTCATTATCATTGAGAACAATGTGAGGGAATCTGAATCAATGGATGATGTTGGAGATCAAAAATTAAAAAATAGATAGGGATTTGACTTCCTTGAGAGAAATAGATTCTTCTCATTTGGAAAATAAATTCATCGTAGTCAGAATAAACCTGCACTAGTGAGTTGATGTTGGTGGGTATGGTCCCACAACATCGATTCTCTAGACCACAAAGGGACAAGAGTACTTGGTAGTGTGGAGGGGTTCCAATGGTTAATGAAAAAAAGTTGGCATGGATTTAACAAGCATGGTACATCCTAGAAAACTCGATACAGTCATGGACCATGGTAAGACAAAAGTAACCCAGCCTTCGAATATGGTGGGATAGATTCATTCTTTCCTGGTGAGCAATGAAATAACTATCATGAAATTCCTTCATTACCTGGGGAATATCATATCCTTGAATGTAGGGGAGAACTATCCCATCAAACCCACATTTGTAGAGAGTCTGCTTCATGTTGGGACTACTTAGGAGGGTGAATTGAACTGCACATGGAAGACTCACTCACACTCAGCTCTATCTATTATTATATTTCTAGGATTGAGATACTAGAAAAAAGGAATTTTCAGATTGGAGGTCTTTTTAGCTGTAGGGGGATCCAAAGGACCCAATGTGGAAGCATCTACAGTAAGTGTTTTACCTATTGGTTGTTTTCATTTTTTGAATTGACATGGGTGATGACCCTTCGATGCACCACATGAATGAATAGATCTTCCTAGTCATGATCTGTGATAGAAGTGGTTAGACTTTTTATAGAATTAGATCGATCATTCTATGACCAGGGAACAAGAGTCACCTCTGGCTGATAAGAGAACTAGGCCATCAGCTGGCGAGTGCACTTGAGTAGGGGAACAGGCTTTGGCTTCCTGATGACATAGTCACTATTGATCTTCTTGATGACCAAATTGGAGTATCCCTTTACATGAAGGTGGGTAAAATCAATCTTAAGAGCTAGATCGAGACCAGTGATGAGAGCCTAATACCCAACCTCATTGTTGGTGCATCCTTCTAACAGCAAGACCAAATAGGGAAATACAACCTGTGTATGTGTGATGATGACAATTCCCAACCCTACTCTATTGATTCATAGATCATTGATCCTCTTACTAGGTGGACTTTAGGAGGTTCCATCAAAGTACACATGACAACATGGAATATCCTAATCTACTAAGATAATAGCCTCATCAAGAAAATCAAGATCTAGGGATTGCGCTTTAGGGGGCGGATGGGCGTCCAGAAAGTCTGATAGTGCCTGACCTTTGATGAACTTCTATGAAATGAATCTGATGTCTAACTGATGAAGGATCCCTACCAACCAATATAAACAGCCTGTTAATATAGGGAGGTTCATAATATACTTTAGCATATCCATGTGGAACACTAGTTTTATCTCGTGATGTTGCAGATAATGCTGCAACTTATGCACTATGAAAACTAGTGCAAGGAATCTCTTCTTAAGAGGATAATATCTGGTCTCTATGTCTAGGATCATGTTACTATGATATTACAAACTATTCTATGTCACTTTTTTGTTCTTCTGAGTGATAAATTTGTTGAGGGATCATTCTAGGGAAGTCACATAAAGGACCAGTGATTTTCCAAATACAAGTGGCATCAAAACCAGAAGTTGCAACATATACTACTTGATCTCCTCAAAATCATTATGTCACTCTTCATCCCATTGATAGGAAAAACCTTTCTTCATTATTCTGGAAAAGTTCTTAAACTTTCTATCCAGATTCTCAATGAACTAATGCATATAGGCTAAGTGGCCTTGAAACCCTCAAAGTTCCCAAAGGTTGCTCAAAGGAGGCATCTGAATGACATACTTGATCTTATCTAGGTCGATCTTGATGCCTCTATATCTGAAAATGAAGCTAAAAAATTTTATATAGGTCACCTCAAAAGCACATTTCAAGGGGTTCATCTTCATATGGTGGGAGCGGAGGAAGACAAACACTCTCTCAAGATCCCTGAGATGGTCCTAACGATGGAAGGATTTGACCACCAAATCATCAATGTAGCATTCCACTAGTGTCCTGAGGATAGGTTTGAATATGTGGTTCATGGAACATTAATAGGTGGCTCATGAATTCTTCAAACTAAAGGGCATCACATTATTGCAAAAGGTACCATGTGGTTCCCTGAAGGTAGTGGACTCCTCATCTTTGGGGGCCATCTAGATTTGATTATACCCAAAATACCCATCTATAAAGGAGAGAGCCTAGAATCTAGTGGTAGCATCAGTCAGTAGTTCCATCACCGGAAGGGGAAAATTATCCTTCGGGAAATGGCAGTTGAGATCCCAGAAGTAAATGTAGAATATAATATGTCCATTCTTCTTCCTGGCGGTAATGATGTTGGATAACCATATAGGGTACTGAACTTCCTTGATGAATTTGGATTTAGTGATCTTATCAACTTTAGCCTCAACCATAGCATCGTGATATGGTTTCATCTTCTAGGGAGGATGTTTTAACCTGTGATGACTCATCAGGATGCCTAGATGATAGAAGAAGACCTGAGGGTATAACCCTAGCATCTTTTCGTAACTCCAGGAAAACATGTCATGATGATTCATAAAGAAGTTCACATACTTTTATTATTCCTCTGTTGGCATGATTGCACTGATCAACATTAGACTCGAATCTATCTCAGTGCCAAGATTCACCTATACCAACTCATCGATGGTGGTGGAGACACCCTCATCGAATACGGGAGGATATTCTTCCAAATACCCTTCATCATACAAGGTGAGAGGATCATTGGGTGGAGTAAATTATTATGAGTTAACTGACCCTAGAGAAACATTGGTGACATATTTAGAAGTAGTGGAACCTTTATCATGGGACTCATGCACTATTGAAACCAAGGCAATAGAATTTTCCAACCCAATTCCATTAGGACTTTGACTGAGGGGATCATTATTAATGATGTCAAAGCAGTGGTTATGGGTTGTTCTGTATTGAATTAACCTAGACCAGCGAAACAAGCAGGCATGGCATACTGTTGTATCCATGGGATGAAGATCCTGATACCTCACATGGGTAAGAGGCTCTGGTATCACTCTATCATATCCTATATAGGAGTACGAGGTAATCTTTCAATGTTACTTATACATGGGAACATGTCTCCCCATCATCTTCGAGATGATGAAGCAATGTCCTAACTCTGGCATTGTAGCCTCCAAATAGTGAATCAAGAGGATGAAATCGTCATCTAAGTCCATCCAAATATTAGCCACAGTAGTAGTGTGCTCAACCTCGTTGGTCTGAACCCATTTATGCTTGCTATTTTAATAATCGACATCCAAGTAGTATGCTTCACTAGAGGAAAAAGGAGATGCATCACCTTGGAGCATGCCCACTCAACCATTTAGGGATTACTTGATACATTGGTGATATGATGAGGGAATTGCTACATGTAGATGGAGCTAGGGCCTACCCATCAGTGCATTATATGCGGTATCCTTTAATACCACCATAAATTTAGTTCTTTCAATCAATCCACCGAACTGGGTCTTCAAGTTGATTCTACCACACGATCTCTACTCAGTCCTGTCATAACCTTGAATTTTTAGGTCAGAGGGACTCAAATCTACTTCAGTCAGTCCTAGCTTATGGAGAGTCTAGAACGAGATGAGATGGATCCTAGAACCTATGTCGATGAGACAAAGGTGGGATTCCATGTCATTGAGATGACATGTGATGTATAGTGGTAGAATATTCCCCTATACAGGAGAACCTCCATCTTATACTAAGAATGAGATGATGGCTTTTCATTCTGTCTGTTTGAATTCCTTAACATGGAAGGCCTCTACAGCCTCTAACTCTATCTCAAAATGGAGGGGGATTTTCAAATCCTCTATAAGGGATTCATGCATCTCTTATGATAAGAAGAGGTCCATGAGAATCGATATATTTGTGGAAATTCTAGAGAGATGATTAAGAACATCAAATTTCCATGCTATACCCACATTTCTTCTAGGAGTAAGTTTATATTTGGAAGGAGATTTGATAGGTATTGTTGGTTGAATTAGTGTATTCTGGATGGTGTTGGGTATATCCTATAGATCACTAGCTAAACCATGAAAAATTAATACTGGATGACTATTAGATAACTAAGGTCTAGCCACATCATAGTGTGATTGATTAAATGCGGTCATAGTGGCTCTACCTGGTTGAGTAGTACAAATAATGGTGGTAGTGAATCTGATGAAACGAGCTGAAAGGAAGATTCTTGATGGGTTTTTTGTTGAGCCTGCTATCTAGTCTCAGTATAATGCATGGATTATATTGAAGCGCTATCCTAGGAATTTTGATGACTCGCATATCCATGACCACATTGATGATGGTGTCGATTGGGAACATTATGAGGACCAATTTGATACTCCACATCATTGGGAACCATGTAGGGGTCCACCATCTTGATGGTATTTACATAGGCATACTTATTATCATTATCCAAGGAATACTATAATAATGGTCAAATTCGGGTGAAATTCCCATTTTTGGAGGCATGAAATTATCAAGGGTGCTATATAGGTTTGGCACCAACAGGGAACTTTTCTTTCACTTGTGGTGATGACACCTGCTATTTTGAGAAGTATAAGTCTAAGATGTGGATGCATAAGTGATATATAGAGGTGATATTGAAACTTTAGGAGGCTCACGCTAATTCAAATAAGCAAGAATGATACATGGATGTGAGAAACTTCCCTATGAGCAAGCCAATTGTCATACTTATGCATTTCACGATTGGAGACCTGATACCACTTATCATTTCTATTGTTATTATTCTTTACATAAATGCATGCTACCTATGTAAGGGTAGGGACCAAGCTGATGATATTGTTATCAATATGGTCCTAGATCCATTCCTTGAATATATATCACTTCTGGATAGTATATACAAGGAACTGGTGATTGGGGAAGTAGTTAGGGAGATCAATAAGATCGGCCTCCATGGGTCTCCTACATTCTGGTAGCTTCAAAATACCTTGACCCAAGGCACTATGAAAATAACCAAGAACATGATTCTCATTAAATGAGTATGTTTGGTTTCTCTTTTTCAGGAAGGGAACTCTGGGAGCTTGTCCCTAGTTAGTGGTTGGAGCATAATAAGGGGCTAGAGCCTGATTATCTCTCTTGGGTGGTGGCGGTGCATTGCGTGGAATCACCTACCGATTCTTCACTGGGTGATCTGAGCCTGAGGATGGATCTAAGGCTGATTCCCTTGGAGAGGATCTGGAGAAGGCTTTGCTGGTTAAAAATATAGTGTCCATGGGGCCTCTACCTATGTGCCCGTAGAAGTCTCAGCCTTAGTAGATATTCTGGTATGAGCTGGAGTAAACATACACACCCATTTAGCCTATTGTAGGGATTCCTCTAGGCACTTATCTTTGTCAGAGAAATTCTGGAATCCACCCAAAAAATCTAAGTGATGATGGATGGAACCAATTCAGTATTAACATTGCCAACACACATCGTCAGTAGTTTTTATTGAGTTAGTATCATGTCGAGTGAATATGTGAGGCCCTTCCACTTGGTGACAAATTCTACGACTCACTCATCTTGTTGTTGTTTTCACTTGAAGAGGTAAGAAATACTTTTCTTGTGTGTGGTGAAGATTAACTGATAAATAAACTATTTTTGAAGATCTTACCAACTAGAAATAAACCCTATAGGTAACTGGTTGTACCAGGTGAACGCAGGCCCTTCCAATGTCTGTAAGAAACACTAGAGCTTGGTGGCCTCCTACTACGTTGGAGTTCCCAAAATGAGCCTACACCTTGATATGAAGTGGGATAGATGTTCCAGTGGGTCACCTATCCCATTAAAGGGGGATAAAGTAGGATTATTGAAATCTGGGGGTGCTGAAATATCATCAAACCACACCAGATAAGGCTTTCCATCATGTGGGATCGACACTTGTAGTGTTTTGAGGGCCTCTAAGTGGGTGATGAGAGTGTCCATCAGGTCCTCCTAATGAGGATTACTTTTTGGGTAAGTATACTTGAAAACCAATTCATTTTCAGGTTCATCAACATGGTAGGTAGGCTCAATAGCTCATGGAGTGGCTGGTAGAACCATTGGAGGAATGGATTGAGGAGTTGCTGGGGGAATGACCTAAGCCAGGTCTCAAGGAGGATTCTCATGAAACTCGAGAAGATTGGGTGATAAATAATGTGGTCACTTGCCATAGGATCCAATCTCTAACCTATCAGGATAAATGATATTGTCAATATTAACAAGAAGTAACTCGTCGAGAAATACTTGTGGCTGACTATGCTGCCCCAATGGAAGATGTATGGGATCATAAAGAGGATCACCATAGTCTGGACACCATTCTACAAGGTGCTTGGTAAGAAGACTATCAATGATGTTTTTCTTCTCTGAAATTTGTTGGAGTAACGTGGCCCTATTAGAATCAACCTTCGTCTTCTGCATTGAACCAAACAGATCAAAGGGATTGAAGGTCCCAGTTTATCCTTTACCATTATTGGTTTTTTGACCGATGGGAAATGATGCAAAGGGGTATACAAGGCCAAGAAACTATCTCTACTGATGATTACGGACACTTGTAGGGTCAGTGGGGTGTTCTTTTACCTTAGGGGGTGAGTCATCCTCTTTGAACGTTGTGCCAACACCTCCTTCTGGGTATATCTCGAGACCAGCCATATTTACCATGATGGTTCCTGGAGGCATATACTCAATATCACTTGGTAGGTATGGTTGTCGTAGGATCGAGCTGAAGTGGAGAGTAGCATACTTCCCCTAACCTTGAATCTGTACATGTAGAAATTCCTCCTTTATAATTTTGTATAGCATAAAAAATCTCCTAACTCATCTCTTCTGAAGAGTCTGGTGACAGTCGGGTTGTGCAGGGTGCTAAACCACTGGAAGTGCTGCTAGGACAACCATGTGACACTGCTGGCTGATATTGTCATAATATTCCTAGATTTTTGGATAAGTCAATTTTCAGCCCCAAAGGTGGAAATGTTTTTCCTAGAGGGTTTAGCAGAAGAACATGACTTTTTCTTGGGTGAGGAATTTCAAAATTTCGAAGTCTGGAGTCATGATCAGCCATAACATCTTATATAATTGGTCTGCCATGAGAGTTCCTCCACAAAATTCTTTGTTCAAAAGTGGGATCTGGATCTTGGTTTCCCCATTCTTTGACTAGGGGTGGATGAGGAACTAGAAACGACACTCATGTAGACTATTGTAGCATTGGACTGGCCAATCGAGAGAACGTTTCATGATATGAAAGGTTGCTGCTTACTGGGTCGTCTCTCGGGGGCGGTACTGACTGCATCATTAAGTCCCTATAAGATAGGGGTGTCGACCACAACTTCATGTGTGAGGGAGGCGGTCATTGGTGGTGAGTCTTCTTGGTTCTCTTCATCTATAATTCCCCCTAATAACTCTCCATGATCTCATTTCGAGGTAAAGAATGAGTATGGTGATGATAAAGAAGATTGTGCGACAAGACCCTAGAAGGGAGATAAATCGTCCTCCTCATGTATATACATGCTGAGAGTTTTAAGGATCTGGTATATCTCACTTTCTATGAGGAAAAAAATCACATTTCATGTTCCTGCCCTAGATTCTGATATATATGATCAGGTTGTAGTCTCTATCATCGAGTCTCATTCAGCTTTATAATCTGAGAAATCGATTGGATTAATAATGAACTGACACTTCCTAGAGTTATTCCTTCGATGGTGACTATTCATCCATCTTCCCCAGGATGGTTCTTCAGGGAAAGGAAAATCTTCTTCATGGGGAGGACCTCTGTGTGGGTTGGCATTGGAGTAGGGAGGACCTCCAATTGATCTATTTGTGACCTGAGGATGGCCTTCATATCAGTTGTCATTAGAGTGGGGAGGACCTCTTCTTTGGTGAGCCGAGGTGTGAGGAGCACCCGAAAATATTTCAAATGGAAAAAAGGTTCTAACTTCATGTTTATTGATGGATACATGGGGTAGACCTCCACTAAAACTGTTAAGAACATGGGGAGGATCTCCATGTCAGTTTTTGGTGGCACAGGGAGGACCTCTGTGTTGGTTGGTAGTGATAGCACGAGGAGGGACTTCGTACTGACTGAACTGGACACTGGGAAGGTCTTTTTGTTGACTATTGATGGAGCAGGGGGTACCTCTGCTTGGATAGTTTCTAGAGCAAGGAGTACCTTCATTTAAGTTGGTGAGAACATAGGGAGGACCTCTATATTGACGAGTGACTGAGCGAGGAGGACCTTTTCTCTGGTTGATGCTGCTATGGGAAGAAATTCCTCTCGAGCTAAGAGTGCTATGAGGAGGACCTTCATGTTGATGATCTGAGACATAGGGAGTACCTACATATTTGGAATCATAGGCATGGGGAGGACCTTCGTGCTGGATGTTAACAAGATGGGGAGGACCTCCGCTTGGATGGATGCTAGTGACATGGGGAGCACCTCTATGATGAGTGTGAGGGTATGGGGGGCTCCACTCTGGCCGGTGATGATATGATGAGGGCCTTCATACTGGATCTCATCATCATGGGTTATCTCGTGATGGCTGATAATCATTTTGATGACCAAAAGAGTCAACCCAACATGCATGTGGGGTGGTTGAGGTCTTGATCCCATTCGGATATAAGTGGGTATGTGCTCTATAGTAGCAGTGGCCTAGTAGAATGTTTTGGGGGTGGAATGAGTCACTAAATCTATAAAAGATGATTCCCCATTATGGGAATCTTTTCAATCTTGTTCCCAATGTTGGAATTGGGTTATCCATACTAGGGTTGATAGAGCGGGGATGTAGACCACTTGTTCTTCAACCTGAGGGACTAGTAGTTGGTGGAATTGGTATAGCCTGGTGGGGAGACCCCATTGGAAGCTCACAAGTGGTATTCATATCCAGGATTACTCGAATGCCCCTTATCTCCTTAGCATAGGGGATTGAGTCATAAGAACATTCCATGGAGAGACTCCTGAAATGATTGAATGTTGGAGCAGTGAGTAGTGGATCCCTAAGCAGTCCTTTGGGGTGGCGGTGATGGCAAGGCACAAAATCCCCCAGTCCTAGTGGGCCATATCCCTCATGGTAATGACCCCCTCTTTCTTGTATCGTCAGATGAGAACATTTATCACCCTCCTCTGAACAATTTCTGATGGTTATATGGGGCATGGGTTCCCAATGGTTGTGGTCATGGATGACGCCATGGTAGAGGTGGAGTCATGTGGAAATACCGCATTATTTTTCCTCCTGCCCCTACACCTGTAGTAGGGGGTGATTGGTTTCCTATTTCTTGGGTCCTATAAAGAATGAATATTAAACTATCAGTATGTATATTAGGAAATCAATTCCCAATGCCCCAGTGTTGTTCATTATTCCATGGTTGGAGATAGATCCATGTTGTTAATGCCACAAATCAGAATGACCAATGATTAACTGCCCCAAATTATGGTGAGTTTCACACTAGGAACACTATTTTCTTGGTGGGACTTGGCGCTGGATAGCTAGATTCGGTGACACAATTATATGTCGATGTCTCAAATGCTACTGATCCCATACTGGGGAGAAGAGTTCACGTCGAGTTCACCATCTCTGCTTTCAATTATTTTCATTGGGGTGCACTGCCTAGAATCATGCTCGACATTCACTGATGGTGCATTGTACCCCATATTCCTTCTTTCCAATAGAGGTTTTCATTCACCACTTATTCATATATGTCTACTCCTTGATTGAAATGGGATTATGGGATTTCGGTCCAGCCTCCTATGGATTCCTCCTTGTAATTTTTCACCTTGTCCAAGTCTCCCTTATAGATTAAGATGTTGTTTGTGAACCTAATTCTTGGTGCCATCTATTTGTGGATGCTGATTAGTTACATTACTTCTATCTAGACTTTCTAAGGTTTTTAGATAGGGTATCAACCTTTGGTCAGGGAAGTTGTCACATTAGGCATCATTGAGCATGTCTGGACACTAGAACATTAGAGCGCTTATATTCTTCCTTATAATAGAGATTCTCAAGGGAAAAGAAACCTGAGGAATCCCATGTCAATCATAGGATATCTTATGCCAAAGTCATGTCTTCTGAGGTTTTCCTCAACATCCCATGTTTAACACGGGGTATTCCATGAGTTTAACATTGAGCGGAGATGGATCAGACTAATTGGAACACTTATGAAGGTGGATTAGATGGGTACGCCCCTAGAAGGGAGAACCTGGAAAGTTTACCAAATAGATGGATCAGAACACCTGATAAGAGTGTACCTTGGAATGGTGTGTCCCATAAAGGGAAAATGTCACACCATGATGGCTGATTTTGACACTGTTGATGACGGATCATGGAGGTAAACCCAACTGAGGTAGACATCAATGTTTACTATTGGATGAGATTGAACCTCATGGAGGCTTCCTATGTATATTGTTTATAAGATAGAGATCAAAACCAATTTAGTTTGAAAGGGTGATTTGGGGCTTACACATGGATAGATACTCGTTGTAAGAGGATCACTCTTAGTTGGATGAACATGGATTGTGTGGGACTTTTTCATGGTTATACCTAGGTACTGCTAGAAGTTGTGGTGATGTGGATGACATGATCTCATTGGGATGTGGCGGCCCAAGTAAGAATCAGGATGGAGATGGAGGAAGTGATGAGGGAATGGATAGAGTGTGTATAGTGATGTGATTGAACCTTGGGGAGGCTTTATACATATCCCAGTGGTTGGGAATCAAAGTCCACATAGTTCAAGATGGGGTGATGAGACACCTAAGGAGGTGACTCATGATAATGGAAGACATGGATGGGGACCTGAAGGAAATGTTACCTCTGGGTTGGGGAATGATACTACCAAGACATAGTAATGCAAGGGAAGGACCAATATAGAAGTGGATGATAGTCTTGAACCTCAAAGAGTATTCCTATGTACCCTGTTTAGGAGATAGAGATCAAAGTAAACGTAGTTCAGGAAGATGGCATCGGGGCTTACACATGGATAGTTTCCTAAGTGGATGGATCAAAATTCTTCAGGGAGGTGGATCCAGGGGATGTATCCCAAAAAGTGTAGATGTCACATAATGAGGGTACATCCTTAGGATGGATAACCATATTTTACCATTAGTTTGGATTGAACCTTAGGGAGGCTTCCTTTGTACCCTGTGTAGAAGAAAGGGGTCAAAACCTGTATAGTTTGAAAAGATGGGGCATGGGGCTTACGCACTAAGGCAGCCCGTATAGATTCATGGTAACTGTTAATCTCTAAGACCATGTAATTCATGCTTGATGTGAGAAAAATAGGTAGTAGTATACATGACGATCATGTCACAAAAGGTTCAACCACGAGAATTGATGTGGGACTTATGCACTGAGGCGACCTAGAGAGATGGAGATTGGGGTTTACTCCATGAGGGATGCCCGAAGAGGATCTCATTCCATGTGATGAGGGTATAATTACATTCTAGGAGGTATAAGGAGATATCACTCCCCTAGAGATGAGTGGGTGTGGAAAATTCCAGAGGTGGAGAACCCCATGTGCATGGAATAGGGTGAGGTTATAGTTTAATGTCGTGTGCTGAGGATGATGGTGTTTGGAAGTTAAATGTCCTGAAGCTCGGATGGGGAGGACTCTCTCATTACAACTTAGTCTTATATAATAGATGTCCACCCACACTTAGGGAAGGGAAGGAATTAATAATTCTAGGATACAATGGGTTCTAGGTGTGGTAAATTGTGGGGTCTATGTTAGTGTAGTTATGTGAAGAGGCAATAGATATGAGCGTACCTATACAGAGAATCATTAGGTAGAGAAACACAACAAGGAACACCACATGATGGAACAAGAAATCACTGTGTACAAGCCCATAGGGCTACACGAAAGAGGGTACTATGAAGAAGTGGGCCTCATTGAGAGGTTCTTTGTGAATATCAAGTGATTTATAGAGGTCAAGGGCTTTACGAAGGTCGGATCTTCGCAAAGCAGAGAGGATCTTCCTTGGCATGAAGTCATGAGTGTTTCATGAAGGCATAATTATTTGCGAAGACTCAAGTATCCTGTAGAGACTTCCTTCTTCACGAGGGGTATAGTACTTCATGAAGGGAATCCCTACCATAGGTAGGTCAAAATTGGAACAAGGGGAAGGGGGTTTAGTGATGCTCCAGTACCTTTGGGAATTCATCATTTTTTTCTCTTGGGGTCGCGATGCTCAAGAGATTTGTGAAAAGGAAGCTAAGAAGAAGAAGGGTTATGGTAACAATTCCTATTATTGGGGGGGGGGGGGGTTAGCCATCTATTTATAGGAAAAGGGGTTTCTCAATTCTTAGAGTCATGTTGCGAAGCAGTAATCCTCTTCATGAAGAGGCGTGAGGCCCGTCAGACTCGTGGAGCTAACTGTTAACTTCTTTTGTGGTATTAACATGCCACATAGGACTCATAGAGCCTACCATCATTGCCTCTAACATTTTTGAATCATGGGGTTGCATGAATGAGCTTCACAAGGTAGACTCCTTTAATGATATTTGGGTCGTTTGAGCTTGGATTTCACCTCAACTGGTTGCGATCTTACTTGAATTATTCTAGGGCACATATTTCAGGGCCAAAAATATCCTTACTCGTAGAAAAGGGAATCACATACCATCTCCACAATCATAATATACCCTAGGTATATAGATACCATTCACCAGTGGTCTCCCCACCATATATAATTCATCTGATACATTGACACTCATCATCTCTCAACTGATTTTGGTGGATTAGCTCAAGAAGAGAAGGAATTAACTGAATTCTATCAAGAAATACATATTCCCCTCTTCCCTAGTTTTTAAATGAATCTGAGTAAAGAAAACCATGATATTCTATTCATTATTGGACTCTATTAAATCTTTAGATGGTAACTTCTAGTTAAGAGGGTCAGCGACCACATTCCCTTTTCTGAGCATATAGGTGATGTCAAAGTAAAATTCTTGAAGGTATTATACCATACAAAATTTACTCAATTTTAAGTCTTTATAAGAGGAGGTGTGAATTAAACTCTTATGATTTGAGTAAACCATGAATCTCTCCCTAAAAAGTAGTGTCTTGAACACTTAAGAGCATGTGTAACCAATGTGAGTTCAAGGTCGTGAGTTGGGAAATTATTCTTATGCTTTTGTAGTTAATGAGAACTATACACCACCATGTGATGAACCTACAGTAATAAGAAACCCGGACCCATAATAGATGCATAAAAAATGACATAGCCCTAGAAGACCTTAGGTAGAATCCAAATAGGATATAAGGTCAACCTATGTTTTAGTTCATCAAAGGATACTTAGAAATCAGATCCTTATAGAAATATAACCCTATTTTCAGTAATATATATAAACAAAAATGTAATTATAGATAAATAATTTTCCAATATATGATAATATATTACTAAACCTAAGAAGTTCCATATCTCAAAGACATTCTTTGGTTCTTCCCAAGACATGACATCCCTCACCTTTTTAGGATCATCTGATATGACCTATTCTGATACTTTGTTTCCAAATAAATTCACCTCCTAGATACATAAATAACACTTAGATATCTTATAATAAAGTTTATGATCACATCGAGTCCCTAAAACAATTCTCAAATGGTACTCATTCTCCTCTTCTATCTTGAAATACTCTAAGATATCACCAATAAATATAATCATAAAATAATTGAGGTATCAATGGAATATCTAGTCCATGACCTCTATAAAGATTTTAAATCATTTCTTAACCCAAAAAAAATCATGATAATCTCAAAATGGTAACACTTTCATTGAAAAGTAGTCTTAGGTAGATCAACCTCATTCACCCTGAGCAAATGATAACCTGGCCAAAGATCAATCTTAAAAAACCACCTTTCCCCTTAATCTGATCAAATAGTTAATTGATGTAAGAAAATGGATACTTGTTCTTAATTATCATCTAGTTTATATTTCTTTAATCAATGCACTAAAAAAGTTTTCCACCCGATTTCATAGAAAAAATCACTGGGGTGGATCAAGGAGAAATACTCAAATGAATGAATCCCTTGTATTTTATATCATTTAATCGAATGTTTAGTAATTTTAACTCCATAGGTTCTATAAAAAATAATGTAAATGAAATATGTTTCATTCTGGGGACTACAACTAATGAAAACTCAACTTCTCGCTTTGGGGGTAAGCCTAATAATCCATCTGAAAACACCTTAAATAATTCCCCTATGACTGGAGGATGTTATTTTCTATATTTTACTTTATAAGAATCAAAAAAAGAGATTATAATTAAAATATTAGCCTTAATACCTCAGGAATAATGGGTCCTTACCAACCAGAACACATGTATCATTCTCCTTGGTACACATAAGATCTTACACTGGGGGTGGTAAAAGACACCCTTCAATGATAACCATCAATGTGATCCTTAAAAGTAGCCATCCAATCTATTCTATTAATAACATCAATGAAATAAATTTCAAGAACTAGAAAATCCCATGAAATCTTAACTTATTATATAGATACAATATAGAAATGAAATCAGATACCCTGCTCTTTCTTCTTTCTACGAGGTGTAATTTCTCCACAAATTGTGTATGAGATCAGATGTAGGTTTCATCAAATCCATGAAATGAGTATATATTAATTAGTGATAGGAGTCTATGTTAAATAAATTAGTCTATATAGATGAATAAATAAGAATTTTACCTCTTATAGTTGATATACCCATCTCGGTCTCCACTAGAACCTTTTTTATAACATGAAATTATTTTGCCTTAGAGTGGGAAAAATGTTTAACACTAGCATGGGGTTAATCCCTAAGTTGAATTTTCTAACATAATGAATCGGTCCAACATTCTCACCCATGAGGATATGAAACTACCACCTTAGAGGAATTTGGATACACTATGGATCCCCTCATAGTTGAAGAACCTACACCTATTTAGGGAGGAAAGATAACTTCATAAAATCTCTATAGATGTCATAAGCGCCCATAAGTGTGGAAATCATTGGGGATATTAATCATGAAGGATTAGTACTCACATTCTTACCACGCTAATAAAAAGTGAGAGTCATATTTACTCTAGATATAAATGGTAAATACTGAGGTGGAATTATGGGGCCACCACCACTACACTTCCTTACCTCTTCTTTCTTCCTCTTTTTCTCTAAAGATGCAACATCACTCACACTAGGAATGGAGGTAACTGTAATCAATCATAACATGCCAACCTAGTAAATTTCCACTATTAAGGCTCAATCTACCACATCAGCATAAGTTTTATACTTTATTTAAAATACATTAGATCAAATATCATGTCATAACCCCATTTCAAAAAGATGATATTTCAAATCTTCATTTGAGGATATCTTAAGATGAAATTAGTTGATCTTAGTGAATCGATTAACATAATCCATGACAGTTTAGTCAACCTATATTAGGCACACAAAACTATTGAGATTTTTCTAGATCCAAGGTATCTGAGAAGAATTGTTGAGTAAATATAACCTCAAATTCCTTATGTGCCATGTTTACATACCAATTATCTTTAACCACCATCTTCTAACACTTTCTAATGGGTCTCTCTAGTATAAAAAAACATTTCACCTTGATAATATCTAAAATATGAATAAATTCAAAGATCCTATTTTTATTCTCCATCCAACCCTTTACTTATTGAGAATTTTGAGTCCCTAATAAGGGCATAGTCTTGTTGTGGAGAAATTATTAAGCTTGTTCCTAACCTCCACTTGAGTCTGAACTTGCTTCTTGAACCTAAGTTGGGCCATGGAACACTCTTTTATCCATATCCCAGACCATTATCACAACTGCTTTAATTAAATTCCAATCCATTGGGATATTTTATGATATAAAATTATTTACAGCTTTCTTTAGAGGGTTCAGAGGAGACCATTGAGGAGTAATGCCACATATAAAACCAAAAAAGAATAAATAAACCCATTTAAACCTACAAAAAATAACAATTATAACAAAAAATATCACTTAAAAAACTTTAATAATAATAATAATAATACTTAGAACATGAAAAGCATATGAAATAAAAAAATCATGTTGTTCTTGGTTTGTCCATGTGGTTTGGTAAACTGTCTTCCAACCGCAAGGGTCACACTGAAACCCCTCCACTTGAGCCACATGGTTTGGCTACATGGCATGTCGCTTATGACCCTTAACCACGAAACCTATAATAAGACATCAAGACTTTCATTTTATACCTAAAAAATCTCAAATCATAAAATCACATAAAAATACATTTCAAAAAAACCATTTCCTAACATCCAATGGTTACTCAAGGATATCCAAGATAAATGTTATCTAGAAAATCACTTTTAATCAATCCCTCAAGTATCGAAAATCTTATTTCATGTCATCCAAGACATCCTAAATAACATAAATTTATAACCAATCACTCTGATACAATTTTTTCATGAAAAAAATTGGGATACCTCTGACTCTACCACCTGATCTAATCCATTTAAAATCCAAAATGGAGTTTCAAATCCCTTATGGGATGAGAACTAGTTTCTGAGCAAAAAAACACAATTTTGGAATGTTTTCTCCCAAAAAATACATTAATAAAGTCAAATCCTAGAACCCAACATAGCTTATGAAGTCATTCTATAAATTATAAAAGAAATAAAATAACCTCAAATCAATATACAATAACACAAATAAATATCAAAATGAAAATTTCAACCACACGAATGATTTGAACATCAACTATAACATAATCAAAATGATTAATCCAACATACATATACAAAAGGGATGGGATGGGAAGCTGATTAAGTGATACATATTTATAATACTACAAAATGAGTCAAAATAAATCAAAATATTTCTACCCATATCCATGTGACATGAGGGATCTATTGCAACCATTCCACCACCACTGACCAATTATCTCATACCAGAAGTACCTATCACCACCGTGTAATGCATTAAATTTACCTAGGTCTTGCAAAATAAAGTCTAAAACACCCATTGGGTGCTTATGGGGTGTGATAATAAATATCCCAGTAGGATATTATCAAGTGTTTCATAAGAAACCTTTATTAGATAAATTCAAGAAAACTAGTTTGAAGTTAATCCATATGAAAATAAGCTTTAAAATTTTTAATGAAAAGAATCGAGAGCATGTTTTAAAAAATTTATATTAAAAATAAACAAAAGGTGAGTAACCATTTTAATTCAAGAACCATAGAGAATCAATAATGTATCTAATCTTAAGGGAATACTAGGATCCTCACACCACCTTAGTGATTGAACATTCAAAATCAATTTTACACAAGCCTCTAAGGAGAGTAGTCTCAATGATTAGAAGAAAGGGGAAACCCAATAAAGTGGAACTTTATACATTTCATATGGAATGATTAGTTAATTTTGTTGCATAAAACCAAATCTAGTGCAACACCTTGATATTTTTTAATATATTTCTCTCTAAATTTATACTATAACTTATTTCACATGCAATACCCAACTAAAACAAAACCACAATACTTTAAAATAAATTTATTAAATTTGATCACTATAATATGTCCATCAAAATAATGGGTATAAAAGATAGTATCCACACAATCAAAACTATATATAAAGGAAAATAATTAACATCAAGTAATACGATTTTTCCTTAAGAGTCTCGCATGTCTGAGCTTGGAAAGGAGGAAGATTCACTAGGGTTTTCTCTAGACTAATCCTAATACAAGCTCCTAAAAATTATGGTATGAGACAAATAATATGTGAGACAAGTTTAAGCTTCTATAAATTTCAATGAGATCTATAATAATTGAACTTAAACCCATTACTGCCACTAGACCATATCTTATGCTTAAATCTTACATGTAGATCTTGAGGGGTTATGTAAGTAGAAATTAAGGTGATATAAACATGTAATTATTAAAGTAATAAATTATTTATATATAAAAAGTATTATATAAATTTAAAATTTAAAATTATAAATAAAAATAAAGTTCATTTTTAAAAATAATGCATTGAATTAACTCAATTAATGTATCTAATTAACTAATTATATAATTTTATGATTAAATTTGGATTTTCCATAAAATTAACTTTTTAGGAACATTATATTTTTATTTTTAAAAAATAAATATACCATGTATAAAATATTATTGATATAGATAATTTTTTAAGACCAATTTAATTTTTAATTTATAGGAAATAAGAAGAGTTGATATTTTAAAATTTTATTTTCTTATGAAAACAGTTTTCATTATATTTTATTTGAAAGTTAAATATTAAAATTCTTGAAATTTAATTTGACTAAATTAACTTCATTTTTATATTTAAAGTAAAAAAATTATCTCATGATGAATTTTTGAGATTTTTTTGGAAATATTGGTTTTTAGGTGAATAGTACAAAATACATTTTTTACAAATACCATAGCTTTTATGATATTACCATAGACTAAGTATGACTTTCAAACTTATAAAAAATATCTAATGGAATTTTATTTTTAATAATTAAATTGATTTACCTAAATAACAACTATTTTTAATTTATAAAACCCTTTTTTAACATTTTGAAACTTAAGTAAAATTTATTTTAATAAAAAAACAATTTTGCAAGTTTCTTTGAATTAAGTTTTCAAAAGGGGTAATTCAGTTTTTGACCAATTTTAAAGCCAAATAACTCTTATTTTTAGAATAATAAACCAATTAATGTCATTTAATTCATCAAAATTTATAATTTTATCTCAAACATTATTTTTATTCTTAAAAATACACTTTTTCAAAAAATGGTTTTTACACGTTATATGCTCTAATATTAACATTAATTTTTATCACCATTTAAATTTTATTGTAAAAAAAATATTTCATATTTATAATCATTATTTAAAATTATTTAATAATCCCCATTTCATTTTTAGTCAATAAAATTAAATTACTTAGGTAAAAATCAGTTACCACAATAAAAACTAGAAATGGTAAAACTCAAAAATCTTAGAGTAAAAGGCATAAAAACATGTTTAAAAAAATATAATAAAATTTTAAGGTATTATAGACATTAACTCGTCCAAAAATCCATTATTTTCAACATTTTCTCCATATTCCATGTGAAACATGTGCTCTCTTTATATTAATAAGTTATGTTTACAAAATTTTCATTCTCTTCGCCAATAAAAGGAGCTTGCCTACACCATAATCTACCACTAATTATAATTAATTATATGGACCATAAATCTACCATACTCTCTAATAAAATATTTCCCCATGTCTTAGAAGCCTTGGTATTTACAAAATACTAAACTAAGGAGCCTTAAGTTGTTACCCACTATATAACATCCAAAGGGAGGGGTAATGTTCACAACTGAGTTCTCATAATTTTTTTCTTCTACTACCCTTTAAAACATATTCTATACATAAAATCATGATAAAATAATATTTTTTTAATATGATTAAATTTTATTTTACTAATATAATATCCATTTTCTACCTTCTTTAAAAACCATTCAAATAATAAATACATTGTAATGCGTACACACGTACCACTATCTCCATGAATGACATGCTTTTTATTTCATCACCTCTCCACATGGATGGTTCTAAAATTATATTTTGTGGATAAATATTTTATTTATGACATTATTAATATTTTTTAATTATAAATTATTCTATATCTTCTTCTCGATGTGTATGTTTAGGCTACCGCTTCTATGAAAATAACATATTTCATTTTTTTACTCTAGTATTTATTTATTATATGAACCACTTATATCATTATTAAATAAATTAAAAACTTCTCAATAATATCATTATTCTTATTTAATAATTATATTATGCTAAATGAATCAATTTCATAACTATACTCACCTATATATTATAGCTTGTTCTTGTCTGGGTCGGTTTAACCACCTATATGAACAATGATATAAATTTTTATCATGGGTAACTAATGAAAAATATAACTTGTGATATTAGAAAATAATAGGTAAATAATTTATTTTTTTTCTTGAGTAGTAATGGTAATATCTAACCTGTTATTAAGATTCCACCCCTTGTTTGTGAAAATTACAAAAACATGATTATCATCGACTTTGTCATCATGAATCATAAATAAAATACTTATGAAATGAAATTATAACATTATAAAAATTATATTAAAGTACCTATAATTATATTTTCATGATGAATTTTTAATATATAAAAAGAATCAACACTTCCATTATAAAAAATTTATTAAAAAAACAATCAAAACTAATAACATTCTATAATGAAGATAAAATATAACTAACTAATATATTTGTAATAAATGATTATAAATTAAGTTTATAAATGGTTATAGTTATGAATATGGTCTTAAATAATGTATTAATATATTTATTTTTATTAACACGAGTTTATAGCTTGTTTGAATAAGAGGGATTAAAGGTTAGGGTTTTTGCATCTCAATTTTTCTTCATTGAGATGTGATGTGTATTCACCACTTGTTTCTTTTTTATGGTGTATATATTGTCCATGGATTTAATTTATAATAATTTTCATATAATTTAAGGTATTTAAAAATATATTTCACATCCTACCTTTCATGGGTTTTCAATTTTAAAGATAATGATGATGTAAGACTATTTCATCTTAATTTACTTTCTTTGAGACATGTTTTGTTTTATACACATAATTTCTTTTAAATGGTGATTATACTACCTATTGGATATATAATATCATGAATTATATTTAATTAATTGTGTTTTAAGTTCAATTTCATTCTCTATCTTTAAATGGGTTTCTATTAAAGTATTTCTTAATTCATAAGGGTGTTTCTTAATTCAATGTCCTTTCATTGGGTTATAATGATTCTTATTGAACATTATTATTATATGTTGGGTATGTTATTCCTTATAACTATATTATGATGTATTTAATATTTTTCTAGTAGTATTTACATCTCTCTCTTATAAAATTCATTTAAAAATATTCTTACTTCAAAAAAATGATGTTTTTAAGGGGGTTTTCTTGACTCAACTTCGTTTCTTAGGTCAAAATTGTCCATATTTAAATTATATTTTACATGATTGATTTATTATATTAATTGATGATATTATAATTTATTTATTCCTTATTTTATAGGGGATTATTTTTATGGATTTATTTCTTTATAAAATTTGATAATGTAAAGAATAATTCCCTCTCCAAATGATCTCTTTCTCTTCTATATCCATATTCAGTCTTCCCACTAATGGTCTCTTTTCTTATCATGAAATCCAAATATGTTTTATTTATGGTAATATTAAAATTTATCTTTCCAAATTTTCATATAAAATATTTATCACTCTCTTTATAATATGGGTTTCAATAAAATAATTTTCAAAATATTAAGAAGGATCTCTCTTTCAAGTTTATATTTTTTTCTTCCACTCTATATTTCATATGGACAACCTTTAATTAATTTTCTAGGATCATTATTTGGATTTATTTTAAATTTTTTTTAAAAAAATCATATTACCTTCTTGAAAATTATTTTTTATATTGATTCACAATTTTATATCTTTACAAAAATGTTATAGAGTGTTTTCTAAAAGATATTTTCCATGTTTTCATTTCCATTTTCCTCTATAAAATGTATAACTACAAAAATGATATGTTTTATGAATCACCTTATAAATTATTCTATGAAATACTTTTTTTGGTTGATTGAATGTTGATATCAATTGATCTAATCTCATATTTATGTTTCTGAGATATGATTTGGAATAATATGAAAGCAATTTTCTTTCCAAGGGTTCATTATGATGCAATGAAAGATTCATTTAAAATGGTGCACATATGTATGTATGATAATGGTTTGGGTATTATATCACTCTCCAATGCATTGGTTAAGGTCTTATATCTCATTAGATAATGTATTATGGGCCCTCTTATATATGTTCACAAATTAAAGGGAGAGCCTTCTTGAATATATTCACAAAGTAAAGGGTGGGACTTTTTGATATGTTCACAATATGATAATACATTATACTTATGTTTTTTCAACAGTTATTTGTTATTATATGTTTCATGGGCATGTTAAATTTCCATGCCATATATCTATGATTATGCTCCATGGTTCATCTTTATTATATCATGATTCTTCACTCTTTTTCCATGGTATATATATGTTCATTTGAGATCACATATACTTTTATAATGATTTATAGTCAACTATTATTGTTTAATGTTATTTTTAATAAGATATTTCTACCCTACTAGTGTTATATAATATGTTTATGATCTAAATTTTCGTGACATATTGATAATTTTTCCCTTACTGAGCATTTGATCTTTCCCATTTCTTATATTTTCATTCCCCTTATTAAAAATATGAGTATAACTTATACAAAGTCTAAAATTGTGTCTAGTGTGGCTCAATTATAATGAATTTTTCATAAGTTTTATAAAATAAGTTTCTTATGTAGCTAGTTCTCAAATAAAATAAACCTTTAGTTCTCTATATTGTGTGACTATTTGTGAGATGTAATGTTTATCTTATAGAATTAATGAAAAATAAAGATAGATTTTTCTTGTTTAATCTCACTTTGTATCAAATATAGTGTTTAAAATAATTATTTTTATAATAAACCCTAAGAGTGTGGGTATAGTGCATCTCAGTCATTACCAGATAAAATTTTAGTTATTTATAATGACTAGTTTAGTTATTTTTTTGGGATTAGGATGAGAAAACATTAGTGAAAACCCTAAATATAATTCTAAGTATAGGATAAAAACCTAAAATTTTGGTAAAGTAGAGATTTTGTGGTTTTCCTAGAAATTATATCCCCATTTGGATACTGGAAAATGGATGTGTCTGTGGAAAATATGAACCTATGGGTAATCATCCTGAAAAAGGATGGTTGAGTATCAAATCAATCTTCACTTAGTGCACGATGAGTGGCCCTAATACTTTACACCTAGATAGATACTCTCAAGGGATGTTCTATGGTCAATCACATTCTCTTTACGGTCTATTAAGAAGGGTTTATTATGTTAATGAATTTAGATAAGGGTTATGAGATAATCCAACCTAATGAAAACTATATTGAACCATGAGTGATTTTGGTTGAACTAAAAGAAAATGTAACAGTTTCAAAGAGTAAAACATTTTGTGGTAAAGTTTTTCATGATATAATTTATGATAAATATATCATGATATTAATTTTTCATCACTCACAAGAACATCTTTTGGTTTTAGTACTGGATGAATCTCAAAAAAACCAAGTTAAAAATGGATGTTATGGATAATGAAAAGATTGTACCAATGATTAACCTAACAGAATAATATCTGAAGTGATAAATATTGTGTTTATAATCAATAATATATGATGAATTATGATTAACAACATGAACTGAGTTGAGTTTCTAAAAAAACCAATAAATATGATGATTTAGTCTTATATAAGTTCAAGTTATAATTACCACATATAAAATAAGATTCAATATCCCATATTTCAAAAATGTAGTAAGATTCACTAAGGGATATGTCTAAAAAGAACTATAATATGTTTTATATAAAGTAAATTAAGTCATAAAGCATAAAATTACAATGTAAAAATGAAGATTCTAGTTGAAACTGTGAAAGGAAATAATATTCACCCTTAGGCACCATTAAATGTTAAATGTATAAAATGTGAGAAACTTTAGAATTATACAATTCAATTCCATAATACTAGGTCTAACATGGATGATATGCATAATAAATTTCCCAGACCAAGGGAACAAAGGAATTATTATGTAACAAAAATTACTAAAGTGGGTTTCCAAAATGATGTCGAGTGAGGAACACTGATCAACCACTCAAGAACTATGAGTGTTGTATTTGTATCTTGTAAACCCTAATATTTTGTACCTAGAAGTTTTATTAAGAACATAAAATCACCACTTAGATGATTAAATGTTTAATTATTAATAAAAACTTCTAATGACATGATTATTGTATCCCATGTTTATGTTTATGTGAAAGTTCTTTGTTCAATTCATATTTGATGAATTTGATGTGATTTTGGAAATGGATTGATTCTCTCTACTTAGAGAAAAAAACTGTTTTTCAGAATAATGAAATAACATTTCATATAAACCTATAATATTATATCAATGTATGGATTATTATGAACACCATTTAGACTAAAATTGTATAACGTTCCCCCTGATACCAAATAATGATAGACTTTTGGCTCAAATGGTTGGAGAAAAACTCAATGTTAAGTATAAACACATTTTTAAGAAAAATATATATTTACTAAGTTTGTAAAGTTGATATATCTATAGAAATTATATCTTGAATCACATCTATTTTTTATATACCCTTTGATATTTTCATTAGTTGGTGATAATTAAAATTGGGAGTATGCAACTTATTTAAGGGGAGATAATGTAACACCTTGATATTTTGGAATATATTTCTCTCAAATTAATACTATATTTTGTTTCATATACAACACCCAACTAAAACAAAACCATGATATTTTTAAATAAAATTATTAAATTTTAAAATTATAATAGAGTCATTAAATTAATGGGTAAAAATGATGGTAACCACACTATTAAAACTATGTTGAAAGGAGCGGTGATGGAATCAAGCAGTATGAGTCTTCCTTATGAGGATCACATGTATGAGATTATAAAAGAGGTGTCATCACTAAGGCTTTATCTAGACCAAGACCAATGAAAACTCCAAAAATTATTGGTTGAATGAAATTTTATGTGTGAGAAGTTTAAGATTGTGTAAATTTCCATGAGATCCATTCTAGCTAAACCACCACCCACAACTTCCACAAGATCATATTCTATTATTAGATCTTACATAGAGATCTTAAGGGGTTATGTAAGTAGAAATTAAAATTATATAAAAAATTAATTATTAATTTAATATATTATTTATATATCAAATTTATTTTATATATTTTTAATTTTTAATTTTAAAGAAAAATAAAGTTCATTTTTAATACTAATGCATTTATACAACTCAATTAATGTAGCTAATTAACTAATAATATCATTTTATTATTAAAAGTGTGTTTTCCCAAAAAATCCTTTTTAGGCACTATTTAATTTTATTTTAAGAAACTAAATATATCATAGATAACATATTTTTTATATGGATAACATATTAACTCCAATTTAATTAGTAATTGATATTAAATAAAAATAAGAATAGTTAATATTTTAAAATGTTATTTTCCTATGAAAACAATATTCATTATAATTTTATTTAAAAACATAACTATAAAATTTTAGAAATTTAATTTTACCAAATTAAATTTATTTTTTGGATTTAGAAAAAAATATATATGAGGATTAATTTTTTAATTTTTTATAAGAAGATTAGTTTTTAGGTGAATAGTACAAAATACCATTTTTATAAATACCATATATTTTATGATATTACCATAGTCTAAGTATGAATTATAAAATAATAAAACATTTCTCAAGAATGAAAATATATTTATATAGTAAAATGATTCATTTATATAAATACTATGTTTAATTTAGAAAACCCTATTTTAGCATTTTGAAACATAAGTAATATTTATTTTAATAAAACCTATTTTTGGTATGTTTCTTTTAATTAAGATTTATTAAGGGGTGATTAGACACTGAAATAGAATAATATTCACTGTCTATATTATAATATTTATGTGATTCATTATTCATAAACACCATTTTTAGTGCATTTTACAATTTGAACATTATTTCACATCATGATTCTAATCCTTGTTAAAATTTACTATTACATGGTACATTTTTTAACACCACCTAAAATAATAAAAAATGGTATTAATTTTATCTTAATATTTTATTTTCAGGTATCTCATACTATAAGTAACAATTAATTCTTTTTGAGTACTTGAAGATTCACATTGAAAGACCACCAAAATGGGCTTTCATGCCAACACATTCTGGGCAATGTAAACTGGGCAACAACCCAATAAAGATATTATAGCGGCCACAATACAACCCCAATAATACTTAAAATTGAAATAAAGATATAATAAATCAAGGGGAAATTTTCATTAAACATTGGCCAAAGATAATTTTGATGTTTTATTGGAGTTCCAAGCGGCCCAAGTTGAAGATACAATATTGGGCCAGATTCAGTAGCCCAGAAAAACATAACATAAATTTAATCATATCTGACAAACCAAATATTAATTTTGGATGAAATTTTACAAATAGTCAGGGGAAATCCATATCTTCATATTTTTCTACTATGGTCCACCATAATATGGTCATTTTGATACTCGTTTGGACACACCTGTCAAAGGAATGAAAGTTGGCTCAGATTTTTTGTCAAGGGTGGAAAAGTACACTCTCCCTCAACTTTCCACCCACCTTGGACTACCACCATTAATTTAGGAGACTTGGACAGATGGGGGGTCAACCCAAGGTTCCAAAAATTCCTATTTAATTTAGTGGTGTTGGAGGATTTATCCATCTTGTATTATTTATTTCATTATAATGTTATGCTGCTACTTTTCCTTTGTAATGTTCTTCCTCAATTGTAAGTTGTTTTAATTCATCCTAGTTTCTTAATAAAAGTTCTTATTATCCTATTATTTTGTTATTCTCCAAATCACTTTGATACCATTTCCTCAATGTGTGAATTTATTCACACCAAACCTTGTGAAATTATTCACACAATGGTGGAGTGATCATTTTCTTTTTAATGTTTTATTTACTTCTTCAATTCCTCCCTCATGAGTCTACTTCCCACTTCTATTAAAACCATAGCATCAATGGAGGTCTAACCCACTTATGGGTTGATCCAAGGGAGTAGAAAGGGGTTGTATTGGATTTTACTTATCACCCCATTAATGTTTAATCACTTCTTTTAATTGATATTTTTATTTGATGATTTTAAAGCTTTTTGGTCCTTGTTGAATTTTAAGGCCACATACTTCAAGTGATAATATGAACCTTTACCTTGGAGTGCTCATAAATTTGATCCTCCAAGTGTATAGGTAATTATTATTATGGTGTGTTGGTATTAAACCAGTAAGTGATGAATTTTTTTGATCTTCTTGAATAAACCCATCTCGAATATAAGAAATTGAAATTGTTAAAAAATAATTTCATCAAATCCACCCCTTGTAATAACCTAGGATCAACCCTTATAATAATTTTAATTCACTTAAGTCACATAGTGTTTGCTTAAAATTATCTAAAATAAACCCAAATTTGGCCACTTAATATCCAAAATCAGTCCATAGAATGTGCATGTCTATAGGTTTCTTCTTAGGTATCGGAGGAATCGACAACCCAAGCTACTCTACAATTGACCGCTTAACCCTAAAAACTTGGGTAAATTTGGGCGCGACCAAATTTTGGCACCATTTCTGGGGACCCAAGTAATTCATCTCAACACCAATTTTATTCTCCTCCATTTCTTATATTCTCATCCAAATTATCTTATCTTTTCCCTTTCTCATTTTTTTTTCTTTTGGCGCATGTCCGCCTACACCCGTGACCAATAAAACCGTCTAGTTAGGGTGGATAGTCCTTGGGTTGGGGAGTCAAGTACACCAAGGGAACTATTTCCATTAGATCATAATATTCCTAATACTCCAGAGTCAAAAATTGATCCCATTGCAATGGAAGGTCTTCAAAGAAACCAACACATTAACCCGAGTAGGAACAAAAATGGAAATCCAAATGAGGTAGCCCCAAACTTAGGGAATGCAGTCGATCAAACCACGAATGACTACCTCACACCAGCCTGGACAAATTCACCTTATTGCATTAGGCATTATTCCCTATGATAATCCCACTATGTTTTCAAACCTCATGTCCTAAACAACCTTCCAACCTTCCATGATATGGAGTCGGAAATTCCATACCTTCTTGTCAAAGAGTTCAACGACATTGTTGAAACCATGTGCCCACCACATAAACAAATAGAGAAAATGAAATCATAAGTATCATCCCTTAAACATGAAATAAAAACCATTAAAATCAAAAAGGCACCCATGCCTACTCAGGCGGTACTAATCCTCAACTTTAAGGGGAGAATCCAGTTACAAACAAACCTCTCATGAACAACTCAAAGCAGTGACTGTTTTTAGAAGTGGGAAATCTATAGACAAACCTAAACCAACCATCAAAGAACCATTAAAAGATTCAATACCATATGAAAATGATGAAGAACCACCATTTGATTCTGTAAAACCCAATGATAATGTGAAGGAACTACAACCACATGAAACACTCAAACAACCTTCTCCCTTCCCTCAACGCATGAGAGGGAAATCTAAACCAGAATTGAATGATACTTTGAAGGAAATATTCTCTCAGGTTAAGTTGAACATTCCACTACTCAATGAAATCCAAACTATTACTTCTTACTCAAAGTATCTTAAATACTTGTTCACTTTTGAAAGGAAATTTTTACATAAAAACCAAGTCCTTTTGGATGCTAATGTGAGTACCACCATTCAAGGGACTATTCCTCCAAAGATGAAAGATCCAGTATGTCCGTAAATCAATGTTGAGTTAGGAAAGGACAAAGTTGGAAAAGCCCTTTTTGATTTGGGAACCAATGTGAACCTCATTCCTTATGTCATGTATTGTCAATTAGGTCTCGAAGAACTCCAATCCACATCTATCACTATTTAAATTTTTGATCGTAGTGTTCGAGTTCCTAAGATTATCTTAAAGGATGTTTTAGTGAAAGTTGAAATTTTCATTTACCCAGCGGAATTCATCTTTGTTGACAATAATCCAAGCTTAGGCCCTAGGGAGAAAACCCCAATCAACCTTGGTCGTCCATTCCTTGCAAAAATAAACTCTGTTATTCGAGTCCGAAATGGGAACATGACCATCACCTTTGGAAACATGAGTCTAGACTTGAAAATATACAATGAAAACTCTCTAATTGGGTATGATTAAGAGATCCATGAGGTTAATTGGATTGGTAATGTTGATAGTGAACTTGAGAAACATTAAGAAATTATTAAAGGATATTCAAGTTAAGAAGAGATAGATTTTCTTTGTTCACATGAGGGAAATTTGTCTCCTTGGCTTGAATCTCTTTCAAATAACTCTATTGATGATTTTATAGAATCACAAACCAATGATAACATTGGTGAAATCAATAAAATTGAGTCCATACCCAATCATGAAACTGATCTGGCCAATTTAGTGGACAAAAATTATGTTCACAAGGAACTAATTCTATTAAGAAATATGAACAAATAAATTGAGTTCAATATAAATTCCCATCCTTTCTTGGAAATTGATGACCAATATGATCTCAAATTTAAGGTCCTACCTTAATGCCTCAAGTATGCATTCTTAGGGTACAATCGAGCCTTTCTTGTTGTCATTTCTTCCTCTCTTTAATCCAATCAAGAGATGATGCTTTTGGATATCCTAATAAAGCATAAGAAAGAAATTGGATGGACCCTTTCTGATATTCCTGGGATTATCCCACTCATTAGAACTTATACGATTGTTCTTGAATCTAAATCCTAACCATGTCGTCAACCATAGCGAAGAATCAATCAAAATATTATGGATGTGGTAAGGAAAGAACTTCTTAAGTTGTTGAAAGTGGGTATCATCTACCCCATTACTGAGAGTGAGTGGTTAAGCCCAATTCATGTTGTCCCAAAGAAATCTAGAATCACTGTGATAACCAATGAGGATGGTGACCTTCTCCTCACAAGGGTAAGTAGTGGATGGATAGTATGTATTGACTATAGGAAGCTCAACTCTTGTACCAAGAAAAACCATTTCCCCTTACCCTTTATTTATCAAGTCCTCGAGCGAGTGGCGGGTCATCATTTCTATTTATTCATAGATGGATTCTTAGGGTATAATAAAATCAAGGTCTCCTTATATGATCAAGGAAAAACAACCTTTACTTGTCCATTTGACACTTTTTCCATCAAGAAAATTCCATTTGGTTTATGTAATGCCCCTGGTACCTTCCAATGGTGCATGATGGGAATCTTCTTAGACATTGTGGAGGATTGTTTAGAGGTCTTCATGGATGACTTCTCCATATTTGGGGATACTTTTGAGGGATTCCTTTTGAATATTGAAATGGTTTGGTCAAGATTTGAGGATAAGAATCTCATCCTAAATTGGGAAAAATGATATTTCATGGTAAAGGAAGGACTTTTTATAGGCTATTTAGTATCTGGTATAGGTATTGAAGTTGATAAAGCTAAGGTCAACATCATTATTTACCTTCCCTATCATAAAACTGTTAAGGAAGTTAGGTCCTTATTAGGATATGCAGGATTCTATAGAAGGTTCATTAGGAATTGTACCTCTATTTCTCGACCAATTTGTGATATTTTGGTAAAATATGATCCATTTTTATGGATATAAAGCTATGAGGAATCATTCTCTACACTCAATTCATCTCTTATCTCTCCACCTATCATGAAAGATCCAAATTGGAAACTTCCATTTGAACTCATGTGTGATGCGAGTGACTTCGTTGTTGGAGCGGTATTAGGTCAACAATGTGAGAAAACTCCATGTGTCATTACTTATGCAAGAAAATCCCTAAATGATGCACAAATAAACTACACCACCATTGAGAAATAGTTTCTTGTTGTAGTATTTTATTTATAGAAATTTAGGTCCTGTCTCTTAGGATCACCCATCATTTTCTTCACTGACCATTCTACCCTGAAATACCTTTTCCAAAAACAAGATGACAAGGCTAGATTGATCAGGTGGGTCCTTATTCTTCAAAATTTTGAATTAACCATTAAGGATAAAAATGGTGTTGAAAATTTTATAGCTGATCACCTCTCTATTATGGAATTCAAAGACAACTCACATCACCTTTCTGTGTCTGATTCATTTCTTGATGAGCACCTCTATTCTGTGAGTGATTTCCCATGGTATGCTGACATAGAAAACCACCTGGTTACGGGTGACATTCTAAAATTTCTTGGGACCCAAGATAAGAGGAAATTCCTTTATGATGCCAAACACTATGTGTTTGATGATCCTTACCTCTTCAAGTTTTGTACTGATCAAATCATTAAGAGATGTGTTCCTAAGTCTGAGCAAGAGTCCATTCTAAGATTCTGTCATGCAAAGGCATGTGGAGGCCACTTTTCCACAAATAAAACCACTTAAAAGGTCCTCAAAAGTGGTTTCTACTGGACTAACCTCACTAAGTATTCCTACCAATTCTGCCAAAGTTGTCCTCAATGTCAACAATTAGGATCTCTTACCAAAAGGAATCAAATGCCCCTCACTTCAATTATTATCATTGAAATCTTTGATTGTTGGGGAATTGATTTCATGGGACCCTTCCCAAACTATAGGGTATACCTCTACATTATATTAGCTATTTATTATGTCTTGAAATGGGTTGATACCATTCCCACCAAGTCTAATGACCATCATGTTGTGATCTGATTTCTAAAAGAACGCATATTTTCTTGATTTGGAATTTCTAGGGCTATAATCAATGATCAAGGAATCCATTTCTGAAACCACCCATTCTCTTCACTCATGTATAAGTATGGGATTTATCATAAAGTTTCCAATGTATACCATCCTCAAACCAATGGTCAAGCTGAGTTAGCGAATATAAAGATTAAGCAAATTCTTGAAAAAACTGCCAATCCCTCTAGGAAAGATTGGTCTAAGAAACTATTAGATTCCCTTTGGGAATATCGTACAACATTCAAAACCATCCTAGGAATCTCACATATAGGTTGGTTTATGGAAAATTGTGTGATTTACCTGTTGAAATTGAGCATAATGCATTTTGGGCAATCAGAAAATGAATTTCGACATTTCTTTGGCTGAAGAAAAGAGGAAATTAGATCTTAATGAACTTGAGGAACTTAGGATAGAGGCTTATGAAAATTCAATGTTAAATGAATGTAGATTTCAAGCCTACCAATCAAGTAATATAAAAGTTAAATTCTTTGAATTGGGAAAATTTGTGCTCTTTTATAGTTAAAAACTTCATTTACACCCAGGAAAGTTAAGATCTAGATTGTCAGGTCCCTTCATAGTACATCGTGTGTACCCACATGGGGTAGTAGAGATTCAAGATCCCACAAGTGGTCATATTTTCAAATTCAATGGTCATAGGTTAAAACAATTCATTGAATCATTCAATAAACATGAAACAGAGGTTGAGTTAGTAGAGACAACCTATGAAATAGAAAAAATTTGATAGATTTAGGGTTCATGTTGAGCTAACGACATTAAACAAAAGCACTACATGTGAGGCAAATCATGGTTTTCATGTCTCTAATCTTTGTGCATCATATTTACTTTTCAAGTAGGATTAATGAATCATTTTGATTTAAAAAAAATCAATCATCTCTAAATATTATAGTACCTTAAACTGTTGATCTATTTTCTATTTTGAGTATGGATGGGTATGAAAGGAGAGAATCATATTCATCTGTGTCACGTGGTGTGATCCCTGAGTAATACCTTACCCATAAATTTAAAAATAAGACAATGTATCATCAATTTTTTTATGAGTTTGTAGGTTAATATATATATATATATATATATATATATAATAAAAAAATTAGAAGGACATAGCGTATGTCATGGGGAAAACCCCATCACAATCGGCGAAGCCACGGGGACTCGAACCCAGGATCGAAGGGAGACAAGGGTGCAGGATTTCCACTGACCTACAGCTTATAGTGATTCCTTATTCTATAATTTTTTTATATATACTTATATTTGACTTTTATACACACACACACACACACACACATATATATATATATATATATATATATTATTTTCATTTTTTACATGATATTAGTATCAGTCTTTGGTAAGCTAAAATAAATAGGTATGTTTTTTTTATCTTTGTATGTTTTTAATTAAGGGAACCTCTTGGGGTTTCCATGGTTTCTAATTTAGTTTGTGAGTGATAAGTATAGTCTATTAAGGTCAAATAGTTTTATAGGGAAATCAACTATTTCTAGAACCTCCACAATTTTCTACCATCTACCACTGGGAGTCCATGAGTAGCATAGAGATCAAAGGAATAATCAGGAGCGTAATGAACTTCGACTTCAAAAACCAGGTGACTTTGTTCCATGTTTAAAATCATTTTAGAACTCCTCTCTTATACCTCTAACCCCCTTCTAAATTTTATTTTCTTCAAATACTGGGGACAGTGTTATTTTATGTTGGGGGAGTTGAAATAAAAAAAATATGTGCAAAAAATTTATTTTAAAAAAATGTGTGCCTTAATGGAAGGAAAAGTTCCTTCAACCATTAACATGATAATACACATTGGAAACTTTGAAATTTAATATCAACTAATTTAGAATGACCTGATTCTGATTTTAATCCATGTATATTTCATGAGCATGGATTTCAGAAAGTGTGTCTCTCTAATGTGATATTTCATCATTTATATTTTCATCCAAATAAAAAAAAGAATCACAATGTACGTCCTTTAGATAGTGTGGTATTAGTTTTAGTTATGGGGTCCCACAAATAAATAGCATAGGTTTGGTGATCATTTTAGTTTTAATATGATTATTCCAAAAAATCAAAAATAGTAATAAATTTCCACGTAGAGCAATGAAATGACCTAATGTGTGGATTTCAACACTTGGGGATCATGACTCCATAGTTGTATGGCCCATAGTTAGTAATTTTATCTCTATGTTTGGTAATTTGACTTTGTTTTTGACTAATTTAACTCAATATGATGCCCGAGTATGTGGGCTTCACTTGGTTCCCTAAGGTCTTTGAGCTTGGGAGTCATCGGTAAAGTCTTGCTACATGGGTTGACTATATTGAGTGCAATTTCAATTACCATGGAAAAATTGAAAAAAAATCAATATATATATATATATATAAATGAATACTCATATTAATATTGACATGTAATTCCACCTATCGCTTCCATTATATCCCCATTGAATAAAGATGAACCCCCCATGTCTATTGTGATACACAACACATAATCATGATTAATTGATATTGGATGAAATATGAAAAAGAATTTGAACAAAGGAATGGGTTTGGGCTTGGGATATGCTTATGAAAATATCTTGTATTAAAAGAGTTTTATGGGTTTCATGATTGTTTGGTATAAGGGTTCTCAGTTATCATTGTATATTAAAATGTTTTGTAAAAGGGAATTTTAATTTCATATTTTTGAGATATATTTTGCTCAGGAATAGAAAAACTCAAGTTGGGGGGTGTGATTAGACACTAAAATAGGATAATATTCACTTTATATGTTATAATATTCATGTGATTCATTATTCATAAACACCATTTTTAGTTCATTTTACAATTTGACCATTATTTCACATCATGATTGTAAATGCACTATTACATGGTACATTTTTGAACACCTCCTAAAATAAAAAATGGTATTTATTTTATCTTCATATTTTATTTTTAGGTATCTCATACTATAAGTAACAATTAATTATTTTGGAGTACTTTAAGATTCTCATTAAAAGACCACCAAAATGGGTTTTCATGCCAACACATTCTGGGCAATGTAATCTAGACAACATCCCAATAAAGAGAATATAGAGGCCACGATCTAAGCCCAATAATTCTGAAAATTGAACTGATGATAGAGGAAATCAAGGGGAACATTTCATTAAACATTTTGCAAAGCTATTTCTGATTTTTGACTGGAGTTCCAAGTGGCCCAGGCTGAAGATACGATATTGGGCCAGATTCAGCGGCCCAAAAAAACATAACACAAATTTAATCATATCTCGAAAACCAAATATTATTTTTGGATGAAATTTTATAGACAGTTAGAGGAAATCCATATGTTCATATTTTTATTCTATTTGCCAACATAATTTGGTCATTTTTATGCTTGTTTGGACACACCTTTCAAAGGCATTAAAGTTGGCTCGGATTTTTTGTCAAGGGTGGAAAAGTTCAATCTCCCTCAACTTTCCACCAACCTTGGCCTACCACCATTAATTGAGAAGACTTGGATAGATAGGGTATCTACCCAAGGATCCCAAAATTCATATTTAAGGTAGTGGTGTTGGAGGATTTATCCATCTTGAATTATTTATTTCATTGTAATGTTATGGTGTCACTTTTCCTTTGTAATGTTCTTCCTCAATTATAAGTTGTTTTAATTCATCCTAGTTTCTTAATAAAATTTATTATTCTCCTATTATTATGTTATTATCCAAATAAATTTGATACCTTTTCCTCAAGGTGTGAGTTTATTCACACCAAACCTTGTGAAATTATTCACACAACGGTGGAGTGATCATTTTCTTTTTATTGTTTTCTTTACGTCTTCAATTCCTCCCTCATGATTCTACTTCCCGCTTCCATTGAAACCATAGAATAAATGGATGGATAACTCACTTATGCGTTGATCCAATGGAGTATTAAGGGGATGGATTGTATTTTATTTATCATCCCATTAATTTATAATCACTTCTTTTAATTGAGATTTTTATTTGATTATTTTAAAGCTTCTTCGTCCTTATTAAATTTTAAGTCCACATACATCAAGTGCTAATATAAACCTTTACCTTGGAGTGCTCATAAATTTGATCCTCCAAATGTATAGGTGATTAGTATTATATTGTGTTGGAATTAAACTAGTAAGTGATTAAGTTGTTTGATCTTCTTGAATAAACCCATCTCGAATATAAGAAATTGAAATTGTTAAAAAATAATTTCATCAAATACACCCCTTGTAATAACCTAGGATCAACCCTTCTCATAATTTGAATTCACTTAAGTCCCATATTGTTTTCTTAAATTTATCTAAAATCAACCCAAATTTGGCCTCTTAATATCCAAAATTAGTCCATAAAATTTTCATGTCTATAGGTTTCCTCTTAGGTCTTTGAGGAATCGACAACCCAAGCTACTCTACAATTGACCGCTTAACCCTAAAAACTTGGGTAAACTTGGGCAATACCAAGAGGTAATTTGGTTTTTTGATTAATTTTAAATTCAAATAAATCTTATTTGTGTAATATTATACCAATTAATATTATTTAAATAAAAAATTTGATAATTTTATCCTAAACATTATTTTTCTTCTTAAATATACTCTTTTCATAATAATGATGTTTACATGTTATATGTGCTAATATTAAAATTAATATTTATCACCATTATAAATTTTATTTTAAAAAATGGATTTAATATTTGGAATCATTAGGGAAAAATTATGTAATAAAGACCATTTTTAGGTATTAATTGTAAATTTCCTAGGTAAAAAATAGTTATTATGGTAAAAACAAAAAAATGGTAATAGTGAGAAATCTAAGACAAAAATACTTAAAAACGTGCTTAAAATAGGTTTTAAAATTAATTTTGAGGTATTGTTTACCTTAAATCATACCTAAATCCATCATTGTCTACTTTGGATCCATATTCCATGAGAAATAAGTACTCTCATTATATTAAGAAGTTTTATTTTCAAAAATGTCATTCCATTCACCTATAAAAAGATATCATATACACCCCATTTTTTCACTCATTATAAAGAATAATATTGAAAACAATATACCCTATTATATAATAAACTCTCACTCCATGCCATATATTAATTTTTCTTTCTAGAAGACCAAGTTAAAGATCCTTAAGGTGTTACCTAAGGGAGAGCATCCAAAGGGAGAGGTAATTCTCTCAACCAAACTCTCTTAATTATTTTCTTCTTCCACCCCTCATACCTATTATATACATGAGAGTATGATAAAATAAGCATTTTTTATATTGTTAAATTTTATTATTATAATTTAATATCAATTTTATACTTTCCTCCAAAACCATTCATAAAATGAAGACGTCGTTAAGCATACTTGTGGACTACCGCCTCCATGAATGACATGCTTGATTTTTCACCACCACCTTACATGGATGTTTATAAAAATATATTTAATTTACTAATATAATATTTATAAAATTTATTAATATTTTATAATTATAAATCACTCCCTATATTCCACTCAATCTATGGAAAATTAATACATCTCTCATGCGTATGTGTGGACCACCGCCTCTAAAAAAGTCATTCATTTCATTATTCACTATAGTATTTTATTATTTATCCAATTATATTATAAATTGATTCAAAAACTTAAAAAAATATAAATAATATCATTATTATTCTATAATAATGATATTACTCTAATGGAATCACTTTCATATCCATACTCACCCATAGGTTACAGCTTGTTCTTGTTTGGTTCGGTTTAACCACCTACATGAACAATGATATAAATTTATTTCATGAGTAACTGAAGAAAAAAATACTCTTGATATGGTAAAATAATAATTAAATAATTATTTTTTGGTTCTATAATGTTAATGGTAATATATGACCGGTTATTAAGTTGCATCCCCTCGTTCATGAAAATTACCAAAACAAGATTGTCACCAACCAACTTCATCGTCATGAATCTTAACCAAAATACTTATGAAATGAAATTATAAAATTATAGATCAGTATCAAAAATATATTAAATTACCTATAATGATCTATAAATGATGAAATTTTAATATATAAACAAGAATTGGTACCGCCATTATAAAACTAGTACTAAACAAACAATCGAAACTAATAACATCCTATAATCAAAATAAAATACAATTAACTTATATTTTTATTATAAATGATTATAAATGATGTTTATAAAAGGATATAGGTAGGAATAAGGTTCTTAAATAGGTGATTAAGATAATTATTTTTTAATATATGAGGTTAGAGTATATTATACTATGTGGGATTAAAGGTAAGGGTTTTTGAATCTCAATTTTTTTCATTGAGATATGATGTGTATTTACCACTTATTTACTTTTTTATAGTGTATATATTAGACAGAGATTTATTTTATAATAAACTTCCTAAAATATAATGGTTTTAAAAAAACTTCTCACATTCTACTATTCATGGGGTTTCAATTCTAAAGATAACACTGATGTAAGGGTGTTACGTCTCAATTTCCTTTCTTCAAGTCATGTTTTGTTTTATGCACCTAATTTTATTTAAATGGTTTTATGCTTCCAATTAGATATATAATATCATTAATTTTATTTTATTAATTTTATTTTATTTTTAATTTCAAGATATTCTTTCAAAGGGATTTGATTAAAATTTCTCGTAAGCCATAAAGGTTCTTCTTAACTCAATATCATTTCTTTGAGTTATAATGATTCTTCTTGTAATTCCTTATTATATGTTGGGTATATTATGATATATAATTATATTGTAATTTATTTCCTCATTTTCCTCTAGGGATTTAAATTTCTCTCTTTTAAACACACTTTAAAATTATTCTTATATAAAAAATATAATGTTTGTAGGGGGTTTTTCATGACTCAATTTCTTTACTTGAGTCGCAATTCTTCATTTTTGAACAATATTTTACATGATTAATTTATTCTATTCATTTATGATATTATAATACCTTTACTTATTATTTTATGGGTAATTACATTGATTTTTTCTTTCTTTATAAAAGTTGATGTTCTAAAGAATAATTCCCAGCCTTTCCAAATGAGTTATTTCTATTCCTTATAAAATTTCACTCTTCCTGCTAATTTTACCCTTTCTTATCTTGAAATAAAAATATGTTTTATTTTTGTAAATATTCAAATTTATATTTACCACTTTTCACATGAAATATTTATCACTCTCTTTATGATTTGTGTTTAAATAAAATTATTTTAAAAATATTAAAAAGGATTTCCATTTCATGTTCATATTTTTATCTTACACTAAACATTTCCTATGGAAAACCTTTAATATTTTTTCAAGGATCCATTATTTAGAATAATTTTAACGTGTTTTTTTTTAATTTTTTTACAGCCTTATTTAAAATAATTTTTATAATGATTCGAAGAAGTTAAAGAGAGTTTTCTAAAATCTCTTTTACATGGTTTCATTTCCATTTTCCTCTTTAAAACATCTAAATCCTATAGAGTTAGGTTTTATGAATGAACTTATAAATAAATCTATGAAATACTCTTTTTTATTGAATGTTGGTATCAATTGATCTAATCCTTATTTTTTGTTTATTCAATACCATTTTGAAGTGATATAAAACCCATTTTCTTTCCATGGGTTTGATATGATATGATGAATGATTGATTTAAAATGGCAAAAATATGTATGAATGATGATGAGTGGGTTTCTACATTACACTCCAATGAATTAGTTAAGGTTTTTTATCTCATGAGATAATATAGCATTGTCCTTCTTAGATATTCTCACAGCTCAAAGGGTGACCCTTCTTGGATATTCTCACAAACTAATGGGTGGTCCATCTTGGATATTCTCAAAATATTTTGATACCTTATACTTATTTTTATTCTAAAGTTATTTTTTATAATATTTTTTAAGGTCATGTTACATTTCAAATCTATATACCTATGATTATGCTCTATGGTTCAAGTTTATTATCTCTTGATTCCACGCTATTTTTACTATGGGATGATTTTTTTCATTTGAGATTACATTTCTTTATCTCTTGACTTATGGAAAACTCTTATTATTCAATGTTATTTTTAGTAAGGTATTTCTCTCCAGATTATGTTCAATCATATACTTATCATATAAACCTTGATGACATATTGATAAGTTTTCCTTTATTGATATTTTGAGCCCAAACATTTATTATGTTTCAATTACCCATGTTAAGATGAATACAACTTATGAAATGTTGGTAAGGTATTCTAGTGTGTCTCAATCATGGAGAAATATTCACAAGTGTTGTAAAATAGTTTCTTATCTAGCAAGATCTCAAAGGCACAAAACCTTTGGTTCTTTGTATTGTGTGATTTTTTGTGATATTTAATATAAATTATGGAATTGATGTAAAATACATAAATTTTTATCTCGTTTCATCTCGATTTTTATCAAAGATAATGTTTTAAGTAATTGTTTTTAGCACCAAATCCAGGAGTTCGGGTTTGGGGAACCTCGGTGAGGTGGGGAATTTCATGCCTAAAAATTCTTAACCAATCCTTACCTACTAAATAACCAAGATTACCATGTGGTATTCCCATTTCAAATAATCATTATCTCATCATGTATAACCCCATTACATTACAAATTTGAATTTCATCAAACATAATGAATGAAACCCACGTTCACATTTACAAGAATTTAGTACAAAAAAATTGTACTCTAATGTTAAAGAGAGTAATTTCTAACAATTATTAAACATATTAAAACCTTCAAAGATTATATAACTTTATTTAAAAAAATTATAAATAGTCTTTAGAAAAACTAAATCACTCAAGATTTATAAAAAAGGAAACTTAATAAATTACCTACCACAATAATTTGAGAACACATGTAATGAGTTAGATTATCCTTAAAATATGAAAGAGGGGTCCCCAAAGGCAATAAAAAACCATATAAATAGATAAACACCATAAAAATAGATCAAAGGGAAACCTTAGGCTTCCATTTTATTATGGAAAAAAGAAAACCATGAGAGGGAGAGGAAAATACCCAAGGAATTGGAGAGGATGCACTTAGTTATTTTTTGAAGAAGGTTGGAGAATACCCACCAAAATAAAACCCTAGATAAAGGGGGAATGGTTTTCACATGAGAGGAGGGATCTAGGGTTTGATTGGGAGATGAATGATAGAGATAGGGGTATTTAACACTGCTGTAAATCAGGCCTTTAATAGTGCTAGTAAAAGAGATTTATCGGTGTTATAGAAGCATTGATAATGTAAGTGATGTTAAAGGGTTAGATTCAACAGTTCTCATAAAAAACACTGATAAAGGAACCCTTTAAAAGTGCTAAAAAAGTGATGATAAAGGGGGCCTTTATCAGTGCTTTTGTTAGCACTGATAAAGGGGGATTTTATAAACACTTTTTTAGCGTTGTTAAAGGCTACCTTTATCAACAATTTTTTTAGTACTCTTAAAGGCCCCATTTAAATATGCTAAAATAATCACTGATAAAGGAACCACTGATAAAGGGTATAAATTTTTCTTCCACACCCCCTATTAGTGTTCTTCTTTATTGGAACTTCCCCAACCCCTTTATTAGTGCTTTAGATAATCCCACTCCCCAGCGTGTGCCACTACCTCCAGCGAGTTTCAAACCTGAGACCTCCATCTTATACACCAGTTCTTTTTCCACTCCCCTATACTGTTTTGGTTTACATTTTACGATATATCAATATATTTTTATAAATTTTTTATCCATATATTTATATATATGTTTATATATATTTATTTATATATATATATATTAAATATACTTTTTTATATTTTTTTAAATGTGAATTATTTTTTATTTATATAAGGTTTATATATTGATAAATATATTTTATATGTAAATATGTTTAATTATTTGTTTATAAAATTAAAATTTTATATGTGAATATATAAAAAATATGTATATGTAGTTATATATTTGATTATAAATAATAGTACATTATAAAAAAGATAAAATTTTAAATCCATAATATAAATATTAATGTAATCCCTAGGAATAAATTCATTCCCCATAGAAAAAAGGAAAAAAATACCCTTAAACGAGGCATAAAATCCATTGAATGTTAAAAAAATTGGTATATGGAGGCTAAAAACTCAGTTTTAGAGGCGTTATGGGCCTTTTTTGGCCTCAAAAGAGGTGATCAAGGGGTCTCATGATTCACTAAGGCATATATATCATTGCAAGATTCTATTTGATATGTGGTATAGCCCAAACAGACACATGGAGCAGAAGTTGTGGTAATTTGAAAGGTCATTGAATGTGAAAAAGTAGGGTACGATGACTATAAACTCATTTTTTTCCTCGATAAAGTTGATCAGGGGTTTTCATGGGTTATTGGGCCACATATATCATTGAAATATTCAATTTTATATGCGGTATAGGCTGAAAAGACACCTGGATTAGAAGTTATAGCCATTTGAATTTTAAGAAATTGGGGTACCCTGACTAAAAACTCAGTTTTTGAGGCCTTCTGGGCTTTTGGGGGGTAGGAAAGATAGACAATGATCATAGATCCAATCCCAAACCTACACAATATAGGGCTCACCACATGCTTCAATTTTATATGTGGTGGATCACAAATGAATACTCAGATCAAAATTTATGGTCGTTTGAAGTTCAAGTTTGATTTTTGAATTTTTTGTAACTGTAATATATTTTATTCCTTTTATTATCACATGATTTAAATATCATGTGGTTTTATCTTGTTTTATAATCTTCGATTTGACTAGTTTTGGAGATTAAATGGGCTCTCATATAAAAATTTGTGGTCATTTCAGGTTTTTTAGGGTTTCTTGACATTTTTATGGGTTTTAAGGGTTTCTAAAGTTATTATCTATTTTTTCGGGTTTTTGTGTTTCTTTGGGTTCTTTGGGTTTAATGATTTTTTGTAAATATAACCTTTATAAATAATGTTTTAGAAGCACTAATAAATTCCATTTTTATCAGCACTTTTTTACTAGCATTGATAAGGGGGTGTTATCAGCGTTTTTTACAAGCACTGATAAAGGTTCGTCATTAATAGTTATTTTTCTAATGCTGAGAAATAGATTTTTTAACAGCGCTTTTATCTAATTCTAGATAAACCCAGTTTTTTAGTAGTGGACCTTGAAATACTGAGGTATTTTCTGAGTGGTTGCATTTGATCATAGTCCTCACATTTGAATTAGGTTGGACTCTTTTTAGTTTTTGGTTAGACTTGTATTTTACCCTCTTATAACTTTCAGTACTTTACTGTTATACTTTAATTGTGATATCTTATATGTATGCATGAATTTGTTTCAGATGTTTTACATTTTGACATTGTATGGGATTGGATATGTGTGTGTGTGTGTCGGTACATTAGGCTAATGCTCTCATGTTTAAAATATGCCTACTTATTGTTGGTCACCAACCCTTGGCCTATTGAAGACAGACGTGGGGTAGTCGTGGTTCAAACCCCAGTGGGTCGATTCATGAAAAAATGGTATCAAAGGAGTACCCAACCTGAAGTTTTATGACACTACCTGGGTTTAGGATTAGATTTTGGAGTTTCTTTTGTCTATCTGTGAGGTTTGTTTTGGGAACTAGGGAAACAATGTTAAAGTGTTTTGAGGTTGGCTCTCGGAATAGGGTGTCTATTGTTGGTGCATCAGCTGACATATCCATTCACCAAGACCTTGGTAACCTACTTATTGACTCAGTATATGTATACATTGGTTACAGGGAAAACTTTGGTACATGCATCATATAGGAGTGAGGTTTGGTTTCCTTGTCCTTCTTGAGTCAGCTCCCCAAATATACTCATTAACCATGACATGTATTGATAATCTTCAAGATTCCCCTACAATGATATCTAATTAGGGTTATGATATGGTTTCATGATTAATACTAGATGAGTGATGAGGTTTTAGTTTAGAGACCCACTCATGAGGTGTTTTTATCCAGGTGGTCACCAAGAAGTGTTACCCCTTGTTGAGTAGCACATGGATCCTTTTATGGATCATGCAGATGATCATTTATATATTGATAAGTTGATATCTCTAACAGAACATGATGATGGTATGTGTAGGCTTGGAATTTTATGTGAGTTCTAGAAATATGTGTTTTTTAGGTTCCTTTAGGAGACAAACCCTCAAGCGGTAGAGGTTTCATTCGAGGTAGTGGTATGTCTTTTCAACATGTGCAGATCCCAACTGATTGGATGATTGAGCCTGTGACACGTTTTCTCCATGGAGAAAAAGTTGGATCTAGTGGTACCAATAGATGACACACCTATTCTAAGTGCTAATCATGAGTTCCAAAGTTAGAGATCACCCAGGTTACATGGTGGTCCATACCCACTTCTTGGGAGGTGTAGGACTAGTGTGAGCTTTTGGTGTGAATGTCCCGCATGGATGAGACCCCTCTCTGATGGTGGTCATGGCGGTGAGAATTTTATAGGGTGATGTGGGGAATCATTAGAGACCTATGTTAGTGATGTTTTATGTGACTTTTTACATTCAAGGAAGAGAAACAATTCCCCCACTAAGATGCATTCTTGATACGTGATCCAAAAACAAGCAGGCGAGTCAGTGCTGCCCAAATAAGATAGTGCTAGGGTGTGGTGGATGAGTTTCTCTAACTTGTGTGTTTGATTTTGTTTGATGTACTAAGGTATAAGATCAAGCCCTAGTTGTGTTAAACATTTGGGGTAGGGAAAGGAGGAGTTCCAAGAAATGGGATCTTATATAGTCTTGAAGTGCAGTTCGAGGTATGACATGTGTCTTCACTGCCCTAGTTGTAGTTTTTACATAAAGTTATGAGCCACTTTTCCCAAAGTGTATCCACTATTAGAGACATAGTGATACCATCAGTTCCCTTTTTTCTCGACCCTTGTGCTAGAGGATCCTACAAAGAGGATCAATTATTGCATGCTTCTACCAATAGTGTGACCTGACTCTGTGAGGAGATAGAGAGCCTCGTGTGGAATCTATTCATAGTATAAGTGAGTCCCTATGATGTTTTCCTAAGTTCGGATTGGTTGCCTACCATCCATGATTTGATGTTGCTACCAATGAGAGTAGCAGTACTTCTAGTTTTTTGGGATAGATTTTTCCTCCATTGATAAGGAGTGATCCTAGGCAGAGCAGGATGGGATCATGTGTAGGATGTTACAACCAACCTCCTATAATTTTGATAGTGACACCTTTTGGAGTATCAGATGCTATGAGTTTTCAGTTCCGGCAATGGTAGAGGAGTATGAGGGAATCCTTCTTAAGGATGTGCAGGGTTTACCTCACCGTCAATATTTTTCTTTTGTCATGTACTTGCATCAAGGACGACCCGATATCTTTTCTTGAATATTAGATTACCCCATAAAACTATAAGAGATATAGGTGTGGTTTGAGGAGTTTATAGAGCAGGGGCTTCATAATACCCAATGTCTTTTCCTAGGTAGCTTCTTGTTATTCTCTTCAGAGGCAGATGATTACTTGAAGTTGGGTTTGGATTGGTGTCACATGGACTAGGTGGCATGAAGGAAAGTATCAAATCCTAAGAATTGATTACCTCTTCACCCAATAGATGGAGGAAAAGTAGATCTTTGAGTTTAACCTCAGGATGGGTTATCACTAGGTCTAGGTTTGAAAGGTGGATGTGTTGAGTGTGACTTTCTAGAGCCGATGTGGTTTCTTTCAGTCCTTGGTGATACCCTTTGGCATGTTAAATGACATAGTAGAGTTCACAAGACTTATGAGACAGATCCTTAACCTTTATTGGATCGTTTTATGGTACTCTTCTGTAATGGTACCCTAGTGTCCTCATCATTAGATTTGAATCATACAAGACACGAGAGGATGCTTCTATACATTCTTTAAGAGTGATATTCGTATGGCAGCTCTCATGTATTTAGTTCTCAAAATATGACTTCTTAGACATGGGAGTGATGGTGGACCCTATAGAGTTTGAGGAAGCGTGTTCTTTAGGGCCACCCATGGCATGGTTATGGAAGCAGATTCTCTTAGTGAGTTTTTCCATCAACTATTGTTGAATGAGGTGACAAAGCAGTTGACCTCTTTACAGTTGACACTTTTTGGGGTGGGGATAGTGCAACATACCTATAGTCTATAGTTTTTACCACTTCACTTATTCAATGATTTAGGGAGGCATGGATTGAGTATATCAACTTGGAGATCTTACATGATTAGATATCCACTGGATACATTCATGATATATTACTTGATGGAGTAAATCAAATCATACTTTTTCCAAAGATGGATGGTGATTCTGGACATGATGCAAGAGGAGGTGTTGAGGTGGTTTTTTTCTATTAGTAGTACATCTATTAGAGGTGAGGGTGTAGTAGGATCTCTTTTCATCGATTATATATTTACAGGAGTTGTAGTAGGTTTTTGATTAAAACTCTTGTTTTTTTATCTATATTTGGGTGATGAACAATAGAGTTTTGTGGAGAGTTTGGAACAACTTTTAATGCAGGAGGTATTCTAGCTTCATGTAATTCCCTCGATGATCATTGTGTACTATGACACTTACATTACAACACGATTAGTGAGAGGATGCGAGAAGACTTTGGGGACTCAATTGTAGTTGGGAACAGTGTTTTACCCCAAATAGTTGGCTAGGTAAATTGGATTGTTTGGGTTCTAATGAACATACTTGGGGCTTATATGTTGGTTTTAAAGCACAATTGGAAGGATCATATACCATCATTGGAGTTTTCATATAATGATGATTATCACTCCACCACTAGAGTAGCACCTTTTTAAGGTCATGTATGAGAGACCTTATAGGACACTATTATACTGGTCAGAGCTAGTGAGTAACAGTTCTTGGGTCCTAGTTTTGTTGCTAGTGGTAGTTGTAAAGTGTATAGTTCATCCAGGGGAGGATGATGAATGCCTAGTAAATGTCAGGAGTCTTCAGTGGATTGATGATGGAGGACTTTGGAGTTAGAGAGTTACAAAGTCTTATTCAGGATAATATGATATATTCGAGGATCTTAGGCCATTTATTTTCTTACCAATTTGTTAGGTTATCGAGGTGGTCTTCCTCTTAAACCCAAGGCCATAGTAGTTATGGGTTTCTTGTTGTTCTCTACATGTCACTGCTGAGGAGGTATGTGCATGACTCATTGTATGATATAAACCTAGGTGATCTAGTCCATGAGAGTGGATTTTTTTTCAAGGATTAGGTGACATTGAGAAGTAGTGGGTTAAAGACCATTCATGGGAAAGTGTTTTCCTTGGGTTTGTATTTATTGACATCATAGGGAACCATTGGGAGAGATCTTGGGAGAAGGAGACTTAGTTGAGTGCTTAGTATCCCCACATTTTTCTCAGTTTTTTCTTTTTTGGAATAAAAATCCTTAAAGTTGAGAAAAATTTAATGTCTCGTTTTTTCGTGTAAGACTTTAGAATATTTCAATGAATATTTCTGGAGCCAAGTGTTGAGACAACATGAGATTCTGAGGCTAGGTGTGCCCATAATTAATTTTTGAAATATATTAAACATATTTAATATCACACGCATGCAATTTTCCTAAAAAAGTGGAATATCTCTTGAATGGGGTCCCAAATTAGAAATTCAAAGACACTGTTGAGTTTAGGATATGGGTTTTACCCTAGGCGTGACATAACCTTTATTGGATTTGGTCATTTGTGGAAAAGTTATCATGGGTGAGGAATTAAGAAAATAAATTATTTTATTTTATTTATTTTATTTTATTTGATGAAACGACCAAATTCCTCCATTTAAATATTATTATGGACAATTTTTAGGGTTATCCGCATAACCCTACAAATATGAAAGAATCTATTATTATATAATTGAAGTAGATCTTGGAAAATGACAATGGATCGAGATCAGATTGAGGATCATTATGCCATCAGAGTTCATGGATCTCACCAATAATGGAAAATAGGAACATTATTCATTAGTGATCGATCTAAACTCTAGGTAGGATGTTGATATTTGATTTTTCCATCCTGTTATTTTATCCCATTTTAACACATATGAATTCCATAAATAAAATTGATTCTTGCATCTATGGTAGATTAAATTGATGGATTTAGATTGTTAGTTTTGTTTATTTCCTCTTTGTCTGTCTATTTATTTGACAAAGAATCGTTGAAAAATGAACAAAGGTCGCATTTCATTCCTCATATCTTGTGGTGGATGGTTTTCTCCCCTGTTTATTTATGTGTTCTTCATGGTTATTTCCTTTGGATTTTGGTTCGATGATTACCCATTATTTGATCATTTTTTCAACCATTCTTCGGCACAATGGATCAATACCACGGGTACAGCTTGTGACGGAGGTTGTGATTTGAGGATCAGTGATAACGGTGGATGATTTAAGGAGGAATAAGACCAGATTGGACTATAGGTTCTGTTTCAATAATGGTTACATGAGGTGAGCTTGAAATAGTGACATATTGGTTCTACAGATCATTTTCCAAGTAGATCGAGGGATAAAATCCAATGAGCGGGTGATGGAAAGGTCAGGGAACCCTAGATCTATGGGTTCCAGTCAGAATGGTATCTTTAGGGATATGAATATTAATGCAAAAAATATATTGATGGATCTGGAAAATATTAGATTATAGTCCTTGTAATATAGCATTACATGTTGTGTGGGACCCCCCCCCCCCATCGTCTGGTGCTATGGTTTCCACAGAGAGTTAAATATCACATGTCATGTGGCCCTTTAATACACTATGTGAAACATGCTCGGTGGCCTGACATGTATCTCATAGGATACACGATCATAGGTAGGCCAAGTACATAGACACGACCCAGGTACATGAACATCTATACACTGGTATGGACATGGTGAGGTGTACACGGGCACAAGTAGGTGTACATGAGTTAGTACACGGGCACAGATAGTGGTACATGGGAATGATCATATGGAATGGGAAGGGTGTTGGTAAATCTCTACATGTTGTGTACTATTCCTACACGCCGTGTATATGTATATTTACATGTCGTTTGGGGAAGCACCACACAAGAAGACCATGGGTTGGTTAGACACACCATGTATGCTCAGTACACACCATGTAACCACTTAGAGGGTGTTTAATCCCTTAGTTTATTCAGTATAGACCAGTAATTTTTTATTGTGTTTCCTTTTTCCATTACCTCAAGGGTACAATGCGGCATTATGTTCACATCTTAGAATTTTGATCCCATCTAGAGGATGAGTCTCAGAAAGATTTTTTGGTTTCCCTCTATGGGACTGCAGTGTGATCCTCAATCACATTTATAACTTAGGTGGGGTTTATGAAATCTAAATGACCTTATTAAGTAGGGAATTGATCCTCCATCTATAAGGCCACATCAATAGGGTTTTCAGTATTGTTGGCATATGATCTTCTACATAGTGGGTTGATCCAAATTGGGTTTGTGGTATCCCCCAGCAGTCCTAGGCACGACCCCATATCTGAGTATCAGGGTCTTATGAGACAAGTGAGCATTATTGGGTGGGGCCCAATGATCCTTAACTCTTATATGAATGTCTTCATTGATAGAATAGCTCATGGAGTATATTCTCCCAGAATGATCATTGCTTTGAGAAAAATCTTGTGGTTGGAAGTTGGTTGTGACTTCCTGGTGGCATAGTTTCCTCCCTAAGTATATCTATGTTTTCTTTTCTATTATGAATTGATTTCTATATCATTGTTATAATATTAATATTCTTGATGCTTCATATTTAGTGTTTTTAGGGTATCCTACTGGAGATTTCTATACTCACCCTTGTATGGGCTCTGCCCACATGTGTCATGTCTTATGCAGATGACATCCCATTTGATGTTGTCTTGTGAAGATAAATAGGTGGTGGAGCCTATATTGAACATGAAAGACCAAGGTGTTTTCTAGGAGTTTTCATTAAATCACAGTACTCACCATTGAAGTTTGTTGGAATCTCTACAGTTTTTGTTTGGGATTATATTTGGCTCTCTAATCACTTTTGGTACTTTACTGTCATAATCTAATTGTGGTATCTTACCATAGTATTCACTTTGTATTCAGGACACTTGGCCTTGGGCCTTCGGTCTATGTAATGGGTCTCCCTCTACCCACACTAAAGAGGTATTTTCTTTAAATAATAAATTGAGGCTTCATCCCCAACCTTTTAAAAAACATTATTTTCTAAAGAATTTCCACTAATAGTGATCGTCTTTCACTCACCCCTTCGGTGGGTTGTGTTTATCCTTATTGGAGAAAACAATCTTTCTAGATATTCATCCATAGATATGGTGAGTAATATTGGTGATTACATTGGTATATATTAGTTTCCCATTGTGATTAATACCTAGTGACATGCAGTTGAGTAAATGAGGTAAAGACCATCTCCAACAGCGAGTAAGACCCCCTTAAGAATGATGAGTAGATCCAAATCTCAATAAGTTGAATTTGGCCACCCAATAGATGTTAAATATGGATTTATAAACTATGATCATGGATGATAATTCATATATTGTAAATTTAAATGAATATATGGATGATTTCAAAGAGAGACTCACGGTTTTCCCTCAATGGGAGACCAATGTATGCATTGTTTTTCATTACAAAGATGTCATTAAAGAGTTTTTGAGTGGAAAAAGGGGCACCCTTGCAAAATTTTAGGAGTATATGGACTGAAAATTTTCTTTTATTAGTTCTTGGAGGATCCAATGAGGCATTCTGAGAATTTACCAAGTCTTTCTATGAGATTTCCAGTAGTGTATAAAACTCTCATAGTGTGAGTTTTGGATTCATGGAGTAGTGGTTCACCTTCATGAAGTCTAATTCATGGAATTAGATGAGATTAGAGTGGTATAGTAGTGAAATGGTGGATTATTATTCTAGTATAGGACTCTATATCTAGACAATAGAGGAGGCATATGAGTAGATATATTGGATGTAGTTGATTCTTTCATAGATAATGAGAAATTTATCATCTTAAATTGATAGTAGTGGCCCCACACTCTTCCTTTACATGATAGTTCTATGATGTTAATGTCAATTTAGTGGTATCACATGACCATATATTCTTAAATGATGGACCTTAAGGGTTTTCCTAAAGGTAAGGAGCATCTCACCCACTTCCTCAGGGAGGATAGTGATTCTCTCTTAGTGTTCATATTAAATATAATGACGGTCACCCTGTATCACACCCCAACCTTTATTTTCCTTTTTATTTTATTTATTTATCAATTTACATCCTTATTCTTGAGTCTCGGGTTAAATTACTTTAAATTTTCAAGATCTTGGTGTTTTAGTATAGGTTATATGACTAGTGCATGGTTAGTATTAACCATGTAGCTAATAGTGTGAAGATATTTAATTTTTAGTAGTTCCATTTAGCATAGTTAGAACACGATTTTCCAAACCATATGGCCAAACTATGCAACTTACCCAAAAATTTAAAATTATAAATTGAACTTTATACCCTTAATAAAATTAAACACCTAAGTTTTCCCCTCTCTCCCCATTCAAACCCTGTGGCCCATAGCTCTCTTCCCCTTCTATTCCTCTCCCTACTTTGATGATTTCATGGAATTTCATAAAGTTTCAAGATTAATTTATCAAGTTAATATCTTTTCAACCTATTATCCTTGTCCTTTACTTCTTATTTCACCTTTTTCTTTCCTTAAAAAGGTCATGGAGACCTAGGTCACCCCTTAGATTGATTTTCATTTGGGGATTTATTTATTTTATGTATTTTTTTGTTATTTGGAGGTTTTTCTTACTTATTAGTAGTGGATTAACACCCCTCTTTGTATAAGTGATGATTAGAGGTAGTTTTTTCTTATGTATTGGACTTTAATGTTAGATTCATTGATTTATTACTGACTAAAATTCATGTTTTAAATATATAATTTTAGTATTAAGTGTGGATATAAATTTTCTAAGAAGAAAACAAGGTTTTCCCAGGAATTCCATTAAATACAAAGGATTTTACCTTTTTAAACATATAGTTTGAATTCATTTCACTTAACTGTGCACGCTAAGTGTTCGATAAAATTCCAGGATGTCCCTTATAAAAAAATTCTAAAATTTCAATATGTGTCTTAGTCTTAAAATTGGTTTCTAAATCTTATCATGAATATCAAAGGTTGTGATTGGTTCTTTAAAAAGGGTGTTTTAGAGTTTTTTAATGTTTTATAAATCCTTTGATAATATTTGAATGGTTTTATAAGTTGGTTTTAAAGACTTTAAGTTTTAATTAATGACCATGAGTCCAAGTTAGAACTTTTAAAAAATATTTTCTTGATAAAATACACCCTTAGAACATGCCCCTTTCCTAGTTCTCTTTAAAATGGGTGAGTTTTCCCTAGTATATGACATAATTTTTTTATACTCTTATTCTTGTGAGTAAGGTTTTGTTTCAATGAAGGGTGATCAAGAGTGAGTCTTTCTTATGATTTCTATCTTGTGTATCTTGATATGAATTTATATTAATATCATAATTTTTACCATTCATTTTCTTACCTCCATTTTATACATCATGGTAAACTAAGAGTAACAGGTGCAATTTTGAAGAGCACATGTTGCATTATCTTAGGATCATACTCTGGATAGTGTCCCTTAGTATGGATATCTCCCAAATTTGGGATTTTTCCCCTCAATTAGTCAAATAATGGTAAGACCAGGTGTTAGGGTGATTGGATTGTATTAGTAAACTAGATTTAGATAGATATTGTTTAATATATTCTATATTTTCCCTAGAGCTCCTAAATTCCCATGATTACTGATTTTTTGGCTATGATATAATAGTTATTTTATACTCACCATTTATATTTCTACTACTATTATTATTGCATATTCTTATTATCATTTTTATTTATAACTTAAAAAGAATAAATTGAGGTCCGTTGATTAAAATAAAATGTTTTGAAAACGTTTTGGGATTTTTTCCATCTTTTACTCATTTCTAAGTATTTCTTAAATTAAAGTTTTACAATAAAACTTTACTATTGTTAAATTATAGTGGACTTTTATTAGTTTTTAACTAAACAAGAAAATAAATAATTTATCATTCTATTTCAAACTATCATGAAATGGTTATATTGTTAAATATGGTGAATGGGGTGTTTTTTTAGCATACCTATTGGGATTTTAGGTCCACACACTCACACACACACACACACACACACACACACACACATATATATATATATATATATATATTTCAATTTTAGATTCTTTTTTTTAATCGCACATGGATCTTTTGAGGTATTGGGATTGGAGGGTGACCTATGAAGTCACTTGAAGATCTAGTTGGGTGGTTAGTTTTATTTTCTTTATATTGTAGTCATATTGACCAAGTCATCAATCTTTGAAGTGGTCCTATTTTTAGAATTATGTATCTTTATTGGATCAGTTATTTATTTATTTACATATATGTCTCCTTTATCTATATTTGTTTGATATCAATTTATCTTGATGCGCATGGAACTCGGATTCACAATGTGGTCATGGTGAGATTATAAGGGTAAGTTCTATGTTTAATCATTTATTAGAAACAAAATCATTCCCATTCATGTATATATGATGCCCTGGAACTAGTTTTCATCCTAGGGAAATCAATAACATGCTTCAGGTATGTTACAGGTCATCTCGGGTGCCTGATTTAGGGATGGCCCAAGTTAGTTCATGATAAAATGGTATCAGATCCTAGGTTTCTTAGAGAACTAGGTTCATAGAGCTCCATCTATTATTTGGGTATGGCTATTATATTATAGTTAGGACTATAGAAACTCAATATATAAGTGTGATAAGAGTCTATCTAACTCTTTCTCATTCTAATCCTTAAGCTACCTTGGGATATTAGGTTGTGCATCTTGCATTTTAAGTTTAGTATATTTTGTTTTTGTGTATTTTGATCTTGTTTGATTGTATTTTGATTCTTTTTGATTTTTTATTATTGAATTAATGGCCACATATATTTTGGGGAAGAAAAGTGAGGGAGAACCAAAAGAGAATAGTTAAACCACTTATTCTATAAAACCATGCAGAGACGATGAAAATGGTTATGTTTTCCTCCCATTGACAATTTAATGGTTGGAAAATGGTTGGACAAAATACACACATCCACTAGCCCTCCCCCCAAAATTAAGATTCTTTTTGATATTTAATTTTTTTAAGTTATTGGTGGATTTTGTATGGTATAAATTAAATTATATTGGAGTGGTGAATTGATGTTACTTGATTTGATTTTAGTGAAATTTTGAACTAGACACTTGGTTAAAAATGACGGAAAATCATTTTATAAAAAGGGATTTCATAAATAATTTAAAGTGAACCTTATGTTTTCAAACATGAAAATTATTTTTGTGCTTATAAATAAATGGTAATTTTATTTTAAATGGTGAATTGTTGTTTTAAATCTAATAAATAGAATAAAATAGATTTATTTGGATGATATTTATTGGTGTCTTTAGATGTAAACATGGTTTTATAGTAACTATTAATTTTTTAAAATTTACAAAGTGGTTTTCAAAAAAGGTGAAATGAAGGTGAAGTTTGGAAATTTAAAAAAATGTATTTCAATTGGTGATTTGTGAAATTTCACATTTGTTTGTGAGCTTAAGTTTTGAAACCAATAAAGAATACTTTTGATATAGGGAGGTTTCTTTTTAACTTTCATTTTGAAGTTTTTCTCTCTATATTTTAGGTTAGGTTGGTGATTGTTGAACCTTAGTGGTGAGAGATGTTTGAATCATGTTGATGATAATATCTTTTTTGGTGATTTTTTATCTTTTATGGGTGTATCTAAGGTTTTAGAAATGTCAAGACCTGGTTGGTGAGTTTCATATCGAATTCCTTCTTTTTATTGGGTCTTTCTTCCATCACCAAAAGTTAGTGAGTGTTTAGTCATTCATAGAGATTTCGTGAATTTTAATAATTATAAATATAATCAAGAGACCACTATAGTCAGTCCTTTACTTATCAGTAATTCCTTGTTTCCTTGGAAATTATTTTATTCTATTTCCTCAACCTAACCCTTTTTGATATGGTTTTCGTGCCTATAAACCAATGGCCTTTTTTGTAATATTATTTGGGTTCTCTCTTAGATTTCACTACTGTTATGGAGTTGGAAACTTGTGGAAATATAAAAATTTATGATAGAGATGAAATTCATAACTTATGGGTGTAGTTATTAAGATTATTTGGGGAAAAAGTTGATTAATTTTATGAGTTTTGTCTATTAACATGAATAATATTTTTTTAGTTGATTTCATGGTGTTCCATGATTTTTATTGGAATTGAGTTATCCTTAAGAGGGTGGAACCTCTTTCATTATTTGTTTTACCTAATTATATGGTCCTTTTTGTGGTATAAAGTGTTATTATATGGATAATTCTTGCACCAAAATCTTTATTTTCCTTATTATTTAATTTATTTATCAATTTCCTTCCTTATTCTTGAGTCTTGGTCCGAATACCTATAAATTTTAAAGATTTTGGAGTTCCATAATCAGGAACATAGTTGGTGCATGATTGGTACTAACCATTTGGAAAAACATGTGAATAACTATAGTTTTTATGAGTTCTATTTTGCATAGTTGCAACATGGTTTGTCAAACTATGTGTCCAAACCATGAGACCTACCCAGAATTCTAAAAGTGTAAAATAACCTTTCTAGACTTACTCGAATTAAAACCCTAAAACTTCCCATATCCTACCTTTATAACCCTATAAAATGTGTCTCTCTTCCCCTTTGATTTCCCTCATTAGGTGATTTCATGGAATTTCATCATGTTTCAATATTGATTTCTCAAGGTAATCACCTCTAGACCTCTTATTCTCCTCTTTCCCTTATTGTTTCTCCTTATTCTTTCCTTATGAAGGTAATTTCTACCTAGGTCATCATTTGGTTCAATTTTAATTTGGGTATTTCTTTATTTTAGGGTTTATTTTAGTTATTCATAGGTTTTTCTTATTTTTTAGAAGTGGATTAACACTCTGCTTGGTAGAAACGATGATTCAAGGTAAGTTTTCCCAATATATTGGAATTTAATCTTATAATAATTGATTTATTACTTTCTTAATTTCATGTTTTAAAAATATAATGATATTATTATGTGTTTTATGGATTTTATAAGAAAAAAAACTCAGTTATCCCATAGTTTTCATTGAATGTAAAGGATTTTCCCTATTTAAGAATACTGTTTGAATTCATTTATCTTAACCGTGCACACCAAGTGTTTAATGAAATTATTGGATAGTCCTTATAAATAAATTCTAAAATTTTAATATGTGATTTGGTCTTTAAATTGTTTTTTAACCTTCTCATGAATTTAAAATGGTGTGATTGGTTTTTTAAAAATGGTGTTCTATACTTTTGTAATGTTTTAGAAATCCTATGATAAAATTTTATTTATTTAGAAGTTTGTTTTAAAACTATTAAGTTTTAATAAATCATAATGAGACCAGATTAGAACTTTTAATGAAGTTTTTATTAATAAAATACACCCTTTAAAATGTATGATGTGTCCCTTGTATAGGACACATTTTTTTATACTATTATTCTTGTGGGTGAGGGGTTGTTTCTAGGAAGGTTCTCAAAGAGATTGAGGATTTCTTATTATTTTTTTCTTGTGTATCTTAATATGAATTTATATTCATATCATAATTTTTTATAATTCATTTGACCACCTCTATTTTATACATCATGGGAAATTGAGAGTGGCTAGTTGAATTTCTAAGAGCACATACTACACTAGATTAGGATTTCTCTCTAGATAGTGGCCCTTAGTATTGATTTTTCCCCTGTTTGGGAGTTTACCCCTTGGTTAGGATAGGAAGTGGAATATTAAGTGTTAAGGTGATTATATTTCATTAGGCACACTAATTTTGATAGATCGTGTTTATTATGTTCTATATTTTCCATTAAGATTTTAGTTTCCTATGATTATTGGTTTATTTCCTATGATACAATGGTTATTTTATACTAACACTTTATAATGGTATTACTTATATTATTAAAAATTCTTACTAAAATTTTCATTTATATATTAAAAAGAATAAGTGGAGTCCATTGATTAAAATAAAATGATTTATAGATTTTTTTGGGATTTCCCCCCAATTATCCTCATTTATGGGTATTTTCAAAAGAAAAGTTTTAAAGTGAAACTTGTTTGTTTTTAAATGATAGTGGAATGTTATTGGTTTTTAACAAAATTATAAAATCTTAAATTTATAATTTTACTTCAAACTAGTTTGACATGGTTCTATTGTTAAAGGTGGTACATGGGGTGTGGTTTTGGAATACCTAATATGATTTTATACTCTTAGCTATGTATTTATCTTTTTCAGGTTTAGGTTTTCTATATGATCACTCAAGGAGCTTATAAGGTATTGGGATTAGAGGGTGACCTATGGAGTCACTTAGATATCCAGTTAGATGTTTGTTTTTATTTTCTTTTATGTTGTAGTTGTATCAACCAAGTCAACTATAACAACCCAGTCACAACGTACATAAACATTACATATTTTTTTTGTAATACTTAATACATTACATAAACATATGCCCAAATATAGTATTAGTTTAGTGCCTTTTGAGACATGGAGACATAAATTCTGGTACATGAGTGATCTATATTTTCTCCCACTAGGTTCTCTAAGACTAGCACCCCTCTTAGACAAACATACACAAAATATATATTCATAACCTGGGGAAGTAAATATAAAAATGGGTGATCTCAGATGCTCAGTAAGGGTAAAACATAGAGATATATAAGAAAAAACATGAGCATAAGGGTATGATAATTTTATCATAACATTATAAGATCATACTCTATATATCATAAACATGGATTATGGTATAAAGGTTAGCAGTTCATAAGGCATGAATCATAATGAAATCAAGAGCATAATCCATGAAAGCATAACATAGGAGTAAGATATATAATTTTTGAATAGACATACACATGTAATATCATTCCCTATAATTCAATATGAATTTCTAGAACTTATTAAGGAACTTTATGGGGACTACGCCTACTGGGCGGGACACACCATCATCCCCAGTCACAGTCCTTTCCTTGAAAGCATGGAGGTATGTGTTATATAATAATTCCAGAAGCATAAATACATCATAAAGATCATATATATCATATAAAAAATATATTTTTCATCATAATTACCAACCATGATAGGTGGTAAAGGAAAAACAAAAAACATCATCTCACGAGGCCATAGTGTGCCTTACATAAAAATGGTAAGTTTGTTACCCATTAGATGCAAGTGTGTGAAAGTGTTGGTATAACCCTTATAATAACAATATATAAGTATATTGAGGATACTTATGTAATAATATAAGTATATAATAATAATATTTTATGTGGTGTAGAATGAAAATAAAACAAAGAAGCTTAAGGGAGGATGTTATCTCTTATTCAGGTAATTCCTTTTGTTTTGTGCAAAAGGGATTCCTTGGAGGAATTTATACCCAAGATGAGACTTCTAGGTTTAGGGGATGGATTTTGATGAGGGTTTTGGGTAGATATTGGTTGATCCAAAGTGACTTGAGATTTGTGAAGAAGTGGGATGGGTGAGTGCCTTTTTATAGTGGAGGAAGAGTGGCATTCTTGTAAATTTTTGGAAAGGGAATTCCACCCATGTTTTTCCTATGAAAAGTGGCTCCAATAATGTTAAAAAGTATAGAAAATAGATTTTATGGTATAAATATTTCCATAAAATGAATTTTGGACAATTTTATAGGTCATTTTTTCTCTTAAGTTTAAAGTTTTGTCCCTTGTTAAGCTAATTTTTCTCTTAATCATTGTATTTAATTTTAATAAAATTCACTAATCATTCTAGTAAAAAGATAAGTTGACCATATTATAAATTTTAAATTATTATGATTAAAAATATAGAATCCATTTTTCTAAAGTCAAATCACATAAGTGGAACAAATTAATTTAAAATTAATCCCACAGATGGGACGATAATGTGGGTTTTTAAAGTAAAAATGATCAAAATTTTGCTAGGTTTTTATATCTAATTTCAAAGTTAAATTGATTAAAATGACCTAAATTTGATTAAATTATGAAAAATTTATCTAATTAAACTTTAAAATAAATTAAAAAATAAGAATTTAGTCTTATAAATAAATTAGATGAAAACGCAGTTTTGAATTAAAATTCAGAATTTTTCACTGTTCATCAAAAATGAAACTTCACGGAAAAACACGTAAAATTTTCCATAAACTATTTTTTATGTTTCTATTTAAAAAATTAATTTTATTTTAAAATATAAAATTTATAAAAGTTCCAAAAGTTATATTTAAAATAGTTTCACCATTAAAAGACAGTAAAACTGCTTTTATAAAAAAAATTATGTGTAATATTGGGTTTGTTCTTATCTTATACCTATCAAATATATTTGATGAATGTAAAAAATATTTGATTTAATATATAAAATATATATTTCATTAATATCATTCATCTACAGTAATTAATTTAATTTATTAGGATAAAATTCCTTTGTAATCACTGATTGAAAATTAACTTTTTTATTATCAAAACACTTTTTAGGCAAAAGTGAGAAAATGCAAGATCCAAACATTACAACCAAATAAACCATGAAAGATGATAACCCAGACCAAGACTACAGGATCCTATCCTCCCTAGAAACTGTATCATGTTGACAAGCCTTCACCATCACATGACCACTCGACTAGTTGTCACGTGCAGGGCTGCACGGTCCTGGTACCGATGGCAGAGCCATACCCTCTCAAACTTCCAAATCCAAATGGCATGCTTAGGAGAAATATTCCTACTCTTAACCTCATCTGAAGTAGATCTATATAGTATTTTGGTTGAAAACAAACCCAAAATAACAATCAATACAACTTCAATTATAGACTCCCTATGATCATTCACGGCTTCTCTTTTGAACTCTTAGAGACATTAAATCCTTCAAAAATTCAGGTTCCATTGCTTTTTGCTTCTTCTTTCCCAAAGAAAAAAAAATTCAACGGACCAAGGGAAATCGACTTCATCCAAGCCCAAAAAATCAAGAACCACGTACAATATAGCAAATTCACATATCGTAGACCAATCCAAATAAATATGCGAAAATTCTCCCAAAACCAACAGCTATATCAACCAAATTGAAATCAGAAACTAAATAGATCAAAAACAATTAGATTCAAAATATAAGAATCACATAACACACAAAAAGTAGAAATAGTTCACATAAAACACAATTCCAGACCTCTAAGGATGAAATTCATTACCTTATCCAGTCACCTGAATGCCAACACACCAGAAGAAATGGCCTCTCCACAAGCCAGACTACAATCTCATCACCACCTCTGATACCACACTTGAAACCCACATCAAACCTCTCAACGCACCCACAACTAACACTAAAATGAGGCTGAAACCCACAGACATGGGACTCAACCTTTGAACCACCACTGTTCTTCCTTGGAAATCCCTATCATGTTTGGGGATAGGTTAAGGAGGTAGCTAGGCAACAGTGGAATTTTTGGGAAGAATGAGCCTTCAAGGTCGTGAACTGCACACCACGAGTCTCTGAGTAGGAATGTTGAGGAGAGGACACTGCCAGAATGAGTCGGAGAAGATAAAGGTGGCGATAGGGGGAAACCCTATCATCACAGATCCCCTTATGGGCTCATTATTTTAATTCATTTTTTATCATAAAAATATTTTTTATAAAAATATTCCCTTTATATTCAATTGGTTCTTATATTCATTTTTGATTAATTTGTAACTAATTAATTCAACCATATATTTTCATAAGTTAGTTAATACTATTCATAACTTCTAACTTAATGGCTAGGTTATATCTTATTATATTAAATAATAATATTTTTAATAATATATTATTTTTCAGTAAAACTCGATCTTGCGCGTTACACAAGTCATTGAGGAAAGTTAGTATTGTGTGTAATGTAAGCTAACCTTAGTGTTCTTTGTAGATAAAGATAAACTTTATATTTTATTTAGTGAATGATTAACTTGGTATTTCATATAACATAATACAAACGTAGTGATTTAATATAGAATAAATTATTTTCTATGTTTTTCTAAATCAAAAATATCAAAAAGATTAAATTAATTCAAAAAAAACTATTTCACAAAATCTTAGGGTGTTACGTCCTACCCACCTTAAAATGAAATTTTCCCTAAATATTCTTATGGGTATCAAAGGTTTAATACTTGAAAGTTCCTTTAAAATAAATCCATATCATAAAAATTAATGTTAAAACATCCTTTAAAAATGGAAATTTGGAAACATGATTGTTACCCAAACTAACATATTACTAGGTTTCCACGTTGGAGAACATAGGTGGGAAGTGAAAACATGGACATCAAAGATAAATATAACTATCAAGTTATGATAGAGAGTGATAGAGAACATGGTTAGTATAAAGTTAATAATAAAATCCATAACCAAAAATAGGATTGAAAAAATTCATTGATATCATCATAAATGATGATAATAGTGTAACCTTTTATTTCAAGATCCTTTACTAAAGTTTAATAATTTTCACAAAGAGATATAATTACTTGATTTCAGCATAATATCACCCTTTTGTGCCTTTATCATTTTCCAATTTACTTACTTCTCCAAAAAGGAAGGTGAATTTTTCATTTCTAAAGCACTAACAAATCATGATATCCATGGTAAGCCATCCTATCTATCAACAGTTACCATCAACACAAATTTGTTATCCAAATTTTCATAAATCTTCACATGGTGAGATAATATTTTAATATCACAAACTTCATCAAAATTTTAACATAAACTTTCCATAAATTTTTAACCTTATAACCCTTTCAAAAGCTTAAATTACAAAACATTAGGAATAAGGTTTCTAAATCAGCTTAAATTGATCCCCCCATATATCACAAAGTAGCTCTTGTTTGTCGTATTCCAAACATGTGAATACCCTCATCATATATTCTCTTTAATCATGGTAATAACCTAAATTACCATAAATCCTTTTAAAAAACATGCATGATTTCATATTTTGAAGACTGCTGGATATATTCCCTAAATCTAATAAGTTATAAACTTAATCCATAATAACACAAACCACTTTGTCAAAAAAACCTTTATCATTTCTAAGGTCATAAATACTATCAAATCCAAATAAATCATCTCACAATTGTCTTAACATTTTTTAACACATTAAGTTTTACCTTTACTTATTTCAAAATATCACCTTTAAATTAAATCTCCTTTCTAGTATATCAGAACCATCCAATATATTATTGTAAATCCTTAACAAAAAACATAAATTGAACAATCCTTATATAGTTCACCATTAATAATTCTAGAATACAAATACATAAATACTTCAATACTTCCACTTTAATTATTGTCATGGAATATTTCCTTCCATGGTTTAGTAGTAAATTATTAGGTTAGGTAATTGAGTAGGGTAATGCTCATGTTCTACATTGATAAGACATTGAACTACATGATAATTTGTCACTATATGACCCTTTTTCCCACACAGATAAAATCTTCCCCTCCATTTGAGATATTCCTCAAGGTTTTTATTCCCTTCTTCTTGAAATAAAGGAAGCCAAATATTCTTTAATCTATGTTCCTTACCATGTGAACATTTATAAAAGTCCATCTTCCTTTTATTCAATGTGTTAGGAATGTCACCAAAGCTAACATTGTTAATCATGTATTGTGATAGCTGATTTGGCTTAATCTCTATATATTTCTATCTAGTGATCGTCCCATTTGACTACTCATCATAGAATTTTCCATCGCATTCAAAGTTAACCCAGTTCCTTATGGTTCCCTCCATTGACTAAGACTAGAAAGTATAATGTGACAAACACCTATCATGGTGAAAAACCACATAATCGTGAAAAAATATTTATAGTATGTCTAAATTTAAACATCACGACACATTAGTTTTATCTGAGGTTATTCATAGCCAACTTCCATTTAAATCCTTAATTATGGTTCATGAAGAGTTTGTGAATTTCCAATGCATATCCCCCGAGGGTGTCAAGCTATGTGTGCAGTAAGGCTCGTTATCATGTATCGGGTTATGCTCAAGTTAGGCATAACACACCTTGTCATAGTTGTTACTCCTAGGTACATCTATACCCGAACCACGTCTTCTTGTAGTATCCAGACAGGGTTTTATCTCTAGAAAACCACTCACTCTATCCTTTACCAAAATTCCATGACATTTTGCTAAACATTAACTCATCCTTATACTTATCCTTAGAGACATACCTAGACATATCCTTAGAAATATACCTAAGGATATCACTAAGTTTTTCTCATCCTAGTTTCCAAAGATTTAATTAACCTTCGATCTGATACTTACTATAACAACATATTTATAGCGTACATAGACATTACATCATTTTTGCAGAATACTTAATAAATTACATAAACAAATGCCCAAAGACCATATTAGTTTAGTGTCTTTTGAAAGATGGAAACATAAATGTTGGTACATGAGTGAGATACATTATATCTCACTAGGTTCTCCAAGACTATCACCCCTCTTATATATATCATACGTAAAATTTATCTTCATAACCTGGGTAAGGAAACATAAAAAGGGGTGAGCTCAGATGCTCAGTAAGGGTAAACAAGGAATATATGTAAGCATAAACATGTGAATAAGGGTATGAGAACATGATCATAACATTAGAATGTCATTCCCTATATATCATAACCATGAATTATGGTATAAAGGTGAGAATTTCATAAGGCATGAATCATAATGAAATCAAGAGAATAATCCATGAAAGCATAACATAGGAGTAATACATAGAATTGTTGAATACACATAAAAATGTAATATAATTCCTTATTAGTCAATAATAATTTCTAAAAATTATCATGGAAATTCATTAGGACCACACCTAATGGGAGAGGCACACCACCATCCCTAGTCGCAGTCCTTTTCTTGTAAGGGATTGGTTTTACCCATCTTCCCATAGTGGATCAGGATTCCCTATCTTCCCATTGTGGATCGAGTTTCCAATTTTCCCATAGTGGATCAGGTTTCCCCATATTTCTATAGTGTATCAGGTTTCCCCATATTATCATAGTGGATCAAGTTTCCCCATCTTCCCATAGTGGATTGGGTTTCCCCATCTTCCCAAAGTGGATCAAGTTTCCCCATATTCCCATATTGGATTTAGATCTTCGACTTCAATCCCATCATTATCTGATGAGATATAAATATTTAGCTAATGCATTGGAGGGAGATATAGTTCTCACCCATCACATAATAAAATCATACATATATGTGCCAAAAGATTCAGAAACTTGCACCATATATTGACCCATAAAAAGAGGTGGGTTTCATAAATATCATACCATAACCCATGAAATGAAATGGGTATTATAAAAATTTAATCATATCATAACCTATGGAAAATATATAGGTTTCATAATCATTTCATCCTATAATAACTCATGAAAGGAAGCGGGCTTCATTTGCAATTATCAAGGTATAAATCATTGAATAGAAACAAGTTTCATAAGAATTTATCATGGTATAACCCATTAAAGAGAAATTGGATTTCATAAAAATCATTCCATAAAACCATAAACCATTAAGACAAATAATATGAACACAACCTTTGGATCATTTCCCATAAGGTCATGATTAACAACAATGAATGTCATATTAGATGGAAAATAATTTTGAAATATATTTTAAAAACATTTCTTAAGGAAAATAACCTTTCTTATTTGAAAAATGATTTTTAAAACATATAACCTTTTGAAAACCATTTTCATTGAAAATACTTTGAAAACTTATAAATAAGTCTTAAAATAATTTTGAAAGCCTTTTTCCTTGAAAAATTATAAAAGAAGGTTGAAAACAATTTGAAAACCGTTTTCCTTGAAAACATTTAAAATAATATTGAAAACATTTTAAAAAATATTTTCCTTGAAAATACTTTTAAAACATATAAAATAATCTTTAAGATCATTTAAATCCATTTTCTTTGAAAATTTACTTTTTAAAACATATAAAGGAAGCTTTGAAAATCATTTAAAACATTTTTTTAACATAAAACAATTTTTGAAAACCGTTTTCCTTATAATTTTTTTTAAAATAAAAAAAATTATATAATATTAAGACAAAATTTTCATTAAAAAATAACCTTGTAAACCTATAAAGGAATCATCAAGAAAATCATGGTCATGACAGTGGGTAGGTCTGTACATGTCGAACATTTCTTTTTCACCTTAGAAGTTCAGAAAAGTATCTTGATCAGAAAATGACAAGAATATTATTTTTAAAAACCATTTTTTTAAAAGGTAATACATGGGTAAAAATTTCCACTAAACATAATAGGATAATATAATAACATTTTTTGAAAACATTTTTAGAAAGAAGGGTTTTGAAGGAACACAGATTTACTACTGAAAGGATAAATAATGTTAGATTTTCATAAAACAAAATCTTAATTATCTTAGGTTCTAAAGAGTGGAAAAATGGTAACATTACTTGTATATAACATGAATAACCAGAGGATAATAAAATTAATGGGAGTTCTTAATATATGGATTATAATATTTCATCAATGGTAGCATAATCATAAACTATCCCAATAAACAATAAGTTTGCAGCAATAAACTATTACCACTTTGGTAACTTTAAATCATGATACAATAGAAATAATAACATTAAATGAATCTTAAAATATCATTAAAAGAATTATATTCATGATATAAAATTTCAAAAGGCATTATATACACCTCATAGAAAAATATAGGTGCATAACATGGCATGTCTCTCAAAGAATGCAAATTGGGACAAAATTACTTTACGAATTTGGTAACTTTTGAAAAATAAGACCCATGAACAAAATATCATAAAATGGATATGTAAATACCAATAAATTTAAGTATAATAATCATATAATACATCCATGGTCAGTATACACACCACCCAAACGAAATGAGTAGTGAATAAGGCATGTATCTCACGAAAATAAAAAGTGAGATGAAACTCCCTTACCTTCTGTATTGAATATCATTTTACTCATTAAAATATTCTGAATAATAAATAGAAGTTTATTATAAATATTTTACATAACCATATTCTTACATATAATACCATATATTTCTTTATATTACCTTCTTATTAACACTTCCATGTTAAGGTTATGTTTTGGGTAATATCCGCTATGTTTTTCATATGTGTCTTAATTTGTTATATTTTTTGTACTTATAATTATATCATGATTTATATAATTTAAACCATGATATAAATATAATTTATATTAATTATATATGTTTTATAATAATCTATAGAATATATAAATATAAAATGGAATACACCATTCCTAGAGATGGTAGGTCGTATGTACGCATGAACACTGCATCCGTTTAGTTATTGTATTGAAAGAAAAAATGTAAATGACATATATGTATATATATATATACTAATTCTAGTATAATTATTATATAATATATATCATATAATTTCACTAAAAACATCCTTAATACATCCAATGTATAGTGTGAACAAATCACATTGATTTGAGGAGGCGGTAGTCCGCACTTCCCCAAATGAAATTATCATATTTACACAAAACAGAAATCATGAAATTATGTGCTATATAATAATTAAATAAGAATAAATACATCATAAATATCATATATATCATATAAAAATATAGTTTCTATCATAATTACCAATTATATGAGGTGTTTTAGGAAAAACGAACAACGTCGTCTCGTGAGGCGGTAGTGCACCATACACAAGAACGGTAAGTTTGTTACCCATTAGATGGAAGTGTGTGTAAGTTTAGGTATAACCCTTATAATAAAAAATATCAGTATATTTAGGATACTTATGTTATCATATAATAATGTAATAATAATATTTGAGGTGGTGGAGAATGAAAATAAAACAAAGGAGCTTAAGGGAGGATGTTACCTCTTATTCAGGTAACTCTGTTTTCTTTGCACCAATGGGATTCATTGGAGGGATATATGCCCAATGTGAGTATTATATTTTTAGGGGAGGGGTTTTTAGGATATATTTTTTAGATCTTTTTTGATCCAAATTTTATTTAGAGGTGTGAGAAAGTGGGAGGGGTGAGTGGCTTTTTACAGTGGAGGAGGAGTGGCATTCTTGTAAATTTTTGGAAAGGGAATTCCACCCACATTTTTCATATTAAAAGTGGATAAAATAATGGTCAAAATTTAATAAAAGATATTATTTTTTTAAATATGGGCATCCAATGGATTTTTTACAATTTTCTAGGTCATTTTGGATCTTAAGTTTAAGGTTTAGTCCCTTATTAAGCTAATTTTTCTCTTAATCGTTATAATTAATTTTAATCACATTCACTAATATTTTTGGTAAAAAATTAATTTGAACATATTAGAAATTATAAATTATTATGATTCAAAATATGGAATCCAATTTTCCAAATTCCAATCATATAAATTGAAGAAATTAATTTAAAATTAATCTTGTAGACGGGATAACAATGCGGGTTTTTAAAGTAAAATGATCAAAAGTTTGCTATGTTTTTATATCCAATTTAAAGGTGAAATTGATTATAATTACCTAAATTGGATTAATTTATGTAAAATTTATCTAATTATACTTTAAAACTAATTAAAAATATATTTTAACCTTATAAATAAATTATATGAAAAAGAATTTTTGAATTAAAATTTAGTATTTTTCATTATTCATCAAAAAATGAAACTTCATAGAAAAATACCAAAAATTCACCCTAACCTAATTTTTATGTTTCACTTTCAAAAATTAATTGTATTTTGACATATAAAATTTATAAAAGTTCCAAAATTTATATTTAAAATAGGTTCTTCATTAAAATATGGTAAAACTACTTTTATAAAAATATAGGTTTTTATGTGTAATATTGGGTTTGTTCCTATCTTTTCATATCCAATATAATGCCCCGACCCCAGTTACCCAGAGTCGGTGCATTATTACATAACATTGGAATGATCACAAGAAATATCAAGTCTCAAAATACTGATTAGTTTAGTAGTCTTGGAAACACTAGATACATTCATAAAGTTTACATTACATCATAAATTGAAAACTACAACAACATCTTGTCTCCACACTAATATCCCCTGATACTATCCCTGTAGGTCATTCATAAAATACTTCTTCACATCCTGGGAAAAATAAAACATAGAAAGGGGTGAGCTCAAATTCCCAGTAAGGATAACAATATAGTGGAGACTTTCATAAATAAGCATAATGAATGTATAACTAAAACAAAAGCCTTTTAAAACTTGAACTTCAGCATAATATGGCAGAAATAAAATGAAATAATTCCATATACTTATTCACATGGATATTCTACTAGTTGAATAATCACATGCAATATCAATAACCACTTTCATAATGATGGAATGCATAATGCCAGACTATCATAACCACATATCCAAGGCCTCGTGCCAAGACTACAAATAAGTTTTTGTCAATGCCTTATGCCAAGACACTAGTTTGTCTCATGAAACCTACCGATGCATCGAGGAGCTATAGTGGGCTCCACCCATCACTTATTAATTCCAATGCATTCCTCATATGAACAGTTTTAAACATAACATAAACATTCGTATTAAAACTAGCATATGAAATGTCAATACTTTCTTCATAAAGCATGAATGGTATAAAAATAACACATCCATAGTAAAACATATCAAAAAACCATCAATACAATATGGAAGTTTTGTATCATAATAAATCAACTCCAAATAAACTTAAAATCTATCAAAGGATGTTGACATAGATGAAATCAAAACACTTTTTAGATAAATATGTCTTTCTATTTTGAAATCATTTAAGAGTCATATATTTATAAAATAAAACATTTTCTTTGAAAATATTATTATAATCTTGTAAGGAAAGCTTAGACAATTTTATAATGGCGGAAAATAGCTGCACCCACCGTATAAATTTAAAAAAAAACATTCTTACCTTAATTCTGTCGAAAAGGTTAAAAAGGACCTTGTTTGGAAAACGACAGAAATATTCCTTAATAAAATTCTTATAAAAAATAAACAAGGGTATAAATTACTTTATCCCATATTCTTTAAAATTTTAATAATGATTTGTAATACATTTTTAAGAAACATGGATGTGGATGATAAAGAGGTCTCATTAGATAATTATGTATAAACAACCTCGGATAATGAAGAGATTGTGAAATAAACTCTTACCTTGTACTTTTCCTTGGTTGAGGGTAGGTTAACCTCCTGTATAATGGTTAAATAATTGTTATTAAATTATACAAGAATCATATACATTAATATGATATCATATATGATCTTTTAACATTGATTTGTTAATAATATCTTAGTATTATCATTGTTTCAGGTGTTAACTTACTCGTTTTCTTTTATATTTTTTGTTACATAAGACATGTTTGTCATGGATAGGTTGTATCTTATTCATATCCATAATGATATCAAGTCCTTAAAAATTATTTTTAATCATTAAATGAGAATTATTCTTGAATGGATACGATGGGGAATGAATCTCATCGCGTTCGTGGAGACGGTAGTCCGTATGTACGGATGAGCGACAATATAATTCTTTTGATATTAAAATAATATATAATTGGATGGTATATAATATATACAGAATAATTATCATGTTATATTTATTATTTACATTAATTACACATCATTATTATACGCATCTAAATAATAATTTATTGAATAACAATTATACCACGACGTGGAGACGGTAAGCCGTACGTACACATGTATGGTGAAATGTCATTCAAAGGATGGATAGAATACTGAATATGATTGTACCATATTTATAATAACATCACATTATATATAAGATGCTGGATTTATTATTTTATAATGGGAATAACAAAGAAAGAAGAAGTTGAAGAAGAAAGGAACTTGAAAGATGGTGGTGAAAACATTACCTCTTCTTCGGGTTCTTCCTTTTGATTTGATCAAAAGGGCTCCTTAGGTTGGATTTCTGATCAAAATAAGGCCTCTAGGTTGAATTGAGGGAATTTTAGAGAGTATCTGGGCAGGGATTGGCCGAGCCAAAAGGCTTTGAATGTGTGAATTAGTGAGAAGGGGGAGTGCCCTTTTATAAGAGGGGTGAGGGGCACCTTTGGAAAAGCTAGAAATATTATTTTATAATAGAATAATATTAAGTTTCTAATGGCTCCAAAGTGGATTATTTAAAGTTTAAGGTTGTGATGGGTCTAAAACCACTCAACCAATAGAATTTAGATAGGTTTTGGTCATTATATTAACCTTATCTTTTAGTTTTAACTCTTAGTTAATTAGTTTGACACTTACCATGTCACTTTGTATTTTTATATTATATTGCTAATAAACTTAATATATACATCCAAGAGACCCCCAAGTGGTCCATTAATGATACACATATCATTATATAAGTCTCTTGGCCTAACCTTAGATCTTTAGGAATTGAATATAAATTAATAATATAATATGTTTTTTAAAAACTTTTTTATGTCAATTTTGACACTATGGGGTATTTTGTTTTTGATAAATTCATAACAGCATTATTACTTATAAAAAAATTTATATAATAAATCCTAATATGTCATATTAACCTATAAAATTAGTTTAATTCATAAAAAGTCTCAAATTACATTTATTTTTATATTTATATTATCAATTATTTTAATATTTCATTAATTAGGTAATTCCTGCATCACCATTGTGTCAAAAATAAATTAAATTATTTAATGTCTAAAAATTATAAATTAAATACCATTATGTATGAAATAATTTTATCTTTATAATGAATATTTACAATCAAATTTATCTTATGTATAACCCTATATTAAAAAAAATTAGTAAATAAACTTTGATTTTAACTCTTTTAACTCTTCTTTGAATTAAATAATAATAAATGTCCTAATCTAATCCAAGTGGACCTAAATGATAATATTTTATTCCTAAGGTTGTTTTTGATCAATATACACTTTTAAAATAGAATTAGGACATGTGTTAGGGTAATATTAATATCATTTTTACCGTTAATTACCCTATTTACTTTTAACCGTGGTAAATAAAAGTAAAAAAGTTACTATTCACCAAAAATTATTTTCATATCATTGAACCACATTTTACTCCTTGATATTAACCGTTTCTCTCGGACTTTTGAAATTATACTCACAGAAGCGGTAAAATTAAGTTTTATGTGAATTTCCAAATTCTCCTAGGAGGTGGGTAAAAGACGGTGAAAAGTTCAATAAAATTTATATATATCTAAAATTATTCTAAATTAACTCCAATGAATTACATTGAACTTATATAGTTATTATGTATCTATTTTGACATTAATTAAATTTAAATAAAATAAATAATTATTTAAATAAAAATTTGGTTTTTAAACTATAACTCAGTGTTTTTTTACTATTCATCAAAAATTGAAAGTTTTCAGAAAAATACCAAAATTTCACCCTAGGATAATTTCGATATTCCAAATCCAAAAATGAAGTCCATTTTGAAAGATAAAATTTATAAAATTTTAAAAAGTGGGTATTACTATTCATAATGTCTAGTTTGATTGGTTGTGGTGTGTTAGAACTCAATATTGCGTACAACACACGCTATTGCATTATTCAAAGAGAAGCGTACCGTAGAAGCTTGGGGTGTTACATCAAATATATTTAATGAATGTAAAAAATTGATTTAATATATAAAATATATATTTCATTAATTTCATTCGCCAATAGTAATTAATTTAATTTATTAAAATAAAATTCCTTTGTGGTCATAAAAGTAGTTTTTATAAAAACATTCCCTTTATATTCAATTGGTTCTTATATTAATTTATAATTAATTTGTAATCAATGAATTCAGACATGTATTTTCATAATTTAGTTAGTCCTATTCATAACCACCAACTTAACAGCAATGTTATATCTTATTATATTAAATAATAATATTTTTAATAATATATTATTTTTTGGTAAAACTCGGTCTTGCGTGTTACGCAAGACATCGAGGAAAGTTTGTCTTGTGTGAAACATAAGATAACATTAATGTTCTATGTATATAAAGATAAACTTTATGTTGCATATAGTGCATGATTAACTTGGTGTTGTATATAACTCAATACAATCATAGTGATTTAATATAAAGTAAACTATTTTCATTGTTGCGTGAAATGAAAAATATCAAAAAGATTAAATTAATTCAAAAAATATATTTCACAAGATCTCGAGGTGTTATATAATCCATATTTGAGGAGATCCTATTTTTATATCTATATATATTTCTTGGATTATTTCTTTATTTATTTACCTGTAATATCTCTTTTATCTATGTTTGATTGGTACCTATTTATGTTATTGTACATGGAACTCTAGTGCATGGAGTGGTCATGTTGAGATTCCAAGGGGAAGTTATGTGTTTAATTATTTATTAGGAAAAAATAATTCTGAATCATGTATATCTAATGCTCTGACACTAATTTCTATCCCATTGTGATCATAAATTCACTTCAGGTATGTCACATGTTGGCTCAAGTATCTAGTTCAAGGGTGTCATGTGTATGTTCATGACACCCTAAGAAAGGACCACCCCAATGGATCATGTCCCTTGGTGTGGTGTGTCCATAAGACCTTTTTAGGAGTTCAAATTTCCTAGAAACCATATTCATTTAGTAAAGGAGGATTTTTTCTTAGGATATCATGGTTTTTTATCACTCTAGTTTTAGCAGGTGTAATCCTAGTGTTTGAAGTTGAAAAATATAGGGTTATCTGAAAGTTCGGGACCAAATGCTTTAAATTGTGAGGGATTAGACCAAAAAATGGGTAGTGGTGTGATGTTGAGTAGTTTGAGGTGGTTGGTTCAATTTCCTAATCAAATCATTTGTAGATTTCATAAAAGAGAAATGATAATACATCCATATTGTCTTCGACAGTGAGTGTGAACCTATTGGATATTGGGATGTGGAAGGATAATTCCCATGAATTTTTGTGAATAGGTTGGTAAATAAGTATCATGTTTACTTTATTCCATGATCTAGTATCATTGGTGCTTGTGCCTTTCACTACAAAATAAACAGTGTTTAGCGGCGGTTTTGTGGTGGCGGTTCACAAAACTGCCGCTAAACGTTTTCCGAAATACGTTTCGCGGCGGTTTTTAATAAACCACCGCTAAACCTTTGTTTTTTTTTTAAAACCCCGACTCTTCCCTACCCCGACCCCGCGTGTTGCAACCCTCGCCCGCAGCCCCCCGCGACCCCCCGGCGATCCCGCGACCTCCTCCGGCGACCCCGCGTGCTGCAACCCTCGCCCGCAACCCCCCACGACCCCCCGGCGATCCCGCGACCTCCTCCGGCGACCCCGCGACCTCCTCCGGCAACCCCGCGACCTCCTCCGGCGACCCCGCGTGCTGCAACCCTCGCCCGCAGCCCCCCGCGACCCCCCGGCGATCCCGCGACCTCCTCCGGCGACCCCGCGACCTCCTCCGGCGACCCCGCGACCTCCTCCTAAGGAAGGTATATTTTAGTTCGTTTAGGTTTCATGATTTATTATTTTTATATCTAATGGTTCATGGAATTCAGATTAGTGTACCTCATTTCTTAATGATATGTATGGAGTATTTGAATAAACCTTTTTCCAGATTCAATACACTTCTTTATCCAAAGTTTATTTCTATTATACTGGAAGGGATAAACTTAGTTACTTTAGGAGTTTATAGAATTTTTTTCCAAGTGGTGTTTATTTAAATTGGACTACCTCTAAAAGGATAAAAATTAGTTGGAATCCTAATAAAATAATGTAGATATTTGATGAGTGGAGACTCTAAGAGATGTTCAATCCAGTCTATCATCCCTCTAGGATATGGGTTTTAATTTATCATGGTTTGGAACTAGATAAAATTGTTGATTCTAATTAATCCTCTGATGAGGATGAATCCCAAACTATAGATTTGGTTGTATAAGTCATAAGATATTTTGATTAAATCCAAGAAAATTATCATGTACATGAATCTCATGATATGTTAGAACTAATGAGATAATAAGTACCTTATATTCATAAAGCTCAAAAACATCCTAATGTTTTATTTGAGCCTACTATAGTTATTTTTTTTCTCATGAGAGATAAATCAATAAGAGATAATTCATCTCCTAGGAGAGATTTCAAACTTCAATGTTGTTTAGACTAATTATTACATATTCTAAAAGTGATAAGTATTTTTATTCTACTATAGTGGAGAGTCCACCTATGTTTTAGATTGGTGGAGCTCACATTTTTTATTCCTTTCCTTCTGAATATGAAGCCCCAATAGATAACCATTTCATTGATTTGGGTGTATATATTCCTAAGAATGGTGTAAATAAGGTTGAAAAAGAGGAAAAATAAGTTGATAAGGCTAATTAAAATGATAGAAAAGATAATCATGATAACCTATAAGGAAGTGCATAATGAGCTTCTATAGTTTACACAAGGAAAGAATAATTAGTGGAGCCTAGGCTTCCTTATACATCTTTTTTTGAGAGACCAATTAGACTTGACTCTACTAAAGACCTATTGAAGATTTTGGAAACCCCGCCTTCTCATATATATGCTCTTAAGAACACTTCTCGGGAAGATCATGTCTATTAATCTTCTTATAGAATTGAGGTTATAGCCAGGGATGATTCTAGTGAAGAATATGAGGTCTTTTTGAAGGAAATTGAGAGACCACATAGGGTATTCTCACTGAAAGAATAATCTAGAGATAGATTCTTGATATTATTTCTCATTATTCTAATTATGTTCATTACTTCATTACCAATTTTGATTCTACTAAAGATAAATATACTAAATATAAAGAGTCTAGACCTTATTTAATCCCTATTTTTTACCTCAATTCTAGAGATCTCATTCATTTTAAGAATGATGTTTAGAGATGTTAAATAAAATTTTCATGTGTATCAATTTTTTTAATAATATTGATCGATGGGAAGATATAGAATATATTGTTTAGAAGGTTGTTTCTCACCATCATCTGAAGTTATTTCTCATGTTAGGCCATCAGTACCAAGAATTTCAATCATTCATAAAGGAAATAGAATGTTTTAAAAGTCATGTGGAATCCCTATAAGTATATCTAAACAATATTATAGATACCATGGATGTAAGGTATCTATCTATGATTACCAACCCTTATCAACCTTATAACTATTATTTAGAGCCTCCTCCTACACCTCCTATTTTAGTTAATAAATATCTAATTAGAATGTTAGTCCATAAATAGATTCAAGATATTCTATATAGTGTAAATTATATGGAAAATCGAGTTCAAATGGATATTTATACTCATGGTGAGAAACACTTTCATTTGATTAAGGAAGAAACAAACAGGTCTACTAAGGAAAACAATATAACCAAGGGTGAAATAATATATTATCTGAAAGTAATTTACACTAAATATTACCTTAAAACTCATTTTCTATAATTTGTTAGAGACTTGAAAACTCCACCTCTGGTAGTTTCTTTCAAATCTATGGTAGAGAATTTTTTGGAAATGACTCCGCTACAAGATAATTTCTTTTTCAGAAAAAGATGTCTTTATTCAATAAATGGAGAATGGAATAAGGGTTGTAACCAATATCACAAGTCTTTTGGAACCTTATATGTAGGTTTCCAATACTCTTATGTTAGATCCTCCTACCCTACCTATACCAAGACCATATTTAGTTTCTTTTATATTCCTCCAAGAAAACCTTTTGGTCTTATAATTTCTCAACAACTTATCCATGTTATTACTATTTTCATATAAATAACCATTCTTATACCTATTTATACTCATTAGACTTATGATCCTCCTACTGATATTCGAAAAGGGAAGGATCCCATTACCCCTTCTAAATAATTAGTTCTGCTAATTCGGATTCTGATTAGATTCGCATAGGGATAATGTTCAATCTTTTTGAAAAATTAATGAAAATTACACTTCAATCTTATTTATGTGTCTCTTATATTTATTATTCTTTCACCCTTTATGATTTATTTTTTATAATCCCAAAGTTGGAGTAATATGTGTGGAATAATAATTTTATTACAAAGGGGGAGTAAATTGTCTCAATTTACATTGATTTATTCTTTACTTTCAATTTTTTACTTATATTATATTGAGAACTCTTTAATTCTGACCTACATCAATCCAGAACTCAAGGCCCAACAGCCTCACTCCATTTCAAACATCCAAAGCACAACCCAAGCATAACCTTCATCTCAAGGTATTCAACCATCCAAAACCTGATCCAACACCCATCACCAAAACTAATACACTAATATGGTTCCTACCTGAGACCATCCAACTTGAAACTCTAGCCACACCATTAATCGATTACTTTCCTTCCATGGTTCTCAACACCATATTACTTACTTCGTCACCACAATTTTCTAGTTTTGAGAACTTCACTCATCATAAAAGAGGTCAACAGAACCTCAACTCAACCTTCAAAACTTCCCTAACATGTTTTCCAACTCACAGCATCCATGAAAACTCCACCCAATTCTAGCATTCATTATTTCTGCCAAAACTACCCAGATTTGTCACACTTTCACCATCCATATCTCAACCAAGGACTACTTGGTTCTTCTTCAAAACTCATTCACATTACTAGTATAAACTTATCATTTCAACATTACCTTGAGGTGCCTCGCAGCCCACCACATCCATTCCCTTTCTATCCAACTATGTCTTTCCATTCCTGCTAACTCACTCCGTTGGTTCCCAACTTCCCCTATTGGCATGTCGCCCCTCTACCCAAACACAAAGCCTTCTCACTTAAGGTATACCTCCATCACCTACACACACCATATCCAAGTTCCACCTGGCCTTCCCTAAGAACCCCCAAACATGTCCCTTATAGGTTTCTATTTGGAACCTTGATTCCTCCACATCCACTCTACAGTTTTCTCCACATTTCCATGACTAACATAATTCTATCCACCTTAGGAGGGTCATTATCACTAATTTATTCAAGAAATTCAAACACCATGTCTCATGCTTCCATCACAAGATGAACCCCAAAACTTAAATGTGGCCATTTAGATTTCCCTAGAACAATAAAACAAACATTACCCATTGTGAAAATGGTTTCAGTGAATGTAGTTAACTTGATTTAAAATGCATTATGATCAGTTTCGATCACACATCAATGGGGTGTTGTTTGAGGCAACATAAATGTGTGATCGATGGTGTTATGATAAGTGTGTATCCCGATATTCTTATTGCTCCTCAATGAGGTGTTGACGTTGTCTCCTATGGACCAGACTTGTTCAGTTGGTCTGAAATGGTAAATGTGGTCAATGAATCATCTTTATTATATTATGCATACTTTATGGTCAATGGTTCATCTTTATTATATTATGTTTCTGTAATCTTACACTATCGTATATTTTGTGTAGGCACATTGTGATATACATGGATAAAAGCTGGATCACATTACCGAGGAACACACCTCAATATGTTAAGGGTTTGAATGGGTTTTTAGATTTTGCAATTTCTAATCGATCCGTTGAAGGGAGAATAAGATGTCCATGTCCTAAATGTAAATTTAGAACATGGTTGAAGAGAGATGAAGTTTATGAACATTTAATACTGAAGAAATTCCCTGAGCAATATTTGTGTTGGATTTGGCATGGAGAATCAAACAATACAGAAAGATTGAGGACTGATGTTAATCCACAGAATGAGGTCCCAAGTTCTTCGACAATGGAAAATGAAATGCAAAACCTCATAAATGATGCATTCGGCACTGCAAGACACCACTATGAGCATCAAAACATATCAGAACAACCAGAAGAGGGTGCTACAAATTGCAACGTGACAAGTGATGTTTCTGAGACTGTAACACAAGCAGATCAAGATTGTAACATATCATTGGATCCTCTTGATTCTGTGGAGCCAAATGTAAGGGAAAACTTCAGTGAGGAAAATGCATTTCATGATTTAGTTGACGATGGAAATCAAGAGTTGTATAGTGGGTGTTTGAAATATTCAAAGCTTTCATTTCTACTGAAGTTGTACCATATCAAATGTCTATGTGGAATTACAAATAAGGCAATGTCAATGTTATTGGAATTGATTCGTGATGCGTTTCCTGAAGCAAAAATCCCAGAATCGTTTTATGATATGAAAAAAGTTGTTAACAATCTTGGTCTGAATTATACAAAAATACATGCGTGTCCCAATGATTGTATGCTTTACTGGGGAGAGGATTCAAGTAGACAGAATTGTAAGAAATTTTCTTCTACTAGATGGCAGTCAAAGGGTGATGTTGGAAGTATGACTGAACATAATTTCACGGAGAAGAAGAAAAGGAACACACCTACAAAAGTTTTGCGTTACTTTCCTTTGAAGCCTCGATTGCAAAGATTATTCATGTCATCAAAAACCGTCGAACACATGAAGTGGCATGCTGTAGATAATAACAATGATGGGTTAATGAGACATCCACGAGATTCCCAATCGTGGAAGATATTTGATTCATTACATCCAGATTTCTCAGCTGATCCTAGGAATGTTCGATTGGGATTGGCTGCCGATGGATTCAACCCATTTGGGACTTTGAGTACGAGTTATAGCATTTGGCCAGTTGTTTTGATCCCTTATAATCTGCCTCCGTGGATGTGTATGCAACAAACATCTTTTATCATTTCGATGATTATTCCTGGAAAACAAATGCATGGAAATGATATTGATGTATACCTGCAGCCTTTGATTGAAGAATTGCAGGAGTTATGGAGCAACGGTGTTGAGACATTTGATGTTTCTTCTAAAACAATGTTTAAAATGCATGCTGCTTTAATGTGGACCATTAGTGACTTCCCTGGGCTTGGGAATTTATCTGGTTGGAACACTTATATGGGTTTGGCTTGTCCCATTTGTAACTTTGATTTCGAGCCCAAACGGCTACCTCATAGTAGAAAATGGTGCTTCTTGTGCCATCGAAGATTTCTTGATGCATCTCATAGATTTCGGCTGAACAAATCAAAATTTAATGGTTGCATTGATCGTAGACCACCTCCAAAGTTGTTAACCGGTTCTGAAATATTGACACAGCTTGAAAATGTTAAAACAGAATTTGGGAAGGTTCATCATTTGAATGATAGCGGAAAACGAGTGCGAAGTGCATCGTCAAGTGAAATCAGAACGCAACAATGGAAGAAAAAAAGTATATTCTTCAAACTTCCGTATTGGGAATTTAATTCTTTGCGCCACAATCTTGATGTGATGCATATTGAGAAGAATGTATGTGATAATTTGATTTTCACATTACTTAATGAGCATGGAAAGTCGAAGGATCATCTCAATACTCGCAAAGACTTACAAGTAATGAACATAAAGCGTGATCTCTGTCCAGATGAGAATGAAAAGTATGCTCCGGCCATTTTTTCATTGAAAAATAGGGATAAAGATACGTTCCTTCAAATTTTAAAGAATGTGAAGGTATCTGATGGGTATTCGAGTAACATCTCGAGGTGTGTTGACTTGAAGAATCGTAAGTTATATGGATTGAAAAGTCACGATTCACATGTTTTGTTACAACAGTTACTACCATTGGCATTGCGTACATTATTACCTGAAAAAGTTACTGCTGTTGTACTCCATTTCTGTACATTTTTCAGACAGTTATGTGAGAAAGCTCTACATCCATTTCAGCTTGACAACCTACAGGAAAGGTTTGTATTGACCCTTTGTGCAATGGAGATGATCTTCCCTCCATCGTTTTTTACTGTCATGATGCATTTAACTGTGCATTTGGTTGACGAAGCTAAATTAGGAGGCCCCGTTCATTATCGATGGATGTATCCAATTGAGAGGTATTTTATTTATATGTTTCCAGTTAAGTAAACATTTTTTGGCATTTAAATAAATGCATAATATTATTATTTTTTTTCACAGATATCTTGGGCATTTGAAAGCATACGTGAGAAATAAAGCTCAACCAGAAGGCTCTATTGCTGAAGGCTATTTGGCCGAGGAGTGTCTCACCTTTTGTTCCAGATATTTGGATGATATTGAGACAAGATTTACTCGAGTTGGACGTGTTGACGACACATCAACTCAATCTCAAATGCATCAGAAATCAAAAATATTTCCTACTATTGGCCGATTAGTTGGGAGGACCTCATACGCGACACTAACAGAATTGGAATTATTACAGGCACATAGATATGTGCTGCTGAATAGTGAAATTGCAGATCCATTTATTGAAGAGTTGAGGATACAAACAAAGAGACGAATGAGAAGCCGAACACGAAATGAAAAAGATATAACGAAAGCTGTGAATAAAGAGCTGGTAGAATGGTTTGCACGACGTGTAAGTTTATAAATATTGCAATAAATACGAATATTACTTTGACACATACAATTTGCAAATCTATTAAATTATATTTTTTTTCAGATCATGAATACTGATACTCGAGCTGACTTTTCAGAAGATTTGAAGTTTCTTGCTAGAGGTCCTATAAAACAAGTTAGAAAGTTCAACGCTTATAATGTGAATGGTTTTAGATTTCGTACAGTCGATCGAGAAGTGGGTTTGAAAACACAGAATAGTGGTATTTTTACATTTGCTGAAGTGGAATACTATGGAAAGATGCATGATATTATTGAATTAAACTACCACGGGCATTTTTCTGTTGTTTTATTCAAATGCAAATGGGTCGATTTTATCAGAAGTGTTAAAAGAGATTCCTTGCAATTTACTTCTGTAAACTTCTCTCGCTTGATGGATGTTGGTGATCGTGAACTGCATGATCCATATATCTTAGCATCGCAGGCAAAAATGGTATATTATGTGAATGATGTTGTGGATGAAGGGTGGAGTGTAGTTACTCACGTAATACAAAGATATTTGTATGATATGGGTGATGAAGTGGAAGATTTGACCTCTGCAATTGAATTTCATCAACAACAGGAAGCAGAATTATTTGTCCATCATGATATTGAAAATATTGGTCTAGCAAGGATGAATGAAGTGGATGAAGCAATGGAGTAGGAAACCGACATGATTGAAGGGGAAAATGATTGTATGTACAATTATTTATTCATTCAGCAACTACTTGTTTCATTTCTGTAGTCATTCATTATCATTGTTATATATATTTTGTTTGTTAATACTGGGAATCTATTATCATTTTTAATTTTTTTTCTGCATAAATTTTTTGAAATATATATTCTGAACTTAATTTTATTTGATTAAATGATAGGAATGCCAAGGAAGAAGCGGTACACTATTCCTTCTTCTTCTGCGACAGATGACAATCTGTCTGTCCCCACGGCATCATCTCCCCCTGCACCATCTCTGACACCATCAGTGGATGCCTCATTAGAGGATGAGTCATCGCCTCCCCCTACAGGAGCTTCAGCAGCGGGGCAGTGACACGCCCCCTCCAGTTCATCACGGACATTCTGGAGGGTCGCAGTCATAGGTACAAATTTTAATTAAATAAATTTATTGAATTTTGTTTATAGTAATTGTTTGCTCATTGCAAATGAAGACAATGAAACCGTGGAAAGAGACATAAAAAGTTCTGATGTTTGGAACATGCATGGCAAGAAGATAGTGGTGCCATTTGATTCTTATGGGGTCCCGACGGATGACGCCGCAGGTTTACTTGGTCAGATTATAGGTCAGCTGGCAGCAGAGCCCATTTCCCTGCCTATTTCGTATGATGATTGGAGGCATATGCCTCCAAACTGGAAAAATAAATTTTATGATTCTCAGATAAAGGTAATTTTATTACTTTATGGTTTAATTGAATGTCATTTTACTAATATATTCAAAATGAATTTCTGTATACAGATGTTCTTCCACTTTACCGTTGCTGATGTGATAGCACGGAAGTGGACATTGAAAAATCTTGGAAAAAAATGGAAAGATTTCAAATGGAGGTTGTGGTGTGATGTCAACGATTCTTCGTTGACCGTGCAGCAGATGTATGAGAAGATACCCAGTGGGGTACCGAAAGAACAGTGGAAGGTTTTTGTCGATAGACATCGTGATGAGAAGCGGATGGTATTGAAATATATATTATTATATTATCCTCATTTTACATTTATACATATACATGAAGAGGAGATAGACATTGAATACAATACTGTTAAATTGAATTTTATTTATTTCAGGATCTCTCAAGAAAGAATGCTTCAAACCGGGCGAAGCAGGTAATCCCGCACACTGCGGGTTCAAAAAGCTTTTCAAGAAGCCGAATGTCATTGGTAATCTTTTAATTAGTTTAAATATTTATAAGATAATATTATCTATTTAACATATTTGATTGATGATTTATCTTTGTTTAATGCAGTCACAAATTTTAGGGCATGAAGCATCCCGAACAGAACTGTGGCTGGATGTTCATAAAAAAACAGATGGAAGTTTTGTTAATGAACCTGCCAGAGAAGTTGGGGTATGAAGTCAATTATTTATTATAATAACTTAATATCAGTTTTTACTGTGTTAATATATATTGATATTTGATTTATAGGTAAAAATTAAAGAAATATGGGATGCCAATCCTGGGCAATCCTACTCAGTCTCCCAGGATGACCCGGTTGGTCAAGTCCTTGGGAAGGAGCATCCTGGTAGAGTGCGCGGGATGGGTTTGGGACCCGTACCATCTGAGGTCTTTCACATGCCATCAGGGATTTCGGCCTCATCTACTTCTGGTTATAGTCATTTCATACCTGAAGATGCTCAGAGGGAGATGTCTGCTCTACAAAACACAGTTCACCAGCAGGGGAATCAGATATCTGATTTGCAGAAAGAGTTGCTTGAAATACGTCATCATATGAGCAGATATGCCCCCGGTGGTAGTGCATCGGGTAGTGGTGAGCAGGTAAATCTCAAAAAAATCAAAATCATTTAGTTTGCAAACTTTTATTGGTTTTAATTTTTATTATAAATATGCAACAATATTTAATTTTCAATATAATGTTCTTACAGGTGGCAGCAGGTGGTGGAGATGAAGGTGGAGAGGGTGATGATGCAGCATTAGATGATGAGTAGTAGTATTGTTGATGTGTTGAACAAGTATGATAACAGTTGGTTTGTATATGTAACATTTATGACACATAGTTGCTACCAAACATTTCCATGTCCTAACATTTTCTTGATTTCTCATGTTTCCTTATGTATACAATCATTAAATCCTTTTGGTGGAGGGTCAAATATTGTGATGGTCACAATGTATCCCCAATATTAGGGAGGATATGTGATCATATATTGAATAATGATTTCATAACATTATATAGAAATCAAGGAGTCCAGTTAAATACATTATTAAGAATGATTGTACATGGATGAGGTTTTAGGACTCCCCATGATACCATAATTAATTTTTTAGAATGTAATTCCTATTTCATATCATCATTATTGGGAGGAATATGGAATCCATCCATTACCTAAACTCTCTTTAAAATGACTTTCAATCCCCTAATCGATGGAAATCTGGAATTGAATTTCAATAAGTTTTGGGATTTTTTGGGAACATTAATTTTGACCTAGTTGCATTATGGGTGAATAAAACACCAATTTTTTTTTGTTTTCCGATAAAAATATACATCATTCATCTTTTTTGTGTATATATTCTATGAGTTGTGTTGGATGTTGTATACTTTTACATTGTGATGTGTCTATGTAAGGGAATAAAAAAATATTTTTCTAGTGTGGTGTAATGCATGACTTAAAATATCCTAATAGTTATAGAAAATATAAAAGAAGATCAGGATCATTTCAATACCACTGTATAATATAGATGTAGACCCATGTAGTTATATTTCAAAGATCATGTGTTCTTGAGGTTGTTTCCATGATGGTGTAGGCATATTTTGTGTGAGGGAGTGTGGATTCTCCTAGGTTGTTCTGGATTTTTTAGGTTTTGGTGAACATTGGTGAGGTGTTATATCAGTTGGAGCTCTAACCACTGATAAAAATAATTCACAATATCATCCATGTATCCCAACATTACTGAAATAATCATGATTCATCCCATATATTCAAATATAGAGAGTTGGATGATGAGGATGAGGTAATGATTTGGTGAACCCAATGGAAATCATGGATCATTTGTAGATTACTCTTCATGGGAATGTTAATCCATTTTATCATTTTCTATGGTGGAATAGTGGTTTGGAGGAGATATTTTTTGGTACATATTCAAAGATGAATGAATAATGTCATAAAGTGTTTTAATTCATTCATTTTTTTCAATGTAACTGTGTAAATCTATTTTATTGTTTGTCATCATATGAATATGGTCCCTTTAATTGGTTGGTTATGACACATGGTTATGTGTTTATTTATTTAATGATTAGTTTTGATCAAATTATTATATTATCCTTGAGAGGTTTCCCACAAGGGTTCTATTTTGGAACCATTTATATTCATTGGAACATGAGGATGATAACTGTTTTAGTGGTATCCTAGGTAATATATCCAGTTTTAATAAAACCCACCTACTTGTTTTATTGGATTTTGGATATTTCAATATGGTTTTATGAGTCATTTCACATTGAAACATTTATGGGTTTTCTCATAGATTCCCTATTTATTCATTCGACCACTAGTTTGATCATGTCGTCTTTTAAATTGGTCATTTTTTGTTTGTTACATCATTATGTTTCTTGTTTTCATATTGTGGTTTCTCATTCATTCACGTATTCAGTTGAGTTGGTCATGAAGCCTTGTGTTCCATTATTAATTTTCTCATGTTGGTTGTATAGTCAATTATTCCATCATGAGATTTCATGATCTAAATCTTGGGTCACATGTTCCTTCATTAGTTTACATGGGTTGGTTATGATATCAATTAGTTGGTTTTTGAGGATGGTTGTGAATAAAAACAATCACTCCTATTAGTCATGTGGTAGTTCAATCAATGTATTTGTTCAGTTAGTCCCTTGATTCAGTAGGTCTATTATTTCTCTATATTTCATGTAGTTTATCACTCCATGTAGTAGCAATAACTTTTGAGGATGGTTGTGAATAAAAACAATCACTTCATTTGATTGCACCGTGATGTGAAGTTTGATGTTGTTTTTAGTCCCCCTCCCTTATTCCTCCATTTTCTAAATGGGTTGTGTTACTGATCAAAGCATTACCTTGGTATATGTAGGCTATTACATCTCCTTCTCATTTCCATTTTTTTGTGTAGAAATAATTATAGTATATTCTATTAGGGTGTCCTTAATCTCTATTGATTTTACCATTTATGAAATTATCGTGGTTTTCTCCATGTGGGTGGGTAATTGAGATAAATCAAAGAAAAAATAACTAATTGATTTTGAAATGGATTTTACGTGATCCGTGATTTCAAATATGGTTACTAGATATTTGGTTTTTCATTATTATTCCACAGTATCATTCTCTTCTTCCTTGTGATTCCTGAATGTATTATTTGTCTATTTATAAAATCTTCTTTTGGATGATTATTTTAACTCATCCATCGAAAAAGGAATAATAGGTATATTTTGATAAGAATCAATTACATTGAAAATTTTGATAATTATGAAAAAACAACCACATGAGATGATGAATTAATGTGAAATTGTCTTCATATATCTTGAAATATATTCTTGTGTACATTTGGTTGTCTGTTGTTCATCTTTTTTTGTGTGGGATTTAAGGGGTTTGAAGTATGATGGAACCAACAAGTTTGGTTTCACAATTTGTTTTTAATTGTGGACGTGTTATGGGTGAATTTGGTTCTCATAGTGAGATACATGTTTCTTGTTATGGTGTGGTTTTGTCTATGAGGGATGGTGTTTTTAATGTTGGTTTTTATTATGGTAAGAGATGTTATGGTCACTATTATGAGGATGTTGGTTTTTGTGTGTAGTGGTTTGTGGTAGTATTCTTTTAGTGATGGAATATGAAATGGTAATGATGTAATAATGTTGTAAGCTGTTGTACATTACAAATATGTGTGGATGTGATATTATGTGGGGCTGATGGGTGAGATGTGGCTGTGGTTTTGGAAAATTTAGGGCAGTGGTGGAGCAGATCCAACATATTTTTTTTTTCCAGTTCAACATTTAGGGGCGGTTTTAACCGCCGCTAATGCCATACCTGTGAGCATTTAGCGGCGGTTAAAACCGCCGCTAAATAACAGGGAAGCATTTAACGGCGGTTAAAACCGCCGCTAAATGATGAACTGGGCAGAATTTAGCGGCGGTTAAAACCGCCGCTAAATATATTATGTTGATATTTAGCGGCGGTATTCACCGCCGCAGAATAGGCGCATCAAACGCCTGAATTTAGCGGCGGTTAAAACCGCCGCGAATAAGATACCCATATAACCGCCGCTAAATGAAGAGAACCCGCCGCTAAATGACGGACCTACAACACATTTCTAAAACCGCCGCGGAATCGAAAAAACCGCCGCTAATAGATTGCCGACGCCAAACTTAGCGGCGGTTTTTGTAAACCGCCGCCACACAATATAGCGGCGGTTTAAACCGCCGCTAAACCGGAAAAAAACCGCCGCTAGGACCGGCATTTGTTGTAGTGTTTCTAGAAGGAGATGACAAAGAAACTGATGTGTGTTAGGAGGTACATGTTACCTTGAAACTATTTTGGTGTCAATGTGAAATATTTATAAAACGATCAATGGTATAGTGTAGTCTATATGGGTTTTTATCATATGAAAATCATCAAGAATGCAATTTAAATGTGGGGGTGAAGTGATCCCATCAGAGTTAATCTTGGAAATGAACCATTCACTACTACAAATACTCCATTTATCAGCACTAAAAAGGCCCTTTATCAGCGCTCAAAAAAAGCGCTGATAAAGACCCCTTTTATCAGCGCTAAAAAAAAGCACTGATAAAAGGGGTCTTTTATCAGTGCTAAAAAAAGCACTGATAAAAGTACCCCTTTATCAGCGATTTTTTTAGCGCTGATAAAGGGGTCCTATATCAGCGCTTCCTTTATCAGTGCTTTAGTTTTAGTGCTGATAAAGGACCCGTTTATCAGCGCTTTTGAAAAAGCACTGATAAAAGTTAAAAAAATTAAAACAAATTAAAACAAATTACAAAAAATTACAAAAAATTAAAAAAATCATGCCAATCGTGGGGGGGCTTTTATAGCCCTTGATCCCCCCTTTTAACAGCACTTTTTAGCCCCTCCAGTGCCCGCACGCACCCCCTCCACCCTTTATCAGTGCTAGCCCCCAACATCCACCCCCATGAGCGCGCCTCTGCCTCCAGCAGGTTTTGAACTCGAGACCCCCCCCTGCGTGACTAATCCCTTACCACTACTATATTTTGATTTATTTGCTATTTCATGATATCTCTCTATATATATATATAGTTATATAGTTATATTTATTCGTATAGTAATATATATTTATATTAATATATATATATAGTTATATTAATATATATATAGTTATATTAATATATATATATAGTTATATTAATATATATATAGTGATATTAATATATATATATAGTTATATTAATATATATCTCTATTTATATATATATAGTTATATTTATTCGTATAGTAATATATATTTATATTAATATAAATATATATATAGTTATATGAATATATATATTTATAGTGATATTAATATATATATTTATAGTGATATTAATATATATATATAGTAATATTAATATATATGTAGTTATATTAATATATATATATATAGCTAGATTAATATATATATATATATATATAGTTATATTAATATATAGTAGTTATATAAATATTCATATATTTGTATTTTAAATAAAATGGATATTAGTTATTATTTATATAGAGCTAATATATTTTATATGTAAATATGTTTAATTATTTATTTTAAAATTTTAATTTTTAGGTGTGAATATATAAAAAATATGTACATATAGTTATATATTTGATTATAAATAGCATTTCATTATAAAAAACAATAAAATTTCAAAGAAATAATATCAATATGAATGTAATACCTTGGAATAAATTCAGTCTCCACCAAAAAAATCCAATAATACCCCCTCAAACGAGGCTGAAAACCCACAAAATGTTAAAAAATATGGGTACCCTGACTAAAAACTCAGTTTTGGAGGCCTTCTGGGCCTCTTTTGGCCTTAAAAAATGCTTGACTGCAATCTCCCAAACCACAACGACGTAGATCTCGTCGCAAGCTTCGATTTGATATGTGGTAGAGCTCAAACGGACACCCGGATCAAAAGTTATGGCCGTTTGAAGTTTGAGTTGCGTTTTGAACTTATTTTGGATCTTTTTTTAATTTTTTTAATTTTTTTAGTCTTCAAATTGTTATTAAATGACTACTACTCCATAATAATTAGAAAATTATTTATTAAAAATATTTTTTTAATTTTTTAAGAAGTCATTTTCACTAAATATCTTATATATTAAGTATATTAAGTGTTAATGTACATTTATACTTATCTAAAATATATTTAAAAATTATATATTATATCTATATCAATATAACTATATTTATATATTAATATTTTTTTTAACTTTTTTTTTGAATTCGACCCTTTATCAGAGCTTTTAAAAAAAGCATTGATAAAGGCCCCCCCTTTATCAGTGCTACTAAACAAGCGCTGGTAAAGGGGGTCCCTTTATCAATGCTAAAAAAAGCGCTGATAAAGGGGGGCCTTTATCAGCGCTAAAAAAGTGCTAATAAAGGGGTACTTTTATTAGCGCTTTTTTTAGCACTGATAAAGGAACCCTTTATCAGCACTTTTTTGAGCACTGATAAATCCCCCCCCCCCTTTATCAGCGCTTTTTCGTTAGTGCTGATAAAGGGGGGGCGCTGGGAAAAACTTTTTTTGTGGTAGTGATATTCTGAGGAGGATTTCATTATTTTGGGGTTTCATTTTTCACTTCATAGTTAAACAACCTTTGAGTATACAGGATTAGTAAGGATTGCATAGAGTAAGATTATTTTATTACTAAGGTTTTTCTTTGAGATTATCTATATTTAATAATCTATGTTATGGGAAGGATATTCTATTTTGGAATGGTTGTGTACCAGGATTTCTTAGGTGCAGGACCCCAAAGATGAATGATGTGCCTGGGAAGTTGGATTGTTTTCCAGGCAAGATAGTTTTGTGAACTTACTTACTGTGTAACTCTGGTTGTTTCCTTTTCAGGGATGAAAATAGTTAAAAGTTGGGAGTATGTAATAACCTTAATTGTTCATAGTTAATACTTAGCTCAATATTGAGTTAAATAGTCTCAAAACCTACCCAGGGGAAAAATGGTAAATTTACCCTAGCAAATGACCTTGGAAAAAATGATGGTTCTGCTGATCTCAAGGTATGATGATTACCTCCAAAAAAATTGTAAATTTAAAAAAAATTAAGGGATATTTAATATTTATTATTTAGATAAATATTTATCCTCTGAGGGTGGATGTTAAGATCTCTTAAACAAATCATCTGATGGAAATTCTGAAACCAAAGTTGAGTTTAGCATGGAAATGTTTACCATTTAGGTTATATAAATTTATTTTTCATTGTTGAATCCTAATATATCTCATTGCAAGTGTGTTAATAAATTAATTAATTAAATTATTATTAATTATGTGATAACATGAGAATTTACCTATAAAATCCATATTATGATTCTATTCTATGGTTAGTCTCTAATGTTTTTTATAAAACCTTAGATCAATATCTAGGGTATGGATTGGATTTTTGTGGAACTGACATCATATGAAAGGAGTGGGATCAGATCCATGGTGAAATCAAAAAATGGATCATATTTAAATGATGAACTAAACCATGGAATTGAAAACATAATGAAGCAATGAAGATTTTACATTGAGTTGGGTCTTTGATTCTAATTTATGCCTCATTATTTGTGTTATTCCCATGAGGTTCCTGGAATTATTTTTTTCTTATGGTGAATAATTTAAATCATGTCTACACATGTTCTCCAATGATTCTTATAAAATTTACTTCCACCAATGGTGAATTTGATGATGATTCATCCAATACAAGAGGATTTTTTGGTTTCCCTAACCCTATTTCATTGATTACTCGCAAGTTCTAGATTCCCCTAACATTCTCAAGTTCATGAGTATTCGGGTTCCCACCATCCATGATTATCACTCTCCCTTTGTTCATCTTGATTTCTTAAGATGGTGTATACTATCATCCTCCATCATGGTTGATGAATCGAGGTACTGGTGTGGATCATGATTGCATGATGCAAAGTAAAAGGTGATAGTAGGCAAGTGGGATGGAATTTGGTTCACATAGTGAGGCCATCAGGCAGTTGTCCAATGTTGATTTGACCTAGGGGTGATGGATCGGCTACAAGATTGTGTTACATGGATGATTGGATCACCAAAAAGGACCCTTGATGTTCTTGAACAACTATTTGTGTTGAAATGGTGATATTAAGGTGATTTGGGGTGGTGTGAGAATTGAAATTGGATAGATCTGAAAATCTAGGTGATGAACATTGATACACGACATGTAGTTTAGAGAGAGACACATGTGTACCTCGGGATGACATAGATCTATGCATTGAGGATACACATCAAGTAACTCATTGGTCTCACACATTATATACATCATAGTACATGTTTTTTTGGTTGTCTTCACATTCTATATGAATTAAAGTATATAATGATACTTCTCCCAAGGGGCTACACATTATGTAACCCTAGGGTACATACAGTATACTCTTCCATCCTTGGTGGTTTTTCATATATTCTTTCCTATAACTTATATTTAGACCCAAAAATAGTCTATAATAAGTGTTTTTTCCATATAATGAGATGGTATGTCCCTCTTTAATATCAAAGGTGAGACACAAGGTGGTTTAGGTAGTTTATCTCTGTAAGGATGATGGATAGAAATAGAAATGGAATTCAGATTAGACATAGGGTTAGGAAATCCATTAGAAACATGCTGGAGATAGTTCATGGGTCCCCTAAATTCTTCATAGAGTTCAATACTCCCCTACATGATCTAGTAATGGGTCCTTTAGATCAATCAAGGGTTTGATACTCCCTTATCCCAAAAATGGTGTAGGTCCCACACATAACTTATAGAGTTATAACTCCCCCACTTATGAAAGGTGTGAATATTCTATACATGGAGTTTGGCACACCCTCATTTCATGAAAATCACTCAATAAGGCATGGGTCCTCCATTATGAAGTCTATAAGGCATGTGGATTTCCAATATTGGGTGGTTATGTTTGTAGAGGTTAAAACTCCCTTAACTGACATCTATTATTAGATTAGGTGTAGGTTCCCCTATAAGTTTCTAAAATGGTGACATGATCATTATGGATAGTAAGGTGAGATAATTTCAATAATAACACAAATAATTTATCAAGTATTAGGTTCCCCTTTTTGTTTTTTGAGTGGAAATGTAGAATTTATAAAGGTTGTTTAGTTCAAAGGTACCCCTTTGTTGCCTTAGAGATGCAACTGATAGCTAGGATATTAAATTCAAACTTTGTACGCCTTTCAAAACTTCAAGAATCCCTATATTCTCATGAGATATGGTCCTTTGTTGATTATATCTTATATAACTAATAATTCTCAATGTCACTGATACTTCTAGAAATAGTGCATATCTGGATTTTCTTGTCTTTCTCTCAGTTACCTTCTTGTCTGGAGTTTTAACTCACTATTTTTTTTCTTTTTCATTATGGTTTTAGATAATACTATTGAGTTTGTTTATACTAACCCCTTTATGGGATTTGTGGCTACATGTTTTCTTTCTATATAGAGGATATGAAGTTTAGAGGTTCTCTAGGCGGACAGAGAGCTTGTGTATCTTGTTTGGAGTTAACACTTGATGATTCTTAAGGGATATTGGTGGTTTATGAGGGTGGTAGTTGCTATTGTAGTTAGTGACCGATCCTGGAGTCCTTTTAGTGGTGAGTATTTATCCCTTATTACATGTTTATTGGTTTCATATACCTTTTCATATGTATAATTATTATGGTGGTTTTCCTATGTATAAATGTAATCACTATGTGATGTCTCATGCTTTCATTGTATATAATTGTGTTGTTTATATATATTTATAGTGTTATGGATTATTTTATGTATTAGATATATGTTTCTATTTCTGTTTGATATAGACTAAGGATTCTTATATTATGTGATATTCATACATAATTTTAGTCACCATCCCCTGACCTGTTGGAGTCGGGCTTGGAGTGGCACACTCGGATTATTATCATCCTTATTAGGGACCTAATAGGTCAGATCATATCAATATGAAAGAATATTTTAATGTATTGTGGTTTATGCTAGCTACCATGATTCCAAATATTTAGTAGAAACATGAATCAATGGATGTGTTTGATATTAATGAACACCTTAAAGAGCTCTATTAGGATAAAAATTGAATTGAAAGGTATAATGAAACTAAATAAATTTTTTTATGCAAAAATCCAAAAGGAACATTGAATTCTACTCATGTACTCAAAATTATGGGGGCACATATATAGCATGGAAAGGATCAGGTTCCCTCTTAAGAAATATATATCCATTAATGTGATATTTAAATCATTTCTATAATTTCTTAATTAGTTTGTTATTAATTTTAATATTAACAAGATTGGTTTTACCTTTCTTGAGATTTTAAATATGTTAAGAACAATTGAGAAAAAATTAAAAGGTTGCACCCTATCATGATGATGAATAAGTAAAAGGGTAAACTGAAGGACAAAAAGAAGAAAAAGGTTATAATTTATATATATTTAATCTTAACATTGAAACCTTTGAGATTCAATGTAGTAAAGGAAGAACAATGTTTCTTTTATAAAAAAATTGAGCATTGGAAGAAAAATCATCATGGATCCATACTCACTTAGACTTTCACATCTATCTAAATATATCCCTTTATGGATCAAGGATTTTTCTATCTCCCCTTATTGTTTGGAATAAACAAGGTCCTTATTGTGAGATTACCCTGGGGGGGTGAATTAGGGTATGCACTATGGATGAAAATTAAAATCCATACTCCTTAAAGTATCACTTTACCTTAAAGGATCTTGACCTCTAAACCTTTATGGTCACTTTTTATGATATTTATCTCGATATTCTTTATATTGATTGACCTTTTTTTGTTTTCATGCACAAAGTAAATATGGGAAATAGTATTTACTTGGTTCACCCACACTATGTTATATCCAAGGAGCATGCACCAATGATGTGTCATGAACCAAAATCACTATGAAGCTCAATACTTAGAAAGGTTCAGGCTAGTTCACTACTATTCCCAAGCTCACTACCTTAAAAGTGTTATGGATATCCCAATTATTCCTAAGGTTCAATCCCTCTAACATTCCTTTTTTTTCTCACTATTGGTGGAAAGGATCATCTTCTTCCTCCTCCTTTGGTCGCTGCTCCAAGAAGGATCCACACAAAATTTATGAACATGTAGGTCCCTTCATCATCAATACTGAATGAATATTCAACTATATTTATATTCTCTAATGAATTCCCTTTTAATAATCCTTAAAAATGTATTAAAATACCCTTGATGTAGTTCTTCTTATTTCCATAATAGTTCTAGAACAACCTTCACTTGGTTGTAGACATAACAACACACCTTATTGTGGTTTGTTAGGATCTCCAATGGATGTCAACTCTGTCTTAAATGATTTCCAGTCCATCACTAGAACAAAATATTCTTATTCTTCTTTGAAATATTGGATATGTCAATGTAATGATATATATATATATATCTCATTCTTCTAAAGACATTTCTGATGTTCCAGAGTCTTTTTTCTTCCTCCGATAGATTTATTATGTGATACAGATCTTCTAAACTTACCCTACCATTATAATGTTTGATGAAACCACTATTTTAAGATTCATAAATGAATCTTTAATCCTCCATGAGCCTTGGGATATATTTCTATAAACATAACCATGTGAGATATTTTCATATCTACAAAGTATAAATGCCTGAGAATATCCCCATCTTCTCAGTATATATTTCTATATCTATAAATATGGAAAACTAAAATTTTACCACTATAATTTAAGATTTGTAAATGAATCATAAATTTTACATACATATTAGGATGGATATTATCATATAGGGAAGATATTAATTACCATAATAATTTCCCCTAAGAATATCCCCATATTCAAGATTGTATTTCCATAAAATATGGAAGACTGAATATGCACTCCACTGTGGTTATGGCATTCATCTTTAAAACTATTTATATCCCATGATCATAAAATCGCCATCGAATGAAATTGAACCTTCATTTATAGATGAATTTACATGTTCATGCATCAGCTAGAGGATAAGGATCTCGTAATCTTCTCCTATAATCTTATATGGTCTACATAACCAAATTTATATATCCATGTTACAACATAGCTGAATCCACATAACTGTTCTAGACACAAAACCAATTCATTTATATATCCATTTTGGATATGTATCCAAGTCTCTCACGTGGCTATTTTGGCCATGTAACTTATTCACATATCCATTTTGGCAATGTAAATGATTTTCTCACATAGTCATTTTGGCCACGTGGGAGATTTCCATTTTATTCATGTATCTAATTTCCTATAGAATATATAACTCCATAAACTTCACTTTTATAAATTTTCTATCATGACTCCAAGAACCTCCACTTTTCCAATATTTACATTAGACTTCTTTGACCAGCCTTATGGACTTAATGAATCCATAATTATTTTCAAAGAATCTGTGACTTAGTCTTCACATTAGAAACTATAAATATACCAAGAATCACATAAATACTTTGGTCACCTTCAACATGATTTGTTAGCAATGATATTGTCAACAAATCTAATTTTATTCACTGGGATTCCAATACACATCTTGGTCATCAACCTTTACTAACCTTCTCAACCAAACTTGTTCTTGGATACCCAAGACATTGTTAAAAAGTCCAACACCAATCCATTAGGATTACTAAAAATCTCTCCCTTTGGATTTATTGAAAATACAACATACTTTTTCTCTCCCTTAGTCAATTCATCAAAGGAAGTATCTTCTATCCATTAATGATATATTCTTCTCCCCCAATAATATATATTCTTCTCCCCCTTATTATCAAAGAAATAAAAAGGGCCTTTTGAATACAAAGGGTCTTTCAAAACTTCCTTCTACCAATGTAGGGATTAATTTTTATTCCTTATCCTTCTTATTGGAGGGAAAATCATCTTGAAAGCTTATCCTCCTTTCATGTATTAAAATATTCAAAGAAATATCAAGTTCCCTATTTGGATATCTTCTCCAATATCCTTTCCTGTTGTATTTTCTCAAGATATTCCCCAAGAAAATTTAGTAGTTTTCACTATAGATATCAATAAATACTCTAAGCCTAAAAATACTAAGCTTTGTGTAGAAAACAAGAGTTTTTATTGGAAAAAGAATTTCCATTTCACTCATGAATATCAAGAAACACACAAAATATCTTTGGATTTTCCTCTTTCAAAAGGAAACCTTTGATCTCCATCACTTCACAACAAACCATTAGTACATAACATGAAAGTTCTTGGTTGTGAGAAACATACCACATGAATAAGTAATTGATACCATTTGATAAACATTTGACACCACTTGTTTCGATAGTGGTTCAAGTTGATCAAATGGACTCATTTTCCTCCATGCCTTTCAGCACTTCACAGTTTTCAAAAACTTATAATATGGATTAATAACCTTTTATGTTCAGCACAGCTCACTATGAGACCTTGTCACTTCACACCACTTTTTGATATAAATTATTGGTTTAAAAAATGGAGATACCCACTTGTTGGAAAAAAATCTTCTAATTCAAAAGCTTTTGGTCATCCTAAAAATATGAGATGATACCAAACACCAAACCACTTGTTTGAAAAACGAATATATGAAGATAAAATTAATTTTTTTGGTAACTATTATTCCCAAACATATTCTTTATTTTTGAGTCTTGATTTGAACATAAAAATGGATACCGGCTTTTTTGAACACTATCTAGTCCTTCTTTCCATTTAATTTTAGCATGGAAATTATCTATATGCATGCACATTTCTACTTTAATATATTTGCATTAAGATTCAACCACTTTTTATTTTCTAGCACGTACATTCATGTAATTTTCAAGCACAATTACCCAATGGATCATATCTTCCCCTTAATTCTTTACCTCTTCACAAACAATTAGAAAAAATGAACCATATAGGGATAGAGGTACCTCATACTTCCTCAAGTTGAGGATGATGGTGAGTCACTATATACCACCATTTTTTATTTTTTTACTTCACTTTAGAATCCATATTCATATCTAAACTTGATTTTCTAGAATCCAACCACCTTTCATAATCTTCAGGATTTCTATCTTTCACACAGTCTATTATTTCTTGGACATATTTTCCATAAATGACTTTTTTTCAAAAAATAGGATGATTTTTTCTATAAAAAATCTTACTGACTTGACTATCCCTCGATGAATTATCAAGATTTTCAGTTCTTTCCTTTATTTAGTATATCCATTTCTCTTGGGCCTTCTTTATTTCATTATTAAGTGATCTCTTCTATTGATTCCAAGCCATTTTCTATCTCTCAAATATTTTTGAGGTTTATAGATAGATTTGGAGTTTTTATCTGCATTAGTTTTAGACAGGGTGTATTCTTTATATAATTATTGAAATATGTTTCTCAAGGAAACAATTTTCCCTTTACATGAATCCTAAAATATTACTTTAACCCCTACTTAATATCCTATGAAACTTACACTTTTGAAATGGTTAAGAAGGTAATAACTATTTGGATAAGACCCATATCTTCCTTATTGTTCATGGTGAGTCAGTCTTTCGGGTTTTACACCAACTTTATAGAATTTTATATATCCACATGCCTCTACAAAAAAATGAAGGTATGTTCATGCATCCCATAAATTTAACACATTTTACTACATCATCCTTGTCTCTCCATACAGTTGTTTTTACCTCTTGTGGGATCCCTTTTATGTCTATTTATAGAACCTTCTAAACTTTACCTTTTCTTGGGAATATTCATAGATTTATTATTCTCATGACTTAGTGGAATATCTTAATATCCAAAACCAACTTTATCCATGAACCATGATCTTTGTGACATGATAATATTTTCTTATTTCTCCTCTGATATGGAATACTTCTTCTTTACTTCATCATCTCCTACTGAAGGGTGATCAAATAAAAAATCTAAATCATTATTGAAACTAGGATTACCCTTATAATATAACTAGTTATTAGATTAAACTAATTCTTCTTGAAACTATTAGATCTTATTTCTCATTGGTTTAAGTTGAGCACTAAATTCTTCCTTGAGAGACTTCTCACTAGACATATCCTCTTCCAAGGATTAGTTAAGATTATCCATCATGTTTTCTTATACCTTAATTTCATGTTTTATTTAAACAATAGTATTTGAATCATACATTTTATTATTGTATTATTCTATTCTCATCATCTACTTCATCCATTTAACCAGCTATCTTATCCTTCTTTACCTTTAAATTCTGAAACTCTTTTGATTTTGGACTCTTTTATTCTTTGAGTTGTCCCATATATGGGGGTATCATCTTTAACACTTATTATTAAACTTCTAAAATCCTTTTATTTAGGCCTATCATCCTTTCTACCTATTTCTTAATCACTTTAACCTTAATTAATTTATAATTGTTTTCCTCTTTAAGTCTCAAGATTTCTTCCTTTAGTTGTCAGTCCACTTATTCTGATAAATGGGAATTTTACCTTTTATGCCTCCTTGGGATTACCTCATCATCTGTGGTCCCAATATCACTTGTTTGATTAGGATCCTTACTCATACCTGAAGCATCATGTAATGAGTGAATGGATTCACAATATAAATCTTTTATACACCTCTTCTCAATGATGTTGGATTCATACAACTAAATCTCAATTTTCCTAAAAACAGTTACACACAAATAGATTCCACTTGATTTGGGATTATTCTTTTAATTTCTTACTTTTTCCATGCCATGCCACAATATAAATCCAAACTTATAACTTCAACTTCAAAAAATAGATGAAAAAGATCATAGCATAAGAATTTAATAAAAAAATACTTCTTTGATACCACTTGTTTGGAATAAACAAGGGCCATAGTGTGAGATTACCTTGAGAGGGGGGTAAATCATGGTATGCACTATGGTTGATAATTAAAACGCTTACTCCTTTAAAGCCTCACTTTCCCTTTGATGATATTAACCTCTCAAACTTGAGGGTAACTTTTTATTCTCTTTAACTAGATATTATTTAGATCTATTGATCTATTTTGGTGTAAATTAATAAAGTAAATATGGAAATGAGTATTTACTTGATTTAGCCTCATTGATCTACATCCAAATAGCATTAATCGGTGATGTTCCATGCACCAAAATCACTATGAATCTCACTGCTTACAAAGGTTCATGATAGGTCACTCTTATGTCCAGGCTCACTTCCTTACAAGGCTTAGGGATAGCTCACTACTTCTCAATGGTCACTCCTTCAAACACTCCTTCTTTGGATCAATAATGGTGTAAAGTATCACATTATTCTTCCTCCTTTTCACACTTATCTAAGAAGTATCCACACACAATTTATGGACATGTAGGTCCCTTTATCAGAAACACTGAATGAATCTTCAACTATAGGTAGATTCTCTACTAAATTCCCTTTTACTTCTCCATCACAATCTATGAAAATACCATTGATGTTGTAATTCTTCTTTTCAGAATATTTTTGGAATAATCTTCAATTTTCTATAGACACAACAACATGCCTTCTTGTGGTTTTGTAGGATCTTCTATAGGTGAAAAATCCTTCTTCAATGATTTACAATCCCTCACTAAAACAACATCTTCTTCTTCTTATTTATTAGATTAGATATATAAATGGAATGATATCTCTCTCTCTTCTTATTCTATAGATATTTCTGATGGTTTGGAGTCTCCTTTCTTCTTCTAATATATGTCTTATGTGATGTGGATCTTCTCAACTGATACTAACTTTATCACATCTGATGAAATCACCATTTTAAGAGTCATAAATGACTATTTAATCCTTTTTAAGTATCAAGATATATTTCTACGAACATAATTGTGGGAAATATTTTCATATATATAAATTATAACTACCCAAGAATGTCTCCATCTTCTCAACATGTATTTCTATGTATGAAAATATGGAAAACCAAATGTGTACCATTCTAATTTTAAGAGTTGTAAGTGTATCTTAAATTCTCCATGAATCACAGAATAGATATTATCATATGGTAAATATATGAATTCCCATGATAATTTCCTCCAAGAATATATCCATCTTTTAGCTTGTATTTCCATAAAATATGGAAGACTGATTCTTCACTCCACAACAATCATGGTCTTCAACTTTAAAAATTGTTATGGACCATGATCATAAAATCACCATCAAATGTGATTGATCCTTTATTTATGGATGACCACACATGTTCATGCATTATCTAAAAGATAGGGATCACACAATCTCCTCCTATAATATCACATGGTCTATGTATCAAAATTAACATATCCATGTTGCAACATATCTTAATCCACATAACTGTTCTTGATACATACACAATTTTCTCATGTAGTCTTTTTGGCCATGTAGATGATTCACTCACACTACCATTTTGTTCACATAACTAATTCGCATAGTCTTTCTAGCCACATAATTGATTTTATCATGTATTTTTTTTTCCACTTAGCCAATTTATATTTTCCTCACATTAAATATTTCCTATAGAATATATAATTCCATAAACTTCACTTCTGGAAATATTCTGACATGAATCTGGGCACCTCTACTTGTCTATCCACTTGTAAAATTGTCATGTTAGCCTTATTTTACCATACTTATAGACTTAATGAATCTTTAACGGTTCTCCAAGAATATACAACTTGTTCCTCACTTTGGGAACTTCCAGTCTCACAAGAATCATGTCAACACTTTGGTAACCTTCAACATGATTTATCAACAATGATATTATCAAAAAATCTAAATTAATTCATTGTGATGCTAATACACATCTTTTTCATCAAACTTGATCAACCTTCATGACCAACCTTATTCTTAGCTATCCAAGACATTTTCAAAAAACCCAACAATAATTCTTTGGGATGATAACACTTCCTCTCAGTAGAACCATGTTCCTCTAACTCAATAGCCTTTATGGTATATTTTCACTTAATATTTGGTATTTGTAATGTTTCATCCTTCCTTATTTGGGGATGGTGTTCTCTTTTTATTTGGCAGTGTTTTATTTAGGGTCCATCCCATGAATTATTTCCCATTTTCCACCATTACTTACACTAATATTCTCTCCAAGTTGGTTTTATTATCTTTATCATAGATCTATTTATTATTCTTATGGATCCACTTTCTATTTTAATATCCTCTAAGTACTAGTCCATCCCTGGTGTATGATTTGGTTCAAATCCCATCCCTACATTGAATGATCTTGTTATTGGTTATCCTAAGATCTATCCCCGATAGTCCCCCTTGATCTTGTTGGTAGTGCTTCTAGCCTTTAATATATTTGTGATGCTTTTTATGGACCAAAAATAACCTATATTTTGGTTGTATAGTGCTTCCTTTTATGGTTTTGTTGGTGGTGGGGGAATTTTTAAGGTCACGGTGAACTATTAGTTCCTTTTGGGTATTAGACCATGTTTTTTGGACTTCATCTATATTTTTACTACTTAAACCCTCAAGGATTTAATAATCCTTTTCATAATAATTTTCTATAATTGTTCCTCTAGATATATTCATTTATAGAGTGTTTTAGTGACTTGGATTATTCTCTTTAAGGTGATCACTTTGGTAGTGGTGTTGGTGGTGGAGACGTTTTTTATGTCATGGTGCTTAGTTATTTCCTTTTGGGTATTTGACCCTATTATTTAGAAATTATCTTTTTTTCTAATCATTCCCATCACAATTTTTACATACTCATATCAATATTAATATAGCAATGTCTCCCATAGACCTTTGAATTATTGATTATTTTTACTAATTTTGGAACTACCTGGTATCGGTTTCCCCTAGTGATTGATATGTGTGAATCCCAACCCAATTATGACACCAAAAACTTTATGGGGTATGAACTTGATTTATTTCCTTTCAATTATCTTGTTTTTTTATATTTTAGATATTTAAAAGGTAAGGTAAACCTTAGGATCAACAACCAAGAAATCATGTTAGTAATGGATAAATCTGTAAAGATACATATTTTGCACCATAAGTCTAGAGTGGGGTGACCAAAGTTTGAAGAGGGAGGTAATGAATATCGGAACTACCAAAAAAAGATAGTTGGGGGTTCACTGGAACCCCGGTAGGACACCAAAGTTTTTATGGGTGCTCAGTGGACTTTCAATTATTCCCATTTAGTTTCTTTAAAAAAATTAATTAAATTAAATTAAATGGTTTAAAATTGAAATAAATGAGGGTTTCAATCCATTTCTTCCTAGGGTAGTGTGAAACCATCTTCCACCTCATTATATTTATTCTTCACTTCACCAAGTTATTTTTTCATTGTTCAGGATCAAATCAGAGTGTCTTCAATTAGAGGAGAGTTCCACAAGTGATTCTAACACCCATATTCCCACTTTATGGTTTTACCAAACTATTTCACTATGAAACATTTACCAAGACCTAATTTGATGATTTTTATAGGTTTTTTATTTCAACCATATGAGTTCAAATCAGCTGGTATACTTTGACAAGAAAGACCCTACTAGTCTCAAGTAGGTTGATTTCTTATGATCTTTTACATGTGTGTCATGCATCATATGAAATACAGGAAACCCCACTTTTTGTGTATAGCCAAGAAATTAAATTAAATTTATTATTCTCTTGTATATGCTATAATCTAGAATTGATAATCCCATGAGAGACTCCTTATGAGATGATTATCGATTCTATGGCTATTTTTGTCTTTTGGTTTATGGATTGGGTTATAGAACCTTAGATTCAGACCAAATTTGGTTGACATATACTTGATACTTGACCCTAATATCCATGTATTATATCCTAGACTATTACATGGTGAGGAATAGATTGAGTAAGTGATAGTATAGGAGTAATATATCCTATGTGTGAAACATTGATTGGGTTAGTGGATTTAGAGCTTTACCCTCTATGTGTTAAATATTTATAAGTACTATATGTTTTTCCTAAATGATAAATCATTAATTTTAAAGACTATTTGATATTTTAGTGGTATCTCTTCTACCTTGTGAGATGGTTTAGTGGTGAATTGTCCACCCTTATTATATTACTGTTATGTTATCTACCTAAATTGAGTGGGTGATCTATTTTTTACCTTGAGACTGATGTAATATAAGAAATCCATCCACTCTGAAATGTTATGGGTGGTATATCATCCACCTAGAAAGTTGTGTTCGTTGTGCATCGTCTAACTATGAGAGTTGTCTTGATGGTACATCATCTACTTGGAGACTTATTATAGTGTTATACCTTCCACCTAAGAATTGATGTTGTTGGTAAATTGACCATTTCAAATGTGACACCGATGGTAATCATCTACCTAGAGAATGAAAATGGTGGTGTATCATCCACCTAGGGAAGTTATCTCAGTGATTCATCTTCCACATGAATATATGTATTAGTGGTATGTAATCCACTCAAGGGGTTGACATCGATGGTTCTCTATCCATCATGATGTGATTTTTTTATTATATTATCCACCAGTAATGGTTAGTGGTGGGATATCTTCCTCCAGGGATTGGTGATGCATCATTCACTACGAGATGTCCTTTTAACTATTGATATTGTATTGGTGATGGATATTTCACCTGGATGGATTATAATGGGGGTATATCATTTACCAAATGATGTTAAATAGTGATGGATTCTTCACTCAAACTATTATACAAGGAGTGATACACCAGTCATCCTTGAGGCATGTTCAAACTATGGGTGTATCATCCTATTCTAGAACTGGCTAAAGTAATTATGGTCACACATGATCTAGATATTAATCATTACATGAGGTGATAAGTTATTAATTATTTTTATTTACTTTTTTAGCATTCTATATTGATTATGCCCCTATTTTTACTAGAATTTTTAGGGACACCATTGGTGGTGGCCCACTGAGTTATACTCAAACCCTACTTGGGCACCCTAGTAACTGAGAAGACTTTATTTTTCATGACCCAGGTGAGGGGAAAATCCCTAAAACTATGGATGGATAAGCTGGTGAAGCTTTATAGGAATCAGAAGATGATACCAAGACATGACTCTATACCGATTTTATGGTTTATCTCTAGTTTTTTTTATTTTTTTTCTATATTATATATGATCTTACCATGGGATATCATGTATATTATGGGATTATTAGGGTAGTTTATTGATTAAACTAAGTAGTAAAAACAATATAAACCCAAGAACCAAGAAAAACCATGCATAAAAATTTAAACTATGAAGTATAAAATGAAAAACACTTCTTGTAAACCTTTCACCAATGAAGGTCACTACCACTATCTTCACTCATATGGGCTTCATAAAGATCACTAAAGATGTAACTTAAAGACAACCATCATCTATGGTGTATCTAAAGGATATATAATTCACTCAACACTTAAGTGGGATCCTATAAACACCCATTATATACCAGTATCTCACTTGAGTAAAGGATGGGGGAAAATAGATATCAGGAGAATCGGTAATAAGCTCGATAATAACATGAAAACACCCCCATATTGATGGGAGAAGTCTCATATATATCCTTTGGGATATTCCTGAGTTTTCCCTACATTAACTCATATGTTATAAAACATATGAGTTATTCATGTGGTTACAAACTATTTATAATCCCAAGTTTAAACTAACTCCCATGCATTTTATCAAATGAATCACTTTAATAAACATAATCAATTTGGAAGATTACTCAAACATTAGAACTTAACATTTGGACATCATATCAATCATAGATAGTGGCATGGTATCATATACCATTCCTTATGAAATATTCAGTCATACAATTTGACATACAAGGGAAAATGCATCATATCCTTATATCACGCCCTTATGATATTTCCTATTTTACCATACATCACATGAAATTACACTTTAGGAAATTTCTACCTCAATTTCCCACTTGCACTAAATCATCATAGATTTTGTGCCATTTCACCTTATAAAAAATAGTAACTTATGAAACTATACCCAAAAATCCTTTTATATATCTTCCAAAACACTTTTGGAATGATATCATCAACATCGCCTTGTATTAAATCATATGTAATATCTTGTGAATACACATCTAGAAATTCTTTTTAGATAAACTATGAAACACTTTTAGAGAAATTATCTGACTCAAATGTAATCCCCATTTATTAAACCAAAAAGTCTATTCATATGGGACTTTGTGGAATTGACAACATATATGAATCACTAACTCCATTAATGTAAGCAAAGAGTGGCCTATATAAAATAATCAATGTTGCTCAATCTATAAAGATATCCTCTATGATATCTATTAAACACATGTATCTTTGTACCTATGTCTACAAGTTGCATCATATTTAATAATACATTTTTATATGATCCCTATGTATAATGCATTGAGTAAACATGGGACACATAGTATGTCAATCCCATATAACTAACTCATAAGTTCTAAACTTTATGAGTATAGAATAACTAGTTTGATGAATATATCACATGTTATTAAACTTTATGGATGATCACATAACATTCCCATCACCTTAATAAATAATCACATCATATATACTATCTAGTTATGGTCATACAATTCCTCCGTTTATCTCAATCAAGGACCTATATTTCATACTCATCATATAAGAGAAAAAATACCATATTGGTTGAAATACAAATGAAAACATGATCAACAATACACCCAACCACCCCTTGATTAGCTTAGTTGCATGGCTTATATAAGAAAGGTATTAAAGTATAAAGGTTCTCATGATGGGTTTCTCACTAACCTCAGGTAGTGGGGAATCCAAATATGAACCATGCACCTTTAGTATACCAAATATAGAGTGTATGAAACTCCATGTGGTATATTTAATGGGTTACTCAGTGTCATTTTATGCCTCATAAGAATATTACATATCCCAATAAAATAATCCTACTCACGATAACCTTAACATTTCATCATAACATATAATAATTCATGATTAATATCAGTTAAGGATAAATAAAATTAATAATTTGAGAGGTTAATTATCATTTTAGTTGATGAAATGTATATCTATATATGTGTGTCCATATAACTTATAATAATGATAAAGTGAATATTTACTTATGTGTAGTAAGATACATTTTATATTCTTAGACTCTTTTAAGAATAATTTGTACAAATAAATATAATTACTTGTATAACATATCATATATGATAGACTACCATATTAGTCTTATGTTGGCTGCACTTTCAGGTGGTTTGTTTAAATTTGTTACATCACTTTTTAATTCCTTACACATATCCATGTGACCATCTAATAAAACACTCCCAATAAACTCTTTAGTGGGTAATATATATAAAGAAATAATGTTTTAAAAATGGTGATATTTAGGAATCATATTCCCAATGTTCAACTCCTTAAACATATTCAAACTTCTTAAATACATAACATCAAATGTTATAATGTTAATAAATCATGTTTTCCATTTATAAATCTTTGTAAGTATCTCATAATAATTCTTATAACCCTTTCCATCAAGAATTTCCCTTGAAATCTAATGTAATAATCTACATTAATCATTTACCAACATGTCCTATACTTATTTTAGGATATTTAGGTGACATTTACTTTGAATTTTAAATGGAATAATATTTTATTTTATTAACTTTGAACTTCTCTTAGTCCAAAAATACTTCCACAAGATTCTTAAACACTATATTATATTTAGAATATTTCATTAAGATAAAAAAACTAATATGTGTTTTAGGAAATAAATCTTATTTCCTTTAGTGTAAAAATTTAACAAAAAACTTAAATCCATATCATATATATAATTTTGTGTGTTTAGATCATTTTTCTTAAAAAAAATATTATTCTTTAACATATTCCATTTATGGTGGTAGAATATCAATTCTTCATATTTTAACAAACACCTGGATAAACACTTTTATCCTAGATAAAACATTTTTAACCTTATTTTATTCCAAAAACATGTTATAGAATCTTATGAATCAGAAACCATGTGTAGTATATTATATTGTTAATAAAAACACTTTTTTAATAAACAATTTAACTCGTCATATAATAGAAGTAAGATGACTATACACATCTTTAATTTTAAAATATCCTAAACTTTATAGATATGTCTCATACTTTTTTTTAGGTAATATGTTACCCTTATTTTAATCATACTTTGTTTGGGTCTTACTTTGGGTTCATTTTGGGTGAATTTGGAGAATTTTTTAAGGTCATGGGTCTATGCACAGTTGGTTCATGGTTGGTGCACGGTTAGGTAAAACCATGCAATTTTTCCCAGGAAACTGTGAACCCCATTTTGAGCCATAGGAAGGGGGTTCATAGTTTGACCAAATCGTGTGGCCACCCTACCTAAACCATACACACTTAAATAGAGTAGTTTTTTATTCTTAGCACACGGTTTGGAAAACCATGTTTCCACCCAAGAGAAACTATGAACCCTAGATAGTAGGGTCACACAGTTAGGGTGCACGATTTTTTAAACCATGTGGCTTGCCTAGGAAACTATGCGTGCGAGATTTTAAACCAATTAAAATTTAATTAAAATTTCCTAAACCCTTGGTTTATATCCCTAATCACCCCTTATAAACCTAATACAATTTTATTTTCTCTTGGAGGATACATAGAGGATTCGTAGGCCTCTTTAACTCCTTTATTTTCAAATCAAAGATCTGATGGAAGAAATCAACTCATGTTTGGTATGTGATATCTTCCTTATTTAGGTTCATCTCTCTCAAATATTTTTGTACCTTTAGAGAGGAATGAATCATCTCATTATTTATTTTTTTAGATCTTGGTTTTAATGGATCTCATTTTATTAGATCTTGATCCTAGGTTTTCATCCTATATCTTCTCCTTCATTGTGAATTCAACCATTCTACATAGAATTTAGGGTTAAGGTTTGGAGAGAATTCATAAAAAATCCTAAGGTAGGTGGTCTAATTTATAATTCATATAGTATTAATCATGATATTGTATTTGTAGTTGTATAATTTCATTTCCACATTGTACAGTTGCTTATAAATTAAGATGTGAACTAAATTCCATGAAATTGAGAGACCCTTCATGGATCCAGTTGGACCCATTGAAGATTATGAGATTGGAATTTATGGAAACCCATACAGTGTGACAATTACCTTGAAATGATGATAAATTTAATGTATAAAGTAAAATTGTGGGTTTATGAAATTGAACTAAATCCTTATTGCATGTTTGATAATGGGATTTAAAGGATTAAATAGCTTAAACATGAAGGGTTAATGATTTGTTTAATAATTATTGATGAATGAATTAATGTGGGATTGAACATGTTGGTCCTTATGATAAACATACAGAACCATGGTTGTGTTTCATAAATGAAATGGCGCACCATGTTGAAAATGATTAATAAATGAGTTATGAATTTGGAACCATGATGTGTGTGTGTGTGTGAGTAAATGTGAAAATGATTTATGGGTGATGGAATGATGCTCCAAGTACCCATGGGGTGCCAGACTTCTACTCTAGGCCCTCGATGCATGCATGTGAACAATGAGTTGTGGGTGAGTGACTAATGCTCTAAGTACTCATGGGGTTCCAGACTGATGCTCTAGGACCCCGATGTATATTTATATATGAATATAAAGAATGGGTTATGGGTGACGAGATGATGCTCCATGTAACCATGGGGTTCCAGACTAATACTTTAGAACCTTTATGTATGAATGAAATTGGAATTAAATTGAATAATTAAATCCCATGAAAAGAGTAAAATATAAAATCCATGCGGTGTATGGTTCAGACTCTATTATTGGGAAAAAAAGGTATGATGTGGGTGACTAAATAATAATAAATGTGAATCCTGTTTATTTTTGAATTTTGATCATTATTTTTTATAAAACTTTATACACTATTATAGACTAGATATTTCTTTAGAAACTATTGGTGGAGGCCTACTGATTTGTACCCACACTCTACTTGGTCTGCTTGATTGGTACATAAATAGACTTCATGTTTGCAGGACATGATAAGGTAAATAGCCCAATATTATATGGATAAGTATGGATTTAGGATGGATCATGGATGAGGGAAACAGACATGATGTCGGGACCCACTTGGGAGTTTCATTGTGTCTTTATTTTGTGTTTTCATTAGACACCTGACACTTGTTTGGCATGAAATATTCACTACTTTAGTTTATGGTCATTTTTCCTATTTTGGATTTGTTCTTATTTTGTTTGGTTTATTATTGATCATTGTAGTATCTTGGATATATTACATTGATTTCCATTGTTGTGATGATTTGATAAATAGTTTATATCCTCATCGTGTTACATATTATACCCTCACTGTTATTCAGCAGCGTCTGGCATATGGGGAGGCACACCTGAGGTCATGTGGTGAACCATCTTGGGGAACCAGTATGTGGCACATGGTTCAAGACATTAAAAAGTGGTATTAAAAAAGTTTTTATTTTATTTTTAGCTTTATTTTTATTTGGTAAAGTTATAAAAGAGACTGCAATGATTCAGGCCTTGGTCATGAGATTGTGCATGGGAGTAGCTAACTAATGTGCAAAGGAAAACCCAAGTACCCATAGTGGGATTGTTGTTCTTGATGTTTGTTTCTATATTTGAATTTTATTTCACCTTGTGTGATGTTATTATTTTTTAAAATTTTACTCATGTCCTGGTATATAATGAGAGTTTTTATTCATGCATCATTCTAGGAACTCAATAATTTAGGTGACATGCATCATATTAGGCATGTATAGAAGTCAAAGTTATTAGTGGGTTTTGTGGAATGAAAATTATTTTCTTTATTTGAGTAATTTAAAATGAAATGGAGCCTAATAAGGAATTTATAATTGTAAACAATGCTAAAAGTGGTAATTTTATATGGTTAAAATGATTGTATAATGGTAAAACTATAAATATGAAGTGTTATTACCCTATGTTATCCATGGCCTAGGTTAGGGATGGTTAAGGGTAGTTCTAGTACCTTGTTTTGACTGTGGGGCAGTGTATAAGGGATGACTTGTTATGAATTTATGTGAATACCTCTTATGAAAATGTTTTAATGATTTTTTATGTATCCTAATATGTGTGTTTGTCATTTTAGATACATTCCACCATGACAAAATTTATTGGTAGGATGAAAGGAAAAAATTTCTAGAAAATGTACCTCTAGTAGTGGGACAAGAGGACCCTGATGATTTTGGGTTAAGGGGTGGGAGAGTAGTTCGGTGAGAAATTATCTCTCTTTATATAGTTCATGGAAAGAGATACAGAGTGGGTTGTGTAGAATATATCTGATCTAACCCATGAGTTCCAATTGAAACACCCTTAGACATTCACTGGAGAGGGTGGGCCTGAGGCAGCTGAGTTTTAGATTTATTTTATCTATAATTTCCTGGAACATTTAGAGACTTCAGTGGAGAAAAGAGTCAAGTTGGATTCTTATATGTTATGAGTTCAAGTGAAGAATTGGTGGGATATTCAAGCTCAAGATGAGCAGTTGGAGAGCATGGAATGGAAGGACATATAAGAGAAGTTCCTAGAACACTTTTACCCAGAGACGCTCAAGCAAGAGAGGGAGGAAGTGTTTATACGATTGACCCAGGGAAGCATGCCATTGATGGGATATGTCAGTCTCTTCACTGACTTAAAGTGATTTTTCCCAATAATAGTATGGGATGAGGAAACTTTGTAAAGATTTTTTTAGGAAGAACCTAAATTTGGTATTAAGTCCTAGGTTAATATCTTCCATTTGAATAAGTTTTCTAAGGTGGTGAATCAGGATCTCATTTCTAAAGGATCCTACCAATGGATTATAGGTGGTTTCTACTAGATTACCAATAAGTATTCCCTATGAGGGTAGGAAGAGTCTCTATGAGGATGTTAACTAGGGTATGTCCAAATATAATAGTCAATGGGAAGGATTGGTTATGTAGGGTAGTAATCGAGTGTACAACCATTAGTGAGGTAGGTCGGGTCACATTCGTATCCAGTGTCCTCAGACGTTAGTGGAGTGCCAATCCTGTAGAAGGATGGGACACTTATAGTGGTACTATAGAAACCCTCAACTGATGGGGAGTGATAGAGGATCTAGGTTGAACCAGAGTACTATAAAGAAGTATTCTAACCCATACCAGTAGTGTGGTTGGAGTTCTACCAACTATGGAATTCGGGGTGGTGGATGTGGTACTTTAGGGAAAGAGAACCCATATCAGAAGAGAAGTGTGGTACAGAGAACTCAAACTAGATAATAGGGTAGTGGTATAGGTCAGTTGCATTCATTTCATCCTATTATTATTGATAATGAGTTTGGGTCATCAATAGTTAGAGGTATGATTCTTATAGCTTCTATTTTGGTTAGTAATTTTTTTTATAAAAGAGCCTTTCATTCTTTTATATCTTCACATCTTGTGAAACATTTGAGTCTAACGGTGGAGTTTTTGATTGGTTTTATGAAAATCAACATACCACTAGTTTTATAGTCAAAGGAAATTTCTCTATGAAAGCGATATTCCCTCAAGGTTGGTGAGTATCATTTCCTTTGGGATATTTATATACTTGACATGTTAGGTTTTGAATTTATTTTGGGTATGGACCAGTAGTTATCGTACCGAGATTATATCGATTGTTACCATAGGATAGTAATTGTTATGTATCCTGAGGGTAGAAGTTATGTTTATCCTGGAAAATGGGATATCCAAACAGGCCATACAGTGATAGTTCATCAGAAACTGGGGGATATCACCACCCAAGTTGCAATAATTTTTTTATAAGATAAGGGTGTGAAGAATAGTTTCTTTCTACCCATAGTAGATTGATTTTGAGACATGTTTCCTGAATAATTCTCATGGATTCCTCATGAGAGAGATGTTGAGTTCACAATTGAGCTAATACATGGGGTTGAATTAGTTTTTATTCCACATTACCAAATGAAACCAACAGATCTTCAAGATTTTAAGACTCATCTAGAGTAATTTATGGATAATGGATTTATCCGTCTGAGTACATCACCCTATGGTTCTCTGATTTTGTTTACTAAGAAGGATGATGGAACATTATGCTTATGTGTCAATTATTTGAAGTTGAACCAAATGAAAGTTAAGAACCAATATCCTCTTCCACATATTGATGATCTCTTTGACTATTTGAGAGGATCTTGTGTATTATCTAAGATTAAATTGAGATCAAGGTATCATCAGTTGAGAGTGATACCTTATGATATACCATGGACTGCTTTCAGGAGTAGGTGTGGCATTTGTGAGTTCATTTTAATACTTTTTGGTTTTAAAAAAGCTTTATCTATGTTTATATTCTTAATAAACCAAATATTCCACCTGTATTTGGATTAGTTTGTGGTTGTTTTTGTTGATGAAATATTGTGTACTCCCAGACTCATGACTATCATGCCAAACATATTAATATCATTCTAAGTATAGTGATAGAGCATAGGCTATACACCAAGTTATTTAATTTTCAATTTGGATTTACAGGGCACATTTATTGGTTCAAACTACCTCTAAGGAAGGTGTATTCATGGACCCATAAAAATTATAGGCAGTTGTTTCTTGGTAGTAGCCTAAAAAATTTTTTGATATCTAAATATTTTTTGGGTTTAGTGGGCTATTATCGAAGATTCGTCAAAAACATTTCCTATTTGGAAGCACCAATTTTAGGATTGACCAAGAAGGGGATCATGTTTGAATGGTTTGGAGCATGTGTTAATTCCTTCCAGGAGTTAAATAATCATTTGACCACTACACCAATTTTGATCCTACCTGATTCGGGTGAGGAGTATACCTTATTTTTTGATGCATCCAGGATTAGACTTGGAGCATTATTAATGCTTGAAGATCAAGTTGTGGTGTATGGGTCATGAAATTTAATTCCATATGAACGGAATTACCCTACGCATGATCTCAAGTTAACTGTGTTGGTTTATACCTTAAAGTTTTGATGACATTACCTATTGGGAGAAAGGTTTATTATCTATACCAACCAAAAAATCTTAAAGTATATCTTTTTTCAATGATATTTGAATATATAGAAGTAGATATGGGTTGATTATATACAGTCATTTTAATTTCAACTATCCTATATACTTGGGAAATAAAACAGTGTGGCTGACACTTTGAGCTAAAATACACAGACTCAGGCAATTCAAGAATCTAGTTCTGAGTGGAAGATGATGACTTTGCTATCTGAGATGTATATAGAGGTTTAGGATTTCTAGGAGCATATGACTCTTATATCCTTATCATTTTAGTCCAAACTTCTGATATGGATCAAGGATAGGCAGTATGATAATTTGGAGTGCTTATCCTTGAGGGAAATCTTTAAAGGTGGGGAGACACCTCTTGATTGGACCATAGATGAGGATGATATCATCCATGTTTGGGGCTATGTTATTGTGCCTGCGTTTATGAGTGAGGATATTATGCATTATTTTGATTCCTTGAAGTGGGAGGTGAATCCTAGTTTGAATAGAATGTACCATGATCTACATCGACAATATTGGTGCCCACACATGAAAAGGGAGATTGTAGGTTTTGTGACATGATTCTTCACCTTTAAACAGGTTAAGGTCAAGCATTAATGACCTGGTGGTCTATTATAATCACTTCTCATTCCATAATGGAATTAGGATGACATCACCATGTATTTTTTGTGGGTATTCTGAGGATCCCTTAGAATAATGACACGATATGGGTGATTGTTGACTGGTGAAAAAAGGTATCTCTTTTCTTTCCTATCTAGGAAACTTTCATAGTTAATCAGTTGGGGGATATGTATGTTTGGGAGATAATCTATTTTCACAAGGTTCTATAGAGTATAGTTTCATATCATGATTCATGATTTATGTCACACTTCTGGAAAGGCTTACAAAAGTCATTGGGTACCCTGGTTTTTCTAAGTATGAATTTTCACCCACAAACAGACGAGAAATCAAAGCATACTATTCAGGTGCTAGAGGACATGTTACAGGCATTCATCCTAGACTTTGGAGGATCTTGGGAGAAACACTTAGAACTTATTTAGTTCACCTATAACAATAGTTATTATGTGACTGTTTAGATGGTTCTATATTAGGAACTTTTATGGTAGGCCATGTAGATCACCTTTATATTGGATGGAGGTAGGTGAGTCATAGTTTTTGGGACTGAGTCTCATGCTAGAGACATCATAGAAGGTTTAGTTGATTCAAAAATGTATGGATACAATGTGGAGTCAAAATAAGTCTTATGTTTATCAAATTTTTTAACCTATTGAGTTTTTAATGGGTGATCGTGTATTCATTTAAGTGTTATTGAGATTGGGACACTATAGGATTCAGAGGTAGGAAAAGTTGGCACCTAGGTTTTTTGGACTGTTTGAGATTGTGGAGAGGAGTGGACTGATGGTGTATTGATTGGATATTAAAAAAGGTATAGTGTTATAAATGATGTTTTCCATGTATCACATCTTCGGTAGTATTACCTAAAACCTTCTCATGTGATTAAAGTTGATGATGTTGGGCTTGATTATAATGCATCCTTTGAGGAGAATCTGGCTAATGTTGTATATCATAGTGAGAAAGTGGTGTGGGGAAAGACTGTGTCATTGGTCTGGGTGTTGTGGCATCATGGTCATGTTCAAGAGGAAACATGGGAGAGATAAGTAGATATTTGAGGCCAATAGACCAACATTTTTACTTCAGAAGGTTAGTGATGCTTGGGAGTGTATCTTGAGGAAGATCTATTATAAGGTGGAGATATTGTAAGATCCTAACCTTTCTGGATATATATTGTACTTAATTTCAGGTAATATTTTACCCTTGTTTTGATCATACATTGGTTGGATCTTACTTTAGGGTCATTTCAGGTGAATTTTTATAATTTTGGAAGCCCGTGGATCTATGCATGATTGGTGCATGATTAGTGAAAACCATGTAGCTTTCCCTAGGAAACTATGTGCCCCATTTTGAGCCATAGGAAGGGAGTTCATGGTTTGACCAAACCGTGTAGCCAACCCCCCCCCCCAACTGTGCACCCTTGGATAGAGGGGGTTTTCACAGTTGACATATGGTTTGGAAAACCATACTCTCACCCAGTAGAAACTATGAACCCCAGATAGTATATGCACATGATTAAGGTGTACGGTTTTTCAAACCATGTATCCCACCTAAGAAACCATGCATGTAGGATTTTAAACCCCCTAAATTTTAATTAAAAATTCTAAAACCCTCAATTTATATCTTTAATCACCCCCACTTGACCTAATACAATTTTCTTTTCTCTTGGAGGATCCTGAGAGGATTTCTAGTCCCCTAGAACTCCATTCTTTTCAAATATAATATTCGATGGATGAAATTGACTCATTTATAGAATGTGATCTATTCATTTTGTAGGTTACTCTCTCTCTCTCTCTTGTCTTTTTTCCCTTTAGAGAGGGATGAATCCTCTTGTTGTTTATGGTATAGATCTAGGTTTTAACGGGTCTTGTTTCATTATATATTTATCCTAGGATTTGATCCTAGATCTCCTCTTCCATTGTGAATTTGATTATTCTTCATCAAATTGAGGGATAAGGTTTGGATCCTAGGTTTTGATCCTAGGTGGTTTGATTTCTAATTGCCATTGTATTGATCCTGATATCATTTTTTAGTTGTATTATTGAATCACCACATTGTGAAATTCTTTCTAAATTAAGATGTGAACTGAATTCTATGAAATTGAGAGACTCATCACGGATCCCATTGGAACCGTTGGATATTATGAGACTGGGCTTGATGGAAACCCATGGGTTGTTCCAATTACCTTTAAATGATGATAAATGGAATTTATAAGGGGAAATTTTGGGTTTATGAAATTTAAATAAATCCTTCTTGAAGTTTTTATAATGGTATTTAAAGGTTTAAATAGATTAACCTTGAAGGGTTAATGAGTTGTGTAATAATTTATGATGAATGCATTAAAATGGGATTACATATGTTGTTCCTTATGATAAACATAAAGAACCATGGTTGTGTTTGATAAATGAAATCGTTCACCATGTTAAAATGGTTGATAAATGAGTTATGAATGTAGAGCCAAGATATATGTATTTATAAATGTGAACAATGAATTTTGGGTGAGGGAATAATCCTCTATGTACCCATGGGGTGTCATACTACTACTCTATGCCCCCGATTCATGCATGTGAATAATGAGTTGTGGATGAGGGATTGATGCTCTAAGTACCCATGAGGTGATAGACTAATGCTCTAGGCCCCTAATGTATATTTATATATGAATAGAAATAATGAGTTGTGGGTGAGGGACTCATGCTCTAAGTACCTATGGGGTTCTAGACTAGTATTCTAGGCCCCTGATGCATGAATGAAATTGGAATTAAATTTAATAATGAAAGCCCATGAAAAGAGTAAAATGTAAAATCCATTTGGTGTATGGTTCGGTCTCTAGAATGGGCCGAAGCAAGTGTGATGTGGGTGACTAAAGAATAATAAATGTGAAACATTTTTACTGTTTTATTTTGGTATTTATTTTTTTATACAACTGCATACACTATTATAGATTGGATATTTCTTTAAATGTCATTGGTGGTGGACTCCGCTGCCCTGCGGCCACCGCGCCGCCGTAGCCTCCGTCGCCCGCCGCCTCTGCCGCCTGTGGCCACCACACCGCTCTATAGCCTCACGCCGTCCCACGGCACTCATGGCCTCCGCCGCTCCACGGCCTTCTGCGCCACCTCGTGGCCCTCCACAGCCCCACCGCGCCACCCAGGCCAGGCCGCCAGGCTGAGCCGCCCAGTGCAGGCCGGGCCGGACCCAACAGGTCGGGCTTCCCAACGGGCCGGGCCGCACCACGGACCAGGCCGAACCCAATGGTTCGGGCTAGGTTGACCCAAACTGGGTCAGGCCGGGTCGGACCAGACCCGAACCCACTTCGACCCATTTACACTCTTTTGGCCATAACTTTGGTACCAGATGTCTGTTTGATGAACCGTCTATGGGGCCGAAAACCTTGGAGAAAAAAGGTCCCTTTAGTATACCCCACTAGAGTTTTGGATAAAGTTGGGTAATGGTCGGTTTGGATCAAGCGCGAATCCAACGGGGCCCTCAGGACTAAAAGGCTAATAACTTACACACTGGGTGTCTGATTGACGCGTCTTCTGTTGCATTGAGACCCCTATGATGTGGAAAACATTTGGGATACTTCTTTGTGGGACTTCATGGTATTTGGAGTATCAACCAGTGGCTTGAGGAGCGGACCCTCCCAGAGACGAGAAAGCTTAGCGCGAGAACCCAGTAGCTGGTTGTGACTTGAGGAAGAGATCCTTTGTGGGTCTGTGATTGAGGGTCCCACATGGAACTTCTCTAGGATTCCATGCGGGACTACCCGAGCAATCCTATGTAGGTCAGCACCTAGCGATCCTGTGTGGGTCAGCACCGAGTGATCCTGTGTGGGTCAACACTTAGAGATCCTATGTGGGTCTGATGATGATTAGTGATCCTTTGTGGGTTTGCCTCTTAACAGAGTAATATTATTCAATAGTTACATCTAATCATCTCTACTATTGTACCTAAGTTATACCTGGTGTGGGATGAGTTCGTACCTGAGCGGTACTTTCCTTTGTGGTAATACCTTGGTGGTATTCTTCTGTGTGGCGTACCTGTGTGGTACTTACCTTTGTGATATTCCTTCCTTTGTGGAACAGTTGAGCTTTCAGCTTTTGAGTTGGACTCTGTGTTTCCTCATGATTGACATGGGTATACTTGATAAATTAGGTATATGTATGGGCATATACCTAAGTTGGGTTGTCAATTGATTTCATGTTTTTTGGATTATCCTTTTTGGATTTTGTGAGACCTTGAGGGTCTCGGGGTCCCTACTGAGTATCATTATACTCACACCTGCACGGGCTATGCCTGCACCTCATTGTGTTTGGTGCAGACGACGGATAGCGTTGATTGAGGACGAGAGTACCAGGATTAGAGGTAGCTCGGAGGTGGACCTTAGACGAGGCGTACCGCAGAGACGATTGTTCGAGAGCTGTACCTACCCTTCAGGTAGGATCCTTGGCGGGTGATCGCAGGAGATGTTCCAGTTTACTTGTACTTTCAGTTTCTTATACTTTCTAGTTGGGCTTGTATTCTGGCCCCTTTTACTTACTGTACTCACTCTGTTTACTATTCAGTTTACTTGAGTTCGTATCTTGTTGTGTGATTGTTTGCATGTGTTTACAGGTTATAAAGGCAATGCCTTCCCAGTTTTAGGGAATACGCCTCCGGTGCTAGTCGCCAACCCCTAACCTATGGAAGGTGGGCTTGAGGTAGTCACGGAATGGGCCTCGGGGGACGGGCTATGACATATAACAATAGTTACCATGATTCAATTCATATAGAATTGGTAAATTCCTTGTATAGATAGTTATATTGATCCCCCTGTGTTAATAAAAATCAATGGAGTCAATGATTATCAAGTCAAGTCTCTTGTAGGAGACCTTAGAGTATGTCTAACTGATAAAAAAAGTAGTTAAATACCATTCATAGAAAATAGAGATCATATACCATCCAATGATACCACCCTTGAGATCTTAATGTGAGCAACATGGTATTCCTATGAGTGTCTCCACAATTCAAACACTAGCATATTTGGAGGTAGGAAAAACTAGTGTTCAGGTTAATGGGCCTATTTGAGGTTGTGAGCAGGATCAATGCCATGACATATCAATTAATGGTTACTCATAGATATAGTTCTATGAATAGTTTATTTCATGTATCTTAGTTTCATAGATATCATCATGACCCTAATCATGTTATTATCACCGATGAGGCCATGCTGGAGCTGGATGCACTATACAAGGAAAAACTGGTTTGGATAGTGGATTAGAGTGAGAAGACACTTGGTACGCATGTCACAGCACGTCTAATTTGAAAAAATTTATAACCAACTGGCTACTATAAAAGTGGAGAGCAGGGTCGAACCATGGAGAGCACAAAATCTAGTTCACTAAAAATATCTCATTAGACAATGTTCAGACGGACAGAAGTTGAGGGAATTCCTATTTTGTGTTTTTTTATTATTTTAATTAAACTAAAATATGAGGAGGAGAAAGAAATAAGGTGAACTTCAATTAAAAATGTTGATGAAATTTTAATCAAAAAAATGTGTCTGGGATGCTGATGTCACAATTAAACTACTACGCATCCATGAAAATTATTCTTTTATGTGATTAAATATTTATTCTTTCTAATTTTTTCCGGTTCTAAAAATATAAGCATTTTTTATATGCTCATTTTAAATATACTAATTTATTTAAGGTCTCGTTCTCTTGTTTTATAAATAAATTAGAATACTCATTCAAGTACTGAACTACACTGAGAAATGACACAACCCATTTCTCACAAAGTTGTGCCACCAATTTTCACTTACAATCGGTCAACACGGTTTACCTTCTCAGAATCACCGAATCAACTTATTATTAAAATTTTCAGTCTCAGTTTTAGAATTTAATTCAGTGAAAAAAGTAATTTAAACAGATAAACATTCAATTAAAATAAATTTAATTGACAATTAATCACAAAATGAAATCATTACATGGCATGCACAACTATTTTAATTACTCGATCAACATCCCGAAAAAAAAAACTACCCCGACATCACAACTGAAGAAATTAATGCGGTAACGAGATGATAAGTCATGTAAAATAGAATTGTGTTACCGATGGAAATAATCCCTCAGTTTTCACTCTTGGTGCGCGAAGAAACATGCAACCCGTCACTCTCCGAATGAAAATGATTCCTCCACACACGAACACACGATGAGGTCACATACCAATTGTGAATCCACCAGAATGGAGGAGGTTGGTGATGCAGTAGAGGTTGGTCCGCTCTGATCCGCTCCTAGTGTAACATGAAGAGGAGGCAGGTTGTTCAAGGGAGGCATGCCTTAGGATGGTGATGCAGATCTGCGGCGTGGCTACTCCTGGCGGTGGATAGGAAGTGCGATGGTGCACTACAGAAAGATAGGGAGTGATCAGGGGGGTTGGGGAGTGGGTGACAGGGCTGGGGAGATAAGGGGGCGGGGGTGAGTGAGGGAGCGGAGGGGTTAGGGATATGGGGTGCGGGTTTGAGAGGGGCTGGGAAGGGGAGCTGCAGGGGGAGCTGGAGGGCGAGCAGGTGTGAGAGTGGGGAGGTGGAGGGAGAGCGGGTGAGAGAAATAGAGAAGGGGGGAGAGGGTCAATAGGGTGAGGATAGAGGGAAGTAGGGGGCGGATGTGTTGGGTAGATAGGGGGAAAACCAAAAAAAGTTAAAATTCAAAATTCAAAATTTTAAAAATCTAATTATCTAAAATCCATAAATAATAATAATAATAATAATAATAGATTATTAATAATAAAAGTATTAATAATAAATAGAATTATATATATATATACAAGTTAAATTAATATAATAAATTGATAAACTGAAAAAACTAATATTAATTAAACTAGAAATAAAAATAAAAAAATAAAAAAATAACTAATATTAATATAAAATTAACTAAAACTATAAAAACAACTAAAATATTAAAATACAACAAAAAGAACCTAAAAACACAAGAAGCGGTTAGAAAATTAATTAAAACTAATTAAAGAATTATAAAAAAAAATGTTAGCAAAATCCATGTACATAAACACTACATGGTAAGATATTCCCTCTGGTATAAGTACTATGGGAATATGATCATATACAAGAGAAGATGTGTGGGCAGGAATCTAATATCCGAGTGCGGTGGCAGAAACTTTTCGTGGACAAGGTTCGATGATGCTCGTCAGTGTGTCTTGAATACAAGCATCTATATAGTGGGAAGGTTGTAACACCCTGACCTTTATAATGTATGAATTCGATCTATTTCCTATAAAAATTTGTATAATTTAGTTTATTTTAGATTTTAGTGGGTTTAGGGAGGCCTCCGAATTGAAACTGAGTAAGCAGGTCTGTAAAGACTCGGAATTTCCATGTAATCTTTTTTAAATATATGGGAATTTTACGAGTCCGTGAAAATTGACGGCGCGTGAATCCGAGACCCGGAGTGCCCGGAATGAATTTCTGAAAAAAAAATTGGGTATGTTTAGTAAACTTACGAGTGGGTTTTTGTAACTTTTGAACGGGTGCTCGGAATTGAAATCTGAGGATATCATTGAACTCGCAACGTCAGTTTTCACTTAAGGAGACCTTCACCTCGACCGTAGTGGGTCAAGATTGAAGGATAGATTTTGGGTTTTTCATGAAGGAATAAAATAAAATAAAATTGTGTAACATTATATTTTTATTTTATTTTGAAACCACCCATGTGGATATTTCACAGGTGGGGACCACTTGAACTAAAACCTCCCATGAGAGGTTATGGAGGTGGGAACCACCAAGCCTAACCTCCTATGAGAGGTTATGGTGGTGGGGACCACCCGAGGTTTAAAACCTCTTGAACTCCCTCATAAGTGTGGGGGAGTCTCTTAAACTTCCCTACTTAAATGGTGTCACCCCTCTTAATTTATTATGCCAACCTAGTTAATTAATTTAGCCAATTTGAATTTTGTGCCAACAAACTAAATAATAGATAACATAATCTATTATTTTCGGCTACCTTTCATTTTGGTGGAATTGATGGAAAAGGCATGGCAAAGGGGAGAACTTTGGAGACTTGGGAGAAATCCCTCCAACAAAGAACGTCGATGCACGACTTCTTCCTTGGGACATCCTCCAATATGGGACGTCTTCAACCGACGTCTGTTCTTTCCCCCTCTTAGAAGTCAACAACCAATAAAACGATTTATGGGTTTATTTGTGTATGATTATTTGTAGGAAGTTGAATGGTGGTTGTTTCAAATTCTTCTCTCTTACACGTTCTTGATTCAAAAATGGTGAACCACTTGCTATCTCTCTAACGCAAAGGGGGCAGGCCAAAAAAACATGGCCTGACCCCTCCGTCGTTCTTCCTTATTGTGTTCTTCGCGATGGAAGAAGGTGGCTTACACCACGATGACGAACGAAGAGAGAGGCCGACTAAACTAGCAGTCGGTGAAGGCACGACGCCCAGCCGCCCCGCGGCTCCACCGCCCGCGGCCTCGCCCCCCGAGGTGTCATCACCACCCGTGGTCGAGCCGTGGCCTACGGCCATGCCGCCTTATCCCCTGCCACCGTCCGCGGCCGAGCCGCCACCCGCGTCCTCACCGCCCGAGCCGCCGCCGCCGTCCACGTCGGGCCGATGCCCATAGCCTCGCCGCCTGACCTGCCACCACCGTCCGTGGTTGGGCCACCATCTCGCAGCCCAAGCCATCACAACCATCCGCGGTTGAGCTGCCGCTCGTGACCTCACCCCTGAGCCGCCACCGCCATCCTCGGCCGAGCCGCCGCCTACAACTTTACCTCCCGATTCGCCGCCTTCGTCCGCATCCCAGCCATGCCACCCCGCAGCGCCGCCGTCCATGGCCCCACTGCGCCACTCACGGCCTCACCGAGCCGCCCCGTGGCCTCCTCCCTCCCGACCAAGTCGCCACGGCCGATCCGCCCCTCAGGCTTCGACCTCCTGGCTGAGCCGCCCCGCGGGCTCCACCCTCCCAGCCGAGCCGCCCGGGGCTGGTCCGAGAATCCCCACTCCCTCACGGAACCCCCCGGTTGAGCCTCCCCATGGCCTCCTCCCTCCCGGTCGAGCCTCCCCGGGCTGGGGCGAGCCACCCTGCACCCTCGCAGCACCCCCGCAGCTGAGCCGCCGTCCACGGCCGAGCTGACTTGCGGCCTCCGCCGCCCCACAGCACCTGTGGCCCCACGCAGCCCTCACAGCCTATCGGGCCTCACCACGGGACGAGTCGACCTGAAGAGGGTTGACCCTGGCCAGGTCGGGTCGAGTCGGTCTGACCGGGTCGAACCGTACCCGGACCTGATACGAAGCTTTAATTTACTTGGGCCATAACTTTGGCACCGGACATCTGTTTGAAGAACCGTTAGCGGAGCTGGAAATCTTGGAGCCAGATGGTCACTTTGAGTATACCCCACTAGATTTTTGGGTAAAGTTGAGGTACAGTCGGGTTGGATCGAGCACGAATCCAACCGGGCCTCCGGGACTAAAAGGCTAATAACTCACAGACCATGTGTCTGATTGACGTGTTGTCTATTGCGTTGAGACCCCTATGACATGGTGGACCTTTGAGATACTTCTTCGTGGGACTTCGTAGCAATTGAAGTATCGAACAGTGACTTATGAAGCAGATCCTCCCGGAGACAAGCAGACTTAGTGCAGGAACCCAGTAACTAGCTGTGACGAGAAGACTGACTAGCGATCCTGTGTGGGTCAGCTCCTAGCAATCCTGTGTGGGTCATCTCCTAGAGATTCTTTGTGGGTCAGCAGCATAGCCTCTTAATAGAGTAAGATGATTCAGTAGTTATAACTAATCATATATACTACCGTACCTAAGTTATATCTGGTGTGATCTGAGTTCATACCTGTGTGGTACTTTCCTTCGTGGTAATACCTTGATGGTATTCTTCTGTGTGGCGTACCTGTGTGGTACTTGCCTTTGTGGATTTCCTTCCTTTGTGGAACAGTTGAGGTTTGGGCTTTTGCGTTGGACCCTGTGTTTCCACATGATTGAGATGGGTATACTTGATTACTTATGTATATGTATGGGCATATACCTAAGTAGGGTTGACTGTTGACTTCTTGCTTTGAAGTTTATCCTTTGTGGATTTGTGATACCTTGAGGGTCTCGAAGTCCCTACTGAGTATCGTTATACCCACCCTTGCACGGGCTACACCCGAACTTCATTGTGTTTGGTGCAGATGACGGACAGCGCTGACTGAGGATGAGAGTACCAGGACTGGACAGTACCCGAAGGTGGACCATACGGCGTGTCGGTACGCATAGGAGACTGGTGGATGAGGAGTGCTGAGGAGGCGATATGTACCTACCCTTCAGGTAGGAACCTTGGAGGATGATCCAGTAGGTGTATTTATCTTTCTTCAGTTGTATTGTATTTCAGTTGTACTTGTACCTTTTTTGTTGGGCTTATATTCCGGCCCCTTTTACTTTCAGCACTCTTTTAGTTATACAGTTTTCTTGTGTTTGTATCTTGTTGTGTGCTTGGTTGCGTGAGTTTACAGGTTATAAAGGCAATTCCTTCCCAATTTTAGGGAATACGCCTTTCGGTGCTAGTCGCCACCCCTTGGCCTATAGAAGGTGGGCTTGGGGTTGTCACGGCACGGGCCTCGGGGTACGGGTCGTGACAAGGTCGGTGATGGATAAATATGTAAATTTAAACATCTCCCATGGGAAGTCTGATGTCGGTCCCCTAGAGTTTTAGTGGGGGAGGAAGTGGCTACTTATACTACTAGTGAAAAGCCATTGGGGGGTCAATAGAACCCTAGTAGGCCACCAGAGTTCTTGTGGTGCCCAACCAAGTTTTTTTTTAAAAAAAATTAATAAAATTAAATTAAATAGTTTTAATTTGAAATAAATTTCAGTTTCACCTCATCTCTTCCCATGGAACTAGTGAAACACTATCTTTCCCCTTCCTCTTCATTTTTCACTTCTCTAACAATTTTTTCATCATTCATACTCAAATTAGAGTATCCTTTTTCATAGGGGGGGTTCTATGGGTGATTTTAACATGCATATTCCCTCTTTTATGGGTTTCCCTCATTTTTTTACAATGAATCATCAGTCGGGTCCTAATTTGGGTATTTTTTCAAGTATTATGATTTTTTCCATTTTAGGATGAATAAATTGGTGATATTTGATGATAAATACCCTACTAGTACCAATCAGGTGTCCCTTACTTTTCCCATGAGTTTTTTCATCTATCACATGTGTTGTATGAAATGAGAAAAATGCCACTTTATGAATATGCCCTCGAAATTAAATTTATTTGAATCTTCTATTGATGATGTTATAAACCAGAATTTCTAGACCCAGAGAGGTCCCTTTAGAGAGGAGTATTGATTCCATGGTTAGTGTTGTACTTTTTCTTGTGTATTGGGTTATGGAACCATGGATTTAGACCTAAAAAATTTGACCTATGCTTGAGACTTGACCCTAACAACCTCTTGTGATGTTCTAGACTATTCCTTGGTGAGTAATGTCTTAAGTACACAACAAGATAGGGGTAGGATATCCTAGGTATGAAATATTGAGAATGTTAGAGACTTGAGAGCTTGACCCTCAATGTGTTAAATATTTTTAAGTACTATATGTTGTTCCTAAATTATAAATCATTCGTTTTAAAGGTTGTTTAGTATTTTGATGGCATCTCGTCCACTATAAATGATAGTTTGGTGGTGCATTGTCCACTCTTGTTATATTGGTGGTGTCTCATCCACCAAAATTGAGTTGGTGATCCATCATTCACCGTGAGACTAATATAATAGTAGAGAATTGTCTAATTTGATGTTGTGGATGGTATATCTTCCACCTAGGAAATCATGTTGGTGATGCATCTTCCACCTACGGGAGTTTCCTTGGTGGTACATTTCAAATTGGAGACTTATTTTGATGGTATATCATTCACCTAATAATTGATGTTAATGGTAAATTTACCACTTTAGAAGTGATATTGGTGGTACATCATCCACCTAAATAATAACAATGGTGGTGCATTGTCCACCTAGGGGAGTTTTCACAATGGTGTTTTACCCACATAGAGACATGTATTAGTGGTATATCGTCTACTTGAGGGGTTGATATAGGTGTTCCTTTATCTACCATGATGTTATGTTTTAGCGGTATCAATCTAGGAATGGGTGGGTTTGGTATGTCATCCACTAGGGATTTTTGATGCCTTGTTCACCAGGTAATGTCTCATTCACCACAGATATTGGATTGGTGATGAATGATTTACCTAGATATATTGTGACAGTGGTATAGTTCCCATAGGGATACCTAATATTGAGATATTTTTCACCTTGACTATTATATGTGGTTTGGTGCATTATTTTTCCTTGAGGTGTGTTCAAACTATGGGTGTATCATCCCATTTCAGCACTTTTCAAAGTATTTGTGGTCACATGTGCTCTGGTTGTTGAGAATTCCATGAGGTGATAGGTTGTTAATTATTTTTGTTTACTTTATTATCATTCTATATAGAGCATGCACCTTTATTTATTATAATTGTATGGGAAACTGTTGGTGGTATCCTAATTAGTTGTACTCACAACCTACTTGGGTTCCATGGTACCTAATAAGACTTCATTTGTTATGAACCAAGTAAGGGAAAGAGCCATATAGCTATGGATAGATAAGACAGTGGAGCTTGGTGGGAGTCAAGGGATGGTACTAAGTAAGGAAAAAGAACTAGTTTTGCAATTATCTCTAGTTTTTTAAGCTATGTTGTATATGATATACCCATTGGAGACCCAAAAAATACTAGTATGACTCATGTGAGATGTATAGTTGCTCATTTTTTATGACATAATTTTGTTTTTTTAAAGGATGGTTCCTTGGACCAAAATGACCAAAGCACAATTATTATTAAAAAAAGAGTTTGTAGGAGTCTAAAATATGGGTTCATTTTACAATATTTTTCATGTAAGGGCATAAGATCAGTAGTGAGGTCTTCGAACTAGGTAATGTCTTGATTTAATCCCATGTTGGCTAGGCCATTTGCAACTGTGTTTGCTTCTAAATAAACATGTGTGATGATATAGTTGAGATCATTAAGATAATGGGTGCAATCCATCAAATGAGTAGTAACTAGACAAGCAATATGAGTTATGCCATTCCAAATCGCTTTCACAATAGTCTTCAAGTCACTTTCGATCTAGAGATTTTTTCATCCAAGGAGCTTGGAGAAGGAAATAGTATGTATTAAACTCATCATATCAGCTTCAAGAGAAGTGTCAATGCCAAAACTACCCATGAAGCATCCAAGGATCTGACCGAGGTGATTTTTGAAGATAGCACCACATCCCGCTGGACCTAGATTTCCTTTGGAGGTGCCATCAATATTAATTTTGATCCATCTAGGAAGAGGATCTCTCTAGAAAACTTCTAGAATGCGATGGGTTTGATAAAAATTGCATTTAATTTGTAGACGTCGCAGTATTCCAAAGACATGCATAGTGTTGTGACAATGACCCTTTTGCATTGAAGTAGCTTCATGTATAGAAATAAATATCTGCATTCGACCTACATTTTGATTGAGTGAGTAATTATTATGAATAATAGCATTCTAATCATACTAGATAACATGATGGATCTCAGAAACTGCAGTTAGCTAAAGGTTCTTGATTTGCTGAGAGCCTTCCATTTCTACACATTTCTTAAGTTGAGTTTTGATGGAGTCAAGAATCAATCATCTGGAATCAAAAATGTAAAGAATATAGTTCCAAAGAGAAGAATTAGTAGCACTAGAAATAAATATGTGGTTATCATCTTCTCTATGTTGATTACATATTTTTCACTTAGAAAAGAGCTGGATTCCAAATGATTGAAGGAAAGTCTTTGTGGGGACTTTGTTGTGAGAAAGACGACATATGAGATTAAATCTTGAAGGTTTGATCCAAGGCTTGTTGAAATATTTTATCCAACTATAATCACTATCAGAGTTACAAAAATAATGATTGTATAAATTTTTAGAATTAAGAATAGCATTGTGAGCAGGTTCCCAAATTAAAAAATCATTAGTGTTAGCGAAAAAGTAGTTATCAATGATGTTCAGAATAGTATCATGGAGGTGATCATGTTGAGAGTTAAGAATTTCCCTAATATAGAAGTTGGTATTCTCAGGGGTTTGATCAGGATATATCATAAAAATTAAGGCCGTGTCAGTCCAGTTATCCATCCATAATTTCATGGCGGAATCTCTTGATACCATCCATCTATAATTATTCATAATATTGGAGAAAGATTGTTTGATGGATGGACAAATGGAGGAGTTAATGAAATTATATTTTCCCATATTAATTTTATCAAGAAATCTATTTTTGAGGAAATTAATATCTTCTGAAGTATTTTGAAGAAGGTTCCAAGTGAGACAAGCTTGAAGGGATTCATTAAAGTAATTTATATTTTTTATATCGATACCACATTTTATCTATGATTTGTATTTTAGAATTTTTTATGTTTTGATGAATAGTTTTTTATATTGTTTCCACTATGTTTTTATGGTCATTTTTACCTAAGGTTATAGTCTCCCCATTGGTTTTATCTCAACCCTCACCGATAGTTAGTAGTCTATAGCATACATAGAGGTATGTTTGAAGTGTGTGACACCAGGTTTTATCAAGACCCTCCCCCCACTGAGAAACCCACCTAATCCTATAGTGAATACCTATAATAAACTTCATGTTATAAATAAAACTAATATCCCACAATAACCACAATGCTTTAAAGTTTTAGACAAGTACAAGTCTCTAGAATAAAATAGGAAAATAAAACTACCAAGAAAGAAACTCCAACCACAACTCCCATATTTGAGATATTAAGGACCAAATTGATCTTTAAAACACTATTAAATAACTATAAAATATATTTATGTATATAGGGGTGAGAATACATGTATACTCAATAGGATCATCCTCAATACCTATCATGAAAATTTGGAAGAAGCATACTAATACCTCGGTGAATAACTAGTAGAATCAGCATGCACCTACACCAGGTCAACTAACCTATCATCATCAAGGATCACTCACCAAATATCACATCCAAGTAAAATAATATAATATAAAAAATATAACAATATGGTAACCCACAACAACTTCCCCACTGGTTTGTTTCACTTATTCCCCAATGGAAAATTTCTTGGCACTCACATACCTTATATATCATCATAATCAGATCCATACACCTATATATCACATAACTACATCATAATACCATAACCATATATCCATATCCACATACCACACATCCATATACCAACTACACATCACATTTCCATCATAGTAGGGTATCGTGAACATGATGGAAATTAAGATCATGCCCACCTTCTACAATTAATTCCCCCATTGTATGCCATATCATCATCCCATAATCATCAAATCAAACATACTTTTGAATTTTGTCCATCATAGCCTATGAATATAAACCTCATATCATTACAGTAATTCCATTTCCATAAGAGAGAGCAAGGAAGAGGGATTAGTCAACTATCTATTCCCTTTCCAACCTTGATGTTTTGGGAAAAAAACCTGAAACCCAAAACATTTTTGGATTGGTAAGGTTATCTAACATGAGTGGGGGTACATATAAAATCATAAGAAAATACATCATAATTATGTTATAATCACAAAAAAACAACCCTAATGATTAATGCCAAGTAGCACTATAACAACCCATAACCAACACCACATCTCCAAAATCATTCACTAACAACTACTACCACTTCTATAATATCTACCAATCCTGCAATTCTAGATAAATAATCAAAAAAACAAAAATAGATTAATTTTTAATTATTTATCCATCCAATTCAATATTTTCTATTTACTATACATATTATGCTTATTATACAATTAATTAATCAAAATTTATAACTAACCATTTATAATCCAATTCCCACATTTATCCCAACTACTAATAACTATAGAAAATAAAAAAAAATACTTAAACCCAATTAAATTGGGGAAACTACATGGATCAAAAATCACCAATTAGCACTATTGAAGACCATATTTTTATTAAATTCATTTAGATCAAGATCATCTTAAATGATTTATTTAAGGTCCCTTTTAGTTCTACCTCTATCTCTTTTAATAATTGAATTATTCATTAATTTTACCTTATTAATAGGTGAATCCTTGGGTATTATTATAACTTGTCCAAACCATCTTAATCTAGTATTAGTCATATTCTCTTCAATCAAAGCCACTCTAATTTTTTCTACCCTTATTTTTTAAAATGTCTCATTCAAGACCAACACTCGCTATAATATAGAATAGTTGGTCTAATAACAATCCTATAAAATTTTACCTTAAATTTCAAAGGAATTTTATGATCATAAAGAACCCTAGAATCCTTTCCCCATTTTATCTATCCAGTTTGAATCATTTGAGAAACATATGCATTAATATCTCAATCACATTGTAGAAATGAATCTAAATATAAAAAAAGGTCAACTTTTGAAATAATGTGGTCTCTTAATCTCACATCCATAATATAAATAGATAATCCCTTTACTAAAATAATACTCCATATATTCTTTTTTATCCCTATTAAGACATAAAACTTTTGATTCTAAACTCTTTCTCCAAAGTTATAACTTTAAATTGATAGTCTCTTTGTATTCTGCAACTAGAACTATAATATACGAAAAAATCATGCAATAATGTATCTTATCTTTAATTTGTTTTATAAGTTCACCTAAGACCAAATAAAAAGTTATGGGGTTAAAGATAAACCTTAATGTAATCATATCAAGATTGGGAGGTCTGTAGTGTCACCTACTGGAGTTCTAACTCAAGTCAAACTCCCTTCATACATATCTTGGATGAGTTTAATATATTCCACAAACATCCCTTTTCTTTAAAGAGATTTTCATAAAGCCATCTAGGATCTTTATCATATGAATTTTATAAATCAATGAAAACCATATGAGAATCTTATGTTTTTTGTCAATAATACTCCATTAGACCTCTAATCAAATAAATTCCTTTCATAGTTGAACTTACAGTCATAAAAAAATTGATTACCAAAAACTTCAATTTTCTTTTGAATAAATTGTTTAATCACTGTCTCCCAAAGTTTCATGGTATGAATCATAAGCTTAATTCCTCTATAATTACCATAAATTAAAATTTATCCTTTATTTTTATAAATAGGTTCAATATAACTCTTCCTATATTTATTATAAATTTTATTAAATTTCATAATGTCATTAAATAACTTAGTAAACCAATTAATACCTAACTTCCCTAAATATTTCAACACTTAAATGAAGATGTTATATAACCCAATTTCTTTACCATTTTCTATCCTTTTTAAAGAATCTTAAACATTAAAAGTATGAACATTTTTATAATATTTGTAATTGATCTCTTATCTACTAATAGTTAGATTATCTAACTTTAAACCACTCCTTAGTTCTTCACTTAATATATTATTAATGTATCACCCACATCTTTTCTTAATTCCCCCATCCTTAAAAGGGTACATACTTCTTTATCTTTTAATCATAAAAAATAATCTAAATCACTATATTTTTTTCCATACCTCTAGATAAACTTTAGATTTTTCTTTCATTATTCTTAGTATGTCATGAATGGTATTTCTCCTCAAAAACTTGATATTTATCCTCAATAACTTATTTCTTAGCCTCCCTATGAGAAACAAGATATCAATCCTAAGTATATTCATTACTACAAAGGATTAAAGCTTTAAAAAACTCTTGTTTAATTTAAATTTTTAGTTGAAAATTATTATTCCACCACCATGATTATTATAATTTAGTAAAAAACCCCTTTAGATACTATTAGAATAGAAGTAGATATTGTGAACACTTTTATCTACCTAACTCTACATGTAGTTAGCGGTTCCTTGAACATCCCAATCCACTTCATTAAAAAAAATTCTTAAATTTAATTATAAGGTTATAATTTAGTTTCCAAAATCAGATTCTTGGATTACTTAATTTTTTTCATATTCATCTTATAATTCTTAACTTGTAATTATAAAACTAATAAACAATGTTGGGTGCTCAATATTTAACCATGTATAACTTTTAGAATCCTTAATAAATCTTCTATATGAACATTTTACCAAGAAATAATCAATTTGGGATGTTGTGACTCTTTTTTTATAAGTAATATACCAACCAAAAAACCATCACTTTTGTAATGACCCGACTCTTTGGAAAAGGTATGGATCGTTATTTTTGCTTTCAAATCTTTCCTTTAAGCTTGTTTAAGGTGTGTAACGTTCTAAGGAAGGTTCGGGGAGTGTCCGGGTCTTGTTCGGAGCCCAGGAGTTGGAGAAATGGACTTACAGACAGGGGCGCACGGCCTGCGCATGGCATGCGCATGGTTTGGGTAAACTGTACGGCCTTTGGTTTGAAGGTAGTGGGATGTGCACAGTTTGCGCACGACATGAATAGTAAAGTTGCACGATTTGGGTAAACCATGCGGCCCTACTTTCTAGAGGCAGTGAGGTGCGCACGGTTTGCGCACGGTTTTCTAAACCATGCGCCTAAACCGTGCGACCCTGATCTAGGTAAAACTTTACAATTTTTCTATTAATTATATTTAAGCCTAAAACCTATTCCTTTCTCCTACCCATGGATATAACCAGAGGGGAGCCTCCTTTGAGCTCCAAAACCCTCTCATCACTCATTCTCTTGTCGTTTCTTCCCCTAGTGTCCGTTCTTTGATCCGTCGAAGGCATTGGATCACCCAAGGTATCGCTAACCTCACACACTCCTTTATCCTTGGAAAATCTTGCTTTCCGTCGTGTTATTTTGATGCAGGATCATATGCCCTATTTTTAGGGCATTGAACTGAAACTCAGATCACTCCTAATCTACTTCGAATCTGAGGTCAATATCGAGCGAGCCTACGTCTACATCCCTAAGGTAGGTGGTCACATGGTTTCCATTTTGGGTTTTCATCATTCTTGAGTTTATTTTGTCATGCTATGGTTTGCCTTTTTTCAAACCCCTTATTTATATTGACTGCTTACTATCTAAATGACCCTTGTGATAGGAGGGTATGGGAACTACCCTCGTTTGGGTATTTGGGTACTGTATGACCCCGGTATGGACACCCATAGGGGTTATACCTTGATTTTTAGCCCTTTTTCACCTTTGGACCTTATGGGTATGTATTGAAAGCCATTTTCCATGTGAGGAAAATGGGATGTTTTGGTTAGGGTTTGGCTAGGATGAGTTAGCCTAAACCCCTTTTATTATTTTAAATGCATGTTTGCTTGAAATGTGATTATGTGATATTGTGAGATGGAAATGCCATGTTTTATTGATATGAATGTTATAAGAAGTGTATGCCTTATAACCTATACTAATTAAATAATAAAGCTTCGGTTTAGGGGTAGACTGTTAGAGCTCCCCTATGTTACGGCTTCGGGCTAGGGGCAGACCGTGAGAGCTCCCCTAATTGAATGATAAAGCTTTGGGCCAGGGGTAGACCATGAGAGCTCCCCTATGTTACGGCTTCATGTTAAGGGTAGACTGTGAGAGCTCCCTTGAATCATTCTTAAGCCTTCGGGCTGGGGATAGACTATGAGAGCTTCCCTAAGGTTGGGCTAGGGGTAGGATCGAGAGTGCTTCCCCTAGGTTAAGGACGTCCGTGAGTTCCGTCCCGGTCCAACCCAATGTATTATATATATATGTGTGTGTGTATATATATATATGTCTATCTCTAAATAAGAAGGTGACTTGTTCAGATTACTAGCCATGAGCTGTAGCAGGTAGACCCACCTGGTGTCCTTCCGGAACTCGAGCGGGAGAGTTGCTTATTGTTTTACTTTAGTTATTTACACTCTATTGCTCACTATTACTACAAACACCTATTTGGATTACACGTAGACCCCATTGGTGGTGGCCTACTGAGACTTGTCTCACACCCTACCTGGCGGCCTTTTGGGCCCCCATGTAGACTTTACTGCAGCAGGTACTAGTAGGGGCAAAGGTCGGCGTCAGGTTGTTGATACATGTGTGATCTAGCTGGAGTTCCAGAGTAGAGGATCGAGATTGTCTAGAGATGCTCATGGACTTCTTTCTTCTCTCTTTATATTACTGCATAGCTTGCTTGTCTTCTATTTCCATCGTATCAGTATGCCATGTATCTATTTTGTATCAGACACTGCCTATGAGGCTTTTTTATATTTATCTGGATTTTCTTACTTCTGTTGGTTGGTTTGTATGTTTCTTCTTTTCTCCTATTTATCCATTGTTTGTGCTTCCTCTATATCTCTTACTTTGTTGTTATTCCACTGTGTGCTCTGAAATGGGGGTAAAGTCTCCCCACTGACTCACCATTACACCCCCGCTACTAGTCGGTAGCCCCTGGACTACGGGGAGACGAGCCAGGGGTCATGTGGCCAACCGGGCTCGGGGCTCGGGTTGAGGGGCAGCCGGGTTCGGGATGTCACAAAGTGGTATCATAGATTTCTTTCTTTCTTTCTTTATTATTTGGTGACGATGGACTTGGAGAATGGGAACGCTTAGGGACTTGGTTATAAGCCGTGCTTGGGCGTTGCGAACCCATGTACGAGGAAAAACCAAGTTTCCTATTTTATATTGTTATTGATTTTTCTATTACTGTTGATATTGTTTCACCATCGGGTGCTTCGCATGATTTGTGATGTTAATGAATTTTGTGAGATTGAAATTTTTGTTTCATGGTTCGACCCGATGAAATGAGGGTTATGCATTAGAACATGCATCATAGTAGGCACAATATGATTAGGTCATGCATTTTTCCATGCCACGTCTAAATTTTCAATGAGCATTGCTTGTTTTTTATTGCCATGCCTTGTTTATATGTGTGCCTTTGTGCTATCCCTTCATTCTTATTATGTATTGAGAAATGATGTGGTTTTATTGGGTGTCACTCTTTGGTTCATAAGGTTTATGGGCCCTTATGGATCAGAAAATGACATTCCAACTAAACCAATCATTTTCTTTAAAGGAAATTCAAATTCTTTTTTAGTAGTAGTAAATGATAAATGACATCCAAGTGTGTGTCATCTTTCAAATCATGAGGAGTATGGGCCCTTATGGGCTGGAAAATTCCATATCACTGCATTAAGTAAGTTTTGAGCAGTTGTGGGTTTTTCTAAGAATTACTATGGGTATGGATAGGTGATCTTAGAGGTAGGAAGGCGTAGTACCTGTCCTAGCTTCTAGAGTTCTACCTTTATTTTTTTGTTGGTTTCTTCTTTTAAGACGTTTGTTTGTCATTGTAGCACTATACCTCTGAGACGTCCTTGAGTCGTGCATGCTGAAGGCGGCAACGATCACATTCCTGAGGTGGCGGGCCCTGATCCGCCAGTTGATCTTCCTGTCGAGCCACCTGTGGCTCCTCTTCCTATTCCTGATATGGGCGTCGATGCCTAGGTTCGTGAGGGTTTCTTGAGGATGATGCAGAATATTCAAGGCGGCATGCGACCTGCCCCAAGTATGGAAGAGTTGACCCGCGAGTTTCAGTTATAGAATCCTCTAACTTTTTCATGAGATGTCGGACCTATTGATGATGAGTCATAGCTGGAGGCGATCTGGACCATCTTTGAACATCTCGAGATGCCTCCCGAGAAGAGAGTAAAATTAGCTGTTTATATGCTACGTGATTCAGCTAGGAGGTGGTGGGACGTTATCACCCAGTTGATACAGTAGGGAGACATGGTCTGGGTAGATTTATAGGCAGTCTTTTATGACTTTTTCTTTCCCCAGACCTTGAGAGATGATAGATCTAGGGAGTTTATGAACCTGCAACTAGGAACCATGACATTAATGGAGTACTCCTCCTGATTCACCAAGCTGCAGCGTTTCTCCCCATCGCTAGCTGTCGATGATCTGATGACCGCTAGGCATTTTGAGGATGGGCTGAGTTACACCATCCGGTCTCAGGTAAATGTGTTCAGGTTGACATCTATTCCTGAGATTGTTAACCAAGCTCTGATTACTGAGCAGAATCTGAGGGAAGAAGATAGTGTGAACCATGGCGGTTCAGCACCGAAAGCTTCCAGTGGGTCTTTTTCAAGGCGGAAGATATGTTTTGAGTATTCCTGTGGGGGAGGCAGTAGTCAAGCTCCCAACACAGATAGTTCTTATATTTTCCATCAGTGCGAGAGGAAGGGACACTTCAAGGCGCAGTGTTCGTGGAACCCAGTGGAATGCAGAGGTTGTGGTAGGATGGGTCACCTTCAACGTTTCTGCAGGATTATTTCTCTAGTGCCTAGTGAGTAGGGATCTGCACCTACTCCATGATCTGGTGTTGGATCAGTAGGATCACGTCATTCAGGTGGCTAGAATACTACCGGCCGATCAGGTCGTGGCGGCAGTCGAGGCAGAGGTAACCAGGCGTATGACTCTTAGCACCAGCAGGGCGGGTCTACTCAGGGTAGTCAAGTTGTGACTCAGGGTCATGGTACCGGCTAGTTATATGCAATCAAGCCTACACCACAGGAGAAGCACGTCGGGTGATCTATAGTACGAGGTACGATCTTAGTTTCCTCTACATTGGTATCTTCTTTGTTTGATACAGGCGCGTCTCAATCTTTAATATCGGAGGCTATCACAAAGAGTTTGAGCCTCGACGTTGAGTCGTATCATGGTATGATCACGTTAGATACCCCTTTAGGTGTCTGTTCAGAGGGAGTTCGACGTTTTCAGAATTATCCCCTCGAGGTGGGCGGTTACCTTTTCGTGTGGAACCTGTATGTTCTAGATATGGCAGGTTTTGATGTAATAATCGGGATAGACTGGTCAGTTCCCTATAGAGCCTGGATTGACTGCTATCATTGGAGGGTGGCGTTTATGTCACCAGAGGGCGACACGCATATGCATAAGGTAGAATGGGATATTAGTGAAACACGAGCAGGACCCGAACAGCAGAAGTTGGGTGGTGTCACGGCACAGGTTGCCAGTCTTTATCTCGATGACCAAGGGTTAAAAACCGCTGCTTATCCTCCTATAGTGGAGCGCTTTATAGATGTCTTTCTTGATGACTTCTCTGGTCTACCTCCAGTGCGATAGGTGGAGTTTACCATTGAGCTTGTACCAAGAGCAGCACCAGTGACCATTCCTCCTCATAGGATGGCACCTAAGGAGCTTTTGGAGCTCAAGAGTCAGCTGGAGGACCTGGAAGCAAAAGGCTTTATACGTCCTAGCACTTATCCTTGGGGATCAAAGGTTCTCTTTGCTAAGAAGGTAGATGGTACCCTTCATATTTGCATGGATTACCATAAGTTAAATCAGCTGACTATCAAGAATCGGTATCCTTTTCCTAGAATTGATGACCTCTTCGATCAGCTCCGAGGAGCGAAGGTTTTTTCCAAGATAGATTTGAGGTCGGGCTATCACCAGGTGCATGTCAGGACTTCAGACATACCTCGTACAGCATTCAAGAGCAGGTATGGTCTCTATGGGTACCTAGTCATGCCATTTGGGCTTACGAATGCACCTGTAGTTTTTATGGCTCTTATGAATCGGATTTTTCACCCTTACCTTGATTCTTTTGTGGTGGTATTTGTGGACGATATCTTATTCTATTCAAGCTTGATACATGACCATGCAACCCATCTTGAGATCATGCTGAATACACTAATATAGAATCATCTTTATGATAAGCTCAGTAAATGCCAATGTTGGATAAATAAGGTTCACTTCCTGGGTCACATTATTTCTGAGTCTGGAGTTTCATTTGACCCTAAGAAGGTGAGTGTTGTAGTCTCTTGGTAGTAACCCAAGAACGTCTTCGATATCAAGAGTTTATTGGGGCTTGCTGGATATTATAGGCAGTTCATTCAGGACTTTTCACGCCTAGCAGCACCGCTTATAGCTTTGACCAAAAATGGGGTGAGATTCGAGTGGTCGGAATCTTGTGAAACAGCTTTTCAGGAACTGAAGGGCAGACTGACTTTGGCACTGATACTGATCTTGCTGGAGCCAGGTAGGGCTTATACGGTCTATTGTGATGCGTCAGGTATTGGGCTTAGAGATGTCTTGATGTAGGATGAGTGAGTCGTTGCGTATGGTTCTCGTCATTTAAAGCCTTATAAATGGAATTATCCGAGGCACGACCTCGAGCTCGCAGTAGTTGTACATGCCTTACGCTGTTGGAGACACTATTTGTTGGGAGAGCGTTTTGTGGTATTCACTGACCACAAAAGCCTCAAATATATCTTCACTCAGTGGGATCTAAATCTCAGACAATGCAGGTGGGTCGAGTACCTACAATCTTTTGATTTTGAACTAGCCTACACTCCTAGGAGAGGAAATTCGGTAGCCAATGTGCTAAGTCGAAAAACCCAGTCACAAGTAGTTCGGGAATCTGATGAGGAGTGGAAGATGATGGCCCTATTTTTGGAGATGCACATTGAGGTTCAGGAAGGTCAGGGCCAAACTATTCTCTCAACCTTAGAAGTGACATCTACTCTTCTGGAACGGGTCAGGGAAAGACAGTTATCTGGTTCGGAAGGCCTTTTCCTACGGGAAAGTGTCTCTGATGATGCCTCTATTGATTGGACCATGGATGAAGGTGATTCTTTATTGTTCCATGGGCGTGTATGGGTCCCAGAAGATACTAGAGAGGAGCTGATGAAGGATTTCCATGCCTCAGCATGGGCAGTTCACCCAGGCATCACCAAAATGTATCGTGATTTGCGACGACTATTGGTGGCCTAGCATGAAGCGGGAGATAGCTAGTTTCATCACGCGTTGTTCCACCTGTCAGCAGGTGAAGGCAGAACATCAGCATCCGGCTGGGCTTTTGCAGCTGTTGTCCATTCCATAGTGGAAATGGGACGATGTTTCTATGGACTTTGTAACTGCATTACCCAGGTCACCTCATGGCAATGATGCGGTATGGGTTGTCATCGACCGTCTGACGAAGGTTGCTCATTTCTTACCTGTGTGGGAGACCTTCACGATTGATGATTTGGGAAGGATGTATGTCAAGGAAATATTGTGCCTTCATGGAGCACCTTGATCTGTTGTCTCGGACAGAGATCCTCGTTTTACATCTCGGTTCTGGCAGGGTTTACAGAAGGCCTTGGGTACGCAGGTACTCTTGAGTACGGCCTATCACCCGCAGACTGACGGACAGACCGAGCGAACTATACAAGTACTAGAGGATATGTTACGTGCCTTTGTTCTCAATTTTGTAGGTTCATGGGAGAAACACATTCCTCTAGTCGAGTTCTGTTATAACAATAGCTTCTAGGATACCATTGATATGGCTCCCTATGAAGCCTTATATGGTAGGCCTTGTCGCTCGCCTTTGTGTTGGCTTGAATCAGGGGAGGTAGTTGTTCTAGGACCATATCTTGTGTAGGAGACTACCAAGAAGATACAGCTTATTAGGAAGCGTATGTAGATAGATCAATCTAGACAGCAGTCCTATGCTAACAAGCACTGGAGACCTCTTGAGTTCGAGGTTGGGGACCGGGTTTTCTTGAAGATCTCACCCAGGTTGGGGAAAAGACGTATACGGAAGCAGGGTAAGATTTTGTTGAGGTTCGTAGGACCCTTTGAGGTGGTGAAGTGGATCGGACCAGTAGCTTACCAGCTTGCACTTCCGTAGAGATATCAGGCCATGCACAATGTTTTTCATGTATCTCAGCTTCACCGGTACTTTTTAGATCCGACTCCAGTTTTTCAGCCTGATGAGGTTGAACTGGATATGGATGCTTCCTTCAAGGAATATCCGATGCGAATTGTCGACCGGAGCGTGAAGACACTTCGGGGTAGGTCCATTCCTCTTGTATGGGTGATATGGCAGCACGACCGGGTATAGGATGAGACCTGGGAGTGGAAGGATGATATACGATCTCAATGGCCTGAGCTTTTCACTGGTGACACCTCTTTACCCTCAGAAGGCCAACTTGGGGACGAGTTTCTTTAAGGAGGGGAGGTTGTAACGACCCGACTCTTGGGAAAAGGTACGGATTGTTAGTTTTTCTTTCAAATCTTTCCTTTAAGATTGTTTAAGGTGTGTAACGTTCTAAGGAAGGTTCTGGGAGTGTCTGGGGCTTGTTCAAAGCCCGGGAGTTGAAGAAATGGACTTACAGACAGGGGCGCACGGCCTGCGCATGGTTTGGGTAAACCGTGCGGCCTTTGGTTTGAAGGCAGTGGGATGTGCACGGTTTGAACATGACATGAATATTAAAGTTGCATGGTTTGGGTAAACCATGCGGCCCTGCTTTCTGGAGGCAGTGAGGTATGCAAGGCTTGCGCACGGTTTGGTAAACCATGTGCCTAAACCATGCGACCATGATCTGGGTAAAAATTTACAATTTTTTCATTAATTATATTTAAGCCTAAAACCTATTCCTTTCTCCAACCCGAGGACAGAACCAGAGGGGAGCCTCCTTTGAGATCTAAAACCCTCTCCTTACTCATTCTCTTGTTGTTTCTTCCCCTGGTGTCTGTTCTTCGATCCGTAGAAGGTGTTGGATCACCCAAGGTAAGGCTAACCTCACACACTCCTTTCTCCTCGGCAAATCTTGCTTTCCATCATGTTATTTTGATACAGGCTCGTATGCCCTATTTTCAGGGCATTGAACTGAAACTCAGATCTCTCCCAATATACTTCAAATTTGAGGTTGATATCGAGCGATCCCACATCTACAGCCCTAAGGTAGGTGGTCACATGGTTTCCATTTTAGGTTTTCATCATTCTTGAGTTTATTTTTTCATGTTATGGTTTGCCTTTTTCCAAACCCCTTATTTATATTAACTGCTTATTGTCTAAATGATCCTTATGATAGGAGGGTATGGGAACTACCCTCGTTTGGGTATTTGGGTACCGTATGACCCCGGTATGGACACCCATAGGGGTTATACCTTGAGTTTTAGCCCCTTTTCACCTTTGGACCTTATGGGTATGTCTTCAAATCAATTTTCCATGTGAGGAAAATGGGATGTTTTGGTTAGGGTTTGGCTAGGATGAGTTAGCCTAAACCCCTATTATTATTTTAAATGCATGTTTACTTGAAATGTGATTATGTGATATTGTGAGATGGAAATTCCATGTTTTATTGATATGAATGTTATAAGAAGTGTATGCCTTATAACCTATACTAATTAAATGATAAAGCTTCAGGCTAGGGGTAGACTATGAGAGCTCCCCTATGTTACGGCTTCGGGCTAGGGGCAGACTGTGAGAGCTCCCCTAATTGAAAGATAAAGCTTTGGGCCAGGGGTAGACCATGAGAGCTCCCCTATGTTACGGCTTCGCGCTAAGGGTAGACTGTGAGAGCTCCCTTGAATCATTCTTAAGCCTTCGGGCCGGGGATAGACCGTGAGATCTTCCCCAAGGTTGGGCCAGGGGTAGGATCGAGAGCGCTGCCCCTGGGTTAAGGACGTACGTGAGTTCCGTCCCAGTCCTACCCAACGTATTATATATATATATATATGTCTATCTCTAAATAAGTAGGTGACTTGTTCAGATTACCATCCATGATTTGTAGCAAGTAGACCCACCTGGTGTCCTTCTGGAACCCGAGTGGGAGATTTGCTTATTGTTTTACTTTACTTATTTTCACTCTATTGCTCACTATTACTGCGAACACCTATTTGGATTACACGTAGACCCCATTGGTGGTGGACTACTGAGACTTGTCTCACACCCTACCCGGCGGCCTCCTGGGCCCCCGTGTAGACTTTACTGCTGAAGGTACTAGTAGGGGCAAAGGCTCGGAGTTAGGTTGTTGATACATGTGTGATCTAGCTAGAGTTCCAGAGCAGAGGATCAATCTTGGCTAGAAATTCTCGTGGACTTCTTTGTTCTCTTTTTGTATTACTACATAGCATTCTTGTCTTCTATTTTCATCGTATCAGCATGCCATGCATCCATTTTGTATCAGACACTGCCTATGAGGCTTTTTTATATTTATCCAGATTTCCTTACTTCTGTTGGTTGGTTTGTATGTTTCTCCTTTTCTCCTGTTTATCCACTATTTGTGCTTCCGCTATATCTCTTACTTTGCTATTATTCCACTGTGTGATCTAACATGGGGGTACAGTCTCCCCACTGACTCACCATTACACCCCCGCTGCTAGTCGGCAGCCCCTGGCCTATAGGGAGACAAGCCAGGGGTCATGTGGCCAACTGGGCTCGGGGCTCAGGTTGAGGGGAAGCCGGGTCCGGGACGTCACAACTTTAATTACTAAAATATTTATAACAACCATCATTATCCACTTCTATATCACTTTCTATTTAATATCATAACTTGTCATTATCATTTTCCACTTATTAAATTCCATCCCACAACCTATCTTTTTATTAGTCATTTTTCATCAAATTTCATACCACCATAAAACTATAAATTCCAATCCAAAACACACATCCATCCACCATGTGAACCCCCGAATTGCCCTAAGGCCTTCATTTTTATTGATTTTTGATATCCCCCCTTTCAAGGGATGAGGGGGAACCCTTACCAACACCTCAAATTCATACACATCAATTACCATCCAAGACCAATCCATTCATAGTAAACAACATGACCATTCATAGTGAACCATAGCCAAAACCCAAAAAAAATACATAAAGCAGTAAAATTTTAAATCATTCATTCCAAGTAGATTCTTTAGTCTTTCATGAGAATAACTAGAGTTATAGATTATTCAAAAAACCCATTCATCACCAGCTTTAAATTATTATCCACTTATGAGATATTTTTCTAGTATGTAATCATAATAGAAAGTTCATAAAAAACAATAGAAAATTATAACATACAATTATATATTTAAACTTATGATAGAATCAATCACATAAAATAACACATGATATTATAAAGTCCATGTGATACTCTCCATACCTTAATATTTATTATTCCAATAATTGCCTTTATAAGGTCAGTCTATACCATTTATTCATATAAAAATAGTATCATCATAATTCCATGATTTTCAAAAAATAAATGAGAGAGTTTCTTGAATCCCATACCATAATTTATTACAAATGAGTAGGAAGGAGATAAATTAAGAGATATGAAGAGAGAGTTTCATATGACCTGAAACTCATGGTAGGAGAAATGTGTCCTAGTTCACAGAAGATGATCACTAGTGACTGGGGGATAGAAATAACCAAGGATCACCTATAATAATTAAATGAACATTTTTGATTCATCTAGGTTCAAATAAAATTATATAATATTTAAAAAAATAATATAACTTTTAATTTTTAAAATCACATATGCATGAATCCTACAGTGATTCTCCCAGGTGTTTCTTTCCTTAAAAATCGGGCATCCACTTAATTCCCATTTAAATCGATCTTAGTGATTCTAATAATTTAATAACATATAAATTCCTTAAAATATGGTTTCAATATCATAGGGGTGAATAAATTTATATTTATATTTTAAAATCCTGATTTTTATGATTTTATGATTTAAAATTTTATTTTAAATTGTAAAATACAATTCTAGGTTAAGTATAGAAGTATGAAATATTTTACAAAGGGGTGACCCTCGCACTAGGAGGAAAAATCTTATTTAGAAGGGAAAGACCCTTATGTGAAAAGGAAATGCCCTTAAACAGGGGTAGAATGACTCTTACACATTCTGAAAACTTACTCTTATATTCATAGTAAGGACTCTTATGAAATCATAACACTCTTATAAAAATCTAAAAGACTTATGATTTTTGAAATGAATCTTATGAAATTCAAAAGACCCTTATGAAAATAAAAAAAGAATATTATACTAGGGAGATTTACTTTTATGGAGAAATAATGAATCATTCATAGGGAAAGGTTACTCCTTACACAATAATAAAAGACTCTTATGTTTCTATGATTTACTATTTCATTTCATGATTTATTAACAAATGAATCACACAATACAGGGATTAATCTTGCATAACCCAAAGGATCTCTCATGAAATGGAAAAATACTCATACAAAATATAGAAGAATCTCACGATTTCAATATATGACTCTTATGTCTCATTAAAAATATAGATAAATTCTTAATGTAAGGTTCATTTCTAGACTTAGTTGAAAATTCAACTAAAACTCAAATTGAAAATTTAACTCAAAAACAATATAGATTAAACTTAAAAGTTGTAGGATTAGATTCCTATCTGAAAATATTCTATAAATTTGATACCAAATCCTCTAAAACTACTAAGGAACATCATGGGACCCCAACAATGCCTAAGTAAAGACAAAAGGAGGGCTTTGTAAATCTCATGTCCTTACATCATATAACTATAAAATGATCACCATCCTTGAGAATCCAAACTAAAACCAAAATAAAAAAAATGAAAAAGTATAAAAGTCATAGGGATATGACTCTCAAATAGGATGGATTCACTACCAATACCATATAGGAAAGCTTGGAGTTATATCTATGACTCACTTCCATCAAGGAAACTTCCAGAATTACACCTCTAAGGAAAGCCAAAATATAGCAAGGGAAGGTAGACTCACAACCTACCTCACACTAACTACTCATTTATATTAAACCATATTTAAAAATAAATACCCATTTTAAACAATCTATAAATCATTTTAAATCTATTAAGTTTCTTGAAAATGAACCCTTTAAAAACTTTTATAGTCATTTATCAATTTCAATAAAGAAAGAATACATTTTATTTTATAGAAATAAATGCACACCTTTTTTCAAAATAGAATTTTAGATTCAACTTTAAGACTCACCTTAAAATTATTTAGAGTAGGTTTACCTAACTATGACATGCCTCACTTCCCAACCATATTTAACTACCCATCAAATACTAAGAGATACTCTAAGCCTCGAAACATTTATCTAGATGAGGTTCCATTGAAAAACATTGAGAATAGAGTAACTAACTTGCTTCAAGATACCTCAAATGAATGGTAGAAAATACTAGTAGTAGTTCTATATTCTATAATTTATGGTAGTAAAAATCATAACACTAGCAACAAAATGTCAATAAAAAAATAACACAACATCAACCAATCATGCATGCTTTCAGCAGGCAAGGACTGAACTCGGATGACTTCCATTTATCAATTCTAGTAACATCATCCTTTCATTACTGCATTAATTAATTTAGTCTATTTTGATAAACTTTCAAAGAAACAATAAAACCAATTATAATAGGATAATATGACAAAATTAAACTCTTAAATAATTAGTAACAATGCAGGATTCTACCATACAACGTAACTTAGAAACTAATAGCTAGCATCTAGTAAACAGTAGCTAATAAATAAGAAAATAACAGCTAGCTGCCACCCCCATATAAAAAAAATTGTTTAATTCTTAGTAAATTTCCATGGAAACCATACCTTTTCATTATCAACCACATCCCCCACACAATATCATATTATATCTTACCAAATTTGTCAAAAAAACATCACAATACTCTATTTCAGAAAGCTAAAACTTGAAATGATAATTCAAAAACCACAATAATAAAAATTGAGGTTTTAAAGAAACATGTCATTAATATGGCATTCTAGTATTTAACTAATCAAAAAAATACTATCAATAATTGTATAACATTTATCTATCCTTTGTGGAACCATTTTTTATAAGGTTTTCATGGCATATTTGAATGTTTTTTTTGGGTAGTGGAAGTGGTTGGTCCCATTCCCAACAATTTTTTCCAACAGTTTTTTGTATAAATCCTTATAAATGGATGAACATAAACCTAGAATATTCATAGATAAGGTCATTTCACATATAATTTATAATTAATTTATAATAATAATTTCCTCATCTTGATAATTCTTTCATCATTGATGATCAATTAAATAACTGCTCATGGATTGTCATTTCAAAGAAGATTCCAAAGTATAATTCCTTTAGTGGTATCCACACATGCTCTAAAAATCTCAGAACATCATCATTTATATTTAAAGTTCCATAACTGAGGAACCAAAATTATTATGTCATTCACTTTTGTTCATAAAAATAATTCTTCTCAGTCTTGAAATAATCTTTTCTCTTTTTCTCTCAGTGTTGAGTGGGAGGAGGAGAATTATATCTCATTATTGAGAGCATTCTTGAGAGGTTATCTCTAGTGATTCAAGAGAATTATATGGAGATAATATTGTTATGAACGATAATTCGCCTTACACTAGAAATGATATGAGTTGTGTTATATAATTAGGGTTAGGAAATTAGTTATTTTATAAAGGACCTTAAATAATTTATTTATTCTAAGTAAACCCCACATCTAATAATAATAATGTTGTTGTTTTTTTTTTGTTTTTTTTGTTATAATTATTGTTATTGTTATGATTATTATGTTTATTAATATTATTATTTTATATCATGATGTGAACTAACTCATATATATTAAAATATATCGTTTTCATTGGGCCCTTAACTCAACCCATCAATCTTCATCGGTATTTATCAAACCTTGTTTCAACCCAAGGTAGGGTGGCTCGATGCTTGATTGAGAGGGGATATTTCTAGATGAACAATCTTAACATTGGGTCACCACTCCTATCTCAAATGGTTTCCAATGAGTTTTATTTTTTAATAGGAAACACCCAATAGCTCCAACATCTATGACATGAGACATTGCTACAGAACTTGTTTCTAAAGGTAGGTTGTCATTGAGGTTTCTCACCAATGACACTTAGAAACTCACATTGGTTAATAGGATAGGTGATTGAGATCATTAAACCCTATTAGGGGGAATTATTATCTACTATATGACTCTATTATAGATTTAATTCATGTTTGTGAATCTTTCCCAAATCACTGTATGGGACTGGTTACACTAATGCTAGTAATTTTTTATTAGTATATATTGATGTGAATGTTTTTACATATCATAGGTATCATGTAAATATGAACATATGTATGTATCAAATTTTTTTCATAAATTACACCATATGTATGTATTAGACGTTCTCTATATGGTTACTTAGAAATGTTGTTTTGTAGGTCAGTATATTTTAAAGCCACCTAGTTGGGAACTCTAGAGTTTATCATTATCCTAGAAGGTGGTGGGTGGTTTTGGTGTTGTTATAAATTCCATGAAGGGAATTAATATGTATAATTGTGTGAGGAATTATAAACCATATAGTTTGGTTCCACTTAACAGGTAATTTCATACCTTTTAAGTTCATGTGATAAGAAATGGTTTGTGTTGTTTAACATATTTTGTTAAGGATGAGCAGGAAAAAATGCCTAGAAATTATTGGTGTAGGAATTTAAAATGAGTGGACCTTTCTAGTTGACCTTGAAAGTAATATGGTCCAATGAGGATGGGTTGATCTCATAGGGGATGTGTCCCTATTAGGGTATATCTTTTCAAGAATATAGCCTGATAAGGGTGATATAATGAGGCACCTAAGAGGAATACATCCCTCTAAGTGAGGTGTAATTATATCAAATATATGGCCTGACGAAAGGATAATCCATGGGTAATATGGACTTAATGAATGGAACATCAGCCTTTGGGGAATATGTCCAAGCAAGGGATGGTCATAGGTGATCTCATAAGGAATATGGCCCCATGAGAATCGATAAGGAAGATTAGTGATGTTGAGTTTGAACCTCAAATAGGTGTTCGATATATCCCATCAAAATAGGAATAAAATCCCACATAATTCAAATGACATAGTTTAATGTCATGTCACAAGATTATGCCATATAGTTTAATGTTATGTGGTAAGGACCTTTTTGTGTAGTTTAATGTCGTATAACTAGAATGTTAACCATGTATTTTAACATCATATTGTGTGGATGTATGTGATAATTATAGAATTGAGTGGGGAATATGCATATGAGGATTCCCTTTGAAAACTTCATCAAGAATATATTCCTTTAAGAAGAGAATATGGATTGGGGCTTACACCTAGGAAGGAATCATTGTAGTTACGATAATGGCATGATCAAACCATATCACCAAGATCATGTGAGTTGTGATCAGTGTGAGAAACAAGATATAATGAAGGATCAGGTTCATTACATGGGAGTGTGACACTAGGTTTGAATGGGGCTAACACACTAAGGTTACCTAAGGATATTTCTCTCTCCTTGGATTTTTAATGATTAATAATTGATTAAGTTTTCAATAGGAACCTCTTGGGTCTCATTCCCAAATAGAAAATCCTTCCTTCCATATTCTTGTCTATTTCTAGGCTAGGATAGGATACAAAATTTAGAGGTAGGTGAGGTATGACATAAAAAAATAGACTAGGGGATTACTCCAAAAGGGATTCCCTATTAGGCCCAACTCATGTGACCAAGAATAAATCCACTATTAAGCTAGAAGAGACTTCTCTGGTGTCTTCTTGATAGGGATTTTCGTTATCAAGGGAATCCATGATTTTGGTTCCCCAAGGGTTTTAATTATCTAGGATGATATTGGTGTTAAATTCCATAGAGATCCCTAATGGACATCTTTGGGTAAACCAAATCACCCTTAGACTCAACAGAACATCTCAAGAAACCCAAGGAAGATGTGCGTAAGATCTAAAGTACGCATAAAAAACAAAATTCTACACGGAAGACCCTTATGTTCTCAATACAGCATCAAATGGGACCTTTTCATGCAATCCCACCATGGATCGAAGGAATAGCTACATGGAAACCCTATTTCATGACTAAAATCTTGTGCACCTCCACTGAGCCATTTTCCTATATATTGAAGTGCACCCCCCCCCCCCAACACACACTTCTTCATTGTGATCTCCTAGAAGTCAAAATTTCACTCTTCTATGTGTAAGACACCTCTTCCATGACAATGAAAAAACATGAACCCCTTAAGATACAGCATTTCACATGACGAGTTCCCTAGGGGTCTACCTTTGTGTGGAACCATAGTGGTTTGACCCTCGCCAGTTTCATTTAGGCCTAAGGAAAGTGCATGTAAAGACCCTTCTTGTGCATGCTTCCTTCACTTACGTGCAATCTTATCTTACACAAAACCCCTTACTTTTTTTTGAAACCCTTAAATATTTCACGCACACATTCATTCAAGCTCCATGGTATTCCTTTACTCTAAATCACCATGTTTGATCCCCTATTTCATGCATCTACCATGTCTTGTGTGCACCTCCTCTGTGCCTCCCTCTATTCTTGCGTGTAGTGATTTATTGGTCCCTCAGAAGGTTTCCCCTATTTCTTTTCCCTACCTATTTATTTTCATCATAGGTATAATAATGGATTTTTCTTTTTAGAATAGCTACACTAACATGGACCTTGCGACTGACCAATCCTCCGCACTATTCCACCCTAGCAATGTTGATGCCTTCCCATCCCCAAGGGTTGGTGAGTGTCATTAATGTAATCCCAAGGGGTAAGAAGTGAGTTCCCCCCATTCGTGTTGTAGGATGTAAAACTTCCTAGATCCATTGTTCTTAGCACATGACATTAAAATATATCCTCACCCCATGTGATGCACATGAGGTTCCATTCCTCGGGCATTTTTCATTCTCACTCATCTCCATAGGAGTGAGATCTTCCTCACATGGAATGAGATCTTCCTCACACGGAATGATATCTTCCTCACGCAGAATGAAGTCCTCCTCACATGGAATGAGATCCACCATGGGAATCTTCTATGTGTAATCCCCACACCATCTCTCACTAATGCATCTTTCATGATGTGATTGTATGGTCTTCTACTTCCTCTTGTTTCTCACACTGAGCATGACTCATGTGGGCTTAGAGGTTAGTAGTGACTATGGAATCCACCTCCACCATGGGTATCCCTCCTCAAGTAATCCAAAATCTCTATCACCGTGGTCCTCTATTATGTGTAATACCCATACCATTATGAATTACATAGACTTTGATTCCCAACTAACTTGGATATGTAGGAAGCCTCCCTTAGGTTCAATCCCATAATCTTCATCCATCCTGATCTTCTATGGGACACATCCCGAGAAGGCCATGCCCCTCACCTGGGATACCTCATCTCCTCCAAGACTATAGGGAATCTTATATGTGTAAGCCCCAATTCCCCTATTCAGAACTACATGGAATTTTCTTCCTGGTCACCTGGGATATTTAAGAAACCTTATTAGGGTTAAAGTCCAACATTATCATATTCACCCATTCTATTCATTCCACCCTAATACCTCATCCATGCCCATCATGATTATTACCTAGGACACCACATTCTGGTGAGATCATGACATCCATCTGGGTCATTCCTACATCTAAGCCCCATCCACATCATCACTACTCCTAGAAGCACCTGAGCAACTAACCATGTGTAAGACCACATATCACTCATCATCCAACAAAGAGAATTCCTCTTACGATAAGAATTTACAATGCATAATATTCACAACATCCCTCACAAACTATGTGGGTTTTGATCCCTATATTCTAAAAAGGGTACGTATGACGCCTCCCTAATGCTCAATCCCGACCAATGGTAAACCTTGGTGCCTCCCTCCTAGGGACATACCCCTTTACGATGTGACATCTTCCATTTATGGGACACACCACCCAGGTTCCACTCTCATAGGGCGTTTTGACCCATCCATATGGTAAACCTTGGTTATTCCCTCCTAGGGACATACCCCTTCATAGTGTGACATCTTACCTTTATGGGACACACCACCCAGGGTTACTCTCATAGGCATTCTGACCCATCCATCTGGTAAACTTTCCAGATGCTCCCTCCTAAGGATGTACCATTATGATCTGCCTTTATGGGGTGTTATGATCATTCCACTCCATCTCTACAAGATGTTAAACTCACAAACTATTATATCTACCTTGTGTTAAAAATGGGATTCCTGAGGAAAACATCAGAAGACATGCCTATGGCATAAGATACCCCACAATCGATGTGGGATGCCTCGAGTTCTACGCCCATAAGAAGACCTCCTATGAGGAAGAATATATGTGAGAAATGTTCTAGATTCCAGACATGCTAGAAATTCCCAACAAGACTACTCTTCTGACTGAAGGTAGCTACTCTGACTAGACCCCTTGGAATGTCTAGAAAGAAGCAATGTAATTAACTAGTGTCCACAAAGTGATGGAACTGGGAATTAGTTTTTTTAATGTCTTAATCTATAAGTGACACTCGGACTAGTGAAAATTACAAGGAGGAATCCATAAAAGGAGGAACCGACACCCCATCATCCCATTTTGATCAAGGAGCAGATATCATTTAGAAATTGATGAATATCACCCGCCTTTAGAAAGTGGTAATGTGGGGCAACAATTTGCACCAGAAAAAAATAAATGAAATGTGTGGTGGTGTTCCCCAATGAAATAATCGGAAATAGAAATGGTGAACCTGACATGAAACTCTTCTCCTCGACATGGGGACTAGTAGCGTTCAAGACATTAGTAGATAAGAATGTCACCAGATCCAAATATCTAGTGTCAGGTCCTACCAAGAAAATAGTGGGCCTAGCGTGGAACTCACCAGAATTTGGAGCAGTTAATCATTGGGAATTTAGGTCTGTGACATCATCAGCATGGATCTCTATCCAACCATGGAATATTGGATGGTGTTGGGGTATTGGGAATTGATTTATTTGTATCCATATTGACAACTAAATCTTCCTACTTTACAAGACCCCAACTATAGGAAACCAATCTCCCCCTGACCGTAGATGTAGGGATAGAAGGAACATGAATGAGGCAATCCTTCATGACTCCACCACAGCCATGACTTTAGCTACAGATATATCTATTGGGAACCCATTCCCCATATTACCCTTAGATATTGTTTAGATAAGGGTGATAGACACACTCGTACATCGGTAAAATTAAGAATAATTTATTCCCATGAGGGATATGGCCCTCCAAGACCTGGAGGATTTTGTGCCTCACTAACACTGATTCCCCCAAGGTTCATTCAGGGAGCCAATGCTCCCCACTCCCACATCCAACCAATTTGGGAGCCTCTTCTATAAATGTTCATATGAATCACTTCCCTATGCCAATGAGGTAGGGGATGTTCGATTCATCCTAGCTATGACTACTTCTCAAGAGCTTCTAAGGAGGTCTCCTGCTATGAATCATCAATGCCACCAATGACTAATCCCTCAAGATGAGGAACAGGTGGACTAAACCCCTACTCTATTGGCCTTGGTTTGGATAACCTGACACCAACATCAGGCACAAGCTTAGGAGGATGCTCGTCAGGGGGTATTATCTTCCATAGCTTCAGTGGACCATGCCACCCTCAGTGAATTCCACTAGTTCCCTAGCACTGCGGAGTAGGGACTCACCAATTCCTGATTGGAATTGAGACCTCATTCACCCCATGGGAAGTCTAGGTTGACTCTTTAAGTCTTTGGCACCACCAAAAACCATCGCGGTCAAACCCATGACAATGAGATCTAGTACGAAGTCCCTCCTTGTACTATCTCTAATAAGAGTGGAGGTCCTCCCCACTTTCACACTCAGTATGGAGGTCCTCCCAATGTTCCTAGTATTCTTCCAAGTGGAGGTCCTCCCCACCTTGTTGAAATCCATCACAAAGGTCCTCCTCGTGCCTATAGTCCCCGATACGGAGGTCCTCCTATGTCATGATTTATCAATATGAAGGTCCTCTTCACACCATTTCCATCCCAAGCAGAGGTCCTCCCCATAGAAGAATCGAAAAAAGTGAATTCCATCCTCACTTTATCACCAGTCAGTATAAAAGTCATCCCCATGCTACCACCACTAATTGGCATGGAGGTCTTCCTCATGAAACCAACAGTCAACATGGAGGTCCTCCACATGTTTCTATTAGATCAAGTAGAGGCCCTACCCACTCTAGCGCTCATCACCATGTAGGTCATCCTTGTGCATCCAGCAACCAGTACAGAGGTCCTCCCCATACTCATGCATCCCAATATAGAGTCCCTCCTCATGTCCTGTTTGATATATGTTGAGGTCCTCCCCGCTCCAGTACTCACTAAAGAGGAGGTCCTCCCCTCCCTCATAACCAACATGTAAGTCCTCCTTATACTCTTGAAGACTCAATCAGAGGTCCTCCCTACTACGTCAGCACCTAGAGTGGAGGCCCTACCCACTTTTATAGTAGTCCAAGTGGAGGTCCTCCCATCTCCGAAGATAACCGATATAGAGTTTCTCCCTATATCCCAAAAAATCAATGTGGAGGTCCACCCCACACCACCTCTCACTAGAAAAAAGGTCCTCCTCCTGATGACACACCTCCCTGACTTGAAGATCCATCTTGGGGTAGAAGGGAGAATCATTGTCACTAAAGGAAAAACTTCAGGAAGAACCAAGTTGTTATCAATCCAGTCCAATTCTATGATTTTGAAGTGTAATCTAACTCAATGATGGAGCCTTCACCCCAAGCCTCTACATCAGAGTCTGGGGTAAGAGCTTGGTAGGTGAGATTCGTCATCCTAGAAGGTGAGATCCACAAGATTCCCAAATCCCTTCATACATACATGCAAGAGGAGGAAGATCTGGATCCCTTCTAGGGTCTCACAGTACAGTCGTCTCTATCATCATTGGTTTTATTCTATACATCTACTCGAGATCATAGAGATTTTTCTTGTAGTTTAATAGACGATGATAACCCACCATAATTTTCACCAACATCCTCTTCCTCGCACATGAGGTAGTGTTAAATACCCCATCCTATAGATACATGAAGATTTTGTTAGTACCAACTCCGAGAGATGACCTATCATGCGGAAACCAGTTATCTCACACAACAACTTCTTCGTTGGCCATTCCACTACTGCACTGACTCAGATCAGTGTCATTTCTAGTTTATCATCCAAAACTGGTATAGGCCTGGGGAAACCAATAGTTAGATCCCACTTTTAATTAGGGAATCTTGTGGGACACCCATAATACAGATCAGTTGTCCAAGATGTTCTGGACGATTGAAATTCCCAACTTCTACATTCTGGAGTCACTCACCCAATATGAGGTCATTTGTTTTCACTCGACTATCTGGGTGATGCATTTCTACCTTCCTAGTCTTCAGTTGGTCTAACCCAAGATTCGGAATCAATTTAATTACATCGACCAGTAGTGCTGCATGGTCGAGTTGGTAGTGATTCCCTTCAGCCAGAACTCTGCATCAACCGACTACCACTAAACCCTTTAGCAAAGATGCATTTAGAGGTTCACAGTGCTTCACAAAATTATTGAATAGATATCCTCACACGTGTAGATCTAGGCCTAGGGGCAGTACACTAGTCTCTATTTTACTCCCATCATGCAGCATTTTGACCTACCTGGCGACATTGAGGATATGTCTCTGGGCACCATTACAGTGAACATGGTTTTCCCTGATCTAAATAAATATAGGGACATTAGCATGGGATCCGATGGAGAGAACCCTTCCCCTAGGGAAGCACAACATCTGGTGGACCCCACATGAATTCTCACTTGCTAGTAGAGGTAATAACTCAGCCTTGTGGATCCATCTGGACCATTGTTTGTTGGTAAGAATGTGAACAAAGGTATGGATCAGATCAGGACCTCCAAACCACCTGACTCATCTGATGTTGCGCAATAGAAAAAGGTTGTTCTCACTACGGTCACCTTGCTCCAGCAAATCGTAGATCAAAGGAGGCTCATTGATGAGCTAATCACTAAGAAACTTGATGAGTATCGCCTAGAATATGGTGATCCTTGACACATTCTTTTCCCTCCTCCACTGGGGCGGTAGGGGCAGCCAGAGGTCCTTCTTAGCCAGTTGCCTCCCATCGATCTCAAAAATCATGTGCATCCTGAAAGGGTAGAGAAATAGGTCTATAGAAAGAGATTGTGGTATGTGTATCTGAATCCTCATGATCACCATGATAATACCCCTCAAGATCCTGATTGATCTATTCCATAGGTAGTTCCACAGGCTGCTTCAACAGCCTCTCTACGAGATGATGATCCTACCTATCATTTTTTTGAGCCTATAAATGCACTGGTGGTCAGGAATCCTCATCAAGACATGAATCCCCACCAAGAAGATCTGATAGTTTCCCTCACCACTTTCCTCAAAGACCTAGAGACACGAAAGGTGGTGATCTCATATGATAGAAATCCATATCCAGTATGGGCGGAAAACATGAGAGCTGCCCCATATTTCAGGAATCATACCTTCATCCCCTTCAATAGGATGGGTGATCCGCTGAAGCTTCTGGATCACTTAATATCAAGGTGAAAACCCATGTTAGGAACTCCAAAGTAGTATGAGGCTGCCAAGATCTGATGTTTTGTGTAGATATTAGAAGGGATTGTGTTCGTCTGGTACATCCAGTTACCCATCAGGTTTATCAATAGTTGGGAAGATCTCTACAGCCAGTTTCTCTATCAGTTAAGTTTTACCACCCATAAGACCAGTATTTCTGACCTCTTCAAGTGAAATCAAAGTCTAGATGAGCACATTAGAGACTTCATATCCAGGTGTAAAGGCCTCACATATTCACTTGACATTCCACTGACTCAGGATTAGTTACTAACAATGTGTGTGGGTAATGTCGAGACTGAGCTGGTTCTATCCCTCATCACTCAAAACTTCCTAGGTGGGTTTAAGGATTTTTCTGATGAGTGTTAGTTCCTAGATGAATCCTTACATCAAGCCAAGTAGGTATGTCCATTTCCTCCTTCATCTCCTAAGAGAAGATACTCTAAGTCATAGACTACTGTCATTTCATAGATAGAGGCCTCTGAGCTGCTAGAGTTATTACCAGAAGATCCTCACTCACAGCCTCACTGAGGGCAGTAGCCTCAGGCTCAATAAGGCCCAGAAAATAATCGAAAGGCACCACCCTGTCAATCACTTCTATCTAGGAAATAGAATCAGGATCTATACCCTCATCAAGATTCATCCCATCGATATGGATAGGTTCCCATATCTCCCTTCCTAAATAGGAGAAACTATACCTACTCATTCAATGAGTCTTAGGTCCTTAGTTATTTCTAAAGTGCCTTGGAACCAAGGGTTATGAAGCTTCCAGAATGTAAGAATCCCCAGGAAGCTGAGTTTACTGAGTGCCCTGACTACTTCCCTTGTCATAAAATCCTTGGACATGCCACCAAGTAATGTTATGGGTTTAATGACTGGATTCAGGACCAGGTAAATAATAATGTAGTTAGATTGGGCCCTACCCTGGCATAGGTGGAATGCATCTCTGCCAAGCCTGACATAAATAGTGAGGGTGAATGGAAGTAGGTTTTCAGCTGCGGGACTCATAATTGCGACAATTGGTTGGCTCGTAGAGTACTTTCTCACACCCATGGTGTCATCTATGCCTGTTTGTGTCAGCCCAAGCCTCTTGAAGTCACCATGCCTCCTCCAACAACCACTTCTACATCTACATCGTAGCCTTATACTTCTTAGAATAGAAGGCATCAACGATTAAAGGGAAAACAAAGCCATCTTCCGACGTCGAAGCCATCCTGCACTCTCGGTGATTTCATGCCTCTATAGATGGGAATCACCCCTAGAGTCCACCCATCATTGGAAGATTCCTTTAATGATTACCATGAGTATTCATCTATAAATACCATTGATATGGTGGATCCCTATATGATTTTCGATGATGAGGAGTATTAGGAAGGTCCTATGAATGTCCCTAGTCGACTCCATAATCGACAGGGCTCTTCACGCTACTGAGACCAAATAGTAGGTCTAGTGTAGAGCTCAGAAGGAGTAGTACTCTTAGAATGTCTTTCCAGATTCACTACCACCACCAATTGTGCTACTCGACCATGCCAAATAGCCATGACTACATCATGATCATCCACATCCAGTTATGTCCAGGCCTCAGTCAGTCAATAGGTATTCTGGGTGGTTTGTCTAAAAAATAGTAGGACATTGCCAAGACTAGACAGAATCCATCAGTTTGACCAACAACGCCCTTCATACATCCTATCAGTAGAAACATACAATTGGCATAGAAGTACGATGTGATTAAGAACCTATATATAAGTCATGAAAACTATTGATTCTTGAGGCCCTCCACCTGTTAGAAGAGATTAAAGAATCCCTCATAGAATCCTTGAGGAGACCCCTCTAGTTTGAGATAGAGGTAGTGTCCATAGAGGCCTTCCATGCTGAGTAAATCAAGCAAGAAAAATGTCAATACATCATATCATTCTCAGGAGAATATAAAAGATCTCCCATATAGGGGAACATCCACAAGTTTTTCATCAATGTTCAGTTCAATGGCATGGAAGCCCTTAGTTGACTCATTAACATGGGTTATGGGATCAATCTCATCCAAACTTGGATGCTCTACAAGCTAGGACTGACTGAAGAAGATATGAGTCCCTTTGACCTGAATATTTAGGGTTATGACAGGATTGATCAAAGGTCATGTGAAAAAATACACTTGAAGACCCAGTTTGATGTCCTATTCACAAACACTGAATTCATGGTTGTCTTGTAGGATATCACTTATAATGCGCTTATGGGTAGAATCTGGCTCCATATCCATGTAGCAGTTCCCTTCTTATATCACCAATTCCTCAAGTACTCCCTCAACAGTCAAGTGGGAATGCTCCAAGGTGATGCATCTCCCTTAACCTCTTGTAAAGCCTGCTATATAGATGTCAAATATTACAAGAGTAAGTAGAAACAGGTTCATACCAATGATGTTGACCACACTACCATTGTGGTTGACCCGTGGATGGACTTGGATAATGCTTTCATCCTCCTGATTCATAGTTTGGATGCCAAAATTCTATACTTGGGACACTAGTTTATCATTTCTAAGAAAAAGGGAAGATGTGTTCCCAGGTATAAGGAATATCTGAAGATTATCTCGTACTCCTACATGAGTCAGGATCAAGTGATACCAGAAACCCCTACCCTCATGAGGTACTGGGATTTTCACCCCATGGATATGATTGTACTCCATACTTTCTTGTTCTTTTGGTCTAGGTTAAATCAACACAAACCAACCCACCACCACTACTTTAGCATTAAGTGTGGACCCATTGGTCAAAGTCTTGATGGAATTGGGTTAAAATCCTTTGTCATCATGTTTTCAGTAGCACATGAGTCTCCTAGTGAATATTCCAAATCCACTCAATTGGGCACCATTATTCCCCCAGATTCAATCGACCTATATTATCCATCTCCTCCCATTGATTCCCCTTCCTTAGAAGATTAAGATGATTTAGAATATGATCATCCCACATTTGAATATAGCCTCTCGACCATCATCGATGAGCTGGTGCAGGTGAATCTTAGTACTAAGATAGATCTGATTCCAACATTGATCAATGCAGCCATGCCTATATAGGAACAACAGTAATACATGGATTCCCTAAAGTGGAATCATGATGTTCTTTCATGTATCTATGAATAGATTCTAGAACTAGACACTCAGGTTGTCATCCACCATCTTGTTTTCTTGATAAATCATTACAGGTTCAAGCAACCTCCCAGAAAAATGCACCCCTCTCATCATTCCATGGTTGAGGCTAAAGTTAATAAGCTCGTAAATGAAAACTTATTCAAGGAAGTTCAGTACCCCAGATGGTTATCCAACATCATTCCCTTCAGAAAGAATAATGGATAGATTGGAGTATTCATCAACTTATGGGACCTCAACTACCACTATCTAAAGGATTATTTTCCCCTTCCTGTGATAGAGTTGTTGATCAATGGCATAGCTGGGTTCTGGGATCTCTCCTTCATGGATGGATATTCTGAGTACAATAATATTTTAATGGACCCCGAAGATGAAGATTCCACTACCTTTAGGGTGTTGTAAGGGACCTTCTTATATTAGGTAATTCCCTTCGGTTTGAAGAATGCAGGGGCCACCTATCAATATTCTATTCACCAAATCTTTAAACCGGTCCTCAGGATACTAGTGTAATGTAATGTGTATGACTTGGTGGTAAAATACCACTAGTGTCAGGACCATCTTAGAGATCTTGAAAAAGTGTTAGGATTCCTCCACTCCAGACATCTAAAGACGAATCCCTTGATATGTACCTTCAGGGTTACCTCTAGTAAGTTTCTCAATTTTTTCATTAGATATAGAGGCATTGATATTGAACCGAATAAGATCAAGGATATCATCAATATTTATCCTCTGAGCAAACTCCGGGGGCTCTGAAACTTTCAAGGACACTTAGCCTACATACACCGATTCATCGCAAATTTGTCTAAAAAGTGTAATCCCTTTTCCAGGCTCATAAATAAAGGAGTCATATGCTAGTGGTATTAAGAGTTTTATACCACATTTTAGGAGATCAAGAATTATATGTTACCCCCTTTGGTTCTAATTCCACCCATATTCAGGAATCCATTTTTTCTCTACATAACCTCCCTGGAGATATCCCTTAGTGCCATTCTTTCTCATAAGAATAATGAAGGGACAGAGAACAGTTCATACTATATTAGTCACATGCTCCTCAAAACATATTACAGATACTCTCCTATCGAGAAGAGCTGCATCGCACTAGTTTTTACAGTGAAGTAGTTTCAAAGATATTTTCAGAATCATGATATACTGCTAGTGTCTTGTGTGGATATAGTAAAGTATATCCTAAACCACCCCATGTTGACAGATTGAATAGCATGCTGGGAAATTATCCTTCAATAGTTTGACATGATGTTCATCCCAAATAAGGTTATCAAGGTTCAGGCACTGGAAGAATTTCTAGCCGCACATCTGGCCCCCGTAGAGAAATCCCTGGATCTTGATTTTCTATACGATCTTGACTGGTAGAAGGATCAATGATCCTGGACTCAACAGAGTAGGCCTGGGGATTATCTTAATCATGCCCACACTAGCTATCTTGCCTTATTTGTTCTTATTATCAGAAGGTTTCACCAATAATGAGGTAGAGTATTAGGCTCTCATTATTTTTCTTAATCTAGATCTTGAGATTTATTTTTCCCACCTACATGTTAAGGATGACTCTGAGTTAATCATCAAGAAGATCGATGATGACTACGTCATCAGGAAATTAGATATCATGCCCCTATTCGAGCATACTCTCCATTTAATGGCCTAGTTCCCTTCTTGTCTAGAGGTTACTCATGTTCCTCAGTCACAAAATTTTTGATTCGATACCTTGGATAGTCTAGCCTCATATCTCATAGAGCCTGACCAGGATGAATTGTTTATCCATGTGGTGCATCAAAGGGTTATCGCTCTCATCACTCTAGATGATGATGAAAACTAGCAGGTCAACCGCCTGATTGTCGGTGATTTCACATCAAGACCTCCATATCCCCACACAGCTAAAGAAACCTCTGATTGGAAAACTCCTTTCATTGAGTATCTTCAACATGGAAATCTTCTATTAGATCAAGATAAACGTGACCAAATCTATCGGTGTGTAGTATAGTTCACCCTCCATAGCGGTCCTAGGATTGAGAAGACTCTCTAAAAATGTGGGTTTTATGGAATTATCCTCCACTTCATTCAATTATATGAGATTCCCCAAGTTATTCAAGAATTTCAAGCTGATTCATGTGGTATCCATTAGGAAGGGATGAAGCTCTCCCACTAGATTCACAGGTTGGGATACTTCTACCCACCATGGTCCAGAACTGTATTGTGTTCACAAATAGGTGAAAAAATATTAGATCCATGCCAAATTCATGCATTGAATTCCATAAACCCTCCATACTACCAAGTATTCTTGTCCCTTTGTTGATTAGGGACTCAATGTCATGGGACCATATCCACTAGCAATATCTTGCCAATGCAGGTTCATTATGACCATGAAGGATTTCTTTTCCAAGTGGGCATAGGCGATTCCACTAAAGGAATTAAAGTACCAGTCTATTGCTGAGTTAATGATATCTAACATCATACATCAATTTAGAGTTCCCCACGCTATTATCACTGATAACAACACCAAATTCTAGGCACCTGAATTGAAGAAATTGTACGCCAGGTACAGAAGCTAGTCCAACTATACTTCTCGCTACCATGCGCAAGAAAATGGAAAGATTGAGGCATTTAATAAAACCCTCTCTGATAAAACACTATTTTGTTGAATATTTTATTGATAATAAATGATATAATTTCCTCAAATTGTGCTAAATATATTCATTTATGAAATATTTGGGATTAGATCATTCATTTGAAAATTTGATGAAAATTCCAGTTTTACCCTTTTAAAATATACTGTAGTATTTTGAAGAAAAATATTTTAATATTTATTATTTGAACTTAATATTTGGTAACAGTGTTACTAACTTAATTTTATACAACTTTAATTCAGGACACTAGAGCTAAAGAGTTCATTTGGATGGAGTAAATGGGTCATTAAGCTAATGGTGGGCTGGACTCGGTAGAATGGACATGGGTTCTGTATTTGGGCCATATCTTCTTTATCCGGGCTTAGATTGAGCCCAAATTTTGAGGAAATCTCGGGGACATGATTTTAAATAAATAATACTTCTGGAAGGCCGGCCAATTCACGCGTTTTGGTGGTAAAATAGGCAGTTACACTTGGAATAAAATAATTGGCCGAGTTTTTCATTTCACACTTAAAAGGTTATGTAACCCTAGCCCTCACAAACTCTATTTAAAAGGGGTTTTAACTCTTTGGAAGGTCTGGTAGAGGCTTTGGGAAGGTTTGGACGAAAGGGTGTCTCTTGGGAGCCCCTCACAACTCTTGGAATAAGTAAGGATTTGTGAAAATATCTCTTCCAAAAAGGCTCTCCTCTCCCAGCTCCGCTTTGTATTTCTTTTCTTTTATGTTTGTTTCTTGAATTTTTCTTCAAATAATCTTCTGTGTTCTTCACTTTTATTCTTATCTTAATCTTCTTAATTGGTTTTTAATCAAGAGTGGAGATGATATTAGGTTCTACCCTTTAAATCTTTTTCTCATGCAAAATGCCACCACGATGACTACACCGCCCATGGAAGAGTAGTTCTTTTTAGTAATCGATCGACCTATATCCTTCCTCATTTGATTATTTTGAATCATTGAGATACTGTAATTCACTTAATATGATCCATGAATTGTGTTTTTAAATTGTAAGAAACTAATTAAGCAATTGAATAATTAACACAAAAACACGCGAGGTTGAGATTTTGTGTAAATTGTGAGAGCGCGATCTTAATCGGTAATACAAGACCACACGGGATAAATTTGTAGAGTTAAAATATAATCCCTAAACACAATTCATCCTCATTTATAGAATGTATATGTTCTCTAATTAACCACTGATCATAAGCTAACCTTAGAACAACAATCAAAGCAGGGTGCTACGATTGCGTGTTCCGAAGCTAGCCTAGGGTTTAAGTATTTCCATCTTTGTGGTTAAGTTAACTCTTGTAGGGTTAAAGGGTTAACAAATTAGGGGATCATAATTAAGTGGATATTGATTTAAATTATAATTATTAGTAAGTAAATGAAGAGGTATAGTTAGATCTATTACACCTTTTAAAATATTTTCTAAAAAAACATCTTCTTGTTGTGTCTTTTTAATCAAACTTCATTTCAAAATTAAAAACAAAAAAAATGAAATCTTCTTCCAGAAAACTTCTTATAGATTTATAAACTATAAACAACCCCCATAATTTTAAGTAGTGCTTCAATTCTATTATCTTTTTTTTATAATACCTCTGAAAAGTTGTTTTAATTCACTTCCTCCTTTGAGAAACGACCTTGGTCAGCCACTCTGCTGCACCTAAGTACCCCAAAATCACACTAATTATTTGAGGGCGCCCATGACAGCGCTCTTTCAAATTGTAGTTGTTTTCGGGGAGGCAAGTAATTATTTCAACCAATTAGAGGTATTTATTTTATTTTATATTTTATTATCTTCCTCTCTTCTTTCTTCCTTCTTTACCCAATCTGATTTTTTTTCTTCTTCTTTTATTTTCTTCTACTTCTTTTTGGACCATCAACTCAAACATCTAATTTTTATTTTACTATAGTCCACTTTCCTTATTTTCATATTTCATTGATTTATGACACGAACTAATCCCAAAGATCTATTAGAACTTGACCCTGATATTGAACGTAGCCTTAGGGCCCAAATCAGACATTCTCAGTCTACGGGAAGTTTCAACATTCAACCAGTTGAAGAATTACTCCAATATCAGAACATTGAAATTGGAAGAAGTTCAAATTCAACCATAAAACAAGAACCAATTTCTCACAATAATGTAAATGAACTTAATAGAACCATTCAAGAATTGGATGCACCTGATATTAACTATCAACCAAATTGTATTGCATACCCAAATCTCAAATCGGACTTTGAACTAAAATCTAGGTTAATTCACTTACTTCCAAAGTTTCATGGCCTCTCTGGTGAGGATACCAATAAAAATTTGAAAGAATTTAATGTGGTTTGATCAACCCTAAAACCTATAAATGTCTCTGAAGATCAAATCAAACTAAGAGCATTCCCATTCTCACTTGATGGAGCTGCGAAAGACTGTATGTATTATTTACAACCTGAAGATGTAACTTGTTGGAACGATTTGAAACGTCTTTTCTTGCAAAGATTTTTTCCAGCATCAAGGACCACTTCCATTTGTAAGGAGATCTCGAGGATCAAGCAAGTACAAGGGGAGTCAATGTATGAGTACTGGGAGCGATTCAAGAAGTTGTGTGCAAGCTATCCACATCACCAAATCAGTGATTAACTCCTCATTCAGTACTTCTATGAAGGACTCACGCCTATGGAGAGGAGCATGGTGGATGCCGCAGCAAGAGGGGCATTGGTGGACAAGACACCAGTATCCGCACATGCATTGATCAACAAGATGGCCCAAAACTCCCAACAATTTGGCGATAGAGGTACACCACATGTCAGGGGAGTACATCAGGTAAGTCCTTCTTCTCTTGAAATTCATTTGATTGATACCAATTTGGAAGAATTGACCACTATGGTGAGGTAGATTACTTTGGATCAAAATACATCCCAACCCCCTCCTTCAAGGCCTTGTGGTATTTGCACTGAGACAAGCCACCCAACTGACTATTGCCCACAACTCCAAGAAACAGAAGATTGTGCAGTAGTGTTCCCTGGGAGACCATATCAGAAACAACAACAACAACCATATCCCCAAAATAAGTTTGATCCAACATACAACCAAGGGTGGAAGGATCAATCAGACATGAGGTATGGCTCTGGACAACAACAAAGGCCCCCTTTTCAACCAAACTTCTAGTAGCCTCCACCTTACCAGCAGGGTTTCCAACAACCCCAAAGGAGATTTGAATATCAAGCATCAACAAGCCAACAACAAGGGAATCCCCCACCAAAGGTAGATTCTAACACTGATGAAATTTTGAAGAAAATTGTTTTTAATCAACAGAATGAGCTGAAAAGTCAAGGTTCGGAGCTGAGGGAGTTGAAGACTCAAATGAGCCAGATTTCCACCGCCCTCCATGAACTAGTAAGTAAGAATTCTGGAAATCTTCCTTCCCAATCCACTCCAAATACAAAGGGGAATTTCAGTGCCATCACATTGAGAAGTGGGAAGCAAACAATTGATGCTTCTCCACCTACCATTCCACCAGGATTCACCTTAACTCGGGAGAAGCCCCATTCCATACCAACTGATGAGCAACCCAAGGAGAAAGATAAATGTAAGAAAAATATTGATGATGTTCCTCCTAAACCTCTTCCCTTTCCAAATAGGTTTGTTTAAACCAAGAAGATGGCTGAAGAAGCAATGCAAAAAGAGGTTTTGGACACATTCAAGCGTGTTGAGATCAACATCCCTCTACTTGAATCCATCAAAAAAATCCCAAGGTATGACAAATTTTTAAAAGAACTCTACACCAATCGAAGAGAGCTCAAGGGAAATGAGAGGATCAACCTTGGAAGGAATGTCTCAGCACTCATTACACCAACTCTAGAAATGCCAAAAAAGTGCAAGGATCCTGGGAAATTCACCATCTCATGTACCATAGGAGAGTTTCACATCTCTGATGCTCTTTATGATTTGGGAGCTTCCATAAATGTGATGCCTCACTCTGTATTCTATTCTTTGTAGGTTGGTGAGCTGAAACCGATGAGATTAGTGGTGCAATTGGTGAATAGAGCTACGGAATATCAAGCGGGAGTTCTGGAGGATGTACTTGTCCGGGTAAGAGACATGATCTTTCCAGCAGATTTCTATGTGCTTAACATGGAGTATGATCAGGTAAGTTCTCATGCCCCCATTATCTTAGGTAGGACCTTCCTCAAAACTACAAAAATTATCATAAATGTCAATGAGGGTACACTTTTCATGGAATTTGGGGATGAAGTTGTGATATTTAATGTTATGGATTCAATGAAGTACCCCTCATAGGATCATTCTGCATTTTTTATCTCCCATTTTGAACCACCAAGTGAAAACACCATGGAATTGGATTTTCCTATGCTTAGGGAGATTATGAGTATTGGTTCTAGTTTGATGTTTAAGAGTACTTCCACACCCGTTTTTAAAGAACAAGACTCTCTAAGATTTGATTTTGAAATAGAATCATATTCTAATTTTGATCATGTGAACTCTAATTATGACATGGATGTTGAGTATGCTGATTGATTTTATGCTTTATTCTCTGATTGTGATGATTTCTATTTTAATACTGATGCTCTTTGTGCACATATTTCAGTTCCTTCTATGTCTCCATCCATACACCACCCCCTACACTGGAACTCAATCCATTGCCACCAAATCTCAAATACTCATACTTGTTAAGTGGTGATAAATTACCTGTTATCATTGCTAACAATATCCCTTTTGAACATGAAGAAAAACTTTTGAATCTTTTAAGGGAGAACATCAGGGCAATCGGGTGGACCTTGGCTGACATATCAGGTATTAGCCCCTCCATTTTCATGCATAGGATTCTTTTGGAGGATGGGGATAAATTGGTGAGGCAACCACAAAGGAGACTCAATCCAACCCTTCTGAAGGTTGTTAAAAAAGAAGTTGAAAATTGCTCGAGGTAGGTATAATCTATCCCATTTTAGATTCTCACTGGGTAAGTCCTATTCAGGTTTTGCCTAAGAAAAGTGGTGTTACTGTTGTTAAAAATGAGAAAGATGAGTTAGTTCCAATGAGGGTACAAAATAGTTGGCATGTGTGTATTGATTATAGGAAACTAAATCATTCTACTCTCAAAGACCATTTCCCCCTCCCATTTATTGATTAGATGCTTGAGAGACTAGCTGGGAAGATACACTATTGTTTCTTGGATGAATTTTATGGATATTTTTAGGTTCCTATAGCTCCAGAGGATCAGGACAAGACTACATTCACCTGTCCCTTTGGCACATTTGCCTACTGGAGGATGCCATTTGGACTTTGCAACGCCCCAGGTACCTTCCAGAGATGCATGGTGAGTATTTTTTCTAATTTTATTGAGACCTGCATGGAGGTATTTATGGATGATTTTACAGTGTATGGATCCTCATTTGATGAATGTCTAAATAGTTTGGGGAATGTATTGAATCGTTGTATTGAGAAGAATCTGGTCCTAAACTTTGAAAAGTTCCATTTCATGGTAGAGAATGGAATTTTCTTAGGGCATGTAGTGTCAAAACATGGGATAGAGGTTGATAGATCTAAGATAGACATTATTTCATCCTTACCCTATCCCTCATGTGTGCATGATGTTATATCTTTCCTAGGACATGCAGGATTTTATCGGCGCTTCATCAAATATTTTAGTAAGATTGATCTTCCTATGTCACGATTACTTCAAAGGGATTATGATTTTGTGTTTGATGATTCTTGCAGGACTTCCTTTGATGAGCTAAAGAAGTGTCTTACCACTCCACCTATCATACATCCCCCACGGTGGGAGATTCCTTTTGAGCTTATGTGTGATGCCTCCAACTTCGTGGTTGGAGCTGTCTTATCTCATAGGGTGGAGGGACGTTCACATGTGATCGCCTATGAATCGAGGACACTAGATGCAGCCCAATAAAACTATACAACCACGGAAAATGAGTTTCTTGCTGTCATATTTGCTTTAGATAAATTCTTTTTATATTTATTGGGCTCTAAATTAGTTGTTTTTTCTAACCATGGAGCTCTGAGGTACCTCTTGAAGAAGCCAGATGCAAAGCCACGACTTATCTGTTGGATGCTCCTTCTTCAAGAGTTTGACATCGAGATAAAGGACAAAAAGGGGTCAGAAAACTTGGTGGTGGACCACATGAGTAGGCTTACTCACACACTATAGGATGACACCTTGGATTAGGTACCACTTCAGGAAACTTTCCCTGATGAGCATCTCTATTCCATCTCAGGTACGCATCCTTGGTATGTTGATTTAGTTAACTACCTTGTTGCCTCTAAAATCCCTACAAATTTAAAGAAACATCAAGTCCAAAAATTAAAAATTGAGTCTCGGTATTATTTTGGGATGATCCATACCTATGGCGCATGTGTAGTGATCAAGTTATTAGGAGGTGTGTTCCTGATCATGAGTTGGAGTCTGTTTTACATTTTTTTCATACACTTGCTTGTGGTGGACACTTTAGACCCCAATGGACAACTAAGAAAGTTTTAGACTCTATATTATATTGTCCTATCTTATTCCATGATGCCCATGTGTTTTGTAAGTCATGCTCTCATTTCCAACACACTGGGAACATTTCTAGGAGACATGAGATGCCCCAACAACCCATACTATTCTGTGAGATTTTTGATGTATGGGGCATCGATTTTATGGGTCCTTTTCTGAGTTCATTTGGATTTTTATATATTTTGGTTTCTATTGATTATGTGAGTAAATGGGTGGAGTCCAAGGCCACCAGGACTGATGATTCTCATGTTTTAGTGGATTTGGTCAAGGCTCAAATTTTCTGCAGGTTTGGAGTACCAAAGGCCATCATCAGTGATCAAGGGACACACTTTTTCAATAAGAATTTTTCTTCCCTCCTTCGAAAGTATGGGGTGACACACAAAAAATCAACACCATACCACCCCTAAACAAATGGCCAGGCTGAGGTTTCAAATTGTGAGTTGAAACAAATCTTGGAGAAAACCGTGCAGCCAAATAGGAAGGATTGGAGCAAGTGCTTGGATGATGCGTTGTGGGCTTATAGGACAGCATACAAGACACCCATTGGTATGTCCCCATTTCAGATTGTTTATGGGAAAGCATGTCATCTCCCAATGGAAGTCGATCATTGGGCATATTGGGCTATAAAGAAATGCAACATGGATTTGGCCCAAGCTGGAATTCAAAGGAAGTTTCAAATTCAAGAGCTTGAGGAGATTCGACTATCATCATATGAGAACTCAAGGCTCTACAAGAAAAGATCAAAAGTATCTAATGTCAAAATGATCCAACAAAGGGAGTTTCATGTTGGAGAGAAAGTCATTCTCTATAGTTCATGACTGAAGATGATGCCTGGTAAGTTGCATTCCAGATGGTTAGATCCTTATGTGGTGACTAATGTTTTTTCTTATGGTGTAGTGGAGATCACACAAGAGGACACGGGAAGGAGCTTTACAGTCAATGGGAAATTTTTGAAGAGATACATTGAGGTACTTCCTACTAATGCAGTGGATTTTATCACACTGCATGAACCCATCATCACTTGATCACATCAGGCTGTTCCTAACCCTTTCTCTTTTATATTATTTGTCCTATTAAAAAATTCTGTATTTCATGTGCATATATCATATCAAGGGTTCATATTGAGGACAATGAAATATTTTAAGTGTGGGGGAGGGAACCTTTTAGTTTAGTAATTTCAATTGTTTTCCTGATGTAAAAAAACAAAAAACAAAAAAAAAGATGTGTGTTTTTCAAATTTTGTGTGTTTATTTTAAAATTTTATGTGTGTTTTTTAAAATTTTGAGCTGAAATGATTCTCATCACCATTTTTAAATCCATATCAATAAGTGAAACAATTTACCCCTTGAAACTAAGCTTAAATGAATGTTGAAATGACTTTGTTTCAAGTTCAAATATTTAGTAATTTCATGAAAAGTGCACTGAATTTTGAATCACATGCCACATCTCACTATCTTTATATTTGAAATCACTTTTCTGTGAGGATTCTGAACCATTATTTTCATATTCTTTACATTCACCTCACTTCTTGAGAGAACCAAACCATGCTTGATTTAACCAGAATTTGATTTATTCCTGTCAAAACTTGAGGGTTTGAGGTATATATGTTTAAATGATTGAGGCATTTGTTTGGTATTAAAGCCCCTATTTCAAAGAATCCTTTTTTATAATGGCCTACCTTGAACATTTAATCCTTTTATCCCTTAGAATCCATGCACAGCCTATTAGGTTAGCCACATTACAAGACAATTTTCCCTATACAACCTACTCTTGAAGTGAAATTTCATAATCTAGTTGAACTTAAGTGTGGGTGAAACTATCTTGTGTTGTGCTACCACATTCTGTGATTCTTTGGGTGGAAAATTAAATTTTGAAGAGATGTGTTTTCTGCTGAAGAAAATAATTATATTAAAAGCTGTGCCTTTTTTGGAGCTTTTATGATAAGTGAAGTTGTGCCTTTTCTGGTGCTTCTAATTGATGTAGAAAGTTGTACCTATCTGGAGCTTTCAAGAAAATCATGTTTGAGAAGATTGACATTTTTACTGCGGAAATGTTGAATGGTGTGAAAATTACTTTATTTTTAATGATGATGGAGCTGAATTGATACTATGGGGATTGAGGAGAAGACCATATTTAAGTGAAAATTAGATTAATGAAATTTTGCTTCAAAAAGAGTCAAGACCTTCTCATTCAGCCTCATAATTTTTCACATCTAAATCCTAACAACCGAAAGCCACAGAACAACCCTAAAAAGTCCTCATGATAAACATATGTCCTCGACTCATATCGGGTAGCGATGTAGGAATTTATCAAGCCTATGGTGACCCTTGTATGAGTTTGGATGAGAAAGACATTGCAAAAAAAATTGATATTTGTGTGATAAGAGAAAATTCAAGCGAGGTAAGTGTTTTGTGCATGAGAGGATAAATAAAGTGGAAATATATTGAATGATATAAATGAAGAACTTGAAATAATGGTTTTTTATAAGGCATGATATCTTTTGTTTCTTGGTGTGTAATTGTTTGATCTCAACGATATGTGTTTTAAAATTGGTTTTGATTCGATGTTGATGTTTACTTGACATGAGGTTTTTCCCAGGAGTGAAAAAGGGTAAGTATGGGGGAGTTGATAAAACACTATTTTTTTGAATATTTTATTGATAATAAATGATATAATTTCCTCAAATTGTTCTAAATATATTCATTTATATAAATATTTGAGATTAGATCATTCATTTGAAAATTTGATGAAAATTCCAGTTTAACCCTTTTAAAATGTACTGTTGTATTTTGAAGATATATATTTTAATATTTATTATTTGAACTTAATATTTAGTAAAAGTGTTCCTAACTTAATTTTCTACAACTTTAATTCAGGACACCAGAGCTAAAGAGTGCATTTGGATGGAGTAAATGGGTCATTAAGCCAATGGTGGGTTGGACTCGGCAGAATGGACATGGGTTCTATATTTGGGCCATATCTTCTTCATCTGGGCTTGTATTGAGACCAAATTTTGAGGAACGCTCGGGGACATAATTTGGAACAAATCATCCTTCTCGAAGGCTGGACAATTCACGTTTTTTGGAGGTAAACTGGGTAGTTCCACTTGGAATAAAATATTTGGCCGAGTTTTTCATTTCACACTTAAAAAGTTATGTAACCCTAGCAATCACAAAATCTATTTAAAGGGGGTTTTAACTATTTTTGAGGGATTTTATAGGATTTGTGAATTTTTTTCTGAAATGGTGTCTCTTGGGAGCCCCTCAAAACTCTTGGAAGAAGTAAGGCTTTGTGAAAACCTCTCTTCCAAAAAGGCTCTCCTCTCCCAACTCCTCTTTGTATTTATTTTCTTTCATGTTTGTTTCATGAATTTTTCTTCAAATAATCTTCTGTGTTCTTCCCTTTTCTTCCTCTATTAATCTTATTAATTGGGTTGGAATCAAGAGTGGAGACAATATTGGGTTCTACCCTTTCAATCCTTTGCTCATGCAAAACATCTCCATGATGACTACACCGCCCATAGAAGAGTAGTTCTTTTTAGTAATCGATCAACCTCTATAATTTTTCATTTAATTATTTTTGAATCATTGAGATACTTTAATTCACTTAATATGATCCATTAATTGTGTTTTTAAATTTTAAGAAACTAATTAAGCAATTGAATAATTAACACAAAAACACGCGAGGTAGAGATTTTGTGTAAATTGTGAGAGCGCGATCTTAATCGGTAATACAAGGCCACGCGGGATAAATTTGTAGAGTTCAAATATAATCCCTAAACACAATTCATCCTCATTTACATAATTGATATGTTCTCTAATTAACCATTTACCATAAGCTAACCTTTGAACAACAATCAAAGCAGGGTGTTGCTATTGCGTGTTCCGAAGCTAGCCTAGGGTTTAAGTATTTCCATCTTTGTGGTTAAGTGAAATCTTGTAGGGTTCAAGGGTTAACAAATTAGGGGATCATAATTTAGTGGATATTGATTTAAATGATAATGATTAATAGGTAAATGAAGAGGTATAGTTAGATCGATTACACCTTTTAAAATATTTTCTAAAAAAACATCTTCTTGTTGTGTCTTTTTAATCAAACTTCATTTCAAAATTAAAAACAAAAAAAATGCAATCTTCTTCCAGTAAAATTCTTCTAGATTTATAAACTATAAACAACCACAATACTTTTAAGTAGTGTTTCAATTCTATTTTCTTTTATTTTTTTAGAATACCTCTGAAAAGTTGTTTTAATTCACTTCCTCCTTTGAGAAACGACCTTGGTCAGCCACTCTGCTACACCTAAGTACCCCAAAATCACACTAATAATTTGAGGGTTCCCACGACATCACTCTTTAACTCTCCAAAATTTTATATAATATGGTGTGTTATAAGAAGAAGAATAAGAAGAGTTGGTCAGACAAGCTCCCCAATGCTCTTTGGGATTATCAGATGAAAACCCACAATTCCACCCAGATGACTCCATATTCCCTGGTGTATAGAACAGAGGTAGTCCTACCCATAGAGATCCAATTACCATCACTCCAAATAGTTGTCTATAATCATAAGGAATCAAAAAAATAGAATAAGTTCATATATAAGAACTGGAAGCCCTCAACGAGAATAGGCTTCGGGCCTTGTATAATCTAGAGAGGCACCAGTACAATATAAGTAGAGATTTTAATAAGAAAGTTCATCTACACTCCTTTCTTCAAGGTGACACAATACTGACTCTAAGGATGTCAGTGATACTTGGAAGGAATCCACCCAAGTTAGATCCCAAATGGGAAGGTCCTTACATTATTCACAAGGTCTATCCCAACGATTCCTACTCTTTGGTTTCCATGGATGGATAGTGCATCACTCCTCTAACCAATGCCAAGTTCCTCAAATAGTACTTTTCATGAAGAATCTGCAACTTCATACGTACCTGCAACATGACATTAAACTGTGATGCATCTTCCTTATCATATGATGTTAAATTGTGTGTGACCGCCTCCACAACATGATGTTAAACTATGTTTCATCATCCTAGTTTCACGATGATAAAATTTTAACATTTTTTATTCTAGGAATATGACATTAAACTGGGCACCTAATTCCAAACATCATGAATTGAAATTGTTTGTGGGTCCTCCTTTGAAACATGTCACATTGTGGCAGACCTCCTTGGTACTCATTCAAATCAAGTTTTTTTCACTCCATCTCCATGCATACATTTCTTCGATCATATTCTCATATATGGTCCAAAATCTATGACCTTAAACTAAGATCCTATGGTCTAGGAAACACAACCTTAAACTGTCTACAGTAGGTCCAAGCATTATAACTATAAACTATTTGCAACCCCTATAGTTCAAACATCATGACTCTAAACTATGTGAAATTTTTCCTTGTAAATGTGTGGAGTATGATGACTCCCTAGTCATCATTCACATCGGGTTGAAGTTACCATTCCATGAATGTTCCCCTTGGAACTCTTTCTCTCCATTTGTCTTGTCCATATGATGAAAAAATGGCACAACATCCTAATATTCTTTCCTGATAGAACTTCACCATCATCACTGGTCATTTACCATGCCATATGTCAAGAACTATGTGTGTCTTGATTTTTTCCATACATGATACATAGTGACACACAGGTTTTCATCCATGGGCCCAGCCACATCATTTCCCCTTTTCACATTGTTACATCTTCATCCTTACCGCATGACATTAAACTGAATGAAATTCCAGAACTATGTGTGGTCCGATTCCCATCCTCATGGGATATGTAGTGAATCCAATACATTTTTTATTTGGGCCTAGTAATAAGTTTATCAGATTCTTTGCCTCTCTATCCTCATCATAGTCTAAGCAACATTATGCTAAACTGTATGCAAGCTCCCTTGGGAATATGTATGTGGTGTGTGGTCCCCCTCAATCCTCATTCACATTGGGTTTGTTATCCCACTACATTATTCATATTCCTCTTAGAGTTCTTACCCCATGGTATAAACTCTATGACCCTAAACTAATATATGATGGTCCAGATAGCATGACCTTAAAATTGCTTACAACTAGTCCAAGAATCACGACTTTAAACCATATGCATGTCTCTTCCAAGATGTATTGTGTGGTATTGAACCTCCTTGTTCCTCATTTACATCGAGTTTTTCATAAAACCACATGACACATACCCATTTAAGATACTATCCTTTTATTATAAACTCTAAAACCTTAAACTAGTATTTAATATCCTCAACACATAACATTAAACTGTGATCCTACCCTAAACAAGTTTAGGATGCCCCATGATAATTGTGGGATACTTCAGATTCCTCGCCAAAGAGGATTTCCCCCACCAGTGTTGGTATCCCACTATTTTGTGTCTTAGAACTACTTTTATCTTGATTACTATCCTTATGAAATATGTAGAAATATCTGATAATTTTTTCTTTGGGCTTATCCATAGGTTCATTAACATTTTTTTCCTTTTGGCCTCAGTTACAGTCCAAGCATTGTGATATTAAATTTCATGCAGTTCGTCTTGAGGTGTGTGTGGTACGTGAGCCTCCTTGGTCCTCATTCATGTTGGGTTTTATCTACTATTCCCTACATATACCCTAAGACTGAACATCCTCTATTTAGTATGATAAAAACAACTTTAAACTATTTACCATGTACCATGAAATATGACCTTAAACTATTTTCACACCTAATTCTAAATCCCACTCTCTGATATGCTCATTCCACACTTTGATCCCATATTGTTTTAGGTTTTTCATCATCCTTCAGATCTAGATAGATCACCTAATGGTTATGCTATCATGTCACTTTGTCTCACCTCTTGTCATGGGCCAAATCCCTAATGGATCCTTGGTAGAAAACAATGGATATTGTGATTTGAATTGGGTCAACAATTGATCCCTCATTTTCTCGCCCCATTCTTTCCTAGTGTATTCATAGTCCCTGTGTTTTGAACATGGTCAACAGTCTACCCTTACTCACCAGTTTCACTTTCATCTAGGCATTTAAATTCTTGACTTACCTCTTTTTCACTTTCTTGTATCATGGTGGGATATCATCCTTAAGGTCACTCTCAATGTTCACTCCCACATTCCAGATATACCCCTATATCATTCCTTGTTTTCCACATAGATCATGGATCATGTGGTATTAGGAGTTTTGGGCGGGATATGTGTTGATGCGATCAGGTTTAATGTGATCCCTTATGGTCCAAAATCTATATCCTTAAAATAAGATCCCCATAGGGAAAGTGTGGTGTCGCATCAGACCTCCTCAGTCCTCATTCGCATCGGGTTTGTCACTATTTCGCACCACATATACCCACTTTTTGGAAATATCCTTCCCATATACCTTCTAATATTTGTACAGTAGGCAAGAAACTTTTGGATCACTTATGAAGGTTTTATTTACTCTATTCCATACAATTATTCTAGGAATAGATGTTCCTATATTCTATGAAATGCGACTTTAAACTATTGTCCATGGTCCATACAGCATGACCTTAAACTATGTATAATGTCCTGGCCACATGACATTAAACTATGGGATGCATCCTGATCACATGACATTAAATTTTACCATATATCTTACTCACTATTTGATGATAAAATATATTCCAATAGTTCTCATTTTCAAAAAATAAAACTGAAAGGAATCCCAGACCCTCTCCTGAGAGGTCCTCTTCCTCAGTGCTGGTCATCTACCTCATTGTTCACATCTTCTATTGGCACTCAAAATCTGAGGTGATGCTCTCCTGGGATATAGGTTTGATCTTTGTTTAGACCATTATGCTTACACCAATTTGTTTTAAGCCACGATGGCATAATTATGAGAGTGTTGGAATCCATTACAACATTCTAACATTCCACTCCCATGATTTGTGTACCCCCTTTTTTGGATCCTCATCCTCTTCCACATATGAAGGGGCCCACTAACATCATGTTCTCATGCCGCCTTGGATCACCTACCATCTTGGTCTAATTTTCCCAAATACTTTGGATGACAATTCGAGACAGGTACCGTGTTTTTAACATTATCATTGGTCGACCCTTTTTTGTTTGTCCTCATTCCTGGCTAAGCGATATGGATACTGTGTTTTGTACATGGTAAAAAAATTTCCTATATCATGGAATCACTCCCATTGTGTTCTGAGTTTTAAGAATTGTGATTCATACTTCTCATTCCCTTCTGTTCGGATTGATTCCAACACCCCTGGCATTATCCCATTCATGCACTAGTGCACGTTGGGAGAGGCAAGTTGGCTGCTCCAAGAGCCCCATTCTCTAGCTGAAATCTCCCTCATCCCAAATAGTCCCAGTGTTCAGTCAATAATAGAAGACCCCAAGTGTTTAAATATTATCTGGCACTCTCATAAAAAGTGAACAATCATGTGTTTGTCCCTTGTTTCGAGCCCCTCTTGTGTGCATCTCCCATGTCTTATGCGTATCTCCTTCAGGATACCATCCAGGCTTACAGGTAGTGATTTCTTGGTCCCTCATGAGGTTTACCCTATTTCATTTCCCTATATCTTTCTTTTAAACATAGGTACTCTAATAGATTTTTCTTTTCAATATATCTATGCTAACATGGACCCTGCAACTGACCACTACACCACACTGTTCCACCATGGAATTGCTGATGCCTTTTCGTCCCCAAGGGTTAGTGAGTGTCAGTTATGTAATACCAAGGGGTAAGGAGTGAGTTCCCCCCATTCATGCTATAGTATGTAAAACTGCCTAAATCCATCATCCTCATCACATGATGCTAAACTGTATCCTCACCCTATGTGATGCAAATGGGGTGCCACGCCTCGGGTGTGTTCCACCCCCACACGTCTCAATGGGAGTGAGATATTACTCACACTGAATGAGATATTCCTCATATTGAATGAGATCTTCCTAACATGGAGTGAGATACTCCTCTCATGGAATGAGATCTTCCATGGACATCTTCTACGTGTAATCCCCACACCATCTCTTGATGACGTATCTTTCACAATGCGATCGTCAGGTCTTATGATTCCTATTATTTATCAAACCCAACATGACTCATGTGGGATTAGAGGTTAGTAGTGACTATGAAATCAACCTACACCATGAGAATACCTCCTGGAGTAATCCTCAGTCTCCATCACCATGGGATTCTCTTATGTGTAAGCCACATAACATTCTGAACTATGTGGACTTTGATTATCGACTAACTGGGATACGTAAGAAGCCTCCTTGAGGTTAAATCTCATCATCTTCATCCATACTAATATTCTCTGTGATACATCCCAAGAAGGTAATGTCCCTCACCTGGGATACCTCATCTCCTCCAGTCCCACTGGGAAGCTCCTATTCATAATCCCCAATTCCCTCATTTAGAACTATGTGGATTTTGATTCCTGGTCACCTAGGATACATAGGATACCTCCTAGGGGTTCAATCCCAAAATTATCATATCCCCCCATTACATCCATTCCATCCCAATACCTCATCCATGCCCATCCTGATTCTTACACAAGTCAAAACATCCCGGTGAGATCATTCCATCCATTTGGGTCCTTCCTACACATAATCACCATCCACATCATCATTGCTCCTAGAAGCACCTAGGTAGCTAAACACATGTAATCCCCCATATCACTCATCGTCCAACAAAGAGTAATCCTCTTGTGATGGTAAATTCCAATGTATAATCCCCACACCATCCCTCTCAAACTATGAGGGTTTTGATCCCCATCTTCTAAATAGGGTTCATAGATGCCTCCCTAAGGCTCAATCCTGACCAATGGTAAACCTTGTTTCCTCCCTCCTAGGGGTATACCCCTTCATGGTGTGACATATTTCCTTTTATGGGACACACCACCCAGGGTCCTCTCTCATAGGGAATTCTAACCCATCCATATGGTAAACCTTGGTGCTTCCCTCCTAGGGACATACCCCTTAGTGGTGTGGAATCTTCCCTTTATGGAACACACCACCCATAGTTTGCTCTCATAGGCATCTTGAACCATCCATTCGGTAAATTTTTTAGGTGCTCCCTCCTAAGGATGTACCTCTATGATCTGTCTTCATGGGGTGTTTCGATCATTCCACTCTGTCTCCTCAAGATGTTAAACTCACAAATTGTTACTACTACCTCATGTTAAACATGGGATGCCTATGGAAAACCTTAGAATACATGCCTATCACATAAGATATCCCATGATAAATGTGGGATGCATCGGCTTCCACACCCATGAGAAGCCCTCCTGTGAGGAAGAATGTAAGTGACCAATGTTCCAACGTCTAGATATGATAGTGATGCCCAACATGATTGCTCTCCTGACCGAAGGTTACTTCCCTGACTATACCCCTTATAATGTCCAGATAGAAGTAGTGTAATTAACCCATGTCGATAAAGATATAGAACCAAGAATGAGTTTCACAAACAACATATCAATCTATAAGGGAAACCCAGACTAGGTGACTAATTTTGAGGAGGAATCCATGAAAGGAGGAACCGATATCCCATCATCATGTTTCTATCAAGGAGTAGACATCTCCAAGAAAGTAATGAATTCCTCCCGCCTTTGGAAAGTGGTAATAAGGGGCAACAATGTGTGATAGTTATCAATAAATGAAATTTGTGGTGTCACACCTCGACAAAATCATTGGAAATAGATGATAACCCAAAACCTTATTTTATCAAGGTAATCTATAGTCAAAGGGGTGCATGATGGTTTCTATCCATGATTCTAAAATTTTTGTGCTTTTAAGGGAGGTTTCAAGCCTATACTTTTTAGCATTTTGACCATGTAAAAGAAGGTCATGAAGTCTTTTTAGGTTTATAAGTTTTGAGAACCAAGTATAGTAAAATTTTAGGTATTCTCATGACTAATTTGGTGTTAAATGGTCATGTGAAGGAAATTGAGTCATGCAATATTGTGATCCAGATAGAGAGACTATATGACAGAGATGTAATCAGGGGATAGCATTACTTACATATAGTCATATGATCATGTGACTTAATCAGGCATCCTATATTCTCATTCATAGATACATAGTTTATGAGTTCTTCTTCTTTAAACTTTCATCCATTTTTTTCAAGTTTCTTGTCAGTTCTTAGGGTGGGAGTCTTTAAGCCTCCAATCTTCAAAATCATTATTGTCCCTTCTTCCTATTTATGTTATATCTATTTTTTTCTCATGTGGAATCCTTTTTGGGGTTTATAAAAAAGGTCCTATGATTAGTGTCTTATCTTGTGTATAGGGTGATACATTAAAGGTATGAAGGCGGTGGAGGCCATTGGCATAAGTTGAAATTGTCACATGATCGGTCTCATGTTGGATGGATCACATAGCTAAGATCCATCATGTGTCTCCAATTGTGTGTCCATACTTTTGTTGACCATGTAAATTAGACACATCTCATGATAAATAGTAAGTGTGATCCATTATTTCATGGAGAACATATTACCGAAATGTCATGTGATCAATAGAAAATGTGGAAGGGTCCGCTATCAACAGCCTATTTCATCCTCCTTGCATGACTAGGAGTGATCATGAGAGGCTCCATCATTGAAAATGTATTGAGAAGAAGTGTAAAATTATTCTATAAAGGTTATGTTATCATTTATCTCCACCATGTGACCATGAACATATCATTTGCAAATAGGTTATGTGATATGATTTTTTATAAGGAAATCATTATAGTTTCAATATGACTTTAGGTAGTCCAAGAGTATGTGATATTCCCACTTTTACCTTATTTTTAATATATATCACTCCTATTTTTATTCATGGATGTAAATAATATCATGCATGATTATAAAATTATTCATGTAACAACATATACCCAAATTCACTACCCTTCATGAAAAACAGATACTCGGAACACTCCTTCCTTGTGAACCCTAAAAGGGAATCATGGTGTCTCAACTTCTTCATATGGTACTCCTAATTTTACAAGGGTTTAGAAAGAACATATTCTTTCCCTTTTATCCTTTTCATAACTATTGTATGTGGTGCATTATGTCATCCCCCCCCCCCTGTGTTAATACTGGTATTTATAGAGTGTTCTCCATATCTGTTTTTACAAAACTTTCCTAAAATTTCACCATTAAAAACTAATAATATTTGTCATATTAAAACTTTAAAGTTTATGGTGATACTTAAAATAATGTTATACTGAAACCCTCAAAATTTTATTATACATACAAAACACCCAACCATAAATCATCAAGATATACATATCAAAATCTCTGATACATCGAAAATATTTTTCCATAAATATTTTTAGTATTCTCTTCTTATCAACATCTTCTCATGCATGCATGGACTGATTCTTGTGTGGTAATTGTATACGTGTCATTTTATTTGTATTCCATCAAGTTTTGATAACTTAGATAAATATTCTCATAATCATTTATGGTAGAGAAATGTTATTTGAGTTCATCTTAATTAGTGAATATGTCTTGGCTTACCAAAAGAAATCATGCATAGAAGAAAATACTAGGTTGTGTCAAGGGATGGTGAAAAAGGATGACAGTGAAGGTGTATATGTGGAACCCCAACATTTAATTCATATATTTAAATAGAGGAGGAACAATATTGAATCCTCACAAATCCCACATAGATCATGTGTGCCTTTTACATTCTGATTAATAATTTTTCATGTCATATAAGCCACTCAATGATGTATCTGGTCCCACTCCAAGACACACTCACACTCATGTTTCATGCCATACCACTACATGGTCTACCTATGCATGCACATACCCACTCACCTATGTGTTGTATGGACTTCATTAATACTCAAGGTTGGATGGTTGGCTGAGGCTTAATTTTTTTGTTACACTCAACCCAATATTTAAGTAAAATAATAAGTGTATTCCACCATATAGAGTGTTAATTCCATATCCAAATTATTTAATAATACTATAAAAACCCTTCATGAAAAAATAAATTATTTCTTCATGGGATTCTAACTTCTCACATATTCATCTCAAGTAGTCTTCATATGAAAAAATCAAAAATTAATTTATCATGACTACTTCACTTATAGATGATGAGCTTTAATCAAAATATAATAGGTACATGTCATGAGAATTATGAATGGTTCTACAATCACCACATGTTACCTTACATGGAAAATTTCATGGAACCCATATAGGAGTGCCAATAAAATTACCCCCTTAGAAATAGATTCATTTAGAATGAAAATAATATAATTCAAAGGTAAATGTAGGGAACTTTTTCACATTTCCTGAACATTTGGTGGGGTTTTATGGCTAGATCACCAGCAATAGGGTGCTCTTCAAGTGGAAAAGTTTGAATCAATTCTTTTTGGACCAAATCAACTATGGATTCCAAATGCATGAGCCTAAATGGGATCCTATTTAAATTTTAAACAAGTTTAACCAAATTCCAAATACATTAATTTCACGAGAAGTCCTCATAGGAATGTCTCAAAAACATGTATAGGTAGAGACACCATAATTGATATACTATATTTTTTCCATTTGGAAATTGAATATGAATTCTTCCTAGGCATGGGTCACAAATGGGTATAGTTATAAGCACCATCATTGATACACTATAGTTAATATATTTAGAAATTGATAATTAATTACTCATGGTATTGGATTATAGATGGATATAGGTATATACACCATCAATGATACACTATAGTTGGTTCATTTGGAAATTGATGATGAATTCCTCATGGGAATGGATCATGGATGGGTATAGGCATAGAAAGCATCACTGGTACACTAGAGTTGGTCCATTTGGAAATTAATGATGAATTCCTAGTGGGAGTGGCTCATGGATGGGTATAGGCATAGACAACATCACTGATACACTCGAGTTTGTCTATTTGGAAATTGATGATGCATTCTTCCTGGACATGTCTAATAGATAGGTATAGGCACAAATATTATCACCATACACTAGAGTCTATCAATTTGAAAATTAATGATGTGTAGTTCGACATAAAGGGGTGATTTTGATTTTTATGTTATGGAAAGGGAACAATATAACTTTTTTCTAGGTCAGGGACCTAGTGATCATAGCTTAAATTTTTTTAGAGCCAAATAGAGGTCCCTACAAGATTTGTATCCTTTTTTATGATCTAAGTTTTTCTTGGACTGGGGAGGTCTAGCCTACTGAATCATATTCTGTTAAGACCATATGGTGTTCCTTATGATCTTTATATCTCTTTTATTTATGCTCTAAATTTTGTATACGCTTTTTATGATTAAGTCTTAGTGATAAGAGACTTGACTTTTGCTTAGGATTATCCTTTATAGTTTTTCAACCTAAAAAGTTTTATGTCTCTTTCACTAGAATTTTAGGTTTTTGTGATTTAGACCATTCAGGGATATAGTTTAAGGTTGTATATATTTGACCAGTGAACATGAAACTTAAGTATATAATGCATGGACCAAAATGAACACAATTTAAGTTCATGATGTGTAGACCAAGGAAAATAGAAATTGTTACATAATAATGAAATTGGGATTCCCTAGGTTGAGAATACTCTAATTCCCTTTTGAATGGAGGATGAGGATTTCATAAATTGTGGCTCAAGTTTATTGGATCATGATTAATGATATATGAAATACATGAAAGGGATGACTGCTTACAATATTTGAATGATGGATTCCACTGCAATTTCATCAAGGTGTACAGGGATAGAGGACACTTTTCTTATGATTAAAATGCCTCTGTTTGGAAAGACAGACTGGGGGCACATATGCAGGAGACTAACTGGGGTATGTATGCATAGTAAAATAGAGGTTTCCCTTGAAGTCGAATACACTCATTACCGATATACATGAAAGATTTATGGTAACCTGAGGAACTTAATACATGATGTTATTTATGGAATTACATGTTCATAAAATGTGATAGAGGCATCCCAAACCTCAATTGACCATGATTAGGCTATTGTGGTCCTTTGATAAGGAATGATAATGGATGGTGGTTTGTGCCATTTAACATTATGTAAAATGACATAGATATCATATCATTTAACATCCAATGATAAGGACTTGAGTGTCATGTAGTTTAACATCATGCAACAAGGACTTGAATATCATGCAATTTAACATCATGTAACAAGAACTTAGAAGTCATATATTTAAAATTCATGTGAAAAGGATTTAGGTGTTGTACAGTTTAACATAATGTGACAAGGACTCATTTGTTATGCAGTTTAATGTCATGTGACAAGGACTTGGATGTTGTGAATTTTAATTCCATGTGACAAGGACGTAGATTTTGTTCATTTTAACATCATGTGAAAAGGACTTAGATGTCATGCAGTTTAATGTCATGTGGAAAGAAATTAGGTATTGTTTAGTTTAACAACATGCAATAATGACTCTTATGTCATTCAATTTAATGTCACGAAATGAGGACATAAATTTTTTATAGTTTAATGTTATGAAACAAGGACTCAGATATTGTGTAGTTTAACATCATGTGATAAGGACTCTGATGTCTTACAGTTTAATTTCATGTGACAATGAATTAGATTTAATGAAGTTTAATATATTATGAAAAGGAATTTCTAAAAATGGGTCCATTTTATCATAGAATAGGTCCATGGGTATAAAAAAATTACTATAATGGGGTCATATACATGCTCTCTCCTTCATCAGAGTATGTTCGTGAATGAACCTCTATTGAAATCTCATATGCACAGGAGAGGAGGTTATTTTGGTGGATATAATTTGTTTTTGGGCCTTGAATATAAGATCTAGGAATCACTAATTATCCTCTAATAATAGGAATCAAACCATATGTAGTTTTTATAAAGAATGTACCATGCACTAATTTGATGCATATATAAGTTAAAGGGGGATTTTCTAAGAATAGGTCTATAAATGAGGGAACCTATACTGAGGAATCCTACACAAATATAGCTCATACATAAGGGGGGTTTTAATTTTATGGTTTTATGTGAATATGATTCATGCATGAGATAAAAAAACTCATCTTATTTCTGAAATAGGTACCGGACCTTCCATAGATGAAGAGTGATCTAATCAGGCACCAAGGCGAGGCATGGGGATTTTTTATATCTATGGTTAGACACAATTTTGTAATTATAGGTATCACTACATATCCTGTGAGGATATTAATCAAGCCACATGTATTTCTTATATTGAAATTCCCTATACAGATTGGGCTCTTACTTAAGTGTGAGGTGATTTCCAATGTAAGTTCACAAATGAAGAACTCAGTGGTGAAGAATACTACATAAATCAGTCTCATATAGAGGATATAGGAAATTTTATTTAGTTTCTTCTTCACATATCATGTTCATGTGAAAGGGAATAAATTTTGGTTTTACCTCAGTGTAGTGTTATCCAGAAAATGGAAGTTTCATCAAAAAAGCCAGAATACTAAAATGAAAGGGTGTTTTTTTAATTGTAATTGGGCCTAGGGTAAAGAGACCTTAGAATCACTACATATCCTATGTATATAGAAATAAATCCATGCATATTTCTTGAAAATAAATCCCCTATGTATATCTAACTCATATGAATAGGGGGTATTTTTTCATAGAAATTATGGTTGGGCCCAGGATAGGTGATCCAGGTGTTACTATGTATCCTATGATAGCAAGAATTAAGTCACATGTAGTTCTCATATTTTCACTACATAGATCAAGATCATGTGTAGGGAGGGGTCATTTTTGGCTGGAAATGATGGATAGGCCATTGATAGAAGATCCAAGAATTACTACGTATCTTATAGGGATATAAATCAAGCCATTATTAGTTCTTGAATAAAATTCCCCCTACACAAATTTGACTCATATGCAAGGAGACAAGGGATTTTTTTTACATTTATATATGGGCCTAAGACAAGGGATTATGGAATTATTACATATCTCATTAACACATTAATCAATCCATGTTTAGTTATTATAAATAATGTCCCCTGTACATATTTTACTCATATGTAAGGAATATGGGGTGTTGATTCTCTAAGAAATAGGGAAATTATGTGGCAAAGACTTCTATATAGATAGAGCTATCATGTAGGAGAGAAAGAGTCTATAGAGAATGGGCCACTCTAAATAGTTTAGATTCATGAAGGATTGACTTACAAGGGTATTGATTTTAGGATCTCAATGCTCAGACCAATGTGAGATTTATTTTAAAGTCATGTGATGAGGACTAGGATGACATTCAGTTTAAGGTCATACAACATGGACCCGCACCTCATAGTTTAATGTCATGCATTTGGGAAATTGTTGTACAGATTTACATCATGAAACTAGTACAATGACCATGTAGTTTACCATCATATGTTAAGGTCATTTGTGTTATGTAATTTATCATCTTTCCACTAGGACTTTGAATCAATGCGAGAAATTTGAAAAGTATTTCATAAGGAACCTCACATTTTTATGGGGCATGATTCATTCCTTAAACATTATGTCCAAGGAGTAATCTCAATTATAATAGACCTTTTGTATGAAATAAGGTCCTTCCCACTTTGGTTCTAGATTTATAGGCATCTTCCCTAGTATCATCAGGGTTCTGAGAACCAATACAATCTCTCCACAAAATAATGAGCTGAGGTGGACTTTATTATTGAAGTCTCATGTAATCTAATTTTGATGGACTTTCAGATTGTGTAATGTATAAAAACTCTTCTCATCAAGTCATTCTAACTCATCAAGTCACTTATTTGATTTTTCATCTTTTAAGATATAGCCACATATAGTGATTTTTATTAAAGGTAATTGGAATTATATGGGCATCACCACCTATATTCCATAGACAAGTAAGTATAGGGTCACTTATGTGGTAGTTTGGGTTATGGTATGATAGGACCATAAGGAATGCATGAGTTTTTCTGGCTAAGATTTCTTCTCTTTATCCATCATTTTCTGGAGTATATTTTACAGATTCATATTAAAAACCTATATTTACTCATTTACCACTACATGATAGAGAGATAAATGGTTAGACTCGATGTTTTAATCCTGATATAACCTCGTCAACTCATAATAATAGAATTTGGTGCCATTTTCCATCATATTGTATGGGGGGAATCAAATTTGGTAATGATGTTAGACTTTATGAAGTTGAAGATGATCTTATTCTTAACTTTCTTAAGGGTTATGGCCTCATCCCATTTGGAAAGAAAGGCAGTGGTAGTAAGGATATACCTAAACTACCTAGTTTTGTATGGGGGATATGGCCCCATGACATCCATTACCCATATAAAAAATAGCTAGGATTATTTAGCAGTATGCAATAACTCTAGGGGTGATGAATAAAATTAGTATGTATTTGATAGGAAAGGAACTTCCTAGTTAATTTTGTGTAGTCCTATATCATATTTTTATATAAATAACAAATCCTACTAATTTGGTGGAAGAGATCAGTCCCTAAATTATGAGTGTCATAGGAGCATATATGGGCCTCTTTCATAACAGTGTTAGTCTCTCCTTTTTCAATGAATCTAAGGATGACTCTATAAAAACCCTATTTATAGAGGAATTTTCATTAATTCATACAATAAAAAATGGGTAAGTTTGTTACCCAACATCGGATCTATTCTTTTTTTGGCTCGTTCTGACAAAAGTATATCATTTTATAAGTAGTACATTATGTAGATAATCCATCTATTAATGGTATCATCTAATGAGGGTGTTGGATCATTACACCTTAGGGTAGTACTAATCTAATTAATTTCTCCCATGTCATAGATGATGACTAAGGAGACTTCCATTTGGTGTGCAATATGAAAGATGGTCTCATATTGGTCCGAGTCACCAGGTTTGTGGCTACATTATTCAATGCATCAACGTGAGAATTATGTGAGCGGGGGACATGATTCAGCATCATCTCAAAAGGTAATTTCACTATCATTCCCATCATATATCTTAGGATAGGGGCTAACTCTTCCTTATTAGTAGCATACTCACTATTTATTTTCTTAATAACTAGATCTAAATTTCTCTTATCATTCAAGTGGATAATCTATAGATGTAGGTCTAGTTCTAGGCCTACAATAAGAGCATGGAATTCTACCTCATTTTTGGTGCATACTTTGGACAGAAGAAAAGAATAAGGTAAAATCATCTTGGTTGGGGAGACAAAGACAATCCCTAGACTAACTCAATTAAGCTTTATACATTCCATTATTTCCCCAATCATTCATTGAGAGGTTCTATTAAATTATACCTCCCACATTTGGGGAATGTAATGGGAATAGAAAACCTCATCTTATGGAAGATCAGTATTTATTAGCATTTTTTAAAAGGTAGGATGTGCTATGAGAAAACCAGATAGTCCATTTCCTTTGATTACCTTCTATGATAATGATTAGATGTCAAATTTTTCCAAGATAACCACCCATCAGGATAGAATCTTGATTAGTATAGGGAGGTTGGGGTTATACTTGATTGGGTCAATGTGAGAGACTGGGTTGACCTTATGGTGATACAAGTAGTTCCCCATCTTTTTCACTGTAAAAATGAGTAAAAGATAGTTCTTCTCGACATTATAATATTATGTCTCAGTATCCATCATTATCTTACTAAGATAGTAGAGACTATTCTCTTTCCCTATAACATTTTTCTATGTAATAAGGGGATTTATTGATATCTATATAGTGGCCACATATAGGATGAGTGGCTTACCATTTACCGATGGAATTAGAACTAGTGGGTGAAGCAAATATCACTTGAGGTTTTCAAAGGCTTCTTGGAAATCTCCATCCCATCAGTAAGTGACTCCCTTATTCATCAACTTCATGAAGGGGAATCATTTTTCTTCCAGATTATCTATGAAATGCCTAATATATGTGAGGAACCCTGGAATCCCTCTCAACTCTTTAGGATTTCAAGGAGGTGGCATTGTGAGGATATCACTATTCTTCTCATATTCAACCTCAATGTTGTGATAACATACCACAAAACCAAGGAATTTCCCTAATGTTACCCTAAAATCATACTTCAAAGGGTTTATCTTCAATCCATGTTATTTTATCTTACTGAAAATTGTATAGAGGTCATCTAGATGATCTTAGAACTATAGTGATTTAACCACCAGATCTTTGACATAACATTATTTGATTCTTCTTAGAAAGGGCTTTAAGATGTGATATTTGGTGCATTGGTAGGTGGCATTGGTATTATTCAATCCAAATGGCATGGCCTTATATTAGAAGATCGCTTAAGGGAATCTTAAAGTAGTGGTTTCCTCATATTCAGGGTCTATCCTGATATGATTATACCATGAGTACCCATCCATAAAGTAAAGGGATTGGAATATTTTGGTTATAGTAATTAGGAGTTCCATGATCATAATTGTGAAATCATCCTTCAGGAAGTGCTGATTGAGATCCCTAAAATCTATGTAGACCTAGATCTAAACATTCTTTTTCTTAATAAGGATGATGTTGTCCATCCATTTCAGTTATTTCACCTATCAAATGAAATTGTATTTAATAATATTTACGACTTTATATTATACCTTGGAATCATGAGAGGGATAAATTCTCTTGTATGCCTTCTTGAATCCTTTATGATCATCTGGAATACCCAAATGATGTGTAGCCACATCAGGATCCATCCCCAGCATATCTGTGTAATTCCAGGAGAACATGTAATGGTGTTATTTCAATATATATATATATATATATATATATATATATATATATATATTACTCTTATAAAGGAATATAATCAAAAATAAATGTGGGTTGTGGTTCCTCTTCTATATGGAGAGATACTTGTCAAAACTCATAAATAGTGGTAGAGATGCCTTCCTCAAACACTGGAGGGGCATCCCTAAGGTCATCATATTCCTCTTCCATATCAATGTCAATATAAATTTTCAAAATACCGGTAGATAGTGTGGATACATATCTATAATTTTTGAAGAATGGGGAGTCATTCCTAGGCCCTAAGAATGCTAATGCATGGGAATCATGATGGGATCACTCTGTAGATTCTCACTTCTTCTCTTTTTTCATCGGTGGGAAAAGAATCATTGATATCATGAGTCATTATAGGGTAATTTTCACTATATGTAGATGGTGTGTGGTATTTATTCAATATAAATGGTTTAATGAGTGTCTCCTTATATTTTGATGATGTAAAAGGAGATCTCTTGTTTGGGGTAATGAAACCTATGAAATTAATCTCTGAAGGTGTGACCTGACTGCCTCTTGATGGGCCTACTTCATCTAGTATAGATATTACATTATATACATGGGAATGTAAAGCTTAAAAAATATGGTGGATCTCTATATCTATACCTTTTTCCTCTATCAATATTATAATTAATATATAGTCATTTCTAAGTGATCTTTAGATGTTTGTAGGGACAGTTCTCAAAAAATTGAGAGCAGCAACCTGTGTATCACCCTTTATCACCAATTACTTTCCATCTATCTTATAGAAACCTACCTTAGTGTACGGTGATTCAAAATATTCAAAGGGGGTTTTATCACCACATAGCACTCCAACATTTATATTTATACAGTTCTTTAAACATTGATGGTATGGAAATAGAATTTTCACATGGATATGAAGACAATGTTTTATGAGTAGGGTATTATATGTTGTGTCCTACTGGATAACTATGAACTCAAAATAAGACATAGGTTCTCTAAATGGGTCTTTGAGTTTGATCTTTATAAGGGGAATTTTCTCTCTCTTATCATACCCCTAAATAGTCAGATTCGAGGGGGGGAATAATCCTCACTGTATCTCAAATGTAGGAGATTTTAGATCAGGATAAGATTAATCCCAAAACCATTGTTGTTCATATCCTATCAAATATCAACATTTTTTAGATTACTTAAAACATATAAGGGTCTGATATTCCCCTGAATGGAATCCTCTTGATCATTCTCTATGAATGAGATAGTGGTATGGCATTTTACTGAACCAATTTATATTCAATACACCTCAGTCGCAATAACTTATATCTTAAAATCTTAGAGAATCTAGAGGACCTCAACAAGTGCTTCTTGAGCTCCTTAAAAAGATAAATAGAATCCAAAATCAAGAGATTTACTGGGATAGCTGCCAACTGTTTCAAGATTTCATACTTCTGAACTAGTGGTCTGCACTTCCCAATGTGGGGTCACTCCTTGGCATGTAGCTTATAGTCTGAAGTTTTTCAAGTAGATGGATTTGGTGCTTGTATAAAATTTGAAATCATACTTGTTGTTGATGGGATGAGTTGAGCTAGTCTACCCACTCATATGGGATTACTATACAATTTCACACTTTCCAACTAGTCTTCTAAAATAATTGGGTCTAGGAAAATATTTAAGTATTTAAGGGTGTATCTATGCTTCTATTGGGCTCATAGAAGTTCTTTCTCATGGGTTTCAGCCACACATATAGATTTTAAGGGGATGTGGTTAGAATATTGATATTAACCACGATTGTGTCTCCCCCTATTCCCTCGACTTCTACAACCTCTACCTATGTCTCCTTAGATAAGTATGAGAAACTTGGGTTAGTATGCATATTTTTTAATGGAGAAGGTGTCTTCTAAGTGAATAAAGTTAAAAAACCCAAAAATTAGCTTTTCTTTAGATGAGGGTTCTATTTGGTGGGGTGGTTCCCATGATTTGAATGAAAAGGGTAAGAAATACTCCATATTATGGGATGTTTTGGGATTCAAATGTGACTCGTATTCATGCATCCTATTTTTTTCACCGATTACATCTGCTTCCAAAATATGGGTTCGACGGAATCCCCTTGAATAATTCAGGAGGAGTTGGTACCTCAATCAATCAACATAGTTATTTAGTTATGCTTTAATTTATGAAACATGTATATAAAGGAATTATATAATACTTCCAATACATATAATACTCACATCGATCCTCCTTATATTACCATTATATATTTGAGTTTTATAAGGTAATTTGAGTTTAGGATTAGTTCCATGTAATATTTAAATGATCAATGAATACTTGGTTAAGATATTTTATGACAATCCCACCTGGATGTTCTCATAAATTTTACTAAGTGTATTCACTTATCCATTTATCTTTCCTAAAATTTTATTAATTAATCCCATTAAGTATATGAATTTACCTCTATATTCTCCATAGAATACTTCAAATGGTCTTTCTGAACTAATTCTAGAATATTTTTTGGATTACCTTTATTCCTTAAAGTTTCTTTGTCTAAAACTTAATAAGTATGTCAAATACCTAATATTTTTTACTCAAATTGGGTATATACTTCAAAAATACTTTTAGATTTATTTGATAAAGAATTGTATTTCCATGAATGGGCATGGGTATTATATTTTATATGAATCATTCATTTTTTATATTGGACATTTTTTATTCAAGTATAACTGAACTATTAGTTAAGTATGAAATACCATACAAATATATATTCCAAACATGAAATAACATACCATTATGTCTAATAGAGAATTGAGATAAATTTTTTGGTTAAACACAATACAAAATAATATTTTTACATGAATAAATTCACTTGGTAATAAAAATTTGTGTTTTCCTCTTAGATAACTTAGGAATAACCCTTTTTCAACTAGTTAGAGAGTCCACCTTACCTCTTGTAATGATTCTAAACTACCTTGGCTCCTATATTTGGATACAAATTTTTGAACAACATATTTTATTTAATACCCAATAATTCAAAAAAAAATATTACCTACAATGATGAATATACTTGAAGTATAATATTTTTCTTGCTTCTTATTCAACTCATTATAGTACCTAGTTACCTTTCTTGCTATGTGAGAATCATATAGCTTCTTTTTCACAAAAATCACTCTAAATATTTTGTATCTTTATTGGATGTTGTAAATAAAAATTTAATTTGAACTAATCTTGTGTTTTTCAACCTATTCTTTCACTTCATTTATCATAATGGATAAGTAACCATGTTCCCACCAATATTTATCTATCTGGATATGCATAGTCATAATATTCTTGAGGGTCTTCTCCATAATTTTAATTTTATAATTTTAGATGAATATGGAGAACCTGGATGGTAAGTATGGTAATATGAGATTAATAGATAATTTATTATCCATGTAGAAGCCTAACTTCACTAATTGATCAATATCCTTCATCATTTTGAAGGAAATATCACTAGTTTGGTACTCATCACTCAGTTTACACTGGTATAGTGTAGTGACAATCTCATTTATCTTAAGTATTTTTTGTCTCCTTCTTAAGAGATAGGAGGAGAGATATCATAGTGTATGCATCCATGTTCATATGTTTCATATTCATATATCTAAACATATCTAATTTCATAGTGAATGGATATTAGATTATTCCTCTATGTGTCTCTTATAGGAATCCTTTTCACCTGTTCTCACTCGATGAGGTGGATGGTCATGAATAAGGGACTCCATCACATAGTATAAAATTTATTTTAGTAGTGTAGTTTATAAATAATTGTATCGTTCTTGGAAATTTTTGTTGGTAAGGGCATGGTTTATTTCGAATATTGATTATAGTGTTCCTGCAGTTTCTATTTCCATTTTCTAAAATAAGTAAAATCATATTTTAGTACTTTAACTTCATTACCAAGTGTGATGTAATAATATTTATTTTATTAGTACCCAATTATTTTATCAAATCCCAATAACCCTCACCATTAGATTTATAATATCATGTTACATGGATATTCTTGTGCTTTGATTTCCTCAACACTTACATCCTTGTTACACTAAGTATTGCAAGGGAAACTACTCTTAACACCAACTTGGTTAAGTCATCCCAAAATATTCATTAGAACTCCCCAATAAAAGTGTATTGATGAGGGCCAAACTAACACTTAGATCTATGGTTTCATTCTAAATTAATTAATGGAAGTATTTTATGACTTAACATTTACTTGATTGATTTTGTTTATCTTTATGCATAAATATTATTTATTTTATTATTTTACATGATTATTAATATTATGTTGATTTTACATAATTAATTTACCATGTATGGTAAAATAATTTACACATAATACATTTATTTTATTTTATTTTATTTTATCATGATTTTTATTTAATTTACTTTATGTTATCGTGTTTAATTATCAAATAAACATTCCATTGTGTAAATAAATAAATAACCATTCATTGGATAAAATAAAATAAACATGTGGTATGATCATGAACTTTTACTACTGTTTAGTTTATCAAGTGGACTATAAAATGTCCCTTGACCCTAATGGGATAACTCTTTGAGTCGATCTTGGCTCAAGTTTCATCATTCAACCTTTAACCTATGTGTTGGTTTGTTTCACCTCAACTCAGTCTAGAATTGTCTCCTTTTGTCTTCTATTCCTTTACTCTACATGTGCTTAATCACTCATAGGTGAGGGGACATGGGTTTATAAAAATAACACTTACACTCCATAAATAATTAAATTAAATAGAAACCTAACACATATATAGGTCGATTAGATCATGGTCATCTATGAACGCAATGACTACACATTCAATCCATTCTTTATGAAGATAAATTTCATAAATTGATTAACTTATTAATTGATTCATTCCCTAATTAAATGGATTGAAGGCCTTATTAATTAATTCATTAATTTATCTTAATTATCTATCCAAACAGTCCTGGAGATTCTCATCCACTGTAATTTAAAAAAAAAATAAGTACATGACGTATACTGGAGGTGGCATGGTGTGTACCCTTCTGCTTTTTCATAAACTCATTTCTGGAGTTTAACTATTCACGATGTGTAAGATCATATGAAATGGTGTGTAATTATCATTGTTTATGGTATTTTTCATGTATAGTGTACTTACATTTCATGTATTCCTACATGGAGTGTCGCGATATACATGGCATGTTGTTCCATGAGCTAGGTTGTGTAATCCATGTAACCTTTATGACTACACAACACACCTTGAATTTACAAAGTGTGTACTGTTGGCGATGACCATGAAGTATATGGTGTTTATGATAACCATACACATTTTATATCTATATAATAATGTTAAAACAATTAATAAATCATTTAATATAACTTTTGACCCATCAAAATCACTCATTGGATAATTTTTGTGGAAAACCCTATCACATGGTATGTACAGTCAACTACACACCATGTAGTTCATTTTTTCTTTAATTAATTAATTCTTTATGTGTGTTGACTCACACAAAAAACTTTTCTAAGTATGTTCCTTGTGTGATTTATCCCAAATTACATAAAATATACAACTAGCTACAAGGCCTTTGGTCCATCAAAAGGCCTTTGGGCCACAGGGCCTTCAGTCCACAAAAGACCATGGTGTAGCCCAGTTCACACAAAACAAGCCCCAGAAGAGGATCAGAGCAACATGAGTAGCAGCCACTAGATGCAGAGCTAAACGGATTAGAAGAATGAGAGGGTATGGTAGCCGCTATCGGGACCAGGCACTATGCACCTTTGTATGGGGAAATGGTATCCAATAATAAATGTAAGTTGGGGAGCTAGGTGATCAATGACGTAGAAGCTGGGGAGGGGCAGTTCAATTCAGATGGGCCTACGGGTCATGTATTGGGCATGGTATGCCTCTGGGCCTTCGGGTCACGTATTGCGAGTCATTCGGGCCTTGTGCCTTGGGCCTACGGGTCATGTACGGGTTCCCTTTAAACCCTTAAAAGGGGGATTATCCATAATAAAATAAATAAATAAATAAAGGCCTTTGGTCCGTTCAGGCTACATAGCATGTGATTAATTACTGACTACCCACACTACATGTATAGGGACTCGGCGTGTATCGTGCATGGGTTGTTACCTGTTACATGGAGTGTACAACCTGATACACATTGTGTACTTCATTTAATGTCTTGTCTCTTAGATACAAGTCATTACAAAACATGTCTTAATTACTTGTCACATACTTTGACCACGCATATTCCATAATTTTCATGAGGACAAACCGTGTGGTGTTATATGTCATGTACGCCAGCTACACACTTTGTACCCTTATCAAATCATGTTTCAATTGTAATTAAATATGTTTTGTGTAATGAATCCACATACCGAACCCCCAAATTATGTTTTATGATCCGTGTGGGTTGTCCTGGTGTGGTTGACCATGGGTACACGTTGTGTGAAAACCAAGTAATTTTGTCTTTTGGACAACATTCTAAGCACCTTTTAATGGGATATTTGAGAGTTATTTATATATTCTTGGTTTCTTCTTGGTCATATGAAACTGGGTGATTGTATTATCTCAAATTTTAGATCAAATAATGAAAAAATAGAAATTGGTATGTCATTGTGGTGAGATTTTGTACAAGGGGACATGGAGTATAAAGTGGACCTTCAGGTTGATTAATGATAGGACTATGGTTTTATCATTTTCATATTGTTTTGGCCTTTATTCTGGTTTGTTGGCATCATTGGGTTTCCACCTTGTGTTTGGTGGTGCTTGTTACACATTTGTGTATCGATGTTTATGGTTTATTTTCCTTAATAAATTTTTGGGACTGAGTATACTTGGATCCTAGAATTTCCTAGTAATGAAAAAATAGAAATGAAAAATAGAAAATAAAATGCATAAAATAATAAATAATTATACATTAATATGTGATATCTTTGATACCACTTTAAGGTTCCATAGCATAGTAGAAGCAGTTGGTCCCATGCCCCACAATGGATTTCATTGGTTTCTTCAGAAAAATCCTCAGAACTAGATGAACGCAACCCCAAAATATTCTTAGAGAGGATATTTTCATATATAATTTATAATTAATTTATAATAATTATTATTTTATCTTGAAAATTCTTTCATCATTGATGATCAATTCAGTAGATTCTCTCAGATCATCGTTGTGAAGAAGAATCCAAAGTAGGATTCCTGTAGTGGTATCCACACATGATCCATGAATCTTGGAAAGTCATTTTTGGTATTTTAGGTGCTAGTATAGAGGAAAAAATGCCTTGAATAATTCTCTATTGATTGAAATAAGAATTATTCTTAGCCTTAAAAGAATTATTTCTCTTATTCTTTTAGTCTTGAGAGGGATGAGGAGGATCATCTCTCATTATTGAGAGTGTTCTTGAGAGGTTATCTATAGGAATTCAAGAGAATTATCTAGAGAGAATATTGTTATGCATAATAATTCACCTTACTATAGAAATGATATAAGTTAGGTTATATAATTAGGATCACATAATTATTTATTGCACAAATTCCCTTAACAAATTTAATTATTCTAAGTAAACCACGCATCTAATAATAGTAATATTATTATTATAGTATCTCATGACATTCCCTAACTCATAGAATTTAAAATATATCATTTTCATTGAGACCTTAACTCAACCACTTAATTCTCCCAGGCATTTATCAAACCTCAAATAATAAATATTTATTTAAATAAATAAATATCATTATATTATCTCTTCAATAAATAAACATTATATTCATTAATTGGAGAATAAATATTTATTTAATATCCACATAACTAAATAAATATTTTTTTAATAAATAATTATTTATTACATTTCAAATAATAAATAAGAGATAAATATATATTATATTTTCTAACTGTAAAATAATATTTATTTAATATTCAACTCACATATATTCTAACTTGATAACTAATGATTGAATTTATGTGATCAACTAAACCTAAATAATTTTTATTCCTCAGTCTGGTGAACAATAATATTCTAACAATTAAATTCAAATAAAATTTAACTAAGATTCTAGATACACTTACTGAGTGACCCTATAGACCTATTTCTCAGTGGAATTATGTGAGTTGGCCTAAAATTTGAGATTAGTGTCTAGAAAAACATCAAATTACCCATAGAAAAAGAAGTTAATATTGTAACGAAAATAACTTCATAAGGACGCTCACTATGTAATATAATCTCTTTGTCCCGATATCTCATCAAGAAGGTTTCATACTTGGGTTATTAACCTATATTATTAATCATATTTCTTTGACTACCTAAAATAGAATTTTCAAGAAACTACCTATTGGGAGAAGATAGGTAAAATACTGTGAAACCATTGGAAGTTAAACCATCAAAAATAAGATCGTTAATCCATCAGAAGTTCATCCCCCTCTAGACTTCATGTGCAGAGACCATGCCAAACCTCCCGAAATAAGAAATATAATACTTAATAATCTTGGGAGAACCCTAAATGACCACACACAAAGTTTTTTGTCAAACATACACACAAGAATAAAAACAAGAAATGAAAACAGTAAAGTAAATAGCATTGGTTTTTTATGAAGTTTAAATTTTCATCCTACATCCATGGGAGAATACTAAAAATATATATATTTATATAGAATTAAAAATATTAAAAATCAGCCACTTATCAACCACATGGATCTCTATTATAAAGTAATCATGTTACATATCAGTAGGTGGTCCCACACCATATATATAGTGGTTCCAGTTGATCAACTGGTTGTACTGACCACCTACTTTTACCAGCCTCCATCCATTGGAAATAGTAACCATTGAACTTCTATATATTTTTTCATCCTAACCTCCAATCACCGATAGATGAATAGTGATCCTACACCTAAATCCTATCCTATAAAATTCAAGATTATATTGATCCAATCATAGAAACAACCTCCATTTGATGAACTTAACATTTGAGCTTCCTACAAACTAACTGCATGAGCTTATGATGAACTAAAAACATGAGTTTTGAATCCATTAAAAATTCCTATTGATCAATTTTCCATATGTTAAAGTCTTGTTTCCACACTAACTCCTTCCAGTGAACTAGATTTATAGACTTGAAGTGGCTTCACAGATCCCAATAATCTTCCACTTGAAGACCACTTCAAGGATCCCTGGGAAACCTTCAACACTTGGAAAAATTCAAACTCTCATCCTCATATATATATGAAGTGCTCTCCACCACCTTCCAGTTATCCCGATCCAAATAAGGCATGATGTTGCCTTAAAATTTATTATAATATAACCTTAGTGAACATATCTATTGGATTTTTTCTTCTATCAATCTTTTGTAGTTATATCTCTCCATCTTCAAGCAACTTATAAATATAGGGTTATTTTAGGTTGATATTTTTTTTCTTGAAATAAAATGATGGATTTTTTCACTTGGTGAATCTCACTTTGGATATTAAAGTAAATTAAACCACTTTACAAATTCCTCCTGATCTCCACTGATAAACTTCTCAACCAAATAATATCCTTTTCTTCTTCTATTATGGAAACATATTTTAATTTTATAATAGAGAGTGAAACTATTGACTGTAACTTAGACATCCAGCTGATTTTCATACCTAAAAATGTAAACTCATTGTACTCTTATGAGTGTTTAAATCACCCCTAAAATTTATGTGAGCATACCCTTGTAATGATTTGGATAGGCCAAAACATATGGTGGTATATTATGAATCTTTTGGATACAAAATGATGAATTTCACATCTTTCCAATGTTCTTTAACTAGATTTTTCATATATAGATTGATGAATCCCACTATAAATGAAATTACAAGGATAGTGAAAACCATTGCAAACACAAAACCTCTGACTGCTAAATCATAACGAACTTTTTCAATCTATCTCGTCTCATCATATGATCATGGTGCTTTCCCATTTAACAATTTAAAGTGTATGGATATAGGATTTCAAACTAATTTACATCTAGTCATCATTAACCACTTAATGAAATTTAGGATGTACTCTCTTTGAAATATCATTATACTCTTAACACCCTTTTATCTTTCAATCCTCATACCAGGAATCATCTTTTCAACATTTAGATCCTTTATTTCAAATGTTTTGAACAACTCACACTTCACTTATTAGATATATTGAATTTTTAGACCCACCAAAATCATTTCATCAACATACAGAAGCATAATAATAAATAAATCATCCAAAAAAATAGATAGAAATGGTGGTATGAGTTGCTTCACATGAAACCCTTTTATACCATAAAAGCATCCAATTTATTATTATATTTTCTTGGTGCATGTTTCAATCCCTAAATAATTCATTTCAACTTACACACTAATTCCTTATTCTGATCAACATAAAAACCAGTTGGTTACTTCATGTAAATATGTTCCTCCAATTCACCATGAAGGAACATAGTCTTCACATCTATTAGTTCTAAACAAAAAACATTGGTAGAAACCAAACTTAAAACCATATGGGTGGTAATATGTTTTAAAACTGATGAAAATATCTCAAAGAAATACACTCCCACTTTTGGTTCAAATTCTTTCAATGCCAGCCTATATTTATACCTCTTTCATCTATCTACTTCTTCCTTTAATCAAAAAATCCACTTATTCTTTAGCATTTTATTTCCTTATGGTGTTTTTGTTATCTCCCATGTCTCATTGGAATACAATAAATCAATTTACTCTTCTATAGATAATTTCTATTTACTATAATAGTTGAGTGATTTTTCTTCTTTCGAGATCTTGGTCTATACTAAATCCATTAAAAGTAAATAGTGAAAGTTATAACCAAACTTATTTACCAATATACTAACTCTATAATACCTTCTCAATTCAATTTGTGGTTCTGGTCTTTCTAGTATTGATTATTCCAATACTCTAAGTTCTTTATTTTAAACTTCTAATGCTCCCACTCAATCTTTAGCATCCATAGAGCCCTTAGGTATATCTTCCACTGAATTAATTTTCAAACAATTTGATTTATCATCTGAACTTACCATAATTTTTTTACTTTTTTTTCTCTTATCTAGATAAACTTTAACATGTCATGTTAATTCTTTGAACTCAACTTTCACATCTACCAAGTTTCTATCTTTGTACTAGACCCTCTCATTAAATATAATTTTTTGAGATCATACTATCTTTTGATGATTTCTATCTGAAATCCTATAACCAAATTTCTTATCACCATATCCCTCAAAGAAGAAAATCTAATAATTTTCCTTAACATTATCCCTATCCTTAGTATCAATGTGAACATATAAAAGACTTCTGAAATATTTAAGATAATGAATTCTTGTGGGTTTACTAGACCATAACTTCTCAGGAATCTCCTACCCAACTGGTGCTGATGGACTTCTATTAATGAATAAAACTAAACAATTGATTACTTCCATACAAATTTTTTTAGACATGTCAGAGTGAAATATCATTCTATGAGATTTTTTATTCAATGTTTTATTCATCCTTTTTGCCACACTATTTTGTTCCAGTGTTCTAGAAACATTTTTCTCATGCCATATTTCCTCCTCTTAGCAGTAATATTTGAAGTCTCTTTTGTTTTATTCACCAACATTATCTAACATAATGAATTTGAGACTTAATATGGTATCCCTTTCAACCATGGATTTCTACTAAGTGAAAAAATCAAACACTTATAAATTTTACATCAGATGATATACCCACACTTTTCTTGTTGTGTCATCAATAAATGTGACAGAGTATAGAGAACATTTGTGAGATCGTACTGGGGTCGAACCTATATATATAAATGAATAAGTTCAAGAATCTAGATGTGAGGCTTCCTTTTTTTCAAATTAAATGAAACTTTCATTTGTTTCCTAAGTTTACAACCCTCACAAGTTTGGATATCGGTATGATCAAGCTTTAGTACATGATTTTAAACTAAAATATTCATATTTTTCTCACTAAAATGATGAATCCAATAGTTTCATAACTCTATACTTATAGAAGTTTTCATTCTAGCCATTAAACTTATATTTGATATTTTAGTTACATACAAGGCCCCATCCTCAAATCCTCTTTCTGCAACCATTGATCCTTGAGTAACTTTCCATACACCATTAGATATTTTTTCCGATAACCCTCTTCAACCAATTTCCCTATGAAAATAAGGTTTTTCTATAAATCAAGGGTGTGTCTCACTCATTTCAATATAATAATTTTCCCATTATATATCTAGATATTCAAATCACCCTTTTTGGAAACTTCAAGAGCCTCATCATACACCAAGTGTACCTTTCCAAATCTTCCAGATATATAACTCTTCATGCACCCTTAATCTAATGTGGAATGGAATGATGATCCAAAATCAACCACCCATGATTCCATCAGAACATTTACACTTAATAGAAATCTATGTCTATTTCTACTAAATTTAAGTAACTAAAACTTATAGAAGTTATTCTTTTGAAACCCACTCTCTATTCCTTGTAATATTTCTTGATTTCCCCCTCTTAGCATAGTGCCAGCAAGTAGGTCTTTCTTTGCTAGATTTACTTCTACTATCATCTCTAGATTTATTTTCTTTCTTCTCACTTATCTTTTGGTTAGGTAACCATCCTATACCTTCTATATACAATTCACTTCAAGTAGGTATCTAAAATTATATCTACTTATAATCTTCATCCAAGATTAAGTTCTTGTAATCTTCAAACACTAAGTCATATTTTACAATAGAATTACTTACGGTAGTGACCATCACCTTCCAACTCTTTAGTAGTGTTGATAGAAAAATCAATTCCCTAAAATCATCCATTAAAGTAAATTACATTGACTCAAGCTTACTTTGGATCATGTTAAAATCATTAACATGGTCTATAGCTAGCATTACTTCTGAAAACTGCATGTTAAACAACCTATGAATCATAAACACTTTGTTTAAAGCATTCATTTTTTCATATATGTTTTCCAGTTCTATCATCAATTCAATTTTTTTTTCTTTTCTCAGATAATGAAAGCAATATTCCTTTCCAACTACATAATCTACACCATTCATTCCTATTCTAATTTATCCATTGTCTCTATTCTGATTCCAGTTAATGGAACATCCTAGTCATTTTAGATAAGATAATTTTTCATTTTCATCCTCTAGAATCCATAATCCTTTTTTTAAAATTTATCAACTTCTATATTTTCATCTTCTGACATCATTACACTAATAAAGTAACTTCCACTGAATCAAATAAAATCACAATATAAATGAAATGAAGATACCTAAGAATGTTGAGTGTAATCATTTTTCATGAACTAAGATTTTATACCACTTGTTGGGAGAATACATGCGAAAAACTATGAAACTGCCAAAAGTTAAACAACTAGAAATGAGATCTTCAATCCTCTGGAAATCCATACCCTTCCAAAATTCATGCACAGAAACCTTTCCAAACCTTAATGACTAAGATATCCAAAACTACGGAATCTTGGAAGCACCCTAAATCACCATGCACAAATTATTCCAAAAAACATACACCCAAGCATATAAAAAAATCAATGAAAACAACAAAATAAATAACACTATTTTTATGTGATTTAGATTTTTATCCTGCATACATGGGAGAACACTACAAATATATATTTCTTTGAAAGTGAAAAATATTACAAATCAATTAATTTTTATCCATGTGGATCACTATTATAAAGTAATCATGTTACATATAAATAGGTTTCCCCACCCCATATATATAGTGGGGTCCAACCGATCAACTAGTTACATTGACCTTTTATTTATATAGGACTTTATCTATTGGAAAAATAACCACCAATATCTTGTAGGTTTCCTTAGAATGACTATTAAACATCGGCAGATTAGTAGTACTCCTACTACTCACTCTTATCCTATATATTTCAAGCTTAAAGTGGTCCAATCATAGACACAGTCTATGTCTGATGAACTCAACATTTGATCTTATGATGAACTAACCATAAGATATTTTAGTGAATTGACATCATGATTTATGCATCCATCAGAAATTCCTCCCAGTCAATTAGTATTCTATTGAATTATTACTACCACCACTACTTCCTCCTTCTGATGAATTAAATTTAGAGACTTGAAGTGTATTAACCAATACCAATACTACCATGGTCATGAATTAAATTAGATAGTTCCATTACAATCCAATGGCCTGAGATATTATCTTATAATAAATTAAAAAGGGAAAATCAATCATAAACATGACCTTCATCTGATGAACCACTACGGGAAAAATGGGTATTTGCGACGGGTTATTTGCGACGGGAAAAAATCCCGTCGCAAATAGTCCCGTTAAAAACTTATTTGCGACGGGGGTAGTTACCCGTCGCAAATAAATAGGCTTTTGCGACGGGATTGCTTTTCCCGTCGCAAATAGTTTTCCTGCGATGCGCGCCAAATCGCGGGAAAACTATTAGCGACGGGAAAATATTCCCGTCGCAACTAACCGGCGGAAAAATGGGTATTTGCGACGGGTTATTTGCGACGGGAATCAATCCCGTCGCAAATAGTCTCGTTAAAAACTTATTTGCGACGGGGGTAGTTACCCGTCGCAAATAACCGGCGGCGGTAAAAGGTATTTGCGACGGGAATATTTTCTCGTCGCTAATAGTATGTTATTTGCGACGGGACCCGTCGCAAATAACTATTTACCCGTTGACCGTAATAAATGCAGGCTAAGGTATTTGCGACGGGCCCCGTCGCAAATGGGCCCGTCGCAACTAATCTAACCTATAAATACCCCCATCCGTTTTTTTCAAATCATTCTCATTCTCTATCTTCTCCTGCTCTCAAACTTGAGTTTGTAAACTTGAGTTTTTCTTCAGTTTAATTTTTTTCTTCGGAGCTGATATTAAAGTTTTGAAGAACGATCAGAGCAGATCAATTTTCAAGGTATTTATGTTCATTTTAATTTAATATTTATTTATAATTTTTTATTAGTTTCAATTATTCTTAATTAGTTGTAATTTAATTATGTTTATATTGTTTTCTTACTTAATAAATTTAAATTATTAGTATTTTTCATAGTTAATGGTAATTAGGAATAATTAGTAATAATTTTTAATAATTAAGAATAAATATTAATAATTAGTAATAAATACTAATAATTAGGAATAACAACATTATTACATTATTAGTATATTTTATTATTAATATTAAAATAATATAATTTTCTGATTTATATACAATTCTCCTTTCATCTGTGTGTTTACTGTCTTCACATGTATTATTTGTATGTGGAGATAGAAAACGCACAGATGAAAGGAGAATTGTATATAAATCAGAAAATTATATTATTTTAATATTAATAATAAAATATACTAATAATGTTATTATTTGTAATTATTGGTAATTATTCCTAATTATTGGTAATTATTCATTTAATTACTAATAATTAGGATCAATTATCAATAATTATCAATAATTAAGAATATTTAGTAATAATTAGTAATAATTACCAATAATTAGTAATAATTAGTAATAATTAACAATAATTAGTAATAATTAGTAATAATTACCAATAAGTATTAATAAGTAGTAATAATTACCAATAAGTAGTAATAATTACCAATAAGTAGTAATAATTATGTATAATTTGGAATAATTACCAATAATTAACAATAATTAGTAATAATTAGTAATAATTACCAATAATTGCCAATAATTACCCATAATTACCAATAATTACAAATAATTAGGAATAATTAGGAATAATTAGGAATAATTAGGAATAATTACCAATAATTACAAATAATTAGGAATAATTAGGAATAATTAGGAATAATTAGGAATAATTACCAATAATTACAAATAATTAGGAATAATTAGGAATAATTAGGAATAATTAGTAATAATTAGGAATAATTAGTAATAATTAGTAATAATTAGTAATAATTAGGAATAATTAGGAATAATTAGTAATAATTAGGAATAATTAGTAATAATTAGGAATAATTAGTAATAATTAGGATTAATTAGTAATAATTAGGAATAATTAGTAATAATTAGTAATAATTAGTAATAATTAGGAATAATTATCAATAATTAGGAATAATTATCAATAATTAGGAATAATTAGGAAGAAAAATTAGAAAAAAATTAAGAAAAATTAGGAAAAATTAGGAAAAATTCTCAATAATTAGTAATAATTACCAATAATTAGTAATAATTACCAATAATTAGTAATAATTACCAATAATTAGTAATAATTACCAATAATTAGTAATAATTAGGAATAATTACCAATAATTAGTAATAATTACCAATAATTAACAATAATTAGTAATAATTAACATTAATTAGTAATAATTAACAATAATTAGTAATAACTACCAATAATTACCAATATTTAGTAATAATTTACAATAATTGCCAATAATTACCAATAATTGCCAATAATTACCAATAATTGCCAATAATTACCAATAATTAGTAATAATTATGAATAATTACGAATAATTACGAATAATTAGTAATAATTACGAATAATTAGTAATAATTACGAATTATTAGTAATAATTAGTAATAATTACCAATAATTAGTAATAATTACCAATAATTAGTAATAATTACCAATAATTAGTAATAATTACCAATAATTAGTAATAATTACCAATAATTATCAATAATTACTAATAATTAGCAATAATTAGTAATAATTAGCAATAATTAGTAATAATTAGCAATAATTAGTAATAATTAGCAATAATTAGTAATAATTAGCAATAATTAGCAATAATTAATAATAATTAGCAATAATTAGTAATAATTAGTAATAATTAGCAATAATTAGCAATAATTAGGAATAATTAGCAATAATTAGGAATAATTAGGAATAATTAGCAATAATTAGTAATAATTACCAATAATTAGTAATAATTAGTAATAATTAGGAATAATTAGGAATAATTAGGAATAATTAGTAATAATTATTATTAATTTCCAATAATTATTATTAATTACCAATAATTAGTATTAATTACCAATAATTAGTATTAATTACCAATAATGAGTAATAATTACCAATAATCACCCATAATTACCAATAATCACCAATAATTACCAATAATCACCAATATTTTCCAATAATTACCAATATTTTCCAATAATTACCAATATTTACCAATAATTACCAATATTTACCAATAATTACCAATATTTACCAATAATTACCAATATTTACCAATAATTAGGAATAACTACCAATAATTAGGAATAACTACCAATAATTTGGAATAACTACCAATAATTTGGAATAACTACCAATAATTTGGAATAATTACCAATAATTTGGAATAATTACCAATAATTTGAAATAATTACCAACAATTAGGAATAATTTCCTTATTACATTATTTGTATATTTTATTATTAATATTAAAATAATATAATTTTCTATATTATATACAATTCTTTTTTCTTCTGTGTTTTTTCTGTCTCCACATGTAATATTGGCATTCTTTTTCAAAATTATCAACCTACTCGCCAATGGAGAGGTGAAAGTGAATGCCAATATTACATGTGGAGACAGAATGTGAAACACACAGATGAAAGGAGAATTGTATATAATATATAAAATTATATTATTTTAATATTAATAATAAAATATACTAATAATGTAATGATGTTATTATTATATAATTAATATTTATGAAAAAAATTATATTAGTATTATTAAAAAAAATAAAAAATCAATATAATATTAAAATTATCAATATTTGTAACAGGTTTTGCTTTATTCTCAATATATTCAATCCTTGCTTGAGTGTTTTTTCTAACAAATTATTCAAAACCAGTAATGCTTTTATATTTTATAGAAAAATATGGAACAACGAGGTCGTCAACAGTCATTATTAGATGACCGCATATGGATAAATCAACGTAGAAATCCAAATGGTTCTGGTTTAAATCCAGTATATATAGAGGGTGTGGAGATTTTTTTATCATTTGCGGCATCAAATCCAGAATTTGTTTCAGAAGGAAAGATAAAATGCCCTTGTAGAAAATGTGCATTGAGAACGTTTGACACGTTTGACAAATTGGGGGAACATCTCTTGCGTTTTGGTTTTCAAGCAGATTATGTTTTTTGGTATCAACACGGTGAACGCAGTTCCAGAGCAGGTGATACCAACTTGATTCCGGATCCATCCCAGTTTCAAGATTTAGTACATGATGTTGCAGGTTCATCTGTTCAACATACAGAAACTCCGGCTGATATAGCTTCAAATCCTGAGTTGGGACCGTCTGAATTTTATGAGTTGATGAAGTCTGCTGAGGATGCATTATATCCTGGCTGCAAGATGAGCAAATTAGAAGCAGTTGCAAAATTTATGGCTATCAAATCAGATAACGGAATGTCAAACACCTGTTTTGACCAGATATTTTCTTTGCTGAAAACACTGTTACCCGAAGGAAATGTTTTACCTGCAAATTACTATGAAAGTAAGAGGTTGGTTCGAAATTTGGGACTTACTTGTCAGAAGATTCATGCATGTTCAAATGACTGCATTTTATATTCTGGGGAAAATGAGTCGTTGGATAGTTGTCCCACATGTGGGCAACTGAGATATAAAGAAGGACAACACGGGAAGTCTGGTTTGATTCCTGTAAAACAGTTGAGATATTTTCCGCTTACATCTAGACTTCAGCGTTTATTCATGTCTAAGAATACAGCGACAATGATGTCATGGCATAAAGAGAATATTTCAACCGATAAAAGCTTGAATCATCCAGCCGATGGTGATTCATGGAAACATTTTGATAGAGTGCATCCATCCTTTGATTTAGAAGCTGGAAATGTTCGACTGGGCCTTTCCACTGATGGTTTCTGTCCATTTGGATCTTATGGTAGTCAATATTCATGTTGGCCTGTTTTTTTAACTCCGTACAATTTACCTCCATGGATGTTGATGAAGGAGCCATATATCTTTTTGACTTTACTAATTCCAGGACATCCGAAGAAAAATATTGATGTTTATTTGAAGCCATTGATTGATGAATTAAATTTATTGTGGAGTACTGGTGTCAGTACATATGATGTTGCAACGAAACAGAATTTCATACTGAGAGCAGCATTGATGTGGACAATAAGTGACTTCCCGGCTTATGGGATGTTATCTGGCTAGAGTACACATGGTCATAAATCATGTCCTTACTGTATGGGAGAGAACAAAGCATTTATGCTCATTCATGGAAAGAAACCTTGTTATTTTGACTGTCATCGCAGATTTCTTCCAGCTGATCATCCTTTTCGCAGAAACAGATCTCATTTCAGAAAAGGAACAGCTGAAAGGGATGGACCTCCAAAAATGCTATCAGGTTCGGAGTTAAAATCGGTTGTATTTTCATTACCTCCCATCACTTTTGGTCCCACAATAAACCAACAGAAAATTTCTGGTTTTGGGAAAGAACACAATTGGATTAAACGTAGCATATTTTGGGATTTGCCATATTGGTCTGATTTGTTGGTCCGACACATGTTAGATGTCATGCATATTGAGAAGAACTGTTTTGATAATTTGTTTCATACAGTTTTGGATACGCCAGGAAAGAGCAAAGACAATGTAAATGCACGTTTAGATCTTGCCCAAATTTGCAGGCGTCCAGAATTGGAACTATTTGAGAATGTCAGAATAGAAAGGTTACTGAAACCGAAAGCAGCTTATACACTGTCTAAAGAAAACCGTTTATTATTTTGTCAGTGGATTGCAGATTTGAGACTTCCAGATGGCTGTGCTTCCAATTTGGGTAGATGTGTAAAGAATGGTCATATTACTGGATTAAAAAGTCATGATTGTCATGTTATAATGGAGAGACTTCTACCCATTGGATTAAGAGGTCTGTTGAATTCTGTGATTTGGGATTCCATAACAGACATGTCTCATTTTTTTCGGGAAATTTGTGCAGCTATGGCAGATTATGATGCTCTAGGCAAACTTGAAAAAGATGTTGTTGTAATTATATGTAAACTGGAAAAAATATTTCCGCCGTCTTTCTTCAACTCAATGGAACATTTGATGTTACATTTGTCATATGAAGCCAAATGTGGAGGTCCGGTACAGTTTTGATGGATGTACCCATTTGAAAGATGCATGCAAAAATTGAAAAGAAAAGTACGCAACAAAGCGTCTGTTGAAGGATCTATTGCAGAAGCTTATTTGCAAGAGGAAATATCTTTTTTCTGCTCCCATTATTTTGAATCTGAGTATCCTTCAAAACACAACCGAATGGGATGGAATGAGAGGAATATTGATGAAATCGACAATCAATTATCTGTTTTCAACCAGTCAGAGCTTGGTTTTGGTGGAGTTTCTGAACGCTGGCTTTCAGATGATGAACATCATAGAGCTCATACGTATGTTCTGCTCAACTGTGAAGAGATGACATCAGTTGTACTGTAAGTGTTTATATCACTTATTCTATCATTTATGTTACAGTAAATAACTTTGGTTTTTATAGGTTGTATGATAATCATATCAAGAAACAAATTCCACAAATTACAGCAGCTGCTCTCGAAGAACGTCGACTGAAAAATTTCTCTCAGTGGTTTCAAAAACTGGTAACATAAATTCTTTATCTTTTAGCAACTCATTCAATGTATAGTTTACTATATTGATAATTATTTCACAAATTTTCAGGTGTCTCGACATGCTGATAAAATTTAAAAACGGCTGTGTGTATTGAGTAACCCACCTTCCAAACTTGTTAAAACTTATAATGCATATGTGGTGAATGGATTTCAATTCCACACACATGCATATGGGGAATCGAAAAAAACAATGAACAGTGGAGTTAGCTTGAGAGGATCTCATCATCGAGAAAATGAAGTTGACTTTTATGGCATACTTGATGAAATCATTGAACTCTGTTATCTTGGACAAAATTACATAACCATGTTCAAATGTCGTTGGTTGGATACAGAGAGAGGCGTGCGTGTTCATCCGACTCATGGAATCATCGATATTAAATGTAAAAGTGTTCTCGCAGTAAATGAACCATTCTTATTGGCTCAACAGGCATATCAAGTTTATTATGCAAAGTACTGTGCAACATCAAGAGACTTGACTGATTGGTGGAGTGTAATAAAAATCAAAATTCGAGACAATCAGTTTAGTCAAAGTGAATGTGCTTTCACTAATGTGCAAAGAATTGAAGTTTTTCAAGAGAGTACTCAAAATCAATCTTTTTTACAAAGAGACGTGAGTATCGATGATGACACCCCACATTTAAGAGTCGGTGATGACGATGATGTTAATGATGTCACACATGAATTTGAAATGGTAAGAGATGAAGCAACTGCAACTCGAATGGATATCGATGATGTTGAGGAGGAATATGAAGATGACATTGACATATATGAAGATGATGATGAAGATGAACACTTATAGAATTCCATGGTATTTATATACAATCATAATATGTATATATGTATATATAATAGTAATTATCAATTATTTGCTAACATTAACATTTTCTGTTTCAGATGGACGAGGCCACATTTCGTGAGTTGGCGGATGCTGACCTGCCTTTCGATGCGGATGAGTTGCTGGCAGATGACCCTCAGCCTGCAGGCGCTCCAGGGAGTACGCGGAGGGGGCGTGGTCTTGCACGATTGATGATTCCTGACCCCGTCCCCGAGCGACGTCCACGTCTTGGGTTTGATCCGTGCACCCGGAGGTGTGATAACCTATGTGATAACCTGTGGATTTGACTAAGATTTCATTAATCTATTCACATAATAAATGTTTATTATTTTTTTCAGTTTTCCGCATATAGCAGTCGGACAGGGCAGCGCTATTTTGCGCAACTATTTCTCTCAGCTATGGACCACATGGGAGCAGATTCCCATTGATGTGCAGCAGGCCATGTTCGGCCATTGGTTGGTACGTACGTAAATAAATAATTTTTATTTTGAAAATTATTTCATTTCTAACTTAATATTTTGATTTATTTGTAGGGTTTATGGTATCCGATCGAGGATACCATGCGTGATGCCATCCACGAGGCATGGGAGGTGGCCATGCGTGATCACCTTCGTCAGTTTTTGCACAATTTAAGAAAAGCTGCGATGAAGAAAGCAGGAGTGTCAGATTTTGAGGAGTCATGTAGAGCACACCGACCAGAGTATATTTCATCCCATGTATGGGATGGATTATGTGCGCAATGGTTGAGTGGTGCCTTTCAGAGGAGATCATCGGTGGGGAGGCAGAATCGGGGGAGACAGGAGGTGACTCATCGAGCTGGGAGTCGTTCTTTCAGTACTCATAGACAGCATCTGGTACGTACATTATTTATAAATATTTTATATAACTATAAATATTAACAGTTTATTTTTTATTCTTATAGGCTGTCGAGCACCCTGATATTACAGAGTACGACGTATATCGGAGGATGTATAGTGATCCTGCTACTGGGGAGCTCAGAGGTGATCGTCAGCATCACATCGTGGTCAGTATTATTTGTTTTCAAGTTTAAAAATTAACTGCATATAATATATTCACAATTTTAATTTTAAATTGCAACTATAGGAGTCATATGAGGCCGCAGCGTCACAGGCCCGGCCTGAGAGTCAGGCCGAGTCATCAGATCAGACCACTGCCCGTCAGTTTGATGAGGCGGCATGGATGCAGGCCACCCAGTATGCCTTCGAGAAGGGCCGGGTAGTTGGTATCAGCTCTCGACTGACTCCCGGAGATTATTATGGCAGTGCTGCGATGTCGGCGTCCAGCTCGAGAGGAGCTCGTGCATCTTCTTCTACACAGTATGAGGATCAGTTGCGATCTCAGACTGCACAGATAGAGAGTCTCCGACAGGAGCAGGAGCAGATGCGTCAGCAGCATGAGGAGGACCGTCGACGCCAGTAGCAGCTGTACGAGGAGCAGGCGAGTCGGTGGCAGCAGCAGCATCAGGAGCAGATGGAGTACATGCGCCGACTCACTCATGCTTTAGGAATGGAGTTTCCTCCACCACCATCTGCAGATCCCCCACCTCCCCCCCCCTCCTTCAGATTAGAGTTTGTATTTCTGTTATAAAATTTGTGAAATCAAAATATTTTTTTTTTCTATTCGTAGTTTCTGTCTCATTATAAAATATTAATAATATTATATTTTTAAAAAACAATATTAATATGAATAATAATATTATTTATATTTTATAATATTAAATTTTATATATATATTAAAATTTTATATATATATTAAAATTTTATAATATTATAATTTAATTATATTTTTTGTAATACTTGAATTATTTTAATATTTGAATGTAAAATAATTCTATTATTTTTATATTAATTAAAATAACTTATTAATATTTTTTTATTTATGAATTATAATTGTAATATTATTATATTAATTAAATCATTTATTAATATTCTATTATTTTTTATTTTTTAATTATAATTCTACTATTATTATAGTAATTAAAATAATTTATTATTTTCATTTGTAAATTATAATTCTATTATTATATTCATTAAAATAATTTATTAAAAATTTATTTTTTTTATTTTTTTTATAGTATTTGCGACGGGATACTATACCCGTCGCAAATACTAGTATTATTAATAGTTTTTTATTTTTTTTAAAAAATATTATTTGCGACGGGTCCCGTCGCAAATACTATCAATATTATTTGCGACGGGATGCGATGCCCGTCGCAAATACTAGTATTATTAATATTTTTTTATTTTTTTTAAAAACGTTTTTGCGACGGGTCCCGTCGCAAATAGTTTTTGCGATGGTACCGTCGCAAAAGGTATTTGCGACGGGACCCATCGCAAAAACTATTTTAAAAGTTTTTTACAAAAATACGGAATACTATTTGCGACGGGGAGAATGCCCGTCGCAAAAAAAGGCTTTAGCGACGGGCCCGTCGCAAATAAGTGTAGTTGCGACGGCGTTTTTAGCAACGGGCTATTTGCGACGGGCCCCCGTTGCAAAAAGCCAGTTGCGACGGGATCCCGTCGCAAATACCTGTTTTTCTAGTAGTGAACTCAACATTTGAGCTTTTGATGAACTAGCCACAAGATATTTTAGTGAAATAAAAACATGATCTATGCATCCATCATAAATTTTTCCTAATCAATCTATCTTTTATTGATTTCATGTTGCCACTTCCACTACCTCCTTCTAGTGAATTGAATTCAGTGACTTGAAGAGGATTAACTAATCCCAACACTACCATTACCATGGATTTAATAAAATATTTCCACTACAATCAAAGGTCTTGAGATATCATCTTCCAATAACTCTAAAGGGACAAATCCCTTCTTTACTTATTGAATCAATTTATATCACTTATGATTCAATAGTATCAAATTATATTCTTGAGGGTAACTTTTGGTTCCAAAGGCATCCTTCCAGCCCAAATTAGTGTTTTATCATCCTCCCTTTCCTAATGATGACTCGATGCATCAAATTGGTTCCCTAGTAGAGGAGTTCAAGGTTCTTTATTTTTTGGTTGATTTTTCATTGATGGAAATTTTTTGAATGAAGTGTCTCGGTGATGAAGTTTTGGTTGGTGGTTTTAGGGAGATGGTTTTTGGTGATGTTCATGGATCAAAGATGAGGATTCATTGTCATCGATGGTTGGTTTTCATGGGTTCTAAGGGTTCCTTGGTTCAAGGAACACATATCTCTACTCATGATATTCTCTAGCTATGGTGTTTGGTTGTCTGGTGCATCCAGGTGGCACCCAACCTATGGTGATCTTTTATGTTGGAATTGTTGTATTTGAAATTATATAGGTAGTGTAGTTTGAGCCTGTTAGTACCTATTTCCACTCAACCTTAAATGGTTTTGTGATAATTTAAAAAAAATGTATTAGAGGAGTATATCACTTATGATACACCCGTATATCCAACCTCTCTATGAGCATATGTCATCATATTGTTTTCTAATACATAAAAGTACATGATTTATAATATATATTAATAATAATCTCAAGTCTAAGTACTGATACACATGTATCTATAAAATAATATCCAATCAAAAATAACATGTGGAATTCCTATTGATGAGTTTGTCCTCATAACCTTCTCTCTTGGAGATTACCAAGTGAAAAAATTCATGAGTCAAAACTTCATCTGATTACAACCATCTAGCATCTGACAGCAAAAATATCACATATGTCCCATCAGAGAGTAAAAGAGTGAGTTTTTTCTAAGGCACCAACTTTGTAGCTCCCTGACCCAGTTTTCCACCTAAATAGTGCTTCGGGCCAACTGCCACTAGGCCTTTAGCACGTCTCCCCATATGCCAAAGGATTCTGACTAGCAGTGAGGGTGTGAAGGGGTGATAGTGGGGAGACTACAACCTCTGGTGATGTCATAATAATGGTCTAATATATATATATATATATAAAGTAGCTGAAAAGAAAGACCATAAGATACTAGACTAGTAACCCAACCATGGCAGAAGCACAAGCAATATCATGCAATAGCAGAAGCATAAACAACAACAAAAACAGTGAAATAAATAAACAATATAACATGAAATTTGTAAATACTAAAATAGAACATGCATACATATCAAGTTATACAGAAAATAAGAATAATGTTTTTCAATGGATGACCTCAGTACGTACATATAATAGCATGTTGATATAGAAATAAAACAAAAGGAAACTCCAGCTGAGGCAATAACCCATGGTCACTTTCCTTGCATCCCATGCTAACTCAAGCACTAAGATCCAGATCTCGATCTTAAACCTTTACCTGAATGCAAATCCATAAAATCTACATGTGTCCTGAAGGGTCCATGTAGGGTGTGAGAAAGAAAATTAGTAGGCCACCACCAATGTGTGCTTGTATTACATATGTGATTATGCATGTGTACACTAAAAGAAATAAATCATCGCATCACATAATATATATATATAACCTTTTTCTTGTTCTCAACACCCACAAGGAAGAATTCACCTGCTTCGTCCATCGTCGGTAACTATAGTGGAGAGGATCCTAAGACTAAGCCCAAGACATCCCCTGATGTAAATCAGTCCAGGTGAAACCTTGGGTTCCACCTCTAATAGAATCACCCATAACCTCATTCCAACCAACACCTCATGTCCAACTAATATCTGATGTCCCAAAGGCATGCCCTAATAATCAGTACTTGGTCCCATGGACCTCATCTCATAAGAAACCCCATCGGCTCAAAGCATGATGTCTGATGCATAGCAATACCCATTTTCTAATAATAATGTCATTTTCTCAACAATTGACATCTCAAGGAATAGTGATTTTTATCCTCCCAAATAGTCTTGGCCCAACAGCCTAAATTACAGTGAGCCTCATCCCCCAACTGAAGGTCTCAACACCATCAGCTGATGTCTCCTCACCATCCTTATGGATTTCTATGGAAATCACCTCCAACCATTATCCTAATTCACATCTAACGTAGGCCTCTACCCACATTAGTGTTCAATACCACCTCATCATCTGATTCATACTATGTGAACATGTCTAAAAATGGTGCATTAGCCAACATGGTTGAGTAACAATCACCAAATAAGAATCTAAGACACACCATTCCGGAACCTCGTGCCCCTACGACCACATTGCACATCCTATGGTCAACACCATCCAATATCACACGGTCCTCACCTATATCCTAAAGACATCATCACCTAATCCCAACAACCAAGTCTCCCAACCAATGATCAACATCACCCAATATGCCTCAGGCCAAGCTTATCCTGACGATTACATCACCTCAATCTAGATAGCCAATGCCACCCCAATCCTCGGGTCGATCCCATTATATTCCCATGGAACTCACAAGAAATTAAAATATATATAATTCAATTTAATTTAAATAAAAGAAACACTCCATCCAAATTTTTCCAAGGTCCAAAGCCTTACACTAGGATTAAAACATTTGTATACTTAGATGAGAATGCCCATAGGCATCTCCCATGGGTTCAATTAATTATTTAGAGACAACCATGAATTCAAAAAGGTCTCGCTCGGTCAATATAATGGTATTCTCAAAGCCTCACCCCCAAAATAAATTCAAAAACACAAATAAATATCATCACCACCTAACTCATGTTTATAAATGTCTGATCATCCAATATCAACCTCTAAATCTAGCTGATTTGGAAGAAATCGTCATTTTACATGAATTCCCTGACAATATGGTAAAATGTCTCGCACATATTTAATGCTCTGTATGGTGAGAGAAAAGGAAAATATAATAAAGGGAAGTTTTCTACTTACCGAAACACATCCAATACCATAGATGGATTAAGAAACGGAGTCCGGATGAGGAATATAGCTCACATCCTAGGGAAGGAGGAAGGGGATCCCACGACACCTGGAGGAAACCCACATGAGGGAGAAGAAAAATGGAGAAAGAATAAATAATAGGGGAGGTTCATAAGGGTAATTTATCCAAATTAAATGAGGCACATGGTTGGCTTACACTATTTGGCTAATGGTGCGCCAACTATGCGACACCCACTGTCCAAAGGGGTACCTCGCATGGTTGTCCCACACTGTTTGTCAAACCATGCGGAAACTGTGCAAATCACCTATTCTAAAAATTGTAGAGGTGTCACGTGTTTGTGCTCCCCCTCTATCATGGTTTTCCAAACTATGTATAGTAGACCTGGAGGGTCTCACAGTTACTCCTGGGAGGCTGCACGGTTTTTCCAAACCATGTGCCCTAGTCTTTACACCCTGGAAACTTGGGTTTCTAGCATCCGATGCACTTGAAACCCAATTAAAACCTAGATACACTTGTAGAGAATCAATACTCGTCTAAAAACAAGTTATTGGGTTGAGGAAAGTCTTGGAATTAAGTTTTTATAAAGAATAAAAGAATTGGTCTACCCACCAAACTCTGAAAATTCAAAACGGGTGAGGAATCTAACCCACTCCAAAAACCTAGGATGTTACAATCTCCCCAGCTTAACATAGATCATCCCTAAGATATAAAAAACCCCATATATGGTACCAAACATACTAATCCCATTAAAATTACCCCGGACTACCCCATTCACAAAGTCACGGGTAAACTCCCTCAAGGTGCTCCTCACCTTAGGAGTTACCTACCCCGATCGCTTCCTAACCCAAAACTCAAATAAAATCGATGGTCCATCAACCATACCTAGACTCAAAAGTCCTCCCATGATGTATCCTCACCCTTGGACCTCATCAGGTGCTCCTATTTCATACCTGGCATCCATCAGGTCCCACATCTCATCAGATTCCCACCTCGTGTCCATGTCGCACATGACACTTACGAGGTCTTGCGTCTCATCATATGCTTGAAATTAGGCCACATGCCTTGCACCTCAAAAAAAATATTGCAGCACAATGATGCCCAGATTCCAACGCACCTCATATAAGCTATGCACCCATAGATTTCCACATATAAATCTCAGTTCCACGCACCTCATATATACATACATACATACATACATACATACATGCATACATACATACATACATACATACATACATACATACATACATGAATACATACATACATACATACATACATACATACATATATAACACATCTAGACCGATGCCAACCTACTAACCAGCATCTGGTTAGTCCATAGATACATCATGTGCACCTCATGCACCTAAAATGGACATGCCTATACAAGTTTCATGCCAAAATAATATAAAATAACCACATCCACACCCACAGTGTACCTCTAACAGTAACCGAATCACCAGCCTGCTCTGACCCTGGCAGCTCAATGGCATGAACTTGGCCTGAAGCCTGACTGCCTAAAGCCAGACCTCCCTATGGTGTTTCACCATCCACCGGCCATTGACCCCATTGTTGGGTCCTGTTGTCTCTACCATGACATCCATGTAAAATTGAATCACAGATATCATCTCCTGGTACTACTCCCGGTCCGATCTTCGAACCCTAAGTCTACCCCGGTCTCTAACTATTAGTTTTCTGAGAAGGATTCCTACAAAACCTCTCTAGGTTCTCAACCTTCCCACATGCTCGACACTCCTTTGACACCTGGTCACACTATGTCCACACATGACCTAGCTACCCACACTATAAACACACCATCAAAGACTCACTCTGAGGTGGTCTTCCTGAGTCCTTGGTCAGACCGCCCTACTGAAACTCCTTCCGGCCTCAATTTCTACTACCTAAAGCATCGCTATCATGCTCACCTAAAGTCATCAGCCAACTCGAGTAAGATTGGTCTATCAATTTTCCCTTATCTATGACTGCCTAATTCACTACCTCTAATAATGAGGCCAACTTGAAGATGGTTACCTGTATCTGAATGGCGTGTTGTAAACCATCCTCGAAACACCTCACCCTCGAGATGTCTTTTCCCAACATATAGAGTGTGAAGTGAGACAACTCATTGAATATCATTTCATAGTACATGATTGACATGTCACTCTGTTGTAGGCTTAAGAACTCCTGCGATCTCTCCACCCTTAGAATCTCTAGGAAGAAGTTCTCGAAGAAACTATCCTCAAAGTCCATCTAGGCCAGTCTCTCATGTTTTTCTGCCTAAACTTTCACATCCCACCAATGCTTTTCTAGTCCTCTAAGCATGTATGTATCCATCTTCACCCTCTGAGATGGAGGTGTCTCAAGCTGCTCAAAGATCATATGAACCACCTTGATCTAATTCTCAACCTCTTGTAGTCCACCCTAACCCTAAAATAGTGATGGGTGTTGTGACTAAAACTCTCGAGTCAGGTATTCCATGGAAATATCTACCCCATAGGCTCCCCTGTCAATAACTTAGATGATATGCTCCAAGATTTCTCTGAGATTATCATCAAGCCATGATCCAAAGGCTTTCAAATCCAGCAGTTGAACCACCTTCACTAGAGCATGTACCTATAGCTCATTCTCTACCTAACCCTTTGGGGCCTTATCCCAACCCTCAAGGGTCTCAACCTATGCTAGCTCGAGCGGCACCAAAACATCGCACACCTGACGCTTCATTGATTCCATCTAGGTGGAATCCCATTGAATGCCAATACCATGGTCAGATAGCCTAGATAACACACACACACACACACACACATATAACACATATATGGAAAGCAATAAAAGTCAGTGTAAACTCACTACCCTTACCCTCCCTCATCGCAACTATATCTCACAACATCCGGCCTCTTGGCCCCTTATCTGTCCATATTAGATCCAAGTATCATATATACCTCAGACCATGCCCACCCTAATGAACCATGTCACCTCAATCTGACGAACTCACCACCCAACCTGGTGATCAACATCACCCCATATCATCATCTTTTCCTATTTCTATAAGATCCAGTCTCATATATATAGGTATTACATATTAAAAAGGAAATTTATCATAGGAACATGCATATATATATATATATAACATCCTATGTGCCTATCAAAAGCATAAATAGTCATATTTTTCTATGCCAGGCCAAGGGTCCAAAAATTTGCCCCTTCACATGTCATAATAGATAACACTCACATATCAAAGTTCACTAATCGAGGTGGAGATAATATCAACTATAAAATGAGAAAAGTAAGACATCAATTATCACCCATGACAACTTGGTATGTCCCCTATGCATGGGGATGCAGGAAGCCAAACACAAGTTCTAAAACTAGTTCTGACTACATCCTAATCGCTAGTATACTATAGAAAAAATAGTAAGACCAATAAATAGGTAAAATAAATTCCTCTGATACCATTTTTAGTGCCCTAACCTAGTTTTCCACCCAAACAATGCTTCAGGCTAAGTGCCACGGGGCCTTAAGCATGCCTCCCCATACACCAAAGGATATCGACTAGTAGTGAGGGTGTGAAGGGGTGATAGTGGGAAGACTATACCCTATGGTGATGGTATAATAATGGTCTAATATATATATATATACATATATATATATATATAGCAGTGGAAAATAATACCATAAGAAACTGGACCAGTAACCCACCCATGGCGGAAGCACGAGAAATATCATGAAATAGTATAAGCATAAACAATAACAGAAGTTAAATAAATAAACAAGTCAACATTCTATTTTTAGATACTAAAACAGAACATGCTACATATCAAGTCATATAGACAATAAGCAGAAGGGTCACCGATGGTTGACCTTAGTACGTACATATGATAACATGTTGATATAGAAAGAAAACAAAAGGAAACTCTAGCTAAGGTAAGAACCCATGATATCTTTCCTTCCATATAAAGCTAAATCAAGCACTAACATCCAGATCCTGAGTCTGAACCTTTACCTAAATGCAAAACCATAAAATCTATGCACGTTCCAAAGGGTTTGTGTAGGGTGTGAGAAAGAATCTTAGTAGGCCACCATCAATGTGTTCCTATATTAAATCTGTGATTATGAAGGTGTATACTCAAATAAATAAAGCATCACATCATATCATATATATATATAACCTACTTACCTTGTGCTCAAAATCCACAAGGAATAATTCACCTGCTTCACCCATCGTCGGTAACTGTAGTGAATAGGATCCTTAGCCTAAACCCAAGGCATACCCTAATCTAAATCATTCTAGGTGAACCCTTGGGTTCCACCTCTAATAGAATCAATAAACACCTCATTCCAATCGACACCTCGTGTCCAACCAATATTTTACATCTTGAAGGCATGCACCAATAATTAGTACCTAGTCCCACATACCTCAGCTCATAAGAAACCTATTCGGGTCAAAGAACGATGTTTGAGGAATAGTGATACCTATCCTCCAATAATAACACTGTCATGTCAACATTAGACATCCTGAGGAATGGTGATATCCATCCTACCAAATAGTCTTAGCTCAACAGCCTTAAGTACGTCGAGCCTCATACCCCAACCGACGGTCTCAACACCGTCAACTGATGGCTCCTCACCATCCATGTTGATTTCTACAGCAAGCGCCTGCAACCATCGTCCTAATACACATCTAATAGAGGCATATACCCACACAATTGGTCAATACCATCTCATCATTTGAGTCCTACTATGTGCACACGACTCTAAATAGCGCATTTTCCAACATGGGTGAGCGGAAATCACCAAATAAGAACCAAATCCGCAACATTCTGGCAGCTCGTTCCCTTGAGACCATGTCACTCATCCAATGGTCAACAACATCCAATATCACATAAGCCTCTCTCGTAGCCTAAATACATCATTGCCTCTTCCCGACAATCAATTCATCCAACTAGTGATCAACATCACCCAATATGTCGTGAACCAATCCCTTCATGATGATTACATCACCTCAATCCAGGTGGACAACACCACCTCAATCCTTAGGTCGAGCCCATCACATTCCCATGGAAATAACAATAAATTCATATATATATAATTTAATTAAATTTAAATAAAAGAAACACCCTGACCTGATCTTCCCAAGGTCAAAAGCCTCTCACTAGGCTTAAACCATTTATAGACTTAGAGGAGCATTCTCGTAGGAATATCCCATGGGTTTAATTAATTATTTATAGATAACCATGAATTTAAAAATATCTTGCTCAATAAACTCAACAAAGTTCTCAAATCCACACTCTCAAAACAACCATGAAAACATACAGAAATATGAGCACCACCTACCCTGTGTTGGTAGATGTCCGCTCATCCAATATTAACCTCTAACTCGATCTAATTTGGAATAAGTGTTTTAGATAAACACTCAAAAAATTAGGTAAAACAGATTGTATGTATTTAGTGATCTGTATGGTGAGAGAAAATTAAAAGATAATCAAGAGGAGTTAGAGTCTTAATTATATTCATCCAATGCTACAGACGGATCAAGAAACAGAGTCTGGATGAGGAATCTAGCTCACACCCTAGGGAAGGAGGAAGGAGATCCAACAGTGCCTGGAGGAAGCCCACATGCAGGAGAAGAAAAAGGGAGACATAAGAAATAATATGGGAGGGTAATAATGTTAATTTATAATCTTTAAATGAGGCACACGGTTGGATCGTATGGTTTGGCTAACTGTGTGCCAATTGTGTGACACTCACTATCCAAAGGGGTACCTCACACAGTTGTCCTGTACGATTTGTCAAACCATACAGAAATCATGTGAATCACTTCTACTAAAAACTATAGAGGTTTCACACAACTGTTTACCCCCTCTATAAATATTTTTCAAACCATTTCCAATAGACTTGGAGGGATGCACGGTTACTTCTGGGAGGCCAAACAGTTTGTCCAAACCATGCATCCTAGTCTGCGCACCCTGGAAACTTGGGTTTTTGGCCTCTGACACACCCAAAACCTGACCAAAACCCCAAGACACTTGTAGATCATAAAGAATCATCTAAAAAAATTCCTTGGGTTAAGTAAACTCTCAGAATTAAGTTTTTATAAATAAAAAAGATTTTTTCCACCCACCAAACTCTAAAAAATCAAAACGGGTGAGGAATTCGACCCGCTCCAAAACCCAGGGATGTTAAAAACTCCAAAAATATTTTCATCTAAATCTTTTATGATTACATAATTCTTACATCACTCACACTATAGTACCTTACTAATTTATAATTTCTTATTATGCTTATAGTTCATCACTTCATTTCCACGTGTTTTTCTTTCATGCTTTATACTAGATCAAAACATAGAATAATAAATCATGTAGAAAATTTAAATAATATTATACAACTAAAATCTAATAATGATCAACATGGAATAAACAATAATTTTATTGGAATGTATTTTAGCATGCTCTCATATCAAATCACTTATAGCATTTAAATATTTTGGGCATGTTTTCTATAAAAACAATTTCATTTATCATAATATTTCATTCATTCATACATGTTAAAATCCATAACTTTGGATTTATTTTAATTAAATGATATCATACTCTCATTTAGTTCCAATAATATTTTTCCTAATTAGGATTTAACACATGGAATGGAATTTCATATTAAGAGATTCTAGAGTTTAAAACATGCAAAAATTTCCTTGAATACCATATAAAAAATTTTCAAATCAATCACGAGTTTTACTTTAAAACTTCTCATTTTCTCTAAAAGAATTTAAATGAAGAATTGATAATATCTATTTAAATAAGGTATCAACAAAATCCCCTTTATAAAACCCTCTTAGACTATTTTAAAAGATAAATTTTTAAAATAAACACAACTTTTATGAAAAAAAATATGTCATTTATTGAAGAAAATATATTACTAATAAATCATACCGATGTTTAAGAAAGCCAAGTAAACATTAATAAACATCATTGTACACGTTATGGAATAGCATGGAAAAATTTCTCATGATCATCATGCTTAAATCCTAGAAAAAATCTATAAAAAAACATTTTAATTTAAACTGACTCAACTACACAATAAATTAGCTAATTTAACTTATCATGAATGTCAGGGTATTAAAAATTAATTCATTACTGTTTAAAATTTTAGCATGATTCCTACTAAAAAACCTAATAGAATTAAGATAGTCTAACCATGATGACCAACATACCATTTTTAACATGATTCAATTGATAACTCACATGTTTCAAAAAAAGGATTACATCTTCATCATATATATTTAGTTTGAATCATGCAGCCCTACCATGCTCTTTGTTTAATCAGTATCAACATGTTTAACTTAAAAATTGTAATGAATCTTGTTTTAACCCATAAGACTAAGGAATATTCCATAAAATATTTTTGAAGCTGGGTGCTGAGTCGGTGTGGGGATCTGGGGCCTGGGGAACCTCAGTGTGGCGATATTAAAAATATTAAATATATTTGTCGTGTGTGTGAAATATTGCTTGAAACATAAATAACTCCCATTCAAAGTCTTAGATCAGGTTTCTGAGATCACGGTTGAGTCTTAATCATTGTGTCTACCCAAGGTGTGACCTAAGGTTGCTTGCGTTGGGAGCTTCAGTCAGGGGTGTTTTGGTGACATGGCATTGAAAGGGGAATTTATTGGTTTAAATTGATTAAAACCAATTCCCCCCCCCAACCTTAGAGGCATGACACACCAAAGGAGGAGAGACTCCTCCTCCCCTCTCCTCCTCTCTTTGTTTGATGGATGGAACCAAGCCAAATCGACAAAGCAAGGTGTTGTCAATCTCCATTTTTGACATAGATCATCATCAGATTGAAGAGTGGCATGATCCGGGCATTATTCTTAATCCAAAGATTTGGTGTTTCGCTAATTAGGTAGGATTATTTGATTTTTGTTCTTGATTCCTTTAATTATTCATTGTTTTAAGGTTCTAGATCCCAAAAACAATTGATATTGATCCCTTATAGGTAGATCTGTGGGTTTTGGGGAAGAACGGGATGAATCAGGAAATTTGCAGGTAATTCTCGATTAGAATTACCATATACACGGTGTGTAGTTCAGTGAAACATGTCGTGTAACCCTTCCTATTCATGTAAGATGAAATTTAGGGACTACACATTGTGTATTGGGGTTACACACCATGTAGTGCCCCAAACCATGTGACCATGGGACATGGATTGGGTTAGACATGTGAAACTACATGGTTGTGTACTAACACATGGACAAGGTACATGGAAATGGGGTTCAGTACATGGAAATAGGAAAACTACATGGTCAGGTGTCCATTTATCCTAAACACACCATGTACTATGGGATACAAAACATGTAAGGGACACCGTTGGCTAGTTTGTATAGAAGTAGAACATGGCCAGGGGCCAAGTGAAGAGGGACACAGCGTATACCTCCTTTAAACATCGTGTGCCCATACATGGGTTGGTAAAATATGTAGAAAAGATACATGGAAAGGTTATCAGGAGGTCTTAGATGTCGTGTGTTCCCTAGTGCATGTCATGTACTCCTAGGAGATCCTCCTGAGATCTTCTACCTCCCGTTTGTCCTTCTCTGGGACTTGGATTCGGGATTTTGAATAGCCTATCCTAAGTGGTTTTCTGAATAGAACGTGACAGTGGACTCCGTTATGGATTACAAGATATGAGGTGGAATAAATCTATCAAGACTCTTATGAAGATGTGTTGAGCCAATGTTGGTGGTCGGTGGGGTTATTGAAGAGAGATGTTGGGACTGGTAATCCGCTATATATTTAGGGCACAGGTTTCCCTTACCTCTCTTCTTAGGTAGATAAGGGACTCCCCATGTCATGGGTGCGATTTCGTTACCTTTGGGTTGTTACTCCCCCAATGGACTAGGTTGTAGGTTCCCCATGATCTTCTTAAAGTTATACATTGATTCCTTACCGTGGTAGGGTGTGGTCCCTCTATACTCAATGGAATGTAGATTATTTACTCCCCTGTTGGACCAGGGTACAGGTCCTCTATCTGTGGAGTTGGTACTCCCCTATTGAACCAGGGTGTGGGTCCTCTATATATGACGTATAGATAGAGTGGGTACTCCCCTACTGTGATAGGGTGTGGATCATCTATCTTAGGATTTGATACTCCCCTATTTTTCTAGGGTGCGGGTCTTTCATATATGTTGTTCTGGTAGATTCATTACTACCCTATCGTTATAGGGAGTGATTCCTCTTGCTTGGGGTTGGTACTCCCCTATCAGGTTAGGGTGAATGTCCCCCATAGTGAACGATCTAGCAGATTCGGTACTCTCCTATCATACCAAGGTGATGGTCCTCCATTATATGAGTAGTACTCCCCTATTATTTCAGGGTGCAGGTCCTCAATTACAGAGTAGTACTCCCCCATCTCCAAGTAGCATTGGGGAGCGGGTCCTCTATTGTAGTTGGAGATCCCTTGGTTGTGGGATACAGTTATGAGGATCGGTCTCCTCCAGTTGATATGAATGATACATAGTTAAGAATTAGTGCTCCCTCAACAAACTAAGGTGCATTCCACTTCATACCGTAGTGACAGAGGTTTTTCGGGTTAGTCAAGAGTAGTACTCCCTAGACTACAGGATAGTGTCGAGGTGTGGGTACCTTTGTTCTCTCTTAGTAGAGAGGATGCATGTAGTGTATAGACTAGAGCAGTGATCCCTCAACTATGTGTAGTGGTGAGGGTTGGGCCTCTTCACTTGGGTTTCTTTATCTTGCATTGGACACAAAGTGATGGGGATAGGACCTCTAGTGCTGGGTACTAGAGCTGGACCCAGTAAGATGTTCCCAATGGATCACATTCTCTCAGATGTACCATTAATAATGGTAGAGTTGTTCCTGATAGAGTGCATCTCTTGTATGGGTGCCATCTAGGATGGATGATCTTGTAAGAGTGTGTTCTCCTATTTTCATGTTACGGTTAAATTCTATGAAGAGAATCTTATTGCTGGCTATGAGGTTGGAACCTCATGAGACTTGGAGTCTAAGACAAGTATATCAAGGTGATTTCTGGGAGTCCTTGTGGTGCTGTCACACGTCAGGGTTGGCACCCCTTGTAGACCGAGTTGACTTGTCATGTACAGCCAAGGGTGGTTTGAGATGGATTTTCTCTATTGATTGGGATTCCCTCTAGCTATTTCAAGCATACTGTTTCCTTTCAGTTTCTCCCTTTTTATTTTGGTGTTTTTGGGGTTCCTACTGAGTATTTTATGCTCACCCATGCATGGGATTTTCCCGTACATGTTTTGTGTCTTGTGCAGACCACGTGCCTTTTGAAGGAGTCCACAAAGGACCAGAATAAGGTAGAGATTAGTGACCTAGATAGACTGAGGTGTTTACCAAAGTTGGGTTGAGGATCCTTCTAGCAGTTATAGTTGACAGTGATCCCCTCCTTTTGAGCAGGTTGGATGCTTTTATAATTTTTTTTGGTGGGTGCTTTTTTTCTTCTTTCTCTTTCAATGATTTTTTTGTATGCTGGTTGTGGGATATAGATGTATGTATACATTGGTTACTTATTGGTTTTTACACTTCATTATTTTATGATATTGGAGGTGTATGTGTGTGTATAGGTACATAGGCAATGCTTCCCATGTTAGTGATATTCCTACTCGGTGCTAGTCGCCATCCCCTGGCCTTTTGGAGGTAGTCTTGGGGAGTTACATCCTGGGCCTCGTCGGGTAAGTTTGTGACAAAGTGGTATCAGTGGGGGTTTCCACTTTGGTACTATAGTTTCGTGAGCTTGGTTTGGGTTGCATAGTGATAGTGTTAGGATGTTTCAAGTTTGGATCTTAGGTTGTAGGTTCTAGTGTTGGTGTGGAGGTCATCATATCCATTCATTGGGACTCTGATAACCTTCTTTTTGACTCGATACATTAGAAGACTGGTCATTGGAAAATAAATGGTACATGCATCATATAAGACTGGGATTTGTTTTTTCCTATCCTTCTTGAGTCATATCCCTATATATTGACTATGGTGTGTCTTGATTCTATTTCAGGATGCCTCCATGATGACATCCAAACATGATTCTATGGCATGATGGTAATGATAACCCGCCCCATGATGAGGCTTCAGTGAAGGGTACTAATTCTAAGGCGTTACTTCTTGATGGTCCATCGGTAGTGCCACCACCTATTGAGCAGCAGGTTTTACCGAAAGTTCGGGATGAGGATGCGCACAAGATGAGTTCTCTACATGGGTTCTAGAGGCAGCAACCTCTGAGGTATCAGGGTGATCCAGACTCCCAGTTAGCAGATGACTGGCTTGAGGCAGTCACGCAAGTTTTTTGCTTAGTGAGGACACATCCCGATCAGATGGAGGTCCTAGTAGAGAGCCTTTTGCGAGGTTTAGTCGAGTGATGGTGTAGTTTGGTGATACAATATCATGATGAGGAAACATTCCCTTGGGTGGACTTAGAGTGACTCTTCAGGGAAGATTTTTACCCAGCCATGTTGAGATCAGTGTGTATCCATGAGCTTCTGTAACTTCGGTAGGGTATCATGATAGTGGTGGAGTTTTCAGCGAGGTTCAAAAACTTTTCACGATACTCCATGAATATGGTTTGAGATCTTTTTTTCATAGCATGAACCTTCAATCAAGGCTTTCCCCAAGAGATCAAGGTGTATGTGATTCCTCTGTTCATTCCCATCTATGTTGGGGTGATAGAGAAATATTTGGTAGTAGAGATTTTCCTGGATGAGGGGTAGGAAGATGTGACCCATAACAGTGGTCACGAGGCTAAGAAATCTATAGGAACTGGTATACAAAAGATGAAAGGATTATAGCACAGGAGGCATACCCATTTCTAGACCTAGGCATGTGGGCCTGTAGTGCAAGAGTAGCACTGAGGATCAAGTCAACCATAGAAGAGGTGGTGTTACACTTGTGATGGTCAGGGACATCTCACTAGAGATTGTTTGACCTGCTGTGATGTTGAGAGGGAGATGGCTAATGAGATGCCTTGGTAGAGACAATTCTTGGAGCAATGAGTTATTCAAGGTGGAGGATGAGGCAGAGGAGTTGAAAGAGCGGCAGGAGGTGGAAGACAGTTTGAGGTGTTTCCACTACCACCCCCAGGTGGTCCGCACCAGGCTTAGGGAGATAGAGAACGTGGGTGAGGATAGTTGTAGGCCATAGAGGGATTTTACCCAGAAACTCCAAGGAGTAATATAGGTATGCCTTTTGTCCTTTCTACTTCTGAAATAATAATTATTAGACACTGTAGTGAGGTACTCTTTTTCTTTCCACTTATTTCTCAAGGTTTAACCAGGTAGATGTGGGGTGTCGGTAGAACCCTATGTTGGTAGTTGCGATAGAGGGCCCAATAAGACCCAGTGTTCATTTGGGCAGCCCTTTGTTTTTTTGGTAGCCCTGAGTATTTAGCATTAGTATTTTACACAACATGCTTGAGGAGGATGTGGCATAGTTTGATGTAGTTTTGGAATCACGAGAAAGAGGGATGCTTTCCCCATTGAGATGTGTTTTTGTGATGCAACCAAAACTGTGTGGGTGAGTCAATGTTGTCCAAAGTAGACAATATCGATCTGTGGTGGAGGAGTTCCTTAGACTTGCGCGTTTAGGGTGAGGTTATGTGATGGAGTTTCAGAGCTGGTCCTAGCCTTACCAGTAGAGTTTCCTACTCAACCTCTTTATCTTAGTGGCCCTTAGAGAGGGAGAGCCTTACTTAGAATTGTTCCATAGTAGCAGAGTTAGACACTATAATGTTTACGTAGTGTAGATTTGTTACCTACAATCCATACTCATTTGGGATGGTACTAGTGGGTGTGGTGATGTTTTTTTGGGTGAACTATGTTACAGCTATAGGTTTGTAGATGAAGGGCCTTTTAAGACCCAGTGTTTACTCTTGGGCAGCCTTTTTTTGTTCGTGAATACCCTTATGTGTTTATCATCAACCTTAAATGAAAAATTCTTGAGGTGGCTATTGTACAGTCCATACAAGGGTGGCTGTGAATTGTGGGGTTCTACTAGTGTCTACATCACGTTAGTGAGGTGATGTACTTCTAGACCCCATAATTATAGATGGATCATGGTGCTTGGTGCTTTATCGCCTATCACACAATGTTGTATTGGTAGAATCTAGACATGAGAGTGGTTTTATCTTGGTGGTTCCTCTATGTGTGTGCTTGTAAGCAGCACAGGAGCCCTTGGTGAGCTCGCTAGCATGGGAGTCCAATGGGGAGCTTAGTTTCTTCTCTTGTGCTTAGGATTTCACTTTTTAGGGATGAAAATCCCTAAGGTGGGGAGAATGTAATGAATTGATTTTTGACCCATAAGACTTATGGATATTCAGGAAAATATTTCTTAAGTCGAGTGCTAAGTCGGCATGGGAATTCAGGTCCTGAGGAACCTCAGTGCAGCGATATTAAAAATATTATATATATTTTGTCGCGTGCATGCATTTTTTCTTAAAATGTAACTAAATCCCATTTGGAGTCTTAGATCAGATTTCTAAGACCACAGTTGAGTCAATAACATCATGTTTACCCTAGGGGTGACCTAAGGTCGTCCGCTCTAGGAGTTTGAGTCAGGAGCATTTTGGTGACGTGGCGTTTAAAGGGGAATTTATTGGTTTTAATTTATTAAAACCAATTCCCCCTCCCCAACCCATAGACGCGTGATACACAAAAGAAGGAGTGAATCATCCTCCCCTATCCTCCTCTCTTTTGTCAATGGATGAAAATGAGCCAAATTGACGAAATAAGGTGTTGTCAATCTCTGTTTCTAACATAAATCATCATCAGATCGAAGAGCGGCATGATCCAGACATCATTCTTCATCCAAAGCTTCAGCATTTCACTAAAAAGGTAGGAGGATTTGAGTTTTTGTCCTTATCCCTTTCTTTATGGATTGTTTTAAGGTTCTAGATCCCAAATACAATTGTTATTGATCCATATTAGGTAGATCTATGGTTTTGGGGGAAGAACGGGACAACTTGGGGCATTTTATAGGTAATTCCTGACTGGAATTACCATCTACACAGTGAGTAGTTCAGTGACACACATTTTGTAGCCCTTCCTATTTAGGGAAGATAAACTTTGTGGACTACATGTCATGTACCAGGGTTACACGTCGTGCAGTGCCCCAAACCGTATGACCATAGGACATGTCTTGGGTTAGCCATGTCAAACTACATGGTTGTGTACTAACACATGACCAAGGTACATGTACATGGGGTTTATTATACGGTCATGGGAAAACTACAGGGGTAGGTTTTCATTTAGCTTAAACACACCGTGTAGTATGGGATACAATGCGTGTAAGGAACATGATTAGTCGGTCTGTGTAGAAGTGGAACACGGCTAAGGGCCGAGTGAAGAGAGACATAGTGTATACCTTTTTTGCATGTCATGTGACCCTACATGGGTTGGTAAACCATATAGATAGGATACACCGCCAAGTGCTTGGGCGAGCTTACACGTCATGTGTGCCCTAGTGCACACCGTGTACTCCTAGGAGATCCTCCTGAGATCTTCTACCTTCTGTATCTCCTTCACTGGGACTCATATTCAAGATTTTGAATAGCCTATCATAAGTGGTTTTTCATGTAGAATGAAATGGTGGCCTACATTATGGCTTACAGGATACGAGGAGCATAAATCGAGCAAGACTCTTTTGAAGTTGTGTTGAACCGATGTTGGTGATCGGTGAGGTTTGTGAAGAGAGATGCTGGGACTGGTACTCTATTGTATCTTTAGGGTGTGGGTTTCCCTTACCTCTCTTCTTAGGTAGAGACGGGACTTCCCATGTTTTGGGAATGGGTTCTTTACCTTTGGGTCATTTCATTCAAGGTTGTTACTCCCATGATGGACTAGGGTGTGGGTTCCTCATGATGTTCATAATGTTGGACAGTGATCCCCTACCATGTTAGGGAGTGATCCCTCCATACTCATTGGAAGGTAGAGTAGGTACTCCCCTGTTGGATGAGGTTTTGGGTCCTCTATATGTGGAGTTGTTACTCCCCTATTGGACCAGGGTGTGGGTCCTCCATATATGACATATAGATAGAGTGGGTCACTAAAAAATATTTATCTTTTACCAACAAGGGCATATCTATTGGTAAAAGTACATTTTCTATTGGTAAAACATTTTACCAACACATATGTCCCTGTCACTAAATTGTCGGTAAAAACTCTATCGCTAAATGTTATTGCGACAGATAAAATAGTTTTGTTACAATTATAATACTATCAATATATAATATATATGTTGGTCAAAATGTTCACCAACAAATTTATTTGTTGGTAATAGTATTACCAATACTTTATTTTTGTCAGTAATATCATTAATCGTATCAATTTATCTTCCATTTTAATAAATACCAACAATTATATCCGTTTGTAATATAATTTTTTATATAAAAAACATTTGTTTGTTTTATAATAATATCTGTTAGTGAAATATTATATTACATCTATTAATATAATCATATAAAATATATCTAACATAATTATTATATAATAAATATAAAATTAATTTGAATGATCCAAGGTAAACATGACCATGTTATTTAATCACTCTCCACCAAATTTTCTATTAATTTGTATCGAAAAAACAATCAAATAATGGAAAAAACACTTAAACCATATTCTAACATCCCACGCACCAACACAAGTGCAAGTTGAAAAAGAACAATTTGAATAAAAAAAATAAAAAATGTTACACCAAATAATTTGGAAAAATCAAGCAGCATCATGGTGTTGTTCACTAGCATTGAGTTGATGGCATGCACAATGAAGTTGATGCTTGTATTTCTTGACACAACATGTAGCAGGGATTCTGGTATCTAGTAAAACTTCATGAACAAGATCCACACACATAGCTCATCAAGTATCTTGGATTTATGGTCACCACCACATCACTAGTCTGTCCAAGATATTAAGAGGGTGTTTCCTAATGTCGTAGTTTATATGATGAGGTAATGAAATTCCCTAAAAAAAATGTTTTCCAAAGGTTTTGTCAAAAAAAATAGAAAACTACATATAATTACTACTATAGTTTCTTAAAAACCAGTATTTCCAAATAAATACAAATTTTCATGTGCAGTATGTAGTGATATTTCTTACAGGAAAAAAAAGTTTTTGGATATTACCAATCCGAGCCCAATATACACATAATACACAAAATTTAGATAAAATTATGCCCTATCAATGATAAATAAAGCTAAAGAAAAATAAGAGCTAGTTTGTTTGAATTATACTTTTACTTGAATGCAAAAAAAAATAGTCATATAATGTTCTTATCAATTTTTCACTCACCTGTCAGAAGACTAATAGAAAGAAAGGATGTAAAAAATAAAATGCCTCATAAGTTGAGTATGATTTGTATAAGAAATAATATGATACAATTTAGAAGATCCTACATGCTCACTTGATTCAAGATTCACTATAGCTGCAAGAATACAGCACTCATCAAATTCACAAAACTCAAACATAACATAAAAAATAATGAAGTTAATAAACTTATGAATTCTATGAACCAAATGATTCCATGAACCAATCAGTATATTCTTAAAAATATTCCCAAAATTTCTAGACAATTTTAATATTTATTTCATTTTCAAAATAATGATCATTACTCGAAATAACAACCAAAGCAATCTTGAAATTCAAACATGCTTGTACAAAAAAATGGATGACCAAATGAAAAATAAAAGGAAAAGGTGACCTGAAAGTTTATTGTGGTTGAAACAATTAAAAAGGATAATTGAATATTTTTCAAATTGAAAGTTCACAAAATGACAAAGGCTCAAAAAAACACTAATATAATTCCATATTTGGATGCCCCATGTTAGCAGACTTGTGCACCATATGATAAAGGAAATCAAGAAACCAATACCTATTTATAATGGGTTGTTATTTTTGGTATTTTTTTTAAATTATATCATGAGATCAGGATACTCCCGTGCTTTATTGAAAATATTTAAGACCATAAACATGCTTGTAAACCTAGAGATTTAAGGATATTTTTAAATAATGAATTATTATTAATTGTTTCCAGATATCAAAAACAATACATAGATTTCCATGAATTCTTTTAAAAAAATCATAAAACAATGGTTCTAATATCATAATATAAAAAAATGATTACTATAAGGGTATCCCAAAACAATTGGAAAATAAGGTTGTAGGATGATAGGATAAATGAAAGGAATACTCACAAAGATCAGGTTCACATACGCTTCATGAAATTGTCAGGCATCCCCATTCCTGCAGCCAATTCTACATCTTATTGGGTGTGGGGTGTAGGACTCATTATATTATTTACATGATTCTTGTGATTATTTGTTTTGAAATGTTCATCCCTCACTAATACATTCTAAAATTATCGATCATAGTGTAAGCAGTAATGTTGACCCATTCTAGGAAGATATTCATCCAGGGGAAAGGACTCAACCCCATGTTTATGTAGCTCATTATACTATGAATCATCCACTTTGAGAAGGATATTAGAACAATAATAATTCTTGACAATATATTTTATTATTCACTTTCATGTTAGGGAATTTCTACACATATATTACATAGATTTTAGATTTTATTACAAATTATAAAACATGGAATCCAAATTATGTAATATGTAATCTTTGAGTTGAAATTTATAGATTCTAGGTTAAAAATAGATTATACACTGAGTTTATAGACACAAAATTATATTAAACATATAGAGATTCTAGATTTAAAAGTGTATGGTATAATACAAATCATTCCATGTCATTGATAATTCATACTCTTACAGATAGTTTCTTATTAAAGTGAGCATATTATTAAAGTGATTCCAGGTTATAAAATACTAATTTGGTCATTGTTATTCTAGATTATGAGTATAAAATATAAATATTAAACTATTGAAAATGGTTAATAGAATCAAAACATATCATGTATTATTTGACATGCACATAGTACAAAGAATTTTTTATATAAATATAATTATGTAATTATTCTCTTGTTTGAGCATTCCATGGGTGTAGTGCACCAAATTATATATTTGTAACTATATATCTAATTCTTATGTTTCATCTTCTTATCTTCATTTCTATCTACTTAACTTTCATAAATTGAACCCATCACATTGTATAGAACAATAAAAAAACAATAATGTATTGAAAGGAGAAAAGATATATCAAGATTCAATAATATTCTCAAAATAAGAAGAATCCCTAGATTGAAAAGAATGAATGAACATATAAATGGGTGCATGATCACACAAGAAAACATGAAAAGGATAAAATAATTGAATGTACAAAGAAACTCATGCGTTCTTCAGGTTACCTCCAATGATCACATGGAAGCCCTCATAATCTAAATAGGATAACATATCTTTAGAGTAATTTGGACTACAAGATCATCTCATTTTACTTGAATCAAATTCAAAATGGAAACATTTTATTTTGGAAAATACATATATGAAATAATTGACCAGAGATTTCCAAGCATGAAAAACCTAGAATCCATGTCGGTCAGTTGTAGGTCGCCTATCAGGTATCCACTATCCTTTGGAATAAAATTCATTAACCGAGAAAGGATCTATTTTTGATTAATGTTGAATTTGTTAGTAGAATCTATAGATTATTATTTTATCTTGTATCTATATATTTTTGTATCCTCTTCATGTCCACCCAATAATATTCTCTTATTTGAAATGATAGAGAATTGAGTTTGTTGTTGATTATGTTCACTAAATTCTTGGATCCATTATTAACTATAAGAATTTAAAGGGAACTATGCAGAGGAAAGTAGAATAGGTCCTGCAAAATCAACCTAGTTGAGTAAATTAATAGTCAAGAAAATCTATCTGATAGAACTACAAACCCAATTTGTCTTCATATATGCTCAAAATATCAAATAAAAATGAATAATAAAAGATCAATAGGACTTTAAATCATAAAATTTCTAATAGATAATGTTATAAAAATCTTCCAAAACCTATTAGTTAGTGTGATCTCATGATCTTTATTACATAAAATCTTGGAAATGAATGTATAAGTGTAACATATCACATGATCTAAATGAAACACTGTTTTTTGGTAAGCCTAATCAGCTATCCTCAGAGATCTCTCTAATGGAATCTCAAAATAGTAAGAGTGAAGCTATTTGATTATGATATGATGAATAAGAATTCATTTATAAATAAATAATAAAGTCATAACATATTCCCATTTGTTTAATAGGCACACCAACAGGATGCAGACAAAAAATCACAGATGAAAATGTAAAACATCAACTAATCCATGGAGAGAGTTGAATATTAAACTCCCATGGATCTCAAGTGGTTGATCATGAATTCCCATCCTTGATCAATTAAGCAGGATCCATCATTGACTAACAGTGAAGGAATTATATCAAATCAATCTACTAAACATAGGATCAGCATTAATTTTAGGCCTATCAGAACATCATGCCTTTCATAGCCTTCAAGAAAATGTCACAAGCCAGACTGAGGGAAAATCAAGTCATGATGTTTGGAACTATTGAATATAGATTCCTTTTCATGAATTTCAACATCACTCTTCCTTGAAAATATCTCAAGAATCCATTGAATAGTTTTAGATCATATCTCTTCTGAATTAGTACAACCTAAATCCCAATTACCAGCTATCTTGAGAACCAAAAATGGCAACTGACACCACACATTATATAAAGTTGAATACATTTTTGAACATTATTTTGAATGATATCAACAAAAGGAGTAAAGTCAGATACATTATATAAAGTTGACTATATTTTTTATTATATAATTCAATAGCATGATGTATGATATGGAAATTATAAGCTCAAAAAATTAGAATAGTCATGGAAATTATAAGTGTACCTATTGTGATAGTTGAATTAAATTTTACATTATGATTACCAGTCGATTTATAGAGATTGTTAGTTGGAGGTCAAGTTAATCCTAAAATAAAATAGAAAAACATAATTACAATGAAAGAAATTATATTAATTAATAACTAAAGTATTGTGATATGTACAACTTGGCATATTTTTTTCCTTCATCCTTCTGTTCATTGTTTGTATTCCAATAGTGGGACTCACAGACTTTAACCTAGTTTGGTAATCAAACAATTAGTTATCGGATAACAGATAGGTAATATTAAATAAGAGTATTTTGATAGAAATAAAGGTAACCAAACAAACCATTATTAGGTAAAATTAATAATGGCAATCGATCTAAACTATTTGAGCATATATCCATGTTTGAAGTTATCTCCACTTGGACAGTGTCTAGTATTTTATTTGTTATAGTTATTGAATGCATAAATTTAAATGAAATGTTAAAAATAAATTGAAATATTTCACCATAATATAACTAAATATTTATAAACATATAAAACTGGTGGGTATTTTTTGAAACATTAACGTTCACCTATGTGATGGTGCTTCCTTTCAACTAACATTGTAGTTGGAATATTTTCAGGACATCTTTTACATTATATGTTAAGGGTAAAATGATATTATATGGTAAATGTAATACAATTTTTAGACATTAAATTAAAAGAAGAGTTAGAAACAAATTGGTTAAGAAAAAAACTATTGTAAATAGTGAATAAGTGGATATAAATAGGAGAAAATTAAAAAAAACTCTACTTGAAAAATATACTATCAAATGAAAGCATTTTTATAGAATAAAAATAGTACATAGGGTCATAAGATTGAAATTCCAAGTAATTAATGCAACATTAATTGGTAGGGAAAAACATAAAATCAAATCCTATCAAAGTGAAATTTTTATGAATAGTTGAAAATAGTAAGTAGTGATTTAGGCATCATAAAACCACATACTTGAAATAAAATATAATGAGAAATGGTTGAATCTTTATTAACAATAAAATAAAAATATGACAATAATGGTAAGGACACCAATAGATTGATAACATAGAAATGAAATAGTTAGTTATAGGTTAAAGAATATATTAAAATAAAATTAATCCATTAAAAGGAATAAATATATATAACATATGTAAAATTACCTATCACGCACTCTTCTAAAAAATTAAGAGAGTCGATATTATAATAACATACAATGAACCTATTAAAAGGATAGATCACATGTAGTTTAATTTTAGAGAGATGATACATAAAATATATATATATATATAATTAACAATTTAATAAAATGTGTGTGATTAGTATAGAAGAAAAACAAAGATATATAAAAACATGAAGATACAAAAATTAGATGCAATGGAGGGATTTGGAGAAGGATGTGGGTTTAAGTGATGCAATGAAATTAAGACAATGAAGGTACCTATAGTCTGAGGATGTGGCTTCAGGTGACGTTGTTGTAAACAACATGAAGCCTTCAATGGCCAATTCGGGCATGTAAAACCTTAATGTGTGTGTAATTTATGCAACAAAAAATAGTTTTAGTGAATTTTACAAGCCTAGAATAGGTGTAAAGGGAAACTACAGGTACCCTTAACACAAATTTGGGTCACGGAGTCGGTTAGTCAGAACATCGTGAACTTATAAATAGTGCTTATAGTCTTCTATTGGATGTGGATTGATGAGAAAACATCTCAAATTATATAGAAACCCAAGAAAAAAACTTATTTGGATCCACATCAACAAACAATGAACTATCAGTTAAGGACATGTCAAATATTTCGAGTCGGGATAGATTAAAGATAGAAAATATGAAAGGAAAATCTCGTCAAGGTAAAGGGATGTATTTGCAACCAGCCTTACCGGAAGATAATTAGGGGAAGCCGTCAGATTAGGGTTTCAAGCCATTCAATTCAGCGGTTTGGGTGCGTTGGGAGAAGGTCGGGTAAAAGATTGGTCATGGAAGAGGTGATGAGCTGATGGAAGATGATTCTCGCTCAAATTTACCCAAGAGATGAAGGTAGAATAGTCCTTGTAGTTAGCTTGGGTTATCGAATCCTCAGGGACCTAAGAAGAAACTTATAGACACGTACATTCTATGGACTGTTTTTGGCTATGAAGTGGCCAACTTGGGTTGATTTTATATGGGTTTAAAGGATAACTAACAGATTTAAGTGAATTCAATTTAAAAGAATGAGTTGATCCTAGGTTATCGCTCGGGGTGGATTGGATGAATTACTTTTTTTATGATTTCAATTTCTTATAATTGAGATGGATTCATTTAAGAAGATCAAACGAAATCATCACTTACTGGTTTAATGCCAACACACCCTAATACTAATCACCTATACACTTGAAGGATCAAAGTTTTGAGCACTCCAAGTTAGAGGTTTGTATTAGCACTTGAAATGTGTGACCTTAAATTCAATAAGGATGAATATGTTTTAAAATCATCAAATAAAAGTCTCATTTAAAAGAAGTGATTATCCATTAATGGAGTGATAAATAACATCCAATTCAGCCCCTTTCTAATCCCTTGGATCAACTCAAAAAAGATTTATCCCTCCATTGATGACATGTCTTCAACGGAAGCGGGAAGTAGACTTACAAAGGTGGAATTGAAGAAGTAAAAACAACAACAAAAAAAGATCACTCCTCCGTTGTGTGATAAATATCACAAGGTTTGGTATGAAAAAGTTCACACCTTTAACCAACGGTATCAAAGTGATAAGGAGAAGAACAGAATAATAAGATAAGAAGAACTTTTATTAAGAAACTAAGGTGAATTAAACAACTTACATGAGAAAGAAATACGATTACAAACACAAAGCGGCAGCATAACACTACAATGAAACCAAGCACCAAAGATTCCAAAATCCTTCACCAACACTACCTTAAATAGGCATTTTTGGAGCCTTGGGTTGAGCCTCCAATAGTACAAAGAATCTCAATTAATTTTGGTAGGCCATAGGTGGTGGAAAGCTTGTGGAATTTGAACTTTTCCACATTTGACCCGAGGTGGCAGTCAGCTTTCCTTCACCGAACAGACGCGTCTGTAAGACCTTCTAGACGGACGAATCAGAGTGGGCCATAGAAGAATAAAATGGATCTCCGGATGTCTTCTAACCTCCTGTAAAATTTGGATCCATTTGGAGTTTTGGATTCCGAGATATGATAAAATTAATGGACTGTTTTTCTGGGCCGCAGAATCTGGCCCAGAATTGTATCTCTAACTTGGGTCGCCTTAATGACCACCATAGAGGTCTAATTAGCATTATATCATGAATAGTTATTTGTTACTATGCATTTCTTATATCATCCCACAAAATTTGGGATTCCTTGGGCCTGTATGTTGGGCCCCACAGTCTCATCAGTGGGCTAGTGTCCAATCTGCCTTCTCTAGAATTGCTTCCTTTCATCACAAAATATCTCCATCTTCTTTCATGAATTCTCCATTGATCCCTGAATGAAACATGTTCATATTGGAGTGTAGATAAATTTCCAAAAATATCAGATTAAAATATGTATAATCAGATGAATCATTTGGTACTTTAAAGGATGTTCAAAAATGTACCACATAATAGTGCATTTTAAGAAGGTATTACAATCATAATGTGAAATGATGTTCAAAGTGTAAAATGCACTAAAATGGTGTTTATGAATAATAAGGCACATGAATATTATATATATTAACAATGAATATTAGCCTCATTTAGTGGCTAATCACACCCCCCAACTTGAGTTTTGCTAGTCCCGAGCAAATAATTCAATGATTTTATTTGAATTCCTTTCTTCAAACACATTATAAAAAACAGTGCTCACAATGTAAACTGCACACAAATATATTTTTATAACCTATCAAGATAATTTAAAACAAGATGAATTTAAAAGAAGATCTCAATCCCAAGCCCATTCCTTTGATCAAATCCATCATCATACTTCATCCAACTCAATTAGGTATAATGATGTGTTGTGTATCACAATAGATATGGGGGTTCATTTTCATTCAATGGGGAAATCATGGAAGCGCTAGGTGGAATAACATTTAATCCTAATATGAGTATTCTTCATTCTTTTTTTTTTTGATTTTTTTTTTTGCAATATTGCCATAGTAATTGAGATTGCAGTTAATCAAATTAACTCATGTAGCAAGACTTTGTCGATGACTCCCAGACTCAAAGGCCTTAGGGCACCAAGTGAAGCCCACATGCTTGGGCATCGTCTCGAGTTAACTTAATCAAAAACAAAGTCATATTACCATAAATAGTGATATATTGAAAAACTCAGGGCTAGAAAACTCTGGAGTCACGATCCCCAAGTGCTGAAAGCCTCGCATTTTATCAATCCATTGCTCTACACGCAATTTTTTTTTTTGTTTTTTTAAAAAAAAAAATTTGAATACTCATATTATTCATAAAAATAAAACCAGACTATGCTATTTATTATGGGACCCCAAAAATTCAAATTATTACCCCATAGTCTAAAGTTCGTACATTGTGGCATTTTGATTTAATGGATGAAAATAAAAATGATGAAAATTTTCATTGGACAACCAAACTTCCAAAATCAATGATTTTAAACTTAATCATGAATTAAATTAAGAGTCAAGGAAATAATAATTATTTGATATGTAGTTTTTATGTGAGCAAAGATGTTATTATATGAATGATAAAGGAATTTTACTTCTTTTTGTTATCATTGTTTTTTTTAAACAAACATTTTGTTTCCACACCCCCCAACTTAGAATGAAACTGTCCCTAGTTTTGTAAAAACAAAATTTAGAATGGGGTAGAGGAATAAAAAGGGGAGTTCAATAAGGAAATTTAAATATGAGGATCATGGAATGAAGTCACCTGGTGGTTGAAGTTTGAAGTTCTTACCGCTCGAATTTATTCCTTTGATATCCATGTCGCTTGCAAAGTTCCCTAGTGGAAAAAGGAAAAACAAAACAAAAAAAACAAAAACAAACAATATATATATATATTTATATAATAAAGGAAGTAAAATATAAGAATATATATAAAAATTATAGAATAAGGAAGCACAAGAAGCCGCAGGTCAGTGGTAAGCGCGCGCCCCTGTCTCCCTTTGGTCCCAGGTTCGAGTCCCCGCGGCTTCGCCGGTTGTGACGGGGTTTTCCCCACGGCCTTTGGCGTGGACTTTTTTTTTATTATTATATTTTTATTTTTATCTTAACCTATAAAATAATAAAAATAAAACAAAATAAACTGATGATACATTGTCTTCTTTTTAAATTTCTGGGTAAGGTATTACTCAAGGATCACACCACGTGACACGGATGAATATGGTGATCCTCTTTCGTACCCATCCATACTCATAATAGAAGAACAGGTCAAAAGTCTATTTTTTATTTTTAAATATAAAAATGATTAAGTAATCTTATTTGAAAAATAAAGATGATTCAGAAATATTAGAAACATAAAAACCACGGGTTGCCTCCCGTGCAGCGCTTTGTTTAACGTCGTTAGCCCGACATAGATCCCAAATTTATCAATTTTTTTCTGGTTCATAGATTGGATCAATTAACTCAACATCTATTTCCTATTTATTGAATGATTCAATTAATGTTTTTAACCTTTGACCATTGACCTTGAAAATATGACCACTTATGGGATCTTGAATCTCTACTGCCCCATGGGGGTATACATGATGCACTATGAAAGGACCTGACCATCTAGACCTTAACTTTCCCGGGTGTAAATGAATTTTTGAACTATACAAGAGCACAAGTTTTCCCGGTTCAAAATGTTTTACCTTGATATTCCTAGATTGGTAGGCTTGAACTCTAGCTTTATTGATCCTTGAATTTTCATAAGCCTCCATCCTTAGTTCCTCCAGTTCATTGAGATCTAATTTCCTTTTTGTTCCGGCCAATGATAGATCATAATCCATTTTCTTAATTGCCCAAAAGGCCTTATGTTCAATCTCTACTGGCAAATGGCATGCTTTACCATAAACCAACCTATATGGGGACATTCCTAAAATGGTTTTATATGCGGTTCTATAGGCCCAAAGAGCATCTAAGAGTTTCTCAGACCAATCTTTCCTAGAGGGGTTGACAGTTTTTTCAAGAATTTGCTTAATCTCCCTATTCGCTAACTCAGCTTGACCATTGGTTTTAGGATGGTATACAGTGGACACTTTATGAGAAATACCATACCTAGACATGAGTGAAGAGAATGGGTGGTTGCATAAATGGGTTCCTCGATCACTGATTATAGCCCTAGGAATTACAAATCTTGAAAATATGTTCTCTTTTAGAAATCGAATCACAACTTGATGATCATTGGACTTAGTGGGAATGGCCTCAACCCATTTTGAGACATAATCAACAGCTAAGAGTATGTAGAGGTATCCCTGAGAGTTTGGGAAGGGACCCATGAAGTCAATTCCCCAACTGTCAAATATTTCAACCACTAAGATGGGAGTGAGTGGTATTTGATTCCTTTTTGTGATGGACCCTACTTGTTGACACCTAGGACAGCTTTGACAAAATTTGTAGGAGTCCCTTGAGATGGTGGGCCAGAAAAGACCACATTGAAGAATCTTAGCAAATGTTTTCTTAGAGGAAAAGTGACCTCCACATGCCTGACTGTGACAGAATTTAAGGATGGACTCTTGTTCAGATTCTGGAACACACCACCTAATGACTTGGTCAGGGCAAAACTTATAGAGGTATGTATCATCAAACATAGTGTCTAACATCAGAAAGGAATTTCCTTCGATCTTGAGTCCCTAAGAATTTTGGAATGACTCCTGTCACTAAGAAATTTGATATGTCAGCATACCAAGGGCAGTCACTCACAGAGTATAGGTGTTCATCAGGAAATTAATCAGACACAGAAAGGTGATTTGAGTTGTCTTTGAATTCCATCCTAGAGAGGTGATCAGCTACAAAATTTTCAACTCCCTTTTTATCCTTGATTTTGTGGTCAAATTCTTGTAAGAGAAGGACCCACCTAATCAGTCTAGCCTTAGCATCTTGTTTTTGGAAGAGGTATTTTAGTGAAGAATGGTCAGTGAACACAGTGATGGGTGATCCTAAGAGGTAGGACCTAAACTTCTCTAAGGCAAACACAATAGCAAGTAACTCCTTTTCAGTGGTGGTGTAGTTGATTTGGGCATCATTTAAGGATTTTCTTGCATAAGCAATGACATAAGGAGTTTTATCACAACGTTGTCCTAACACAGCTCCAACAGCAAAGTCACTGGCATCACACATAAGTTCAAAAGGAAGGTTCCAATTTGGAGATTTCATAATGGGAGGAGAGGTGAGAGAGGATTTGAGGGTTGAGAATGAACCCTCACAGCTTTCTGTCCAAACAAATGGAGCATCCTTTACTAAGAGAGCACAAAGGGGACGGGATATTGAACTAAAGTCCTTGGTGAATCTTCTATAGAAACCAGCATGTCCTAAGAAAGACCTCACTTCCTTGACAGTTTTGGGTGATGGAAGGTGACGAATGATGTCAACCTTTGCTTTATCAACTTCAATCCCCCTACTCGAGACCATATGGCCTAGAACAAGTCCCTCTTTAACCATGAAATAGCATTTTTCCTAGTTTAGGACCAGATTCTTTTCTTCACATCTTGACAAGACTCTCTCCACATTCTGCAGAAATCCCTCAAAAGTATCCCCAAACACAGAGAAGTCATTCATGAAGACCTCTAGAAAATCCCCTACCATGTCTGAGAAGATTCCCATCATGCACCACTGGAAGGTTCCAGGGGCATTGCATAACCCGAAGGGCATGCGTTTGAAGGCAAAGGTACCGAAAGGACATGTGAATGTAGTCTTCCCTTGATCCTCTAGGGAGACCTCAATTTGATTGTACCCTGAGTACCCATCTAAGAAACAGTAGAATACATGACCTTCCACTCTCTCAAGGACTTGGTCAATGAATGGTAAGGGGAAATGGTCATTCTTGGTGAATGATTTTAGTTTCCTATAGTCAATGCAGACCCTCCATCCACTACTCACCCTTGTTGGAAGAATCTCTCCATCCTCATTGGTTATCACTATGATTCCAGCCTTTTTTGGAACCACTTGGATTGGGCTCACCCATTCACTCTCAGCTATGGGATATATGATACCAGCTTTCAACAATTTCAGAAGTTCTTTCCTTACTACCTCCATGAGATTAGGATTGAGTCGCCGTTGAGGTTGACGACATGGCTTTGAATCAGATTCCAGAACAATCCTATGAGTCCCGATAAGTGGACTAATCCCAAGAATATCAGAAAGGGTCCAACCAATGGATTTCTTATGCTTCCTAAGGACATCTAGAAGCATCCTCTCATGATTGGCTTCAAGAGAAGAAGAAATGAAAATTGGATGTGTTTGATTGTCCCCTAGGAAAGCATACTTGAGTGTAGCAGGAAGTTCCTTCAATTCAAGATCAGGTTGGTTTAGAATTTTAGCAGAAGATTGGGACATTGGATCAAGATCAATTTCTTTTTTTAGAGTTTCAGATAGGATTGATTCCTCACATGTAGAAGTTTCAGCTACTAGATTGTCTTGATCAGATTTAGGGAAGGAATTTAGAGGGGTCTCTATGAAATTGGTTTCTTGAAAGGTTTCACTGATTGTTGGACCTAAGACTTCATCATAAGATCAATTTGAAAATGATTCAAGCCAAGGAGATAAGCTTCCTTTATATAAACAAATGAAATCAATCTCATCCTGACTTAAACATTCATTAAATATTCCTTGATGTTCCATGGATTCATTATCAATGCTTCCTATCATGTTTACTTCATGAATGTCCTCATCATCCCCTATTTGTGAGCTTTCATTATAGATGTTCAAGTCTAGACTCATGTTCCCAAAGGTGATGGTCATGTTCCCATTTCGGACTCGGATAACAGAGTTGATTGTTGCAAGGAAAGGACGACCAAGGATGATTGGGGTTTGTTCCTTATTTTCTAAGTTTGGATGGTTGTCAAGGACAATGAAATCAGTAGGGTAGATAAAGTTTTCAACCTTTACCAGAACGTCCTTTAAAATCCCCTTTGGAACCCTAATGCTATGATCAGCAAGTTGAAGTGTGACAGATGTGGGTTGGAGTTATTCTAGGCCTAACTGGCAGTACACAGCATATGGGATGAGATTGTCACTAGCACCTAGGTCACACAAGGCCTTGACAACTTTGGTTTCTCCTAGTTCAAAATTGATGTAAGGGAAACTTGGGTCTTTCAAATTAGGAGGAATGGTACCTTGAATGGTGGTACTCACATTAGCAGCCAAAAGGACTTGGTTTTTATGTGAAAATTTTCTTTTAAAATTGAACAAGTCCTTAAGGTACTTTGAGTAGGCAGGTATAGTTTGGATTGCATCGAGAAGGGGTATGTTCAACTTGACTTGTGAAAATATTTCCCTCAATGTTTCATTCAGTTCAGGCTTGGGTTTCCCACTCATGCGTTGAGGAAATGGTGCAGGTTTTGGGGTTGTTTGTTGAAGAGTTGTTTCCTTCACATTGTTATCAGTTCCCTCAGTTTTATCTTGTGGTTTATTTGAATTTTCATCCAAGTTTGAATCTTCAGGTGGGTTCTGAATTAGTTGTTCAGGTTTCTCAATTGATTTCCCACTTCTTAAAACAGTCACAGCCTTTAGTTGTTCACGAGTTGTTTGAGCACAACTTGACTCTCCCCTTGAAGTTGAGGATGGCACCGCCTGAGTTGGCATGGGTGCCTTTCCAGTTTTGATGGTTTGAAGTTCTTGTTTTAGGGAAGATACCTCCGAGTTCATCCTCTCCATTTGTTTGCACAGTTGTTCTAGTAGTCTTTGTAGAACAGTTTGGGTGGGTGCTTGAGTAGGTTGGTTTATCCCAGGGGGATATTTTATAGGTGGGACGGTTTGTTGAAAATGGACCGGTGGCTATTGGTATTGGATAGGTTGGGTTTGGAACTGGTTATGGGTTTGGTAGTTCTGATGGGGGTAAGGATTTTGTCCCTGTGGTTGGCTAGGTTGTTGGTTATCTTTCCAGGGGAAGCCTGGGTGGTCGTTATACCTTGGGTTGAAGGTGTTTTGTTATTGAGGCTTTTGAAATTTCATAGCATTTACTTCCACTGGGGGTCATCCTAAGAGAACATCCTTGATGGATGGAATGGTTGGGTAGTTGTTTGTCTTATGGTCATGTTTGTCACAAATTGTGCAAATAGGGTCAACAGTTTGGATTTCATGGACTTTCCTAAGGTCTATCTCTTCAACCTTCCTAGAGAGTGCTGCGAGTTTAGCCCTAAGGCTTTCCTCTTCTCTAAGTGTATGAATTCCAGTAGTTCTTTGTGGCTTTTCAGAATAAGGTGAAGTTCCCCATGTTTGGTTTTGTTCAGAAAGGCTTTCTAGATACTCGTAAGCATCATTTGGGGCTTTGTTTTTAAAGGTTCCATTACACGTCATGTTAATGAATTGTTTGTTCCCCAGACCCAACCCTTCATAGAAAATTCTCACTTGTTCAGGAATAGAAAAATCATGGTGTGGAACCATGTTTATAGTGTCTTTGAACCTCTCCCATGTTTCATAGAATGACTCTCCCTCTTTTTCAAAAAAGTTTTGTATACTCTTTTTAAGTGCAATTGTTTTGTGGTGGGGAAAGTATTTTTTGTAGAATTCTCTTTGTAGTTGGTCCCAAGAGTTTATGGATGATGGTCTCAAATTTTTTAGCCAATTTTTAGCTCGATCCTTTAAAGAAAAAGGAAATAGCCTCATCTTAGAAGATTCTAGTTGATGTGGGGGACACATGGTTTCTACAATGTCATTGAACTCCTTAATGTGCAGGTATGGCATCTCGGACTCCATTCCATGGAATGTGGGAAGGTGGTTTAGGACATGGGGTTTAAAGATGTAGTTGGAATCTCCTAGGGAATTGTGTCTAATTCATGATGGGGCATTGGTCTAGGAAGGTGTGAGGTAGTCATTCATGGTTTGATCAATTGCATTCCCCAAGTTTGGGGCTGCCTCATTTGGGTTTCCATTTTGGTTCCCACCCGGGTTTATGAGTTGGTTTCTTTGAAAACCTTCCATTGAAATTGGCTCAATTTTTGACTCGGGGGTGATAGAAAGATTAGGATCTAATGGAAAGAGTTCCCTTGGTGTACTTGACTCCCCAACCCCAGGACTATCCACCCTAACAAGATGGTTTGATTGATTGCGGGTGTAGGCGGACATGCGCCAAAAAAAAACGAGAAAGGGACAAGATAAGAGAATTTGGATGAGAAAATAAGAAATGAGGGAGAATAGAATGGGTGTTTAGATTACTTACTTGGGTCCCCGGCAACGGCGCCAAAATTTGATTCTCGCTCAAATTTACCCAAGAGATGAAGGTAGAACGGTCCTTGTAGTTAGCTTGGGTTATCGAATCCTCAGGGACCTAAGAAGAAACCTATAGACACGTACATTCTATGGACTGTTTTTGGATATGAAGTGGCCAACTTGGGTTGATTTTATATGGGTTTAAAGGATAACTAACAGATTTAAGTGAATTAAATTTAAAAGAATGAGTTGATCCTAGGTTATCGCTCGGGGTGGATTGGATGAATTACTTTTTTTATGATTTCAATTTCTTATAATTGAGATGGATTCATTTAAGAAGATCAAACAAAATCATCACTTACTGGTTTAATGACTACACACCCTAATACTAATCACCTATACACTTGAAGGATCAAAGTTTTGAGCACTCCAAGGTAGAGGTTCGTATTAGCACTTGAAATGTGTGACCTTAAATTCAATAAGGATGAAGATGTTTTAAAATCATCAAATAAAAGTCTCATTTAAAAGAAGTGATTAGCCATTAATGGAGTGATAAATAACATCCAATCCAGCCCCTTGCTACTCCCTTGGATCAAATCATAAAAGAGTTAGCTCTCCATTGATGACATGTCTTCAACGGAAGCGGGAAGTAGACTTACAAAGGTGGAATTGAAGAAGTAAAAACAACAACAAAAAAAGATCACTCCTCCGTTGTGTGATAAATATCACAAGGTTTGGTATGAACAAGTTCACACCTTTAACCAACGGTATCAAAGTGATAAGGATAAGAACAGAATAATAAGAGAAGAAGAACTTTTATTAAGAAACTAAGGTGAATTAAACAACTTACATGAGAAAGAAATGCGATTACAAACACAAAGCGGCAGCATAACACTACAATGAAACCAAGCACCAAAGATTCCAAAATACTTCACCAACACTGCCTTAAATAGGCATTTTGGGAGCCTTGGGTCGAGCCTCCAACATTACAAAGCATCTCAATTAATTTTGGTAGGCCATAGGTGGTGGAAAGCTTGTGGAATTTGAACTTTTCCACATTTGACCCGAGGTGGCAGCCAGCTTTCCTTCACCGAACAGACGCGTCTGTAAGACCTTCTAGACGGCAGAATCAGAGTGGGCCATAGAATAATAAAATGGAGATAAGGATGTTTTCTAACCTCCTGTAAAATTTGGGCTCATTTGGAGTTGCGGATTCCGAGATATGATAAAATTAGTGGAATTTTTTTCTGGGCCGCAGAATCTGGCCCAGAATTATGTCTCTAACTTGGGCCGCCTTAATGACCACCATAGAGGCCGAATTAGCATTGGATAATTAAGAGTTATTTGTTCCTATACATGTCTTATAGCATCCCACAAAATTTGGGATTCCTTGGGCCAGTATGTTGGGCCCCACAGTCTCATCAGTGGGCTAGTGTCCAATCTGCCTTCTCTAGAATTGCTTCCTTTCATCACAAAATATCCTCATCTTCTTTCATGAATTCTCCATTGATCCCTGAATGAAACATGTTCATATTGGAGTGTAGATAAATTTCCAAAAATATCAGATGAAAATATGTATAATCAGATGAATAATTTGTTACTTTAAAGGATGTTCAAAAATGTACCACATAATAGTGCATTTTAAGAAGGTATTACAATCATAATGTGAAATGATGTTCAAAGTGTAAAATGCACTAAAATGGTGTTTATGAATAATAAGGCACATGAATATTATATATATTAACAATGAATATTAGCCTCATTTAGTGGCTAATTAGAAGATTAGGGTTCTGGATATCTGATGGAAGAGGAGATACTGAGCTCGTGTGAATTAGAAGAAGATTTTGGTGCCACCCATGGAGAGAAAGGGGGAATCAATAGGGTTTCAGGTGTATGTGTTTGAGGAGAAGAAAGGGAGTCAGTGTCGCTCGTGCAGGCATGGGAGGAGACTATAAGAAGAATATTTTGGTGCCGCTTGAAGGTATATTGAAGTGCGGAGGTGAATCTCGAATGGAAACTCCCGCGGTAAAGATTTAGGAACACGGGAGATCTACTATGGGTGCGGGTGAATTGAAGTAGATCATGAAGCGTGGGGGATTGAAGCCAAGCAGTGAATCCGGAAACTCAGAACAGATTGTGCGTGTGTGTGTGATTTAAAAAATAAATTACATAAATAAAATATAAAATTACATTTTATATTTTAAATTAAAAATATAATAACTATATATGTAAATAGAAAATATATTAATTTTGTAAAATTAAATATATATATATATAATATATAAAAATAAACATCAAAATATAACAAATAAATACAATTTCATTATGTAAATACCCATTACTAATTACTTTATTTTTTATTACATAATAAATATAATAAATTTTAAATTTTACAAAAATGAATATATTTTTGTTTGATAGTATAAAATAAAATTTCAATATGTGAATATCAATTATTAATTACTTATATTTCAATTATGTTTAATAATTTTTTTATCGATTGTCGTGTTTTTATTTATTATGTTTATTATATTCAAATATCATAATGATTTAAATTTTTTATAAAAATTATTTAAATGTTTATAAAATGAAAATAATTATAAAATAGTCATGTTGATACTTAAAGAAAATTGAAAATTAAAATTAATTCATGAAATATTTTTAATAAGACCTATAAAAGTAAATATTGAATTTGGTCATAAAAATAATAATATATATAAAAAATGGTTTCTTTTAACTTTTTATTGTCATTGAATGGTTTCTTGTAACAAATTTTATTGATGGAAAAATATTAATTGGTAATATTTATTATTAATAATATATTCAAGTGTTAGTAAAGAAATTGTGGGTATTAGTATGACAAAGAAATAGATTTAACTATTGGTAAAAGATTTTTTGGTATTAAATGATCAATACCAACAGATATATACGTTGGTAAAAATAAATGTTGGTGCTTAAAATCGACAGATATATTCGTTCCAGGGTGTGGGTCCTCCATGCGTGTTGTTCCGGAAGAGTCAGTACTCCCCTATCGTTACAGGGAGCGGGTCCTCTAGCTTGGGGTCGATACTCTCATGTCGAGTTAGGGTGTGGGTCCCCCATAGTGAATGTGCTAGAAGAGTCGGTACTCCCCTGTAATACTAGTGTGCGGGTCCTCTAACTACAGAGTGGTATTCCCCTACTAGGTTAGGGTGTGGGTCCTTGATCCATGAAGTGGTACACCCCTGTCATATCAGGGTGTGGTCTTTGAGTAGTACTCCCCTATCATTTCAGGGAGTGGGTCCTCACTTATGGAGTAGTACTTCCCCATCTCCAAGTAGCAGTGGGAAGCAGGTCCTCCATTGGAGTTGGAGCTCCCTCGGTTGTGGGATAAAGTTATGAGGAGTCGGCCCCTCCACTTGATATGAATGATACCTAGTTGGGATTTAGTGCTCCCTCAACAGATTGAGGTGTGGGCTACTACATACAGTAGCGATAGAGGTTTTGTTGTTTAGTTAGAAGCAGTACTCCCTTGACTGCGGGGAATTGGTGAGGTGTGGGACCCTCTGTTCTCTCTTATTAGAGAGGATGCACATGGTGCATAGTCTGGAGAAGTGCTCCCTCAACTGTGTGCAGTGGTGAGGGGTGGGCCTCATCACTTGGGTTTTTTTATCTTGTGATGGGTGCAAGGTGACAACGACAGGACCTCTGGTGCTGGGAACTATAGGTGGACCCAGTAAGATGTTCCCGATGGAGCACATTCCCTCAGATGTTCCATTAGGAATGATAGAGTTGTTCCTGATGGAGTGCATCTCTCAAACAGGTGCCATCTGGGATGGTTGAGCTCATAAGAGTGTGTTCTCCTGGTTTTGTGTTACGGTTAGAGCCTACGAAGAGAATCTTATTGCTGGTTGTGAATTTGGAAGCTCATGAGACTTAGAGTCTAAGACAAGTATATATAGGTGATTTCTAGGATTCCTTGCAGTGTTGTCACACATCGGGGTTAACACCCCTTATAGACCAAATTGACTTGTCATGTACATCTGAGGATGGTTCGAGATGGTGTTTTTCTCTTGATCGGGGTTACCTCTGTCTAGGTTGAGTGGATTATTTCCATTCAGTTGCTCCCTTTTTTTGGGGTCTTTGGGGTGCCTACTAAGTATTTTTATACTCACCCCTACACAAGATTTTCCCGCGCATGATTTGTGTCTTTTGCAAACAATAGGCCTTTCGACGGAGTCCACAGAGGACTTGAGGCAAGCAGGGCTTAGTGAGCTAGACAGACCGAGGTGTTTGCCGGAGTTGGGTTGAGGATCCTTCTGACAGTTTCAGTTGAAAACAATTCCCTCCTTATGAGCAGGTTGAATGCTTTTACAGTTTTCTTTGGTGGGCATTTTTTCCCATTCTTTCACTTTCAATGCTTCTGTTGTACTCTGGTTGTGAGATATAGATGTATACATGCATTGGTTGATTAGTGGTTTTTACATTTCAGCATTTTGTGAGCTTGTAGATGTGTGCATGTGTACAGGTACATAGGCAATGCCTCCCATGTTAGTGATATGTCTACTCAATGCTAGTCATCATCCCCTGGCCTATTGGAGGCAGGCTTGGGGAGTTGCGGCTCGGGCCCCATCGGGTCAGGTCGTGACAAAAACCTAGAAACCTAGATTAACACATATCATGTTTCATAAAACATGAGGCTAAATCAATTCATTTTACCTAATGCAAAGGTTCCTTAACACCTAAAATTTCAAAAGACCTAAAGTTCATTTTAACATTTCTAAGGTTTCCATTTACCATTTACCTCTGGTGAAAATCATTACCTGTTAGGGTTTCAAATTAACACTAACTTTATATTCCATTAAAAAATAAAAGCACATAAGATAAAAAACATATCAACATATATATATCCATATATACAAATCAATATAGACAAGAGTTAACCCACAACACAAAGGAAAACTACACCAGCAACACCTCAAGATGGAAAAAGAAATAGTATGAAGGACTCAGTTTGAATCATGGAAACTCACTTAAGATCATTTAATTGGATTATTTCTCATTTCTTAAAATTACCCTAATTCAAACACAAGTGTAGTCATCATGAATCAGGTACCGCACCTAGGTTTTTACCTTCAAATCAACTTCATCATGCCTAGGATGTTCACTAAGCTTAAGGTATTTGCATCGGATCATGGAGAGTCATAAATGCATGTGTCATAGTCGGTCTCCTTTGTTATGCCACATGATAAGTTCGATTATTATTGTTTCCCTAATAATCCCATGTAAACCTCACTAGTTCTTAACTCCAAAATTTATCATAAATCTCATCTATAGATTCGATAAAACTTTTTCATTGACCACCCTCCACTGGGAACCCCTCTTAGGCTTATAGTGAAGACGAGGGTGGCCCCCAAAGCGAGCCTCCAATAGGATTGAAAACTAAAATTGAGAGTATAAATCACACAAATGGGGGTATTACCCTTATAAATCCCGAGAATATAAAAATGAAACCTCCAATCGACTCCAAAGTATAAATAAAACTAATATCCCACAATAAACACAATGCAAGAAAATGTCATATAAGTGCCCCCCGCGCTCAGTTGGGGTGGTAAGGGTGAGGAGGGGTTTGGGGCGTGGTCATGGGGTGAAGTCCTCGGGCCAACAGTTTATCTGTATTTTCTTTTTTGCGTTGTGCGACACTTTCACGGTTGTATCCAATTTTTTAAGAAAATGTCATATAAGTACAAGTCTCCAAAATAAAATACCAAAATAAAACTTCTAAGGCAACAACTTCAACCATACCTCCCAGCTCCAAGCAAGTAAGATCTAGCTCACTCACCAAATATCACACATCCAATTATAATAAAATTATATCAAAGAATATAGTAAGAGGGTACCTTGTAACCACTTATTAGTTTATCACTCTCATGCCCCAACGGTAAACGTTTTGGAACTCTCATCCCTTCTGTATCATCTTAACCATATCCACACATCTGTATATCACATAGCCACATCATAATCCCATAACCATATATTCAAAACCATAAACAACATATCCACAACTCAACCACACATCACATTTCCATTATAGTTGGGTATCGTGGACATGAAGGAAATCAACCTCGAGTCTGCCTCCTACCATAAACGATCCCCACTATATATTGTATCATCATCCTATCATCATCACATCAATCACGCTTTTGACTTTTGGCCATCATAGCCCATTCATATAAACATCAGACCATCGCAATCGTTCCATGTCCAAAAGAGAGAGTGGGAAAGATGTAGTAGTCATTCATTTGTTCCCTTTACAACCTTGATTTTTGGGGAAAGAATTTGGAACCCAAAAAAAAATTGGGTGTTGGTAAGGTTATCCAACCCAAGTGAGGTGTGTATGAAATTAAAAGAAAATACATCATAATTATACTACAATAACACACAAGCCTAGGGCCTAAGGATTCATACCAAGAAGCACTATAACAGCCCATAATCATCACTAAATCTTCAGAATCCTCCACCAACAATTACAAACACTTCAACAACATCCACCAATTTCACTATTCTGCACAAATAGCCCCAACAACCATAGATTTATTTTTAATTATTTTTCTATTCCACACAAATAGCCACAACCATAGATTCCTTTTTAATTATTTATCTATCGAATTCTAGGTTTACCATTTACTAACCATATCATGTTCATCATGTCATTCATTAATCAGATTCAATGACAAAACATTCATAAACCAATAACCACCTTGATCCCAACCACTAACTCATCACTTTAATTACTAACAACTTTAGAATATCCACCATTATCCATTTCCATCCCACTTTCCTTTTAATATCATAGAAGTTCATTATTATTTTCCACTTAACTAATTCCAGCCCACTGCCTATCTTTTCATTAGTCATTTTCCATCATATTCCATACCCCCATGCATCTATAAATTCCACTCGAAAAAACGCATCCATCCACCATGCAACACCATCACCACCACAACAGTAGTCACATCATCGTAAGCAAATTGGGAGACCAACAGAAACACCCATTGTACACTCCCATGCCAACACCTCAAAATCAACCACATCAATTCCTAACCAATACCAATCCATTAACGGAAAACAACACAACCATTCACAACAAACCACATCCAGAACCAACAGCAAACACATAAAGCAATCAACTTTTAAGTCATTCTTTCTAGGTAGATTATTTAGGCCAACATGAGCATCATCACAGTTCCAAATTATCCAAACAACCCATTCATTTCTAGATTTAAATTATTATCCACTTATAAGAGGTTTTTCTTGCATTTAATCGCAACTGCAAGTTCATAAATCATAGAAGTAAATTAGAATACACGATGAAATATTTAAATGCACAGTAGAAGGTGTTGGAGTCTGCATCCCACATCGGGCTTGAGGTCCAGTGTGGTCTTTAGTATTCATTATAAAATAACCCCAAGGGATCCTTTAGAGAGCACACCTTGGGGGTTTTATTTTCTCATATTTTATCATTCTACATGGTATCAAAGGGAAATTAATCTCGAACCCTCCTCCTCCCATTTTATTTATTTTTTTTTTCATCGGTCTCTAGGGTTTCTCCTAGTTGGGGGGCGGCGGCCTCCATGGCTAGCAAGCCATAGGTATCTCATGCCGCCCCCCACCCTGCCAGCTATCCCTCCCATTCGGCAGAATCCCCCCCTCCGGGCTCGTTTCCAGGCGGCACTCCTCCTGTCTGGCGACTGCTTCCTCCTGACGGATCTCCCCCCTGCCGACTTCTTCCTCTGTTGCACCACTACCCGGCATCCTCGGCACCTTCCCCACTATGCGGGACATCCCTCCTAGTGGCTTATGACTCCCGCCCAACTCACGGTCCCCCCTTCCCGACCTTCCTCGCGACTCCCGGCTCTCGTATCCCCCGTCGCGACTACAGGCCCGCCTCCTTCCGCGGCTCCCTGAGCGCGACCTCTGCTCGACTTCCAGACGATGGTGGCCCTCCCGGCTCCCGACGGCGTCCCTCCTCGTCATGCACTCCTAGCTGGCGGTTCTCCCCAACGACACCCCTTTCGCCCCAATGGCTTTCCTCCCGGCGCGACGTCCCTCGCCTCCCGTTCCAACAACTTCTGGCATCATCTCCCTCTCGATCCAGAGCTGTTGCGACGTCCCACGGAACCGCCTCCTCCTACGGCAGGACCCGCTCCTGTGACAGCGGCTCCCTACGTGCGACCCTTGCAATGATCTCCTCTGGTCATCCCGGTGACGACGGACCACCCTCGGCCTCCACTTCTCGGCGTGATCAACCCTGTCGCATCTCCCGGCTCATCTCCAGCGGCTCCCACCCTACCCATCGCCATCTCTGGCTCCCAGCAACTGTCAACACACACTCCCGCATCTCCAGGAGAGCCAAACGGTCGGCTCTCGCATCACCCGCTATGCACGCACCACACTCTTGATCAACCGGATCTCGACACGCCTCTCCCTGCTTCCTGCGGATCCTTTTTTTTCAACCGAAACCCGCGCACCATCCCTCCTCCCAGTCATCTTCTCCCAAGCGGCTGATCTCTCCCAGTCAGCCTCTGTCCGGTGGATTTTCCGGCATCCCTCCTTCCCAGAGGATCTCTCCTAGCTGGCTTTTGTCCAGCGGATCCCTCCCTCACAGCGCCTCCTTCTCTGGCATCCCTCCGGCATCGAGCTACTCCCGAGGGATCTCGTCTGTCCCACCTCCTGCGGATTTTTTCCCACGACTCCCTCCTGGCTCCCCGAAGGCAAAGCATCTTCCCCTCCTATGGACGCTTCCTCCATACAGCTCCCGTCCACCATGGGTGCTCCTCTGTCAGGCAGCCCCGCCTCCCATCGCTGGTATCTCCCGATGACTCCCAGCACGCTCTTCATCCACCGTGGTGCAACACCTTGACCACCTTGGATTCAGGCCCTTTGGTGGCGCCAGATCCCACAACAATTCTGCGAAATCCCCACCTCCCATCGATGGCCCCGCAAGTGCAGTTTTTTTTCAGTGCTAGTATGGATTTCCCAGCGTCTCATCGACTAGCCCCACTAGTGTAGCATTTTCCTAGCGTTCTATCAACCGGTTTGGTCTATGTGGTTCATTTTCTACGCTCGCGACATCTTCTTCCATCCATCATCCTGCGGGGGAGCTTCGATCGTGAGGGGGAGCAGCAGCCTTGAAGCTTTTTCTTTTATTCTGCTTTGTCTTGTTTTATCGTCAAGCTGGGTATGTCCAACTTGAAGGGGAGTGTTTTTAGTCTTTCTATTACTTTTTTTTCTTTATGTGTTCAAGCTAGGTACACCTAGCTTGAAGTGGAGTGTTGGATTCTGCATCCCACATCAGACTTGAGGTCCGGTGTGGTCTTTAGTATTCATTATAAAATAACCCCAAGGGCTCCTTTAGAGAGCACACCTTGGGGGTTTGAGTTTCTCCTATTTTATCATTCTACAGAAGGTTTAAGCGTAACAGTATTTATCACATGAAATGACACAGAATCTTATAAATCTCATGCGATACTCTCCTTCCCCACATCTTCATTATTCCAATTATTATCTTAGGTCAATTCATACCATTTATTCAGATGAAAACAGCAACATGATAATTCCACAATTTTCACAAAATAAATGAGAGTTTCTTGAATCCCCTACCTCAATTCATTGCACGTGATTAGGAAGGAGAGAGAGGGGTTCTCTCGACCTACAACATGGGATAAGAGAACCGCGACCCAATTCGTAGTTGCAAATTGCTGGTGATTGGGGGCTGGAAATGAATGAGGAGCACCCACAAGTCTCAAAGGGTAATGTTTGGGTCATCCAGGTTTAAAGGAAAGAAAAGAATATTTAAACAGAGAATGGTACTTTGAATTTTTAAAATTCACAGATGCATGAATTGCACAGAAATTCTCCCAGGTGTTTCCTTAAACCTCAGTCAACCCCTTAATTCTCATTTAAACCAGTCGTGTTGATTCTCATAATTTAATAACATGTAAATTCCTTAAACTATGGATTTGATCTTTCAAAGGTTAAGGAATTTATATTTACATTTTAAAATCCTAATTTTAAGGATTTTACAATTTAAAATTTCATTTTAAATCATAAAATAATATTATGGGTTAAACAGAGAATTATAAAATATTTTAGTGAGGGGATGAATCTCATGATAGGAGGAAAGACTCTTACATGGTAGAGAGACTCTTATGTGGCAAGGAAAGACCCTTATGTAGGGGTAAAATGACTCTTATGCATTCCAAAAACTTACTCTTGCGTTCTCATCAAGGACTCTTATGAAATCAGAAGACTCTTACAAAAATCTGAAAGACTCTTATGATTTCTAAAATGAATCTTATAGAATCCAAGACTCTTACACTAGGGAGATTTACTCTTACATGGAAAGAATGAATCTTACGTGGGGAAAGGTAAACCTTACATAGTAAGGAAGGACTATTATCTTTTTATAATGGAAAAAATGAATCTTACATGGAGAAAGGTAACTCTTACATAGTAAGGAAGGACTATTATCTTTTTATAATTAACTTTTACATTTCATGGTTTATCAATAAATTACTCTTACGCAATATAGGGATGACTCTTACAAAACCCAAAGGGACCCTTATGAAATGTAAAAAGACTCTTACAAAATGTAGAATACTCTTACAATTCCAATGGATGGCTTAAAAGTTACAGAATTCAATTCCCAGCTAAAAATCCCAACCAGCTAAATTCATCACAGAACAACTACCAAAGAACATCCTCAGACCCCCATAACACCTGAGGAAAGAAAAAGGGAGGGTTTTGAAATCCTGGGCCCTTGTAGGTCCAGTCATAGTGGAGGTGAATTGGATTGGGGATGTTGTAGCTATAGTGGTGGATCTTTCTCCCAGGTGACCCTTATCCCGGCCTCAGTGAAATCCTTGACATTATTGATTTGAAGTGACAATATCCTGCCCTAACGGTTCCTCTATTCTAGTTCTCTTGGACATATTTGGTTCCTCTTCTCGGTGGTTGGCTTTTTCTCTTTCTAGGAGGCAACAGCTTTACACGATGATAGTGAGATCTCCCCTAGTGGTGGCAATGTCTTTATTTCTTTGAATGATTGTTTCTGTCATCTTCTTCTTCATATGTACAATGTTTCTACTAAGTTTCCCCCTTGGCACTTCTCTGGTGTTGGTATGGTGCTGATAGTGGGACTGGTTTGCATGGCGTTGATGGGGTCTCAACAGGTGGTTGCTTACATCGATGGATAGCGATTAGGTAAGAGACAACTTGTGAGGCCTTGATGTTCGCGTGGATCGAGGTACCTCCTGGGATCACAAGGTGTGTGCATCTTGAGGTGTGGATGCAGTTCATAGCCAGTGACCAGTGACTTAATCCAATTCCACATTTCTAGCTCAACCTGCAATCCACCCCTTTGTTTTTCATTCTGTATACAGTGATGTGTTGGGAATGGACTATATTTTGGGCCAATCCTTTTGTGATTGTAATGGTTGTGTCACTACCAAAAAGTGACATTACATAAAATTTAAAAAAAAGGAGAGGTTTGGAAGGAAGATGAATTGTACTTCATACTTGGAGATACTTAAGAATGTGGTGATGGTTCGACCACCAGATATTTATGTTGTAAAAATTAAATCATGGTTATTAGATACCAAATATTCATCATATATTTATGTTAATGTGTAGTTGTTAAGAGAACAGAGGAAGTTTATTGGGGGGAAGTGGACCTATGAGTTGGGAATGAACCAAGAGTTGTTGTACTGTCTATTGGGACTATGAATTAGCTTCTTTCTAATGGATTATCATTATTTCTAGAAGCTATTATCATGTACCATCAATAAATAGAAATTTTACTTGTGTATCTTACCTAGACAACGTAGGTTCTTCATTTGTAATAAAGAACAAATGAAGTTCTATTTATATGAATAAAATGTTTTATGGTTCTGTTAAAATGTTTAATGTCTTATATATATTAAGATTTTGATAATCTTATCTATAATATAAAAAATAAGAAGCTTAAAATTAATTATTTGAATTCCACTTATCTTTGGCTAAGCCATATAATGATTGATTATTGGATTCGGATGATTATGAAACATTTGATGTTTTTTAATATTGTTTATTAAGTAAAATGACCATCTCTTAAGGGTAAAAAGAAAAGCTAATGATTTATTAGAACTCATACATACCGATGTATGTGATCCTATAAGTAAAGTATCTCAAGGGGGATTCCAATACATCATTAACTTTACTGATGGAATCAGAAGGTATGGGTAAAGTGTTTAAAAATAAAGTACAAAATCAACTTGGAAAAGGTGTTAAAACACCTTGATCTGGTCGGGGTGGATAATATTTGAGTCAAGAATTTCAGGATTATCTAAGAGATTGCGGTATTATCACAACTCACCCCACCCATTATACCATAATTAAATGGTTTATCTAAAAGGGGAAATCAAACTCTGTTAGACATGGTTTAGTCAATGATGAGTCATGTGGACCTTCTTATTTCCTTTTGTGGTTATTCTCTAAAATCGCTTTTTTTACACGTAGTCGTGCTCCATCAAAGGTTATTCAAAAGACACCACATGAGATGTGGACTAGAAAGATTCCTAATTTTTCTTTCATGAAGATCAGAGGTTGTTACTCATATGTAAAATGTATTACCTCAAGTAAACTTGAACTCAAATCAGATAAATATCTATTTGTGGGTTATCCCAACGAGATAGTGGGTTATTATTTCTATAATCCATTAAAGAACAGAGTATTTGTAGCAGTCTTTATAGAAAGTGAATTTATTTCCAAAAGAATTTGTGGGGGGAATTTGAACTTGATGAAATTCAAGACCAACAAGATGATGTTAATCCTGAGATGGATGAGTTAGAAACATAAAGGGTTGTGGGAAATGAAATGAATCTTTATACATAAGAACTGAGAAGCTCTTGTTGGTTTCATTAAGAATCCGAGAGATATAGATTTTTCATTTCTGATGAGGGTGATATAATGATTATGAAAGATGATCCAGCATCTTACTAAGAAGCCATCATGAATTCTGACTCCGATAAATGGTTAAAAGCAATGGAATCTGAAATAGAATCTATGTATACTAATCAGGTTTGAAAAATGGTAGATCCAACTGAAGGGGTAAAAATCATTGGGTTCAAGTTGGTCTATCACAAGATGAATGGTAGAGCGTCTATCTACAAAGCTCTCTTGGTAACTAAAAGTTTTAAATAAATTCATGGTATTGATTGTGAAGAAACATTCTCTTCGGTGGTTATGATCAAATCCATTTGGATTCTTTTTGTCATAGCAACATATTATTATTATTAGATGTATTAAATGGATGTCAAAATCTCATTCATTTATGGAAATTTATTTGAGGATATATATATATATATATATATATATATATAACCCAAAGGTTTTGAAGATCCAAGAAATGCTACTATGATTTGTAAGCTAAAATGGTCCATTTATGGGTTGAAACAAGATCCATGGTGTTAGAATATTCATTTTGATGAAGCTATCAAAGAGTTTGACTTTAATAAAAATGAATATGAACCTTGTACATATAAATGGATGAGTGGGAGCATGGTTATATTTCTGGTGTTTCATTTTGATAACATACTTCTCATTGGAAATGACATCCCAATGTTACAATCAATGAAAAATTGGTTGGAACATTCTTCTCAATAAAATATCTTGGTGAAGCAACATCCTTACTAAGTATGAAAATGTATAAAGATAAATCTAAATGAATTCTTGACCTTGGTCAAAATACATACATTGATAAAGTGTTAAAAAGGTTTAACGTGGAAAACTCTAAAAAAGGTTATTTACCAATGTTGTGTGGCAAGAGTCTTTCAAAGACATAGTGTCCATCAATAGTTGAAGAACAAGAACACATAAATAGGATTGCATATCAGTTGTTTGGTGGATCAATCATGTGTGTTATGTTTTTAATTCATCCTGATTTATCTTCTGCATTAAGTATAAAGAGTATATATCAATTGAACCCTGGTGAAAGTCATTGGGTAGCTATAAAAAATAACCTTAAGTACTTGAGAAGAGATAAGGATATATTTTTAGTATTTAATGGTGAGGAAGAGCTCATTGTAAAAGGTTATACCAATTCTAGTTTCTAAATTGACAAAATTGATTTTACATCTTAATCGGGATTTTTGTTTCACTGGAATGGTAGAGTGGTAAGATGGAAAACTTCCAAGCAATTGACAGTTGTTGATTCTACAATAGAAGTTGAATATATCATGGCATCTAATATGGATAAATAATATGTTTGGATAAAGAAGTTCTTTGTCCAACAAGGGTTGGTCCCAAGCATTAGACATCCAATTAAACTCTACTATGATAATAGTAGAGCGGTTACATAAGCTAAGGAGCCCAGGTCTCAATAGTGATCCAAACATATTCTTTGTTGATTTCATCACATTCGATGGATTATTAATATATGCAATATTAAGATGTGTCAAGTTCCAACATAGGATAATATTGTGGATCCTATCACAAATCCTCTTACACAATAAAAGCATGAAACTCATACCAGCTCTCTTGGTATTAGATACATGGTTGATTAATTTTAGTGCAAGTGGGAGACTACTAGTATTTGTACCATAAATTCAGTCGAGTTTTATTAGCTTAGGGACATCTTGTATCATGTAATATATATTAGTGGCAATATTTTATCATTCATTTATGTTTTTTTATAGAGCATGAGAGATGATATGATAACAACCCCTAGAATATAGTTATCTCGGATTGATGATTATTATGGATAAATTTGTTAAAAGGGTTATTTTATTAATAATTATATAATTATAAATTTATTATATTTATTTTTAGTAATTATATTTATTATAAATATAAATATAAATATATATAAGATATATATATATATATAAGGGGGTTAGGGAGGGGTGGCGTGGGGATTGAAAAAAACTAGAGCCCCAAATGAATTGGCTTTAAATTAAAAAAAAACATTTTAACAAATTTATCCTGATTATTATATTAGGTTGTGATGATATCTTAAGATCAGTATGAGTAGGATCACTTGTATAGAGATATAATCGATCACTCACAGGATATAAGTTGGTGAACTTGTATTCAAATTGACCTACTTAAAATACACTACGCGAATTGTCATATATGCGTCAATGGTGTTACTTAAGCGAACATTGGTTATGGATCCTTCGACTTGAGGTTGTCAAATAGGTTCCTTATAATTTTTGAACTTTGATGCCTATTTATAGTCATTCGAGAATTTGGCATAATATAGGTAATTGGGTATGACACTAATCATTTTAAGGGGTTTGATTAACCAAGCTAGGATGTGTGCCCATATAACGGGTTATGACACCATGGCCCTCAATTATGTTTTGACTAAGTATGTGGTCATGCCAAGATAATTACATTCGATGTTATTATGTAATTGAGAAAAAGAGATAAGTTATGCGGGGTTGACATTGCTCATGTCTCATGCTTAATCTCAATGTCGATGATAAAGGAAATTTGCTAATGGACTTGTGGTGGATTAGATCACACTAAAATCCTTTGTAATTTGGGTAGTTATGACCTGATGGTAGATACCACTCTTAAATTATGATTATGAATGAGATTCATAATCATTGTTGGCTTTGTAAAAAGCCCTTGGGGTCACGCATAAGATAGTGTTAATTGGGATTTTTGGACTAATGTGATTAATCCATGTGTAAAAATGTTTATGCTTATTATAAACACAAATAAGATTTGTATTTTGTGCATTTGAAATATTTAATTAAATAATAGTTATTTAATTAAATAATTAATGTAGTGTTATAATATAAATAATGAGTTATTTTTATTATTAATACATAAACATAAGGAAATAATAAATCCCATTACATGTGAGTATCTCATAGGGATACCTAAAGTGGTCATTTAAGTTGATGGTTTTAACTCATTTAGAGGCTCATTAATGCACCCTCCCAAGGTGGTTTAGGACTTAAGCCACTTTTGGTGGCTATTTAATGCTCCAAATGGCCTTTAGAGGCTCTTTATTGCACCTCCTTTTTTTTGCTATGGATTTGATTTCCTTGAAGGCTATTGAATGTCCATCTTGCTATAAATTGCAAGGGGGAAGGGTGTAGGATTCATTCAATTATCAAAAACCAAAGTTGGTGTTTAGAATTGTCTATATTTCCTCATTTGAAAGAGTTCTCTAGTTTTCCTCATCTAAAAGGTTCTCTAGTGTTTTTTTCTTTCCTTATATTCTTAACTTATTTGGAGTGACTAGCATCGCTTGGATAGAAAGAATATCTCACCAAGGTGTTGCTAATTAGAATTATCGATGGACGTCGAAGGAGGATTGAATTCAAAAATTGAAGCTTGATATAAATATTCCAAACCTGTTTACACGGTGTTTTTATTTTTTTATTTTTTTGTTGTTTTTTCATTTAATTATTAGGATATTGAATGGGTTTTATTGATATTTTCACCATATTTTGCATGTCAATATCATTACTAAAACCCGACAGTTGGGATAATCCAATGCACATGAACAAGTCATTGTTGTCATGTGCGAATCAATAAAAGCACTATTATCGTAATTACAAGTTTAAGGGCACTCTGCAACAAAACTCATTTCCTTTACAATATTTTGGATTGACTCACTACCAAGCCTTTTTTCTCACTCTCCACTCACTGCTTTGAGAAACACATAGTTTATAGGCTCGTGTGCCTTTCTAAGATTAGTGTATGAAATAAATAAACAAGTGCATCTATGATATCAGATGTGGTGCAGCAATATATTTCATGGGTTGTTTCGTTCTTCACTAGCCAAACGTGAACCTCCCAAGCTATGAGAGTTATTCTTTTGTCTTTCACATGTCATTCACACCATCATCAACCTTTCTTTAAAAACCCAAGTTATGAGAGTTATTCTTTTGCCTTTCACATGTCATTCACAGCATCATCAACCTTTCTTCAAAAGGGAACCAAATGGGATTAATTTCCTATTAGGAGAATTCTCTATAATAAGCTTCATCTTCTTATTTTGTCTTCTTCTGCGTTGTTGGGTGTATCGATGACTTTCCATGAGTAAGTCTATCTTTCTCTCTTGGTGGGATGTTTCATTTACATTTTATTTTCCTATTCCATATTCTCTATTCTCTCAGATATTTAGTATATGCATCATCGTCTTTTTATTTTGTCTTCTTCTACTCTGTCAGGTGTATCGATGACTTTCCATGAGTAAGTCTATCTTTCTCTCTTAGTGGGATGTGTCATTTACATTTTATTTTCCCATTCTCTATTCTCTTATATATTTAGTATACGCATCATTATCTTTTGTTTGCCTTCGTTCTGTATTTAAAGGATGGACATCTTCTTCTTCAAAACACGATCTTCATAAAATCTCTCACGTATTATGTGTTGGGAAAGATAGAAAGTGACGAACGCGCAAACAAAATCAAAGAGAACGCGCAGCGGAAATAAATTTTTTTCCATTCAAACAAAGGCGGATGCGTAGCGACCAAAAAAATGTGTGCAAAATATAAATATTGACACCGAAAATTTTTACATGAAAAAACCAAAAGGGAAAAACCACGGGACCTAGTCCAGAAAGAGAGATTCCCTAAAATCAAGTACACTGTAGAGACTTCCTAAAAATAGAAGGGATCTCAAAAGTAATACTCAAATAAAACAGTGGATCAAAGTCGGAGAGCGAAGAAAAAAGATCGTCGAACAAAAGACGATCACCAAAAGAATCTGCTCTCCGTGTTCGGGCCATTCGGGCTCTCCGTATTCGGTTACATCGGGTTGGCATGCCATTGTTATTGCATCCTCTTATATAGACACCAAGTCCATATCTCCAATTAATGCAGTAAGATTAAATTGTTCATTTATTAATATTGAGAATTAACTCTTCATTAATGCTGAGAGAAACACCCCTATTAATTGAGAAAAATCTCTGCATTCATAATTTTCTCTCTCCTCGATAAATGTGTTGAATCCCAACAATCTCCCCCTCCAACACGCCAAAGGAAAACATCCAACAAACGTAGTTGGAAAGAAAAAAGGTCGGTATCACACCAACCATCATCATTGCGGAAAAAATATGACGACATCCTTTTGCACTTCTGACAAAAAAAAACTATCAGCGCCCTCTGCAAAAGAAATTCAAACGCTGAAGTCTTCATCATATCTGTATCTGCATCGTCCTGTTGAACAAGACTAAAACTAGCAATATTTGGTTTCCCCGTAATTCTGATCGCCACATAATATTGAGCATCAGCTGCCTGCCACAAAGCTCTGACTGTCACCAACAATGAAACGCGTCTCATGACTCCTGCTGGTCAATTGGACTTTCGATATCCCAGAGACACCTCTGGTACCGTCGTTGTTTTCAGGTAACGTCCTTCGAGTCCTTGATAAACTGCTCCACCAAATATCTGTCATTGTGTGCTGCAAACTGAAGACTTCAACTGATCCCTTTGATATCAGATGTTGGGAAAGGCAGAAAGTGATGAACGCGCAAACAAAATCAAAGCGAATGCACAATGGAAATCAATTTTTTCTCCTCCAAACAAAGGTAGATGCGTAGCGACCAAAAAAATCTGTGCAGAATATAAATGTTGACACTGAAAATTTTTTATGTGAAAAACCCAAAATGAAAAAACCACGAGACCTAATCCAGAAAGAGGGATCCATTAAAATTAAGTACACTGTAAAGACTCTCCAAAAATAGAAGGGATCTCAAAAGTAATACTCAGATAAAACAGTGGATCAAAGTCGGAGAGTAAATAAAAATGATCGTCGAACAAGAGACGATCACCAAAAGAATCTGCTCTCCGTATTCGGTTACATCATGTTGGCACGCCTTTTAAAATTTGTTACCGCATCCTCTTATATAGACATCAAATCTCTCATTAATGCAGTAACATTAAACTGTACATCATTCAATAATATTAAGAATTAACACTCCATTAATGCTAATAGAAACACCTCTATTAATGTTTGAGAAAAATCTCTCCATTGATATTTTCTTTCTCCTCGATAAATGTGTTGAATCCCAACATTATGTTCCTTGATTTTCTTTATTTAAATTCTTTTTATGAATATTTAAATCTTTCATGCACAACAGCCAGAACTTCTGAAGATACTGCTACTTCCAAAATAAAGATACGGAAAATCAATATTTCCATTTAAATCTCCAAAATACTGTCATTAATCTCCAAAATATTCCTTAAATATTTCCTCTAATCCGCCAGGCACATGAATTCTCTCAACCCCTTGATTCCCAAAGATTTAAATATTCACGAGGATATTTATGTTCCATGCATCAAATAATTACTGAGAAATCCTTCTACATTGAGTAGACTTCCAACACTATCCCACGCATCTTTTGAAAACCTCATTCAAATTTGGGGTCTACCACATATAAACTTCCTATCATGCTTATTTGCTTAATGCAGCATTTGGAATGTGTTGATCTACCTCATGCAACCATTACACTTCTACAAATTATGATTTGCCTTGCACGTCTTTTGAAATGTATTGTTCTACCCCACGCAAGTGGGCAAGTGCTGCTCTGCAAACTAAACTAAACTTCACACGAGCTTTGAAACACGTTGTACTAACATGAAAAACAAACTGGACGAAGCTACCGAGATGGGCGACTCGTAAATATTAAAAAACAAGAAACGTTTACAATCATGAGAAATAAATAAATGTTTTAAAAAAAACTCATCTAATGATTGTACAGCATTTACAGTATCATTGCTGCAAGACATGAATATGAAGCATCCTCCATGCCCTTCTCTGTCAAGACCACCACTGCACATCACGCTCTGGGTTTTGGTTCACCCTCTACCATGGACCCTGAAAAACAAACTGGACGAAGCTTGAGGTTTTCTCACCTTCCGGACATCAGATTGACTAAATTATGGTTCTCATAGAACGACCCGGCATCCCACTCCTCCGTGTTCGATGACAGCGTCATCAATGCCACCACAACCGATCTCATTGTAGGTCTCTTTGTAGGGTCCTCTTGCGTGCACGCCCTTGCAAGCTGAGCCACCTGTAACCGAATCATAAATCACCGAATCATCCAATTGCTTATTGAAAAAGTGTGTTTCCACCAATTATTTGGTGTTTTACAGCGGTTCGAAAAAATAAATGGTGGTGTTTGGTCCGTATCTGAAAAACTGATTTACTTTAATTCTTGAAGAAAACCAGAAACACTTGTTAAATGAGCAATCTGAAAACATCTACAAAGAAACACAATTTTCAACAAGTGCTTTCAAAAGGAAGTAAAGCGCGAGTGTTTTTTTATACAAGGAACCCCCACATGTTAGTGGTGGGAATCCTTGTTCATCCTCAAAAGTCCTATAACAGGAAAGGGCTTCTTAAAGAGCCACCACATGTTAGTGGTGGGAAGCAATTCTTTCCAACTATTAAAAAAAAAACAAGAATAAACAGCAATAATATTTTGGAACTGCTTATATGTAAAATACACAAAAAAAAAAAAAAAAAACTATTTCATGACCTTCTCCAAGTAAAAATTTATTACTCTGGTAAACTACTTTTTACCTTCCAGACTGATTCGATGGGGTAATTATCTCCAAGTCTAGGGTCAACTACTTTGCGGAGTTCATCTTTAGGATCCAGTTGGCGGAAAATACCCTCGAACTGCAATCATCGAGCAAGGAAACAATGAACAGATGAATGTGACTTCACTCATTAGGTTTACAGCTAGTTTTTCTTAAAGACAAACAATGCCTTGAGTTAATAATGTTTAGAAAGATGATTGAAAAATGTGAAACTTACCAAAGCAACGAGGCCCTTCGAGTCAGCATCACCATCAGTTGCCCTCACTATAGCTTCTTTTGCAGAGATGAGTTCATATAGAACAACTCCAAAAGCAAAGACGTCCACTTTGGGAGATACATCACCATATTGAGCGTATCTACATGACAACAATGATGAAAAATGTTAATCCAAGTGGAAGCAGGCAACAGTCATGCCTTGGAAACCCCCAAATGACAGTTGAAGACCAGTTTGCCTAATCTATGAAACTGAAGGACCAAAGTATTCAACAGTTGCAGTAATGAACCAAAAATCCTTCAAATGAACAAAATTTATTCTTTCTTGTTAGGTTTTGGTGTGAGAACAGTTTTCTGGTTGAGTGTTGGGAAACTCCAGAACCAATATTTCAGAACGACGCTTGTGGAACAAGATGGAGAAAGTTAACACCATGAGAAGTGTTGGAGTCTGTATCCCACATCGGACTTGTGGTCCGGTGTGGTCTTAATTATTCATTATAAAAGAACGCATCAGCCTCACTTTAAGGTAAGGAGGCAAGGGGGTTTCTCAACCTACATGGTATCAGAGGAAACCTAATCCCGACCCCCCTCCCATCTATTTTTTTTTCCCGTCGGCCTCTAGGGTTTCTCCCAGTTGGGGGCGGCGGCCTCCATGGCCAGCGAGCCATAGGTATTCTCCGCCGCCCCCCTACCGGCTATCCCTCCTGCTTTGGTTTTCCTGGCAGATCTCCCCGCCTCATCTCCGGCAGTTCTCTCCCAGCCGGCCTCTGTTCGGCAGCCCGCCCCTTGCTGGATCTCCTTCCCTCCCGGCGCCGCCTCCTTCCCTGTGGCATTTCCCAGCAGCCCGCCTCCTGCGGCTTTTCCCGGCAGCCCGCCTCCTGCGGCTTTTCCCGGCGGCCCGCCTCTCGCGGCTTCCGACTGCGCGGATCCCCTCCCGCGCGACGGCCGTCAAAATCCCTCCCTCCCGGCGGATCTCGACCCAGGCGCGGTCCTCCCGGCGACGGGCTTCCTTCCCCGGCATCTCCTCCCCGCTGCGCGCGCCGGCCCCAACATCCCGCACAGCTCCCGTCCGCTCGGCCCGTCATTCCGCGCGGCTCTCGCATCTCCCGCTGCGGATCCCTCCCACCTGTCCTTCTCCCTGCGAGCGACCACGACGGACTCCAGGAGGCCCTTCCTCTTCATTCGACGGCTTCCAGCGCCGCCTCCCTCAACCCAGGCGGCGTCCCTCTCCCCATCGCCATCTCTCCTGCGAACTCTCGACGACAACCGGCCACACTTCCTCAACGGCTCCCGCCTTCCCTGGCGATCCATCCGGCTCCCGCAACTGCCGGCATCCGCTCCCGCTTCTCCAGGCGAGCAGACCGACCGGCTCCCGCCTCACCCGCTACACACGAACCGCCCTCCCGTTCAAGCGGTTTCTGGCGCCGCCTACCTCCCGATCCCGTCTCCTGTTGCTGCTTACACAACACCCTTCCGACAGACTCCTGGTTCTGCCCAGCGCCTGCCCTATCGGCTCTGTCCGCTGCTCTCTCGTCAGCCAACGCACCTCCTTCTCCAGCAACAGATCTTGTCGGCCTCCTCCCGACGCAGCCTTCTCTCCCAGTGGATCTCTCCCCCGGCCGGCTCCTCCAGCAGCCGACCTCCACCCCTGCCGGCCCCTCCAGCAGCCGGCCTCCGGTTCTGCTTGGATTCCCCCCTCCAGTGCGTTGCTCTGCAAGGCAGCACTCCCTCCAGCCGGATTCATTTGTTCCACTCCGGCAAATCTCATCGATCGGCACTTCCTCTGGTGAACCGCTGCTCCCTCCATGCCGACCACATCCTACGGAATCCCCGCCTTGCCGGCATCTCCCAACGACTCCCGGCAGCTGCATCTCTGTCCGCCGGCACGCCCATGCGCTGGCGCACCAGCTCGACCACCTAGGATTCGGGCCCTTTGGCGCCGCCAAATCCCGCAACAATTCTGCGGAATCCCCACCTCCTGTCACCGGCCCCGCAAGAGCGGCTTTTCCGGTGCTAGTGTGGATTTCCCGGCATTTCATCGACCGACCCCACTAGTGCGGCATTCCTGGCGCTCCGTTAACCGGCTGGTCTGAGTGGTTTCTTCTGCTGGGCCCGCGACATCATTCATCCATCATCGTGAGGGGGAGCTTCGAACATGAGGGGGAGCAGCAACCTTGTAGCTTTATCTTTTATTTCGTCTTGTTTTGTCATCAAGCTGGGTATGTCCAGCTTGAGGGGGAGTGTTTGCAGCCTGTTGGTTGCTTTGTTTTTTATTTATATGTCCAAGCTAGATACACCTAGCTTGAGGGGGAGTGTTGGAGTCTGTATCCCACATCGGACTTGAGGTCCGGTGTGGTCTTAATTATTTGTTATCAAAGAACCCCAAGGGCTCCTTTAGAGATACACCTTGGGAGTTCGGGCCTCCTATTTTATCATTCTATATGGTATCAGAGGGGGTTTTCGAAACCCGATCCCTCCCTCCCTAATTTTTTTTCTCCCTTTAGGCTTTAGGGTTTTCCCCGTCCGAGGGGCGGCGGCTCCAATCCAAATAGTCGCCCCCCCCCCCCCCCCGCTGCTACTCCCGGTCGCGCAGGCCCTCCCTCACGGCGGATCTCCCTCACCGGCGGATCTCCCCCCTGCCGGCGCTGCTCCTCCCGGTCGCGCAGGCCCTCCCTCACGGCGGATCTCCCTCACCGGCAGATCTCCCCCCTGCCGGCGTCTCCTTCCGCCACGGGTCCCTGCCCTTCCGGCGATTCTCCCCTCCAGCGTCGCTCCTACCCGACGGCCGCCCTCCCGGCGCATCCTGTCGCGCCGCCCGCCGCTCGGTCCTGCGGAGCTTCTCCCCGACGGCACAACTCCCGGCAGATCGCCTCCTCCCCGCTGCGTGCACGCTGTTTCCGTCGCGCCTCTCTGCCCTAAGTAGCCTTCCATCGTCAGCTTCACCCAGTGCGCGGGAAACATCGACGGGTTCCAAAGCGGATCGAGGAGTTATCGCGGGAGCTTTCAAACAAGAGTAGGAGACAGGCGTGGTTAGGGCAGGGGACAATCCCGGAATGGTAAGGGCTTTATCACAGAATCGGATTCTCGAGCGCCTGAGGGAGGGGGATGGATGATTGGACGGTTTAGAGAGGGACAAGTGCAGAGAGAGAGGGCAGGTCTGGTTGTTGCACAACAAGCCATGAACGCCGCATCCCGTTGCTTCTCTTCGGCCGCTCAATCTCTCGCTGTGGAACAGGATCCTCCTCCTCCAGCGGCTGCCCTACTTCCAGATCCATTCAAATCCGGTCTGCACGCACCATTGCTTCGACTCCGCCTCCTTGCGCGACGCATCAACAACTGCTCCCTCCATTGCGGATTTCCCGGCGCTCTGACTGACCGGCCCGTAGTGCGGATTTCCCGACGCTCTGACGACCGACCTGCCGGTGTGGATTTCCCGACGCTCTGTTGTCCGGCCCCGCACTTTTTCGGCGTTTACCCACCTTTTTTTTCAGCGGCATCATATCAACATCGTCAGGGGGAGCGGCAATGTTGAAGCTTTATCTTTTATTATGTTTTGTCTTGTTTTTGTCATCAAGCTGGGCCCCTCCAGCTTGAGGGGGAGTGTTAGCGTCTGTTTTGTTACTTTCTTTTCATTATGTGTCCAAGCTAGGTACACCTAGCTTAAGGGGGAGTGTTGGAGTCTGTATCCCACATCGGACTTGTGGTCCGATGTGGCTTTTATCATTCATTATAAAAGAACATCTCAGCCTCACTTTAAGGTAAGGAGGCAAGGGGGTTTCTCAACCTACAAGAAGTCTAGAACGGAAGCAGTAGCAGCGGCATCCACTTCCGAAAGAAATGATGCAGTAGGAGTTCCGGATGCAGTAGGAGTTCCGGATGCAGCACGGGAGTTCCAAAGGAAGAGAAGTCGGCAGACAGAAGTCCGGTGATGGGGGCTACATAAGAGTTACTCTGAAGTGTCAAAGGGTGCGTAAAAGTTAGTTGGACATGCATAAGATTAATCTGAAGGGCTTCGGAAGATTAGTTTGAAGCGAAGGATGGTTCGAACACTAGCATGGGAGTGTTGAAGTTGGAGGATGCGGGATGTGATTCCAGAAGCTTGCATGTGATGCAGGAAAAGCGGCGGAGAATTCAGAGCTCACAGTATTCACCGGAAGCAAAGGTTGAGTCAATGTGCAAGCAGGAACAACTAGTAGCCTTGAACAAGTGGGTCGACCATGGAGTTCAGATGGCGATGCAACTGACGGAACCAACTGGGAACTGCTGAGCACCCTCTATAAATAGAGGGTGTTGGCTCATTTGTTCGATGGTGAAAAGTCGAGGTCGATCAAGAGACGATCCAATGTGATTCGGAGTGGCGTCTGTTTCCAATGGGGGTTCTTCCCCATGGAGCACTTGAGACAAGTGTTCGTTGTGGATAGCACTGCCAGGAAGTTCTTTCATTTTCAAGAATGGTTGGACTTGGTCCCTTATAACTCAGGCTAGGTAGGGTTTTCGAAAGGAGGGTTTCCTTGTAACTCGGTTTTTCTCTCTAATGAAAAGGTTGCAATGTTCCCCCATGGAGTAGGTTTGAAGTCCGAACCACTTTATTCCTATGTGTGTTTTGCTTGTTCTGTTTATGCATGTTTGTTCATTGTTTACGAAAGATCTTGTCGAAGAACATGAAGTTACCAGAATCAAAGTGAAGGGTGGATCGACATGGTGGCTAGGGTGCTTAGAGCGTTGGTGGTATCCCGGTGACTGATACCCCAACAAGTGGGAACACTACTGAGCGGTTTATCGAGTTTCAGAATGTGGTGTTGAGCTCAGTTGAAAGACAATTAGGTGCTTATGGTCAAGTGGTTTGTTGAGTCCAGAAGAATGTCACTGGTAAGATAGCGGCGTGTCACGGGACTTGGCCTTCTCCCAAGCTCTCGTGCGGCACCCGACTAGCTTCCCTTTCACAAAGCCTAGACGAGTTCAGCCTTTCGACACTCACAACGGAAGGATCGTAAGGGAAGTGCTTGACAAGCTCTCAAGACACAAGTGCAAAGAAGCTCTCAAATGCTCTCAACTTCTGTGTGTCTTTACAAATGAGGAGTCACTCCCTTTATATAGGGCTTGGTGGCAAAATCTACAACATTCTAGAATATGTACACATCCACATAATTCTAGAGTATTCTAGCCTACTCTACTAGAATATACATGGAGCATTCTAGAACCCGTTGAGATCCACAATCTTCCATGGAGGCCTAGAATGTTCCGGACCCTTCAAGGCCCAAGGGGTGTTCCGCAACACTCCGGAGAAGTCTGGAATATTACGGAACTTGGTGGAGATGTAGAGAACTCTAAAGGATTCTAGAGAACCTCACCACCGGGTCTCCTCTCCAGTTGGCGGGGCGTGACATCCTCCCCCACCTATTCTGGCGACGTCATCGGCGTGTCCATGATGATACTCCTCGATTGCCCGCGCGAACTGCCACAAGTTGTCTGCAGGTTCCCAGGTTGCCTCGCACTCTGGTAAGCCCTTCCACTTGATCAAGTACTCCTTGCTTCGTGGCACTCCACGTCGCCGAACTATCCGATCGTCGAGTATGAGATCCACCTGCTTGTCATACGACTCGACAACCGCGGTAGGTGCCCTTGTAAACACCCCTCTGCTCGGGTCCTCCACGTCTTCATGATGTGGCTTGAGCATACTCACATGGAAGACTGGATGGATCTTCAGCTTGGGAGGCAACTCCAAGCGATATGATACCTCCCCAACTCGGTGCACGACCTCGTATGGTCCCTCATATCGCCGAATCAGGCCCTTGTGCGCCCTCCTGAAAGCTTTGTGCTGCTGAGGCAAGAGTTTCACCATCACCTTGTCCCCAGGCTGGAAGCTCACATCCCTTCGCCCTTTGTCAGCCCACTTCTTCATCCTCTTGGCAGCTTTGTGTAAGTGGGTTCTCGTCATGTCGGCCTGCTCATGCCACTCCTTGGCCATAGTGTAGGCGGTTGGGCTGCTTCCTTGGTACTTCTCCCCAAGTACCGCAGTGTGAGGAGTGAGGGGTTGTTGTCCGGTCACCACCTCAAAAGGACTCTTCTCCGTCGACTCACTCCTTTGCAAGTTGTAGGAGAATTGAGCCACATCGAGTAACGTGGCCCAATCTCGCTAGTTGGCACTCACAAAGTGCCTCAAGTAGAGCTCCAACAAGGCATTCACCCTCTCCGTCTGCCCATCCGTCTGGGGGTGAAAGCTCATAGAGTAGTGGAGCTTTGATCCCAACAATTTGAAGAGTTCGGTCCACAACTTACCTGTGAAGCGTGGATCCCGATCGCTGATGATGTGTCGTGGTATCCCCCAATACTTCACCACATGCTTGAAGAGTAGCCTTGCGGTGAGCTCTGCCATCACATCTGCTGGAGCGGGGATAAATGTGGCATACTTCGAGAACTTGTCCACCACCACGATGATGCTCCCATACCCTTCGGACTTCGGAAGTGCAACGATGAAGTCCATGGTGACTGTCTCCCATGGCCTCTCTGCAATGGGCAATGGGTGCAATAATCCCCCGGGCAATTGATTGTCCACCTTGTCTTGTTGGCACACAAGACAAGTCTTCACATAGGACTCCACATCATCCTCCATCCTTGACCAATAATATGCTCCCTCTAGCAAGGCCTTGGTGCGGTGCTGCCCTGGATGTCCTGCCCATCTTGAGTCATGACACTCCTTGATGAGATCCCTCCGCAGGTTCCCCCACTTTGGGACATATATCCTCCTCCCTGTGGTAAGAAGAGTGTCATCCTCCTCCCAAAATCTCCTTGTCTTGCCCTCCGCTGCGAGAGCCAAGACGTTCTTGGCTATAGGATCATGCGCCATGCCTTCCTTGATCCTACCCAAGATCCCGTCATCCACACATGACAAGTGGCTGAACACCATCTTCCTACTAAGTGCATTGACCACCACATTCGTCGTCCCTGGCTTGTACTCCAAAGAATAATTAAACTCAGCCAAGAATTCCTGTCATCTTGCCTGCTTCGGAGTAAGCTTCTTCTGGGTTTGGAAGTAGCTTGTGGCAACGTTGTCGGTCTTCACCACAAACTTGGACCCCAAGAGATAATGTCTCCATGCCCGAAGACAATGTACCACGGCTGTCATCTCCTTCTCTTGCACCGTGTACCTCCTCTCGGTGTCATTCAGCTTCCGGCTTTCAAAAGCTATGGGATGTCTTTCCTGCATAAGCACACCCCCAATAGCAAAGTCCTCAAATGCCTCCTCGCATTTTTCATCCCACTCCCACGGCTTGTTCTTCTTTAGCAAGTCGGTGAGTGGAGTCGCCTTCTTTGAATAGTCACAGATGAATCGCCGATAATAGTTCACCAACCCAAGGAAAGATCTCAACTCGGGAACCTTGGTTGGCCTCTCCCATTCATCAATAGCCCGGATCTTCTCATGATCCATCATGAGCTTGCCTCCTTTGATCTTGTGCCCCAGGAAGAGAACTTCATCCTTTGCAAAGGAACACTTCTCCTTCTTCACATATAACTCGTTCTCCCTCAATACCTTGAACACGGTTTTTAAGTGCTCCACATGATCCGCCATTGTCTCACTATAGATGACAATGTCGTCCAAGTAGACTACCACAAACTTATCCAAGTATTGGTGGAAGACTTTGTTCATCAAGGTGCAGAATGTCGCTGGGGCGTTAGTCAAACCAAATGGCATAACAAGAAACTCATAGGATCCGTACCTTGTCACGCATGCGGCCTTCGGCACATCTTCCATGGCAATTCGAACTTGATAATATCCCGATCTCAAGTCCAGCTTGGTGAACACCCGTGCCTTGCCCAATTGATCAAAGAGATCCGCTATCACTGGGATAGGATACTTGTTCTTCACCGTGACTTTGTTCAACGCCCGATAGTCCACGCACATCCTCAAGGAGCCATCATGCTTCTTTTGGAATAAAACGGGCGATCCATATGGCGACTTGGATGGTTGGATTTGTCCCGCATCCAACATCTCTTCCAACTGCCTCTTCAACTCCTCCAACTCGGGTGGAGCCATTCGATAGGGTGCCATGGATGGTGGCTTTGATCCTGGCACCAACTCAATTTCATGATCCACCTCCCTCTTGGGTGGAAGCTTCTTGGGCAACTCCGGTGGCATGACGTCGCTAAACTCCCTTAGCACGCCCTTCACCTCCTTCGGCAACTCATGGTTGTCGTCCACCGGCCCATCATCTTTCAAGGAAACCAAGTAGGTCTCCTCTCCCTTCTTGAAACCCTTCTTCACTTGCATGGCAGAAAGTAAAGACAAGTCATGATTGCCACATACCTTCGTCGTCACCATGCATGGGGTTCTCTCCTCCATGATCACCATCTGCTCCAAGTGAGGTGTTGGTATGGCCTTGGCTTTCTTGAAGAACTCCATCCCCAACACAAGCTTGAAGTCATCCATGGGAACCACCGTGAGATCAATAGCACCCCTCCATTCGCCAATGCAAAGGGTCACTCCACGGACAATGCCACTCGCCGGTTGAGGTGTGGCATTCACGGCTTTCATTCGACTAATCGTCTTGGCCACAACTAGCCCAAGTCTCCTCGCCTCATATTCAGCCACAAAGTTGTGTGTGGCTCCCGTGTCGAGCATCGCATAGATGGACTTCCCATTCAACTCCACATTTGCATACATCAACCCATCCTTAGGTGGCGCCTTAGGTGGGTTCTTCACCTCCAACGCATTGAAGAGCCTTAGAGTCCCCATTTGCCGCTCCTTGGGAAGTTCCTCCTCTTCAAACATGGAGTTGAGTGCCTTCCTCTTGGGACACTCCTTCCATGTGTGAGGCCCATCACAAAAGTAGCATCCTCGGGGCATGAATTCCCTTGAGAAGTCCTTGGTGTGCTCCTTGGACTTCCCCTTGTCATGGGCATCTCGGTTCCACCTCCTCTCTTGGTCTCCCCCACCTTTACCCTTGAACTTCTTCTTGGGCTTAGGGGGTTCAACCTTCTTGTATTCCACCAAAGACTCGGCAATGGACACGGCTTCGGTGAAGGTTTTAGGCCGTCGACCTCGCACCTCTTGTTGTGCCCATGGCTGAAGACCTTTGATGAAATCATACATATGATCATAATCAGGCTTGCCACGTACCTGGAGCTTTAGCGAGACATATTCCCGAACATACTCATGGATTGTCCCCGTATGCTTCAAAGTTCGCAGCTTGTCCCTTGCTTCCCAATCAGCTTCCTCGGGGTAGAACTGGGCATAGACCCATTGCTTGAACTCTTCTCATGATGGAAGTGTCTTCCCACCATCCTTGAGCTCTTGGTGCTTCATCCTCCACCATAGAGAGGCATCGTCACCAAAGTAAAGAACGGTGGTCTTCACACGGCTCATGTCTTCCATCAAGCCTATCGCCTCGAAGTACTGCTTCACTTGCCAAAAGAAGTTGTCTACCTCCTTGGCATCCCTCTTGCCATTGAAGTGTTTTGGACGAGGCACATCGATCTTTGGTGTGTTCCGCACAAGCACCCCACTAGCCAACTCGCCACGGTAATTTGACCACTCCCTCTTAAGTTGATCAAGAGTTTGGTCGTACCTGGCCATAGCATCTCCATGCTGTGCTAAGATCCCCTTTGTCCAATCCATGAAGGCATCTTTCTCGGCAGCATTCTCCTTGGCGTACCTCTCAACTGACGCCACTCGGTCTTGGAGAGTGAAGAACGCATCACGTAGGCCCACGATGCCTAGTGCCCCTTCCTCATCGTCTCCCTCGACATACTCGAGCCGTTTTTTCACATCAGCAAGGCACTCCTCCGCCTTTAGGAGACGCTCCTCAAGAGTCGCCATGGTCTCACGAGACTTCCCGGCCTTCTTCTTAGGAACGGTCGGCATGGCCTCCTTCTCGGACATAACAGGATCCTCCACATTCGAGCTTGCCATCACGAACACTTGCCTTGAACCTCCCTTTGATACCAACTGTCACGGGACTTGGCCTTCTCCCAAGCTCTCGTGCGGCACCCGACTAACTTCCCTTTCAGAAAGCCTAGACAAGTTCAGTCTTTCGACACTCACAATGGAAGTAAGGATCGTAAGGGAAGTGTTTGACAAGCTCTCAAGACACAAGCGCAAAGAAGCTCTCAAATGCTCTCAGCTTCTGTGTGTCTTTACAAATGAGGAATCACTCCCTTTATATAGGGCTTGGTGGCAAAATCTACAACATTCTAGAATATGTACACATCCACAAGATTCTAGAGTATTCTAGCCTACTCTACTAGAATATACATGGAGCATTCTAGAACCCGTTGAGATCCACAATCTTCCATGGAGGCCTAGAATGTTCCGAACCCTTCAAGGCCCAAGGGGTGTTCCGCAACACTCCGGAGAAGTCTGGAATATTCCGAAACTTGGTGGAGATGTAGAGAACTCTAGAGGATTCTAGAGAACCTCACCACCGGGTCTCCTCTCCAGTTGGCGGGGCGTGACAGGCGGCACCAGGGTTTCTGGGTCTATCAAAAGTCATCCATGATCATGACTCTGGCAGCGTGTTTCATTGTTGAGGTGGCGTGGTTGGAAGACTGCTAAAGACTTCTGGAAGACAATCCTGATCCCTTGCGTTTTTCAGATTCAGTGGGAGTTCATTATTTACGGGGGATGGCGTTTCAAATGAGTAAGGTCCAAATTGATGTTTGACGGTGGAAGTTTAGGATTCTGGATGGTAGGTTTGCTATTCCTAAAGAATTTAGAACGACTATTGATGGAGTTCAGTCGGAAGCAAAGTGTTTAGCAGAACGGGTAACCATGACAAGAAAGCATAAGTGAATAGTTCCAGAAGGTGTTAGTTGGGTGAGATGGAGCATGACCCAGAAGATGGATGACAACACTGGGCAACTTGACGTAAGGAGATAAGAGAACGAGTCCATGTAATTCAGCTAGGTACCCCGGTTCCACATCTGGCATTGTGGGGGAAAGGGAGATTGCAGTAGGACTGCTGCAACCGAAAGGTTTGTTCCAATAGAGGTAATTCCCGAAAGTTCCGCAAAATCTCGTTGCGGAGGGGAGTGGCTGATTGTTGCGGTGTACCCAAGTTTCGGACGAAGAGATTCTGACAGCAGGAGAAGCGGGTTTCTGTACTTGAATTGCGGATGGCGTGGGATTCACGCAAGGGCTCCGCGGTTATGGCAAAGTGTAGGCGGTAAAAACCCTTTGTTGTTGTAATAAGGCTTGCTGGAACTTCATACGTAGGGAGTATAAAAATGGCGTGGAGTACAGTCTTGGGAGCGGCAGAAGGTGTCCTTGGTTCCGAGAAGAGAGGCACTGGAAAACAAAAGGTTGGCCAGTTTCAGTTCATTCCCACAGGAGTCATTATACTTTGTACCTTCATCGACAATGCAACACGAGTGTGAGTGTTGTTTCCTCTAACACAAGTCCGAGGTGCTTCAAAACCTTCGTCGAAGAAGAACCATGGTGGTGCAGATACCGGAATAATAAGAGTCTGATGTCCGGATCTGGTTGAGGGGGAGTTCAGAAGCAGCGGGAGTTTCAGAGGATCTGCTAGCGGAGAGGACTTCAGTTTTGAGGAGACTGAACTTGAAACACCGGAGCAGTGTCGCAGAGTGGATGTTGTTCCGTTTGGGGTAAGATCTTCCAGAGATACTCCAAGTTCGAAGCGATGGTTTGTTCTCTCACCTCATAAATTTTCAGAAGTTCCACATACTAGCACGTCGATGTCGGAAGAGGGGGCAACCCCAAGTCCCGGGCATGTTTCTCTGCAAAGGGTATAGCGGTGAAAACTTGTTTCTGACTCAGATAGCTGATTACAGAAAGCTTTCAGAGTTTCGGAATGTCCTTTGTGATGGTGCGGGGAGCCTTGGATGGTTCAAAACCTGGTTGTGATGCAGAGGGAACAAAGGAGCAAATACATGCCTTGGTCACACTGGGCAGTGGTGATCGAAATGGTGTTGGGATGTTTCAGTGGGGGTACGTCGGTCTGATAATATCAGACTTTCCGAAAGTTAGTTTTGAATGGAGGTAGGTCTATTGGTATCGCTGAAGTCAGATGTACCAGTTTAGCTCTCAGGTTGTGAAAGCTTGGTGGCAGAGTTTCGGAAACGCAGGGTCCGGAAGGAGCGAGGCCATGGACATGAGCAGCTTGTTGATGGGAGTCCAACAAATTCAGACTGTGCTCGAGCCTGTTTGCTTTGGAGGAAACTTCATAGAGGCATTCAGAAGGATTCGTGGCTTACAAAACAAGTGGTCAAAGTCCGGGAAATTCTGGGGCGGCATTGTCACAGTGGGACTTGGATGATCGCAACCATGGTGGGGATCCATGGCGGAACTGAAACTGCAAAGGAGAGAAAATGGAATGAAGATGATGTTCGAATGTGGCCGTTCAAGTGGAAGATTGTTGAGATTAACGAGCGAAAACAATTCTAAAGTGGGAGATTGTTAGGTTTTAATGTGAAAATTGTTTTCTGGCTAAGTGTTGGGAAATTCCGAAACCAATATTTCAGATAGAGATGGTTCACCAACACCGGGAGAAGTCTGGAACGGCAGCGGCGGTGGCGGCATCCACTTCCGGAGGAAGTGGCACGGGAGGAGTTCTGGATGCAGCACGAAAGTTCCAAGTGGAGAAATCGGCAGACAACCGAGTCCGGTGACGGGGGCTACGTAAGAGTTCTGAAGTGTCAAAGGGTACGTAAGAGTTCGTTGGACTTGCATAACATTAATCTGAAGGGTTTCAAAAGATAAGTGTGAAGCGGAAGATGATCCACGCGCTAGCATGGGAGTGCTAAAGCTGGAGGATGGGATTCTGGAAGCTTGCACGTGATGCGTGAAAAGCAACAAAGAATTCGAAGTTCACACTGTTCACCGGAAGCAAAGGATAATTCGGTGCGCTGGCGGGAACAGCTGGCGGTAGCCTTGAAGAAGTGGTGGGCTGATCGCAAAGTTCAGATGGCGGTGGAACCAACAGAATCAGTTTAGAGCCACTGAGCACCTCTATAAATAGAGGGTTCTGGCTCATTTGTTTGATGGTGAATACATACCCAGGATCAATCTAGAGACGATCTAATGTAATTCGGAGTGGCGTTCATTTCCCATGGGGGGGTGTTCCCTACAGAGCGCTTGCGGCAGGTGTTCATCGTGGATTGTCAGGAGGTTCTTTCGTTTTCAAGTAGGGTCCATACTTGGACCCTTGTAACTCGGGCTGGGTAGGGTTTCCAAAAAGAGGGCTCCCTTTTAACTCAATTTTTCTCTCTAATGGTTGCAGTGATCCCCCGTGAAGTAGGACTAAAGTCCGTGCGGGTGTTGTGTTTGTTCAGTTTATGCGTGTGTGTATTCTTGCCTGTTCGTTGTTTACGAAAGATCTTGTCGAAGACCATGAAGTTACCGAAATCAAAGTGAAAGGCAAATCAGCATGGTGGCTAGGGTACTTAGTCTTCCTAGCTCCAGACGTTGAGTTTGCAAGGGTGGTTCTGATTCACTGGTTCCGAATTCCCTAGAAGCGGTAAGGAACGCTTGGGTTTCAGATGGACACAGCAGGGCAAACTCCCCCAAGAAGTGGTATCAAAGCACTGGTGGTATTCCGGTGATTCATACCCCAACACTTTTTTCACCTCTCTCTTGTGGCTCTAAGCGTGTTTTTAGATATTGATATTTGTTGGTCCATCTGAATATCATTAGCCATTATTTTATTAGAAGTTTATATTTAAATTTTGTTTATTTAAGGACTTCTGATCATTTACTATAATTTTTTAATTTAGTTGACACAGAACAAAATAAATTGCTTAAAAGGCCCTAAAGGTAATTTTTAGCACAGCCAATTGATAAAGCATTTTATGTTTTTTTGTTTTTGTTTTTTGTTCTAAAAACAAAACCCAGAACTTTAGGATGATTTTGTTTGACTTTTTTGTTTTGTGCTCTCTAAAATAGATAAAAGGATTAAAAACAACATATATTTCTTAATGATATTGCCATCATTATCCTGCACTAAAATTTAATTAATGGCATTATTATAAATATTTTCTGAAACCTTTTTTAAAATTAATATTACCAAACAGACTCGTCACTGTTTTGTTCTGAAAAAAAATTAAAAAAACCGATTCTCAAAACAGTTTTCAAAAACAAAAAACAGTCCTTCAAACTCTCCATTATAAAATAATCCATGTAAAAAATCCTTACTCTGGTGGCATGTATCCAAATGTACCAACAAGACGAGTGGGTCGTGATGCGTTCCCAACTTCGGTCAATTTAGTTAACCCAAAATCAGCAACCTGCAATGACGAAATAACCCTCAGACCACAAAACTAAATAGATTTTGCATGTTGGACCATTAACATGGGTTAGCCACAACCTTCCCATGAAAATTTTTGTCAACCAAAATATTTGCTGATTTGACATCACGATGAATGTAGAGAGGGACTGTATGCTCGTGGATGTATTCAAGACCTCTTGCCGAGTCCAGTGCTATTTGCACCCTACTAGACCATGGCAGCGGGTCCCTTCCTGAATGCAGAGCGCGAATCAAATAAAGTATATTACTCGAGTCCAAGCTTAATACCAAAATTCAAGCTCAATGCTCAACTCGAACTCGATTGAGTAGTGATTTTCAAGTGATTTTCAAGCTCAAACACAGCAGAACTTCTAAATTTTAAGCTCTCTCAAATAAGCTTGATTGCATAAATAATATACATACATACATATATATATTAAAAATACATAACAAAAATTATATATATTAACATTATTTTTTAAAAAATAATAAATATATATTAAAATTAATTTATTTATTAAAATATCAAATAACCAATAAAGCTTGCAGGCTACTCAATTAATGTATTTCAATACTCAAATTCAACTCAATGTATAGTTCAAGTAGCTTGAACTCGAGCTCCACAACACAACAATCGAGTTGAATTTAAGTATTGTTCAAGTCAAAGTCAAGAAGCTTGCGAATATCACTATCATTTACACTCTTTCTTGCTAGTATTAGAAGCCCCAACATTTATTGGTAATGTCACCTGAGCTGCGCAAGTGTTGGTTCAAGTTTCCATTGTCAATGTATTCATAAACTACAAAAAGATAGTCCTCCACACAATAGCCAATCAAACGCACCTACATCAAACAATGATATCTAAAATTGATCATAAAGGTGAGAGAAAAAGATGGTAAACTTCAAAGTAAAAAATTATGCAAATAACTCGCTAATCAAAATCATGCCATATAATTAAAATTTAATATCCATTAATATAAAATTGAATCACTGCTACTGACTCCGCCGAAGCGGAATCAGTGAGGAAAACTGTTTAGGAGAAAATAGTAAGAGAATAGATCCAATTTCAATATAAAATAAAAATACCATTCCCATAATTTGGAAGCTAATCATAATCATATTAAATAAGACAATATTTCTAGCACCCTACAAATGAAAACATGTACCATGTGGCTTAACTTGTTACATGACACTTCATTTCCTTCAATTTCAATCATACAATTTACATGAAGATTTTAATTCATTCAATGAAAACTTAAATTATCACAAACCATCTAAACAGCAGATTAATATATATATATATATATATATATACTAAACTGCAACAATCACAATGAACGCTGCCATGATACCTCTAACGACTAATGGTACCTGTGTCATCTCCATTTTTATACAACAAACAAGCCTCAAACCCAATTAAATGGGGTCAGCTACATGGATCAAACGTCATCAATTAGCTATATTAAGACCATATTTTCATTGAAACCATTTAGAACAAGATCATCTTGAATGATTTGTTTAAGAGTCCTTTTAGGCCGACCTCTGCATCTTTTAATAAGTGAAATTGTCATTAAGCTTGCCCTTTTAAGTCCATTTTTATACATACCAAAAATCATTTATTGTCACATGAAATATATTATATACAGAAATATCAAATGTCCAACCACATAATACAGAGACAGCCGTGAAAACTTCAACAATTAACTCCAATAGGATTTTACAAGGGGAATCTCAGGTTGCATTTGATTTTGGAAAACAATTTTAGTCATTATTTACTAAAAATAGATCAGAAATGTTGCAACCATGGATTATGATTTGTTGGATTTGTTGTTAACCGATGCTGTTGGAGCTCAATGAAACATATGGTGATTGGTTTGAGAAGTGAATTGATGTGTTGGAGGTTAATTGAAGATGGTTGGAGGCACTGGTTGGGATATCATAAGAAATGGAAATGGACATTGTAGCCTATGATATAATGGAAAAATACTGTCATTATACATGGGTATCGTATTATAAGATATAATAATCAGGGAAGAAATTCTACTGTACACAGACACCATACTCTACGAGATGGGCTCAATTGAAGTTGTGAAGAAGCCAAGTACAAGAAATGTGGATGTTGCATGCAGCAACATAGACATATTGTAAGACCCAGAATGCATATCATATACAGCAACAGTGATGATGAATAAGGCGGCAGGATATCGGGCGATGAAAATGTTTCAGGTATATCATAAAAGAGGAGTAGACAAGGAACGAAAATCATAAGTTGTGCGACAAGGTGATACTGCAAGCCATGACATATATCATATCCTATGATATATTAAGTCATGTCTTACGGCATAGAAGACAATTGAGAATTGCATTGGGTCTCAGCCATATCATATCATAAGATAATAGGCATATCGTAAAATGCATCATGGAGTTCTGTTGTGGTGACACTCATATCCAAACGCTGAAATGAGTATTTATGTGATGGAAATTATGGGAGACCATTTGGGAAATATTTGTGGAAGGTTTTAAAGATTAGTATCGAGGTTTATGATAAAGACCAGCTGAAAAGCATGGAAGGTTGATAGAGACCAGCTGGACAGCCTGGAAGGCACCTTCTAGAAAGGGCAAAAGAGGCTTTGTACAGGCATATCGTAAAATGCATCATGGAGTTCTGTCGTGGTGACACTCGTATTCCAAACGCTGAAATGAGTTTTTATGTGATGGAAATTATGGGAGACCATTTGGGAAATATTTGTGGAAGGTTTTAAAGATTTTTATGGAAAGCCTGGAAGGTTGATAGAGACCAGCTGGACGGCCAGGAAGGCACTTTCTAGAAAGGGAAAAAGAGGCTTTGTACAGGGAGGCAGCTGGTTGTGGGCCATGGGGAGGTGGAGGTAGTTAGAGAGAATAAGGGAATAATCTGGGGAATATGTTGTGGGGCCTATGGGAATATTCTGGGGATATGCTGTAGGGACCTTATGGCTATAAAAGGGGAAGGGAATACCGCAAGTACAGGAATACTATTCTGTTGTGGGGATCGGCCTTTTGGCTTGGGCGTGGCACGTTGGGTTCACTGGAATATTCTTCTCTCTTCTATTCTTCTCCTATTCTCTTTCTCCTCCTGTAACTCAAGTTCCTCACTGTTGCTATACTTTTATACAAGTAGTCGGATCCAGTTGGTTCGCAGTTGTGAGGGTTCTATCATTGGTCCAACCTGCCAAATACCTTCCGAGGGAGGAGAAGGCGAGCGCTGCAGCAAGGAGCAGTGTCGGATACTATTGAGGGAGGAGATCGCGGCAATGGAGAAGCGACATCAAGCTCTCTTGGACAATGCAGAACAGCGTTTTGAGCAGCTTGAATCTACTCTCTCCACTTTGACGACCTCACTGGAGCGGGACAGAAGGGAGCAGGCGGAGTTCCGAAAGCTAGCATGAGAACAGGCAGAACTCCGACGATCGCTGGAAGGTTTGGTGCACCACCTTGAGAATCAGCCACAACTGGAGGAAACGCGGCCGACTCTGGTCACGGAGGAGTCCAGCAAGCAACTTGGCGCTTGGGAGACACGGGGTGGGAATGCAATTGGGACGCCGCATGTGGCCAGCGAGACACAGGCTTCGATTCCGATCGCTAGGGTAGTGGAGTTGCCGATTTTCGACGGCATGGATCCACGGGGATGGATTACACGAGCTGAGTGGCACTTCCACATCCAACAAACTCCCGAAAGCTCGAAGGTCCCTCCCGTTAAGGTAAGTATGGAAGGAACCGTCATCCTCTGGTTTAAGGTACTGGTCGAAATCCATTCGGACGCAACATGATAGCTGTTTAAAGAGAAACCTCTAGAGTGATTTAGAGGGTCAGAAATTCACAGTCCGTACGAGGAAGTCTAGAATTATACCGAGCCATTTGAGCGCCTAGCGACTCTGATTCCATGCCAACCTAATCAACAAAAGGAAGAACATCTTTCAATAATAACAGGTAAGCCAGAAACGCATTTAGGGGAATCTGAAAATACAGGGAAGCAGCACAACGATCCGATCGGGATGGCGCACGTGACCCCTGTCGCGTACGATCAGAAACTAGATGCTCTAGGAGCTGAATTACCTGTGTTTGACGGGAGAAATCCAATGAGTTCAAACATTTGGATGGAGCTGTATTTCCGAAGGCATGGGTAGTATGGACACAAATGCAACCAGGTTACCGAAGCTTTATGGTTTACCTGCGGGGCCAGAGTTTTATACATACAGCAGATGTGATGGAACTTCACTCATGGCAGTGATTCTTCCCAGAACTGATTCAAAGTCGAGAAAGTCATCACTGTCCAGAAATGAGTCAAACTTGAGTAGAAGCAGGGTCAAGGCCCAAGAAGATTAAGAAGATGGAAGGATTGTGCCTTCAGGGATCCCTAGTCCACCAAGTAAAGGTTGCTGGCAACCCGGCCACATCAGACATGGTGGTACTGCCCAGGAAATGTTATAAAAGGCTACAGCATGGGCATAGATGCAATCGGAATACCAAAGCTATACGGATTACCCACAAGATCCGTGATCAATACATGCCAAAGATGTAATGAGACTTCGTTCATGACAATGACTCCTTGGTTTCTACCAGCACCCAGCTCCAGGCGTACCTTGCATGGAAGATCCAGAACTGATCTTCTTCCTCATCCAGGCATCTCAGTCATGCTCCTCTTGAAGCTTTGCACATCTACACCAGGACTGGCTACCGCACTGCCCAGGCCAGACAACAACAGGGGCGCGCGGGAACAGGCGCCACGTTAGGAGCAGCATCGGAGGAAGGGGCGGTTGGAGGTGTTGTCCGAGGGCGCTGACCGCAGTCGGCACATAGGTGTGCGCGGTAGCGACCGCGGATCGGACGTCTCGCCACGTGACACAAGAGGACAGCGGCTGTCAGGGGACGAGCGCAGGAAAGGTTGTCAACAGCAGGGGCATCAGGGTGCGCCTGGGTAGTCCGACGCCATCAGGGGTGGCGGGCAGAGGTGCAGTCACCAGGGGATCCACATGGGTGGCTGGGCGCACTGGGAGGAACGCATGCACAAGGAGGACGCACAGGGAGGAGCGACGGGCCAGGAGCGAAGGCGCAGAGGGGCTGTCAATCTGGGTGGAGGGGTTGTCGCGGCCGCTGGAGAAGGGTCGTTGGGGGCGTCGCGCAGGGTGGGGCGTCGCGCAGGGTGACATCGGGTGGGGGGGGGCACAGGCGAAGGCGCGGTGGGAGGATGGAGTGGAGAGGAAAAACATGAGAGGGAGGGCTAGGGTTAGCTAACCTCCTTTGATACCATGTAGAAAAGGATTACAAGAAAGAGCAAACCAATGTGGGACTCTAAAATACACATAATTGGGTCCAACAATTTTCATCTTCTAAAACATGTTTTCCATTTATCCAATCGAAGTAATTTTCTAATACATTTTTGGAAAATGAAAACATGAAACATTTTCCAAAATCAAACACGGCCTCAAATTCAGATCCACATACTGTTCATAATACAAGCCATCGCTCTATCAAGTCAATTAGGTCATTAAATATAGAAAAAGAAAACATCCTGGTTACAAAAGCTTGATAAATTAGTTTATCTTCTCTCACGGGGAAGAAGAAGAATAAGAATGGAAAAAAAACAAAGAAAAATGAAAACGAAATGATTAGCTTCAATTTCATACCGGAGAAAAATCTGAATGAACTACCATCATTTTGGAAAAAGTGCCATACCAGGTTCAAATGATGAACATTAGTTAAAACCTTTAGTTCAGCAAGAAATTCTTTTGAAGCTTGCATATCCATTTTCTTGATTGCAGCTTTCTGCACAAATAGTTAGGGTTAGTATTTAACAGATTCAAAGTCAGAAATTCAGAAGGAATAGGTGTTTATTGATCGCATTGTTCTAACTACGTGGCATAACATGCAACATATGTAAAGAAACCGTTCAGACCAGTAAAACATTCTTATCAGGGTTGGAAATTGGCCAGTTATGTAAGACTAAGAGAGTCCAAAAAAATTGAGAACCCTAAGTAGATGACTGGTGGATGCATATAAAGTAAATAAATGCCTTTGTTAAAAAAACTATCTGATATTCAAACTAATGCACAAATTCACAATGAAACAGAACGCAGATCCAACTACAAACCTCGCCTCTAAGCTCTGCATAGTAAACAGAACCAAATCCACCTTGTCCGATTTTATAAGACAAACTAAAGTCATTTGTAGACTTCGCAAGTTCTTCATATGAGAATTCCACAGATTTGTCAACAGTAAAGCCTGCAAGACCAGGAGAAGCACCCGTGCCAAGGCCAGTAGAGTCTGCACCTTTACTACCAGAAGCTAAACAATTGGGCAGGAAAAACAAATCATCAGCCTACATCCTTAATCTGAAGAAAGCAATGAGAATAATTAGCAAATATGTGCCTGTTTCAGGACATGCAAATCAAATACAGAGAAGAAATGCAGAGCAAAAGGTCAGGAATAGAAGGTCTGAAAACATTGCACAGTTCAAACATACAGAATGGCGTAACATGGATTTAGAAAACTGTGCCATTTGAGATTCCCATACAATAAGAAAGAACGCCCATTTTTTTCTAAAAGTGAAATTGTCATCAGGCATGTTCCAAAGAAGAGACTATCAACTTTTTGCATCATTTGCGTTTAATATGAAAACAACTATAATATATTTATAGAATTTTAAAGAGATTCCTCCTCTTGGTAGTAAATTAAAACAACCATTGGTTTGTGTAACTAACTGCCCGTTTGATTCATAGAATCATCAAGAATGAGATGGAAATGGAAAGGAATATAATGGAATGAAATGGATAAAAAATAACAACCCATTTGGTTGCTTTCCAAAAGATATTCTTTGGTGTCAATTATACCCATGAGTGAAAATAAAAACCATTGAAGGTAATGGTCTTTTTAGTTTCATTCCCACCCCAAAAAAAACCGGACGGACTCCCCGTGAATTGTCATTGTTCATTCCAATGCTTTTTGGAATTGCCTCACCCACAGATTCTCTTTCAATCCAACCAGCCAGTGGAATAGCATACCATTTTCCTTTTAATTCCAATCAATCAGTGGATGATTTGCCATTTCTCATGAACAGTGTATTAGGAAATGAACCAAACTACCCATAAGTATCAAGAGTAACCGCCAAGGGAGGGCACTGGTGGTATCATAAACTACAAATAAAACATGACACATTATGGATTCAGTAGCCTGGGATGAACATGATTGTCATTTTGAAGTTTTTCAAGAAAAAATTCTGAGAAGGCTAACAAATGGCGCAAAAGATGAAGCCCTTTGAATTTTCTAAATATCGAAGAAATAAGAAGGCAAGGGGGGGAAGAAGAAAAAGTAAAACCACGCAGCGCTTGATTAGAATGATCTTCAGTAGATGCCAAGAGCAACTGTGCTTCCTTGACCCTCCACTTTCTGTAAATTACAATATACACCCCCGCCGCCAGTAACATCAGTATTATTACCGCTCCTACAGATATGCCAGCAACTACGCCACCAGAAACCCCTACTTGTACAGAACAAACTTGTTAGTCTAAGGCAGCCAAACTCGTGTCCTGTCTTGAAGGAAAGGAAAATCATTGGTAAAATGATATGCAGAGACAGCCAGACCATTTTTGCTGCAAAAGGGTAAAAAATGAAATGCGAGTTAAATTCCATATAGAGAAACAATAGAAAAAAAATAAAAACAGTACTCAAACAAGGCAATATAGAAGTCACCTTGATGACGACCTCAAAAAGGGTGGGTATGAATTATTTTTATCTGCAAACAGAAGATATAAATTAGGCTAGGCTGCTCCGTTTTTATTCAAAACACTACAAGAACCAAATCAATATTTGGTTAGCATATGCTATATTTGCGTTTGATAAAACTTACTAAAAAGTGTTTGTAGCACCTGACGCTTATGTTAAAACATTGAGTAGTGTTTGTTCTGATTCTGAAATAATACTTAGGCTCTATTTGACACTACTTATTGATAATTGCATATGGCGCTTATCACTTATCACAAGTGTTGTAAGCAATTTCCAATAAGCGTTAAGCCCTTTCCCTTTACCCAGTAAAGGTATTTTTCAAAATCCTATCAGAAAATGGGAGATAGGAATAATCCAACAAATCCTTTAAGCAACAGCACTGCTACTTTCAACCAAATTTAGAATTCTCAACCCGGTTCATGGCCCACCGTCAAACAAACTGATTATTTTCTAAGTTTCTGAATTGTGGAACACTCTCGGAGACAGTAATCTCCGTAAACCACATCAGCGTGTAACACGACAGAAGTAACCCGAGTAGGGTAAAATATTGCTTCATGTCACTAACTCTATCGGTTATAATCAAGGGATGAAGCATATTGTATCAGCAAGTTCCAATCAAACTCAGAGAAATTGTATTAAAGCAAAGAGAAGGGTAAAGAATCATCACCTTTGCCAGGAATATAAACCAAGCCTCTGCCAGAGTTGAAGTTGGTGTTGGGGTTGTACTGCTGCAGCAGATTCTCAGAAAGGTTAGACGCCGTGGCTATGGAACGCAGGTTCTCGCCAGGCCGAAGAGGATAAGTCACAAACAAACCATAAGCATCTGAAACGGCACGATCCCCGCATGAACAGTTCACCACCACGCGCAGCGTGCTGGTGTCGCTGATGCGGTTGGGACTAGCGCTGTTGAACCTCTGCAGCCACTGCGGGGTTGTGAGATTCGCGTAATACCTGGTTGCAATCAGGTCATACGTATCGCCTCTCTGGACGGCGTATCGGAATTCATGGCCCGGAATTTTCGCCGGTTCGAGACAGTCACACCGGAAGGGCACGTTCACTCTGGTATATTTCTCGACAACGTCTCTGCTGGGTATCTGTGGGTTGTAGCTGAGGATTTCATCGATATTGACGTTTCCGAGCATCTGAGAGATGAAGGTGAGATTTGCGTTTTCCCATACGTAGTACGAAGCTAAGGCAAGATCACAGCCTTCGGTGCAATCAGACTGAACCACCGAAGGGAGAAGGGTAACTAATATGGCGAACCCTAAAACCCATCCCAGTTCTCTCATGCTGTCAAAAGACCAAGTAGAAAAACCCCTGGCTCTGAGAATCGAGATCAGGGCCTTAAGAGTTATTGAAGAAAGACTGGACTCGAACCTGGAATCCAGCTGATTTGTGGACGGTTGACTGCCCAAAGAATCGAGAGGGCGAACGAATTATCAAAATCCCGGCGAGTTGAACTACCATAATAGTCAGTCCAAAACCCAGGAAACTCAGAACGGTCAAAGATAACGACGCCATCCCCGTCTGCTTACACTACGCTGCCCACCCGTGCGAACCAAAGCCTTCATTTTCCCCTCACGGAAAACAGTAGAAAATCCAAGCCATGCAAACTGGGGGATCTCTGGTTCTCAGTTTGGCTTGCCATTTGCAGCCATTTGCAGCCATTTGAAGCCATTTGAAGAATCCGAACCCCTTTCGAATCTGGCGTGAACGAACATTCAGTACAGTGATTATCGACAAAATAAACACAAACGATAAAGTAAAAACTGAATAACGTACAAGAGATATACTGCACCGTGCCTACGTCGACAGAAAAAAGGGGTCAAATCTTTTATTTATTTTCGGATAAAGCGTCCGAAGATTACAGAGTTACAACAGAGTTTATCATTACAAATTCAAATGATTCAATCCTATTTTAAAGAAGAGAGTTACACGGTCAAAGGTTGGTTTGGAGTTGACCCTTGAATAAACTCTCTCTGCTGACTGCTTCAACTGTAGGTGCTGTCTGAGTTAGCTGTCAAACCTGAGAAAAAAATATTGATGTCGATAGGAAACTATTCTTTCGTTGATTACTTTCAAATTGAGAGTGGTCCCTAGAAATCTTTTTATCACGATTAATTTGGGGTAGAAGCTAGATCTACAGCCTCCTTCCAGGTGTTCAACTTCTCTTTCGGTAGAACCTTTGTCATCATATCTGTCCCATTATTATTGATGTGAATTTTCTCAACATTCAACAATCTTTCTTCCAACACATTCTGAATCCAGTGATATCATGCGTCGATGTGTTTGAACCTGAAATGAAATGTCGTGTTCTTATTGAGATGAATAGCACTTTGACTATCACAAATATAGAATATAATTATCCCGACTTTGTCCCAACTCCTGTGAAAACTTCTTCATTCACAACATCTCCTTGCAGCCTTCTGTGACCGCGGTATATTCTGCTTCTGTGGTAGACAAGACAACACACTTCTGAAATTGTGATTGTCATGAGACTGTTCCCCCAGCAAATGATATCAGGTATTCAGATATGGATTTTCTCATGTTAACATCTCCAGCCATATTTGCATTTGTGTATCTTTCAAAAAACAGGTTTGTCACTTCCAAAACATAAACAATGACTAGATGTACCTCGGAGATACCTCAATATTCATTTGACTGCTGTACAATGCTCTTTTTCTGAATCTGATAAGAATCTGCTCACAACGTCAATAACGTGAGCAATGTATGGTCTGGTGCACACCATGACATACATAAGACTGCCAACTGCTGACTGATAAGGAACTTTTTCCATTTCTTCTTTCCCTTTCTCAATTGATGGACTCTGACTTGTCGTGAGCCTGAAATGACTCACAAGTGGACTAATAACTGGTTTTGCCTTGCTCATGTTGAATCTTTCAAAAACTTTCTCAATGTATCGCTCCTGAGATAGTCAAATCCTTTGATTCCTCCTATCACGAGCAATAGTCATACCAAGAATCTGAGTAGCGTCTCCCAAGTCCTTAATTTCAAAAGACTTATTCAACTCCTTCAACTTGTCAATCTTGGTGATATCTTTGCCAATAATTAGCATATCATCAACATAAAACAACAAGATAATAAAATCACCATCAAAAAACTGTTTGATGAAAAAGTAGTGATCAACAGTCATCCTCCTATACTCTTTTTTCTCCATGAATGAGTCAAATTTCTTGTACCATTGCCTCGATGTCCGTTTCAAACCATGTAAACTTTTCATGAGTTTGCATATCAGGTTTTCTTTACCTTTCACCTGAAATCTCTCTAGTTGCTCCATGTATATCTCATCATCAAGATCACCATGTAAGAACGTTGTCTTTACATACAATTGTTGAACCTTCAGGTTCAAACTAGCCGTCAATCAAAAAACAACTTTGATAGAAGACATTTTAACCACGGGAGAATAAATTTCATCAAAGTCAACACCTTTCTTCTGACCGGATCCATTCACAACCATCCTGGCTCTGTAGCGTGGTTGTGAGTTGTCATCTTCTCCTTTGATTCTGTACACCCACTTGTTCTTGAGTGTCTTCTTTCCACATGGTAACTCTACCAAATCAAATGTACGGTTCTTGTGCAAGGATCTCATCTCCTCTTGCATGGCCTTCTTCCATTCCATCTTCCGCTGACACCTGATCGCATCATCACAGTTTTTTGCCCCCCCCTTCAGTGAGCATCACATACTCCTGATCGCATCATCACAACTGCTAATAGGATCCCAAAGTCAGTATCCAAAATTCTCATGAGCATATCCCAAAAAGATACATTGCTTTCTTTTCCATTCAGCTTCATCCGCTCATCTTTCGGGATGTGAACAAATGCCCTGTAGCCAGGTACTCTCAAGTGTTTGTATACAACATCTTTACCCATCTAGACACTTTCTGGAACACCGTAGTTCAATGGAACTAATGGAGAAAGGTTGATAAGATCAACTGCGGTCATCATTGCCTCCCCCAAAAGGTGTTTGACAGCTTTGCATTTGAGAGCATACATCTGATTCTCTCACAAATTGTTCTCTTCATACTCTCAGTAAGACCGTTACACTGAGGCGTCTTCAATACTGATTTTTCTAGCCTGATACTGAAACTCCTGTAGTACTCCTCAAATGGACCACAGTACTCTCCTCTATTGTCTGTCCATACACACTTTAACTATCTTCTTGTTTCTATTTCCACCTTCACATGAAAATGCTTGAAAACATCCCTCACTTGATCTTTAGTTTTCAAAGAAAAGATTTGTACTTTCCTAGAATGATCATCTATGAAGGTAACAAAATAAATAACACCTCTCATCATCTTAGTGCTCATCATGCAAACATCAGTGTGAATCAAATCTAGAACATCTTCTTTTCTGAATGGTATATAACCACGAAACGATACTCTGTGTTGTTTTCCCATTATGCAATCTACACAAGTATCCAAACGTGTGCCTTTTATTCCTGGCAAGAGATCTTTCATAGAGAGTATTCTGATTCCTCTCTCGCTCATGTGACCTAGCCGCCTGTGCCAAACTTCTGTAGGAATATCTTTCCTGGCTGCATTGACTTCTCCTCCACATAGTCTGACATTTGTGAGATAAAGAGAAGTATCTTTCTTGTCTTTAGCAATTACCAAGTTATCTTTGGTAAGCTTTCATTTCCCATCACCGAAGGAACTGACATATCCCTCATCATCAAGCATTCCAGTGGATATCAGATTGAAGCGAATATCCAGAACGTGCCTCACATCCTTCAATAATAACATACATCCAATATTAGTTTCTAGAAAAATATTATCAATACCAGTAATTTTGGATGCACCATCATTTTCCATATTCACATGTCTGAAACTCCCTAAAATGTAAAATGAGAAGAAATCTCTTCTGATAATGACATGATAGGAGGCGTTGAAATTGACCAACCATGTCGAGTCATGGCTTGTAAGATTGACCTAATTATCTTCCTGAACAATAATGATTTCTTCATTGACAACAACAACATCATTATTTTGGGGTTTACATTCCTGATTCCTCTACTCTGCATTCAAATTTCTACACTCCCAGATTAAGTGTTCAGGATTTCCACAGTGGTGGCACCTCATGTCACATCTCGATCGAGATTTCAATCGTTTCCTCCTTTCCATACTTTGATCACAGGGTTCTCTACCTCTACTTTTTCTCTACCATTTCTGTTTCCCTTGTCTTTCAGTGACAAGGGCCTCTATTTCATGTGTATGTCTCTCATCCTTCCTTTGGGACTCTTCATTCGACATTCTTTCTTTCACCATCTCCACGGTGAGTGTTTCATCTGATGTTGAATTGTTGATCGACACAACTAATGTGTCCCATGTCTTTGGTAAAGAACTCAACATCAACAGTGCCTGCAACTCGTTGTCAATAATCATTTTCACGAAATTCAACTGATCAACAGTACCTTGGAACTCGCTCATGTGCTCTGATAAGTTGGTCTCATCTTTGTACTTCAAGTTGATAAGACAACGTATCAGGTTTGCTTTGTTCTGTATTGTTGTCCTCACATACATCTTTTCCAATTTTCACCAACGAACAGAGGTATCGTGTTCATTGGATTTTTTTTGGGAAAATGCTCTTGTCGATCCACTATCTGATTTGGGCAGCGCACTTCCTGTTGAGCATAACCCACTCCACATCAACTGGCGGGGTACCGACTAATGTCTTCTCACTGGATTGACCACTTATTGACATTTCCTCCACTTGCACTTTAATGGTCTTAGTGGTCTCCACTATTGGTTTCTAAAAATATTTAATATATAAAAGATCCTCTATTTTCGGTTTTCAGATGAAATAATTAAATGCAGTAAGCATAATCATATTACCGGCATTTTCATCCATTGATGGAGTGAGAATTTTGAAAATATAAATGCACAGGTGTGTCTGGAACGGTCGAAATGGCTAGAATCGACTCCTAGATCGCTGAAAATGGACTTTGATTGGCCAAGATATAGCCAAAATAGTTTCAACGGTTCGGATTGACCGATGAGGTGGCGCTGACATGGCTTGCCAGAACAGTTACTGGAAAACCCGCCAAAAAGTCACTACCGGCGTGAACAGTGTCATATTCTCTAGCACGGGGTACTGTAGCACTAGTGGTTTGACCAAAACTTTGATCGAGCCTATTGGGTTCTTTTCAGATCTATTTTTTACACTACTTGCACCGTTGGAATCATCTCGTCGTGCTCTTCATAATTTTGAGATCAATTTTTTTTTCTAAGCAACTTTAATTTTTTGGTCTCTGGAAAAACCTTTTACTACTTTTTCGTTTGGACTTTGAACCCTCTTATACCACTTTGTTGGGGCAACGAAGCTTCGTGGTGACGAAATAAACAAAAACAAGGAAGGAAAAACTGAAGAACGCATAAGAGATTTATGTGGTTCGGTAGCGTGCCTACATCCACAGGAGAAAGGGGACAAATCTTTTATTCCTCTCCGGATGAAGCATCGAAGGATTACAAAGTTACAACAGTGTTTCTTTTGATCGTTACAAATTCATGGGATTCAATCCCATTTTAAAGAGAAGAGTTATCAACACGGTCAAGGGTTGGTTTGGGGTTTTTCATCAAACCTTAAAGAAACTCCCTCCGCTGGCTGCTTCAATGGTAGGTGTCGCCTAGGTTGGCTGCCAAATCAGAGAAGAAAATGTTGATGACGATAGGGAACTATTCCTCCATTGATTACTCCCAAATTGGGAGTGGACCCCACAAAATTTCCCTTCACAATATATTGGACATTGAATTAAAAGAGTATTTTTTTCATTTTTTATTTTCTTGTATTCATTTTTTTATTTAAATCACACAAAACACTTTTTTCCATTTTATTTTCCATTTTAGAGCTCATGGTAAGAATTAGGTATGTCAAGGTACCCATTTTCAGGTACACAAACCCAAACTAGAACTCATTTAATATTGAAATTAAATACTTAAACCTGAATAAAAATTCTATGAATATAACTCATTTTATTTTATTTTATTTTTTATAATGTTTTTTAGGATGAAATTTGTTTAATTTAAAACCCAAACCCAAACTCAAATATAATGTTTTTTATAATACTGTGAAGATGATTTGTATAAATATACTAGGGTTTCAAATATCCTATAAGAGATAATCGAACCCAAACTGAGATATAAATGGATATTACTAGTTATACCTGAATCGAGTGTGGGGAATCTTATCAGCTTACATAATCAATTTAAAAAAAATATTTACAAAAAAAAAATCAGTTTTTAAACTTGTTTATCATGAGATTCAATTCATTGTTAAAAAAATAAAAAAATAAATGAACATCAAAATAAATAACTCAAAAATATAGATTTATGGATAATATTATATAAAAAATCGATTATCTAAAATTACAATGCATTATTTAAGGTTTTTTCAAAAAGATAAATGTAAAAAAAGGTAACTTTTCAGATTTTATAAAAAGATGTTTAAAACTAATTTTGCTACTAAAATCAAAGTATTTTTTTAACCTAACTAAAACAAAAAATAGGTTTTAATTTTTTTAATTGTCTATTAAAAAAAATATATATTTTTAATTTATCCCATGATATCACCTGGATTTTTATTAAGTCAACCCGAAACAAACGGGCACTTAATTCTAATTTTCACTTTATTAAAATTGGTTATTGCATGCCAACAAGGACCTTAGTATTCCTACAATAACAATAGAGGGCACCTGATTGAGGGGTCGATGAAGGTTGAGAGAAACCTGATGAATTATCCTCAAAACTGATCTGCAATAATAAAGAAATAAAGAAATAACTCTCACTCTAGTTGTCATCATGCAACTGTTGGTATTGAACTTGAAATACCCAAGATACTTTCTTCACTGTGAAACAATTTTTAGGTAAAATCAGTTGAAAATTTTTAGGATCTCATTTGTTTCAGCTTAAAAAAATGATTTTTATATTGTTTAGAAAACAACAACAAATAAACCTTAAATCCAATTAAATTAGGTCAACTACATTGATCCAAATTTTTTGTTGTTTATATTATTTAAAAAGAAATTTAAAAAAGCGAGTTTATACAAATCATAATTTACTTTTTTTCGCTTTAACTTCAATCCTATAATCAATTTTTAAAAAGCACTACATTGAATAAATTTAAAATAAAAGGTTTAAAATTGATCTAAAAAAACTAAAAAATTGAATGTTTTAGATCCTAGTTTTTTACAAAAATATTAAACAACCAAGATTTTAGTAACTTGATTTTTAACATTTAGGTTAAAAAATCCTAAACAAACTGGATCTAAATTTATTGAAGTTATCAAAAGTTATTTGTTTTCAACATACCCTAGTTTAAATTTTGATTGATATAATTGAAAATAGTTTTTCTATGGATGATTAAAGTGTTGTAAAATTGTTCATGTTGATCAGTATCGCACGATTTTTAAAGTTAAAACATGAATCTTTCGATCGCAAGTGAAATTGTGTTGAGCGAATACAATGGAGAGTGTATAATCAAAAAGAAATATTGAGACAATAGGTAAATAAGATATAAGAGATAAAGTGAAGACAAGTTATGACTCCCAAAAAAGTATCATTCGGTTGGCATGTGAAAAGTTTGTTGGGAATGGGAAGAAACCTTTATTATGGCATTAATATTTAATATTTCATAATGCCCCACTTGGATGTCATAATTTCATGGAATCTTATACAATCTTCACTTAAAAAAACCTCGTGGGGAAAAAAAGTAAAGCCAATGTAATTGGATTTCATGTCATGCCACCTCAATAAAAACCTTATAAAAAATGCACATCTTTCCCAAATCCCCACTCATAAATTCATGATAGACTTTTCAGTTTCCACATCCCAATTTTATAAATTAACTTTTCAAATATTGTAGTTGGAAATGCTTTTGTGAATAAATATACAAGATTATCACAAGACCTGATCTTCTGAATATCGATCTCACCATTCTTTTAGAGTTCATGAGTGAAAAAGAATTTTGGTGAGATATGTTTTGTTTTATCTCCTTTGATATACCCACACTTTAATTGTGTTATACAAGCAATATTATCTTCATATAATGTGGTGGGAATATCATTATTTATATCTAATCTGTAATTACTTCTGATATGATAGATAATTGATTTCAGTCAAACACATTCTCAACTTGCTTCATGAATTACACTCAATTTATCATGATTAGATGAAGTCACAAAAATGGTTTGTTTTATAGAACACTATGAAATGAATATTCCACCACATATAAATACATATCAAATTTGATTTCTCGTTTTATGTGAATCTAACAAGTATCCAACATCGACATAACCAACTAATTTTGGTTCAGAACTTTTAGAATAAAATAACCTTCGATCTACAGATCCTTGAAGGCATCTTGATATCTATTTGATACCATTTCAATGTCGATGAGTGGGAGAAGAACCGTATATTACCAATAAATTCATAGAGAATGATATATCTAGACCTATATTATTTTCAAGGTACATTAGTGCTCCAATAGAACTTAGATATGATACTTTAGGACCAACACGTTCTTCATTATCCTCTCGTGGTTTACAAGGATCTTTATCTCAGTCAAGAGATCGTACAACCATTGGCATACTTAATGGATGTTATTTGTCCATATTGAACCATTGTAAAAATTTTGCAGTAAATCGTGATTGATGAACAAAAATTCCATCTTCAAGATGTTCAATTTGTAATCCAAGGAAAAACCTTTTATTTTTAAAGTCTTTCATTTCAAATTCCTTCTTTACATATTCTATTACCATGGTAAGTTCATAAAGAGTTACAATAATATTTAAATTGTCAACATATACTACAAATATCACAAATTCAGATATAATCCTCTTGATGAATACACATGGTAAAATTAGAATATTTTTATAACCTTCTTTCATAAAATATTCACTTTAGATGGTGTAATGACCCACCAATTCTCATTGGCCTGAGAGCATAATGAGTCATTACTTGGCCTTAAGCGACATCCCCAAGACACCAAAGGCTATAAATAAATGTCGAAAGGTTTCAAATACAAGTGGGGGATGATTTAAGATTTAAGAAGTAAACCAACAAACCAACCAACCATAACCAAACATTCATTATATGATACATGAACGAATGAAAGGAAACTCATCAACTTCATGTATCTCAAAACCACATCAAAGTATGAAACAATGGAAAAATAACCAAGTATCAAAGTACACAATGGATAAATGACACAAGAATCTAAAAAAACTACAAGACTCCATGCCACACAAGCTCCAAGCTCCACAATCTCCAAACAACCCAAACATCATGAGGTAGTGCTAAAAACGTGGGAAACGTTACCTTTTCCCATGTACTGAAAGATAGCATCTGAAAAAGCATCAAAGTGAGAAAGCAGGGGTAAGAATAAAACTCATTAGGTTTTCCCCCAATGACTTCTCTACTCACGTCACTAGTATTTTTCTAAAATACTTGATTTTTTGGTGAATAGTAAAATACAATAATTTAAGATAAATACTAAATACATAAATTATTGAGTCATAGGTGAAATATAACTGATGTAAGCCCATAATATTAAACTATATTTAATTATTTTAATATATTTGGTGATAATTATCAAACTATGCATAGTCTTGATCCAAAATAATAAACAAATGAATAAAATATTCAAAAAACAACTCTCTCCTCCACTATAAATACCACCATTTCTTCTCACACCTTCAAAGCATTGATTATTCTAAAATTTTTACCCAATCCTCTTCCCAAACCACTACCACACATACATGATCCTTTGGTCTTAATAAAAGACCAAAACCAATCCTCTTAAGGAGGTTATGAAGGAGGAGAATCGAAGAGGTAAACATCCTCTTTCTTTTCTTTTATTTTCTTTTCAATTTCTTTTACTTTCTTATCCTTCCCTCTCCTAATATATATAAAGAGACATAATAACTCCATAATAATTTATATAATATAATACTATCATGTTAATAGAAGATACATCATCAAACTCCTCTCTCTCTCCCTTTTATTCTAAAAATGGAAACGTCGTCCGTGAGGTGTTGTTTTATTACCTTCAAGGACGACAAGTTTTCATTTTCCATCACCATATTCAAGGATCATCATAAAACCATAATTATGGTTAAACCATATTGTATTATACATATTATAATTTATTTATTATTCTCAAACCAGTATATATACATGATATTAATTAATAAGACAAAACTATTTCATGACGATAAAAAAACTGCCAAAATGATCTTAATGATTATCATTAAAGTTTTATCCAATGAATCATCCTCATGTCTGGAAAAAATAATATATAAGACCATTAAATATTATGTATGTTCATTAAGAAAATTTAATTCCAACTCTAGATAGTTATACCAATTTTACATGAACTTTCATTCTCATATACAAGTAAACCAATCATGAAAACCAAGGAAAGGAACGACTCCCGAACGATAAAATTGTATCTTATAACTCACCAAAAAGACCATAAATGAACTTAATAAAATTATATTAAATAAAATAAATGTATAAAATGTTATTAATTAATTAATTAATGGATTTAATTTTATTATTCAGGACATTGAGATCAAGTGCAGAACACTTCTAGACACAAGGTAAGGGTTTCTTCCTCAACATCCATTTTCATTCGGGTTATGATTTCTACCTCTTTACAACAATGTAATTCTTCATTATTTTTATATAATTCTTCTAAATTATAAGTATACATTCCAAAATCATGTATACAAATTAGTTAATCTTTTTTTAATATAAAAATACATGTTTTACAAGATTCCCTTCTCAATTCTTCTCGATGCGCAAGACCGATTAAAGGGAACATCTCGATTTCTTACCCATTTTCAAGCATCATCCATAATTTATTTTAAGACACCATTATTTTTCTAAAATGAATATTTTTTTAATGAAAAATTATATTTGTTAATTACTGGTTTTATACAAACAATTATAATAAATAAAAATTATTTTTCTAAAAGAACTCTTTTTTGAAAAGTAAAAGAGGTATTTCTCACAAGAATTCCTTGATGATTTTATGAGAGTTTTTTTAGCTATTTCAACCCCTATATTGAATCTTATGCTTTATTTAGATTTATCTCTTATGATTATCATATAACATATTTTATTAAATAGTTTATGATCACTTTGAATGTGGATGTGCTATCTTGATACCATTCACCATACTACTCAGAATGGTTATTGATTGGGGAAAGTTATTTACATTTAAAATGTATATATTATTTATGTTTAACCCAATTCATATGAGGAATGCATTGGACTTAGTAAGTGACTAGTGGGGCCCAATATATCCCCTCGATGAATTGATAGATCTCATAAGACAAAACAAAAAATGGATTTTAGATGAGGCCTTGACCATTTATTTTCAGATGTCTTGGTCGAGGCCTTGATGATACGTTTCAAATGTCCAACATTATGCATTCTCTCATTATGATTAGTGATTGGTTAAACCCCCATTTTTTTTAGATTTCACAAACATCACTCAAGAAGGTTTTTAAATAGTGTTCAAAAACCAAATCACAATCAATTCAACACCACACATTCAATTTGAAATCATTTTAATCATTTATACTAAGTGGAGTCGAGAAAGAAGCCTCCTACCTCAAAGGTTTTAACAAAAAAAAAACAACTAAAGAAGAACGCTCAAGAAAACCAGGTCGATTCTCCAATAACCCGCCTTAGATATCTTCTCCTAACAAGACCGAGACCAAATTTCATCATATTTGGCATTCACATACCTCTATCTACCCATAACGAGCATATATCTAAGAAACCGAGAGAAGAGAAGAAGTATATCTGAGTAGACCTAAGAAACCAAATAAGAACGAAGAAGAACGATCACATACCTCAAGAATCCGGCTTTGATTCGCCAAGAGAGGCCTTCAGATCGCCTCTAGAACGATGGGAGAACCTTATTTGACCTTAGGAGAAGAAAAATCCTGATTTATGTCCACTTAGTATGAAAAACGAGCCACTTATAGGAAAAAATGTGTGAGATCCACTTTTTTAGGATCTCACTTAAGTGCCCGCACAGTTAATTCGCAGGGTTAGACAAACCATGCGCTAACTATGCATTAGCCACTACCTAGGCAAACCCTCACATGGCTTCCTCACACGGATTCCTCACACGGTCTCTCTAACCGTGATCCAACCATGAAGGATTCACTGCCTCAATAGGACCAACTACGCACGATTTGGCCGCATGGTTAGACAAACTGTGCGCCGCCCATGCGAATTTCCCTTTGCCTCAAAACTTCATTCAAAGTCCTCCTGACTCTCCCATTCATCACCCTTAACTTTATAACCATAAAAAACATCAATTAAGGGTTAAATAACAGAAAATAAGGGTACTACAGATGGTTATACCATATATGCCCTGACTTTTTTAATCCATATAATGATTTATTCAACTTAAATAAATAAAGATATCGAGATCCAAAATATTTAGTTGGAATTTTTAATCCTTATGAAATTTTCATGAGAGAATCATTATTAATATTTCCATAAAGGTATGTAGCCACAACATCCATCATGCATAATTCAAGTTGCTCATGTATAAAAAATGTCATGAGATATCAAAAGGTTATCACATCTATTATAGGAGATTACATTTCATCATAATAAATCCTGAGTCTTTATGAGAAAGCTTGAGAAGCCAATCATTATTTATATCTCACAACTTCATTATTTTAATTTCTCTTTCTCATAAATACCCATTTATAATCAATATGTTTAATTCTTTTAGGGGTTTTCATAATTGACCCAAAAACCTCAAGTTTAGAAAGTGGGTCTAATTTAGATTGGATGTTATATTTCCACTGATCCCAATTTGGTCTATTATGATGTTCATTTATCATTCTAAGTTCTTGATCCTCATCAATAATTTCAAGAGCCACATTAATAGAAAATGTGTCATCAATAATGCTCTCTACTCGGTCCCAATATCTTCCAATGCTGGTGAAATTTATATAAATTTTCTCTTGATCGTGATCATATACTCCTAGTACATTTTTCCCTTGAGGAATGTTGTGATCAAGTGAATCTACATTATTTGCACATTCAATTATTTATTCAACCAACATGGGCTATTACCCTTTCCTTTGATGATGATTTTTATCTTTTGAACCAAGTGGTCTTCCAAGCTTTAGGCGTGGATTAGATGGAAGAGACATGCCCTAAATCCTTGTATGTGTGTGTGTGTATATATTGCATGAAAATTATGATTTTCATGTATGGTATATCTTTCCATGAAACTTAAATGAGAACTTGTTATCATTTATTATTCTCCCATATTAGCTATCATTTATTATATCATTTCATTTGATGAAACGTTGGGGAGTAAATGCATATGATGCATGAATGGGCCATGACATTTATTCATGCATTTTAACACATTAATAAATGAGAGGATAATCAAGGAGAATCCTTGATTTCCTATTTAACTATTTCCATGTGATGATAGTGAAGGTTTTCTTCCATATAATCATGGTCAAAACTCCCTGAGACACGTATCTCTCTTCTTTTTCTTCCTTTTCATGTCGAAATGGTAGTACATCATGGGAGAAAAGAGAATCCTGCATGTACAACATGTGATTCATTAAACCCATGGATACCTACGGAGGTGATATGATTTTGTTTTCCACTTTGGTGATCTTTATCAAACTCATCAAACAAATATCAAATAGTTGAAATGGATCTTCAGTGTAAAACACACATATTTACAATATGTTCTTCATTCCAGTTTTTATCCAGGTTTCATTTATCTTGCATGAGAGATCCTCAAATTTGGTTTTCAATTAATTCTATTAAGTCTAATAAGTGTTCTTAAATTCATATGAAACATAACATTGGTGTCAAAGGTGTTAGGTCGATATAATACAGAGATACACAAGAGGGGGGAGGGGGTGAATTGTGTCTTTTCGAAAATCTTGATAGATTTTGGCTTTTAGCTTTCTTCGAAATTTATGTAGATATGCATCGTTCTCTTCTATAAGTAGTTTGAGTAGTGGGAAAATAGTAAATAAGAACACAACAATTTTTATAGTGGGTTAGGACACAAAGATCCCCTAGTCCACTCCACCAATGCTCTCTCTGCGAGCTTGCTGATTTTCACTCGATCTTTTGTCTTTTTGCAGTAGTTATGTATTCAAAAAGATATTTCAAAAGATACAAACATATAGAAAGTGAAAATACTCTTGATATTATATAGAAATATTGGCTTTCCTTTGGTTGAGCAGATCCAAGAATATCACCTGATATATTGCAATCATTCAAATTTAAATAATTCAAGGGAGTCATAACTTTCCTTAGAAATAGGAATGATTTAATCTATTGAATACGAGCCTTTGAATCGATTATCAAATAACATTAAAATGATATTTACTGTAACACCTCAAGATTTTAGAGTATGCCTCTTTTTAAATTTAACTTCTTCGATAACTTACCAACTTAAAAATGATTTAAATATTATTATTTAATTATTATAGTAATCTCCTAGAAGTTTGGAGTGATTATAATGAATGAGATTAAGTAAATTATGAAAATATAGATTACACATGTTTATAAAATTAATTCATTGGTTACCAATTAATTAGAAATGAAAACCAATTGAACACAGAGGATGCATTTTTATGCCCACAATGACATTTTATATTAATAAATTAAATTAGTCACTATTATTTAAAGATATTAATGAAATTTATATATTATATATTCAATAAAATATTTTTATATTCATCCAAAATATTTTTAAAGGCATAAGATAAGAAAAAATCCAATTTTACACATAAAAATACTATATTTTTCTAAACTTAGTTTTACCGCCTTTTAATGATGAACTTGTTTTAATATAAATTTTGATACTTTTATAAATTATATTTGAAAAAATAAACATTATTTTTTAAAATCATAATATCAAAATTTACTTTGGTTAAATTTTTGGTATTTTTATGATAAGTTTCATTGTTAATGAATAGTAATGTGATCGCTAGAATAACAATGTAACCTTTAGGAATAGTAATATAACCATTATAAAAATAACCTCACCTATTAAAGTATAAATAAAATTTATTCATCTTATAAATGGTAATATGATATAATTATATCATATTATAATTAAATAAATTTTTTAGAAATTATTAGTTAAGTGTTTATATTTTTATAAAACATTAATGTTTATTTTCAATTTTATAATTAACATAATGATTTAATAGAAAATTAATGTTCATAAAATGAATTAAAAAATTAATATTTTGTTGTCTTATTATTATAATATAATTTTTTGAGACCTTAACTATCTTTTCAAAGTGTTATGAAATCAGTTATAATTTTAAAGTCAATATTTTGCGAGTAAATGATAATTTTAATTAAAAATTAATTTTCTCATATCTAGAAAATTATTTTCCTAAAATGAATTTCATTTTTGAATTCTAAACATCAAAAAATGGTTAGGGTTATTTTTTTATATTTTTATAAAATACTTGATTTTTTGGTGAATATTAAAATACAATAATTTAAGATAAATGCTAAATACATAAATTATTGAGTCATAGGTGAAATATAACTGATGTAATCCCATAACATTGAACTATATTTAATTATTTTAATATATTTGGTGATAATTCTCAAACTATTCATAGTCTTGATCCAAAATAATAAACAAATGAATAAAATATTCAAAAAACAACTCTCTCCTCCACTATAAATACCACCCCTCACCACCCTTTCTTCTCACACCTTCCAAGCATTGATTATTCTAAAATTTCTGCCCAATACTCTTCCCAAACCCCTACCACACATACATGATCCTTTGGTCTTAATAAAAGACCAAAACCAATCCTCTTAAGGAGGTTATGAAGGAGGAGAATCGAAGAGGTAAACATCCTCTTTCTTTTCTTTTATTTTCTTTTCAATTTATTTTACTTTCTTATCCTTCCCTCTCCTACTATATCCAAAGAGACATAATAACTCCAGAATAATTTATATAATGCAATACTATCATTTTAATAGAAGATCCATCATCAAACTCCTCTCTCTCTCCCTTTTATTCTAAAAATGGAAACGTCGTCCGTGAGGTGTTGTTTTATTACCTTCAAGGATGACAAGTTTTCATTTTCCATCACCGTATTCAAGGATCATCATAAAACCACAATTATGGTTAAACCATATTGTGTTATACTTATTATAATTTATTTATTATTCTCAAACCAGTATATATACATGATATTAATTAATAAGACAAAACTATTTCATGACGATAAAAAAACCGCCAAAATGATCTAAAGGATTATCATTAAAGTTCTATCCAATGAATCATACTCATGTCTGGAAAAAATAATATATAAGACCATTAAATATTATGTATGTTCATTAATAAAATTTAATTCTAACTCTAGATAATTATACTAATTTTACATGAACTTTCATACTCATATACAAGTAATCCGATCATGAAAAGCAAGGAAAGGAACGACTCTCGAACGATAAATTTGTATCTTATAACTCGCTAAAAAGAACATAAATGAACTTAATAAAATTATATTAAATAAAATACATGTATAAAATGTTATGAATTAATTAATTAATGGATTTAATTTTATTATTCATGACATTGATATCAAGTGCAAAACACTTCTGGACATAAGGTAAGGGTTTCTTCCTCAACATCCATTTTCATTTGGGTTATGCTTTCTACCTCTTTAAAACAATGTAATTCATCATTATTTTTATATAATTCTTCTAAATTATATGTATACATTCCAAAATCATGTATAAAAATTAGTTAATTTTTTTTAATATAGAAATACATGTTTTACAAGATTCCCTTCTCAATTCTTCTCGATGCGCAAGACCGATTAAAGGGAATGTCTCGATTTCTTACCCATTTTCACGAATCATCCATAATTTATTTTAAGACACCATTATTTTTCTAAAATGAATAATTTTTTCATGAAAAATTATATTTGTTCATTACTGGTTTTATACAAACAATTATAATAAATAAAAATTATTTTTCCGAAAGAACTCTTTTTTGCAAAGTAAAAGAGGTATTTCTCACAAGAATTCCTTGATGATTTTATGAGAGTATTTTTAGCTATTTCAACCCCTATATTGAATTTTATGCTTTATTTAGATTTATTTCTTATGATTATCATCTACCATATTTTATTAAATGGTTTATGATCACTTTGAATGTGGATGTGCTATCTTGATACCATTCACCATACTACTCAGAATGGTTATTGATTGGGGAAAGTTATTTAAATTTAAAATGTATATATTATTTATGTTTAACCCCATTCATATGTGGAATGAATTGGACTTAGTAAGTGACTAGTGGGGCCCAATATATCCCCTAGATGAATCAATAGATCTCATAAGACAAAACAAAAAATGTATTTTAGATGAGGCCTTGACCATTTATTTTCAGATGTCTTGGTCGAGGCCTTGATGATATGTTTCAAATGTCCAACATTATGCATTCTCTCATTATGATTCGTGATTGGTTAAACCCCTATTTTTTTAGATTTCACAACCATCACTCAAGAAGGTTTCCAACTAGTGTTCAAAAACCAAATCACAATAAATTCAATACCACACATTCAATTTGAAATCATTTTAATCAGTTTTACTAAGTGAAGTCGAGAAGGAAGCCTCCTACCTCAAAGGTTTTGACGAAAACCACAACGAACGAAGAACGCTCAAGAAAACCAGGTCGATTCTCCAATAACCCACCTTAGATATCTTCTCCTAACAAGACTGAGACCAAATATCATCATTTTTGGCATTCACATACCTATATCTACCCATAACGAGCATAGATCTAAGAAACCAAGAGAAGAATATAAGTATATCTAAGTAGATCTAAGAAACCAGACAAGAACGAAGAAGAATGATCACATACCTCAAGAATCCGGCTTTGATTCACCAAGGGAAGCCTTCAGATCGCCTCCAGAACAATGGGAGAACCTTCTTTGACCTTAGGAGAAGAAAAATCCTAAGTTATGTCCACTTAAGAGGAAAAACGAGCCACTTATAGGAAAAAACGTGTGAGATCCACTTTTTTAGGATCTCACTTAAGTGCTCGACCGATTAATTTGCAGGGTTAGACAAACTGTGCGCTAACTGTGCATTAGCCACTGCCTAGGCAGACCCTCGCATGGCTTCCTCACATGGCTTCCTTACATGGTCTCTTTAACCGTGATCCAACCGTGAAGGAGCCACTGCCTCAATAGGACCAACTATGCACGATTTGGCCGCATGGTTAGACAAACCGTGTGCCACCCATGTGACTTCCCCTTTGCCTCAAAAATTCATTCAAAGTTATCCTGACTCTCCCATTCATCACCCTTAACTTTATAACCATAAAAAACATCAATTAAGTGTTAAATACTAGAAAATGAGGGTAATACAGATGGTTATACCACATATGCCCTGACTGTTTTAATACACATAATGATTTATTCAACTTAAGTAAATAAAGATAACAAGATCCAAAATATTTAGCTGGCATTTTTAATCCTTATGAAATTTTCATGAGAGCATCATTATTAATATTTCCATAAAGGTATGCAGCCACAACATCCATCATGAATAATTCAAGTTGCTCATATATAAAAAATGTCATGAGATATCAAAAGGTTATCACATCTATTATAGGAGATTACATTTCATCATAATAAATCCCGAGTCTTTGTGAGAAATATTGAGAAACCAATCATTATTTTTATCTCACAACTTCATTGTTTTAATTTCTATTTCTCATAAATACCCATTTATAACCAACATCTTTAATTCCTTTAGGGGTTTTCATAATTGACCCAAAAACCTCATGTTTAGCAAGTGAGTTTAATTTAGATTGGATGTTAGATTTCCACTAATCCCAATTTGGTCTATTATGATGTTCATTTATCATTCTAAGTTCTTGACCCTCATCAATAATTTCAAGAGCCACATTAAGAGAAAATGTGTCATCAAAAATGCTCTCTACTCAGTCCCAACATCTTCCAATGCTGGTGAAATTTATATAAATTTTCTCTTGATCGTGATCATATACTCCTAGTACATTTTTCCCTTGAGGGATGTTGTGATCAAGTGAATCTGCATTATTTGTATGTTCAATTATTTATTCAACCAACATGGGTTATTAACCTTTCCTTTGATGATGATTTTTATCTTTTGAACCAAGTGGTATTCTATGCTTTAGGTGTGGATTAGATGGAAGAGACATGCCCTAAATCCTTGTATGTGTGTGTGTATATATATTGCATGAAATTTTTTATTTTCATGTATGGTATATCTTTCCATGCAACTTAAATGAGAACTTGTTATCATTTATTATTCTCCCATATTAGATATCATTTATTATATCTTTTCATTTGATGAAACATTGGGGAGTAAATGCATATAATGCATGAATTGGCCATGAAATTTATTCATGCATTTTAACACATTAATAAATGAGAGGATAATCAAGGAGAATCCTTGATTGCATATTTAACTATTTCCATGTGATGATAGTGAAGGTTTTCTTCCATATAATCATGTTCGAAACTCCCTGAGACACGTATCTCTCTTCTTCTTCTTCTTCCTTTTCATGTTGAAATGGTAGTACATCATGGGAGAAAAGAGAATTTTGCATGTACAACATGTAATTCATTAAACCCATGGATACCTACGGAGGTGGTATGTTTTTGTTTTTCACTTTGGTGATCTTTATCAAACTCATCAAACAATTATCAAATAGTTGAAATGGATCTTCAATGTAAAATACACATATTTACAATATGTTCTTCATTTCATTTTTTATGCAGGTTTCATTTATCTTGCATGAGAGATCCTCAGATTTGGTTTTCAATTACTTCTACTAAGTCTAATAAGTGTTCTTAAATTCATATGAAACATAACAGTGGTGTCAGAGGTGTTAGGTAAAAAAAATACAAAGATACACAAGAGGGGGGAGGGGGTGAATTGTGTCTTTTTGAAAATCTTGATAGATTTTGGATTTTAGCTTTCTTTGAAATTTATGTGGATATGCATCGTTCTCTTCTATAAGTAGTCTGAGCAGCGGAAAAATAGTATAGAAGAACACAACAATTTTTATAGTGGTTTAGGACACAAAGATCCCCTAGTCCACTCCACTAATGCTCTCTCTACGAGCTTGCTGATTTTCACTAGAACAGTCCTCTTATCATAAGACCTTCACAACCAAGTGTAGACAGTTGAAACCTTTTACAATAAGGCTTTACAAAGCCTTTTGGTTCTTTTACAGGGAACCAATTTCTGCACAACTTAGTCTAAGAAGTTGATACTCTTCCATGACTGAGTTCGAGCAGTTGAAACTCCAATAAATAAAAAAAATGATTTGGTTGAATTGACAGGTTCTTGATCACAGTTTCAACAAAAACTGAGAGAATAGAGTTCTTCTTCTTCAAGGATGAATGTCTTCAAGTAATAATAGCTTTGAAGAGATCCTGGTTGTGAATGATCTTCAATAATAGTAGAAACGAACAAACAAAAACAATTACACAGGAGCATAAGATTGAAGTATACATTTCTCCAAAGTGTAGCTTCTTCAGAAAATAAAAGAGTCGCTCAATATTTTGTTTTTTGCAATAGTTATGTATTGAAAAAGATATTTCAAAATATACAGTCATATATAAAGTGAAAATACTCTTGATATTATATAGAAATATTGGCTTTCCTTTGGTTGAGTAGATCCAAGAATATCTCCTGATATATTGCAATCATTAAAATTTAAATAATTCAAGGGAGTCGTAACTTTCCTTAGAAATAGGAATGATTTTCTCTATTGAATATGAGCATTTGAATCGATTATAAAATAACATTAAAACGATATTTACTGTAACACCTCAAGATTTTAGAGTGTGCCTCTTTTTAAATTTAACTTCTTTGATAACTTACCTGCTTAAAAATGATTTAAATATTATTATTTAATTATTATAGTAATCTCTTAAAAGTTTGGAGTGATGATAATGAATGAGATTAAGTAAATTATGAAAATATAGATTACACATGTTTATAAAATTAATTCATTGGTTACCAATAAATTATAAATGAAAACCAATTGAACACAAATGATGTATTTTTATACCCACAATGACATTATATATTAATAAATTAAATTAATAACTATTATAGAAAGATATTAATGAAATTTATATATTATATATTCAATCAAATATTTTTATATTCATACAAAACATTTTTAAAGTCATAAGATAAGAATAAATCCAATTTTACACATAAAAAGACTATATTTTTCTTAACGTAGTTTTACCGCCTTTTAATGGAGAACTTGTTTTAATATAAATTTTGACACTTTTATAAATTATATTTGACAAAATAAACATTATTTTTTAAAAGTATAATAACAAAATTTACTTTGGTTAAATTTTTGGTATTTTTATGATAAGTTTCATTTTTAATGAACAGTAATGTGAGCGCTAGAATAACAATGTAACCTTTAGGAATAGTAATATAACCATTATAAAAATAACCTCACCTATGAAAGTATAAATAAAATTTATTCATAATATAAATGGTAATATGATATAATTATATCATATTATAAGTAAATAAATGTTTTAGAAATTATTAGTTAAGTGTTTATATTTTTATAAAACATTAATGTTTATTTTCAATTTTATAATTAATATAATGATTTAATATAAAATTAATATTCATAAAATGAATTAAAAAATTAATATTTTGTTGTCTTATGATTATAATATAATTTTTTGAGACCTTAAATATTTTTTCAAAGTGTTTTGAAATCAGTTATAATTTTAAAGTTTGTATTTTGTGAGTAAATGATAATTTTAATTAAAAATTAATTTTCTCATATTTAGAAAATTATTTTCCTAAAATGGAGTACATTTTTTAATTCTAAACATCAAAAAATGGTTAGGGTGTTTTTTTTTGTATTTTTCTAAAATACTTGATTTTTTGGTGAATAGTAAAATACAATAATTTAAGATAAATGCTAAATACATAAATTATTGAGTCATAGGTGAAATATAACTGATGTAAGACCATAATATTGAACTATATTTAATTATTTTAATATATTTGGTGATAATTCTCAAACTATTCATAGTTTTGATCCAAAATAATAAACAAATGAATAAAATATTCAAAAAACAACTCTCTCCTCCACTATAAATATCACCCCTCACCACCCCTTCTCCTCACACCTTCCAAGCATTGATTATTCTAAAATTTCTACCCAATACTCTTCACAAACCCCTCCCACACATACATGATCCTTTGGTCTTAATAAAATACCAAAACCAATCCCCTTAAGGAGGTTATGAAGGAGGAGAATCGAAGAGGTAAACATCCTCTTTCTTTTCTTTTATTTTCTTTTCAATTTATTTTACTTTCTTATCCTTTCCTATCCTACTCTATCCAAAGAGACATAATAACTCCAGAATAATTTATATAATGTAATAATATCATGTTAATAGAAGATCCATCATCAAACTCTTCTCTCTCTCCCTTTTATTCTAAAAATTGAAACGTCGTCTGTGAGGTGTTGTTTTATTACCTTCAAGGACGACAAGTTTTCATTTTCCATCACCGTATTCAAAGATCATCATAAAACCATAATTATGGTTAAAAAATATTGTATTATACATATTATAATTTATTTATTATTCTCAAACCAGTATATATAGATGATATTAATCAATAAGACAAAACTATTTCATGACGATAAAAAACCGCCAAAATGATCTAAACGATTATCATTAAAGTTCTATTCAATGAATCGATATCATGTCTGGAAAAAATAATATATAAGACCATTAAATATTCTGTATGTTAATTAATAAAATTTAATTCGAACTCTATATAATTATACCAATTTTACATGAACTTTCATACTCATATACAAGTAAACCGATCATGAAAACCAAGGAAAGGAACGACTCCCGAATGATAAAATTGTATCTTATAACTCACCAAAAAGTCCATAAATGAACTTAATAAAATTATATTAAATAAAATAAATTTATAAAATGTTATGAATTAATTAATTAATGGATTTAATTTTATTATTCAGGACATTTAGATCAAGTGCAGAACACTTCTGGACATAAGGTAAGGGTTTCTTCCTCAACATCCATTTTCATTCGAGTTATGCTTTCTACCTCTTTACAACAATGTAATTCTTCATTATTTTTATATAATTATTCTAAATTATATGTATACATTCCAAAATCATGTATAAATATTAGTTAATCTTTTGTTTATATAGAAATACATGTTTTACAAGATTCCCTTCTCAATTCTTCTCGATGCGCAGGACCGATTAAAGGGAACGTCTCGATTTCTTACCCATTTTCAAGCATCATCAATAATTTATCTTAAGACACCAGTATTTTTATAAAATGAATAATTTTTTCATGAATTTTTTTTTTCATTACTGGTTTTATACAAAAAATTATAATAAATAAAAATTATTTTTCCAAAAGAACTATTTTTTATAAAGTAAAAGAGGTATTTCTCACAAGAATTCCTTGATGATTTTATGAGAGTATTTTAAGCTATTTCAACCCCTATATTGAATTTTATGATTTATTTAGATTTATATCTTATGATTATCATCTACCATATTTTATTAAATGGTTTACGATCAGTTTGAATGTGGATGTGCTATCTTGATACCATTCACCATACTACTCAGAATGGTTATTGATTGGGGAAAGTTATTTACATTTAAAATGTATATATTGTTTATGTTTAAACCCATTCATATGAGGAATGAATTGGACTTAGTAAGTGACTAGTGGGGCCCAATATATCCCCTCGATGAATCGATAGATCTCATAAGACAAAACAAAAAATGGATTTTAGATGAGGCCTTGACCATTTATTTTCATATGTCTTGGTCGAGGCCTTGATGATATGTTTCAAATGTCCAACATTATGCATTCTATAGTTATGATTAGTGATTGATTATCCATGTAAATATTTTACTAGTAGAATATCCATGGTTAAGCTTCATTCTCATGTGATTATTTTTATGGCATTATTTATTCAGATTTTATTATTTTCATATTATGCTCAAGTTTATGTTCTAATGTCATATGTTATTAGTCATTCAACATGGATTATTGTTTATATTATCATACAATATATTTATTACCCTTAATGAGCATATGATATCACCCCTCTATTATGTTTTATTTTTCCCCAGGTTGCGAAGATGTATATTATGAATGTCTTGTAGGGATAAACTAGGAGTTTATGGGTGTTTCCAATGGAATTGCTATGTTGTATTTCCTTTCAAGTTGTAATGTAAAGTTAATGTATTTAATATGGATTCCAAAACTACTAAAGTAATCATTACTTTGGTATTTTTGTCTTTTATCCATGACAATGTAATAAAGTAATGCACCAACTCTGGGCTACTGGGGTCGAGGTCTTTAGAGTCGATATTAGAGCAAGTTTAGTAGAAACCTTGAAAAATAGATTTAGAAAACATGGATTAGGGAACATAAAACTAATATTGAATTTGAGGATAATAATAGAATAACATCCTATAATTTTGGTAAGTTAGAGATTATGTGGGTCTTCCAAACAATACATCCCTATTTGGATACTACAAGTGGATGTGGTTCTGGAACAAATGTAACTAGGGGTAACAAATCCGATAAGGTATCTCGGGCCTAACTCAGGGTAACCTGGTACATGAAGACAATCCTTACTGTGCACCTAGTTTGTCACTCCCAAGGGATATGATTAGGATAATTCACATTTTATTTACAAACCATTATGAAGAATCTGAATATATAACCTAGGTTAGACCTACAGTGTTTTAGATTGAAAGTAAGGTGTCATGATATTCTATAAAGTTTATGTTCTAATGGCATGTGTTATTATTAATTCACCATGCCTTATTATTTATATTATCTTCCATTGTATTTCTTACCCTTATTGAGAATCTGAGCTCACCCCTTTCTTATGTTTTATTTTCCCCAGGATGCGAAGATTTATATTATGAATGACTTGTAGGGATAAAATAGGAGTTTATGGGTGTTTCTAATTAAATTTCTATGTTGTATTTCCTTTAAAGTTTTAATGTAAAGTTCATGTATGTAATTTGACTTCCAAAACTACTAAATTGGTCGGTATTTTGGGATTCATGTCATGTATCTATGTCAATGTAATAAAGTAAGGCACTGGCTCCGGGCTACTGGGGTTGGAGTCTTACAGTTGGTATTAGATCAAGTTCAGTAGAAACCTTGGAAGCTATATTTAGAAAACATAACTTAGGGAACATAACCCTAAGATAGAATTTGAGGATAATAATAGAAGAAAATCCTATAATTTTGTTAAGGTAGATATTGTGTGGGTCTTTCTAACAATACACCTTTGTTTGGATACTATAAGTGGGAATGATTTTGGCATAAATGTACCTAGGGGTAACAACTCCAACAAGGTGTCTTGGAACTGACTCAGGGTAACCTGGTACAGGACAATGAGCCTTACTACGCACCTAGTATGACAATTTAGGGGGATATGCTTAGGATAATTTACATTTTCTTTACAAACCATTATAAAGGATCTGAATATATAACCTAGGTTAAACCTAAGATGTTTTAGATTAAAAGTAAGGTGTCATGATATTCTATAAATGATTATACATTTTTCTCACTATGACTATTGTTAATCACACCATGATTTATGGTTTTAGTCAATGAAAGGAACTCGAACGAGTCATGTTAACATTTAACATGATGGAGAAGGTGGTGGAAACAAGAAACCAAATGGGATATTGATAAGAGTGAAAGATATTATGTTCATGCCAAATTAGTTTTCCCGAAATATGATTAACAACATATACCTTAACCAACTCCCAAACTAACCAAATAAGAGAATAATGGAGTTTTCTAAGAGCTCTAGTGGTGGAGATCATTGAGGAAAGAAGGATCTATTTCCATCATGTAAGAAATATAGAAGGAGACACCCAAGAAAGTGTTTCAATATAAAAGAGAAATGCTTTATGTGTGGAAAAGAAGGACATTAAGAAAAGAATTGCCTAGTAAAATTGAAGAGTACAATGGAAGGAAATAAAAATCATCCTAAGAATCCATTTTTAGTTCATTGACTTAAATGTTGGGAACCTGGGCATTACCTAAGTCAATTTCCTCCTATGTAGGATAAACTCTAGACCAAGGAAGAACTTATGTGGAAATAAATGGATGAAGTATCTATGTATTGGGGTTGTATTGAAAACCTTAGTTAAAAGTCTATTTAGCTGTTCAACTTATTTCAAGGATTTCCATCATATTTATTTTGGAAGTTATATTAATATGGCTTTAAAAAAGGACAACCCACAGGCTCTGTGACAACCTGTTGTGTCCGTAAAGTCCATAGGGTTTGAACCCACAACTGAAGGGCGATAAGTGTGAAACACCCACCACTAGAATATGTGAAGTTATAGTTAGCATGATTTTTTAGTTAAACTATATAATGGGTAAAGGTTATTTTGATTTTAGGGACATTTGTTTAATCAAATAGATGACCATAGGATTGGAAAATGATTTGATGATTAAGTGATTAATGTTATTTCAGAATATATTCTTTATTTTGGGAATCCTATAAGATTAAGGTAAACATAATATTATAAGGAATAAAAGATGAACTTTTTCTTAGAGTCAAATATGATTTTGTTATGGACATATGCTGATTTAGGTTATTTATGGAAATGATTAGTATATCTTAGAGATTAAGTGATTTAGGAAATTATATTTTTAGTATGAGACATTAATAATGATTGATGTTATTTGGAAGACTATGTGATCAAATACTTCTTATTTTTGGGTTCTAATCATAGTCTAGAATATTTTTAGGAAGGATGGTTATTTTCTGAATGAACTATGTCAAACTTTGGGTATTACTATTGAATTTTAAAGACTAAATTTGTTAACATCATATAAAGGTTTATTCTTTTTGGAGAATTATATTATCTTATACTAAATTTTTTGGTTTTAGTTAATGTATAAAGACAATAAGAATAGATAATTATACTCTTATGGATTTTGTGATCCATATAAGCTAATTTTAATTCTTTAGGCGTGAAAAAATCATCTTGAACATTCATTTCCAGGTGTAAGGGATGAAGTGGAAATAGATCGAAGAACAAACAAAGGATGAGATTATGATTATGACATGGAAAATAATCAAGAAAGTTTATCTGAATATTAAAAGAATGCCTCAACTCTAGGAAAAAGATTTTGGAACAGAAATGTTATTTGTTTACTTTTCTTTCTAAGAAATCAATGGTCTTTTAACTAATAAAAAATTTACAGCTTTGTAATGGTTAAATTTCTAATGGTTATGTTCTCTATCACTCTTCATAAGAACATGATGGTTATATTATTCTTCCATATCCATATTTTCACTTTTCACTAATATTTTCCTACCCAAAATCATAGTTTTGTGGAGACCTTCACATTTCCCTTTCCCTCTTATTAAGAGGATATTTTATTAACCCTATTTCCAATGCGGCTTTCCCAAAAAATAATTTTAAAGTATCAAACTCTGATTATTTAGAAAATTTTAAAATTGAGAGGATGAAATTTATTGTAAGAGGGGAGAATATAACACCTCGAGATTTTACAGTATGCCTCTTTTTAAATTTAACTTCTTCGATAGCTTACCAGCTTAAAAATGATTTAAATGTTATTATTTAATCATTATAGTTATCTCCTAGATGTTGAGAATGGTATGAGTGAATGTGATTAAGTAAATTATGAAAATATAGATTACACATGTTTATAAAATTAATTCATTGGTTACTAATTAATTAGAAATGAAAACCAATTAAACACAAAGGATGTATTTTTATGCTCACAATGATATTTTATATCAGTAAATTAAATTAATCAATACTAGTGAAATATATTAATAAAATTTATATATATTATATATTTAATAAAATATTTTTACATTCATCCAAGACATTTTTAGAGGCATAAGATATGAATAAATCCAATTTTACACATAAAAGGCTACATTTTTCTAAATATAGTTTTACTGCCTTTTAATGGAGAACTTATTTTAAATATAAATTTTGAAACTTTTATAAATTATATTTGACAAAATAAAAATTATTTTTTAAAACTTAATATCTAAATTTACTTTGGTTAATTTTTTGGTATTTTTCTAATAAGTTTCTTTTTTGATGAATAGTAATGTGACCATTGGAAAAATAATGTAACCTTTAGGAATAGTAATATGACCATTATAAAAATAACCTCGCCTATGAAAGTATAAATAAAATTTAGGAATCTTATAAATGGTAATATGATATAATTATATCATAGTATAAGTAAATAAATGTTTTAGAAATTATTAATTAAGTGTTGATATTTTTATAAAATAGAAATGTTTATTTTCAATTTTATAATTAATATAATAATTTAAAAGAAAATGTATATTCATAAAATGTATTCAAAAATTAATATTTTGTTTTCTTATAATTATAATATAATTTTGTGTGACCTCAAATAATTTTTTAAAGTGTTATAAAATTAGTTATAATTTTAAAATCTGTATTTTCCAAGTAAATGATGATTTTAATTGAAAATTAAATTTCTCGTATTTGGAAAATTGTTTCCATAAAATTGAGTTCATTTTTAAATTATACACATAAAAAATTTGCTTAGGGTAAATTTTTGGTATTATTATAAAATAATTTAATATTTGGTGAATAGTAAAATACGATAATTTATGATTAATGCTAAATACATGAATTATTGAGTCATAGGTGATGTATGGATGATGTAAGTCCATAATCTCAAACCCTTATTCATTATTTTAATATATTCGGTGATAATGCTCAAATTATTTATAGTCTTGAGTAAAAATAATAAACAAAAAACACCCCCACCACTATAAAATATTCAAAAGAACACCCCTTCTCCTCCACTATAAACAAATGAATAAAATAATAAACAATGGAATAAAATATTTAAAAAACACCCCTCTTCTCCACTATAAATATCACCCTTCACCACCCCTTCTCCTCACACCTTCCAAGCTTTGAGCCATATCAAATTTCTATACAATCCTATTCCCAATACCCTCCCCCATGTCCAAGATCTTTTGGTCTCAACAAAAGACCAAAACCAATTAAGGATGTTCTCAAGGAGGAGACTCTGAGAGGTAAAAATCCACATTATTTTCTTTTATTTTCTTTTCAATTTCTTTTATTTTCTTATCCTTACCTTACCTTCATTGTCCAAATAGACATGATAAATTCAGTATCATTTATATACTAGAATAATATCATGTTAATGGAATATCCATCATCAAAATCCTTTCTCTCTCCCTTTTATTCTAAAAATGGAAACATTGTCCGTGAAGTGTTGTTTTATCGCCTTCAAGGAAAAAAAAATTTCATTTTACTTAACCGTATTCAAGGATGGTCATAAAACCATAATTATGGTTAAAAAATATTTTATTATACATATTATAAGTTATTTAGTATTCTGAAACCAGTATATATATATATATGATATTAATTAATAAGACAAAACTATTTCATGACAATCGAAAAACTGCCAGAATGATCTAAACGATTATCCTTAAAGTTCTATCCAATGAATCATCCTCATGTTTTGAAACCAAATAATATATAAGACCATTACATCTTCTGGATGTTCGTTAATAATATATAATTCTAATTCTAGAAAATTATACCCATTTTACATGAACTTCCATACTCATATACAAGTAAACCGATCATGAAAACCAAGGAAATGAACGACTCCCGAACGATAAAATTGCATCTTATAAATCATCAAAAAGACCATAAATGAACTTAATAAAATTATGTTAAATCAAATAAAATTAGAAAAGGTTCTAGATTAATTAATTAATGGATTTAATTTGATTATTCAGGACATTAAGGTCAAGTAAAGAACACTTTCAGACATAAGGTAAGAGTTTCTTCCTGAATATCCATTTTCATTGGGGTTGTTCTTTCTCCCTCTTTACACCAATGTAATAATTAATTATTTTTATATAATTATTTTAAATTATTTTTATATATTACAAACTCATTTATCCATATCATTTTATCTTTTTTATGGGGAAATACATGTTTTATTAGATTCCCTTATCAATTCTTCCTGATACGCATGCCTGATTAAAGGGAACATCTCGATTTATTACCAATTTTAAAGTACCATCCATAATCTATTTTAAGACACCATTATTTTTCTAAAATCACTAAATTTTTCATGAAAACTAAATTTTTTCATTACTGGTTTTATACAAATAATTATGACAAATAAAAATGATTTTTCCAAAAGAACTCTTCTTTGCAAAGTAAAAGGGGCATTTCTCTCAAGAATTCCTCGATGATTTTATCATAGTATTTTAAGCTATCTCAACACCTATATTGAATTTCATGATTTTTTAAGATTGATCTCTTATGATTATCATATACCATATTTTATTAAATGGTTTATGATCAGTTTCACTATGGATGTGCTATCTTGACACCATTCACCATACTACTCAGAATGGTTATTGATTATGTTTACAGATTGAGGAAAGTTATTTACAATTCATATATATATATATTGTTTATGTTTAACCCCATTCATATAAGGAATTAATTGGAATTAGTAAGTAATGAGTGGGGCCCACAATAGCCCCTCAATGCGTCGGTAGGTCTCATGAGACAAAACAAAAATGAATTTTGGTCGATGCATTAACCATTTATTTTCATATGTCCTGGATGAGGCCTTGATGATATGTTTCAGATGTCCATAATTATTCATTCCTTCATTATTATTAGTAATTGATTATCCATGTAAATATTCTACTATTATAATATCTATGGTTAAGCCTATTCTCATGTGATTATTTTTATGGCATTATTTATTCAAATTTTATTATTTTCATATTATGCTCAAGTTTATGTTCTAATGGCATGTGTTATTAGTCATTCACCATGAATTATTATTTATATTATCATACACTATATTGATTACCCTTAATGAGTATATGAGATCACCCCTCTATTATATTTTATTTTTCCCCAGGATGCGAAGATGTATATTATGAATGACTTGCAGGGATAAACTAGGAGTTTATGGGGGTTTCCAATGGAATTTCTATGTTGTATTTCCTTTCAAGTTTTAATGTAAAGTTCATGTATGTAATCTGGATTCCAAAACTACTAAAGTAATCATTAATTTTGGATTTGTGTCTTGTATCCATGATAATGTAATAAAGTAAGGCACCAACTCCGGGCTACTGGGGTCAAGGTCTTTAGAGTTGGTATTAGAGAAAGTTTAGTAGAAACCTTGGAAAATAGATTTAGAAAACATGGATTATGGAACATAAACATAATATTGAATTTAAGGATAAGAATAGAATAACATCCTATAATTTTGGTAAGGTAGAGATTATGTGTGTATTCCAAACAATACATCCTTATTTTGATACTACAAGTGGACGTGGTTCTGGCACAAATTTACCTAGGGTAACAACTTCGATAAGGTATATCGGGCCTGACTCAGGGTAACCTGGTACACGACAACGATCCTTACTAAGCACCTAGTTTGTCACTCCCAGGGTATATGCTTAGGATAATTCACATTTTATTTACAAACCAATATGAAGAATCTGAATATATAACCTAGGTTAAACCTACAATGTTTTAGATTGAAATTAAGGTGTCATGATATTCTATAAATGATTATACATTTTTCTCACTATGAATTTTGTTACTCACACTCTAATTTCTAGTTTTAGTCAATGGAAGGAACTCGAGGGAGCCATGTTAACATTGAACATGATGGACAAGGTGGTGGAAACGAGCAACCAAATGGGATATTGATAGGAGTGAAAGATATCATGTTGATGACTAATTAGTTTTCCAAAAATATGATTAACAACATATATCTTAATCAACTCCCAAACCCACCAAAGAAAAGAATAATGGAGTTTTCTAAGGGCTCAAGTGGTGGAGATCATGGAGGAAAGAAGGACCTATTTCCATCACATAAGAAATATAGAAGAATACACCTAAGAAAGTGTCTCAACAGAATAAATAAATGCTTTATGTGTGGAAAAGAAGGATATAAAGCAAATAATTTCTGAGGAAAAATTAAGAGTACGATGGAAGGAAATAAAACTCACCCTAAGAATCCATTTGTAGTTAATTGACTTAAATGAGGGGGAACCTAGGCATTACCCAAGTTAATTTCCTCCTTTGTAAGATAAAATCTAGACCAAGGAAGAACCTATGTGGAAATAAATGGATAAGTATCTTGTATTGGAAACCTTAGTTAAAATTTTATTTAGTTGTTGAACTTATTTCAAGGATGTCCATCATATTTATTTTGGAATTTATATTAATATGGATTTAGAAAAGGACAACCTGCAAGCCTGGTGACAACCCATCATATCCAGAAAGGACATAGGTTTTGAACCCACAACCGAAGGGCGACAAGGGTGAATCACCCACCACTAGCCTATGTGAAGTCCTGGTTAGCATGATTTTTTTAGTTAAACTATATAATGGGTAAAGGTTTGTTTGATTTTAGGGATGTTTTTTTAATCAAATAGATGACTATGGGATTGGAAAATGATTTGGTGATTAAGTGATTAATGTTATTTTAGAAGATGTTCACTATTTTGGGAATCTTATAAGATTAAGATAAACATAATATTACAAGGAATAAAAGTTTAACTTTTTATTAGAGTTAAATATGATTTTATTGTAGACATATGGTGATTCAGGTTATTTATGGAAATGATTAGTATATCTTGGAGATTAAGTGATTTAGGAAATTATATTTGTGGTATGAGACATTAATAATGATTTATGTTATTCGTAAGACTATGTGATCAAATCCTTCTTATTTTTGGGTTATAATCATAGTCTAGAATATTTTTATGAAGGATGGTTATTTAATAAATGAATTATATTGAACTTTGGGTATTACTATTGAATTTTTGAGACTAAAGTTGTTTATATCATATAAAGGTTTATTATTTTTGGGGAATTATATTATATTATACTAAATTTTTTGGTTTTGGTTAATGTACAAAGACAATAGGAATAAATAATTATACTCTTGTGGATTTTGTGATCCGTAGAAGCTGATTCAAATTCTTTAAGCGTGAAAAATTCATCTTGAATATTCATTTCCAGGTGTAAAGGATGAAGTGAAAATAGTTCGAAGCACAACCAAAGGATGAGATTATGCTTATAACGTGGAAAATAATCAAGTAAGTTTATCTGAATATTAAAAGAATGCATTAACTCTAGGAAAAATATTTTGGAATAAAAATGTTATCTCTTTACTTTTCTTTCTAAGAAATCAATGGTCTTTTAACTGATGATAGATTTATGGATTTGTGATGGTTAACTTTATAATGTCCATGTTCTCTATCACTCTCTATTAGAACATGATGGTTATATTATTCTTCTATATCCATATTTTCACTTCGCACTAATGTTTTCCTACCCGAAATCCTACTTTTTTGATGACATTCTCATTTTCCTTTCCCTTTTATTAAGAGAATATTTTATTAACCCTATTTCTAATGTGGGTTCCCCATAAAATAATTTTCAAGTATCAACCTATGGTTATTTAAAACAATTTCAAATTGTGAGGACATAATTTATTATAGGAGGGTATAACATAACACCCCAATATTTTACAGGATGTCTCTTTTTAAATTTAACTTCTTCGATAGCTTACCAACTTAAAAAGATGGTTTAAATATTATTATTTAATTATTATATTTATCTCATAGATGTTGGAAATGTCATGAATGAATGAGATTAAGTAAATTATGAAAATATTGATTACATATGTTTATAAAATTAATTCATTGGTTACCAATTAATTAAAAATGAAAACCAATTGAACAAAATGGATGTATTTTTATACCCAAAATGATATTTTATATTAATAAATTAAATTAATAACTATTAGTGAATGATATTAATGAAATTTATATATTATATATTCAATAAAATATTTTTACATTCATCCTAAACATTTTTATAGGCATAAGATAAGAATAAATTCAATTTTACACATAAAAGACTATATTTTTCTAAACGTAGTTTTACTGCCTTTTAATGGAAAACTTGTTTTAAATATAAATTTTGATAGTTTTATAAATTATATTTGAAAAATTAAACATTATTTTCGAAAACATAATATCAAAATTTACTTTGGTTAAATTTTTTGGTATTTTTCTGATAAGTTTCATTTGTGATGAATAGTAATGTGACCATTAGAATAACAATGTAACCTTTAGGAATTGTAATATGAAAATTATAACAATAAACTAACCTATGAAAGTATAAATAAAATTTAGTCATCTTATAAATGGTAGTGTGATATAATTATATCATAGTATAAGTAAATAAATGTTTTAGAAATTATTAATTAAGTGTTGATATTTTTATAAAACATAAATATTTATTTTCAATTTTAAAATTAATATAATGATTTAAAAGATAATTTATATTCATAAAATAAATTCAAAAATTAATATTTTTTTATTATGATTATAAGATAATTTTTTGTGACCTTAACTAATTTTTTAAAGTGTTATAAAATCAGTTATAATTTTAAAATATGCATTTTTCGAGTAAATGATGATTTTAATTAAAAATTAATTTTCTCATATTTAGAAAATTATATTCATAAAATGAAGTTTATTTTTGAATTCTAAACATTGAAAAATTGTTAGGGTGGTTTTTTGGAATTTTTCTAAAATACTTTAATTTTTGGTGAATTGTAAAATATGATAATTTGCGATAAATGATAAATACATGAATTATTGAGTCATAGATGATGTATGGATGATGTAATCCCATAATCTCAAAATATAATTAATTATTTTAATATATTTTGTGATAATTTTCAAACTATTCATATTCTTTCACCAAAATAATAAACAAATGAAAAAAATATTAACAAAAACACTCCTCTCCTCTCCGATAAATACCACCCCTCACCACCCCTTCTCCTCACACCTTCCAAGCTTTGAGAATTATAAAATTTCTACCAAATACTATTAACAAGCCCCTACTCTATTTCCAAGATCCTTTGTTCTCAACAAAATATCGAAACCAATCCCCTTAAGGATGTTCTCAAGGAGAAGAATCCAAGAGGTAAAAATCCTCTTTCATTTCTTTTATTTTCTTTTCAATTTCTTTTATTTTATTATCCTTCCCTCACCTCCCCTGTCCAAAGAGAAATGATAAATCCAGTATAATTTATATACTGTAATACTATAATTTTAATTTAATATCCATCATTAAACTTTTTTCTCTCTCCCTTTTATTCTAAAAATGGAAATGTCGTCTGTGAGGTGTTGTTTTATCGCCTTCAAGGACGAAATTTTTTCATTTTCCTTCACTGTATTAAAGTATGGTCATAAAACTATAATTATGGTTAAACCATATTGTATTATACATATTATTATTTATTTAGTATTCTGAAACCAGTATATATACATGATATTAATTAATAAGACAAAACTATTTCGTGATGATCGAAAAGCCACCAAAATGATCTAAACGATTATCATTAAAGTTCTATCCATTGAATCATCCTCATGTATGGAAAAAATAATATATAAGGCCATAAATCTTATGGATATTAATTAATAACATATAATTATAATTTTGAAGAATTATACCCATTTTACATGAACTTACATACTCATATACAAGTAAACTGATCATGAAAACCAAGGAAACGAACAACTCCCAAATGATAAAATTGTATCTTATAACTCATAAAAAAGACCATAAATGAACTTAATAAAATTATATTAAATAAAATACATGTAGAAAATATTCTTAATTAATTAATTAATGGATTTAATTTGATTATTTAGGACATTAAGGTTAAGTGCAGAACACTTTCAGATATAAGGTAAGAGTTTCTTCCCGAACATCCATTTTTATCCAAGTTATGCTTTCTCCCTATTTAAATGAATGCAATTCTTCATTTTTTTTATATAATTATTCTAAATTCTATGTATACATTTCAAAATCATTTATCAAGATCAGTTCATCTTTATTTTATGGGGAAATACATGTTTTTAAAGATTCCCTTCTCAATTCTTTCCGATACGCAAACCCGATTATAGGGAACATCTCGATTTCTTACCTATTTTCAAGTACCATCCATAATATGTTTTAAGACACCATTATTTTTCTAAAATCAATATTTTTTTCATTAAAAACTATATTTGTTTATTACTAGTTTATACGAAAAATTATGACCAATAAAAATGAATTTTCCAAAAGAACTCTTCTTTGCAATGTAAAAGGTGTATTTCTCTCAAGAATTCCTTGATGATTTTATTAGAGTATTTTCAGTTATTTCAAAAAATATGTTGAATTTTATTATTTATTGAGATTAATATATTATTATTACCATCTAATATATTTTATTAAATGGTTTATGATCAGTTTGATTGTGGATATTCTATCTTAATACCATTCACCATACTACTCATAATGGTTATTGATTATGTTTACAGATTGAGGAAAGTTATTTACATTTCATATTTTTATATATTTTTTATGTTTAAAACCATCCATATGAGGAATTAATTGGACTTAGTAAGTGACTAGTGGGTCCCACTATAGCCCCTTGATGCATCGGTAGGTCTCGTGAGTCAAAACAAAAATGGATTTTAGCTGAGGCCTTAACCATTTATTTTTAGATGTCTTGGATGAGGCCTTGATGATAAGTTTTAGATATCCAACATTTTTCATTACATTATTATGATTAGTAATTAATTATTCATGTGAATATTTGACTATTATAATATCTATGGTTAAGCTTCATTCACATGTGATTATTTTTATGGAATTATTTATTCAGATTTTATTCTTGCCATATTATGCTCAAGTTTATGTTCTAATGGCATGTGTTATTAGTCATTCACGATAACTTATTGTTTATATTAGCTTTCTATGTATTTATTACCCTTAATAAGAATCTGATCTCACCCATTTATTATGTTTTATTTTTTCCCTAGGATGCGAAGATGTATATTATAAATGACTTGTAAGGATAAACTAGGAGTTTATGGGTGTTTCTAATGGAATTTCTTTGTTGTATTTCCTTTCAAGTTGTAATGTAAAGTTCATGTATATAATTTGGCTTCCAAAACTACTAAACTGATTAGTCCTTTGGGATTCTTGTCTTGTATCTATGCCAATGTAATAAAGTAAGACATGAGCTCTAGGCTACTAGGTTCAGGGTCTTTACAGTTACTTATGTCGAGACCATTGTAGTAATCATGAAAAATATCTTAGATTTAAAACTTCATCACTAAATAGTCAAATGTAGGGTTCCTTAATATGAAAAAAAACTCCAAATGTAGGGTTTAACAATGTACGGTTGAACATAAAAGTAGGGTTGATGTACCATACATTTGTTTCCACAAACGTAGGGTTCTTTACTTACATAATGTTGTTTATCCATACTTTCCCTTTTCTCAAATGTAAGGTTCCATCCAAACGCAGGGTTACTAAACTATACTTTTCCAACAACTTTGGGCACATGATCCATATGTGCTAATTCAAACATAAGGTTTTTGAACCATACGGTACACTTAAAAATGTAGGGTCTGAATAGTGTTTCCTGAATAATTTTAAAACGCATTCAGAATACTTTAACAAATATCATAATCCACAACTTAAGAAATATATTCCTGAAAAATTCTTAAAGCAATTCCATCATTAAAACAAAGAAGGGTATTTGTGAGCATCAAAATAAATAAGATTTATAGAGTATTGTTGAGACAATACATGCCCAAAAATCTCTCCCTTTTTGATGATCACAAAACCCATAACATAACTCATAGAAAATATATAAATTATAAACAAAAATGAAATAGTTTCTTTAAAAAGATACAGATATTATAGTTACTAACTTACATAACACATCAGTTCCCTTTTATAAAAAAAAACTAGTAATTGAATAAATAATGCTGTGTTTACCCAATTTCTCTCCTTTTTATGAGATCAAAAATAAAGTAGATAAAATGGATTAAAACACATTCAACATAGGACATAACTCTAAATGAATGTTATATTCTCCTTAAGATAAAAAATGAGATATGTGTTCTGGTAGTAGAAATGAACAAAAATAATGATAAAAAGAAATATTAATAAACCAACATTTTTTTATTAAAAAGTTGTTTATGATTACAAATAGTAAGTTGTCTAAGGTATGTTTAAATAGAATAACTGGATGAAGGTGAAAGGGATGGTTTAGAAGATGTGTCATGTGCTGGTAAAGCTTGAACAAACTAAATAGCTTCCTTCAATTCTACCATCTGTCATTGTAAAATTTCAATAATGTTGGCAGCCAACTGTCTTATCAAAACTCTTGAGTCCTATCCCACTTTTAAACTTTCAATCAGATTGAATTTCATAAATTCAAGCATATTTTCCTCAATATGAAGAAAATAGGTAAGACTTCCACTTATCTAATTGATAAGTAGTCTGATTATAAGTTTACTTGAGGTTAACTTCTCGATAAGGTCTCTTTTATTACCTAATAACACAATCATAGGTGCACTATTACACTGAAGTGAATGAAGCCTATCATTCATATCAAACATCACTAAAGTAATTACTTGAAACCTCCTGATTAAATCTAGTGATTTTTGAGAGGTAGAGGGAGATTATCTGATTTAACTAGATCTATTCCTCAATGAATCAAATTGATTTCCCAAATACTTTTTCAAATCCCCAAAATTTGTCTTTGAGATTGATTCTGCTTTCAGTTTTCTATATTGATCTAACATTTCTCACTAAAAAGCATTAAAATATCTCATTGTAACTGAATTTTCTCTTGTATTGAGAAGTTGTGTCTGAAAATATTTGAATTATTCTTTGGAAACAATTTAATTCCTCAAATATTAAAAAAAAAATTCTTATAGATTCCATCTTATGTTGTAAACTTGAGTTTTCCTCCTTTATTATATTAAAATTGATTACCAAATCTTCTATTTGAAGATTTAGGGAATCGAAAGAATCTTTTTCTTGGTGTCGTGATTGTTGGGCTACTTCTATTATAGCTAATGAGTTTCCTATATTTTTATCACTATAAGAGAAAGAACTATTATCAAGAACTTATGTTTTCTCTCAATTCACAAGAGTTATTTTTTCCAAGGATGGTGCATTAGCAGAGATTGTTTGATTCTAAACTATTTTAGTGGTTTCATCTACTGAAATTTGAATTTTATCATCTCCTTGAGAAGTTTCTTGAACTTATTCTTTTTTAGTATATTCAAGTTCATCCTGTGGATGATTGTCACTTTTTTGTTCCTCAGGAGTGATTGTTACTCCTAAAAACACTGATGGGGTTTCTTCTCTAGGTGTAGCAGTTTCAACTTCTGGGTTCTCATTGGAAGGATTGTCTTGGTTCCTAGGCTATGTGATAAGAAATTCATTTCCTAATTCTCAATAATATTCATCATCTTAATTATAAGTATTATATCAAATTCTCCTTTTTTTGGTTTAGAAATATCTTCTATTTTGGATTCTCCAACTTCTTTTTTTAGAAAAACTGATCCATCTTATTTTTGATTTTCTTGCTCCCCCTGAGAAATGGGTCAGGATTTTTGTTGGCCATCAGCACCAATAGGTGATAGTATTACTTTAACTATACTCCAGAAGAAACCAAACTTTCTTAAAGTACTAACATTTAGAATATTGTTGTGATGACACTTAGTATAAACATCTTATTGAAATAGCGGGTGCCCTAGACCCAACTATGCAGTACTTTTGATTACCATATCATGTATATAGTTAGTTATACATGATGTAAACTTACCATTATAGTGTAGAATTTTCTGTGTCCACTATTGAAATGGTAATTTCCATAGATTAAGTGTCATATCAAAAGGTTACAACAGTTCTCATGCTATAATGAGAACCTCAAGATATAATGACATTAATCTTAAACAAAGGTCCTATGGTATAGATACATCATACTGACTGAACACAATAGATGTTTGACTATCATGTGCTGGGGGATCATAAGTATTGAGACTTATTCTCACGAATTTCGTACTTGGTAATATCTATTAGTGATATCATGGGGACTGACCTACCAATGGGAACACTACATGTTTTGGATATCATTGATTGTTCCTATCTATGTACATGTGTATTGGTCTCCTAACTTGAGATCATTACCAGGGTGTACCATTTGATTGTGTACTTTGATGTAAGTAAAAAACCATGATATTGAAATCATGGCAATGTAGCTTGTGTTGGGTGCATCATTGGTGGTATGACATTGGTAGAATGATTAAGAAATGATTTCTCACTTCAAAGTTAAGGAAGTTGTATATCTCAGGCCTGTTTGATCAGGATGGTGATACCTTCATAAGTCTTTAGCCAAAGTAGTCAAAAGGTAAATCCATCTAGATGGATCAACAAATAATAAAGCAAGAAAAGGGCGATAACACAAGTGTGCATCCTGCTTTATGAAATATTTAAAGACAAAGAGATTATAGTACACAGTACGTGTTTGTAGGTTGGTAGTCATTGCTACGACTATCCTTATCTCTTCAGGGGCCTTGATGGGTTGCTAGACTCCTCTCTTGGTCTATGGATTTTATTCACTGCTATCGAGATAAGGTCCTAGATGGTCACACACAATAACATATTCAAGAATCCACCCTATTCAGTAAAATAGGTATATTGGACATGGTGGGCCCCACTATAGGGTCTGAGTGTTGTCCAAGGTATCCATCACCAAATAAATAAATAAATTTATTATTATTCAATTAATGAATAATTGAGATTGAATTTATTTAAAGTATTTACAATATAATTAAATATGAGAAAATATTATTTGAACGAATATTATTTTGATATTCAAGGTTCATTTAATTTAAGAGAGATTGGTGAGTCGAGTTAAATGGATCGGTTTTATCACATAATATATTATATATATATTACAAGTATGTGATAAATTATTAATAATATTTATGGTGCAATTTAGTTCTTCATAATTATTATTTAGTGGATGTTAAATTTTCAGGGGCTAAGGAACCCTACCGGGTGTTGTACATCATCCACTATAAACAGAGAGAGAGGTTATCTCATCACTTACTATTCATTCATTTAGAATTAGAGCCTCTCTCTCATCACACTTTCTAGAGAGAGAGAGTATCTCCCTCTCAAGTGTTGATCCAATTTCCACGTTCAAGCATTGAAGGTAGAGGATCATAGTGATCATCGAGATGTCAAAGATATCATCGGATTGTCGTGATAGTACCCAGAATTCGATGATCGGTGCTCCTGCGGATTGTTGAAGCACATGTGGATGATCTAGAGAGATCCTTCTATAGATCCTTTAAGAAAAAATCACTGATAATGAGTTTCTATTGGCCGTGCCTTCAGATCTATAAAGGTATGTTTACAATTTTAATTTTTGTGTTCTTTTTAATTTATGCGAGATCCTCAGACTGTACCGGGGTTCGGATCGTTGACAACGACAAGTTCCGTCATCCCGTCAATAAATTTTTTTAAATCTACAACCCACCAGCTTCCATTGTATTCCCTGGTACCTTCACATCTAGATGGAGAATATTATTCTATCTATACAAAAGAAGAGAAATAATTCTTACATACAAATAGAAAGACATCCATGCTTCTAACTGACAACAGTGATTCAAATATTGAAGCATATACTTGGGGAAGTTGAGATTGATATCACTGATGAGAAAGAACATGACATAAATGTCAGGATAAAGAATATTTTCTAATTATGCAATTCTTGGAAGGATTATAGACTGAATGAACTTGACTAGCACCTTCTAGTCAGCCTTAAGATCCTCAACAAACATTTTTTAAATTTGGGTGGAACTAAAGAGAAATGACATAATATATTATAAAATTTGTTCCTGATTTCCTATTAATTGAAGATCAAAATGAAACACTCATTCATAAGGAAATTTAAATATCTTTGCAATTTATACTGAGGAAATTGAAAATTCCTTATCATCTACTCAAGAAGTGATGATATCTTTTGTTTCACCGAAACTGAACTAAACATTATTATAGAACCGATTTAGTTCTATATCAAAAAGAAATTCAGAATTTTCATTGTTAAAAGGTAATTACAACCCTTTAAAGGTAAGGGATTTCTTTAGCATAATATTTGTCTCATACAACCAGTCAAATTCGACAAATTTTCCTTAAATAATCTTTTAGAAGGGGACACACAAACATTTCAAGTCACTTGGTGCACCTTCATCTGTCCTCTTATTCTTTGACATTACTATGAATCTAAAGGTTGAAGGTTCAGATTCTAGCATTTCGATGGAAGAAAAGAGCTCTGGAACATGAAGAGTTTTGAAATATGAGGGTAAGTAAGAGAAAGAGAGAGAGAGGAAGGGTTTTCTGACAGTTTTGGTGACACGGTTCTTGTTTCTTGAGCCAATTTACTCACCATAATCATTATGAGTTTTTATTTTGAAAAGACACACTTTTAAAAATGAAACAAATCCATGTTTTCATTTAAAAAAATTAAAAAGAAAGAAAGAACTAAATAACTTAATAAAATAAAAACTATTAATACATAAATTGATGAAACAAATTAATAAACATTTGTTTGAAAATAAATATTCCTAAGTCCCCCTTAATAAAATTAAAACTTGTAGTGGGAATTGGTTTAGTAAAAATATCAGCAAGTTTATATTCAATATTTACAAATTCTACAAATATATCCTTTTTAAGAACATGATCTCTTATAAAATGATACCTTATATCAATATGCTTGGTTCTTGAATGGTATATAGGATTTTTTAAAATATTAATTGCACTGGTATTATCACATAAGATAGGTATATTATTAAAATTAAGTCTAAATTCTAATAAGGCATGTTTCATCCACAACACTTGTGCACAACAACCGCCAGAAGATATATATTCTACCTCAGCTGTTGACAGAGTAACTGAATGCTGTTTCCTACTTGATCATGACACTAAATATTTTCCTAAAAAGTGATAGGTTCTTGATTTTATTTTTCTATCAAATCTACATCCTCAAAAATCAGCATCTAAATATGAAATTAAATTAAAATCAGAAGTTTTTGGGTAAAGTAGAGAATGAAAAATAGTTCATTTTAAATATCTAAAAATTCTTTTAATAGTAGTAAGATGATATTATTTTGGGTTTGACTGAAATCTAGTGCATAAACATACATAAAACATTATGTTTGGTCTGCTAGTAGTAAGATATAATAAACTACCAATCATACCTCTGTATAACTTATTGTTAACTGGTTTTCTAGCTTCATCCAAATCAATTTTTACATTAGTACACATGGGAGTTGTATAAGTATTACTGTTTTCTAGTCCAAACTTTTTCAATAAATCAATAATGTATTTGATTTTATTTAAAAAATTTCTATAATATTTTTGATAGATTTGAAATCATAGAAATAAATTTAATTTTTTAATCACACTCATTTCAATTTTTTTTCATAAGATTTGTAAAATCATTACAATTATTTTTATTTATTGATCTGAAAATAACATCATCCACATAAAATTTCACTAATAATATATTAGAGAAAACAATTTTCTTAAAAATAGTAGGATATGTTAACCCTATAGAAAATTCATTTTCTAATAAAAATGAGCTTAATCTTTCATATGAAGCTCTAGGTGCTTGCTTAAGTCCACAAAGAGATTTAGTAAGTTTAAAAATAGAATTTGGTAGATGAGGTTTTTTAAAACCTATTGGTTGTTCAATATAAAATTCATCCACTAAATATCCATTTAAAAGGCAGATTTTAAATCCATATGATATAATTTAAAATTTATATAAGATGCATAAGCTAAAAGTATTCTTATTACTTCTAATATAGAAACAGGTGCAAAGGTTTCATTATAGTTTATCCCTTCTTCTTAGTTGTATAATTTTGCTACTAATATTTCTTTAATTATATTTACGATCCCTTGATCATCTTGTTTATTTCTAAAAAACCATTTAGTTCCTATTACTTGATAATTGGTTGGTCTGTCCACTAATTCCCAAACTTTATTTCTACTGAATTGGTTTAGTTATTCTTGTATAACTAATAACCAAATTTCATCATTTAAAGATTCTTCTACTATCTTAGGTTCTAATTGTGATAGGAAGGTAGAAAATTCAGCTATGTTTCCTATATTTCTTCTAGTTATTACTCCTGTATCTAGATTTCCTATTACAATTTCTAAAGGATGATTTAAGGTTCTAGATTGTCTAGGTAAGACACTTTTTAGGTTCTTATATTTTATTTTCTTATGGTCTAGACTAAATTTCATTTATTTTATTTTCAAAAATCAGTTTTAGGCGACTTAAACCTCATGTTGTAAAAAGAGTCAACAATTTCATCTGTTTAATCTTTATTTTCATCAAAAAGATCTCTTTCATCATACTTCATAAGAACCGATTCTTTAAAAATCATTGAATTTTTATTATACACTCTATAAGCATTAAAAGTAGTAGAATATCTTAGAAATATTTCTTCGTTAGCCTTTAGATTTAATTTACCAAGGTTTTCCTTAATATTCAGGATATACACCCTACATTCAAATAATTTAAAGTACTTTACTTTAGGTTTTCTGTTATTCCAAAGATCATATTGTGTCTTTTTAATAAAAAGACTTATTAAAACTCTATTAATGATATAGCAAGATGTGTTTACAGCTTCTACCTAAAAAAAGGTAGGAATTCTATATTCATTCAACATAGTCCTTATTATCTCTTGAAAAGTTCTATTTATTCTTTCAAAAATTCCATTTTGTTGAGGTGTTCTTGGTGTAGTGAAGGTATGTTTAATACCCGAGTTTGATAAAAAAGAATTAAATTCTTGATTCTCAAATTCTCCACCATGATCACTTCTTAATGAAATTATTTTAAAGTATTTTTCATTTTAAATAATTTTACAAAAGTTTTAAAAAATAGTGAATATTTCACTTTTAAGCTTTATAAAATAAACCCAAGTAAATCTTAAAAAATAATCAACTAATACATAAACATATAATTTTCAAGCCAAAATTGCTATCCTTGATGGTCTAAACAAATCTATGTGGATAATTTCCAGTGGTTTATATGTAGAAAAATTTTAAATTGATTTGAAAGATGATTTTTGTTCTTTTCCAATTTGGCACGCATCACATAATCTATCATTATCAAATTTAAGACTAGGAAAATCTGAAACTAAGTGTTTATTTGACAATTTATTTAAAGTAAATACATTATAGTATCCAAGTCTTCTATGCCATATCCAAGAATCATTTGTATTAGCAGTTAAACAATTCAATTTTTGTTTACACAAGGATTCAAGATCCCAGATATAAACATTTCCAAATCTAGGTACTCTAAATTTAAGAAATTTATATTTGAAAACTGAGAAAGAATTGGTAAAAAAATAAACATAAAAACCATCATCACAGAGTTGAGAGATACTTATCAGGTTGTTCTTTATCTCTTGTACACACAACACTCTGTTGATTTAAATTGACTTTAAATCTCCAACTGATCCAACTCAAAATATATTTCCTTTAGTATTGTCTCCAAAGGTGACTAGTCCTCTATCTAGCTTTACAAGTGTATGAAAATTGAAAGAGTCTCCACTCATGTGTCTTGAGAAACCACCATCCATATACCATACACCATTTTTATTTCTATGGTATTTTACCTATAAAGGTATTTAAACAAGAGTTTGTTTTGGTACCCATATTTTCTTAGGTCTATCTATGTCAACAAGTAAAGATATGGAAATACATATTTTCCTTATTTTACCAAAATTTACATTAACTTTTTAGATATATACTTGGAAATAAAATTCTTTTTAATTCCACTTATCTGAGGACTTCTTAACCAATAGTTATTAGAATAATTTCCTTTCATTATATAATAAAAATAGGTAACATTTTTAGAACTTGGCACATAATATTTTTTGTATAACTTTTATTTTTATCCCTTACTTCCTATTCTAAAATTTCCTCTTTTAATAACATTTTCCCAAGAATCCCATTTATAGTTTTTTCTTTTTTAGTTAATACACTTGTGGCACTTTTAAATTATTCTACTTCATCTTTTAGTTCTTTTATTTTATTTTCATGAACAACATAATTTGATGTAGATGTATTGAATTTTTCTTTTAATTCTTGATATTTTTTCAACATTGCATCTTTTTTACTTAAAATAGAATTTTGAACATTTTTAGTGACTTATTCTTTCTTAAAAATGATTCATATTTTTCTTCAAGTATTGAGAAATAAGCAACTAATTTTCTACTTGAACAACCATTAGAGTCAGAAGCAGAAGAGTAATAGGTATGTACCTCATCTTCTTATTTAGCCATAAAACACATGTTTACTTTTAGATTTTTGGCTCTGTTTCTGAATTAGATTTTGAAGTGCTATTGGAGTCTTCAAACACACTCCATGTAGCCTTCATATCTCTTTTCCCTTTATGCTTATAATTAGTTTTCTTCTAATTTTTATTTTACAGCATTCTTCTTTCTTATTTTAACTGGGGAGAAATTGGTTCTAATATGACCCATCTACTTGAATTCATACAATATTACCTTTTTTGATCCTTTCTAATATTTCTTGAAGGATTTTTTGAAGCCTCTCTTCTTTTCATGATTCTGAGATGTAAATTTAAGGGAAATATTTCCCTTTTTACTATCTTATTATCTTCAGTTTCATCTTGCATCTCTACTTCATACATCATCAGTGTTCCAATAAAATCTTTCATTTTAAAATATTTGACTGGTGTTGATTGTCTTATAGCAGAAAATATCTCATTTCATTTTGAGGGTAGTAATCTAAGTACTTTCAGTGCTTAATATGACTGAGTAATTTGATCTCCCAAAGCAACAACATTATTGACAATTGCTGTCAATTTTATATTCATTTGGGTGATGATTTTACCATCATACATTCTAAAGGTGTCAAACTTTAGTTTTGAAGTAGCATACCTTAGTTGTCTGACATTTTCAATCCCTTTATATGCAACAATAATTGTCTGTCACATTTCATAAGTAGTAAGACATTGTGATACTCGATTAAATTCATCAAGTCCAATTCCATAGATGATAACATTCATTTCTTTCAAATTGATTTCATACTCATCTTATTTTGCAGCATCTCATGTTTCTGGTTTCTCAAGAATTATATTAGGAGTGATACTCTTCATATAAACTTTAAATCCAAGATTTTTTAGATATATGATCATACAAGATTTCCAACATCCATAGTTATTACCATTGAAGTATGAAGCATGTATCATTGACATACCTTCTCTAGGATCATCCATTGACATTTGCTTTTGTATAGACCTTATACTTTGAGCTTGCTAGAGATTATCTACTTTATCCAAAAGTTTCTCATTTGATACCAATTGTTAGGTTATAATAATATAAAGATACAGAATAGGGGGGGTGGGATGAATTGTGTCTTTTTGATAATCTTGACAGATTTTGGCTTTTAACTTTCTTTGCAATTTATGCAGACATGCAGTGTTCTCTTCTGTAAGTAGTTTGAGCAGTGGAAAAAATAGTAAAGAAGAACACAAATTTTTTTATAGTGGTTCAGGTCACAAATATCCTCTAGACCACTCCACCAATGCTCTCTCTATGAGTTTGGTGATTTTCAATAGAATGATCCTCTTATAATAAGACCTTCATAACTGAGTGTAGACTGTTGACACCTTTTACAATATGGCTGTATAGATCCTTCGGGTTATTTTATAGGGAACAAGTTTCTCCACGACTTAGTCCAAGAAGCTGATACTCTTCCGCAATTGAGTTTGAGTAGTCAAAACTCCAATAAATAAAAATAGTTTGATTTGGTTGAATTGATAGGTTCTTGATCATAGTTTCAATAAAAAATGATAAAATACAAATCTTCTTCTTCAAAGATGAATGTATTCAAGTAAGAATAGATTTTAAGAGATACTGGTTGTGAATTATCTTCAATAATAGTAGCAATAAACAAACAAAAATGATTACACAACAACACAAGATTGAAGTATGTATTTATCTGAATTGTGAATTCTTCAAAAAATAACATAGTCGCTCGATCTTTGCTTTTTTGTAGCAATTATGTATTCAAAAATATATTGCAAAATATATATTCATATAGAAAGTGGAAATACTCTTGATATTATATATAAATCTTGGATTTCCTTCAGTTGAGAAGATCTAAGAATATTGCCCGATAGATCACAATCATTCAAATTTAAATCATTCAAGGGAGTCGTAACATTTTTTAAAAATAAGAATGATTTACTCCATTGAATAAGATCCTTTGAATCGGTCATAGAAAATATTTAAAATGATGTTTATGTCTATCGAGACTGTTGCAGTAATCAAGGAAAATATATTAGATTTAAAATTTTGTCACTAAACAATCAAATGTAGAGTTCCTTCATATGATGATAAAACTCTAAATGTAGTGTTTGACAACGTACGATTGAACATAAAAGTAGGGTTCATGTACCATATGTTTGTTTCCTCAAACATAGGGTTCCTTACTTATATAGGGTTGTTTATCCATACTTTCCTTTTTCTCAAACGCAAGGTTCCATCCTAATGTAGGGTTGCTGAAAAGTACTTTTCCAACAACATTGGGTATATAATCTATACGTGCTAATTCAAACATAAGGTTTCTGAACCATACGCTACGCTTATAAACATATGGTATGAACAATGTTTCTAGAATACATTTAAAACACATTTATAATACTTTAAGACACATCATAACCCATAAATTAAGAAATATATTCCTTAAAAATACTTAAAGTAACATCATCGATAAAAAAATAAGGGTATTTGTGAGCATCAAAATCAATAAGATTTATAGAGTATTTTTGAGACAATACATGCATAGAAAGAGGGATCCTATGATTTAGATTTATTAAATCTTATATTTAAATGAAGAAGAAACTAGAAAATAGAGCAACATTTCATTTTTTGGATATTTAGTTTTATAAAAGGGTTTACCCTCATGTAGCTAGGCTATGTAAAGGTAATAAAAAACCTTACCCTTACACAACTGGGGTGCGTAAGTGTAACAAAGGGATTAACCTTATGTAGATTAGTCTATGTAAGGGTCGTATCACCTTACCCTTACGTAGATTGGTCTATGTAAGGGTCACTGCTGCTTACCCTTACACGAAACTAGCCCCGTAAAGGTTATACCCTTACGCAACGTGGTTTCTCGATGCTGCGTAAAGGTAATATGGTGTCTTTCCTTTATGAAGTGGTTATAAAAGGCTTACATAAGTGTAATTGAGTTTTTCATAAAGTCTCATAAAGGTAAGACCTGATGTACCCTTACATAACATCTCCTATGTAAGGGTCACAAGTATCTACCCTTACATAGACCGTCTACATAAGGGTAGAATGGGATTTACCTTTACACAGTGGTATTGCGTAAGGGTTATGAGGTTATACCCTTACACAAGGACTCCATAACCAGTTTGAGTTCATGCGTAAGGGTAAGCAGAAAATTATTATTTTTTAACATATTAAATGTTTTTAATGGTTTATAAATTGTTTATAAATCATGTTAAAAGGTATTTTGAGAATATTTAATTTATAAAGGTTTTATGAATGAATTAATTAATTATAAATAGTTTATAATTAATTAAATAAATTTCTATGAAACTTTTATTTTTTATTAAATATTAAATGTTAATATTTAAAATACCTTTTAGAAATTACATGGAAATTCTTAGGATATAGAAATACAAGTGTTTACTTAGAAATCATAAGAAATAATTTATAGAGGGTTATAAATTATGAAATTAGGTCAAAATATAAAATGATTATATTAAAATTATGAATTGTTCAAAATTAATTATTTTGAATTATTCAGAATAAATCAGGGGGCCTTATTTAGATATTATTGAAGCCACATAATAAGTGTTTTGATGATTGATATGATCAAGGTTTAAATAATGATTAAGTATATGATATTTAGATTATGTAAAATGTTTACATAATAGAAATTGGATTATAAATTGTTTATAATTCATATAATATCATATATTTGAATGTCATATAATTATAAATATGAAAGGGTTCATATTGGCATGAATATAAAGTGTTATATTCATAATTTTGAAAAGAATATAAAATTTTTATATTAAAAATTATGAAATGTCCATAATGTTAAAGTTGAAATTATAAAATTATTTATAATTAACTTTTATTTATGAATTTTTCATAAATATTTATCTCTTGTTTAAATATTTGAACTGTTTATTTATTTAAAGTTTATTCCCTACTTTATTCATATTTAGTATTTTTTTTAAGAAATGTGGAGGTTATGTATTCTTTATTTTAAGATCTTAAACTTCTCTTAAGATAGAGCCCTGCATTTTATTCTAGATATGATAACGAATTCAGTTTTTTATCTACCGTAACCATGGTTTTTAATGAAGTTATTATCATGAGTTTAGTTGTTGAATATAGTTTGTACATATTAGGTGATTGGACTTATTATAAATTGGATTCTCTCTTGAGTAAAGTATCCTTGGGTATAAGGACTTGGGGTCAAACTACCTACTTACCAGGAGACCTATGCCCAATTTAGGAAAGTGAATGGGGTTGACAATCTGTGTAATGACCGGGACCCTAACAACCACCCGATCAGTGCTAAATGGGTCAAGTGTTACTACCTTAGGCGCACCTCCCTGAACGCCAAAGGATGCCGACTAGCAGCGAGGGTCTTACAGGTATAGTGGGGAGACTATACTCTCTCATAGGATAATACTAGTACTGGTCTAAGTATAATAATAAAGATGTAGTGGAATAAACGACTCAGTAGACTCGAACCAGACCTGCAGAGCAGAAGCACATTCAATATCGATAAACAATGGAATCAATAATTATAAACAATAGCAGCGGAAAGTAAACATAACAGCATGATGATCATGTATAACTACTACTGAACAACAAACATGCATCCAAAACAGGTCATACATATACACATATATATAGGGAACCAATGGATAACCAACTGTAGCTACGTAGCAAGTGAGCATGCTGATACAGGAAAGAAAGAAATTTTTTTTTAACTCTAGCTAGGAAAGAACTCAAGGTCCATACCATCACCATGCAATAGCTAATGCAGCCCAGCTCTAAAAGCTTACCTCTTTCCTGCACGTAAATCCATAAAGTCTGCATGCGTCCTGAAGGGACCGTATAGGGTGTGAGATGAATCTCAGTAGGATAACACCCAACGGTGCATACCTAATATAAGTGTTTAAGCAGTCATGCATTTATAAGGAAAATAGTAAATAGTACGATGCAAAAATAAACACAAACTCCACTGGTGCTCAGCATCCACCATGGAGTGTCACCTTCTTTAGCAAACGTCGGAATCTCTATTATGTAACCCAGCACCATGTACCCCCTGACACCGTGTGTCTCAAGTACTGACGTCCTGAAGGAATGCCCAAGAAATAGTAACCTGAAGGAACAATGATTACTATCCTCAAACAAGTAACCATAGGGAAAGCGATGTCTACCCTCAAATAAAGTAACCGGAGGGACAACGATGTCTGCCCTCAAAACAAAGTAACTGGAGGGACAGTGATGTCTGCCCTAAAATCACGACGAGCCTCTGCACCCAACCTGATAGCCTGAATACTATCCCCTAAAGGCTCCTCACCTTCCACGTGGCTTCCTATGACAAGCATCCCCAACCAATAGTACCTAAACCGCAACTAATGGGGGCCTCTACCCACACGAGTGGTCAAACCACCTCATCACAGAGTCTCTCTATGTGCACACAACTCATAGTTCTAGGTGAGCGGTAATCACCAAAATATTATCCAAGACAAAAGACCTCTAACACCTCGTGTCCCTACGACCATACCGCTCAAGTCTGATGGCCTTGCCTTCCCAGTAACCCGGGCCATGCCCAACCTGACAGTCATCCTGCCTCAAAACGATGCCCATGACGCCCAAACCCGTGGTCAAAACCACCCAATGTAACTCGGGCCAAGCCCAACCTGTGATCAGTATCACTCAAGAATATCTAGGCCATGCACAACACTACCCAAAGGTTCTAGCACATGAAATTAAGCAATTACATATATACACATTTTAACAGAACATATAAACAGGAAAAACCATCTAAACAGTTAAAAAGCACTAAGCAAGCAACCACTCACCCGGCCCTGAGGTTTCTAAGGTATCCAACAATTCATATCAGGTTCAATAAACCATACTCAATAATTTTAACAATACAAAACAATTATAACCATTTTGGCAGTCCCTGGCCAAAATGACCTGGTGGGCAACGACCACTCGCCCGGCCCTGCTCAAGCAAAATAGGTAACAGGGCATACCCAAAGGCATCCCATAGGTCAAATAACAATTAAACAAGCAATAAAAGGTAATACAAGGTCATGCTCAAAATACCTGAAAACGCACCATAGGCCACACCACCCAAAGTTTGAGAAAACACAAAAAGAGGTATGCACCACCTACCTGAGACTCAACGATGATACTACTCCAATAACAGCCTCCAATTACGTCTAAAATGCAGTAGATATACAAAATAATCAAAACCGCTCAAACCATTATAACTCATTCTAGAACAAAAATCAAGAAAAACATCCCAAGAGGAATCAAGGCCTTACCAAGGGGGTTTCAATGGATTAAACGATGTTTGAATCCGACCTCAGATGAAGGAATGAGAGGGAATTGAAGTCCCGACTGGCTCTCCCTGCTCAAACCTATCGACATTTTGAGGTTCTGCCTCAATACGAGGCTACTGCCCATTTTAGCGAAAAGAAGAAAATACATGGCGTTTACTTTAAGTAAACAGTGTGTATCATTTTACTCTTCATATGACGGCTGAAATTTCACCGTAGACTTTTCAACTAACTACACGACATGGAACTAGGGGTACACGATGTGTAATTCTTTACCCAGAAGACATCCCTAACACACCATGTATATCCCCATACATGGCCCATCTACATGGCATGTAAAAATAGTACACAACTTGTACTTTCTAAAAACATTCTACCCAGCCAATAGGACGACATGCCATGTATGGACTCCACATGGTCAAGGATACACAACCTATCTATAACTACATTCTGTGTAGTAAGAAATTCCTACATGGTCATCACACAACATGTACTCGGCGAGCACACGTCTGGTACTCACCCAACCCATACACGACATGTACTTTAGGGTACATAGCGTGTAGTCTGGAAATTTCCAAAACATCCCAGATTTTCCCAGTTTCTTTAGGAACAAGTCAAAAAAATTCAAATAGGGTCGGGATTTTGACTCGTTCTAAAAACCCGGGTTCTTACAATCTCCCCAACTTAACATAGCTCATCCCCGAGCTGTCAAACAAAACCTGAAGATGGCACCGAACATACCACCCCAATTAAAATAACCCGGACATCCCCAGTTTCAAAGGTTCTGGCTAAAATCCTCAAGGGGGCTCCCCACCTTAGGAGCTTCCTAGCTCAGTCTCAACCCAACAAAACTCAAAACAAGTAAATGTCTACTAACCTGTTTCCCGGATGCATGGTCCTCTCGTGACACATCATCACCCATATGCCTCATTGGTGATCCTGTGTCATTTCCGACACCCAACGCATCCCATACCGCATCAGTGTCTACCTCCATGAGGTCCTGCATCCCATGGATGCTCAAAATAAAACCTGATGTCATGCACCTCAAGTAACCTGCATCCTCGATGCCCCGATTCCCAAGGCACCCCAAGTAAACTGCATCCTCAATGCCCCGATGTTGCACATCTCATACATATATATAATATATCACACACCCAATATGGTGCCAATCCCATTGACCAACATCTAGTCAATCCACATAGATCCTATGCATCACGTGCACTCAAAACAAACATGCCTCAGTAGGTCATGCTAAAAGAAAACGAGAAATTCATGGCCACACTCACGGTGTACCTCTAACCTTCGCCGACTCACCAACCTCCTCAGCCTCTGGCAGCTCCATAGCATGCACTTGGCCTGAAGTATGACTACCAGATGCCTAAAATCCCCGTGGTGCTACTCTAGTCACCATCCATTGACCCCTCAGTTGGGTTTCGCTGTCTCCGTCATATCCTCCGCATGCAGCTGAACCTCGACTACCCTCTCCTGGTACCAAACCTAAACCAACTCCAGATGCCACCGTCTATCCTGGTCCCTACCTGCTGGCTATTTGAGAAGGCTTCATGCAGAACCTCTCAAGATGCCCGACCTGTCCACATGCCCGACACTCCTTTGGAGGCCTATCACATTGAGTCTGAACATGTCCAGGCTGTGCACATTGAAAGCAAACCACTAAATAATTTCTACTAAGTGGTCTAGAAGAGTCCTTGACCTGACTGCCCTGCTATAACTCATCCCATCCTCACTTCCTACTGTCCAAAACATCACCTGAAACTGTTCCCCGGCCAACCTGGGGCCTATCCCTCTGGTTTCCCACTACTATGAGCGCATGATTCACCACCTATGATAATGAACCCAGCCTAAATATATTCACCTGGATCTTAATGGCATGTCGTAATCCATCCTCGAAGCACCTCACTCTTGCTGCGTTATCACTTACCATACCAGGTGAAAAGAGAGACAGCTCAGTGAAAGTAGCTGCATAGTCTATGAAAGATATGTCTCCCTACTAAAGACTCAAGAACTCCTGAGCCCTCTCAGCTCTCAGTGTCTCTGGGAAAAAGTGATCAAAGAACCTTTCCTTGAAGTATTTCCATGCTAGCGCTTCATGCCTATGAGCCTGCACCTACACATCCCACCAATGCTTTGTCGGTCCCCACAACATGAATGTCACCAGCTTGACCCTCCACCCTGAAGGCATCTCGAGCTGCTCGAAGATCATCTGCATGCCCTCTATCCAGTTCTCAACTGCCTGCAGACTACCCTCACCCTGAAAAAGCAGTGGGTGCTGCGACTGGAACTCCCGCATTAGATATTCCAAAGATGGCTCTGTACCCTGCACACCTCTGTCAATCCCCTGCAAGACACATACCAGGCTAGCTCAGAGCAGCTCATCGAGCCATGGTTTGAATGCTGCCAAACCCAGCTATCATCCTGCCTGCACTGGATCCTAAACCTAATCCTATCCATGAGCCTATACCTGCAGCTCATGCTCTGCCTGCACCAGATCCTGAACCTAATCCTACACCTATGGCACTGTATCATCACCCGCCTGATGCTCCATCGAGACATACAAGAGGAACCTGCTGAATACCATAAATGGCCAGACATCCCATGCATATATATAATAATATATATTCAATGAAGATAATGAAAGAAGTAAAAGGCAGCGCATAACTACTACCCTTACTCTCCTCCACTGCAACTCATGCCCATGGCATCCCAGCCTCATGGCCTCCTTACCTTCCCTTAATAGAGCCAAGTATCAAAAGTACCTCAGGTCATGCCCGTCCTGACAACCAAAATTTCCTCAAACCGATGACCAAGTTACCCAATCTTGGTGATCAAAATCACCTCAACCATAGTACCTGCCTGCTCATATAAGATCCAGACTCAATTACCCTACAATTCTACAATTATACAAGGCATGACATAACACATTGCAATGAACAAGTAAATTTTATCAGGAATTTCACCTATTCAAATTTCAAAGAATACAAAGCATGACAAATGACATTTTTTTTCACATGGTATTATCACATCACAAAGCATGCATGCAGTTATGAAATTGAAATAACCTAAAATGTGCCTATAAAAAGCCAAGCAACCAAGACTTTCCACACCGATCCAAGGTCCAATTCTCCCTTACCATACCAGGTCAAGGGTTACACATCACAATCAATAACATCACACACCAAGTGAGCCACTGAGGTGGAAATCATATAAACTGTAATATGAGTAAAAACAAACAGCAACTCCCACCCATGGTAACTTGGTCCATCACTCATACCTTGGGCTGCAGACACCCAAGCACAAGCTAGAAACCTCATTCCAATAACAACCTATCTCTGGTCTACCATAACCCAAATAGTAATCTAGCAGTAAATAAAAAGATAAGTCTCAATCTCATTAGTATCCAACAAGACACTGTTACTAAATCCCTATCAAGAACTCCTCTGATACCACTTTGTAATGACCCGGACCCGAATAGCCACCCGATCAGTGCTAAACAGGTCGGGTATTACTACCTTAGGCACACCACCCCGAACGACAAAGGCTTCTGACTAGCAGCGAGGGTCTTACGGGTATAGTGGGGAGGATATACCCTCTCAGAGGATAATACTGGTACTGGTTCGAGTATAATAATAAAGATGCAGCGGAATAAATGACTCAACATACTCGAACCAGAATCACAGAGTGAAAGCACATTCAATATCGATAAACAAAAAAAGTAATAATTATAAACAACAACAGCAAAAAGTAAACACAACACTATGCTGATCACGTATAACTACTACTGAACAAAAAACATGCATCCAAAAAAAGTCATACATATCCACACACACATATATACATAGGGTGCCAATGGATAACCAACTATAGCTACGTAGAAAGTGAGCATGCTGATACAGGAAAGAAAGCAAAACAAAATTAACTCCAGCTAGGCAAGACCTCAAGGTCTATACTATCTCTATGCAATAGCTAATGTAGCCCAGCTCCTAAAGTTGACCTCTTTCCTGCATGTAAATCCATAAAGTCTACACACGTCCTGAAGGGCCCGTGCATGGTGTGAGACGAATCTTAGTAGGATACCACCCAACAGTGCATACCTAATATAAGTGTTTAATCAGGCATGAATTTATAAGGAAAACAGTAAATAGTACGATGCACAAATAAACACAAACTCCATTGTTGCTCAGCAGCCACCATGGAGTGTCACCTGCTTCGGTCTACGCCGGAATCTCTGTTATGTAACCCGAAATCATGTGCCCCCTAACACCGTGTGTCTCAAGTACCGATGTCCCTAAGGCACACCAAAGAAATAGTAACCCGAAGGAACAATGATGTCTATCCTCAAATAAGTAACTAGAGGGACAACGATGTCTGCCCTCAAATAAAGTAACCGGAGGGACGGTGATGTTTTCCCTCAAAACAAAGTAACCAGAGGGACAATGATGTCTGCCCTCAAATCACAGCAAGCCTTTTCCCCCAACCCGATAGACTCAATGCTATCCCCTGAAGGCTCCTCACCTTCAACATGTCTTCCTATAACAAGAAACCCCAACTAATAGTACCTAAACCGCAACTAACGGTGGCCTCTACCCACATGAGTGGTCAAACCACCTCATCACAGAGTCTCTCTGTGTACACACTACTCATAGTTCTGGGTGAGCGGTAATCACCAAAATAGTACCCAAGCCACAACACCTCTGACACCTCGTGTCCCTGCGACCATGCCGCTCAAGTCTGATGGCCTTGCCATCCCAGTAACCCAGGCTATGCCCAACCTGACAATCATCCTACCTCAAACCGACGCCCATGAAACCCAAACCCGTGGTCAGAACCACCCAACGTAACCTGAGCCAAGGCCAACCTGTGATCAGCATCACTCAAGAATATCTGGGTCATGCCCAACACAACCTAAAGGTTCTAGCACAATCAATTCAGCAATTACATATATACACATTTTAACAGAACACATAAACAGGAAAAACCATCTAAACAGTTTAAAAGCACTAAGAAAGTGCTGTACCATACCAACACTGAGGTTTCTAAGGTCTCCAACAATTCATATCAGGTTCAATAAACCATACTCAATAGTTTTAATAATACAAAACAATTATAACCATTTTGGCAGTCCCCAACCAAAATGCCCTGGTGAGCAACAACCACTCACCCGACCCTGCTCAAGAAAAACAGGTAACAGGGCATACCCAAAGGCATCCCATAGGTCAGATAACAATTAAACAATCAATAATAGGTAATACAGGGTCATGCTCAAAATACCCAAAAATGCACCATAGGCCGCACCACCCAAAGTCTGAGAAAACACAAAAAGAGGTATGCACCACCTACTTGAGACTTGTACGATGATACTCCTCCAATAAAAGCCTCCAATTTGGTATAAAATGTGGTAGATCTACAAAAGAATCAAAACCTCTCAAACCCCTATAACTCATTCTAGAACAGAAATCAAGAAAAACAGCTCAAGAGGAATCAAGGCCTTACTAAGGGGGTTCTAATGGATTAAACGATGTTTGAATCTGACCTCACACAAAGTAATGAGAGGTAATTGAAGTCCCGACCGACTCTCCCTGCTCAAACCCGTCGAGGGTTTGAGGTTCTGCTTCAATACGAGGCTACTACCCGTTTTAGTGAAAAAAGAAAATACACAGCATGTAATTCAAGTACATGGCGTGTATCATTTTACTATTCATATGAAGACTAAAATTTCTCCATAGACTTGATGACTGACTACACGGCGTGGAACTAGGGGTATATGGCGTGTAATTCTTTACTCGGACGACATCCCCAACATGCCATGTATATCCCCATACATGGCCCATCTACATGGCATGTACAAATAGTACACAGTGTGTACTTTCTAAAAACATTATACCCAGCCAACATGCCTACACGCCATGTATGGCCTCCACATGGTCAAGGGTAAACAGCGTGTTTATAACTACACGTCATGTAGTAAGAAATTCCTACACGGTCATCACCCGACATGTACTCAGCGAGCACACGACCGATACTCACCCAACCCATACACGGCGTGTACTTTAGGGTACATGATGTGTAGTCTGGAAATTTCCAGAACATTCCAGATTTTTCTAGTTTCTTCAAGAACAAGTCAAAAAAATTCAAACAGGGTTGGGATTTTGACCCGTTCAAAAAACCCGGGTTCTTATAATCTGTCGCTCAGGGATTACTCATGTAGAGGTCGCCAATTTTATATAATTACATGGATTTATATGAAGTGTTAATTTACCTTATGTATATGATGCATCTTGATATGTATGAATATGTTTGGCTTCTATTTTTGGGTGAGTAACATAAACTTGTGGGTTGTGTAAAAGGTTACACATCAATATAGTTTGAACATATGTATTTGGTGGGGGGAATATGATTTAAAACTAAAAACTAGAATCATGCATACATAAAATGTAATAACATGAGATAAGATGGTGATATTAAAAATAATCTTCGAATAATAAGTGTGAGATTCCTTATAAAGTGGCACTTTTCAAGACCTTGATCATCAAACCAGGTAGTTTCACACTAAAGTGTTGTGCCCTTGGATTATCTTATGTAAGGCAAGCAAGTAATGGGTCATACAGGATCATCCTTGGGTAGTTTCACACCTAAGCGGGGTCCCCTAGATTATATTATGATTAACTTGTTTTTTATGTTTACTTTAGGTCACAATAGATAGGAAATCCCAAGGGTTGGGATACTAGAAGAATAGAGTTGGGTTTATCCATATGATGGATTGGAAAAAGGGTTGTTAGCTTAGCTATCCAAGAATCATATATGATATGATTGGGATAATGCCTTACCCAAATAACTAAGTGGCGAGTTTCACACCAAAGAAGATTCATTTTCTTAGAGAAATATTGATCTTGGCTCACTAATGGGTATGCTGGATTTTAAAGGGGTCATCATTTTAGTGGGAGACCATTTAATAAAAGTCCTTATTAAATGGTTATAAAACATGATACTCATCTGATAAAAGCTTCTATTGTAGATATATCATCATCATCATAAAGATAAACTTTTTGATCAATCCTTGATGAGGAGAAGCTTAATGTAAGTTACTCATTTAACTAGTAACACAATAAAAATTCTTAAGGAAGATTGGAATATCCAAGATATACCCCAAAGGAGTTTGTGAAAATCTATAGAATTTCCATGTTAGGTATATATGTTATATAAATTAATTCTTTAATTTTGAAAGGCATGTGATACCATATGTATATTTTACAAATTTTTGTAAAAATACTAGAGTTAAAAATAAAAGTAAGTATTGATCGAGCTTGTAGTTTATATTAATGAGATCTTGTAAATAATTACTACATTGAGGATTTAAATATAAAGTATTTTTATGAACCTCAAATGAATCCAAGTAAAAAATGTGTATCTTTATATCATTTACCTTATGTGATAAGAAAAGTTGTTTGATTACAAATAGTTGTTAATAACAAGTTTGAGATGATTAATTAAACAAGCATGGTTTATGATTCATCAATTTCTATAACGTGGCATATGAAGAAGATATGGATAAAAGTGTTTATCCAGGATAAAAGTGTTTATCCAGGATAAAAGTGTTTGTCCAGGATAAAAGTTTTTGTCCAAGTATTTGTTTAAATATGTGGGAATGTGTTATCACCACCCATCAATGGTATATTTTAATAAAGTATTATTTTCAAATAAAAATTTTCCAAACACATAAAATACCATATATGATATGGAACAATAGTTTAATTATTAAATATTCCTACTAAATGGAAATAAAAGCTATTTCCTAACAAAAAAGGGTTTGTGCATCTTAAAATGATATTATTAAAATAATATAGTGTCTAAGAGTCTAGTGGGAGTATGTTTGGACTTAATGAAGTTCAAAATTAACAAATAATGGATAACATCAATCTTAAGTTTAAGTTATTTCCACTTAATATCCTAAAATGTTTATGATATGTAATAGTAAAGAAAATGTAAAATGTTACATTTAGTTACCATTTAGAAAGTGGATATCATTATTATACTAGTCTAAGTTTAAATCATTTTCACTCAATATTTTAAAAAAGTTCAGGATATGTGATGATAAAGAAAAATGTAAAGAGTTACATTTAGTTATCATGAAAAATGAAACACACTATTTCTTGAAGGATTATTCAAGTCAAAACGAAAAGTGAATTGAAATTGATATAATACAAAAGTTTAGGGAATGATAGTAAAGATAAATATAAAGAGTTACATTAGTTACCAATCAAAGTAGTTTTTAATTTATCCTAAAAGAGTTTATGAGGACTGGTTAACAATAATGTAATTTATTACAATATTTCAAGGATTTTTTTGATGAAATAGGGTTCCAAGGATTATGATGATGAACTTAGAAAGAGTTCTAATTAGACAAAAAAGTTTGCATCATAACATTTGATGTTTTGAATTTAAGAAGTTTGAATATGTTCAACAAGTTAAAATAGTTAAGAATATGATTCCTAAATCTCACCATTATTCAAACTATATTTCTTTATAGATGTTTCTCACTAATAGTTAGTGGGAGTGTTTTATCAAATGGACACATAGAGGTGTGATAGGGATTACATATGATGTAACATGTTAACAAAATCCATAAAGTATAGCAAACATAAGGTTGATCTGGTAGTTTATCATATATGATATGTTAAACTGGTGCTTATGTTGGGTTTGTTAAATATTCCTAAAGATTTTAAGAATATAAAAATGTATCATATTAAAGGAATCCTCTATTTTATTATTATTTCATGTTGGAAACATAAATGTATATATAGATATACATTTTTTGAAATGAAAATGATAATTGACCTCTCAAAGTAAAATTTTGAGTTTATCCCTAATTTATGTTTTTCATGGAGTATTATAGGTCATGAAAAAATGTTAAGGTTAGCATGAGTGGGATTATTGTATAGAGATACATAATATGATCATGCGGCATAAGACAAAGAATATGATTCTTTGGGTGGGTTGGATGACCCACTAAGTATACCACATAGAGTGTTATATAGATGTCTTTGGTATACTAGGGGTGCATGGATCATATTTAAGTCCCCACTACTTGAGGTTGGAAAGATACTAGCATGAGAACCTTTATACTTTGACATCCTACTTACACATGTCCATATATCAACTTAGATAATATGGGGGTGGTTGGGTATGTTACTGATAATCTCATCAGTTAAAGCTTAACCAAGATGAGATTTTTCCCTCTCATATTATGAGTATTCCATTTGTTCCTTCAATTGAGATAGACCATAGGAGTGTTCAGTTGCACCTAGATATTATATATCCATCATGATAAATGATATGTGATGTGATTATCTATAAGGATGGATGACATGTGATGTATTCATCAATCAGATCAATCTATACTTTGAGAATTGATAACATATGAGTTGGCTACATGGGATTGACATGCTCTATGTCCCATGATCACTCAATGTCTTAAAAAAAGGAAAAATATAAGAATTCACATTTTTATATGATGTAGACTAGTGGGAACATGTATATAAATACATGTTATTGATGGAGATCACACCAAATCCCTTTATAGCTTGAGTAGCATTGACACTTTAATAAAGGTCACTCATTACTTAAATATATGGATCTAGAGATCCATATTTGTTGTCAATGAAATAAAGGCCCATGGGATCATACTTTGTAGTTTACTGAATGAGGATTGAGTTTGACTAAGTGATATACTCTAAAAGTTTTTAGAGTTAATCCAAAAGGTGTCTTGGATGGGTATTCACAAGGTATTGCATGTGATGTGATACAAGGTGAAGTTGATGATAACTTTACAAAAGTGTTTCGAAAGATATCCAAAAGGAGTTTTGGATATGGTTTCACAATTTATTGTATACGATAAAATATAAGGTGGAATGAAACAAAGTCTTTTATGCCCTAAATCCGTGTATATATATACAGTAATACATGAAGATTATGGTTTTCATGCATGGTATATAATTTCATACAACTTAAATGATAAACTATTATCATTTATTATTCTACCATATCAGCTATCATTTATTATATCACATGATTTGATGAAATTTTAGGGAGTAAATTCATATGATGTATGAACTAGACATGGAATTTATTTGCGAGTTTTAATGCATGAATAAATGAGAGGATAATCAAGGAGTTTCCTTTAATGGATATTTAAATACCTTTATGTGATGACAGTGAAGGTTTGATTCCATATAATCTTGGATAAAACTCCATGAGACCCATATCTATCTGATTCTTCATCCCTTACATGTCAAGATGCTAGCATATTATGGGATAAAGAAGAATCCTATATGTATGACATGTGATTCATTCAAATTGTGGCTACCTACAAAGGTGGGATGATTTCATTTTCAACATTGGTGATCTTCATCAAACTCATCATACAAAGATCAAAAGGTTTTAGTGGCTCTTCAGTGTAAGGTACACATATTTACAACATGTTATTTATTTTATTTTTTTATATAGGTTTCATTTATCTTGCATGATAGATCCTCATATTTGGTTTCTAATTGATTCTTTTATATCTAATAAGTGTTATTAGATTCATATAAAACCTCAAATTAGAAGCATTATTGATAACACCTTTAGAGACATCTATTCTTTTTGATGTTTTTCAGTGGGTATATATGATTTTCTAACTCGTTTTGAATCATATAATGCATCAGAAATCTGATTTAATAAATTTTGAAAATTAATTACCTTTTGAAATTAAAGTTAACTCATATTTATATGAGGATCAATGGCACTAAACAACCCATTTATTCTCTCTATCAAACTCCTAAGACATCCCGTGACATCCCCGAGGTGTGTTCCCAATTTCCTCAAGGTGGTAACAAGAACCAGAGAATCATATTTAATCACTAAGAATGATTTTTCCCATAAGATAAATTAAACTAGTAGAATAAAAAAATCATGACCGCTCAGTATGTCAGAGTTCCATTGGCCATAAAAGAAGAAAAAAATGAGCATAATAAATCAGATATAAAGCAAAAGAAAAGTTCCCTTAGCTCACCCCAACTCCTGCCACATAAACTATCGTAAGCTTCAACTTATTCACAGATATAGTGCGCCATCTATTAAAGAAAAAGAAAATAAGGAAGGGGTGGATGATTTGGATGATGATACTAAGGCATAAAAATAAAACCAACATACCTAAACAGGTAATCCCATGTAACCTAAGGTCACACTCCAACCTCAATACCAACCCGCTCTAGGAGTGACCGAGAACTAAATGTTGTTGGAGTTGGTTCCCTAGAAAAAACTTCTACATACCTTAGGATAAACATGTATCCATTATTTTGAATATTAATTAACTAATGATCACATCATGATTGTTCTTCTGCATGACATAGTATGTGATAATGTCCCATGAGTAGCTATCACACTAAAAGGTCATAGCAGTTCTCCACTATGATGAGAACCCAGAAGTGCTATGAAACTATTCTTGAATATATATTCTATAGCTGAATGATATCATTTGAAGGGACACAAATGATATAGGCTATTAGGGGTAGAGACTCATAGGACTTTAAGTCACCTTCTCATGGTGTATTCCCTTGGTAATATCTAGTAGGATATTATGAGAACGAGACCCACTAACTGGAAATCCACATTTATACATGTCATTGGATGTTCCTATCCATGGAAATGTGTATTTCCCCTTAGAATTTAATATTTTTATTAATAGATATTTTGAGTCATGTACTTTGATGTATTGATAAAAATCACGATGACAGATGTTTGTGGTGAGGTAGGATACGTTGGGTGTGTCATGAGTAATATTGCATTAATGAATAATGTGAGAAAGGATTTATCCCTTCTATTCATTAATGGAAGTTAATATATCAAGACCTTTGATGGAAATGATATAGACTAAATAAATCCTTTTCCATGGTGTTCTATAGTCAAGTTCTATTTTTGGAAAGTCAAAGAAAGAGATATCGAGCACATAGGTTGATTGCACTGGCATACAACCTGATTGATTAGAGATATTGTGATAAATGGATTACATCACAGGGTAGAATTCGTATGAGGTGACATGTCGTTTCAACATTAACTTCTTTCTCTATGGGTGCCTTGGCATGTTTCTTGATGTTAAACTTGGACTTTAGGCAGGTTTAACTAATGCCACTAAGAAATAGTCTTAGAGGGTCACACACTAAGTGTATCCAAGATCTCAGTTAAATAATATACTATTATTTATTATTTAACAAGTTGAATAAATATTATTCTCATACATCGTTTAATAATTATTCATGTATGCCTGATCACATTTATTCCATCACTAGTTATTCAAGAGAATATATTGTGAGAAAAATATTTAATAAATATTTATTTTTTATTTAGTGAATATAATATTTATTTATTTATTAGCGAATAATTTAGTGATATTTATTTAATAAATAAATAGATATTATGCAAGGCCCAATAAATATTGTGTAGGATTGGAAGATCGAGTTTGAGGGTCCGGTAAGAAATAATAATATTGAATATTATTTGATTAAATAATATTTAATTATAATTTGAAAGTTAAGCGCATGTCAGGAAATAATAATATTGCTATTATTATTTTACATGAGATTTTTCTAGAATTAATAAAATAGTTAAAGTAACTTGTGCAATTATTTTATTTTAACCCTAACAATATAAGTACCCGATTATATTATTTTTTCATAATTCAAGCCTAAAAGTTATTGTGCACAATGGTTTGGAGAAAAAACTCTCAAGACTAGAGAGTTCTTCCTTCTCTAAGAATGCTCTCAAGAATGAGAGTGATCCTCCTCCACCAGATCAAGGAGAATACTTTGGAAGTGGTTCTCAAGGAGATCAAAGGCGGACCACACAAGCACTAAGATCTTCTGTGCTAGCACCTGAAGACTCCTTTAGCGACATCCAAAGATTCATGGAACACATGTGGATCATTATTAGAGTAAATCTACCCTTTATTTATACAATGCAATGACGGTGCACCACAAATATGTGGTCGGACGCATCAACGAAGAAAAAACAACCTTAGAGGTAATTCTTATTTAATTAAATTAATTATAAATAATATATGTCGATCTCTTTTTTCTTAGTTCCGATGTGATTACCCTTTATCTTATTTCTTTGATTCAATTCTGTTGATCACGGTGTTTATTATGCATAGACCTCAGATTGATCATTGACTACAAAAAAAAAAGAAAAGTTGGGCACTGCCCCTAACCACACTTCCACTATGTCTGGAACCTACATGTAATATTAGAGGCAGACACATTATTGTTTATAATTATTTATAAATCATTGGTGATTTACAAATTCATAATTTAGTTTTCAATTCAAGTTTAATCATTATTTTAATCTGAATTATGAGATCTATTTCTTCCTCCATAATTTCTCACAGGTCTAACAGAAATGATTAATTTTTATGATTAAAATATAATCGAGGAACTCATCTGAAGGTGTTGAAGATCCTAGACATACAACACCAGACTACACGCCATGTAATCGGCATTACACACCGTGTAGTCACTTTCAATGCATCAAGATTGATTCAGAGATCAATTCAAGATTTTTTTGTTGATTAGAGTATTAATTACACCATTAGTGCGCTGCATGTTGACCATGATTAAATGGCGCATGGTCAATCAGACTACACACCATGTGGACCATTGAACATAGTGTGTAGTCCCTTTGGGTTAGGGCCGGGCTATGTATTCCATACACGACCTACCTGACTAGAGACCATGTAACATGGAGTCAACACATCATGTGACCCCCTAGACACACTGTGTACTCCAAATTTGTATGCCTCACATGCCTAGTCCCTAGGTGTGTACTTTAGATAGACAACGAAGGGATTACACGCTGTGTAGATTGGATCTACATGCTGTGTACTTTTACCAAATTAAGAAGATTTAAAATAAATAAATATTTAATTAATATCCTTATAATGTTTAGATATGCATATCATGTATAATTTGCATTAAAAGTTTTTACTCTAAGTTAATTTAAGTACACGTTGTGATAGTATGCATTAAATTGTGTATTCCATATGTCACAAGAGTAAAACAGTATATGATTATAATACATGTTTAGTAGATTTGGACGGGTATTCAACTTGTTTCCTCTAAGGTAAATTTATGTACAAAGTTAATTTTAAATGAATTTATTTAATTTTTTTAAAATTATAATAGATGAGAATATCAAGGAAATGCATATAAGGATTAAGATAAAATGATTGATTAATTAAAGATAATAATTAATCAATCTGACCATGATTTATCTAAAATAAGAATGATTAAGAATTGAATGCCATTTTTATCAAATGAATAATTATTTGCATGCATGTGGATGATAATGAGCTAGATCAGACCTTTGTATGTGATTGGTTTCATTTTAATTTATTATTAAATTAAATTGTTGGCTTGTGTGCCTTCTTTCCTCATTAATATGTAGGGCCTGTATGACCATGGTTTCTTTTATGTAAACCCCCCTTTCCCCTCACCTGCGTGTGAGTAAAAGGCATATGTAATGGATGGAGCTTCCAAGCTAGTAGAGGAGGTTCAAGTTTAGAGCCGAGGTGAAACCAATCCAAGGAGATACAAAGGTGGACATGTGGAAAGCTGTAAACACAAACCTCAATGATTCAAGGTGTTTCTCCCCTAGGTCAACGATTAGTTTATTAACTGCTAGATAAACTAACAATTAGTATAAGATCATGATCATACCCTTTATTTTATTTATGTTAGTTTCATGGTTATTTCATTATGGATGTCTTGTCACAATCACATAATTAATGAATTAACAAGCATATAATATGGAACTAAAATAAACCGACTTATGTGTAAATATTATCTAAGACATGGTTAATCACTTAAGTAAATCCTAATTAATATTAACAAGCATGTAATAAAGATAATAATTGTAAATTTATGCATAAAGGATAAAATCCCTAAATAAAATATTAAGTCAAAATCCCTCAATAAAATATTAAGTCAGTATAATCTTTCATTACTTTGTTTAGAATCGAACCATAGTTCAAAGTGCTTGACCAGCCAAAGTTGGGGTGCTTTCAATTATCAGAGAATTCTAATTTGAGGTTTTGGGTTGAATTAACTTGGTTCACATCAAGGGTTGACTGCTAAAGCAGTACTTGGTGAAACTAATAGGCAAAGCTTGAGGAAATATAAATTAATTATTTCAGGATTGGGAAGTCCAATCAACAGATTGAGGAACTATGAGTTAACGCAGTTGGAATTTGGAATGCATACCTAAAACCATTTAAGTTTCTTGACCAGATAAATTTGGGGTAATGGGAATGAGAATATGGATCATTTCCACTAGAATGTCCAAGAAATAGGATATTCTAAAGCCAATGGTGAGGGATATTGGGTTTCAATAAAATAGTGGGAGACTAATAAATATAATATTTATTTATTTGTCTAAATTTTATGAGATAAAGTACTAAAATTATTATCATCTTATTTGTAGAAACAATAATAAAATGACATCAAACATATCATTGTGATCCATATTTTAGAATGAAAACCTTCTCACCAAAACTAATTTCCAAGAGTGGAAAAGGTGTCTACGGGTCATCCTTCATAGTGAAAGGAAAATATATGTGCTGGAAGAACCTTTACCAGTTTCACCTTGAAATAAGGAAAGTGATGAAGAGATATCTCTCTATGAGAAACATCTTAATGATGCTACAAATGTTCAGTGCTTCATGATATCATCCATGTACAATGATCTTCTAAAGCAACATGAGGATATGAATGCCTATAACATGATGTCTCACCTTCAGGATCTTTATCAAGAGAAGGCGAGACAAGATAAATATGAGATCTCTAATACTTTGTTTACAACTAATCTTGGAGAGTATACACTAGCTGAGCCTCATATAGTCAAGCCTATCAACTACATTGAATTTTTGAACATCTTAGAAATTAAATTCCCAAATGAGTTACATACAAATCACATACTTTCATCATTACCCAAGACCTTATCCAACTTTATTTTTAATTACAATATGAACAATAATGAGAAGATTCTTCCAGAACTTATTACTTTAATTCTCCAAGTGGATAAGGAAATGGGGTGTGACAAACCCACAGTACTTATGGTGAATAATAAAAGTAATAACAAGACAAAGGGGCCTAATACCTATAAACAATCTAAATCTCCCGAGCACCATACTTCCAAGAAGAAGAAGATCCAGAGGCAGGGCAAGGAAAATAAGGTGGTATGTTTTTAATGTGGAAAGTTAGTCCACTAGAATAGGAACTACGCCCAGAGTCAAGGGGAATCCAAAGGTGTGTTCATTATCAAGTGTAATCTTTCCATTTCTACACATTGGGTATCCGATACATCTTATGGTGCTCACATCTGTATCCAAATGCAGTAACCAATTAGATTACAAAAAATTTCCAGAGGAGATGTGGATCTACGGACTTCCAATGTTGCAAGGATGGATGATATTTCTATTTGTGACTACCACCTTTCATTTCCAACATGAATGATTTTGGTTTTATGTGATTTTAATTATGTACCTACTGTTACCAAAAACATAATTTCTATATCAAGTTTAGATATAGATGGGTTTATTTTCAAGTTTGAAAATAAAAGTTGTTTCTTTTATAAGGACAACATATGTTATGGTATGACACATTTAAATAATGGTTTGTATATATTAAATTACAAAAACCAAGTGTTTGAAATTGATAATGAATCAAATTCACATGAATCATATAACACCCATCTTTGGAATCACCATCTTGATCATGTAAACGACAAGTGTTTGACAAAGATCCATCAATATGGTTATTTAGACTCATCTGATCTAAAACCACTTGATAGATGTCATGCTTGTTTATAATGAAAAATAAACAGACTACCATTTTGTGGATAGGATTAAAGGGACACATAGATTATGGGATTAGTACACACTGATGTGTGTAGACCATTTTCAGTAGAATCTAGTAGTGGATATTCTTACTTTATAACTTTTACTGATGACTTGAGTAGATATGGATATATTTAATTGATGAGTTATAAGTCTGAGTCCTTTGAGAAATTCAAGGAATTCAATAATTAAGTAGAGAATCATCTTGGTAAGAAGATAAAGAAGCTTCGATCAAATTAAGGTGGAGAATATCTTAACCAAGAGTTTATCAAATTTATATGGGAGTTTGGGATTCTATATCAACTCACTCCACCTTATACACCACATTGGAATGGTGTTAGTAAAAGGAGGAACCGTACCTTTTTGTACATGGTAAGGTCGACGATGAGTCATGCATATCTTCCATTATCTTTTTGGGGATATGCATCACAAATTGTGGCATACACATTAAATTGAGTACCAAATAAAGCGGAAAATGGAACTCCCTTCAAGATATGGAGTATAAAGAAACCTATTCTATCGCATACATGTGTATGGGGATGTGAGGAATTTTTCAAGGATTTCTCAAGAAACAAACTAGAACCTCAGTTCATGTAGTGTATCTTTATAGGGAATCCCAAGGAAATAAAGGGATAATACTAATACAACCCCTTATACAAGAAAGTGATTGTCGACATACAAGTTGTCTTTCTTGAGAGGGAGCACATCCTAAAAAAGGATAGTGGGAGAAAGATTTACTTTTATAAATTTGATACTCAAGATACATAAGAGTTGGTATAGGAACATGTTCCATGGGTCCCCGTGGAAGAAGTAGTTCCTAAAACACAATTACTGTGTAGGAGTGTAAGAGAGGTAAGGAAACCATAGAGATATGGTTTTATAGTCATTGAGGATGGTGACTAATTATTGTTGGATAATGATGAAATAATCTCCTAAAAGGAGGAAGTAGAGAGATCAGAAGATGCAAGATTGCTAGAATATGTGAATTCTGAGATGGATTCCATGTATCAGAACCAAGTTTGGGTTCTGGTTGATGCACTAGTTGCTGTAAATCCTATTGAGTGTAAATGGGTATTTAATAGAAAAATGTAAATAGAAGTTAAATTAAGTACCTATAAAGAAATGCTAGTGGTTAAAGGTTTTAAACAACATTAAGAAATTGACTACAGTGAAATATTTTCACTAGTTTCCATGTTTAAATCCATCAGAATTATATTTTCCATTATAGCTTACCATGACTATGAGATTAGGTAGATGGATGTCAAAACTGCATTCCTTAATGGGAACCTTCATAAAGATGTCTATATGAATCAACCAAAAGGGTTTTTGACTCTAGGTGTTGCCAAAAATATTTGCAAGTTGTAGAGACCCATTTATGGATTGAAGTAAGCATCTAGGTCATGAAACATTTGATCTTATGAATCCATAAAAGATTTTGGTTTTATTAAGAATGAATGTGAGTCGTGTGTTTAAAAAAGGTTTAGTTAAAATGTGGTCATTATCCTAGTAGTATATGTTGATGACATATTACTTATTGGAAATGATGTACCAATATTACAATCTATTAAGGACTGGTTAAACAAGTGCTTATCCATGAAGGACTCAAGTGAAACAACCTACATTCTAGAGATCAAGATCATTTGTGATAGATCCATGAGGTTTCTTGGACTAAGTCAAAGTATATATATTGACCAGATACTAAAGAGATTTAGTATAGAAAAATCCAAGAATAGATTGGTTCCAATGTCACATGGCTTACATATTTCTAAGAAAATGTGTCCTCAAACACAACAAGAGAAAGAGAGAATGAGTAAGATCCCATACTCTTCAATAATAGGATCAATCATGTATTACATGTTATGTACTAGAATTGATGTTTCCTATACACTGAGCATGGTATGGAGATATTAAGAAGATCCTAGAGAACAACATTGGACTACTGTTAAGGTTATCCTTAAGTATCTAAGAAGAACTAAGTATATGTTATTGGTGTATAGAGTAGATGAGGAGCTCACCATTAGAGGTTAAACTGATGCTAGTTTTTAGATAAATTAGAATGATCTGATGTCACAATCAGGATATGTTTTCTATCTCAACAGAGGATCTATGAGCTAGAAGAGTTAAAATCATCTAGTTGTCACTGATTCTACAGTAGATTCCAAGTATATAGTGGCTTTTGATGTAACCAAGTAAGATGTTCAGATTCAGAACTTTTTCCAGGATCTTGATGTGGTACCTAGTAGTAAAGACCCTATCACATTGTATTGTGGTAATACTACAGCGGTGTCTCTTGCAAAAGATCCAAGGTCACACCAAAAAACAAAACGCATACTTTGAAAGTATCACCTCTAGATGTATTTTCATTAGAGGGGTGAAGTTGTAGTGAGCAAAGTACCCACAAAAGAGAACATGGAGGGACCCTTGACTAAAGGTCCATCTCAATAGAAGCATGAGTATCATGTGAGAGCTAGTGGACTGAAGGTTGTTTGCAGTTAGCTCTAGTACAAGTGCGAGTCTGTTAGAGTTGGGGCCCTAAAACAAACTTCTATATACTTTATGATAAACATATATTCATTATTTTTAATATTAATTAACTACTTATCACATCATTATTGTTCTTATGTGTGAAATAGTATGTGATAATATCCTAGGAATAACTGTCACACTAAAAGTTCATAGTAGTTCTCCGCTATGATGAGAACCCAGAAGTGCTATGACTCTATTCTTGAATATATGTTCTATGGCCAGATGATATCATTTTAAGGGACAAAAATGATATAGACTATCAGGGGTAGAGACTCATAGGACTTTGAGGCACCTTCTCATGGTGTACGCCCTTGGTAATATCCAGTAGGATATTATGAGAATGAAACTTGCCAGTAGAAAATCCATATTTATACGTGTCATTGGACGTTCCTATATTTGGACATGTGTATTGGTCCTTAGATTTTAATATTGTTATTAATGGATATTATGAGTCACATGCTTTGATGTATTGAAAAAAACTGCGATGAAAGATATTCATAGTGAGGTAGGATACATTGGGTGTGTCACGAGTAATATTGCCTTAATGGATAATGCGAGAACAGATTTATCCCTTATGTTCATTAATAGAAATTAATATCTTAGGACCTTTGATGGAAATGATATATCCTAAATAAATCCATATCCATGGTGTTTATAGGCAAGTTCTATTTTTGAAAAGTCAAAGAAAGAGATATCGAGCGCATAGGTTGATGACACTAGCATGCAACCTGCTCGCTTAGAGATATTGTGATAAAGGGATTACATTGCATGGTAAACATTCATATGAGGTGACATGTCATTGTAGCATTAACTTCTTTCTATATGGGTGCCTTGGTGTATTTCTAGACTCTAAACTTGGAATTTAGGTAGGTTCATCTAATGCCACTAAGAAAGAGGCCTAGAGGGTCACATGCTAAGTGTATCCAAAATCTCAATTAAATAATATATTATTATTTATTATTTAACAAGTTGAATAAATATTATTCTCATATGTGGTTTAATAATTATTCATATATTCCTGATCACATTTATTCCATCACTAGTTAATCTGGAGAATATATTGTGAGTATAATATTTAATAAATATTTATTTTCTATTTAGTGAATATATTATTTATTTATTTATTGGAGAATAATGCAGTGATATTTATTTAATGAATAAATATACATTATTTAAGGCCCAATAAATATTATGGAGGATTGATGGACTGAGTTTAAGGGTCCAGTGATAAATAATAAAATTGAATATTATTTTATTAAATAATATTTAATTATAATTTTCAAGTTAAGCACATGTTAGGAAATAATAATATTGATATTATTATTCGACATGGGGTTTTTCTAGAATTAATAAAATAAGTAAAGGAACTTGTGAAACTATTTTATTTTAACCCTAGAAATATAAATACCTAATTATTTTATTTTCTCATAAGCCAAGCCAAAAAGTTTTTGTGCACAACGGATTGGAGAAAAACCTCTCAAGCCTAGATAGTTCTTCCTTCTCTAAGAATGCTCTCAAGAACAAGAGTGATCCTCCTCCAATGGATTAAGGAGAAAGCTTTGGAATTGGTTCTCAAGGTGATCAAAGGTGGACAATGCAAGTGCAAGGATCTTTCGTGCTAGCACCCGAAGACTCCTTTAGTGACATCCAAAGATTCTTGGAACACGTGTGGATCACCTCTAGAAGAAATCTACCCTTTATTTCTACAATGCAATGATGACACACCACAAATTTATGGCCGAACGTATCAACGAAGAAAGAATAACCTTGGAGGAAATTCTTATTAAATTAAATTAATTATAAATAGTATGTATTGATCTCTTCTATCTTGGTTCAGAAATGATTACCCTTTGTCTTATTTCTTTGATTCAATTCCATTTATTAGGGTTTTCATCACACATAGATCTCAGATTGATCATCGACTATGAAAAAAATCAAAGTTGGGCACCTCCCCTAACCGTGCTTACATTACGCCAGAAACCTAAAAATCTAAACCTGAAAAAGTCACCCAGTCTATAGACACTAAGTTATATAAGTAGGGTGTGAGTATAATAGCCTAATAGGTAATGACCATAGAGTCTATTCACTTCCTTTCCCAAAACAGACCACACATGCTAGTTTGAAAATATAATATAAAATAGGGGTTTTCCCCATTTTATAAGAAAAGTCAATATCACATTTTAAACCTTTATAAAATACCTTTTTCATTTTTCTTTTAAATGATAATAATCACTTAGAAAACATTTCATCATCCTATGTTGTTGTTGTTGAAAATCCTATTTAAAAACCACTTCCCAAACCCTTTTTAAGAACATCACTTTTTAAATATTTTTGGAAACAATTTAAATAAGGAAACAAAAAACAAGAACAATAATAACAAAATGGTGTGTCCTAAAGGAAAAAAATAAGAAGTGGAACTGAAGTTAAGAGAATAATGGAAAATACCAAATATGTAATCATGAGAAATATAACATAAATCTAGAGTGAGAGAAAACCGTGCAATCAATTCTTTAAGGAAATAATCATAGGAGAGAGACTATATAAATAACCATCTCAATGAAGTGCCATGGGGAGACCCGAAGGTAGATAAGGTCCAGGGAATCCTAGGATCCTTGTACTATCTTGGTGATTAAGTCATACATAGCCTTTCCCATACATGAGTTTCTAGAGAGGATGACTCCAAAGTTACAACGATAACCACATCCATATCATCATGTTGTTTAGTTAGTGTTGTGTCGTATACCAAATGATGAAGAGGGAATACCTTTGCCTAACATACTTTTCCTAGTCATCCCACCTAGGTACCCACAGGTTCCCATGTAATTTACCCATTTTAAACATATCATGTTGTATTTTAAAGTCTTTCTATCACTAAATCCAAACCATTTCCATTTAATATATTCAAAATAATATTTTAAAACCATTTAATTTTTCCAATTAGGGGGAAAAACTTTAAACCATCATGATACATATAATCAACCATAAAATCCATCATTGAACACATATCAAGTGTACATCCATGGGGATTTAGGCAAAATTGTCAAGATTTTAAGCAATCATTTACTTAAAGTGCCAATAGGGTCTTTAAACCATAATTTAAAAAAACATAAATATTTGAAAACTATTTAAAAATCAAATTTAAAAGTTAAGATTAAGTCTCAAAAATTCATTTTTAACATTATACACATATGCAATCACAGACATACAATAAGAGGTATCTGGAACATCAAACCCAAATAAATAACACATAAATAAAATAAACAAACTTAATAAAGTTCCCAAATAATAAAAATACCAATTGACTAATCCCTTGAACCCATGTGTCACCTAATACAATTTAATAAACAACCTAAAATAATTTTAAAATACCCAATTCCTCTATTAGAACTACCATAGATATTTCATCATCCAAAAACATAATTTATTCTTTGATTATAGATAGCAAAGAGGTCAAAATTCACAATAAACCAGTTGTAAATAAATTATAATACCTTAAAAACCTTAATCAATATAAATTTATGTTAGGAACACTTTTGTGTATGAGTTGTATTTGATGTCAACAGTTTTCAATATTGGTCAAAATAAATAAGGAGCTCCAATAGAGGTTGGTTGAAGTGATGATATCTAGAGAATTGTTATTGATTTATAGCACTAGATACCATTATTGGGAAATTCTCCATGTTGTTTTAAATCAAACTATGCATTGTTGATATGTAGCTCACAAATATCATAAGTTTTTTGGAGAACTTGTGATGCAATCCTTATGAAGAAAAGGGGGAGAAAAGTTGATGCCGGTCATATTTAGTTTTTATTAGAAATAATGATGTTGTTGGAGGATAGAGAAGTTGAAGAAATTTCCTTTGAAAATCTAATGATGCTGAAGGTGATCGATTAAAGACTATATATCATGACAGATAAGGTTTGTGATGAAATCAGCTGATTGTTGAAGAAACATGATGACAGTGAAGAATCATGGGTGTTCTTCCTAAAGCAGATATTTAAGGAGTGAATGGTTTGTTGAACGATGAAGGAAATCAGCAAAGAAAGAAAATCATGTACCTCAAAACATAGACTACATACCATGTCCAGGAACGGTTCATGGCCACGTACCATGTAGCAGAAAAGGTACACGATATGGTTTGCGGAACTGTTCGTAGTACCAAAAATGGTTAGTGGTGAAAGGAGTTGTGGTACGCGGGATGGATCATCATTGGCCTAAGATATGCAATACATGGATCAGGAAGGAAAAATGGTATGTATAAGGCATGTGGTTCATGGAAGGAAAATGGTACGTGGTGGAGGATCATAGTACACGGAAGGAGCATAGTCTGCGATGAAGATTGTCCCCCATTGAAAATTTGGGTAAATCAGATTAGCGAAATTTTCAGAGTTATTAGCCTATAAAAGGAGTACTAATCCCATCCTTAATTAGAGAGAAAATTTTAATAGTAAAGATTATAGTTGGTGGAAGAATTTGGATAAGTCCAAAAGAGTTTGTGAGGGAGAATTCCACGAAGAGGATCAGTCCATGGAAGAGATTTGCGTAGGATAAAGTAGTACGAAGAAGACGTAACGGTTCACAGAATTGGGAGAAATGGTCTGCGGAAGAAGGAATTATGTAGAACATGGAAGAAGATGTATATAGAATTAAAAACAATACGCAAAGATAGACTGTGAAGGTAGTTCGAAAAGGAAGAAACAATTTGCAGAATAGGAAGGAATAGTCTACAAAAGAAGGAATTATGCAGAATTAGAAGCTGTACGCAGTCGTGGTATGAAAATGCGGTATACATAGGTAGTATGAAGAGTAGGTGCGGTACGCAAAGCAAGTGCAGTACACGAAGAAGGTATGGTACGCAGAGTAGAGATAGTTCACAGAGGAAGAAGAAACAGTCTGCATAATTAGGTGTAGTTCACGGAAGTGAAGATGGTTCATAGGAGAAGTGGTGGTCCGTAGAAGCAGATATGGTATACAGATGCGGTACATGGATGTGGTGTGCGAAGGTAGTACATGGAGGCATACTGCAAATGAAGAACATGAAGGTGGTACAAATAAGTGAAGTGGGGATGATACTGAGAGGAGAGACGATTCACAGAGAGGTGATCTGTGAACCATACCCAATACATAGTTCTAGGAGGAGCAAGGTGGTTTACATAGGGAAAAAGAGAAGAAGGAGTGTGGACAAATTATATTAAATTATTCAGGACATATTAACTGTGATGATACTAAGCTAATATGGTCCTTATTGTTTTGAAAATCACAAGGGGAGTTTGTGATTCTAGCAAGAATAAGAAGAAGTTTCAGTGTAATTGGTTTTGTAGTAAAGAAGAAGGATAAGAAGACTATGCATCTTTCAAGTTTTCCGTTAGGAAAAAAGAAGAGGGTTACTTGCATGCTGATAAGAAAGTAACAAGTAAAGAGTAGAATATCAAGCAGTAATGTGACATCCAACAGGTCTCAATAAGTGGAAGACTCTATTGGCGTTTCAAACCCTATTTAATACAGAGAAAATTGTCTTGGGAGGAAGTATAAAGAACCTACAAGGAGATGAAAGTTGGACTAGGTTGTCACCAATTCAGGGAAGAGGATTGTTTCCCTCTCCCCTCCAAAGTGTAGGGACTCATACTGACTAAATAATTATTTTCCTAGTAAAACCATTGTAATAGTTACTACATTATAATGGAGAATCAATTTATTGGTGATTACCATACATGGAAGGGATTTAGATGATCTTATTGAGAAGTGAAACTTGTAAAAATATCATATGCCATTTTTTTACTTCCTTTTATTATTTCATATGACAGGGAAAAGAGAACAAGAGAATCAAGATCATAATAGGTCAAGAGGTATAGAGATAAAAAGTTGGAATTTTTTTAAAAAGTCCCCAACACTGATTCACCCCCTCTTAGTGTTAGGTATATCCCAAACTGGTCATCTCAATTGGTATCATAGGGAAATGTTCACCTCTATTGGATTCTTTACATTGGAGATATTCTCTTTTGAAGACTTGAGTTTCTTTCCGGAGTCAAAAATAAAGTGCAGTTTCAATGAAGATTTAGTTATCTATGAGCCAGATTCTATATATTTAAAGACCCTAATGAATAGGAAAAGGAAATATAAGAGAAATCTGAAGAAGAAGTCCCTCTTATCCAAAGAATAGGAAATATTTGTTTCTCCATACCTTGTTGATAATGAATACATATTAGACATGGAAATTAATGAGCATGTGACTCAAGTTCCCACCAAGAAGATGGAAAACCTTCCTACCTCAAGTGATCAAGGGGTATGTGTTAGTACATTTGGAAATTATTCTCATGATGAAAATACTAGCACAAGTGGCGATGATCAATCTACAACCTCTCAAGAACTATCAGTTGATAGATTAAGAATGACTCTACATGGTATTCCTGAAGAAAGTGAATCCCTTGTTTGTGGAGTATTTCAATGTATGTAGGAAGAGATCACCCAACTGGAAGAAGATATTGATGTTTTTGAGAAGGTCTTTCAAGAAAAAATTTGTGAATGTTTACAACTCTCCAGAGAAGTTGGAGCCTTTGAAGTAAAAAAGAGGGAATTTGAAATGAGTTCCTAAAAATGGCTCAAAGAAATTGAAGAGAAATATATATCCAATAAGGCTCTAAAAGAAAAGGTCCATGCACTTTAAGTGAAATTAAAGAAGAGCACCGAAGTCAAGGGTTTACATTTGGATGAAAATTCCAAGAAGATCAAGGAACTTGACTCTTTGTTACAAAATAAAGTTCTCATGCATGAAGAGGAAGTTGAAAGATTGAATAAGGCATGCGAAGAGAATATGATCATGATTGAGGATAAGAAAATCACTCTCAATATGAAATGTCTTGACATGGAAGCTCAGTTGGCCAACTTTGAGAAGACACATATTGAGTCTTCACAGAAGAAGGAAACAATATCTGTTGGAACTCAATGACCACTGGAGGATTCTAAAATTGAAAGACCCCCCAACATGTGATAATAAGATCATGACTTCACTCAATGATCCATCATAATAAGCTAAGAAAGTAATGGTACCATCCAAACCATCTTGTAATCATGCTTCTAAATATGTTTCCACAAGAAGTGCAGGTTGTAAGAGAAATTCAAAATAAGTATGGATGAGGAAAGATGATGAGATGCCTACCACCATGTCTAGGGGGGATAAGAAGAAGAATATAGAAGATGGTTCCCCAGATAGAGCACATACAATCAAGAAGTCAAGATTTGTGGGTCAATGTTGGTGCTGCAATAGATTTAGGAATTGTACATTAAATTTTTGGTACAATCCTTAAAATAAAATAGAACAAAGGAATCCCATATCAAAGGGGAGAAAGCCAGAGAGGAAGAAGAAACATCTATAGATCCATAAGCATATGTATATTGCAAACAGATTTGGAATGCTTAATAACATTTGTGATGTATGTAATGGCAGTGATCTCAAGGTTGGTGCATGCTCATCTCAACATACATCCAAAGTTGATAAAAAGAAAAGACCACAAAATTTGGCTAGGAATGAATATGCAACCTTGGGAAGAGATCAAAATAATGTTACAAAAATAAATTATCCCAAGAAGATTCTAAGAAGGAAAGGTTAGAAGTCCCTATATTCTAAATCCAAGAAGGTGGAGGGTGGTGCATCCAGAATAACTTCCAAGAAGGATGAAAATTAAAGGAATCCATGGGTAAAGTCCAAACATTATGCCTTATTCCCGGGTGACATGTTGCTTATCTAGACATAAGGTTTGGAAAGAATAAGAAAATGGAAGATGCACAATCTAAGTATAGTGAAAAAAGTAAAAAGAATATTCCACATGAAGAAAATAAAGATCTTTGTGAGAGGTGCAATAAGGCTGGTCACACTATTAAAAATTTCATTATACTTATTCTAGCTCAAGAAGAATTTATTAAGAAGATGAAAGTTGCACCAGGAGATACAAGTGATTTAAAATATCTTAAAGCGAGAAGGCTAACACACAAAGAAATGGAAGAAGTAATAAGATCCACACAACCATAATCAGAATTTAAGATTAAATGTGCAAGTGTAAAGGATGGAGAAAATGGAGCATCTTGGTTGAGAAAACCATCTCAACCTTGTTTTTCACATTGATGAAGCAAGTAAGATCCACCTTATTCCCTTAAATCTTCATGTATTGTATTCATTATTATAATATAGGGAATTGAAGGTGAATCAAGCTCTGAGGGGAGAACTTGAGAATTAGTGATGAGAAGTGTTCCCTTAAGGGGGAGACAAATGAAGAAGTTTCTAGAGTAATTATCTCAATTAGTATCAACCTCAATTGGTATCAAATTCAATTACTCTGAAAATTTCTTGAAGATAATTTCATTGGAAAAGGTATGTCATTTCTAAATCTCCTATCCTTAGTTACTCAAAATAAAGATAATTCTACAAAGGGGGAGAAACTAAATTACTCAGTGACATAAGAAGAATGGTAGTGCCCCAAGGTCACTTATCCTACCTATTACACTTGAATGTTTTTTATCCATATGTTGAAGTGAGTGCAGGAGATTCATGTGATAATTTCATATCATACTTATTATATTCAGCCTAGAATGAAAGTGGAAAACCCTCGAAGACAAGTATATAAGTTATCATCTAATGAGGTATCACGATCAGTGGATAATGGACAACTATGTTGTCTAAATAAAATCCTCTTTTTTTTCTACACTGAGCATTGCTCAAGTATACTTAGAGTAAAATGATTGATGGAACATTTCTTAAGTATGTAATGATACCCTCTCTACCACAAAATTTGTATTTTTTTCAATAAGGGGGAGATAAAGTGAAATGAATGTTTTAAAGAAGTAAAGGGGAGAGAGAAGATTCATATTTTGACATTAGCACATTCATTTGGAGAGAAATTTTAAGTATTGACTACAAATACAAAGGGGGAGATTATTAGGACCACTTTTGTGTATGATTTGTATTTTTTGTCAATATTTTTCAATACTAGTCAAAATGAAGAAGGATCTCCAAAGTTAATGGAGGTTGGTTGAAGTGCTGATGCCTGGAGAATTGTTAGGGATTCATAGCACTGGATGCCATGCTTTGGAAATTCTCCATGTTGTTTTAAATCAGACGACGCATTACTGATATGTAGTTCACAAATATCATAAGTTTTTTTGGAGAACTTGTGATGTAAGCCTTATGAAGGAAAGGGGGAGAAAAGATGATTCCAATCATATTCAATTTTGATTAGAAAGAATGATGTTGTTGGAAGATAGGAAAGTTGCAAAACTTTCCTTTAAAAATATAATGATGCTGAAGGTGATCGATTAATGACTATATATCATGACAGATAAGGTTCATGATGAAAGTAGCTGATTGTTGAAGAAACAAGATGATAGTGAAGAATCATGGCTATTCTTCCTAAAGAAGATATTTAAGGAGTGAATGGTTTACCGAACGGTGAATGAAATATGAAAAGTAAGAAAACTACGTACCTCATAACATGGACTATGTACCATGTCCATAAATGGTTTGTGGCCACATACCATGTAGTGAGAAAGTCACACAGGACAATTCGTGGAACAGGTCGTGGTACCGAAAATGGTTCACGACAAAAGGAGTTGCGGTATGTGGGATGGATCATCATTGGCAGAAGAGATGCAGTACATGGACTAAGAAGGAAAAATGGTATGTAGAAGGCTTGTTGTTCATGGTAGGAAAATGGTACATGGTGGAGGATCATAATACGTGGAAGGAACATAGTCCACAGTGAAGATTTTCCCACATTGAAAATTTGGGTAAATCAGAGTAGTGAAATTTGTAGAGTTATTGGCCTATATAAGGAGTACTAATCCCATCTTTAAGTAGAGAGAAAAATTTAATAGTAAAGATCATTGCTGGTGGAAGAATTCAGCTAAGTTTGAAAGAGTTCATGAGGGATAATTCCACAAAGAGGATCAGTCTGTGGAAGAGATTCTATGTAGAATAATGTAGTATGAAGAAGATGAAACGGTTCACAGAATTGGGAGAAATGGTCTACGGAAGAAGTAATTATGAAAAACACAGAAGAATCAGTATGCAGAATTGAAAATAGTATGCAAAGTAAGACCATGGAGGTAGTCCACAATAGAAGAAACAATTTGCATAATATGAAGGAATAGTCTGCAAAAGAAGGAATTATAAAGAAGTAGAAGTTGTATACGGTAGTGGTACGCAAAGGCAGTACACAAAGGTTGTATGTGGAGTAGGCATAGTATGTGGATCAGGTGTGGTGCATGAATCAGGTGCAGTACATGGAGTAGAGAAAGTTCGTGGAGGAAGAAGAAACAGTCTGCAGAATCATGTGTAGTTCACAGAAGCAAAGATAGTTCGTAGGATAAGTGGTGGTCCACATAAGCAGAGCTGGTATGTGGATGTGATACATGAATGTGGTGTATGGAGTTAGTACGTGGAGTTAGACCGCAGATTCAGAACACAGATGTGGTACACAAAAATGAAGCAGGGATGGTACCTAGAGGAGATATGATTCATGGAGAGGCAATCTGTGAACCATACCTGGTACACAGTTCACGAAGGAGCAAGGTGGTTCACGTAGGGAACAAGAGAAGAAGAAGGATCATGGACAACTTATATTCAATTATTTAGGCCATATTAACTATGATGATGCTAAGCTGAGATGGTCCTCATTGTTTTTACAATCACAAGGGGAGTTTGTGATTCTAGTAAGAAGAAGAAGAAGTTTCAATGTAGTTGGTTTTACACTAAAGAAGAAGGAGAAGAAGATTGTGCAGCTTTCAAGTTTGTTGTTAGGATAGAATAAGAGGGTTACTTGCATGCTATTAAAAAAGTAACAAGTAAAGAGTAGAAGATCATGCAGTAGTGTGACATCCAACAAGTCTCAACAAGTGGAAGACTCTATTGGCATTTCAAACCCTATTCAATATGGAGAAGACTATCTTGAGAGATAGTATAAAGAACCAGAAAGGAGCTTCAAGTTAGACTAGGTTGTCACCAGTTCAGGGAAGGGGATTATTTCCCTCCCCCCTCCAAAGTGTAGGGAATCACACTGACTAGAGATTGCTTTCCTAGTCAAACCATTATAACAGTTACTATATTATAATAGAGAATCCATGTATTGGTCATCATCATTGTTAGGTCCACAAGGCTGAATACCCTGAGAGGGGGGGTGAATCAGGGTATGCCAAATTAAAAATTAATGCCCGTTCTGATCTTGTTTCGCTATTAAGAAAAACAATCTTCTCTCTCTCTCCTGTTGCACAAAGTAAAAAGAAAGTAAAGCATGCACATGACACAACAATTTTACTTGGTTCACCGCAAAGGGCTACGTCCAAGGAGCATACGCCGATAGGTTGCCGGTCATACCAAGTCCACTAAACTTCACTAGCTGTGGATTACAATGTTCAGGCTAGATCAATTCTATGCCCAGGCTCACTGCCTATACAAGGTTTAGGGTCAGCTCACTGCTTTCCCAAGGGTCACTCCCTGTTTCTCTCTCTCTGGCTCACTGCCGGTGGAGAGGATCACCTTCTACCTCTTCATAAGCTCACTGCTCTTGGAAGGGAATCCACTCACAGTTTATAGACCTGTAGGTCTCTTCATTTTCATGAAGTAATGCATCCTTAACTGTAGATAAATGCTCTGTTGAAGTCCAACTTTCATCCACTGATGAATATCACTTTGCCTCTGACCACTGGGAAACTACTTTTGGAAACACCTTCGCAAAGCACCCTACTTCGCGAAGCTCCCAATTTCACGAAGATCAAACAAGCCTTCGCGAAGCTCCTGCCTTTTCGCGAAGCTCTCTCGCGAAGCTCTCTCGCGAAGCTCAACTCGTTGCAAAGCAACTTCTCTCGTGAAGCTCACTGAGCCAGCGCGAAGCACACAACTTTCGCGGAGAAACAATAGCCGCCGCGAAGCTCCCCTTTCGCGAAGCACACTGCCTTCGCGAACCACCTTCGCAAATCAAGAGCGAATGATCTTCTATGAAAATGATCTCTCCTTCACTCGAAGGGGTCGGCCTCTATTTATAGGCGATTCCACCGACCCTCGTCCCTTCCACGCGAAGTCAACACCACGTCATCTCAGATCGCGAAGCTCCAAAGTTTCTGCCGGAATTCTGTCCAAATCGTGAAGCTCCACGGCAATCTTCCGTTCGCGGAGCTTGACGTAGTCGCGAAGAATCACCGTTAACATACCTTCGCGACTTCGCCGCGAAGCTCCCTCGCGAATCCCAACATTCCTTCGCGCCTTCGCCGCGAAGCTCACTCGCAAAGCCCTTCACTGCCACGATGCGCTTCAGCCTCTGCCATTCGCGAAGCTTGACGTAATCGCGAAGCATCACCGCCTCTATTCTTCTGGTCTTCGTGATTTCCAAACCATGAATCATATCTTCGCGAAATTCATACCTTTTCCATATGAAATTATGCTCTTCATGGAAATCCACTTTTCGCGATGCTCACCAAACTCCAAATTTTGGACCCCAAAAATTTGGCAAACACTGGGAAACGGTGCCACCTTGTACTGCTCTTTTGTACCGCCTCCAGATCGTCCGTTCCTTTGTCATCATTATTTGTCAACAAGGATTGTCAACAAATTCTTGGGAACTCGACAATTCTCCATAAAAACCTGCTTTGTCAACAAACACAATCAACCCAAAAATACTGCAATGTTACCTTGAGGGATTTTTTCCCAACAATCTCCCCCTTTGGGTTTGTTGACAACTCTTCACAACTCTACTTAGAATGATTTTCTGCACTTTGATACCTCACTGAGTCTTCTTCCAGTCACTACCACCATTCGACTCTTGCGATTCTGATAGCGTTCAAGGATTCACTTAACACGTACTCTAAGCCCAAATGAGCATTGCTCTGTGTGAGAAACAAGAGTAGTATGAAAAGTTCATCAATGAATCACTTCATGTCAGACCCCAATTGTCGATTCCAACCTGATACCAATTCTTAAATTGATACCAATTTTTGAACCACACTGATACCAATTGGTGAATAGCTGGACACCGTCTCACACCATTCCAACACCACTGTTCTGCTTTTATCACGATCCTCAGCTGTCGTGATTTCTATGCTTTGATCGATCACTTCTAGCATCGTCAGATTTTATACTCTCCCCCTTTCTCATTTCTCCCCCTATCTGGCTGCTCCACTGGTCAGCTTCTCCCCGTATCAATTATGATTTATCAACTCTCCGCACTATCTCCCCCTTGAACAATCACTATTTTCTCCCCCTTTAACAAACAATTTTCTCCCCCTTTGTCAACGAACCCAAAGGTCATTCCTTTGCAGTCTGTAACAGAGTAGAGAAGACATTAGCACAGTAGGGAAAACACATCATACCTCGGGGAGAGGGGGGAGGGGGTCCCACATCCACACTATTTCAAGTGTGGGGAATCGAATGAACTCCCAGAGCCAGTCGATGCCTCTCAAAAGCTTCCTTGGGTAAGGCCTTGGTCAGAATGTCTGCAACCTGTAGCTCTGTAGGCACATACTCCAACTTCACGATTCCCTGCTCAACCTTCTCCTTGATAAAATGATACTTAATCTCAATGTGCTTTGTCCTAGAATGATGGATGGTATTTTTGCTAAGATTTATAGCACTTGAGTTGTCGTACTGGATTCCGATCGGAGACTTCACTTCAACTCCCATATCTTCAAGCTGCTGCTGCATCCACAATAACTGTGTGCATGCTTGAGTGGCCGCAATATACTCAGCTTCTGCGGTGCTTAATGAAATGCAATCTTGCTTCTTGCTTAACCAAGAAATACACAATCCACCAAGATAGAAAGCACCACCTGACGTTGATTTCCTATTATCCGCTGAACCAGCACAGTCTGCATCAGTATATCCCACTAACTCTGTCTGAGATTTATCAGTATATGTCAAGCCGAAATCCACTGTGCCTTGGATATACCGAAGTATTCTTTTCACTGCAAGCATGTGGCTTTCCTTGGGATTACTCTGATATCTCGCTGCTTGGCATGTAGCAAAAACAATATCAGGCCTTGTTGTAGTTAAGTACAATAGACTTCCAATGATTTGCCTGTATTCTGTGATATTAACTGCCTTTCCATCCTCATCTTTTGATAATTTCATCCAGGTAGCAACCGAAGTCTTCATCTCCTTGGAATTTTCCATTCCAAACCTTCTCAGGACCTCCTTGGCGTATTTAGATTGAGAAATGAATGTTCCATTCCTTCCTTGTGTCACCTGTAGAACAAGAAAAAACGTTATCTCTCCAATCATTGACATTTCAAACTCATTTTTCATGAATTCGGAAAACTGTCTGCACTGAGCTTCATCTGACCCGCCAAATATTATGTCATCGACATAAACCAATACCATCATCCTTTGATTACTTTCATGGATGAAATAGAGGTTGTAATCAACTCCTCCACGCTGGAAACCAAGCTTCTTCAAGTACTGATCAAGCCTTGAGTACCATGGCCTTGGTGCTTGTTTCATCCCATACAATGCCTTCTTCAGCCTGCAAACTTTGTTCTCATCCTCATGAATGAGAAAACCATCTGGCTTCTCAATATACACCTCCTCTTCTAGAACCCCATTCAATAATGCGGATTTGACATCCATCTGGAACACTTTGAACTTTCTTTGCACTGCGATGGCTAGGAATAATCTTATTGTCTCTAGCCTTGCAACCGGTGCAAATGTCTCATCAACATCAATTCCCTCGATCTGGGAGTACCCCTTGCACACTAGACGTGCTTTGTTCCGAATCACTGTGCCATCTTCATTCATCTTGTTGCGATAGACCCATTTGGTCCCAATGACATTCTTGTCTGCTGGCCTCGAAACATTATCCCATGTCTGGTTCTTCTCAATTTGATCAAGCTCTTCATTCATAGCCTGAACCCAGTTTTCATCTTCAGCTGCATCAGAAAAACATTTTGGCTCCACCTGAGATAAAAACGATTTTTGCTGTAATGATTTCATTCTTCGAGTCTGAACTGGAGTTGTCTGATCACCAATGATATTTTGCCTATCAATTTCAGCGCGACTCTTTGGCTTCCTTGTAGATACAGACTTGACACTTTCTTGTTCATCATTAGTATCTTCTTCTGAGTTAGCCTCTGCCACTTCTGCTCCCCCTGTGTTGCTTACCTCATCATCACTTTCATCCAGAAACTGTTCACTGGGTCGTTGAGCAGTCTGTTCATTTTTGACTATAGTGACATCATTGCTCTCAACAATTTTTCCTAGCCTCTTGTTAAAGCATTTATATGCTTTGCTTTTCCCTGAATAGCCAAGGAATATCCCTTCATCTCCTCATGCCTCAAACTTCCTATAATGTTCTTTGTTGAGAATGAAACACTTACTTCCAAAGATTCAAAAGTATTTCAACGTTGGCTTCTTTCTATACCACAGTTTATACGGAGTCTTCCCTTGCTTCGGACATAACAGAGACCTGTTTGAAACAAAGACCGATGTCAAAACTGCTTCCTTCCAAAATTTCTCTGGTAGGTCCTTATCAATGAGCATTGTTCTGGCCATGTTGTTGATGATACGATTTCTCCTTTCAACCACTCCATTATGTTGGGGAGTTCTTACTGATGAAACTTGATGCCTTATCCCATGTTTCTCGAGATAGTTTTCAACCTGACTGTTTGTAAATTCCGTACCGTTATCAGTATGAAACTTCAGAATTTTCTGCCCAAGCATCTTTTCCGATTCCCTCCTGTACTGCTTTATGCAACTGAACACCTCTGTCTTATGGGTAATGATGAATACCCAGGCCATTCTACTATAGTCATCAATGAAAAGGACATAGTACCTTTTCCCATCTATAGCTCGTGGTGAGATAGGTCCACATACATCAGCATGCACCAATTCGAGCACTCCAGTTGCTTTTTGTTCCTTTGGCCTGTATGTCTTCCTGATGATCTTCCCTTGTTGACAAGCATCACACGTATGAGTGCGATCATGTGATAGTTTGGGAAGGTCTCTAGCAGCATCACACTTTACCAGATCTTCCATAGATGGTTGACATAGATGACCAAGTCGCTTATGCCACAACTGATTTTCTTCTTCTCTGGATAAAAGGCATGAATCTTCTTCCACACCTACCAGGTAAAGATTCCCCTTTGTTCGTTTTCCCTGTAGAATGACTATTCCATCTTTTGATTTAACAAAACCCATCTTCTTGGTAAATAGGATAGAGTGCCCAGAGTCTCATAGTTGACTGACGCTAAGCAAATTATGACTGAGACCCTCTACCACCAAGACATCAACACGTCTCATTTCTTTGCCCCTAAACTTGGCTTTTCCTGAGCCAACAATCTTCAGGCCTTCATCATTTCCAAATTTGACAACTCCTTCTTTGTCATATTTTATTCCTGTAACCAGATCCTTGTTGCCTGTCATGTGGGATGTGCAACCACTATCAAGGATCCACACACCAGAACGATCTGATGCTTTAAGGGCAATTTCAGCAACTACGGCCTTCTCAATTTTCTTCTTCCTGGTCCATACTTTTTCTTTCATACTCGTCATGGATTGAGGCTTCTGTTCTTTCTTAGAGTATGATGGACCAGCTTCATCTTGCAAAACTGCAAATCTGTTTTGAACTTTTAACTCACTTGTCGGTTTACTGATCTGCTGCTTGCGAACATTTTGATTCTGCTTTGGCACATTTTTCTGAATGGTCGGAGTGCAGTACCTAGCCATGTGTCCAAATCCTCTGCACCAAAAACAGTGTCCTTCAAAATATGTTCTGGAAAACCATTCTCTGTTTGGATGCCATCTCTTTTCTTGTTTCCTTTGATATCTTTTGGCTATGGAACACACATACTGTGAATGTCCCATCTTTCCACAACAATAACACCTGATATAAGGTACATTCCTTCATGTTACTTCAGCACTATGAGTTTCCCCTTGGGATCTCTGAGTATTCTCATTCTATTTTGTGCTCAAATCCACTTTCAATCTCGGGACAGGTGCTTGCGGTCTAACTTCAACTGCCACAAATTTGTGTTTCTGATTAAGCCATGACTCAACCTTAACTTCTGAGTTCAATTGCTGCTTCTTTCCTGCTGAAATACTAGGCTCTTCTTTCTTCTTTTCAGTCTTCATAATGACCTGATTTCCCAAGAATGTTTTGGGATTCAAAGGTTTTTCCTGGTCTTTAACTTTTCTCCACAGACCGACAACTTCCTCTTCAAGCTCTTCAATATGCTTGACGTGATCTTTCACTTTTCAACTCAAGCAATCGATCTCCCTTTTCTGCTCTTCAATCTTGAGCTTATGCTCATCAACCTTTTCTGTGCACTCTGGCCTGGAAGACTTAAGATTTTCAATTTCTTTCTCAAGCTCAGACTTCTCTTCTTCTTGTTGTTGCATGTAGAGTTTGACATCATGTACTATCTTTTTGGCTTTCTTTGTTTTTGCTCGCCAAACATCTATCTCTTCAAGAGCTGCTTCTAGTTCAGCTTCCATGTCAACTCTCCCTTCAATTTCTTCTTCTTCTTCATCAGTTTCAGTTTCTTTCTTTTCTAGAGCACTACTGGCAACACCCACTATCACATTTTTTCCACGATCTTTGCAGTTTTCTATCTCTTCAACTTGTTCACCCTCAGACTCAGCTGAACTATCTATTTCTTGTGAAAGTAGATTCTTCTTCTTAAAGAAATTTCTCTTGAACTGCTTCTTCCCTTTCACATAGGCTGAAGATTTTTTCATGGGAGTCTCAACTTCATCTTCATCGGTTTCTTCTTGAAACTTTTTGGGGCATCTTGCGGCAAGATGACCAACCTTTCCGCATCGAAAACATGCTAGTGGAAGTTTCTCTTTAAACTTTCCTTTTCCTCTTTGCAGATTTGAAGAAAGGAACGACATCACCTCATCTGACTCTTCTTCCTCCTGAGAATCTTCAATAGTGAGCCTCTTCATGGCCTTAAATGCCACCTCTTTGGATTTCCCCTTTTCCACAGCATCGTTGTCATCATTTCTCATTTCATATGCAACAAGAGTGCTGTGTAGGTTATCCAATGTTAGCTCTTTCGGATCTTTATCTTCCAAAACAGAAACTTTCGGATTGAACCGAGGTGGAAGATTTCTCAAGATGCGCTTTACGATTTTAATGTCTTCGATAATCTCACCAAGACCCCGCATGTCTTCTACCACAGCATTTACCCTGTCAAAGAATGCATCAACAGACTCATTCGAGTTCATTCTCAGATCTTCATACTTGTTCCACAACACTTGCAGCTTTGCCTCTCTGACTTTTGTATCCCCTTCATAAATATTCAAAAGCTTTTCCCACATGGCATGTGACATTTTGCATGACATCACCTTTGTATAGATGGGATTAGAGAGGGCTACCCCTAAGACATTGATTGCTTTGGAATCAACATCCAACTCTTTGTGCTCAGCTTTTGATAATGCACCACTAGTAATATCAGCTGTGATACCATGCATAGCTGCTGAAAACACATCCATTACCAAAGATCAGAAATAGTGTTGCATTCGATTCTTCCATATATGAAAATTACATCCGTCGAAGATCGGAATCCCTCTATGATTAGTGACCTCCATTTGAGAGAAGAACAACTGTCAACCTTCCCTCTGATACCAATTGTTAGGTCCACAAGGCTGAATACCCTGAGAGGGGGGGTGAATCAGGGTATGAAAAATTAAAAATTAACGCCCGTTCTGATCTTGTTTCGCTGTTAAGCAAAACACTCTTCTCTCTCTCTCCTGTTGCACAAAGTAAACAGAAAGTAAAGCATGCACAGGACACAACAATTTTACTTGGTTCACCGCAAAGGGCTACGTCCAAGGAGCATACGCCGACAGGTTGCCGGTCGTACCAAGTCCACTAAACTTCACTAGCTGTGGATTACAATGTTCGGGCTAGATCACTTCTATGCCCCGGCTCACTGCCTATACAAGGTTTAGGGTCAGCTCACTGCTTTCCCAAGGGTCACTCCCTGTTTCTCTCTCTCTGGCTCACTGCCGGTGGAGAGGATCACCTTCTACCTCTTCATAAGCTCACTGCTCTTGGAAGGGAATCCACTCATAGTTTATAGACCTATAGGTCTCTTCATTTGCATGAAGTAATGCATCCTTAACTGTAGATAGATGCTCTGTTGAAGTCCAACTTTCATCCACTGATGAATATCACTTTGCCTCTGACCACTGGGCAACTACTTTTGGAAACACCTTCGCAAAGCACCCTACTTCGCGAAGCTCCCAATTTCGTGAAGCTCAAACAAGCCTTCGCGAAGCTCCTGCCTTTTCGTGAAGCTCTCTCATGAAGCTCTCTCGCGAAGCTCAACTCATTGCAAAACAACTTCTCTCGCGAAGCTCACTGAGCCAGCACGGAGCACACAACTTTCGCGGAGCAATAATAGCCGCCGCGAAGCTCCCCTTTTGCGAAGCACACTACCTTCGCGAACCACCTTCGCAAATCAAGAGCGAATGATATTATATGAAAATGATCTCTCCTTCACTCGAAGGGGTCGGCCTCTATTTATAGGCGATTCCACCGACCCTCGTCCCTTCCACGCGAAGTAAACGCCACGTCATCTCAAATCGCGAAGCTCCAAAGTTTCTGCCGGAATTCTGTCCAAATCGCGAAGCTCCACGGCAATCTTCCGTTCGCGAAGCTTGACGTAGTCGCGAAGAATCACCGTCAACATACCTTCGTGACTTCGCTGCGAAGCTCCCTCGCGAAGCCCAACATTCCTTCGCGCCTTCGCCGCGAAGCTCACTCGCAAAGCCCTTCACCGCCGCGATGTGCTTCAGCCTCTGCCATTCGCGAAGCTTGACGTAATCGCGAAGCATCACCGCCTCCATTCTTCTGGTCTTCGCGATTTCCAAACCATGCATCCTATCTTCGCGAAATTCATACCTTTTCCATATGAAATTATGCTCTTCATGGAAATCCACTTTTCGCGATGCTCACCAAACTCCAAATTTTGGACCCCAAAAATTTGGCAAACACTGGGAAACGACGCCACCTTGTACTGCTCTTTTGTACCGCCTCCAGATCGTCCGTTCCTTTGTCATCATTCTTTGTCAACAAGGATTGTCAACAAATTCTTGGGAACTCGACAATTCTCCATGGAAACCTGCTTTGTCAACAAACACAATCAACCCAAAAATACTGCAATGTTACCTTGAGGGATTTTTGCCCAACAATCATACATGGAAATAATGTAGCTGATCTTATTGAGTATTGAACCTTGTAAAAATATAATGTTCCATTTTTACTGCTTTCTATTATTTCATGTGGTAGGGAAAAGAGAACAAGTGAATCAAGATCCTAATAGGTCAAGAGGTAAAAGGATAAAAAATTGGAATTGGTTTAAAAATTCCCCAACACTGATTCACCCTCTCTCAGTGTTAGGTATATCTTAAGCTATTCCTCTCAATTTCTAAATCCAATTTAATTCAAATGAAATTTATAATTTTAAAGGAAACCAATTTGAAGCATGCAAGCACATGTGACATATTAGGTAAAAAAAATTCATGGAAACACCTACCTAGAACATGCACAGATAAAGAAAACCCTTCAAATAAAATGAAAGGAAGACCCAAGTAGGAGATCAAACATCCTACATAATATGACCAAAATAAATCAAAACCTGAAACCCACCTAGGATTCAACCTAGTGTGAGTTACAGTAATAGGGAAGGAGGAAAACTGAAACAAAAAAGAAGAAAGAGGAGGAGGAGGAGGAGGATACTTGACATGAGGATATTTGCTTGAAAATTAGAAGAAGAGGAGTTTGGAATAAAGGGAGTAGGTGAGGGGGGTCATGTGTAGGGCCCTACTCAAGGAAAACATCATGTAAAATGGGATAGAGGTGGGGTAGGGGGTTGATTAGGGGTAAAATAAGTGGAGGGTTTATTTTGGATTTTTTTTAAAATTTGGGAACAACGCACAGTTGAAACATGGTTTATCAAACTGTGCACTGACCATAAACTCTTCACTAGGGAACATTGGGGAATCTGCATGGTTTGGCTGAACAATTTGGGAAACCATGTGTTTACCATGTTAAATTCCACTATTAAACTGTTGACACATGTGGATTTTTTGTATGGTTTCTACTAATCATGTGCCTATGATGAAAACTTAAAAATTTGAAATTTAAAAAGGGTTTAACCTAGAACTCAAAAAAGGTAAATAAATAAATAAAATAATAAAATAAATCAGGATTGGGGTGTGACAATTCTCCCCACTATAAAAATTTTTACCTAAAAAAAGTAACTAAATTCAAAACGAGACAAAGAGACAAGGACTCCCAGCCTAAAGGAACTCATATGGATCACTAGATTAAGGAAAGATCCATAACTTCATCAAACATCCAACTCTTGAAACTTGAAAATGTCAATAAACCTCAAATCACACTCACACCTGACCAAAAAATTGAGAAGCTCCATGAACGGAGACCCAAGATGGGTCTCCCCACCAGTTTTAAACTAGCATGGTGGATTAACCATGTAAAGGTACTTAAAAAGGGCCACTGACTAAAACTTGATCTCTCAGTAGAAGAGGATTAAAAACCCACCAATCAAATGTACATCCATAATCTCTTGAAACAACCACTTACTCATCAAATGAACATAAGGTATCAAGAACTCTAAAAGAGAACACACCCTTAGAATGACTCACAAAGAAATATCCCCAAGATAAGAAGATTAAATCTACTCAAATAATCATGATCCATGAGAATCAACTAATATTATCCCTAAGGAAGCACACTAAACTGAAATCACACCAAGACCTATAATAGTCAATATTCTAAACCCAAAAACACTCAAGACCTTTCTAGGAGGCATACTAAAAATAACAAAGAAACATATTCGCAATTAAGAATATCTCAAACATAAATCATACCTGATCAAAATCAAATCCCAACTCAAAACCATAGTACGATTAAATAAACTACTATGATAATACAAAGCACCAAGGAAAGGAACAAATAAAAAACCCTCTTTTCAAAACCACTTCAAAATCATCCACTTTAATTTTAAAACCTCAAAATCTCACTTAAAAAACAATTTAAAATTACTAAGTACCTTTATTAAAATCATTTACTCACTTTTAAATATCAAACGCTTTTTAATTCATTAAAAAAACCCTTCCCAAATCCCAAGTTTTACTTAAAAATAAATTTTCACCAAATCCCAAATCCTTTTAAACCCATTCTAAAATCTCCCATTTCAATTTCAAATACCAAACTTAATTTTAAAATAAAACAAGGAAGCTAATTTCAAAAACTCAAATACCCTTTTCAAATTCCAAAATTCCACTTTCCCTTTAAATCCATATTTTTATCATAAAAGCCCCATTTATAATTTTTCAAATCCATACCCTTTCCTTTTTAAAACCAACCCATCTAGTTAAAATACTATCTAAAGACCCAATGAATATCATCAAATAACACCAAACTTCCTTAGGAGGGACTAGTGGTTATGAATTAACTAGCCGCATGGTTTTGCAGACCATCTGCCAATCATGAAACCATCACTAAAAGTCATACCGAACCATGTATTCGAGTTCTATATAGTTTGATAGGCAATGTGATCTTACCGTGTGACACTGATTTAACTCCCATTTTCATCCCCCAAAATATATAAATCCTTTGAATAATACCAAAATATGATAAATAAATGAAGGAAACTCAAAATTCAAGACTTAAAGCCTAAATTCCCATGAAAACTTGAGGTCCTGGATGAGTAAGTGCTAGATAGACTCTTCTCATCCCTACCTCCCAAGTTCTGATAGTCCTGCTCCAATATACCATCACATAAAAAATAACAAAGGGTGCTCTGAAACCTAAACCCACTTAAGAACCTATCTCTAATACCACTTTTTCACAAACCAACTCAGGTCATCCCTCTATCGGATTCTCAAGTTTGCTCGTGATATCCTTGAGGCACATTACAGATCGCCACAGGGTGCTGACAAACACCAGGGCATCATATTTAATTTTTGGGAATAATTTCTCCCATAAGATAAATTAAACTACTAGTAGAAAAATGGTCATGAACACTCTGAATGTCATAGGTCCATGTTCTAGTATAGAAGAAAAAAATAAGCAGGATAAAGAAGATAAAAATCAAAATCAAAATTCCCTCAACTCACCCCCAACCCCCGCCACATAAAAATCCACTAGCTTCAACATCCATAAATCTACAAATATAATGCACCACCACTTAAAGAAAAGGAAAAAAATAAAGGGTTGTATTATTTGGCAGATGCTACATAGACATAAAAATATAACTAATATACCTAAAAAAATTATCTCATGTGACCCAAGGTCACACTCCAATCTCAATACCAACCCATTATATGAGTGACTAAGAACTGAATCTGAACCTAGAAAATCCACTCAGTCTATAGAAACCAAGTGGTGTAAGTAGGGTGTGAGCATAATATCCTGATAGGTAATCACCATAGAGTCTATTCATTTCCATTCCTAGAATAGACCACACATGCTAGTTTGAAAATATAATAGAAAATAGGTTTTTTCATTTTATAAGCAAAGAAAATATCATGTTTCCAACCTTTATGAAGACACATTTCCTTTTTTCCCTTTTAAATGAGAAAAATAACTTATAAAACATGTCATTGTACTATTCCACTATTATTGAAAAACTAATTCTAAAACCACTTTCAAATAGTTTTTAAGAACATGCATTTTTAAAGATTTTTGGAAATATTTAAAATAAGTAAAAAAATAAAGAACAATAATAACAATGGGGAACATCATAAAAGAAAAAAAATAAATAATAATTAAGAAGAATTGAATTACAATTGAATAATAGAAAATAAAAAATATGTAATCATGGGTAATATTTAGTAAATCTAGAGTGAGAGAAAACCATACAATCAATATTTTGAAGAAAATGTCATGTAAAAGAGACTACATAAATAACCATCTTAATGAAGCACCATGGGGAGACCCTATGGACACTAAGGTTAGAAGAAACCTAGGATCCTATTACTATATCAATGATCGAACCATACATAACCTTTCATTTGAAGAATCCACTAGAGAGGATTAATCCAAAGTTCTAATAATAAACACATCTATATCATCATGCTATTTAGTTAGTGTTATACCATATAACAAAGTCTAGGGATAGAGGAACTTTGCCTAGCGTACCTGTCTTAGTCGTCCCACCTAGGTATCCCTGGGTTCCCATGTGATTTACCTATTTCAAATATATCACATTCCATTTGAAAGGATTTACATCACTAAATCCAAACCATTTCCATTTAACATATTCAAAATAAGACTTTAAAATCATTTCATTTTTCTAACCAAGGTAAAACACTTTAAACTATCACGAGACATATAATCAACCATAAAATCTATCATTAAACACATATCAAATGTACATACATGGGGATTTAGGAAATGGATTCAAAAATTTAAGTGAACATTTACTCAAAGTGTCAACTAGGCCTTTAAATCATACTTTAAAAAACAAAAATATTTGAAAAATTATTTAAAAAAAATAAAACATCAAGATTAATTCTCAAAAATTCATTTTTAAAACTATAGACATATTCAGTTACACACACACACCCACATATAAACATATATCAGTGAATATATTCACATATTCTCATGTGAATATGTTCATATGTCTATATATATACCCTTATATATGTGTACATTCCCCAAACATGATAAGAGGCATCCAGAACATCAAACACAAATAAATAACACATAAATGAAATAAATAATCTTAATCCATTGAACCCATGCATCACCAAATAAAATTACAGAAACAACCTCAAGTAATTTTAAAATACCCAATTTCTCTATGAAAAACCACTACATATATTTCATTAGCTAAACACATAATTTATTCTTTGAGTACAGAGAGTAAACCAAGCTGAATCCACATAAAACCAATTGGAAATAAATTATAATCACTTAAAAAACATTGATAAATGTACATTTCTAAATCCAATTGAATTTAAATGGAATTTATAATTTTAAAGGAAACCAATTTTAAGCACCCAATCACATGAGACATATTAAGGAAAAAAATCAAGGAAACACCTACTTGGAACATGAAAAAATAAAGAAAACCCTTCAAATACAATGAAAAGAAGACCAAAGAAGGGGATCACACACCCTATAGAGAAAATCCACTAGAAATAAAAACTCAAAATCCACCTAGGGTTTAGCATAGGGTGATTCATGGAAAGAAGGGAGGAAAACCAAAAAAATAAGAAGAATAAGAAGAAGGAGGGGGGATGAAAAGATATAACCTAAGAAGATATTCTTGAAAATCAGAAGGATAGGAGGTTGAAATTAAGGGATAATCTGGGGGGGTTGTGCGTGGAACCTCCCCTGGATAGGTTTCATGTGAAATGGGAGAGGAAGGGAGAGGGTCGATTAGGGATAAAATAAAGGGAGAGGTAGTTTAAAATTTTTAAAAATTTAAAATCTAGGTATGATGCACAGTTTCTGCATGGTTTACCAAACCATGTGCCAACCGTGTTACCTTTACTGAGGTACACCGAGACACTTACACGGTTTAGGAAACTATGAACCAACTGTACAAAACGCTATTGCCAAACTATAGGCACATGTGCATGGGTGCCACACAATTTCTATTAACCATGAACCTGTGCTGAAAACTTAAAAATTTAAAATTTCAAATAGACTCAACCCGGAAAATGGTGAAAAAATTTAAAAAATCAAATAAATAAATAAAATAATAAAATAAATTAGGTTTAGGGTGAAATAATCAAGATGTAATAATGAACTTATTTTCCATGATATTTCTTTTGATGTTGATTGGTTTTACCCTTTTAAATTGGAAACATTTTTTTCATAAAAATTTCAATCAGAAAATCTAGTTGTGAATATATATCCTATCATTGTATCTAGATACTTAATGATTGAGGGTGATTCAAATCCAACACAAATACTCAGTCTTCTTTGGGGTCTATCTTTGTTCATTGCAAGGGTACTATAGGCACATATACAACACAACCAAAAATTCTTAAGTGTGAAATATTCAATTCATGGATATAATCTAATTATAAAGGGGAATATTGATGATATCTTTGTGTCCTAATTTTAATTAGTTATATTTCATGCAAAATTTCATGTCCCCATTCCGAATTGGGTAATTTAGTTTTCATGAGAAGTGGTCTAGCGATAAGTTGTAATCGCTTTATCTATACCATTTTGAGTGTAAGCATGAGCTACACGATGTTCAACATTTATTCCAATTGACATGTAATAATTATTAAATGCATGTGATGAATATTCACTAACATTATCAATATTAATATTCTTGATTTAATAATATGGGAATTGTGCCCTTAACTTTGTTATTTAAGAAAATAATTTGACCAATGCGAGGTTTGGGGTTGATAATAAACACACATGGGACCATCTAGTTGACACATAAATAATAATTATAAAATATCTAAATAGTTCACATGGTGGATGAATCATACCACATATGCCACCATGAATCCTTTCAAAAATCATAGAGGATTCATTCTTTATTTTTGACGGTGATGGTATTATAATTAGTTTTCCTTGAGAACAAGTGGTGCATGGAAAATCATTATGTGTAAAAAACTTTTTGTCAACCATTGGATGACGATGAGTACATTTAATTATTTTCCTCATTATTATTGATTTTGGATATCCAAAACAATCATGTAATACAATACATGTATCATGTTTAGTAAACTTCTGATTTACCATATTTGATTCGATTGTACAAATATTAACATAGTATAATCTTGAGGGAAGACTTAGAAGTTTCTCTCAAATTACCTTGTTCTCATTATTAATTATTATTATATATAGTTATTCAACACCTAATTCATCCATAGTCTTGATGTGATATCTATTTTCATGAATATATTTAAATATTAATAAATTATATCAAGACTTAAGTGAAAACAAATCATTATTTATTAAAATATATGTACCACTAGGTATACATATTTTTGATCTTTTAAAGCCTTTAATCAGTTTTTAAACATTGATTAATGTACACACATGATCCCTTCCCATTTTAAGGTTGATAAAATATTTCTCATATTTAAAAATTTTGTGCTTCGTGGCACTGTCAATGTGAAAAACTTGGGATTAATCTTTATGGATTGTTTCATTACATCCATTTATATAAAAAAAGAACACAACACATTCATAAAATAAAAGGAAACAAAAAAATATATAAAACATTCATTAAAAACATTTAAAATTCAAAATCACATCTCTATCATGAGAATTTACACATTATCAATATGTTTGATACCTCTAGGGTTCACAAAATAATCAGATATTCCTTAATTAATAATGTCCTCATCATATTTTAGGACCTGGTATATAAATTTATCATCAATTACATTTTATTTATATTTAATTTATTCTTGATAAATATCAAAAAAATACTTTAGTGCATGATAGTTAAGTTACTAGTGACCCTTCATTCCATAATGAAAATATCTGCCTTCATTATTCTTTATTTTTTTGGTTATTCCTATTCATTATTTTCCCATTTATGGTGTTTTCCTTTTATCTTCTCATTTGGTATATGACCACATCAATCAGATGATTTTCCACAACTTCGAATATGTTGATTTTTTACACAAATTTAATTATAAGTAGGAACATTCACTTTAGGGAATGGAGTTGTGCTGGTTGGTTGAGATTCATGGTTCCCCATCAATAGTTCATTATTTTATTTAGTGAAATAAAGGTAAGAAAGTAATCCATAGTATTTTGTAAAAATTTTCTCATGATATTATTATTGCATAATAACATTTTAGGTATAGGAGGTATAACAAGTATTTTATAACATATCAATGTTAGTGATATTTTCTCTATATAATTTTAATTATGGTGTTATTTTAAACATGGAAGAGTTGTATTCACAAGTTGATTTAAAATCATGGAGTCATAGGTGACTCCATTTATATCTTTATCTTAGTAGTATTACCAATAAAATGTAATCATACCACTCCTTGGGTGATTTCTATAACACCAGATGATACTTCATCGTTAAGTAATAGTTTGTTAAATATTTATGGAGATGATGGTGAAGGAGTATTAGGCCAGACATGATATTGAGAATAAGTGTGATTTCCAACTTTAATCATATCTCCAAGGTCATTTGGGTCTAGATTCATCTCAACATATAGGTTCCAAGACAAGTAGATATTTCTAGAAATTATAAGAGGGAGAAAAACAATCTACTCAATATTCACCATAGAAAATTCAACTTACTAATTAAACCAAACTTTTATCTCGACAAGACCTCATGTTGATAATGTGTTGTGAAATTGTATACGAATGTCAATTGGTAGCACAATGGGTTTTAAAGTTGAAACATGAATCTTTTAATAGTAAAAAAATAGTGTTGATTGAGTACAATGGAGATCATATAATCAAAAATAAATATTGAGACAAGAGGTAAAGAGGAGAAAAAAGATAAAGAGGAGATAAGATATGATTCCCTAAAAAGTATTATTCTATGATATGTATTACATATTTATAGACTTTGTGAGAAGACTAAGAGGAAGGAAATACAAATTTGGAATACCAATGGGTTGGAATGTGAAAATTTTATTGGGAATGAGGAGTAACCTTTATTATAAAATCCATATTTACAATTTCATAACATAAAGTTCATTTAAAAAAACATATTTTTTTACTTATGATCTCAAGATTGGTTTTTAAAAATTAAATCAAAAAAACTTTTTGAAAAATAGTTAATTTTTTTTATATTATGTTATTTGAAGAAAATTTAAACAAACTATATAAATTTTAGAGAAGTGTTTATTAAACAAAAAAAAATCCATTTTAGTATAAAAAACTTAAACGAACTTATTCTATAATTACCTACATGTTGTAGAAAAAAATAGGAAATGGTCTTAGAGGATCGGAAAAGCGGCGACTAATGAAATTTTATTATACGACTTTAATAAATAACACAATAATCAAATATTGTAGTGATAATAAAATATATTCTTAAAATGACCATATTGAAAAATAACAACAACAACAAGTAATCAAACCATGAACTATTTGCGTAACACGTATGCTTAAATATTGATGAAAATATTTGGGGTTTATAAGCATGACTAGCCCAAGTGTCTTGACCAAAGGGTCAAACTATATCACATCCTAAAATAGCACCACAATTCAAAGTAGGTAATAAGTATAACATTAATGTCACTAGAAAAAACATACTAATTACATGTTATAAGGCCCTGTTTTATTGTTTGGTCATGTGGGTAGATCTTTACATGGTTCTAGGTATTTGATTGACCCGATGTTTCCAACCTAAATAAATTTTATTATTGGGCCTAATTTTTTTAGTCAAATAATAAGTGATCCATTTTTAAAATCTTGGCTAATATTTGGGTCGGCCTTGGTCCAAATTGGCAATCGAGTTAATGAACTGGTCTACCCGATATTGATATATTAAAAGGAATCATAATTTTAAGAATTTATTATTTTAAAATCATGATTATTATATTTTAATTTAATATATCTATCTTTTAAGGTTCAATTAATAAATAGGTTGGTATTTTGGTCAAATAATTTTAAATGGGAATGGCATCAAGTTTTTTTCCAAGGCCCGATTAATAAATTGGTTATGTCAAACCATGAAATTTTCCTTATTATGAAGGTAAAAATCCATCACAAACCCAAAAAACTTGGCCCATGTAAACCTCTACTTATGGGGAATGAAAAATAAAAAAAATTAAAATTTCCTTCCCTTGAGAAAGTATGGTTGAAAACTAGAGTTTTCATGAAAGTGCCACTTTTACCTTATAGAGGGGAATTTGTTTCCTCCCATTTATGGAAGGAAACACATGGAATTATAAAATAAAAATAACATATTTTTTTTAATATTATAATAATATAATACTATTTATTTTATATTTTTATAAATTTTAATATATTTTTATCATCATAACATTAATTTCATCATATTAAATCACTTTTCTTTTCCATCATAAACCAAACACCATCTTTTAATTTTCCTTCATTTTCCATTTCTCTCTTTTTCTTTCTCTTTATTTCCTTAAATTTACTTCTATCTACTAGATAAACCATGGTATATAGGAAAAGGAGTGAGGGAAAGGTAAATGTAAAATAAATCATCATTTTTGGTCATTTAGTATATAGGAATCAACTTCTTTAGGAATCTATCATTCTTTTAAATGATAGAACTAGGTTTCTATCTAATAACCAATGGAAATGATGTGTTTTAATGGAATCCATTTTTTTTTGAAAAAAATACTTTGATCACATGAATAGAGTTGAACCCCCACTAGGAACTCCTAAAACCACTCCTATCATCCATCCCTACCCATGCTTTGGCTGATCACAAAGACCTCATTTCGATTGATTAGCATCACTACCCTATTCTGGTCGACCACCATCCCCACCTCTAACACAATCCAACCCACTAGGACTCCGACAAGTCCAATTGTAATATGATAGTGCTACCAAAATCCTACCTCTAATAGGTCATGGGATGGGGACTAGCAGTGAGTAGGAATATCTCACAACATAGAAGTCCTTAACCAATAAAAAACTACAACAAATACATCTACAATACACAAGATAATATGAAATACCAAAAGAATATAAAAATAATCAACTGAACTATATGCAATGAATGCATGAGACAACAATTACAAGAACATCCCACAAGGTAAATATAGGGAAAACAATACATCTGATAAGTCTTTGAAACATAAAGCACTAAGATGCTCCTCTATGCTGCCTGTACTCCTGGATCGTCCTCCAGCCGCAGTGGTCACCTCCACCATAAAAAACCACCATACTCCATAATTCATCACCAAGAATCACCAAGAATCAAATACAAACAATTTATTACAACTCCATATCTACCTATACCATCTCTGAACTTGTGCATCATTTGTTTAGGCACAACATGTAATGTCCCCAACCCGTGACCACTCATCATTTTTCAGACCAATGATGCTACTGGGACCTCAAGTGAACCCCACTATACGTGATCACACAATGATATATCATATATTATCACCCTTATACTTGTTATTTTTTTTCTTAATATCCCATTATTAAAGCCTCTTATTCACATTATATATTTTGAATTCAACATGGTTAAAAAGATGCAATTGCACATTGAACCAAATGGTCAACACGCTTGTATTTTTATCATAAAATTATATATAATGATTCAAATTGGAAAATTACTTAGGATTAAAAATTAATTGGGATAATATTTTTTTAACTGGACCAAAGGTTGCATTCAATCACAATAGGCCCAACATAGTCCATTAATGAGAAGCAAACTTAGGTAAGGAATATTAGACCACTTTCGATATTTGGGCCATATCATAGAATTCAGACCTCCAATTTCAATGATTAAATCTCCATTGGAAAGAAAAATCGAAGATACACCTCACAATTGAACTTAAAGTCAAGAATTGATGTTTTATCCAATCAACTAGTTGGAAAAAATGGTGGGAGAAAGTCCTCCTTTAATAGTCACCTAGTCCCTTAGACACTTCTTTTATGAAAATTTGGATGTAATTATTAATAAAAGGCCTCCTATGCCTCATTTAACATGTATTTTAAACTAGAGGGATATTTTTGAGTGCTTGAGACATGATTATTATTCATATATATCTCCATCCCCTTCTATGGAGTTCTAAACTCCTTATGATCACCTAGGGAGGAATGTGATGTAACTCCCAAGCTTCATGTTTGTATTATTTGAATGATATTTTAAATTATAGGTGTGTGTATTATTTTTATTCATCTTATATTCTTATTTAATTGATTTATATACTATTATTTCATATTCAAATTCACATGATCATGTTTGGGGGTACCTATTCATGTGATGTTTCACAAACCGCTCACAACTTCTTCCCCTTTTCAATCATGGCGTTTGTGTGGTTCATATAGGTATATTGCACTCACATAAACACTATCACGACCATGAACATTTATGTAATGGAATAAAACTAAAATAATATAAAAAATTAGAAATCACATTTATTTCCTCATGTGTTGCCTTGGTGAGTTTCTATTATAAAGTCAGACATAAATAACCTAATCATCAATGGTAATTGGTGAACTATTTTGTGTTTCCAACCAATCCCTGGGAGTAATCCTGGTATAAAATCAGTAATATTTAAATTATAGGTGTTAAAAACCAAGTATTAAAATATAAAAACCCTATATATTTAAGCAATGGAGGATAGACATCAAGGGATTTCCCCAGTTGATCACTTTCAATATCATAAGTCAATCTTCATTTTATTCTAATATTAATTTGTGTTCAATTTATGCTTGGTTCCCCTCCCTAGAAGAAGTCCTATGGTGTGTTTTTTAGGTCTTCCAGACTTAGGTGGTGATGGCCCGACATCTCACATCTTGGATCTCCTTCCCCTTTGATTTTCTTGCTGATGTAAAGATGAAGGGTGGCTAGTGGGATTGTTGTGGCGGGGCACTTTTTGGTGTTGTCAGGCATCCAAGATGCAATCCTCGATGGTGATTTGTTTTCTGATGGTGATTATGGGATGGTGGTGAATGGTTTTATGGTGATTCAGGTTTTTTGTATTCAACCACATGGAATAGGCCCCATAAGAGGATTTAGAGCGGGCGACTCATCTTTGCAGAGCTTGATGGATTTGGATGTTTGAGAGGGTATGGCATCAGCCATTGGATCAGGCCTATGCTTTGACATAGGACACTTACTTGCTGAATTTCCTTAAAATGGTGGAGAGTTTCATCATGATCACATGCTAGGGAGGGGCAATTTCATGTTTTCAGTCTGATTTTTCTCTCTTAGACCTTCGAGTCATGGTTTGTCTTATGTTCATGAAGTCTTTTGGATTTTCCACTTATTCCCTTAAAAGGGGTTTCTATTATAATAAAAAAATTGTAGGCCTTCAGACCTTTGGATGGAAATACTTATATGATTTACTTATCCCTATGGATCATGGAATGATAGATGAAGTAATAGGTGGTGCTATAGTGGATAAAACTCATACTACTGCTCGTAACTTAATATTTAATATGAATCAAAATGGATAACAGTTTGGTACATGAGCAATAACACCCACTCAAGGAGATTATGTGCTAACCCATTCACCCTAGAACAAAAGGTGGATAATAAACTCAATGAAATGCATAAACTTTTAAGAAAATTATCTCAAACTCAAGGGAATTCAAACTCTCCACTAATTCCTTTACATTGTGGTATTTTTTTTGATAACAAAAATTTATCTGATCATTTACCCCAACTTTAGGATTTATCTAAGCCTTATGCAATATATTTTCCTAGGAATCCTTTTCCATAAGAAATACCCTTCATCAAAGAATCATTCAGGTCAAATCCAAACCCAAGGTGGAAATCAAAACCATAATATTGATAGGGAGGCAATTTAAGTTACCCCAAATATAACTGGTGTCACAAATCAAGTGAAGCTTCCATCCAACCCAACACCCGACCCAACCTGAGACATGGACTGAAGGGAATTCCTCATCCACAAGGGTTGGAAACTAGTGCCTGGGTATCAATAATACAATTTGAGAATGATTTCACCCATTTATATAAGAATAAAAAACCAATAAGAATAAACATCACAAAAATGATAAACATAACCAAAAAAGGTAATAATAATTTTCAGATTCAAAGTTTTACAACTTTAAACAAAACCAAAAAAAATACAATAATGGAATGGTAATAAAAAAACCATCCTAAAAACCTCCATGAAATAATAGGGTCATCACCCTCAATCCACCACCACCAACACCTTCAAGAAGTGGAACACTAGCAACCAGATCCACCATCACTACCATGATACATCTTCCCTTTATCTGGGTCATACATAACAAAGGCTACATACACCCAAAGGTGTATGTTGGGTGTACAACAAAGCCCAGTAGGATTTCACCCAAAAGAATGATTCCATGCTATAACATTAGAAGATAAATTAACATGTACATTTTCATAAGAAAATTTGAAACACTTTTAAGAAAACATTTTGAAGAAACCATTCTCAAGGAAACATTTTTAAGGAAAACATTTTCTCAAAAGAAACTTTCTTTGAAACTTAAACATACACAAGGACCACCGTATACTGACAACTAGAACCACATAATATAAGAATCATATAAAAAAATAGAGCACCCTGGGAATCCCTATAGTTAACTAGCACAAGTGGGACCCTAGAAACCTCATACCTCGGTGATAATATCCTCTAACCAATACCAACAGTGTTCTCATGCATGAACCACTAGAGGGGAGCGCATACTAAGGTCTAGTGGTATCTAAATAATAATCCAATACCAAAAGTGTTCCCATGAACGAGCCACTATAGGGGATCCCATCCCAAGGTCTATTGGTCTCCAATCATATCACACGTTTAGTTAGTGTTGTAGCGTCAATCCTACTAGAAGAAACTAGACCTCGGTCCCTCTGAATCAACTATCGTACTAGTTCCAGTTTTCCCACCTAGATACCTAGGATTCCCTTTGTGATCAAATTTCATTTCACATATCACATAAATAAAAATTTTCCCATACACATTCCAATCATCATGAACACACAAGGAAATCACCACTTTCACAATCTACATTGATCTAATGATCAAAGCTCACATGGAAACCACCATTTTCTATAAACAAACCCACTTTCATTTCACACACACCAAAACCACTTGAAAACACATTTTCACCACTTTTACAATTCATAAATCCCATTTGAAAACACTACAAGATAATCACACAAGAAATCCAACCGTTTCCATAAGAAAATCCTATTTCAAATCCAAACGCACACCAAATCCATTTTAAAATTTGATTCATATCACTTTCACAATTCACAAACCACATTTAAGGTGCACAAAAAAGAAAACAACATGAAACAAAATACATTTATTTTTGAAAACCAACTTTCAATGCATTCGCACCTCAAGTTCCCTTTGAAAACATCATTAACACCTTTTACACAAGGCATAAAATACATTTAAGAAGCACCACAATGAAGCACACATAAAACACAATCACTATCCTTTAGAAAATAAACTTTAATCACATATTCATATTAATACCTTTTCAAAACATATTTCTCACCACAAAAACAATCTATAGAACACATTCCCAACACCAAGAAAGCAATCCAAAATCATATAATAATGAAAAGCATAGAACCACCGACCTCAAGCTTGTAAACTTACAGAAACCAATTGAAACCACAACTGCACCTCAAAAATACCCTATAAAGGCAATATAAAACAATAAAAATCATTATTTCACCCAATAACACTAGATTTACCCCTCATTAGGTCAAAAAACCTGCTGGAAAAGGAAAACCCAAGAAGGAGGGAAGAGAAACCCTATAAAAAGTGATAAATTGAAGAATAAATGACTTACTTGATGACTATTTGAAGATAAAAGGATAAAACACCCAAAGATTGAGGATAAAGAGGTCCAAGGAGATATATAAGAAGATCCCATGGCTAAAAATCCCATAGGGTTCATATTAGATGTGATTTAGGGTTAAATAGGAGAAAGGTATAGGATTAATTTTCCACTTTTTAATGACCTGGATAGGTTTCATGGTCATCCCAGATGATTTTTCAAACTGTGTGGTAACCTTGAGTCCCTCACTACCTAATTGGAATGAATCCACATAATTTCTTGGGGGATATAACACTCTGATGTGCCTAGTCGTGTGACCTGGACAATGTCACTATCCTAGGTGCACAATTTCCTTTGGGTTGGTGCATAGTTTCCCTTAACCATGCACCACCTATTGTTGTGACCAAAAATTTAATTTTTCTCCAAAAACTCATGGGGAACCCAAAAGATAAATATAAGACCAAAAATAAAGAAAGGAATACCTAAAAAAAATCATGGATGTGAAAATTCTCCCCACTATGAAAACTTTCCATCCTAGGAAATTCATTCCAAAGTGTGATTAGAGAACAAAAATAGATATTACTCCTCAACCCAAGAATTCTGCTCTCATGTATCATGATCATCACTACCATGCTGATAAAGAACTCATACCAATGGTATAGACTTCCCATTAATCACTTTCTCTTAAGAATCCACAATCTGCACTGGCCGCTCAAACACAAAAAAATCAAGCTCCAACTCCAACTCCTCCCAATTCAACACATGGGATGGATCCAGATTTTACTTTTTCAGCTGAGAGACATGGAACACATCATGGATTGACATTAACTAAGAAGAAAATAATAACCCGTATGGCACCTTACTAATCCTATCGGTAATCTCAAAAGGTCTGACATACCTTGACGTTAGCTTTCCTTGCTTACCCAAACAATGGTGACACAAGAAATGGTCCACTTTTAGAAACACATGATCACCCATAGAAAACTAAAAAGATCGAAGCCTCTGATCAACATAAGACTTGTGACAACTTTGTGCCATCAAAAAAATATTCTTGATCAACTTAAATTCATTAAAAGTTTCCTGGACAAGGCTCAATCACAACAATGAGGTCTCACCCACCTCATCCAAACACAAAGGGGACCGACAAAACCAACCATAAAGTGCCTCAAAAGAAGCCATTCTAATCAATTATTGGTAACTATTATTATATGAAAACTCCACCAAACCCAAATGGATATACCACGAGACTCTAAAATCCAAAACACATTCTTGGATCATGTCTTCCAAAATTTGAATCACCCACTCCGTCTGACCATCCATTTGAGGGTGGTATAACATATGAAACTTGAACTATGACCCTATATCCCTTTTAAGAACTTTCTAAAAACACATGGTAAATTTAGAGTCCCTATCTGAAACAATTATTGAGGGCACACCATAAATTTTCACTATCTCCTGAACATACAATAGTCATAATTCATCCACTTTGGCTGAATCCCTGACTGGGATGAAATGGGATGATTTTTCTAGATGGTCAATCACTACACAAATAGTATTCCACCCCCGGGGCATATGAGGTAGGCCAATAATAAAGTCCATAGTGATCTCGTCCCACTTCCAGGTAGAAATAGTTATTTCCTAAAGCAAACTGTAGGGCCTTTAGTGCTCTTATTTAACTTGCTAACATGTATAACACTGAGATACAAAGTCAACTACATCCTACCTCATGCCTAACAACCAGAACTACCGATGCGCATCATAAAAAATCTTGGTGGCACCAGGATGAATGAACCACTGAGACTTGTGGATATCCTACATAACTACCTTCCTTAATGACAATGGCACCATGAAACTACTCTTGAAGCACAAAAATCCATTAGGAGACAATGGCCATTTACAAGGCACCTACCCACCATTTAGGAATTGCATGGACGGTTGGAAGAACTCATCACCAGGATGATTCCACTAAATCAATTCCATAAGGAAAGGTATTAGCTGAACACTGGATAAGAACACACCTCCACTATTCTTCATGGTCTTGAGGTGCAATTGGGAAAAGACCCATCAAAGTCTACTCATCACTGGACTCTTTAAACGCTTGCACTGATACTTTCCTACTCAAATCATCTGCAACCACATTAACTTTTCCTAGGGTATAGATGATATCAAAATCTAACCCCTAAAGATATTCAAACTTCCACCTAAATCTAATTGAAAAGGTCATCAATATAGGGAAAAAGATACTTGTTTTTGATAATCACCTTATTTACTTCTGACAATCGATGCACAACCGGATAGATCCATCGGTATTTTTGCAAAGAGAACTAGGGTAGCCCAAGGTGAGATGATCAGTTGAATGAATCCATTGGATTCCAAATTTTATAGTTGTAACTTTAATTACCTCAACTAGGAAGGTCCCATACAATACAAGGGAAGATATATCAGTTGTGTTCGTGGTTCCAAATTAATGGAGAACTCCACTTCTTGCTCTATAGGAAAACATGATAATTTCTCTGGAAAAACCTCTGGGAACTTATCCACCATAGGAGGTAATCCTCCCTCAGGAGTACCATCATCGTACTCCAACATGAGTGATGAGATTTTAAAAATGAGGTTTCCCAATTATGGAAGTGTAGGTCCATCAAGTCTTGAACAAGGATCCCACTCACCTTGAAAAACCTAGGAACTACCATCAGGTTCCACAAATCTTACTCACCATAGATAAAAATCAATGTGCGCCTGAAAATACACCATCTAATCCATACCGATAATCACATCAAAGAGGTGTATATACAAAACTAGGAAATCCCATTCAAACTCAACCCATGACATAGTGAGTGTCAAGACGGACACCTAAAACCCTACTCTCACTTCTTACCAAACAACATTAGCAAATCCATCGCATATGACATAAGATTAGTTAGAAGCTTTAAAACATCCACAAGATGGGTAGAAATAAAAGAAATTGAGGCACTGATATAAAATAGAACAACAAATAATGATGATGCAATAAGAATGGTACCTCAAACTGTTGCAGGTCCTGCATCCGATTCCACTAGTGCTCGATCCACCACATAAAGTTGCCTCCTTTATGCCTGAGCCTAAGAATTACCACTGGCCCGTGGCTCTACCTTGAACTGACTCTTCCCAAAATATGATCCATCCCTACCGCCATGACCTCCAAACTAAGAGTCTACTATCCTGGACGATTCCAATCGGGCTGACATCCCTCTGGAAGCTAATAATCCTGCACAACTTTGATATGGGTGCACTACTTTGAAAAATTACTTCAAGTTCCCCATGGTTCGACACCAGTGGAAAGACCTACGTGGAGATAAATAGGAAGACCTCATGTGCCCTGCCTTCCCACACCGATGGCACACGATTGACCTAGCACCTGAAGCCACAGATAAAGAAAACTAGGAAGGGTGACCTGAACTATCACATCCTCTCTTTTTATACCCATTTCACTTCCTCTTATTCTCAAATGAACTACTACTACCCAATAATGACACTACTCCATAGAAACTAGACTTAAATTTATGACCAATTTCTACCATCATAGCATGATCAACTATCTCAACATAAGTTTTAATCTTGAAAAAAATACATGGGATAATATTTCTTGCAGCAACCCCATCTCAAAATTCTGATCCTTCAGCTACTCATTGGAAATTACCTTGGGTGAAAACCAAACCAATTATAAAAAGTGATTAGCATACTCCATAACAGTCCATTCTCCCTATTGAAGCTCCAAAAACTCTTGAGACCTGGCAAAGGAAAACGTCTCATGGTAATAATGATCGTTAAAGACGAACTTAAAACCTTCTAACCAATATACCCATGCTTCCCAGCTTGAACCACCGAGTCCCACAACTTATGACTGAGAACTTACAACATGAATGAAAAACACTTCACTATGACTAACTCAGGTTTATCAAGAAACTCAAACATCCCATCTATTTTATCAATACACTCCTCCGCTTCCTAGGGTTCCGTGCTACCTTGGAAAGGAGGATTGTTCTTGAGGAACTCTTGAGCTTTATCCCTTCTAGGACTTGCTTCAAATTCTCTAACCTGAGTAGGAATAAAGCCCACTCCTTGAAACAAAGATTAGATATCCCGAACCACTGCTTCCACTAATCTCTCATCGATTGGTGACAGATAACTCTCTTCTCCATCTTCCCATGGTTGAACATGAATTCTCTAAGGAGGAATCTTACTACAATAAGAAACAATCACAAGGAAAGACCGTCAATACAACCATCAATGCACATTTTGAAAATTTTCAACAACAACAAAAAATCTAAAACACTTACATAATTAAAAATAAAGCCACATCCAACACAATAATATGACAAACCACTTCAACCTCCACTCAATGTCCATATATAGTTTGCAACCTATACGTCTCACCTATAGGATAATTCAAACAAAATTCCCAAAATTCCATGGCAACCCACAAGGTGTATTGGCCAAACACCCCACTCACAACCAGAAACTAAAGCCTTGAAAATCCTATCTCTATTCTATCCAGACTATTACCAAATAAATTGAACCAAAAAGTGATTAAACTTATCTGATAATATTTTTTCATGAACCAAGTTGGGGTTTCATCCAACCCGATACCCGACCCCACTCGAGATATAGCTTGGAGGGAATTATCGATCCTCACAGGATGAAAACTAGTGACTGGGTATCCAAAATACACTTTGGGAATGATTTCACCCATTTATATATCTATAAACAACCAACAACAATAAACATCACAAAAATCATAAAAATAACCAAACGAGGTATAACAATTTTCAGATTCAAAGTTGTATAACTTTAACCAAAGCCAAAAAAATACAACAATGGAATGGGAACAATAAAACCATCCCAAAAAACTCCATGAAACAAGAGGGTCATCACTCTCAATCCACCACCACCAACACCTCCAAGAAGTAGAACACTAGAAACTAGATCCACCATCATCACCACAATACATCTTGCCTTTACCTAGGTCATACATAATAAATTCTACGTACACCAAAAGGTGTATATAGGGTGTGAGATAAAGCCTAGTAGGATTCCACCCAAAATAAAGATTCCATGCTATAAAATTAGAATATAAATTAACACACAAATTTTCATAAGAACATTTGAAACACTTTAAATAAAACATTTTTAAGAAACCATTCTCAAGTAAACACTTTCAAGGAAAACATTTTATCAAAAGAAACTTGATTTGTTTCTTAAACATACACATGGTCCCTCGTATATCGATGGATAACACCACATCGCATAAGCATCATGTCACAAAAGAGAGAACCATGGGAAATCCATATAGGTAGCTAGAACAAGTGGGACCCTAGAAACCATGTACCTCGGTGATAATATCCTCCAACCAATACCAACAATGTTCTCTTACACGATCCACTAGAGGGGAACACATCCCAAGGTCTAGTGGTCTCCAAATCATAAACCAATACCAACAATGTTCCCACACATGAGCCACTATAGGGGATCCCATCCTAAGGTCTAGTGGTCTCCGATCATATCACATGTTTAGTTAGTGTTGTAGCACCAATCTTGCTAGAAGAAACCATACCTCAGTCCTGCCAAATCATCTAACATACTAGTTCTAGTTCATCTGCCTAGATGTACAGGATTCCATTTGTGCTCAAATTCTATTTCACATATCACATAAATCAAAATTTTCACATACACATGCCAAACATCATTAACACACAAGGAAATCACCACTTTCATAATCCACATTGACCCAATAATCAAATATCACATGGAAACCACCATTTTCCACAAACAAACCCACTTTCATTTTACACACACACCAAAATCACTTGTAAACACATTTCACACCACTTTCACAATTCTTAAACACCATTTCGAAACACTACAAGAGAGGAAAACAATAAATACAACTGTTTACATAGGAAAATCCCCTTTCAAATCCAAACACACACCAAATCCATTCTAAAACATGCTTCACATCACTTTCAAAAATCACAAACCACATTTACGGTGCACAAAAAAAGAAAAAAATATTCTAAAAAATCCATTTATTTTAGAAAACCAAATTTAAATGCACTCTCACCAAAATTTCCATTTGAAAACATCTTTCACACCTTTCACACAAGTCATAAAATACATTTAAGAAGTAATTAAATGAAGCACACATAAAACATAACCACTTTCCTTTATAAAATCAACTCTAATCACATATACATCTCAAAAACTTTTCAAAACATATTTATCACCACAAAAAAAATCTATAAAACACATTTATAACACCAAGAAAGTAATCCAAAATCATCTAATAATGTAAAATCATGGAACCACCTACCTCAATCTTGGAAACTTTCAGAAACCAGTGAAAAACCAAAAACGCACCTCAATAAGACCCTATAAAGGAAATTTCAAACAAAAAACATCATGATTTCACCCAATAATATAAGATCAAACCCTCATTAGGTAAAAAAACCCACTGGAAAAGGAAAACCCAAGGATGGAAGATAAACCCTAGAAAAAGGGAGAAATCGAAGAAAAAATGACTTAATTGACGATTCATTAAAGATACAAGGCTAAAACTACCCAATCATTGAGAATCAATATGTAAAAGGAGGTGTGTATGAAGCTTAAATGGATAAAAATCCCATAGGGTTTGGATTAGAGGTGATTTAGGGTTAAATCAGAGGAGGGAAGAAGAGTAATTTTCCACTTTTAAATAACCTGGATAGGTCGTACAGTTATCCCTCACAATCTTCCAAACCATGTGAAAATAGTGTTTCACTCACTTTCCAAGTGGAAAAAAGCCACATAGTTTCTTAGGGGATGGTGCATGATTGTGCGCCTAGCCATGTGACCTGGAAAGCAACACTATCCCAGGCCCATGGTTTCCTTTGGGATGGAGCACGGTTTCCCTTAACTGTGTTCCAATCGTGCGCCACCTGCTGTTGAGCCCAAAAATTCTATTTTTCTCCAAAAAATCATAGGGAACCCAAATAATAAATATAAGACCAAAAATTACCAAAGGAATAACTGAATAAAAAATCACATATGTGACAACTGGTATCTACAAGGCTAAGGTATACACCCTTCTTATCCTTCACCTTCTCAGAATAAACCTTCTCCTCCTCCTAAATCCAAACTAATCCTTGAGGATATGGTGAAACAAATGGCCACCCAAAACCTCTAGTTCCACAAAACCACTCAATTGGTAATTTAAAAACTATGAACTCAAGTGGGAAAACTGAAAAACACCATTGGTGAGATAAATATGAAATCTCTAGAAAACCACAATCCCAACCTATTGTAAATCCCAAAGACAAAGGTAATGTATTTTCCATCTTACTTTATATTAGTAAATAACTTTATCCTTACAATGAATATATACAATAGGTATTTGATGCTCTATAAATTTTCTTTCTCAATCCTCAAAAGTTTCAAGTTAAGATAAATAAAACAAAAAAGGTAAAAATGTTAACATTGAGGATTCCTTAGATAATTCCATTCCTCTTTATTTTCTTCAAATACCTCCTCAATCTAAGAAAACTTTTCATAATGAAATTTATAAAGAGATCATAGATACATTTAAAATTGTAAAAGTTAATATTCCTATCCTAGATATAGTAAAAAATCACTTACTATGAATTTTTTTTAAAATATTTTACACCCAAAAATAAAGACTAAAGGGGAATGAGAGAGTCAAACTTGGAAGAAATGTACTGGACTTGATATAACCAATGATACCCACAGAATGAAAGGATCCATACACTTTTATGATACCTTGCACCATAGGTGAGTATTTATTTTATGATGTAATTCTTGATTTAGGCACATTGATTAATATGATGCCTCACTTTTGTGCATACTTCTCTACAGGTTGGAGAGATTCAACCAATGAGAATCATCATGCAACTTTCCAACCATAGGACAACACACCCAACAAGAGAGATCGAGTATTCCCTCATGTGAGTGAATAATTTCATCTTCCCTATAGACTTATACATGATTTAGATGGAAAATACCTGAACCTAAGGATATTCTCCACTCATACACAGAAGAAAATTTCTTAAAATGGTGAATAAAATAATCAAAATTCACAATGGGATGTTGTACATAGAGTTTATAGGAGAAAAGGTAAGTTTCAATATCCTTGATGTTATAAAATTACCTATTGAGGATCACTCCACTCCTCTTGTCTATTCAATGGAAGTTCTCCATAATAACACACATTCATAACATTCTATCCTCGAATAACATTCCAATTATTCATCACCTTCTTTATTTATTGATTCTTTGGGTTTTAATTGAGTTTTGAGTGTTTTGTGGGATTAGAAAAATGTGTTTTTTTATTTTAATTGACGTGTGTGTACATTATAAGGTACCCATGACCATCAATGATTCTGAAAATCTCATTTCCATTGATTCTCTTTTTGTAGATAATAAATATGAGTAGATAGACAGTGTCATTGATCTCACTCCACCCAAATCTCTTCCCTAAATCCAAAAAATACCAATTTTGGAACTAAAACCACTTCCCTTTAACTTAAAATATTCTTATCTTGAGGGTATTGACCAATTGTCCATCATTATTTCCAACAAACTCTCTCCAAAGTAGGAATCAATAGTAGAAACTTAATCTTTACCAATGGTTTAAAACCATTGGTAAAGTCTGGAAAACTGTTGGTATAAACTATACCAACAGTTATCCAAACCATTGGCTATAGAGCCATGGGGATAGACATATCCCAATTTTTCTTTGATAACTGTTGGTTTATAGCTTCAGAATTCAATATATAGCAATAGTTACAAGCAAATATTGATATAAATGTTCACCAATGGTTTGAAACTCTTTGAAAATATCAAAATTCATGTCTATACCAACGGTTTCTAAACCTTTGGTATATAATTTTACCAACGGTTTACATTAAATTGTTGGTATATGTTTGGTTTTCACACATATTCCAATGGTTGTAAACTGTTGGCATATGATTTTTTCAATTCCAGCAGTAGGCCTTCCTCTCCCTATGCACCTGTAACAATTACCTACAATACGCAATATATAATTCTGAATACACACATTCAATAAGTACATTCAGTTCATATAATTAACACATAATTCATACAGAATCATGAATACTTGTATTTATGTATTTAATTACTTGGTACACACATACATAATACCCATAGTTCTATATTTAATTACCTGGTACACACATATAGAATTAACATGATGTATATTAGTTCTAAGGTAAAAGTATCACCAAAACTCCCTTTTTTATCTCATGCCTCTCATTAGAAACCACTTGCATTTTGGGAGGTGAGCATGAGGTTGAGTGTGACACCATATCATATCTAATGGTTTAGGTTAGGGTGTTATAAAATGAAATTTTACAATAGGTTTCACTGAAATATTTCATATTTTTGCCTTGATTTTTGATAGGGTGTGCTGGAGATAGGATTGGTTGGACTTGAGATGGGGAACAATTTCAGTTCCTAATTAGAATTTTGTTTTAGATATTAAAGTATCATGAATATGTGAATTTATGTTCTTTATTTTTTATGTTACATTTGATTTATGTTCATATTTAATGATGCACATGATATTGATATATCTATTTGAGGGATTTGGTGTATGTTCATGCATCTTTTGAGGATTGTAGGATAAAATTCCATATTCATGCAAAGTGGTGAGAGAAGGAAAAATGTTTTCCCAAAATTAGGCCATATCAGGAGGAAAAATGGGTTAAGTTCTACTCAAAGTCACACATTACATTCAATGTGGTCAATATCAAGTTGATTAAAATCTTTTTAGGGTGAATTTGGTCCATTTATTTTGGGTATATATTCCTCTTAGGATGTACTAATGCTTGATACATCATTATGGATTCTAGTAGAAAATGATGTCTTATTGATCAAATAGGGAGGGGGATATTGGAAATTCAAGTTTCTAACTCATATATGAAGAACCCCTACCTCAATCCTAATCAATTAGATAAGGGTTATTGGTTTTTATTACCCCAGGATAAATTTGATATTTTCCATGAATTTAATCTTTCAATATACTAACATAGAAGGAGATTTACACTATGATGATTATAACCCTTGTGTTCCTAGAGTATAGTGATGGGGGAATCATATACTACGAGGTCAATGAATTCTATAATGTTGAGAGATTTAGTTATAATTTGCATTTATCAAGGTATTGGTTGGTGTTTAAGAGAGGGATCTTGGTCAGGCTTCTGTGACACATATCATTTCACTAGTGATGGGTATTGAAACAAATGGGAAGTTTTATCTTTATTTATTTATTCTATGGGGATGGATATTTACTTGATTCATGAGAGATATCACACTACTAATTTTCAAGGGGATCTGCTATGATGACATCCATCATGGTGTTTGTCAGTGGTTATGAATCATTTACATCTTCTGTTGGGCTCACTTTGAAAATTTTCTATCATATTCTAAGAGGATAATATTACAAGGTAACTTTCTATACCCAATCTATAATGCACACATTCGGAAAATCCTCCATGAAAATCCAATAAAGTACTACATGGATTTTAGTATATACCTTCCATAGATGATTTTTGTATCCATTGAAATGAGAATGATGATCCATAGGGAGAATCAAAAAGATTAACCATTTATCACATGGGATCAAGGTCCTCATGGTGGTATGAGTTTCAATGGTATACCAATAGGTGAGTATGATGGTATTTGAATATCACCCACAGGTTTTATCAAAGATATTACATGATATTTTAGTGTGAAGCTCAAGAATAGAGAAGTAAATATTCAGAGAAGGCCAGAACATGATGGGAATTTGGTTAGTGGCCAAATATTCCCACAAGATCTCATCATTTTATTCCTTTTTTTTCAATGTATTGTTCTCGATCATTCCAAACCTTAGTGGGAATATGTTTTATGTCCATTAATTCCACAACCCAAAAAAAAAAATATTTAAACACTATTCTTCTATATTTTTACAAGATTTGTCCATATTTTTGTTGATTCTGTTTAGTTTGATACTAAGCCTCAAATTTCATAGGGGGTTGTGGCCTCCATGGAATACTCTACCAATCCATTGATATTGATGATTTCCTTTAAATTTTCATTGAGAAACCTTGTACAAATTTTTTTGACACATACACTATTAATTATAATTGATTTATCTTGATAATAAAAAGTATAACATTTTACATAATAGTTTAAACCCTTCACCATACCATTTCGAAAAGAATATCCATTAACCTATAATGATTTATTGAAGTCTTTATTGTATTTTTTAAACTCATGTTGGATTATGAAACTTATTTATTGTGTTTTGCAGTAAATTTATCTTCAAATAATATTTTATGCCTCTTAAACACATGGCCTTCATTCCATATTTCCTACAATAAATAAACATCCCTGATCACACTAATTCCTAAAATATTTCTACATTTTAATACCAAATTGGTTCTTGAAATATCACCAAAAACATAGAGATAATATACCTTACATTTACCTTAAACTCCTATGTAAATACAATACATAGCTAAATTTGTCTATGTCACAACACTTGTGAAAATTTTTCTACGTCACTAGATCAACTACATAGAATGTTATCTTATGTGGGATGTTCAACTAGATGGTTTTTCCATACCATATATGTAAATGATTCACCTACATTATAAATCTATATTTATTTTCTCTTGTATATATAGTAGATTTTCTTAAATTATTTGGATATAGGGATATACACTTGGATATATTGGAGATTCCACTTACAAGTACATTTATTTATGTAGATTTGTAAATGTTCACAAAATTATTACATGAATCTAGGATATTAAAATTTTAACTGAAACTAACTATGTAACTCTTTAGCCAACTTCCACTTCTTATTAAATAGAGAAAGTGGAAATATTATTTACATGCTCTGAAGAATAAAATTTATAACTAAATAATTAAATAATTATACTGGGAGGGTCCATATCAATCATACCTAATTTAGGATCAACCCATATTTGAGATAAACTAGGGGGAATAATTTGGAATATAAACCACATAAAGAGGGGAGGGGTGAATCGGTCACACATATATTCAGTCACAACAAATCATCAAGTAAAGTTTCATTATTTCTAGATAAATAAATAACGATAATGTGACCTACCTAATCACACATATATTTAGGCACAAAAAATCATCAAACATAAAATTTTAGTAATATCAGTAAAAAATGTAACAGACCAATCTATCCCTCATTACCATCACTATCATCACCGTCATCATCAGCCTCATCCCCATCCTCATCGTTGTCCCCATCATCATCCCCACCCTCCTACATTCCCCCCTCCTCACCCTCATACTCTACCTCGGCCTCCCCCTCGGCCTCCTCATCTCCCTCCTCCTCTACCTTGACCTCCTCATCACCCTCCTCCTCTGTCTTAGCCTCCTCACCATCGTCATTGCTAGGAATGAAATCATCTCAACCACCACTAGAAATGCCGCTTAGTGCACCGTATATAGAAAGCACCGACAACATATATTCATCAAAAGTTGTGCTGGAATCTTGTGGAAGTTTTGGACATAAAACTCTTATCAGTTTCATAAATGCAGTGTTTGCCTTAGCGGACTATTATACCGTCTATATGGACACTTTTTCATCCTATTCTGCCTGTGCCTTAACCCACTGGAAATCGGTGTCACTACAAATCATACCTGAAGAGGTCCAATGCCTCGTCGAGACTATACTCTTCCCAGGTTGGTAGTGTACTCTACCAAGGTGCTCATCTCCCAACACCTGATATAAGTGATCATTTGGCCCAAATTATCAGGTTCCTGGGCATGAAGGACCTATAAAGAAGTCTGTTAAAAATATAAATAGATTATTAAGTTAAAAAATAGATATTAAAATTTTAAATCAACAAAGTAAAATTTACAATCTGCTACTGATTTGGTTCATTAATTACACTTCCATCTTTTTTTCCTTCTACTCGAGCAAAACAGTTTTTCTTGAGGCACACATCCTTCAATATTCAATTTTTGCCTCTAAAATGACATTGAATGTAGGAAAACATAATTAAAAATAGTTACCAATAATTAATTTCATAACTAATATTATATGAAAACTTTAGAAATCAAATAAATTATAGAGAAAATAATAGAAAGAGCAAGTTATAAAGAAAAATTATAAACAACTGTCGTACCTGCTTACTCTCATGATCTGAAAGTTTAGTATTTCCCAATGTGTGGAGGTATTTTTTAGCATGATTTTTTTTATTTCTTTCAGATGATTCCTAAATAAAATACAATAATAAAAAATATAGTATTAATGAAAAACATGAAAATTTTCATTTAATTACCTCAAATGTGATTAATAACTTAAACTGGATAGTCGTCCAATAAGTAATCATCTACTGATACTATTCTATTAGACAATCATTTATGATGGGTACTGCCTCTAACTCTGTTCCAACTCTAGCTTACCATCCAATATACAACTTGTTCTTATAGGCTCTCCAAATCTCACCTAACTCCTTTAGACGTGCTGGTCGTGTACCCTCACCATCGGGGAAATTAAATCGAAGTTAAAACCAAAATATTAATTCATATAAATAAAAAAATAATATATTTCATTAAATACAACCGAGTTTTTACCCATATATGTACCCAAGCAATATCCTTGACTTAATTTGGCAACTGTCTCTATGAGAGTGGGCTAACGGGAATAATGTTTGAGTATTTGGAAAGCGTTGCCAAAAAACTCTGACATTGTTGCCTTGATTTTTCAATCATTTGATTGTCTTCATTATATTACACCATCAACTGCATGCGGTGGTTCCACACTGCACACATGATTGTACGCCCCACCCCCACATCTTATCAGTAGATGTATCTGTTGTGAAAGAAAAACAAATATTTTATTAATACATGTTATAATAAAAATAAATAATGGTATAAAAATTTGTTAGGGTTCTATAAATATACCTGCGGTAGTCTGATCAATGTGTGCCACTAGATCCACAGAAACTGAAGGAGAACCCTGTACAGGTGTAGTGGGTCCCAGTGTATACTCCATAGGGACAGACTGTGGTGGATCAGGAGTCTAAGAATATGGAATATAGAAGCTCATATAGAAGGAAGTAGAAGTAAAATAAGATGGAACATATGTCTATCTGAATACATGATATGGACGAGGAGTGGGAATCATCATCAGATATGATAAAGATGGATATGAGACTCAAATTTAAAGGGTAGTGAAAACATGAGAGGCCTAAATATCCCGTGTGTCCCTAACGACACACTGAGATCAGAATGTTGGATAAATGTTTTGTTAGTGGGAGGGACAGGGTCTAATTAGGTATGCCGACCAGATCGTATTGCTCTTGTAACCCCCCCCCCCCCCCCCCCCCCCCCCGTACCACCGGCCAGAGTACTGGGACCACTACTAGGCTGCTCATCAAATAATTGTCGCCTAATAGGTGGATCCTGCAAAAATGTTTAAAAAAAAATTAATCACATGACATTATATATTATATAAATATATATATTTGAAATAAAATACTCACTACAAGCACTAATGGTGGAACGCCCATCTCATCCATGTGATGATTACTGTCTATCATCTTTTTTTTCACCTCTCTTCAAATAGTTACATTTCCTGCATTTGAAAACCAATATGGAAGTAATTAGAAAATGATAACTAATGTGTAACCCAAAAAACAAAATATATGAGAGGGAATAGGGGTATTCATGGATAATTTAACTATCCATTGTTTTAGGTGAGCTTGAATGGATATATAATGAATTCAATAAATCATACAAGATATAATAAAGAAATTTAATTTTGAGTAGGATGGTTATTTAATAATCCGATATCAAGACATTGTGCTCTTATACTGATTTACTAATGGTTTGTATTGGGTTTTTATTTGATTTCCATGTTGGGGAAGTCACAAGAATATCTGGGTAACATCATTTTCTCTAGTTGGCTATCATTGGTACATACATGTTGTATAGAGGCTCGGTGATGGGAAATGCTAGAATTTTAAATCCTATGTAATTTATAGGTTTAGTGTGAATATTTTTACCCATTGAAGGAAAAAATACATTCTCTTGTTGGATAATAATTTACAAGAATAAAGCATTGGTTCCTTTTTTTTAGGTTCTTAAAAAATTATGGGAACTCAAAATTTTCCATTGAATGCATTTTACTGCAATAATTTTGAAAAGAATACCAGTATGTTATCCTTAGGGTATATACAAAATAATAAATCTATCCAACAAAAAAAAAAGAATTCCAAGAAAATTTCTACACCAAAAGAAATAAGCTTCTTCTTCTATTGAATAAGAGTAAACAACATAGAAAAATGTTTATAATCCATCAATTTTTTTCAAATGGATGTAATCATAATAATATTAGAAGATAAATCCAAGAAAATAATATGTGGAAAGACTTAGTGAAAATAATTTCAAGAATCCATGTGGTGAATCCAAGATATCTAATTCAGTTTTCAGGGAATGCTTGATAATTTTTATAGAAAATTTATAAAAAGAATGTAAATAGAGGAAGAAAACGATAATTAAAGACACATAAGTAAATAAATGTTTCCACATTAAGAGTCATAATTTCATGAGAGGTAGTAAAAAATGATAACCAAAATAATTCTAAAGTATAGTGTTAGACTTGGGATAATATGACTCTTCAAAAAACACATCTCTACTGATTATAAAATTTTGGTATCTGGGTCTCTCAAATCACAACTTATAACCTTTAACCCCTTTAGGGTACAAAAAAAATACACTTGAGAGAACAAAATTCAAGTTTATTAGTCTTTACATGGGCATATACAGTACACCTAAATACTCTTTGGTAATTTTAAGAAGATAATTTTTTATTTCACAGTTACTCTAGGGATTTAAACAAATTGGAAGAGGATGGAAACCTATATAAAAGGTACACTAATATGGTAGAAGCCTCTGCCCATAAATATTTGTCCAAACCTGAGCATGAAATCATGCTTCATACTCACTAAAGGATAATTCTATTTATATGATCAGTAATTCCATTCTGTTGGGGGGGGGGGGGGTCCCTCTAACAGTCTGATGCCTTGTAATTCCCTCAAATAGAAATAAAAAATAAAATCATTAGAGAGGTGTTCTAATTCATTATTGGTAATCATTTTTTTAATTTTATTTCCTACCTGATTTTCAAAAATGATTTTGCAGGTTTTGAATATTTCAAAAACATCATATTTTTTCTTCAGTATGTAAATAAAAATATATCTAGATAAGTCATCAATAAAGGTAAAAAATAGAAGTCTCCATAAGTTTCATTTTTGGATGTTCATATTGAAATAACATAGTTGAGGTTACAAGGAAATTTTTAGTAAGTGTCACCAGTCTATTAAAATCATAGAACATTGATTCTAAGGATTTATTTCACTCAATAACCAAGAGAGAGAGCATACAGAATTATGCCTCTAAAAAATTTAGCAAGGTATATATTCTAAATTATTAAACCCTTAAGATAGTTAGAAATGATGATATAAACATATGAACAAGGATAATATATATACCATATTCATAAGGGGTAAATCACTTGTCAAAATTAAGGAAAAATTTAATTTCTTTAGCCCAGGTAAATGATGCAGGTTTCTATACATGTTTTACAGAAGAAGACAAACCATCATGTTCATTATCTGGTGAAATGTTAAAGGGAGTTCTTAGAGTTATACTAATTTTATACATTGTCAATAAAGCATTGAAATGTTCACCAATTTAGAAATGTTGGTTTTGTAGGTTTGAATACAGTTCAATTCCAAATTAGAAAATGCAATTCAAATAAAATTTCAACCAATAAACATTGAAAATTCACATTAAGGTCAAGTCAGATACAATATATTTGCAATCAATATTAAATAAATTTGAATAGTACCGACCATAACAACCCAAGTTGAGCTAAACCAAAAGAATTGAGAACATGGATGGATGATTATATATATTTCCCACCACAACTTTAGGTTCACATTCAACTCTGAAAATTGAGCTATTGGAGTCATCAAAAGTAATAAATTGATTGGTTCCAATGGCAGTAGGGATGGTGTCAATTCCATCATCACTATCATAAAAAATATGTGTTGAAATTAATTTAATAATGATTCCAAATTCAGGTTGAAGATGGTCTTTGACATAAAAAATTGTTTATTCACTAATACCAATGAATATGGTTCATTAGTTGCAAGAGTGCGAGTCATATCAATTATTCAAAATCCACAATCATCAATAAATGTTCCCTTCCTCATCATCGAATCAAATCACTGGAATTTCATCATCGTGACTCGTCCATGAGAGTAATAATACAATTTTTTTTAATGACTCCATAATAACCTACATTTTCAAATCATGGTCTACTATTTGATGCACTAGCATAACGGTCTATTATGACAATAACCATAACACCACTATGTTGTGTTCTTATATTCTTTGATCATTTAGTGATAATAAATCTGTACCCATTGATAACAATTTATTTACAGTCACAAACCATGGTATTAGGACCAAAAGCCAAAGCTCTTATTTCCTTATAGATAGAGTCAGCAAGAAAACTCAAAACCTAAAATATAAATGAATATTAAACTTAATTAAATATTGATTTAATTATTTTAAATAATAATATTTTTACCTTTAATTTTAACCAAGCAGAAAACTCTTTTCTTTGAAAAGTCTCTATCCTTATCAAAGATAAAGAAGGATGATTTCTATTTATCATTACTTTATGTTCCCTATAGATAAAAATAAGAATAGTTTAAAAAATATGTAAGATATACATATTCAATTTACTTACCTGATGTAGTCATCTAACAAATCACAGTTGAACAAAACTATGTGATATGCCATCTTCTGCTCTTTAAGGATTAATGTAGTCAATGTATATAATCTAGTAATTCCTTCTGTTTGAGGAAGTTATGAAAAACAGGGTTTAATTTTCTCATACTGTTCTTCTTCGTTTTTCATTGGTCTGTTCATTCTTGTAGTAATATCAGACAAATACATATAGCAGAAACCCATACATTCTTGAGACAAGTAACCATTCACAATAGAACCTTTTGGATGATTCCTATTTCAGACATACAATTGTAATGTGTATATATTTATTTTAGTTAGATACATCCAATGAAAAGAAATAGGTCCTTTGAGAAGTATTTCAGTTAGAATATGGACAGTCAGATGTAGCATGCATGTAAAAAATGATGGAGGAAATATTTTATCTAACTCACACAAAATTAATGGGGCATCTGCCAAATTTTTTTGCAAGAAAGACTTGGAAAACTTCAAAGCACAAAGATATATAAATAAATGGCACAACCGAATAACATCCACCATTATATTATTGGAAAAAAGATAATAAATTTCTATTGGAATCAACTCACGCAGAAGGACATGATAATCATGAGTCTTCAAAGATTTTAGCTTCAAATATCTTCTATTGAATTGTTTAGATATGTTTCTTGAATAGCCATTAGAAACTTTAATAGTCTCTAGTACTTCCATAATTTTTTTTTTCTGTAGGTTTCATCACATAAGAATCACATGGAACTTACCATTTATTTTCACTAATATGCACATGATGAAATTATGGTATGATGCCCCAATCCACCAAGTCACACTGAGATCGTAAATCATCTTATGTCTTTCCTTTAATATTTAAAAGAATTGAAAACAAAATTTCACATATATTCTTTTCAATGTTCATTACATAAAAGCAATGACATAAAAAATTGGTTTACAAATAAGGAAAATCAAAGAAGATAATCCTCTTCTTCCAATTGTAACAAGTTTCAGTGGAAACATTCTTTCTCTTTCCAGATTTCATTTGACCCTTCCCAAATGAAAAACTGAAATGTTTCAATTCATTAAGAACATGAGTTCCAGAAATACAATGAGGTGGATCATCGGTATCCATGGAATTTTCAAATATTCGATGATTATTTTTATATGGATGATCCATTACTAAGAATTGTCGATATACCATAATACTGAAACTACAATGATGTTTTAGTCTTCTAGATCATGTATTATTCATACAAATAGAACATGATAGTTTTCCCTTTGTGCTCCATCCAGACATCGTTACATGAGAAAAAAATCATTGATCGTCCACATAAGCATAACACGCATTTGAAATATGTCTTTAGAACATGCATCGTATATGCGCACACCCACACCCCAAATAAGTTTCAACTATTTTATTAAAGGTTGCATGTATACGTCTATATCATTGCCGGGATCAGAAGAGACATATATGAGTATACTCATGAAACTGAAAGGTTTTTTCATACACAACCATGGGGGAATATTATAAATGTGTATAAAAACTATCCATGTGCTATGTGAAGTAAGAATCTTCCCAAATAGATTAAAACTGTCACATAAAATACCCAACCTCACATTACCCACATCAACTGCAAAATCAGGATATTGAGCATCAAATCTCTGCCATGCAAATCCATATTTAAGGTGAAACAACTCATCATTAGTCTTCTTTCTCTTGGTATTACACTATCACATTTTTATTGATATTTTATCAGACATAAAAAGATTCTGGAGTTTGGGGATCAATAGAAAGTTCCACATTACTTTTTGTGGCACACAAGATGGTGTTCCATCAGCTTTTGGATTCTAGTGGGATGTACCGCATTTTATACAATCATTTCATTTAGCAGTTTCCTCCTAGAATAAATTTCAATCTTTTAGGCAAGCATGAATTTTGTTTCTTGAAAATTCAAGTTCCTTAACTAACTTCCATGCCATATAGTGGTTTAAGGGAATATCTACATCATTTGGAAGTAAGTCCTTCAATAAGGTAAGAATGTAATCAATGGAATTATTATAAATTCCATACATATTTTTCCCATGAAACAATCGGATTAAAAATTCAATATTTTTCATTTTACCGCATTGTCGATATACTAGAGTTGTGGAAACATCATTCAATTTTCCCCCTGTCAACATCATCATTTTCATTAGATGCATCATGTGTGCTCATATCAAAGTCTTCTTGGGCCATAATTCTTTCTTTTTCATGATGAAGAATAAATAGAAACTGGTCATATAATAAATTCTCTAATCCAGTCATCTCATTTGGATCATCAAAATTTTAAGATTTTATTTTCTCCCCATTGTGATACCACACATATTAGTTTTCTTGAAAACCATATTTGGTTATGTGGTAGCTGAATTCTTCACGGATCAACCAAGGTCTTCCAACACAATTTCAACATGGGAAGTGTATGTGACCACTATTTTAAGCATTATGAAATGAAAAATCTAAAAATATCTCCAAATTGTTTTGAAAATCACTTGAGATATGACCAGTTTCATACATCCAACTTCTATCCATTTTATAAAAAAATTGTTATAAGTCATTTAGTCAAAATCAATTCAATAAGATTGAAGTTTAATCGAAAATATAGTTAAGTAAATGAGAATTTTTTACTTTATATGAAACCATAACTAACACACTACTATATATGAGAATCATAATATAAAAGACAACAAAATACTATATTTATAACAAAATACTGTAAATTAATATAAATCCATGAAATTGACTTCAATTATAAATATAATACCATGATAGTTTTTTATATTGAGAGAACATATATAATATATGGGAGAATTTTTAGAGTCCTATACATCTTGTGTCAAAGAGAAGGAGAGATTTTGAATCCATGAGCCTTTGAAGGAGAAGAATCCCATTATTCTCAAGTATTCAATGAACTAAGTAATAACTTAATCACCTGAGATATAGAGAGTGTTTTGAGACAAAAAATGTTCAATTAAGGTTTTGAATATCTTTGAAGAACTATACATGAGTGTACAAGATCACGTACATTTTTAGAGGATAATTATTCAGGAGTTGAGTAAATTTTAGATCAAATAAATTTTAAATTTTAGTAGATTATTTGAGTGATATTCATAATATCTATTATGAATAAATGGTAAATATAATATGAAAATGATGGTAAAAAGTTCCTTAGGGATTAAAACATCGTGGTCATACATGTGGATCATGATCCAAGAAAGATTAAATGGAACTAATAAGAGTTTTATGTCATAAGATGAAGGTTCCACGGGGAAAAGAAGCATGATTCCATCTAGCTGGAGATTTTGAATGAGTTTAAATAAGTGTATTTTTGAGGATTAAAATAAAGAAACACCTCATTATTTGGGTGAATTTAATGATAATACAAAACCAAGATTCAAGGAAGAATAAATCAAGAATATTTTTTTGAAGATTTAAAATAGAAAATATTACCTGCTTCTGAAGATCATAGAGAATCCATATTTTGAATATGGAATATTTTAATCAAATGATATTTTGTGTCAATTTATTATGCAAGTTTAAAAAGATGAAAGTAGTGGATTTTGAAAGAACTTGCATAAACTGTATCAAAATTATGAGAGATCAATACATCATATATCAAAGAAAGAGAGATATTTTAAAGTTGGGAGATATTGAAGGATAAGAAGCATATTGTTCTTGAATATTCATAGATTTGAGAAAGAACTATACCACTTGAGATATTTTATGTATAGTGTATTCAATTCAAAATTCAATACATACAGAATTGAATTATATATAACACATGCATAATTGAATTCAGAATTTAGAAGGTAATTAGATATGAAGATTGAATAATACTCTTCCTATGATTATGGGCTCTATCTCCTCCATCCATATCCTTTATATGATTTATAGACATGGGAAGTGAACTAAATACTATTTTGTATAAACCTAAATGATGTGGGTTGTAACTGAATCGAGCTCAACATATCAAGTATGACTAAGTTGTGTAATAATAATCTAGTTCCTTTCAAGTAAGTTCATCTTATTCAAGTTTCATTTATAGGTAGTGAGTCATTGGTTTAGCTCAAAACTAGGAATGAGGTTTGGGTATTGAAAATTCACTTATTTCTTTCATTGATAATGTGTGATGGAACTGAATAGAACTATGAATTTCATTGTAGTTATAGAATCTTGTCCCATATAATGATTCCTATGGTGAGGAGCTCCATGATTCTTCAGGATGAATTAGTTTAGGACACTATGGTGTGTTCAGTTGGACAATTGCAATGATTGTGGTATCGAATTTGGGTGATAGTGAGATTTTGGATCATATTATGGTGTTCATTCTTGGACTCATCTTATGGTGTTCCTCATGTGCACCTCCACAGACCTCAAATACTACCAACTAGCAGTAATGTACTAAATCACACATTGGGTATACCATGACATCATTATTATAACCATTAATAACAAATTTTTAAACAATATCATTAGTGATAGATAATCAAAGAGCACTAATGAAGTGTAGAACAAAAATAAAAGACAAATAAAAATTCACTTATTGGGTATACCATTCCATAGACCACACAGACCTCTTATTTAGGCCAAATCAAAACAAAAAACAAAAAAATAGATTTAAAAAATTAAAACTAAGTTAGAACTTAGATATTTGAAGTGTAGAACTAAAAAATTGCTTGATTGAAGATGGATCTATTGGGTGGAAGGAGTTTCACAGCCTAGGGTAAAGAGTGAGCTTAAGGAGAGCTTCGGTTTAGGGCTGCAATCGCATGGACGGGGAGCTAGATCTATTCTGTATTTGGGGAAAAACTTTTCCAAAAGTTTTAAAAAAATGTTGGGAAATATAGTCTTTACCAATGGCTTTTTAAACCGTTGGTATATATTAGAAAAAGGGAGGCTTTCCCAATGGTTTAGTCAAACTACTGGGATAGGTTGTTTATGAAAATAATATACCAATGGTTTGAACAAACCGTTGGTGTAGTCCTCCTATACCAATGTTTTTATAAAACCGTTGGTATAAAAGTGTTGGTATGGCCCCTGTTTCCACCAGTGAATAAAAATTATTTATCCTTTTGAGAGATTGTAAAAATGCAATAGAATGGACATTGGATGTTATTATTGGGATTATCCCATATATCTGCATGGAACACATACTTTTAGAGGATGAGTCTAAACCCATAAGGTAGGTTCAACATTAGTTAAATCCCACCCTCCTTGAAATGGTAAAAAATGTAAGTTATTAAATTACTTACTTTTGGGATTATCTATCCCATATATGATAGTAAATGGGTTAGCTTAGTGAAAATTGTGCCTAAGAAAATTGAAATAATAGTAATTTCAAATGAAAGGAATGAATTGGTTCCAATACGTGGTGGAAAATAGTTGGTGAGTTTGTATTGAATACCATCATCTAAATCAAGCCATGTGAAAGGACCAATTTCATCTACCTTTTATTGAATAAATGTTATAAATATTAGTTGGTAAGTCCCATTATTATTTACTTGATGACTATTCAGGCTATTTTCAAATTCATATAGCCCCTGAGGATCAAGAAAAGAAAATATTTACCTATCCATTCAACATATTTTCATATAGTAGGATGCCTTTTGGTCTCTACAATGCTCCTAGTACTTTTCAGCATTGTATGTCAATTATTTTTTATAAGTACCTTGATAATTTTATAGATGATTTTATAGTTTATGGATCTTATTTTGGTGATTTCTTGGCCCACCTAGGTTCCTTCCTCCAACATTACATTGAAAAATATCTTGTATTAAATTATTATAAATGTAATTTCATAGTATAGAGATTTATAGTTCTTGGGAATGTCATTTATAGTTTAGGAATTCAAGTTGACAAATTAATACTTGAAATAATTTCCACCCTTCCATATCCAAAATATGTTCACAAGGTGTGATCTTTCCTGGTCCATGCTAGTTTTTACTACTGATTCATTAATAACTTTAGTAATATCACACTTCCCTTATCTTTATTATTACCAAAAGATATTGATCTTATGTTTGATGATAAATACATTGATTAATTTAATTCACTAAAAAGAAGTATCACATCACCTCCCATCATCCAACCACCAAGGTGGGATCTCCCTTTCAAACTCACGCATGGTACCTATAACATTAAATTTGGGAAAATTTTATCACAAAGGGTTTATAGGGATCCTAATGTAATTGTGTATGAATCATTTACACTTGAAATTTACAAGAAAAATTACATGACCACTAAAAAATAAATTCTTCTTATTGTGTTTTTCTTGGAAAAATTCCATTCGTATTTACTTTAGTCAAAATTCACCGTGTTTTTTTATCATGACACCCTTTGGTTTCTCCTTAAGAAACCCAAAGCTAAGCCCTACCTCAAATGGTGGATTATCCTCCTCCAGGAGTTTGACCTTGAGATTCAAGATAATAGAGGAATGGGAAATGTGGTAGCTGACAAAATTAGTAGGATTTCCCCAACATTAGACCAGCATGTTGACTCATCCCTCCCCATTGAAGAGTTCTTCCCTATTGAGCACCTTTGTGATGTAGTGGACCGTACCCCTTGGTATGAAGACATTGTAAAATTTTTAGTAGTATCTAGGGTACCCATAGATTTTAGCACTTCGCAATCAAAGAGGCATATGAATAAGATAAACTAGTATATTTGAGATAACCCATACTTGTGGAGGATTTTTAGTGACTGGTTTATTAGTTGGTGTGTCCCTAACCATGAGTTCACATCTGTTTCGAGCTTATACCACACTTTCACTTATAGGGGACACTTTGTCTCTCAAGACATATCTCAAAAGGTATTTAAATTTAGAATTTATTGGAAAAAATTGTATAGATATGACCATAAGTTTTTTAATTCATGCACATGATGTTAATTCTTAATAAATATCTATAAGAGGAATAAAATTACCCAAAAACCATGTTATTTTGTGAGTTATTTGAAGCATGGGGCATTAAATTTATGGGGAACTTCCAAAATTCATTTGTATTTGTGTATATCTTGTTGGATATTTAATATATATATAAATGGGTGGAAGTAAATGCAACTAGGACTTATGACTCTTGATTAGTTATTGACTTTGTGAGATCTTAGATTTTCAGTAATTTGGTTAACCATGGCTCATCATTAGTGATCATAGTTTTCATTTTTTAATCATAGAATGGAAGCCTTGATTTCTAAGTATGGGGTTGATTATAAAGTCTCTATTTCATATCACCCCTAAACAAATGGGAAAAATGAAAATTTAAATTGATAAGTTAATAAAATCTTGGGAAAACAGTATAACCGAATAGGAAATATTGAAGTTTTCACTTGGAAGATACACTTTGGGAATACCATATTGATTTGAAAATCATAATCAGAATGTCACCATATATTATCATGCTTGTAAAAGATTTTCAAATACCTATAGAGGTATATAAATATGCATATTGGGTTATAAAACAATATAATATGAATCACTCAGATGTAGGTGAGCATGGGAAGTTATAGATTCAGGATTTGTAAGAAATTTGATGTGATGCATATGATAAATCCCAAATCTATAAAGAGAAGACAAAGGTTATCCATGATGATACAATTCATCATTTTAAGTTTCATATTGGTGAGAATAAACTCATGCACAATTCCAATCTAAATATCTACCCATGAAATATTCATTCTCGATGGATCCGTCCTTATATAGTTACTATCATTTACCCTTTTGGTGTAATAAAAGTTTTGCATGAGTAGAGTGTCTAGAGGTTTACCATCAATTGTAAGTGACTTAAACACAACTATGAGTATTTTTCAAAACATCTTGAGAGAAAATCCACCTAATAGATGTCACATATGACACCACTTAGTAGGTTTCCCTTTCTCCTTACCTTTATTTACTCATCTATTTATTTAATATGCTTAAATTGAGGATAATGTAATTTCTAGGTATATATGAGGGATACATATGGTAGTTAGGATTTAAATTAAAAATACTATATACCATGTATTTATTTTTATACACCATGTATGTATATATTTTAAAAAAACAAAAATAAAAAAACAAAAATAAATAAAAAAACAAAAAAATGTTGTGTTTCCATTTTTACTTTATTTTTTCTTTGTTTTGTGTTTTTAGATAAACTTTGACTTAAATAGAATGTCTAAAATATTTTTCATGCTTAATTCTATTGTTTGGAAAATTCCTTGGTTTTTGGAAAAATGATTTCAAAATAATGTTTATGTGTAATATTTTTCTATAATTTTAATTTTCAAATCATTCTTAAGAGTTTAATGGATTTCTGAAACCCATGCATCATTAGCACTGACCAATATTTGAAATACCTTACCTGGGAGTCATTATAATCCTTTTATTGAATATTATTCCTTTTAATCACTTTCTTGAGAGTCTCATGTCATGTATAGAAAGTGGAACTTGCCTTGATTCTATTTGAATACATAATATTTTAGTGTGCTACATCCTTGGTGGAGGCTGTCATTCATTGAGAATCTCATTGTACAATTAACCTCATTTTTGGGACACCTTAAAATCTGATCCTTATTAAAATTTATAGAACATGAAATTCTTTTTAGTAAATCCACATTAAAATATTTTATTATCCCTACCTATCCATCTCTTATTTTCATTCTTGTTTTATTTTTAGTAAGTTTGGGGGAGAGGGTGTTTCCATGGGAATTCTAGGGAAAGATTTATTGTTATGGGTTGAGTGAAAGTATGCTTGCATTTTTTTGACTAGTGGGTTCATAATACATACTCTATAATTTTTTTCACATGTTTATCTCCTTATCTCCCAATAAAATTATATATAAAAACAAAATAGTTAGGTATATTGAAAATAATAAATAGAATAAAAGTAAAAGAAATAGATAAAAGAGAAAGTTTACTCATTATTATTAATTGCTTGGTTATGAAACACACAAAAGGAAAAAATGGGATACTCAATTGAAAGAAATAAACTCTATGAGGGGTTTAGGGAGTATATTTATTGTGAAAACTTTATGAATCTTGACATGATTTATACTTAAGAGATTAAACACTCATTTTCTACCTCAAATTATTAATCATCAAATCCTACCAACCCTTGAACCACAAAACAACATGTTAGAATCCTCTCGAGTAGCATAATAGTTTATATGATTAGAGAAATTAGTATATTGGAAAGAATATGGTAATATCACATTGGCTCTGGGAAATATTTATAACTCCACTTTCATATGTTCCTGGAGTGAAGAGGTAAATTTCCAAAGTGAGGCAGGTTGCGACATATTGCATCAATGAACAAATGAAGTTGAAAAAAATTGAATATGAGAGAATAAGAATGATAGGAAAATTAATTTCATAAATTATACATGATGTATTTAATTTAAAAATATTCTTAGAAGTTTTCTCACCATTGGTTTGGGAATGGGATTTGACTAGGATATAAGACTTTACCTAGGGGTACAAAAGTTTAGGTGTGGGGGTGTGAACACATAGTGATATATTATATATTATAACCCTTATAATTGTGATTTTAATTGTTTATGGTTCGTATTATCCCATTATTAAATACTTTTGTGATCATTATATATTTTGAATTCATTTATTGAAAACATTCTTAAAAATATGCAATTTCACATTGAACCAATTAGACAACATGTCTATATTTTTATCATAATATTATATACATTGATCCAAATTATAATATTCATTTTTTAGGATTAAAAATTAATTGGGCTATAATTTATTCAATTGGAACAAAGGATATATTTAATCAAAATAGGCTCAATAGAGGCCATTAATGAGAAGAAAACTTGGACAGGGCAGATTGGACCACCTTTCAGTATTTGGGCCATATCATGGGATTCAGACCTCCAATTTTTCTGAATCCTCCTCCATCGGAAAAATAACATGAAAACACAAATTCACACCAAATTTAAAGTCAATAATAAGTGTTTTGGTTATCCAAAAATACCTAAAAAAATGGATGAAGAATGTCTGCCTTGAATAGTCACCTAGTCCCTTAGATGCATAATTTTTGTGTAAATATGGATGTAATTGTTAATAAAGGTTTTCCTATCCCAAATTTACCAAGTATTATATACCAAAGGGATATTTTTGGGTGTTTTGGAAGCTTATTATTCATATATGTATTCTTCCCCTTCCATGGAGTTCTAAACTCCTTATGATAACTTGGGGAGGAAGGTGATGTAAATCCCAAGCTTTATGTTTGTATTATTTGAATGAAATTTTAAATTTAAAGTTTTTATATTCTTTTTATTAATCCTATATTATTATTTAATTGATTTATGTATTGGTATGTCATACTAAAACCCACACGATCATGTTTGGGGATACCCATTCATGTGTTGTTTCACACACCATTTTCCACTTCTTCTCCCCCTTTTCAATCATGATGTTTGTGTGGTTCATATCGGTAGATTGAATTCACATAACCACTATCAAATCAATGAAAATTTATATCATGGTATCACACTAAAATAATATACAAAACTATACATCACATCGAGTTCTTCATGTGTTACCTTGGCAAGTTTTGGTTGGGAAGCCAGACACAAATCATCCAATCATCGACAGTAGCTAGTAAACTATTTTGTGCTTTCAACCAAGCCCTAGGAGGTATCCTAGTATAAAATCAGTAAAATTATGGTTATATGTGTTATAAACTATGGATTAAAATATCTAAACCCAATCTCTTAAATAATTAAAGATGGACATTAAGTAATTTCCCTAGGTTGATCACTTTCAATCTTATAAGTCAATCTTCATTTTCTTCTGATCATAATTTGTTTTCAACTGATGATTGATCCCCAAAACCCCAATTTCTTCAAAAAAAATAATAATCTCTTTTAAATAATAAAAACTTTAATTTTAAATTAATTATCTAAGTCTCCATCAATTGATGACCCTAGTTTTTTACTATACTGCAAAAATTCTAGTAAAAATAAACATCTATTTTGATGCACTTGACAATGCGATCAGTACACCAGAGGCTTCCAACTAGTAGAGAGGGTATAGGTTATAACCATGGGGAGACTATAACTTCCTATTAGAGTAAAATATAACTTAAAAAAATAATAATAATAATAATAATAATCAATCAAAGTACATAGAATCAATAATATAACTATCATCAATATCAAAATGAATGTGGAAGAAAGTAGTCATACAGACTCAAAATCTAACCACCCACTAGGAAAGTCACATATACAATAAAAATGAAATAAATAAAATAAGAGGATCTAAAACTATCCCAGAGCCTCACCTCATCATATTCTCCAGTCTATCCAAGCTATCTTGCTTGATCATGAAAATCTAAGTCTCTTCCCAACCAGAAGCTGCAACTAGTGAAGTCTGCTTGGGTACCCAAGTTTCGTGGATGCCTAAGAATGGTGTGAGTACAAATCAGTAGGGAATCAACAACATAGAATCATACATAACCATTAATTCAACATACACATGTGATATTATCATAATCATAAAATAAAAAAATGGTGTATAAGTATAAATAAATAACCACTATTTATCCTCAAGTTCTAACATGAAACTTGAGATCAACACAAACCACTTTGGCTAGTGCCAAAGTGTCTCTGAGCATGTCACACAACCATGACTACTAATATCATGCTTAATATAATATTATTAGAAGCATGTACTAGTAAATATAAATCATTCCCATAGTCCACTCATCACTGGAGCTAGGGAAAACCCTATTGGAAACATTGCATTTGAAAACTTAGGGGGTTTCCATATCTGTAATCAATCACCTAAAGCCAGGGAATACCCTAATAGAAAAAATTCATATGGAACTTAGGGTAATTACTTGTTTGGAATCCATAACCTAGATCTAGGGTTGTATCTCTCCATACCAAGAATCCATCACATAAATCCAGGGAATGCCCTTATAGGAAAACACATCATCTGAGTCTAGGGGTGTGGCTCTTCCTCATCAGACATCACATTATCTGAGTCTAGGGGAGTGACTCTCCCTTCTAGATATCACCTTATCCAAGTTCAAGGGTACGTTTATTCCCCTATATACATCACATCATTCAAGTCCATGGGTGTAACTCTACATACCATATATCACCTCATTTGAGTCCAGGGGTGTGGTTCCCCTTACCATACATCACATCATCCAGTTCCAAGGAGCATATACAAGGCATCCCAAACTGTATATGAACAAATCTCAGTGGGAAGTGTGTACCACCCAAATTATCTCATATCATTTTCATAATATCCTATTTGGTTTCACATTATTGATCTAAGTTTTAAGGTGACAACCATTATTATCACTAGTCATTTCCCACTTACACCCTCTCTAAGGTCAACATCTCACTAGGGAACCCACTAGGGTCCCCTATGTATCATCATTTCTAGAACACCCTATATAGAATCATCAATATCAATCACATATCTCAAGTAAACACCCATCACTTAGAGGGAATGACATACCTCAACTCCCTTATAATCATATCCCGACCTCACTAGTCTCATAGGTGTAGTCACCCAAGTGAGATGGACCTAAGAAAACCCCCTTCCCAAGTCATCCTAGGTCGGTCCTCAAACCTAACCTATCCAAATATTACCCAAGTCACATTTACCCAGTGCTCACATATTGAGGGGAAATAAACACTCACCCCATGCTCATTCCACTAGCCTGAAGTCTTCATGGCATCTCGAGTCTCCCACATAGACACTCTAGGCCATCCATTTCAATTCATCACTCACCTCTACCTGGAGGTCAATAAGGAACCTATACTAAGGGACACTAGGCTTACAAAAAAAAATCCAATTTTACCACTCAAGGGGTCGATATGTCTCTAGGCACCCAAATATAATCAAGGCCTCGACCATTAACAAAAGAGGCAATCAAGCCAATGCACAAGGTTCCATTGCTGTAGAGGCTCGAAGCTTGACGTACATGGACATTACATTACTTTTGCGGAATACTTAATACATAACAAAAATAGACACACAAGAACCGTAATAGTTTAGTGTCTTTGGAAACTCGGAATGTAATCTTCTAATCGTGGTGAAAGATCTTCAACATCTCCCATAAAGATCTTCCCCTTTTGTTTTCTTACCTAAAAACTTTCTTTATATCCTGGGGAAAAGAAAACATATAAAGGGTGAGCTCAAATACTCAGTAAGGGTAAGCATGGATAAAATAAAACAAATCATATACATTTGAACTTAAAAACATGAACATAATGTTTAAACATCAAAATCTTGAGCAATGACATAAAACATGGTAGTACATAAGGCATAGATCATAAAGAAACATTAATCATGATAAAATAGCATGGGAATAAAACATGTGATTGTGGAAACCATTAATCACATGATATGATTTCCATAGTAGCCAAGGCATTGCTGCCAAGACCATCTTAGTAGACAAAGTCCCTTTCTGAATCGAGTTCACTCCTCGTTCAAGTCCTGTATTACTGAACCAGATTAACTTACCATTCCAGCCATGTCTATCTCATGAGATATAAATCTTTACCCAATGAATTGGAGGGAGATATAGGTCCCACCCATCTCATAATTAAATCATTCTTACTTGTGCCACAAAATAAACATACATCATTCATAATAACCCAACGAATAAAATGGGTTTCATAAACATAATCCCATCATCACATAATCCATATAAAAGAAATGGATATCATTTCATAATAATAAAAGTGAAACCTTGTAAATCATAGATACATTATACATGAAACATACACATATGAAATAATTTAATCTTAGATGGAAAATGGTTTTGATAAAACACTTGAAATGAATTCTTGAGGAAAATATCCTTTCTTATTCAAAATCATTTTCTTTTCAGAAAATGTCATGCAATTTAAAAAAAAATATTTTTTTAAAAATAGTCATGAAATATTTTGGAGGAAGCTTCATGAAAATAAGGCTTTATAAAATCGTAAAAATCCGTTCACGCCGTATAAGTTAAAAATAACAATCTCTTCGTACTTTTGTCGGAAAAGTCAAAAAGTACCTCATATGGTAAACAAAAGAAAGATTCCTTCCATACAATGTGGTAAAAGTAAGAAAAGGGTAAAAATGTCTTAAAAATACATGGAAGGAAAGTAAAAATTTTATGAAAACATTTTGAGAGCATATGGACATGGATAATAAACATAACCCCCAATAAATACTTACAAGTAAACAATCTCGGATAAGAATGAGATTGGAATAATTATCCCTTACCTTAGGTCCGATATGCTTCGTACGTATCTGAAACCCCTGTATAATGATTTAAATAATGTTATTGACTTATTACAAAATCATATTCATTGTTATGATATCATATATGGTTCACTTATGACTTTATATTACCCGTTCTTTTGTAAATTCCATGTTAAAGAGCGTTTTGGGTAAAATCGTTTCATTTGTCGTCCGTGTTTTGACTTGTAATTATTCATATGATTAATTATATCATGATTACTTAATTCCAGAATATAAAACATTATTTATATATAATATGTATTCAGAATATACATATATATAATAGATCAATAAATGGAAAGAAATACACCGTTCATGGAGACGGTAGGTCGTACGTACGCATGAACATTGTTTTCGTTTCTTCATTGAATTGAATGCAATTAATTGGATGAAATAAATATATATATATAAATAAATCCATTATCATTATTATGTCATATATTTCATGATTACATATTATATATACTTTATAATCATTCATGAATGGTTAACATTGAGAATGAATCTCATCGCGTTGTGGAGACGGTAGTCCGTACGTACGCACGAGTGATGATATCGTTCGCATAATTATTGAATTGAATTGGAGTGGATGATACAATATATCAGAATCAGTATGATGTTATAATAACTATTTATAGTTATTCTTTACACCATTATACCCATCCAAGTAAGGTGGTGTTGGAAAAACAGATTACACCACGGCGTGGAGACGGTATTCTATACTTACGCACGCGCGGTGATTTCATTTTCCGTAGGATGGATAGAAGGTGAAATGGGGTTGTTTAATATTTATAATAACTTATAAGTATATTAGTGATACTGATGTTATTACTTTATAATGAAACAACTAAGGAAGAAGAAGTTGAAGAAGAAATAATCTTGAAATAATCGGTAGAAGAGATTACATCTTCTTTGACGCACCTCCTTTAATCTTCTTCTTAGGGGACTAGGGTTGGTCTTTTGAGAAGACCAGTACCTCTATAAGGTTTCTAGGGAAGTGGGAAAGTGAAATGAGCAGAGGTTGGCCGAGCTTCAAGGCTAAAAATGGTATGAGGAAGAGAGGGAGGAGGTGCCCTTTTATAAGGGAGGAGAGGGGCACCTTTGGAATCCTAAACAATATTAGTTTAATATAAATTCAAACCCCACATAAAAACCTCAAAAAATGACTAAATTAGAATATTAGATGAGATAGGGTTGTAATATCATCAAAAAATAAAATTTATACATGTTTTGATCTTATTTTAAACCTTATCATTTTGATTTATCCTTATTTAATCTATTTAAGTTTATTTGTAGTAATAAAATTCTAAATTTTAAATGGTTACAAATAATCACTTATGTGTTGTTAATTTTACATAATTGGATACTTTATGACATTATAGACTATATAAATTTAAATTTATAATTTTTAAATATTTTTGTGATTTTTAAACAATTTAATAATATGTTATTTTTATAAAATAACAATAGTGTCAATTTTGACACAATTCATTTATTTGAATTTAAATAAAATCTACACAGAGGATATATTAGAACTAAAATATTTAATAGATTCCTAACATGTCAAATTTGTCTATAAAATTTGTGGATCACATTAAATAGTTCATATAATATTTATTTTAATATTTTTAAAACCATTTATTTGGTATATCTCTTAATAAAATAATTAGTACAACATTTTTGTATAATTATTTAATATACATATTTGTTGCATAAAAATTAAATCCTTTGATGAAGATAAATATAAAATATTTTATAATAATAATTTTACTCAAATTTATCATCTTAAAATAACAACATGTAAATTGTTATCTTTATTAAATTATGAAAATGACAACTTTGGAATCATTTAAAATAAAATATTATAAGTGTCATAATCTCCATAATAAGGATCCAAATGGTCAAAAATTCGGCTAGTGGATGATTAGGGTTTATATATATACTACTAATAAGTTTTCTTCAGATTTTTGGGCCTTTTGATATGTATTACTATTTCAATAAAAACTATATTATTGATTTTTCACTAAATAAATAATTTCTGCATCATTAATGTATAAGATAATAAGGTAATTAAATAACTCTTAAAAATTACAAATAAATTACCATGATAAAGAAAAACATTTTATCTTTCAAATTATTATTTATAACCGAATTTATATTCTGTATAAACTTGTATTAAAAATACTTTAAAGTTGAGTGAGACATATTTCACTTTCCTTTAAATAAAATAAACTAAAGGTCTTAATAACCTACAAGTGGGTTCTAATGGATTCCATTTCGACCAAAATATGAATTAGGATGAAATATAATCATCCAATTGTATTAAGACAAGTATTAGGATAATTTTATAATATTATATTTACCCTTAATTACCCAATTTACCTTTTACTATGGTAAATAAAATTTACCGTTATTACTATTCATAATGACCAAAAATAAAAAGTAGTATATTAATATAATTTGGACCCACTAATTCCAAATATGGAATCCATTTTTAAAAATTCAATACACAGAAGTTGCAGAAATTAAATTAAAATTAATCCCGTTGTCGAAAGAAAACGAGTTTTTGTTTAAAACATTGCAAAAGATTGAATTTATTTAACCTACGAATTCAATGTAAAATCAATGCTAATGACATACATTATATTAAATGGTAAAAATATATTCTATTTATACTTTAAAACCATTCAATATTATAATTTAACCACATAAGTTATTACGATGAAAAAAGTTGTTTTTAATTAAAATATAGCGTGTTTTTACTATTCATTAAAATATGAAAGTTATCAGAATAATATGAAAAATTTATCCAAGGTAAAATTTTATATTCTGATTCCAAAGAATAATTTTATTTTGTAAAATTGAACTTATAAACATGTTAAAAACTAGATTTAAAGTGGGTGCGCCATCAAAAGGCGACAAAACTGCATTTTTTGAAAAATACTTATTTTACCCGAAAAATTTATTTTGTTCTTATACCATGTTCTAGAAAATGTGTAAGATGAATAATAATGTTATAAAATTAAAAATTTAGTTAATACTATTCATAACGGCTAGTTCATAATAATATTATAATAATATATCGTTGTTTAGTAAAACCTGATATTGCATACAACACACGCTATCAAGGAAGGTCGCGATTGCTTGTAATGCAAGCCAAGTCAAGGTTGAATATAGTGCACAACTACTTTGTTGTTGCGTATAACAAAATACATTGAATATATATATATATACTCAATGTTTCGTAGAATAACTACCATCAAACAAACATGAAATTGTGTGTAACACGATCCAAGATTAGTGTTGCGTATACTGCAAGCTAATACGGTGTTGCGTATAGCGCAAGATAATCTTGGTGTAGCGTACAACAGAAGATATGAAATAAATTAAAATGAATATATCTTATAAAATCTTGGGTTGTTACATTCTACCCCCCTTAAAATGAATTTCTCCCTCGAAATTCATCGGGGTTATAAATTGTTTACTATTCATAGAAACCCACATCGTAAAAAGGAATACTAAAACTTAATTTTAAAAACTAAAGTATGAAACATAATGATTACCAAAAGTAACTCATCATTGGGTTTACATATAGGAGAACATAGGTGAAAATATGGATATGGAAGAGAAATCTAAACATCAAGTTCTGATGGAGAGTGGTAGAGAACATGGCTATGAAAAAGCCAACAATCACAAAGCCATAAATTTGTGATGATCTAAGGTACCATCTGATTCATCGGATATAATGACACTAAGAAAACATTTTTTTTGTATTCAAGATCATTTCCCTAAAGTTGAAGAAATTGGAATTAGAAGAAATACATTCTTGATTTTGGTACAATCTCACCATTGGTCGTTCCTTGGACAATTTACACTTCATATCTTAAAGAAATGAAGTTGAATTTTTTATTCGTGAAGTGTTAGTAGATCATATGATAGAATGATAGGTCATTACATCTGTCTCAAACAAAAAGTTTGCAAAAGTTATCAAATATACATAAGTCTATCTATAGTGATATTAATCGTATATGATTCCAAAAATGGACTTATACTTCATCTATCATACCGCTTAATAAAATAAAACTAGTTTCTACTAACCAGGGACTTCCTGTAGGCCAGTGGTAGGTGATAAAGGCCAGTCGCACTTCAGTTGTGGGTTCGATTCCCACAGCCTTTCCCGACGCGATGGGATGTCGCCCGTCCTGCAGGTTGTCCTTTTATTTCTAAAAATACATTATTATAACTTTCCATCAATAATATCAAAAATGTTCTAGCCTTAAAAAATACTAACTTATGTCCAACATAATCCATTCCAATCTTTAGGCTTATCAAAAATACTGTTGTCCAATCTCATATTATAATAAAAATTATTACCAAAGAGTTCATATAACAAGCATGTTAATACCATCATTGATCCCCATATATCATAAGATATGTCTTGTTGGTCACATTCCAAGCATTCGAAGGCCTTAATCATGTATTCTCTTGAAAAAAAATGAATACCCATTTAACCTTAGTGAAAACATGAATGCAGTTAAAAGTTAACACTTTCCACATACCAAAATCCTCAAAATTCTATATACTCAAACCATGATATCACTTAGTCCTTATATCAATCATGAGCTCATGAATACTATCAAACATTTCATTTTCTCCTTATCCCTTCATTATGCACATATCATCTGCTTTCCAAAATATTTGAATCACTTTTCATGGTTACCAATACCATAAAATTATTGAAAACCACAATAGAATAATACAAAAATATTCTAATACACCATAAAAGTACCTCAACAAAATTATTCTTGAATACCAATACATAAACATTTCAATCCATCCTCTTCAATGATTGTCCTGGAATAAGTCCTTCCTTGATTTAGAAGTAACTTTTTAGGTCAGGGCATTGAGTTGGGTAATGACCATGTTCTCCAAAAATAAGACATTGAACTCCATAACAGTATGTCACTCTATGACCCTTTTCTCCACACAAATAACATCTTTCCCTCCATTTGAGGTATTCCTCAAGGTTCTTCTTCCCTTCTTTAGAAATCTCAATCTTCCTTTCTTTATGCTCCTCAACATGCGAACATGCATAAAAGTCTATCTTCCTCTTATTTGATGAATTAGGAATACCACTAAATTTCGCCTTGTTAATCATATTTCGTGATGACTGATTTGGCATAATCACAATATCTTTCTCTCAAGGCATTACACAATTTTGTTGCTCATAGTCACTAATTTTTCCATTGGATTCAATGTTAACCGAATTCCTTCTGGTTCCCTCCATTGACTAAAACACAAAAAGAATTCTGTGAGAGGCAAAAATCATACAAGGAAAATAACATAATCAAGGGGGAGTACCTTCGACATCTAACATCTTAGGTTTAATTATAATATCTTTAGCACAATTTTAGGACTATAAACTATACTTATACTTAACCTTAGGGACATCCCTAGACATACCTTAGAAATATCTCTAGGGATCTCACTAAAGTTTTCACATCCTAGTTTCTAAAGGTTAACTAAACCTTTCCTCTGATACCAACTGTAGAGGCCCGAAGCTTGATGTACATGGAAATTACATTACTTTTGCGGAATACTTAATACATAACAAAAACAGACACACAAGCACCCTAATAGTTTAGTGTCTTTGGAAACTCAAAACGTAATCTTCTAATCGTAGAGAAAGATCTTCAAAATCTCCCATAAAGATCTTCCCCTTTTGTTTTCTTACCTAAAACCTTTATTTATATCCTAGGGAAAAGAAAACATATAAAGGGTGAGCTCAAATGCTCAGTAAGGGTAAGAATGGATAAAATAAAACAGATCATATACATTTGAACTTAAAAACATGAACATAATGTTTAAACATCAAAATCTTGAGCAATGACATAAAACATGGCAGTACATAAGGCATAAATCATAAAGAAACATTAATCATGATAAAATAGCATGGGAATAAAACATGTGATTGTGGCAACCATTAAGCACATGATATGATTTCCATAGTAGCCAAGGCATTGCTTCCAAGACCATCTTAGTGGAAAAAGTCCCTTTCTGAATCGAGTTCACTCCTCATTCCAGTCCTGTATTACTGAACCGGATTAACTTACCGTTCCAGTCATGTATATCTCATGAGATATAAATCTTTACCCAATGCATTGGAGGGAGATATAGGTCCCACCCATCTCATAATGAAATCATTATTACTTTTGCCACAAAATAAACATACATTATTCATAATAACCCAACGAATAAAATGGGTTTCATAAACATAATCCCATCATCACATAATCCATATAAAAGAAATGGATATCATTTCATAATAAGAAAAGTGAAACCATGGAAATCATAGAGATATTATACTTGAAACATACACATGAAATAATTTCATCTTAGATGGAAAATGGTTTTGATAAAACACTTGAAATGAATTCTTGAGGAAAATATCCTTTCTTCTTCAAAATCATTTTATTTTCACAAAATGTCATGAAATTTAAAAAAAGGATTTTGTTGAAAATAGTCATGAAATATTTTGGAGGAAGCTTCATAAAAATAAGGCTTTATAAAACCGTAAAAATCTGTTCATTCCGTATAAGTTAAAAATAACAATCTCTTCGTACTTTTGTCAGAAAAGTCAAACAATACCTCGTATGGTAAAAAAAAGAAAGATTCCTTCTATACGATGTGGTAAAAGTAAGAAAAGGGTAAAACTGTATTAAAAATACATGTAAGGAAATTAAAAATTTTATGAAAACATTTTGATAGCATATGGACATGGATAATAAACATAACCCCCAGTAAATACTTACGAGTAAACAATCTCAGATAAGAATGAGATTGGAATAATTATCCCTTAACTTAGGTCCGATATGCTTCGTACGTATCTGAAATCCCTGTATAATGATTTAAATAATGTTATTGACTTATTACAGAATAATATTTATTGTTATGATATCATATATGGTTCACTTATGACTTTATATTACCAGTTCTTTTGTAAATTCCATGTTAAAGAGCATTTTGGGAAAAATCGTTTCATTTGTCGTCCGTGTTTTGACGTGTAATTATTAATATGATTAATTAGATCATGATTAATTAATTCCAGAATATAAAAGATGATTTATATATTCATAATATACATATATATAATAGATCGATAAATGGAAAGAAATATACCGTTCATGGAGACGGTAGGCCGTACGTTCGCATGAACGTTGTTTTCGTTTCTTCATTGAATTGAATGGAATTAATTGGATGAAATACATATATATATACATAAATCCAATATCATTATTATGTCATATATTTCATGATTACTTATTATATATACTTTATAATTATTCATTAATGGTTAATCATTGAGAATGAATCTCATCGCGTCGTGGAGACGGTAGTCCGTACGTACGCACGAGCGATGATATCATTCCCATAATTATTGAATTGAATTGGAGTGGATGATACAATATATCAGAATCAGTATGATGTTATAATAAATATGTATAGTTATTCTTTACACCATTATACCCATCCAATTAAGGTGGTTTTGGAAAAATAGATTACACCATGGCGTGGAGACGGTATTCCGTACGTACGCACGCGCGGTGATTTCATTTTCTGTAGGATGGATAGAAGGTGAAATGGGGTTGTTTTATATTTGTAATAACATATCAGTATATTAGTGATACTGATGTTATTACTTTATAATGAAACAACTAAAGAAGAAGAAGTTGAAGAAGAAATAAGCTTGAAATAATCGGTAGAAGAGATTACCTCTTCTTCGACGCACCTCCTTTAAACATCTTCTTAGGGAACTATGGTTGGTCTTTTGAGAAGACCAGTACCTATATAAGGTTTCTAGGAAAGTGGGGAAGTGAAATGGGCAGAGTTTGGCTGAGATTCAAGGCTCAAAATGATGTGAGTAAGAGAGGGAGGAGGTGCCCTTTTATAAGGGAGGAGAGGGGCACCTTTGGAATCCTCAAAAATATTAGTTTAATATAAATTCAAACCCCACATAAAAACCTCAAAAAATGATTCAATTCGAAGTTTAGATGATATAGGGTTGTAATATCATCAAAAAATAAAATTTAGACATGTTTTGATCTTATTTTAAACCTTATCATTTTGATTTATCCTTATTTAATCTATTTAAGTTTATTTGTGGTAATAAAATTCTAAATTTTAAATGGTTACAAATAATCAATTATGTGTTGTTAATTTTCCATAATTGGATACTTTATGACATTTTCGACTATATAAATTTCAATTTGTAATTTTTAAATATTTTTGTGATTTTTAAACAATTTAATAATATGTTATTTTTATAAAATAGCAATAGTGTCAATTTTGACACAATTCATTTATTTGAATTTAAATAAAATCTACACAGAGGATATATTCGAAATAAAATATTTAATAGATTCCAAACATGTCAAATTTTTCTATAAAATTCGCAGAGCACATTAAATAGTTCATATAATATTTATTTTAATATTTTTAAAACCATTTATTTGGTATATCTCTTAATAAAATAATTAGTACAACATTTTTGTATAATTATTTAATATACCTATTTGTTGCATAAAAATTAAATCCTTTGATGAAGATAAATATCAAAGATTTTATAATAATAATTTTACTCGAATTTATCACCTTAAAATAACAACATGTAAATTGTTATCTTTATTAAATTATGAAGGTGACTACTTTGGAATCATTTAAAATAAAATATTATAAGTGTCATAATCACCATAATAAGGATCCAAATGGTCAACAATTTGGCCAGTGGATGATTAGGGTTTATATATACAGTACTAATAAGTTTTCTGCAGATTTTTGGGCCTTTTGATATGTATTAATATTTCAATAAAAACTATATTATTGATTTTTTACTAAATAAATAATTTATGCATCATTAATGTATAAGATAATAATGTAATTAAATAACTCTTAAAAATTACAAATAAATTACCATGATAAAGAAAAACATTTTATCTTTCAAATGATTATTTATAACCAAATTTATATTCTGTATAAAATTATATTAAAAATACTTTAAAGTTGAGTGAGACATATTTCACTTTCCTTTAAATAAAATAAACTAAAGGTCTTAATCACCTCCAAGTGGGTTCTAATGGATTCCATTTCGACCCAAATATGACTTAGGATGAAATATAATCATCCAATTGTATTAAGACAAGTATTAGGATAATTTTATAATATTGTATTTACCCTTAATTACCCAATTTACCTTTTACTATGGTAAATAAAATTTACCGTTGTTACCATTCATAATGCCCAAAAATAAAAAGTAGTCTATTAATATAATTTGGACCCACTGATTCCAAATATGGAATCCATTTTTCTAAATTCAATACACAGAAGTTGCAGAAATTAAATTAAAATTAATCTCGTTGTCGAAAGAGAACGAGTTCTTGTTTAAAATATTGCAAAAGATTGAATTTATTTAACCTACAAATTCAATGTAAAATCAATGATAATGACATACATTATATTAAATGGTAAAAATATATTCTATTTATACTTTAAAACTATTAAATATTATAATTTAACCACATAAGTTATTACGATGAAAAAAGTTGTTTTTAACTAAAATATAGCGCGTTTTTACTATTCATTAAAATATGAAAGTTATCAGAATAATATTAAAAATTTATCCAAGGTAAAATTTTATATCCTGATTCCAAAGAATAATTTTATTTTGTAAAATTGAACTTATAAACATGTCAAAAACAAGATTTAAAGTGGGTACGCCATCAAAAGGCGGCAAAACTGCATTTTTTGAAAAATACTTATTTTACCCGAAAAATTTATTTTGTTCTTATACCATGTTCTAGAAAATGTGTAAGATGAATAATAATTTTATAAAATTCAAAATTTAGTTAATACTATTCATAACGGCTAGTTCATAATAATATTATAATAATATATAATTGTTTAGTAAAACCCGGTATTGCGTACAACACACGCTATCGAGGAAGGTCGCGATTGCGTGTAATGCAAGCCAAGTCAGGGTTGTGTGTAGTGCACAACTCCTTTGTTGTTTCGTATAACAAAATACATTGAATATATATATATACTCAATGTTTTGTAGAATAACTACTATCAAACAAACATGAAATTGTGTGTAACACGATCCAAGATTAGTGTTGCGTATACTGCAAGCTAATACGGTGTTGCGTATAGTGAAAGATAATCTTGGTGTAGCGTACAACATAAGATATGAAAGAAATTAAAACGAATATATCTTATAACATCTCGGGTTGTTACAATTGCGTCCCTTGGTACTTTGCTTAATTAAGTATTTATTTTTAACTAAAACTATTCATTTGAAATAAAAGAGTCTGATCACCTTTAGTGGAAATACCACATTCCATGTACCATAAATAAAGTGCATAATACCATAGGGTCTTGTACAAGGAACCACCTACCATGATTCAAAATTATTCCCTTTTAATTTCTAGCCTGTTAACTCTCGTCTGAGCCCATCCAAGTATAACTAGACACATCCTATCATTATGAGGCCCAAAATCATTTCAATGCATCATAATTAATTAATTGTAATCATTTATAATTAATTAAATAATTTATGATCAAATACACAATTTAATTTCAATAAGCATAATTCTTAAAACCTCATTATGCGACATACACTCACTAAAACCTCAAGAAAAAGGGTTTGAACCACTCCCGACACCCCCAAACCTAATATGAATAAAACATCCAAAAAATTACACCAATTATATTGAAAATTTAATTAAATTTATCCAAAAACTATAAAAAAAATCATATGATGGAATACCTAAACCAAAACAACATGCGATGGAATGAAGATACCATCTCAGGATTTCCTCAAGCCAAGACATATGGAAGCCCCATCGATCAGGATGATTTCACTATACTCTGGTGAAATCAGTATTGAAAACCTAGATAGAGAAATAAAATCAATAGGAAACCAATAGAAACTAAGAGTGGAGGAAAAAATAATGATAAAATTACTAAGAATCACTGAAAACACCACCAAAACTACCCAGGGGGGGGGGGTAAAGTGGTATATGGGGAGCTTGGCCCCTTTGTTTGCACATGAGATAGAAGAGAAAATGGTGGTTAAGGGTAAAAAGGTAGTAGGGTAATTTTGGTAAATTCCTTTTTTAAGGCATCGACATCATTCATGATGTGAACAAAAGGTTCATGTCATGAAATACTAGTGAAGAGGTCTCCCACCCTCAGAAAAACTCTATTTAGGGTATGAACCATGGTTCATGCCATAAAACCTTTGAGGTAGAGGGGAAACCCCTTGGACTTCCCCATTCATGGTGTGAACCCTGTGGTTCATGGTATAAAAGACTTTATCAGCTGAAATTTCATCTCCTAGGCCACCCGACACTTCTATGATGCTCACTCAATCACCCATACCACTAACCAGTCTCAAACCACATACAAAAGATACCTCTTGAGATATCAAAAACACTTGAAAATAAAATTCGAATCTCAAATTTAAAAATAAACCACTCACTAAATAAAAGATTAAAAATTATTATGAATTTCATAAGTGGGGTTTTACAACCCCCCTATAAGACTTTTCATCCCTAGGAAGTCTCATTGATCCATTAGTCATCAATCCCAAACTATATCGATCATCAATTCACATTTAACTCACCATATTCTACCCCAAAACTCTAAACAAGCTTCCACTACACAATTCTAATCACAAGGAACACTATTCATCCAAAGTTAAACCACCGCTCATCGCCATTACTGAAACATTTAGACGGTACTTACCTATACCCATCTAACCTAAGACAGAAAGGTGTTATAAATAAATTTATCTATAGGATTAAGACACTCCCAACCATAAGCCTCTACTCATGGGTTGATTCTAAGTTACGGTGCTCCCCACCATTAGAGTTTCCCACTGAAACACAATTCCCAATAGCTTAACAACTCACTTGGTGAATTTTTCATCTCACTACATCCAATAACATAAGAAAACCATTAGTTAGAACCTAGTTGTAACATCCTGACCCTCCTCTTTGTCTTAAGTTGAGGCAGAGGTGCTACTTGGACTTAAGAGATGTTCCCAAAGAACCAAAGGTTGACAATAAATGCCAAGGGATTCAAGAACATTTGGGGAACAATTTTACCTTGGAAATAAAATACCCAACCAAATGTGCTATTACCAAAAACAACTACATGATTCATGTGAACAAGGTATTACAATCCAACATTTTACAAATACCAACAAAGACATAACCATCACAATACCATAATTAGAGTACCATGTATAAGAATAAACAAAAAAACCCAAATAATCCATGGAACAACTCCACAGATCCATACCAAGATCCATGCTACAAGCACCACAAGACCACCCAAGCATCATGATGAACCACTAAGGAAATGAGATGCTTTACCTTTACTTGAGTCTTGTAATACAAAATCTGCAAAAGCACCAAAGTGAAAAAGTAGTGGGTGAGAAATAATACTCAGCAGACTTTCCCCAAATGACTTCCCTACACCCACTACTAGGATAAAACCAGTTAGCACAATTTATATAAAACAATTTATATAAATCCATTAAAATGACTTTTCAATTTTTAGAAATCCAAACACATCATTACCATAACCATTTCACCCAAAAAAATATATTCATGAGAAGAAATAAAACAATCCATATACATTCTCCAAAAACATATTGGCATAACCCAAATCATCTTGCATAGATAAACGCATAACACAACCATGTCCACAAACCAACCACATGGGCTTAGTGTTTATTAATGGTGGAACTACACATCCACAACCCGTCCCCTTTTTACAGTGGTACTTCACCACACACTTGATGGTGGTACTTCACGACCATGATCCATCCCATCCAACTCTTTCTTAACCACTTAATAAATCAAAAATTCCAGTCACAATTTCAAAATCACATGAACCAACACATGCCCAAGGAAACCATGAAATACAACATGTTCCAATCAAAAACCACCAATTTAGCCAACATAATTCCAACAATAATCCAAAACCCCATTTCAATAAAATAAAAATTCATTAAAAACATAATTAGTCCACATACATGACAAAATACATTTCAATAAACAACCTTTTTATTGAAAACCATTTTCACAAACCATTTTCCATAAATCAACCATGCCAATGATTTTAAAATTAGCATTTTTAAAATCCAACAATAAGACACATTTCACAACAATAATCCATTTCCCATAAAAACAAAAAATTATCACAAAATGGGTTCTAAGACAACTTCACACATCAATATCACAATAAATTTCAAGAAACAACCATTAATTTTAAATTAAATCCTTCAATTTCTATCAAATTGGAGTCGAGAGAGAAGTTACCTGCCTTAAGGTTTCAGTGAAATTGACCAATGCACAACCGCACCACAAATTCGGGTCAAATATCCACAAAACCACATTATATATCTTTGCCTAACATCAACAAGCCTAACTCTCATAACTTTAGGGAAAAAAACCCTATATCTACATGTGATGAAAGTAGATATAGAAAACTAGGAGAGAGAGAGAACTAGATATAAAGAAACCAAGAAACAACCAAGAGAGGATACTTACTGAGGAGGAATCACATTCAAAGTACCTTGAAAACCCTTATATTAACTTTAAAAAGGAGTGAGAGAGCCTACAAAACCACTGAGTTGAAGAAATACCAAGTTGGGTTCAAGTGGGATAAGAAATGATGTATATAGGGAAAATACCGAGCAATCCAATTTTTAAAAACCCTATTTTTAATGCCACACATGGTTATCCCACATAGTTAGAAAAACTATGTTATAACCATGTGATTGCTACTATCCTAAAGGGGGTGCCCTTCATGGTTGTCCCACATGGTTAGAAAAACCATTGCTGACCATGTGAAAGTTCACTATCTCAAGTTACATGGTTTCATAAAGATTCTGCATGGTTTTCCCAAACCATGCTCAAACCATGCACCCTTTGAAAAACCCTAAAACCTTCCCAAAACCTTTACAAACTCTCCCAAATGTTACCAAACCACTTTATATACATAAAAAGACATCAAAAAGTGTTACCTACCACAAAAAGTAGGTACTAAATTCTCCCCACCATTGGCCTTTCCATCCCCAGAAAGTGGATACTATCATTTTTCCAAAAGATCTCAGGCCATTGCTTGACCATATCCTTTTCCCATTCTCAAGTCTCCTCCTAAATATGACCATATTTCCACACTACCCAAACTAAATTGATTATTTTCCCATGCAAAAATTTCTCTTTCCTATCCACAATCTGTACTAGTATGTGCACTAATGAAGCATCATACTCTAGCTCAACATGATCCCAATGAATCACATGGTCACAATCTGGCTTATAATTTTTCAACTATGACACATGAAACACATTATTCATCACACTGAACCATAGTGAAAAATACAAACAATAATCCACATATCCAAGCTAATCAAGTATCTCAAAAGTTCCATTATACCTCGGAGATAACTTAACCTACTTTCCAAAATGATGATGTCCCAACCTCAGGGAGATTCTCAAGAACACATGATCACCCACCTCAAATAACAATGGTTGTGAACAATGGTCTACATATGATTTCTGATGACTCTGATCCATCTATATTCTCTTACTAATCCACTTAATCTTCTCCGTAGTCTCTTAGACAAGGATCAACCCAACCATCTAATTCTCACATGTTTCCACCCAACATAGTGGAGAATTAAACGAATTCCCATAAAATGCTTCAAATGAATCCATATGTATTGAGGCTTGATAATTGTTATTATACAAAAACTCTACCAATGATAATTGCTTTTCCCATGATCCATAAAAATTCATCACACAAGCTTGCAACATATCCTATAATGTTTGTATTGTCCTCTTAGATATCCTATCTGTCTAAGGATGATATGAAATACTCATCGTCAATTTATTCCCAAGGTCTTGTTGCAAGGATTTCTAGAAATGATATGTGAAACTCAGATCCCTATCAGATACAACCGAAACTAGAACACCATTCCCTCATATCCCTATCAGATACAACCAAAACTAGAGCACCATTCATTTTTACCACCTCATGGATATAGAGTTTGGATAGATCCTCCACCATATGAGATTCATGAATAGGGATGAAATGGTCCAACTTTGTGAGCCGATCGACAATCATCCATATAGCATTGTGTTTCCTGACCATTCTTGGGAGAACTGTAAAAAAATCCATTGTCATCTACTCCCATTTATACACTAGGATAGGTAAAGACTACAACATACCTTCTGGTCACTTGCTCTTCCTTGAATTTCTAACAAGTTAGGCATCATGAAACATACTCGACCACTTTTCTTTTTCATACCCTCCCACCAAAACCGTGCTTTCAAAACCTTATACATTTTCTAAATTCCATGATGAATAGACCATATGGAATGATGATAAGAACTAAGGAGTTTCTACTAACAATCCACTGATATAATCATCTGGCTCTGAAACCAAAACACTGAATTTCCATCCATTTTCCTGCCCTCAATGGTCTCTCGACCATTGAGTTTCAACCTCATATCCACTTTGAATTAGAACTTTGTACCTCTATAACCAAACCAACCAAGTCAACAAAACTGGGAAGAAAATGGCTATATCACCTCAGTCTTCACATTACAACCACATGTTGGCTATGACCGAAATCAACTGCTGGTGGTAAGATTCTTGTTTTTTCACATGAGCACATGAATTTCTACTTAATGCGTCTGCCACCAAATTGACTTTACCCAGTGTGTAAATCAATTCAAAGTAAAAAAACTAGAGATAATCTATCCATATCCTTTTCCTTAGATTCAAATCTCTTTGTGAGAAAATATTCTTCAAGATCTTTTGTTTGGTATACACCATGAATTTCTCACCAAAGAGATAATAAGGACTAGTTTTCAAAGCATGAACCACCACTGCCTACTCCAAATCATGTATTGGGTAGTTCTTCTCATGATACCTCAACTTCCATGAGACATACACAACCATATGATCCCCTTACATTAGAAAACACCCCAACCCTGATCCCGAAGCATTGCAATACACCACTTACCCTTTCCCTGGTTCTGTAAAAACCAAGATTGGTGCTGATTTAAGAAGATCCTTATGCTCTTCAAAAGATTTCTAGAACTAATAATTGCATTGAAATGGAACATTATTTCTTGTAAAAGCTTTCATCGATGAAGCTAATCATGTGAAGTCATGAAAAAATCATAGATAATACATAGTTAGACCAAGGAATCTCTGTATCTCAAAATCATTTTTCGGCAGTTCCCAAGTGATAATGACCTCTATCTTCTTCAGATACATTGAAACACCATTTTCGGAAATAAAATGGTCTAGAAAACATACCTCTTATATCCAAAATTCACACTTTGACAATTTGGCATATAACTAATAGTCTCTAAAGATTCCTAAAACTACTACAAAGTGTTTCTCATGATCCACCCTTGTCCTTTAATACACCAGTATATCATCCATAAATAACACCAAGAAAGAATCTAGATATCTATGAAATATCTGATCCATCAATTCCATAAAGACCACTGGTTCATTCATTATACTGAAGGACATAACCACATATTCATAATGGCCTTATCTACTTCTGAAATATATTTTTTGAATATCCTCCTTCTGCACCAGCAACTAATGATATCCTAATTTTAATTTAATTTTAGATAACCACTGAGATCCCCTCAACTGATCAAAAATGTCATAAATGTGTAAGAGATGGTATCATTTCTTTATATTAACTTGGTTAAGCTTACAATAATCAACACATAGCCAAATTGTTCCATCCACCTTTTTAACAAACAATACTTGTGCGGCTCACAGAGACGTGCTAGGATGGATGAACCCTTTGTTTTAAAACTTCTACAATTACAATTTAAATTCCATCAATTATATTAGTGTCATTTGATAAGAGAAAAGTGAGATTGGACTGGTCCTCATAAGGATATCAATTGTAAACTCTACTTCTCTCATGGGTGGCAACCCTGAGAATTCTTCAGGAAAAACATCCAGAAACTGATTAACCACTACTGGAAAATTTCTTTTCTCAACCTATTTGATCAATGCCAAAAACAAATATGTCAACTGATATGATATCATCCTAATAATTGGTTCTAAAAATCCATTTCACGCACCCTTTCACTCTTTTCTCCTCTAAAGAGATGCTCGATTCCATCCTCTATCGTGAAACTCACTGTTCGCACATAACGATCAATGTGGTCCCTAAAAATTGTCAACCAATCCATACCCTAGATTACATTGTACATATCAATATAAATCATTGATAAGTCCCACATCAACTCAACCCCATCCAAAACTAAACAATATGCTCTACACAGGAAGGATCAACACTTTTTTCACCTAGAGGAGTTTGAAGTTTTAGAACAGAATGCATCATTTACACTCTTAAACCTAATGAATCAACAATAAAAGAATCAATAAAAGAATGAGACACACCTATATCAAAAAACACTTGAATAAAGGTAGAATTCAAAAAATCATACCTATAACTATGGATGGTCCTGACTGATCATCCACCATAACCTGCTCAGCTCCAAACACCTGCTTACTAGCCACACTCTACTCTTTGTTCCCATGCTGAAACTGCCCTTATTGAGGAGTCATGGTGTTCCTAGAATCACTATGGATAATTTGGCTCTACTGATGAGGGGCATGCTATTACTCCCATCTTATTAAGGCATACGATGCATGATACCCCTGAGGAGTGTCACAAACACCTGAACTTGGAGCACTGCGAAAATAATGATAGAGATTATCCATCTACTTCTAGTTATTACATGCTTGAGGTTGTGTCATATAATCCCACTTCGTGTGGGTTAGAGAGCCACATTAGAATAAACCTTCCTTGGTCCGAGGCCTTGAGGGAAGGTTCAATGATCCTACCATCTGATTCTGATCCACACTCCCACTATAGAAATAAGTGTCACTCTTTCACTTTCTCACCGCATTATAGTTCCCACTATTTCCCATGGGTATCAACATGTTTCCCCCACTCGTATCCCTAAAAATTTCCCTTTCATCCACTATTTCTCTATTCACCATTTCTGTATAATCACTTATACATAGCACCACTATTTTTGAACGAATTTCTTTCCTCAAGCCCGATTCAATGATACGCACCTTCAAGGTTGCACTAACCACAATATTGGGTGAAAAATAGAATAAATCCACGAATTTAGCCATGTATTATGCTACCAACATGTTCTCTTACTTTAGGATGAAGAAATACATTGTTCGCTGAATCTTGAATGTGTGTAAAATTGTTTGCTAAATAGTTTCTCAAAACCCTCCCATGTTACACCTTGGTCCGTTCCCGCCTGGACTACCATCTCCCACCACTGATGTTCAAGGTATTCCAACATGTATGCCACCAAATTCACTTTTAACTCTATTTGTGTGATTAGGAAATCAAATATTTGATTCATCTAGTTTATCCATGATTCCACCCTTTCCAGTTCTAAATCACCCCTAAAGATGGGTGGATTCTACTTCTGAAACTGAATCGAGTGATCCACATGCTTTAGATCATCCATTATATTCCCACTTTCCATATCTTGGAAAGATTTCACTATGTTTTGAACTAGCTACTGGTTCACCTAGGGATCAGGTGTAATGAAATTTTCCACAGTATCCTTCAGTTGGTCTCTACAATGTCTACCCAATGCCATTTCTATTAACACAAGAATCTCCATAGGTCTCACTCCTTAGTAATTGAAGGATTAAAATTTCAAATTATATCACATTGAAACTATCACAACCATACTTTCCAAAATACCACATTTTCCATGTTCAATCATTTTTGAAAAAATACACCATGTTTTGAAAATCATCCCATTTTCAAAATACCACAACCATTCTATTTCAAAATACCATTTCCAATTTTTTCAAAAATCAACACATTCATACCACACATAAATCATTATTTTGAATGAAATATGCAATCCTAGTGATAAGTCATTTATACCATGCATAACATGCTCTTATCATTGGATACACCCACTGAAATGAGAACATTCTCTTATAAGTGTATCCAAAACATTTATGTACCCAACTACCTGGTAACTAGAAGTTCAACATAAAAGGGTTAGCTACATCCTTTTATGCTATACATTTCAAGTTCTGACAATCCTACTCCTTGCTACCATCCCAACTCAAGGAATAAAACAAGAATGAGTACCAAATCCAATATTAAAAATCAACACTAAATAATCGAACAAAACTACTTTCACTTGAAAGTCAAGGATCGAATAAACTAATAACACTTGTAACATCCCACCCCTACTCTTTGGCTTGAGTTGATGAAGAGGTGATAATTGAACTTAAGCGATGTTCCTAAGGTTCCAAATGCTAGCAATAAATGATAAGGTATTCAAGAATAGTTAGGGAATGATTTCCCCTTATAAATAAAATACTCAACCAAATGTTCTATTACAAAAAAAACTACATGATTTATGTGAAAAAGGTATTATAATATAACATTTTACAAAGAAAAAAAAGAAAAAACCATCACAATATGATAATCAGATTACCAAGTGGAAGACTAAAAAAAACCCAAATAATTCATGACACAACTCCTCAACTCCACACCAAGATCCATGCTCCAAGCACCGCAAGAATTCCCAAGCATCATGATGATCCACTAAGTAAATGAGATGCTTTACCTTTACTTGAGTACAAAAATATAACATCTGAAAAAGCACTTAAGTTCCAAAGAATTGGGTGAGTAATAATACTCAGTAGGCTTTCCCCAAATGACTTACCTACACCTTCCACTAGGATAAAACCGATTAGAAAAATTTATATAAAACAATTTATATAAATAAATTAAAAAAATTCAAAATTTTTAGCAAGACAAACACATCATTACGGTAAAAATTTCACCCAAAACAACACATATTCATGAGAAGCAACTAAACAAGCCATACCCATTCTTCAAACACATATTGGAATAACCCAAATCATCTTGCATGGTCTCATTCATAATACAACCATATCCACAAAACAACCACATTGGCTCGGTGTTCATTGATAGTGGAACTTCACATCCATAACCCATACCCTTTTTATAGGGGTACTTCACGACCACTTGATGGTGGTACTTCACAACCATGATTCATCCCATACAACTCTTTCTTAACCACTTAAGCAAGAAACCATTCCAATCATAATTCCAAAATCACATCAACCAATACATGCCTAAGGAAACCATGAAAAATAACATGTACAATACAAACCACCCATTTAGCCAACACAATTCCAACAACAAGACAAAACCCCATTTCAATAAAATCAACATTTATTGAAAACATCATTAGGCCACATCCACGACAAACCACATTTCAATAAAAAACCTTTTTTATTGAAAACCATTTCTACAGACCATTTTCCATAAATCAACCATGCTAATGATTTTAAAATTATTATTTTTAAAATCTAACAACAAGGTAAATTTCACAAAAATAACCCATTTCCCCCAAAATCCACAAATTATCACAAAATGGGTTCCAATAAAAATTCATACGTCAATATCCCAATCTATTTCAAGAAACAACCTTTAATTTGAAATTAAATCCTTTAAGTTCTATCAAAATGGAGTCTAGAGAGAAGCCACCTACCTTAGGGTTTTAATGAAATCAACCAACAAAAAACTACACCACAAATCCAAGTAAAATCTCCACAAAACCACATTATATATATTTTCCAAACATCAACAATACCAAATCTCATCATTTTAGGCAACAAAGACCCTAGATCTACATGTGTTAGAAATAGATATAGAAAACTGATAGAGAGAGAACTAGATATAAGGAAAACTAAGAAATAACCAAGAGAGGAGACTTATTGGGGAAGAATATCCTTCAAAGTACCTTAAAAATACTTCAATTCACTTTCAAAACGAGTGTGTGAGCATCCCCAACCTTAGAGTTAAAGAAATCAAGATTTGGGTTTGAGTGGGAGAGGAAATGAGGTGTTTAGTGAAAATCCCAATCAACCCTGTTTTTAAAAACCCCATTTTTAATACTGCACATGATTAGATCACACAGTTAGAAAAATTGTGTGATAACCATGAGACTGATACTATACCAAAGTGGGTGCCCCACATGGTTATCCCGCATGGTTATACAAATCATGTGCCGACCGTACGAAAGCCCACCATCTCAAGTTGCACGGTTTTTTAGAGATTCTTCACAGTTTTCCCAAACCATTATTAAACCGTGAACCATTAGAAAAGCCCCGAAACCTTTCCAAACTATCCCAAACATTAACAAAAAAATTTATATACATAAAAAGATATAGAAAAGGTTACATACCTAAAACCGGGGGTACTACACTAGTACAACTCCTCATCTATGATTTCAAACTGAATCAGATGAGCCTCCAATATCCAAGCAGAAGGCTTGTACATGTAGACATTCCCCCCTAAATCCATGATTGATCATCATAACATATCTATCATATCTAAAATGATATACCCTATGGATTTCCCAACCCACCATATTCAACCTCCCACAAAAAACACCAACCAAACCTCCTTTATCCAACCTTTCCCCAAAAATGCTTGGCTACCCCCGCTGATACGCTAACTCATCACCTGATCATGATACCTTAAATCTCGAAGGTATCTCGTGATCATTAAAACACCTACAATGAAGTCCTTACTCAATACTCAGTGTAATATGATAGTTTGATCCTTGACATGATAAATTTTCCACCAAACTCTTACCCAAGCATTGACACACCTTCGACCCAACCAATGATCAAATCATGTCAAATTTATCATGATCCCAATGCCAATGCATAAACTCTTTCCAATACCCCATCATAATCTAAAATATGTTATTCATCAAGGGACCAGATAAAATAAAATTTATCTACACACTGATATCCTAATTCTATATTGACCATCCCACGACTAGTCTCACTCATCCACGAACCTACTCACATGGGGAAATTACTCAATGTAACACACTCCAACCATTGTCACACATAATGACTGGGTGAGGTTATCCCACTCACACATGATCACTACCATAAAACATCAACTTATACACGTTTCTGGCTCATGGGAATTTCATCCTTGTCATTTGTTAAAATTTCACTCATAATAAGGTCAACACCCTTTAAAAACCCATGGTGGACTACACACTATATGGATTCACTCATACCAATCCTCGAGCATAACCCCAGCAGTATCTATCATCACATGCATTTTACTCCTCTTGATCCAAACTCATCTCATCCTAGGAAACACCTGTCTAAGATCAATTCATGGATTGACCATGACACCACACCCTGATTTTTTCCCTATAGTACCCTCACATTAGGGGGGGGGGGGTGGGATTTATCATTTCATAAAACCCTTGGGAAGCTAATCCCGCAACATTGTATCAAAACCATATTCCCCATCCCACCCATGGACATCATAGATTTCTAATTCAAATGATATTGCGTGTAACCAATGTATACTATCTCCATCTCATCTAAACCCAAAGGGTGTACTCTCCCATACCACTGATTCATAAAATCCAACTCACCATCCCATGAGCCGTATGTTATCAAACATAGTCTCACGTTCCTAAATCACTAAACACGCTCATAGTATGTTAATCTCATCAAAAAAATCACCCCTGTGTTCTTTTCCAATAAGCCCGACATCCTTTACATGTTGAGGAAAATTTCAAGATCACCCTCTATTCATCACCATTTCAAAATCACAATCATTTAACCATGCTCTCGTCACACTCCAAAAAACACATAAAAATATGTAGGTCCAGGAACTCAACTGGTCCTACTCTTCAAAACCAAACTTTAATACTAAAGCACCTTAATTTCTTTACATCACAAAGGCCCAAGTAATCTCCTTGCCTATACCATATACATGGTAACAACTCCTATGCATCAATATCATAACCTAAAACATCCCTCTGTGCTTTTTATTTCTAAGACAATCCCAAGACCGTACCAATACCTCTTATAGGTCACCCTCATACACATCACATATCATCACATTCGTAATTCTTGGATCACCTATATCCTTAGTCGCATCTCAAAGAAATAGGCTCTCCTTCTTAACACATAAGTCATATCTCATATAGGTCACAACTCATGGACAAAACCTCTATATTCTCATATCAAACATCACCTAACAACTCACATTTTGACACACCCACTCTAGGATTCTCATATACACATATCAATATTTGACATCACTTTCCAACTCATCAACCTAACCATGGGAAATGATTATGATTGGGAATCTGCATACATAACTACCCCCTGAAGAATCAAAATCTCAAGTTAATCCTCACTAGGAATCTATATATGGGAGTCACCCCCTCAAGGACCATATTCTAATCTAGGCACATATATTCGACAACATCTCCCTACCATGATCTATATCGAGTATACCATAGTCAGATAGTTTGGTTAAGTAGAATGCCACCAATAAGCTATATGGGAAAACACCATATAGGTTGTTTTTGAAACTTTAAATAACTGAACTAATTTTCTTTTCAAAACTAGTATCATAATTACCCACTAGGGGTTCATCAATAAGGAATAAATGTCTATTCCAACCACTGGGGTCACCATCCATCTCTTACAAGAGGAACTGCAAAGCTATAACCCAATAAAATTACTCTATATAATCCATATGACCTATTATTAGAATAAATATATTATGATTCAAATAAATAGAATACCACCACCATGTTATACAGGAAAACACCATATAAGTTTTTTTACACTTTATACAGTTGAACCTTCTATAATTAGTGATATTAATAACACACAGTCAGGTGTATTTCATGTGAATCCTGCATGATGAACATGATGTGTGAAGACACGTATTTTCACTATGGTCTAAGATAAAAAACCATAAAAAATCATAAATTGAAAAAATGAAAGTGCATTACATGAGATGAAAACATATAACCATCACATTTAAATTTAAGAAAAAAAATCACATGCCTCTGGTAACCTGGAATTTTTAACGAGAAGGGTGTTCATGATGCTCCAGTATGATATTCATCACAATATCCAATACATTCCTATATCACCTATCTACCATATCCCCAAATAGTAAGAAAAAATAAAAAATTTGTAACATTTTATGATATTATTCACATAAAATATATGATACCAGTTTATAACATCCCTAGCCCATGACCACTCATCAGTATCTAGATTAGTGATGCTATTGGGACCCTAGGCACACCTCTTTGCATGCCAAAGGCTGTCGACTAGTAGCAGGGGTCTAGGGTGAAACCGTGGGGAGTATATACCCCCATGTCAGAGTGAACAATAACTGAAAAATAAAACAACTATAAATAATAATAAAAAGAATCAATTAGAGTATATAGAATCAATAATACAATGACCATTAATACCAAAATGAATGTGAGAGAAAGTAATCATACAAACTCAAAATCTAACCACCTACTAGGCTGATAAAATATAAAATATAAGTAAAATAAATAAAACAAGAGGATCTACTACTATCCATGATCCTTACCTTATCCTGGTATCTAGTCTATCCAAGATATCATGCTTGATCATGCAACCTTGGGCCTCTGCCCAACAAGAACCTACAACCAGTGAATTTTTCTCGAGTGCCCAAGTGCATGGATACCTGAGCAGGATGTGAGTAAAAATCAATAAAGAACCACCAAGGCAGTCCTATACATAACTAGTTATACAATGTACACATGTGAGATGCTCATAATCATAAAATAAATAAATGGTGCACAAGAATAAATAAATAACAACTGTCAATCCTTAGGTTCTAACATGGAACTTAGGTTTGAACCAAACCTGCTTCAGCCAGTGCCGAAGTGTCTATAAGCATGTCACAAAACCATTTAAACCATTATAATTCTTCAAGATCATATTTCTAGAAACATGTACTAGGTAATCCAAATCACACTCGCATGCCCCCCATCACCCGGAGCCAGGGAAAACCATTTTAGGAAAACTATATTTAGAAACTCAGGGGGTTTCCTATCTAGAATCCATCACCTGGATCTAGGGAATACCTTACCAAAAAAACTACATATGGAACTTAGGGGAATTCCTTGTTGAGAATCCATGACCCAAATTCAAGGGTGTATCTCTATCTTATCATAAATCCATCACCTAGAGCATGGGCATGGTTTTCCAGAAAAACACATCATCTGAGTATATAGGTGTGGCTATTCCTTATCAGAAATCATGTCATCTAAGTCTAGTGGTGTGACTCTCCTTTCTAGAGACCACCTCATCTGAGTCCAGGGGTGTGGCTCTTCTCTATTAGACAACACATCATATGAGTCTAGGGGTGTGACTCACCCGGCTAGATATCACCTCATCCAAGTCCGGGGGTGTGGTTCCCCCTATTGGATGTCATATCATCTGAATCCAAGGAGCAAGTAAAAGGAATACCAAAATATAAAACCTTAAAAATTTAGAATATTATGCTAAATATCTTTCTTATTATGCAACACTGATCTTTAAATAAACCGCAATATACTATTAAAATATTATTATTTAATGTAAAATTTATCACCAAGCTGTTGGATTAATGGGTATGAATAATGTTAACTACATTACGAAAAATATGTATAAAATTTTTATATAATTTTTTTATTAATTCTTAGTAAATAAGCACTCAATTTTGAGTAAAGTCAATTTATTCTTCAAAAAATATGTTTTCTTTAAAAATGATTTTTATTGATTTTTGTGAATAAATATTATAATTATTTTCTATAGATTTTAGAAATTAAATTTTTTAAAATTAAATTTGTTTTTAAAATAAAAATATCAAAATTATCTTAGGGTAATTTTTTTTGATTTTTTCTGAAAATATTGATTTTTTAGTGAATATTGAAATACCATTTTCATACGTTTTTTTGTAAAACTATAATTTATTTGAAATGTAACATTATGATTTGAATTAGATATTAAATTAATATAGGTATCCTTTAGTTATAAATAATATAATTAATTACATAGAAATTATTATTATAATTTAGTTTGGTATATTTTCATTTTTGGGCTTAAAAATATATTTCTTCTAAAAAATATTTTTATTTTCATTTTATGAAATTATATTAGAAGTAATTTATATAACTTATAGGAATTTAATTTGATGAAATTTTCTTTATTTTTTTTATTTATCAAGTCAAATTCATCCTAGGATTAATTTTTTATATTTTTCTGAAGAAGTTAAACTTTTAGTGAATAGTAAAAAAATATTTTTTTTATGAAATACGGTATATTTTATGATATAAAAAAATAATAAAAATGATATAAAAATTTATTAAATTTTTGGAAAAAATAATGCATGATAATATAATAGAAATATCAAACAACAATAATTCAAAAAATATAAATTAAAATTTATTTCATGAAAATATGAAAATCATTTTCAGTACTGACGCAATGTTTGTGTAGTACTGGAAAAGTCAAATTTGATGCCCTAAAGATAATATTTGCGAAGTAATAATCCATTAATCTACTTGGTTGATAAATATAAATTATTATTGATTATTTTTATGGATCTATAGATATGAATTTTAGAGTTATATAACAAATGACTTATCCAAATGCTTGTGAAATACTTACACATGGTAAGAAAAGTAAAAATAACATATTACATAAGTTTACATGTAATAGATTTGTTTAAATATACATATTGAATGAATATAAAAGTTTATATTGAACTTAATTAATTTTTTATGATGTTTTTTTAATTTTTAGTGATGATATAGTTACAATAAATTCTTATGCAATGCCAACACAATAATTATTTAATTAATAGTAAAATAAAATAAATTATTTTAAAAATATTAAAATTAATGAAATTTGGGTGAATTATTAAGTTCCATTAATTTTATATATGAATATGACATATTTGGGATGAGTGAAAATATTATATTTTAATTCCATCTTTGTCTTTATAGATTTAATGTTAAATTAAATGAATAGTGTAAAAAATGATATTAATGATATTTTATGAGAATTAATTTTTATTAAATTATTTAAGAATCATAAAAACATTTAAATATGATAAGGTGGATAAGATATGGTCAATAATGCCATGCCTTGGCCATTCAATTCTCACCTTATAAGTAAAATTATAACCCTTTTGTATCATCCTGACCTAGAAGCCACTGATTGGTACCCCGAGCCGATTGTCCACATGGCCTCAAGCACACCTTAATGTACACCAGAGGCTTCCAACTATTAGTGAGGGTCTAGGGTGTGTCTATGGGGGAGATTATTCCCTCTTTATCAGAGTGCAACATAGCAGTATACAATAATGGTAAACAATGGAAGAAATAGTGAATAACCAACAATGGAATATATAAACCATCCATAAAAATATATTGGTGGAAAAAATATCAATATAAAGAACAAAAAGATGACCATGTCAGGTGATATACAAAAATGGGATAGGGGTAGAGGCATATACATCATACTATACAAAATCAAAAAAGTCTAGAAACTATCTCCACTAGCACCACAAGCCTAAGCTCGGTACTCTACTCTTGTACTCTATCCTAAGTGGACAATTAAGCATCCACATCTAAATGCTTTCCTTTTTCCCTACCTACATCCATTAGTTCTGTTCTGGTACCAACTATTGATCCGAACATGGTGTGAGATATACTTAGTAGGACACCACCAACCGTGTCTAGTAAAATCTAGATCGTGCATATAAAACAAGCATTGTGCATATATAATAATGTGAGAAAATTTGTAGAATGTAAATGGGTAGGCTCAGGTCCCTAAATGACACCAAGATAACACTACCTGCTTCAGCCCAATATGGATGATCTCTGAACAAGTATCCATATATATACATATATATGGTCTATATACGTAGTGATGTTTATAACCATATATATGGATACTAATACTAACTGGGACCTGATGCATAACTCATGCCTCCATGGATAATAGAATGAATCTCACAAAATGTCATGGTATGCCATGCCTGCATATCATATTTCACTTGGTACACCTTTCCTAGTTATCACATTTCATTTAGGATTCCTTTCCCTGCAATCACATGTATGTGGGTCACCTTTCCCGAGTATCATAAGTATCTGGGTCTCCTTGCCCAAGTATCATAGTTATGTGGGTCACTTTTCCCAAGTATCACAAATATCTAGGTCTCTTTCCCCAAGTATCATAGGTATGTGGGTCTCCTTTCCCAAGTATCATAAATATCTGGGTCACCTTTCCCAAGTATAACAAATAGAAGGGGTTCTATTCCTGTGCATCATATTTATATAAGGTTGGTCATGATTTATGATAATCCAAGGGTTGAATTATAATTCATTTATTATGCCATTCAGTTAAGGAGTGAAACCTTTAATCATATAGAGCTCACATGGGTGGTCACACCACTCGTTTCTATCTAATTACCATAAGCTACTTAATTGGGTGGAAATCAACACCACTTATAAGGTGGTGTGTCCATATGGAATTTAATAATTAATATAAATCATATGAGCACACCCTAAGGGGTGGAACTAGTCTAGTTAGAGAACCTCCAACCATAATAAGAGTACATGGGCACTACTAACATGGGAAACAATTCATAATAAGGAAAACATTAATTTTTAAATTAACACATGGTAGGTCTGACATGTGGCATGAGTAAACGACTCAACTTTAAGGGGAAAATACTAGACTACCTAGCATATAATTAGGAGGGTTCAATCATCTAATATCGGGATTTTATTTGAACAAGAACGGGAGAAATATAAAGAATAATCAAATTCTCTAAAAATAAGCCAAAAGAGATGACATGAATTTAGCATTATGTATGGAGAGATAAACTAAAAAAAAGAAACAAGAGGAATCAAATATTAATAGATGATGATCCAACAAGAGTGATGATGCTCGATTCCGACACTGAATGAAGGAGATACATCATAGTATAAGAGGAGGCCAAAATGAGTTCCCATGCGAGGGGGGGTGTTGTGTGCATAAGGGATGGGAAAGAGGGGTGGAGGCTTTAATGGAGGAAGGGAAAAATAATAATTTTCCCCTCTTTTAAGAGAAACATGGTTTTACACACAGTTTGGAAAACCATGTGCCAACCTTGTGGTGATATTTTCCATTGGAAAAGAACCTCATGTGGTCTGGTTCCATGGTTTGACAAACTATGCACCTCACCATGCATAGCTACTGGTTAAGTGGCACTAAGGGTGTAGGCAAAGTGCATGGTTTGGGATAATTGTGCACAGTCTGTGTGGATCACCCCTGCACACATGCACCATGTCATACATTTATTCCTAATAGGTTACAAGGTTTAAAGAAACCATGCCCCTTTATAAAAGGGTACATTTGGTTGATCCACATGGTTAAACTAATTATGCTCCAACTATGTGCCTCATTATATTTATCTGAAACCTAGTACTTTTGGATCCTGATGCTTTTGAAACTCAATTGACTCCCAAGAAACCTATAGGGGTGAAAACATCAACTAAAAACAACACATTTAAGTGTTCTAACACTCAAATTCCCGATCTAAATCTCAGCATAAAATTTGGACCATATACCAAATGATAATAGTTCAAATTCTTTAAAAAATTAAACCATTTAAAAATACAGGACATTACAATCTCTCCCCTTTATAACTTCTTATCCTCAAGAATCCTTAAAAAATAATAAAAGAAACACCCGACCTACTCAGGTTGTGAAGTTTCGTTAAAACAGTCGCATGACATTTCCAAACACATAATGCATCTCTATAATCCATTGAAAACATACAATACATAAACTATTAAACTCGATATAATACTCAAGGACGAACGTTTAGATAGAGCTTACCTTATCCTATCTATCTCAAGACATGATTCCATATTCATATCTTTTATTAAGTAGCCTAAGGCACTCCCCACCTTAGGTCTTAACCTTTGAATGTCCAATTCTGATTCATGGAACTCAAACCATCAAAATTGTCTATCGAAGCATGTATTTAGTGTTCTAATGACACTCTCGACACACTTATCCAAATGATACTCTTGATTGCAGATAAGGAAACTACTTCTGGACCTCATTCTGATCTCAATAGTCAACTCCAAATTTTCTAACTCAAAATAGGTTGCTTTGTATTCCATATAAAAGTGAAAATGACCCTTCCTAGGGCACTCACCTAAACCCACAGTGTGCATGAAATAGTCCCACAACAGTTGTATATCTTTTTTAGATAGAGCTCTAGTCAAACCACCTCTGATTGACTATTCTAAAAAAGGATCGACTTAGATGGTTGATGAATTTCAAATGCCAAATCCCAATGCCATTAATAAAAGGCATCTCGAGATCACATCAAGCAAGTTCACCGAATCTCATAACAGACTTCTGATGATGTATCTTAATCAAGCCATTCCTGGTTCTTTTTATCAAATAACATATGAGTGCCAAAACAACCATCCAATGAATGGCCCCACGTTATCATGATCCTTCTCCCAAGAAGTTCATTTTCCAAATGCCTATGGTGGAATCTACACTATAAGGATTTATTTAAACTACTCCTTGAGATAAAATACCTAGGATACCATCCATAAAAATAGAGAGACATTTGATTTCAACTCATCTCGGCATATAAATGATGCTCTATCAACATACCCAGGACAATGTCAAGATAGGGGTCATGCTCATCACTAAAACGGGAGTACACTAATATGTAACCAATAGGCATGCATTGAACCTCCTAAGACAAGCCCATATTTAATACAGACTATAATATACTTATCTAACACCTAACACCATGTATCATGGCCATGATTTTCCAGGTCTAACACATGTTAATAGCCTCATGGTGCCCAATTTAGTTCTAGGATAGCCCATACCACAACCAATCTTCTGAATTTACTGAAGATCTAGGTCACCATTCCCAAAAGCATCAATAGAAAAACATTGATCCTCAACTTTTACTTGGACACTCACTAACTAGTTAACTAAACGGTACCCCACACAACTGGCATGTACCAAACTTGTCTTAGGTAGTGGGTGTACACTCCCAAACAGACCGATTCAAACTTGAATCACACTACCATAATTCATCTTCCAATAAGGTCAAACCGACCATGCTACATGACATGTCAGTATTTGAGTACACTGGGAGTTACCTTATAAATTATCTTCAAAATCAGGCATCTCACATGTTCCATGATTTACCGAACAACTACCAGCCTCAAGACATCTTTTTTAAGAATAAATCATTAACAATGAAAGCACTGGTCAATTGGGCTAGGCACCCAAACAGTCCTTCCCATTTAACCCAATTTAGATAAACAATCACTCAGGGTGATTTCCAAAAGAAAAGGAATTACCATGACTGAATCAAAAGAACCAAGTACCTACCATGCATCAGTCTATAAAAGAGTGTAAAATGAATATCACCACACAGAAAAACATAGTCGTAGACCAACCTCTTATTTAAGTTGTCTTTAATAGAACAAATCATTAACCTACTAGGGTATGAGTCAACATAAGGTCATCTAGGTATATACACCTATCCCCAAGGTCTTTAGCACGAGAACCAAAAACCACCAGGGTATCTATTATGTGACATCTAGTGTGCCTAAAAACCCTCTTTTAGAATAGGTTAAACTAAAATAGGTAAGGAAGAATTGAATTATAAGGGTCAGAATCTGTTGTCAAAGTGCAATGACATCACTTTCCAAACATAGGGATACCAAGCCCTGATCATCTCTAAGAATCCAAATAAGAGAGTTCTAGTTGAAGGAGTATAAAGATAACGTAAGGAACAAAAGGGATGACACTCAACAATATATGAATATAGTTATAACCCCTAAAGGTTCATCTTACCATAAAACCACTTGTCCACCTAGGGTGTACTTTAATTATTTAAGAGTCATACTATGGAAAAAAAGTTCCTAAATAACACCTCTCATATCAAAATTAAAAACAATAATTTATCAATGCTTTAATTTCAAAAGGCGATACCATAACTGGGATAGCTCCATACATACACAAGGCATCAAACCTAAAATAAGGTCATTCCTGAAAAGATTAATAGGCCTTACTGCCTAACCTTTAGGTCCGACATAGCCTAGGAAGGAGTCATTATAGTTCCATGACAATGATCACGTTCCTGTTCAAGGAAAATCTCAAGGAAATAATTAAAAATGACCCCTATATGGGGGTCCTTACCACAAAAACCTATAAAAGATCAATTTTAAGTAATTTAAACAATGATCATTTATTTCAACGTTTAAAATAGTTCATATACCAAGTATATCAAATACCGATTATTAGAGAAACTATAACATTAACTGTATTTAGCTAGATCCATTCATAACTTAGACAAATATCTCATAATTTTCTTTTTAAAAATTTATTTAATTCAAAAGTTTTTACAACAGGATCAGTTAAAGAAAATGTAAATTTCCAATATATAGATGAAAATACTCTTTAGTTTGTAAATGAAATTTTAATTGACTGATACCTCATAATCATAAAGCTCAAAAATAGATAATATTTTTTTTATTTATTAAGGGAACTAGTCGAGTAAGATTCCACCATATGTTTATATGTAACACCATATAAGTTGTTGTGAACACTCTAAATGACCATTCTTTACAACATTTTCATTCCCCTATATGGTTTAAGTACTAAGCATAGAGAAAAGTAAGGTCAATCTATGAGGGTCCCATAATGTCAATCTAGGGTCAATTAAGTGAAACCCATAACAGTTTAATTATTCAAGATTTTACACAACCTTAATGGTACTATCTCTTAAGCAGCATATCCCAACTAACCTACTTGAGTTTAGTTGTGAATTTAGGATTCTAGTCATACGGTTCATCATTCCTAAATAATAGGGCACTAAACTTCATAAAGGAAACCATTTCCTATGATAAAAATTCATTTGAGTATATACATCTAAGCATCATGGTTTAATTATATGAATTACCATTCCCAAGTTATAAAGGTACCTGCCTTAATAAGTTATAACTAGAATTCAAATAACTACAACCAAGTTTTTATCCATGGTCTCGGATCAGAACAATCCATATAAGATGGTTCAATTACATGGGTCACCAATCTATAATGTATAAAGGCCCATGAATTTTATAAATTAGACCATTGGTTACCATTTAATTACAACCAAATTACTAAATTTGTTTTCAAAATATAGTAAGTCTATACGAGATGGTTCAATTATATGGGTCAACATTCCCAAATTTATAAAGCACCCATACACTTTATAAATTGTAAATATGGAATCCATTTAATCGAAACCATTAATGTTTCATCTCATGAAACTAAAGTACATGGATCAAACATATCCAAATCGGATGGTTAAATATAATTCCACCATCAAGATATGTAGGAAAACACCATTTAGGTTGATGCATAAAATTTATTTGACCAACCATATTTCATAATTATAAACAGACATGTCATTAGAGGGAAATAAATACTGGTAAACAACCAATCGTGAAATACAAATAAGTATGTTGAACAAATCACCTAATCAAGACACATAGGTAAGAATGCTAAATAATTACCTAATAAAGGTATAAAAATCATCATTAATTATGAAATATAAGATTAAACCTACATGGTATACCATATGCATGGCATGTAAATTCTATGTTCCTATAATAGTGCATGTAAAAACACTTCCTTACCATACTAGGCCAAGGGAAAATTCCATAAATGTCACGAACCGGATCTGGTCACCATCAAACTGGCACCAAACCCAGCCCGTGCCAATACCCGAAGGGCGTTACCAATCCCCACAGGCTGGCACAAGTTCCTGAGTATCATATAATGATAATTGGGAATGATTTACCCGATATTATAAACATTAAACAACAAACAAACTCAATAAAACAAATCTGTATTTTTCAACTAAAACCATATTTTAAAAAATTTCAGAACTAAATTACATAAGTTAAAACTATGTTAAAAGACCATTAAAAATGTACAAAACCAAATAAGGACAGCCCATGAACCCTCATGGCAAGGGGAACCACACTTAAGCCATCTCCACAAGACTTCACCACCAAGGACCTGCCAGAAACCCGAACCACTGGAACTAAAAACTGTACCCAACCTGCGACAAAAAAAAACCAAGTCTACTTACACCCAAGGGTGTAATTAGGGTGTGATCCAAAGCCCAATAGGATACCACCACTAATAGATTCCATGTGATAAATATTTAATGATGAAAAGCATGCAAGTTTTCAAAAACATGAGATGCTAGTTAAAATTTCTAAATGATGAAACATTAAATAAAAACAGTTTTGAGGTGGGATAATTTAAAGAATAAAAACATTTAAAATAAATACCATAGCTACTGAATTTTCTATCCTCTCATACCGTAAGCTGATAGTAAGTACAAAATATCCAGTGAGCACAAGAAATAGGAAATAACCTATAGGCACTAGCTAGCTGTGGGTCCCAGGTACCTTGTATCTCGGTGAGAGTAACCATCACAAATATCTGTTCTCGTGTACGAGACACTAGTAGGGAACATACACATAACCTAGTGGTCCCCAATAATCATCATCATAGTTTAGTTAGATTTGTAAGTGTCAATCTTGCTAAGTGAAACTGAGGCCAAACCCCACGGATTCACTAGCATACTAGTACACGTCCACCCACCTAGATACCCGGGTTTTCCCTTTGTGCTCAAACAAGTTCTACAAGTCAAGAAATATACTTTTCACATGAAAATATCATTTTCATATCAAAAATTCACCAAAAAGCCCACATGTATACCACACAAGTCACAAAAGTACACTTTTCATTCAAATTGATTTTGAAATCCGACTCACACAAAAATAGCCCACAACACTCTTCACATTTCATTGACACTTCCACAAATCCTTTAAACAATTTTTATAAACCATTCCAAGACATTATAACTCACATAACAGGACACTCAAATAACATATAATACCTCTTTCATCAACAAAATTCAATTTTCACAACAGACTCACACAAAACAACCTACAACCATGTTTTGCAGCTCTCTTTTCATTTTCTAAAACATTTCAGCACTTTATAAAACATTCTAAAAAAATATTTGAAATCTTAAATAACCACCATACCTTTAAAAAACCCATATTAGGTGAAAACACACCCCAAACAGTACATATACACCCTTTTATCCACTTTTTTTAACCAAACAAAACATTCACAATATTTATAAAACAACTCAAGGGGTGTAACTATGTCTTTCACACAAAACCCATTTCAAAACACCCATTTAAGACTAAAACCATACCAATTTCTATAAAAATAGAATTTTCAGCCCTAGATAAATTTATAAAAACATATTCAAGTGTTATAAAATAACCTTGAATAATACCACAAAATATACAAATGAAAACACACATTTTCATAAAATGACCTCAAGAAGTATAACAATGTTTTACACATCAAACCTATTCAAAAACCTTCTTTTTAAGAAAACATGACACTAATAAATTACCAAAACAGAATTATAAGGCCAAGAAAGATTTAATAAACCATTTTTATAAGTTATAAACTACACCTAAATAAAACCCCATGAGTTACACATGAAAATACACAATTTCAAGTTAAAAAGCGACTATAAAATTTAACTCATAACCAAATAAATCATAAACAGTTTTTTCACCACACCAAAAATATGAGTAATATGAAAAATGGTTAAATACATCAATCTAACTCATAAATAATTGTTTACACATGGAACCACCTACCTTTTGAGTCAAAACCCTTGAATCTTGGTGCGAAACCTCAACCGCACCTCCGCCGCACCACAAGGATGTGAAAATGAACCCTAAACCATAATATTTCACCACAAATACCCCAAATAAAACTCTAGTTATGAACCCTAACTTCTGGACACTCTATAAATTTATGAAAGTTGGAGGAAACCCTAAAGAGAAGGAAGGAATTGAAGAGAGAAACACATACCCAAAATAATCTTGAAGAAAACAACCCAAAATACACCAGCATATGAATTTGAAAACATAAAACCATTCATGGGAGGTTCTAAAAAAGATTAGGAGATCTTGTAGGAACTGGAATGGGGGAAAAGGAGTAAAAATATAAGGAGTTATGAAAGGATCAATTTACCTCTCCAAATCTGGATGATTTCTGAAATCCAGAGAAGTTTATACCATTTTCTCGATTCTATTGAGGTCGGAGGAGGGAATGGGGGTGTGACTTAGGTAAGTGGGCTCGGTTGAGAGTTAGAATCACTGAAAAAACGCAAATAGTGAAGGAGATATTAAATAATTAAAATTTATTTTTAATGCATAAAATGGGCTTTCGAGCAGGCCCAATTCCTTAAATAAAAACCCATATCCACCATGATTATGGATTTATAAATGGTCCAAATTAATATGGTGGTGTTAATATGTCAGGGGATGACAATTAGGAATTAAAATGGATGAAAAATGTTGAAAAATTAAGGAGTTATAAAGGAATAAAAATTTATTTTTAAATCTGGAATTGGGCTCACGGTTTGGCCCAATTCATAAAAACTCACCCATTCCTCCATAAATGCCTGAGAAACCCTCAAAACAAAGCATGAATGGAAATTAAATGGAATTTAACTTTAAAATAAGTCATTTATTTGAAAATAAATTATAAATCAATAACCATTGAAAGCATAATAATCACCCAAGGTGGAATAAGAACCAACTGTAATATAGAAAAAAATGAAAAACAATCTTATCACTAGAAAGTTGATCTTTACCTAGTGTGTGGGTTGGATGAACCCAGATACAAGATATTTACCATGTTTTAACACATTCCTAGTCTCCTGTATACTATCCTAAAATAATAATAATACCAAATAGGGAAATAACCTCTAATACCTCTTTGTAGCATCTTGACCTGGAAGCCACTGATCGGTGCCCCGATCCGGTTTGCCACATGACCTCAAGAATGCCTCCTCGTACGCCAAAGGCTACCAACTAGCTATGAGGGCCTAGGGTGTGTCCATGGGTATACTATTCCCTCTTAATCAAAGTGTAGCATAATGTTATACAATAATGGTAAACAAAATAATTGGTAGTAAATATCTAGTAGTAGAATATATAAATCATCTAGAAAAATATACAGGCAGAAACAATATCAATATAAAGAACACAAAGATGACCATGTAAGGTGATATACAAAAAGGGGATAGGGGTATAGGTATATACATCATTCTATAAAAAATAAAAAAATCCAGAAACTATCTCCACTAGCATCTCAAGCCTTATCTTGGTCCTCTACTCCTGTAATCCATCCTAAGAAGACAATCAAGTATCTACATCTAGATGCTTTCCTTTATCCCCACCTACATCCATGAGTTCTATTCTAGTACCAACTGGAAAACCAAGCATGGTGTGATATATAATCAGTAGGCCACCATCAAAGCTGTAGAATGTAAATGGGTTAACTCGGGTCCCTAAAGGACACCAGGCTAACACTACCTACTTTAGACCAAGCTAAATGATCTATGAACAAGTATCCATATGTATATATATGGTCTATATATGTAGTGATGTTTATAGCCATATATATGGATAATAATACTAGACAGGACTTGATGCATAACTCAAGCATCCAGGGATAGTATCATGAATATCACAAAATGTCAAGGGATGTTATGCCTGCATATCATGTTTCAATTGGGAAACCTTGCTCAGTTATCACATTTTATTTGGGATGCCTTGCCCTGCAATAACATGTATGAGGGTTGCCTTTCTCGAGTATCACAAGTATCTAGGTCACCTTTCCCAAGTATCACAGGTATGTGGGTCACCTTTCCCAAACATCATAATCATTTGGGTTTCTTTTCCCGAGTATCATAGGTATGTGGTTTGCCTCACCCAAGTATCACAAAAATCTGGGTCACCTTGCCCAAGTATCACAAATAGAAGAGATTCCATGCCCACACATCATATTTATATAAGTTCGGTCATTCTTTACAATAATAAAATAGTTTAATTACAATTCATTTATCATTCCATTCAGTTAAGGGTAGAAACCTTTAATCATATAGAGGTCACATGGGTGGTCACATCGTTCATTTTCATCTAATTACAATGATCTACTTAATTGGGAGGCAATAAACACCACTTTGAAGTCAGTGTGGACATATGGAATTTAATAATTAATAGACATAATATGAGTACACCCTAAGGGGTGGCACTAGTCTAGGCAGAGAACCTCCGACCATAGCAAGAGTACATGGGCACTACTAACATGGGAAAAATTTATAATAAGTAAAAACAATATTTTTTAAAGAAATGAACGAGAGGTATAAAGTGTGACATGATAGATAATGTTATAAATGAATCAAATTTAATGAAAAAATACTAGACCAACTACCTTATACTTATAATGGTCCACTCATCCAATACTAGACTTTGATTTGAGCCAGAATGGGAGAAATGAGAAGAATTGTCAAATGCCCTAAAAATAGGGAAAAATAGCTCACATAGATTTATAATTCCATATGGTGAGATAAAATAAGAAAATAAATAATAGTAATTGAATATTAACCAATAAAGATCCAATGTGATTGACGACACTTGATTCTGACACCGAACAGAGGAGATACATCATAGCCCAAGAGGAGGCCAAAGGGATATCCCATGCGAGGGGGGATATTGCACACAAAAGGGAAGTAAAAGAGGGGTGGAGGATTTAAAGGAGGAATGGTTTTTTTTCATTTTATCCTCCTTTAAGAGATGTGAAATTTGGCAACACGATTTAGAAAACTGTGAACCAATCGTGCGGTGATACTATCTAATGGACAAACACCTCACACAGTCAGGCCACATGGTTTGACAAACTGTGTGCCTGTTGGGACCAATTTTGTGTATGAGTTGTATTTTATATCAAATGTTGTCAATTTTGATTAATATGAATAAGGATATCCAATGTTAATGGATATTGTTTGAAGTGATGATGCCTAGAGAATTGTTATGGATTTATAGCATTGGATTCATTTCTTGAGTAATTCTCCTTGTAGTTAAATCAGACGATTGTAGAACTAGTGATAATTTAAAAATACATGTTTCAAATGTGATACATTATTTAAAATAGTGAATATGGTTGATTTAAGTATGAATAAGTACTTTGGAATTCATATTCCAAAAATAATAAGAAGAAATAAGAATGATGGTTGAAGATGAAGAGAATAAGGGAAATTGTGCATGGGCTTGACATTCTAAGGTGACCATGAATTTCATATTTGCACACTTGGTTTTTGACCAAGTAATTTTATGTGGTTTACTTAAAAAATTAGGTAGACCACTAAGCCAACCAGCTAGCCTAAACTGAGGGAACATGCAGGACACAAGGTCAACCACACCCAAGGGAAGCCAGCTCACAGGCCGCATGTAGGGCTATGTGTAGCCTGCATAAGTGCAGGAGAGTGAGCCTATGCATAGATTGGGCCAAGGGGCCACAAAGAGGTTGGAATAGAGCATTCCCATAGAACTGTTATGAGGTAGTACCAAGGAGGGGGAGAGAGAATTTTGAGATGAAGTTGGAGTGTCTTGGTTAATATACCATGGCTTATTCGTGTTGAGATTCTGATATGGGACGGGTTTTTAAATGATTAGAGAGATCTTGTTCGCTCATCTAATATCATACCCCGTTCATTTAATCAAGGCCATCTGATCTCCCATGGTGTCTGTCTTCAAAATTTGGCATGCGTTTTACAAACCTGCCACCGTCTTCCTCCCTCCGCTGCTAAATTCTACCGCTATCTCACCAGAGAAGAAGACCGAACCACCACGATCGATTTCTGGCTATCAAGTTAGGATCATGACAATAACGTGAGGGTCATTGGATCAAATTGAGAGCATGTATACAACTAACATCTTGTATGCATGCAAATAAAATGAAGAACTTGTGTTTTCCAAAAACAAATAAAGTTTCCAAGGCCACATTGCACATTTGATTATTTAGGGAGATGTTTTTCATTTACTCATAAATAGATTCATGTGAGGAATACACCACAAAGAATAAGTCTATGATCTTGAAAGAAAAATCCTAGATTTCTCGACACATCTTTAACCAGTGTGGAAGATCTTAAAATATGAAGATATCGATAGATTTAAATGACATAACTTACTGGGATTTGAATTAGTGATTAAATGAAGAAGAGGCAGTGATATTTTCCTATAAAAGGAGAATCCCCAAGACCGAGTGAGGTTGTTGCTGCCATCCGCATACCCGAGAGCTATCATTTCAAAAATAAAGCCTTTATGATCTTCTGTTTCATGAAGGACAAGTAGAGTCCCACAAACCCTCCAGTATTCACAAAGAGAGGAGTTCCACAAACCTTCGACAAGTGAAAATCACTCTCAAAGTGGCTTAGAGAAGAGGGGATTCCTTTGAACCATTCTGGTTTCACGAAGGAGATCTGCACACCCTATGTGAATAAGTCCCATAGACACACAAAAGGTGTGTAAACACCCTTATCATGATTTTAAAAAGATCAAGTTCCGTGTAAAAACACTTATGCAAAGATACTGTGGAAAGAGAAGAAAAAAACTACACTGTTCATTTGTGTAAAGAGAAAGAGGAGGAACTCACACTGTTCTAGTGTTTCATGCATGATGCACATACACTCATGCACATGATTTAAGATATCTGAGTCTTTGTGTGTGCAAACAAAGTATACGCGAATGATAATAGAGGGTTAGTGTGTGCGTAAAGGATTCCATCCATTCAGGTGTACACAAAAGATAATGGATAATTCATTCACATGCATAGATGCATAAACAAATAAATGACACACAAAATTGAAAGAAATAACTAAGGTAGTGTGTGTGTGCACTTGTGAAGAAGGAGTAAAAGTAAAGAGTTTATGCATGATTCTATGCATAAGTTAAAAGGTAAACTATTTGAGATACCCTAAGAACTCTTCAAGATTGATCAAAAAATATCAATAACAAATTAATTCATTTGATCTAACTGGGTTATAATTCAAGAAGAGATTAATTGGTTATTGTGAAAGATCACTCTTGCATAATATTGAAGGTACAATGCAATTATTTTGAACAAACATCTACTACACCAAGAATAATTGAATGTTCCCAACTAAATACTGATAATTATTCATGGCAGTTTAACTGTGATGATGCTAATATGAGATGGTCTTCATTTAATTGATAATAACAATGGAAGTTTTTTATTCTAGTAAGAAGAAGAGGAGGTTTCAGTGCAGTTGGTTTTGCACTGAAGAAGAAGGATAAGAATATTGTGCAACTATTAAGGTTGATACTATGAAGAGGTAATATGGGTTACTTGCATGCTGCTAAGAAAGTAACAAGTGAAGAATGGAAGATCAATAAGAACTTTGAAATTCAATAGGTATCAAAAGGTGGAAGACTTTATTAGTGTTATAAACCCTTATTAACAAGGAGAATACTATCTTGGGAGGTGGTATAAAGATCCATCCAAGAGCTGTAAAACTTGCACTATTGGATTATTTTCAAAGTTTCCCATGAGTGTAAGGGTATATAATACTTGTTGAAATGACAAAAAAGGATTATTTTCTAGTGGTTGTGTGGTCAGGATTATTTTAAACCATGCTAAGGATGTAGGTGCTCTTGTTGAGTAGTGAACCTTGTAAAAATTTTGTGTGCATGTTCTTTACAAATTTCATATTATTTCATGTGACAGGGAAATGAGGACAAAAGAATTAAGATCCTAATAGTTCAATATGTATAGGGATAAAAATTTGGAATTAGATTAAAATTCCCCAACACCTTCCTCCCCTCTCAGTGTTAGGAATATCCCAAATTGGTCCTATCAATTGGTATCAGTGGTAGGTTCACCTCTGTTGGATTATCTATAGTGAAGTTATTCTCTTTTTAAGACTTGAGTTTCTTTCCTAAGTTAATGATGAAGTGAAGTTTTGACGAATATTCAGTTATCTCTAAGTAGAAGTCTATATCTACCAAAACCATGATGAATAAGAAAAATAAAGAGAAGATAAGGTTGAAGAAGAAGCCCCTCCTATCTAAAGAAGAGGAAGTTTTTGTTTCTTCATGCCTTTCTAACAATGAAGACATTCCGAATTGTAAAGTAATGAGTAGGTGTATCAAGTTCCCACCAAGAAGATGAATAAATTTCCTACCTCTAGTGATAAGGATTTATGTGTTAGTACATTCAAAATCACCTCTGAAGATGAAAATGATAGCACAAGTGGTGATGATGATCGATCTAAAACTTCTCTAGAATTATCAGTTGATAGATTAAGAGTTATTCTTCATGGTATTCCTAAAGAAAGTGCATCACTTATTTTTTGATTCTTTCAATGTATGCAGGAAGATATCACCCAGTTTTAAGAAGAAACTGATGTTTTGGAAAAGGGCATATAAGAAAAAAATGTTGAATGTTTAAAGCTATCTAAACAGGTTGGATCTTTTGAAGCAACAATGAGGGAGTTTGAAATGAGTTCCTAAAAATAGATCAAATAATTTGTAGAAAAATATATAATAAATAAGAATCTGAAATAAAAGATCAATGCACTTGAAGATCAACTGAAGAATAACACTGATGTCAAGGAGTTATATTTGGAAGAGACTTCCAAGAAGATCAAGGAACTTGACTCTGTTACAAAACAAATTTAAGATGCATGAAGATGAATTTGAAGGAATTAAGAAGTTTTGTAAAGATAATATGATTATGATTGAATATAATAAACTCATCCTCAATTTGAAATGTCTAAAATTGGAAGCTCAGTTGACCAATCTTGAGAAGACACATATTGACACTTCACAAAAGAAGTAAACAATTACTACTGGTACTCAATGTTTATTGGAGGAATCTATCATCGAAAGAACTCCAATATGTGATAAGAAGATCATGAATTCACTCAATGATCTATCACAAGAATATGAGAAGAATAAGGTACCATCCATACCATATTTTACTCATGTTTCTAAATATGTTTTTACAAGAAGTGAAGATTGGAAGAGAAATTAAAAACAATTATGAATGAGTAAAGGTGATGAGATACCTATCACCATGTATAGGGTGTATAGAAAGAAGAATATGGAAGGAGGTTCTTCAAAAAGAGAACAAAAAATCATATAGAAGACTCAATAATATAATAAAAAAGATTTCAGGAAATCAAGATTTGTGGGTCAATGTTGGTACTACAACAGATTTGGGAACTATTAATTAAATTGATGGTATAATACTTAAAATATAAAATCACAAAGGAATACTATCTCAAGGGGGAGAAATCTAGGGAAAAAGAAGCAACATCCATAGGTCCAGAAGAATCTGTATTTTGAAAAAAGATTTGGAAATCTTAAATAAGATTTGGAAATTTTGATAAGATTTGGAAATCTTGATAAGATTTGGAAATCTTGATAAGATTTGTGATGTATGCAATGGTAGTGGTCACAAGGTTGGTACATGCTCATATCAACATGTATCCAAAGATGATAAGAAAATAATATCATGTAATCTATCCAAGAATGAATAAGATAGCTTGGGAAGAAATCAAAAGAATGTTGTAAAAAAATTCTCCCAAGAATATTCCAAGAAGGAAAGGTGAGAAGACCCTGGATTCTAAATCCATGAAGTTAAAATGTGGTGCATCCAAAAGAACTACTAAGAGGGAGGACACTTAGAAGAATCCATGTGGAAAATACAAACTTACTGCCACCATTCCTAATGATATGTTAATTATATGGCCTAAATACTTGTAAAGAATGAGGATACTTGAAAATTCACAAGATAAGGCTAGTGAAAAAGGAAATTAAAAGATTCCACATGATTAAGAAAAAGTGAATGATAGGTTGCAAACAAAAGGAAACTCTTGTGTTAAAGAAGTCTTGTGTGAGAGATGCAAGAAATATGGTCACATTACAAAAGTCTTCTTAACCTTTTTACCAAAACAAGAAGCAGTTCTAAAAAAAAGTAATGATGTATCATCCATGAAGACTATTAAGAAGAAAATTTCTCCACACAAATAAGAAAATGATGTGAATAGATCCATACTTTCTCAACATAAATTAGAATATAATTTTGGATTTTCAAGCATGAAGACTGAATCAAGTGGATCATCTTGGTTGAGAAAAACATATCAACCTTACTATTCACATTAATGAAGAAAGGAGGATCCAATTTATTCCCTTAAATTTTTGTGTATTTTATTTGTGTTGATAATACAAGGAATTTATGGTGAAACAAGTTCTCATGGGGAAACCAAAGAAGTAGTGAGTGTTTTCAATTCTTGATAGAAAAGCTGAAGATCTATTCTGGTGTATTCTCCATGCTTGAATTTCTTGAAATCCATTTTTGATGAGATTAACCATTATGAATATGATGAGAAGTGTTTCCCTTGAGGGGGAGAAAAATGAAGAAGTTTCCATAATTATTATTGCAATGAGTATCAAAATCCAATTATTTTGTAAATTGCTTAAGGATCATGTCATTGGAAAAGTTATGTCATTTCTTAAATCTCCCATCCTTGGTTATTGAAAATAAATATCATTTTACAAAGGGGGAAAATTGGATTATTTAGTGACATAAGAAGAATGGAAGTTCCCTAAGGTCACTTATCCTGCTTATTACACTTTAATGTTTTTAATCCATTTATTGAAGTGAGTGCAGGAGTTTCAAGTTGATTACATTCAGAAAGACTCATTTCACATTTAGAAATGTCAGTATGGAATGAAAGTGATTAAGACTTGAAGAAAAGTATATGAGTTCCTATCTCATGAGGTATCATGATCAATGGTAAGGGAAAACTTTATTGTCTAAATCAAATCCTCTTGTTTTCTACACTGATCATAGCTCAAGTAAACTTAGAGTGAAATGATGGATGACACATTACTTAAGTATGTATTGATAACCCTTTCCCACAAAATTTGTATTTATTTTCAATAAGAGGGATAGAAAGTGAAATGAAAGTGGCACAATAAAGGGGATTGATAAGGTTGAGAGAAGATTTACATATTAACATTGACACATTCATTTGATAGAAAACTTTGAGTATTGCCAACAAATACAAAGGGGGATATTGTTGGGACCACTTTTGTGTATGAGTTGTATTTGTTGTCAAAGGTTGTCAATGTTGATTAATATGAAGAATAATCTCCAAAGTTAATGGATATTGGTTGAAGTGATGATTACTGGAGAATTTTTATGGATTCATAGCATTGGATTCCACACTTGAGCAATTATCCATGTTGTTAAATCAAACGATTGTATAATCGATTCTAATTTTAAAATACACTTATCAAATGTGATACATTGTTTACAATAGTGAATATGGATGATTTAAGGATGAATAAGTACTTTGGAATTCATATTCCAAAAATAATAATAAGAAAGAAGAATTATGGTTGAAGATGAAGAGAAGAAGAGAAATTGTGCATGGACTTGATATTCTAAGGTGTCCATACATTTCATATTTGAACACTTGGTTTTTGACCAAGTAATTTTATGTGTTTTACTTAAAAAATTTGGTATCCCACTAAGCCGACCGAATAGCCTAAACTAAGGGCACATGTGGGACACAAGGTCGACCACACCCAAGGGAAGCAAGTCTAGCTAGCCTAAAGGTCACATGCAGGGCTGTGTGTAAGCCCGTAGGAGTGCATGGGGGCGAGCCCATGCATAGATTGGGAAAAGGGCCCATGAAGAGGTGGGAGCATAGCACACCCAAAGAACTGGTATTCGAGGAGGGGGAGAGAGAATTCTAAGATGAGGTTGGAGTGTCTTGTTTAATATACCACAGCTTAGCTGCATTGAGGTTTCGATGTGGGATAAGTTTTTTAATGATTTTAGAGATATTGGATGCTCATCTAATCTTGTGACCTATTCATTTAATAAAGGTTTTCTGATCTCCCATGACATCTGTCTTTGAAATTTGGTGCACGTTTTACAAACCCTCCACCATCTTCCTCCCTCTTCCGCTCAATGCCACTGTTGTCTCACTGAAGAAGAAGACCGAACCACCATGATCGATTTCTAGATATCAATTAAGTATCATGCCAACATCTTGAAGTCATTGGATCAAACCAAGATCATGCATGAAACTAACATCTTGCATGCAGGAAAATAACAAGAAGAATTTGTGTCAGCTGAAATAAAACAAATTTTCTGAGGCCACATTGTACATTCAATTATTTAGGGAGATATTTTTCATGCATTCATAAACACATGCACGTGAGGAATACACCACAAATAAGAAGGCTGTGATCTTGAAATAAAAATCCCATATTTTTCTATGTATCTTTAACCAATGTGGAAGATATTAAAAGTCGAAGATATCGATAGATTTAAACAACATATCTTGCAGTGATTTGACTTAGTGATTAAATGAAGAAGAGGTGGTGATATTTGTTTATAAAAGGAGAATCCCTGAGACCGAGAGAGGTTACTACTTCCATCCACATACCTGAGATCTCTTGTATAAAAAATAGAGCCTCTCCGAGCTTCTATTTTGTGAAGGATAAGTAGAGTCCTATGAACCCTATAGGATTTGTGAAGAGAGGAGTCCCATATGCCTTTGATAAGTGAAAAGCACTCTCGAAGTGGCTTAGTAAAGAGGGGAGCCCCATGAACCATTCTGGTTTCACGAAGGATATCTACACACCCCGTGTAAAGAAGTCCCATGGACACACAATAGGTGTGTAAACACCCATGTCATGCTTCTCTAAAGAACAAGTTCTGTATACAAACCCTTACACGAAGATACTATGGAAGATAAGAAAAAAAAAACACAGTTCATTTGTGAAAATATGAAGAGGAGGAACTCACACTGTTCCAGTGTTGTATGCATGATTCACATGCAATCATGCACATGATTTGAGATATCTAAGTCTGTGTGTGTGAAAAAAGTGTGCATGAAGGATAATAGAGGGTAAATGTGTACGAAAATGATTCCATCCATTCATGTGTACAAAATTAATAGTGGATAATGTATGCACATTCATAAATGCATTAACAAATACGTGACACACTAAATTGAAAGAAATAACTAAGGAAGTGTGTGTTCACTTGTGGATAATGAAGGAGTAGAATCAAAGAGTTTATGCATGCTTCCATGCATAAGTGAAAAGGTGGACTATTTGAGAAACCTGAAGCACTCTTGAAGGTTGATCATAAAATATCAATAGAAAATTAATTCATGTGATCTAACTGGGTTGTGATTCAAGAATAGATTAATTGGTTATTGTACAAGATCACTATTCCATAATATTAAAGTTATAGTGCAATTCAGTTGAACAAATATATACTACACTAAGAATAATTGAATGTTCCCAACTAAAGACTGATAATTATTTAGGACATTTTAACTATGATGATGCTAAGCTGAGCTGGTAATCATTGAATTGATAATAACAAAGGAAGTTTGTGATTGAGGAGGAGGTTTAAGTGTAGTTGAGTTTTTATTGAAGAATAAGGAGAATAAGATTGTGTAGCTATCAATGTTTCTGTTGTGAAGAGGTAATAAGGGTTACTTTCATGCTGCTAAGGAAGTAACAAGTGAAGTGTGGATGATCAAGCAACACTGTGACATTCAACAGGTCTCAATAGGTGGAAGAACTTATTGGTGTTACAAACCCTTATTGTAACGACCTGAATCCGGAGCCCCTCCACTGGTGCCCCGTACCCGGTTCGCCACATGACCTCAAGCACGTTTCCCTAAACACCAGAGGCTGCCGATTAGCAGTGAGGGCCTTGGTGAGTTGGTGGGGAAACTATGCCCTCATTCGGTAATGTATACAATATAAGAACAACCAGTCACAATAACGGAAACAATAAACAGCACAGAACAACTGAACTGAACAACAGAAGCAATGTATAAAATAATAATGATGCAACATGGTACATATGTCTATGGAAAGTAGTAAACAAACCAACGTTCTGAATTACAACTAAAAAGAAAAGTGCAAAAGAAAAACAAAGTAAACTTCTCAGCATCGCAAGCCACGACTCAGTCTCATGCTCTCCAACTCCAGTGAAATCAAGAACCTAAAGTAGAAGGGTGCTTGCCCTTATCCATACCTACACCAACATAATCTGCTTAGGCCCAAAAACATGGCCCAAACAGGGTGTGAGACAAAGTCCCAGTAGGCAACCACCCAAAGATATGTGCCTAACAGTCAATAAATACATGGAAAGTAAAGTACAGGAACAGTAAAAAGGAAAATACACACCAGTCACAGTCCACAGTTCTAGCATATAAAGTATACAAGTAAACAACCAGTAGCAAGGAGAAAACATGTAACCCTATGGGTATCTCTCACAGCCTAACCCCTATAGTTCAACCCATAAGTACTAGCAACCCTCTAGGAGGCACACACAGTCTCACCCCTCTAGTTTAGCTAAGAAATAGACTCTCTAAGGAAGCACTCACCATCAATCCCCCCTATAGTCTTGTATTGTGCTAAAGGATCTCTGGGGAAGCACTCAACATCTCATTCCCCATGTGGCCCACGTCGAGGAACTACAAACTTTCTAAGGAAGCACTTGTCGTCAATTCCCCCTCGTGGTCTCACATCGTATTAAAAGATACTCTAGAGAAGCCCTTATGTCTATTCTCCCTGTGGTCTACTACACTAGGTTCTCACAGTCTTGTGTGAAAATAAACATGCTCAGCGCGTGTGTATCATCCAAGTAAACCTCAAGAACTACTTGGCTATCATTCTAAGGTTCAATAACATTACAAGAAATAGTTCCACTATCCTACAACTAGGCATGGAAACCGGTAAAATTCCAAACAAGAAAAACAAGCATAGAAAACATCCAGAGTACAGTAAGAACTACCATAATCATAGGAAAAACATATACTCTAGAAATCAAGCAAAGCAGGCAATACAACAAGGGCAAAATAGGAACACGCAATACCTCGTTCAAGGGTATTGGTGTAATTTTCACAAAATACTCATCGATTTTCTACAGAAAGGCACAAACCACCTACCTTGATCCTAGGAGATCAATATACTTGAACCACGATGACTAATTCTCCCTAGAACGCCACAGATCTGAGAAAACGCACAAAAATTTCAACCTTAGATAACTTGAAAAGGAGGAAGAATTGGAAAACAAGGCTCAATCAGAAGGGAGAACTCATCGCTGCGCTTCCAACACAATCGACCGTGCTCGAATCAGAGAACGGACGGAGAGGCGGGAGCTCAGGGAAGATTCAGTCATACGGGTCACTCTCGGACGAAGAACCTGAAGAAGGGGTGTGTTCTGTCCGTCAGGTGTGACCCCGGTGCATTTAGTAAAAAAAAAGAAAGTACATGACATGTAATTTTAGAGTACACGGCATGTACTAGGTCTTTCCGTACTTCTCCAAAAATGGCCTCCACGTCACCCCTACACACCGTGTGTGTGGCCCAGGCACGACCAGCACATGACTTTGAGCCGGAGAAGAGTACACGGCGTGTACTCAGAAAGTACACGATGTGTACTTCGAAATTTTCCATAAACTACATTTTTCTTAAAAACTCCAAAAAAGGAAAGGCGTACCTGAAACAAAGATCCAGGTTCTTACAAACTTCCCCTCTTAAAGAAATTCGTCCCTGAATTTCCCTAGCGAGGTGTAGAAGAAGAAACCCCGAACAGCTCCGGCCACTACAATCGTACATCGGCCTCCCTCTCCCAGGTCTCATCTTATACTCACCCATGCTGCCATAGCACCCATACAAGAGGGACAGACCGCCCACAGAGAACCATTGAACTGCGATCGAAAATCCGGATGGGATGCTCCTCAAACGATGCATCCACTTCGAGCTCAACCTCCTTGGGCTGAAAGACATGAGATGGGTCTGAAAAGTAACATCGAAGTTGAGAGATCTGGAAGACGTCGTACATGGCCCGATACCTCTGGGGTAGCTGTAGCCGATAGACGACCGGTACAACTCTCTCCAAAACCTTAAACGACCCAACATACCGTGGTGAAAGCTTACCCTATCCCTGAATCCTCTTGTGTCCCAACCTCGGTGTGACACGTAGGAAAACATGATCCCCGACCTCAAACTCCAAAGGTCGTCTCCGCTGATCACCATAAGACTTCTGCCGAGACTGTGCCATAGCCATCCTCTTTCGAATCAGCTCTATCTGCTCTGAAGTCTCCTGAACAAGATGAGGACCCAGCAAATCTGCCTCTCCTACCTCTAGCCAGCATAAGGGTGATTGGTATGACCTACCGTACAGAGCCTCGTATGGTTCCATATGAATAGTCACCTGAAAACTTTTATTGTAGGCGAACTCCACCAGAGGGATATGCTTCTCCCAAGAACCGAAAAAGTCCAGGATAAAAGATCTTAGCATATCCTCTAGCACCTGGATCGTACGCTCATACTGAACATCTGTCTGGGGATGGTATGCTATACTCAAAAGTACCTGGGTACCCAAAGCCTTTTGAAGTCCCTGCCAGAACCGAGAAGTAAAGCGTGCATCCCTGTCTGAAACAATAGAGTGTGTAACTCCATGCAGACATACAATCTCTCTGATGTAAAGTCATCCCAGATCATCGACACTGAAGGTATCCTTGATCAGCTAGAAGTGAGCGACCTTCGTGAGTCTGTCGACGACAACCCAAACAACATCATTCCCTTAAGGCTACCTCGACAACCCAGTTACGAAGTCCATCACAACATCGTTCCACTTCCACTACGGAATGGGTAACTACTGTAAAAGGATTGTTTGTCGCTGGTGCTATGCCTTTACCTACTGACAAGTAGAACACTGCATGACGAAACCCACAACATCTTTCTTCATACCAGGCCACCAGTACTGGAGATGAAGATCTTGATACATCTTGGTGATGCCAGAATGAACTGCCCAAACTGAGGAATGAAAACCCCGCATTATCTCCTCACGTATATCCGCTGGCACCCATACACGTCCCTAGAAACGCAAGGTCTCATCCTCACCCACTGTCCATCCAGGAAGAGGGTCCTCTCCTAACACACCCTCCTACAGGACTAAGCCTTCTAAGTCTGATAGCTGACTCATATGTACCCGATCAAGTAGTGTATAGGTAACAACTATAGAATATAGGAAGGTCTGTCCCTGTATGTTGTGCACCTCCAGATGCATTTCAGAGAACGGAGCCATCAGCTGCCACTCACTGTTGGCCTCCTGAACTACCTGAATCTGAGTTCTCCTGCTCAACACATATGCCACTACATTACCATTTCCCGACATATAGGCAAGCTTGAAATAAAAATACTGAAGATACTCGACCCACCTATGCTGCCTCAGATTCAGATCATGCTGAGTGAAGATATACTTGAGACTCTTGTGGTCAGTGAAGACCACAAAGTGCTCTCCCAGAAGATAGTGTCTCTAACAGCGTAAGTTGCGAACAACAGCTGCCAACTCCAGATCGTGTGTAGGGTAGTTCCTCTCATGCGACCTCAACTGCCGAGACTCGTACACAACGACTCCATCTCCCTGTATAAGAACAACGCCTAGTCTGATACATGAAGCATCACAATAAATAGTGTAGCTCTTGCCTGGCTCTGGCAAGACTAGTATCAGTGCTGATGTCAATCTTCCCTTTAGCTCCTCAAAGGCTGACTCACAAGAATCTGACCATAAGAACTTTTCCCCCTTCTTGGTCAGTCCTGTCAAAGGTGCTTATAGGCGTGAGAAGTCCTAAATGAAGCGTCTGTAGTATCCAGCCAGCCCTAGGAAACTCCATACCTCAAAAACGTTCTTCATCTGCTCCCAAGAGACTATAGCTCTCACTTTATCTGGGTCCACAGATACTCCTACCTCTGAGATGACGTGACCCAAGAAGTGAATCTATTCCATCCAAAAGTGGCACTTCGAGAGTTTAGCATAGAGTCGATGCTATCTCAGTGTACTCATAACGATCTCAAGATGTGTGGCATGGTCGTGTCGAGTGTGAGAGTACACCAATATATCGTCCATGAAGACCATGACGAAGGATTCCAAGTAAGGATGGAACACTCGGTTCATCAGAGCCATGAAAACTGCAAGCACGTTCGTGAGACCGAACGACATGACTGTATAATCATATAGACCATACCTGCTCCTGAAGGCTGTCAGATTTATATCCAATGGTCTAATGCACAACTGATGATATCCAAACCTCAAGTCGATCTTCGAGAACACCCAGGCTCCTCGAAGCTGATCAAAGAGGTCATCGATCCTCAGCAAGGGATATCGGTTCTTGACTGTCAAATGGTTTAGCTTCCGATAATCCACGCAAAGCCGAAGGGTACCGTCTTCCTTCTTCGCAAACAGGACAGGAGAACCCCAAGAAGAAGTGCTAGGTTGGATGAAACCCTTTGCATGTAACTCCTCCAACTGCTTCTTGAGCTCCTGCAACTCAGGTGTATCCATCCTATAAGGAGGACTGGACACCGGTGCCACTCCTAGCACGAGCTCAATAGAAAATTCTACCTCACGCTTCAGAAGAAAACCTGAAAATTCCTCTGGAAAGACATCCCTGAAATGATCCACCACTGGAGGAAAGTCCAACTGTGAGGTCCCCTGATCATCCAGATAAAGACTAGCAATCTGGGCTGTCACCCTTTATATCCCATGATGCTCGAGTCTTGCTTAACTTGCCCGAACGTCCCATACGCCTCTATGAAGAAAAGATTCACCCTCTGGTGAGATAAAACTCACCCTACGACGGTAACAGTCGACGAATTCCTGGAAGGGAACCAACCAGTCCATCCCAAGGATGACATCATAGCCTGTCATCTCTATGACATAGAGATCCCATAAGAAACGATACCCTACAACCTCGAGAGGGAACTCTCTACACCAGCGTACACTAGATGTACTCATCCCCAAAGGCGTGTCTAGTGTCAGCGAGTTGGCAGAAGAAAAGATGCAAAGCCCAAGGCTCTCCATGACATAAATAGAGATAAAGCTATGCATAGCACCAGTATCAAAAAGAGATGAAGATAAAACCGAGGCTACTGAAATCATACCTCGAACTGTAGAAGGACCGAGATCTTACTCCTGATAGGTCTGCTCCACGGTGAAAGACTAGCCTGCACTACAGCCCTGTGCCCCTGGCTAACCACTCTAAGCTGAACCTCCCTATTGGTGCTGAGGGACTAGTGGCTGACTGCCACAACCTCGACCTCCACCTCAGCCCGAACATCCGGAAGAACTCTAGTTCCCTGATTGGTGAGAAACTGGTGGTGCTGCTACTGAATGAGGAGTCATGGAAGAACCCCGATCACCAGCTGTTGGTAAGAAAACCTAGCAGAAATGCTGAAGGTGACCCATCTTGCCGCAAGATCGGCACTCCACAGGGTCTCTCTGGCACTGCGGCCTTGTGTGCCCTAACCGGTCACACTGGTAGCATACCACCTAGCTGCCTGACGATGCATCTCGCTTCCTTGGATCACCGCTCGTAGACTCCCTACAGCACTTATTGCTGTCATCTAGAGGAAAAATAACTCTGGAAGTAGAACCGCCCTGGCTCGCAGCTCTGGAGTCTCTCAGATTGCGCTTCGCAATCAGTGCCTGGTTGACGATGGAAGTGATGGAAGTCAACTGGAAGATATTCACCTGCGAGCGGATCTCCTTCCTGAGACCATCCTAGAACTTCCTTGCTAAGAACACCCCACTCCCATCCCAGAGGGGTGTGAAATGTTGCAGCTTGGTGAAACGAGAGGAATACTCCATGACAGAAAGAGTACCCTGCTCTAAGCTCATGAACTCCCGGGCTCGATTGGCCCTCAGGGTCTCCAGGTAGAAGTAGTCATAGAACACTTGCTAGAACTCCTCACAAGCCATAACTTGCTGATGACCCACCTATGAGATCACGTCCCACCAACTCTTGGCGGCATCTCGGAGCATGTAGGTAGCGAGCTTGACCAACCTCTCTGGAGGTGTCTCCAGATGCTCAAAGACAGTTAGCATGGCTTCCATCCATGACTCTGCAGCTTGAGGTCCTCCTTCCCCTGAGAACGTAGGAGGATGCTGCTACTGGAAAACCCGCATCAAGTCTGCCATAGTCGTGGTAGGAGGCGGTGCTCCCTAGAAGGTCTGCATCATCCTCATAAAACCTTCCCTGAACTGCGCATCAGTACCTGCAACTGGTATGACAGCCGGTGCCAAGGCCGGCCCAACTGGAGGGTCGGCAAGAAGTCTCTGATCAGCCATATCTGGCATCTGATCACTACCTGATGATAGACGTGCAACCGGAGGACGTCTCATAGACATAGCTCTGAAAGATCAAAAGAACACCTTAGATTAGAAAACAAGGATAGGGAAACACAAGAGTACAAAACGGGAACAGGGGAATAAAAACACACAAGTTTACAAAACACAACCATACAACGTGTATAAAACTACACGACGTGTCTTCTTAAGCCACTAACATGGGCATGTACCCCTTCACTACAGGTCGTGTAACTCCTCAAACTACATGGCGTGTTTACACACGGCGTGTACTGGAAAACTATTCCCCTGCCCGAGTCTCCTTACATGGATAACCCATACGGTCCGACTTAACCCGAGACTACATGGCGTGTTCTGAACAAACATGGCGTGTACTAGACAAGGATTCGGCGGCCCGTGTTGTTAAACACATGGCTTTCTACACGGCTGAACCTTACACGGCGTGTTCCGAACAAACACAGCGTGTATAGGTGAAGGTGACACCGTCCCGTGTTGTTCATGACACAGCCGGGTACCTGAACAAGATTACACGGCATGTTACGAAAAAACACGGTGTGTCTAAGAGAAGGAAACACCGACCCATGTTGTTAGTGACACGGCCGGGTACTTGGATAGAACTACATGGCGTGTTTCTTTATAACACAGCGTGTTCTACTCGAGCTTCCCTGACCCATGTTGTTAGTGACATGGCCGGGTACACGGATCTGAACTACACGGCGTGTACCAAACGTACACGGCATGTCCCTGAAGTTACTTCCACAACAGCGTGTCCCTGATCACACAGTTAGTGACATGACCTAAAAACTACATGGCGTGTAGTCAAAAGTACACGCCGTGTATTCTGGGTTTTTTTGGGCAGTAGCTCAGAAACTGCACAGAAGCCCAGAAAACACAGAAAACAAGGCAGGGAGGTGCCAAATTATGATTCATGAGGGCCCATACTCCCCGCGAATCAAAACTTGGCATTCATTTAAGTAAGGTAGAAACAAAAAATCCTCTAACAAGGCAGCAGAGATTCTATCAAGCATCTATCACAATAGCATGCATAATCTACACAAAGTCTATCACAACAGCATGCAATCGCTAATGCACCCTAGATGGTATGACAAGAATGCATGGCATGTGATTTTTGCAAGTTCCTATATGATGCATGAGATGGAATACCCTCATCTCATCGGGTTGCGATATAAATAGAACCACAATCATCAAGGAAATAACAACACAAAGCATGTGAATCACTCTAGGTGAAATCATATCAACCGTAAAATCTCAAAACCAGCAAACTGCAATTAACGAGGTAGTATGGATTTTCCCTGTACACAGGTTAGCTAATCCCAAGCACAACTTAATAAAAAGTACCAAATCCTTCCTACCCCTGGCTAAAGGCTCCAAACAATAAATCAAGAGAAAAGAAACTCCTCTGATACCACTTTGTAATGATCAAAATCCTGAGCCCCTCCACTGGTGCCCCGTACCCGGTTCTCCACATGACCTCAAGCGCGTTTCCCAAAATGTCAGAGGCTGCTGACTAGTAGTGAGGGCCTTGGTGAGTCGATGGGGAAACTATTCCCTCATTCGGTAACGTATACAGCGGAAGAACAACCAGTCACAATAACGGAAACAATAAACAACACACAACAACTAAACTGAACAGTGGAAGCAATGTATAAAATAATAATGATGCAACATGATAAATATTTCTATGGAAAGCAGTAAAAAAACCAACGTGATAAAGTAAAACTGAAAAGAAAAGTGCAAAATAAAAACAAAGTAAACTCCTCAGCATCGCAAGCCACGGCTCGGTCCCATGCTCTTCAACTCCAGTGCAATCAATAACTTGAAGTAGAAGGGTGCTTTCCTTTATCCATACTCGCAACAACATAATCTTCTTAGGCCCAAAAACATGGTCCAAACATGGTGTGAGACAAAGTCCCAGTAGGAAACCACCCAAATATTTGTGCCTAACAGTCAATGAATACATGGCAAGTAAAGTACAAGAACAGTAAACAAGAAAATACACAGCAGTCACAATCCACAGTCCTAGCATATAAAGTACACAAGTAAACAGCTAGCAGTAAGGAGAAAACAGGTAACCCTCTGGGTAGCTCTCACAGCCTAACCCCTATGGTTCAACCCACAAGTACTAGAAACCCTCTAAAAGGCACACACAGTCTCACCCCTCTAGTTCAGCTAAGAAATAGACTCTCTGAGGAAGCACTCACCGTCAATTCCCACTATAGTCTCGTATCGTGCTAAAGGCTCTCTAGGGAAGCACTCAACGTCTCATTCCCCCTGTATCCCGCGTCGAGTAACTACAGACTCTATGAGGAAGCACTCATCATCAATTCCCCCTGTGGTCTCACATCGTATTAAAAGACACTCTGGAGAAGCCCTTAAGTCTATTCTCCCTGTGGTCTATTACACTAGGTTCTCACAGTCCTGTGTGAAAATAAACATGCTCAGCACGCGTGTATCATCCAAGTAAACCTCAAGAACTACCTGGATGTCATTCTAAGGTTCAACAGCATAACAAGCAACAGTTCCACTATCCTACAACTAGGTATGGCAATTGGAAAAACGGAAAACAAGCAAAATGAGCATGAAAAACATCCATAGTACAGTAAAAACTACCATAATCATAGGCAAAACATCTACTCTAGCAATCAAGAAAAGATGGAAATGCAACAAGGGAAAAATAGGAACATGCAATACCCCGTTCAAGGGTATTGGTGTAATTTGCACAAAATACTCATCAACTTTCTACAGAAAGGGACAAACCACCTACCTCGATCCTAGGAGATCGATATACTTGAACCACAATGACTGATTCTCCATATAAAGCCGTAGATCTGAGAAAACACACAAAACGTTCAACCTTAGATAACTTGAAAAGGAGGAATAATTGGAAAAAAAGGCTAAAGCAGAAGGGAGAACTCACCGCTGTGCTTCCAACGCAATCAACCATGCTCAAATCATAGAATAGACGGAGAGGCAGGAGCTCAGGGAATATTTGGTCGTACGGGTCACTCTCGGATGAAGAACCTGGAGAAGGGTTGTGTTCTGTCCATCAGGCGCGACCCCGGTGCGTTTAGTGAAAAAAAAGAAAGTACACGACGTGTAATTTTAGAGTACATGGCGTGTACTAAGTCTTTCCGTACTCTGCCAAAAACGGCCTCCACATCACCCCTACACATCGTGTGTGTGGCCCGGGCATGGCTGGCACACGGCTTCGAGCTGGAGAAGAGTACATGGCATGTACTTAGAAATGACATGACGTGTACTTTGAAATTTTCCAGAAACTCCATTTTTCTTAAAAACTCCAAAAAAGGAAAGGCGTACCTGAAATGAAGATCCGGGTTCTTACACTTATCAATAAGGAGAAGACTGACTTGGGAGGTAATATAAAGATCCAGTTGAGAGTTATAAAACTTTCACTATTAGATTGCTTTCAAATTTCCCCATGAGTGTAAGGGTATATCCTACTCGTTGTAACCACACAAAAGAAATATTTTCTAGTGGTTGTGTGGTCAAGATTATTTTTGACCATTCCAAGGATGTAGCTGCTATTGTTGAGTAGTGAACCTTTTAAAAATATTGTTTGCATGTTCTTTATAAAATTTCATATTATTTCATGTAACAGGTAAAAGAGAATAAGAGAATCAAGATCCTAATAGGTCAAGAGGTACATGGATAAAAAGTTTTAAGTATATTAAATGTCCCTAACTCTAATTCACCACCACTCTCAGTGTTAGGAATATCCCAAACTGGTCCTCTCAGCTTCTAACTATATATAGCTACTGGTTAAGTGTCACTAAGGGTGTAGGCTAAGCGCACAATTTGGTAAAACCATGTGCAACCCATGCGGGTCACCCCTTCACACCTACACCAGGTCACATGTTTATTCCTATAAGGTTGCACAATTTAAAAAAACCGTGTCCCTTAAGAAAAGGGGCTACATGGTTGATCCACATGGTTAAACTAACTGTATTACAACTGTGTACCTCGTTCTATTTCTCAAAAACCCGGTGCTTTCATAGCCCAATAATTTTTAAACTCAACCGAACTCTTGAGACACATCTTGAGGTGTAAACCTTAACTAAAATCAACACCTTTAAGTATTCCAAAACTCAAATTCATGATCTGAATATCATTATAAAATTCATCCCATCCACCAAATGATAATAGTTTGAATTCTTTTGATAATTCAACAGGTCCAAAACACAGGACGTTACACCTTTAATATTGAAAAAGTTGTTACCATAGTTAAAATTAAATTTGGTTAACAAAGGGGTTAAAACAAATGATAATGTTTAAAATAACACCAAAACCTATATAAATTTCATTGTTTGAAGATATTTATATCTTAACATATTTTTATTTGAATCTATATCCTTTTGGAAGATTTTTTTTCTTGAGAATGACTTGATTATATTTTAATCTTTTAAGAAATTCAAAGAGTGTCCTTCCCATCACTTATAAAAGAGAACCCCTTCTCTCTTTTATTTAATCCACTTTTATAAAATTAGATCAACCAAGATATTAAAATTTTTATTATCAAAATCTTTATCCAATTTCTATAGGTTCTTTTATTCCCAAAATATTAACCCTAGGTCCCTTAAGAGGATATTAAAAAGAATTCTACTGAAGAAGATGTAATAATATTTATTGACTCTTTAAAGTTTATTTATTCTTCTAGTTACTATAAATATAATGTAACCATACTAAAATAATAAACATAGTATCATAAAATACTAATATATTATTATTATTATGTTATAACTATATTCCATCTCTTTTTTATCCTATAAAGCGAAAACATCACTCGTGCATACATACAACTTACCGTCTCCACGTAGCGATGTAATTTGTTTTTAACCACCAATTTAATTGGATGGTTATGAAGATAGAAATAATAGATATATATGATATCTATGATATAAATATTATTATAAATTTATAATATCATATCTACCTTCTTACCTTCCAATCCTTTGAAAAAAGATAATGTCGCTCGTGCGTACGTGTGGACTACTACCTTCACGAAGTGATGTGATCCTTTTTTCATTTATGATTTACATGGATGTTAATAAGGATATATTTAATGAATATATATGATATATATGATATAATAATGATTTTTTAAAGGTTAATTATTATTTACATTTATTTCATTCCATTCATCAAAAAGTGAGAACAACGTTCATGCGTACATATAACACACCATCTCTATGAATGGTGTAATTCATTTTTCCATATCTAACTTTTATGGATAAATATATATATATATATATATATATATATATACACATACATACACTAAATATATATTATATTTATATTATTATTAAAATTATGGATTTTATGGAAACATGATCAAAATACAAGGACCAAAACTACTGAACCAAAACATACATGAAAAACAAAGCAGATTTTACTTGGAACAATAATTTTAATAAATAATTATTAATAAATGGGTGATAAAAGGTTATAATTAAATCATATATGGTATTATATATATTATTATGATTTTTTTATATATTCATAATAAATCTATATTTATTATAGATGATGTTCATACATGTACGAAGGAAGTAGAACCTGAGGTAAAGGTTCTTCATCACAATTTTGTTTCGTTAAGACATACTTGGTGTTATATAAAACTATTTATGTTTATGAGGTTTATATAATGATTATTTACAAGATATATCATGAATCTCATTATTTTCATGATATTTAATTTTTTATTAAAATTTACTCTTTCATGGGGCTTACGATTCAAATTTTACCAAAGTGGTAAGAGTTTTTTTCACAATCTCATCATTGTTCGGTATTGTTTTTGTTTAAGTCTTCATTGGGAGAATTATTTAATGATTCTATATTAAACCCAATATATTTTCTTTTCCTTTGGTTAATTCTATAAATTACAAATTTTATATTCATTTTCCTCTCTCTATGTACTCAAGAGATCAAACGAATATTTTGAAAGAAAATCGACTTTATTTCTCTCTTCGGTCGAAAATCATTTTTCTTCCATATCCATGTTTTATAAAAATGTTTTAAAGAATATATTTAACATTTTACTATGATTTTTTAAAGTTTTTTTTACCCTTGGTTATATTTTTACAAAATTTTTTAAAAGGAATCTTCTTATCATTTTATAAACAAGGTACTTTTTACTATTTACCAAAAATGTTAAAGGAATATTTGTTTTAATGTACACAACATGAATAAAATTTCCCGCCATCATGACCACTCAATGATTTGAAGATTAATTTAAAATTTTTTATGGTTCTTTTCAAATAAATTATTTTTCCTAATATTTTGGAAAATTTTAGTTTTCAAATGTTATTTTCAAAGTGAAAGGGGTATCTTCCTCAAGAATTTTTTATTAATATTTTTATGGTATTTATATTCATATATGAAAAAAACTCTTTATTTTACTTATGATAAATTGAGGGATATGTTGCAATGATACCATCCTTATTATTTCCTTAAATGGTTTATGATCAGTTTGGTTGGGGAAATTATTGACATTCTGTATGCTAGTTCTTCCAATATAGTCCATTATTGACTTTTAAGGCATGTTGATTATGTTTTATTGTTTATTCATATGATGAATACATTGGAATTATTAAGTGATGGGTGGGTACTAGAATTACATAGCCCCTTGATGCATCAGTAGGTCTCATGAGACAAACCAGTTATCCAAATTAAATGGGTTTTTGGTGTATGCCTACCCATAGTTTAAACTGTGTTGGATAAGACCTTGATGGTAAGTTTAAGACGTACTACATTATGAATTACATAATTATGAAATCAGTTATTGATGTCCATGTGATTATTTTAATAGTTATGATATTCATGGATAAGTTTCAAGCTCATGTTATTATTTATATGACATTATTTGATTATTATTTATTCCTGTCATATTATTTTTTGTGCTCAAGTTATTGATTAAATGACTTGTGTTTTCAATTATTTACCTTTACATATTATTTATACCTTATTTATTCAAGATAAATTCCACAGTACATAACCCTTAATGAGAATTTGAGCTCTCACTTTATTTGTTTTCCTTTCCCAAGAATGCTAAGAAGTGTACTATGATTGATATGAAAGGATGTGCTAGAGAGAATAATAATGTTCTCAAAGAAAATAATTTGTTGTATTTTATGTTTTCAAATGTATGTGATATTAAAATATGTATCTAGTTTACCAATACTACTAAAATATTAAGTCCTTTTGGATGTGATCACTTGTATCTAGTACCAATGTAATAAAGTAACTATTGAAAGTGGGTTCCCTAGACCCAACTTGTGATGTACTTTGATTACCACTACATGTATACAATTATATATATATATATGTGTGTGTGTGTGTGTGTGTCTATCTTACCATAATAGTGTCAATACTTCTGCATCCACTATATTTATGGTAATGTACTTAGATTATGTTTCATATGGAAAGATTTAGCAGATCCCATGATATAATGAGAACCTCAAGATACTATGAAATTAATATTAAACATATGTCCTATGGTCAAGATACATTATACTGACTGAATGTAGTTGATGTCAGACTATTAGATGCTAGAGGATCATAAGAATTGAGACTTATTCTCATGAAGTTCGAACTTGGTGATCTTTGGTAGGTGAGATCATGAGGACAGACCCTCCAATAGAAACACGACATGTTTTGTGTGTAATTAGTTGTTCCTATCTATAGACATGTGTATTGATATCCTGACTTGAGATCATTATCAATGTGTGCAATTTGATCATGAACTTTGATGCAAGAAAAAAACCATGACAATGAATTCATGATGAGGTAGTTTGTGTTGGGTGCATAATTGGTGGTATTACATTGGTTGAATGATCAAGATATAATTTTTTGCTTCTGAGTTGAGGAAGTGATATCTCTAGCCTGGTTGATCAGGATAGTAGTGCCTTCATTAAATCCATATGGCCATGGTATTCGAAGGTAAGACAATCCTGTTAGATCAAAAAATAATAAAGAAAGTAAAGGAAGATGACACAAGTGTGCATCCTACTTTATGAGATATCATATGACAAGGAGATTATGTTACCGAATGAGTGTATGTAGGTTGGTCGTCATTGATATGACTACTCCTTATCTCTTTAGGGGTCATGATGAGTTGCTAGATTCTACTCTTAGCCTATGAATATTATTCATTGCTATTGAGATAAGGTCCTAGAGGGTCACACACAATAGCGAATTTAAGATTCTTCCATATTCTACCAAATAGGTATATAAGACATGGTGGGCCCCACCATGGGGTCCGAGAGTAGTCTAATATTTATCGATCACTGAAAAATAAATAAATTCATTATTATTCAAGTATAAAATAATTGTGTTAAATTTATTTATTAAAATTATTTACTAGTGTTAAAGTAAATACTTGGAATAATATTAAAGGAACGAATATTGCTTTAATATTCAAAGTTCATTTAATATTAGTGAGAATTACAAGTCGAGTTAATGACTCAAGTTTATCACATAATATATTTAATATATATTACAAGTATGTAATAAAATATAAATAATATAAATAACACAGTTAGTTCATCATGATTATTTATTAATTACTTATTTAAGTGGATGGCAGATATATGAGGGGTCAGGAACCCTAACCGAGTATTTTCCACATCCACTATATAAGCAGACGAGGAGCTCATTTCCAATGTGCAAGTAAAAAAACTCATTCCAATGGATTGAGTTGGAGCTCCACACTAGCAATTGAGATTTGATGATCGAGGCTCATGTAAATTCTTGAAGCATGTGTGGATGATCTAGAGGGGTTTGTCTTCTGATTATTCAAGCAACAATCACTGACAATGAGCTGCAGTCGACTGTGCCACCAGATTAAATAAGTTACATGTGTTTTTAATATAATTTTTGTTCTTATTTAATTCAAATGAGATCCTTGAACCACTTCTGGGGCTTGGATTTCTAGAGATGATAGATTTACATCACTCTGGTGATGAATATTTTTAAATTCCCATTCTACCAGCTTCCACAGCACGCCTCAATCCATTAAATTGGTATCAAAGTGATTTTGTGAATTTTTTGAGCTAATTAAAAATTAATTTACATTAAATTAGGTCGAGGTCCACCCTCCCTCTCAAAACCCTCATGAGATTTGTAGATCTCCTCCCCTACCACTCTCACCTGGAGCAGAGGACCACTACACTTCTATCCTCAAGCTAGCTGAGGCCACCCCATCGCGTGCACCATCCTCATCAGTGCATGAGCCCGCCTATCTTCCCCGTATGAACCCAAACCACTGCCATCACCAACTGAGTGGGCTTCCTCGCACCGATCCCTAGATCCCAAATGGAGTTTCCCTATAGGGTGTTTGAAGTCGCCGAATTATGGGCCTCACGAGGCCGGACCACCATGGTCACCTACTGAGCAGGCTTCCCCATGCCACTCCTCAGATCCTGGCTAGAGCCGCCCCATAGGGCATTCACATCCAACCCATCGACCTCACCACTACCGTCCTGTTCAGGGACCCAGATCACGCCGTTGTAGCACAGACGACACCCTGTCTGGTTGTCCTAGAACCAGATGACTGCCGGCCACCTCACCCTCCTCCCATTCCATACCGACATTGAACCCATGAGGTATTTCCCCTACCTTGGACTCCTAGGATCCATTTGGACCTGAATCGCCCTACAACGTGTTTTGGGTGGATTTGCCTAACCTCGAACAAGTCAAAACGGGTCTTCCCCAACATGGAACCACCCTGAATGGGGTTTTCTTGACTTGTGAAGGCCTTCAAAATTGGCCTGCACCAGTTCGGCCTGACCCGCAATGGGTCTGGGCATGAATTTCAGGCCTCATTTTTTTTAATTCAACCGTAAATTAATTTAGATAGTTTATTTAATATTAGTATTAAATTAAATTAATTAAATATTAATTTATTGGTTTAAAAATAATAATAATTTTATTATTTATAATAATTAATTTAATTTTGTTGTTAAATTAAATTAATAGATTAATTTAACTTTATAATAGAAATTAAATTAATGGTCAGACCAAAGAAAATATATTATTTGAATTGTATAATTAATTTAATTTATATTTAAAAATCTCTCAACTTTAAATTTATTTCAATTTAGTTTTCTCACACATTTATTTTTCATACCAACTAGTCTTGAGAAATTGACCGAACCCATGTCTATCTAGTTAATTTCATTTAATAATTTATTACTGTGTGTGATGTTTTTAATAAGTAGTTAATTTAAGATTGTTTGTGCATCGTTGTTTTTAATTTAATATGTATAAGGGTTTGTGTGTCCAATTTATTAGTTGTACATTACGATCCCTATACCCCCTCATTTATGTGTGAGTATAATTTTATTATTTGATGATAAAGAAGAAAGATGTGGACCACACCAAGATCAAGAAAAATCCAGATGAGAAGTGAACACACTAGATGAGGATGAGCTGCATCAGGAGTCAAGACACGACTGAGGTATGATGCCCCTTGGTCATGATTAATCCATGTAAAATTAATGGATCAATTATTATTAGATACTCAAGACCAGTTGAGTAATTTATTTCCTTTATGTATTGTTTATTATTTTATGCATGTGATTATTTACCACGATAACACATAAAATAATAAATAGATAAAATGCATAAAGAATCGATGAATGAATTCTATTAAATATATATTCATTTGTAAGCTCGACAACATAGTATAAACATATTTAATAGAAAAATATTACATATGTCAAAAAATAATAAAACCCTAAATGAAATATTAAGTTAACAAATGCTTTCCATCATTTGAATTTGAACAAAACCGAGTGTACGGGATGCTCGTCAACCAAAGTTGAGGGTGCCTCATACTATTGGGGGGTTCTTATGAGAGTGATGGGTTGACTTAACTAAATTTAGAAGTAAAGAAGTATCCAAAGCTATCTTTATTTAAATTTAGAGGCAAGTGTTGATTACATCATATTTATGATTTTAGATGATGAGACTTCACTGAATAGATCAAGGAGCCATGAGTTAATGTAGTTAGCTAGTCAAATTATTACCTTGAACTCTCTGAGTAGTGGCATAGAGAAATCTTGTAGACTATGAGGGGAGGTTCAAAGAGTCTTACCACTAGAATACTCAAGTGATATAGTATTCCGATTCTAGTACAGAGGGTTGCTAGAGTTTGATAAAATAACGAGAGACATTTAATGATGTTTTAATTAATTAATTAATAATGTTTAAAAGGTAATCAAGATAAAGTACCGACCACTACTAATTTATTTTTTGTGGACCAAACATGGAAATACCCAACACCACTAGAACTTTATCACTACAATAAATATTTGATAAATAAAATATCTTGATTGGCTATAAATTTTAGGAGTGGTATAGACACTTGTACGTAGTACTACGCCAATAAAGGAAGCTTTATGTGATGGAATCCCCATTTCCTGCTAAACCTCCTCAAGGGTCTAGCAAGGAGGATAAAGAAAAGTACAAAAATCATGTAATGACACACTAGATGTATAGTGTATCATGTTTTCATCTATATCCAGTCAATTGTAGAAAATGATTGAGGGAAAAAATTCCTACAAGATGATAATTTATCTCTAAGAACTATATCTGGAGAAAGCAAGACAATAAAGATATGATATATCTAGTGCACTGTATAGGCACAAGCTAGAATAAGGGAATCAATCAACACCTTATTTACTCAAGATGATAGGTTATATTGAGATACTTGAATCCCTTGGGTTCACACTAAACCAATAACTAAAAACTGATATCATTATTGCCTCTATACTACTTTGCTTATTGAATTTTATTGTTAATTATAATATGAATAACATGAACAAGTCACTTCCAGATCTTTTAGATTTAGTTCTCCATGCCAATAAGGATATGAAGAAAACCAATTCTTTAGTCCTTATGGTGAAAAAGAGGAGGAAGGAAAATGATAAGGTGTTTAAGTATAAATATAACTCAAAGACACCTAAGCACCATCCTTTCAAAAGGTAAAATATATAGATGGAATGAAATGAGTAGGAGGCTATCTACTTTTCATGTGGCAAGAAAGTCCATTGGAATAAGAACTGTAGATTTGGGAAGAAGAATCAAGGCGACGCTTCTGCTTCAGGTATGTTTTTCATTTAATACAATCTATCTTCATCTACAAGTTGGGTATTGGATATGACTTGTAGATCACATATTTGTATTCAAATACAAGAACTAAGCAGATTCAAGAAGATTGAAAAAGGCGAGGTGGATCTCCAGGCTACAAATGGTGTGAGTCTAGTAGCCTTGGCAATGGGAGATTATCACCTATCTTTACCTAGTGGTTTAGTTCTTGTATTGAATAATTGTTATTATATAAATAATTGTTGTCTCATTTATATGGGATTTTATTTCATGTTTATAAATAATTTTTGTCTCATTTATATGGATAACACATTTTATGGTATGAATCATCTTAATAATGGATTATATATACTTGAACTTGGAAAACCAATAATGGAAATCAATGACAAAACCAACAAACATGACTCATATAACACTCACCTATGGAACATCATACTTGGACATGTAAATGAGAAGCCTTTATTGAAATTAAATCAAGAAGGGTATTTAGAATCATATGAGTTAAAAACTATGGATGCATGTCATGATTGTTTATAAGAGAAAAGAACTAAAACAACCTTCTCTTCAATAGAGAAAGATCCATAAAATTGCTGGAATTGATTTATACTGACATATGTGGTCCGTTTCCAGTAGAGGCAAGGGGTGGGTTTCCCACTTCATTACTTTTACCAATGACTATAGTAGGTATGTATATATATACTTAATGTGGTATAAGTCATATTCATTTCATATGTTTAAGGAATACCAACTTGAAGTATAAAAACATCTTGGTCAGAAGATTAAGGCACTTCTCTTAGTCCAAGGCATAGAATATCTTAGCCAAGCTTTCATCAATCCCTTATAGGAGTATGTGATAGTATCCAAAATCACTCCTCCTTATACACCACAGTGGAATGATGTTAGTGAAATGAGTAATATAACCTTTCTTAATATGGTTAGATCAATGATGAGTCAATAAAATCTTCCATTATCCATTTGGGATACACCTTATAGATACTGACATATAATATTAATCGAGCACCAACTGAAGCTACAGATGGGATTCCATATGAGTTGTGGTGTGGAAAGAAACCCAACCTATCACACTTACATGTATGGGGATGATAGTTTTTTTTTCAAGACTATACCTAATGAAAAATTAGAATCCATAAGCACGTAGTGTATCTTTATAGGTTATCCTAATGAAACCAAAGGATACTACCAATATAACTCTTTAGATAGAAAAGTGATTGTGTCAAGACAAGCCATATTTATAGAAAGGGAACATATTTCCAATGGAAATAGTGGGAGAAATATTGAATTTGATGAAGTTGATACTCTAGATGCACAAGAGTTGGTACGGGAACAATCTCCACAAGAGATAGTGGGAGATGAAGAAGTTCTCGAGACACAAGTACTACATGGGTCAACTTGAGAGGTTAAAGAACCAGAGCTTTATGGTTTTCTTATCACTGAGTCAGGTGAAACATCATTCATTGAGGATGATGAAACTCTAAACTAAAAGGAAGCAATAGAAGGAAATGATTCTACTAAATGGAAATATTCCATGCATTCTGAGATGGATTTCATGTACCAAAATAAGGTTTTTATTTTGGTAGACCCTCCAGCTAATGTAAAACCCATTAGGTGAAAATGGGTATTCAAGAAAAATCTAAACATAGATGGTAAGGTAAATACCTATAAAGAAATACTGTTAGAGAAGTGTTTTAGACAATGTAACGAAATAGACTATGATGAAACATTCTCACTAGTAGCAATAATGAAATCCATCATAATATTTCTTACAATAGTAGCCTTCTATGATTATGATATTTGGAAAATGGATGTTAAAAAATACTTTTCTAAATGGGAAGTTAGTTGAATATTTCTATATGAATCAACCCAAAGGGTTTGTTAAGTTAAATAATGGAAAAAAGCATGCAATATGCGGAGACACATTTATGGGTTGAAGTAGGCATCACGATCATGGAATATTCATTTTGATGAGACCATAAGATACTTTAAAAAAAATGAAAGTGATCATTACGCTTATAAGAAGGTTAATAGTAATGAAATTGTTTTCCTAGTATTATACATTGATCACATATTAATTATGGGAAACATAGTGCAAGTATTACAGTCAGTCAAGACTTGGTTAGATGAATCCTTCTCCATGAAAGACTTAGGTGAAGTAGCCTATATTATAGGGATAAAGATCTATCAAGATAGATCTCATAGGATGTTTGGACTAATCCAACATACATATATTGATGAGGTACTTAAAAGGTACAATATGGAACAATCTAAGAGAGGATCATTTCCAATGTCACAAGGTATCAATCTCTCTAAGAAAATGTGCCCACAAAAATAGAGGAGATTGAAGGAATGAGTGGAATATATTATTCCTTGGTAGTGGGATCTATCATGTATTCCATGATATGTACTAGGTTTGATGTTTCCTTTACTTTAAGCAAGGTGGTAAGATATCAATCTAATATAGGAGAGCTTCATTGGATGATTGTCAAAACTATCTTGAAGTACTTAAGGCGTACAAAGTATATGTTCCTAGTGTAGGGGGGATAAGAGGAACTAATAGTGAGAGGATACTCTAATGCTAGTTTGCAGACATATCATGATCATAGTCATGCTATATCTTTTTCCTAAATGGTGGTTTAGTGATCTGAAGAAGCTTTAAGAAATCTATAGCCTCTGATTCTACAGTAGAATCTGAGTATATAGTGGCGTCTGATACAACAAAGGAATCTGTTTGGATATGCATCTTTGCCTAAAAAATTGGTGTTATGACTTGCAGTGCAGACCCTATTCTACTTTATTATGATAATACTATGACAATGGTGCTTTTTGAGGAATCCTGTTCACACTAGAGGAAAAATAATATACTTCAGAAGTTTTATCTCTTGAGGTATTTTACCCAAATAGGTGAAGTCATAGTTAGTAGAGTATCCACAAAGGACAAAGTGGAAAACCCCCTGACTAAAGCCATATCTCAGTAGAAGCATGATTCTCATCTAAGAGCTAGAGGATTGAGACTTGTTATCAGTTGGATCTAGTTCAAGTGGGAGTATTGAAAGTGGGTGGCCTAGACCCAACTTGTGATGTACTTTGATTACCACTACATGTATACAGTTTGATATATATACATGTGTTTATATTTCTATAATAGTGTCGATACTTCTGTATCCACTATATTTATGGTAATTTCATTAGATTATGTGTCATATCAAAAGGTTATAACGAATCCCAAGATACAATGAGAACCTCAAGATACTATGACATTAATCTTAAATATATGTCCTATGATCTAAATACATCATACTGACTAGACACAATTTATGTCAGACTATCAAGTGTTGAGGGATCATAATCATTGAGACTTATTATCATTAATTTCTCACTTGGTGATCTCTGGTAGTTGAGATCATGAGGACATATCCACCAATAGGAAAACCACATGTTTTGTGTGTCATTGGTTGTTCCTATCTACGAACATGTGTATTGGTATGATGACTTGAGATCATTATAAATGTGTTCCATTTGATCACATACTTTGATGCAAAGAGAAAACCATGAAAATGAATTCATGGAAAGGTAGTTTTTTTGGGTGAATCATTGGTGGTATGACATTGGTTGACTGATCAAGATAGAATTTTTCTCTTCTGAGTTGAGGAAGTGATATCTCTGGCCTGGTTGATCTGGATGGTAGTACCTTCATTAAATCCATGGACATGTTAGTTGAAAGTAAGTATGTCTAGTTAGATAAAAAATAATAAATCAAGGAAAAGAAAATGATAAAAGTGTGCATCCTACTTTATGAGATATCATATGACAAATAGATTTTATTAAACATTGCATGTATGTAGGTTGGTTGTTGTAGTTATAACCCCCCTTTATCTCTTTAGGGTCCATGATAGGTTGCTATATTTCATTCTTGGCTTGTGAATATTATTCACTACTATTGAGATTTGGGCCCAGAGCGTCACACACAATATCACATTCAAGATTCTTTCATATTCTACTAAATAGGTATATAAGACATGGTGGGACCCACCACGAGGTTTGAGAGTTGTCCATAATTTATCGATCACTGACAAACAAATAAATTCATTATTATTTTTGTATAAAATAATTGAGTTGAATTTATTTATTAATAGTATTTATGACTGTTTAAGTAAATACTTGGAATAATATTAAGTGAACAAATATTACTTTTATATTGAAGGTTCATTTAATAAGAGAGAATTATGAGTCTAGTTAATGAATCAGGTTTATCACGTAATATATTTAATATATATTAAAATTATGTGATAAAATATAAATAAATAAGTGATGAAATTAGTTCATCATGATTATTTATTCATTAATTATTTAAGTGGATGACATATTTATGGAGTTTGGGAACCCTAACTAGGTATTTTCCATATCCAATATATAAGTAGATAAGGAGATAATTTATAGTGTGAAAGTAAAAAACTCATTCCAATGGATTGAGAGCTCCTATCAACTCCCACATCCTTTAGAGACAAATACTCTGTCCAAACAATTGATCCAAGGACGTCTTCATAGATCATAGGAACAAAGTCGAGGTGATCATCGCGACGTCAAAGGAATCATCAGAGCTCTGCACTAGCACTCAGAATTTGATGATCGAAGTTCACAAATATTCTTGAATAATGTGTGGATGATCTAAAAGGGTTTGAATTTGGATCCTTCAAGTAATAATCACCGATGATGAGCTGCAGTCGAACACACCACCAGATTAAACAAGGTATGTGTTTGTTTAATTTAATTTTTGTGATTATTTAATTCAAAAAAGATCATCAGACCTCTATTGGGGATTGAATTATCATATAGGATGAAGTTACAACACTCTGGCGATGAAATTTTTTAAATTCCCAGCCCACCGTCTTCTATTGTTCTCCCATTACCTTCAGTAACCACCAGATCTAGGCTAGTGGAGTCTGGGTATTTACACAAATCGCATCTAAAATTTTCTCAGTGGGTAGTGCATCCCACCAGAATCATCCTATGTTATTTTTTCCATAACATCCTTGGGTTCACACCACCGATCTATGTGTTCTAAAGTGACACCTATGATCATCATTGTCCATTTCCCACACACACCTTCTCTAAGGACAATATCTCATTGGGGCACCCACCGAGGTCTTCTAGGTCTCATCATATCTAGGAAACCCTATAGGGTATCCTCAATCTTGGTCATATCTCTTGGTTCAACACCCATCACTTGAAGAGTATAGAGTCCCTCAGATTACTCATAATCATATCTGACCCTCATAGGCATAGTCAACCAAGGGATATGGATCCAATCCAATCCCCTTCCCAATAAATCCTTGTTCGGTACTCACACCCAACCTATCCAAATCTTACCCAAGGAACCCCTACCTAGTGCTCACATCTCAAGGGGAAATAAACACCACCCCATGATTATCTCACTAGCCCAAAGGCTTCAAGTCATCCCTAATCTCTCACATGGACAACCCCTAGGCCATCCATCTCAATTCATCACCTGTCTCTACCTGGAGGTTAATAAGGAACCTATACTAAAGGCTACCAGGCTTAAAAAAATACAACTACACCACTCAAGGGATACACATGTCTCGAATCAAACAAATATAATTAGGGACTTATCCATTGGTAGATGATACAATCAAGACAATTAAAAAAAGTCCATCATATCCCTTAGAACTTTTTTAGTCCAAGTATTTCATTTTTAACTAAAAAAATTCAGTTTAAATAAAAGAAGTTGATCACTTTCAATGATGAGACCATATACTACATGGCATAAATAAAGTTCATAATACCATAGGGGATTATATGAGGAACCACCTTCCTCAATTAAGAGTTATTCCCTTTTAATTTCCAGACAAGTTTTTCTAAGTCCAACTAGACACCACTCATCATCGCAAGGCCCTAACTCATGCTAAAGAATCAAATTTATTTAATTATAATCATTTATAATTAATTAAAAAATACTTAAATACTAAATTTAATTTTAATATTCATAATTTATAAAACCTCACTGAGTGATATACAATCACTGAAACCTCAATAAATAGGGTGTGGATTAATCCCAAAACACCCTAGAACCTAATCCTCATAAAATATCCAATAAAGAAATTAATTCAATTGGTAATTTCGTTAAATTTATCAAAAAAATCTAAGAAAAATCATATGAAGACATATGAAAACTTAGAAAACATGGGAAAATGTGTAGATACTGCATTAGGATGTCCTCTAGCCAATAAATACAGAAGACCAATTTATTGAGATGATTTTACCATGATACAGTGAAATCATCATCATAATCATAGTTGAATAAATAAAACCAATAGGAAACTAAGAGAAACTAAGAGTGTAGGTAAATAGAAGGAGAAAGTTTTGAATAATCGCTAGAAAAAACCACCAAAACCAACACAAAACAAGGGGGGTTGAAGAGGGAGTTGGGGAGATCGACCCCCAGGTCTTCACATGAGGGAAGAGAGAAGAGGGGGTTGAGGGTAAAAATTCCACAAGGAAATTTTTTTAAATTTCCCTTTTAAGGTATAATAATCATTCACAGTATGAAAAAGTGGTTAATGCCATGAAATACTTAGGTAGAGTGACCCCAACATAAACTAGACTCCATTCACATCATGAACAAAAGTTCTTGCTATAAAATCTTTGAGGTGTAGGGCCACCCCCATCAGCCCGCCCCATTCATGGTGTGAACCCCATGGTTCATAGCATTAATAGATTTAGCAGCTGGAATTTCATCTCCTGAGCCACTCGACTCTTCTCTAATTATCACCCAAGAATATATACCAATAAATGAGTCTTGAAACAAATCCAAAATAAACCTCTTGAGATGTCTCACCCTTGAAAATCAGCTATGTATCTCAAATTTCAAAATGACTTACTCACTAAATCAAAAACTCAAAATTACTCAGAATTTCATAACTCATAAAGGAGTGGCGTTTTAAACAACATGTACAGATACAAGGGCTGTTCATGGGTGAGTATAAACATACCCATAAGTATACCTAAAAAACCAAAGGGTAACACAATGCAACAATTCAGCTCAATTCCTGGTATGAGAGGTGTCCAAAAGGGAGAAAAATAGGAAACCAGAACACAAAGTCTTTTCAAAATCCCAGTACTAAAGAGTAACAAAAAAAGACCAGGATGAATAGTATAGATATGATATATTCTTAGGATTTACATGAATATAAGGGATTCACAATCATCTTAGCTAAAATCCTCTAAATCTATATCACCTAAGCAACCAGGGGTGATCGGTACACTAAATAGTCTACATTTCCTAAAGTTAATTGCCCAGTTTCATGACACATCTAAGGGGAAACCCATAAGGTGCCTGAGGAATCACAAGTATCAAAGAAACTCACACTGATTATCCTTTCCAACTATCAAATAACTTCCAAAATCCATGAAGTAGAGTCTACTCATCACTAAATCATGCTCACCAACTAAGAGAGTATCACACCATTTGGTCCATCCATATCACATTGTTGATCAAGAATATGTACTAAGTGAAGGTTCTAGGCATATATGAAGCTATTTTATCCCATGAACAATGATGTTTTTCATTGAATCTAATGAATAAATCATAATAACATAACAAATAATGAAATTCCTCATGATTATATCCAAATAATTATAATGGAATTTTCCTAGAACTAGTTAGAGGATCTTTTAAGTTAAATTTATAATTAATTTAATAGCAAGAAATTACCTCAGTATTGAGTATTTTCTTAGATGTAGGTTTTGATAAAATGAACCTCATACATGATGTATTATCATTTCATTGAGAATACCTAAAGTAGAATCTCTATAACAGTGATCCACACATGCACCGCGACCTCCAAACGATTCCAAAAGAACATTGAGTGTTGGTGTAGATGACCCATTCATCTAGTGTTGTTTGTTTTGGTCACAAAAAATTCCCCAAGGCTTGAAGATTATCTCTCTTAACTATCATTCTTGATAAGATTAAGTTGGTGGAAGATATTCTCTTATGTTTATGAGAAAACCCTAGAGACATTCTTCGTTAATAAAATTATCTAGGGAGAGGAAATGTCTTACACAACCACCACACAACATAAATGATATAATTGGGTATAAATAGAGATAAGTTAGAGAATTAATAATTATTCATAGGCCTTAGCCAATATCTTAACCCTGAGTGAACCCCAGAGCTAATAATAATAATAATATTTATATTTATATTATTATTTATTCAATGGGTGCATGTTTCAAAGATAATATAAATATCAATAAATAAATTAATATTTATTTAAATAATATTTAGCATATCATTTCCATTATCAGATTCCTAACATGTCCTGACCACATTCATTGACATTTACTGATCCTTGAATAATAAATAAATATTATTCAATTGATAAATAATTAAATATTATATTCACAGCCTCATGAATAAATATTTATTTCATATTCACATAACTAAATAAATAAATTATATTTATTACCTTATTAATAAAACACAAGATAAATAAATATTTTATCTAACAATATTGTGAGTAAATACTTATTTAAATATTCATCTCACATATAATTATTGATTGAATAAACACGATCAATAAATCCAACCATTAAATAAAACTAATATTTAACTGAGATCAATGGATGTAGTAAGTGTGTGAACCTTTAGGCCTCTTCCTTAGTAGAGTTATGTGAGTTTTCCTAAAGTAAAATATTAACATCTAACAATATATAAGGACATCCATAGAATAAGAAGTTAATGTCACAATGATGACAATCACATACAAACACTCACTATGTATATAATCCCTTTTCCATGATATCTCATCAACAAGGTTGCAAACTCATGTCCTTAACCTGTATTCTTGAAATGTATTTCTTTGAATATTTGAAATGAACTTGTTAATACACCCTAGCCATAGGATTTACTTTTACAATTCCATTCCAATCAAAAGGATGAGATATCAACTTCTATAAAGAGGGAAGAGACAAATCTTTCTTCAACTTATTCATTAATAACATATCATTCATGACATACCCAATGTATCTTACTTCTCTATGAACCTATGGTGTCACAATTTTAGTAAATTCATAAAACTACAAGATTCATAATATGTATTAATAATAATCTTAAAGTTTAAGGATCGTTACACATGTTTGCAGATATAAATATCCAATGAAATGTAAACATATAAAATTCCTACTTGTGGGTCTATCTTAATAATCTACCATATTAGAGATTACCAAGTGAAAAATTTATGAGATGAATCCTCTTCCACTTATAAGAATCCATCACATGATATTCTACATCATCTATGTCCCATAAAATAATGTTATACAACTATAGGACTTATGTTCTAGAATATTATCATGGCACTTGAAGGTTCTCATCATAACAGGGATTTGATATGACCTTTGGATGAGAAAAATAGTTTAAGGACATTACCAGATTAATGAAACATAGAAGAATAATTAATATTTGATAATATTAATATTCAAATCCATGAATATACATACAATATAAAGTAAAAAGTAGTTGGTTCTAGGTCACTAACTCCAATAGACTCCCACTTGTATTAGAGACAACTGCTAACTGATAAGTTAGTTCTTACATATTAAAATTACTTCTGCTGAGTATGGCTATAACTTATAGGCTGACCACATTTTCCCTTGTCTAGGATTGGTCTTACAATATATCCTTACTACAAATCTACTTAATGTGATTTCACTACCTTGAGAAAATCCCCTAAGTACAAATATTCCCAAGTAACCCCATCTTGTTCGCTTGACTTAAATCTGACATTTTAGAAAATACCATAGTTAAGATTATCATAATAATGATAATACTCTTAATATTTTTTATGACCCAAAATTGAACAAATGATTTCTAAACTGCTTATTAAGCTACATTATAAGCCACAACATATATGGTTCTCGTAGATATGATGGCCACTTTTTATAATAAATTTGTCTTGTATATTACCTTAGCCTCAATATGATACTAGATCAAAATGATCTCAAGGATAACAAGGGTTATAACCCCTTAACCACTAGTATTACCATTTTTCCATTCATCAGGAACTCATCTAGTTCTACTTTATTATGTACCGTCAAATAGTCTTAACTATATGTCAACGTAGTTCTCCTAGTTTTTTTATATTTATAGTCTATAAAATATGCATAAGTAATATAAAACATAAATACAAATCATGTAATATTTTATAGATTCTTAACACTTTATCATGCAAAATACTATTCATAATCTCCTCTTGTTCCCATGCACATTATCCCAGTAATATTTTTTACCATGGGACTTAGACAACAATTTAGTCCTGAACTATTCCAATATGTATTTTCAATACATTATCATACTATATTCTATGACTAAATTTAATAACCCATTGATCTATAAATATAGATCTTGTTACCTATATCCTGAGTTGATATTTTAAGTCATTCCGTGGATAAATACATTCCTTATTATTAGAGAACCGGTAAGACTAAATATATATTTTTGTATGTTATCAATATATTTTTCTTGAAAACAATAGCACTCCCCTAACCACTTATATACACATTACACTACTTTGTTCCAAATGAATATTTTATGATCATTATACTTTCTTATATCAAAAATGGATATATGCAATTTTCATATCTTATTTATATTTATTGGTGTCACCAACCCTTTGGCTTGTGTCATATAGACATGTTCCATAGGGTCTTCATTAAGGAAACTAGCCTTGACATCCAGATGGACAATATAATGATCATAGAATGCTTCTATGGAAAGTAGAATTCAAATGATTTTTTCATGATGATTGGTGTAAAGGTTTCATCATAGACTATGTATTAGACATCATTTAAACCTTTTAACAATCAATCATGTTTTATTGGTACTAACTTGTACCAATCCATATACAATTTATTTTGAATACTCACTAGAATTATCAAGTATAAAAACATCCAAAATACAGAGCCCCTGAATTTCTGGTAAATGGATTCCATTATTTAATTCATACATATTTTTAAATCTTAGTATGTTTCCATTTATAAATTCCTTATAGGATTCATTATTTATATTGAATAATGTGTCACCAGAATTAGTAAATATAAAAGCACTTATTTGTTTTTAATTTTTCCTATGAAGTATGTGTCTTTAGAATAACACTTTTCACTAAGCTTAGTGGAGTTTTGTGTTTGTTGGGATGTGATTCCTTGTTCAGATCATTAGAATTTTAGAGAACCAAAATTTTGATCATTGGATTTATGTTTACTGAAACTATGATTAGTGTTAGGAACTTTAATTATACATGAAGTTAGAAACATTATATCTTATCTAATTATAATAGGTCCATCAAAAGTTCATTTATTTTGATAGTTCTATTATGGAGTGCTGAGTGGCCTAGAAGTTTAGTAGAGCTGATGGGTTATTAGGTTGGTAACCTATCTCATGCGGTTATTCCTTATGATCCAATTTTTCAAGGGATCATTTTTAAAATTTTTACTAGTTGTGATGAGTATATAAGTGTGTGGGGTTTTCAGTGCATGGTGTGAAATTTTTTAGTTAATCTAAGAATTTATTAGAGATTCAATAAATTCTATGGGTTGGATCTTGTCTTCTAGCAAATACAGATTGAAGAATATCTGATTTAGAAAGACTTTGAGGTTCTCTTGTCAGGAGTGAAGGTAGTGTTGATGGATAAAGATAAATGGGAGTTCTTGGATATAAAAGCATAGTATCTTGTAAGAATATTACTTTCAATTTTTGAGAAAATAAGTCTACAATAGATGCTATTAAGGTCTTGGTGGGTATATATAAAAAATCGATAAACCTTAACAAATTATTCATGTTGTGATGGTTTTTTAGATTAAGGTTGATGGAAGGAAGACCAGTTAAAGATCATGTTAATGACTTCAACATGATTCATGGGAACCTCCAATTGTTAAATTTAACTTTTAATGATGATGTATGGGAATTTCTTCTATTATATTCACTTATAAAGAGCTGGGAATCAATGGTTACTATAGTTAGTGACTCAAGTGAAAAAATAGACTTATTGTTTAATGATATCAGGAATATAATACTCAATGAGAAACTTTTATGAAGGTAAGTTCAAGTTCCAACCAGCAGAACCCTTAATACCAATGAAAGAGAATGTTCACCTCAATGGAAGAAATTATATTGAAATAATTCATCAGTAGATAAGTCTCAATAAGGAAATGAGAGAAGAGAAGATCCTAGTTTTTCGGTCCCAATACAACCTACTATAAATTAGGGAATAATGGAGATATCAATAAAGATTTCAAAAGTCACAATGATAACTCTAAAAAATATCAATTATTGGTAGTTAAAATTCTATTAATACAACAAAAGATAGTCAGACTTACTTTCTTAGCACTGATACTCTGGTAGAAGTTTGGGTGATTGACTCAGGAGCCTCTTATAATTGAATTGGTGATCAATAGTGAATTGGTAATTATATATCAGGAAATTTTGGGAAATTCCCTTTGGTGGATGGTGTAGCCCTAGAAGTTTTTGGAAAAAATAGGTTAACATCTGAATGAAGAATTAAGGATTATTGAAGCTATATAAAGTTCTCCACATCCATGGTTTATGAAAGAATATTATTTTTGTTGGACAATTGGATGTTGAAGGTTTTGAAACTACCTTCTAAAATTGGTTTTGTAAAGTAATTTAGGGACCCAAGGTAATTGAAAAAGGATTAAAGGATGAGACCCTTTACTTGAACATAAATTCAAATGAAACTGCAATGGTCATAAGTTCAACTTCTGATGATATAGATTTATAGAATTATAGGTTTGGTCACCTTAGTGATGAAAAAATGATGGTTCTAAAGGATAAAGGAATATTGAAGATTGATCACATGGAAATAGAAATGTGTGAAAGTTTTGTGTTGGGAAATCCAAAAAGAGTGTCTTTCAACTTAGATAGTCAGAATCCCAAAGACCATAAGTTAGAGCTTATACACTCAGACATATTGGGACCTACCCTTGTTCAGTCCTACGATGGTTGTCTTTAATTTCTTACATTATTTTCTAATTATAAAATTAATGTATGGATTTACTTCTTGATTAAAAATTATTACATATTTCCATTGTTTATTTAGTGGAAAGAATTGGCAGAAAGGCAGTACGGTAAGAATTTGAAATGCATATGAATAGAGAATGATGGTGAGTACATTGAACACAAATTCTGAAATTTCTACAAGATGAAAGGGATAAGGAATGAAAAGATGGTTCTTGAAACTCTATATAAAAATTCAGTGGTTAAATGGATGAACATGACTCCAATGAAGAAATATATGGGTATGATGCTGCACTCGGGAATGCCTAAGGTGATTTGGGTGGATGCAGTTAGCACAATAGATTATATCACCAATAGAAGTCCAACATCAACAAATTGAAAAGAAATTTCAAAGGCAATGTGTTTTGGAAAATGACTATAAGTTTATCATCTCAGAGTCTTTGGTAGTTTAATATATGTACATATAAATTATAAGGATATAGATAGGCTTGATTCTAAATCCAAAGTATGTTTTTTCCTTGATTGTGAAGATGATTTTTTTATATTTCTACTGGGATGATGAAATAAAATAGATCATAAGAAGTAGGGATGTTGTATTTGATGAAAATTTTCTATGGTAGGATTGGAACTCGGTGGAGCAGGGAGTTAAAAGAAAATCAACTGTCAAATTTTAGGTTAATCAAAGTATCCATAATTCACAAAAACTGAAAAACATAGATGTAGGTGATGAATGAACCATAAGTCCAGATGTAAAACCTTCAAAAAGAATATAAAGTTCAATAAGAACTAAATATTGAGTGGGATAACTATATTTAAATTCCATATAAGTATGAATACCATATGTTCAAGTACTGATGGAAGGAGAAGAGACATGCAGTTCAGTTCATCCAATTCATTTGAGGATATCGATTGGAATTAGGAGACAAGTTCAAAGGTATGAGGATGATATAAAATTTATAAACCAAATAGATTTTAGAGATCCTGAAAATTTTGTTGAGTAAACTTTTCTTAGTGAATCTAAGCATCGAGAGTCAACCATGAATGATATGGATTTATTGAAGTTCAACAAAACTTAGGAGATGACTGAACTACCGAAGGGTAAAAAGGAACATGAGAATAAGTGGGTTTACTGAATTAAGTAAGAATATAATGAAAAGAATAGATAAAGGGTATGATAGGTATTAAAAGGGTTTAAAAAAAATTAAGGAGTATATTTCTCAAAAATATTCTCATTGGTAGTTAAACATTCTACCATCCAAGCAATGCTAAGCATGGTTGCATTATAAGTTATATATTTCGAGAAGAAAGTTATCAAGACCACTTTATTTTATAGTGAGTTATTTAAGAAGATTTATATGAAAAAAATAAAAGGTTTACTGGTATTAGTAAACCAAAATTTGGTTTATAGATTAAATAAAATACTCTACAGGACAAAGCAATCCCCACAATAATAATACTTTTGGTGTAAACCTAAAGAGGTTGTCTGAAAAATAGGTATAGTGCCTAATCATGTGTTTTTATTTAATTTCTTATTTAAACTAAAAATATTCTTCAAACATGATAAAATAATAAAAATATTATATTCAATATACTTATGTTGTTATGTTAATATAATACACTATATCTATATCCTCTTCCATCAAATGGGAAATGAAATCGTCATTTGTGCATACGGAAGAATACCACCTCATGAACCGATGTAATTCATTTTCTATCATAAACTCTCACAGATGGTTATAATGATGGATTTAGTGTATATATATGATATTAATGGCATATTTATCATTCTATAAAAGTAATATATCATATATTTTCTTACCTGTTCATTCATTGAAAAATGATAATGTTGTTCGTGTGTACATGTGAACTACCACCTCCAAGAAGTGATGTGATTTGTTTTTCACCACTATAGTACATAGATAGTATATATAAGTTTATTCAAAGAAACAATATGGTAGTTATGATATAATTATCATTCTATAAAGACAAAATAATACTTACCTTCTTTACATCATGATCATTGAAAAATGGAAAATGTTACTCATGCGTACATAAGACCTACCGTCTTCATGATTGTAATGTAGCCCATTTTTTATAATCATATTTATTGATTGGTTTTAAATTATAATTTATGTATAAAATTATAATTATTTAATGATTATTATTATAGATATTATGGAATAATTTCCTCTTTTACCATAGTCAACTTACCAAAGTCATTTTGTATATATGAACCAAATATCATAAAAAACCCAACGTGAAATTATTTGATTAAATAATTAAATATAATAAGGTAATAAATAAAATAAATGGAATAATAAACATGAAAAAGGTTATTATGTAAATAATTAACACAACTTTATTATTCCATAAGTTAAATAACATACGTGATGAATCTCACTTGAGGTAATAGATTTCATCTCAATTTCCACTTAATTAAGACAGATTTGGTATTATGCACCTATTTAATTTTATATGGTGTATATAATAAAATTTTGAGGTATTATACATGAATATATATTTATTCATTATGATTAATGATTCAATTCAATTTACTCTTTCAAGAGGAATGTCTAAAAGAAAGGCAGATCTTATTTCTCATTTTGATCGGGTATATTTTTCTTACATGTCCACATTTTTTAAAATAGTTTTACAAAAGACCTTTTTATTTAATCAAATGATTTATTAAGTACATTTTATGTTATTATTTACTTTTAAGTTTTTCGAATTTAATATTTCTAATGTTTTTTAAAATGTTCATTTTTAACTCTCTTTATGAAATCCAAAAGGAATGTTTCTTTTTGACATATATGACATTAACGGATTTCCCACCACTATAATCATTTTATGATATTTAGAATATTCTATAATTCTTCTTTAGTTTTGAAAATAAAAATATTTAATGAAATATTATTTACATATTTCACTTCAATTTTCCAAAATACCTGATTTTATTACAAAACCTATATTTTTTTATGAATTGAAAGTTATCTTTCATTAGTTTTGTGGTTTCCAACTTTCTATTAAAAAATTTACTCTCTTATGTTCATATTTCATTGGATATTAAATTTCTCTTGAATATCCATATTATTTGTATTGTAGATATTCTTATTTCCTAAAAATTATATTTTTTTTACATATGGTGTTTTACTTTGAAAGTTATTTGATTGACTGAGAAATATATTAACATTCCATATTATTTATTTAATATAGGCAGTTATTGATAAGACATATGGTTATGAATTAAATTTATCATTCAATATATAAGGAATGCATTGAACATGCAGTGATAGGTGGGGTATATAATTATATATCCCCTTGATTCATCGACATGTCTCATGAGACAAATAAATAAGCTAACATTAAATGGGTTTCTAGTGTATACCCACCCATAAATTAATCTGTCATAGAACAAGGATTTGATGGTATAGATATCATAATGTTTGATATCATGATATAAAATATTAAGCATTTTCTTCATTGAAAATTCTATTACAATTATCCATGATATTACTATATTGATATTATCCATGGATGCATTTCGTGATCAAGTTATTTATTAAATGACATGCATTTTAAATTATTTAACTTACCATATTGATTATGTTTTATTGATTCATGATAGATTATGCTGAATAAAACTCTTAATAAGAATCTAATCTCACCCTTTATTTGTTTTCTTTTCCCCAGGTTATGAAGAAAAACATTACAAATAATATCAAAGATGAAAGAATGTTTTCATGTGATTTATTTTATATTTATAATGAAATATGGGAATCATGTATGTATTTGGTTTTTTTTAAGACTACTAAATTGACCAGTCCTTTGGGATTAGATCCCTTGTATCTATTATAATGTAATAAATTATACACCTTCTTTCGGTTACTGGATTTGTGGTTGTTATAATTAGTATCAGAGTATATTTAATAAAAACCTTGAGAACTAGATTTTAAATACACATAGCTAACACAATAATTATGATAACCACTTATAGTATTTGGGAACTTACCATTATAGGGTTTTTTATTTTATGGCTCAATATTCATGATGATTATAATATAACTCATTGTGTTCCATTATCTAGCAACGAATCCTAACAAAATAAAGGGAATAAACACCCATAGTTGATGTAGAGATTACCCTGTCGAGCAAGACAATATAGCTCGTGTTGGAACTTAATAGATTATGACCATATTAGAGAAGCTTACACAGGTTATGATGAAAAACCTTGCCCAAATGGATTAACATGTTGTTCCACAACATTATTATATTATGTCGGTTTGCTTCATGCAACTGAAATCTCATTATTTTATCGGAACTACTAATCCATTGGTAGCTAAAAAATTAATTAAGTATCTTGAAAATATATTCCTCACTTTGGGATGTGTTGATAGTGAAAAATTTATTCTGGTAGTGTATTGTTTAAAAGGATATATAGATCAATGGTGGTTAGTGATCCAAAACATTAAAGAGGATAAAGGAATTAAAATAATGGAATGTATAAATTTTAAAGTGATTTTATTTGAGAAATACTTCCCTCAATAACAGTGAGATAAAATGTAGAGGAAGTTCCTCACTTTAAAGTATAAGGAAGAAGATTCATGTTAGAATATGAGGCTAACTTTACAAGATCAACTAGGCTTGCTTTATAATACATATGTAATATGAAAATCAAGATTGACTATTTCTTTGATGATATTGATCCGAGTCTTCGAAGGTCACTAGTTTTTCGAACATTTTCATCATATGATGACATAGTATCAATTTCCATTAAGATGAAGAAGGATTTTTCTAGATCCTATATATTTGAGGGAAATCAATAAAGGAAGAGGTTAACTAAACACCAAGAAAAAGGTAACTGTTCAATGAATAATAAGAGAAAAAATAAATTTTCATCATGTGAAAATTGTGGAAAGAAACATCTAGGGAAATTCTTGAAGGGAATGAGAGTTTGTTACAAGTGCAGAGACAAGGGTTATCTATCTAATGATTGTATGGAAAAGAAAGAGACCAATGCTATCCAGTGCTTCATCTATAAAGAAATGGGGAATTATTCAAACCGATGTACCAAGAATTAAGTGAATATACCAAATAAGAGGCCAAGGGGAGAAGGAAAAGCTTATGCGATCACTACAGATGAGGTTGATGTTCCTAAAGATGTGGTGAAAGGTTCTTTAATCATATCCTAAAATTTAGATAATGATTTATTTTATTATGCATATTTAAAATATTTTATCTACCCTATTTTCTATGAAAATTAGATATTTACCTAACACATTAAGAAGGGATTTGTTAATAAAAACTCCTAGTGGGGATCTCACTGAAACAAGTATGTGTCAGTCAGTTCCTATTATGACACATTAACATGCCCTATTTATAGAATTGATTGTTATACATATGGTTTATTTTTATATAATCCTTAGTATGAATTATATTTAAAAATATAATGAAAATTTTTATTGAAAATAAAAGGAAATAATGATTCGTGATGAGGATATAGAATTCCTTATCTTTAAAGGGGGGACTTCATCATCTGAGTCATGTATAGATCCACCCCAGTAGATCTTCTGAATGACATTCTTATGGAAGAAGAGTAGAATAATCTAAGGATGGAAAATATAATCTTAAAATTGAGGATGTGCCTATTTTATAGGAATATATTGATGTATTTACTAAGGAATTATCTAGACATTCACAAGAGCATGAATTTGAGTTTTCCATTGATATAATACCTGATTCAAGGCTTATATCAATCACTCCCTATAGAATGGATGCTATGTAATTAATGGAGTTGAAGAAACAAATATAAGAGTTTTGTGAAAATGGATTTATATTCCATAGTGTTTCACCTTAGAGAGCCTTTATTCTTTTAATTAATAAGAAATATAGATCAATGAGTCAGTGTATTGATTATAGGGAAATCAATGTTGTTACAATAAAGAATAGGTACCATCTACCTCTTATTGATGACTTATTCGATCAACTTCATGGGGATCAATATTTTTCAAAGATTGATCTTTATTATGGGTATTATAAATTGTGAGTAAAGAATGAAGATATTTTGAAGAAAACATTTCTAATGAGGTATATACATTCCAAGTTTACAATATTTCCATTTGGATTGACCAATGCACCCTCTGTTTTTGGAGATATAATGAATAGAGTATTCAAAGAATATCTTGATAATTTTTTTTGTGGTATTTATTGATGATATCTTGGTATATTCTAAAATATATGAGTACCATGATAATAAATTATGGATAATTATTGAGAATCTTATAAGAAAAGAGTTATTTGGGAAATTTATCAAGTGTGAATTTTGGCTTCAAAAAGTTTATTTTCTTTTCCATATTTTCTCTAATGATGGAATCTAAGTTGATCCAATAAAGAAAAAGGTAGTCAAAGAATGGCCTACACCAATGAATATAACCAAGGTATATAGTTTCATTGGTTTGACATGTTACTATTGGTGATTTGTTTAAATTTTTTCTTAATTGGGTAACTCTTTAACCAAACTTACACATAAAGTGGTTATGTTAATATGGACAAAGGAATGTGAAGAATGTTTTGAATAATTGAAGAGGAGATTTGTCAATGCTCTAATTTTGAATTTACCATTAGAAAATAATGGATTTGTGATATATAGTTATGCATAAAAGTAGGTACTTGGTTGTGTCCTTATATATAATATTAAATTTATTGCATATGCACCATGGTAGTTAAAGAATCATGAATATAACTATAAAACTCATGATCTTGAGTTGGAAGTTGTAACATTTTCTTTTAAGATATGGATACATTATCACTATGGAAAAAGATGTGAGACATACATAGATCATAAGATTTTTAAATACATATTTTCATAGAAAGAGCTCAATATGAGGTAAATAAGATGGCTGAAGCTACTTAAGGATTACGATTTCTCAATACACTACCACCTAGGGAAGAAAAATAATCTAGTAGATGCATTAATCATAAAATATCATGGAGTCCTGACCATAATAAGGATTGAGAGGGATCCTATGTTCATGGATTTAGTAAATATGAATAGGAGAATTGTTAAAGAAGGGGAAACATAATTTTTTTTCAAATTATTTACAAATCATATTTATTAGAAAAGATAAAAATCTCTCTTCCTGGTGATATGAATTTTCAAAAGGAAATTAAAGCCATGAATGATGGAAAATTAGAAAACTTCGTATATGAAGATGTCATTCTGAAATTTATAAAGAGGTTATGTGTTCCATATACACTTGAGATAAAAAGGGAATTATTTGATGATTCTCATAGCTTGAATTAATCTATACACCTTGGTAGCATCAATATGTATATAGATTTGAAGGAACATTTTTTGTGGGAAAATATAAAGGTGGAAATTGTTGATTATGTGTCCAGATGTGTGGTTTGTCAACAAGAGGAGGCTGAGAGACAACATACTATATGAGTCATGAAACCTCTAATTATTACTATATAGAAATGGGATGATATTAATATTTATTTTTTCACTATATTACCAAAGACTCATAGAAAGAATGATGCAATTGTGTCTTATCGTGATCCACGATTTACATCAAAATTATGGAAGATTATTTAGAAGACTCTTGATACTGAAATTAATTTGAGCATCTACTATCCTCATAAAACTAATGGGAAGTATGAAAATACTATTCAAACATTGGAAGGCATGTTGAGATTGCTCTCACTTGGATTTCAAGGTATGTGGGATTAATATTTACCTTTAGTAGAATTTAGCTATAATAATAGAATCCATTCAAGTATTCAAATGGAGCCGTATGAAGAATGATATGGAAATATATTTCACACTCCAACTTGTTAGGATAAATTTGGTGAAAGGAATATTTTAGGCAAAAAAATTGTTAAGGATGAAATGGAAAAGTTAAATACTATTCATACCCATATTAGATCAGCTCAAAATAGGAAAAAGAGTTATACTGATAACTGAAGGAAAGATTTATAACTTCAAGTGATAGATCACATTTTCTTGGAAGTATCTCTATGGAAGGGTGTTATAAGGTTCAGTAATAAGGAAAAAATGATCCCCAATTACATCAAACCGTGTGAAATTCTGGAAACAATTTAAACTATGGCTTATCAATAGGAAATGCCACCAAGACTATCTAAAGTACATGATGTGTTCCATATATATTTATTTAGTAAGTATATTCCAGAACCAACAAATGTGATCACCTATGAAGAAATAGAACCGAAAACTGATCTATCTAACTATAAATATCCTATGAAAATTCTTTTCACTAGAGAGCAAGTGTTGGGGGAACTAGATGACTTGACTGGTAAAGGTACTTTGGAGAAATCATAAAATAGGGAAAGCAACATGAGAAACCGAGGATGCCATGAAGAAGAATCACCCTAATTTTTTTAGAAGGAAATATCCATGAAAATTTAACTAATTAAATTTTTATAGGAGGTAATAATGTAATATCCTAATATTTTAAAAGAACACCATGTTTGATTAAGTATACAACATACAATATCATGCTTAAACGAACCATGAAATAATATTATTTAAATATGATTATTATAACCTAGCCATTGAATTGGTGGGCATGAATAAGAATAAACACATTATGATATATATATGAAGTTCATACTAAATAAAAATTTATTAATTATTAGGAATTAAACACTCATTTCTAGTAAAGTTATTTTATTCTTCAAAAATATGTTTTTTTTTCAAAAATGATTTTATTGCTTTTTGTGAGAAAATAATATAATTTTTTTTTTCAATTTTAGAAAATGTATTTGATAAAATTAACTTCATTTTTAAAATCATCATGTGAAAATTATTTTAGTGTAAATTTTTTTATTTTTTCTGATTTTTTTTTATTTTTCAATGAATAATGAAAAATACTATTTTTTATTGGAAACTGTATTTTTGTTTCAAGAATTTAAAAAGTTTCATTTTATTTTAAAATAGAAATTATTTAAATTATATTATTTTTAATTCAATTTTGGTATTTTTAATAAATTTTATACTTGAATTTGGTATAGAAACATTTTTAAACTTAAAAAGACATTTTTCTGAAAAACCATTTTCACTGCATTTTTCGGGTTTAATTTTAAATTAGATTCTACAAATTATATGAATTGAATTTGATAAAATAGATTATATATCTATAATTATCATAATTAATATTAGGTAATAATTTCAACTTAATTTTTCTTCCTAATTAATAATAAAAATAATAAAAATCTCTTAGTATGATTAAGGTTAAAACAGGTTTATCGGGGGTTAAACTAAAGTGATAAGGGTTAAAATGAGATAAAAACTTGTCAAATTTATATTTTATGGATATATTTAGACCCCATATCATATAATATTCATAAATGGTCCATTTTTGGGACATGTTTCTCAAGTATGACATTAATATATTTTATTCTTTTTAGAAATTCCGTGTGTTTCCTCTCCCCCACTTATAAAAGGACACCCCTCTCTTCTCCTATACACTCATAAATATATTTTTGGTTTAGAAAATACCTAACCAAATCCATTCCTTACATACCTTCCCATTTCCTAGAGTCCCTAGATTTATTATAAAACCATCCTAGGAAGGCTTTAGGTGTAAACCTAAAGAGGTTTTCTGAAGAAGAGGCATAGTTCTTAATCATGCGTTTTCATTTCGTTTCTTATTCAACCTCCTTAAATTATTATTAAACCATGATAAAATAATAAAAAATATATCTTACATATAATTATATTTTTTTTATGTTAATTCAATTACCTATATCCATATCCTATTCCTTTAAATGGGAAATGAAATTATCGTTTGTACATATGACGAACTACCATCTCGTGAACTGATGTGATTCATTTTCCATCACCGGCTCTTACGGTTGACTATAATGATGGGTTTAGTGTATAAATATATAATATTACTGACATATTTATCATTATTTAAATGTAATATATCATATATTTTCTTACCTTTCCATTCATTGAAAAACTATAATGTCTCTCGTTCGTACATGTGTACTACCATCTCTACAAAGTGATGTGATGTTTTTCACCACTGCATCACATGGATGGTACATATAAGTTTATTTAAAGAAATAATATGTTATTTATGATATAATTATATTTATTTAATGTTAAAATAATATTTATATTCTTTCCACCATGATCATTGAAAAATGGAAAGTGTTACTCATGTGCACGTACAACCTACTGTCTCTATGAATATAACACAACTAATTTTTCATAAAATTATTTATTGATTGGTTTTAAAAGTATAATTAATGAATAAAAATTATAATTATTACATTATTATTATTTTGAAGATTTTATAACAACTTCCTCTTTTACCATAGTCAACCCACTGAAGTCATTTTTAATAATGAACCAAATATCATCAAAACATTCAATGTGAACTTAATTGATTAAGTAAATAAATGTAACATGGTAATAAATGAAACAAATGGAATAATAAACCTGAAAAATATTCTTATTTAAATAAATAATTAAAATTAGTTTCTTATTCAGGAATATAAAGAATGTATGTGAAGAGTCAGACCATTGGTAAGGAATTTCATCTCAATTTCCACTCTATTAAGACATATTTGGTATTATGAACCAATTTAATTTTATGTGGTGTATATACTGACCTTTTTCGGTATTTAACATGAATATATTTTTATTCATGATTATTAATGATTTAATTCAAGTTAATCTTTTAAGAGGAATGTTTAAAAGAATAACTGATCTTATTTCTCTTTTTGATTGGGTATATTTTTCTTCCATGTCTATATTTTTAAAAATAGTTTTAGAAAATTAATTTTTATTTACTCAAATGATTTATTAAAGAAATTTTATGATATAATTGATTTTTACAAGGTTTTAAACGAATATTTCTAATGTTTTCTAAAAAGGTTATTTTTGACTTTTTTTATGAAATTAAAAAGGAATGTTTCTTTTTAACGTATACAAAATTAAAGGATTTTCCCATTGCTATAATAATTTTATGATATTTATATTCTTCTAAAAGTTTTCCATTATTTTTAAAAGAAAAAAAATTAATAAAATATTATTTATATATTTTGATTCCATTTTCAAAAAGACCCAATTTTATTACAGAACCTATATTTCCAATGAATTGTAAGTTATCTTCCATTAATTTTGTGGTTGCTAACTTTCTATTGAAACATTCACTTTCTTATGATCATATTTAATTAGACATTACATTTATCTTAAATATCCATATTATTTTTATTTTGTATATGATTATTTTCTGAACTGTATACCTATTTTATATATGGTGTTTTACTTTGAAAGTTATTCAATTGACTGGGAAAAATATTAATATTCCATATTTTTTATTCAATATGGGAAGTTATTGATTATGACTAATGTTATAAATTAAATTTATCATTCAATATATGAGGAATGAATTAGATATGTAATGATATATGGGTAACCAAATTATATATCCCCTCGATTTATCTAAATGTCTCATGAAATAAACTAGTAAGCTAGAATTAAATGAGTTTCTAGTGTATACCTACCCATCGATTAAACTTTCTTGGCATAATGCTTTGATGATATAGATATCATGATGTCTGAAATCATGATTTCCAATATTAAGAATTTTTTTCATTGATAATTCAAAAACTATTATCCATGAGATTTCTATATTTATATTCTTCATGGATTCATTTTGTGATCAATTTATTGATTAAATGACATGTGTTTTTAGTTATTTGCCTTGCCATATTGATTATGCCTTATTTATTCATGATAGCTTCTGATATATGTAACTCTTATTGAGAATATGATCTCACCCTTTATTTTTTTAACCAAGTTATGAAGAAGGATATTATGAATAATATCAAATATATAATAATGTTTTCATCAAATGTATTTTATATTTCCAATGTAATATGGGAACCATGTATGTATCTGGTTTTTAATGACTACTAAACCAATTGGTTCTTCAGGATTAGATCCCTTGTATCTATAAAAATATAATAAATTAGACACTAGATTTGGGTTAATATAGTTAGGGTTGTTACATAAAGATAAAGTTCAATATAAAATATTAAGGTATAAGAAACCAAGTATAAAAGTAATAATTTCATGATGAAACATTATAACTCAAAGAAAAGTGGTTGTAGTTTATGAAATCCATTACACCCTATTTATCTTTTGAATTTAAATCCCATGAAAGGTAAAAAATGAGATGAATTTTTAAATCCATTTAATTTCACGAGGAAAATTATAAAAATACATCCATGTTCAGTGTATACAACACCCAAAATTAAAAAAGTGGTGAATTTGGCATAAGTCACATTGAAGGAAAATTGAGATGAGAATCCCTTATAACCTAAGAAACATTTTACTAAAAACCCCTTGAAGGGAGAGATTAAAATTGAGCTTAAAATACAATTAATAAAAGAAAATTCATGATATTATATATCTAATAGGTAGAATACACACCATTTAAATGAAATTAGGTGCATAAAACAAAACATATCTCAAAGAAATGAAATTGAGATAAAAAACCCTTACCTTGTATTACCACTTAGTTGAACACACTCTCTTACTATATAAAAAACATAAATCAATTAACTAATTATTTTAGAACCTTATTTTTATCTTTTAAATTTTATATTATTAAATTATAATTATTTATTACACATTTACTCGTTAGTTATAGTTTATTTTCATCATTAAATGTTTGTAATTTTAATTGTTTTTCACATGCTTTGTAATGTCTACGTCAATAATCATTATTTGATAATCATTCCTATATAATTTAAGGGATTATAATATATGATTTATAATGAATTATAAAGTTCAAATTTGATTCCATGTGAGTTTAAGTTATGGTTCTTGGAAATTAAATCGATGGCATGCTTGTTTTAGTAATTTTTAACAAACAAAAGATGGTATATTAAAAATAAGTTAAATATTAATATAACCTTTATAAAAACTTAAACAAAATATTATTTTCTAATTTATTTCTAATAATACCATTAGTTAAGTTTCTATAGTAGTCCGTGATATAAATTTATATCATTGTTCATGAAGGTGGTTAAACCGAACCAAACAAGAACATGCTCTAATCGATGGGTGAGTATGGTTAAGAAAGTGATTACTTTGAAATGATTTCATTGTTATATAATTATATGATATTATTTATATTTTTTAAGGTGTTAAATCATATTTTAAGATACTTGGATAAAAAAATGTCTAGATGAAAAATGAAATACATTACTTCATTGAGGCAGTTGTCCTCATAAAAACACAAACAACATTTTCATTTTTTGAATGTTTGGAAGGAAGGTAGAAAATAATTATCCAATAATCATAATAATATTTTAGTATAATTTTTATACTAATTTAATTATGTAACCATGATTATATTATATTTTGAGGATATAGAAGAAGAAATAAATGAAAAGAAATGAAAAAGGAGTAATTGAGAATTTTACCTTACTCCATAAAGATCTCCTTAAAAAATGTGATAAGGATTTAAAAGGTAGTATTTTGAGAAGATCATAACCACTAGGAAATGTATAAGAGTGTTTAAGAGTTTTTTTTGTAGAGTTTTATCTAATCTAAGAGGCTTGGGATGTGATTAGAAGTGAGGTGGTTATGGATCCTTTAATAAGGGAGATGATTGATATTTTTGTAATAATATAAAAGGTAATGTTTCTATTAAAAGGTCAATTAGATCCAATTATATAAAATAATAGAGTGTGAGAATATTTAGGTATGATATATCCTCAACAATACATTTCCCCACATGTTTTTCACACGTTTTAAATTCTTTTAGTCTTAGATTTTTCACTTCTACCATTTTTGGTTTTTATTGTGGTAACTAATTTTTACCTAAGAAATTTAATTTTAATTACTAAAAATAAAATGATAATTATTAAATAATTTTTACTTAATGATTCCAAATATGAAATATATTTTTTCAAATAAAATTTCTAAGGGTGATAAAAATTTATTTTAATCCTTACACATAACACACAAAAACTATTTTAAAAAAAGTATATTTTTATACATGAGGATTATAATGAAGATAAAATTATTAATGTTGCTAATTAATATGAGATTAATTGGTTTAATATTAAAAAATAATATTAATTTTTCTTTAAATGTATCCCCAAACCTAATTCCACCTTTTGGATACTTAGTTAAAATAAACAAATAAAAAATAGTTTTTATTATAGTAAAATATTACTTAAGTTTCCAAAATGTTAAACAAGGATTTTATAAATTCAAAACTATATTTTTAAATGATTAATTTTAATTTATTTATATATATTTTATATAAAAAAGGTTTCATAAACTTTAAAATCATTCTTATATTATGAAAATGTCATAAAAGTGACAATATTTGCAAAATCAGTATTTTACACTATTCACCCCAAATTTATCCTTTTCATAAAAATTTCTAAAATTAATCCTAATATAAATTTGACATTATGAATTTAAAAATAAATTTAATTTTATAAAATTAAAATTCTAAAATTTATAAATTTATTTTTTAATGAGAATAGAAAATATAAAGAAAAACTGATTTTTATTAAAAATTATATTTTTAAGTGTTTCTAATATTATTTCATATAAATTTACAATTTAAATATTGTTAATATTTCAGTTAATATATAAATTTTTTTTTATATTTTCCAATTTAATTTATTATGATAAAATATAAAATACTTAAAAAATTATTATTTGAGAATGAACAATCCATTTTAATATTATATCATATTAATTATTTATTCTCTAAATGTAAGAAATTTTAGTTCAAAAATATCTCTTTGTTTACTAAATGTTTTATTATTCTTATAATTTTCTTAATAATTTTCATCTAACACATCACATCTCATTTTTGTTTAGTGTTGCGTGTGGAGAAAGCAATCAAACACATTAGATTTATTTAAAGGAAAGATAATAAAATCTTGGGGGCATTACAACCCTTGAAACCCTTTTCATCCTTGAAAAGAAAATAACCGACTATCCAATAAAAAGTATATCATAATAACATTCCTATGTAGAAACACCCCACCATTGAACACACCCCCTTCATCTATAGGGGTATGAGATTGTTAGTCAAAAATCCCTCATGATGGTGCTTTTTGGTTGATTGTATTTTTTTGACAAGGTTTGAGGTTGTTGATAAAGGTTGGTTGTTAAAGAAGGGATGAAGAGTTATAATGACTATTTGATCTCATGAAAAGTGAAAATGTCTGATCTCACATAAAGGTGAACTATTTGATCTCACAAAAAGCAAAAAATTTTAATCTCACACAAAGGTGAACTGTTTGATCTCATGAAACACATGAATGTCTGATTTTGCACAAGTGCAAATGAATTATCTCACAAAAGCGCGTGAAGAAAAATAAAAATATAGAATTTTTGGAGGTATCTTGTAGTCTTTTGAGATCTTATAAATCACATGATGAAAAGGTGTGATTGTTAAAGGATATCACACTGGGATCTTGTAAAGCACATGATTATCTTTGGATCTCGCAATGATATCTCACACAATGCTCATGGTTGTATTTAGAACTTTCAATGGATCACACAAATAAAAGTAAGACAACATTACTGACCTTATCATGATTTTCAATTCATCTCATGATGGGGACTCGCAGAATATGAGTTCAGTGGAAGTGGAAGGGATAATTGTCTCCGAATTATAGAGTTATGGTGGTAGGTTTATGCCTATAAATACCACTAACCCATCCTTAAATATCAAAAAAGTTTTTCCTCATTGTTATATCTGAAGTAAATTTTGAGAAGGAGGTTTGTAGGGAGATCTCATAAAGGAGGTTCATAGAGAGATGTCATGAAGGAGTGTACACAATTTACATTGTGTAAGTGTTGCACATGATCTGAAGAAAGACTCACACAAAGAGTGAAAGCAGTCTCACAGTAGGGACTCACGCAAAGTGAAAAAATGGTCTTTCACCAAGGAATTGTGCAAAGAACAAAAGTGGTATCTCACTAGGATATCATGTAAATAATGAAAGCTGTATCACAAAAGGATCTCATGCAAAGTAAAAAAGTGGTTTGGCCCCCAGATCTCATACAAAGCATGAAAGCGGACCCACATTAGGATCTCGTGCAAAGCGTGAAAGTGGTCTCACACTAGGATCTCACGCACGAGGTCATGTGACTGGATCTCATGCAAGAGGTTACATGCTATGATCTCATGCAAGGGTACACGCCCAGATCTCGCACATGAAATTATGCACCAAGGTATCATGCAGGGGTGTCACACTAGAATCTTATGCATGGAGATACATTCCTATATTTCCCTATGAGAAGTATCATTTTCATATATGAATTCTGAATAATAAGAAGAATACAGAGGATCTGAAAAATTCTTCAATACTTGTAGAAGGATTTTATTCACTGCTACATTCAAGGTAATGAAAGGAAGAATTGAAATATCTTGAATATCTTTCCAAAGTAGAGGTAATTATTTTTTATATAGTAAGTAGAAGTCAATTATAGTTGTCTAGAAAGTGGAAGTGTTGCATCTAGGTGTTTTCATAGAAGTGAAGGAGAAACCTATAAAGAACATCAATAGAGAATCTACATAAAGTTGTGGATGAATTCATTATTGAAAATGAAGGGACCTATATGTCCATAAACTCATTGTAGATCCTTTCCAGAGTAGTGATAAAAGGTAGAGGAAGAAGATAATCCTTTCCACTAGAAGTGAGCCATCAAAAGAGAGTTAGGGAGTGAACCTTGGGAAATTAGTGAGCTGACCCTAAACATTGTAAAGGTAGCGATCCTGGACATAGAATTGATCTAGCATGAACCTTTCATTTTAGTAGTGATCCTTAGTGTATTTGGGAAATAGACACATTTCTGTTGTATACTCCTTGGATGTAGCTCAGTGAGGGTAAACCAAGTAATTTTTTTGTGTCCATGTGTTTTCGTTCCTACTTTATATTCTTTGCATCATCATCGAATAAAGTTGGAAAGGATAAGATCAATATAAAAACTAAAGAGAAAATAAAGTGACCCTTATAATAAAGTGGTAAAGATCTAGTGGGGTAGGAATAATTTTCAAAAGAATATCCATACCCTGTTTCACCCCCCTTTTATGGTATCTAGGCCCCTTTTGGACCTAATAATTGGTATAATAGAAAGGTTACTCTTATTGATTTTTTTTGAAAAGGTTTACTCTACTATTGGAATTGAAGTTCCAGTTTGATATTATCTCTTTGTACCATGGAAAAGGGAAGAAATACAAAGAATAATTATATATTAGGTAGTATTCCTTAGTGTAGAAGCATCTACAGAAAAATCATGATTTAGTTTAAGGAAAAAAACAATGTACTAAAGAAAGGTTTGGATGAATCAGTTAGAGAAAATATATAATCACTCAATGATGCTACAAGAATGAGTGAAGAACCTGATATTCCAAGTGATGCTGAAACTATTGATGATGAAGAAACTCCAAGAAGAAAAAAAGTGGAAGTTGTCCATGAAACAAAGTAATTGGATCATAAATTAGTTGAAGAAATTAAATCTAAAGATATTCAGATACAAGTGTAGGAAATTGAATTCAACAAGCTAAAAGGGTTAAATAAAAGGCTTGTTGAAGTGGCCACAAATCTAAGAGAGAAGAATTATTCCCAAGATGAAGAACTGAAAAAACTGAACGCTGATGAAATGGGAAAGAATATGGACTCAGATAAAATTCAGAATTTAAAATCTAGAAATGATGATCTTTATACACACTTTCCTGAACTAGTTCAGGAGAAGCAAATACTATAGTAGGAGAATGCATACTATAATGATTATATTTCTCAAATGAATTCTAAAATAAAGGAGAAATATAACATGATGAATAATCTCTCCCAAGAATTGGAAGATGAGATGACTAGGTGGAATAATATCAATAGAGAACTTAATGATAAACTTGAATCAAGGGATAAGAGGATTCAACATTTGGGAGAAAAGATAGATTTAGTCAAGAAAGAAGTGGAGCAATTTAATTCCAAAGTAAATCCCAAATTGAAGGATACATTGCATTTATTATTTGACTATAATTTGGAAGGTAATAATTAAATGAAAAGAAAATATTCAATTTTGTATGAAAAACATGAAATGATTTTCTCATCTCAAAGGTCATCCAGTTTGGGAAAAATTAGTATTAGATATGAAGAACCCCTTCCCATGCATGATATGAAGAGAGATGTGAATAGTTCCAAAAATAGGAAAAATCATGTAGGCATTGAAGGAAGACCCAAATTTTTTATAATAATTAATGACAATATGTGATATTTTTTTGGGATTAATTGTTATAATTCAGGTTTTTTGAATAATTGGAATATATTTCATATTGTAAAGACATAAATATTGTTAAATTAGAGAATAATTAGAAGCTTCTTGAAAAGTATAAAATAAAAGTCTCATAGAAGAAATTATTCATCAAATGATATTATTGGGGAATATAGGGACACACCATGAGTATGTGTCAAGAAGCCTGAGGACTCGATGTTAGAAGAAGAACCCTAGTTGCATCAAAATATCATCCGAGAAATGAGAAAATGAGATATGTCTTTAATTGAATATGTTTTATATGTGCTAATCATGGGAACGTGGAAAGATACTAAAATAGGAATAAATAGGGGAAGGAAAAGGAACATAGATGGAGATCCTCAACTATGATAGTGTATAATGAAAAACTATATATTGGAAAACAACATGTTAATTTAGAAAATAGGTTTATAGCTTTAGGGGAAACACAAGGAGCTAAAAAAAAGGTATATCAATCAAATCCTTGGTTAAAATCACAAAATATCTCTTGGAAAGAATGTGAACAAACTTGGAAGAAAAGGGAGAAATTGCTCTAATCGTGAGTAAGAATAATGAATGTTTAGTGAAGGGCCTACCACAAGCAATAAGTAGTGTGGTGAATCAGATAACTAATAAAAGAAAAATGAATAAATAATGTCTTTAAAATCCCTCATTTCATGAAACATGGAGAGAATTTAAGTTAGGAGAAAGTGACCTCTAATTGAGGAAGAAGAAAAACCAGATGACCAGTGGAGATATTCCTACTTAGAGAAAGGATCATGAAAAATAGAATTTTGGTGGAGCTTTAAGAAAGGAAATTTCTGCTTATGGGTTTAAACCCCAAATTTCCAAAAAGGAAAAGCTTATAGAATCTGTATATTAGAAAAAGACTCTAATTTTGGGTAAATAATGTCTAGTCATATGTCCAAAACAATTGAAGATATATTGGAAAATGGAACAATCACAAAAAGAGTAACGTGCTTTGTAAGAAATTATCAAAGGTTTGATTCATTAGGATTGACCAGAATCATATTCTTGAGGATTATAGAGTTCCACTCTAACTATGTGTATAAATTCTATTAATTGATGTTAAAGTGTTTCAGGTTTTAGGGGAGATACAATCCAATGGGAAGTGGAATAAAAAAAATTCAAAGTGGTGATGTGATGTTCTCTAAAATGTCAACTAATTCAAATAAGTTAACAGAGTTGAATAATAAATCTAGAATAATTCCTTGAAACGAGTTAATATTTTATGAATGATTGAGATTTATGGAAGTAATTTAACATAATGGACAATGATGGTGTTATTAACTTTATCTCTTTTTTCTTACAATGAGTTCCAACTCAGTAGGTTAAGCAGTTTTGTTGATGGCTCATTGAAAAGTGCACATGTGAATAAATGACATAGGAGAAGAAGAATGTTTGTGGGTCTAAATAGTGGGACTAAAAATAGGAAGAGTTACACATCATAGGGGGAATATTCTATCTCCAAATCAAATTCAAGATCTCAATGGTATAGAAAGGATGAAAGTTTATGTTGTCTGGAATCAAGAAGACTGATTGGGGGAAAAGCAGAAACATTCATTTATTTCATGATTATCTATTTTTTTCTAAAAATACAGTATCAGATAACTATTTTCATGATACCAAGAATTTGTGAGAGAAGATTAAAAGTGTTTCCAACAATTGGTCTACACATTTTAAAGAGTAATTCAACATTTGAAATCAGTAGAAAAATTGGTATTAATGATTTATATAAATCCATTATTGGAGGTTTTCTAAGAGATTGTTTTGAGACCAATATATAAGAATATCATTGGGACTAAATGGGTCTTTCGCAACAAGATTAATGAATATGGAATAGTGATTTGAAAAAAAGAATGATTAGTGTGCAAAGGGTACTCCCAAATAGAGGGTATTGATGTTGATGAAACATTTTCACTTATTGCAAGGCTAGAGACAATAATATTATTCCTGGCCATAATAGTGTAAGGAAGGTTAAAAATTTTCTAGATGGACTTCACTTCATCATTTCTAAATGGGGTCCTGGAAGAAGAAGTTTATATTGAGCAACCATATTTTTTTCTCATTCATAAAGATGAGAATATAGTTTTTCGTCTAAAGAAGGTGCTATATGGGTTGAAGCAAGCACTAAGATTATGGTATTCAAGACTAGATCATTTTTTTAAGAAGCTCAGTTTTCTACATGGTAGAGTTTATTATAAACTATATGACAATAATGATAATAATCAAAGGATGATGGTACCAGTATATGTCTATGATATAATCTTTGGTGGATCAGATGAAGCATAATGTATTTAGTTTGTGGAATTCATGAAAAGTGAATTTAAAATGTCAATGATTGGTGAACTAAAATTTCTCCTTGGTTTATATGTGACATAAGGAAATAATGAAAAATTCATTTCTCAATATAAATATGACAAGGAGGTTTTGAGAAGATTTGAAATGGAAAATTTCAAAGAGATGGTGACTCCAGTGGCTATCCAGATTAAACTGTTATGAGATGATGAAGACAATCTAGTTAATGTCACAAAATACAAGAAAATAATTGTTAGTATATTATATTTGATAGTGAAAAGACCTAATAGCATTTTTTCCACATTCAAATAATCACAATATCAAAGCAATACCAAATAAATCAACTTACTTTTAGTAAAAATAATACTTCGGTATATCAAGGGGACAATGAATTTTGATTTTTTGTACAATGAAAAATCTCAGCAAGAGTTATTGTGATATACAAATGTAGATTGGGATAGATTAATAGATGATAGAAAGTCAATGTCAGGTGGTTCATTCTATCTTGGAGAATTGTGTATTTCTTGGATAATCAATAAACAAGATTGCATTTCAATGAGCACTATAGAAGCTGAATATATTGCGTCTAATCAAGCTTGCACACAGTTATTGTGGATGAATCGGTATCTTGACGATATGAGAGTTCAAGTGAAGTCTCTGATTAGAATCCATTGTGATAATTCAAGTGCTATAAATATTATAAAAAACCATGTCCATCACTCAAGGAAAAAACATATTGAAATCAAGAATCATTTTATCAAGGAGATGGTTGATCAAGGGCTTGTGAAGTTGGAGTATGTGCCTATAGAACTACAAGTTTCATACATTTTGACAAAGGCCTTACCCAAATAAACATTTGAATGACATCGATTGACTCTTAGAGTTCATTCAACTCCTAAAACTCGAAAAAGTTTGGATTTGGGACCCCATATCTCTGAGTTATGATGTGTTTTTACTTGATATAATGATCTATGTTCTTTACCCTATTACCGACCACAATGAAGTAACTATCAGGTTCATTGAAAAAGGAGGAAAATTTCATCTATAAAATGGGATAAAATGTCTTAATCAAGATAGGGAGAGAATTTAATAGGGGTAGAAGATAATAGGGGAGTAGTGAAGTAGGGGGGATTTAAATTTAATGATTCTAAAGATGATCGATCAAAGGTTATATATCACGACAAATGACATTTGTGATGAAATCAATTGAGTGGTTTTTGAATGAAGTGTTTCATTAATAAAATTTTAATGCTACTCTTGTTTATCACACTGAGCATAGCTCATTTGGGATTATAATGTGTATTGAGTAAATCTATGATCACTATCAGAATTGCAAGAAGTGAATTTTTGGTAGAAGGTGGAAGATGCTTTAACATAGTATAAAAATGTGAAGCGTCATCAATAAACCCAAATGAGGATATTATTAGTAAAAAATACCTCATGATGGTTCTTCTGGGTTGATTTTTCTTGTTGACATGGTTTGAGGTTGTTGATGATGGTTGGTTTTTAAATAAGGCATGAAGAGTTAACATGAATATTTGATCTTGCGAAAAGAGTAAATGTCTGATATCACACAAAGACAAACTGTTTGATCTAACAAAAAGAACAAATTTTTGATCTCACACAAAGGTGAACTATTTTATCTATTGAAAAGTTAGAATGTATGATCTAACAGAAGTGAAAATTCCTGATCTCAAAAAAGTGCATGAAGATAAAGAAAAAGATGGAAGTGACAATGGTATCTCATGGTCATTCAAAATCTTGCAAAGAACATGATGCCAAAGTGTGATTATTAAAGGATCTCATGATGTGTATGATTGTATTTGGATCTCATGATGAGATCTCACGCAATGCTCATGGCTATCTTTGGAACTCATGATGGATCACACAAATCACTAGAAGACAAAATTTATAACCTTTGCATGATTTTCAATTGATCTCACAATGGGGACTCATGGAGCGCTAGTGCTGTGGTAGTGGAATAGATGTTTGTCCATAGATTATGGAGTTAATACGGTGGGTTTATGTCTATAAATACCCCTAACATTTCCTTAAACATCGAAAAAGTTTTGCCTTATTTTTATAGCATAATAAACATCTGAGATGGAGGTTCACAGAGAGATCTCATGAAGGAGGTTCATGGAGAGATCTCATGAAGGATTATATGTGATTTACATCACGTAAGTGTTACACATGATCTGAAAAAAGAATCACAAAAAGTGTGAAAGCGGTCTTGCACTAGGGACTCACACAAATTGTGAAAGAGGTCTTGCACCAAGGACTCCTGCAAAGTGTGAAACCGGTCTCAAAATAGAATTTCACACAAAATGAAAAAGTAGTCTCGCACAAGGATCTCACACAAAGCATGAAAGAGGTATCACAACTAGATCTCATTCAAAGCATGAAAGATAAATCACACCAGGATCTCACATAAAGTGTTTAGTGCGGAAGCGCACTAGTGGAAATTTTTTTTTACATCGGTTATTTTTTAATTTTTATGTCAGTTTTTAGACAACATTATTAAAAGTGACGTCATAAATATTGTTTTTTATGTCAGTTATTTTAAAACCAACATAAAAAACATAAATCCAAAGCATTTTTTACATCAGTTCCTAAATAACAGATGTGAAACACGCTTCAGAGTCGTGATTTATTACGTCGGTTATGTAATAATCAACATAATAAATCACTCCTATGAAGAATTTTTCACATCGGTTATTTGAGAACCGATGTGAAAAACTAGTTTTTTTACGTCAGTTATTTTTATAACCAACGTGAAAAACCAGTCTTGCAATGTTTTTTCATGTTGGTTATACAATAACTAACATGAAAAATGATATACGATGTCAGTTATTAATTAACCGACATAAAAAACCATTCCCCAGGAATTTATTATGCCGATTATTAAATAACTGACGTAAAAAACCATTCCCCAGGCATTTATTACATCGGTTATAAAATAACCGACATAAAAACCAATTTTTTTTAATAAAACCATGTAACCATTACTATGCTCTGCCAAAGTAGACCTGAAACAAGCAAAAACCATACCAAAAGTAGACCAAAACTAGACCAGAATCCATACCAGAAAAACATCAGAACTAGACAAAGATAAGAAGAACCAGATCAAAATTAAACACTCACATTTATAATATTCAATGATTACAATGTCAACTAAAAAACCCTAAATCCAGCCAAAATAACTACCAAATACACAATTATAATTACTATATTCAAAAATTTCATTTTACACTACAAGAAAACTAAAATACAATAAAACCTGTAAAATAATTTGACCATTCCACTTGTAAGTGTTTGACCTCTTGAGCAATATAGTTTTGAGGGTCATCAAATATCTACAAATTAAAAGGAAAGTAGTTAACATGTATAATGAATAAATCAAATGAAATATTATGGAAAAGTTTATAAGGAAATATTACCTAGTCAAACTTCAAAAGTGTTCTAGTTGTAATTATTTCATACATAAATCTTAACATATAATATCCGCATTCGATGATGCCTTGATGTTTATGAAATTTTTGTTTAAATGAGTGTAAATTCAAAATATCATTTTTATATAATACATCGAAAAGTACAAATTATTAATGGGTATTTACCTTTACTTTTACATATTTGATCTTAGCACTCTTTATCTTTATGGTTTTTTGAAAGTAGGCCCATCCCCTGTTAGAAAATAATATGAATGGGATAAATTTAAAATTTATTATAATATAAAAATCTATTAAGAAATTGAAACTTACTTTTCCAACATATCCTTAATACTTCCCCGCGCATCGGCATAGACAAAGCATATCAAATAAAGTGTTTTATCCCTTGGAAAAAAAACACCTAACATCCAATGATCACTGATATAAAAGAAAATTTAAGGTTAGTGGTTTTTTATGTTATAAGATAAAGAACACTTTTCCAGATATATGTTTCATACCTCTCACAAAAAGGCATCATACAACACTGTGTGATTATATTCTATTCAAATCTTTCAGAAATATAAAGTGTTCTTTGTTCCTCATCCAATGAATGTGCTTTACAGGAAATCATATGTGGGTCCATGAATCCATATACATATGTCTACTCATTCTTCTCACACTTTTTATAAATATACCAAATAAAAAATATACATAAGTATAAATTTTTAATAAATATAATGCAGGGAAAGGTGTTAATACTTACCTGGAAAAAATTTGCACCACATTGATGCCCAACTTATCTCTAGTAACAAGATATATGATATCATTTTTCACAATCCTCACATTTATTGCATGTCCACAAACATGATCTTCCATTATAAATGAATAATGATCCAATAACAAATTTGAATATCTTGACAATCTATTAAGACTACTAGAATCTGTATCTGATGTCATAGTCATTTTTCATTGTTGTTTTCTATACAATATTTCTTTACCTTTGAAATATTCCTATAAATAAATAGAAAAATATATTAGTTTTTAAATGTTAAAACAACTTTAATAAAAAATAAAATAAAAGATACAACACACATACCACTATGGTAATGAGTCGCAGAAGTCTAGATGACCAAACTAAAAAGTGGCCGATACTATGTCCAATTGTTGTCACCTCATCTGTAGGTAATGGTACTCAAGATGATCTATCTATAATATCCTATACAATGACCCTATGATGATCTAACTCTAACTCTTAATAATTAATTGTACCTTCTATACAATATACTATCCCATATGAAACTATATTATGGTGAGGATCATCAACATACAACTCACAATAAGTAGGAAGATGTGGTGGAGGAGTAGGATAAAAAATGGGGTTTGCAGGATGAGGTGGAGGATAAATAATGGGGCTTCGAGGTGGGGGATAGAGAGCTATTGGCGGAGGTGGAGGATAAATAATGGGGTATGTAGTGGGAGGTGGAGGAGTGGGAGCTGCAATCTGAAATTGTCTTTGCATATCTACAAACATAGACTATACTGACTCTATAATCTTTTCCTCCATCGTCGCATTAATATTATGAACTTCAGCCTCCAAAGATTATTTTTTTATAAACACCCTCAATGGAAGAATTTGAAGAATGTGGCAACACTTTTCTTACTGATACACCCATCAGGTATCCTCATATATAACCAGGGTGTTCGGGCTTTCCCAATGCTACAGATAAAATATCTTGCCTCCCAGTAGTTGTAAATACCCCATGTGTGCTCTGCTCCTCAAGATAATCCTGTATTAATTAATTGAAAATTTCTGTAATGATTCAAAGTATATAAAAATAAAATTAACTTAAATAAATAAAATAAATATCTTAGAATCCTCTCAGCTACGATTCTTGATTCTTCCAAAATATATTGCCCCTTTTTTCCCATCCGAGCACTCTTCCATTTTTCATGTCTAGATGGAGGTAATGGAGGGGCAACATCTCTAGAGCTTGAAGACTCAACTCCAAGTTTTTGTAAATTTTCCGCCATCATTTGTTCTTCCAATAAACTATACCCTCCCCGAGATAAACTATGAGGGTTTAAATTTTTATATTGGATTCTCTGATGTGATTTCCTTGTTTTCTATAAATTAAGAATAAGAAATCATTAACAAAACATTAATAGGATCATTTATATAAGAAATATTATAAAATATTACATTGCCCTTACCAAAAATGATTATTTTCTTCTACATTCAAAAAATTGTTTCCATGTGTCTTCATCTATGAAAGGATATATATGACATGGATTGTCATATTTACTATGAAAAAAAATGAAATCAGATGTGAGGGTTGATTTGAAATCCCTCCATCACCTAGCAGCCATCAATAAATATTTCCTCCTGACTCTTCCAGTGTCAGGAATATCAAATGTAATTTGATAAATAAGAGGTAAAACATATTTAACTATAAACATTTTAAAGATTATTCAAACAATAGAAAAATATCTTACCAAAATTGTCTCCCATAACTAAGCTATTATCACTTTTTCTACACTTATCCAATCATTATAAAAAATGCTTACTTTACTTTTACCCTGAGTTGATACAAAACTCTTCAAATATTTTTCATTTGGACCACTAGGAATATCATTCTCATCAAACTCAACGAGTATCCTCTAGTCCTGACTATGAGAAAGTGATAATTTTGGTAAATGTGTGCAATGACATTTACTAACTCTTGAACTCTTCTTTTTCATTATGAGAGCACATGAGGAAGATTGGGGAACATCAAGAGGATAATGTGAATGTTCCTCCCTAGAGGTATGATCATGATTCTCATCTCCAGAATCATGTGGTTGATCAATTTATTGATCTATCATTATCCTTCAAATTAAAAAAGAAAACATTAGTTCACAAATATAAAAATTCAAATATTACAATACTAATGTAAAAAAAATGAAAAACTGAACTAAGTTACGTAATAGTAAACATGGTAAATATGGTAAGTATGTTAAAAAACAGTAAAGATGTTAAACACGGTAAACATGGTAGTATAATTTTCATTCAACAAAATCAATAAATATATAAGTTACGTAAAGTTAAACTATGGTAAAATATGGTAAACATGGTAAACATGTTAAACATGGTAAAGTAATTTTTGTTCAACAAAATCAATAGATATATAAGTTACGTAATGGTAAACATGATAAACTAAACTAAAAAAAATTGAAATAAACAAAAATTTATACTTATTTGTTTTAATATTCATTTTAATAAAGAAAAAATTAAAATATCTATCATTTTATTAAATTAATAAATGTAAAAATAAAATAAAAATATGTTACCTATTTTATTAGAAATGTAAAAATGGATTGTTTTCCCAAATTCCTTCTTCATTATCATTCCTTATGGCACAAACCATGTCTTCAACATTCTCATCATTATTTTCTAATAATCTTTCCATAGAAGTAGGGATCTCACATAAATCAATATCTTCATCAAGTTGATACTCACCAACATATTGTTTTTTCCTTGTAAAACAATAGAACACTGCATATCTGATTGATCAATAACATAGAAAATTTTTTTTTCATGTGTTTCCATTATAAAATAATCTGCTTTGTTTTCTAATCTATTCAGATTAACAACAATCATTCCAAATGCATCGTGTCTGACACTGTTGTTACTGATAAACCATTTGATGTTAAAAACAAGAACTTTAATTTTAAAGTAATCAATCTCCCATATTTCTTCAATGACTCCATAATATGCACTTTATGGAGAAATTGGGTTTTTGTCTTTAAAACTCAAAAAATGCATTGCTTCTGCATACACCAATACACCACTATTCTGAACTGCACTTCGGTTATCCTAAGATTTATTATGAAATGTATAGCCATTAATGTCATATCCGAACCATGTTATCACATTTAAACTTAACCACCCACTAACCATCTATATGTATCTGATACATCTGATCTACTAAGCAAGGTCTTTTTAAACCATGGAAAAAATATTTTTGTTATGATCATTCAAAATCCACATTTCTTTCTTCTTTGGATGAAATTGTTTCAAATAATTAATGTGAAATGTGGTATATGGTTAAGCATCAGCTATATTATTCAAGATGTATAAATATTCCTTCTCCATCTATTTAGCAGACAACAATTTGACTTTTAAGCCACGAATCCTCTTTCCCTCATTATTAACTCGTTCATAGTGAGATGGAGGCAAACCTATGTGCTCCACCATAGCCAAGTAGCTCATACAAAACTCCACAACCTCTTCAGAAATATACTTTTCAATAATGGAGGCTTTAGGTCAATATTGATTCTTAACATACCACTTCAATATTTTCATATACCTTTCAAAAGGATACATCCAATGAAGATATATATGTCCATAAAGCTTCATTTCTCGAACAACATGAACCATTAAATGAACCATTATATCAAAAAAAGATGGAGGAAAATACATTTCCAATTGACAAACTATATAAATTGCATAATTTTCCAAAATGTTCAAAGTATTCACATCAATCATCTTATTACAAATTGAATTGAAAAAATAACACACCTTCATTATAGTCTTTTTGACACAGATGGGCAATACTCCACACAATGAAACTAGTAGAATTTGTTGCATCATGATGTGAAAATCATGAGATTTCATACCTATCAACTTCAAATCCTTCAAAGAGACAAATTTTTTTACATTTTAAGAATAATATTGAGACACTTTGATATCATGAAGACATTGACAAAAGATAATTTTCTCCCTCTTGGATAATGTATAACAAGCCAGGGGAAGACATGTTCATCTTCCATTATGAGTGGGAGCTAACTCCAAACATATTCCCATTAATAGTAAGTCTAATCTTTCATTCAACCCATATTCAGTGTTTACTTTAATATCTAACAATGTTCCAATCAAACAATCACAGATATTATTCTCCACGTGCATAACATAAATATTATGTTTCACTTCATGATATATCCAATATGGAAGATCAAAAAATATTGAAATTTTCTTCCAAATATGTCTATCATTACCAGATTTATGTGTCTTTCCCAATTTCACATCAAGGTTTTTCACCCTCTCAAAATACACATTAGGGGATAAAGTTTTTGGGGAAATATCAAATTCTTTTGAGCCATTGAATGCCTTTTTTAGTCTTCTATAAGAGTGATACATAGGCAAAAACTTTTGAAGACCCATGTATAATATTTTCCTCCCATGATGAAATCGACAATATGAAGTCTATTGTTCACAAATTGGAAATGCTTTATGCCCCATAACACTATATACAGACAAATTTCCATACACTGGGAAGTCATTTATAGTGAACATAAGCACTGCATGCAGTTGAAAATATTTCATTTTATAATAATCATACACCCTAATACCATCCTCCCATAAAAGTTTCAAAACATCAATCAATGGTGACAAGAAAATATCAATATCATTTCTAGGTTTATTTGGACCAGAGATCATTATACTCAACATGACATATTTTCACTTCATACAAACTTCAAGTGAGAGGTTTCAAATTACCAATAAAATATGCCATGAACAATGTGTGATACTAAGGCTTCGATATGGATTCATTCTATTTGTGCACAACCCAATTTTGAGATTTCTAATTTCATTTTTGAATATAGGATACTGCTCATAAATTTTCTTTCATTATTTACAATCAGCTGGATGACATATTTTTCCATCACATATCCGCTTATCAACATTCCATATTAACCTTTTAGAATCATGTGAATTAGAAAATAAACATTTCAAATGATGAATTATAGGAAGATACCAAAATACCTTGGTAGGGATCTCTGTAATCTCTACATCAACTTGTGATTTTTCTTTCAACTTATACCATGATGTCCCACATTTTGGACACTCTGATAGGAATTCATATTCCTTCCTATATATTATACATTCATTTGGACAGAAATGTATTTTCTTGTATCCCAATCCCATAGGGAATAATATTTTCTTGGCCTTATAATGTGAATCTGGAAGATCATTTTCTTTTGGAATAATGTCTTTCAACAGTTATAGCAGCTCTGTAAAACTTCTGCCACTTCATCCATGTTTTTTCTTCAGGTTAATCAATCTTAACACCGCAAAAAACCCATAAAATACATACAACCAGGATACACTATTTTTTCAGCATCACCATATAGACACACAATTGTCAGTTCTATCCCAATTTGTTCTATTACAATATCAAAAATCATTTATTCAATTCCATCAGAGCTACCATCTTACAAATCATCATCATCAGAAGATCTGATATTCTGTCTAGTTTCAACATGCCAAATCCAAGGGCTGTAACTCAGATTAAAACCATGACAAATCATATGATCTTTGATCTCTATACTTTTTAACTTCTTCATATTCAAGAATTTTAGGCATGGACAAAAAAAATGTCGTTGCTTGAAACATTTTGTTTAGAAAATTCCAAAAAGGCATCAATACCTTTCTTATATTCATTAATCATTCGATGTGCCATAATCCAACTTCAACTCATTATTATCTTATAAAATATCAAAATTATACATCTTGTTAAGATAATCCAATTTTATATTTATATTAAATATATCATAATTTGAATATAAAACAATTTTGAAAAATAAAAAATATATATGCATATTTGAAAAAGATATGCATGAAAATAATTTTAAAAAGAAAATATAGTTAGATACAACTGTTTTATATTTATATGAAAAATGAAATAATTTGGAAGTAAAACAATTTTGAAAAAAATAATTAAGAATAGATGTGTTAGTAATCAGGGATTGGGGAACATTCAAAGGAAATATTCTACTCAATTTCTATTGATATAGAAAAGTTAGTCATATCATATAAAAGTGTCCAATGAAATTATTATATGATGATGATAAAAAACCCCTGAAAATTTTGTCAAAGGGTGTGAAAGGAATGTTTAATTTATAAAGGAAATCCTTTAGAAAGAAGAACATTCTTTCCCAAAAAGATGTTATCCCCAAATAAGTTGAAGCAGAGGAATTTGAAAACTATAAAGACTTCTGGTAATAATTTATTACATCTATCATAAACAAAAAAACCTTCAAGAAATTAATTATGAAATCACTGATGTTGATGGAAGAGTAAACCTTATTGTTAAATTATAATATTATCATAAATAGATCAATGTTTAAAGGGATAATATGAAAATCATTTTATGATTACATATCTCTCTCATATGGATCATGATATAATAGTATAAATTCATCTTGGATCCTTTCTTATTAAGGTACACAATGAATACATCCTAGTTCAACTAGATACCAAATTCACCCTTCCATAAACTTGAAATATGAAGTATAAATATTAAAATATGTATACATTCACTATCTTGATCCAAAGAAACAGGTATTCAAGGGTTAACATCTCTAGTCATCTCTTGAAGAGATTCCTCAATAAGAATCCTTGTATGTACAATAAGGAAATAACCATGTAAATCTTCATATACTCCTTAATGAGGAATTTAAAATCACTTAACCCATTAATTTTATGATATTATGAGATCTTATCCACAAAAAATACATTATTGAAGTCTTTCATTTCTCTAAACTCATATTCAACATGTAAATAGAAGTAAAAAATAGTCTAGGATAGAATGGGCTATCATTATTAGAGAAAAATATACCTATCCTTATCATCAAATGACTACCCATATAAGAAATATTTACAATCATTCACATTTAATTTATTTTTCTTCAATAACTCCTAGAGACAACAATAGAGGATTACATAGCTCGATATGATGAATATATTCACCTTGATATCTATTATGTCCAAAAAAGTTTATTTTTAAAGAGAATGGCAGAGTAAGTTAGTTTAGATTCAAAAACTTAATAAGGAGTTGTATCATATAGGAAAAAATAAAATATTAAATATAAAAGGAATTTTAATTTGAATATATTACCAAAATTAAGAATTAAATAATGATACAATTTTTGATGGTAAAAAAATGTATTGAATAAATTCCTTGGTTGTAAGGTTATATGGTAGAACTTTCATGATAATGATTTCATGGTAGCACACACATGGAAGTACATGCACACACACATGATAGAACACACATGGTAGCAACAAAAATCACAGAACTTACATAATATCACTCCCATGGTTTATTTTACCAGAAAAGAACTTAGCATGGTATAAAATAACACTATGATACTTACCATGATAGCAAGAACAATGATTGAAAAATAATATCTCAAAACATAAATTTAGGACGTTGTGAAAAATAAAGAATGAAACCGAGATGTGTGAGGATTACATGAGTGTTGCGAGTCGACCTAATTGATCTGGTGATAATAAATATGATGAATGATGTTGGAAAAACGAGGTTGGATGGCATGAATTCAAAGAATTATTTTTAGGTTTTCCATATGAGAGAGATGAGTCGCAGGTCTCCTGATCGAAGAAAATAGAACAACAGAATACGAGGCCTGATAAATCATTTAAAACCTTTATCAAGTCGGTTATTTAATAGCCTATGTGATAAACTATTTTTTTATGTTTATCACGTCAGTTATTAAATAAATGACATAGAAAAGTGGCTTTAACACATTAGTTATTTTATAACCGTTGTGATAAATCTCCAAGATTTGATTTATCACGTTGATTATTTTATAACTGATGTGATAAATCTCCATGATTTGATTTATCATGTAGTTTATTTTAGAACCGGCGTGATAAAATGCCGCGATTCGATCTTTTATGTCATTTATAAAATAACCGACGTGATAAATCAAATTTCGGTATTTTTTACGTCAGTTATTTTAAAACCAATGTTATAAATCGATTCTCAACATTTATGATGTCGGTTAAAAAATAACCGACGTGATAAACCAATTTTTACATATTTTCACGTCGGTTATATATAACTGACATAAAAAACACTGACGTGGTAAACATCTTCTACACTAGTGGCGGTCTCTCACCAGGATCTCACACAAGGGGTTACATGCTAGGATCTCTCACAAGGGGTTATGCACCTGGATCTCACGCAAGGGTACATGCCAGAATCTCTCACAAGAGTTTCACATTAGGGTCTTATGTAGGGGTATCACACTAGAATCTTATGCATGGATATACACACCTATATTTCCATGTGATCAGTATCATTATCTTATCTGAATTCTGAAGAAGAAGAAGAAGAATACATAGGTTCTTCACCATTCGACGATACTTGTAGAAGGAGTTTATTCATTTATACATTCAAGGTAGTGAAAGGAAGAATTGAAATATCTTTAAGATCTTTCCAAAATAGAGGTATTTGATATTTCTATAGTAAGGAGAACTCTGTTCTAGTTTTCTGTAAAGTGGAAGTGTTGCATCCCGGTGTTTTCATAGAAGTAAAGGAGAAACCCAGAAATAAATTCAACAAAGCATCTATATACAGTTGATTATGCATTCACTATTGATAATGAAGGGACCTATATGTCCATAAACTTTGTGTGGATCCTTTTTAGAGTAGTGAGAAAATGAAGAGGAAGAAGGCGATCCTTTACACTAGTAGTGAGCCATCAAAAGAGAGTTAGGGACTGACCCTTGAGAAAGTAGTGATTTGACCCTAAGCATTGTAAAGGCAGTGAGCCTGGGAATAGAAGTGATCTAGCCCAAACCTTGAATTTTGGAAGTGAGACTTAGTGGATTTGGTATATCAACACATTGTCATTGTATGCTCCTTGGATGTAGCCCAGTGAGGGTGAACCAAGTAAAAATCTGTGCGTCCTTATGTTTTCTTTCCTTCTTTACTTTCTATGCATCATCATTAGATAAAGTTGGAAAGGATAAGAGAAATATAAACACTAAATAGAAAAAAAAGTGATCCTTATAATAAAGAGGTCAATATCCAGTGGGGCAGGAATAATTTTGAAAAGAATATCCATTCACTGATTCACCCCCCTCTCAGGGTATCTAGGCCCCTTTTGGATCTAATAGAGATCTAATTGAACTCAGTATATAACTTACTTGGAAGAAAAAAATCCTCTTTTATTCATACTGATACTGGTTCTAATCTATATTTAAATAAGAGTGAAGCATAAACATGAATTAAACCTAGTCTATTATTATTGAACCTCTTACCCTAAAATTCAGTTCCATCCAAAGGATATCAAACCACATGGGATGAAATCTACAAACCAATGACCTTCCTCCAATATAAGTTTTTAAAGAAGTACAACTCTGAGGGGAGTGCCTCAATTACCACCTTTAAAGAGTATTCTATGTGGTTTTCCTATGTGATCAATCCATCCATTCCATATTCCAACATTGAGCGCTTTACCAGATTCCATGATGACATTGAAAGAGATACAAGGCTGCATTACATTTGAAGCCTGCTTCAGCCATTATTCCATCACTCAACAACTAAGAACAACCACTGACATTGGTAGCTTGTAATATAAGGTCAACATAACCTTTCTCTTAACTCCAACACAAAATCTTAAATAATCCTCTTCCCATATCATGATCTACAACAGTCTTGCACCAACTTTCGAAGATATATTAGTTATATTATTATCGATTGCTTATGAAATCTAACAATGATCACATCAAACTCTGAACCAACCTAAACCAATTGTTCAACATCACACCACTACTCATTGGTTATCCAAATCCACCATAATCTAAAGAAAACAGTCTTGATCATTCAAATTACCCTACCATGTCATCTCCAAACCTCAGGATAACACTTACAAAAAATATAAGCAATAAAAAAACAACCACCAGAGTGAAATTCCTCCTCTATAATATAATAAGTTTTTACATGTGATTGGTACATTTTCAAAGATCACAATAAATGATACACTAAGGAACATTCATTATTAGAGTGGTCTCCATACAAAATACCCATTATAATATATATCATGAGCATCAGGGGGAGACCACTATACACATGGGGAAGTGGACGATGTGATCCCTACCTTCAAGATAATCCTTTAGGTGCATTTAACAAAATCATTCGGCCACATGAGACCATCAAAATGACATCACTATTATATATCTATATCATATACAGGGGTAGTGGGGGGCTATCATTATCAACCAAAGGTGTGAGACTTTTCCCTTTCCAATTTTTAATTAACTTACATGAAGCTATTAGCCTAAGAACCTCCATAACAACTTGGGAAAAGTTACTTTACTAAAAAGTTCCAACCACCATGCTACTTCTGTGAAACTTTGATCTCATTAACCACCATGAATTAAACTTCACGAAGATAAAAATATCTAGATGAATCTAAGTATCACACTATGGGAGTTTACTGCACAACAGAAACTCTCATGATAAGATTAGAGAAATCAACAAACTCTTAATATAATCTATCATGAATCATATAAAATAAAGAATCAGTACATTACTTCATGACTCCATATAAGTGCTCATCATCCTACTATGAAATACTCAGAAATATCCTTATAATACTGGTTGATGTATACATCAGCCTCTCATCAAGGGTCAACGATGGGTAATCCTTTGAAATCATCCACACATTACTCACCATTCACCATAAGAGAAATTCTTCTCCATGCACATAGAGTGTGAAGAAAAAATCACTAGTTAATGGGAAATATACATTAACATATAGGGGGTGTATCTTCTCACCACACCTTATGATACCCATATTGGGGAACTAACTCATACTGAGGAGGGTGCCACCACATCTATAAGGCCCCGACCTTAAAACTTATTTAATATTGAATTAAATGAATAATTCACATTGAGGATCTTTTTAGGTTTAGAGTTTTAGAGAATTAGATCATAAATAATGAATTACATTCCACATTTAAACAAAGTGGTTACATAAAAGATAGTATTCGTTTTTCCCCATCAACGGAAACATATTTAAAAAAAACATGGATTCTTTCTTGACACTTCCTTGACACTATCATCATATCATGCACCTTTCCCTTGACCTATGAAAAACATTTCAAAAACTTGGGATGAGCATAAAAAGGTTAGTAAGGGATATAAAAGTATGAAAAGAAAACATTACTCCATGTATGAAATCATACTTTACTTATAAAACATAAGCATTTTAACATGCCTCATCAAATCATGAATAAATCATAAAAATCATAAGGCATAAAGGTAACTTGAGGCATTCATAACATTATTACGTAGGGAGTAACCCTCTTGGTTACGTTTGGAATACCCATCACAGTATATTCCCTAAATCTCTTAGGAGAAACCTTAATGTTTAACCCCATAACATTACCCAATGCATTGGAGAGCTATATCGGGCTCACCTGCCCTTAGTTTATCATGGAACCACCCATCTTCTTAATAATGCCCAAGAACCATAACATAATCGTATCACATAAAACATGCATAAAGCAAACATAACATTTCCACTTTTCAATCATAAGATATCAATACAACACATTGATATAAAAACATTATGAAAACCATTTTCAATACCAAAATAAATGAAAATTAAAACATGGTATTTATTTTTCATTTTAAAAAAATTATGGCTTGTAGAGGAAGTCGAAACTCAAATAATGGTCACAGCGGTGGAGAAGTCGTTGTCGCCGCATACGTACGACAAAATAACATTCCCTTTTATTGTTTAGTAAATGCTTTGTATAAAAAGATTCCTTTTGAATAATCATAAAAGTTAAAGGGGTTTATACACCGTATAAAATAAATTTGTGTATAAAACAAAATATGCCTCAATGAAAGGAGATTGAGATGAATTCCCTTACAAAGACGGTATCCTTGGATTAAGGATAAATCAATTATATAATTATGTGTGACAAACAAATACACCAAATATAAGTAGATATTAAGTGTAAAAAAATCAGAGGTTATTCACACATATTCATATAATGAAATATTCAAGGAGTGCAATTTTATCCCAAAGAATCAAAATTGGGTTAAGAAGTTCCCTTGCAAAAATTCGACAGCCTAACGACATCACTTAAAAATTCAGAAAATGAGTTGATGAGAGATAAAAAGGGTATCTCATCACTTAGAAATAAAATTTACATCAATAAGAACATATCCCAACATAAAAATATGTAAATTAAAATACCCAATAAAAGAAGTCTTTTAAAAAGAGGAGGGTGAAAGGTTCCCTTACCGAATTGGGTATCTTTCGAAACATACACCCCATGAAAGAAGGACAATACAACATTGATGTAAATACTCATAAACGAAAGTATATTACACAAAGAGTAGAATAATGGGCAGTATATATACCACTCAACGGAAATGGTGGCAAATGTAGCATAAATATCACAGGAATAAAAGTGAGATGAAAAATCCCTTACGAAAACTCGGCAGCCTAACTGCGCCACTTAAAACTTCCAAAAATGGATTTATGAGATCAAATAGGGTCTCTCATCATATTAACATAAAATTTAAATCAATAGGAATATAAAATAACATCCCCCAACATAACAAAGAGGAGCTTAAAAGAAGTGACATAAAGGAGAGTACTTAAAAAGAAAGAGAGAGGTTGGATCTCTTGTGAAAATTCGGCAGCCTAACGGTGCCACTCAAAACTTCCAAAATTGATTGATGAGAGAAATTAGGGTCTCTCATCATATAAACATAAAAAGTACAGTAATAGTAATATAAAATAACATCCCAATCATAAGAAATATGAGCTTAAAAGGAATGACATAAAAGAGTGTAATTAAAAATAAAGAGAGGGGTAGGATCCCTTACCTCGTGTCCGACATGACTCGATCATTCTTTAATCTCTTGAATAATAAAATTTGGTAAATTTATAATTTCTTAAGGACCTAATTTAAATATTATTATTCATTTCATATAACATATTATAATGTTATAATAATTGGTTAATAAAGTGAGTTCATATCAGACGTTTTTGTCGATGTTCGGTACATGAGTAAAAATTGAACTTGTTGGAAAAGAATTTTCCATGTAGTTATAGGTACATCATATCCAGAATAGTATTTATGTTTTAAATATCATATATATCCAGTATATATTCATTTTATACTATTCCATAGCATTTGGAGATAAAAAATTAAAATCATCGTTCATGGAGACGGTAGGCCGTACGTACGCGTAAACATTACTTTCATTTTTTGTCATATTAATGGAATTAAAAAAAAATGAGATATATATATATTATAATTACAGAATGATATCCATCATTTAGATGTAATATATTACATATATATCCATTATATATATGTACTTATAATAGTACATAACATTTGGAGATAAGAATTGAAATGTACCATTCATGGAGATGGTAAGCCATACGTACGCATGAACGCTACCTTCATTTCTTTTTTTTGTATTCAATGGAATGAAATAATAATGATAATAATGTATATTATAATTCCAGTAGGATATCATATGAAATAACATTAATTCCATCCTTTATACATCCAAAATATGGCATTAACGAATCAAATCAATTTGAGGGGGCGGTAGTCCGCACTTCCTAAAATGAAGATATCGCGTTTACCCATAATGGAAACCATAAAGGTATGACATAAATAAAAAATACAGAAGATTAAGGAAAACATAAACATATTATATATCATATATAAATATAGTGACATCTTAATGGCCACCTTTTAAGGTGTTAAAAGAATATTGAACAATCATCGTTTCGTGAGGCAGTAATTCACCATCCACAGAAACAGTATGTTCTTTAACCATTAGACGGAGGTGTGTGAAAGTGTAGCTCGAATAATTCTTATAACAACAACCTAGTATATTTAAGATACTGGTTTTGTTACAAAAAAAATTTAATAAAAAGATTTTAGGGGTTTGGATAAGCAAAATAAAACAAAAGAACACAAGGGAAGACATTACCTTTAAATCGGGTAACTCTCTTTGATTTGAGCGCAAAGGCTTCCTTGGAAAGTATTCTGCCCAAAGTGAGGCTTCAATGATGAATAGAGTTATGTGTAGAGATGAAATGGGCAGGCTTTGGCCGATCCAAAGGCTTGATAGGTGTGGGTAAGGAGGTAGAGGTGGGGGCGTTTTATAAGAGGAGAGGAGGGGCACTCTTGGAAAGTCAAAAAAGGTTACATTATTTTCAAATTAGTTTCAGATTTTAAAGGTTCCAAAAGGATATATTTCTAGGATAAGGTGATAAGGTTTCTAAATACACCCATCCAATAGGTTTTTTACAAGTGTAGGTCTTAGATTTTAAATTATCTTTTCATTTTATTAAAATCGTTAAATAATGAGGTAATCGCTGCATCATCATGGTGTCATAAATAATTTAATTTATTTAATGTATAAAGATTATAAAAAAAATATCATGATCTAGGAAATATTTTTATATTTCTAATGAATATTTATAGTAAAAAATATGACTTATATAACCCCATGTAAAAATTGTTTTAGTAAAACAACACATGTTTGTGAGATTTTAATTTTAACTTTAAATAAAAAGGTATTAATGTCATTTTCCAACCAAAGTGGCTCCATGGGGTCCCCAAGTTGACCCATGGATTTTATTGGACTGCCATGACTTATCTAATAAGGGTAGAACATGTTTCATGGTCATTTCATATTATTATAACATTATCTTTACCTTAAATTACACTAATTACCTCTAATCGCGATTAAAAACTTAAGAGTTACTATTCACCAAAACATTATTTTAATCCCATTGAACCACATTTTACATCCTAATAACAACCATGTATGTCGGATTTTTAAAATTCAAACCACAGAAGTGGTAAAGTTTCATTTAAACGAAAAAACAGTTTTTAAACTACCACTTAGTGGTTTTACTATTCATCAAAAAATTGGAGTTTTTCAGAAAAATACCAAAAATTCACCCTAAGATATATTTTATATTCTGAATTAAAAAATGATGCCTATTTTACAAAATTCAAAACATATAAGTTTCATTAATTAATTTAATAATTAATTTCCGCTGTCAAAACAAATAGCGTGTTTTTAAGAAACAATATCTATTAAAAGATTGACACTAGTTTAAGTCCAATTTCAAAGTGAAATTAATTCCAATGACCACTATTAGATTAAATGATAAAAATATATTCTAATTTCACTTTAAAAACAATTCAAAAGATAATCTAATCATATAAATAAATTAGATTAAAAAGTGGTTTTGAATTAAAATACAACATTTTTCACTATTCATTAAAAAATGAACTTTATCGGAAAAATACCAAAAATTTACACAAAGTAAATTTTGATGTCCCGATTCTAAAGAATAATTTTATTTTGTCAAATATAACACATAAAATTTTCAAAAAGTGGATTTAAAAGAGGTTCGCCATCAAAAGGCGGTTAATCGACCATTTAAAGAATATTAGAATGTTTATGCTTAAAATTGGATTCATTCGCATTTTTAATCCTCTAAAATTTATTGTAAAAAGTAAAAATATTTGACAAACATATATAATCATTTTGTAGTTAGTTTTGTTCATTCCCGCCATTACAACGGCTAGGCGTTAACTACCATTTAAAATAATATTATTTTATTATTAGAGTGCAACGTAAGATTCCCAAGAAATTCGTTATTGCGTATTGGGTATGCCATCGAGCATAGCATCCCCTTTAAAGTAATATTAATATTTTATTCACAAATATGGATAATCCTTAGAATGTAATATTATTTATTTACCTGGGATGTGATATCCTTCCCCCCTTTTGGGAATTGCGTCCTCGCAATTTCAAAATTGGGCTTGGAATCTTCATTGAAAGTCCCGTATCGGAACAAGAGTCAGTAAAACTATCACTTTAAAAGAAAGGGAGAGAAGTACAAAGGTCACCAGATTTAACCCACACTAGGATTCCAAGTAGGAAAATATGGATATGGAGGAGAAAAAAAAGGGTCGTGTTCTGATGGAGAGTGATAGTAAACATGTCTAGGAGAAAGTTAACCACAAGAAAATTACAAACATGTGATGGGTTAAACGATATTTGATTCCCCAGTAGGAAAAGTTAACAGACAACATTTTTGTTTTAAGTTACTTTTCATTGAGGAATTTATTTTTGAGCTTAACTAAATCATAATGAAACATACTTACTTGTCACGCAGACTTTCAACTTTTACTAGATTCCTTAATCAAAATCATATTTTCTACAAAAGATGAGTATTTAGGAAGTCTTGGCCATATTAAGAGTACTATAATAAACTTCTTGAGAATCAAATAATCCAAAAAAGAGAACTATATACTTCCCATGTCTTTAGACCTTAACCAAAACTAAATTCAAAAAGGTTAGTATGAGATCAGATAATACCCAAAAAGGATAATCCTTTATAAATAGAAAATCTATTCTTAATCTCCAAAATTTGTCCAAAAAAACCCAAAGTTCAATGAAGACCATTCAATAAACAATTTTCCATAAAATTCTTCAAAGTAAACCAAACTAATATTGAAACACAAACATAGTCTTCCAAGGTACAAATTAACTTTTATCTCCAAATAACATCATTTGATCTTAAAGTCTCGTATTGAAAAGTAATTAACCTAATCACATATCCTCCATGATAGGTTAATAATTTCCATAGATAACCCAAAATCCACTTACTCTTAATTCATAAAATCATCTAACTAAAAATAATTAGTCAAACTAACCAGGGACTTCACGTAGTCCAGTGGTAGGTGATAAATACCAGTCACACTTTGGTTGTGGGTTCGATTCCCACAACTTTGTCCGACGCGATGGGTTGTCACATGGTCTACATGTTGTTCTTTTTCCAAAACTACATAATTCTTAAAATATTCCCCAAAACGAGATAAAATATTCAAAAATGATCATAACATATTTTAACCTCAAGTTTATCTCATGCCTTTCATTTTCCATCATATCATAGAGTAACCCATAATTACCTAAAAAGTAGGGATCATATAAACCCTAATGGTTACCGTTATAATTATTACCTGAACTTCCACATTGATTGGTCATCTCGTACATGATGCATTACAGAACATACCAAGGTTCAAGTGGTTGATCATGACTCCTTGATAGTTGGTTTAGAACAACCACAAGTTTCCTCATTGAATCCCCCATTTCATCCAGTCTCTTAATAATAGAACCACCACAGTTTCCTTCAAACCTATTGTCACTTTGTTGCCTGCTAGATCCATCCATTCACTAAAAACAGAAATGTCAGTGTAAGTATATCAACAAAACCATCATGTACTATTGAGGAAGATAAACACTAAGAAATACTTAATCATTCACTTTATCTAAAACTAGGACTCTTTCTGAAATCCTAACCATTATGGTAATGTCACTTATGCTTAGAGAATACCCTAACCTCTAAAGTTATCTAAACCGACCTTTGATACCAACTATAAGGCCCCAGCCTTAAACCTTACTTAATATTGAATTAAATGAATAATTCACATTGAGGATCTTTTTAGGTTTAGATTTTTAGAGAATTAGATCATAAATCATGAATTACATTCCACATTTAAACAAAGTGGTTACATAAAAGATAGTATTCATTTTTTCCCATCAATGGAAACATATTTAAAATAAAACATGGATTATTTCTTGACACTTCCTTGACACTATCATCATATCATGCACCTTTCCCTTGACCTGTGAAAAACATTTCAAAAACTTGGGATGAGTATAAAAAGCTCAGTAAGGGATATAAAAGTACGAAAAGAAAACATTAGTCCATGTATGAAATCATACTTTACTCATAAAACATAATCATTTTAACATACCTCATCAAATCATGAATAAATCATAGAAATTATAATGCATAAAGGTAACTTGAGGCATTCATAACATTCTTACATAGGGATTAACCCTCTTGGTTACGTTTGGAATACCCATCACAGTATATTCCCTAAATCTCTTCAGAAAAACCTTAACGTTTAACCCCTTCATGTTACCCAATGCATTGGAGAGCTATATCGGGCTCACCCGCCCTTATTTTATCACGGAACCACTCGTCTTCATAATAATTCCCAAGAACCATAACAAAATCATATCACATAAAACATGCATAAAGGAAACATAACATTTCCACTTTTCAATCACAAGATATCAATACAAAAAAATGATATAAAACAATTTTGAAAACCATTTTCAATACCAAAATAAAATAAAAGTAAAACATGGTATTTATTTTTCATTTAAAAAAAAGTATGGCTTGTAGAGGAAGCCAAAACTCAAATAATGGTCATGGCTGCGGAGAAGTCATTGTCGCCGCATACGTACGACAAAAAAAACATTCCCTTTTATCATTTAGTAAATACTTCATATAAAAATATTAATTTTGAATAATTGTAAAAGTCAAAGGGGTTTATACACCGTATAAAAGAAAGTTGTGTGTAAAACAAAATATGCCTCAATGAAAGAAGATTGAGACGGATTCCCTTACAAAGACGGTATCCTTGGATTAAGGATAAATCAATTACATAATTATGTGTGACAAATGAATACACCAAATATAAGTGGATATTAAGTGTAAAACAATAATAATTTATTCACACATATTCATATAACGACATATTCAAGGAGTGCAAGTTTATCCCATAGAATCAAAATTGGGTTAAGAAGTTCCCTTGCAAAAATTCGACAGCCTAACGACGTCACTTCAAAATTCAGAAAATGAGTTGATGAGAGATAAAAAGGGTATCTCATCACTTGGACATAAAATTTAAATCAATAAGAACATATACCAACATAACAATATGTAAATTAAAATACCCAAAAAAATAAGTCTTTTAAAAAGAGGAGGGTGAAAGGTTCCCTTACCGACTTGGGTATCTTTCGAAACATACACCCCATGAAAGAAGGAAAATACAACATTGATATAAATACTCATAAACGAAAGTATATTACACAAATATTATAATAATGGGTAGTATATATACCAATCAATGGAAATGGTGGCAAATGTAGCATAAATCTCACAGGAATAAAAGTGAGATGAAAAATCCCTTACGAAAACTCGGCAGCCTAACAACGCCACTTAAAACTTCCAAAAATGAATTGATGAGATCAAATAGGGTATCTCATCATATTAAAATAAAATTTACATCAATATTAATATAAAAGAACATCCCCTAACATAATAAATAGGATCTTAAAAGAAGTAACATAAAGGAGAGTACTTAAAAAGAAAGAGAGAGTTTGGATCTCTTGTGAAAATTCGGAAGCCTAACGACGCCACTCAAAACTTCCAAAATTGATTGATGAGAGAAAGTAGGGTCTCTAATCATATGAACATAAAAATTACAGTAATATTAATTTAAAATAACATCCCAATCATAATAAAGATGAGCTTAAAAAGAATTACATAAAAGAGTGTACTTAAAAAGAAAGAGAGGGGTAGGATCCCTTACCTCGTGTCGGACATGACTCGATCATTCTTTAGTATCCCGAATAATAAAATTTGGTCAATTTATAATTTCTTAAGGACCTTTTTTAAATATTATTATTCAGTTCATATCACATATTATAATGTTAAAATAATTGGTTAATAAAGTTAGTTCATATCAGACGTTTTTGTCGATGTTCGGTACATGAGTAAAAATTGAACTTGTTGGAAAAGAATTTTCCATGTAGTTATAGGTAAATCATATAAATAATAGTATTTATGTTTTAAATATCATATATATCCAGTATATATTCATTTTATACTATTCAATATCATTTGGAGATAAAAAATTAAAAGCACCGTTCATGGAGACGGTAGGCCATACGTACGCATGAACACTACTTTCGTTTTTTGTCATATTAATGGAATTAAAACAAAATGAGAGATATATATATTATAATTACAGAATGATATCCATAATTTAGATGTAATATATTACATATATATCCATTATATATATGTACTTATAATAGTACATAACATTTGGAGATAAGAAATGAAATGTACCGTTCATGGAGATGGTAAGTCGTACGTACGCATGAACGCTACTTTCATTTCTTTTTTTTTTGTATTAAATGGAATGAAATAATAATGATATAAAGGTATATTATAATTAAAGTAGTATATCATATTTAATACCATTAATTCCATCCTTTATACGTCCCATATATGGCATTAACGAATCAAATCACTTTGAGGGGGCGGTAGCCCGCACTTCCTAAAATAAAGATATCGCGTTTACCCAGAATGGAAACCAGAAATGTATGCCATAAATGAAAAATACAGAAACTTAAGGAAAAAATAAAAATATTATATATCATATATAAATATAGTTACATCTTAATGGCCACCTTTGAAGGTGTTAAAAGAATATTGAACAATCATCGTTTCGTGAGGCAGTAATTCGCCATCCACAGAAACAATATGTTCTTTAACCATTAGACGGAGGTGTGTGAAATTGTAGTTTGAATAATTCTTATAAAAACATCCTAGTATATTTAAGATACTAGTTTTGTTACAAAAAAAAGTAATAAAAAGAGTTTAGGGGTTTGGAGAAGCAAAATAAAATAAAAGAACACAAGGGAAGACATTACCTTTAAATCGGGTAACTCTCTTTGATTTGAGCTCAAAGGCTTCCTTGGAAAGGATTCTGCCCAAAGTGAGGCTTCAATTATGAAGATATGGATTTGGAGAGATGATATGGGAAGGGTTTGGCCGATCCAAAGGCTTGAGAGTTGTGGGTAAGGAGGTAGAGGTGGGGGCCTTTTATAAGAGGAGAGGAGGGGCACTCTTGGAAAGTCAAAAAAGGTTACATTATTTTCAAATGAGATTCGGATTTTAAAGGTCCCAAAAGGGTATATTTTGAGGATAAGGTGATAGGGTTTCTAAATACACCCATCCAATAGGTTTTTGACAAGTTTAGGTCTTAGATTTTACATTATCTTTTCATTTTATTTAAATCGTTAAATAATGAGGTAATCGCTGCATCATCATGGTGTCATAAATAATTTAATTTATTTAATGTCTAAAAATTATAAAAAAAATATCATGATGTATGAAATATTTTTATATTTATAAATAATATTTATAGTCAAAAATATTACTTATATAACTCCATGTAAAAATTGTTTTAGTAAAACAACACATGTTTGTGACATTTTAATTTTAACTTTAAATAAAAAGGTATTAATGTAATTTTCCAACAAAAGTGGCTCCATGGGGTCCCCAAGTTGACCCATATATTTTCTTGGTCATCCATGACTCATAAAATAAGGGTATAACATGTGTAAAGGTCATTTCATATTATTATAACATTATCTTTACCTTAAATTACACTAATTACCTCTAATCGCGATTAAAAACTTAAGAGTTACTATTCACCAAAAAATTATTTTAATCCAATTGAACCACATTTTACAACCTAATGACAAACATGTATGTAGAATTTTTGAAATTCAAACCACATAAGTGGTAAAGTTTCATTTAAACGATAAAACAGTTTTTAAACTACCACTTAGTGGTTTCACTATTCATAAAAAATTGGAGTTTTTCAGAAAAATACCAAAAATTCACCCTAAGCTATATTTGATATTCCGAATTCAAAAATGATGTCTATTTTACAAAATTAAAAACATATAAGTTGTATTAATTAATTAATAATTAATTCCGGCTGTCAAAACAAATAGCGTGTTTTTAAGAAACAATATCTATTAAAAGATTAACACTAGTTTAAGTCCAATTTCAAAGTGAAATTAATTCCAATGACCACTATTGGATTAAATGGTAAAAATATATTCTAATTTCACTTTAAAAACAATTCAAAATATAATCTAATCATATAAATAAATTATATTTAAAAGTGGTTTTGAATTAAAATACAACATTTTTCACTATTCATTAAAAAATGAACTTTATCGGAAAAATACCAAAAATTTACACAAAGTAAATTTTGATGTCCCAATTCTAAAGAAGAATTTTATTTTTTCAAATATAACACATAAAATTTTCAAAAAGTGTATTTAAAAGAGGTTCGCCATCAAAAGGTGGTTAATTGACCTTTTAAAGAATATTAGAATGTTTACGCTTAAAATTGGATTCATTCGCATTTTTAATCCTCTAAAATTTATTGTAAAAAGTAAAAATATTTGACAAACATATATAATCATTTTGTAGTTCGTTTTGTTCATTCCCGCCATTACAACGGCTAGGCATTAACTACCATTTAAAATATTATTATTTTATTATTAGAGTGCAACGTAAGATTCCCAAGAAATTCGTTGTTGCGTATTGGGTACGCCATCAAGAATAACATCCCCTTTAAAGTAATATTATTATTTTATTAAAAAATATGGATAAACCTTAGAATGTAATATTATTTATTTACTTGGGATGTTACAACATCACTACTCTTACATGATGGAATCTATGAAAAGACCCCCTTTTCACCTAGGTTAATCTCAAATCACTAGAAGGGGAGAGTGAATAACATTCTATATTAGTAAAAGTTCTTAAGATGACCAAATCTTGGACTTGAGGTTCTATCAAACACTCCAACTCATGAACATGCAACAAATGATAAATAACACTTTCTTACATTGACCAATATGAGGGTCTTTGGAGAACATACATGAGTTATACTATATCTTACACTAATATACACCCGAACATGGGAATCCTCTATGTTCATCATCCCACATTTCTAACAGTTGTTATTTTATACTAAATAGAAACTAACTAGAGGTAGTGATTGTGGGAGAGTACCACCACATCGTCTGTCTCCAGTAGATCTCGCACCCCTTTGTCCCTCACCAAACAAATCCTTGGTAATTCATAAGGTTTACTAGAAGGATGTGATCAATTTAATCACCATATCTAACATGGTGGTCTATCCATGGCACTACTCTAACTGTCCATAGGTGAAATGTTAACTTTATCTCACAGTTAGTGTGAATCTTTTCCAAGAATTACAAATTTTATAATTCTCACTCACAGGACTCCGACATAAGTGGTGTTTTAAGAAAGCACCACTATAACTCAAAATTTATTCCTTCAGAGTCTACTAAAATCACTAAGATATAATATTTCACTACAAAAAATTCCTGGAAAACATCCCACAAATTCCATAGGCCTCATTATGCACCCAAACATGGTTGAACCTCCTCAAGGAGAGTCTGACAACCATTAATAAATCTATATCCTAGGAAAGAGATCAAAATTAAACAACAATATAATAGCACCATTACAAGTTTTAGAAAAAGAAACATCATCACTTAATGACATACTATGTCATGTAGGGAGCTCAAAGAAAGTTTCAATATCCAATTAGTGAAAGTTTGATCTAGATGAAAAAAACAAGTCCTAGACTTTAGTCGATCACTTATTGATTGAATACCAGGTTCACCTCGATCCCTAGATCACACACTATTTATAATCACAAATAGACCATCTCACTCAATAGTGATTACCATCCACTACACAAAAATCATATACTAATCACAAAGGAGAGATAAACTACCTCAAATCAAGGGGAATAGATATATATCAACCAAATTTCCAAAACAACACCTTATCAATCATAAATAATCAATGTAAATTCCTAAGCATAAATATGGGCTCATCATGACCTTTCCTTTACACACAAGCTAGATATCAAGGGGGGAGTGAATCCCATGATTGATAAGATAAACCCACAAGGAGAAGAGCATATCTAGATGAGATAACTCTGAGAGGGCATGAAGGATTATAATTGAATGTTATATGATGCATATACCAATATTAGTTATACCCCTAAATGATGTCTTAGATCTTTGGGTTAAATAATAGGTTATCAGAGTCTTGGAAAAAATATATGTCGACTACTGAACCTATGTTGGTATCCCTAATCTGACAACTGAACTCAAGAACCCCTTAACATCATTTTCTTAAGCTTGTAAACCAATCTTCACATGAATACTAACACCAAACTCTTTCCCAAGGATAACCCTCTTTGATACCACTCTGATAAGACCCAACCCACCATCCCCCTTCTTGGGCTAGTGGTAAGTTGAGAGTGCCACCCCAATCCCACCTCTAATAGGTTAGGGGATGGTTACTTGTACTCAGTAGGAATATCCCACAACTTAAGAGGCATTGGATTGTAAAAAAAATAACAAACAAATCAACAATACATAATAAAATTTGAAGTACCAGTAGTGTCACCGCCCAAGTCCTGCCTACAGTAGGCCCTGGGTTGGCGACTAGCACCAAGGGTATAATAAACATGAAAATGAGAGGAATTACCCTCTAAGAGAAACATGCAGAAGAGAGAGATAAGAAAGATACAACAACCAACAACTTCCAGACATATATATAAAATAAATCCTAAGTGAAAACATGCAATTACAAACAATACTAAACAACTAAAAGGAAAACTACAAGTACCAAAAAGTTAAAGTTGACAATGACCAAAAAGACTAAAAAATCTTGTTAAACTCCAAGATAGTAATATCCAACCCCATCACCAACCTTCTATAGATGAGCTGAAAAATAGTTTATATATACATAGGGTGAGCATAACAGTATACTAAGTAGGATCCTCCTTAGAGCCTCTCATGCAAAAGATAAAGAAATCATTCTAAATCATAGTAAAAAATAGTGAAACTAACTCATCACCTAAAAAAATATATTAAGTTCCTAGCCTCACTATGTATAAATATCACCAAATATCACATAAAAGAGAGCATATAATATAATAATAGAACATAAGGGTCACCCCTCTCCTACTTCCCCACTAGTTTTCCACTCTTCCCCCAAGTCGCACATCCCGTACCATCTCTCTCTTAAAGTAAGCCAACCTGGAGACACCTGGGAAATGAATCAAAACATGCACCTCGTGCATCACACAAACACACCATACCATATCAAATATCCACATATAATAACCTTGTAGTTTTTGGGAGCCACTATAGATCGTATGACGTATATCAAACATTTGGTATTCTACCTCGATCCATTACAAACCATACACCAAGTAAATACCTCAATCTATCATAGTCTATACACATTATACCTATAATAATCCTTTGGATACTATATCTAGTAATACATGTGTGTGAAATAACCACAAGCCATCACATCCCTATACACACATTTATTAGAAAGATAACCACTGTGCATACCATCAAAAGTAACCACCAAGAGAAGAGATTGGGGCTAGAGGGGGTAGTTATCCATCCATCCACCCACTGGGATGTTTTGGAAAACACCCTCCTAGTGTCAACTAGGTGTCGGCCTTCCTAATCGATATGGGTGGGGTAGCGTATGAAATCATAAAATATAAATGATATAATATACCTCACAATCACACTATGGGAATAACCTAGTTTTGACTCAACTACAACTAACATTGCTCATAATATAGACTATCGCTGCTAAGACCATAAATCCTATAAGAAAAAAAGAATTTAAAAGAGTTACATTAATTAATTCCTTTCTTTTTTAACTATTTATTCCCTTTAATTAATTCACTAGACATTAATTAACCACTAATATTATTCAATATTGCATTATATTGCAATACATTATGATAAACATCAAATTAAATTCCATTCCCTCCAAGAATAATCTAAACTAAGTCCATGGTTTATCAAGATTAACATATTTCTGGCATTTTTATTCTATCATCAACCAACCCTATGGTTTAAACATTTATTTATGAATAACGGAATTCCATATCTAGGTACTCTATGAAAACTATCCTAAGCTACCACTAAAAGAAAACATGTAGCCAAGAACATCCAACTGCCTCAAGTAGTGGGGAAAAGAATCTAGATAAAATAAGAAACCCAACCATTGACCATTAAACAGATTCAAGTGATCATACTTGCTCTCAACATCTCATCAATGGGTAAGCCCCAATTTAACCTGTTCCATCACCTTCGATGATATCCCTGACACCCACATGCATATACTGATTCATCTCTCCAACACATGCATCAAATGCTACCACATCCTTCAGACCTATCTACCACATATATCACCTCAACCATCCCACGCTTAGGCATACCAGACTAACATCATGTCTGTGCCTCCCCACCTCATTCACACATCAAACCTCCAAGATCAACCATATCAGTCTCACATAAAAAGGCTCATATCCATAGCACATATCAAAGTAGAAGGAAACAAACAAGAAAAAATAGGGAAATTGGGCCCTCAAAACAAGGCATTCAACCTTCTCATGAAAATGAGATCTCATGGATCCAAAACAAGGCACTCATCCTTCTCAAGAAAATAAGAAACACATGCCCTAGAAAAATATATATATCACATAACTAGATCTTATTCCACATTTAATTAAATGATTAATTATTTAAAGGTTAAAACTATGAGAAACTGAAATGCATGGCCGATTGTCGCCTATTGACTGGTCAAGGTTCTGATGCTCTACTAATGTGTATAGCAACACTCGGGTCGAATCCTCAGTGATGATACTTTTTTTATAGTAAGTTGTTTTTAGTTAATTGTATTTTGATTGGGGGGTTTGTTTGCAGATCTTACGAAATAATTTATGGATGATGTTTGATTTAAAAAATTGAGAAATATTGGGATGAGTTCATTATTGTGGATTTAAGCTTATGATATTCTTGAGCTTTGCCTTATATTGCATTAAATTAATACCCACTTCACAAGATGATTTTGATCGGAATTCCTAAGTGTTAAAGCTTTAATCCAAGCTGTAACTTAACTTAGGTTTCTAATCATTACCATTAATTGTTTATGGTAGTGTATTTTTGGTTCCAATAATCCATGTAATACACATATTAAACAAAACATGTCATTAATCCATGACATATAAAGTTAAACATACACAATATTAACTCAAAGAATACTAATCGAGCAAAGGCTCTCAATCACTTAATATCCCCAAATTATAACTCACCCCAATGGTAGATTTAATCATACATTTAAATTATTAGTAATCTGGTTATAATTATTATGATGATAAATTAAGAATATAAGGAAAAGAAATGGATAAGAAAAGAGTGGTGCGTCGAACACACGCACAAATGATAATGAGAATTAAAAACATAATTCTGATTGAATGAGGAAGAAAAATAAGGGAAGGGGTTTCAACTTTATTTAAAATATTTTAAGATAATTAATATATTATAATAGAGGGTGGATGATTAAAATAGAATATGAAGAAGAAACTTTCACTAAAACAAAATTACAAAAAACAACACTTATGAGATTACAAATGAAGAAAAACACAAAAGCGAGTGAAATCAAAGTGAGGAGGAAAGTTATATCAAGTGAAAAATTGATTATTGCAGGTCCTCCCAAGCCTTTGTAAAGGCTTTGGTAGTTCCAATTGATGCTCCTATCTTCTTAAATTCCAACCCCTTTAATGGAGAGGAGGGGGATGTATTTATAGCCCAAGGAAGTGGATTGTTTGCATTCCCAATCTGTCCCTCCACTTGACTTGATGATTTGGACATACAGACAGCTGAATATCAAGATATATCCTTATTCAAAGTTTAAGATAATAATGTTGACCGACCTCTCTAAAAATTTGGAGTCATTTGGACTTAAGGAACCAAAGTTATGGCTAGTTGATTAAATAAAGTTAAACTGTCCATTTCAATCCATGCTTTTTCGATGGCCAAAATGTGAATGGATTTTGGAATAGAAATATTCCTTCAAATCTGAATTCTTTATTCAACAAATTAGGCCAACTATATCTACTATTTCACACTGAAAAATCTCAGCTTTATTTTATGACTAAATCATGAGATATGTCATGAATAGTGTCTAGATTTTAATTCTCGGCCAGAATGGTGGGTTGGACTTCAAAGTTTCATTGAGGCCCCTTTTTCTTATATTTGGGCCCTTAAATTTTTACCTGTGATTATTTTGGATAATCAAGAACACATGGGGGAGTTTCAAAAAATATGAGCTTCGGGAGTGAGACCAGTAACTCAATCATCATGGATGGTCCATTTTCTTCACAAATTCTTTGGGTCATCTTGTGTGGTCCATATGAGCCTTCAAATGGAAGAATTGACCCATGATTTCTTATAATGATATGTGATAAATTGAATAAGGAATACTAAAAAACAAGAACCATACAATTTTAATTATTATGGTGAGAGTTATAAATAAAATTGTAAACTAACTCAATTAGACTACTTCTAAAAATGCTCAAAAATTATACTTAGTATTAAAACATTAATATTTCACAAAGATTATGCACATTTCATATAAAATAAGTAAAGGGATTATATAATAAGTCATGAAAATATTAATAATATCAACTCCCACACACTTATTTTTGTGCATGTCCTCATGTGCAACAAATATAAAAACATGACAAAATCATTTTCACTCACCAATAAATATTAAAATTTTGTTTTCTCCAATCAGGGGAGGTTTAGACTATTTCACTCATCCATTTTGAATTCCAAAAAAAGTTGTTATAGAAACAATGTTCCAAAACTAATTCATTTTTTCATACTCAAATTTAGAAATGGAAAATGTGGACACTCAAAACCCACACCTCTCAAGATGATAAAATTTATTTGTGGAGGTTCACTCTTTCACCAACCAAAAGTGAAAATCTTAGAGTTTGAAAGAGCTATCAGCTTCCAATACCTATCCAAAGTGCACAAGAATCAAGAGGTCATTTTAAGGGGTTTTTCTGTGGCTATGGGATGGTAGGAATATAATGTCCAAGAGAGATAAGAAGAGGGGTAAACCACCAACATAGAAAAATCAATGCACATTTTTTTTGAAATAAAAAATGGAAGGGAATGAAAACACATATTTACAAGGGAATGATTATGTGAAGAAAGACACAATAGAGGATGAAAATTTGAAGGGGATGAGAAGATGAAATATTTACAAACCACAAAACTTATTTAAATGACATAAGAATGTAATGCAAGTGTTCTTTCTTTTCTTTTTTTCTCTTTTTTCGAAAGTTGAACTTGGAAAAGATATCAAACTCATATCCAAACCCATGATTGATCTCCTCAAAACACTAATTGTAATATTTATAACAAGATCAAAGGTTTATTAAGAGTGATTTTTGACCTACCCAAGAAACAACCCAATTTTTTTGTTCTCTTTTTTTTGATTTTTTTTCATTATTTTTTATTTTTTTGAACACTTGTCAATAACATTTACAAAATTACATAAATGGAAGTACATTACATTCCAAAAAACACACTGAATGACAACCTATCCCCCACACTGAAATGGATTCTTGCCCTCAAGAAGATGATAACTTGTTGAAAATCAATAATAGGGTACCCAAACAATGAAATCAATTCCCCCACACTTAAATTTCAAAAAATTATGCAATGAAAATCCATGTTGATATTGGGTGGGAAAAGGTATTGGGCTTTTAATGTGGCTATCAGAGAAAAGGTTTTCATAGGCTCGAATGAGCTTTCAAAAGGAGGATTAATGTAAGGGAAATGGGAGGCTATTTGGCTATTATAATTCTCATGTGGTTTAGAAAAACACCTCTATCATATTAATGCACACTAAGGTAGGAAATTAAGCTTGAAGGTCCACAAACTCAAGACTCAAAAATGGGGATGAAATAACACATTTTCAAAATATAGCCATAGGTGGCCTTGGCATGAAAGAAAATGTTGGTTCCTCATGGTTTGGGAAAATTATTTTACAAATAAAAAAATTGAGCATTAAAAATTTGTTGGTTTTGACACAAAATTCTTTATCCAAATTCATGATGAAAATAAAAAAAATTAGATGAAAACATGTATTTTGACTCCCCAAAATGGTTAGACAAAATTTAAAAACTCTATGGTGAGTAAGCATGACTCTTTATTTTTTTGTATTATTTTTAAGTGATTGTTTTTTTTTTGTTTTTTTAGTTTTATAGGTTTTTTTAGTTTTTTATAAAGATACACCCACACAAAAGAGAAAGTGAAAAATAAAGTTTTTGATAAATAAAGTGGTAAAAAATGATAATGAGGGAGGAAGAAGTAGAAAGAGAGAGAGAGAGAGTTAAAGGGAAAGAGGTGCCCCCTGGTTTGGATTTGGTGGGTTTCCATCTCCATACAGTGGTGGGTCAACTGCAAAAGTTGGGGATCTGATGGAAGTTGAGGTGGTTCTTGGGATGTGCATCCTTTCATGGTGATGCTTTAACCGATGTCCATTAACTGTGAATGTCCTTTTGGAAGAGGGTTCTTGGACTTGCACTGCACCAAATGGGTAAACATTAGTAATAACAAAAGGACCTTCCTAATGAGAATTAATCTTACCTGGGTGAAGCTGAAATCGAGAATTGAAGATCATTACCTTTTCACCTTCATGAAATACTTTTCTTAGGATGTGTTTATCATGGATTGCCTTGGATTTTTCTTTGTAGAGATTATAATTCTCATAAGAATCAAGTCGAAGCTCCTCCAGTTCATCCAATTTCAACAATCTTTCTTCACCGGATTTTTCAAGATCAAAATTACAAGTTTTCACTGCCCAAAATGACTTATGTTGGATTTCAACTGGAAAATGACATGCTTTTCCAAAAACTATCCTAAAAGGAGACATCCCAATGTGTGTTTTATAGGCAGTTCGATAAGCCCAAAGTGCCTCACCATGTCTTTCAGGCCAGTCTTTTCTGGTGGGCTTTACAATTCTCTTAAGCACTATTTTCACTTCTCCATTAGAAAGTTCAGCCATTCCATTTGTTTGGGGGTGATATATAGTTGAAGTTTTATGTACAACCCCAATCTTTTTCAAAAGAGATTCCATGGTTCTATTACAAAAATTGGTTCCTAAGTCACTAATCATGGCACGAGGTGTGCCAAATATGTGGAAGATGTGTGTCTTTCAGAACTCACTAACAGTATGTGAATCATCCTTTATAGTGGGTTTGGCCTCAAACCACCTAGAAACATAATCAACTGCAATAAGGATATATGAGAATCCATTGGAAGGGAGAAATGGTCCCGTGAAATCGATGCCCCAAACATCAAAGATTTCACAGAAAATTAAAGGCTTTTGGGGAATTTCATTTCTCTTGGAAATTGTGCCAAACTTTTGGAAAGTGGTACATGATTGACAGAACTCATATGAATCATTGAAAAGTGAATCCCAAAATAATCCAGAGTCTAGAACCTTTTGGGAGGTCCTTTGTTGTCCAAAGTGGCCACCTCCGAGAAGTGAGTGACAAAATTATAATATGGAAGAATTTTCATTTTTATCAACACATCTCCTTATTACCATGTCAGCCCCAGTTTTCCAAAGTTTATTTTCTTCCCAAAAATAGTATTTTGAATCACTTTTCACCTTCATTTTTTGTTCTTATGAAAAATTTTCAGGAAAAACACCAAAAACCAAGTAATTTACAATTGGGGCATACCATGGTATTTTTGGAGTGAGATATGAAAGGTGCTAAGTGGGGAATTCAGGATTGATGATTTCAGAATGAGAATAATTAGAAATTCTACTCAAGTGATTAGCCATAGGGTTTTATTTTCCTGGTCTATCTTTGATTTCAAGGTCAAACTCTTGGAGCATTAGGATCCATCTTATTTGCCTCAGTTTGGAATCGCTTTTCTTGAGTAAGAACTTTATAGCAGAATAGTCTGTGAAGATGATGATTTTGGCACCTAAGAGATAGGTCCAGAATTTATCTAAGGAAAAAACCACTTCTAAAAGTTCCTTTTCAGTGACAGTGTAGTGAGATTGAGTTTCATCCAATGTTTTTGAGGCATAATAGATTAAATGAGGAATCCTTTCTCTTATTTGACCAAGAACAGCCCCAACAACTCTATCAAAAGCATCACACATCAACTCAAAGGGTAAGGACCAATCTGGGGGTTGGATTCTTGGGGAAGATGTAAGAGTAGTTTTGAGTTCAATGAAGGCTCTCTTTCAAACCTCATTGAAATGGAAGGTGACATCATTTTGGAGCAACTGAGTGAGTGGGAGGGAAATTTTATTGAAGTTATGGATGAATCTCCAATAGAAACCAGTATGACTGATGAATGAATGGATGTCTCGAACAGAGTTGGGTTCAGGAAGTGATTGGATCACTTCAATTTTGGAAGGATCAACTTCAATACCATCTTTTGAAACTATGTTCCCTAGAAAAATCCCATTTGAAACTATGAAGTGAGATTTTTCAAAATTTTACACAAGGTTACACTTGACACACTTTTTGAGGACTAGAGAGAGTGAATTCAAACAAGATTCTAATGACTCACCATAAATGGTGAAGTCATCCATGAAGAATTCCATGAAGTGTTCAATGAATTCAGAAAAGATACTCATCATACACCTCTGGAATGTTTTAGGAGCATTGAAAAGTCCAAAAGGTGTTCTTCTATATGAATATGTTCTAAAGGGGCATGTGAAAGTAGTCTTTTCTTGGTCCTGAGGTGCAATTGTAATTTTGAAGTAGCTAGTGTATCCATCAAGAAAGCAATAGTGTGGTTTTCCAGCTAATTGTTCTAGCATTTGATCAAGGAATGGAAGAGGGTAGTGATATTTTCTTGTTTCAACATTCAATTTCCTATATTCTATGCACACGCGCCATTTGTTTTTCACTTGAGCTGTGACTACCTCTCCATGTTCATTTGTGACAATAGTTATCCCAACCTTCTTAGGTACAACTTGAATTTGAATAACCCATTCACTATCAGAAATTGGGTAGATAATACCATCTTGAAGAAGCTTGGTGATCTCTTCCTTAACTACCTCAAGGATGAGTGGATTGAGTCTTCTTTGTGGTTTTCTAATTGGTTTGGATGATTCCTCAAGATGGATGTGATGCATGAAAAGAATAGGGTTGATTCCTGGTATGTCATCTAGGGTCCAACCTAGGGCCTTTTTGTTTTCCTCTAACACCTGAACAAGTTTGTACTCCTCAGTTTCGGTAAGTGAAGAAGAGATAATGACAGGATAAGAGTGATCATGGAAAAGTAATGCATATTTCAAGTGTTTAGGAAGAGGTTTCAGATCAGTCTCATCTTTTTATTTGTGGGTTAAAAAACTCAAGAATGGAGGAAGGGACTTCAGTTGCTTCAAATTCATTCTCTATAATACTTTCCAAGGTGGAGTAGTAGATATCAGAGTTGATGTGAGATTCAATAGAGTTTTCATGTTCATCTAGATTGATGGAGTCTATGAATGAGAGGTCTATATCAACTTCACTATTTATGACTTTGTTAATCATGGTGCAGATTTCACAAGATCCTTTGTCATTAGAACATGAATAACATGGTAGATTGGGGTTCAATTGACTCTTAGAAGTGTCCTCAGAAGCATGGATTGAGAATTCAGAGTGATCCTTAGATGGGTATCGCATGGCTTGGGAAATGTTGAACATGGCCAGTTGGTCACTGAATTCCATGGATAAGATGACTGAATGGACATCAATCTTGGTTCTCACAGTCATGAGGAATGTTCTTCCTAGAATTAGGGGAGATCGAGAAGAGTTCGTCTCACCTTCCATGTCAAGGACATAGAAAATAGCATGGAAGATAAGATCATTGACTAAGACAAGGACATCCTCAATTATTCCCTCATGACTAGCTGTGATTCGATTGGACAATTGAATGAAAACACCCGTTGGATGTAAGGGACCTATACCAAGGTTGGAGAAGATGGATTTGGGCATGACATTAATTGAGGATCCTAGGTCTATGAGTGCATCATAAGAGTTGGAACTTCCAATTTGGCATGAAACCGCAAAGGTCCATGGATCCTTGCACTTTATGGGAATAGACTATTGGGTGGAAGCATTTTCAAAGGTCCTAAGTTTCCTATTGTGGGTACACAAATCCTTGAGAAACTTGGCATACTTAGGAATTTATTTTATGGCATCTAAGAGGGGAATTTTGACTTCAACACATCTAAACATGTCGAGCATTTAAGGATCGGGTTCAAAGGACTTCTTTGGCTTAGATACAGCTTGAGAAAAAGGAATTGGGTTCCTAATGGTAATTAAAGGAGATGAGGGAGTGGTTTTAGGTTTCTTTTCAAGTTTCTTTTTATTTTCATTTTCTAGGTCAACATTCAAAGGAGGGTTGGAGGACTTATCTTGAGTCATATCAATTTTCTTTCCCGATCTAAGTGAGATTTCACTTAGATTACCCTTGGGGATGGGTAATGGTTGAGCTGGAAGTTGGGAAGAATTGGATGGTTTCTGCTGACTTAGGTGGGATGTAAGTTGACCAATTTGGGTTTCAATATTTTTAAGGCTGGAATGAGTGAAAGAGGTAAGATCTTCAACTGCACTTTCCCATGGTTTCTTTTAAGAAGAGGCTTTTCCTGGATTGGGATTTCCTTGATATTGGTTCTTGGGAAAGCGATTGTATTGGTTTGGGAATTGGGAAGGCTCACTGGGATAGTGGAATCCAGGAGGAGGATTGTTCCTTTGATGTTGAGGATTAAAAGGATAAGGTTGTTGGAAGTTACCAACACCTTGACTGTATGGAAACTGGTTTTGGTTTTGAGGAGGGAATTGAGGGGGATGAGAAATGGGATTCCCATATCTCAAGTTAGGGTTATAGGGAGAAGAGAAGGGATCATAGTGGGGTTGGTTGAAGTTTTTAAAAAACTGACCTGATAGTTGAGGGTTGGTGTTCCGCTGAGGATATGCTGCATTGAGCTCCATTGGTCTAGATGAATCATATTGATCCTCTTGAAGTTGTGGACATATGTTAGTTGGATGAGATATAGAGTTGCAGATTCCATAGTTTTTGAAAGGTCTAGGAAACATTGATTGTGGAGAAGATGAGGTTGGGGATTTGGTAGCCACAACTAGTTGTCACACAAGACCTGTAAGGAGTTTTATCAACAAGAGCACCGCCGCTTGCTGCATCAATGAGAGTTCTATCCATAGCCAATAGCCCCTCATAGAGGTATTAGATCAAGAGTTGGTCACAAATTTGGTGATGTGGCCAGGTTGAAACAAGATTTTTGAACCTCTCCCAGTACTCATGGAGTGATTCACTTGGGAACTGATGGATACCACTTATTTCCTTTCAGATAGAAGCAGTACGAGAAAGAGGAAAGAATTTTTCTAAGAAAAGTCACTTCATGTCATTCCATGTGGTTATGGATTCAGGAGGGAGGTAGTAAATCCATGACTTGTAAGTCTTATATAGGAAGAAAGGGAATACTCAAAGTTTTATTTGTTCCTCAAAAACCCCTTGAGGCTTCATGGTAGAGCACACTACTTGAAATTCTTTAAATTGGAGATGTGGATCCTCACCGGCTAGCCCGTGGAAATGAGAGAGAAGATGAATCAAACCCGATTTGAGTTCAAAGTCAGCCTCTATGTTTGGATATTAAATACCAAGAGGTTGGTAATTCATATCAGGTGCAACAAGTTCATTAAGTGTTTGTTCCCTAGGATTGGCCATATCTAATTCAATTGGTTGGACAATAACTGGTTCTTTAATTATTTGATTATCTCTTATGTTCCTCCTAAGTTGGTGAATAGTTCGCTCAATTTCAGGGTAAAAAAAATCCGAGGGATTGTTTGGGAGGCTACAGGGCATTCAAAATGATGTTGGAAGAAAAATGAAGATGAGTTTTTCTTTGTTTGTTTTCTGTTTATGATTTTTATGAGAAGAAGGGTTTTTCTTTGTGTTTTTTTTCATTTTTTTAAACTTTGTTTTTTTGGGTTTTTTACAATAACCAGAAACTAATGACTACATAAAGCACCATCCCTAGAAATGGAACCATTTGAAACGCATGACCGATTGTCACCTATCGACTGGTCAAGGTTCCGGTGCTCTGCTAATGTGTATAGCAACACTTGTGTCGAATCCTCAGCGATGATACTTTTTTTATAGTCAGTTGTTTTTAGTTAATTGTATTTTGATTTGGGGGTTTGTTTGCAGAGCTTATGAAATAATTTATGGATGACATTTGATTTAAAAAATTTAGAAATATTGGGGTGAGTTAATTATTGGGGATTTAAGCTTATGATATCCTTGAGCTTTGCTTTATACTGCATTAAATTAATACCCACTTCACAAGATGATTTTGACTAGAATTACCAAGTGTTAAAGCTTTAATCCAAGCTATAACTTAACTTAGGTTTCTAATAATTACCATTACTTGTTTATGTTAGTGTATTTTTGGTTCCAATAATCCATGTAATCCACATATTAAACAAAAAATGTCATTAATCCATGACATATAAAGTTCAACATACACAATATTAACTCAAAGAATACTTATCGAGCAAAGGCTCTCAATCACTTAATATACCCAAATTATAACTCACCCAAATGGAAGATTTACTCAAACATTTAAATTATTAGTAATATGGTTATAATGATTATGATGATAAATTAAGAAGATAAGGAAAAGAAAGGGATAAGAAAAGAGTGGTGCGTCGAACAAACACACAAACAATAATGAGAATTAAGAATATAATTTTGATTGAATGAGGAAGAAAAATAAGGGAAGGGGTTTCAACATTATTTCAAATATTTTAAGAGAATTAATATTTAAGAACATAGGGTGGATGATTAAAATAGAATATGAAGAAGAAACTTTCACTAAAACAGAAATACAAAAAACAACACTTATGAGATTACAAATGAAGAAAAACACAAAAGTGGGTGAAATCGAAGAGAGGAGGAAAGGTATCTCAAGTGAAACATTGATTGTGGCAGGTCCTCCAAATACTTTGGGAAGGATTTGGTCATGCCAATTGATTATCCTCTCTTATGAAATTCCATCCCCTTGAATGGAGAGGAGGGGGATGTATTTATAGCCCAAGGAAGTGGATTGTTTTCATTCCCAATCTGTCCCTCCACTTGAAATGACAATTTGGACATCCAGACAGCTGAATATAGAGATATCTCCTTCTTCAAAGTTGAATATAATATTGTTTTCCGATCTCTCTAAAAATTTGGAGTCATTTGTACTTAAGGAACCAAAGTTATGGCTGGTTGATTAAACAAAGTTAAACTGTCCATTTCAATCCATGCTTTTTCGATGGACAAAATGTGAATGGATTTTGGAATAGTAATATGCCTTAAAATCCTAATTCTTTATTCAAAAAAGTAGGCCTCCTATATCTCCTATTTTACATTGAAAAATATCAGCTCGATGTGATGATTAAATCATGAGATATGTCATGAATAGTGTCCGGATTTTAATTCTCGTCTAGAATGGTGGGCTAGATTTCAAAGCTTCATTTGGCCCCCTTGTTATTAGATTTGGGACCTGAAATTTTTACCCATGATTTTTTTGGATAATCAAGACACATGGTGGAGTTTCAAAAAATATGGGCTTCAGGAGTGAGACCAGTAACTCAATCATCATGGATGGTCCATTTTCTTTACAAATTCTTTGGGTCATCTTGTGTGGTCCATATGAGCCTCCAAATGGCAGAATTGGACCATGATTCCTTCTAATGATATGTGATAAATTGAATAATGAATCATAAAAAATAAGAACCACACAATTTTAATTAGTAGGGTGAGAGGTATAAATAAAATAGTAAACTGACTCAATAAGACTACTAAAAATGCTCAAAAATTATACTTAGTATTAAAACATTAATATTTCACAAAAATTATGAAAATTTCATATAAAGTAAGTAAAGGGAGTATATAATAAGTCATGAAAATATTAATAACATCAGAAACCTAAAGAGTCAAGATATAATAAGATATAAAATAAAAAACATGCTCTTAGCATTTATTTATGGTTTGAAAAACCTAGAGAAGTAACATTATCAATTAAAATGACTTTTATTATTATCAACAAGAATAAAAATGCATCAAATTACCTATCAATTCCATTAATCATATAGAAGAACACATTTAATTAAACATGTGCATTGTATCAATTTGATTATCATCAAATTACATAAACCACCAAATTACAAACATGCCTCTTATTTAATTATTCTTAGGTTGGTTAATTATAAATTAATTTAGGATTTATGTTATTTACCAAATTTAACATGATAATGCAAGAATAATAACATGATAACAAAGCATATCATAGATATCACACTATCTATCAAATCAAGAGGCAACACATGTAGTTGGGGTTTGGCTTAGTGGTAAGCACCATGTAATACTATATGAAAATGGGGGTTCAAAAACCTTTGGGCACAAGTACTGGAGTAGTATTGTAGCAGCGGTAGCACTATAGCAACGATAGAAACTATAACGGTGGCATGCCACTGTAGTGGCGGTAGGGTGTACTGTAGCAGTAGCGGGGACTGTAGCAGGTGGGGGTACTGTAGTAGTACTATTCATAGATTGGGCCTTGGGTCAAAAATTTGGGCCTACATGCCATGTAATGGGATAAATACCCACTGGGTCTTTGGGATATGTAATGGGTCTCCCTCTACCCAGTTAAAGAGGTATTTACTTTTCTTTAATAATAAATGAGGCTTCGGCCCCAACCTTAAAAAAAAGAGGCAACACATCATAATGGTAAAAGTATCAACATCAACATGTGATCACTACCAATTTATTAATCTAGATCAACAATTATTTGGTCAATTACATTTCCATAAAAAGGGATAAAGTGTGATTAGTTTATGATTTAACATAAATAAAATAATATAAGCAAAAAATACCCTACCTCAAAAGTCATCAACATTCTTCGCATGAGAACAAACCACATTATGGATCTCCGATCACCTCTCCTGCAAGAACTACATCCATCTGAGGATTATGTGGCAGAAAACACCAACAAAAACCAAGATAAACCCCATTAGAAATAATGGAGATAAAAAACCATAGCTTGGAGAGAATATACAGAAGAAAATGAGATCAAACCAGGATAAAATGCAAGAAATGGAGGTAGAACTCACCTTGTATCACCACAAATCATAGATGGAATCCTAAGGATTGATCCCTATCAAAGGAATCCCAAAATACCCAAGGGAGGGAGATTATGGTCACCTATAACAAGAGAAGCTATAGGGTTTGGATAAAACTAATGTGGCTAAAAAATTTATGAAAGCACTGCATATATGATTTAAATGGCATGTAAACCATTTACATGTTGTGTAAATGTCGGGCTTAAGTTCTCATTGAAAAATGAATCACCTAAAACCAATTAATACTAAATAAATACACATCGTGTAGCACCCCATGAACCACACTTAACAAGTTGTGAACCACACTTACATGGTGTTTACGATTTACACATCATGTATTCACCCTGCTCCTAGTGTATTCAGCAACCAACACCTCTAGGATTACTTTAGTCCTCCTCTGATCACCACAAGCCCCAGGAACACGCAAAGGGTCAGACTACATGGATATGGTACCTTACAAGTAGGATGTAAAAATAATCAACTGAACAATAGAAATACATGCATGAGACAATAATCACAATAACATCTGATAATTCACTAAAACACAAAGCACTAAAAAGATCCTCTACACTGCTAATACTCCTAGATCATCCTATAGCCTCAGTGGTCACTACCACCACCATGAATCACAATTCTCCATAATGAGTCACCAAGAATGACCAAGCATAATCTCCAAACAATCTACACCATCTTTGTGTCTACCCAGACCATCTCTGAACCTTTGCATCATCTAACGTGTGGGAATAAGGCCAGTGTAGGGGTGAGTATAAACATACTCAGTAGGATGCCTCAAAAAACAAAAGGGAACAAAATGTAACAAGTTAGATCAACTCCTGTTACAAGTGGTTTCCAAGAGGAATTTAAAAAGGAAAAAACATCAAGCCAACTCAAAATTTTAGTAATAAGGAGTAACCAGAAAATTGAATGGTATGAATAGTCCATATATGCTTTATGCTTAAGAGTCAAAATAATTTAAGGGATCCATAATCATCTCAGATCAAATCCCCAAAATCTGTATCACTCAATCAATCAATGGTACTTAGGACAATGAAGAGTCTACATTGTCCAGAGTTGATAGCCTAGCTATATTCCACATCTTGAGGGAAACCCAAAATGTGCATAAAGAATCACTAGGCTCAAAGAAACACACACTTATCAACCTTTACAACTGTCACATCACTATCAGAATCCATGAAGGGGATCCAACTCATCACTGAAGCATACTCATTAGTTGTACCCTATGGTCCTGTAAAGACCCGTAAATTTCAAGGTAAATTTTTTTCTTAATTTTCTTTGGAATTCTACGAGTACGCAGTTTCTGACGGCGCCTGATTTCGAGGCCCAGTGTGCCCGGAATAATTTTCTGAAGTTTAGCTCAGGTAAATTCAGTGAATGAACGAGTGGGTTTTCTAACTTTTAATCCGGTGCTCGGAATTGAAATCCGAGGGCACCGATGAAACCGCAGTGCCCGTAATCTCTTAGGAAGACATTTTCTAGAGTTGCGTTTTCTCGAGATGATATGTTAAAAATGTGAGAAATAAAAATATAGTTGTTTTACAATTATATTTTTATTATGCCACTAGTGGTTTATGAGTTATGGGAAAGGAAGTTGTGAGAAAGTGGAGTGGGGCCCACATGATCCCCCACCTCCTTAAATTTCCTAACACCCCATTAAACAACCTCTCTCTCTCTTTAATACATGTCAACCCCTCAAGTTTATGAGGAACCTTCCTCCCTCTCTTTAATTAAATGCCAACGTGTTTAATTAATGAGGATCCTTCCTCCCTTTTTAATGTTCCATCACAGTGGATTAATTGAGTGGGGCCCTATGTCATAAATCCCACATTTATGACTTGCATGCCAACAACGAACCCACCACTCCTATTTAAAGGAGGCCAGGGGGAGGAGTTCTGGATGGATTCTTTAAGTGGAGGAACGCTAGCAGTGAAGCATGGCGCCCAACACTTAGAGAGTTTTCCTCTTCCTCCAACTAAGAACAAAGAACGCTGACACCACACTCGGCTTCATCCTTCCCGACATTGATGGAACGACGACCGTCTACCTCGACGCCGTCTACCATGACACCGATGAATGCCTTCTTCGAGGTAGGGGTTTTAAGTTCAAATTTAATGGATTAAATTTGTGCTTGCCTTGTCGAAGTTGTTTTATGTTAATTTAGCCGCCTGTTATCAAATTAACGGGAGGAGGTTGGACCGCACAAACATGGCCGATCCTCCTCCTCTTGTTGTTGATCATCGATGTGGTTTGGAACCTAGGCGGCGCGGTGCAACGACACCGTGCGTAAATGAGGATGAACACAGTGAAAGTGCGCTGTGCTGTCGCGCCGCGCTGGCGAAGCCTTGGGAAGCTGCGACCAAGGATGGGTTGCGACGGAGGAGCGCGGTGCCATCACGCCGCGCTGGAGCATCACGAAGGGCCGCGACGGGGGCGGGCCGCGACGGAGGGGCGCGGTACCGTCACTCCGCGCCGGTTGGACAAGGCCCTAACCTAAGGCTGCGACAGTGCAGGGAGGGGTGGCCAGAACCGCCGACTGCTGGTGCATGGAAGGCGGGACCCACGGGGGACCCGCGGTGGCACACCGACCGGCCATTTTGGCCAGCCGGTTTTGTAAAATCTGAGGGTCGTAACCCCCGGATGGAAAAGAGGTAGGTCCCCCATGCGGGGGCCGTTTCTTCAATCAAGGGAGGGGCAGCGCCTCCTCTGCATTCCGCTCGGCCGAACGACCGAGCCGCTGGCCACACGGGCCGTGCCGGGTCGGACCGCCCGCGCCGAACCGGGCCGCCCGCGTTGGGCCGGACCCCTGCGCCAGGCCGGGCCGCGCCCTAGTGGGCCGTACCCAAACCTGGGTCGGGTCGACCCAGTTCGGGCCGACCCAGGGGGTCTTGGGCTGGGTCTAACCAGGCCCAAACCCCCTGTTTCCGGACAAATCCGTTCAAACGCCCATATCTTGGGCTACGGACCCCCGATTGACGCACTGTCAGTTGCGATGTGATCCTTGGATCAAGACGGTCGTTTTGGTATATTACAATCAAGGTTTCAGAGAACTTTGGGTATGGACTGGTTGGTTCAAACACGAAACCAACCGGGGCTTCGGAGCGGAAACACTTATATCTTGAGCTCCGGACGTTCGATTGACATGTCGTCGACCTTGTTGGTTTCTTCTTAGTGAGACAGATATTTTGGCTTACTCCGTTTGAGGTTTGGACGTAGTTGGAGAATGTTCAGGTTGGTTTTTACTTAAAAACCAACCGGGCCCCTGGAATGAAAAAACCAATAACTCTCAGACCGGGCATCCGATTGACGCGCCGTCTGTCGCGTTGAGTTCCTTTTGTCGAGAAGGAACTTTGTGATGATCAACTCAGGTCTACCTGATAGTTGATGTATCGACCCCTTGGATCATGGAGCGGATCCTCCCAGAACGAGCGTACTGTGTACGGGAACCCTAGAGCTGGCTGCAAATGTGACGAAGACGATGATTGTACTGGAATCCTCTGTGGGTTCGACTACCGTACTGGGATCCTCCGTGGGTTTGACGAGGATGACTACCATACTGGGATCCTCCATGGGTTCAACAAGGATGACTATTGTACTGGGATCCTCTGTGGGTTCGACTACCATACTGGGATCCTCCATGGGTTCGACGAGGAGACTATTGTACTGGATCCTCCGTGGGTTCGACTACCGTGCTGAGATCCTCCATGGGTTCGACAAAGATGACTAAAATAATTGGATCCTCCATGGGTTCAGCAGCAATGACTACTAAACTTGGATCCTACGTGGGTTCAGCAGAGGAGATGATTCAGAGGCTACATCTAATCATCTCCACCCCTCTTCGTGAATGGATACCTGTATGAGCTGAGTCTTGACTTTCAATCATTATCTTCGATGTGATTAACTTGATATCCTGTGTGGATTGGATTATGGTTTCCTGTGTGAATTGGGTCGTACTTTCCTGTGTGGATTAAGTTTTACTTTCCTGAGTGGACTGGATTGTACTTGAGCTCGTGAGTTAGAGCTGAACTGGATTTGATGACTTAGGTATATGTATGGTCATATACCTAAGTACTGTTGGATGATAATTCGTGATTGTATATTTTCTTTGTGGTTTATACTTTGTGGATTTAGGGAGACCTTTGGGGGTCTCGGGGTCCCTACTGAGTATCGTATACTCACCCCTGCACGGGCTTTGCCCGCACTACGTTGTGTTGGTTGCAGATGATGAACATCACTGATCGTGGTTGAGGCTTGTAGAGATGGACGGTACTCGGAGGAGTATCTCTCGACGAGTCAGTGCCCGGAGGTGGATATCATGTCGAGTCGGTGCCCGGAGGTGGATTTCACGATGAGTCGGTACACGGAGGAGACGAACGGATGTGGAGTGCTGAGGAGGAGATCTATACCTACCCTTCAGGTAGGAAACTGGAGGACGATCCAGGAGCGGCTTGTCACCTTTTAGCTGTTGTCCTTTGAGTTTTACTTTACTTTTAGTTGTAGCTATACCTTTCTTTTGGGCTTGTATTTCTGGCCCCTTGTACTTCAGCATGTTTATTTTACAGTTTACTTAGTGTTTACTTTAGTTTGCGTACTCTGTGGTGTTTGTTTTCTTTTATAAAGGTAATGCCTTCCCTTTTATCGAGATTTACACCTTTGGTGCTAGTCGCCAGCCCCTGGCCTATGGAAGGCGGGCTTGGGGTAGTCACGGCACGGGCCCCGAGGACAGGTCATGACAGGTCCATCCATATCACACTTCCAATCAAGAATTTGTGTTATCCAAACTATAAAAACCCAATAAACCTCTTAATAATTATAATGGAGGATCACTTCTGTTAAAAAACATGGTCCACCCCTAAACTGTGTGCCCAGGATGGCCTATGGAAAGGATTTATGGGAATTCCCAATCCCAATGGGCTAAAAACTAGTTCCACGGCATCAAGAGGGAACCATTTCACCTAATAAACAATGATAAACATTGGAATTCCCATCATAAGTCTGACATAACCACTTTGTACATCATAGGTCCATGCATAATGAAATAAGAAGTTTTATAAATAAGTGAAACCAAGTAAGTAATAAATATAAAGGACAAACTCATAAACAATTAATGAACTAATAAACCAACAATAAAAACCATAAGATAATATTGATAAGTGACCTAGGCTTCTCATACATAGGTTTTACATATTTTTAGATGAATATTCATTACATTACATAAATCCATGCCTAAGGACTGTAATAGTTTAGTGTATTTGGATACTAGAAACACAATATTCTTATTTTATGAATGATCTTAAATATCTCTCACAAATATGTTCTCACATAACACTCCTCTTAGATATTCCCTACTTAAACCTTTCTTCATAACCTAGGGAATGAAACATAAGAAAGAGTGAGCTCAGATTCTCAGTAAGGGTAGACATAGGAGACATCAATTTATGATAATTTGAAATCATAAGATAATAATAATGGTATGTGATCATAAACATAACTTATGAAGTTCATATCTAACATGTTATAGATCATAAACATGAGAGATGGTATAAAACATTACCATTTTATAAAACATGGTTTATAAGAGTGAGAAATAATCCTAAATCAATCATGAACCATAAGATCATGTCATAAAAGTGTGGAACCATCATAAACATATAAAACCATTTCAGATGTCAAAGTTAACTATAAAGACCATAAACATAGTGGATAGAGATGATCACCAATTTCCCATTGTGGATTTGGACACACCTATTTCCCATTTTGGATTAGGATCACATAATTTCCTTAGTAGATCAAGCTCATCAACTTGTTTCTCATATTTATATCATGATATATAAAGATTTATCTAGTGAATTAGAGGGAGATATAGGTCTCAAACATCACATGATGAAAACCATACTTATGTGTGAAAAACTATCATAGAACATTCATCATATCATCACATCATAACCCATGTAAATAAAATGGTATTTTTAGATATTTCATCAATTCACCATAACATAACCCATGAAAAATAATCAGGATTCATAAACATTTCATCAACATAAAAATTAAACATCTAGAGAAATAATAAGGATGATATCATTCAATATTATCCCCAGTAAAGAATAATCAACCCAAAGGTTGTTATCATTGATAAATAAAAATATGATAAAACATTCTTGAGGAAAACAACATTTCCACTTTGAAAATAACACTTTTTAAAACATAAAACATTTTCAAAATCATTTTAATTGAAAATAACATTAGAAACTTATAAAGTAAGGTTTAAATATATTTAAAAAAATTCTTGTGGAAAACAAACTTTCCACTTTGAAAACACTTTTTAATACATAAAACATTTTCAAAATCCTTTTCATTGAAAATAACCTTGGAAAATTATAAAGGAATCTTTAAAGATCATTTAAACCATTTCTTGGGGAAAATAACCTTTTTAATTTTAAAATAACATTTTAAAACTAAAAGTTCACAAAAAATTTTGAAACAAACTTTTCATTTAACATAACCTTTAAAAATTATAAATGAATATTTAAAATATTGAGTGGTCATGATGATGAAAAATTCTATTCAATCAGTACATGTTAAAACAAATATTACATTCTCATTTTCAATAAAATACAAATAGGATTTGATTTTGAAAACGACATGAATATTAATTTTAAAATACTTTTTAAAATTCAAAAATGGGTAAATTTTTCTTTAATAAATCCTTTTGTAATGTTAAAAAAATTTTGAATTTTTTTAGAAAATATGGATATGGAAGAAAAAGGTTTTCGAACGAAGAGAGAAATAAAGTAGATTTTTATTAAAAACCTTATTTTGAACTCTTGAGTACATAAAAAGAGGAAAATGAATAGAAAAAATGTATTTCCTAACATAACCAAAGGATAATAAAATTAATTAGTTTCTTTAGAGACAAGTCATAAGATTTCATAATTTAAAACTTAATCATAACCAATCTTGAGAAACAATGAGATTGTAACATAAAATCCTTACCACTTTGGTAAAATTTGAATCATAAACTCCATGAAAGAGATATGATCAAATGGGTATGTAAATACCCATAATTTTCAAGAGAATCATAATAAAAGACATTCATGGGTAATATATACACCACAAAAAGGAACAAGTGGTAAATATTGTAACACCCTGAGATTTTAAAAGAAGAAAATTATGTTAGATAGTATAAAAGACACACAAAAATGATATTAGATGAGAATATAACACCCCAATAATTTATGTTATATTTATTTTTAAAAAATATAATCACTTTGATGGATTTCAATGTACGCAACACCGAGTTTGAATGAAACACGATACTCTATTAAAACATAATTATTTAAACATTACCATTATAAACTAGACATTAAATTAGTGGGTATGAATAATACTAACTATATTATTAAAATTATATATTTTAAACATAAATAAAATGGATATATATTGATTATAGATAAAATTAGAACCATTTGAAAGAAAATGAAATATTTTCTGAAAAACTATATCTTTTTTCTGAAAGACGGTTTAGTCGCATTTTGCGCATATATTTTAAAATTATTTTTTTTACCAATTTTAGGAAATTTATTTTAAAAAACAAAATTATTTTTTAAAATAATAATATCAAAATTATCCTAGGGTGAACTTTTGGGATTTTTCTAAAAAGGTTCATTTTTTGTTGAACAGTGAAAAATACCAAACTTTAATTGAAAACTACCATTTCATTTAAATTATTTATAATGTTAAATTATATTTTTAATTGTTTTTAAAGTAAAAATAGTTTTATTATATATCTATTAAACTAATTTAGGTCATTTTAATATTTTTAATGTTAAATTTTGATATAAAAACATTGTAAACTTTTTGAACATTTTCTCTTTGAAAACCTGCTTTCTTGTCTCATCTGTGGGATTAATTTTAAATTAAATTTTTATACTTATCTGAATTGAATTTGGAAAAATAGATTCCATATTTAGAATCATAATAATTTATATTTTATAATAAGTTCAACTTAATTTTTGACCAAAATGGATAGTGAAAACGATAAAAATTAATTACCGTAGTTAAGGTAAAAATAGATTTACTAGGGGTTAAACTAAAAAGATAAGATTTAAAATGACCTAAAAAATTATATAAAATATATTTAATGGAAATATTTAGATTTTATATCTTATATTATCGATAATGGTCCATTATTGGTGCCTTTTTACATGAAAAAATATGGGTGGAATTCATTATTTTCAAAAATTACAAGTGTGCCACTCACCTCACTTATAAAATGCCACCCCTCTCCTCCTCTCTTTACACCTTAAAAACCCATTTTTATCCAATAACTACCCAAATAAATTATATAATTCACTATTATCATCCTAGAATCATTATTTTTGGAATAAAACCGACCAAGGCCTTCGGTGAAAACTAAAAGAAGTTACCTAAAGAAGAGGTAACGTTCTTCAACGAGCATTTTTATATTATTTCTTCCACAAACACCTTAAATTATTATTAAAACCTGAATATATAATAAAATTAGTATATTAAATATACTGAGATGTAATTATTTTAACTTAATAACCTAAATATGTATCCTCTTCCATCAAATGGGTTACAAAATCATCATTCGTGTGTACGAAAGACTACAGCCTTGCAAACTGATGTCATTCATTTTTCCATTACCACCACTCACAATTGAGTATTATGATGTATATAAAGTATATATATGATATTTATAAAATTATTATAGCACTTGAGTCATTATATCATATATAATTTTTTTAATTTCTATTCCGTAGGGGATACAATAACATTGTTTTTGTGTATGACAGACTACCGCCTCACGAAGCGATGTGATTTGTTTTCACTGACACTTTACATGGAAGGTAATAAGGGTAAATATAATGAATATTTGTGATATAAATGTAAAAATTGTGATATTAATGAAATATTTATCATTCTAAAAATATAATATATCATTTTATTTCTTATATTTTCACTCACTGAGAAATGATAATGTCATTCTTGAACATGTGGATCACCGCCTTCATGAAGCGATGTGAATCTATTTTCATCACCAGACCACATGGATGATATATATAAGTATATTTAAAGAAATAATATGGAATTTATAATATTATTATCATTATTTAAAGATAAAATGAAACATACCTTCTTTCCATAATGATCATTGAAAAATGGAAATGTCACTCATGCATATGTACAACCTACTGTCTCCATTATTGTAACATAATTTATTTCTTAAAAAACATATTTCATGATTGGTATTAAAAGTATTATTAATATATAAATAGGATAAATATTTCATTATTATTATTATTTATATGTTTAAATATTGACATCTTTGACCATAGTCAACCTACCAAATTCATTTTTGACAAATAAGCCGAATATGGTAAAAAATACGATGTGGACTTAATTGATTAAGTAACTGTATAAAACATTGTAATAAGAAAAATAAAATTAAAAATAAACATGAAAAATTTTCTCAAGCAAGTAAATAATTAACATAAGTTTAATATTCTATAAGATAAAGACACATGTGACAAGTCTGACTCAAGGTAAGGGACTTCGTCTCAATTTTCTTTCATTGAGGCATATTTTGATGTTATACACCCATAATCTTTTACAAGATGTATATACAACCACTTTTATATTTTATATAATGAATCTATATATTCTCAAGTTATTTATAGTTTTTTAATGTTATTATTTATTAGGTATTATGATTCAAATATTTTCAAAGTGTTAAGGGACTTTTATTTTTTTTAAATATCTTTTAATGTTTTTCTTCCAACTCTTTCTTTTATATTTATATGTTTTTTAAATTATTTTATGAAAATTTTTATATGGACATAAAAGATTTATGAAGTATATTTAATTTTTCATTTTATTTTATTTTAAATGTTTTTCAAAAGAAATCTTTTTATGCATTTTATACAAAATGTTTTTGACAAATGACAAAGGAATGTTTTATTCTTAACGTACATAGCAAAAATGAACATTACATCACTATGGATGTTATTTTATTTATGGATTAATTTTCAATATTTGATGTTTTATTAAATTAAAGACCCTTTTAATTTTTTTTTGTGTATTTTGGTACTGAAAATGGATTTTTAAAAGAAATGGGTATTTTTATTTGAAAGTGTTTTTCATATGGGTTTAAAAGAGTTTTTCATAGGGATTTATGATGAAAAGGTACAAGAATAAAGTGTTTTATTCATGATATGTTACTTTAGAATTATATGAAATGGGTGAGACCAATACAACTTATATGAAGGGTTGATCCCCATTATAGCTCATGGGTGAGCCCAATATAGCTTATACAAAGGGTTGAGCCCCATTATAGCTCATGAAAAATAGGTAAGGTTGATAATGCTTATATGATTGGTGATCCCCACTATAGCTCTTCAATTCATAGGGTAATGATTATATTGGAATTTGGCCATAAGGTTATTCCAATTAAAATGGTTTTGAATTTTTTTTATAAATATGATGCCCTATGATACCAAAAGGGGGTTTTTAATTTCTTTTTTTGAGTTTAAAAAAAAATTTAAGAAAAAAATGTGTGTGTTTTTCATGTGAAAACGTTTTATTTCATACAATAAAAGAACATTGAAGGTAAAGGTAAATGTTATACAGGTTTTCTTGTTTTTCACTATAATAATGGTTTTAATTCTTTTTTATGTCCCTTACTAATATTTTTGGGAACATAAAAATTTTTAAAATGTTTTTTCATAGGGTTTAATAATGGGTAAAGGGAAAAGAAGTCAATTTAAAAGTCATGGATATTTTCCATGAAAAGAAATCAAGCTTTATTTTAAAACTTTTATATTATGGAAAAAACAGATACTAATCAGAAGTGTCTACTTTTTATTTTATGGTTTTGTTATGTATGAGTTATTTATTAATTCTCAAAAACTCTAAATCTAAAAAGATCCTCAAATAAAAGAGAATAAATTCTTAACTTAAAACTTAATATTATGTAATATTTAAGGCCAGGTACCTATAGTTGGTATAAAAGGATGGTCTAGATAACTTTAGATGTTATAATAATGTTAATATCATTCCCTTGAAATATTATACCATATGAATAAGTTGAAATTATATATCATTTTAATATTAACATTTTAATTTATCTAAACTATGTCTATTCATAATGGGTTTCTGTAGAGGAAATAGGGGAGCTGTAGTGGGAAGAAACTGAGATGAAAATATCCTTCCAAATCAGCATCCCAAGATGGTTAGAATTGGAATATAACAATTTTTTGTAATGATGGATCAGTTGGCACAAGCTATAAATGGTGGTGATATGCATGATAGATAGGAACCCGATCTACCTTGAAGGAACATGTCTATAGTGGATCATTTCATGAGGCAACATCCTCCATCATTCAGTGGATCACATGACCCTATAGTAGCTAAAGTATGAATCAATGATTTGGAAAAGATATTTGAAGTCATGGGATGTTCATAACATTAAAAGGTAACTCATTCATTTTTTGATTTTGTAAGTGCAGATGATAGATGGTGGTATTTGGTTAAGAATACTGAGTAGAAAGATGTCCTTGATGCTATGTAATGGAAAAAATATAATAATTTTTTTCTTGAGAAATATTTTCCTATGGTTTTTTGGATTTGGATTGAGAAATAATTCTTGTAATTAAGGAAAAAATAAAGATTCAGTGTCTGAATATGAAAAAGTTTTTACAATATGGTCAAGGTATGTTCTAGATTTTGTTTGAGACATTGATAGTAAAAATAATATATTTTACTTAGGATTAAAACTAATACTATGAAGAGATTTTGAAGCATGAAAATTTAAAAGTTATGAGAAAGTTGAGATGGATTTTTCCAAAACTTATTTTCCATGAAATGAAAAGATTAAAAAACAATCAATGCAGAAAGAAATGTAGAATCAACCAACTAAGAATCCTAGAGGTAAGACCCAAACATGTTCCAAGTGTGGTAAAGTACATTTTGGGGAATATATGTTAGGATCTGGAAAGTGTTACCAGTGTGGTAAGTTTGGTCACAAGGTTTATTAATATAAAGAAAAGAGTCCTGAAAAATCCAAGAATGTGATAACAGATGGCCAGTCAACAATAAGATGTTTTAGCTACAATGAGTTGGGACATTATTTTAATGTGTGTATAAAGTTACTAACTCAGGGTGGATACCATCATGATTAGAATAAAACAGGGGTAATGAAATCATTTGTTTCTTCTATAGTTTATGTTGGGTCATTTGGTGAAGTGGTGAAAACTCTGGGGAGCTTGGTATTTCTTGAAGGTTAATCATAATCTCAATTTCTTAGACACCCATCTTTTGATGTTTTAAGTAATGTAAATACTTTTGGATACATTTATTGAGTTTTTATAGATATTAGAAGTATATGTTTTAGTGTAAAATTTATTTAAGTAATAATGTATTTACATTTTATAGATATAATTTTTAAGGTATTGATAATCATTAAGGTTAATATGATCATTGATTACATTTTAATAATAGTCAAATAAGATTATTAGATTTTGTGAACAAGGGTTGTATTTAAAACCTTAGTAAAAAGGTTGTTAAATGATTAGTTTTATTTCAAGGATGTCCATCATTTTTTTGGGAATGCTATAGGAATTATATTAACATAGTTTATAAAAGGACAACCTATATACTGGGTGACGACCCATCACATCCGGTAAGGCCGTAGGGATTGAACCCATGACTGAAGGATGATAAGGGTTTAATGCCCACTATTAGCCTATGCTATGTCCTAGTTAATATGACATTATTTTTAGTTAAAATATTTTAAAAAATAAATATCAATTATGAACTTGTGGGGTTACTTTTGAGGTTTAGAGATTAATTTATTATATTGGATAACACTCGCAGGGCACGAGTGAGTTGGTTAAAGGCGGTGGCATCCTGTCCCCAAGGTTCTGGGTTCGAGTCCTCGCAAGGAAACACACACTATATGCTAGAAAACCACTCGTGGGCCCCTCTACCTTGTTGGGAACTGGCCTAAGCCCAAGGGTTGGCCACCTTGGGCCTCACTGGGGATGTGCGGTGTGCAGGTGGGCAGGCCAGACCAATACCTCGTTACCCATCAACACGTTTTCCCGTGGGGCACGGGTGAGTTGGTTAAAGGCAGTGGCATCCTGTCCCTGAGGTTCCGGGTTCGAGTCCTCGCAATGCAACACACACTATATGCTAGAAAACCACTCGTGGGCCCCTCTACCCTGTTGGGAACTAGCATAAGCCAAAGGGTTAGCCACCTTGGGCCTCGTTGGGGATGTGAGGCGTGCAGGTGGGCAGGCCAGCCCAATACCTCGTTACCCATCAACACATTTGCCAACGAGCCTGTACCCTAGTGGTACAAACTTCTTCTTGGAATCCAAAAGACCCAGGATCAAATTTGGGTAGGGACTAATTTCCGGGCACTGTAGAAGTACTGTAGCAGTGGCGGCGACACTGTAGCGGTGGAGGCATTATAGCAGGAACTATAGCGGTGGTGGTACTGTATCAGGTATTGTAGCAGCCCGGTACTGTAGAAGTACTATTCACTGAGGGGCTCTTTGGGCAAAAAAAAGGGCTTTCAAGCCTAGTATTCCAGCCACTTGACCTTGGGCCTTCAGGCTATGTTATGTGTCTCCCTCTAGCTAGTCTAAAAGAGGTCTTTTCTTTAAATAATAAAATGAGGATTCGACCCCAAAACTTTTAAAAAAAATATTATATTGGATAACTTGTGATAACCATAATAATTTTGGAAAATAGTTAGAGACATATGGAAATACATGTCACTCTTTTATGAATCTTATTATCGGTTAAAAGTGAATTTTAGTGCTTCATGCATAAAAAAATCATTTTGGATATTCATTTCTTAGAGTAAGGGATGAATTATAATTTTATTGAAGCACAACCAAAGGATTAAATTGTTATTATGAAATAGAAACATATCAAGTAAGTATATTTCCATATATTCTCAGATAGTAAAATAATTCCTCAACTTTAGGAAAATTATATTGAAACAAAAATATTATCCTACTATATTAATATTTGATGAATTAGATGGTCTTTTAAATCATTAAATATTTATAGTTTTGAGGCCCTTAACATTCCATTGATCATTCAATTGATTGTAATCAATGACCTCAATCACTCTCTATAATTATTTATGCTTTTATTCCATGTCCATATCTTCACTTTTTACCAATGTTATCCTACTTAGAAACGAAGTTATGTGTTATTCTATATGACCATTGTACTTCCATTTATCTCTTATTAATAGGATGTTTTATTAATCCATTTTACGATGTAGGTTTACAAAAAAAATATTTTCAAATTTTCATCCTTTAATTACAAAGATAAAGTTCAAATTGAGAGGATGTAATTTATTAAAAGGGGGAGTATGTAACACCCTGAGATTTTAAAAGAATAAAACTATGTTTGATAGAATAAAAAACATGAAACACTATAATTAAAAGATAATATAGCTCCCCAATATTTTATGATATATTTCTTTTTAAATAAATTTAATCTTTTTGATATCTTGAAATGTACACAACATCGAGTTTTAATGAAACATGATACTCTATTAAAATATTATTTTTTAAACATTACCAATATAACCTAACCATTAAATTAGAATGTATGAATAATAATAAATTATGAAAATTATATATTTTACAAATAAATAAAATTGATATTTATTAATTGTAGATAAAATTAGAACCATTTTAAAGAAAAAGAAATATTTTCTAAAAAACTATATATATATATTTTTTTTATAAAAGACGATTTATTTGCGCTTTACGCACATAATTTAAAATTAATTTTTAACAATTCTAAAAAAATTACTTTAAAAAATAAAATTAATTTTTGAAATAATAATATCAAAATTAACTTAGGGTTAATTTTTTTTATTTTTCTAAAAATTTTCATTTTTTATGAATAGTGAAAAATAATGAATTTTAATTGAAAATTGCCTTTTAGTTTAAATTATTTATAATGTTAAATTTTATTTTCAATTAGTTTTAAAGTAAAATTAGTTCAATTATATATCTATTCATCTGATTTATGTCATTGTAGTATTTTTCATATTGAATTTTGATATAAAAACATTGTAAACTTTTGAACATTTTCTCTTTGAAAACCCACTTTCTCATCGCGTCTGTAGGATTAATTTTAAAATAAAATTTTCCACTTCTATAAATTTAATTTGAAAAAATTTTATTTAATATTTGGAATCATAATAATTTATATTATATAATAAGTTAAAATTAATTTTTTACCAAAATGAATAATGAAAATAGTAAAAATTATTTACCGCAGTTAAGGTAAAAATGGATTTACCTGGGGTTAAACTAAAAAAATAAGGGTTAAAATGACCTCTAAAATATATTGTATAGACATATTTAAACATTATACATTGTATTATTGATAATGGTTATTTATTTTATCCTTGTAACATGAAAAAAACATGGGTGGAATTCATTCTTTTTAAAAATTACAAGTGTGTCACTCACCTCACTTATAAAAGGCCACTCAATCTTCTCTCTTCACACCTTTAAAACCCATTGTTTAAGAAAATAATTGTAAAAATAACTTCTATAAATCCCTAATATCATCCTATAAGCTTTATTTTTGTCTTAAATCTAACCAATTAAGGAATTTGGTGAAAACCAAAAGAGGTTACTCAAAGATGAGGTAATGTTCTTTAATGAGTGTTTTTATTTTATTTCATCCAACAACCCATTAAATTATTATTATACCATAATTATATAATAAAATAAGTATATTATATATAATTAGATTTTATTATGTTAATTTAATGACCAAAATAATTCTCTTATTCCATAAAATGGTTTATGAACTGATCATTAATGTGCACGGTGGACTATCATCTCACAAACCGATGTCATTCATTTTTCCATTACCACCTATCATGATTGGGTATGATGATGGATATAAAGTATGAATATGATATTTAAAAAATAATTATACCTATGGAGTAATTATATCATATATAAATTTTTTTATATTCCATTCCATTGGGGATATGATAATGTCATTTGTGTGTACGATTGATTATCGCCACACAAAGCGATGTAATTCATTTTCACTAAAGATTTACATGGAAGGTAATTAGGGTAAATATAATGAATATATGTGATATAAATAGTATAATTATGATATTAATGACATATTTATCATTATTAAAAGATAATATATCATTTTATTTCCTACATTTTCACTCACTAATAAATAATAATATCGCTCGTGAACGTGTGAACTACCACCTTCACAAAGTGATGTGACACTCTTTTCATCACCATACCACATGGATGATATATATATATATAAGTATATTTAAATAAATAATATGGTATTTATTATATTATTATAATTATTTAAATATAAAATGAAACTAAATTCTTTTTATAATGATCATTGAAAAATGGAAATATTACTCATACGTATGTACGACCTACTGTCTCCATGATTGTAACGTACTTCATTTCTAAAAACCATCTTTCATGATTGGTATTAAAAGAATAATTTATCTCTAAATATGATAAATATTTCATGATTATTATTCTGTATATGTTTAAAAAATGACCTCTTTGACCATATTCAAAATACCAAATTCATTTTTGACACATAAGCTGAATATGGTCAAAACATTTGATGTAAACTTAATTGATTAAGTAATCGTATAAAACATTGTAATAAGTGAAATAAAAGTAATAATAAACTTGGAAAATGTTATAAATAAAGGAAATAATTAATTTAAGTTATTATTCATAAATATAAATACACATGTGACAAGTCAGACTCATGGTAATGAACTTCTTCTCAATTTCCTTTCATTGAGGCATATTTAGATGTTATACACCTATAATATTTTACAAGGTACGTATACAGCCCATTTGACCTGTTATATCATGAGTTTATCTATTATAATTGTACTTATTGTTTTTTAATGCTATTCTTTCCTGGGGCTTATGATTCAAATATATCCAAAGTGATAAGGGACTTTTCTTTTAAAAAATAAAAGTCTCTTTTAATGTTTTCCTTCCAACTCTTTCTTTTTCATGTTGATGTTTTTACAATAATTTTATGAAAATTTTTATATGGAAATAAAATATTTATAAATTACATTTAATTCCTCGTTTTAAATTATTTTAATTTGTTTTGAAATGGAATCCTTTTATATGTTTTATACGAAACATTTTGACAAACAACAAAAGGAATGTTATTTTATTAACATACATGAAGACAACAAATTTTCCACCACCATGATCATTATTTAATTTTTGAATTCATTTTCAAGCTTTCATGTTTTCTTCAATGAAAAACCCTCTTTCCCTTTTGTAGGTTATTTTCGTAATAAAAATGGGGTTTTAAAAGAAAGGGTATTTTTATCCAAAAGAGTTTTTCAAAGGGTTTTATAATAAGAATGAGAAAGAATAAAATGTTTTATTAATGATATGGTACTTGAGAATTATATGAGATAGATGGGCCCGATACAACTTATATGAAGGGTTGATCCCCATTATAGCTCATGGGTGAGCCTGATATAACTTATAAGAAGGGTTGATCCCCATTATAGCTTATAAAAACAGGTGATCCCGATATATATTATACGAATAGTGAGCCTAATTATAGCTTTATAATGTATTGGGTAATGATTATATTGGAACTTAGTCATATGTTTATTTAAACTAAAATGGTTTTGAAAGGGTTTTATGAATATTATGTTCAAAGTGATCAAAAGGGGTTTTTAATTGCTTGTTATTTAAAGGTTTTATTTGAGAAAAACATATGTGTTTTTTTCATGTGAAAATATTTTATTTCATACACTTAAAGAATATTGAAGCTAAAGGTAAATTTTATACGAGTTTTCCTATTTTTAATTGTAGTAATGATTTTATTTATTTTTTATGTCCCCTACTAACATTTTTGTGATTATCCCATGTTTTAAAATTTTTTTCATAAGATTTAAGGACGGGTAAGGGAAAATAAAAGTAAATTTGAAAGCAATGGATATTTTCCATGAAAAAAATCATGCTTTATTTTAAAAGTTTTAAATTATGTTAAAAATAAATACTAATTGGAAGTATCCAATTTATATTTTATAGTTTTGTTATGTATGAGTTATAACCAAAATCTCTAAAACTCCCAAACTAAAAATATCCAAAAATTTAATATAATTAATTATTGACTTAAAAATGAACATTATTTATTTTTAAGGCAATTTCCTTATACATATGACATGTATCTCACAAATATAAAAAGCAATATGAAAATCCTTTACCTTAGGCCTCAAATTCCTTCATACATGTTCGAAAATATTATAAAATAAATATAGGTTTATTATCAATCTATTAAAAAACCATAATTATATATATAATACCATATATGATTTAGTTATGAACTTTTATTACTTATCTATTAATAATTCATTGTAAAATATATGTTTCAGGTAATAACTACTTTGTTTTTCATGTATGTTTTGATTTCGTATTTATGGTCCTTTAAATTTGATCATGGATCCATAATTTTAAAAATTTTAATTATTATATAAATATTATATATATTCATTATATATTTATTTATAGTAATATATTAAATTTATGTATAGAAAGTTAAATACATTGCTCATGGATACACTAGACCGTACAAATTCATGAACGCTGTTTCCATTTCTCCGACAGACGAAATGTAAGAAAGGTAAATAATATATCAACATTACAGAATAATTATTATTTTATATATAATATATATATATATCATATATATTCATTTAATCTATCATTATTACCATCCAAATAAAACAGAAATGAAAAACACATCACATCGGTTCGTGAGATGGTAGTACGTCATACACATGAGCGATGTTATTATTTTCCAACGGGTTGGAAGGTAAATAGTTAGATGTGATATTATAATCTCAAAATAATTTTAATGTCATAAATATCACATATATTCATTAAATTAATTCTTATTACCTTCCGTGTAAAGTGTTGGTGAAAAATGAGTCACATCGATTCGCATGGCGGTAGTCCACCGTACACATGAGTGACTCTATCGTATCCCCCAAGAAATATAAAGTAAAAAATTGGATCCATTTTTTACAAATTCAATTCACACAAGTGGAAAAATTTAATTTAAAATTAAACCCGCAGACTTAATGAAAAAACTTTTTTCCAAAGAGAAATTTCTCATATGTACATAAAGTTTTAGTATCCAAATTCAATATGGAATTGATTATATTGAAAAAAATAGATTGATAAATATATAATTGAACTAATTTTACTTTTTAAACAATATTAAATTTTTTTAAGTTTTTAAATGTTGTAAACGAAAAGACAATTCTTAATAAAAACAAATTTTTTCACTATTCACTAAAAAATTTATTTTTTTCAGAAAATTTTCAAAAATTCACTCCAAGATAATTTTTGATATATAGATTTAAAAAATAAAGTTTATTTTTCAAATACATTTTATAAAAGTGGTAAAATTACTTTTATTATTTGTTAACAAAATACAATATTTTTTTTTGAGAAAATAGTATTTGTGAAATATATAAATAATTTTTTAAAAATTAAGTAATTTTTATAAATTTGTTTTCTTTATATAAAACCATTATTCTTAATATTTTAAAAGTATTTATTACTATTCATACTGGTATGTTTAATGACTATGTTATAATGGTCTGGTTTAAATAATAATATTAATAATATATCACAGTTTGATAAAAAACGGTGCCGCGTGTAACACAAGCTAAACTCAGTGTTGTATGTAACACAAACTATTGAAGAAATTTAATTTATTTTCAAAAAATTAATTCATAAAAACTCAAGTTTTTACATTCGATGTGGCATGATATATAAAGGATGAAAAATGCTAAATAAAAAAAAGACCCTAATCACACATCACCATGCACCAAGTGAAAAATCTTCACTTACCACATCTAACAAGCCCAAAAAACCCTGATAACTAACCAATGAATCTGAATGGAACCTATAATAAACTTTAAATTTAAATAGGTATGATAAATAAATCCTTGTAGGTATCCTGCCCACACCCCATGCATAATATTTAAAAATAAATCCATTTTATGCAATTTTGAAATACTACTATAAATGTAAGTTTCCCAATTTTATTGAAAAATACTAGTATTATATTTTCATTTTAAACAATTCTATTTTAAACATATAAGTTATACATTTTAAATAAAATAGTCCTATGATCGCATAGCGATTCATTATTCAATTCCACCCTTACACCACTGTTTTAAACTAGTTTTGTAATAAATATTAAAAATATAATAATAAATTTCACTTAATGTTTTATTCAATGAATTAATTTTTATCACTTTTAAAAATAGAAATTATACTTTTTTAATATTTTCATTGAAGGTGGAGGTGATTTGGAGGCCCAGAGATCATCCAGAAGAAAAATGGGCCAAACTTCATGGCATCCCATTTACATTTGTCCACTGTTTTGAATAGTAATAGAGTTTTGTGAATCCAAATGGGATGAATTTTTTTGTTTCTCTCCAAAACATCATGCAATATAACTATTATTAAGGAACCAAATATTAATTCGGCCATTTGATGGCCCATCTGAACCATTCTATCGAGGGGACATAATCTGCCCGAATTGAAAAGTTTGTTCCGATCTTTTGACCATATCTCCCAATAAAGTTGTATAATAGAATCCAAATTAGATAGGGATACATTAAAGACGTCTTTAAACAACTCTTCTTTTTTGGTCAAGTCGTGATATGGCTTTCTACTATTCCAAAACTGAGACACAATTGGTATCTCAAAAACAGCATTCCCAAAACCATGTCTCATTTGGGCTACAAAAAGGCACCATGGGAACCTCATTTGGGAGTTTGTACAATGAGTGAAGTGCTGAAAATTTGGAGTTCCATAGGAGTCCTCTTTTAATCTTTGAATTTATGGAGGCCCCTATCCTCATAGGGGGGTCAATAATGAAGAAGGACTTCTGCCCGAGCTTCCTCCTCCACCCGATGTCGAGATAATCGGTGGGCGTTCGTTATGAGGGAGCTACACACATGTCAAGGGAGTTATAATGCATATATTAAATACTAGTTTGGAGTAATTTGGGTGTTAAAACATTTCTGTGTATGTATTTTACATACTTTTATATTTGAATTCTTGTTTTGATGCGTGTGAATGAGATGCTCTTAATTTCTAACCGATCTGCTTGAGGTTTTGAGTGCGTGAATTGTGTTGTTCCGATTGGGTAACACAAGAATCATTTTCTTACCCACTTTCTTGAGATTTCAATCTTATTTGGAATATCTTATTCCATACATAAGTTCTGGACCTTAACAATATGATTGTTATGTCACGTTTTGGTTCTTCAAGAAATGAAACAAAGGTTTAGGAATTAATCAGGATTCCAATTAATTTCGACCAAAGAATTATTCCAAACCTAAATTAATATCCAAGAATTATGAACTTTAAATTTTTTATTGAACTCACAATGAACCCTGTTATCTCATATTACTGTTATCTCATATTTTTCAAAACCTATTTAGTTTCTCAACTTTTAAACTTTAAATTAAGTAATTTCATCCTATAACTATTTTCAAACCCCCTATTATAGTACTTCTTATTAAAAACACACACTCTGAAACCACCAATGATCCTTGAGAGATGACCTAGGGTCTGCCCTCGACTATAAATCAACCTTAAAAACATAATAAATTTGATGTTTCATGACAACACGATCAAATTTTGGCTCCATTTATGAGGAGAGATTTAAAAGATTATGTTCAATTTGTCCACACCACCAAATAAGTGATCAACTTTTAATTAAGTATTTTTATGAAGGTTTAATTCCAATTGATCATAACATGATTGATGGTGTTGCAGGTGGTTCACTAGTGGATAAAACCCCAATCACTGTAAGGAACCTGATGAGAATATGGCACAAAACACTCAAAAATTCAGTACATGGTCCAGTGTACCCATTCGAGGTGTCCATGAGGTGAAAAGTACTGAATTAGAGAAGAAGGTGGACACGAAGTTTGAAGTGTTAAGTACCCTTTTACGACAACTCACTCTCTCCCAAGGGAAATCTCAATCTCCTCTTCCCATCCATTGTAGAATCTACTCTTCTAACACCCATTATTCTGAACAATGCCCCCAATTAAGAGAAACTTCTAAGAGTTGTGAGACAATCTTTCTAGGCCGCCCCTATAACCAACCCTTTAGGCAAGAACCATACTATCCATCCGACTCTAGGTAGAAAGAAAACCAAGATTATAGACAAGGGCGGTATTCAAACCCGTCTCATTAACCATGGAACCAACATGGTCAGAGTAGTCATCCACCACCACCACTCAGAAATCCTCAACCACCCCAAAGGCCTTTCCAACTGCCCCCTCCAAAACCTGATTCTATCCTAGAATATATTATGAAACAAATGACTTCTAACAATCTCCAATTCCAACAAACCACCCAGGAGGCCATACAAGACCTCAAAACCCAATTAGGCTAACTAGCTAACTCAGTGGGTGAAAAACAAATTCACGGGTCATGTAAACTACCATCTCAACCATTATTCAACCCTAGAGATAAAGGAATTGTTAGTTCCATCACCCTTAAAAGTGTTAAATATATGAATACTCTATTAGAGTCATCTCCTCTTGGGGAAACCTCCATCCAACCATTAAAAATGTTACAAATGTTGAAAATCCTTGTCCTGAGAAAAGCCCTTCCAAAGGAAAGAGTGTGTATTTTGACGAGTCACCTAGCCCAACCATTACTATTCCATTTCCCCAAAGGGCCACCCAACCAAGAAAACAAAAGGAAACTGAACTTGATAAGAAAATATTGGAAACTTTCAAAAAAGTTCAGGTTAACATCCCCTTGATTGATATCGTGAAGCAAATTCCACGGTACACCAAGTTTCTAAACTAGATGTGTACACACTGAAGTTGTAGTACCCTCGGTTTCTAGTATGTAACCCTTACTTGATGATTTTCATGGTTTTAAAGTTAAGGGTGTTTAATGGGAGAGTCAATAGAACTTGGAATGATGTTTTGAGGTAAAGGGGAAGTCACACGGGCGGTGCACAATTTGTCTAAACTGTGTGGCCAAACCGTGCGCAGTGGGTCTTGGAGGCAATAGCTTCCACATAGTCGATGCATGGTTTTTCTAACCGTGTGGCCAAACCATGCGAGAAGGGCGGTCGAGGTAGTAGCTAAAGCACGGTTAGCACATAGTTTTTCAAACCGTGCGAACTAACCACGCAAGCACTTAAATGAGATCCTTAAATTGTGTATCTCACACGTTTTTGACTCTAAATGCCTCATTTAAGCTCCTAAGCGTCCCTAACTGGGGATTTTGGTTCTTTTAAGGTCAAGGAGGGTTCTCCCATAATTCAGGAGGTGATTCAAAGTCTTCTCTTGGCGAATCAAAGCCGGATTCTTGAGGTATGTGATCGTTATTGATCGGTTTCTTAGATCTACTTAGATCTTCTTCTCCTCTTCTCTCGGTTTCTTAGATCTATGCATGTTATGGGTATATCATAGGGTGTGGATTCCAAATATGATGATATTTGGCCTTGGTTGTGTTAGGAGAAGAGATCTAAGGAGAATTCTTGGAGAATCGACCCGGTTTTCTTGTGTGTTCTTCGTTCGTTGGGGTTTTTGTCAAAACCTTTGAGGTAGGAGGATTCACTCTCAACTCCTCTTTCTAGAATTGATTGGCTTAGATTCAAATTGGTTTATTTGAATGGATTTGATTGTGGAAATCATAGAATAAATCTTCTTTTGTGATGATTTATGGTTTTGATGAGATTGTGAAACCTTGGTGAATTGTTGTGCAAAGTGATTTGGATTATTGAATTTAAAATGTTGATTTTGAATTATGGATTTTCTGAAATTGTAGATGGTTTGATGAAAAATGGGTTTTCAATAAAAAGGGTGTTTTATTGAAATGGTTTGAGATTGAAATGACGTCGATGGATTTGGTTTTCAATAAAAAGGGAGTTTTATTGAAATGATTTGGAATTGAAATGGTTAAGCATTGGAATGGTTTGAATTGGTTGAACACACTTGGTTTTTGACATGATGGTTGTGTGTGTTCATGGTAATGTGGGATGGGTAAGGGTTAGGAGTCTCCACCATCAGTTTTGGGATGGATAAGGGTTAGGGATCTCCCCCGTCAAACATTCATATTGCATTCGGGATGGATAAGGGTTATGGGTCTCCCCCGTGAATCATTCATGTGCATTTGGGTTAGATAAGGGTAAGGAGTCTCCCCCATCATGGTTGGGATGAATAAGGGTTAGGGCTTCTACCCTCTTCCAGGTATCATGCATGGTAGGTTGCATGAGTTTGTGGAATGGTTTGGATGTGCCAAAAAGGAATGTTTGTGAAATGGTTCTTAATCTTGTTTGGTTATTTTTTTGGAAAAATAACTTGTTGGAAAATTGGTTTCAATTTCTCTTGGAATGCCTTTGGTTATGAATGGTTTTGGAAACTTGTTTATATTTAGTTATAAACTACTTTTGAGAAAATGTTTTATATAAACTGTTTTTATATTGCATTCGGATAAGGGTTAGGGGTCTCCCCCATCAGTTTTGGGATGGATAAGGGTTATGGATCTCCCCCATCAAACATTTATATTTCATTCGGGATGGATAAGGGTTAGGGGTCTCCCCCATCAGTGTTGGGATGGATAAGGGTTAGGGATCTCCCCCATGAATCATTCATGTGCATTTGGGTTGGATAAGGGTAAGTATTCTCCCCCATCATGGTTGGGATGGATAAGGGTTAGGGCTTCTACCCTCTTCTAGGTATCATGCATGGTAGGTTTCATGAGTTTGTGGAATGGTTTGGATGTGCCAAAAAGGAATGTTTTTGAAATGGTTCTTAAGCTTGTTTGGTTATTTTTTTGGAAAAATAACTTGTTGGAAAATTGGTTTCAATTTCTCTTGGAATGCCTTTGGTTATGAATGGTTTTGGAAACTTGTTTATATTTAGTTATAAACTACTTTTGAGAAAATGTTTTATATAAACTGTTTTTATATAAATGTGGCTAACTCTTCTATCCTAGTGGCGTGAGTAGGAAAGTCATTGGGGAAAACCTACTGATTTTTATACTCACCCCTAATTGGACACGTTGGTGCTTTTGCAGATATCGTATCCAAGGATACAGGTAAAGGTAAATCATCTTATTACAAGTGGCTCATGGTGATGCTTGGGAGATATTGTGGAGCTTGGAGCTTATGGAGCACAGAGTCTTAGTGTCTTTGAGAGTCTTGAGTTGTTTATCTGTTGTGCACTTTGATGCTTAGCTTGGTCTTCCACTGTTGTGTACTCTGATGTAATTTGATATGAATGAAGTGTTTATTGGTATTTCATTTGTTCATTCATCATATAGTGAATGTTTGGTTATGGTTGGTTTATGGGTTTATTTCTTAAAGGGTAAATCATCCCCCACTTATACTTGAAACCCTTTGGCATTTATTGCCATCCTTTGGCGCCTTGGGGCTGTTGCTTAAGGACTAGTACTGACTCGTTGTACTCTCAATCCAATGAGAATTTTAGGGTCATTACAAATGGCATTAGCTTGTTCGGTCCTTGCCTAACAAGTGGTCATTGATGTTCTTGGTCTTGGAGTTGAAATTCATTCTTGTCTATTCCTTGGCTCGAAATCTTAGACAGGAGTAGGATTTTCAGAACTTGAAATGTATTGCATAAAAGGACGTAGCTAACCCATTTCTGCTGAACTTAAAGTTACTAGGGTGTTGGGTACATAAGTGTTTTGGATACACTTCTAGAATGTTAAAAATCTCATTGTCATTGGTTTAGCCAATGAGATGCGCATGACATGCATTATAGAGGAATGACTTTCCACTATGATTTCATATCTCATTATGAGGAGTGAGTAAGGATTTTGTGCAAGGTGAGAATTTTTGAAAAATTTAGAAATTGTTTTCAAGTGAAAGTTTTTGAAAACAGGGTATTTGGTGTATTTTGAAAATGGGTTGATTTTCAAAAATCACGTTGAATGTTTTCAAAAATGTTTGAACATGGGAAAAAGGTTGTTTTGAGAACAATGTTGTGATATATGATGTGATAGAATTTTAATGCTAAGCCATCAATTTCTAGAGAGTGAGATTGACGGAGTTTGTTGTTGGTTTAGAAAATGGCACCCAGTAGGCGTCGTCAAAACCAAAATGAAGAAGCTATGGAAAATGTAGTTGCACCAGAACCACGTGTGAACCAAGAGCTGGTTCAGATTATTGTCTAGGATTTTCATGCTATGGATACGGGGAACTGGAGGAATGAACCATGGCATGTGGATCATACCATCTAGTTCATGAAGCAGAATCCACTGAACTTTCAGGGTGATGCTGAACCCAAGAAGGCAGAGGTGTGGATAAGTAGGATGAATCATATCTTAGATTTCATCGTCACACTAGTAGAACTAAAAGTAAAGTTGGTGACATATATGCTCAAGGAACTTGCATGTCAGTGGTGGGATTTAGAAGTGAAGGCTAAATTGGATGAAGGCCTTACATGGGAGGATTTTGAAGAATTTTTCAACAAAAAATTCTATCCTCACACGTTCAAGATCCAGAAAATGACAAAATTCTTCAGCCTGAAACAAGAGAGTCTCTCTGTCACAGAGTATGTGGCCAAATTCATGAATTTAGTCCATTTTGCACCAGAGGTTGTGACGAGTGCGTCGTTGAAGGCACACATCTTCGAATCAGGGCTAAGAAAGGAGATTTGATCAAATATTGCGGTGCTCTGTATTATGGATTATACAGAGATGGTGAACAAAGAGACTATTACTGAACGTGATATCTCAGGATCGATAGGAGGAGGGATGATGATACCTACGGGAAATAGTGGAAACTCAACCTATGGGAAGAAGAGGAAAAGGGACACCTATTTCCATAGTGCGAGTGCAAATCATAACCAGACGGTGGGATTAGTGAACCTTCCTCCATGACCCCAAAGCAAAGCAAGTTTTTTTCAATGTGGTTCGCTTGACCACAAAAGGTGAGATTGTACGGTGCAACCTAGAGCATGTCACAATGGAAAGCAGATGGGGAATCTATAGCGCTATTGTAGGAATACACCGAGGTCAGGGGCACATGACACTCCTCAGGTGTCACAAGCATCATATGCTTCGATAGGAAGAGGACAACAGAATCAGACTCATCAACATAACAGAGATAGACATGGTGATTCTCGAAATGCCATGAATCCTCAACTAGGAAAATCTCAGCAAGGCAATAAGGAGAATAGTGTAGCAACACAGCAACTGTATAGAGCTGAGCAGATGATGGTCGATGATCAGGCTGGACCATCTATGGTGAGAGGTACAATTATTTTGAATTCTACCCTTGTGCAAGTGATCTTCAATACTGGTGCATCACATTCCTTCGTTCCTTCTCGTGATGTTGACTTGGTATGTTTAAAACTGGAAATGATGCCTTCTGTTTTGAAACTAAAAACTCCTCTTGGTGAAAGAGAATGTCAATCCTTTGTGTGTAGAGCATGTGAAATAAATTTTGATGGAGCTGAGTTAAAATGGGACTTCTCGATGTTGGACATGGATGTCTATGACGTAACCCTGGGTATGGATTGGTTGAAAATGTTTAAGGATCACATCTACTATTATAGGAGAACGATTAGTTTCACGAATGAGGACAACATCAACCATCTATTCAAAGGAGAGAGGATGGAAAAGAAATGTGCAAAGAGCTTGTTGGTACCAATGGTGGGAACAATCTCTCAATAACTGGCAACGTTGAATTTGGCATCAATGGAAGAGATTGAGGAAAATAGTTTTCCAGCTGTTGTGGATCAATTTCCAAATGTCTTTCCCAATAACTTCTCATGGTTACCACCTCTAAGGGAAGTGGATTTTATGATTGATCTCCTTCTGGGGACCAGTCCTATTTCCATTCCGTCTTATCGGATGGAACCAACAGATTTACGGGAATTGAAAGTGCAGTTAGAGGAGTTGGAAAGCAAGGGTTTCATTCAACCAAGTACCTCTCCATGGGCAGCACCATTGTTGTTTGTGAATAAGGAAGATGGAACTCTTCGACTGTGTGTTGATTATCGTAAGCTTAACCAAGTTACGATAAATAATAGATATCCACTTCCACAAATTGATGATCTATTAGATCAATTAAAGGGATCTCAGTGGTTCTACAAGATTGACTTGTGATCAGGATATCACCAATTACGAGTTCTGGAGGAGGATATTCCAAAGACATCTTTCAGAAGTAGATATGTCCACTACAAATATGTAGTCATGCCTTTTGGTCTAACAAATGTACCAGTAGTCTTCATGGATTTGATGAATCAGATATTTCAGTGATATCTGAATTCTTTTGTTGTGGTGTTTGTGGATGATATCTTGGTGTATTCAAAGACAAGGGCTGATCATGAGGGGCACCTGGAAACAGTTTTACAAATCTTGAGAGATCATCATTTGTATGCCAAATTATCAAAGTGTGATTTTTGGATACAGGAAGTACGTTTCCTTGGCCATGTATTTTCTGATAAAGGTGTTTCTGTTGATCCTGAAAAGATAGAAGCTGTTATCTCTTGGAAACCAATGAATAATGTGTTCAAGATACGTAGTTTTCTTGGTCTAGCTAGTTACTACCGATGCTTTGTGTGTGATTTCTCACAACTAGCTTCACCAATAACGGCTCTGACTAAGAAGAATGATCTCTTCCAATGGATGGAAGAATGTCATAAATCCTTTCAGGAACTAAAAGTTCAGCTTACATTGGCACCTATCTTAATCTTTCCAGAATCAGGATAGGGGTATGTGGTGTATTGTGATGCTTCAGGATCAGGGTTGGGTTGTGTTCTCATGAAAAGAGATCATGTGGTTGCTTATGGTTCAAGGTAGTTGAGAGTGCATGAGAAAAATTACCCAACACATGATTTGGAGTTGGCTGAAGTCTTCCATTCTTTGAAAACATGGAGACATTATCTCTTTGGTGAGAAATTTACTGTGTTTACAGATCAAAAAATCTTGAAACACATTTTCTCACAATGAAGTTTGAATTTGAGACAAAGGAGGTGGATGGAGTATCTCCAGATGTTTGACTTTGACTTGATGTACACACCAAAAAAAGGGAATTTTGTGGCAGATGCATTGAGTAGAATGTCATATGCTCAGTTGGAGAAAGAAGCTTCAGACGAATGGCAGTTGATGTCGGTCTTAGCCGACATGCATATGGAATGTGAAGACCGAGGTGATGTTGTTTTTTTCTTTTCAGCTACACTTGTTCCTGATTTAGTAAATATGATCAAAGAAGCACAAACATATGATCTAGAATGTATGGTTGTAAGTTCAAAACTCAATGGTCGGGAGACCATTGATGACTGGAAACTTAATGGGGGTTTAGTTTTGTGTTTTAGATATCGGATGGTTGTACCTATCATTTTTTAGGAACAACTCCTTCATGCTTATCACCATTCAAGATGGGCTGTACACCCAGGTACAAAAAAAGATGTATAAGGCATTAAAGGCACATTTTTGGTGGATTGGTGTGAAAAGGAAGGTAGCCAATTTTGTCTCACGGTGCTTAACTTGTCGGCAGGTTAAAGCAGAGCATCAGAGACCAGCTAGTATGTTAAAATTTTTACCTATCCCAGTGTGGAAATGGGATCAGATAACAATGGATTTTGTTATAGGTCTTCCAAGAACGGTCTGGAAACACGATGCCATTTGGGTGATAGTGGATCGTCTAACCAAGTCGGCCCATTTCATCCCTATTCGTGAAACTCATATGGTGGAAGATCTTTCAAAAATCTATATCTGAGAAGTGGTAAAGAGGAATGGTGTACTAGTGTCTATAGTCTCAGATAGAGATCCAAGATTCACATCTCGTTTATAGAAATCATTACAGCAAGCCCTTGGAACTCAGTTGACTATGAGCATGACGTATCATCCTCAAACGGATGGGCAATCCGAGCAGATGATACAAACTTTGGAAGATATGTTGCAGGCATGTGTAATGGATTTTGGTGGCTCATGGGAGGAGCATATACCCTTAGTGGAGTTATCATACAATAACAGTTATCAAGCCTCAATATGCATGGATCCATTGGAAGCATTGTATGGGCGTCCTTGTCGTTCTCCACTATGCTGGGTGGAAACTGGTGAAACTTCACTAGTTGGGCCGAGCCTTGTACAAGAAATAATAGAGAAGATTCATTTGATTAGAAAGAGGATGGAGATGGCTCAGATTCATCAGAAATATTATGCAAATCACCATCGAAGACCGTTGTCATTTGCTGTGGGTGATCATGTCTTCTTGAGGATCTCTCCAAGGCTTGAACATCATCGTTTTGGGAAGCAGGGCAAGTTATCTCCTAGATACATTTTCCCCTTTGAGATACTAGAATAGGTTGGAGAGGTGGCATATCGGTTGGCATTATCACCATAGTTTAGTTTGATGCAAAATGTGTTCCATGTATCTCAATTGAAAAAGTATCAGCCTGATCCTGACCATGTGATTAGATGGGATCACGTTGAACTAGAGCTGAATGCTTCTTTGATACATATCCCAGTACAGATTGTGGATAGGAGAGAGAAACTCTTGCGTGAAAAAATCATCGGTCTACTGCGGGTTTTATGGCAGCATGGTCAAATTCAGGAAGGGACTTGGGAACGTGAAAAGGAAATGAAAGAGCAATGGCCGAAACTCTTTCAGCTGGGTGGAGGTTTTCTATTTTCTGAGGATGGAAAGACCAATGGTGGGGAGAATTTAGTACCCCCAATTTCTATTATGTAACCCTTACTTAATGATTTTCATGATTTTAAAGTTAAGGGTGTTTAATGGGAGAGTCGGGAGAACTTGGAATGGTGTTTTAGGAAAAGGGGAAGTCGCATGGGTGGTGCACGGTTTGTCTAAATCATGCAGCCAAACCATCCGCAGTGGGTCTTGGAGGCAGTAGATTCTGCACGGTTGGTGCACAGTTTTTCTAACTGTGCAGCCAAACCGTGTGAGAAGGGTGGTTGAGGCAGTAGCTAACGCACGGTTAGCGCACGGTTTTTCAAAACGTGCGAACTAACCATGCGGGAACTTAAATGAGATCCTTAAATTGTGGATATCACACGTGTTTTCCTCTAAATGCCTTGTTTAAGCTCCTTAGTGGCCCTAAATTGGGATTTTGGTTCTCCTAAGGTTAAGGAGCATTCTCCCATCATTCTGAAGGTGATCCGAAGGTTTCTCATAGAAAATCAAAGCCAGATTCTTGAGGTATGTGATCGTTCTTGATCGGTTTCTTAGATATACTTATATCTACTTCTCCTCTTCTCTCATTTTCTTAGATCTATGAAGGTTATGGGTAGATCTAAAGGTTTGGATTCCAAATATGATGAGATTTGGTCTTGGTTGTGTTAGGATAAGAGATCTAAGGATAATTATTAGAGAATCGACATTTTCTTGTGTGTTCTTCGTTCGTTGGGGTTTTCATCAAAACATTTGAGGTAGGAGGCTTCACTCTCAAATAATCTTGCTATAATTGATTGGATTAGATTCAAATTTGGTTTATTTGAATGGATTTGATTGTGAAAAGCATAGAATAAATCTTCTTTAGTGATAATTTATGGTTTTGATGAGATTGTGAAACCTTGGTGAATTGTTGTGCAAAGTGATTTGGCTTGTTGAATTTAAAATGTTGATTTTAAATTATGGATTTTCTAAAATTGTAGAAGGTTTGATGAAAAATGGGTTTTCAATAAAAAGGGTGTTTTATTGAAATGGTTTGAGATTGAAATGACATTGATGAATTTGGTTTTCAATAAAAAGGGAGTTTTATTGAAATGATTTGGAATTGAAATGGTTAAGCATTGGAATGGTTTGAATTGGTTGAACACACTTGGTTTTTGACATGATGGTTGTGTGTGTTCATGGGCATGTGGGATGGGTAAGGGTTAGGAGTCTATCCCATTAGTGTTGGGATGGATAAGGGTTAGGGATCTCCCCTGTCAAACATTCATTTTGCATTCGAGATGGATAAGGGTTAGGGGTCTCCCACATCAGTGTTGGGATGGATAAGGGTTAGGGATCTCCCCCGTCAAGCATTCATGTGCATTTGGGTTGGATAAGGGTAAGGAGTCTCCCCCATCATGGTTGGGATGGATAAGGGTTAGGGCTTCTCCCCTCTTCCAGGTAGCATGCATGGTTGGTTTCATGGGTTTTTGGAATGGTTTGGGTGTGCCAAAAAGGAATGTTTATGAAATGGTTCTTAAGCTTGTTTGGTTATTTTTCTAGAAAAATAACTTGTTTGAAAATTGGTTTCAATTGCTCTTGGAATGCCTTTGGTTATTAATGGTTTTAGAAACTTGTTTATATTTAGTTATAAACTGCTTTTGAGAAAATGTTTTATATAAACTATTTTTATATAAATGTGGCTAACTCTTCTATCCTACTGGTGTGAGTAGGGAAGTCATTGGGGAAAACCTACTGAGTTTTATAATCACCCCTGATTTGGCACATTGGTTCTTTTTCAAATGTCATATTTCGAGACATAGGTAAATGTAAAGCATCTTATTACTAGTTCCTGGTGATGCTTGGGAGATTTTTTGGAGTTTGGAGCTTGTGGCGCACGGAGTCTTAGTGTCTTTGAGAGTCTTGAGTTTTTTATCTTTTCTGCACTTTGATGCTTAGTTTGGTCTTCCGCTGTTGTGTACTCTAATGTAGTTTGATATGAATGAAGTGTTTATTGGTCTTTCATTTGTTCATGCATCATATAGTGAATGTTTGGTTATGGTTGGTTTATGGGTTTATTTCTTAAAGGGTTAATCGTCCCCCACTTGTACTTGAAACCCTTCGGCATTTATTTCCAGCCTTTGGTGCCTTGGAGATGTTTCTTAAGGCCTAATAATGACTCATTGTACTCTCAATCCAATGATAATTGGTGGGTAATTACAGAAGTTGACTTCAATGTGATGAGAAAGTGAGCTTGGGGAGGAATGTTTCAGTATTGATAGAGCCATCAATTCCCACCAAGTGCAATGATTCTAGAGCATTCTCAATTTTTTGCATGATAGGGGAGTATTCTTTTTCTAATTCTATGATTGATTTAGGTGCTTCTATAAATGTGATGCATCACTCCATTCACTCTACATTGCAGGTCGGGGAACTAAAGGCCTCTGGAATTTTTGTTCAATTGGCTAACCAGAGTACCACACACCCCTCTGGTGTGTTAGAGGATGTTCTTTTGAGGGGTCAAAATTTAGTTTTTCCTGCTGACTTTTATATGCTTAAAATGGAGGATTATAGGATAAATGGACATGCCCCAATTATATTGGGGATATCCTTCTTAAAAACTTCCAAAACAATAATTAATGTTCACAATGGTACATTATCTATGGATTTTGGTGGTGACATTGTCCACTTAAATATCCTTGATGCCATGAAGCACCCCTCATAAGAAAATTCCTCTCCCTCTATTAATTCTATAGATGTACTCCCTTCCCTTGAAAAAACATCATTTCATTCCCATGACCCCCTTTCTGAGTTTTCTTCATTGATAGAAATTCTAGGAAATGATTCATGCATTGATTGTTGTAGTGGTCTATAAAAGTGTCATGCATGTTCATTGATTGGTGATTTCTTTAACACTGAGGATCTAATGATCATTGTTGATACTACTAAGCTTGTAAAAGCTCATTCCTCATCCAAGGATGATAGCATTGAGAAGTTAGATGAGATCAGTGACCTATCACTTTCACACACACTCCCATCAATCCAAAATCCACCTGAATTGGAACTGAAACAACTACCTCAAGATTTAAAATATTCATATCTTGAGAATGGAAACAAGTTTCCTGTCATCATTGCTAGTTCACTCCCTCCTGAACAAGAATTGCGACTGCTTGAACTTTTGAGGGAGTATAAACAAGATTTGGGATGGACACTTGCTGAAATTCCTAGTATTAGCCCATCAATTTGTACACATAATATTTTATTAACTGATGAGGCTAAACTAGTGATCCAGCCACAAAGTCGACTGAACCCACACCTCCTAGAAGTTGTGAAAAAGGAGGTAATAAAATTATTGGCTGCTGGAATCATTTACCCCATCTCTGACAGCCAATGGGTCAGTCCCATTCAAGTAGTTCCTAGAAAACCTAGCCTTACAATAATCAAAAATGAAAACAATGAATTGGTTCCAACTCATGTGCAGAATAGTTGGCATGTCTGTATAGACTATCACTGACTAAACCAACACACTAGGAAGGACCATTTCTCTTTGCCATTCATTGACCAAATGCTAGAGAGGATTGCGGGTAAGTCCCAATACTATTTCCTTGATGGATATTCTGGATACTTTCATATCCATATTTCCCCCGATGATTAGAAAAAGACAACCTTCACTTTCCCCTTTGGAACATTTACATATAAGAGGATGCCATTTGGTCTGTGCAATGCTCTGGGTAATTTCCAGCGATGCATGGTTAGTATTTTTCAAATTACCTAGAGAATTTCATGGAAGTTTTCATAGATGATTTCACTATTTATGGATCATATTTTGATGAATGTTTAAGTAGTATTGGTTAAGTCCTACATCGCTGTATTGAAAAGAATCTTTTATTAAATTATGATAAATGTCATTTCATGGTGCGACAAGGTATAGTTTTGGGGAATTTCATTTATGGGGATGGTATCCAAGTAGATAAATCAAAATTGGATTTCATTTCTTCCTAACCATTCCCCAAAATTGTATGGGATGTGTGGTCTTTCCTTGGTCATGCTGGATTTTACCATCGTTTCATTCATGACTTTAATAAAATTGAACTCCCCTTCTCCCGATTACTCAAAAAAGAAAAAGGATTTGTTTTTTGATAAATAATGTGAGGAAGATTTTAATAAGTTAAAATGGAGTCTCACATCACCCTCAGTAATCCAACCACCTCGGTGGGATTTACCATTTGAGCTCATGTGTGATGCCTCTAACTATGCAGTTGGGGCAGTCTTGTCACAAAGGGTCGATTGAGCTGCACATGTCATTGCCTATGCCTCACATAATTTGGACCCTGCCCAAGAAAACTACACCACAACTAAAAAATAATTCCTTACCATTGTGTTTTCCTTGGACAAATTCAGGTCATACCTTTTGGGGTCCAAAGTCATCTTGTTCTCAGACTATACAGCCCTCCGGTATCTCCTTAAGAAATTAGAAGTCAAGCCGCATCTCATTCGATGGATGCTCCTCCTTCAAGAATTTAACCTAGAAATTAGAGATAAAAAAGGAGCAGAGAATGTGGTGGCTGACCATATTAGTAGGATTACCCCATCCACAGACATTGACTCATCCCCCTGTATTCCTATAAATGATATGTTTCCTGATGAGAAATTGTATCAAGTGCAAGATTCTATTCCTTGGTATGCTGAAATTGTAAATTATTTGGTAGCATCTTTCATTCCTACTGATTTCAAAAAAAAACCAAGCCAGTCGTCTAAAACATGAGTCTCATTGGTAAATTTGGGATGACCCCTACCTCTGACACACATGTAGTGATTAAGTTTTTAAGTGTTGTGTTCCTGATAGTGATTTTCAGTCTGTCCTTCGATTCTGTCACACTCTTTCATGTGGGGGCCACTTTGGTCCCCAACGGACTGCTTGTAAGGTCTTTGATTCTGGTCTCTTTTGGCCAACACTTTTCAGGATGCCCATGATTTTTTCAAATCTTGTCCTCACTGTCAAAGAATAGAAAATGTCTCTAAAATAAATGAAATTCGATAACAACTGTTGCTCTTTCATGACATGTTTGATGTTTGGGGAATTGACTTTATGAGTCCATTTACCAATTCCTTTGGAAACTTATACATTCTTTTGGCAGTCGATTATGTTTCGAAATGGGTAGAGGCCCGAGCCACAAGGACAGATGATTCCAAAATAGTTGTAGAATTTTTGAGAACTCAGATCTCTTATAGGTTTGGATTACCTAGGATCATTATTAGTGACCAGGGTTCTCATTTCTACAAATGAACAATGCAATCACTTTTGTGTCAGTATGGGGTCAGTCATAGAGTGTCTAATGCATATCACCCATAGACCAATGGTCAAGCTGGGGTGTCAAATAGAGAGGTAAAACAGATTCTTGGAAAAATGGATCAACCCAATAGAAAATATTGGAGTCTTCGACTTGATGATTCATTATGGGCCTACTGTACTATTTTCAAAACTCCCATTAGAATGTCACCCTATTATCTTTTGTTTGGAAAGAGTTATCACTTGACTGTTGAGATTGAGCATTGGGCCTACTAGGCCATCAAACAATGAAATTTTAATATTTCTGGTGCAGGTTCTCAAAGAAATTTGTAGATTCAAGAGTTGGAGGAAATGAGAAGAGATGCATATGAAAACTCTAGGATTTATAAGAAGTGAACCAAGGCTTCCCATGACCATCTTATACTTCATAGTTAGTTCTACATTGGGCAGAAGGTCCTCCTTTATAATGCAAGGCTGGAGTTTTATCCAGGTAAGATTCGTTCCTGCTAGTTTGGCCCATAAAATGTTATTAATGTATCTCCATTTGGTGTTGTTTAGGTTCAAAATGAAGAAACCAAGAAAACCTTCACTATCAATGGGAAGCGGCTGAAGCACTTCCATGAAGCCCTTCTAGAGTTCCCGATGGAGGAACTCTATGTTCAAGAAGCAACATATTAGTGAAACACACCATGTTTTATCCTTCTCACATTCTCAATTATTATAGTGAGGACACTGCACATTCTAGGTTTGTGGGATGGGTACATTCCTAGGTTAGTTAGGAATTTTCATCGTATTTTTTTATTTCTTCTCTTTTTCACCTTCTTTATATTATTTTCACTTTTACCTATCTTGTTGAGTTCATTAGGATTTTCATCATCTTTTTTATTTCTTCTCTTTTCACCTTCTTTATGGTATTTTCACTTTTCCCCATCTTGTTGAGTTCATTAGGATTTTCATCTTCTTTCTTATTTCTTCTCTTTTTCGCCTTCTTTATGGTATTTTTACTCCCCCCCCTTTATGGTCACCAAATCATGGAACATACTGAAAATGAATGTTGAAATTTTTGATTCAATGTTGATTTAACATTTGATAAAAAAACCTATCTCTATTTTGGATTGAATTTTTGTATGAATTTAACATCTGGGAGTTATTTTTAGTGAATTGGTTTTCTTTCAATGATATTTATGGTTTTATCACTGTAAACCATTTCCGATGATTGATGACCCTTGTATGAGTAATTTTTGTGAAAATTATGTCACTAATATCTCAACACATTTTTTTGCACCAAAACAAAAAGTGTGAATATTTCTTACTTAACATAAGGTAAATATATGTTAGGTTAATATTTTTCAGCTTTAAATTATATTTCCATATGTTCGTTCCTTATCTGATCTGTTTCATTATTGTACTATATTGACCTATGTGTGTGTACCTAATATCCAACTGTTGTACGACCTCAAAAAAAAATTGGGTTGTGTCTTAGGAAGGTCAAAAACCACTCCTCATCAACCTTTTATCTTGTTATAACTATTGCAATTAGTGTCGTGAGGAGATCAAACAAGGGTTGAGAGATGAGTGTGAGATTTGTTCCAAATGAAACTTCTAAAAAAACAAAAATAATAAATGAAGGGAGTAATGAAATGTGAAAAATATAGGGATATCTAGGTCAGGAGCTTATGGTTTGACTTTTGGTAATGCTTAAGTGACTGGGTCTTGAAATATGATTGCAAAGGATGTAGGACAGGTTTAGTGGAAAAAATCATTTAAAGCTGAATAATGTTAAAATAACCTATATTTATTGGATAGAAAGTGGAAAGAATAGAATGGAATGGTTTTCACACACACACATAGAGAGTTAGTGGAATGGTTGACTTTTAAATTCCTTACTCAATTTGGTATCATAAATCTCTTTGAATTTCATTGTGATATGATTTATGAGACAACATTTTCCATTTTCACTAGGAAGAACTCCTTGGTGTGGTTTGTGCATTGATCACATTAATTTAATGAGTTAAGATTTCCTCAAATGTTAAATCTTTATAATGTTGGGAATATATACATGAATAATTTTTTTGAATATGTTACTTTTCCCAGGAGTTCAAATGTTTAGTTGTGGGGGTGTGATCGCATAGTGATTCACTATTCAATTCCACCATTACACTCCTATTTTAAACTAGTTTTGTAAGGAATATTAAAAATATAATAATAAATTTAAATTCATGTTTTATTCATTGAATTAATTTTTATCACTGTTAAAAAGGGAAATTATGCTTGTTTTGATATTTTCATTGAAGGTGGAGGTGATTTGGAGGCCTGGAGATCATCCAGAAGAAAGATGAGCCAAACTGCATGGCATCCCATGGACATCTGCCCACTGTTTTGAACAGTACGAGAACTCCTTGAATCTAAATGGTCTGAAACTTTGTTGAAATCTCCAAAACACCATTATATACAACTATTATTAAGGAACCAAAGCAGAATTCTTCCATATGGTGGCCCATATAAACCATTATGTCCATGGGATAGAATCTGCCTGAATTCAAAAGTTTGTTTCGGTCTTTTGACCATATCTCCCAATCCATTTGTCTAATGGACACCAAATTTGACAGGGAGACATTAAAGAGGTCTCCAAACAACTCTTATCTTTTGGTAAAGTCTTAATATGTCATTATACTATTAAAAAACTGCTACCTAAATGGTATCTCAAAAATAGGGTGCCCAAAACCATGTCCCATTTTGGCTATAAAAAAGAACCATGGGCACCTCATTTGGGAGTTCGTACAAGGAGTGAATTTCTGACAATTTGGAGTTAAATATGAGTCCTATCCTTATATTTTAAGTTCTGGAGGACCCTATACTCATAGGGGGATAGAGAATGAAGAAGGACTTCCATCCGAGCTTTCTCCTCCACCCGATGTCGAGCTAATCGGTGGGCGTTCATTGTGAGGGAGCTACACACATTTCAAGGAAGTTCCAATGCATATATTAGATAATGGTTTGTAGTAATTTGGGTGTTAAAACATTTCTTTCCATGTATCTTAAATAATTTCATATTTGAATGCTTATTTTGATGCGTGTGAATGAGATGCTCTTAATTTCTAACTGATCGGCATGAGGTTTTGAGTGTGTGAATTGTGTTGTTTTGATTGGGTAATAAAAGAATCCTTTTCTTACCCACTTTATTGATTTTTAAATATGATTTGGAAGCTCGTATTCCATGCATAAGTTCTGGACCTTTATAATGTGATTTTTATGTCAAGGTTTGGTTCTTCAAGCAATGAAATAAAGGCTTTGGAATTAATCGAGATTCCAATTAATTTCAACCAAAGAATTACTCCAAACCTAAATTAATCTCCAAGAACCATGAAATTGGAAGTGTGTAGTGAAATCACAATGAACCCTTTTATCTCATATTTTTTAAAACCCATTTGGTTTCTCATCTTTTAAACTTTAAATTAAGTAATTTCATCCTAAAACTATTTTCAAAACCACCCCCCTATTTTAGTACTTCTTAGTAAAAACACAAACTCTAAACCCACCAACGCTCCTTGAGAGACGACCTAGGGTCTTCACTAGACTATAAATAAACCTTAAAAACATAATCAATTTGACTTTTCATGACAGCGCGGTCATCCTACGTGACTTTAAATAACAGAGAAATTTTTTTAATACTTTCATTTTTAAAATACCCACATACAAAGAAATAATAGAAATGTCCCAAACCCTTTACAAATCATTTTATTTTAATTAAATAAGATACACTTGTTCTTTTCAAAGAATAAATAAAATATACATAAGAAACAATTATAATAAAAATAATATAAAGATATGGGAAATATAAAATAATCACTAATTAAGTCTCACAGAAACAAAGGAAATGCAACTAAAGTAACATATCTAAGAACCAGTGATCATTGGAACACTTAAGAGCTAAGGGGAACATAATGAAATACAACCATAATAACACTAAGTCTTACCCTATTTTTCCTAAATGAGGGTTAAATTCCAAATGTATGAAGAATCCATACTAGGGTCCACTATCCAGAGCACAATCACACACTAGTGAAACATGTGTACTCAAAAAATACCACCAACTACGGTTGTCTCTCTATGATATATAGAATATAGGTGATAAATCATGAAAAAATAGTAATATATATAATAAAAGAACCATAAACACACCCAAAAATTGAAAAATACTTCATGTAAATATCCCCTTTCATCAAGAATAATAATATAACAAATATATCTTATAAAAAGTACAATTTTATCCATTTATATGCAAGAAACACAAGGAGAACATTACAAGGGTATATTTTTAATAAGAAATTTCTCTCTATGAAGTGTCAACTAGGCCTTTGTGACATCAATTTTGAAACTAAGCTATAAAAATCTTTTTTAGAAAACCAAATCACATAAACATCATTAAAACATATTTAACAATCAAATAATTCATAATGATTATACAATAATCCAAGAACACCTTTAATTTAAAAGGTACAAAAATTTAAATTTATTCTGAAAACTAAAACATACCCCTTACATTGAAATTCCTTTTAAAGTTCCATTTAAGAATTTTAGAAAACACTTGGTGTGTGTGGTTATGTAATTATGGGTTTCATTCTTTAAAAATGAGGAATAAAACTTTGTATCAACTAAAATCCAATAAAAACTCAACTTTCTTTGGGTGATATCAACAAGAATTCTTAATACTATCATAGTATATTAAAAACATGAATTTAAATAATTAAATAATTACGGTTTTTAGTTTAAAAGTCCATGCATGGAGAAAACATGCCTCAAATCACCGCCTTTAAAAAACACATTGATAATCCACCACATGAAGGAAAAAAAACCTCTAAACAACCAATACAAACCATAAAAAAAAAGAAAATCCCCATTAAAAATTTGAGTAGCATTTAACCTTATCCCACCAAAACCTCCATAGGGAAATGAAAGAAGAGGGAAAATGAGAATAATAGGAGAATATAAGAAAATGAAAGTATTTACCACAAAAAACCACTTGAAATTAATGAAGGATGAGATTGGAGGTAAGAGGGAAGAAGGGGGGGTATTTTAGGGATCTCATTTGGTTTGAACACATGAAAATGAATAGAAAATAATGGGGTGGTGAAGTTAAAATTTTATTGGGAAAAATATGTTATTTCAATTCATTTAAAAAGTCTTAGCAGACATAAACCACAACGTGGCCCTGCTGGCAATGGCATGGCACCCCTGCCTGAACACTTCTATGACATGGCCTTCCAAGCTATGGTTTGAATCACCTCTATCAAGAAAAGAAAAAAAATTAGAGCCTCAAGAATCCATAACATACCCCCCTCCTCCATGGATCAAGGAGCCTACCTAAATGATCACCTTTACATAGCCTAGTTCACCACATAATGGCCTACCTCCTCTCCCAAAATCAAATCACTAGAAAAATATGACCCTCTATGGAATTGTCTATATCTTGTTGTGTGGTCCTTCCTTGGTAAGCACCACCATGGTAATTTTGGACATGGCCATGACGTGGTGTGGTTACCCACTCCTAAAACACTACTTCTCAACACCCAAATCACCAAAACACCTATAAATCTAATTAAGATCAATAATAAAGTAAAATAATAAGGAAATAAAATTTGGGGTGTGACAATTCCCCCCACTAGATCACTTTATACCCCTAAAAAGTCTCAATTGAGTAGGTTTATCAAAGAAAGGATGAGGTTCAATCTCCCTATTCATAACTCGATTCTAAAAACCAAATAACACCATAATAACAACCAATGTTAGGACTAAAATTCTAACCAACATGAAACATTCAACCAAACTCAGTTTATATCCCAAAGAGCCTCTTAAAAAGATAGATTTTCATCCAAAATATAGGAAATATGTTAGTCATGGTGGTCTACTTTTTATATTATAATTCCTCTAAAACACCAATTCTATAAAAAAACCAATTACTCATGTAACATACCAATTTTTATCTTGAGGTATGAATCTTATAAATTTTAATTTAGAACTTCTTTTTTATCTAAATGAAAGGGATTAAGAGTTTAAGAAAGGGTTCAGGAGTGCCTGAGGATTTTTAGAGCCTGGATCTCTAGTTTTTTAAGAAACATAATGAGGAACATGGTTGACACATGGTTAGTGATAACTATATGGATCAACCATGTGGTGCCAAATAGGAGGATAATGGTTTGATAAATCATGCAAGGGAGGTTGCACGACCATGAAAAATGGTGCAGGAATATTGAAGAGGTGAAATGAAAGGTTGGTGCATGGTTATAAAAACTATGAACCTAACCATGTGAAGGGGTGAGCCACATAGACAGTGGTGATGCATGGTTTGGAAAACCATGTGATCAAACCACGAACCTCTTAAAGTGTTAAAATTACAGAATTTACCTTAATTCCTTTAACTATACTTCCTCCCATTTCTTTCCAAAATCACATAGTAACTCCCTCTACTTAAAATCTTCTCTTCCTCCTCTCCTATTCATTACAAGATATTCCTCACACAATGTCTGATTCAACCACCATTCATCATGATAGATCTCCATCAGTAATTTCTTCAATTCTCTTGTTTATTTTATTCATTTATCTCATCGTATGAAATTCTAAATCCATGCAAGCTAATATTACCTATTTTTAAGGTATTCATATATTTCTTCAGTTTATCCCATTCTAGCCTAGATTAGAGGCCAATACTATATGAGGATTCATTTACCGACATAAGGTAGGTGGTCTCATGATTTTCCGTAAAATTATTGATGTTTATATAATGTGTCACTGGATGTTCTATGTGTTGATTTTTAAAATGAGTTTTTATTTAATTAAAGTTTTAGGGCTTGAACAATATGAACCATTAGACCAATTAGCACCAATAGAGGTTGATAATGTCAATTAGAACCACCCCTAGGGTGTGTTTCTAAATTAGATAAAATACCAAATGTTTCTTCTGAAATTGTTTCACTTCTTGAGGTGTATTCCTTTCCCCTTGTAACTGGGATATTAAAATGATTTGAATGAAATGTAAATTGAATTAAAAAAATAGGGGATGGATATTCCATGTCCATTGGCCCTTGGACCTTGTTCCTTATTACCTTATTCTTGAGTTATACCTCATAAGTGAAATGAAAAAATTGAATTAAATAAATTATTAAATGGTATAGATAGATTTTGATCCCATGACCATTTAGTTTATCATATTGAGGTAGATACCTGGGATATGAACCAGGACACCTTGTAAAGGATCACATGGCATATAAAATTAAATTATTATAATGTATTTATATCATTCCGTGGGTGGAAAATGGGTTATCATATGAATTCCATAGATGGGAACACCTGGTCGGTGGATTATTTTTACACCACAAGTGACACTAGGGTTCCCTCTGTGGAATTCCTCAGATGAGCTTAAAGATAAATACCATTATAAAATTCCTTGAGTGATACCTAGTTTCTTATTAGAAATCCCATGGATAGGCTCGTAGGGTGATGGGTTAATAGTACACCTAGAGCGATACCCGGGTTCCCTATGTAGAATGCCTTGGTCAGGCTCCAGATTCCAATTAATTAATTACGTGATGTGTCTTCCAAGTTAAAAAACATACTTGGATTTAGTTTGTGCTTTACATACATGATGACCTTGTTTTAATTCCATGATTATGTTTTAAATACAATGGGATGTATTCATTTCATACACGAGTATGATCGTCAGAGGATGCCTTGGATATGAGCTGTGGTCCCAAGCCTATAAAATGATTAATTCATAATTTATAAACACATAGAGATATTCCAGCTTATTCTGAAGCATGTAGTATCATATGAGTGTCCCATTGGGAAATTATACTGACATGGGACTTATGTATATCCAAAAAATATTTTTTTTATTAAGAGGAAAAGTTAAAAACCTATCAAGTACACAAAACAATTAGTTAATATGATAAGTCATGGCTGAATCTAAGATTTTTAATTTTAGCCTATTAGAGATTGTACCTCTATGAAGACTCCATTGAGGAACGATAGTCTTCTTATCTGAATCCTCTTTGAGTATATTTTCCCAATTTAATTCCATATTCTCCTAGGTAAGAATGAGCTCTTCCATAGATATCTTATTCTCGTTGAATCCAAAAGTTAGTACTCCAAGTTGTTTTTGATACTAGTCACGTTGCTCCTTGGTAAGGTTACCCTAAAGGCGCCTACCAACCAACCTATCAAACTCCTCTTGTGTAGTGATGAACTGTAAGCCTTTGTTAGATAATTCTCTATTGCAATTGATGATAGTTTCCCACTAATCACACTCTATCAGTTCCCTCCCATTCAGATTGATATCAGATTCAGAAGGCTCCTTTCCAGCATGCGACGGGTCAATGATAGAAGATTCCCCTACTGGTGGATCATATCCTCAGTAGACTTTGCCTCCACCTACTTGGGACCATTCAGATGAAGCTTAACTTTTCTTAAGGATGTAGTTACGAGGGGGGGGGGGCTTGTTAAGGAGGAATATTCTTTCCTCCTTCGTGGCCTCCAAGAGTGATTAAGAAACCCATCTGAATCAATGATGGTGTTCTTACCCTTCCTTGAAGAGGATATAATATAGTACTCCACAATGTCCACTTCCTTGGACTCAATGAGGGAGTCCAAATCAGAATCCTTATTCTCCTAAGAATCCTCCATATCATCCCCTTGATTGGTCACATGACACTCTTCTCCCAACACTACAAATTTATTGTGGGAATAAATTGCCATTCCTCCAGACTTCATCATCTCGATATAGGATGGTATTGCCAATAGTTCTAGTTTAGATAGATCTGAACCTTTGGGATACAAAAATCCATGTCCCATGAATTGGGCATTTTAGTTATGTCCTCCCAAACCAAACTTTGAAGGCCACCATCACCTGGTGCATTGCTGGATTCCTTGCATTCCTTAGCTAAAACCAGCTTCCTAGCTAGAATAGCATACAAGGGTGGAATACTCACTACATGGCTCTCAACTGCATTTGAAGTGGAGGGAAAATTCTGTAACTCACAGACCTACGCAGCCTCCCCTATACTTCTTGACAAGGGGGAAACACCCAGATCATGCCTCAATTGGGAAAAAACCTCTACGACCCTCGGATCTGAGACCTTAGGATTTTCACCCTTCACCACACCTGAAGAAATTATTTGCACTAAACCCAATATAATATTCGTAGGAGGAATAGAATCCTCAACCAAAGATTTAGGGGCATCATTGCACTCCCCACTATCTAGATGCACAATAACAACCCCATACAAGCCTCAGAGGACATTTCCGCAGTCAACCGAGTGTGAATGTTTATGAAGTGATGAAAAAAATTCCTATTAAAGATGACCAATGCGACATAAAGCACATAAATCATAACAGTTCTCAAAAACCACTGGTTGGAGGCAACATAGATTGTCTTCAACCTCAGTCCAAACTTCTTCAACAGGGGGTTTGGAGACATCGACTTCCACACAAATCTGGGGTGCTATTGGATAACACAAAGTCCTCAAACGCTCATCAAAAGCCAAAAAACTTCCAACAATATTGTCTAATAATTCAAGAATATCTAGATTTTTAAAGGGAAGGGGAAGTCTTGGGAAGCGTACTCAAATCATCGTAGAGGGGGGATTCCTCTTACAATAAAAATTGTAACTCCATCATAGAAGAAAGAATCAGTTCCCTTCGCAGGAACGAAGACCTTTGGACCAAACAGTGGCGAGATCGTCATCATTGGAGAACCAAAAATGGAAGTGATAAGGTTTTAAGATCCCAATGATGGAACAATCTTGCATGGTCTAATAATTATTGAAAATAGGAAAAACTATCAAGAGAAGGGCGTTGTCGGCTGAGCCGAGCTATTGGAGATATCCCATGGAGAGAAGACACCGCTGAGAACTCCTAGAGGTAGAAGGGGGGAGAGGGGGCCCCTAGGTGGAGTGTTGATATTTTAGGGAAAAGTTTAATATGGGGGAAGTCATTGAGAAGGGATGGATCAGAGAATGGAGAGAGACAGTGCGAAAGAAGGGGGGAGGGCGGGATGACTATCGTCGTCACCCGAAGGGGCGAGCCGCCACTAGGGTTACATGGGGGAGAGTGCACGGGCCAAAAGTATTGTACCTACTTATGTATATAATTTGATACTTTTATTATTACCTTTAAAATACTCTATTTTATATTTATAGGCTGAAGAAAATTAGACACCATTGGTGGTGTCCTACTGAGTTTTACTCACACCCTGTTCGGGCTTCCGATTAGTACCTAAGAAGACTTCATGGATATAGGTAGGGATAAGGGGAAGTACCCAAATATGGATGATTGATATTTTATTACTATTATGGAGTATAGGGTTAGAGGACTAAGATTATTCTCATGATTTTATAATAGATAGATTTCAGTATTTTTTTTTATTTTTTATAACATGTACACTTGTAATTCTACTACCTGTTTCCTTTTGTATCCCCCAGTTTGTATAGCATCTTTACATTTATTATTTTTTATATGGTACTGGATATAGTTTCCATCCATTTATTATATGTCTAGATGCTTATTTATTTTGTTTACTTATTGTGTATTATTATTTCACTACTTATTCATTTATTATACCGTTCTGCTATGATCTGATCATGAGGGTATAGTCTAGCCAATGTATCATCATAGAACCTCACTATTTGTCAGTAGTCTCTGGAATATGGGGAGGCGTGCATGAGGCAAGGTGGATCTTAGGGATGGTTACTTATTAGTGAACCTAACCCGAGATGTTACAGAAGGAATCATAGGTTTATTTTCTTTGACTTATTATTTTTGGATGGTATAAAAGACACTAGGATGTGTTAGAATTTAGCAATGTATCTGTGTCTAGGAATAGCTAAACCATGTATGGGTAAATTCCAAGTTTCCTAGGATGGGAGTTGTTGTTCTTGATTATGCTTATTATAATTGTACTGATTTCACTGTTGGGTGACACACATTATTTTTTATGTTTATTATGATTTATGGCATTGGTTATCATTATGGATTTTTACCCTTATGCTAGTATGGAAAGGATGTATTGTCTCTTGCATCATTATAGGTACATGAGGATTTAAATGTCATGTATATTCCATGCCATGTTTATTTTAATGTATTCATTGTATGCTGTATATTATAGATTCCTTGATCTTTATATATATAATTATGCTAATTTTTCTTACAAGGATAAAAAGGAAATAACTGGTTATTAAAGTGTCCGCCTCAACCTAACTGATGTTTTCCCACATAGCTTAGGGATGACACCTCATCTAACCAATTATGATATGTTTGATCCATTGAGATTGAGTTATATGGAATGTGACATTAGTGAGTTGTGATTACATGGATGCCAATTGTAATTTATAAAAGTATAGACTCTATAAATTGGGAATGGTGATCCATCCAATTCAGCTATCATATATAGACCTATTACACCCTAATATTAGGTGTGAATTTTGGGTTGTAGCTATATTATACACTAATAATAACTTATAAAATTTTGAATTTATAACTTGGGAAAGGTAGATCATCTAACTGGACCATGATATATATATCTGCGTGTGTGTGTGTGTGTGATTATGAACTACTAATCTCTAAAAGTTGATTTAAATGGTTACCAGTAAATGGGAATTCCAATTGCAACTTAAATAGTGTTTTCCTCTATAACCTTCAATTGAAACTCCATATATCGAAACCTTTACTGTGAAATATAGAACTAGAACCTGAACCTACCTTATTAGTGGGTAGTAAATAGTGCCTCTTGTGACCATACATGATCTTTTATTTCATATAGAACTATCTTTATGAGTAGGTAGATGGATGTTGATTCTTTTATAGAAAGGCTTTTGCCTATCCATTTTATTAAATTAGTGATCTTTTATGTTATCAAATTATATTCCATGGAATGAGTTTGGAATTATAGAAATATTCCACCATGATGGCCTTGGGTTGAATGCTAGGAAGGTGGTGATGACCATGTTATGGAGGTGGTGGGTCCTGAGCCACTAGTATTACCTCCTATTGTGACACCTGTGTCACCTCCTACTATTCCTAATCTAGGAACCAATTCTCAGTTTCAAGAGGGTTTCTTATGACCAGTACAATCAATACAAGGAGCTCCATGACCTGTATCGACTATGTCAAAGCTGACTAGGGAATTTCACTAATAAAATCCACCTACTTTCTCAGTGGATGGTGGCCCCCAATTTATTAAGTTATGGATATAGTTTTTTCTATAAATCTTTGAGTATTTAGAGATGCCTCAAGAGAGGAGGTTCAAGATCACCATTTATATGCTTCGTGGATACACCAAGAATTGGTTGGATGTCCTCAATCAGGTATGTTAGCATTGAGATATGGTTTTTAGGGACTTCCAAAATAAATTTTATGATTATTTATTTTTCTATATACTGAGAGATGAATGATCTAGGGATTTTATACACCTCAGAAGGGTACTATGTCCATTATGAACTATTTAGCTTAGTGCACAGAGATCCAACGTTTTGTTCCTATCATTTATAGTGATGATTTGACCAAAGTAAGGTGTTTTTAATATGGTATTAGGCTGACCATTCGATCTTAGGTGAATGTTTTTTTGTTTTTTTACTATTTACAAAAATTGTAAATCAAGACCTTATCACTAAGAATAACCTGAGGAAAACTGATAGTGTGGGGTACAATGATTTAGTGCTAAGGTAGGGCATAAGTTTTTCTAGTGGAATAAAGAATTTATTTGTGATTTATAATAGGGGTAATAGTAGCCAGAGTGTGCGCCTAGGTAGCCAAGTAGTGTTCCATCAATATGGAAGGTTGGGACACATGAAGCTCCAGTGTATCATAGACTAAGTGGAGTAGCAGGATTGTGATAAGATGGTTCATATTTAGAGTTTTTTTTAGTAATTTTCCTCTAGTCACAAATGATAGAGGGTTTTCACTAAATCTGGGTTCAGGAGAGGGATCATCATTTCCACATCGGGCTGGGAATTGGAGCAATATTGGCTGATCAGGCTGAGGAGGTGGTCATGGATATGGGAACCAGACCTCATATATGCATCACCAGTAGGGCAGACCTACCTAAGGTAATCATGTTATATCTCAAGATTGAAGATCAGTATAGATATATGCAGTAGAGCCTACACCTAAGGAGTAGAGTTTTAGGCCTTCTATAGTTCAAGGTATGATTTTAGTAGCCTCTATTTTAGTATCTACCTTATTGGATATAGGCACATCACACTCATTTATTTTTGTGACAATCATGAAAAGTCTTGGTCTCAATATTGGTTAATTTTTTGGGGTGATGACCCTTGATACTCCCTTAGGAGTGTGATCATAGAGTGTATTCCAATGTAGAGAAGTAGTTGGGGTATTTACCTAGTGGTTAAGGATGAACCATAATACAACATCAAGAAAGGGATCAAACCCTGGAATCCCTAAATTTTTGGAATTTATGACCACCACTTGGCATAGGATGTAGTTAGATCGTGATAGGTGGACACAAGGAAGGTTTTGAAGGTGGATATGATGCTCGACGATTGTGATGGTCTTGGACACAATGAGGCCGGATGGTAACAAATAGTCATGAGTGCAAAGGGTAATGTTGTTGGAGGGAGGTGGGATCTCATGAAGGTAGTAGAAAAGCTATGAGGTTGGAGAGTGATGAATATTCATGAGTATGGTGTGGAGATGGTGGAAGGAAAGACTATTGGAGGGTCACGGGGCCTCTCACAGGCAATGAAAATCAGGAAAGTGCAAGTGATGGAACCACAAGGTTGATTATGTAGGTGGAAAGGATGATTGTAGGTAGTAGGAGGTATGTTTTTCATGGGAATCATTTACCTACATGGGTCTAGTCCTATAGGATTTATTTTATCGAGGTTTAATACTATTTCTATAAAGGTCACATAATGGGATTCCTCTTCCCAAAATAACTAGAGGAGGTTTCTTTATTTCAATAAAAATGGGGGGGGGGGGTCTTCTTCCCTACCCTGTAAAAAAATTTAATAGAATTAATTTTATTTAACATTTGTTAAAAAAAATGAAGATAATGTCCACCTGAGATTGGTGGTTATCACTTCTTATATAACCTCTTCATCATTGAGATGACAAGCTTTGATATCATTCTTTGAATGGAATGGTTAATACCTTATCACACTAATGTCGATTGATATCACCAAAGGGTATCCTTCACATCACCCAAGGGAGATAACTATATTCCTAAGGGAGAATGGGATGTCTAGGAAGCTTGAGTTAGAACAAATCATCATGGCATGGGTGGAGTATCAGCCCATATTGTTAGTATTTTACCAGATGATCGAGGAACAATTCATACATATTTCCCTCCTGTAGTGGATCATTGCAGGGAAGTTTTTTCTAATAATTTTTAGGGATTCCTCCTAATATAGAGGTAGATTTTACTATTGAACTAATTCTAGGAGCGGCACCAGTATCTATTCCTCAGTATAGGGTTGAACTTACTAAGATTCAGAATCTCAAGAGGTAGTTAAAGGACCTGGAAGCTAAGGGGTTTATCTGATCTAGTACCTTAACTTAGGGTTCTTATATGATTTTTCCAAGAAGGTAGATGGGAACCTCAGGATTTTCTTGGATTACCATAAATTTAACCATTTTATTTTTAATAATCAGTATCCATTACCTCATATAGATGACCTCTTCAACTAGCTCCAAGGAGTGAGGGAATTCTCAAAAATTTACTTTAGTTTGGGCTATTATCAGGTACATGTCAGGAAATTAGATATACTATGTAAAAAATTTGTAATAGATATGGATTTTATAAGTATTTTTTCATGTCTTTCGGTCACACAAACACACTGAAAATTTTCATGGCTCTGATGAATTGGGTTTTCACCCATATGTTGATTTATTTGTGGTATTCTTCATGAATGAAATATTGGTGTAATAAAATACTTGAAAATATCATTCCAAACACCATGATATCGTATTGAGTATGCTGGGAGATAATAAGATTTTTGATAAGATCACAAAATGCCACTTCTGAATTGGCAATATTCACTTACTAGGCCACATAATCTTAGAGGTATGAATATCTGTTGATCTAGAGAAGGTGCGATTCATGGTTTCTTGGGACTAACGCAATAATTTCTTTGACATATAGAGTTTCTTGGGGATATATGGTTATTATAGGTATTTTATATGAGATTTATCACACATTGTAGCACCCCTTATGTTCTTGACCAAGAAGGTCATCAAATTTGTGTGGTACAAAGCATGTGATAAATCATTTCAAGATTTGAAAGGAATGATGAATTCAGTTATGATCTTGATTCTTTTAGAGACAAGATAAAGATATATAGTTTATTGTGATGCATTAGGCATCAGTATGGGAGAAATTATTATGTAGGGTGATTAAGTCATGACACATGGGTTTTTTAGTTGAGAATATATTAGTTTAATTACTAGAAGAATGTTCTTGAGATAGTAGTTGTGGTTCATGCCTTGAATTTTTGGAGGAATCATATGCTTGGAGAGTGCTTTGTGGTGTAAAAAGACCAAAAAAATCCTCAAATACATTTTCACATAGTGTGATTTGAAACTCAGACAAAAAATATGGTTTGAATACCTGAAATACTTCAATTTTGAGCTTGCTTATATGCCAGAGAAGAGAAATTCAGTGGCTAATGCTCTAAGTAGGAAAACTCAAATACAAGCATTTTAGGAAGTCTGTATCAAATAGAAGTTGATGGTCCTGTTTTTAGAGATGTATTTGGAGGTGATGAACTATTATGGGAAACCTATAATCACATCGTTATCAATAAACTCTTTTCTTATGGTAAGTGTGAAGATGAGGTATATTTCTGATTCTGTAGGCTTAGTCTTAAGGGAGATAATTTCAGGTGAAGACTCACTACCTGGATGGCTCGCTGATGGGGATGTAATCTTGTGCATTCATGGGAATGTATAAGTTCCTACATACATATGAGAGGAACTAATGAAAGAATATATTACCTCTATATGGTCAGTGCATCCTGGTCTCACCAAGATGTACTTTGATTTACACCACCAGTATTCGTGCTGGGTATGAAACAAGAGATATCAGGTTTTGTTACTTGGTGTTCCACCTGTTAGCATGTGAATATAGAACACCGACGACCTCCTATACTTTTATAGTTGTTAACCATTTTGTATTAAAAATGGGATGAAATCACCATAGATTTTGTGATGGTATTATCGAAATCTCCTCAAGGTAGTGATTTTGTATGGGTTATAATGGATAGGCTAACAATGTTTGCAATTTTTTACCTATCAGAGAGACCTTTTAAGTGGATGATCACAGAAGGATATATTCTAGGGAGATCATATTACTTCACAAAGTTCCACACAATATTTTATTCGACCTGGATACTCAATTCAAATTGTGGTTCTAGTAAGGGTTGTAGAAGGCCCTAGGTTTACAAGTAATACTAAGTACAACCTATCACCCCCAGACCAATGGCCAGTCTGATCATACAAATTTGGTATTAGAGGAAATTCTCCAATAATGAATCCTTTATTTTTTAGGTTCTTGGTAGAAACACTTACCTCTCATTGAATTATCTTATAATAACCACTTAAAATAGATTATATAGATGGATCCTTATGAGACCTTATATGGTAGGTCATCCCATTAAACCTTGTGCTAGTTAGAGGTAGGGGATACAACACTACTAGGACCTCATCTCATTTAGGAGACATCAGAGTAGGTATAGATTACTAGGAAGCGAATGAATATATCTCAGTATAGATAGAAGTATTATGTTGATCATCATCGACTACCACTAGATTTTGAGGTGGGGATTGAGTCGTATTATGTATTTTTTCTAGACTGAGGCATAGATGAATTTAGAGATAGTGTAAGCTATCACCTTTTTTTGTTGGTCCTTTCAATATCTTAGAAATATTTGGTCTAGTATCCTATCTAATAGCTCTTCCTTAGAGGTATCAGGCTTTGAAAAATTTCTTACATATATCTTAGATTTTCCATTATTATTCAAACTCATCTCACATCTTTCATACTGATGAGTTTGAGTTAGATATTGATACTTCATTTGGGGAGCATCATATTCATACCATTGATTGGATCATGAAGGCTCTCTAAGGTGGGTCAGTTCCTCTAGTATAGTTGTTATGGTAGTAAAGTTGTGTATAGGATAAGACCTGGGAGAGAGAGGCCAACGTATGTGTCTGGTGGCCATAATTGTTCTTAGATGGTGCTCAACCGCCCTCGGAAGGGAAACTCATGGATGAGTTGTTTTAAGGCGGGGAGGTTGAAACATCCCAATTTTTCTTGTGAGGTAAAGATATTTTAAATTTCAATTTGAACCTTAATTTTTATCTAAATTAAAGATATTATGAGTTTAAGGAAGTGTTTGGGAGAATTTGAGTCTTTTTTGGAGTTTAGATATCTATTTTTAAAGAAACATAATGAGGCACATAGTTGGTGTATGGTTAGTGCTAATCGTGCAACCTCAAAGAGGAGGATAATGATTTTATAAATCGGGAAAGGGATGTTTCATGATTGTGTGAAACAGTGAAAGCATATTGTAGAGGTGAAACACATGGTTGGATCTTGATTAGGCAAATAGTGTGCCTAATTATGTGAAGGGTTGAGCCATATGGATAGTCGTGGCACATTATTGGCACTCAATTTGTCCAACCATGTGGACAAACCATGTGACTTTTAAAAAGAGTTTAAATTACTAAATTTACATTAGTTCCTTTAACCATAATTTCTCCAAATTCTTTCCTAAATCACATAACAAATCCTTTTTCTTAGGATATTCTCCTCATCCTCTCCTAGTAATTGAAGTATCTTCCTTATACGACATCTAATTCAACCATCATTCATCACATTTGAGTGATATCGGTAATATATTCAATCATCTTATTTCTTTTCTTTGTTTATATTGTTGAATGGAGTTATAGATCCTTGCAAGATAATATACCCTATTTTTATGGTATTCATCTTTTTTTTATTTCTACCATTATATATTGGATTAGATACCAATAATTGACGAGGAGTCATCTACCAATATAATTTAGGTGGTCTCATTCTTTTCTTTAAAATCATTGATGTTTATATAATGCGACATTGTGTTGTGAGATGAATGTTCCACACATCACTTCTTAAAATGAGTTTTTCATTAATTAAAGTTTTAGTACTTGACTTACATGACCCATTAGACTCATTAACCTAAATGGAGGCTGATAACCTCAATTAGGACCACCCCATAGGGTGTGTTTCTAAATTAGATAAAATACCATGTGCTGCTTGTGAAATTATTTCACTTCTTAAGGTGTGTTCCTTGTACCTTGTGACTAGGATGTTAAAATGATTTAAATGAAATGTAAATTTAATTAAACAAAATAGGTTATAGAGAGTCCATTTAGATTGTCCCTTATCCCTAGGTCCTTATTCCCTTATTCTTGAGTTATACCTCATAAGTAAAATAACCAAATTTAACTAAATGAATTGTTAAATGGTATTGAGACTGTGATCCCATGACTATTCAATTTATCATGCTAAGGGTGATACCTATGTTACGATTCAGAATTACTTGGATGATCACATCAGGCATATAAAATTAAATGATTATAATGGATTTATATCACGTTGTGGGAGATACATGGGTTCTCGTTTGAATGTAATGGAAAGGTACACCTAGAGGGTGGATTATTATTACACTATGAGCGACACTTGGGTTCCCTATGTGGAATGAATTGGATGGGATCATAGGGAAATTCCATTATACCATGCCTTGAGTGATACCTAGGTTCCTTTGAGAAATTTAATGGATGGGATTACAAGGTGATGGGTTCATAGTACACCTAGAGAGATACCTGGGATCCTTATGTGGAATGCCTTGTATGGGATCAGGATTCTAATTAATTAATTACACAAAGTGTCTTCTAAGTCAAATAACTTACTTGGATTCAATCAGTACTTTTAAATACACAACAAACTTGTTTTAATTCCACTATTAAGTTTTAAATTTAATAGGACATATTCATTCCATACATGAGTATGATCATCAGGGGACACCTTGGATATGAGCTTAGGTACTAAGCCTATAATATGATTAATTCATAATTAATAAAAACAAAGATATATTATAGCTTAGGCCTAAATAGGTATCATCAAAAGAGTTTCCCATTGTATACTCCGATCGATATGGGATTTATGTATTTTTTTTGATCTTATCATTACTAGAACACTTATTTATTTTATATTAAAAGGATGGATAACATTTGAAACCATTGGTAGTGGCCAACTGAGTTTTACTCATACCCTGTTCAGGCTGCCGATTGGTACTTTGATAGACTTCATTGATGCTGGTAGGATGAAGGGGAAGTGCCTAAAAATTAACACTTGATTTGTTGTACTATGATAGAGTATGAGATAAGAGGACCAAGCTTACGCTCATGATTATATAGTAGATATCTTTTGGTATTTTGTTTATTTTTGTATAGTATGTACACTTATATTCCCATTTTCTAATTCCCCTTGTATCTCACATTTTGTATAACATAATTAAATTCATCATTTTTGTATATGTTACTAGATATGTTTTCTATTCATTTATCATATGTTAGGATGTTTATTTATTCCACTGATTTATTGGATATAATATTTCCACTACTTAGTCATTTATTATACTACTATTATATTCTTTTATCATGAGGGTATTGTCTCCCCAATGTATCATCACAGACCCTCACTATTAGTTGGAAGTCTCTAGCGTATATGGAGGTGGGATTAAGGATGATGGATCTCAAGTTTGGTTACTTACTAGGGAGAAAGACCTATAATGTTACAACTCCCAATAATCTGATGAGGAATAAACAACTCAATAAGAGAAATAGATTCAATATGAGCTCCAGTATCTAGGTTCCCACGTACCCTAGCTGAGAAATCCTTACAACATATATAATACTCAGATACAAATTCTAATGATTCAAAATTTACTTAAAAAGGCATTACCGACAAAAATTTCAAACATTAACTTAAAATTAAAGAACAAAAAATGAAAACTAAATACTAAGTTTCTAAGATTACAAGGGATACCTCAAACAGTCGTTGCATCGATATCAGGTTTAATATACCTAGGATATTATGAAAGGGTAGATCAAGATTCACTCCTTTTTTTCATTAAACTTTTAAAAAAACTTTGAAGATGACCTAGATAGCCATAATTATGTAAAGTCTTTTTATATTTATGAGATGAAGTATTCTTATGACCTAACATACTACACTGGTCACACATTAGTGTCCTACTCCTAGACGAAGATAATATAGAGATACATGATGGCCTCTTGATACCACCACCCATCTTCTCAGAGTCATGTATCTTACAATTACCCTTCCCTTTACTATAATCCCCTTTATCACTCTCAGGGATAGAGGAATTAACAATCATATTGAACACCCCATCCATGATCGCCTCAATTCCAATGGCCTTCCATACCACCTCAACATAATAGGTTAAACCAAACTCCAACACCCTCGAATGAAGATCAAGATGAATAACTCTCCAAAAATACTGAGCCTTTAAAGAATCATCCAAGTATAAATTAGGAAGATAGGGTACCAATTCAATAAAATAATAAGAATACCCCAATGTTGGAAAATCACCTTTCTCAAGGAAATGCAACTCCATTGACATAGCCACTTTCATGACCTCAAGTAAATACTAATAGATGAAAAAGGCCTTAAAATCTCATCATGAATGGTTCTTATAAGGCTTAGTCTGAATGATGTAATTACACCACTTACAACTTGGAATTTCAAGCATAATGTTAACAAACTTAATCTTGAGAGGCTCAAGAATTTCAAGAAGGACAAATATCGTTTCAATATCCCACAAAAAAATCTTCCACTTTATAGAAATATGATTGACTACAAAAAGATAAGAGAATTTAACTTCTATATATCTAAAACACAATCTCAAAGTTGATCAACTAAAGGTTTTACTTGTAGAGAATCATCCACAACTTCCCCCTGAGAATCCATCAAGACTTTGTGGGGGTGTATTCTAAAAAGAATAGAAACAAAAAAAATCAAAAAAAATACATGGTTTCAATTTCCATGAGACTAAATATAGATATATCAAATGAAACCAATGCATAAATTCTCAAAATATTAAAAACCCCCACTTACATCCCTTTTTAAAACATTTTTTCAAACCAACACTCTTAGTTACTCAAACCCCAAGCACAAAATTTATATCATTCCATTTAGAAATAATCCATCGATTACTTTTTCAAAAACTCATTTTTATTATTATTAAAACCAATTTTTAATAAAAAAATATAAATCAAACCACTTCCCACTAAAAAATATTTTAGAATAGAACTCATAATAACATACACTAGTTTCAAAATCAAAAACACCACATAAAAACCATTTTACCAATTCAAAAATTATTCATTGAATTATTTTTCAAAATACAACATCAATTTTATTTTCAAATGGTCCCATAAAACTCATCTATTAATTTCAAGACCAATCCCTTACCTTTTTAAAAAAACTTTTTAACATTGAAAACTAAGTTTTCAACCAAAATCCATTCATAAAATCAAGTTAAATAATATAAAGATATCATGAAAACTCCCTTTATCCACCCAAAATAGTAATAGAGGTTAAATAAAAAAATTCATGGGGATTATTGGTTATGCAAATCTTGGTCGCATGGCTTTGATGACAATATTCTAACTGCGCAACAACCATGAGGATCTTCTCAGAACTATACACACAAATCCACACAACTTTGTAGATCATGTGAGCTAACTATGCAAGTCCAACTCTTCTCTTAGCTTCACCCCAATACATATAAAATTGCCCAAAAACCCATATCATTTTAGTAATATTCCAAATACCATCAATCATGATTAAAATATACCAAAAATAAGTGAAGAACAAATTTAAAATCAAAAACTCACAACCCAACTTCTCATGGTAACTCGAGGCTCTGAATGAAAAAGATATAGATAGACTCCCCCCTCACTTGCATCTTAAGTTATGAAATTCCTATATCTTAACATCCAATAATTACAAAATAAAAAGGGTGCTTTGATACAATTTTAACTTGAGACATCCCCTTAGAAGTATGACATGATCACTCTATACTTTTGAGGACCATGAATAATGAAATAAGTCATTTTATAAATAAACAAAACCAAATAAGTCATAAAAATAAAAGAAGAAACTCATAAACAATGAATGAACTAATAAACCAACCAATATAAACTAGAAGATAGTATTTATGTGACATGATACTAAAGGGATGAAAAATACTAAATAAAAACAATACTCAAATCATCCATTACCATACACCAAGTGAAAAATATTCACTTACCACCTCCAACAAGCTTGAAAAAAATCCAATAACCAATCACCAAATCTAAGAAGAAAATGTAATGAACCTGATATATAAATAGGCATGGGAAAAATAAATCTATTTCATGATAGTTTGAATTACAACTATGAATGTAAGATTTCTAATTTTATTGAAAACCCAAAAACATCCTATTGTAACTTTAAATTATTATATTTAAAACATGAAAGTTTTAAATTCTAAAGGAAATGGTCCTTATAGACCACATATAAAAAATAGTGGAAAATTTATAAACCATTGATTTTTTTAATTAAATAAGATCTACTTATTCTTTTTGGAGTAGAAATACAATAGAAATAGGAAATAAAAATAATAATGATAATGAAATTAAGATAAGGTCAATATAAAATAATCACCGATCAAGTCTTGTAGAAATAGAGGAAACACAACTATAGTAACATAGCCAAGAACTAGGGATAATAAGAGAACATAGGAAATAATGGGGAAATCTAGAAAAATACTAAAATATGATCCATCCTATTAGTGCACCAGATGAAATCCAACCAACCTAACACTCTGTATTACCCTATCTAGCCTAACTGATGGGAAAATTACCAATGTAAGGTGAAATCCATTCCAGTGACCACTGGAAGGAGTGTAATCATAAACTAGTACAACATGTATATCCAGAAATTCCAATAGCTAATATTAATTATCCATGATATATAAAATGGATGTGATCAATCATAAAACCAAATACACACACACACACACACACAAGAAAAGAACTATAAGCACACCCTCACCTCCAAACACCCTTCATAGAAATGACCCCTTTCATAAAGAATAATAATATAACATGCATGTACTATAATAGGGAAAATTTTATCCTTTTTTAAGAAATAAAAAATTGGATCATTAAAAGGGTATATTTTTAATAATAAAATTCTATTTATGAAGTGCCAACTGGGCCTCTGAGACATCACTTTAGAAAAAAATTTATAAAAATTCTTTTTAGAAAAACAAATCACATAAACATTATTAACGCATCTTAAACAATAAAATAGTGCAAAAAAACTATAAAAGAACCCAAGCATACCTTTAATCTTAGAGGTAAAACCTTTTAAATATAGTTTTAAATCTAAAAATTCTCCCTTGACATTGAAATTACTTTAAAATATCCATTTAAGAATTTTAGCAAAAACCATGTGTTCATGATTACGTAAAAATAGGATTCATCCTTAAAAATGAGGAATAACACTTAATAACAACTAAAAACCAATTAAAACCCAAATTTATTTAGAATATATCAACAAACCTACTTAATACTATCATAGGATGTTCAAAACATGAATTTAAAGAAGCAAGAAATTATGGTTTTAAGTTTAAGGTTCCATGCATGGAGAAAAACTACCTTAGATCACTACCTACACAAAGAACAATGTTAATACACCATAATGAGGTAAGAAAAACCTTTAAATAACCAATACAAACCCCTAATAATAATTTTAGTGGTAGCTAACTCTAGGTCACTGATTCCTCCAAAGGGAAAAGAAAAATGAGTAAAAAGGAGAAGATGACATGAGAAGAAAATGGAAGGATTTACCACAAAAATCCACTTGAAATCAATGGAGGATGAGCTAATAGGCAAGGGAGAAGAAGGATTATTCTTCTAAGGAACCCCTTCGGTTCCACCACACATAAATTTAGAGAAAATAAGGGAGAGGATAAGTTAAATTCTATAAGGGAAAATAGGTCATTTCACTTCATTTAAAAAATTTGAACAGACACAAACCATAATGCCATGCCCCTATCTGGACACATATACAACATGGCCTTCTAGGATGTGGTGTGGAGCACCTATATCGAGTAGAGTAAAAACTGAAATCCTCATAATTCCATTGTGCAATACCCATCCTCCATGGAACATTGCGCCCACCCAAATGATCATCATGACTTAGATCAGTGCACTACAACATGGACTTATTCCTCTCCCAAAACTGACTCACTTGAAAAATAAGACCCTCTATGGTGCAATGTGAATATATCGATATAGTCATTCCTTATAAGGCACCACCATGATCATTTTCGGCATGTCCATGATGTTGTGAGGTTACACATACACTAAAAACTACTCATCAACACCCAAAACACCAAAACATAGAGAAATAAAATTAAAATTAATAAAGAAGAAAAATAATAAGGAAAGAAAAGTAGGGGTGTGATTTCCCCATATCCCTACATATTTGGGCTAGAATACCAACTCTGGTGGAGGATCCCAAGCCCGAATGAGATCTTAGATAAGAATAATACTAACTTTATGGATAGAGAATCCCAAGACCATGTTTGTGGGCGGAATACTGACCATATATGATCCATAAGTAGAGGATCTATGTATCCTCTATAGTTGGGTAGGAATACTCACCCTACCAGAGGATTATGAAAGAAATCTATGCCTTAACATAGTTTTTACAAATAAGAAGTATTTCTATCTATTGAGAATACCATGAACATCATGTATGATATTCATTAATGAATATCCCAAGATGAATAAGCCAATGATTCTTGTATCACCACATGAATCACCTTTGATATCAAAATAGATGCCACCATTTCACTCTATATGAAAAAACACTCATAATGGACTATTCACATGCCTAACTATGAGACCTAATAAATAATATATGAAAATATATATAAGATAGAAAATTTCATTGAATGCCTTATGAGGTACATGGTGTGTAACTTTTCATCCACATCTGGTCGTGTACTAACTCACTACAAGTACTATAAATATGTACTTATAGGATGTGTTAAGCATAAAAAACGATGCGTATACACATAATATGTAAGTCCCAAAAGATCTTCTGGGTGTGTACTCTCATACATGCCAAGGTGGCTAGCTATGGGTATAAGGTGTGTAGAAAAGATTCATGCCATATGATATTTATCTTAGACTAAAACCCTAGCCACCACAACTCAAGAAGTACATGACATGTGTAATTTTGAACCTCACATAGTGTAGTCGGATTTCTTTGATATAATTCTAGATATTCCTGATGATATTTACACTATCACCTATATTAACCTCTATCCATGTCAGTATGTTAATCACCATCATCTTATACCTCCAAGTGTCCTTTCCAGTATTAAATCCATCATTGTTCACTCATCTCATGATTTTGGCTTGACCACATCACATGTGAACTAATAAGTGTTGTCCAATTTAATTTTTCATAGTTGTCTCCCATGATTCACAATAGTCCATTCCCATAATCATAATCATTTCTATTGGATTATACCAAGGTCAAAAAATCAACCCAAAGAACTGGTTGACAATGATCATTCACTATGTAACAAGGGTATAATGAAGAATAGTGGCTGATAAGGATATTGACCACATGATAAAAGACACAAATCAAAACACAGGATGTGTGAATCATAAGGAATTATCATGGTAAATATATACATTGAGAATTTGAGTATAAATTACAACAAGAACCAAGAATATGCACTGTGAATATCCATTGTTCAAAAATGGTTCCAACATACTGAATACAAGATCGATAAATCATATGAATCGATATAAAAAAATAACCAATCATATAGATTTAATAAACAATTAAGCACATAAATAAAGGAATAAAACTAAATAAGAACCCCTACCTTGATAGTGAATTATCATCACTTCGATTTCATTGTTAAAGTTGTATGATCTATCCATTGATGTCGCTACCGACTCAATCTCATTCTTTTGACCTATTATCGTTGCCACCACGATATGATCCCTCTCCCTCAACCTAGGGTTTTCCAATGATGAGAGAATTTAAGCATAGGATAGTTTTATAATATGTATTAAATAGAGTAACTTCATAGGATTTCTCTATAAATATAATTTAATCAATTAAATTAACTTATTGATTTATCTGTGTCGGTGAACACTCGAAGCTTACGATGCAAACAAAACTAACACCACTCCTAGGGTAAAAACCCCATTACAGAATCGACTATGGTCTCATTTTTCCCATCTAATTCATTATTTAGGAAGTATATGAAATCTATATCAAAATATTATGCACATATAATTTAAATATTATAATATTTTTATTATATTATTTTCTAGGCTCCACAACCCTCTCTTTTCTACATTGAATCATTTCAGGGGTAAACCCCATACTATGAAACCAACGAAACCATCTAATTTTTTTACAACATCATTTAATTGAGTTAAATTACACTTTTACCCCTGGGAATATATTGAGACTCTGATAAATCAATAATTAATTGAAGTCTCAATTGATAAAAATTGGGGTCACTACAACCTCCACCCTAGCATTTTCCAACTAACATTACAACACTCTACTTTCTTTAAAAAGACCCCCAACCCTATTTCAACCAACCATCACTTAAAACCACCAATTTCAAATTAGTAAGTGTCAGTGTGGACCTAAAATAATAGAGGGATGTGGTGACAAAGCATTGGAAACTTGTTGTTATGGTGATGGTGTTGAAAATACACTAAAATAGGGATATCATATTGTACAACATCCCTTGATTTGTAGTCCATGATATGGAATGTGTATGCATCTATCATAGAATATTATTGATATTTATATTAGTATAAAATAGATAAGAGATAAGAGATATTGATTATATATCCACTACCACATCTTCCAAACGGTTTTCCTTCAGTTATGAATCAACAGGTTAATTCATTTATGGATATACATACATTATATTATTGTTGAAACGTTAATTATTATTAAAATCCAATAGTAATATGTTATCATAACATATGTAGGCTATCATGTGATGATAGTCAACACTTTAATCCCTTCATTGAGTGAGGGGAGTCTGTATAAAGGGTGGAGACCCACTTGTTAGGTGTGTGGTGTGATTATGACAAGTCATAAATGAAACTCTCTTCAACCCAGTTTATCATTTATCTTCACAGAGAAGGTATTAATGCAACTTTAGTGTCATGAGTTCCTCTCATTATGAATGAGGATTATAGTGGCCGGTGAACTACCTATGGAGGAGATAATCTGTTGGTTTTCTCTAGGTTATCTCAACCAAGTGTACTTCATTAAAGAGAAAAAGATGGATTTCAGTACAATTCAGGTATACCTATTTATATTTTATGTTATTCATACTATATATTGATTCATGATGATAGATCAGACACTTTTATGGGTTTTTTTCTTGTTCATTAATCATGTGATGATACTATAAAATCCATCAGTGGTATCAAATTCATATTCAACATGTTATTTTATTGTTTTTCTGAAGAATATGTGTATTGTAATATAATTGATTCCATATTGTAGTGTATGATATATCATGGTTGAATTCAAGTTATTGGATTGCTTGGATTTATGATATAGGATATCATAATTTTATTTTTTCTAGTCGTAGGGTTGGATTAGTGTGTATAATAAGGTATAATACACTAAAAACCCATGGTTTTGTTTTATGTTGTAAGCTATGATATATGATATCGTGGGCTATGATTGAAACCCAAGTTGTATAAAAATAAATCATTGATTCATAGTTACAATATAACTTATATCATTAATGACTTCTAGCCCATACATAATAAATTTCCTATACATAATATTTTTTGTCTATGCATGAGACATACTCTTATGTATTGTACCCCATATGTAATATTGTCCCTTTACCGAAAAAGTCTAAAAAAATTATGTAAGGGTTTTATGAGATAATATTATGTATGGGTTTCTCCATACATAATGCATTGGATGTGAAATAAAATTTTATGCATGTGATGCATATAGATTAAGGATAAATTACTTTAAATGAATTCTTAAGCAGGATCATGAGCTTATGTTGGTGCCAACGTTGTTTGGTGTGCATGCAATGAAACTCTACACTACACTATACTCAACATAATGCTGACTTAGTGCATGGAACTACCACTTCACATCTTAATTGTTTCATCAGTTATGAACCAATGTGATTGTTTCATTTATGGATTTCACATTCATTGAATGAGTTTAATAAATAAACTAATTATATTTAATGTACAATTTTAATGAGATGAAACTTGAAACTATCAATATAGACAACACTCTTCATTTAATGAAGAGCATCGAGTGTGGATATATAAAGGGATGTGATCTATCATGTTTTTTAATACTAGTTACATACAAGACTTCCAATGCTCTCTTATTTATGATAATATCATTCATCATGAACAGTGAAGGTGATAGCACCCCTCATAGCTTATGTGAATCCTCAAATTACAAATTGGGACCCTTTGGTCGGTGTAATCCCTCAGAATAAGTAATAATAGATTTTCTTATACTATGATCATCATCAAGAAAACTATAATGATTAAAATATGGATTATTCAAGAATAAAAGTGTGTTGGATCTTTGTAAAACCTTACATGTTGATTTCATTGAATATGGATTGGGTATTATATGAGTTTTGTTCCACTATAAGGCTTATCTGATGAAAAACCAAAACCCATTAGTGGCATCGAAGACTTACTCTTTTAGGATTCAATGTGTGTTTCTATTGGTTTATCAAATAATTTTATAGTATCATTGTACCATGGGACTACTTGAGGCCCCATAAAAATTTCTACTACGTTTGAACTATGGTGTTTTGAGGATGGGATTTTCTCCAGGAACCGTGACACATGCCATGATGTTATGGTACCATAAAAATGACCACTATTTTTAGAACACGATGTAGAAGAAGTCATTTTGGTCTTAATAATGTTAAAAAATTATCTTGAAAAACTGACTTATGGTTTATAGAATAATTAAAAACTATAAGTGCTAGGCATTATAAAATGGGATTTTTCATGCCTAGATAAAATATGAAAAGTTCATATTTTTTCTCATGTTAAATAAAGTGTATTACTTTATATTATTCATTATTATAATTTTTTATATAATGTGAAAAATGTGAATTATTTAATTTATGTGATAAATTTCTTTTAGGAGATAGATTCCTATATTGCATGCTAAGTGTGACTCCATAAGATTTAGTTTTCATCTACCTTGACTTTAGTTTGTTTTTGTAGTTATGAGATTAAGAATAGTTTTTGAATTTATTTTATGCATATTAGGTGTTAGAGATATCATGAATTGAATTATCTCTTGAGTAAAGTCCCCCCCAGGGAGAGGGACTTGGGGCCAGAATACCCATCGATCTGGAGGCTTATGACTTGTTCTAGAAAGGTGAGGGTAAGATATCTATTTCTAAAAAATTTATCATGTAGAGATTTTCAATATCATATAAATCTATACCTTTGCAAGAAAATTTCATGTACCTTATACATTAGATTAATTCATATATGAATGAATATGTTTGGATTCTATTTTTGGGTAAGGAACACAAACCTATGGGTTGTATAAATAGTTAAACATTAATGTGGTGTGGACACATTATTTTGGTGGATGGAATAAGATTCTGAAAATAAATTTTTAGAATCATTCATACAAAAAGATATAAAACATGAGATAATAAAAAATTGCATGAGATGAAATGGGTTTAATATTCATGTGATATATTTTAAACTGGTGATATTTTTAAGAAATAGATAAAAAATACTAAGTGTGTGATTCCTTCCAAAGTGTCACTTATTAAGACCTTGATCATTTAGTACAAGTCACCCTAACAGCTAGGTTCCCTTGAATTATCTTTTGTAATACAATTAAATAATAAGGTCGTCCTAACATTTAAGTGACTTGTTCATATTGTTTTCTTTGGGTTACACTAGCTGGGAAACCCTAATGGTTAGGATACCAATGAAATAAAGTTTAGTGAATATATATAATGGATTTGGATAAAGACTTTATCCACTATTCTATCCAAGAGTCATATATGATATGACTGAAAAGTTTATTGTCTACCAGATACATTTATGGCTTAATTATGAGCTCAAATCGATGTAAGTCATAATGAAATATGGATCTTGTCTCACTAAATAGTTATGATGTACTAGGTAACCATTTTTAGTGGGATTAATTTCATTAATATTCTTTGATGAAATGATATAATACATGATAATCAACCATATATATTTATTTTTTTATAGGTTATGACTTACTTCATGATAATCATATTGAGATCCATCATAGGTATGACCGATAAAATAGTTCAAGATTGGTATCTAAGGTTGATAAGTGTTCTTAAAGTTAAGTATTCTGAGCATATGAATGTAAATGTTATAGAGGTCAATTTCACTAACTATAAATATTTGGTATTAGATATTGGGTGTACATCGCACATTTATACTGACAAACATAGACTCTGAGATAGAATAGAATTGAAAAAGGGTGAAATAAATATTTGAGTTGGTAATGAAAAAATAGTTGTTGTATTAGAAGTTCGCACTTATAATTTTTTTTATTAAGTGGATTAATACAAGAATTTGAGAGCTGTTATTATGTGCCATAAGAAATATAGATTTGATTCTAATATCTTGTTTGGACAAGAAGGGATTCTCATTAACTATTAAGAACATGAATTTTTCTTTCTATCTAAATGAGATGTTTTATGGTGTTGAGAATTTGATTAATGATTTATAAATTATAGATATGGATAATATTGTTTATAACATTTAGAATAAGAAGCCCAAGGCTGATTCTAATCCCACCTACCTTTATCATTGTCACCTTGGATAAAAAAATGAGAAACTCATCCAAAGGTGCCATAAATATGGATTATCATAACCATTTTATTATGAATCATTTGAGAATTGTAAATATTCTTTATTAGTCAAGTTGATCAAAGCACATTTTATTAGAAATGGTGAAAGGGATAATGGACTATTTGATCTCATACATAGTGATGTATGTGGAACAATGATCACTCAAGCATGTGGCAGTTTTAGGTATTTTGTTTCCATTACTAATAAATTCAGTTAGTATTAATATGTGTTTGTAATGAGGTGTAGGTATGAAAACTTTAAAAAGTTCACAGAGTTTTATAATGAATTACATAATCAATTGAGAAAAAGTATTAAGATCCTCCAATTAGATTAAGGTGGTAAATACTTGATATAGGAATTCATTGATCATCTGAGGGATAGTGGAAATGTTTTATAAGTCACTCCTCCCAGAACAACATAATGGAATAGTGTGTCTGAGAGGAGGAATCATACTTTGATGAACATGGTTCGATCAATAATGATTCAATGTGACATTCCTATTTCATTCTAGGGTTATTCTATGGATGCTGCTATATTTCTACTAAACCATGTTCTTTCTAAAGTATTCATAAATACACCATATGAAATATGTATTAAGAAATTTCCTATTAATTATTTTATAAATATTTGGGGATACAAAGATTTTTTACAACATTTGGGTTCTAATAAGCTTGATTCCAAATCATATATATGCTTATTTGTTGGTTATCCTAATGAAACTATGAGATAATTTTTCTACAATACTACTGAACACAAAGTTTTTGTGGATCAACATGGTGTTTTTATTAAGAAATAATAAATAATTCAAGGTTTTTGTAGGAGGAAAGTTTGACTTTGAGAAGTTCAAGATCAATAAATAAGAATTCTTCCTGAGGTGTAGGTTAATCTAGTCCCATAAAGTGTTGTGGAAGAAGAACATACTTAAATTATACAAGAACCTCAAAGGTATGATAGGATTCATCAATATATCATGAGATGTTGATTTATCATATCTAATAATGATGAGTTAATGTTCATAGGTGACAAAACTACTACCTACCAGGAGGATATTGAGATTTTTTGTTTCTGGAAATGGTTAAAATCATTGTAATATGGAATGGGATCCATATACACTAAATGTTTTTGGAACTTCATAGATTCACCTGAAGGGGTGAGACCCGTAGTGTGCAAGTGGGTTTTCTATAAGAAAAATGACATGGATAATATAATGTTAACCAATATAGAATGTCTAGTTGAAAAAATTTATAAGTAGATTCATGGTACATACTATGAAGAAACCTTTTCAACTATAGTGATAATGAAATCCATTCAAATATTTCTCACTACAACAACTTACTTGATTATCAGATATATAAAATGTATGTTAAAACCAACCTTGATAAGAATTTAGTTAAGGATGTGTATATGAATCAACCTGAAGGATTTGAAGTTACAAATTAGACCACTAAGGTATAAAAGATACAATAGTCCATTTATGGATTGAAGAAAAATTCTTGGAGTTGGAATATCCAATTTTATGATTCAATTAAAGAGTTTAGTTTTGTAAAAAATATAACTGATTCTTGTGTATACAAGAATATTAAGGTAGTGTTATATTATTTTTTATATTTTATATAAATGACATATTACTTTTCAGAAATAATATCTCAACTCTTCAGTCCATGAAGATGTGGCTGGGTAACTACTTATCGATGAAGGACATGGTTGAATCAACCTACACACTTGGTATGAAGGTCTATAGAGATAAATCTAAGAGTATGTTTGGACTTAGTCAAGATACTTACATTGGTAAAGTAATAAAGTGGTTTAGCATGGATAAATCTAAGAAGGGGTATTTACTAGTATTTCATGGAACAAATCTTAGGAATATTTAGGATCATTTTAAATAGTTATAAAGGATGGATATAATTCCTTTTGTGTTTTTCATAGGACCTATCATTTATTCAATGTTGTATACTCGATCTGATGTCACCTATGCTCTAAGTATAACTAGTAGATACTAATCCAATATTGGTGAGAGTCACTGGACTGTTTTGATGAACATTCTTAAGTACTTGATAAGTATAGAGGATATGTTCTTGGTATTTGGAGGAGAGGATGAGCTCTATGTAATGGGTTAGAAAGATTTAAGTTTCCAATATAATATAGATGATATGAAATAACAATATGGTTTTTTTTGTTTTTCCTAAATAGTGGAGCTATTAGTTAGAATAGTTCCAAAAAATTACAATATAAGACTCAAAAAAAGAGGAAAAATACATCATTGCATCATATACTACAAAGGAAGCTATTTAGATCAGGAAGTTTATTTTCAAACTGGAGGTAGTTTCTTGCATCGAGGAATTAATCCATATTTACTGTGAAAAAAATAGAGTTATTTATCAAATGAAGGAACCCCAACCTCACTAAAGGACCAAACACATCCTTCACAAATACCATCTTATATGATATGTCATTAAGGGGGAGTTGTTAAGATTTGTTGGGTGGATACTATGAAAATGTAGAAGATCCAATAATGAAACAACCCATTTCCAGCTTTTAGGTACCTATAATCCATTGTTTTGATCATCTCTTGGTTTGGTATTGTTTTAGGTAATTTATGGAATTTTTTTGGAGATTTTTGGAAATCTTTATTTTTGTGCATGGTTGGAACATAGTTAGGGAAAACTGTGCGGTTCAGACCATAAAATAGTGTTCCCCATTTGGTGGCTCTAGAGAGTGGTGCAAAGTTAGTGAAATCCTTGATACCTCCCCCCAAACCATAGTAATTGGGATATTGGTGGTTTTTATGGTATGTCTAACTATGTGACCAAACCATGCACCCTTTCTAGAATCCTAATGAGGGCACACAGTTAGGTGCACGATTAGTACTAACCGTGTAACCTAAATAATAAAACCATGTGAATTGGTTTTTAATACCCCAAATTTTTTAAATAAAATAATGAAATCCCTATTATAAATATTAAACTTCCCTTGATCAAAAATAATTTAACCCTTTGGATTTTAGAGGATCTTTATAGAGGATTTTGGCTCTTTCAACCCGTTTCCTCTTAAATCGAAGTGTCGTTGGATGAGATTGATCTCCCTTCAATAAGCGAAACTTATCTTATTTGGAACATTCCCTTATTTTTATCTCACCTTATTATAAAGTGATGGATCCTTGTGTTTTTTGTGGATATAAACCTTTATTTTATGGTTTTTTATTTTAGGGATTCCTCTTTGATATTCTTTGCCTTTGATTCTTTGTTGTAAATTCCTGTTTCGAGTGATTGACTGATTGATCATGTGTTAAAGGTAGGTGGTTTTGTAAGTATTTTACCTAAAATTAAAACCTTGATTTATTTATTGAATCAAAATTTATTTTCAATTGTTTTCTAAACCTTGAATTGTGATGATTTTGATTATTTATTTCAAAGGCATGAGATTTATGAAATAAAACCCATTTTCAAAGGATTTGAAAATATGTTGTGGTTTTTGAGTAAATATGGCTTGAAATGAAAATGTATTTGATGAAATGATTTTATGTTTATTCTTGAGAAAAATGGATTTAAATGAAATATGATTTTTAAATTCAAGAACTTGATTAAAACTAATGTTTTGATTTTGAAATTGAAATGAAATATTCAAACCTAAAATTGGGCATTTGAACTATTAATGACATCAAATTGAAATGAATGAATTTCCTATGATTAATTGATTGATTTAAATAACATATGATCCTGAGTATTTAGTGGGTGATTATAAAAATAACGCTAGGACTTTGTCTCCCTAAGAATGGATTGATGATGAAAACTTTAACTAAACCAAGTGTGGAATGATTTTTCACTAATGGGGTGTTTATTGATTATATCCTAATGGATTGATCCTTAGGTATGTGTGAAAAAATTAATCTATGATTGATTGAATGATTAGTGCAAGGATCATATATTTAGAAACTAACTAACCTTAGGGATTATGACCATTGTGCTTTGTTTTTTTATTTGACTATTTTCATGTTGGTGTTTATTGAACTATTTTATTAATTTTCTTTCTAGTTTTATGAAAATGTTCATTTAAGACCATTTTTGATATATTTTCCATATATTTAATTTAAAAGTATGTTTTTAGTGAAAACATGAAATGATTTTACATGACTTTTTTTTATTTAAATTGAAAAATAAATGGTTCATTTGTCATGGAATTACTTATGGGGAATTTGGTGGAATTCTACTAGGAATTTTTTTATCACACCCTACCTTTGACTTCAAGAATTTTTAGATTATTTTTTTAGGTATAGGAAAATGTAAAGCACCACTTGAAGGTGGTAGGTGTGCTTGATTCATGGGACCTTAGAGTGATGGTGGTGACTGGTGGAGCTATGGTCCACTTGTTACATGGGGATTGTGAGAATTTTTATTGATGGTTTTTATGTTGTTTATTAGATGATGTATTACTTTTGGATTTATGTTTGATTTCTTTTGGTAAATTTCTCCATGAGGAACATTTTCATACCAACTATTCATTGTTTTATCTTCTGATGTTCTATATTTTTTTTGATTTTTCTTGTAAAAAAACTGCTTCCTTTGACTCTTAGATGATACTATGTGCCTTTCTCCAACCCATGGGGATCAATAACACCCTTAAGTATATGTTAGAGCTGGATAGGGTACTATTATATCAGGGTATTTGGGTTGTTTTTTGATAGAATGGTATCATAGGTTTAGGTTTTTTGTCTCTCTTGATGTCGGTTTATAGTTAGGGATGTCTTGGTAGACGAGAAGTAGGATTGTCGAGACTTTAGGGGTAGATAAGAGTGAGTTACTAGATAGCTCTCATAGTAACGTGCCTTGAGTCACCATGGGTGTTTGGGAAAAGTGTCTTTGAGGAATAAATTGATATAATTCTATACCTTTTTTCAAGATTGATCTGAGTATATTGAAATCCCTAAAGTTTTAATTTTATCTAATGAGATTTATATTCATATATCTCTTGATTGAGTTGATGATCTAAGTATTCTTGCTGATGTTTTTGTGTTTCCTATTGATGTTGTGTAGTATAATTCCCCCAAGAAACCATTTAAATAGACCTTAGGAGGGAGATACTAATGAACCATGACAAGTTAACCCTTTATTTGATCAGAATCTCATTGAGATAGTGGTGTATGAGGTTCAAGATCTGGGATAGGAACCCACACTCATTCCAATTAAGTCTACAGTAGTGGAACCTCAAAGGGATGAAACTAAAGATCATGATAAAGAGTTACTTTAGTAGAAACCACCATCTTTATAGGGCCTTACTGATCCTCATGATTCATAGGATTAGTTAAAAAATACTAAGATACCTTTTGAGTTATTAGAAACACCATACTCGATAAAGGTGAAGTATGATACCTTCATGATTGTAGGGCCAAGTAGGAGGTGGTGGGATTCAATGGTCATGGAAAATTAACACAAAGGCTTGGATTAGAAAGACTTCATATCCCTTTTCATGGAGTATATATACCTAGAATATATGGTTTTGGTGAATTCAATGGAGTTTATAAACCTCCAGAAAGGTGATAGAACTGTGACTTGGTATTGAAACCTATTTTTGAACTTGTTCAGTTTTCTCTTGAGGTAGTGATGAATGAGAAACTAAAGGCCTAAAGATTAGAGATGAGTCTTTGATCTAATATTAAATCTTAGGTTTTCATTTTTAAGCTCACTTCTTATGCAGACATACTAGATATAGATTTACATGGATGGTATGTTAATGTTGACAGGAGTCCCTCCTACTCCTAGTAGAAGTTATGTTGATTCCTTCTAAGGGAAGTGGAAGAATGATGAGTCTTGTGGTGTATCATGACAACATGAATCATCCAAACCTTTTGAGGTGTCTAGAAGAGTCCAATTTACTTTCTTTCAATGTGGCATGTTTGGGTATTCAAATTGTGTTTGTACAGAGGTACCTAATATTTGTGGTTTGTGCGGTCACTTGGGCCAACAGTAGAAGTTATTTCATGTATTTTCTACCCTTTATAATGTAAAAGTATCATAAAAACATAAAGTTAATACATTTTAGTTTTATGCTTCAAGAAATAAAGGGTTCTAGATATAGGTATCTAAAACAAAGATTCTTCACATAGTGGAAGAGTCTCCAGAGGAAGTTGATGCAAGTCCAGTGATAGTGATAGGTACCATCACTATAGTTTAACCTTTAGTGACTTCTCTATTTGATATTGGTACATATCATTCTTTCATATCAGCCCATATTGTGAATTTGTTAAATATTCTTATGGATTTTATGTCTTATGTGATGGATATTACCACACCCCTCAGAATGAAGAGAGAAAAGGGTATTCAATGTCCCTCATTTTTATTTTCTTTATCAGATATCGAGAGCACATAATATTTTCTAGTCCTTGATATGAAACATCTAGATGTCATTATTAGGGTAGATTGAATAACTACCCATAAATTCTGGACTGACTATTATCTTTTCTTGGTCTTATTTACTACACCTAATGGGGTGTTCTGTGTTTTCTAGGGATAATGGGACCTGAGGTTAAGTAGATTTGGACCACCTATTCTAGATTTGGGTAGGGTGATATATGTATTTTATTTTAACCCAAAGAAGGAATCATTGAGTAGGGATATTCCTTCAGTGCTCATCACTTTTTCCAATGTGTTTACTTATGACATTTATGGCCTACCATCGGTAAGGGAAGTAGAGTTTTTCATTGACTTGGTACCCAGTTCCCAACTTAACTATATTCCCTCTTACTGTATAACATTAGTTGAACTGAGAGAGTTAAAAAATCAGTTGGAGGATTTGTTGCATAAATTCTTCATTTGCTTGAGTTTGTCTCTTTGGGAGGTGCCTGTGCTTTTTGTAAAGAAATTTGATGTGACACTTAGATTTTGTGTTGATTACCAAAAACTAAATCGAGTTACAGTAAAGATCAAGTATCCATTTCCTTGGATATATTAATTTTTTGATCAGTTAAAAGGATTGAAATGAATATTTAAGATTGAACTTTAGTCTATTTATCACCAACTTAGAATCAAACAATATAACTTCCCAAATACTGCCTTCCATAGTAGGTATGACCACTACGAGTACCTTGTTATTCCTTTTGATCTAACCAAAGATATTACCATTTTCATGGCACTTATGAACATGATATTCCATGAGTATCTCAATTTTTTCATGTTGGTATTTGTGGATCACATATTTGATTAATCAAATATCGAGATAGATTATGTGTGTCACCTGAGAGAAGTTCTAGAAAATTGAGAGGTCCCCAACTTTACACAAAACTATCAAAATGTAATTTCTATATTTGGGAAGTGAAGTTCTTGGGAAATGTGGTCTTAGAACATAGTACTTTATTTGATCTTGAGAAGGTGAAGGATGTTATAACATGAGAAAAACCACACATTGTTTTTGAGATTCATAGGATCTTGGGATTTGAAGGGTACTACCACTGATTCATTAAATATTTCTCAAATATGGCATCTTTGATGATCAGTCTCACTTAGAAAAAAGTAAAATTTTCATGTAATTTTAAATTTTAGAATTCTTTTGATTTTTTGAAGTGCCTTTTGACTTCTACACCAGTGTTGACTCTCTTAGAGGCTATTCAAGTCCATGTGATCTTTTGTGATTCATCATGTTTGGGTTTGGATTGTGGTATCATGCATGGTGATCACATGGTGGCCTATGTTCCCCAAAATCTTAGACCACATGAGAATAAATATCCCACTCATGATCCCAAACTCACAACTATGATGAATTCTCTTAAGATATGGAGATATTTCCTTTTCCTAGAAATTTTTATCATCAATCTAGATAAAAAAACCTTGAGTTATGTCTTTTCTCAAAAATATTTGAATCACCATCAGAGAAATTGGGAGGATCACTTGTGATCTTTATATTTCAATATTTTCTACACCCATGGAAAAGGGAATGTCATTTTCGATGCATTGAGTAGGAAACATCCCACATAGTCCATGAAAAAATCATTAGATGATTGCAATATAATGTATCTCTTTACTCAGATGATTTGAGAGTTTAGTAGGATGAGTCTGAGATAGTTCTATAAATCATTCAACTGACCTCCTCCCTTATTAGGATGATCCTTTAAGAGTATCATCTCGATGATGAGTTTCATGGAATTATGGAATCAATTTATAGTTGGGATACCATCTATGAGTGGTCGTTATACTCTAAGGGTATCCTATACTTTCAGGGCTAGTAAGTCATGCCTTTTCCTATGAGGAAAGTTTTGATGGGAGATTTCCATAATTCGTAGTGGGTGGTAGACCATGGAATGATGAAGATGTTATTTGAAATGAAGAAATAATTCTGGTATCTGAGTATGAATTGAGACATTGATGATTTTATTTCCCATTGTTATACCTACCAACAAGTAAACATTAATCATAAAAAGCCTTCAAGTTTTATTTATCCCCTTCCTATTCCAACTTGGAAGGGGGATGATATTTTAATGGATTTCATGGTTGGGTTGTCACATACCCCTTGAGGGAATAATTTAATATGGGTAGTGATCGATGTGTTGAATAAATCAGCTCACTTCATTTCCATTCAATATATAACCAAAGTTAATAATTGGGAAGCCTGCATGTATAGAAGATCATCAGGTTGTATAGAGTTCCATCTGCTATAATCTCTCATAGGGACCCTTGATTCACTTCTCCTTTTTAGAGAGGAATCTAAGAGTCGATGAGAAACCAGATTATATTGATCATGGAATATCATATATAGACTAATATATGGAAATAAAAAGCTATACATACTCTTTAAGACATGATTTGTGCCTAAATTCTCGGTTTTGGTGGAACTTGAGATAACCATTTGGGAATAGTTTAATTTTATTACAATAACATTTACCAATATTCCATCAGGATGAAACCCTTTGAGGCCTTATATAATCATCCATGTAAATATATATTGTGTTGGTTGGAGACTGGTGAAGCTTCCCTAGTTGGACCTAGTTTGGTTCAAGAGACAACATCAAAGATTTAGTTTATTCATCAGATAATGGAAATGGAAAAAATCTGTTATAAATCCTATATTGATCATCATCAACACCCTTTGGAGTTTTCAATTAGTGACCATGTGTTTTTTTATTTTTACCTAGGTTGGGTCATTGATGGTTGTGGAAACATGGAAAGTTAGCGTTGTGGTATATGAGAATGTTTGAGGTTGTTGAGAATATTGGAAAGGTGGAAAACCATTTGGACTTTCCAACTATGTTGATGTCGATTAATAATGTGTTTCATGTATCACAACTAAAAAAGCATCTCTCTGGACCATATCATATCTTGATCTAGGAATACCTTGGTGTGGAACCTGATTTATCCATGACTGAGTAACCAGTTCGAATAGTTAATAATGAGACAAAGGTTCTTCATGGGAAGTCCATACCTTTGGTTCCTATGCTTTGGAAGTATGGTTCGGATTCTCATGAGACTTAGGATCATGAGGCACTAATAAGAGAGCAATGGACTCATCTCTTTGACATAGAGTCTTCTTGATAAGATTTATGGGGGTAGAAAGTGTTTATGGTAGATAGGTTGTAACACCTCATTAAAAACTTTCAGGTACCTCTAATCTATTTTTTTGACCATCTCTTGGTTTGGTATTTTTTTGAGTCATTTCAGAAAATTTTTGGAAAATTTTCTAAGTCTTTGGGGCTATGCATGGTTGGAACATGGTTAGGGAAAACCATGAAATTCATCCCAGTAAATTGAATCCCCATTTTATGTCTCTAGAGGGTGGTGTATAATTAATGAAAACCATGTAGCCTCCCCATCAAACTATGTGTCTTGGGAAAATGGGGGCTTGAAAAGTTGGTGCATGGTTTATCTAAAAGTGTTTCTAAACTATGCATACTTTCTATAATCCCAATTAGGGTTCATAGTTAGGCATATAGTTAGTACTAACCACATGGCCTAACGCAAAAAACCATGAGAATGAGTTCTTAATCCTTCAAAAATTGTAATTAAAATCTAGAATCCCTATTATAACTCCTAAACTTCCTCTGATAAAATGTAATTAAACCCTTTGGAGTTTGGAGGATCTCTAGAGAGTATTGTGGCTCCTTCAAACCATTTCATCTCAGATCAAAGTATTAATGGATGAAATTGATCTCCCTATGGAAAGTGACACGTCTCTCATTTGGAATCCTCCCTTTTTTTTCACTCATATTCTTAGAGAATTATGAATCCTCATGTTTTTGGTGGATCTAAACCTTTATTTTATAGATTTTAATTATAGGGATTCCTCTTTGATCTTCCTCACATTCGATTCTCAGTTGTTGATTATCATTTCGGGTGATTGATTGTTTAATTGTGTGATTGATGGTAAATGGTCATATAATTCATTTTCCTATAATTAAAATCTCAATTACTTTATTTAATTGAAATGTATTTTCAATTGTGATGATTTTGATGATTGATTTTAAAGTCATGGGATTTATGAAATAAAAACCAATTTTCAAAGTCTTTAAAAATTTGTTTTGGTTTTTGAGTAAAGATAGATTGAAATGAAAATTGATTTGATGAAAAGATTCTATATTGATTCTTGAGAAAAATATTTTTAAATGAAAGATGATTTTAAAAGTAATGAACTTGATGAAAACCAATGTTTTGGTTTTGAAATTGAAATGGAATATTGAAACCTAAAATTAGGTATTTGAACTGTGAATGATATTAAATTGAAATGAATGAATTATATGTTATTGTTTGATTAATTGAAATCACGTGTGAGACTTAGTAGTTAGTGGGTGATTAGGACAAGCATGCTAGGACTCTGACTCCCTAGAAATAGATTGACTATGAAAACTTTAACTAAACCAAGTTCAACATTATTTTCCTTGACAGGGCATTGATTGTCTTGATCATTAGAGACATGTGCACCCATTGAGCCATGATTGATTGACTAAGTGGTGTGAGGATCCTATATCTAGAAACCAACTAGTCTTAGGGTTATGACCATTGTGACTTGTTTGTTTTGATTTGATTATTACATGAAAGGGTTTATTGAATTTATTTATTAATGTCCTTTTTGTTTTTATGAAAAATGTTCATTTAAACTTTTTTTAATATATCTTGCATCTACTTGATTTGAAATCATGTTTTGACTGAAAATGTAAAAATGATTTTCCTTACCTTAATTTTATTTAAATTGAATAATAAATGGTTTATTTGTCATGGAACTGCTAATGGAACATTTGGCGGAGTCCTGTAAGTATTTTTTCTCACACCATACCTTTGACTTTAGACATTTGTAGATAATGTTATGCTGGCTCTAGGAAAAGGGAAAGCACCACTTGGATGTGGCAGGTGTGCTTGATTCATGGGACCTTGAAGTGATAGTGGTAACCAGTCGAGCTATGGTCCACTATTAAATGGGGATTTTGAAACTTTTTCTTGATGGTTGTTATGTTGTTTATTGGATTATGTATCACTTTGGGATTTATGTATGCTTTCTTGTCGTACTTCTCCCCTTGAGGTATGTTTGGAATACTGACAATTAATCATTTTATCTTCTTCTATTCTATATTTTTTTGTTCATTCTTGTGGAAAAACTATTCCCTTTGACTCTTAGATAATTCTGAGAACTTGTAGCTGACCCAGGGAGATTGATAATTTCCTTTAGGCTATGTAAGAGTTGTGTTGGGTATCGGTGTACCAGGGTATCTAAGTTGGTTCATGACAATTGATGAAAACGTTATCACAGCAGAAGCATGAGGGTCATATAGAGTATCTTTTTATACAATTCTTAATAGATTTATGTAATGGTTTCATAATTTATTATGTTATTATAATAAATTTAATCTCTATTAATCACTCATTCATATGTGTTGTGATTTAATTTACATAAAAAATTGAATGATAATATCCCCTCAATGTATGAATTTGAGTTATCTCTAATCGATGATCATTACAGGGTATTATGGGTTGTGATTATATGTTAATATTGGCATGAATAAAATATTATACTCATTAAAAAGGGTTGTATATGAGATATTAATAATATATTCATGAGGTAATAAGTAGATACTTATTTTTTGTACTAACCCTCCAAAGTATATCTCATTGAATTCCATATAGTATTCGATATACATAGGGGTGTTTGATTATAATAAATAATTTTTACCCAAGGTTGGTGAGATACCTAACATGAGATACTTCATACTTTGATACATTTATTACACAATTCATTATGAATTATCTAATTAGGGGGTGGTTGGGTATGTTTTCAATCATTTCATTGGTTGGAGCACGACCAAGATGATATTTTTTAACTTGCATGGCGAGTAAATACATATGTTCCTTGATTGAATTATATTGAGAAAATGCATTTCCATTATTAGTTATGTTACATATGAAATGTTTATTTATTTGGACGAGGGAAATGTGATTTCTCATTTGTTATATGAATGAGATGTGATGTATTCATCTACTAGGCCATTCTTTTTTAGAGGATCAAGAAAATATGAGATAGCCTACACTAGATTGACATTGTTATATATCTAGAAGTCACTTGATGTCATGGGAAAATAGATTAAATAGGTATATATATGAAGCATGTGATACATCTTTTGGTGGACATGTTTGGATAAAGATATGAGTGTGTTTGATAAAGATCTCAATAAAACCCCTCAGTAGCTTGAGTAGCATTGACACTTTGATAGAGGACTATCTTTGATTAAATGTATAAAATTGTGATTTCGTATTTGTTTTCAATGATACTAAGATCATGGGTTCACATGGTTAGGCATTTGGATAAGGATTAAGTTTTGGTAAAAAAGTTTGTTCTAAAATGAAAAATGTTTAATAAAAATATATCCAAAAAGGAGTTTTAAATGGATTCAAAAAGATTTGTAAAGTTTTGTAAAAAAGAAGTTAGGGATTTTAGTGTTAGTGGGATATTATTATATGTGAACTAAAATTATATTCATGTGATGATTATAGATTAAGGATAAATTGTTGTTGAAGAACCCAAGTGGTTTATTGAAGTTGAAGTTGTGATGAAGTTGTATTTTTTGTCAATAATTTGTGAGAAGAAAAGTCAATGTGTGTTTACTTGTGATGATTGTTGAACTGGTCTCATAATTCCTAATGCATGTGAAAATTGTAGTTTGAGAAAGAATAAAGTTTTTAACAAATAAAAATGAGGAGATGCTAGCTAATGATAAGTTTGAAGATAAGAAGTTATCCTTTGATGATTTAGAATAGAAAACATTAAAGGATGATGTTTTGAGAAGTTAAAAGGAAGGAATTGATTTTTGTGATGTGGAAGAAAAATTTATAAAGAGTTGGATAAGGCTATTATCTTTCTAAGAATTTTTATGAGTGTTTACCAAAAATTTGGAAATCCATAGAAAACTAAGGGAACTAACTCAACTGAACATGTTGGATCAAATTCAAAAACACTAGAGTCAGTTATACCCTAGATAATAATGATGGTAGGGAGATGCATAATGGAGGCAGAGCACCTTCACATAGGATGGAGAGGGTACACAAGGCACACATGGGGAGAATAGGTCACGTGGGCTGATGTGTCCTATTATTTATGTGTACGGTGTTCTAGAGAGAACCAAGTTACTCACATCGAGTGATGCATATGGAACTATATATTTTTAAGTGAAGTGATGTTAGGTGAAGATTCGATGTAGGATTAACTTATATTGTGCACCATAGATCTATGTTTAAAAGATAAAAAAATAACCATCACCATTCTATCAATTTTATCCAATCCATCCAATCATGTGCCCGACCATCTTCTACCTCAAACTCATCTTAGGTTTTACATGCAGGAGTTTTTACACCATATCATCGAGATTTCATCATGGGCTTCATGAAAAGTGTGTGATAGAGACGATACCAGTCATATGATATCATGTGGAACTTGATAATGTTAAACCAATATTGCTGAATTAATTTTCATGAAAGAAGAGATTCAAAATAGTGGAAGTGATAAGAAAATGTGTTTTATCGTATGGTAAAATGATGGATGGTTTGAGACCATGTATTTTAAGGAAGTAGAATAGTTTTCATTAAACATGATGAAAGATATGTTTATGGTGTTATGATGGTGATTTAATTTGGCTATCAATTCGATGACTGATCAAGTTTGTCCATATGTGTAGAAGGCTAAGTAAAGTAAGGTAGTGTGCATACAATGAGTGGGTCGGTGCAATGAGTGGTTCATTGTGATTCTAGGGGCATAAAAGTAGTAGAGTTTCATCTATAAATACCAAAAAATGAGATAATTTGTAAATGAATCAATCGAAACAGTGATAGAAAGAGATGAAACAAGATATAAGTTGTTGAGACTCTATTTTTTCATACACCGATAGATATCATGTGATACTCTCTTACAATAATAATACCCTATGGAATAGAGAGGATGATATTCATGTGAGGTTCTATTATATTTGTATGAAAAGGATTTCTGTGTATAGAGTGTAGCATTAAGAAAAAAGAAGGACACCACATACTATTGATCACATGATCTACATAAAATATGTAATATTCATACAGAATAAACAAAAAATAGTGATAAAATAACACAAAGAAGAAATGGAATCACACTTGATCACTTACATGATGATGAATTATCACATATTGTTGTAGTCTATGTTGTTCATATAAAATATACACTACATGGAGTTTTCTTGAATGCAATTATGTTGTGTTTTCATATGAGTACATGAAGAGGAGTGATAACATTATGAATAAAAAATAGTTGTGAAATCTAAAGGCACATGAATAAAAGTGAATAAGTAGAGAAGTATGATCTCATAAAGATATATCTTGAGTTTTTGATTTTGTTGGGTTAAGGCTACGTGAAGAAGAGTAAGTGAATGCATATTCTACATGATTTCACTTGTATGAAGTAATCCATAAAAAGAAGAAAATATCGAGGTAGTATATATTCAGTATAGTTTGAAGTATCATGAAGCATTTTGTAAATATTATTGATTTGTATATTTGTGTTGGTATACAAAGAAGAAAGAAAATAGACCTGTGAAGACCATACAATATTATTTTCATGAGGAGCAGTGACAAAGAAACAGTGTCAATTCCATGTAATACATATTTCATACATTAATATAATTTGAATTAGTTGATTAGAACTACTTGATTAAGTCTATATTGAGTTGTTTCAGTTTATTGCTGCACATAAGAATTGATACTAACACCGGGGATTTTTCACACTCGAGCATTCAGTCTATTGAGAAGAGTAAGACCATGTGGAGATTTGATAATGAGTAAGATCAGGAAGACTTGGCCATTAGTTTCCAAAGTTCTTCAAGGAGTGTACATGAGAATATTAGATGATCCAGTCTATTCATGGATAAGGATTACATCTTGAGGTGGTGCATAAGCAACCAGAATCTGAAAAATATCTTTCTTATTATGGATAATACATTGAAGAGAAGTTGAAGAATCTAAATGGACTATGGAGTGAGAAAATAATGGTATTCCATATAGATCAATTTTTTAGTGGGAACTTATAAGATTTATATGGATTCTAAAGTAGGAACACTGTAGGATTTATTGTTGATGGGAATGTGATTTTACCTAGCTATAACCACTTGTATATAGGAAGCAGGGAATAGTTCTTTTGGTAGAACCTTATAAATACTATGTGATGAGCTTCATTTATTTTATGCATTTCATGTGGTATGAATGTGATTGTGAATGTACATGATTCATTCATCTTAAAAGGTAACAAGGGTTTTAATTAAAAGGTGGTGAAATAAAAAGAATAGAATTCTATAAAACAAGTCACGCCTGATTCAACCCCCTCTCAGTGTGAATCCACCTTTGATTGGATATAATTTACTGGACTAGTTGTTCGTATCAGAACTATATGAAGTGCATGTTTGAATTTAAATAATATTTAGAAAAGCATCATATGGAAAAAACCTACTTTTATTCTTGTTGAAAAAAATGTGGAAGTTTCATTCAAGAATTTGAAAAATATGAAGAAAATAAAGGTAAAGAAGTTGAATAATAACTCAAAGATAAAAGATGATCAACCACTAGTTGAAGGTGCTCAGAGTGGTAATTTTTTAGTGAAATAATTTTATTATGTTTCTACTAAATCAAGTTCAAGTTGTGATAAAGATGTGTTCGACTATGAAATCAAAGAGTATTTGAAGAAAGTTCCCAAAGAAGTGTTTACTTGTATAATAAGAGTTTTTAAGGATCTTCTTGATGAAAAGGAAATGCCTGAAAAGAAGCTAATATAATGGAATAATAATTAGTTAAGAAGATCCAAATATGTAAATCTCTCACATGACTTATTGAAGGAAAAGAAAAAATTACACTACTTTGTAATGAATATCTATCTAAAACTAAATAAGAGTTACAAAGAAATGTTTGTGAGAATGTAGTGAATGAAAAATTACAAGTAGAGATGATCCATTAACTTGAAGAATCACATAAATCTACTATAAATGTAAATAATTCTTAGTTGGAATTCAAAGAAAGAAGGGTAAAAGAAGTTGATAATTGTTTACAGGAAATGAGTAAGTTGCATGATAATCAAATTTATAAGTTGAAGATTCAGTGGAAATAAATATTGAAATTAGTTGAATATTAGAAAATTTATCTCAACATATATTATCTTAAACTAAAATTAAAACTAAGAAATCTAGAAGAGACATGAGGAAAGTCTTCCCAAGCTACTGAGAAAAAAATGCTTCCTAGAATACTTCTAATATGAGTCTTATTTTTGAAAATACTCATTATGATGAAAAGAAGAGATTGAAATTATATAAGGATAAATATACTATGAGGTTATTAAAAAGTAATCCAATAAATCTTTAAAGGTTTATGCGAATAAGTATAGTAATTATTGTTCCCCAAAGAAATCACAAAAGAAAAAAATGTGTTTTCCAAAATTAGAATGGTGTCAAAGACTGTCATAATGTGCCATAGAAGAAGAAATCAAGATTTTTTTCTACTATTGGTATTGTTAAAAGTTAGGGAATTGATCCATATACTATTGGAACAATTTATCAATTTATGATAATTACATAAGGTCTATATTTAGGGGGTAAAAAGCTAAAGAAAAGAGAAGACTTGCACAAGAGAAGAAAATTTCACATAAAATGAATTTGTCTATAAATAATAGATTTGAATGTTATGGATATTTCTATGAGTACTGTAACATAACTGGTCATTGTTATAATGTGTTATGGCATTTAATAATCATCCACAAATAATCTATTTATTTAAATAAAATATCACAACAAAAAGACAGGTGGGTAGGAAAAGAAGATGATAGATCAACCTTGGGATGTGAACAAAATAAGAAGACTATTAAAAAAACTCCCAAGAAGTTAATGAAGAATGATGTGAATAATGTCACACCAAGGAAAATATGATTCTTTTGTGGTAGGAAATTACACATCATAGACCATTCAAATTTTCCATGAACATAAGTACTAAAGTAAGAAAGATGAAATCAAAGAAATAGTCAATATATAAAATAAACAATATGATTGATTTGGTGATAGACTTGATGAATGCTAAATATTTGTGTGAGAGGTGTAATATGTTTGGTGATTCAAATAAAAAATTATTTACATGGATGACTAGAAAATAATAAGTCTTGAAGAAAAAAGGGAAAGCACCTATGACTTCTTATGCTAAAAATATTTTTTGTAAAAAATAGTCTATACACAAAATAGAGACTGAGCATGTTTCTAAACAATGCTTGATAATATATCTAGAATAGTTGGAAGAGGTAAAGAATATGAAACAAGAATAGAAAAATAAAAGGGTCTTGTTATAAAATGTGAAAAATCATATTCCATCTAAATATAAAAGAGATTCTGGGTTGAGAAGAAACAATCAACCATGTTTCCCTAACTAAGGAGCATTGAAGAACCAACTTATTCCCATGTATATATTGTGTTTGTTTTTGTACAGGGAATTTCAGGTGAAACATGTATTTAGGGGGATATCTAAATTTCATAAAATTTATAAAAATCTTATATCTAGAATTTTATTCATCATGGAGTACTATTGGCATCATGTTTCCTCTTCACAACACTTCAATTAATGTCAGAATATTCTTGGAGTTTTTTCTTAAAGAAATCCAATCATGATTAAGAATTATCAAGTGATTATCTCAAGGGGGAGAATAGAAGAAAAACCATCAAACACACACACACACACACACACATATATATATATATATCTTAGAATATCTAATGTACTGGTGAGGGATTTATATGAAAATCCTAGATGTTAAATTTTTGGAGATTGAAGATTCACATCATTGAGGTAGGTTGATAACATTTTCTTATCTTTATGTTGAAAAATTAACCTACAAGGGGAGATTGATTAATTGATGACAAAAAGAAAATAAATTTGAAAATGGGGAAGTACATTCTTTCACTTGAATATTTTTAATCTATTTTTTGATATGAATACAAGAAATTAGTTGAAAAATATTTTCAACATCCCACGAAACAAGGTTTCGGTGTTGGTATCACATAATGAAAATTAATTGATAGTAAATATGTTAGAATTGATCACTATTTTTTTTCTACATTGAGCATGGATCAAATAGGCTTAGAGTTGGTTAATTTTTTTATCATTGATAAAATTGTAGTGATTGCATCCCTCTCTCAGGATAATCAGGTTGTGATATTCAAAAGAGGAGAAGATGATATCATGAAACATGGATGATGGTGATGATAATTCATTCCTATGCTTATATATTTTCATTTATTGTCAATAATGGGAAAATATTACATTGAATTTAGAAATTAAATGGTAATTGACAACAAATTTAAAGGGGGAGATTGAAGAACCCAAGTGTTTTATTGAGGTTTAAATTGTACTAAAGTTATATTTATTGTGAGTTAGTCGTGAGAATAAAAATAAATGTGTGATGATTTTTGAACTGGACTCATAATGCCTAAGATATGAACTTATTGAAATTAGAGAATGCAAATTGTTTTCAATAAATAAAAATGAGGAGATTGATCTAATGTGGACTTTGAAGAGAAGAAACTGTCCTTGATTCAGAATGTTTTTATGTTAAAAAGGATTGGTTTATTTTTTGAGATGTGGAAGAAGAATTTATGAGGATTTGGTCAAGTTTAATATTCGGTTAAGTATTTTAATGACTGTTAAGTAAACCACATGGATCATGAGTAGAAGAGGTCATGTGGCCCAGCGTAACCTATTATGTGTGCGTAAAGTGTTCAAGAGTGGACCTGATTACTCGCATCGAGCGGTGTATATGACACAGTCTATTTTTAAGCGGAGCAATGTCAAGAAAAGATTTTATGTGGGATTCACTTATCCCATGTACTATAGATCTATATTTAAAAGATATACAAAGAACCATCATCGTTCGATCTATTTTATCTGACCCATCCGATTGAGGGCTCGATTGTCTTCTACCTCAAACTCGTCCGAGGTTCTATATGCGGGATTTTTTACATCGCATAACTAATATTACATCACAGACTTCATGTCAATCCTATGATAAAGATGATATCAGTCATATGAAATCATGAGGAGCTTATGAATGTTAAACTGGAGTTTTTTTTACGTTTTTAATTTTTTTTGCAGAAAACAGTTTGGTTATTTTTTTAAAAAAAATGCACTCGAAAGGCGGCATCCCGGATGTCGCCTTTACATTTCGGGTGCAAGGTGGCATCCGAGATGCTGCCTTTGCACTTCAGGTGAAAGGAGGAATCCGTGATGCCGCCTTTCCCCTAATTTTTTTTTGAAATTTTTTATTTTTATTTTTATTTGTTTTGTTTTGTATATATATATATAACAAAAAAATTCAGCAGAATTTCTCTGCTTTTAAAGATGCAGCACTACAGCCATTACAGCAATCTGGATTTTGACAGAAACCCTCATCCAGACCTACCTTTTATAAGAGGGCATGCCCTGAAAATCATTCTGTATTTTCGATGTGGGATTCAGGTTCTCCCTTTCCTACACACTACATTCTGCATTTTTGATGTGAGATTCTGTTTCAAGTACATGACTTTGAAATATAATAAAATATAAACTATAAGACCAGTATAAATGATATTTTAAAAATTGATTAAACATATAATAAATAGTTGAAAACAAAAATAATTTCCTCAAAAATGTTGATGAAAAATAATCTATAACCTTTCAAAACTGCCTGCTTCAAACTTAAAAATGTTTCAAGTACGTGAATTTGAAAGAATATAAAATATAAACTATAAAACGAATATAATTGAAACTTTAAACATTGATTAAACATATAATAAATAGTTGAAAACAAAAGGAATTTCTAGAAAACTATTGATGAAAAGTAATTTATAAGCTTTCAAAACCGCCTACTTGAAACTAAAAAAAAATTCAAGTACGTGATTTTGAAATATAATAAAAGATAAACTATAAGACCAATATAAATGAAATTTTAAAAATTGATTAAACATAAAATAAATAGTTGAAAAAAATAATAATTTCCTTAAAAATTTTGATGAAAAAACAATCTATAACCTTTCAAAACCGCCTGCTTCAAACTTAAAAATGTTTCAAGTACGTGACTTTGAAAGACTATAAAATATAAACTATAAAATGAATATAATTGAAACATTAAAAATTGATTAAAAATATACAAAATAGTTTAAAACAAAAGTAATTTCCAAAAAAATGTTAATGAATAATAATTTATAAGCTTTCAAAACCGCCTACTTGAAACTTAAAAATGTTTCAAGTACGTGAATTTGAAATACTATAAAACATAAACTATAAAACGAAGATAATTAAGACCTAAAACATTGATTAAATGTATAATAAATTATTTAATTATTTAATTAGTAATATAATTATTAATTATATAATAATTAATTAGTTAATTAGAAATATAATTATTAATTATATAATACTTAATTAGTAATATAATGATTAATTATATAATTATTAACTATATAATAAATAATTATTTAATTAGTAATATCATTATTAATTATATAATAATTAATTAGTTAATTATAAATATAATAATTAATTATAATAAGTAATTATAATTATTAATTAGTAATTATTAATAATTAATTATGTAAAAATTAATTAGTTAATTAGTAATATTATTATTAATTATAAAATAATTAATTAGTAAATTTGTAATATGATTTTTAATTACAACTATTCATTGTAATTATTAATTAGTAATTAGTAATATAATTATTCATCATAATTATTCATTATAATTATTAATTAGTAATTATTAATAATTAATTATATAAAAAAAAGTTAGTTAATTTGTAATATTATTATTATTTATATAGTAATAAATTACTAAAATAGTAATATAATTTTTAATTACATTTATTCATAATAATTATTAATTATTAATTATAATTAGTAATTAGTAATTAGTAATTTGTAATTATTAATTATTAATTAGTTAATTAGTAATATAAATATTAATTATAATTATAATTTTTTAATTATTAATTAGTAATTATTAATAATTAATTATATAATAGTTAGTTAGTTCATTAGTTATATAATTATTAATTATATAACAATTAAGTAGTAAATTAGTAATATAATTTTTAATTATATTTATTCATTATAATTATTAATTATTAATTAGTAATTATTAATTATTAATTAGTAATATAATTACTAATTATAAATATTAATTATAAATATTAATTATTACTTATTACTTATTAATTATTACTTATTAATAATTATCTATACAGTAATTATTTAGTTAATTATTAATATAGCTATTAATTATATAATAATTAATTAGTTAATTAGTAATATAATTATTAATTATATAATAATGAATTAGTTAATTAGTAATATTATTATTAAATATAATTATTATAATTTTTAATTAGTAATTATTAATAATTAAATATTTTATAATTAATTAGTTAATTAGTTATATTATTATTAATTATATAATAATTAATTATTAATATAATTATTACATATATAATAAATATTTAGTTAATTAGTAATATAATTAATAATTATAACTAATTAATTAGTAATTATTAATTATTAATTATTAATTATTAATATAAATATTAATTATAATTATTCATTATAATTATTAATTAGTAATTAATAATTATTAATAAGTAATTAGTAATTATTAATTAGTAATATAAATATTAATTATAACTATTAATTAAATTATTAATTACTAATTTTTAATTATTAATTATTACTCATTAATTATTACTTATATAATAATTATTTAGTTAATTATTAATATAAATATTAATTATATAATAATTAATTAGTTAATTAGTAATATAATTATAGTCTTTCAAAGTCACATACTTGAAATATTTTTAAGTTTGAAGCAGGTGGTTTTGAAAGGTTATAGATTATTTTTTCATCAACATTTTTTAGGAAATTATTTTTGTTTTCAACTATTTATTATGTATTTAATCAATGTTTAAAATTTCATTTATATTGGTCTTATATTTAATATTTTATTGTATTTCAAAGTCACGTACTTGAAACATTTTTTAGTTTCAAGTAGCCGGTTTTGAAAGCTTATAAATTACTTTTCATCAACAGTTTTTTGAAAATTACTTTTGTTTTCAAATATTTATTATATTTTTAATCAATGTTTAAAGTTTCAATTATATTCGTTTTATAGTTTATATTTTATAGTCTTTCGAATTCACGTACTTGAAACATTTTTATGTTTAAAGCAGGCGGTTTTGAAAGGTTATAGATTATTTTTCATCAACATTTTTGAGGAAATTATTTTTGTTTTCAACTATTTATTATATGTTTAATCAATATTTAAAATTTTATTTATATTCGTCTTATATTTTATATTTTATTGTATTTCAAAGTCACGTACTTGAAACAGAATCTCACATCGGAAATGCAGAATGTACTGCGCAGAAAAGGGAGAACCTGAATCCTACATCGAAAATGCAGAATGATTTTCCGGGCAAGCCATCGTATAAAAGGGAGGCCTGGGTGAGAGTTTTCGTCAGAATCCAGACTGTTGTAATGGATGTAGCACTGGATGTTTAATTGCAGAGAAATTCTGCTGAATTTTTTTATTTGTTTATATATATATATATACAAAACAAAAAAAAACAAAACAATAAAAAAACAAAAAATTTCAAAAAAAATTAGGGGAAAGGCGGCATCGCGGATGCTGCCTTTCGAGTGCATTTTTTTTTAAAAAATTAACCTAACCGTTTTCTGCAAAAAAAATTTTAAAAACGTAAAAAAAACTCATTAAACTGAGACTGTTGAAGTATTTTTCATGAAATAAGATCTTCGAACCAGTGGCAGTGATAATAACATGAATTTGAACACATGATTCAGTGATGGATGGTTTATGACCTTGTATTTTAAGGCACCAGAAGTGTTTTTATGCAATGAGAAGAAATATACATTTTTAGTATGATAAAGGTGATTTACTTCGTTCATGAAGTTAGAGATTCAAGAAGTTGAGTCTATGCACATAAGAGGCCAAGCGAGGTAAGCTGACATGCGTGAAATGAGTAGATCAATGCAACGAGTTGTTCTCCATGATTCTTGGGGGATAATGGTGGTGGAGTTTCATCTATAAATACCACCATATGAGCTCATTTGAAAATTAATCGATCGAAATAGTGAGAGAAATAGATACATTGAGAGAGAAGTTTTTGAGCCTCTGTTTTCACATAAACAAAGAGATATTATGCAATACTCTCTTGCAATAACCATACCATGTTAAATAGAGAGGATGAGATTCATATGAGGCTCTGTTATACCTACATAAAAAATATTTCTGCGTATAGAGTATAGTGAAAGAAAGAACGAGAGATACTACATATTTTTGATCCTGTGATCCACATGCAACCTGTAATATTCATATAGAATATATAGAACAAATAGTGATAGAATAACTCAAAGAATAAAGAGAAGCACAATTGATCATTTTAATGAATTATTATTATTTCATACTGTTTTAGTCTATGTTTTTCATATAGAACACACACTACATGGAGTTTTCTTTGACATATGTTGTGCTTGAATATGAGTATGTGAAGAGGAGAGAGAACACTATGAATACAATATATTTGTGAAAGATAAAGGTGCATGAATAATAGTGAAGAATAAGAAATGTGTGTTTGCATGAAGATATACCAAGATTTCTGGAATCTATTGAGCTAAGGCTACATGAATAAGAAGTAGTAAATGCACATGTTTTATGCCTGCACTTTCATGAAGTAATCCATGCAAAGCAGAAAATCTTGAGGCAGTGTACATTCAGTACTGTGCGAAGCGCTGTGAAGTATTTGTGCATATTATTGATTTTTACATTTGTTTTGGTACAAAAATAAGAAAGAAAAAAAAACTTATGAGACCATGCAATGTTATTTATATGAGGATCCGTGACAAGGAAGAAGTGTCGAGTTCATGTAATGCATCTTGGATGCATGAAGATAATTCAAAGTAGTTGAGTTGAAGCACTTGATTGAGGATGCATTTAGTTGTGCCAATTTTTTATTGCACATCATAATTGATATTGAGATTAGTAAGATTGCATACCTGAGCATTCGGTCTACTAAGAAGATTCAGATTGTGTGAAGATTTGATAGTGAGCAGGATCAGGTAGAATTGACCATTAGTTTCCAAAGTTCTTGAAGCAGTGTACACGAGGAGATCAGGTGATCCGGTTTTTTAGTGGAGAAATATTTCATCTTGAGGTGGAGTAGAAGCAAACAAAAGTTAAAATAGATCTTTCTTATTGTGGATCATACTTTGAAGAGAAGTTGAAGAGTCCAATGGGACTTTGGAGTGAGAACATAGTGGGATTCTATGTTGATCACTTTTTAATAGTAACTTATAAACATTAGTGGGATTCTAATGTGGGAACATATTGGGATTTAGTATTGATAGGAATAGGATTTCCCTTTATTATAATCACTTGAATATATTAAAGAATCTATAATTGGGGGTAACAACTAGTTGTAGCAAGGAGTAGGTATTTTGGTGCTGAGATTCATTTACTTTCTGTATTGTAAATGAATGAATGTGATTGTGGATTTAAAAGATCCATTCATCCTAACAAGCACTATTACAAAATCGGTGTTCAAAAGCACTGGCATTTATCAGTGCTAGAAAAAATCAATGATAATGGCATCTTTATCTGTGCTAGAAAGAATTGATAAAGGAATCCCTTTATCAATGTTTTTAGCATTGATAAAGGGTACTCTTTATCAACGCTAAAAATAAAGTGTTGATAAAGGAAACCCTTTATCAACACTATATTTTTAGCGATCATAAAGGAATCCTTTATTAGTGAATTTTTAGGGCTGATAAAGGTCTGAATAAATAAAAGAAAATAATTAAAAATAAATAAATAATGAGTTTATTAAAAAAAATATTACAAATTTTATTAATTAAATAATTATTGATAAAAATGATTAAATTGATTATAGTATATATAAATTATAAATACTAATAAATAGTATGTATTAAATATATAGATATATGTAAAATGAAAATTAAAAATAAGTAAATTGATAAAAATATTAAACATTTTATTAATATGATAATTATTGATAATGCTAATAAATAGTATATATTATATATATAGATATATATTAATATATATAAATATGATTTTTATAATACAAAATTTTATTTATGCTTTACATTGAATAGTAATATAATTAGTGAATTGTGGTTTATAATTAAAAATTAATATGAATTAAAAATACTGACAAATTGCATTGAGTAATGAACTTAATTGAATGTCACTTGATTTTACAATTTATAACATAGATAAAACATATTATATTAATTTCACATATACGTAATTAATTCATTTTTATATACATATGTACAAACACAAATTATTTTTTAGGAATTTAATCAATTTATATTATTTATTTTATATATATTTATTTACTATGTTTTAATATTTTCAATATATGTATTCATATTTCAATATATATCCATTTTTTAATGATTTATATTAATCAAACTTATCTAACTTTTCAATATTGTACTCATTTAATTAATCAGTTTTACTCATTTTTAACAAGCATTAACTTAACATTAAATATTCAATAATAATGTTAAAAATACATTTGTAAAAAAATATTTATAAATAAATATAATTATAAATTTATATTTTTTTATACATTTATAATTATAGATAAATAAATAATATTTGTTTAAAAAGTATTTATATAATTTTAAATAAATAATTATAAAATTATAATAAATTTATTTAAATAATGAATATATTTACTATGCTAATATATATATATATATTTATAATTATATAAATATATATAATGGTATAAATATAATTATTTTTTAAAAGTATTTATATAATTATAAATAAATAATTATATATTCAAAGAATTATAAAATTATTATTATATAAAAAGTATTATTATAAGTATTATAATTATATATAATAATTATACTTTTTTAAAAAAAAATCATTATTATTTTCTAAAATTATCATAAGTATTTATCAATGCTTTTTTAGAGATGATGAATTTCTATCTTTATCAGCTCTAAAAAAGATATGATAATGATTCATTCTATTAATGCTTATTAAATTAGCACTGATAAAAGGTATCTTTATCATTGTTTTTTTAAGCACTGATAAAAGTGTCGCAATCTATTTTCAGAACCCTAACCATCGCGAACCAGTTCACAATATTCGAATCTCTCCGCAGAGGCGACCTGTTGCTGGCACTCCTCATTGTCGAATCCAAGCCCGAATCTAGGCTAGAATCAAGTATCCAACTATTCCAAGGCTCGAATCCAAGTCATGAGCGATTCAAGGGTTGAACACAACCACGATTTGAAGGAAATCCAAGTTTTTAGATATCTCTAATTTCCTCAGTTATCCACTAAACCTTATCATCTCACATCTGTGTATCCCAACAAGTCTAATTGCACTATACTATAATAAAACAACCCAAAATTCATTATTTTTTAGATATATTGAAGTATCTTCTTCCTTGATATCATGTGGGTCTCCTTGGGGCCACATTTGTACTATGTGACTTGAAATATATCAAACCCAATGTTGGGTCATGTTGTTGTGAGGTATAATTGGTTCCCAATACCTATATTCCATGACATGTACCTCTTTGGAATCATCAACTTTTGAAAAATCCGTTCATATAGCGGTCAATATTGTCATTGGTTCGGAATATTACATTGCAAATCAGTTTGATTATGAAATATCTAACATCATTAGGGTCTTATATTATGTTGTGCATCAATTGGATGAACATTATATATGTTTGATTTTTTGTCTTATTTATTTAACTACTTCTTAAAAAAAATATAATTTTTTTCAGTTTTTATTTTTGAAATATTTCAATTTGAATTTAAATAATATGAATTAAATGTTATAAAAAGAAAAATCAAAGAGGTTTAAGGTTCTATAACCCTTTGACTATATTATATAGGGAAAACTTATTTTGAGATAAAATTTAATTGATATTTTGATTTTGGTTTTTGAAATATAGTTAGAAAATAAACAATTAGAATGAGTCATTTCTAGGAAATAAATCAACATCATTGTGTATTAAGAAACAAAATACTTTTTCATTACATGGTGGAGAATAAGAGTACATTTTTTATAGAATTTATTGTTCTCAATCCTTTAGTATTGATCAATTTTTTCTAAATTCGATATTTTATATAGAAAGTAACTTATTTAACAAGAAATTTTTTTTATTATTTAAATTTTAAAGAATATTTTAAATAATTAAAGAATAAATCTTATACCACTAGATTTAAATAATTTTCATAAAATAACATATTAACATTGATTAATGTAAATTTAATAAATAAGTTTTAATAGAATCTATTTTTTAAAATAAAAATCATTTTTCATGGATAAAATAATTACACCTTTAGAATCTCACTTCAAGTCAAATTTATTAGTTTGTATTTAATAATTTAATGACATGCTATGTTCATTGTGTATTCTTAATTCTATTGAATTTTATGGTTTAATAACATAAACTTAAATCCATTTTTTATGTCCTAGTGGTAATATGTTGCCCCATAGATGTGACCATCTCAATTACATGACATAAAAAATGTTTCATTACAATACATTACCATGACCTTTTATGTTAAGAGTTTTACAAAATTAGGACAAACAATTAACTAAAAAAATAATGTATTTTAAAACTAATGGACATTTTTTGGAATAATATATGTAACAACTTGATCTATAAGAAGCCTTCATTGTTCTTATTCAGATCAAGCTCCTCATATCATATTTTCCTTATTAAGATAAAAATCCTCATACATAGATTTGATCTGATTATCATCCTTTCCAGCCTCTCCGAATGATTTTGGCTCTACATGGGAAAAATGAGGTTTTTTGTAGCATCTTACTCCTTCAAGTTTTCACTGAAATTTTCTGATCACCAATGACATTTTATTCATTGATTTCAGCCTTGATTGTATTTCTTGCAGTTGATAAAAATATATCCATCTTTGAAATGATAACCCACTCATTAATACTTCTTAAAAATCACTTCATTTATTTCATCACACATACAATAAACACTGTGTATGTTTCACTTAAATCCATCTAAAAATAGATCATTCTTTAACATTTGCTTTTAGTTCCACCCTTAGGAATCTCTTATTATAATCCATGTAATTCTCACAAATGGGAGACATTCACCTTTGATAACGAATATATTATGTTTATTTATTTATTTATTATACATAATGAATATTTATGAACCCAATAAGATATCTTCACTTTCTCTCAGATGATTCAAAGCTTTAATCCAATGTATCTTATTTTCTCCTCATCCTCCCCACTCACTGATTGATTGTTTGGAGAGATCTATTTGTGTTTTTTTATTATCATTATTTCTTTACCATCGACATATCCCTATGGTCAACAATGTTTTCATAGTAAAATAATTATCCATAGAATTAATGTATTACTTCATATTTATGTTTAATTTATTTCTTTTTAGTATTACTGATATAATAATTGTTTTTTTGTAAAAGTGGATTCTTTTGTTTGAGCCTGCAACTGAGATAATGACAATAAAGAAATGCATCAAGAATGCATACAATCATCAAGAAAAGGTGAATTCCTAATATTTATTTAATTAATTTTGTCATCATTTTATATACTATTTTTAAGTTAATTTCCATATCATTTTTACCTAATAATTATTATGTTTTTTTTTCACAAATCTTTTGGAAAGTCAAATTTTTCTTTCAATTATCAACAACAAGACACAAAAAAGATAAAATGATTCTCTCTACCAATGTTACCATCATTTCTATTTTCATTGATTTTTTTGACTAAAAATTAACACTACATATTGATTCAATGTTCTTAGCTGAAAAACCTTTCTCAGTGTCAAAAACCTATGCTCTTACGACTTTCAACAATGAGAAAGGATTTTCCGCTAAGAACATCGAGTCAATATGTAGTGTTGTCAGTTAGACATATAAAGACAATAGAATCATGGTAACATTAGTAGTTAGGATTTTTTTGAGACTTTGGGATGTGTAGGAGTCAGTCACACCTCAATCCAACACACGGTGTGACTGGTATGACTCAACGCTCTTCTTTTTATTTAAAATTGGCATTAATTTTAGTAAAAAGGACAACTGACATACTCAATACCATGAAAAAATATTATGAATATTTTTATACTTTAGGTAAATGGTTCATAAGTAATTTGAGACATGCAAAAATCATCTACACCTCAATTAGATGCATGGTGTGACTACTATGACTCAATATGTATGTTATCAGTTTAAAATTTATAATTGAGTTAAAAAAATGTCACTCACTGAAAACAAAGAAAATGTGAATGGATTTTCTTGATAATTTAGGTTATCGATTCATAATTCATTTGTGATGTGTAGGAATTTGTATCACGTCAAATCAATACATGATGTTATCAGTATAGGTCAAAGTGTGTGTTTCTAGTTTAAAATGACATTTTAGTAAAAAAATAAGTGACATACTCAAAACTGAGAAAACACATTCAGATTGTTTTGATATTTTAGGAAAATGATCCATAATTCATTTGATATGTGTAGGAATCATCTGTACCTCAATACGACACATGGTGTGACTGGTATGACTTCAAGTACATCATTTTATTTAAAAATGACATCAATTTTGATAAAAAAGAAAACTGACCTACTCAAAACTGAGAAAACACATTCATATTATTTTTATACTTTAGAGAAATGATCCATATTTAATTTTTGACATGTAGGAATCAGTCGTACCTCAATATGACACATGGTGTGACTTGTATGATTCCAAGTGTATCTTTTTATTTAAAAATGACATCAATTTTAATAAAAAGGACAATTGACCTACTCAAAACCAAGAAAACACATTCATATTGTTTTGATACTTTAGGAAAATGATCCATAAGTCAGTTGTAAAATGTAGGAATCATCCTCACCTCAATCCAATACACGATGTTTCTGGTATGACTCAATGTGTATGTTATCAGTTTAAAATCAACATTTTATTTCAAAAAGTGCCACTCACTAAAAACTGAGAAAATTCACTTATATTGTCTTTAGAATTTAGGAAAATGATTCATAAGTCATTTTTGATGTGTAGGAATTGGTATCACATTAAACTGACATGATATGATTAATATGAGTAAAAGTACATGTTTCTAGTTTAAAATGACATTTTAGTAAAAAAAGACAAGCGACGTACTAAAACCTGAGAAAACACATTCAGATTATTTTGATACTTTAGGAAAACGATCCATAAGTCATTTGAGATGTGTAAGAATAAGTCGCACCTCAATATGAGGCACTATATGACCAGTATGACTCCAAGTGTGTTTTTTCAATATGTAAGTATCATTTTAGTTTAAAACATGTATCACATTGCCCAAACTGAGAAAACAAGACTAGATTGTTTTCTCTTCATTTAAATTATGTATTTGTACTTTATTTTGATGATTTCATGGTATTTTTGGTGCTTTAGTGTATTGTTACAACACATTGTAGTATTCCCCTTTATCAGCACTGATAAAAGACTCGATGTTTTAATCTCGCTCCAATAGTCATCACTTATCTAGTGCTAATAAAGCCCATAAAGATGTTAAAGGCCAATTTTTTTTGTAGTGAAGTGATAGAGGATTAAATTAAAATAGGGTAAAATAAGAAGAATAGGATTCAGTAAAACAAGTCACACTTTATTTACCCCATATTTGTGTGACTAATGATCCATTGGGAACTTCAGCTGCCAACATATCTTTAAGCGGGAGCCTGGCCTTACATTGATTCCAATATAGTATAATGTGAATTTTATCTAACATAACACTACATTTCACCCAACATAATGTAGGATTAGTTCATGTCATGACCACTTCACTCTAACATGGTTTCAATTGTTATGAACCAAATGGATTTGTTCATTTATGGCTTTCACATTCATTAAAGGAGTTCAATAAATAAACCAACATGATGTGAAGTATGAGTTCTATGAGATGGAATCCGATATGATCGATATGGTCGGCACTCTTTATCTAGAGTGTCGAGGATGAATATATAAAAGTATTTGATCCCTCCTATTGTGTAAGAATAGTTTCATATGAGCCTGATGAAGCTCTCTTGTTTCTCATAATATTATTCATCACAAACAGTGAAGGTTCTAGAACCCCTCTCGGTATATGGGAATTCTTAAGTTACAAATTGGGATCCTTTGGCTAGTGTAATCCCTCGTAGGAAGGAAGCATAGGTTTACTACTCCTATAATCATTGTCAAGTATATTATGAAGTGTAAAATATGAATGAATCAATGATACAAGTATACTAGTTCTTCATAAAACCCTTTATACTGATTCTGTTGAAGATAGATCAGGACTTATATGGGTTTACTTTTTCTGTCAAGATCATCTGATGAAATCCAAAAACCCATCATAAGGGTCACTTCCTTTACCATAGAATTGAATCTCTCATGCATAAAGTTTAATTGAAATGAAAGTGTTACTTCCTTTTCCACACAAGTGATACATAAGAGAAATCACTTATTTAATTACGACTTATGATAGATAATTCCTCTTATCTATCATAAAATATGATTCAAGCTGAAAATGAAAGATTTAATATTTTGGATTAAAATGATTAGAGTTTATAAATTATTTATAGACGATAAGTTCTAGGCATTAAAAATAAGATATTTTCAAACCTAAATAAAATATGAAATGTTCATATAAATATATGATGTTTAGAAAATTAAAAAAATGTTTATTTATTTATTATTTTTTGAATATTCATGTTTGTAAATTTTTTATGAAACGTGAATATTGTGTATGGTTTAATTTCTATGATAAATTTCATATTATAAAATTTTGATGTTATGAATTATATGCTAGGCACACTAATATAAGATTTAGTTTTCATGTACCTTGACCCCGATATATAATTAAATTTATTAACATGAACTTAATTTTTGAATATAATTTATATTGATTAGGTATTAGAGTTTTAATGAATTGGAATATATCTTAAGTAAAGTATCTCTAGGTAGAGGGACTTTGGGTTTGATTTCCCACTGGCCTAAAGGCTTATGCTTTGTTCTAGAAAGGTGGGTGTTGGTTATATGTGGTTTCAGGCTTACTCATGTAGATATCAATAAGTTTATATAATTTTAAAAATTTACATGAAAAGTTCATATTCCTTATGCATAAGATGAATTTGGATATTTTTTAATATATTTAACATCTATTTTTATCCATATAACATAAATTGTTGGTTATATAAGGTGTTACACATTAATATGGTGTGAACGTATTGTTTTGGTGGATGGAATAGGGATTCCAAAACTAGATCATTAGAATCATACATACATAAAGGAATAAAACATGAAATAATAAATATAACAAGGTATGAAAAAATTATGAATTTAACATGTATGTGATATATATTAAATTAGTGAGACTTTAAAGGAAACCCCATCAAATACTAAGTGTGAGATTCTTTCCAAAGAATCACTTGTCAAAACCTTGATCATCCAACTGGGTAGGTCATTCTAAAGATGGATTCCCTGAATTATCTTGTGTAAGGAAAGAAAGTAATGGGTGACCCTAATAGGATTATGGGTATGTTCTAGGTATTTTATTTAGGATAAAATTAGACGGGATACCCTAATAATATTAGGTTACTAAAGAAATAGAGTTGAGTATATCCATATTGTCATGACACTCTCCCACCAAAGATACCACAATGAAGGGAGAGAGATAATGAACCTTAAGTCCTACCTCTAGTAGGACTCGAGTTAGTGACAAGCACTGAGGGTATAAAAATATAACAAAATGGGAGGAATTAACCTCTATAATGATATAGAATCATGAGATAAGATGAATCATCCACAAGAAACTTCATGAAATAATATAAAATAAATCCAATGCATGTATAAATAAAACAGATATAGATAAAATTATCCAAAGTAGTTACCCAAAAAAATATAAGGCAGTGACACAAAAACTATCCAAAGGTTTTAACTAGTAATGTCCAACAAGGTCCACACAGTCCTCCCAGAAACCTAAAAATAATTTTTATATTTATATGGTGATTATATAAATATACTCAATAGTAAAACCAAATTCTCTTGTACACATGTGAAAAGATCGTACTAATGCATCCATGAGAAAACAAAATAAAAAATGGCACCTTAAAAGGTTAACTATCCATCCCAACCAAACCAAGGCACGCTCACCAAATAACACAATCCAAGTGTACTAACATAATATGAATCATAGCGATATAGGGTACCCCACACCACTTTCCCAGTGATTTTCCTCTCTCACACCCCAACATCGTATGTCTGGGTGGTCCCACCTCTTCCTCATAACATCACATCACATCACATCCTTCTCATATACACCTAGTCCATCACCTCACATCATATCCATAACCAAATCATTAGGGTATCATGAACATGTAGGGAATCAACCTCATTTCCTCCTCCCACCATACATGACCCACACTATAAACCACCTCTTAATCTCACCCAAAAACTCCTAGGTCGTCACATCTCACCTCACCAGAAGACACCTAATCCATACCATACCATCACAACACATCTCGATAGTGAAATTTTTTAATTTTGTCCATCACATTCCATGCATGTCATCATCTCCTGGAAGTGGGAGTGGGAATAGAAGATAACTATCCATCCATCCGTACCACCAGGATGTTGGAAAAAACACCCCTAAAACATTTATTTTTCGACACTTTGTTCTCAACATGGGTGGGGTGCATATATAAAATCATAAGGAACATACATGCTATATATAATATTATAACACACAATCCCAACCTATGGGTTTACAACTAGATCACCAAACAACTCACAACATTACCAAAAAAACCTCACAACCTCTTCCACCTTTGTTTCCAACACTAAAAAAAATTCCACATGAACAATCCACACTTCACATTTCACATTCCACTTTTAATCTATACTTAACCAATTTCCAAATTCACGTTACCAATTAATTCCACTTTAACAACCCATTTGTTCACAAGATTCCATCCCATTAATTTATATTTAACAACCCACCATTCCCTATATAAAAATCAACCATTTAAATCAAATTCCAATTTCAATTCATTAACCATTTCAACCCTTTCCATATCAATTCATTATTAACCACATTATTCCATTACTACCTGGGCAACTAACACAACGTTACACCACACAACAACCAGCACATCATAATAAAAAAACAAGACAACACTTCAAAAAAACAACAACAAACCCATTATGGAAAAAACATTGCATCAACCTCATCCCCTTTTCATGTCAACCAGCCTCATGTGGCTATCATCACACATCACCGCCACTTTACACATCACCACTACCACAACCACAACCAAGTATCATCATAACTGCCTCATCACACTTCCCCATCGCATCCACCACAAAATATCCACTACGCATCATATCAGCCACACACACACACACACCAATACTATTTCACTCATCATAGAACATACCACAAAATTTTCTACAACACAAAACATTTTTAGATTTAACAAAGGGTATTTTATCACATCACACTTTACTTTTGGGGAATTCTCACACAATCCATGATCATGGGGAAACCATTTAATTAGTTAAATATAAGTGATTATATAATTACATTTAGGGTGATATCAAACAATCACAAAAATATGGGTTCCATATTTTCACACCTACAATGAAAAAAAGGCACCAATGACCATGATTTTTAGCAAGGCATTGCACCTATACAATCACAAAAACAATAATAGTAAATCTTGTAAAAATATGTGATTCACATTCCCCTACCCATTTTTAAATTCATTTAAACAATTAATTTATCTTAATTAATTTGGATGAAACTCTCTACACATAGATAAAAAAAGAAACCCTCCCTAAATGATACATATAAAGATAAATGAAGGACAATTCCATACCTAGAAGAAATAATCCTCACTCAACTCGCTACACCAAAACATCAGGAACACACAATATGGAGTCATTGTTGGGGAACTAGAGCCACCATAAGATGGGTTCCACAACTCCAAGGTAAGGGTTTTAGATCTTCTAGTCTCTAGAGAAGGAAATATGGGAAGAAAAAAGGAAATTATCTTCATTTCTAAGTCAACAGATACATAATGATTAGGATTTTAGATTGCAACAGAATTGATATACCAATTACTACGGATCTCATCAAACTCCACATAGAAGGACTCATTTACATCCTTGATCATCCCAAAAAATTAAGGATATAATTATCCTTGATGAACCGGACTTTTAAGGCCCTTGATTCACATTGTCGAAAGAACTGCATAGTTTTTTTCATGAAATTGGTGGAAGAAATCCATTTGGATGAATTCATATAGCCGAAATACCCATGTATCCAAAAGATCCATGTAACTATTTTTACATAGCCGACTCACGTGGCCAATTTACATAGGTGATGGATCCACGTAGATGATTCTTCCATGTAACTAATTCAACCATGTATCTGACCCATCCACGTAGTTGATTCGTCCACGTAGTCGATTCATCCATATAACTGATTCATCTGCATAGCTGATTCATCCACGTAGCTGATCCATCCACATAGTCGATTTACATTTACGATGGATCTATGTAGTTGATTCTTCCATGTAGCCAACTCACATAGTTGATCCATCCATGTTGGAAATTTACATAGGCGATGCCCCTACATAGCTGATTCATCTATGTAACCAATTTACATAGTCGATGGCTCCACATAGCTGATTCATGTAGGTGATGGATCCACATAGATGATTCATCAATCTATGTGAAGAAAAAAGTGATTGCATGAAAATGCATTTAACCGTGCCAACTGATCACACGACCAACCAACCTACCTCATGAACAAGAAAGTGACCATGCCAACAAACCACATGACCAACCAACCTTTCGTACAAAAAACAGGTGACCGTAATAAGGGAACATAAAAGAACAGGAGGAAAACACTATAAAACACCCTCTAAACAACAAAACTAGAAAAGTAACGGGATGAGAAAGCACATACTATTACATCAGATACCTCTCAAACGATTCTCATCCACAAGGATCAAAACCAAACTTGGAGAAAGAAAAGGTGTTTTAACAACCATCCCAAGAGATACCTCTCAAATATTTCATCATATTGCTAACACTACCACTATCCAAACTCACCAACCAAAACACCCACAAACAGACTAAAAAACCACATCACCACACAACCACACAGCCCAAACCACAACTGCCACAACCAATAAACCGAACTACCTTGAACATGAGAATCAGGGAGTTTCATCCTCCATGTCTAGATACTATCCACTCTGGGTAGTTCGGACTCACCTTCACAGGTTTAATCGCATCGAAGTATAATGAATCCCGATTAGGAATTAGGTCATCCCCTTTTCATACATTAGAACATTGTCCCACATCACACATTAAGAAAATAACACATCAAAGGAAAATCACCTATTATAAAACATTAATATCCAAACATCACAACATCTAAGAAAAACCAAACAAAAAAAATTAAATAAAAATAGATCCAGGTATTGGGAATGCATCTACATCCCACACTCCCAAGTACTCTCCTACATGCAACAATGCCTCCACAACACACGAACCAAGGGAATGGTTCATCCATGAAACACCTTCTCTCGATGATCCTGGATCTCTACTAGCCACTCCATGAATTTCATGTCATCCTTGATATCCAAATATCATAGTTAATAACATGGAAGTCATTGTGAAAATACTGATGAAGCTAAGACAGATGGAAGACTTCATGGATCCTCTCCAACCATGGTAAAAATTCCAACAGATATTTCACCTCATTGACTCACCCCAACACCACAAAGGTCCCAACGAACTTGGGAGAAAGTTAACTCCATCTTCCAAACATCCACATCCCATGTCGAGGGGAGACCTTCAAGAACATGTGGTTTCCAACCTCAAACTCCAAGGTCCTCCACCTACAATCATTATAAGACTTATTTCTGTCCTATATTTCTTTCATCCCCTCATGAACAAGCAGAACCTTCTCTATCTTTCATTACACCACATTAGGTCCAAAAACTGCTACACCCAACCTTCGTCCAGCATAATGGAGAACAACACATCCACCCATACAACTCCTCAAATGGAGCCATACTGATGGATGAGTGATAAATGTTATTGTAAGAAAACTCAACCAAATTAAAGTGTCATTCCCCTGATCCAATAAATTATAAGATACATGCTGTGACACCCCAGGTTTTATGAACTGGTCCAAGTGAGCAATGTTATGCTTTTAATGATGTCTCTTGTTTTTTTGATGTGTTTTGTGCGCTAATAAGGAATTTGAAATGAAATAAAACATGGAGAATAAGGTAAAGTGATATATATTAAAATATTACATTGCAACAAGACCCAACTAATTGAAAATACCATGCACAAGACCTAACACAGCCACAACGAGACTACTAAGAATCACAACTCGAGTAATCAAATAGTCGTCGTCTTCAGAGTCCATCAGCGTGAAAAATATAACAGCTAGGGCCACGACACACATAATCAACACCAATGGTATAAGGAGAGCCATCCTTTCTGGTTCAAGTGTTTTGATTTTGTATAATTCCCCTGCTTTTATAATTGTTCTTAGATATATGACCATCAAATATATATAGCCATTGGATTTTCAAAAAAACGACCTTTGGGTTTCCGTTGATAAAATTTATATTTATATGAAAACTTGTTTTTAATGCTCTTATAATTTTATAAGTTTTCAAATATTATAATATGCCTAAAGTTTGTTTCACAAAAGAATCATAGTTTTAAAATTAAAAGAGTATTCTTGGAAATAAATCCTTTTGTTTTCACAAAATCCCGATGGATACTTATATATTGAAAACTTAGTATTCTTTTTATAAAAGATATGTTTAAAGGGTATCTATAAAAATAATATCTTTTGAACTCTAAAATTATGAATTGGGGGAAAACTTTTTGTCTTTTAAAACTTATGAATCAAAAATTAGTTTATTTTGAAGATACAAATAATTATGATGGTTTTTTATGTAAAATATGAAAAATATATCTTTTAAAAGATTTATATATGAAATAATTTACATAAGCTAAAAGAGATTTAGATTTTTAGTTAAAACTATTTATTTTTATATTAACTCATTTTGAACAAATACTTATACTACATTTTTTAAGCATACTTATTCTAGTTATGTTGTAAATTTAAAAAAGTTTTTAATAAAAAAAATTAGGTTGGGGCCCAGCCAAGCCAAGGGGATCCCATTGGGACAAGCCCTCTAGGTCGAGACCAGGTCCCAAGGAACCCGAGGTGCCGACCATCGGGGTCCCAAGCGAGTTAGGGGGTGTCCAAACTGCGTCCCGAGCCGTGCATAGGTGTTCTAGGTCGCGCGCAGGCCCGTGTGTAAGGCCGCGGCGTGCACTGCGTGGGGTTGGGCCGAAGCCCGCATGGGGCCCGTGTGTAAGGCCCCTGAGTGTGTGTGTTTATGTTATTGCACCAGAGGCGGTAGGCTTTGATTTATAAACCGCTCCTCAACCGCTTTACATTTCGATGTGGGACGCGCTCCGCGTGATGAGGACCGTCCGATCGACTTCCGTGTTGATCTAATTCGTCCAAACCTTTTAACCGTCCGATCTCTTCCGCAGGTATTCCTGAGCCGTCCAATCCCTCTCGAAGATCTAACCCTCGATCTCTTTAAATTTCCCACGCCCTCTCCAGCCATGCGATCTTCCCATTCGTGATCCCGGCCGTCCATTTTCTTACGCGTCGACCCATCGTCTTCTCCCTCGCAACAGCACCCGACCAGTAGGCCAGCGCAAAGACACCTCAACCTCTCCTCCCCCACACTGCTCCCCTTGACTTCCAAACACTCCCTCTTAACTCACTGTTTCTTCGTCTTCCCCACGTCGGCCTACCCATTGGACGAGGAACCAAAGACCTATATAAACGCCTCCTGCCTCATGAAACCGCGGCGGTTCTTCCTCCTCCTTCCCTCCCATAAACTCCTAGCAAGACCAGTGACGTACCTCCGATCCGAGTTTTCTCCTCAAGCAAAGTAAGGGTTCTTTCATGTTGCTTCCTTCGGGTTGGGCATTTTTTTATGTATACTCACGGTATATATATACATATTTTATTTATATATATATATAAACTCCTCGAGTTGTAAGGTTTTTAAAAGAGGCTTGCAGTCGTGTTTCCAGTGGGGTGCAAGTAAGGAGGTTTTATAATTTTCTCTTATAATGAATTAATAATATCATTTGTTTTAGTATATATGGTTTATACATATATTTAATTATGTATATTTACATAATACAAATCCATCAGTTTGTATATTGTGTATATATAGTTTCATATGTATATAGATGGTATATATATACAGTTTATATGTGTACATTTATATAATGAAAATCCCTCGGGTTGTATATTGTTTTTACAAACGGTATATACAGTGTTATTATACAGTTTTCTAAAACCTCAAACTTATATTTAATGTATATGGTATGTATATATATAGTTTCATGAATGTTTTCTCATAACCTAACCCAGCCTATTTTGGGTATCAATATTTAAATAAAATTTATATATATATATATGAAAACTATGTTTTTTTTGGTTTAAGTGGAGTTATGTTTGTAAAAACAAAATTTTATACATATGGTTACATTTATGACAAACCTTATATGGATTATGTATTAAAACATGTAAGCAATTTATGGTTGGAAACCTTCAGTTACCTAAGGGATTTATTAGACTTTTTTTTTTGAATTGTGTAAAACCCATATATACACTTCGGGTATATATGGGTACGTCTATATGTATTTATAGGAATGACTTCCAAACCCAGTTATATTCTTTTATAAATAACAGGACGTAACTTATTCTTTGATGCAGGCAAGATTTAATTAAGATATAATTTTTGTGACCAACATGTATTTAAAATACACACAAATGGGCATGTTTTATTAAAGAAGTTATCTAACATTGTCCCTGATGCATTTTATGATAAAGTGTGTATTTTAGTTAGATTTAAATATATGGGAGGATTTAAGAATTTATGGGTCATGATATCATGTTGAGATCACTTATTATCTAAAGACAAAATGAACTCACTTTGGTGAATGCATTATCAAGTTATGATTTAGTTTACTTACAAGTTCAAGGGCCTATTTATCACCATAACTGATTTCAAGTGTTTTCCTTAAGCACTCATTTTCCATGGATTAATAATGACAAAGATTCATCATTTAGTATATCATTATTTTATATGCTTTAGTGAAAAGGATGTTTTACTAAGCTATGCATGCCTTTGATTAGTTATTGACACATTTTGCAAAGTTAACTATCATACCTTGTATTAGAAAAATTTTTGGTGGTTCATTAGTTATTTTAGTTATTATTGTACATAATGCATGATTATGACATATCACTAAATGAACTATGAAATTAGATTACCCAAAGTGGTATGGGACACCTTGGGTAAAATGAAAATGAATGAGATATTCAAGGTGGTATGGGACATCTTGAATATACAAACCGTTTAAGTAAATCATGAACGATGTGGCTCACATGATAATAAAGACATGTCAAGGGTGCACCCTGATAGCGTTCCAATGCATTGGGTAAAGACTTAATATCTAGCGATGACCTTTTAGACTGATACCTTGGTGAATAACCTTGGTAATTTTTATTGAAACCTTGGGGATGGACCTTGGTGATACAGAAATGATTGTCTAAGATTAAATGTTGATGCCACATAATTCAAGTTATGTAACAAGTTCTTTCCAAGATAAAGTTCTTTCACGACTAATGCCTTTAAGTTTTCATAAAGTTCTTATTTCACTGGTATAAGCTTGGAGCATGATGGGTGTTTATCACTTAATAGAATAGTAACCAGCATATGAAAATTTAGTTGTTTCCTTTATGCGTAACTTTGATTATGCATTACTTTTAACTGTTTAATTTATTCTTAAGTAAGTCACATGTCGTACTTGTTTATGATATCCATTGTTACTCCTTCAAGAATTGACATAATTGTTTCATGCTCTTCTTGAAAACCTTGATTGAGAATTTTTATATTATCTGTTACAATCTTCCTTTAGTAAATGTTCAAATTCTTTTTAAAGAATGTTTTCAAATGTTACACTATTTTCATTTCTTTTTAAAAACCCCCTTACTGAGTATTTCAATTCTCAACCTATGTTTTGATTTACAATTTTTAGGTATCAGCTTTTAAAAGATGAATCATTTCTGGAGTTGAGGGTTTCCCAGAACCCGAACTGCACACGATCCTCTGTATGGGACATGATGTGTTGTTAACAATGTGTGTTTTATTTTAAGATAACACATCATGTTCAGAAGGCAATGACTCCTGGGTTTCTGGGGTCGGGGTCTCTACAGTTGGTATTAGAGGTTCGGTTTGGATAACTCCGGAAAACCAGAAAACTGAAACAGATATATATATATATATATACTCCAGTTTTACTAAAAAATGGGTTTTCTTAAATTTCAGATGGAAAACGAAGGCAAAAATCTCTTATCTCTTCCCATTGAGGCTCTAGAGACCGTTGTGTATTTAGCTAGCCATTAAGATTTTCTATAATATTCCCATATCCACATGACATGCAAACACCTTTACGATGTATCCAACTCACTACAGGTGCTTCAGTTACACCAAGGGGTAGGAATAGATTACCTCCTTATGATGATAACCCAGTTTCCCTCCTATGTACGTCGAGGAAGGTACTATGAGGGACTTTTCCGAATTTTCACGGCGGGTGAGAGCTTTGGCACTATGATTGATAACCCTTTTCAAGAAGCTGCTGCTGACGGAGACCTCCGAGTGGGCTACCTTTGTCAGATTTTAAACTACGGCTTCTGGGGTCAGTTGTTGGACTTCAGAAGGTTAGAAGACGAGTCCAGCCGACTATCTTGCAGACAACAGGTGTATGTGGATGTCTCCCAACTTCATACCCCTCATGCTAGACTCATAAGATTTCATAGGTGCCCCCATGAGTTTTCCCCTGAATGCTCAGCCTGTGTTTGGTTCGAGGAGTTAGGGAGTTTTTCTTCTCTGTGTAGAGTTCTTCTAGTCGGTGGATAAGGGAAACTCAAGCACTAATAATAATAAACTTATGTTTATGCTGTCTTTCCCCTTCCTTGTCTTTACTTTGTGTATACCTTTGAATGGTTTTCAAGTGATTGAATTACCGTCTTAAAACTTTCAGATGGAAGGACAAACCCACTTGTTATCTCTTCCCACTGAGATTCTGGAAATCATTGCAATCAAAATGTGTGAGGACAAGTATGACCCCTTTGCAAATTTGCGAAAAACGTGCAAGAAGTGGTTTAAGGTAACAAACGGTCCAGAGATTCTCCGCACCTTCCAAGGGAATGCCTCCATCTATTAAGGCATTGGCTCTGCACAGCTAGCCGGACGTGAACGATGAGGAAGTTACCACGAAGGGCTCTTCTTGTGTTTCACTCTAGGCCGGAACTACACAACCAGAGTGAAATTTCCGGAGGCTACTTTAGAAGGAAATCTTTATGCGTCTTATATGCTCCAACTTCTCAACTTTAGACTATTTGACCGTATCTATGGCTTCAATGTTCTCAACCAAGACATGATTCGGTGAGTCCTTCGTACGTTGGTCTGCAAAGACATTTCAGAACTTTGTACTGTTTGAGCTTCCCTCTAAAAGCCTGAAGGCCCAGAACATAAGTGCAACCCCTCCTGTCTTAGGTGTATCTGGATTAGGGAAATGGAAGAGGTGAGAATCGCTACGAGGATTCCTCTAAATACACCTGTTGACCCTATACATTGGTGGAGGTGGTAATAATGTTGCAGAACCTTGTAGTGTTGTGAAATAAATTGCGAGGATGCAATTTTCTAAAGGGGGGATAATGTGACGCCCCAGGTTTTATGAACTGGTCCAAGTGAGCAATGTTATTCTTTTAATGATGTCTCTTGTTTTATTTGTTGTGTTTTGTGCGCTAATAAGAAATTTGAAATGAAATAAAACATGGAGAATAAGGTAAACTGATATATATTAAAATATTACATTGCAACAAGACCCAACTAATTGAAAATACCATGCACAAGACCTAACACAGCCACAACGAGACTACTAAGAATCACAACTTGAGTAATCGAATAGTCGTCGTATTCAGAGTCCATCAGCATGAAAAATATAACATCCAGGGCCACAACACACATACTCAACACCAATGGTATGAGGAGATCCATCCTTTCTGGTTCAAGTGTTTTGATTTTGTAAAATGACCCTTCATTTATAATGGTTCTTAGATACATGACCGTTAAATATATATAGCCGTTGGATTTTCAAAAAAACGACCTTTGGGTTTTCGTTGATAAAATTTATCTTTATATGAAAACATGTTTTTAATGCTCTTATAATTTTATAATATTTTAAATATTATAATATGTCTAAAGTATGTTTCACGAACGAATCATAGTTTTAAAATTAAAAGAGTATTCTTGGAAATAAATCCTTTTGTTTTCACAAAATCCCAATGGATACTTATATATTGAAAACTTAGTATTCTTTTTATAAAAGATATGTTTAAAGGGTATCTATAATAATAATATCTTTTTATCTCTAAAATTATGAATTGGGGGAAAATTTTTTGTCTTTTAAAACTTATGAAACAAATAGTAGTGTATTTTGAAGATCCAAATAATTATGATGGGTTTTTATGTAAAATATGAATAATATATCTTTTAAAATATTTTTATATGAAATAATTTACATAAGCTAAAAGGGATTTAGATTTTTAGTTAAAACTATTTATTTTTATATTAACTCATTTTGAACAAATACTTATACTACACTTTTTTTTAATCATACTTATTCTGATTATGTTGTAAATTTAAACAAGTTTTTAATAAAAAAATTAGGTTGGGGCCCGGCCAAGCCGAGGGCATCATATTGGGACAAGCCCTCTAGGCTGAGACCAGGCCCCAAGGAACCCGAGGTGCCAACCATCGGGGTCTCAAGTGAGTTAGGGGGTGTCCAAACCGTGTCCCAAGACATGCATAGGTGTTCTAGGTCATGCACAGGCCTGTGTGTAAGGCTGTGGCGCGCACTGCGTGGGGTTGGGCCGAAGCCTGCATGGGGCCCATGTGTAAGGCCCCTGAGTGTGTGTGTTTGTGTTATTGCACAGGAGGTGGCAGACTTTGATTTATAAACCACGCCTCAACCGCTTTCCATTTCGATGTGGGACACGCTCCGCGCGATGAGGACCGTCCGATCGACTTCTGTGTTGATCTCGTCCGTCCAAACCTTTTAACCGTCTGATCTCTTCCGCGGGTATTTCTGAGCCATCTGATCCCTACTGATGATCTAACCCTCGATCTCTTTAAATTTCCCACGCCCTCTCCAGCCGTGCGATCATCCCATTCGTGATCCCAGCCGTCCATTTACTTACGTGTCGACCCGTTTTCTTCTCCCTCGCAACAGCACCCGACCAGTACGCCTGCGCAAGGACACCTCGACCTCTCCTCCCCCACATTTCTCCCCTTGACTTCTGAACACTCCCTCCTAGCTCACTGTTTCTTCGTCTTCCCCATGTCGGCCTACCCATTGGATGAGGCACCAAATCCCTATATAAACGCCTCTTACCTCATGAAACCACGGCGATTCTTCCTCCTCCTTCCCTCCCATGAACTCCCAGCAAGACCAGCGACGTACCTCTGGTCCGAGTTTTCTCCTCAAGAAAAGTAAGGGTTCTTGCATGTTGCTTCCTTCGGGTTGGGCGTTTTTTTATGTATACTCACGGTATATATATACAGATTATATATATATATATAAACTCCCCGGGTTTTAAGGTTTTCAAAAGAGGCTTGCAGCCGTGTTTCCAGTGGGGTGAAAGTAAGGAGGTTTTATAATTTTCCCTTATAATGAATTACTACTCTCATTTTTTTTAGTATATACAGTTTATACATATATTTAATTATGTATATTTACATAATACAAATCCATCGGTTTGTATATTGTGTATATATAATTTCATATGTATATAGACGGTATATATATACAATTTATATGTGTAAATTTATATAATGCAAATCCCCCGGGTTGTATATTGTTTTTACAAACGGTATATACAGTGTTATTATACAGTTTTCCAAAACCTCAAACTTATATTTAATGTATATGGTATGTATATATATAGTTTCATGAATGTTTTCTCATAACCTAACCCGGCCTATTTTGGGTATCAATATTTAAATAAAATATATATATATATATGTGCAAACTATGTTTTTTTTGGTTTAAGTGGAGTTATGTTTGTAAAACCAAAATTTTATACATATGGTTACATTTATGAAAAACCTTATATGGATTTAGTTTTCAACCATGTAAGAAATTTATGGTTGGAAACCTTCAGTTACCTAAGGGATTTAATAGACTTTGTTTTTTTTTTGAATTGTGTAAAACCCATATATACACTTCGGGTATATATGGGTACGTGTATATGTATTTATAGAAATGACTTCCAAACCCTATTATATTCTTTTATAAATAACAGGACGTAACTTATTCTTTGATGCAGGCAAGATTTAATTAAGATATAATTTGTGTGACCAACATGTATTTAAAATACACACTAATGGGCATGTTTTATTAAAGAAGTTATCTAACATTTTCCCTGATGCATTTTATGATAAAGTGTGTATTTCAGTTAGATTTAAATATATGAGAGGATTTAAGATTTGGTGGGTCATGATATCATGTTGAGATAACTTATTATCTAAAGACAAAATGAACTCACTTTGGTGAATGCATTATCAAGTTATGATTTAGTTTATTTACAAGTTCAAGGGCCTATTTATCACCATAACTGATTTCAAGTGTTTTCCTTAAGCACTACTTTTCCATGGATTAATAATGACAAAGATTCATCATTTAGTATATCATTATTTTATATGCTTTAGTTAAAAGGATGTTTTACTAAGCTATGTATGCCTTTGATTAGTTATTGACACATTTTGAAAAGTTAACTATCATACCTTGTATTAAAAAAATTTGTGGTGGTTCATTAGTTATTTTAGTTATTATTGTACATAATGCATGCTTATGACATATCACTAAATGAACTAAGAAATTAGATTACCCAAAGTTGTATGGGACACCTTGGGTAAAATGAAAATGAGTGAGATATTCAAGGTGGTATGGGACATCTTGAATATACAAACCGTTTAAGTAAATCATGAACAATGTGGCTCACATTGTAATAAAGACATGTCAAGGGTGTGCCCTGATAGAGCTCTAATGCATTGGGTAAAGGCTTAATCTCTAGAGATGACCTTTTAGACTGATACCTTGGTGAATAACCTTGGTAATTTTTATTGACACCTTGGGGATGGACCTTGGTGATACAGAAATTATTGTCTAAGATTAAATGTTGATGCCACATAATTCAAGTTATGTAACAAGTTCTTTACAAGATAAAGTTCTTTCACGACTAATGCCTTTAAGTTTTCATAAAGTTCTTATTTCACTGGTATAAGCTTGGAGCATGATGGGTGTTTATCACTTAATAGAATAGTAACCATCATATGAATATTTATTTGTTTCCTTTATGCGCAACTCTGATTATGCATTACTTTTAACTATTTAATTTATTCTTAAGTAAGTCACATGTCGTACTTGTTTATGATAACCATTGTTACTGCTTCGAGAATTGACATAATTGTTTCATGTTCTTCTTGAAAACCTTGATTGAGCATTGTTATATTATGTGTTACAATCTTCCTTTAGTAAATGTTCAAATTCTTTTAAAAGAATGTTTTCAAATGTTACACTATTTTCATTTCTTTTTAAAAACCCCCTTACTGAGTATTTCAATGCTCACCCTATGTTTTGATTTAAAATTTTCAGGTGTGAGCTTTTAAAAGATGAATCATTTTAGGAGTTGATGGTTTCCCAGAACTCGAACCGCACACGATCCTCTATATGGGACATGATGTGTTGTTAACAATGTGTGTTTTATTTTAAGATAACACATCATGTTTAGAAGGCACTGACTCCTGGGTTTCTGGGGTCGGGGTTTCTACACATGCACACAACATATCCTCTAGTGTTTGAATAGTTTGCTCCATTTATCCATCTGTTTGAGGGTAGAAATCAGTTCTGAGGCATAATTGAGTACCGAAAGCATGCTACAATCTCCTATAGAATCACAAAGTGAAATGGGCATCCTAATATGAGATAATAAATCTTGGAACTCCATGAAACCACACCACCTCATCCACATTCCCCCTCTCCAAAACATCCATGGAACCTGACTTCTAGATCGTTATGAAGTGGGCTAATTTTGTCGACCGATCTACGATTACCCAGATATCATCACAACCTCCCTAAAATTGAAGTAACCCTGTGATATCATCCATCAATATTTCATCCCATTTCCACTTGAGAACATCTGAAGTCTGTAATAAGCTACCAAGAACACAATACTTAGCTTTTAATTGCTGGAAAACCAGACATCGAGCCACAAACTCTGCCTCTTTCCATTTCATCCCAAACCACCAAAAAAATATACTTAAGACATGACACATCTTGGAAACTTTTTAGTGTACCTATAAAGGTGATATATGAAAATCATGATGGATTCCCTCATGCATCATTACCAGAACAAATAGCCTCCCTTGAAATAACATTTGGTTCTGACCATCCATATGGAGCATCACCATGGCCAACACGATCACACACCACCTCTGACTTTGAGTATCCTCACTGAGACTCCACCAATGACTAAATAAAAGAAGGCTACACTATCATCTAAAACAAGAATCCTCCACCATCAATCACCCTTGAATCTAAGTGTAGGGATTCAAAATCCCCCATCACTTTCCTATAATCTTCAGACTCTTGAACTACATCCTTCTATAACTTTCAGCTCAAAGTTTCTGCCACAATATTCCCCTTTCCTGAGGTATAGGAGAAATAAACATCACAGTCCTAAAGAAACTTTATCCACCTATTATATTATAGATTTATATCATGATGAGAAAATACATACCTCAAAAACTTGTGATCCATCATAAATTACTCCGCAATGAGGTAATGTCTCCATGGATTTAGTGAAAACACAACAGTTACAAACTCCAGATCATGGGTGTAATAGTTATGTTCATGAGTACATAACTACCAAGACCCATAAGAGATCACTTCCATCCAATGTATCAACACACATCCCAATACCATATGGGAAGAATCACAGAACACTTCAAATATCACCCCTTCCTAGGGAAACTGAGGCATTGGAGAATTGAATAACTTCTACTTCAAGTAACTGAATACTTCCTAGAACTTATCACTCCACACAAAATCCTTGTCTTTACTAGTCAAGGATATTGTCAGGGATAAAAATCAAGGTAAATTAGATACAAACCTCTAATAATATCCCGCAAGATCAAGAAAATTGTGAATATTTTCCACATTCTTGGGTGTTGTACTAGAAACAACTACCTTGACCTTTGACAGGTCTACTACCACACCCTACTGATACACTACATGACCAAGAAAATTCACATATCATTCAAAAAACTTACACTCAGACAACTTCCCATATATCTAGTGGCATCAAATAACCTTCAAGAAAGCTCTGAGATGATCGACATGATCCTCCTATGACTCTAAGTAGATCAATATGTTATTGATGAACACGACTATGAACTTGTCAAGGAATTCATAGAACACAGAGTTCATGGGCCCCATGTACATAGTTGGTGCATTCATGACACCGAACGACATGAATACAAACTCAAAGTTCACATACTTGGATGTGAAGAATGTTTTCAGGACATCTCAATCCTTCACCCTCATTTGGTGATACCCAGACCACAAGTTGATTTTAGAAAACCAACTTGGCCCTATCAACTAGTTAAAAAGATCATATATCATTGGAAGAGTGTAAAAATTCTTTATCATTACCTTATTAAACCTCTAGTATTTTATGCACAACCTCAGACTATTATCTGCCTTCTTAGAGAATAACACTGGAGCAACCTACAATGACACACTAGGTTAGATGAATCCCTTCTACATCAGATCATCTATCTGAATCCTCAACTTTAGAAATTCATAGGGTTCTATATGATAAGGATCCATTGAAATCAAAGAATCATTGGGCTATAGGTCTATCCCAAACTCAACATCACATCTAGGGGTAGTATCAAAAATTCATTTGGTAAAACATTCAAAAACACCATGAAAACCTTGGGAGACTCCTCCATTCCAATGTCTACTAACTCCATAGATGAATCAACTATAAAAGAAAGAATGGGTTCTCCACATATATTTTTCAAATGATGACCCACTCAACAATGAAAACCACACATTGTCTATCTACATCTAAGAACATTAATCTTCTTTGGAAGAATCTGATAACAACAAGTACAGAATACAAACAATCCACGTAGAGAATGAAATCGTACAGGTGCCTCTGAATCAAGAAAATTTCTCTATGAGACTGATGTGGAATCATCATTAGTCTACACTGCCAGCACATATCAAACAAGTTGTTTAGGCCTCCAACTAGCATAGTCAACATAAGGGCATGAAAAGCCTATCTATGTCTAGTTCCAAAGAACATACTAGAGTGGGTGAAACAAAGAAGTGTGGGGATATTGAATCAAAAAATTCAAAGAAAATGGTACTAAACAAACTGATCGTATCTTTAATGATCTTTGGCCCCTCTAGCGCTGGTGCCCCCATTGCCTACAACTGACCACGCCCAGCTCCTCTACCTCTCTGCTGACATCCACCTCCATAACCACACTCTATATTAGGCCCCTGAATAGAAGGAAAATCCTATGGTTTTACATTACCTATTTCATATCCCCTCAAGGTAGCATAACCCCACTACTGAAACAACCTCACTTACAACTGCTTCTGAAACTAATCACCACAACCATGATAATTCCCAAGGACCACTAGGCAATGGTCTTGATGATTACCATGGCCTCCATAGAAAAAAAAACTAGTTCAAAGCTCCCAAGATGTCAAAAAGGAAACTATTGAGTTCGACTCCCTGCTAGTAGAAACCCCAAAGGCCTTGGTGGATGAAACCTTCTTCCAACAACTTTACTCCTTGATGAACCCTCCTAGATCATCTTCCATGACAAACCTCCTTATGAGTGCATCCACTCAATAACCTAAGACTTATTTTGAACCTCTAAATATGTTGGGATAATAAAAGGAGTAACCACATACTTGATCAAAGAACAAATTTCCTCCTCAAGACCCCGCTCATGAGAGTCCTCATCGAGAAAAGGATATGAGGAAAAACACATAAGGTCCTTGAATTTCATACCAAGCTCCCATAATGACATTCTCCACTACTGAAGAGAGAGAAACTATTGCCTCTTCTCCACATGGATTTTTGATAAAAGAAAATCTAAAAAAAACTCCCTCTGGAAGTCTGATAACAAAACATCTGCTTCCTTACACTCATATCATCCACCACTAATGCATAACACCACTCATCTGACTGACTGTCAATGGGACCCAACACTTTGTCTTCGCCTATATTAAACCTACAGCATTCTCCAGTTCCTTCAACCAGTTCTCTATCTCTATATTAAATATACTAACCTCTTACTTTACCAAATCCTATCACTAAAAATTGCACAACATCCTCTATCATTGATCATCCTCCTTAATTAGATCAACCATCCGAAGATCAATCAAGTCATCCTGATGAACCTCCACTACCTAAGCCACATCTAGGAAATAACTAAGAGCCATAGCTAGAAAGGAAACAAATATTTTCTAATCCCGATAGTAATGGAATTTTAATAAGACTTATTCAATTTGTTTCTAACTTATTTAAACTCTTCTAGAACCAAAACCACTCGGTTAAAAAAACACAAGTCATCATAATGCATGTACCTCTACTAGGTCTCTACCCTGAAAATAGGTCCACCTCACTTGGTTATTCAATAAGCTTAGAGACCATACATTGGATCATGGGGGACTAAAATCTAATGTTCAAGTTGGTCTCCCTAGCTTATGTCATGCACCAAGGTCAACTGACACTATTTCCATTTCAACCCATGCAATCCTCATTATTCCTAACTCCAAAATCCATCCTATATTTCAACCATCACCTTTGATACCACTATATCATAATACCCTCTAGCCAAATATATTGTAATGAATGGATAGAGATAATGACCCCTGAGTCTCACCTCTAGTAGGCCCCAGGTTTGCAACTAGAACTGAGGGCACAAAAATCTCACAAAATGGGAGGCATTACCCTCTATAATAATATAGAATCAAGATATAAGATGAATCAACTACAACAAACCCATGACATAATATAAAAAAAAATCCATAAACCATCCCACATTTCATGTATAAATAAAATAGATACAGGTAAAATTCTCCAAATGTAAATACCCAAAATAAATCTAAGATAGTGACATATAAACTATCCAAAGGTCCAAGCTAGTAATGTACAACATGGTCCGTGAAATCCTCATGGAATTATAAAAATCAGTTTTATATACATAGGGTGAGCATAAAATTATTCTTAGTAAGAAAACCAAAATCTCTCATTCGCATGTGAAATAATAATACTAATGCACCCGTGAGCAAACAACATAAACAAAAACACCTAAACAGGACAACTATCCATCCTAACCTCACTAAGGCATACTCACCAAATAACACAATCCAAGTGTAATAAAATAATATAAAGTATATCGATATAGGGAACCCCACATCGCTTTCTCGTTTATTTTCCACTCTCACACCCCCAAAATCATATGTCTTAGTGCTCCCAGCTTTTCTATATAACATCTCATCACATAACATGACATCAAATCCCACCCGCAGACACTTGGGACATCACCAAATATCATAGCCATAACTAGAGTAGTAGGGTATCGTGAATATTTATGACATCAACCTCATATCCTCCTCTTACCATGCACAACCCCCACTATAAACCACCTCATCATCTCACATTAAAACACATGGTTTATCACATCTCACTGCACCTGAAGACACCTGGGTCATCTCATCACATCACAAAACATCTCGACATCATCACTTTTGACTTTTAGACATCATAGCCCATGCATGTAATCATTTTCTAGAAGAGGGAGCAGGGAACATCAGGTAACCAGCCATCCATCCTCACCATCGGGATGTTGGAAAAACACTCCCAAAACATTTAGTTATCGACACTAGGTTCTTGACATGTGTGGGTAACATATAGAAAATCACAAGGAATATACATGGTATATATAATATCATAACACATAAGCCCAACCTATGAGTTTACAACTAGATCACCATCCAACTAAAAACAATACCAAAACACCTCACAACCTCTACCACCTTTGCTACTAACACAAAAAAAGTAAACACCGCGTGAACAAGACACACTTCACATTTCACATTCTGCTTTTAATCTTCACATAACCAATTTATAGATTCACATTACCAATTAATTCCACTTTAATATCCCATTAGTTCACAAGATTCCATCCCATTAATTTATATTTAGTATCCCATCATTACCTATATAAACATCAACCATTTAAATCATATTGAAATTTTAATTCATTAATAATTTCAAAACTTTCCATATCAATTCATTACTAACCACATTATTCCATTACTAACCAGGAAACTAACACAATTCCAGACCACAAAACAACCAATTCATCACAACAACAGAAATAAACTAGTACATAAAAATAGAAATAATAAACCAGTTTGACAACAACATCACATCAACTTCATCCCATTTTCATACCAACTAGCCTTACATGGTTATCATCACACATTTCTGACACTTTCTACATCACCACTACCACACATCATCTCCGCAACCACAACCACATCTCATCACAACTATCTTATCACAACTTCCCCATCACAACTACCCCATCACATCCACCAAAACATAGCCACTACACATCACATCAGCGCCACATGCACACACCCCAACCATTTCACACATCAGAGCACATACCACATCATTTTCTATAACATAACACATTTTTAGATTTTAAAAAAGGGATTTTATCACATAAAACTTTATTTTATGGGAATTCTCACAAAATACATGATACTAGGGAAATTTCATTAGAGGGTGCATAGCTCCATATTCTCTCAATACTCCCATCTCTCTTTCTCACTCAGTGCTTGCAGTTTCTATGGTTTCTCCCTAAAATCCTTCTCAGTGATGCTTTTATTGCTCGCGAGTGTCATTTCCTTTATGTTTTATTTAACTTTTTGACTTTCTTCATCGTCTGGATTCCTTTTCTTCGTGTATCATTCTTGGTGACTCTTTATTCCCCCTCGCACCTTGGTTTTGGATCAGTGTCGGCATCTGCGCTATAGAGGGCTTTGTCAATGTTTCCTCCCTATCATGTCGACCTAACCCATCATGCTTGTCCCCATATATGGTCAGTATGATGGTGTGGATGATGGATTTGGTATTGTGGAGAGGGATTGGAGGTGATGTATCATAACTTCTTTCCCTCTTTTGGGCATTCCCTATCCCTATGCGCTCCTTTTCTACCCTTTATTTCCTAAACCATCGCATTGTACTACACTCCAGTTAGGCATGGTGGCGGTGTGGGGGATTGGGATTATGATGGTGGATGCGCTTGGCGACAACCCTCGCATTGGTATGTTTCACTTGTCTAATTGGGTATTTGGTTTTTCTAATATTGGTTATTTTAAGTTTTATTATGGGTGTTTTCCAGTGGATGCCACTCTTTCATGATGGCCACCATCCTTTGGGTTGGTGTAGTGTGATGGATGATATGTTCAGGGTTAGGAAGGAATTGGTTGTTTTAGGTTTTAGTTTGATCTAGTGATAATGGATACTAGTTTTAAGCCTTGATGATGATGATGATGACATTTAGAGGTCATCGTTTGGGATGATGTTCTGGTGATGGTCGTTGTTTTCTCTGATGAAATCACTCTGGCTTTCAGCCTTGACAATGATGAAAACATTCAAAGGTGGTTGTTTTTTTATGGGGACTGTTCTAAGGGATGTTTTGGTGGTTTTGATGAAGGATTATATGAATCCATTGGCCGCTCAAATCCCTGCTCTAACCTCATGTTCCTACGCCCCTCTCTTAGTCCATTTTGAATCAGTTCTAACAAAGTGGTTTTTGGGATGTGTTGTTTGGCGGTCGACGGTGTTCCAGACGTGATCAGAGTTGGCCTCCATCCTTCCTATTTTTCTTCTAATTCATCAATATGACTCTGGTGCTTCATCCTCGACGATGATTTCAATTTCATTTTTTGTGTTTTCATTGGTTTTTTGGTGATTGGTGATGGTTGTCGATGACATTTCTAGTGGTTTGATCTCATGTTGGAATGGCCTTTCTGGAATGTTGATGAAAACGTTTTAGCAGATGTCTGCTGGTTTGGTTTCTCGACAACAATTTGAAATGTTATTAGATGATTGATGAAAATGAAAGGCATGGTGATGATTTTTCATGGATTGATGTTTAGTGATGTTTCTCGAGGGTTTCCTATGGATGTAGTCTCATCTGGAAGTGGTCACATGGAGGTGTTGGTCTTAAGGGTGAAAATTATGGTTGTTGTGGACCAAGGTGATTTTCTAGTGCTGAGATCGAGGCATGAATTTGTGTAGATTTCTAATTTTTAACATTTGGTTTATTAATGTTTTGAATTTCGAATTTGAATTTTGAAATTTGGGTGCTGATCAAAAACCATAAAGTTTCTTTTAGGAAATTCAAAAAAAAAGGTTTGAGGGTGATCATGGGGAAACCATTCCATTAGCCAAATATATGTGATTAGCCAATTCTGTTTATAGTGATATCAAAAAATCACAAAAATAGGGGTTCCATAATGTCACAACTACAGCACAAACAAAGCCACCAATGACCATGATTTTTATCAAGTCATTATGCATATACAATAAAAAAATAATAATAATAAAGCTTATAAAAACACGTGATTCACATTCCCCTACCCCTTTTTAAATTCATTTAACCAATTAATTAATCTTTATTAATTTGGATTAAATTGTATCCACATAGACAAACAAAATAAACCCTCCCCACATGACACACATAAAGAGAAACAAAGGAGAATTCTATAAATGGAAGAAAGAAGCCGCACCCGACTCGCTGCACCAAAACAGGGGGCGCACACAAGATGGAATTTCCACTAGAGAACTAGAGCCACCAGTATAATGTTTCCATGACTCCATGGGAAGGGTCCTGGAATATCTAGTCTTGAGAGAATACAAGAATGAAATAATTAAGGAAAAGATCTTAATTTTCAAGTCAACAGATACATAATGATAGGTATTTTTGATCGCAATAGATATGATCTACCAATTATTATGGATCTCATTAAACTCCATGCATAAGGTCTCATTTACAACCTTGCTCATCACAAAAAATAAAGTATATAATTATCCTTGATGAATCAGCCTTTGAAGGCCCTTGATTCTCACTACCAAAATACCCACATGGTCGTTTTCATGAAACTAGCAAAATAAATCCATGTGGATGATTTCATGTAGCTGAAATCCCCACATAGACTAAATCTCTATGTAACCATTTTCATGTAGATGAATCATGTAACCAATTTATGTAGGCAATGGAACCATGTAGCTGATTTGTCCATGTAACAGATTCATCCACGTAGTCGATCAACATAGCTAATCCAACCACATAGCCTATTCATCCACATAGTTGATTCATCCACGTAGCTAATTTATCAACATATCTAATCCACGTAGTTGATCCAGCCACATAGACAAATTTACATAGGTGATGGATCTACATAGTTGATTCATCCATGTAGCCGACTCACGTAGTTGATCCATCCACATAACCAATTTACATAGGTGATGGATCCACATAGTTGATTCGTCCACGTAACATATTTATGTAGTTTATGGATCCATATAGCTGATTAACATAGGTGATGGTTCCATGTAGCTGATTCATCCATCCATGATAAGAAACAAGTGATAGCACAAACAAGCAGGTTATCATACCAACTGACTGTATGACTAACCAACCTATTGTACAAACAAATAGGTGACTGTACTAACCAACCACATGACTGACCAACCTACCATATGAAAAAATTGGTGACCGTAAGAAGAGAACTTAGAAGAATCAGAGGAAAGGACTCCAAAACACCCTCTAACCAACAAAACTGACAAAGTAACAGGCCAGGAAGGCATGGTCCATTACACATATGAGGGATTGAGTAAAGGGTTGTCCACTAAACTATCCATGAATCACATCTGATGTCATTATCATGATTTCCTACCAAAATAGATAAGTGATGGGATAAATGATAAAGTAACCAAAAACTTAGTGATATATGGATCTTGGTTTACTAAAAGGATATGATGTATGAGGTCATCATTTTTAATGGGAATAATTTCATTAAAAGTACTTGATTAAAAGTGATAAAACATGATATTCATCTATATATTTGACATTTTCTTAGATTATGGCATTATTCATGTTTATTATTTTGAGATCATTTATAGGAATGGCCTATAAAAAACCTAGATTGGTATCTAATGTTGAGAAGTGTTCTAAAAGATAAGCATTTTGAGCATATGAATTTGAATGTCTTAAAGATCAATTTCTACAACTCTGACTCAGGATTATTAGATATCGGGTGTGCATCACACATTTGTGATGATAAAAATTAACCCAGAGATAAAAGGGAATTGAATAAAGGAGAACTGGATTTACATATTGGAAATAAATTAGGAGTTACTATATTGGAGGTCAACACTTATTATCTAAGTTTACCTGGTGGATTAGTTTAGAATTAGAAAAAAATTATCATGTTCCAACCATAAACAAAAATTTGATCTATGTATCTTTTTTTGAAAATATGATATTTTTATTCATATTAGTAATAATATTTTATATATATATTCCTCATGGGGGTGACTAAGTGATAGATTAGGATTTTGGTATCATGGAGGTCAAGGGTTCTATTCTCTCTTTTTGTCCAACTGAATCATAATTACACACCATCAACTAAACCTATCATGCTTTTGGAGCCTGGGGTGTGTGGTTTTTTTAACCAGTTAAATCATAGTGCAACACGTGAGCCTAAGGGGATTTCTTATGGCATCCTACTCAATTGGAAATGAATTCATATAATGGGGGGGGTGAGGTTTCTATACAAAAAAATTCTATATATATGAATAAAATTTTTATGACATCGAGAATACGGTAAATAGTTTATGAATTTTGAATATGGATAATCCCATCTATAACATTCATAAAAATAATTTCAATATTTATTATAAACCCACTTACCTTTGGTATTGTTTCCTTAGACATATAAATGAGAAACAAATTCAAATAATCTATAGAGATACATTGTTGGAATCATTAGATTATGAAACATTTGATAATTGTGAATCTTGTTTATTAGGAAAAATGACTGAACCACATTTTAGTGGAAAAGTTTAAAGTTCTAATGGACTATTTTATCTTGTACATAGAGATGTATATGGAAAAAATGAAGTGGTCAGTTTAGGTACTCCAAAAACATTATATATGTCTTCAGTCGACATGGTTATGTGTTTCTTATGAGACCTAAGTATTAAACTTTTAAAAAGTTTAAAGAGTTTTGGAAATAAGTACTGAATCAATTAGGAAAAAGTATCAATATTATTTGATCAGACTGAGGTATTAAATACTTTATCCAGGAATTCATCGATCATATAAAAGATTGTGGAATTATTCCATAACTTTCTGCCCCCGAAACATGTCATGAACTAGCCCGTGTACCCTGGTAACCCAATAACCGAGCCGACCCTGACATATCCCGAAGGGCATTCCTGATCCCCATGGTTCGGTGACTAGCACCTGGCATCATACAACATATATGTGGGAATGATTTTTCTACAAGAATTCAGAAGCAAAAAAACAAGAAAATATGAATAACAAAAGAAACTCTATTGGGAGTGAAGTACTAGAATACAATAAGGCATAAAAATAGCAAATTACTGCAACCCAAGTACTAAAATGGTAAAAACAACCCCAAGGTCCCTAAGGACACAACTCAACAAGACCAAAGTTCAATAGCTAGATCCACCTTCAAGAGATCCCTTCCCTTTGCTCGAACCTGAAAGAGGAAAGTCTAAAACACCCAAAGGAAAAAGTAGGGTGTGAGCCTAAGCCCAGTAGGATACCACCAAAGATTCTATAAAAGATTTCAAACATAGATTATCCAAAGAAAAGATTTCAATTTTAAATTAAACAGGTTTGGCAATTCAAAATCATATTTAAACAAAACATGCTATACATTTTCAAATGATGGAAATAAATATTTTAAGCAATGATTTTATAAATGATGGAATATTTCTAAAACAATGGCTTATGTAAAACATTTATATAAAATAGTTTATATAAATTCAGTAGGCATGTAAAGCAGTTCAAAAGTAGTGACATACATTTATATATCAAATATAAATAAAAAAGCGACCAACATGGTTATCTGCCAAAAGGTATGATAGTATTAATCATCTTGCCTTGATGATAGTATGCATTTGAGTATTCTTGTCCGGACTTAGGGGGTAGTTACGATTGAGTGTATAGCCATCCCTCACCGCAATGAACCTTAAGTCACCAGGGGTGGTTAGGGTAAGACGAATTGTGGATTAGTTCTAGTCTTTTCCTATTTTTATTTGGATAGAGTGAAATCCAAATCATGTATGTTCTACCAGCCGGGATCATGTTTCCCTCATTGTTGTATACGAGCATTATCTAATGTCTTCTTTATTGTCTAATAATGTTTTGTAACATCATGCCTTTGAGAAGACATGCAAATCAGATCCAAGAAGGGGATACTGTTGAATATATGTGAGTGAATCCTCTAGTGGACCCGAGCCTAGTTGAGGTGATTGTGTGCACTGTACATGCTCTCGAATGGGCACCACCTCTGAATCCCCTTTCAGGCTCTAGTTGTGGAACCTAGTGGGTGCTCTTCAAATTTTTTCTCAAGATTTATTTCACAAAAAACCACCAGTTTTCAAAGGCTCCACTGATCCTCAACATTCTAAGGAATGGTTGGGCAGGATAGAACTTTTTTTTGAGTTCTTATAGGCACCGGACGAGATCAAGGTGAAGTGTGCCACCTTTGTGTTGGAGGGACCAGGAAGGAGATTTTGGGATGCGATAGTGACGAAAAAGAAACATGAGGGATTATATTGGAAGGACATCAAGGTTATTTTCACTAAATAGTTCTATCCAGAGCTAATGGTGTTGGCAAAGGTTGTGGAGTTTTTCAAGCCTGAGCTGGTTAAAAGAACTGTGGCTCCTACAGACATTTGGGGGACTAGTAGAAGTTATGCCACATCTTTCCTACACCACACAACAGCACAAGATCATCAACATATTCAAAAACTGTGTGGAAATAAAATGCTTCATGTACAAAAGTGTTCCAACCACAAGCATCTGGAATGATGCTTCTTCACACAATGGAAGAGTCTCTAGAGGAAGTAGATACTCGTCCAAAAACCTTGAGTGGTACTATTACTATAGCTTTTTTATAGTGACTACTCTTTTGATATGAGTGCATCTCACTCGTCTATTTCAACCCATACTATTAATCTGCTTAATCTTCCTATGGAGCTTTTATCTTGTGTAATTGATATTACTATACCCCTCGGTATAAAGATAGAGCAAGGTCTCTATAATTCCTCTTGTTTCTTCTCTATATCAGTTGTCAAACATGCTTGGAGTTTTTTGGTACTTGACATGAAATCTCTTGACGTCATATTCAGGATGGATTGGATCATCACCTATAAATCCCAGGATGATTGTTATCTTCGATGGGTCTACCCTACCACACCCAGCGGTGTGTCTCTTGTCTTTCAATGATAATGGGACCCAAGGTCGAGCAGGGGAAAACCTTCTTATTTAGAGTTGGGGAAAGTGATATAAGTGTTTACTTTTGATATCGAGCAAGATTCTTTGGGTGGTGATCTTTCTCCAATTTTCATTGAGTTTCCCATCATGTTCCCTTCTGTTTTTTTCTGGTTTACCACCAGTAAGAGAGGTTGAGTTTTCTATTGACTTTATGTCGATACTCAACCGATTTCTTTTCCCTCTTACAAAATGGTGTTGTACCTCTCGTACCCCTCGTGGTTTAATTTTCATGATCACAATCACTCTCATTTTTATCTAATCTTGTTTTAAGTGTTTTTGTTGATAGGCAAAAGGTTGCCAAGGAATTGGGCCAAGAAAAGCCAAAGTGGACTGATTTCAGTCCCACCAGCCAACCGGTGGAAGACCACCGGCCAGCCGATGGAGCCTGGACAGAAGGCATCCTTCTGTCCAGACCACCGGCCAACCGATGGCCAAGCACCGGTCAGCCGGTGGAACTCAGTCAGAATTATGTCAGCTACTGCCTCAGCACCGGCCAACCGGTGGCCTCTTCACCGGCCAGCCGGTGGCACCCTCATCCAAGGGGCAGCTACTGCCTCCTCACCGGCCAACCGGTGGCCTCAGCACCGGCCAGTCGGTGGCGCCTGGGCAGAACTTGTCTCCCTTTTTCAAAGCAGCGGCCAACCGGTGGCCAAGCACCGGTCAGCCGGTGGAGCCAGTCAAACTAGCCTTTGGGCCTTTGACCAGACCTGTCCACTTGCCTCCCAACGGCTCCGGAGCCTTTTCCAACGGCTCCGAAGACCTCCAAAGGCCATATGAGGGTTCCCCCTCTATAAATAAAGGACTAGGAAGCCCCGGAAGTCCAAGGATTCATTGAATAACCATAATCAAGCCAAAGGAAGCCCACGAGACACATTTTGATCATTTGGCGAACCTCCGGCGGATTGCTCCAAGGGAACCCCACTTGCTCCAACACACTTCCACCTCCAAGGAGCACCACCAAAGAAGCTTGGGAGCGCCCTTCATCAGCTTCATCAATCCATTGGCGCCCAAGACTTCCCCGTTACGGTTTTTCATTGTTTTATTTATTTTGAGCATCAAATTGGGTTTGTGCCTACAAACCCCCACCTCTTTCTCTCATCCTTTCTTTTGGGTTCTCACACCACCTTCAAGGTGTGAAGAGGTTATTCAAGCCTTACCTTTCAAAAGGCTTGAATCAAAGGTGAGCTAGCCTTCACCTGTAAGAAGGCTAGTGGGTTATTGCTCAACCATTGAAAGCAATTGGGTTCTTGCATAACCATTAAAAGCAAGCTGTAATAGGTTCTAGACTAACCTTAAAGTCTAGTGGGTTTCTTGCTAAAACCATTAAAAAGCAAGCGGTAGTAAATCTCTCAACGGTTGAGTTGGGAGCAGAGACGTAGGCTTGGGTTTAAGCCGAACTCCGTTATCAAGTTGTGTGTTTTGCCTCTTTTATTTCCGCTGCACTTTCACTTTGATTTTTAATTTGTCAATTACTTTTTAAAAGGCAATTCACCCCCCCCCCCCTCTTGCCATCACTTCCTTTATTTCTCCGCCCAACAATTGGTATCAGAGGAAAATTTGAGTAATACCCTAACCGGTTTCAAATTCAAGATCCATTGTGATGGCTTCAACCTCTTTCGCCCCCGAAGGCTATTCATTGGATCGGGCTCCATTCTTTGATGGAACCGACTACACTTTTTGGAAAACTCGCATGATTACATTTCTTAAAAGTATTGGCTATCCTTTATATAGAATTGTTATGCAAGGCTACACTTTTTCTAACAAGGATGAGTCCAAATGGACCCCCGAAGACATTGCAAATTTTGAGCTTGATGGAAAAGCCATGAATGCTCTTCATTGTGGGTTAGACCGTAATGAATTTAATCGTATTTGTTCTTGCTCATCTTCTTATGAAATTTGGAAACTTTTAGAAGTAACCCATGAAGGTACTAAAGGCGATGACAAGCCCGATTGCCCATCCCACAAGAAAAAGGCCAAACGAAAAGAGAAGAAGAAGGCTTTCAAGGCCACATGGAGTGATAGCTCCACATCCTCCTCCTCCTCCTCCTCAAGCGACAACGGTAAAAAATGCCTAATGGCATTCCATGAGGTAACCTCTTCCGACTCCTCATCCTCTAGTTCTTAAAATTCTTTCAATCACATGTCTTATGAGGATCTCCAACATGCAAGAGATCAATTGGAGGAAGGCTTTCACGAGCTCTCTTCCAAATTTGTTGCTTTAAAAAAGAATTTCAAAAAACTCTCTTCCGAAAAGGAACAACTTCTCAAAGAGAAGGAGGAGTTGTCCCTCAAAGTCCAAAACCTTCCCGATGTTGATTCCATGAATTCAACCATCAAGGATTTAAGGGAATCTCTTGCTAAGTTCACCGAAGGTGAACATAACCTTTCGACACTCCTTGGTTCCCAACGCATATCTAGAACCACCCAAGGGCTTGGCTATTCCAAGCAAGCTTCCTCTTCCCATGCTCAAACTATTTTTGTAAGGGGGAGCTCCCAATTTAAATTCTGTAACTATTGCAAAAAACCCGGGCACTTAATTTATGAGTGCGATTGCAAAAATGCCCCGTATGGAAGGCCCAAAACTATTTTCTTCAATGATGAATTTTATAGTAGAAGACCCGCCACTAGACAAGTATGGATTGAAAAATTTGTTTCGGTTTCAAAAACCTCTCCCCGGTGATTTGTTGTTTTTATTTAGGGGGAGTTAGGATCTTTTAAGCCTTTTTGCTTTATTTTCAAAATTTTCATCTCAAACTTTCATTTTTCAATTCAAAACTTTCAATTCAAAACTCTCATTTCAAAATTTCAATTCAAAACTTTCAATTCAAAACTTTCAATTTCAAAATTTCAATTCAAAACTTTCAATTCAAAACTTTCAATTTAAAAATTTCAATTCAAAAATTTCAATTCAAAACTTTCGATTTCAAAATCTTCAATTAAAATTTTCAATTCAAAACTTTCAATTCAATTTCCAAAATTTAAATTGGTTTTAAAAACTCTATCTTGTTTTTCAACGTTTCCCTCAATCAAGTTTTATGCCCCGTGCTATTTTGATAATCACAAAGGGGGAGAAATTCTTGGTTGATTGGGGGAGAAATCCTTCTCTCTTGCTTTACTTTACTTTGCCTTATCCTTTAAAGCATGCCTTACATTTCAGTATTATACATTGTTTGTTTTGGTGATTGTGATCATCAAAATAGGGGGAGATTGTTGTACCTCTCGTACCCCTCGTGGTTTAATTTTCATGATCACAATCACTCTCATTTTTATCTAATCTTGTTTTAAGTGTTTTTGTTGATAGGCAAAAGGTTGCCAAGGAATTGGGCCAAGAAAAGCCAAAGTGGAATGATTTCAGTCCCACCGGCCAACCGGTGGAAGACCACCGGCCAGCCGATAGAGCCTGGACAGAAGGCATCCTTCTGTCCAGACCACCGGCCAACCGATGGCCAAGCACCGGTCAGCCGGTGGAACTCAGTCAGAATTATGTCAGCTACTGCCTCAGCACTGGCCAACTGGTGGCCTCTTCACCGGCCAGCCGGTGGCACCCTCATCCAAGGGGCAGCTACTGCCTCCTCACCGGCCAACCGGTGGCCTCAGCACCGGCCAGCCGGTGGCGCCTGGGCAGAACTTGTCTCCCTTTTTCAAAGCAGCGGCCAACCGGTGGCCAAGCACCGGTCAGCCGGTGGAGCCAGTCAAACTAGCCGTTGGGCCTTTGACCAGACCTGTCCACTTGCCTCCCAACGGCTCTGAAGCCTTTTCCAACGGCTCCGAAGACCTCCAAAGGCCATATGAGGGTTCCCCCTCTATAAATAAAGGACTAGGAAGCCCCAGAAGTCCAAGGATTCATTGCATAACCATAATCAAGCCAAAGGAAGCCCACGAGACACATTTTGATCATTTGGCGAACCTCCGGCGGATTTCTCCAAGGGAACCCCACTTGCTCCAACACAATTCCACCTCCAAGGAGCACCACCAAAGAAGCTTGGGAGCGCCCTTCATCAGCTTCATCAATCCATTGGCGCCCAAGACTTCCCCATTACGGTTTTTCATTGTTTTATTTATTTTGAGCATCAAGTTGGGTTTGTGCCTACAAACCCCCACCTCTTTCTCTCATCCTTTCTTTTGGGTTCTCACACCACCTTCAAGGTGTGAAGAGGTTAGTCAAGCCTTACCTTTCAAAAGGCTTGAATCAAAGGTGAGCTAGCCTTCACCTGTAAGAAGGCTAGTGGGTTATTGCTCAACCATTGAAAGTAATTGGGTTCTTGCATAACCATTAAAAGCAAGCTGTAATAGGTTCTAGACTAACCTTAAAGTCTAGTGGGTTTCTTGCTAAAACCATTAAAAAGCAAGCGGTAGTAAATCTCTCAACGGTTGAGTTGGGAGCGGAGACGTAGGCTTGGGTTTAAGCCGAACTCCGTTATCAAGTTGTGTGTTTTGCCTCTTTTATTTCCGCTGCACTTTCACTTTGATTTTTAATTTGTCAATTAATTTTTAAAAGGCAATTCACCCCCCCCCCCTCTTGCCATCACTTCCTTTCTTTCTCCACCCAACAAATGGGTCCAACTGAACTAAAAGAATTAATGTTCTAGTTGGACGATCTTCTTGATAAAGCCTTTATTCACCCAAGTGTGTCACCTTGGGTGGCACTGGTTCTATCCTCCGTGAAAGCTGATGGTTCTCTAAAATATTCCCTTCTCAAGATGATTATTCAGGAACATAAGGTTGTTGATGAATTCTGTAAGCATTAGAGACTCTTTTTATGGCGGGGAGACTGATTTCCAATGGTTGTTCTCTAAAGAGGGTGTTCTGTGTTATAAAAACTGTTATGTTGCACCGTTAACAACAAATAATGCTATAATGGGGGATTTCCATAATTTTCAATGGGTTGTACACCCAAGAAGCATTAATATGTTCTACGACTTGAAGTAGTAGTTTTGGTGACCATTTATTCTTGAAGGTTTCACCCTGGTTGGGTCATCGATGGCTTGGGAGGTAAGGGAAACATGCTACTTATTTTGTGGGATCTTTTGAGGTTACTGATTAGGTGGGGAAAGTTGTATACCATTTAGAACTACCACCACAACTAATTTCGATACATAATGTGTTTCATATATCTCAGTTTTGAAAGCATTTTTCTAACCCATCTTTGGTTCTGAGTTGGCGTGATCTTAAAGTTGAACCTGTTTTATATGTGATTGAATGATCGGTCATGGTTGTTGATTCTGAGACCAATGTAATTCATGGGAGGACAATACCTTGGGTCTTTGTTACATGGAAGCATGGTTCTAATTCTAATAAGATGAGAGAGAGAGAGGCACTGATGAGAGAATAGTGAGCTTGTCTTTTTGAGGTGGAGGTTTCTTCATAGGCTTTCTGGGGACATAAAGTTCCTATGGTGGGGAGGTTATAACAACCCGTTACTGTTTCAGGTATTGATAAAACCTCTTCCGTTAGATTAATTATGTTAAATTAAAAAAAGGTTTATCAGTGAAAAGTTGCGTTTTTGTTAAACATGTCGCGGAATGGGAAAACACAAAATTAACACTTCATAACTTTCAATTAATTTTTTTTCTGAGTTAAACCCTAAGTGAGTATGAGTTTTTGAGGCCTGAAAATTTTTGATGAAGACGGAATAAAATTATTAAACAAAATATATTAAGTGTGCACTCTTTATTAAAAAATATTTGAATAACTCCAAAATAATGCATCGTTTGAGAAATCCGAGACCACTGTTATGTCCAAAATATGTTTTTTACCCTAAGAGGGGTATAAAATTCAAAGGCGTCGAAAATTTGGATGTCTCGCTTGTGAGATAAAGTTATTAAATATTATTTAATATATTATTTATTAAAAAAAATCAATCATCTCTCAAACGGCGTGTCATATGAGAAATCTGAGACCACTGATGGGTCTGGAACGTGATGTTTACCCTAGACAAGGTATAACATTTGTTCGCATCAGGTGTTTGGATGTCTCACTCACAAAAAATAAGAATTTATATTAATTAGTTAAATATTCAGAGTTTTCATTAAAAATCATTAATATCTCTCAAACTGCTCATCGTTTGAGAAATCTGAGACCACCGTTGGGTCCGGAACGGGGGTTTTGCCCTAGACGATGTATTACTTTCATTCGTAATGGATCTTTGGTGTCATTTAATATTTACATTAAATATTTAATTTTATTAAATTCATTTAATTGTTAAAAAAATGCAGAACTATTCATCTTCCCAAAAACCACGCTGAAACTCATTTTTTTAACGCCACTTCCTCCATTGTTGAAAACAGAAGGTTTTGAAACCTCCATTTTAATGCGTTTTGAATGGATTAAAAATTAGTAACGCCAAGTGGAAATCAACAACTTCGTATTAATTTCTAGAATGAATAATGGATTCAAATTGGGTTTTTAAATTCCTGAATTTAAGAACATGCCTCTTTTGGTTTTTCTTATAACGCTACAGGTCGTTGTTGTTTGCGGTGAGTATAGTCGAGTGCGAATAACCTCGGGTGTTCCTTGGGTATAAATGGTGAAGGAGCCCCTCGTTTCTTCCTTCTTCAGATTCGAATCCAGTTGTGCGCGACTTCCCTGCACAATACGTGAAGAAGGTAGGTTTTATTTTAATTTTTATTTATTTTTTTCTTTCATCATGAAATCATGAAAAATGGTGGACTTTAAAATAAATGATAAAAACTGGATTTTTTGAGGTTAATTTATAAACAAATTATCTAAAGGATAATTACCCAAATTATCCAATGATACAAAAAAAAATTGGTTGAGTTATAATTTGATGAAACTCAAATTACCAATGAATAATTACGTGGAATATCCAATAATTATTATCAAAATTTGGTTTCGAAAAATTGTTGAGAAATATGTGAATAATTAACTGAGATAATTATACATAATTATTCAATGATAATTACATCAATAATTTATTTATAGAACATAATTTTGTTAAAAGAAAGGATAATTGAAATAATTTATCAAAATTATCAAAGGATAATTAATATAATTATCTGACGATAACTTCGAGATTATCAAAGGTTAATTTTTAATATTATTGAAATGATAATTGATTTGGTTTATCAAAAGATATTTTTTTAAAAATAAATTATCAAAAGATATATATATTTATAAATATACACATATATATATATATACATATATATTGATAACCACATCGTGTGCTTAGGGATAATTTTTTTAGATAAATTTATTAACGTATGATTTCTTGAATTATCAAAGTACAATTATTGAATATTTTATCACTAGATAAATGCAAAGTTTTATTAAACGACAATTGCATTATCAAAATATATTTTAACATATATACATATGTATATATATGTGTGTGTGTGTGTGTGTGTATAAAGATATATATATATTTATGCGGAATACGACTTCTTTTCTCTAATTAATTTAGTGATAAAAATTATCAAATGTTGTTTATCAGATTATCGAATGTAATATTACAGAAGATAGTTATTGTGAATTTATCAAAGACTAATTGCATGGAAATATAAAAAATGATCATTTTACATATATTATCAAAGGATAATTAATATAATAATCAAATGATAATTTTGATATTATCAAAGGTTGATTATTAATATTATTAAAATGATAATTGTGAGCTTATCAAAGATAATTATTCTGATGGATAATCACGAGCACATGTGTTGACCTAACGATAAAATGAAATTTTTTCATAAAAGATAAATATTACAGCATGTGATCATATATTTATATTTTTAAATTTATCCTAGTGAGATAAATTATCATCACATGTGATAATTTAAAACGATAATCCAGACATTATCTAGGAGAGAGAAAATGTAATCGCATTTGATATTTTATTTCCTTAAGAAATAAAATAGAGGGATATATTTATCAAATTAGGTTTATAATTATTCTTATGGATATTTTCTTGTGATTTAATGTGTTAACATAAAACTATAATCCAAAAATTATCCTAGAGAGAGAAAATGTAATCGCATGTAATATTTTACTTGTGAAATAAAGTAGATGCTTTGATTCTAGGACCCCTTGACGAACATCAATCTTTGGGGTGTCGATGTTTTCATTATTAAGGTCGTGAGTAGGTGTATTGAGCCACACATGGTGTTTTATCTTTTTTGTTGATATCGATGACCTTGAGGTAAGTGGAATCATACGCTGTTGGATATGATTATGAAGAACCCTTGTAAGGGTTGATTTTTTCAACATGTAAGGATGTTGTTATGATCAAAATTTATCAACATGTGTTTGGAAAGTTGTGAAGAGAAGATGTGGTGATATCATTATAAATGGAAAAATAAGATCAAGGTCGGTGCTTGAAGATTTCACTTAGAAATATTCAAGATAACAACAATTAAATGTGATGATTACTATGTTGTTCTTATAGTTAAATACAAGCACTAATTAAGAGACACTGTCTATAATAGTTTATAATGAGTTTAAAATAAGTTTTCTAATGGGGAGATATTGAAGAGACATTTTTAATAGATAAAAATCTAGCTTGGAATTTGGATAATCTATCTATTGAAGGAAAATATTTTTGAATTATGTTTTCAAGAATTTAAGATTTCCTTGAGATGATTATGAGTTAATTTTTAGGTGATGGAGAAGCCCCTTAGATGACTTTATATGAGATGGAAAAGGTTGTAATTTATATACTGGAGTTAAAATTTCACAAAGGACTCATACATGGATCTACATATGAGTTATTTACAGATCAAAGATTGGGATTTTAGAAAATGGACGATTATATATGAGTCATCTAGCTCTACATAAGAATCGTTTTTGAATCTTTAGATAAGAAAATTGGTAAATGTATGAAGAAGTACCTATGATCATAAGTATGATTATTAAACTATGTAAGAATCCTTTAATGGAGAGATTAGAAAAATGAAAAATGGTTGACCTTCATAAGGATGAATTCCCATATACGTAAGGATTATTTCATGGACTTCATAAGGATAACTTGGAGTTCCTAAGGATGATTTTACCACTTCATGAGGATGATTTTACCACTATATAAGGATGAATTTAACTATTTAAGGATAAAACTAAGAAATATAAGGATAATTTATTCTTATATTGATACCTCATAAGGATGAATCTATGTACAAATGACTAACTTCATAAGGATGATCCATAACTACATAAGGATGATTCACACTTTTTAAGTATCAATTACTTGGAATATTTTGAGGAGATTTACAGAATAAAATATGAATTATTTCAAAGAATGAAATATCTAATAAATATTGAAGATTAACCAAATTATATATCCTAAAGGTTTTGAGCTTAACTCAGAAGATGTTATACGCTGATTTTCATGTATTTAAATTTCACAATTAAGTTAAATAATTTTGATTCAATCCAAGAAAGGTATAGTAGTGTTCCACATCATAGGAGGTAAGTTCCATGTCGAAAAGGTGTATGATGCCATGAAAACATGGAAGAATAAAAAATAGAAGGTTTTAGATTTTGTAGAGAAGAAGATTTCAATATTTAAATATCACATGAAGAAGGAAATCCCAAGTCTTAAGGAGGATTTAAATGTATGCATCAACATAATGGAGATGGTATAAAGAACCCATCAGGAGGCAGCCACTGCGTTCACATGGGATTGATCATTTTGGGATATTTTCTATTAAGATTTTTAGGATAAATATTATACTTCTACTCACATTTTTACTAGATTAAATATAGGTATTGAGATAATAATTGAACCCAACAAAGAGTAGTCTCTCACATTGAGACTAGACCTTGTAAATTAGCACGTTATTTCTTTGCTTTCATCTTCTTACAAACAAGAAAGGGTGAGATAACTACTAATGAGAGGATATATATCTTAAATGTTAACATAGGTTATTTTGAAGGAAATAAATTATAGAAATAAATGGATCATTGATTCAACCCCTCCCCCTCTCAGTGATCTCACTAGATCTAGGTACTTCAAGTAGCATCTAAGCCAACCAGGTTACCTCTGAAAGATCCGACCTTGACTGAAGCCAAAGATGGATAGTTATAATTCAGTAAAAATTAGAGGTGTTATTAAATTAGATGGAAATAATTATCATGGATGGGAGAATGGGATTATCCCCCACCTTCTCTATCTTGGCCTTGAAGTGATTGATGCAACCACAATAATATTTTCACAAAGGGAAAAAGGAGTTCTTATGAAATTCACATATAAAAATAACTTGGAGGTGGATGGAAAATAGAGAAATAATATCCTTATTTTACTTTCCAAGAGAGCCCATACAAAGGTGATGGGACTCCAAACTGCTAAAGAAATATGGTATTAGTTTGAGAATATTTTTGAGGAATGTAAAAGTCAAGGAAGAAAAGATGCATATTTGGAGGAGAGAGTTTAAAGATGTGAGGATGGTTGATGAAGAAACTATTGATGATTAATTCACTAGAGTGAATGAGATCATAAAAAAAACAGAAGTTTTAGATAGACCATGTATGATTTCACTATTGTAATTAAATTAATAACGAACTTCTAGGATAGATTTGATGACAATGTTTCTACACTGGAAGATAGAGAGGACTTATCTCTAGATGAACTACACAACATACTTCACTACTATAAATATCCCTTTTATCAGTGCTAAAAATGGCCTTTAACATTGCTAGAAAAGCGTTGTTAAAGCCGGTGTAGATAGGGGGTCCCCTTTATCAGTGCTCCAAAAAGCGCTGATAAAGACCCCTTTTATCAGTGCTAAAAAAAGCATTGATAAAAGGGGTCTTTTATCAGCGCTAAAATGAAACGCTAATAAAAGGGTCCTTTATCAGCGCTTTATTTTTAGCACTGATAAAATATCCCTTTTATCAGTGCTTTTCTAGTGCTGATAAAAGTTAAAAATAATAATTTTTTTTAAAAAAATCCTAGCAATCTCGGGGGGGGGGGGCTTTTTATAGCGCTTGAACCCCCCATTTATCAGCGCCTTCCCACACCTCCAGCACCCTCACACACCCCCTACACCCTTTATTTGTGCTATCCCCCACCCATTATCAGCGCGATCTCCCATATTCCCCCATGTGCACATGCCTCTGCCTCCACCAGGTTTTGAACTCGAGACCTCCCCCTGCACGCCTAAGCCCTTACCACTCTATTTTGATTTTTTTCCATTTCATGATATCTCTATATATATATATTTATTTATTTATATTTATTCATATAGTAATATATATTTATATTAATATATATATAGTTATATTAATATATATATATAGTTATATTAATAATTATATTTATAGTTATATTAATATATATATTTATAGTTATATTAATATATATGTGTAGTTATATTAATATATATATATATATATAGTTAGATTAATATATAGGTATATAAATATTCATATATTTTTATTTTAAATAAAATGGATATTAGTTATTATTTATATAAAGCTAATATATTTTATATGTAAATACATTTTATTATTTATATTTATAATTAAATTTTTATGTGTGAATATATAAAAAATATGTATATATTGTTATATATTTAATTATAAATAGCAGTTCATTATAAAAAATGATAAAATTTAAAATACATAATATCAATATGAATGTAATACCTTGGAATAAATTTAGTCCCCACCAAAAAAAATCCAATAATACCCCCTTAAGTGAGGCTGAAAATCCACAAAATGTCAAAAAATCTGGGTATCACGACTAAAAACTCAGTTTTGGAGGAACTATGGGCCTTTTTTGGCCTCAAAAAAACCTTTACCAGGGTTCTCCAAGGTCATAGGGGTGTATATCTCGTTGCAAACTTTGATTTGATATATGGTAGAGCTCAAACGGACACCCGGATCAAAAGTTATGGCCGTTTGAAGTTCGAGTTGCATTTTCAACATATTTTGGATCTTTTTTTAATTTTTTTTTAATTTTTTTAGTCTTCAAATTGTTATTAAATGAATATTACTCCATTATAATTAGTAAATTATTAATTAAAAAAAATTTAAATTTTTTATAAGCCATTTTCACTAAATATCTTATATATTAAGTGTAACTGTATATTTATAATTATCTAAAACATATTTAAAATTATATTTAAAAAATATATATTATATTTATATCAATATAACTATATCTATATATTTAAATATTAATATTTTTTTTAATTATTATTTTTTGAAGTAGACCCTTTATCAGCGCTTTTAAAAAAAGCGCTCATAAAGATCCCCCTTTATTAGCGCTACTAAAAAAAGTGCTGATAAAGGGGTACCCTTTAACAGTGCTAAAAAAGTGCTGTTAAAGGGGGTACCTTTATCAGCTCTAAAAAAAGAACTAATAAAGGTACCCCCATTTATTAGCGCTTTTTCATTAGCACTGATAAAGGGTGGCGCTGGCCTTGCCCCGTTTTGTGATAGTGCTTGTTTCATATGAAAAAGTTTGAAACATTTAGAAAAACCGCATAGGTATAATATATACATGTAACTTGATAATAAAATGGTTTTTGAAATCCCAAGAATTCCATGACATGTGGAATAAAATAACTACATAGAAATACCTACCTCATTCAAGAAGAAACCACTTGCCTTCTATGGAGAGAGACAAACCAATAAAGAAGATGAGTTACTTGATCCCAAAAAAAATACCCATGTTTAGACCCATACCAAACCCTAAATTTATCCCACATAATGATTGGGGTTCATAGGAGAACAAAAAAACAAGTGGGATGGAGGGAGGGGGTAAAAGAAAAGAATAATCGAGGTTCATCCTTGAAGAACCACTTGAAATCAAAGGAGGATGCCAAGATCTAGGAAAAAATGGAGGAGATCCCTTGAACTCTCTCATGTGTTGTCCAAACATGAAAGTGGGGAAAATAGGGCCAAATCCCCTTAAAACAAGGTAGGGGTGGATTTAGGAAATCACATAAAAAATAAAATTGGGCAGACATCCACCATGATGTAGCTCCATCCAACATGACATGATGCCCCTCTAAGTAGCTCTGTGGCTGGACCTATAGGACTACAGCATAGAGGACCTCCTTGGGCCAGAACCTCAAATCCAGATCTCCATAACACCATGGAACAATTCTTGTCTTCACAATGAAACCTCACCCAAGACAACCCCACCATGGTGCAGTGCACCTCGCCTGCAGTTCACCGCAGCGTGGTCACTCCCTTTGTGAAATTTCATGAAGGAAAGAAAAATTACCTTATTGGAAAATAAAGACCTTCCATGATATAACCCAATTGTTACAACATGGTCCCACCTTGGATTTGGAAAAAAACAAAGGCATAGAAAATACCTTCACTAGAAAATAACCACCCACTATATAACACCTCAGGTTTTAGGATAAATTTTCATTCCTAAAACTATATTTCTATATTTATTAAATATTTTTTTATATTCTTTTGAAAGAATTGAACTTGAGTAAGAAATAGGCCATACAATATATGAATCAAACAAATAACACTTTATTCATTCATAATGGAATAGTACAATAAAGGTACATGAAACAATATACTAAATACTATAGATTATTAAATACCATGAATTATTACATCCCTTACAAGAGTATAAATTAAAATTAAACAATAAAAATAAAAGAATAATATATTTACAACTATGAAATCTCATGGATCATGTTCATCCTTGAGAATAACCATTAGTAAAAGTAAACCTACAATGAAAAAAATATCATGAATGGAGAAAAAATTACGAAAAATACTAAATGAAAATTAAGGTAATGTGGAGTTTGATTTGAGAAGTTAGGATAGAATTAATTTATAGATTTCAATAGGGGTAATATAGCCATTATATATCCTTTATAAAGGGGTATGTAGCCTTTGGGTATACTATCAGTAAACATGTTACTAATTTGGAATTATTGGTATACATAAAGTTACCATAGATGTTAATAAAATATATAATTTCATTATAAATAATTTACTAAAATAAAATAAATGATTTTTTTAATATAAGAAAAATATCCTAATCCATATGTGAAAATATATTTTATTCTAAATAATTTTTTCATAAAATATGTATTTTTGTTAAAATTGTTACTTTTAAAGAATTATTTCAATAAAATGGATTGAAAATGCTGAATTATTGGTAAATTAAATAAATAAAATCCATGAAATAATCAAGGAACTATAAGGAACACTAATTTAATTATTCATGTCCAATGAAATATGATTTATTTAAACACGTAATTTTTACTATATATTATATGTTATTATTTAAAAGTTAAATTTAACATATTTGGATTATGAAATTTAATGAAATATATTATATATATATATATATAAATATAAATTATAATTCATCAAATGATTATTACATGGTAATGAATAAGAATAAATACATTTAATACTTAAAAAGACATTTTTCTAAAAACTACTTTTTATGTGTTATACATTTTTATTTTAACAAACTAAATATATTATAGTATAATGATTATTTTATTAAAATATAATATTTATAAGAATAAACAAATAGGTTAGAACTCATTTAATTATTATAAATTGATATAAAATAAGAATAAGAACACTTAATGTTTAAAAATTCATTTTTCTACAAAAAAAATATTCCCTTACACTGTATGTTTTCATTTAAAAATTAAAATTCATGTATTTAGAATTACAATTTGATTAAATGGATTCTAGATTTTGAATTAAAACATTGAAATTAGGTAGTAATATAAGGACTTGTAACCTAAACAACCCATAATTATGAGTTTAATATCAAGGATTTCACATTCTTATATTTTTAGGATCTTTTTGGTTTACAGTTTTAGAGAATTAGGAAAACCATTATATAACATAGTGGAGATTTCCACACAGTATACATTTTTTTTCCATAAAATAGGTTCATATGTTTACACTCTTGTTTCATTCATAACACTTTTTCTTCGTTCAGGATGTGTCATCATTGACCTTGCTATAATCCTGAAACATTCTTAATCCCTCTGAAAAACATATGAAAAGTTGTGATGAGAAAAAAATATCATTAAGGAATATAAAAAGAAATGAAAACAGTTATCCCTTTTGAAAATTCATGAAAACCTATATGGAAATTTTCCTCTTTACATAATAAACTTTAAGCACAAAATAATCACTACTTACTCATGAAATCAACTTTAAGACCCAAAGTTTTCATAACATTTTTTGTATGAAAGCATAAAGGAAACATCATAATCATTAAAGTTACTTGGGAAAACAAAAGAACTCATGAAAATAAACCTTTCACCTTTTGAAGATCATGAACATTCGTTTTAATCATCAACTCATTGTTTACCTTTTGAAATCAAAATGTTTCCATGAAAACTCATTTTCAAGCATAGAAAAAGCTTGTAGGTATCTTGGGATATTATCCTAAAAATCACCCATACGAGAAACCTTATAAAGGAATAACCCGAAGTGCCCAGTGGATCATAAAGGTACACTGATATGGGGGTTGATTAATGTACACAAATTTTACTGATATTTATTTTCTTTTATCTTACCCCTTTTTAACTCGAACCATTTCACTTGTTAGAGTGAATAGATCTTCCCTGTTGAAAAACAAAAATATACCACATGCAAGATAGAAAGTAAATGAAGCATAACACACAATATTTTTACAAGGTTTTCCCCTGATGTGGGCGACTACGTCCTTGCTGTGTTCAGGATAATCTGAGACATTGAATTTCCACTATTAATAAGCAGTGTAATTACAAATATAGAAAATCTCCCGAAATTCCTGACAAACAAACTCTCGTAATATCTAATCACAAATGATTACTGTGGACCACCTCCCAATAGGATCTTTAGACTAGCATACCACCAGTGTTCTTTATACTGACTCCCGCCAGTTGAGCTATCTCCTGAAAAGATCCTAATATTTATACTGGCATTCTGCCAGTTCTTCAATGAATACCTCTTGTGAACAGGTTTTCAACTACCATTTTCTTCTGATGCAGTGATCCATTGGCCTTGTTCTGTGTTAATTCCACACAGTATAATATTATGATTAACTGTCAATCTTCCTCACATTAAAACTTATCACCTAAAAATGGTCAGTTGTCTCAATAAAACACTTCTCGGGCTATTCCTTCTTTTGCAGAAGACCCAACCTAACTTAACACTAGAAACTCAGATGCAAAAATATTCTAAAACAATGATAGAATTACTTCCCTAGCTTTGGTCTCAAATAACTACACACTGAATATGCAATATAAATCGCACATGCACTTCTTCAAACATCATACACGTATTTAATGCATTGTGTGGCCATCTCATTTTATGCATGCATTATTATGGTTAAACTCAAATTATTTCAAGTGAGAATGTGAACATGTATAAGTGCATGTAAGTATTTTTCACATAAAAAATCAACCACATGGTTTCCACTTAGCTCACTTCACATGACATGCACGTTGTTCATCTTGCACACACTACAATGTCCACAATAGTTACTCAATGCATCTGCAAACTCAACTTCATGTACATACTTTTCACAATACACTTTGCACTGCCTTCTCAATCTCTTCTTAACAACCATGTAAGATGTATACTACCAAATCACATGAACACACTGTCTATATTATATGCATGGGTTTCATGCATGTGAATTTATAATATACATTGCTTCTGCCTTGTGAAAACTTCCTTTTCATGCAGCTAAAAACTCCCATTGTACAATTCTCTTCTTGCATGTAAAAAATTGAATGGGTATTATGCTTGATACGCACAAGTTCTAGTTTTCACAACACACACTAATACAGAAACGGGAAAGGGAAATTCCATCATATATCAGCACTAAGAAAAAACCACTGATAATGAAACCCTTTATCAGTGCTTAAAAAGCGCTGATAAAGAGACCATTTATCAGTGCTAGAAAAGTGCTGATAAAGAAGACTTGTATCAGCACTAAAATTTTGGCGCTCATACAGGAAGGATTTATCAACGCTTTTTTAGCGCTGATAAAACTGTAGTCCCATATTTTATAAAATAGGTCGTACAGTGTCCTCATTTTATCGTGACCTAAAGCTCTCGCGGTACTAAAACCCTGCGACTCCCCTCTGCTGCCCCCTGAGATTCACGTTTCCGGACCTCCGCCGCCCCCGATCTTTGTGTTGTCGGCCCTCCACCACTATCCCTTCTCCTAATCCTCCACCTCAAACCCCTTTGGAAGATCCTCCTCCCCACAAACCCTACTTCTCCTCCTCTTCGCTCGACCCTACTCCCCGCGAACCCTACTCCTCCATTTCTCTTCAGTTGTTGGCTCCTCCCATACACCTCCTCCCATGCACCTCAACCTCTGAAAGTTTCCAAGTGTGTGGTAAGTGATTCAATGATTTTACATTATTAGATGATGTTGATATGATTTTTTAGTTTCATAGGTTATTCCCATGCTATAGCTTCTTATATTTGGACGGGTTAACTATGAATTTAGTGTTTTTGTAATGGAACCCCATGATACCTCATATTCTACCTCTATTAAAATGCTATCATCTGTTATCCTTGTTTATGAAAGTATCATATGATAAAACTATAATTTTGTTTTCTTCCTCATTGGTTCATTATGGATTTTATTTTTTGAGATAGTGGGTTATCTATGGTCTTAGTGATAGTGAATTATTGTGTTACATATGGATTTTTGAAAATGTTCTTTCATAATAATCTTTCCCTATAAATGACATTTTTTCACATATTTTTTTTAGTTGTGCTCTTCATTTTGATGATGTTAATCATGCTCACAAATTGGATTAAGATTTTTCATTAGACTGTTACTATTTTAGTGGAATTATAATATATTGGGTAACCACTATTGTTTGTTTTTTTGGTGTTAGTAATTTATTATTTTGTGTGTTTCATCATTTTTATTCGGAGGAGTATCTTTTAGTTAGGAACCTATTTTATGATTTCTCCCATACAAACTCATAGGGTCAAAATGTAGTGATAATTTTTTAGAATCTATCTACATGTTATTTTGTTTTATAACTTTTTGTCAAGGCGTTTATTTATTGTTGAGGTCGTTATATATGAGAATCAATATTTCCACATCATTGACTTACCCTTTATGTTTGGGGTCCCTCATGATTGTTTGAACTATTAGAAATGGGAATATGTGTAATTTCACATTTCTATATTCAAAATGAAATATCTATTAGTGAGAGAAAATTTTGATAGTTATTCATCTTTTCTTGACTATTTTCTTGTTATTAGTGTTGTATTTTTGAATCTTTTTGGAGTTGGACACCTCTCTTACCCTGGCTTGCAAGATCATGCTCTGGGTGTAGGATGCCTATGCTAGAATTAGGAGATCATCTACCATATTTTCCCTAGGTTTTTCTCCCACTATATTCTCTAAGGAAATTCTCTTCAGGTTTGTAGAAGGTGACACCAAGAGGACCGATGCCACCCCCCTAATATCTTGATCAATAGGGATAGGTTGTCTCCCCCTCTCAGATGTCTCTTAGATGGATTCCCCAATGTAATTAGGTGTTCCAGTGATGGTTTTCCCCCTCAGAACCCACCCAATCCTATGAGATGTCTCCCCCCTCCTCTCTTGTTGATGACATGTAAATCTACCAATCCCTTATCCTCTCTATTCCAAATTATTTCCCTTCCTTCTATTTTTGCGCAATTGTTCCCCCCTTATTTCCTTCATGCTATCTAAGTGACTTTGTATGGTAGTGCACTTGTATGGCATGATGCCCAGATCACCAAGATTTCTAGCCTTGCCACCCTTACCTCCATCTCTATCCTTCTCCCTCACTGAGGTTACTGACTGCTTCTCTGAAGTGGCCAGGCCCCTTCCAAGCAATGTTTGTTCTGTCTCCCTTGGCTCTGAGCCTGTCATCAAACTCCAAATACTTATGGATCCAGAGAGAACTCCCTCACCAGCCCCCAAGTTTCATTACCCATACTTCCCCTACCCCTTTGGATCCTCATCTCCCACTCATATGAATCTTACTAACCAGAAGGGATTATGAACATGTTCAAAATCAAGGGACCTCAATGAGAGATCATCCTCCCACTTCAATAAGGCTACTAGCTCTAGATACAATGCCAGAGCCCTTTCATACCCATCATTATTATTTTTATATGTAATGGTCAAAGTCTTAGTTCCCATGTTAAATCAGACTTCCTCACCATAGAAATCAAAAAGAATAATGTCATTGTTGTTATTCTCAAATAACACAAAAAACCCTATAATAATCATATAATTCTTCTGGAAGATTAAGTTGTATGGATTTCTACACTCTGACCCCTCCAACAGACATAAATGGGTATTTTGGCATAATAAATATGTTGTTGAGACTGTTCAAGATTGAAATCAATTCATTACTACCTAGGTTTCCAACAGTGACACCTCCTTCCTTATGACTTTTGTTTTTGGAAGCTATGACCCTCTTCAATGGGAATCTCTATGGAGTGAACAAAATACCTTCGATCCTGGCCATCATACATAGTTTGTTGGGGGTTAATTTAAAGTCATTTCCAACCCAAAGGAAAGGAAAGGTATAATACCATTCCAGAGAAAGGCCATAATGGAGTTTGTTCAGTTCATGGCTGGGAAGGGCCTCATTGATCTCAGCTTCTCAGGTGACAGTTTCACCTGGTGCAACAACTGCAGGGGCCATCACCACTTGTGGAGTCTATTGGATAGGTGTCTAGAAAACATGAAAGACACTAACCTATTCTCAAATACCATGTTTTTCTATCTTGCTTGAGGTATTTTGAACCACTCCCCCCTCTTGGTTTCCATTTCTTCTTGGCATGATCATCAGGAATGGTTTCACTTCCACCAACAGTGGGTTAACATCCTAGGGTACCAGGACATGGTTTGTGAAATATGGAATAAACCCTTGTAGGAGTATTGAGCCACGTTCATCCTTAGTGGCCTGACCTTGAACCCTGATAGGTGCGTGTTCACCCCTTCCTCCTCAGGAACCTTCACCACTTGGGACTACTGTGGCATATGGGCTCCTTCAGAGTATTCTGATAGATGGAATGATACCTTGGGTTTATTGGATTACTAACACCAGTTTGATATTTATGTGTGACTATATACTTATTATATTTTCTTATTATTTCTTACACACCACCACTTGAGTCGAGTAAAATGATTGAAATCCATATGGGTACTTTGGTTCTGATGTGGATATGGTTTTTTATGTGTTTGTGACATGTGTATGTGCGGATATATGGGTATTTAGGCATGATGATATTGAATGTAGGGTAGAGACCTAAGAGTGGTAGATGTATCATTCTTGATTATTCTTATATTTGGACTAGGGTGATTTGAGGAAACTATAATGAATCTAAAGTAATTATATTTAATGAATTCCATATTGTAGAGACTATGAGAATCCTTTCTTTACTTATAGATTTGGATACTGGTTTTCATCCATATGTATTTTAGGTTGGTGAGGTATAAAAGGATGGACTAGTTGACCATAGAAGGGTTGACCTGATAGAAGAGGATGATCCATAAAGGATGATGCCATGTGAGTTTTACCATCTATGACACAAGTGATTATCCCCGCAAACCCCTTTGTGTTTGGAAACTGTGTTGATTTTGATGGGGGTCTATCCTAGTTCTGTTGATTTCCAAATCTTTATTGGAAATGGTTACACTCTATTAATCTCTATTTTTATAAGGAATTGATTCTCTTCTACTATATTTGGAAGTCCTTTTTTGTGTACTTGAACCATAAATACTAATATTTGATATTCAAATAGGATGAAGATGAATAAATATTGGATGGATGCTAATCATTTGACAATAGAGTACAAGAACGGAGTGAAAGAGTTCATCAAGTTTGCAAAGGATCACACAAAGGATCCTTCTCAAATCCTTTTCCTGTGTTTATGTTGTTGTTATTCTAGAAAACTTACTCCATAGAAGTTGGAAGAACATTTGATATGTCACGGAATAGATCGGAGTTATAAATGTTGTAATAAACATGATGAAAAAGATAATATAGCTATTGGATGGGATAAAACTGCGTTTTATGGATCATCAGATATGAATACAAATATGGATAATGAAGAAGACCGTATGGAGGATATGATTACATATGTCAATGATGATGAAGATCGTATTGAGTAAATGACAAATACAATTGAAGATGAACTTTGTGATTGCCCAAAATTGTTTGAGAAGTTAAAGAGTTGTGAAAAGATGCCATTATATGCTGGTTTCACCAAGTATACAACATTGTCAGCTGTACTGAAGTTGTATAAATTGAAATCAGGAAACAGATTAAGTGATGTCAGTTTTACGGAACTACTTTCTCTCTTGAATGACATGCTCCCTAAATATAATGAGCTCCCAAGCCAGACATATGAAGCTAAACGAATGCTACGCTCGATGGGCATGATTTCTGAAAGAATTCATGCCTTCCCGAAAGACTGTATATTGTTTCTCAAGGAGAACAAATCACTTACAGAATGCCCAAATGTGGTGCTTCTTGATATAAGAAAGATGAATCCAATCCTACGAAATTTTTATGGTACTTTCCAATCATTATAAGGTTTAGGCATCTATATGGAAGTGAATAAACTGAAATACAATTGTCATGGCACGAAGATAAAAGAAATAAAGATGGGAAATTATGTCATCCGACCGAATCTCCTCAATGGAAGAAAATTTATCATGAGTATCCTGAATTTGGAAAAGAGATGAGAAACCTTCGTCTTGCATTATCTACAGATAGAGTAAATCCTTTTGGTTTTCAAACCAGCACTCATAGTACATGGCCTGTTGTGTTGGTAAATTATAACTTTCCACCCTGGTTATGCATAAAGCAGAAATTCATCATGTTATCTATGCTTATATCAGGACCAAAACAACCAGGTAACGATATTGATGTTTATATGGCTCCTTTGATCGAGGATTTGAAGTTATTGTGGGATTCCGGTGTTATGTTGTATTATGCTTATAAAAGTGAATACTTCATGTTGAGAGCAATGTTGTATGGGAAAATAAATGATTTCCCTACTTATGGGAATTTTTTGGGCTATAGCATTAAAGGAACTCAAGGGTGTCCCATGTGCGAAGAAGATACTGAATCAATTAGGTTGAAACATTCATCGAAATCTATGTTTCTACAACATCGTAGATTTCTACCTCGTCGGTATAAGTACCAATTTTGGAATACATCATTCAATGGAAGTTCAGAACAACACGTAGCACCATCTCCACTAACAGGTGATTAGTTGTTTGAGAAAGTAAAAGATGTGAACACTGGTTTTGGTAAACCATTTTTGAAAAACCTTATGAAAATTGGTTGGAAAAAGAAATCAGTTTTTTTGAATTACCATACTGGAATTGTTTGTACGTCATACATTTTCTTGATGTGATTCATGTGGAAAAAATGTATGTGACAGTGTTATCAGAACGTTGCTAAATGCCCCTGGCAAAACAAAGGATGGAATTAAGGCAAGGTTGGACATGGTTGACATGGTAATACGAGAAGAGTTGGATCCCGTGAAGGGTGAAAATTGAATGTTTCTTCCTCCAACTGCTTATACTCTTTCTAGAGAGGAGAGATACCGGTTTTGTATCTTCTTCAATGATGTAAAGGTTACAGAGGGGTATTCATCAAATATCAAGAATATCGTGTCAATGAATGATTTGAAGTTAAAAGTTTTGAAATCACATGACTGCCATGTTTTTATGAAATATCTAATTCCTATAGATTTATGTTGCATTTTTCCCAAGAATGTTCATTATACGTTAACCAAACTTTGTTTATTTTCAAATCTATATGTAGAAAAGTTTTAGACCTGGAAAAATTGCCAGATATGGAAAAAGAAATTGTCATTATATTATATGAATTAGAAATGTTCTCCCTGCCAACATTCTTTGATATGATGTTTCATTTGATGATTCATTTGGTGAGAGAGATTCGAATTTGTGGTCCTGTGCACTATAGATGGATGTATCCTGTTTAATGGTATATGAAGATTTTGAAAGGGTATGACAAAAATTGATATCGGCCAGAGGGAAGTATAGTGGAGAGATATATTGTTGAGGAATCCATTGAATTTTGTACTAAATACCTATCTGATGTGGAAAGCATTGGTCTCCTGAAATCTCATCACACTAGATGCATTGAGGGTGAGGGAATTTCTGGAAGAGATGTTGTGAAAATCAGCATTACAGATTGGGAGCAGGCCCATCTTTATGTTTTGCATAATAGTTGGGAGGTTGCTCTATATTTTGAAACTCAAAAATACATTATTAGGCAGTTGAATCCATCAAGGTCTGAAAAATTGTTATCAAATACACATAATCACCGGTTTATAGGATGGTTTCAGGACCATATTTTTAAGCAGTTGGATGAAAATATGAATTCAATTTCAGAAAGACTTCGATGGCTAGCCGCTGGACCAAGTGTGTATGTATTATCTTACAATGGTTATGTAATTAATGGTTATACATTCTATAAAAATGAACATGATGAAGATAGTACCATGAAAAATAGTAGAGTTACACTAGTGGATGAAGTGATGCATGTTTCTGGTAGTAAGGACAGAAATCCAATTTATGAAAATATGTCATAATTTGGAATTATCAAACTATTATGGGAGTTGGATTATATGACATTCCAATTGCCGATTTTTCAATTTCAATGGGTTGATAACAATAGTGGTTTTAAAATAGATGAATGGGGATTTGTGAAAGTTGATTTTAGTAAACAAGGGTACAAAGATGAAAAATTTATAATGAAATCACAAGTGGTAAAAAAAATTTATGTTCCAGATCCCGCAAACCAAAAGTGGTCGATTGTTCTGTTATTGTCCAAAACTTCTGAAGGTTCCGATGAAAATTCAGTTGAGGGCGATCCTTTCAGTGGTACGTCACAATAATTTTAGAGTGGTCTCAATGTAGATGATGTTTTGTATGTTAGAGGAGACCACAATTAAGGGATTTGGATAATCGATAGAGGTGTTAAATCCCTTCAGCCTTTGAAAAAAAGAAAGAGAGTTCAATAAATAGGTTATATTTTTTTTGTAATATAGATCTTATTATCTCATGTTATTATCTTATCATTACTGAATTTATGTAATCTAAATTAACTTTTCAACCAATTTTGAAGATAAAGAATTCTTTAAATTCTGGTACTCCTAACCTTGAGGCTGAACAAGTCTCTCAAGCTACTACTGTTGTGGCTGCTGCTGCTCCTGCTACTCCTATTGCTGCTCCTGCTGTGGCTGCTGCTGTGGCTGCTACTGCTCCTGCTGCTCTTGCTGCTCCTACTGCTGCGGCTCCTACTGCTCCTAATGTTGAGGTCCAACAACCATAAGCACATGCCATCTCTACCATTTTAGATGAACATATAGATGATGTTGATATCGATGAAATGGTCAGGAATGAAGGATCAACATTGATGAAAACACAGGTGGGTCGTAGTTTTATGGAGTTAGCCAAAGTTCTTAAGGCGAAAAGCAAAGGAATCAAATTTTATGTCAAATGGAATTCACAAGTCTAACATGTTAATCCCAACAAGGATATGTTTAGTAGTTACATTGGAGTTGTCACTCAACAATGCGTGTTGATTGACATAGATTCATGGCACCATGTTGTGTCCGGGCTGAAGGCTATGATCTGAGAAGAAATTATGGTAACATTATGAATTATTTTCTTTAATTTACTAAAAAATAAAATAATGAAACAATGTCTTACTCTTCTCAATCTCCTTCAGAGTACATTTATAGTAGACGATTCACACAAGGATTATGTACTAAGTCTTACAGGAAGGATTCATCAATGTTTTCGCACTATTTTAACAAGATGTCACCTGAAAGATTCCAAAGGTAAAATAAACCCACACCCACCCATTTTCTACTCTTACCTGATATCCCAAGAAGCATGGGATGCATTTATTGGCCACCATAGGGATGAGAAGTTTCAGGTACTTTGTGGGTGATAATATGTTGTTTGAGGATACATGTATTCATCACTTTGATTGCTAATATTTCATTTATGAAATAGCAACTCTGTAATGAAAATAAGGAACATGCATCAAAACCAACATACCCCTATCATAAAGCAAGGATGGGGAACGCTTCACTAGAAAATAAAATGGTACGTATTTTAAATTTACAGTAATATTGTTAGGTGCCAACAAACAACATCATAATTATCTTTCTATGTTTATATATAGATTGATGAGTCTAAAACCAAAGACACTTCCATACCACATCATGTGCTTTAAAAGGAGGCACGTGTGAATAAGGAAGGGAAGCTAGTAGATGAGAACACATAGAAAGTGTGGGAAATTTGTGTAAGTATGACATGAAGATAAAAATATTTGTTTTAAATTGATATTACATAAAAATAATTAGTTATTTTCCTATATCTGACAGTCACAGGAATTAGCTACTCCTGTAGCGGATGCAGACCTATTATCAACGACTTTGAAGTAGCTAGAAAAATATGGGCGTGTTAGAGGTGTGGGGTCTGTGGTGACACCCCGAGTATATTTTGATAAGAAAAAAACGGATGATAGAGATGAAACATTGAAACAAATGAGCGAAAAACTAACAACCCTTGAAGAAATATTACAATGGCAGGTAGAGTTGATTGAAAATTTTATGGGTGGGAAGCAAGGAGAAGACACAACTCAGGAACAACCAGTGTGTAAAGATCCCGCCCCACCCCCCCACTAGCTTTGAGGTGAGCCATTCCCCTCAAAGATCTGTCTTAGTCGTGGTAATCAATATTATAATAATTGTTCCCATGAAATGTTAATCAGACAAACACTGATAATTTTACTGTAATTATCTTCTACAGGGTGATAATGATTGTGATTTATATTTTTCAACACCCACATATCACCTTGTAGCGAGGGCTACAGTGTTCAACATCCCAGATGACACACTACATAATAGACCACTTCCGAAAGATCATTGGAAAGTGAAGATTACTATAGATCATGAGCCAAATGCAGAGCTACCTATTCCACTTGATGATGATGATATTCATACGGTTGAAAAGGCTATTGGGGCATTCATTTCATGGCCATCACAACTTGTAAGAGTACATGCAGCCAAATAGGTATTTATTTACTTTTTTTCAAGATAAACCTTTAATAATTAATGAAAAAAGGGTCTGAACCAATGAATGTTATTATAGACGGAGAAAGGGAAGGGGTGATAAAGGTTGGCTCAAAACCATCTAAAGGATCAACTAACCGATCCCAAGGAGCTATTGAAAGCGAAATAACACCACATATTCTCTATCCACATTTACTAGAATTGAAGACTCAAGTGGATATGAAGCTAAGAGGTGGTATTAGTCATATAGTGGTTTTTGAATAGAATATATATGGAGAGGAACGTCAAGATTTCATTGCTACTGAAAATGTAAATGATATCCTTGAAAATGGTTGGCTAGGCATCACACTTGTAAATATATATATGAGGTACGTTTCCGTGAATTGATTTTCTAAAATCTGATCTAATTTGAAAATTATGAATAAATGAATTTTATAATGTTGATAGACATATATATGAAAAAAAGTTGAAGGAATTTTCCCATGAGCCAAAATTTGGACTCGTTAGTACTCATACCACATCATCACATCTAACAATAATAGAGCCATCAAGAAATAATGAAATAGTGAACAACTTTCTAAAAACATTTGAAAGCAAGATTACAGATGACAGACTCTTCTTAATACCAACCATGCAGGGGTAAAACTCTACGATTAAAGCATATCAATTATATTTTGACGTCTTTTATTACTTATTCCTTTTTGTGTTTTTAGGAAACATTGGATGCTATTTGCGGTGAACTTCGATACTCCAAAGATTTATTTTCTAGATTCAAAGTAAGGATATCCATCAAACCGACCATACATGATGGAGTTTGTGAATCTGTAAGACACTACATCCTACATTTTTGGTTTAAAAATAAAGTAATATAATTTATATTATATTTTACTGAGGATTCTGTTATTACAGGGCGGTGTATCATTATCATTTAAAAAAAGGATTAAGGATAGGGGCTAAGCATAAAGAGGCGAGCAAGTACTACGTCTGGACAATATCAGGGTATATATAATAAAATTTCACTATCCAAACACATCTCAACATAAGTTACTTATTATCCTAATGATCAATTTTTTTTCAATGTCCAAAACAAAAAAACAATAATGATTGCAGTTATTATGTTTGTAAATTTATGAAAGAGATCGTTTTTCATCAAAAAACAATCATCCCTAAAGAGGTATTTTCAAAAACAACTACTAGTTCATTTAATTTATTTATTTTTATATTTTGTAGTGCTACTATGACTGCCAAAAAGCCTCATACTCACAAGATGATATAGATATGTTCAGAAATGATTGGTCCACATACCTGATGGCAGATTGTACACAAATAACATAAAGATCTGACTTGGGGACGTGTACAATTGGCGGTCATTTTTGAGAGGGGTTAAGGGGATCAAATGATGACACATTGTTGTATGTAAATGTTTGTAGGAATATTTAAATTGTTATTAAATAAAACATCCTTTCCCCAATGTGTCAATTTCCCATTTTAACAGATGATATGCACCAACAACATGCAAGAATGATGAACCACTCAAAGGGTCTCTCTTTTGTTTAAAATGGACACAATTTTAAGTGAAAAAACAACTGACCTATGGAAATCTGACCAAACACATTTAGATAGTGATAATCCTTTAAGATAATGATCAAAGGGTGTGTTGGGGATGTGTACAAGTCATCCTCGCCTCAATCTGAGGCATCGTGTGGCCGGTATCACTCAAAGGGTCTCTCTTTTGTTTAAAATGGACACAATTTTAAGTGAAAACAACAACTGACCTACAGAAATCTGACCAATGCATTTGGATTGTATTGATACTTTAGGATAATGATCCACGGTTCCATTGTGATGTGTATGAGTTAACTTCTACTCAATCCGAGACACGGTGTGGCCAGTACCACTCAAAGGGTCTCTCTTTTGTTTAAAATGGACACAATTTTAACTAAAAACAACAATTGACCTATGAAAATATGACCAAACACATTCAGATTGTATTGATCCTTTAGTATAACAATCCATGTGTCCTTTTTTGATGTGTAAGAGTCATCCCCTCCTCAATTCGTGGCACGATGTGGCCGGTGCCACTCAAAGGGTATGTCTTTTGTTTAAAATGGACAAATTTTTAAGTGAAAACAACTACTGACCTATGAAAATCCAACCAAACGCATTAATATTGTGTTTATCCTTTAAGAAAACGATCCACGGGTGTGTTGGGGATGTGTAAGAGTCAAACCCTCCTCAATATGAGACACGGTGTGGTCGGTACCACTCAAAGGGTCTCTCTTTTGTTTAAAATGGACACAATTTTAAATGAAAACAACAACTGACCTACGGAAATATGACCAAACACATTCAGATTATGTTGATCCTTTAAGATAATGATCCATGGGAGCATTGGGGATGTGTACGAGTCATCCCCGCCTCAATCCGAGGCACAGTGTGGTCAGTATCACTCGAAGGGTGTCTCTTTTGTTTAAAATGGACACAATTTTAAGTGAAAATAACAACTGACCTATGGAAATCTGACCAAACACATTTGGATTGTATTTATCCTTTAGTAGAATGATCCACGGGTCCTTTTAAATGTTTACAAGTCATCCCTGCCTCAATCTGAGGCATGGTGTGGCCGGTACCACTCAAAGGGTCTCTCTTTTGTTTAAAATGGACACAATTTTAATTGAAAACAACAGTTGACCTACGGAAATCCAACCAAAAGCATTTGTATTATCTTGATCATTTAGTAAAATAATCCAAGGGTACTTTATGATGTTTAATATTCCTACCCACCTCAATCAGATGCACGGTGTGGCCGATACCACTCAAAGGGTCTCTATTTTGTTTAAAATGGACACAATTTTAAGTGAAAACAACAACTGACCTACAGAAATCCAACCAAACACATTAGGATTGTCTTGATCCTTTAGGGTAATGGTACAAGGGTCCTTTTTAATGTTTAAATGTCATCCCCGCATCAATACGAGGCACGGTGTGGTCGATACCACTCAAAGGGTCTCTCTTTGTTTAAAATGGACAAATTTTTATGTGAAACCAACAACTGACCTATGGAAATCTGACCAAACTCATTCGGATTATCTTGATCCTATAGGAGAAATATACAAAGGTCCTTTTTGATGTGTAAAAGTCATCCCTGCCTCAATCTGAGGCATGGTGTGGCCAGTACCACTCAAAGGGTCTCTCTTTTGTTTAAAATGGATAAATTTTTAAGTGAAAACAACAACAGACCTACGGAAATCCGACCAAATGCATTCAGATTGTGTTGATAATTTCAGAGAATGATCCAAGGGTGAGTTGGGGATGTGTAAGAGTCAAACCTGCCTCAATATGAGACATGTTGTGGCCGGTACCACTCAAAGGGTCTCTCTTTTTTTTTAAAATAGACACAATTTTAACTGAAAACAACAACTAACCTTTGGAGATACGACCAAACGCATTCAGATTGTATTGATCCTTTATGAAAATGATCCACGGGTCCTCTGTGATGTTTAAGAGTCATCCCTTACTCAATCCAAGGCATGGTGTGGCCGATACCACTCAAAGGGTCTCTCTTTTGTTTAAAATAGACAAATTTTTAAGTGAAAACAACAACTGACCTATGGAAATACAACCAAACTCATTAGTATTGTGTTGATACTTTAAGAGAATAATCCATGGGTGTGTTGGGGACGTTTATGAGTCAACTCCAACTCAATACAAGACACGGTGTGGCTGGTACCACTCAAAGGGTCTCTCTTTTGTTTTAAATGGACAAAGTTTTAAGTGAAAACAACAACTGACCTACGGAAATCCGACCAAACGCATTCGGATTGTGTTGAAACTTTAATATGACAATCCAAAGGTGCATTGGGGACATGTAAAAGTCAACCTCTCCTCAATCCGAGACACGGTGTGGCCAGTACCACTCAAAGGGTCTCTCTTTTGTTTAAAATGGACACAATTTTAAGTGAAAACAACAACTGACCTACGGAAATCCAACCAAATGCATTTGGATTTTATTGATCCTTTATGAGAATGATCCACTGGTCATTTTTGATGTGTACAAGTCATCCCGGTCTCAATAAGAGGCACGGTGTGTCCGGTACCACTCAAAGGGTCTGTCTTTTGTTTAAAATGGACAAATTTTTAGTGAAAACAACAACTGACCTACAGAAATCCAACAAAACACATTCAGACTGTGTTGATCCTTTAATAGATCGATCCAAGTGGTCTTTGGGGACATGTAAGAGTCAACCCTACCTCAATCCAAGATACGGTGTTGCCGGTACCACTCAAAGGGTCTCTCTTCTGTTTAAAATGGACACAAATTTAAGTGAAAACAACAACTGACCTACAGAAATATGACTAAATGCATTAAGATTGTATTTATACTTTAGTATAATGATCCAAGAGTGAGTTGGGGTTTTTTATGAGTCAACTCTACCTCAATCCGAGACATGGTGTGGCCGGTACCACTCAAAGGGTTTTTCTTTTGTTTAAAATGCACACAATTTTAACTGAAAACAACAACTGGCCTACGGAAATCCAACCAAACGCATTCAAATTGTATTTATAATTTATTATAATGATACATGGGTCCTTTTTGACATGTATGAGTCATCCCCACCTCAATTAGAGGCATATTGTGGCTGGTACCACTCAAATGGTCTCTCTTTTGTTTAAAATGGACAAATTTTTAAGTGAAAACAACAACTGACCTATGGAAATCCAACCAAATGCATTAGTATTGTGTTTATACTTTAATATAATGATCCATGGGTGTGTTGGGGATGTTTATGAGTCAACTATTCCACAATCCGAGACACGGTGTTGCCGGTACCACTCAAAGAGTCTCTCTTTTGTTTAAAATGGACACAATTTTAAGTAAAAAAACAACTGACCTACAGAAATCTGACCAAATGCATTCAGATTGTCTTTATCCTTTAGTAGAACAATCCATGGGTCCTTTGTGACGTGTATGAGTCATCCCCGCCTCAATCCGAGGCACGATGTGGCCGGTACCACTCAAAGGGTCTCTCTTTTGTTTAAAATGGGCACAATTTTAAGTGAAAACAACAACTGACCTACAGAAATCTAACCAAACGCATTTGGATTGTCTTTATCCTTTAGAAAAATGATCCAAAGGTCCCTTTTTAGGTGTAAGAGTCATTCCTACCTCAATAAGAGGCATGGTGTAGCCAGTACCACTCATAGAGTCTCTCTTTTGTTTAAAATGGACAAATATTTAAGTGAAAACAACAACTGACTTATGAAAATATGACCAAACACATTCCTATTGTGTTGATCATTTAATATAATGATCAAAGGGTTCATTGGGGATGTATATGAGTCAACCACGCCTCAATCTGAGACGCATTGTGGCCGGTACCACTCAAAGGGTCTCTCTTTTGTTTAAAATGGACACAATTTTAAGTGAAAACAACAACTGAACTACTTAAATCCAGCCAAAAACATTCGGATTGTATTTATCCTTTAGGAGAACAATCCAAGGGTCATTTGTGACCTGTATGAGTCATCCATATCTCAATCCGAGGCACGGTGTGGCTGGTATCACTCAAAGGGTCTCTCTTTTGTTTAAAATGGACACAATTTTGAAGTAAAAACAACAACTGACCTACAGAAATCCAACCAAACGCATTTTAATTGTATTGATCCTTTAGGAGAACGATCCATAGGGACTTTGGGACATGTAAAAGTAATATATTCCACAATACGAGGCACTTTGTGGCCAGTATCACTCAAAGGGTCTCTTTTTTTTAAATGGACATAATTTTAAGTGAAAACAACAACTCACCTATGGAAATATGACCAAATGCATTAGGATTGTATTAATCCTTTAGGAGAATGATCCAAAGGTCCTTTGTGATGTGTAAAAGTCATCCTCGCCTCAATACAAGGAACAGTGTTGCTGGTACCACTCATAGGGTCTCTCTTTTGTTTAAAATGGACACAATTTTAAGTGAAAACAATAACTGACTTACGGAAATCCATCCAAACGCATTCGGATTGTCTTTATCCTTTATGAGAATGATCCACAGGTCCTTTGTGATGTGTAAGATTCAACCCCACCAACCCCCTGAACCGCCCCCACCCCCCCTGTACACCAAACCACCCCCTAGACACTGCCACCCCTCTGGATACCCCCACCCCCTGGAAAGCCCCCTCACCCCCTGGACACCCCCACCCCCCTGTACACACCCATGGACATCCCCCCCCACATTGGACAGCCTCCCCCCCCCTCGGACACCCCCACCCCCTGGACAACCACCACCCCCCCTGGACGGCACCCCCACCCCTTCTTGACACCACCCCACCACCTGCATACCCCCAACCCCCCTGGACACCCCCACCCATGGACGGCCACCCACACCCTATTAGACACCATCCCACCCCCCTTGGACAGCCCCACCAACCCCATGGACCCCCCCCCCCCCCCCCGGACACCCCCACCCACTAGAAAGCCCCCCCCCCCCCCCCGACACCCTGGACACCAGCCCACCCCCATGGACACCCCATAGACAGCCCCACCCCCCCACCTGGACACACCCATCCTTGGACAGCACCACACCCCCCTTGGACAGCCCTACCAACACCCTGGACTGCCCCCACCCCCCTGGACACCCCCACCCCTAGACACCCCTATCCCCCCAAACTCCCCCATCCCAGACTCTTGTGACCACCCCACCCCCCTTGGACAGCCCCACCAACCCCCTGGACTGCCCCCACCCCCCAGACACCCCACCCACCCCATGGAAATCCCCCCAACATCCTGGACACTAGCCTACCCCCTGGACACCCCCATGGACAACCCTCCCACCTGGACACCACCCCCCTCCTAAACACCACCCCACCACCTAGACACCCCCACCGCTCATGGACACCACCACCCTCCTTGGACAGCCCCAACCTCCTAAACCCCCCCCACCCCACCTAGACAACCCCATCCCCCTGGACACCCCCTACCCCCCTTGGACAGCCACTCGGACACCCCTTACCCCCCCCTTGGACAGCCACCCAAAACCACTGAACAACCCCCAACCCCTTGAATTCTGAATAAAATTATTTATGTATTTAATTAACTTATGAATTATGTGTTAATGGTGTATGATTATACATGGTGTAATTAACTTATGATTTATGTGTTAATTTTGTATGGGTATAATTATTGAGATGCTGAATTATTTTCAGGTGCTGTTTGGGTGTTCTACTGCAGAATTTTGTTTTGCAGCAGATAGGGCATTTATCAGACCTTTTTTAGCACTGATAAAAGAGGCATTTATTAGTTCTAAAAAAGCACTGATAAAATCTACATTTATCAGCACTAACACAGTGCTGATAAAGGCTTCCTTTATCAGCGCTCTTTTAGTGCTGATAAACTGATCCTTTATCGGCGCTTTTTGAGCACTGATAAATGTACATTTTATCAGTGTTGAGCTTTACAGTGATTTTTTAGCACTGATAAAGCCCGTTTTGAGCGATGATAAATCCCATTTTTGTAGTAGTGACATTATGTGTGCACTATCTCACAGTTCTCAAATACTTCACACAAGACAGATATTCAATGTTTCCTAATGAAAACCTTAATGTAGGTATAATCACAGGATCTTGGTTCATCACGCAAACCAAAATAAAAATGTGTAATAATATCACTCTATTTTATTTTCTTTTCAGTACTTAGTTCTTCGCAAAGAAACTTTGAGAGTTTAAAACACTTATATAAGGCATGTGGATATCTTTTCTCCTTCGTGCAAACAATGTATGTGTGAATCTTTTGTCTATCACGAACCAGAGCGTTCATGATTCTTTGTTTCTCCAGAAACAAGAGCTTCTCACCAAAATAATTGACACAAACAAATGAACCCGCTCTCAGGTATTTATAGGAATCATTCATCGTAGCATAACCTTCTAGAATCACAAAAAAACAATTTCAACATCTCATTCATTCACTACCTCTCATCGCAAGACATCACCATCTTCAAATTCATAATTTCTCAGAATTTGAACTCACTGCATAGCTTCAGTCTCATCTTCATTTTCATCTTCAAACAATGTTGAAAATTATTTCTATCACCTTTGTATTTTCAAAATTATGAAACAATGATATAAGGCCTTGTATTGAGCTTTGGACGTCATGGCATAGAGCTTCGACGAACAACAACTTGGGCATGCGGCTTGCTAGAGAAGACATCCCAGCCTACTTGATCGAACGACTTAGTTGATGGATCAAATAGATCTCATAGTTTCGGTGTGGATGGGAAGATCAGACGAACAAGATTAACACCAAACAGATCTAGCGGTGTGGATTCATTCCCCGCTAAAAAAATTGGATCCCACATCGAAATCCCTCAACATTTTCCACTTCTTTATAAGACATGGCGCAAAAACCATTATGTAGAAATGGTTACTGGTTCTTTCCTCTCTTCTACTTAGAACCGCCCATGCCATGCGCTCTTCTGCCACCACACAGTGGTGTTTCCCCTGTGTCTCCCACGCATCCTTGCGGGTGCCCTCTTGCATGATTTGGCCTTGTTTTCCCTTAGGGTGCTACTCCCCTTAACTTTTAATGTAGAAATTAAAAATTTAACCAATATCAACATAAGGTATGAATCCAAACAACTCAAACTTTAATAAAGAATATAAATTCCTCTCATGTATGACCTCTTCTTACCTTTACTCCATTCAATGTAGTAAACATTGTGTCAACTCGAACGATCAATGAAACATGTTTTAAGAACTTTTCACCAACTCAAAAATCATCACAATTTTTAATGCTTTACTTAAAGAAACTTCTTCAAATAACATCATCCTTTCCATTTCATGTATAATTATCAACAAAAAAGAAATGACAGAACCTCAATTATTCAAACATTGTAACATTGAATTTTCATCAACCAAGTCTATTCACAACAATTACAACACAAATATCACTTTAAAAATTTTGGGTTCTTCAATATCCCCCTTTGGATTTGTTTTTAATACTCGTTTCACTTTTAAATTCAATGTATTTTTCTCCCCCTTACTTGACAATAAAACCAAAATAATAAGTATGGGAAGAAATTCAATTCATTTAGTTCTGTAATAACTGAACTTCTTTTATCCTTTAATTTTATCATTGATAAATTTATATTGATCTACTTGATAGAAGGAATGAATCAACTTTTTTAAATAAATGAGTCTTTAATTAATCAGTTCTAAGTCTACATGGGATAACCCTATGTATAAAACAAGAGTGATTAACTTAGACAACAATGTTATCAATAAATTTTTCAGAATATGATGCCAACACTGAAACCTTCTTTCAAGAGTTGTTCAAAATCTATTCAACTAATCTCCTGCATTCATCTTGAAAAACTGATTAAAAGCATTTAATTGTAAGAATGAACTTCCCCTTTATCAATCCATTTTACTTTTTCATCAAATTATCAGTCTCTCTTGTTCTGAATTAGAATTGTTACTCATATAGAGATAGAAGAACATACCTCTTTAATGACAAGCTTTAATTTCCAGAATTTGAAATCATCAGATAAATTTCATACTAGAACTTCAAATATTCATTTGATACCAGTTGAGATATTCAACTCTGATATTTTTTCATCTTTTCTCACCATAGAGGGATGAAATTCATTCATTTTATTCATCATGATTGATTTTCTTCAAGAATAATCTTCAACAACAATTTTATCTGCAATTGAAATAAAGAACTCCATGATGAGAAGAATCCAAAATACTTTATAATATTTTTACAGTACTCATATCTTCAGGACTCCCCTTGAATATATGTATCACCTTCAATTCCCTGCATAAAAGAAACGAACACAAAATATACATGGGAAAAAGGTGGTTCTTCAATGATTTTTAGTTAGAGTAACAGGGATGATATTTATCTCTCAACCCAAAGACTCATTTTATTTCTACTAAAAATTCACAAAATCTCACCATGATTGATCCTTATTTGAATTTAAAATGTTTATTATTTAAGGGAAGCATGGACTTATTGATTTTTTCAGCATTCAACTTAGATGGAATAAGATTCTTCACATTAACAATTAATACACTTTAATTCTTCTGTTCTTATTCCTACTTTCTGACCAATTCGAGCTACTCTAGCCATATGATTAAGCATTATTTTGGTATATTCTCAAACTTTATCTTGTGTGTAGATTCATTCTTCACAGTAGAATTTTTAACATAAGAATATATTGATGCTTCTCTTTTGTTCTTCACTTGTTCTATTTTTTCAAGAAATTATGTCACACATTTATCAACAATATGTCCAAACATTATGCACCTTCTATAAAAATCTTTATCAATCATAGGGTTATCCTTTTTATACAACCTCTTGATAAATTAGAGTTTTTCATCTTGATTTTCATGTAGAAAATTAACTGTTTCATTTGATTTTGAGTTTAATTTCTTTTTCTGATTCAACTTGCTTCCACTAGCATTGGTTTTTATGACCTATTTGCAATGGTCCATAATATGGAATTTTCTTCCACAGTAGAAGCATTTTTTCATTGGTGTAACATTCATATCATCATTATTCATGGGTGCAGTTTGCTTCACGGTTTTCTTAACTTTCTTCTCCTGTTTACATTCCAAAGAATATTTTTCTGCTTTTGTTCTTTTCCTATGCATTTTTTGTGGTCTTGTCTTCATATCAGTATATCCACAGTGAAAAGTTGGAACAAACCAGCACTCATCATAATTGTGACCACTTTTATTTCAATAATCATAGAAGTCTTAAAGACAATCAAATCTATTATTGATAAATAGATTCTTCTTTATCTATGATTTATGCTTCAAGTTTGTAGGATTTCTCTTCACATCAGATCTGATCTCCCTTAACACTGGCCTTTTGTAATTATCATGCATAGACATATTACGCCAAGAATCAATAGCCCAATGCCCAAATTTCCAACAACAAAAACTATAAACAAAAAAATCTTGATTTTTTCTCATGTACAACAAGTTGGATAGTTTTGACAACTTTTTGCTTTTAGATAATATGATTAGTCATCTGATATCTTTATGTGGAACAAGAATTCACATTCTTCTTCATATCCACCTTTGATGATATGGTGGATTTATCATCAACCTTCTTTACCCATGTTTGACCATAATTCCTTTTGGAACCTGTACTTGCAGATGAAGCAACATTAGTATAAATAGGAACTTCTAGATCAAGGGTTACCTGTTTCAATGATCTTGCAAGAGATTTATCTTTAAATAATCTTAAGCTCTTCTTGCCACTTGAATGAGTCTTTCCAGAAGTAAGACTCTTTCCAGAATTATTCTTTGTAGCTTTTCTGATAACAAAATTTTGTAAAGATTCATCTTGAATATTCTCAAGATTTCTAAACTTAACCTCCAACTCAAGATATTTCAGACTTGGAGAATTATTCTGATCTTCGAGTGATTTCACCATATCTTCACATTCTTTTTGGGAAGTTATTAATTGTGTTTCCTTCATATTTTTCAAATTTACTTCCATTTCAAGACATTTCATCTTGATTAAATTTTTTTCAACTTCAACAACTTTCAATTTGTCTTCCCATTGACTCTTCATTTTCTAAACTTGATCATCATGCATTTGACTTACTTATAGTAGAGAGTTATTTAGCTCATTAATTCTATTTGTATTAACATCTAGTTGGGATTATTTAACATTCATAGAGGTTTTGTGTAGTTTCACCAATACATGGATCACTTCTGTATAAAATTTCTAAGTCACGTCCTTCTCACAAAAAATCCTTTGCAATTCATCTTCAATCAAAGTTAATTATTCATTATAGTGCAATATAGATTGTTCTTTTGATTTTTCATTCAGAATTAATTTCTCATCAATTTATTTTATTTCTAACTGAGAATACTTAGTATTCATGGTAGTTTTATGATATTCTTTAAGTGTAAGAATCATCTCTGTAAGTACTTTCTCTATAACTTCTTTCTCACACACATTTCTTTGCAATTGTACTTTAACACAGGAGAATGTTCATTGAGAAGTGATATAGTTTCTTCTTTGGCATCAATAATTTATGATAGAAGTTTTCATCTTTGAAAATTATTTTCCAAGGATTTATCCCTATCATCTGCTTCTTTTTCAAGCTGTGACTTTTCATCATATAGTCTCTTGATAAAAGAAAACATGTAAGCGACAACTTCAGTAGAAAAATTATTTAGATAATTTTTTATTTCCGAATAAAAAACATTGAGTGATTCAATATATCCTTCTTCACCACCATTTGAACCATACTCATCAAAAGAATATTTATCAACAAATTTAACAGATACTGCTAATAGAGTACCTCTCTGACTATATTTAGATTTTGATGAACCCTCTTTTTTCTTCAAATTATTTCTCAAGCTTCTTGCCTCTTTCTTTTGTCTGTTCTTTATGGTTTTTGCAGAAACCTATTTGTTGACATTGAAAGAGATAGGAACTGAACTTTCTATCTGAATCATCTATTTTACTTATTCAAAATTAAATCTTCACTTCATATAAGTCTGATATAAACAACCAGTACAATAAGATAGATACAATCGTAGGTGTAACCTATCCTTTGATACCGATTGAAGTGACCAATGGATCATATAGGCACATTTAGAGGGGGGTGAATCAATGTACAAAAATTTTATTGATATTTATTTTCTTTTATCTTATCCCTTTTTAACTCGAATCTCTACACTTGTTAGAGTGAATGGATCTTCCCTATTGAAAAACACAAATATACCACATGTAAGATAGAAAGTAAATGAAACACAACACACTATATTTTTATAAGGTTTTCCCCCTGATATGGTTGAATATTTCCTTGCTATATTCGAGATAATCTGAGACATATAATTTAAACTAGTAATAAGAAATGTGATTACAAATACAGAAAATCTCCTGAAATTCCTGACAAACCAACTCCCATAATGTCTGATCCCAACTGATTACTATGGATCATTTCCCAATAAGATCTTTAGTCTGGAATCACACCAGTGTTGTTTATACTGACTCCCACCAGTTGAGCTATCTCCCGAAAAGCTCTTGATATTTATACTAGAATCCTGTCAGTTCTTCAATGAATACCTCTTGTGAACAGGTCTTCAACTACCGTTGTCTTCTTATGCAGTGATATGTTGGACATGTTTTATTTCAAGTCCACATGGTATAATATTATGATTAACTATTGGCCTTTATCACATTAAAACTGATCACCTGAAAATGGTCAGTTGACTCAATACAACACAACTTGGGATATTCCTTCTTCTGCTAAAGACCCGGCCTCACTTAACACTAAAAACTTGGATATAGAAATATTCTAAAACCTTGATAGAATTATTTCCCTGGATTCACTCTCAAATAACTACACACTAAATATTCAATATAAATTGCACGTGAAATTATTCACACTACTACAAAAAACGGGCTTTATCAGTTCTCAAAATGGACTTTATCAACGCTAAAAAAGCACTTTAAAGCTCAGCGCTGATAAAATGTACATTTATCAGCACTCAAAAAGTGCTGATAAAGGATAAGTTTATCAGCGCTAAAAGAGCACTGATAAATGTGGATTTTATTAGTTCTTTTTTAGCGCTGATAAAGGCCTATTTTATCAGCACTAAAAAAGCATTGATAAATGACCTGTCTGCTGCAAAAAAAAATTTCTACAGCAGCCCACCCAAATAGAACCTGCAAATAATTCAGCATCTCAATAAGTATACCCATACAAAATTAACACATAAATCATAAGCTAATTACACCAAGTATACCCATACACCATTAAAACATAATTCATAAGTTAATTAAATACATAAAGAATTCTATTCAGAATTAAAGGGGTTGGGGGGTTGTTCAGGGATTTTGGGTGGCTGTCCAAGTGGGGGTATGGGGTGTTCGGGGGGATGGGGGTGTCCAGGTGGGGTGGGGGCGGTCCAAGAGGTTGGGGGGCTATCCAAGGAGGGTGGTGGTGTCTAGGGGGGTGGTGGTGTCTTGGTGGTGGGGTGGTGTCTAGGAGGGGGGTGTCCAGGTGGGGGGGTGTCCATTGGGGTGTCCAGGGGGGTGGCCTAGTGTCCAGAGTGTTGGGGGGGGGGGGGGGATTTCCAGGGGTGGGTGGGGGTGTTCGGGGGGTGGGGGAGGTCCGGGGGGGGGGGGTTGGTGGGGCTGTCCAAGGGGGGTGGGGTGGTGTCCAGGATGGTGGGATGGGGGAGTCCAGGGGAATAGGGGAGGTGAGGGGTGTCCAGGGGGGATGGGGGGTAGTCCAGGGTGTTGGTAGGGTAGTCCAAGGGGGGTGGGGTGGTGTCCAAGGAGGGGGGTGTCTAGGTGGGGGGTGTCCAGGTGGGGGTGTCTATGGGGCGTCCATGGGGGTGGGCTGGTGTCCAAGGTGTCGGGGGGGATTTCTAGGGGGTGGGGGTGACCGAGGGGGGGTCCAGGGGGTTGGTGGGGATGTCCAAGGGGGGTGGGATGGTGTCTGGGAGGGTGGGGTGGGCTTCCATGGGTGGGGGTGTCCAGGGGGGTTGGGGGTATGCAGGTGGTGGGGTGGTGTCATGGAGGGGTGAGGGTGTCGTCCAAGGGGGTGGTGGTTGTCCAGGGGGGTGGGGGTGTCCAGGGTAGGGGGTTGGGGTCCATCAAGAGGGGGGGGGGGGGGTTGTCCATGGGCATGTCCAGGGGTGGGGGTGTCTAGGGGGTTGAGGGGGCTTTCCAGGGGGTGGGGGTGTCTAGGGGGTGGGTTGGTGTCCAGGGGGTGGGAGCAGTCCAGGGGGTTGTTGGTGTTGACTCTTACATGTCACAAAGGACCCATGGATAGTTCTCATAAAGGATCAAGACATACCAAATGCGTTTGGTCAGATTTCTGTAAGTCAGTTGTTGTTTTCACTTAAAATTGTGTCCATTTTAAACAAAAGAGAGACCCTTTGAGTGGTACTGGCCACACTGTGCCTCGTATTGAGGTGGGGATGACTCATACACATCACAAAGGACCCATGGATCGTTCCCCTAAAGTATCAATATAATAAGAATGTGTTTTGTCAGATTTCTGTAGGCCATTAGTTGTTTTCACTTAAAATAGTGTCCATTTTAAACAAAAGAGAGACCCTTTGAGTGTTACCGGCCACACCATACCTCAAATTGAGGTGGGGATGACTCCTACACCCCACAAATGACCCTTGGATTGTTCTCCTAAAGGATCAATACAATCCAAATGTGTTTGGTCAGATTTTCGTAGGTCATTTGTTATTTTCACTTCAAAATTGTGTCCATTTTAAACAAAAGAGAGACCCTTTGAGTGATACTGGCCATAATGTGACTCGGATTGAGGCAGGTATTACTTATACACTTCAAAAATGACCCTTGGATCATTATCCTAAAGGATAAATACAATACAAATTCATTTGGTCAGATTTCCATAGGTCAGTTGTTGTTTTCACTTAAAATTGTGTCCATTTTAAACAAAAGAGAGACCCTTTGAGTGGTACCAGCCACATTGTGTCTCATATTGAGGAAGGTTTGACTCTTACACATCCCCAAAACACCCGTGTATCATTCTCTTAAATGATCAACACAATCCGAATGCGTTTGGTCGGATTTCCGTAGGTCCTTTGTTGTTTTCACTTAAAAATTTGTCCATTTTAAACAAAAGAGAGAGTCTTTGAGTAGTACCGGCCACACCGTGCCTCTGATTGAGGTAGGGATGACTTTTAAATGTCACAAATGACTTGTGGATCATTCTCCTAAAGGATCAAGACAATCCAAATGCGTTTGGTCGTATTTACGTAGGTTAGATGTTGTTTTCACTTAAAATTGTATCCATTTTAAACAAAAGAGAGACCCTTTGTGTGGTACCGGCCACACCGTGCCTCAGATTGAGGCGAGGATTACTCATACATGCCAAAAAGGACCTGTGGATCTTTTTCATAATGTATCAAGATAATCCGAAAATGTTTTGTCAGATTTTCGTAGGTCAGTTGTTTTTTTACTTAAAATTGTGTCCATTTTAAACAAAAGAGAGACCCTTTTTGTGGTACCAGCCACATTGTGTCTCGGATTGAGAAAGGTTTGAATCGTACACATCCCCAATGCACCCGTGGATCGTTATCTTAAAATATCAACACAATCTGAATGCGTTTGGTCAGATTTCTGTAGGTCAGTTGTTGTTTTAACTTAAAAATTTGTCCATTTTAAACAAAAGAGATACCCTTTGAGTGGTACCAGCCACAACATGCCTCAGATTGAGGTGGAGATGACTCTTACACATCACAATGGAACCATGGATCATTATCCTAAAGGATCAATACAATCCGAATGCGTTTGGTCAGATTTTTGTAGGTCAATTGTTGTTTTCAGTTAAAATTGTGTCCATTTTAAACGAAAGAGGGACCCTTTGAGTGGTACCTGCCACACCGTGTCTCGGATTGAGGCGGGGTTGACTTGTACACATCTCAAATTCACCCGTGTATTTTTATCTTAAAGTATCAACACAATATGAATGCATTTGGTTGGATTTTCGTAGGCCAGTTGTTGTTTTCACTTAAAATTGTGTCCATTTTAAACAAAAGAGAGACCCTTTGAGTGGTATCGGCCACACCGTGTCTCCGATTGACATGGGGTTGACTCATACACATCCCAAATGCACCTGTGGATCGTTCTCTTAAAGGATCATCACAATATGAAAGCGTTTGGTCGGATTTCCATAGGTCATTTTTCATTTTCACTTAAAAATTTGTCCATTTTAAACAATAGACAGACCCTTTGAGTGGTATCGGCCACACCATGCCTCGGATTGAGGCAGGGATAACTTTTACACATTAGAAAGGACTCGTGGATCATTATCCTAAAGGATCAATACAATCCAAATGCATTTGGTTGGATTTCTGTAGGTCAGTTGTTGTTTTCACTTAAAATTGTGTCCATTTTCAACAAAAGAGAGGCCCTTTGAGTGGTACCGACCACACCGTGTCTCGGATTGATGCAGGGTTGACTTTTACATGTCCCCAACACACCCTTGGATCATTCTCTTAAAGGATAAACACAATCCGAATGCTTTTGGTCGGATTTCCGTAGGTCAGTTGTTGTTTTCACTTAAAAATTTGTCCATTTTAAACAAAAGAGAGACCCTTTGAGTGGTAATGGACACACCGTGTCTCGGATTGAGGAAGGGTTGACTCTTACATATCCCCAACACACCCGTGGATCATTCTCTTAAATGATCAACACAACCCTAATGCATTTGGTCAGATTTCTGTAGGTCAGTTGTTGTTTTCACTTAAAAATTTGTCCATTTTAAACAAAAGAGAGACCATTTGAGTGGTACCGGCCACACCATACCTCTATAATACTGATTTTCACAACAAATCTTCCAAAAATTCCCTTACCCTCAATGCGTCTAGTGTGATGAGATTTCGGTAGACCAATGCTTTCCACATCAAATAGGTATTCGGTACAAAATTCAATGGATTCCTCAACAATATATCGCTCCACTATATAACCCTCTGGATGACTTCAATTTTTGACATACCCTTTCAAAATATTCATATACCGTTCAATAGGATACATCCATCTATAGTTCACAGGACCACAAATTCGAATCTCTCTCACCAAGTGAATCATCAAATGAACCATCATATCAAAGAATGTTGGCGGGAAGAACATTTCTAATTCACATAATATGATGACAATTTCTTTTTACATAGCTGGAAATTTTGCCAGGTCTAAAACTTTTCTACATATAGCTTTGAAAAAGAAACAAAGTTTGGTTAATGTATGATGAACATTCTTGAAAAAAATGTAACGTAAAGCTATAAGAATTAGATCTTGCATCTAAACATGGCAGTTATGTGATTTCAAACCTTTTAACTTCTAATCATTCATTGACATAATGTTCTTGATATTTTATGAATACCCCTATGAAACCTTTACATCATTTAATAAGTTGAAAAACTAGTATCTCTACTCCCTAGAAAGAGTATAAGCAGCTGGAGGAAGAAACATTCGATTTTCACCCTTCATGGGAGCCAACTCTTCTTGTATTCACATGTCAACCATGTCCAACCTTCCCTTAATTCCATCCTTTATTTTTTCCAGGGGCATTTAGCAACGTTCTAATAACACTATCACATACATTTTTTCCCACATGCATCACATCAAGAAAATGTCTGATGAACAAACAATTCCAGTATGTTAATTCAAAAAAAATTGATCTCTTTTTCCAACCGATTTTTTTAAGGTTTTTCGAAAACGGTTTACCAAAAATAGTGTTCACATCTTTTACTTTGTCAAATAGCTGATCACCTGTTAGTGGAGACGGTGTTGCGAATTATTCTGAACTTCCATTGAATGATGTCGCCCAAGATCGGTACTTATGCCGATGAGGTAGAAATCTACGATGTCGTAGAAACACAGATTTCGATGAATGTTTCAACCTAATTGATTCTGTATCTTCTTTACACATGGGACACCCTTGAGTTCCTTTAATGCTATAGCCTAAAAAATTTCCATAAGTAGGGAAATCATTTATTGCCTCATACAACATCGCTCTCAACGTGAAGTATTCACTTTTATAAGAATCATACAACATAACACCAGAATCCCACAATAACTTCAAATACTCGATCAAAGGAGCTAAATAAACATCAATATCGTTACCTGGTTGTTTTGGTACTGATATAAGCATAGATAACATGATGAATTTCCTCTTCATGCATAACCAGGGTGGAAAGTTATAATTTACCAACATAACAGTCCATGTACTATGAGTGCTGGTTTGAAAACCAAAAGGACTTACTCCATCTGTAGATAATGCAAGACGAAGGTTTCTCAGCTCTTTTCCAAATTTTGGATATCATGATCAATTTTCCTCCATTGAGGATAGTCGGTCGGATGACATAATTTCCCATCTTTATTTCTTTTATCTTCATTCCATGACAATTGCATTTCAGTTTCTTCACTTCCATATAGACGCCTAAACCTTAGAATGATTGGAAAGTACCATAAAAATTTCGTAGGATTGGATTCATCTTTCTTATAGCAAGAATCACCACATTTGGGCATTCTGTAAGTGATTTGTTCTCCTTGCAAAACAATATACAGTCATTTGGGAAGGCATGTATTCTTTAAGAAATCATACCCATCGAGCGTAGCATTCGTTTAGCTTCATATGTCTGGCTTGGGAGCTCATTATCTTCAGGGAGCATGTTATTCAAGAGAGCAAGTAGTTCCGTAAAACTGACATCACTTCATTTGTTTTATACTTTCAATTTATACAACTTCAGTACAACTGACAATGTTGTATACTTGGTGCAACCAGCATACAATGACATCTTTGCACAACTCTTTAACTTCTCAAACAATTTTGGGCAATCACAGAGTTCATCTTCAATTGTATTTTTCATTTCCTCAATATTATCTTCATCATCATTGACATCTGTAATCACATCCTATATACGGTCTTCTTCATTATCCATATTTGTATTCATATCTGATGATCCATAAAACGCAGTTTTATCCCAGCCAGTAGCTATATTCGCTTTTTCTCCGTGTTTATTCCAACATTTATAACTCTGATCTATTCCGTGACATATCAAATGTTCTTCCAACTCCTCTGGAGTAAGTAGTCTAGAATAACAACAATGTAAAAACATACAAAGGATTTGAGAAGGATCCTTTGCGTGATCCTTTGCAAACTTGATGAACTCTTTCACTCCATTCTCATACTCTATTGTTAAATGATTAGCATCCATCCAATCTTTATTCATCTTCATCCTATTTGAATCTCAAATATTAGTATTTATGGTTCAAGTACAGAAAACAGGATGTCCAAATACAGTAGAAGAGAACCAATTCCTTATAAAAATAGAGATTAATAGAGTGTAACCATTTCCAATAAAGATTTGGAAATCAACAGAACCAGGATAGACCCCCCCATCAAAATCAACATAGTTTCCAAACAAAAAGGGGTTTGCGGGGATAATCACTTGTGTCATAGATGGTAAAACTCACACGACATCATCCTCTATGGCTCATCCTCCTCTATCGGGTCAACCCTTCTATGGTCAACTAGTCCATCCTTTTATACCTCACCAGCCTAAAATACATATGGATGAAAACCAGTAGCTAACTCTATAAGTAAAGAAAGGATTCTCATAATCTCTACAATATGGAATTCATTAAATATAAGTACTTTAGATTCATTATAGTTTCCTCAAATCACCCCAGTCCAAATACAAGAATAATCAAGAATGATACATCTACCACTCCTAGGTCTCTCCCCAACATTCAATATCATCATGCCTAAATACCCATATATCCACACATACACATGTCACAAACACATAAAAAACCATATCCACATCAGAACCAAAGTACCCATATGGATTTCAATCAGTTTACTCAACTCAAGTTGTGGTGTGTAAGAAATAATAAAAAAATATAATAAGTATATAGTCACACATAAATCTCAAACTGGTGTTAATAATCCAATAAACCCAAGGTATCATTCCATCTATCAGAATACTCTGAAGGAGACCATATGTGACAGTAGTCCCATGTGGTGAAGGTTCCTGAGGAGGAAGGGGTGAACACATACCTATAGGGGTTCAAAGTCAGGTCACTAAGGTTGAAGGTGGCCCAATACTCCTACAAGGGTTCATTCCATATTTCACAAACCATGTCTTGGTACCCTAGGATGTTAACCCACTGCTGGTGGAAGTGAAACCATTCCTGATGATCATGCCAAGAGGAAATGGAAACCAAGAGTGGGGAGTGGTTCGAAATACCTCAAGAAAGATAGAAAAAACATGGTATTCGAGTCTAGGTTAGTGTATTTCATGTTGGCTAGACACCTATCCAATAGACTCCACAAGCGGTGATGGCCCCTACAGTTGTTGCACCATGTGAAACTGTCACATGAGAAGCTGAGATCATTGAGGCCCTTCCCAGCCATGAACTGAACAAACTCCATGACGGCCTTTCCCTGGAATGGGATCCTACCTTTACTTTCCTTTGGGTTAGAAATGAAATTAAAGTCACCCCCAACAAACTATGGATGGTGGCCGGGATCGAAGGTGTTTTGTTCACTCCATAGAGATTCCCTTTAAAGAGGGTCATAACTTCCAAAAACAAAAGTCATAAGGAAGGAAGTGTCACCGTTGGACACCTTGGTAGTAATGAATTGATTGAAATATTGAACAGTCTCAACAACATATTTATTATGCCAAAATACCCATTTATGTCTGTTGGAGGGGTCAGAGTGTAGAAATCCATGCAACTTAATCTTCCAGGAGAATTCTATGATTATTATAGGGTTTTTTGTGTTATTTGAGAACAACAAAAATGACCTTATGCTTTTTGATTTCTATGGTGAGGAAGTCCGATTTAACATGGGAACTAAGACTATGACCATTACATATAAAAATAATAATGATGGGTATGACAGGGCTCTGGCATTGTATCTAGAGCTAGTAGCCTTATTAAAGTGGGAGGATGATCTCTCATTGAGGTCCCTTGATTTGGAACATGTTCATAATTTCTTCTGGTTGGTAAGATTCATATGAGTGGGAGATAAGGATCCAAAGGGGCAGGGGAAGGATGGGTAATGAAATTTGGGGGCTGGTGATGGAGTTCTCTCTGGATCCATAAGTATTTGGAGCTGGATGACAGGCTCAGAGCCAAGGGAGACAGAACAAACACTGCTTGGAAGGGGCCTGGCCACTTCAGAGAAGCAGTCAGTAACCTCAGTGAGGGAGAAGGATAGAGATGGAGGTAGGGGTGGCAAGGCTAGAAAGATTGGTGGTATGGGCATCAGTTAATACAAGTGCACTACCAGACAAAGTCACTTAGATTGCATGAAGGAAAGAAGGGGGGAACAATTGCGCAAAACCAGAAGGAAGGAAAATAATTTGGAATGGCGAGGATAATGGCTTGGTAGATTTACATGGCATCAACGAGAGAGTGGGGGGGGGGGAAGACATCTCAAAGGATTGGTTGGGGTCTGAGGGGGAAACCATCACTGGAACACCTACTGACGTCGGGGAATCCATCTGAGAGACATCCGAGAGGGGGAGACAACCTATCCCTATTGATCAAGATCTTAGGGGGGGGGGCGTCTGTCCTCTTGGTGTCACCTTCTACGAACCTGAAGAGAATTCCCTTAGAGAAGATAGTGGGAGAAAAACCTAGGGAAAATATGGTAGATGATCTCCTAAGTCCAGCAGAAGGCATCCTACACCCGGAGCATGATCTTGCAAGGCGGGGTAAGAGAGGTTGTCCAGCTCCAAAAAGATTAAAAAATACAACACTAATAACCAGAAAATAGTCAAGAAAAGATGAATAACTATCAGAATTTCCTCTCACTAATAGATATTTCATTTTGAATATAGAAATGTGAAATTACACATATTCCCATTTCTAATAGTTCAAATAATCATGAGGGGCCCCAAACATAAAGGGTAAGTTAATGATGTGGAAATATTGATTCTCATATATAACGACCTCAATAATAAATAAACACCTTGAAAAAAGGTCTAAAAAAATAACATGTAGATAGATTCTAAAAAGCTATCACTACATTTTGACCCTATGTGTTTGTGGGGGGGAAATCATAAAATAGGTTCCTAACTAAAAGATAAACCTCTGAATAAAAATGATGAAACACACAAAATAATAAATTACTAACACAAAAAAAAACAGTGGTTACCCAATATATTATAATTCCACTAAAATAGTTACAGTCTAATGAAAAATCATAATCCAATATGTGAGCATTATTAACATCATCAAAATGAAGAGCACAACTCAAAAAAAAGTGAAAAAACGTCGCTTATAGGGAAAGATTATTATGAAAGCACATTTCAAAAAATACATATGTAACATAATAAGTCACTATCACTAAGACCGGAGATAACCCACTGTCTTAAAAAATAAAATTCATAATGAACCAATGAGGAAGAAAACAAAATTATAGTTTTATCATATGATACTTTCATAAACAAGGATAACAGACGATAGCATTTTAATAGAGGTAGAATATGAGGTAGCGTGGGGTTCCATTACAAAAACACTAAATTCATAGTTAACCCATCCAAATATAAGAAGTTATAGCATGGGCATAACCTATGAAACTAAGAAAGCATATCAAAATCATTTAATAATGTAAAAAGCATTGAATCACTTACCACACACTTGGGAAACTTCCAGAGGTGGAGGTGCACAGGAGGAGGTGCACGGGAGGAGCCGCCAACCGAAGAGAAACAGAGTAGGGTTCGCGGGGAGTAGGGTCGAGCGAAGAGGAGGAGTAGGGTTTGCGGGGAGGAGGATCTGCCGAAGGGGTTCGAGGGGGAGGATTAGGAGAAGGGCTAGCGGTGGAGGTCCGGCAACGCGAATATCGGGGGCGGCGGAGGTCTGGCAACACAAAGCTCGGGGGGCAGCGGAGGGGAGTTGCAGGGTTTCAGTACCGCGAGAGCTTTAGGTCATGATAAAACGTGGACATTGTGCGACCGATTTTATAAAATATGGGACTACGGTTTTATCAGCGCTAAAAAGCGCTGATAAATCCTTCCTGTATGAGCGCTAAAATTTTAGCGCTGATACATGCCTTCTTTATCAGCGCTTTTCTAGCGCTGATAAATGGTCTCTTTATCAGCGTTTTTTTAGCGCTGATAAAGAATACCTTTATCAGCGCTAAAATTTTAGCGCTGATACAGGGTTTCTTTATCAGCGGTTTTTGCTTAGCGTTGATATAAGGTGGCGCTTCCCTTACCCGTTTTTGTAGTAGTGTCAAACATCATGCATGTATTTAATACATTGCATGGCCTTCTCGTTTTATGCATGCATTATTATGGTTAAACTCAAATGATTTCAAGTGAGCATGTGAACATGCATAAGTGAATGTAAGTATTTTTCACATGATATGCACACTATTCATCTTGCACACACCACAATATCCTAAATAGTTACTCAATGCATGTGCAAACTCAACTTCATGTACATAATTTTTACAATACACTTTGCACTTCCTTCTCAATCTCTTCTTAACTGCCAAGTAAGAATATCATGCTATTTTATTTGCTTGGCGGAACTCAGTTCTTCGAAAATAAACTTTGAGTGTAAAAAAATTATCAAAGGCCTATGGATATCTCTTCTCCTTCGCGCAAATAAAGTATGTGTGGATCTTCTATCTATCATGAACCAGAGCGTTCACGATTCTTTGTTTCTCCGGAAACAAGAGCTTCTCACCAAAATGATCAACACAAACAAATGAACCCGCTCTCGGGTATTTATAGGCATCTTTCGTCATAGAAGAACCTCATAGAATCACGAACAAACACTTTCAACATCTCATTCATTCACTACCTCACATCGCAAGACATCGCCGTCTTCAAATTCATAATTTCTCAAATTTTGAACTCACTGCATAGATTCAGTATGATCTTCATTTTCATCTGCAAACAATGTTGCAAAGTACTTTGATAACCTTCGTATTTTCAAAATGATGAAACAATGATAGAAGGCCTTGGATCGAGCTTCAGACGTCATGGCATGGAGCTTCGATGAACAGAAGCTCAGGCGCGAGACTTGCTGGAGAAGACGTCCCAGCCTGCTTGATCGGGCGGCTCAGTTGATGGATCAAATAGATCTCACGGTTGCGGTTCGGCTGGGATGATCAGACGGGCAAGATTAACACTGAACAGATCCAACGGTGGAGATTTATTCCATTATAAAAAAATGGATCCCATGTCAAAATCCCTCGAGAATTTTCGCTTCCTTATAAGATAATGCGCGACACACATCTGGAAGAAATGGTTACCGGTCCGCTCTCCTCTTCTGCTTGGCATCGCCCTGTGCGAAGCGCTCCTCCGCCGTCATGCAGCCGTGCACGGTGGCGCTACACTATCTCTCCCATGCATCCTTATGGGTGCGCTCCTGCATGCTTTGGCCACTGCAATACTGGCTGGCCAAGGGTGGAGCTTGGCTGACCTTGTGGTGCTGCTCCCCTTAGCTTGCTAGCTTGGTAGTAATTTTTTTAATGTTGAACACATTAAAAAGTTGACCAATATCCACATAAAGTGAAAATCCAAACAACTCAAACTTTAATCAAGAATATAAATTCCCCTCATGCATGACCTCTTCTTACTTTTACTCCATTCAAAGTTGTAAACATCATGTCAACTCAAACGATCAATGACACATGTTTTAAGAACTTTTGACCAGCTCAACAATTGTCACAATTATTGTTGCTTTACTAAAAGCAACTTCTTCAAATCAAATAATCCTTGCCGATTCATGAATAATTCTAAACAAAAAAGAGATGGAAGAACCTCAAATGGCAGAACCTCAATTCTTCAAACTCTATAACATTGAATTTTCATCAACCAAGTCTATTGACAACAATTACAACACAAATATCACTTTAAACAATTTAGGTTCTTCACAACCTTTACGGTTAATTCTAACATATCCCTTACGATTAACTTTGTTGGTTGGAGTGAGTAACTCAAGAAGGGGGTGAATTGAGTACCCAATAAAAATTTCTGTTCAAAATTGTTTAAAATAGATTCCCCCAATTAATTTAAAATCGGCCCAGTTAACCAAAATAGAAGATCGTTATAAGTTTCAATATTTCAAAAGATTTCTTAGAATATTGATTAAGTATCGGGTAAAATGATATACAATATTAATTATTCCTTTAAAAACAATTTACTTAATTAAAATCTCATAAAAACATTGATTAAGGTTAACTATCAAAGTATTAATTTTTTTTACAGTTTAAAACATTTTTTAGTTTTAAAAAATAGATTCAAAATAAAAGAAAATAAAACATGCGGTGAAATTTTGAATACAAGAGGTTCAGTCTCAGGATTAAACTTAGTACTCTCCACTTGGTGATCACCCACCACCAACCAGTTTATATAAATAAACAGTTTGCTCCACAACATGGATTGGGTTTCACAACATCATACAATTTTCCAGACCACACAGGGCCTCTTCCACTATTATCCATGGGAGTATAAAATATAACAGGTTTCACAAGACCTATTCCACATTTTCTGTGAGAATACAAGTGTAAAAAGAGTTAAGAATATATCTATGTATCTTCCATTTATAACAGGATATAGTGTGCTGTGAAATAAACAGAGTATCACACACTGCTCATAATGTAAAAAGAAATAAAAAAAACTGAGTAATCAAAAAGTATAAAGGGATGGAGATGCTCATTTTTTCTGCAATGCAGCTCGTGACTCCTTGAAATCATTTTGAAAATGAAGCTCGAATCAGGCTCTTGAAACTCCAGTAAAACAGAGTTTCATAAACATTTTTTTTCTTGACAGACACTAGATTTTTATTGTTCTTTAGCTTCTTCATTCGGGTGTAGTCGTGTAAGTTCTTGTAATGATGTACAACTCTAGTTTTGTGTAAATATTTCAATGTGTTCCTCTTTAAGCACATTGCCTTTTTTTGTATCGTTGTCCTGCACGAGGGAGTCTACTTCTTTTTTATTAACAGCATGCATGAGTATCCACGTGAGCATCTAAATATTTTTCATCCTCATACTCAGGGTTGACGCATCCTTTAATGTATTCTATCGAGCCATTAAGAAACGATCATTAAAATATGATTGTCATTAAATTCCATAATATAGTCATTAGGGAATTAATTCAAAATGATAAATTAAGAAATAGTGACGGTGAGTCATGAACAGTGACTCAGTCTGGTGGTGTCTTGTTCTAGCAGTGTCTCAAGTTAACAATGTCTCATTCTGGCGGTATGTCAAGTTGGCGGTGTGACATTTTGTACTTAGAAAAATTTCTACCCTTGTGGTGACTCAGTTAATGGTAAGTCATCCTTCTGGAGGTGAATCCATTGACGGTAGGTTATGCTGAAAATGTCTCATACTTTTTCAAAATTTTGTCCCAACGGTATGACATCCTGAAAGTGAGTCATTTCGGTACTTTTCAAAATTTCCATGCTGGAGGTGTGTTGTGTCAACGGTGACTCACAGACGACGGCAGTGTGATATGGTTGGTGGTGAGTCATCCATAGCAATTTACATCACCTGTCTCAGATTATTAGATGCTTACAGAAAACATAAAACTTATTAATATCATTAGAAGCATGATTTAGTGATCATTAAAACAAGGAGGTCAAAAATATCCCCCTTTTTTATGATAAAAAATCATGGAATCAAATTTAAACAATTCATGGCATCAAATGTAAGGTCAAAACATGATATCAAAGAAAAATTATAACAGTGTGCATATATATCAGTGTGGTATCAAAGAAATAGAAGAAATATTATTAAAAAAAGATCGTCGTAATAGGAAAAAATAAATCAAAAATAAATGTCATACTTTTCTCCTTCTCTCCCTTTTGGGATTATCAAAAAGGTAAAACATAATCAAAATAAAAACAATAAATGTATTAAGAAAGGAAATACAAAGAATAAAAGAATATAACATTAAGAGAATTAATAGTCAGTGAAATGTTGCAATCATAAAGTTATTATAAAAAGTTTCCCATCAAAACAGAATGTCTAATCCAACAACATTGTCAAGGCTGAGCGGAAGGGTCCATTTGAGTGTTTCCTAAGCCACAATAGTCATGTCATGTACAGGAAGAGACAATTTCATAAGGTTAATGAAATCAATTATTATCTTATCACCTCTCTCTATGGAACTGAGGAAATATCTTTTCTCTTCTATGAACTGATTCACCACTAGATTCATCTTATTCAACAATCTAACTTGCTCCTTAAAGGCTTGGGTAACATGTGGCATCCTCAAATTCTCATCCAAAAATTTTCAATTGTCATCCATGAAATGTTTGATATAAATTCTTCAGATATAATATTTTATGGATTTTTTAATTATCTCTCTATCTGAATTCATATCCCTGGCATAACACCTTATCATCATGTAATCACATTCAGTACTCTACTCAAACTTGCTCAAAATTTCCAAAAGAATGATAGGTTCCCCACTTGAAGGTCAACTGGTCATAGCATTAACTTCTAATCTAACCATGGTTCTGATTATATCAGCATCAAATTGAGTTATAGTAGAGGTAGGATTATCTGAAGATACACTCTCAAGACTTTTAAGGATTCCATCCAAAGAAGCTGTAAAAGTAGACTTTAAATTTTCAAGCATAGATTTTACCGAATCCATCTGATTACTTATCCTCTTATTCTCAATCTCAATATCTTGGATGTAATGGATCATCTTCAGTTTAATATGGTGGATCACTAACCCAAATAGGTATCTTGCATCATTTTTACTTAGCTTAGTGAGTAGAGGTGTTTGATTCTTCAAAACCTTAGAAAAATTTGAAAGCATCTTACCTCTGAAAACATCCAAGTCACCCTTGGTGAATATATCCACTGACACAGGTGAAATATCAGGTGCAGGAGTAGCATGTGCAGGCACTCTATCAGAATCAAACATCTCTAACTTCCTTGAAACATCAATTTGAGAAACCATTGTTCCCTTTCATTTTAAAGATCAGGTCCACCATTCTTTAGTGGACACTCAACTTCACCAGAAAATTTACCCCATTCCTTTGTCATAGGATCAATCCAACTGTCAGAAACCTTAACCACAAAGGATTAAACAATGGTGTGTACAACTACAAAAGGTACACCAACTAGGAATTCAACATGCCTCTGAGAATCTACACTGTGTGCAGCAACAGTCAGCTCAACATGAGCAACAAGTCTTCTTCCATCCGAACATCAACATTTTTCACAATAGCAGCTGATTCAACTTCCTTATTCTCATCAAAAAATGGCTTATTTGAAACAGAAACAGTCTGCTTATCAGAATGAGGCTCTTCTTCCATTTGTACATCAAAAGCTGGTTCCATTTCCACAACTTCATTAACAGTAAACTCAACAAGGTCATTTCTCATTTTCTCAGCCACATATTTCTCAACAGCGGCAATAACTATCAACTATTCAGAAACAACCATTTTTTCAACTTCATCAACATCTTTAAGACATGGGGATTTCTCCCCCTCAACAAAAGTATCTTTCTCTTCTCTGGCAATAGCTTCCATTTCACCAACAAGACTAGGCATGTCCTCAGATCTGGAAACCGATTCTTTAGGAGAAGCAAACAAGTCTTGAGGAGTTTCAAAATAATCACTTCTTATCTTCCCATTGAAACCATTAGGACCCGAATCATCATCATCATCACCATTAGCAGCATCTCCATTTCCATTTCCATTTCTTTCTCCATTTTTATCACCATTCTTATCGTCATCTTCTTCTTCCTCTTCATCGTCATTATTAGATTTAGAGATACTCTTTATTTGTTCTTCTCCAAAAAATTTAGTTTCTTCTTAATCACTTCGTACTAACTTTTCTCTTTTAGGAAGTCTCCTAGGAGGGTTAGGAACTCCATAAGTAATAGTTGGTGATTTGGGAGACAGATCGGGGCCACTCCTCTCATTAACTAAAAGTCTTTCCTCCTCTTCTTGTTTTGAGGAAGCACCCTCTTCTTCATCCTCATCCAAAAACACCAGAACCTCATTAGGTTCTAGACCATGGTCAACAAGATCCCTTGGCTTGGATGGATGATTCACAAGGTTAAAATCCACATACATTTTCTCACCATCAGCTACCAACTGCTTCTTCCAGGGGTTTCTGCTGATTCTCATTCTTGAAAAAATTTCTTTAGAAATACAAAAACCACTACATTCTATGATTGAATCATCATCATTTGAAACTAACCCTTTTTCTTTTAACAAGTCTGAAATGAACTTTGGATAAATCAAGGAATTAGATCTTGAAGTAAGCTTGATCATTTAAGACAAGTGAACCATAAGGTATCTATATAAATTAATTTTATGTTAACTTTTCATAAGATATAGTAAGTAGACATCCTGATACCTTAAGGTGGAAAAGTCACCTTTTTTGGGGCATAACATGTATTTTATAAACATGAAGAGTAGTATGCATGACCCATTCAACTCAGAAGATATTGGTTTTATGGTTATTTCATCACTAGTTAGTTTGGTAAAGAATCTTCATACACAAAAACATCACTGTATTCAGGTATAGTTCCATGATAATCATCATAAACTCCTTCATGGGGTACCTTGTGACATTCATCTCATTTCATCGAAGAAAAACATATTATGTGTCCTTTGAAATTACTTCTTATCCACTCAGCACCATCTTGGTCTAAAGTAAACTCCACATGCTGATAGAACTCATAAACTAACTTAGGATAGAAGGGTCTCTTGTTTAAAGAGAATAAATCCAACAAATCTTGGTTCTGGAGTACTATGAGCACCAAATACTTACTTGAGACTAATCACTCTACTTCAACTTCTTTTTCAGCTAAAAAAACTCTTCTTGATAGCTCTGGGTAAACTAGTTCTATACTAGAAGGAACACTCGGCTCACCCTTTTGTTTCTTACCTGGTCCAGAATTAGATGGTGAAGACTCAGAAGGATGCTTCACTCTTTCAATGTGGATCTTTCTGGTAAGCTCGGTCGAAGGTTGAGAGAATGGTTGAAGGTTTTAAGGTTGGGAGACGAAGGGTTTCACTGGTCTCAAGAGATAATAGAAGGGCGTGAGAAATAAGGTGTGTTGGAACTAGAAAAACTTCAAATTCATATCATTTGAGATTTAGATATTTGAAAAATCAAAATCAAAATAATACATGAAAATCGAATTCAGAATTTGAGAAAATATTTGTATTGGGTTACAAAAATAAAATAAACTGTAAGAATAAAAAGATGGTGGTTCAAAAAACATAGAAGAAATGAAAATTAGCATAGGCATGAACTATAAGGACCCGACCTTATTACATACATAATATTTAATTTAGTCAAGGAAACACTTCCTTTTACATTGAGGATCTTTTCAAGTTTAGAGATTTAGAAAATTGGGGCATAATACGTTCATAACATTACACATTGTTACAAAGTGGACACCATAAAAACAGTTTCCATTTTTTTCAAAATATAAAACATTAAAACTTAAACATGACTCCTTGACAATTATTCAAAATTTAACATGGATTTCTTCTTTTTCTTACTCATAAATTAACCTAGGAAAATCATTTAAAAACTTGGTATGAGCACAAAATCTCAGTAAGGGATGAAAAATAAGGAAAGAGCACATTAGTCCATGAATACCTGTAACGTATGAAGTCATTTTCAAATACATACTTATCACCCATATATATATACACTTACTTTGTGAAACATGAGATCTCAATAATACATAAGAACATAAGTATAACCATAAAGGTATCTTGGGTAATTACTTACATAATCTTTTAACCCTCTCATCTACCTCATAATTTGTAACCCTCATGTCTACCTTACAATTTGTGTAACCATCGCAGTTACACTTGGAGTAACCATACGGTCGACCTCCAAATTACACATACCCAATGAATTTGAGGGATATATAGGTACCACCCTTCATCATAAACAATTCACAAGAACCAGAACATAATCATACAACATGAATAATAGCATAAAAACATTGCTTTTTAATTTTTTAAAACAGAATTTTAAAAGAGAATTTAAAAAAAATCCCCTTACATAAATCATATAATTGAAGAGAGACTTAATAGAGTGGATGTAATATGTATATATACAGTAAATAGACATATTTAAACATAATATAAACAAAATCTATCACACAAACAATTTTAATACCACATAAATAACGAAGTAGAAGGTTAACCTAAAGAATGGAAATCAGGTTAAGAATTCCCTTACCTCAGGATTGTCTTACTTAAAACTTGTTTGAAATTCTTGTATAATGGTTAAAAGAGTGTTATTAGTATTTTACAGAAACATTTTCATGTTTATAACATCTTATGTGGTCATTTCATAACCTCATTTAACCCCTTAACTGTTAGTACTTTGTTCCTTGCATTGTTTTGGGTGAGTTCTTTACATGATTTTCATGATCGGTTCATGATGAATCGTTCTTGTCGATTCGAAGTGAAACTACAGAATTTTAATGGAAAAGTATTTACATATTTCCAGTACCATAATTTATACCATTTATCATTTTTATGTTTTATATGAGGATGATTGACAAGTTAAAACATTAATGATGTTCGTTTTGATCATTTTAGTGGTTCTCTGGTAATAACAACCTCATTTTGTTTTATAAATTAAAACCATGTGTACAAAAGACATCCAAAACCATGGATGAGACATAATACATATATTATAACCTGGTTAAACTATAAAAATGGTTTCATGACCATACATGAAAGAATTAATGGAAATTGAAATCACATCATCCACGATGTCGGTAATTCGACACATCACAGACAATGTTTTTATTCCTTAAATAAGTGGGAGAGGATAAGAATAATGATGAGAAATTTTCCATAAACATGAGAACATCCAGAACATAAAATATTATATATCTTTCATGCCTCTTGGTTAATAGGAGTTGAGGAAATAAGAAGAAAATAAAGGAATCTTAAAATAAAAGAAAACTTGATAAATTTCTCACAAAAATTCAGCAGCCTCATGACGTCTCTTAAAATTTCATAAAAACAAGATTGATGAAAGGAAAGGAGATATCTCATCATTAATACATAATATGGACAGTGAGGGGGAATATTTAATGAAATATCCCAACACAACCCAAAGGGAATGGAAGAGAATAACATAAAATGAAAGAAAGAAAAAGAAAATAAAAGAGGATGTTTACCTCTTGATCTCTTCTCCTTGAGATCCTTCTTAAAGGATTTGGTTTTGGTATTTTGGTGATACCAGTAGCTCTAGGAAGTGGGGAAGATCCTTGGGATGAGTATTGTACATAACTTAGGTATGGATCAAGGCTTGATAGGTGTGGGAAGAAGAGGGGAGTGAGGGTGGTATTTATAGTGGAGGAGAGGGGGTATTTTTCATTATTTTAATCATTATTATAATATTTTGCTCAAGACTATGAATAATCTTAATTTATGTGACCCAAAATAGTAATAATGGCATGTGAGTTCGAACCAAGTGGCCTTACATCACTTATGATGTCATAAATAATGTATTTTATTGATAATTTGATTATACAGTATTTTATCGTATTTCACTATTCATCGAAAATTCAAGAATTTCAGAAAAATCCCAGAAGTTCACCATTACCATATTTCGATGTGTATAATTCAAAAATAATGTCCATTTTTTGAAAATAATTTTTTAAATATTATTAATTTAATTTTAAAATAAAAGCATACTTAATTCAAAAATTAACAATTCTAATTCTATAACTACTTCTATATCACAATGAAAAATTGACCAATATGATATTATCTTAAAGCCTTAATAAAATAAAATAATAACAAAATTTACTATTTATTAGGGTCATATTACTATTCATAAGGGTATGTTACTATTCACAAAAAAACACAAGTTGGTTCCAATAGACTCCAAATAACATACTGAACACAATTGTAGATGACCATTTTTCTAAATTCAAAACATATAAGCATTAAAATTGTGTTTAAAGGATACTTATAAATATCTAATTTAAATAAAATAATTTTTTTTAGAAAACCTTGGGGTGTTACATTATCCCCATCTTCTGTAAATTGCGTCCTCATAATTTTATTTACTTATTAAACAAATGAGGGTGACTTTCCCTCATAGCATTTTCAGACTCTCATGTTGCTTCTTCAACCATGTGGTTTCTCCAAAAAACCTTTACCTGATGGATTACTTTATTCTGCAATACATGTTCCCTTTGATCAAGAATCTGAACTGGTTTATCTTCATAAGAATGGTTCTCTTCCAACTGAACAACTTCTGGGCTAAAAACATGTGATGAATCTGGCACATTCTTTCTTAACATAGAAACATGAAAAACATTGTGCACCTGAGACAAACTCGGAGGCAAAGCTACTCGATATGCAACTGTTCCAACTTTCTCCAAGATTTCAAAAGGACCGATGAACCGTGGACTTAACTTCCCTTTCTTACCAAAATACATCACACTTTTTCAAGGAGAGATTTTAAGGAAACATGGTCACCTACCTCGAAAGAGAAGTCTTTCCTTCTGTTATCTACATAACTTTTTTGCCTACCCTGAGCTGTCCTCATGTGTTGCTGGATCATCTTCACTTTCTCAGCCACTTTTCCCACTAATTCTGGCCCCATCAACTTCATTTCACCAACTTCATCCCAAAACGCAAGAGTCTGACACTGCTTCTCATACAAAGACTCAAAAGGTGCCATCTGTATACTAGAATGAAAACAATTATTGTAATAAAACTAAACTAAAGAAATATTTTGATCCCAACTTCCCTGGTATTTCATTGAACAAGCTCGAAGCATATCCTCCAAAGTTTGAATTGTTCGTTCTGACTTCCCATCTGATTGAGGATGAAAAGTTGTACTGAAATTTAATTCTGTGCCCAACGAATTTTGAAGTCCCTTCCAAAAGTAATAAGTAAACCTGGGATCCCGATCAGATACAATGGAAAGATGAACTCCATGTAACCTGAAAATCTCCTTGAGGTACAATCGAGAAAGCTGATCCAAAGACATTGTATCTCAAATAGAAAGAAAATGTGCAGATTTTGTCAGCTGATTAACAATAACCCAAATAGCATTATTACCTCGATAATCCTTTGGTAGTCCTACAACAAAGTCTATGGATACATTCTCCCATTTCCACTTTGGCACTGTCAAAGGTTGAAACATCCCCTTCTGTAACTGCCTTTCTGCTTTAACCTGTTGACATGTCAAACATTTCATGGTAAAATCAGCAATATCTCTTTTCATTCCATCCCACCAATAATACTCCTGAAGGTCTCTGTAAATCTTAGTATTGCCAGGATGAATTAAAAATGGAGAACTATGAGCTTCACACAACAAATATTTCTTCAACTGAGAATCACTAGGCACACACAACCTTTTTCCAAATCTTAAAACCCAATCTTTATCAAGGTTAAATTCTAGAAGCTTACCCATTTTAACTAATTATACCTTTTTATGTAGCTCACGGTCTTCCTTCTGTGCTCGCTTAATTTTTTTTGACAATGAAGACTGCACTAAAACCTGAAACAAAACATATGTAGTCCCTACACTAATAAATTTTAAGCCAAAATTCATCAAATCATTAATCAAAGGATCATGTTCTAAACGTAACATGGTTAATGATACATGGTGTTTTCGACTCAAGGCATCTGCCACTTTGTTTGCTTTTCCAGGATGGCAATTGATCGTGCAATCATAATCCTTTATCAATTCAATCCAACTTCTCTGCCTCATGTTTAATTCCTTCTAAGTGAATATATACTTCAAACTTTTATGGTTAGTATATATTTGACATTTGGCTCCGTATAAATGATGCCTCCAAATTTTCAAATCAAAAACCACTACAGCCAATTCAAAATCATGTATGGGATAAATTAACTCATGAGGTTTTAGTTGTCTTGAAGCATAGGAAGTTACCTTATCATTCTGCATCAAAACACAACCAAGTCCCTTCAACAAATCATCATTGTAGATGACAAAATCACCATTTCAGGAAGGCAAGGCCAAAATTGGAGCATTTACCAATCTCGTCTTCAGTTCCTGAAAACAAACATCAAATTTTTATGTCAAAGAAATTTTAACCCCTTTTTGTGTTAACTTAGTTATCAGTCTAGATAATCGAGAAAAGTTCTTAACAAAACGTCAGTAATAACCTGCTAATCCGACAAAACTACGAATCTCTATTACATTTTTGGGTCTTGGACATTCATCAACCACTTTGGTTTTGGTAGGATCAACTGTTATTCCATCCTTATTTACAATGTTCCCAAGAAAATAAATCTATTACAACCAAAAATCACACTTGATGAATTTTCCATACAGTTTCTTTTCTTTTAAGGTTTGTAAAACAACCCTTAGATGTTTTTCATGCTCCTTTTTATTCTTAGAAAATACCAGAATGTCATCAATAAACACAACCACAAACTTATCCAAGAACTCATGAAATAATCTATTCATAAGATTCATGAATACAGCAGGTGAATTAGTTAACCCAAAGAGCATAATAACAAATTCATAATTCCCATATCTAGTACTAAAGGCTATTTTTGAGATGTCATCCTCCTTCACCTTCAGTTGATGGTATTCGGATCTCAAGTAAATCTTGGAAAAGTACTGAGTTCCCTAAAGCTAATCAAACAAGTCATCAATATAAGGAAAAGGATACTTGTTTTTAATAGTGAAGTTATTCAAAGCTCTATAATCAATGAAAAGTCTCATGGAACCATAATTATTTTTAACAAAAAAACAGGTGCTCCCCATTGGAAGTGCTAGGACGAATGAAGCCTTTATCAAGAAAATATTGCAACTGATTTTTCAATTCAAGAAGTTCCATTTGAGCCATACTATATGGGGGTTTTGAAATCATCATAGCATCAGGAACAAAGTCAATTGTGAATTCAACTTCCTGTACAGGTATGACACCAGGTAACTCATCGAAAAAAACATCAAGGTATTCATTTACCACTGGAACATCATTAATTGGAACAGTTCCCTTGTTTTAAACAAGATGAGCAAGATAAATTTCATTTCCATCTTTCAATAGTTTCTTAGATTCCTGATATGTTATCAATTTTATTGGTTCTTTCTTGTATACAAACTGAAAATATTTCTGAAAAACAACTTCTTTAGCTCTACAGTCAATCTTAGCATGATAAACAGAAAGCCAATCCATTCCCAGAATAACATCAAACTCGACTAAGGTTAAAGCAACAAGGTTTGTAGGTAAAGTCTTTCCACATACCACAATAGAAAGATTATTATCATTCCTTTTTTCTATAATATTCCCCCTAGTGTTTTAACAACAAGTTATGGTCTCATTTTTTGAGGTGATATTTTCAATTTACTCGAAAATTTCTCATAGATGAAGGAATGTGTATACCCCGTATAAAAAAACTTTAGAAATATATAAGTGAAAAAACAAAGTACCTGATACAAATTCATTGGATGGTCCGACGTCTGCTGAGGTGGTAACAAAGGATCTCACTACACCTTTTGGCTTGTAGTCTGGATTCTTTGCATCATTCGGATCTCTCTTTGGGTAGGCATTTACAAAATGACCCATCTCACCAAATTTAAAACACTTAATAGTTGCTTATCATGATTAGTCTTAGGATCATTTTCATTACAATCTCGGGCCATATGTCCAAACTTACAACATTTAAAACACTTCCTAGTTTTGATAAGACATTCCCCAGGGTGCTTCATGCCACACTTTTCACAAACTGGAAACTGGATTTTCTTACCATCAAATTTCTTTGGTTGATTCTTACCCATCACTTTCCACCTAGACCTCTTCTTCTCATTGTTTCCATAATGCATGTGATCATCAAAAAACTCCATTTCTACCCTCTCAGCACATCAGACAAGTTTCTTATAAATTTTTAATTCATGGGAGGCCAACGCCCTTCGATACCTTGGCTTCAGTCCTGAGTAAAAGTAGTTGATTTTGATATCAAGATCCAAAATAATATTTGGAGCATACCTCGCCAGTCAAGTGAATTTCGCTTCATACACAGCCACTAAATCTTCCTCCTTCTGTTTCGATTCAAGGAATTGCTTCTCTATCCTAAGTCGCACCACCTTAGGAAAATATTTTTCAAGGAAAAGACTTTTAAATTCATCCCACTCTAAGGCATCAAAATCCTCTCTACCCCTGATATTACTTACCATTTACCACCACTGATCAGATTCACCTTCAAAATGATAAATGGAAAGACTTACCTTTTGATTGTCTGAACATCCCATAACATTGAATATCTTTCCAAGGGATTTTATCCATCATTCAACTACTACTGGGCCAGAAGATCCATTGAAAGAAGGAGGGTGTTGTCTCAAAAAATGTTCCACTACTATCATGTTCCATTGTAATGCCTCTATTTTTTTCTCTTGAATGGATTCCACCACAATTTATTTCTTGCACTAGCTGATCCATAACTATCACAAACTGATCGGTTCCAATCCCTTACATTCTGGGCTGCAAATTCGAAAGGATGTCTTTCTGTCGGTGCCTCCACTCTTCAGCTTCTCTATTTATTTTGCGGACAACTATTCTGAAAAAACATATCTTAGATGAAGCAATATGGTAATATTTAAATTCTATAACATTTTAAATTAATGATACAGTACAAAAACATTTATGTTATTCTTTTAACATCATCTTAACCACTAAAGTTATCTAAACCATCATATGATACCAACTATAAGGACCTGACCTTATTACATACATAATCTTGAATTTATTCAAGAAAACACTTACTTTTAAATTGAGGATCTTTTCAAGTTTATAGCTTTAGAGAATTCGGACATAATACATTCATAACATTACACATTGTTACTGAGTGGATACCAAGCATTAAAACTTAATCACGACTCTTTGACAATTCTTTAACATTTAACATGGCTTCCTTCTTTTTCTTACTCATCCATTAACCTGGGAAAATCATTTAAAAACTTGGGATGAGCACAGAATCTCAATAAGGGATGAAAAATAAGGAAAGAGCACATTAGTCCATGAATACTTGTAACGTATGAAGTCATTTTCAAATACATACTTATCACCCATATATATATACACTTACTTTGTGAAACATGATATCTTCAAAATATGTAAGAACATAATTATAACCATAAAGGTGTCTTAGGTCATTACTTACATAATCTTGTAACCCTCTCAGCTACCTTATAATTTGTAACCCTCACATCTACATTACAATTTGTGTATTCATCGCAGTTACACTTGGAGTAGCCATATGGACAACCTCCAACTTACACATACCCAGTGAATTGGAGGGAGATACAGGTCCCACCCTTCATCATAAACAATGCCCAAGAACCAGAACATAATCATACAACATGAATAATAGCATAAAAACATTTCTTTTTAATTTTTTAAAACAGAATTTTAAAAGAGGATTTAAAAAAAAATCCCCTTACATAAATCATATAATTGAAGAGAGACTTAATAGAGTAGATGGAATATGTATATATATAGTAAATAGACATATTTAAACATAATATAAACAAAATCCATCACACAAACAATTTTAATACCACATAAATAACGAAGTAGAAGGTTAACCTAAAGAATGGAAATCTGGTTAAGAATTCCCTTACCTCAGGATTGTCTTACTTAAAACTTGTTTGAACTTCCTGTATAATGGTTAAAAGAGTGTTATTAGTATTTTACAGAAACATTTTCATGTTTATAACATCTTATGTGGTCATTTCATAACCTCATTTAACCCCTTAATTGTTAGTACTTTATTCCTTACATTGTTTTGGGTGAGTTCTTTACATGATTTTCATGATCGGTTCATGATGAATCGTTCTTGTCGATTGGAAGTGAAACTACAGAATTTTAATGCAAAATTATTTACATATTTATAGTACCATAATTTACACCATTTATCATTTTGATGTTTTATATGAGGATGATTCATAAGTTAAAATAGTGTATTTTACTGAAAATTTGATTATACGGTATTTTATCGTATTTCACTATTAATCGAAAATTAAAGAATTTCAGAAAAATTAAAAAAATTCACAATAACCATTTTTAGACATTTAGAATTAAAAAATGAATTCCATTTTTTTAAAATAATTTTCTAAATATTATTAATTTAGTTTTTAAATAAAACATACCTAATTCAAAAATTAACAATTCTAATTATGTAACTACTTCTATATCACAATGAAAAATTAACCAAGATGATATTATCTTAAATCCTTAATAAAATAAAATAATAATATAATTTACTATTTATTAGGGTCATATTACTATTCATATTACTATTCATAAGGGTATGTTACTATTCACCAAAAAAACAAGTTGGTTCCAATAGACTCCAAATAACATACTGAACACAAATGTAGATGACCATTTTTTGAAATTAAAAACATATAAGCAGTAAAATTATGTTTAAAGGCTACTAATAAATATATAATTTAAACAAAATAATTTATTTTTGGAAAACCTTGGGTGTTACATGAACAATTCAAATGTGTGACAAACCAACAATGTGATGTTTCAAAGTGGTGAGACGATCACAATGGTGAGTCAATTACAACGACGTTTCACCGAACATTGTGTCATGTAACGGTGTGTCACCCAACTGTGTGTCATGCAATAGTGTGTCACCCAACCCAAAAATAAATTTAATCAAATTTGATCATTCCTAATTCATGTTTGACATAGTTTATTCTATCATAATTTAAGGGATTAGTAAAAATATTAGCTAATTGATGTTTTGTACTAATAAATTCAAGAGAGATATCACCCTTTTGAAAAAGATCTCTCAAAAAGTGATGTCTTATATCAATGTACTTTGACCTAGAATGTGACACTGGATTATTAGAAATATTTATAGCACTTTTGTTACCACAATTTATGGGGAAATATTAGAATTGATATCCATAGTCTTGTAAAGTGTATTTCATCCACAAAATTAGTGCATAGTAACTACCAACAGCTATGTATTCATCTTTAGCTGTAGACAATGCAATAAAATTTTGTTACTTACTACACCATGAAACTATAGACTTTCCCAAAAAGTGACATGTTCCAGAGATGTTTTCTCTATTTAAACTTACATCCACCAAAATCAGAATCAGAATAACTAACTATATCAAATGTTTGTCCTCTAGGGTAAAACAATCCAAAATTGGTTGTATACTTGACGTATTTGAAAATTCTTTTCACAGTATTTAAGTGTGACTCCTTTGTATTTTCTTGAAAATGAGCACACATACATATACTAAACATAATATCAGTTCGGCTAGTAGCCAAGTAGAGAAGAATTTCAATCATACCTCTATAACTAGTTTGATCCACTGGTTTCTTACTTTCATCACGATCCAACTTACAGGTGGTAATCATAGAAGTATCACTACTCTTAGTGCTATCTAAGTTAAAATTTTTTAAAATATATTTTGTATATTTACTTTGATTTAAAATAATTCCTTCTTTATTTTGAAAGATTTGAAATCCAAGGAAGTACTTAAGTTCACCCATCAAAATCATTTCAAACTCATTTTGCATCATTTTTGAAAAATCAGTACAAAGAGAATTTCTTTAAGATCCAAAGATAATATCATCTACATAAATTTGAATAACTAAAACATCCTTTGAAATTAGTTTAAAAAAAAGGGTAGGATCAACTATACCTTTTGAAAAACCTTTTTAAATAAGAAAATTGTTGAGGCTATCATACCAAGCTCGAAGATCCTATTTCAAACTATATAAACCTTTAAATGATTTGAAAACTTGATTTTGGAAAATGAGGATTTTAAAAACTAGGGGTTTTTTCAACAAAAACATCCTCATATATAAAATCATAGAATAATTCACTCTTAACATCCATTTGATAAAGTTTTAAATCTAAATGAGCTGCATAATCAAGCAGGATTCTAATGGATTAAAATCTAGAAACTGGTGAAAATGTTTCCTCATAGTTTATACCTTCTTCTTGACTATAACCTAGTGCAATAAGTCTTGTCTTGCTTCTAACTATTGTACCTGACTCATCTATCTTGTTCCTAAACACCCATTTAGTTCCTATTATTAAGGTGTCCTTGGGTCTATCAACAAGTTTCCACATTTTGTTTCTTTCAAATTGATTTAATTATTCTTGCATTTCCATCACCCAGAATTCATTATTAATGGATTCATTGATGTTCTTAGGTTCAAGCTGAGATAAGAATGCTTGATGTTCAACCTGATTTCTAAGAGAAGATCTTATCTGTGCACCTCTATCTAGGTCTCATAAAACATCATCTAAGAGGTGATACTTAAGGGTTCTAAAATCTCTAGAAAAAGAAGGGATGGTCACTTCTGTATTTTCTACAGGTTCAGGTTCAGGAAGTTCTGAAAATTTTACAGAAATGGATGATTTTTTTGATTGTTTAACAACAGAATCTAAAGGTTTATAATTTAAGTACAAATAAGATGAATCATCCTCAATATTTCCTAGTGAGGTCTTAGGATCATGTGGATATGTCTCATCAAATTTACAAGAATAGATTCTTCCACAATTTTGGTTCTTGTATTAAAAACTCTATAGGCTTTACTGGAAATTAAATAACCTAGAAAAATTCTTTCATCGCATTTGGAGGAAATTTTTTTAAGACTATCCTTAGTGTTAATAATAAATACTTTGCAACCAAAAACTCTAAATTAATTAACCTTAGGCTTCTTATTATTCCAAAGCTCATAATGAGTATTCTTCAAAATAGTTCTAATTAACACTCTATTTATGATGTAGCAAGATATATTCACAGCCTATGCCTAGAAATATATAGATAATTCATACTCATTTAACATAGTCCGAGAAATTTCTTAAAGAGTTATACTCCTTATTTCTACAACTCCATTCTATTGAGGGGTTCTAGTAGCTGAGAATTTGTGAGTGTAGCCATTTTATGAGCAAAAAGATTCAAAATCTTGATTTTCAAACTCATGGCTATGGTCACATCTTAAGATCTTAATTATAAGTCGACATAGGTTCTCTACAAATCTAGCAAACTTGGTGAAATAAGAACAAACTTCACTCTTTTGAGCTAAAAATAATGTCCAAGTATACCTAGAAAATTAATCTACTAGTACATAGACATAGTAATTCCCTTTTAAACTAGAAACTCCAGATGGTCTAAATAAATTAATATGAAACAACTCAAGAGATTTAGAAGTTGACACTTCTTTATTTAATTTTAAAGAAACTTTATGCTATTTCCCTTTTTGATAAGGGTTACAGACTTTATCACTTGGGAACTCAAGTCTTGGTAGATACTTGACTAACAATTTCCTAATAAGCTTCTTAAGTTAGAGAATGTTGCAGTGTCCTAGTATCATATTCCAAAGCAAATATTCTTTGTGAAAAACACTCAAGCAAGAAATATTTTGATAAATTAAAGAATTTAGATTAACAATATAAAAATTATCATTCCTTAAAGAAATAAAAATTAAAGCATTATTAGAATCATAAACATTGCAAGAATCATTCTCAAATATGACATAAAAACCATCATCATATAACTGTGAAATACTAAGTAGGTTATATATCAAACCATCAACAAATAATACTTAAGAAATTAAGACAAAATTATTGTTACCAATTTGGACAAGGCTGATGATTTTCCCTTTTACATTATCACCAAATGTGACATGACCACCATCAACATTAATGAGGCACTTGAAGAAAGAATAATCTAGTATAATATGTCTTGAACATCCACTGTCCAAGTATTACATAATCTTACAGGAATTCTTGAAAAAGTTTTCCTTCAAAACATAATTTATACAAGGAATGACTTTGATACCCATATTTGTTTGGGTCTAGAGAAGTTAGTAATTAAATATATAGGAACCCAAATTTTTTTGATAGGTTTACTATAAATAGATTAAATAATTTTTGAAATAAATACTTTTTTGATTACTCTAGAAAAATATGTATTAATAGAACTTTCAGGTTTTGAGTTAGGAACAAAAGTACTTTTTACTACTCTCCTCTCTCCAGGTTGATATCCTAGACCTGTAACATATTTAGGTGCAATTTTTTTTACTAAAATTTGTGTGAGATTTTCTCTACCATTAGTGAATTTTTCCAAGTCTTTCTTTAGTTTCTCATTTGAAAGTTTAAGCTCAGTAATCTATTTCAACATTTAATCATTATTTTCATTTTAAAAAGACATATCAGATTTAATGTTTGCGGAAAAAAGCATGTTGTCTCTTAAAAAATTTGTACTTATACTTAAGTTCATTAAAAGTATCTCCCATCATACTATAGTATTCCAACATCTCTTATTTAGTTATATCATCATTATATTGTTTGTTTTCATAATTATCAAAAATATGTACATATGATGCAGTAGGTACCTCTGTGATTTCTTTCATAAAGAACATATTGGATCTATCAGATTTTTCTTTAGGAGTAGAGTTAGAATCACTAAAACTGTTCTAAGAATCACTCCATGTTTCCTTCATTTATTTCTTGTAACTTCAATTTTTTCATCATATCTCTTTTTTTACTTTAAATTTGGACATTCATCTTTCACATGTATTTTCCTTTTGCACTCATAATAGGTGACTTCATTGTCATCCTTCTTCCAGTCTCTTTTCCAATTGCCTTTAGTGTCATATTTATATTTATTGTTTGTCTTTTTGGAAAAAAATTTCTTTATTTAAAATTTCTTGAATCTTCTAAACAGATGGTTCATCTCTTCATCACTATCAGAAGGTGACTCACTATCACTTGTACAAGCAGCTTGAATTTTCTCCTTTTCCTTTTGTTTAGATGCAGTAGTCTTAAAGGCTACAGATTTTCCATTTGACTATTCATCATCTTCTCGGTTGACCTTTGACTCTTCTTCATACATTATCAGTTTACCAATCAACTCTTTGACAGATATCTTGTTGATATCATATGATTCTCTAATTTACAAAGATGTGAATCCCCATATTTTAGGTAAACATCTAAGCAGCCTCATGATTTGGCCTTTTTCAGATACAAGATTCCCAAGTGAGCTCACTGTGTTCACAATCTCATTGAACCTGAGGAACATGTCAGAAATAAGTTCTTCAGTATTCATCTTAAAGTTGTGATACTTAATTGTGTATGTATTAAGTCTCATCTCCTTAAAATTAGTCATTCCTTCATGTGAAATAGATAAAGTATCCAAAATTTCATATGTAGTTTTATAGGCATATATTTTATTATAATTTTTATCTTTTAAAGCACAGTAAAGGGAATTCATTGCTTTAAAATTATTATTGTAAAAAAGCATAGTAGCATCATCCCAATCCTTTCTAGTGGTATCAGGTATAACATATTTATCTTCTATAGCAGTCCAAATTTCTAAACTCATACTCTCTACATGCATTTTCATTTTGATTTTCCATTGAGCATAATTATTACCATTGAAAAAGGGAGTTCAATTGGTCATTATTACTTACATAAGTATTTACATATTTCCAGTACCATAATTTATACCATTTATCATTTTGATGTTTTATATGAGGATGATTCATAAGTTAAATCATTAATGATGTTCGTTTAGATAATTTTAGTGGTTCTCTGGTAATAACAACCTCATTTTGTTTTATAAATTAAAACCATGTGTACAAAAGACATCCAAAACCATGGATGAGACATAATACATATATTATAACCTGGTTAAACTATAAAAATGGTTTCATGACTATACATGAAATAATTAATGGAAATTGAAATCACATCGTCCACGATGTCGGTAATTTGACACATCACAGACAATGTTTTTATTCCTTAAATAAGTGGGAGAGGATAAGAATAATGATGAGAAATTTTCCATAAACATGAGAACATCCAGAATATAAAATATTATATATCTTTCATGCCTCTTGGTTAAGAGGAGTTGAGGAAATAAGAAGAAAATAAAGTAATCTTAAAATAAAAGAAAACTTGATAAATTTCTCACGAAAATTCAGCAGCCTCATGACATCTCTTAAAATTTCATAAAAACAAGATTGATGAGAGGAAAGGGGATATCTCATCATTAATACATAATATGGACAGTGAGGGGGAATATTTAATGAAATATCCCAACACAACCCAAAGGTAATGGAAGAGAATAACATAAAATGAAAGAAAGAAAAAGAAAATAAAAGGGGATGTTTACCTCTTGATCTCTTCTCCTTGAGATCCTTCTTAAGGGATTTGGTTTTGGTATTTTGGTGATACCAGCACCACTAGAAAGTGGGGAAGATCCTTGGGATGATTATTGTACAGAACTTAGGTATGTATAAAGTCTTGATAGGTGTGGGAAGAAGAGGGGAGTGAGGGTGGTATTTATAGTGGAGGAGAGGGGGTATTTTTCATTATTTTAATCATTATTATAATATTTTGCTCAATACTATGAATAATCTTAATCAATGTGACCCCAAATAGTAATAATGGCATGTGAGTTCGAACCAAGTGTCCTTACATCACTTATGATGTCATAAATAGTGTATTTTATTGATAATTTGATTATACGGTATTTTATCGTATTTCACTATTCATCAAAAATTCAAGAATTTCAGAAAAATCCCAAAAGTTCACAATAAACATTTTTCAATGTGTATAATTCAAAAATAATTTCCATTTTTTGAAAATAATTTTCTAAATATTATTAATTTAATTTTTAAATAAAAACATACTTAATTCAAAAATTAACAATTCTAATTCTATAACTACTTCTATATCACAATGAAAAATTGACCAATATGATATTATCTTAAAGCCTTAATAAAATAAAATAATAAGAAAATTTACTATTTATTAGGGTCATATTAATATTCATATTACTATTCATAAGGGTATGTTACTATTCACAAAAAACACAAGTTGGTTCCAATAGACTCCAAATAACATACTGAACACAATTGTAGATGACCATTTTTCTAAATTCAAAACATATAAGCATTAAAATTGTGTTTAAAGGATACTTATAAATATCTAATTTAAATAAACTAATTTATTTTTAGAAAACCTTGGGGTGTTACATTATCCCCACCTTCTGGAAATTGCATCCTCGTAATTTTATTTACTTATTAAAGAAGTGAGGGTAACTTTCCCTCATAGCATTTTCAGACTCTCATGTTGCTTCTTCAACCATGTGGTTTCTCCAAAACACCTTTACCTGATGGATTACTTTATTCTGCAATACGTGTTCCCTTTGATCAAGAATCTGAACTTGTTTATCTTCATAAGAATGGTTCTCTTCCAACTGAACATCTTCTGGGCTGAAAACATGTGATGAATCTGGCACATACTTTCTTAACATAGAAACATGAAAAACATTGTGCACCTGAGACAAACTCAGAGGCAAAGCTACTCGGTATGCAACTGTTCCAACTTTCTCTAAGATTTCAAAAGGACCGATGAACTGTGGACTTAACCTTCCTTTCTTACCAAAACACATCACACTTTTTCAAGGAGAGATTTTAAGGAAAACATGGTCACCTACCTCGAAAGAGAAGTCTTTCCTTATGTTATCTACATAACTTTTTTTCCTACTCTGAGATATCCTCATGTGTTGCTGGATCATATTCACTTTCTCAGCCACTTTTTCCTCTAATTCTGGCCCCATCAACTTCATTTCACCAACTTCATCCCAAAACGTAAGAGTCTGACACCGCTTCTCATACAAAGACTCAAAAGGTGCCATCTGTATACTAGAATGAAAATTATTATTGTAAGAAAACTCAACAAAAGAAATATGTTGATACCAACTTCCCTGGTATTTCATCGAACAAGCTCGAAGCATATCTGCCAAAGTTTGAATTGTTCATTCTGACTTCCCATCTGATTGAGGATGAAAAGTTGTACTGAAATTTAATTCTGTGCCCAACAAATTTTGAAGTCCCTTCCAAAAGTAATAATTAAACCGGGGATCCCGATCAGATCAAATGGAAAGATGAACTCCATGTAACCTGACAATATCCTTGAGGTACAGTCGAGAAAGCTGATCCAAAGACATTGTATCTCAAATAGAAAGAAAATGTGCAGATTTTGTCAGCTGATTAACAATAACCCAAATAGCATTATTACCTCGAGAATCCTTTGGTAGTCCTACAACAAAGTCTATGGATACATTCTCCCATTTCCACTTTGGCACTGTCAAAGGCTGAAACATCCCCTTCAGTAACTGCCTTTCTGCTTTAAACTGTTGACATGTCAAACATTTCATGGTAAAATCAGCAATATCTCTTTTCATTCCATCCCACCAATAATACTCCCGAAGGTATCTGTACATCTTAGTATAGCCAGGATGAATTAAAAATGGAGAACTATAAGCTTCACACAACAAATATTTCTTAAACTGAGAATCACTAGGCACACACAACCTTTTTCCAAATCTTAAAACCCAATCTTTATCAAGGTCAAATTCTAGAAGCTTACCCATTTTAACCAATTATACCTTTTTATGTAGCTCATGGTCTTCCTTCTGTGCTCGCTTAATTTTGTTTGACAATGAATACTGCACTGAAACCTGAAACAAAACATATGTAGTCCCTACACCAATAAATTTTAAGCCAAAATTCATCAAATCATTAATCAAAGGATCATGTTCTAAACGTAACGTGGTTAATGATACATGGTGTTTTCGACTCAAGGAATCTGCCACTTTGTTTGCTTTTCCAGGATGGCAATTGATCATGAAATCATAATCCTTTATCAGTTCAATCCAACTTCTCTGCCTCATGTTTAATTCCTTCTAAGTGAATATATACTTCAAACTTTTATGGTCAGTATATATTTGACATTTGGATCCGTATAAATGATGCCTCCAAATTTTCAAATCAAAAACCACTGCTGCCAATTCAAAATCATGTATGGGATAAATTAATTCATGAGGTCTTAGTTGTCTTGAAGCATAGGAAATTACCTTATCATTCTGCATCAAAACACAACCAAGTCCCTTCAAAAAATCATCACTGTAGATGACAAAATCACCATTTCAGGAAGGCAAGGCCAAAATTGGAGCATTTACCAATCTCCTCTTCAGTTCCTGAAATCAAACATCACATTATTATGTCAAAGAAATTTTAACCCCTTTTTGTGTTAACTTAGTTATCAGTCTAGATAATCGAGAAAAGTTCTTAACAAAACGTCAGTAATAACCTACTAATCCGACAAAACTATGAATCTCTGTTACATTTTTGGGTCTTTTCCATTCATCAACCACTTTGGTTTTGGCAGGATCAACTGTTATTCCATCCTTATTTACAATGTTCCCAAGAAAAGAAATCTATTACAACCAAAAATCACACTTGATGAATTTTCCATACAGTTTCTTTTCTTTTAAGGTTTTTAAAATAACCCTTAGATGTTTTTCATGCTCCTCTTTATTCTTAGAAAATACCAGAATGTTATCAATAAACACAACCACAAACTTATCAAAGAACTCATGAAATACTCTATTCATAAGATTAATGAATACAACAGGTGAATTAGTTAACCCAAAGAGAATAACAACAAATTCATAATTCCTATATCTAGTACTAAAGGCTATTTTTGAGATTTCATCCTCTTTCACCTTCAGTTGATGGTATTCAGATCTCAAGTCAATCTTGGAAAAGTACTGAGTTCCCTAAATCTGATCAAACAAGTCATAAATATAAGGCAAAGGATACTTGTTTTTAATAGTGAAGTTATTCAAAGCTCTATAATCAATGTAAAGTCTCATGGAACCATAATTATTTTTAACAAAAAAACAAGTTCTCCCCATGGTGAAGTGCTAGGACGAATGAAGCCTTTATCAAGAAAATCCTTCAACTGATTTTTCAATTCAAGAAGTTCCATTTGAGCCATACTATATGGGGGTTTTGAAATCAACATAGCATCAGGAACAAATTCAATTGTGAATTTGACTTCCTGATCAGGTATGACACCAGGTAACTCATCAAAAAAACATCAAGGTATTCATTTACCACTGGAACATCATTAATTGGAACAGTTCCATTGTTTTCAACAAGATGAGCAAGATAAATTTCATTTCCATCTTTCAATAGTTTCTTAGATTCCTGATATGTTATCAATTGTATGGGTTCTTTCTTGTATACAAACTGAAAATATTTCTGAAAAAAAACTTCTTTAGCTCTACATTCAATCTTAGCATGATAAACAGAAAGCCAATCCATTCCCAGAATAACATCAAACTCGACTAAGGTTAAAGTAACAAGGTTTGTAGGTAAAGTCCTTCCACAGACCACAATAGAAAGATTCTTATAATTCCTCTTTTCTATAATATTCCCCCTGGTGTTTTAACAACAAGTTATGGTCTCATTTTTGGAGGTGATATTTCCAATTTACCCGAAAATTTCTCATAGATGAAGGAATGTGTATACCCCGTATCAAAAAAAAAACTTTAGAAAAATATGAGTGAACAAACAAAGTACCTGATACAAATTCATTGGATGGTCCGACGTCTGCTGAGGTGGTAACAAAGGATCTCACTACACCTTTTGGCTTGTAGTCTGGCTTCTTTGCATCATTCGGATCTCTCTTTGGGTAGGCATTTGCATAATGACCCATCTCACCAAATTTAAAACACTTTATAGTTGCTTATCAGGATTAGTATTATGATCATTTTCATTACAATCTTGGGCCATATGTCCAAACTTACCACATTTAAAACACTTCCCAGTTTTGATAAGACATTCCCCAGGGTGCTTCATGCCACACTTTTCACAAACTGGAAACTGGATTTTCTTACCATCAGATTTCTTTGGTTGATTCTTACCCATCACTTTCCACCTAGACCTCTTCTTCTCATTATTTCCAAAATGCACGTGATCATCAAAAAACTCCATTTCTACCCTCTCAGCACATCAGACAAGTTTCTTATAACTTTTGACTTCATGGGAGGACAACGCCCTTCGATACCTTGGCTTCAGTCCTGAGTAAAAGCAGTTGATTTTGATATCAAGATCCAAAATAAGATTTGGAGCATACCTCTCTAGTCAGGTGAATTTCGCTTCATACACAGCCACTAAATCTTCCTCCTTCTATTTCAATTCAAGTAATTTCTTCTCTATCCTAAGTCACACCACCTTAGGAAAATATTTTTCAAGGAAAAAACTTTTAAATTCGTCCCACTCTAAGGCATCAAAATCCTCTCTACCCCTGATATTACTTACCATTTACCACCACTGATCAGATTCACCTTCAAAATGATAAATAGAAAGACTTACCTTTTGATTGTCTGTACATCCCATAACATCAAATATCTTTCCAAGGGATTTGATCCATCATTCAACTACTAGTGGGTCAGAGGATCCATTGAAAGCAGGAGGGTGTTGTCTAAAAAAATGTTCCACTACTGTCATGTTCCATTGTGGTGCCTCTATTTTTTCTCTTGAATGGATTCCACCACTATTTATTTCCTGCGCTAGCTGATCCATAACTATCACAAACTGATCGGTTCCAATCCCTTCCATTCTGGGATGCAAATTCGAAAGGATGTCGTTCTGTCGGTGCCTCCACTCTTCAGCTTCTCTATTTCTTTTGCGGACAACTATTCTGAAAAAAATATCTTAGATGAAGCAATATAGTAATATTTAAATTCTATAACATTTTAAATTAATGATACAGTATAAAAACATTTATGGTATTCTTTTAACATCATCTTAACCACTAAATTTATCTAAACCATCATATGATACCAACTATAAGGACCTGAACTTATTACATACATAATCTTGAATTTATTCAAGAAAACACTTACTTTTAAATTGAGGATCTTTTCAAGTTTATAGCTTTAGATAATTGGGACATAATACATTCATAACATTACACATTGTTACTGAGTGGATACCAAGCATTAAAACTTAAACACGACTCTTTGAAAATTATTTAACATTTAACATGGATTCCTTCTTTTTATTACTCATCCATTAATCTGGGAAAATCATTTAAAAACTTTGGATGAGCACAAAAGCTCAATAAGGGATGAAAAATAAGGAAAGATCACATTAGTCCATGAATACTTGTAACGTATGAAGTCATTTTCAAATACATACTTATCACCCATATATATATATACACTTAATTTGTGAAACATGATATCTTCAAAATATGTAAGAACATAAGTATAAACATAAAGGTATCTTAGGTCATTACTTACATAATCTTGTAACCCTCTCAGCTACCTTATAATTTGTAACCCTCGCATCTACATTACAATTTGTGTATTCATCGTAGTTACACTTGGAGTAGCCATATGGCCGACCTACAACTTACACATAACCAATGAATTGGAGGGAGATACAGGTCCCACCCTTCATCATAAAAAATTCCCAAGAACTATAACATAATCATACAACATGAATAATAGCATAAAAACATTGATTTTGAATTTTGTAAAACAGAATTTTAAAAGAGGATTTTAAAAGAAAACCCCCTTACATAAATCATATAATTGAAGAGAGACTTAATAGAGTGGATGTAATATGTATATATAATGTAAATAGACATAATTAAACATAATATGAACAAAATCCATCACACAAAAAATTTTAATACCACATAAATAACGAAGTAGAAGGTTAACCCAAAGATTGGAAATCGGGTTAAGAATTCTCTTACCTCAGGCTTGTCTTACTTAAAACTTGTTTAAAATTCATGTATAATGATTAAAAGAGTGTAATTAGTATTTTATATAAACATTTTCATGTTTATAACATCTTATGTGGTCATTTCATAATCTCATTTCACCCCTTAATTGTTAGTACTTTGTTCCTTGCATTGTTTTGGGTGAGTTCTTTACATGATTTTCATGATCGGTTCATGATGAATCGTTCTTGTCGATTGGAAATGAAAATCTATAATTGGAATGGAAAAGTATTTATATATTACCAGTACCATAATTTATACCATTTATGATTTTGATGTTTTATATTAGGACGATTCATAAGTTAAAACATTAATGATGTTCGTTTAGATCATTTTAGTGGTTCTCTGATAATATCAACCTCATTTTATTTTATAAATTAAATTCATGTGTAAAAAATACATCCAGAACCATATATGAGACATAATACATATATTATAACCTGTATCAACCATAAAAATTGTTTCATGACTATACTTGAAATAATTAATGGAAATTGAAATCACATTGTCCACGATGTTGGTAATTCGACACATCACAGACAATGTTTTTATTCCTTAAATAAGTGGGAGAGGAGAAGAATAATGATGAGGAATTTTACAAAAACATGAGAACATACAAAATATAAAAATATTATAGATATTTCATGCGTCTTGGTTAATATGAGGTGAGTAAAGAAGAATAAAATATAGTAATCTTAAAATAAAAGAAAACTTGATAAATTTCTCACGAAAATTCGGCAGCCTCACGACATCTCTTAAAATTTCATAAAAACAAGATTGATGAGAGGAAGAAGATATCTCCTAATTAATACATCATATGGACAGTAAGGGGGAATATTTAATGAAATATCCCAAAACAAGTCAAAGGGAATGGAAGAGAATAACATAAAATGAAAGAAAAGAAAGAAAATAAAAGAGGATGTTTACCTCTTGATCTCTTCTCCTTGAGATCCTTCTTAAGGGATTTGTTTTTGGTCTTTTGGTGAGACCAAAAGATCTAGGAAATGGGGAAGAGCCTTGGGAGGAGTATTGGGCAGAACTTAGGTATGTCTCAAGGGTTGATAGGTGTGGGAAGAAGATGGGAGTGAGGGTGGTATTTATAGTGGAGGAGAGGGGGTATTTTTCATTATTTTAATCATTATTATAATATTTTTCTCAAGACTATGAATAATCTTAATTAATGTGACCAAAAATACTAATACTGGAATGTGATTTTGAAAAAATTGGCCTTACATCACTTATGATGTCATAAATAGTGTATTTTACTGAAAATTTGATTATACGGTATTTTATCGTATTTCACTATTAATCGAAAATTCAAGAATTTCAGAAAAATTACAAAAATTCACAATAACCATTTTTAGACATTTAGAATTAAAAAATGAAGTCCATTTTTTTAAAATAATTTTTAAAAATATTATTAATTTAGTTTTTAAATTAAAGCACACCTAATTCAAAAATTAACAATTCTAATTATGTAACTACTTCTATATCACAATGAAAAATTAACCAAGATGATATTATCATAAATCCTTAATAAAATAAAATAATAATATAATTTACTATTTATTAGGGTCATATTACTATTCATATTACTATTCATAAGGGTATGTTACTATTCACCAAAAAACAAGTTGGTTCCAATAGACTCCAAATAACATACTGAACACAACTGTAGATGACCATTTTTTGAAATTCAAAACATATAAGCAGTAAAATTATGTTTAAAGGATACTTATAAATTTATAGTTTAAACAAAATAATTTATTTTTGGAAAACCTTGGGTGTTACATGAACAATTCAACTGTGTGACAAACCAACAATGTGATGTTTCAAAGTGGTGAGACGATCACAATGGTGAGTCAATTACAGCGACGTTTTACCCAACATTGTGTCATGCAACGGTGTGTCACCCAACTGTGTGTCATGCAATAGTGTGTCACCCAACCCAAAAATAAATTTAATCAAATTTGATCATTCCTAATTCATGTTTGACATAGTTTATTCTATCAGAATTTAAGGGCTTAGTAAAAATATTAGCTAATTGATGTTCTGTACTAATAAATTCAAGAGAGATATCACCCTTTTGAAAAAGATCTCTCAAAAGTGATGTCTTATATAAATGTACTTTGACGTAGAATGTGACACTGGATTCTTAGAAATATTTATAGAACTTGTGTTACCACAATTTATGGGGAAATATCAGAATTGATATCCATAGTCTTGTAAAGTGTATTTCATCCACAAAATTAGTGCATAGTAACTACCAACAACTATGTATTCATCTTTAGCTGTAGACAATGCAATAAAATTTTGTTACTTACTACACCACGAAACTAGAGACTTTCCCAAAAAGTGACATGTTCCAGAGATGTTTTCTCTATTTAAACTTACATCCACCAAAATCAGAATCAGAATAACTAACTATATCAAATGTTTGTCCTCTAGGGTAAAACAATCCAAAATTGGTTGTATACTTGACGTATTTGAAAATTATTTTCATAGTATTTAAGTGTGACTCCTTTTTATTTTCTTGAAAATGAGCACACATACATACACTAAACATAATATCAGTTCGGCTAGTAGCCAAGTAGAGAAGAATTTCAATCATACCTCTATAACTAGTTTGATCCACTGCTTTCTTACTTTCATCACGATCCAACTTACAGGTGGTAATCATAGAAGTATCACTACTCTTAGTGCTATCTAAGTTAAAATGTTTTAAAATATCTTTTTTATATTTACTTTGAATTAAAATAATTCCTTCTTTATTTTGAAAGATTTGAAATCGAAGGAAGTACTTAATTTCACCCATCAAACTCATTTCAAACTGATTTTGCATCATTTTTGAAAAATCAGTACAAAGAGAATTTCTTGATGATCCAAAGATAATATCATCTACATAAATTTGAATAACTAAAACTTCCTTTAAAATCAGTTAAAAAAAGGGTAGGATCAACTATACCTTTTTAAAAACCTTTGTAAATAAGAAAATTGTTGAGGCTATCATACCAAGCTCGAAGAGCCTGTTTCAAACTATATAAACCTTTAAATAATTTGAAAACTTGATTTTGGAAAATGAGGATTTTAAAAACTAGGGTTTTTTTCAACAAAAACATCCTCATATATAAAACCATTCAATAATTCACTCTTAACATCCATTTGATAAAGTTTTAAATCTAAATGAGCTGCATAAGAAAGCAGGATTCTAATGGATTAAAATCTAGAAACTGGTTAAAATGTTTCCTCATAGTTTATACCTTCTTCTTGACTATAACCTAGTGCAATAAGTCTTGTCTTGCTTCTAACTATTGTACCTGACTAATCTATCTTGTTCCTAAACACCCATTTAGTTCCTATTATTAAGGTGTCCTTGGGTCTATCAACAAGTTTCCACACTTTGTTTCTTTCAAATTGATTTAATTATTCTTGCATTTCCATCACCTAGAATTCATCATTAATGGCTTCATTGATGTTCTTAAGTTCAAGCTGAGATAAGAATGCTTGATGTTCAACCTGATTTCTAAGAGAAGATCTTATCTGTGCACCGCTATCTAGGTCTCATAAAACATCATGTAAGAGGTGATACTTAAGGGTTCTAACATCTCTAGAAAAAGAAGGGATGGTCACTTCAGAATTTTCTACAGGTTCGGGTTCAGGAAGTTCAGAAAATTTTACAGAAATGGATGATTTTTTTGATTGTTTAACAGCAGAATCTAAAGGTTTATAATTTAAGTTCAAATAAGATGAATCATCCTGAATATTTTATAGTGAGGTCTTAGGCTCATGTGGATATGTCTCATCAAATTTTACAAGAATAGATTCTTCCACAATTTTGGTTCTTCTATTAAAAACTCTACAGGCTTTACTGGAAATTAAATAACCTAGAAAAATTATTTCATCGCTTTTGGAGGAAAATTTGTTAAGACTATCCTTAGTGTTAATAATAAATTCTTTGCAACCAAAAACTCTAAATTAATTAACCTTAGGCTTCCTATTATTCCAAAGCTCATAAGAAGTATTCTTCAAAATAGTTCTAATTAACACTCTATTTATGATGTAGCAGGCTATATTCACAGCCTCTGCCTAGAAATATATAGATAATTCATACTCATTTAACATAGTCCGAGAAAATTATTAAAGAGTTATACTCCTTATTTCTACAACTCCATTCTATTGAGGGGTTCTAGGAGCTGAGAATTTGTGAGTGTAGCCATTTTATGAGCAAAAAGATTCAAAATCTTGATTTTCAAACTCATGGATATGGTCACATCTTAAGATCTTAATTATAAGTCGACTTAGGTTCTCTACAAATCTAGAAAACTTGGTGAAATAAGAACAAAATTCACTCTTTTGAGCTAAAAATAATGTCCAAGTATACCTAGAAAATTAATCTACTAGTACATAGACATAGTAATTCCCATTTAAACTAGAAACTCCAGATGGTCCAAATAAATTCATATGAACCAACTCAAGAGGTTTAGAAGTTGACACTTCTTTATTTAATTTTAAAGAAACTTTATGCTATTTCCCTTTTTGATAAGGGTTACAGACTTTATCACTTGGGAACTCAAGTCTTGGTAGATACTTGACTAACCCTTTCCTAATAAGCCTCTTAAGTTAGAGAATGTTGCAGTGGCCTAGTATCATATGCCAAAGCAAATATTCTTTGTGAAAAACACTCAAGAAAGAAATATTTTGATAAATTAAATAATTTATATTAACAATATAAACATTATCATTCCTTAAAGCAATAAAAATTAAAGCATTATTAGAATCATAAACATTGCAAGAATCATTCTCAAATATGACATAAAAACCATCATCATATAACTGTGAAAACTAAGTAGGTTATATGTCAAACCATCAACAAATAATAATTAAGAAATTAAGACAAAATTATTGTTACCAATTTGGACAAGGCTGATGATTTTCCCTTTTACATTATCACCAAATGTGACATGACCACCATCAACATTAATGAGGCACTTGGAGAAAGAATAATCTAGTATAATATGTCTTGAACATCCACTGTTCAAGTACTACATAATCTTACAGGAAGTCTTGAAAAAGTTTTCCTACAAAACATAATTTATACAAGGAATGACTTTGATACCCATATCTGTTTGGGTCTAGAGAAGTTAGTAATTAAATCCATAGGAACCCACAATTTTTTGATAGGTTTACTATAAATAGATTAAATAATTTTTGAAATAAAGACTTTGTTGATTACTTTAGAAAAATATGTATTAATAGAACTTTCAAGTTTTGAGTTAGGAACAAAAGTACTTTTTACTACTCTCCTCTCTCCAGGTTGATATCCTAGACCTGTAACATATTTAGGTGCAATTTTTTTACTAAAATTTGTGTGATATTTTCTATACCATTAGTGAATTTTTCCAAGTATTTCTTTAGTTTCTCATTTGAAAGTTTAAGTTCAGTATTCTATTTCAACATTTGATCATTATTTTCATTTTAAAAAGACATATCAGATTTAATGTTTGCGGAAAAAAGCATGTTGTCTCTTAAAAAATTTGTACTTATACTTATGTTCATTAAAATTATCTCCCATAATACTATAGTATTCCAACATATCTTCTTTAGTTATATCATCATTAGATTGTTTATTTTCAGAATTATAAAAAATATGTACAGATGATACAGTAGGTACCTCTGTGATTTCTTTCATAAAGAACATATTGGATCTATCAGATTTTTCTTTAGGAGTAGAGTTAGAATCACTAAAACTGTTCTAAGAATCACTCCATGTTTCCTTAATTTCTTTCTTGTAACTTCAATTTTTTCATCATATCTCTTTTTGTACTTTAAATTTGGACAGTCATATTTCACATGTATTTTTCCTTTTTCACTCATAATAGGTTACTTCATTGTCATCCTTCTTCCAGTCTCTTTTCCAATTGCCTTTAGTGTCATATTTATCTTTATAGTTTGTCTTTTTGAAAAACGTTTTCTTTATATAAAATTTCTTGAATCTTCTAAACAGATGGTTCATCTCTTCATCACTATCAGAAAGTGACTCACTATCACTTGTACAAGCAGCTTGAATTTTCTCCTTTTCCTTTTGTTTAGATGCAGTAGTCTTAAAGGCTACAGATTTTCCATTTGACTATTCATCATCTTCTCGGTTGACCTTTGACTCTTCTTCAATCATTATCAGTTTACCAATCAACTCTTTGACAGATAACTTGTTGATATCATATGATTCTCCAATTGACAAAGATGTGAATCCCCATCTTTTAGGTAAACATCTAAGCAGCCTCATGATTTGGCCTTTTTCAGATACAAGATTCCCAAGTGAGCTCATTGTGTTCACAATCTCATTGAACCTGAGGAACATGTCAGAAATAAGTTCATCAGTCTTCATCTTAAATTTATGATACTTAATTGTGTATGTATTAAGTCTCATCTCCTTAACATTAGTCATTCCTTCATGTGAAATAGATAAAGTATCCAAAATTTCATATGTAGTTTTATAGGCAGATATTTTATTAAAATTTTTATCTCCTAAAGCACAGTAAAGGGAATTCATTGCTTTACAATTATTATTGTAATCAAGCATAGTAGCATCATCCCAATCCTTTCTAGTGGTATCAGGTATAACATATTTATCTTCTATAGCAGTCCAAATTTCAAAACTCATACTCTCTATATGCATTTTCATTTTGATTTTCCATTGAGCATAATTATTACCATTGAAAAAGGGAGTTCAATTGGTAGAATAACCTTCTTGTCTATAATCCATATAAAGAACTAAATATAGAAATAACAAAAATTTAAGATCTTTAAAGTGAAACTAAAATCACAGTTGAAAAGATTTTGAAAACTCTAATACAAAAGAAATATTCCTTTAATACCAAATGTTGGTTGGAGTGAGTAACTAAAGAGGGGTGGTGAATTGAGTACCCAATAAAAATTTCTATTCAAAATGGTTTAAAATAGATTCCCCCAATTAATTTAAAATCGGATCAGTTAACCAAAACAACATATAATTATAAGTTTCAATCTTTCAAAAGATTTATTAGAATATTGATTAGGTCTTGGATAAAATAATATACAATATTACTTAATCCTTTAAAAAATTACTTAATTAAAATCTTATAAAAACACTAATTAAAGTAAACTATCAAATATTAATTTTGTTTACAGTTTAAAACAATTTTCATTTTTAAATAATAGATTAAAAATAAAATAAAATAAATATGAAGTGGAATTTTTAATACAAGAGGTTCAGTCTCAGGATGAGATTTAGTTCTCTTCACTTGTTAATCACCTGCCACCAAACAGTTTATATAAATAAATAGTTTTCTCCACAACCTGGATTGGGTTTCACAACAACATAAAACTATCCAGACCATATGAGTCCTCTTCCACTATTATCTATGGGAGTAAAAAATATAATAGGTTTCACAAAACCTCTTCGAAAGTTTCTATGGGAATACAGGTGTAAAAAGAGTTAAGAATATATTTATGTATCTTCCAGTTATAGCAGGACAAAGTGTGTTGTGAAATAAACATAGTATCACACACTACTTGTAATGTAAAAAGGAATAAACAAAGTGAACAATATAAAATTATGAAGGGATAGAGATGCTCGGTTTTTTTATGAAATGAAGCTTGTGACTCCTTAAAAGTGTTTTGAAAATGCAGCTTGAGTCAGTCTCTTTAAGCTTCAGTAAAACTGAGTGTCGTAGACACTTTAATTCTTGACTGCAAGAAGTCACTAGATTTGTATTTTTCTTCATCTTCCTTAGTCGTGTGTATTCATGTAAGTTATTGCAATGATCTAAAACTCTCATTTCATGTACAGGTTTCAGCGTGTTCCTCTTTCAATGCATTTCCTTTTTTTTCACCATATTTCACAAGGGAGTTTGTTTCTCTTTTTATCAACAGTATGCATGAGTATCCATGTGAGCATTCGAATATTTTACATCCTCATACTCAGGTATGACACATACTTTAATGAATTCTATCGATCCATTAAGAAAAAATCATTAAAATATATTGGGCATTAATTTTTATAATATAGTCATTAGAGAATTAATTCAAAAAGATAAAGTAATAAATAGTAACGATGAGTCATGAACGATGACTCATAGTCTGGCGGTGTCTTTTTCTAGTGGTGTCTCAGGCTGATGATGTCTCGTTCTGATGGTATGTCAAGCTGGCGGTGTGACATTTTGTACTTAGACAAATTTTTACATTGTCAGTGACTCAGCTGATGTTAATTCATCCTTCTGGTTGTGACTCCTCTGGTGGTAGGTCAGGCTGGTGATGTCTCATAGTTTTTCAAAATTTCATTCAGAAAATATGACATCCAGATGGCGAGTCATTTCAGTACTTTTTCAATTTCCCCTAATGGCGGTGTGTTCTATAAATGGTGACTCATAGGCGACAGTGGTGTGATATGGTTGGCGGTGAGTCATCCTTAGCAATTTTCATCACATGTATTAGATTATAATATGCTTACAAAAAACATGAAACTTATTTATATCATTAGAAGCATGATTTATTGATCATTAAAATAAGGAGCTCAACAAGATCCCCTTTTTGATGATCGCAAATCATGGCATCAAAGGTAAAAAATTCATGACATCAAAAGTAAGATCAAAACATGATATCAAAGAAAAATTATAATAGTGTGCAGATATATCAGTGTGGTAGCAAAGAAATATAAGAAATATTATTAAAGAAAGATCACTATAATAGGTATAAATAAATCAAAAATAAATGTCCTAATTTTCTTATTCTCCCCCTTTTGGGATTATCAAAAAGGTAAAACATAATCAAAATAAAAATAGTAAAGGCGATAATAAAGGAAATAAAAAGAACAGAAGAATAAAACAATAAGAAATAGAATAAATTGCCAGCGAATGGTTTCAAACATAAAGTTATTACAAAAACATTTCAATTAAAACAGAATATCTAATCCAACAAAATTTTCAATGCTGGGCAGAAGGGTCCATATGAGTGTTTCCTTTGTCCTTAGCTTTCTCCTAATCTAAGACAGTAGGTGCAGTAAGGTCTGAAGGAGATCTAAGAAAGGTAGTTGGAATAATATTTTGGATTCCAGCTATAGCTTAAGGAGGTCGAGGATCTCTAATAATTATTAGCCTGAGTTGTCTCATAGTTTGTTTAGGAGGAAGAGAGAAGGGTTGGAATTTGGCAGACAGAGGTGCAGTTGGATCCCTAGTAACTCCTAGTCTAAAAGATCCATGTGGGGTAATATGAATTGTTTCCTGAGCCACAACAATCATGCCATGTACATGAAGAAACAATTTCATAAGGTTTATGAAATACATTATTATCTGACCAACACTCTCCATGGCACTAAAGAAATCTCCTTTTTCTTCCATAAACAGATTCATCACTGGAGTCATCTTCTTCGAATGTCTGACTTGCTTCTTAAAGTCATGGGTAACATGTGACATCCTCAAATTCTCAACAAAAAACTAGAAATTGGAACCCATGTAATGTTTGGTATAAATTCTTGAGATATAATATTTTATGGATTTGGTAATTGTCTCTCTATCTGAATTCATATCCTTGGCATAACTCCTTATCATCATGTGATCAAGTTCAGTACTCTGGCTAAACTTCCTCAAAATTTACAATGGAATGATAGGTTCCCCACTTGAAGGCCCACTAGTCACATAAGAAACTTCTTATTTAACCAAAGTTCTAATCATATCAGCATCAACTTGAGGTACATTTGAGGTAGAATTATTTGAAGATACACTCTCAAGACTTATAAGGATTCCATCCAAAGAATATCTAAAAGTAGACTTTAAATTTTCAATAATAGATTTTACCAATTCCAGCTCACTACTTATCCACTTATTCTAAATCTCAATCTCTTGGATATGATGCATCATTTTTGGTTTAATATGGTGGATCACAAACTCAAATAGGTATCTTGTATCATTTTTACTTAGTTTAGTGAATATAGGTGTTTGATTCTTCAAAACCTTAAAAAAATATGAAAGCATATTCTCTTTTAAAACATCCAATTAAACCTTGGTGACTATATCCAGTAGCACAGGTGAAATAGTAGGTTCATGAGTAGAAAGTGAAGGCACTCTGTCAGAATCAAACCTCTATAACTTCCCTAAAACATCAATTTGATCAATCATTGATCCCTTAGGATCCCTTTCATTTCAAATATCAGGTCCACCATTCTTTGGTGGGCACTCAACTTCACCAGATAACTTACCACATGCCTCTATCATAGGATCAATCCAAATGTCAGAAACCTTAGCCATAGAGGATTCAGCAATGGTCTGTATAACTAAAGCAGGTACAAAAATTGGGACTTCAATATGCCTCTGAGCATCTGCACTCTATGTAGCAATAGTCAGCTCAACACAAGAAGGAATTTCTTCTTCCATATGAACATCATCTTTTTGCACAATAATAGCTAATTAAACTTCTTTATTCTCATCAAAAGATGGATTATCTAAAACAACAATAGTATTCTTACCAGAATCAGTCTCTTCTTCCATTTTTACATCAACATTTGGTTCCACTTCCACACGTTCATCAATAATAAACTCAACAAGCTCATTTCTCATTTGTTCAGCCACATGCTGCTCAATAGCATAAATAACTGCCAATTGTTCAACAAAATCCATATTTTCAACTTCATAAACATCATTAATACTTGGGTATTTCTCCCCCTCAACAAAATCATCTTCCTCTTCTCTGGAAGTAGCTTCCATTTCACAAAAAAGACTAGGTATGTCCTCATATCTGGTAATAGATTCTTTAGAAGAAGAAAAAAAGTCTTGAGTATTTTCAACATCCTCTCTTCTTATCTTCACATTGGAAACATCAGGATCTAAATCATCATCATCACCGTTATCATCATCTCCATTTCCATTTCCATTTCTTTCTCCATTTTTATCACCATTCTCATCATCATCATTAGATTTAGAGTCTCTATTTATCTATTATTCTCTAAAAACTTCATTTTCTTCTTCATCACTTCTTACTAACTTTTGTCATTTTGGAAGTCTCCTAGGCGGTCTATGAGCTCCATAAGTAATAGGTGGTGATTTGGGAGATATATCAGGGTCACTAACCTCATAAAATGAAAGTCATTTCTCTTCTTATTTTGAGGCATCATCCTCTTCTTCATATTCATCTGAATATTCAACAACCTCATCAGGTTCTAGACTAGGGTCAACAAGATCCATTGTCCTAGATGGATGATCCACAAGGTTAAAATCCACATACAGTTTCTCACCATTATCTACCCACTACTACTTCTAGGGGTTCTAGCTGATTCTCATTATTTAACAAATTGCTTTAGAAATACAAAAAAACACTGTAGTCTATGATAGACTCAACATCATTTGAAAATAACCTTTTTTGATTTTAACAAGGCCAAAATGAAATTTGGGTAAATTAGGGAATCAGATCTTGAAGTAGGATTGATCATTTCAAACAAGTGAACCATAAGGTATCTATATAAATTAATATTACATCCTCTTTTCATAAGATATAGTATGTAGACATCCTGATACCTTAATCCAGAAAAGGCACCTTTTCTAGGGAATAACACGTGCTGTATAAGCTTGAAGAGAAGTCTGCATTCCCTATTTAACTCAAAATATACTGTTCTTCTGGTTATTCCATCACCAGTTAGTTCGGTTAAATTATCTTCATACACAAAAAACATCACTGTATTCAGGTATAGTTCCTTTATAATCATCATAAAATCTTCCATGGGGTACCTTCAAACATTCAACCCATTTCTTTGAAGAAACCCCTATTCTATGTCCTTTGACACAACTTCTTATCCAATTAGCACCATCTTGGTCAAAATAAAACTCCACATACTGACAGAACACATAAACTTGATTAGCATAGAATGGTCTCTTGTTTGAAGAGAACAAATCCAACCAATCTTGGTTCTAGAGTACTTTGAGCAACCACACTACTTCAACTTCTTTTTCAGCTACAACAACTCTTCTTGACAGCTCTGGGTTGAATGGTTCTACAGTAGCAGGAGCACTTAGCTCACCCTTTTGTTTCTTATCTGGTCGCGACTTAAACCAAGAAGACTCAGAAGGACCCTGCACTCGACATGCGGATCAGTCATGTAAGCTCAGTCTTAGGTTGAGATAAAGGTTGAAGGTTTTAAGGTAGGGAGATGAAGGTTTGCACTGGGCTTGAGAGAGAATATAAGGGTATGAGAAATAATGTGTGTTAGAACAAGAAAAATGACTAATTCATATCATTTGGGATTTAGGTTTTTGAAAAATCAAAATCTAAATAATACTTGAAAATCAAATTCGGAAGCCGAGAAAATATATGTATTGGGTTACAGAAATAAAATAAACCTTAATAATAAAAATTCAGTGGTTTAAAAAACATAGAATAAATGAAAATTCATAAAGGCATGAAAAATTAAATGGTGTGACCTTTTAAAATGGTGAGACGATCACATTGATCATTCCTAATTCATGTTTGATATAGTTCATTCTCTTGGAATTTAAGGTCTTAGTAAAAATATCATCTAACTAATGTTCTGTACCAATAAATTCAAGGTGATATCATCCTTTTGAAAATGATCTCTCAAAAAGTGATGTCTTATATCAATGTGATATTTCTTAGAATGTGACACTGGATTCTTAGAAATATTTATAGCACTTGTGTTATCACAATTTATGGGGACATGTTGGAATTGATATCCATAGTATAGTGAAGTGTGTTTCATCCACAAAATTTTTGCACAATAACTACTAGTAGCTATGTATTTAGCTTCAGTTTTAGATGATGCGACATAATTTCGTTTCTTACAACACCATGAAACTAAATACTTTCCGAAAAAGTGACATGTTCCAGAGGTTTTTTTATATAACTTACATCCACCAAAATCAGCATCAAAACAACTAACTAGATCGAATACTTGTCCTCTAGGATAAAACAATCCTAAATTGGTTGTATACTTGAGGTATTTGATAATTCTTTTCACAACATTTAAGTGTGACTCCTTTAGATTTTCTTGAAAACAAGCACACATACATACACTAAACATAATATCAGGTCAGCTAGTAGTCAAGTAGAGAAGACTTCCAATCATACCTCTGTAACCGGTTTGATCCACTGGTTTCCCAGTTTCATCAAGTTTCAACTTACAGGTGGTACTTATAAAAGTATCACTACTCTTAGTGTCATCCAAGTTAAAATGTTTTAAAAGATTTTTTTATATTTACTTAGATTTAAAACAATTCCTTCTTTATTTTGAAATATTTAAAATCTAAGAAAGTACTTAAGTTCACTCGTCAAACTCATTTCAAACTCAGTTTGCATCATTTTTGAAAAATTAGTACAAAGATAATTTCTTGAAGATCCAAAGAAAATATCATCTACATAAAATTGAACAACTAAAAGATCCTTTGAAATTTGTTTTATAAAAAGGGTAGGATCAGCTATAACTTTTGAAAAAAAATTTGAAATAAGAAAATTGTTGAGCCTGTCATATCAAGCTCTAGGAGTCTGTTTCAAACCATATAAAGATTTAGATAATTTGAAAACTTGATTTGGAAAATGAGGATTTTGAAAACCAGGGGTTTTTTCAACAAAAACATCCCCAACTATAAAACCATTCAATAATTCACTCTTGACATCCATTTGATAATGTTTGTAATCTAAATGAGCCACATAAGTAAGCATGATTCTAATGAATTCAAGTCTAGAAATTGGTGCAAAGGTTTACTCATAGTCTATTCCTTCTTCTTGACTATAACCTTGTGCAATAATTCTTGCCTTGTTTAAAACTATTGTGCCTGACTCATCTATCTTGTTCCAAAACACTCATTTAGTACTTATAGTTAAGGTGTCTCTAGGTCTATCAACAATTTATCACATTTTTTTTCTTTCAAATTGTTTTAATTCTTCTCGCATTTTCATCACACAGAATTCATCATTAATGGATTCAGTGATGTTCTTAGGTTCAAGCTGAGACAAGAATGCTTGATGTTCAACCTGATTTCTTAGATAAGCTTTTGTATATGTACCTATATCTAGGTCTCATACAATAGAATCTAAGTGGTGATACTTAAGGGTTCTAAGATCTTTATAAAAAGGACTTGTCGCTTCAGGATTTTCTACAGGTTTGGGTTCTGGAAGTTTTAGAGATTTTTTATAACTAGATGATTTTTTGACTGTTTAACAGTAGAATCTAAAAGATTAGAATTTAAGTTAAAAGAAGATGAATCATCCTCAAGATTTTTTAGGGAGGTATTTGGATCATGTGGATCTGTATCAACAAATTTGACATGAACAGATGCTTCCATTGTTTTGATTCTTCTATTAAAATCTCTATAGGCTTTACTGAAAATCAGAATAACCTAGAATAATCCATTCATCACTTTTGGAGGAAAAATTGTTAATATTATCCTTAGTGTTAAGAATAAAGAATTTAAAACCAAAAACTCTAAAGTAATTAACCTTTGGATTCCTATTATTCCAAAGTTCCAAAGGAGTCTTCTTCAAGATAGGTCTAATTAACACTCTATTTATGATGTAGCAGACTATATTCATAGCCTCTGCCCAAAAATAGATATGTAAGTCTTACTAAATTATCATAGTCTAGGAAATTTCTTGAAGATTTCTATTCATTCTTTCTACAATTCCATTCCGTTGAGGGGTCCTAGGATTAGAGAAGTTATGAGTGTATCCATTTTGGGAGCAAAAAGATTCAAAATCTTGATTTTCCAGCTCAAAGTCATGATCACTTCTTAAGGTCTTAATTCTAAGTCCACTTAGATTCTCTATAGATCTAACATACTTGGTGAAACAAGAAAAATCTTTACTCTAGTGAGATAGAAATAATACCAAAGTATACTTAGAAAAATCATATACTAGTACATTGACATAGTGTTTTCCATTTAAATTAGAAACTTAAGATGGTTCAAATAAATCAACATGAACCAACTCAAGAGGCTAAGAAGTTGACACTTCTTTATTTAATTTTAAAAAAACTTTTTTTGTTTCCCTTTTTGATAGGGGTTACAAACTTTATCATTTGGGAACTCTAGTTTTGGTAGATAATTGAATAACCCTTACATAATAAGCTTCCTAAGTGATTGAATGTTGCAGTGGCCTAGTCTCTAATTCCAAATCAAAGATTCTTTGGAAAAATCACTCAAGTAGGAAACATTTTGAGAAATTAAAGAATTCTGGCTAGAAGCATAAACATTATCATTCCTTAAAGCATTAAAAATTAAATCATTATTATAATCATAAGCATTGAAAGTATCATTCTCAAAATTAACATAAGAACTATCATCACATAACTGTGAAATACTAAGTAGGTTATATTACAAACCATCAATAAATAATACTTAAGAAATTAAAATAGAATTATTGTTACCAATTTTCCCAAGGTTGATGATTTTCCCTTTTTCATTATCACCAAATTTGGCATGAATACCATCAACCTTAATGAGGATATTGAAGTAAGAATAATCTCTTATCATATGTCATAAAAATCTGTTATCCAAGTACAATAGAATCTTATAGGAAGTCTTCAAACAAATTTCCTACAAAACAAAATTTATACAAGGAATGAATTTGGTACCCAAATATGTTTGGGTCCTGAGACATTATTAATTAAAGATTTAATAACCCAGATTTGTTTGATAGATTTCCTATAAACAGACATAAAACTTTTTTAAATAAAGACTTTGTTAGCTCCTCTAGAAAAATATATAGCAGTAGAACTTTTAGGTTTTGAATTTGGTACAAAAATAATTTTTACTACTCTCCTCTGTCTAAGTTGATATCCTAGACCTGTAACATATTTAGGTGAAACTTGTTTTCCTAAAATATGTGTGTGAGTTTCTCTACCATTAGTGAAATTTTCCAAGTCTTTCTTTAGTTCCTCATTATAAAGTTTAAGTTCACTATTCTCTTTCAACAGTTGAGAATTATTTTCCTTTTCAATAGATAGATAATATTTAATGTTTACGTATTTTGTCTCTTAAGAACATTTTACTTATACTTAAGTTCATTAAAAGTATCTTCCATCATACTATAGTACTCAAACATCTCTTCCTTAGTTATATAATCATCATATTGTTCGTTTTCAGAATTATCAGAAATATGTATAGATGATACAGTAGGTGCCTCTGTGATTTCTTTCATAAATCACATATCGGCTTTGTTAGTTTTTTCTTCAAGAGCAGAGTCAGAACCACTGGATCTTTCCTCAAAATCACTCCATGTTTCCTTTATTTATTTCTTGTACCTTTGGTCTTTTTCATCATATCACTTTTTGTACTTTAACTTTGGACAGTCATCTTTCATATGTACTTTCCTTTTTTACTCATAACAGGTGAATTCATTGTCATCCTTCTTCTAATTACTTTTTCAATTGCTTTTAGTTTCATATTTCCCTTTATAGTTTGTCTTTCTGAAAAAAAAATTTCTTTTTATAAAATTTCTTAAATCTCATGGCCAAATGATTCATCTCCCCATCACTGTCAGAAGGTGACTCACTCTCACTTGAACTAGCAGCTTGAATTTTCTCCTTTTCCTTTTGTTTAGATGAAATAGTCTAAAAGGATACAAATTTTATCTTTGTCTCTTCATCATATTCTTAGTTGACCTTTAACTCTTCTTCATACATCATATGTTTACAAATCAACTCTTTGACAGGTAGCTTACTGATATCACATGATTCTCTAATTGACACAGATATGCCTCTCCATATTTTAGGTAAACATTTAAGCAGTCTCATGATTTGGTCTTCGTAGAATACAAGATTCCCAAGTGATCTCATTGTGTTCACAATCTCATTGAACTTGAGGTACATGTCAGAAATAGGTTCATCGTGCTTCTTCTTAAAGTTATCATACTTAATAGTATATGTATCAAGTCTCGTCTCCTTAACAGTAGTTGTTCCTTCAGGTGAAACAGATAAAGTATCCCAAATTTTATATGCAGTTTTGCAGGATAATATTCTATTAAATTCTTCATCTTCTAAAGCACAGTAAATGGAATTCATTGATTTACAATTGTTATTGTAAGAAAGCTTAGTAACATCATCCCAATTCCTTCTAGAAGTAGGAGGTATAACATATTTATCTTCTATATCAGTTCAAATTTTGAATCTCAAACTCTCTATATGAATTTTAATTTTGATTTTCCACTGATCATAATTCTTACCATTGAAAAAAATAGGTCTATAGGTAGAAAAAAATTCTTGTTTAGAATCCATTTAAAGAACTAAATTTATAAATAACATAAATTTAAGATCTTTAAATTGCAACTAAAATCACAGTTGAAAATATTTTGAAAAGTCTAATAACAAATAAATACTCTTTTGATACCCAATGTTGGTTGGAGTGAATAACTCAAGAAGGGAGTAAATTGAGTACCCAATAAAAATTTAGGTTCAAAATTATTTAAAATAGATTCCCTCAATTAATTTCAAATCAGCTCAGTTAACCAAAACAAAAGATCATTATAAGTTTCAATCTTTCAAAATATTTCTTAGAAGATTGATTAGGTCTCAAATAAAATAATATATAATATTACTTAATCCTTTGAAAATAATTTACTTATTTAAAATCTTATAAAAACACTAATTAAGGTTAGCTATCAAATTATTTTTTTTAGATTTTAAAAAAATAATCAGTTTGAAAGAATACATTCAAAATAAAACATGTAGTGGAATTTTGAATACAAGAGGTTCAGTATCAAGCTAAGACTTAGTCCCCTCCATTTGGTGACCACCTACCACCAAACCGTTTATATAAATAAACAGTTTGATCCACAACCCGGATAGGGTTTCACAACAGCATAAAACTTTCTAAACCACACAGGGCATCTTCCACTGTTATCTGTGGGAGTAAAAAATATAACAAGTTTCACAATACCTCTTCCATAGTTTTCGTGGGAATACAGGTGTAAAAAGAATTAAGAATATATCAATGTAGCTTCCAGTTATAATTGGAGATAGTGTGCTGTGAAATAAACATAGCATCACACACTGCTCGTAATGTAAAAAATAAATAATGAAAGTGAGTAATTTAAAAGTATGAAGGGATAGAGATGCACGATTTGATATACAGTGTAGCTCGTGACTCCTTGAAAGAATTATTAAAATGCATCTCGAGTCGTTCTCTTAAACCTTTAGTAAAACAGAGTGTCGTAGACACTTTTGTTCTTGACCGCAGGAAGACACTAGATGTGTATTTTTCTTCAGCTTCCTTAGTCGGGTGTAGTCATGTAAGTTCTTGTAAATATATATAGCTCTCATTTTGTGTATAGCGTTCAATGTGTTCCTCTTTTAGCGCATTTCCTTTTGTGTATCATTGTATTGTATAATGGAGTCTGCTTCTTTGTTTATCAGCAGCATGCATGAGTATCCACATGAGCATACAGATATTATGCATCTTCATACTCAGGGATGACACATCCTTTAATGCATTCTATCAAGCCATTAATAAATAATCATTAAAACATGTTTGACATTAAATTCTATAATATAGTCGTTAGAAAATTAATTCAAAATGATAAAGTAAGAAATAGTGATGGTGAGTCATGAACGGTGACTCATATTCTCACGGTGTCATGTTCTAGTAGTGTCTTGGGATGACGGTGTCTTGTTTTAGTGGTATGTCAAGCTGGTGGTGTGATATTTTGTACTTAACCAAATTTCTACGCTGGTGGTGACTCAGCTAATGACGAGTCATCCTTTTGGTGGTGACTCCATTGACGATAGGTCAGGATGGAGATGTCTCATACTTTGTAAAAATTCTGTTATGATGGTATGACATCCTAATAGTGAGTCATTTTGGTACTTTTCCAATTTTCCATGATGGCGGTGTGTTGAGTCATCAGTGACTCATAGGCGACAACAGTGTGATATGGTTGGAGGTGAGTTATCCTTAGTGATTTTCATCACCTGTCTCAGAATATAAGATGCTTACAGAAAATATAAAACTTATTAATATCATTATAATCATGATTTAGTGATCATTAAAACAAGTAGGTCAACAAACTTAATTCCTGTTAACTCTATCACTTTACCCAGTACATTGGAGAGCTATACCCGACTCAAATTTTATCATACATATCTCTTAAGAGTAACTCATTTCTCATTAATTCTGTCATCATATAAAATTCACAAGATCCATACCATGAGAAAAATACATGAAAGCTTATATTTCAATCATAAAATATCATAAATTATTTCATTTAACACATATGAAGAAGCACTTTTGGGATTCATATAAAAATAAAGATAAAAATCTTTTTTCATTGAAAACTCTTAAAATGAAAAATTCCTAGATGAACATGAAATAAGATTTTATTTGAAAAACCATGAAAACTTATAGAGGAATCTTGATAAAAAAATAACAGTTATGATGATGGAAAAATGTGGTCATGCGATAAATGTTAAAAAAAATCTTTTTCACTTTGGTAAAAAGAGTCAAAAGTGACCTGTATGGAAAACACTTAAAATATTATTTTTTAAAACCTTTTTAAAATTTAAAATATGGTTGAAAATGAATTAAAAATATAATTTGATTACAATGAAGAACATTATTGAAACATTTTAAATAACATGGATATGGAAGAGAAATATTTTAAAACATTTAAAACAATTTTTTAAAGAAAAATTGTTTACCTCATCTTCTGACTCGCCATGTGCATCCATTACTTTCCTAAATAATAAAATTATATTAATTTTATAATTTCTTAAAAAAATCAGGTTTATTACTTTATCATAATCTATTTTATTACATTTATTACCATGTCATATATATTTACTAAATTAGTTAAGTTCATGTTGGACATTTTGAGGTCCTTCGGTTTATAACCTCAAAATAACATCAGTGCATTGACCGTGGTCAAAGGGGTCATGGATATATTATCTTCAGAATCTTAAACATTTTACAATTATCATGTTTATTCATTATATACACTTGTATAACCATTCAAGTAAGGCGGTCATGAAAAACAAATAGTATCGCTTCGTGGAGATGGTAGTCCACATGTACACATGAGTGACATTATCATTTTTCAATGGATGGAATGTTGAGAAGGTAAGTAACATATTATATTTAAAGAATCATAATAATGTCATAAAAATATTATATATTCATTAATTACATCTTCATACCAGTCATGTGAGGTAGTGATGGAAAATGATATACATCACTTCGTGGAGGTGGCAGTTCACACCTATACACGAGCGATGTTTTCATTTATAATGGGATAGAAAAGAGATGAAAAAGGGTTATACCATAAAAATAATAAATTTTCAGCATATTGAAGATATTGATGTTATTATATCAGAATGGTTATGATTTGTTTGAAGGATATAGAAGAAGAAATAAACTTAAAAGAAATCAGTTAAGATTTATACCTCCTCTTTTGATATCCTCCTTTTGATTATTCTTATAGCTTTTGAAAAAGAGGTTTATGGTCAATACATGGGATTAAGAATATAGTATTTGAATTTTAGAGAGTTGTTTTAGCATAATATTGAGACAAAACTAAACTTGAGTGGTGTTTTAAAAAGGTTGAAATGAGTCCCTTTTTATATGAAAAAATAAATGAAATTTTCTCAATATTTAAATCTTTAAGGGCCATAAAAGTAATTTTAGAAATTTTAAGTGACACATACATGGACCATTCAAGATAGACTCTATAATTTCTCATCCACTTGATTTATGATATGATTTTTATGATTTTATAATTATTTAAAAATAATTTTTAAAAACATAAAAAAACATTTAATTTTTTTTTCATGAATATTCACATATTTTGAAATTAAAGGTATCAAGATAACAATAAAATTTCAATAAAAACATTTTCACTATCACTTATACTTTATATAACCGCATGAAACACAATAAGAAAATATTTTTAGAAACTTACTTGTTTTGATCATAAAAATGATTTTATACCAAAATTATGTATAATGTTGAAATTAATTTGATTAATTGGATCATGTTTAATAAAATTAGACTTATGTGACTTAAAAAACTCAAAAACCAAATGTAACATTGAAATTACTTTGATCAAAATAAAATAAATGATTTTTTTTACAAAAATTAGTACTTTTCACTATTAACCAAAAAATAAACCTTTTTAGAAAAATCTTAGAAAATTATCTTAAAATTATTTTGACATGATGATTTTAAAAAATATTTCCATTTTACCAAATAATATTTTTAAAAGTTCTAGAAATTAATCATAATATCCACACACAAAATGAAATAAGTCATTTTTGAAGAAAATGTATTTTTGAAGTATAAAATAAATTAATATAATTAAATATATGATCTATACATTTCATCAAAATCATTTATCTATAGTGATTAAATTAATTTATTTTGATTAAAATAATTTGTGCATATATATCAGTTTTTTGAAAAATAACTTGTTCAATCTTATATGATCTTATTTAAAATCAAGTTTTTATTTCCTGTGCATTAATCAGTGGATTTAAAATATGGAATAATTACCTATATATGTTTTATAATTTGGTTACTCATGTTCATACTTGTCAATCCAATAGCTAGGTTACAACAGCCATATTTAAATAATAATATTTTAATAGTATATTGCAGTTTGTTTTAAGCTCGGTATTGCATTTGGTACATGTTACCTCAGGGTGTTTCATTCTCCCCTACTTAAATAAATTTTGTTCTCACAATTTTATCTCATACCTAATAAACAATGGATTAATACCATTTTCAGGATCAATTCTAAGGAGTGGAAGATAAATATATTAATTGGTAAGAAATAGCTTTTAATGCATATTAATAACATTTCCCTTTGAAATGAAATTTAATTTCTATGTTAAGACTTGGAAACTTATAATTTCAAAAATATTTCTTAAACCATGCTTTTACCATAATGAGATTTGTTTTAGTGAAAGTCTTTCATAAAGTTCACCTTCAAAGATAAGTGATATTTTCCATATAAGATTCATTATATTTATCTTCCTCTTTCTTGAGTTGATGAATTCTTTCACCATCAAGATAAAGAATAATATAAAATATACTTACTGTTGGATTGGTATAGCCCAATCTGGTTAGGCCGAATACTTGTGGCCCAAAACTCTGAACATTGTAGAAGAGCTGACTGACAAGCACTGAAGTAGTGAGGACTTCGAAGTCAACTTTACTATAGCACTTTTGACTTCCAGTCGGCAGCCACTGAAGCACTTTTGACAAAGGTGGCTGCCTTTCACTATAGCGATGTGGAATTCCTGTTCGGAACAGTGGATCGTCTTCTCCATATATATCCCATTTAGGGCTAGGGTTTCTGACCTTTGAAAAAACTCTGTAATTTGTACTCCTAATTATAGTGAGAATTTTGACTCTCCGTAGACATAGGGATTATTCCTGAACAATGTAAATCAGTGTGTTCTGTGTGTTTTATTTTCTTCTGCATTTTGTCTCATTTCTCGTTTCTGTCGTTGCGACTCCCGACGATTCTGCAACAACTGATATCAAAGGTTGAGTTCAGATTTCTCCAACGATGACTATAGATGAAGTAAAAGTGAAGATTGATTGCTTAAATGGAACTGACTTCAGTTTCTATAGGATGCAGATCAAGGATTATCTTTATCAAAAAAAGATCCACCTGTCGCTTCTAGGTGTGAAGCAAACGACATGGAGTAGTCAGAGTGGGAGTTGCTGGATCGGCAGGTTTTGGGTGTTGTGCACCTGATGTTGGCCAAAAACATGGCATTCGACATCAGAGAGGAGAAGATGACGATTGGACTGATGAAAGATCTCACCAATATGTACGAGAAGCCTTCTGCAACTAACAAAGTCCACTTTATGCGATGACTGTTCTACCTGAAAATGGTTGAAGGTAGATTTATCACAGATCATATCAAAGAATTCAATACCATCATATGTCAGTTTACATTGGTGGAAATTGATGTTGGTGATGAGGTATTTGTATTGGTTTTAATATCTTCGTTACCAGATAGTTCAGAAGAAACTGTAATAGCTGTGAGTAGTACTTCAGGAAATACGAAGTTGGGTTTGAAAGATGTACGAGACTTGATCCTCAGTGAGGATATACGAAGAAAAGAAGCAGGAAGATTCTCTGGTTCTGCTCTAAATGTTTAAGGAAGAGGAAGATATGTGCAGTGGGACAATCACAGAGGATGATTGATGTCAATAGGAAAGAGCAGAGACAAGGCAAAGGGGCCTGGTCCAACCTTCTGGACTTGCGGGAAGAAAGGACATGTCAAGAAAGAGTGCATAGTAAATCATAAGGGACCTGAAACCAGTTGAAAAAATGCAGAAACTGAAGGAACTGATGACATGTTGCTATTGAGCATGGAAAACCCAATGGAGTCTTGGATTTTAGACTCTGGGGAATCTTTCCATTCTACATCAGAGAAGGGATTTCTGAAAAATTATGTTTCTGGAAATTTTGGCAAGATACATCTTGCTGATGATGAGCCCTTGCAGATTGTGGGAAAATGAGATGCATGATTCAAGACCAACAGTGGGAGCTTTCTAGTTCTATAAAATGTGAGGTACATCCCTGGTTTAAGAAGAAATCTCATTTTTGTGGGAGAGCTTGATGATGTAGGGTTGAGTACGACATTCACTGGTGGTGCATGGAAAATCACCAAAGGAGTTATGGTCATAGCTCGAGGAGAAAATAATGGTACCCTATACAACATGACAGAAACTTGCATGGACATGGTTTCATCACTCAAAGATGTAGGAGATTCACAATTGTGGCAAAACAGGCTAGGCCACATGAGTGAGAAGAGGATGAAGGTGATGGCTATAAAAGGGCTGCTACCGGAGCTAAAATCAGTGGAAGTTGGCCTATGTGAATATTGTATCTTCGGAAAGTAGAAGAAGGTGTCTTTTGCAAAAGGAGTCAGAACACCAAAGGCTGGGAATCTCGACCTGGTGCACATAGATGTTTGGGGGCCTACACCAGTACATTTCTTTGGAGGGTCACAAAACTATGTGACATTCATTGATGACTCAATAAGGAAGGTATGGGTTTAATTTCTGAAAAGTAAATCTGATGTGTTTAAAATGTTTCAGAAGTGGAAGGTCATGGTGGAGAATGAGTTAGGAGCTAATTTGAAATGCTTGAGGTCTGACTATGGTGAAAAGTATGGCAGTCAGGAGTTCATAAAATTTTGTTCTGATAATGGAATTCGGTGGGAGAAGACTATTCCAGGAACACCACAACATAATGGTGTAGCTGAGAGGATGAATAAGACGTTGAATGAATGTGCCATAAGCAAGAGGTTACAATCAGGGTTTCCCAAAACCTTCTGGGATGATGTAGTGAACATGACCGCATATCTGGTAAACATAAGTCCATCTGTGCCAATGGGAGAACGTCTACCTGAGGAGCTCTGGTCTGGGAAGGAGGTAAGACTCTCAAATTTACGATTCTTTGGCAGTTTTTCATATGTTCATATTGATTCTAATTCAAGGGACAAGCTTGATGCTAATTCCAATCCATGTTTCTTTATTGGCTATGGTGCTAATGAGTTTGGTTACCACTTTTGGGATGATCTCAAGAAGATGGTCATCAGGAGATAAAACATGGTATTCAATGAAGGTGTCTTGTAAAAAGATCATCATGTAGCTGAAGATGAAAATGAGAACATTGAATCAGAGTGTAAAGAGTAAGTGGATCTTGAATGTGTATCTGATAATGAGAGATCCGAACCAGTGCAACCTACTACTCTAGTGGAGTTGAGGAGATCAACAAGTGTGAGAAGGCCTGTATAGAGGTACTCACCATCCCTGTATTATCTATTATTGACTGACGGTGGAGAACCAGAATGCTTTGAAGAGGCAATGCAGCTAAAGGAGTCGAGCAAGTGGGATTTGGCTATGAAGGAGGAGATTTCCTCATTGCATGAAAATAACACTTGGGAGTTGACACCTCTGCCAATAAGAAATAAATCATTGCGGAACAAGTGGGTCTACCGGGTCAAGGAAGAACATGATGGAAAGAGGAGGTTCAAGGCAAGGTTGGTTGTGAAAGGTTTCCAACAGAAAGAGGGAGTGGATTTCACTGAAATATTCTCACCACTAGTGAAGCTTACCACCATCTAGGTGGTTCTCAGCATTGTGGCATCATAAGACTTGCATCTTGAGCAGCTTTATGTCAAGACTTCTTTCCTTCCTGGAGATTTAGATGATGATATCTACATGCAGCAGCCAGAGGGATATATAGAGTCTGGAAAAGAAGACTTGGTGTACAAACTCCAGAAGAGCTTATATGGATTGAAGCAGGAACATAGGTAGTGAAACAAAAATTTTGATGCATTCATGACTAAAAATGCATACAAATGATGTTTCATGGATCAATGTTTCTATATGAAATACTTTGGTGATGAATATATTATATTGCTTATGTATGTGGATGACATGATCATTGTAGGATCATGTATGCAGAGGATTAATGAGTTGAAAGGGCAGTTGGCTGAAGAGTTTGAAATGAAAGATCTTGGAGAAGCTGGAAAGATTCTGGGGATGAAGATCAAGAGATACCGTACAGCTAGAACGTTTATGTTATCACAGGCTGATTACATTGGAAAGGTTCTGATAAGATTCAATATGTTGGAAGAAAAGGCAGTCTTTATTCCCCTGGAAAGCCATTTCAAACTATCAAAGGAGCAATCACCAAAGATGACAGAAGAGGTTGAGTACATGGCAAAAGTTCCATACGCATCAGTTGTTGGAATCCTGATGTATGCCATGGTCTGTACTTGACCTGACATCGATCATGCAGTGGGACTTGTGAGCAGGTATATGGATAACCCTGGAAAGAAACATTGGGAAGCTCTGAAGTGGATACTGAGGTATTTGAAGGGCAACAAGGAGGTATCTCTGTGCTTTGGGAAAGGAAATTCATTGCAGGGGAATGTGGATGTTGACCTTGGAGGCGATGTTGATAGAAGGAGTACCACGAGTTATGTATTTGCCTGTGGAGGAACTACGGTAAGTTGGATATCACAATTACAAAAGGTGTTGACTTTATCCACCACAGAGGCAGAATACATTGCTGTAACAGAAGCTGGGAAATATATGATTTGGCTGAAGAACTTCTTGGATGAATTGGGAAGAAAGCGAGAGAAGAATGTATTGCACTATGACAGTCAGAGTGTTATACATCTTGCAAAGAACACAGTGTTTCATTCCCGGATGAAGAACATTCAGTTGAAGTACCATTTCATCAGAGATTTGATAAAGGATGGTTTGCTGACATTGTATAAGATTTGTGGAACCAACAATCTGACAGACATATTGACAAAGCCTATGGTGATACAGAAGTTGAGTCACTATTGTGCCTCTGTTGATCTCTACTGATAAACGGAGGATGAGAGGTAGAATAATGGAGGAAACATTGGGAGAACAAGAGGAAAATAGTTTGTATTTAATGAATATGTGAATGGAAAGCACACCACTGGTGAGTGAAGAAGAGGAAGAACTCAGATTAAGTAAGTTGTCTTTGTCAGTTACATTGAAGAATAGCAGTGTAGTGGATCAAGCTCCAAGTGAGAGATTGTTGGATTGATGTAGCCAAATTCGATTTGACCACTGTAGTAGAGTTGACCAACCGATACCGACAGGCACTATAGCAGTGCAGACTTTAGGGTCAAATATACTGTAGCACTTTTAACTTCTAGCTGAAAACCACTGTAGCACTTTTGACAAAGCTGTATGCCTTTTACTATTGCAACACGGACTTCCTATGAAAATAGTGGATCATCTTCTCTATTTTATAGCCCACTTTCAGGCTAGGGTTACTTCTGAAAAAACTCTGTAATTATGCTCCGAATATAGTGAATATTCTGCCTCTCTATAGACATAGAGATTATTCCCGAACCATGCAAATTTTCGTGTTCTGTGTGTTTTATTTTCTTTTGTATTCTCTTTAGTTTATCGTTTTTGTCATTGAGACTCCCGACAATTCTGCAACACTTCGGTTTCTCACGATGCCCCTCCCCTGCGGCCTACTCCGCCTCCTCCGCTCTATGCAGCTCCCACTCCCGTCGCCCTAGATCCCGCTTTTCGCCGCTCCCAGCTCCCTATGCCCCTCTATCGCGATGCATCCTGGTGCCCTCGTTCCTCCTGATGGCACCCCGCCCTCCCGCGACTCCTCCTTTCCATAGTCCTCTGGCTCCTCTACAGCAGTCCTGGTGATGCTCCCGGCTCCCGCTTTCCAGCGGCTCTCTCGGTGCCTAGTGTCAACTCCCTTCCACCTTTTTCTGGAGGCCTCTCCTTCATGCTCGTTCTAGGTGACCCCTCACTCCCGCGACGTCACTCTCCCCGAAATCATCCTCTCCTACGACTTCCCGACGACTCATGGCTCATTGTCCATTCATGACTCCAGGCTCGCCTACAGCGGCTCCCACCCTATGCGTCGCCCTTCTCGGCTCCCGCACCTACCGACTCTCACAGTTCCCAGCTCCTGCCTCGCCTACGACACCCCTCCCCGACCGAAACTCTCATCTTCCCTCTTCCGACGGAATGACGCCTCTCCAGTGTGGTAGTGCCCCTTCCACCCATATGATCCCAATGGGCCTCCCACCACCCATGTGATCATGGTAGTGCCTCCCGATTTGAAGCCACCACCCTACCAGTCACCTTTCCCGATGCCTCCCTATCTGGATGTCATCCAGACCCAGCCTATAGTGACTTATCGGAAACACCTGGAACTGCCTTCGCCAACATCTCTCCTATAGATTCCCAGCAATTCCCACCCCTCCTTTTTCTATACGCGCTGCCTGGCTTGTCCCCCCTACAGTCTTTCATATTCACGTTCGGGACCGCTGTGTATATCCCCTCCAGCTCCCAACACTCAATCTTGGCAGCCTCCCATCGACCGGTCTCTAGTGCGACGACGCCTCTCCCATCCCTGTCTTTTGTGCACAATGACAGAGGCCCCGCCTCCTGGACCGTCCGTAGTGGTTCATCACGGCTTCAACCGGCTAGACCTCTCGGCTTCAACCGGCCCTGCCTCCTTACGAACTCTCCCAACAGAATCCTGACCTCTTACACATACTGTTCTTGCTCTCCGCGGCTCATGGATCCTGCATGAAGCATCTCTCTCTGCACCTCTCAGCCCCGATGCATCTCGACTTTCCCCTGTTATACACTCTCATCCAACCCTCCTCACAGTTTCCCAACCCACCTCTTGCAGCAACGTCCCAACCCCTTCCCTACATGGCGTTTTCCCGGCACAACCACTCTTCGTTGTGTCAGTATTTCCAACCAACAACACCACACTTCATCCGTCCATTTGTACGACCACCATAAATAACATCCCCTGCCCTGTCATCAGCTTGGAAGAACAACATTTACCCTTCATCCAACCCCAATTTTAGAACGACACTCTCAAAAGAAGAAATAGACTGGATACATTCTTATCAGGCAACTGTGCCACTGTCCTCTTCTCTATCCTCCATTGCTCAGACTGAAAGCTCTACCACCTGTGTATCTCAACAACCGATAGCATGGATGCTAGACTTTGGTGCATCAGAACATCTAACAGGGGACTCTGGTATGTTCACTACCTATCATCCGTACACCGGTACCTCTACAATTACTATTACAAATGGATCAACAATCCCCATCATCTAATTTGGAGCATGCCACTTGATCCCGTCTATTCATCTAGATTCAGTTGCTCATATTCCTCAAAATCCATTTAATATTCTCTCCATTAGCAAACTCACCAAATATTTAAATTGTGTTGCTACTTTTACTTCTTCTGGTGTTGTTTTTCTGGAGCAGACGATTGATTGGGAGCTTGGTCGAGGTCATCTTCAGAATGGGGTGTACATGTTCGATGCCCCACCTTATCTCACTTTCTCATCCACCTCAACACGTGCTCTTGACCAACATTTTCGTCTTGGTCATTCACCAACTTCCGTCCTACATATAATGTTCCCCCAATTCAGTTCTCACCTATACTTCCATTGTGAATCCTACAAGTTTGATAAACATCATCGGGTAACATATTCTCTTCGACAGGAACCACGTGTAGTGAATCCTTTCGATCTTGTTCATACCGATGTATGGGTTCCTTGCAGGGTTCCAAGCCAGTCCGGGTATAGCTATTATATCATCTTTATTGATGACTTCTCCCACATGACATGGCTTTAGATGATTCATGATCATTCTGAAGTATTTCCTACCTTTCAAACCTTTTAAAATGAAATTCATACTCAATTATCCACCTCTATGAAATGATTCTTCTCCAACAATGGATGAGAATATTTATCTACTTCCTTTTAGTAGTTTCTCAAGGATCATGACATCATTCATCAAACATCATGTCCTGATGCCCCTCAGAAGAATGTAGTTGTGGAGAAAAAACATCGTCATATTCTGAAGACTGCTTTTTCCCTCCTATTCCACATGCAGATGTCACTCCACTTTTGGACCGATGTCATCCTGACTGCAACCTTCCTCCTAAACTGACTCCCTTCTTCTATCCTTCAGGGGGAGACTCCATTTCAGACTCTATTCTCCTCTCTCCCACCTCACTCACTTCCACTCCGTGTATTTTGATGTCTCTGTTATGTCTGTGACACTCGTCCTAGCTTCTCAAAACTCTCTCATAAATCTCTCCACTGTATATTCATTAGGTATTCACGCACTCGGCACGGTTACCAGTGCTTCTCTCCAGACCTACAATGTTATATCACCTCTATTGACATCTCCTTTGTTGAGAGTTATCCATTTTCAATTCCCTCTCCTAATCCATATTCTGACATCGATGATTGTCTTCCACTCATCATTCATCCTACTCCGGTGCTGCCTCCTGCTGATCACCAGTTTGGTATGGTCTACTCCCATCACTTATTTACCGTGCCCCCCATCTAGGCTGAGGAGACCATTGTCCCAGATTCGTATGATGCTCATGCATCGACACCAAACGACTTGCCCATTATACTATGTAAAGGTCCTTGTTCTTGTTAGAACAATACTCTATTTACATATTCATACATATGTTTTTTAGCACTAGAGACAATATTTATTCCCCACATAGTTGGCGAGGACAAATCTCATCTGGGGTTGTTGCAAGAGATGAGAGATGAATGGTAGGCTCTAGAGGACAATCATACTTGGGATCTGGTTCCCCTCCCTATCGGTAAACAGGCAGTCGGCAACAAATGGATTTACACGGACCGTATAAACGTCTATGGAACTCTCCAATGACTCAAATCCCGACTTGTGGCCAAGGGCTTTTCTCAGACATATTGTGTCGATTATTTTGACACATTCTCTCCAGTTTCCAATATGGAATCCATTTGATTATCCATCTCTTTGGTCGACCATCATCACTGGTTTTTTCATCAACTCGACATCAAGAATGAATTCCTCCATGGATTTATTGAAGAAGAGGTTTATCTGTAGAAGCCCCCCAGATTTTGTGCCTTCGGCTATAGGTCCCAAGTTTATTGACTACGCTGCTCTCTATACAGTCTCAAATAGTCTCCTAGTGCTTGGTTTGGCTGATTCAGCATCATCGTCATCGACTTTGGGCTCTCCCGTAGTATGAAGGATCACACCATGTTCTACAAGATGACATCCACCGGTTTCATCCTGTTGGTCGTGTATGTGGATGGTATCATCATCACCGGGAGTGACCCTGCTGGTATCTCTCACCTCAAGGGGCATATTCACTAGCACTTCCACACCAAATATCCCAGCTCTCTCATATACTTCTTGGAATCGAGGTCTCCCATTCTCCAGACACAATCTTCCTTTTCCAATGGAAATGTGATTTAGATATTCTATAGGACGCTGGGATGACACAGGGCACCACCGTTGACACTTCTCTTGAGCCTAGGGAATGGTATCTCTATGACTACTTAGAACTGTATTCACACCCAGAGCAGTATCATTGACTGGTGGGAAAACTCAACTATCTCACCATGACTCGTCCCAACATTGCCTGCACTGTTGGAAAAGTGAGCCAATTCATGGAGCATCTGACCACCTCTTAGTGGGATGATGTACTCTGCATCGCCAAATACATCAAGAGAGACCCTGCCTGTGGTCTTCACTACTCTCACCATGCTCATCAGAATATTGAGGCCTTATGTGATGCTGATTAATCTAGTTTTCTTACAACCCGGAAATCTACTTCTGGATTTGTCATGTTCTTAGCAGGAAACCTCATCTCTAGGTGCAACAAGAAACATATTTTCGTATCCCAATCCAGTGCAGAGTCCGAGTATCGTGACATGGCCACTGTCACTATGGAGATCCTTTGGCTTTGACAACTCCTCTAGGATCTTGGATTTCCTCAGAAAACATCTTCTCAAATCTGGTGTGACAATCAGGCAGCCACCAAGATTGCTTCAAATCCCATCTTTCATGAATACACGAAGCATCTTGAGCTGGACTTCCACTTTCTTCAACATCACCTAGAGCACAATCATGTTAGCTTTAGCCACATCCTGATGGCAGACCAGCTTGCTGACATCTTCACCAAAGGTCTCTCAGGGGCTTTTCTAGCCTCGCTCAGTTCAAAGCTGGGAATCCACAGTATCTGCGACCCAGCTTGAGGGGGAGTGTGTATGGTCTTGTTTGGTGTCATATTTCTTTTTGTGGGACTTGTGGTCCAAGCTGGGCATGTCCATATTTAGTGTGTGTGTTAAACCCTCTTTTATTATTTTGGTTATTTCCGAGTCCCACATCGGAATACTTCTGTATGTATTCCTCTTTCTCAATCTATAAAAGAAGGCATCCACCTTACTTTGAGTTAAGGCAGTTTCCCATTCTACAGGACCAGTCTTTCTTGACAGGATATTCATAGTTCTCTCCAGCTTGGGGTCCAGATCCATCACAGCCTTGGTGTCCAAATCCATCACAGCCTTGGGGTATAGCTCAATCGCAGGCTTGGTTCCCCACTGTGATGATGGCAGGTCCTTCTATCACCATAGTGGGAGAAGGATCAAGAGCGTAGTACGACATGCAGTTGATAGCTCCTCCCACTAACACACAGGTGGAGGATGTGACAGTCGACATTCCATTGCCTGAGGATCAGCTCTTTCCGGGTCATCAGACTCCACGGTGAACTTGAAGCGAATATCCTATTCGCAGACCACCATGTGAGATAGAATCTCCTCACCATAGACACATACATTGATTTTACTTGTTCATTTATATGTTTTATGTCTATTGAAATGAAGATACTATTATCACTATTAGCATTTCTTATATTTTTATCTAGTGTTTCAGTTCTCATTAATATTTTAGACACAGTTTACATTTGAAATCTTTAAAAGTCGACTACTTGAAACAAAGGAATAATTATTAAATTTCAATTAAAAAACTTTAAAAGCTTATAAAATATACAGTATAAAAACAATGTAAATAAAATTTAAAAGATATTCTAAACATCTAAAAATTTATTTAAATTAAAAATAGTTTCATAAATATAATAAATAAATGAAAATAAAAGGAATGTAAGAAAAGTTACTTGAAAGTGAGAGAGAAAAGAATGAATGTCGATGAGGATCCAAAGCCACCTACTTGACTTCGAAAACTCATAAAATATAAACTATAAGACTCATATAAATAAAAATTAAAACATCAACTATTTCTTATATGTTTAATCCGTGTTTTAATTTTCATTTATATTGGTCTTATAGTTTATATTTTATAATCTATCAAAGTCATGTACTTGAAACATTTTTAAGTTTCAAGTTGGTGGATTAGAAAGATTATAAACTATTTTCCATCAAAAATTTTAAGAAATTCTTTTTATTTTCGACTATTTATAATATGATTAATCCATGTTTTAATTTTCATTTATATTGGTCTTATAGTTTATATTTTATGGGATAGAAAAATCACATACTTGAAACATTTTTAAGTTTCATTTTCGTGGATTAGAAAGCTTATAAATTATTTTTCATCAATATTATTAAAAAAATATTCTTATTTTCAACTATTTCTTATATATTTAATTTATTTTTCAATTTTAATTTATATTGGTCTTATAGTTTATATTTTATAGGCTACCAATTCATGTGCTTCAACATTTTTAGGTTTCAATTCAGTGGATTATAAAACCTATAAATTATTTTTCATCAATATTTTTTAAGAAATTATTTTTATTTTTGACTATTCCTTTTATGTTTAATCTATGTTATAAATTTCATTTATATTGGTCATATAGTATATATTTTATAGGATAGAAAAGTTGTGTACTTGAAACATTTTTAAGTTTCAATTCGGTAGATTATAAAGCTTATAAATTATTTTTCATCAATAATTTTTAAGAAATTATTTTTATTTTTGACTATTTCTTTTATGTTTAATCCATGTTATAATTTTCATTTGTATTGGTCATATAGTTAATATTTTATAGGCTAGTAAATTTGTGTACTTGAAACATTTTTAAGTTTCAAGTCGGTGGATTATAAATATTATAAATTATTTTTCATCAATATTTTTTAAGAAATTCTTTTTATTTTATATGCTAGAAAAGTCACGTACTTGAAACATTTTTAAGTTTAAAGTTGGTATATTATAAATATTATAAATAATTTTTCATCTATATTTTTAAAAAAATTATTTTTATCTTTGACTATTTCTTTTATGTTTAATCCATGTTTTAATTTTCATTTATATTGGTCGTATAGTTTATATTTTATAGGCTAACAAAGTCACGTACTTGAAAAATTTTCTAATTTCAAGTTGGTGAATTAGAAAACTTATAAATAATTTTTCATTAATTTTTTTTAATATTTTCTTTTTATTTTATATTATTTCTTATATATTTAATTCAAGTTTTAATTTTAATTTATATTGGTCTTATAGTTTATATTTTATAGGCTAGCAAAGTCACATACTTAGAACATTTTTAAGTTTCAAGTTGGTGTATTAAAAAGCTTATAAATTATTTTTCATCAATATTTTTTAAGAAATTATTTTTTATTTTCGACTATTTATTATATGTTGAATCCATGTTTTAATTTTTATTTATATCAGTCTTATATTTTACATTTTATGGGCTAGCAAATTAGTGTACTTGAAACATTTTTAAGTTTCAAGTTGGTGGATTAGAAAGATTATAAATTATTTTTCATCAACATTTTTAATTTTTTTTTATTTTGACTATTTATTATATGTTTAATACTTTTTTTTAATTTTCATTTATATTGGTTTTATAGTATATATTTTATAGGCTAGCAAATTCACGTACTTGAAACATTTTTAAATTTCAAATTGATGGATTAGAAAACTTATAAATTATTTTTCATCAATATTTTTTAAGATTTTTTTTTAAATTTTTGACTATTTATTATATGTTTAATCTATTTTTTAATTTTCATTTATATTGGTCTTATAATTTATATTTTATAGGATAGCAAAGTCACATAATTGAAACATTTTTAAGTTTCATGTTGGTGGATTAGAAAGCTTATAAATTATTTTTCATCAACATTTTTTAATAAATTATTTTTATTTTCAACTATTTCTTATATGTTTAATCCATGATTTAATTTTCATTTATATTGTTCTTATAGTTTATATTTCACAGACTAGAAAATTCTCGTACTTGAAACATTTTAAGTTTCAAGTTGGTGGATTAGAAAGCTTATAAATTATTTTTCATCATTTTTTAAGAAATTAATTTTATTTTCAACTATTTATTATATGTTTAATTCATGTTTTAATTTTTATTTATATTTTTCTTATAGTTTATATTTTATATGTTGGCAAATTCACGTATTTGAAACATTTTTAAGTTTCAAGTTGGTGGATTAGAAAACTTATAAATTATTTTTCATCAACATTTTTTAAGAAATTATTTTTTTCCCACTATTTCTTATATGTTTAATCCATGTTTTAATTTTCATTTATATTAGTCTTATAGTTTATATTTTATAGGCTAGAAAATCACGTACTTAAAACATTTTTATGTTTCAAGTTGGTGGATTAAAAAACTTATAAATTATATTTTATCAATATTTTTTAAGAAATTATTTTTATTTTAGCCTATTTCTTATATATTTAATATATGTTTTAATTTTAATTTATATTGGTCTTATATTTTATATTTCATAAGCTATCAAAGTCATGTACTTGAAACATTTTTAAGTTTCAAGTTGGTGGATTATAATGCTTATAAATTATTTTTTATCAATATTTTTTAAAAAATTATTTTTATTTTTGACTATTTATTATATGTTTAATCTATGTTTTAATTTTCATTTATAGTGGTCTAATAGTTTATATTTTGTAGGATAGAAAAGTCACGTACTTGAAACATTTTTAAGTTTCAAGTTGGTGAATTAGAAAGCTTATAAATTATTTTTAATCAACATTTTTTGAGAAATTATCTTTATTTTTTACTATTTATTATATATTTAATTTATGTTTTAATTTTCATTTATATTGGTCTTATTGTTTATATTTTATAGGCTAGAAAAGTCACATACTTGAATAATAGATAAATTCTGCTTAAACATTTTGTTTTATTTATATATATATAAACACAACAAAATAAAAATAAAAAATAAAAAAATAAAATATTTAAAATAGAAAAAAAATTATTTTAGGGGAATGGCGGCATCGGTGATGCCTCCTTTGAGGAATATTTTTTTTAAGAAAATTAACCTACACATTTAAAAAAGAATTCAGAAAACATATTTAAAAAACTGTATTACTTACTCATGAAATCAACTTCAAAGCCCAAAGTTTTTATAAAACATTTTGCGAGCAAACATAAAGGAAAAAAACATAAACATGAAAGCTAATTGGGAAAACATGAGAACTCATGAAAACAAACCTTTCACATTTTGAATATTATAAACATTCCTTTTAATTATAAACTTGTTATTTTCCTTTTTAAGTCAAAGTATTTCCATGAAAATCCATTTTCAATCCTAGAAAAGTCATGTAGGTACCTTGGGACATTTTACTTACAATCACCCTTACAAGAAACCTTACAAAGAAATAAACTTTACAGTTAGTTCCAATATATCCCATAAGAGTAACTTAATTCATGTTAGCTCTGTTCCTTTACCCAATGCATTGAATAATTATATCAAGATCACTCGTTATCATATATATCTCTTAGGATCAACTTATTTATCATTAACTTTTTCATCATGTAAAGTTTCCAAGAATCATATCACGAGAATAAAAAATAAAATCATTCATTTCAATCATAAAATATCATTAATTATTCTGTTTATAACATATGTAGAAGCACTTTTGAAATTCACATAGAAATATGGATAAAAATCATTTTCTTGGAAAACTCTTAACACAATATTTCCCAGAAGAAAGGGAAATAAGATTTGATTTAAAAACCATGAAAACTTTTAGATGAATATTGATAATGAATAATAGTTATGAATATGGGAAAATACGTTCATGTGGTACAAATTAAAAACATTCTTTTTTTACTTTGGTAAAAAGAGTAAAAAGTAACCTGCATGAAAAATGATTCAAAAGATTTGTTTTTAAAACCATTGTAAAAATTCAAAGATATTTGAAATTGAATTTAAAAAATCATTGGAGCATAGTTAAGAACATTATTAAAACATTTTTAAGAACATGGATATAAAAGAGAAAAAGTTTAAAACATTTAAAATAATGTTTTAAATAAAAATATCTTACCTCGTCTCATGACTCGTCACGTACGTCCTTTACTTTACTAAATAATAAAATTGAATTAATTTTCTACTTTATTAAGAACTATTTTAATTTTTATTCCCTAATCATAATCCATATCAATTCATTTATTATCATGACTTATATAGTTACTAAATCGGTTAAGTTCAAGTTAGATGTTTTGGGTTCATTCAGATTATAACATCAAAATAGCATTGATGTGTTTGTCGTGGTCAAAGGGGTCATGGTTTCATTATCTCTAGTATCTAAAAAAGGTTATAATTATCATTATTATACATTAGATACAATTTTAGAACCATTCATGTAAGTCAGTCATGAAAAAAGAATCACATTGTTTCGTAGAGGTGGTAGTCCACACAAACGCACGAGCGACGTTATCATTTTCCAACAGATAAAAAATGTAAGAAGGTAAGTAATATCTTATCTTTCCAAAATCATAATAATTTCATGAAAATATTATATATCAATTAACCTCATATTTATAACCATCCATGTAATGAGGTAATCAAAAACAAAATACATTGGTTTGTGAAGTTGATAGTCCACACGTATGCACGATCAATGTTTTATTTCTCATAGGATGAAAAATATATAAAAAATGGTAATAACATAACATAATAACATTTAAATATATTGGTGTGACACCCCATGTGTTACTGTTGTTTTTTATTTCAATTATTTATATTAGTTTACGTTTCTTTGAGTTGTGGAGTGTCCCTATGAGTTTTGGGATAAAATTTTGGTTTTTTGGAAGGGTTTTTGGGATGCGCACAGTTGAAAGTAACCATATGACACTTATGTGAAGAGATCTGCAATCTTGTAAGTGTTATTTCATATGGCCTCAAAATGATTAATTAAATTGTGTGGTTCTTCTAGTAAAATAGTGTGTCTTGATTTTTTTCTAGGGGATGGAGCACACGAATGGTGTACAGTTTGACAAATCATGCAGTCAAACCATCTGGCTTTCCCAGGTTTAAAGTTTTATGATTTCCCTATTCTACCTCAGGACCCTTTAACCAGGTTTCCCCCCTCTCTCCTCTCCTATATGATCCAATCCTTCTCCATATCATTTCCTTGTGATTTATCCAGGTAAAGCCCTCTGGTTCTCTTCATTATCTCTTTCTCTCCCTCTTTCTCCTTGTTTCTCTCAGTTTCACTTCCTCCCAAAAACCCTAGGGGATACTGAATTCAGTTCTAGGGTTTGGGGTGAGTTAATCATGTGGGTTTTTGTTTTTCAGGGTTTTCTGAGGTCTTCTTGAGTCTTGTTTGAGCATCCACTGTCAAAAGCTGTGATAACCAATTCGTTCACCATTGAGTCAAGGTAGGTTTTTTCCTATTCTTCCTTAGCTTGACATATCAATTTGTACTTTATTTTTTAAAACGTATTGTTTACCAAATTATAATTATATGTAGTAGTTCTACTGAGTTTTATAAATGTTATAAATTATTTCATGCATGGTATAAAGGGTGTTTTAGTGGTTTTATGATTTTCAAGGGAGGTGTTGCATGCCATGTGTTTGTAAAAATTTACGAATGAGTTTTTAAATAAATTGAGTGTTTGAAAGATATTTGACCCCATTTGGGTCCAAATTAGTAATAAGGGAATGTTTTAGTTTTTGAACGGTTTCCAAGTAATAAAGGGGTTTATAATTTCTAAATGGTTTGAAAATTTGGTTTGAATATTTTTTTGAAATAATGGTTTGGAATGAAATTTCAAACCTTTTAAGAAAAAGGAAGTCAATTAGAAGAGAAATTGTGAGTTGGAAGAGTTCAAAGCAGTCAATTATCACCAATTCTATAGCGGAGTCCGAATATATAACGACTTTAGATGAAACCAAAGAAATAGTGTGGATACACACCTTCATCCAATAACTTGATGAGGTTCCTATAAGTAGATACCCTATCACATTATATAGTGATAATACTTTAGCAGTGGTTCTTGCAAAATAGTTAATGTCACATCAATAGAAGAAGCACATACTTTGCAAATATCACATCTTGAGGGATTTTTCTCAAAGGGGTTAAGTCATCGTGAGCAGAGTTTCCACGGAGGAAATTGTGGCAGACCCCTTGACTAAAGTCTTATCTCAACAGAAGCATGAATATCATTAGAGTGCTAGCGAGCTGAAGGTTAGCAGTTGGCTCTAGTGTATGCGGGAGTTTGTTGTAGTTGGTGTCATGGTGTTCTATCAATAAGTTTATTTCCAAAAAGTCAAAGAAAGAGACATCTAACATCTAGGTTGATGACACCAATGTGCAACCTATTTGATTATAGATGTCGTGATAAAGATATTATATTACATAATATACATTTGTATGAAGTTTTATGTCATTGTGACATTAAATTCTCTTTATGGGTGTCTTGTCGCATTGTTAGATGCTAACCTTTGACTTTAGACGGTTCCGCCTAATGCCACTGAGAAATGGGTCTTGAGGGTCACACACTAAGTGTATCCAGAACCTCAGTAAAATTCTAATTGAATTTAACATGTTGAAAAAATATTATTTTTTCATGTGGTTTAATGATTATTCATGTTTAAATTGATTGCAAATATTCAGTAACTAGTTTTTCTAGAGAATAAATGTGAGTTGAATATTCAATAAATATTTATTCTCTATTTTAATTAATATAATATTTATTTATTTATCAATGAGTAATATCATGATATTTATTTATTTAAATAAATAGTCATTATCCAATGTTTGATAAATATTGAGAAAGAATAACGGACTGAGTTAAATGGTCTGGTGAGAAATAATATATTAAATATTATTTGAAAAATGTTTATTTATTTCAGAAATAATATTTATTTATCCAAGAGTCTAGTGCATGTCAAATAAATAATAATAATAATATTATTTAAATATAGGGTTCGCCAATGATTAGGAGAATAATAAGGGCCTATATACAATTGTTATTTTCTAACCCAATCTCTGTTTAAACCTGGTTATAACATTCTCAACCTAAATCATCATTGTGCACAATGAAAGTATAGAAGTAATTCTCATAATTCCTAAAGATCACTTCTCCTAGAATACTCTCAAGAACGGAGAGAAATTTTCATCTTCCACCCTCTCAAATCTAGAGAGAGAAAGAACAATCCTTCTAGAGTCAAAATGATTCTTATGACGATCATCAATAAATGACTCCAACATCAAAATATTCCATACTAGCACCTGAGGGTTTCTACGACAATGTTCAAAGGTTGTTGGTGTACGTGTGGATCACCGCTAGAGGGATTGTACCCTTGAATCCTCTCATTGCAATGATGGTATGATAAGAAGTAGTCTATCGAAACTTCAATGAAGAAAGTATTCCAATGCAAGGTAATTATTTATTTATATAAATTAATGATTTATTATATGTGGTGATCCTATCTTCTTAGTTCGGATGTTTATGTCAATTAATCTTCAAATTAATTTTGATGGCCATGACATTATTTTTCAATTACTATTCATTGATTACGAAAAAAATTCAGGTTGGCTACAACTCAATAGGCGCTCCCACTGCACCCAGAAGCTTCAACATTTTCCAAATCCCACAACACTCAATTTTAAAAACCAAAACATTCCATGGAATCCCTTTTCAAATAAACCACTAAAACTTGTTCTAAACTAAAACATTTCATAAGGTTCTCTTCCAAATCCAAACTTTTCCACAATTTCATTTTAAAATCGAACACTCTTTAAAACATACTCTAAGAGATTTGAAAACCTTTATAAATAAACCACCCAAAAACCGATTATAAAATCAAGTCGTTTCATGAAGTTTCTTCCACACACCATACTAGCTTTGAAACATAAATATAAACAACACCAACATGTCATAAGAGCCTCTTTTATCCATCCTCAACAAGTGTAAACCACATTAAGATATATTGGAATCCAAAATAGGTCCAAAAAAAAATCTAAGAAGTCGATCATGAAGTAGACTCTAAGAAGTTTTTGGGACCATATGCATAGGCACCACACGATTTGTTAGACCGTGTGAGCTAACCATGCAACTATGGTTCCTCCCAACTCTCATCCAAAAAATCCAAGGAAACCCATAAAGTATATAATATAACTCAATGGGGATATAAAAATCATCAAAATAAGAAAAATAGAATCCAAATTCAAAATTTAAATCTCAAATACCCATGGAAACTCAAGTCTCATCATGAAAGGTGGTGGTTCGACATGTACTCATGACTTTCCTTATGAGTTCTGATAGTCTTAAGTATCCATATTGTCCTGACACACCCAAATAACAAGAGGGTGCTATGATACCAATTTGTAACCAACCATCATAAGTCATACTGACACATCGCCAGACTCATCTCTCCACAAGGCTCGAAGCGCGTTCCTAATTTCCACAAACTGAAAACTAGTGTCGAGACATCAAATGAGACAATCGGTGAAAACAATTTCACCCATGGATAATTATAACCAATAATAATGATCCATCTCACTTTTAAATATACAGTAGAAGCAATACACTATAGTTGGATAAATCTGCCAATACACACATGTCTCAAAAATAAACTGGAAACCCAAGCCACTCCTTGACGATCTCCATGTGACCCATGACTACCACCACATCCCAACTCATCCATAAATGGACCATTATGAACATAAACGGATGGGATCAAATCCTGGGCACTTGAGAAAAAACATGAACGTTATGTGCGCATACACACACACATCAGTGTATATATATGGTGTGAGCTAAATGTGCCTAGTAGAGTTGGATTGGAGTATCCCGATTAATTTTTTATGATGTTTGGGATGAATGCTTTTGGACCGTAAAGTGCACCAGGTCATCAACTCAATGGGGTGTTCTCCATGGTGAGATCGTTGGGGGTTGCAGGGAGCAACGCACCCCTGCTCCGTGGGTCCAGGTGCTGAAATTCCATGACCCAAATTTGGGGGGTGGGGCACTGTAGCAATGCTGACCACTGTAGAAATGTTGACCATTGTAGCATAGCTGACCGACCGACACTAGAAGGGCACTATAACAGTGCAAACTTTTGGAATGACTACTGTAACAGGTCAGACTTTGGAGTCAACAGTATTGTAGTGATGTAGACTTCCAGCCACTGGCCACTATAGCACTTTAGACTTGGGTGGCTATGACACTGTAGCGATGTGGACATCCAGCCATCTTTCACTATAGCACAATGGACTTTATGTGCGGTTAGTGTAATAGTATTTTATCCTCCTTATTAGCCCATTTCGGGTTAGGGTTTCTGTGTGTTATAAATTCTGAGAGATCACCTTGTAATTGTGCTCCCGAAACTAGTGAAACTTCTGCCTCTCCATGGATGTAGGGATCATTTTCTGAATCATGTAAATCTATATGTCCAAGATCTTTTTCTTCTTTTTTTCCCCTTTTACTCTTCTGTGAATCGTTTCATGCTTCATTTCTCTTGATGTTTCCACAACAATTGGTATCAAAGGTTGAGTTCGGATTTCTCGAATTGAATCATGGTTATGGAAGAAGGCAATGTGAAGATTGATTGCTTCGATGGAACTGACTTCAGTTACCAGTGGATGCAGATCTAAGACTATATTTTCTAGAAGAAATGCATTTTTCTCTTCTGGATTTAAAACCAATGGACATGGAGCAGTCAGAGTGGGAGTTATTGGTTGATAGGTTCTGGGTGTTGTGCATATTACATTGGAAAAAAATGCAACGTCCAACATCAAAGAGGAGAATATGATGATTGTACTGATGCAAACTCTCATGAATATTTATGAGAAGCCTTTTGAAGCAAACAAAGTGCACTTGATGTGATGATTATTCGACCTGAAAATGGTTGAAGGGATAATTGTTATAGATCACATCAACAAATTCAACACCATCATAGGTCAACTGACATTGGTGGAAATTACGCTTGATAATGAGGTATGTGCATTGGTTTTACTGTCTTCATTACCTAAAAATTAGGAAGAAACTATAATAGTTTTGAGTAGTTATTCGGGGAATACCAAACTGGGTTGTGAAGGATGTACAGGACTGGATCCTCAGTGAGAATATCTGAAGAAGAGAATTAGATAGATTATTTGGTTCTACTATGAACGTTGAAGGAAGATAAAGATTTGTGCAGTGAGGCAATCATAGAGGATGATCAAGGTCAATAGGAAAGAGTAGAGACAAGGAAAAGGAGGTCTATCCTACCTGCTGGACTTGCAGGAAGAAAGGAAACATCAAGAAAGAGTGCAGATAAAAATGAAAGGGACCTGATACTAGTGGAGAAAACACAATCGATGAAGGAACTGATGATGTGATACTGTTGAGCGTGGATAACCCTATGGAATCTTGGATTTTATAGGGAGGGGTGTCTTTCCATTCCATGTTGGATAAGGGAATTCTGAACAATTTTTTTTTCTGGAAATGTTATCAAAGTACATCCTGTTGATGATGAACCATTGTAGATTGTGGGGAAAGGGGATACACAGATCAAGACCAACAGTGAAAGTTCTCTGTTTCAGGAAAACGTGAGTTATATCTCTAATTTAAGAAGAAATCTTATTTCTATTGGGAAACTTGATGATGCGGGCTTTAGTACCATGTTTACTGATGGTGCTTGGAAGATTACCAATGGAGCTATGGTCATAGCTCAGGGAGTAGAGATCAATACCTTGTAAAACATGACACTTTCATGGATATAGTTGCATCAGTAAATGTTTTTGGGGATTCAAAATTGTGGAACTACAGTCTAGGCCACATGAGTGAGAAGGGGATGAAGGTATTGGAAATAGAAGGGTTGTTACCAGAACTGAAGTCAGTGGATATTGGCCTATGTGAAGATTGTATCTTTAAAAAGCATAAGAATGTGTCTTTTGCAAAAGGAGGAAGAACACTGAAGGTTGGGAAGCTGAACCGGATTCACACTAATATTTGGGGGCATGCACCAATAATTTCCCTTGGAGGGTCACAATATTATGTGACATTCACTGAAAACTCAACAATGAAGGTATGAGTTTACTTTTTGAAAACAAAATTTGATGTATTTAAGATATTTCATAAGTGGAAGACCACGATGGAGAATGAGTCAAGATCAAAGTTGAAATGATTAAGGTTTGACAATTGTGGAGGGTATGGCGCTTAGGAATTCAGAGAATTATGTTCCAAAAATGAGATTCGATGGGAGAAGACTATCCCAGGAACACCACGGTAGAATGGTGTATCTAAAAGGATGAATAGGATACTGAATGAACATTTTAGGAGCATGAGGTTGCACTTGGGGTTACCCAAGACTTTTTTGGTTGATGCATTGAATATGGCAGCATATCTCATTAATAGGAGTCCATATATACCAATGGGATAATGTATACATGAGTAGCTTTGGTCTGGTAAGGAGGTAAGACTCACATTTATGCGTCTTTTGGCATTTTGACATATGTTCATGTTGATGCTAATGCAAGGGGACACACTTGATGCTAAGTTCAAACCATGCTTCTCTATTGGTTGTGGTGCTGATGAGTTTAGTTATCGCTTTTGGGATGATCTCAATAAGATGATCATAAAGAACCAGAATGTGATATTCAATGAAGGTGTCATGTACAAGGATCTTCATGCAACTGAAACCGAAAATTGGAAAAAAGAATCAGAGTGCAAAGAGCAAGTTGATCCTGAAGGTGTATCTAAACATGAAACATTATAACTGATAGAAACTACTACTCTAATGGATTTGATTAGATCAAAAAGGGCGAGAAGTAATGTTCAAAGGTATTCATCATCTTTACATTATCTGTTATTGACTGACGGTGGAGAACTAGAATGTTTTGAAGAGGTAATGTAGTTGAAAAAGTTGAGCAAGTGATAGTTGGATATGAAGGAGGAGATTCCGTCATTGCATGACAACAACAATTGGGAGTTGAAACCTTTACCAAGAGGAAAGAAATCATTGCAGAATAAGTGGGTATACTGAGTCAAGAAAGAACATGATGGAAATAGGGGGTACAAAGCAAGGCTAGTTGGGAAAGGTTTTCAACAGAAGGAGGGAGTGGATTTCACTAAAATTTTCTCACTTGTAGTGAAGTTTACCAAAATCTGGGTGGTTCTCAACATTATGGAATCATAAGACTTGCATCTTGAGCATCTTGATGTCAAGACTACTTTTATTCATGGAGATCTAGTGGAGAACATATACATGCAGAAGTCAGAGGGATATATTGAGTCTCGGAAGGAAAATATGGTGTGCAAACTCCAGAAGAACTTGTATGGGCTGAAGCAGGCACTGAGGTAGTGGAAAAAAAAGTTTGTTTCATTCATGACTAAATATGAATACAAATGATGTGGTATGGATAAATGATGCTACATAAAGTATTTTGGTGATAAATATATTATACAACTTCTATACGTGGATAACGTGCTTATTGCAGGATCATGCATATAGAGAATTGATGAGATGAAAGGGAAGCTGGATAAGGAGTTTGAAATGAAAGATCTTGGAGAAGCTAGAAATATTTTGGGGATGAAGATCAAGAGAGACCGCACAACTGGAACCTTAATGTTATCACAGGCTAACTACATTGGAAAGGTTCTGAGAAGATTCAATATGCTAAAATAAAATCTAGTCTCTATTCTCCGAACGAGCCATTTCAAACTATCATAGGAGCAATCACTGAAGACGAAAAAAGAGGTTGAGTACATGGAAAAGGTTCCATACACATTATCTATTGGAAGCCTAATGTATGACATGGTCTGAACTCAACCTTACATCGCTCATGTAGTGGTAATTATGAGCACGTACATGTCTAACCCTAGAAGGAAACATTGGGAAGCTGTGAAGTGGATATTGAGGTATTTGAAGGGCATCAAAGAGGTATATCTATGTTTTGGGAAAGGAAATTCATTGCAGGGGTATGTGAATGTTGACCTTAGAGGTGAAATTGACAGCAGGAGTACCACATGTTATGTATTTACCTATGGAGGAGCTGCAGTAAGTTGGATATCACAATTATAGAAGGTGGTAGATTTATCCACCATAGAGTCAGAATACATAGTTATAACAAAAGCTGGGAAGGAGATGGTTTGACTGAAGAACTTCTTGGATGAGTTGGGAAGAAATCAAGAGGAGAATGTATTTCACTATGACAGGTAGAGTGTTATACATCTTTCAAGGAACCCAGTGTTTCATGCCCGAACGAATCACATTCATTTGAAGTATCATTTCATCAGAGGTTTGATATAAGATGGGTTGATGATATTGTAGAAGATTTGTGGAACCAACAATCTGAAAAACATGTTGATGAAGTCGATGGTAATACAGATGTCGAGGCAGTTTTGTGCCTATGTTGGTCTCCACTAATGAACGAAGGATGAGAGTAAAAATAAGGGAAGATGCAATGGGATCACGAGTGGAAAATAGATGGTATTTCATGAATCTTCATCTTGAAATTGAAGTTGTGAATGGAAATCATGACACTAGTGAGTGACGAAGAAGAGGAGCTCAGATTAAGTAAGTTGTCTTAGTTAGTGACATTGAATCAAGTCAGCGTAGCAGACCCCCCTCTAAGTGGGAGATTGTTGGATTGGTGTAGCCTAATCCATTTTGTATGATGTTTGGGACAAATGATTTCAGCTCTTAATGTGCCAATCGACCGACATTGAAAGAGCATTGTAGTAGTGCAGACTTTTGGCATGACTACTATATCACATCGGACTTCTGGATTCAACAGTACTGTAGCAATGTGGACTTCAAGTTGATGGTACTGTATCTTTTTAGACTTGGTCGCGAAACTGTAGTGATGTGGACTTCTAACTGAATTTCACTGTATCATAATGGAATTTTTGTGCGATTTATAAAATAGTGTTTCGACCTCTTTATTAGCCTATTTCAGGATAGGATTTATGTGTGTTAGAAACTCTGAGAGATCTCCTTGTAATTGTTCTCTTGAAACTAGTGAAACTTCTTCCTCTTCGTGGATATAGGGATCATTTCCTGAACCACATAAATCTCAGTGTCCAAAATCTTCTTGTTCTTCTTTTGTTTTTTCCCTTTACTCTTCTGTGAATCATTTTACACTTCATTACTCCTGGAATTTCTGCAACAAGTTGGATTTCACTAAAGATTCTATGAAATTTTCTTTATAAAACATTCTATAAATTATAGTTTGAACACAGACTAAAGTATATTTTCCAAATGTAAAACTTAAAGAAAATAAGTCTCATACTTTATTTCTTTTTACAAAACCCATAAAGTAAAACCTTTTTAGAAACAAACCACATTTGACACAAAACCATAACTTCAAACCTATGCAAGGAAGTCATAATTTTATTTAAAATCTCTTTCAAAGTCCCTTCTTATCCCAAGGGGTGGAATCCACCATTTTAAAAAATTGAGGACACTTCAAAACTTTAAAGAGGGAGGACTTTGAAGTTTTCAAATTTAAAACCAAACCATTTTTCCTTCTTTCAAATTCTCTCATGAATCCTCTTTTCCAAAAAGTTGAAAATTAAAACAAACAATGGTAGAAAGAAGGAAATCATCAATGGGCACCATCATATCCAAGAGGCATAATATAAGCAAACATCAACAATGAAATATGTTCCACAAAAACCCAAATGAGAACAAGGGGATACAAACAAAGTGTGCATCAAAAATCCACCAAGTAAATCCACCAGTCAATGAGTAAATGTCGTGGGAAGATCCGTGGGTCCTAAAGTGATATGGTCTTAGACATACTCAAGAGAATCGATCTATCAGTAATCCCCCCCAGTCTTACTGGGTCATGTTGATTAGTACCCACAGTCTGATTAGGTCATATTGATTAGCTCCCACTATCTAATTAGGTCAACAAAGTTAGTATGGCCTAAACAGAATCACTCACTTAGCTACTTGAGTTCTCATGACATGTTCAAGTGGAGGTGAGTAGTCAAAAAACAAAATGATCAACACATACTTCATGGTTCATAAAAAATAAACCTTATCTCACCTCCAATACCCTTGTATGAAACAACCACTTTTAAATAATCAGGTATCACATAATAATAACAATAAATTCACATCCCATAAAGGGGAAAAGGCCTAAACTAGGAATACAAACCAAGGGGATCATAATTAGGGTTCTATAATCATCAATCCAATCATTTTCATAAAATTCCAACCAGGCCATTAAACAACTTTGGAAAGTAAAACCACATTGAAATCACCTTTTCAAAACCAATAAAGGATCCATCACTTTAAAAAATTATTTAACTTATTTTGGATTCATTTGAAATAAAAAAATTCTTTGTTAAAAAACCAACCCTTAAACATTGGTTACATTCTTGGAAAATCAAAACAGGGCCACAACCCTTCATTAAACTTAAAATTCATTTAAACGATTCCCTCATACATTTTCATAAACACTTTATTGGATTAGTGTATCTCGATCCTCTTTGGATGATGTTGGTATAAATTCTTTTGGTCTATATTGCGAACCAAGACGCAACACTATAGCACCTTGGACTTGGGTGGTAGTTATACTGTAGCGATGTGGACTTCCAGCTGATGTGGAAATGACAGGAGTTATAGCGACAAAAACAACAAAACATAGAAGAGTAAAAGGGAAAAAAGTACAAGAACACAAAGATTTATATGGTTCGGGAATAATCTCTACATCCATAGAGAGGTAGAATAATTTCACTATAATCAAGAGCACAATTTTATAGGAGTTTATTTCAGAGTTTTCTCTCCCAAAAACCCTAGCCCGAAATGGGCGACAAATGGGGAAGGCAATCCACTGTTCAACCAACTATATAAGAAGTCTGTGTCGCTACAGTGAAAAGAGGCCACCCAAGTCAAAAGTGCTATAGTGACTACTGGCTGGAAGTCCAAAAGGCTACAGTGAATGGAGATTTGATGTTCACATCGCTACAGTGTCTGTCGATGTCGGTCGGTCATCTCTTCTACAGTGGTCACAGATGCTGTAGTTGCCCAAAATTTGGGTCAGGGGCCTTCGACCCCCATTTCAAGGGCATGTTGCCCCCTGCAACCCCCAACAGGCTCTCCACAAAGCTCGAACCACAAAATTTGCAGGATGGTGCATAGTACGAGCCACAAGCATTCAAACAAACAGGATTGGGCTACATTAATCCAACACCCAGACCTTATGTGCAGTTGGTGGAATGGTGTTTCATCTTCTTTATTAGCCTATTTCGGGCTAGGGTTTATGGGTGTTAGAAACTCTGAGATCTCCCTATAATTGTTCTGCTCAAACTAGTGATATTACTGCCTCTCCATGGACATGGGGATCATTTCCCGAATCACATAAATTTATGTGTCATGTGTGTTTGTTTCTTTAGGTTTTTCATCATATGTAAACCTATTCTATCTTTGTGACTCCTGAAATTTCTGCATTAACCGGTATCAGAGGGTTGAGCTCATATTTCTTGATTTGAATGATGTCTATGGAAGAAGGAAAGCTGAAGATCGATCGCTTCAATGGAAATGACTTCAGTTACTGGAGCATTTATATTGAGGATTATCTGTATAAAAAAAATGCATTTTCTGCTTTTGGGTTTAAAACCAACAGACATGGAGCAGTAGGAGTGGGAGCAGCTGGATTGACAGGTTATGGGTGTTGTGCGCCTTACGTTGGAAAAAAACATGGCATTCAACATCAGAGAGGAAAAAAATGAAAGCTCTCGTGAATTTGTACGAGAATCCTTCTACGGAAAAGTGCACTTGATGTGATGATTGTACAATGAAAAAATGGTTGAAGGGAGAATTGATATAGATCACATCAACGAATTCAACACCATCATAAGTTAGCTGACATCAATGGAAATTGCATTTGGTGATGAGGTATGTGCATTGGTTTTGCTATCTTCATTACCTAACAGTTGGGAAGCGACTATTATAGTTGTTATTAGTTATTCAGGGAATACCAAGTTGGTTTTGAAGGATGTACAAGACCTGATCCTCCGTGAGGATATTCGAAGAAGAGAATCGGTCAGATTATTTGGTTGTTCTCTAAATGTTGAAGGAAGGGGAATATATGCACAATGAGACAATTGTAGAGAACGATCAAAGTAAAAAGGAAATAGCAGAGAAAAATCAAAGGGGACTGGTCCTACCTACTATATTTGTGAGAAGAAATGACACATCAAGAAAGAGTGCATAGAAAAATGAAAGTGTCCTGAAATCAGTAGAGCAAACACGATGTCTAAAGGAACTAATGACGTGTTGCTACTGAGCGTGGATAGCCATATGGAGTCTTGCATTTTAGACTGAGGGGTGTCCTTCCAATTCAGATCAGAAAAGGGTTTCCTGAACAATTTTTTTTCTTGAAATTTTGGCAAGGTACATCTTACTAATGATGAACTCTTGTAGATTGTGGGGAAAGAAGATACACGGATCAATACCAACAGTGGGAGTCTTCTAGTTCTGGAAAAATTCAGGTATATCTCTGTCTTATGAAGAAAAATTATTTCTATAGGGTAGCTTGATGATGCAGGCTTCAGTACCATGTTTGCTGGTGGTGCTTGGAAGATTACCAAGGGGGCTATGGTCATAGATCGGGGAGCAAAGAATTGTACCTTATACAACATGACATAAATAAGGATGGGAATGCTTGCATCAGTAAATACTGTCGGGGACTCAAAATTGTGGCACTATAGGTTATTTCACATGAGTGAGAATGGGATGAAGGTGATGGAAACAAAAGTATTGTTACCAGATCTAAATTCAGTGGACATTGGCCTTTGTGAAGATTGTATCTTCGGAAAACAAAAGAAAGTGACTTTTTCAAAAGGATGTAAAACACTGAAAGCTAGAAAGATGGACCTAGTGCACACAAATGTTTGGGGGGCTGCACTAGTACATTCCTGTGGAGGGTCACAATATTATGTGACTTTTATTGAAGACTCAACAAGGAAGGTATGGGTTTACTTTGAAAATAAAATTTAATGTGTTTAAGATGTTTTAGAAGTGGAAGATCGTGGTGGAGAATGAGTCAGGATAAAAGTTGAAATGCTTGAGGTCTGATAATGGTGGAGAGTATGGCAGTCAGGAGTTCATATAATTATATTCCAAAAATGGAATTTGGTGGGAGAATATTGTCCCAGGAACACCATAGTAGAATAATGTAGCTGAAAGGATGAATAGGACACTGAATGAACATTCCAGGAGCATGAGGTTGCGGTCGGGGTTACCCAAGACCTTCTGGGAAGATGCAGTGAACATGGAATCATATCTCATTAACATAAGTCCATCTGTACTAATGGGAGAATGTCTACCCGAGGATATTGGTTCTGGTAAGGAGGTAAGACTCTCACACTTATGAGTCTTTGATAGTTTGGAATATGTACATATTGATATTAATGAAAGGGGGCAAGCTTGATGCTAAGTCCAAACCATTCTTTTTCATTGGCTATGGTGCTGATGAGTTTGATTACCATTTTTGGAATGAATCAACAAGATGGTTATCAGGATCTAGAACGTGGTATTTAATGAAGGTGTCATGTACAAGGATCGCTATGCAGCTAAAGATGAAAATGGGAACAAAGAATCAGAGTGCAAAGAGAAAGTGGAGCTTGAAGGTGTACCTGAGCATGAGACATTTTAACTAGTGGATCCTACTCCTCAAGTGGATTTGAGGAGATCAACAAGGGTGATAAGGCATGTGTGGAGGTATTAACAATCATTATACTATTTTTTATTGACTGTCGGTGGAGAACCAAATTTTTTTGAAGATGCAATGCAGTTGAAGGAGTCGAGCAAGTGGGAGTTGGTCATTAAGGAATGAAATTTTTTTAGTACATGACAATAATACTTGGGAGTTGACACGTCTTTCATAATGGAAGAAAGAATTTCAGACCAAATGGGTACACTGAGTCAAGGAAGAACATGATGGAAATAGGAGGTTCAAGGCAAGGCTGGTGGTGAAAGGCTTTCAACAGGAGGGAGTGGATTTCACTGAAATTTTCTCACCTGTAGTGAAGCTTACCACCATCCGGGTAGTTCTCAGCATTGTGACATCAGAAGATTTGTATCTTGAGTAGCTTGATGTGAAGATGTATTTCCTTCATGGAGATCTATAGGAGTACATCTATATAGAGTAGCTAGAGGGATATGTTGAGTATGGAAAGGAAGACCTGGTATGAGAACTCTAGAAGAGATTTTATGTGTTAAATCAGACACCCAAGCAGTGGAACAAAAAGTTCGATGCATTCAAGACTAAAAATTCATACAAATGATGTGGCATGGATCAATGTTGTTACATAAAATCCTTTGGTGATGAATATAATATAGTTCTTCTGTATATAGATGACATGATCATTGTAGGATCATGTATGCATAGGATTGATGAGTTGAAAGGGCAGTTGGTTGAGGAGTTTGAAATTAAGGATCTTGGAGAAGCTAGTCAAATTTTGGGGATGAAGATCAAAAGAGACCATGAAACTGGAACCTTAATGTTATAATAGGCTGACTACATTGAGAAGGTTTTGAGAATATTCAGTATGATAGAAGAGAATTTGGTCTCTATTCCCTAACCGGCCATTTCAAACTATAAAATGAGCAATCAAAAAAGAAGGAAAAAAAGGTTGAGTTCACGGTAAAGGTTCCATATGCATCAGCTGTTGGAAGTTTGATGTATGTCATGGTCTGCACTCGACTTGAGATTGCTCATGTAGTGAGAGTTGTGAGAAAGTACATGGCTAACTCTAGAAAGAAACATTGGAAAGTTGTGACATGTATATTGAGGTATTTGACGGGCAGCAAGAATTTATCTCTATGATTTGGGAAAGGAAATTCATTTTAGGGGTATATAGATGCTGCACTTGGAGGTTATGTCGACAACAGAAGGATTACCACAAGTTATGTATTTACCTATGGAGTAAATGCAATGTTTCGGAAAATGTCGGTAGCAACGAAGCGAAAAAATAAACCACTGAAGACTAAAAGGGAAAAAAAGAATGAGAACACAAATATTTACTTGGTTCAGAAATAATCTCTATATCCACAGAGAGGTAGAATTTCACTATTATTCGGGAGCACGGTTTATAGGTAGTTTCAGGGTTCTCAATCACTAACTAAACTCTAACCCTAAATGGGATAAAAAATTAGAATTCGGTCCACTGTTCCACCAACCGAACATGAAGTCTGCATCACTACAGTGAAAGGTGGTCACCCGAGTCAAAAAGTGCTACAGTGGCTGCGCGACTGGAATTCCAATTAGCTACAGTCCTACTGACAGCCTACTGCGCAATATAAGCTGGAAACATCCATCCCAATAATATCCAAAGGGGATTGGGCTACACCAAATCCAACATGCAGTAAGCTGGATATCACAATTACATAAGGTGGTGGATTTATCCACTACAGAGAAAGAATACATTGTTGTAACAGAATCTGGGAAGGAGATGGTTTGGCTGAAGAACTTATTGGATGAACTAGGTATAAAGTGAGAGGACAATGTATTGCACTGTGATAGTCAAATTGTTGTACATATTGAAAAAAACCCAGTATTCCATTCCTGAATGAAGCACATCCAGTTGAAGTACCATTTCATTAGAGGTTTGATACAGGATGGGTTGGTGACACATCAGAAAATTTGTGGAACAAAAAATCTGGTAGACATATTGACGAAGCTGATGGTAATACGAAAGTTGAGGCACTATTGTGCCTCTATTGGTCTTGACTGATGAATGGAGGATGAGAGGCAGAATATGGAAGGATACAATGGAAGTAAGAAAGGAAAACAACTAGTATTTCATGAATCATCAGCTTGAAATTGAATTTGTGAATGAAAATCACACCACTGGTGAGTGAAGAGGAGGAGGATCTCAGATTAAGTAAGTTGTCTAAGTTAGTGGCATCAAAGCAGTTCAGCATAGCGGATCAATCTTCAAGTGGGTGATTGTTGGATTAGTGTAACTCGATCCTCATTGGATGATGTTAGGTCAAATTCTTGAGGCCCATACTGCACACCAGACCACAACGTTGTAGCACCTTGGACATGGGTGGTCATGACACTGTAGCGATGCGGACTCCCATCCACCTTTCACTGTTGCACATCAGACTTTCTGTGTGATTGGTTGAATAGTGTTTCACCTTCTTTATCATCCCATTTCGGTCTAGGGTTTCTGGGTGTTAGAAACTCTAAGATCTCCTTATAATTGTGCTCCCGAAACTAATAATATTTCTACCACTCCGTTGACATATGGATAATTTCTTGAACCATGTAAATATCTATGTCATGTGTGTTTCTTTCTTTTTTTATTTTCTTCAACTGCAAACTTATTCTGTCATTGTGACTCTTGATGTTTCCGCAACACACTTGGCATGCAAAAACATTATGGCTCAAAATGATCATAAAAAATTCATTAAAAATCCTCTTCTAAGTAAAGTAAAACCTTTTAAATGTTTGAAAAACACCTCAAGGGTATCATATATACATGTAACTTGATAAGAAAATGTTTTTAGAAAACCCAAGATTTTAATGGCATGTGAAATAAAAGTATTTCATAGAAACAGCTACCCCAATCAAGCGAAGACCACTCACCTTCAATGGTGGGAGCCAAACCAAGCAAGAAGACGACCTCCTCATGCCCTAAAAACCAAACCCCCATGCATAAATTTGTCCCGAATCCTAAATTCGACCAACACAGCCATGAGAATCCATAGGAAAATGAAAAACTAAGGGGGTGCGGGAAGGGGTGAAAAGAGAAGAATAACCAAGGTCTAAGCTTAAAGAATGTCTTGAAATTAGAGGAGGAGACCAAGATCCATGGAATAAGGGAGGAGGAGCTCCCTTGAGCTCTCCTACATGTTGACTGAAAGAGAAAGAGAGAAAAAGTGAGCCAAACCCCATTAAAATTGAGGAATGGTGGATTTGGAAAATCACAAAAATTAAAACTAGATAGATAGCCACCATGGTGTGGCCCCATCCATGACAACACAACACCCCACTCCAGGTAACTATATGGCGTGGACTCTAGGCCAATGGCGTGGAGGACATCCTCAGGGCAGAACCAAAAATCTTGATCCCCATGCCATCATGCCACAATTATTGTCTCTGTGACACAGCCTTGCCTGTGACAACCCCATCATAACGTAGTGCACCCTAGAGGCATCATGGTTATCCCCCATTGCAAAGTGTGGGGTTGGAAGCATTCAACCCAACACCATCCAAAGAGGATCAGGCTACACCAATCCAATAGTATACCTAATCCATTATGGGACTTTTTCCACCATGTGATATAGTCTTTGTAGTTAGTCTTGACTCATGTTTATGTCATGTTATATGTTGTTTCCACATTCTAATATTATCATGATCATATGATTACATGTTCTATATGTTATTCTTACCATATGTTTATTCATGAGTCATGCCTTGTATGTTATCATGTTATGTCTTATAACTTATGTACTATGTTTTATTTTTTATTCATAGGTTTATTCTCTTACTAAGATTTTTAGATCATCCCTTTTCTTTATGTATTCTTCAGGTTATCCTATAAAGATGTAGAATCTCAAAGGAAGTTAGAAGCACATTATGAAGATTATTAAAAAGATGTTTTATTTTAGTTTCATGTTTTCTAATTATGTATCTAGTCTTCCAAAGACACTAGACATGACGATCCTTGGTTTGTATTTTATGAATAATTATGATTTTAATCATGTAATAATATGTGTAAAAGACTAGGGTCATTATAGGATCTAATTGTAGAATCCCTCTAGCGGTGATCCACACATGCTCCTTTGATCTCTAGATAATGCTAATGGATTGTCGAGTGCTAGAATGGTGGATCGATCATCTTTCATTGTTCATCTGGAATGTTATGAAATTTTTTTGGGCTTAAAGAATTGTCTTTGCACTCTCATTCTTGAGATGGTGGAGGAGGGAGGAGAATCTCTAGAGCATTCTTCAGTATTGAGAGAGAGCTCTGGATTTCTTTGTGCACAACGATTCTCAATTTCAATAAATCTCTACATGATATACATAATCATCTATTTAAAGAGATAGAGTTAGGATTAAAATATTATTTAATTACACAATGACCCTTAAATAATATATTAAACCTTATATGACCTCATGTCATGTAATAATAATAATAATATTATTTTCACAAGGAGTGCACTAATTTACGCAACAATAAATATTATATTTATTAGCTTGAAAATTAATATTTATTATCAAATGCAAACTTCGTCTGCTAGTCCTCCTTCACATTTATTGAATACCCAAATAAATTAAAAATTTATTTATTCAATAAATAAATAAATATTATATATCTGCGTAATTTAACGATTACCTTGCAAATAAATATTTATTTAATTTATGTGATCATTAATTCCTGGATAAAACTATTCATTAATCTTGAGAATAATATTTATTCCAATAATTAAATTCAATTATAATTTAATTGAGATCAAAGAAAACACTTGGTATGAGACCCTATGTTTTTTTCTTGTTGTCATTAAGTATGTTTGCCTAAAGTCCAAGATTAATGTCCAACAATGGGTCAAGACTCCCAAGAGAATGAAGTTAAATGTTGAAAACCACATATGAGTCCAATATTTGATACGAAAACGTCAAGAGTCACAACTACAGAAAGAAACGATTCACAAAAGAGTAAAAGGGAAAAAAAAGAAGAAGAAGAAGAAGAACTTGGACACAAAGATTTACAAGGTTCGGAAAATGATCCCAACATCCACAGAGAGGCAGAAATTTCACTAGTTTTGGGTGCACAATTTATAGGGAGTATCTCAGAGTTTCTCACTTAGAAACCCTAGCTTGAAATGAGCTACAAAAGGAGGAAGATGATCCACTGTTCCACCAATCTCATAGGAAGTCTACATCGCTACAGTGAAAGGTGGTTGGAAGTCTGTGTTGCTACAGTACCACAACCACCCAAATCAAAAGTGCTAGAGTGGAATGAGGCTGGAAATCCAAGGATCTACAATAGTCATGCCAAAAGTCTACACTGCTATATTTTCAAAAGCTCAACCCACAGAAGTTGTGGTCTAGTGCACAGTACGGGCCGCAAGTGTTCAACACAATCATCATCCAAAACAGATCAAGCTACACCAATCCAACAAGATTATTGTCCAATAATGGGTCAAGATGCCCAAGAGAAATAAGTTAAACACCGAAAACCACATACGATCACTCATTGTGTAATATAATCTCTTTTTTCACAATATCTCATCAAGCAGGTCGCACACTCGTGTCATCAACCTATATGTTTGATAAGTCTTTCTTTGAATATCTAAAATAAACTCATTGTTACACTATGAACATTAAATTTAATGATACAGTTTTATTTCAATCAAAGTATCGAGATATCAACTTTCATAAACATTTAAGGGACAAATCCTTCCTCAACGTATTCATTAATAACTTGTCATTCATGACACATCCAATATACCCTAATTCTCATAAACATATGAAATCACGGGTTTGTTCAGTAAATATAAGTGTGTGACTCATGACATGAATTAATAATAGTTTTAAAGTCTAAGGGTTGTTATATGCACTTGAAGATAGGAATATCCAATGACACATAAATATGCGGAATTCCTATCGGTGGGTTTGTTCTCGTAATTCGTCATCTTGGAGATTCTCAAGTGTGAACTCCATGAGATGAAGTCTCATCTGGTTACGAGTACTCGCACCTGATAGTCAACATAATATATGTCACATCATAAAATGTAATCTGACTATAGAATTAGTTTATTAATATTGTCATGACATTTTAAGATTCTCTTCGTATAAGAATAATTGTTATGTCATTTTCAATGAAAATGATACTCTAAGGAATTAGTACATTAAATTCATGCAGAACAATGAATGGTATGTAATAAGATGTTTAATTAATATTCACTTCTTTGAATATATATATGTAATCTGTAGAATGATATGGAGAACTCAATCCCCAAGGTGCACTCTAAGAGAGGCCTTGAGATTATTTTATAATGAATAATAAAGATCACATCAGACCACAAGTCTGATGTGTTGGATTGGTGTAGCCCGAACTGGTTGGGCCGAATGCTTGTAGCCCACAATTGTAATAGTGCGTACTTGGGAGTCAACTATACCTTTTCACTTTTGAATTCCAACTGGAAGCCACTATATCACTTTTGACAAAGGTGGTCGCCTTTCACTGTAGCGATGCAGACTTCTTGTTCGGAATAGTGGATCGTATCCTTCATGTGTAGCCCATTTCAGGCTAGGGTTTTTTACCTGAAAAGATCTGTATTTTTTTCTCCCAAAATAGTGAATTTCTGCCTCTCCGTGGATGTAGGGATTATTCTTGAACCACGTAAATTTGTGTGTCTCGTATGTTTTCATTTGTTCTGAATTTTCTTTTTGTATCTTGTTTCTGTCGTTGTGACTCCCGACGCTTCCGCAACACGATGTGGGATGCAGACTTCAACACTCCCGCTCAATCTATTTGTACCTTTCTTGAACACGTAAAGAAAAACAAAGTAATCAACAGACATTGCAAACACTCCCCTTCAAGCTGGACATACTCGGTTTGATTACAAAATAAGACAAAACAAAAAAGAATCATTCACGATTGCAGCTCCCCCTCAAGATCAAAATTCCTCCTTGAGATGAAAAATGGTGGAAGATGTGTCTGATTACATCAGTGAAATGTCAAGTTTTGGAGGCGCAATAGAAGAACTGTGCATGCAAGGTCGCTCAATGGATCACCAGGAAAGCCGCACTGGCAAGCTGATTGATGAGGCACTGGGAAAACCACACTGGCAGGGTCAGTCGATGGAGCGCCGGGGAAGCCGTAATGGCATAGCCAGATGACGGAGTGCCAGGTAAGCCACACTGGAGGGGCCAGATGACAAAGGGTGGTGAAATCTACATAGGCAGGGCAGGAATATGGTGCGTCGGGAAAGCCGGTGTGGAGAGGGTCACTGCCAGCAAGCTGTGGGTGTAGGGAGACCTTGCAGGTGCACATAGGGCCGTCGTTGAGGGTCGACGGGAGGGAGAATGAGGCGTAAACAGGATGGGACCGGTGAGAAGGGGAGGCGACACTCCATATCTGGAGGAGGGGAATCTGTCGCTAGAGGAATGGTCACCTGGAGGGAGAGAAACTACGGAGGAGTCGGCCCGCACAACATGAAAGGGGCCACCTGAAGGGACTGCTCACGGTGGGGTGGAGGCCACTTACGATGGGGGGGGGGCACCGAGAGTGTGTTGTGACAGATAGGACTGAGCACAGTGGGTTGTCGAACCTGGAGGGAGGAATGGTGTCGGAGGGCCGGGGGAAAAGCACGCCCTAGTGACGGGAAGGCGCCGCTAGGGGGAAGGTAATCACGACAGGAGGAGACCCCACAAAGTGGAAGAGCATAGGTTGCGCTCGCGAGGAGTCATAGATGGGAGGGGTAAAAGCACCATGGTAGGGCGGGAGGCCAGACGTAGCTGGGAGACCGCACCTGGAGGAGACCGTCGCTGGACGGAGAGCGACGTGCATGCCGGTGAGGGGGCGTCCGACTGCCCTAGTGTCTACCCCCCCCCTCCACCCCCTAGGGGGGGGGAATTCTGAAGTGTCCAATGAGAAAGAAAGAAAAATATAGGGGGGGGGGGTAGGGTTTACATAACCTCCTATAATACCATGTAGAATGATATGGAGGAGAACCCAATCCCCAAGGTGCACTCTAAGAGAGGTTTTGAGCTTATTTTACTATGAATAATAAAGACCACATTAGACCACAAGTACGATGTGGGATGCAGACTCCAACATAATCCAAAGTACAAATAGTTGGTTCTAGAACCAACTCTAATAGACTCTCACTTGGGCTAGAGACAACTTCCAATGAATTTCAGTCCACTAGACCTCACATGAAGATCATGTTTTTGCTGAGTTATGACTTTAGTCAAGGGGTCTTTCACATTTTCTTCCATGGAGACTATACTCACTGCAACTTCACCTATCTGAGAAAAATCACTCATGATATGATACTTCTGAAATATGTGTTTCATCTGCTGATGTGACCTTTACACCTTTGTAAGATTCACTGTTGCATTATTATCACAATAAAGTGTGATAGGGTCTTTACTACTAGATTCCACATCAAGATCTTGCACAAAATTTCATATCCAAACTATTTCTGTAACTTCCTCAAAATCCACAATATACTCAGACTCTACTATAGAATCTGTGACCATGACTTTATTTGAACTATTCTAGCTCACAGTACCTCGATTGAGGGTGAAGATGTATCCTGGATACTATTTCAAATCGTCTTGATCTGTTTGGAAACTAGCATCTGCATATCCTCTGATGACTAGTTCAACATCTCCCCCATGGACCAGAAACATATCCTCAGTTCATCTTATATACTTAAATATAATCTTGAATGTCATATGATGGTCACCACCTGGGTCATCTTAATATCTTCTTATCGCACTTAATTCGTTGGTGATATCTATGTAAGTATATAGCATAACATACAAGACTAACCTAATCTCCAGCACATATGGAATCTTTTTCATCCTTTGTATTTTCTCATATGTCTAATGACACATTTTATTGGAAAGATGAATGTCATGTGACACTAGAAACAATCCCATTTTGGATTGTTCTATAATAAATCTCTTCGGATGGATTTCAGCATTGCAACTGGTGAATAGGTTTCTTTATAGTCTATGCATTGACGTTGTTTAAACCCTTTTTCAACCGATCATTCCTTATAATTACTAACTTTTCCATTCATGTCTAGTTTATTTTGAAATAAACAAATAAACCCAACAAGCTTTACATCCACTGGAGGGTCTACCAAAATCAAGACATGGTTTTGACACGTGGAATCCATTTCAGAATCTATAACTTCTTACCATTTGGAAACATTTTCACCGCTTACTGCTTCCTTATAGGTTACATGTTCATTATTATCAACTAATAATGAGTCTCCATCCTCAGTGACTAGAAAACCATATCTTTCAATTTCTCTAACCTCTTTTGTACTCCTATGCAGTAGTTGTGTCTCCAGAACTTCTTCTTGCATGAGGCTTTGTTGAATCAATTCATGTGTCAACTCTTTCGTACCTTGAGTCTGGATATCATCAAAGTCTATCTTTCTCTCACTATATCTTTTAGACATGCACTCCCTCTAAGAAATATGGTGTGTCTTTCCACAATTAACTTTTTGTTTGAGGAGTTGTATAGGTGATATCCTCTTGCTTCCTTGGGGTATCCTATAAAGGTACACTTTGTGCCTCAGGGTGCAGTTTGTTTTCTGAAGAACCCTTAACAAACGTCCCACACCTCTACACATATAAGTATGAAAATACGGGTTTCTTTCCACTCCAAAATTTCTATGGAATACCACCACTTTAATTGGTGAATGGTTTAGTATTTGTGTTATTTTCTGTAATGTGTATCCTCAAAAGGATAATGAATGACTCACATGACTCATCATTGATCTCAACATATTTAACAAGGTGGGGTTCCTACTTTCACTTACATTATTACATTGAGGTGAATTAGGAGGAGTGAGTTGGGATATAATCTCAAACTCCCATAAATAATCAATGAAGACTTGATTAAGATGTTATTCATCATAGTATTAGCAAAAAATTTTAATATTATTACCAAGATGGTTCTCAACTTCATTCATGTATTTTTTGAATTTATCAGAAGAATATGACTTATACCACATCAAGTAGATATATTCATATTAATTAAAATAATTAGTAAAAGTTATGAAGTATGATTACTCACATACATTTGTATAAACTAATTCAAGAATCTCTTTGACACTTCCAGTTTTTCCACTAAATGGGGTTTTGGTCATTTTGTCTTGTAAACATGCATGATATCTATACCAATTGGTTTTAGTTAAAATGAACTAAATATCCATATATGTGTAATTTGGTCAAAATATTCTTTGTTTACATAACCTAGTCGGTGATTTCATAGTTGGGTATGGTATGAGTCATGTGAACTAGTTTCATTATCGATAGTAATTACTTGGTTTGTGTAATCTAATAAATAAAGACTGTTATCTAAATACGTCTTACGATTACATATGATTTCATTATAAAAAAAATTATTCTCAAATTTCTAAATAAATCCATTTTTATTAAATCTAAATACATATATAATGTTTTTGGTGACTGAAGGCGCATACTAACAATCTTTTAAAACCAAGATCATTTCTGTCAGCAACGTGAAGTTGTAGTCCACAATAACCATGAAAGCAAGTCTGGATCCATTGGCTACTTGTATATCTACCTCACCCCGAACAATATTTTAGAATCTACTTGGTTCATGTATTTGAATACATATTTAAGCACATGATAGACCCATGGGCGTCGTTATTTCCCGTAGGGCTACTAAATTTAGAAATTTATAAACACGAAGAAAATAAACCACTAAACTATAGGGTAGTATAAGATATGCATGTCTGAGATCAAACCCAAAGAGATGGATTTGGATAAAATATTAACTAATTAACGAAGACCTAAACTAATTATGTTTTTTAGAAATAAAAACTAAACTATTGATCATTTGATTGGTGGAGAACGTGGGAGAAGAAATTGGAAAAGGGTGGTGGGAATCAATGAATCCTTATTTATGGGATGACAATGTATGAAATAATTAATTAGAAATTATACAATCGTCAGAATCAGTTCCTAGTGAATCCAATGGTCATGATAAATATCTTTCATCCTAAATTCGTCTTTTCTCATGGTCAGGTATTTCAGATTGTAAAGAATTTGTAGCCCAATGCCTAATTTATACATAGGGCAGAGAAAAACTCAATGGTAATGGGGGAAGTATAAACCCTACACCTCACATATAACAATGTTATTCAATCAACTCAGGCAATATTCATGCTCAAAGAAAGAAAGAAATCCAATTCAATTCCTAACCCCACTCATAATGATCATGAAATAAGAATCACGAAAGTGATAGAAATGAAGAACTGATGTGAAATCCCAACAAAAATTTAAATCAAATATAAAATAACTCATAAAAACAATTTTCATTCATCACGAATGCCAAGACACAAAGAAAACACTCTCATGTTAGCCATGAGAGGGTGAAGAAAATAACAAGGAAAAATCTATAGAAAGGCGGAAGAAGAAGGGTACCACAGTGGTGTGCTCTGGTCCGGAAGGTGCCTTTCGTCTGTCCTCTCATCTAGGATGATCCCAAAGGAGCGGTTGTGGCATGAATAAATATATATTTCCATCAAACTCTCGACCTCCAACATGTTTAATTTTCTGTTTGCCGATGGGTACACAACGTGTAAAGCTTACACATTGTGTAATGTTCAATTTTTCACTATATGAGAAGGAATCAAAAATTTTGGTGCAACTCTCCCAAAAATTTATCCCCAAAAAATCATTTCATGTAAATGATTTGATCCAATTTTCCAGCTCCAATGCATCCTCTAGAATCTAGTGTCATGCCATGAATGAAGCTCGCGGTGTGAAGTGTCTTTTAGCTCCAAAGTCCTCTTTTTTCACCTTTTACAAACATCCGTTGTATCCTACCATAAATAATAAAACAAGTAAAACATTCCCAATATTGAAATGATTAAGCAATTAATTACAGGAATAAATATATTAAAACACCATAAATTACATACATGAAATACAGATATCAACACTACATATTGTATCTAATACCCAATTTTTATAAACAGATAAATTGCACTCGAAACCTGTAACGCCCCGACCCCAGTTACCCAGAGTCGGTGCATTATTTCATAACATTGGCATGATCACAAGAAAGATCAAATCTCGAAATACCTATTGGTTTAGTAGCCTTGGAAACACTAGATATATTCATAAAGTTTTACATTACATCATAAAGTGAAAAACTACTACAACAACATAATGTCTCCATAGTCCACACTATTATCACCTCATAATATCCCTACAGGTCATTCATAACTTACTTCTTCACATCCTTGGAAAAATAAAACATAGAAAAGGGGTGAGCTCAAATGCCCAGTAAGGATAACAATATAGTGGAAACTTTCCAAAATAAGCATAAACATTTAAGGCAATGTATAACTAAAACAAAAGCCTTTTAAACTTGAACTTCAACATAGTATGACAAAAGTAAAATGAAATAGTGCCATTTACTTATTCACATGGATATTCTACTAATTGAATAATCACATGCAATATAAATAACCACTTTCATAATGATGGAATGCATAATGCCAGACTATCATAACCACATAGCCAAGGCCTCGTGCCAAGACTACAAATAAGATTTTTCCAAGGCCTTGTGCCAAGACACTAGTTTTTCTCATGAGACCTACCGATGCATTGAGGAGCTATAGCGGGCACCACCCGTCACTTACTAAGTCCAATGCATTCCCATATGAAAAGGTTTAAACATAACATAAACATTTGTATTAAAACTAGCATACGAAATGTCAATACTTTCTCCATAAACCATGAATGGTATAAAAATAACACATCCACAGTCAAACATATCACAAAACCTTCAATACATTATGGAAGTTTTGTATAATAATAAATCAAATTCATATAATCATAAAATCCATCAAAGGATGTTGACATAGATGAAATCAAAACTATTTGAGAGAAATATCTCCTTTTTTTGAAATCATTTAAAAGTCACACATTTATAAAGGAAGTAATTAAAAAGAGATTTTTGAATTAAAGTGTCCCATACCAATTTGAAACTTTTGAAAAGAATTAAAATTTTAAAAACATTCATGTACATATAAATAAATCCTTAAAAACCATTTTGAAGACATGGACATTAATTAAAAAGATTTATAAAGATAAATCTTTAAAACATTTAGAATTCTGATTTTGATAAAGAGTACTTTTCCGAAATTCTTAAAATATTCATTTTGAAATAATTTAAAAGTCACATAATTATAAAATAAAACATCTACTTTGAAAATGTCCTTTTAAGCTTGTAAGGGAAGCTTTGACAATTTTATAATGGTGGTAAATAGCCGCACCCACCGTATAAGTTAAAAAAAACATTCTTACCATAATTTTGTCGAAAAGGTTAAAAAGAACCTTGTTTGGAAAACGACGGAAAGATTAATTTATAAAACTCTTATAAAAAGTCAAAAAATGGTATAAATGACTTTAACCCATATTCTAGTAAATAGTAAAAATGTTTTGAAATTCATTTTTAAGAAACATGGATGTGGATGATAAAGAGATCACAGTAGATTATTACGTATAAACAACCTCGGATAATGAAGAGATTGTGAAATAAACCCTTATATTGCACTTTTCCTTGGTTGGGGTAGGTTAAACTTCTGTATAATGGTGAAATAATTGTTATTAAATTATTCAATAATAATATACATTAATATGATATCATATATGATCTTTTAACATTGCTTTGTTAATAATATCTTAGAATTATCGTCATTTCGGGTGTTAACTTACTCGTTTTCTTTTATATGTTTTGTTATATAAGCCATGTTTGTAATGTATAGGTTGTATCTCATTCATATACAGAATGATATAAAGTCCTTAGATACTATTATTAATCATCAAATGATAATTATACTTGAATGGATACGATGGAGAATGAATCTCATCGCGTTCATGGAGACGGTAGTCCGTACGTACGCACGAGCGATAATATCATTCTTTTGATATTAAAATAATATTTAATTGGATGGTATATCATATATACATAATCCTTATCATGTTATATTTATTATTTACATGAGTTACACATCATTATTATACCCATCCAAATAATAATTTATTGAATAACAATTACACCACGACGTGGAGACGGTAAGCCGTACGTACGCACGTATGATGACATGTTATTAAAAGGATGGATAAAATAGTGAATATGGTTGTACCATATTTATAATAACATAATATTATATATATGATACTAGAGTTATTATTTTATAATGGTAACAACAAATGAAGAAGAAGTGGAAGAAGAATGGAACTTGAAAAAGGGTGATGAAATCATTACCCCTTCTTCGGGTTCTTCCATTTGATTTGATCAAAAGGGCTCCTTAGGTTTGGTTTTTGATCAAACTAAGTCCTCTAAGATGTAGTGAGGGAAGTTGGGAGAGTATTTAGGCAGATTTTGGCCGAACCAAAAGGCTTTAAAGGTATGAAGTAATGAGAAGGGGGAGTGCCCTTTTATAAGAGGGGTGAGGGGCACCTTTGGAAAAGCTAGAAATATTAACTTATAATAAATTCATATTCGGTTTATAATGGATCTAAATTGGATTATTTAAATTTTAAGGTGGGTATAGGTCGAAAAAAATTCAACCAATAGAATTTAGACAGGTTTTTGTCATTATATTAACCATATCGTTTAGTTTTAACTCTTAGTTAATTAGTTTGACATTTACCATGTCACTTTGTATTTTTATATTATATAGTTAATAAACTTACTGTATACATCCAAGCGACCCCCAAGTGGTCCATTAATGATACACCTATCATGATATAAGTCTCTTGGACTAACCTTAGATTTTTAGGAATTTAATATCAATTAATAATATAATATTTGTTTTAAAAACTCTTTTATGTCAATTTTGACACTATTCAATAGTTGATTTTTGTGAAACTCATAACATAATTATTACTTAAAAAAAGTCAATTAAATAAATACTAATATGTAATATTATCCTAGAAAATTATTTTAGTTCATTTAAAGTCTCAAATTAGTTTTATTTTAGTATTTATAATATCAATTATTTTAATTTGTCACTATTATGGTAATTACTGCATCATCATTGTGTCATATATAAATTAACATATTTAAAGTCTAAAAATTATAAATAAAATATCATTATTTAGGAAATAGTTTTATATTTCTAATGAATATTTATAGTCTAAAATCCAACATATATAACCCTATGTAAAAATTGGTTTTCTAAAAGATATATGCTTATGTCATTTTTGTACTTATTTTAACTTAATTAAAATAAAGTGTCCCTATCACCTACAAGTGGATCCATGGGGTCCCAAAATAGACCCAAAGATGACTATGGTAAAACATGTATAAAAAAATAAGGTTAGGACACGTTTTAGGGTAATTTATTATTATTATAATATTATTTTTTAACCCTTATTTACGGGATTTACCCTTAACCATGGTAAATAAAATATTTACCGAAGTAATTATTCAAAATGTCTAAAAATAAAAGTTACCTATTTAAACAATTTGAACATACTGATTCCAAATATGGAATCCATTTTTTCAAATTCAAAACACAGAAGTGGAAGAAATTAATTTAAAATTAATTCCTGTTGTTAAAACAAAAAGCGCGTTTTTAAGAGATAATAACTATTAAAAGATTGACACTTGTGTATGTCCGGTTTAATTGTAAAATTATCCCCAATGACCAACATTGTATTAAATGGTAAAAATATATTCTAAATATACTTTAAAACCACTCAAATTCATTATTTATCACTTTTAATTATTTTGATTAAAAAAGTTGTTTTTAATTAAAATTTATTAATTTTCACTATTCATCAAAATATTAAAGTTATCTGAAAAGTACCAAAATTTCACCTTAGGCTAAATTCGATATTCCGAATCCAAAAATGAAGTCCATTTTGAGAGATAAAATTTCAAAAAGTAGGTATTACTATTCATAATGGCTAGTTTGATCGGTTGTGGTGTGTATTAAAACTCGAAGTTGCGTACAACACACGCTACTGTATTATTCAAAGAAAAGCATACTGTGGAAGCTTGTGATGTTTCATTTTAAATTTTTGATGTCCCCATTTAGTCAAAAAGTTTAAAATATTGTATTTCAAAATGGTTCACTATTAAAAGTTGATAAAAGTGCAATACTGAAAATGAATTTGTTCTTGCATTATGTCTAAGAAACTCATAATATGGATTCTAAAATTATAAGGATATATTAGTTTAAAATTTAGTTAATAATATTCATAACCTATTTTGAATGGATTGTTTGGTAAGTCATGGTGCGATTGAACTCGGTTTTGCGTGTAGTGCAAGTTATTGAATTATTTTGAAGAAATAACACACTATGAAATCTTGGGGTGTTACATTCTCCCCTCCTTCAATAAATTGCATCCTCACAATTTGAAATTGTTCTCAGAAAATAAAAGGTTTAAAATAGAAAATATCTTTGTGGGAAAACCCACATCGAAAATTAGGTTACTAAAATTTAGTCTTAATATGAGGAAAAGAGAAATGAAAGGATCACCACCAAATTATGATCTCGATTTGGAGAACATTGGTGGCAATTAGAGACATATAATTGGAGGAAAAATGTAAATATTTATAAGTAGTGATTGAGGTCATCAATCACAAACAAGTGTAAAATTGAGGTCCTTAAATTAATCAATCTATGATGATTTTAAATACCATCGGTTCAACAAAACATAGGGTATTAGGATAACACATTTTTGGTTTTATGATTCCTTAAATAAAGTATAAGAATTAATTTCTTCATAGAATAAGAGAAGAAGAAAAATATATTCTTGACAAGTAGAGTTCCATCCATTAACTATTTCTACCACAAACTCATCTTTCACTCTAAAAGATAATAGAACGTAAAAAAATATTCTATTTATCCTATTCGTATAGGGTTAAAAAAACGAATTTATAATTCATCTACCAGATCTTTTAAAAACACTACATTATTTAATCTCGGACATCACGTGGGTCAGTGGTAGGTGATACACCCTTGTCGCCCTTCGGTTGTGGGTTCAAGTCTCGCGGCCTTGCCGGACGCGACGGGTTGCCGCCCGACCTCCGGGTTTTCCTTTTATGGCAATCCAAAATAATCCAAACTAGAACTATCCAAAATACTTCAGTCCAAAATTTATAAGGAAGGTAAACACAATGAAGATCCTTTTTTTTGTGTAATAACATGTGATCACCTTCATCATGTATTCTTTTAAAACACTGAAACATCCTGAATTATCATAAAACCTTATTGATTACATTCATGATCCCTTATTCCTTATAGAATAATATATATACTCCTTCAATCCAAAAATGTTTTAAACCCCAACAATGATGGAATATACAAATCATTAATCAGTTTCAAGGTAGTCAAGAATATCCAATATAATTTATCCAAAACAATCATGTATTATTCTAAAATCACTACCTTGGTATCAGAACCATATTATGGTTTATCTTTCTCTCAACCATATATTTTCCAAAAAATTAACCTGCTATTGAGTCACTTTTCTTTGTTCCACAAAATCTCAAGTCCATAATGAAATAGTACTGCAGTACAATCCTTATATACTCCATAATTATTATAACAAGTACATTGTTGATACAACACTCAAATGACATAATCAACATAAGAACTCTAATCATTCCTCTTCATCTATGGTAGTATCATAACTTGATTATTATCCAATATCATCATTTGTGGCATACTCTGATGACTGAGACATAGGTTCGCGTAGTGTCCAAACTCCTTGCAAATGAAGCATTGTACATTTGAAACCATTTTCTTACCCTTGCAGTCACGTACATTATGCCCTTTTCCTCCACACTTATAACAAACTCCCATTCCTTTCAGGCAAGTTCCAGGGTGTTTCTTCCCAAAGTTATCACATATGGGAAAATTCTTCTTTTCCCTCTTCCCTTTATCCATCTTTCCCTCTTCCATCCTTTTCTTCTCTTGCTTCCCTTCAAAGACATAGGACTCAGTAAACTCTTTACTTATCTTATCAACACATGATATTATTTCTTCATAAGATGATAATACATGGGAGATTATTTCTCTTATAAATTATAGCTTAAGACCATGAAAGATATTATCCTTCCTTCTCTTTGGATCATGTGCATTGCTAGAGTTCTCATTCCTTCTACTGGGCACCATTTCTAAACAATGGCATACAGTAGATTAGTTTATGAATAACAATACCTAATCCCAAACTTGTAAAACACATAACATAAATTAAATAGTTTATGGATATAATCCACAATCATAAAAATGTCTCCTTTGAGAAATTATATACTCATAAACCCTTCATAATGGTTTGTAAAGAAAATGAGAATTATCCTAAGCATATCCCCTGGGAGTGTCGTAACCAAGAGTGCAGCAAGGCCCGTTGTCGTGCACCAGTTCCCGTTCAAGTCTAGCTCAAAGTGGTGTTTTCAGGTTTTACCCCTAGGTACATCTGTGTCAGAGCCGCCTCTACCAGCTCGTATCCAGACAGGGATGTATTTCTCGGAAAACTCACAAAATCTCTACAATACCAAAATTCTAGGAAGTTATTATATACTAATCCTCAAAGCCCATCTTAAATCTATGTGCTCTAATCAGAGTTTATCTAAATCTAGCTTCCAAGATTTGTACTAAACTTCCTCTGATACCAACTTTAACGCCCCGACCCCAGTTACCCATAGTCGGTGCATTATTACATAACATTGGCATGATCACAAGAAAGATCAAATCTCAAAAGACCAATTGGTTTAGTAGCCTTGGAAACACTAGATATATTCATAAAGTTTTACATTACATAATAAAGTGAAAAACTACTACAACAACATAATGTCTCCATAGTCCACACTATTATCCCCTCATAATATCCCTGCAGGTCATTCATAACTTGCTTCTTCACATCCTGGGAAAAATAAAACATATAAAAGGGGTGAGCTCAGATGCCCAGTAAGGATAACAATATAGCAGAAACTTTCCAAAATAATCATAAACATTTAAGGCAATGTATAACTAAAACAAAATCCTTTTAAACTTGAACTTCAACATAGTATGGAAAAAGTAAAATGAAATAATTCCATTTACTTATTCACATGGATATTCTACTAATCGAATAATCACATGCAATATCAATAACCACTTTCATAATGATGGAATGCATAATTCCAAACTATCATAACCAAATAGCCAAGGCCTCATTCCAAGACTACAAATAAGATTTTTCCAAGTCCTTGTGCCAAGACACTAGTTTGTCTCATGAGACCTACCGATGCATCGAGGAGCTATAGCGGGCTCCACCCGTCACTTACTAAGTCCAATGCATTCCCATATGAAAAGGTTTAAACATAACATAAACATTTGTATTAAAACTAGAATATGAAATGTCAATACTTTCTCCATAAACCATGAATGGTATAAAAATAACACATCCACAGTCAAACATATCACAAAACCTTCAATACATTATAGAAGTTTTGTATCATAATAAATCAACTTCATATAATCATAAAATCTATCAAAGGATGTTGACATAGATGAAATCAAAACTATTTGAGAGAAATATCTCCTTTTTTTTGAAATCATTTAAAAGTCACACATTTATAAAGGAAGTAATTAAAAAGAGATTTTTGAATCAAAGTGTCCCATACCACTTGGAAACTTTTGAAAGGAATTAACATTTTAAAAAAAATCATGTCCATATAAATAAATCCTTAAAACCCATTTTGAAGACATGGACATTAATTAAAAATATTTAGAAATATAAATCTTTAAAACATTTAAAATTCTGATTTTGATAAAGAGTACCTTTCCAAAATTCTTAAAATATTCATTTTGAAATCATTTAAAAGTCACATAATTATAAAATAAAACATTTACTTTGAAAATGACCTTGTAAGCTTGTAAGGGAAGCTTTGACAATTTTATAACGGTGGTAAACAGCCGCACCCTCCGTATAAGTTAAAAAAAAAATCTTACCTTAATTTTGTCAAAAAGGTTAAAAAGCACCTTGTTTGGAAAACGACAGAAAGATTCCTTTATAAACCTATTATAAAAAGTCAAACAAGGGTATAAATGACTTTAACCCATATTATAGTAAATAGTAAAAATGGTTTGAAATTCATTTTTAAGAAACATGGATGTGGATGATAAAGAGATCCCAATAGATTATTACGTATAAACAACCTCGGATAATGAAGAGATTGCGAAATAAACCCTTACCTTGCCCTTTTACTTGGTTGGGGTAGGTTAAAATCCTGTATAATGGTGAAATAATTGTTATTAAATTATTCAATAATCATATACATTAATATGATATCATATATGATCTTTTAACATTGCTTTGTTAATAATATCTTAGAATTATGGTCGTTTCGGGTGTTAACTTACTCATTTTATTTTATATGTTTTGTTATGTAAGCCATGTTTGTAATGGATAGGTTGTATCTCATTCATATCCAGAATGATATAAAGTCCTTAGATACTATTATTAATCATCAAATGATAATTATACTTGAATGGATACGATGGAGAATGAATCTCATCGCGTTCGTGGAGACGGTAGTCCGTACGTACGCACGGGCGATAATATCATTCTTTTGATATTAAAATAATATATAATTGGATGGTATATCATATATACAGAATCCTTATCATGTTATATTTATTATTTACATGAGTTACACATCATTATTATACCCATCCAAATAATAATTTATTGAATAACAATTACACCACGACGTGGAGACGGTAAGCCGTACGTACGCACGTATGGTGACATGTTATTCAAAGGATGTATAGAACAGTGAATATGGTTGTACCATATTTATAATAACATCACAGTATATATATGATACTGGAGTTATTATTTTAGAATGGTAACAACAAAGGAAGAAGAAGTGGAAGAAGAAAGGAACTTGAAAAAGGGTGGTGAAATCATTACCTCTTCTTCGGGTTCTTCCTTTTGATTTGATAAAAAGGGCTCCTTAGGTTGGCTTTATGATCAAAATAAGGCCTCTATGTTGTAGTGAGGGAAGTTGGGGGAGTATTTGGGCAGAGGTTGGCCGAACCAAAAGGCTTTGAAGGTGTGAAGTAATGAGAAGGGTGAGTACCCTTTTATAAGAGGGGTGAGGGGCACCTTTGGAAAAGCTAGAAATATTAATTTATAATAAATTCATATTTGGTTTCTAATGGATCCAAAGTGTATTATTTAAATGTTAAGGTGGGGATAGGTCTAAAACCATTCAAAGAATATAATTTAGACAGGTTTGGGTCATTATATTAACCTTATCTTTTAGTTTTAATTGTTAGTTAATTAGTTTGACATTTACCATGTCACTTTGTATTTTTATATTATATAGTTAATAAACTTACTATATACATCCAAGAGACCCCCAAGTGGTCCATTAATGATAGAACTATCATGATATAAGTCTATTGGCCGAACCTTATATTTTTAGGAATTTAATATCAATTAATAATATAATATTTTTTTAAAAAACTCTTTTATGTCAATTTTGACACTATTCAATTGTTGATTTTTGTGAAACTCATAACAGAATTGTTACTTCGAAAAAAGTCAATTAAATCAATCCTAATATGTAATAGTATCCTAGAAAATAAGTTTAATTCATTAAAAGTCTCAAATTATATTTATTTGGGTATTTTAATATCAATTATTTTAATTTGTCACTATTATGGTAATTACTGCATCATCATTGTGTCATAAATAAATTAAATTATTTAAAGTATAAAAATTATAAATAAAATATCATTATTTAGGAAATATTTTTAGATTTCTAATGAATATTTATAGTCGAAAATCCAACATATATAACTCTATGTAAAAATTGGTTTTCTAAAAGATATATGCTTATGTCATTTTTGTACTCATTTTAACTTAATTAAAATAAAGTGTCCCTATCACCTACAAGTGGATCCATGGGGTCCCAAAATCGACCCAAAGATGACTATGGTCGAACATGTATCAACCAATAAGGTTAGGACACGTTTTAGGGTAATTTATTATTATTATAATATTAATTTTTAACCCTTATTTACCGGATTTACCCTTAACCATGGTAAATAAAATATTTACCGAAGTAATTATTCAAAATGTCTAAAAATAAAAGTTACCTATTTACGAAATTTGAACATCCTTATTCCAAATATAGAATCAATTTTTCCAAATTCAAAACACAGAAGTGGCAGAAATTAATTTAAAATTAATTCCCGTTGTTAAAACAAAAAGCGTATTTTTAAGAGATAATAACTATCAAAAGATTGACACTTGTTTATGTCCGGTTTAATTGTAAAATTATCTCCAATTACCAAAATTGTATTAAATGGTAAAAATATATTATAAATCTACTTTAAAACCACTCAAATTAATTATTTATCACTTTTAATTATTTTGATTAAAAAACTTGTTTTTAATTAAAATTTAGTAATTTTCACTATTCATCAAAATATTAAAGTTATCCGAAAAGTAGAAAAATTTCACCTTAGGCTAAATTCGATATTACGAATCCAAAAATGAAGTCCATTTTGAGGGATAAAATTTCAAAAAGTCAGTATTACTATTCATAACGGCTAGTTTGATCGGTTGTGGTGTGTGTTAAAACTCGAAGTTGCGTACAACACACGCTACTGTATTATTCAAAGGAAAGTGTACCGTGGAATCTTGGGATGTGTCATTTTAAATTTTTGATGTCCCCATTTAGTCAAAATGTTTAAAATATTGTATTTAAAAATGGTTCACTATTAAAAGTTGATAAAAGTGCAATACTGAAAATGAATTTGTTCTTTCATTATGTCTAAGAAACTCATAATATGGATTCTAAAATTATAAGGATATATTAGTTTAAAATTTAGTTAATACTATTAATAAACTCTCATGAATGGCTTGTTTGGTAAGTCATGGTGCGATTGAACTCGGTGTTGCGTGTAGTGCAAGTTATTGAATTATTTTGAAGAAATAACACACTATGAAATCTTGAGGTGTTACAAAACCAAACTCACCTAAAGATTAATATTGATTCTTTGTATGGGTGCAGTTTTTCTTCAAGTGACCCTTCTTTCCACATGTGAAATAGATACCATCATGTTCTCTTACTTGTCTCGTGATCTTTCTCTTCATGGAAGGGCATTGCGAAAAATATTTTGTTTTAAATATCTTCGTCTCACATTTCCTTTTTTTTCACCATAAGAATAGACGGGTTTTCGTGCTTCTTATCCTTGTCAACTTGGTGAAGTAACATGAAAAGATCTAGGAGGTACTTCTCTGTGTTATTAAAATTAAATTGACAACAAAACTAGAGAATCTCTAATGGAGGTTTGTGCCCGATTTCTCTCGAGTTTCAACTTCATTGACAGTGTTGACCAGGAAGGACCAAGCTTGTGCGTGGATTGATCAATGTTAGGCAATGTTCAGTTACCTGAAGGGAAATTTGGTCAGTGCTCTATTGCTTCATTTTCCTGGGGAGGGGGTGAGGTTTGAGGTGTTTTGTGATGCTTCCCATATGGGCTTGGGATGTGTGTTGATGCAGTAGAGGGAAGTGGTCTCATATGAGTCTCATCAGTTAAAGTCTCCCCGAGCGTTACTATGCCACCCATGATCTGGATCTAGTAGCGGTTGTTTTTGTGCTGAAGTTTTGGTGACATTACCTCATTGAGGATCATTTTTTGGTCTTCAAAGATCACAAGAGTTTGAGGTATAACTTTTCTCAGTGTGATCTGAATTTGCGGTGGCAGAGGTGGATGAAGTTTCTTCAGGATTAAGATTTTGAGATCTCTTACAACTCATGAAAAAAGGAATGTTTTGGTCAACTCTTTAAGAAGAAATTCATGGAAGGGTGTTGTTTAGGAGTATGGGAATTCTTAGAGAGGAATGTAGGACTTGGAAGTCTTGCACTTAGATTCAAGGGTGGATGATGGAAAATGTTTTTTTGTTTTAGATGATGGTGCAGTTTTCTCTGAAGTGGCAAGTGGAAGATTCTCAATCGGTAGAATCAGAGGAAGAGGTGACGCACGATCATGTTGATCATGGGTATGCTTTAGATGGATGGTCGGAGAATGGTCGGAATCAGATGTTGTTTCATGGGAGGTTGTTTGTCCCGATAGTGATGTGTGTGGGAGTCCTTCGTGAGTTTCATAACTAACCTTTAACAGTACATCCAAGAGTATACAAGATTTATTGTGGGTTGAGGATGAAATTTTGGTGACAAGGGATGAAACGGTCGGTGGCAGAGTTCGTGGCGAGGTGTTTGGTTTGTCGACAGGTAAAGGTTGAGCATCGTACTCCTGGCAGTTTTTTATAGACTTTGGATGTTCCTGAGTGGAAATGGGATAACATCTCAATGGATTTTTTCACAGAGTTACCTGGATCTCAGGGAGGTTGTGATGTTATTTGGGTGATCATGGATTGATTGAAAAAATCAGACCACTTCTTAGAAATCAAGGAGTTAAGCACAATCGATGATTTGGCTAAGAGATATGGGGATGAGGTGGTGCGGTTTCATGGATTTCTAAGGTCTGTTGTCTTAGACCAGGACACAAATTTTACCTCGCGAGTATAGAGGGGATTGCAGCATGCTTTAGCACTTAGTTATTCCTCAACAAAACTTTCCACCCTCAGACAAATAGACAAACAGAGCGGACCATCTAGACGTTGGAAGATAAGTTACAGGCATGCATCTTAGACTTCGGCGGATCATGGGAATGACACTTGCCTTTGGTCGATTCTGAATAAAATAATATTTATCACTTGTTCATTGGCATGGCTCTTTTTGAGGCGTTGTATAGGCAATCATGTCATTCTTCATTATGTTGGATGGAGGTCTAGGAGGAGGAAGTTCTTGGTCTGAATGTCGTGTCGAGCATGATAAAAAAGATTCAATTAGTTTGCGAGAGGAAGAAAGCAATGCAAAACAGGAAAAAGTCTTATATCAATTGTAGGAGGTGACCCTTGGAGTTCAAGGTTGGGAACCACATGTTCTTAAAGGTTCCCCCTCGACATGGGAAGTGGATATTTGGCAGGGAGAGTAAGCTTTCTCTTAGGTTTGTAGGGTCATTTGAGGTGTTGGGCCGAGTTTGCAAGGTGGAGTATCGATTGGCATTGTCACTACAGCTGGAGAGGGTCCACGATGTCTTCCACATCTCTCAACTTTTTCGGTGTATTCACAATGACTTTCATGTCATTGACAGGGGAGAGTTGGATATCGAGGATGACACAACGTTTTTGGAGCGGCCAGTAGAGATCTGTGATCTCTAAGAGAAAGTGTTGCATGGATATTGCGGAAACACGGGAGTCACAACAACAAAACAAGTTTTCAGAAGAAGAAAACAAAGAATAAAACAATGAGAAAATAACTAGAATAAGATCTCACAGAACAAAGCGGTTTACGTGGTTCAGGAATAATCCTTATGTCTATAGAGAGTCAAAATTTCACTATGATTCAGGAGGATAAATACAGAGAGAATATCAGAGTTTCACACACAAAAATCCTATCTCAAAATGACCTAAAAAGAAGATGATGTACTATTCCACCAACCACACACTAAGTCCATTGTGCTACATTGAATTCTGAATGAAAGTCTACATTACTACAGTGTTGCGTTCATCTAAGTCCAGGATGCTACAGTGGCTGGTGGCAAGAAGTTCATAGAGCTACAGTATCATTGCCTTCAAAGTTTGAGCTGCTACAACAACCATGTTAATATCATCCAAATGTATCGAGATACACCAATCCAACAGTGGACAGACTATTCCTTTAGTTCGTGCGTTGTGGATGAGTGGTGTCTTGGAGAAGAGTAATTTTCAGCGAGATACGCAGATACATCCCCAGTACCCAGAGTTGTTTTGAGTCTTTCCGTTTTTTTGCTTGTGATGTGATGTTTGGATCCTTTTGTTTTATGAGATTTGTTTTTTTTCTCGATATATGATGTGTGATGAAGTCCCAACATATGAAGAGAGGAGTACTGGATTCCTAATCGAGACACATTATACTACGATGCAATTAAACCTATGTGGGGGATTCAGTGTCGGCCAAATCAGATAGTATCTTGACATGAAGGATGGAAATCTCTTATTCGAATGTTCGGGGAAATGTGGGTTGTTGGTTTCGAGGGTTTTTGGTTTGACATGTATGGATTTTGGATGGTTTTGGTGATTTGGTTGTGTAGTGTGAGGTTGTGAAAGATGTTTTGGGGCCATTTGGTTGGGCATGTTTGGCTGGTGTTAGCGTTTGAGGTATGACGAGATTCTTGAGAGGTATCTCGTGGAGTGGTTATTCAGACCCCTTTCATTCTGAGTTTGGTTTTGGATTTTAGAGGGAGAGAATCATTTGATAGGTATCTAATATAATGGATCGTGCCTTCATAACCTGGTACTTTGCTAGTTTTGGTTGTTGGAGGTGTTCGAGGGAGGTTTCGAGAGTTTTCGGTGGAGGCTGGAGCTGCAGCAGAGCTGCTGCAGGAAGTTCACGTTGTGTATTGTTTACACGTGTAAAGATGACTCACAACTTGCATTGTCAGCGAATTCATGGCTTGTATTCGGGAAAAGGAGGATCCCATGTGATAGATTACACGTCGTGTAAGTGGAATTCATAGCGTGTATTAAATGAAGTCTGAGGCAACATGATTTTTGATGAAAGTTAAAATTCTGGGAAACCCTTGAATTACACGTCATGAAATCTTTAGATGATGTGAAAATGGAGGGACCCAGGTTTTAAAACTCTTTTCTTAGATGATTCTTTTCATTCGGTCATACCATTTTATCCTCTCTTGATTGTAGCAAACCTCAGGAGGTTTTGGGATAAATCCCAACCCACTTCTCCTTGGTTTGATCTTTTGGATCTGGTGGATGCCCATTGACGATCAGTAGTAAGGTCTTTCCATATTTGTGGTTGGTTTCCACTTGTTCTTCTCTCAGGGATTCACTATGGAAATGTTGTTTTTGTTTGGTGTTGTGGAATCTTCGGGAGTCGCAATGACAGAAATGGGAAATGAAAGAAGAATGCAGAAAGAAAATAGACACTGGACACACAAATTTATGTGGTTCTGGAATAATCCCTACGCCCATAGAGAGGAAGAACTTCACTACTTTGGGAGAACAAATTATAGAGGTTTTTCGGTAGTAACCCTAGCACGAAATGAGCTATAAAATGGAGAAGATGATCACTGTTTTGAAAATTAAGTCTGCGTTGCAACAGTGAAAGGTGGCCATCTTTATCAAAAGCACTACATTGGCTTCCGGTTGGAAGTCAAAAGTACTACAGTACGACTGAATCCGAAGTCTGCACTGCTATAGTGCATATCAGTGTCGTTCGGTCAGCTCCGCTAAAGGGGTTAGAGATGCTACCATGCCAAAAGTAGATTTCAAAGTTTGATGGATTTGAATAACCTGATTTTTCGGACTCTATCGCTGCATGGACCACTGATTTTCTATTGGCATCATCATTGATCCCCAAATTCTCCAAAAAGATCTCGACTATATCCATATTTCTAGCCTTCATAGCCAGGTACAGTGGCAACTCTTCATTACTTTTCAGGAGATTCAACTCTGTCGGATCCGGACATTCCTCGACCAAAAACCTGGCTAATGTACTACCGCTGTTGTGATTGGCCAGAGCCAAGTGCAGTGTCGTGTTATGTCCTCTTCGAGTCTTTTTTAGTAAAATAGGAAAGCAGAAATGTGAATTGCAGGCGCTCTTTCCCCACTCTGATCAATACTTTGATCACGTCAGGGCTTTCGCCACTCGTCTCCACGTGAAGAGCGGTTTGGTCGTCATCACCCACCATCGTTAGAAGGTTGGGGCACTGACGGAGGATCCAGCATACCACCCCGTTAGTGGAGGCAACATGGGCAGCAAAAGTGACATGGACTAACGTGTGGCCTTGTAGGAAGACCATATCTGAAATTGAAACTATGATGTGCTGTTTCACACCTTTCTCGAAGAACTCCAGGTCGCCCCTCGACGCTGCTTGATAAACGTATGGTCTCTTCAACATGGAAGTAGCATCACTTCTGGGGATTTTGGACTCCATGAGTCTAGTGGGAACAACCACGTCATCATCTGTGAACTTCCATAATGTATCACCTCTAAGTTCATCCAATACAACAAGCATGTCCAAACCCACGGATCTATTCATATTTTTGTTTAATAAAATAAAAAATTAAAACACATGTAATTTAGAGAATCAGATTTTTTAAAACTAATGTAGAATTAGAATGTAGATTGGAATATTAAAATAAAATAAAAAGAAAAATAGATTCTAAAAAATGAAGAACCCTACCTGAAATCCCTGTATAGTGTTGGACGAACCCCCAGCGTGCCGATCTCCACTTCAAGTTAGAACCCCTAGAAGTTATAACCCCTCTATTTATAGGTAATGAGTTTCCTATTTTCCAAAAGTTTGAAATTATTTCTTTCCATTCCACCCCTACCATATGCTAAGATCGTATTTTAAATTTTCATATTGACCGAACCTACTGCGGCCAATATTCAACAGAATATAGATTTCCATCTGGATTATACGTGCAATGAAATCTGTGAAACATGACGTTTCCAGATTCCAAACAATATTCAATAATATTTATGAAGTAATATTTATCAGATACATCATATGGTTGATTAAAGAATATTTATGAAGGAATTCAAAATCATAAATTTTTATCATTAAATTCAATGTTTAAAATATTTTTTTTAAATGAGAAATTTTAACGTTCAATTTTTTTAGAAGATTCCAATTATCACTCATTTAGGAATGTAAGGTTTTTGTACGTTTTTAACTAATATTTCCAGAAAAATTAAATTAAATTAATGAAAAATATAAAATATTAATATATTGCTTCATTAAATCCCCCCCGCCACGTCATTGCAATACCACCTCATCACTTCCCCGTAATATTAAAACCTTAAAAAAACACACACAAGTATATATATATATATATATATATATATGTGTGTGTGTGTGTGTGTGTGTGTGTGTAAAATGTCATATATATCAATCATTTTAATTTTATTTATTTAAAAAATAACAATTTTATTCAAAAAATTATCACACTTATTATGAAATTTAATTTATTTATTGACATATAATTTTAATAGTCATTTTACATGTTTTGAGAAATTATATTACAATAGTTTATGGGAGGGGGATAAATACAACCCAAATCATGCACTATGCAACAGACCTGACGGTTTGGTTTGGGCTGATTATATTGTAAATTTATCCCCCAAGGGAATGTTGTAAATTATTTCACTATTTTGAAAAGATTTTTTTTAACACGTTGTGTCTTATGATATAGTTTGTCAAACTGTATGAATTGTTAATTCAATGAATGATAGAGAGACACTTCATCTTGTACTTTATGATGTCTTTAAATCATATCATATGATTAAAGAACTCATCCAATGAATTCTCATCAAATTTATTTGTATCATACAACATAACCACATGTTGTTCCATAAATAAATCATTTTCCCATAATAATCCAAAACTTCTATGAATGTTCCTAATATCATTGATGGGTTTTGTACACATCCTATATACCTAGAATGTTATAAAAACTCATGGTAAGATGAATTGGAAGAGGTTTTATAAAAAAAACAAATTAAGAACATAAATAAATTGTACGCTTACAATAACCTTAGATGATATTCCTTCTATGTTTGATGACACTCACAAGCTCCAACCAAGCTATACCCTTGGTGGAATATTTTGAGAAATTATATTTTATTACACATAATGGGAAGAGATGTTTTCATAAAAAATAACTATATTAACTTCATTAAAATATTTATATTAAAAAAATAATTCCAATCTTCATAGAAAAATAAATTTCAACTCAACCATAAAAAAATCTATATATTAATTTTTTTAGTATTATGATTTTTTTTAAATTATATTATTTGAAAACTACGTTGTTTCTATTGTGAATTCGACCGAACATTGATTGAAACCACAAAAAATTTCAAAATAGGAAATGTAAGACCGTCGTAGGAGAAACACATTATTCATGAAACAAGCATAAAATTAGTGTATAGATATGACAATGTCAAATAGAAATACGAATATAATATAAAAACAAAAATAATAGAAAAGAACACAATTTGGCTTCCCTTGTTTCACGGTACTAGGTAGTGTCTTCTCGTTAGGTGGAGAGTTTTCTGGGTCTGTTTTAGATTCCGGTGGAGTGAGTGGCTTTCTTTCTCTGAGTCTTGTTTGCCTTCATTTGTATGAGTTGCTTTCTTTGCTTCTACTCTTTGAATATGAACTGATTTTGAGTTTATGTTCATACCTTATATTGTTTCTATGCTTTGAAAATGGGTACTGCTCGTTTTATTGGTATTCTGAAGGCAATGGAGTTGTCCCGGGAACCTCTGGTTGGGATGTTACCAACAAGAAGTCGAGGTATGTGAAACAGGAAACTCAGGTATGTGAAGGTAAGTTCGGTTTATGCAGTTGTGTTAGAAGTTTCAATTATAAGCATGTTGTAGTAGTAGCTTAGATGCAATTAATGAGGTAAAGTGTGTCACATTGATACACATTTTGGACATAAGTAGTGTATAGTTTGACAAGCACCATTTAATATCGGTTTTGTTTTTGTTTAGATTGTTTAGCATAATTTTCTGATTCAATTGGCAGGATAGGTACAAGAACATCACCAATTTCAAATGAAAATGGTAAATATTTATGAAAATTAGGTATTCATTTTTTTATTTTCATATTGAAATTTTCCCATTTATTTAATCTTCCATTTTAATTTGTTTAACACATACAATTGTATTATATTTTTTCCTCAATTTATTATATTGGATTTGGATTCTTGGCTGGGCTTGTTTTGTTTGGGCCGATTATATTGGCCTCCTTGATTTATGATTCCACATTGGCCATCCTTGTTTTTTCAGGATTTAATTCTAGCCGTTGATCTAGGTTGTCACCCCTTCAATCTTCACCCTTCACTGCTTTAGGCGGTTTCACAACCCGCTGGAAGGTTGGTTTGGCTCTGGCTTCGTGGCATCATCTGCTTGATAGAGATCTTTTTCTGGTGGCTTGCAGACATCGCTTCACGTCACCGGTTCTCGGTTCTTGGTGGAGACTTCATCATCATCCTTCCTGGTGAAGGAGCGGGGCCATATCCAGATATGAAGATCCAAATCTTTCTGCTCATTCGCATCTCAGTAGCTGATGGTCTCTACGATATGGCACTTGTAGTGGAGTATTGACTTCGGCCTAGGCTACGTGTTCCCCTCCTCCTGATTTATGATGATCCACATCCGAAATTACTATAAAGGGGGAATTAATAATATGTTCCTTAATAATTGCTAACTCATGGTAAATTACTACAAAGGAGGGATTCATAATAACCTAATGTGAATGAATTCTTTGATAATTTAGTATACATACATCCATTGTGCATACTCATATTTTTCATTATAATTTCCACTTTTAGTGATTGATGAATTCATAATATAACATAATGGGGTAGGCCTATCACTAAGAGGATTATTTTATATTTTGGAACTTCTAGCCGAAATATTATTTTAAAATGCATCTAATTGGGAGCAGAGCCCCCCACGTATTTTGAAACTAGTTGATGTGGTGACAAGAACCAATGTGTAAGTATCTTCTGGATTCACAACCCACACCTCATCACCATAAAACATTATAATTAAAATAACAACAATATTCACTTTACCAAATTAAAGGATGAATTATTTGATCAAATTTCATCAACTCTCAAATATTCATGAAAGAATTCCATGTATGAGTACCCCAAATCATATCAAAATTTTCATGAATAATTTAATTCTCTTCAATAAATGATATAATGTAATTACATTAACATCAAGGAATGAATTCATTCATTGAATTTTATGATCCATGAATGTTAATTTATTATTTATGAATAATGATCATCTTGAATAAAATACTAATTTTATTGAATATTATGATCCTTGTTTTAACCACTTCAGGTGGTAAAATCATTTTCATAAAATATATTATATTATCAAAACCATGCAATTTATTCATCTCATTTATGAACTATAACAATAATAACATCCACTTAAGGGGATAAAATCGATTGATTTACTTAAGATGACATTGATAATTCATAAGCACATGATGAATAATACTTTTTCCCACTGATATTGTTATTGTAGGAGCAATAATTTTATATCATCCTTAAAGGATGTTCTATTTTATAAATATTAATAAAATTCATTGTTCTCTATAAATATTTAATGTCATTAAACCACTTTCAGTGGTTGTATTTTTCACACCCCGACATTTATTTTTCTCTTTTATTTAGGTTTATCATTTTTCCTTTGGATTCTCTCTTGATTCTTTGGTGTCTCGGGTTGAATTTTTGAGTTTTGGGATGCTTTTATTCTATTGCACAGTTAGTGTGCACGATTAAGGGTAAATCATGTGACCATCATACACACGGTCCCTTTTCAGTTCATTTTGTTCTTTCACAATTTAGGTTGCATGGGTATCACACAGTTATATCCAACCCATGTGGCTCCTATGAATAACTTTGCAGGTCATGGGTGTTTCTAGGTAAGGGTGCGTGACTTGAGTATGGTTAGTTCAAAATGTTCGATAAGAGTGCACTTGGGTTTATAGTTTTTGACATAACAAACAACACGATTGGCACCCAATTTTTTTTTCAAATTGTGCGACCAAACTATGTGGGTACCATAAGAGTTTAGTAGAGGGCGCATAGTTAGTGCATAGTTTTCTCAACCGTTTAACCCAATCATGTTGGTGTCTTGTGAGTCCATTCATGGGTACACTATTGGCACATAGTTTCCCAAACCATGCAGCCTAACTGTGAAAAGTCTCGATGTTCTTTAAAAATTGGGTTTTTACCTTTTTACCCCCTCTCAATTTTTAACCCCCAAACCACTCTTTCTCCCCCTCTTGGATTGTTCAACCCTAGGGAGCTCCTCCCCTCTTCTCCCATTCCTACCCTATACATCCTATGGTGATCCCAAGTGATTTCTTCAAGATTAGGGGGTTATTTCTCAAGTTAATCTCCTCCTTCCTTCTCCCACTTCTCCCTTTTTAGTTGTTATTCTTAGTTTTTCTTCTACATTGGTTCCTTTGGTCTAGGGTTCTTATCTATTTGTTCCAAAATTGGGGTTTTTTCTTATAATGGTTCTTCTTGGGTTTTATTTCCTCTTTTGACCTTCTTAGAGTTGTTTTAGGTTGCCTTTGTCCAATACATCAAGGATTGAGGTAGGTTTCCCTATGTATTGGCCTTTAAATTTAAGAACCATTAATTTATTGATGTTTTTATGATGTTTTGATACCAATTAGTAATATATAATATTTTAGATAATTATTTGGAATGAAATCAAATGGTTTTCCCTTTGAATTAAATTACGTGAAATTGTATTATGGAACCTCACACACAAAATGTTTCTAAAAAAATATTAGTTGGCATATATAAATGAGTTCTTATTTATAAATAGTGATTTGGGGTTTCAAGAAGTTTTTTAAAATAACTTTGGATTTATAAGTGGTCTGTTTGGATCTCTTGGAAATGGTTTTACACCCAAATAGTATGTGAGGCTCGGTTGGAACCTTTGAAATTGGGTTTTATTTGGAAAAATATCCTTGAGGTGGGTCTATTGCCTTATTCATTGTTAAAATAAATGTGACGCTCTTCGTATGAGACTTCCCTTGCTCATTAATGGTTGGTAGGAAAAGGGACTATCCCTTGGAGTTGTTCGAGGGTGGTGATTGGTGTTATGATTTATGTGGTGGCTTTTGTTTACTCTATGTATATATTGTTGATTTTTTTTATGATCCTTGGATCACACCCATATTAGACATAACATGGGAACCTATCATTACTATAGGATTATCTAAGAATGCTTTTTGCACTAGTTTTGGATTAAACTATGGTTAGTGGCCATTTAGTATGGACACACTATTCTTTAGGGATGATTCCCCTCAGTCATGTGAGGTAAGGTACAATCGAGTGTTAGAGCTATATGATTTCATCATGCATGGTGATAGGATGTATCAGGTTACAATATTTTCTATATTTCCCCCTAGGATTCTAGATATTCTCATGTTCTTCGTCACTTTCTATCTATGGTGAATAATCTAGGTGCCTCATCTGTCATGATTACATGAGCGTTATTTACCTATTATCCTTGATATGTTTTCATTACTTGTATATATTTTATTAAAGTGAATGTATGGTTTTAAAATGTTTTCATAAATAATTTTTTGAAAAAAAAAATTATACTCCCTCACTCTCTCACCCTTCTTTCACTAAAATGGTCAAGCCTCCCCTTTTTTAGAAAATAAACTTTTTTTAAGTAAAGAGGGTAGTGGGTTATGATTTTTTTGAAACTGAATGGATGAGAACACTATTTTTATTCCATTTTAATTCAAACTAGTAGTAAATGAATATCTTATGTTAAATGAATAGGTAGGGAATATTTTTACTTGCACATTCTTACTGAGTTTTAACAATCATGCATATACTTCTATATTTTCTTTTATCTTTAGGTGTAGGTTCCAACTTGATCTTAATATTTATGGATAGATGTTGGGTTTTGGGCTTAAATAGTGACCTGTGGAGTCACATGGAGGTCTGGTTGGATGTCAGGTTCCATTTATTTTATTTTTAGTTTATGTTTTGTTGTTCTTATTTTTTTATTTATGTTTGGTTTCTCGGTTATCCTTTAGCTACTTTTTTTATTTATATTGGGAGAAATAATTTCGTATGTCTATCATTGATTCCCTTGGTGATTTTCACCAGCCTGGGGTGACTAGTAGTGCACCTTGGGGATGTCGAGGGTTGGCTCGGGTGGCCAGTTCAGGTTCGACCTGGGTTGGTTCATGATAAAATGGTGTCAGATGAGGTTTATTTAGTGAAAATCACTTTCAAAGCACCCGTTTTTATTTGGGTTATCAAGGTATAAGGAGTAGGACTTTCGAAACTTGGGGAGTAGATATGATGAGGTGTATGGCCAACACTTTCTGTGTCAAACCTTGGGTTACCAGGGGAAGTTAGGTTTTTATTTTTTCATTTCAATTTTTTTTCTTTCCTTTTTCTACTACTCATTGGTTTTGGTTGATGATGTTTGATTTTATTAATTATTTTGGATTGTTTATGGGTTATTTTTTTCTTAGGGAATGAAATTAGAGTTGGTCCAGTAGTTTCTCATGAGCTTGCAGGGCCGGGAAAGACATGTGGGGCCCAGGGATGTGGTCCTAAATAACTATATATGGTAGTGTTGTGATATGAATATAGCTGCAACCATATGGCCAAGTCACCCATAATCACTAGTCCCCTCTAAAAATTTATTTTAGGTCTTTCCTAATTTTAAAAATTGTTTTGAAAACCTTTTCTTAGATTATAAAACCCAAATTTTTATTTTAAAATGGCGATGTATTAGTTTATAAAAGAGATAAGTGAGTTTCCAAAATCCATATAAAATAATTTTTGGTAAGTTTATATTTAATCAAAATGATTTTGATAAAATTTCCCTTTAAAAATGATCTCATTCCTCGTTATCAACTTTAAAGTTTGGTGTGTGTTGTTTTAAAGGGGTATTTGGGATTATTTTAAAATGAGAAGGAGTTATAATGGAAAACGTTTTTGATTTTTAGGTGGAATTCAAGGGATTCTTATAGAATTAAATGGCTTAAAGTGTGGAGTTTGAAAATGGTTTTCAAAGTGGTGTTTAGTCATCTTTTTGGAAAGTTTTGTGAAATTTGTGGGTTGGTTTCCTTTTTTTTTGGTTTTTAATTGTGGGGAATTCTTGATGGTGAGTTGAATTTGATTGGGTTTTGTTTTATTTATATTTATATTATGCCCCACAAAAGACTCGATGGATATTCAAGGTACAACTATGGGTCGTTCACTATTATCAAACCCTTCAGTTGATCAACCTATGTACTTCCTCCTTGAATTTCAAAAGATGAAACCCCCTCTCTTTTATAGTCAAACAGATCCTTTCAAATCAGAAGAGTGGATGTGAATAATTGAAAGGATCTTTGGATTCCTTGAGTTTCCCGAGTCTCCAAAGATTAAGTTCACTCCCTTTATGATTTAAGGATAGAGTTTGAAGTGGTTGAAGTCGGTCATTAGGACCAAGCTTTAGGAATACCTCTTAATGGAATTCATCAAGGTTTTTTTCATTCAATAATATTTCTCTAAGGTGGTAAAGGTGGCGAAGGTGATGGAGATTTGCTACCAACAACAATAAGATCAGTCAGTGTAAGAATACATCCATCATTTCTTGGATATAGTTACCTATGCTCTAGATTTGGTCAAGGATGATTCTATGAAATATCTACATTTTGAGAATGAGCTTCATCCTGATTTTCAACCTTGGGTGTTAGAACTTGGCCCAACCTCCATTGTCGTTGAGGTGAGGCAAGCGGTTTTGGTTGAGATCATGTTAGCAGGGGTGATCGAGGTAGCCATTTATTCTAAAATACTTGAAAATGGTTAAGGGAATTCTAGTAAAGATATGTGAAAGTGGTTTGAAGTTGGTTATGATGGTGGTTGAATTAAGAGGCCTTCTGACCCCTCGTGAGCTTCTTCTGGACATAGAGCCTTGGTGTGTCATCAATGTAGCAATCAGGGCCCCAAGAATCATTTGCGTCCAATTGAATCATAGACTTATCATGCCCGTAGTCATTTAGGTCATATCTAAATATTTTTTAAAGGTTTACCTCAGAATAGGAGTGTAGTTGAATTAATTCCGTCAAAGAAGCACATGGATCAATTGGATGAACATGGAACTAGGGTGATCTATGTTTAAGTATTTGATGTAAATTATCCTTTTGTTGTAATGAGGATCTTACCATTTTGGATCCAACACATCCAACAGTTAAGGAAGCGGAGCACAAATAAAGGATAAATGGAAGAACCTGGGTTAGTTATGTAGGAGGCCGCTCACACGTTTGGCCTTCTACGAAGGAAAAGAAAGGAGTTATATCCAAAAATATCCCCTGTCCCTTTCAAAAAAAAACAAGCCATCATATTTACATGGCATGTAAAATTTACACGCTATGTAAATCTTGGGTTTTTCCTCCTAGGGAAAACCCAATTCACGGTGTGCAATAGGTCTAGCAAACCCATTACACATGGTGTATTTAATAAATGCCTTGAATTTTAAATACACACCATATATTTAATACATGTTGTGTATTTGACCTGGATCCAGCCTTTATCTCTCCTGTTACATTCTTCCTAGAATCTAACTAATCAGCCTAAAGTCCTAGTCACTGGGGTTTAAGCCAAAATGAAAACTCAATTAGGGTGGGTAAAACTACCATGAAACCAAAAAATTAACAAAACAATTTTTGGTTTTCTGATCTTGAGGATGGTGACCTTTGTGTAGGTTCTGAGTGCAACGGAAGTGTGTTGGTGGATGTACCCAACTTTAATTTTTTCCATTAACAACAATAAATGTGAGATCTGTCACTATAATAAAATTCCAGATCTTTAGAATAGAATGATTAAAGAAAGAAAGGGATTCCTAGAACCATAGAGAGGATCATCATATTTTGGTTATAATTAATTTAATTAAAATTTGAGAATTACATTGATAGAATTATCTCTCCATTGATGTTTTCAGTCACGATCCGATGTGATCTGTCATTGCATCGTAGAAGCCAAGTATAGGATTCCTCTAGTGGTGATCCACATGTGCGCCACATATTTATGGGCATCGCTAAAGGGATCTCTGGGTGCTAGCATGGAAGAGTCTTTGCTTGCGATGTATGCCTTCGATCACCCTGAGAGACACATCCAAAGTGCTCTCCTTAATCTGGTTGGGGAGGATCTCTCTCATAACCTGAGAACATTCTTGGTGGGAAAAAAATTCTCTCTTGGTTTGAGAGATTTTTTAGATCCATTGTGCACACCCACAAATGGCTAGGCTAATGAGAATTATATAATTGAGATTTTAATTACTTAGAATAATAAAATGAATTAATTACCCAAAAACATTTATTCATTTCATTTAATTCTTAGTAAAACCTCATGTCTAATAATAATATTTGAATATTTTTATTACTTGACATGTGCCCAATAAATTACACCTAATTTAATTAAATAAATAATATTATTTCTCACAAATCCCTAGAAAAATTACACAGTGTGTATATTAATATACACGATGTGTAATTTTGTTTTTCCACTTTCCTTATTTCCTCCACCACATTTTTTAGTCCTTGAATAATGGCTATTTATTTTTCAAATAAATATCACTAAATTAATCGCTAATAATTATATTATTTCACCCACAATATATTCTCTTGAATAACTAGTGTCAAAATAAATTTGATCAGGCATCCTTGAATAATTATTAAACCACAATAAGGAATAATCTTTATCCAACCTGTTAAATTAATATTTAACCAAGATACTTGGACACACTTAATTTGTGACCCTCTAGGCCTCATTCTCAATGGTATTAGGTGGAGCCTGCCTAAAGTCCAAGATTAGCATCTAGAAACATGTCAAGGCACCCATAGAGAAAGAATTTAACACTGCAATGACATGTCACCTCCTACGAACACTTATCATGTAATGTTATCCCTTAGTCTTGATATCTCAAATCAAGTGGGTCGCATGATAGTTACATTAATCCATGTGCTCAATTATTCTTTCTTTGACTTTCTATAATTAAACTCATCCATTCCTTACCATGGACATGGATTTATTTAGGCTATATCAATTCCATCAAAGGTACTAAGATATCTACTTCTGTTATGGAATAAAAGGGAAAAATCCTTTCTCATATTATCTATTAATGCAAATATTACTCATGACGCACCCAACATATCCTACCTCACTACGAATAGTGTGTCTTCACAGTTTTTTTCAATACATCTAAGTGCACGAGTTGTAATACCCATTAATAATAATCTTAAAGTCTAAGGACCAATACACACATCTGCAGATAGGAACATCCAATGACACTGTGAAATGTGTATTTCCTACTGGAAAGTCTCGTTCACATAATATCCTCTTAGATATTACCAAGGGAATACACCATGAGAAGGTGTCTCAAAGTTTTGTGAGTCCTCACCCCTAATTACCTGTATTATTTGTGTCCATAAAATAAAATCATCCGGACATAGAACATATATTCAAGAATAGTGTTATGGAACTTCCGAGTTATCATCATAGCAGAGATCTGCTATGACCCTTTAATGAAACAGCTATCATTAAGACATTATCACATGCATTGTCATGCAGAAGAACAATAAAGATGTGATAAGGTATTTATTAATTAATAAAGTATAAATTAGTTGGTTCTAGGCCACCATCTCCAAATGACTCCCACATGGACTAGATCCAAATGCTAATAACCTTTAACCTGCTAGCTCTCACATGATATTCATGCTTCTACTGAGATATGCCTTTAGTCATGGGGTCTACCATGTTCTCTTATGTGGACACTCTACTCACTGCAACTTCACCCCTTTGATAGAAATCCCTCAAGAGGTGATGCTTTTGGATAATGTTATTTGTTAGTTGATGTGACCTTGGTTCTTTTGAAAGATCTATTGTTGCAGTATTATCACCATACAATGTGATAGAATCTTTACTGCTAGGCACCACATCAATCTTCTGGAGAAAGTTCCGAATCCAGATGGATTCCTTGGCTACATCCGAAGATGCTATATATTCAGACTCCATTTTAGAATCATCAACAACTGGCTGCTTTGAACTCTTCCAGGTCATAGCTCCTCCATTGAGATGGAAAACATATCCTGATTGTGACTTCAGATCGTTTTGATTTGTTTGAAAACTAGTATCAACATACCCTCTAATGACAAGCTCATCATCTCCACCATACACCAGGAACATGTCTTTAGTTCTTCACAAATACTTAAGGATAGTATTAATAGTAGTCCAATGATGTTCTTCTAGATCTTATTGATATCTTCCTACCATGCTCAATGCATATGAAACATCAAGTCTGGTACATAACATGACATATATGATGGAAACTATAGTTGAAGAATATGGGATCTTACTCATCCCATCTTTCTCATGTTGTGTCTAAGGATACATTCTCTTAGAAAGATATAGGCCATGTGACACTGGAACCAATACCCTCTTAGATTGTTTCATACTAAATATATTTAGTATCTAGTCAATTTATGTACCCTGAATTAGTATAAGCAACCTCTTGGATCTATCACGAATGATCTTGATCTCTAGAATGTAGGCTTCTTCACCTAAGTCCTTCATGGAGAAACACTTGTTCAACTAGTCCTTAACTGACTGTAATACTGGTACATCATTTCCAATAAGTAATATGTCATCAAAATATACTACTAGGATAATGACCACATTCCCATTAAACCACTTATAAACACATGGATCACATTTGTTATTAATGAAACCAAATTCCTTTATGGCTTCATCAAATCAAATGTTTCATGACCTGGATGTTTACTTTAATCCATAAATGGATTTTTGCAACTTGCAAACCCGTTTGACTTCACCTAGTGTCACAAACCCTTTTGGTTGTGTCATATATACATCTTCTTAAAGGTTCCAATTAATGAATGTTGTTTTGAAATCCATCTACTAAATCTCGTAGTTTTGGTAAGCTATTATGGAAAGTATAATTCTTATGGATTTAAATATGGAAACTGGTGAGAAGGTTTCATCATAGTAAATTCCTTGATGTTGTTTGAATACATTAGCCACTAGCCTTTCTTTATAGGTGTTAACTTGACCTTCCATGTTCGACTTTCTATTGAATACCCATTCTCATCCAAAAAGATTTACATCAATTGGCTCATCGACCAAAACTCATACTTGGTTCTGATACATGGAATCCATCTCAGATTTTATAGCTTCTAGCCATCTTCTAGCTTTTGAGCTCTCTACTGCTTCCTTGTAGGAGGGAGGTTCATCATTGTCTAAAAATAATGATTCACCATCCTTGGTGACTAGGAAACCAAATCTATCTGGTTCCCTTACCTCTCTTGAGCTCCTATGTAGTACTTGTGTTTTTGGAACCTCTTCCACAGGGACCTGTGGAACATATTCCTAAACCAACTCCTGTGTATCTTGAGGATTAACTTTTTCGAATTCAATCTTTCTACCACTATCCTTTTTTAGTATGTGCTCCCTCTCAAGAAAGAGGGATTGTCTAGAAATATTATCTTTATTGATTGAAGGGTTATATAGGTAATATTCTTTCATTTCCTTGGGATATCCTATAAAGATACACTTCATGACTCGGGGTGCTAGTTTGTTGCCTAAGAAGGCCTTAACAAATGTCCGACATCCCCATACACATGTGTGCAACAGAATGGGTTTCTTTCCATTCCATATCTTGGTGGTAATTCCATTTACCGCCTTAGTTGGTACTTGTTTTAATGTGTATACTGCATTTTGTAATGCATATCCCCAAAAGTATTATGGAAGATCTGCATGACTCATCATCGACCTCACCATGTCCAACATGGTGATGTTTCTCCTTTTACTAACACTATTCCACTATGGTGTATAAGGAGGAGTAAGTTGAGATAGAATCCCAGACTCCCGTAAAAGGCCAATGAACACTTGGTTCAGATATTCTGCACCTCGATCCGGTCGAAGTTTATTTATTTTCTTACCAAGATGATTCTCTACTTCATTCTTGAATTCCTTAAATTTATCTAAGTACTCTAACTTATACCTCATTAAGTAGATATATCCAAATATACTCAAATCATTAGTAAAAGTAATGAAGTAAGAATATCCACCTATAGATTCTACTGGAAATGGTCCACACACATCTGTGTGCACCAATCCTAGAATCTCTATGGCCTTTTCCCCCTATCCAATGAAAGGCGGCTTGGTTATTTTACCTTGTAAACAAGTGTGACATCAATCAAGTGGTTTTAGCTCAGTAGAGTATAAATAACCATCTTTTTAGAGATTTGTCAAGAACTTATCATTTACGTGACCGAGAGGGTGATGACACAATTGGGTGATGTATGATTCATGTGAGTTTGTTTCATTATTGATTTCCAACACTTGGTTTTTTTAATTTAATACATACAAACCATTATTTAAATGCACCATACCATAACATACATTATTATTATAAAATAAACAAACCTAATTTCCAAATTTGAAAATAAATACATCTATATCAAAACATGATACAAAAATTATGTTCTTGGTAACACTAGGCACATAATAACAATTATGTAAAACCAAAATCATCCCAGCTGGCAATGATAGACGGTAATCTCCAATGGCCAATGCAGCCAGCCTCACACCATTGGTAGCTCGAAGATCCACCTCTCCTCTATAAATCTTTCTAAATATACTTGGTTTCTGTATTTGAATATAGATTTGAGCCCCACAAGCTGTATCTAATTCCAAATGTGTAGAAATGGAAAGATTACACTCGATAAAGAACACACCCTTAGTTTCCCCACACTTCTGGGTGCAGTTCCTCTTCCAGTGGCCTGGGTTTCCACATCAAAAACATGACTCCTCCCATTCCTTGCCCTGCCTTTGGATCTTTCCCTTCTTGGAGGGACGATGCTCAGGGGCTTTAGAATGTTTATGAATCCTTGGCCCCATTTCATTGTCCTTCCTTTTCTTATTCACCATAAGGATTGTGGGTTTGTCATGCCCCATGTACTTATTTACCTAGCTAATTAAGTTCATAAGTTTTTATAGACTCTTCTCATTATTTATCATGTTTTAGTTGACAATAAAGTTAGATAAGGTCTTGGGCAGTGATGATAGGATGATATCTGTACGCAACTCATCAAGGAACTTAATCCTTAAGATGTCTAGAAATTCAACATATCCAATAATATTGACTACATGAGGCCCAGCTGGTGCATACTCTCCAAGATTAGTTGTAAAAAAATCATTGGATATCTCACATCTCTCCTGTCTCACCTTCTCTTGATAGAGATCATTAAGGTGAGACATCATGCTATATGCGTCCATGTTTTCATGTTACTTCAAGATATAATTAGACATGGATAATAGCATGAAACATTGGAAATATGTGGAATCATACATATTTTTCATATAGGGAGATAGTTACTCATCACTGGCCTCTTTTCCAGGTGCAATTGGAATAGGCTCCTCCAGCACGTACAATTTCCTCTCATGGCGAAGGATGACGCGTAAACACCTCTGTCATTCCTGGAAATTTGTGCCGGTGAGAAGGTTTTCCTTCTCCAGTATAGTTCAAAATGATATGTTTGAAGTCATTTTTCTTGTTGTTTCTAAAAATTAATATGAGAAAAGATTTTAGTACTTTATCATGATAAAACTGGGACAAATAAATAAATTAATACTTATTAGTCTCCTACTATTTTATCGAAATCCAATATCCCTCACCATTGACCTCGGAATATTTTGTTGTCTGAATATTCTAGTGGAAAGTATCTATATTTCCCTTTGAATTACCCCTACTAGGGTTGGTCAAGAAACTTTAAGGGTTTTAGGTAGGCATTCTAAGTTCCAATTGCATTAACTCGCAGTTCCTTAATCCACTGAGTGGACTCCCCAATCCTGAAACCCTTTTATTTTGGATTTCCACAACCTTTGCCTCTTGGTCACACCAATTCCTACTGTGGAAGTCAACCCTTGATGTGAACCAATTCAAGTAAACCCAAAAACTTGAATTATAATTCCTTGATAATTGAAAGCACCCCAACTAGGGTTGGTCAAGCACTTTGAACTATGGTTCAATTCTAACAAAGATTATGGAAGGCTATACCGACTTAATATTTCTTTGAGGTATTTTATCCTTATACGTAAATTTCCATTTTATTATCTTTGATTACATGCTTGTTAATATTAAGTGGGATATACTTAAGTTATTAACCATGTCTAAGATAATATTTATGCATAATCCGGTCTTATTTTAGTTCCAACTTGCATGCTTTTTTAATTCATTAATTGTGTGATCGTGAAAACACACCCATAATAAATAAACCATACAACTAACATAAATAAAATAAATGGTATGATCATGATATTGTTCTATTCATTAGTTTATCTAGAAGTTTATAAACTAACCCAAGGCCTATGGGAGAAACACCTTGAACCTTTTAGGTTCATGTTTACAGCTTTCCACTTGTCCACATTTGTATCTCCTTGGATTGGTTTCACCTTTGCTCCTAACTTGAGACACCTCCACTAGATTGGGAGCTCCATATATAATATATGGTTTTATCTCACTCGAAAGTGAAGGGTAAAATATGATTTTATATAAAAGAAACCTTGGGCACGCAGGCCCTACATTTTAATGAGGAGAAGGCTTACAGGCCAGAAAATTTTAATTTAAATAAATAAATTAAAAGAAACCATTCAAATACAAAGGTCTTGGTCTATCTCATGATCATCCATACATGAAATAATATTTATGCTTAAATAAAACTAGAATTCAATTCTTTAATCATTCTTGTTTAATATAAATCACACTCAAATAAATTTTTATCTTTAATTAATCAATCCTTTTATCTTAAACCCTTTTCTGAATTTCCTTGTAATTCTCAACCATCATAATTTTCAACAAATAAATTCATTTAAAAGTGTCTTTGTACGTAACTTGTACATTGGAGGCAACCCAGGGAATTCCCATTCATAACTACCCAATGAGTAGAAATGAACATTACACAGATGTTAAATTAAACACATATATATAAAACAACTATCACGTGTTGTTCCTCAACTTTACGCTCGTACTATGGTACACGTCTCAAGGGTTTGTATAATATAATAATAAATTTTAATAAATCTTCATAATTTGGATTAGTACACGGTGTGTAGTTTCAACTTCATAGTGTGTACTATCCTTCACCGTCCATTCAAAGTACATGCTTAGGTACATGGAGTGTAGATGTACTTTGTAAATCTTCGAAGTACACGGCGTGTTCAGTGGGCCATAACCATTTAGTATCCATGTTACATGGTTTCTAGAAGGGAAAGTTGTGTACAGGGTACATTGTCCAACCCTAATCCAAAGGTACTACATGTCGTGTCTAGTGGAATACATGACTTGTAATCTAGAAACCACATGCCAACTATTCCTAGTCAACAAACAGAGTCATTTAAGACTCCAACACATGGCTGGTTTGGTGGACCAGTTTGATGCATTGAATCTTGAATACATGGCGTGTACTGCCGAATACATGCCATTTGTTCTGGTGTTATATGTCCAGGAAGCTTTGGCACCACTGAATGAGATCCTCTATTTTATTTTAATCCAAATTAAAATAAAAAATAATTTTTGTAAGGTGAATGAGAAACAAAAGAGGAGGAACAGATCCTGAGATTTCGATTTTTAGAACGATTAAATTGAATTGAAACAAATAAATTATAAAATGCATAAATCATCAGCAAACACCCAAATAATTATAATCAATGATATGACCCCTATAATACCACTTGTAGGTTCCGGGCACAGTGGAAGTGCGTTGGTGGGTGTTCCCAACTTTAATTTTTTCTCTTAACAATGATCAATGCAAGATCCACCACAATAATAAAATGTCGAATCTTTGAAATAGAACAAAGAACAAAAGAAAGTAATGGAGTCTTGTAACCATATAGAGGATCGTCATATATTGGTTATAATTAATTTAATTAAAAGAAAATAATTACCTTGATGGAATTCTATCTCCGTTGATGTTTCAGGTCATGATCCGATGTGATATGTCATTGCATCGTAGAAGCCAAGTGTAGGCTTCCTCTAGTGGTGATCCACACATGATCCACCTATATATGGATGTCAATGAAGGGATATCTAGGTTCTAGCATGGAAAATCCTTCACTTTCGATGTCTACCTTCGATCACCCTGAGAGCCACTTCCAAAGCACTCTCCTTGATCTGGTGGAGGATCTCTCTCATAACTTGAGAGCGTTCTTGGTGGGAAAAAAATTATCCCTTGGCTTGAGAGATTTTTTATAACTGTTGTGCACAACCACAAATGGCTAGGCTAATGAGAATTATATAATTGGGAATTTAATTACTTATAATAATAAAATGAATTAATTTCCTGAAATCATTTATTCATTTCATTTAATTCTTAGTAAGACCTTGTGTCTAATAATAACAGTTGACTATTATTATTACTTGACATTCTCCCATAGAAATACACCTAATTAAATTAAATAAATATTATTATTTCTCACAAATCCCTAGAAAAGTCACACGCCATGTATATTAATATACACAGTGTGTAATTTTGTTTTTCCATTTTCTTTATTTCCTCCAACAAATTTATTAGACCTTGAATAATGGATATTTATTTCTCAAATAAATATCATTACATTACTCGCTATTAAATAAAATATTTCACCCACAATATACTCTCTCGAATAACTAGTGCTGAAATAAATGCGATCAGGCATCCTTGAATAATTATTAAACCACAATCAGGAATAATATTTATTCAACTTGTTAAATTAATATTTAACTAAGATACTTGGACAAACTAGTGTGTGAACCTCTAGGCCTCTTTCTCAGTGGCATTAGGTGGAGCCTACCTAAAGTCTAAGGTTAGTATCTAGCAACATGCCAAGGCACCCATAGAGAAAGAATTTAATGTTCCAATGACGTGTCACCTCCTACGAATGCTTACCGTGTAATGTAATACCTTAGTCTCGATATATCTAATAAAGTGGGTTGCATGATAGTGTCATCAATCCATGTGCCCGATTATTATTTCTTTGAATTTCTAGAATTGAACTCACCCATTCCTTACAATGGCCATAGATTTATTTAGGCTATATCAATTCCATCAAAGGGACTAAGATATCTACTTCTGTTATGGAACAGAAGGGGAAAATCCTTTCTCTCGTTATCTATTAATGCAGTATTACTCATAACACACCCAACATATCCTACCTCATTAAGAATAGTGTGTCATCATAGTTTTTGTCAATACATCCCCTCCCTTGTCGCACCGGCTTCGGATCCCCCGCACCGCCTCCCCTCCCTCATTGCACCGACGATGCCACACTGGATCCACCTTCGGTTTCTTTTGACATCGTCACCCATCCCCTCCCTCGCTGAACTACCCATCCCCTCCCTCACTACACCAGTGCCACCTCACCATCTCCTCCTCTGGCTCCCTATCGTCATTGGTCCCCCCACCTCGCCGCACAACCTCCAAATCTGGATCCCCTCCGCTTCCCCTCCTCTTCCTCGCAACACCACCTCCGGCTCCCTTCGGTTCCAAATTTATCGTGCTATAAGATATGTCCTAATTTCCATTTTAAGGTTTTAATTTTGGGCAATTTACAACATAAATTTTACATGCATGAAGATTATATGAATATAGTGTGTGAATAAAAAGTGTGGAAATCGAATTTCATGTGTATAAAGGTTTCTGTGCATGAAGAATTATGAAACAATGTGTGTTGAAAGTGTGTGAATGATAAGACTTCACACTTTACTTGAAGTTGGAAGTTACATACAATTCAGAGTCCATATATATGTTGATTGGATTGATATTATATGTTGTGTTGTCATTTGATTTATACCATTCTTGAGTTTATCACATGTCTCTCTCTGTGTGTGTGTGTATCCCATGAGAAAATGTTTGAGGTTTGACCACATGTGTGTGCTTTCATAGCCCATGAGACCCATGTTTGAGTTTAATCCCATGTGTTTCGATACTATAGGTTATTATTAAAATTATATGATGTTACTTTATATGATATTAATCCATGTTTCAATGTGACTTACTATGTATATTTTAGATGTATAATTGAGATGGAATTTAGAGTGATGTATTAATATTTTTTCACATTCTTGTTATTTCCCACACTTTTATTGACCTAACACTTTGGGGGTATTTGGGTTTTTACTATATGACTTGAGATACCTACCATGGATTATGATTTTTCATTGTTTATTGACTCTATTATGTTATTGTTTATATTTTTCTTTGTTGATACCAAGGGTATATTTTCTGCAATGATGACTTTCAAACCCTTACTACTAGTAACAAACATCTTGCATAAAATGATATCTGCTTGAGGCTGTGAGGAACACTGTATTGGACCCTTTGATCCAGCATGGGGCATCACATTCATTGTCCCACATATTCTTTATTGATAACATAAGTGACGATAGATTGCTATTTTTTTTGTTCTGGAATTGTATACATTTGATTTTATCCTTGATATAGATTAGTTAGTTTTCCATAAATTAGAGATTGATTGCTACATTTTATGGTTAATCTTTACTGCATCCAATGGCACAAAGGCAATTTTAATCCAAGAGGTAGTGAGAAATTATTTGTACAAAGATACAGTTTCTCCGAGTTTGAGAAGACTATTCATAACTAATTGATTTTGGGCACTTTCATCACAAATTATATTTTTTGATTTTTTAGTAGGAATCAACTTAGTCGTTAAGGTTGATAGTTCAAGATTGGTATTTGATGAATTTTTTCATGTACCATAGACGCATGCAAGTTATAATATTAATTTCTTGAAAAATGTTTACTCTATGGAATTATAGACCAAATTCATTCTTAATATATTTTCCTAAATATAGAATCATCATTAGATTTACCATACCAATATGGTGGCGATGACATGGGCTTTCACATTCATTCCATTATCTATTCTCTTGTTTATTATTCAAAGATATAAACTGTTTATTTTATCAATGGTCCATATGAAATTGGACACTCTTTATTTTAAATATATTTTATATGAAAAATGCATGTAATATGAATTCTTGAGTAAATGATTGCTATACAGATATTATTATGGATAAGAGTTGGATTGATCTTACAAATCAAACATCTAGAGAATATTTCAAGGGAATTATACAGTTTATTGAGTTCACTGGAGGATTTGAAAGTGACTTTACTAGTTTTCCATGTAGAAAATGTGTAAATAGATATCAATTCACACAACATACCATGAGGGAGCACCTATTCTTGAACAGATTTCTAAAAAATTATAAGAGTTGGACTCATCATGGGGAAGAATATAGTCGTCATCAAAATACAGATGCAGTTCAGATGGAAGTTGATGCGAGGATGAATGATCCAATGCCTAAAATTCATACTGAAATGGTACATGGGTTGGCTCCTGAAGGCATTGACATCCATAATGTTGAGACCAGTGAGATAAATCTGTGCTCTAGTGCAGATCATGATTTGAGGAGGTTTTATGAAGTACTTGATGATGAAAAAATGGAATTATATCCTAGATGTACTGCTTAAAATAAATTTTCATTTATCATGGAGTTGTTGAATTTGAAGACTTTGAATCAGTGGTCAGACACATCGTTCGACATTCTATTGGTGTTATTGAAAATGGTTCTTCCTGTCGACACTATGATTCCTGACTCATATTACCCTGCTCATAAGTTAATAGAGAACATAGGTTTAACATATGATACCATAAATTCATGTGCAAACAACTGTATGTTTTTTAGAAAAGAAACTACCCATTTGGATATTTGTACGATATGTGGTGCTTCTAGGTGTAAAGAGAACAGGGGAAATCAAACTCATCATAGTCAGACTGTGAAACAGGGAAAACCAATTGTTGTAAAGAAAATGCATTACTTTCCCCTAAATCTGAGGTTGAGAATATTTTTTATGTCATCTAATGAATCTAATTTAATGATATGTCATGCAAAAATAAATTAGGAAAGTGATATGTTAACCCACCCGATAGACTCTCGTGCATGGAAGTATTTCGATAAGAGACACCCCGACTTTGCTAAAGATGTTTATAATGTCCGATTGGGGTTGACACCAGATGGTTTCAATCCATTCAAGTCTATGTTTAGTGAAACTCATAACACAAGGCTTGTGGTTTTGGTTCCATATAATCTTCCTATGTGGCTTTGTATGAAGAAACAATTTATATTACTTTCCACTCTTATTGATGGACCTAGAAGTCCAGGGGATAAGATTGAGGTTTACCTTCATCCATTGATTGATGATTTGAATGAATTTTGGGGTGATGATGTGATGACTTATGAATGTGAAACAAATGAAATTTTCAAACTACAAGCTGCCTTATTGTGGACAATCAATGACATCCCAGCTTATACAAATTTATCAGGCTGGAGTACGAGAGGGGAATTTTCTTGACCTTGTTTCAATAAAATTAAAAAATATGTATGGATTAAACATTCTGAAAAATGGGCATAGATGGGTCACATACATTTCCTCCCCCCTCAGCATAGGTTCAGAAAGGACAGAGCGACATTTGATGGTTCTAGAGAGTTTATCCCAACACCAAAGATCATGACAGAAGCCTAAATGTTATCACAAATTGAGGAAGAAAACATCTACATGGTATATGAATTTCAGGATTTGGTGGCTCATACATTACCTCATATTCGTGGTGCAGGTAGATAGTGCAGTCCCAATTGAAAAATGAAAAGTATTTTTTACAATCTCCCCTATTGGAAAACTAACATGCTAAGGAATAATTTGGATTTAATGCACATTGAAAAAATTGTTTTTGATAATATATTGTGGACCATTTTAGGTGTCAGTGGAAAATCAAAGGACCATGTTAATGCACGTTGTGATTTGGAAGAAATGGGTTTAAGAAAGCAGTTGCATTTATAGTTTTCTAAGGGAAACAAGGCATATATGCCTAATGCATAGTATATGATGACTATAAAGGAGAAATAGACATTTCTTTCAATTTTGAAGATTCTCAAGGTGCCTAATGGTTACTCTTCTAATATTTAAATGTGTGTGAATCTTATGAGCAGGAAATTGCAAGGGTTGAAAAGTCATGAAAATCACATACTACTTCAACAGTTGATTCCAATCGCAATTTGTGATTGTTTATCCCCCAATGTTGTTCAACCGTTGATTGAGATGAGTACTTTTTTTAGACATCTTTGTTTAAGAAATCAACGAATGAGTGATTTAAAAATTTTGCAGGACATAATTGTACTTAAGATTTTTAACTTTCAGAAACTGTTTCCCCCTCATTTTTCAATGTTATGGTTCACTTGATAGTGCACCTAACTGATGAAGTAATGGTTGTTGGTCCAGTCCAATTCAGGTAGATGTATCCTATTGAGCGGTATCTGAATACATTGAAATGATTTGTATGCAACAGAGCTCATCCGGAGGCATCAATAGCCAATGGTTATTTGATGGACGAGTGTACTACTTTTTGTGCAGAATATATTATGGATGTTGAAACAAAATTAGATAATCCATCTCAGAGTCATGACGATTAAGTTAGATAAGGAACCATATTTGATATGGACAACATCAAGTGGATACAAGTGCATCGATATATCTTGTTCAATACTCTATCAGTTACACCATTAATGCAGTAATAGTCTTATCACTTTTATTGTTTAACTTTTACATGTTTTCTTGGAAAAAGATGATTATTTAAATATCGCGTTATCATTTGCAGGAAACACATTAATGAGATAAAAGAAGAGATGTCTCGTGCGACTGAGTATCAAATTTAAAAATCTCATTATGCATCATTTAATGATTTGTTCAAGGATTTTGTACGTATATATTGATTTGTATTATGATTGAAGTATTATAATAATTTCTTTCTGTAGAAATAATTATTTATTTCTTTGAATTATGTAGGTCATAACCTGAGGGAGTTAGGTGAACCCATGCTAAATGAAGAATTTATCCAAATAGATGAGGGTCCATCTAAAACGGCTCGTCATTATAAAACTATAGATGCAAATGATTTTCAATTTCTCATTAAATATGTTGACGACAAATGAGAAACACAAAACAATGGCATCAGTTGTCCATTCGTTGATTTTGGTTATTACTATGGTTAATTGACAGACATCATTGATGTTGTATACACACACAGGTTGAAGTACATATTGTTAAAGTGTAATTTGGTTGATCCAGTGTGTGGAAGTAAATTCGATCAATATCAGTTTACATTGGTGAATTTTAACTATATGTTATACATAAATGAATGATTTGATAATGAAACTTTCATTTTGACATCACAAGCGGAACAAGTATTCTTCGTTACTTTGCCTTTGAATCCTAGTTGGCAAGTTGTTGTGAAAATTCCCAGGCGAGGAGTGTTTTTATTTGAACAAGTTGAACCCAAGATTGTTCCCTTTGTTTCCCAATAGCTTGATCAACATACCGTAGTTCAAAGTGAAGAAGATATTAATTGGGTTAGAGAAGATATTGAAGGAGAAATGGTCGATTTTCATGTTTAATGAAAGGTATAATTGTTTTCCCACTCTTCAGTTAAAATCCTTTTATTAATTGTTTAAAACAACTGAAAACTAATTTGGTACATAAGCATTTTTATTTATTATTAGTCATAATTAACCTTATGTTCTATCGTTTTTGATGGCTTCCCTTCCAGCCATGTATGAACCAAGATTATGGTATCTGGTTTTGTCTATATCATTCATTGGATGAACTATATTTCTTTGGTTTTATAAATTGTTTTCTAGATCAAATTGAAAAAGGTTTATTACTTTGAGTAAAATAATTTTTTAAATTAGGTGATTTCACCCTAGTTAAGGGTAAAGGAAAAATATGGCATTTTCAAAGTATTGAAATGTTTTGTGACCTTGTGGATTCGATTTTAAGGTCCCCCTCTCCCTTTCCATATCCTTTCAATCCTTGTTGTAATTTTTAATCAGACTGATAATTTTTTATGGGATGATGATTCTACTTTGAGCTTGAAAGATCCAAATTTATACACATATGTGTTTATATAGATATAATATCCCCCTTGGACAGCCCCACCCCACTCCCCCCAAACAGCCCCACCCACACCTGCATAGCCCCTCCACCTCGACACCCCCTTGGATAGCCCCCACCCTCCCGGATAGCCCACCCCCCAAAACTCCCCCCAGACACCCCCACCCCCACCCCCTGCACAGCCCCACCCCACTCCCCCTAAACAGCCCCCACCCCCTCCTAGACAGACCCCCCTCCCGGACAGCTCACCCCCCTTTGGACAGCCCCCATCCCCCTGCATTGCACCAGGACCTCCCCTACCCCGCTCCCTACATCATCCACCCCCCCCAGTCCCCCAAGACAGCCCCACCCCTACCTGCACATCCCCTCCACTCCCCCCTACCCCCTCTACTCCCCCTACCCCCTCCACTCCCCCCTGGATAGCCCCACCCCACTCCCCCTGCCCCCTTCACCCCCTCCCTGCACCCAGCCCACCCCACTCCCTTCGGATAGCCCCACCCCACTCTTCTCGGACAGCCCTAGCCCCACCCCACTCCCCCCAAACAGCCCCACCCCTACCTACACAACCCCTTCACCTGGACAACCCCCCCCCCACCCCACTCCCCCTGGACAGCCCCACCCCTACCTGCACATCCCCTCCACTTGGATAGCCCCCTGGAAAGCCCCCCCCCCCTCGGATATCCCACCCCCTCAAAATCCCCCTAGATAGCCCCCAGACCCTCGATAGCCCCACCACACTCCCTCCTGGACAGCCCCACCACACCCCCAGTCCCTCCTCACTCCCAACCCCCTCCCAGACTTCCCACCCCCCATAACTCCCCCCGGACATCCCCTGGACTACCCCACCACACCCCCAGCCCCTACCCACTCCCAACCCCCCTCCTGGATAGCCCACCCCCCAAATCACTTCACGTTAAAAGAACCCTCTAAATACAAGCCTTTTTTTGTACATAATTTTATTTCTGTTCTGTTAAGCTTATAATTTTTTAAAATCCTATCCATTTTTGTTTTATTAACAATTGTACAAGTTTTATTTTTTAAAAAACAATCCAATTTATCTTTTTGACACTTTGGATGGTCCCCTTAATAATGTTTTCTATGACTGCTGACATGTTAGGAGAACAAACAACACATCCACACCATCCATCTGAGCCATCTTCATCTCAGAGTCAAGGTATGTTTGAATGTAACTATGTTTATTAATTTATGTAATTGCTAAATATATATATATATGGACATCTGTCAAATTATGTATAAAATTATTTTCAACAGGATCAGACTCGACCACTTCTTCCTCTCGTAAGAGAGGCCCTTGTCATGGCATTTCATCATGGAATTCCGACATGACCATTGATGTTTCATTTGATGAGAGATTTAATCCTGTGGGACTGACTACCCATACATTTATCTATCAGATGGGTCATATCATATATGAAATGATATTTATGATCAAATAAAACTAGCATTCAATTCTTTAATCATTCTTGTTTAAGATAAATCACGCTCGAATCAATTAATTATATTTAATTAATCAATCCTTTTATCTTAATCCCTTTTCTTAATTTCCTTGTGATTCTCATCCATCATAATTTTCAACAAATAAATTTATTTAAAATTATCTTTTTACGTAACTTGTACCTTGGAGGAAACTCGGTGAATTCTCGTTCATAACTGCCCAATGAGTAGAAATGAACATTACACAGATGTTAAATTAAACACATATATATAAAACATCTATCACGTGTTGTGCCTCATCTTTACACACACGCTATGGTACACGTCTCAAGGGTTTGTATAATATAATAATAAATTTTAATAAATATTTGTAATTTGGATGAGTACACAAAGTGTAGTTCCAACTACAAAGCGTGTACTATCGTTTACTGTCCATCTGAAGTACACACTTGGGTACATGGCTTGTAGATGCACTTCAAAAATCTTTTGAGTACACGATGGGTTCAGTGGGCCACAACTTTTTAGTATCCACGTTACACAGTTTGCAGTAGGGCAAGCCGTGTATGGGGTACATGGTCCAACCCTAACCCGAGGGGACTATACGTCGTGTCCAGTGGAATACACGGCGTGTAATCCGGAAACCACATGCCACCTATTCTTGGTCAAAAAAACAGAGTTATTTAAGATTCCAACACACGGCTTGGTTTGGTGGACTGGTTTGATGCATTGAATCTGGAATACACGGAGTGTACTACCAAATACATGACCTGTGTTCTGGTGTTGTATGTCCAAGAAGCTTTGGCACCTCTGTATGTGATCCTCTATTTTATTTTAATCAAAATTAAAAGAAGAAATCTTTTCTGTAAGGTGAATGAGAAATGAAATAGGAGGAACAAATCTTGAGATTCAGATTTCCAGAACGATTAACTTTAATTGAAACAACTAAATTATTAAATTCATAATTCATCAACAAAAAAACAAATAATTATAATCAATGATATAACCCCTCTAATACCACTTTTAGGTTCTGGGTACAGTGTAAGTGTGTTGGTGGGTGTACCCAACTTTAATTTTTTTCATTAACAATAATCAATGCGAGATCCATCACGGTAATAACATGCCAGATATTCAGAATAGAACAAAGAACCAAATAAAGGAATGGAGTCCCAGAACCATACAGAGGATTATCATATATTGGTTATAAATAATTTAATTAAAATACGAGAATTATTTTGATGGAATTATATCTCTGTTGATGTTTCCGGTCATGATCCGATATGATCTGTCATTGCGTCATAGAAGCCAAGTGTAGGCTTCCTCTAGTGGTGCTTCACACATGCTCCACCTATCTCTTTAAATCGCCCAAGGGATCTCTGGGTGCTAGTATAGAAGATCCTTCACTTGTGATGTCTGCCATCGATCGCCCTAAGAGCCGCTTCCAAATAACTCTCCTTGATCTGGTGGAGGATGATATCTCTCGTAACTTGAGAGCGTTCTTGGTGGGAAAAAATTCTCTCTTAGCCTGAGAAATTTTTTAGATACATTGTGCACACCCACAAATGGCTAGGCTAATGAGAATTATATAATTGGGATTTTAATTACTTAGAATAATAAAATGAATTAATTACCTGAAATCATTTATTCATTTCATTTTATTCTTAGTAAGACCCCGTATATAATAATAACAGTTGACTATTATTATTACTTGACATGCACCCAGAGAATTAAACCTAATTTAATTAAATAAATAATGTTATTTCTAAAAAATCCCTAGAAAAGTTACACGGCATGTATATTAATATACACGTCGTGTAATTTTGTTTTTCCATTTTCTTTACTTTCTCCACCACAATTATTAGACCTTGAATAATGGCTATTTATTTATTAAATAAATATCACTGCATTACTCGCTAATAAATATATTATTTCACCCACAATATATTCTCTCGATTAAATAGAATCTAAATAAATGTGATCAGACATCCTTGAATAATTATTAAACCACAATTGGGGATAATTTTTATTCAACTTGTTAAATTAATATTTAACTGAGATACTTAGACACACTTAGTGTGTGACCCTCTAGGCCTCTTTTTCAGTGGCATTAGGCAGAGCCTGCCTAAAGTCCAAGGTTAGCATCTAGCAACATGCCAAGGCACCCATAGAGAAATAATTTAACACCACAATGATGTGTCACCTCCTACGAACGCTTACTGTGTAATATAATCCCTTAGTCTCGATATCTCAAATCAATTGGGTTGCATGCTAGTGCCATCAATCCATGTCCTCGATTATTCTTTCTTTGACTTTCTAGAATTGAAATCACCCATTACTTAACATGGCCATGGATTTATTTAGGATATATCAATTCCGTCAAAGGGCCTGAGATATCTACTTTCGTTATGGAACATAAGGGAAAAATTCTTTATCTCATTATCTATTAATGTAGTATTACTCATGACACACCCAACATATCCTACCTCAATACGAACTATGTTTCCTTACAGTTTTTTTCAATACATATAAGTGTGTGAGTTTCAATAACCATTAATAATAATCTTAATGTCTAAGGACCAATACACACATCCGTAGATAGGAACGTCCAATGATACTTTGAAATGTGGATTTCCTACTCACGGGTCTCATTCTCATAATATTCTCCTAGATATTACCAAAGGCACACACCATGAGAGGGTGCCTCAAAGTTTTATGAGTCTTCACCCCTAATGTAATGTATTATTTGTGTCCCTAAAATAACATCATCTGACCATAGAACATATATTCAAGAACAATATTATGGCACTCATGTGTTCTCATCATACCAAGGATCTGCTATGACTCTTTAATGAAACAACTATCCTTAGGACACTATCACATGCATTGTCATGCAGAAAAACAATCAAGATGTGATAAGGTATTTATTAATGAATAAATTAAAAAATATTTCGTTCTAGGCCACCAACTCCAACACTTTGGTCATGAGGAGGTTAGTAGTTTGATATTTTGGGATTTATTTGGTTTATATTTTTATCGAGTATGTATCATCCAATTTGACCTCTCATATTTTGATATCAATATTTTTTCTGTTATAATATTTTTGTATTTATATATTATATAGCTGAGTTGGATTTTTATTTTTAGTTATACCTTGTTTGGTCTATTTTATTGTTTAAATTGTTTATTTGATTTTCATAGAAGTTCAATTTATAGACGCACCATGTCAGATTCTTGGTAAGTTTTCAATGCATGTTTATTTATATTCATTAGGTGTAATCATTCCCACTGATTTATTTTTGGTGCCCCAACATTACTTATTGGACCATATACACTAGGAAATCCCTTTAGGGCTTTACATAAACCAAATCGGGTGTCGGGCTGGGATATCCTGGGTTGGTTCATGGGAAAATTGTATCAGAGTGCCATTTTTAATTTGATAAGTAATGGTAGATTGAAGATAATAATTCTGGAAGTTGAGAGGTAAGTGTGGGGAGAGTCTAGCTAGCACTCTCTCCTAGGAATCCTTTATTATTAGGGGAAGTCATTTCATGAGTCTTGAATTTATCTCTCATTTATTATGGTTTATTTTGATCTAGATTGATGGTGTTTAAAATTATATCTAGGTTATGTTGGATGTTTAGAGATTTTACATGTTTTTAAGTGAAAATTGGAGAAGAACTAGAGGCTCACAATTTTCTTGACAGGTCTAAAAAACTATGTAGAACCTATTCTCATGGTTTTGAAATTTTCTTAGTGATAGTTACATGGTTGGTGTGTGGTTCATCAAACTATGTTCAGTTACTAACCCCCTTTAAATTTTTTAATTGGACACTTTTTCTTATGGATTGCTTTTGGTTATGGGTATTTACTATTTTGAATGATTTAGGAGTATTTTTTAGGATATTTAATGTTATTTGGAAAAATTACATTGATGTGTTGTAGTGAAAACTTTTTTTCAATGGTAAAAAGATTGAATTTTAAATAATCAAGGTCAATTTTGAGTTTAATAAAAGAGTTTTTCAAATTTAATTGAGATGGATTTGGATGCTTTGAATTTTAAAGATGATCTCCAGAGTGAATTTATAGATTTAAAACTAGTTTTTAATCAGAGCTCTTATGGTTTCAAAAAGGTTTAAGATGAACTTTCAAATTTTATCAAATGATGTGGTTTTTTGAGGAGTTTTTTATGTTATGTCTGGGGTGAGTTGTCTTTTTAGTGTTCATAATTGTATCATGTATTTAATTTTTTATTTATAGTTTGACTCCCATAAATTCCTTGATGGATTATAGGAAGTCTGTACCGTGAAGTGTTCCTTAGAGTAGTGGTTCTCGAATATCAAATATAGTTTTTCCAACTATCAATTCCACAAAAAAATCCAAGTGGAGTGGTATGATCAAACTCTTCTTAGTATCCACTTATATTTTGTGGTGATAAAGGACCTCAATATTTTATAGAGTGGATGGATAATATTGAGGGAGTAACATCCTCCCCCGACCCATGGCCACTAAATAGTGCTTGAACCAAAGGAGTTAATACTTGATCTTAGGTGTGCCTCCCCATACTTCAAAGGTTTCCGACTAGCTACGTGGGTCTAGGGTTGTAACATGGGTAGACTATACCCCCCTATCATAGTATATAATAACAAATAAAAATAACCAAGCATCATCTATATCAATAACCATCAGTGCACACAAGATAAAATAAACATCCCAATCAATAATAACATGAATGTGGAAGCACCCACTTGGATGATCACATATAAAAATAAATGAATGAATGAAAATATAAGAGTCTCTACTACTATCACCAAGCCTCACCTCATCCCAGTCTCCAATCCTATCTAAGATATCCCACTCAATCAAGATATCATGGGACTCTCAATAAACAGAACCTTTAAACAGTGAAGTCTGCTTGGGTACCTAAGTGTCATGGTTTCCTGAGTCGAGCGTGAGTACAACTTTGTAGGGAACCACTACTTTAGTCTCATACATAACTAGTAATTGTAGTGTATGTTCATGTGACATGCTCAACTGATTATATAAATAATAAACGGTAGAAATGTAAATAATTAACCATCGTTGATCCTCGAGTTCTACCAAGAAACTCAAGATCAACACATGCCTACTTTGACCAGTTATAGAGTGTCTCTGAGATTTTCACAAAACCATGCATGTAAAAACTGATATTTTATAATATATTTATCTTCAAATAGATTTAATTGTTTTGATAGCTTGTGTTACATGAAACCCTGAGTCTAAATAAACTGTGATATAGTATACCATGGTAACCTATCAGCTAAATTGGATGAGAGAATAAGAATAAAATAATTTTGAAAAAAATTGTATAAAGTCTTTATATAAATAAAATATATTGATAAATAAGTACTTAATTTTTAGTAAAGTCATTACATGCTTTAAAAATACATTTTTACTCAAAAATGGTGTTTATTTCTTTTAATAAGAAAATAATATAATTAATTTCTACCACTTTTAGAGAATTTATTTGAGATAATGTACTTAATTTTTTAAATCATAATGTTAAAATTATGTTAGAGTGAATTTTTTATAATTTTCTAAAAATATTGATTTTTCAATGAATAGTGAAAATTACAAATATTCATTTAAAATTGTCATTTCTTTTAAAGAATTTATAAAGCTACATTTTGTTTTAAAATGGTTTTAAAAGTAAAATTAGTTAATTTATATTATTATTAATCCAATTAGGGTCATTATAATTAATTTTATTTTGGATTTTGGAATAAAAACTTATTATACATAAGAAAACATTTTTATGGAGAACTACTTTTCATAACATTTTGTAGGTTTACTTTTAAATTAAATTATATCAATTTTAAGAATTGAATTTGATAAAATGGATTAAATAATTTTAATATTAATAATTAATATTGAGTTACATGTCCAAATTAATTTTTTCCCATAATGAATATTAAAAAAAATAAAAATATGTTACCATAGTTAAGGTGAAAATGGGTTTACTAGGGGGTTAAGCCAAAAGATAAGGGTAAGTTTTCTAATTAAAATTTTCTAATTCCTATTTTTTAGAAATTTTTATACCTCATACTATCCCTATATCTAATATTTTTCCATTTTGAATCATTTTTATTGAGTATGAACTTATTATATTTTAATCTATTTAGAAATTTCAAGTGTTTCCTCTCCCCCACTTACAAAAGGAAACCCCTACTTTCTCTTATTTACACAAGTTCGAGCCATATATCTTGACCAGAACCTACCAAATTATACTATAAACTTAACTTTACACTAATTAGAGGTTTTTTCCTCTTAAAATACCATTCTAAGGGTCCTTAATAAATGATCTAAAGGAGTTCCACCAAAGGAGAGGTAATCATCACACCCAACCTATTTCAAATTATTTCTTCTTATACCTCCTATAAATATTTGGTATTCATCATAAAATAATAAATTCAAAATCCAAAATATAATAAAATTTTATTATTATTATGTATCCCCCATTATTCATCTTCTTTTCCATTAGATTGGAAGTGAAAGTATCACTCATGTGTATGTGTGGAATACCACCTCCACATAGCGATGGAATTAATTTTCCATCCCCATAATTAATGGGTGGTTATTATGATGATATTAAAGTTTATATATTATATTTATGAAATAATTATTCTTTTTTAATTATAATATCATACATTTTTTCTTACCCTCTCATATCTGAAAGATGATAACGTTGCTCACGCGTTTGTGTAGATTACCACCTCTAGAGAGTGATGTGATTTATTTTTCATTTCTGATTTACATGGATGATAATAAGGATATATTTTATATATGTGTGTCTGTGTGTTTGTTATTTATTATATAATTATTGTTATTTAATGATATAATAATATTTATTTTTCTTTTATTCTTTTCTTCATAAAGTTAAAACAATGTTCATGCGTATGTACGACCTATCATATCCATGAATGGTGTAAATCGCTTTTATATATCGACCAATGGGTGATTATAAATTTATATATAATGAATATATATAATATTTTATCATGAATAAAAGTATGTAGATGATGGAACCATGATCAATGTACAAATAATGGAACTATAGAACTGAAACTTCCATGAAAAATGAAAAAGTTGACACCCTAAAATGATGATTTTAATAAATAATTATTAATAAATGGGTGTTGAAATGTTATAAGTGGATAATATATGATAATATAAGTATTTAAATTATTCTGTTATAGAATTAAAATAAATTCAAATTTAGTATACAATAGGTTAGAGTGATTCTGAAGAATGATTTTAAGTATGATGTGTCTAAAAAGGGGTTTAGTTGCGATATACTAAGTGGGTGATAATATAGATCATTTATGTATCCAAGTTTCCAAAGACACTAAACCTTTATGGTTTTGGCATGGATCATAGTGTTATGTAATCAATATTAATCTAATAAGATGTATTATTTTTTTATGAAAATTATGGGTTACTATAGTTGGTATCATAGAAAGATTTAGTTATTTTGGGAAAATATGATGAGAAAAATTTAGTAAGAACCCTTAGGATAAGCCTAATTATATAATAACATCCCAATTTATGGTAAAGAAATAAGCGTGGTTTCCCTAAAAAATGAATCCATGATGGGATACTATTAAGTGGATATAGTTGTGTAACAAATTCAACTAGTGGTAAAAACTATGAATGGGGTGGATTAGGTATTAACTCGATCATCCCCAGTGCATGATGAGTGGGCCTAAGACTACACACCATGTTAGAAACTTCGAAAGAATATGATAGGGTTAATTCAAATTTTCTTTATGAATCATTCTTAGAGGTTTGAATAGAATATGACCATGGATAACCTAGGTTAAACCTAAGTTATCATAGATTAAAAAGATGTTGTCATGATTTGGACATCCTATGAATGATTATTCATGATTATATGCCTTCCCACTATGATTATTCTTTCTTACGCTATGCCTTTTGGTTTTAGTCAATGGTTGGAACCTGAAAGAACCATGTTAATACTAAATAAGATGGAAAATTCAATGATTTTACTTCTGGACAACCAAATGTTATGGAATCTGGAATTGTAAAATCTTGTTGTAATTCTTACACAACCTTCTCAAGCTATGAATCATGTTGAGATTACAAATGAGGAAATGAGGGGACACCGTTTCATTGAGTCCTTCATGAGGTGATATCCTTCTAATTTTAGTGGGTATGATGATCCAATAGTTGTTAAGAAATGTAACAATATCACTAAAAATATATTTTTCAATCTCCAGTGTTTGGATTGTGAAAAATTAATTTTAGTTGTCTATTATTTGGATGGAAAACCAGATCAATGGTGAACTCTCATCATGAACACGAGGCAATAGGAGAATATTCACTCTCTGAAGTGGGATGAGTTTAAATGGTTATTTTTCAACAAGTAATTCCCTTTAATTATTTATACAAAAATAGATAAGGAATTCCTTAATCTAAGGCTGAAGGATAATGAATCCATTGGTACCTATAAGGAAAATTTTACATGACTTGTGAGCTATGCTTCTAGTGTTATCATTGAACCAAAAAGTAATATTGATCAACTCTTTAGTAGATTAAAACCATGTCTCGGAAGGGATTTATCCATAAGGGACATTATTATCTATGAAGAAATTATTTGATATGCTACCAAGGTATAAATAGAGATTGTATTTACCCATCAATATCATGGTTTATATAAGAAAATAAAGATGGAATTCAAAAGAAATTCTAATAATAAAAATCTTGGAGAGAAGAAGATGAGCATTCCATTATGATCAAAGTATGAAAGGGTACATGAAAAAACATGTATTAAGGGGACTAGTAAATGATTTTATTGTATAAAATAAGGTCATCGGGAAATTGAATTCTGAAGTGATGGAAAAAAGTTAAGTAATTATGATAAATATACATAAAATGCACCACCCACACTCTAATGTTTCAAATTCAAGGAGTGTGTTCATTATTCTAACCAGTGTTTAAATATGAAGGCTAATGACAATGATCGACATCAGTAACCTCTTAAAACTAGAAACAAAGGGAAATCTCATGTGATCACTATTGTTGATGTGGAGTGTGACAACAAAGTCGTGAAAGGTACACTAACTATCCACTCTAGAACTGCTAATGGCTTAGTTGATTCTAGATCTACCCACTCTTTTATATATGAATAATTTTCTAAGGGTATTAAAATACAACCTTAGTGATTAGATGTTGAATTAGTAGTGGAAACTCCTAATGGTATGATGATCAAATCTCAAGTCAATGAGTCTTATCAGATTTAATTTTGTGGGAATGTGCTTCTACTTTATCTTATTATTCTCCCTCTAGTACAATTTGATGTTATTTTAGTCATGGGTTGGATTTATTTATAAAAATCACATATAAATTGTTGATTAAGGGAAGTCACATTTGATATTCTGAACCAACCTATGATAATTTATAAGTGCAACGATAAATATGAACATCTGACGGAAATTTCATCCATTATATGGGTATTAATTCCTATTAAAAAGGGGTTTTATCTTATATAGTTGGGGAAAAATCAATATTGAAGATATTCATACTGAATGGGAGTTTTTTTTATGTATTTCTTGAAGAATTTTTTAGTCTTCCTATGAATTGTGAAGTTGAGTTTTCAATAGAACTGATACCTAGAGCTACACCCATTTCAAAGACTACATATAGAATGGCCCCAATTGTGTTACATGAATTGAAGAAGAAACTCCTAGAGAATATTAACAAAGGATTAATTTAGCCAAGTGTGTCACCTTAGGGTAAAATCGTTATTTTTATTAGTAATAAAGATGGATCAATGAAGATTTGTATTGATTATCAGGAACTATACAAGATTCCAATCAAGGATAAGTATCATATACCCCATATTGAATATATTTTTGATCAATTACGAGGAGTTAAATATTTTTATAGGATTTATCTTCAATATGGATACTATCAATTGAGGGTAAAAATTGAATACATGGCGAAGACAACCATCCGTATGAGGTATGGATGCTATGAATTTATAGTAATGGCATCTAGTATTACTAATTGCCCCATTATTTTCATGGATATAATAAATAGAGTCTTTATATATTAACTTGATCTTTTTTTGGTTGTCTTTATAAATGGTATTTGTATATATTCTTATAACATCACATTACATACTTTTAGGTGTATTGACCCATTGATTTCAGTATCCTTTTACTGGATCACTTCATGGGTTGTTAATGATGTTTTTTAAGGTTTTGGGGATTATGAATGGTTGGAACATGGTTTGAAAACCCATGCAGCTAAATTGTTAAACATTTCCAGTAGCCTAGGTAGGGGTGCATCATTTTTTCATAGTTAGAAAAACCATTTAGCCAAATAGTGGAACCTGAATAGAAGGGGTTTCATGGTTGGTGCATTGTTAAACTTACCATGCAGCCTAACCATGAAAATATTCTAATGGCTATGATTGGGGTGCATGGTTAGACATACGATTAGTACAAGCTGTGTGACCTAACCCAAGAAAATATGCGACAGGATTGAAATTCCACAAAAATTGTAATTAAAATCCCATAACAACCCTAATTAACCCCAAAATTCTCCCACCAGAACGTAATTTGATAATTTGGATATTGGGAGTCCTCTAGAGGCATTTGGGTCCTCCTAAACTCATCTCTTGGCAGATCAAAGATCTGATTGAAGCCTCTTCTAGTGAGTTCTTTTCTCCTTGATCTTTTGTCCCTCCTATTCTCTGGATTCCTTCTTTATAGAGGTTATGATGTCATTTTGTTTCATTATTCCATGTATGGTTGATGTGGAATTATGGATCTAGGATCTCTCCTCTTCTATCTAGACCCCTGTTCCTAAATCCAGCGATCACCATCGGAGGGGAAACATATCAGATTCATTGTGGTGGGATTTTAAATATTCCAAATAAGTGTTTATAGGCTTCTCATCCATTTTTAATTCATTTCCGCTTGAGAATTTATGGATATGTGTCTCCTTATAACACATGTTCTATAATTATTGATCTCAAATTTCCTTATGAAATATTATTTGATCACATTTTAATTAAATTGAACAAGGCATTGATTCCTTATCATGGTTTTATAAATTAATGAATTATATATTGATTTTAATTCCATTTCAAAGGGTTTTTCAATGTTACTGAAAGCGCGGACAATTGTCGCCTATCGACCTTTCAAGGTTCCGATGCTCTGCTAATGTGTATAGCAGCACTCAGGTCGAATCCTCGGCGATGATACTTTTTAATAATCGATTGTTTTTAATTGATTGTATTTTGATTGATGGGTTTGTTTGTAGATCTTAATTGAAATTATTGATTGACTAAGATTGATTTAACAATTTGATAAATATTGGAGTGAGTTCATCATTAGGTATTTAATCTTATGATATCTATGATCCTTGCTTTATATTTCATTAAACTAACACCCACTTCACATGATGACGTTGATCGTAATTCCCAAGTGTTGAGGCTTTAATCCAAGCCTTAAATTAACTAGGATTATAATATCAATCAGTTCTTGATTATGGTAGTGTATTTATGGTTCCAATTATCCATTTAAACCACTATTTAAACAAAACAAGTCATTAATCCATGACATGTTAAGTCCAATATACACAATGTTAAATTAAATAATACTCATCGAGAAAATGCTCTCAATCGCTTAACATATCTAAATAATGACTCAACCAAATGGTAGATTTATTAATCCATTAAGATGTTTATTAATATGGTAATATATTATTATGGTAATAAATTATAAATATAACAAAAAGAACAGGATAAGAAAAGAGTTGTGCATCGAACACACACACACACACACACGAAGGGTGATGAGAATTAAAAACAAATTTAGATTAAATGAGAAAGCGAAATAATATATTGATTATTAACATTATTTAAGAAATTTAAAGAACTTTAATATTTAAAAACATATGGTATATGATAATAAGAGTTAATGGAATAGGTACTTGCATTAAAATAGAATTACAAAACAAAGACTTACAAGATTACAACAAAAAAGAACAAAAAAATTAATGAAAACAAAGATATGAGGAATGGTATATCAAGTAAAAACATGAGTATGGAAGGTCCTACCAAGACTTTGGAAAATATTTGGTCGTGCCAATGTATTCTCATCTCTTCTTAAATTCCAACTCTTTCAAGGTGATGAGGGGGATGTATTTATAGCCCAATGTTGTGGGCTGTTTTCATTCCAAAACTACCCCTCCACTTTCATCGCCAATTTGATAAATTAGACAAAAAAATATCGAGATATTATATTATTACAAGTTTTATATAATAATTTTTTCCAACTACTCTAAAAATTTGGAGGCATTTGTACATATGGAGGCAAAGTTATGGTCGTTTTATTAAACAATGTTAATCTGTTCATTTCAATCTAGACATTTTAGTTTTCCTAAATGTGAATGGATTTTTAATAATAATATTCCATCATATCTGAATTATTTAGTCAAAAACGTCGGTCTTATATATCTCCTATTTCACACTACAAAATCACATATTGATTTGATGACTAGATCATGCAAAAAGTCAATTTTAGTGTGCAAATTTTATTTCCCGAAAACAATGGTGGGCTGTAATTTAAATCTTAATTTGGGCCCCTTTTTTTGGATTTGGGCCCTGAAATTTTTATCCATGATTATTTTGGATAATTATTAACATATGGTGGAGTTTCATAAAATTTGGAATTTGGGATTTAGACCAGTAGCTCAATCATCATGGTTGGTCCAGTTTCTTCATAGATTCTTTGGGTCTTCTTGTGTAGACCATATGACCCTTCAAATAAAAGAATTGTTCACTAATTAATTATAATGGAATGTTGTAATTTGAGTAATGACCCATTAAAAACAAGAATAATGCAATTTGGATAAGTAGAGTGAGAGTTATAATAAAAAATTTAAATAGACTTGAATCTGTATGACTTCAAATAGTGCTCTAAAATTATATTTAATATTTAAACATTAATATTTCACACAAATTATGAAAATTTCATATAAAATCAGTAAAGAGAGTGTATAATATGTAATGAAAAAATTAATAACATCAGCTCCCCCACACTTAGTCTTTTGCATGTCCTCATGTGCAGTAAATATAAAAACAAAACAAAATAATTTTTACTCACCAACAAGTATTAAAGTTTTGTTTTCCCCACTCAGGGGAGGTTTAGAACATTTCATTCATCCATATTGAATTACACACCAATTTGTTATAGAAAAAATGTTCAAAAAACAAATCTTTTTTTCATGCTCAAATTTAGAAATGGAAAATGTGGGCACTCGAAATTTACTCCTCTCAAGATGATAAAAATTTATTTATAGAGGTTTACTCATTCACCAACCAAAAGTGAAAATCTTAGAGTTTTTAAGAGCTCTAATATTCCACTCCCTCTACTAAAGTGAACAATAATCAAGAGGTATTTTAAGGGGTTTTTCTTTGGCTATGGGATGGTATAAATTTAATGACCAGGAGAGAGAAGAAGAGGGGTAAAACGCCAACATGGGTAAAACAATGCCCAATTTTATTGAAATGAAACATAGAAGGAAATGAAAACAAATATTTAAAAGGGAATTATTGTGTGAAGAAAGACACAATAGAGGAAGAAAATTTTAAGGGGAAGAGAAGATGAAATACTTACAAAACACAAAACTTCTCCCAATGACATAAGTGTTCTTTTTTTCTTCTTCTTTTTTGAATTTTTTGAAAGTTGAACTTGAAAAAGATATCACACTAATATCCCAACCCATGATTGATCTCCTCACGACACTAATTGTAATAGTTATAACAATATCAAAGGTTATGTAAGAGTGATTTTTGACCTGCCCAAGACACAACTCATTTTTCTTTTTTTATTCTTTTTTTTGATTTTTTTTTATTTTTTTGAACACTTATCAATAAAATTTACAAAATTACATAAATGAAATTACATTACATTCCCAAAAAATAACTGAATGAAAACTTATCCCTCCACACTAAAATGGATTCTTGGCCTCAAGTATATGATAACTCATAGAAAATCCATAAAAGGGTACCCAAAATGAAATCCATTCACCCCACACTTAAATTTAAAGAAAATATGAAATGTAAATCCATGTAGATATTGGGTGGGACAAGGTATCGGGCTTGTAATGTGGATAATAAGAAAATGTTTTCATAGGCTCAAAGGGTTTTTCAAAAGTAGTATTAATTTAAGGTTAAAGGAAGGCTATTTGGATATTGTGGTGCTCATGAGGTTTAGAAAATGCCTCTATCATATTAATGCACACCAAAGTAGGAAATTTAGATCAAAGGTCCACAAACTCAAGACTCACAATCGGGGGTGAAGAACACACATTTTTAAAATATGGCCATAGGTTACCTTGGAATGAAAGTTAATTTTTTCCCTCACAGTTGGGGAAAAACATTTTCCAAATAAAAAATTGAGCATTCAAATTTTTTGGATTTTAACACAAGATTATTTATCCAAATTCATGATGAAAATAAAAAAAATTGAGATGAAAAAATGTCTTTTGACTCCCCAAAATGGTTGGAAAAAATTTCAAAACTGGATGGTGAGTAAGTATGACTATTTTCTTGTGTTTTTTTTTCATTTATATACTTTTTTTAGTTTTTTTAGTGTTTATAACATACACACCCACAAAAAAGATAAAGAGAGAAATAAAGAATTTTTTGATGATGAACATGGTAAAAAATGAAAGAGAGGGAAATAAGAAGAAAGAGTGAGAGTTAAAGGGAAAGAGGTTCCCCCTAGTTTAGATTTGGTGGGTCGCCATCTCCATCTAGTGGTTGGTCAGTAGAACTTGATGTGCCTCATGTGGGATTTTATTTGAAAAAGAAAAAACATTATTCATCTAATGAAAAACTAAAATGAAATTAAAATTTCATAAAAGTAAAATAAAACATGGGTTTCCTCCCAAGAAGCGTTGCATTTATTTTGTCTATAGCTGGAAAATTGCAGTGGACTACCCATAGTCTGATGGTGGCCACCATATTTTCTGAACTCTGGTATGCTTCCAGAAAAACTTCTCCTTTGGGAGGCCTGATGATTCATTTGATAATTTCATCCCTTGTTTTTTTTCTTGCAATTCAATGGGGGTGGAAATAGAATATGACTATCCTTCCGTTGGTCTTCAATGTGAGGAATGATTTTATCCACAAAGTGATGGTTTTATAATCTTGGAAATTCAGGAAGATGTTTAAATTATGATGGTTCATTTATGTAAGGTTCAAACAACACAAAACTATAGTATGAGATCCCAAGTGTTTTAACTCATTTATTTCATGACCTACTGAAGTACAGTAATGAGGATCAGTGGAGTCATAAGACTGATTTAATTTTTCAATATCCTTTATATCAATGTTGTTTTCGAAATAATGTTCAATTTCAACCTCACTAGTGATCACTTTATTAATTATGGGATAAATCTCAAAACCTTCACTCCCATCAGGAAAAGATAAACACATTGGTTCAAGGTTCACCTCACATATAACAGAATTTTCAGAATCATGGATAGGAAATATTGAATGTTCGATAATTTGATCTAAATCAAAAAATGAGCATTCAAGTTCATTTTATTTATTACCGTCCATGTTGGAGAATTGGAGGTCTGAGGTGATATGAGATTTCAAAGATTTTTCAAGATCCTTTAGATCAATCTAGTCTTCATTTCTAATGTCAACATCAACTTCTACATTTATGACTTGGTTAATGAGGATGAAATATTCACAAACTCCTTTATTAGTAGAAAAGTAAGAACATGATGGATTGGGATTCAACACACTCTCAGACATACTTTTGGTAGCATTGATAGAGAGTATACATTGATTCTCTAATGGGTATCTCATGGATTGAAAAATATTGAACTTGGCCAGTTGGTCTCCAAATTCCATGGATAAGATGCCAACATAGACATAAATTTTGGTTTTAGATGTCATAAGGAAAGGTCTTCCTAGAATCATAGGATATTGGAAAGAAGTTGTCTCACCTTCCATGTCAAGGAAATATAAATCAGTTGGGAAGAAATGATCATTAACTCGGACAAGGACATCCTCGATTATACCCTCAGGACAAGCATTTCTTCGATTGGTCAATTGAATGACAACATATATTGGGTGAAAGGGACCAAGAACATGGTTGGAGAATATAAATTTAGGCATGAAATTAATTGAGGCTCCTATATCTATGAGTGAATTATTAAAGTTGGAGATTTCAATTTGTTATGGAACTGTAAAGGTCCCAAGATCTTTTCACTTCATGGGTATGGACGGTTGTGTTGAAATATTCTCAATAGTCCTAAGTTGTCTCTAATGAGTGCCCAATTCATTAAGAAACATGGAATACTTAGGAATTTTTTTGATGGAATGTAAGAGAGGAATGTTTAATTCAACACGTCTAAACTTTTCAATCATTTCAGGATCGGGTTCAAAGGACTTATTTGGTTTAGAAACGACTTGAGGAAAAGGAATTGTGTTCCTAAGTGGAATGGAAGGAGGTCAGGGAATGGATTCAGATTCCTTTTCATGTTTTTTTTAATTTTCTAGGTCAATATTTAAATGGGATTTGGAGGACTTATCTTGATATATGGACCTTTTTTTCCTGAATTAAGTGAAATTTCACTTACATTACCCATGGGGTTGGGTGTTGAGCTGGGAGTTAGGAAGAATTTTATTGTTTTTGTTGGACTAGGTGGGATGAAAGTCAACCAATTTGGGTTTCAATATTTTTTAGGGTGAAATTGGTGAAGGAGGCAAGATCTTACACTGCACTTTCCCATGGTTTCTTAGAAGAAGGGGCCTGTCCCGGATTGGGATTAACTTGATTTTGGTTCATGGGAAATCGATTGTATTAGTATGGGAGTTGGGAAGGCTCGCTATCATAGTTTAATCCAGGAGGAGGAATATGAGGATTGATCCTTTGAGGTTGAGGAAAAAAAGGGTAAGGTTATTGGAAGTTACCAACACCTTGAACATATTGGAATTGGTTTAGGTTTTGAGTAGGGAATTGAGGGGGATGAGAAATGGGATTACTATACCTCAATCCTTAGTTGAAGGTAGAAGAGAAGGGATCAGAGTGGGGTTGGTTGAATTTTCTAATAAACTGACCTGATTGTTGAGGGTTGGTGTTCCTCTGAGTATATGATGCATTGAGCTTTATTGGTCCATATGAGTCAGAGGTATCCTCTTGAATTTGTGGACATGTGTCGGTTGGATGAGATGGGGAGGTATATATTCCACAGTTCTTGATAGGTCCAAGGAATAGAGATTGTGGAGAAGATGAGGTTGGGGCTTTGGGCACCACAACTAGTTGTCGCACAAGATCTATAAGTTCACTCACCCACACTGTCATCTTGTTTGTCTCTATGGATTCATTGTATTTGGATTGTTTGACTTGAGCATGTACTCGAGTATGGAATTTGTGTGTGTTTGTAACCATGTTTCTTATGAGATCTCTTGCAGCTGTAGGTGTCTTGTCAACAAGAGCACTACCACTTGCGACATCAATGAGAGTTCTCTCGATAGACAATAACCCCTCAGATAAGTATTGGATCAAGAGTTGGTCTGGGATTTGGTGGTGTGGATAGGTTGCCACAAGATTTTTAAATCTCTCCCAATACTCATGGAGTGATTCATTTGATAATTTATAGATACCACTTATTTCCTTTCGGATAGAAGCAGTACGAGAAGTAGGAACAAATTTCTCTAAGAAAAGTCACATCATATCAATCCATGAGTTTATAGAACCAGGAGGGAGGTAGTAGAGACATGACATTGCAGTGTCACCTAGGTAGAAAGGGAATGCTCGGAGTTTGATTTGTTCCTCAGAAACCCCTTGAGGCTTCATGGTAGATCACAACACTTGGAACTCTTTAAGTTGGAGATATGGATCCTCACCGGCTAGCTCATGGAAATGAGGGAGAAGATGAATCAAACCCAATTTGAGTTCTAAGTTAGCCACTATGTGTAGATATTGAATACCAAGGGGTTGGTAATTCATATCAGGGGCAGTAGGTTCTCTAAGTGTGTGTTCCCTAGGATGGTCCATTTCTAATTTAACGGGTTGGATGATGACTGGTTCTTGAATTATTTGATTATCCCTAATGTTCCTCCTAAGTTGGCGAAGTGTTTGCTCAATTTCTAGGTCAAACAAATCTGATAGATTGTTTGGGAGGATAAGGGGAATTCAAATAGATTTTGGAAGAAAGAGGAAGATGAGTTTTTCTTTTTTCTTTTTTCCATTTTTGATTTTTATGAGAAGTAGGGTTTTTCTTTGGTTTTTTTTCAATTTTGTTTTTAAATTTTGTTTTTATTTTGTTTTTTACAATAAATAGAAACTAAAAACTACTTAATTACACCATCCCCGAAAGTGGATTTATTTTAAATCTTGGTTGATTGTCTTCTATCGACCGTTCAAGGTTCCGATGCTCTGCTAATGTGTATAGCAGCACCCAGGTCGAATCCTCGGTGATGATACTTTTTAATAGTCGATTGTTTTTAGTTGATTCTATTTTGATTGGGGGTTTTATTTGAAAATATTAATTGAAATGATCGATTGACTAAGATTGATTTAACAATTTGATAAATATTGGGGTGAGTTCATCATTAGGTATTTAATCTTATGATATCTATGATCCTTGCTTTATATTTCATTAAACTAACACCCACTTCACACGTTGACGTTGATCGTAATTCCCATGTGTTAAGGCTTTAATCCAAGACTTAAATTAACTAGGAATCTAATATCAATCACTTCTTGATTATGGTAGTGTATTTATGGTTCCAATAATCCATGTAAACCACTCTTTAAACAAAACAAGTCATTAATCCATGACATGTTAAGTCCAACATACACAATGTTAAATTAAATAATACTCATCGAGCAAAAGCTCTCAATCGATTAACATATCTAAATAATGACTCACCCCAATGATAGATTTATTAATCCATTAAGATTTTTATTAATATGGTAATATATTATTATGGTAATAAATTATAAATATAACAAAAATAATAGGATAAGAAAAGAGTTGTGTGTCGAACACACACACACACGATGGGTGATGATAATTAAAAACAAATTTAGATTAAATGAGAAAGAGAAATAAGATATTGATTATTAACATGATTTAAGAAATTTAAATAACGTTAATATTTAAAAACATAGGGTATATGATAATAAGAGTTAATGGAAAAGGTCCTTGCATTAAAATAGAATTATAAAACAAAGACTTACAAGATTACAACAAAGAAGAACAAAAAAATAAATGAAAACAAAGAGAGGAGGAATGGTATATCAAGTAAAAACTTGAGTATGGAAGGTCCTACCAAGAATTTGGAAAAGATTTGGTCGTGCCAATGTATTCTAATCTCTTCTGAAATGCCAACTCTTTCAAGGTGAGGAGGGGGATTTATTTATAGCCCAATGTTGTGGGCTATTTTCATTCCAAAACTGCCCCTCTACTTTCATCGCGAATTTGATAAATTAGACAAACAAATATCGAGATATTCTATTCTTAAAATTTGTATATAATAATTTTTTCCAACTAATCTAAAAATTTGGAGGCATTTGTACTTATGGAGGCAAAGTTATGGTCGTTTTATTAAACAATGTTAATCTATTCATTTCAATCCAGAATTTTTCGTTTTCCTAAATGTGAATGGATTCTTTAATAGAAATATGCATTCAAATCCGAATTCTTTATTCAAAAAAGTTGGTCTTATATATCTCCTATTTCACACTACAAAATCACAGCTTTCTTTGATGATTAGGTCATGCGAAAAGTCAATTTTGGCGTGCTAATTTTATTTCTTGGAAACAATGGTGGGCTGGAATTTAAATCTTCATTTGGGACCTTTTTTTTTGGATTTGGGCCCTGAAATTTTTATACATGATTATTTTGGATAATTATGAACATATGGTGGAGTTTTATAAAATTTGGAATAGGGATTTAGACCAGTAACTCAATCATCATGGTTGGTCTAGTTTCTTCATAGATTCTTTGGGTCTTCTTGTGTAGACCATATAACCCTTCAAATGAAATAATTAGTCACTGATTCATTATAATGAAATGCTGTAATTTGAGTAATGAACCATTAAAAACAAGAATAATGCAATTTGGATAAGTAGAGTGAGAGTTCTTATTAAAAATTTAAATAGACTTGAATCTGTATGACTTCAAATAGTGCTCGAAAATTATATTTAATATTTAAACATTAATATTTCACACAAATTATGAAAATTTAATCTAAAATTGGTAAAGAGAGTATATAATAAGTAATTAAAAAATTAATAACATCAGCTACCCCACACTTAGTCTTATGCATGTCCTCATGTGCAATAAATATAAAAACATAACAAAATAATTTTTACTCACCAACAAATATTAAAGTTTTGTTTTCCCCACTCAGGGGAGGCTTAGAACATTTCATTCATCCATATTTAATTTGACACCAATTTTTTATAGAAAAAATGTTCAAAAAACAAATAGTTTTTTCATGCTCAAATTTAGAAATGGAAAATGTGGGCACTCGAAACTTACTCCTATCAAGATGATAAAAATTTATTTATAGAGGTTCACTCATTCACCAACCAAAAATAAAAATATTATAGTTTATAAGAGCTCTAATCTTCCACTCCCTATAATAAAGTTAAAAAGAATCCAGAGGTATTTTAAGGGGTTTTTCTTTGGCTATGGGATGGTAGAAATTTAATGACCAAGAGAGAGAAGAAGAGGGGTAAAACGCCAACATGGGTAAAACAATGCACAATTTTATTGAAATGAAACATGGAAGGAAATGAAAACAAATATTTAAAAGGGAATTATTGTGTGATGAAAGACACAATATATGAAGAAAATTTTAAGGGGATGAGAAGATTAAATACGTACAAAACACAAAACTTCTCCCAATGACATATGTGTTCTTTTCTTCTTCTTCTTTTTTGAATTTTTCGAAAGTTGAACTTGAAAAAGATCTCACACTCATATCCCAACCCATGATTGATCTCATCACAACACTAATTGTAATAGTTATAACAATATCAAAGGTTGAGTAAGAATTATTTTTGACCTTTCCAAGACACAATTTTTTTTTATTTTTATTTCTTTTTTTTTTGATTTTTTTTTGATTTTTAACACTTATCAATAACATTTACAAAATTACATAAATGAAATTACATTAAATTCCCAAAAACTCACTGAATGAAAACTTATCCCCCCAAACTAAAATGGATTCTTGGCCTCAAGCATTTGATAACTCATAGAAAATCAATGAAATGGTACCCAAAATGAAATCCATTCACCCCGCACTTAAATTTAAAGAAAATATGAAATGTAAATCCATGTAGATATTATGTGGGACAAGGTATAAGGCTTGTAATGTGGATAACAAGAAAAAAATTTCATTGGCTCGAAGAGGTTTTCAAAAGTAGGATTAATTTATGGTTAAAGGAAGGCTATTTGGCTATTGTGGTGCTCATGAGGTTTAGAAAATGCCTCTATCATATTAATTCACACCAAAGTAGGAAATTTAGATCGAAGGTCCACAAACTCAAGACTCACAATCGGGGGTGAAAAACACACATTTTTAAAATATGGCCATAGGTTACCTTGGCATGAAAGCTAATTTTTTTCCTCATGGTTGGGGAAAATCATTTTCCAAATCAAAAATTGAGCATTCAATTTTTTTTGACTGTAACACAAGATTATTTATCCAAATTCATGATGAACATATAAAAAATTGAGATGAAAACATGTCTTTTGACTCCCCAAAATGGTTGTAAAAAATTTCAAAACTTGATGGAGAGTAAGTATGACTCTTTTCTTGTGTTTTTTTTCATTTATTTTCTTTTTTTAGTTTTTTAGTGTTTTTAACATACACACCCACAAAAAAGATAAAGAGAGAAATAAAGAAAAAAAATGTTTGATGATGAACATGGTAAAAAATGAAAGAGAGGGAAATAAGAAGAAATAGGGAGAGTTAAAGGGAAAGAGGTTCCCCTAGTTTAGTTTTGGTGGGTCGCCGTCTCCATCCAGTGGTGGGTCAGTGGAACATGATGTGCCTCATGTGGGATTTTACCTGAAAAAGAAAAATCATTATTCATCTAATGAAAAACTAAAAATAAATTAAAATTTCATCAAAGTAAATTAAAACATGGGTTTCCTGCCAAGAAGCACTACATTTATTTTGTCTACAGTTGGAAAATTACAGTGGACTACCCATAGTATGATGGTGGCCACCATATTTTCTCAACTCTGGTATGCTTCCTGAAAAACTTCTCCTGTAGGCCTGATGATTCATTGGATAATTTCATCCCTTCCTTATTTTTTTACTTGTAATTAAATGGGGGTGGAAAGAGAATATGACTATCCTCCTTTTGGTATTCAATGTGAGGGATGATTTTATCCACAAAGTGATGGTTTTCTAAGCTTGGAAATTCAAGAAGATGTTTAAATTCTGATGGTTCATTTATGTAAGTTTCAAACAACACAAAACTATAGTATGATATCCCAAGTGTTTTTAACTCATTTATTTCATGACCTACTGAAGTACATTAATGAGGATCAGTGGAGTCATAAGACTGATTTAATTTTTCAATATCCTTTATATCAATGTTGGTTTTGAAATAATGTTCAATTTCAACCTCACTAGTGATCACTTTATTAATTATGGGATAAATCTCACAACCTTCACTCCCATCAGGAAAAGATAAACACATTGGTTCAAGGTTCACCTCACATATAACAGAATTTTCAGAATCATGGATAGGAAATATTTAATGTTCGATAATATGATCTAAATCAACAAATGATCATTCAAGTTCATTTTATTTATTACCATCCATGTTGGATCATTGGAGGACCGAGGTGAGATGGGATTTCAAAGAGTTTTCAAGATCCTTTATATCAATCTAGTCTTCATTTCTAATGTCAACATCAACTTCTCCGTTTATGACTTGGTTAATGAGGATGAAATATTCACAAACTCCTTTATTAGTAGAAAAGTAAGAACATGATGGATTGGGATTTAACACACTCTAAGAGATACTTTTAGTATCATTGATGGATAATACACATTGATTATCTAGTGGGTATCTCATGGATTGAAAAATATTGAACTTGACCAGTTGGTCTCCAAATTCCATGGATAAGATGCCAACATAGACATCAATTTTGGTTTTATATGTCATGAGGAAAGGTCTTCCTAGAATCAGAGGATATTGGAAAGAATTTTTCTCACCTTCCATGTCAAGGACATAGAAATCCGTTGGGAAGATAAGATCATTAACTCAGACAAGTACATCCTCGATTATACCCTCAGGACAAGCATTGCTTCGATTGGTCAATTGAATGAAAACATCTATTGGGTGCAAGGGACCAAGACCAAGGTAGGAGAATATAAATTTATTCATGAAATTAATTGAGGCTCCTATATCTATGAGTGCATTATCAAAGTTGGAACTTCCAATTTGTTATGGAACTATAAAGGTCCTAGGATCTTTGCACTTCATGGGTATAGATTGTTGTGTTGAAATATTCTCAATGGTCCTAAGTTGTCTCTTATGAGTGCCCAATTCATTCAGAAACATGGCATACTTAAGAAATTTTTTATGGAATCTAAGAGAGGAATGTTTAATTCAACACGTCTAAACTTGTCGAGCATTTCAGGATCGGGTTCAAAGGACTTATTTAGCTTAGAAACGATTTGAGGAAAAGGAATTGGGTTCCTAAGTGGAATGAAAGGAGGTTAGGGAATGGATTCAGATTCCTTTTCATGTTTTTTTTCATTTTCTAGTTAAATATTTGAAGGGGATTTGGAGGACTTATCTTGAGGCATGGAAATTTTTTCCCTGATTTAAGTGAAATTGCACTTACATTACCCTTGGGGTTGGGTAATGGTTAATCTCAGTGTTAGGAAGAATTTTATTGTTGTTGTTGGACTAGGTGGGATGAAAGTTAACCAATTTGGGTTTCAATATTTTTGAGGGTGGAATGGGTGAAGGAGGCAAGATCTGAAACTGCACTTTCCCCTTGTTTCTTAGAAGAAGGGGCTTGTCTCGGATTGGGATTACCTTGATTTTGGTTCTTGGGAAATAGAGTTTATTGGTATGGGAATTGGGAAGGATCACTAGGATAGTTGAATCCAAGAGGAGGAATATGAGGATTGATCCTTTGGGGTTGAGGAACAAAAGGGTAAGGTTGTTGGAAGTTACCAACACCTTGACCATATTGGAATTGGTTTAGGTTTTTGAGTAGGGAATTGAGGGGGATGAGAAATGGGATTACTATACCTCAATCCTTGGTTGAAGGTAGAAGAGAAGGGATCAGAGTGGGGTTGGTTGAATTTTCTAATAAACTGACCTGATTACTGAGGGTTGGTGTTCCTCTAAGTATATGATGCATTAAGCTCCATTGGTCCATATGAATCAGAGGGATCCTCTTGAAGTTGTGGACATGTGTCGGTTGGATGAGATGGGGAGGTATAGATTCCACAGTTCTTGATAGGTCTAGGGAATATATATTGTGGAGAAGATGAGGTTGGGGCTTTGGGCACCACAACTAGTTGTCGTACAAGATCTATAAGTTCACTCACCCTCTCTGTCATCTTGTTTGGCTCTATGGATTCATTGTCTTTGACTTGTTTGACTTGAGCATGTACTCGAGTATGGAATTGTTGTGTGTTTTCAACCATGGTTCTTATGAGATCTCTTGCAGCTGTTGGTGTCTTATCAACAAGATCACTGCCACTTGCGACATCAATGAGAGTTCTCTACATAGCTAATAACCCCTCATAAAAGTATTGGATCAAAAGTTGGTCTGGGATTTGGTGGTGTGGACAGGTTGCCACAAGATTTTTGAACCTCTCCCAATACTCATGGAGTGATTAATTTGAGAATTGATAGATACCACTTATTTCTTTTGGGATAGAAGAAATACGAGAAGTAGGAAAGAATTTCTCTAAGAAAAGTCACTTCATATCAATCCATGAGTTTATAGAACCAAGAGTGAGGTAGTAGAGACATGACTTTATAGTGTCATATAGGGAGAAAGGGAATGCTCGGAGTTTGATTTGTTCCTCAGAAACCCCTTCAGGCTTCATGGTAGATCACACCACTTGGAACTCTTTAAGTTGGAGATGTGGATCCTCATCGGCTAGCCCATGGAAATGAGGGAGAAGATGAATCAAACCCTATTTTAGTTTAAAGTCAGCCACTATGTTTGGATATTTAATACCAAGGGGTTGGTAATTCATATCAGGGGTAGTAAGTTCTTTAAGTTTTTGTTCCCTATGATTGTCCATTTCTAATTCAACGGGTTGGATGAGGACTGGTTCCTGAATTATTTGATTATCCCTAATGTTCCTCCTAAGTTGGAAAAGTGTTTGCTCAATTTCTGGGTCAAACAAATCTGATAGATTGTTTGGGAGGCAATGAGGCATTCAGATAGATTTTGGAAGAAAGAGGAAGATGAGTTTTTCTTTGTGTTTTTTTCCATTTATGATTTTTATGAGAAGTCGGGTTTTTGTTTGGGTTTTTTTTAATTTTGTTTTTAAATTTTGTTTTTATTTTGTTTTTTTACAATAACTAGAAACTAATAAATACTTAATTACACCATCCCCAAAAATGTAGTTATTTTAAATCTTGGTCGATTGTCTTCTATCGACCGTTCAAGGTTCCGATGCTCCGCTAATGTGTATAGCAGCACTCGGGTCGAATCCTCGGTGATGATACTTTTTAATAGTCGATTGTTTTTAGTTGATTCTATTTTGATTGGGGGTTTTATTTTAAAAGCTTAATTGAAATGATTGATCGACTAATATTGATTTATCAATTTGATAAATATTGGGGTGATTTCATCATTAGGTAGTTAAGCTTGTGATATCCTTGAGCCTTGCTTTATATTGCATTAAATTAACACTCAATTCACAAGATTATGTTGATTGGAATTCCCAAGTGTTAAGGATTTAATCCAAGCCTTAAATTAACTAGGATTCTAATCTCAATTAGTGCTTGATTATGGTAGTGTATTTATTCTTCCAATAATCCATGGAAACCACTCGTTAAACAAAACAAGTCATTAATGCATGACATGTTAAGTCCAGTATACACAATGTTAAATTAAATAATACTCATCAAGAAAAAGATCTAAATTGCTTAACATCTATAAATAATGAATCACCCTAATGGTAGATTTATGCATCCATTAAGATGTTTATTAATTTGGAAAAATATTTTTATGGCGATTAATTATAAATAGAACAAAAATAACAGGATAAGAAAAGAGCTGTGCGTCAAACACACACACATATGAAGGGTGATGAGAATTAAAAACGAACTTTAGTTTGAATGAGAAAGTGAAAGAAGTGATTTATTATTAACATGAATTAATAAATATAAAGAAAATTAATATTTCAAAACATAGGGTAGATGATAATAAGATTTAATGGGAAAGGTACTTGCATTAAAACAGAATTAAAAAACAAAGACTTACAAGATTACAACAAAGAAGAACACAAAAGTAAATGAAAACAAATAGGGGAGGAAGGGTCTATCAAGTGAAAACTTGAGTATGGAAGGTCCTCCCAATACCTTTTCAAATATTTTTTCGTTCCAATGTATGCTTCTCTCTTCTGAAATGTCAACTCTTTCAAGGTGAGGAGGAGGATGTATTTATCTCCCAATGTTGTTTGTTGTTTGCATTCCAAAACTGACCGTAAAATTTCATCGCCAATTTGATAAATTATAAAGCCTAATATCTAGATATTATATTATTAAAAGTTGTAGATAACAATTTTGGCTGACTAGTCTCAAGATGTGGATCCATTTGGACTTATAAATCCAAAGTTATGGTCGTTTGATTAAACAATGTTAATATATCCATTTCAATCTAGACTTTTTCATTGTCCTAAATGTGAATAGATTTTTTAATAGTAATATTCCTTCAAATATGAATTATTTCTTCAAAAAAGTATGCCATATATATCTCCTCTTTCACACTGAAAAATCTCAGCTTTCTTTTATGAATAGAGCATGAGAAAAGTAAATTTTGGTGTGCTGATTTCATTTCCTAGACAGAATAGTGGGCTGGAATAAAAGTTTTATTTGGGACCGTTGTTTTTGGATTTGGTCCCTGAAATTTTTATCCATGATTATTTTGGATAATTAATAACATATGGTTGAGTTTCATAAAATATGGGCTTCGAGATTTAGACCAGTAACTCAATCATCATGGCTGGTCTAGTTTCTTCACAGATTATTTGGGTCTTCTTGTGTAGACCATATGACCCTTTAAATGGAATAATTGTCCACTATTTCCTATAATTAAATGTTATAATTTGAGTAATGAACCCTACAAAACAATAATCATGCAATTTTGATAATTAGGGTGACAATTATTATTAAAACATTAAACAGAGTTGAATCTGGATGACTTCAAATAGTGCTCTAAAATTATATTTAATATTTTAACATTAATATTTCATAAAAATGATGAAAATTTCATATAAAATCATTAAAGGGAGTATATAATAAGTAATTAAAATATTAATAACATCAGTTACCTTGTGTAAAGTGAGGTATTAGTCAATGTTTTGATTTCTAAAGTGAAATGATTTTATTTGAATGAAATGAGTTGAACTATGTTATGTTTTATAAATAATTTCAAATTCTTGAATTTATGAAATGATGAAGAGACCTATTTTAATTATTTTACGTTTTTTTGAAATATATTTTCTTGGTTTATCTATAATGAGTGATTTTTTCATAGGGAAAGAGGGTGTAAACCCATGTTTTTAAATGACCATGAGACTTCTTAAATTGTGAAACTTCCTTGAATTCTTTTGGGTTGTTTTGAAATAAATGGTTGTTTTAAATGAAAATTTTTCATTATAGTTATGATTGTGAATGTAAGTGGGTATGTTTATGATTTTTAAATTTTTAGTTGAAGACAAGTTTTTGAATGGAATGGATGATGTTTGATGGCCTGGTTGGCACTTTATGATGATCTTATCTTGTAATAGACCCTTATTATAATTTATTTGATTCTTGTACTTACCATTTATGGGTGTTGAAAAAGGGATAATTTATTTTGAGGTATCTTGGGGGTGAGATTGAGATTTTATTTGAGGGCATGTTCCCACAATTGATATAGATAAGAATCCTCATTATAATATTCATAGCTTGATTATCTCACACCACTCTTTTGTCTAGTCATAAGAACATGGATAGTGAGATTGGATGACCTAGATATATGATTCATTAGTGTACCCACACCCCTTATGGTGGATTTTTAGAGAATAATAAAGGTTCAGGCAGTGTACATGTGGCTATGAAAGTGGGTTTGTGTGGAACTAGTTTTCTTGGGACTCGTGAGACTAGATAGAAATCCAATGATTAGTCATGATGATTTTTTTATTATCTATTCTATGGTAGACTCACTATCATACCTAGTTTGTACCCATGACATTTTTATACTTGATTCTTGATGCATGATAGTGTTTGTTATCACTACTTGGAACTCAAGCTACCTTTCTAGAGTGATTACTGCTCTTGATTGATCTATTTATTGAGATGTTCCACCTTGAATCTATTGTATTGAATCTTGTAAAGTTTATGATATCTGATGCATGTTCTCACTTTTCTTAATTGATATGACTTAATCTTGTGAAATATATTTCAAATATTTTTAATAAAAATTTTGGTTTTCAAATGATTAAATAGAATGTTTTCAACTCTGGTTTGATAAAAGATTTTGAAAGTTTTAAAAATCTATTTTCAAACTAAGATTTTCACTCTCTTTATTGTACACCTCTCTTAGATTATTTTAATTACCCTATGAAGTAACTAAATCGAATCTTTAGTGGAATCCTATTGGGATCTATAGCTCACACTCTTCTTATAACATTTTGTGTTTGCATCTTTTATGATCTTATAGAAGGTTCTCATGCTCACATCATCTTACTTAGTACATTCATGCTTGGGTGACCATGGGTGGGTGTCTTAGGACATGGTGGGAAGTCATGGACCACCAGGAGATAGGTTTTGGTAGTTTTATTTTTCTTAATTTTTTTGTATTTTATTTTTTATTGGATCAGGTTATACTAAATATGCACAAGAGGGGGTGAATTGTGTATTTTACAATTTCTTCAAGAATCGTGATGATTTCCAAATCCATCCTTTAACTTTATGAGAATGGTTATGAAGCGGAAAATAAACAAATTGAAGAACACAAGGATATATAGTGGTTCTGGGAACAGAAGGCCCCCAGTCCACTCCACCAGTGCTCTACTTCGAGAGCTTGGTGATTTTTACCATATGGTCCTCTTATCAACAGACCATCCACAACTGAGTACAGGCAGTTGACACCTTTACACGGTAAGGATAAAACAGAGCCTTATGGTTCATACACATAACCGAATAAACATCTTAGAATGAGAATCCAGTTACTCAAAATGAAAAGATTATTTGTCTAAAAAATACTTTTTAGTTGTTTTTCACATTTACAGTAGCACACAAATGACAGTAGATGGATCATCGTCTTCAGAAAAGATGTTCTTTAGGTAAGAACAGTTCTAAGTCGATCTAGTTGCAAATAGATCTTGAAATAAAATCATAAATTTTAACAATAATAGATTCACGATAGATCATTGATGTAGAATAAGAATCTTTAACGCTTTTCCTTTTCTTCAGAAAAAAAGAGTCTGATATATCTTGGTGGCAGCAGATCTATATTTTTGGGACCATGTTGGATTGATAAGGAAGTAAGAAATGTTTGTTGTTACAGAGTGTTGTCTTTTTTTGTCAAAGAAGCTAAATCAATTCACTTTGTAAAGGACTTGAAAACCAGACGATGCTTTGCTGATATGTATTTCTGAAATATCATAAGTCAGAAGAACTTGTGATCCAAGCCTTATGAAGGAAAGGGGGAGAAATGATTATGCCAGTCATATACAGTTTTGATTGGAAGGAGTGATGCTGCTGGAAGATAGGGAAGTTTTTGTACTTCCCATTGTAACTCTGACAATGCTAGATCTGGTCTTTCAAAAGATAAATATCACGATAGTGGAATTCATGATAAGAGCATAAGAATGGTTATGGGAAGCAGTGAAGAGAGAAAATGACAAAGCAATGGACAATCTGGGGGCTGCAGAAAAGCACAGTTTAAGGTGGCGCCGTTTTCCAGTGTTTTCCAAATTTTAGGGCCTGAAAATCGGGAGATGAAGATGTGTTTTTGGAAATGGATAGAGCATGCAAGAGTGAAGATAGTTTATATTTTTTCATGCAAGGCATGATTCAAGGCCAGAACATAAAAAAATGACAAAGGCATTGAGTGCATGGAAATTTAGGCAAGTTGCGTGTAAAAATAAAGTGGTGTGCACAATATATGCGGGTTGCGCGAAATATTTGCGAGAGGCACGAAATTTCAGCGGGATGCGTGGAAAAATTAAGGTCGCACGAAATAGTATCGGGCTGCGCGAAAAATCAGCGGGATGCGCAAAAAGTTGAGTGGTGCGCGAAATAGAGGAATGAAGTTTTCACGCAAAAGGTGTTTTGAGATCAGAAGTTTGAAAATTGGCAAAGTCATGAGGTGCGCGAAATATTGGAGCATTGCACGAAATGTGAAGTTGCGTGAAAGATTTTTTATGCGCATGAAGAGGGTTTTACGTGCGGATTAGTGGTTTTCGCACCAGGTGAAAAATTCCTATAAATATGAGGCTAACCCTTCTCATTTGTATATTCTTGACACTTAGATGAAATCCCGAGCTCTGGTGCGCATAAAATAATACGCTGAGTGAGTTGCGTGAAAAGAAAGAAGTTTGCGTGAAAAGAGGACAGTTGCGCGAAAAAAGAAAAGGTTGCGCAGAAAAGGGATTTGCGCGAAAAAAAATTTCGCACCGAAAGTGAATTTTTATGCGCAAGGCATTGGAATTGTGTGCAAGATATTCTAAAGGCTGTGTGGAAAATTTGGGGTCTTCGCACATATTCAGTTGGACGTATGGAAGTTCTTACCAGCTTCTAGGTAGGAAAGTGAAGATTTGTACTTCAGAGATTACATCTATTGAATTGTGAAGAGGCACTGAAATACTATAATTCCCTAGTTGTGCTAAGAGGGTGCACACGCACTTTCAGATTGTTTTCCAAGTGCTACACGAGTGTAAGGGTATATCCTACTCATTGTATTCCACATCAAAGGATTTTTTTCTAGTGGATTGTGTGGTACTGGATTATTTCCATACCATACCAAGGACGTAGCTACTCTTGTTGAGTAGTGAACCTTGTAAATCTTGTGTTCCTGTGGTTGTGTGTGTTCAGTAGAGGAGAAAATCTTTAACAGGAGTCAAAGGTTATTTCAATTCAAAGGAAACATAAAAAGAAAAAGATATCACTGATTCACCCCCTCCCCTCTCAGTGATACTTGGATCCTGACTGGGAACTTCATATATGACTCGTATAACTTTGTAAAAATTGTAGTCCTGAAAAACTCAAGAGCTTGTTCTTCTTATCTTTTTCTCAATGATCTATATCTCATTTCTTAATTCAAAATAACACATATATATAAAGAATAAAAATGAGAGTTTTCCATTCAAATTTAGATCCAAAAATGTCACCTTAAGAATCATGATATTCAAATGGCTGAATAACAGAGCAGTCATAACTTCCCTTAATAATTGGCATAAAATCCTCCTCTTAAATAGATACTTTGAATCACAAATAAACATATTTAAATCAGTCAAAGATGTGCTTTAATATTGGGATTTGAAACTGGATTAAAATTAGCCTTATATTCCACAAAATACCAATGTATGATAAAGTCATATTTTAAATCTCTGATGCTAAACGTAGGGTTGATGATCTATTCTTCAAACATAAGGTTGATCTGAAATGTAAGGTTGATCTCAAACATAAGGTTGGTAATACATACTTTTCTCTTCAACTTTCAAATGTATGGTATAATATCCATACTTTCCTCTTTAGAAAAACATAAGATACATGATCCACATTTTTAAATAGAATGTAAGGTTAATTATAAAAGTAAGGTTGATGATCCATACTTTTGTGAAGCAAACGTATGGTTCCATACTTATGTAAGGTTTTTATTCTAGACTTTTCTGATATTAAAAATGTAAGGTTCCTTCCAAACATAAGTTTCTTTTACTATACTTTTTCGATAACATATGATTGATTAACCATAATTTTATGAACTCCCTTAAAGTAAATGTATAATTTTATCCTTACGCTACGCTCTTCAATGTAGGGTTTGAATAGTGTTTCCAAAACACTCTAAAATGATTTTCAAACACTTTTTCAAATATTCGGTGCAGATTAAACACTTTTAATATTATTCCAAAATAGAAATATAAAGAATATTAATTTCTTGAAATATACTCAAAGTAAAATCATTAGAATAACAAACAGGGGAATTTTTGAGCATCAAAATCATCATAAAAAGATAGATTATTGTTGAAATAATACATGATCAACAATCTTCCCTAATCATAATAGTATAGAGTATTGTTGAAAACAACACTTGATCAAAAATATCCCCCTTTTTGATGATCATAAAACCCATGAAATAACACATGAAATTAATTGCATATAATTTAGATTTTTGAAAGGATAAAATAATATTTTATTTTAAGATAATTATTTCAACAAGAAATAAATAAAGTGTTATTCATAGTTCTCCCATATATATAGAAAATATTTTTTAACAAAATTAAAAAATTATTTTAGAAATTTCTCCCCCTTTTATAAAGTAAAATAAAAAAATGAGTTTATCCAAATTTCTCCCATAAAGGTAAAACATAAATACAATATAGAATGTTGCATTTGTACCCAAATTTCTCCCCCTGAGAAAAATACTGATCCATTATCTTAAAATAAAATGTTGTGTTTATCCAAATTTCTCTCCCTTTTTGTGATATCAAAAAGAATGTTAGAATGAGGAATATAACACATTTAATGTAGTACTGAACTTAAGGAAATGTTATCATAAACTATTTATCAATAATTGAATCTGGATTCTGGAATTATAATATAGACATAATAGTAAAACAAATTAAAAACACATAAAAATGAGATTAAAAAGTAGTTTATTGAAAATTTAAGTACATAATGGATACATGAATCACATTTGGGCTAAAAGAGTTTGAAAAAGGGTATTTCAGCAACTCTGAACAACTTCCTTGATCACTGATAACTGCATTATCAACCTCTTCATCAGTCCATCTCCTATATGAATTATCAGATCTATTCCCTCTCAGGTCAAATGAATATCATCAATTATATTGACTTTGAAAAAATCATGAAATCTTTCTTCCTTTTCCATGAACTCATTTAGATTCTTAGTGAATTTGTCTAGTAATTTTCTAATAATTGGTTCACCTAAGGTAATATGATCAATAAGGAATTTCTGATTGTCCAACAAGATAGACAAAGGAGTTCTATTACACTGTAAATCCTGAAACTTGTCATTTATATTGCTCATTACAGTTGTAATGGCCTGGTATCTCTTGATCAGATCAGGCGAAATACCTGATGTACTTTCTTGACTGCCCGTGACAGTTGCAAACTGTTATTCCATAATATTTTTGAATTCTTACAAATTATATTTTATCAAAACTTTATATTTCAACTTTTGAACCTCTGCTAATAATTCTTTTTTAAAAACATCACCTTCTTTCTTTGAAACAAAGCTATCATTCAGATTTTGAAATCTCTTTTTCTCTTTGTCTAACTCTCTTCTTAAAGTAGCATTCTCAGATTGATCTCTGTTAAACTTTATAAAATGTTATTTAACATGATCTGATATAGAATCACAGGAACCCTATTCTTGATTCAGAACTGGATCTACTAAAATTAGTGTTAATGATTGAGCATCAGATCTCTGATCTATAGCCTTATCCACTGGTTTCTCAACCGATTTTTCTTTATAATCATGAACTGAATCATCAATAGAAAAATTTTCATTTAAAACTTCTGTATGAACTTTAGATGGATTGTTTCCTCAATTAAAATTTTAATCAGGTTGTTTCTCCTCATGATCATCTACATTTTCTTCCTCTAAAATAGGTTCTTCTTGAAATTTTTATTTTTGAATAACTTCAGTAGGTTTTGCATACTATTCTTGAACAGATTTAGTTCAAGCCACTTCAACTTATCTAGGCTCTTCCTCTGCCTAAGGTTCAACTTCCTCTTCAATTTGAGGTACCAGCTCAATCTGAGAAATAGTTTCTCTTACAAATCTGTATCTTAAAAGATCTCCAGTTATAACAACATTTGTTTGAATAGGATCTTCATCAGCTTGATTCGCTCTGTTCCTTTTCTTATGAAGTCCCTATTAAATTCCCTCATCAACAGGTGAATCAAATGCTTCAAATCTAATTCTTCTTGATGTTTTTGAAACATCACTGGTCCTTGATTCTGCTATTCCTTCTTTTGTTTTCCCAATTTACTCTCCCTGAGCAGACTCTTGATCTTCATCAACACCAAAAGGCATAATATTTCCTTTCACAATGCTCCGAAAAAATCCTATTTTTCTTAAAGTTCCAACATTGAACACATTACTAAGATGGCATCTCACTCTGGAATCTACTAATCTCACCACATCAGACTTAAACAATAATTTTGAACTGAACCTCCCATAGGGATAGAAGTCCATTCTCGTCTCTGGTTGACAACAGTAGTTCAAATACATTATCATATAAATAGGAAAATTCAACTTGATATCACTCATAATTAGAAAAATGAAATAAATATTATAATATAAAATTTTCTCCATTTCAGACATCCTCAGGGAAATCCCTATTTGAAAAACTTTTACAAAAATTTTCTGATCTGGCTCCAAATACTTGACTAACATTTTTCTGATATTCATATAACCAAATAAAAATAACATAATGTCCTCTGAATTATGTTAATTATCTCCAATGAATTTCAAATCAAAGTGATAAACTCCCTCATGAAGGTAGTTTAAGATTCTAGCTATTTCCCCAGACGAAATAGAAAAATCCTAATCTTAAATTTTAGAGAATATGGAGTCCTTTATATCTCCAAGACTGAACTGGACAGATTTAAATAAATTTCACAACTCTACCCCTTAGAGAAATTATGTATTTTCATCAGTGAACATTTGTTCAAGATTCTAAAAAGCTAAAGCTTTATTTAACATTAGATTGGTCCGGTACAACCATTCCAAATCAATTAATTTTCCCTGTAATATCTTCCTTCCTACAAAATGTTGATGCTTGGTGTTACTAGCTTCTCCTTCCTCAATTTTCTTTATCTTGACCATTCCTATCTCAATGTTCTAAAGGATCAAAGGTTTAGGGTTTTTAAGGTTCAGTCAAAGATAGACGAAGTTAGTAAGTGTTTAGGTGTTTCGAAAGGTTTTAAGAAAATGAACGGGTTTGGAATTTGAAATGGGTTTTAACAACCTTGATTCCTATGTCATTACATACATAATAATCATTACATTATTTATAATAAAAAAATGTATGTGAAAAGAAATAAAAATTATAGCTGTACAGAATTTTTTTTGAATTATTCTAAAAACAAATAATTAAATTATTTAAAATAGTGAAGATTAAAGTAAAATAAGAAATAATATAATAAAATAAGTAAAATTAAAATAAAATTTCATTTAAAATTAAATAAACCTAGCTACCCCTTAATAAAATCAAACCTTGCAGTTGGAATTGGTTTAGTAGGGTTTGTGATCTATAGTGATTCATCAAATAAGGGAATAGGATGTGTCCTCATATAGAAAGTGATAGTGATATATTATGCCTCACAAAAACTAAAGTTTCATGAGAAAAATTATATGACTCATGATTTGGAATTAGCTGTGGTAATTGTTTCATTAAAGATATAGAGTCGTTATATTTATGGAGAAAAGTGTGACATAAATACTAATCGTAAAATTTTAAATTATAAATTCAGTCAGAAATAGTTTAATATATTTCATAGAATATGGTTAGAGTTGATTAAATATTATGAATGATAAATAAATTACCACCCTGAGAAAGAGAACAAGGTTACAGAAGCTCTAAGTCGAAAGGATCATACAATCTTATCAATGATAAAAATAAAAACAATATCCATTATTTATAGATTTTTAAATTATGGATTTGGAAATCTAGAAGGATGAAGATAAATCTTATCTTTATCAAATGAGTGTTTAACCATTTATACATGTGAAGATTAAATAATCACAGAAGGAGGATGTATAGCTGTAAAAGAATGTGAGAAATGTTCCTGAGTTCGACCTTGACTATGATGGAATGATAACCTTCAATAACTAAGTATTTTTCCCATCAATACCAAACATTAAGAGGGAATTATTGGATTAAGATCATATTTCATCATTATCTATTCATCCTGTAAGTATAATGATTTATAGAGATTTGAAAGATTATTTCTTGTGAGATAACATGAAAATAGATATTTCCTAATATGTATTTCGATGCTTGGTATGTCATCAAGTTAAGGATGATAGATATAAGTCTAAGGTATATTATAACCATTATCCATTGCAGTATGTAACTAGGAAAACATCACCATTGATTTTTTCGTTGGACTCCCAAAAACATCTAAAGTCCATAATGTTATTTGGGTTTTAGTAGACTGCCTTACAAAGTCAGTACACTTCATTTCTATAAGATAAGATTTCTATCTTGATCAACTTGCTGTAATATACATTAAATAAGTGGATAGGTTTCATGGAGTACCACATTCTATTGTATCTGATCAAGATTCAAGGTTTACCTTGAATATTTGGCGAAGTCTTCAGTAATATCTAGATTCAAAGCTATGTTTTAGAACTAATTATCATCCTCAAAAATATGTCTAGTCTTAGAGAACCATTGAAAACCTAAAGGATATTTTGAGGTCTTTCTATTTATTTTAAAGTTTGTTGGGATCAACACCTTACTCTATTTGAGTATTCCCACAACAACAGTTCTCACTATAGTATTCAGATGGCTCCTTATTAATCCCTATATATAAATAAGTATAGAACTCTAACATATTGGGATGAAGCTAGAGAAAGAAATCCATCAGGACTAGAGATAGTTTATAAAATTGTAGATAAATTTATAGTCATTAAGTATCACATCAAGGTAGTTCATAGTTGATAGAATATTTATACTGATAATCATTGGGGAAATATGGAATTTAAAGGTGGCGAGAAGACATTACTATGAATATCTCTTTGGAAAATGGTTATGAGATTCAGAAAGAAGGTAAATATGAACCCAATGTATATTGGACCCTTTTATATTCTTGATCGAGTAGGTATGGTAGCTTATCGCTTGGAACTTCCACTGAACCTCTCTCAAGTTCATGATGTGTTCCATATATCTATCCTAAAGAAGTATATACATGATCCATCACATGTACTAAACTCATAGGTTATACCACTATAGAATGATCTTTCCTATGAATAAAAGCCTATATAAATCTTGTATCATAGATATAAAGTGCAATGTAATATGCTACTCTCCTTATAAAAGTTCTCTGAAGGAATCACAAATTTGAAGAAGTTACATGGGAACCCAAGGATGTGATGAAATTGATATATCCTCATTATTTTATCATATTGATAAAATTTTGTGGGTAAAATTAATTTTAAGGGGTTTATAATGTAACACACTAAGATTTTATGTTTTATTTTTCTTCAAATAAATTTAATTTCTTCACTATCTTGTGATACATTTAACCCTAAGTCTAAATGAACTATAATATAGTATATTGTTCTTACCATGCCGTTAAATTAGAATAGTGAATTTGAATGAAATGTTTTTGAAAACCAAATTATAAATGTTTCAGATATATAAAATATATTTATAAATAGGTACTTTATATTTAGTAAATTCAATATATGGTTTAAAAATACATTCTCTCTCAAAAAAGGTTTTTATTACTTTTTGTTAGCAAATAATATAATTAATTTCTTCAAATTTTAGAATATTTAATTGATCAAACAAAATTATTTTTTAAATCATAATTTCAAAAATATATTAGATTCATTTTTTGAGAATTTTCTGAAAAGATTGATTTTTCGATGAATAGTGAAAAATACAAATTTTTATTGAAAATTGCCTTTTCATTTAAAGCATTTTCAAAGTAAAATTTTATTTTAAAATTGTTTTAAAAGTAAAATTAGTTAATTTATATTATTAATAATATAATTAATTCTTTTTAAACAATTTTATGTTGGGTATTTTATAAAAACTTTTTATATTTAAGATAACATTTTTTCTGGAAAATTGCTTTTCATTGCATTTTATGGGTTTAATTTTAAATTAAATTATATAAATTCTACGAATTGAATTTAATAAAATGTATTACATATTTTTAATCGTAATAATTAATTTTTTTAATAATTTCAACTTAATTTTTTGTCATTTTGAATAGTAAAAACAATAAAAACATGTTACCGTGGTTAGGGTGAAAATGGGTTTATGGGGGGTTAAACCAAAATCTAAGGGTATGTTTCCCAATTGAACTTGTCTAAAAACTATTTTATAGCCATATTTGTACCTTATAATATCAAAAATTAAAATTTCTAAACATTTTGAAACATTTTACTTGAGTATGACATTATTATATTTTAATCTTTTAGGAAATTTAAAGTGTGTCCTCTCTCCTACTATTAAAAGGATACCACTGCATTCTCTTATTTACACTACTTTGATACATATATATCAAAAATAATCTACCAAATTATATTTTAAACTTAAATAGACATGAATTATAGGTTTTTTATTCTTAAAATACTATTCCAAGTGTCCTTAAAAAAGGATCTAAAAGAGGCCTACTAAAGGATAGATAATCATCCTACCAGACCTCATTCAAATTATTTTTTGTTCTACCTCCTAAAAATCTATGGTATTCATCATAAAATAATATATTTAGTGTAATAAATATTCTAAAGTGTTATTATGATTATTTAATTTCCATTATTCACACAATTTTCTATCAAATGGTAAGTGAAAGTATCACTCATGTGCACGTGTGGACTATCGCCTCCACGTAGCGATACAATTCATTTTCCATCACTATAATTTTTGGATGGTTTTTAAAATGGGTTTAATGTTTATATATGATATTTATGACATAATTATGCTTCTTTAATAATAATATCACATCTACCTTATTTCCTTATCATTTGTTGGAAGATGATAATGTCGCTCATGCGTACATGTGGACAACCACCTCCATAAAGTGATGTGATTTTTTTCATATCTAATTTACTTGGATGGTAATAATAATTGATTTAATGTATATATATGTTATATTTATGATATAATAATTGTTATTTAATGATAAAATAATATTTATATTCCTTTCATTCTTTTTGTTAGAAAGTGAAAACAACGTTCATGCATATGTTCAACCTACCGTCTCCATGAACGGTGTAAATAAATTTTCTATATCTACCAATTCGTGATTATAAATATGTATATAACAAATATATATATATATATATATATATATATAATATTTATATCATGAATAAAATTATGGATATGATGGAACCATGATCAAATTAAAGTATTGGAACTTCTCAAACTGAAACTTCCATGAAAAATGAAAAATCTAACATCTGATACAAAGATTTTAATTATTAATTATTAATAAATGGGTGTTTAAATGTTATAATTGGATCATATATGATATTATAAATATTTAAATTATTTTAGTATATAATTTAAATAACTTTAAACTTATTATACATGATATTAAATCACTTTCCAAGTAAGTCAAACTTGAGGTAAGAGATTATATTTCAATCACATTTTAATCAGGATTATTTATACTTGAATTTCATTGAAGAAAACTATATGATAATTTTCTGATAAAAATATTTAATTTTATTATCCTCTATTTATCCATGAAATTTTCAAGTAATATTAACATTTATATCTCTTTGAAACTTAAAATGATCAGGAAAATGAATTTAAGAAAAATAGACTTTATTTCCTCTTTGGTTGAGAATATTTTTCTTCCATGTCCATGTTTTATTTAAAATGTTTTCAATAATTTTTTTACATTATCATGTGAATTTTTAATGTAATTTTTACCCATGTTTTACATTCTATAAAAACTCTTCAAAGGAATTTTCTTTTCATTTTTTGAATGGGGTACTTTTATCTTTTTACCAAAAACGTGAAAGGATTATTTGTTTTACCATACACGTCATGAATGGAATTTAACACCATCGTGACCACTAAATTATTTGAATATTACTTAATAATTTTTCAAGTTTATTTTAAAATAAAACATTTTCCTTAATATTTTTTAAATTTATATATTTTTTAATAAGTGATTTCAAGATGAAAAATGTATTTTCATCAAGAATTATTTCAGTGATATTATAAAGGAATTTTTTACCTATAATAACATCCTTTGATGTAATCTATTCTTTATTGGGTATATGATCCAATGATTCCATATTTATTATTTCTCTATACGGTTTATGGTTATGATGATGAAATATCAATAAAACCCATTTTCTTTTCCATGGGTTATGTTATGATGAATGTTTTTATGATCTTATGGTATACATATGAATGGATTTATGATTATGTGATAAGTGGGTAAATAATTATATATCCCTCCAATAAATTGGGTAATGATTAATGTTATAAGAGATCAAAGGGTTCATTGGAGGTGATGTTAAACCCAAAAGAGGGTACATAGGAGGCTATCCCAAGATTGAAAGAGGGTACACGAGAGGTTATTCAAAGCCCAAAGTAAGTGCATGGTTAATATCATAATAAAAAGATGTTATGAATATCTTAGTGGGTATAATTGACATAATATTTCTATTATTATGATTATTCCAAACCTTATTCCATTATTTTAATGGCCCGAACCTCTCTGGTCCATTCCTTTGAGAAAATACAGTGTTATAGGTGTTCTTGGAGGTCACAGTGGCCTTTTTTGAGAGTTTTCCAAAAATCCAGTTTTCCAATAGTGGGTCATGGCATCAATAGGTTGTGGCATCAGTAGGTCATGGCATCGACAAGTCCTGGCATCAGTAGGTCAGGCATGGGTGACTCGGCATCAGTGTATCGCGTCGGCGACTCAGCCGTTAGTGGCTCAACATCGGCGACTCATCCATTGGTGACTTAGTGTTGGTGGTTCAGCATCGGTGGGTTATGTCGATGACTCGGTTTTCAGTGGCTCAACATCTACATCCCAACATCGATGACTCACCCAATGATGATTCATTTCCATCTTTCCTATGTTTTTTCAGTTTCGCCCCAGTTACATTTTCTTTTATGTTAAATGAGTTACCTGTCATGTTTGACCATTTCTTAATCCTTTTAGACCATCTATGAGAATAATTATTATATATTAAATATTCTAAAATCCTGGATCTTTAAAAATTCCAAGTCTCTTGGTTTGACCATGACCTGACTTTTAAGTACTTTGAAATCATCTCCCTGATTTAGGATTTGGCATTTTCTTAAGCCGAGATCCTCTCTTCCTTTAACCCTTTTATTCCCTCTTGGTGTGCCTAGAGCCTTTCTTACATGACGAGTTTCATCTATTGTGCTGCATTTGGAAGCACATTTGCGGGTACAAGGGTGGACTGGGGGTTGGTCTTGGGGGTATGGTGTGGTATATTTGTGCAGTGGGGTTGCAGCTTTGGTGGTGGTTATTTTGGGATTAATGTATAGGGTGGTATAGGCGGTGTAATGGAATATAATGTGGTGATATTGTTGATTTTGGAATGGATGAACTTGTAGAGTAGTGGGACTTCATCTGGGTTATGTTATGTTTATTGAGAAGTGTTGTGTAGTGGAACTGTAATCAGGTTGTGTGTTGTTTGTGTTGCTGGATGTGTTGGGTGTGGCTGTGGTCTATATTTTCCCAGATAGTGATATAATAAAATAAGTTTATTCCTTAATAAATAATGATAAGTGGATAAATAAATGGGATGGGTTTATAAATTAATTTTGTAGCTGGATGTGTGGTTATGCATTAGAGGTAGCAGCAAAGACAGTTCTATATGGCTGGTTGTTTGTTTTGAAACCCATAGGTTGAGATGAGTGCTTGATATATATATATATACTTATAGTTCCTTGTGATTTCTATACACACTTCACCTGTGTTGAGCACTATGTTCAGAACACCTCCATTGTGATGGTAGATGGTGTCTTTCCCAACATCCCGGTGGGAGGATGGATGGCCGACCACCCAGTCTACCATGCTCCCTCTTCGAGGCAGAGATAGCCCAAGATTCTTTAGACAGGTTGTGGTTGTGAGGCTCAAGTGTGTTCAGGTGAGTTTTTCTTTCCTAGGTGTCTTTAGGATGAGGTGTGTTGTGTTTCCCAAGTGTCTTTTGGATTATATGTGATGTGGTTAGTGGCTCTGGTGTCTCTGGGTGGGATGTGGTGTGGTTTGTGACCCAGAAGTCTGTGGGTGGGATGTGATGTGGATAGTGGCCTAGGTTTGTGCAGGAAGGTTGTGTTGTGGTATGTTTGTAAGAGTTGGGAGTGCCATGATGTCTATCATTAGGGTGTGAGAGTGGCTAATTAGTGGGAAAGTGGTGCGAGGTACCCTATCCTCGATGTACTTACTAATTTAATTTACTTGTCTTGCGTTATTTGGTGAGTGTGCCTTGGTGAGCCTGGGGTGGTTAGTATTTTCCTTGTTAGGTTCTTTTGAGGTTCGGTTTTTTTCCATAGGGGCATTAGCATGCCTTTCCCACTTATGTACAAGAGACTTTGTTTTTTCAACTAAGTATACTAGTATGTTTACCCTATGTTTATAAAACTGCTTTCAGGTTTCTAGGAGGACTACGAGGACTGTGATGGACCTAACTAGATCGGGCATTGGGAGAGTTATTGTGTTGCTAATTAGTCTTGTTTTTGGTTTTTTACTTTAGATTTTTCTTGTAATTTGTGGTAGTTTTATTTAAAAATGCATGGGTTGGATTTTTAGTTTCCCTTTTTGTGAGATGATTGGAGTTTTTTTGGGATGGACCACCTTATCTCCCATTATTTTTCTTTATAAAGGGTAACACCTCCCATATTTGTGTGAATTTTTATCTAAACTTGGTTTTAGTTTCTACATTAGGGCCTATTAGAGGCAGGACTCGGGGTTCATTATCTCTTTTTTCATCTTGAAGAAGGAAGTTCATGGCACTTTTGTATCCCTTCCCTCATCTTGAAGAAGGAGGGTCATGATAGAATGGTATCATAGGTGATGGTTGAGAGATAGGATGAAGCATGGATTTAGGAATAGTGAGGATTTCATGGGTTGGTTGGGAAGTAGTGTTAGGTGATCATGATTCATGACATGGGCTAGGGAAGACTTACTAGGACACAGGATTTTAGGGCCCCCCGTGATCCGATTCAAGGACTCTGAGCCTACCGAATGACCAAGTGTGGATACACTTTTTGTGGGGTAGAGGCCCTAGGAAAGGTACATGCATCATAATTACTTGTGTCCTTTTTTTATTTGGTTGTTTGGTAAATTTTAAAATGAATAATGATTTAAAATTAATTCTGAATAAAATTACATACTACTTGGGCTTAGGAGTTCTTTTTTTATATTTTTTGCTATGGCACCCGGTCGTCGTCCGCGTGCAGTGCTGGAAGTGGAGGTCCGGTAGGTGGACCTAGTTGAACAGTGGAGGGTTGATCCCATGTAGGAAGGTGATTAGTGTCAGAATCCCCTTCGTGATTTCCAGTGACAGACTCTAAGTATGAAGAAAACATTTCAGACACAGAGACAAAGATTTGTCTTGTGGAGCTAGGGATTACCTTTAGCTTGATTCAGACTCCGAAGGGGTACTGGATTCCTCTGGCGGTGATATAGATGATGGGAGTCACACATCAGTGGTGGATTCTCTATCTGGGGGAGATAAAGGAGACTGATGTTTTGTGGGATGATTTTGAGGAGTCCTGAGAAGAATTCCTTTCCTCGACCATGAAGGATAAAAAGGGATAGGAGATACTTTCCCACAGAAGGGGAGATACAAACATCTTCAAATTCAGTGCCTAGTTCGAGATCAGTATGGTGTAGGAGGGAAAGTTCAGTGCCCACCTCAATAATATTTATTTTCCAAGCCGTTCCAGCGATAGGGACAGCAGGCTCCTGCTCCACTGAGGGGAGACAGAGCAGGTGGAGTCTAACCTTAGCGTTCTCCATAGGGACCTCGACCATGGTGTGGTTAGGGAGGAAGCTGACAACTGATGCTAAGAGGAGCTAGGTTTGTCTAGTTTCACTCCACAGAGGCAGTGGTTCCATTAGGTCTAGAGATCGTTTAAGGGATGATCAGTTTGTTTAGTACCCTTGCTTGTGATTTTTTTGATTCAGGATCTTCGCACTCCTTTATTTCACCCACTATAGACCATGCTCTTGGGATATACATAGAGAGAGGCATTTTCCCCCTGGTGTTGAGTAATCCATTCAGATATTAGACCATATTACTTGATGTTTTTTAAGGATGTAGAGTGGTGTTGGGGCCACATCAGTCTGGAGGGGATCTCTTTCTTCTATAGATGCAGCCATACGATGTTATCCTTAGCATAAAATGATTGTTTTTTGTGCATATTGTCATCAAATACTTCTAGAGGAGATTCATGTTTTCAAACATGAATGGAAAACATGTAGTTTTCATTAGTGAGTAGATTTTTCAGGTGTGAAACTAGTGTGTGGAGCCTCTCTTTTTCTTGTTGGTTGAGTTGTTAGTGGAATTGGTGGATGCTGAGATGGTGGAGGTTCCAGAAGTTTTTAGGGAGTTCTTGGACATTATCCTCTAGGAGGTTGTGACCCTACCCCTACGATGTGATGTTGAGTTTGGGATGTGTTTTTATGTAGCAATGAGGAGTGATCTCTTATGGGTCTAGGTAGTTATGTCCCCATGAGTGTAACTATGTCACCCATGATTTGAAGCTAGCAATGTTCGTGTTTGCGCTGAAGTTGGGGTGGTGTTACCTCATTGAGGAGCACTTTGTGGTCTTCATGGATCACAAGATCTTGAGGTATATCTTTTCCTAGTGAGACTTAAACATGAGAAAGTGGAGGTGGATGGAGTTTCTCTAGGATTACGACTTTAAGATCTCTTACACCTCATGAAAGGGGAATTTTGTGGCCGATACCTTGAGCAGAAAGTCGTAGAAGGAAGTGGTTTGGGAATCTATGGATTCTTGGAAGGTGATGGATGAGTTGTCTACCTTGAACCTAGATTCAAGAGTGGATGGTGGCATAGAATTTCTATTTTAGATGATAGTTCAGTCTTATCTGATGTGGAGGGTGTAGGAGTCTTAGTGGGGAGACTCAGAGGCAGAGGTGATGCAAGATTGCATTGGCTAGGGTGATGATTTAAAGGTATGTTCAGAGGATAGTCAAAATCAGATGTTGTTCTGTGGGAATTTTTTTCTCCCAGTGGCGATGCATGAGGGAGTTCTCTATGAGTTTAATATCTCACCCTTAGCAGTACACCTAGAATTTTCTAGGATGAATTGAGGATTGAGGGAATAGTTTTGGTGGCCTTGGTGAAGCGGGCACTGGCAGAGTTTGTGGTGAAGTTCCTAGTGTTCTAGTAAGTAAAGGATGAGCACCCCATTTTTGAAATTTTTTTGCAGCCCTTGGATGTCCTAGAGTGGAAGTGGGATGAAATATCGATGGATTTCATCACAGGACTACTCAGGGCTCAGGGAGACTGTGATGCTATCTGGGTAGTGGTGGATTGACTAAAAAAATCGTCTCACTTCTTGGGAATTTAGGAGTTGAGTAAAATGGATGCCTTGAAAAGGAGGTATATGGATGAGGTGGTGTGGTTTCATGGGTTTCTGATATCCATCATCTCAAATTGGGACACAAATCTTACCTCACGGGTCTGGAGGGAATTACAGTATGCCTTTGGCACTCAATTACACCTCACCACTACTTTCCACCCTTAGACGGATAGGAAGACCGAGCAGACTATCCTAATTCTAGAGGATATGTTGCAGGAATATGTTCTAGAATTTGGAGGATCATGGGTATGTCACTTATCCTTGGTATAGTTTGCTTACAATAATAGTTTTCACTCTTCTATTGGAATGGATTCATTCAAAGCTTTGTACGGAAGGTCATGTCGTTCACCTTTATGCTAGAAAAAGGTTATGGAGATATTTTTCCTTGGACCAGATGTGGTGAAAAGCATGACAGAGAAGGTTAATCTAGTTATGGAAAGGATGAAGGCAGTATAGGATTGTAAAAAGTTATATGTTGATCGCAGGAGGATACCTTTGGAGTTTGAGGTTGGAGACCACATTTTCTTGAAGGTTTCCCCTCAACAAGGGAATCAGAGGTTTGGTAAGGTTAGTAAGATTTTTCCTAGGTTCATTAAACCTTTTGAGGTGTTTGGATGAGTTGGTGAGGTGTCATACTAGCTGTCATTTCCACCATGGTTGGAGACAATCCACAATGTCTTCCATGTCACTCATCTTGGTTAGTATCTACACGATGACTCCCATGTCATTGACTGGGGAGAGTTGGATATTGAGGATTATGTGATATTCATGGAGTGGATAGTAGGGATACAGGATCTTCGGGAGAAGGTGCTAAACTGATAGACCATTTCCTTGGTTCGTGTGTTGTGGAGGCATGGTGGCCTTAAAGAGAGTACTTAGAAGTGAGAAGCACAGATTTGTGCCTTGTACTCGAGATGTTTTTAGTTTTTCTTTTTTACTTTGCTTTATGATGTAATGATTGAACATTATTTATATAATATGAGTTATTTCCTTGTTTTTTAATGTGTGATAGATTACTAAACATGAGTAGGTGAGTACCCAATTCCTAATTGACATGCATTAATTGAGATGCAATTAAACCCATGCAGGTGATTAAGTGCTGCCCAGAGTGGATAGTATCTTGACATGGAGGAAGGAATTATCCAATTCATATGTTCGAATGGTGATTTTGTTTTGTGGTTCTATGGTGCATTCTATGAATAGTTGTGGTCTTAGGTATTTCGGAGGAACTATTCTTAGATGTTGAGGTTTCACTCCAACTTTTGAGAAAACACGGTGGTTTACCCTTGAGAGGTATCTCACAGGTGATTGTTTGGACCCCTCTTTCTTCTGGGTTTCTTTTTTAATTCTTGAGGGTGATAATAGTTTGAGAGGTATCTGATGTAATTTCTCAGACCTCTTTGGTCCATTCCTTTTGTGAAAATCCAGCGTTAGAGGTGTTCTTGGAGGTCATAGTGGCTTGTTTCTAGAGTTTAAAAAAAAATCTAATTTTCCAACGGTAGGTTGTGGTGTCGGTAGGTAGTGGTGTTGGTAGGTCCTAGAATCGGTAGGTTGTGGAATCAGTAGTTTAAACTTTGATGACTCAACATCGGTGACTGGCATCGGTGACTCCGTCGTCGATGGCTCAGTGTCGGTGACTTAGCCATCGGTGGCTCAACATTAGTGGCTCAGTGTTGGTGGGTCGCATCGGTGACTCAACTATTGGTGGATCAGCTATCAGTGGCTCAGTTTCGATGGCTCTGCATTGGTGACTCACCCAATGGTGAGTCATTTCCATCTTTCTCGAGTTTTTACAGTTTCACCCCTCTTACTTTTTCTTTGACATTAAATGAGTTACCTATCATGTTTGACCGTTTCTGAAGTTGTTTCAACCATATCCGAGGAGAATTATTATATCTTAAATATCCTAACATCCCAGGATCTTTGAAATGGATAATATGTGTGGTTTGACCACAAATTGACTTTTAAGTACTTTGAAATTGTATCCCAGATTTAGGATCTGGCCTTTTCTTAAGCCGAGATCCTCTCTTCCTTGAACCCTTTCATTCCCTCTTGGTGTGCCTAGAGCCTTTATTTTTCAAGGAGTCTCATATGTGGTGTGGTCTTCAATCAATTTTTCCTTTGGAGTTTTTCTTGATACAAGTACGACCCTCTATTTTAGTGCAAAAAGGAATTTTGGTCGCCCGTTCTTCAAGGAAGGAATTCCTTTTGTCCCTATTTATTTTATGCATCATGTGGGGTGGGTAAGATGATGTATCTTTATTAATACAGTCATGTCCCAATTCTTATAAGGTCTGTTATGATAAAACATATACCTCTTACAAATAATTGTTTTTTTACTTTATTACTAAATGAGGGATGGGAAAGATGATAATGATGATTGCTTTTTTTTATCTGTTATATTTGATCCCTATTTTGGTTTTGTTATGGTTGTATTCTTGCTAAAAATCATATATGTTGGTGATCTTTGTTTGTGCCCCCATAATAGCTTATGAATAATTACCGCAAATATCAATCTGATTAATCACATATACCCAGTTAAATAAATGGATTCCCCATGATCAAACTTGCTCTGTGATCACTCATGGATTATCAAAGTGAAATTAAAGAATAGTGTTGGCCAAATTTGAATACAATCTGTTTGTTAGGTGTAGATGTGTGTTTTGTGAGGATGTTTCTTTCTTTTTTTCCTATGTAGGTTTTGTGGTGTTGTAGTTGGAATCAGATTTGCGGGTACAGGGGTGGATTGTGGGTTGGTTCGGCAGGTATGGAGTGGTATGTTTGTGCAGCGGGGCTGCAGCTTTGGTGGTAGTTTTTGCGGGTTTCATGTATGGGGTGGTACAAGTGGTGTGATGGAATATCATGTGGTGATATTTTTTATTGTGGAATGGATGAACATGTAGAGCAGTGGGACTGCATCTGGGTTGTGTTATGCTTGTTGGGAAGTGTTGAGAAGTGGGACTACAATCAGGTTGTGTGTTGTTTTTATTGTTGGATGTTTTGGGTGTGGTTGTGGTCAATAGTTTCCCAGATAGTGATGGAATGAAATAAGCGGAATCCTTAATAAATAATGATAAGTAGTTAAATAAATGGGTTGGGTTTATGAATTAATTTTGTGGTTTTCTATGTGTTTATGCATTAGAGGTAGCAGTAAAGACGATTCTATGTGGATGGTTGTTTGTTTGGAAACCCATAGGTTAGGCTGAGTGCTTGATACCTATATATATATATATATACTTTTATTTCCTTGTGATTTCTATACATACCCCACTCACGTTGAGCACTACATTCCAAACACCTCTATTGTGATGGAAGAGGGAGTCTTTCCCAACATCCTGGTGGGAGGATGGATAGCTGGCCACCCGCTCTTCCCTGCTCCCTCTTCAAGGAGTAGATATCCCAATATCCTTTAGGTAGGTTGTGGTTGTGAGGACCAGGTGTGTGTGAGAGAGTTGTTCTTTCCTAGGTGTCTTTGGGATGATATGTGATGTTTTTAACATGTGTCTTCGATATGAGATGTGATGTGGTTAGTGGGCTAGGTGTATGCAGTCGGGATATTTTGTGGTTTGCAGCCTAGGTTTCTGCGGGTGGGATTTAATGTGGATAGTGGCCTAGATGTGTGTGGGTAGGTTGTGTTGTGGTATGTTTAGAAGAGGTGGGATCACCATGATGTCTTCTGTTATGGTGTGAGAGCATCTAATCAATGGGAAATTGGTGTGGGGTACCCTATCATCGATGTGATTAATACTTTACTTTACTTAACTTGTATTATTTGGTGAGTTTTCCTTGGTTAGGCTGTGGTGGCTAGTGTTTTCCTTGATAGGTGATTTTGAGGTTCTGTTATTTTCTCACAGGGGAATTAGCATTAATTTCCCACTTATTCATGATAGAATTTGGTTTTTCTACTGAGTATACTAGTATGCTCACCCAATGTTTATAAAATTGCTTTCAGGTTTTCAGGAGGACCACGGGGACCATGCTAGACCTGACTAGATTGGACGTCGAGACAGTTTCCATGTCGCTTCTTTGTCTTGTTTTTGGTATTTTACTTTGGATTTTTCTTGTACTTTGTGGAAATTTTGTTTAAACATGCATCGGTTGGATTTTTAGTTTCCCCTTTTCTAAGATGTTTAGAGTTGTTTTGGATGGACCATCTTGTCTCTCGATATTTTTCTCTATAAAGGGTAATGCCTCCCATATTTATGAGAATGTTTACCTACCGTTGGTTCTAGTCGCCACTTCGGGGCCTATTAGAGGCGGACTCAGGGGTCATTATCTCTTTTTCATCTTGAAGAAGTAATGTCATGACACTTTGTTATCACTTCCCTCATCTTGAAGAAGGAGGGTCGTGACAATTATTTTATTACATTATATTATGCTTATGTTATATTCTCACGGCCCACATTCTTTGATTCCTTTATGATTCATGTCTTATGAACTGACAAGATTTATTCCATGACTCATGGATATCATCTAAGAATTACTGGGTATGGTTTTCAAATGTTAATATAATGTTCTTATACCCTTATTCTCATGTTATTTTTAAATGATCATTGATAACTCCCTTGTTTACCCTTACTAAGCATATGAGATCACCCTTTATTATGTTTTATTTTCCCTAAGATTTGAAGAAAGTTTTTAAGTATGATGTGTCTAAGAAGGGTGGTATTTACGATGTACTAAGTGGTAGATGATATAGATCATTTATATACCAGTTGTTTATGTATCCATGTTTCTAAATATAATAAACCTTTACAGTTTTGGCGTGAATCAGGATTTTATATAATGAATATAATTCTAATAATATGTAATATTTATGTATGAAAATAATTGGTCATTATAATGCCAACCAATATAAGGATAAAATTCCAACCCCTTAAGTCGATATTGGGCGGTCTAAAGTATCAATCATGATGTTGATCCCTAGGAGGTAATCTGGGGTGGTCTAATATTCATTGGGAATCATCATCGAATCCTAGGGTGATGACCCTATCCAGTCATAATAGTAATCAGGTGTCATCGTTGACTCCTATGAGGAGGACCCTAGACCATAAAAAGTATCAGGCATTATCGAAAACCCATAGGAGGTAATCCTAGTATGTCAATAAAATATGATGTCATCACTGACCCCTAGGAGTTAATCTTAGGTAGTCAATAGTATATGGAATCATTTCTAACCTTTATGAGGTAATATCAAGCTATTAATGGTATTAAGAATCATTTTTGACCCTTAGGAGGTAATCCTATGTCATCAATAGTATCAAGCATCATCATTGACATCTAGGATGCAATCTTAGGCTATGAATAATATTAATAATTTTCACTAACCCCAATTTAGTAATCTTAGGATATCAATAATACCATGTTTCATCATCAACCCCTAGAAGATAACCCTAGGCTGCCATAATCATCAGGCATAACTATCAAATCCTAAGGGCTAAACCTATTTAGTCACTCTTAATTGACTCATCATCGATTCATGTTATAAGGTGACACCCACAATCATCACTACCCATTTTCCATATGCACCCTCACTAGGGTAAATATATCACAGAGGCACCCATCGAGGTCCCATAGGTTTCATCATGTTAGGACACCCCCTAAGGGTCCATCCATATCCAACTTAGTCCCTAGGACACACCTAACACTTAGAGGGAATCAAGCCCCTTAGCATAATCAAAGTCTAATCAAGGTCTCACTAGTCTCTTTGGCAAACCATATAGGCATTGGTCTATGCAGATAGCAAAATGACCATCTCAATGTTCCAAGGCATCTCAGGTTGGTCCACTCACCCAATTATAAAAAGTATTAGTGGGGGAGATACAATTGATCCATGCTTATATCAACTAGACCAAGGGCTATAAGGTATCTCATGGGTATCACGTGGCCAATCATTATGCCATCCATCCCAAATCATCACTCAGCACTACTTAGAGGTCACTAAGGTCACTTGTCACTTGGGTCATTATATTACATTCATTTAAATTAAATAACACCCCTTGGGAACCATCCATATCAAGGAACATGTTTATAGTCAAGGCCTCATCCATCGTCAGCCAAGGCAATCAAGCTAGTGAACAAGGTCTCTCATGGACATTGGCATTATATTCAATTTACCTAAGAAATTAATTTTTAATTAAAACAATTCATTTTTTAATTAAAATAGTTCATTTTAGATAATTTATGATCACTTTAGGGGGTGATTCCACATATAATAGGCACATATCTACCACATGAAACCATAGGGTGTGTATAGGGACCACCTACCTCAATCTAAAATCCATTCCCCCGTTTTAACTTGTAACCCAAAAACTCTTTCCAAGTTCGTCTAATCCATCTGAACACCACCCATCCACACAAGGCCCTAACTCGCATCTAAAAAAAAATTAATTATAATCAAATTATAATTAATTAATCAATAAAATTATTCTTTAATAATTATACAATTTAATTTAAATAGGAATAATTCCTAAAAAGGCACCAAGGTATAACCTCTTATTGAAACCTATATCCATGGGGTGTGTGCCACTCCCTACAGACCCCATAACCTTGGCCATGGAAATGCATTAGTTAAATCTACGAATTTGAATTAATTCCATAATTAATCCAAATAGTCATAGTGTCAAAATACTCATCGTGCACTCCCATTACACCAACACTGTAATCAAACACTTGTGGGAGGTCCATAACGCACTCCTGAAACTATCCCAAGCCAAATCCATAATTCACGACATCAATTCTATAATTAACTTATTTTAATTTAATTATAAAATCTTATAAAAATCACTACAACAACATACCTCATCCAAACGACATGTGAAAACATGCAGATACTATATAAAGATTCCCTCTATGAAAGACGAGAAAAATCCCCATCAAAATTGGCCAATTACACCATGATCTAGTGGAATTGAAACCAAAACCCTATGATAAATTACTTAAATTAGAAGTAATGAAGGGGAAAAAATGGAAGAGAGGAGAGGGAAGATCCTGCGTTAAAAACTAAAAAATAAACACCTAAATTTCCTTAGATCAAAGGAGGATCTAGAGATGAATATGGGGAGGAGAATCGACCAAAAATGGCACCTCTCAATCCCCCCCGCTCAACTGAAGGAGAAACGCCCTAGTAAAAATATGGTCTTTCCCCCACTAAAAAAACCACCCAACACACTTTCATGGCATGAACAGGGGTTAACTTCATGAAAATTTAGGTTCATTACATGACAAGCCCAATTCATTGTCCAAGTAGCCTAGAACCACCCTAAAAAAGCACAATTCATGATGTGAATGACCCTTTACACTGTTAATTGTTTTTTATACTAGGTTTTAGCAGTCTGGTCACCCGAACACTACTCTAATGTCCTCTCAAACACCCGAGACATCCACAAAACCTCACTCCAAAACCAAAAACACTATTTTAAAATTATCAAACTCTCAAAATACCATTCTGAGTCTCGGTTCTCAAAACAAACCATCCACCAAATCAAAAAATTTAGACTCCTCCTAAATTTCATAACCCCTTTGGAAATGGGGTATTATAATCTCCCCACCATAAAACTTCTCATCCTTCAGAAGTCTTGTTGACAATTCAATCATAAATTTGGACCTATCTCAGTCATTAATACACACTCAATTAATCATGTATTACTATTGAACACTAAACAAGATCCTGTTGCACAACTCCAAACATGAGGTGCACTATTCACCAAAAAATTATTCCACCGCTTTTCATCATCACTGAAACACCAAGACAGTGCTCTCCCATTCCCATTCATCCCATGTCATCATAGTGTTTTAAATAAACTTACCATTCTACTAATGGTTCCCCCTACCATAAGACTACACTTATAGGGTTGATTCTGAGCCATGGTGTTTCCCACCATCAGAATCGCCTAAAAGTTCACAATTCCAATGGTCTAATGACCATCTTGGTGTGGTTTCCAACCCACCACACCCAATAACATATAAAAATACAAATCATCCATCCTCTAGCTGACCATTCCCAAAAAACACATCCACACCCATCGATGCATTGTTACAACATTCAGTAATGATGCCTAAATCACTGAAGAAATCTCAATATCATTCAAGTCACCTGCATCTGAGACTAAACTCAACTCCCAGTGTGTTTCTAGGGTCCTCAAATAACCAAATCAGCCGTCATAATCTCACCTGATCACCAACGCATCTCTGAACTAACTCATGCTCAGATCACATCAAATTCATCTCAATCTCTATGTCAATGCACAGAATCCATCAAATACATCATCTAAATCCCAAATTTGGTATTTGACATGGGGTAGATAAAACATGTTCATCTACTCCCTCATATCCAAATTTCATCACGACCATCCTATTGAAGTGGATTCTAACCACTTTGATTATTTATGTTTTGATAATTATAATACTTACTTATTTTATAATTATAATTTCTCACAACATTTATTTCATACTTTATTTCCTCTAACATAAGTAGGATTTATTTTTTGTATTTCTTAACATTTTAATAATCACGTCTGTTATGTATTTCATGAACTAATTTTAAAAGAAAAATCCATCTTTATATGGGTTAATCTCATAAGTCTAATATTTATCTGTTTTACAAAATATGACTAAGTCTTAATGTGATAATGAGGTAGTAAGTACAATAAACCACATAACTAGATGCATTGTTCGCATGACCAAATTCATCGACCGCATGAACAGAAGTCAAGTGATTGTAAGATAAGGAGTCATAATTTTTCTAATGGTTGAACCAACCATATAGAGAAACTAGATCGATTACATGACAATGGATCAACCATAAGACAAACAACCCAAATTTTTCTTACTGTTAGATCAGCCACATGTTGTATATTGATCGATCACACATTGGAATTTTGATCAACCACACATTAAAAAATAGATCGATCACACATTTAAAAGTATATCGACCACATGAATAAATTCAGATCAACTGTAATATTATTTCTAACAAAACTCATGAGAAAAGTATGTCCAAACTCAAGGTATGAATTTCTTTGTGGACAGACCTACTGTAATAAGAAATTGACCATTCCTTGAATAATTATTTTCTACGATGATTTGTTTTTCATACTTTTTATATTTTATAAATTTAGATTTATTGCAAGTTTGTTTTAAGGATTTTCATTAATCTAATGATTTATTAAATACTTATTATTTTTTATGATGCTAATGAATTCTATTTAGAAGAATTGTATATAGTATTAAATGCTCATCAGATGGGTTAAAGTCTCATGCTGGTCTAATCGACTGTAATATTATTTCTAATTGACCGCATGAGAAAAGTGTGGCCTACCTTAAAGTATAAACTTTCTTGAGGATGGACCTACTGTAAGAAGAAATTGACCATGCCTTAAGGGATTATTTTCTATAATTCTATATTTTTCATACTTTTTATATTTTATACATTTTTATTTAAGTAAAGTTTTTTTAATTAGTTTTATTGATCTAATGATTTATTAAATAATGATTAATTATTTTGATACCAATGTATTTAATTTGGAATAATTACATGTAGTGTAAAATGCTCGTCACATGGGTTAAAGTTTCACATTGGTTTCTTGGAAAAGCGTGAGTTTAAAATTTAAATTGCTAAGAATTTGAACTATTTTCTTCACATGATTTATGAGAATATTTCAAGGGACTTTAATGTTGTTTATTATAAATTGTTAGTGTTGTATTAATTATACTGACTTGTTCTACTATATAGACTATGTTTATTTTATATAATAATGAAGTGATCCATGTAAGAATATGTTGTATTCACGTTTAATTTATATATATACATGTGCCAACTCAGGAAGGATCAAGTGTAACCAAATTATTCTTTTAAATTTGGTGTTCATGAAAGAACTCTATATATTGATTACAAAAGAACCAGTGAAGTAACAAGGTTGAGGATATTCTTGATTTATAATTTGTAATACACATTGAAAATATATTAATTATCTCTACTAAACATCAATATTTTGATCCATCATTGTCATAGAGAACCTTTAAACCTCAATACTCAAATCCTTACTTGTTTATTTGGTTTCTATAGTTCTTACTTAAATATATTTTCTAGGTGCTTAATCATGTCTCGGTTGTACCACCTATAAAAGGTATGATTTGGGTTGGGAACCCCACAAAAAAATTAGGCATTGGGTTGTGCCTCCAAGTTGAAAAAGGTAAGATTGTTTGGGTTGTGCCTCAAGGTGGAAAAAAGTAGGATAGTTGGGTTCTGACTCTGGGTGTGAAAATTTTGATCTTGGTTTGTTCCTCCAAGGTTTAAAAAGGCAATTGTAAAGGTCTATGACTCCCTTCAAAAGCGAGAGAGTCCATTATAGTGGGTTTCATCTCTATCTATATGTTTTAGAGTGATGAAGAGTAGACATAGGATCATTTAGATCAAAACCAATATAAAATTCAATGTGTTAATTTTTTTATTTTCATTCCAGAAATTAACTTAACTATGATAAATGATTAAAAGAATATTTGAAAGGTCAGTTCACTACCTCTTAACAATTTTTATTGTTGTTTGGAGTGGATACTAAAGAGGGGGGTGAATTGAGTTCCAATTAAAATTTCTGTTAAAAATATTTCTCTTAAAATCCCCTAATTAAAAACAAGTTAAACTATAGTGAATTTATACAGATTTTAAAAGTTAAATTAGTTTATAAAAAATTGATTAGGTCTCAGTTAATTTAATCAGAATATTAAATTAACTTTTGAAACTAAGTTACTAGTTCAAAATAAGTATAAACACTTGCTAATTGAACTATCAAAGTAACTTTAAAACAAATTTTATTTCAAAGTAATTAGCAGCGGAATAGAAAAATATACTTTAGACTTAAACTAAGATGAACAGTAGATATAACCAAGAGGTTCATTCTCAAGCTGAGACTTAGTCCTTGCAAACAATTTATATAAATTTGACCCACACCCTGGATCGGGGTAAACAACAGTGCAAAGACTGTCCAGGTACTAATACCTCTACCACAGTTCTTCGTGGGAAAACAAAACAACAACACACAGGCTGTCCAGGTCTTACTTGACCTTTACCACTATCCACAGTGGGAAATAAAAGAGTTTTGGAAGATTTTTGTGAGGATTTAAAGATCCTCTAATTTGGCACAGGAGACAGTGTGTGTATAAAATGTATAGAGTATCCAAACTGCTCAAAATGTAAATAAAATAATCACTGAGAGAGTAGATATGAGTTTTAGAAATCTCGAGTGATTTTAAGTGCATGTCTAGACTCTTGATTAATTAGGAATGATTCTGAGTCCTTCTCTGGTTTTTTTCTGAAAAATAGAGGGTCGTTTTCTTCAAGTTCAATTTGATCAGCTTGAGTGCATAAAGAGCTCGTTGTAGTTCTTCACTCCTTGACTGAGGTGAAGCTTTTGTTCTTCTCTAGAATGAATTACTTCGTGTATGTCCAGTTATCTTTGAGTATAGATGTAGTCTTTCTGTATGCACCACTTTACAACATTCTTTTTCTCGTTGTGTGTACTCTTCATGCAACTCCTTTTCACTTCTATTTGTGTATGGTGTTTGTCCTTCCTTTTATAGATTTCAACTCCGACAATGGGAATGATTAATATTTCATGGGTACTAGGTACGGTTCCCTGAAATTCCAACAACCCACATTAAATAACATCGATTGCATTAAAATCATCAAATATGACCGTTTCTTAATAAATAAATAATATTGACAAAAGTAGAGTTTAGGAATCAGTGACTGGTAAGTCTAAAAGTAGCTTTATGTTGGTAGATATGTAACGGTGGACTTTGTGTAGTAGTGAGCTCCTATCAGTAGCTCTTTGTCCTTGTACTGGTAGCTCCTTGTATCGGTAGCTGTTACTCTGTGTATCAGCAGATCTATGTACTGGTGACTCCTTCTATTGGTAGCTTGTTTGTTCTAGCAGTCACTTGCTTGTATCAGTAGCTTGGTGTATCGGTGACTGTCTATATTAGTGAAATTTGTATTGATAGATTGTGCATATCGGTAGCTTCGTTTTGTACCAGTGAAGTGTATATCGGTAGACTTATGCATATCGGTAGACTTGTTCTATCGGTAGCTCAGCTCCTATCAGTAGCTGTCTGTATCAGTAGACTTGATCTGTTAGTGACCTGTGTTTACTAGTGGACTTATACATACCGGTATCTCTATGTATCGGTAACTATGTATATCGGTAGACTAAGTATCGGTAGAGCTATTTGTCTGTATCAGTATCTACAAGCATATCAGTGACTTAACACTTATCTGTTTTATGCAAAACATATCCGATTGAGTTAGAATTATTTCAAAAGTCATATTAACATATATAAACATTGATTAACATACTTCAAAGACTATTTTAATATTATTATCAAATAGAAAATCATAGATTGAAATAATTAATATATAGATAAACATTATTTGGGATTATCGAAGTATGTAAAAGCATAATTGGGATTATCAAAATAGGTGAGGTCAATAATCTACCCCTTTTTGATAATCACAACTTATGATATTATAATCCCAATATAATTTGTAATGTATAAGAGGATAGTGCATTAGATCTAATTGTATCATAGAAAACAATGTATTATAAAACATATGTACTAAAGGTAAAATGAAAAACAAATGTACCAGAGGAAATGAATAAAAGATAGTATTTCTCCCCCTTTCTTATAAAAGTTATTATTCCCAGATATGTTTCCCTTAGATAATATTTCTCTCCCTTTGTGATAATCAAAAAGTTTGACAAGAAGTAAAAACACATGAGAAGAGAAGTAACATATGGTAAAAGAAATTAAGATCATATATATTTCTTGGAGAAAACAGATACAAAAAAATACAAAAAAGAAATACTGGTGATTCTTATCAAAAAATCCTATCCACTGATCAATCCACATCTTCAACATGATATTTCCTCTTGGGATCAGAAGAAGATTCGGGTGAGGTGGAGGCAAGTGAAGGCTTAGGAATTCCAAAGATGATTAGAGGTGGCTGAGCTACTGAAAATGTTCCTGGTCTGTACTGTGTAGTTCGTTGAGTGATCATAGGAGTAAGGCTTCTGATAGCTTGAACTGGAGTCAACTGAATAAAAGAAGTAGTAGAGGCAGATGCATGTAAAGCTGGAGGTATAATAACTATCCTAGCATCTACATGCAAGAAGGGTAACAGAAGATTTTTGAAATCCATAATTATTCCTCCTCCTCTCTCCATAGAAGATATGAAATCATCCTTGATTTCCATGAATTTGTCCAGGGCTGGAGTTAGTTCCTTTATCTTTTTTACTTTCTCCCTAAAGGCTTGATTGATAGGAGGTAGCTTCATGTTTTATAACATAATCTTGAAATGATTATTGAGTTGATGCTTGGTATAAATCCTTTGGAAATAATAATCTACCTTGTCTTGCACCTATTTCTGAGAGGCAAAAGCTTCTCTCATATAGTCTTGGAATATCTTCATTATCTTTCTAGTTGTATCTCTAGTAGAAGTCACTAATTTGGTCAGATTGGATGAGTCCATAGAGCCAATGGTTGATGCAGAACCAAGCTCCTCCTTCATCACAGCTCGAATCTGATTCAGTTCTATTGAAGGTCTGGAGGCAAGAGAACCAATAGAGAAGGTTACAGTTTCCTTGAAGTTTGTGGTCAACCCACTGATAAGTTTTTTAACTTGGGAATCTTGGGTGCTTAAATGATCTTTCATGAATGTTTTAAATCCCTCAAATACTAATACCATCTGGCTTACAACACTTTTGACATAAGCTAAGTCCTTGTCTTCTTGAGGTCTAGAACTCATATAAGATTCTAAAGAGATAACAGACTTCTTTAGAACATCAACATCCTATGCTAGGCTAGACATCTGATTATGGAAAGTTGTAACTTCATCCACTATATCTACCACAAAGGTAGAGACATTACAACCAAGAAAGAGTTCAAAGTACTTTTCCAAATTGCTCATCTATTCAACAAAGCAGTGCTTTAACTCGGCAACAGAGGCACTAAAATACTCTTTCAGCTCATTCTTTAAGGATTAAAGATCAGCCCTGGTGATCATATCAGAAGGTGCAACCAAAATAGGTGATCTTTCAGATTCTATATTGGCCACAAAGTCATTCATAATCGATTGAATAGATTACACAAGTGAGGCTTCTATTTTCCTTATTTCTTCCACAAAACTGATTTTGAGATCAGACATTAGTTTATCCAGATCATACATTATGACCACATCTTTAGGTAACAACTCAATATGAATATCATAATTGATTTTTGGTCTATTTAGGGATGTCTCATTATCAGAATCTGGATAATCCAATCCACAAACCACAAAACCTGGGTCTTCTGCCCAATCCTCAATTTCATCTGCCACTGAAACACTGCAAAACCTGATTGGATGCTCCCCCTCAACTGGTGAATTTTCATGTAAAAAAATAGCATTCTCAGTAGGTATTTCTTCCTTAGAAGAATCTTCTACAATCAACTTCATCTCTGCAACATTAAGAGGCTCATATGGATTAGGCACAGGTATTTCCATCTCACCCACTACATCCTTAACAGGCACAAATGAGCTTCCAATCAATGGACTCAGGCTTAAGCAGACAGAATCAGAGGCTTCAAATTCATTCTCTCTTTATTATTCATTCTCAAGGGCTGGATGGTCTTCCTCATCAACATGTATTTCTTATTCTAATAAAGTTTCCTTTCATGAAGATATAAGTTCAACAACAGGACTTGGGGGCAAGTACAGATCCCTTCCATCAGCCATAGAAGTCTCCTCTTCATCAGTCTCATCACTGTACTCAGGTTCTTCTTCATCAGGTCCTATACATGGATCCCTCACATCCTTAGTCCTTAAAGGATGATCCTCAGGATTGAATTTATGATATAGCTTCTTATCATCATTAACCCACTCTCTTCTTCGTGGATTCCAGTTTATCTTCATGTATTTTAAAACTATGTTTGTGATACAAAAATTATTCCTTACTACCACTGTGTCATCTTCAGACTCAGCTACTCCTTTTACTTTGATCATCCCTGAGATCAACTTGGAAAAGAATAAGGCATTGGTATTTGATTTTGGATTGGTCATATCCTCCATTTGAATCATTATCAACCTGCACAGATTCACTTTCACACCATGTCTCAAAAGATGTAACAGATAGATATCCTGATATCTTAAATTTACAAAGTCCCCCCTCCTTGGAATTAAAACATGTTGAACAAACTTGAATAGTAATCTGTTCTCTCCATCCATTTTAGCAGCCACCACATGTCTTTGCTTGACACTACCAGTGAGTTCCTCTAAGGCAATTTCATAATCAAATATGTCGCTTGTAGGTGGTATTGATTTCAAGAAATATCCAGACACACCTTCGTGTGGAACCTTCAGGCATTCAACCCACTCAACAGAAGAAAAATCTATCTCCTTTCCATTTACAAGTGAAATCATTCAGTTCTCATCTTCTGATTTCTCAAAACATACAAACTCATAGAACTGTTTCACCATCTTCAGATAGTAGGGACCGTTGTTGTTTGAAAGGCATTCTACCCACTTCTGATCTTCCAGCACCTCGAGAACTAACGATCTACTAGATAACATCCATTCCACACATATCTCTTTTTTTATCACAATAACTCTATTTTTTAAGTGTGGGTTCACTGGTTGCCTTCCTGACCTTGTTCTACCAACACTACTACTTCCTTCTTGGTCTGTCTTCTGCTTCTTCGCATTCGGCTCATCAATGTCATCTCTAATAGTAGGGAGTTTGGTTTTTTCCATCTATGGTTCAACGAACATAAGGTTTTCGAGAGATTCGGGAGCTAAGTCTTGAGGGAAAAGGGTTTTATGTGGATCTAAAAGTAATTAAGACTTAGTTTTATCATTTAGGAATCATTAAAATATAAAAATTAAAGTATAAACGATATAGATTCTGGCGGCAGACAGAATTTTAAAACAGCGCATTCTTATCGGTAGGGTATATCAGTGAGAATTCCTAATCAGTGAGGTTTCATATCGGTGAGGTAAATCTGTGAGGCATCAAATCGGTGAGGTATTACATCAGTGAGGTACATCAGTGAGGTTTCACATCGGTGAGGTAAATCGGTGAGGTTTCTACCGATCAAAGTTAATCATTACTAACTCACGTCTAATGTAACTTAACCTATACGAACTTAAAGGTTTGGTGAAAATGTCAACTGATTGATGTTTAGTACCTATAAATTCAAGAGTAATATCTCTTTTTTGGTAGTAATATCTCAAGAAATGGTGCCTTACATCAATGTGTTTGGTCTTAGAGTGAGACACAGGGTTTTTGAAATTTTAATTGCACTAGTGTTATCACAGTTAATTGAAACATGCTTAAAATCATATCCATAGTCCAAAAGAGTGTGTTTCATCCCCAGAATTTGTGCACAACAGCTACCGACAGCTATATACTCTGCTTCGGCAGTAGACAAAGATACATAATTCTTTTTCTTGCTACACCAAGATACTAGGGAATTTCTTAAAACATGACATGTTCCAGATGTGCTCTTTCTATCCAACTTGAAACCAGAAAAGTTAACATCTGGATAACTCATTAATTCAAAATATTGTCCTTTTGGATAAAACAAACCGAAATTTACAGTGTGTTTAAGATACTTAAAAATTATTTTAACATCAAGTAAATAATATTATTTAGTATTAGCTTGAAATCTTGCACACATACACACACTAAACATAATATCTGGTCGACTAGAAGTAAGGTAATGTAAGCTTCCAATCATATCTCTGTAATTGGTTTGATCCACTGGTTTCCCAGTTTCATGTATATCCAATTTACAGATAGTACTCATAGGAGTATCACTTTCCTTACTACTATCCAAGCCAAAAAAATTTAAAATATCCTTTGTATATTTACCTTGATTCAAAATAATACCATTTTCTTTTTGAAAAACATGAAATCCAAGAAAATATTTGAGTTCTCCCATTAAACTCATTTCAAATTAATTTTGCATACTCTTTGAAAAATCAGTACATAAAGAATGTTTAGAAGATCCCAAAATAATATCATCAACATATATTTATACTATCAAAATATCTTTATAAATTATTTTAATAAAAATAGTTGGGTCATCAATCCCTTTAGTAAAACCTTTTGAAATAAGAAAATTACTAAGTCTATCATACCAAGCTCTTGGAGCTTGTTTTAATCCATATAAAGCTTTAGATAGTTTGAAAACTCAATTTGGAAAATGTGTATTAGTAAATATAGGTGGTTGTTCAACAAAAACATCTTCAATTATAAAACCATTTAGAAAATCACTTTTAACATCCATTTGATAAAACTTGAAATTCAGATGAGTAGCATAGGCAAGTAAGATCCTAATAGCCTCTAATCTAGCTACAGGGGAAAAGGTTTCCTCATAGTCTATACCTTCCTCTTGACTATATCCTTGTGCAACTAGCCTTTCTTTATTTCTAACTATATTTCCAGATTCATCAACTTTGTTTTTAAAAACCCATTTAGTGCCTATGGTCAAAGTGTCCTTAGGTCTTTCAACTAATTCCCAGACTTTGTTTCTTTCAAATTGATTTAATTCTTCTTGCATATCCATTACCCAAAATTCATCATTGATTGCATCATTGACATTTTTAGGTTCTAACTGTGAAATAAATGTTTTATGTTCAACCTGTTTTCTTAGGGAATCTCTAGTCTGTGTCCCTCTATCAAGATTACTAACAACAGCATCAAAAGAATGATTCTTTAGAATCCTAGTTGATCTAGTAAAGGTAGGACTAGAAATTTCAGGCTCTTCTCTAATTTTGGGTTATATAGAAGCAGATTCTGGAATATGTACAGAACTGGATGTCTTTACAACAGGCTCATTGGTTTTATCATTAAGGTCTAGAACAGACAAATATTCTTCAAGATTTTCAAGAGAAGGCTTAGGTTCATGTGGATCAGTTTCATCAAACATGATATGAACAGATTCTTCCACACATTTGGTTCTTTTATTAAAGACTCTATAGTCTTTTCTAGTTAAAGAATAACCAAGAAAAATTCCTTCACCACTTTTGGGTGCAAAATTTTCAAGATTATCCTTTGTATTGAGCATAAAAACTTTGCAACCAAAAACTCTAAAGAAACTAACCTTAGGTTTCCTATTGTTTTACAACTCATAAGGGGTCTTCTTAAGAACAGGTCTAATCAAGACTCTATTAATAATATAACAATATGCATTCACAGCTTCAGCCCAAAAATAAATTGGTAGATCATACTCATTAAGCACAGTTCTTGCAATCTCTTGAAGGGTTCTATTTCTTCTTTCTACTACACCATTCTGTTGAGGTGTCCTAGGGTCAGAGAAATTGTGACTATAGCCATTGTGTGAGCAGTAAGATTCAAACTCATGATTTTTAAACTCACGACCATGATCACTTCTCAGGGTCTTAATCTTAAGTCCACTAAGGTTCTCTACAGACTTGGAGTATTTAATAAAGTAAGAACAAGATTCACTTTTGTGATCTAATAAATATACCCAAGTATATCTATAAAAGTCACCTACTAAGACATAGGCATAGTGCTTCCCATTTAAACTAGAAACTCTAGAAGGTCCAAACAAGTCCATGTGAACCAACTCGAGAGGTTGAGAAGTTGAAACTTCTTTCTTTGATTTAAAATAAACCTTATATTGCTTTCCCTTTTGATACTGATTACAAACTTTGTCTGATGGGAATTCAAGTTTGGGTAGGTCTCTAACTATGTCTTTCCTAGTCAGTTTTATAAGTGAATGAATGTTGTAATGTCCTAATCTTTTGTTCCATATCCAAGATTCTTCATGAAAATCATTTAAGCAAGTAACATTTTGTTTAGCTAAAGAATTCAAATCAACAGCATAAAAATTTTCATTTATCAATGCAGAAAATATTAAAACATTTTTGGAATTAAAAACATTACAAGAATAATTTTCAAATTTAACATTAAAACCATCATCACATAACTGAGAAATACTAAACATATTATATTTAAGTCCATCAACAAATAAAACTTTAGAAATTAAAACTGAGTTAGTGTTACCAATTTGGCCTAGGCCGATGATCTTTCTTTAGAGTTATCACCAAAGGTTACATAACCTCCATCAACCTTTATTAATCTTTTAAAGCATGAGTAATCTCCAGACATGTGCCTTGAACATCCACTATCCTAGTACCATACCTTCTTGTGAGAACTCTTTAAGCAAGTTTCCTACAAAACAGGTTTAGAAGGAAAATGATTTTGGTACCCAGATCTTCTTGGGTCCAGATAGGTTATCAAGCAAAGATTTTGGTACCCAAATTTGTCTTATGGGTCTCATATAATTTACAGAATCAATTGATTTTGAAAGATGAACTTTATTTGATCTATGACCATATGAATAACTAGTTGAAGCATATGAATTTTCAGAATTAGAACTAGCAGCATTCTATCCAGATTTCGAAATGAATCTAGTTTTAGTAAACTGTCTCTATCCAGGATGATAGCCTATTCCAGTGGTATATTTTGGTTCCAATTGTTTTCCTATCATTTTAGTAAGTGTATCTTTTCTATTTGTGAATTTTTCTAAGTCCTTCCTTAATTGCTCATTAGACAATTTTAGTTCAGTATTTTCCTTTAGTAATTGAGCATTATTTTCCTTTTCAATCTCAAGGGAATATTTAACAGTGCTAGATAAAGCATGTTGTTTCTTTAAGGTTTTGTACTTTTCCTTCAATTCATTACATGTTTATTCTAGCATATTAAAATATTCAAATAATTCTTCACTAGACATGTTTTCGGATTCAGAATCAGAATCAGAATCAACTCCTGAATAGTATGAATTTAAAGCAAGAGTGTCCAGTGTTACCTCAGATGTGTTTGTCATAAAACACATATTAGCCTTTTGAGACTTTTCATCCTGAGTAGAATCAAAATCACTTGAAGTGTATTCTGAAGAACTCCAAGTTTCTTTCATTTACTTCTTGTATTTAGTGTCCATGTATTCATATTTCTTTTTGAACTTCAATTTTGGGCAGTATGCTTTTACATGTCCTTTCCTTTTACACTCATAGCAGACAATTTCATCACTCCTATCAGACTTTTTCAAATCCTTCTTCCAGTGACCTTTGTTGTCATATTTTCCTTTATAATTTTATTTTCTGAAGAATTTCTTCTTCCTGTAGAACTTCTTAAATCTTATGGCTATCTGATCCATCTCAGAATAACTGTTAGAGTTTGAACTTTCACATGTTGAGATTTCAGTAGGTATGTGTACTTTCTCCTTGTCCTTGCTCCTAGAGGCAGTAGACTTAAAATCCACTGACTTCCTTTTTGGTTCATCATCTTCTTCCTTATTCACTTTGAGTTCTTCCTCATACATCATAATCTTACCAATTAATTACTTAACCATCAGAGTACCAATATCACATGATTCTCTAATAAAAAGTGATGTGCCCCTCCACTTATCTGGAAGACATCTTAGTATTCTCATGATTTTCTCCTTTACAGGAACAGCTTTTCCATGAGATCTTATAGTGTTGACAATATCATTGAACCTAAGATACATTTCAAAAATAGGTTCATCAAACTTCATTTTAAAATTATCATATTTGATAGTATAGGTATTCGATCTCATTTCTTTGACATTGGTTGTTCCCTCATGGGAAATAGCCAAAGTGTCCTAGATTTCATAATTAGTTTTACAAGAAGATATGTGATTAACTTCTTCATCTCCTAAAGCACAATACAGGGCATTCATTGCTTTACAATTATTATTGTAAACTGTCTTAGTAGGTTCATCCCAAGTAGTTATAACAGTCTCTGGAATCCTATATTGAGTTTCTATAGCTGTCCAAATATCAAATCCCATACTCTCTAAATGAATTTTCATCTTAAGCTTCCACTAGGAATAATTTGTACCATTAAAGAATAGTGGTCTGTAGGTAGAAGCACCTTCAAGTCTATTATCCATAATTTTATTTTAGCAAATATATTTAAAGAGATGAAATTTAGAACTAACAGAAATTTGATATCTTTAATATGCAACTAAAATCACAGTTGAAAAACAGATTGTTTCGAAAACCTTGATATACTAAACAAACCTTTGATACCAAATATTTGTCGGAGTGGATACTCAAGAGGGGGGTGAATTGAGTTCCAATTAAAATTTCTGTTAAAAATATTTCTCTTAAAATAATCCTAATTAAAAACAAGTTAAACTGTAGTGAATTTATACAGATTGTAAAAGTTGAATAAGTTTCTCAAAGATTTATTAGGTCTCAGTAAATTTAATCAGAAGATTAAATTAACTTTTGAAACTGAATTACTAGTTCACAATAAGTATAAACACTTGATAATTTAACTATCAAAGCAACTATAAAACAAATTGTATTTTAAAGTAATTAGCAGTAGAATAGAAAAATATACTTTAGATTTAAACTAAGATGCACGGTAGATATAACCAAGAGGTTCAGTCACAAGATGAGACTTATTCCTCTCAAACAATTTATATAAATTTTATCCACACCCTGGATCGGGGTAAATAACAGTGCAAAGACTGTATAGGTACTAAGACCTCTACCACAGTTCTTCGTGGGAAAACAAAACAATATCACACAGGCTGTCCAGGTCTTACTTGACCTCTACCACTATCCACAGTGGGAAATAAAACAGTTATGGAAGATTTGTGTGAGGATTTAAAGATCCACCAGTTTGGAACAGGAGACAGTGTGTGTATAAAATGTAAAGAGTATCCACACTGCTCAAAATGTAAATAAAAGAATCGCTGAGAGAGTAGATATGACTTTTAGAAATCTCTAGTGATTTTAAGTGCAGCTCTGGACTCTTTATTAATCAGGAATGCTTCTGAGTCCTTCTCTATTTTTTGTCTGAAAAATAGAGGGTAGTTTTCTTCAAGTTCAGTTTGATTAGATTGAGTGCATAAAGAGCTCATTGTAGTTCTTCACTCCTTGACTGAGGTGCATCTTGTGTTCTTCTCTATAATGAATGACTTTGTGTATGTCTAGTGATCTTCGAGTATAGATGTAGTATTTCTGTATGCACCACTTTATAGCATTCTTTTTCCCATTTTGTGTACTCTTCATGCAACTCCGTTTCACTTCTATTTGTGCCCGGTCTTTGTCCTTCCTTTTATAGATTTCAGCTCCAGTAATGGGAATTATTACCTTTTCATGGGTACTAGGTATGGTTCCCTGACATGCCAACAACCCACATTAAATAACATTGATTGCATTAAAATCATCAAATATGACTGTTGATTAATAAATAAATAATATTGACAAAAGTAGATTTTAGGAATCAGTGACTGGTATGTCTACAAGTAGCTTTCTGTTGGTAGATATGTAACGGTGGACTTTGTATATAAGTGAGCTTCTATCGGTATCTCTTTGTCCTTATACCGGTAGCTCCTTGTATCGGTAGTTGTTACTCTGTGTATCAGTAGCTCTATGTACCGGTGACTCCTTCTATTGGTAGCTTGTTTGTTCTAGCACACTTTCTTGTATCGGTAGCTTGGTGTATCAGTGACTGTCTGTATCAGTGAACTTTGTATCGATAGCTTGTGCATACCGGTATCTTCGTTCTGTACCAGTGAAGTGTATATCAGTAGACTTATGCATACCAATAGACTTGTTCTATCAGTAGCTCAACTCCTATCGGTAGCTGTCTGTATCGGTAGACTTGATCTATTAGTGACATGTGCTTACTGATGGACTTATACATACCAGTAGATCTACATATAGGTAACTATGTCTATTGGTAGACTATGCACCGGTAGATCTATTTGTCTGTATCAGTAGCTATAAGCATATCAGTGACATAACACTTATCTGTTTTATGCAAAACATATCCGATTGAGTTATAATAATTTCAAAAGTCATATAAACATAGATAAACATTGATTAAAATACTTCAAAGACTATTTTAATATTATTATCAAATAGAATGTCATAGATTGAAAGAATTAATATATAGATAAAAATTATTTGGGATTATCAAAGTATGTAAAATCATAATTGGGATTATCAAAACAGGTGAGGTCAACAATGATATTCTCTCATTAGGACCTAACACACCCAATGATTGGTGTCAAGCATCCCGGACCCTACCGGCATAAAGATCATGCTTCCATGGAAGAATAGAAAAGATTATCACAACCAAGTGCCAACATGAATCACCAAGATCCACCGATTCCCAACTCACAGGAACATATTCCACGGAATCTACCAAAATTCATCAGTAATGACGGTCACAAACACAAACAACCAATGATGCACTCCCCACCATATGTCTTACCTTGTATTATTCCAAGTGAAAAACCTCAATAGGTTTCAACATTGCACACCTATCACTCATCATGATACTTGCTCATCTCATCCCATGAAACCTATCTATGGTCAATTCTATATTGATCATGCCACCGTATCTCAATATAATTTTGATGTCTCCTATACCATGGAGGGATATTCTTCATTAATCAAAAATATTGGTCAACCAATCTTGCAAGATTTTTATCAAAACCATTAACCCATGACCTGCACAGGGTTGAACACCAATTTACAATTTAATGACACTGCACATACTTAGCATGTGCTGCAAAATTTCATTCAAATCTATCACGTGTATGGTACTATGCCACCCAATTGTATAACTCTACTCATGATCTTATTATTCATTTGTTAACAAAACTAGGATCACATGCCTAAACTACTTACCATGCTACACCCACATGTCAATCTCATCAATCTAGAAGCGCCCTTGATGCTCCTATTCAAATTCAGGAATCCCACTATGCCAAGGTCTATCATATGATGACCCATCACCCTAGGTGTCGCTCTAAAATCACAACCATCCATCCACACTCACTTTGCACTTCCAAAAGTGCATTCTAAACCATTAGGTTTAGGTAATCGACTGGTCCTTCCCTCAAAAGAAAACCTAGATACTAGAAGCACCATCACTCAAAGTGTTATATCTCAAAAGAACAAGGTATATCCATACCTATATCACATACCTGATAGCACCTCACATTCACTAATCTCATACCTTGAAGCACATTTTAGTTTTTCCCAACTCTAAGGACATCATGAACCTAGGATAATCTATGTCTCAGGATAACCACATACACATCACATCCCATTTCAATGATATATATGCCACGCCTATATCCTGAATTATATCCAAAACCACTAAGATCTCTCATAAATAGATCACATATCATATAATTCATAACTCACAGGGCAACATTTCTACTCTATTCTCATATATCATATGGCATATCACATGCGAAAACACCCACTCTAGGTTCTCACACATACGTATACCCATATCCAGCATGACATGATAACTCATCCACCTACTCGGGAACTGATTATCATCGGGCATCCGCATACAAGAATGCCCCTAAAGAATCACAATCTCAAGTTTATTCTCATTGGGCCTCCACATATAGGATTCACCCTTATAGGATCACAATATTATCCAGGTACACACACATATATAAAGACATCACCCTTCCAAGATGTATGTTGAATAATCATAGTCATATGGTTCGTGCATTTATAATTACACCAAGAACCTATATGGGAATACACTATATAAATTTTTGTTTACATTTTAAATAATTGAACCTAATTTTTCACTTTTTCCCAAACCATTTCTAGAATAATTTATAAGGGGTCCATCACTAAGGTATCAAATGAATATATCTACCAAACAAGGGTCACTACACATCCTGTACACTGAGGGATTGCATAGTCTTCATTATAGAGTATATCACAGTAAATACAAATGACATTCCATCATAAGGAAAATATATTGTGTTCCACCTGATTAATGTTTCATCACAAATTTATATGAGAAAACACCATATAATTTGTTACTAGCACTTTAAATAGGAAAACCTTGTATCATAAGTGATAAAAATCACACACGGGCATGAAAATGTCATGTGAATCCTATGTGCCAAATATGATGCATGAACATCAGCCTCTCTCCAAAAATTCAAGGTATAAAAAACATAATAAACCCTAAATAATAAAATCCAAACCTCATGTGTGTTACACTAGGTGAAAACCATACAATTGTAACATTGAAATCCAAAATAGTAATCTTATACCCCTAGAAATTTGGATGGATGTCCTATTAGAAAAGGTGTTCTCAACACACTAATATGATATCCATCACAAGCCCTAAAACATTCCTATATCACTTGTCTATCATATCCCAAATAGTAAGACAAAAAAAGACCCTTTGATACCACTTTATAACTTCCTCTCTTGGACCATGGCCATTAAATGATTCTTGAACTAGAAGAGTCACTAATTGACCCCATGCATGCTTTCCCATATGTCAGAGATTTCTAACTGGCAGCAGGGGTCTAGGGTAGTACCATGGAGATACTATATGTAATGACCCGAAAATTTTAATATTTTTTCCCTAATTTTGTGTGTTATTTTATTTTATACTCAACAAAACTATTTCATTTAATGGAATGAGTATAATTAAAATGATACCGTTGGTTTTGAACTGTTATATGACCATTGGTCAATATGACCATTGGAAACTAAACTCTTAATGTTATGATTATTGTCTATAAATACAAGTGATCTTGGTTAATGAATACAAAAAGAAGATTTGATAGCCTCATCCAGTAGTCTCGAGCCAATCGAAGCCCGTCTGATGGAACTTGGGAAGGAGGTAGCACCATTGGGATTTGCTCTGGACCAAACCCAATCCAAACTTCATTGTGTGAAGCGAGAACAAAATAGCCTATGGGATAGGTTTAAGCTGATAGAAATCACCACTCGGACAATGTTGGCCGAGCCACCCCCATATTTTATCACCTTATCACACCATACACTTAGGTCATATGCTGTTGTTATAAGGGGCTATGTAACGAGACCATAACTGCTTTATGTAATCCTTTGAGATAAATAAAATTGTGATTTCTTATTATGGTAAAGTTTGTGAATTTCAAATGTCCAAATAAATATAGGATGTATATTATTGATGAATTTAAAAAAAGGATATTTTAAAATATTTATTTAAAAATTAAATAATTAATAATGTGTAATGATTTTCAAAAAATTATCTTCTACAGTAGTGTTTAATAATAAATTTAGAGTCTAATAAGATCAACTTATTTTTTGGTGAATAGTAAATTATGAATAGTGATTTTACGCTTATGAATAGTAATGTGAACAAATGGATTATTAACCGCACTTAAGAAAGTATTAATATAATTTATGCACCTTGATTAGGTAATGTGATTCAATAAAATAAGTAAATAACTGTTTCAGAAATTATTAGTTAAGTATTAGTTTTTTTAGGTGAATGGTGTTTTTATTTAAAAATTAAATTAAAAATATTTAGAAAATTATTTTTATAAAATAGAGTTCATTTTTAAATTCGGAACATCGATATTAGGTTAAGGTGAATTTTTGGGATTTTTCTGAAAAAGTTGAATTTTCAGTGAATAGTGAAAATACAGTTTTGAGTTTCTAGTGTTTAATGACATCATTAAGGATGTAAGAATTATGTAATAATTCTAGTAGACTTATGAATAGTAATATATGCTATTACGTGTCCTAATTTTCCGATACCATGGGAAAATACCATGGTAAAGCCCATGGTTTTTCCAATACCACCAATGAGGTGTCCCTAGAAATTAATGCTTTGTTCCCTCACTTCTCCTATAAATACCAAGACATTACCTCATCCATTTCATTAAAAAATCCTACTCAACGAAGTTATGGTCTCTTTACCTCCCAAGGAGTCCTCCCATAGTTCCCTCAAGCCTCCCAAGGTCCTGATCTTCAAGCGTTCGAAGTTACTTTTCAAGGTAAGGGATCATTTCACCCTCCTCTTCTAAGTCATGACTTCCTTTATGTTGTGTCTTCTAGTTTCCATATCTTTTTGTTGAGGATATGTTCTAATATGTTCTCATTACTTTAAATTTCATGTCTAATTGTTGATATACCCTTTCCACTCTCCTCAATTTGCTTTCTAAATTTTTAAGTGACGCCGTTAGGCTGCCGAATTTCTTATAAAAGATATTGCATCTTCTCTTTCCTTTCAAATTTCCTTTTCTTGTGGTATGTCATTCAAATATCCATACCATTTTCTTATCTCCATGTTATTATGTATTTATATTTTAATATGAGTTATTTATGAGTGGGATACCCTTGTACCCTCTCTTTTTTATTATTTTCTAAAACCATGTTATGTAGTCGTTATGCTGCAGAAATTTCGTCTCAAAATTTCTCTCTCTTTCTCTCAAGAAGTTATCTTGTTTTATTTATGTGAATACTCAGACCTATTTCATTTCTATTGGTGTTCATAAATACAAAAAAAAGATATATTTTATTCTGTAATTTACATACATATAACTCTCACTCCCTTTCCATGGGTTATAAATGACATAATGATCTTATTTTAAGTAATTTTTAAAACGTTGTGATTTTGAAATGAAACCCATTTTGTTTTATTCTATATGGTTTATTTATGAAATGTTTTATTATTAGATATGTGTATCACATGAAATTAAAGAAATATTAAGGGTGTTCCCTGATAGCGCTCCAATGCATTGGGTAAATAATTAATCTCTAAAGATGACAAGTTTCGTGATACCTCGGTGAATAACCTTGGTAATTTTTATGACACCTTGGGGATGAACCTTGGTGATATGTTCATGAATATCTAAATGAAATGTTTTATCCTCATATTAAAGTATGTTTCATGTTATTTTCATTATGATATTAATATACATCCATTGCTCATGTCTTTATGTTTTTATTCAAGTTCTTATTGATATCACAAGTAAATTGATTCCTTGTTTACCCTTACTGGGAATTTTGCTCACCCTTTACTTTGACGTATGTTTCCAAGATTTGAGATGATGTAATTGTACATAATATAAACATATGATTAAGCCTTAAAATTTAATTAGAATAAATTTTTATGTAATTTTCATGTTTTATGTCCCTGATTTCCAAGACACTAGACTTTAATGATCCTCTGTTTGTAAAATGTAATGAAAAGTTATGTAATAAAAAGGTGGGATGCCATAGTTGGTATTAAAAGATAGTTTAGTTATTTATGGAATTTAGACTATGAAAAAATTAGGAAGAAACCTATAAAAAAGTTTAAATATAGGAAAACTTCTTGTTATTTTGGTAAGTATTGAGTAAGTGGTTTATCAAACAAATACATCCATGTCTGGATACGAGAAGGTAGAGGTGGCTCTGGCACATATGTACATAGGGGTAAAACCCAAAAACAACACTTCGAGCTAGACTCGAATGGGAACTGGTGCACAACAAGGGGCCTTCCTTCACTCTTGGTTACGACTTTCCTGGGGGATATTTTTGGTTAATCAGAATCTTTTTATGAATCATTATGAAGGAATTATAGAGAAATGTAATTGTATAAGCCTGAGGTTTTAGTACATAAAATCCTTTATAGTTAAAAGATTCGTAAATGAAATAAGTTTATCACTAAGGATTTATTATTTTAGAAAATGGAGTGCAATAGGAGGAACCATGAAAATGGTGACCGCAATGGACCATGTGTTGGCGTCCCTCTGATGGAAGCCGAAATGGAAACATTCATGCGAATGATGAACCAACTGACTCAAGTTATGGGAAATAACTTGAATCAAGCATAGAGTCCAATCTCACCATGAAGGGAACAACATTATGTTGAGTCATTTATACATCAAAGACCAACATCCTTCAGTGGATAAACTGACCCATTGATTGGTGAGCAGTGGATCAGCTCCATCGAGAAGATATTTTCCATGCTCCGCTGTTCAGAGCAAGAGAAGGTCACCCTGGTTGTCTATCACTTAGAAGGAGAAGCTGATCAGTGGTGTGAACTGATCAAAAACACAAGGAAAAGAGTGGACGTTGAATCTATTTAGTGGGAAGAGTTCAGAGGGACCTTTTTCAGTAAGTATTTCCCTCATTCAATGAGAACAAGAATGGAAAAGGAGTTTCTCAAGCTGAAGCCGAAGGAGAACGAATCTGTCAGGAGATATGAGATGAACTTCACCCGACTTTCATGATATAACTCTAGCTTTGTCATGGATCCAAATGGTAAGGTTGATAGATTCTTCGATTGACTGAGACCTCATCTAAGGAAGAATCTAGCCAACTGATACTATGATAGCTATGAGGAGATAATGCGGAGTGTGATGAAAGTCGAGATAGAGTTTGGTGAGATGCAGTGGTCTCATAAATCAAATGACAATAAGAGATCGTTGAAGCCAGGATTAGGGAGGAACTTCAATCAAGGAAGAGTAGGAAAGAAAGTATAACTTCCCACGTGTAATAAATGTGGGAAGAAGCATTCAGGGAACTTCCTACTCAGGGGTGGGAAGTGCTACAAGTGTGGTAGAGATGGCCACATTGTGAGGAATTGTCATAGTGAGGTGAAACCTAAACTTCAAAACACTAATGACAAGGGGAATATGGTGAAGGCCCTACCTGTTTTATAGTGCTTTAAGTGTGGACAACTTGGGCACCTTGTCAATCACTATCCAAATCCGAGGGCAGTGGAGGGGAACCACCATCAGCCTCAAAAAAGGACAAGGGAGCAAGGCCATGTTTTTGCTATCACGACATCTAAAGTTGAAGCTTCGAATGATTTGGTATAAGGTACTCTTGTTGTCCTCTCAAAGATAGCAATTACTTTGTTTGATTATGGTTCTACGCATTCCTTTATATCCTCCAAGTTTGCAAAGAATTTAAAATCAACCCCCAATTTTCTAAAAGTAGAGTTATTAGTCAAGACTCCTGGTGGGACTATCCAAGCATCGTCAGTGTTTAGAAACTCTAGTATTTAATTTAGTGAGCAAAATCTTATCACAAATCTAGTAGTCATTATCATGCTGGAATTCGATATTATACTAGGTATGGCCTGTCTCTCAAAGTATAATTCTAAGATCAATTGCAGAAGCAAGGAAATATCAGAAGTCTTGAATGGAAAACCTACAGTTATCTTCCAAGGAGAGATATCTCAACCTGATCTTTGTCTAGAAGAACCACCTATATCCTTCTTTATGGAGTTGATCAGTGAGTAAGAAGAAGGATATGGGAGTTTAAGGATACAAAATGTCCCCATCATCCAGTAATACGTTGACGTATTTCCTAAGAAGTTACCCGGACCTCCCCCAGAAAGAGTGTTAGAGTTCTCCATTGAACTTGTACCTAGATCTCATCTGATATCAAAGACCCTATATAGGATGGAAAATGTGGAGCTGGAGGAATTAAATAAACAACTCCAAGATCTTTTGGAGAAGGAGTCTATCCAACCGAGTGTGTCTCCTTAGGGAGCACCAGTTCTCTTTTTGAAGAAGAAATATGGATCGATGCGGCTATGCATTGATTATAGAGAACTGAATGGGATCACACTGAAGAACAAATACCCTCTTCCAAGAATTGATGGCTTATTTGACCAACTTCATGGGACTCATTTCTTCTCTAAGATTGATCTTCATTCTGATTATCATCAATTGAGGGTGAAGAAATAAGATATTTCAAAAAACCGCCTTTCGATCAAGATATGGGCATTATGAGTTTGTTGTTATGCCCTTAGGACTGACTAATGTACCTACTATTTTTATGGATTTGATGAATAGAGTCTTTAAGGACTACCTTGATAACTTTGTGGTAGTTTTTATTGATGATATTATGATATATTCCAAAATTCATGAGGTGCATGAGGATCATCTAAGGGCTATTTTACAAACTCTACAAAAGGAGAGGATTTTTGGGAAGTTCAGTAAATGTGAATTATGGTTACAAAAAGTTGCTTTATTAGGAAACATTGTTACCAATGAAGGAATCACAGTTGAACCTAAAAAAACAAAATTTGTAGAGGAGTGGCCTCTGCCTACAAAAATAACTGAGATTCAAAGTTTTCTTGGATTAGCTGGATATTATATGAGGTTTCTGGAGAACTTTTCATGAATTTATAATTCATTAACCAAGTTAACTCGAAAAGGGGCCAAGTTAATCTGGACAAAAGAGTGTGAGGAAAGTTTCCAAGAGCTGAAGAATAGATTGGTTACTGCACCCATGTTAACTCTTCCCTCAAGTTGAGAAGGATTTGTTATTTTTAGCGATGCATCTATGAAACAGATTGGGTCCATCCTCATGAAAAATGACAATATCATTACTTATGAATCTCGACAGTTGAATACTCATGAGCAGAATTATCCTACGCATGATATGGAGCTAGTTGCGGTCATTTTTTCTTTGAAGATATGGAGGCACTATCTTTATGGGGAGGAATGTGATATATACATAGACCATCAAAGTTTAAAGTATATTTTCACACAAAAGGAATTAAACATGAGAAAAAGGAGATGGTTGGAACTTTTTAAAGACTATGATTTTTCAATTCATTATCATCCTGGAAGAGAAAACAATGTTGTTGATGCATTAAGAAGGAAAGACCCAGTTGTTCTTTCCATGACAATAATTCAAAGAGATCCTTTGATCAAGGACCTAGTAAATATGGACTTGGGAATTATAAGGGAAGGTACATCATCAACCCTAACCCAAATTATTTATCAACTATCATTACTAGATAAGATCAAGAAATCTCAGAAAGAATATCCTTCGTTATAGAATAAGTTTGAGGTTGTTAAGGATGGAAAGTTTCTTGAGTTCAATATTGATCAATAAGGTGTACTGAAATTTCATACAAGACTATGTGTTCCATCTATTCTGGAAATAAAGAAGGATCTTATGGATGGAGCTCATAGCTATACTTTCTCTATACATCCTGGAGCACAAAAATTTATAGGGACCTTCGTGATCATTTTTGGTGGGATAATATGAAAAGGGTGATTTATGACTACACTTCAAGGTGCCTAGTATGTCAGAAAGTGAAGGCGGAGTGACAACTTCCTAAAAGGGTATTGAAACCACCACCCATTCTAGCATGAAAGTGGGACAATATCACTATGGTCTTTGTCACTAGTCTTCCGAGAACTTCCAAAGGAAACAATGCGATATGGGTTATTATGGACCGTCTTACCAAGACTGCCCATTTTATCTCTATCTGGGAGATTTATCTCTTGATCAACTTTCTAGGATTTACGTGAAGGAAGTGGTAAGGATACATGGAGTTCCACTCTCTATCGTATCTGATCGTGATCCAAGGTTCACACCAAAATTCTGGAGAAGTCTCTAACATACTCTGAGCACTGAATTGAATTTCAGTATGGACTATCACCCCCAAACTGATGGCCAATCTGAAAGGAATATTCAAACACTCGAGGAAATTCTGAGAACATGCTCAATGGAATTTAAAGGTGGATGGGATCAACATCTCCCTTTAGTTGAGTTCTCTTACAACAACAGCTTCCACTTGAGCATTCAAATGGCACCCTATAAATCTCTATATGGGAAATGATGTAGAACACCTACTTGTTGGGATGAAGCTAGTGATAGAAAGCTTCATGGTCCTGATCTTTTTCAAGAGATGACAGAAAAGGTTCATGCCATCCAACAACACATTAAGTCTACTCAGAGTCGTCAAAAGAGCTATACCAAAAACTGTCGAAGGGACTTGGAGTTTGATGTCGGTGACAAGGTCTTTCTTTGAATATCACCTTGGGAGAGAGTCATGAGGTTTGGGAAGAAAGGGAAGCTCATCCCTAGGTACATTGGCCCCTATGAAATCCTTGATCATGTGGGAGCAATGGCCTATCGGCTTGCACTTCCTCCAAATCTTGCACAAGTTCATGATGTCTTCCATGTATCCCTCTTGAGGAAGTACATACATGAACCTTCACATGTACTGAACCCAGAGGCGGTACAACTGGAACATGACCTCTGTTATGAGGAGCAGCTGGTGTAGATCTTGGATCATAGAGACAAGGTTCTACGTAATAAGACTATCCACCTTGTTAAGGTGTTGTGGAGGAACCACAAATATGAAGAATCCATGTGGGAACCAGAGGATTCTATGAGGCATAAGTACCCACACCTTTTATCTTTTGAGGGTACGAGTTAAAAATTTTGGGGAAAAAAATTCATAAGGGGGAAGAATGTAACAAACTTAACTTTTTAATAATTTTTTTGTTTCACAATATTGTGATTTATTTTATTTTATACTCAACAGAACTATTTCATTTAACGAAATGAGTATAATTAAAATGAGACTGTTGGGTTTCGACTGTTATATGACCATTGTTCAGTATGACCATTGGAAACTAAACTCTTAATGTTGCGATTATTGTCTATAAATGCAAGTGATCTTGGTTAATTAATATAGAATGAAGATTTGATGAACTCATCCAGTAGTCTCGAGCCGATTGAATCCCATCTGACGGAACTTGGGAAGGAGGTAGCACCACTGGGAGTTTCTCTGAACCAAACCCAAGCATAACATCATCATGTAAAGATAGAACAGAATCGCCTATAGGAGAAGTTCAAGCTGATAGAAATCACCACTCGGGCAATGTTGGCCGAGTCGCCCCCAGATTCTATCACCTTAGCACACCTTACACTTAGGTCCTATGCTAGTGTTATAAGGGGCTATGTAACAAGACCTTAGCTTCTTTATTGAATCCTTTGAGATAAATAAAATTGTGATTTCTTATTACGGTAATTTTTGTGAATTTAAAATGTCTGGATAAATATAGAATGTATATTATTGATGAATTAAAAAAAGGATATTTTAAAATATTTATGTAAACCTTAAATAATTAATAATGTGTAATTATTTAAAAAAAATGGTCTTCTATAGTTGTGTTCAGTTTTAAATTTAGAGTCTAATAAGATCAACTCAATTTTTGGTGAATAGTAAATTATGAATAGTGATTTTATGCTTATGAATAGTATTTTGACCAAATGGATTAGTAACCTCACTTAAGAAAGTATTAATATAATTTAGGCACCTTGATTAGGTAATGTGATTCAATAAAATAAGTAAATAAAAGTTTCATAAATTATTAGTTAAGTATTAGTTTTTTTTTCAAGTGAATAGTTTTTTTATTTAAAAAATAAATTAAAAATATTTAGAAAATTATTTTTATAAAATGGAGTTCATTTTTGAATTCAGAGCATCGATATTAGGTTAAGGTGAATTTTTTGGATTTTTCTGAAAAAAATTGAAGATTGACTTGAGATCCAGATACCATCAAATATTAGGTTAATGTGAAGATTGACTTGAGATCCGGATACCATCAAATGAAGGTGAAGAAGGATGACATCCTGAAAACAGCCTTTCGTACTAGATATGGGCATTATGAATTTGTTTTTATTCCATTTGGGTTAACTAATGCACCAACTGTATTCATGAATCTTATGAATAGAATATTTCATGAGTTCTTGGATAAGTTTGTGGTTGTGTTTATTGATTACATTATAGTATTTTCTAAAAATAAAGAGGACCATAAAAAACATCTAAGGGTTGTTTCACAAACTTTAAAAGAAAAGAAACTGTATCGAAAATTCATCAAGTGTGATTTTTGGTTGCAATAGATTTCTTTTCTTGGGAAAATTTTAAATAAGGATGGAATAACAGTTGATCCAGACAAAACAAGAGTGGTTGATGAATGGAAAAGACCCACAAATGTTATAGAGATTTGTATTTTTCTTGGATTATTAGGTTATTACCAATGGTTTGTTAAGAACTTTGCACGGTTATCTAGCCGGATAACTAAGTTAACACAAAAGGGGTTAAATTTATTTGGACATAAGAATGTGTTGTTTTGTTTTCAGGAACTAAATAAGGTGGTTGATGCCTTGAGTTGAAATTATCATGCATCATTAATCATGTTATGTTTGGAACATGATCCCTTGATTAATGATTTGATGAATTTTGGATTAGAAGTTGTTGGTGCAGGAAATACCTCTATTTTGTCTTAGGTTTCATTATAGTCATCGTTATTAGACAGAATTAAGCAAGCATAGAAGGAATACCTTGAGCTATAGAAAAAGGTAAAATTGGTTAAAATGGGTAAGTTTCTAGAATTTAACCTTGGTAAAGATTTTGTTTTAAGATTTGGTAAAAGGTTGTGTGTGCCTTCTGATTCCTAGATGAAGAAAGAATTTTTGTGTGAAGCTCATAGTTCTCCATTTTTGAGTTCATCCTGGCAGTACTAAGATGTAGAGACCTTCGAGTATATTTTTGGTGGGATGGAATGAAAAGAGATATTGCTGATTTTACCATGAAATGATTGACATGTCAATAGGTTAAAGCAGAGTGGAAGTTAACAAAGGGGATGCTTCATCCTTTTCCAGTGCCAGAGTGGAAGTGGGAGAATGTATCCATGGACATTATGGTGGGACTACCTAAGACATCTCAAGGTAAAAATGCAATTTGGGTTATTGTTGATCGGCTGACAAAATTTTCACATTTTATTTCTATTCGAGATACAATGTTTTTGGATCAACTTTCTCGACTGTACCTCAAATAGATTTTCAGGATACATGGAGTTCCTATTTCCATTGTATCTGACTGGGATCCCAGGTTCACTTCTAACTTTTGGAAGGTACTTTGGAAGTCATTGAGCACAAAATTAAATTTCAGTATAGATTTTCATCCTTCATCAGATGGCTAGTCTGAATGAATGATTCAGACTTTGGGGGATATATTTCGAGCCTGTTCAATTTACTACCAGGTAATTTAGGATCAACATCTTTCTTTATTTGAGTTTTATTATAATAACAATTTTCATTCCAGTATTCAGATGGCACATTTTGAGGATTTGTATGGTAAGAAACGTTGGACTCTAGAGTTTTGGGATGAAGTTGGTGAAAGAAAGTTGATGGGGCCAGAATTAGTAGAAGAAGTGGCTAAGAAAGTGAAGATGATCCAACAGTACATGAGGAAAACTCAGATCGGGCATAAAAGTTATGTAGATAACAGAAGGAAAGACTTCTCTTTCAAGGTAGGTGACCATGTTTTCCTTAAAATATCTCCTTGTAAAATTCTGATGCCTTTCGGTAAAAAAGGGAATCTAAGTTTGTGGTTCATCGGTCCCTTTGAAATCTTGGAGAAATTTGGAACAATTTCATACTAAGTAGCTTCGCCTCCGAGTTTGTCTCAGGTACACAATGTTTTTAATGTTTCGATGTTGAGGAAGTATGTGCCAAATTCATCACATGTCTTGAGTCCAGAAGCAGTTTAGCTGGAAGAGAACCTTTCTTATGAAGAGAAACTAGTTCGGATCCTTGATCGAAGGGAACCGATATTGCAGAATAGGGTAATCCACTAGGTAAAGGTTTTTTGGAGAAACCACACGGTAGAAGAAGCAAATTGGGAGTCTGAAACTGCTATGAGGGAAAAGTACCCTCACTTATTTAATAAGTAAATAAAATTGTGAGGATGCAATTTTCAGATGGTAGGGAAAATGTAACACCCTAAGGTTTTCTAAAAATAAATTGAATGCATGAAACTTTGTTTTAAGTAGATAATTATAACTATCCATTAAACATAATTTTACTACTTCTATGTTTTGAATTTTGAAAAATGTCCATCTGAAATTGTGTTCAGTATGTCATTTGGAGTCTAATGGAACCAACTTGTTTTTTAGTGAATAGTAACATACCATTATGAATAGTAATATGAATAGTAATATGACCCAAATAAATAGTAAATTGTTTTATTATTTTATTTTCTTAAGGCTTTAAGATAATGACATTTTGGTTAATTTTTCAATGTGATATAAGAGCACTTATAGTTTTTCAATTATTAATTTTTGAATTAAGTAAAAATTTATTTAAAAATTAAATTAATAATATTTATAAAATTATTTTCAAAAAATTGAATTCATTTTTGAATTCTACATGTCGAAAAATGGTAAGGGTAAATTTTTGGGATTTTTCTGAAACAGTTGATTTTTCAGTGAATAATAAAAAATACAGTTTGAGTTTCGGTGTGTTAATGACATCATTAATGATATAATAATGGTGTAATAAATCTTGTTGACTTGTGTACAGTAAAATAAGTTATGAGTTGTCCCATGTGTCTAATACCATGGACAAGCCCATGGTTTTGCAAATACCACTAATGAGGTGTCCCTTAGAAATTATTAAAATATTCCCTCACTTTTGCTATAAATACCAATCCATTCCTTCATTAAATTAATTCCAAATCCTTAATAAACAAATATATGGCCTCCTAATCTCCCTATTATTCCACCCAAGGTTTCCTCAAGCCCCCAAGTTCCCGACCTTCAAGTTCTAGGTGTTACTCTACAAGGTAAGAGAATTCTCAACTTCATTTCTTTTTTCCCATTCAAGTTCTCTTTTATGTGGTATAACTTTAAAGTTTGCATACCATGTTATTATTTACTTTTTATTATTTCTATATTATATATTATGATTCCTTTCTAGATGGGTTACCCTTGTCCCCTCTCTTTTTAATGTTTTCTAAAACCCTGTTGCATAGCCGTTAGGCTGCCGAATTTTTGTAAAGGATTTCTCAACTATTCTTTTATTTTCAGTTCTTTTCTATTCTTATTATTTCATTATCTCCTCTTATCCAAGAAGAATTAAGGATACATAAATATTTTATATTTTTTATGTTCTCATGTTCATGGAAAATTCATCATAATTCTTCCTCTCCTCTCCCACTTATTCAAGGAATTAAAAACATTGTTCGTGATGTGTCGAATTACCGACATCGTGGACGATGTGATTTCAATTTTCTTTAATTACTTCAAGGATGGTCATGAAAACATTATTATGGTTGAACTGGGTTATAATATATTTATTATGTCTCATCCATAGTTCTGGAATTCTATTGTACACATGGTTTTAATTTATAAAACAAAATGAGGTCGTTATTATCAAAGAACCACTAAAATGATCTAAATGAACATCATTAACATTTCAACTTATGAATCATCCTCATGTAAGAATTAAAAATGATAAATGGTATAATTTATTGTTCTGGAAATATTTATATACTAGTGAATTCCAATTATGACATTTCAATTCCAATCGAAAAGAACAACCATCGTGAACCAATCATGGAAATCATGTCAAGAACTCTCCCAAAAACAGTGCAAGGAACAAAATACTAACAATTAAAGGGTGAAATGATTTAATGAAATTATCATATAAGGTATTATAAAGATGGATATTTTTATGTAAGGTAATTCTTAAGGGAATTCTTAACCCGAATTCCATTCTTCGGGTTAACCTTCTACTTCATTTTTTATGTGGTATTAAAATTGTTTGTGGGATTGGTTTTGTTTATATTATTTTTAATTATATCCATTTACTTTTTATATACATATTCCATCCACTCTATTAAGTATCGCTTCAATTATATGATTTATGTAAGGGGATTTTCTTTTAAAATCCTCTTTTAAAATTATGTTTTACAGAATTTCAAAGGAAATGCTTTTATGCTGTTATTCATGTTGTATGATTATGTTATGGATATTTTAAATTTTTTTTGATTAATTTTGGGACCTATATTTCCCTCCAATGAATTGGGTATGTGTAAGTTGGTGGTCGGACATATAGTTACTCCATGTGTAACTATGATGGTTACACAAATTGTAAGGTAGCCTTGAGGGTTACAAATTATAAGGTAGTCTTGAGGGTTACAATATTATGTAAGTAATGACCCAAGATACATTTATTTATATATTTATGTTCTTATTTATTGTGTTAATCTTTTGGAAATCCCATTCTTCACAAAGTAAATATATATGAGAGACGAGTATGTCTTTTGAAAATTTTTTCATACGTTACAAGTATTCATGGACTAATGTGCTCTTTCCTTCTTTTACATCCCTTACTGAGATTTTTGTGCTCATCCCGAGTTTTTTTAAATGATTTTCATAGGTCATAAGGATTTTTAAGACAAATAAGTAATCCAAGTTAAATGTTTGAATAATTGTCAAAGAAATCATGTTTTAAGCTTTAATGTTTTATATGTTGAAAATATGGAAACTATTTTTATGGTATCCACTCAGTAACAATATGTAATGTTATGAATGTATTATGTACCAATTCTCTAAATTTATAAACTTTATAAGATCATAAATGTAAAAGGAATTTATTTCTTGACTAAAATCAAGATTATGTAATGTAATAAGGTTGGGTCCTTATAATACCCCCATATTAGAGTTTGCAGTAAAAGATAAAAATAACCAAGCATCATCCATATCAATAACTATCAGATCATATTATAAAAAATAAAGCATCCCAATTAATATTAATTTTAATGTAGAAGGATTCGGTCATACAATAATGATGGCCCACTGGGCTGATTACATATATGAATGAATGAATGAATGAATATATAGGAGGAACTACTACTACCCCCAAGCCTCCCCTCATCCTGACCTCCAATCACGTTCATGTTATCCTACTCTATCAAGCTACTTCGAGCCTCTTCCCAACCCGAACCTACAAAAAATGAAGTTTTCTAAGGTACCTAAGTTCCATGGCTGCCTGAGCTTGGTGTCAGTATAACTTAGTAGGGAACCACCAACACGGTCCCATAGATAACCAGTAAATTAAATGTATGTGCATGTGACATGATCAATTCAATAAATAAATAATAAAAGTTATAAATGTAAATAAATAAAAAAATTGATCCTCAAGTTCTACCATGACACTCGTTATCGACCTAAATCTGCTTCATCTAGTTCCATAGTGTCTTTAAGAACATCATAAAACTATTCCAACCAATATAAGGCTAAAATGATAACCTCAAGGAGGTCATCTTGGGTTGTCCAAAGTATATGGAATAATATCGACCTCTAGGAGGTAATCCTAGGTGGTCAAGTAGTCATCCAGAGTTATCATCAAATCCTAGGGGGTGACCCTAAGTAGTCACAATAGTCATAAAGTGTCATCGCCAACTCTTAGGGGGTAACCCTAGGACATCAAAAGTATCAGGCGTCAGCATGGACCCCTAGAAAGAAATACTAGGATATAAATAATATCATATATCACCACTAACCCCTAGGAGATAATAATAGGCTGTTAATAATATCAGGTATCATTTCAAACCCCTAAGAGGTAATCCTAAGCCATTAATAGTATCAGTCATCATCACTAACACATGGGAGGTGATCCTAGGCCATCAATGGTATCTGACTTTATCTTTGACCCCTAGGAGGTAATAATAGGCCATCAATAGTTTGATACATCATCACTGACCCCTAGGAGGAAATCTTAGACCATCAGTAATATCAAGAGTCATCGTTATCCCCTAGAGGGATGAACCTAGGTCATCATAATCCTCAGGCATAATTGTTGACTCCTATGGTGTAACCGTAAGTAGTCATTCATGACATGATCATTTGTTGATTTGGGTTCTAAGGTGACACATGCTATCATCACTACCCATTTATCATATGCACCCTAAATAGGTAATCTTAGGCCATTAATAGTTTCCGGCATCATCACTGACACCTAGGAGGTAATCATAGGCCATAAATGGTATCAAGCTTCATCTCCGACCCCTGGGATGTAATCCTCGGCCATCGATAGTATGAAACATCATTGCTGACACATAGGAGGTAATATTAGGTTGTTAATAATATCAGTAGTCCTCACTAACCCCTAAAGGGATGACCCTAGGTTTTCATAATCATCAGGCATACTTTTAGACTCCTAAGGTGCAACCATAGGTAGTCATTCATGACATGCTCGTTGTCGAATTGGGTTCAAAGGTGACACATGCAATCATCACTACCCATTTCTCATATGCACCCTCACTTGGGTCAATATATCACTAGGGTACCCATTGAGGTCCCCTAGGTCACATCAAGAAAGCACACCCCATATTAGTTCATTAATATCTAAATTAGTCCCTGGGTTGAGCCTAATACTTAGACGGAATCACATCCCATGATACAATTAAAGTCTTATCATTGCCTCATTGGACTCCTGGGCAAACCATGTAGGCACTGGTCTATGGGTATGGAAAACTAACCATCTCAAATTTCTAAGTTGTAACTAAAAAAACACTAATTAGCGATGTTTGTAAACATTTCTATTTACCGACACCTCGTTTACCGATGTTTTTTTTGGAAATGTCGGTAAAAAAACATCAGTAAATGAATGATCATTTACCAATGTTTCCAAAAAAACATTAATACTCATTTCCCCCCAACCCTCTCGGCACACCCTTCACACCACAAACCCCACCCTCCCTTCCACCCTCCAACACTTCACTACACTGCTCGCACCCTCCCAGCACACCCATCACGGCCACGCTAACATGAACCCCACCATCCCCTTCCACCTTCTAGTGCTTCACTACTCGCACCCTTTTAACATGCCTATCAGGGCCACACAGACACAGACCCCACCATACCCTTTCACCCTCTTGTTCTTCACCTGGCTACACGCACTCTCCCAACACACCATTCTTGGTCAAGATACACACAGATGTCCCCCATTCCCCCACATGCCAAGGAGAAACAAATATGCCTCCATTAGAATTTAAACCAACTACCTACATGATTATACCAGAAGACCTGACCAAATCACTGATGCTAATTATAAATATAAAATTGTATTATGTTGTATATATATATATCAGTATTTAAAAAATTAATATATTATATATATAATTTTATATATTAATATATATATATATTAATATATATATGTATGTTTATATTTTATATTTTATGTTTATATATATATATAAGTTTATATTATTATATATATAAGTTTATATTCTATATATATGTTTATATATCTATATATCTATATGTTTATATTTTATATTTTATATTTATATTTATATTATATATATGTGTGTGTATTTATATTATATATATGTATATATGTTTATATATATATATGTGTGTGTGTGTGTAAATATATATGTGTATGTATGCATATATATAATTATAATTATATATATATATATATAATTATCCACATTTTAAAACAATGTTAAAAATGTCATTAAAATAACCATGTTTTCTTTAAAACATGACTAAATTTAAAATATATACATGTTTTTATATATAAATATATGCATATATATATATATGTATATATATGGGTGTGTGTGATTATATATATATATATATATGTTTTTATATATGTGTTTGTGTATAGATATATTGATATATATATATATATATATATGTTTATATATTTGTGTGTGTGTGTGTTTATATATATATATATATAAATATATGTTTATATATATGTGTTTGTTCGCATCGACCAACTATGTATGGGTTTTTTGGGTCATTGTAATTGGCAGGTTATCCCTTAGGGGGGCTATGACCCGCCCACCGGCTTGTGTGGGGTCTGTGTGTGTATTTCTATGTAATTGTACCCTTAATCACCTATAATATATATATGTTTATACATATGTGTATGTGTTTATATATATATATATGTATATCTAAATATATATTTATATCGATGCGAGGAAATGATCTATATAAATATATATATTTTTAGCAACATTTCCTGAAAAATGCCTCCAATTTAGCGACGTTTCTTGAAAAAACATGGCTAAATTAGCGACCTTTTCTGAAAACGTCACTAATTTAGCAATGTTTTCAGAAAACATCCCTAATTTAGCAACGTTTTTAAAAAAGTTTCTAAATTATAGTCTTTTATAGTGCGTCTCTAGTTTCTCTACTCACCCAGCCTATATAAAGTCTCAGTGGGGAAGATAAGCTCACCCCACCCTCATCACAACCATCCCAAGGGCTACAAGGCATCTCATGTGTCTTATATAACCAATCCCTAGGCCATCCATCCCAAATCATCTCTCACCTATACCCAGAGGTCACTGAGGGTTCCTATCACTAGGTCCACTACATTATGTTCATTTAATTTAATTATCACCCCTTGGGGTCCATACATCTCAAGGCACACATTTATATCAAGGCCATTACCATCAGCAACCAAGGCAACCAATCCATTACATAAGGACACTCGTGTCCCTTGGTACATTGTCCAATTTACCAAGGTAATTAATTTTTAATTAAATATGTCCATTTTTTAATTAAAATAATTCATTTAACAAAAGGTTTGATTTCCCTCACTTGTGAGACCACATATCACTGGTATATATCAACTGTGTGAAACCATAGGTCATGCATAAGGACCACCAACATCAATCAAATAGTTATTTTCCCTTTTTAACTTGCAGCCCGACAGCTCCACCCAAGCTCGTCCAAGACCATCCAGCCATCGCCCATCCACACATATCCATAACTCATATCCAAATGACCACATTAAGTAATTATAATTAAATTATAATAAATTACCCAATTACAATTAATCTTCAATAATTTTAATCAATTATACTATTTAATTTAAGCAGGCACAATGCCTAAAAACTCAATGATCTGTAACCGCTCTCCAAATCCTCAATCCATGTAGTGAATACCACTATAAGAACATCTATGAACCTAGGATGTGTCATCCCATTACCTAATTTTATTAATATTAATCAATTCCATAATTAATCCAAATAATAATAATCTCAAAAAAAATTCCTTGAGAGCTCCCTTCACACTATATTCAGAACCAAACACCCATGATAGGTCCATGAAGAACTCCTAACACTATCCCAAGCCAAATTATTAACGCACGATATCAAGTCCATGGTCAAATTAATTTAATTAAATTTGAAAATCTTAGAAAATTCCACATGATGACATATCACATCAAAATGATGTGCAATGGAATGAAAATTCCATCTTGAGATATGTCACACCCCAACCTTAGATATTATTTTATTTTATTCTTTTTTTAATCTTGGATCTTTTAGTTGAGATTCAGGTCGAGTCCTAGTTTGAAAATTTTAAATTTTTTAGTTTTAGGACGGTATTTTGGCCCACACATGGTTTGGGCGCATAGTTTGGGAAACCGTGCAACCCAACCCAGGTAACCATGTGGCTGGTGTTGGTATCAGACAGAAGCTACCACACTATTTGAATATGGTAGGTAAAGCTATGTGGGTTGTCCATGTGGTCATTTCCCTCTTGGACAGTGGCTATCGCATGGTTGGTGCATGGTTTACCAAACCGTGTGGCCAAACCGTGCAAGCCACCGAGTCATTAATAAGTGTAAATTACCACTTTGACCCTCCATGTTTTTTACCCAAAATCAAGTTTCTCCCCACTCCTACAACCTAGGCACACCAAGGTGTCCTCCAAAACCCATCTCCCTTTCCCTCCTTCCTCCATTAAAGGTCCTTGAAGGTCCCTTAGGTGAGTTTAATTTTTAGTCTATTTTCCCCTTCCCTCTCCCATATCTCTAAATTTATGGTATTTTCCTTATGAAATTTCCCTCTTAGTTAAACCCTAGGGGTTAGGGTTTGGGTTTGATTCGATTTCCTTTGGATTTAGGATGTACGGATCATCTGTGGGGCTTGGTTCTCCCTTCCCTTGGAGTTTTATTCCTTCCGCACTCCATTGAGGTAGGTGTTTCCATTATTTTCTTTTTTAGTACAACCCATTGATTCTTGTGTGTTTCCAATTAATTTATAAATATGATCCACACACCTAGTAAATGTTGGTGTTAATTATTGTGGTGTTTTGGCATAGGTGGAAGTTGTTAAAAATAGGTTTCCAAACTGATTTTTGAAATATACCTAAGTATATGTGCACTTAAGGTGTTTTTTGAAATTCCATGTCTTCTTTTAAAATGAAATTGCGTGTTTTAAGAATTTTTTAGCCTTATTTATGTTATGATAATATTTTTGTATTGTGAGTTTTGTATTGTGTGTGTGAATTGGTAATTTTTAAGGCATGACATTTATTTTTGTCTTATTATGTTTGTTGGAAAACATATAAAGTTTCTTTAAAATTAGTTTTTGGAAATGTCATGAATTATTGTGGTGTTCAATTGGATGTGGGAATATCCATGTGTTCTTGGGATGCACACATGGATGGGAAATTCCTATAGTTTAGAGCAGGAAGTTGGTTATTGACTTTGGAGTTGCACCATACGCCGATTGGTGAGTCCAATCTAACTACATCCAAGGATCTCTCTAGGGATGTTTAGGAAATTACCATGGTTTATTATCTATTTTTATTGTTTATATTTAGTTTAATTTGGTTTCTTGTTTGTACTGCTTATTTTTTCAGCACATCCCGGTATTCTCTGCTTGGGTTTTTGGTTTGACAGTTGGTTTCTAAAATGGTATCCTCTTTGGAAATAAAAGGTGTTGTGTTCTATTTTGAAAAGGGAAAGATGCGTTTATTTATTAAAATGAGAAAAAACCTATTTTTATACATGTATTTCAAACTATTGTTTATGGACTGTTTTTGAGAAAGGAAATGTATGGATTTTTTGGTGGTTGCCTACTCAGTGGTTAAGCTCACACCCTACTTGTGTCATTAATTGTTGGTAGACCTGAGATATTTTTTAGGTCTAGGTTCCTTGCACAGTTGCTCATGGACTAGGTTGGTCTCGTGTTTGGTGGTGACCAAGGGGACACACAGAGATCTAGTTGTCATGATCAAGTTGTAGTTGTTTTCAGTTTCAGTTTTTCTTTTTCTCAGCTATATCTTTGTACCTAGATCAGTTTGTGTATTTATTTATGTAATCGGTTGTTAGCTTTTTTTGCTTATTCATTTTCTTTATTTTATCCTTATTTTTGGGATTAAATCATTCCCCTTTGGATTATATTTGATGGTTGACACTAGTTGTCAGCCCGTGGGGATCGAGAGTGCCATTCGAGCCATGTCTCAGACCGATTGGGTGTTGGGTTTGATGGAATACCAGCTTGGTTCATGACAAAATGGTATCAGAGTAGGCCCTTGTTATTTGGGGTTTCAAGTAGATTGGAGACTAGGATTGTTGGGACTCGGGAGTTAAGTGTGGGAAGAGCATTGCAAACTCTTTCTTGTTTTAATCCTCGATTTTCCAGGGGCAGTCTGGGATTTGATACTTTTGTCTTTTTTTTTGGATTGAGTGATAACAATGGAGGCGAGCCAGTGTCATGTTGTGACCTCACATGTAGTAGTGACCCATGTGGATTCTAAGTACACGGTTCAAGGTCATCTTATTTACTATTTTTTACTTGGGGCATGGACCAGAACCATGTCATCAGGTTAGACATGGCCACTAGTACCTCATTCTGGTAGTTTGGTGTAAGTTGTGTTTTTTTGGTTTTAGTTGGAGTGAGTAATATTTTAAAATGAAAACAATTTCTTTCAAATGGTTTTGGAATGGAAAATGGGTTTTAAAAGAGAAAGTGTTTTGTTTTTAAAATTTGGTATATTTTTGGAATTGATAAGGAATTGGAATGGGTGCGACCCTTGCTGTTCCTCATGGACGTTCACATATGTGTGGGTATGTGTGGAAAATACATGTTGGCATGCGTAGATAGAAATAGATGAATATAAATACAATGGTTCATGGGATTCCATGGGTGGGTGATTGAAATTAAACGCTTGTCTTGGTTTTCCATAATAGAATTTGAAAGAGGAAAAGTATTTTAGATATTGGTTTTTTCTTATAATGTGGATTTTGTTTTGTGAAAAGTGGGTTTTGTGTTCAAATAGTGGCCTTGGAAGAAGGTAGTTTTGGAAATTTAAATAAAAAGGGGTGGTTTTTGAGAAGAAAATTTTGAGTTATGCTTCTAATGTTTGATCTAAGAGACAATTTTTTTTCCTGAGATGATCTTTTGATTACAGTTTGGTTGGATATTGATTTTTGGATTTGTTTTCCTTGTGTTATTCAGAATATGCCGCTTAGAAAGGTCCCAACACTTTCTAATGATTCATGCCCAGTTTTTTGTTCTTCTCAAGTGTTGTATGTTTATCATAGTGATTGAGGTTCATTAGAGGTATTGGAGTGTCTTGAGGAAGTTGAGGGTGTCTTCAGATTATTGGGAACTCCTAAATCTGTCAGAGTTCATGTTATCCTGGGTTTTTTTGAGGGTCTAGTTTTGGATGAATGGGATTTGTTTTTCCCACTGTCGATGTAAGTTGGCATGATGTGGGAAGTTTTTAATTCCATATTTGTCTTATGTTTCATACCTTAGGAGGTGAAGATGAAGAATAGGGAAGATATAATGAGAATTCAATAAGACCGATGAATGATGAAGGCCTATGTTGAACATTTGAAGGTACTAGTTTCCTATTATCTGGAAGTGGCATCGTGGGATCTGTTTAAGACTTATCTTTTATTTGGGGGTCTTCATCCAGAGATCAACGAGTGATTCCTCTCCTCCAAGGATATCCATTTTGAGAAGTTGGTGGATGAAGCGTTTTTAGCTGAGTTGGTTTCTAAGAACAAGTAGTTTGAAATCCAGTGTATCTTGTTGTTCATGAAGGTTCCCTATCTGGTGAGGAGTGCATTCCATAGGAACCTGTCTATAAAGAGTCTCCTTTGTTGGTTATAGCTTCTAGTTCATTAGACTTTTCACTTTGTTTCCACTGGCATGGCTGGTTTGGGCATTCAAAGTCATCTTGACACATCCCTCTGAAGACCTTCCATCATTGTGGCCACTTGGGTCATCTGGAGAAGTTATATAGGAATCATTACTCTAAGAAGGATTTTTTATCAGAGGATGCCAGTGCCTGATTGTGAGGCATTCTATGCTTCAATCATCAGGGCTATAGCCTCAAGACTCATAGTGAATCTTGCACACAGTAAGGAGTCGTCAGGGATGTGGAAAACCTTGGCCTAGTTTTTGTCTCATGTGTTGGAGTAGGAACATTTAAAGTTTCCTTTTTTAGTTTTTTTGTTGTTGTAAGTTCATCTTTTCATTGAAAGGGTGTAATGAACTTTCCCTATCATAATCTGATCAATTGAGTCTATTTAAATGTGGATATTTGGACTATTTATTCTTCCTTGAATGTTCTTAGCCCTTATGTAAGTTTTGGTTTTAGCTATGCTCGTTTGGAGATATTTCAGTCTTGTGGAATTGATGGATAGTGGTTCCGTTTCACTGTTTGGTTTGGTTGTCTTCCATGGATTTCCATTATGCTGGGAATTATTGTCTTATGTGGGAGGTTATTGGTTTGGGTTGGGAGTTCCCAGTCATAGTGGGGGCGTGTTTCTCAGTTAATGTGTAAAAGATTGGGTTAGCTCATGTTTTGAGTTCCCAGTTTTCATGGTGATGTTAGTGGAGTTCTTATAGTGGGGAGAACCCTTTTGTGTTCTCCCCTCATTTTGATGCAATGGTTTCTTCCTGATCGGTTGGGTGTGACTTGTGGATTGAACGGTCACCTCAAGGTTTGTGGTTTCTCTCGGTTTTGATGGGGCATGGTTTTGAGTTTTGATTATCTCTTGGTTGGTTGTCTTTATGGGGTAATAAATTATCTATGGTGGGGAGAATTTTGATAACATGACCTTAGATATTCCTTTATTTTATTATTTTCTTGATCTTGGATCTTTTAGTTGTGGGTCAGGTTGAGTTTGGTTTGAAAATTTTAACTTTTTTAGTTTTAGGATGGTATTTTGGACTACACACGGTTTGGACACATGGTTTGGGAAATCGTGTAGCCCAATCCCAGTAACTGTGTGGTAGGTGTTAGTTTTGGATAGAAGCTACCACATAGCTTCCGCACGGTAGGTAAAACCACATGAGCTGGTCGTGCGGTCATTCCCCTCTTGGACAGTGGCTACCACACGGTTGGTGCACGGTTTACCAAACCATGCGGCCAAACCGTGTGAGCTGATTAGTCATTAAAACTTGGAAATTACCACTTTTCCCCTCCATGTTTTTAACCCAAAACTGGGTTTCTTCTCCCTCCTCCAACCAAGGTACAATAGGGTATCCTCCCAAATCCCTCTCCCTTGCTCTCCTTCCTCCATTGAAGGTATTTGAAGGTTCCTAAGGTGAGTTCCTTTGGTTTTTAGTGTATTTTCCCCTCCCCCTCCCTTATTTCTTAATTTATAGGGTTTTCTTTTATGGGGTTTCCCTTTTAGATGAACCCTGGGGGTTAGGGTTTTGGTGTGATGCAATTTCCTTTGGATTTAGGGTGTGTGGATCGTCTGTGGGGCTCGATTCTCTCTTCCCTTGGAGTTTTATTCTATCTACACTCCATTGAGGTAGATGTTTCCATTATTTTCTTTTCTGGTACAACTAATTGATGCTTGTGTGTTTCCAATTAATTTATAAATATTATTTGCACACCTAGGAAGTGTTGGTTTTAATTATTTCAGTGTTTTAGAATAGGTATAATTTGTTAAAGATAGATTTTCAAAGTGATTCTTGAAATATTCCTAAGTATACGTGCACTTAAGGTGTTTTTTGAAATTCCATGTGTTATTTTAAAATTAAATTATGTGTTTTTAGAATTTTTATCCTTATTTATGATATTATAACTTTATTGGATTGTGATTTTGGTATTGTGTGTGTGAATTGGTAATTTTTAAGGCATGACGTTTATTTATGGCTTATTGTGTTGGTTGGAAAACCTGTGGTGTTTCTTTAAAATAGATTTTGGGAAATTACATGGATTCTTGTGGTGTTACATTGGATTTTTGCACATCCATGTGTGTTTGGGATGCACACATGGATGAGAACACAAATGATAATGGCCTTACTTAACTTAAAAACCCGGTTTTCAAAACACTCACCCCTCCTCCTTCTCTTCCTCTTTCAAACTCTTGGTATTTCACTAAACACCTCTTTGTATTAAGTGACTCTAATGTGGTTTTAAATGTTATGTTTGAAATCATAGATCATTTGGTACTTTATAAAGGATTTTTGGTTTCTAAATGGAGTGAAAGCCTGTTTGGTACCTTTAGATAATTTGTATGTTTCAACTTGGTTTTTGAAATGGCATTAGAGGTGGAATTAGATTTAGAAGGAAAATGCTCATTTGGAATTTTTTATATGAAAGTGATGTTTTTTTAATGGTTTAGGATTATTTATGTGATATGTTATGACTTATAGTGTTAAATTCCCGATTGGCACTTTATGTCGTTTTGGAAATGAGATGCTGTTTTTGAAACTGTAATGCCCGATTTGCATCTCAAAATGTTTGATAAATGTTTTATAAGATTATGTGATGTGACGAACCAGTTGGAACTTGTATGTGACTTGTTGTATGTATCACACCCCTATGGATGATTTCCCTATACGAGTTATCATGTAGGTGGTGTCAGTGTTTGGGGTAGGCAAGTGTGGTGGCGGCAGGTAAGTTAAGTCACATGTGCGAGGGCCTCCTACTTACACAATGTACTATTACCATGAGTTTCTTGGGTGTATTTTAGAGGTTCGAGTGATAGTTTCTTATCAACCTCAATTATATAGGTTGGTACCCCTTGTATGTCTTAGAGGCTAGGTGGGTTGTGCTACTGGTGAGGCTAGTTTAGAGCAACCAGTTAGTTATTGACTTTGGATCTGCACCATATGCCGACAGGTGAGTCTGATCTAAGTATTTCTAGGGATCACTCCAGGGATGTTTAGGGAATTCCCATGGTTTATAATCTATTTTTTATTGTCTATATTTTGTTTTATTTGGTTTCTTGTTTGTACTACTTTTTTTTCAGCACAACCTGGTATTGTCTGCTGGGGTTTTTGGTTTGGGATTTGGTTTCTAAAATGGTGGCCTTTTTGAAAATAAAAGGTGTTATGTTCTATTTTGAAAATGAAAAAATTCATTTATTTATTAAAATGAGAAATACCTAATTTTATACATGTATTTCAAACTAGTGTTTATAGATTGTTTTCAAGAAAGGAAATTTATGGATTCTATAGTGGTTGCCTACTGAGTTGTTAAGATCACACCCTACTTGCAGTCTTTTCCTCAAGTTTGGCCACTCCTCGATGGATTGTGGTGTTAAAGAAGCTCCCCTTCCACCTCAAAAAATGAAATGGGTTTCAAAGGGAAAAAATTAACCTTAAAGAGTGCTTTGACATAGTTGTTACTGGACCTTATGGGGTTCAGTCTACTTTTAGGGGGCATAACATTGTTGCTGAGAAGCCTGTCGAGGTTATGACTCATGTTGTGGAAATTATCTAGATTAGACAATATGATATTCACACACATAAGGTTAAGTATTTTTCAGATTTTGTGGATGTTTTTCATGGGTTTCTAGGTGCCACCTCTGATTCCCTCACCAGGGTGGGAAATCAAGTGGAAACTAGTAAATCTCACGATGTTTTCCATGGTGAAGAAAAAAGAACGTCCACTCTGATTTCAAGGATATATCACATGATTCATGGGATTAAGCCTTCCAGATTGAGGAGGATTACTTCAAATCAAGCTCTAAGAAAGGAAAAAAAACCAAGGATTGACCCAGACAGTTTTATCACCCCTAATCCAAAGAAGACTCAGAAACATAGGGACTACTATAATCTTGAGAGAAAAATTGTTACGAGAGATCTAGAGGCATCTAGGACAATGACTGATGCTCTTCCTCCTCATTCTAAGGTTGCTGAAAATTCTAGTTCATCCTCTAGTGAAGATAATTCGAGTGACACTAGTGATTATGATGAATTTGATCCAGCTGTGAGGGATACTTATCAATATAATGAGGAAGTTTCTAAATAACTGAGATCTTGGATGGATGATCAAGACACAATTTTATTCGAAAGATACAAGAATTGTGAAATTACTATAGAGCTCTACCTTCAAATTAGAAAAATAATGTTCATCAAAATGGTAGAGGAATTTAAACTTAATCCTAACTTTAATTTCAGAGACATTTCATGGCAATGACTCTCTCTTTTTCCCATGTTTGAGGATATCATTCTTGGTTTTAAATTCTTTTTAAAGGACCTTCAGTTCAGATAATTGGTTTTGTTCAGTCTTATAATGTTTTTTCTTTTACTATTTCTGTGTGTTTAGAGAGAGGATTCTATTTGACAATTGCTGTTGTTGAAATTTTTCCCTCGATCTTCCACCCAGGCACACGATAGGTGCTTACAAACATTCTAGTTGTTCACATACTTTATATTTCTCACCAACTTCTGAATTTTATTCTCTTGAATACTTTTTGTACATGAATCAGTAATGAAAATTGAACATTTTCTTATGTTGGGTGTGTTTTTAAAATAGCAGTGGGACTTGTTATCCTTTTGGATTCATGCTGCATTTGTTGATGTGGGATGGGTAGTGATATTCTCTTGAGATTCATGTTAGTCTGAGAGGAACATGAAAATTATTTACTGATGAAGTGATACTTTGCTAAATATGGATCTTCTTGGAGCTTTGCTGCGCAAACAGTGACTCCTTTCCCTCTTTATTTGATGTTTGTAATTCATGTTTGTATTTTCCTTTAAATCCTAGATGGTGAAAGCTCATTTCACCTCATGTATTCACTTTATTTTGAACTTTCTTTAATAAAATATTTAGGTTTATTGGTTGGGAAACCAAATCATATCTCATTCTCCTTAAAAAAATCTCACACCCTACTTAGGTCATTCGGTTTCTGTAGGCCTGAGCTATTTTGCAGGTCCATATTCTTTGTGTGGTTGCTCGCGGATCAGGTTGGTCTTATGGTTGGTGGTGACCAAGAGGTCACATGGATATCTAGTTGACATGTTCTAGTTGTAGTTGTTTCCAATTTCATTTTTTCTTTTGCTAAGTTGTATCTTTATATCATGATCACTTTGTGTATTTATTTATATGATTGGTTTTTAGCTTTTGATGCTTCTTTTGTTTCTTTATTTGCTCCTGGTTTTTATGCTAAAAAATTTCCCCTTATATTTGATGCCTGACACTAGTTTCTAGACCATGGATATTAGGAGCACCCCTCAGGACAAGTCTCAGACCGATCAGGTGTGGGGTCGGATGGAATATCAGCTTGGTTCGTTACAGAATGCCCTCTACATAAGCTGAGAAATTTCCCCATCAGAATCGATTGATTGCACCATGATCTAATGGAATTGACACCAAAACCCTATGCCAGATCTCTCAAATCAGAATCAATGAAGGGGAAAGAAAAAAAATTGGGGCAGAGGGAAGATCATACCTCAAATGCTGTAAAATCGACACCCAAATCACCCAAATTCAAAGGGTGATCGAGAGAGGAGTGCTGACCAAAAATGAAACCTCCTGACTCCAATTACACTGAACAATGTGGGGTAACACCCCTTTAAAGAGTTTCCTCCCCCCCCCCACTAAAATAAAAACCACCCAACACACTTTCATGGTGTGAACAGGTGTTCAAGCCATGAGAATTTGAGGGTTCTCCTTGGAAATCCCTATTCACGACCTGAGCGACTTGGAACCACCCCACGAAACCACCATTCACGACGTGAATGACCCATCACACCTTGAATGGTTTTCTTTTGTTAAGTTTCAGCTATCCAGCCACCCAACCACTTCTTCGACATCCTCCCAAATACCCGAATCATCTACCAAACCTCACTCCATGACAAAAAACACCATTTTAAATGGTAACTGTTGGAATTCCATTATGATTCTTGGTTCTCAAAACGACCCATCCGCTAATCAAAAAGATATAATTCCTTTGAAATTTCATAACCCATCTGGACACAAGGTATTACAAAGGTTGCCCTCGATTCACTGAGAACTCTCGAAGTCTCGCGTGTGAAGACCACCTCGAACTTGTTTGAAGGACTAATATGAGAATGGCGGGAGACCATCATTCCACTTCATCTATAGAGTAGTATGTCTTGTGAATTCTTTAAGACCACTTTTACCCAATGGAATTTCAATCATAAGATGAAAATGGAAAAGGAAAAGGATTTGTTAAGTATTTAGCAGGGTGAATGAATAGTGAAAGAGTATGTTGCCTATTTTAATCAGTTGGTTCCTTTATCCCTTGAGTTGGCACGAGAGGACTTATTGAAAGTTCATTTCTTTGTAAAGGGTTTTTTCTTGAAATTTCTCAATGGAGTGTCTTCGTCTGACCTAGCATCGTTCGAGGATGTGGTCAATAAGGCTATGATGATGGAATTGATTTCTAGGGTTCATCCCAATAGGGATGGTGACCCTTTTTGTTTTGGTATTGGTGAAAGTTCTCTATCCTACGAGGATCTATAATAGGATGACTTAGGAGACACTACACAATAATTGACTTGGACCAACAAGAAATATTATATATTTGTTGGTAAAATTGAGGAATTCCAACAAATATTAAGTCTCATTGGTATAATTTTTAGGTATTAATGTTTTTTTACCATCAATTTTATCTGTTGGTATTAAACATTCAATATTAAAAAATATTTAACCAATAGTTAAATCTACTGTTTTATCATATTAATACCAATAATTTTTTTACCGAAAAATAAATCTATTATTATTAATCATTATTACTAACAAATCTTTTACCATTAGAAAAATATGTTTCTATAAATCATCCAATAATAATAAATCTTTTACTAATTATTATATATTTATATATTATTTATTTACTAATAACATGTATTTTTTCAATAAAAAACAAACACATGTTTATACATTGAATTATAATATTTCTGATTTACTAATGTTTCACGAAGTAAATATTTATGGTATACAATCATTGATAAATGATTCAAAAATAATATAAACTCCAAATTTACAATTTAAAAAAAACAATGGACATATGAATGTAATTATTTATTACATTTATTAATTTAATCCTAATGAAAAATTGTGCGCCCCAATTTGATTCTTTGAAACCCTAAAATGATCACACGGGGGGAGAAAATGGCAGAAGACTAGCATTGGAGTCAGCCTTCACCGGTCACCACCCACTCGTTCCCCCTGGCCACAATGAAAGCGTCTTTGAAGGGTAAATATGAAGATGAAAGGACCAGTGTACCTCCATGATTTCCATCAACGACAACGACATGAAGCTCCATACTTCCATGAAAAATCCAAGAACCTTCGCATCAAGAATGTCCAGTTCATGGTCGAAGGGGTGTGTTCTCTATCTATTCGAATGTTGTAGATCACTAGTAAAAGATCTGAATTTAAATTATAATAAGATTCCATCAAAGAGTTTTGGGTGCTTGGTTGACGCTTGTTCGCTGATTCTAAAAGGAAACTAGAATGTGAAGGGTTTGGAAGAATTTCATATTTCATTTGTTGTTTGTTCTATCTGAGTTTGAAGTTAGATGTGATGGGTTTAGTTGAAGTTATGTAGTTCGCTGCTTTGAATATGAGGATCTAAGGAATTTATTTTTGTTGTGGTTTCATTTGAAAGTTCATATTTGGAGCAGGAGTTTGGGCTGTTTTTTCTTTTTGAATCGGGGATGATTTTCTGTGGATAAGGTTATGTTGTAGATCTAATTTATCGAAGATGAAGATGGGTATGGAAGAGCATCTAATCTGGTTCAAATAGAGCTCGAGCTTCGAGCTTCTACAGCTAGGTGAGTTCAAACTATTTCCTGGGAGCTCACTTTTTGCTGAGTTAGGAGTCCACAAGATATTTGGAATCAGGGGTTTCACCTATGGAGGTTCTGGTTATGAAGTTATTGTTGGTTCGATGGATTCAGTTGTCAAGAATGTAGATTCGAGCTTTAGAAGGGTTCACATCCTTTTTTTATATTGCAGGTCATAACCATCTATCTTGGTCTAGAGTTCAGTAATCTAGAGATTTTTATTGTTCATGTGTTCATTTCTTTTGAGCCAAGATAGTGCTAGTATTTCATGTTTGTTTACTCCAATAAATAGAAGTTTAGATTGAGGAACTGGTTTTGGAGGCTTGTGTGAAGCTTCCGTGGTTCAGTGAAAGCTGACTACACTGATTGAGGTGAAGATTTGGGATATCATTCACTCTCTTCAAGTTTATATGGTTGTACTACAGCCTAAAGTTTGGCGGCCTGAAGCTGATGATATTTGGGAAGGCTAGTCATGTTGTTAATTCCAAAGATGTATGATGTTGTATTGGGTTGTTTTCTTAATAGGTGAATCAGCCTTGGTCTGCCGAACCAAATTTTAATTGAAATGGGTTGTTGAGTTGGAGTTAATTGGAAGTATGTACAGCTGGCTAATTTGTTTTGAGGATGAATCAGCCTTTGTCTAATGATGAATCCATGCCAGACAATGTTTGTCAGTGCATTCCAGTTGCAATACCAGGTTTCCGGTGATTAATCCTAGTTGGACTATGTTTTGATGGTGCAGGCCAGCTGAGAAATTGATGTTGCATTGCCTCTAGTTGCAATTGTAGACATGTCGGATGATGTCTGTTGGTGCAGACCAGGCATGATTTTTTTCACTACCTCCTATTGCAAAGGTTGTTGACGGTAAAGCCATGTTAGATGTCGTTTTCCTATGCAGGCCATCCAGGACTTTGATGCTACACTTTTGGCTGCAATTGTGGGTTGCTGATGGTGAAGCTATATCAAAAAATATTTTTTGGTGCAGGATAGTAGCATTGACACAGCTCGGGTCCTCATGGTGAAGTCCATAGGTGGATTGAATTCCAATCCTTCATGCTGGTGAAGGTGAACCTACAGGCAGTAGTGTTGCTTCCGACTCATTATTGGGCCAGCCTCAAGTGGCAGTGGCTTAGATGGTCTCGCTGGAGGTAGGTGAAAACTCCCTCATCAGTCCTCCATATGTAAAAATGTGGCCTTTTGGGCCCCACCAAAAAATGATGAGGAAGGTGCTCTATTCACTTTCACTTCAACATAGCCCTACCTCTTTCATTATATTCCTTTTGTGGCATGGTCGTTCCTAAAATAATTTTACTTGCAATCACTTTTTTTATTAAGATTCCAAAAGTGGAGGCCAAACTAGTTGGTGAACGTTTTTTATTCTTGTTTTAGCCCCAATTCAATTATTTTTACAAATAGTTTATAATTCATAAGGTGTGTAAAGTTTAAGGGTGCATCACCACTTGTGCAGTGGTCTGATTAAGAGTACAAGGTGATACTCATAGCTCTTTCCATATGCATAATTAAGAGGCTTAGAAGATGACAAATGTTTATTCTATCCTTGATCATATGATATCATTTCTATTTAGTTTTGGTTTCCCTGATTACTATGATTACCTACTTATTTCTCTTTTATGTTGTTGTAGTGCTTATTTATTTTGGGTTTCTACGATTGTGTCTCTGGTAGGTTATCACATGGTGAGGAATGTGGGTTAATCCCGCTATGGATATAACATGAGGCATATCTCCTATGACTATAATAGGAAATGGGCACCAGAATAGTGGATCATATTTGTATGTTCTGTACGTTTTGTTTCATTTCAATTTTGTTTAGGGCATTGCAGTTTTGTTCATGTTCATTCATTTTATTTTGGTTCTATTATAATTGTTTCTACTTGTTAATTTTTCATCTTTGTGTCAAAGTACTAGTTCTGATGACATTTTCATATTTTAGAGGGCTTCTATGCGGTGGTTTCTACTTGTGTGGTTTTCGCTCTCAAATTTTTTTATTGAGAGATGAACATCGCAATTATGCTTATTCACCTATAAGTATGCTCCCCCATGAACATCTATTATTTCTTACACTTTTACTCCTCACACATCTTTCATTCTTTCAAAGCACTTGAAGAAAATTAGCTATGAATATTGGAGATCTGCAACAATGATTATTTTTAGTTTTCAAAATTAAATTATATACTAGCTTTTTCTTTACCCCTAATTTTCGATAAACAATGGTAAATGATAAATACATAAATGAATAAAATTTAAGCCATGGTAGAGCTTTAAGATCAAAATTAAATTGGACATTTTTTATACTTTGGAAGATCATGAAAAAAATACAATATTCTAGAACTATATGAATCATTGGACAACTTTTTGGTGTCAAAATTTCTGGTGAAATTGTCATTGAATTCATTAGACTAAAATCTTAGTTGATATCAATTAATTTTGAAGTTAAATGTGACCACTATACTAATTTAGATATTGTTTCAGATGGTGGTAAAGCATATTCAACTTCAGCCATAGAAGCAATGCGTTTAATAGTATACCCTAGACTCTACCAATTAAAAAAGTCTTATATTTTGAGGGTTTCACCTTATGGAAATTTGACACTAGTGTTAAAGTTATTCATGACTTCGTGTTTTTATCCTTAATAGAATACATTGTCAAATTATGGTTATAAATCCAAGAAAGTAGATGGATCTACAAATAAAATAGTATTTTGTCAAATTAAAATGAGAAAATTGATTGATCCTCTTTTACTGATTAAAAAATTGGTTGGTTTATTATCAATATATTTTCAAATTGATTATAAATTTTAATTAGTTTTAAACTCATTTATTTATTGTCAAATTGTTTTATTATCAAAATTTCTTCTTGATGTGATCAAAATAAGGGGTGTCCATGGGTTGTGCCGGGTCAGGGATGTTTCGTGATTTGACCCAACCAAAAAAGGTCAGGTCGGGTCACATGCTTTGTGAGTAGTTGACCCAACCAAACCCAACCCAACCTGTTGGGGTTGGATTGCCCAACACATAGCTAAATGACCCAACCCAACCCAACCCTCCGTGGTTGGATGACATGCTATGATGGGACACATAGTATACAGATCGTCAGGTGCAAGTACTTTTGAGTAGGTGAGGCTTACTCTCATGAAGTTTGCACTTGGTAATATTCAAGATGAGAGATTATGAGAACAAACTCGCCAGTAGGAATTCTTCATGTTTTGGTGTGGTTGGATATTTCTATCTATGAGTGTGCGTAATGGTCTTTAGACTTTAAGACTATCATTAATACGTGTCACGACTCATGCACTTTGATTTACTGACAAAAACTGTCACAACATATGATGGCGGGAGTAGGGTATGTTGTATACATCACAAATGACATGTTATTAATTTATAAGTCGAGAAAAGATTTGTCCCTTTCATTTATGGATGTTTATATCTTGACCATTTGATTGAAATAGAACTGTCACTCTAAATTCCATGATCATGGTGTAACGATGAGTTTATTTTAGGTAGTCAAAAAATGGCGTATCAAACATATAGGTTGATGACACTCATGAAACCTTCTTGATGAGATATCATGAAAAAGAGATTATATTACACAGTTAATGTTCGTATGTGGATGTCGTCGTTGCGACTTTAAGTTCTTTCTCTTGGGTTCCTTGACCCATTTCTAGGCAATAATCTTGGAATTTAGGCAAGCCCACCAAATGCCAATGATAAATAATAACAGAGGGTCACATGCTAAGTGTTTATGGTAGTCTCAATTAAATTTTATTTGAATTCGATTAATAGAATAAATATTATTCTCAATATCGAGGAATAATTTTATTTAAGTTAAAATGATCGCATAAATTAAATAAATGTTTATTCATCATATTCTAAATAAAATATATTTATTTATTTTATTGACCATTTAATAAATATTTATTTAATAGTTTGTGAATAAATTATTTATTTAAGAGAATAAAATATTTATTAAGATGTTCAATAAATGAAAGAGGAGTTTTAACAGACCAAAACCGTGTACGGTGATAAATTAATTATTTACAAGTCGGTAAATATTGTTTATCTAGTTGGCTCAATAAATAATAATAATATTGTTATCATTATGTGGCACAAGATTTCATTTATGGTTTCGTTTTGCATAAGTTGACGCGCCACAAATAATGATGTTATTATTATTGTCATGAGTTTTCTCTGATGGTTATAATTTTATTTAATATTTGTTACACAATTAAATATTTTAATCGAAACCCCAACTCGAATAATAGATGAGTACGTCTATTGTGCCAGTCATGGGTGATGTGAGAGAAATTTTGAGCCAGGAATAGAGAATTATTGAGTCAAATATTTTCTCTCTCAAATCCTCTTCTCTCTCCCTTTCAAGAACCAGAGAATTTTTTCATTATTGAATAACGAACGATCAAGAACGATCAACACAAGACATTCGTTTCACCGCACTAGCACCTGGAGAACGAGTGACATTGATCAGAGACGATTGGAGCATGTGTGGATCATCGTTAGAGGGATTCTACTTTGGATTCTCATGAGCGCAACGAAGACAATCTGGATGGGTCATTATGGATGATCAACGATCATTAACGAAGAAAGTACCAAAGACATAGGTATTTAATTTCTTCAAAAATTAATAAATTAATTATAAATATGATGTGCCGGATCCTCTTTTCTTGGATTCAGAGTTTTTATTCTCTTTGTCTAAATCTTTGATTTAAATCCATGGATACTGACATTCATCGTCGTATTGATCCTGAATTAGTCATCAATTACGACAAAAGAAACATTGGGAAGACAGTCATGTAGTGAAATATTTTCACGAACAATTACTAAATCAAATAGGAAAAATTATTAATGAAGTCTAAATATGCATTCATGGCAATTATCGGGACGTATAGACTGCTTGGAAAGATAGTCATGCAGTGAAGGATCATCATGTACCTTCTCTTTTGATTACTCCAATAGGGAAAGGCTTGCTCAGAGGGAGGATGATCAAACCTCAACAGTGAAACTTTGATCATGAATTGTGGTGGATGATGACATATCTTAAAAAAACACAACAAAAGAAAGAACAAGTCAGAATTTTTCTTTTTCAAACAAAGGTTTTATAATTGATAGATATAAAATGATAAAAATCATATTATTTTTAATGGTACCTAATTCAATCATTTTCACTTATTTTAGTTTCTTTCAAATGTCAATTGGTTTAAACTTTCTAAACCAATTTTGTGAGCAAATTAATGCCTCGACGGTGTTAGGATTCAAACTACTACAAAATGGATCAAGGACTCGTCCTCCTGTACTAAAAGTGGACTCTTAAGATAATGTAGTTAAAGAAATTTCTAGAATATCTCTGGCAATGCATGAGAGAACATGATGCTTGCCTTTCCTTTCCACCAACTTAAAATATTAAATCCATCTAAATCATTGATCTCTAATTTTTTTTATAGTTTATTCCTTTGTTGTGTTAATTGCCTTCTTCTTTTCTTTGATCTATATTCATCTATATATTTCCCATCATCCTCACTATCGCTACTAGAAAACATGAATATGTGACTCTTGATGAGAACTTGACTCACATTTATTAACAACAGGTATGAGATGTTTGCATTTGTAAAACTCATAAAGATTATTTAGAACCTCTGTTAATTTACTGATCAAATCATTCTTGTCTTCATCAGCAAATATCATTTCAAAACTATCCCAAAGATATTCTAATTTATATCAGGGATCAAGAACAATCACCACAGGTAAGAGATAATTAATATTGAAAAAAATACCCCAATACCTCAATAACCTTCATTGTAATAACCATTGCACTCACAGTAGTATCATGACTCTTCATCTATTTCTTGATTTTTTTATATGTCATAGAGTATGAAAGAAAGTGCGACATGTCCCATGCATAGAACCAGAAAACTCAATGATGCTATCATAAAATATTTTAAAAAACATAACAAATACACGAGCACACTCCCAATCATATGGTGTAGGAGCCCCACCTTCACAGACAAGAGGACTCCTAAAAATTGCATCCTCCTCGAGGGGAATAAATACTTTCTCATAATTATCTGCAACATCAAACATAAAATAACAAGAATTCCACTTAGTTGGAACATCAAGAATTATGACATGTTTACTAGGAAATTTTAACTCTTCAATGATGCTCTTGAAAAGAGCCAATCTTGAAGGGGAACTTCTCACAAATTTGTAATAAATTCTAATTCTAGGAATTGATGTTGATATTTCCTCTAACCCATCACTAAAAATAAGGTTTAAAATATGTGCACAACATCTCATATGCATATACTCTCCATTAATAATAAACTCATTCCAATCATTAACCCTCACCAAATAAATGATCGTTGTATTATTAGAACTAGCATTGTCCATGGTAACTGTATTAATCCTTTCAATACCCCATTGTTTCAATGTCTGTTCTAATAATTTCCAATTTTTTCCCCTTTATGATCCACAACAAGACAAAATGAGATTATTTTTGTATTTAAGATCCAATTATCATCAATAAAATGCGCAGTAACACACATATAATTCAAATTCTGAATTGAAGTCTATGTGTCCGTGGTAAGATGTACCATGTGAGAGAACATGTCGAACATAGTGTCTGTGGTAAGATATACCATGTGAGAGAACATATTAAAGATAGACTTCAATTTTTCTTTCTCACCCAAATATAATTGCATGAAATCCCTAGAAACTGTTTATCTAAATGAAACTTGAAATTGGGCCGAATGCTTGTGGCCCACAACTGTAGCAGTGTGGACTTCAGAGTCAACTTTACTATAGTGCTTTTGACATCCAGCCGGCAGCCACTGTAGCATTTTTGAAAAAGGTATTTTTCATTCACTGTAGCAACGCAGACTTAATTTTCAAATAGTGATCGTCGTCTCCAGTTTTTATAGCCCATTTGTGGGATAGAGTTACCACTAAAAAACCTCTGTAATTTTTGCTCTCGATATAGTCAAATTCTGCCTCTCCCGTGGATGTAGAGACTATTCCTGAACCACATAAATTGTTGTGTTCTTATTGCTTTCTTTCTTTTGTTTTCTTGTTTCTGTCATTGCGTCTCCCGATGATTCTGCAACACCACGCCAGACCACATGCGCAGTACAATAGGAAAAAGGAGGAGGCGAGGTGAGCCCTGAGGGCTTTCACCTGAATCCCAATTGCTCGCGAGGGAAGGTGTATGTCGAGGGTGGAGGCGAGTGAGGAGGGATTTTCTAGGTGGGTTGGGAGGTGGGAAAGGAGGAAAGAGGAGAGGAGGATGGAAGGAGAATCTTTCACGAGGGAATGAGAGGAGAGAACAGAAGTCGAGGGGATGGGATTCTCGAGGAAGGAGGAGGAAGGAGGAGAGGGAGGGGGTAGGATTTCGTTGCCTATCAATCACGAGGGGAGGGAGTAGGGTTTCTTCACTATCCAAGGGAAGGTCGGGGGTCGGAGGAGAGGATCAGGCGAGGCGAGAACATGAGGGACAGAGGGAATGAATGACCGAGTCGGGATTCCACCGCAAGGTTTTTTTTGTCATACAACCATCGGGTCATGGGTCGGGTTGGGTCTAAATGTCACCAACTCGAGACCTGGCCCATCCCGTGCACGGGTCGACCCGACATAAACCCAACTCGAGTTTTTTTCCGCACAACCTGACCTCACCCATTCGGTTCAGGTCGAACCCATCAGATCTGGACACCCCTAATCAAAATTATGATCTTCTATTATGATCCTAACAATCCTGTATTAGCTTCTTTATTTAATTCTATGATAGTAGGGTCGAAATATTATTTGGTATAATACACCGATTAGTGAAACATACTTGGAAATAACCCTTTTCTTGAAAAATAGTTAAATAGATGAATGTTTGATGTGAATATTCAATTATCTCATCCAATGTACTATTTTATTTTATAGGCACATACTCCTACTATTTTATTTTATATCTATCTTTTTCTTTCTCCCAATGTGAGATTAGGGATGAACTACTTTCATCCACAAGTTCAAGAAATGGGACCTACTTATATGAGTGGGGATGATCATTTTTCTTCTAGTCACCTGCGTCCAAAATTGGTGATGAACTACTTCATTTTACTAATGTAAGCCTACTATTGGTGATTGCTTCCATTATGTCCATGTCATGGCTGAGTGGGTGAACTTCATGGGTGGACTCTAACACCAGTGTAAACCACAACAGTGATAGTTGATGTGTGAGAAAAATAGATTGAAAATGAAGTTTTATGGAGTTTTATATAAAGTCTCTTGGAGTTTGAACATGTTGAAACATGCTTGTAACATGTTTCCCGGAGATTCATGTCATTTCTTGGAGTTTGAACATGTTTTCAAATTATGTTTGAACATTTTTTTCAAATAAAAACTTATTTTTTTGGAGTTTCATATAATCTAATTTTATAATTATTATATAATAAATATGATAAATATATTATATATAATTTTATTAATAAATATAATATAAAATTTTAGCAATGAATATTCGAATATCCATGTAATATTTTATTTGAAATATAATTTATAAATAAATATGAATTGTTGATATTCCTTATAAATATTAATAATAATATAATCAGTAGATGAATATGTCGTATGAATTTGTTGCTAAACATTTTGACCAACATTTAAATTTTCTGTTATTATTATAATTTCAACACAACTATTTTATCTATCATAATAACATTTAACGACTTAGTTTTTACCAATAATTTAGTGACATGGATATATCTGTTGGTAAAATTTTTTACCAACAGAAAATGTACTTTTACTAACAGATATGCCACTATTTGGAAAAGTTAAATATTTTGTAGTTAGAATCCCCTTGTTCTATTCTTATTCCTACAATGAATAAATGATCCCTTATAGGCTTTAAGTGCAGTCAGTTTGGGAATTCTAGGCCCTCTTGTTTGAGAGTTCCGAAGTCCTATCGTCATTATGCTTGGTTGGGACATCTTTCTAAATTCGGTGGTTTAGGGATTTAGTGAATGAATGAGACCATGCCTCACCCTAGATCTTGATGGTAACCTAGCAGAGCATGTTTGAGTTACCCTCTTTCCCCCTTTTATTGTCAGTTTGTTTCAGCTAACCTTTTTCTTAGTTGTCATCTTTGAATGTTCGATGTCTTACTCTTTTTTGGAGAAACTTATATTTGAATATGTTTGTTTTTTGGATTTGTCATTGGACGAGTGTCCCATTTTGACCTCTTTATTTGTAGGGAGTGGGAAATGCCTTATGTGATTTCTTTAGTCAGATTAGTTTACTTTGATCCTCCCTGTTAGTGGAACCCTTGTATGGCGAGGAAACCTACCAAGAGTCACAACCTTTAATTATTTCTTTGGAATTATTGGACATCGTTCATGGTTTTGGAATGGTATTTCGATGTGTCGATCCATTTTGTTCCGAGTAGTTTGGGAATTGTATCTTTCAATATTCATTTTCTTTCTGATTGGATCCCTATTTTGTTTTGGGGGTACAAAGTGATATGATGGGGAGAATTGTCACACCCCAATCACTTTTTGGTATTTTTTCATCTAATGATTGAATTATTTGAGTTGATGAATTTTTTGATGAATTTTTTCAATTTTCAAGGGTTTTAAAATCTGAAAGATTACACATGATTTGGAAAACTATGAGGAAAAATTGTACAATAATTTCCTAGTAATTTAGTGCTTCTCGCACGATTTACACATTGTTGGGTGAAATATGTGGCTTCTAAGAGAAATGGTGTGAGGTACTTTTATGCAGGGCTCTCTTTTGCGTAGTTGGAACATGATTAGGGGAAACCATGTGACTAAATCATGTGATGTCACCCAAGTATTTCTTGTTCATAAGGTTGATGCATGGTTTGACAAACTACGCGACCAAACCAGACAACTTTTCCAAGTTTTTAATTTTAGTGAATTTCCAAATTTACCTCATCGAATTAAAACCCCTTTGTGGTTATTTTCTCCTCACTCATTTGACCCAACTCTAGAGGGAAGCTCCAGGAGACTCCCTCTTCTCTCCTTCAAGTCTCCAAGTTTCTTCAACCTTGGATTCTTCAGGTTAGATCTACTTCTCTCTCTCTTCTACCTTCTATTTCTCTTAATTTCTTATTCATTCACTTCTTTCTCTTCATGGGGCCATGTTGGCCAAACCTAGGTGATGGTTTGTTCTAAATCCTTATGGTCTTTGATGGCTAGGGTGTGCAAATTTTTCTATCAGATTTCTTCTTTGCTTCTTCAAAGAATTTGTGTCATCTTCTCTTGACCTAGATAAGTGTTTCCATGCTATTCCCTTTTCTTGACAAGCCATGTGATGCTTGTGTTTTATAATTATATTTCCTTTATGAATTAGCCTTCTTTTATTATCCTTGGTAGATACTTTTTTTTGTCAAAGTTATAATTTCATGGATTGATGTAAAGAAGGGGATTTTCATGGATTTCTATCTTTGTACTTTTGAAACTAAAATCCATGTATATTATGTGTTTGATAAAATTCCTATGAGACTTCTTCAAAAGGATTGTTGATTTGTCTAGTGTTTTAAGGCCTTAAATGGCCTATTGCGAGATGTTTTATGAGATCTAAGGGATTATTTGGTGACTACTTCATTCTTTTTGGAGTTTGATGTTTTTTCGATATGTTATTATGTTTCATGTAAATGATATGAGTTTATGGTATCTTCTTAGTATCTTAGTGATATTGTGTTTATTTTTTTATATTATGATATATTGGATTTGGTGGTTTTAAGGTGAGGTTTCCCCATTATTTAAAAAAGTGGTTTTCAAATGGAACATGATTTCTAAAATGGTTTTCAAAGAAAGGATTTATGTATAGAATTATCGACTTAAAGCCCATTTTTCACTTTTTATGAAAGGTTTTTCATTTAAACATACACCCTTAATTTAAGCCTCATGAAATATTGAGTTATATGAGCTTTTGGATCTTATGAAATGATTATGATTATTGTTGATGTGTATTTGAACTGAAATGGGGGGATTTTATGAAAAGTATGTATGGAGGAGGGATCAGGTGATGTGATTGTGATTCCTTGATATGTGTTGGGCTTTTGATATATGATTGATGTGTTCTGAAATGATACCTCACCCCTAGTCACTAGTATCATGAGAACCCTAGGTATCTAGGTGGGAGGTTGAGATATAGTTTATATGCTAGTCCCGATGAGACTTTAACTAGGATCCTCTGGTTTATGAAATGTTCTGGACATGAGGAGTGATGCCCAGTGAGTCTGGGTTAGACAAAGTCGGGGAGGCTATAAGTTAGAAACTTCATTGATAAGCCGACAAATGGTTTCACCAGAGTATGTATCAGATCTTCTCACTAGAGAAATAAGAGTTTCTCAGTATTATTTATACTTTACTTTGACTTCCTTACTACTACACTAGATTATGATTCTTCTTATTTTATTTTATCATTCTTATTAGATACATTATTGAGGAAATTGTTGAGACAATGAATCCTTTATATCTTTTTTTTTGGAAATCAAATTATACTTGTTAGTGAGTTTTATCTAACATTGAATAATGTTTTTGGGTTGTGTTTGGGTTGAAAAATAAAAATTCAATGATCAAAATTTCACACTAAGATTAATTTCATCAGATGTAAAGGCACTGTAGCCGTGTGGGATTAACTTCATCAAAAGATTAAAAGCTACATTGAGTTCACCAATGTTGGAAAAAGAAACTTCTGGTGCAGTTACAATTGGCCTTGAAGAATGAAAAATATGACCTTTGAAGGTTTTTCTATAAAAGGACCACTACTTCAAGTATTAAAAGAACAAGAGTAATTGAAATTTTAGAAAAAGATGCTAAGTCATTTTGAAGCTTGCAACATCTTGTTTCCAAGTGTGCTTCTGATAGTTTTAGTTTTTCTTTTTAAGGGTTTCTCGTAGAACATCCATTTGTGAGGTTGTCATTGTAAATGATATGAGTTCTCTTGTTGTAATTGCTGTGTTTCGATTGGTGTGATCGAGAGATTCTGGGGATATAAAGAAAGAGGTTTGTTTGATTGTTGTGATCAAGAGTTTTAGGGGATAAGAATACATAACAACCTTCTGAAGAGTTTAAGTCAGGGGTTTCTGGGGATAGGAAAACAGGTACCTTAGATCTGGTTTAAAGTTCCTAAATACACTTTGGATAAAAGTGGAGAATTATAATATCCTTTAAAGGAGTATTTGGATTTCAATCTAGTTCTTCATGTTTTGTTAATTTTCTATTGCGCCTAATGTCTTCATTTTTAATTTTTTTCTTATTTTGTGAATGTTCCGACAAACTAAATTTTCCTTATGATTAATATGTGTATTTTTATTTCCATTGAATTTATATTGATTTTATCGATTGCTGAATTTCCACTGCATTAACATTTACTCTAATAAATTGTGATTTGATTAGAAGATCATATCACCTGGCAGTTTCACACCTTGACGTGGATGGATGTTATAAGAAACGTTTTATACTACAATTCACCATCCTCTTGTAGTTTACTTATCATTTCTTATCAAGGGTAACACTTGGTATCAAATATTATCTTTGTGTTTGAGACAAAGCCTACTCTTATCTTTGATTTTCCATTGGATTATCAAAATTTCATATATTAGTTTGTGGTGGAGAAAAAAAAATTATAGAGGGAATATCTGTTGGATATATCGATAGTGTGAATCCCAATCTTCCTCCAATCTTGGATGGAAATGATTGTAAGTACTGGAATCATCGTTTGAAGGCTTTTATCATTAATACTGCAATGGAGAATTATCAGATGATGACTGAAAATTATAAGATTCTGGAAAAGTAAATTTCTAATTTTTCTAGAGATGTGAAGCTTGAGTTTCAGGATAACTATAAAGTTTGAAACACATTTTTATATTTGATTATGAGATATATCTATAGTCATATATCTTCTTTTGAATCCTCTAACGGTATTTGGAAGTTGGATGTTATTCATTTTGGAACTTACAAAGTTATTTAAACCATAAGAGTTATGTTTTTTGCGGACTATAAAGAATTTTATTTTCTTCTTGGAGTGTTTGTTGCTCAGATACATCAATGCTTTATGGCTATCATGAACTGTCCATGGTCACTTTGTGAGTATGAGCTATTGGAAGATCAGCTGGTGGAAAAAGTGATAGATATACTTCCAAAGGAGTGGGAGTCTAAATGTACTATTATTGATGATAAAAAAAATTGGACTAAGCTAAGTCTTAATTATTTGATTTTAAATCTCATGCAATATTAGAGTGAGTTAAAAAGGGGTGTTGAGAAGGATAATAGGAAGAATGGAGTATCATTTGAATCTACTTATGCTAATGTTACATCTCGAGTTATGAATCCTAGAGATAATATTAAGGAGTAATCTAAATATTTGTTGAATGCTAACAATGTCAAATATAGTGAAGGTGAATTTAATCATTTATCAAGAAGGTTGAATAATATTATCAAAAATAATAACATTCGATACGATTATAAAAAAAATAGAAGGGGTAAACATTAGAACAAAGAATCATTTTGATATATCTTACGAATGTAAGAAGACTGGTGACACGTGCCTATCATCGGGTGTGACAAAAAAAATATCTCCTAAGTTAAAATATAGTATGGTGGGTTAGCTAGGTTGTCTCCAAAGAGGAGTTCTTAACAATAGCATTTGTCACGTGAAATAAGAGAAACAAGTAGAGATTGTTTTTGAAATTGTTTAATTTTAAAGACAAGAAAGAAACTAAACAAATAAAAACAATTAGGAAAAATAGTAAGAACAAATTAACAAAAAAAGTGATTGATTATTATAATATGGGAAATGTGATCAGTTTAGGGTTTGTTCTCCAATTTCAATTCTATCATAGTTCGATTTTTTCCAATTATCTTTTGCTAAGTCGATAAAAGCGACATTCCTCAATCGATTCTTATCACTCTCTTGGTCAAATGGTAATTATGAGAATAAACCTTACTAAAATCTCATATTGGTCTACTCTCCTTCTAATGTGTAATATAGTTGTAGAGAATACACTCAATTGGCTTAGGAAATTCTCAATCGGGACTTGTTTATCCCAAACAATCAAGAAGGTTCACTACTCTTTACACACGTATGAGCGATAACCGATTAATTCACCACTAAGATCTGATCTATTCCATAATATATACACTAGAACCAAGAGGAGGGAGATATTTATCATTTAACACAACAATAAATACAATAGAACCTAAAATCAAATACAATTATATACGATAATAAAAACCGTTATAAGAAATTGAAATTGATTTCACAGAAGAGAAAAGAGGTTCTTAAACCATTAAGTATAAGAACTCAAGAATTATAAAATAGAATAACTACCCTCCCCAATAACTAAGAATATCTACCCCACCATGGTGAGGTTAACTAAGTAGAATTATAAAGAAGAATACATTACAAAACAAAGAAGAACGAAAGAGAGAAAACAAGGAACATAAAATTTTCTCCCCTAGAATTTTTCCTCTAGAAGTTTGCTTCTATTATGCCCACCAGAAGGTCGAATATTTCCATGATCTCTTCTTAAAAGATGTTCTATATTGAGTTGTATATCGACCCTAAAAATTGCAAATATTTTAGACCTGTGTAAAGGAAGATATAGCCTAATTAATGAGTTTAACTTCTTCTGGACGCTAAACACTATTTCACCCACTTCACTTTGACTTGCTCAAAAGATGCCTTAATGAGATCTTTAATTTTTGAAATTAAATGTGAACCATAAATTTGGAGTCCTCTATCGAAAACAACTTTAATAACATCATTTGAAGGTTGGTATAATGTGATATTCCTGATTTAATAAGTTTGGGTCCATTCTGTCGGTCAGAAATATTTCTCCACTTGATTGATTTTTTTGGGCCATTGTGTGTCGAATTGGATCTGGGTATAGAAGAAAAAGATGAATTCCACGAGCAAGTAAAGCCGAAAAAAATGAATCCATTGAATAGGATAAGAATTGTAAATGTTATGCCTGAAAAACAGAAGCTCTAGAAAACTGTCAATTTTGCATAATTAAGCAATTTTCACAATTAATACCAAAATTCACCAAAAACACTAAAATTATACAAATCTACTCAAATTGAATAATTGGGAGGGATTAAATCCTTGAGACACATATGAAAAATAATGAAAATATTAACTCTATCAACTGGTCATATAAGACTTGATTGCCCAAAGTTAAATATAAAGGAAAGAAAGTCAAGAATAACATCAAAAAACAGAGGGAAGAAGAATCTGAAGTCCTTGGATACTTGGAGTGCGAGTGGAGGAGGCCCAACCTCTAATAGGTCATCATAAGAAAGTGTCAATGATAGTAAAAAGATTATGGGTTTCTACATGTATATTCCCAGATATTAGAAATGCTTTATGGTGAAGGTAACTGTTGGATCTCTTACCAATTTAACATTGGATTCTAAATTTTCTTTTACGTCCAGTGATTATTATTTATCTTCATTAGATTATGAAAGATTAAATTTTATTGAACGATTAGAAATATGATTCTTTGAATGATGAGTAAGATTTTTCCTACATATGAATAAATGGTGAGATATGCAACTCTCATAGAAAAAGAGAGTAAAAAGATGAACAAAAAATATCTTCTTGTTAAAGATGATAGTATAATTTCAAAACTTACTACTAAAATTTCAAAATTTCAATAATATTAAAGTCTAAATCTAGTTCAAGTTCAACTTCTAATGATAAGAATTTAGTTTTCAAAATTAAACCATGAATTGGTTTAAATTAACTTTTATCTAACTTCACTTCCAGTATAGGATATTTTGAAAAACTGCGTAAACAAATAAAACCTTATAGAACTTCTAATGGAATTGGTTATACTTCTGATAAATTTCATTTTTAGTAAAATTAATTTGTACCTAAAAGTGCACCCTTTTGTACAAAATGCTAAATGAGAGGCCATTGGTGGAAGTTATATTCTTTAAATCATATTCAATATTTTGGAATTCAAAAAGCTTTTATTTCCCGAGAACCAATAGTTGTTTAGTATAAAAGAGTTGGACATATGTGAGTTCCTAAAATTTTATTTGTTAACATTTTAGAATCCAAGGAAGTTTGGATACCAAAAACTTAATCTTCATGTTTTAAGAAAAAGAGTTTGAGTACCAACAGCCTGAACAAGTGGTACATGGACAATGGTTTTTGTCGACACATGACAAGAGACAATTCCAATTTATGGAACTTGAAAAAGTTAAGTGGTGGATGTGTTACTTTTAGAGGCAACACATAGGGTGAAATCACCAGAATCAGTGATGTTTCTTTCCTTGTAAAAACTTTAATTTCTAATGCTTTTATTTTTTTGGACTTTAGAACAACCTTATTAGCATAAGATGACTATGCATTGAGGGATACCTTGTGAACTTCGAGAATAAGGTTCAATTTTCATTATGTCATCATTGATTGAAGTTTACCTTAAGATTACTATTTTTTCAAAAGAAGGGAAAGGTTTTTTGTGTTCATGTTTTCTTGTTAAATATAGAATTCATTTACTAAGGGGGTAGTTTTTTTTCATTTAATGGATAGTATGGCCAGGAAATTAAAGAGAGGTTGTAATTCTAGAAAATTGAAATTAACAGGAAGTTTCTTTGTTTACATTTATGCCCTGTTTAAAATATTTTATGTTCTTTTAAGGGGAGGATGCTTTTAAAAAATTAATTCTTTGATCTATTTAATATCAAATGGAGGGACTTATAAAATCGAAGTGGGAGAGATTTAATCCTTGCCTTTATATATAATTTTTTTGAAGGGGATAGATTCATTTTTTAGCTTTACATTTGATTCTTTTTTAAAATCACAAAGGGGGAGAAAGTTAGGAAATGTTGTTAAATTTTCTTTTCATATTGTTAATTTTTTTCCCTTGCATATCTCAGGGGGAAAGTTCAGAAATTTTAAGAAGGTTACTATATAATTCATTAAGATTCTTGTAGAAAAATGTATTTATGAAAGATAGAAAACATGACGTATTGGTTTTATATTCCTGTCAAACATCTACATTTTCTTGTGTATCTTGTGCTTTCCAAAAAAGGGGAGATTATTGAGGACATTATTGAGACAATGAATATTTTACATATTTTGTTTTGGAAATCACTATATACTTGTTAGTGAATTTGATCTAATTTTAGATGTTGTTTTGGAGTCTTTTTGGGTTGTAGAATGAAAATTCGGTGAACTGAATTTCATGTTAAGATTCATTTCACCAAATGTAAAAGCACTAGAGGGGTTTAGGATTAACTTCATTGGAAGATGAGAAGCGATGATGATTTCATTGAAAAATGACAAAATTACTTCTGATGTAGTTACAACTGGCCTTGAAGAACATAAAATCTGACTGTTGAAGGTTTTTTTTGTGAAAGAATCATTTCCTTGAGGACCAGAAAAAAAATAGTAATCAGAATTTCAGAAAGAGTTGTTAAGTCGTTTTGAAGCTTGCAACATCTTGTTGCCAAGTGAGCTTCTCATAGTTGTAATTTTTCTTTATTAGGGATTTTCTTAGAGAATCCATTTGTGAGGTTCTCATTGTAAATTCTCTAAGTTCTATTATTGTAAATTTTGTGTTTTTGATTAGTGTGATCAATGATTTCTAAGGATAGGAAGTCGGAGGTTTGCCTGATCATTGTGATAAAGGGATTATGGCAATAAGAAGATAGAGAAACCTTATGATGGGTCTAAGTTGAGGTCTTCTAGGTATAATAATACATGTACCTATTAGGATTCAATTCCTCTGGACCAAACTTTCTAGGCGCAACACATAAGCCCTTATGTGGTTCCATCCTAAAATCAATTGGTTATAGAAGGGGTAGCCCATCCAAGCATATATTCCAACCACCATTCCTTGTGGAAAACAATGTGGGATTAGGGTTTCACATCCAATAATCCCCCCCTCAAACCAAAGACCACACATCCAGGCCTCCCCTTCAATGATAATCCACCAAAACCAAACATCATGCACTGTCGTCTTCACATCACAAGAACTCGTCGCATGACCAATGCTATCATGAAGACTTTCAACACAAGGCGCCATGGATTCACATGCTTCAATCGAGCCACCATTATCATTGTAAAACTAGTTTGTGGATCTTTTGTTGTAATATTGGGTGCCCTAGACTGAACAATATAGTACCTTTTTATTATAATTTCATGTATACAGTGTGACATGCATGATGTACAATTACCATTATAGTGTAGGCATTTCTGCGTCCACTATTTACTGGTAATGTCCATAAATTATCTGTTGTATCATAAGATTATAGCAGATCCCAGACTATAATGAGAACCTCGAAATATGATTACATTAATCTTAAATATATATCCTATGGTCTAGATACATCATACTGATCAGACACAGTTGATGTCTGACTATCATGTGCTACATGCTCATAAGTATTGTGACTTCTTCTCATGAAGTTCTCACTTTGTGATCTCTGGTAGGTGAGATCATGAGGACATATCCACCAATATGAACACCACATGTTTTGAGTGTAATTGTATGTTCCTATCTATAAAAATGTGTATTGGTATCCTAACATGAGATCATTATCAATGTGTCATTTGATCACATACTTTGATGTAAGGTAAAAACCATGATAATGAAATTGCGGCGAGATAACGTGTGTTGGGTGTGTTATTGGTGGTATGACATTGGTTGAATAGTCAAGATAGAATTTGTTGCTTTCGAGTTGAGGAAGTAATATCTATGTCCTGTTTGATCAGGATGGTAGTACCTTTATAAATCTTTGGACAAGGTAGTCGGAGGTAAGTTCGTAAAGCTAGATAAATAAACAATAAAGCAAGAAAGGAGGATGACCCAAGTGTGCGTCTTTCTTTATGATATATCTAAAGACAAAAAAATTATATGACACAGCTTGTGTTCGTATGTTGGTTGTCGTTGTTATGACTATTCCTTATCTCTTTAGGGGCCTTGATGAGTTGTTATACTCCATTCTTGATCTGTGAATACTATTCACTACTATCAAGATAAGAGTCTAGAGGGTCACACACAATAGCATATTTAAAAATCTACCATATTTTGGTGAATAGGTATATAGGACATGGTGGACCCCACCACTGGGGTCCAGAATTTGTTTGAGGATGTACGATCACCGATGAATAAATAAATTCACATTATTCGAGTTTAGAATAATTAGTAATGAATTTATTTATTAAATGTATTTAAAAGTATTAAAGTAAATACATGGAAAACATATGAATAAATATTATTTTAATATTCAAGGTTCATTTAATATTTGTGAGAATGACGAGTTGAGTTAATGAGCCAGTTTTATCACGTAATATATTTGTAATATCACAAGAAAGTGATAAAAATATAAATTATTTTTATGATTCAGTACAATAGTCATAATATATTGTTTATAGTTTATATAGTGAGTAATAAATAAATTGGGGGTCGGTGTAGCACCCCCGATTTCATGTAAGTAACCCTTTATTTATGTATTTTAAGTATGTAAAGTGTTTGGGTGAAGTTTATGAGGGTTTGGAGAGATTTTTGGAATGTTTTTGGGACTTTTCTAAAGGTGCACAGTTGGAGCACAATTAGTGAAAACCGTGCAACTCCTACAGGAAACCGTGCACGGTGAGACATGGGTTAATGGGTTGGCGCACAGTTTGGCCAAACCGTACGACCACCTGTGAGAAATTGTGCAAAGTGGGAGCGAGATCTTTTGCAGGGCTGGTGAACAGTTTGTATAAACGTGTGGGCTAATCGTGTGAGGTGCTTCTTGAGGCAGAGGCTGACGCGCGGTTAGCGCATGGTTTTCCTAATCATGCAACTAACTGTGCACGGTTTAAAAACCATATACTAAAAAAAGTGAATATGGGTTGGGATTAACTTTAAACCCCTCATTTTTGTTCCATTTCAGCCCTAACTCGACAATTCTTCATCCAAAAGTCTTTTCCCATTGATCCAGAGTCGATCTGAAGGCTTTTCTTGGTTCGTTGAAGCCTCATTCCCTTGGTAAGTCTCCTTTTGTGGTAGTTTTTCATAGTTTTTCTTTAATATACTTCATTCCCTCTCTCGGATTCTTAGATACAGTATGATGTGAATATATCTAAGGTTTTTGATGCCAATCATGGTTAGATTTTACCTTATTGATGTTAGGGGAAGAGATCTAAGGCAGGTTTTTGGAGTTTCAACTCGATTTTGTTGAAGAATTTTGCATTGTTCTTCATTTTCATCATAATTCCCGAGGTAAGTGGCTTTAATATAGACTCCTATTATTATAAATGGAAGTATTGATTTCAAATTGATTGTTTTTATTGAAATTGATTGTGAAATGGTTGGTGGAAACCCTCTTGGGTGACAATTTATGGAATTATGTAAATTGGGTGTTTTTGTAAAAGGGAATTGACAACATGGTTTTAAAATGATGATTTTAAAATGGTTTTTGGGTTTTTATGAATGGAAAAATGTTTTCAATAAAAGGATGTTTTTATTGAAATGGTTTAGAAAAGATGGTTTTGGCATGTGGTTGGATTAAATGGTTAAGCGTGAGTTGAATTAGATGGATAATGGTCGTGAAGTACCACCATCAAAGGGATGAGTTATGGACTTGAAGTTCCACCATAAACGATAACTCCAAGCTTGTGTGGTTGAGAGTGTATGTGTGTGGTTATGTGAAATTGAATGGGTTATGCCAACATGGAAATTGAGAAAGGATAAATGACTTGTTTGGTTGGTTTCTTTGGAAATTGGTTTATTTGAGAAAACTGTTTTTGTATGGAATTGTTTTGCTTCGTTATAAATTTTTGAACTTTTTAAAATGAGTTTTATATAAATTGTTTTATATAAATGTGTTAACTTGTTCTATCCTAGTGGCTTGAGTAGGGGTCCTTTGGGGAAAACCTATTTAGTTTCATTACTCACCCCCTACTTTGGCACATTGTGCTTTTGTAGATGTTGTTTATGAGGACATAGGTAAAGGTAATGCATCCCATTTTTTTAGTGTCACTTCATGATATTTGGGTTGATCATGGAGTTGGTGTATGGAGCTTGTTGAGAGTTGTGGAGTTATGTCTTAGAGTCATTGAGTTTTGTTGGTTTGTCTTCCGATGTGGTACTTGGTTATAGTTTGGTTTTAATATCAATGGTATTCCTTTGAGTTTTTCTTCATTGGTATCTTGCATCATATATTGGTTATTTTGTTATGACATGTTTTGTTGGGTTGTTTTATTTTCAAAGGGTAAATCATCCCCCACCTGTTAATGAATCCCTTGACATTTATTTCCACCCTTTAGTGTCTCGGGGATGTCGCTTAAGGTCAAGTAGAAATTCTGGCTCAACTCAAGCCAATGAGGATGGGTTGAATGTTACAGTCGGGGAGCCTTTTCAGGTAATTTTATAACTCACTATATATAGGAAGAGAGAGGATCTGACGTGACAACCATTAACTCCATGTTTTTTAGAGACGCTCTCTCCTCTGCCGCTTTCTTGAGAGTGACACTCTCGATTCAAGTGGTCATATCAAGCTCATCTCCTTACATCGAATGAACATCGATGCAGAGATCTTTTGATCTCTATGCTAGAACCCAAAATTTGATGATCAATGCTCCCATAGATTTTTGAAGCATGTTTAGACGATCTAGAGGAATTTGACTTTAGATTCTTCAAGCATCAATCACCAATGATGAGCAGATGATGAACACGCAACTTCAGATCAAACCATATATTTTTTGGTTTAATTTTTGTGCTTAAACTTTTTCATGCATGATCCTTGGGCTTAAACTGGGGAGTGTTTCGCCGGCGATGACGTAGTTACGTCGATCGCTGATGAAATTTTTTAAATATCCGACCTACTGAATTTCATTGCACGCCACAATACATTCAATTGGCATTAGAGGGATGTGTGAGGATTTTAAGATAAGAAAAATTAAAATTACATTAAATTTTAAAGAGGGTGTCATTCTGGTACCAAGTTGAATATGAGATCAGGTGGCCAAGTTGCGGTCTTCCGAAGTTTTAAATACAAATTAGAATTACTTTTCAGGTATTATTTTCAAAGAACGTATATATTCTTTATATTAATTCTACCCAAAACCATCGACAAAATATTTTCCCGTGAAGTCGAACACCAGCTAGACTTTCATTCACCGAAATAATAATTTCTGACCATGTTATTTACTACATGGGAAGCAATAATATTTATTATAATAATAATTTTATTTTTCTAACTTAAGGTGGTAGGTTTTATAAAATTCAATGAGAAAAAAATTGAACACTGGTGGTGGGTTTGTAGAGAATTCCACAAATGAGACAAAATAAAATAATAAAAGAACCAATGGGCAGCTAAGACTTACAAAAAATAGGGTATTCTAGTCTGCATATTTTATTTAAAAACATGTGTCAGCTTGATAATGAAACCAAACAAAAGGAGGACTTTTTGGGCGGCGGGTGGGGATCAACATCGTCTCAATTACCCATCTGAAATGGTGGGTTAATTAAGGGCCTATGATTATGACACGTGGCCACCCAAAATCAGAAAATTTATCATTTTTGAAGCCTCCCTAAAACACCCTCATTCCAAGTATCTCCCCACACACATTCCCCAACAACCCCAATTCATTTTCTCTCATGCATTCATGTTTTTACCAATACAAATCTTTGATCTAATATATTTTGCTCAAATGGTATCAAAATTTCAATTCGTCGGCACCATTGTTATCATTACATTGATACGAATAATTATATATCCATATATGATATGTGTGTGTGTGTGAATTTTGAATTTTAAAACTTTTATTTTCATGTGAGAATTTTCATCGTAAATTTACCATATATATTTTTTAAATTCTTACTCGTTATTGGTTTATACAAACAAAATACATTAAAAATTTAAATATAGATAATTTTTTTAGAAAATTAATGATTATAAATGTATATATATATAAATTTATTCAACTATATACATACATATATATATATTTTTATAATTACATATATACATATATTACTGTAAGTACAAGAAATTCTATGTATGTACATGCATCACACTTACATACATATATCACATTAACATATGTATAAATACATAAACATATATATAATTATACATAAAACATAAATTTTGTTGCAAAAAATTTAGAATGTATTTTTTTGTATACATTTTGAGTAGTAATTAAATTTTTTATACAAACATATCAAAAAATATATCTAAAAAACATTGATCACATATAGAAACATATATATAAATCAATGAATATGTATGTATGTGTGTGTGTCTATATATATAATGTATTAATACATAATTACACACATACATATAAAAATTATTGAACACAAACACACACACACACACACAAATCAATGTATGTTTGCATACATACATATATGTATGTGTTAAATATATTCCTACATACATACGTCAAAATTAATATATATATATATATATATAATATAATATAAACACATAAGTACATTTATACATGCAAATTAATATACTCATATACATGCATATATATTTAAATATGAGCACATACACATGAGTACAATCATGCATACATATATACATACATGCATGCATATATAAGTATATGTATATATATATTAATGTAATTATTTACAAATATATTTGAGTATATGAATAATCTTATATTCATGCATGCATGTAGACACACACACACACACAGATAAATGTATACAAACACATACATAAAAACATACATATGTATAAATATAAATACCTATATGCATGCATGAATGCATGCATGCATGTAGGTACCATATCTTAGTGGAGATTTCTCTAATGAATCTCTCATTGGAGATTTTCTTATGAATCTTTCATATTACATTAATATATATAAATGCATTCATATATGTACATACTTGTTTTTATATATAAATATGATTCTATGTATGTATGTATGTATGTATAATAATATTTAAATGTATATGTGTACATGTATTAAAATATACTGACAAATATTTATAGTTGTATATGCATGTATATATACATATTTATGCATGCATGCATGTACTTATATCTATAAATAATTACATTAATTATATTTTCATATAATTGCAATAATATATTTTTATGTACTTGTATTAATATAAATTTATATATGTACGTACGTATGTACTTATACTCAATGAAATGTATTTAACTATGTATGTATATAGCTATATTAATATGTATGTATAGATGTATGTATGAGTTTATATATAAATATATTAATATGTATGTATGTATGTATGCGTGTATATATATGTCTATTGGTTTTTATATATGTGCATGATCAATAATGTTTATAGGTATATACAAATATAAGTATTTACAATAATATTTTAATACATATACCTACCCACATCTAAATATTATTATATGTACATATATACATAGATATAAACATGTATACATATAAATATTTTAGTATCATTATTCAGAATTATACAACTATATTAATATATGCTAATATAAATATTTAGAAGTGTGTTTTAAAGTGTATTTGTACAAACATGCACAAATCTATATTAATATAAGTACATAAATGCATATTATTGCAATTATATGAAAATATAATTAATGTAATTACTTACTGATATAAGTGCATGCATGCACACACACAGGTAGATACAACAACAAATATTTGTAGGTATATTTCAACACATGTACACATATGCATCTAAATATAATCATACATACATACATGCATATACATACAATCATACATACATGTGAATATCAGTATATACATAAATGAATGCATGCGTACATCTTAATGATATTATTTACAAATATATATAATTATATGCATAATCTTATATACATTCATATGCGCGCGCACGCTCACACACACACAGATATAAGTGTATACAAACACATGCATAGAAACATACATACATATAAATATAAGTACCCACATGCATACAAATATATTAATGTGATTACTTAAAAATTTAATATATAAATATAAGAATGTGCAAATCTCCCAGTGGAGATTTCTCGGTGCAGATTGACATTAGGAATATCCGAGTGTGGATTTCCCAGTGCACATGGGCACTCTGAATCTCCCATGGGAGATTTCCTCGTTCCTATTTGTAGTTTGAATCTCTCATGAGAGATTTCACAAACATAAAAACATAGAAACATATAAATACAAGTACCCAAATTCATGAAAATATATTAATGCAATTATTTAAATTTTAATATTTAAATATAATAATGACCAAATCTCCTAGTGGAGATTTCCCAGTGCAGATTGGCACTGGGAATCTCTGAGTAGAGATTTTCCAGTGTAGATGGGCACTGTGAATCTCTCGTGGGAGATTTCCCAGTACATATTTGTAGTCACAACTAAAGATAATGCTTTTATCAGCACCAGAAAACGATTTTAACAGTGTTAGAAAAGCGTTGTTAATCTCAGCATAGATAAAGGAGGGTCCCCTTTAACAGCGCTGATAAATACCCCCCTTTATCAGCGCTCTTTTAGCGTAGTTAAATGATGTTTTTATCAACGTTTTTTTAGCACTGATAAAGGGAGCCTTTATCAGCGCTCGAAATAGCACTGATAAAGTGTAACTTTATCAACACTCTAAATAGCACTAATAAAGAGATCTTTTATCATCGCTCGAAATAACACCAATAAAGACCTAGCTGCCTATGATGTGCTGTTTATATAAAAATAGACCCACCAGCAGCACCTGCAAATATAAACAACACACCCACAATCAGCACCTGCACAACACACACACACCACCTATAAAAAACTGCACCTTCACAACGCACACAAGAACAAAACATCGCACACAAGGGTTTGACAAACAATGTTATATATATTTCAAACAATGTTTTATGTAATTACATTTACAATTATCCAACAAAGTGTTCAAAACATTAATGTTTCATCCTTTGACATCCGTGACCCCCTCTAAAAAATGTCCACCCATGATATTAGTTTCTGAATAAATCATTAAAACTCAAGCGAAAGGTTCCACCTATATAAAAAACAAATATTATGATAGTAATACTATAAATAAATAAATTAAATACTAATATGAAAGAATAAATTAATAAAATGTCAATTTTTAATAAAAAGGAAACATTTGGAGTTATACAGGTCACACCGTGCATCGTATTGAGGTGGAGTTGATTCCTACACGTCACAATGAGTTATGGATCGTTGTCCTAAAATATCAAAACAATCTGAATGTTGTTTCTTGGTTTTGAGTATGTCCCTTGTTTTTTTACTAAAATTAATATCAAATTTAAATGAAATATTTGGATTTATACCGGTCACTTCGTTCATCAGATTGAGGTTTGGTTGATTCCTACATGTCACAAATGACTTATGGATCGTCGTTTTAAAGTATCAAAATAATCCGAATGGGTTTCCTTGGTTTTTCACACGACAATTGTGTTTTTTTACTAAAATATCATTTCAAATCGAAAACACCCATTTTCAGTCATATCGGTCACATCGTGCATCAGTTTGAGGTAAAACCACTTCATACACATCATAAAGGACTTACACTCTCCTAAATTATGAATACAATCAGAGGGTGTTTGCCGGGTTTTCAGTGAGTGAAACATTTTGAGATAAAATGTCAATTTTAAATTGATAAGAGAAAATTTTAGTCATACTGGTCACACTGTGTGTTGATTTGAGTCGCGGTTGATTCCTACACATCACAAATGACTTATGGATCATTGTCTTAATGTATCAAAACAATCCAACTGTGTATGCTCAATTTTCAGTATGTTACTTGTTCTTTTTTACTTAAATTAATGTCAATTTTAAATAAAAACACATTTGTATTTATACCAGTAACATCATTTGTCGGATTGAGGTGTGGTTGATTTCTACACGTCACAAATGACTCTTGGTTCATTGTTCTAAGGTATCTAAAAAATCAAAATGTGTTTTCTCAGTTTTTAGTATGTTAGTTGTGTTTGTTTACTAAAATTCCATTTTAAATTGGAAGCACGCTTTTTAAGTCATACTGGTCACATCGTGTGTCTATTTGAAGTGAGACTACTTCATACACGTCATAAAGGACTTAAGAATCACTGTCCTAAATTATGAAGAAAATTGGAAGCCGTTTGGTTGATTTTTAGTGAGTGACACGTTTTGAGCTAAAATGTAAATTTTAAACTAATAATAGACACTTTTAGTCATACCGGTCACACTGTGCGTCAGATTGAGGTGTGGTTGATTCCTTTATGTTACAAATGACTTATGGATCATTGTCCTAAAGTATCCAAATAATCCAAATGTGTTTGATCAGTTTTCATTATGTCAGTTGTTCTTTTTACTTAAATTATTGTTAATTTTAAATAAAAAGACACATTTGGATTTATACCGGTCACATCGTGCATTGTATTGAGGTGCAGTTGGTTCATACATGTCACAAATGACTCATGGATCATTTTCCTAAATTATCCAAACATTCTGAATGCATTTTCTTAGTTTTTAGTATGCCAATTGTGTTTTTTTACTAAAACTAATGTCAATTTTAAATAAAAAGTGACACTTTGAGTCATACTGGCTGCATCATGCGTCGGATTTAGGTGCATTTGATTACACGTCACAAATGACTTATAGATCATTGTCCTAAAGTATCAAAACAATCCGAATGTGTTTGCTGAGTTTTTAGTATGTAAGTTGTGTTTTTTTACTAAAATATCAATTCAAACTCAAAACACACATTTTGAGTCATAATAGTCGCATCGTGTGTTAGTTTGACATGAGAATATTTAATACACGTCACAAATAACTTATGAATCGTTGTCCTAATTTATGAATATAATCAAAGCGAGTTTTCTTGGTTTTCAGTGAGTGACACATTTTGAGCTAAAATGTCAATTTTAAACTGATAATGAACACTTTTAATCATATCGGTCACACTATTTTTTGGATTGAGGAGTGTTTGATTTCTACACGTCACAAATTATTAATGGATCGTTGTACTATGGTATCAAAACAATTTGAATGTGTTTTCTCGGTTTTCAATATGTCACTTGTTCTTTTTGCTAAATTTATTGTTAATTTAATATAAAAATACACACTTAAAGTTCTAACGGTCACACCATGCATCAGATTTAGGTGCGGTTGATTTCTACACATCAAAAATGACTTATGGATTGTTTTCCTAAAGTATCAAAAAAAATACTAATGTGTTTGCTCAGTTTTCAGTATACCACTTGTTCATTTTACTAAAAATACTGACAATTTTAAATAAAAACAGACACTTTGAGTCATACTGGTCACATCTTCATGTAATTTATGTACATTCTTCCATCAGTTATGATGCTCATTCATTTATAAACAAATCTGTCTCGTCATGTGAATATGAGTCTTTTCGAAAATCACAGTAGTACTAAAAAAATATTAAAACACAAAATATTAATAAATATTTTAAATTAAATGGTTATTATCTTTGAAAATATGTCTTCAGGGATACTGGTTTGTTCATTGAATATGATCTCTTTCATAAATTTACAAACATAATAACCACAATCTTTATCGTTTGTTTGTTTCAGACACTGCAGAAACATTGAGAAAATAAGTAATTTTTTAATGTGTTTGGATAGTGAAATCTTATTATATATACCCCTATTTGTATACAGTCGTAATAATTATGATGTTTCTTGTCCTTTTCCCCTGGCCTCATTCTATGATGTAGACAATATTCACACACTACCCTATCATAACATAATCCTCAATAAATGATAATATAAATTATATAACTAGATGTTTAGTTCTAAAATATTGGATGTATTGTAATATAAATTTAAAAATGCCATCATGTGTGGTCGGTTTGTTGAATATACATGCATTGAATCCAGTAAATAAATCTTTGGAGTATCCAAATTGACCGCAATGAGCATCCAATGCTGTCTAGGAACACAAAAAAGAATAAGTAATGAAAGAAATTAAAATATATTTGATATGATTAAATTATTGAGTTTTACCCCTGCATCGTTGGTATTAAGAAGAGTCTGTCATTCATAACTTTGTTGTTAAATGAGTGGAGCAGGCCGACCACTGTTTCACCCTCTTTCTAGGATTCTATTTCTTTTTTTTTTCTGTAGAGGTGAGGTGAGGGCTAACGGGTCCAAAAAAAATTCATGGAGAAATCCCTTCAATTGTTTTTCATATATACGCCTGCGAAAAATATGAAATGTATTTAGTCATAATTATCATAGTATATCAACTTTTGGAAAATCAAATCATGAAAACGTACCTCATGTATACATTTATAATGGAGCCACCTAGCCAATCATATTCCAGGATTTCACTTACATTGTCAACACTAATGAAATCTAGATCTTCCCATTTTTACATATTTTCATCAAAAAGAATTGTGTGAACCCCACCGTCTTTCAACTTCATATTCACATGAGCCTACAATGATAATAAATGCGAATATAGAACAGAAGGGTTTAAGGTGATTTTGGTAGATCATTTCGATCGGTTGGTTGATCCTTGAGATGTTTTTGAGCCGTTCTTTCTTTTCACCCATTTCTCTGTGTCGGTATATAATAACATTCATCGGTTCAGACCTTTTTTCATTAAATGTTAAAGGTTTATCTTGAAAAATAAATTGGAAATGAATACCTCCTTGTCGACATGGTTTTTTACAAGATGTTATGACCATGCGATGAATGTTCCAAGATCTTGTTCGACTTTATGAATATCTTCATCATCAATTGGAAAAGGTTGCTCAGCGCTCGACTCATGAGCTACATTAATCAACACTTTGAGAAGACCAATTGGATGTGGTCTCTTGTGTAATATGATGTTCTGGATATTAAACAACGTAGCCCTCACTACAAGATGATGGGTGAGTATTGATAGATATAAATCACAGTCATTTTCACCCTATACAATATCAGTACAGGAAATGTATTAGTGTCTATCTAATTAAAAATTCATAGAAAAAATTATTAGAACATTGATTACCTCAGCTAATACAAGTTTTTGAGGCGAATGGCTTGCCTCAAAGCTAGTGGGGGTGGGGTGAGATCTTCACGCATTGGTTGTTCTTGAGTTGTTTCTTCTCTTTACCCCCCCCCCACCATCAAATTTTCCATGAACTCTCTACAATTACATATGTTCTTCAAGGATAACTATTCTTTCTCTTGACATTTTTATTTCTTCACTTTGATCCTTTTGTTTTTTTTTCTCAAAAAATGTTCAGGGTGTCACCCCAAAACCCACACCTCTCACATGGTCATACTTTTCTAACTACTTCATGGCCACCAAAAGGATGTCTACATCGGGTTTGGGTGTCGCTGATTCATGTGACTATATCAGATAGAAAATATAGGAAAATAAGTAATCATTATTATGTAATATTAATTTAAAGCAAAACAAATATTTATTATGTCATAATTACACATGTTTCCCACATTTTTTCAATATTTTCATTTATTATTATCCGATCTATATTTACACGCACCTTCTTCCATAGAAAATGGTGTGGGATGGAAGTGAATTTAGATTTGAATTCATCAATCTTCATATAAACAGAGAAACATATTTATGGTGTTGTTTTGTGTCACATAAATGTATTACGGTATATTTAAAATACATACAAATTTTTTTCAAGTGAAGCATAACTCATTATTTCTTTATGGTAGGGGGATACTGGTTTTGCTGCTCGTTTCTTATTTTCAGCAATCAGTTGTTGTTTCATAAATAAAAAACTGTCAATCAAAGTGATGGATACACGTATTGTCAAACAACGTATTACCAAACACAATATACCTGAAAAGACTGCCCCGTACGATGGTTAGTAAACACATCCCATGCTTTTTGGGTTATTAGGTGTGCATAAATAGGAGGTGGGTGCGGGATTATTTTCCCTTCAGCATTTTAAGATAACATTTCGTTAAAATTGTGTGAAAGCCTCTATGAATCCTTCCACCAACCCTTAATACATAGTCCTAGTATGAGTCATCCACTATAAATGCACTCTATAAGGGATGAAGAAGAGTAATTCAATGTTTCATTATTTTATTTTTTAGTAAATTAAAGAAATAATACCATAATGTTACCGTAATATCTCCCCACATCACTGTCTTAAGCCCGATGAAATCATGGTTCCAGGACTGCACATCAATCAGCACGTGTTGCTGAGTGATGATTCCAATGCAACTACTGAACATGGTCTTGTTGGGTTTAACATGTTGGCCCCACTTATTCCATTCTACCTCGTATTTGATGTCTTTTACTTTTGCCTTAAGGATTTTTGCTAATACCGTCAAACTACGACACTCCTATTTTTTTTGCGCCACTGGTGTTTCGTTGCCTACCATTTCCTCGGTTTCAACATCATTAATATGTTCCTCTAGAGTGCTGGCATTGGCATGTGAAGATGGTGGTTGTACCTCTGCACTGGGAGAAACAACAACAACAAGTTGAGAAAACTGTTGGTCCTCTGCACTGCGAGCAGCAGCTGGTTGAGAGACATGTTGTGCCTCGGGATTGGGAACATCATCACATGCAGAAGTCATTATCTGCAGAAGTGGTTTAATATTTAATTTAGATTACATAAAATCAGTAGCGAACACATAATTACATAAGGTAACATGATGTATATTACAAAAAAATATGAGATGGTTATTGAACTCTTTTTTTAAATGTCGATGGGATTTGACCCCTCTATCGACTATCCAAATCCCTTCATTGTGGTCTCCTCTGACATACAAAACACCATCTATATTGGGACCACTGCGAAATGATTGCAATGCCCCCATGAAAGGGTCATCCTCCATTGAATTTTCCTCTGACCCTTCAGTGGTTTTGATCAATAACATAACAATTGACCAGTTTCGGTTTGCGGGATCTGGAACATAAAATACTTGTACTGCATGTGATTCCATTATAAATGATTCGTCTTTGTACCCTTCCTTACTGAAATAAACTTTCACGAATCCCGACTCATCTATTTTAACAGCACTCCTGTTATCAACCATGTTGCATTGAAAAATAGTCACTTGGAATTTTGTATAATCTAATTTCGATATTTTTTTGATGATTCCAAAGTATGACATATTCGCATAAATTGGATTTCTGTCCTTAACACCAAAAACATGCATCGCTTCATCCACAAGTGTAACTTCGCTATTATACATGGTACCATCTTCATCATGTTCATTAGTATAGAATATATAACTGTTAATTACATAAGAATTATAAGATAATACATACGCATTTGGTCCTCTGTCTAGCCATCAAAGACATTTTGAAATTGAATTTGGATTTTCATCCAACTCATTAAATATATGGTCTCAAAACCATCCTATAACTATTTATTATGTGTATTTGATATCCATTTTTCATCCCTTGATGGATTCAAATGCCTAAAAATTTCTTTGTGGGTTTCGAAATATGGGTCAACCTCTAAACTGTTATGAAAAACATAAAGGCGGGTCTGCTCCCGATCTGTAATATTGATTGTTACAATCTCTCTTCTAAAAATTTCTTCATCCGCAAGCTGCCCAGTGTGACGATATTTCTTTAAACCAATACTTTCCACACCAAACATTTATTCGGTATATAATTCAACGACTTCCTCAATAATATATCGCTTCTCAATACAACCCTCAGGCCCACTTCGATTTTTGACATACCTCTTTCAAATCTTTATGTACTGTTCAATGAGATACATTCATCTATAGTGTACATGACCACATAGTTGAATTAATCACATACACCTAGTAAAATATACATAATAAAAAACGAGCCATCCAAGAGATGTGCTGCAATGAGTATGACAACATAAATTATGGAGCAATACGTGGAAATGGAGTTGCATATGACGAATTCACAACACATGTGATTGGAGAGAAGGATTGTCGTGTCGGAGGAGTCATTCCCACCAGGGATGGTGAACCCACAGGAAAATGTGATAGCAGCTATAAGGGTTGATACAACCAGTAAATTGTTGATCCCCTCTTTATAACTCTTAGATTAATCAAACATGAGGTTCATGGACCTCTCTTTATAGTGAATAGAATCACTCTTGCTTATATTGTCACAGTGAAGGAATTACTCAAGTATAGAGGAAATTAAGACTTTTTTTCTTGCGTCGGCTGCGAAATAAAGAGGGGTCATCCCTCGTTCATAAAACAACTTAAGTAAACTTGGATTCTTTGTCAATATAGCATCGAGGACATCTGCTTCCACAACCATAGAATATGAATTTCATGTCACGATAAATTAACATTAATCATGATTTTTAAAGGTTGCTCTAATTTTGATATTATGTTATTTTGAAAGTAGATTTCAAAGTTTGATGGATTCAGCTAACCTGATTTCCCAAACTCTATCGTTGCATGGACCACTTATTTTCTATTGGCATCATCATTGATTCCCAACTTATCCAAAAAAGAGCTTGACTATCTTCAGATTTCCAGCCTTTGCAGCCAGGTACAGTGGTGACTCTTCATTACTATTCAGAAGATTCAACTCCGCTGGATCTAGACATTCCTCGACCAATAACCTGACTAACGTATTGCCACTGTTGTGATTGTCCAGATCCAAGTGCAGTGTCGTGTTATGTCCTCTTCAAGTATTTTTTGTAAAATAGGAAAGCAGCAAAGTGCGTTGCAGGTGCTCTTTCCCCACGCTGATTAATACTTTGATCGTGTCATGGTTCTCACCACTTTCCGCCACGTGAAGAGCGGTTTGGTCTTTATCACCCACTGTCGTTAGAAGGTTGGGGCATTGACGGAGGATCCAAAGTACCACCCCGTTAGTGGAGGCAGCATGGGCAGCGGTGACGATGTGAACTAATGCACGACCTTGTGGGAAGACCATATCTGAAATTGAAACTATGATGTCATGTTTCACACCTTTCTTGAAGAACTCCAGGTCTCCCCTCGACGCAACTTGATAAATGTTAGGTCTCTTCAACATGGAAGTAGCATCACTTCTCGGGATTTCGGCCTCCACGGGTCCAGTGGGAACAACCACGTCATTATCCATGAACTTCTGTAATATATCACCTCTAAGTTCATCCAATGTAGAAAACATTTCCAAACCCACAGATCAATTCTTATTCCTATTTAATAAAATAAAAAGTTAAAACGCATATAATTTAGAGAATCAAATTTTTTAAAACTAATATATAATTAGAATGTAGATTGGAAGATTAAAATAAAATACAAAGAAAAATAGATTCTAAAAAATGAAGAACCCTACCTGAAATCCCCATATAGTTTTGGATGAACCCCCAACGTGGCGATCTCCACTTCAAGTTGGAACCTCCAGAAGTTCAAACCCCAATATTTATTTATAGGTAATGAGTTTCCTATTTTGAAAATTTTTGAAATTATTTCTTTCCTTTCCACCCCTACTATCTGCTAAGATCATATTTTAAATTTTCACATTGACTGAACCTCCTACTGCCAATGTACAACAGAATATATATTTCCATCTGGATTATACGTGCAATGAAATCTGTGAAACATGATGTTTCTAGATTCCAGACAATATTCAGGAATATTTATGAAGTAATATTTATCAGATACATCAGATGGTTAATTAAAGAATATTTATAAAGGAATTCAAAATCATAATTTTCTATCATTAAATTCAATGATTACAATATTTTTTTAAATGAGAAATTTTAACGTTCAATTTTTTAGAAGATTCCAATTATCAATCATTTATGAATGTAAGGTTTTTGTACATTTTAACTAATATTTTCAGACAAATTAAATGAAATTAATGAAAAATATAAAATATTAATATATTGCTTCATCAAATCCCCCCCCGCCACGTCATTACAATACCACCTCATCAATTCCCCATAATATGAAAACCTTCACACACACACACACACACACACACACACACACACACACACACACATATATATATATATATCAAATTTCATCTATAGAAATAATTTTAATTTTATTTATTTAAAAAATAATAATTTTATTCAAAAATGCATCACACTTATTATGAAATTTAATTTATTTATTGACATATAATTTTAATAGTCATTTTACATGTTTTGAGAAATTATATTACAACAGTTCGGGGGAGGGGGATAAAGACAACCAAAATCCTACACTATGCAATAGACCTGATGGTTTTGTTTGGGCTGAGTATATTTTAAATTTCTCCCCCAAGGGAATGTTGTAAATTATTTAACTGTTTTGAAAAGCATGTTTTAACACGTCGTGTCTTATGATATAGTCTGTCAAACTATATGACTTGTGAATTCATTGAATGATAGAGAGACATGTCATCTTGTACTTTATGATGTCTTTAAATCCTATCACATGATTAAAGAACTCATCCAATTAATTCTCATCAAATTGATTTGTATCATACAAAATAAAAAAATGTTGTTCCATAAATAAATCATTTTCCCATAATAATCCAAAACTTTAATGAATGTTCCTAATATCATTTATGGATTTTGTACACATCCTATATACCTTTAATGTTATAAAAACTCAGGGAAAGATCAATTGGGAGAGGTTTTAGAAAAAAAATAAATTAAGAACATAAATAAATTGTACACTTACAGTAACCTTAGATGATATTACTTCTATGTTTGATGACTCTCACAAGCTCCAACCAAGTTGTACCCTTGGAGGAATGTTTTGAGAAATTATATTTTATTACACATAATGGGAAGAGATATTTTCATAAACAAATAACTATATTAACTTCATTAAAATATTTTGATTAAAAAAAACTAATTCCAATATTCATAGAAAAATAAATTCCAACTCAACCATAAAAAAATTTATATATTAATTTTTTTAGTATTATGAAAAAATTGTTTTAAAATTATATTATTTGAAAACTATGTTGTTTATGTTCTGAAATCAACTGAACATTGATTGAAACCACCAAAAATTTCAAAATCGGAAATGTAAGACCATCGTAGGCCAAACACATTGTTCACGAAATGAGCATCAAATTATCATATAGCAATGGAAATGCCAAATAGAAATACGAATATAAGATAAAAACAAAAAGTATAGAAAAGAACACAATGCGGATTCCCCTGTTGCACGGTACTAGGCAGTGTCTTCTTGTTAGGTGGAGAGTTTTATGGGTCTGTTTTAGATTCAGGTGGAGTGAGTGGCTTGCTTGATCTGAGTATTGTTTTATTTCATTTGTATGAGTTGTTTTCTTTACTGCTTCTATTTGCATATGAACTGATTTTGAGTTTATGTTCATACTTTATATTGTTTCTATGCTTTGAAAATGGAAACTGGTCATTTTATCAGTATTCTGCAGGCACTGGAGTTGTCCTGGGAACCTCTGGTTGGGATGTTACCAACAAGAAGTCGAGGTATGTGAAATAGGAAACTCAGGTATGTGAAGGTAAGTTCAGTTTATGCAGTTGTGTTAAAATTTTTAATTCTAAGCATGTTGTAGTAGTAGCTTAGATGTAATTGATGGGGGAAAGTGTGTGTCACATTGATACACATTTTTGACATAAGCAGTGTATAGTTTGATGAGCACTGTTTAATATCGGTTTTGTTTTTGTTTAGGTTGTTTAGCATAATTGTCTGATTCAATTGAGAGGATAGGTACAGGAACATCACCAATTTCAAATGAAAATATTGGAGATTTGTGAAAATTGGGTATTCATTTTTTGATTTTCATATTGAAATTTTCCCATTTATTTAATCTTCCATTTTAATTTGGTTAAACCATACAATTGTTTTATTTTTTTCCTCAATTTATTATATTGGATTTGGCTTCTTGGTTGGGCCAATTATATTGGCATGCTCGATTTAGAATGCCACTTTGTCCATCCTTGTTTTTTCGGTCTTTCATTCTAGCCGTTGATCTCGGCTGACTCCCCTTCAATATTTACCCTTCATTGCTTTAGGCGGTTTTATGAACCGCTGGAAGGTTGGTTTGGATCTGGATTCATGGCATCGTCTGCTTGACAAAGATTTTTGTCTGGTGTCTTGCAGACATCCCTTCACATCATCGGTGCTCGGTTCTTGGTGGAGACTTCATCGTTATCCTTCCTGGTGAAGGAGTGGGGGCATATCCAGATATGAAGATCCAAATCTCGCTGCTCGTTCGTGTCTCGACAGCTGATAGTCTCTACGGTGTGGCACTTGTAGTGGAGTATTGACTTCGGCCTAGGCTACGTGTTCCCCTCCTCCTGATTTATGATGATCCACATCCAAAATTACTATAAAGGGGGAATTCATAATATGTGCCTTAATAATCGGTAATTCATGGTAAATTACTATGAAGGGGGAATTCATAATAACCTAATGTGAATGAATTCTTTGATAATTTAGTAGATGTACATCCATTAAATAAATTCATAATTCTCCCCCTGATGGATGTCTACTTTGTTATCAACAATTTTACGCTCATGTATACTTGAATCAACATCTTTTATTATAATTTATCTTGTATGACCTAACCCATAATTTTATATATTTAAAGTGTCGAGATTAGAAAACTTATGGTTTACCATTACTAATTCGATTATACATAACAAATTCTTTATAATCACTATTTATGAATTCTTATTACATATTGAGGAGACTCTTTCATATAATGTCTCCATGTGATATTTGTTTTCAATAATTCCATGGATATATCTCATAAAGACATCAAATATAACAAATCATTTAGAATTTGTACTACCAGATAAGAATGTAATTACTCTTCTAGAGCTGTTAATTGATTTTTTCTTCAAGTAAATGTACTTACATGAGCATATACTAACTCATATATGAGTTCTTCTGAATCATTTAATCAAAATAATATTTATAAATATTTTTCTTCAAGATCAACGTAAATAAGATCTTCATGATATTCCATTGTGCATACTCATATTTTTCATTATAATTTTTACTTTTAGTGATTGATGAATTCATAATATACCATAATAGGGTAGGCCTATCACTAGAGGATTATTGTATATTTTGGAACTTCTAGACCAAATATTATTTTACAATGCATCTAATTGGGAGCCGATCCCCCACGTATTTTGAAATTGGTTGATGTGGTATCAAGAACCAATGTGGAAGTATCTTCTAGATTCACAAACCACACCTCATCACCATTAAAAATTATAATTCAAATAACAACAATATACACTTTACCAAATGAAAGGATGAATGATTTGATCAAATTTCATTAACTCTCAAATATTCATGATAAAATTCTATGTATGAGTACCACAAATCATATCAAAAAATTTATGAATAATTTTACTCTCTTCAAGGAATGATATAATGTAATTACATTAACATCAAGGAATGAATTCATTCATTGAATTTTATGATCCATGAATGATAATTTATTATTTGTGAATAATGATCATCTTGCATAAATTACTAATTTTATTGATTATTATGATCCTTGTTTTAACCACTTCGGGTGGTAAAATCATTTTCAGAAAATATATTAGATTATCAAAACCATGCAATTTAGTCACATCGTTTATGAACTATAACAATAATACCATCCACTTGAGGGGATAAGATTGATTGATTTACTTAAGATGTCATTGAGAATTCATAAGCACATGATGAATAATAAATTTTCCCCTTGATATTGTTATTGTTGGAGAAATAATTTCATATAATCCTTAAAGGATTTTCTATTTTATAAATATTAATAAAATTCATTGTGCTCTATAAATATTTAATTTCATCAAACCACTTTTAGTGGTTGTATTTTTCACACCCCAACATTTCTTTTTCTCTTTTATTTTGGTTTATCATTTTGCCTTTGGATTCTCTCTTGAGTTTTGGGTGTCTCTGGTTGAATTTTTGAGTTTTGGGCTGTTTTTATTCTATTGTATGGTTAGTGTGCACGATTAAGGGTAAATCATGTGACCATCATACACACAGACCCTTTTCAGTTCATTTTGTTCTTGCTTGATTTAGGTTTCATGGGTATCGCACGGTTAGATCCAAACCATGCGGCTCCTATGAATAGCTTTGTAGGTCATGGGTGTTCCGGGGTAAGGGTGCGTGACTTGAGTATGGTTAGGTCAAAATGCGTGACAAAAGTGCACTTGGTTCTGTAGTTTTTGACATAATGAACCACACGATTGGTGCACAGTTTTTTTCAAACTGTGTGGCCAAACTATGTGGGTACCTTAAGAGTCTAGTAGAGGGTGCATAGTTAGCACATGGTTTTCTCAACCATTTAACCAAATCATTTTTGGTGTCTTGTGATTCTAGTCATGGGTACACTTTTGGCACATAGTTTCCCAAACCATGCAACCTAACCGTGAAGAGTCTCAAGGTTCTCTAAAAATTGGGTTTTTACCTTTTTACCCCCTCTCAATTTTTAACCCCCAAACCACTCTTTCTCCCCCTCTCAGCTTGTTCAACCCCAGGGATCTCCCCCCCCTCTTCTCCCATGCATACCCTCCACATCCTATAGTGATCCCAAGTTATTTCTTCAAGCTTAGGCGGTGATTTCTCAAGCTAATCTCCTCCTTCCTTCTCTCTCTTCTCCCTTTTTACCTTTTATTCTAAGTTCTTCTTCTACATTGGTTCCTTTGGTCTAGGGTTCTTTTTTATTTGTTTCTAAATTTGGGTGTTTTTTCTTATAATGGTTCTTCTTGGGTTTTCTTGCCTCTTTTAACCTTCTTGGAGTCGTTTCAGGTTTACTTTTTTCCAAAGCGTCAAGGTTTGAGGTAGGTTTCACTATGCATTGGCCTTTAAATTTAAGAATCATTAATTTATTGATGTTTGTACCATGTTTTGATATCAATTAGTAATATATAATATTTTAGAGAATTATTTGGAATGAATTCAAATGGATTTCCCTTTGAATTTAATTACGTGAAATTGTATTATTGAGCCTCACACACAAAATGTTTCTAAAAAAATATCAGTTGGCATATGTAAATGAGTTTTGATTTATAAATGGTGATTTGGGGTTTCAAGAGGGGTTTTAAAAGAACTTTGGATTTATAAGTGGTATGTTTGACTCTCTTGGAAATGGTTTTACACCCAAACAGTATGTGAGTCCCGGCTGGAACCTTTGAAAATGGGTTTTATTTGGAAAACTATCCTCTAGGTGGGTCTCTTGCCTTATTCATTGTTAAAATAAATGGGATGTCCTTCATATGAGACTTCCCTTATGCATTAATGGTTGGTAGTAAAAGGGACTATCCCTTGGGGTTGTTTTAGGGTGGTGATTTGATGTATGACTTATGTGGTGGCTTGTGTTTACTATATGTATATATTGTTGATTTTTTGATGATCCTTGGATCACCCCCATCTTAGACATAACATGGGAACCTATCATTTCTAGAGGATTATCTAAGAATTATTGTTGCACTAGTTTTGGATTAAACTATGGTTAGTGGCCCTTCAGTATGGACACGCTATTATTTAGGGATGATGCCCCTCGGTCATGCGAGGTAAGGTACAACCGAGCGTTAGAGCTATATGATTTCATCATGCATGATGATAGGATGGATCATGTTACAATATGTTCTATATTTCCCTTAAGCTTCTAGATATTCTCAAGTTATTCGGCACTTTTTATCTGCGGTGAATTATCTAGGTGCCTCATCTGGCATGATTACTTGAGCGTTATTTACCCATTACCCTTGTTATGTTTTCATTGCTTGTATCTCTTTTATTAAAGTGAATGTATGGTTTTAAATTGTTTTCATAAATAATTTTTTGAAAAAAAATTATACCCCTTCACTCTCTCCCCATTCTTTCACTAAAATGGTCAAGCCTCCCCTTTTTTAGAAAATAAACTTTTTTTATGTAAAGAGGGTAGTGGGTCATGATTTTTTTGAAACCAAATGGATGAGAAACCTATTTTTATACCATTTTATTTCAAACTAGTATTAAATGAATATCTTATATTAAAGGAAATAAGTAGGGAATATTTTTACTTGCACATTATTACTGAGTTTTAATAATCACTCATATACTTCTATATTTGTTTTTATCTTTAGGTGTAGGTTTGAACTTGATATTAATATTTATGGATTGATGTTGGGTTTTGGGCTTGAAGAGTGACCTATGGGGTCACATAGAGGTCTGTTTGGATGTCAGGTTATATTTATTTTATTTTTTGTTTATGTTTTGTTGTTCTTATTTTTTTATTTATGTTTGGTTGCTCGGTTATCCTTTAGCTACTTTTGTTTATTTATCTTGGGAGAAATAATTCCCAATGTCTATCATAGATTCCCTTGGTGCTTTTCACCACCCTGGGATGACCAGTAATGCACCTTGGGGATGTCGAGGGTTGGCTCGGGTGACCAGTTCATGTTCGACCTGGGTTGGTTCATGAAAAAATGGTGTCAGATGAGGTTTTTTTAGTGGACATTACTTTTAGAGCACCCTTTTTTATTTGGGTTATCAAGGTAGAAGTAGTAGGACTTTCAAAACTTGGGGTGTATATATGATGAGGTGTATAGCCGGAACTTTATGTGTCAAACCTTGGGTTACCAGGGGAATTCGGGTTTTTAGTTTTTCATTTTGATTTTTTTCTTTCTTTTTCCAGTATTCCTTGGTTTTGGTTGTTGATGTTTGATTTTATTAATTATTTTGGATTGTTTATGGGTTGTTTTTTTCTTAGGAAATGAAATGGGATTTGGGCCAGTAGTTTCTGGTGATCTTGTAGGGACGAGAAAGACATGTGGGGCCCAGGGATGTGGTCTTGAATAACTCTTTATGGCAGTGGTGTGATATGAATATAGCTGCAACCATATGGCCAAGTCACCCATAATCACTAGTACTCTCTAGGAATTTATTTTGGGTCTTTACTAATTTTAAAAATTGTTTTGAAAACCTTGTCTTAGATTATAAAACCCAATTTTTTATTTTAAAATGGACATGTATTAGTTTATGAAAGAGATAAGTGAGATTCCAAAATCCATCTAAAGGAAGTTTTGGTAAGATTATTTTTAATCAAAATGATTTCGATAAAATTTACTTTTAAAAATGAGCTCATTACTCATTATCAACTTCAAAGGTTGGTGTGATTTGTTTTAAAGGGGTATTTGGGGATTATTTTAAAATGATAAAGAGTTATAATGGAAAATGTTTTTGATTTTTAGGTGGAATTCAAGGGATTATTATATAATTTAATCTCTTGAAGTGTGGAGTTTGAAAATACTTTTCAAAGTGGTGTTTAGTCATCTTTTTGAAAAGTTTTATGAAATTTGTGGGTTGGTTTCCTTTTTATTTTGTTTTTAAATGTGGGGAGTTCTTGATGGTGAGTTGAATTTGATTGGGTGTTGTTTTCTTTCTATTTATATTATTCCCCAAAAAATACTTGATGGATATTCAAGGTATATCTATGGTTTGATCACCATTAGAAAACCCTTCAGTTGATCAACCTAAGTACTTCTTCCTTGAATTTCAAAAGATGAAACCCCCTATCTTTTATGGTCAATCATATCCTTTCAAAGTAGAGGAGTGGAGGTGAATAATTTAAAGGATCGTTGGATTCCTTGAGTTTCCCGAGTCTCCAAATATTTAGTTCGCTCCCTTTATGCTTTAAGGCTAATGTTGGAAAAGGTGATGGAGATGTGATACCAACAGAAAGGAGATCAGTCAGTGTAAGAATACATCCATCATTTCTTGGATCTAGTTACCTATCCCCTACATTTGGTAAAGGATGATTCTATGAAATATATACATTTTGAGAATGATCTTCATCCTGATTTTCAACATAGGGTGTTAGAACATGGTCCAACCTCTCTTGTTGATGTGGTGAGGAAAGCAGTTCGGGTTGAGACCATGTTAGTGGGGGTGCTCGAGGTAGCCATTTATTCTATAATACTTAAAAATGGTTAAGGGGTTTCTAGTAAAGATATGTGAAAGTGGTCTGAATTTGGTTATGATGGTGGTTGAATTAAGATGCCTTCTGACGCCTCGTGAGATTTTTCTGGACATAGACCTTGGTGTGTCATCAATGCAGTAATCAGGGCCCCAAAAATCATTCGTGTCCAAGTTATTCGAAGTCTTATCATGCCCGTAGTCATTTAGGTCATCTCTAAATATTTTGGAAAGGTTTACCTTAAAAGAGTAGTGGAGTTTAATTAACTCCCTTAAAGAAGAAAATGGATCAATTGGATGAACATGGAACTGGGGTGATATTTGTTTAAGTATTTGATGTAAATTATCCTTTTGTTGTAATGGTAAAATCTTCTGGTGTCATATTTTGTTTGGAATGAATATCAATATTGTGTATCTTTTTGGAAATTTAAAGGAAATTTCTTTTAGGAAATTATAAAATTCTTCATCAACGAGTGAAAGAGTATCCCATTGTGTGTCTTGTTTCTACTACTTAGTTTTTTCTATGTATTTTTTGTAGTTTTTTTAATTTTCTAGGTTGGAGTTTGACTGATGCTGTTCTTTTAGTGCCTGGATAGTACTCTAATATGTTGGGGAGTCCACCTTGGCCTCCTTCTAGTGTTGATGTAAACATTTTTTTTCTATATTGTCCCTTTTCCTTGTCTCCCACTAAAGATATGTCATGTGTTATGCCCCTGTCCTCCAGAATCTTCTGAATTTGAGTTTCCCTTCCCTTGGAGAATTTTGGAATCTTGGATTAGGCCCAATGGTTTTAGTAATGGTGAGGTGTTTGTATTATGGTTCAAGATCTTCATATTCCTTTGAGAAGTGGTCTAATCCAATGGTATGCTTCATGTTAGGGGTGAAAGTTTATTCCTAGTGGTGGTCAAGGTGTTCTTCGGTTTATGGAGTTGAATCATGTGAGAGTGTGGACCTTTCTCTCTTAACTTGACCAATTGGAAACTTTAGGGATTTCTAGGGGAATAAATCATTATGGTGGGGGGAATTGTCACACCCCAACATTTATTTTTCTCTTTTATTTTGGTTAATCATTTTCTTGGTATTTTTTCTTGAGTCTTGGGTGTCTTGGATCAAAAAAATTAAGTTTTGGGCTATTTTTACTCTATTTAATGGTTAGTGTGTATGGTTAATGGTAAACCATGAAACCACCATATGCATGGTCCATTTTCAGTTCATGTTTAGTGTGTATGGTTAACTATCAATAACTCATACCATTTAATAGGTTATTGTGTCCATATTATTTTAATTAGGTTGGAAAATTCATTTAATTCAAGTAAAGAATGCTATGGAATAAATCATAAGGGCCTAACACATGGCTAATCCTCTTTTTTAGTAAAATATATATTCCAATACATTTATTACAAGGATATTAACACACCCCAAATACTAGAAATTAAAATTAATTCCAAGGCACAGGGATCATAAGCCTTCAGGGAGGGGCACACCCATAGGGGTATCCCGTGTTGAGGTAATCACCCCACGTCATTAATTCATGGGTAGATAAGGTTCCATTCCACATGAGAATAAAATTTAATTTAATTAATTAGTCTTTATAGAGGTGACACTAGAGGATTCCAGTGTTCGACACAATGGTGCATGGTAAAATACCACAATACTTTTACAGAAAATATCTAGACCACCTACCTCAAGCATGTAGCACACTACTCATCAAGTATCATCCCTTTAATCAAGCTATAACAATAGAAAATATAAGAATCAAAAAGTACCCTAAAAATAGGACATATGAGCTTGCACCAAAATAGTGCCAAAGAAAGTGAGATAAATTATATAAGGAATGAAGGGGAATGAGGATCTTACCATTTTGGATCCAACACATCTGACGGTGAAGGAAACAAAGCATGAAAAAAAATGAAATGGAAGAACCTGGGTTAGTTATGGAGGAGGTCTCTCATGCGTATGACCTTTTATTCAAGAGAAGAAAGGAGTTCTATCCAAAAGATCCCCTGGCCCTTTCAAAAAAAATAAAGCCATCATATTTACATGGCATGTAAAATTTACACGCAATGTAAATCTTGGGTTTTTTCCAAGGGAAACCCCAATTCATGATGTGCAATAGGTCTAGCCAACCCATTACACATCATTTATTTAATACACGCCTTGAATTTTAAATACACACCATATATTTAATACAAGTTGCGTATTTGACCTGGATCCAGCCTTTATCTCTCATGTTACATTTTTCCTAGAATCAAACTAACAGCCTAGTCACTGGGGTCTAACCAAAAATGAAAACTCAATGAGGGTGGGTAAAACTAATTTGAAACCAAAAAATAAAAACAAATAGTTGGTTTTCCGATTGTGTGGATGGTGACCTTTGTGTAGGTTATGGGCGTAGTGGAAGTGCATTGGTAGGTGTACCCAACTTTAATTTTTTCCGTTAGAAACGATCAATGCGAGATCCTTCACGATAAAAAAACATCGAATATTTAGAATAGAACAAAGAATTAAAGAAAGGAAGGGGGTCCCAGAACCATATAGAGAATCATCATATGTTGGTTATAAAAAATTTAATTAAAAGACAAGAATTACCTTGATGGAATTCCCTTTCCGTTGTTGTTTTCGGTCAGGATCTGATGTTATCCGTCGTTGTGTCGTAGAAGCCAAGTGTAGGATTCCTCTAGTGGTAATCCACTTGTGCTCCACATATATTTGGGTGTCGCTAAAGGGATCTCTGAGTGAAAGCATGGAATATCCTTTTCTTGTGATGTCTGCCTTCGATCTCCCTAAGAACTGCTTCCAAAGTACTCTCCTTGATCTAGTGGAGGAGGATCTCTCTCGTAACTTGAGAGCATTCTTGGTGGGGAAAAAATTCTCTCTTGTCTTGGGAGATTTTTTAGATCCATTGTGCACACCCACAAATGTCTAGGCTAATGATAATTATATAATTGGGATTTTAATTACTTAGAATAATAAAATGAATTAATTATCCAAAAGCATTTATTCACTTCATTTAATTCTTAGTAAGACCACATGTCTAATAATAACAGATGACTATTATTATTATTTGACATGCACCCATATAATTACACCTAATTTAATTAAATAAATAATACTATTTCTCACAAATCCCTAGAAAAATTACACGGTGTGTATATTAATATACACGATGTGTAATTTTGTTTTTCCATTTTATTTATTTCCTCCACCACATTTATTAGACCTTGAATAATGGCTATTTATTTCTCAAATAAATATCACTACATTACTCACTATTAAATATATTATTTCTCCCACAATATATTCTCTCGAATAACTAGTGTTGAAATAAATGCGATTAGGTATCATTGAATAATTATTAAACCACAATCGGGAATAATATTTATTCAACTTGTTAAATTAATATTTAACTGAGATACTTAGACACACTTAATGTGTGACCCTCTAGGAATATTTCTCAGTGGAATTAGGTGGAGCCTACCTAAAGTACAAGATTAGTGTCTAGTAACACGCTAAGTCACCCATAGAGAAAGAAATTAATGCCGCAATGATGTTTTAACTCCTACGAATTCTTACCGTGTAATATAATACCATAGTCTCGATATCTCGAATCAAGCGGGTCGCATGCTAGTGCTATCAATCCATGTGCTCAATTATTTTTTCTTTGACATTTCGGAATTGAACTTTCCCATTCCTTACTATGGGCATGGATTTATTTAGACTATATCAATTCCATCAAATGTTCTGAGATATCTACTTCTGTTATGGAACAGAAGGGACAAATACTTTCTCGCATTATCTATTAATGTAATATTACTCATGATACACCTAATATATCCCACCTTTCGGTGAATAGTGTGTCATCACACCTTTCATCAATACATCTAAGTGCAGGAGTTGTAATACCTATTAATAATAATCTTAAAGTCTAAGGACCAGTACACACATCCGCATATAGGAACATCCAATGACACTGTGAAATGTGGATTTCCTATTGGCATGTCTCGTTCTCATAATATCCTCCTAGATATTACCAAGGGCATAATCCATGAGATGGTGCCTCAAAGTTTTATGAGTAATCACCCCTAATGACCTGTATTATTTGTGTCCCTCAAATAACATCATCTGGCCATAGAAAATATATTCAAGAACAGTGTTATGGAACTTACAGGTTATCATCATATCAAGTATCAGCTATGACCCTTTAATGCAACAATTATCTTTAGGAAATTATCACATGCATTATTATGCATAAGAATAATAAATATGTGATAAGGTATTTATTAATTAATAAAGTATAAAGTAGTTTTTTCTAGGCCACCAACTCCAACAATCCCATTTGGACTAGATCCAACTGCTAACAACCTTTAACCCACTAGGTCTCACATGATATCCATGCTTCTACTGAGATATGCCTTTAGTCATGGGGTCTTCCACGTTCTATTATGTGGACACTCTGCTTACTTCAACTTCACCCCTTTGAATTAAATACCTCAATATGTGATACTTTTGGAGAATTTTCTTTGTCCGTTGATGTGAACTTGGTTATTTTTCAAGATCCACCGCTGTAGTATTATCACCATACAATGTGATAGGATATTTATTACTAGGAACCACATAAAGCTCTTGGACAAAGTTATGAATCTAGATGGATTCCTTGGATGCATCATAAGATACTATATATTTGGACTCTGTTGTAGAATCAGCAACAACTGGCTACTTTGAACTCTTCCAGGTCACAGCTCCTCCATTGAGAGAGAAAAAATATCCTGATTGTGACTTCAGATCATTCTGATCTATTTGAAAACTAGTATCAATATACCCTTTGATGACAATCTCCTCATCTCCTCCATACACCAGGAACATATCTTTAGTTCTTCACAGATACTTAAGGATAATCTTAATAGCAGTCCAATGCTGTTCTCCTAGATCTTCTTGATATCTTCCTACCATGATCAATGCATAGGCAACATCAAGACTGGTACATAACATGGAATACATGATGGATCCTATAGCCGAAGAATATGGGATCTTACTCATCCTATCTCTCTCCTGTTATGTCTGAGGACACATTATCTTAGAAAGATGTAGGCCATGTGACACTGGAACCAATCCCCTCTTGGATCGTTCCATACTAAATATATTTAGTATCTGGTCAATGTATGTACCCTAACTTATTCCAAGAAACCTCTTGGATCTATCATAAATGATCTTGATCCATAGAATTTAGTCTTCTTCACCTAAGTCCTTCATGGAAAAACACTTTTTCAACTAGTCATTAACTAACTATAAGATTGGTACATCGTTTCCAATAAGTAACATGTCTTCAACATATACTACTAAGATAACGACCACATTCCCATTAAACCACTTATAAACACATGGATCACATTTTTTATTATTGAAACCAAATTCCTTATGGCTTCATCAAATTGAATGTTCCATGACCTAGATGCTTGCTTTAATCCATAAATGGATTTTTGAAACTTGAAAACCCATTTGACTTCACCCAATGTCACAAACCCATTTGGTTGTGTCATATAGACATATTCCTAAAGTTTCCCATTAAGGAATGTTGTTTTGACATCCATCTGCCAAATCTTGTAGTTGTGGTAAGCTGTTATGGAAATTATGATTCTTATGGATTTAAAAATGGAAACTGGCGAGAAGGTTTCATCATAGTCAATTACTTGATTCTATCTGAATCCTTTAGCCACTAGCCTTGATTTATAGGTGTTAACTTGAATTTCTATGTCCAAATTTCTCTTGAATACCCATTTTCATCCAATAAGATTTACATCAACTAGCTCATCAAACAGAAACCAGACTTGGTTTTGATACATGGAATCCATCTCAAATTTCATAGCGTCTAGCCATCTTCTAGATTTTGAGATCTATACTGCTTCCTTATAGGAGAGAGGTTCATCATTGTCTAACAATAATGATTCACCATCCTCAGTGACTAGGAAACCAAATCTATCTAGTTCCCTTGCCTATCTTGAGCTCCTACGTAGTACTTGTGTTTTTGTAACCTCTTCCACAGGGACCTGTGAAACTTGTTCCGGTACCAACTCCTGTGTATCTTGAGCATTAACTTTTTCAAAGTCAATATTTCCCCCAGTATTATTTTTTAGAATATTCTCCCTCTCGAGAAAGATGTCTTTTCTATCAATAGTGACTTTCTTATCTTAAGGGTTATATAGGTAATATTCTTTCATTTCCTTGGGATATCCTATAAAGATACACTTCATACCTCAGGGTGCTAGTTTTTTTCGTAAGAAGGTCTTAACAAATACCACGCATCCCCATACATGTTTGTGAGACAGAATGGGTTTCTTTCCATTCTATATCTCAGAGGTAATTCCATTTACCGCCTTAGTTGGTACTCATTTTAATGTGTATGCTGAATTTTGTGATGTATATTTACAAAAGTATTATGGAAGATCTGTATGACTCATCATTGACCTCACCATTTCCAACAAGGTGTAGTTTATCCTTTTACTAACACTATTCTACTATGGTGTATAAGGAGGAGTGAGTTGAGATAGAATCCCAGACTCCCGTAAAAGGTCAATGAACACTTGGTTCAGATATTCTCCACCTCGATCCGATCAATGTTTTTTTATCTTCTTACCAAGCTGATTCTCTACTTCATTCTTGAATTCCTAAAATTTCTCTAAGGACTCTGACTTATACCTCATTAAGTAGATATATCCAAATCTACTCAAATCATCAGTAAAATTAATGATGTAAGAATATCCACCTACAACTTCTACTGGAAATATTCCACACACATCCATATGCACCAATCCTAGAAGCTCTGTGGCCCTTTCACCCTGTCCAATGAAAGGCGGCTTGGTTATTTTACCTTGTAAAAAAGCATGACATCTATTAAGTGGTTTTAGCTTAGTAGAGTCTAAATAACCATCTTGGCAGAGCTTTGTCAATAACTTCTCATTTATGTGATCGAGACGGTGATTCCACAAATGGGTGATGTAAGATTCATGTGAGTTTGTTTCGTTATCAATTTCCAACACTTGGTTTTTTTTAATTTAATACATAAAAACCATTATTTAAATGCACAATACCATAACATACATTATTCTTATAAAATAAACAACCCTTATTTCCAAACTTGAAAATAAATCCATCCATATCCAAACATGATACGAAAATAATTTTCTTGGAAACACTAGGCTCATAATAATAGTTATGTAAAACCAAAATGATCCTAATTGGCAATGATAGATGGTAATATCCAATGGACAATGCAGTCAACCTCGTGCCATTGGATCTCGAAGATCCACCTCTCCTCTATAAACCTTTCTAAATCTACTTGGTTCCTGCATTTGAATAAAAATGTGAGCCCCACAAGCTGTATCTAACTCCCAATGTGTAGAAACAGAAAGATTACACTTGATAATGAACACACCTTTAGTGTCCCCAAGCGTCTGGGTGCAGTTCCACTTCCAGTGGAATGGGTTTCAACATGAAAAACATACCTCCTCTCATTCCTTTCCCTGCATTTAGATCTTCTCCTTCTTGGAGGGACGATGCTCAGGGGCTTCAGAACATTTATGAATCCTTGGACACTTTTCCTTGTCCTTCTTTTTCTTATTCACCATAAGGACTGTGGGTTTGTCATGCCCCATGTATTTATTTACCTGGTGAATTAAGGTCAGAAATTTTGATAGACTCTTCTGATTATTTTTCATGTTTTAGATGACAATAAAGTTAGAGAAGGTCTTCGGAAGTGATGATAGGATGAGATCTGTACGAAACTCATCAAGGAACTTAATCCCTAATATTTCTAGGCATTCAATGTAGCTAATAATATTGAATACATGAGGATCATTTGGCACATAATCTCCAATATTAGTTGTAAACAAAGCATTGGAGATCTCATATCTCTCCTGTCTTGCCTTCTCTTGATAGAGATCCTTAAGGTGGGACATCATGCTATACATGTCCACGTTTTCATGTTACTTCAAGATCTTATTAGCCATGTCTAATAGCATGAAACATTGGACATCTATGGAATCATCCATATGTTTTATATAGAGAGATAGTTCCTCATCACTTTCCTCTTTTCCAGGTGCAATTGGAATAGGCTCCTCCAGTACGCACAATTTCCTCTCGTGGCAAAGGATGACGCATAAATGCCTCTGTTATTCCTAGAAATTTGTGCTGGTGATACGGTTTTCCTTATCGAGTATGGTTCAAAATGATATGTTTGAAGTCATTTTTCTTATTGTTTCTACAAATTAATATGAGAAAATATTTTAGTACTTTATAATTATAAAACTGGGACAAATAAATAACTTAATGCTTAATAGTCTCTTACTAATTTAACGAAATCTAATATCCCTCACCATTGACTTTGGAATATTCTGTTGTCTGAATATTCTAGTGGAAAGTATCCATATTTCCATTCACATTACCCAAACTAAGGTTGTTAATGAAACTTGAAGGGTTTTAGGTAGGCATTCCAAATTCCAAATGCATTAACTCGCAGTTCCTTAATCTGATGAGTGGACTCCCCAATCCTGAAACCCTTTTATTTTGGATTTCTTCAACATTTTCCTCTTGGTCACACCAAGTCCTTCTATGGCATTCAAACCTTGATGTGAACCAAGTCAATTCAACCCAAAAACATGAATTATAAATCCTCGATAATTGAAAGCACCCCAACTAGGTTTGGTCAAGAACTTTGAACTATGGTTCGATTCTAACCAAGATTATGGAAGGCTATACTGACTTAATATTTCTTTGAAGTATTTTATCCTTATACATAAATTTACAATTTATTATCTTTTATTACATTATTTTTAATATTAAGTGGCATATAATTAAGTGATTAACCATGTCTAAGATAATATTTATGCGTAATTAGGTCTTATTTTAGTTCCATCTTGCATGCTTGTTTAATTAATTAATTGTGTGATCGTGAAAACACACCCACAATAATTAAACCATGCAAATAAAATAAATAAATTAAATGGTATGATCATTAGCTTGTTCTATTGGTTAGTTTATCTAGAATTTGATAAACTAACCCATGACCTAGGAGAGAAACACCTTGAACCTTTTGGGTTTGTGTTTATAGCTTTCCACTTGTCCACATTTTTATCTCCTTGGATTGGTTTCACCTTGGCTCCTTACTTGAGACACCTACACTGGCTTGGGAGCTCTATATGTAATATATGCTTTTATCTCACTCACAGGAGAGGGGTAAAATCGGGTTTTATATAAAAGAAACCTTGGGCATGCAGGCCTTACATATTAATGAGGAAAAGTTTTGCAGGCCAACAAAATTTTAATTTAAATAAATAAATAAAAAGAAACCATTCACATACAAAGGTCTTGGTCTAGCTCATGATCATCCATACATGAAACAATATTTACGATTAAATAAAACTAGCATTCAATTCTTTAATCATTCTTGTTTAGGATAAATCACACTCGAATCAATTAATTATCTTTAATTAATTAATCCTTTTATCTTAAACCCTTTTCTGAATTTCCTTGTGATTCTCATCCATCATAATTTTCAAAAAATAAATTCATTTAAAATTATCTTTGTACGTAACTTGTAACTTAGAGGAAACCCGCTGAATTCCCGTTCATAACTACCTAATGAGTAGAAATGAACATTACACAGATGTTAAATTAAACACATATATATAAAACACCTATCACGTGTTGTGCCTCCAATTTATGCTCGTACTATGGTACACATCTCAAGGGTTTGTATAATATAAAAATAAATTTTAATAAATCTGCATAATTTGGATAAGTACGCAGCGTGTATTTCCAAATACACAGTGTTTACTATCGTTCACCGTCCATCTGAAGTACATGCCCGGGTACATGGCACATAGATGTACTTTGGAAATCTTCCAAGTATACGGAATTTTCAGTGGGCCACAACTATTTAGTATTCATGTTACATGGTTTCCAGAAGGGAAATCCATGTATGAGGTACATGTTCCAACCCTAACTCGAAGGGACTACATGTTGTGTCCAGTGGAATACAAAGAATGTAATCCAGAAACCACATGCCACCTATTCCTGTTCAACACAAGGAGTCATTTAAGACTCCAACACACAGTATGGTTTGGTGGACCGGTTTGATGCATTAAATCTTGAATACACACCGTGCACTACCGAATACATGCCCTGTGTTCTGGTGTTGTATGTCTAGGAATCCAAGTATAGAATCCAAGTGTAGGCTTCTTCTAGTGGTGATCCACACATGATCCACCTATCTCTAGACATCATCGAAGGGATCTCTGGGTGCTAGCACAGAAGAGCATTCACTTGCGATTTCTACCTTCGATCGCCCTGAGAGACACTTCCAAAGCACTCTCCTTGATCCGGTAGAGGAGGATCTCTCTCATAACTTGAGAGCATTCTTGGTGGGAAAAAAAATCTCTCTTGGCTTGAGAGCTTTTTTAGATTTGTTGTTCACACCCACAAATGGATAGGCTAATGAGAATTATATAATTGGGATTTTAATTACTTAGAATAATAAAACGAATTAATTACTCAAAAGCATGTATTCATTTCGTTTAATTCTTAGTAATACCCCGTGTCTAATAATAAAAGTTGACTATTATTATTACTTGACATACACCCATATAATTACACCTAATTTAATTAAATAAATAATATTATTTCTCTCAAATCCCTAGAAAAATTACACGGTGTGTATATTAATATACACGGTGTGTAATTTTGTTTTTGCATTTTCTTTATTTCCTCCACCACATTTATTAGACCTTAAATAATGGATATTTATTTCTCAAATAAATATCACTACATTACTCACTATTAAATATATAATTTCACCCACAATATATTCTCTCGAATAACTAGTGTTGAAATAAATGTGATCAGACATCCTTGAATAATTATTAAACCACAATTGGGAATAATCTTTATTCAACTTGTTAAATTAATATTTAACAGAGATACCCTCTAGGCCTCTTTCTTAGTGGAATTAGGCGGAGCCTGCCTAAAGTCTAAGGTCAGTATCTAGAAACACGCCAAGGCACCCATAGAGAAAGAAGTTAATACCGCAATGACGTGTCACCTTCTACGAATTCTTATCGTGTAATGTAATCCCTTAGTCTCAATATCTCTAATCAAGAAGATTCCATGCTAGTGCCATCAGTCCAGGTGCTCGATTATTCTCTCTTTGAATTTCCGGAATGGAAATTGCCTATTCCTTACCATGGCCATGGATTTATTTAGGCTATATCAATTCCATCAAATGAACATAGATATCTACTTCTGTTATGGAACAGAAGGGACAAATCCATTCTTGCATTATATATTAATGGAATATTACTCCTAACGCACCCAACATATCCTACCTCATTACGAATAGTGTGTTGTCACAATTTTCATTAATACACTACTAGAAAATGGGGTTTTAGAGACCCCTTACATGGGAGACCTCCATTGGTGGTCTCTATTGGTGCCCTATAGCGACTGCCAACGGCGGTCACAATACTTCTAAAAAAATTTATATGCCCCCCGATCCCAAACCTGAACCCTACCCCGACCCCCTGCAGCCCCACAACTGCCTGTCCCCTCCCTTGCCGCACTGGCTCCGACTCCCCTGCACTGCCTCCCGTCCCTTGTTACATAGGCGACATCGCACAGTTGACGTTGCACCGGCTCTGCCTCCGGTTTCCGCTGACATCGTCGCCCATCCCCTACCTCACCGCACCGCCCATCCCCTCCCTCGTTGCACTAGCACCACCTCACCGGCTCCTCCTCCAGATCCCCACTATCATTGGCGCCCATCCCCCCACCCCATCACCGCACAACCTCCGACTCCAGCTCCCCTCCTCTACCCCTCCTCTCCCTCGCAGCACCACCCTCATCTCCCTTCGGTTCCGAATTTGTCCCGCTATAAGGTATTCCCTAATTTCCATTTTAAAGTTTTAATTTTGGGAAATTTACAACATAAATTTTACATGCATCAAGATTATATGAATATTGTGTGTGAATAAGAAGTGTGGAAATGGAATTTCATGTGTATACGGGTTTGTGTGCCTGAATAATTATGAAATAATGTGTGTTGACAGTGTGTGAATGAGAAGACTTCACACTTTACTTGATGTTGGAAGTTACATACAATGCAGAGTCCATGTATATGTTGATTGGATTGATATTATAAGTTGTGATGTTATTTTATTTATTCCATTCTTGAGTTTATAACATGTCTCTCTCTCTCTCTGTGTGTATCCTATGAGAAAATGTTTGAGGTTTGACCACATGTGTGTGCTTTCCTAGCCCATGAGACCAATGTTTGAATTTAATCCCATGTGTTTCGATACTATAGGTTATTATTAACATTATATGATGTTCCTTTATATGATATTAATCCATGTTTCAATGTAACTTACTATTTATATTTTATAGGTAGAATTGAGATAGAATTTAGAGTGATGTATTATTATTTTTTCACATTCTTGTTATTTCCAACACTTTTATTGATCTAACACTTTGGGGGTATTTGGGTTTTTACTATATGACTTGAGATACCTACCCTGGATTATAATTTTTCATTGTTTATTGACTCTATTATGTTATTGTTTTATCTTTTTCTTTATTGATACCAAGGGTATATTTTCTGCACTGATGATATTCAAACCCTTACTACTTGTAAAAAACATCTTGCATAAAAGGATACCTGCTTGAGGCTGTGAGGAACATTGTATTGGACCCTGTGATCCAGCATGGGGAATCACATTCATTGTCCCACATATTCTCTATTTATAACATAAGTGAAGATAGCTTTCTATTTTTTTTTGTTCTGTAATTGCATATACTTGATGTTATCCTTCATATATATTAGTTAGTTTTCTGAAAATTAGAGATTGATTGCTACATTTGATAGTTAATCATTACTGCATCTGATGACACAAAGGTTGTGTGAATCCAAGAGGCAGTGAGAAATTATTTGTACAAGGATACAGTTTCTCTGGGTTAGAGAAGACTGTTCATCTCTAATTGATTTTGGGCACTTGCATCACAAATTATATTTGTTGATTTATTGGTAGGAATTAACTTAGTCGCTGAGGTTGATAGTTCAAGATTGGTATTTGATGAATTTTTTCATGTACCACATACACATTCAAGTTATAATATTCATTTCTTGAAAAATGTTTACTCTATGTAATTATAGACCAAATTCATTCTTAATATAGTTTCTTGAATATAAAATCATCATTAGATTTACCATACCAACATGGTGGCGATGACATGGGCTTTCACTTCTATTCCATTATCTATTCTCTTGTTTATTATTCAGAGATATAAATTGTTTGTTTTATCAATGGTCCATATGCAATTGGATAGTATTTATTTTAAATATATTTGATATGAAAAATGAATGAAATATGAAGTCTTGTGTAAATGATTTCAATACAGATATTATTATGGAAGAGAGTTGGATTGATGTTCCAAATCAAATGTATAGAGAATATTTAAAGGGAATTATGCAGTTTATTGAGTTCATTGGAGGATTTCAAAGTGACTTTATTAGTTGTCCATGTATAAAATGTGTAAACAGATATCAATTCACATGAGATACTGTGAGGGAGAACCTATTCTTGGATATATTTTTGAAAAATTATAAGAGTTGGACTCGTCATGGGGAAGAATATATTCTTCATCAAAATAAAGATGTAGTTTAGATGGATGTTGATGTGAGGATGAATGATCCAATGCCTGAAATGCTTATTGAAATGGTACATGGGTTGGCTCCTGAAGGAATTTACATCCATAATGTTGAGCCCGGTGAGATAAATCTGTGCTCTAGTATAGATCATGATTTGAGGAGGTTTTATGAAGTACTTGATGATGCCAAAACGAAATTATATCCTGGATGTACTGCTAACAATAAATTTTCATTTATCTTGGAGTTGTTGCATTTGAAGACTTTGAATCAGTGGCCAGAGACATCATTGGACATACTATTGGTGTTATTGAAAAAGGTTCTTCCTATCAACACTAAGATTCCTGACTCATATTACCATGATCATAAGTTGACAGAGAACTTAGGTTTTACATATGAGACCATATATACATGTGAAAAAAACTGTATATTGTTTAGAAAAGAAACTGCTCATTTGGTTATTTGTATGATCTATGGTGCTTCCTGGTGGAAAGAGAACAGGGGAAATCATACTCATCAAAGTCAGACTGTGAAACAGGGAAAATCGATTGCTGTAAATCAAATGCGTTACTTTCTCTTAAAGCCAAGGTTGAAAAGATTTTTTATGTCATCTAAAATTTATAATTTAATGAGATGGCATGTAGAAATAAATCAAGAAAGTGATATGTTAACCCACCTGATATACTCTCGTGCACGGAAGAATTTTTATAAGAGACACCCCAACTTTGCTAAATATGTTTTTAGTGTCCGATTGGGGTTGGCAACAGATGGTTTCAATCCATTCAAGTCTATGGTTGGTGAAACTCATAGAACAAGGCTCGTGGTGTTGGTTCCATATAATCTTTCTCTGTGTCTTTGTATGAAGCAACAATTTATATTACTTTCCACTCTTATTGATGGACCTCGATGTTTGGGGGATAAGATTGATGTTTACCTTCAGCCATTCATTAATGAGTTGATTGAATTTTGGGGCGATGATGTGATAACTTATGATTGTGAAACAAATGAAATGTTCAAACTGCAAGCTGATTTATTATGGACAATCAATGACTTCCTAGATTATGCAAATTTATCAGGTTGGAGTACGAAAGGGGAATTTTCTTTCCTTTGTTGCAATAAAAGTAAAAAACATGTATGGATTAAACATTACATAAAATGGGCATACATGGGTCACATACATTTTCTCCAACCTTATCATAGGTTGAGAAAGGACAAAGTGACATTTGAGGGTTCTAGAGATTTTATCCCAGCACCGAAGATCATGACAGAAGTCCAAATGTTATCGCAGATTGAGGACGAAAAAATCCACATGGTATATGAATTTCATGATTTGGTGGCACATCCATTACCTCATATTCGTGGTGTGGGTAGACAATGCAGTCACAATGGAAAAAACAAAAGTATTTTTTACAATCTCCCCTATTGGAAAACTAACATGCTAAGGCATAATTTGGATTTCATTCACATTGATAAATTTTTTTGTGATAATATATTGTGGACCATTTTAGGTGTCAGTAGAAAATCGAAGGACCATGTTAATGCACGTCCTGATTAGGAATAAATGGGTTTAAGGAAGCAGTTTCATTTACATTTAGCTAAGGGAAACAAGGCATATATGCCTACTGCACAGTATACGATGACTAGAATGGAGAAAGAGACATTTCTTACCATTTTGAAGATGCTCAAGGTGCCTGACGGTTACTCTTATAATATTTCAAAGTGTGTGAATCTTCTGAGCAGGACATTGCAAGGGTTGAAAATTCATGACAATCACATACTAATTTAGCAGTTGATTCCAATCGTAATTTTTGATTTTTTATCCCCCAATGTTGTTCAACCATTGATTGAGATGAGTAATTTTTTTAGACATCTTTGTTTAAGAAATCAATGAATGAGTGATTTAAAAAGTTTGCAAGACCGAATTGTACTTAATATTTGTCACTTTTAGAAACTGTTCCCCCACTCATTTTTAGATGTTATGGTTCACTTAACAGTGCACCTAACTGATGAAGTAATGGATGTTGGTCCAGTCCAATTTAGGTGGGTGTATCCTATTGAGTGGTATATGAATACATTGAAACAATTTTTATGCAACAGAGCTTGTCCGGAGGCATCAATATCCAATGGTTATTTGATGGATGAGTGTACTAATTTTTGTGCAGAATATCTTATGGATGTTGAAACAAAATTAGATAATCCATCTCAGAGTCATGATGGTATAGTTGGATAAGGAACCATATTTGATATGGAGAACATCAAGTGGATACAAGTGCATCGATGTATCTTGTTCAATACTCCATCAGTTGCACCATTAATGCAGTAAGGGTCTTATCACTTTTATTGTTTAACTTTTACATGTTTTTTTTGCATAAGTAGATTATTTAAACATCGCGTTATCATTTGTTGGAAACACATTAATGAGCTAAAAGAAGAGATTTCATGTGCAGCTGAGTATCAAATTCAATAACCTCATTATGCGTCATTTCATGATTGGTTCAAGGATTTTGTACGTATAAATTGATTTTTATTATGATTTAAGTATTATAATAATTTCTTTATGCAGAAATCATTATTCAATTCTTTGAATTATGTAGGTTCATAACTCGAGGGAGTTAGGTGACCCCACGATAACTAAAGAATTTATCCAACTAGCTGAGGGTCCATCTAAAACGGCTCATCGTTATAAATCTATAGATGCTAATGATTTTCAATTTCACATTAAAGATGTTGGAAAAAAACAATCAATACAAATTAGTTGCATCGGTTGTCCATTCGTTGATTCTGGTTATTATTATGGTCAATTGACAGACATCATTGAAGTTGTATACGCACACGGGTTGAAGTATATATTATTAAAGTGTAATTGGGTTGATCCAGTGTGTGGAAGTAAAGTCGATCAATATCAGTTTACATTGGTGAATTTTAAATATATGTTATACAAAAATGAATGAGTTGATACTAAACCTTTCATTTTGACAACACAAGTGGAATAAGTATTCTTCTTTACTTTGCCTTTAAATCCTAGTTGGCAAGTTATTGTGAAAATGTCCTAGCGAGGAGTGTTTTTATTTAAACAAGATGAACCCAATACTGTTCCCTTTGTTTCCAAATAGCTTGATCAACATACCATAACTTAAAGTGAAAAAGATATTTATTGGTTAAGAGCAGCTGTTGAAGGAGAAACGGTCGATTTTCATGTTTAAGGAAAGGTATAATTGTTTTCCCATTCTTCAGTTAAAAGACTTTTTTTAATTATTTAAAACAAAAAAAAACTAATTTGGTACATAAGAATTTTTAATTATTATTAGTCAGAAATAACCTTATGTTCAATCCTTTTTGATGGCTTCCCTTGCGGGAATGTGTGAACCAAGATTCCGGTATCTGGTTCTGTCTCTAGAATTCGTTGGATGAACTATATTTATTTGGTTTTATAAATTTTTTTATAGATCAAATTGAAAAGGTTGATTACTTTGAGTAAAAGCATTTTTTAAATATAGTGATTTCACTATAGTTAAGGGTAAAGGAAAAATACGGTATTTTCAAAGTATTGAAATGTTTTGTGACCTTGTGGATTCGATTTTAAGGCCCCCCTCTCCCTTTCCATATCCTTTCGATCCTTGTTGTAATTTTAATCAGATTGATAATTTTTTATGGGATGATGATTATACTTTGAGATGGAAAGATCCATATTTCACACACATATGTGTTTATATAGATATAATATCCCCCCTGGACAGCACCACCCCACTCCCCCTAAACAGCCCCACCCCCACCTGCACAACCCCTCCACTTGGATACCCCCCTGGATAGCCCCTACCCTCCCGAACTACCCACCCCCCAAAACTCCCCCCAGACACCCCCACCCCACCCCCTGGAAGGCCCCACCCCAATCCCCCTGGACAGCCCCCCTTTGGAAAGCCCCCATCCCCGTGCACTATACCAGGCCCTCCCCTACCCCATACCCTACACCAGCCATCCCGCCCCCACTCCCCCCGGACAGCCCCACCCCTACCTACATAACCCCTCCACTCCCCCTGCCCCCTCCACTCCCCCTGGACAACCCCACCCCACTCCCCCCAGATAGCCCCACCACTACCTACCCAACCCCTTCAACTGGACACCCCCCACCCCACTCCCCCCAAACAACCCCACCCCTACCTGCACAACCCCTCAACCTGGATAGCCCCCCCCCCCGGACAACCCCCCCTCCCAGACATCCCACACCCCAAAACTCCCCCTGGACAGCCCCCAACCCCTCTATAGCCCCACCACACTCCCTCCCGGATAGCCCCACCACACCCCCAGCCCCTCCACACTCCCAACCCCCCTCGCAGACATCCCACCCCCCATAACTCCCCCTGGACAGCCCCTGGACTGCCCCACCACACCCCCATCCCCTCCCCACACCCAAACCCCCTCCCAGACAGCCCATCCCCCAAATCACTTCACTTTAAAAGAACCCTCTAATACAAGCCTTTTTTGTACATAATTTTATTTTTGTTTTGTTAAGTTTCTAATTTTTTAAAATCCTATCCCTTTTTGTTTTATTAACAACTATACAAGTTTTATTTTTTTAAAAACAATCCAATTTATTTTTTTGACACTTTGGATGGTCCCCTTACTAATGTTTTCTATGACTGCAGACATGTCAGGGGAACAAGCAGCACATCCACACCATCCATCTGAGCCATCTTCGTCTCAGAGTTGAGGTATGTTTGAATGTAACTGTGTTTATTTTTTTATGTAATTTCTATATATATATATATGCACATATTTCAAATTATGTATACAATTGTTTTCAATAGGATCAGACTCGATCGATTCTTCCTCTCACAAGAGAGGCCCTGGCTGTGGCGTTTCATCTTGGAATTCTGACACGACCATTGATGTTTCATTTGACAAGAGATTTAATCCTGTGGGACTGACAGACCCTACATTTATCCGCCAGCTAGGTCATATTATACATGCAACGATATTTATGCTTAAATAAAACAATCATTCAATTCTTTAATCGTTCTTGTTTAAGATAAATCACACTCGAATCAATTAATTATATTTAATTAATCAATCCTTTTATCTTAAAACCTTTTTTGAATTTCCTTGTGATTCTCATCCATCATAATTTTCAACAAATAAATTCATTTAAAATTATTTTTGTACGTAACTTGTACCTTGGGGGAAACCTTGTGAATTCCCATTCATAACTACCCAATGAGTAGAAATGAACATTATATAGATGTTAAATTAAAAAAATATATATAAAACACCTATCACGTGTTGTGCCTTATCTTTCTGCATGTGCTATGGTACATGTCTCAAGGTTTTTTGTAATATAATAATAAAATTTTAATAAATCTGCATAATTTGGATGAGTACACAATGTGTAGTTCCAACTACATAGTGTGTACTATCGTTTAATGTCCATCTGAAGTACACGCGTAGGTACATGGCGTATAGATGTACTTCAAAAATCTTCCGAGTACACGACGTGTTCAGTGGGCCACAACCGTTTAGTATCCATGTTACACAGTTTCCAGTAGGGAAAGCCGCGTATGAGGTATATGGTCCAACCCTAACTTGAAGGGACTACACGTCGTGTCCATTGGAATACACAGCGTGTAATCTAGAAACCACATGCCACTTATTCCTAGTCAACAAACAGAGTCATTTAAGACTCCAACACACGACTTGGTTTGGTGGACCAGTTTGATGCATTGAATCTTGAATAAATGGTGTGTACTGCCAAATACATACCGTGTGTTATGGTGTTGTACGACCAGGAAGCTTTGGCACCTCCGGATGAGGTACTCTATTTTATTTTAATCAAAATTAAAAGGAAAAATCGTTTCTGTAAGGTGAATGAGAAATGAAAGAGGATGAATAGATCTTGAGATTCAGATTTGCAGAACGATTAACTTGAATTGAAACAACTAAATTATTAAATACATAAATCATCAAAAAAACCCAAATAATTATAATCAACGATATAAACCCTTTGATACCACTTGTAGGTTCCGAGCATATTGGAAGTGCGTTGGTGGGTGCACCCAACTTTATTTTTTTCTGTTAACAATGATTAATATGAGATCCGTCATGATAATAAAATGCTAGATCTTCATAATAGAATGAAGAATGAAAGAAAGGATGGGAGACCCAGAACCATAGAGAGGATCATCATATGTTGGTTATAATTAATTTAATTAAAAGATGAGAAGTACCTTGATAGATTTCTATCTCTATTGATGTTTTCAGTCACGATCTGATGTGATCTATTGTTGCGTCATAGAATCCAAGTGTAGGCTTCCTCTAGTGGTGCTCCACACGTGCTCCACCTATCTCTCTATATCGCCTAAGGGATCTATGGGTGCTAGCATGGAAGATCCTTCGCTTGTGATGTCTGTCTTCGATCTCCCTGAGAGCCACTTCCAAAGTTCTCTCCTTGATCTGGTGGAGGAGGATCTCTCTTGTAACTTGCGAGCGTTCTTGGTGGGAAAATAATTCTCTCTTGGTTTGAGAACTTTTTTAGATCCATTGTTCACACCCACAAATGGCTAGGCTAATGAGAATTATATAATTGGGATTGTAATTACTTAGAATAATAAAATTAATTAATTACCCGAAATCATTTAATCATTTCATTTAATTCATAGTAAGACCCCATGTCTAATAATAACAGTTGACTATTATTATTACTTGAAATGCACTCATAGAATTACATATAATTTAATTAATTAAATAATATTATTTCTCAAAAATCCCTAGAAAAATTACATAGCATGTATATTAATATACAGAGCGTGTAATTTTTTTTCCATTTTCTTTATTTCCTCCACCACATTTAATAGACCTCGAATAATGGATATTTATTTCTCAGATAAATATCACAACATTACTCGCTAATAAATATATTATTTCACCCATAATATATTCTCCCGAATAACTAGTGTATAAATAAATGCGATCAGGCATCCTTGAATAATTATTAAACCATAATTGGGAATAATTTTTATTCAACTTGTTAAATTAATATTTAACTGAGATACTTGGACACACTTAGTGTGTGACCCTCTAGACCTCTTTCTTAGTGGAATTAGGTGGAGCCTGCCTAAATTCCAAGGTAAGAATCTAGCAACACACCTAGGAACCAATAGATAAAGAAGTTAATGTCGTAATGACGTGTCACCTCATACAAATGCTTACCGTGTAACATAATCCCTTATTCTCAATATTTTGAATCAATCAAGTTTCATGCTAGAGCCATCAATCCATGTGATCGATTATTATTTATTTGACTTTCCAGAATTGAAATCGCCCATTAATTACCATGGACATGGATTTATTTAGGCTATATCAATTCCATCAAAGGTCTTGAGATATCTACTTTCGTTATGGAACAGAAGGGACAAATCCTTTCTCGCATTATCTATTAATGCAATATTACTCATGACACACCCAACATATCCTACCTCACTACAAACAGTGTGTTGTTACAATTTTTTTCAATACATCTAAGTGCGTGAGTTGAAATACCCATTAATAATAAACTTAAATTCTAAGGACCAATACACAAATCCATAGACAGGAATATCCAATGACACTTTGAAAAGTGGATTTCCTGCTGGAGGGTCTCGTTCTCATAATATTCTCCAAGATATTACCAATGGCACACACCATGAGAGGGTGCATCAAAGTTTTATGAGTCTTCACCCCTAATGCACTGTATTATTTGTGTCCATTAAATAACATCATCTAACCATAGAACATATATTCAAGAACAATGTTATGGAACTTTCAGGTTCTCATCATACCAGGGATCTACTACAACCCTTTAATGAAACAACTATCCTTATGAAATTATCACATGCATTGTCAAGAAGAAAAACAATCAAGATGTGATAAGGTATTTATTAATGAATAAATCAAAAATTATTTGGTTCTAGGTCACCAACTTCATCACTTTTTTCATGAGGAGGTAATTTGTTTGATATTTTTAGATTTATTTTGTTTACTTTTTCATCGAGTATGTATCATCCAATTTGAACTCTCATATTTTGATATCAATATTTTCTGTTATAATATTTTTGTATTTATATATTATGTGGCTGAGTTGGATTTTTATTTTTAGTTATACCTTGTTTGGTCTGTTTTATTGTTTAAAATTTTTATTTGATTTTCATAGAAGTCCAATTTATAGACGCACCATGTCAGATTCTCGGTAAATTTTCAATGCATGATTATTTATATTCATTGGGTGTAATCATTCCCACTGATTTATTTTTGGTGCCCCAAAATTAGTTGTTGGCCCATAGACACTAGTAACGCCCTTTAGGGATTTCCATAAACCAAATTGGGTATCGGGTTGGGATATCCTTGGTTGGTTCATGGGAAAATTGTATCAGAGTGAAATTTTTAATTTGATAAGTAATGGTAGACTGAAGATAAGAATGCTGGAATTTGAGAGGTAAGTGTGGGGAGAGTCTAGATAGAACTCTCTCATAGGAAGCCTTCAGTATTTGGGGAAGTTAGGTCATGAGTCTTGAATTTATCTCTCATTTATTATAGTGTATTTTGATCTAGATTGATGGTGTTTAAAATTATCTCTTGGTTATGCGGGATGTTTAGAGATTTTACATGTTTTGAGGTGAAAATGGGAGAAGAACAAGAGGCTCACAATCGTCTTTCCAGGTTTAAAAAACTATGTAGAACCTATTCTCATGTTTTTGAAATTCTATTAGTGATAGTTACATGGTTGGTGCGCGGTTCATCAAACTATGTTGTCAAACTGTGTTAAGTTACAAACCCCCTTTAAATTTTTTAATTGGACAGTTATTCTTATGGATTGCTTTTGGTTATGAGTATTTACTATTCTGGATGATTTAGGAGTATTATTTAGGATATTTAATGTTATTTGGAAAAATTACATTGATGTGTTGCGGTGAAAACTTGTTATTCATTGGTAAAAAGATTGAATTTTAAATAGTGAAGGTCAATTTTGAGTTTAATAAAAGAGTTTTTCAAATTTTATTGAGATATATTTTCATTTTTTGAATTTTAAAAATGATCTTTGGAGTGAATTTATGGATTTAAAACTAGTTTCTAATTAGAGCTTTTATGGTTTCAAAAAGCATTAAGATGAACTTTCAAATTTTATCAAATGATGTGGTTTTTTTGAGGTGTTTTTTATGTTATGTATGGGGTGAGTTGTCTTTTTAATGTTCCTAATTGGATCATGTATTTAATTTTTTATTTAGAGTATGACTCCCAGAAATGCCTTGATGGATTGTAAGAAGTCTGTACCATGAAGTGTTCTTCAAAGTAGTGGTTCTTGAAGATCAAATATAGTTTTTCCATCTGTCAATTCCACCCAAAAATACAAGTGGAGTGGTATTATCAAACTCTTCTTACTATCCACTTCTATTTTGTGGTGATAAAGGACCTCAATATTTTATAGAGTGGATGGATAATATTCGGGGTGTAACATCCTCCCCCAACCCATGGCCACTAAATAGTGCTTGAACCAAAGGAGTTAATACTTGATCTTAGGTGTGCCTCCCCATACTTCAGAGGTTTCTGACTAGCTACGTGGGTCTAGGGTAGTACCATGGGGAGACAATACCCCCATATCAGAGTACATAATAACAAATAAAAATAACCAAGCATCATTTATATCAATAACCATCAGAGCACACATGATAAAATAGACATCCCAATCAATAATAACATGAATGTAGAAGCATACAATAATACAAAAATGATCACCCATTAAGCTGATCACATATATAAATAAATGAATGAATGAAAATATAAGAGTCTCTACTACTATCCCCAAGCCTCACCTCATCCCATTATCCAATCCTATCTAAGCTATCCCACTCAGTCAAGCTACCATGGGCCTCTCACCAAACAGAACCTTTAAACATTGAAGTCTGCTTGGGGACCTAAGTGTCATGGTTTCCTGAGTCGAGCGTGAGTACAACTTAGTAGGGAACCACTACTGAAGTCTCATACATAACTAGTAATTGTAGTGTATGTTCATGTGACATGCTCAACTGAGTATATAAATTATAAACGGTGGAAATGTAAATAATTAACCATCATTGATCCTCAAGTTCTACCATGAAACTCAAGATCAACCCATGCCTACTTCGGCCAGTTATTTAGTGTCTATGAGCTTTTCATGAAACCATACATGAAAAAAACTGATATTTTAAGATATATTTATCTTCAAATAAATTTAATGGTGTTGATAGCTTGCGTTACATGAAACCCTGAGTCTAAATGAACCATGATATAGAATACCCTTATAACCTATCAGCTAAATTTGATGAGAGAATAAGAATAAATAAATTTTGAAAAAAAATTGTAAAAAGGATTTATATAAATAAAATATATTGATAAATAAGTACTCATTTTTTAGTAAAGTCATTATATGCTTTAAAAATACATTTTTTACTCAAAAATGGTTTTTATTTCTTTTTGTAAGAAAATAATATAATTAATTTATACCAATTTTAGAGAATTTATTTGATATAATGAACTTAATTTTTTAAATCATCATGTAAAAATTATGTTAGATTGAATTTTTTATAATTTTCTAAAAAGATTGATTTTTCAATGAATAGTGAAAATTACAAATATTTATTTAAAATTGTATTTTCATTTAAAGAATTTATAAAGATAAATTTTGTTTTAAAATGGTTTTAAAAGTAAAATTAGTTAAGTTATATTATTATTCATCCAATTAAAGTCATTATGATTAATTGTATGTTGGATTTTGGTATAAAAACTTGTTATACATAAGAAAACATTTTAATGGAGAACTACTTTTCATCACGTTTTTTAGGTTTATTTTTAAATTAAATTAAATCAATTTTATGAATTAAATTTTATAAAATGGATTAAATATTTTAATATTCATAATTAATATGAAGTGACGAGGCCAAATTAATTTTTGGCTATAATGAATATTAAAACAATAAAGATATGTTACCATAGTTAAGGTGAAAATGGGTTTACCAGGGGGTTAAGCCAAAAGATAAGGGTAAGTTTTCTAATTAAAATTTTCTAATTCCTATTTTTTGGAAATGTATCTACCTCATACTATAACTATATCTAATATTTTTCCATTTTGAATCATTTTTATTGAGTATGAACTTATTATATTTTCATCTTTTTAGACATTCCAAGTGTGTCCTCTCCCCCACTTACAAAAGGACACCCCTCCTTTCTCTTATTTACACAAGTTTGAGCCATATATCTTGACCAAAACCTACCCAATTATATTATAAACTTAAATTTACACTAATTAGAAGTTTTTTCCCTCTTAAAAGATCATTTCAAGGGTCCTTAAGAAATGATCTAAAGGAGGTCAACCAAAGGAGAGGTAATCACCGCACCCAACCTATTTCAAATTATTTCTTCTTATACCTCCTATAAATATTTATTATTAATAATAAAATAATAAATTCAAAATCTAAAATATAATAAAATTTTATTATTATTATTCATCCCCCATTAGTCATCTTATTTTCCATCAGATTGGAAGTGAAATTATCACTCATGCGTATGTGTGGACTACCACCTCCATATAGTGATACAATTTATTTTCCATCACCACAATTCATGGGTGGTTATTATGATGATATTAAAGTTTAGATATTATATTTATGAAATAATTATTATTTTTTAATTATAATATCATATCTTCCTTCTTACCTTCTCATCTTTGAAAGACGATAATGTTGCTCATGCGTTTGTGTAGATTACCACCTCCACAGAGCGATGTGATTTTTTTTCATTTATGATTTACATGGATGATAATAAGGATAGATTTTATATATATCTATGTATGTGTGTGTTATTTATGATATAATTATTGTTATTTAATGATATAATAATATTTATTTTTCTTTCATTCTTTTCTTTAGAAAGTTAAAACAATGTTCATGCGTACGTATGACCTATCATCTCCATGAATGGTGTAAATCCCTTTTATATATTGACCAATGGGTTATTATAAATTTATATATAATTAATATATATAATATTTTATCATTAATAAAATTATGGAGATTATGTAACCATGATCAATGTACAAATAATGGAATTATAGAATTGAAACTTCCATAAAAAATGAAAAAGTTAACACCCTAAAATGATAATTTTAATAAATAATAGTTAATAAATGGGCGTTGAAATGTTATAAGTGGATAATATATGATAATATAAGTATTTAAATTATTCTTTTATAGAAATAAAATAAATTCAAATTTAGTATACAGTATGTTAGAGTGATTTCAAAGAATGGTTTTAAGTATGATGCGTCTAAAAAGGGTTTTAGTTGCGATATACTAAGTGAGTGATAATATAGATCATTTATGTATCCATGTTTCCAAATAAACTAAACCTTTATGGTTTTGGCATGGATCATAGTGTTACGTAATCAATATTCATCTAATAATATGTAGTATTTATGTATGAAAAGTATGTGTTACTATAGTTGGTATCAGAGAAAGATTTAGTTATTTTGGGAAACTAGGATGAGAAAAATTTAGTAAGAACCCTTAGGATAAGCCTAAGTATAGAATAACAACACAAGTTATAGTAAAGAAATAAGTGTGGTTTCCCTAAAAATGAATCTATGTTTGGATACTAGTAGGTGGATATGGTTGTGGAAAAAATTCAACTAGGGGTAAAAATTATGAATGGGGTGGATTGGGTATTAACTCGATCATCCCTAGTGCATGATGAGTGGGCCTAATACTACACACCATATTAAAAAAATATAAGGAATATGATAGGGTTAATTCAAATTTTATTTATGAATCATTCTCAGAGGTTTGAATAGACGATGACCATGGATGACCTAGGTTAAACCTAAGTTATCATAGATTAAAAAGATGGTGTCATGATTTAGACATCCTATGAATGATTTTTCATGATTATATGCTTTCCCACTATGATTATTCTTTCTTATGCTATGAATTTTGGTTTTAGTCAATAATTGGAACCTAAAGTAACCATGTTAATACTAAATGAGATGGAAAATTCAATGATTTTACTTCTGGACAACCAAATGTTATGGAATCTAGAATTGTAAAATATTATTGTAATTCTTACACAACCTTCTCAATCCATTAATCATGTTGAGCATACAAATGAGGAAATGAGTGGACACCGTTTCATTGAGTTTTTCATGTGGTGATATCCTTCTACTTTTAGTGGGTATGATGATTCAATAGCTGTTAAGAAATGTAACAATATCACTAAAAATATATTTTTCATTCTCCAGTGTTTGGATCATGAAAAAATCATTTTAGTTGTCTATTATTTTGAAGGAAAAGCATATCAATGGTGGACTCTCATCAAGAACATGAGGCAATAGGAGAAGATAGACTCTATAAAGTGGGATGAGTTTAGATAGTTATTTTTCAACAAGTACTTTCCTTTAATTATTTATACAAAAATGGATAAGGAATTCCTTAAGCTAAGGTTTAAGGATAATGAATCCATTGGTACCTATAAGGAAAATTTTACAAGACTTGTGAGCTATGCTTTTACTATTATCGTTGAACCAAAAAAGTAATATTGATCAACTCTTTAGTGGATTAAAACCATGTCTCTAAAGGGAGTTATCCATAAGGGACATTAGTAGCTATGAAGAAATTGTTTGATGTGCTACCAAGGTTGAAATAGATATTGTATTTACCCATCAATATCATGGTTTATATAATAAAATAAAGATGGAATTCAAAGGTAATTCTAATAAAAAAAATCCTGGAGAGAAGAAGATAAGAATTATATTATGCTCAAAGTAAGAAAGGGTGGAGGAAACAAATTGTATTAAGGGGACTAGTAGATTCTTTAATTGTATAAAATAAGTTCATTAGGAAATTGAATTCTGAAGTGATGGAAAAAATTTAATTAATTATGCCTATAAACATAAATATCCATATAATGCACCACCCACACTCTAATGTTTCAAATTCAAGGAGTATGTTAATTATTCTAACCAATATTTAAATATGAAGGTTAATGACAATGATCGACATCAGTAACCTCTTAAAACTAGAAACAAAGAGAAATATCATGTGATCACTATTGTCGATGTGTAGTGGGACAACAAAGTGGTGAAAGGTACACTAACCATCCACTCTAGAACTGCTAATGGCTTAGTTGATTATAGATCTACCCACTCTTTTATTTATGAATAATTTTATAAGGGTATTAAAATACAACCTTAATGATTAGATGTTGAATTAGTAGTGGAAACTCCTAATGGTATGATGATCACATCTCAAGTCAATGAGTCTTCTCTGATTGAATTTTGTGGTAATGTGCTTCTTATATATCTTATTATTCTCCCTATAGTACAATTTGATGTTATTTTAGTCATGGATTGGATTTATTTATAAAAATCACATATAAATTGTTGATTAAGGTAAGTCACATTTGATATTCTGGACAACCTATGATCATTTATAAGTGTGATGATAAATATGAACATCTGATGGAAATTACATCCATTATATGGGTCTTAATAACTATTAAAAGGGTGTTTTATCTTAGATGGTTGGGGAAAAAATAAATATTGAAGATATTCATACTAAATGGGAGTATTTTATGTATTTCTTGAAGAATTTTCTAGTCTTCCTCTGAATTGTGAAGTTGAGTTTTCAATAGAATGGATACCTAGAGCTACACCCATTTCAAAGACTACATATAGAATGGCCCCAATTATGTTACATGAATTGAAGAAGAAACTCCGAGAGAGTATTAACAATGGATTCATTTAGACAAGTGTGTCACATTAGGGTGTAATCATTATTTTTATTAGGAATAAAGATGGATCAATGAGAATATGTATTGATTATCGGGAACTTGATAGGATCACAATCAAGGATAAGTATCCTCTACCCCATATTGATGATTTTTTTGATCAATTACGATGAGGTAAATATTTTTACAGGATTGATCTTTAATATAGATACTATCAATTGAGGGTAAAAAGTGAATACATGGCCAAGAAAACCATCCATATGAGGTATGGATGATATGAATTTATAGTAATGGGATTTAGTATTACTAATTGCCCCATTATTTTCATGGATATAATAAATAGAGTCTTTATAGATTAACTTGATCAATTTTTTGTAGTCTTTATAAATGGTATTTGTATATATTCTTATAACATCCCATTACATACTTTTAGGTGTATTGACCCATTGATTTTATTATCCTTTTACAGGATGTCTTCACGGGTTGTTAATGATGTTTTCTTGAGTTTTTTTAAGGTTTTTGGGCTTATGAATGGTTGGCACATGGTTTGAAAACCCATGCAACTAAATTGTTCAACATTTCCAGTAGCCTAGGTAGAGGTGCATCATTTTTGCATAGTTAGACAAACCATGTAGCCAAATAGTGGAACCTGAATAGAAGGGGTTGCACGGTTGGTGCACTGTTAAACTTACCATGCAGCCTAACCATGCCAATATTCTAATGGCTATGATTGGGGCACATGGTTAGGCACACGATTACTAAAAGATGTGTGACCTAACCCAAGAAACCGTGCGACAAGATTGAAATTCTACAATAATTGCAATTAAAAGCCTATAACACCCATAATTAACCCCAAATTTCTCCCACTAGAATGTAATTTGGTAATTTGGCAATTGGGATCCCTCTAGAGGCATTTTGGTCCTCCCAAACTCATCTCTTGGCAGATCAAAGCTCTTATTGAAGCATTGATCCTCTTCTAGTGAGTTCTTTTCTCCTTGATATTTTTTCCTTCCCCTTCTTCTGATTCCTTCTTTCTAGAGGTTATGATGTAATTTTGTTTCATTGTGCCATGGATGGTTGATGTGGAATTATGGATATAGGATCTCTCCTCTTCTATCCAGACCCCTCTTCCTAAATCTAGCGATCACCATTGGAGGGGAAACACATCAGATTCATTATGGTGGGATTTAAAATATTCTAAATTGGTGTTTATAGGCTTATCATCCATTTTTAATTCATTTATTCTTGAGAATTTATGGATATGTGTCTTTTTATAACACATGTTCTATAATTATTGATCTTGAATTTCTTTGTAAAATATTCTTTGATCCCATTTTAAATAAATTGAGCATGGCATGGATTCCTTCTCATGGTTTTATAAATTAATGAATTCTATATTGATTTTAATTCCATTTAAAAGAGTTTTCCAATGTTACTGAAAGTGCGGATGATTGTCTCCTATCAACCGTTCAAGGTTCCGTTGATCTGCTAATGTGTATAGAAGCACTCGGGTCGAATCCTTGGCGATGATAATTTTTAATAGTCGATTGTTTTTAATTGATTGTTTTTTGATTGAGGGGTTTGTTTGTAGATTTTAATTGAAATGATTTATTGAATAATATTGATTTAAAAGTTTTATAAATATTGGGGTGAGTTCATCATTAGGTATTTAATATTGTTATATCCATGAGCCTTGCTTTATATTTCATTAAACGAACACCCACTTCACAAGATGACGTTGATCGGAATTCCAAAGTGTTAAGGCTTTAATCCAAGCCTTAAATTAACTAGGATTCTAATCTCATTTAGTTATTGATTATAGTAGTGTATTTATGGTTCCAATAATCCATGTAAACCACTCATTAAACAAAACAAGTCATTAATTCATGACATGTTAAGTCCAACATACACAATGTTAAATTAAAGAATACTCATCGAGAAAAAGATCTCAATCGCTTAACATCTCTAAATAATGACTCACTCCAATGGTAGATTTAGAAATAAATTAATATGTTTATTAATATGGTAATATATTTTTATGGTAATAAATTATAAATAGAACAAAAATAATAAGATAAGAAAATATTTGTGCATAGAACACACACACACACAAAGGGTGATGAGAATTAAAAATGAACTTTAGATTAAATGAGAAAGTGAAAGAAGATATTGATTATTAACATGATTTAATAAATTTAAGGAACATTAATATTTCAAAATAGAGGGTAGATGATAATAAGAGTTAACGGGAAATTTAATTTCATTAAAATCTAATTATGAAACAAATACTTACAAGATTACAACAAAGAAGAACAAAAAAATAAATGAAAACAAAGAGAGGAGGAAGGGTATATCAAGTAAAAACTTGAGTATGGCAGGTCCTCCCAAGACTTTGTAAAATCTTCGGTCGTGCCAATGTATGTTCCTCTCTTCTGAAATTCCATCTCTTTCAAGGTGAGGAGGGGGGTGTATTTATAGCCCAATGTTGTGGGCTGTTTTCATTCCAAAACTTCCCCTCCACTTGCATCGCCAATTTGATAAATTAGACAGCCAAATCTCAAGATATTATATTATTACAAGTTGTATATAATAATTTTTTCTAACCACTCTCAAAATTTAGAGGCATTTTTTTGTCGTATGGAGGAAAATTTGTGGCTATTTGATTAAACAATGTTAATCTGTCCATTTCAATCCAGACTTTTTCGTGGTCCTAAATTTGAATGGATTTTTTAATAGGAATATGACTTCAAATCTGAATTCCTTATTCAAAAAAGTCGGTCATATATATCTCCTCTTTCACACTACAAAAAATTTGATCGTATATATCTACTCTTTCACAAAATCTCCCCCACACTTAGTCTTATTCATGGCCTCATGTGCAATAAATATAAAAACATAACAAAATAATTTTTACTCACCAAAAAATATTAATGTTTTGTTTTCACCACTCAGGGGAGGTTTATACAATTTCATTTGTAAATATTGAATTCCACCCCAATTTTTTACAGAAACAATGTTCAAAAAATAACTCTTTTTTTCATGCTCAAATTTATAAATGGAAAATGTGGGCACTCGAAACTTACTCCTCTCAAGATAATAAAAAATTATTTCTAGAGGTTCACTCATTCACCAACCAAAAGTGAAAATCTTAGAGTTTGTAAGATCTCTAAACTTCCACTTCCAATACTAAAGTGAATAAAAATCAATAGGTTTTTTTTAAGGGTGTTTTCTGTGGCTATGGGATAGTAGAAATATAATGACCAAGAAAGAGAAGAAGAGGGGTAAAACACCAACATGGGTAAAACAATGCACAATTTTTTTGAAATGAAACATGGAAGGAAATGAAAAAATATATTAAAAAGGGAATGATTGTGTGAAGAAAGAAAAAAGAGGGGAAGAAAATTTGAAGGGGATGAGAAGATGAAATATCTACCAAACACAAAACTTCTCCCAATGATATAAGTGTTCTTTTTTTTTATTTTTTTCTTTTTTTTTTGAATTTTTCAAAAGTTGAACTTGAAAAAGATCTCACACTCATATGCCAACCCACGATTGATCTCCTCACGACACTAATTGTAATAGTTATAAAAATATAAAAGGTTGAGTAAGAGTGATTTTTGACCTTTCCAAGACACAACCCATTTTTCTTTTTTCCTTTTTCTTTTGATTTTTTTTATTTTTTTGATTTTTTTGAACATGTTTCAATAACATTTACAAAATTATATAAATGAAAGTACATTACATTAACCAAAACTCACTGAATGACAACCTATCCCCCACACTAAAATGGATGCTTGGCCCCAAGAATATGATAACTCATAGAAAATCAATAAAAGGGTACCCAAAATGAAATCTATTCCCCAAACACTTAAATTTCAAGAAAATATGCAATGTAAATCCATGTAGATGTTGGGTGGGACAAGATATTGGTATTATAATGTGGATAACACGAAAATGTTTTCATAGGCTCAAAGGGGTTTTCAAAAGTAGGATTAATGTAAGGTTAAAGGAAGACTATTTGGCTATTTTGATTCTCATGAGGTTTAGAAAATGCCTCTATCATATTAATTCACACCAAAGTAGGAAATTCAGCTCGAAGGTCCACAAACTCAAGACTCACAATCGGGGGTGAAAAACACACATTTTTAAAAGATGGAAATAGGTTACCTTGGCATGAAAGATAATTATGTTCCTCACTGTTGGGGTAAATAATTTTCCAAATCAAAAATTGAGCATTCAAAATTTGTTTCTTTTGAAACAAGTTTCTTTATCCAAATTCATGGTAAAAATTATAAAAATTGAGATGAAAACATGTCTTTTGATTCCCTAAAATGGTTGTACAAAACTTCAAAACTGGATGGTGAGTAAGTATGACTATTTTCTTGTGTTTTTTTTCATTTATTTATTTATTTTAGTTTTTTTAGTGTTTTTAACATACACACCCGCAAAAAAGATAAAGAGAGAGAGAGAAAAAACGTTTGATGGTGAAAGTGGTAAAAATGTAAGAGAGTGTAAGAATAATAAAGAAGGAGAGTCAAAGGGAAAGTGGTGCCCCCAGGTTTGGATTTGGTGGGTCACTATCTCCATCTAGTGGTGGGTCAATGGAACTTGATGTGCCTCATGTGGGATTTTACCTGAAAAATAAAAAACATTATTCATCTAATGAAAAACTAAAAAGAAATTAAAATTTCATAAAAGTAAAATAAAACATGGGTTTCCTCCCAATAAGCACTGCATTTTATTTTGTCTACAGCTGGAAAATTGCAGTGGACTACCCATAGTTCAATGGTGGCCACCATATTTTATCAACTCCAGTATGCTTCCAGAAAAACTTCTACTTTGGGAGGCCTGGTGATTCATTTGATAATTTCATCCCTTCCTTGTTGTTTTGCTTGAAATTAAATGGGGGTGGAAAGAGAATATGACTATCCTCTCTTTGGTCTTCAATGAGAGGTATGATTTTATCCAAAAAGTGATTGTTTTCTATGCTTGGAAATTCAAGAAGATGGTTAAATTCTAATGGTTTGTTTATGTAAGGTTCATACAACACAAAACCAGAGTACGAGATCCCAAGTGTTTTTAACTCATTTATTTCATGACCTACTGAAGTATAGTAATGAGGATCAGTGGAGTCGTAAGACTGGATAAATTTTTCAATATCATTTATATCAATGTTGTTTTCCAAAGAATGTTCAATTTCAACCTCACAAGTGATCACTTTATTAATTATGGGATAAATCTCACAACCTTCACTCCCATTGAGACAAGATAAACACATTGTTTCAAGGTTCACCTCGCATATAATAGAATTTTCAGAATCATGGATAGGAGATATTGAATGTTAGATAATAAGATCTGAATCAAAAAATGAGCATTCAAGTTCATTTTCTTTATTATCATCCATGTTGGAACATTGGAGGTCCGAGGTGAGATGGTATTCCAAGGAGTTTTCAAGATCCTTTAGATCAAAGGAGTATTCATTTCTAATGTCAACATCAACTTATCCATTTATGACTTGGTTAATGAGGATGAAATATTCACAAACTCCTCTATTAGTAGAAAAGGAATAAAATGATGAATTGGGATTCAACACACTCTTGGAGATACTTTTAGTAGCATGGAATGAGAGTACACATTGATTCTCTAATGGGTATCGCATGGATTGAAAAATATTGAACTTGACTAGTTGGTCTCCAAATTCCATGAATAAGATTCCAACATAAACATCAATTTTGGTTTTAGATGTCATGAGAAAAGGTCATCCTAGAATTAGAGTAGATTGAAAAGAAGTTGTCTCACCTTCCATGTCAAGGATATAGAAATCATTTGGGAGGATAATATCATTAACTCGAATAAGGACATCCTCGATTATACCTTTAGGAAAAGCATTGCTTTGATGTGTCAATTGAATGACAACACCTATTGGGTGCAAGGGACCAAGACCAAGGTGGAGAATATGGATTTAGGTGTGACATTAATTGAGGTTCCTAGATCTATGAGTGCATTATCAATGTTGGAGCTTCCAATTTGGCATGGAACAGTAAAAGTCCCAGGATATTTGCACTTCATGGGTATGGAATATTTTGTTGAAAAATTATTAATGGTCATAAGTTGTCTCTTCTGAGTGCACAATTCCTTAAGAAACTTCGAATACATAGGAATTTTTTTGATGGAATATAAGAGAGGAATGTTTAACTCAACAAGTCTAAACTTGTCAAGAATTTCAGGATTGGGTTCAAAGGAATTATTTTGCTTAGAAACAACTTGAGGAAAAGGAATTGGGTTCCTAAGTAGAATGGAAGGAGGTGAGGGAATGGATTCAGATTTATTTTCAAGTTTTTTTTTCATTTTCTAGGTCAATATTTAAAGGGGAGTTGGAGGACTTATCTTGAGGCATGGACATTTTTTCTTGATCTAAGTGAAATTGCACTTACATTACCATTGGGGTTGGGTAATGGTTGAGCTGGGAGTTCGGAAGAATTTTATTTTCTTTTCTGGATTATGTGGGATGAAAGTTGACCAATTTGGGTTTCAATATTTTTGAGGTTGGAATGGGTGAAGGAGGCAAGATCTTTCACTGCACTTTCCCATGGTTTCATGGAAGAAGAGGCTTGTCCCATATTGGTATTACCTTGATTTTGGTTCATGGGAAAGTGATTGTATTGGTTTGGTAATTGGGAAGGCTCACTAAGATAGTGGAATCTAGGAGGACGAAGAGGAGGATTGATCCTTTGAGGTTGAGTACAAAAGGGTAAGGTTGTTGGAAGTTACCAACACCTTGACCATATTGGAATTGTCTGGGTTTTGAGGAGGGAATTGAGGGGGATGAGAAATGGGATTACCATACCTCAAGCCTTGGTTGAAGGTAGAAGAGAAGGGCTCAGAGTGGGGTTGGTTGAAGTTTCTAATTAATTGACTTGATTGTTGAGGGTTGGTATTCCTCTGAGTATATGATGCATTGAGCTCCATTGGTTCGGTTGAATCAGAGGGATCCTCTTGAAATTGTGGACCTGTGTCAGTTGGATGATATGGGGAGCTACAGATTCCACAGTTCCTGATAGGTCCTGGGAACAGAGATTGTGGAGAAGATGAGATTGGGGCTTTGGACACCACTGCTAGTTGTCGCACAAGACCTGTAAGTTCACTCACCCACTCTATCATCTTGTTTGGATCTATGGATTCATTGTCTTCGACTTGTTTGAATTGAGCATGTACTCGAGTATGGAATTGTTGTGTGTTTTTATCCATGTTTCTTACGAGATCTCTTGCAGTTTCTAGATTCTTATCAACAAGAGAACCACCACTTGCGACATCAATGAGAGTTCTCTCCATAGCCAATAACCCCTCATAGAAGTATTGGATCAAGAGTTGGTCAGGAATTTCATGGTGTGGATAGGTTTCCACAAGATTTTTGAATCTCTCCAAATACTCATGGAGTGATTTATTTTAGAATTGACAGATACCACTTATTTCCTTTTGGATAGAAGTAGTACGAGAATCAGGAAAGAATTTCTCTAAGAAAATTCACTTCATATCAATCCATGAGTTTATGGAACCAGGAGGGAGGTAGTAGAGCCATGACTTTGCAGTGTCATCTAGGGAGAAAGGGAATTCTCAGAGTTTTATTTGTTACTCAGAAACCCCTTGAGGCTTCATGTTAGATCACACCACTTGGAACTCTTTATGTTAGAGATGTGGATTCTCACTGGATAGCTCATGGAAATAAGGTAGAAGATGAATCAAACCCTATTTGAGTTCTAAGTCAACCACGATTTTTTGATATTGAATATCAAAGGGTTGGTAATTCATATCAGGGGTAGCGAGTTCTTTAAGTGTTTTTTCCCTAGGATTGGCCATTTCTAATTCAATGGGTTGGACGAGGACTGGTTCTTGAATTATTTGATTATCCCCAATGTTCCTCCTAAGTTGGTGAAGTGTTTTCTCAATTTAAAGGTCAAACAAATCCTAGTGATTGTTTGGGAGGCTATGGGGAATTTAGATATATTTTTTAAGAGAGAGGAAGATGAGTTTTCTTTGTGTCTTTTTCCATTTATTATTTTTATGAGAATTCAGGTTTTTCTTTGTGTTTTTTTTCAAATTTTTTCAAAAAATTTGTTTTTATTTTGTTTTTTTACAATAACCAGAAACTATTGACAACTTAATTACACCATCCTAAACAACAATTTCATTTTAAATCTTGTATGACTGTCTTCTATCGACCGTTCAAGGTTATGATTCTCTGCTAATGTGTATAGCAGTATTCGGGTCAAATCCCCGGTGATGATACTTTTTAATAGTCGATTGTTTTTAGTTGATTATATTTTGATTGGAGTTTTGTTTGTAGTGCTTAATTGAAATTATTGATTGACTAATATTTATTTAACAATTTTATAAATATTGGGGTGATTTTATCATTAGGTAGTTAAGCTTGTGATATGCTTGAGCCTTTCTTTATATTGCATTAAATTAACACCTAATTCACAAGATGACGTTGATTAGAATTCACAAGTGTTAAGGATTTAATCAAATCCTTAAATTAAATAGGATTATAATTTCAATAAGTGATTGATTATGGTAGTGTATTTATGGTTCAATAATCCATGTAAACCACTTGTTAAAAAAACAAGTCATTAATCCATGACATGTTAAGTACAACATACACAATGTTAAATTAAAGAATACTCATCGAGTAAAAGATCTAAATTGATTAACATCTCTAAATAATGACTCACCCCAATGGTATATTTACTCAGAAATTAAGATTTTTATTAATCTGGTAATATATTTTTATGTTGATGAATTATTAATAGAACAAAAATAATGGGATAAGAAAAGAGTTGTGTGTCGAACACACACACACATGAAGGGTGATGTGAATTAAAAACGAACTTTAGATTGAATGAGAAAGTGAAATAAGAGATTGATTATTAACATGATTTAAGAAATTTAAAGAACATTAATATTTCAAAAAATAGTTTAGATGATAATAATATTTAATGTTAAAGGTACTTGCATTAAAACAGAATTAAAAAACAAATAATTACAAGATTACAACCAAGAAGAACATAAAAGTAAATGAAAAAAAGAGGGGATGAAGGGTCTCTCAATTGAAAAATTGAGTATTGAAGGTCCTCCCAAGACTTTTTCAAATCTTTTTTCATGACAATTTATGCTTATCTCTTTTGAAATGCCAACTCTTTCAAGGTGAGGAGGGGGATGTATTTATAGCCCAATGTTGTTTTCTCTTTGCATTCCAAAACTTCCCTTCCAATTGCGTCGCCAATTTGATAAATTATACAGCCTAATATCGAGATATTATCTTCTTACAAGTTTTATATAATAATTTTGGCTGGATAATCTCAAGATTTGCAGGAATATGGACTTATGAAGCCAAAGTTATGGTTGTTTGATTAAACAATGTTAATTTGTCCATTTCAATACAGACTTTTTCTTTGTTCTAAATGTGAATAGATTTTTTAATATGAATATGAATTAAAATCTGAATTCTTTATTAAAAAAAGTATGCCTTCTATATATCATCTTTCACACTAAAAAACATCTTCTTTATTTTATGACTAGAGCATGAGAAAAGTAAATTTTGGTGTGCTGATTTCATTTCCTAGACAGAATGGTGGGCTAGAATAAAAGCTTCATTTGGGCCCCTTTTTTTGTATTTGGGCCCTGAAATTTTTATCCATGATTATTTTGGAAAATTAAGAACATATGGTTGAGTTTCATAAAATATGGGCTTCGGGATTTAGACCAGTAACTCAATCGTCATGGTTGGTCCAGTTTCATCACAGATTCTTTGGGTCTTCTTATGTTGACCATATGACCCTTCAAATTGATGAATTGGAAACTGATTCATGTAATGAAATGTTTTAATTTTAGTAATGAACCATACAAAACAATAATCATGCAATTTGGATAATTAGGGTGATAGTTATTATTAAAACATTAAACAGACTTGAATCTGGATAACTTCAAATAGTGCTCTAAAATTATATTTATTATTTAAACAATAATATTTCACAAAAATTATGAAAATTTCATATAAAATCAGTAAATGGAGTATATAATAAGTAATTAAAATATTAATAACATCAGTTAACTTGTGTAAAGTGAGGGCTTAGGTAAAGTTTTGATTTTTAAAGTGAAATGATTTTATTTGAATGAAATGAGTAGAACTTTTTTATGTTTTATAAATAATTTCAATTCTTGAATTTATGAAATGATGAAGATGCCTATTTGAATTATTTTACATTTTTTTGAAATATATTTTATTGGGTTATCTGTAATGAGTGATTTATTCATAGGGAAAGAGGGTGTAAACCCTTGTTTTGAAATGACCACGAGACTTTTTAAATTGTGAAACTTCCTTGAATTCCTTTCGGTTGTTTTGAAATAAATGGTTGTTTTAAATGAAAGTTTTTAATTATAGTGATGATTGTGAAATGAAGTGGGTATGTTTATGATTTTTAATCTTTTAATTGGAGATAAGGTTTTTAATGGAATAGATGATGTTTGATGGCGTGGTTGGCACTTTATGATGATCTTATCTTGTAATAGACCCTTATTGTAATTTATTTGATTCTTGTACTTCCCATTTATGGGTGTTGAAAAATAGATTATTTATTTTGAGGTATCTTGGGGGTGAGAGTGAGATGTGATTTGAGGGCATGTTCCCACAATTGATATTGATAAGAATCCTCATTATAATCTTCATAGCTTGTTTATCTCACACCACTCTTTTGACTAGTCATAAGAACGTGGATAGTTTGATGGGATGACCTAGATATATGATTCATTAGTGGATCCACACCCCATCTGGTGGATTTTTATATAATAATAAAGGTTCATGCAATGTACATGTGGCTATGAAAGTGGGTTTGTGTGGAACTGGTTTTCTTGAGACTCATGAGACTAGACAAGAACCCAATGATTAGTCATGATGATTTTTTATTAGATATTCTATGGTAGACTCACTATCATACCTAGGTTTTACCCGTGAAATTTTATTACTTGATTCTTGATGCACTATAGTGTTTGTTATCACTACTTTTCACTCAAGCTACCTTTCTTGATTGATTACTGATCTTGATTAATCTATTTATTGAGATGTTTCACCTTGAATCTATTGTATTGAATCTTGTAAATTTTATGATATCCGGTGCATGTTATCACTTTTCTTGACTGATCTGACTTAATTTTGTGAAATGGTTTTCAAATTTTTTTAAGAAAATTTTTGGTTTTCAAATGATGAAATGGAATGTTTTCAACTCTGGTTTGATAAATGATTTTCAAAGTTTTAAAAAACTATTTTTAAACTAAGATTTTCACTCTCTTTATTGTACAACTATTTTAGCTTATTTGAATTACCTTATAAAGTAACTACATAGAATCTTTAGTGGAATACTATTGGGATATATAGCTCACATCCTACTTATACCATTTTGTGTTTGCATCTTTTATGATCTTATAGAAGGTTCTCATTCTCACATCATCTTACTTTGTACATTCATTCTTGGGTGACCATGGGTGGGTGTCTTAGTACATGGTGGGTAGTCATGGACCACCAAAAGATAGGTTTTGGTAGTTTTATGTTTCTTAAAGTTTTTTATTGTATTTTTTATTGGATTAGGTTATACTAAATATGCACAAGAGGGGGTGAATTGTGCCTTTTACAATTTCTTTGAGAATCGTGATGATTGCCAAATATTTCCTTTTAACTTTATTAGAATGGTTATGAAGTGGAAAATAAATAGATTGAAGAACACATAGATGTATATTGGTTTAAGGAACAATATTCCCCCAGTCCACTCCACCAATGCTCTACTCCACGAGCTTAGTGATTTTCATTATCGGGTCCTCTTATCAATAGACCGTCCACAACTGAGTGCAGCTAGTTGACACCTTTACAAGATAAGGATAAAACAGAGCCTTCTGGTTCATACACAGAACCAAAAACACATCTTAGAATGAGAATCTGGTTACTCAAAATGAAAATAGTATTTTTCTAAAAATACTTTCCAGTTGTTCTTCACAGTTGCAGCAGCACACAACTGACAGTAGATGGATCATTGTCTTCAGAAAAGACGTTCTTTAGGTAAGAGCAGTTCTAAGTCGATCCAGTTGCAAATAGATCTTGAAATAAAATAAGAAACTTTAACAACAATAAATTCATGATATATCTTCTATGTAGAATAAGAATCTTTAATGATTTTCCTTTTCTTAATAAAAATAGAGTCTGGTAGATCTTGGTAGCAGCAGATCTGTGTGACTCATATAACTTTGTAAAAATTGTAGTCATGAAAAACTTGAGATCTTGTTCTTATTATCTTTTTCTCAATGATCCATCTCTCTTTTTTTAATTCAAAATAACACATATATATAAAGAATAAAGATGAGATTTTTCCTTTCAAATTTAGATCCACAAATGTCCCCTTAAGAATTGTGATATTCAATTGTTTTAATAATAGAGAAGTCATAACTTCTCTTAATAATTGGCATGAAATCCTCCTCTTAAATCAATCCTTTGAATCACAAATAAACATTTTTAAATCATTCAAATATGTTCTTTAATATCGGGATTTGAAATTGGCTTAAAATCAGCCTGATATTCCACAAAAGACCATTTTATGATAAATTCGTATTTTAATTCTCCGATGCTAAACATAGGTTTGATGATCTAGTCTTCAAACATAAGGTTGATCTAAAATGTAAGGTTGATCTAAAACGTAAGGTTGATTATACATACTTTTCTCTTCAACTTTCAAATGTATGGTATAATATTCATACTTTCCTCTTTAGAAAAACTTAAGATACATGATCCATACTTTTCAATAGAACTTAAGGTTCATTATAAAAGTAAGGTTGATGATCCATACTTTTTTGAAGCAAATGTAAGGTTCCATACTTACATAAGGTTATTCTTCTATACTTTTCTAATATTAAAAATGTATGGTTCCTTCCAAACGTAAGGTTCTTTTACCATACTTTTTTGATAAATTATGGTTGATTAACCATACTTTTCTGAACTCCTGTAAAGTAAATGTAGAATTTTATCCTTACGCTACGCTCTTCAACATAGGGTATGAATAGTGTTTCGAAAACATGCTAAAATGATTTCTGAACACTTTGTCAAATTTTTCATGCATATTAAATGCTTTTAATATTATTCCAAAAATAGAAATAGAAATAATATTAATTTATTGAAATATACTCAAAGTATAATCTTTAGAATAACAAAAAAGGGTATTTGTGAGCATCAAAATTGTCATAAAAAGATAAATTATTGTTGAAATAATACATACTCAAACAATCTCCTCTAATATTAATAGTATAGATTATTTTTTAAAACAACACTTGCTCAACAATATACCCATTTTTGATGATCACAAAACCCATGAAATAACCCACGAAAATAATTGCATATAATTTAGATTTTTGCAAGGATAAAATAATATTTTATTTTAACAGAATTATTTCAAAAAGAAATAAATAAAGTTTTTTTCATAGTTCTCCCATATATAAAGAAAAGATTTTTTAAAATTTTTTAAAAAATATTTTAGAAAATTTTCCCCCTTTTATAAAGTAAAATAAAAAAAATGAGTTTATCCAAATTTCTCCCATAAAGGTAAAACATAAATAAAATATAGAATGTTGTATTTGTATCCAGATTTCTCCCCCTGAGAAAAATACTAATCCATTTTCATAAAATAAAATGCTGCGTTTATCCAAATTTATCTCCCTTTTTGTGATATAAAAAAGAATTTTAGAATAAGGAATATAACACATGTAATGTATTACTAAACTTAAGTAAATGTTATCATAAAGTATTTATCAATAATTGAATCCAGATTCTAGAATTATAACATAGACAGAATAGTAAAACAAATTAAAAACACATAAAAATGAGATTCAATAAAATTTTATTGAAAATGTAAGTACATAATGGATACATGAATCATATTTGGGACAAAAGGGTTTGAGAAAGGGTATTTCAAAAACTCTGAACAACTTCCTTGAGCACTGATAACTGCATTCTCAACCTCTTTATCATTACATCTCTTAAATGAATTATCAGATCTCTTACTTCCTAGGTCAAATGAATATCTTCAATTAGATTGACTCTGAAAAACTCATGAAATATTTCTTCATTTTCCATGAACAAATTTAGATTCTCAGTGAATCTGTCTAGTAATTGTCTAATACCTGGTTCACCTGAGGTATGATGATCAATAAGGAATTTTTGATTGTCCAACAAGATAGAAAAAGGATCACTTTTACACTATAAATCCTGCAACCTATCATTCATATTGATCATTACATTTTTAATGGCCTGGAATCTCTTGATCAAATCAGGAGAAGTACCTGATGTACTTACTTGACAGCCCGTGACAGTTGTAAACTGTTCCCTAATTTTTTTGAATTCTTCCAAATCTGATTTCAACACAACTTTAGATTTCAACTTTTCAACCTCTTCTAGTAATTCTTTCTTAAAAACATCAACTTCTTTCTTTGAAACAAAGATGTCATTCAGATTTTGAAATCTCTATTTCTCTTTGTCTAACTCTCTTTTTAAAGTAGCATTCTTGTATTTAGCTCTGTAAAATTTTTGACAATTTCCTCAACATGATCTGATATAGAATCAGAGGAACCTTGTTATTGATTCACAACTGGATATACTAAAATTAGTGGTAAATATTGAGCATCAGATCTCTGATCTATAGCCTTCTCCACTAGTTTTTCAACTGATATTTCTTCAGAATCATGAACCGACTCATCTACAGAAAAATTATCATTTAAAACTTCTATATGAACTTTAGATGGACTCTTTCATCTATTAACATTTTTATCAGGTTGTTTCTCCTCACGAGCATCTGCATTCTATTCCTCTAAAATAGGTTCTTCTTGAAATGTTTCTTTTTGAATAACTTCAGTAGGTTGTGCATAATGTTATTTAATAGATTCAATTCAAGCCACTTCAAATTATCTAGGCTCTACCTCTTCCTAAGGTTCAACTTCCACTTCAATTTGAGGTAGCACCTCAATCTGAGAAATTGATTCTCTTACAAATCTGTAGCTTAAAAGATCTCCAGTTATAACAATATTTGTTTGAATAGGATCCTCATCAGCTTGAGTCACTCTGTGCCTTTTCCTTTGAAGTCCCTCTTAACTTCCCTCATCAGCATGTGCATCAACTGCTTCAAATCTAATTCTTCTTGATATTTTTAAAACATCACAAGTCCTTGATTATGCTATTCCTTATTTTGTTTTCCCACTTTTCTCTCCCTAAGCTAACTCCTGATCTTCATCAGCACCAAAAGGCATAATCATTCCATTCACAGTGCTCCAGAAAATCCTATTTTTCTTAAATTCCCAGCATTGAACACATTACTATGATAGAATCACAATCTAGAATCTACTAATCTCACCACATCATACTTAAACAATAATTTTGAAATGAACCTCCCATAGGGATAGAAGTTCATTCTCGTCTCAGGTTGACAGTAGTAGTTCAAATACCTTATCATATAACGATAAAAATTCAACTTGATGTCACTCATAAATAGAAACATCAAATACATATTAGGATATAAAATTTTCTCCATTTCAGACATCCTCAGGGCAATCCCTGTTTGAAAAAAAATTACAAAAAAAAATTGATCTAGCTCCAAATCCTTGACTAACATTTTTCTGATTTTTGTATAACCAAATAAAAATGAAATAATTTCCTCTGACTTATGTTCATTATCTCTAATGGATTTCAAATCAAAATGATAAACTCCCTCATGAGGGAAGTTTAAGATTCAAGTTATTTCCACCGAAAAAATAGAAAAATCCCGATCTTCAATTTTAGAGAATATGGAGTCCTTTATATCTCCAAGAATGAATAGAATAGATTTAAATAAAATTTTCAACTCTACCTCATACAAAAATTATGTGTTTTCATCAGGGAATGTGTGTTCAAGATTCTGAAAAGCTAAATCTTTCTTCAATGTTAGATTGTTCTGGTATAACCATTCCAAATCAATTACTTTTCCTTGTAAAATCTTCCTTCCTACCGAAAGTTGACACTTGGTGTTACTAGCTTCTCCTTCCTAGATTCTCTTTGTCTTGGTCATTTATGTCTCAAAGTTCTGAAGGATCAAAGGTTTATGGTTTCAAAGGTTCAGTCAAAGATAGATGAAGGTAGTAAGTGTTTAGGTGTTTTGAAAGGTTTTAAGAAAATGAATGGGTTTGGAATTTGAAATGGGTTCTGACAACCTTGATTCCCATGTCATTACGTACATAATAATCATTAAATTATTTAAAATTAAAAAAATGTATATGAAAAGAAAAAAAACATATAGCAGTACATACGAAATTTTAAATTATTCTAAAAACAAATAATTAAATTATTTAAAATAGTGAAGATTAAAATAAAATAAGAATTAATATAATAAAATAAGTAAAATTAAAATTAAAATTTCATTTAAAATTAAATAAACCTAGACCCCCCTTAATAAAATAAAACCTTGCAGTGAGAAGTAGTTTAGTAAAAATATCAGCTAATTGAATTTTAGTACTTACAAATTCTAAGAATATATCCTTTTTAAGTACATGAACTCTTCGAAAATAATGTATGATATCAATATGAGTAGTTATAGAACAATTAATATGATTTTTTAAAATATTTATTTTTCTTGTATTATCACATAAAATAGGTTTATTATTAAAATTTAGTCTAAAGTCCATAAGAATATTTTTCATCCACAAAACTTGTGCACAAAAACTGCATGCAGACACATATTCTGTATCATTTGTTGATAAAGCAACTGAGTGTTGTTTCTTACTAGACCATGAAACTAAATATTTTCTTAAAAAGTGACAAGTTCCTGAGGTGATTTTCTATCTAATTTGTAGTTTCCAAATTCAGCATCTGAATATGAAATTAAATTAAAGTTAGAAGTTTTTGGATAGAGAATAGATTGAAAACAGTTCCTTTTAAATATCTAAAAATCCTTTTGACAGCTCTTAAGTGAGATTCTTTAGGATTTTATTGAAATCTTTCACAAAGACATACTGAGTACATTATATTTACCATGCTAGTAGTGAGATATAATAAACAACCAATCATACCTCTATATAACTTATTGTAAACTGATTTTCCAGTTTAATCCAAATCAAGTTTTATATTATTACACATAGGAGTTGTATATGTCTTGTTCTTTTCAAGTAAAAATTTCATCAGTAAATTAGTAATGTATTTGCTTTGATTCAAAATATTCCCAAAATATTTTTTGATAAATTTGAAGTCCTAAAAAGAAATTTAATTCTCCCATCATACTCATTTTAAATTATTTTTGCATTAAATTTGAAAACTCATGACAAAGTTTTTGGTTTGTTGATCCAAAAATTACATCATCCACATAAATTTGAACCAATAAAATATTATAGTTTACAGTTTTTTTAAATAATGATGGATCTGCCATTCCAATAGTAAAATCATTTTTCAAAAGAAAAGAAATTAATCTTACCAAGCTTTAGGTGATTTTTTAAGGCCACAAACAGCTTTAGTAATTTTAAAAATAGAATCTGGTTTTGAGAAATTTCGAAATCAGTAGGTTTCTCAACATAAACTTTCTCCATTAAATAAACATTTAAAAAGGAAGACTTAACATCCATCTGAAATAATTTAATGTTCATATGATATGCATAGGCTAAAATAATTCCAATGGATTCTAGTCTTTCTATAGGGGAAAATGTCTCATTATAATCTATAACTTCTTCTTAATTATATCCTTTAGCTACTAGTCTTTCTTTATTTCTAGTTATTATACCTTGATCATCCTGTTTATTTCTAAAGACCCATTTAGTTCCTATAACTGGATAATTCTGTGGTCTTTAAACTAAATTCCAAACTTCATTTCTCTTGAATTGGTTTAGTTCTTCTTGCATTGCTATCATCCAACTTTCATCAACTAAGGCTTCTTCTATTGACTTAAGTTCTAATTGGGATAGAAAGGAAAAAAACTCAACAAGATTTCCTACAATTATTCTAGTTTTTATTCCAGTGTCTAGGTCTCCTATAATAGTTTTCTAAAGGGTGATTATTTAGGGTTCTAGACTATCTAGGTAATACACAATTAGGTTCATCTGTGTCATTTTCTTTTGAACTGGACTGAATTTTATTTATATCATTTTCAAAATCATATTTCATGTTATCAAGTCTCATGTTATCATTAGAGTCAAATTCATCAATTTGATCTTTCTTTTTATCATAGGGATAAGATTCCTCAAATTTCACATAAATTGATTCTTCAACAATCCTTTACTTTTTATTAAAAATTATATAAGTTTTGGAAGTTGCAGAATATCCTAAGAAAATTCCTTCATCAGATTTTGGATAGAATTTACCAAGATTGTCCTTGGTGTTCAAGATATAAACCTTACATCCAAAAACTTTAAAGTATTTTACCTTAGGTTTTCTGTTATTCCAAAGTTCATAGGGTGTCTTTTTGAAAATTGGTCTGATTAAAACTCTATTCATTATATAGCAGGTTGTACTTACAGCTTCTGCCCAGAAATAGGTTGGAAGACTGTATTCATTTAGCATAGTCCTAGCCATTTCCTGAATAGTTCTATTTATTTTTTCAACAATCTCATTCTGTTGAGGTGTTCTTGGTGCAGATAATGTGTGTTTAATTCCAAGATTTGAGCAAAAGGAAATGAATTCCTGATTCTCAAATTCTCCACAATGATCACTTCTTAATAAGATTATTTTAAAACCTTTTTCATTTTGAATGGCTTTGCAAAAACTTTCAAATATAGTAAAAGATTCATTTTTATATTTTAGAAAATATACCCATGTAAATCTTGAATATTCATCAACTAAAATATATACATATAATTTACCAGCCAAACTTTCTACTCTTTAAGTTCCAAATAGATCCATATGTATAAGTTCTAAAGGTTTAGATGTAGCAATTTTTTTAATTGATTTGAAGGATGAATTATGTTTCTTTCCAAGTTGACATGCATCACAAAATCTATCACTATCAAATTTAAAACTAGGTAAATCAAAAACTAGTTGTTTCTTAGATAACTTATGTAAAGAATATATATTACAATGTTTAAGTCTTCTATGCCAGATCCAAGATTCATTTATCTTAGCAGTTAAGCAATTTAATTTTTGTTTACACAAGGAATTTAAGTCCAGAGTATAAACATTATCAGTTCTAGGTGATCTAAATTTAATTAATTTATCTTTAAAAATATAAGAACAATTGTTAGAAAAATTAACAAAATAACCATCATCACATATTTGAGAGATATTTATCAGGTTATGTTTCAATCCTTGTACATAGATTACTATATTGATTGAGACAACTTTTGGATCTCCAACAGTTCCAATGCCAATTATTTTACCTTTGTAATTGTCACCAAATATGACTAATCCTCCATCATTTTGAGTTAATGTTTTAAAATTTGATGAGTTCCCACTCATATTCCTAGAGCATCCACTGTACATATACCATATTTCAGTTCGGTTTATATGACCTGATTCCGGCAAAGGTATTAAAACAAAAAAAATTAGTACCCATATTTTATTATGCCTAGCTGTGTTTGTTATCAAATATTTGGGAATCCAAAATTTATTCATTTTTCTATAATCAATAGAATCATATAAACTCCTTGCAATAAAGGCTTTCTTAATCCCACTTATTTGAGGTTGCCTTAAATATAAGTTTTTAGATATGTGACCTTTTGTTCCATGGTTGTTGAAAATTATAATTTTTGTACTTGGAACAAAATAGTTCTTATGCAGTTTGGGTTTCTCACCTTTACTGCCTATTCCATATCATTCCTTTTTAATCACATTTTTTTCCAAGAATTTCATTTAGAGAATTTTCTCCTTTTTTAAAAATAAGAGATGAATTTTTTTATGTATCTACTTCTGATTGCAGTGTTTTTATTTTAGTTTCATTATCTATATAATTTTTGTTTTATGAGTTATATTTTTTAATTAACTCTTGATGTTGTTTTAGCAAAGTGTCTCTTTCTCCTAAAACAACAGTGTGAATATTTTTAAGTGACTTATGTTTCTTTAATAAGGAATCATATTTATCTTCAAGAATATTTCAGTAGGCTGCAATTTTATCATTTGATAAACAAGAACTAGAATCAGAATCAGATGAGTAATAAGATTTTACCTCATCATATTCTGCCATAAAGCACATATTTTTCTTTAGATTCGATTCTTCCTTTTCTGATTCATACTTTGATGAGTTGTTGGAGTCTTCAGAAACACTCCAAGTAGATTTCATTTATCTTTTGTATTTCTGATCATAATCATTATTTTTGAAAATTTTCTTTTTCTTTTCTCCTTTTAATTGAGGACAATCAGGTCTTATGTGACCCATATTTTTACATTCATAGCATCTAACTTCCTTCAGTTATTTTTTCATCTTTCTTGCAAGTATTTTATGAATCCATTCTTCTTTATGTAGAATTTACTAAATTTCATAACTAATTGAGCCAGTTCCACATCTGAATCAGATGAATCAGAACTTTCTGGTTTTCTCTTGATCACTTGCTTCATATTTCTGCTCTTATTTTGGGATGTTACTTTCAAAGCAGTATTTTATCTCTTGATCAAGACTTTATTCTCATTTACTTCATCTGGAATCTCAACTCCATACATCATTATGGTTCTAATTAATTATCTCATAGTTAGATCTTTGATTGGTGATGATTGCCTAATGGATGCTGATATCCCATTCCATTGGGTTGACTATCAGTAGTTTTAAGGCTTGATTTGCTTGTTTGATAGGATCTCACAAGGAAGTGATGTTGTTGAATATTTCTGTAATCCTTCCATTCATATTAGTGATTCTTTCACCATCAATAATTTTAAATGTATCAAATTTTAGTTTTTCTCTAGCATACCTCATTTTTTTGATATTGTCAGTTCCTTCATAGGAAATTGCAATTATATTCCACATCTCATATGCAGTAGGACATTGAGATACTCTATTAAATTCATTCGGTCCTAAACCAAATATGATACCATTCATAGATTTTTAATTTATGTCATACTTTAGTTCAGTAGCTAAACTCCATGTTTTAGGTTTCTCAGGAATTTCATAAGAAGTAAGAATTTTTTAGTAGACTATGTATCCATGATTTTTCAGATAGATGATCATCCTCGACTTCCAAAATACATAGTTTTCACCATTGATGTATGGAGATAGAACCATTGACATTACCTCTCATGTATCATCCATTGAGATCTATGAGTAAAATCCTTTGAAACTTTAATCTTGTTATAGCTTTAACAAAAGAACCACCTCTGATATCAATTGTTGGATCAGGTTATACTAAATATGCACAATAGGGGGGGTGAATTGTGTCTTTTACAATTTCTTTGAGAATCGTGATGATTGCCAAATCTATCCTTTAACTTTATCAGAATGGTTATGCAGTGGAAAATAAATAGATTGAAGAATGCACGGATGTATAGTGGTTTAGGGAACAGAAGAACCCTAGTCCACTCCACTAACACTCTACTCCACGAGCTTTGTGATTTTCACTATCTAGTCCTCTTATTAACAGACCGTCCACAACTAAGTGCAGGAAGTTGACACCTTTACATGATAAGGCTAAAACAGAGCCTTCTGGTTCATACACAGAACCGAATACATATATTATAACGAGAATTTGGTTACTCAAAATGAAAAGAGTATTTCTATAAAAATACTTTCCATTTGTTCTTCACAGTTGGAGCAACACGCAACTGATAGTAGATGGATCATCATCTTCAGAAAAGATGTTCTTTAGGTGAGAGTTGTTATGAGTCGATCCAGTTGTAAATAGATCTTGAAATAAAATCATCAACTTTAACAATAATAGATTCACAATAGACATTTGATTTATAATAATAGTATTTAACACTTTTCCTTTTCTTCAGAAAAATAGACTATGATAGATCTTGGTAGCATCAAATCTGTGTGACTCGTATAACTCTGTAAAAATTGTATTCGTGAAAAAATCGAGAGCTTGTTCTTATTATCTTTTTTACAATGATTCATCTCACATTTTTTAATTAAAAATAACACAGATATATAAAGAATAAAGATAAGTGTCTTCCTTTCTGATTTAGATCCACAAATGCCACCTTAAGAATCGTGATATTCAAATATTTGAATAAAATATCAATCTTAACTTCCCTTAATAATTGGCACGAAATCCTCCTCTTAAATCGATCATTTGAATCACAAATAAACATATTTAAATCAATCAAAGATGTGCTTTAATATCGGGCTTTGAAACCAGCTTAAAATCAACTTTATATTTCTCAAAAAGACCGTTGTATGATAAAGTCGTATTTTAAATATCTGATGCTAAACGTAGGGTTGATGATCTGTTATTAAAATGTAAGGTTGATCTCAAACGTAAGGTTGATAATCCATACTTTTCTCTTCAACTTTCAAACGTATGGTATAATATCCATACTTTTCTCTTTAGAAAAACGTAATATACCTGATCCATACTTTTCAATAGAATGTAAGGTTCATTATAAAAGTAAGGTTGATGACCCATACTTTTGTGAAGAAAATGTAAGGTTCCATACTTATGTAATGTTCTTCTTCCATACATTTCTGATATTACAAACATAAGGTTCCTTCCAAATGTAAGGTTCTTTTACCATAATTTTCTGATAACATATGGTTGATTAACCATACTTTTCTGAACTCCCATAAAGTAAACGTAGAATTTTATCCTTACGTCACACTCTTCAACGTAGGGTATAAAAAATGTTTCCAGAACACGCTAAAATGATTTCTGAACACTTTGACAAATATTCCATGCAGATTAAACAATTTTAATATTATTTCAAAATAGAAATATAAAGAATATTAATTTCCTGAAATATACTCAAATTAAAATCATTAGAATAACAAACAAGGGTATTTGTGACCATCAAAATCATCATAAATAGATAGTGTATTTTTGTAACAATACATGATAAAAAATATCCCCTAATAATAATAGTATAGAGTATTGTTGAAAACAACACTTTCTCAACATTTTTGTATCATGATATGCATGTATTGATATAATTATACCGATGTATGTATCTGATGATGTTTCTACAGTGTGCCTTGTTTATTGTAATCTATTTTTTGTAAAGTCATTCCCAATGATTATTTCTTGATAACCAGGTGATTTTCACCAACTTTTGAAGATTGATAATTCTCTTCTAGTTACTGTAAAATTAGCTTGGATACCGATTTAGATGTTACTCTGGGTTGGTTCATTACAAACGGTATCAGAGGAGGTCTTTCCTTAAATGAGATGACTTTTTATTATGATCCCTTACTTAATTTAGGGTGAGTCCTGGTAGAAGGGAGACTAATATTGTGTCAAGACTTAATAGGTAGTTCGTGAGCAGGTTCTTTATCAACACCTCTTCACAAAGAGATGTGAGTTACTGAAGAAAGTAGATACTTGAGTCTTTATTTTGAGTAATTTTTTTTCTAATGGTAAATGAAATTAAATTTCTGGTGATATTATCATTTGAACCCCATCCTTGAATTCTTGGATTGTCATCCACATTTTTATAGAGTTTAACAAAATTATCTTGAGGTGGTAGAGTGGATTGAATAAGTTTATGGGATTTTTATTCTCTCAAGACTTATAATGATTTAAAGGTCAACTTTATCAACTATTTTTTTGAGGGAACTAGTTAAGTGTTTTGGGAAGTTTTCACTCCCTCATATCTTCATGAAATAATGTCTTGTAAATTCTTCAAATCAATCTTTATTTGGTGGAAATATCCTATGAATGGGAAGAATGTGAAAGTTTCCGAGTTCTTGGGTTTCGATCAAGATGAGTGATTAGTTACGAAGTATGCCAAGAAATTCTCAAGTTTGATATGTTTATTACTTAATCCTTTTGTTAATGAATTCAATAAGGTAATCTGTTTTAGAAAAGGTCTTCGGCCATAAATTTTAACTAACATTCTTATGGATTTGTTGATTTCTTATTCGAATATTCTCACTAGGTCATTTTCTTCTGAATAAATGCTAAAAAATGACATAAAGGGAAGAATGCATCATTAATGGTTGAGAAAATAAAATCTCCCTAGGTAAAGAAGAGTCCTCCCATGTGTTTATATTATAGATAACATGGTCATTTTAAGAGGTTATGTTTGAAATATCTAGAGTATTATAGTCAGTGTGGCCATTTAAGTCACCTTAATAGGTTCTGTAAATTGGGAAACAAGAAAGGGAAGTTTCGATCGGGATCATTAGATCCTAATTTTGGGGTCATAGATGCTTCAAGATAATAGATATACATCCATATTCCATGGAGTGAAGATTTTCAAATAGTGGAGGATAATCCATTTTTTTGTTTCCTAATGTGTTTGATATTGATCAAGCTTATTGTTTCTGACATTAGAGTGGAAAATGATTGAGTTCTTCCTTCTTTTGGATTGTCTGTATTTGGAATCCTTTTATTTTGTAATATTTTTGAATGATATCTTTTGGACCTAGGTTTTGTTCATTTTTTTGATTTATGATGTGATAATGGTTTCATTTTATTTATATCTCTATGTTTGTGCCTTATGTATGTGCACACTTGAATGGTTAGCCTTCTTTTTGAATGACTTTAGATCCTTGATGGTCATTGTGATCCTAGTGATGGAGTAGAATTTTGTGCTGACAACCTTGAAATATTTGGGGTTTTTTGTTCTTCTAAATACCTTATGTTTCCTTCCATGGGTGTATTACTATGGTTGATGTTTGATACTATTTGGTTTGATTATTTTTACTTGGTATCCTCTTATTTTTTTCCTTGATGGTTAGAACTCAATTTTGATATGTTAGGTGATGTTCGTTATGAGAGTGAACTTCCCTATTGTGCACTGACCTGGATGTTTGATGTACTTCAGTTGGACTTGGATATACCTTGGGGTTATACTCAGGTGACTAGGATGATGTGGATTCTTGATTGACCAGGTACCCAGAGGTGTTTTTATTTGATCTTATAAGCTCATCGTGGGGTGGGGCTCGACATTGAAAATCCTAGGTTACCATCAAGTAATTACCTATGGTTGAAATAATTTTTAGTTATTTTTAATTTATTATGGATTTTTTATCTTAGATGTTTCTTAGTGGTGAGTTGTTGAAGCCTATTCTCTGGGTATAAGGGACATACTTTTCTTGTATTACACAATTTTAGTGAATCTTTAATCGATGGGGAGACCTATGTTGGGTCTCTAGTCTTTCCCTATTTTGGATACATGTGTTTATCTTGGTGTTTTGATCTTAGAGTTGTGTGTGTGTTGTTATCTTTGGGAGAGTCTCTCTTCTAGACTATAGACTTTCTAGCTCACAAGATGAGTAAGAGAGTTCTTCTTATGCCATCTTGTTCTATATTTCATGATGGAATCTTTTTGGGGATAGAAAGTCCTATGGTAGGGAGTCTATGACATCTATTTACCTACTTTTAGGTGTTTTGACCCATTGATTTGAGTATCCATTGATTGGATCTCTTCAAGGGTTTCTTCCAATGTATTTTTGGAGTCTTTTTAAGGTTCAAGGTAAGTGTATGGTTAGAGAATAGTTTTCCAAACCATGCATCCAAATCATACAATCTTTCCAGTAGCCTAGGTAAGGGTGAATGGTTTGTTCATGGTTAGAAAAATAATTCATCCAAACCATGAAACCTGAATATAAGAGGTCATATGGTTGGTTCACAGTTAAACTAACCATGCATCCTAACCATGGATCTCTTCCAGTGGCTCTATTTGATGTGTATAGTTAGGCACACAGTTAGTAATAGTAATGTGACCTAACCTAGGAAAACATGCAACGAGATTAAAATGCCCTGTAAATTGTAATCAAAATCCCCAAACCCCCAAATTAAACTAAAACTTATCCCACTTGAACAAAATTCAATCCTTTGGCATTTAGGAGCCCTATAGAGGCATTTTGGCTCTCCTAACCTCAAATATTGGTGGATCAAAGCTCCAATAGAAGTGGTGACCCTCTTTTGGTGAGTTATTTTATTCTTAATCATTGATCTCTCCTATTATCTTGATTCCTTATTCCTAGAGGTTATGATGGAATTCTGTTTCATTATGTCGTGGATGGTTGATGTGGAATTTTGGATATAGGTTCTCTTCTCTTCTATCAATATCCCTCTTCCTATATCTGGTGATCACCATCGGGGGTGACACATCTCAGATTCATTATAGTGGGATTCCTAATATTCCAAGTAGGTGTTTCTATGATTTCTATTCATTTTGTAATTCATTGTTGATTGATAGTTTATGGATACATGTCTCCTTCTAACACATGTTCTATAATTATTGACCTTGAATTTCCTTATAAAATCATCTTTGATCCTGTTTTAACTAAATTGAACATGGAATGGATTCCTTCTCGTGGTTTTATAAATTGATAAATTTTATGTTGATTTTAATTCCATTTCAAATATTCTTTCAAGGTTACCTTATAGAAAGTTAGGGATTTGGCTCAGTTTTTTATTGAAATGGGTGTTCTTTGATTATTTGAAATGAGTGATTTATTCACACATAAAGAGGGTGTAAACCCATGTTTTTAAATGACCATAATCCTTTTTAAATTGTGAAACTTCCTTGAATTACTTTGGTATATTTTGAAATAAATTCTTGTTTTAAAGGCCCGTTTATCATTATAGTGATGATTATGAAAGGAAGTATGTATGTTTACCCCTTTTAAAGTTTAATTGAAGAAAATATTTTAATTGGAATGCTTGGTGTTGGACGGATCGGTTGTTACTTAATGATGACCCTATCTTGTAATAGTCCCTTATTGTAACTTATTTTATTCTTATAGTTCCCATTAATGGGTTTTGAAAAAGGTATTATTTACTTTGAGGGAGCTTGGGGTGATATTGAGATGTGATTTGAGGGTATGTGTCCATGATTCATATTAATAAGGATTCCCATTTTGATCCTCATAACTTTATTATATCACTAGCCTATTTTGACTTGTCATGGGAACCTAAATTGATAAATGGGATGATCTAGATATATGCTTCATTACCTAACTCACACCCCATCTAGTGGGTTCATAGAGAACATGAAAGGTTCAGGCAACAGATATGTGGCCAGGGAAGCAAGTGTTTATAGAACTAGTTCTTTTGAGACTCTTGAGATTAAATGTAATCTCGATGATTAGTCGTGATGATTTTTTATTAGCTATTCTATGATAGAATAACTATCATACCTAGGTTTTACCCATGACATTTTTATACTTGATACTCGGTACATGAAAATATTCATTGTCACTACTTGGCACCAGAGTTTCCTTTCTTTATTGATTATTTCTCTTGATTGATCTATTTATTGATATGTTTCACCTTGAATATAATGTAATGAATCTTGTAAATCCTAGTATATTAGGTTCATGTTATTACTTTTCTTGATTGATATGTCCTAATAATTTGAAATGGTTTTCAAAGAATTTCAAGAAAAATGTCTAGTTTTCAAATGATAAAATGGAATGTTTTCGAACTCTGGTTTGATAAATGAATTTGAAATGTTTAAAAATATATTTTCAAGTTAATATTTTTACTAGCTTTATTATACACCTCTCTTAGAATATTTAACTTACCATATGAAGTGACTACATATAATCTTTGGTGGAATCCTACTGGAATCTATATCTCACATCATACTTGTACCGTTCGGTGTTTGCAGCTTTTATGATCTTATATATGGTTCTCATGCTCATGTTGTCTTACTTTTCACATTAGTGCTTGGGTGACCATGGGTAGGTGTCTTGGAGAATGGTGGGTGGTTTTGGACTACCAAGAGACAAGTTTTGGTAATTTTATTTTGATTCAAGATTTTGTATCATCTCCTTGTACCCTAATATGTAAGTATTGATATGATTATATTGATGTATGTATTAGATGATGTTTCAATAGAGTACCTTTTTTATTATAATATTTTGTGGAAGATATCATTCCCAACATTTATTTATTGATTCCCAGGTGCCTTTCATCAACCCATGGAGATCGTGAATGCTCTTTAGGTTATTGGAAAATTAGCTCGGATACCATTCATTGTAATTCCAAAAGGAATTAAGAGCATGAAGATCACCTGGGAATTGTACTAAAGTCCCTAAAAAAGGATAATTTGTATAAAAAATTAACTAAATTTTAATTTTGGATATAGAAAATTTCATTTTTGGGTCATATAATCTCAAGTGAGGGTATATCGATGGATCCATAAAATATAGACATTATTGAAAAAATTTAAAAACTAACCACAGTGACTAAAATCCACAATTTTCTTAGTTTGTAAAGATATTATCAATTATTTGTGAATAATTTCTCATGGATGTATAATCCACCCACCAAATTAAATTATAAGGGATTCAATTTCCTTTAGATAAATGAATGTGAGGAAAATTTTAATGAACTCAATAGGAGGTTATTCAGTACACCCGTGATTACACTATCCTTTAGTGGAGTAGGGTTTTTGATCTATAGTTATGCATCAAAGAATGGACTATGATGTGTCCTCATATAGAAATTTATAGTGATATATTATGCCTCACAACAACTAAAGGTTCATGAGAAAAATTATACAGCTCATGATTTGGAATTAGCTGTGATAATTTTTTGATTATAGATATAGAGTCGTTATCTTTATGGAGAAATGTGTCACATAAATACTGATTATAAAATTTTAAATTTTTAATTCACTCAAAAATAGTTTAATATATTCCATACAATATGGTTAGATTTTATTAAATATTATGAATTCACAATACATTACCACCTTGGGAAAGCGAACAAGGTTGCCGATGCTCAGAGTGGAAAGGATCATACAAGCTTATCAATGATGCAAATAAAAAAATATCCATTATTTCTAGATTTTTAAATGATGTATTTGGAAATCTTGAAGGATGAAGATAAATATTATATTTATCAAATGAGTGTTTAACCATTTATACAAGTGAAGATTAAATAATCACATAAGGAGGATGTAGAGCTGTAAAAGAATGTGAGAAATGTTCCTGAGTTTGACCTTGACTATGATGGAATGATAAGATTCAAGAAATGAGTATTTTTTCCATCAATACCAGACTTTAAGAGGGGGTTATTTGATTAAGATAATAGTTCATCGTTATCTATTCATCCTGGAATTATAATGATTTATAGAGATTTGAAAGATTATTTCTTGTGAGATAACATGAAAATAGATATTGCCTAGTATGTATTTCAATGCATGGTATATCATCAAGTTAAGGATGAGAGATATAAGTCTAAGGGATATTATAAACATTATCCATAGTGTTATGTAACTAGGAAAACACCACCACTGATTTTCTCATTGGGCTCCTGAAAACATCTAAAGTCCACAATGTTATTTGGGTTTTAGTAGATTGCCTTACAAAGTCAACACACTTCATTTGTATCAGATAATATTTATATATTAATCAACTTTATGGAATATAAATTAAGAAAGTGGTTAGGTTTCATGGAGTACCACATTCTATTGTATATGATCAAGATTCAAGGTTTACCTTGCATTTTTTGGCGAAGTCTTCCATAATCTCTAGATTCAAAGCTGTGTTTTAGAACTAATTATCATCCTCAGATAGATGGTCAGTCTTAGAGTCAAAACATAAAGGATATTTTGAGGTCTTTCTAAGTATTTTAAAGGTGGTTGGGATCAACACCTTCCTCTAGTTGAGTTTTCCTACAACAATAGTTTTCACTATAGTATTCAGATGTCTCCTTATTAATCCCTCTATGGAAAGAAGTATAGAACTCTAACATGATAGGATGAAGCAAGAAAAAGAAATTCATTAGGACTAGAAATAGCTGAGGAAATGGTAGATAAATTTAGAGTCATTCAGTATCACATCAAGGTAGTTCATAGTTTATAGAATATTTATACTAATAATAATTGGGTAAATATGGAATTTAAAGGTGGTGAGAAGACATTTCTATGAATATCTCTTTAGAAAATGGTTATGAGATTCAGAAAGAAGGTAAATATGTACCCAATTTATATATTCCCCTTTTATATTCTTGATTGAGTAGGTATGGTAGCTTATTGCTTGGTGCTTCCACTGATCCTCTCTCAAGTTCATGACGTGTTCCATATATCTATCCTGAATAAGTACATACATGATCCATCACATGTACTGAAGTCATAGGTTGTACCACTATAGAATGATATTTCCTATTAATAAAAACCTATATAAATCTTTTATCATAGATATAAAGTGAAATGTAATATGCTACTCTCCTTATAAAAGTTCTCGGAAGGAATCACAAATTCAAAGAAGTTACATGGGAACCTGAGGATGTGATGAAATTGATATATCCTCATTCTTTTATCATAGTGATAGAATTTTGTGGCTAAAATTAATTTTAATGGGGTTATAATGTAACACACTGAGAATATATGTTGTAGTTTTCTTCATATAAATTTAATTTCTTCACTATCTTGTGACACATTTAAACCTAAATCTAAATGAACCATAATATAGTATATTGTTCTTACCATGCCGTTAAATTAGAAAAGTTAATGTGAATGATTTTTTTGAAAACAAATGTATAAATTTTTTATATAAATAAAATATATTTATAAATAGGTACTTTATATTTAGTAAATTCATTATATGTTTTAAAAATACATTTTTTTCTCAAAAATGGTTTTTATTATTTTTGTGAGAAAATAATATAATTAATTTCTTCAAATTTTAGAATATTTATTTGATCAAATAAATTATTTTTGAAATCATAATTTCAAAAATATATTATATTTATTTTTTGATAATTTTCTGAAAAGATTGATTTTTCGATGAATAGTGAAAAAAACAAATTTTTTATTGAAAACTGTCTTTTCATTTAAAGAATTTTCAAAGTTAAATTTTATTTTAAAATTGTTTTAAATGTAAAATTAGTTAATTTATATTATTAATAATATAATTAATTAATTTTAATTAATTTTATTTTGGATCTTTTATAAAAACTTTTTATACTTAAGATAACATTTTTTCAGGAAAATTGCTTTTCATTGCATTTTATGAGTTTAATTTTAAATTAAATTATATAACTTCTAAGAATTTAATTTAATAAAATTTATTAAATATTTTTAATCATAATAATTTTTTTAATAATTTCAACTTAATTTTTGGTCATTTTGAATAGTAAAAAAAATAAAAATATGTTACTGTGGTTAGGGTGAAAACGGGTTTACGGTGGGTTAAACCAAGAGATAAGGGTATGTTTTCCAATTTAACATGTCTAAACACTATTTTATAGACATATTTGTACCTTATAATATCACAACTTCAAATTTATAAACATTTTGAAACATTTTCCTTGAGTATGACATTATTATATTTTAATCTTTTAGGAAATTCAAAGTGTGTCCTCTCTCCCACTATTAAAAGGATACCACTGTATTCTATTATTTACACTACTTTGAGCCATATATATCAAAAATACTCTACTAAATTATATTTTAAACTTACATAGACATTAATTATAGGTTTTTGTATTCCTAAAATACCATTCCAAGTGTCCTTAAAAAGTATCTAAAGGAGGCCTACTAAAGGATAGAAAATCATCCTACCAGACCTCATTCAAATTATTTTTTGTTCTGCCTCCTAAAAATATATGGTATTCATAATAAAATAATATATTTAGTATAATAAATATTATAAAGTGTTATTATTATTATTTAATTACCATTATTCACACAATTTTCTATCAAAGGGTAAGTGAAAGTATCACTCATGTGCACGTGTGGACTACCGCCTCCACGTAGCGATACATTTCATTTCCCATCACTATAATTTTTGGATGATTATTAAAATTGGTTTAAAGTTTATATATGATATTTTTGACATAATTATTCTTCTTTAATAATAATATCACATCCACCTTATTTCCTTATCATATGTTGGAAGGCGATAATGTCGCTCGTGTGTACGTGTGGACTACCACCTCCACAAAGTGATGCGATTTGTTTTTCATTTCTGATTTACTTGGATGGTAACAAGAATTGATTTAATGTATATATATGTGTTATTTATGATAAAATAATGGTTCTTTAATGATAAAATAATATTTATATTTCTTTTATTCTTTTTTTTAGAAAGTTAAAACAACGTTCATGCTTATGTTCAACTTGTCGTCTCCATGAACGATGTAAATAAATTTTCTATATCTACCAATGGGTGATTATAAATATGTATATAATGAATATATATATATATATATATAATATTTATATCATGAATAAAACTATGGATATGGTTGAACCATGATCAAATTAAAGGATTGGAACATCTCAAACTAAAACTTCCATGAAAAACGAAAAAGCTAACATCTGAAACAAAGATTTTAATTAGGAATTATTAATAAATGGGTTTTGAAATATTATAATTGGATCATATATGATATTATAAATATTTAAATTATTTTAGTAAATAATTTTAATAACTTTAAACTTTTTATACATGATATTAAATCACTTTCCAAGTAAGTAAAACTTGAGGTAAGAGATTCTATTTCAATCACCTTTTAATCAGGATTATTTATTCTTGAATTTTATTGAAGGAAACTATATGATCATTTTATGTTAAAAATATTTAATTTTATTATCCTATATTTATCCATGAAATTTTCAAGTAATATTACCATTTTTATCTCTTTGAAACTTAAAATGATCAGAAAAATAAATTTAACAAAAATAGACTTTATTTCTTCTTTGGTTGAGAATATTTTTCTTCAATGTCCATGTTTTATTTAAAATGTTTTCAATAATGTTTCTTCCAATATCATGTGAATTTTTAATTTAATTTTTACCCATGTTTTTCATTCTATAAAAACGTTTCAAAGGAATTTTATTTTCATTATTTGAATGGGTTACTTTTATCTTTTTACCAAAAACGTGAAAGGAATATTTCTTTTACCATACACGTCATGAATGGACTTTTACACCATAATGACCACTAAATTATTTGAATATTACTTTATAATTTTTCAAGTTTATTTTAAAATCAAACATTTTCCTTAATATTTTGAAAAAAAAAATTATTTTTAAATAAGTGATTTTAAGATGAAAAATGTATTTTCATAAATAAATATTTCAGTGATATTTTAAAGGAATTTTTTACCTATAATAAAATCCTTTGATGTAACTTATTATTTATTGGGGATATGATCCAATTATTCCATATTTATGCTTTCTATATATGCTTTATGGTTATGATGATGAAATATCAATAAAACCAATTTTGTTTTCCACAGGTTATGTTATGATGAATGTTTTTTATGATCTTGTGGTATATGTATGGATGGATTTACGATTATGTGATAAGTGGGTCCATAATTATATATCCCTTCAATAAATTAGGTAATTATTAATGTTATAAGAGATCAAAAGGTACATTGGAGGTTATGCTAAACCCAAAAGAGGGTACATAGGAGGTTATCCTAAGATCAAAAGAGGGAACATGTAAGGTTATTCAAATCCCAAAGTAAGCACATGGTTAATATCCTAATAAAAACATGTTATGAATATCTTGGTGGGTATAATTGACATAATATTTCTATGATTATGATTATTCCAAGCCTTATTCTATTAATTTAATAGCCTGAACCTCTCCGGTCCATTCCTTTGAGAAAATCCAATGTTATATGTGTTCTTGGAGGTCACAATGGCCTGTTTTGGGAGTTTTCCAAAAATCAAGTTTTCCAACAGTGGGTCATGGTGTCGGTAGGTCGTGGCATCAGTAGGTCATGGAATTGACAAGTCTTGGCATCAGTAAGTCAGGCATGGGTGACTCAGTATCAGTGGCTCACGTCGGCGACTCAACCGTTAGTGGCTCAACGTCGGTGACTCAGCCATTGGTGGCTTAGTGTTGGTGGCTCAGCATCGGTAGGTTGTGTTGATGACTTTGTTATCAGTGGCTCAACATTGATGTCTCAATGTCGATGACTCACCCAACGATGATTCATTTCCATCTTTCCTATGTTTTTTCAGTTTCGCCCAGATTACATTTTCATTGACGTTAAATGAGTTACCTATCATGTTTGACCATTTCTTAATCCTTTTAGACCATCTATGAGAAGAATTATTATATATTAAATATCCTAAAATCTTAGATCTTCAAAATGTCCAAGTCACTTGGTTTGACTGTGAACCGACTTTTAAGTACTTTGAAATCATCTCCCTGATTTAGGATTTGGAATTTTCTTAAGCCGAGATCCTATATTAATTTAACCCTTATATTCACTCTTGGTGTGCCTAGAGCCTTTCTTAACTGACAAGTCACATCTATTGTGCTGCATTTGAAAGAACATTTGTGGGTACAAGGGTGGACAGGGGGTTGGTTATAGGGGTATGGTGTGGTATATTTGTGTAGTGGGGTTGCGGATTTGGTGGTGGTTGTTTTGGGTTTAATGGATGGGGTGGTATAGGATGTTTAATGGAATATCATGTGGTGAGATTGTTGATTTTTGAATGGATGAACTTGTAGAGTAGTGGGACTACATCTGGGTTGTGTTATGTTTATTGGGAAGTGTTGTGTAGTGGGACTGTAATCAGGTTGTGTGTTGTTTGTGTTGTTGGATGTGTTGGGTGTAGATGTGGCCAATATTTTCCTGGATACTGATAGAATTAAATAAGTGGATTCCTTAATAAATAATGATAAGTCGTCAAATAAATGGGATGGTTTTATAAATTAAGTTTGTGGCTGGTTGTGTAGTTGTGCATTAGAGGTAGTAGCAAAGACTGTTCTGTGTGGCAGGTTGTTTGTTTGGAAACCCATATGTTGGGATGAGTGCTTGATATATATATATACTTATAGTTCCTTTTGATTTCTATACACACATCACCCATGTTGAGAACTATGTTCAGAACACCCTCATTGTGATAGTAGATGGTGTCTTTCCCAACATCCGGGTGGGAGGATGGATGGCTGGACAACCAGTATTCCATGCTCCCTCTTCGAGGCAGAGATAACCCAAGATCCATCAGACAGGTTGTGGTTGTGAGGCTCGGGTGTGTGCGGGTGAGTTTTCCTCTCCCAGGTGTCTTCAGGATGAGATGTTTTGTGTTTCCCAGGTGTCTTTTGGATGATATGTGATGTGGTTAGTGGCTCGGGTGTCTGTGGGCGGGATGTGGTGTGGTTTGTGACCCATAAGTTTGTGGGTGGGATGTGATGTGGATAGTGGCCTAGGTGTGTGCGGGAAGGTTGTGTTGTGGTATGTTTGGAAGAGGTGGAAGCGCCATGGTGTTTGTCATTAGGGTGTGAGAGCAGCTAATTAGTGGGAAAGTGGTGCAAGGTACCCTGTCCTCGATGTACTTACTAATTTAATTTACTTGTCTTGCGTTATTTGGTTAGTGTGCCTTGGTGAGGTTGGGGTGGTTAGTATTTTCCTTGTTAGGTGCTTTTCAGGTTCAGTTGTTTTCCCGCAGGTGCATTAGCATGCCTTTCCCACTTGTGCACAAGAGACTTTGGTTTTCCTACTAAGTATACTAGTATGTTCACCCTATGTTTATAAAACTGCTTTCAGGTTTCTAGGAGGACTACGAGGACTGTGATGGACCTAACTAGCTCGGGAATTGAAACAGTTGTTGTGTTGCTAATTAGTCTTGTTTTTGGTTTTTTACTTTAGAGTTTTCTTTTACTTTGTGGCAGTTTTATTTAAATATTCATGGGTTGGATTTTTAGTTTCCCTTTTTGTGATATGATTGGAGTTGTTTGGGATGTACCACCTTATCTCCCAGTCTTTTTCTTTATAAAGGGTAATGCCTCCCACATTTGTGTGAATTTTTATCTACCCTTGGTGCTATTTTCCACCTTAGAGCCTATTAGAGGCAGGACACGGGGTTCATTATGTCTTTTTTCATCTTGAATAAGGAATTTCATGGCACTTTGTTATCCCTTCCCTCATCTTGAAGAAGTAGGGTCATGATATAATGGTATTAGAGGTGATGGTTGAGAGATAGGATGAAGCTTGGAGTTAGGCATAGTAAGGATTTCATGGGTTGGTAGGGAAGCAATGTTAGGTGATCTTGATGCATGACATCGGCTAGGGAAGACTTTCTAAGAAATAGGATTTTAGGGCACTCGTGATCCGATTCAAGGACTCTGAGCCTACTGAGTAACCAAGTGAGGCTACAATTTTTGTGGGGGAGAGACCCAAGGAAAGGTACATGCATCATAATTACCCGTGTTCTTTTTTTATTAGGTTGTTTGGTAAATTTTAAAATGAATAATGATTTAAAATGAATTCTAAATAAAGTTTCATACTACTCGGGCTTAGGAGTTCCTTGTTTATCTTTTTAGCTATGGAACCTGGTTGTCTTCTGTGTGCAGTGTAGGTAGTGGAGGTCCGGTAGGTGGATCTAGTTGATTGATGGAGGGTTGATCCAATGTAAGAAGGTGATCTGTGTCAGAATCCCCTTCGTGATTTCCAGTGACAGACTCTAAGTACGAAGGTAACATTTCAGACACATAGATGGAGAGTTGGCTTGTGGATATAGGGATTGCCTTCACCTTGATTTAGGCTCTGAAGGAGTACTGGATTCCTTTGGCAGTGAGACAGATGAGTGGAGTCACGCATCAGTGGTGGATTCTCTATCTGGGGGAGAGAAATGAGACTGATGTTTTGTGGGATGATTTTGAAGAGTTCTGAGCAGAATTCCTTTCCTCTACCATGAAGGACAAGAAGGGATAGGGGCTACTTTCCCATAGTAGGGGAGCTACAGACATCTTCAATGTTAGTGCCCAGTTTGAGCTCAGTATGGTGAAGGCGGGAAAGTTCAGTGCCCACCTCAACAATAGTTATCATCCAAGTCGTTCAAGTGGTAGGGACAGCAGGCTCCCGCTCCACTGAGGGGAGACAGATCAGGTGGAGGATGACCTTAGGGTGCTCCACAGGGACCTCAACTAGGGTGTGGTCCGGGAGGAAGCTAACAACTGAGGGCAATAGGAGCTAGGTTTGTCTAGTTTCACTCCACAGAGGCAGTAGTTTCATCAGGGACAAAGATCGTTTGAGGTACGATCAGTTTGTTTAGTACCCTTGCTTGTGATTTGTTTGATTTAAGATTTTCATACTCCTTTATTGCACCCGATATAGACTATGCTCTGGGGATATACATAAAGAGGACTTTTCCCCCCTGTTGTTGAGTATTCCATTCAAATATTAGACCATCTTTCTTGATGTTTGTCAGTGATGTAGAGTGGTGTTGGAGCCACATCAGTCTAGAGGGGATCTCTTTTTTCTATAGATGTAGCCATACAATGTTATCCTTGGAATAAAATGAATGTTTTTTTTTGCATGTTATCATCAAATACTTCCATAGGAGAGTCATGTTTTCATACGTGAATGGACAACATGTATTTTTCATTAGTGAGCAGATTTGTCAGGTGGGAAACTAGTGTGTGAAGACTCTCCTTTCCTTGTTGGTTGAGTTGTTAGTGGAATTGGTGGATGCTAAGATGGTGGAGGTTCCATGAGTTTTCAGGGAGTTCTTGGAAATTTTCCTCTAGGAGGTTGTGACTCTACCCCATCAATGTGACTTTGAGTTTGGGATGTGTTCTGATGTAGAAATGAGGAGTGATCTCTTATGGTTCTGGGTAGTTATGTCCCCATGAGTGTAACTATTCCACCCTTGATCTGAAGCTAGCATCGTTCGTGTTTGCACTGAAGTTATGGTGGCATTACCTCATCGGGGAGCACTTTACGGTCTTCATAGACTACAAGATCTTGAGGTATATATTTTTCTAGTGAGACTTAAACTTGTGAGAGTGGAGGTGGATGGCGTTTCTCCAGGATTATGACTTTAAGATCTCTTACACCTCAAGAAAGGGGAACATTGTGGTCGATACCTTGAGAAAGAAGTTGTAGAAGGAAGTGGTTTGAGAATCTACAGATTCTTGGAAGGCTATGGAGGAGTTGGCTACCTTGCACCTAGATTCAGGAGTGGGTGGTGGAAGAGGATGTTTATTTCAGATGACAGTGCAGTCTTATCTGTTGTGGTAGGTGGATGAGTCTTAGTGGGGAGACTCAGAGGTAGAGGTGATGCAAGACCGCATTGGCCAGGGTGATGCTTTGAAGGGATGGTCAGAGGATAGTCCAAATCAGATGTTGTAATGTGAGAATTTGTTTCTCCCAGTGGTGATGCATGAGGGATTTCTCTATGAGTTTAATATCTCACCCTTAGAACTACACCTAGAAGTTTCTAAGATGAATTGAGGCTTGAGGGAATAGTTTTGGTGGCCTGGGTGAAGCGGGAACTGGAAGTGTTTGTGGAGAACTTCCTAGTGTTTCAGTAGGTAAAGGATGAGCACCCCATTTCTGATAGTTTTTTGCAGCCCTTGGATGTCCCAAAGTAGAAGTGAGATGAAATCTCAATGGATTTTGTCACAGGACTACTCAGGTCTCAGGGAGACTGTGATGCTATCTGGGTAGTGGTGGATTGATTGACAAAATCAGCTCACTTCTTGGAAATTAAGGAGTTGAGTAAAATGGATACCCCTAAAAGAAGGTATTTGGATGAGGTGGTTCAGTTTCATGGGTTTCCAAGATCCATCATCTCAAATTGGGTCACAAATCTTACCTCACGGGTCTGGAGGGGATTGCAGTATGCATTTGGCACTCAATTACACCTCAGCACTACTTTCCACCATTAGAAGGATAGGAAGATAGAGTGGACTGTCCTAATTCTAGAGGATATGTTGTAGTTGTATGTTTTGGACTTTGGAGGATCATGGGTATGTCACTTTACATTGGTAGAGTTCGCTTACAATAATAGTTTCCACTCTTCCATTGACATGGCTCCATTCGAAGCTTTGTACGGAAGGCCATGTCGTTCACCTTTGTGCTAGACAAAGGTTATGGAGACAACTTTTCTTAGACCAGATGTGGTACAAATCATGTCAGAGAAGGTTTATCTAGTTCTGGAAAAAATGATGGTAGTATAGGATTGTAAAAAGTTATATGTTGATCGTAGGAGGATGAATTTGGAGTTTGAGGTTGGAGACCACATTTTCTTAAAGGTTTCCCCTCAACATGGGCATCATAGGTTTGGTAATGTGATTAAGATTTCTCCCAGGTTCATCAAACCTTTTGAGGTGTTTGGATGAGTTGGTGAGGTGTCATACCAGCTGGCATTGCCACCATGGTTGTAGATAATCCACGATGTCTTCCATGTCTCTCATCTTGGCCGGTATGTACACGATGACTCCCATGTCATTGAATGGGGAGAGTTGGATATTGAGTATGATGCGATGTTTATGGAGTGGATAGTATGGATCCAGGATCATCAGGAGAAGGTACTAAACTGTTAGACCATTTCCTTGGTTCATGTGTTGTGGAGGAATGATGGCCTCAAAGAGAGTACTTATAAGTGAGAAGCGCAGATTTGTGCCTAGTACCTGAGCTATTTTTATTTTTTCTTGTGTATTTTGCTTTATGATGTAATGATTGAACCTTATTTATATAAGATGAGTTATTTCCTTGTTTTTTTAATGTGTGATAGGGTCCGAACCATGAGTAGGTGAGGACCCAATTTCTAATTGACATTCATTAATTGAGATGCGATTAAACCCATGCAGGCAATTTTGTGCCACCCAGAGTGGATAGTATCTTAACATGGAGGAAGGAATTCCCCAATTCATAAGTTTGAAGGGTGATTTTGTTTTGTGCTTTTATGGTGCATTCTGTGAACAGTTGTGGTCATAGGGATTGTGGCGGAGCTATTCTTAGATGTCAAGGTTTCACTCCAACTTTTGAGAAAACATGGTGGTTTACCCTTGAGAGGTATCTCACGAGTGGTTGTTCGGACCCCTCTTTCTTCTGGGTTTGGTTTTGAATTCTTGAGGGTGATAATAGTTTGAGAGGTATCTGATGTAATTTCTCAGACCTCTCTGGTCCATTCCTTTTGTGAAAATCCAGTGTTAGAGGTGTTCTTGGAGGTCATAGTGGCTTGTTTCTAGAGTTATCAAAAAAATCTAGTTTTGAAATGGTAGGTCGTGGTGTTGGTAGGTATGGTGTCAGTAGATCCTGGCATCGGTAGTTTGTGGCATCAATAGTTCAAACTTTGATGACTTACATCGGTGACTCAGACGTCGATGGCTCAACATCGGTGACTCAGCCATCGATGGCTCAACGTTAGTGGATCAGTGTTGGTGGGTTGCATCAGTGACTCAACTATTGGTGAATTAGCTATCAGTGGCTCAGTTTCGATGGATCAGCATCGGAGACTCACCCAATGGTGATTCATTTCCATCTTTCTTGAGTTTTTACAATTTCATCCATGTTACGTTTTCTTTGACATTAAATGAGTTACCTATCATGTTTGACCATTTTTGAAGCCATTTTAACCATATCCAAGGAGAATTATTATATCTTAAATATCTTAACATCCCAGGATCTTTGAAATGGATAATATGTATGGTTTGACCACAAAACAACTTTTAATTACTTTTAAATCGTATCCCAGATTTAGGGTTTGGCCTTTCCTTAAGCCGAGATCCTGTCTTCCTTGAACCCTTTCATTCCCTCTTGGTGTTCCTAGAGCCTTTATTCTCCAAGGAGTCTCATATGAGGTTCAGTCATCAATCAATTTTTCCTTGGGAGTTTTTCTTGCTACTAGTACGACCCTCTGTTTTAGTGCAAGAAGGAATTTCGGTCGCCTATTCTTCAAGGTAGGAATTCCTTTTGTCCCTATTTATTTTATGCATCATGTGGGGTGGGTAAGATGATGTCTCTTTATTAATAAAGTCATGTCCCAATTCTTATAAGGTCTGTTATGATAAAATATGGACCTCTTACAAATATTTTTTTTGTTACTTTATTACTAAATGAGGGGTGGGAAAGATGATGATAATGCTTGTGTTTTTTATCTATTATCATTGATCCCTATTGGGATTTTGTTCTGGTTGTATGATTTATAAAAAGCATATATGTTGGTGGTCTTTGTTTGTGCACCCATAATATCTTATTAACAATTTCCGCAAATATCAATCTGATTAATCACATATACTCGGTTAAATAAATGGATTCTCTATGATCAAACTTGCTCTGTGATCGCTCCTGAATTATCAAAGTGAAATTAAAGAATAGTGTTGGCCAAATTTTAATACAATATGTATGTTAGGTGTAGATGTGTGTTGTGTGAGGATGTCTATTTCTTTGTGTCCTATGTAGGTTGTGTGGTGTTGTAGTTGGAATCAGAGTTGCGGGTACAGGGGTGGATAGTGGGTTGGTTCTGCGGGTATGGAGTGGTATGTTTGTGTAGCGAGGCTGCAGCTTTGGTGGTAGTTGTTGCGGGTTTCATGTATGGGGTGGTACAAGTGGTGTAATGGAATATCAGTTGGTGATATTTTTGATTGTGGAATTGATGAACTTGTAGAGCAGTGGGACTGCATTTGGGTTGTGTTATGTTTGTTGGGCAGTGTTGTGAAGTGGGACTGCAATCAGGTTGTTTGTAGTTTTTATTGTTGGATATGTTGGGTGTGGTTGTGGTCAGTAGTTTCTCATATAGTTATGGAATAAAATTAGTGGAATCCTTAATAAATAATTATAAGTGGTTAAATAAATGGGTTGGGTTTATGAATTAAGTTTGTGGTTGGCTATGTGGTTATGCATTAGAGGTAGCAGTAAAGATGATTCTATGTGGATGGTTGTTTGTTTGGAAAACCATAGGTTATGCTGAGTTCTTGATACCTATATATATATATATATATACTTTTAGTTCCTTGTTATTTTTATACACACCCCACTCGTGTTGATCACTACATGCCAAACACCTCTATTGTGATGGGATAGGGAGTCTTTCCCAACATCCCGGTGGGAGGATGGATAGTTGGCCACCCACTCTTCCCTGCTCCCTCTTCTAAGAGGATATATCCCAATATCCTTTAGGTAGGTTGTGTTTGTGAGGCCCAGGTATGTGTGGGAGAGTTGTCCTTTCCTAGGTGTCTTCTAGGTGATATGTAATGTGTTTAACATGTGTCTTCAGGATGAGATGTGATGTGGTTAGTGGCCTAGGTGTATGCAGTCGGGATATATTGTGGTTTTCAGCCCAGGTTTATGTGGGAAGAATGTGATGGTGGATAGTGGCCCAGATGTGTGCGGGTAGGTTGTGTTTTGGTATGTTTAGAAGAGGTGGGAGCACCAGGATGTCTTCTGTTAGAGAGTGAGAGCATCTAATCAGTGGGAAAGTGGTGCGGGGTACCCTATCATCGATGTGCTTAATACTTTACTTTACTTGACTTGCATTATTTGGTGAGTGTGCCTTGGTTAGGCTGGGGTTGCTAGGGGCATTATTTTCTCACAGGGGAATTATCATTCATTTCCCACTTGTGCACAAGAGAATTTGGTTTTCCTACTGAGTATAATAGTATGCTCACCCAACGTTTATAAAATTTCTTTCAGGTTTCCAGGCGGAATACAGGGACCAAGATGGACCTGACTAAATTGGACATCGAGAGAGTTTCTATGTCGCTTATTTTTCTTGTTTTTGGTATTTTACTTTGTATTTTTCTTGTACTTTGTGGAAATTTTGTTTAAACATGCATGGGTTGGATTTTTAGTTTCCCTTTTTCTAATATATTTAGAATTGTTTGGGATGGACCATCTTATCTCCCAATATTTTTCTCTATAAAGGGTAATGCCTCCCATATTTTTGAGGATGTTTACATACCCATGGTGCTAGTCGCCACCCTGGGGCATTTATGATTCATGTCTTATGAACTGACATGATTTATTCCATGACTCATGGATATCATCTAACAATTACTGGGCATGGTTTTCAAATGTTAGTATCATGTTATTATACCCTTATTCTCATGTTATTTTTAAATGATAATTGACAACTCCCTTTTTTACCCTTACTAAGCATATCAGATCACCCTTTATTATGTTTTATTTTCCCCAAGATATGAAGAAAGGTTTTAAGTATGATGTGTCTAATAAGGGTGGTATTTACGATGTACTAAGTGGTAGATTATATAGATCATTTATATACCAGTTTTTTATGTATCCATGTTTCTAAATATACTAAACCTTTACAGTTTTGGAGTGGATCATGATTTTATATAATTAATATTCTTCTAATAATATGTAATATTTAATTATGAAAATAATTGGTCATTATAATGCCAACCAATATAAGGATAAAATTCCAACCCCTTGAGTCGATATTGGGTAGTCTAAAGTATCAATCATGATGTTGACCCCTAGGAAGTAATCTGGGGTGGTCTAATATTCATCGGGAATCATCATCGAATCCTAGGGTGATGACCCTATCCAGTCATAATAGTAATCAGGTGTCATTACTGACACCTAGGAGGAGGACCCTAGACCATAAAAAGTATTAGGCATTATCAAAAACCCATAGGAGGTAATCCTAGTATGTAAATAAAATATGATGCCATCACCGACCCCTAGGAGGTAATCTAAGGTAGTCAATAGTATATGGAATCATTGCTAACCTCTAGGAGGTAATATCTGGCTATTAATGGTATTAAGAATCATTGTTGACCCTTATGAGGTAATCTTGTGGCATCAATAGTATCAGGCATCATCATCGACATCTACGATGAAATCTTAGGCTATGAATAGTATCGAGAATTATCACTGACCCAAATGTGGTAATCTTAGGCTATCAATAATATCATGTGTCATAATCAACCCCTAGAAGATAACCCTAGGCTACCATAATCATTAGGCATAACTGTCAAATCCTAAGGTCTAAACCTATTTAGTCATTCTTAATTGACTCATCATCGATTCAGGTTATAAGGTGACACCCACAATCATCACTACCCATTTTTCATACGCACCCTCACTAGGGTAAATATATCACTGAGGCACTCATTGAGGTCCCATAGGTTGCATCATGTTAGGAAACCCCCTAAGGGTCTTTCAATCTCCAACTTATTCCCTAGGACAAACCTAACACTTAGAGGGAATCAAGCCCCTTAGCAAAATCAAATTCTCATCAAGGCCTCACTAGCCTCCTCGGCAAACCATACAGGCATTGTTCTATGCAGATAGAAAAATGACCATCTCAATATTCCAAGGCGTCTCAGGTTAGTCCACTCGCCCAACTTATAAAAAGTCTTAGTGGGGGAGATAAAATTGATCAATGCTTATATCAAATAGACCAAGGGCTATAAGGTATCTCATGGGTCTCACGTGGCCAATCACTATGCCATCCATCCCAAATCATCACTCACCACTACCTAGAGGTCACTAAGGGCACCTATCAATTAGGTCATTATGTTACCTTCATTTAAATTAAATAACACACCTTGGGACACATCCATAACAAGGAACATGTTTATAGTCAAGGCCTCATCCATCGTCATCCAAGGCAATCAAGCTAGTGCACAAGGTCTCTCATGGCCCTTGACATTATATTCAATTTACCTAGGAAATTATTTTTTAATTAAAACAGTTCATTTTACATAATGTATGATCACCTTAGGGGGTGATTCCATATATCATAGGCATATATCTACCACATGAAACCATAGGGTGTGTATAGGGACCACCTACCTCAATCTAAAATCCATTCCCCCTTTTTAACTTGTAACCCAAAAACTCTTTCCAAGCTCGTCTAATCCATCCGAACACCACCCATCCACACAAGGACCTAACTCACATCTAAAAAACAAATTAATTAATTATAATCAAATTATAATTAATTAATCAATAAAATTATTCTTTAATAATTATACAATTTAATTCAAATGGGAATAATGCCTAAAACTACACTGAGCTATAACCGCTTATTGAAACCTAGATCCATGGGGTGTGTGCCACTCCCTACACACCCCATAACCTTGGCCATGGAAACACATTAGTTAAATATACGAATTTGAATTAATTCCATAATTAATCCAAATATTCATAGTGTCGAAAAACTCATCGGGCACTCCCATTACACCAAAACTATAATCAAACACCTATGGGAGGTCCATAATGCACTCCTGACACTATCCCAGGCCAAATCCTTAATTCATGACATCAATTCTATAATTAACTTATTTTAATTTAATTTCAATTCTTATAAAAATCCATACAACAACATACCTTGTTCAAACGACATGCAATAACATGAAAATACTGTCTAAAGATTCCATCTATGCAAGCCGAGAAAAATCCCCATCAAAATTGGCCAATTACACCATGCTCTAGTGGAATTGAAACCAAAACCCTTTGATAAATTACTTAAATTAGAAGTAATGAAGGGGAAAAAATGGAAGGGAGGAGAGGGAAGATCATACGTTAAAAACTGAAAAATCAACACCTAAGTTTCCTAATATCAAATGAGGATCGAGGAGATGAAGATGAAGAGGAGTGTTGACCAAAAATGGCACCTCTCAATCCCCCCCCCCACTCAACTGAAGAAGGAGAAACAACCCAGTAAAAATATGGTCATTCTCCCACTAAAAAAACCACCCAACACACTTTCATGGAATGAACAGGGGTTCACATCATTAAAATTTAGGTTCATTCCATGAAAATACCAATCCACATTCTAAGTAGCCTAGAACCACCCTAAAAAAGCACAATTCATGATGTGAACGACCCTTTACACGGTTAATTGTTTTTTATACTAGGTTTTAGCAGTCTGGCCACCCGACCACGACTCTGATGTCCTCCCAAACACCATAGTCATCCATAAAACCTCACTCCAAGACCAAAAACACTATTTTAAAATGATAAAACTCTCAAAATACCATTTCGAGTCTCGGTTCTCAAAAAAACCGTCCACCAAATCAAAAAAATTAGATTCCTCCTAAATTTCATAACCCCTTTGGAAATGGGGTATTATAATCTCCCCACCATAACACTTCTCATCCATGAGAAGTCTTGTTGACCATTCAATAATAAATTTGGACCTATCTTAGTCATTAATCCACAGTCAATTAATAATGTCTTACTATTGAACACTAAACAATCTCATGTTTCACAACTCCAAACATGACGTACACTATTCACCAAAAAATTATTCCACCTCTTATCATCATCACTAAAAGACCAAGACGATGCTCTCTCATTCTTATTTATCCCATGTAATCATAGTGTTTTGAATCAAATTACTATTCTACTAATGGTCCTCCCTATAATAAGCCTACACTAATAAGGGTTGATTTTGAGCCATGGTGTTTCCCACCATCAGAATCACCTACAGATTCACAATTTCAATGGTTTAATGACCATCTTAGTGTGGTTTCCAACCCAACACACCCAATCAAATATAAAAACAAAAGTTATCCATACTCTAGCTGACCATTCCCAAAAAAACCATCCACACCCATCGATGCATTGTTAAACACATTCGGTCACGATGCCTAAATCACTGATGAAATCTCAATATCATTCAAATCACCTGCATTAGAGTCTAAACTCAACTCTCAGTGTGTTTATATGATTGGGTCCAAAACTAACCAAATCAATCGTCATACTCTCACCTAATCACAAATGCATCTCTGATCTAACTCATGCTCATATCACATCAAATTCATCTCAATCCCTATGTCAATGCACATACTCCATCAAATACATAATCTAAATCCCAAATTTGGTATTTGACATGGGGCTAGATAACACAATTTCATCTACTCCCTCATATCCAAATTTTATCACGACCATCCTATTGAAGTGGATTCTAAACACTTTGATTATTTATGTTTTGATAATTATAATACTTATTTCATAATTATAATTTCTCACAACATTTATTTCATACTTTATTTCCTCTAACATAAGTAGAATTTATTTTTCATATTACATTCGATTTTAATAATCATGTCTGTTATGTATTTCATGAACTAATTTTAAAATAGAAATCCATCTCTATATGGGTTAATGTCATAAGTCTAATATTTATCTATTTCATAAAATATGACTAAGTCTTAAAGTGATAATGAGGTAGTAAGTATAAGAAACCACATAACCAGATTCATTGGTCGCATGACCAAATGCATCGACCACATGAAAAAAAGTCAAGTGATTGTAAGATAAGGAGTCATAATTTTTCTAATGGTTGAACCAACCATATAGAGAAACTAGATCGACCGCATGACAATGGATCAACCATAAGACAAACAACCCAAATTTTTCTCACTACAAGATCAGCCACATGTTTTATATTGATCGATCACACATTGGAATTTTTATCAACCACACATTGAAAAATAGATCGATCACACATTGAAAAGTATATCGACCACATGAAGAAATTTAGATCAACCGTAATATTATTTCTAACAAACCTCATGAGAAAAGTATGTCCAACCTCAAGGTATGACATTATTTCTGGATAGACCTACTGTAATTAGAAATTGACTATTACTTGAAGGATTATTTTCTGCGATGATTTGTTTTTCATACTTTTTATATTTTATAAATTTTGATTTATTGCAAGTTTTTTTAAGGATTTTCATTGATCTAATGATTTATTAAATAATTATTATTTTTTTATGATGCTAATGAATTTTATTTAGAATAATTATATATAGTATTAAATTATCATCAGATGGGTTAAAGTCTCATGCTGGTCTGATCGACCGTAATATTATTTCTAATCGACCACATGAGAAAAGTGTGGCATACCCTAAAGTATGAATTACCATGAGGATGGACCTACTGTAAGAAGAAATTGACCATGAATTAAGGGATTAGTTTCTATAATTCTATATTTTTCATACTTTTTATATTTTATACATTTTTATTTAATGCAAGTTTTTAATGATTTTTATTGATCTAATGATTTCTTAAATAATTATTAATTATTTTGATACCAATGAATCTCATTTGGAATAATTACATATAGTGTTAAATGATTGTCACATGGGTTAAAGTTTCACATTGGTTTCTTGGAAAAGCATGAGTTTAAAATTTAAATTGCTAAGAATTTGAACTATTTTCCTCACATGATTTATGAGAATATTTAAAGGGACTTTAATGTTGTTTATTACAAATTGTTAGTGTTGTATTAATTATACTGACATGTTCTACTATACGACCTATGTTTATTTTATAGATTAATTAATTGATCCATGTAAGAATATGTTGTATTCATATTTAATGAATATATATACATGTGTCAACTCAGGATGGATCAAGTGTAACCAAATTATTCTTTTGAATTTGGTGTGTATGAAAGAACTCTATATATTGATTACAAAAGAACCAGTGAAGTAACGAGGTTGAGGATATTCTTGATTTATACTTTGCAATACACTTTGAAAATATATTAATTCTCTCTACTAAACTTCAATATTTTGATCCATCATTGTCATAGAGAACCTTCCAACCTCAGCACTCAAATCCTTATTTGTTCTTTTGGTTTTTATAGTTCTTACTTATTTCTATTTTCTAGGTGCTTAATCATGTCTCTGTTGTACCACATATAAAAGGTAAGATTTGGGTTGGTAACCCCAGAAAAAATTTAGGAATTAGGTTGTGCCTCCAAGTAGAAAAAGGTAAGATTTTTTGGGTTGTGCCTCAAGGTGGGAAAAAGTAAGATAGTTTGGTTCTGAATCTGGGTGTGAAAATTTTGATCTTGGTTTGTTCCTACAAGGTTTAAAAATACAATTGTAAAGGTTTATGCCTCCCTTAAAAAGTGAGAGAGTCCATTATGGTGGGTTTCATCTCTCTCTCTCTCTATGTTTTAGAGGGGGGGGGGGAAGAGTATACATAGGATCATTTAGATCAAAACCACTATAAAATTCACTGTGTTCATTTTTTTATTTTCATTGCATAAATTAACTTAACTATGATAAATGATTAAAAGAATATTTTGAAAGGTCAGTTCACTCTATCTTAACTATTATGATATTCTCTCATTAGGAACTAACACACCCAATGATTGGTGCCAAGCATCCAGGACCCTACTATCATAAGGATCATGCCTCCATGGAAGAATAGAAAAGATTCTCACAATCGAGTGCCAACATGAATCTCCAAGATCCACCAATTCCCAACTCACTGGAACATATTCCATTGAATCTACCAAAATTCATCAGTGATGATGGTCACAAAATCAAATAACCAATTATGAAATCCTCATAATATGGCTTACCTTATATTATTCCAAGTGAAAAACCACAATAGGTTTCAACATTGCACGCCTGTCACTCATCCTAAGACTTGCTCATCTCATCCCATGAAACCTGTCTATGGTCAATTCGGTATTGATCATGCCACCGTATATCGATCCAATTTTGATGTATCCTCTACCATGGAGGGACATTCCTAATCCATCAAAAATCCTGGTCAACCAAGCCTGCAAGAGTTTTATCAAAACCATTAACCCATGGCATGCACATGGTTGATCACCAATTTACAATTTAATGACACCGCACATACTTAGCATGCGTTTTCAAATTTCATCCAAATCTATCACGTTTATGATACTGTGCCACCTAATTGTTGAACTCAACTCATGGTCTTATTATTCATGTGTTAACAAAACTAGGATCACATGCCAAAACTACTGACCATGCTCTACCCACACGTCAATATCATCAAGCTAGAAGCGCCCTTGATGCTCCTATTCAAATTCGGGCATCCCACTATGCCAAGGTCTATCATATGATGACCCATAACCCTAGGTGTCGCTCTAAAATCACAAGAATCCATCCACACTCACATTGCGCTCCCAAAAGTGCATTCTAAATCATTAGGTTTAGGTACTCGACTGGTCCTTCCCTCAAAAGAAAACCTAGATACTAGAATCACCATCACTCAAAGTGTTATATCTCAAAAGATCAAGGTTTCTCCATACCTATATCACATACTTGATAGCACCTCACATGTACTAATCTCATACCCTGAAGCACATTGTAGTGTTTCCCACCTCTAAGGATATCACAAACCTGGGATAATATATGTATCAGGTTAACCACATACACATCACATCCCATTTCAATGATATACCTAACACACCTATATCCTGAGCCATATCCAAAATCACTAAGCTCTCTCATCAATAGATCACATATCATATAATTCATAACTCACAGGGAAACATCCATACTCTTGTCTCATATATCATATGGAATATCACATGCCAAACCACCCACTCTAGGTTCTCACACATACATATACCCATATCCAGAATCACATGCTAACTCATCCACTAACTCAGGAACTGATTCACATCGGGAATCCTCATACAGGACCACCCCTAAAGAATCACAATCTCAAGTTGATTCTCATTGGGCCTCCACAAATCAGATTCACCCTTCTAGGATAAAAATTTTATCCAGGTACAGACACATATATAACGACATCACCCTACCATGATCTATGTCGAATAATCATAGTCATATGGTTTTTTCATTTAGAATTACACCAAGAACCTATATGGGAATACACTATATAAATTGTTGTTTACATTTTAAATAATTGAACCTAATTTTTTCATTTTTTCCAAACCATTTATAGAATCATCCATAAGGGGTCCATCACTAAGGCATCAAATGAATATATCGACCAACCAAGGGTCACTATACATCCTGTACACTGAGGGATTGCATAGTCTTCATTATTGAGTATATCACAATAAATCCAAATGAACTTCCATCATAAGAAAAATATATTGTGGTCCACCTGATTAATGTTTCATCACAAAGTTATATGAGAAAACATCATATAATTTGTTACTAGAACATTAAATAGGAAAAACCTCAATCATAAGTGATAAAAATCACACACGGGCATGTGAATCTCATGTGAATCCAATGCGCCAAATATAATGCATGAACATCGGCCTCTCTCCAATAATTAAAGGTATAAAAAAAATTATAAACCATAAATCATAAAATCCAAACCTCATGTGTGTTACACTAGGTGAAAACCATACAATTGTAACATTGAAATCCAAAATAGTAATCTTATACCCTTTGAAACTTGGATGGATGCCCTATTAGAAAATCTGTTCTCAACACACTAATATGATATCTATCACAAGCCCTAAAACATTCCTATATCACTTGTCTATCATATACTAAATAGTAATACAAAAAAAGACCCTTTGATACCACTTTATAACTTCCTCCCTTTGACCATGGCCATTAAATGATGCTTGAACTAGAGGAGTCACTAATTGACCTCATGCATGCTTTTCCATATGTCAGATGTTTTTAACTGGCAGTGGGGGTCTAGGGTAGATACTATACCTATAACACCCCCAAGGTTTTCTAAAAATAAATTTAATGCAAGAAACTTTGTTTTAAGTAGATAATTATAACCATCCTTTAAACATAATTTTACAACTTTTATGTTTTGAATTTTGAAAAATGGTCATCCACAATTATGTTCAGTATGTCATTTGGAGTCTAATGGAACCAAATTTTTTTGGGTGAATAGTAAAATAAATTTATGAATAGTAATATGACCCTAAAAATAGTAAATTATGTTATTATTTTATTTTCTTAAGGCTTTAAGATAATGACATTTTGGTTAAATGTTCAATGTGATATAAGCGAAGTTATAGTTTTTAAATAATTAATTTTTGAAGTCAGTATGATTTTATTTAAAAATTAAATTAATAATATTTAGAAAATTATTTCTAAAAAATTTGACTTCATTTTTGAATTATACACGTTGAAAAATGGTAAGGGTAAATTTTTTGGAATTTTTCTGAAACAGTTGATTTTTCAGTGAATAGTAAAAAATACAGTTTGAGTTTTGGTGTGTTAATGACATCATAAATGATGTAATAATGATGTATTAAATCTGGTAGACTTATGTACAGTAAAATAAGTTATGAGGTGTCCCAGGTGGCTAATTACATGGGAAAATACCATGGTCAAGCCCATGTTTTTGCAAATACCGCTAATGAGGTGTCCCTTGGAAATTATTAAAATATTCCCTCACTTTTGCTATAAATACCAACCCATTCCTTCATTAAATTCATTAAAAACCCCTAATAAACAAATATATGGTCTCCTTAACTTCCTAGTAGTCCTCCCAAGGTATCCTCAAGACCCCAAGGTCTCAACCTTCAAATTCCAGGAGTTACTCTACAAGGTAAGAGAATTCTCAACTTCTTTTCTTTTTTTCATTCAAGTTCTCTTTTATGTGGTATAACTTTCAAGTTTCTATACCATGTTCTTATTTATTTTTTATTATTTCTATATTATTTATTATTATTCATTTATGGATGCATGACCCTTTTACCCTCTCTTTTTAATTTTTTCTAAAACCCTGTTTCATAGGCGTTAGGCTGCCGAATTTTTGTAAAGGATTTCTCAACCATTCTTTTATTTTCAGTTCTTTTCTATTATTATAATTTCATAATATCCTATTATCCAAGAGGAATGAAGGTTCCATAAATATTGTATATTATGTATGTTCTCATGTTCAAGGAAAATTCATCATCATTCTTCCTCTCCTCTCCCACTTATTCAAGGAATTAAAAACATTGTTCGTGATGTGTCGAATTACTAACATCGTGGACGATGTGATTTCAATTTGCTTTAATTAATTCAATAATGGTCATGAAACCATTATTATGGTTGAAATAGGTTATAATATATGTATTATGGCTCATCCATGGTTCTATAATTATTTTGTACACATGGTTTTAATTTATAAAAGAAAATGAGGTCGTTATTATCAAAGAACCACTAAAATGATCTAAACGAACATCATTAATGTTTTAACTTATGAATCATCAACATGTAAGAATTAAAAATTATAAATGGTATAATTTATGTGTCTAGAAATTTTTAAATACTACTCCATTACAATTATTTATTTTCAATTACAATTGACAAGAACAACCATCACAAACCAATCATGGAAATCATGTAAAGAACTCACCCAAAAACTGCGCAAGGAACAAAATACTAACAATTAAAGGGTGAAATGATGTAATGAAATGATCATATAAGGTATTATGTAGATCTATATTTTTCTTTAATTTATTAATAAAACTCTTTTAACCATTATACAGGAGTTTTAAATGAGTTGGAAGTAAGACAAACCCGAGGTAAGGGAATTCTTAACCCGAATTCCATTCTTTGGGTTAAACTTCTACTTCATTTTTTATGTGGTATTAAAATTGTTTGTGGGATGAGTTTTGTTTATATTATTTTTAATTATGTATATTTATAGTGTATATACATATTTCATACACTCTATTAAGTCTCACTTCAATTATATGGTTTATGTAAGGGGCTTTTCTTTTAAAATCTTCTTTTAAAATTCTGTTTTACAAAATTTCAAAGGAAATGTTTTTATGCTATTATTAATGTTGTATGATTATGTTCTGGATCTTGAAAATTGTTTATGATCAAGGGTGGGACCTATATTTCCCTCCAATTCATTGGTTATGTGTAAGTTTGAGGTCAGTCATATGGTTAATCCATGTGTAACTGCGATGGTTACACAAATTGTAAGGTAGTCATGAGGGTTACAAATTATAACGTAGCCATGAGGGTTAAAATATTATGTAAGTAATGCCCCAAGATACCTTTATTGTTATATTTATGTTCTTATGTATTGTTTAAATCTTGTGTAAATCTCATGCTTCACAAATTAAGTATATATGAAAGACGAGTATGTCTTTTGAAAATGTTTCCATACGTTACAAGTATTCATGGACTAATGTGCTCTTTCCTTATTTTACATCCATTACTAAGATTTTTGTGATCATACCAACCTTTTTCTAAATTATTTTCATAGTTCATAAGTATTTTTAAGACAAATAAGTAATCCAAGTTAAATTTTTTAAGAATTTTCAAAGAAATCAGGTTTTAAGCTTTAATGTTTTATATGTTGAAAAAAATGGAAACTGTTTTTATGGTATCCACTCTATAAAAATGTGTATGGTTATGAATGTATTATGTACTAATTATCTAAATATCTAAACATGAAAATATCCTCAATGTAAAAGGAAGTTATTTCTTGTCTAAAATCAAGATTATGTAACGTAATAAGGTCGGGTCCTTATAGTTGGTATTAAAAGATGGTTTAGATAAATTTAGGGGTTAGGATGATGTTAAAAGAATACCATAAATTATTTTTACTCTATGATTAATTTGAAATGTTATAGAATTTAAATATTACCATGTTGGTTCTTCTAAGAAATGTTTTTTTAGAATGGTTGTCCTCAGAAAAAACAGGGAAGCTGAAGAGGGGAGGCACTGATAGAATGACATCCTTCAGAATCTTCATCCCGAAATGGTAGGGATTGGAACCGAGAAGTTTGTGTCAATAATTTCTCAGCTAATGCAGAAAATAAATGGTGGTGGCATCCATTCAATAGAACATCAGAGGTACCATAACCTAACATGACAATAGTGGAACATTTTATGAGACAACACCCTTATTCTTTCAATGGATCTTCTGACCCAGTAGCGGCTGAGGAATGGATTAAAGCCTTTGAAAATATATTTGATGTAATGGGTTGTTTTGATAATTAAAAGGTATGTCTTTCTATTTATCATTTTGAAGGTGAAGCTAATCAGTGGTGGTAAATGGTAAAGAACATCAGGGATAGAGTGGATATTGATGACATAGAGTGGGATGAATTTAAAAGTCTTTTCCTTGAAAAAATATTTTCCTAAGGTGGTGTGACTTAGGATGGAGAATCAATTCCTTGAATTGAAACAAAATGAGGAATATTCAGTAGCTGTGTATGAAGCGAACTTCACCCGACTGGAAACGTATGATCCAAATCTTATTTTGGATCTTGATAGAAAAATCAACCGCTTTTACTCAGGATTTAATCCAATGTATCGAAGGGTGTTGGCCTCCCATGAATTCAAAAGTTATGAGAAACTTTTCTGATGTGCTGAGAGGGTAGATATGGAGTTTGCTGATGATCACATGCATTTTGGAAATAAGGAGAAGAATAGGTCCAGATGGCAAGCAATGGTTAAGAATCAAGCAAAGAAATCTGATGGTAAGAAAATCCAGTTTCCAGTTTGTGAAAAGTGTGTCAAGAAGAACCCTGGGGAATGTATTAGAAAATCTGAGAAGTGTTTTAAATGTGGTAAGTTTGGACATATGGCCTGAGATTTTAATGAAAATGATCCAAAGACTAATCTTGATAAGAAAACTATAAATTATTTTAAATGTGGTGAGATGGGTCACTATGAAAATGACTGCCTAAAGAGAGACCCAAATTATGAAAAGAAGCCAGACTATAAGCAGAAAGGTGTAGTGAGATCCTTTGATATTATGTCAGCAGATGGTGGTCCATCCAATGAATTTGTATCGGGTACTTTGTTTGTTCACTCAGATTTTGCTAAATTTTTGTTTGATACAGGGTCTACACATTCCTTCATCTCTGAGAAATTTTTAGGTAAATTGGAAATATCGCCTCAAAAAATGAGACTAGAACTTATTGTTAAAACACCAGGGGGGAAATATTATAGAAAAGAGGAATTATAAGAATCTTTCTATTATGGTCTGTGGAAGGAATTTACCTGCAAACATTGTTTTTTTACCCTTAGTCGAGTTTGATGTTATTTTGGGAATGGATTGGTTTTCTGTTTATCATGCTAAGATTGAATTTAGAGATAAAAAAGTTGTTTTTCAGTATGAGTTTTAGTTTGTATACAATAATGAACCCATATAATTGATAACATATCATGAAGCTGAAAAATGTTGAAAGATGGAAATGAAAGTTCTCTTTCTCATATTTATGAAAACAAGGGAACTGTTCAGATTGATGATGTGCATGTGGTAAATGAATAACTTGATGTTTTTCCTGATGAGTTACCTAGTGTCATACCTGATCGATAAGTCAAGTTCACAATTTACTTAGTTCCTGATTCAAAGCCAATTTCAAAACCCCCATATCATATGGCTCAAATATAACTTCTTGAATTGAAAAATTCGTTGCAAGATTTTATTGATAAAGGCTTTATTCGTCCTAGCACTTCACCATGGGGTTCTCCTATTTTGTTTGTTAAAAAGAAAGATGGTTTCATGATACTTTTCATTGATTATAGATCATTGAATAACATCACTATTAAAAACAAGTATTCTTTGCCTCATATCGATGACTTGTTTGATCAGCTCCAGGGAGCTCCGTACTTTTCCAAGATTGACTTGAGATCCAGATACCATCAGGTGAATGTGAATAAGGATGACAACCCAAAAACAGCCTTTCATACTAGATATGGGCATTATGAATTTGTTTTTATGCCATTTGGGTTAACTAATGAACCTACTGTATTCATGAATCTTATGAATAGAATATTTCATGAGTTCTTGGATAAGTTTTTGGTTGTATTTATTGATGAAATTCTGGTATTTTCTAAAATTAAAGAGGAGCATGAAAAAAATCTCAGGGTTGTTTTAAAAACCTTAAAAGAAAAGAAACTGTATGTAAAATTCATCAAGTGTGATTTTTGGTTGCAAAAGATTTATTTTCTTGGGAACATTGTAAATAAGGATGGAATAACAGTTGATCCATCCAAAACAAGAGTGGTTGATGAATTTCTAAGAGACAAAAATGTTACAGAGATTCATAGTTTTCTTGGATTATTAGGTTATTACCGGTGGTGTGTTATGAACTTTGCACGGTTATCTAGCTAGATAACTAAGTTAACAAGAAAAGGTGTTAAATTTATTTGTACAGAAGAATGTGTTGTTTTATTTTCAGGAACTAAATAAGATATTGGTGAATAATCCAGTTTTGTCCTTGCCTTCCCAAAATGGTGAGTTTTGTAATCTACAATGATGCTTCTTTGAAGGGACTTGGTTGTGTTTTGATGCAGAATGATCCGATAATTGATTATGATTCAAGACAACTAAAACCTCATGAGTTAAATTATCCCACACATGATTTTGAATTGGAAGCTGTGGTTTTTTCTTTGAAAATTTGGAGGCATCATTTATATGGAGTCAAATGTCAAATATATACTGACCATAAAAGTATAAATTATATATTCACTCAGAAGGAATTAAACATGAGGAAAAGAATATGGATTGAACTGATAAAGGATTATAATTTCACGATCAATTACCATCCTGGAAAAGCAAACAAAGTGGCAGATGCCTTGAGTCAAAAATATCATGCATCATTAATCATGTTACATTTGAAACATGATCCCTTGATTAATGATTTGATGAATTTTGGATTAGAAGTTGTTGGTGTAGGAAATACCTCTATTTTGTCTCAGGTTTCAGTGTAGTCATCGTTATTAGACAAAATTAAGCAAGTGTAGAAGGAATACAACGAGCTACAGAAAAAGGTAAAATTGGTTAAAATGGGTAAGTTGCTAGAATTTAACATTGGTAAAGATTATGTTTTAAGATTTGGTAAAAGGTTGTGTGTGCCTTGTGGTTCCTAGATGAAGAAATATTTTTTGTGTGAAGCTCGTAGTTCTCCATTTTTGAGTTAATCCTGGAAGTATTGAGATATAGAGACCTTCGGGAATATTATTGGTGGGATGGAATGAAAGGATATATTTCTGATTTTACCATGAAATTCTTGACATGTCAATAGGTTAAAGCAGAGCAGCAGTTACTGAAGGGGATGTTTCATCCTTTCCCAGTTCCAGAGTGGAAGCGGGAAAATGTATCCATGAACTTTGTGGTGGTACTACCTAAGACATCTCAAGGTAACATTGAAATTTGGGTTATTGTTTATTGGATGAAAAAATTTGCACATTTTATTTCTATTCAAGATATAATGTCTTTGGATCAGCTTTCTCGACTGTACCTTAAAGATATTTTCAGGATACATAGAGTTCCACTTTTCATTGTATCTGACTGGGATCCCAAGTTCACTTCTAACTTTTTGAAGGGACATTAGAAGTCATTGGGAAAAAAATTAAATTTTAGTACAACTTTTCATCCTCAATCATATGGCCAGTCAGGACGAACGATTCAGACTTTGGAAGATATGATTTGAGCTTGTTTAATGTACTACTAGGGAAGTTAGGATCAACATATTTCTTTAGTTGGGTTTTCTTATAATAACAATTTTCATTCCAGTATTCAAATGACACCTTTTGAGGCCTTGTATGGGAAGTGGTGTTTGACTCTAGAATTTTGGGATGAATTTGGTGAAAGAAAGTTGATGGGGCCAGAATTAGTAGAAGAAGTGGTTGAGAAAGTGAAGATGATCTAGCAGTACATGATCATAGCTAAGATCAGGCATAAAAGTTATGCAGACAACAGAAGGAAAGACTTCTCTTTCGAGGTAGGTGACCATGTTTTCCTAGGAAAATTTTGATGCCTTTCGGTAAGAAAGGGAATCTAAGTATGTGGTTCATCGATTCTTTTGAAATCATGGAGAAAGTTGGAACAGTTTCATATCGAGTAGCTTTTACTCCGAGTTTGTCTCAGGTACACAATGTTTTTCATGTTTTGATGTTGTGGAAGTATGTCCCAGATTCATCACATGTTTTGAGCCCATAGGCAGTTTAGCTAGAAGAGAACCTTTCTTATGAAGAGAAACATGTTCGAATCCTTGATCGAAGGGAAAAAATATTGTGGAATAAGGTAATCCACTAGGTAAATATTTTTTTGGAGAAACCACATTGTAGAAGAAGAAAATTGGGAGTCTAAAAATGCTATGAGGGAAAAGTACCCTCACTTGTTTAATAATTAAATAAAAATGTGAGGACACAATTTCCAGAAGGTGGGGAAAATGTAACACCCTAAGGTTTTCTAAAAATAAATTGAATGCATGAAACTTTGTTTTAAGTTGATAATTATAACTAGCCTTTAAACATAATTTTACTACTTCTATGTTTTGAATTTTGAAAAATGGTCATCTGCAATTATGTTCAGTATGTCATTTGGAGTCTAATGGAACCAACTTGTTTTTTGGTTAATAGTAACATATCATTATGAATAGTAATATGAATAGTAATATGACCCTAATAAATAGTAAATTGTGTTATTATTTTATTTTCTTAAGACTTTAAGATAATGAAATTTTGGTTAATTTTTCAATGTGATATAAGAGGAGTTATATTTTTTAAATTATTAATTTTTGAATTAAGTATGATTTTATTTAAAAATTAAACTAATAATATTTAAAAAATTATTTTCAAAAAATGTACTTCATTTTTGAATTCTACACATTGAAAAATGGTAAGGGTAATTTTTTTGGGATTTTTCTGAAATAGTCGATTTTTCGGTGAATGGTAAAAAATATAGTTTGAGTTTTGGTGTGTTATTGAAATCATTAATGATGTAATAATGATGTAATAAATCCTGTCAAATTATTTATATTAAAATAATTTATGAGGTTTCTCAAGTGTCTAATACCATGGGCAAGCCCATGGTTTTGCAAATACCGCTAATGAGGTGTCCCTTGGAAATTATTAAAATATTCCCTCACTTTTGCTATAAATACCAATCCATTTTTCATTAAATTAATTCCAAATCCCTAATAAACGAATATATGGAATCCTTACCTCCCTATTAGTCCTCCCAAGGTTTCCTCAAGCCACCAAGTTCTAAACCTTCAAGTTCCAGGAGTTACTCTACAAGGTAAGAGAATTCTCAACTTTTTTTCCCATTCTAGTTCTCTTTTATGTGGTATAACTTTCAAGTTTCCATAACATGTTCTTATTTAATCTTTATTCTTACTATATTATATATTATGATTCATTTCTATATGGGAAACCCTTGTACTCTATCTTTTTAATGATTTTTAAAACCCTGTTGCATAGCTGTTAGGCTGCGGAATTTTTGTAAAGGATTTCTCAACTATTCTTTTATTTTCAGTTCTTTTATATTATTATTCTTTCTTCATATCCTATTATCCAAGTGGAATTAAGTCTCCATAAATATTTTATATTTTTTATGTTCTCATGTTCATGGAAAATTCATCAAAATTCTTCATCTCCTCTCCCACTTATTCAAGGAATTAAAAACATTGTCTATGATGTGTCGAATTACCGACATCATGGACGATGTGATTTCAATTTTATTTAATTACTTCAAGGATGGTCATAAAACCATTATTATGGTTGAACTAGGTTATAATAAATGTATTATTTCTCATCCATAGTTCTGGAATTCTTTTGTACACATGGTTTTAATTTATAAAACAAAATGATGTCGTTATTATCAAAGAACCACTAAAACGATCTAAACAAACATCATTAATGTTTTAACTTATGAATCATCCTCATGTAAGAATTAAAAATGATAAATGGTATAATTTATGGTTCTGTAAATATTTAAATACTACTTCATTCCAATTATGGAGTTTCAATTCCAATTCACAAGAACAACCATCATGAACCAATCATGGAAATCATGTAAAGAACTCACCCAAAAACAGCACAAGGAACAAAATACTAACAATTAAAGGGTGAAATGATGTAATGAAATGATCATATAAGGTATTATAAATATGGATATGTTTCTGTAAGATATTAATAATTCTCTTTTTACCATTATACAGAAGTTTTAAACTAGTTGGAAGTAAGACAACCCCGGGGTAAGGGAATTCTTAACCTGAATTCCATTCTTTCGGTTAACCTTCTACTTCATTTTTTATGTGGTATTAAAATTATTTTTGGGATGGGTTTTGTTTATATTATGTTTAATTATGTCCATTTACTGTTTATATACATATTCGATACACTATATTAAGTCTCTCTTCAATTATATGATTTATGTAAGGGGATTTTCTTTTAAAATCCTCTTTTAAAATTATGTTTTACAAAATTTCAAAGGAAATATTTTTATGCTATTTTTCATGTTGTATAATTATGTTATGGATCTTTGGAATTTTTTATGATAAAGGGTCGTAACTATATTTCCCTCCAATGCACTGGGTATGTGTAAGTTGGAGGTCGGTCGTATGGTTACTCCATGTGTAACTGTGATGGTTACACAAATTGTAAGGTAGTCGTGAGGGTTACAAATTATAAGGTAGTCATGAGGGTTACAATATTATGTAAGTAATTCCACAAGATAAATTTATTGTTATATTTATGTTCTTATGTATTGTTTAAATCTTTTGGAAATTCCATGCTTCCCAAATTAAGTATATATGAGAGACGAGTAGTTCTTTTGAAAATGTTTCCATACATTACAAGTATTCATGGAATAATGTGCTCTTTCCTTATTTTACATCCCTTACTGAGATTTTTGTGCTCATCCCAACCTTTTTTTAAATGATTTTCATGGTTCATAAGGATTTTTAATAAAAATAAGGAAGCCAAGTTAAATGTTTGAATAATTGTCAAAGAAATCATGTTTTAAGCTTTAATGTTTTATATGTTGAAAAAAATGGAATCTGTTTTTATGGTATCCACTCTGTAACAATGTGTAATGTTATGAATGTTTTATGTCCCAATTATCTAAATCTCTAAACTTGAAAAGATCATCAATGTAAAAGGAAGTGATTTCTTGACTAAAATCAAGTTTATGTAATGTAATAAGGTCGGGTCCTTGTAATACCCGTGTATTAGAGTGTGCAGTGAAAGATAAAAATAACCAAGCATCATCCAGATCAATAACCATCAGAGAATATTTGAAAAAAATAAATCATCCCAATTAATATTAATATGAATTTAGAAGGATGTGGTCAAACCATAATGATGTCTCATTGGTCTGATTACATATATGAATGAATGAATGAAAGAAAATACTGGAGGAATTAATAATACCCCCAAGCCTCCCCTCATCCTGACCTCCATTCACGTTCATATTATCATACTCTATCAAGATACTTCGAGCCTCTTCCCAACCCAAAACTACAAATAGTGAAGTTTTCTTAGGTACCTAAGTGCCATGGCTGCCCGATCTTGGTGTCAGTACAACTTAGTAGGGAACCACCAACACAGTCCCATAGATAACCAGTAAATAAAATTTATGGGAATGTGAAATGATCAATTAAATAAATAAAAAATAAATGGTATAAATGTAAATAAAAAAAATTTGATCCTCAAGTTCTACCATGACACTCAGTATCGACCTAAATCTACTTCATCTAGTTCCATAGTGTCTTTAAGAACATCATAAAACTATTCCAACCAATATAAGGCTAAAATGATAACCTCAAGGAAGTCATCTTGGGTTGTCCAAAGTATCCAGAATAATATCTACCTCTAGGAGGTAATCCTAGGTGGTCAAGTAGTCATCTGGAGTTATCATAAAATCCTAGGGGGATGACCCTAAGTAGTCACAATAGTCATAAAGCATCATCACCAACTCTTAGGGGGATAACCCTAGGACATCAAAAGTATCAAGCGTCATCATGGACCCCTAGAAGGAAATACTAGGCTATAAATAATATCATATATCACCACTGACACCTAGGAGATAATCATAGGCTGTTAATAGTATCAGGTATAATTTCAAACCCCTAATAGGTAATCCTAGGACATCAATTCTATCAGGCATCGTCACCGACACCTGGGAGGTGATCCTAGGCCATCAATGGTATCCAGCTTCATCTTCGACCCCTAGGAGGTAAACTGGGGCATCAATAGTTTGATACATCATTGTTGACCCATAGGAGGAAATATTAGACCATCAAAAATATCAAGAGTCATCGTTATCCCCTAGAGGGATGAACCTAGGTCATCATAATCATCAGGTATAATTGTTGACTCCTATGGTGTAACAGTAGGTAGTCTCATTCATGACATGATCATTTTTTATTTGGGTTCTAAGGTGACACATGCTATCATCACTACCCATTTCTCATATTCACCCTCAATAGGTAATCTTAGGACATTAATAGTTTCAGGAATCATCACTGATTCCTAGGAGGTAATCATAGGCCATAAATGGTATCAAGCTTCATCTCTGACCCCTAGAAGGTAATCCTCGGCCATCAATAGTATGGAACATCATCACTGACACCTAGGAGGTAATCTTAGGCTGGTAATAATATTAGGAGTCCTCACTAACCCCTAGAGGGATGAACCTAGGTTGTCATAATCATCAGGCATAATTTTAGACTCCTAAGGTGCAACCATAGGTAGTCATTCATGACATGCTCATTGTCGAATCAGGTTCAAAGGTGACACCTACAATCATTACTATCGATTTATCATACGCGCCCTCACTTGGGTCAATATATCACTAGGGTACCCATTGAGGTCCCCTAGGTCACATCAAGATAGTACACCCCATATAGGTTCATCAATATCTAACTTATTCCCTAGGTTAATCTTGATAATCAGATGGAATCATATCCCATGGCACAATTAAAGTCTTATAATTGACTCATTGGCCTCATGGGAAAACCATGAAGGCACTGGTACATGGGTATGGAAAACTAACCATCTCAAACTTCTAAGGTGTCACTAAAAAACACTAATTAGCGATGTTTGTAAACATTTCTATTTAATGACACCTTTTTTACTGATGTTTTTTTGGAAATGTCGGTAAAAAAACATCAGTAAATAAATACTCATTTACCAATGTTTCCAAAAAAACATCAGTACTCATTTCCCCCAACCCTCCCGGCACACACTTCATGCCACAAACCCCACCCTCCCTTCTACCCTCAAACACTTCACTTCACTGATCGCACCCTCCCAGTACACCCATCATGACCATGCTAACATGAACCCCACCATCCCCTTCCACCTTCTAGTGCCTCACTACTCGCACGCTTTTAACAAGCTTTCCAGGGCCACGCAGACACAGACCCCACCATCCACTTTCACCCTCTAGTGCTTCACTACACTACACGCACTCTCCCAACACACCCTTATTGGTCAAGATACACACAGACGACCCCCATCCCCCCACATGCTAAGGAGAAACAAATATGCCTCCATTAGAATTTAAAAAAACAACCTACATGATTATACCAGAAGACCTGACCAAATCACTGATGATAATTGTAAATATAAAATTGTATTATGTTATATATATATATATCAGTATTTAAAAAATTAATATATTATATATATAATTATATATATTAATATATATATATATTAATATATATTTGTATGTTTATATTTTATATTTTATGTTTATATATATATATATAAGTTTATATTATTATATATATAAGTTTATATTCTATATATATGTCTATATATCTATATGTTTATGTTTTAGGTTTATATATATATTTATATTATATATGTGTGTGTGTGTATTTATATTATATAGATGTATATATGTTTATATATATATGTGTGTGTGTGTACAAATATATATGTGTATGTATACATATATATAATTATAATTATAATTATGTATATATATATAATTATCCAAATTTTAAAACAATGGTAAAAATGTCATTAAAATAGCCATGTTTTCTTAAAATCGTGACTAAATTTAAAATATATACATGTTTTTATATATAAATATATCTATATATATATATTTATGTTTTTATATGGGTGTGTGTGCCTATTTATTTATATATAAATAAATATATATATATATATATGTTTTCATATATGTGTTTGTGTTTATATATATTGATATATATATATATATATGTGTGTGTGTTTATATATCCCTATGTGTGTGTGTGTTTATATATATATATATATTTTTTAATATATATGTGTTTGTCCGCATCGACCAACTATGTATGGGTTTTGTGGGTCATTGTAATGGGCGGGTTATCCCTTAGGGGGACTATGACCCGCCCACCAACTTGTGTGGGGTCTGTGTGTGTATTTCTATGTAATTGTACCCCTAATCACCTATAATATATATATGTTTATACATATGTGTTTGAGTTTATATATATATATATATATATATATATATATAAATATATATTTATATCGATGTGAGGAAATGATCTATAAAAATATATATATTTTTAGCGACGTTTCCTGAAAAATGTCTCTAATTTAGCAACGTTTCTTGAAAAAACGTGGCTAAATTAGAGACCTTTCCTAAAAACATCGCTAATTTAGCGATGTTTTCATGAAATATCCCTAATTTAGCGATGATTTTAAAAAAGTCGCTAAATTATAGTCTTTTATAGTGCGTCTCTAGTTTCTCTACTCACCCAGCCTATATAAAGTCTCAGTGGGGAAGATACGCTCACCCCAACCTCATCACAACCATCCCAAGGGATACAAGGCATCTCATGGGTCTTATATCACCAATCCCTAGTCCATCCATCCTGAATCATCTCTCACCTATACCCAGAGGTCACTGAGGGTTCCTATCACTAGGTCCACTACATTATGTTCATTTAATTTAATTATCACCCCTTGGGGTCCATACATCTCAAGGCACACATTTATATCATGTCCATGACCATCAGCAACCAAGGAAACCAAGCCATTACATAAGGTCACTTGTGTCCCATGGAACATTGTTCAATTTACCAAGGTAATTAATTTTTAATTAAATATGTCCATTTTTTAATTAAAATAATTCATTTAACAAAAGGTTTAATTTCCCTCACTGGAGAGACCACATATCACTGGTATATATCAACTGTGTGAAACCATAGGTCATGTGTAGGGACCACCTACCTCAATCAAATAGTAATTTTTCCTTTTTAACATTCAGCCCGACAGCTCCACCCAAGCTCATACAAGACCATCCAACCATCGCCCATCCACACATATCCCTAACTCATATCCAAATGACCAAATTAAGTAATTATAATTAAATTATAATAAATTAACCAATTACAATTAATCTTCAATAATTTTAATCAATTATACTATTTAATTTAAGCAGAAGAAATGCCTAAAAACTCAATGATTTGTAACTGCTTGCAAAATCCTTGATCCATGTAGTTCATACCACTCCAAGAACATCTATTAACCTAGGATATGTCATCCCATTAGTTAATTCTATTAATATTAATCAATTCTGTAATTAATCCAAATAAGAATAATCTCAAAAAACTCATTGAGCACTACCTTCACACTAGATTCACAACCAAAAACCCATGAGAGGTCCATGGAGCACTCCTAACACCATACCAAGACAAATTCTTAACACACGATATCAATGCCAAGGTAAAATTAATTTAATTAAATTTTAAAATCTTAAAAAAAGATCCACATGATGACATATCGCATCAAAATGATGTGCAATGGAATGAAAATTCCATCTTGAGATATGTCACACCCCAACCTCAGATATTCTTTTATTTTATTCTTTTTTTAATCTTGGATCTTTTAGTTGAGGTTCAGGTTGAGTCCCAGTTTGAAAATTTTAAATTTTTTAGTTTTAGGATGGTATTTTGGCCCGTGCACGGTTTGGGCGCATGGTTTGGGAAACCGTGCAACCCAACCCAAGTAACCGGGTGGCTGGTGTTGGTATCAGATAGAAGCTACCACACAATTTTTTTATGGTAGGTAAAACTATGTGGGTTGGCCATGTGGTCATTTCCCTCTTAGATAGTGGCAACCGTATGGTTGGTACACGGTTTACCAAACCGTGCGGCCAAACCGTGCGAGCCACCGAGTCATTAAAAAGTGTAAATTACCACTTTGACCCTCCATGTTTTTAACCCAAAATCAAGTTTCTCCTCACTCCTACAACCTAGGTGCACCAAGGTATCCTCCCAAATCCCTCTCTATTTCTCTCCTTCCTCCATTAAAGGTCCTTGAAGGTCCCTTAGGTGAGTTCCTTTGGTTTTTAGTCAATTTTCCCCTTCCCTCTCCCTTCTCTCTAAATTTATGGGATTTTCCTTATGAAATTTCTCTCTTGGTTAAACCCTAGGGGTTAGGTTTTGGGTTTTATACAATTTCCTTTGGATTTATGATGTGCGGATCATCTTTGGGGCTTGGTTCTCCCTTCCATTCGAGTTTTATTCCATCTGCACTTCATTGAGGTATGTGTTTCCATTATTTTCTTTTTTGGTACAACCCATTGATTCTTGTGTGTTTCCAATTAATTTATAAATATGATCCGCACACCTAGTAAGTGTTGTTGTTAATTATTTTGGTGTTTTGGAATTGGTAGAAGTTGTTAAAAATAGGTTTCCAAATTGATTTTTGAAATATACTTAAGTATATGTGCACTTAAGATGTTTGTTGAAATTCCATGTGTTCTTTTAAAATTAAATTGGGTGTTTTGAGAAGTTTTTATCCTTATTTATGTTATGATAATATTGTTGTATTGTTAGTTTTGTATTGTTTGTGTGAATTGGTAATTTTTAAGGCATGACGTTTATTTATGGCTTATTATGTTGGTTGGAAAACATGTAGACTTTCTTTAAAATCGATTTTGGTAAATGTCATGAATTATTGTGGTGTTCAATTGGATGTGATAATATCCATGTGTTCTTGGGATGCACACATGGATGGGAAATTTCTATAGTTCAGAGCAGGCAGTTGGTTATTGACTTTGGAGTTGCACCATATGCCGATTAGTGAGTCCAATCTAACTACATCCAAGGATCTATCTAGGGATGTTTAGTAAATTACCATGGTGTATTATCTATTTTTTCTTGTTTATATTCATTTTCATTTGGTTTCTTGTTTGTACTACTTATTTTTTTTCAGCACATCCTGGTATTGTCTGCTTGAGTTTTTGGTTTGGTATTTGGTTTCTAAAATGGTAGCCTCTTTCAAAATAAAAGGTGTTGTGTTCTATTTTGAAAAGGGAAAGATGAATTTATTTATTAAAATGAGAAAAAACCCTATTTTTATACATGTATTTCAAACTAGTTTTTATGGAATGTTTTTTAGAAAGGAAATGTATGGATTTTTCTGGTTGCCTACTTAGTTTTTAAGCTCACACCATACTTCTGTCATTCAATGTCGGTAGACTTGAGCTTTTTTTTAGGTCTAGGTTCCTTGCACAGTTTCTCATGGACCAGGTTGGTCTTGTGGTTGGTGGTGACCAAGAGGACACATAGAGATCTTGTTGGAATGGTCAAGTTGTAGTTGTTTTCAGTTTCAATTTTTCTTTTGCTCAGCTATATCTTTTCACCTAGATCAGTTTGTGTAGTTATTTATGTGATCGGTTGTTAGCTTTTTCTACTTGTTCATTTTCTTTATTTGATCTGGATTTTTGGGCTGAAATCATTCCCCTTTGGATTATATTTTATGGTAGACACTAGTTGTCAGCCCGTGGGGATCAGGAGCACCCTTCGAGCCATGTCTCGGACCGGTTGGGTGTTGGGTCCGATGGCATACCGGCTTGGTTCATGACAAAATGGTATCAGAGTAGGCCCTTGTTATTTGAGGTTTCAAGTATATTGGAGCCTAGGATTTTTGGGACTCGGGAGTTAAGTGTGGGAAGAGCATTGCAAACTCTTTCTTGTTCTGATCCTCGAGTTTCTAGGGGTAGTCTGGGATTTGAGACTTTTGTCTTTGTTTTGGATTGAGGGATAACAACGGAGGTGATCTAGTGTCATGTTGTGACCTCACATGGAGTAGTGACCCATGTGGATTCTAAGTACACGTTTCAAGGTCCTCTTAGTTACTATTTCTTACTTGGGTCATGGAATAGAACCATGTCGTTGGGTTAGACATGGCCACTAGTCCCTCATTCCGGTAGTTTGGTGTAAGTTGTGTTTCGTTTTGGTTTTGGTTGGAGTGAGTAAGCTTTTAAAATGAAAAAATTTTCTTTCAAATGGTTTTGGACTAGAAAATGGGTTTTAAAAGAGAAAGTGTTTTGGTTTGAAAATTTGGTACATGTTTGGAATTGATAAGGAAGTGGAATTGTTGTGACCCTTGGTGTTCCTCATGGATGTTCACATATGTGTGGGTATGTGTGGAAAATGAATGTTTGCACGTGTAGATAGAAACAGATGAATTTACATGCAATGGTTCATGGGAGTCCATGGGTGGGTGATTGAAATTAAAGGCTTGTCCTGGTTTTCCATAATTGATTTTGAAAGAGGAAAATTATTTTAGAGATTGTTTTTTTCTTATAATGTGGATTTTGTTTTGTGAAAAGCAGGTTTTGTGTTCGAATAGTGGCCTTAGAAGAAGGTAGTTTTGGAAATTTAAATAAAAAGGGTTGGTTTTTGGAATGATAATTTTGAGTTGTGCTTCTGATTCTTGATCTAAGATCCAATTTGTTTGGCCTGAGATGATCTTTTGATTACAGTTTGGTTGGAGGTTGATTTTTGAATTTGTTTTCCTTGTGTTATTCAGAATATGACACCCAGAAAGGTCCCCAAAGTTTCTAATGATTCATTCCCAGTTTTTGGTTATTCACAAGTGTTTCATGTTTATCATGGTGATTGAGGTTCATTAGAGGTAGTGGAGTGGCTTGAGGAAGTTGAGGGTGTCTTCAGATCATTGGTAACTCCCAAATCTGTCAGAGTTCGTGTTATCCTGGGTTTTTTTTTGAGGGTCCATTTTTGGATGAATGGGTGTTGTTTTTCCCACTTTCGATGCAATTTGGCATGATGTGGGATGTTTTTAATTCCATATTTTTCTGATGGTTCATACCTTAGGAGGTGAATATGAAGAATAGGGAAGAGATAATGATAATTCAATAAGGTCGGCGAATGATGAAGGCCTGTGTTGAACATTTGAAGGTACTAGTTTCCTATTATCTGGAAGTGGCATCGTGGGATATGTTGAAGACTTCTATTTTATTTGGGGGTCTTCATCTATAGATCAAGGAGTGATTCCTCTCCTCCAAGGATTTCCATTTTGAGAAGTTGGTGGATGAAGCATTTTTAGCTGAGTTGGTTTCTAAGAGAAGGTAGTTTGAAATCCAGTGTATCTTGTTGTTCATGAAGGTTCCCTATCTGGTGAGGAGTGCATGCCATAGGAACCTATCTATAAGGAGTCTCCTTCATTGTTATTGGATTCTAGGTAATCATACTGTTCACTTTTGTTCCACTAGCGTGGCTGGTTTGGGCATTCAAAGTCATCTTGTCCCATCCCTCTGAAGACCTTCCATCATTGTGGCTGCTTGGGTCATCTGGAGAAGTTCTACAGGAAGCATTGGTCTAAGAAGGATTTTTTATCAGAGGATTTCAGTGCCTAACTATGAGGCATTCTTTACTTCAATCATCTGGGCTCTATCCTCAAGCCTCATAGTGAAGCTTGCACAGAGTAAGGAGTCGTCAGGGATGTGGAAAACCTTGGCCTAGTTTTTGTCTCCTATGTTGGAGTAGGAACATTTAAAGTTTCATTGTTTTAGTTTTTATTGTTTTTGTAATTTCATCTTTTCATTGAAAAAATGTAATGAACTTTCCCTATCATAATATGAGAAATTGAGTCTATCTAAATGTGGCTCTTTGGATTTTTTATTCTTACTTTAATTTTCTTAGCCCTTGTGTAATTTTTGGTTTTAGCTATGCTCGTTTGGAGATATTCCAGTCTTGTGGAATTAATGGATAGTGGTTCTAGTTCACTTTTTGGTTTGGTTTTCTTCCATGTAGTTCCCTTATGCTTGGAATTATTGGCTTGTGTGGGAGGTTCTTGGTTTGGGTTGGGAGTTCTCAGTCATAGTGGGGGGTGTTTCTTGACTAATGTGGAGAATCTTGGGTTAGCTCATGTTTTGAGTTCCCAGTTTTCCTGGTGATGTTAGTAGAGTTCTTGTGGTGGGGAGAACCCTTTTGTGTTCTCCCCTCATTCTGATACTATGGTTTCTTCCTGATCGGTCGAGTGTGACTTGTGGATTGAACGGTCACCTCAAGGTTTGTGGTTTATCTCGGTTTTGATGGGGCATGGTTTTGAGTTTTGATTATCTCTTGGTTGGGTGTCTTTATTGGGGAAGAAAGTATCTATGGCGGGGAGAATTTTCATACCATGACCTCATATATTCCTTTATTTTATTCTTTTCTTGATCTTGTATATTTTAGTTGTGGGTTCGGTTGTGTTCCGGTTTGAAAATTTTAAATTTTTTAGTTTTAGGATGGTATTTTGGACTACGAATGGTTCGGACACATGGTTTGGCAAATCGTGTAGCCCAATCCTAGTAACTATGTGGCAGGTGTTAGTTTTGGATAGAAGCTACCACATAGTTTTCGCACGGTAGGTAAAACCATGCGAGCTGGCCCTGCGGTCATTCCCCTCTTGGATAGTGGCTACCACAAGGTTGGTGCACAGTTTACCAAACCATGCGGCCCAACTGTGTGAGATGCTTAGTCATTAAAAAGTTGAAATTACCACTTTTCCCCTCCATGTTTTAACCCAAAACTAGGTTTCTTCTCCCTCCTCCAACCAATGTACAATAGGGGATCCTCCCAAATCCCTCTCCCTTGATCTCCTTCCTCCGTTGAAGGTATTTGAAGGTTCCTAAGGTGAGATCCTTTGATTTTTAGTTTATTTTCCCCTCCCCCTCCCTTATTTCTTAATTTCTAGGGTTTTACTTGTGGGGTTTCCCTCTTGGATGAACCCTAGGGGTTAGGGTTTCGGTGTGATGTGATTTCTTTTGGATTTAGGGTGTGTGGATCGTCTGTGGGGCTCGATTCTCCCTTCCCTTGGAGTTTTATTCCATCTGCACTCCATTGAGGTAGGTGTTTCCATTATTTTCCTTTCTAGTACAACTGATTAATTCTTTTGTGTTTCCAATTAATTTATAAATATGATTCTTACACCTAGTAAGTGTTGGTTTTAATTATTTTAGTGTTTTTCAATTGGTAGAATTTGTTAAAAATATATTTTCAAAGTGACTCTTGAAATATGCCTAAGTATATGTGCACTTAAGGTGTTTTTTGAAATTCCATGTGTTCTTTTAAAATTTAATTGGGTTTTTGAGAAGTTTTTAGCCTTATTTATGTCATTATACCATTATTATATTGTGATTTTGGTATTTTGTGTGTGAATTGGTAATTTTTAAGGCATGACGTTTATTTATGGCTTATTATGTTGGTTGGAAAACCTGTGGTATTTATTAAAACAATTTTTGGGAAATTCCAGGGATTCTTGTGGTGTTTCATTGGATGTGTGCACATACATGTGTGTTTGTGATGCACACATGGATGGGAACACAAATGATAATGGCCTTAACTAACTTAAAAACCCGGTTTTCAAAACACTCACCCCCTCCTCCTTCTCTCCCTCTTTCAAACTCTTGGTCTTTAACTAAACACCTCTTTGTATCAAGTGACTCTAATGTGGTTTTAAATGTTATGTTTGAAATCAGGGCTCATTTGGTACGTTATAAAGGATTGTTGGTTTCTAAATGGAGTGAAAGCATGTTTGGTAACTTTAGATAATTTTTATGTTTCAACTTGGTTTTTGAAATGGCATTAGAGGTGGAATTGGATTTAGAACAAAAAGGCTCATTTGGAATTTTGTATATGAAAGTGATGTTTTTAAATGGTTTAGGATTATTTATGTGATATGTTAAGACTTATAGTGTTAAATTCATGGTTGTCACTTTATGTCGTTTTGGAAATGAGATGTTGTTTTTGAAACTGTAATGCACAATTGGCATCTCAGAATGTTTGAGAAATTTTTTATAAGCTTATGTGATGGGACGACCTAGTTGGAACTTGTGTGTGAGTTGTTGTATGTCGTGCACCCCTATGGATGATTTCCCTACACAAGTTATCACGTAGGTGGTGTCAGTGTTTGGGGTAGGCAAGTGTGGTGGCGACATGTAAGTTAAGTCACACATGCTAGGGCCTCCTACTTACACAATGTACTATTACCATGGGTTTCTTGGGTGTATTTTAGAGGGTCGAGTGATAGTTTCTTATAAACCTCAATTAGACAAGTTGGTACCCCTTGGATGTCTTAGAGGCTAGGTGGGTTGTGTTGAAGAAAATTAGTACAAACAACATAAAGTGAGAAATACCTACTTTTATACAACCTGGTATTGTCTGCTGGGGTTTTTGGTTTGGGATTTGGTTTCTAAAATGGTGGCCTTTTTGAAAATAAAAGGTGTTGTGTTCTGTTTTGAAAAGAAAAAAAAATGCATTTATTTATTAAAATGAGAAATACCTACTTTTATACATGTATTTTAAACTAGTTTTTATGGACTGTTTTCATGAAATGAAATGTATGGATTCTATGGTGGTTGCTTATTGAGTTGTTAATCTCACACCCTACTTGTAGTCTTTGCCTCAAGTTTGGCCACTCCTCGATGGATTGTGGCGTTAAAGAAGATCCCCTGCCACCTCAAAAAATGACATGGGTTTCAAAGGGAAAACAAAAATTTAACCTTGAAGAGTGCTTTGGCAGAACTGTTACTTCACCTTCTGGGGTTCAATCTACTTCTAGAGGGTATAATGCTATTGCTGAGAAACCTGTTGAGGTTATGACTCATGTTGTGGAAATTATCTAGACTAGAAAATCTGATATTCACACACCTAAGGTTAAGTATTTTTCAGATTTTGTGGATTTTTTTCATGGGCTTCTAGGTGCCACCTCTGATTCCCTCACCGTGGTGGGAAATCAAGTGGAAACTAGTAAATCTCACGATGTTTTCCATGGTGAGGAAAATAATAATGACCAATCTAATTTCAAGGATATATCACACGATGCCTATGATAAAGTCTTCCATATTGAGGAGGATTACTTGAAATCAAGCTCTAAGAAAGGAAAAAACCCAAGGATTGACCCAGACAGTTTTATCACCCCTAATCCAAAGAAGACTCAGAAACAGAGGGAATACTCTAATATTGAGAGAACAATAGTTACAAGAGCTCTAGAGGCATCTAGGATGATGATTAATTCTCTTCCTCCTCATTTTAAGGTTGTAGAAAATTTTAGTTCATCCTCTAGTGAAGATAATTTGAGTGACACTAGTGATTATGATGACTTTGATCTGGATATGAGAGATACTTATCAATATAATGAGGAAGTGTTGGAATAACTGAGATCTTGGATGGATGATCAAGACACAATTGTATTCAAAAGATACAAGAATTGTGAAATTACTATGGAGCTCTACCTTCAAATCAGAAAAATAATGTTCATCAAATTGGTAGAGGAATTTAAACATAATCCTCACTTTAATTTCAGTGACTTTCAATGGAAATTACTCTCTCTTTTCCCCATGTTTGAGGATTTCATTCTTGGTTTTCAATGCTATTTAAAGGACCTTCAGTTCGAATAATTGGTTTTTTTCAGTCTTACAATGTTTGTTCTTTCACTATTTCTGTGTGTTTGGAGAGACGATTCTGTTTGACAATTTCTGTTGTTGAAAGTTTTCCCTCTATCTTCCACCCAGGCACATGATAGGTGCTTACGAACAGGCTAGTTGTTCAAATCCTTTATATTGATCACCAACTTTTGAAGTTTATTCTCTTGAATACTTTTTGTACTTGAATCAGTAATGAATATTGAACATTTTCTTGTGTTGGTTGTGTTTTTAAATGAGTAGTGGTACTTGTCAGCCTTTTGAATTCATGCTACATTTGTTGATGCAGGCAGGGTAGTGCTATTCTCTTGAGTGTTAGGTTAGTCTGAGAGGAACATGAAGATTATTTATTGATGAAGTGATACGTTGCTATATATGGATCTTCTTGGAGATTTGCTATGCAAACAATGACTCATTTCCCTCTTTATTTGATGTTTGTAAGTCATGTTTGTTTTTTTTCTTTAACTCTTGGATGGTGCAAGATCATTGCACCTCATGTCTTCACTGTATTTTGAACCTTCTTAAATAAAATCTTTAGTGATATGGGTTGGTAAACCAATTCATATCTCATTCTCCTTAAAAAATACCACACCCTACTTAGGTCATTCAGTGTCGATAGACCTGAGCTGTTTTGTAGGTCTAGATTCTTTTTGTGGTTGATCGTGGAGCAGGATGGTCTTATGGTTGGTGGTGACCAAGAATTCACACAGAGATCTAGTTGGCATGGTCTAGTTGTAGTTTCCAATTTCAGTTTCTCTTTTTCTAAGTTGTATCTTTGTACCATGATCAATTTGTGTATTAATTTATATGATTGGTTTTTACCTTTTGATGCTTCTTTAGTTTCTTTATTTGATCCTGGTTTTTATAATGAAATCATTCCCCTTTTATTTGATGCCTAACACTAGTTTCTATCCCATGGGGATTAGGCGCACCCCTCAGGCCATGTCTCGGACCGGTCCGGTGTTGGGTCGGATGGCATCTCGGCTTGGTTCGTGACAGAATACCCTCTACATAAGCTAAGAAATAGCCCCATTGGAATTGATCGATTACACCATGATCTAATGGAATTGACACCCAAACCCTATGCCAGATCACTCAAATCGGAAGCAACGAAGGGGAAAGCAAAAAACTAATTGGGGCAGAGGGAAGATCATACCTCAAACGCTATAAAATTGACACCCAAATCACCCGAATTCAAAGGTTGATCGAGAGAGGAGGAGCACTGACCAAAAATGAAACCTCCTGACCCTAATTACACTGAAAAATATGGGGGAACACCCCTTTAAAGAGATTCCTTTTCCCCCACTAAAATAAAAACCACCCAACACACTTTCATGGTGTGAATAGGTGTTCAAGCCATGAGAATTTGAGGGCTCTCCTTGGAAATCCCCATTCATGACCTGAGCGAGTTGGAACCACCCCACGGAACCACCATTCATGATGTGAATGACCCATCACACCATGAATGGTTTTTTTATGTTAAGTATCAGCAGTTTATCCACCCAAATACTTCTTCGACATCCTCCCAAACACCTGAAGCATCTACCAAACCTCACTCCATGACCAAAAATTCCATTTTAAATGCTAACTATTAGAATACCATTATGAGTCCTGTTTCTCAAAACGACCCATCCGATAATCAAAAAGTTCAAATTCCATTGAAATTTCATAACCCATCTGGAAACATGGTGTTACAAATGGTACCCTCAATTCACTAAGAACTCTCGAAGTCTCATGTGTGAAGACCACCTCGAACTTATTTGACGGACTAATATGAGAATGGTGGGAGACCATCGTTCCACTTAAGCTATAGAGTATTATGTCTTGTGAATTATTTAAGACCACATTCACCCAATGTAATTTCCCTCAGAAGATGAAAATGGAAAAGGAAAAGGAGTTGTTAAGTATTTAGCAAGGTGAATGAATAGTGAAGGAGTATGTTGCCTATTTTAATCAGTTGGTTCTTTTATCCATTGAGTTGGCACGAGAGGACTTATTGAAAGTTCATTTCTTTGTAAAGGGATTTTTCTCAGAATTTGTAAATGGAGTGTCTTCATTTGACCTCGAATCGTTCGAGGATGTGGTCAATAAGTCTATGATGATGGAATTGATTTCTAGGGTCCATCCCAATAAGGGTGGTGACAATTTTTGTTTTGGTATTGGTGAAAGTTCTCTATCTTATGAGGAGATATAATAGGATGAATTAGGAGACACTACACAATAATTTACCTGGGCCAACAAGAAATATTATATATTTGTTGGTAAAATTGAATAATTCCAACAAATATTAAGTCTCGTTGGTATATTTTTTAGGTATTGATATTTTTTACCATCAATTTTATCTATTGGTATTAACCATTCAATATTAACAAATATTTTACTAATAGTTCAATCTGTTGTTTTATCATATTAATACCATTAATTTTTTTACCAACAAATAAATCTATTATTATTAATCATTATTACTAACAAATATTTTACCATTAGAAAAATATGTTTCTATAAATCATCAAATAATGATAAATATTTTAATAATTATTATTATTATATATATATTATTTATTTACTAATAACATGTATTTTTTCAATAAAAAACAAACCCATGTTTATTAAAATGAATTATAATATTTCTGATTTAGTAATGTTTCACGAAGTAAATAAATATGGTATAAAATTATTGATAAATGATTGTAAAATAATATCAACTCAAAATTTACAATTTTTTTAAAAAAACAATGGACATATGAATGTAATTTTTTATTACATTTATTAATTTAATCCTAATGAAAAATCATGTGCCCCAATTTGATACTCTGAAATTGAAACCCTAAAATGATCAAAGGGGGAGAAAATGGTGGAAGACTAGCATTGGTGTCATCCTTCACCGGTCACCACCCAATCATCCCCCCTGGCCATGATGAAAGCTTCTTTGAAGGGTAAATATGAAGATGAAAGGACCAGTGTTACCTCCATGATTTCCATCAATGATAGCGACATGAAGCTCCAAACTTCCATGGAAAATCCCAAAACCATCGCATCAAGAATGTCCAGGTCATGGTCGAAGGGGCGTGTTCTCTATCTATTTGAAAGTTGTAGATCACTAGTAAAATATTTTAATTCCAATTATAATAATATTCCATCAAAGATTTTTGGGTTCTTGGTTGACTCTTGTTCGCTGATTCTCAAAGGAAACCAGAATGTGCAGGGTTTGGAAGAATTTCATATTTCATTTGTTGTTTGTTCCGTCCAAGTTTGAAGTTGGATGCGATGAGTTCAGTTGAAGTTCTGTAGTTTTCTGTTTTGAATATGAGGATATAAGGCATTTATTTTTGTTGTGGTTTCATTTGAAATTTCATATTTGGATGAGGAGTTTGGGCTTCTTGTTCTTTTTGAATCGGTGATGATTTTCTGTGGAGAAGGTGATGTTGCAGATCTAATTTATCGAAGATGAAGATGGGTATGGCAGAGCATCTGATCTGGTTCAAATAGAGCTCAAGCTTTGAGCTTCTACAGCTAGGGGAGTTCAAACTATTTCTTGGGAGCTCACTTACTGCTGAGTTAGGAGGCCACAAGATATTTGGAATTAGGGGTTTCACCCATGGAGGTTCAGGTTATGAAGTTATCGTTGGTTCGTTGGATTCGGTTGTCGAGAATGTAGATTTGAGCATCAGATGGGTTCACATCCTTATTTTATATTTCAAGTCAAAAACCATATATCTCTGTCCAGAGTTTAATAATCTAGAGATTTTTATTGTTTATGTGTCCGTTTATTTTGAGCCAAGACAGTGCTAGTATTTCATGTTCGTGTACTCCAATAAATAGAAGTTTAGATTGAGGATCTGGTTTTGGAGGCTTGTGTGAAGCTTCCTTAGTTCAGTGAAAGCTGACTACACTGACTGAGGTGATGATTTGAGATATTATTCACTGTGTTCAAGATTGAATGGTTGTACTGCAGCCTAAAGTCTGGTGGCCTGAAGTTGATGATATTTGGGAAGGCTAGTCATGTTATTAATTCTAAAGATGCATGATGTTGAATTGGGATCTTTGTTTAAGAGGTGAATCGGCCTTGGTCCACTGTACCAAATTGTAATTGAAATGGGTTATTGAGTTGGAGTTAATTGGAAGTATGTACAGTTGGCTAATTTGTTTTGAGGATGAATCAACCTTGGTCTAATGGTGAATCCATGTCAGACAACGTTTGTCAGTGCATTCCAGTTGCAATACTAGGTTTATGATGATTAAGACTAGTTGGACTATGTTTTGATGGTGCAGTCCATCCGATACATTGATGTTGCATTGCCTCTGGTTGCAATTGCAGACACGTCAGATGATGTCTGTTGGTGCAGACCAGGCAAGATTTTTTTTCACTACCTCCTATTGCAAAGGTTGTTGATAGTGAAGCCACGTTAGATGTTATTTGCCTATTCAGGCCATCAAGGACTTTGATGCTGCACCTTTGGCTGAAATTGCAGGTTGCTGATGGTGAATCCATATCAAACAATCTTTGTTGGTGCAGGCCAATAGAATTGACATAGCTCGGGTCCTCCTGGTGAAGTCCCTAGGTGGATTGAATTCTAATCCTTCATGCTGGTGAAGGTGAACCTACAAGCGATAGTGTTGATTCTGAATCATTATTGGGCCATCCTCAAGTGGCAATGTCTTAGATGGTCTCACTGGGGGTAGTTGAAAACTCCCTCATCAGTCCTCCATATGTAAAAATGTGGCCTTTGGGCCCCACCAAAAAAATGATGAGGAAGGTGCTCTAATCACTTTCACCTCAACATATCCCTACCTATTTCATTATATTCCTTTTGTGGCATGGTCTTTCCTACAGTAATTTTACTTGCATTCACTTTTTTTTATGAAGCTGCAAAAAGTGGAGGCCAAACTAGTCGGTGAACATTTTTTATTCTTGTTTTATCCCCAATTCAATGATTTTTACATATAGTTTATAATTCATAAGGTCTGTAAAGTTTAAGGGTGCATCACCACTTTTTAAGTGGTCTAATGAAGAGTACAAGGTGATACTCATAGCCCTTTCCATATACATAATTAATAGGTTTAGAAGATGATAGGTGTTTGTTTTGTCCTCGAGTTTTTACTAACTCTTCATCATTGCTATTTCCAATTGTCTCTCCTATAGGTTAGGAGTGCTTCATTCTATATAGGTGTCTCTCCTCATGGTTAAAATCGTAAAGGTAACCTGATCATATGATATCATTTATATTTAGTTTTGGTTTCCCTGATTACTATGATTACCTATTTATTTCTCTATTATGTTGTTGCAGTGATTATTTATTTTGGGTTTCTATGATTGTGTCTCTGGTTGTTTAGCACATGGTGAGGAATTTGGGTTAATCCCTCTATGGATATAACATGATGCATATCTCTTATTACTGTAATAGGAAATGGGCACTAGAATAGTGGATCGTATTTGTATGTTTTGTACGTTTTGTTTCATTTCAATTTTTTTTGGGCGTTGAGGTTTTTTTCATGTTCATTCATTTTATTTTTGTTCTATTATAATTCTTTTGTGCTTGTTAATTTTTCATCATTATGGCAGAGTTCTGGTGCTGATGACATTTTCATTTTTTAGAGGGTTTCTATGTGGTTGTTTCTAATTATGTGATTTTCTCTCTGAAATTTTTTTATTGAGAGATGAACATTGCAAGTATGCTTATTCACCTGTAAGTATGCCCCCCATGAAAATCTATTATTTCTCACACTTTTAATTCTCACATATGTTTCATTTTTTGAAATCACTTGAAGAAAATTAGCTATGAATATTGGAGATCTGTAGCAATGATTATTCTTAGTTTTCAAAATTAAAGTATATACTAGCTTTTTCTTTACCCCTGATTTTTGATAGACAATTGTAAATGATAAATACATAAATGAATAAAATTTAATCCATGTGAGAGCTTTAAGATCAAAATTAAATTGGACGCTTTTTATACATTGGAAGATCATGAAAAAAAATACAATATACTAGAACTATATTAATCATTGGAGGACTTTCTAGTGTCAAACTTTCTTGTGAAATTGTTGTTGAATTCATTAGACCAAAATCATAGTTGATATCAAGGAATGTTGAAATTAAATGAGACCACTATGCTAATTTAGATGTTGTTTCAGATGGTGGTAAAACATATTCAACTTCATCCATAGAAGCAATGCCTCTAATAGTATACCCTAGACTCTACCAATTAAAAAAGTCTAATATTTTGAGGGTTTCACCTTAAAGAAATTTGACACTAGCATTCATGTTATTCATGACTTCGTGTTTTTATCCTTAATAGAATATATTGTCAAATTATGGTTATAAATCTGGGAAAATAGATGGATCTACAAAAAAATAGTTTTTTTTTGTCAAATTAAAATGAGAAAACCGATTGATCCTCTTTTACTGATTAAAAAATTGGTTGGTTTATAATCAGTATATTGTAGAACTGATTATCATTTGTAATTAGTATTAAACTCATTGATTTATTGTCAAGTTGGTTTATTATCAAACTTTCTTCTTGATGTGATCAAAATTAGTGGTGTCCATGGGTTGTGTCAGGTCAGGGACGTTTTGCGACCCGACCTGACCAAAAAAGGTCAGGTCGGGTCCCATGCTTTGTGATCAGCTGACCCAACCAAACCCAACCCAACCCGTTGGGGTCGGGTTACCCTACACATAGCTAAATGACCCAACCCAACCCAACCCTCTATGGTTGGATGACATGCTATGATGGGGCACATAGTATACAGATCGTCAGATGTAAGTACTTGTAAGAAGATGAGACTTACTCTCAGGAAGTTCACACTTGGTAATCTTCAAGATGAGAGATTACGATAACAGACCTGCCCATAAGAATTCTGCATGTTTTGGTGCCATTGGATATTTCTATCTATGTTCATGTGTAATGGTCTTTAGACTTTAATACTATCATTAATACGTGTCACGACTCGTGTACTTTGATTTACTGACGAAAACTGTCATGACATATGTTGGCGGGATTAGGGTACATTGGATACATCATGAATGTCATGTTATTAATTGATAAGTAGATAAAGTATTTGTCCCTTCCATTTATGGAAGTTTATATCTCAACCATTTTATTGAAATGGAACCATCGACCTAAATTCCATGATCATGGTGTAACGACAAGTTTATTTCAGGTTGTCAAAAAATAACGTATCAAGCATATAGGTTGATGACACTATCATAAAATCTTCTTGATGAGATATTGCGAAAAAGATATTATATTACACAGTGAATGTTCGTATGTGGATGTCATCATTGTGACTTTAAGTTCTTTCTCTTGGGTGCCTTGACCCATTTCTAGATAGTAATCTTGGATTTCTGGCAAGCCCACCTAATTCCATTGAGAAATAATAATAGAGGGTCACACACTAAGTGTTTCTGGTGGTCTCAATTAAATTTTATTTGAATTTAATTAATGGAATAAATATCATTATCAATACCAAGGAATAATTTTATTTAAGTTAAAATGATCGCATAAATTAAATAAATGTTTATTCATTAGATTCTGAATAAAATATATTTATTTATTTTATTGAACATTTAATAAATATTTATTTAATAGTTTGTGAATAAAATATTTATTTAAGAGAATAAAATATTTATTAGGATGTTCAATAAATTCAAGAGGAGTTCTAATGGACCAAAACCGTGTACGGTGATAAATTAATTATTTACAAGTCGATAAATATTGTTTATCCAGTTAGGGAAAGAAATAATAATAATATTGTTATCATTATGTGGCATGAGATTTCATTTATGGTTTCTTTTTGCACAATTTGACGTGCCACAAATAATTACGATATTATTATTAAGTGTCATGTATTTTCTCTGATGGTTATAATTGTATTTAATATTCATTATACAATTAAATATTGTAACCGAAACCCCAGCTCGATTAATAGACGATTACATCTATTGTGCCAGTCGTGGGTGATGTGAGAGAAATTTCGAGCCAAGAATAGAGAATTGTTGATTCAAATATTTTCTCTCTCAACTCTTCTTCTCTCTCTCTTTCAATAATGAGAGAAGTTCTACGTGATCGAATAATGAATGATCAAGAATGATCAACACAAGACATTTGCTTCACCGTGCTAGCACCCAGAGAATGAGTGGCATTGATCAGAGACGATTGGAGCATGTGTGGATCACTGTTATAGGGATTATACTTTGGATCCTCGAGAGCGCAATGAAGACAATCTAGAGGGGTCATTCCGGACGATCAAAGATCATTAACGAATAAAGTACCAAAGACCTAGGTATTTAATTTCTTCAGAAATTAATAAATTAATTATAAACATGATGTGCCAGATCCTCTTTTCTTGGATTAGGAGTTTTTATTCTCTTTGTCTCAATCTTTGATTTAAATTCATGGATACTGATGTTCATCATCGTATTGATCCTGAATTAGTCATCGATTATGACAAAAGCAAAGTTGGGAAGACAGTCATGCGGTGAAGGATTCTCACGAACAATTACTGAATCAAATAGGGAAAATTATTAATCAAGTGTAAATATGCATTCATGGCAATTATCACGCTATATATCCTTCTTGGAAAGATAGTCATGCGATGAAGGATCATCATGTACCTTCTCTTTTGATTACTCTAATAGAGAAAGTCTTGCTCAGAGGGAGGATGATCAAACCTCGGTAGTGAAACTTTGATCATGAATTGTGGTGGATGATGACATATATTAAAAAAAACAAAAGAAAGAACAAGTCAGTATTTCTCTTTTCCAAACAAAGGTTTTATAATTGACAGATGTAAAATGATAAAAATCATAATATTTTTAATGGTACCTGATTCAATCAATTCCACATCTTCTAGTTGCTTTCGAATTTCAATTAGTTTAAACTTTCTAAACAAATTTTGTGAGAAAATTAATGCCTCAACAGTGTTAGGATTCAAAAAACTACGAAACAGATCAAGGAATCTTCCTCCTGTACTAAAAGTGGACTTTGAAGATAATGTAGTTAAAGAAATTTCTAGAATATCTCTAGCAATGCATGAGAAAACATGATGCTTGCCTTTCCTTTCCACCAACTTAAAATATTAAATCCATTGAAATCATCCTCAAAATCATCGATCTCTAAATTTTTTTATAGTTTATTCCTTTGTTGTGTTAATTGCCTTTTTCTTTTCTTTGATATATATTAATCTTTCTATTTACCATCATCCTCACTATCGGTACTATAAAACATGAATATGTGACTCTTGATGAGAACTTGACTCACATTTATTAACAACTAGAATGAGATATTTTCATTTGTAAAACTCATAAAGATTATTTAGAACCTCTGTTAATTTACTGATCTACTCATTATTGTCTTCATCAGCAAACATCATTTCAAAACTATCCCAAGGATATTCTAATTTATATCAGGGATCAAGAAAAATCATCCCAAGTAAGAGAGAATTAAAATTGAAATGAATACCACAATACCTCAACACTTTTCCCACATAACCTTCATTGTAATAATTGTTTCACTCATAGTAATATCATGACTCTTCATCTATTTTTCGATTTTTCTGTATGTCACAAAGAGTATGAAAGAAAGTGTGACATTCCACATGCATAGAACCAGAAAACTCAACAATTCTATCATAAAATATTTTAAAAAACTTGACAAATACATGAGCATACTCCCAATCATATGGTGTAGGTGCCCCACCTTCACAGACAAGAGTACTCCTAAAAATTGCATCCTCGTCAAGGGGAATAAATAATTTCTGATAATTCTCTGCAACATCCAACATAAAATAACAAGAATTCCACCTAGTAGGCACATCGAGAATTATGACCTGTTTACTAGGATTTTTTTTGTCCTCAATGATGCTCTTGACAAGAGCCAATCTTGAAGGGGAACTTCTCACAAATTTGTAGAAAACTCTGATTCTAGCAATTGATGTTGATATTTCCTTTAACCCATCACTAACAATAAGGTTTAAAATATGTGTACAACATATCATATGCATATAAACTCCATTTATAATAAACTCATTCCAATCATTAACCCTCAAAAAATAAATTATCGTTGTTTTATTAGAACTAGCATTATCCACGATAACTGTATTAATCCTTTCAATCCCCCATTGTTTCATTGTTTGTTCTAATACTTGGCCAATTTTTTCCCGTTTATGATCCACAACAAGACAAAACTATATTATTTTTGTATTTAAGATCCAATTATCATCAATAAAATGTGAAGTCATACACATATAATTCAAATTCTGAATTGAAGGTCATGAGTTCATGGTAAGATATACCATGTGAGAAAACATATCAAACATAGACTTCAATTTTTCTTTCTCACCCAAATATAACTCCATGCAATCCCTAGCAATTGTTTATCTAAATGAAACTTGAAATTGAGGTTGAAATTCAATAAATTCTCTAAAACCTTGATTCTCAACATATTTAAATGATAACTAATCAATGATTATCATTTTAGCAAGAGTTATTCTGCACTCTTCTTGGTTAAAATGAGTTACTGAAATTTTAAGTGTCCCATCATCCTCATATTTACACTTCTTTCTAAGACTAACAGTGGTTTGATTTTTGTCAAGATTTTGTTCGGATTTTTATTGCATCTTGTAAAATGCCTATTCAAATTACTAGTTTCATGTTGGTCAGACGTGAAGACATAATATTTTCCACAATAATTACAAACAACCCTTCCATGTTTCTTAAGAAAATGATTCCAAGCTGGAGAGACTCTATAACCAGTTGGAGCTTTATGAATTGTTATCTTTTTAGGAGACCTCTGACCCTTGGTTTCTTCAACTAGTTTTCTACTACTCCCCCTTCTATTTCTATAATTGAATGTTTAATTGGAGTATACCCCATCTAACTTTGGGTTATTGCGCCAACTAGAGGATTAAAACCACTTATTTTATCACCTTCAATGAATCTCTAGCTGCTGTCAGCAAAATACTTCCACCCGTAACCTAATGGAAAGACTCTATCTGTTGTGGCACACCCCTGGAAGAAGAAGAAATGGGTTTGAGTGATGGTTGTGTTGTCATCATGAGAAACACAACATAATAGGGAAAGACAATAAGAAGGAACTTGATAATAAAAATTAACTACTTACCAGTTACTACCACGCCAAACCGCACGCACAGTATAATAGGCAAGAGGAGGAGGTGAGTCGAGCCATGAGGGATTTCACCTGAATCCTGATTGATCACGAGGGAAGGTGTATGTCGAGGGTGGAGGCGAGTGAGGAGGGATTTTCTGGGTGGGATCAGAGGTGGGAAAGGAGGAAAGAGGAGAGGAGGATGAAAGATTATTTTTTCACGAGGGAATGAGATGAGTGAACAAAAGGTGAGGGGTTGGGATGCTCGGGGAAGGAGTAGAGGGGGGGGGGTAGGATTTCATTGCTTGTTGATCATAAGGGGAGGGATTAGGGTTTCTTCACAATGCAAGGGAAGGTCGGGGGTCGGAGGAGAGGAGTAAGAGAGGAGAGAACACGAGGGACAGAGGGAATGAACAACCTAGTCGGGATTCCTCCATGAGGTTTTTTTGGCATATTACCATTGGGTCATGGGTCGGGTTGGGTCTAAATGTCGCCAACTCGAGACCCAACCCAACCCATGCATGGGACGACCCGACATAAACCCAACTCGAGTTTTTTTACATGCAACCTGACCCCACCCGTTCGGGTCAGGTCGAACCCGTCGGGTCTGGACGCCCCTAATCAAAATTATGATCTTCTATTATGATCCTTGCAATCCTGTATTTTCATATTTATTTAATTATATCATAGTAGGGCCAAAAGCTTATTTGGTATAATAAACCAATTATTGAAACATACTTGGAAATAACCCTTTGCTTAAAAAACAGTTAAATAGATGCATGTTTGATGTGAATATTCAATTCTCTCGTCCAATGTGATGTTTTATTTTATTGGCATATATTCCTACTATTTTATTTTATATCTATCTTTTTCTTGCTCCCAGTGTGAGATTAGAGATGAACTACTTCCATCCACAAGTGAAAGAAAGGATACCTTCTTACATGAGTGGGGATGATCATTTGCTTCCAGCCACCTACATCCAAAATTGGTGATGACCTACTTCATTTTACTAATGTAAGCCTACTATAGGTGATTGCTACCATTATGTCTATGTCATGACTGATTGGGTGAACTTCATGGGTGGATAACACCAGTGTGAACCGCAACAGTGACATTTGATGTGTGAGAGAAACAGATTGAAAATGAAGTTTGATGGAATTTCATATAAAGTCTCTTGGAGTTTGAACATGTTGAAACATGTTTGTAACAAGTTTCTCAGAGATTCATGTCATTTATTGAAGTTTGAAAAAAAAATTAAATTATGTTTGAACAATTTTTTCAAATAAAAACTTAGTTTTTTGGAGTTTCATATAATCTAATTTTATAATTATTATAAAATAAATATGATAAATATATTATAAATAATTTTATTAATAAATATAATATAAAATTTTAGCAATGAATATTCAAATATCCACATAATATTTTATTTGAAATATAATTTATAAATAAATATGAATTGTTGATATTCCTTATAAATATTAATAATAATATTATCAATAAATTAATATGTCGTATGAATTTGTTGCTAAACATTTTTACCAACATTTAAATTTTCTGTTATTATTATAATTTCAACACAACTATTTTATCTATCATAATAACATTTAACGACTTATTTTTTACCAATAATTTAGTGACATGGATAATTCTGCTGGTAAAATGTTTTACCAACAAAAAATGTACTTTTACCAGTAGGTATGCCAATGTTGGGAAAAGATAAATATTTTGTAATCAGAATCCCCTTATTCTATTCTTATTCCTACAATGAAGAAATTATCCCTTATAGGCTTTAAGTGTAGTCAGTATGGGCATTCTAGGCCCTCTTGTTTTAGAGTTCCAAAGTCCCATCATCATTATGCTTGGTTGGAACATCTTTGTAAATTTTGTGGTTTAGGGATTTAGTGAATGAATGAGACCATGCCTCACCCTAGATCTTGATGGTAACCTAGAAGAGCATGTTTTAGTTACCCTCTTTCCCCCTTTTATTGTCCCTTTGTTTCAGCTAACCGGTTTCTTAGCCGTAATCTTTGAATTGTTTTATTTCTTATGCTTTTTTGGAGAAACTTATATTTGAATATGTTTTTTTTTGGATCTGTCATTGGATGAGTCTCCCATTTTGATAACTTTAGTTATAGAGAGTGGGAAATACCTTATGTGATTACTTTAGATAGTTTAGTTTACTTTTATCCTCCCTGATAGTGGAACCCTTGTATGGCGAGGAAACCTACCAAGAGTCATGACCTTTAATTATTTATTTGGAATTATTGGACATCGTTCATGGTTTTGGAGAAGTATTTCGATGTGTAGGTCAACTTGGTTCTGAGTAGTTTGGGAATTGTATCTTTCAATATTCATTTTCTTTCTGATTAGATCCCTATTCTGTCTATGAAGTGGAGATCACATCTTTTATTAAATCTATAGTGACTTTTTTGGGGTACAAAGTGATATGATGGGGAGAAATATCACACCCCAATCACTTTTTGGTATTTTTGCATCTAATTATTGAATTATTTGATTTAATGAATTTTTTGATGAATTTTTTCAATTTTCAAGGGTTTTAAAAGCTACAAGCTTACACATGATTTGGTAAATTATGAGGACAAACTGTGCAACAATTTCCTTGCAATTTAGTGTTTCTCACACAATTTACGAATTGTTGGGTGAACCATGTGGCTTCTAAGAGAAATGGAGCAAGGTACTTTTATGCATGGATCTCTTTTGCGTAGTTGCAACATGATTAGGGGAAACCATGTGAATAAATCATGTGATGTCACCCAGGTATTTCTTGTTCACAAGGTTGATGCATGGTTTGACAAACTACACGACCAAACCGTGAAGCTTGTCTAAGTTTTTAATTTTAGTGAATTTCTAGATTTACCTCATCGAATTAAAACCCCTTTGGGGTTATTTTCTCCTCACTCATTTGACCCAACTCCAGAGGGAAGCTCCAGGCGACTCCCTCTTCTCTCCTTCAAGTCTCCAAGTTTCTTCAACCTTGGATCCTTCAGGTTATATCCACTTCTCTCTCTTCTACCTTATATTTCTCTTAATTTCTTCTTATTTCACTTCTTTCTCTTCATGGGGCCATGTTGGCCAAATCCTAGGTGATGGTTTGTTCTAAATCATTATGGTATTTGATGGCTAGGGTGTGAAAATTGTTCCTTTGAATTTCTTCTTTTCTTCTTTAATGAATTTGTGTCATATTCTCTTGACCTAGGTTGTGTTTTATAATTCTATTTCCTTTATGAATTAGTCTTGTTTTATTATCCTTGATAGATAATTTTTTTTGTCAAAGTTATAATTTCATGGATTTCTATCTTTTTACTTTTGAAACTAAAAGCCATGAATATTATGTGTTCGATAAAATGTCTATGAGACTTCATCAAAAGGATTGTTGATGTGTTTAGTGTTTTAAGGCCTTAAATGTCCTATTGCGAGATGTTTTATGAGATGTAAGGGATTATTTGGCGATTACTTCATTCTTTTTTGAGTTTGATGTTTTTTCGATATGTTATTATGTTTCATGTAGATGATATGAGTTTATGTTATATTCTTAGTTTCTTAGTGATATTGTGTTTATTTTCCTATATTATGATATATTGGATTTCGTGGTTTTAAAGTGAGGTTTCCACTTTATTTCAAAAAGAGGTTTTCAAATGGAACTTGGTTTCTAAAATGGTTTTCAAAGAAAGGATTTATGTATAGAATTGTCGACTTAAATCCCATTTTTTACTTTGTATAAATGGTTTTTCATTTTAACATACACCCTTAATTTAAGCCGCATGAAATCTTGAGTTATATGAGCTTTTGGATCTTAAGAAATGATTATGATTATTGTTGATGTGTATTTGAACTGAAATGGGGGGATTTTATTAAACGTGTGTATAGAGGAGGGATGAGGTGATGTGATTGTGATGCCTTGATATGCGTTGGGATATTGATATATGATTGACGTGTTATGAAATGTTACCTCACCCCTAGTCACTAGCATCATGATAACCCTGGGTATCTAGGTGGGAGGCTGAGATATAGTTTATACGGTAATCCTGATGAGACTTTAACTAGGATCCTCTAGTATATGAAATGTTCTGGATATGAGGAGTGCTACCCGGTGAGTCAGGGTTAGACCAAGTCAGGGAGGTTATAAGTTAAGAACTTCATCGATAAGTCAAAAGTTGGTTTCACTAGATCTTCTCACTAGAGAAATAGGAGTTTCTCATGATTATGTATACTTTACTTTGACTTCCTTACTACTACACTAGATAATGTTTCTGATTATTTTATTTTATCACTCTTATTAGAGACATTATTGAGGAAATTGTTGAGATAATGAATCTTTTATATCTTTTGTTTTGGAAATCACATTATACTTGTTAGTGAGTTTGATCTAACATTGAATAATGTTTTGGGGTTGTGTTTGGGTTGCAAAATGAAAATTCAATGATCAAAATTTCAAACTAAGATTAATTTCATCAGATGTACAGGCACTGTAGCCGTGTGGGATTAACTTCATTAAAAGATGAAAAGCTACATCGAGTTCATCGAATGTTGGAAAAAGAAAATTCTGGTGCAGTTACAATTGACCTTGAAGAATGAAAAATCTGACCGTTTAAGGTTTTTCTATAAAAGGACCACTACTTCAAGTATTAAAAGAACAAGAGTAATTGAAATTTCAGAAAAATATGCTACGTCATTTTAAAGCTTGCAACATCTTGCTTCCAAGTGTGCTTCTAATAGTTTTAGTTTTTCTTTTTAAGGGTTTCTCTTAGAACATCCATTTGTGAGGTTCTCATTGTAAATGATCTAAGTTCTCTTTTTGTAATTGTTATGTTTCTATTGGTGTGATCGAGGGATTCTGGGGATAAAAAGACAGAGGTTTGTTCAATCGTTGTGATAGAGGGTTTCAGGGGATAAGAAGAAATAACAACCTCCTGACGAGTTTAAGTCAAGGGATTCTGGGGATAAGAAAACATTTACCTTAGATCGGGTTTAACGTTCCTACATACACTTTGGATAAAGTGGAGAATTATAATATCATTTAATGGGGTATTTGGATTGCAATCTAGTTTTTCATGTTTTGTTAATTTTCTATTGTGCGTAATGTTTTTATTTTTAATTTTTTTCATATTTTGTGTAAGTTCCAACAAAATAAATTTTCTTTATGATTAATATGTGTATTTTTATTTCCATTTCATTTATATTGATTTTATCGATTTCTGAATTTCCACTACATTAACATTTACTCTAATAAATTGTTATTTGATTAGAATATCATATCATCTGGCAGTTTTACACCTTGATGTGGATGGATATTATAAGAAACATATTTGACTAAAATTCACCCTCCTCTTTTACTTTAATTGTCATTGATTATCAGGGGAAACACTTGGTATCAAATATTATCTCTGGTTTTGAGACAAATCTAGATCTTATCTTTGATTTTCCATTGGATTATCAAAATTTCATATATTAGTTTGTGGTGGAGAAAAGATTTTTTATAGATGGAATATCAGTTGGATATATCGACATTGTGAATCCTAATCTTCCTACAATCTTGGATGGAAATTATTATATGTACTAGCGTTATTGTTTGAATACTTTTATCATTAATACTGGAATGGAGAATTATTAGATGATGACTGAAAATTATAAGATTCTGGAAAAGGAGATTTCTAAATTTTCTAGAGATGTAAAGCTTGAGTTTCAGGATAACTATAAAGTGTGAAACACATTGTTTTATTTGATGGTGAGATATATATATAGTCATATATCTTATTTTGAATCTGTTAACGGTATTTGGAAGAAGTTAGAAGTTATTCATTTTGGAACTTCCAAAGTTCTTTAAACCAGAGGAGTTATGTTGTGTGCGGATTATAAAGCATTTTATTTTCTTCTTGGAGTGTCTGTTGCTCAGATGCATCAATGCTTTATGGCTATCATTAACCATCCATGGTCACTTTGTGAGTATGAGCTATTGGAAGATCAGCTGGTGGAAAAGTGATAGATATACTTCCAAAGGAGTGGGAGTCTAAATGTACTATAATTGATGATACAAAACATTTGACTAAGATAAGTCTTAATGATTCAATTGTAAATCTCATGCAATATGATAGTGGGTTAAAAAGAGGTGTTGAGAAGGATAAGAGGAAGAATGGAGTATCATTTTCATCTACTTCTACTAATGTTACATCTGTAGTTATGAATCCTAGAGCTAATATTAAGGAGAAATCTAAATATTTTCCGAATGCTAACAATGTTAAATATATTGAAGGTGAATTTAATAATTTATCAATAAATTTGAATAATATTATCAAAAATAATAACTTTCGGTACGATTATCTAAAAAATAGAAGGGGTAAACATGCGAACAAAGAATCATTTTGTTATATCTTACGAATGTAAGAAGATTGGTGACATGTTCTTATCGTCGGTTGTAACAAAAACAAAAATCTCATAAGTTAAAATTTAGTACGGTGGGTTAGCTAGGTTGTCTCCAAAGAGGAGTGCTTAAAAATAGTGCTTGTCACTTGAAATAAGAGAAACATGTAGAGATTGTTTTTAAAATTGTTTGATTTTAAAGACAAGAAAGAAACTAAACAAAGAAAAACAATTAAGAAAAATAGTAAGAAAAAATTTACAAAACATGTTATTAATTATTATAATATGGGAAATGTGATCAGGTTAGGGTCAGTTCTACAATTTCAATTCTATCATAGTTCCATTTTTTCTAATTCTCTTTTGCTAAGTCGATAAAAGTGACATTCCTCAATAGATTCTTCTCACTCTCTTGGTCAAATGGTAATTATGAGAATAAACCTTACTAAAATCTCATATTGTTCTACTCTCCTTCCAATGTGTAATATAGTTGTAGATAATACACTCAATTGGCTTAGGCAATTCCCAATCGGGACTTGTTTATCCCAAATAATCAAGAAGGCTCACTACTCCTCACACACGTACTGGCGATCACCGAGTACTTCACCACTAAGCCCTGATCTATTCCATAGTATATATACTATAACCAAGTGTAGGGAGATATTGATCATTGGCCACAACAATAAATGCAAAAGAATCTAAAATCAAATACAATTATATACGATAATAAAAACCGTTATAAGAAATTGAAACTAATTTCACAGAAGAGAAAAGAGGATCTTAAACCATTAAGTATAAGAACTCAAGAATTATAAAATAGAATACCTACCCTACCCAATAACTAAGAAGATCTACGCCACCATGTTAAGGTTAACTGAGTATAATGAGGAAGAAGAAGACATTACAAAACTAAGAAGAACTAAAGAGAGAAAACAAAGAACATAAAATTTGCTCCCCTAGAATTTTTCCTCTAGAAGTTTGCTTCTGTTCTACCCACCGAACGGTCTAAATTTCCATGATATATTCTAAAAAGATGTTCAAAATTGAGTTGTCTAACGACCCTCAAAATTTAAAAGATTTTGGACCCGTGTAATGGAAGATATGGCCTAATTAATGAGTTTAACTTCTTCCGGCCGCCAAACACTATTTCACCTTCTTCACTTTGACTCACTCAAAAGATTAATTAATGAGATCTTTAATTTATGAAATTTAATGTGAACCATACCTTTGGAGTCCTCTCTCAAAACCAAATGGAATCACATCATTATAAGTTTGGTATAATGTGATATGCCAGATTTAATAAGTTTGGGTCCATTCTGCCGGTCAGAAATATTTCTCCACTGGATTGATTTTTTGGGCCATTGTGTGTCAAATTAGATCTGGGTCCAGAAGACAAAGATAATGGCCATGAGAAAGGAAATCTTAAAATAAGGAATCAATTTAATTAGATTAGAATTGTAAAAGTTATTCCCGAAAAACAGAAGCTCTAGAAAACTGTCAATTTTGCATAATTAAGCAATTTTCACAATTATGCCCAAAATTCACCAAAAAACACTAAAATAATACAAATATACTCAAATTCAATAATTGGAAGGGATTAAATCCTTTAAAAACATATTAAAAATAATGAAAATATTAAATCTATCAACTGTTCATACAAGACTTGATTGCCCAAAGTTAAATATGAATGTAAGAGAGTCAAGAATACCTTTTAAAAACAGAGGGAAGAAGAATCTGAAGTCCTTGGATACTTGGTGTGCGAGTGGAGGAGGCACAACCTCTGATAGGTCTTCATAAGAATTTGGAAATGATAGTAAAAATATTGCAGGTTTCTATATGAATATTCCCAAAGATTAAAAATGACTTATGGTGAAGGTAACCATTGAATCTCTTACCAATTTAACATTGGATTATAAATTTTCTTTTACTTCTAGTGATTATTATTAATCTTCAACTGATGATGAAAGGTTAAGTTTATTAAACGATGATAAATCTGATTATTTGAATGATGAGTAAGATTTTTCTTACATATGAATAAATGGAGAGATATGTAACTCTCATAGAAAAAGAGAGTAAAAAGATGAACAAAAAATATCGTCTTGCTAAAGTTGAAAGTATAATTTCAAAACTTACTACTGATATTTCTAAATTTCAATAAAATTAAATTCTAAATCTAGTTCAAGTTCAACTTCTAATTATCAGAATTTAGTTTTCAAACTTAAACCTTGAATTGGTTTAAAGTAACTTTTATCTAACTTCACTTCCAGTATAGGATATTTTGAAAAAATGCATAAACAAATAAAACCTTCTAGAACTTCTAAGGGAATTGGTTATACTTCTGATAAATTTCAGTTTTAGTAAAATTACTTTGTACCTAAAAGTGAAACCTTTTGTACAAAAAGATAAATGAGTGACCATTGGAAGAAGTTATATTCTTTAAATTATATTCAATATTTTGGAATTCATAAATCATTTATTTCTAGAGAACCAACAGTTGTTCAGTATAAAAGATTTGGACATATGTGAGTTCCTAAAATTCTATTTTCTAACATTTCAGAATCCAAGGAAGTTTGGATACCAAAAACTTGGACTTCATGTTTTCAGAAAAATAATTTGAGTACCAACAACCGGAACAAGTGGTTAATGGAAAATTGTTTTTGTCGACACATGACAAGAGACAATTCCAATTTATGGAACTTAAAAAAGTTAAGTGGTGGATGTGTTACTTTTGGAGGCAATACATAAGGTAAAACCACTAGAATCTGTGATATTTATTTCCTTTGAAAAACTTTAATTTCTAATGATTTTATGTTGTTGGACTTAAGAACAACCTTATTAGCATAAGATGGCTATGAATTGAGGGATATCTTGTGAACTTTGAGAATAAGGTTCAATTTTCTTTAAGTTATCATTGATTGAAGTTTATCTTAAGATTACTATTTTTTCAAAAGGAAGGAAAGGTTTTTCGTGTTCATGTTTTCTTGTTAACTGTAGAATACACTGACTAAGGGGGTATTTTTTTCATTTATCGGATAGTATGTCCAGGTAATTAAAGAGAAGTTGTAATTCTAGAAAATTGAAATTAACAAGAAGTTTCTTTGTTTACATTTATGCCCTGTTTAAAATCTTTTATGTTATTTTAAGGAAAGGATGCTTTTAAAAAATTAATTCTTTGATCTTTTTCATCTCAAATTGAGGGACTTAGAAAATAAAAGGGGGAGAGATTTAATCCTTGTATTTATATATTATTCTTTTTTAAAGGGGAGAGATTCATTTTTTATCTTTGCATTTGATTCTTTTTTAAAATCACAAAGGGGGAGAAAGTTAGGAAATGTTATTAAATTTTATTTTCATATTGTTAATTTTCTCCCTTGAATATCTTGGGGGGAAGGTTAATAAATGTTAAGAAGGTAACTGTATAATTCATTGATATTCTTGTAGAAAAATGAATTTATGAAAGATAGAAAACATGAACTATTGGTTTTATATTCTTTTCAAACTTCTACATTTGCTTGTGTATCTTGTGCTTTCCAAAAAAGGGGAGATTATTGAGGACATTATTGAGACAATAAATCTTATACATCTTTTGTTTTGGAAATCGCTATATATTTGTTAGTGAGTTTGATCTAATTTTAGAGGTTTTTTTGGAGTCTTTTTGGGTTGTAGAATGAAAATCCGGTGAACTGAATTTCACGTTAAGATTAATTTCACCAGATGTAAAAGAACTATAGGGGTGCAGGATTAAATTAATTGGAAGATGAGAAGCAATGCCTAGTTCATTGGAAAATAACAAAATTACTTCTGATGCGGTTACAACTGGCCTTGAAGAATGAAAAATCTGACTGTTGAAGGTTTTTTTGTAAAAGAACCATTTATTTGAGGACCATAAAAAAATAGTAATTAGAATTTCAGAAAGAGTTGTTAAGTCATTTTGAATTTTGCAACATCTTGTTTCCAAGTGAGCTTCTTATAGTTGTAATTTTTCTTTCTTAGTGATTTTCTTAGAGCATCCATTTGTGAGGTTCTCATTGAAAATTCTCTAAGTTCTCTTATTGTAATTTTTGTGTTTTCGATTAGAGTGATCAATAATTTCTAAGGATAGGAAGTCGTAGGTTTGTCTGATCATTGTGATCAAGGTATTTTGGGGATAGGAAGATAGAGAAACCTTCTGATGGGTCTAAGTTGAGGGCTTCTGGGGATAAGAAGATAGGTACCTATTAGGATCCAATTCCTCTAGCCCAGACTTTCTAGGCGCAACACATAAGCTCGTATGTGGTTCCATCCTAAAATCAATTGGTTATAGGAGGGGTATCCCATACAAGCATATATTCCAACCACTATTACATGTGGAAAACAATGTGGGATTAGGGTTTCACATCCAATAATCCCCCCTCAAACCAAAGGCCATACATCCAGGCCTCCCCTTCAATGATAATCCACCAAAACCAAACATCATGCACTGTCGTATTCACATCACAAGAACTCGCCGCATGACCAATGCTATCATGAAGACTTTCAACACAAGGCACCATAGATTCACATGCTTCAATTGAGCCATTGTTATCATTTCCAAACTTGTTTTTGGATCTTTTGTTGTAATAGTGGGTTCCCTAGACCCAACTATATAGTAATTTTCGATTATAATTTCATGTATACAGTGTGACATGCATGATATATATTTACCATTATAGTGTAGGTGTTTATGCGTCCACTATTTAATGGTAATGTCCATAGATTGTCTATTGTATTAGAAGGTTATAGTAGATCCCAGACTATAATGAGAACCTCGAAATATGATGACATTAATCTTAAATATATGTCTTATGGTCTAGATACATCATACTGATCAGACACAGTTGATGTCTGACTATCATGTGCTACGTGCCCATAAGTATTGAGACTTCTTCTCATGAAGTTTTCACTTAGTGATCTTTGGTAGGTGAGATCATGAGGATAAATCCACCAATATGAACACCACATGTTTTGAGTGTCATTGGATGTTCCTATCTATGAACATGTGTATTAGTCTCCTAACATGAGATCATTATCAATGTGTGTCATTTGATCATGTACTTTGATGTCAGGTAAAATCCATGATAATGAAATTGTGGCGTGATAACTTGTGTTGGGTTTGTTATTGGTGGTATGATATTGGTTGAATAATCAAGATAGAATTTGTCTCTTTCGAGTTGAGGAAGTAATATCTCTGTCCTGTTTGATCAGGATGGTAGTACCTTCATAAATATTTGGACAAGGTAGTTGGAGGTAAGTTTGTTCAGCTAGATCAATAAAAAATAAAGCAAGAAAGGAGTATGGCACAAGTGTGTGTTTTGCTTTATGAGATATCAAAATACAAAAAGATTATATGACACAGCCTGTGTTCGTAAGTTGGTTGTCATTGTTATGACTATTCCTTATCTCTTTAGGGGCCTTGATGAGTTGTTAGACTCCATTCTTGATCTATGAATACTATTTACTGTTATTGAGATAAGATTCTAGAGGGTTACACACAATAGAGTATTTAAAAATCTACAATATTACTGTGAATAAGTATATAGAACATGGTGGACCCCACCACTGGGGTTCAGAATTTTTTTGAGGATGCACGATCGCCAATGAATAAATAAATTCACATTATTTGAGTTTAGAATAATTAATAGTGAATTTATTTATTAAATGTATTTACAAGTATTAAATTAAATACATGGAAGACATATGAACAAATATTATTTTAATATTCAAGGTTCATTTAATATTTGTGAGAATGATGAGTGGAGTTAATGAGTCTGTTTTATCACGTAATATATTTTTTATATCAAAATAAAGTGATAAAAACATAAATTTATTTTATGATTCAGTACAACAGTCATAATATATTTTTTATAGTTTATATAGTGAGTAATAAATAAATTGGGGGTCGATGTAACACCCCTGATTTCATGTAAGTTACCCTTTATTTATGTATTTTAAGTATGTAAAGTGTTTGGGTGAAGTTTTTGAGGGTTTGGAGAGATATTTGGAATGTTTTTGGGACTTTTCTAAAGGTTCACGGTAGGAGAACAGTTAGTGAAAACCATGCAACTCCTATAGGAAACCATGCACAGTGATACATGGGGTAATGGGTTGGCGTACAGTTTGGCCAAACCGTGCGACCACATGTGAGAAATTGTGAAAAGTGGGACTGAGATATTTTACAGGGTTGGTGCATGGTTTGTCTAACCGTGTGGACCAATCGTGGAATGTGCTTCTTGAGGGAGAGGCTGATATGTGATTAGGGCACAGTTTGCCTAATCATGCAACTAACTGTGCATGGTTTAAAAACCATATACTAAAAAACTGAATCTAGGTCGGTGTTAACTTTAAAACCCTCATTTTTGTTCCATTTCGGCCCTAAATCGATAATTCTTCATCCAAAAGTCTTTCTCCATTGACCAAGAGCCGATCTGAAGGCTTTTCTTGGTTCTTTGAAGCCTCATTCCCTTGGTAAGTCTCCTTTTGTGGTAGTTTTTCATAGTTTTTCTTTAATATACTTCCTTCCCTCTCTCGTTTTCTTAGTTACAGTCTTATGTGAATATATCTAAGGTTGTTTATTCTAATCATGGTTAGATTTGACCTTATTGATGTTAGCGGAAGAGATCTAAGGCAGTTTTTTGGAGTTTTAACCCAGTTTTGTTGAAAAAATTTGCATCATTCTTCATTTTCATCATAATTCTCGAGGTAAGTGGATTTACTATCGACTCATCTTATTAGAAATGTAAGTCTTGATTTCAAATTGATTGTTTTTCTTGAAATTGATTGTGAAATGGTTGATGGAAACCCTGTTGGGTGACAATTTATGGAATTGTGCAAATTGGGTGTTTTTGTAAAAGGGAATTGACAACATGATTTTAAAATGATTATTTTAAAAAAAAATTGGGTTTTGATGCATGGAAAAATGTTTTCAATAAAAGGATGGTTTTATTGAAATGGTTTAGAAAATATGGTTTTGACATGTGGTTGGCTTAAATGGTTAAGCATGAGTTGAATTAGATGGATAATGGTCGTGAAGTACCAACATCAAAGGGACGAGTTATGGAATTGAGGTTACACCATAAAACATAACACCAAGCTTGTGTGGTTGAGAGTGTATGTGTGTGGTTCTATGAAATTGAATGGGTTATACCAACATGGAAATCGAGAAAGGATAAATGACTTGTTTGGGTGCTTTCTTTGGAAATTGGTTTATTTGAGAAAACTATTTTTTATGGAATTGTTTTGCTTCGTTATAAATTTATGAACTTTTTAAAATGATTTATATATAAATTGTTTTATATAAATGTGTTAAATTATTCTATTCTAGTGGCTTGAGTATGGAAGTCATTTGGGTAAAACCTATTGAGTTTTATTACTCACCCCCTGCTTCGGCACATTGTGCTTTTGCAGATGTTGTTTATGAGGACATAGGTAAAGGTAATGCATCCCATTTTTTAGTGGCACTTCATGATATTTGGGTTGATCATGGAGTTGGATTATGGAGCATGTTGGGATTTGTGGAGTTATGTCTTAGAGTCATTGAGTTTTGTTGGTTTGTCTTCCGCTGTGGTACTTGGTTATAGTTTGGTTTTAATATCAATGATATTCCTTTGAGTTTTTCTTCATTGGTATCTTGCATCACATAGTGGTTATTTTGTGATGACATGTTTGGTTGGGTTATTTTATTTTCAAAGGGTTAATCATCCCCCACCTGTTAATGAATCCCTTGACATTTATTTCCACCCTTTAGTATCTCGTGGATGTCGCTTAAGGTCAAGTAGCAATTCCTGCTCAACTCAAGTCAATGAGGATGGGTTGAATGTTACAGTCGGGGAGCCTTTTTTGGGTAATTTTATAACTCACTATATATAGGAAGAGAGAGGCTCTCACGTGACAACTATTCACTCCAAGTTATTTAGAGACGCTCTCTCCTCTTCTGCTTTCTTCAGAGTGACACTCTCGATTCAAGTGATCAGATCAGGCTCATCTCTTTACATCAAATGAACGTCGATGCAGAGATTGCATGATCTCTGTGCTAGCACCCAGAATTTGACGATCAATGCTCCCATAGATTTTTGAAGCACATTTGGATGATCTAGAAGAATTTGACTTTAGATTCTTCAATAATCAATCACCGATGATGATCAGATGATGAACGTGCGACTTTAAATCAAACCATATATTTTTTGGTTTAATTTTTGTGCTTAAACTTTTTCATGCATGATCCTCTAGCTTAAACTGGTGCAGTGCTTCGTCAGCGATGACATAGTTACGTCGATCACTGGTGAAAAATTTTAAATCTCTGACCTACTGACTTTCGTGGCATGCCCCAATACATTCAATTGTCATTAGTGGGACGCGTGAGGAATTTAAGACAAGAAAAACTAAAATTGCATTAAATTTTAAAGAGGGTGTCGTTCTGGTACCAAATACAATATGAGATCGGGTGTCTAAGTTGCGGTCTTCCGAAGTTCAAAATACAAATTATGATTATTTTTTTGGGTATTATTTTCGAAGAACGTATATATTATTTATATAAATTCTACCTGAAACCATCTACAAAATATTTTCCCGTGAATTCAAACACCGGCCGAACCGTCGTTCACCGAAATAGAAATTTCTGACCATGTTATTTACTACATGGGCATCAATAATATTTATTATAATAATAATATTTATTTTTATAACTTAAGGTGGTAGGTTTTATAAAATTTAATGAGTAAAAAAATTGAGCACTGGCGATGGGTTTGTGGAGAATTCCACAAATGAGACAAAATAAAATAATAAAAGAACCATTGGGCGGCTAAGACTTACAACAAAGAGGGTGTGCTAGTCTGCGTATTTTATTTAAAAACATGTGTCAGCTTGATAATGAAACCAAACAAAAGGAGGAATTTTTGGGCGGTGGTTGGGGATCAACACCATCTCAATTACCCATCTCAAATGGTGGGTTAATTAAGGGCCTACGATTGTGACGCATGGCCACCCAACATCAAAAAATTTATCATTTACGAAGCCTCCCTAAAACACCCTCATTCCAAGTAGTGCCCCACACACATTCCCCAACAACCCCAATCCATTTTCTCTCATGCATTTATTTTTTTCCCAATAAAAATATTTGATCTAATATATTTTTCTCAAATGGTATCAAAATTTCAATTCGTCAGCACCAATGCTATCGTTACATCGATACGAATAATTCTAGATCCATATATGATATGTGTGTGTGTGTGTGTATTTTGAATTTTAAAACTTTCATTTTCATGTGAGTATTTGCACCATAAATTTACCATATATAATTTTTAAATTCTTACTCGTTATTGGTTTATACAAACAAAATACATTAAAAAAATTATATATAGATAATTTTTTTAGAAAATTAATGAGTATAAATGTCTATATATATATAAATTTATTAAATTATATACATACATATATATATTTTTATAATTACATACATACATATATTACTATAAGTACAAGAAAGTCTATGTATGTACATGCATCACACTTACATACATATATCACATTAACATATGTATTAATATATAAACATATATATAATTATACATAAAACATAAATTTTATTGCAGAAAATTTAGAATGTATTTTTTTTGTATACATTTTGAGTAGTAATTAAATTTTTTATACAAACATATCAATAAATATATCTAAAAAACATTGATCACATTCAGACACACACATATATAAATCAATGAATTTGAATGTATGTGTGTGTATATATATATATAATGTATTATTACATAATTACACGCATACATATAAAAATTATTGAACACAAACACACACATACAAAAATCAATGTATATTTGCATACATACATATATGTATGTGTTAAATATATTCCTACATACATACATCAAAATTAATATATATATAATATAAACACATAAGTACATTTATACATGAAAATTAATAAACTTATATACATGCATATATATTTAAATACATATATTTAAATATTAGCACATACACATGCGTACAATCATGTATACATATAAATATCTGTTGAGTCAATAAGGTTTTCCTCATTACTTTTCCATTCCTTCTTGTTTTTAAAATCACAAACACCTTTTTTTAAGAAAATAGCTTTTATAAGGAAAATTGCTTTTATAAGGAAAATCGCTTTGGTAAGAAAAATTATCCTTATCATATTTTCATCCATATTTTTCTTAAGTATAAGATTCGGATTCATTTCTATATTCTCGGAATTGTTTGAAACTTTGATATGCAGTATTCTGTTTTAGGATCCGAATTCTAGTTTAGAACTGAAATAAAGTTTCACTCCGAATTCCAGATGAAAACTGTGATAAAGTTTCATTCTGAATTCCGAATACGAACTCTGATTAAGTTCTACTTCGAATTCAGGATACGAATCCTTTTGAAGTTCAACATTGAATTCTCATTACGAATTCTGATGACGAATTCTCATTATAAATTCTGATGACGAATTCTCATTCCGAATGCTCATTCTAAATTCACCTATTAAACAGAATCTGACCATCTTTGTTTTATACACTCCGAATTTATTTAGACTCCGAAAATTATTTTTTTTGTTAGACTATGAACTTTCTTTTTGCTTACACTTTTATAATTTTTCTAAACTTTGATATTTTTGTTACACTCTGAACTTTCACTCCGAACATTTCCATTAGACTTAAAACGATGTCTTACATTCTGTTACACTTGTTTTATCATAAAACGATGTCGTCTATTCTGTTATGAACTAACCGTTGTTTAAGTTACACATGTACAGGTCCCTCTGATTTTTAAGGAAAATATGACCGTTGGAAAGGAGGCCGACCGAACCTATAAATAGGAGCTCATTTGAAAAAGCTTGTAAGAAAAAAATGCTAACTGATGGATAACTTCTTCAACATTGTGTATACATGTTGTTGAAGTGATTTCTAGAGAGAGAGGCTCTTATTAAATCTCAAAGCTTCGTGTGACTTCGAATGTTGGTGATTACATTCGAGGACTTCCGGGGATAGGAAGACAGAGGTTTCCAACACCTTGAAGTTGAGGGCTTCCTTGATGAGGAAGACAGAGGTGGCCAACTACCTTGAAGTTGAGGGCTTGTGGGGATACCAAGACAGAGACTCTGATCTTCGTATCGAGGGCTTACCCTGGTGTGGGTAAGACAGACTTGCTTGAAAGTATAAATCAAGAGACCTTTATCCAAGGTTGTTGGATACCCTTCTCTTTGGGTTAAAAGACTTATATCTTGTTACTTGTAGTTTTACTACTTGATTGTTTCCACTTTATTTTGTATTATAAGGAAAGTATAACTTTCTTATACTTCCTTACTTGTACTCTGTTCCATTTAGATTCTATACGCTTTAAGGTAGAATCTCATATTGTAATCTTTTGTTAAGTTTCGAATTCCAGAACCATATTTCCGAAACCTACTTTCGGAATCTCTTTCCATGTTTTCATTTGATATTAGAGGTGTTGTGAATTTTATTAGTTTAAACTTTGTTAAAATTTGCCCTTTCCTTTGCTTAAGGAAACCATAGTTATTCGTAACAAACTTTAAAGGTTCCAAAGGAATTTTTAAAGTATACAATTCACCCCCCCCCCCTCTTGTATTTTGAGCATCTACATCATTATTTCGATCCTACAATTGGTATCAAAGGAGGTCTATGGAATACTTGTACTCACGTATAAGTTTTTCTTGCTCATATTTTTATCATTCCGAACTTTTTCATTCCGAACTTTGTTATTACGAATTTTTTTTCTAATAAGTTTGTGTACCGAAGGTTATTTTAAGTATGGCAGGAATCAATGTTGGTTCTATTGATAATCTAAATCCTACAAGACCACCAATCTTTGATGGTAATGATTATGAGTACTGGAGAGATCGAATGAAAACTTTTGTTATCAATACTGGAGTGGAAAACTTTGTTATGCTTACTGGAGATTATAAAATTCCTAACAAGGAAGTTAGAACTTTCACTAACCAGGAAAAGAAAGAGTATCAACTCAATTATAAGGTACGAAATACCTTACTTTTTTCAATGACTAGAAATATATATAGCCAAATTTCTTCTTGTGAAGCAGCTAATTGTATCTGGAAGAAGTCAGAGGTTACACACTTTGGAACTTCTAAAGTGATTGAGACTAGGGGAGCTATGCTTAGAGCTGAATACCATGGCTTCAATTTTCTGTATGATGAACCAATATGTAAAGTTCAATATAGATTTATGACTATTGTCAACAGTTTACAGTCTATGGGAGAAAAAGGGTTAGATGATGAAGCACTTGTGGATAAGATAATTGATATCATGCCTAATGAGTGGGAATCCAAAAGAACTGCTATAGATGAGAACAGGAAGGTCACTCAAATTTCTCTTGATGAGTTATTTGGAACTCTTCTCCAACATGAAACCAGAATGAAGAGAGATGCTGACAACATCAAAACGAAAAATGGAAATGGTACCGTTGCTTTTACAACAACATCAAATCATATGAAAGCTAAGACTCCTGAGAGAGTAACCAGATCCAAGTCTAAGAAAATGGTAGTTCAATCAGATTCTAGTGAGAGTGAAATATCAGAAAATGAATTAGCAAATCTTGCTCGAAGGATGAACAAGATAACTGGCCAGAGAAACTTCCATTCCAAGTATATGAAAAAGGACAGGAAAGATAAGAAAGATGGAGAAGTGACTTGTTATGAATGCAAGAGAGCTGGACATATTAGACCAGATTGACCTTTGCTCAAAAATAAATAAAGGAAATAAAGGCATTCAGACAGGAATAGAAAGAAGTATTATAAAGCCAAAGCTAAGAAAGTTCTGAAAGCTAATGATAAATAGAGTGCCAGTGGTGGTGACTCTTCAGATGAATCTTCTGATTACGAATCTTCAAGACAGAAGAATCTTGGTCTTGTATCCAGACTACCTATTGATAATCATTGTTTTATGGCTAAGGTATGAAATGTTGAATCATTGACCAATGTTTCTTTAAATTCCAATGATAGTAAGTATTATAACTCTTCTGATGAAGAATCCTCTTCTGATGAAGAAAATACATTACCTGCTTATGAAGAAGTCTATAGGTTTGCTGAACTTCTTGAGATTGAGAATTCTAAACTCAATAAGAAACTTGATAAGGCAAACTCTAGGAATTCTATTCTTAAAAAAGAAATATTAGATCTTTCTAAAGATCTTGGAAGAAAAAATGCTGATTTTGAAAGTATTTCAAAAAATCTTGAGGAAGTAAGTTCTGAGAAGAACAAACTTTCTAAAGAGTTAGAAAATGTAATTTCTAAGAAAAATGTTTTCGAGCCTAGCTCTAGTTCTAAAACTAATGATTTTGAGGATAAAAAGCTGGTTATAAAACTCACGTCCAAAAGTTTTTCCTTAAATAAGTGTTTATCAAACTTTACCCATGGTAAGGAAAATTTTGATAAAATGTATTCCTAGATATGACCTTTAAGAAATAGATCCGGATTTGGTTATACCCATGAAAAAACATTTTTTAGTAACAATTATTTTGTTCCTCAAAGTGCCCCATTTTGTACTAAGTGTCAATGTGGTGGTCACTGGGCAAAGAATTGTTCCTTAAACAAAACCCAATCCTTAGGATTTCACAAAGCTTACTTTTCCAAGAAGATGTGGATACCTAAAGTTTTGTTATCTAGTAATATCGGATCCAAACAAGTTTGGGTTCCGAAAGTCTAATTCTCTTCTTGATTTCAGTAAAATAAAGAGAGTACCAGCAACAATACATGGTACATGGATAGTGGATGTTCCCGGCACATGACTGGTAACAAAAGCTATTTTGAAAAGATTATCAAAACGAAAGGAGGAAAGGTAACTTTTGGAGATAATGATAAGGGAGAAATTGTTGGTATTGGTAATATTGTTATTTTAGGAAAAACATTGATTTCAAATGTTCTTTTTGTAAAGGGTCTTAAGCACAACCTCATTAGCATAAGTCAATTATGTGTTGAAGGTTACCTTGTGAATTTTAGGAATGATAAGTGCTTAGTTCACAATTCCAAGGAAGAATTTATTCTTTCTGCCAATAGGCATGAGAATGTTTACACCTTAAACTTAGAAGACCTCAGGAGCCAAGATTTACCTTGCTTAAGTGCAATGGAAGATCATTCATGGTTATGGCATAGAAGACTAAGTCACTGTAACCTTAGAAACCTATGTAAACTCTCTAAGAAGAAACTAGTTAGGGATTTACCGGAGCTTAGATTTGATTCTTCTAAAGTTTGTGATCCTTGTCAATATGGAAAGTAACATAAATCTAGTTTTAAATCAGTCGGTGAAGTCTCAACAACTGATTCATTACAGTTAGTACACATGGATCTTTTTGTTCCAACACAAACTGGAATTATTGGAGGAAAATACTATGTGTTTGTTCTAGTTGATGATTACACTAGATTTACTTGGGTTTATTTTCTAGAAAATAAATCTGATGATTTTTCCTATTTCAAAAGTTTTAGAGCTCAAGTTAAAAATGAGAAAAACCTTCCATTTAAAACTATTCATAGTGATCATGGAGGAGAATTTCAAAATTCTGATTTTGAAACTTTTTGTAGTAAAAAAGGTATTACTCGCAATTTTTCAGCACCTAGAACTCCTAAACAAAATGGTGTAGTTGAGAGAAGAAATAGAATTCTTCAAGAGATAACTAAAACCATGTTGAGTGAATATTCTATAGCTAGACATTTCTGGGCTGAAGCCGTAAGTACTGCTTTCTATACTATAAATCAAATTTTGATTAGACCTTTTCTTAATAAAACCCCTTATGAGTTATGGAATGGTAGAACACCAAGACTATCCTACTTCAAGGTTTTTGGTTGCAAATTATTCATTTTGAATACTAAAGATAACTTACATAAATTCGCACCAAAATCTGATGAAGGAATTTTCTTAGGTTATTCCACAACATCTAAGGCTTATAAAGTTTTTAATAAAAACACTTGTACTGTTGAAGAAACAGTGCATGCAAAATTTGATGAGTCTGATCCTTTTGTTTTTAAAAAATCCCAGCATACATCCTCGGATGTGTTTTCAAAAACTGATTATCAACCTTTGATAGAAGAACCTTCTGATAAGGAAAATGTTCAAGAAGATACTTCTGAAATATTTACCCCAGAAGACTTTCTACCCTATGTTGATGAACAGGCTTTTCAAAACCCAAATCAGGTGTTTCTTAAAAATCATCCCAGTGATAGTATCATTGGTGATGTAAATCAACCTATAAGGACTAGAAGTTCCTTAAGAAATGAAGTAGAACATCTAGCATTTCTTTCCCAATTAGAACCTAAAATCACTGATGAAGCTTTAGGTGATGATGATTGGATCAAATCCATGCAAGATGAACTAAATGAATTCGAAAGGAATAAAGTCTGGACTTTGGTTGAAAGACCTAAGGAAACTTCTGTAATTGGAGTAAAATGGGTTTTCAGAAATAAATGTGATGAAAATGGAGTCATAGTAAGAAATAAAGCTAGACTTGTTGCTAAAGGCTATAATCATGAAGAGAGAATAGACTATGAAGAAACCTATGCTCCAGTAGCTAGACTTGAATCTATCTGTATTCTACTTTCCTTTGTAGCATTATTTAATTTTAAACTTTTTAAAATGGATGTGAAATGTACTTTTCTTAATGGTTATGTTCAAGAGGAAGTTTTTGTTGAACAAACTCCTGGATTTGAAGATACAAAACATCCTGATCATGTTTTTAGACTTACCAAAGCTCTGTATGGTCTTAAACAAGCCCCACGAGCATGGTATGATAGACTTACTGGATTTTTGCTTCAAAATAACTATGTTAAGGGAAATGCAGATCCAAACCTTTTTATAAAGAAAGAAAATAAAAATGTTTTTATTGTTCAAATTTATGTTGATCACATCTGTCACGACCCGCCTTCACCAAAAGGAGGGAAGAGTCAGCGGATTGCCAGGCCCTTCCTTCTTTAAGTTGAAGGAGAGATAATGACCCCCGAAACCCGCCTTCAATAGGTCCCGGAGTGGAGACTAGCACCAAGGGTATAGAAAATTTTCGCAAATGGAAGGCATTACCCTTTTTATTATTTAGGATCGGGAAAAAGGACAAGTCGACCTCCCAAAAAGGAAAAGAAACAAGTTTATATAAATGAACCCAAATAAAGTCCCCATGCATGTTTAAACAGTTTACAACAAGGTACAAGTACAAAAAAAACTCTCAAGTACAATACCAAAAGAAAACAAAGGTACGACAACAGCGACAACTCCAACTGTCCGACTAATAGGGTCCCGCGCAGCCCTGGTAGTCCTCCTGGAAACCTGAAAGTAAACGTAGGGTGAGCATACAAGTACACTCAGTAGGGAAAACCAAGACTCTCGTGCACAAGTGGGGGAACGTACTAAAGTCCCGTGAGAAAAGAGTGAACCAAACAACTAACAAGGCAAACTATCCATCCCAGGCCTCACCAAGGCTCACTCCCCAAATAACGCAAGTCAAGTAATATATATAATAAGAGCACATCGATGTTTGGGTACCCCGCGCCACTTCCCCACTGGTTATTGAGACATCCTACGCATCGGACCAATCCCGCCATTCTCACCGCAGTCCCACTGCCACACCCACCCGCACACACCTGGGCCACCACCACACGCAGTCCCACTGCCAAATCCCGCCCGCACACACCTGGGCCACAACCACACGCAGTCCCACTGCCAAATCCCGCCCGCACACACCTGGGCCTCAACTGTCACAAGTAACCATGCCTGCAAACACCTAGGCCAGAACAACCACCGCTACGCCCGAAGACACCTGGGCTAAAGGATCCACTGCCACGCCCGAAAACACCTGGGCCTCATCCCGAAGACACTTGGGAAACCACCTGCCGCACACACCTGGCCAACCACCACAACACCCTGCCCGATGGTTCTTGGGCTAATAATGGACTTCAGGCCATCACAGCCTGCCCGAAGGTACTTGGGCTATCCGGTAAAGGGAGCAGAAAAGGAGCTAATAACCAGCCACTAAGTATAGTGTTGGAAAAAACACCCTCCCCCCATAAATGGGGGTGTTCGGCACTAAGTGCTCAACTTGGGTGGGGCGCGAATAAGAAACACAAAGCTACAAGTATAGATATAGGTAACAAACACTCACCCAAAACTTAGGTTTTCCTAGCCAACCTACAGAACACAATACCACAGCGTCCGAGTCACGATTCACGACCCTTGCCCACAAAACCATTTGTCCCATTCTTGTTTCACGTTCAGTCAAAATGTTCAATTAATTTTAAGCACTACTGGGCAACTACCATAAGCATAACCAAGGAAAACGTCAAAGCATAGATCAACCAAAACACTCACACCCGGTTCTGCCAACAGAGGATCTCTCCCCAATTCGTGATAAAAACTCACAACCACTGAAACCATGCCAACAGGAGATCCCATCCCCCAAATTCACACAGCCACCGAGAGTATAAAAAGAACAGGGGATCCCATCCCCTCCCACATTTCCAGCAAACGGCCCGAAGGGAAAACAACCACTAACCACTACCAACACAAGTCAGGGATTTTCAGATTTAAACGATTTAACACACTCCATGATTTCAAAATCCGTGTGTTCTAACCGAGAGTTATCACAGAAGGGCCGGTCCTGGTGCTTTCAATTATTTAGCCGGATATACGTGGTTAACCGATTTCACAGCAGGAGTTCACAATTTCAGCAACCCATTTAAAACATCATGAGGGGATTCAAGTGCACACACACGACCACCAACGGCCTCACATTTCAGGAAACATAAACCAGTACAACAAAAGGGATGATCACAAGATAAAGCATAACAACGATCACAACCCCTTCCCCTTCTTCCTTTAGAACTTCGTTTATTATCTTCATTAGGGTTTGGTTCAACCAATTCCATAGGAACAAGGTAGCGCCCACCCCGCATGATACACAAAAGTGAGAGACGAGAGAAATTCCCTACTTGTTGATAGATGATCGACGTTTACGCCGGGGGTGCGGAACTTTACGGATAACGATGCGGCGGTCCCGATGCACCAGAAGAGCCACGATCGAAGAAGGGGGGAAACCACGGCCTAACCCTTAATTATAAGAGCTGGGGACGGTTGAGATGAAACACAAAACCACGGAAGACGAAGGAGTCGTGGGTTGACCACGTGGCTTGACTCATCATTAATGGCACTGGGTGGTTTTAACCGACCCATGAATTAATGAAGCATTTAATTAAAACCTTTGTGTGCGTTTCGGATTCCCAAGACATTTTTAACAAGGCAGAATAGGGTTTAAAACCCTATTTGTGAAAAAGGAACGTTACTGGAACAACTTGGCAAGGCCGGCCGACGTCGGCCGGTCTCACCGATCGGTCGCACCGATCGGTCTCACCGATCGGTCTCACCGATCGGTCTCACCGATCGGTCTCTCCGATCGGTGTCACCGATCGGTCTCACCGATCAGTCTCTCCGATCGGTCTCACCGATCGGTCTCTCCGACCGGTGTCACCGATCGGTCTCACCGATCGGTCTCACCGATCGGTACCCCGCAAGGAAACCGGATTTTTGGCAAAGGAAGGGACCAAGGGGGGTCTGGGTCATCACATCAGATACCTCTTAAACGATTCTCGTCCCCGAGAATCAAAACAAACCAGAAGGAAAGAGAGGATCCGAACAACCATCTTCGAAGATACCTCTTAGGAGTGGACCCCCCCTAATTGAAAACAATCCCTGTCAAGAACCAAGCAACATACCACGCAAAACCGCCCGGTCATGTGGATTTGGGGAGTTCCCCTCCCCCATGTCAAGATATTATCCTCTTTGGGCGGCACTGACTCGCCCGCACGGGTTTAATCGCATCCACCTTAATGCGTCCTGATTAGGGGTCGGGTTTTCCCTTCCCTTTAGCCGGGGCTTTCCACACATAACAGAGGAAAGGAACTAGCACATTTCATAGACAAAAAGGTCAAACGTTCTGTCACAACATGCACCAAAGGTTCAAAGCTCAGAACAACTCGGGGTATTGGGCACGCATCTGTGCTTCCCTCTCCCACATGCTCTCTTCGAGGCCGCCATGTCTCCACAACACACGAACCAGGCCGACGGTTCGTCCACGGAGCACTTTCTCCTTGTGATCCTCGATTCTGAATGGCCGTTCCTCGAAGGTCGCGTCTCCTCCCACATCTAGCTCTCCCCAGTTGATGACATGAGAGTCATCATGTAAGTACTGACGAAGCTGGGAGACATGGAAGACGTCATGGACCCTCTCCAACTGAGGTGGTAGGGCCAGCTGATATGCTACCTCGACAACTCGCCTCAGCACCTCGAAAGGTCCGATGAACCTAGGGGAGAGCTTACTCCCCTTTCCGAACCTCCGCTGCCCCCGTCGAGGGGAAACCTTCAAAAACACATGATCTCCCACCTCGAACTTCAGGGGCCTCCTCCGACGATCAGCATAAGATTTCTGCCGATCCTGAGCTGCTTTCATCCTCTCCCGCACTAGCTGGACTTTCTCCGTGGTGCTCTGCACTACTTCTGGTCCAAGAGTACCAGTCTCACCAACCTCTTCCCAGCATAAGGGTGAACGACATGGTCTTCCATACAAAGCCTCAAAAGGAGCCATGCCAATAGTAGAGTGAAAACTGTTGTTGTAGGCAAACTCTACTAAAGGCAAGTGTCGTACCCATGATCCTCCGAAATCCAGAACACATGCTCGCAGCATGTCCTCCAAGGTCTGGATAGTCCGCTCTGTCTGCCCATCAGTCTGAGGGTGAAAAGCAGTGCTAAGGCGTAGTTGGGTGCCAAAAACATGCTGTAACCCCTTCCAGACTCGTGAGGTAAATCGAGTGTCCCGATCTGAGACGATCGTTTTCGGAACTCCATGCAAACGCACCACCTCATCCACGTACCTCTGTGCTAAGGTACTCACGGGTCCTGACTCCTTGATAGCCAAGAAGTGAGCAGATTTTGTCAATCGATCCACCACTACCCAGATAGCATCATGCCCGCCCTGATCTCTGGGTAGTCCCGTGACGAAGTCCATCGAGACGTCGTCCCACTTCCACTCGGGGACATCTAGAGGATGCAACAGACCACCAGGAACACGGTGTTCAGCCTTCACCTACTGACACACCAGGCATTTAGCCACGAACTCTGCCACTGCCCATTTCACCTCGGGCCACCAAAACTGTCCCCTCAGGCCTTGGTACATTTTCGAAACACCCGGATGTACTGCCAAGGCTGAGCTATGGAACTCACGAAGGACTTCATCACGCATCACCTCTGGAACAAACAACCTCTGATGAAAGAGCATCCGACGTCGGCTGTCCTCCGACCATCCTTCCGGGGCGTTCCCCTGATCGATATGATCCCGCAACACTTCCACCTCAAGATCTCCCCACTGAGACTCTTCCACTTGCTGCAACAAAGAGGACTGTACCGTCATCTGAAACAAACAGCCTCTAGTACCTTCCACCCTTGCATCCAAGTGTAAGGCAGCCAACTCCCCCATCGCCTTCCAAGCATTAGCAGATTCCCGAACCACCTCCTGATGCGGCTTCCTGCTCAGGGCATCAGCCACAACGTTTCCCTTACCTTCAGTGTATGAGATCTCAAAGTCGTAGTCCTGGAGAAACTCGACCCACCTCCGCTGTCGCAAGTTCAAGTCACGCTGGGAGAAGATATAGCGCAAGCTTTTGTGATCGGTGAAGACCACAAAGCGCTCCCCAAAGAGGTAATGTCGCCACAGCTTTAATGCGAACACTACCGCTGCAAGCTCCAGGTCATGGGTGGCATAGTTCCGCTCATGGGGGCGTAGCTGCCTGGACCCGTAAGAGATCACCCCTTGTCGCTGCATCAATACGCACCCCAGGCCCTGTCCCGAAGCATCACAAAATACCTCATAGGCCATCCCTTCTTCTGGAAATCTCAACACTGGGGCACTAACCAGTTTTTCTTTTAGGTAGTTGAAGGACGACTCACACTGCTCGCTCCACATGAAAACCTGGTCCTTCTTGGTCAAAGCCGTCAAAGGGGCTGCTACCCGGGAGAAGTTGGGTACGAATCTCCGGTAGTAGCCCGCCAGTCCGAGGAAACTCCGAACTTCCGCCACATTCTTGGGTGCTGCCCAAGAAACAATTGCCTCAACCTTTGATGGGTCGACTGCTACTCCCTGCTCAGACACTACATGTCCGAGGAAGTGCACTTCTCGTGCCCAGAACTTTCACTTTGACAACTTCCCATAGAGCTGGTTCTGTCGGAGGACCTCCAAAACCGTCCTCAGGTGCTCTGCATGGTCCTCTTCTGACTTTGAATAGATCAGGATATCGTCGATGAACACCACCACAAACCGATCCAGGTACTCCCGAAAGATGGAGTTCATAAGCCCCATGAACACGACCGGGGTGTTCGTAACACCAAAGGGCATGACCACGAACTCGAAGTGCCCATACCTGCACCTGAACGCCGTCTTCGGGATGTCGCTATCCTTCACCCTCAGCTGGTGGTACCCGGATCGCAGGTCGATCTTCGAGAACCATCCTGCCCCCTTCAACTGGTCGAAAAGATCATCTATCCTCGGAAGAGGGTAGCGGTTCTTGATCGTTACCTGATTCAGCCTCCTGTAATCGATGCACAACCTGAGGCCACCATCTGCCTTCTTTGCGAACAAGACTGGGGCACCCCACGGTGATGCACTTGGACGAACATAACCCCTCTTCATCAGATCGTCAATCTGTATCCGCAACTCCCGTAGCTCCGAAGGTGCCATCCGGTAAGGAGCCATCGAGATTGGTCGAGAGCCGGGCTGCAGGTCTATCCCAAATTCGATGTCACGTCGAGGGGGTAGAGTCGTCACCTCCTCAAGAAAGACGTCCATAAATTCACGAACGATCTCTGGTACTTCCACCATTTCCTCGTCTGTTGATTCTATCGTTAGTTCAGTCAATAAGGAGAGGAGAGGTTCCTCCCTCCTGTTTCCCTTCGGACAGCTCCGCTCGCCGGTGAAAGTAACACGCTGGTCGTCCAAACCAGAGAACACCACCCTCCCTTGGGAACAGTCGATGACGGCGCACACAGAAAATAGCCAGTCGATGCCTAGGATGACATCGTACGGCCGAATCTGTAGCAGAAGGAGATCCTTAACCGACTGATGTGGCCCCAACATCAGTCTACATCCCCGACAAACGAACAGCAAGTCGGTCTGACCTCCAACTGGTGTGCTCAACACCAGGGGCACTGGAAGTCTCTCGGCATCTAGACCCAAGGCGCGGGCTAGACTGGGTGCAACAAAGGAGTGCGAAGCTCCGGTATCGAACAAAGCATAAGCAAGAGTGCTAAATACACTGATCGTACCTCGAACAACCTCTGGCCCTGCTGGAACTGTTGCTTCTGCAGCGTGTAACTGTCCACGCCCAGCTCCCCTGCCCCTCAGCTGTCGGCCACCTCCCCGACCACGCCCTGGTCGAGGTCCCTGGGGAGCGCCCTGAGGTCGGCCTCCCCCTCCTATGTCTGTCTGCGGAGGATCGGGAGCTCGCTGTCCCTGCTGCTGCTGCTGGAAGGGTCTGGCTGGGAACTGCTGCTGCGGCGGACGCTGGGGATGACTGCCACTGCTGTACTGCACCCGATCGGGGCACTGACTCCGAAGATGTCCAGGGCTCCCGAAGATGAAGCACCGTGGTCCCGAGCCTGAAGGAAAAGAACGTGGGCCAGGGGATCGAAACTGAAACTGCTGCGGCCTGCTCCCTGCGGGTCGGAACCTGGAGGGTCCCGATGCCGGAGGCCTGGTGCTGACGGCCTTCCCCTTCGATGGTCCCAGCTGGATCCCTTCTCGTGACAGTCCGCCTAGAGCGTGCATCCTTTCCACCACTTCGGCCTTCTTCTGAACCTCTAAGTATGTCGGAAGGGTAAAGGGGGTAACAGCATACTGGAGGGAGGGTCGGAGCGCCTCCTCCAAACGTCTTGCCCGAGACTCCTCATCGGGAAAGAGGTCCGGAGCAAAACGCAGGAGGTCCTTGAACTTGATTCCAAGTTCCCTCACGGACATGCTCCCCTGCTGGAGGGAGAGTAGCTCCTGCCTCTTCTCCGCCTTCATTGTCGAGGAGAGGAACTCCGCCCGGAACTCCCTCTCGAAGTCCGCCCAAGCAACCTCAGACTCCTTCCTACTCCCCAGGTGAAGCATCCACCACTGACGTGCCGCTCCTCGCATCTGGCTAACAGCCAGAGGAACCCAGTACTCCGTCGGGGCCCGAATCAGGCCGAAGGCTATGACTAGCTCCTCCAGCCAGCCTTCCGTCTTCATGTCGGAGGTGCTGCCCTCATATTTCTCGAGGGCCTGTTGCTGAAAGGCTCGAAGAGTCTTCTGCCACTGGTCGTCCTCTTCCTCCCGATCAGCTCTCTGCCGATTGGCCAAAGTAGTCTCAGGAGTCTCGATCGCCTGTACCACACGTGGTCGCCTTCCAGGTGCCATAACTGCAAGGTAAACAAGGAATGCCTAAGCCCAGTAGTGCAAAGAAAACCGTTCTCAAAACTTATTAAGATTTAATTTATTCTCAATTTCCCAAGACATCCCAGAAACACAAAAACACAAGTCATTTATGATGCATGTACCTTTCCTAGGGTCTCTACCCTGCAATCAGTGTGGCCTCACTTGGTCGTTCGGTAGGTCCAGAGTCCTTGCATCGGATCACGGGGGGCCCTAAAATCCCGTGTCCTAGCCGGTCCTCCCTGGCCTAATTCACGCACCAAGGTCACCCAACGTTGTTGCCTTACCATCCCATGCAATCCTTACTGTGCCTAACTCCAGACTCCGTCCTATCTCTCAACCTCAGCTCTGATACCATTCTGTCACGACCCGCCTTCACCAAAAGGAGGGAAGAGTCAGCGGATTTCCAGGCCCTTCCTTCTTTAAGTTGAAGGAGAGATAATGACCCCCGAAACCCGCCTTCAATAGGTCCCGGAGTGGCGACTAGCACCAAGGGTATAGAAAATTTTCGCAAATGGAAGGCATTACCCTTTTTATTATTTAGGATAGGGAAAAAGGACAAGTCGACCTCCCAAAAAGGAAAAGAAACAAGTTTATATAAATGAACCCAAATAAAGTCCCCATGCATGTTTAAACAGTTTACAACAAGGTACAAGTACAAAAAAAACTCTCAAGTACAATACCAAAAGAAAACAAAGGTACGACAACAGCGACAACTCCAACTGTCCGACTAATAGGGTCCCGCGCAGCCCTGGTAGTCCTCCTGGAAACCTGAAAGTAAACGTAGGGTGAGCATACAAGTACACTCAGTAGGGAAAACCAAGACTCTCGTGCACAAGTGGGGGAACGTACTAAAGTCCCGTGAGAAAAGAGTGAACCAAACAACTAACAAGGCAAACTATCCATCCCAGGCCTCACCAAGGCTCACTCCCCAAATAACGAAAGTCAAGTAATATATATAATAAGAGCACATCGATGTTTGGGTACCCCGCGCCACTTCCCCACTGGTTATTGAGACATCCTACGCATCGGACCAATCCCGCCATTCTCACCGCAGTCCCACTGCCACACACGCCCGCACACACCTGGGCCACCACCACACGCAGTCCCACTGCCAAATCCCGCCCGCACACACCTGGGCCACAACCACACGCAGTCCCACTGCCAAATCCCGCCCGCACACACCTGGGCCTCAACTGTCACAAGTAACCATGCCTGCAAACACCTAGGCCAGAACAACCACCGCTACGCCCGAAGACACCTGGGCTAAAGGATCCACTGCCACGCCCGAAAACACCTGGGCCTCATCCCGAAGACACTTGGGAAACCACCTGCCGCACACACCTGGCCAACCACCACAACACCCTGCCCGATGGTTCTTGGGCTAATAATGGACTTCAGGCCATCACAGCCTGCCCGAAGGTACTTGGGCTATCCGGGAAAGGGAGCAGAAAAGGAGCTAATAACCAGCCACTAAGTATAGTGTTGGGAAAAACACCCTCCCCCCATAAATGGGGGTGTTCGGCACTAAGTGCTCAACTTGGGTGGGGCGCGAATAAGAAACACAAAGCTACAAGTATAGATATAGGTAACAAACACTCACCCAAAACTTAGGTTTTCCTAGCCAACCTACAGAACACAATACCACAGCGTCCGAGTCACGATTCACGACCCTTGCCCACAAAACCATTTGTCCCATTCTTGTTTCACGTTCAGTCAAAATGTTCAATTAATTTTAAGCACTACTGGGCAACTACCATAAGCATAACCAAGGAAAACGTCAAAGCATAGATCAACCAAAACACTCACACTCGGTTCTGCCAACAGAGGATCTCTCCCCAATTCGTGATAAAAACTCACAACCACTGAAACCATGCCAACAGGAGATCCCATCCCCCAAATTCACACAGCCACCGAGAGTATAAAAAGAACAGGGGATCCCATCCCCTCCCACATTTCCAGCAAACGGCCCGAAGGGAAAACAACCACTAACCACTACCAACACAAGTCAGGGATTTTCAGATTTAAACGATTTAACACACTCCATGATTTCAAAATCCGTGTGTTCTAACCGGGAGTTATCACAGAAGGGCCGGTCCTGGTGCTTTCAATTATTTAGCCGGATATACGTGGTTAACCGATTTCACAGCAGGAGTTCACAATTTCAGCAACCCATTTAAAACATCATGAGGGGATTCAAGTGCACACACACGACCACCAACGACCTCACTTTTCAGGAAACATAAACCAGTACAACAAAAGGGATGATCGCAAGATAAAGCATAACAACGATCACAACCCCTTCCCCTTCTTCCTTTAGAACTTCGTTTATTATCTTCATTAGGGTTTGGTTCAACCAATTCCATAGGAACAAGGTAGCTCCCACCCCGCATGATACACAAAAGTGAGAGACGAGAGAAATTCCCTACTTGTTGATAGATGATCGACGTTTAGGCCGGGGGCGCGGAACTTTACGGATAACGATGCGGCGGTCCCGATGCACCAGAAGAGCCACGATCGAAGAAGGGGGGAAACCACGGCCTAACCCTTAATTATAAGAGCTGGGGACGGTTGAGATGAAACACAAAACCACGGAAGACGAAGGAGTCGTGGGTTGACCACATGGCTTGACTCATCATTAATGGCACTGGGTGGTTTTAACCGACCCATGAATTAATGAAGCATTTAATTAAAACCTTTGTGCGCGTTTCGGATTCCCAAGACATTTTTAACAAGGCAGAATAGGGTTTAAAACCCTATTTGCGAAAAAGGAACGTTACTGGAACAACTTGGCAAGGCCGGCCGACGTCGGCCGGTCTCACCGATCAGTCTCACCGATCGGTCTCACCGATCGGTCTCTCCGATCGGTGTCACCGATCGGTCTCACCGATCGGTCTCACCAATCGGTACCCCGCAAGGAAACCGGATTTTTGGCAAAGGAAGGGACCAAGGGGGGTCTGGGTCATCACAACATCATATTTGGTTCAACTCAGCAATCTTTAACCGATTCTTTTGCAAGTTTAATGAAATATGAGTTTGAAATGAGTATGATGGGCGAGTTAACTTTTTTCCTTGGTTTTAAAATTTCTCAAAAACCATAAGGAACCTATATATCTCAACATAAGTATATTAAAGATCTTCTCAAAAAGTATGGCTATGACAACACTAAGAGTATAAGTACTCCCATTGGTACCTCAAACTCTTTAGATCTTGATGAAGCTGGGAAACCAGTAGATCAAACATCTTTTAGAGGTATGATAAGAAGTTTACATTACTTAACAGCTAGTCGACCAGACTTAATGTTTTTAGTATTCTTATGTGCAAGATATAAATCCAATCCTAAGGAATCTCACTTAAAGGTAGTAAAAATAATTTTTCGCTACCTTAAGGGAACCATGGATTTAGGATTATTTTATACTTATGGAAATGATTTTGTTCTAAAAAGCTTTTCTGATGCTGACTTTGGTGGATGTAGAATGGATAGAAAGAGTTCATCCGGAACTTGTAATTTCCTAGGAGATTCGTTAGTTTCTTGGTCTTGCAAGAAGAAACATTCTGTAGCACTTTCCACTACTGAATCTGAATATGTAGCAGCTGGAAGTTGTTGTACTCAAGTGTTGTGGATGCAACACACACTCACAGATTATGGCTTGAGTTTTACTAAAACTCAAATTTTGTGTGATAACACAAGTTCCATTGCCCTTAGTAAGAACCCTGCACATCACTCTCATGCAAAACACATAGATATTAGGCATCACTTTCTTAGGGATCACACACAAAAAAGAGATATTATTCTTCAGTTTATCGGAATGCAAGATCAACTTACTGATATTTTCACAAAATCTTTTCCTTCTGATAGATTTGAATACATTAAACAGAAGTTAGGAATGATAACCGTAAGGTAATATTTCTTAATTAACTTTCTGTTGAAAAAGTATCCTTACAGTAATAAACTCTTTTATAGGGGGAGTACATTTGATTGTGAAAGTAATAAATTTTTTCAAAGTTAGTTTTTCAAACTTTTCAGAACTAAATTTCCTGAATTGAATTTTTGGAACTAAAATTTATAGAATGGATATGTTCGTATAGAAGACTTCTGGAATAAAAAAAACTTCGTATTGAACACTTCCGGAATGGGAAATTTTGTACTGGTATTTCCATAACGCGATTTTCATACCAAGTCTTTCATAATGAGTTTTTCATATTCAATTTTTTTTTTAAAAAAAATCGTACTAGAATTCTTATAATGTTTTTCATACTGAGTTTTCTGTACTGATTTTTTTTTGTAGTGAGTTTTGCGTTTTTTTTTCATAGTTAATTTTTCTTCAAATATTACCCATTACGAATAATCCTCCTAAGCCAATCAGAAAGGTATGATTTCCTTACTCAAGTTTTCGTAGTCATACTTTACTTGCTGGAATTTTCTTATATTTTGTTTTCGGATTATAATTTTCTTAAATCTTTGTTTTTAATAAAACCTCAAAAGATCGGATTCAAGTTTTCATGAGAATTGGTTTTCAACCGTCAGATCTGATCTCAGCTTGTCACAACCGTTCGATCAACCGTGGAAGTTGAACCGCTTTCTCGTTGCCTATATAAAGGGGACCCCAAATGGTTGTCCCACATCAGTTTTCAAGCTCCAGCGTCCCGAAGATCTGCCTCTCCATTTTAAAGCTGTTCTGAACTTCAGATTTCTCTGTTCCGAACTTCTCAGAGGTCTTCAGATCCGAATGTCTGTGGAAGTAGCTTCTCAATACATGTCTTCCTCTAAGCCAATTTCAAAGTGGTTAGTATATATAGAAAGGCTGGTTCATCCTGATTTCTTCAACAAGTATGACTCTCTTATATCCAAGAATATTAAGCTTAATGGATGGGAAGATGTTGTTGTGTCGAAACTTGGGAATCAAGATGAAGTCTATTCAGATTTTCTTATAGAGTTTTATGAGACACTCTCCTTTCTTAAGGAAGATGAAAGAGAAAAGTTGTCTTTTAAGTCTTACGGTAAGACTTATAAGCTTTCATATGACAAGGCAGCTAGCTTGGTAGGCCTGAGTAATGAAGGAGAATATGAATTCATATCTCATGTGTTTCCGGATTCAAAGGGTAGCTTCGACAAGGAAAAAGCATTAGAAACTCTCGGACTGGCAGATGACAAGGCTCCGAAGATTGCTAGTTTATCTACAAATTTTCGAATTCTAGAATTATGGGTACAAGGCCGTATCATACCGAGAAAGGGTGACAAAGATAGTTTGAAGAAGAGTGAGATCTACATCCTAGATTTTCTGATAAATCTAAGGAAGTTTAACCTGATGAAGCACATTCTCATTACTCTTGATAATGTTAAGAAAGGGAATCTGAGAGCTCAGATTATAATGTATCCAGCAATCCTCTCAAAGTTGATAGTTCGGTGCCTTGAGTCTTTCAAGGAGGCTTGAAATTCTATGCCAAGAGTTTGCAAGATTATGTTGGTGAGTGATGGCACTCTCAAAAGGATGGATGTAGCCTTTGACAAGAAGACTGGTCAGTTTATTGATTTACCTGCTCAAGAAGAAGCAGTTCTGAAAGTTGCTGATCCGGAATCCTCTAAGCCAGTAAGGAAGATAAATTTGAAAGAATTTGAAGTTCAAGTATAGAATCCCAAGTCTGAGGAAGTTCATTACACACCTCCAAAACCAAAGAAGAAGAAAGCTTACCCAGATGAGGTAGTTGCTAAATGGAGGGAGATCAAAGAAAAAAGAGTGCAAGGGGAGCCTCAGTTTGGCTTGGATCCTGCGGTGGATAAGGCCTTGAAGGAAAGAACTGCGGAAGATCTAGAAAAACAAGTCAAAGAAAAGAAGCTTAAGAAGAATTTGTCTGAAGCAGAGGTTGCTCAGGAATTGTTGAAGTTCAATGAGATAGTTTCAACAAATATTCCTGTTCTGAGATCCTTTTCCTTGGACTCTCTTCCTGAGACTCCAGGAAGAAATTTCCTCGCTCCAGAAGAAGCTGTTGCTAAGACTGCTGAGGAAGTAGAGCAAATTGAACGAGTGGAAGAGGAAGAAGCTGTATCTGAAGGCAATGGTGAAACTGGAGATGTTTTGAAACAAGTAGATGATTATAAGGGGAAACCTTCGAAACATTTGTCACTCTAAACTTCAGAAGCCGAATCTTCAAAGTTAGCCACTCCTGGAAATGATGAGCAGCAAGGAGAAGAAGAAGTAGCTTATCATGCAAAAGAAGAACAACTTCTACATGATGTTGCTCAAATGGAGAACGTAGAGGATGTAGCTCAAAAAGTTTCTGATGATGAAGACAATATTATTCAAGTGACTGATAGTGAAAAAAGAACTCCGGAACAGGATTCTATTCCGAAAAGAGACAAGGGAAATAAAATTCTTGCTGATACTCCAAGCTCAGTAGTGGTGAAGAGAAAGGAAGTTGGTAGTTCTTCAAACAAAAAGCTTGACCAAGTTGAAGAATAAAATTCTCCAAGCAGAGTCTCGGATTAGGAGTCATCTTCATTGGGGCATGACTTTGTTGTTCAGTCTTTAAAGAAGTTGGTAGGTTCTATTCCGACCTTCTCAAGCATTGATTCAAGATGTCAGATGCTCCAACATGCTTTGAATTAGAAAACAGACTCTGTATCTATGGTTATGGATAAGTGTGTTGAGATAGAAGCTCAATTAAAATCTTTCTTTGTCGACTATGAAGCCCACAAAATATCTTTCAAGAGGATGACCAGTTGGTCGAGGAAGACTGTAGAAGAAATGAGGCTCTTTGATGAATTTCAAGATAATGTGAAGGATAATTTTGAGACTGAGGACAGGAAGATAAATGAGCTAACTTCTTCCTTTGAAGAGAAATTGACAAATGAAATGAATTTTCGGATTCAAGAAGTTAGAGATCTGAATGGGAAGCTAAATTTTGTTTCTCAAAATTGGAAGTATGAAAGGGATCATCGGATTGAGTTTGAAGAAAAGTTGAAGGCTCAAGAAGAAAAGCTTAAAGCTCAGGAAGAAAAGCTTCAAGACCAGGAAGAAAAGATTGAAGCCCAAAGTGAAAGAATTGTTGTGTTAGAGAAGTAAGCTGAAGAAGATCATAAAGACTTAAAGAAGATAAAGACTATTCTAAAGGGTCTCATGGCGAAGGAAAAAGATCCAAAATAGACAGATCTGATCTTTTGTTGTATCTAAACTTCTTTTTTGTTGAGCTTTCAAACTTAATGAAATTTGTGCTTGCTCATTTCTTTTGTTGTTGCTACTAATTTTTCAGGTACTTTGTTATATTTTTCATTCCCTTGAATTCTTTTTGAAAATCACAAAGGGGGAGAAGGAAAAGAACCCTAATAAAGGGAAAAAGAATTGTAACAAAAGGTGAGAAAGAAAACCAACTCTAATAGAGTTTATCTAAGGGGGATTTTCTCATTAAAGAAGACATTCTTATTCGTAATGAAATGTCATTCCGGAAATCTAGAATACGATCCTTAGAGTTTCAAAGCCTAAGGGGGAGTTAGTCGTATTCATCAATATCCTTAAATAAAAGGGAGATAAGCCTTAATGTTTTTCTTTCTTCTTAGAATTTCTTTTTCGTAGGGATGTTTGTGATTTCCAAAAAGGGGGAGATTGTTGAGTCAATAAGGTTTTCCTTATGACTTTTCCATTCATTCTTGTTTTTAAAATCACAAACACCTTTTTTTAAGAAAATCGCTTTTATAATGAAAATTGCTTTTATAAGGAAAATCGCTTTTGTAAGAAAAATTATCCTTATCATATTTTCATCCATATTTTTCTTAAGTATAATATTCGGATTCATTTCTATATTCTCGGAATTATTTGAAACTTTGATATGCAGTATTCTGTTTTAGGATACGAATTCTGGTTGAGAACTATAATAAAGTTTCACTCCAAATTCCAGATGAGAACTGTAATAAAGTTTCATTCCAAATTCCGAATACGAACTATGATTAAGTTCTACTCTGAATTCAGGACACGAATCCTTATGAAGTTCGACATCGAATTCTCATTACAAATTCTGATGACGAATTCTCATTACGAATTCTGATGATGAATTCTCATTCCGAATACTCATTCCGAATTCACCTATTAAACAGAATCCGGTCATCTTTATTTTATACACTCCAATTTTATTTAGACTCCGAAAATTATTTTTGTTGTTAGACTCAGAACATTCATTTTTCTTACACTTTTATAATTTGTCTAAACTTTGATATTTTTGTTACACTCCGAACTTTCACTCTGAACTTTTCCATTAGACTTAAAATGATGTCGTACATTCTGTTAAACTTGTTTTATCATAAAATGATTTCGTCTATTCTGTTATGAACTAACCGTTGTTTAAGTTACATGTGTACAGGTCCCTCCGATTTTTAAGGAAAATATGACTGTTGGAAAGGAGGTCGACCGAACCTATAAATAGGAGCTCATTTGGAAAAGATCGTAAGAAAAAAATGCTAACTGATGGATAACTTCTTCAACATTATGTATACATGCTGTTGAAGTGATTTATAGAGATAGAGGCTCTTATTAACTCTCAATTCTTCGTGCGACTCCAAATGTTGGTGATTACATTCGAGGACTTCCGGGGATAGGAAGACAGAGGTTTCCAACACCTTGAAGTTGAGGGCTTCCTTGTTGAGGAAGACAGAGGTGGCCAACTACCTTGAAGTTGAGGGATTGTGGGGATAGAAAGACAGAGACTCCGATCTTCGTATCGAGGGCTTACCCTGGTGTAGGTAAGACATACTTGCTTTAAAGTATAAATCAAGGGACCTTTATCCAAGGTTTTTGGATACCCTTATCTTTGGGTTAAAAGACTTATATCTTGTTACTTGTAGTTTTACTACTTGATTGTTTCCGATGCATTTTGTATTATAAGGAAAGTATAACTTTCTTATACTTCCTTACTTGTACTCTGTTCCATTTAGATTCTATACACTTTAAGGTAGAATCTCATATTGTAATCTTTTGTTAAGTTTTGAATTCTGGAACCATATTTCCAGAACCTGCTTTTGGAATCTCTTTCCAAGTTTTCATTTGGTATTAGAGGTGTTGTGAATTTGCTTAGTTTAAACTTTTTTTAAACTTAGCCCTTTGTTTTGCTTAAGGAAACCATAGTTATTCGTAACAAACTTTAAAGGTTCCAAAGGAATTTTTAAAGTATACAATTCACCCCCCCCCCCCCTCTTGTATTTTGAGCATCTACATCATTATTTCGATCCTACAATATCAACATATACATACATGCATGCATATATATATATATATATATATTAATGTAATTATTTATAAATATATTGAAGTATATGCATAATCTTATATACATGCATGCACATACACACACACACACACATATATAAATGTATACAAACACATATATAAAAACATACATACGTATAAATATAATTACCCATATGCATGCATGCATGCATGAAGGTACCATATCTCAATGGAGATTTCTCTAACGAATCTCTCATTGGAGATTTTCTTATGAATCTTTCATATTACATTAATATATATAAATGCATTCGTATATGTACATACTTGTTTTTATATATAAATATGATTCTATGTATGTATGTATGTATGTATGTATGTATGTATGTATAATAATATTTAGATGTATATATGTACATGTATTAAAATATACTGACAAATATTTAAATTTGTATATGCATGTATATATACATATGTATGCATGCAGGCATGTACTTATATCTGTAAATAATTACATTAATTATATTTTCATATAATTTCCATAATATATATTTATGTACTTATATTAATATAAATTTATATATGTATGTACGTATGTACTTTTACTCAATGAAATGTATTTAACTATGTATGTATATAGCTATATTAATATGTATATATAGACGTATGTATGAGTTTATATATAAATATATTAATATGTATGTATGTGTGTATGTATGCGTATACATATGTCTATTGGTTTTTATACATGTGCATGATCAATAACGTTTATAGGTATATACAAATATAAGTATTTACAATAATATTTTAATACATGTCCCTACCCACATCTAAATATTATTATATGTACATATATACACATATATAAACATGTATACATATAAATATTTTAGTATCATTATTTAAAATTATACAACTATATTAATATATGCAAATATAAATATTTAGAAGTGTATTTTAAAGTGTATTTGTACAAACATGAACAAATCTATATTAATATAAGTACATAAATGCATATTATTGCAGTTATATGAAAATATAATTAATCTAATTACTTACTAATATAAGTGCATGCATGCACACACGCAGGTATATACAACAACAAATATTTGTAGGTATATTTTAATGCATGTACACATATGCATCTAAATATAATCATACATACATACATGCATATACATACAATCATACATACATGTAAATATCAGTATATACATATATGAATGCATGCGTACATCTTAATGAAATTATTTACAAATATATATAAGTATATGAATAATCTTATATACATTCATACGCGCGCGCACACACACACACACATATATATAAGTGTATACAAACTCATGCATAGAAACATACATACATATAAATATAAGTACCCACATGCATGAAAATATATTAATGCGATTACTTACAAATTTAATATATAAATATAAGAATGTGCAAATCACCTAGAGGAGATTTCTCGGTGCTTATTGGCATTAGGAATATCCCAGTGCGGATTTCCCAGTGCACGTGGGCACTGTGAATCTCCCATGGGAGATTTCCCTGTGCCTATTTGTAGTTTGAATCTCTCATGGGAGATTTCACATACATAAAAACGTAGATACATATAAATACAAGTACCCACATGCATGAAAATATATTAATTCAATTATTTAAAATTTAATATTTAAATATAAGAATGTCCAAATCTCCCAGTGGAGATTTCCCAGTGCAGATAGGCACTGGGAATCTCCCAGTAGAGATTTTCCAGTGTAGATGGGCACTGTGAATCTCCCATGGGAGATTTCTCGGTACATATTTGTAGTCACTACTAAAGATAATTATTTTATCAGCACTATAAAATGATTTTAACAGTGTTAGAAAAGTGTTGTTAATCTCAGTAAAGATAAAGGAGGGTCCCCTTTGACAGCATTGATAAAGACCCCCCTTTATCAGTGCTATTTTAGCGCAGTTAAATGGCGTTTTTATCAGCACTATTTTTAGCACTTATAAAGGGATCTTTTATCAACGTTTGAAATAGAGATGATAAAGTGGGACTTTATCAACACTCTAAATAGTGCTGATAAAGAGAGCCTTTATCATCACTCGAAATAACACTGATAAAGACCTTGCTGCCTATGATGTGTTGTTTATATAACAGTAGACCCACCAGCAGCACCTGCACATATAAACAACACACCCACCAATAGAACCTGCACAACACACACACACCACCTACACAAAACTGCACATGCACAACGTACATAAGAATAAAACATCACACACAATGGTTTTATAAACAATGCTATATATATTTCAAACAATGTTTTATACAATTACATTTACAATTATCCAACAAACATCTAAAAACATTAATGTTTCATCCTTTGACATCTGTGACCCCCTCTAAAAAATGTCCTCCTATGATATTAATTTCCGAATAAATCATCCAAACTCAAGAGAAAGGTTCCACCTATATAAAAAAACAAATATTATAATAGTAATACTATAAATAAATAAATTAAATATTATTATGAAAGAATAAATTAATAAAATGTCAATTTTTAATAAAAAAGACACATTTGGAGTTATATAGGTCACACTGTGCATCGTATTGAAATGGAGTTGATTCCTACATGTCACAAATGAGTTATGGATCATTTTCCTAAAATATCAAAATAATCTAAATGGGGTTTCTCGGTTTTGAGTATGTCCCATGTTTTTTTACTAAAATTAATATCTAATTTAAATGAAATATTTGGATTTATACCGGTCACATCGTTCATCAGATTTAGGTTTGGTTGATTCCTACATGTCAAAAATGACTTATAGATTGTTGTTTTGAAGTATCAAAACAATCTGAATGGGTTTACTCAGTTTTTCATACGACAATTGTGTTTTTTTACTAAAATATTATTTCAAATCGAAAACACCCATTTTCAGTCATACCGGTCACATCGTGCATTGGTTTGAGGTTAAACTTCTTCATACACATCATAAAGGACTTACACTCTCCTAAATTATGAATACAATCAGAGGGTGTTTGCTGGGTTTTTAGTGAGTGAAATGTTTTGAGCTAAAATGTCAATTTTAAATCGATAAGATACACTTTTAGTCATACTGTTCACACTATGTGTTGAATTGAGGAGTGGTTGATTCCTACACATCACAAATGACTTATGGATCATTGTATTAATGTATCAAAACAATCCGAATTTTTATGCTTAGTTTTCAGTATGTTACTTGTTCTTTTTTACTTAAATTAATGTCAATTTTAAATAAAAACACATTTGGATTTATACCAGTCACATCATTTGTCAGATTTAAGTGTGGTTTATTTCTACACATCACAAATGACTCATGGTTTGTTGTTCTAATGTATCAAAAAAATACAAATGCGTTTTCTCAGTTTTTAGTATGCCAGTTGTGTTTTTTTACTAAAATGTCATTTCAAATTGGAAAAATGATTTTTGAGTCATATCGGTCACATCGTGCATCTATTTGATGTGAAACTACTTCATACATTTCATAAAGCACTTAAGAATCACTGTCCTAAATTATAAAGACAATTAGAAATTGTTTGGTTGGTTTTTAGTGAGTGGCGTGTTTTGAGCTAAAATGTAAATTTTAAACTGATAACAGACACTTTTAGTCATAACGGTCACACTGTGCATCAAATTGAGGTGTGGTTGATTCCCTCATGTTAAAAATGACTTATGGATCATTTTCCTAAAGTATAAAAAAAAATCCGAATGCATTTTCTCAGTTTTCGTTATGTGAGTTGTTCTTTTTACCTAAATTATTGTCAATTTTAAATAAAAAGACACATTTGGATTTATATCGGTCACATAATGCATTGTATTGAGGTGGGATCAGTTCATATATATCACAAATGACTCATGGATCATTTTCCTAAATTATCAAAACAATCTGAATGCGTTTGCTCGAATTTCAGTATGACAATTGTGTTTTTTTACTAAAATTAATGTCAATTTTAAATAAAAAGATACACTTTGAGTCTTACTGGCTACATCGTGCGTCATATTGAGGTGCAGTTGATTACACATCACAAATGACTTATAGATCATTGCCCTAAAGTATCAAAACAATCCAAATGTGTTTGCTCAGTTTTTAGTATGTTAGTTGTGTTTTTTCACTAAAATATCATTTCAAACTCGAAACACACATTTTGAGTAATAACAGTCGCATCATGTGTCAGTTTGACATGAGACTATATCATACACGTCACAAAGAACTTATTAATCGTTGTCCTAAATTATAAATATAATAAAATCGAGTTTGCTTGGTTTTCAGTGAGTGACACGTTTTGAGATAAAATGTCAATTTTAAACTGATAACAAACACTTTTAGTCATATCAGTCACACCGTTCATCGGATTGAGAAGTGGTTGATTTCTACATGTCATAAATGATTGACAGATCATTGTCCTATGTTATCAAAACAATTTGAATGTGTTTTATTGGTTTTCAATATGTCACTTGTTCTTTTTGCTAAATTTATTATTAATTTAATATAAAAATACACAGTTATAGTCATAACGGTCACACCATGCATCATATTTAGGTGAAGTTGATTTCTACAAATCACAAATGACTTATGGATTGTTGTCCTAATGTATCAAAACAATCCTATTCTGTTTTCTCAGTTTTCAGTATGCCACTTGTTATTTTTACTAAAAATACTGACAATTTTAAATAAAAACAGACACTTCGAGTCATACCGGTCAGATCTTCAGGTTATTTTTGTACATTCTTCCATCAGTTATACTGCCCATTCATTTCTAAACAAATCGGTCTCATCTATTTAATAGAAGTATTTTCAAAAATCATTGTAGTACTAAAAAAATATAAATACACAAAATATTATTAAATATTTTAAATGAAATGGTAATTATCTTTGAAAATACCTCTTCAGGGATACTGTTTTGTTCATAGAATATGATCTGTTTCATAAATTTACAAACATAATAACCACAGTCTTTATCATTTGTTTGTTTCGGACACTGCGAAAACATTGAGGAAAATAAGTAATTTTTTTTATGTGTTTGGATAGTGAAATCTTATTATATATACCCCAATTTGTATCGAGTTATAATACTTGTGATGTTTCTTGTCCTTTTCCCCTAGCCTTATTCCATGATGTAGACAATATTCACGCATTTAGCTATCATAACAGAATCCTCATTAAATGATAATATAAATTATATAACCAGATGTTTAGTAATAAAATATTGGATGTAGTGTAATATAAATTGACAAGCGCCATCATGTGTGGTCAGTTTTTTGGATATCCATGCATTTAATCTAGGAAATAAATCTTTGGAGTATCCAAATTTACCGTAATGAGCATCCAATGTTGTCTAGGAACGCAATAAATAATAAGTAATGAATGAACTTAAAATATATTTGATATGATTAAATTATTGAGTTTTACCCCTACATCGTTGGTATTAAGAAGAGTCTTTCATTCATAATTTTTTTGTTAAATGAGTTGAGCAAGCTGACCACTGTTTCACCCGCTTTCTCGGATTCTATTTCTTTTTGTTCTGTAGAGGTGATATGAGGGCTAACGAGTCCAAATTTTTGTTCATGGGGAAATCCCATCAATTGTTTTTCATATATACGCCTGTTAAAAATATGAAATGTATTTATTCATAATTATCATAATATATCAGCTTTTGGAAAATCAAATCATTAAAACATACCTCATGTATACATTTATAACTGATCCACCTAGCCAATTATATTCCAGTATTTCGCTTACATTGTCATCACTAATGAAATCTAGATCTTCCCATTTGTACATATTTTCATCAAAAATAATTTTTTTAACCCCACCATCTTTCAACTTCTTATTCACATGATCCTACAATGATAATAAATGAGGATATAGAATAGATGGGTTTAAGGTGCTTTCGGTAGATCGTTTTGATCGGTTGGTTGATCCTTGAGATAGTTTTCAGATGTTCTTTCTTTTCACACCTTTTTCTATGTCCGTCTGTAATAACATTCATTGGTTCAGACCTTTTTTCATTAAATGTTAAAGTATTATCTTGAAAAATAAATTGGAAATGAATACCTCCTTGTCAACATGTTTTTTTTACAAGATGTGACGACCATGTGATGAATGTTCCAAGATGTTATTCAACCTTATGAATATCATCATCATCAATTGGAATAGGTTTCTTGATGCTCGACTCATGAGATACATTAAGAAACACTTTGACATGACCTATTGGAAGCGATCTCTTGTGTAGTATGATGTTTTAGATATTAAACACTGTAGCTCTCTCTACAAGGTGATGGGTGGGTATTGATAGATATAAATCACAGTCATTTTCACCCAGTACAATATCAGTACAGGAAAGTTATTGGTGTCTATATAATTCACAATTCATAGAAACAATTATTATAACATTGATTACCTCAGCTTAGACAGGTTTTTGAGGTGAATGGATTGCCTCAAATCTAGTGGGGGTGGGGCAAGATCTTCACGTGCTGGTTGTTCTTGAGTTGTTTCTTCTCTTTGCCCCTCTATCATCAAATTTTCCATGAAATCTCTGCAATTGCACATGTTCTTCAAGGATAGCTATTCTTTCTCTTGACATTTTTATTTCTTCACTTTGATCCTTTTGTTTTTTTTTCTCAAAAAATGTTCGGGGCATCACCCCAAAACCCACACCTCTGATGTGGTCATACTTTTCTAACTACTTCATGGCCACTGAAAGGATGTCAACATCCGGTTTGGGTGTTGATGATTCACGTGACTATGTCAGATAGAAAATATAGGAAAATAAGTAATCATTATTATTTAATATATATTTAAAGCAAAACAAATATTTATTATGTCATACTTACATATGTTTCCCACATTTTTTGTATATTTTCATCTATTATTATCCCATATTTATTTACATGAACCTTCTTCCATAGCATATGGTGTGGGATTGAAGTGGATTTAGATTTGGATTAATCAATCTGAATATAAACAGAGGAACATATTTAAGGTGTTGTTTTGTGTCACATAAATGTATTATGGTAGATTTAAAATATGTACCAATTTTTTTCAAGTGAAGCGTACCTTATTCTTTCTTTATGGTAGGGGAATACTGGTTTTTCTGCTCGTTTCTTATTTTCAGCAATCCGTTGTTGTTTCATAAATAAAAAAATTGTCAATCAAAGTGATGAATACACGTATTTTCAAACAACGTATTACCAAACACAATGTACATAAAAATACTGCTCCGCACAACGGTTATTAAATGCACCCCTCACTCCATGGGTTATCAGGTGTGCATAAATAGGAGTTGGGTGTGGATTTTTTTCCCTTCAGCATTTTAAGATAACATTTCGTTAAAATTTTGTGAAAGCCTCTATGAATCCTTCCACCAACCCTTAATACATAGTCCTCGTATGAGTCATCCACTATATATTCACTCTATAAGGGTTGAAAAAGAGTAAGTCAATGTTTCATTATTTTATTTTTTAGTAAATTAAATAAATAATATCATAATGTTACCGTAATATCTCCCCACATCACTGTCTTAAGCCCGATGACAACATGGTGCCACGACTGTACATCAATTGGAACGCATTTCCGAGTGACAATTCCAATGTAACTACTGAACATGGTCTTGTTGGGGATAACATGTTGGCCCTGCTTATTCCATTCAACCTTGTATTTCATGTCTTTTTCTTTTTCCTTAATGAGTTTTTCTAATACCGTCAAACTACAACACTCCTATTTATTTACACCACTGGTGTTTTGTTGCCTACCATTTCCTTGGTTTCAACATCATCAATATGTTCCTCCGGAGCTCTAGAATTGGCATGTGTAGATGGTGGTTGAACCTCTGCACTGGGAGAAACAACAGCAACAAGTTGAGAAACCTGTTGGTCCTCTGCACTATGAGCATCATCAGGTTTAGAGACATGTTGTGCCTTGGGATTGGGAGCATCATCACATGTATAATTCATTATCTACAGAAGTGGTTTAATATTTAATTTAGATTACATAAAAGAAGAAACGAACACATAATAACATAAGGTAACATGATGTATATTACCAAAAAATATGACCTGGTTATTGAACTCTTTTTTTAAAGGTCGAAGGGATTTGACCCCTTTATCAACTATCCAAATCCCTTCATTGTGGTCTACTCTGACATACAAAACAACATCTATATTGGGACCGTAGAGAAATTATTGCAATTTCCCCATGAAAGGGTCATCCTCCATTGAATTTTCATCTCACCCTTCAGTGGTTTTGGTCGATAACATAACAATTGACCAGTTTCGGTTTGCAGGATCTAGAACATAAAATACTTGTACTGCATATGATGCCATTATAAATGGTTCGTCTTTGTACCCTTCCTTACTGAAATCAACTTTGATGAATCCCAACTCATCTATTTTAGCAGAACTCTTGTTATCAACCATGTTGCATTGAAAAATTGTCACTTGGAAGTTTGTATAATCTAACTCCCATATTTTTTGATGATGCCAAAGTATGACATATTCACATAAATTGGATTTCTATCCTTAACACCAGAAACATGCATCGCTTCAGCCACAAGTGTAACTTCACTATTCTTCATGGTATCGTCTTCATCATGTTCATTAGTATATAATGTATAAGTGTTAATTACATAAGAAATATAATATAATACATACACATTTGGTCCTCCGGCTATCCATCGAAGTCATTCTGAAATTGAGTTTGGATTTTCATCTGGCACCTTAAATATATTGTCTTAAAACCATCCTATAAATTGTTTATTATGTGTATTTGATATCCATTTTTCATCCCTTGATGGATTAAAATGCCTAAGAATTTCTTTGTGGGTTTCGACATGTGGGTCAACCTCTAAACTTTTATGCAAAACATAAAGGCGAGGCTGCTCCCGATCTGTAATATTGATTGTGACAATCTCTCTTCTAGAAATTTCTTCACCTGTAAGCCACCCAGTGTGACGAGATTTTGGTAGACCAATGATTTCCACACCAGACATGTATTTGGTATAGAATTAAACGACTTCCTCAATAATATATCGCTTCGCAATACAACCCTCTGTCCCACTTCGATTTTTGACACACCCCTTCCAAATATTTATATACCGTTCAATGAGATACATCCATATATAGTGTACATGACCACATAGTTGAGTTAATCATATACACCTAGTAAAATATACATAAAAAAAGATCCATAAATGGACAACATGAATAATAATAAGAGTGTATTGTATAAATGAACATTCATGATGATACAAAACATATATGCACACATGATTAATTTACTAATTGACCAAATTCATTGGAAACACATATATATTTAATTATAATCTTATACTATTTTTAAAACATTATATATATATATTTTTGAATTATTAAAAAATATATATTAATTATAAACATGTGTTTTTTATTTAATATATACACATAGACATTATTTTTGAATATAAATATAAAAACTGTATATAAATTATTATAAATAACATTTATCGGTGCTTTTAACTAGAACTAATAAAGGCCCCCCTTTATCCGCACTTTCTTCTCAGCCCTGATAAAACGACGTGATTTCATTGCCCCGTTTTTTTATAGTGAGTATCAATCTCCCATGAGATATTTCTTAGGTGATATTTGTAGTATGAATCTCTTATTTAATATTTCCTAGTGGATATTTGTATATAGTTACACACACACACAAATATATATATATCTGTGTGTGTGTGTGTGTCTGGATGCATGCATATACTTGTTTTTCTATATAACTATGTAGATGTATAGTTATAAATAATCACATTAATAAATTTGTATGCATGTAGATAATTACATTAATATTTTTTATATACCTCTTTATATGTATGCACATATACATGTACTTATATTAATATAGATTTGTATATGTATGTATGTAATTATTCTTAAACATATGTTTTTAACTATGTACCTATTTGGCTATATTAATTTGTTTGCATAGATGTATGTATGTATTTATATAAAGATATATTAATATGAATGTATGCATATGTGTATGTATGTATGTTTGTGTGTGTGTATATTCATTGGTTTTTATATATGTGTTTGATCAATATTTTTTATAGTTATATACAAATATAAGTATTTACAAGGATATTTCAATATATGTACATACATACATATAGATATAAACATGCATACATATGAATATATGTGTGCAATTATTTATAATTATAAATCTATATAAGTATATACAAATATAAATATTCTTGATTGATTTTTTTGTATACACTACATATAACACTTAATTTTTATATATATTTATTTATATATATTTACATTGTGTGTATATAATTTTGTAAGGATAAATTATATAAAACACGAAATGATTTGTTCCAATTCTTGAAATGGTACCTAGTAAGTAAAGTATGATCATAATGTAAATTATGATATTATTACTAGCCAAGATGTCTTGTTTTGATAGTGGGAAAATGAGAATAAACTCTGGGATTACATCTGTAATGTCCTGGTTCTAGAAGCCACCCAGAGGAGCCCCGTACCCAGTTGGTCACATGGCCTCAAGAGAATTTCCTTGAATGCTAGAGGCTGCCGACTAGCAGTGAGGGCCTTGGGTGTGATAGTGAGGAAACTATGCCCTCATTGGCAGTGTAACACAACAGAAGAGAAACAAATATACAATAGCGGAAGCAGTAAATATACAACAACAGTAAATAGCAGAAGACTGAAAAAATAAACAACTGGAGCACATATATATAAAATGATGCATGATACATATGTCAAGGAAAACAATAAAACAAGTCACAATGTTGAATACAACTAGTACTAAACCAAAGTACCAAAGAAATAGATAAATAGATCCTCAGCATCGTAAGCCTAATCTTGGTCCCATTCTCTCCAACTCCACAACAAGTCAAGTGCCAGAAGTATAAGGGTTCTTTCCCTTGTCTATACCTGCAACAATATAATCTGTTTGGGCCCAAAAGCATGACCCAAACAGAGTATAAGACTAAATCCCAATAGGAAACCACCTGAAGATCTGTGCCTAATAGTCAGTGAATATATGGTGGGTAAAAGTACAGAAATCAGTAAACATGAAAGTGATCAACAATAAACAATCCACAGTTCCAATATCAATCAGCAGCTACAAAAATAGCTAAACACAAATAGGTAACCCTCTGGGAAGTACTCACAGCCCATCCCCTATGGTCCTACCTAACAAGTACAAGAAACCCTCTAGGAAGTACACTCAGTCTAGCCCATATGTTTCTGTCACACGAATATATAAATAGACTCTTTGAGGAAGCTCACATAGTCAATTCCCCTTATAGTCTAAGGTAGTCAACAACTCTCTAAGGAAGATCACATGGTCAATTCCCCTTATATCCCCAAGGTCAAGGACTCTCTGAGGAAGCTCACTCGTTCAATTTCCCTTATAGCCCAAAGTCGTTCAAGTAATTCGAAGACTCTCTAAGGAAGCTCACTCAGTCAATTACCCTTATAGTCTAAAGCAGCCAATGACTCTCTAAGGAAGATCACTCAGTCAATTCCCCTTATAGCCCCAAGTGGTCCTAGGCTCTCTGAGGAAGCTCACTCAGTCAATTCCCCTTATAGTCTAGTACACCAGGTTCTCACAGCCCTGTGTAGTTCAATGACCATATTAATGCAATATCGGCAAAGTAAACCTACAGAACTACTTGGATAACTAGTCTACAACATATCAAGCATGTCAGAGTACAAACTCTCCACCCTATAGCAACAGGCATGGAAAACAGGAAAGGCGGCCAAAAGGCTAAGCAGGACCAAATGGTCATAAATAGATCATGTGTGGGTAAAATATCCAAAGCATATAAATCAACCCTATTCATATAAAATTAACTTCTACACAATCATACAGGCATGACAGGAAATCAACAAGGTTTAAACGGTAAACACGCAATACCCCGTTCAAGGGTATTGGTCAAATTGCACATAATACTCAAACACATTCAATGGAAAGGCACAAACCACCTACCTCGGTGTTGGTAGATCACTATATGTGAACCTCAAGGCTTGAATCACCTTAGAACGCAGAATATCTATAAAAAATTCTAAAACTTTCAACGGAGCATAACATGAGAAAGAATAGGAATCATGAAATGAACCTCAAGCAGAAGAGAGATCTTACTGATTTAATCCCAATGCAATCGACGGAGGTCTAATCGGAGATTGGATGGAGGCTCGGGGGATCGTATAAGTATCATGTCCATACGGGTTCTCTCGGACAAAGAAAACCTAGAAGAATACGGTTCTGGTGATTAGACGTGACCCCGATGTGTTTAATGAAAAAAAGTACATGGTGTGTACTTTTGAAGTGCACAGCATGTACTCACCATTTTCTTACTTCTCTTTAGGCGGTCTCCAAGTCACCCCCACACAGTCGTGTGCATGGATGCTACGCGGCCAACACCCGGCTGCATGTAGTAACCGATTACACGGCGTGTACTTCGAAAATTTCTAGAATTTTTTCTTTTTTTCAAAAACGGCCAGAAAAGGAAAAACATAATTGAAAAGAAGATATGGGTTCTTACAACATCTCTTGATGAGTCTTACTCAAGGATGTGAGATCACATGTGGTAGAATATCAACGCAGTGGAGACATGGCATAACCATCAACTGAAGTCGTGACTCAGCAGAAACATGATCTTAATCATGTGAGAGCTAATAGGGATGGTTAGCAAGTTGTCTCTAGAGCAAGTGTGAGTGTTGTAATAATTAGTTTCTTTGACCCAACTAAATAGTACTTTTCGATCGTGTATGGATGGAGCTCCAGCTGATTTTAAGGCAGTAATCGTGAGATGCTACAAGATATCATAAAGTGAAATGGTCATGATAGTTGAAAAAAATTATAGACGGTCCTGATTTAATAATCTAACAATGTTTTCATTGATAAGAGGGGGGTGTCATTGGGAGTTGGGGAGTACATACCCATCGGATGGGGAAACCACTGGAGTGTCGTGCGATGTCCATAGGTGTGTAGCCATTGCGTTCCACTGTGTCCAAGCGGACACTGCTTTTCTAAGTTAAAATTCTCACCACCATAGGATGGTGACACTTGGAGGCTAAATGTAAAGCGGTGTTGCCATAAAAATATACTTCGTTCACCAGATTAGGCATCACATTATAATCCTTGATTCTTTTCAAGATATACTTTACCATCTGGGCTCTTCCTGCCATGGCTTCCATGTGAAGAATGTTGCAACCCCTTTTAGCAAGCAAGTCCCAGGTGTCTCAGCATCGTTGGAGAATCACTTCAATGATTTTATTGTGTCCATTACTTGTGGCCAAATGGATTATGAAAAATCCTTCCTTGGTGTTGTTTCTTTTATAGTCACAGTGAAGGAATTTCTCAAGTATAGAGAAAACTTAGACCTGTTTGCCTGTGTCAGCTGTGAAGGAAAGAGGGGTCATCCCTGGTTCATCAAACAAATCAAGTAAACTTGGCTTCTTTTTCAATATAGTACTAAGGACATCTATTTCCACAACCATAGAATATGTATTTCATGTCATGAAAAATTAACATTAAACATAATTTTTAAAGGTTGCTCTGATTTTGATATTATGTGATTTTGAAAGTAGATTCCAAATTTTGATGGATTTGGCTAACCTGATTTTCCGGACTCTATTGTTGCATGGACCATTGATTTTTTGTTGGAATCATCATTGATCCCCAACTTCTCCGAAAAGAGCTCGACTATCTCCAGATTTCCAGTCTTCATAGCCAAGTACAGTGGCGACTCTTCGTTACTATTCAAGAGATTCAACTCCACCGGATCCGAACATTCCTTGACCAACAACCTAGATAATATACTACCACCGTTGTGATTGGCCAGAGCCAAGTGCAGTGCCATTTTATGTACTCTTAGAATATTTTTTATAAAATAGGAAAGAAGAAAAGTGCATTGTAGGTGCTCTTTCCCCACACTGATCAGTAATTTGATCACGTCAGGGTTCTCACTACTCATCGTCATGTGAAGAGCTGTTCGGTCGTCATCACCCACCGCTGTTAGAAGGTCGGGGCACTGGCGGAGGATCCAACGTACCACCCCATCAGTGGAGGCAACATGGGCAGTGACAATGAAGTGGATTAACGTGTGGCATTGTTGGAAGACCATATCTGAAATTGAAACTATGACGTCCTATTTTACACCTTTCTCGAAGAACTCCAGGTCACCCCTTGACACAGCTTGATAAACGCCAGGTCTCGTCAACATGGAAGTAGCATCACTTCTGGGGATTTCGGCCTACACGAGTCCAGTGGGAACAACCACATCATCATCCGTGAACTTCCGTAATATATCACCTATAAGTTCATCAAATGCAGAAAACATGTCCAAACCCATAGATATATTCATATTTCTGTTTAATAAAATAAAAAATTAAAACGCATGTAATTTAGAGAATCAGATTTTTTAAAAATATTGTAGAATTAGAATGTAGATTTGAAGAGTAAAATAAAATACAAATAAAAATAGATTCTAAAAAATGAAGAACCCTACCTGAAATCCTTGTATAGTGTTGGACGAACCCCCAACGTGCTGATCCCCACTTCATGTTGGAACCCCCAGAAGTTCAAACCCCTCTCTTTATTTATAGGTAATGAGTTTCCTATTTTCCAAAAGATTGAAATTATTTCTTTCCATTCCACCCCTACCATATGCTAAGATCGTATTTTAAATTTTTACGTTGACTGAACCTGCTACAGAAAATGTACAACAGAATATAGATTTCCATCCGGAATATACGTGCAATGAAATCTATGAAACACGACGTTTCCGGATTCCAGACAATATTCAAGAATATTTATGAAGTAATGTTTTTCAGATACATCGGATGGTTAATTTAAAGAATATTTATGAAGGAATTCAAAATCATAATTTTTTATCATTAAATTCAATGTTTACAATAATTTTTTTTTTAAATGAGAAATTTTAACATTCAGTTTTTTTAGAAGATTCCAATTACCACTCATTTATGAATGTAAGGTTTTTGTATGTTTTAACTAATATTTCCAGAAAAATTAAATGAAATTATTGACAAATATAAAATATTAATATATTGCTTCATTAAATACCAGCCCCCTTACCATGTCATTACAATACCACCTCATCAATTCCCCGTAATATGAGAACCTTCACACACACACACACATATATATATATCAAATGTCATCTATATTAATCATTTTAATTTTATTTATTTAAAAAAATTAATTTTATTCAAAAAATTATCACACTTATTATGAGATTTAATTTATTTATTGACATATAATGTTAATAGTCATTTTACATGTTTTGAGAAATTATATTACAACAGTTCGGGGGAGGGGGATAAAGACAACCAAAATCCTATACTATATAACAGACCTGGCGTTTTTGTTTGGTCCAAGTATATTGTAAATTTCTCCCCCAAGGGAATGTTGTAAATTATTTCACTATTTTGAAAATCTTGTTTTAACATGTCGTGTCTTATGATATAGTCTGTCAAACTGTATGACTTGTGAATTCAATGAATTATAGAGAGACACATCATCTTGTACTTTATGATGTCCTTAAATCCTATCATATGATTAAAGAACTCATCCAATGAATTCTCATCAAATTTATTTGTATCATATGACATAACCAAATGTTGTTCCATAAATAAATAATTTTCCCATAATAATCCAAAACTTCAATGAATGTTCCAAATATCATTGATGGGTTTTTTACACATCATATATACCTTTAATGTTATAAAAACTCATGGAAAGATCAATTGGGAGAGGTTTTAGAAAAAAATTAAGAACATAAATAAATTGTACACTTATAATAACCTTAGATGACATTCCTTCTATGTTTGATGACACTCAAAATATCCAACCAAGATATACCCTTAGGGGAATGTTTTGAGAAATTATATTTTATTACATATAATTGGAAGAGATATTTTCATAAAAAATAGCTATATTAACTTCATTAAAATATTTCGATTAAAAAAACTAATTCCACTCTTCATAAAAAAATAAATTTCAAATCAACCATAAAAAAATTTATATATTAATTTTTTTGGTATTATGATTTTTTTTTAAATTATATTATTGGAAAACTACATAGTTTCTTTTGTGAATTTGACCGAACATTGATTGAAACCACAAAAAATTTCAAAATCAGAAATGTAAGACCATCGCAGGAGAAACACATTGTTCACGAAATGAGCATCGAATTAGCATATAGCGATGAAAATGTCAAATAGAAATAATAATATAAGATAAAAACAAAAATTATAGAAAATAACACAATGTGGCTTCCCCTGTTGCACGATACTAGGCAGTGTCTTCTCATTAGGTGGAGTGTTTTTTGGGTCTGTTTTAGATTCAGGTGGAGTGAGTGGCTTGCTTGCTCTGAGTCTTGTTTGCTTTCATTTGTATGAGTTGTTTTCTTTGCTACCACTATTTTCATATGAACTTATTTTGAGTTTATGGTCATACCTTATATTGTTGCAATGCTTTAAAAATGGGTACTTCTCATTTTATTGGTATTCTGCAGGCACTGAAGTGGTCTCAGGAACCTCTGGTTGAGATGTTACTAGCAAGAAGTTGAGGTATGTGAAACAAGAAACTCAGGTATGTGATGGTAAGTTTGGTTTATGCAGTTGTGTTAGAAGTTTTAATTCTAAGCATGTTGTAGTAGCATCTTAGATGTAATTGATGAGGGCAAGTGTGTGTCATATTGATACACATTTTGGACATAAGCAGTGTATAGTTTGACGAGCACCATTTAATATCAGTTTTGTTTTTGTTTAGGTTGTTCAGCATAATTTTCTAATTCAATTGAAAGGATAGGTACAAGAACATCACCAATTTCAAATGAAAATGGTGAAGATTTATGAAAAATAGGTATTCATATTTTTATTTTCATATTGAAAATTTCCCATTTATTTAATCTTCCATTTTAATTTACTTAACACATACAATTCTATTATATTTTTTCTTAGATTTATTATATTGTATTTGGCTTCTTGTCTAGTATTGTTTTGTTTGGGCCGATTATATTGGCCTCCTCGATTTAGGATGCCACTTTGGCCATCCTTGTTTTTTCGGACTTTCATTCTAGTTGTTGATCTAGGCTGCCACCCCTTTAATCTTTACCCTTCATTACTTTAGGCGGTTTCACGAACTTCTAGAAGGTTCATTATAATTTCCACTTTTAGTTATTTATGAATTCATAATATAACATAATGTGGTAGGCCTATCACTAAGAGGATTATTGTATATTTGGGAACTTCTAGCCCAAATATTATTTTACAATGCATCTAATTGGGAGCAGAGCCCCCATGTATTTTGAAACTGGTTGATGTGGTAACAAGAACCAATGTGTAAGTATCTTCTAGATTCACAACCCACACCTCATCACCATAAAAAATTATAATTCAAATAAAAACAATATTCACTTTACCAAATGAAAGGATGAATTATTTGATCTAATTTCATCAACTCTCAAATATTCATGATAAAATTCCAAGTATGATTACCACAAATCATATCAAAATTTTCATTAATAATTTCATTCTCTTCAAGGAATGATATAATGTAATTACATTAACATCAAGTAATGAATTCATTCATTGAATTTTATGATCCATGAATGATAATTTATTATTTCTGAATAATGATCATCTTGCTAAAATACTAATTTTATTGATTATTATGATCCTTGTTTTAACCACTTCAGGTGGTAAAATAATTTTAATAAAATATATTAGATTATCAAAACCATGAAATTTAGTCATCTCCTTTATGAACTACAACAATAATAACATCCACTTAAGGGGATAAAATCGATTGATTTACTTAAGATGACATTGATAATTCATAAGCACATGATGAATAATAATTTTTCCCCTTGATATTGTTATTGTAGGAGCAATAATTTAATATCATCCTTAAAGTATGTGCTATTTTATAAATATTAATAAAATTCATTGTTCTCTATAAATATTTAATGTCATCAAACCAATTTCAGTGGTTGTATTTTTCACACCTGGAAATTTATTTTTCTCTTTTATTTTGGTTTATCATTTTTCATTTGGATTCTCTCTTGGGTCTTGGGTGTCTCTGGTTGAATTTTTTAGTTTTGGGCTATTTTTCTACTATTTCACGGTTAGTGTGCACGATTAAGGGTAAATCATGTGACCATCATACACACGGTCCCTTTTCAGTTCATTTTGTTCTTGCACGATTTATGTTGCATGGGTATCGCACAGTTATATCCAAACCATGCAGATCCTATGAATAACTTTTCAGGTCATGGGTGTTCCTGGGTAAGGGTGCGTGACTTGATAATGGTTAGTTAAAAATGTAGGACAAGAGTGAACTTGGGTCTGTAGTTTTTGACATAACGAATCACATGATTGGCACACAGTTTTTTTCCAAATTGTGCGACCAAACTATGTGGGTACCCTAAGAGTCCAATAGAGGGCGCATAGTTGGTGCATGGTTTTCTCAACCATTTAACCAAATAATGTTTGTGTCTTGTGAGTCCATTCATGGGTACACTATTGGCACATAGTTTCCCAAACCATGAAGTCTAACTGTGCACAGTCTCAAGGTTCTTTAAAAATTTATTGTTTACCTTTTTACCCCCTCTCAATTTTTAACCCCCAAACCACTCTTTCTCCCCCTCTTGGATTGTTCAACCCTAGGGAGCTCCTCCCCTATTCTCCCATGCCTACCCTCCACATCCTATGCTGATCCCAAGTGATTTCTTCAAGCTTAGGGGGTGATTTCTCAAGCTAATATCCTCCTTCCTTCTCCCACTTCTCCCTTTTTACCTTTTATTCTTAGTTTTTCTTCTACATTGGTTCCTTTGGTCTAGGGTTCTTGTTTATTTGTTTCTAAATTGGGTTTTTTTATTATCATGGTTCTTCTTGTGTTTTCTTGCCTCTTTTGACCTTTTGGGAGTCGTTTCAGGTTGCCTTTGTCCAAGGCGTCAAGGTTTAAGGTAGGTTTCCGTATGTATTGGACTTTAAATTGAAGAATCATTAATTTATTGATGTTTGTACCATGTTTTTATACCAATTAGTAATATATAATATTTTAGAGAATTATTTGGAATGAAATCAAATGGTTTTCCCTTTGAATTAAATTACATGAAATTGTATTATTGAGCCTCACACAAAAAATGTTTCTAAAAAAATATCAGTTGGATTATGTAAATGATTTTTGATTTATAAATGGTGATTTGGGGTTTCAAGAGGGTTTTTTAAAAGAACTTTGTATTTATAAGTGGTCTGTTTGGCACTCTTGGAAATGGTTTTACACCCAAACAGTATGTGAGGCCCAGCTAGAAACATTGAAAATGGGTTTTATTTGGAAAACTATCCTCGAGGTGGGTATCTTTCCATATTCATTATTAAAAGAAACGGGCATCCTTCATATGAGACTTACCTTGTGCATTAATGGTTGGTAGGAAAAGGGACTATCCCTTGGGTTGTTCGAGGGCAGTGATTGGATGTATGATTTATGTGGTGGCTTGTGTTTAATCTATGTATATATTGTTGATTTTTTGATAATCCTTGGATCACCCCCATATTATACATAACATGGGATCCTATCATTACTAGAGGATTATATAAGAACGCTTGTTGCACTAGTTTTGGATTAAACTATGGTAAGTGCCCCTTCAGTATGGACACACTATTCTTTAGGGATGATGCCCCTCGGTCTTGTGAAGTAAGGTACAACCGAGCGTTAGAGCTATATGATTTCATCATGCATGATGATAGGATGAATTAGGTTACAATATGTTCTATATTTTCCCTAATCTTCTAGATATTCTCATGTTCTTCGACACTTGTTATATGCGGTGAATAATCTAGGCGCCTCATCTGGCATGATTACTTGAGCGATATTTACCCATTATCCTTGTTATTTTTCATTGCTGGTATCTCTTTTATTAAAGAGAATGTATGGTTTTTAAATGTTTTCATAAATAATGTTTTGAAAAAAAATTATACACCCTCACTCTCTCCCCCTTCTTTCACTAAAATGGTCAAGCCTCCCCTTTTTTAGAAAATAAACTTTTTTAAGTAAAGAGGGTAGTGGGTCATGATTTTTTTGAAATTGAATTGACGAGAACCCTATTTTTATACCATTTTATTTCAAACTAGTAGTAAATGAATATCTTATGTTAAAGTAAATAAGTAGGGAATATTTTTACTTGCACATTCTTACTGAGTTTTAATAATCACGGTTATACTTCTATATTTGTTTTTATCATTAGGTGTAGGTTCCAACTTGATATTAATCTTTATGGATCGATGTTGGGTTTTGGGCTTGAAGAGTGACCTGTGGGGTCACATGGAGGTCTGTTTGGATGTCAAGTTCCATTTATTTTATTTCTAGTTTATGTTTTTTTGTTCATAATTTTTTTATTTATGTTTATTTTCACAGTTATCCTTCATCTACTTTTATTTATTTATATTGTAAGAAATAATTCTGGATTTCTATCATTGATTCCCTTGGTGATTTTAGCTAGCCTGGGGTGACTAGTAATTCTCCTTGGGGATGTTGAGGGTTGGCTCGGGTGACCAGTTTAGGTTCGACCTGGGTTGGTTCATGAAAAAATGGTGTCATATGAGGTTTATTTAGTGGACATTACATTCAGAGAACCCTATTTTATTTGAGTTATCAAGGTATAAGGAGTAGTACTTTAGAAACATGGGGTGTAGATATGATGAGGTGTATGGACAACACTTTCTATGTCAAACCTTGGGTTACCACGAGAAGTCGGGTTTTTAGTTTTTCATTTTTATTTTTTTCTTTCCTTTTTCCAGTACTCCTTGGTTTTTGTTACTGATGTTTGATTTTATTAATTATTTCGGATTGTTTATGGGTTGTTTTTTTCATAGGGAATAAAATGGGAGTTGGTCCAGTAGTTTCTCATGAGCTTGTAGGGTTGAGAAAGACAAGTGGGTCCCAGGGATGTGGTCCTGAATAAATCTATATGGCAGTGGTGTGATATGAATATAGCTGCAACCATATGGCCAAGTCACCCATAATCACTAGTCCCCTCTAGGAATTTATTTTGGGTCTTTCCTAATTTCAAAAATTGTTTTGAAAACCTTGTCTTAGATTATAAAACCCAAATTTTTATTTTAAAATGGTGATGTATTAGTTTATGAAAGAGATAAGTGTGTTTCCAAAATCCATATAAAGGAATTTTTGGTAAGTAAATTTTTAATCAAAATTATTTTGATAAAATTTCAATTTAAAAATAAGCTCATTCCTCATTATCAACATCAAAGGTTGTTGTGTGTTGTTTTAAAGGGGTATTTGGGGATTATTTTAAAATGAAAAGGAGTTATAATGGATTTTTTTTTGATTTTTAGGTGTAATTCAAGGGATTCTTATAGAATTAAATGGCTTGAAGTGTGGAGTTTTAAAATGGTTTTCTAAGTGTTGGATAGGCATATTTTTGAAAAGTTTTGTGAAATTTGTGGGTTGATTTCCTTTTTTTTGTTTTTAATTGTGGGGAGTTCTTGATGGTGAGTTGAATTTGATTGGGTTTTTTTTTATTTCTATTTATATTATGCCCCACAAAAGACTCGATGGACATTCAAGGTACAACTTTGGGTCGTTCACTATTAGAAAACCCTTCAGTTGATCAACCTATGTACTTCCTCCTTGAATTTCAAAAGATGAAACCCCCTCTATTTTATGGTCAAACAGATCCTTTCAAATCAGAAGAGTGGATGTGAATAATTGAAAAGGATCGTTAGATTCCTTGAGTTTCCCGAGTCTCCAAAGATTAAGTTCGCTCCCTTTATGCTTTAAGGCTAGAGTTGGAAGTGGTAGAAGTTGGTCATTAGGACCAAGCATTAGGAATACCTCTCCATGGAATTCATCAAGGTTTTTTTCATTCAATAAAATTTCTCTAAGGTGGTTAAGGTGACAAAGGTGATGGAGATGTGCTACCAACAGTAATGAGATCAGTCAGTGTAAGAATACATCCATCATTTATTGGATCTAGTTAACTATCCCCTAGATTTTGTCAAGGATGATTCTATGAAATATCTACATTTTGAGAATGAGATTCATCCTGATTTTCAGCCTAGGGTGTTATAACTCGGTCCAACCTCCCTTGTTGTTGTGGTGATGCAAGCATTTTGGGTTGAGACCATGTTAGCGGGGCTGCTCGAGGTAGCCATTTATTCTAAAATACTTGAAAATGGTTAATGGAATTCTAGTAAATATATGTGAAAGCAGTCTGAAGTTGGTTATGATGGTGGTTTAATTAAGTGGCCTTCTGACCCCTCGTGAGCTTCTTATGGACATAGAGCCTTGGTGTGTCATCAATGTAGCAATCAGGGCCCCATGAATAATTCGCGTCCAAGTGATTCAAAGACTTATCATGCTCGTAGTCATTTAGGTCATCTCTAAATATTTTGGAATTGTTTACCTCAGAAGAGGAGTGGAGTTGAATTAACTCCCTCAAAGAAGCACATGGATCAATTGGATGAACATGTAACTAGGGTGATCTATGTTTAAGTATTTGATGTAAATTATCCTTTTTTTGTAATGGTAACATCTTGTGGTGTCATATTTTTTTTGGAATAAATATAAATATTGTGTATCTTTTTGGAAATTTAATGGAAATGTCTTTTAAGAAATTATAAATTTCTTCATCAAGGAGTGAAAGAGTATCCCATTGTGTGTCCTGTTTTTACCACTTAGTTCTTTCTATGTATTGTGTGTAGTTTTTTCATTTTTGAAGGTTGGTGTTTGACCGATGCCATTATTTTAGTGCCTGGATAGTATTCTAATATGGTGGGGAGTCCACCTTGTCCTCCTGATAGTGTTTATGTAAACCTTTTTTTTCTATATTGTCCCTTTTCCTTGTCTCCCACTAAATAGTTGTCATGTGGTATGACCCTATCCTCCAGAATCTTCTTAATTTGAGTTTCCCTTCCCTTAGAGAATGTTGGACTCTTGTATTAGGCCCAATGGTTTTAGTAATGGTTAGGTGTTTGGATTATGGTTTGGGATCTTCAACTTCCTTTGAGAAGTGGTTTAATCCAATGGTATGTTTCATGATAGGGGTGAAATTTTATTCTTAGTGGTGGTCAAGGTGTTCTTCGGTTTATGGAGTTGAATCATGTGAGAGTGTGGACCATTGCCTCTTAACTTGAGAAATTGGAAACTTTAGGGACTTCTAGGGGAAGAATGATTTATGGTGAGGGGGAATTGTCACAACCCAACATTTATTTTTCTCTTTTATTTTGGTTAATCATTTCTTCTTTGTATTTTTTCTTGATTCTTGGGTGTCTTGGATCAAAAAATTTGAGTTTTGGGCTATTTTTCCTCTGTTTCATGGTTAGTGTGTATGGTTAATGGTAAACCATGCAACCACTAGATGCATGGTCCATTTTCAGTTCATGGTTAGTGTGTATGGTTAACTATCAATAACTCATACTATTTAACTAGTTATTCCATCCATATTATTTTAATCAGGTTGGAAAATTAATTTAATTCAAGTAAATCATGATATGGAATAAATTATAAGGTCCTAACACATGGATAATACTCTTTTTTAGTACAGTATACATTACAATACATTTATTACAAGGAGATTTACACACCCCAAATACTAGTAATTAAAATTAATTCCAAGGCACATGGATCATAAGACTTCATAGAGGGGCACACCCATTGGGGTATCCTGTGTCGAGGTAATCACCCCACGTCATTAATTCATGGGTAGATAAGGTTCCATTCCACATGAGAATAAAATTTAATTTAATTAATTATGCTTTATGGAGGTGACACTAGAGGATTCTAGAGTGCGGCACAATGGTGTATAATAAAATACCACAATACTTTTACAGAAAATATCTAGACCACCTACCACAAGCATGTATCACACTACTCATCAAGTATCATCCCTAGAATCGAGCTAGAACAAGAGAAAATATAAGAATCAAAAAGTACCCTAAAATTGGGAATATGAGATTGCACCAAAATAGTGCCAAAGACAATGATATAAATGATATAAGGAATGAAGGGGAATTAGTATCTTACCATTTTGGATCCAATACATCTGACGGTGAAGGAAACGGAGCACAGACAAAGGAGAAATGGAAGAACCTGGGTCAGTTATGGAGGAGGTCTCTCACACGTTTGAATTTTTGTGCAGGAGAAGAAAGGAATTCTATCCAAAAAGATCCCCTGGCCCTTTCAAAAAAAACAATCCATCATATTTACATGGCATATAAAATTTACACACTATGTAAATCTTGGGTTTTTCCTCCTAGGGAAAACCCAATTCATGATGTGAAACTGGTCTAGCCAACCCATTACATATCATGTATTTAATAAACGCCTTGAATTTTAAATACACAACATATATTTAATACACATTTTGTATTTGACCTGGATATAGCCTTTATCTCTCCTGTTACATTCTTCCTAGAATCAAACTAATCAGCTTAAAGGCCTAGTCACTGGGGTCTATTCCAAAATAGAAAGTCAATGAGGGTGGGTAAAACTACAATGAAACCACAAAAATCAAAAAAAAATGCTGGTTTTCTGATTTTGTGAATGGTGACCTTTGTATAGGTTCTGGGCACAGAGGAAGTGTGTTGGTGTATGTACCCAACTTTAATTTTTTCCGTTAACAATGATCAATGCGAGATCCGTCATGATAATAAAATTCCAGATCTTCAAAATAGAACGAAGAACGGAATAAAGGAAGAGAGTCCCAGAACCATAGAGAGGATCATCATATGTTGGTTATAATTAATTTAATTAAAAGTTGAGAATTACATTGATATAATTCTCTATACATTGATGTTTCTAGCCACGATCTAATGTGATCTATCATTGCGTCGTAGAATCCAAGTATAGGCTTCCTCTAGTGGTGATCCACACGTGCTCCACATATCTATAGGCATCGCCGAAGGGATCTTCTGGTGCTAGCATGGAAGAGCCTTTTCTTTCAATGTCTGCATTTGATCGCCTTGAGAGTTTCTTCCAAAGTGCTCTCCTTAATCCAGTTGAGGAGAATCTCTCTCATAACTTGAGAGCATTCTTAATGGGAAAAAATTTCTCTCTTGGTTTGAGTGATTTTTTAGATCCGTTGCGCACACCAACAAATTTCTAGGCGAATGAGAATTATATAATTGATATTTTAATTACTTATAATAATAAAATGAATTAATTACCCAAAAGCATTTATTCATTTCATTTAATTCTTAGTAAAACCCCATGTCTAATAATAATAGTTGACTATTATTATTATTTGACATGTTCTCAACAAATTAAACCAAATTTAATTAAATAAATAATATTATTTCTCACGAATCCCTAGAAAAATTACACGGTGTTTATATTAATATAAACGATGTGTAATTTTGTTTTTCCATTTTCTTTATTTCCTCCACCACATTTATTAGTCCTTGAATAATGGCTATTTATTTCTCAAATAAATATCACTGCATTACTCGCTAATAAATATATTATTTCACCCACAATATATTCTCTTGAATAACTAGTGTTGAAATAAATTTGATCAGGCATCCTTGAATAATTTTTAAACCACAATTGGGAATAATCTTTCTCCAACTTGTTAAATTAATATTTAACTGAGATACTTGGACACACTTAGTGTGTGACCCTCTAGGCCTCTTTTTCATTGGCATTAGGCGGTGCCTACCTAAAGTCCAAGATTAGCGTCTAGAAACACACCAAGGCACCCATAGAGAAAGAAGTTAACACCGTAATGACGTGTCACCTCCTACGAATGCTTATCATGTAATGTAATCCCTTAGTATTGATATCTCGAATCAAGAGGGTTTCGTACTAGTGCCATTAATCCATGTGATTTATTATTATTTCTTTGACTTTCCATAATTGAACTCGTCTATTCATTACCATGGACATGTATTTATTTAGGATATATCAATTCCATCAAAGGTCCTGAGATATCTACTTAGGTTATAGAATAAAAGGGACAAATCCTTTCTCACATTATCTATTAATGCAATATTAATCACAACACACCCAACATATCCTACCTCACTATGAATAGTGTGTCGTCACAGTTTTTGTCAATACATTTAAGTGAACAAGTTGTAATACCCATTAATAATAATCTTAAAGTCTAAGGACCAATACACACGTCCGTAGATAGGAACATCTAATGACACTGTGAAATGTGGATTTCCTGCTGGAAAGTCTCGTTCTCATAATATCCTCTTAGATATTACCAAGGGTGTAAACCATGAGAAGGTGTCTCAATGTTTTATGAGTCCTCACCCATAATGACCTATATTATTTGTGTCCCTAAAATAACATCATCCGGCCATAGAACATATCTTCAAGAACAGTGTTATGGAACTTCTTGGTTATCATCCTAGCAAGGATCCACATGTGCTCCACATATCTATAGGCATCTTTCATATCTCATAATTATGGTAAGCTATTATGGAAAGTGTAACGCCCCGACCCCAGTTACCCAGAGTCGGTGCATTATTACATAACATTGGCATGATCACAAGAAAGATCAAATCTCGAAAGACCGATTGGTTTAGTAGCCTTGGAAACACTAGATATATTCATAAGTTTTACATTACATCATAAAATGAAAAAACTACTACAACAACATAATGTCTCCATAATCCACACTACTATCCCCTCATAATATCCCTGCAGGTCATTCATAATTTACTTCTTCACATCCTGGGGAAAAAATAAAACATAGAAAAGGGGTGAGCTCAAATGCCCAGTAAGGATAACAATAAAGCGGAAACTTTCATAAATAAGAATAAACATTTAAGGCAATGCATTACTAAAACAAAAGCCTTTTAAAATTGAACTTCAACATGGTATGGCAAAAGTAAAATGAAATAATGCCATTTACTTATTCACATGGATATTCTACTAATCGAATAATCACATGCAAAAATCAATAACCACTTTCATAATGTTGGAAATGCATAATGCCAGACTATCATAACCACATAGCCAAGGCCTCGTGCCAAGACTACAAATAAGATTTTGTCAAGGCCTTGTGCCAAGACACTAGTTTGTCTCATGAGACCTACCGATGCATCGAGGAGCTATAGCGGGCTCCACCCGTCACTTATTAAGTCCAATGCATTCCCATATGAAAAGGTTTAAACATAACATAAACATTCGTATTAAAACTAGCATACGAAATGTCAATAATTTCACCATAAACTATGAATGGTATAAAAATAGCACATCCACAGTCAAACATATCACAAAACCTTCAATACAATATAGAAGTTTTGTATCATAATAAATCAACTTCAAATAATCTTAAAATCCATCAAAGGATGTTGACATAGATGAAATCAAAATTCTTTTTAAAGAAGTATCTCCTTTTATTTTGAAATCATTTAAGATCCATATAAAATAAAACATTTTCTTTGAAAATATTCTTATAATCTTGTATGGAAAGCTTCGACGATTTTATAACGGCGGAAAATAACCGCACCCGCTGTATAAGTTAAAAAAACATTCTTACCTCAATTCTGTCGAAAAGGTTAAAAAGGACCTTTTTTTGAAAACGACGGAAAGATTCCTTTATAAACCTCTTATAAAAAGTCAAACAAGGGTATAAATGACTTAAACCCATATTCTTGTAAATAGTAAAAATGTTTTGAAATACATTTTTAAGGAACATGGATGTGGATGATAAAGAGATCCCAGTAGATTATTACGTATAAACAACCTCGGATAATGAAGAGATTGTGAAATAACCCTTACCTTGTACTTTTCCTTGGTTGGGGTAGGTTAACCTCCTGTATAATGGTGAAATAGTTGTTATTAAATTATACAAGAATCATATATATTAATATGATATCATATATGATCTTTTAACATTGATTTGTTAATAATATCTTAGAATTATCGTCGTTTCGGGAGTTAACTTACTCATTTTCTTTTATATGTTTTGTTACATAAGCCATGGTTGTTGTATCTTATTCATATCCAGAATGATATACAGTCCTTAAACATCATTTTTAAATCATCAAATGATAATTATACTTGAATGGATACTATGGAGAATGAATCTCATCGCGTTCGTGGAGACGGTAGTCCGTACGTACGCACGAGCGACAATATCATTCTTTTGATATTAAAATAATATATAAATGGATGGTATATCATATATACAGAATCATTAACATGTTATATTTATTATTTACATGAGTTACACATCATTATTATACCCATCCAAATAATATTATATTGAATAACAATTACACCACGACGTGGAGACGGTAAGCCGTACGTACGCACGTATGGTGACATGTTATTCAAAGGGTGGATAGAATACTGAATATGATTGTACCATATTTATAATAACATCACAGTATATGTGAGATACTGGAGTTATTATTTCAGAATGGTAAGAACAAAGGAAGAAGAAGTGGAAGAAGAAATGAACTTAGAAAAGGGTGGTGAAATCATTACCTCTTCTTCGGGTTCTTCCTTTTGATTTGATCAAAAGGGCTCCTTAGGTTGGCTTTCTGATCAAACTAAGGCCTCTAGGTTGTATTGAGGGATGTTGGGAGAGTATTTGGGCAGATTTTGGCCGAACCAAAAGGCTTTGAAGGTGTGAAGAAATGAGAAGGAGGAGTGCCCTTTTATAAGAGGGGTGAGGGGCACCTTTGGAAAAGTTAGAAATATTAATTTATAATAAATTCATATTCGGTTTACAAAGGCTCCAAAGTTGACTATTCAAAGGATGAGGTGTGGATAGGTCGAAAACAACTCATCCAATAGAATTTAGACAGGTTTGGGTACTTATATTAACCTTATCTTTAAGTATTAACTCTAAGTTAATTAGTTTCACTTTTACAATGTCTCTTTGTATTTTTATATAATATGATTAATAAACTTACTATATACATCCAAGAGACCCCCAAGTGGTCCATTAATGAGGAACCTATCACAATATAAGTCTCCTGGCCGAACCTTAGATTTTTAGGAATTTAATATCAATTAATAATATAATATTTGTTTTAAGAACTCTTTTATGTCAATTTTGACACTATTCAATAGTTGATTTTTGTGAAACTCCTAACAGATTGATTACTTCGAACAAAGTCAATTAAATCAATCCTAATATATCATATTATCATAGAAAATTAGTTTAATTCATTAAAAGTTTCATATTATAATTATTTGGGTATTTATAAGATCAATTATTTTTATTTTTTACTATTTTAGTAATTACTGCATCATCATTGTGTCATAAATAAAATAAATTATATAATGTCTAAAAATTATAAATAAAATATCATTATGTAGGAAATCTTTTTATATTTCTAATAAATATTTATAATCGAAAATCCAACATGTATAACCCTATGTAAAAATTGTTGTTCTAAAAGATATATGCTTGTGTCATTTTTGTATTCATTTTGACTTAATTAAAATAAAGTGTCATTATCACTTACAAGTGGATCCATGGGGTCCCAAAATAGACCCAAAGATGCCCATGGTCGACCATGTATCAACCAATAGGGTTAAGACACGTTTTAGGGTAATTTAGTATTATTATAATATTATTTTTTTTAACCCTTATTTACCGGATTTACCCTTTAACCATGGTAAATAAAATATTTACCGCAGTAATTATTCAAAATGTGTAAAAATAAAAGTTACCTATTTACACAATTTGAACATCCTGATTCCAAATATGGAATCCATTTTCCTAAATTCAAAACACAGAAGTGGCAGAAATTAATTTAAAATTAATTCCCGCTGTCAAAACAAAAAGCGTGTTTTTAAGAGATAATAACTATCAAAAGATTGACACTTGTTTATGTTCAGTTTAATTGTAAAATTATGTCCAATGATAAACATTAAATTGAATGGTAAAAATATATTCTAAATATACTTTAAAACAACTCAAATTCATAATTTATCACTATTAATTATTTTGATTAAAAAAGTTGTTTTTAATTAAAATTTAGAAATTTTCACTATTCATCAAAATATGAAAGTTATCCGAAATGTACCAAAATTTCACCCTAGGATAATTTTGATATTCCGAATCCAAAAATGAAGTCCATTTTGAAATATAGAATATATATGATTTCAAAAAGTGGGTATTACTATTCACAACGGCTAGTTTAATTAGTTGTGGTGTGTGTTAGAACTCGAGGTTGCGTACAACACACGCTATCGCATTATTCGAAGGGAAACGTACCGTAGAAGCTTGGGGTGTTACATTCTCCCCTCCTTCAAATAATTGCGTCCTCGCAATTTCTAGGGTATTACTGCATAAAAAGACTCGGGTGGTTCTTCATCATAAGTTCCTCGGGTTCCCACGTTGCCTCTTCCATCTTATGATTTCTCCACAAAACTTTTACCAGACGCGTCGTCCGGTTTCTCAGTACTTGTTCTCTTGTATCAAGAATCCTGACGGGCTCTTCGCAATAAGACAGATCGGGTTCCAGTTCTAATTCCTCATAGGTGAGTACATGCGTTGGGTCAGGCATGTATTTTCTCAACAGAGATACGTGGAACACATCGTGAACTTTGGAGAGACTTGGCGGCATTGCCAATCGGTAAGCTACAGCCCCAATTCGTTCTAGAATTTCGAAAGGTCCGATGTACCTGGGACTCAATTTACCTTTCTTACCAAAACGTATGACTCCCTTCCACGGAGATACCTTTAGGAAAACATGATCACCGACTTGAAATTCCAAATCATTCCTTCGATTATCGGCATAGCTCTTCTGCCTACTTTGAGCTGCTTTGATGTGATTTTGGATTACCTTTACCTTTTCCATCGTTTCCTCCACCAGTTCTAGACCTACAAGTTTTCTTTCACCGACGTCATCCCAACAGGTTGGTGTACGACATCTCTTTCCGTATAACGCTTCATATGGTGCCATCTGAATACTCGAATGGAAGCTATTGTTATAGGAAAATTCTACCAGAGGTAAATATTGATCCCACATACCCTGAAAGTCAAGTGAGCAAGATCTCAACATGTCTTCTAAGGTTTGAATAGTCCGTTCTGATTGTCCGTCTGTCTGAGGGTGGTAAGCAGTGCTCAAATGAAGTTCAGTATCCAGGGATTTCTGAAGACTTTTCCAAAACCTTGAAGTAAAACGGGGATCACGATCCGAAACAATTGATAGGGGTACTCCATGAAGTCTCACAACTTCATTAATGTATAGTCTTGCTAGACGTTCCAGGGGTAGATCTTCTCTTATAGCAAGAAAATGTGCTGACTTGGTAAGACGATCAACAATAACCCATATTGCATCGTTTCTTCTAGGAGTCTTTGGTAGCCCCATGACAAAGTCCATTGTAATATTGTCCCATTTCCACTCCGGTATGGGAAGCGGTTGCATGACTCCTCCAGGCTGTTGCCTTCCAGCTTTCACTTGTTGACAAACCATACATCTTGACACAAAATCAGCAATCTCCCTCTTCATGTTGTCCCACCAAAAATGTTCCTTCAAATCTCTATACATTTTGGTGCTCCCAGGGTGTATAGAGAAATTGGAACTATGAGCATCATCCAGCAATTCCCTTTTTAGATCAGGTATATTGGGAACACAAAGTCTCTTCCCGAATTTCAAAATTCCATCTTCATACACAAAGTCTCTCAATCTCCCATCATTCACAGCTTTAATCTTCTTTTGGAATTCGTCATCATCGGTCTGAGAACTCTTAATCCTTTCTAGTAAAGATGGTTTGGCAACCATTTGAAAAAGCATTGATGTTTCACCTTCCCTGGTTATTCCCATGTCCATTTTCACTAGATCCATGAAAATTGGATCCCTTTCAATTCTCATATTGTTCAAAACTCCATGGTCTTTTCTACTCAAAGCATCTGCCACCTTGTTTGCCTTCCCCAGGTGGTAGTGTATCGTGCAATCATAATCCTTGAGTAATTCAAGCCATCTCCTTTGCCTCATGTTGAGTTCTTTTTGTGAGAAAATATACTTCAAACTCTTGTGATCAGTATAAATCTCACATTTTTCACCATAGAGGTAGTGCCTCCATATCTTCAAAGCAAAGATCACAGCTGCTAACTCAAGATCATGAGTAGGATAGTTTTGTTCATGAATTTTCAACTGTCGTGATGCATAGGCAATAACTCTATCATTCTGCATAAGGACACAGCCAAGTCCTTTCTTTTATGCATCACTATAAATAACGAACCCATCATTCCCCGATGGTAGAGTCAATATAGGAGCATTGACTAATCTTCTCTTCAGTTCTTCGAAACATTCTTCACACTCTTTTGTCCAAACAAATTTAACCCCTTTACGTGTGAGCTTCGTTAATGGGTTAGCCAATCGGGCAAAATTCTGGACGAAACGTCGATAATAACCTGCCAAGCCAATAAAACTACGTACCTCAGTTATACTCGTAGGTGCTGGCCATTCTTGGATTGCCTTGGTCTTAGAAGGATCAACAGAGATTCCATCTTTAGAGACAATATGGCCAAGAAAAGAAATCTCCTGAAGCCAGAATTCACACTTGCTAAACTTTCCATATAATTCATGCCTCCTCAGAGTCTTCAAGATAATGCGCAAGTGATTTTCATGATCTTCGTAGGTTTTGGAGTATACCAAGATATCATCAATAAATACCACCACAAATTCATCGAGATACTCCTTGAAAACTCTATTCATCAGATCCATGAATACAGAGGGTGCATTAGTCAATCCAAACGGCATTACAGTAAACTCGTAATGCCCGTACCTGGTTCGAAATGCTGTCTTCGGAATGTCTTCCTTCTTTACACACAACTGATGGTATCCAGATCGAAGGTCAATCTTTGAAAAGTATTGAGCTCCATGCAGTTGGTCAAATAAATCATCAATACGAGGTAGGGGATACTTGTTCTTTATCGTTATAGCATTGATCTCCCTGTAGTCGATACATAACCTCATAGATCCATCTTTCTTTTTAACAAAAAGAACAGGGGCTCCCCATGGAGAAACACTAGGGCGAATAAATCCCTTATTACTCAATTCCTCTAGTTGTTTCTTTAGTTCGACTAACTCTACAGTGGCCATTCTATAAGGGGTCTTCGATATAGGCCTTGATCCAGGAATCAAATCAATAGAAAACTCAACTTCTCGTTCTGGAGGATGTCCAGGTAAATCTTCCGGAAATACATCTACAAATTCTTTCACAACAGGTACATCCTCTATTTGAACATTCCTTTCCTCACCGACAGTTATTTCATTCTCTTCCTCCCCAATAATTGAATTAAGTTGAGCTACTGGGGGTGGGTCTAAATAAGAATTAGGTGGTGACGATTCTGCTCTAAAAATAAGGTGTTCCTTATCATTATCATCAAGAATCATAACCTCTTTCTTCTTACAATAAATCTTCGCATCATAGTCCGAAAGCCAGTCCATACCGAGGATTATATCAAACTCAATCATAGGTATGACGATGAAATCAGCAGATAAAGAAAATTTATGTGCTCTAATGGGGACTGATTCACAAAACTTTGTTGCAACGATACTTCCCTTAGGAGTTTTAACTGACAACTCCCTTATTAAATCAAATTGGAAATATCTAATTTTCTTAGCAAACTGGGAAGATATGAAACAATGCGATGATCCAGAATCAAATAATGCATTTTCTAAACTTGAGGAAACCATTAAATTACCTGCCACCACGTCTTTCAGAGTTTCTACCTCAGCAGTAGTGATAGCATAAGCCTGGCCTTGATCCCTTGGCCTTTTCTGAGGTAAGTTCTCCTGACGCTTAGGACATGCATTTGCATAATGCCCCATCTCCCTGCAATTGTAGCACTGAACGTTGGTAGCTTCCTTCTTCCCCTTGCAATCATGAGCTTGGTGGCCTTTTTCACCACACTTGTAACAGACTCCCATTCCCTTCAGGCAAGCACCGGGGTGTTTCTTCCCGCACTTACCACAAGATGGATATTCAACCTTTCCCTTCTTCCCCTTATTTCCATTCCCAGATTGATCATCAGGTCTCTTCTTCTCTTGCTTTGCTTTAAAGTCATAAGACTTAGAGAATTCCTTTTCGGTCTTGATAGCACATGAGACAATGTCTTCGTACGATGAAAAGGATTGTGAGACTAATGATCGACGGAGAAATGGTTTTAACCCATCAAAGAAACGATCAATCTTACTTCTTGGGTTGCGAATATAATCACCAGCATACCTCGCTAACCTTGTAAAGTTAGCCTCATACTTTGTGACATTCTCATCCTCCTTTTGTCTCAGACTCAGAAATTGCCTTTCCATATCTGCTCGATGGTCGCGAGGAAAGTATTTTTCTAAAAACAGATCTTTGAACTCCCTCCATTCCATGTTTGATACTTCATCATCTTCCTTCATGTTTTGAATCAATGACCACCATTGATCAGCATCTCCAGTGAGGCGGTAAACTGCCATGGTAACTTTTTCCCTTTCACTACTCCCCAAAGCCTGAAATATTTTCTCTAGGGAAAATATCCATTGCTCAGCTACTAAGGGATTTGTACTTCCATTGAACGTTGGTGGTTGTTGTCTCATGAATCGATCTAACATTGATCCTCCACGCTGCGGATCAGGGTGCTCCATACGGGTAAGGTTATTATTCATAACCTGAGTAAGTTGTCCCAGTACGGTGATTAGCTGATCAGCACCAGTTGCATCACCAGCCCCACTATAATTATCTTGAGCAGGAGGGAAATCCCTACATGGAGTGCGTGCATTGATACGGTTTCCATTTCTTCCACTAGGCGCCATTTCTAAACAATGGCATAAACTAGATCAGTTTATGAATCAAAATACATAATCCCATACTTATAAAACACTTAACATAAATTGAACTATCTATGGATATAATCCATAATCATAAATATGTTTTCTTTGAGGAAGTATATACTCATAAACCCTTCATAATGATTTGTAAAGAAAGTGAGAGTTATCCTAAGCATATCCCCCGGGAGTGTCGTAACCAAGAGTGCAACAAGGCCCGTTGTCGTGCACCAGTTCCCGTTCGAGTCTAGCTCAAAGCGGTGTTTTCGGGTTTTACCCCTAGGTACATCTGTGCCAGAGCCGCCTCTACCTGCTCGTATCCAGACAGGGATGTATTGCTCGGAAAACTCACAAAGTCTCTACAATACCAAAATTCTAGGAAGTTCTTCTATACTAATCCTCAAAGTTCATCTTAGGTCTATGTGCTCTAATCAGAGTTTATCTAAATCTAGCTTCCAAGGTTTGTACTAAACTTCCTCTGATACCAACTGTAACGCCCCGACCCCAGTTACCCAGAGTCGGTGCATTATTACATAACATTGGCATGATCACAAGAAAGATCAAATCTCGAAAGACCGATTGGTTTAGTAGCCTTGGAAACACTAGATATATTCATAAGTTTTACATTACATCATAAAATGAAAAAACTACTACAACAACATAATGTCTCCATAATCCACACTACTATCCCCTCATAATATCCCTGCAGGTCATTCATAATTTACTTCTTCACATCCTGGGGAAAAAATAAAACATAGAAAAGGGGTGAGCTCAAATGCCCAGTAAGGATAACAATAAAGCGGAAACTTTCATAAATAAGAATAAACATTTAAGGCAATGCATTACTAAAACAAAAGCCTTTTAAAATTGAACTTCAACATGGTATGGCAAAAGTAAAATGAAATAATGCCATTTACTTATTCACATGGATATTCTACTAATCGAATAATCACATGCAAAAATCAATAACCACTTTCATAATGTTGGAAATGCATAATGCCAGACTATCATAACCACATAGCCAAGGCCTCGTGCCAAGACTACAAATAAGATTTTGTCAAGGCCTTGTGCCAAGACACTAGTTTGTCTCATGAGACCTACCGATGCATCGAGGAGCTATAGCGGGCTCCACCCGTCACTTATTAAGTCCAATGCATTCCCATATGAAAAGGTTTAAACATAACATAAACATTCGTATTAAAACTAGCATACGAAATGTCAATAATTTCACCATAAACTATGAATGGTATAAAAATAGCACATCCACAGTCAAACATATCACAAAACCTTCAATACAATATAGAAGTTTTGTATCATAATAAATCAACTTCAAATAATCTTAAAATCCATCAAAGGATGTTGACATAGATGAAATCAAAATTCTTTTTAAAGAAGTATCTCCTTTTATTTTGAAATCATTTAAGATCCATATAAAATAAAACATTTTCTTTGAAAATATTCTTATAAGCTTGTATGGAAAGCTTCGACGATTTTATAACGGCGGAAAATAACCGCACCCGCTGTATAAGTTAAAAAAACATTCTTACCTCAATTCTGTCGAAAAGGTTAAAAAGGACCTTTTTTTGAAAACGACGGAAAGATTCCTTTATAAACCTCTTATAAAAAGTCAAACAAGGGTATAAATGACTTAAACCCATATTCTTGTAAATAGTAAAAATGTTTTGAAATACATTTTTAAGGAACATGGATGTGGATGATAAAGAGATCCCAGTAGATTATTACGTATAAACAACCTCGGATAATGAAGAGATTGTGAAATAACCCTTACCTTGTACTTTTCCTTGGTTGGGGTAGGTTAACCTCCTGTATAATGGTGAAATAGTTGTTATTAAATTATACAAGAATCATATATATTAATATGATATCATATATGATCTTTTAACATTGATTTGTTAATAATATCTTAGAATTATCGTCGTTTCGGGAGTTAACTTACTCATTTTCTTTTATATGTTTTGTTACATAAGCCATGGTTGTTGTATCTTATTCATATCCAGAATGATATACAGTCCTTAAACATCATTTTTAAATCATCAAATGATAATTATACTTGAATGGATACGATGGAGAATGAATCTCATCGCGTTCGTGGAGACGGTAGTCCGTACGTACGCACGAGCGACAATATCATTCTTTTGATATTAAAATAATATATAAATGGATGGTATATCATATATACAGAATCATTAACATGTTATATTTATTATTTACATGAGTTACACATCATTATTATACCCATCCAAATAATATTATATTGAATAACAATTACACCACGACGTGGAGACGGTAAGCCGTACGTACGCACGTATGGTGACATGTTATTCAAAGGGTGGATAGAATACTGAATATGATTGTACCATATTTATAATAACATCACAGTATATGTGAGATACTGGAGTTATTATTTCAGAATGGTAAGAACAAAGGAAGAAGAAGTGGAAGAAGAAATGAACTTAGAAAAGGGTGGTGAAATCATTACCTCTTCTTCGGGTTCTTCCTTTTGATTTGATCAAAAGGGCTCCTTAGGTTGGCTTTCTGATCAAACTAAGGCCTCTAGGTTGTATTGAGGGATGTTGGGAGAGTATTTGGGCAGATTTTGGCCGAACCAAAAGGCTTTGAAGGTGTGAAGAAATGAGAAGGAGGAGTGCCCTTTTATAAGAGGGGTGAGGGGCACCTTTGGAAAAGTTAGAAATATTAATTTATAATAAATTCATATTCGGTTTACAAAGGCTCCAAAGTTGACTATTCAAAGGATGAGGTGTGGATAGGTCGAAAAAAACTCATCCAATATAATTTAGACAGGTTTGGGTACTTATATTAACCTTATCTTTAAGTATTAACTCTAAGTTAATTAGTTTCACTTTTACAATGTCTCTTTGTATTTTTATATAATATGATTAATAAACTTACTATATACATCCAAGCGACCCCCCAAGTGGTCCATTAATGAGGAACCTATCATAATATAAGTCTCCTGGCCGAACCTTAGATTTTTAGGAATTTAATATCAATTAATAATATAATATTTGTTTTAAGAACTCTTTTATGTCAATTTTGACACTATTCAATAGTTGATTTTTGTGAAACTCCTAACAGATTGATTACTTCGAACAAAGTCAATTAAATCAATACTAATATATCATATTATCATAGAAAATTAGTTTAATTCATTAAAAGTTTCATATTATAATTATTTGGGTATTTATAAGATCAATTATTTTTATTTTTTACTATTTTAGTAATTACTGCATCATCATTGTGTCATAAATAAAATAAATTATATAATGTCTAAAAATTATAAATAAAATATCATTATGTAGGAAATATTTTTATATTTCTAATGAATATTTATAATCGAAAATCCAACATGTATAACCCTATGTAAAAATTGTTGTTCTAAAAGATATATGCTTGTGTCATTTTTGTATTCATTTTGACTTAATTAAAATAAAGTGTCATTATCACTTACAAGTGGATCCATGGGGTCCCAAAATAGACCCAAAGATGCCCATGGTCGACCATGTATCAACCAATAGGGTTAAGACACGTTTTAGGGTAATTTAGTATTATTATAATATTATTTTTTTTAACCCTTATTTACCGGATTTACCCTTTAACCATGGTAAATAAAATATTTACCGCAGTAATTATTCAAAATGTGTAAAAATAAAAGTTACCTATTTACACAATTTGAACATCCTGATTCCAAATATGGAATCCATTTTCCTAAATTCAAAACACAGAAGTGGCAGAAATTAATTTAAAATTAATTCCCGCTGTCAAAACAAAAAGCGTGTTTTTAAGAGATAATAACTATCAAAAGATTGACACTTGTTTATGTTCGGTTTAATTGTAAAATTATGTCCAATGATAAACATTAAATTGAATGGTAAAAATATATTCTAAATATACTTTAAAACCACTCAAATTCATAATTTATCACTATTAATTATTTTGATTAAAAAAGTTGTTTTTAATTAAAATTTAGAAATTTTCACTATTCATCAAAATATGAAAGTTATCCGAAATGTACCAAAATTTCACCCTAGGCTAATTTTGATATTCCGAATCCAAAAATGAAGTCCATTTTGAAATATAGAATATATATGATTTCAAAAAGTGGGTATTACTATTCACAACGGCTAGTTTAATTAGTTGTGGTGTGTGTTAGAACTCGAGGTTGCGTACAACACACGCTATCGCATTATTCGAAGGGAAACGTACCGTAGAAGCTTGGGGTGTTACAGAAAGTATAATTCTTATAGATTTAAACATTTCAAATGGAAAGAAGGTTTCATCATAGTCAATTCCTTGATGCTGTCTGAATCCTTTAGCCACTAGCCTTGATTTATAGGTGTGAACTTGACCTTCTATGTCCAAATTTCTCTTGAATACTCATTTCCATCCAAAAAGATTTACATCAACTGGCTCATCAACTAGAACCCATACTTGGTTCTGATACATGGAATCCATATTAGATTTCATAGCTTCTATCCATCTTCTAACTTATGAGCTCTCTACTGCTTCCTTGTAGGAGAGAGGTTCATCATTGTCCAACAATAATGATTCACCATCCTCGGTGACTAGGAAACCAAATCTATCTGGTTCCCTTACCTATCTTGAGCTCCTACGTAGTACTTGTGTTTCTAGAACCTCTTCCACAGGGACCTGTAGAACTTGTTCCTGTAACAAATCCTGTGTATCTTGAGCATTAACTTTGTCGAATTCAATATTTCTCCCATTATCCTTTTTTAGGATGTGCTCCCTCTCAAGAAAGATGGCTTGTATAATAATAGTAACTTTCTTTTCTAAAGGGTTATATATGTAATATCCTTTCGTTTCCTTGGGATATCCTATAAAGACACACTTCATGCCTTGGGGTGCTACTTTGTTTCCTAATAAGGCCTTAGCAAATGCCTTGCATCCCCATACACATGTGTACGACAAAATGAGTATCTTTCCATTCCATATCTCAGAGGTAATTCAATTTACCACCTTAATTGGTACTCAGTTTAATGTGTATACTGAATTTTGTAATGAATATCCCCAAAAGTATTATGGAAGATTTGCATGACTCATCATCAACCTCACCATGTCTGACATGGTGCAGTTTCTCCTTTTACTAACACTATTCCACTATGGTGTATAACGAGTTATGAGTTGAGATAGAATCTCAGACCCCTGTAAAAGGTCAATGAACAATTGGTTTAGATATTTTCCACCTCGATCCGATCGAAGTTTGTTTATCTTCTTACCAAGATGATTCTCTACTTCATTCTTGAATTCCTTAAATTTTTTTAAGGACTCTGACTTATACCTCATTAAGTAGATATAGCCAAATCTACTCAAATCATTAGTAAAAGTAATGAAGTAAGAATATCCACCTATAGAATTTACTGGAAATGGTCCACACACATCCGTGTGCACCAATCCTAGAAGACCTATGGCCCTTTCACCCTATCCAACAAAATGTGGCTTCGTTATTTTACCTTGTAAACAAGCGTGACATCTATCAAGTCGATTTATCTCAGTAGAGTCTAAATAACCATCTTGGTAGATCTTTTTCAAGAACTTATCATTTACGTGATAGAGACAGTGATGCCACAATTGGGTGATGTCGATTCATGTGAGTTTGTTTCGTTATCGATTTCCAACACTTGGTTTTCATAATTTAATACATACAAACCATTATTTAAATGCACCATAACATAACATACATTATTCTTATAAAATAAACAACCCTTATTTCCAAACTTAAAAATAAATCCATCTATATCTAAACAAGATACATAAATTGTGTTCTTGGTAACACTAGGCACATAATAACAATTATGTAAAACCAAAATCATCCTTGTTGGCAATGATAGATGGTAATCTTCAATGGCCAATGCATCTAGCCTCGCGCCATTAGTAGCTTGAAGATCCACCTATCCTCTAGAAATCTTTCTAAATCTACTTGGTTCATGTATTTGAATACAGACATGATCCCCACAAGCTGTATCTAATTCCCAATGTGTAGAAACGGAAATATTACACTCAATAACGAATTAACCTTTAGTTTCCCCATGCTTCTGGGTGTAGTTCCTCTTCCAGTGGCCTGGGTTTACACATGAAAAACATACCTCCTCCTATTCCTTTCCCTGACTTTGGATCTTCCCCTTCTTGGAGGGACGGTTCTCAAGGGCTTCAGAACGTTTATGAATCCTTGGCCCCTTTTCCTTGTCCTTCCTTTTCTTATTCACTATAAGGATTGTGGGTTTGTCACGCCCCATGTCCTTATTTACCTGGAGAATTAAGGTCAAAAGTTTTGATAGACTCTTCTAATTATTTCTCATGTTTTAGTTGATAATAAAGTTAGAGAAGGTCTTGGGAAGTGATGATAGAATGAGATCTATATGCAACTCATCAAGGAACTTAATCTCTAAGATGTCTAGGCATTCAATGTATCCAATAATCTTGACTAAATGAGGCCCAGCTGGCACATAATCTCCAAGATTAGTTGTAAAAAAATCATTGGAGATCTCATTTGTAACGCCCCAACCCCAGTTACCCAGAGTCGGTGCATTATTTTAATACATTGGCATGATTATAAGGAATCAAGTCCCGAAGGACCGACCTGTTTAGCAGTCTTGGAAAATAGATTACATATATTAATGTTACATTACACTTCATAACATACAAACCAACATAAATAATCCTTTATGAATGCCATTATTCCCTTGTCTTAACCCTGCATATCAATCACAATACACTTCTTAGAATCCTGGGAAAAATAAAACATAGAAATGTGTGAGCTCAAATGCTCAGAAAGGGTAAGAAATACAGCGGAAACTTTCATAAATAACCATAAACATTTAAGGCAATGTATAAAACTAAAACAAAAGCCTTTTAAACTTGAACTTCAGCATAATATGGCAGAAATAAAATTAAATAATTCCATTTACTTATTCACATGGATATTCTACGAATCGAATAATCACATGCAATATCACTAACCACTTTCATAATGATGGAATGCATAATTCCAGACTATCATAACCACATAGCCAAGGCCTCGTGCCAAGACTACAAATAAGATTTTTTCAATGCCTCGTGCCAAGACACTAGTTTGTCTCATGAGACCTACCGATGCATCGAGGAGCTATAGCGGGCTCCACCCGTCACTTACTAAGTCCAATTCATTCTTTATATGAATAGGTTTAAACATAACATAAACATTCGTATTAAAACTAGCATATGAAATGTAAATACTTTCTCTATAAACCATGAATGGTATAGAAATAACACATCCACAGTCAAACATATCACAAAACCTTCAATGGAAGTTTTGTATAATAAATCAACTTCAAATAAGCTTAAAATCAATCACAGGATGTTGACATAGATGAAAATGATGAGTAAAATTTTTTGAGAGAAATATACTTTTTGTAGAATCATTTAAAAGTCACACATTTATAAAGGAAGTAATTTAAAAGAGATTTTTGAATCAAAGTTTCCCATACCAATTTGAAACTTTTGAAAAGAATTATCATTTCAAAATAGTCATGTCCATATAAATAAATCCTTAAAATCATTTTAAAAACATATACATTAATTAAAAAGATTTAGAAAGATAAATCTTTAAAACATTTGAAATTATGATCTTGATAAAGTGTACCTTTAAAAATCCTTAAAATCTTCATTTTGAAATCATTTTTATGAAAAATGGACATGGATGATAAAGTTTTCCCAGTAAATACTTACACATAAACAATCTCGGATAATAATGAGATTGAGGAATTAACCCTTACCAATTTGGTAACTTACGAAACATACAACCCATGAAAGAGGTATCATAAAATGAATATGAAAATACACATAAATTAAAGTGTATTACACAAAGAATACAATTATGGACAGTACATACACCACACAAAAGGTAATAGTGGCAATATGGCATGAATCTAACGGGAATAAGGAGTGAGATGAAAACCCCTTACCTTGTACTTTCCTTTAGTCGAGGGTACGTTTAACCTCTTGTACGAATATCTTATTATGTTATTAAATTATAAAAGAACCATATTAATATTTATGATATCATACATGATTCATTTATGACTTTATACTACCCATTTAATAATAATTTCCATGTTAAATTAACATTTCGGGTGATAATCGTTTTCTTTATCGTACGTGTTTTAGCTTGTTACTCTTGATTGTATCACTTAGATCATGATTTAAATAATTCCATTATATAAAACATGATAAATATATCATATATATTTAGAATATAAATATTTATAATAGACATATATATGAAATGGAAAACACTGTTTATGGAGACGGTAGTCCATACGTACGCATAAATGATGTTTCTGTTTTCATATAGTATTGAACGGAAGTAAGTGAATAAGATAGATGTAAGTACATAAATCATTATGTATATAAATATATATATCTCTCCAGTAGAATTATTATGTCATATATTACCTACTTATTAGTAATATATATTTTTATAATCGTCGATGAATGGTGAACTTGGAAATGAATCTCATCACGTCGTGGAGACGGTAATCCGTATGTACGCACGAACGAAAATATCATTCTTTTGATATTAAAATAATATATAATTGGATGTTATATAATATATACAGAATCCTTATAATGTTATATTTATTATTTACATAAAATATGCATCATTATTATACCCATCCAAATAATAATGTATTGAATAACAATTACACCACGACGTGGAGACGGTAAGTCGTACGTACGCACGTATGGTGACATGTCATTAAAAGGATGGATAAAATACTGAATATGGTTGTGTCATATTTATAATAACATCACAGTATATAGGAGATACTGGAGTTATTATTTTATAATAGAAATAACAAAGAAAGAAGAAGTTGAAGAAGAAAGAAACTTGAAAGAGGGTGGTGAAAACATTACCTCTTCTTCGGGTTCTTCCTTTTGATTTGATAAAAATGGCTCCTTAGGTTGGATTTCTGATCAAAATAAGGCCTCTATGTTTAATTGAGGGAAGTTTAGAGAGTATTTGGCATGGGTTGGAAGAACCAAAAGTCTTTGAAGGTGTGAAGAATTGGTTAAAAGTTGGGACCTTTTATAAGGGGGAGGAGGGTCTCTTTAGGAAAAACATAAAGTATTAATTTATAATAAATTCATATTCGGTTTATAATGGATTAAAAGTAGAATATTCAAATTATAATGTGGTTATGGGTCAAAATCCTTTCAACCAATAGATTTTTTACAGGTTTGGGTCATTATATTAACCTTATCTTTTAGTTTTAACTCTTAGTTAATTAGTTTGACACTTACCATGTCACATTTTATTTTTATAATATATAGTTAATAAACATACTATATAAATGAAAGGGACCCCCAAGTGGTCCATTAATGATACAACAATAATTATATAATTCCTTTTCCCGAACCTTAGGTTTTTAGGAATAGAATATAAATTTATAATATAATATTTTTTTAAAAAACTCATCTATGTTAATTTTGACACTACTCAATAATTAATTTTTGTTAAAGTCATAAAAACTTTATTAATAATAAAAAAAATTCATTTAATCAATCCTAACATGTCATATTAACCAATAAAATTCGTTTATGTCATCAAAATTTTCAAATTATATTTATTTTAACATTTATAATACCAATTATTTGATTCTTTCATTAATACGGAAAATACTGCATCATTATTGTGTCATATATATTTTTAATTTTTCAATGTCTAAAAATTATAAATAAAATATAATTATGTATTAAATCTTTTTATATTTATAATGAATATTTATAATCGAAAATATAACATATATAACTTTACGTAAAAATTGTTTTTCTAAAAGATATAATCTTATGTAATTTTTGTATTTACTTTATCTTAATTCAAATAAAGTGTCCCTATCACCTACAAGTGGATCCATGGGGTCCCAAAAATATACCCAAAGATGCCCATGGTTGGACATGTATCCACCAATAAAGTTAGGACATGTTTTAGAGTAATTTATTATTATTATAATATTATTTTTTTAACCATTATTTTCCTGATTTACCCTTTAACCATGGTAAATAAAATATTTACCGAAGTAATTATTCAAAATGTCTAAAAATAAAAGTTACCTATTTAAACAATTTAGACATCCTTATTCCAAATATGGAATCTATTTTTCCAAATTCAAAACACAGAAGTGACATAAATTAATTTAAAATTAATTCTCGGTGTCAAAACAAAAATCATGTTTTTAAGATATAAAAAAATGAATTTGTTCTTACATTATGTCTAATAAACTCATAATATGGATTCTAAAATTATAAGGATTATATAAAGTTCAAAATTTAGTTAATACTATTCATAACCTCTTTTGAACAGCTTGTTTGGTAAGTCATGGTGCGCTTGAACTCAGTGTTGCGTCTAGTGAAAGTTATTGACTTGTTTTGAAGAAGTACATACTATGAAATCTCGGAGTGTTACATTCTTCCATCCTTCAATAAATTGAGTCCTCGCAATTTGATATTGTTCTTCCAAAATAAAGGTTTAAAATAGAAAATATCTTTTTGGGAAAACCCACATCAAAAATTTGGTTTATAAAATTTAGTCTTAATTAGAGGAAAAAAGAAATGAAAGGGTCACCACCAAATTATGATCTCGATTAGGAGAACATTTGTGGAAATTAGAGACATATAATTGGAGGAAAAAAGTAAATATTTATAGGTAGTGATTGAGGTCATCAATCACAATCATGTTTAAAATTGAGGTCTTTAAATTCATCAATCTATGATGATTTAAAACACCATTGGTTCAACAAAACATAAGGTATTAGGATAACACATTTTTGATGTTTCAAAATATCTTAGTTGAAATCCCACATCAAAAAATGAATTAATAAGGCCTCTATTTAAAATAAAGAGTGGTAAGTATGAAGATTATCGAAAATAACACATACTAGGGTTCCATGTAGGAAAATATGGATATGGAAGAGAAATATAACCATCAATTATCTGATGGAGAGTGGTAGAGAACATGGCTATGAAAAGGCCAAAAATCCCAAAGCCATAAATTAGTGATGATCTAAGGTACCATCTAGTACAACATTTTTGTTCTAAGTTTCTTTTCTTAATGTTGATGAATTTATTTATGAGATTGGCTAAGATCATAAGGAGATATACTTACTTTATAATTATTGTTTTATCCATTAATAAATTTCTACCAAAAACTCATCTTTCACCGCAAAACATAATACAACTCAAAAATACTCTATTTATCCTAATCGTATAGGGTTTCAAATATAATGAATTTATAATTCACATATCAGACCCTTTATGAAAAGAAACTACATTATACCATCTAGGAAATTCATGTTGCACAATGGTAGGTGATAAATCTCAATTGCACTATGGTTGTGGGTTCGATTCTCACAGCTTTGTCCGACACGACGGGTCGTCACACGGTCTGCGTGTTGTCCTTTTATAAAAATCCAAAAAATAACCTTTCAAACTTAATCCATTTCAACCTTTAGACTTATCCAAAATACTGTTATCCAAACTCACAGTCCAAAATTTACAAGGAAGTTAAACATAATGAGGATCCTTTTTTTCAGGTAATAACATGTGAACGCCTTCCTCATATATTCTTTTACAACACCGCAACATCCTGAATTACCAAAATCAACCATCTCTTATTCCAGAATCACTACCTCAATATTAGGACCATATTAAGGTTTATCTTTCCTTCAACCATGTAATTTCCAAAAATTTTAACTCGTTGTAGAGTCACTTTTCTTAGTACCATAAAATCTCAAATCCTTAATGGAATAGTACTGCAGTACAATCCTTATTTATTTTCAAAACATCATTGATACAACACTTAAATGAAATAATTCTAAAATAACAACATAAGAACACTAGTCATTCCTCTTCATCTATGGTAGTATCATAACTTGATTATTATCCAATAGAATCATTTGTGGCATAGTCTAATGACTGGGACATTGGTTCACGTAGTGTGAAAACTCCTTACAGATGAAGCATTGTACATTTGAAACCTTTTTATTACACTTGAAGTCACGTAATTGGTGTCCTTTTTCTCCAAACTTATAACATACTCCCATTCCCTTCAAGCATTTTCCAAGGTGATTCTTTCCACAGTTATCACATATGGGAAAAACCATTCTTTACCTTCTTCCCTTTATCTTTACATCTCTCTACCATCCTTTTCTTCTCTGGATTCCCTTCAAAGCCACAGGACTCCGAGAATTCTTTACTCATCTTATCAACACATGATACTATTTCTTTATACGATGATAATACGTGGGAGACTATTTCTCTTCTAAATTCTGGCTTAGGACCACGAAAGATATGATCCTTCTTACTCTTTGGATCATACGTATTACGGGAGTTCACATTCCTTCTACGGGGCGCCATTTCTATAAAATAGCATAAACTAGGTCAGTTTATGAATTGCAATGAATAATTCCCAAACTTGTAAAATACCTAACGCAAATTGAATAGTTTATGGATATAATCCATAATCATAAAAATGTTTTCTTTGAGTAAGTATATACTCATGATCCCTTCATAATTGCTTGTAAAGAAAATGAGAATTATCCTAAGCATATCCCCCTGGAGTGTTGTAACCAAGAGTGCAGCAAGGCACGTTGTCATGCACTAGTTCTCGTTCGAGTCTAGCTCAAAGTGGTGTTATTGGGTTTTACCCCTAGGTACATCTATGCCAGACCCGCCTCTACCTGCTCGTATACAGACAGGGATGTATTGCTCAGAAAACTCACAAAATCTCTACAATACCAAAATTCTATGAAGTTCTTCTATACTAATCCTCAAAGTATATCTTAGGGATATGTGCTCTAATCAGAGTTTATCTAAATCTAGTTTACAAGGTTATTTCTAAACTTCCTCTGATACCAACTATAACGCCCCGACCCCAGTTACCCAGATTCGGTGCATTATTTTAATACATTGGCATGATTACAAGGAATCAAGTCCCGAAGGACCAATTAGTTTAGCAGCCTTGTAAAATAGATTACATACATGAATGTTACATTACACTTCATAACATACAAAACAACATAAATAATCTTTTATAAATGCCATTATTCCCTTGACTTAACCCTGCATATCAATCACAATACACTTCTTGGAATCCTCGGAAAAATAAAACATAGAAAGGGATGAGCTCAAACGCTCAGTAAGGGTAAGCAATACAGCTGAAACTTTCATAAATAAGCATAAACATTTAAGGCAATGTATAAAACTAAAACAAAAGCCTTTTAAACTTGAACTTCAGCATAATATGGCATAAATAAAATGAAATAATGCCATTTACTTATTCACATGGATATTCTACTAATCGAATAATCACATGCAATATCACTAACCACTTTCATAATGATAGAATGCATAATGCTAGACTATCATAACCACATAGCCAAGGCCTCGTTCTAAGACTACAAATAATATTTTGTCAAGGCCTCATGCCAAAACTACAAATAATATTGGTCAAGGCCTCGTGCCAAGACACTAGTTTGTCTCATGAGACCTACTGATGCATCAAGGAGCTATAGCGGGCTCCACCCGTCACTTACTAAGTCCAATGCATTCCTCATATGAATAGGTTTAAACATAACATAAACATTTGTATTAAAACTAGCATACGAAATTTCAATACTTTCTCCATAAACCATGAATGGTATAAAAATAACAAATACATAGTCAAACATATCAAAAAACCTTCAATGGAAGTTTTTTTATAATAAATCAACTTCAAATAAGCTTAAAATCCATTAAAGGATGTTGACATAGATGAAAATGATGAGTAAAACTTTTTGATAGAAATATCCTTTTTGTAAAATCATTTAAAAGTCACACATTTATAAAGGAAGTAATTTAAAAGATATTTTTGAATCAAAGTGTCCCATAAAACTTTGAAACTTTTGAAAATAATTATCATTTCAAAATAATCATGTCTATATAAATAAATCCTTAAAATCATTTTGAAAACATAGACATTAATTAAAAAGATTTAGAAAGATAAATCATTAAAACATTTGAGATTCTGATATTGATAAAGAGTACCTTTCAAAATACTTAAAATATTTATTTTGAAATCATTTTTATGAAAAATGGACATGGATGATAAAAATTTCCCAGTAAATACTTACACATAAACTATCTCGGATAATAATGAGATTGAGGAATTAACCCTTACCAATTTGGTAACTTACGAAACATACAACCCATGAAAGAGGTATCATAAAATGAATATTTAAATACATAGAAATTAAATCTTATTACTTAAAGAATACAATTATGGTCAGTACACACACCACACAAAAGGTAATAGTGGCAATATGGCATGAATCTCACGGGAATAAGGAGTGAGATGAAAACCCCTTACCTTGCACTTTCCTTTAGTCGAGGGTATGTTTAACCTCCTATACAAAGATCGTAGTATGTTATTAAATTATAACAGAAACATATTGATATTTATGATATCATACATGATTCATTTATGACTTTATACTACCCATTTAATAATAATTTCCATGTTAAATTAACATTTCGGGTGATAATCATTTTCTTTATCATACGTGTTTTAACTTGTTACTCTTGATTGTATCACTTAGATCATGATTTAAATACTTCCAGAATATAAAACATGATAAATATATCGTATATATTTAGAATATAAATATGTATAATAGACATATATATGAAATGGAAAACACCGTTTATGGAGACGGTAGTCCGTACGTACGCATAAACGTTGTTTCTGTTTTCATATAGTATTGAACAAAAGTAAGTGAATAAGATATATGTAAGTACATAAATCATTATATATATATAAATATATATATCTTCAGTATCATTATTATGTCATATATTACATACTTATTAGTAATATATATTTTTATAGTTGTCGATGAATGGTGAACTTGGAAATGAATCTCATCGCGTCGTGGAGACGGTAATCCGTACGTACGCACGAGCGAAAATATCATTATTTTGATATTAAAATAATATATAATTTGATGGTATATCATATATACATAATCCTTATCATGTTCTATTTATTATTTACATCAAATACACATCATTATTATACCCATCCAAATAATAATGTATTGAATAACAATTACACCATGACGTGGAGACGGTAAGCCGTACGTACGCACGTATGGTGACATGTCATTCAAAGGATGGATAGAATACTGAATATGGTTGTGCCATATTTATAATAACATCAAAGTATATAGGAGATACTGGATTTATTATTTTATAATAGAAATAACAAATAAATAATAAGTTGAAGAAGAAAGGAACTTGAAAGAGGGTGGTGAGAACATTACCTCTTCTTCGGGTTCTTCCTTTTGATTTGATCAAAAGGGATCCTTAGGTTGGCTTTCTGATCAAAATAAGGCCTCTATGTTGAAGTTAGGGAAGTTGAGAGAGTATTTTGTCATGGTTTGGCTGAACCAAAAGGCTTTGAATGTGTGAAGAATTGGTTAGAAGTTGGTTCCTTTTATAAGGGGGAGGAGGGGCTCTTTAGGAAAAACTTAAAGTATTAATTTATAATAAATTCATATTCGGTTTCTAATAGATCCAAAGTAGATTATTCAAAGTCTAATGTGGTTATGGGCCGAAATTCATTCAACCAATATATTTTAGACAGGTTTGGGTCATTATATTAACCTTATCTTTTTGTTTTAACTCTTGGTTAATTAGTTTAACAGTTACCATGTCACATTGTATTTTTATAATATATAGTTAATAAGCTTACTATATACATCCAATAGACCCCCAAGTGGTACATTAATGATACACCAATAATTATGTAAGTCCTTTGGCCAAACCTGAGGTTTTTAGGAATAGAATATAAATTAATAATATAATATTTGTTTAAAAACTCATTTATGTTAATTTTGACACTATTCAATAATTGATTTTTGTTAAAGTCACAAAAACTTTATTAATTCTAAAAAAATTCATTTAAGTAATACTAACATGTCATATTAACCAATAAAATTCGTTTATGTCATAAAAACGTTCAAATTATATTTATTTTAACATTTATAATACCAATTATTTGATTCATTCATTAATAAGGAAAATACTGCATCATTATTGTGTCATATATATTTTTATTTTTCAATGTCTAAAAATTATAAATAAGATATCATTATGTAGAAAATATTTTTATATTTATAATTAATATTTATAATCGAAAATATAACATATATAACCCTATTTAAAAAAAATCTAAAAGATATAAGCTTATGTCATTTTTGTATTTACTTTATCTTAATTAAAATAAAGTGTCCCTATCACCTAAAAGTGGCTCCATGGGGTCCCAAAAATTGACCCAAATATACCCATGGTAGTACATGTATCTACCAATAATATTAGGACATGTTTTAGGGTAATTTATTATTATTATAATATTCTTTTTTTTAACCCTTATTTACCAGATTTACCCTTTAACCATGGTAAATAAAATATTTACCGAAGTAATTATTCAAAATTTCTAAAAATAAAAGTTACCTATTTACATAATTTGGACATCCTGATTCCAAATATGGAATCCATTTTTCCAAATTAAAAACACAGAAGTGGCAGAAATTAATTTAAAATTAATTTCCGATGTCAAAACAAAAAGCGTGTTTTTAAGATATAATAACTATCAAAAGATTGACACTTGTTTATGTCCGGTTTAATTGTGAAATTATGTACAATGAAAAAAATTGTATTAAATGGTAAGAATATATTCTAATTATACTTAAAAACCACTCAAATTCATAATTTATCACTACTAATTATTTTGATTAAAAAAGTTATTTTTAATTAAAATTTAGTAATTTTCACTATTCATCAAAATATACAAGTTATCTGAAAAGTACCAAAATTTCACCCTATGCTAAATTCGATATTCCAAATCCCAAAATGAATTCCATTCTGAGAGATAAATTTTATTAAATTTTAAAAATTGGGTATTACTATTCATAACAGCTACTTTGATTGGTTGTGGTGTGTGTTACAACTCGAAGTTGCATACAACACACGCAACTATATTATTCAAAGAGAAGCGTACCGTGGAAGCTTGGGGTGTTACATTGTAAATTTTTGATGTCCCCATTCTAAGGAATAAATTTATTTAGTCAAATTGAATATATAAAAGTTTAAAATATTGGATTTAAAAAGGGTTCACTATTAAAAGTTGGTAAAAGTGAATTTTTGAAAAATACTTATTTTATCTGAAAAAAATGAATTTGTTCTTACATTATGTCTAATAAACTCATAATATGGATTATAAAATTATAAGGATTATATAAAGTTCAAAATTTAGTTAATACTATTAATAACCTCTTTTGAACGGCTTATTTGGTAAGTCATGGTGCGCTTGAACTGTGTTGTGTGTAGTGCAAGTTATTGACTTGTTTTGAAGAAGTATATACTATGAAATCTTGGGGTGTTACATCATACCTCTCTTGTCTCGCCTTCTCTTGATAGAGATCCTTAAGGTGAGACATCATGCTATACACGTCCATGTTTTCGTGTTACTTCAAGATCTCATTAGACATGGATAATAGCATGAAACATTGTACATATGTGGAATCATCCATATGTTTCATATAGAGAGAGTTTTCCTCATCACTGGCCTCTTTTCCAGGTGGAATTGGAATAGGCTGCTCCAACACGTACAATTTCCTCTCGTGGAAAAGGATGATGTGTAAATGAATATTCCATTCCTGGAAATTTGTGTTGGTGAGAAGGTTTTCCTTCTTGAGTATGGTTCACAATGATATGTTTGAAGTCATTTTTCTTGTTGTTTCTAAAAATTAAGATGAGAAAAGAGTTTAGTACTTTATCATGATAAAACTGGGACAAATAAATAAATTAATACTTATTAGTCTCCTACTATTTTATCAAAATCCAATATCCCTCCCCATTGACTTTGTAATATTCTGTTGTCTAAATATTCTAGTGTAAAGTATCCATATTTACCTTCGCATTACCCCAAATAGGGTTGGTCAAGCAACTTGAATGGTTTTAGGTAGGCATTCCAAATGCCAACTGCATTAACTCTCAGTTCCTTAATCCGCTGAGTGGACTCCCCAATCTTGAAACCCTTTTATTTTGGATTTCCTCAACCTTTGCCTCTTGGTCACACCAAGTCCTGCTGTAGCAGTCAACCCTTGATGTTAATTAACCAATTCAAGTAAACCTGAAAACTTGAATTATAATTCTTTGATAATTGAAAGCACCCCAACTAGGGTTGATCAAGCACTTTGAACTATGGTTCGATTCTAACCAAGATTATGGAAGGCTATACCGACTTAATATTTCTTTGAGGTATTTTATCCTTATACATAAATTTCAATTTTATTATCTTTGATTAAATGCTTGTTAATATTAAGTGGGATATACTTAAGTAATTAACCATGTCTATGATAATATTTATGCATAATCCGGTCTTATTTTAGTTCCATCTTGCATGCTTGTTTAATTCAATAATTGTGTGATCGTGAAAACACACCCACAATAAATAAACCATGCAACTAACATAAATAAAATAAATGGTATGATCATGATATTGTTCTATTGGTTAGTTTATATAGAGATTGATAAACTAACCCAAGACCTAGGGGAGAAACAACTTGAACCTTTTGGGTTCTTGTTTACAACTTTCCACTTGTCCACATTTGTATCTCCTTGGATTGGATTCACCTTGGATCCTAACTTGAGACACCTCCACTAGATTGGGATCTCCATCTATAATATATTCTTTTATCTCACTCACAAGTGAAGGGTAAAATGGAGTTTTATATAAAATAAACCTTGGGAACGCAGGCCCTACATATTAATGAGGAGAAGGCTTGCAAGCCAAAAAAATAATTTAAATAAATTAATTAAAATAAACCATTCACATACAAAGGTCTTGGTCTATCTCATGACCATCCATATATGAAATGATATTTATGCTTAAATAAAACTAGAATTCAATTCTTTAATCATTCATGTTTAAGATAAATCACGTTCGAATCAATTAATTATCTTTAATTAATCGATCATGTTAACTTAAACCTTTTTCTGAATTTCCTTGTGATTCTCATCCATCATAATTTTCAACAAATAAATTCATTTAAAATTATCTCTGTACGTAACTTGTACCTTAGATGCAACCCAATTAATTCCCATTCATAACTACCCAATGAGTAGAAATGAACATTACACAGATGTTAAATTAAACACATATATAAAAAACACCTATCATGTGTTGTGCCTCAACTTTATGCTCGTACTATGGTACACATCTCAAGGGTTTGTATAATATAATAATAAATTTTAATAAATCTGCATAATTTTGATAAGTACACAGTGTGTACTATCGTTCACTGTCCATCTGAATTACATGCTTGGGTACATGGCGTGTAGATGTACTTTGGAAATCTTCTGAGTACATGGCGTGTTCAGTGGGCCACAACCATTTAGTATCCACGTTACACGGTTTCTAGAAGGGAAAGTTGTGTATGAGGTACATGGTATAACCCTAACCTGAAGGGACTACACATCATTTCTAGTGGAATACACGACATGTAATCCAGAAACCACATGCCACATATTCCTAGTCAACAAACTGAGTCATTTAAGACTCCAACACCCGGCTTGGTTTGGTGGACCGATTTGATGCATTGAATCTTGAATACATGACATGTACTGCCGAATAAATGCCGTGTGTTTTGGTGTTGTATATCCAGGAATCTTTTTCACCACTAGATGATATCCTCTATTTTATTTTAATCAAAATTAAAATAAAAAATCATTTTTGTAAGGTGAATGAGAAACAAAAGAGGAGGAACAGATCTCGAGATTCAGATTTACAGAATGATTAACTTGAATTGGAATAAATAAATTATTTAATTCATAAATCATCAACAAAAAAACAAATAATTATAATCAACTATATGACCCCTCTGATACCACTTGTAGGTTCCGGGCACGTCGGAAGTGCGTTGGTGGGTGTACCCAACTTTAATTTTTTATGTTAACAACAATCAATGCGAGATCCATCACGATAATAAAATACTGAATCTTTAGAATAGAACAAATAAAGAAATAAATAAATGGAGTCCTAGAACCATATAGAGGATCATCATATGTTAGTTATAATTAATTTAATTAAAAGACGAGAATTACCCTGATGGAATTCTATCTTCGTTGATGTTTCCGATCACGATCCGATGTGATATGTCATTGTGTCGTAGAATCTAAGTGTAGGCTTCCTCTAGTGGTGATCCACACATGCTCCACCTATCTCTGGGTGTCGCTGAAGGGATATTTGGGTGGTAGAATGGAAGATCCTTCACTTGCGATTTCTGCCTTCGATCGCCCTGAGAGCCGCTTCCAAAGCGCTATCCTTGATCCAGTGGAGGAGGATCTCTCTCGTAACTTGAGAGCGTTCTTGGTGGGGAAAAAATTATCTCCTGGCTTTAGAACTTTTTTAGATCCATTTTGCACACCCACAAATTTCTAGACTAATTAGAATTATATAATTGGGATTTTAATTACTTAAAATAATAAAATGAATTAATTACGTGAAAGCATTTATTAATTTCATTTAATTCTTACTAAGACCTTGTGTCTAATAATAATAGTTGACTATTATTATTACTTGACATGCACCCATAGAATTACACCTAATTTAAATAAATAAATAATATTATTTCTCACAAATCCCTAGAAAAATCACATGGTGTGTATATTAATATACACGGTGTGTAATTTTGTTTTTCCATTTTATTTATTTCCTCCACCACATTTATTAGACCTTGAATAATGGCTATTTATTTCTCAAATAAATATCATTGCATTACTCACTATTAAATATATTATTTCACCCACAATATATTCTCTCAATTAACTAGTGTTGAAATAAATGTGATCAAGCATCCTTGAAAAATTATTGAACCACAATCGGGAATAATATTTATTCAACTTGTTAAATTAGTATTTAACTGAGGTACTTGGACACACTTAGTGTGTGACCCTCTAGGCCTCCTTATCAGTGGAATTAGGTGGAGCCTGCCTAAAGTAAAGGTTAGTATCTAGCAACACGCCAAGGCACCCATAGATAAAGAAGTTAATGCCGCAATAACGTGTCACCTCCTACAAACGCTTACCGTGTAATGTAATCCCACAGCCGCCCATCTCCTCCCTTTCTACACTGGCTCTAGCTCCCCCGCACCACCTCCCCTCCCTTGTTGCACTGGAGATGCCGCATCGGCTCTGCCTCTGGTTTCCTCCGACGTCGTCACCCATCCCCTCCCTCGTCGTACCGCCCATCCCCTCCCTTGCTACACCAGCGCCACCTCACCACCTCCTCCTCTATCTCCCCGCCATCATTGGTGCCCATCCCCCCTGCCGCACAGCCTCCGACTTCGGCTCCCCTCCACTGACCCTCCTCTCCCTCACAGCACCACCTCCGGCTCCCTTCGGTTCCGAATTTATCGTGCTATAAGGTATGCCCTAATTTCCGTTTTAAGGTTTTAATTTTTGGAAAATTACAATATAAATTTTACATGCATGAATATTATATGAATATTGTGTGAGAAAAAAATGTGGAAATGGAATTTCATGTGTATACGGGTTTCTGTGCATGAAAAATTATGAAACAATGTGTGTTGACAGTGTGTTAATGAGAATAATTCACACTTTACTTGAAGTTGGAAGTTACATACAATGAATATTCCATTTATATGTTGATTTGATTGATATTATAAGTTGTTTTGTTATTTTATTTATACCATTCTTGAGTTTATCACATGTCTGTGTGTGTGTGTGTGTATCCCATGAGAAAATTTTTGAGGTTTGACCACATATGTGTGCGTTCATAGCCCATGAGACCCATGTTTTAGTTTAATCCCATGTGTTTCGATACTATAGGTTATTATTAACATTATATGATGTTCTTTTATATGATATTAATCCATGTTTTAATGTGACTTACTGTGTATATTTTATAGTTAGAATTGAGATGGAATTTAGAGTGATGTATTAATATTTTTTCACATTCTTGTTATTTACTACACTTTTATTGACCTAACACTTTGGGGGTATTTGGGTTTTTACTATATGAATTGAGATACCTACCATGGATTATGATTTTTCATTGTTTATTGACTCTATTATTTTATTTTTTTATCTTTTTGTTTATTGATACCAAGGGTATATTTTCTACACTGATGACATTCAAACCCTTACTACGAGTAATGAACATCTTGTATAAAAGGATACCTACTTGAGGCTATGGGGAACATTGTATTAGACCCTGTGATCCAGCATGGGGAATCACATTCATTTTCCCACATATTCTCTATTGATAAAATAAGTGAAGACAGATTGCTGTTTTTTTTGTTCTGGAATTGTATATATTTGATGTTATCCTTGATATATATTAGTTAGTTTTCTATAAATTAGAGATTGATTGCTATATTTGATGGTTAATCTTTACTGCATATAATTTCACAAAGGCAGTGTGAATCCAAGAGGCAGTGAGAAATTATTTGTACAAAGATACAGTTTCTCTGAGTTTGAGAAGACTGTTCATCACTAATTGATTTTGGTCACTTTCATCACAAATTATATTTGTTGATTTATTGGTTGGAATTAACTTAGTCTCTAAGGTTGATAGTTCAAGATTTGTATTTGATGAATTTTCTCATGTATCACATACACATGCAAGTTATAATATTCATTTATTGAAAAATGTTTACTCTATGGAATTATAAACCAAATTCATTATTAATATATTTTCTAGAATATAGAATCATCATTAAATTTACCATACCAACATGGTGGCGATGACATGGGCTTTCACTTCCATTCCCTTATCTATTCTCTTGTTTATTATTCAGAGATATAAATTGTTTATTTTATCAATGGTCCATATGCAATTGTACATTCTTTATTTTAAATATATTTGATATAAAAAATGCATGTAATATTAAGTCTTGTGTAAATGATTGCTATACATATATTATTATGGATAAGAGTTGGATTGATCTTCCAAATCGAACATGTAGAGAATATTTAAAGGGAATTATGCAGTTTATTGAGTTCACTGGAGGATTTCAAAGTGACTTTATTAGTTGTACATGTATAAATTGTGTAAATAGATATCAATTCACATGAGATACTGTGAGGGTGCGCCTATTATTGAACATATTTTGGAAAAATTATAAGAGTTGGACTCGTCATGGGGAAGAATATATTCATCATCAAAATACTGATGCAGTTCAGATGGACGCTGATGCGAGGATGGATGATCCAATGCCTGAAATGATTACTGAAATGGTACATGGGTTGGATCTTAAAGGTATTGACATCCATAATGTTGAGGCTGGTGAGATAAATCTGCGCTCTAGTGCAGATCATGATTCGAGGAGGTTTTATGAAGTACTTGATGGTATAAAAATGGAATTATATCCTGGATAAACTACTTACCATAAATTGTCATTTATTATAGAGTTGTTTCATTTGAAGACTTTGAATCAGTGGTCAGACACATCATTCAACTTGCTGTTAGTGTTATTGAAAAAGGTTCTTCCTGTCGATTCTAAGATTCCTGACTCGTATTACCATGCTTGTAAGTTGACAGAGAACTTAGGTTTTACATATGAGACCATAAATGCATGTGCAAAAAACTGTATGTTTTTTTAGAAAAGAAACTACCCATTTGGATATTTGTACGATTTGTGCCACTTCCAGGTGGAAAGAGAACAGGGGAAATCAGACTCATCAAAGTCAAACTGTGAAACAGGGAAAACCTATTGTTGTAAAAAAAATGAGTTACTTTCCCCTAAAGTGGAGGTTGAAAATATTTTTTATGTCATCTAAAGTTTCTAATTTAATGATATGGAATGCAGAAAGAAATAAAGATAGTGATATGTTAACCCACCCGACAGACTCTCGTGCATAGAATGATTATGATAAGAGGCACCCCAACTTTTCTAAAGATGTTCATAATGTCCGATTGTGGTTGGAAACAAATGGTTTCAATCCATTAAAGTCTATGGTTTGTGAAACTCATAGCACAAGTTCTGTGGTGTTGGTTCCATATAATCTTTCTCTGTGGCTTTGTATGAAGCAACAATTTATATTACTTTCCACTCTTATTGATGGACTTAGAAATCTGGGGGATAAGATTTATGTTTACCGCAATCCATTGATTGATGAGTTGAATGAATTTTGGGGTGATGATGTGATGACTTATGACTATGAAACAAATGAAATGTTCAAACTACAAGCTTCTTTATTGTGGACAATCAATGACTTCCCAGCTTATGCAAATTTATCAGGCTGGAGTACGAAAGGGGAATTTTCTTGCCCTTATTTCAATAAAAGTAAAAAATATGTATGGCTTAAAAATTCCAAAAAATGGTAATAAATGGGTCACATGTGTTTTCTCCCCCCTCAGCACAGGTTCAGAAAGGACAGAACGGCATTTTATGGTTCTATAGAGTTTATCCCAGCGCCAAATATCATGACAGAAGTCAAATTGTTATCACATATTGAGGAAGAAAACATCTGCATAGTATATGAATTTCAGGATTTGCTGGCTCATCCATTACCTCATATTCATGGTGCGGGTAGACAGTGCAGTCAAAATTGAAAAAAGAAAAGTATTTTTTATAATCTCCTCTATTGGAAAACTAGCATTCTAAGGAATAATTTGGATTTCATGCACATTGAAAAATAAATTGTGATAATATATTGTGGACCATTTTAGGTGCCAGTGCTAAATAAAAGGACCATGTTAATGTATGTCGTGATTTGGAAGAAATGGGTTTAAGGAAGAAGTTTCATTTACAGTTAGCTGAGAGAAACAAATAATATATGCCTGCTACATAGTATATGATGACTACAAAGGAGAAAGAGACATTTCTTTCCATTTTGAAGATGATCAAGGTACCTGATGTTTACTCTTCTAATATTTCAAAGTGTATGAATCTTATGAGTAGGACATTGCAAGGGTTGAAAAGTCATGACAATCACATAATACTTCAGTAGTTGATTCCAATTGCAATTTGTGATTGTTTATCCCCCAATGTTGTCAAATCGTTGATTGAGATGTGTAATTTTTTTAGAAATCTTTGTTTAATAAATAAATGAATGAGTGATTTAAAAATTTTGCATGAATGAATTGTTCTTAAGCTTTTTCACATTCAAAAACCATTTCCCACCTCATTTTTCAATGTTATGGTTCACTTGACTCTACACCTAACTGATGAAGTAATGTATGTTGGTCCAGTCCAATTCAGGTGGATGTATCCTATTGAGCGTTATCTGAATACATTGAAACAATTTGTATGCAACATAGCTCGTTAGGAGGCATCAATAGACAATGGTTATTTGATGGACGAGTGTACTACTTTTTGTGCAGAATATCTTATGGATGTTGAAACAAAATTATATAATCCACCTTGGATTCATGATGTTCCAGTTGGAGAAGGAACCATATTTTATTTGTACAACATCGAGTGAATACAAGCGCATCGATATATCTTGTTCAATACTCCATCAGTTGCTCCATTAATGCAGTAAGTGTCTTATCACTTTTGTTGTTTAACTTTTACATGTTTTGTTTACATAAGTAGATTATTTAAACATCGCGTTATCATTTGTAGGAAACACATTAATGAGATAAAAAAAGAGATGTCTCGTGCGACTGAGTATCAAATTCAACAATCTCATTATGTTTCATTTCATGATTGGTTCAAGGATTTTGTATGTATAAATTGATTTTCATTATGAGTGAAGTATTATACTAATTTATTTCTACAGAAATCATTATTTAATTCTTTGAATTATGTAGGTTCATAACTTGAGGGAGTTAGGTGACCCCACGCTAACTGAAGAATTTATCCAACTAGCTGAGGCTCCACCTATAACGGCTCGTCGTTATAAAGCTATATATGTAAATGATTTTTGATTTATCATTAAAGATGGTGATGACAAACAAGAAACACAAAACAGTGGCATCAGTTTCCCATTTGTTGATTCTAGTTATTAATATGGTCAGTTGACAGACATCATTGAAGTTGTATACGCACACAGGTTGAAGTACATATTGCTAAAGTGTAATTGGGTTGATCTAGTGCGTGGAAGTAAAGTCGATCAATATCAGTTTACATTGGTGAATTTTAACTATATGTTATACGGAAATGAATGTGTTGATAATGAACCTTTCATTTTGACATCACAAGCAGAACAAGTATTCTACGTTACTTTGCCTTTGAATCCTAGTTGGAAAGTTTTTGTGAAAATGTCCCGGTGAGGAGTGTTTTTATTTGAACAAGATGAACTCGAGATTGTTCCATTTGTTTCCCAACAGCTTGATCAACATATTATAGTTCAAAGTGAAGAAGATATATATTAGGTTAGAGCGGTTGTTGAAGGAGAAACGGTCTATTTTCATGTTTAATGAAAGGTATAATTCTTTTCCCACTCTTTAGTTAAAATCCTTTTTTAATTGTTTAAAACAACTGAAAACTAATTTGGTACATAAGAATTTTTAATTATTATTAGTCATAATTAACCTTATGTTTGATCCTTTTTGATGGATTCCCTTGCGAGCATGTGTGAACCAAGATTCTTGTATCTGGTTTCGTCTCTAGTATTCGCTGGATGAACTATATTTCTTTGGTTTTATAAATTGTTTTCTAGATCAAATTTAAAAGGTTGATTACTTTGAGTAAAAGAATTTTTTAAATAAAGTGATTTCACCATAGTTAAGGGTAAAGGAAAAATATGGTATTTTCAAAGTATTGAAATGTTTTGTGACCTTGTGTATTTGATTTTAAGGTCCCACTCTCCCTTTTCATAAACCGAATCGGTTGTCGGGTTGGGATATCCTGGGTTGGTTCATGGGAAAATTGTATCAGAGTGCCATTTTTAATTTGATAAGTAATGGTAGATTGAAGATAAGAATTCCGGAAGTTGAGAGGTAAGTGTGGGGAGAGTCTTTCTATAACTCTCTCATAGGAATCCTTGAGTATTAGGGGAAGTCAGGTCATGAGTCTTTAATTTATCTCTCATTTATTATAGTGTATTTTGATCTATATTGATGTTGTTTAAAATTTTCTCTAGGTTATGAGGGATGTTTATAGATTTTACATGTTTTGAGGTGAAAATGGGAGAAGAACTAGAGCCTCACAATTGTCTTTCTAGGTCTAAAAAAACTATGTAGAACCTATTCTCATGGTTTTTAAATTCTCTTAGTGATAGTTACATGGTTGGTGTGTGGTTCATCAAATGATGTTGTCAAACTATGTTCAGTTACTAACCCCCTTTAAATTTTTTAATTGGACACTTTTTCTTATGTATTGATTTTGGTTATGGGTATTTACTATTTTGGATGACTTAGGAGTATTTTTTAGGATATTTAATGTTATTTTGAAAAATTACAGTGATGTGTTGCGGTGAAAACTTGTTTTTCAATGGTAAAAAGTTTGAATTGTAAATAGTCAAGGTCAATTTTGAGTTTAATAAAATAGTTTTTCAAATTTAATTGAGATGTATTTGGATGTTTTGAATTTTAAAAATTATCTCTGGTGTGAATTTATGGATTTAAAACTAGTTTTTAATCAGATATTTTATGGTTTCAAAAAGGATTAAGATGAACTTTCAAATTTTATCAAATGATGTGGTTTTTTTAGGAGTTTTTTTTTTATATATGGGGTGAGTTTTCTTTTTAGTGTTCCTAATTGGATCATATATTTAATTTTTTTTTATAGTATGACTCCTAGAAATTCCTTTATGGATTGTAGAAAGTCTGTACCATGAAGTTTTCCTTAGAGTAGTGGTTCTCGAAGATCAAAAATAGTTTTTCCAACTATCAATTCCACCCAAAAATCCAAGTGGAGTTGTATGATCAAACTCTTCTTAGTATCAACTTATATTTTGTTGTGATAAAGGAACACAATATTTTATAGAGTTGATGGATATTATTGAGGGTGTAACATCCTCCCCCGACCCATGGCCACTAAATAGTGCTTGAACCAATGGAGTTAATACTTGAACTTAGGTGTGCCTCCCCATACTTCAGAGGTTTCCGACTAGCTACGTGGGTCTAGGGTAGTACCATGGGGAGAATATGCACCCATATCATAGTACATAATAACAAATAAAAATAACCAAGCATCATCTATATCAATAACCATCAGAGCACACAGGATAAAATAAACATTCCAGTCAATAATAACATGAATGTGGAAGAATACAATAATACAAAAACGATCGCCCACTCGGATTATCACATATAAAAATAAACGAATTAATGAAAATATAAGAGTCTCTACTACTTTCCACAAGCCTCACCTCATCGCATTCTCCAATCCTATCTAAGCTATCCAACTCAATCAATCTACCATGGGCCTCTCACCAAACAAAACCTTTAAACAATGAAGTCTGCTTGGGTGCCTAAGAGTCATGGTTTTCTGAGTCGAGCGTGAGTACAACTTAGTAGGGAACCACTACTGTAGTCTCATACATAACTAGTAATTGTAGTGTATGTTCATGTGACATTCTCAATTGAGTATATAAATAATAAATGGTGGAAATGTAAATAATTAACTATCGTTGATCCTTGAGTTCTACCATGAAACTCAAGATCAACCCATGCCTACTTCGACTAGTTATAGAGTGTCTCTGAGCTTGTCACAAAAACATGCATGTAAAAAACTGATATTTTATAATATATTTATCTTCAAAAAAATTTAATTATTTTGATAGCTTGCATTACATAAAACCCTGAGTCTAAATGAACTGTGATATAGTATACCATTATAACCTATCAGCTAAATTGGATGAGAGAATAGGAATAAACTCATTTTGAAGAACAATTGTATAAAGGATTTATATAAAGAAAATATATTGATAAATAAGTACTCAATTTTTAGTAAAGTCATTATATGCTTTAAAAATACATTTTTTACTCAAAAATTGTTTTCATTTCTTTTCGTAAGAAAATAATATAATTAATTTCTACCACCTTTAGAGAATTTATTTGATATAATGAACTTAATTTTTTAAATCATCATGTAAAAATTATGTTAGAGTGAATTTTTTATAATTTTCTAAAAATTTTGATTTTTCAATGAATAGTGAAAATTACAAATATTTATTTAAAATTGTATTTTATTTTAAAGAATTTATAAAGCTAAATTTTGTTTTAAAATCGTTTTAAAAGTAAAATTAGTTAATTTATATTATTATTAATCCAATTAAGGTCATTAGAATTAATTTTATGTTGGATTTTGGTATAAAACTTGTTATACATAAGAAAACATTTTTATGGAGAACTACTTTTCATCACGTTTTGTAGGTTTATTTTTAAATTAAATTATATCAATTTTATGAATTGAATTTGATAAAATTGATTAAATATTTTTAATATTAATAATTAATATTTAGTTACAAGTCCAAATTAATTTTTTTCCATAATTAATATTAAATACAATAAAAATATGTTACCATAGTTAAGGTGAAATGGGTTTACCAGGTGGTTAATCCAAAAGATAAGGGTATGATTTCTAATTAAAATTTTCTAATTCCTATTTTTTGGAAATGTTTCTACCTCATACTATCCCTATATATAATATTTTTAAATTTTGAATCGTTTTGATTGATTATGAACTTATTATATTTTAATCTTTTTGGAAATTCCAAGTGTGTCCTCTCCCCCACTTACAAAAGGACACCCCTCCTTTCTCTTATTTACTCAAGTTTGAGCCATATATCTTGACCAAAACCTACCCAATTATATTATAAACTTAATATTACACTAATTAGAGGGTTTTTTCTCTTAAAATACCATTCCAAGGGTCCTTAAGAAATGATCTAAAGGAGGTTGACCAAAGGAGAGGTAATTATCACACCCAACCTATTTCGAATTATTTTTTCTTATACCACCTATAAATATTTTGTATTCATCATAAAATAATAAATTCAAAATCCAAAATATACTAAAGTTTTATTATTATTATTTATCCTCCATTATTCGTCTTCTTTTCCATCAGATTGGAAGTGAAAATACCACTCATGCGTATGTGTGGACTACCACCTCCATGTAGCGATACAATTAGTTTTCCATCACCATAATTCATGAGTGGTTATTATGACGATATTAAAGTTTATATATTATATTTATGAAATAATTATTATTTTTTAATTATAATATCATATCTTCCTTCTTACCTTCTCATCTTTGAAAGACGATAATGTTGCTCGTGCATTTGTGTAGATTACCACATCCATAGAGCGATGTGATTTGTTTTCCATTTCTGATTTACATGGATGATAATGAGGATATTATATATATATATATATCTGTGTGTGTGTTATTTATTATATAATTATTGTTCTTTAATGATATAAAAATATTTATTTTTCTTTCATTCTTTTCTTTAGAAAGTTAAAACAATGTTCATGTGTACGTACGACCTATCATCTCCATGAATGGTGTAAATCGCTTTTATATATCGACCAATGGGTGATTTTAATTTTATATATAATTAATATATATAATATTTTATCATGAATAAAATTATGGAGATGATGGAACCATGATCAATATACAAATAATGGAACTATAGAAATGAAACTTCCATGAAAAATGAAAAAGTTGACACCCTAAAATGATGATTTTAATAAATAATTATTAATAAATGGGTGTTGAAATGCTATAAATGGATAATATATGATAATATAAGTATTTAAATGATTCTGTTATAGAATTAAAATAAAGTCAAATTTAGTATACAATAGGATAGAGTGATTTTGAAGAATGGTTTTAAGTATGATGTGTCTAAAAAGGGTTTTAGTTGAGATATACTAAATGGGTGATAATATAGATCATTTATGTATCCAAGTTTCCAAAGACACTAAACCTTTATGGTTTTGGCATGGATCATAGTGTTATGTAATCAATATTCAACTAATAAGATTTAGTTTTTTTGTATGAAAAGTATGGGTTACTATAGTTGGTATCAGAGAAAGATTTAGTTATTTTGGGAAAATAGGATGAGAAAAATATAGTAAGAACCCTTAGGATAATCCTAAGTATATAATAACATCCCATTTTATGGTAAATAAATAAGTGTGGTTTCATTAAAAAATGAATCCATGTTGGGATACTATTAAGTGGATATGGTTATGGATCAAATTCAACTAGGGGTAACAACTATGAATGGGGTGGATTAGGTATTAACATGATCATCCACAGTGCATGATGAGTGGGCCTAATACTACACACCATGTTAGACACTTTGATGGAATATGATAAGGTTAATTCAAATTTCTTTTATGAATCATTATGAGAGGTTTGAATAGACGATGACCATGGATGACCTAGGTAAAACCAAATTTATCATAGATTAAAAAGATGGTGTCATGATTTAGACATCATATGAATGATTTTTCATGATTATATGCCTTCCCACTATGATTATTCTTTCTTACGCTATGCCTTTTGGTTTTATTCAATGGTTAGAACCTGAAGGAACCATGTTAATACTAAATAAGATGGAAAATTCAATGATTTTACTTCTGGACAACCAAATGTTATGGAATCAGGAATTGTAAAATCTTGTTGTAATTCTTACACAACCTTCTCAAGCCATGAATGATGTTGAGCTTAAAAACTAGGAAATGAGGGGACACCATTTCATTGATTCCTTCTGGAGGTGATATCATTCTACTTTTAGTGGGTATGATGATCCAATAGTTGTTAAGAAATGTAACAATATCACTAAAAATATATTTTTCATTCTCCAGTGTTTGGATCATGAAAAATTAATTTTAGTTGTCTATTATTTGGAAGGAAAAGTAGATCAATGGTGGACTCTGGTCAAGAACACGAGTCAATAGGAGAAGATTGACTCTATGAAGTGGGATGAGTTTAGATGGTTATTTTTCAACAATTAATTTACTTTAATTATTTATACAAAAATGGATAAGGAATTCCTTAATCTAAGGCTGAAGGATAATGAATCCATTGTTACCTATAAGGAAAATTTTATAGGACTTGTGAGCTATGCTTCTAGTGTTATCATTGAACCAAAAAGTAATATTGATCAACTATTTAGTGGATTAAAACCATGTCTCTAAAGGGAGTTATCCATAAGGGACATTAGTAGATATGATATGCTACCAAGGTAGAAATAGAGATTGTATTTACCCATTAATATCATGGTTTATATAAGAAAAGAAAGATGGAATTCAAAGAAATTATAATAATAAAAATCCTGGAGAGAAGAATATGAGCATTCTATTATGCTCAAAGTATGAAAGGGTATATGAAAAAAATTATATTAAGGGGACTAGTAAATTCTTTAATTGTATAAAAGAAGGTTATTGAGAAATTTAATTCTGAAGTGATGGAAAAAGTTAACTAATTATGCCTATAGAGATAAATATCCATATAATGCACCACCCACACTCTAATGTTTCAAATTCAAGGAGTATGTTCATTATTCTAACCAGTGTTTAAATATGAAGGTTAATGAAAATGATTAGTAGCCTATTAAAACTATAAACAAAGGGAAATCCCATGTGATCACTATTGTCTATGTGGAGTGTGACAACAAAGTGGTGAAAGGTACACTGACAATCCACTCTAGAACTGCTAATGGCTTAGTTGATTCTATATATACCCACTCTTTTATATATGAATAATTTTCTAAGGGTATTAAAATACAACCTTAATTATTAGATGTTTAATTAGTAGTGGAAACTCTTAATGGTGTGATGATCACATCTCAAGTAAATGAGTCTTCTCTGATTGAATTTTGTGGGAATGTGCTTCCTATCTATCTTATTATTCTCCCTCTAGTACAATTTGATGTTACTTTAATAATGGATTATATTTATTTATAAAAATTACATATAAAGTTTGGATGAAGGGAAGTCACATTTGATATTCTGAACCAACCTATGATCATTTATAAGTGTGATGATAAATATGAACATTCGATGGAAATTACATCCATCATATGGGTCTTAATTCCTATTAAAAAGGGTTTTTTATCTTATATGGTTGGGGAAAAATCAATATTGATGATGTTCATACAGAATGAGAGTTTTTATGTATTTATTGAAGAATTTTCTATTATTCCTATGAATTGTGATGTTGAGTTTTCAATAGAACCGATACATAGAGCTACACCCATTTCAAAGACTACATATATAATGGACCCAATTGTGTTACATGAATTGAAGAAGAAACTCCAGGAGAATCTTAAAAAAGGATTAATTTAGCCAAGTGTGTCACCTTAGGGTGAAATCGTTCTTTTTATTAGGAATAAAGATGGATCAATGCGAATATGTATTGATTATCGGGAACTTGACAAGATCGCAATCAAGGACAAGTATCCTCTACCCCATATTGATGATTTTTTTGATCAATTAAGATGAGGTAAATATTTTTATAGGATTGATCTTCAATATGGATACTATCAATTGAGGGTAAAAAGTGAATACACTGCCAAGAAAACCATCTGTATGAGGTTTGGATGCTATGAATTTATAGTAATGGCATTTAATATTACTAATTGCCCCATTATTTTCATGAATATAATAAATAGAGTCTTTATATATTAACTTGATCAATTTTTGGTAGTCTTTATCAATGGTATTTGTATATATTCTTATAACATACCATTACATACTTTCAGGTGTATTGACCCATTGATTTCAGTATCCTTTTTCTGGATCTCTTCACGGGTTGTTAATGATGTTTTTTTTTGAGTTTTTTTAAGGTTTTTGGGCTTATGAATGGTTGAAACATGGTTTGAAAACCTATGCAGCTAAATTGTTCAACATTTCTAGTATCCTAGGTAGGGGTGAATCATTTTTGTATAGTTAGACAAACCATGTAGACAAATAGTGGAACTAGAATAGAAGGGGTTTCACGGTCGGTGCACTGTTAAACTTACCATGCAGCATAACCATGCAAATATTCTAATGTTTATGATTAGGGCGCATGGTTAGACACACGATTAGTACAAGTTGTGTGACCTAACCCAAGAAATTGTGTGGCAGAATTGAAATTCCCCAAAAATTGAAATTAAAATCTTATAACACCCCTAATTAACCCCAAAATTCTCCCACTAGAATGTAATTTGATAATTTGTCTATTGGGAGCCCTCTAGATGCATTTTGGTCCTCCTAAAATCATCTCTTGGCAGCTCAAAGCTCTAATTGAAGCATTGATCCTCTTCTAGTGAGTTCTTTTCTCCTTTATCTTTTGTCCCTCCTCTTCTCCTGATTCCTTCTTTCTAGTGGTTATGATGTCATTTTGTTTCATTGTTCCATGTATTATTGATGTGGAATTATGGATCTAGGATCTCTCTTCTTCTATCCAGACCCCTCTTCCTAAATCCAGCAATCACCATCAGAGGGGAAACATATCAGATTCATTATAGTGGGATTTCAAATATTCCAAATAGGTGTTTATAGGCTTATCATCCATTTTTAATTCATTTCCACCTGAGAATTTATGGATATTTTTCTCCTTATAACACATGTTCTATAATTATTGATCTTTAATTTCCTTGTGAAATATTCTTTGATCCCATTTTAATTAAATTGAACATGGCATGGATTACTTCTCATGGTTTTATAAATTAATGAATTCTATATTGATTTTAATTCCATTTAAAAGAGTTTTTCAATGTTACTGAAAGTGTGGACGATTGTCACCTATCGACCGTTCAAGGTTATCATGCTCTACTAATGTGTATAGCAGCACTTGGGTCGAATCCTCAGCGATGATACTTTTTAATAATTGATTGTTTTTAATTGATTGTATTTTTATTGAGGGGTTTGTTTGTAGATCTTAATTGAAATTATTGATTGACTAAGATTGATTTAACAATTTTATAAATATTAGGTTGAGTTCATCATTAGGTAGTTAAGCTTGTGATATCCATGAGCCTTGCTTTATATTTCATTAAACTAACACCCACTTCACAAGATGACGTTGATCAGAATTACCAAATGTTAAGGCTTTATTACAAGCCTTAAATTAAATAGGATTATAATATTAATCAGTTATTGATTATGGTAGTGTATTTATGGTTCCAATAATCCATGGAAACCACTCATTAAACAAAACAAGTTATTAATCCATGACATGCTAAGTCCAACATACACAATGTTAAATTAAAGAATACTCATCGAGAAAAAGCTCCCAATCGCTCAACATCTCTAAATAATGACTCACCCCAATGGTATATTTAGTAATACATTAAGATTTTTATTAATATGGTAATATATTATTATGGTAATAAATTATAAATAGAACAAAAAGAACATGATAAGAAAATAGTTGTGCGCCGAACAGACACACACACATGAAGGGCAATGAGAATTAAAAATGAACTGTAGATTAAATGAGAAAGAGAAAGAAGATATTGATTATAAACATGATTTAATAAATTTAAAGAACATTAATATTTTAAAATATTGGGTATATGATAATAAAAGTTATTGGTAAAGGTACTCGCATTAAAACAGAATTACAAAACATAGACTTACAAGATTACAACAAAGAAGAACAAAAAAATAAATGAAAACAAAGAGAGGAGAAAGGGTATATCAAGTAAAAACATGAGTATGTAAGGTCCTACCAAGACTTTGGAAAATATTTTTTCATGCCAATGTATGCTCCTCTATTCTTAAATGCCAACTCTTTCAAGGTGAGGAGGGGGATGTATTTATAGCCCAATGTTGTGGGTTGTTTGCATTCCAAAAATTCCCCTCCACTTGCATCACCAATTTGATAAATTAGACAGAAAAATTTCAAGATAATATCTTCTTAAAAGTTTTATATAATAATGTTTTCCTACTACTCTCAAAATTTGGAGTCATTTTTACTTATGGAGGAAAAGTATGGGTGTTTTATTAAACAATGTTAATCTGTCCATTTCAATCCATACTTTTTCGTTTTCCTAAATGTGAATGGATATTTTAATAGGAATATGCCTTCAAATCCGAATAATTTATTCAAAAAAGTATTTCATATATATCTCCTCTTTCACACTGAAAAATATCATCTTTCTTTGATGACTAGAGCATGCAAAAAGTCAATTTTGGTGTGCTAATTGTATTTCCTGGACCCAATGGTGGGTTGGAATTAAAATCTTCATTTGGGACCATTTTTTTGGATTTGGGACCTGAAATTTTTATCCATGATTCTTTTGGATAATTATGATAATATTATGGAGTTTCATAAAATTTGTACTTTGAGATTTAGACCAGTAACTCAATCATCATGGCTGGTCCAATTTCTTCGCAGATTTTTTGGGTCTTCTTGTGTAGACCATATGACCCTTAAAATGGAAGAATTGGCCACTAATTAATTATAATTAAATGTTTTAATTTGAGTAATGAAACATTAAAAACAATAATCATGCAATTTGGATAAGTATATTGAGAGTTATTGTCAAAAATTTAAATAGATTTGAATCTGTATGACTTCAAATACTGCTCTAAAATTATATTTAATATTTAAACATTAATATTTCACACAAATTATGAAAATTTCATATAAAATAGGTAAATAGAGTATATAATAAGTAATGAAAATATTAATAACATCTGATCCCCCACACTTAGTCTTATGCATGTCCTCATGTGCAATAAATATAAAAACATAACAAAAATATTTTTACTCACCAACAAATATTAAAGTTTTGTTTTCCCCACTCATGGGAGGTTTAAACCATTTCATTCATCCATATTTAATTCCACCCCAATTTTTTATAGAAACAATTTTCAAAAAAAAAACAAATCTTTTTTTCATGCTCAAATTTAGAAATGGAAAATGTGGGCACTCGAAACTTACTCCTCTCAAGATGATAAAAATTTATTTCTAGAGGTTCACTCATTCACCAACCAAAAGTGAAAATCTTAGAGGTTGTAAGAGCTCTAAGCTTCCACCCCTATCCTAAAGTGAAAAATAATCAATAGGTATTTTAAGGGTTTTTTGTGGCTATGGGATGGTAGAAATTTAATGACCAAGAGAGAGAAGAAGAGGGGTAAAACACCAACATGGGTAAAACAATGCACAATTTTTTTGAAATGAAACATGGAAGGAAATGAAAACAAATATTAAAAATGTAATGATTGTGTGAAGAAAGACACAATAGAGGAAGAAAAATTTAAGGGGATGAGAATATGAAATACTTACAAAACAAAAAACTTCTCCCAATGACATAAGTGTTCTTTTTTTCTTTTTTTCTTCTTTTTTTATGAATTTTTCAAAAGATGAACTTGAAAAAGATCTCACAATCATATAAAAACCCACAATTGATCTCATCACAACACTAATTATAATAGTTATAACAATATAAAAGGTTGATTAAGAGTGATTTTTGACCTTCCCAAGATACAACCCTTTTTTCTTTTTTTTTCTTTTTTTTTTCTTTTGATTTTTTTTTGATTTTTTTTGAACACTTATCAATAAAATTTACAAAATTACATAAATAAAATTACATTACATTCCCCAAAACTCAGTAAATGACAACCTATCCCCCACACTAAAATGGATTCTTGGCCTCAATCATATGATAACTCATAGAAAATCAATAAAAGTGTACCCAAAATTAAATCCATCCCCCCCACACTTAAATTTCAAGAAAATATGCAATGTAAATCCATGTAGATGTTGGGAGGGACAAGGTATTGGGATTGTAATGTGGCTAACAAGAAAATTTTTTCATAGGCTCTAAGGGGTTTTCAAAATTAGGATTAATGTAAGGTTAAAGGAAGGATATTTAGCTATTGTGAAGATCATGAGGTTTAGAAAATGCATCTATCATATTAATGCACACAAAAGTAGGAAATTGAGCTCAAAGGTCCACAAACTCAAGACTCACAATTGGGGGTGAAAAACATAAATGTTTAAAATATGGACATAGTTTACCTTGGCATGAAAGCTAATTTTGTTCCTCACGGTTCGGGAAAATCATTTTCCAAATAAAAAAGTGAGCATTCAAAATTTTTTGGTTTTGACACAAGATTATTTATCCAAATTCATGATGAAAATAAAAACAATTAAGATAAAAATATGTATTTTGACTCCCCAAAATGGTTGGACAAAATTTCAAAACTGGATGGTGAGTAAGTATGACTCTTTTCTTGTGTTTTTTTTCATTTATTTATTTTTTTTAGTTATTTTAGTTTTTTTAACATACAAAACCACAAAAAAGATAAAGATAGAAATAAAGAAAAAAACGTTTGATGATGAAAGTGGTAAAAATGAAAGAGGGGAAGAAGAAGAAAGATGGGGAGTTAAAGGGAAAGAGGTTCCCCCTAGTTTGGATTCAATGGGTCTCAGTCTCCATCCAATGGTGGGTTAGTGGAACTTGATTTGCGTCATGTGGGATTTTACCTGAAAAAGAAAAATCATTATTCATCTAATGAAAAACTAAAAAGAAATTAAAATTTCATAAAAGTAAAATAAAACATGGGCTTCCTCCCAAGAATCACTTCATTTATTTTTTCTACAGTTGGAAAATTGTAGTGGACTAACAATAGTCCGATGGTGGCCACCATATTTTTTCAACTCCAGTATGCTTCCAGAAAAACTTCTCCTTTGGGAGGCCTGATGATTCATTGGATAATTCCATACCATCCTTGTTGTTTTTCTTGCAATTCAATGGGGATGGAAAGAGAATATTACTATCCTCCCTTTAGTCTTCAATGTGGGGAATGATTTTATCCACAAAGTGATGGTTTTATATGCTTGAAAATTCAGGAAGATGTTTAAATTATGATGGTTCATTTATGTAAGGTTCAGACAACACAAAACCAGAGTATGAGATCCCAAGTGTTTTTAACTCATTTATTTCATGACCTACTGAAGTACATTAATGAGGATCAATGGAGTCATAAGACAGAATAAATTTTTCAATATCATTTATATCAATTTTTTTTCCAAATAATGGTCAATTCCAACCTCACCAGTGATCACTTTATTAATTATGGGATAAATCTCACAACCTTCACTCCCATCGGGACAAGATAAACACATTGGTTCAAGTTTCACGTCACATATAATAGAATTTTCAAAATTATGGATAAGAAATATTGAATGTTCGATAATTTGATCTAAATCAACAAATGAGCATTCAAGTTCATTTTCTTTATTACCGTCCATGTTGGAGCATTGGAGGTCCTAGGTGAGATGGGATTACAAATAGTTTTCAAGATCCTTTAGATCAATCTAGTCTTCATTTCTAATGTCAACATCAACTTCTCCATTTATGACTTGGTTAATGAGGATAAAATATTCACCAACTCCTCTATTAGTAGAAATGAAAGAACATGATGGATTGGGATTCAACACACTCTCAGAGAGACTTTTAGTAGCATGGATAGAGAATACACATTGATTCTATAATGGGTATCACATGGATTGAAAAATATTGAACTTGACCAATTGGTCTCCAAATTCCATGGATAAGATGCCAGAACAGACATCAATTTTGGTTTTAGATTTCATAAAGAAAGGTATTCCTAGAATTAGAGGAGATTGGAAAGAAGTTGTATCACCTTCTATGTCAAGGACATAGAAATCAGTTGGGATCGAACAAGGACATCCTCGATTATACCCTCAGGACAAGCATTGCTTCGATTGGTCAATTGAATGACAACACTTATTGGGTGCAAGGGACCAAGACCAAGGTTGGATAATATAGATTTAGGCATGACATTAATTGAGGCTCTTAGATCTATGAGTGCATTATCAAAGTTGTAGCTTCCAGTTTGGTATGGAACTTTAAAGGTCCCAGGATCTTTGTACTTCATGGGTATGGACTATTGTGTTGAAACATTCTCAATGGTCCTAATTTTTCTCTTATGAGTTCCCAATTACTTAAGAAACTTGGCATACTTAGGAATTTTTTTGATGGCATCTAAGAGAGGAATGATTAATTCAATATGTATAAACTTTTCGTTCATTTCAGGATCGGGTTCAAAGGACTTATTTGGATTAGAAACGACTTGAGGATAAGGAATTGGGTTCCTAAGTGGAATGGAAGGAGGTGAGGGAATGGATTCAGATTCCTTTTCAATTTTTTTTTCATTTTCTAGGTCAATAATTAAAGGGGATTTGGAGGACTTATCTTGAGGCGTGGAAATTTTTTCATGATATAAGTGAAATTGCACTTACATTACCCTTGGGTTTGGGCAATGGTTGAGCTTGGATTTAGGAAGAATTTTATTGTTGTTGCTGGATTAGGTGGGATGAAAGTTGACCAATTTGGGTTTCAATATTTTCGAGGCTGGAACGGGTGAAGGAGGTAAGATCTTCCACTGCACTTTCCCATAGTTTCTCAGAAAAAGAGGCTAGTCCCAGATTGGTATTACCTTGATTTTGGTTCTTGGGAAAGCGATTTTATTAGTTTTGGAATTGGGAAGGCTCGCTAGGATAGTGGAATCTAGGAGGAGGAATAGGAGGATTGATCCTTTGAGGTTGAGGAACAAAAGGGTAAGGTTGTTGGAAGTTACCAACACCTTGACCATATTGGAATTGGTTTAGGTTTTGAGTAGGTAATTGAGGGGGATGAGAAATGGGATTACCATACCTTAAGCCTTGGTTGAAAATAGAAGAGAAGGGCTCAGAGTGGGGTTGGTTGAAGTTTCTAATGAACTGGCATGATTGTTTAGGGTTGGTATTCCTCTGAGTATATGATGCATTGAGCTCCATTGGTCTGGATGAATCAGAGGGATCCTCTGGAAGTTGTGGACATGTGTCGGTTTGATGAGATGTAGAGCTACAGATTCCATAGTTCTTCATAGGTCTAGGGAACAGAGATTGTGGAGAAGATGAGGTTGGGGCTTTGGACACCACAACTAGTTGTCGCACAAGACTTGTAAGTTCACTCACTCACTATGTCATATTGTTTGGCTCAATGGATTCATTGTCTTGGAATTGTTTGAATTGTTCATGTGCTCAAGTATGGAATTGTTCTGTGTTTGCATCCATGTTTCTTATGAGATCTCTTGCAGCCGTAGGAGTCTTATCAACAAGAGCACTGCTACTTGCGGAATCAATGAGAGTTCTCTCCATAGCCAATGACCCCTCATAGAAGTATTGGATCAAGAGTTGGTCAGGGATTTGGTGTTGTGGACAGGTTGCCAGAAGATTTTTGAACCTCTCCCAATACTCATGGAGTGATTCATTTGAGAATTTAAAGATACCACTTATTTCCTTTAGGATAGAAGCAGTACGAGAAGTAGGAAAGAATTTCTCTAAGAAAAGTCACTTCATATCAATCCATGTGTTTATGGAACCAGGAGGGAGGTAGTTGAGCCTTGAAATTGAAATGTAATATAGGGAGAACGGGAATGCTTGGAGTTTGATTGGTTCCTCAGAAACCCCTTGAGTCTTCATGGTAGATCACACCACTTGGAACTCTTTAAGTTGGAGATGTGGATCCTCACCGGCTAGCTCGTGGAAATGAGGGAGAAGATAACTCAAACCTGATTTGAGTTCAAAGTTAGCCACTATGTTTGGATATTGAATACCAAGGGGTTGTTAATTCATATCAGGGGCAGTGAGTTCTTTAAGTATTTGTTCCCTAGGATTGACCATTTCTAATTAAACAGGTTGGACGAGGACTGGTTCTTGAAGTATTTGATTATCCCTAATGTTCCTCCTAAGTTGGAAAAGTGTTTGCTCAATTATAGGGTCAAACAAATATGAGGGATTGTTTGGGAGGCTATGGGGCATTCAGATAGATTTTGGAAGAAAGAGTAAGATGATTTTTTTCTTTGTGTTTTTTTCATTTTTTTTAAAAAAAATATCTTTTTTTACAATAACCAGAAACTAATGACTAATTAATTACACCATCCCCAACAATAGATTTATTTGAAATCATGGTTGATTATATTCTATTGACCGTTCAAGTTTCTGATGCTCCGCTAATGTGTATAGAAGCACTCAGGTCGAATCCTCGACGATGATACTTTTTAATAGTTGATTGTTTTTAGTTGATTGTATTTTGATTGGGGGTTTGTTTGCAGAAATTAATTGAAATTATTAATTGACTAATATTTATTTAACAATTTGATAAATATTGGGGTGATTTCATCATTATCTTGTTAAGCTTGTGATATCCTTGATCCTTGCTTTATATTGCATTAAATTAACACCCAATTCAAAAGATGACGTTGATTGGAATTACCAAGTGTTAAGGATTTAATACAAGCCTGAAATTAACTAGGATTCTATTCTCAATAAGTGCTTGATTATGGTAGTGTATTTATTGTTCCAATAATCCATGGAAACCACTCGTTAAACAAAACCATTCATTAATCCATGACATGTTAAGTCCAACATACACATGTTAAATTAAAGAATATTCATTGAGAAAAAGCTCTAAATCGCTTAAAATCTCTAAATAATGACTCACCCTAATGGTATATTTACTCATCCATTAAGATAATTTTTAATCTGGTAATATATTTTTATGGTGATGAATTATAAATAGAACAAAAAGAATGGGATAAGAAAATAGTTGTGCGTCGAACACACACAAACATGAAGGGTGATGAGAATTAAAAATGAACCTTAGATTGAATGAGAAAGTGAAAGAAGATATTGATTGTTAACATGAATTAAGAAATTTAAAGAACATTAATATTTCAAAACATAGGGTAGATGATAATAAGAATTAATGGGAAAGGTACTTGCATTAAAACAGAATTACAAAACAAAGACTTACAATATTACAACAAAAAAGAACACAAAATTAAATGAAAACAAATAAGAGAGGAATAATTGGACACTTATTCCTATAATGAAATGTTTTAATTTTGGTAATGAACCCTAAAAAAAAGAATCATTCAATTTAGATAATTAGGGTGATAGTTATTATTAAAACATTAAACAGACTTGAATCTGGATGACCTCAAATAGTGCTCTAAAATTATATTTAATATTTAAACATTAATATTTCACACAAATTATGAAAATTTCATATAAAATCAATAAAGTGAGTATATAATAAGTAATTAAAATATTAATAACATCAGTTAACTTGTGTAAAGTGATGTATTAGTCAAAGTTTTTATTTCTAAAGTGAAATGATTTTATTTGAATGATATGAGTTGAACTTTTTTATGTTTTATATATAATTAAAATTCTTGAATTTATGAAATGATAAAGAGACCTATTTGAATGATTTTACGTTTTTTTAAATATATTTTCTTGGGTTATCTGTAATAAGTGATTTATTCAGAGGTAAAGAGGGTGTAAACCCATGTTTTGAAATGACCATGAGACTTTTTAAATTGTGAAACTTTCTTTAATTCCTTTGGGTTGTTTTGAAATAAATTGTTGTTTTAAATGATAGTTTTTCATTATAGTGATGATTTTTAATGGAAGTGGGTATATTTATGATTTTTAATTTTTTAATTGAAGATAAGTTTTTGAATGGAATGGATGATGTTTGATGGCTTGGTTGGAACTTTATGATGATATTATCTTGTAATAGGCCCTTATTGAAATTTATTTGATTATTGTACTTCCCATTTATGGGTGTTGAAAAAGGGATTATTTATTTTCAGGTATCTTGGGGGTGAGAGTGAGATGTGATTTTAGGGAATGTTCCCACAATTGATATTGATAAGAATCCTCATTATAATCTTCATAGCTTGATTATCTCACACCACTCTTTTGAATAGTCATAAAAACATGGATAGTTATATGAGATGACCTAGATATATGATTAATTAGTGGACCCACACCCCGTCTGGTGTATTTTTAGAGAATAATAAAGGTTCAGGTAGTGTACATGTGGCCATGAAAGTGGGTTTGTGTGGAACTGGTTTTCTTGGGACTCGTGAGACTAGATAGAAACCCAATGATTAGTCATGATGATTTTTTTATTATCTATTCTATGGTAGACTCACTATCATACCTAGGTTGTACCAATGACATTTTTATACATGATTCTTGATGCATGATAGTGTTTGTTATCACTACTTGAAACTCAAGCTACCTTTCTTGATTGATTACTGCTCTTTATTGATCTATTTATTGAGATGTTTCAACTTGATTCTATTGTATTGAATCTTGTAAAGTTTATGATATCTGGTTCATGTTCTCACTTTTCTTGATTGATATGACTTGATCTTGTGAAATGGTTTTCAAATATTTTTAAGAAAATTTTTGGTTTTCAAATGATGAAATGGAATGTTTTCAACTCTGGTTTGATAAATGATTTTGAATGTTTTAAAAATATATTTTCAAATTAAGATTTTCACTCTCTTTATCGTACACCTCTCTTAGCTTATTTGAATTACCTTATGAAGTAACTACATAGAATCTTTAGTGAAATCCTATTGGGATATATAGCTCACATCTTTCTTATACCATTTGGTGTTTGCATCTTTTATGATCTTATAGAAGGTTCTCATGCTCACATCATCTTCCTTTGTTCATTCATGCTTGGGTGACCATGGGTGGGCGTCTTAGGACATGGTGGGTAGTCATGGACCACTAGAAGATTGGTTTTGGTAGTTTTATTTTTCTTAATGTTTTTGTATTGTCTTTTTTGTTGGATTGGGTTATACTAAATATGCACAAGTGGGGGGGTGAATTGTGTCTTTTACAATTTCTTCGAGAATCATGATGATTGCCAAATCTATCCTTTAACTTTATCAGAATGGTTATGAAGTGGAAAATAAATATATTGAAGAACACATGGATGTATAGTAGTTCTGGGAACAGAAGGCCTCCAGTCCACTCCACCAGTGCTCTACTCCACGAGCATGGTGATTTTCACTATCTGGTCCTCTTATCAACAGACTTTCCACAACTGAGTGTAGGCAGTTGACACCTTTACAAGATAAGGCTAAAATAGATCCTTCTAGTTCATACACAGAACTATATGCACATCTTAGAATGAGAATCTGGTTATTCAAAATTTAAAGATTATTTATCTAAAAATACTTTCCAGTTGTTCGTCATAGTTGCAGTAGCACACAACTGACAGTAGATGGATCATCATCTTTAGAAAATATTTTCTTTAGGTAAGAGCAGTTCTGGGTTGATATAGTTGCAAATACATCTTGAAATAAAATCAGAAACATTAAAAACAATAGATTCACAATAGATCTTCGATGTAGAATAAGAATCTTTAATGCTTTTCCTTTTCTTAAGAAAAACAGAGTCGGATAGATCTTGGTAGCACCAGATCTGTGTGACTCGTATAACTTTGTAAAAATTGTAGTCATGAAAAAATAGAGAGATTGTTCTTATTATCTTTTTCATAATGATCTGTCTCTAGTTTTTTAATTCAAAATAACATAGATATATAATGAATAAAGACAAGAGTTTTCCTTTCAAATTTATATCCACAAATGTCACCTTAAGAATTGTGATATTCAAATGTTTGAATAACAGAGCGGTCGTAACTTCCCTTAATAATCGGTATGAAATACTCCTCTTAAATCGATTCTTTGAATCACAGATAAACATCTTTAAATCAGTCAAAGATGTTCTTTAATATCAGGCTTTGAAACTGGCTTAAAATTAGCATGATATTCCACAAAAGACCATTTTACGATAAATTCCTATTTTAAATCTCTGATGCCAAACGTAGGGTTGATGATCTATTCTTCAAACATAAGGTTGATCTAAAATGTAAGTTTGATCTCAAACATAAGGTTGATCATCCATAATTTTCTCTTCAACTTTCAAATGTATGGTATAATATCCATACTTTCATATTTAGAAAAACTTAAGATACATGATCCATACTTTTCAATGGAATGTAAGGTTCATTATAAAAGTAAGGTTGATGATCCACACTTTTGTGAAGCAAACGTAAGGTTCCATACTTATGTAAGGTTCTTCTTCCATAAATTTCTGATATTAAAAATGTAAGGTTCCTTCCAAACGTAAGGTTCTTTTACCATACTTTTTCGATAACGTATGGTTGATTAACCATACTTTTCTGAACTCCCGTAAAGTAAATGTATAATTTTATTCTTATGCGACACTCTTCAATGAAGGGTATGAACAGTGTTTCCAAAACACACTAAAATGATTTTAGAACACTTTTTCAAATATACCATGCAGATTAAATGATTTTAATATTATTTTAAAATATAAATATAAAGAATATTAATTTATTGAAATATACTCAAAGTAAAATCATTAGAATAACAAACAAGGGTATTTGTGAGCATCAAAATCATCATAAAAAGATAGATTATTGTTGAAATAATACATGCTCAACAATATCCCCTAATCATAATAGTATAGAGTATTGTTGAAAACAACACCTGCTCAAAAATCTCCCCCTTTTTGATGACCATAAAACCCATGAAATAACCTATGAAATTAATTTCATATAATTTAGATTTTCTAAAGGATAAATAATATTTTATTTTAACAGAATTATTTCAACAATAAATAAATAAATTTTTATTCATATTTCTCCCATATATAGAGAAATTATTTTTAAAAAAAATTTAAAAAATTCTTTTAGAAATTTCTCCCCCTTTTATAAATTAAAATAAAAAAAAATCAATTTATCCAAATTTCTCCCATAAAGGTAAAACATAAATAAAATATAGAATGTTGCATTTGTATCCAGATTTCTCCCCCTAAGAAAAATATTGATCCATTGTCTTAAAATAAAATTTTGTGTTTATCCAAATTTCTCTCCCTTTTTTGATATAAAAAAGAATGTTAGAATAAGGAATATAACACATTTAATGTAGTACTGAACTTAAGTAAATGTTATTATAAACTATTTATCAAAAATTGAATCTAGATTCTAGAATTCTAACATAGACATAATAGTAAAACAAATTAAAAACACATAAAAATGAGATTCAAACATAGTTTATTGAAAAATTAAGTACATAATGGATACAAGAATCAAGTTTGGGCTAAAAGAGTTTGAAAAAGGGTATTTCAGCAACTCTAAATAACTTCCTTGAGCACTGATAACTACATTCTCAACCTCTTCATCAATCCATCCCCTAAATGAATTATCAGATATCTTCCTTCCTAGGTCAAATGAATATCTTCAATTAGATTGACTCTCAAAAACACATGAAATCTTTCTTTCTTTTCCATGAACTGATTTAGATTCTTAGTGAATCTATCCAATAATTGTCTAATACTTGGTTCACCTAAGGTAAGATGACCAATAAGGAATTTATGATTATCCAACAAGACAGAAAAAGGAGTGCTATTAAACTATAAATCCTGAAACCTGTCATTCATATTGCTCATTACAGTTGTAATGGCCTCGAATCTCTTGATCAGATCAGGCAAAGTACCTGATGTATTTTCGTGACTTCCCGTGATAGTTACAAACTATTGTTCCATAATTTTTTTGAATTCTTCCAAATCTAATTTCAGCACAACTTTAGATTTAAACTTTTCAACCTCTAATAATAATTCTTTCTTAAAAACATTAACTTCTTTCTTTGAAACAAAGATGTCATTCAGATTTTGAAATCTCTGTTTCTCTTTGTCTAACTCTCTTCTTAAAGTTGCATTATCATATTTATCTCTATTAAAATTTCTGAAAAGTTCCTCAACATGATCTGATATAGAATTATAGGCACCTTGTGCTTGATTCAGAACTGGATCTACTAAAGTTAGTGGTAAAGATTGAACATCGGATCTCTGATTTGTAGCCTTATCCACTGGTTTCTCAACCGATTTTTCTTCAGAATCATGAAGTTACTCATCCATAAACAAAAATTAATTTAAAACTTCTGTATGAACTTCAGATGGACTCTTTCCTCTATTAACATTTTCATCCGGTTGTTGCTCTTCATGAGCACCTGCATTCTCTTCCTCTAAAACAGGTTCTTCTGGATATGTTTATTTTTGAATAACATCAGTAGGTTGTGAATAATGTTCTTGAACAGATTTAGTTCGAGCCACTTCAACTTCTCTAGGCTCTTCCTCTGCCTGAGGATCAACTTCCTCTTCAATTTGAGGTACCACCACAATCTGAGAAACAACTTCTCTTACAAATCTGTAGCTTAAAAGATCTCAAGTTATAACAACATTTGTTTGAATACGCTCCTCATTAGCTTGAGTCACTCTGTGCCTTTTCCTATGAAGTATCTATTAACTTCTCTCATCAGCAGGTGCATCAACTAATTCAAATATAACTCTTCTTGATGTTTTTGAAACATCACTGGTCCTTGTTTCTGCTATTCTTTCTTTGGTTTTCCCAGTTTTCTCTCCCTGAGAAGACTCCTGATATTCATCAGCACCAAAAGGCATAATCTTTCCTTTCATAGTGATCTAGAAAAATCTTATTTTTCTTAAAGTTCCAGCATTTAACACGTTACTATGATGGCATCACACTCTGGCATCTACTAATCTCACCACATCAGACTTAAACAATAATTTTGAAATGAACCTCCCATAAGGATAGAAGTTCATTCTCGTCTCTGGTTGACAGCAGTAGTTCAAATACCTTATCATATAGCGAGGAAAATTCAACTTGATGTAACTCAGAAATAGAAACATCAAATACATCTTAGGATATAAAATTTTCTCCATTTAAGACATCCTCAGGGAAATCCCTGTTTGAAAAAAGTTTACAAAAAAATTCTGATCTGGCTCCAAATCCTTGACTAACATTTTTCTGATATTTTTATAACCAAATAAAAATGTCATAATGACCTATGACTTATGTACATTATCTCTAATAGATTTCAAATCAAAGTGATAAACTCCCTCATGAGGGAAGTTTAAGATTCTAGCTATTTCCACAGACGAAATAGAAAAATCCCTATCTTCAATTTTAGAGAATATGGATTCCTTTGTATCTCCAAGACTGAACTCAACAGATTTAAAGAAATTTCACAACTCTACCTCATACATAAATTATGTGTTTTCATCAGTGAATGTTTGTTCAAGATTCTGAAAAGATAAATCTTTCTTCAATATTAGATTAGTTTGGTACATCCATTCCTAATCAATTAATTTTCCATGTAAGATCTTCCTTCCTACCGAATGTTGACGCTTGGCATTACAAGATTCTCCTTCCTTGATTCTCTTTGTCTTGGCCATTTCTGTCTCAAATTTTTGAAGGCTCAAAGGTTTAGGGTTTTGAAGGTTCAGTCAAAGATTGATGAAGGCAGTAATTGTTTAGGTGTTTTGAAAGGTTTTATGAAAATGAATGGTTTTGGAATTTGAAATGGGTTCTGACAACTTTGATTCACATGTCATTACGTACATAATAATCATTACATTATTTATAATAAAAAAATGTATGTGAAAAAAAATTACAGCAGTACAGGAAATTTTTTAAATTATTCTAAAAACAAATAATTAAATTATTTAAAATAGTGAAGGTTAAAATAAAATAAGAATTAATATAATAAATAAGTAAAATTAAAATTAAAATTTCATTTTAAATTAAATAAACCTAGCTCCCCCTTAATAAAATCAAACATTGCAGTGGGAAGTGGTTTAGTAAAAATATCAGCTAACTAAATTTCAATACTTACAAATTCTAAGAAAATATCCTTTTTAAGAACATGAACTCTTAGAAAATGATTTCTCATATCAATATGCTTAGTCCTAGAATAATTAATAAGATTTTTTGAAATATTTATTATGCTTGTATTATCACATAAAATAGGTGTATTATTAAAATTTCATCCAAAGTCTATAAGAATATTTTTCATCCACAACACTTGTGCACAAGAACTGCCTGAAAACACATATTTTTTCTCGACTGTTGACAAAGAAACTGAGTGTCGTTTCTTACTAGACCATAAAACTAAAGATTTTCTTAAAAAGTGAAAAGTTCCTGAGGTGATTTTTCTATCTAATCTGCAGCTTTCAAAGTCAGCATCTGAATGTAAAATTAAATTAAAATCATAAGTTTTTTAATAGAGAAGAGATTGAAAATGGTTCATTTTAAATATCTAAAAATCCTTTTGACAAGTCTTATGTGAGATTCATTAGAATTTTATTAAAATCTTGCAAAAAGAAATACTGAGTACATTATATCTGGCCTACTAGCAGTAAGATATAATAAAGTACCAATCATACCTCTATATAACTTGTTGTCAATTGATTTTCCAGTTTCATTAAAATCATGTTTTATATTAGTACGCATAGGAGTTGTATATTTCTTGTTGTTATCATGTCCAAATTTATTCAATAAATTAGTAATTTATTTTCTTGGATTCAAAACATTTCCAAAATATTTTTGATAAATTTGAAGTCCTAAAAAGATATTTAATTCTCCCATCATACTCATTTTAAATTCTTTTTGCATTAAATTTGAAAATTCATAACAAATTTTTTTTCTTGTTGATCCAAAAACTAAATCATAAATATAAATTTGAACCAATAAAATATTATAGTTTATAGTTTTCTTAAATAATGTTGGATCTTCCATTCCAATAGTAAAATAGTTTTTCAAAAGAAAAGAAATTAATCTTACCATGCTCTGGGTGCTTGTTTAAGGGTATATACAGCTTTAGTAAGTTAGAAAATAGAACCTGGTTTTTGAGAATTTTCAAAACCAGGAGGTTGCTCAACATAAACTTCTTCCATTAAATAACCATTTAAAAAGGAAGACTTAACATCCATCTAAAATAATTTAAAGATCATATGAGATGCATAGGCTAAAAGGATTCTAATGGATTCTAGTATTGCTATAAGGTAAAAGGTCTCATCATAATCTATACCTTCTTCCTGATTATATCTTTTAGCTACCAGTCTTTATTTATTTCTAGTTATTATATCTTGATCATATTGTTTATTTATAAAGACCCATTTAGTTCCTATAACTGGATAATTCTGTGGTCTTTCAACTAAATTCTAAACTCCATTTCTATTGAACTGTTTTAGTTCTTCTTGCATTGAAATCATCCAACTTTAATCAACTAAGGATTATTCTATTGACTTAGGTTCTAATTGGGATAGAAAGGAAAAAAACTCAACAATATTTCCTATATTTCTTATAGTTTTTATTCCGGTGTCTAGGTATCCTATAATAGTTTTCTAAAGGGTGATTATTTAGGGTTCTAGACAATCTAGGTAATACACTATTAGGTTCATCAGTGTCTTGTTCTTCTGAACTAGAGTAAATTTTATTTATATCTTTTTCAAAATCAACTTTCAAGTTATGAATTATCATGTTATCATTAGAGTCAAATTCATCAATTTGATATTTCATTTTCTCAAAGGGATTATATTCATCAAATTTCACATGAATTGATTCTTCAAAAATCCTTTACTTTTTATTAAAAATTCTATAAGCTTTGAAAGTTGTAGAATATCCTAAGAAAATGCCTTCATCAGATTTTGGATCTAATTTACAAATATTTTCCTTGGTTTTCAAGATATAAACCTTGCATCCAAAAACATTAAAGTATTTTACTTTAGGTTTTCAATTATTCCAAAGTTCATAGGGTGAATTTTTGAAAATTGGTCTGATTAAAACTCTATTCATTATATAGTAGGTTGTACTTACATTTTCTTCCTAGAAATAGGTAGGAAGACTGTATTCATTTAGAATAGTCTTAGACATTTCCTCAATAGTTCTATTTCTTCTTTCAACAATATCATTCTGTTGAGGAGTTCTTAGTGCAGAGAAGGTGTGTTTAATACCCATATTTGAGAAAACGTAATTGGATTCTTAATTCTAAAATTCTCCACAATGATCACTTCTTAATGAGATTATTTTAAAACCTTTTTCATTTTAAACATATTTTCAAAAACATTAAAATATAGTAAAGGCTTTATTTTTATATTTTAGAAAATATACCCATGTAAATCTTGAATAGTAATCAACTAAAACATATACATATAATTTACCAGCCAAACTTGCTACTCTTGAAGTTCCAAATAGATCTATATGTATAAGTTCTAAAAGATTAGATGTATCAATTTTGTTAATTTATTTAAAGGATGAGTTATGTTTCTTTCTAATTTGACATGCATTACAAAATCTGTCACTATCAAATTTAAGGCTAGGTAAATAAAAAACTAGTTGTTTCTTAGATAACTTATGTAAAGAATATATATTTCAATGTCCAAGTCTTTTATGCCAGATCCAAGATTTATTTATATTAGTAGTTAAACAATTTACTTTTTGTTTACACAAGGAATTTAAGTCCAGAGTATAAATACTATCAGTTATGGGTGCTCTAAATTTAAGAAATTTATCTTTAAAAACATAACAACATTTGTTAGAAAAATCAACAAAATAACCATCGTCACATAATTGAGAGATACTTATCAGGTTATGTTTCAATCCTTGTACATAGAGTACTTTATTTATTGAGACAACTTCTGTATATTCAACAGTTCCAATGCCAATTATTTTACCTTTGGCATTGTCACCAAATGTGACTAATACTCTATCCTTTTGAGTTAATGTTTTAAAGTTTGATGAGTTCCCACCCACATGCCCAGAAAAGCCACTATCCATATACCATATTTCAGTTCGGTTTCTGTGACCTACTTCCTGAAAAGGTATTCAAACAAAAATTTGTTTTGGTATCCATATTTTGTTGGGTCCAGCAGTGTTTGTTATCAAATATTTGGGAATTGTATTTGTATTTATATAATCCATAGAATCATATAAACTCCTTGCAATAAAGGCATTCTTAATCACACTTAGTTTAGGTTTCCCTAAATAGCAGTTTTTAGATATGTGACCTTTTGTTCCATGGTAGTTGAAAATTATACCTTTTGTACTTCGAACAAAATAGTTCTTATGCAGTTCGGTTTCTCACCTTTACTACCTATTCCATATCTTTTATTTTTAATCACATTATTTCCATGAATTTCATTTAGATAATTTTATATTTTTATAAAAATAAGATCCACATTTTTCTATGTCTCTACTTCTGATTGTAGTGTTTTTATTTTAGTTTCATTATCTTTACAGTTTGTGTTTGATGAGTTATATTTTTCAATTAACTCTTGATGTTGTTTTAGCAGAGTGTCTCTTTCTCCAAAAATAGCAGTTTGAATATTTTTCAATGACTTATGTTTCTTAAATAAGGAATCATATTTCTATTAAAACATATTTCAGTAGGCTTCAAGTTTATCATTTGAGCAACTAGAAATAGAATCATAATCAGATGAGTAATATGATTGTACCTCATCAGCTTCCACTATAAAGCACATATTTTTCTTTAGATTTGATTCTTACTTTTCTGAGTCAGACTTTGATGAGCTGCTGGAGTCTTTATAAACACTCCAAGTAGCTTTCATTTCTCTTTTGTCTTTCTTCTCATAATCATTATTTTTGAAAAATTTCTTTTTCTTTTCTCCTTTTAATTGAGGACAGTCAGGTCTTATGTGACCCATCTTTTTTTGCATTCATAGCATCTTACTTCCTTTGGTTATTTTTCATCTTTCTTGAATGATTTTCTGAATCCCTTCTTCTTTCTGAAGAATTTACTAAATTTCCTAGCTAATTGAGCCAGTTCCACATCTGAATCAGATGAATCAAAACTTTCTAGTTTTCTCTTGATCTCTTGATTTATATTTTTGCTCTTATTTTGGGATGTTACTTTCAAAGAAGTATTTTCTCTCTTGATCAAGAATTTGTGCTCATTTGCTTCATCTTGCATCTTAACTTCTTAAATAATTAGGGTTCTAATTAATTCTCTCATAGTTAGATATTTGATTGGTGATGATTTTCTAATGGTTGCTGATATCCCATTCCATTGGGTTAACTCTCAGTAGTTTTAAGGCTTGATCTACTTGTTTGATAAGATCTCCCAAGGCAGTGATCTTGTTGACTATTTCTGTAATCCTTCCATTAATCTGAGTGATGCTTTCATCATAAAGCATTCTAAGTGTATCAAATTTTAGTTTTTATCTAGCATACCTCATTTTTCTGATATTGTCAGTTCCTTCATAGGCAACTGCAATTGTCTTCCACATCTCATATGTAGTAGGGAATTGAGATACTCTATTAAATTCATCTGGTCCAAAACCACATATGATAACATTCATATATTTTGAATTTAGGTTATACTCTGCTTCAATAGTTTCACTCCATGTTTTAGGTTTCTTAGGAATTTAATAAGAAGTAATAATTTTTTAGTAGACTATGTATCCAATATTTTTCAGATAGATGGTCATCATCAACTTCCAACATCCATAGTTTTCACCATTTAAGTACGGAGCTTGAACCATTGACATTACCTCTCATGTATCATCCATTGAGATCTCTAAGTACAATCCTTTGAAACTTTCAGCTTGTTATAGCTTTAACAAAAGAACAACCTCTGATATCAATTGTTGGATCAAGTTATACTAAATATGCACAAGTGGGGGTGAATTGTGTCTTTTACAATTTCTTTGAGAATCTTGATGATTTCCAAATATATCCTTTAACTTTATCAGGATGGTTATGTAGTGGAAAATAAACAGATTTAAGAACGCATGAATGTATAGTGGTTTGAGGAACAGAAGGTGTTGAGTCAATAAGGTTTTCCTTATGACTTTTCCATTCCTTCTTGTTTTGAAAATCACAAACACCGTATACTTAAGAAAATATACATTTTACTTATATAAGGAAAATTTCCTTCTCAAAGGAATTTAACCCTACCATATTTTCATTGTTCATATCAATATCTTCCTTAAACATAAAAATTGGATTCATAAAAAAAACCTCAGAATCATATAATACTTAGATATGAAGCATTCTATTTTAGGATTCAAATTCTGGATATGAACTGTAATAAAGTTCCACTCCGAATTCAGGATATGAACTCTAATAAAGTTCCACTCCGAATTCTAGATAGGAACTATAATAAAGTTCCACTCCGAATTCTGGATACGAACTCTAATAAAGTTCCATTCCGAATTCTAGATACGAACTCTAATAAAGTTCCATTCCAAATTCTGGATATGAACTCTAACAAAGTTCAACTCCAGACTTTTACTAGTTCGACTCCAAACTTTTATGAGTTGGACTCTGAACTCTTACTAGTTTGACTTCGAAATTTTATGAGTTCGACTCTGAACTCTTACTAGTTCGACTCTGATCTTTTATGAGTTCGACTCCGAACTTTTAATAGTTCGAACCTGAACATTTATGAGTTAGACTTCGAGCTCTTACTATTTCGACTCAGAACTTTTGTGAGTTCGACTCCAAACTTTTACTAGCTCGACTCCAAACTCTGTAAGTTTAGGTTCTGAACTCTGGTGAAACCAGAATCCAAATATCCTTAGAAATTCAGACTCTGGATTTCTACAGAATTCAGGTTCTGAATTCCTATAAAACAGAATCCAAATATCCTTTTATTATAGACCTTGAATTCCATTTTGGTTAGACTCAGAACTTTTATTTGCTTACATTCCAAATTTCAGTTTTACTTATTCTTACACTTGTTTCATTACAAAATGATGTCGTGCATTCAGTTACACATGTTTTTTTATAAAACGATGTCGTCCATTCTGTTTCAAACTAACCGTTGGTTTAGTGACATGTGTACAGGTCCCTCCGAAATTTAAGGAAAATATGACCGTTGGAGGAGGGAGCCAACCGTTGGAAATTTTCCTATAAATATAAGCTTATTTGAACGAGCTCAATACAAAACTTGTGCTTACATGCTATTGAAGTGATTTCTAGAGAGAGAGATGGGCTCTTATTAACTCTCAAGCTTCATGCATAAAGTTTTAATGACTTGTTCAAACTTTTCCTTGTGTAGACTTTCTTCGTGCGACTCAGATTGTTGGTGATTATGATTGAGGGGTTCTGAGGATAGGAAGACAGAGGTTTTAACACCTTGAAGTTGAGGGCTTCCTTGCTGAGGAAGACATAGGTTCCAACTACCTTGAAGTTGAGGGCCAGCGGGGATAGCAAGATAGAGACTCTGATCTTTGTATCGAGGGCTTACCCAGGTGTGGGTAAGACAGACTTGCTTGAAAGTATAAATCAAGGGAACTTTATCCAAGGTTGTTGGATACCCTTCTCTTTGGGTTAAAAGATTTATATCTTGTTACTTGTTCTTGTTACATGTTTTTCTGCTTCATTTTGTATTGTAAGGAAAGTATAACCTTCTTATATTTCCTTACACTTGTACTCTGATTCACTTAGATTCTATACGATTTATGGTAGAATCTCATTTTGTAATCTTTGGTTAAGTTTCAATTTCTGAATCCATATTTCCGGAACCAATTTTTTTGAATCACTTTCAAGGTTTAAGCAAGTGCATAGAAATAGAAGTTTGTAACTTCATACTTTGTCCCAATATTTCATTGGTATTAGAGGTGTTGTGAATTTTCTTAGTTTAACTTTGTTAAAATTAGATCTTTCCTTGTTTAAGGAAATTTTTAAAGTACACAATTCACCCCCCCCCCCCCCTCTTGTATATTGAGCATCTACATCGTTATTTTGATCCTACAATTGGTATCAGAGGTTGGAAACCTCATACTCTATACCAATCCTACAATTGGTATCAGAGCGGGTCTATGAAATACTTATACTCACATATAAGTTTTTCCTTGATCAGTTTTTCATTGTTCTATATTTTCCTTGTTTAGGAATATTTTCCTTGAATCTGAACTTTTGTTACTAACAAGTTTTTGTGTACACAGATTTTCTTAAGGATGGCAGGTTTAAATGTTGGTTCCATCAACAACCTAAATCTTACAAGTCCACCAATTTTTTATGGAAATGATTATGAGTATTTGAGAGATCGAATGAAGACTTTCATTATCAATACTGGGGTAGATAACTTTTTTTTCTTAATGGAGGTTATCAAATTCCTGACAAGGAAGTTAGTACTTTCAAAAACCAATAGAATCATGATTATCAATTAAACTATAAGGTACGCAATACTCTACTATGTTCAATGACTAGGAACATATATAGCCAAATTTCTTCATGTGAAAAAGCTAACTGTATATGGAAGAAACTTGAAGTTACTCATTTTGGTACATCTAAAGTCATAGAGACTAGAAGAGCTATGTTGAGAGCTGAGTATCATGGTTTTAATTTTCCTTATGGAGAACCTATAAGAAAAGTACAACAAAGGTTTATGACTATCGTGAATAGCTTACAATCTATGGGAGAGAAAGGTCTATATGATGAAGATCTTGTGGATAAGATTATTGATATTATGCCCAATGAGTGGGAATCAAAGAGGACAACAATTGATGATAACATAAAGGTCACTCAAATTTCTTTAGATGAGCTGTTTGGAACTCTTCGCCAATATGAAACAAGGATGAAGATAGATGCTGACAACATCAAAAAGAAGAATAGGAATGGTATTGTTTCTTTTACTACAACATCAAATCACATGAAAGCTAAGACTCCTGAGAGAGTTACCAGATCTAAGTCTAAGAAGGTTACTATCCAATCTGAATCTAGTGAGAGTGAAGTCTCATAGAATGAGTTACCTAATCTTTCTCGAAGAATGAACTAGATAGATGGTCAAAGAAATTTCCAATCTAGGTATAAGAAGAAGGAAATGAATGACAAGAAATATTTATAGGTCACATGCTATGAATGCAAGATAAGTGGACACATATGAACTGATTTCCCTATGCTTAAAAATAAATAAAGGAAAGAGAGGCATTCTGAAAGGAACAGGAATAAGTTCTATAAAGATAATGCTAAGAAAAGTCTGAAAGCTAATACTACTTGGAGTGTTACCTGTGGAGACTCTTCAGAAAGCGAATCTTCAGAATATGATTCATCAGCTCAGAAGAATATGGTATTCATTGATAATACTTCTTTTCCGCATACATGTCTTATGACCAAGGTACACTCTGCCAAGGCTTTAACAAATTTATCTCTTGATAAGAATTACTATTCCAAAAATAGTACTTCTAATGAAGATACTTCATCCTCAGAAAATGAATAACCTTTATATGAATAAGTATGTAGATTTTCCAAGTTACTTGAAGCAAAAAATTGTAAAATTTATAAGAAATTAGACACGGGAAATACTAGGGAATAAATTCTTACAAAAGATATTTCAGATCATTCTTCAGATCTTAAAGATAAAGAAGAGCTTTTAGAAAAACTTTCTAAAGACCTTGAGAAAGTAAATTCTGATAAGTAAGAACTTTATAAATATCTTAAGAATTCTATTTTAAAGATGAATGTTTTTGAGGAAAAATCTAACTCTAAGGAAATGATTTCTGAGGATAGGAATTTATTCGTCAGACTAAAATCTGAAATATTTTCTCTTAATAAGCTCCTTGCAAAATTTACCTCTGGGAAGGAAAATTTTGACAAGATATATTCTTAAATTAAACCTAAAGGAAACACTACTGGAGTAGGTTATACTCACCAAAAACCAGTTTTCAAAAACAACTATTTTGTTCCTTCTAAAGACCCTTTTTAAACTAAGTGTCAAAGTGGTGGGAATTAGAATAAAAATTGTTCTTTGAATAGATTTCAATATCTTGGGTTTCATAAAGCATATTTCTCTAAAAAAATGTGGATACCCAAAATTTTGTTATCTAACAATTCCAGATCCAAGAAAGTATGGATTCTGAAAACCTAACTTTTTCTTATTTTCAGGAAGATAAAGGAAGTACCAACAATAATACTTGGTACATGGATAGTGGATGTTCCCGGCACATGAATGGTAACAAAAACTATTTTGAAAATATTATCAAGATGAAAGGAGGAAAAGTTACTTTCAGAGATAATTCTCAGGGAGAAATTTTTGGTATAGGTAATATTGTTTTTCTTAGTAAAACTTTGATTTCAAATGTTTTGTTTGTTAAGGGTATTAAGAACAACCTCATTAGCATAAGTCAGTTATGTAATGAAGGATACCTTGGGAATTTTAGGAATGATAAGTGATTAGTACACAATTCCAAGGAAGAGTTTATTATCTCTGCTAATAGGCAAGAGAATGTTTACACATTAAACTTAGAAGACCTTAGGAGCCAACACTTACCTTTCCTTAGTGCAATGGAAGATCATTCTTGGTTATGGAATACAAGTCTAGGTCACTGTAACCTTAGAAAAATATGTAAACTCTCTAAGAAGAAACTAGTTAAGGATCTACCGGATCTTAGATTTTATTCCTCTTAAGTTTGTGATCCTTGTCAATATGGAAAGAAACATAAATATAGTTTTAAATCAATTTGTGAAGTATCAACAATTGATGCATTACAGTTGGTGCACATGGATCTTTTTGGTCCAACACAAACTGGAAGCATTGGAGGAAAATACTATGTGTTTGTTCTAGTTGATGGTTATACTAGATTTACATGGGTCTATTTTCTAGCAAAGAAGTCTGAAGATTTTTCTTATTTCAAAAGTTTTAGAGCCCATGTTAAAAATGAGAAAAACCTTCCACTGAAAACTATTCATAGTGATCATGGAGGAGAATTTCAAAATTATGATTTTGAAACTTTTTGTAGTAGAAAAGGTATTACCCAAAAAATTTCAGCACTTTGAACTCCTCAAAAAAATGGTGTAGTTGAAAGAAGAAATATAATTATTCAAGAGATAACTAGAACCATGTTGAGTGAATATTCTATAGCTAGAAATTTTTGGGTTAAAGCTGTAAGTACTACTTTTTATACTATAAATTGAGTTTTGATTAGACCTTTTCTTAATAAATCTCCTTATGATTTATGGAATGGAAGAAAACCTAGACTTTCCTACTTCAAAGTTTTTGGTTTCAAGGTATTCATTCTGAATACTAAAGATAATATACACAAATTCTCACCAAAATCTGATGAAAGAATTTTCTTAGGTTACTCCACAACTTCTAAGGCTTATAGAGTTTTCAATAAAAACAATTGTACTATTGAGGAAATAGTGCATGTAAAATTTGATGAGTCTGATCCTTTTGTTTTTAAACCATCCCAACCTACATCCTCGGATGTGTTTTCAAAAACTGATTATCAACCTTTGTTAGAAGATCCTTCTGATAAGTAAAATTTTCAAGAAGATACTTCTAAAATATTTACCCCAGAATACTTCCTACCATATGTTGATGAACAGGTTTTACAAAACCCAAGTCAGGTGTTTCTAAAGAATCATCCCAGTGATAGTATCATTGGTGATGTCAATAAACCTGTAAGGACTAGAAGTTCCTTAAGAAATGAAGTAGAACATCTAGAATTCTTTTCCCAATTAGAACCAAAAATCACTGATTAAGCTTTAGGTGATGATGATTGGATTAAAGCCATGCAAGATGAGATAAATGAATTCAAAAGGAATAAATTCTGGACCTTAGTTAAAAGACCTAAGGAAACTTCTGTTATTGGAGTAAAGTGGGTCTTCAGAAATAAGTGTGATGAAAATGGAGTCATTGTTAGAAATAAAGCTAGACTAGTGGCTAAAGGCTATAATAAGCAATAGGGAATAGACTATGAAGAAACCTATTCTCCAGTAGCTAGACTTGAATCTATATATATTTTACTTGACTTTGCAACATTGTTTAATTTTAAACTTTTTCAAATTAATGTGAAATGTGATTTTCTTAACGGTTATGTTCAAGAGGAAGTTTTTGTTGAACAACCTCCTGGCTTTGAAGATAAAAAAAATTCTGATCATGTTTTTAGACTTACCAAAGCTTTGTATGGCCCTAAACAAGCCCCACGAGCTTGGTATGATAGACTTACAAGATTTTTCCTTCAAAATATCTATGTTAAGGGAAATGAAGATCCAAAACTTATAATGAAAGATAAGAAAAATGTTTTGATTGTTCAAATTTATGTTGATGACATTATATTTGGTTCAAATCAGCAATATTTAACTGATTCCTTTGCAAGTCTAATGAAATATGAGTTTGAAATGAGTATGATGGGTGAGTTAACATTTTTCCTTGGTTTTCAAATCTCTAAAAAACTAGAAGGAACCTATATATCTCAACATAAGTATATTAAATATTTTCTTAAAAAGTATGGGTATGACAACACTAAGAGTATAAGTACTCCTATTGGTACCTCAAGAACACTTGATCTTGATGAAGCTGGGAAACCAGTAGATAAAAAATCTTTTAGAGGTATGATAGTAAGCCTACTATACTTGACAACTAGTCATCCATACTTCATGTTTTCAGTGTTCTTATGTGAAAGATATCAATCCAATCCTAAGGAATTTCACTTAAAGGCATGGAAATGAATTTTTCTATACTTAAAGGGAACCATAAATTTAGGAATATTTTATACTTCTGGAAATGATTTTGTTTTAAAAAGATTTTCGGATGCTAACTTTGGTGGATGTATAATGGATAGACACTATGACAAAATCATATTTTAATTTTTCATATCAATATTTTCCTTAAAAATAAAAATCAAATTCATAACAAAAACCTTGGAATCATATAATAATTAGATATGAATCATTCTGTTTTAGGATCCGAATTCTGGATATGAACTATAATAAAGTTCCACTCCAAATTCCGGATATGAACTCTAATAAAGTTTCACTCCAAATTCTGGATACGAACTCTAATAAAGTTCAACTCTGAATTCTGGACACGAACACTAATAAAGTCCCACTCTGAATTCTAGATACAAACCCTAATAAAGTTCCATTCCGAATTATGGATACGAACTCTAACAAAGTTCAACTCCTAACTTTTACTAGTTCGACTCTGAAATTTTATGAGTTTGACTCCAAACTCTTACTAGTTTGACTCCGAACTTTTATGAGTTCGACTCCAAACTCTTACTAGTTCGACTCCGAACTTTTATGAGTTCGACTCCGAACTCTTACTAGTTTGACTCCGAACTTTTATGAGTTCGACTCCGAACTCTTACTAGTTCGACTCTGAACTTTTATGAGTTCGACTCCAAACTTTTACTAGCTCGACTCTGAACTCTATAAGTTCATATTCTGAACTCTGGTGAAACCAGACTCCGAATTTCCTTAGAAAATCAGACTCCGAATTTCTACAAAATTCAGGTTCCAAATTCCTATAAAACTGAATCCTAATATCCTTTTATTATAGACTCCGAATTCCATTTTGGTTAGAATCCGAACTTTTATTTGCTTACATTCCAAATTTAAGTTTTACTATTGCTTACACTTGTTTCATTACAAAACGATGTCGTTCATTCAATTACACATGTTTTGTTATAAGAAAATGTCGTCCATTCTGTTTCTAACTAATCGTTGGGTTAGTGACACGTGTACAGGTCCCTCTGAAATTTAAGGAAAATATGACCGATGGAGGAGGGAGCTAACCATTGGAAATTTTCATATAAATAGGAGCTCATTTGAACGAGCTCAATACACAACTTTGACACAAATTGTTCTTAAATTCTATTGAAGTGATTTCTAGAGAGAGAGGATCTTATGAACTCTCAAGCTTCGTACTGAAAGTTTGAACGACTTGTTCAAACTTTGCCTTGTGCAGACTTGTTTTGTGCGACTCCGATTGTTAGTGATTACGATCGAGGGCTTCCGGGGATAGGAAGACAGAGGTTCCAACACCTTGAAGTTGAGGGATTCCTTGCTGAGGAAGACAAAGGTTCCAACTACCTTGAAGTTAAGGGCTTGTAGGGATAGCAAGATAGAGACTCCGATCTTCGTATCTAGGGCTTACCCTGGTGTGGGTAAGATAGACTTTATTGAAAGTATAAATCAAGGGACCTTTATCCAAGTTTGTTGGATACCCTTATCTTTGGGTTAAAAGATTTATATCTTGTTACTTGTTATTGTTACAAGTTTTTCCACTGCATTTTGTATTTTAAGGAAAGTATAACCTTATTATATTTACTTACACTTGTACTCTAATTCATTTAGATTCTATACACTTTAAGGTAGAATCTCATTTTGTAAACTTTGGTTAAGTTTCAATTTCTGGATCCATATTTCCAGAACCTATTTTTCAGAATCACTTTCCAGGTTTAAGCAAGTGCATATAACTAGAAGTTTGTAACTTCATACTTTTTCCCAATATTTAATTGGTATTAGAGGTGTTGTGAATTTTCTTAGTTTAACTTTGTTAAACTTAGATCTTTCCTTGTTTAAGGAAATATTTAAAGTATACAATTCACCCCCCCCCCCATCTTGTATATTGAGCATCTACATCATTATTTCGATCCTATAGAAGGCCCTTAGTCCACTCCACCAATACTCTACTCCACAATCTTGGTGATTTTCACCATCGGTTCCTCTTATCAATATACTTTCCACAACTAAGTGGAGGCAGTTGACACCTTTACATGATAAGGATGATATAGAGCCTTCTGGTTCATACACAGAACCGAATACATAGCTTAGAACGAGAATTTGGTTACTCAAAATGAAAAATTATTTCGCTAAAAATACTTTCTAGCTGTTCTTCACAGTTGGAGCAGCACACAATTGATTGTAGATGGATCGTCGTCTTCAGAAATGATGTTCTTTAGGTTAGAGCAGTTCTAAGTCGATCCAATTGCAAATAGATCATGAAATAAAATCAGAAACTTTAACAATAATAAATTCACAATAGATCTTCGATTTAGAATAATAATCTTTAACACTTTTCCTTTCCTTCATAAAAATACAGTCTGATAGATCTTGGTAGTAGTAGATCTGTGTAACTCGTATAACTCTGTAAAAATTGTAGTCATGAAAAACTCGAGAGCTTGTTCTTCTTATCTTTTTTTCAATGATATGTATCTAATTTTGCAATTCAAAATAACATAGATATATAAAGAATAAAGGAAATCATTTTACTTTTAGATTTAGATCCACAAATGTCGCCTTAAGAATCGTGATATTCAAATGTTTGAATAAAAGGGCAATCTTAACTTCCCTTAATAATTGGCATGAAATCCTCCTCTTAAATCGATCCTTTGAATCACAAATAAACATCTTTAAATCAGTAAAATATGTGCTTTAATATCGGGCTTCAAAACTCGCTTAAAATCAGCCTGATATTCCGCAAAAAGACCGTTGTATGATAAAGTCATATTTTAAATCTCTGATGCTAAACGTAGGGTTGATTATCTATTCTTAAAACTTAAGGTTGATATTATTTAAGGTTTGGTGATGTTCTTATTTGGTTTGGTTAGCTATGATTTTTTTTGATATGTTGGTTTTGTTGTTCATCTGAGTTAGATTTGGGGATGTGTTGTTCTTCTGGTGTTGGTTACGGGCTGTGGGCAATGTTGGTGATGGTTTGAATGATTTGACATTATGGTTGAGTTTTGCGATGTTTTGATGTGGTTTAAATATGTTGGAAAGGAGATTCACCTGGACATGACCATGTGGACCAAGCCTCAAAGGTGGTTCTATATCTTGTTGTTCATCATTTTAGTGCTTTATGGATTTGGATGTTTGAGAGGGTATGGCGCCAGCCATCGGATCAGGCTTGTGGTTTGACACAGGACACTTGCTTGTCATTCAGAAATGCAATGATGGAGAGTTTTACTATGATTTTATGCTGGGGATGGGTGCTCCATGTTTTCTATTTGGTTTGTCTCTCTTGACATTAGAGTGTGATTTGTTTTAAGTCCATGATGTCTATTTGGGTTCTCCCCCTTCTTACCTTAAAAGGGGGACTGCTTATAATAAAAATTTAAGGCCTTCAGGCCGTTGGATAGAAGGTTGATCTCATACATAAGGTTGATCTCAAATGTAGGGTTGAACTCAAATGAAAGGTTGATCTCAAATGTAAGTTTGAACATCCATACTCTTCTCTTCAACTTTCAAACGTATGGTATAATATCCATACTTTCCTCTTTAGCAAAACGTAAGATACATGATCCATACTTTTCAATAGAACATAAGGTTCATTATATAAAAGTAAGGTTGATGATTCATACTTTTGTGAAGCAAATGTAAGGTTCCATAATTATGTAAGGTTCTTCTTCCATACTTTTCTGATATTAAAAACATTAGGTTCCTTCCAAATTTAAGGTTCTTTTACCATAGTTTTCCGATAACATATGGTTGATTAACCATACTTTTCTAAACTCCCGTAAAGTAAACATATAATTTTATCCTTACATCATGCTCTTCAACGTAGGGTATGAACAGTGTTTCCATAACACGCTAAAATGATTTCCAAACACTTTTTCAAATATTCCGTGTGAATTAAATGCTTTCAATATTATTTCAAAATAGAAATATAAAGAATATTAATTTCCTAAAATATACTCAAAGTAAAATCATTATAATAAAAAAACAAGGGTATTTGGGAGAATCAAAATCATCATAAAAAGATAGAGTATTGTTGTAACAATAAATTCTCAACAATCTCCCCCAATCATAATAGTATAGAGTATTTTTGAAAACAACACTTTTTCAACATTTTTGTACCGTGATATGCATGTATTGATATAATTATATCGATGTATGTATCTCATGATGTTTCTACAGTGTACCTTGTTTATTGTAATCTATTCTTTGTAAAATCATTCCCAATGATTATTTCTTGATAACCAGGTGCTTTTCACCAACTCATGTAGATCAAGAATGCTCTTTTAGTTAGTGTAAAATTAGCTCGGATACCGATTTAGATGTTACTCTGGGTTGGTTCATTACAAATGGTTTCAGAGGAGGTCTTTCCTTAAATGTGATCACATTTCATTATGATACCTTAAGTTATTTGGGGTGAGTCATGGTAGAAAGGATACTAAGATTATGTCGAGACTTAATAGGTAGTTCGTAAGCAGGTGATTTATCAACACTTCTTCACAAAGAGATGTGAGTTAACAAGGAAAGTGGTGACTCGAGTCTTTCTTTTGAGTAAATTGTTTTCTTATGGTCAATGAGATTAAATTTATGGTGATATTATATTTGATTTTGGGAATATCTTATGAGTTTTGGTTTTGAACGAAAAGATGAACAGAGTTTTGCTGTTCCTTTGGAGTCTAGTAAACTATGAGAAGTCAGTGTGATTGATCTAAAAGTCAATATAGAAGTTGTTTTGATATTTGTGTTTGGTTTACCTACCCATTCAATCAATCCTTTCATAGTTCTATTCTAGCTCTAAACTTTATTCTTTTTCCATTTTCTTCCAAGTAACTTCACTTGTGTGAGGTTAGTTTGGATGGCCATGGATATGGTTTGTTTCTAGTTGTTTTTTGTTTTTTTAACTTTAATTCCTTTTTGATGATTTCAAATGTTTTATAAAAATAAAATTATTGATTAAAACAAGTTTTTTTTATTTTTTTGAGAAAAATTTTCAATTACCATAAGGTGAGTTTTATAAAATTCTTGGTTTGGAAAAATAATTTCTAAATACACATTGTGTATGTGTTAATTAATGTTTTAAGAATTTTTTTTGTTTTTAATGGATTTAAAGGGAAATGATTTTAGAAATTGGGAAATAAGATTAATTATTTTGAAACCATAATATAGTTTCCATGTGTTGGTAAATGATTTTTGAAATTGCGATGAATTTATATCTAGATCTCTCATTTTGGAAGGAAAGTGGCATATTTTGTAAATCCAGAAATCTTTTATTTCTTTAAACCAATGATACTTTGATAAAATTGGTTTGCAACATGTTTCAAAGGTTTATGATTTCTTGTAATTTGTTTCAAGTTATGTTTTATGCGTGAGTTAGTGATCTTGTGTTTAATGATTACCAAAAAAGTAACCCGGGAAGTTTTACATGAAATATAGAATGTTCATTCATTGGTCTTTTTTTTATAGTGGTCCTTCGTGCTTTCCAAAAGTGTAATATCTTGTTGAGAACTCTAACGAGACTCCATATCAAGTGGTGGAGCAAGATACCTCCCATCATTTGAACCCCATCCTTGAATTCTTGGATTGTCATCCACATTTTTATATAGGTTAACAAAATTCTCTTAAGGTGGTACAGTGGATTGAATAAGTTTATGGGATTTTTATTCTCTCAAGACTTATAATTCTTTAAAGGTCAACTTTATCAACTATTTTTTTGAGGTAACTAGTTAGGAGTGTTGGTAAGTTTTGACTCCCTCCTATCTACATGAAATAATGTCTTGGAAATTCTTCAAATCAAAATTTATTTGGTGGAAATATTCTATGAATGTGAATAATGTGAAAGTTTCTGAGTTATTGGGTTTTGATCAAGATGAGAGATTAGTTACGAAGTATGCCAAGCAATTCTCAAGTTTGATATGTTTCTTACTTGATATTTTTTAATGAATTCAATAAGATAATCTGTTTCAGAAAAGGTCTTCACCCATACCTTTTAACTAACATGCTTATGGATTTGTTTATTTCTTATTCAAAGATGCTCACTAGGTCATTTTCATCTGAAGAAAAAGCTAAAAAATGAAATAAAGGGAAGAATGCATCATTAATAGTTGAGAAAGGAAAATCTACTTGTGGAAAGAAGAGGCCTCCCATGTGTTTATATTATGGATAACATGGTCATTTTAAGAGGCTATATTTGAAATCTCTAGAGTATTATAGTCAGTGTGGCCATTTGGGTCACCTTAATATGTTCTGTAAGTTGTGAAACTGGAAAGGGAAGTTTCGATTGGGATCATTAAATCCTAACTATGGGGTCATAGATGCTTCAAGATAATAGAGATACATCCATATTCCTTGGAGTGAAGCTTTTCACATATTTTAGGATATTCCAATTTTTTGTTACCTAATGTGTTTGATGTTGATCAAGCTTATTGTTTCTGACATTGGAGTGGAAAATGATTGAGTTTTTCCTTCTTTTGGATTGACAATATTTGGGAACCTTTTCTTTTTTAATATTTTTGAATGATATCTTTTGAACCTTGGTTTTAGTCATTTGTTGATTGATGATGTGATAATGGTTTCATTTTATTTATATCTCTATGTTTGTGCCTTATGTATGTGCACACTTGAATGGTTGGCCTTCTTTTTGAATGACTTTAGATCCTTGATGGTCATTGTGCTTCTCGTGATGGAGTAGAATCTTGTGCTGGCAACCTTGACATATTTGGGTTTTTTTGTTATTCTAAATACCTTATGTTTCCTTCCATGGGTGTATTCCTATGGTTGATGTTGGATACTATTTGGTTTGATTATTATTCCTTGGTATCCTCTTATTTTTTCCCTTGATAGTTAGAACTCAATTTTGATATGTTAGGTGATCTTATTTATGCGAGTGAAGTGCCCTAATGTGCACTGACCTGGATGTTTGATGTACTTTAGTTGGACTTGGATATACCTTGGGGTTGTACTCAGGTGACTAAGATGGTGTGGATTCTTGATTGACCAGGTACCCAGAGGTGTTGGCATTTGATCTGATAAGATCATCGTGGGGTGGGGCTCGACATTGAAAATCCTAGGTTACCATCAAGTAATTACATATGGTAGAAATAATTTTTAGTTCTTTTTAATTTATTATGTATTTTTTTATCTTAGATGTTTCTTATTGTTGAGTTGTTGAAGCCTATTCTTTGGGTATAACGGACATACTTTTCTTGTATTTCACCATTTTAGTGAATCTTTAATCGATGGGGAGACCTATGTTGGGTCTCTAGTATTTATTTGGTTTGGATACATGTGTTGATCTTGGTGTTTTTATCTTAGAGTTGTGTGTGTGTTGTTATCTAAGGAGAGTCTCTCTTCTATACTATAGACTGTCTAGCTCACAAGATGATTAAGGTAGTTCTTCTTATGCAATCTTGTTTTATATTTTATAATGGAATCTTTTTGGGGATAGAAAGTCCTATGGGGGGTAGGCTGTGACATCTCGTTACCTACTTTATGTGTTTTGACCCATTGATTTGAGTATCCTTTGATTGTATCTCTTCACAGGTTTCTTCCAATGTATTTTTGGAGTCTTTTTAAGGTTTCAAGGCCAGTGTATGGTTGGATAATTGTTTGAAAAAACATGCATCCAAACCATACAATCTTTCCAGTAGCCTAGGTAGGGGTCAATGGTTTGTTCATGGTTAGAAAAACAATGCATCCAAACCATGCAACCTGAATATAATAGGTTGTATGGTTGGTGAATAGTTAAACTAACCATGGATCTCTTCCAGTGGGTCTATTTGATGTGCACAGTTAGGTACACAGTTAGTAATAGTAATGTGAACTAACCTAGGAAACCATGCAACGAGATTTAAATGCCCTGTAAATTGTAATCAAAATCCCAAAACCCCCTAATTAAACTTAGACTTATCCCACTCGAACATAATTTAATCCTTTGTCATTTGGGAGCCCTCTAGAGGCATTTTGTCTCTCCTAACCTCAACTCTTAGTGGATCGAAGCTCCAATTGAAGTGGTGATCCTCTTCTGGTGAGTTATTTTCTTCTTAAATATTGATCTCTCCTATTATATTGATTCCTTATTCCTAGAGGTTAGGATGTACTTTTATTTCATTATGCCGTGGATGTTTGATGTGGAATTTTGGATATAGGATCTCTTCTCTTCTATCAAGATCCCTCTTCCAAGATCTAGTGATCACCATCAGGGGTGAAACATCTCAGATTCATTATAGTGGGATTCCTAATATTCCAAGTATGTGTTTCTATGATTTCCATTAATTTTGTAATTCATTGTTGATTGTTAGTTTATGGATACATGTCTCCTTCTAACACATGTTCTATAATTATTGATCTTGAATATACTTATAAAATCCTATTTGATCCTCTTTTAACTAAATTGAACGTGGAATGGATTCCTTCTCAAGGTTTTATAAATTGATAAATTCTATGTTGATTTTAATTCTGTTCCAAATATTCTTTCAAGGTAACCTTATGGAATGTGAGGGATTTGGCCCAATTTTTTTTGAAATGGGTGTTCTTTGATTATTTGAAATGAGTGATTTATTCACACTTAAAGAGGGTGTAAACCCATGTTTTGAAATGACCACAAAACTTTTTAAATTGTGAAACTGACTTGAATTAATTTGGCATATTTTGAAATAAATTCTTTTTTAAAGGCCCATTTAGAATTATAGTGATGATTATGAAAGGAAGTATGTATGTTTACCCATTTTAAAGGTTTAATTGAAGAAAATGTTTTAATTGGAATTGATGGTGTTGGACGACTCGGTTGTTAATTTATGATGACCCTATCTTGTAATAGTCCCTTATTGTAACTTATTTGATTCTTGTAATTCCCATTGATGGGTTTTGAAAAAGGTATTATTTAATTTGAGGGAGCTTGGGGTGATATTGAGATGTGATTTGAGGGCATGTTCCCATGATTCATATTAATAAGGATCCCCATTTTGATCCTCATAAATTTAATATATCACTATCCTATTTTGACTCTTCATGGGGACTTAGATAGATAAATGGGATGATCTAGATATATGCTTCATTAGCTGACTCACACCCCATATAGTGGGTTTGTAGAGAACATGAAAGGTTCAGGCTACAGATATGTGGCCAGGAAAGCAGGTGTTCATAGAACTAGTTTTCTTGAGACTCATGAGATTAAATGTAATCTCGATGATTAGTCATGATGATTTTTTATTAGATATTTTATGATGGACTAACTATCATACCTAGGTTTTACCCATGACATTTTTATACTTGATACTCGATACATGAAAATATTCATTGTCACTACTTGGCACTGGAGTTTCCTTTATTGATTGATTACTACTCTTGATTGATCTATTTATTGATATGTTTCACCTTGAATCTATTTTAATGACTCTTTTATAGCTTAGGATATCAGGTGCATGTTATTACTTTTCTTTATTGATATTTCCTAATCATGTGAAATGGTTTTCAAAACATTTCAAGAAAAATGTCTAGTTTTCAAATGATAAAATGGAATTCTTTCGAACTTTGGTTTGATAAATGAATTTGAAATGTTTAAAAATATATTTTCAAATTAACATTTTTACTCGCTTTATTATACACCTATCTTATAATATTTAACTTACCATATGAATTAACTACATATAATCTTTGGTGTAATCCTACTGGACTTTATATCTCACATCATGCTTGTACCGTTTGGTGTTTGCAGCTTTTATGATCTTATATATGGTTCTCATGCTCACGTTGTCTTAATTTTCACATTAGTGCTTGGGTGACCATGGGTGGGTGTCTTGGGGAATGGTGGGTGGTTGTGTACTACCAAGAGATGAGTTTTGGTAGTTTTATCTTGCTTCTAGATTTTGTATCATCTCCGTGTACCCTAATATGTATGTATTGATATGATTATACTGATGTATGTATGTGATGATGTTTCAATAGGGTACCTTTTTATTGTAATATTTTGTGGAAGATATCATTCCAGATATTTATTTATTGATTCCCAGGTGCCTGTCATCAACCCATGGAGATCGTTAATACTCTTCAGGTTAGTGGAAAATTAGCTCAAATACCATTCATTATAATTCCAAAAGGAAGAAAGAGCATAAAGAACACTTGGGAATTGAAATAAAGTCACTAAAAAAGGAGAATTTGTATAAAAAATTAACTAAATTTTAATTTTGGATATAGAAAGTTTCATTTTTGGGTCCTATGATCTCAAGTGAGGGTATATCGATGGATCCATAAAATACAGACATTATTGAAAAAATTTCCAAACTAACCACAGTGACTAAAATCCACAATTTTCTTAGTTTGGAAGGATATTATCAATTATTTGTGATTAATTTCTCATGGATATATAATCCACCCGCCAAATTGACTTAGAAGGGATTCAATTTCCTTTGGATAAATTAATGTGAGGAAAATTTTAATGAACTCAAGAGGAGGTTATTCAGCACACCTGTGCTTACACTATCCTGTAGTGGAGTAGGGTTTGTGATCTATAGTGATGCATCAAATAAGGGACTAGGATGTATCCTCATATATAAAGTTATAGTGATATATTATACCTCACAACAACTAAGGTTTCATGAGAAAAATTATATGACTCTTGATTTGGGATTAGCATTGGTAATTGTTTCATTAAAGATATAGAGTCGTTATCTTTATAGAGAAAAGTGTGACATAAATACGGATCATAAAATTTTAAATTATAAATTCACTCAAAAATAGTTTAATATATTCCATATAATATGGTTATAGTTGATTAAATATTATGAATGCTCAATACATTACCACCCTGAGAAAGTGAACAAGGTTGCAAATACTCTGGGTCAAAAGGATCATACAAGCTTATCAATGATGAAATAAAAAAAATATCTGTTATTTATAGATTTGTAAATTATGGATTTCAAAATATTGAATGATGAAGATAAATATTATCTTTATGAAATGAGTGTTTAACCATTTATGTAAGTGAAGATAAAATAATCACATAAGGGGGATGTAGAACAGTAAAAGAATGTGAGAAATGTTCCTAAGTTTTACCTTGACAATGATGGAATGATAAGCTTCAAGAACTGAGTATTTTTCCCATCAATACCAGACTTTAAGAGGTAGTTATTGGATTAAGATCATAGTTCATCATTATCTATTCATCCTGGAAGTATAATGATTTATAGATATTTGAAAGATTATTTCTTGTGAGATAACATGAAAATAGATATTGCTTATTATGTATTTCGATGCTTTGTATGTCATAAAGTTATGGATGAGAGATATAAGTCTAAGGGATATCATTACCATTATCCATAGCGGTATTTAACTAGGAAAACATCACCATTGATTTTGTCATTGGACTCCCGAAAAAATCTAAAGTCCACAATGTTATTTGGGTTTTAATAGACTACCTTACAAAGTCACCACACTTCGTTGCTGTCAGATAAGATTTCTATCTTAATCAACTTTCTGTAATATACATTAATGAAGTGGTTAGGTTTCATGGAGTACCACATTCTATTGTATCTGATCAAGATTCAAGCACCTTGAATTTTTGGCTAAGTATTCAGTAATCTCTAGATTCAAAGCTATGTTTTAGAACTAATTATCTTCCTCAGATAGATGGTCAGTCTTAGAGAACCATTGAAAATCTAAAGGATATTTTGAGGTCTTTATATGTATTTTAAAGGTGGTTGGGATCAACACTTTACTCTATTTGAGTTTTCCTACAACAACAGTTTTCACTATAGTATTCTGATGCCTTCTTGTTAAGCCCTCTATGGAAAGAAGTATAGAACTCTAACATGTTGGGACGAAGCTAGAGAAAGAAATTAATCTGGACTAGAAATAGTTGAGGAAATGGTAGATTAATTTAGAGTCATTCAGTATCACATCAAGGTAGTTCATAGTTGATAGAATATTTATACTAATAATCATTGGGGAAATATGGAATTTAAAGGTGGTGAGAAGAAATTTCTATAAACATCTCTTTGGAAAATGGTTATGAGATTAAAAAATAAGGTAAATATGAACCCAATGTATATTGGACCCTTTTATATTCTTGATCGAGTAGGTATGGTAGCTTATCGCTTGGCGCTTCCACCGAACCTCTCTCAAGTTCATGATGAGTTCCATACAGCTATCTTGAAGAAGTACATACATGATCTATCACATGTACTAAACTCATAGGTTGTACCACTGGAGAATGATCTTTCCTATGAATAAAAACCTATATAAATCTTGTATCATAGATATAAAGTGCAATGAAATATGCTACTCTCCTTGTAAAAGTTCTCTGAAGGAATCACAAATTTTGAGAAGATACATGGGAACCTGAGGATGTGATGAAATTGATATATCCACATTCTTTTATCATAGTGATATAATTTTGTGGGTAAAATTCATTTTAATGGGGTTATAATGTAACACACTGAGATTTTATGTTGTATTTTTCTTCAAATAAATTTAATTTCTTCACTATCTTGTGATACATTTAACCCTAAGTCTAAATGAACCATAATATAGTATATTGTTCTTACCAAGCCATTAAATTAGAATATTGAGTGTGATTGAATTTTTTTTGAAAACCAATTTATAAATTTTTTAGATAAATAAAATATATTGATAAATAGGTACATTATATTTAGTAAATTCATTATATGGTTTAAAAATACATTTTTTTCTCAAAAATGGTTTTTATTACTTTTTGTGAGTAAATAATATAATTAATTTCTTCAAATTTTAGAATATTTATTTGATCAAACAAAATTATTTTTTAAATAATAATTTCAAAAATATATTAGATTCATTTTTTGAGAATTTTTTGAAAAGATTTATTTTTCGATGAATAGCAAAAAATACAAATTTTAATTGAAATCTGTCTTATCATTTAAAGAATTTTCAAAGTTAAATTTTATTTTAAAATTGTTTTAAAAGTAAAATTAGTTGATTTATATTATTAATAATTTAATTAATTAATTTTCATTAATTTTATGTTGTATCTTTTATAAAAACTTTTTATAATTAAGATAACATTTTTTTTGGAAAATCGCTTTTCATTACATTTTACGGGTTTAATTTTAAATTAAATTATATAACTTATACGAATTGAATTTAATAAAATGTATTAAATATTTTTAATCATAATAATTAAATTTTTTAATAATTTCAACTTAATTTTTGGTCATTTTTAATAGTAAAAGCAATAAAAATTTGTTATCGTGGTTAGGGTGAAAACGGGTTTACGGGGGTTAAACCAAGAGCTAAGGGTATGTTTTCCAATTGAACTTGTCTGAAAACTATTTTCTAGCCATATTTTCACCTTATAATATCAAAAATTAAATTTATAAACATTTTTAAACATTTTCCTTGATTATTAAGTTATTATATTTTAATCTCTTAAGAAATTCAAAGTGTGTCCTCTCTCCCACTATTAAAAGGATACCACTGCATTCTCTTATTTACACTACTTTGAGCCATATATATCAAAAATACTCTACCAAATTATATTTTCAACTTACATAGACATGAATTATAGGTTTTTGTATTCTTAAAATACCATTCCAAGTGTCCTTAAAAAAGGATCTAAAGGAGGCCTACTAAAGGATAGATAATCATTCTACCGGACCTCATTCAAATTATTTTTTGTTCTTCCTCCAAAAAATCTATGGTATTCATCATAAAATAATAAATTTAGTGTAATAAATATTATAAAGTGTTATTATGATTATTTAATTACCATTATTCACTAAATTTCCTATCAAATGGTAAGTGAAAGTATCACTCATGTGCATGTGTGGACTACCGCCTCCACGTAACAATACAATTCATTTTCCATCACTATAATTTTTGGATGGTTATTAAAATGGGTTTCAAATTTATATATTATATTTATGACATAATTATTCTTCTTTAATAATAATATCACATCTACCTTATTTCCTTAACATTTTTTGGAAGATGATAATGTCGCTCGTGCATATGTGTGGATTACCACCTCCACAAAGTGATGTGATTTGTTTTTCATTACTGATTTACTTGGATGGTAATAATAATTGATTTAATGTATATATATGTATTATTTATGATATAATAATGGTTCTGTAATTATAATATAATATTTATATTTCTTTCATTCTTTTTATTAGAAAGTGAAAACAACGTTCATGCATATGTTCAACCTACTGTTTCCATGAATAGTATAAATAAATTTTCTAAATATACCAATGGGTGATTATAAATATGTATATAATGAATATATATATATATATAATATTTATATCATTAATAGAATTATGTAGATGATGGAACCATGATCATATTAAAGGATTCGAACTTCTCAAACTGAAACTTCCATGAAAAACAAAAAAGCTAACATCTGAAACAAAGATTTTAATTATTAATTATTAATAAATGGGTGTTGAAATGTTATAATTGGATCATATATGATATTATAAATATTTAAATTATTTTATTATATAATTTTAATAACTTTAAACTTATTATACACGATATTAAATCACTTAACAAGTAAGTCAAACTTGAGGTAAGATATTCTATTTCAATCACATTTTAATCAGGATTATTTATGATTGAATTTAATTGAAGGAAACTATATGATCATTTTCTAATAAAAATATTTAATTTTATCATGCTCTATTTATCCATGAAAATTTCAAGTAATATTACCATTTTTATCCCTTTTAAACTTAAAATGATCAGGAAAATTAATTTAAGAAAAATAGCCTTTATTTCCTCTTTGGTTGAGAATATTTTTCTTCCATGTCCATGTTTTATTTAAAAAAAAATCTATAATGTTTTTCCGTTATCATGTAAATTTTTAATGTAATTTTTACCCTTGTTTTACATTCAATAAAAACGTTTCAAAGGAATTTTATTTTCATTTTTTGAATGGGGTACTTTTATTTATTTTTTCCAAAAACGTGAAAGGAATATTTGTTTTACCATACACATCATGAATGTAATTTCACACCATCATGACCAATAAATTATTTGAATATCACTTTATAATTTTTCAAGTTTATTTTAAAATAAAACATTTTCCTTAATATTTTGGAAATTTTTATATTTTTAAATAAGTGATTTCAAGATAAAAAATGTATTTTCATTAAGAATTATTTCAGTGATTTTAAAGGAATTTTTTACCTATAATAACATCCTTTGATGTAACTTATTATTTATTGGGGATATGATCCAATGATTCCATATTTATTCATTCTCTATATGTTTTATGGTTGTGATGATGAAATATCAATAAAACCCATTTTCTTTTCCATGGGTTATGTTATGATGAATGTTTTTATGATCTTGTGTTATACATATGAATGGATTTATGATTATGTGATAAGTGGGTCCATAATTATATATCCCTCCAATAAATCTGGTAATGATTGATGTTATAAGAGATCAAAGGGTACATTGGAGGTTATGCTAAACCCAAAAGAGGGTACATAAGAGGCTATACCAAGATCGAAAGAGGGTACACGGGAGGTTATTCAAATCCCAAAGTAAGCACATGGTTAATATCCTAATAAAAACATGTTATGAATATCTTTGTGGGTATAATTGACATAATATTTCTATGATTATGATTATTTCAAACCTTATTCCATTATTTTAATGGCCCAAACCTCTCTAGTCCATTACATTGAGAGAATCCAATGTTATAGGTGTTCTTAGAGGTCACAGTGGCCTGTTTTGGGAGTTTTCCAAAAATCCAGTTTTCCAATAGTGGGTCATTGCATCGATAGTTAATGGAATCAGTAATTCATGGTATCAACAAGTCTTGGCATCAGTAGGTTAGGCATGGGTGACTCAGCATCAGTGACTCACGTCGGCGACTCAGCCATTAGTGGCTCAATGTTGGTGACTCAGCCATTGGTGGCTTAGTGTTGGTGGTTCAGTATCAGAGGGTTGTTTTGATGACTTGGTTTTTAGTGGATCTACATCGATGTCTCAACATCGATGACTCACCCAACGATGATTCATTTCCATCTTTCCTGTGTTTTTTCTGTTTCTCCCCGGTTACATTTTCTTTGACATTAAATGAGTTACCTATAATGTTTGACCATTTCTTAATCCTTTTCGGCCATCTATGAGAATAATTATTATATATTAAATATCCAAAAATCATGGATCTTCGAAACATCCAAGTCACTTGGTTTGACCATGAACTGACTTTTAAGTACTTTGAAATCATCTCCTTGATTGAGGATTTGGAATTTTCTTAAGTCGAGATCCTATCTTCCTTTAACCCTTCTATTCCCTCTTGGTGTTCCTAGAGCCTTTCTTACCTAAGTATTCACATATATTGTTCTGCAGTTGGAAGCACATTTTCGAGTACATGGGTGGATAGGGGGATGGTTCTGGGGGTATGGTGTGGTATATTTGTGCAGTGGGGTTACAGCTTTGGTGGTGGTTGTTTTGGGTTTAATGTATGGGGTGGTATATGTGGTGTAATGGAATATCATGTGGTGAGATTGTTGATTTTGGAATGGATGAACTTTTAGAGTAGTGGGACTGCATCTAGGTGGTGTTCTGTTTATTGGGCAGTGTTGTGTAGTGGGACTGTAATCAGGTTGTGTGTTGTTTGTGTTGCTGGATGTGTTGGGTGTGGTTTTGGTCGGTATTTTCCCAGATAGTGATAAAATGAAATAAGTGGATTCCTTAATAAATAATGATAAGTGGTTAAATAAATGGGATGGGTTTATAAATTAAGTTTGTGGTTGGCTGTGTGGTTGTGCATTAGAGGTAGCAGTAAAGACGGTTTTGTGTGGCTGGTTGTTTGTTTGGAAACCCATAGGTTGGGTTGAGTGATTGATGCATATATATACTTATAGTTCCTTGTGATTTCTATACACACCTCACCCGTGTTGAGCACTATATTCAGAACACCTCCATTGTGATGGTAGATGGTGTCTTTCCCAATATCCCGATGTGAGGATGGATGGCTGTCCACCCAGTCTTCCATGGTCCCTCTTCGAGGCAGAGATAGCCTAAGATCCTTCATAAAAGTTGTTGTTGTGAGGCTTAGGTGTGTGTGGGTGAGTTTTTCTTTCCCAGGGGTCTTCAATATGAGATGTGTTGTGTTTCCTAGGTCTCTTTTTGATGATATGTGATGTGGTTAGTGGATGTCATGTCTGTGGATGGGATGTGGTGTGGTTTGTGACCCAGAAGTCCGTGGTTGGGATGTGATGTGGATAGTGGCCTAGGTGTGTGAAGGAAGGTTGTGTTATGGTATGTTTGGAAGAGGTGGGATCGCCATGATGTCTGTCGTTAGGGTGTGAGAGTGGCTAATTAGTAGGAAAGTGGTGAGAGGCACCCTATCCTCAATGTACTTACTAATTTAATTTACTTGACTTGCGTTATTTGGTGAGTGTGCCTTGGTGAGGCTGGGGTGGTTAGTATTTTCCTTGTTAGGTGCTTTTGAGGTTCGGTTGTTTTCCCATAGGGTCATTAGCATGACTTTCCCACTTGTGCACAAGAGACTTTGGTTTTACTACTAAGTATGCTAGTATGTTCACCCTATGTTTATAAAACTGGTTTCAGGTTTCTTGGAGGACTACGAAGATTGTGCTAGACCTGACTAGCTCAGACATCGGGACAGTTTTTGTGTTGCTACTTAGTCTTGTTTTTGGTTTTTTACTTTAGAGTTTTCTTTTACTTCGTGGTAGTTTTATTTAAACATGCATGGGTTGGATTTTTAGTTTCCCTTCTTGTGAGATAATTGGAGTTTTTTGGGATGGACCACCTTATCTCCCGGTCTTTTTCTTTATAAAGGGTAATGCCTCCCATATTTGTGTGAATTTTTATCTACCCTTAGTGCTAGTTTCCACCTTAGGGCCTATTAGAGGCAGGACTCGAGGTTCATTATCTCTTTTTTCATCTTGAAGAAGGAAGTTCATGGCACATTGTTATCCCTTCCCTCATCTTGAAGAAGGAGGGTCATTATAGAATGGTATCAGAGGTGATGGTTGAGAGATAGGATGAAGCTTAGAGTTAGGAATAGTGAGGATTTCATGGGTTGGTAGGGAAGCAGTGTTAGGTGATCTTGATGCATGACATGGGATAGGGAAGACTTTCTAGGACACAGGATTTTAGGGGGCCCTGTGATTCAATTCAAGGACTCTGAGCCTACCGAATGACCAAGTGAGGCTACACTTTTTGTGGGGTAGAGACCCTAGGAAAGGTACATGGATCGTAATTACTTGTGTTCTTTTTATAGTTGGTTTTTTGGTAAATTTTAAAATGAATAATGATTTAAAATTAATTCTAAATAAAGTTCCATACTACTCGGGCTTAAGAGTTCCTTGTTTATCTTTTTAACTATGGCACTTGGTCGTCATCCACGTGCAGTTCAGGCAGTGGAGGTCCAGTAGGTGGAACTAGTTGACTGGTGAAGGGTTGATCCCATGTAGGAAGGTGATCAGTTTCAGAATCCCCTTCATGATTTCCAGTGACAGACTCTAAGTACGAAGGCAACATTTCAGACACAAAGACAGAGGGTTGGCTTTTTGAGCTAGGGATTTCCTTCAGCTTGATTCAGGCTCTGAAGGAGTACTGGATTCCTCTAGTGGTGAGATAGATGAGTATCATGGGTGTGTCAATTTACCTTGGTAGAGTTCGATTACAATAATAGTTTTCACTCTTCCATTGACATGGCTCCATTTGAAGCTTTGTACAGAAGGCCGTGTCATTCACCTTTGTGCTAGACAAAGGTTATGGAGATATCTTTTCTTAGACCAGATGTGGTTCAAAGCATGACAGAGAAGGTTCAGCTATTTCTATAAAGTATGAAGGTAGTATAGGATTGTAAAAAGTTATATGTTGATCACAGGAGGATGCCTTTGGAGTTTGAGGTTGGAGACCACATTTTCTTGAAGGTTTCCCCTAAACATGGGCATCAGAGGTTTGGTAAGGTGAGTAAGCTTTCTCCCAGGTTCATCAAACCTTTTGAGGTGTTTGGATGAGTTGGTGAGGTGTCATACCAGTTGGAATTTCCATCATGGTTGGAGAGAATCCACAATGTATTCCATGTCGCTGAGCTTGGTTGGTATCTACACGATGACTCCTATGTCATTGACTGGGGAGAGTTGGATATTGAGGATGGTGTGATGTTCATGGAGTGGATAGTAGGGATCTAGGATCATTGGGAGGAGGTTCTAAACTGATATACCATTTCTTGGTTCATGTGTTGAGGAGGCATGGTGGCCTCGAAGAGAGTACTTCGAAGTGAGAAGCGCAAATTCATGCCTAGTACTCGAGATGTTTTTAGTTTTTCTTGTGTACTTCGCTTTATGATGTAATGATTGAACCTTATTGATATAAGATGAGTTATTTACTTGTTTTTTTAATGTGTGATAGAGTTTTAACCATGAGTAGGTGAGGAACCAATTCCTAATTGACATGAATTAACTGAGATGTGATTAAACCCATGCAGGCGATTCAGTGCCGCCCAGAGTGGATAGTATATTGACATAGAGGAAGGAATTCCCTAATTCATATGTTTGAATGGTTCTTTTGTTTTGTGCTTCTATGGTGCGTTCTATGAATAGTTGTGGTCGTAAGGATTTAGGAGGATCTGTTCTTAGATGTCGAGGTTTCACTCCAACTTTTGAGCAAACACGGTGGTTTAACCTTGAGAGGTATCTCATGGGTAGTTGTTCAGACCCCTATTTCTTCTAGTTTTGGTTTTCAATTCTTGAGGGTGATAATAGTTTGAGAGGTATTTGATGTAATTTATCAGACCTCTTCGGTCCATTCCTTTTGTGAAAATCCAATCTTAGAGGTGTTCTTGGATGTCGTAGTGGCTTATTTCTAGAGTTTTAAAAAAATATAGTTTTCCAATGGTATGTTTTGGTGTCGGTAGGTCGTGGTGTCAGTAGATCCTGACATCAGTAGGTTATGGCATTAATAGTTCAAACTTCAATGACTCAACATCGGGGACTTGCGTTGGTGACTCAGTCGTCAATGGCTCAGTGTCGGTGACTCAACCATTGGTGGCTCAACGTTAGTGGGTCAGTGTTGTTGGGTCGCATCGGTGACTCAACTATTGGTGGATCAGCTATCAGTGTCTCAGTTTTGATGGCTCAACATCGTTGACTCACCCAATGGTGAGTCATTTCCAACTTTCTCGAGTTTTTACAATTTCACCCCTATTACGTTTTCTATGACATTAAATGAGCTACCTATCATGTTTGACCGTTTCTGAAGCTGTTTCAACCATATATAAGGATAATTTTGATATCTTAAACATCCTAACATCCTGGGATCTATGAAATGGATAATACTTGTGGTTTGACCACAAATCGACTTTTAAGTACTTTGAAATCGTATCCCAAATTTAGGATCTGGCCTTTTCTTAAGTCGATATCCTCTATTCCTTGAACCCTTTCATTCCCTCTTGGTGTTCCTAGAGCCTTTCTTCCCCAAGGAGTCTCATATGTGGGGCATTCGTCAATCAATTTTTCCTTGGTATTTTTTCTTGCTACTAGTACGACCCTCTGTTTTAGTGAAAGAAGGAATTTTGGTCGCCCGTTCTTCATGGTAGGAATTCCTTTTGTGCCTATTTCTTTTATGCATCATGCGGGGTGGGTAAGATGATGTCTCTTTATTAATACAGTCATGTCCCAATTCTTATAAGGCCTATTATGATAAAATACACACCTCTTACAAATAATTGTTTTTGTTACTTTATTACTAAATGATGGTTGGGAAAGATGATGATGATGCTTGTGTTTTTTTATCTGTTATCTTTGATCCCTATTGTGGTTTTGTTCTGGTTTTATGATTTCTAAAAAGCATATATGTTGGTGGTATTTGTTTGTGCACCCATAATATCTTATGAATAATTTCTGCATATATCAATCTGATTAATCACATATACCTGGTTAAATAAATGGATTCCCCATGATCAAACCTGCTTTGTGATCACTCCTGAATTATCTAAGTGAAATTAAAGTATAGTTTTGGACAAATTTTAATACACTCTATTTGTTAGGTGTAGATGTGTGTTGTGTAAGGATGTTTCTTTCTTTGTGTCCTATGAATTTTGTGTGGTGTTGTATTTGGAATCAGAGTTGTGGGTACAGGGGTGGATAGTGGGTTTGTTCTGCGGGTATGGAGTGATATGTTTGTGCAGCGAGGCTGCAGCTTTGGTGGTAGTTGTTGCGGGTTTTGGGTATGGTGTGGTACAAGTGGTGTAATGGAATATCAGGTGGTGAGATTTTTTATTGTGGAATTGATGAACTTGTAGAGCAGTGGGACTGCATCTGTGTTGTGTTATGTTTGTTGGGCAGTGTTGTGAAGTGGGACTGCAATCAAGTTGTGTGTTGCTTTTATTGTTGGATGTGTTGGGTGTGGTTGTGGTCAGTAGTTTCCCGGGTAGTGATGGAATTAAATAAATGGAATCCTTAATAAATAATTATAAGTGGTTAAATAAATGGTTTGGGTTTATGAATTAAGTTTGTGGCTAGCTATGTGGTTATGCATTAGAGTTAGTAGTAAAGATGATTCTGTGTGGATGGTTGTTTGTTTGGAAACCCATAGGTTAGGATGAGTGCTTGATACCTATATATATATATACTTGTAGTTCCTTGTGATTTATATACACACCCCACTCGTGTTGAGAACTACATGCCAAACACCTCTATTGTGATGGGAGAGGGAGTCTTTCCCAACATCCCTGTGGGAGGATGGATAGCTAACCACCCACTCATACCGCTCCCTCTTCTAGGAGGAGATATCCCAATATCCTTTTGGTAGGTTGTGGTTGTGAGTCCTAGGTGTGTGTGGGAGATTTTTTCATTCCTAGGTGTCTTCGGGATGATATGTGATGTGTTTAACATGTGTCTTCAGGATGAGATGCGATGTGGTTCGTGGCCTAGGCATATGCAGTCGGGATATTTTGTGGTTTTTGGCCCAGGTTTCGGCAGGCAGGATGTGATGTGGATAGTGTCCCAGATGTGTGTGGGTAGGTTGTGTTGTGGTATGTTTAGAAGAGGTAGGAGCACCGAGATTTCTTCTGTTAGGGTGTGAGAGCAGCTAATCAGTGATAAAGTGGTGTGGGGTACCCTATCATCGATGTTCTTAATACTTTACTTTACTTGAATTGCATTATTTTGTGATTGTGCCTTGGTTAGTGTGGCATCCCTCCTTTTTAATACATAACTATTCATTACATTTTACATTCAGAGGATCTTTAAAGTCTAGTGTCTTGGAAATCAGGAACAATAAAGATTGAATAAAACATAAAACATTCTTATAATCCACATGTAAGGCTTCATCATAAGATCATCCTAAGTACAATTAATGCCTTTCATATCCTAGAGACATACATCAAAGGAAAGGGTGAGCAGAAGGCCCAGTAATAGTAAACAAGTGAATCAGTGTACTTGTGATATCAATAAGAACTTGAATAAAAATATAAAGAAATGAGAAATGGAAGTATAGTAATATCACAATGAAAATAACTTGATACATAACTTGATACATAACTTGAATATGTGGCTAAAACATTTCATTTATACATTCATGAACATATCACCAAGGTCCATCCCCAAGGTGTCATAAAAATAACCAAGGTTATACACCAAGGTATCGCGAAACTTGTCATCTCTAGAGATTAAATCTTTACCCAATGCATTGGAGTTCTATCAGGGCGCACCCTTAATACGTCTTTAATTACATGTGATCCACATATATCATATTCAAACATTTCATAAATAACCCATAGAGAATAAAAGAAATGGGTTTCATTTCAAAATCGTGATGTTTTAAAAGCTCTTAAAAATAAGATCATTATATCATTTATAACCCATGGAAAGGGAGTGAGGGTTATATGTATGTCCATTCTAGAATCAAATATATCATATTTATATATTTATGAACACCCATAGGGAAGAAATATGTCTAGGTATCCACATAAATAAACAATGGAATTTCTTGAGAGAAAGAGATAGAAATTTTGAGACGAAATTACTGCAGCATAATGGCTATATAACATGGTTTTAGAAAACATTGAAAAGAGAGGGGACAAGGGTCAACCACTCATAAATAATTCATAATAAAGTATAGTTACTGAATAAGATCATGGTATGGGTATTTGAATGACATACCACATGAAAAGGAAAAATGAAAGAAAATAGAAGATTCAATTTCTTTTACAAGAAATTCGGCAGCCTAACGGCGTCACATAAAAATTCAGAAACACAAATAGATGAGAGAAGAAAGGGTCTATCATCATTTGGAAATGAAATGTATAGTAATAATAACATATATTAAAATACCCTCAACATAAAGGAAGTCATTACTTATAAGAGGAGGGTGAAAGAATCCCTTACCATGAAGAGTAGCTTCCAAAGCATGAAGGTCAAGACCTTGGAATGCTTGAGGGAAACTTGGGAGGACTCCTTGGGAGGTAAGGAGACTGAAAATTCATTGAGGAGGATTTGGAAATGAAAAGAATGATGGAAAGTCTTGGTATTTATAGGAGAAGTGACACGACAAGTTATTAATGGCCAAGGGACACCTCATCAGTGGTATTAGAAAAACCATGGGCTTTCCCATGGTATTTTCCCATGGTATTGGCCACTTGGGACATCTCATACCTTATCTTACTATTCATAAGTCGACCAAAATTATTACATAATTATTACATCCTTAATCATGTCATTAAACACTCGAAACTAAAAAATGTATTTTTACTATTCACCAAAAATTCATTTTTTCAGAAAAAACCCCAAAAATCACCTTAACCTAATATTGATGCTCTGAATTCAAAAATTAACTCCATTTTATAAAAATAATTTTCTAAATATTTTTAATTAAAAAACACTATTCACCCGAAAAAACTAATACTTGACTAATAATTTTTGAAATAGTTATTTACCTATTTTATTGAATCACATTACTTAATCAAGGTGCCTAAATTATATTAAAACTTTCTTTAAGTGATATTATTAATCCATTTGGTCACATTACTAATCCTAAGCATAAAATCACTATTCATAATTTACTAACCACAAAAAATTAATTTGATCTTATTAGATTCTAAATTTTATACTGAACACATTTCCAGAAGAACATTTTTTTAAAATCATTACACATCATTAATTATTTAAGGTTTACATAAATATTTTAAAATATCCCCCTTTTCCAAAATTCATCAATATACATCCTATATTTATTCGAATATCTGAAAAAAAACACAAACTTCACCATAGGAAGAAATTGTAATTTTATTTATCTCAAAGGATTACACATAGTAGTTATGGTCTCATTACATAGCCCCCTATAACCCCATCATAGTACCTATGTGTAAGGTGTGCTAAGGTGAGAGAATTCGAGTGTGGCTCGGCCAACATTTCCCAAGTAGTGATTTCTATAAGCTTGAACTTCTCTCGAAGGCGATTTTGCTCCAGCTTCACACGATGAAGTTTGGCTTGGGTTTGGTCCAGAGCAAAGCCCAGTGGTGCTACCTCCTTCCCAAGTTTCGTTAGATGGGCTTCAATCGGCCCGAGACTACTAAATGAGGCCATCGAATCTTCTTTCTGTATTAATTATCCAAGTCCACTTGTATTTAGAGACAACAATCACAACTTTTAGTTTCCAACGGTCATATTGACCAACGGTCATATTGACCAACGGTCATATAACAGTTGAAACCCAATTGTATCATTTTAATTATACTCACATTATTAATTAAAGAATATAGTTTTGTTGAGTATAAACTAAAATAACACACAAAATTAGGAAACAAAAATTCATTCAAAATTTCAGTTTGTTACATTCTTCCCCCCTTAAGAAATTTCATCCCCAAATTTTTAACTCATATCCTCAGAAAATAAAAGGTGTGGGAACCTCTACCTCATAGACTCCTCTAGTTCCCACATGGATTCTTCATATTTGTGGTTTCTCCACAACACCTTAACAAGGTGGGTAGTCTTGTTGTGTAGAACCCTGTCTCTACGATCCAAGATCTCCACCAGCTGCTCTTCATAAGAGAGGTCATGTTCATGTTGTACCACCACTGGATTTAGTACATGTTAAGGGTCAGGTATGTACTTCCTTAAGAGGGATATGTGGAAGACACCATGAACTTGTGCTAGATTTGGAGGAAGTGCAAGACGATAGGCCACTACTCCCACGCGATCAAGGATTTCATAGTGGTCAATGTACCTAGGGTTGAGCTTCCCTTTCTTCTCAAACCTCATGACTCTCTTCCAAGGTGAAATTCGAAGAAATACCTTGTCACCAACATAAAACTCCATGTCCCTTCGACGGTTGTTGTCATAACTCTTTTGCTGACTCTGAGCAGCCTTAATGTGTTGCTGGATGGCAAGGATTTTTTCTGTCATCTCTTGCACAAGATCAGGCCCAAGAAGGTTTCTCTCACCAACTTCATCCCAAAAAGTAGGAGTTATACATTTCATCCCATATAGAGATTTATAGGGTGCCATTTGAATGCTCGAGTGGAAGTTGTTGTTGTAAGAGAACTCAACTAAAGAGAGGTGTTGATCCCATCCACCCTTAAATTCCATTGAGCATGTTCTCAGCATGTCATCTAGTGTTTGAATAGTCCTTTCAGATTGGCCATTAGTTTGGGGGTGATAGGTCGTACTGAAATTTAATTCAGTGCTTAGAGCTTGTTGAAGACTTCTCCATAATTTTTATGTGAACCTTGGATCATGATCAGATACGATTGAAAGTGGAACTCCATGCAGCCTTACCACTTCCTTCACGTAAATCCTGACAAGTTGGTCCAGAGAGAAATCTTCTTGGATAGAGATAAAATGTCTAGTCTTGGTGAGACGGTCCACAATAACCCATATCGCATTGTTTCCTTTGGAAGTTCTCGGAAGACCAGTGACGAAGTCCATAGTGATATTGTCCTACTTCCATGCTGGTATGGGTAGAGGTTGCAATACCCCTTTAAGAAGTTGTATCTCTACCTTCACTTGCTGATATACTAGGCACCTTGAAGTGTAGTCAGAAATATCCCTTTTAATATTATCCCAACAATAATTATCATGAAGTCCCTATACATTTTTGTGCTTCCAGGATGTATAGAGAAAGTAGAGCTATGAGCTTCATCCATCAGCTCCTTCTTTATTTCCGGAATAGATGGAACACATAGTCTTGTACAAAATCTCAGTACACCTTCTTGATAAATATTGAACTCATGAACCTTTCCATCCTTTACAGCCTCAAACTTCTCTTGTAACAAAGGATCTTCTTTCTGAGCCTTATTTATCTTCTCTAGTAATGACGGTTGAGAAATCATTTGGGTTAGGGTTGATGATGCCCCTTTCCTTATAATTCCCATGTCCATCATTACTAGGTCATTGATCAAAGGATCTTTTTGAATCCTCATCATGGAAAGAACAACTAGGTCTTTCCTGCTTAATGCATCAGCAACCTTGTTTGCTCTTCTAGGGTGATAATTAATTGAACAATCATAGTCTTTAAGAAGTTACAACCATCTCCTTTGTCTCATGTTCAATTTCATTTGTGTGAAAATATACTTCAAACTTTGATGGTCTGTGTATATATCACATTTCTCCCCATAAAGATAGTGCCTCCATATCTTCAAAGCAAAAACGACTGCAGCCAGCTCCAGATCATGCATAGGATAATTCTGCACATGAATCTTCAATTATCGAGATGCATAAGTAATGACCTTGTCATTTTTCATGAGGACTCACCCAAGCCCTTTTAGATATTCATCACTAAAAATAATGAATCCTTCTCCACTTGAGGGTAGAGTTAACACAGGTTCAGTAACCAATCTCTTCTTTAGCTCTTAGAAACTTTCCTCACACTCCTTTGTCTAGATGAACTTGACCCCTTTTCAAGTTAAATTGGTTAATGGATTAGAAAGTCGTGAAAAGTTTTTCACAAACCTCCTATAATATTCTTCTAATCCAAGAAAACTACTAATCTCAGTTATTGTTGTAGGTTGAGGCCACTCCTCTACAACTTTTGTCTTTTCAGGGTCAACTGTGATTCCCTCATTGGTTACAATGTGCCCTAAGAAAGCTACTTGTTGTAACCAGAAATCACATTTACTGAACTTTCAAAAAAAAACCTCTCCTTCCAAAGAGTTTGCAAAATAACCCTCAGATGATCTTCATGCTCCTCACAACTTTTGGAATATATCATAATATCATCAATAAAAACTACCAAAAAGTTATAAAGGTGGTCCTTAAAGACTATATTCATCAAATGCATAAAAATAGCAGGTGCATTAGTCAGTCCTAAGGGCATAACAACAAACTCATAATGCTCATATCTTGATCGGAAGCTAGTTTTTGGAATATCTTCTTTCTTCACCCTCAATTGATGATAACCAGATTGAATGTCAATCTTAGAGAAGAATTTAGCCCCACAAAGTTGGTCAAATAAGTCATCAATTCTTGGAAGATGGTATTTTTTCTTCACTGTGATCCCATTCAGTTATCTATAATTAATTCATAACCACATCTATCCATCCTTCTTCACAAAGAGAACAGGTGCTCCCCAAGAAGAAACACTTGGTTAGATAAACCCCTTCTAAAAACGATCTTGGATTTGTTTCTTTATTTCCTCCAGATCCACATTTTCCATCCTATACAGGGTCTTTGATATCAGATGATATCCAGGTATGATTTCGATGGAGAACTCAACCTCTCTTTCTGGGGGAGGTCTAGGCAACTCCTCTGGAAATACATCAACGTATTCCCAGATGATGGGGACATTTTCTATCATAAAATTCTCATATCCTTATTCTTATTCACCAATAAACTTCATAAAGAATGATATAGGGGGTTCTTTTAGACAAAGATGAGGTTGTGATATCTCTCCTTGGAAGATAACTGTAGGTTTCCCATTCAAGACTATTGATATTTCCTTGCTTCTGCAATTGATCTTAGCATTATACTTTGAGAGCCAGTCCATCCCTTGTATAATGTCGAATTCCATCCTGGGAATGACTACTAGATTTTCAATAAGATCGTGCTCACTAAATTAAATACTAGAGTTTCTAAACACTGAAGATGCCTGGATAGTCCCACCAGGATTCTTGACTGACAACTCTACTTTTAGCAATTAAGGGGTTGATTCTAAATTCCTTGAAAACTTAGAGGAAATAAAGGAATGTGTAGAACCAGAATCAAACAAAGTACTTTCTAGATTTTAGAGGACAACAATAGTACCTACTACCACATCATTCGGAGCATCGACTTCAGCTGTCGCAATAACAAAATCACAGCCTTGATCCCTTGGCCTTTTCTGAGGCTGATGGTGGTTCCTGTAGGACCCTGGGACACCCTGAGAGGGGAGGGGTGAATCAGGCTGTCAACTTTTTCTTCTTAAAGTTGTGGATCTTGTTCCTACGTTGGTAGGAACTACGTAAACCTGTATGATGGATATGATCAGCAATGAAACATTCACATGCAAAGAGATAAAACAACAATTTTACTTGGTTCACCACTAAGGGCTACGTCCAAGGAGCATACGCCGACAAGTTTCCGGTCATACCAAATGTCACTAATCTTCACTAGTTGTGGATTACAATGGTTCGGGAATAGTCACTCTGTCCCAGGCTCACTTCCTTTATAAAAGTATCTGGGATAGCTCACTACGTCTACCGGGTCACTCCCGTTGACTCCCCTTGGCTCACTTCCATTGGTGAAGTCACGCTCAGTTTATAGACGTGAAGGTCTCTTCAATAGATTTGCATTGAAGTCTTTGTCTCCTATTCAGCATGAGACTTTTCTTGCATCAGAGTCCTGAGTTGATTCTCTTTTGTATTCAACCTTCTATTTTAGTGCAATAACTGAATTCACTATATCTTCTTCTTCTATTCCTTTGATTCTCAATACTAACACCTGAGTGTATTGATATATTCCCCTCTTTCTGTTCAGATCTGAGTTTAGTTGCATGAATCGTTCTTCTTCTCTTCACAAAGCACAATGAGGATGTTAAACACCAGTCATGTGTGTGTGGTACGACTTCTCTTCATAAAATCAGATTGTTCATTACTCGTCCGTCTTTACAAACGAATACATCATCTGTTGCACCGAAGGTATAGAGCAATCTTTCAGCTTTCGTGCAGCTCCAAAAAGACAGGCGTACTCCAACAGCACCTGGCGCTCTTCTCCAAGCCTGGCGCGAAAGTCCCAATACGGCGTGCAAGTCTTCGGTGCGCAGGTCTAAACTGGTGCACAGGTATCACCAAACCACCTACGCGACAATGCCTTCCTCAACTTCAAACCTGCGCGACACACTTCCATCCTCGCCCAAACCACCTTGGGTGCACAACCAACAACTGGCACACAGCTTCAAACACTGGCGCGCAAGTATACCTACGCAACCCCACACTACTTGCGCGGCTTCCACACCTGTGCGGAGGGAGCTCTGATTTTTCTTAGTGTTGAACTCCGTGGGAAATGAGGAGGCTTGGTCGAGTATTTATAGGCAATTTTACTACCCTGCGCGATGGCGCACAAGTCAACCATCGGCGTGCAAGTCTCGGTGCGCAGGTCTCTTCCCCTGCTAGTCACTTGCGCGACCAACTTCCAAACTTGCGCGAACCAATTTTCTTTGCCAAATGTTGATCTTTTGATCTTGAAAAACCATAGGCGCGCAAGTTATCAAGCTTCCAAGGCATCGACGCACAAGTCTCTTCATGGCACGTAAGTTACCTGTGCGGCCTCACAAAAACTTGTGCAACCCTTATCCCTATGCCATATTTTGATGATCTGATCTTCAAAAACATATGGCGCACAAGTTTTCTATCCTCTAATACCTCAGCACACAAGTCCCTTTACCAAAAACACTTTTCTTTATTTGTCGATTTTCAGGCCCAAAAATTTGGCAAACACTGGGAAACGGCGCCACCTTGTATCTGCTCTTTTTGTCAGCCTCCATATCATCCATTCCTTTGTCGATGTTCCTTGAATAAGACATGGATCATTATCCATAGTCCTTGAACTTGACATACCACCATGGAATCTCCTTTTTCAACAAATATGTATGTCCTTTGTTTGCTTTGTCAACAAGCACGATCACCTCAAAAGCACTTCTTCTTGGTGATCTGTATCCTTCAGCAACTCTTATACTTTTATCACAAACTCCACTATTGTGATATGTATTCTTTGAAGGAATAACTTGAGCATCATCATCTTCTATGACAATGTTATGTGCATGGCTATCTCAAAATTCCAATCCCCGCACGACCATCTTAGAATTCCAATAATTTGCACATTGTCTTCTTCATCAACCGTCATGATCTACTTCATGAAAACCATATGATTCAATTCCTCAAGAAGTCTCTTGCGTGGTTCTCATGAAATCATGAGTAATTTCATGGTCTTCATAAAAAACCCATGGTTCTCATGCAATAATGAGGAATTTCATGGTCTTCATCAAAACCCAGGGTTCTCATGCAATAAGGAGGAATTGCATGGTCTTCATCAAAAAACCCCATTATTCTTTAATCATCCTCAAATGGATTACACATCACATTCTTCATTGTTGTAAACACTATATCACCTTTGAAACATGTTCTTTGAACTTATGATCCGTACAACAATCGTCTGAATTACCATTCCTCTACTTCATCGGAGTCCTTCATGATCTCCTTCATTTTGATCTTCTATTCCTCCATTTCATTGGAGTACTTCTTGATCTCCTTTATTTTGATCTTCATTGACAACTATTGACAGCAAATACAACCTTATACACAAATTGGTTCCAACAGTTCCCCTCCACTAGCCTCGGATTTGGACAGGGATTGGAAAAGTGCCCACGTTGTCCACACCTGAAGCACTGGACATCAGGTACGGCCTGCACCATCTTCCCCTTGTCGTTTGTGTTTGGAAGTTGAGGTTTCACCCCACCAAGACAATTCCTCGCAATGTGGCCATATTTTCCACACTTTTAGTACTTCCCACTCCCGAGCAGGCAGTTTCCCAAATGCTTCTTCCCACATTTATTACACATGGGAAGTTTCACTTGCTTTCCTCCTCTTCTCTGATCAAAAGTACTCCCTAATCTAGGATCCATAGATCTATTCTTACTATTGGATTTATGAGACCAATGAGTCTCACCAAACTCTAGCTCAACTTTCATCTCACTCCGCATGATCTCCTCGTATCTATCATAATCTCGTTAGGCTAGATTCTTCCGCAGATGACGTCTCAGTCCACCGAAGAATCTATCAACCTTACCATTTGGATCCATGACAAAGCTAAAGGTATATCGTGAAATCCTTACAAATTCCATCTTGTAGCTTCCCACAGATTCATTCTCCTTCTGCTTCAACTCGAGAAACTCATTCTCCATTCTTTTTCTCATGGAACGAGGGAAATACTTTCTGAAAAAGATCCCTCTGAACTCTTCCCACTACATAGATTCAACTTACACTCTTTGCCTCATGTTTTTGATCAGTTCCCACCACTAATCAGCTTATCCCTTTAATAGATAGACAGCCAGTGTGACCTTCTCTTGCTCTAAACAACGTAGCACAGAAAATATCTTCTCTATAGAGTAGATCCATTACTCAAAAATCAATGGGTCAGTTGATCCACTGAAGGTTGGGGGTCATTAGCGCATAAAGGACTCAACAGAATGTTGTTCCCTTTGTGGTGAGATCGGACTCTAAGCTTGATTCAAGTTATTACTCATAACTTGATTCAGTTGGTTCATCATTCGCATGAATGTTTCCATTCCGGCTTCCATCGGAGGGTCGTCAGTGCATGGTCCATTGTGGTCACCGTTTGCACGGTTCCACCTATTGCCCTCCATTTTCTAAAAGAATAAAAACTTACTGAGAAACTTGTTTCATTTATGAATCTTTTAACTATAAAGGATTCTACGTATTAAAACTTCATGCTTAAACAATTATATTTCTCTATAATTCCTTCATAATGATTCATAAAAATCTTGCGATTAACCAAACATATCCTTTGGGAGTGTCGTAACCAAGAGTGCAGCAAGGCCCATTTTTGTGCACCAGTTCCCATTCCAGTCTAGCTCAAAGTGGTGCTTTTGGGTTTTACCCCTATGTACATCTGTGTCAGAGTCGCCTCTACCTTCTCGTATCCAGACAGGGATGTATTTGTTTGATAAACCACTTACTCCATACTCACCAAAATACCAGGAAGTTTTACCTATATTTAAACTTTTTTATAGGGTTCTTCCTAAAGTTTTCATAGACTAATTTCCATAAATAACTAAACTATCCTTTGATACCAATTGTGGCATCCCGCCTTTTTAATACATAACTTTTCATTAAATTTTACATACAGAGGATCTTTAAAGTCTAGTGTCTTGGAAATCAGGAACAATGAAACTTGAATAAAATATAAAACATTCTTCTAATCCACTTGTAAGGCTTCATCATAAGATCATCCTAAGTATAATTACTGCCTTTCATATCCTGGAGACATACATAAAAGGAAAGGGTGAGCAGAAGGCCCAGTGAGGGTAAACAAGGGAATCAGTGTACTTGTGATATCAATAAGAACTTGAATAACAACATAAAGATATGAGAAATGGAAGTATAGGCATATCATAATGAAAATAACTTGAAACATAACTTTAATATGTGGCTACAACATTTCATTTATACATTCATGAACATATCACCAAGTTCCATCCCCAAGGTGTCATAAAAATTACCAAGGTTATTCACCAAGGTATCGTGAAACTTCTCATCTCTTGAGATTAAATCTTTAACCAATGCATTATAGCTCCATCAGAGTGTACCCTTAATATGTATTTAATTACATGTGATCCACATAGATCATATTCAAACATTTCATAAATAACCCATAGAGAATAAAATAAATGGGTTTCATTTCAAAATCATGACGTTTTAAAAGCTCTTAAAAATTAGATCATTATATCATTTATAACCCACGGAAAGGGAGTGAGGGTTATATGTATGTCCATTCCAGAATCAAATATATCATATTTATATATTTATGAACACCCATAGAGACGAAATAGGTCTGGGTATTCACATAAATAAACAAGGGAATTTTTTTGAGAGAAAGAGATAGAAATTTTGATATGAAATTTCTGCAGCATAACGGCTATATAACATGGTTTTAGAAAACATTGAAAAGATAGGGGAAAAGGGTCACCCAATCATAAATAATTCATAATACAGTATTGGTACTGAATAAGATCATGGTATGATCATTTTAATGACATACCACATGAAAAGGAAACATGAAAGAAAAGAGAAGATGCAATTTCTTTTACGAGAAATTCGGCAGCCTAACGGCTTCACATAAAAATTCAGAAAACAAATTGATGAGAGAATAAAGGGTATCTCATCATTTGAAAATGAAATGGACAGTAATAAGAACATATAATAACATACCATCAACATAAAGGAAGTCTTTACTTAAAATAGGAGGGTGAAAGAATCCCTTACCTTGAAAAGTAACTTCCAAAGCTTGAAGGTCGGGACCTTGGAAGGCTTGAGGGAACCTTGGGAGGACTCCTTGGGAGGTAAGGAGACCAAAAATTCGTTTAGGAGGATTTGGAAATGAAAAGAATGAGGTAAAGTCTTGGTATTTATTGGATGAGTGAGGGGACAAGTTATTAATGGCCAAGGGACACCTCATTAGTGGTATTGGAAAAACCATGGGCTTGCCCATGGTATTTTCCCATGGTGTTGGCCACTTGGGACACCTCATACCTTATATTACTATTCATAAGTTGACCAGAATTATTACATAATTATTACGTCCTTAATGATTTCATTAAACACTCGAAACTAAAAAATGTATTTTCACTATTCACCGAAAATTCATTTTTTCAGAAAAAAACCCAAAATCACCTTAAACTAATATTGATGCTCTGAATTCAAAAATGAACTCCATTTTATAAAAATTATTTTCTAAATAATTTTAATTTAATTTTTAATTAAAAAACACAATTCACATGAAAAAACTAATACTTGACTAATAATTTCTAAAACAATTATTTACCTATTTTATTGAATCACATTACTTAATCATGGTGCCTAAATTATATTAATACTTTATTTAAGTGATATTACTAATCCATTTGGTCACATTACTAATCCTAAGCATAAAATCACTATTCATAATTTACTAATCACAAAAAATTAAGTTGATCTTATTAGATTCTAAATTTCTTACCGAGAACATTTCCAGAAGACCATTTTTTGAAAATAATTACACATAGTTAATTATTTAAGTTTTACATAAATATTTTAAAATATCCCCTTTTTTCAAAATTCATCAATATACATCCTATATTTATTTGAATATCTGAAAAAAAACATAAACTTCACCATAGGAAGAAATCACAATTTTATTTATCTCAAAGGATAGCACATAGTAGCTATAGTCTCGTTACATAGCCCCTTATAACCCCATCATAGGACCTAAGTGTAAGGTGTGATAAGGTGATAGAATTTGAGGGTGGCTCGGCCAACATTGCCCGAGTAGTGATTTCTATAAGCTTGAACTTCTCCTGGAGGAGATTCCGCTCCAGCTTCATACGATGAAGTTCGACTTGGGTTTGGTCCAGAGCAAAGCCCAGTGGTGCTACCTTTTTCTCATGTTTCATCATATGGGATTCGATCGGACCGAGACTACTAGATGAGGCCATCGAATCTTCTTTCTGTATTAATTATCCAAGAACACTTGTATTTAGAAACAACAATCGCAACATTTAGTTTCCAACAGTCATATTGACCAATGGTCATATAACAGTCGAAACCCAACGATATCATTTTAATTATACTCACATCATTAATTAAATAATATAGTTTTCTTTAGTATAAACTAAAATAACACACAAAATTAGGAAAAAATTAATTCAAACTTTCGGGTCGTTACAATTAGTCTGGGGTGGATAGTGTTTTCCTTGATAGGTGATTTTGAGGTTCTGTTATTTTCTCACAGGGGAATTAGCATTCATTTCCCACTTGTGCATGAGATAATTAGGTTTTATTACTGTGTATACTAGTATTATCACCCAACATTTATAAAATTGATTTCAGGTTTCCATGAGGACTACAGGGACCGTGCTGGACCTGACTAGATTGGACATCGAGACAGCTTCCATGTCGCCTCTTTTTCTTGTTTTTGGTATTTTACATTGGATTTTTCTTGTACTTTTTGTCAATTTTGTTTAAACATGCATGGGTTGGATTTTAATTTCCCTTTTTCTAATATGTTTAGAGTTGTTTGGGATGGACCATCTTATCTCCCGATATTTTTCTCTATAAAGGGTAATGCCTCCCATATTTGTGAGAATGTTTTCCTACCCTTGGTGCTAGTCGCCACCCCAGGGCCTATTAGAGGCAGACTCATGGGTCATTATCTCTATTTCATATTGAAGAAGTAATGTAACAACACTTTGTTATCACTTCCCTCATCTTAAATAAGGATGGTCATGAAAATTATTTTATTACATGATCTTATGCTTAAGTTATATTCTCACTGCCCATATTCTTTGATTCCTTTATGATTCATGTCTTATGAACTGACACGATTTATTCCATGACTCATGGATATCATCTAATAATTACTGGGTATGGTTTTCAAATGTTAATATCATGTTCTTATACCCTTATTCTCATGTTATTTTTAAATGATCATTGATAAATCCCTTGTTTGCCCTTACTAAGCATATGAGATCACCCTTTATTATGTTTTCTTTTCCCCAAGATATGAAGAAAAGGTTTTAAGTATGATGTTTCTAAGAAGGGTGGTATTTACGATGTACTAAGTGGTAGATGATATAGATCATTTATATACAAGTTTTTTATGTATCCATGTTTCTAAATATACTAAACCTTTACAATTTTTGTGTGGATCATGATTTTATATAATGAATATTCTTCTAATAATATGTAATATTTATGTATGAAAATAATTAGTCATTATAATGCCAACCAATATAAGGATAAAATTACAACCCCTTGAGTCGATATTGGGCAGTCTAAAGTATCAATAATGATATTGACCCCTAGAAGGTAATCTGGGGTGGTCTAATATTCATCAGGAATCATCATCAAATCCTAGGGTGATGACCCTATCCAATCATAATAGTAATCAGGTGTCATCGCTGACTCCTAGTAGGAAGACCCTAGACCATAAAAAGTATCATGCATTATCAAAAACCCATAGGAGGTAATCCTAGTAACTCAATAAAATATGATTTCATCGTCGACCCCTAGGAGGTAATCTTAGGTAGTCAATAGTATATGGAATCATTTATAACCTCTAGAAGGTAATATTAGGATATTAATGGTATTAAGAATCATTATTGACCCTTAGGAGGTAATCCTATGTCATCAATAGGATCAGGCATCATCATCGACATCTAGGATGCAATATTAGGCTATGAATAGTATCAAGAATTATCACTAACCCCAATGTGGTAATCTTAGGCTATCAATAATATCATGTGTCATCATCAACCCCTAGTGGATAACCCTAGGCAGCCATAATCATCAGGCATAACTGTCAAATCCTAAGGGCTAAACCTATTTAGTTGTTCTTAACTGACTCATCATCGATTCAGGTTATAAAGTGACACCCACAATCATCACTACCCATTTCCAAACGCACCCTCACTAGGGTAAATATATCACTGAGGCACCCATTGAGGTCCCATAGGTTGCATCAAGTTAGGACACCCCCTAAGGGTCTATCAAATCCAACTTAATCCCTAGGACACACCTAACACTTAGAGGGAATCAAGCCCCTTAACAAAATCAAAGTCTCATCAAGGCCTCACTAGCCTCCTTGGTAAACCATACAGGCATTGGTCTATGAGATAGAAAAATGACCATCTCAATATTACAAGGCATCTTAGGTTGGTCCACTCACCCAACTTATAAAAAGTCTTAGTGGAGGAGATACAATTGATCCATTCTTATATCAACTAGAGAAACAACTATAAGGTGTCTCATTGGTCTCACGTGGCCAATCACTATGCCATCCATCCCAAATCATCACTCACCACTACCTAGAGGTCACTAAGGGAACCTGTCACTTGGGTCGTTATGTTACCTTCATTTAAATTAAATAACACCCCTTGGGACCCATCCATATCAAGGAACATGTTTATAGTCAAGGCCTCATACATCATCAGCCAATGCAATCTAGATAGTGCACAAGGTCTCTCATGGCCCTTGGCATTATATTCAATTTACCTAGGAAATTTATTTTTAATTAACACAATTCATTTTTTAATTAAAAAAGTTCATTTTACAAAATGTATTATCACCTTAGGGGGGTGATTCCACATATCATAGGAATATTTCTACCACATGAAACCATAGGGTGTGTATAGGGACCACCTGCCTCAATCTAAAATCCATTCCCCCTTTTTAACTTGTAACCCAAAAACTCTTTCCAAGATCCTCTAATCCAACCAAACACCACTCATCCACACAAGGCCCTAACTCGCATATAAAAAACAAATTAATTAATTATAATCAAATTATAATTATTTAATCAATAAAATTATTCTATAATAATTATACAATTTAATTTAAATAGGAATAATTCCTAAAAATGAACCGAGCTATAACCACTTATTGAAACCTAGATCCATGGGGTGTGTGCCACTTCCTACATACCCCATAACCTAGGCCATGGAAACACATTAGTAAAATCTACTAATTTGAATTAATTCCATAATTAATCCTAATATTCATAGTGTCGAAAAACTCATCGAGCACTCCCATTACACCAAAACTATAATCAAACACCCGTGGGAGGTCCATAATGCACTCCTGACACTTTCCCAGGCCAAGTCACTAATTCACGCCATCAATTCTATAATTAACTTATTTTAATTTAATTTTAAAATCTTAGAAAAATTCCTACAAAAACATACCTCATCCAAACAACATGCAACAACATGCAGATACTGTCTAAAGATTACCTCTATGAAAGCTGAGAAAAATCCCCATCAAAATTGGCCAATTACACCATGCTCTAGTGGAATTGAAACCAAAACCCTATGATAGATTACTTAAATTAGAAGTAATGAAGGGCAAACAAAAAATGGAAGGGAGGAGAGGAAAGATCATGCATTAAAAACTGCAAAATAAACACCTAAATTTCCTTAGATCAAAGGAGTATTGAGAGATGAATATGAGGAGGAGCATTGAACAAAAATGGAACCTCTCAATCCCCCCCCCCCACTCACCTTAAGAAGGAGAAACACCCCAGTAAAAATATGGTCTTTCCCCCACTAACGAAACCACCCAACACACTTTCATGGCATGAACAGGGGTTCACATCATGAAAATTTAGGTTCATTCCATGACAAGCCCAATTCACAGTCCAAGTAGCCTAGAACCACCCTAAAAACACAATTCATGATGTGAATGACCCTTTACACTGTTAATTGTTTTTTATACTAGGTTTTTGAAGTCTGGACACCCGACCACTACTCTGATATCCTCTCAAACACCTAAGGCATCCAAAAAACCTCACTCCAAGACCAAAAACACTATTTTAAAATGATAAAACTCTCAAAATACCATTCTGAGTCTCGGTTCTCAAAACAGACCGTCCACCGAAACAAAAAATTTAGATTCCTCCTAAATTTCATAACCCCTTTGGAAACGGGGTATTATAATCTCCCCACCATAACACTTATCATCCTTAAGAAGTATTGTTTACTATTTAATCATAAATTTGGACCTATCTCAATCATTAATCTACACTCAATTAATCATGTCTTACTATTGAACACTAAACAATCTCCTGTTGCACAACTCCAAACATGAGGTGCACTATTCCCCAAAAAATTATTCCATCGCTTGTCATCATCACTGAAACACCAAGATGATGCTCTCCCATTCCCATTTATCCCATGTCATTATAGTGTTTTGAATCAACTTACCATTATACTAATTTTTCTCCCTACCATAGGCCTACACTTATAAGGGTTGATTCTGATCCATGGTGTTTCCCACTATCAGAATTGCTTACAAATTCACAATTCCAATGTTCTAATGACCATCTTAGTGTGGTTTCCAACCCACCACACCCAATCACATATAAAAATACAAGTCATCTATCCTCTAGCTAATCATTCCCAAAAAACCCATCCACACTCATCAATGCATTGTTATAACATTCGGTAACAATGCCTAAATCACTGAAGAAATCTCAATATCATTCAAATCGCTTGCATCAGATTCTAAACTCAACTCCCAATGTGTTTCTATGATTGGGTCCTCAGCTAACCAAATCAGTCATCATACTCTCACCTGATCACCAACGCATCTCTGATCTAACTCATGCTCAGATTACATCAAATTCATCTCAATCCCTATGTCAATCCATCGACTCCATCAAATACATCATCTAAATCCCAAATTTGGTATTTGACATGGGTCTAGATAAAAAAAGTTCATCTACTCCCTCAAATCCAAATTTCATCCTGACCATCCTATTGAAGTGGATTCTAACCACTTTGATTATTTGTGTTTTGATAATTATAATACTTACTTATTTCATAATTATAATTTCTCAAAACATTTATTTCATAATTTATTTCCTCTAACATAAGTAGGATTTATTTTTCATATTTCTTATCATTTTAATAATCATGTCTGTTATGTATTTCATGAACTGATTTTAAAAGATAAATCCACCTCTATATGGGTTAATGTCATAAGTCTAATATTTATCCATTTTATAAAATATGAATAGGTCTTAAAGTGATAATGAGGTAGTAAGTACAAGAAACCACATAACCAGATGAATTGGTTGCATGACCAAATGCATCGACCACATGAACAAAAGTCAAGTGATTGTAAGATAAGGAGTAATAATTTTTCTAATGGTTGAACCAACCATATAGAGAAACTAGATCAACCATAAGACAAACAACCCAAATTTTTCTTACTGCTATATCAATCACATGTTGTATATTGATCGATCACACATTGAAATTTTGATCAACCACACATTGAAAAATAGATCGATCACACATTGAAAAGTATATCAACCACATAAAGAAATTCAGATCAACTGTAATATTATTTCTCACCAAACTCATGAGAAAAGTATTTCTGACCTCAAAATATGACTTTATTTGTGGATAAACCTACTATAATAAGAAATTGACCATTCCTTGAATAATTATTTGCTATGATGATTAGTTTTTCATACTTTTTATATTTTATAAATTTTGATTTATTGTAATTTTGTTTTAAGGATTTTCATTGATCTAATGATTTATTAAATACTTATTATTTTTTATGATTCTAATGAATTTTATTTAGAAAAATTATATATAGTAATAAATTCTCATCATATGGGTTAAACTCTCATGCTGGTCTGATCGACCGTAATATTATTTCTAATCGACCGCATGAGAAAAGTGTGGCCTAACTTAAAGTATGAATTGTCGTGAGGATGGACCTACTGTAAGAAGAAATTGACCATGTATTATGTGATTATTATCTATAATTCTATATTTTTCATTCTTTTTATATTTTATACAATTTGATTTAATTCTTGTTTTTAATGGTTTTTATAGATCTAATGATTTCTTAAATAATTATTAATTATTTTGATACCAATGAATTTAATTTGGAATAATTACATGTAGTGTTAAATGCTCATCACATGGGTTAAAGTTTCACATTGGTTTCTTGGAAAAGTGTGAGTTTAAAATTTAAATTGATAAGAATTTGAACTATTTTAATCACATGATTTATGAGAATATTTCAAGGGAATTTAATATTGTTTATTATAAATTGTTAGTATTGTATTAATTATACTGACATGTTATACTATACAGCCTATGTTTATTTTATAGATTAATGAAGTGATCTATGTAATAATATGTTGTATTAACTTTTAATGAATATATATACATGTGTCAACTGAGGAAGGATCAAGTGTAACCAAATTATTCTTTTGAATTTGGTGTGCATGAAAGAACTCTGTATATTGATTACAAGGGAACCAGTGAAGTAATGAGGTTGAAGATATTATTGATTTATAATTTCAATACACTTTGAAAATATATTAATTATCTATAATAAACATCAATATTTTGATCCATCAATGTCATATAGAACCTTCCAACCTCAACAATCAAATCCTTACTTGTTTATTTGGTTTCTATAGTTCATACATATTTCTACTTTCTAGGTGCTTAATCATGTCTCAGTTGTACCAACTATAAAAGGTAAGATTTAAGTTGGGAACCCCATACAAGATTTAGGCATTGGTTTGTGCCTCCAAGTTGAAAAAGGTAAGATTTTTTGGGTTGTGCCTCAAGGTGGAAAAAAGTAGGATAGTTGGGTTCTGACTCTAGGTGTGAAAATTTTGATCTTGGTTTGTTTCTCCAAGGTTTAAAAAGGCAATTGTAAAGGTTTATGACTCTATTAAAAAGTGAGAGACTCCATTATAGTGGGTTTCATCTCTCTCTCTCTCTATGTTTTAGAGGGGTGAAGAGTAGACATAGGATCATTTAGATCAAAACCACTATAAAATTCACAGTGTTCATTTTTTTTATTTTCATTGCATAAATTAACTTAACTATGATAAATGATTAAAAGAATATATTCAAAGGCTAGTTAACTCCCTCTTAACCACTATTATATTATCTCTTTAGGACCTAACACACCCAATGATTGGTGTCAAGCATCCAGGACCCTACCAGCATAAGGATTATGCCTCCATGGAAGAATAGAAAAGATTATCACAACCGAGGCCAACATGAATCACCAAGATCCACCAATTCCCAAATAACAGGAACATATTCCATGGAATATACCAAAATTAATCAGTAAGGATGGTCACAAACTCAAACATACAATGATTCACTCCCCACCATGTGTCTTACCTTATATTATTCCAAGTGAAAAACCTCAATAGGTTTCAAAATTGTACGCCTTTCATTCATCCTGAGACTTGCTCGTCTCATCCCATGAAACCTAACTATGATAAATCCTATATTGATCATGCCACCGTATCTCGATCCAATTTTGTTGTCTCCTATACTATGGAGGGAAATTCCCCATTCATCAAAAATACTAGTCAACCAAGCTTGAAAGAGGTTTATCAAAACCATTAACCCATGACCTACACACGATTGATCACCAATTTACAATTTAATGACTCTGTACATACATAGCATGTGTTGCCAAATTTCATCCAAATATATCACGAGTATGCTACTATGACACCCAATTTTAGAAATCAACTCATGATCTTATTATTAATGTGTTAAAAAAACTAGGATTACATGCCTAAACTACTGACCATGTTACATCCACACGTCAATCTCATCAAGCTAGAAGCGCCCTTGATGCTCCTATTCAATTTTGGGCATCCCACTATGCCAAGGTCAATCATATGATTACTAATCACCCTAGGTGTCACTCTAAAATCACAAGAATCCATACAAACTCACATTGTGCTCCCAAAAGTGCATTCGAAATCCTTAGGGTTAGGTACTCGACTGGTCCTTCCCTCAAAAGAAAACCTAGATACTAGAAGAACCATCACTCATAGTGTTATATCTCTAAAGAAAAAGGTATCTCCATACCTATATCACATACCTGATAGCACCTCACATGCACTAATCTCATACCCTGAAGCACATTGTATTGTTTCCCACCTCTAAGGATATCATGAACCTCAAATAATATATGTCTCAGTTTAACCACAAACACATCACATCTCATGTCAATGATATACCTGACACGCCTATATCCTGAGCCATATCCAAAATCACTAAGCTCGATTATCAATAGATCAAATATCATATAATTCATAACTCCCAGGGAAACATCCCTACTCTCGTCTCAAATATCATATGGCTTATCACATGCCAAACCACCCGCTCTAGGTTCTAACACATACATATACTGTCACGCCCCATCTCCCGAATACCCGGAGCCCGTGCCATACAGAGGATTGAATTCAGTTCGGGCTCTAAGAAACCAGCTACTTCTGAAATGTTTCTTCTACTAAAAGCTTTTAGCTGAAATTTTTTTATCAAAAAAATAGGGTGAGCATACGAATTTCTAGTAAGGGGTTTAAAAAATAAAAAAAATAACATAATATACCCAAAATAACTTTTGAAAACATTCTTTAAAGTTTCCATAAAACATTTTCTTAAAAGAGTTGTAACACATTTAACATACCATGACAATTTTCTATGGAATATAAGTTCACAATTTAAAACATACTAACATTATCAAGATTAAATTATAGGAATGCTCTTTAAAAATAATGAGTAAAAGAAATTTTATGTTAAAATGAAAGTACATAACTAATAGCTAAGTATAATGCATGATCAGAGTTGCACTTAAAATAATAACATCAATTTCATCCTTTACTATTGTGAAACATACAGTGGACATAAGATCATTTAATATTGCATAAATAATATTCCATACTTATACTTCTAATAATTCTAATAATCATAAGCTCTTTAACCAGGAATATTCTACTAGTCGAATATTCCTCTGGTTAATTAATTTACATAGTCATAATGAGGAAAGTGCATATGGAGGACTCTGTTAAGGCCTCGTACCAACACCTAGGGGCTAACTGTAACCGGACCCCAACCCAGAGAGCCTTTGTAACCAGACTCCACCCCGGAGAGCCTCTAATAACCGGACTCCAACCCGAAGGGTCTGCTATAACCGGACCCCAACCTGGAGTGCTTACTTTTATTGGTCCACAACTCAGAATATACTAATTCCAATTCATTCCTCATATCTCTAAATCAAAGTTCACATACCACTTTGATTTATTAAATCACTTATCATTCCAAGTACACATATTACTTGATTTCTTACTCAACATTATTCAAAGTGCCACATACCACCTTGAATAATTTAAGTTCTCATCTCACATTATTCAATGTGTCCCATACCACTTTGAATAATTAAATTTTTATTTCATAAATTATCATGAATAAAAAATTGTTTGCTTATCACAGAAAATAATAACTTTACAAATCCTTCCATGGTAATATCCATTTAAGGCATTATAATTCATGTTTATTATTCATTCTCAAATCATGCACTGATAAATGAAATTGGCAATGGACTAAATCACAATATGTCAGTTATTATTTAAATAATAATTTTCCCAATGACATGCATAAAATAGTAAATATTCATTGCGCATGTGATATTAATTTAAAACATTCAAGTAATGAATGGATGGGGTTACCACATAAAATGATAGTTCCTTAATTTTAAAAATCCTTGATTCGTGGAAATGAACATTTATTGTTAAAAATGACTAATTTTAAATTAAGATATATGTCATTTGTACACAAGGCATGTGCTTATAAATGGTCATGTCTTATTAAGTGCCCATGCCTTATGTTTCATAGCATATGTAGTGAAATATTCACTCTATGAGAAACTAATTAAGCATATAAACAACATACTTTAACCACTGAAGTTTGTTTTGGGCCAATTTAATTCGAGTTATGGTTAAATCTTATAGGTGCATACACATAACCATATATATATACATAAAATTTGTATGTGTCGCACCCTTACTTTATATATACTGAAAACTAAAGTCATATATATATATAGACATATATTAACATCTTAAAAGAAATGTAATTTGATTAATATTAACAAACCCCTAGAATCATAAAATTAATTCATTTTTTAAGCAAATGAACTCCCTTGCGAGAAATAGAAAATTAGAGAGTATAAATAAATAAATAAATTTTCCTTACAACATTTGCAAATTAACACTTGGTAGAATTAAACCGAATGGATTAAAACTCTATGGGTGTATGTTTAATAAATATGCCAATACATTTGAACCCAAAACTTTATTCACATCCAAGTCTTTATTTAAATACTACAAATAAAATCTTTAATAACATAAAATAGATATAGATTAAATTATGTGTGTATGTCCGAATATACATTAAGTGTATAACAGAAAATTATTATAAATTAAAATAACCCTCAACTTATGTACACATAAAATGATAAGATATATGTGTACATATATATATACACACATATAACAATCATAATTTGATAAAAATACTCCCTCACAAACCATAAGATTTAGAGATAAATACATAAAATTTAAAACCATTATCATTTTAAAAATTACAGGTTATATAGATAGATATAGTTTCTTATATATATCTATATAGATGAGTATAATATTTTATAATAACATGGTTAAATAAAAACAATTAAAACCCTTTCAACACATAGATTTTAAAATCATTACCCAGTTCGGAAAATATTATGTTATAATGAAATATATAGACTCAAAAAAACATTTATACACAAGTTTATATGTGTATACCTTTGTAAAAAAAATAGACAACAAAATTGATCAAATTAACTAAAACCTTACAAAATATACATTTAATTAAAATTATTAAAACATAACCCTTACATCCATTAAATCACCTGAACCCGAAAACCCAAAGACACAGGTTCAGCACAGAAGAAATTTTAAACTACCGCAAAATTATAAACATACCATTAGGAGCATATATAAGTATATACTGTCAAAGAAACATGACAAGGAAAATTTACAACCCTTACAAACATAAGGTCATAAAGTACTTAAACATTCAAGACAAGTTTAATGAACCCTTACAAGACAATAACCTTAAATATTGATTAATTATAAGAAAATAATCTCTTACTAAATAAGTTTAACCATAAAAATAAATAGTAGTTCCCTTATGCAAGACAATAAATTATAGATTGTAAGATGAAAAATTATAGATAGTATATCCCTTACGTAAATAGGTTTTATAACTCTATATATGTTTTAAAACACTAAATTTTGAGGGTCGTAAGTGTATAACATAAAGTAATTATAAATTAAAAATCACCCTTACAAATAAATTTGAAACAAATAAATCCCTTACAAATAAATAATCTTAAACATAAATTGATATACAGAAAATAATCCCTTAAAAATAAATAATCTGAAACATAAATTGATAAGAAAAAAAATAATCCCTTACAAATAAATAATCTTAAACCTAAATTGATATGTAGAAAACAATCCCTTACTTTATTCACTAATCGCCTTGTGGTAAGACTCTAATTCACAAAGAAGTAGGTGCAGTGCTCAGTTTTGGAATGAAAGAATCCCGATTGTGTGTACAGGAACACAGTCAATTTTTAAAGACTCCCCTTCATTGTCTATATAGTATTTATATATATATATAGCTTTTTGAAAGGAGTATAGTAAAAAAATTTATATATATATATATATATATATTTTAAAATAGGTTTGGTTAAGATTCGGTTTAGAGAAGAAGTAAAACAAAACAGCGTATAAATTAAACCCAAATCAAAACAAAAAGATAACAATCTCAAAAGCAGATTCATCCGCTTTTCATAGTCCAAAGAAAGACAAACGCCTCAGTTAAAACAAATCTTATATCCCAAAACAGTAGAATCGCATGCCTACCTAGTGATGAGGAATAATTGAAACACCCGAATCTAGACATGGAGACCAAGAGAAAAACTCTACCCCACATAGACCGAAGACCGTAGTACAACAGTACTCAGAGACTATAGATCTAGATCTGGATCTGGAATATTGTTGTGACTGTGAAAGACCTCCGAGCTCGACCCCGGCCGAAACACGGCCTTCCGAGAACCTTGCCTTCTTCGGACGAAGCCCAAAGGCATCACACGGACCTCCCACGGCCTCCCGCACTCACTAAGGATCTTCCTTGGCGTCATCTTTCTCTCCTAAAATAGACCCATAGGCCTGCTTGAGGAACCCGACACCACGACATCGCTCGACCCCAGCTCCTTAAAACCCTAAATGAGGCCTCGACCACACCTCACCGAGGTCCCGAACATGCAACTTGCAGCCGAAGCGTAGACCCCCCCCCCCCCACTTACGGATCATTCCACATGTATCGCGACACCCAAATCCCATTACAGGATTTCCCTTTTTTTTCTTTTGTTCTATTTTCCCCTCTTTTTTTATTGTTTTATATTTTTTTCCTCCTTTTTCTTTACACCTTTTCCATTACATGCTTTCCTATTGCCTTTCAACTTCTTTTTTTGTCTCCCATTCAATCAAATTATCACTTTATTATTATAATATCTTTACCTTTTCATTTTTTATCAACCTATTAATAATATATTATTATTTTATTATATCATTACAATGATTTATTATTATACCATACATTATTATCTTATATCAAAACACTTAGAGTTTATATATATATATATATATATATATATATATTTCGTTTATTACTTTTTATTATATAAAAAATATGAATCCATTTAATATATAAAAGTTAACATAATTTAAACTAATTATATAAATATATATATTTCAATTTCTATAAAACAAAATTTTAAATTTTAAACTAACAATTATTACTTTATATATATGTACACTATATTAAATTAAAATTACCACATTATATTAATAATAATATATTTCAAATAATTTTAAGAAATGATATAGTCAAAATCTATAATTCAAAACATTTCATATACATATAGATATAAATCACGTTTAAAATATATATGTATATTTTCATTATAGATTTAAAATAATAAGAATTTTTGTAAATCTAATCATAATTCATAATTTTAAAACATGTAATTGTAACTATACATACTTATAAATTATTTTGAAAATAAAAAAAAATTGAAATTCCAAATATATTCAATGTGTAGTATTTATTATTTCATATTAAATAAATTTTATCATTGTAATTGCAATAATCAATATACTTTTTTAAGAAATTTATATATATAAAATATTTTATCAACCACTCATTTTGATGAACTTTATTATTCAAATTCATTAATAAATATATCCATGTTAAAAATATAACACTATAAAATTAGTTTGAACTTATAATAAATTAAAATTATTATTTTAAATTATATTTTTTTAAAAGGAAATAAACTAGATAAAACATATAAAATTAAATTTAAAATATTCTCGGGTGTTACATTATTCCCCCCTACAAAGAATTTCATCCGTGCAATTCTAAAATATTTGTACATAAACCACATCAACACCAGACACACGTCACTCCCAAAGTCCCTTTACCAGGAACACCACCGATGGTAGGGTACTGATGACCTCAGGTGGATTCCTAAGGCAGTATTCAACTGCTCGATCTCTTTGGCTCATACACATTATGAACAACTGGGGTCATACCTGTTCCTAGAGCACTTGGCCTTCCATAAAGAGACACGGGAAGAGTGGAGGTTAGAAATTCTAGAGTGGCCTAAATCCCTATAAGTCCCACGCACCACGTCGTTCTTGAAAATATTGATGTCGTAGAGTTTTATGTACATACTAAAACTAAGGACCTGGAATAGGTAGGTTGCTCGATGCTCACCATCCAAAGAAGGTTCTAGAAATTTACCTACAGCTCGGTAGTTATCAGCCAAAGTGAAACACAGAAAAAGAGCTTCATGAAACTTCCATCTTCGCCTATATGCAGCAAATTGTGCAATTGTTATACGGTAATAGACAATATTGCTTCCTTGGTAAAGTTGCAGGGTGTTTGAGTGGTTTGAAACCTGATGTAGTTATTTACAGGACAACCTAAAGTTTTCAAAAGTCTCGTAGTCCCCTGAACATGACTTTTCCGCTATAGTTTCTACTATATCTATTGGGAGAGAGAGAAGGTGTGATGCATCAGCCATCTGAAAATTTAAGGAAACTACCACTTAGTAACACATAATTAAGTTTTCAGTATGGTTCTAATTTTATCGGATGTCTCTGAAGAGACATAAGACTGGTATTATTATTTTTTGTTTTCCAAAACTTCATACTTAGTAATGCTTAAAAAAAATTCTTTATTCAATTCTGGTTTTCCAGAGTTAACAAAACCGAATCCTCTGATACCAACTATCACACCCTAGCTCCCAAATACCCAAAGTTGATGCCTTACATAGGATCGAATTCAATTTGGGCTCTGAGAAACCAGTTACTTCTGAAATGTTTCTTCTGCTAAAAGCTTTTACCTAAAAAATTTTAATCAAAAACGTTGGGTGAGCATACAAATGCCCAGTAAGGGGTTCAAATAAATAAAAAAATAACATACTATACCCAAAATAACTTTTGAAAACATTCTTTAAAATTTCCATAGAAACTTTTCTTGAAAGAGCTGTAACACATTTAACATACCATGACAGTTTTCTAAGGAATATAAGTACACAATTTAAAACATACTAACATTATCAAGATTCAATTATAGGAATTATCTTTTAAAATAATCATTAAAAGAAATTTTATGTTAAAATGCAAGTACAAAATTAATAGCTAAGTGTAATGCATGATCAGATTTGCGCTTAAAAAATAAAATCAATTTCATCCTTTACTATTGTGAAACATACATTGTCCATAAGATATCTGAATATTTCTTAAATAATATTCCATACTTATACTTCTACTGATTCTCATAATCATAAGCTCTTTAACCAGGAATATTCTACTAGTCGAATATTTCTTTGGTTAATTAATTTACATAGTCATAATGAGGAAATTGCATATGTAAGACTATGTCAAGGCCTCGTGCCAAGACCTAGGGGCTATCTGTAACCGGACCCCAACCCGGAGAGCCTCTAATAACCAAACTCCATCCCAGAGGGTCGACTGTAACCAGAACCCAACCCAGATCTCTTACTTTTACCAATCCCCAACCCAAAAAATACTAAGTCCAATGCATTCCTCATATCTCTAAATCAAAGTGCACATACCACTTTAAGTTATTAAATCACTTATCATTCTAAGTACACATATTAGTTTATTTCTTACTCCACATTATTCAAAGTGTCTCATACCACCTTGAATAATTTAACTTCTCATTTCACATTATTCAATGTGTCCCATACCACTTTTAATAATTAAATTCTGATTTCATAAATTATCATGAATAATAAATTGTTTGATTATCAAATAAAATAATAAATTTACAAATCCTTCCATATTAATATCCTTTTAATTCATTATAATTAATGTTTATTATTCATCCTCAAATCATGCACTCATAAATGAAATTGGAAACAGAACAAATCATAATATGTCAGTTATTATTTAAATATTAATTTTCCCAATGACATGCATAAAATATTAAACATTTTTTGTGAATGTGATATTAATTTAAAACATACAAGTAATGAATGGATGGGGTTACCACATAAAATGATAGTTCCTTAATTTTCAAAAACCTTGATTCATGGAAATAAACATTTGTAGTTAAAAATGAATAATTTTAAATTAAGATAGATTTCATTTGTACACAAGGCATGTGTTGATAAATGATCACATCTTATTAAGTGGCCATGCCTTATATTTCATAGCATATGCAGTGCAACATTCGTTCTATGAGAAATTAATTAAGCATATAAACAACATACATTAACCACTGAAGTTTGTTTTGGGCCAATTTAATTCGAGTTATGGTTAAAGCTTATGTGTGCATACATATAACCATATATATATATTCATAAAATCTGTATGTGTCGCACCCTTACTTTATATATTCTGAAAACTAAAGTCACATAAATATATATTAACATCTTAAAAGAAATGTAATTTGATTAATATTAACAAACCCTTAGCATCATAAAAGTAATTCATATTTTAAGAAAATTAAATCCCTTGTGAGAACTAGAAAATTAGAGAGTATAAATAAATAAATAAATTTTCCTTACAACATTTAAAAATTAACACTTGGTAGAATTAAACCGGGTGGATTAAAACTCTATGGGTGTATGTGTAATAAATATGACAATCCATTTGAACCAAAAACGTTTTTCACATCCAAGTCTTTATTTAAATATTGCAAATAAAATATTTAATAACATAAAATAGATATAGATTAAATTATGTGTGTATGTCCGAATATACATTAAGTGTATAACAGAAAATAATTATAAATTAAAATAACCCTAAACTTATGTACACATAAAATGATAAGATATATGTGTATATACACACACACACACATATAACAACTATAATTTGATCAAAATACTCCCTCACAAACCATAATATTTAGAGATAAATACTTAAAATTTAAAACCATTATAATTTTAAAAATTACAGGTTATATAGAAAGATATGGTTTATTATATATATATATATGCATATAATATTCTATAATAACACGGTTAAAGAAAAACAATTAAAACCCTTTCAACACATAGATTTTAAAATCATAACCCAATTCAGAAAATATAATGTTATAATGAAATATATAGATTCAAATAAACATTTATACACAAGTTTATATGTGTATACATTTGTAAAAAAATAGACAACAAAATTGATTAAATTAAATAAACCCTTACAAAAAATACATTTAATGAAAATTATTAAAACATAACCATTACATCCATTAAATCACATGAACCTGAAAACCCGAAGACCCAAGTTTAGCACAGAAGAACTTTTAAACCAGTGAAAAATTATAAACATGCCATTAGGAGCATATATAAATATATACTCTCAAAGAAACATGACAAGGAAAATTTACAACCCTTACAAACATAAGGTCATAAAATAATTAAACATTTGAGACAAGTTTAATGAACCCTTAAAAGACAATAAACTTAAATATTGATTAACTAGAAGAAAATAATCTCTTACTAAATAAGTCTAACCATAAAAATAAATAGTAGTTCCCTTATGCAAGGCAATAAATTATAGAATATAAGCTAAAAAATTATAGATAGTATATCCCTTATGAAAACGGGTTTCACAACTCTATATAAGTTTTAAAACACTAAATTTTGAGGATCATAAGTGTATAACAGAAAGTAATTATAAATTAAAAATAACCCTTACAAATAAATTTGATACTAATAAATCCCTTACAAATAAAGAATCTTAAACATAAATTGATAAGCAGAAAACAATCCCTTATAAATAAATAATCTTAAACATAAATTGATAATAAGAAAACAATCCCTTACCTTATTCGCTAATCACCTTGTGGTAAGACTCAAATTCACCAAGAAGGAGGGGTAGTGCTCAGTTTTGGAATGCAAGAACCCCCGATTGCGTGTGCAGGAACACAATCAATTTTTAAAGATTCCCTTTGTTTTCTATATAGTATTTATATATATATATATAGCTTGTTGAAATGATTATAGTAAAAATATATATATATTAATATATATATATATATATATATTAAAATAGGTTTGGTTAAGATTCGGTTTTGAACAAAAGTAAAACGAAACAGTGTATAAATAACACCCAGATCAAAATAACAAGATAACAATCTCAAAAGAAGATTCATCTGTTGTTCATAGTCCAAAGAAAGAAAATGTCTGAGTTAAAACAAATCAGATATCCCAAAACAGTAGATTCGCATGCCTACCTAGTAGATTGACGAATAATTGAAACACTCAAATCTAAACATGGAGACCAAGAGAAAAACCCTACCCCGCGCAGACCGAAGACCGTAGTACCACAGTTCTCTGACACTATAGATCCAGATATGGATCTAGACTACTATTGTGACCGTGACAGACCTCTGAGCTTGACACTGGCTGAAACGTGGCCTTTCTAGAATCTTGTCTTCTTCAGACAAAGCCCAAAGGCATCACACGGACCTTGAACGGCCTCCCACACTCACTGACGCTCTTCCTTGGCATCATCTTCCTCTCCCAAAAGAAACCCACAGGCCTGCTCGAGGAACCCGTCACCACGACATCGCTCGACCCCACCTCGCTAAAACTCTAAATGAGGCCTCGACCACACCTCACCGAGGTCCCGGACTTGTGACTTGTAGCTGAAGCATGAACCCCCCAATTCTCTCACGAATCTTCCCACATGTATCGCGACACCCAAATCCCATTACAAGATTTCCATTTTTTTTATTTCTTTTGTCTAATTTTCCCCTCTTTTTTATTGTTTTATATTTTTTTCCCTCCTTTTGCTTTACACCTTTTCCATAACACACTTTCCTATTGCCTTTTGACTTCTTTTTTTGTCTCCCATTTAATCAAATTATCACTTTATTATTATAACATCTTTACCTTTTTGTTTTTTTTCAACCTATTAATTATATATAATTATTTTATTATATCATTACAATGATTTATTACTATACTATATATTATTATCTTATATCAAAACAGTTAGAGTTTATATATATATATATATATATTTCTTTTATTACTTTTTATTATATAAGAAAAATAAATCCATTTAATATATAAAAGTGAACATAATTTAAACTAATTATATATATATATATATATATCTATAAAAAAAATTTAAATTTAAAACTAACAATTATTACTTTATATATATGTACACTATATTAAATTAAAATTACCACATTAAATTAATAATAATATATTTCAAATAGTTTTAAGAAATGATTTATTCAAAATCTATAATTCAAAACATTTCATATACATATAGATATAAATCACATTTAGAAGATATATGTATATTTTCATCATAGATTTAAAATAATAAGAATTTTTGTAAATCTAATCGTAATTCATAATTTTAAAACAAGTAATTGTAAATATACATATTTATAAATTATTTTGAAAATAAAAAAATTGTAATTCCAAATATATTCAATGTGTAGTATTTATTATTTCATATTAAATAAATTTTATCAGCATTATTGCAAAAGTCAATATACTTTTTTTTAAAGAAATTTATTTATTTAAAATATTTTATCAACCACTCATTTGGATGAACTTTATTATCCAAATTCATTAATAAATATATCCATGTTAAAAATATAATTCTGAAAAATTAGTTTGAACTTATAATCAATTAAAATTATTATTTTAAATTATACATTTTTAAAGGAAATAAACTAAATAAAACATATAAAATTAAATTAAAATATTCTTAGGTGTTACATTATTCCCCCCTAAAAAGAATTTCCTCCTCGAAATTCTAAAATATTTGTAAATAAACCACATCAACACCAGAAACACATCACTACCAATGTCCCTTTACCGGGAACACCACCGATGGTAGGGTGCTGACGACCTCAGGTGGATTCCTAATGCAGTATTCAACTGCTCAATCTCTTTGGCCCAGACACACTATGAACATCTGGGGTTGTAACTGTGCCTAAAGCAGTCATCCTTCCATAAAGAGGCACGAGAAGAGTGGAGGTCATAAATTTCAGAGTGGACTAAATCCCTATAAGTCCCATGCACCACGTCCTTCTTGAAAATATTGATGTCGTAGAGTTCTTTGTACATACTAAAACTAAGGACCTGGAATAGGTAGGTCATTCGATGGTCACCATCCAAAAAAATTCTTGAAATTTACCTACATATCAATAGTTATCATCCAAAGTGAACACCGAAAAAGCGCTTCATGAAACTTCTCTCTTCACCTATATACTGTAAATTGTGCAATTTCTATACGGTAATAGACAAGATTGCTTCCTTGGTAAAGATGGAGGATGTTTGGGCGGTTAGACACCCGATGTAGTTGTTTACAGGACAACCTAAGGTTTTCAAAAGTCTCGTAGTCCCCTGAACATGACTTTGCCACTATATTTTCTACTATATCTGTTGGGAGAGACAAAAGGCGTGATGCATCAGCCATCTGAAAATTTAAGGAAACTACCACATAGTAACACATAATTAAGTTTTCAATATGGTTTTAATTTTATTGGATGTCTCCGAAGAGACATAAGAATGGTATTATTATTTTTTGTTTTACAAGAACATTATACATAGTAATGCTTAAATAAATCTTTTCTTTGTTCAGTTCTAATTTTCCAGAGTTAACTAAACTGAATCCTATGATACCAACTGTCACACCCAAGCTGTTGAATACCCAGAGCCGCTGCCATACAAATGATCGAATTAGGTTCAGGCTCTGAGAAACTAGCTACTTATGAAATGTTTCTTCTGTTAAAAGCTTTTACCTGATTTTTTTTAATAAAAACGTAGTGTGAGAATACGAATGCTCAGTAAGGGGTTTAAAAAAATAAAAAAAAAATAACATACTATACCCAAAATAAATTTTGAAAACATTCTTTAAAATTTCCATAAACCATTTTCTTGACATAGGTGTAACACATTTAACATACCATGACAATTGTCTAAGGAATATATGTACACAATTTAAAACATACCAACATTATCAAGGTTCAATTATATGAATTCTCTTTTAGAATAATCATTAAAAGACATTTTATGTTAAAATTCAAGTACAAAATTAATAGCTAAGAGTAATGCATGATCAGATTTGTGCTTAAAATAATAACTTCAATTTCATCCTTTACTATTGTAAAACATACACTGGCCATAAGATCTCTGAATATTCCATAAATAATATTCCATACTTATACTTCTACTGATTATCATAATCATAAGCTCTTTAACCTGGAATATTCTACTAGTAAAATATTCATCTGGTTAATTAATTTACATAGTCATAATGAGGAATGTGCATATATCAGAATGTGTCAAGGACTCGTGCCAAGACCTAGGGGCTAACTGTAACCGGACCCCAACCTGGAGAGCCTCTATAACCGGACTCCACCCCGGAGAGCCTCTAATAACTAGACTCCAACCCGAAGAGTCTGCTGTAACCGGACCCCAACACGGAGGGATTACTTTTACCGGTCCCCAACCAGTAACATACTAAGTCCAATGCATTCCTCATATCTCTAAATCAAAGTGCACATACCACTTTGATTTATTAAATCACTTATCATTCCAAGTATACATATTACTTAATTTCTTACTCCATGTTATTCAAAGTTTCACATACCACCTTGAATAATTTAAGTTTTCATTTCACATTATTCAATGTGTCCCATACCACTTTGAATAATTAAATTCTGATTTCTTAAATTATCATGAATAATAAATTGTTTGATTATCACATAAAATAATAACTTTACAAATCCTTCCCTGGTAATATCCTTTTAATGCATTATAATTCATGGTTATTATTCATGCTCAAATCATGCACTCATAAATGAAATTGGAAACAGACTAAATCATAATATGTTAGTTATTATTTAAATAATAATTTTCCCAATGACATGCATAAAATAGTAAACATTATTTTTTTCTTATGATATTAATTTAAAGCATACAAGTAATGAATGGATGGGGTTACCACATAAAATGATAGTTTCTTAATTTTCAAAATCCATGATTCGTGGAAATGAACATTTATAGTTAAAAATGAATAATTTTAAATTAACATTGATGTCATTTGTACACAAGGCATGTGATGATAAAAAGTCACGTCTTATTAAGTGTCCATTCCTTATGTTGCATAGCATATGAAGTGCAACATTCATTCTATAAGAAATTAATTAAGCATATCAACAACATACTTTTACCACTGAAGCTTGTTTTTGGACAATTTAATTTGAGTTATGGTTAAATCTTATGGGTGCATACATATGACGATATATATATAGACATAAAATGTGTATGTGTCACACCCTTTATATATTCTGAAAACTAAAGTCATATATATATATATGTTAACATCTTAAAAGAAATGTAATTTTATTAATATTAACAAACCCTTAGCATCATAAAATTAATTCATATTTCAAGAAAATTAAATCCATTGTGAGAACTAGAGAATTAGAGAGTATACATAAATAAATAAATTTTCATTAAAACATTTGCAAATTAACACTTGGTAGAATTAAACCAGGTGGATTAAAACTCTATGGGTGTATGTGTAATAAATATGTCAATCCATTTGAACCCAAAACTTTATTTGCATCCAAGTATTTATTTAAATATTTCAAATAAAATCTTTAATAACATAAAATAGATATAGATTAAATCATATGTGTATGTATGAATATAAATTACGTGTATAACAGAAAATAATTATAAATTAAAATAACCCTAAACTTATTTAAAGATAAAATGATAAGATATATGCGTATATATACACACACACACACATAACAACCGTAATTTGATCAAAATACTCCCTCACAAACCATAATATTTAGAGATAAATACTTAAAATTTAAAACCATTATCATTTTAAAAATTCCAGGTTATATAGAGAGATTTGGTTTTATATATATATATATAGACGCGTATAATATTTTATAATAACATGGTTATAGAAAAAAAATTAAAACCCTTTCAACACATAGATTTTAAAATCATAACCCAGTTCAGAAAATATTATGTTATAATGAAATATATATATTCAAATAAAAAATTTACACAAGTTTATATGTGTATACCTTTGTAAAAAAATAGACAACAAAATTGATCAAATTAACTAAACCCTTAAAAAAAATATATATATAATGAAAATTATTAAAACATAACCCTTAGATCCATTAAATCACCTGAACCTCAAAACCTAAAGACCTAGGTTCTGCATAGAAGAACTTTTAAACTATTGGAAAATTATAAACATACTATTAGGAGCATATATAAGTATATACTCTCAAAGAATCATGAAAAGGAAAATTTACAACCCTTACAAACATAAGTTCTTAAAATAATTAAACATTCGAGATAAGTTTAATGAACCCTTTCAAGACAATAACCTTAAATATAGATTAATTAGAAGAAAATAATCTCTTACAAAATAAGTTTAACCATAAAAATAAATATTAGTTCCCTTATTCAAGACAATAAATTATAGAAAGTAAGCAGAAAATTTATAGATAGTATATCTCTTAGGAAAACGTGTTTCACAACTCTATATAATTGTAAAAACACTAAATTTTGAGGATCATAAGTGTATAATAGAAAGTAATTATAAATTAAAAATTGCCCTTACAAATAAATTTGAAACTAATAAATCCCTTACAAATAAATAATCTTAAACCTAAATTGATAAGAAGAAAACAATCCCTTAAAAATAAAAAATCTTAAACATAAATTGATAAGTAGAAAATAATCCCTAACATTATTCGCTAATCGCCTTGTGGTAAGACTCGGATTCACCAAGAAGGAGGTACAGTGCTAAGTTTTGGAATGTAAGAACCCCTGATTGTGTGTGCAGGAACACAGTCAATTTTTAAAGACTCCCCTTCATTGTCTATGTAGTATTTATATATTTATATATAGATTGTTGAAAGGAGTATAGAATATATATATATATATATATATATATTAAAATAGGTTTGGTTAAGATTCGATTTAGAGAAAAAGTAAAACAAAACCGCGTATAAATTACACCTGGATCAAAACAACAAGATAACAATCTCAAAAGCAGATTCATCCATTGTTCATAGTCTATAGAAAGACAGGCGCCCGAGTTAAAACAAATTGGATATCCCAAAATAGTAGAATCACATGCCTACCTATTAGATCGAGGAAAAATTGAAACACCCAGATCTAGACATGGAGACCAAGAGAAAACCCCTACCCCGCGTAGACAGAAGACTGTAGTACCACAGTGCTCGGAGACTACAGATCTAGATCTGGATCTAGACTACTCTTGTGACTGTGACAGACCTCCGAGCTCGACACCGGATGAAAGGAGGCCTTCCAATAACCTCGTCTTCTTCGGACGAAGCCCAAAGGCATCACACGGACCTCGCACGGCCTCCCACACTCGTTGCGGCTCTTCCTTGGCATCATCTTCCTCTCCCAAAGGGAACCCACAGGCCTTCTCGAGGAACACAACACCACGACATCGCTTGACCCCACCTCAGTGAAACCCTAAATGAGGCCTTGACCACACCTCACCGAGGTCCTGGACTTGCAACTTGCAGCCAAAGCGTGGACCCCCCTTCTCTCACGGATCTTCCCACATGTATCATGACACCCAAATCCCAATATGGGATTTCCATTTTTTTATTTCTTTTGTCCGATTTTCCCCTCTTTTTTATTGTTTTATATTTTTTTCCTCCTTTTTATTTACTCCTTTTCCATAACACGCTTTCCTATTTCCTTTTTACTTCTTTCTTTTTTGGTCTCCCATTCAATCAAATTATCACTTTATTATTATAATATCTTTACCTTTTCATTTTTTGTCAACCTATTAATAATATATTATTATTTTATTATATCATTACAATGATTTATTATTATACTATACATTATTATCTTATATCAAAACACTTAGAGTTTATATATATATATATATATATATATATATATATATCGTTTATTACTTTTTATTATATAAAAAATATAAATCTGTTTAATATATAAAAGTGAACATAATTTAAACTAATTATATATATATATATATATATTTCTATAAAACAAAATTTTAAATTTAAAACTAAAAATTATTACTCTATATATATGTACACTATATTAAATTAAAATTACCACATTATATTGATAATAATATATTTCAAATAGTTTTAAGAAATGATTTATTCAAAATCTATAATTCAAAACATTTCATATTCATATAGATATAAATCATGTTTAAAAGATATATGTATATTTTCATCATAGATTTAAAATAATAAGAATTTTTGTAAATCTAATCGTAATTCATAATTTTAAAACAAGTAATCGCAACTATACATATTTATAAATTATTTTGAAAATAAAAAAAAATTGAAATTCCAAATATATTCAATGTGTTGTATTTATTATTTCATATTAAATAAATTTTATCAGCATAATTTCAATAGTCAATATACTTTTTTTAGGAAATTTATTTATTTAAAATATTTTATCAACCACTCATTTTGATGATCTTTATTATTCAAATTTATTAATAAATATATCCATGTTAAAAATATAACACTATAAAATTAGTTTGAACTTATAATCAATTAAAATTATTATTTTAAATTATATTTTTTTAAAGGAAATAAACTAAATAAACTATATAGAATTAAATTTAAAATATTCTGGGGTGTTACATTATTCCCCCCTACAAAGAATTGCTCCCACACAATTCTAAAATATTTGTACATAAACCACATCAACACCAGACACACGACACTCCCAGGGTCCCTTTACCGGGAACACCACCGATGGTAGGGTGATGATGACCTCAGGTGGACTCCTATGGAATTATTCATCTGCTCTATCTCTTTGTCCCAAACACACTGTGAACAGCTGGGGTCGCACCTGTGCCTAAATCACTCGGCCTTCCATAAAGAAGCACGAGAAGAGTGGAGGTCAGAAATTTCAGAGTGGACTAAATCCCTATAAGTCCCACGCACCACGTCGTTCTTGAAAATATTGATGTCATAGAGTTCTCCATACAAACTAAAACTAAGGACCTGGAATAGGTAGGCTGCTCGATGGTCACCATCCAAAAAAAATTCTATAAATTTAACTACAACTCAGTAGTTATCATCCAAAGTGAAACACAGAAAAAGAGCTCCATGAAACTTCCCTCTTCTCCTATATGCTGCAAATTATTCAATTGCTATATGGTAATGGAAAAGATTGCTTCCTTGGTAAATACAGAGGATGTTTTGGCGGTTTGACACCCGATGTTGTTGTTTACAGGACAACCTAAGGTTTTCAAAAGTCTCGTAGTCCCCTGAACATGACTTTTCCACTATAGTTTATACTATCTCTGTTGGGAGATACAGAAGGCGTGACGCATCAGCCATCTGAAAATTTAAGAAAACTACCACTTAGTAAAACATAATTATTTTTTTAGTATGGTTCTAATTTTATTGGATGTCTCTGAAGAGACATAATACTAGTATTGTTTTTTTTTGTTTTCCAAGAACATCATACTTAGTAATGATTAAATAAATTTTTTCTTTGATTAGTTATGGTTTTCCAGAGTTAACTAAACTGAATTCTCTAATACCAACTGGCATGCCCCAGCTTCCGAATACCTAGATCTGGTGCCATATAGAGGATCAAATTCAGTTCAGGCTCTGAAAAACCAGCTATTTCTTAAATGTTTCTTCTGCTAAAAGCTTTTACGTAAAAATTTTTAACAAAAAACGTAGGGTGAGCATACGAATGCCCAGTAAGGGGTTTAAAAAAATAAAAAAAATAACATAATATACCCAAAATAAATTTTGAAAACATTCTTTAAAATTTCCAAAAAACATTTTCTTGGAAGAGCTGTAACACATTTAAAATACCATGACAATTGTCTAAGGAATATGAGTACACAATTTAAAACATACTAACATTATCAAGATTCAATTATAGAAATGAACTTTCAGAATAATTATTAAAAGAAATTTTATGTTAAAATGCAAGTACAAAATTAATAGCTAAGCGTAATGCATGATCAGAGTTGGGCTTCAAATAATAACTTCAATTTAATCCTTTACAATTGTGAAACAAACACTGGCCATAAGATCTATGAATATTTTATAAATAATATTTCATACTTGCACTTCTACTGATTCTAATAATCATAAGCTCTTTAACCAGGAATATTCTACTAGTTGAATATTCCTCTGGTTAATTAATTTACATAGTCATAATGAGGAAAATGCATATGTAGGACTGTGTCAAGGCCTTGTTCCAAGACCTAGAGGCTAACTATAACCGGACCCCAACCCGGAGAGCCTCTGTAATCGGACTCCACCCCAGAGAGCCTCTAATAACCGGACTCCAACCCGGAGGGTCTGCAGTAACAGGACCCCAACCCAGAGGGCTTACTTTTACCGGTCCCCAACCCAAAACATTCTAAGTCCAATGCATTCCTCATATCTCTAAATCAAAGTGCACATACCACTTTGATTTATTAAATCACTTATCATTCCAAGCACAAATATTACTTTATTTCTTACTTCAAATTATTCAAAGTGTCTCATACCACCTTGAATAATGTAAGTTATCATTTCACATTATTCAATGTGTCCCATACCACTTTGAATAATTAAATTTTGATTTCATAAATTATCATGAATAATAAATTGTTTGATTTTAACATAAAATAATAACTTTACAAATCCTTCCATGGTAATATAATTTTAATGCATTATAATTCATGTTCAAATCATGCACTCATAAATGAAATTGTCAACAGACTAAATCATAATATGTCAGTTATTATTTAAATAATAATTTTCCCAACGACATGCCTAAAATAGTAAACATTCTTTGTGCATGTGATATTAATTTAAAACATAAAAGTAATGAATGGATGGGGTTACCACATAAAATTATAGTTCTTCAATTTTCAAAATCCTCGATTCGTGGAAATGAACATTTATAGTTAAAAATGACTAATTTTAAATTAAGATATATGTCATTTGTACATAAGGAATGTGATTATAAAAGGTCATGTCTTATTAAGTGTCCATGCCTTATGTTGCATAAGATATGCAGTGCCACATTCGTTTTATGAGAAATTAATTAAGCATATCAACAACATACTTTAACCACTGAAGTTTGTTTTTGGCCAATTTAATTCGAGTTATGGTTAAAGCTTATGGGTGCATACATATAACCATATATATATATATATAATGTGTATGTGTCGCACCCTTACTTTATATATTCTGAAAACTAAATTCATATATATATATATATTAGCATCTTAAAAGAAATGTAATTTGATTAATATTAAAAAATCCTTAGCATCATAAAAGTAATTCATATTTTAAGCAAATGAACTCCTTTTCGAGAACTAGAAAATTAGAGAGTATAAATAAATAAATAAAATTTCCTTACAACATTTGCAAATTAACAATTCGTAGAATTAAATGGGTGGATTAAAACTCTATGGGTGTATGTGTAATAAATATGACAATCCATTTGAACCCAAAACTTTATTCACATCCAAGTATTTATTTAAAGATTGCAAATAAAATCTTTAATAACATAAAATAGATATAGATTAAATTATGTGTGTATGTCTGAATATACATTAAGTGTATAACAGAAAATAATTATAAATTAAAATAACCATGAACTTATGTACACATAAAATGATAAGATATATGTGTATATATATACAAACACACATATAAAAACCGTAATTTTATCAAAATACTCCCTCACAAACCATAAGATTTAGAGATAAATACTTAAAATTTAAAACCATTATCATTATAAAAATTCCAGGTTATATTGATAGATATGGTTTCTTACATATATATATGTGTGTATAATATTTTATAATAACATAGTTAAAGAAAAAAAATAAAACCCTTTCAACACAAAGATTTTAAAATCATAACCCAATTCGTAAAATATTATGTTATAATGAAATATATAGATTCAAATAAACATTTATACACAAGTTTATATCTGTATACCTTTGTAAAAAAATAGACAACAAACTTGATCAAATTAACTAAACCCTTACAAAATAAACATTTAAGGAAAATTATTAAAACATAACCCTTACATCCATTAAATCACCTGAACCCAAAAACCAGAAGACCCAGGTTCAGCACAGAAGAAATTTTAAACTACCAAAAAATTATAAACATACCATTAGGATCATATATAATTATATACTCTCAAAGAAACATGACAAGGTAAATTTACAACCCTTACAAACATAAGGTTGTAAAACAATTAAACATTCAAGACAAGTTTAATGAACCCTTACAAGACAATAACCTTAAATAATGATTAATTAGAAGAAAATAATCTCTTACTAAATAAGTTTAACCATAAAAATAAATATTAGTTCCCTTATCCAAGACAATAAATTATAGAATGTAAGCTTAAAAATTATAGATAGTATATCCCTTATGAAAATGGGTTTCACAACTCTATATAAGTTTTAAAACACTTAATTTTGAGGATCATAAGTGTATAACAAAAAGTAATTATAAATTAAAAATCACCCTTACAAATAAATTTGAAACTAATAAATCCCTTACAAATAAATAATCTTATACATAAATTGATAGGTAGAAAACAATCCCTTATAAATAAATAATCTTAAACATAAATTGAAAAGATAAAAACAATCCCTTACAAATAAATAATCGTAAACATAAATTGGTAAGAAGAAAAAAATCCCTTACCTTATTCCCTAATCACCTTGTGGTAAGACTCAGATTCACCAAGAAATATGTGTAGTGCTCAGTTTTGGAATGCAAGAACCCCCGATTGCGTGTGAAGGAACACAATCAATTTTTAAAGACTCCCCTTCATTTTCTATATAGTATTTATATATATATATATATATATCTTGTTGAAAGGAGTATAGTAAACAAATATATATATATATATATATTTAAATAGGTTTGGTTAATATTCAGTTTAGAGCAAAAGTAAAATAAAACAGCGTATAAATTACACTCGGATCAAAACAACAAGATAACAATCTCAAAAGCAGATTCATCCGCTATTCATAATCCAAAGAAAGAAAAACGCCCGAGTTAAAACAAATAGGATATCCCAAAATAGTAGAATCACATGCCTACCAAGTAGATTGAGGAATAATTGAAACACCTGAATCTAGACATGGAGACCAAGAGAAAAACCCTACCTTACATAGACTGAAGACCATAGTACCATAGTGCTCGGAGACTATAGATCCAGATCTGGATCTAGACTACTGTTGCGACTATGACAAACCTCCGAGCATGACACCGGCCGAAACATGACCTTCTGAGAACCTCGTCTTCTTCATACGAATCCCAAAGGCATCATGCAGACCTCGCATGGCCTCCTGCACTCACTGCGGATCTTCCTTGGCGTCATCTTCCTCTCCCAAAAGAAACTCGCAGACCTGCTCGAGAAACCCAACACTGCAACGTCGCTTGACCCCACCTCACTGAAACCCTAAATGACACCTCGACCACACCTCACCGTGGTCCCAGACTTGTGACTTGCAACTAAAGCGTGGACCCCCCCCCCCCCCCCTTCTCTCACGGATCTTCCCACATGTATCGCGAAACCCAAATCCCATTACGAGATTTCCCTTTTTTTATTTCTTTTTTCATATTTTTCCCTCTTTTTTATTGTTTTATATTTTTTTCCTGCTTTTTCTTTACAACTTTTCTATAACACGCTTTCCTATTGCCTTTTGACTTCTTTTTTTTTGTTTCCCATTCAATTAAATTATCACTTTATTATTATAATATCTTTACCTTTTCATTTTTTGTAAACCTATTAATAATATATTATTATTTTATTATATCATTACAATGATTTATTATAATACTATACATTATTATCTTATATCAAAACACTTAGAATTTATATATATATATATATATATATCGTTTATTACTTTTTATTATATAAAAAATATAAATCCGTTTAATATATAAAAGTGAACATAATTTAAACTAATTATATATATATATATCTACAAAATAGAATTTTAAATTTAAAACTAAGAATTATTACTTTATATATATGTACACTATATTAAATTAAAATTACCACATTATATTAATAATAATATATTTCAAATAGTTTTAAGAAATGATTTATTCAAAATCGATAATTCAAAACATTTCATATACATATAGATATAAATCACATTTAAAAGATATATGTATATTTTCATCATAGATTCCATATCCAGCATCACATGCTAACTCATCCACCTACTCGGGAATTGATTCTCATCAGGCATCCGCATACAGGACTGCCCCTAAAGAATCACAATCTCAAGTTGATTCTCATTGGGCCTCCACATATAGGATTCACCCTTCTAGGATCACAATCTTATCCAAGTACACACACATATATAACTACATCACCCTACCATGATCTTTGTCAAATAATCATAGTCATTTGGTTCATGCATTTAGAATTACACCAAGAACCTATATGGGAATGCACTATATAAATTGTTGTTTACATTTTAAATAATTGAACCTAATTTTTCCCTTTGCCCCAAACCATTTCTAGAATCATCCATAAGGGGTCCATCACTAAGGAATCAAATTAATATATTGACCAACCAAGGGTCACTATACATCCTGTACATTGAGGGATTGCATAGTCTTCATTATCAAGTATATCTCAGAAAATCCAAATGACCTTCCATCATAAGAAAAATATATTTTTGTCCACCTGAATAATGTTTCATCACAATGTTATATGAGAAAACACCATATAATTTGTTACTAGCACTTTAAATAATAAAACCCTCTATCATAAGTGATAAAAATCACACACATACTTGTGAATGTGAGGTTAATCCTATGTACCAAATATGATGCATGAACATCGACATCTCTCCAACTATTCAAGGTATAAAAAACATAATAAACCATAAATCATGAAATCCAAACCTCATGTGTGTTACACTAGGTGAAAACCATACAATTGTAACATTAAAATCCAAAATAGTAATCTTATACCCCTAGAAACGTGGATGGAGATCCTATTAGAAAAGGTGTTCTCAACACACTATTCTAATATCCATCACAAGCCCTAAAACATTCCTATATCACTTGTCTATCATATCCCAAATAGTAATACAAAACAAAATACCCTTTGAAACCACTTTTTAACTTCCTCCCTCGGACCATGGCCATTAAATGATTCTTGAACTAGAGGAGTCACTAATTGACCTCAGGCATGTTTTCCCATATGTTAGAGGTTTCTAACTGGCAGCGGGGGTCTAGAGTAGTACCGTGGAGATACTATATGTAACGACCCAAACTTTTTAATAATTTTTTTTGCTAATTTTGTGTGTTATTTTATTTTATACTCAACAAAACTATTTCATTTAATGAAATGAGTATAATTAAAATGATACCGGTGGGTTTCGACTGTTATATGACTATTGGTCAATATGACCATTGGAAACTAAACTCTTAATGTTGTGATTATTGTCTATAAATACAAGTGATCTTGGTTAATTAATACCAAAAGAAGATTTTATGGCCTCATCCAGTAGTCTCAGGCTGATCTAATCCAATCTGACGGAACTTGCGAATGAGGTAGTACCACTGGGATTTGCTCTGGACCAAACCCAAACCAAACTTCATCGTGTGAGGCAGGAATATAATCGCTTATGGGAGAAGTTCAAGCTGATAGAAATCACCACTCGGGAAATGTTGGTTGAGCCGCCCCCAGATTGTATCACCTTAGCACACCTTACACATAGTTCATATGCTGGTGTTATAAGAGGCTATGTAACGATACCTTAGCTGCTTTGTGTAATCCTTTAAGATAAATAAAATTGTGATTTCTTATTATGGTAAAGTTTGTGAATTTCAAATGTCTGGATAAATATAGGATGTATATTATTGATGAATTAAAAAAAGTATATTTTAAAATATTTATGTAAACCTTAAATAATTAATAATGTGTAATGATTTTCAAAAAATTGTCTTCTACAGTTGTGTTCAGTAAGAAATTTAGAGTCTAATAAGATCAACTTATTTTTTGGTGAATAGAAAATTATGAATAGTGATTTTACGCTTATGAATAGTAATGTGACCAAATGGATTAGTAACCTAAATTAAGAAAGTATTAATATAATTTAGGCACCTTCATTAGGTAATGTGATTCAATAAAATAAGTAAATAATTGTTTCGGAAATTATTAGTTAAGTATAAGTTTTTTTCGGGTGAATAGTGTTTTTATTTAAAAATTAAATTAAAATTATTTAGAAAATTATTTTTATAAAATGGAGTTTATTTTTGAATTCAGAGCATTGATATTAGGTTCAGGTGATTTTTTGGGATTTTTCTGAAAAAGTTGAATTTTCGGTGAATAGTGAAAATACAGTTTTGAGTTTTGGGTGTTTAATGACATCATTAAGGATGTAATAATTATGTAATAATTCTGATAGACTTATGAATAGTTATATATTCTATGAGGTGTCTCAAGTGGCCTATAACATGAAAAAATACCATGGGCAAGCCCATGGTTTTTCCAATACCACCGATGAGGTGTCCCTTGAAATTAATGCTTTGTTCCCTCACTTCTCTTATAAATACCAAGCCATTACCTCATCCATTTCATTCCAAAATCCTCCTCAATGATGTTATGGTCTCTTTATCTCCAAAGTAATCCTCCCAAGGTTCCCTCAAGCCTCCCAAGGTCCCGATATTCAAGCATTCAAAGTTACTTTTCAAGGTAAGGGATCATTTCCCCCTCCTCTTCTAAGTCATGACTTACTTTAGGTTGTGTCTTCTAGTTTCCATCTATTTATGTTTAGGGTATGTTCTTATATTTTATCATTACATTCTATTTCATGTCTAATTTTTGAGAGACCCTTTCCACTCTCATCAATTTGTTTTCTGAATTTTTATGTGACGTTGTTAGGCCGCCAAATTTCTTATAAAAGATATTGCATCTTCTCTTTCCTTTCAAGTTTCCTTTTCTTGTGGTATGTCATTAAAATATCGATACCATGTTATTATCTCCATGTTATTATGTATTTATATTGTAATATGAGTTATTTATGAGTATGTTACCCTTGTACCCTCTCTTTTTATTATTTTCTAAAACCATGTTATGTAGCAGTTATGTTGTAGAAATTTCGTCTCAAAATTTCTCTCTCTTTCTCTCAAGAAATTATCTTGTTTTATTTATGTGAAAAATCAGACCTATTTTGTTTCTATGGGTATTCATAAATACACAAAAAATATATATTTGATTCTAGAATTTACATACATATAACCCTCACTCCTTTTCAATGGGTTATAAATGACATAATGATCTTATTTTAAGTACTTTTTAAAACGTCATGATTTTGAAATGAAACCCATTTCTTTTATTATATATGGGTTATTTATGAAATTTTTTATTATTATCTATGTGTATAACATGAAATTAAAGACATATTAAGGGTGTTCCCTGATATCTCTCCAAAGAATTGGGTAAAGAATTAATCTCTAGAGATGAAAAGTTTCACGATACCTTGGTGAATAACCTTGGTAATTTGTATGACACCTTGAGGATGGACCTTGGTGATATGTTCATGAATGTCTAAATGAAATTTTTTAGCCAAATATTCTAGTATGTTTCATGTTCTTTTCATTATGATATGCCTATACATCCATTGCTCATGTCTTTATGTTTTTATTCAAGTTCTTATTGATATCACAGGTAAATTGATTCCTTGTTTACCCTTATTGGGCCTTCTGCTCACCCTTTACTTTGACGTATTTCTCCAGGATGTGAGATGTAGTGATTGTACATAGGATAAAAATATGATTAATCCCCACAAGTGGATTAGAATAATGTTTTATGTCATTTTCATGTTTTATGTCCCTGATTTCCAAAACACTAGACTTTAAAGATCCTCTGTTTGTAAAATGTAATGAAAAGTTATGTAATAAAAAGGTGGGATTCCGTAGTTGGTATTAAAAGATAGTTCAGTTATTTATGGAAATTAGGATATGAAAACATTAGGAATAACCCTATAGAAAATTTTAAATATAGGAAAACTTCTTGGTATTTTGGTAAGTATTGAGTAAGTGGTTTATCAAACAAATACATCCATGTCTAGATACGAGCAGGTAGAGGTGGCTCTGGTACATATGTACATAGAGGTAAAACCCTAAAACACCGCTTTGAGCTAGACTCGAATAGGAACTGGTGCATGACAGTGGGCCTTGTTGCACTCTTGGTTACGACACTCTCGGGGGATATGTTTGGTTAATCACAAGCATTTTATGAATCATTATGAAGGAATTATAGAGAAATGTAATTTTCTAAGCTTCAGGTTTTAGTACATAAAATCCTTTATAGTTAAAATATTTGTAAATGAAATAAGTTTATCACTAAGGATTTATTCTTTTAGAAAATGGTGGAAAATAGTAGGAATCATGCAAATGGTGACTGCAATGTACCATGCATTGACGGCACTCCGATGGAAGTCGGAATGGAAACATTCATGAAAATGATGAACCAACTGACTCAAGTTATGTGAAATAACTTGAATCAAGTATAGAGTCTGATCTCACCGTGAAGGGAACAAAATTCTATTGAGTCCTTTATTTGTCAAAGACCGCCAACCTTCAGTGGATCAACTGGCCCATTGATTGCTGAGTAGTGGATCAGCTCTATCAAGAAGATCTTTTCTGTGGTCCGCTATTCAGAGCAAGAGAAGGTCACCCTGGCTGTCTATCGCTTAGAAGGAGAAGCTGATCAGCGGTGGGAAATGATCAAAAACACAAGGAAAAGAGTGGAAGTTGAAGCTATGGAGTGAGAAGAGTTTAGAGGGATCTTTTTCAGTAAGTATTTCCCTCGTTCCATGAGAACAAGAATGGATAAGGAGTTTCTCAAGCTGAAGCAGAAGGAGAACAAATCTGTCAGGAGCTATGAGATAAACTTCACCTGATTTTCACGATATACATCTAGCTTTGTCATGGATCCAAATGGAAAGGTTGATAGATTCTTTGGTGGGATGAGACCTCATCTGTGGAAGAATCTAGCCAACCGATACTATGATAGCTACGAGGAGATCGTGCAGAGTGCGATGAAAATCAATCTCGAGTTTGGTGAGATGCAGTGGTCTCATAAATAAAACGAAAATAAGATATCATTGGAGTCATACTTAGGGAGTAACTTCGATCAAGGAAGAGAAGGAAATCAATTACAACTTCCCACATGTAATAAATAGTGGAAGAAGCATTCGGGGAACTACCTGCTCAGGAGTGGGAAGTGCTACAAGTGTGGTAGAGATGGCCACATTGCGAGGAATTGTCATAGTGAGGTGAAACCTCAACTTCCAAACACTAATGACAAGGGGAAGATGGTGCAGGCCCTACCTGATGTCCAGTTCTTTAAGTGTGGACAACGTGGGAACCTTTCCAATCACTTTCCAAATCCAAGGGTAGTGGAGTGGAACCACCATCATCCTCAACAAAGGCCAAGGTATCAAGGTCATTCTTTTTCTATCAGGACGCTGATGTTGAAGCTCTGAGTGATGTGGTAGCAAGTACTCTTGTTTTCCTCTCAAAGATAGCAATTACTTTGTTTGATTCTGGTTCTAAGAATTCATTTATATCCTATAAGTTTAAAAAGAATTTCAAATCAACCCCCAATTTGCTAAAAGTAGAGTTATCAGTCAAGAATCCTGGTGGGACTATCCAAGCATCGTCAGTGTTTAGAAACTCTAGTATTTAATTTAGTGATCAAAATCTTATCGCAAATATAGTAGTCATTCCCATGCTAGAATTCAACATTATACTAGGGATGGACTGGCTCTCAAAGTATAATGCTAAGATCAATTACAGAAGTAAGGAAATATCAGTAGTCTTGAATGAAAAAACTACAGTTATCTTCCAAGGAGAGATATCTCAACCAGATCTTTGTCTAGAAGAACCTCTTATATCCTTCTTTATGGAGTTGATTGGTGAATAAGAAGAAGGAGATGAGAGTTTAAGGATAGAAAATGTCCCCATCACCCAGGAATACATTGACGTATTTACTAAGGAGTTACCTGGACCTCCCCTAGAAAGAGAGGTAGAGTTCTCCATTGAACTTGTACCTAGATCTCATCAGATATCAAAGACCCCGTATATGATGGAAAATATAGAGCTAGAGGAATTAAAGAAACAAATACAAGATCTTTTGGAGAAGGGGTTTATCTGATCGAGTGTGTCTCCTTAGGGAGCACCAATTCTCTTTGTGAATAAGAAAGATGGATCGATGTGGCTATGCATTAATTATAGAGAACTAAATGGGATCACAGTGAAGAAAAAATACCCTCTTCCAAGAATTGATGACTTATTTGACCAACTTCATGGGGCTCATTTCTTCTCTAATATTGATCTTCATTCTAGTTATCATCAATTGAGGGTGACGAAAGAAGATATTTCAAAAAACTGCCTTTCGATCAAGATATGAGCATTATGAGTTTGTTGTTGTGCCCTTCAGACTAACTAATGCACCTTCTATTTTTATGGATTTGATGAATAAAGTCTTTAAGGACCTCATTGATAACTTTGTAGTAGTTTTTATTGATGATATTCTGATATATTCCAAAAGTCGTGAGGAGAATGAGGATTGTCTAAGGGTTATTTTACGAACTCTACAAAAGGAGAGGCTTTTGGGAAGTTTAGTAAATGTGAATTCTTGTTACAACAAGTTACTTTCTTGGGGAATATTATTACCAATGAAGGAATCACAGTTGACCCAACAAAGACACAAGTTATAGAGGAGTGGCCCCATCCTACAATAATAACTGAGATTCAAAGTTTCCTTGGATTAGCTCGATATTATAGGAGGTTTGTGAAGAACTTTTCATGACTTTCTAATCCATTAACCAAGTTAACTAGAAAAGGGGTCATGTTCATCTAGAAAAAGGAGTGTGAGGAAATTTTCCAAGAACTGAAGAAGAGATTGGTTACCGCACCCGTGTTAACTCTTCCCTCAAGTGGAGAAGGATTTGTTGTTTTTAGCGATGCATCTCTCAAAGGGCTTGGGTGAATCCTCATGCAAAATGACAAGATCATTGATTATACATCTCGATAGTTGAAGACTCATGAGAAGAATTATCCTACGCATGATCTGGAGTTGGTTGCATTCGTTTTTTCTCTAAATATATGGAGGCACTATATTTTTGGGGAGAAATGTGATATATACATAGAACATCAAAGTTTAAAGTATATTTTCACACAAAAGGAATTGAACATGAGACAAAGTAGATGGTTGGAACTTCTTAAAGACTATTATTGTTCAATTAATTATCATCCTGGAAGAGAAAACAAAGTTGTTGATGCATTAAGCAGGAAAGACCCAGTTGTCCTTTCCATGATGAGAATTCAAAGAGATCCTTTGATCAATGACCTGGTAAAGTTAGACTTGGTAATTATAAGGGAAGGGACATCATCAAGCCTAACCCAAATGATTTATCAATTGTCATTACTAGAGAAGTTCAAGAAAGATCAAAAAGAAGATCCTTTGTTACAGAAGAAGTTTGAGGCTGTGAAGGATGGGAAGTTTCCTGAGTTAAATATTGATAAAGAAGGTGTACTAAAATTTTGTACGAGACTATGTGTTCCAACTATTTCGGAAATAAAGAAGGAGCTGATGGATGAAACTCATAGCTCTACTTTCTCTATACATCCTAGAAGCAAAAAAAATGTATAGGGACCTTCGTGATCATTTTTGGTGGGATAATATGAAAAAGGAGATTATTGACTACACTTCAAGGTGCCTGGTATGTCAGCAAGTGAAGGCAGAGCAACAACTTCCTAAAGGGGTATTGCAACCACTACCCATACCAGCATGGAAGTGGGACAATATCAATATGGACTTCATCACTAGTCTTCTGATAACTTCCAAAGGAAACAATGCGATATGGGTTATTGTGGACCGTCTCACTAAGACTGCCCATTTTATCTCTATTCAGGAAGATTTATATCTTGATCAAATTGCCATGATTTATGTGAAGGAAGTGGTAAGGCTTCATGGAGTTCCACTTTCTATCGTATCTGATCGTGATCCAAGGTTCACATCAAAATTCTAGAGAAGTATTCAACATGCTCTAATCACTGAATTGAATTTTAGTACATCCTATCACCCCATATTGATGGTCAATATGAAAGGACTATTCAAACACTCAAGAACATAATGAGAATGTGCTCAATGGAATTTAAAGGTGGATGGGATCAACATCTCCCTTTAGTTGAGTTCTCTTATAATAACAACTTCCACTCGATCATTCAAATGGAACCCTATGATGATCTATATGAGAAACGATGTAGAACTCCTACTTGTTGGGATAAAGCTGGTAAGAAAAAGCTTATTGGGCCTGATCTTGTGCAAGAGATGACAAATAAAGTTCATGCCATCCAACAACACATTAAGGCTGCTCATATTCGGCAAAAGAGTTATGCCGAAAATCATCTAAGGGACTTGGAGTTCGATGTTGGTGACAAGGTCTTTCTTAGATATCACCTTGGATGAGAGTCATGAGGTTTTGGAAGAAAGAGAAGCTTCGCCCTAGGTACATTGGCCCCTATGAAATCCTTGATCGCGTGGGAGTAGTGGCTTATCGGCTTGCACTTCCTCCAAATCTAGAACAAGTTCATGATGTCTTCCATGTATCCCTGTTGAGGAAGTACATACCTAAACCTTCACCTGTACTGAACCCAGATGTGGTAAAACTAGAACATGACCTCTCTTATGAGGAGTAGCTGGTGGATATCTTGGATCGTAGTGACAAGGTTCTACGTAACAAGACTACCCACCTTGTTAAGGTGTTGTGGAGGAACCAAAAATAGGAAGAATCCACATGGGAACCAAAGGAGTCTATGAGGCAGAAGTACCCACACCTTTTCTCTTTTGAGGGTACGAGTTAAAAATTTTGGGGATGAAATTTCTTACGGGGGAATGAATGTAACGATCTGAACTTTTTAATAATTTTTTTTCTTCCTAATTTTGTGTGTTGTTTTATTTTACACTCAATAAAACTATTTAATTTAATGAAATGAGTATAATAAAAATGAGAACATCAGGTTTTGACTGTTATATGATCATTGGTCAATATGACCGTTAAAAACTAAACTCTTAATGTTGCGATTATTGTCTATAAATACAAGTGATCTTGGTTAATTAATATAGAAATAAAATTTGATGGCCTCATCCAGTAGTCTCGGGCCGATCGAATCCCATCTGATGGAACTTGGGAAGGAGGTAGCACCACTTGTATTTGTTCTAGACCAATCCCAAGCCAAACTTCAGCGTGTGAAGCTAGAATGGAATCACCTATGGGAGAAGTTCAAGCTGATAGAAATCACCACTCGCGCAATGTTGTCCAAGCCACCCCCAGATTCTATCACCTTAGAACACCTTACACTTAAGTCTTATGATGGTGTTATAAGGTGCTATGTAATGAGACCTTAGCTGATTTGTGTAATACTTTGAGATAAATAAAATTGTGATTTCTTATTATGGTAAAGTTTGTGAATTTCAAATGTCCAGGTAAATATAGGATGTATATTATTGATGAATTAAAAAAAGGATATTTTAAAATATTTATTTAAACCTTAAATAATTAATAATGTGTAATGAGCACAAGAGCCTCAGCCCAGTTGGTGAGGACTCGCTAGGTGCATCCAAGAGACCCGAGTTCAAATTCGGGTGGAGGCATATTTCTGGTACTATAGCAGTACTGTAGCAGGCACTATAGTAGTACTATAGCAGGCACTGCTCGGTACTGTAGCAGCCGGAAATATTCATCCATCTGGGCCTTCAGGACACCGGTTTGGTCCTCGGGTCCTGTAAGGCTTTTGGGCCACCCAAGGCCTTCGGGCCAGTTGATTCTCAAGGCCTTCGAGCCACCTAAGGCCTTAGGGCCACCCCAAGGCCTTCGGGCCACATGAATGCAGGCCCCAAACACACTACAAAAAAGGAGAAGCCCCAGAAGAGGATTCAGAACAGGTGCACTCACCAGAGCAGAGCCAAATAGATTGTCAGAATAAGAGGGTATGGCTATGCCATCGATAACAGCCTGTGCTTGCACGGGAATCCTAGCCAGACGGTCATGAAAAGGTGGAGAGCTACTATCAAGATGCATATGTTGGGGAGGGGCAGTTCCTTGTAGATAGTCTGGTTGAATTCTCTAAGACCTTCGGGTCATGTAATCCCCTAAGCCTACGGGCCATGTAATCTCTAAGCCTACGGGCCTTGTAAGGGTTCCCCCTCATCCCTTGAAGGGGGGGGGGGGTTATCAAAAATCAATAAAAATGAAGGCCTTCGGTCCATTTAGGTCAAGTGTAATTATTTTCAAAAAATGGTCTTCTACAGTTGTGTTCAGTAAGAAATTTAGAGTCTAATAAGATCAACTTATTTTTTGGTGAATAGTAAATTATGAATAGTGATTTTACGCTTATTGTAACACCCCGAGCTTCCACGATACGCTTCTCATTCAATAATACAATAGCTTTCATTGTACGCAACTTCGAGTTCTAAAACATCGCGACAAATCAAAGTAGCCGTTATGAATAGTAATAACCACTTTTTAAAATTATATAAATTTTATATTTCAAAATGGACTTCATTTTTGTATTCCTAATATTGAAATTAGCCTATGTTGAATTTTTTGTAATTTTCTGAGAACTTCAAAATTTTTATAGTGAAAAATACTTAAAACAACTTTTTTAATCAAAATAATTCATAGTGATAAATTATACTATTGAGGGGTTTTAGAGTATAATTAGAATATATTTTTACCATTTTATCCAATGGTGGTCATTAGAATTAATTTAACATTGAAATTGGACATAAACAATTGCCAATCTTTTGATATAAATTGTTTCTTAAAAACACGCTATTTGTTGTGACAGCGGGAATTAATTATAAAATTAATTAATGCAACTAATATGTTTGGAATTTTGTAAAATAGACATCATTTTTGAATTCGGAATATCAATTATAGCTTAGGGTGAAATTTTGGCCTTATTCTGAAAAACTTCAATTTTTGATGAATAGTGAAACCACTAAGTGGTAATCAAGCAAACTGATTTTCAGTTAAATAAAAGTTTACCACTAATGTGTATTGAATTTTGAAAATCCGACATACATGGTTGTCATTAGTATGTAAAATGTGGTTCAATGGGGTAAAAATAATTTTTTGTTGAATAGTAACTTATTAAGTTCTTAATCGCGATTAGTGGTAATTAGGGTAGTTTAAGGTATAAATAATACTTTAATAATATTAAATGACCTAGACACATGTCCCAACCTCATTGGTTGTGTCATGGCCGACCAAGACAATCCATGTCCTAACTTGGGGACCCCATGGATCCACTTTTGTTGGGAAATAACATAAATTACTTTTTATTTAATGTTAAAGTGAAAATGACACTAACATAAATTGTTTTACTAAAACAATTTTTAAGTAGGGTTACACAAGTCCAAATTTTGACTATAAATATTCATTAGAAAGCTAAAAAGATTTCCTACATCATAGTATTTGTTTTATAATTTTTAGAAATTAAATAAATTAAATTATTTATGACATCATTATGATGTGGCGATGACCTCATTATTTAACGATTTAAATAAAATGAGAAGATAATGCAAAATCCAAGGCTTACACTTGTCCAAATCCTATTTGATGAGGAGATTTCGAAACCTTATCACCTTAGCCTCGAATTATATAAGTGTGGGACCTTTAGAATCCGAAAAAGTATTTTGAAATAATGTAACATTTCAATCTTTCCAAAAGTGCCCCTCCTCTCCACTTATAAAAGGCCCCCACCTCTCCCACCTCATTTACACTTTCAAGCCATTTGGCTCGGCCAACCTCTGCCCAAATACTCTCCCAACATTCCTCCCTTACTCATAGAAGCCTCACTTTGGGCAGAACTCTTCCCAAGGAAGCCTTTGGCTCAAATCAAAAAGAGTTACCCGATTTTGAGGTAATGTCTTTTCTAATGTTGTTTTGTTTTATTTTTCTTCTCCAACCCCCTAAACTCTTTTTATTCATTTCTTTTGTAACAACAACAGTATCCTCAATATACTAGTATGTTGTTATAAGAAGGATTCGAGCTACACTTACACACACCTACATCTAATGGTTAAAGAACATATGGTTTCTGTGGATGGCGAATTTCTGCCTCACGAAACGATGATTGTTCAACACTCATATAACACCTTCAAAGGTGGCCATTAAGATGTCACTATATTTATATATGATATATAATGTGTTTATGTTTTACTTATGCTTCTGTATTTCTCATTTATGGCTTACTTTATGATTTCCATTATGGGTAAAACGCGATAATTTCATTTTAGGAAGTGCGGACTACCGCCCCCTCAAAGTGATTTGAATCGTTAATGCCATATGTGGGATGTATAAAGGATGGAGTAAATGGTATTATACACTATATTATACTGGAATTATATTATACATTTATATCATTATTATTTAGTTCCATTAAATATGAAATTGAAATGAAAGTAGCGTTCATGCGTACGTACGGCTTACCGTCTCCATGAACGGTGCATTTCATTTCTTACCTCTAAATGTTACGTAATATTATAAATGAATGTATATACTGGATATATAAGATATATATGACATCTAAATCATTAATATAATTCTGGATATAATGGATATTTCACCACATAAACAACTTGTAATTATAAGAAGCTTATTGTTGACTCAAGTACCAAAGATCGACAAAACGACCGTTATTAACTTAAATAATTACATAATGTTCATATCATTGTAATAAGTGATATAATAAGGATAATGAAATTGAAAATGGTTCTTAATAAGGTATATATTAACTCTAGTTTATTATTCAGGAGGTTAAAGAACGGTTGAGTCAAGTCAGACACGAGGTAAGGGAACTTCTTAACCCAACTTCCATTCTTTGGGTTAATCTCCTACTTTCAAATTATGTCATGATATTATTATGTCCTATCTTGTATTTTTACATTCTTTATGTGTACCTATAGTGAATACACATAATAGATATATTTTATTTAAAAATTATCTTTTGAAGTACTTCGTCTCAATCTCCTTTCATTGAGGCATATTTGGTTTTATACACAATTTTCATTTATACGGTGTATAAACCCCTTTGAATTTTACGTTTGTACAAAAGGAATCTTTTTATATGAAGCGTTTTGCTAAACGACAAAAGGGAATGTTTTTCTTTCCGTACTTATGCGGCGACAATGACTTCTCTGCCGCCGTGACCATTATTTGAGTTTCGGCTTCCTTTACAATCCATCACTTTTTTTAATGAAAAATAAATACAAAGTTTTAACATTCTTTTATTTTGGTATTGAAAATGGTTTTGAAAGAATTTTTACTATATCAATGTGTTGTATTGATATCTTGTGATTGAAATGTGGGAATGTTATGTTTCCTTTATGCATGTTTTATATGATACGATTATGTTATGGTTTATGATATGTTTAAACCTATTCATATGAGGAATGCATTGGACTTAATAAGTGACGGGTGGAGCCCACTATAGCTCCTCGATGCATCGGCAGGTCTCATGAGACAAACTAGTGTCTTGGCACGAGGCCTTGACAAAATCTTATTTGTGGTCTTGGCACGAGGCCTTGACTACGTGGTTATGATAGTCTGGCATTATGCATTCCATCATTATGAAAGTGGTTATTGATATTGCATGTGATTATTCGACCAGTAGAATATCCATGTGAAGAAGTAAATGGCATTATCTCATTTTACTTTTGCCATATTATGTTGATGTTCAAGTTTAAAAAGGCTTTTGTTTTAGTTATACATTGCCTTAAATGTTTATGTTTATTTATGAAAGCTTCCGCAATATTGTTATCCTTACTGAGCATCTGAGCTCACCCCTTTCAATGTTTTAATATTTTCCAGGATGTGAAGAAGTATTTTATGAATGACCTGCAGGGATAGTCAGAAGAGGATATGAGTGTGGACTATGGAGACTTTGTTATTGTAGTTTTTCACTTTATGATGTAATGTAACGTTTACGAATGTATCTAGTGTTTCCAAGGCTACTAAACTAATCGGTCTTTCGAGACTTGATCTTTTGTGATCATGCCAATGTTACGAAGTAATGCACCAACTCTGGGTAGCTGGGGTCGGGGCGTTACAGTTGGTATCAGAGGAAGTTTAGTACAAACCTTGGAAGCTAGATTTAGATAAACTCTGATTAGAGCACATAGACCTAAGATGAACTTTGAGGATTAGTATAGAAGAACTTCCTAGAATTTTGGTATTGTAGAGATTTTGTGAGTTTTCCGAGAAATACATCCCTGTCTGGATACGAGCAGGAAGAGGCGGCTCTGGCACAGATGTTCCTAGGGGTAAAACCCGAAAACACCGCTTTGAGCTAGACTCGAACGGGAACTGGTGCACGACAACGGGCCTTGCTGCACTCTTGGTTACGACACTCCCGGGGGATATGCTTAGGATAACTCTCATTTTCTTTACAAATCATTATGAAGGGTTTATGAGTATATACTTCCTCAAAGAAAACATTTTTATGATTATGGATTATATCCATAAATAGTTCAATTTATGTAAAGTGTTTTACAAGTATGGAATTATGTATTTTGATTCATAAACTAATCTAGTTTATGCCATTGTTTAGAAATGGCGCCTAGTAGAAGGAATGGAAACCGTATCAATGCACGAACTCCGTGTAGGGATTGCCCTCCTGATCAAGATAATTATTGTGTATCTGGAGATACAACTGGTGCTGATCAACTTATTACCATACTGGGACAACTCACTCAGGTTATGAATAATAACCTTACTCGTATGGAGCACCCTGATCCGCAACGTGGAGGATCAATGTTAGACCGCTTCATGAGGAAACAACCACCAACCTTCAATGGGAGTATAAATCCTATAGTAGCTGAGCAATGGATAAATTCCTTAGAGAAAATATTCCATGCCTTGGGGAGTAGTGAAAGGGAGAAGGTTGTCATGGCAGTTTACCGCCTCACTGGAGATGCCGATCAGTGGTGGTCGCTGATTCGAAACACAAAGGAAGATGATGACGTATCGAATATGGAATGGAGGGAGTTCAAAGAGCTTTTCTTAGAAAAATACTTTCCTCGTGACCATCGAGCAGATATGGAAAGGCAATTTATGAGTCTGAGGCAGAAGGAGGATGAGAATGTCGCAAAGTATGAGTCTAACTTTACAAGGTTAGCAAGGTATGCTGCAGATTACATACGTAACCCAAGGAGTAAGATTGATCGTTTCTTTGATGGGTTAAAACCATTTCTCCGTCGAGCTTTGGTATCACAATCCTTCTCATCATACGAAGATATTGTCTCGTGTGCTATCAAGACAGAAAAGGAAATCTCTAAGTCTTATGACAACAAAGTAAAGCAAGAGAAGAAGAGAACGGTGGAACAAGAGACAAATAAAGGGAAAAAGGGAAAGAAGGATTTTCCATTATGTGATAATTGTGGGAAGAATCACCCTGGTACTTGCCTAAAAGGAATGGGAGTTTGTTATAAATGTGGAGAAAAGGGTCACCAGGCTCGTGATTGCAAGGGAAAGAAAGAGGCTGTCAAAGTTGAATGCTACAATTGTAGAGAAATGGGTCATTATGCAAATGAATGTCCTAAGCGTCAGGGAAACTTACCTCAGAAAAGGCCAAGGGATTAAGGACAATCTTATGCTGTTACTACAGTTGAAGCAGAATAACTAATGTATTGGTGCTTTTGGACTCAAGGATTATATTCTGGTTATAAGAATAATGTAATATATATATATGGATTGTACTGCAGTACTTTTTGATTTCAGTAAGGTTTTAATATGATTAAGGTAATCATATTTTTAGTATGTGACAATAAGAGAAACTTTTCTTTGTTTGGGGAATCTGATGTTACAATTGATTTTGGAATTTAGAGACCTTTTAGAGAAAGTCTGGACGGAGGTATTTTGGATAACTATTAAGGTTGGAATGGATTAAGTTGAACTTTGGATAGTATTGTTTAAGGTTAAAACATTTATGAAGATTATTTTTGGAATAGTATAGTACTATATTTTTAGGAAAAGGACAACCTGCAGGGTGGGGAATAACCCGTCGCGTCGGACACAGCTGCAGGAATCGAACCCACAACCATAGTGCGACAAGCCTTTATTTCCTACCACTAGCCTACAGGAAGTCCCTGGTTATTACAAAATCATTTTACTAATCTAAATGGTATGTGTTAACATTTGGAACCTTATACAATTAGGATAATAATAATATTTTTGAGTTCTATTATCTTTTTGAGTGAAAGATGAGTTGAAGGTTGAAACACTAATTGTCAAGCATAAATATATATATACCTATCTCTTATTCAATGAATAAATTAATTCTTAAACTTTAGTAAAGGGATATTAAAACAAAAAATGTGTTATCCTAATACCTTATGTCTTGTTGAACTGATGATATTTTAAATCAACATAGATTGAAGGCTTTGAGGCCCTCAATTTGACAGTTGATTGTGATTGATGACCTCAATCACTCCCTACAAATATTTACGTTTTTCCTCCAATTATATGTCTTTAATTGCCACCAATGTTCTCCTTATCGAGATCATAATTTGGTGGTGACTTTCTTATTTCCATTTTCCCTCTTATTAAGGCTAAATTTTATTAACCTTATTTCCGATGTGGGTTTTCCACAAAGGTATTTTCTATTTTCAACCTCTTATTTTTAAAGAAAAATATCAAATTGCGAGGACGCAATTTATTGAAGGAGGTGAGAATGTAACACCCCGAGCTTCCACGATATGCTTCTCATTCAATAATACAATATCTTGCATTGTACGCAACTTCGAGTTCTAAAACATCGCGACAAATCAAAGTAGCCGTTATGAATAGTAATAACCACTTTTTAAAATTATATAAATTTTATATTTCAAAATGGAATTCATTTTTGTATTCCTAATATTGAAATTAGCCTATGTTGAATTTTTTGTAATTTTCTGAGAACTTCAAAATTTTTATAGTGAAAAATACTTAAAACAACTTTTTTAATCAAAATAATTCATAGTGATAAATTATACTATTGAGGGGTTTTAGAGTATAATTAGAATATATTTTTACCATTTTATCCAATGGTGGTCATTAGAATTAATTTAACATTGAAATTGGACATAAACAATTGCCAATCTTTTGATATAAATTGTTTCTTAAAAACACGCTATTTGTTGTGACAACGGGAATTAATTATAAAATTAATTAATGCAACTAATATGTTTGGAATTTTGTAAAATAGACATCATTTTTGAATTCGGAATATCAATTATAGCTTAGGGTGAAATTTTGGCCTTATTCTGAAAAACTTCAATTTTTGATGAATAGTGAAACCACTAAGTGGTAATCAAGCAAACTGATTTTCAGTTAAATAAAAGTTTACCACTAATGTGTATTGAATTTTGAAAATCCGACATACATGGTTGTCATTAGTATGTAAAATGTGGTTCAATGGGGTAAAAATAATTTTTTGGTGAATAGTAACTTATTAAGTTCTTAATCGCGATTAGTGGTAATTAGGGTAGTTTAAGGTATAAATAATACTTTAATAATATTAAATGACCTAGACACATGTCCCAACCTCATTGGTTGTGTCATGGCCGACAAAGACAAGCCATGGCCTAACTTGGGGACCCCATGGATCCACTTTTGTTGGGAAATAACATAAATTACTTTTTATTTAATGTTAAAGTGAAAATGACACTAACATAAATTGTTTTACTAAAACAATTTTTAAGTAGGGTTACACAAGTCCAAATTTTGACTATAAGTATTCATTAGAAATCTAAAAAGATTTCCTACATCATAGTATTTGTTTTATAATTTTTAGACATTAAATAAATTAAATTATTTATGACATCATTATGATGTGGCGATGACCTCATTATTTAACGATTTAAATAAAATGAGAAGATAATGCAAAATCCAAGGCTTACACTTGTCCAAATACTATTTGATGAGGAGATTTAGAAACCTTATCACCTTAGACTCGAATTATATAAGTGTGGGACCTTTAGAATCCGAAAAAGCATTTTGAAATAATGTAACATTTCAATCTTTCCAAAAGTGCCCCTCCTCTCCACTTATAAAAGGCCCCCAACTCTCCCACCTCATTTACACTTTCAAGCCATTTGGCTCGGCCAACCTCTGCCCAAATACTCTCCCAACATTCCTCCCTTACTCATAGAAGCCTCACTTTGGGCAGAACTCTTCCCAAGGAAGCCTTTGGCTCAAATCAAAAAGAGTTACCCGATTTTGAGGTAATGTCTTTTCTAATGTTGTTTTGTTTTATTTTTCTTCTCCAACCCCCTAAACTCTTTTTATTCATTTCTTTTGTAACAACACCATTATCCTCAATATACTAGGATGTTTTTATAAGAAGGATTCGAGCTACACTTACACACACCTACATCTAATGGTTAAAGAACATACGGTTTCTGTGGATGGCAAATTTCTGCCTCACGAAACGATGATTGTTCAACACTCATATAACACCTTCAAAGGTGGCCATTAAGATGTCAATATATTTATATATGATATATAATGTGTTTATGTTTTACTTATGCTTCTGTATTTCTCATTTATGGCTTACTTTATGATTTCCATTATGGGTAAAACGCGATAATTTCATTTTAGGAAGTGCGGACTACCGCCCCCTCAAAGTGATTTGAATCGTTAATGCCATATGTGGGATGTATAAAGGATGGAGTAAATGGTATTATACACTATATTATACTGGAATTATATTATACATTTATATCATTATTATTTAGTTCCATTAAATATGAAATTGAAATGAAAGTAGCGTTCATGCGTACGTACGGCTTACCGTCTCCATGAACGGTGCATTTCATTTCTTACCTCTAAATGTTACGTAATATTATAAATGAATGTATATACTGGATATATAAGATATATATGACATCTAAATCATTAATATAATTCTGGATATAATGGATATTTCACCACATAAACAACTTGTAATTATAAGAAGCTTATTGTTGACTCAAGTACCAAAGATCGACAAAACGACCGTTATTAACTTAAATAATTACATAATGTTCATATCATTGTAATAAGTGATATAATAAGGATAATGAAATTGAAAATGGTTCTTAATAAGGTATATATTAACTCTAGTTTATTATTCAGGAGTTTAAAGAACGGTTGAGTCAAGTCAGACACGAGGTAAGGGAACTTCTTAACCCAACTTCCATTCTTTGGGTTAATCTCCTACTTTCAAATTATGTCATGATATTATTATGTCCTATCTTGTATTTTTACATTCTTTATGTGTACCTATAGTGAATACACATAATAGATATATTTTATTTAAAAATTATCTTTTAAAGTACTTCGTCTCAATCTCCTTTCATTGAGGCATATTTGGTTTTATACACAATTTTCATTTATACGGTGTATAAACCCCTTTGAATTTTACGTTTGTACAAAAGGAATATTTTTATATGAAGCGTTTTGCTAAACGAAAAAAGGGAATGTTTTTCTTTCCGTACTTATGCGGCGACAATGACTTCTCCGCCGCCGTGACCATTATTTGAGTTTCGGCTTCCTTTACAATCCATCACTTTTTTTAATGAAAAATAAATACAAAGTTTTAACATTCTTTTATTTTGGTATTGAAAATGGTTTTGAAAGAATTTTTACTATATAAATGTGTTGTATTGATATCTTGTGATTGAAATGTGGGAATGTTATGTTTCCTTTATGCATGTTTTATATGATACGATTATGTTATGGTTTATGATATGTTTAAACCTATTCATATGAGGAATGCATTGGACTTAATAAGTGACGGGTGGAGCCCGCTATAGCTCCTCGATGCATCGGCAGGTCTCATGAGACAAACTAGTGTCTTGGCACGAGGCCTTGACAAAATCTTATTTGTGGTCTTGGCACGAGGCCTTGACTACGTGGTTATGATAGTCTGGCATTATGCATTCCATCATTATGAAAGTGGTTATTGATATTGCATGTGATTATTCGACCAGTAGAATATCCATGTGAAGAAGTAAATGGCATTATCTCATTTTACTTTTGCCATATTATGTTGATGTTCAAGTTTAAAAAGGCTTTTGTTTTAGTTATACATTTCCTTAAATGTTTATGTTTATTTATGAAAGCTTCCGCAATATTGTTATCCTTACTGAGCATCTGAGCTCACCCCTTTCAATGTTTTAATATTTTCCAGGATGTGAAGAAGTATTTTATGAATGACCTGCAGGGATAGTCAGAAGAGGATATGAGTGTGGACTATGGAGACTTTGTTATTGTAGTTTTTCACTTTATGATTTAATGTAACGTTTACGAATGTATCTAGTGTTTCCAAGGCTACTAAACTAATCGGTCTTTCGAGACTTGATCTTTTGTGATCATGCCAATGTTACGAAGTAATGCACCGACTCTGGGTAGCTGGGGTCGGGGCGTTACACTTATGAATAGTAATGTGACCAAATGGATTAGTAACCTCACTTAAGAAAGTATTAATATAATTTAGGCACCTTGATTAGGTAATGTGATTCAATAAAATAAGTAAATAATTGTTTCAGAAATTATTAGTTAAGTATTAGTTTTTTTGGTGAATACTGTTTTTATTTAAAAATTAAATTAAAAATATTTAGAAAATATTTTTTATAAAATGGAGTTCATTTTTGAATTCAGAGCATCGATATTAGGTTAAGGTGAATTTTTGGTATTTTTCTGAAAAAAAAATTGGATTTTCGGTGAATAGTGAAAATACAGTTTTGAGTTTCGGGTGTTTAATGACATCATTAAGGATGTAATATTTATCTAATAATTCTGGTAGACTTATGAATAGTAATATATTATATGAGGTGTCCCAAGTGGCCAATACCATGGGCAAATACCATGGGCAAGCCCATGGTTTTTCCAATACCACTGATGAGGTGTCCCTAGAAATTAATGCTTTGTTCCCTCACTTCTCCAACAAATACCAAGCCATTCCCTCATCCATTTCATTCCAAAATACTCCTCAACGAAGTTCTAGTCTCTTTAACTCCCAAGAAGTCCTCCCAAGGTTCCCTCAAGCCTCCCAAGGTCTCAATCTTCAAGATTTCGAAGTTACTTTTCAAGGTAAGGGATCCTTTCACCCTCCTCTTCTAATTCATGACTTCCTTTATGTCGTGTCTTCTAGTTTCCATATATTCATATTGAGTTTATGTTCTTATATTTTATCATTACTGTCCTTTTTATGTATAATGTTTTAGATACCCTTTCCGCTCTCATCAATTTTTTTTCTAAATTTTTAAGTGACGTCGTTAGGCTGCTGAATTTCTTATAAAATATATCACATCTTCTCTTTCCTTTCAAGTTTCCTTTTCTTGTGCTATGTCATTAAAATATACATACCATGTTATTATATCGATGTTATTATGTATTTATATTGTAATATGAGTTATTTATGAGTGGGTTAACCTTGTACCCTCTCTTTTTATTATTTTCTAAAACCATGTTATGAAGCCGTTATGCTGCAGAAATTTCATCTCAAAATTTATCTCTTTCTCTCAAGAAATTATCTTGTTTTATTTATGTGAATACTTAGACCTATTTCTTTTATATGGGTGTTCATAAATAAACAAAAAACATATATTTTATTCTGGAATTGACATACATATAACCCTCACTCCCTTTCCATGGGTTATAAATGACATAGTGATCTTATTTTAAGTACTTTTTAAAACGTCATGATTTTGAAATGAAATCCATTTCTTTTATTCTTTATGGGTTATTAATGAAATATTTTATTATGATATATGTGACTCACATGAAAGTAAATACATATTAAGGGTGAAATCTGATAGCGCTCTAATGCATTGGGTAAATAATTAATCTCTAGAGATGACAAGTTTCACGATACCTTGGTGAATAACCTTGGTAATTTTTATGACACCTTGGGGATGGACCATGGTGATATGTTCATGAATGTATAAATAAAATGTTGTAGACACATATTCAAGTATGTTTCAAGTTCTTTTCATTATGATATTCCTATACATCCATTGCTCATGTCTTTATGTTTTTATTCAAGTTCTTATTGATATCACAAGTAAATTGATTCCTTGTTTACCCTTACTGGGCCTTTTGCTCATCCTTTACTTTGATGTATGTCTCCAGGATATGAGATACAGTAATTGTACATAGTATGAACATATAATGAAGCCTTACAAGTGGATTTGAATAATTTTTTATGTCTTTGTCATGTTTTATGTCCCTGATTTCTAAGACACTAGGCTTTAAAGATCCTCTGATTGTAAAATGTAATGAAAAGTTATGAAATAAAAAAGGTGGGACACCATACTAGCCTCCTCGGAAAACCATACAGGCATTGGTCTATGAAGATATCAAAATGACCATCTCAATATTCCAAGGCATCTCAATTTGGTCCACTCACCCAACTTATAAAAAGTCTTAGTGGGGGAGATACAATTGATCCATGCTTATATCAACTAGACCAAGGGCTATAAGGTATCTCATGGGTCTCACATGGCCAATCACTATGCCATCCATCCCAAATCATCACTCACCACTACCTAGAGGTCACTAAGGGCACCTATCACATGGTTCATTATGTTACCTTCATTTAAATTAAATAACACCCCTTGGAACCCATCCTTAACAAGGAACATGTTTATAGTCAAGGCCTCATCCATCGTCAGCCAATGAAATCAAGGTAGTGCACAAGGTCTCCCATGGACCTTGGAATTATATTCAATTTACCTAGGAAATTAATTTTTAATTTAAAAAATTGATTTTTTAATTAAAAAAGTTCATTTTACATAATGTATGATCACCTTAGGTGGTGATTCCACATATCATAGGCATATATCTACCACATGAAACCATAGGGTATGTATAGGGACCACCAACCTCAATCTAAAATCCATTCCCCCTTTTTAACTTGTAACCCAAAAATTCTTTCCAAGCTCGTCTAATCCATCTGAACACCACCCATCCACACAAGGCCCTAACTCGCATCTAAAAAACAAATTAGTTAATTATAATCAAATTATAATTAATTAATCAATAAAATTATTCTTTAATAATTATACAATTTAATTCAAATAGGAATAATGCCTAAAAATGCACTGAGCTATAACCACTTATTAAAACCTAGATCCATGGGGTGTGTGCCACTCCCTACACACCCCATAACCTAGTCCATGGAAACACATTAGTTAAATATACAAATTTGAATTAATTCCATAATTAATCCAAATAGTCATAGTGTCGAAAAACTCATTGGGCACTCCCATTACACCGAAACTGTAATCAAACACCTGTGGGAGGTTCATAATGAACTCCTGACATTATCCCAGGCCAAATCCCTAATTCATGACATCAATTCTATAATTAACTTATTTTAATTTAATTTTAAAATCTTAGAAAAATCCCTACAACAACATACCTCATTCAAACGACATGCGACAACATGCATATACTGTCTAAAGATTCCCTCTATGCAAGCTGAGAAAAATCACCATCAAAATTGGCCAATTACACCATTCTTTAGTGGAATTGAAACCAAAACCCTATGATAAATTACTTAAATTCGAAGTAATGAAGGGGAAACAAAAAATGGAAGAGAGGCAAGGGAAGATCATATGTTAAAAACTGTAAAATAAACACCTAAATTTCTTTAGATCAAAGGAGGATTGAGAGATGAAGATGGGGTAGAGCGTCGACCAAAAATGGCACCTCTCAATCCCCCCTGCTCAACTGAAGAAGGAGAAACACCCCAGTAAAAATATGGTCTTTCCCCCACTAAAAAAACCACCCAAAACACTTTCATGGAATGAACAGGAATTCACATCATGAAAATTTAGGTTCATTCCATGACAAGCCCAATTCACAATAAAAGTAGCCTAGAACCACACTAAAAATCACAATTCATGATATGAATGACCCTTTACACTGTTAATTGTTTTTTATACTAGGTTATAGTGGTCTGTCCACCCAACCACTAGTCTGATGTCCTCCCAAACACCTGAGGAATCCACAAAACCTCACTCCAAGACCAAACAAACTATTTTGAAATGATCAAACTCTCAAAATACTATTCTAAGTCTCAGTTCTCAAAACAAACTATCCACCAAATCAAAAAAAAAATAGATTCCTCCTAAATTTTATAACCCCTTTAGAAACGAGGTATTATAATCTCCCCACCATAACACTTCTCATTCATGAGAAGTATTTTTGACCATTCAATCATAAATTTGGAAATATCTCAGTCATTAATCCACACTCAATTAATCATGTCTTACTATTGAACAATAAACAAGATCATGTTGCACAACTCCAAACATGAGGTGCACTATTCACCAAAAAATTATTCCCCGGCTTGTCATCATCACTGAAACACCAAGACGATGCTCTACAATTCCCATTTATCCTATGTCATTATAGTGTTTTGAATCAGCAAACCATTCTACTAATGGTTCTCCCTACCATAAGCCTACATTTATAAGGGTTGATTCTAATCCATGGTGTTTCCCACCATCAAAATTGCCTACAGATTCACAATTCCAATGGTATAATGACCATCTTAGTGTGGTTTCCAACCCACCACACCCAATCACATATAAAAACACAAGTCATCCATCCTTTAGCTGACCATTCCCAAAAAACCCATCCACACCCATCGATGCATTGTTACAACATTCGGTAACAATGACTAAATCACTGAAGAAATCTCAATATCATTCAAATCACCTGCATCAGAGTATAAACTCAACTCCCATTGTGTTTCTACGATTGGGTCCTCAACTAAACAAATCAATCGTCATTCTCTCACCTAATCATCAACACATATTTGATCTAACTCATACTCAGATCACATCTAATTCATCTCAATCCCTATGCCAATGCACAAACTCCATCAAATACATCATCTAAATCCAGAATTTGGAATTTGACATGGGGCTAGATAAAACGGGTTCATCTACTCCCTCATATCCAAATTTCATCACGACCATCCTATTGAAGTGGATTCTAACCACTTTGATTATTTATGTTTTGATAATTATAATAATTACATATTTCATAATTATAATTTCTCACAACATTAATTTCATACTTTATTTCCTCTAACATAAGTAGGATTTATTTTTCATATTACCTTCCATTTTAATAATCATGTCTGTTATGTATTTCATGAACTAATTTTAAAAGAGAAATCCATTTGTATATGGGTTAATGTCATAAGTCTAATATTTATCTATTTTATAAAATACGACTAAGTCTTAAAGTGATAATGAGGAAGTAAGTACAAGAAACCACATAACCAGATGCATTGGTCGCATGACCAAATGCATCGACCACATGAACAAAAGTCAAGTGATTGTAAGATAAGGATTCATAATTTTTCTAATGGTTGAACCAACCATATAGAGAAACTAGATCGACTGCATGACAATGGATCGACCATAAGACAAACAACCCAAATTTTTCTTACTACTAGATCAGACACATGTTGTATATTGATCGATCACGCATTGGAATTTTGATCAACCACACATTGAAAAATAGATCAATCACACATTGAGAAGTATATCGACCACATGAAGAAATTTAGATTATCCGTAATATTATTTCTGACCAACCTCATGAGAAAAGTATGTCCAACCTCAAGGTATGACTTTCTTTGTGGATAGACCTACTGTAATAAGAAATTGACCATTCCTTGAAGGAGTATTTTCTACGATGATTTGTTTTTCATACTTTTTATATTTAATAAATTTTGATTTATTGCAAGTTTGTTTTAAGGATTTTCATTGATCTAATGATTTATTAAATACTTATTATTTTTTATGGTGCTAATTAATTTTATTTAGAATAATTATATATAGTATTAAATTTTCATTAGATGGGTTAAAGTCTCATGCAGGTCTGATCGACCGTAATATTATTTCTAATCGACCGCATGAGAAAAGTGTGGCCTACCTTAAAGTATGAATTACCATGAGGATGGACCTACTGTAAGAAGAAATTGACCATGCCTTAAGGGATTATTTTCTATAATTCTATATTTTTCATAATTTATATATTTTATACATTTTGATTTAATGAATTTTTTTTAATGATTTTTATTCATATAATGATTTCTTAAATACTTATTAATTATTTTAATACCAATGAATTTCATTTGGAATAATTACATGTAGTGTTAAATACTCATCATATGGGTTAAAGTTTCACCTTGGTTTCTCGGAAAAGCGTGAGTTTAAAATTTAAATTGCTAAGAATTTGAACTATTTTCCTCACATGATTTATGAGTATATTTCAAGGGACTTTAATGTTGTTTATTATAAATTTTTCATGTTGTATTAATTATACTGACATGTTCTACTATACAACCTATGTTTATTTTATAGATTAATGAAGCGATCCATGTAAGAATATGTTGTATTCACATTTAATGAATATATATACATGTGTCAACTGAGGAAGGATCAAGTGTAACCAAATTATTCTTTTGAATTTGGTGTGCATGAAAGAACTCTATATATTGATTACAAAAGAACCAATGAAGTAACGAGGTTGAGGATATTCTTGATTTATACTTTTAAATACACTTTGAAAATATATTATTTCTCTCTAATAAACCTCAAACTTTTGATCTATAATTTTCATAGAGAACCTTCCAACCTTAGCACCCAAATCCTTACTTGTTCATTTGGTTTTTATAGTTCTTACTTATTTCTATTTTCTAGGTGATTAATCATGTCTCAGTTGTACCACCTATAAAAGGTAATATTTGGGTTGGGAACCCCACACAAAATTTAGGCATTCGGTTGTGCCTCCAAGTTGAAAAAGGTAAGATTGTTTGGGTTGTGCCTCAAGGTGTAAAAAAGTAGGATAGTTGGGTTCTGAATCTAGGTGTGAAAATTTTAATCTTGGTTTGTTCCTCTATGGTCTAAAAAGGCAATTGTAAAGGATTATGACTCCCTTCAAAAGTGAGAGAGTCCATTATAGTGGGTTTTATCTCTCTCTCTCTATGTTTTAGAAGGGTGAAGAGTAGACATTGGATCATTTAGATCAAAACCACTATAAAGTTCCCTGTGTTCGTTTTTTTATTTTCATTACATAAATTAACTTAACTATGATAAATGATTAAAAAAATATTTTGAAAGGTCAGTTCACTCCATCTTAACCATTATGATATTCTCTCGTTAGGACCTAACACACCCAATGATTGGTGTCAAGAATCCAGGACCCCACAAGCATAAGGATCATACCTCCATGGAAGAATAGAAAAGATTCTCATAGCCGAGTACCAACATGAATCACCAAGATCCACCAATTCCAAACTCACAGGAACATATTACATGGAATCTACCAAAATTCATCAGTAATGATGGTCACAAACTCAAACAACCAATGATGCACTCCCCACCATATGAATTACCTTATATTATTCCAAGTGAAAACCTTAATAATTTTCAACATTGCACGCATGTCACTCATCCTGAGACTTGCTCATCTCATCCCATGAAACCTGTCTATGGTCAATCCTGTATTGATCATTCCACCATATCTTGATCCAATTTTGATGTCTCCTCTTCCATGGAGGGACATTCCTCATTCATCAAAAATCCTGGTCAACCAAGCCTTCAAGAGTTTTATCAAAACCATTAACCCATGACCAACACACGGTTGATCACCAATTTACAATTTAATGACTCCGCACATACTTAGCATGTGTTGCAAAATTTCATCCAAATCTATCATGTGTATGATACTGTGCCACCCAATTTTAGAACTCAACTCATGATCTTATAATTCATGTGTTAACAAAACTAGGATCACATGCCTAAACTACTGACCATGCTACACCTACACGTCAATCTCATCAAGCTAGAAGCGTCCTTGATGATCCTATTCAAATTCAGGCATCCCACTATGCCAAGGTCTATCATATGATGACCCATAACCCTAGGTGTCGCTCTAAAATCGCAATCATCCATCCACACTCACATTGTGCTCCCAAAAGTGCATTCGAAATCATTAGGGTTAGGTACTCGATTGTTCCTTCCCTCTAAGGAAAACCTAGATACTAGAAGCACCATCACTCAAATCGTTATATCTCAAAAGAACAAGGTATCTCCATACCTATATCACATACCTGATAGCACCTCACGTGCACTAATCTCATACCCTAAAGCACATTGTAGTGTTTCCCACCTCTAAGGATATCACGAACCTAGGATAATCTATGTCTCAGGTTAACCACATACACATCACATCCCATTTTAATGATATACCTAACACACCTATATCCTGAGCCATATCCCAAATCACTAAGCTCTCTCGTAAATAGATCACATACCATATAATTCATAACTCACAGGGAAACATACCTTCTCTCTTCTAATATATTATATGGCACATCACATGCCAAACCACACATTCTAGGTTCTCACACATACATATACCCATATCTAGCATCACATGCTAACTCATCCACCTACTCGGTAACTGATTCTCATCGGGCATCCGCATACAGGACTGCCCCTAAATAATCACAATCTCAAGTTGATTCTCATTGGGCCTCCACATATAGGATTCACCCTTCTAGGATCACAATATTATCTACATACACACACATATATAATGACATCACCTACCATGATCTATGTCTAATAATCATAGTCATATGGTTTGTGCATTCAGAATTACACCAAGAACCTATATGGGAATACACTATATAAATTGTTGTTTAAATTTTAAATAATTGAACCTAATTTTTCCCTTTGTGCCAAACCATTTCTAGAATCATCCATAAGGGGTCCATCACTAAGGCATAAAATGAATATATTGACCAACCAAGGGTCATTATACATCCTGTACACTGAGGGATTGCATCGTCTTCATTATCGAGTATATCATAGTAAATCCAAATGACCTTCCAACATAAGAAAAATATATTTTGATCCAACTGATTAATGTTTAATCACAAAGTTATATGATAAAACACCATATAATTTGTTACTATCACATTAAATAGGAAAACCCTCAATCATAAGTGATAAAAATCACACACTGGCATGTGAATGTCATGTGAATCCTATGTGCCAAATAAGATGCATGAACATCGACCTCTCTCCAATAATTCAAGGTATAAAAAACATAATAAACCATAAATCATAAAATCCAAACCTCATGTGTGTTACACTAAGTGAAAACCATACAATTGTAACATTGAAATCCAAAATAGTAATCTTATACCCCTAGAAACTTGGATGGATGTCCTTTTAGAAAAGGTGTTCTCAATGCACTAATCTGATATCCATAACAAGTCCTAAAAAATTTCTATATCACTTTTCTATCATATCCCAAATAGTAATACAAAACAAAAGACCATTTGATACCACTTTATAACTTCCTACCTCATACCATGGCCATTAAATGATGCTTGAACTAGATGATTCACTAATTGACCTCATGCATGCTTTCCCATATGTCAGAGGTTTCTAACTGGAAGTGGGGGTCTAGGGTAGTACTGTGGAGATATTATACCTCTAACACCCTAAGGTTTTCTAAAAATAAATTTAATGCATGAAACTTTGTTTTAAGAAGATAATTATAACTTGCCTTTAAACATAATTTTACCACTTTTATGTTTTGAATTTTGAAAAATGGTTATCTACAATTGTGTTCAGTATGTCATTTGGACTCTAATGGAACCAACTTGTTTTTTTAGTGAATAGTAACATACATTTATGAATAGTAATATGACCCTAAAAAATAGTAAATTGTGTTATTATTTTATTTTCTTAAGGCTTTAAGATAATGACATTTTGGTTAATTTTTCAATGTGATATAAGAGAAGTTACAGTTTTTAAATTATTAATTTTTGAATTTAGTATGATTTTATTTAAAAATTAAATTAATAATATTTAGAAAATTATTTTCCAAAAAGTGGAATTCATTTTTGAATTCTACACATTGAAAAATGATAAGGGTAAATTTTTGGTATTTTTCGGAAACGGTTGATTTTTTAGTGAATGGTAAAAAATACAATTTGAGTTTTGGTGTGTTAATGACATCATTAATGATGTAATAATGATGTAATAAATCTGGTCGACTTATATACAGTAAAATAAGTTATGAGGTGTCCCAAGTGGCTAATACCATGGGAAAATACCATGGGAAAGGCCATGATTTTGCAAATACCACTAATGAGGTGTCCCTTGGAAATTATTAAAATACTCCCTCACTTTTGCTATAAATACCAACCCATTCCTTCATTAAATTCATTCCAAATACCTAATCAACAAATATCTGGCCTCCTTACCTCCATAGTAGTCCTCCCAAGATTTCCTCAATCCCCCAAGGTCCCAACCTTCAAATTCTACGAGTTACTATAAAAGGTAAGAGAATTCTCAACTTCTTTTCTTTTTTTCCATTCGAGTTCTCTTTTATGTAGTATAACTTTGAAGTTTCCATACCATGTTCTTATTTAATTTTTATTATTTCTATATTCTGTATTATGATTCATTTATGGATGTGTGACCCTTTTACCCTATCTTTTTGAATGTTTTCTAAAACTCTATTGCATAGCCGTTAGGCTGCCGATTTTTTGTAAAGGATTTCTCAACTATTCTTTTATTTTCAGTTCTTTTATATTCATATTATTTCATCATATCATATTATCCAAGAGTAATTAAGGCTCTATAAATATTGTATATTATGTATGTTCTCATGTTCATGGAAATTTTATCATCATTCTTCCTCTCCTCTCCCACTTATTCAAGTAATTAAAAACATTGTTCGTGATGTGTCGAATTACCTACATCGTGGACGATGTGATTTCAATTTGATTTAATTCCTTCAAGGATAATCAAAAAACCATTATTATGGTTTAAATAGGTTGTAATATATGTATTATGTCGAATCCATGGTTTTTTAATTCTTTTGTACACATGGTTTTAATTTATAAAACAAAATGAGGTCGTTATTATTAAAGAACCACTAAAATGATCTAAACGAACATCATTAATATTTTAACTTATGAATCATCATCATGTAAGAATTAAAAATGATAAATGGTATAATTTATGGTTATGTAAATTTTTAAATACTAATCCATTCCAATTATGGATTTTCAATTCCTATTGACAAGAACAACCATCATGAACCAATCTTGGAAATCATGTAAAGAACTCACCCAAAAATAGCACAAGGAACAAAATACTAACAATTAAAGGGTGAAATGATGAAATTAAATAATAATATAAGGTATTATAAAGATGTATTTTTTTTTAAGATATTAATAACACTCTTTTAACCATTATACAGGTGGTTTAAACGAGTTGGAATTAAGACAAACCCGAGGTAAGGGAATTCTTAACCCGAATTCCATTCTTTTGGTTAACCTTCTACTTCATTTTTTATGTGGAATTAAAATTTTTTGTTGGATGGGTTTTGTTTATATTATGTTTAATTATGTTTATTTACAGTTTATATACATATTTCATCCACTCTATTAAGTCTCACTTCAATTATATGATTTATGTAAGGGGCTTTTCTTTTAAAATTTTCTTATAAAATTCTGTTTTACAAAATTTCAAAGGCAATGTTTTTATGATATTATTAATGTTGTATGATTATGTTCTGGATCTTGGGAATTGTTTATGATCAAGGGTAAGAATTATATTTCCATCCAATTCATTGGGTATTTTTAAGTTGGAGGTCAGTCGTATGGTTACTCCATGTGTAACTGTGATGGTTACACAAATTGTAAGGTAGTTGTGAGGGTTACAAATTATAAGGTAGCCTTGAGGGTTAAAATATTATGTAAGTAATTACCCAAGATACCTTTATTGTTATATTTATTTTCTTATGTATTTTTTAAATCTTTTGTACATCCCATGGTTCACAAAGCAAGTATATATGAGAGACGAGTATGTATTTTGAAAATGTTTCCATACGTTACAAGTATTCATGGACTAATGTTATCTTTCCTTATTTTACATCCCTTACTGAGCTTTTTGTTCTCATCCAAACATTTTTTTAAATTATTTTCATAGTTCATAAGGATTTGTAAGATAAATAATGGATCCAAGTTAAATTTTTGAATAATTGTCAAATAAATCAGGTTTTAAGCCTTAATGTTTTATATGTTGAAAGAAATAGAAACTATTTTTATGGTATCCACTCTTTAAAAATGTGTAATGTTATGAATTTATTATGTCCCAATTATCTAAATCTATAAACTTGAAAATATCCTCAATGTAAAAGGAAGTTTTTTTCATCAAGCGATGGGTAAGAATCAACCAAATAAATTTGATGGTAAGAAAATCCAGTTTCTAGTTTGTGAAAAGTGTGTCAAGAAGCACCTAGGGGGATGTCTTAGAAAAACTAGGAAGTGTTTTAAATGTAGTAAGTTTGGACATATGTCTTGAGATTGTAATGAAAATGATCTAAATACTAATCCTGATAAGCAAACTATAAAGTGTTTTAAATGTGGTGAGCTGGGTCACTATGCAAATGCCTGCCAAAAGAGAGATCCAAATGACGCAAAGAATCCAGACTATAAGTAGAAAGGTGTAGTGAGATACTTTATGACTACATCAGTAGATGGTGTTCCATCCAATGAATTTTTATCAGGTACTTTTTTTGTTCACTCAGATTTTGCTAAAGTTTTGTTTGATACAGGGTCTACACATTCCTTCATCTCTGAGAAAGTTTTAGGTAAATTGGAAATATCACCTCAACAAATGAGACTATAAATTGTTGTTAAAACACCGGGGGGAATATTATAGTAAAGAGGAATTATAATCATCTTTCTATTGTGGTATGTGGAAAGAATTTACCTGCAAACCTTGTTGTTTTACCCTTAGTCAAGTTTGATGTTATTTTGGGAATGGATTGGTTTTCTGTTTATCATACTAAGATTGACTGTAGAGATAAAGAATTTGTTTTTCAAAATGAGTTTCAATTTGTATACAAGAATGAACCCATACAATTGATAACAAATCATGAAGCTGAAAAACTGTTGAAAGATGGAAATGAAAGTTATCTTTCTCATATTGATGAAAAAAAGGAACTATTTATATTGATGATGTGCATGTGGTAAATAAATAACTTGATGTTTTTCCTGATGAGTTACCCAGTGTCATACCTGATCAAGAAGTCGAGTTCACAATTTACTTAGTTCCTGATGCTAAGCAAATTTCAAATCCCCCATATCGTATGTCTCAAATATAAATTCTTGAATTGAAAAATCAGTGGTAGTATTTTCTTGATAAAGGCTTTATTCGTCCTAGCACTTCACCATGGGGTGATCCTGTTTTGTTTGTTAAAAAGAAAGATGGTTCCATGAGACTTTTCATTTATTATAGAGCATTGAATAACATCACTATTAAAAACAAGTATTCTTTGCCTCATATCGATGACTTGATTGATTAATTCTAGGGATCTCAGTAATTTTCCAAAATTAAATTGAGATCTGGATACCATCAACTGAAGGTGAAGAAGGATGACATCCCGAAAATAGCCTTTCGTACTAGATATGGGCATTATGAATTTTTTTATGCCATTTGGGTTAACTAATGCACCTACTGTATTCATGAATCTTATGAATATAATATTTCATGAGTTCTTGGATAAGTTTGTGGTTGTGTTTATTGATGAAATTCTAGTATTTTTTAAAAATAACGAGGAGCATGAAAAAAATCTAAGGGTTGTTTTACAAACCTTAAAAGAAAAGAAACTGTATGGAAAATTCATCAAGTGTGGTTTTTGGTTGAAATAGATTTCTTTTCTTGGGCACATTATAAATAAGGATGGAATAACATTTGATCCATCCAAAACAAGAGTGGTTGATAAATGGCCAAGACCCAAAAATGTTACATAGATTCATAGTTTTCTTGGATAAGCAGGTTATTACTGACGGTTTGTTAAGAACTTTGCACAGTTATCTAGCCTGATAACTAAGTTAACCTGAAATGGGGTTAAATTTATTTGGACAGAATAATGTGTTGTTTTTTTTAGGAACTAAAGAAGAGATTGGTGAATTCTCTAGTTTTGGACTTTCCTTCACAAAATGGTGAGTTTTTAATCTAAAATGATGCTTATTTTAAGGGACTTGGTTGTGTTTTGATGAAAAATGGTCAGATAATTACTTATGCTTTAAGACAACTAAAACCTCATGAGTTAAATTATCTCACACATGTTTTTGAATTGGCAGTTGTGGTTTTTTATTTAAAAATTTGGAGGCATCATTTATATGGAGTCAAATGCCAAATATATACAGACCATAAAAGTCTAAATTATATATTCAATCAGAATGAATTAAACATGAGGCAAAGAAGATGGCTTGAACTGATCAAGGATTATAATTGCATGATCAATTACCATCTCAGAAAAGCAAACAAAGTGGCAGATTCCTTGAGTCGAAAATATCATGCATCATTAATCATGTTATGTTTGGAACATGATCCCTTGATTAATGATTTGATGAATTTTGGATTAGAATTTGTTGGTGCAGGAAATACCTCTATTTTGTCTCAGGTTTCAGTGCAGTCATCGTTATCAGATAGAATTAAGCAAGCGTAGAAGGAATACCATGAGCTACAGAAAAAGGTAAAATTGGTTAAAATGGGTAAGTTGATAGAATTTAACCTTGATAAAGATTGTGTTTTAAGATTTTGCAAAAGGTTGTGTGTGCCTTGTGATTCCCGATTAAAGAAAGAATTATTGTGTGAACCTCATAGTTCTCCATTCTTGAGTTCATCCTCGCAGTACTAAGATGGAATGAAAAGATATATTTTTTATTTTACCATGAAATGATTGACATGTCAATAGGTTAAAGCAGAGCGGCAATTACCAAAGGGGATGCTTCATCCTTTTCCAGTGCCAGATTAGAAGTGGGAGAATGTATCCATGGACTTTGTGATGGGACTACCTAAGACATCTCAAGGTAACAATGCAATTTGGGTTATTGTTGATCGGCTAAAAAAATTTGCACATTTTATTTCTATTCGAGATACAATGCCTTTGGATAATCTTTCTTGACTGTACCTTAAAGATATTGTCAGGATACATGGAGTTCCTCTTTCCATTGTATCTAACCGGGATCCAAGGTTCACTTAAAACTTTTGGAAGGGACTTTAGAAGTCGTAGGGCACAAAATTAAATATCAGTACAACTTTTCATACTGAATCAGATGGCCAGTTAGAATGAATGATTCAGACTTTGGAGGATATGTTTCGATCTTGTTCAATGGACTAACGGGGAAGTTAGGATCAACATCTTTCTTTAGTTTATTTTTCTTATAATAACAATTTTCATTCCAGTATTCAAATTGCACTTTTTGAGGATTTGTATGGGAAGCGATGTTGGAATCTAGCTTTTTGGGATGAAGTCGGTGAAATAAAGTTAATGGGGCCAGAATTAGTAGAATAAGTGGCTGAGAAAGTGAAGATGATCTAGCATTACATGAGGACAACTCAGATCAGGCATAAAATTTATGCAAATAATAGAAGGAAAGACTTCTCTTTCGAGGTAGGTGACTATGTTTTTCTTAAAATCTCTCCTTGGAAAAGTGTGATGCCTTTTGGTAAGAAAGGGAATTTAAGTTTTTGGTTTATCAGTCCTTTTGAAATCTTAGAGAAAGTTGGAACAGTTTCATACCGAGTAGCTTTTCCTCCGAGTTTGTCTCAGGTACACAATGTTTTTCATGTTTCTATGTTGAAGAAGTATGTGCCAGATTCATCACATGTCTTGAGCCCAGAAGCAGTTTAGCTGGAAGAGAACCTTTTTTATGAAGAGAAACCAGTTCAGATCCTTGATCGAAGGGAATAGATATCGCGGAATAAGGTAATCCACTAGGTAAAGGTTTTTTGGATAAACCACATGGTAGAAGAAGTAAATTGAGAGTCTGAAAATGCTATGAGGGAAAAGTATCCTCACTTGTTTAATAAGTAAATAAAATTGTGAGGACGCAATTTCCAAAAGGTGGGGAAAATGTAACACACTAAGTTTTTCTAAAAATAAATTGAATTCATGAAACTTTGTTTTATGTAGATAATTATAACTAGCCTTTAAACATAATTTTACTACTTCTATGTTTTGAATTTTGAAAAATGGTCCTTTGCAATTGTGTTCAGTATGTCATTTGGAATCTAATGAAACCAACTTGTTTTTTGGTGAATAGTAACATACCATTATGAATAGTAATATGAACCTAATAAATATTAAATTTTGTTATTATTTTATTTTCTTAAGGATTTATGATAATGACATTTTGGTTAGTTTTTCAATGTGATATAAGAGCAGTTATAGTTTTTAAATTATTAATTTTATAATTAAGTATGATTTTATTTAAAAATTAAATTAATAATATTTAAAAAATTATTTTCAAAAAATTTATTTCATTTTTGAATTCTACACGTCAAAAAATGGTAGGGGTAATTTTTTGGGATTTTTCTGAAACAGTTGATTTTTCGGTGAATAGTAAAAAAATACAGTTTGAGTTTCGGTGTGTTAATGACATAATTAATTATGTAATAATGATTTAATAAATCTGGTGGACTTTTGTACAGTATAATAATTTATTAGGTGTCCCAAGTGTCTAATACCATGGGCAATCCCATGGTTTTTCAAATACCACTAATGAGGTGTCCCTTGAAATTATTAAAATATTACCTCACTTTTGCTATAAATACTAATCCATTCCTTCATTAAATTCATTCCAAATACCTCGTAAACGAATCTATGGCCTCCTCACCTCCATATTATTCCTCCCAAGGTTTCCTCAATCCCCCAAGTTCCCAACCTTCAAGTTCTAGGAGTTACTCTACAAGGTAAGAGAATTCTCAACTTCTTTTCTTTTTTTTCATTCAAGTTCTCTTTTATGTGGTATAACTTTCAAGTTTCCATACCATGTTCTTATTTACTTTTTATTCTTTATATATTTTATATTATGATTCATGTCTAGATGGTTGACCCATGTTCACTCTCTTTTTAATGTTTTCTAAAACCCTGTTGCATAATCGTTAGGCTGCCGAATTTTTGTAAAGGATTTCTCCACTATTCTTTTATTTTCAGTTCTTTTCTATAATTATTCTTTCATCGTATCCTCTTATAAAATAGGAATTAAGTATCCATAAATATTTTATATTTTTTCTGTTCTCATGTTCATGGAAAATTCATCATAATTCTTCCTCTCCTCTCATATTTATTCAAGGAATTAAAAACATTGTATGTGATGTGTCGAATTACTAACATCGTGGACGATGTGATTTCAATTTTATTTAATTACTTCAAGGCTGGTCATGAAACCATTATTTTGGTTGAAACGGGTTATAATATATGTATTATTTCTCATCCATAGTTCTGGAATTATTTTTTAGACATGGTTTTAATTTATAAAATAAAATGATGTCATTATTATCAAAGAACCACTAAAATGATCTAAACGAACATCATTAATGTTTTAACTTATGAATCATCCTCATGTAAGAATTCAAAATGATAAGTGGTATAATTTATGGTTATGAAAATATTTAAATACTACTAATTTCCAATTATTCAGTTTCAATTCCAATCGAAAAGATTAACCATCATGAACCAATCATGGAAATCATGTAAAGAACTCACCCAAAAACAGCACAAGGAACAAAATACTAACAATTAAAGGGTGAAATGATGTAATTAAATGACCATATAAGGTATTATAAATATGGATTTTTTCTGTAAGATATTAATAACACTCTTTTTACCATTATACAGGAGGTTTAAATGAGTTGGAAGTAAGACAAACCCGAGGTAAGGGAATTATTAACCCGGATTCTATTCTTTGGGTTAAACTTATACTTCATTTTTTATGTGGTATTAAAATTTTTTGTGGGATGTATTTTGTTTATATTATGTTAAATTATGTCTATTTAATTTTTATATACATATTACATCCACTCTATTAATTATCACTTCAATTATATGATTTATGTAAGGGTATTTTCTTTTAAAATCCTCTTTTAAAATTATGTTTTACAAAATTTCAAATGAAATGTTTTTATGCTATTATTCATGTTGTATGATTATGTTATGTATATTTGGAATTGTTTATGATTAAGGGTGGGACCTATATTTCCCTCCAATGCATTAGGTATGTGAAATTTGGAGTTCGGTCGTATAGTTACTCCATGAGTAACTGTGATGGTTACCCAAATTGTAAGGTAGACATGAGGGTTGCTAATTATAAGGTAGTCGTGAGGGTTACAATTTTATGTAAGTAAGGCCCCAATATAAATTTATTGATTTATTTATGTTCTTATTTTTTGTGTAAATCTTTTTTAAATCCCATACTTTACAAAGTAAATATATATGAGAGACGAGTATGTCTTTTGAAAATGTTTTCATACGTTACAAGTATTCATGGACTAATGTGCTCTTTCCTTCTTTTTCATCCATTACTGAGATTTTTGTGCTCATCCCAAGTTCTTTTAAATTATTTTCACAGGTAATAAGTATTTTTAAAACAAGTAAGGAATCCAAGTTAAATTTTTGAAGAATTTTCAAATAAATCATGTTTTAAGCTTTAATGTTTTATATGTTGAAAAAAATGGAAACTTTTTTTATGGTATCCACTCTGTAACAATGTGTAATGTTATGGATGTATTATGTCCCAATTCTCTAAATATATAAAATTAAAAATATCATCAATGTAAAAGGAAGTGATTTCTTTACTAAAATCAAGATTATGTAATGTAATAAGGTCGGGTCCTTATAATACTCCCATATTAGAGTGTGCAGTGAAAGATAAAAATAACCAAGCATCATCCAAATAAATAACCATCAGAGCATATTAGAAAAAATAAAGCATCCCAATTAATTTTAATATGAATGTACAAGGATGCAGTCATACAATAATGATGGCCCACTAGGCTGATTACATATATGAATGAATGAATGAATGAATATATAGGAGGAACTACTACTACCCCCGAGCCTCCCCTCATCCCGACCTCCAATCATGTTCATGTTATCCTACTCTATCGAGATACTTCAAGCCTCTTCCCAACCCTAACCTATAAACAGTGAAGTTTTCTTAGGTACCTAAGTGACATGGCTTCCCAAGCTTGGTGTCATTACAAATTAGTAAGGAACCACCAACATGGTCCCATAGATAACCAGTAAATGAAATGTATGTGCATGTGACATGATCAATTCAATAAATAAATAATAAATGGTATAAATGTAAAAAAATAAATAAAATTGATCCTCAAGTTCTACCATAAAACTTAGTATCAACCTAAATCTACTTCATCTAGTTCCATAGAGTCTTTGAGAACATCATAAAAATAGTCCAACCAATATAAGGCTAAAATGATAACCTCAAGGAGGTCATCTTGGGTTGTCCAAAGTATCCGGAATAATATCGACCTCTAGAAGGTAATCCTAGGTGGTCAAGTATTCATCCATATTTATCATCAAATTATATGGGGATGACCCTAAGTAGTCACAATAGTCATAAAGCATCATCGCCAACTCTTAGGGGGATAACCCTAGGATATCAAAAGTATCAGGTGTCATCATGGACCCCTAAAAGAAAATACTAGGCTATAAATAATATCATATATCGCCAATGACCCCTAGGAGATAATCCTAGGATGTTAATAGTATTAGGTATCATTTCAAACCCTAAGAGGTAATCCTAGTCTATCAATAGTATCAGGAATCATCACTGACACCTGGGAGGTGATCCTAGCCCATCAATGGTATCTGACTTCATCTTCGACACCTAGGAGGTAATAATGGGCCATCAATAGTTTGATACATCATCGTTGACCCCTAGGAGGAAATATTAGACCATCAATAATATCAGGAGTCAACGCTAGCCCCTAGAGGGATGAACTTAGGTCATCATAATCATCAGGCATAATTGTTGACTCCTATGGTGTAACCATAGGAAGTCATTCATGACATGATCATTGTTGATTCGGGTTCTAAGGTGACACATGCTATCATCACTAATCATTTGTCATATGCACCCTCAATAGGTAATCATAGGCCATTAATAGTTTCAGGAATCATCACTAACTCCTAGGAGGTAATCATAGGCCATAAATGGTATCAAGCTTCATCTTCGACCCCTGGGAGGTAATCCTAGGCCATCAATAGTATGAAACATCATCGTTGACACCTAGGAGGTAATATTAGGTTGTTAATAATATCAGGAGTCCTCACTAACCCCTATAGGGATGAACCTAGGTTGTCATAATCCTCAGGCATAATTTCAGACTCCTAAGGTGAAACCATAGGTAGTCATTCATGACATGCTCATTGTTGAATCAGGTTCAAAGGTGACACCTGCAATCATCACTACCCATTTCTCATACGCACCCTCACTTGGGTCAATATATCACTAGGGTACCCATTGAGGTCCCCTAGGTCACATCACGATAGGACACCCCATATAGGTTCATCAATATCTAACTTAGTCCCTGGGTTGAGCCTGATACTCAGAGGGAATCACATCCCATGACACAATTAAAGTCTTATCATTGCCTCATTAGCCTCCTGGGCAAACCATGCAGGCACTGTTCTATGGGTATGGAAAACTACCCATCTCAAATTTCTATTGTGTCACTAAAAAAACACTAATTAGCGATGTTTGTAAACATTTCTATTTACCAACACCTCGTTTACCGATGTTTTTTTTTGGAAATTTTGGTAAAAAAAACATCAGTAAATGAATGCTCATTTACCAATGTTTCCAAAATAATATCAATACTCATTTCCCCCCAACCCTCCTGGTATACCCTTCATGCCACAAACCCCACCCTCCCTTCCACCATCCAAAACATCACTACACTACTCGTACCCTCCCAGCACACCCATCACGGCCACGCTAACACAAACCCCACCATCCCCTTCCACCTTCTAGCACTTCACTACTGGCACCCTTTTAACATGCCTGTCAGGGCCACGTAGACACAGACCCCATTATCCCCTTTCACCCTCTAGTGCTTCACTACACTACACACACTCTCCTAACACACCCTTCTTGGTCAAGATACACACAGACGACCCCCATCCCCCCACATGCCAAGGTGAAACAAATATGCCTCCATTAGAATTTAAACCAACAACCTGCATGATTATACCAGAAGACCTAACCAAATAATTGATGCTAATTATAAATATTAAATAGTATTATGTTATATATATATATATCAGTATTTAAAATTATAGTTCATCCTCTAGTGAAGATAATTCGAGTGACACTAATGATTATGATGACTTTGATCCAGCTGTGAGAGATACTTATCAATATAATAAGGAAGTTTCGGGAGAACTGAGATCTTAGATGGATTATCAAGACACAATTGTGTTCTAAAGATACAAGAATGGTGAAATTACTATGGAGATCTACCTTCAAATCAGAAAAAGAATGTTCATCAAATTGGTAGAGGAATTTAAACTTAATCCTCACTTTAATTTCAGAGAAATTTCATGGCAATGACTCACTATTTTTCCCATGTTTGAGGATTTCATTCTTGGTTTTCAATGATATTTAAAGGAAATTCAGTTTGGATAATTGGTTTTGTTTAGTATTACAATGTTTTTTCTTTCACTATTTCTGTGTGTTTGGAGAGAGGATTCTGTTTGACAATTGTTATTGTTGAAATTTTTCCCTCTATCTTCCACCTAGGAACACGATAGGTGCTTACGAATAGGATAGTTGTTCACATCCTTTATATTTCTCACCAAATTCTGAGTTTATTATCTTGAATACTTTTTGTACTTGAATCAGTAATGAAGATTGAACGTTTTCTTGTGCTGGGTGTGTTTTTAAACAAGCAATGGGACTTGTCAGCCTTTTGGATTCATGCTGCATTTGTTGATGTGGGCTGGGTAGTTCTATTCTCCTGAGTGACAGGTTAGTCTGAGAGAAACATGAAGATTCTTTATTGATGAAGTGATACTTTACCAAATATGGATCTTCTTGGAGCTTTTCTGCACAAACAGTGACTCCTTTCCCTATTTATTTGTTGTTTGTAAGTCATGTTTGTATTTTCTTTTAACTCCTGGATGGTGAAATCTCATTGCACCTCATGTCTTCACTATATTTTGAACCTTCTTTAATAAAATATTTAGGGATATGGGTTGGGAAACCAACTTATATCTCATTATCCTTAAAAAAATCCCACACCCTAATTAGGTTATTCGGTTTCGATAGACCCAAGCTGTTTTGTAGGTCCGGATTCTTTGTGCGGTTGCTCATGGAGCAGGTTGGTCTTATGTTTGGTGGTGACCAAGAGGTCACACATAGATCTAGTTGGCATGGTCTAGTTGTAGTTGTTTCCAATTTCATATTTTTATTTTGAAAAGTTGTATCTTTGTACCATGATCAGTTTGTGTATTTATTTATATGATTGGTTTTTAGATTTTGATGCTTCTTTAGTTTCTTTATTTGATCCTGGTTTTTATGCTGAAATCGTTTTCATTATATTCGATGCCCGACACTAGTTTTCAGCCCATGGGGATTAGGAGCGCCCCTCAGGCCATGTCTTGGACCGGTCAGGTGTTGGGTCGGATGGCATCTCAGCTTGGTTCGTGACAGAATGTCATCTATGTAAGTTGAGAAATAGCCTCATCAGAATTGATCTATTGAACCATGATCTAATTGAATTGACACCAAAACCCTATGCCAAATCGTTCAAATCAGAAGCAATGAAGGGGGAAGCAAAAAAACAAATTGGGGAAGATGGAACTTCATGCCTCAAACGCTGTAAAATTGACACCCAAATCACCCGAATTCAAAGGGTGATCAAGAGAGGAGGAGCGCTGACCAAAAATGAAACCTCCTGACCCCAATTACACTAAAAAAGATGGGGGAACACCCCTTTAAAAAGATTCCTTTACCCCCAGTAAAATAAAATCCACCCAACACACTTTCATGGTGTGAATAAGTGTTCAAGCCATGAGAATTTGAGGGCTCTCCTTGGAAATCCCCATTCGTGACCTCAGTGACTTGGAACCACCCCACGGAACCACCATTCACGACTTGAATGACTAATCACACCATGAATGGTTTGATTCTGTTAAGTTTTAGCAGTCTAGCCACCTCACAACTTCTTCGACATCCTCCCAAACACCCGAAGCATCTACCAAACCTCACTCCAGGACCAAAAACACCATTTTAAATGCTTACTGTTGGAATACCATTATGATTCCTGGTTTTCAAAAGGACCCATATGCTAATAAAAAAGTTAAAATTCCTTTGAAATTTCATAACCCATCTGAACACAAGGTATTACAAAGGGTTCCCTCAATTCACTAAGAACTCTCGAAGTCTCACGTGTGAAGACCACCACGAACTTGTTTGAAAGACTAATATGAGAATAGTGGGAGACCATCGTTCCACTTCATCTATAGAGTAGTTTTTCTTGTGAATTCTTTAAGACCACATTCACCCAAAGTAATTTCCCTCATAAGATGAAAATGGAAAATGAAAATGATTTGTTAAGTATTTAGCATGGTGAATGAATAGTGAATGAGTATGTCGCCTATTTTAATTTGTTGGTTCCTTTATCACATGAGTTGGCACGAGAGGAATTATTGAAAGTTCATTTCTTAAATTTGTAAAGGGATTTTTCCCGGAATTTTTCAATGGAGTGTCTTCATCTGACCTAGAATCGTTGGAGGATGTGGTCAATAAGGCTATGAGGATGGAATTGATTTCTAGGGTCCATCCCAACAAGGGTGGTGACCCTTTTTGTTTCGGTATTGGTGAAAGTTCTCTATCTTCTGAGGAGCTATAATAGGATGACTTATGAGACACTACATAATAATTGACCTGGACCAAAAAGACATATTATATATTTGTTGGTAAAATTGAGTAATTCCAACAAATATTAAGTCTCGTTGGTATAATTTTTAGGTATTGATGTTTTTTTACCATAAATTTTATCTGTTGGTATTAACCACTCAATATTAACAAATATTTAACCAATAGTTAAATCTGTTGTTTTATCATATTAATACCAATAATTTTTTACCAACAAATAAATCTATTATTATTAATCATTATTACTAACAAATATTCTACCATTAGAAAAATATGTTGCTATAAATCATCCAATAATGATAAATCTTTTACTAATTATTATTATTATATGTATATATATAACTTATTTACTAATAACAAGTATTTTTTCAATAAAAAACAAACACATGTTTATACATTGAATTATAATATTTCTGATTTACTAATGTTTCACGAAGTAAATATATATGGTATAAAATCATTGATAAATGATTCAAAAATAATATCAACTCCAAATTTACAATTTTTTTTTAAAAAAACAATGGACATATGAATGTAATTATTTATTAAATTTATTAATTTAATCCTAATGAAAAATCATGCGCCCCAATTTGATTCTCTGAAACCATAAAATGATCACACGGGGGAGAAAATGGTGGAAGACTAACATTGGTGTCAGCCTTCACCGGTCGCCACCCACTCGTCCCCCCTAGCCATGATGAAAGCGTCTTTGAAGGGTAAATATAAAGATTAAAGGACCAGCATTACCTCCATGATTTCCATCAACGACAGTGACATGAATCTCCAGAATTCCATGGAAAATCCCAGAACCTTCGCATCAAGAATGTCCAGGTCATGGTCAAAGGGGTGTGTTCTCTATCTATTGGAATGTTGTAGATCACTAGTAAAAGATATGAATTTCAATTATAATAAGATTCCATCAAAGAGTTTTGGGTTCTTGGTTGACGCTTGTTCACTGATTCTCAAAGGAAACCAGAATGTGCAGGGTTTGGAATAATTTCATAATTCATTTGTTGTTTGTTCCGTCCGAGTTTGAAGTTGGATGCGATGGGTTCAGTTGAAGTTTTTTTTGGTTTCATTTGAAAGTTCAGATTAGGAGTAGGAGTTTGGGTTGTTTGTTCTTTTTGAATCGGGGATGATTTTCTGTGGATAAGGTGATGTTGCAGATCTAATTTATCGAAGATGAATATGGGTATGGGAGAGCATCTGATCCGATTCAAATAGAGCTCGAGCCTTGAGCTTCTACAGCTAGGGGAGTTCACACTATTTCCAAGGAGCTCACTTACTTCTGAGTTAGGAGGCCACAAGATATTTGGAATTAGGGGTTTCTCCCATGGAGGTTCAGGTTATGAAATTATTGTTGGTTTTTTGGATTCAGTTGTCGAGAATGTAGATTCGAGCTTCAGTGGGGCTCACATTCTTGTTTTATATTGCAGGTCACAACCATCTATCTCAGTTTAGAGTTCAATAATCTAGAGATTTTTATTGTTCATTTGTTCATTACAGTGCTAGTATTTCATGTTCGTGTACTCCAATAAATAGAAGTTTAGATTGAGGATCTGGTTTTGGAGTCTTGTGTGAAGCTTCCTTGGTTCAGTGAAAGCTGACTACACTGACTGAGGTGAAGATTTGAGATTTTATTCACTGTGTTCAAGATTGAATGGTTGTATTGTAGCCTGAAGTCTGGTGGCCTGAATCTGATGATATTTGGGAAGGCTAGTGATGTTTTTAATTCCAAATATTCATGATGTTGAATTGGGTTGTTTGTTTAACAGGTGAACCGGCCTTGGTATGCTGAACCAAATTTTAATTGAAATGGGTTGTTGAGTTGGAGTTAATTGGAAGTATGTATAGTTGGATAATTTGTTTTGAGGATGAATCAGCCTTGGTCTAATGGTAAATCCATGTCAGACAACGTTTATCAGTGCATTACAGTTGCAATACCAGGTTTCGGATGATTAAGCCTAATTGGACTATGTTTTGATGGTGCAGGACAACTGAGACATTGATGTTGCATTGCCTTTGGTGGCAATTACAGACATGTCGGATGATGTCTATTGGTGCAGACCAGGAAAGATTTTTTTTCACTACCTCCTATTGCAAAGGTTATTGACAGTGAATCCATGTTAGATGTCATTTGCCTATGCAGGACATCCAGGACTTTGATGCTACACCTTTGGCTGCAATTGTAGGTTGCTGATGTTGAAGACATATCAAACAATCTTTATTAGTGCAGGCCAGTAGCATTGACACAGCTCGGGTCCTCCTGGTGAAGTCCCTAGGTGGATTGAATTCCAATCTTTCATGCTGGTGAAGGTGAACCTACAGGTGGTAGTGTTGCTTCCGACTCATTATTGGGCCAGCCTCAAGTGGTAGTGGCTTAGATGGTCTCACTGGAGGTAGGTGAAAACTCCCTCATCAGTCCTCCATATGTAAAAATGTGGCCTTTGGTCCCCACCCAAAAAATGATGAGGAAGGTGCTCTATTCACTTTCACTTAAACATAGCCCTACCTCTTTCATTATATTCCTTTTGTGGCATGGCCGTTCCTACAGTAATTTTACTTGCATTCACATTTTTTTATGAAGCTTCCAAAAGTGGAGGCCAAACTAGTTGGTGAACGTTTTTTATTCTTGTTTTAGCCCCAATTCAATGATTTTTACAAATAGTTTATAATTCATAAGTTCTGTAAAGTTGAAGGGTACATCACCACTTGTGTATTGGTCTGATGAATAGTACAATGTGATACTCATAGCCCTTTCCATATACATAATGAAGAGGTTTAGAATATGACAGATGTTTGTTCTATCCTTGAGTTTTTACTAACTCTTCATCATTGCTATTTGCAGGTGTCTCTCCTATAGGTTAGGAGTGCTTCATCCTATATAGGTGTCTCTCCTCATGGCTCAAATTGTAAAGGTAACTTGATCATATGATATCATTTCTATTTAGTTTTGGTTTCCATGATTACTATGATTACCTATTTATTTCTCTATTATGTTGTTGTAGTGCTTATTTATTTTGGGTTTCTTTGATTGTGTCTCTGTTAGGTTAACACATGGTGAGGAATGTGGGTTAAACCCACTATGATATAACATGAGTCATATCTCCTATGACTGTAATAGGAAATGGGCACCAGAATAGTGGATCGTATTTGTATGTTCTGTATGTTTTGTTTCATTTCAATTTTTTTCGGGTGTTGTGGTTTTTTTCATGTTCATTCATTTTATTTTGATTCTGTTATAATTGTTTGTGCTTGTTAATTTTTCATCTTTGTAGTAGAGTGTTGGTGCTTATGACATTTTCATATATTAGAGGGTTTCTGTGTGTTGGTTTCTACTTGTGTGATTTTCGATCTCAAATTTTTTTATTGAGAGATGAAAGTTGCAAGTATGCTTCTTCACCTGTAAGTATACTCCCCCGTGAACATCTATTATTTCTCACACTTTTCCTCCTTAAACATCTTTTATTCTTTCAAATCAATTGAAGAAAATTTCCTATGAATATTGGAGATCTGCAGCAATGATTATTTTTAGTTTTCAAAATTAAAGTATATACTAGCTTCTTCTTTACCCCTAATTTTTGATAGAAAATGTTAAATGATAAATACAAATGAATAAAATTGAAGCCATGGGAGAGCATTAATATCAAAATTAAATTGGAAGTTTTTTATACATTGGAAGATCATGAAAAAAATACAATATTCTAGAACTATATTAATCATTGGAGGAGGACTTCCTGATGTCAAACTTTCTGGTGAATTTGTTGTTGAATTCATTAGACCGAAATCTTAGTTGATATCAAGGAATGTTGAAGTTAAATGAGACCACTATACTAATTTAGATATTGTTTCAGATGGTGGTAAAACATATTCAACTTCACCCATAGAAGCAATCCCTTTAATAGTATACCCTAGACTCTACCAATTAAAAAGGTCTAATATTTGTTAGGGTTTCACCTTAAAGAAATTTGACACGTTCAAGTTATTCATGGATTTTTGTTTTTATCCTTAATAGAATACATTGTCAAATTATGGTTATAAATCTGGGAAGGTAGATGGATCTACAAATAAAATAGTTTTTTTGTCAAATTAAAATGAGAAAACCAATTGATCCTCTTTTATTGATTAAAAAATTGGTTGGTTTATTATCAATATATTTCCAAACTGATTATAATTTTTAATTAGTTTTAAACTCATTTATTTATTTTAAAATTGGTTTATTATCAAACTTTCTTCTTGATGTGATCAAAATTAGGTGTGTCTATAGAATCCCACATTTTTAATACATAACTTTTCATTACATTTTACTTATAGAGGATCTTTAAAGTCTAGTGTCTTGGAAATCAGGAACATAATACATGAAAACAACATAAAAAATTCTTCTTAAACACTTGAAAGGATAATTCATTGTTTATCCTAAGTTCATTACAACATCTCATAACCTGGGAGCATACATCAAAGGAAAGGGTGATCAGAAGGCCTAGTAAGGGAAACAAGAGAAACATTTTACATGTGAACTTGAGATACATCAATAAAGTCATGATAAATAACTTTAAGGCATGAGAAAGAGATCATGGGGAATATCATAATAAAAATAACATGTTTCATAACTTGAATATGTGGCTACAACATTTTACTTAGACAATCATTTACGTATCACCAAGGTCCATCCCCAAGGTGTCATAATAAAATTACCAAGTTTATTCACCAAGGTATCGTTAAAATGGTCATCTTTAGAGATTAAGTCATTACCCAATGCATTGGAGCGCTATCAGGGAGTGCCATTAATTTTTCTTTATTATCATGTGAGACACATATATAATCATCAAAAATTTCATAAATAACCCATATAGAATAAAAGAAATGAGTTTCATTTCATAATCATAATGTTTTAAAAACTGCTTTAAAGACAAGATCTTTATGTCACTTTAAACCCACGGAAAAGGAAAGCGGGTTTCAGGTATGTAAATCACATAATTAAAATAGAACATTTTGATATATATTTGAATACCCCTGTAGAAGAAATATCTTTGATTATTCACTTAATAAAGTAAAATAATTTGAGAAAAAGAGAGAGACGTTTTGAGACAAAAATTCTACAGCATAACAGTTGTGTTGCAGGGTTTTAGAAAACATTGAAAAGAGACGGGACATAGGTCACCCACTAATAAATGATCCATAAAATAGTAGAGGTACAAAATATAAAGGATATAAGAACATGTTAATGAAATTTTAATATAATACCATATGAAATGAAAAACATGAAAGAGAGACAAAAATAAGATTTCTCTTATGAAAATTCGGCAGCCTAACGACGTCACTTAAAACTTCAAAAAAAATGAATTGATGAGATTAAATAGTGTATCTCATCATGTGAACATAAAAGGATAGTATGATGAATATATAGATAATACCCCAACATGGGAAAAAAGAACTTGAAAGAGTTGACATGAAAATAGAACTTTGAAAATGGGAAGAGTGAAAGAATCCCTTACAAAAATTCGGCAGCCTAACGACGCCACTTAAAAATTCGTAAAATGAAATGATGAGAGAAATAAGGAGTCTCTAATCATATTAAAATGAAAAGGAAAGTAATATGAATATAAAATAACACCCCCAACATAAGAAAATGGGGCTTAAAAATGACATAAACGAGAGTACTTGAAAAGAAAGTGAGAGGTATGATCCCTTACCTTAAAACATAACTCTTAAAACTCAAAGGTCGGGACCTTGAGGGCTTGGGGGAACCTTGGGAGGAATTATTGGGAGGTAATGGGACCAGAGATTCGTTTAGGGAGAGTTGGGAGTGAAATTAATGAGGGAGATGCATGGTATTTATAAGATAAGTGAGGGGACAAAGCATTAATTGCCAAGGGACACCTCATCAGTGGTATTGGCAAAACCATGGGATTGCCCATGGTATTGACCACTTGGGACCCCTCATACCTTATATTACTATTCATAAGTCTACCTGAATTATTTCATAATTATTACATCCTTAATGATGTCATTAAACACCCGAAATTCAAAAACTGTATTTTCACTATTCACTGAAAATTCAACTTTCTCAGAAAAATCCCAAAAATTCACCTTAACCAAATAACGATTCTATGATCTCAAAAATTAACTCCATTTTATGAAAATAATTTTATAAATATTTTTAATTTACTTTTTCAATAAAGCACTATTCACATAAAATTCAATTGTTTTAGAAAAATCCCAAAAATTCACCTTAACCAAATATCGGTGCTCTGATTTCAAAAATGAACTCCATTTTATGAAAAAAAATTCTAAATATTTTTAATTTAATTTTTAAATAAAAAATACCATTCACCCGAAAAAAACTAATACTTAACCAATAATTTTTGAAATAGTTATTTACCTATTTTATTGAATCACATTACTTAATCAAGGTGCCTAGATTATATTAATACTTTCTTAAGTGAGGTTATTTAATCCATTTGATCACATTACTAATCATAAGATTAAAATCACTATTCATAATTTACTATTAATAAAAAATTAAGTTGATCTTATTAGAATCTAAATTTCTTATTGAACGTAACTGTAGAAGACCATTTTTTGAAAATCATTACACATTATTAATTATTCAAGGTTTACATAAATATTTTTAAAATATCCTTTTTCTAAAACTCATCAATAATATGCATACTATATTTATCTGGACATTTGAAAAATCAGAAACTTCACCCTAAGAAGAAATAAAAAAATTTATTTAAATCAAAGGATTACACAAGGCAGTTATGGTCTTGTTACATAGTCCCTTATAACACCAGCATAGGACCTAAGAGTAAGGTGTGCTAGGGTGATAGAATCTTGGGGCGGCTCGGCCAACATTTCCCGAGTAGTGATTACTATCAGCTTAAACTTCTCTCAAAGGGGATTCTGTTCCATCTTCACACGATGAAGTTCGGCTTGGGTTTGGTCCAGAGCAAAGCCCAAAGGTGCTACCTCCTTCCTGAGTTCCATCAGATGGGATTTGATCGGCCCGAGACTACTGGATGGGGCCATCGAATCTTCTTTCTATATTAATTAAGCAAGATCACTTGTATTTATAGACAAAAATCACAACATTTAGTTTCTAATGGTCATATAATAGTTAAAACCCAATAGTCTTATTTCAATTATACCCATTTTATTAAATTAAATAGTTTTGTTGAGTATAAAATAAAATAACACACAAATTTAGGAAAAAAAATTTATTCAAACTTTCGGGTTGTTACAATCTTCCTCCCTTAAGAAATTGCGTCCTCACAATTTTAAAATTGGGCTTGGAAATTTCATTGAAAGTCCCACATCGAAAAAAGAGTCAATAAAACTATTTCTTTAAAAGAAAGAAAGGTAAGTACAAAGGTCACCCGAGTTAACCCATACTAGGATTCCATGTAGGAAAACATGGATATGGAAGAGAAAACAAAGGGTCATGTTCTGATGGAGAGTGATAGAAAACATGATTAGGAGAAAATTAACCACAAGAAGATCATAAACTTAAGATGAGTTAAACGGTCTTTGATTACCCAGTAGGAAATGTAAACCAACAACGTTTTTGTTTTACATTCCTTATCATAATTTTGAGGAATTCATTTACTACATAGAATAAATACATAAGGAAATATATTTACCTTCAAGTATAGTTTCATCCCTTAGTATGTTTCCACCAAGACTAATCTTTTCTCCAAAAAATGAGCATTCAAAAAGACTTGGTCTCATCAAAATCACAAGAATCATCTTCTAAACAATCACATAATCCACAAAAGAATAACTATATTTTTCCCTTGTCTTTAGTCATCAACTAAAACTAAAATGTTTAGTACGAGATCATATAATCCCCAAAAAGGATAATCCTTTATAAAAAGAAATATGACTATTAGTCTCCAAAATTCAACAAAAGTACCCAAAGTTTCAGAAAGACCATTCAATACACAACCATCCTTAAAATTATTTATAATAATCCAAACTAATATTGGAACCCAAAACTTAGAAGGATTTAATCACATAGTCTTCCCCAATAAATCTTAACATTTATCTTCAAATAACATCAACTACTATTAAAGTCTCATACAAAAGTGTAATTAACCTATTCACATATTCTCTATGCTAGGTTCATCATTTTCCAAAAATAACCCAAATCACCATATGTCCACAATAAATACATAAATTCATAAAAAAATTCAACCATTCCTCCTCAATTTAAATCCTGTAGTATTTTATTTCCCTTAGGCAAATAGTACTCAGAAAGAGAAAACATCATCCAAAATAGCCTTTATCATTTAATCACCAAATCATTTTCCTATATAAAGGATATCCATTTTATAAAACATAAGTTTCCAAAATCAACTTATTCTTGATCCATAAAAATAGAAGTTACATTAGTCAGTCCGAAGGGCATAACAACAAACTCATAATGCCCATATCTTGATTAGAATGCAGTTTTTCGAATATCATCATTCTTCAACCTCAATTGATGATAACCAGAACGAAGATCAATCTTAAAGAAGAATTGAGACCCACAAAGTTGGTCAAATAAGTCATAAATTCTTGGAAGAGATTATTTTTTCTTCACTGTGATCCCATTCAGTTCTCTATAATCAATGCATAGCTGCATCGATCCATCCTTCTTCTTCACAAAGAGAACCGGTGCTCCCAAAGGAGACACACTTGGTCGGATAAACCCATTCTCAAAAAGATCATTGAGTTGTTTCTTTAATTCCTCTAGCTCCAAATTTTCCATCCTATAGGGGGTCTTTGACATCGGATGAGATCTAGGTATGAGTTCAATGGAGAACTCTACCTCTCTTTCTGGGGGAGGTCTGGGTAACTTTTCAGGAGCTTGCGATTAACCAAACATATCTCCCGGGAGTGTCGTAACCAAGAGAGAAGCAAGGACCGTTGTTGTGTACCAGTTCCCGTACAAGTCTAGCTCAAAGCGGTGCTTTCAGGTTTTACCCCTATGTACATCTGTTCTAGAGCCACCTCTACCTACTTGTATCCAGACAGGGATGTATTTGATTGATAAACCACTTACTCAATACTCACCAAAATACCTGGAAGATTTCCTATATTTAAACTTTTCTATAGGGTTCTTCCTAAAGTTTTCATATCCTAATTTCCATAAATAACTAAACTATCCTTTGATACCAACTATAGCATCCCACCTTTTTAATACATAACTTTTCATTACATTTTACATACAGAGGATATTTAAAGTCTAGTGTCTTGTAAATCAGGAACATAATACATGAAAAGAACATAAAACATTCTTCTTAAACACTTGAAAGGCTTCTTAATTGTTCATATTAAGTTCATTAAAACATCTCATAACTTGGGAGCATACATCAAAGGAAATGGTGAGCGGAAGGACCAGTAAGGGAAACAAGAGAAACATTTTACATGTGAACTTGAGATACATCAATAAAGTCATGATAAATAACTTTAAAGCATGAGAAAGAGATCATGAGGCATATCATAATAAAAATAACATGTTTCATAACTTGAATATGTGGCTACAACATTTAACATAGGCAATCATTTACGTATTACCAAGGTCCATCCCCAAGGTGTCATACAAAAATTACCAAGGTTATTCACCAAGGTATCGTTAAAATGGTCATCTCTAGAGATTAAGTCTTTACCCAATGCATTGGTGCACTATCAGGGCAAACCATTAATTTGTATTTATTATCATGTGAGACACATATATCCTCATCAAAAATTTCATAAATAACCCATATATCATAAAAGAAATGAGTTTCATTTCATAATCATAACGTTTTAAAAACTGCTTTAAGGACATGATTTTTATGTCACTTTAAACCCACGGAAAAGGAAAGAGGGTTTCATGTATGTAAATCCCAAAATTAAAATAGAACATTTTGATATATATGTGAATACCCCTTTAGAAGAATTATATTTGAGTATTCACTTAATAAAGTAAAAGAATTTGATAAAAATATAGAGACATTTTGAGACGAAAATTCTGCAGCATAACGGCTATGTTGCAGGGTTTTAGAAAACATTGAAAAGAGAGGGGACATGGGTCACCCACTCATCAATGATCCATATAATAGTAGAGAAAATAAATATAAATTATATAAGAACATGGTAATGAAATTTTAAGGGCATACCAAATGAAATTAAAAACATGAAAAGGAGACAAAAATAAGATTTCTCTTATGAAAATTCGGCAGACTAACAGCATCACTTAAAACTTCAAAAGAAAATGAATTGATGAGATTAAATAGGGTTTATCATCATGTGAACATAAAAGGACAGTATTATGAATATAGAGATCATACCCCAACATCAGAAAAAGTATCTTGAAATACTTGACATGAAAATAGAATTTTGAAAATGGGAAGAGTGAACGGATCCCTTACAAAAATTCTGCAGCCTAACGGCGCCACTTAAACATTCATAAAATGAAATGATGAGAGAAAGGGGAGGTCTCTCATAATATGAACATGAAAAGTAAATTAATATTAATATAAAATAACACCCCAACATAAGAACATGGGTATTAAAAGAAATGACATAAATGAGAGTACTTGAAAAGGAAGTGAGAGGTTGGATCCCTTACCTTAAAACATAACTCTTAAAACTCGAAGGTTAGGACCTTGAGGGATTGGGGGCACCTTGAGATGACTCTTTGGTAGGTAATGAGACCAGAGATTCATTTAGGGAGAGTTTTAAGTGAAATGAATGAGTGAAAGGCATGATATTTATAGGATAAGTGAGGGGATAAAGCATTAATTGCAAAGGGACACCTCATCGGTGGTATTGTCAAAACCATGGGCTTGCCCATGGTATTAGACACCTGGGAACCCTCATACCTTATCTTACTATTCATATGTCTACCATAATTATTTCATAATTATTACATCCATAATGATGCCATTAAACACCCGAAACTCAAAAACTGTATTTTCACTATTCACCGAAAATTCACCTTTCTCAGAAAAATCCAAAAAATTCACCTTAACCAAATATAGATACTCTTATTTCAAAAATGAACTCCATTTTATGAAAATAATTTTCTAAATATTTTTCATTTAATTTTTAAATAAAAACACTATTCACATAAAATTCAACTGTTTCAGAAAAATCCCAAAAATTCACCTTAACCAAATATTGATTCTCTGATTTCAAAAATGAACTCCATTTTATGAAAATAATTTTCTAAATACTTTTAATTTAATTTTTAAATAAAAAACACTATTCACCCAAAAAAACTAATATTTAACCAATAATTTTTGAAATAGTTATTTACCTATTTTATTGAATTACATTACTTAATCAAGGTGCCTAGATTATATTAATACTTTCTTAAATGAAGTTACTTAATCCATTTGATCACATTACTAATCATAATCATAAAATCACTATTCATAATTTACTATTCATCAAAAATTAATTTGATCTTATTAGACTTTAAATTTCTTACTGAACGTAACTATAGAAGACCATTTTTTTTTAAATCATTACACATTATTAATTATTCAAGGTTTACATAAATATTTTTAAAATATCCTTTTTCTAAAATTCATCAATAATATGCATACTATATTTATCTGGACATTTGAAAATTCAAAAACTTCAAAGTAATAAGGCATCACAATTTTGATTTAAATCAAAGGATTACACAAGGAAGTTACAGTCTCGTTACATAGCCCCTTATAACACCAACATAAGACCTAAGAGTAAGGTGTGCTAGGGTGATAGAATCTTGGGGCGGCTCGACCATCATTGCCCAAGTAGTGATTTCTATCAGCTTGAACTTCTCGCGAAGGTGATTCCATTCTAGCTTCACACGATGAATTTAAGATTGGGTTTGGTCTAGATCAAAGCCCAAAGGTGCTACCTCCTTCCCGAGTTCTGTCAGATGGGCTTCGATCGGCCCGAGACTATTGGATGGGGTTGTAATGGCCTGGACCTCTCCAGTCCATTACTTTGTGAAAATGTGGTGTTGGAGGTGTTCCGGGAGGTCAAGGTGACTTATCCCCAACACTTTTCCAAATTTCCTGTTCTGTGAACAGTGTTTCCAGTTTTATGAATAGTATCGGTAGGTGAACAATGTTTCTATTGGTGAGGTTCAGTGAACAGTGTTTCTATTAGTGAGGTCTATCAGTAGACTTGTACAGTATTTCCGGTTTTATGAACAGTATCAGTAGGTGAACAGTGTTTCTATCGGTGAGGTTCAGTGAACAGTGTTTCTATCGGTGAGGTTTATCGGTAGACTTGTACAATGTATCCAGTTTTATGAACAGTATCATTAGGTGAACAGTTTTTCTATCAGTGAGGTTCAGTGAACAGTGTTTCTATCGGTGAGGTCTATCAGTAGACTTGTACAGTGTTTCCAGTTTTATGAACAATATCGTTAGGTGAACAGTGTTTCTATCAGTGAGGTTCAGTGAACAGTGTTTCTATCGGTGAGGTATATCGGTAGACTTGTACAGTGTTTCTAGCTTTATGAATAGTATCGGTAGGTGAATAATGTTTCTATCAGTGAGGTTCAGTGAACAGTGTTTCAATCAGTGAGGTCTATTGGTGAGGTCTATCAGTAGACTTGTACAGTGTTTCCAGTTTTATGAATAGTATCGATAGGTGAACAGTGTTTTTATCAGTGAGGTTCAGTGAACAGTGTTTCTATCAGTGAGGTCTATCAATGAGGTCTATTGGTAGACTTGTACAGTGTTTCTAGATTGGTAGACTTGTACAGTGTTTCCAGTTTTCTTTCCTTTGCCAAATTTTGAGTATGTGAACAGTGTTTCCAGCTTCCTACAGTTTCTCCCCTTTGACGTTTCCTTTGATTTAAAATACATTTAAAGCCTTATTTTAAGGACTTTAAGGCCGATTCAAATGCCATAAATCCTATATTAATTATCCCCATAGCTCGGGATGTTTTTACTTGGTGAAACCACGTGGGATAATGTGATCCTCTTTTGATGGAGAATTAAGCATATCTTAAACTGTCACCCCATTAAATCTTCAAAAGGGACAAGACATCATCCTTCCTTGTTCTTCCTCTTTGTTCTTAGCTATGAGATGCTCGTAGGAGTTTCACAATCAAACCCTAATCCTCCAATTGGTTTTTCTCTATTTTGGATGCAACCGAGCTGTGTCGGTCAATCTTCCATATAAGGTATGTTTTATTGTCGTTCCTTTGTGGATCATCTTCTCATGTTTCTCCCTTCCATATTATACCATTCAATCTCCAAGATTATAATGGGTTTTTCATGGGTTTTGGTTGGTGTTGTCGTACCGTGGAATCCTCCGGTGGATGCAGTTGTCGTGAGAGGAGGATTGTGACCCGTTTTGTGGATAAAGAACGTCAAGAATTGTTAAGGAAGGGGATTCAGTGCTTCTCTTTTCTTTTACGTGCAACTGTATCGTTAGAATATTTTATCCCAGTGGATCACAATGGAATTAAAAAAATAAATATTTGAACTGGATAAATAAATTGATATCTATCGTATGTTATTGACTCTTCTTTTTCTTGATAGTGTGATATCTATGATTGCTTTGTTTAACTGTTTGTTCTTGATGGAAATCGGTAAGGAACATAAACCGGGATTAATTAATAACTTTTGGCTAAAGATAAAGAGGCATGAAAAAGAATCTGGTTCTTATTATAATTTGATGTTAATCAAATTAGTGTAGTAAGCATGATTGTTTATTTGTGATAGCTTACTGATTAGGTTTACCGAATTTAGAACCTACGTTTAATAAATCTGTTAATTCATGATGGATTAAAGAACCACTTGTTTGATAATTTCTAAAAGGGTTCTGAGTTACCCTCTTGATTGTTAAAGGGACAAGATCCCCTTTTATGTGATTGTTGTTTTCCTTCTACTTGTACTGTGATGTGAACATGGATGGATGTTGTGATATGTGAAGGTATGGAGACTTTTGGTGGAGGTAGAAGATGACGCCTAGAGTGGCGAGATGCATCAGTTTATGCATGTGGGTGTTAGGGAGGACACCAGGGATGATGGAATGGATGGATGTGATTGATGTATGTTTGTTGATTCTATGGTTGATTATCTGCTTTACTTTTCCCCACTACTCAAGGAAGTTGGTCTTGCTTACCCGTCTTCTGAAAGAGGCTAATACACGCGGGGTATGCCACATGATTTCCGTGTTTAGCCTCTCAAGGGAGAATGGGTATACGCTCTTGCTATAGGCGGCAAAGACTCGACGGGTAGTACATCTACTCACCATGCTGATCCCTTTGTGTTTAGTAGCATAGAATACTTTTCTAGAATTCCTGGGAATATGGGAAAGTAATTTTGTAATGAATAATTTAATAAATGGTGTTAACTCATGGGGTTGGAGTTGCTGGAACATAATGACCAAGTTGTAATTTGGATGGTACAGTGGATATTGGGTGTGATGCTAATGAAGTTTAATGTCAAATTGTTCATGGTTAATTAATGTTTAAAGAATTAATTAACGTACAGTGGAACTGATAAAAAGGGAATGAAGTAATCTAATAAAGCTCTTCAAATGGTTGTGTTCTTATAGGATACCTAGTCTTAGAAGTATCCGCCCGGAGTCTGAGAGATGTTAGATGTAGTTGTGTCTAAGACTAGGTAAATCCCATAGTGTGGTTGTGAGATATAATATATTCTGTAATTTTTATGTTTCTATATGCTACTCTTCCCTGTCAGTAAGGGAAACTGACACCCTAGGGATTCTAAGCCCTGGGGGGTATTTTCCCCAACATTCTGGTGGGAGAACGAATGGTTGACTACCCCCTTTGGTCTCGCTCTCTTCTCTTGGTAAATACCGGTGCCAACAGGCACAACGGTTAGTTTCCCCATATATGTGTGTAGAGGGCTGTAATGGCTTGTGGTTATTTCACACACATATATTCTGGATATAGTATCCTATGGACTACTATAGGTGTAACGTGTATATGTTGTGATGGCTTGAGGATCCCTACTCGGTGTATGGGTTGTAATGGCTTGAGGTATAATACCCAATGTATGATACACATTATGCGGGATGTGTTGGCTCCCAGAACATACCTAGTTACTTTTGGTTGTGAGGATGGTGTGCTGCTTCGCCCAGGTGTCTGTGGGAAAGCCTTTGTGGTGCATGAGGTGCAGATTATGGTGCTTTACCCAGGTGTCTGCGAGCAAGCCTTTTTGGAGAGAGATGCTTAGGACGTGCAACGTTGGGGAAAAACGGAAAACCAGTGGGGAAGTAGTAGCGGGGTACCCTTTATATTCTTTACTATATGGTACATTCTTGTATGCATTACTTGGTGAGAGTGGCCATAGTGAGGTTAGGAACTTAGTATACCTATTTAGGTGACGAGTTAGTTTCACTTGTTGTTCGATGTGCTTTAGTATGCTTTCTTTAAATTTGAACGAGAGGCTTCAGGGAGGATCCTACTGAGTATACTGTTATACTCACCCTATCTATATATAAACTATTTTTCAGGTAACTTGGAGCAGGTTGGAGATCAATCTGGTTTTTACTAGCTTGGGGTTGCAGGAGCTATTCAGGCTTGTGGTTGTTTCTGTTTTATTTCCTTTTGGGTACTTGTAGTTTTTTTCCCTTCCAGTTGTAGTACTTTTTCATGACATTTCATATGTATACACGGGTTTCTTTTATATTCCAGTTCTGATTCAGAGTTGAATGGTGTCTATCTTATCTCTCTCTTCCGCATGTGTTCTCATAGAGGGTAATGCCTCCCATTTGTGTTTTTACTATACCCTTAGTGCTATTCGCCAAGCTGGGGCCTACTGGAGGTGGGACTCGGGGGTCATTATCTCCCTTTTCACATTTTTGGCCCAGGAGGGGTACAATTTTTGGGGAGGGGGTCGTGACAGGGGCCATCAAATCTTCTTTTTATATTAATTAAGCAAGATCACTTGTATTTATAGACAATAATCACAACATTTAGTTTCCAATGGTCATATTGACCAATGGTCATATAACAGTCGAAACCCAATAGTCTTATTTTAATTATACTCATTTTATTAAATTAAATAGTTTTTTTGAGTATAAAATAAAATAACACACAAAGTTAGGAAACAAAATTTATTCAAACTTTCAGGTTGTTATAGTGTCCATGGGTTGTGCCAGGTTAGGGATGTTTCGCGACCTGACCTGACTAAAAAAGGTCAGGTCGGGTCACATGCTTTGTGAGAAGCTGACCCAAACCAACCCAAACTGTTGGGGCCGGGTTACCTGACGCATAGCTAAATGACCCAACCCAACCCAACCCTCTATGGTTGGATGACATGCTATGGTGGGACACATAGTATACATATCATCAGGTGCAAGTTCTTGTAATCAGATGAGACTTACTATCATAAAGTTCGCACTTGGTAATCTTCAAGATAAGAGATTATGAGAACAGACCCGCCAGTAGGAATTCTGCATGTTTTGGTGTCATTGGATATTTCTATCTATGAGCATGTGTAATGGTATTTAGACTTTAATACTATCATTAATATGTGTCACGACTCGCACACTTTGATTTACAGACGAAAACTGTCACGACATATGTTGGCGGTAGTTGGGTACATTGGATACATCATTAATGACATGTTATTAATTGATAAGTTGAGAAAGTATTTGTCCCTTCCATTTATGGAAGTTTATTTCTCGATAATTTGATTGAAATAGAACCGTCGCCCAAAATTCCATGATCATGTTGTAATGAAGAGTTTATTTCAGGTAGTCGAAAAATGACATATCAAGCATATAGGTTATTGACACTATCATGAAACCTACTTGATGAGATATTTCAACAAAGAGATTATATTACATAGTCAACGTTCATATTTGGATGTCGTCGTTGCGACTTTAAGTTCTTTCTCTTGGGTTCCTTGACCTTTTGCTAGACAGTAAGCTTGGATTTTAGGCAAGCCCACCTAATGCCAATGAGAAATAATAATAGAGGGTCACATACTAAGTGTTTCTAGTAGTCTCAATTAAATTTTATTTGAGTTTAATTAATGGAATAAATATTATTCTCAATACAGAGGAATAATTTTATTCAATTTAAAATAATCACATAAATTAAATAAATGTTTATTCATCAGATTCTGAATAAAATATATTTATTTATTTTATTGAACATTTAATAAATATTTATTTAATATTTTGTGAATAAAATATTTATTTAAGAGAATAAAATATTTATTAGGATGTTCAATAAATTCAAGATGATTTCGAACAGACCAAAACTGTGTACGGTGATAAATTAATTATTTACAAGTCGGTAAATATTGTTTATCCAGTTGGTGCAAGAAATAATAATAATATTGTTATCATTATGTGGCACGAGATTTCATTTATGGTTACGTTTTTCACAAGTTGACACGCCCCAAATAATGATGTTGTTATTATTATTAAGTGTCATGAGTTTTCTCTAATGGTTATAATTGTATTTTATATTCGTTACACAAATAAATATTGTAACTGAAACCCCAACTCGATTAACAGACGAGTACATCTATTATGCCAGTCGTGGGCGATGTGAGAGAAATTTCGATCCAGGAATAGAGAATTGTTGAGTCAAATATTTTCTCTCTCAACTCCTCTTCTCTCTCCTTTCCAAGAATGAGAGAAGTTCTTCATGATCGAAGAACGAACGATCAAGAATGAATAACACAAGACATTTGCTTCACCGCACTAGCACTCGGAGAATGAGTAACATTGATCAGAGACGATTGGAGTATGTGTGGATCACTGTTAGAGGGATTCTACTTTGGATCTTTATGAGTGAAATGAAGACAATCCTAAGGGGTCATTCCGGATGATCAATGATCACTAAAGAAGAAAGTACCAAAGACCTAGTTATTTAATTTCTTCAGAAATTAATAAATTAATTATAAACATGATGTGCCAGATCCTATTTTCTTAGATTCGGTGTTTTTATTCTCTTTGTCTCAATCTTTGATTTAAATCCATGGATACTAACATTCATCATCGTATTGATCTTGAATTAGTCATTGATAACGACAAAATAAATGTTGGGAAGACATTCATGCAGTGAAGGATTGTCACAAAAATTACTGAATCAAATAGGGAAAATTATTAATCAATTGTAAATATGCATTCATGGAAATTATCAGGCTATATAGCCTACTTGGAAAGACATTCATGTGGTGAAGGATCATCATGTATCTTCTCTTTTGATTACTCCAATAGGGAAAGGCTTTCTCAGAGGGAGGATGATCAAACCTCGACAGTGAAACTTTGATCTTGAATTGTGGTGGATGATGACATATCTTAAAAAAACACAATAGAAGAAAGAATAAGTCAGTATTTTTTTCAAACAAAGGTTTTATAATTGATAGATGTAAAATGATAAAAATCATAATATTTTTAATGGTACCTGATTCAATCAATTCCACTTCTTCTATTTTCTTTTGAATTTCAATTGGTTTAAAGTTTTTAAACCAATTTTGTGAGAAAATTAATGCCTCAACCGTGTTAGGATTCAAACAACTACGAAACGGATCAAGGACTCATCCTCCTGTACTAAAAGTGGACTCTAAAGAGAATTCAGTTAAAGAAATTTCTAGAATATCTCTGGCAATGTATGAGAAAACATAATGCTTGCATTTCCTTTCCACTAACTTAAAATATTAAATTCATTGAAATCATCCTCAAAATCATCGATCTCTAAATTTTTTTTATATTTTATTCCTTTGTTGTGTCAATTGACTTTTTATTTTCTTTGATATATGTTAATATTTCTATTTCCCATCATCCTCACTATCGGTACTAGCAAACATGAATATACGACTCTTGATGAGAACTTGACTCACATTTATTAACAACAGAAATGAGATATTTTCATTTGTAAAACTCATAAAGATTATTTAGAATCTCTGTTAATTTATTGATCAACTCATTCTTGTCTTCATCAGCAAACATCATTTCAAAACTATCCCAAGGATATTCTAATTTATATTGGGGATCAAGAACAATCACCACAATTAAGAGAGAATTAAAATTGAAACGAATACGCCAATACCTCAATACTTGTCCCACATGACCTTCATTGTAATAATCGTTGCACCCACAGTAATATCATGGCTCTTCATCTATTTCTTGATTTTTCTATATATCACAAAGAGTATGAAAGAAAGTGTGACATGTCCCATTCATTGAACCAGAAAACACAACAATGTTATCATAAAATATTTTAAAAAACTTAACAAATACACGAGCACACTCCCAATCATATGGTGTAGAAGCCCCACCTTCACAGACAAGAGCACTCCTAAAAATTGTATCCTTCTCAAGGGGAATAAACACTTTCTCATAATTCTATGTAACATCCAACATAAAATAACAAGAATTTCACCTAGTAGGCATGTTACGGAATCGTCAGGAGATACAATGATAGAAACTAGAAAATGAATGAAATAAAGCAATAAGGACACAACTATTTACGTGGTTCAGAAATAATCCCAACGTCCACAGGAGAGGCAGAATTTCACTATTCGAGAGCACAAAATTATAGTGGTTTTTTTCAGTAGTAACCCTATCCTGAAAATGGTCTATAAAATGAAGAAGACGATCATTGTTCCGAAAAGGTAAGTATGTGTCGCTATAGTGAACGACAGATGACTTTGTCAAAAGCGCTACAGTGGCTGTCGGTTGGAAGTCAAAAGCGCTACAGTGAAGTTGACTCCGAAGTCCGCACTGCTACATTGCCTACCGGTGTCAGTAGGTCAGCTCTGCTACAGTAGTCAGAGATGCTATAGTAGTCAGACATGTTTACTAGGAATTTTTAACTCCTCAACGATTCTCTTGAAAAGATCCAATCTTGAAGGGGGGAATTCTCACAAATTTGTAGAAAACTCTAATTCTAGCAATTGATGTTGATATTTCCTTTAACCCATCACTAACAATAAGGTTTAAAATATGTGCACAACATCTCATATGCATATACTCTCCATTAATAATAAACTCATTCCAATCATTAACCCTCACCAAATAAATGATCGTCGTATTATTAGAACTAGCATTGTCCACAGTAACTGTATTAATCCTTTCAATACCCCATTGTTTCAATGTATGTTCTAGTACTTGTCCAATTGTTTCCCCTTTATGATCCACAACAAGACAAAACAAGATTATTTTTGTATTTAAGATCCAATTATCATCAATAAAATACACAGTCACACACATATAATTCAAATTCTGAATTGAAATCCATGTGTATGTGGTAAGATATACTATGTGAGAGAACATATCAAACATAGAATTCAATTTTTTTTCTCACCCAAATATAACTGCATGCAATCCCTAGCAACTGTTTATCTAAATGAAACTTGAAATTGAGGTTGAACTTCAATAAATTCTCTAAAACCTTGATTCTCAACATATTTAAATGATAACTAATCAATGATTATCATTTTAGAAATAGTTATTCTGCACTCTTCTTGGTTAAAATGAGGTACTAAAATTTTAAGTGTCCCATCATCCTCATCTTTACACTTCTTTCTAAGACTATCCGTGGTTTGATTTTTGTCAAGATTTTTGTCAGTATTTTTGTTGCACCATGTCCAATTCCTATTCAAATTACTAGTTTTAGTTGGCCAAATGTGCATACATAATCTTTTCCACAATAATTACAAACAACCCTTCCATGTTTCTTATGAAAATGATTCCAAGCTGGAGAGATTCTAGAACTAGTTTGAGCTTTATGAATTGTTATCTTTTAGGAGACCTCTGACCCTTGGTTTCTTCAACTGGTATGCAACTACTCCCCCCTCTAATTTCTGTAATTGAGTGTGTAGTTGGAGTATAACCCATCTGAATTTGGGTTATTGCGCCAACTGAAGGATTAAAACCACTTATTTTATCACATTCAATGAATCGCTAGCCGCTGTCAGCAAAATACTTCCACCTCTAACCTACTGGAAAGACTGTATCTGTTGTGGCACACCCCTGGCAGAAGAAGAAATGGGTTTGATTGATGGTGGTGTTTTCATCATGAGAAACACAACATAACAGGGAAAGATAATAATAAAGAACTTGATAAAAAAATTAACTACTTACCAGTTAATACCACGCTAGACCGCACGCGCAGTAAAATAGGCAAGAGGAGGAGGTGAGGCAAGCCATGAGGGCTTTCACCTAAATCCTGATTGCTTGTGAGGTAAGGTGTATGTCGAGGGTGGAGGTGAGCGAGGAGGGATTTTCTGGGAGGGTTCAGAGGTGGGAAAGTAGGCAAGAGGAGAGGAGGATTGAAGAAGAGTTTTTCACGATGGAATGAGAGGAGAGAACAAAAGGTGAGGTGTTGGGATGCTCGAGGAAGGGGGAGGAATGAGGATAGGGAGGGGTAGGATTTTTTTGCCTGTCTATCATGAGGGGAGGGAGTACGGTTTCTTCACCATGCAAGGGAAGGTCGGGGTCAGAGGAGAGGAGCAGATGAGGCAAGAAAACGAGGGACCGAGGGAATGAATGACCGAGTCAGGATTCCGCCGCAAGGTTTTTTTTGGCATACAACCATCAGGTCATGGGTCGGGTTGGGTATAAATGTCACCAACTCGAGACCCTACCCAACGCGTGCACGAGTCGACCTGAAAAAAACCCAACTCGAGTTTTTTTCTGTGCAACCCAACCCAACCCATTCGGGTCAGGTCGAACCTGTCGGGTCTGGACACCCCTAATCAAAATTATGATCATCTATTGTGATTCTGAAAATCGTGTATTAGCTTCTTTATTTAATTCTATGATAGTAGGGCCAAAATCTTATTTGGTATAGGACACTGATTAGTGAAACATACTTGGAAATAACCCTTTGCTTGCAAAACAGTTAAATAGATGCATGTTTGATGTGAATATTCAATTCTCTTATCCAATGTGCTATTTTATTTTATAGTCATATACTCCTACTATTTTATTTTATATCTATCTATTTCTTGCTCCTAGTGTGAGATTATGGATGAACTACTTCCATCCACAAGTGTAAGAAAGGGGACCTACTTACTTGAGTGGGGATGATCATTTTCTTATAGCCACCTGCGTCCAAAATTGGTGATGACCTACTTCATTTTACTAATGTAAACGTACTATATTCATTTTACTAATGTAAGCCTACTATAGGTGATTGCTTCCATTATGTCCATGTCATGACTGAGTGGGTGAACTGCAAGGGTGGACTCTAACACCAATGTGAACTGCAACAGTGATAGTTGATGTGTGAGAGAAATAGATTGAAAATGAAGTTTGATGGGGTTTCATATAAAGTATCTTGGAGTTTGAACGTGTTGAAACATGTTTGTAACATGTTTCCCAGAGATTCATGTCATTTCTTGGAGTTTGAACATGTTTTCAAATTAAGTTTGAACATTTTTTTAAATAAAAACTTAGTTTTTTGGAGTTTCATATAATCTAATTTTATAATTATTATATAATAAATATTATAAATATATTATATAAAATTTTATTAATAAATATAGTGTAAAATTTTAGCAATGAATATTCGAATATCCACATAATATTTTATTTGAAATATAATTTATAAATAAATATGAATTGTTGATATTCCTTATAAATATTAATAATAACATTATCAATAGATAAATATGTCGTATGAATTTGTTGCTAAAAATTTTGACCAAAATTTAAATTTTATGTTATTATTATAATTTAAACACAACTATTTTTTCTGTCATAATAACATTTAACGACTTAGTTTTTACCAATAATTTAGTGACATGAATATATTTGTTCATAAAATGTTTTACCAACATAAAATGTAATTTTAACAATAGATATGCCACTGTTGGGAAAAGTTAAATATTTTGTAGTTAGAATCCCCTTGTTCTATTATTATTCCTACAATGAAGAAATGACCCCTTATAGGCTTTAAGTGTAGTCAGTTTGGTCATTCTAGGCCCTCTTGTTTGAGAGTTCCAAAGTCTCGTCGTCATTATGCTTGGTTGGGACATCTTTGGAAATTATGTGGTTTAGGGATTTAGTGAATGAATGAGACCATGCCTCACCCTAGATCTTAATGGAAACCTAGCAGAGCATGTTTGAGTTACCCTCTTTCCCCCTTTTATTGTCCCTTTGTTTCAGCTAACCTGTTTCTTAGATGTCATCTTTGAATTGTTCGATGCCTTATGATTTTTTAGAGAAACTCATATTTGAATATGTTTGTTTTTTGGATCTATCATTGGACGGGTGTCCCATTTCGACCTCTTTAGTTGTAGGGAGTGGGAAATTCTTTATGTGATTCCTTTATACAGTTTAGTTTACTTTGATCCTCCCTGTTAGTGGAACCCTTGTATAACGAGGAAACTTACCAAGAGTCATGACCTTTAATTATTTCTTTGGAATTATTGGACATCGTTCATGGTTTTGGAGAGGTATTTCAATGTGTCGGTCCACTTGGTTCCGAGTAGTTTGGGAATTGTATCTTTCGATATTCATTTTCTTTGTGATTGGATCCCTATTCTATCTATGAAGTGCAGATCATGTCTTTTATTAAATCTTTAGTGAATTTTTGGGGGTACAAAGTGATATGATGGGGAGAATTGTCAGACCCCAATCTATTTTTGGTATTTTTGCATCTAATGATTGAATTATTTGAGTTAATGATTTTTTTGGTGAATTTTTTCAATTTTCAAGGGTTTTAAAAGCGGAAAGCTTACACATGATTTGGTAAACTATGAGGACAAACTCTGCAACAATTTCCTAGAAATTTAGTGCTTCTCGCACGATTTATGCATTGTTAGGTGAACCATGTGCCTTCTAAGAGAAATGGTGCGAGGTACTTTTATGAAGGGATCTCTTTTGCATAGATGGAACATGGTTAGGGGAAATCGTGCGACTAAATCATGTGATTTCACCCAGGTATTTCTTGTTCACAAGGTTGATGCATGGTTTGAGAAACTACACGACCAAATCATGCAGCTTTTCCAAATTTTTAATTTTAGTAAATTTCTAGATTTACCTCATCAAATTAAAACCCCTTTGGGGTTATTTTCTCCTCACTCATTTGACCCAACTTCAGAGGGAAGATCCAGGTGACTCCCTCCTCTCTCCTTCAAGTATCCAAGTTTTTCAACATTGGATTCTTCAGGTTAGATCCACTTCTCTCTCTTCTACCTTCTATTTCTCTTAATTTCTTCTTCTTTCACTTCTTTCTCTTCATAGGGACATGTTGGGAAAACCCTAGGTGATGGTTTGTTCTAAATCCTTATGGTCTTTGATGGCTAGGGTGTACAAATTGTTCCTTCAGATTTCTTCTTTGCTTTTTCAAAGAATTTGTGTCATCTTCTCTTGACCTAGGTAGGTGTTTCCATGGGATTCCCTTTTCTCGACAAGCTATTTGATGCTTGTGTTTTAAAATTCTATTTCCTTTATGAATTAGTCTTGTTTTATTATCCTTGGTAGATAATTTTTTTTGTCAAAGTTATAATTTCATGGCTTGATGTAAAGAAGGGGATTTTCATGGATTTATATCTTTGTACTTTTGAAACTAAAAGCCATGTATATTATGTGTTCAATAAAATGCATATGAGACTTCTTCAAAAGGATTGTTGATTTGTATAGTGTTTTAAGGCCTTAAATGGACTATTACAAGATGTTTTATGAGATCTAAGGGATTATTTGGCGATCACTTCATTCTTTTTGTAGTTTGATGTTTTTTTGATATGTTATTATGTTTCATGTATATGATATGAGTTTATGGTATCTTCTTAGTTTCTTAGTGATATTTTTTTTATTTTCCTATATTATGATACATTGGATTTTGTGGTTTTAAAGTGAGGTTTCCCCTTGTTTTTCAAATTGAACTTGGTTTCTAAAATGATTTTCAAAGAAAGGATTTATGTATAGAATTATCGACTTAAAGCCCATTTTTTCACTTTGTATGAAAGGTTTTTCATTTAAACATACACCCTTAATTTAAGCCGCATTAAATCTTGAGTTATATGAGATTTTGGATCTTATGAAATGAATATGATTATTGTTGATGTGTATTTGAACTGAAATAGGGGGATTTTATGAAAAGTGTGTATGGAGGAAGGATGAGGTGATGTGTTTGTGATTCCTTAATATGCGTTGGGCTTTTGATATATGATTGACGTGTTATGAAATGTTACCTGACCCCCAGTCACTAGCATCATGAGAACCCAAGGTATCTAGGTGGGAAGTTGAGATATAGTTTATACGCTAGTCTCGATGAGACTTTAACTAGGATCATCTAGTATATGAAATGTTCTGGCTATGAGGAGTGTTCCCGGTGAGTCTGGGTTAGACCAAGTCAGGGAGGTTATAAGTTAGGAACTTCATTGATAATCTGACAGATGGTTTCACCAGAGTATGTATCAGATCTTATCTCTAGAGAAATAAGAGTTTCTCATGATTATGTATACTTTACTTTGACTTCCTTACTACTACACTAGATTATGTTTCTGCTTATTTTATTTTATCATTCTTATTAGAGATATTATTGAGTAAATTGTTGAAACATTGAATCCTTTATATCTTTTGTTTTGGAAATCACATTATACTTGTTAGTGAGTTTGATCCAACATTTAATAATGTTTCGAGGTTGTGTTTGTGTTGAAAAATGAAAATTCAATGATCAAAATTTCACACTAAGATTAATTTCATCAGATGTAAAGGCAATGTAGAAGTGCGGGATTAACTTCATAAAAATATGAAAAGATACATTGAGTTCATCTAATGTTGGAAAAAGAAACTTCTGGTGCAGTTACAATTGACCTTGAAGAATGCAAAATCTGATCGTTGAAGGTTTGTCTATAAAAGGACCACTGCTTCAAGTATTAAAAGAATAAGAGTAATTGAAATTTCAGAAAAATATGCTAAGTCATTTTGAATCTTGCAACATATTGTTTCCAAGTGTACTGATAGTTTTAGTTTTTCTTTTTAAGGGTTTCTCTTAGAACATCCATTTGTGAGGTTCTCATTGTAAATGATCTAAGTTCTCGTGTTGTAATTGTCGTGTTTCGATTAGTGTGATCGAGAGATTTTGGGGATAGAAAGACAGTGGTTTGTTTGATTGTTGTGATTGAGGGTTTCAGGGGATAAGAATACATAACAACCTCTTGACGAGTTTAAGTCAAGGGTTTCTGGGGATAGGAAAACAAGTACCTTAGATCGGGTTTAAATTTCCTACATACACTTTGGATAAAAGTGGAGAATTATAATATCCTTCAAAGGAGTATTTGGATTGCAATACAGTTCTTCATGTTTTGTTAATTTCTATTGCTCCTAATGTTTTTATTTTTAATTTTTTTTGTCTTTTGTGAAAGTTCTGATAAACTAAATTTTCTTTATGATTAATATGTTTATTTGAATTTCAATTGCATTTATATTGATTTTATCGATTTCTGAATTTCCACTACATTAACATTTACTCTAACAAATTGTGATTTAATTAGAAGATCATATCATCTGGCAGTTTTACACCTTGATGTGGATGGATATTATAAGAAATGTTTTAGACGACAATTCACCCTACTCTTGTAGTTTACTTGTCATTGCTTATCAGGGGCAACAATTGGTATCAAATATTATCTTTGTGTTTGTGACAGAGCCTGCTCTTATCTTTGTTTTTTCATTGGATTATCAAAATTTCATATATTAGTTTGTGGTGGAGAAAATATTTTTTTATAGAGGGAATATCTATTGGATATGTCGACAATGTGAATCTGAATCTTCCTCCAATCTTGGATGGAAATGATTATAAGTACTGGCATCATCGTTTGAAGACTTTTATCATTAATACTGGAATAGAGAATTATCAGATGATGACTGAAAATTATAAGATTCTGGAAAAGGAAATTTCTAAATTTTTTAGAGATGTGAAGCTTGAGTTTCTGGATAACTATAAAGTGTTAAACACATTGTTATATTTTATGATGAGATATATCTATAGTCATATATCTTCTTTGGAATCCGCTAATGGTATTTGGAATAAGTTAGAGGTTATTCATTTTGGAAGTTCCAAAGTTCTTTAAACCAGAAGAGTTATGTTGTGTGCGGACTATAAAGAATTTTATTTTCATCTTGGAGTTTATGTTTCTCAGATGCATCATCTTTATGGCTATCATGAACTGTCCATGGTCACTTTGTGAGTATGAGCTATTGGAAGATAAACTGGTGGAAAAATTGGTAGATATACTTTCAAAGGAGTGGGAGTCTAAATATACTATTATTGATGATACAAAACATTTGAATAAGCTAAGTCTTAATGATTTGATTGGAAATATCATACAATATGAGAGTGGGTTAAAAAGAGGTGTTGAGAAGGATAAGAGGAAGAATGGAGTATCGTTTTCATCTACTTATACTAATGTTACATCTGGAGTTATGAATCATAGAGCTAATATTAAGGAGAAATCTAAATATTTTTTGAATACTAACAATGTTAAATATAGTGAAGGTGAATTTAATCATTTATCAAGAAGGTTGAATAATATTATCAAAAATAATAACTTTCAATACGATTATCAAAAAAATAGAAGGGGTAAACATGAGAACAAAGAATCATTTTGTTATATCTTACGAATGTGAGAAGACTGGTGACATGTACCCATCTTCAGGTGTTACAAAAACAAATATCTCCAAATTTAAAATGTAGTACGGTGGGTTAGCTAGGTTGTATCCAAAGAGGAGTGCTTAACAATAGTGTTTGTCACTTGAAATAAGAGAAACATGTAGAGATTGTTTTTAAAATTGTTTGATTTTAAAGACAAGAAAGTAACTAAACAAAGAAAAAAAATTAAGAAAAATAGTAAGAACAAATTAACAAAACAATCGATTGATTATTATAATATGGGAAATGTGATCAGGTCAGGGTCCGTTCTCCAATTTCAATTCTATCATAGTTCCATTTTTTCCAATTCTCTTCTTCTAAGTCGATAAAAGAGACATTCCTCAATCGATTCTTCTCACTCTCTTGTTAAAATGGTAATTATGAGACTAAAACTCACTAAAATATCATATTGGTCTACTCTCCTTCCAATGTGTAATATATTTTTAGAGAATACACTCAATTGGATTAGGCAATTCTCAATCGGGACTTGTTTATCCCAAACAATCAAGAAGGTTCACTACTCCTCACACATGTACTGAAGATCACCGGGTACTTCACCACTAAGCCCTGATCTATTCCATAATATATAAACTAGAACCAAGTGTAGAGAGATATTGATCAATGACCACAATAATAAATACAATAGAATCTAAAATCAAATACTATTATATACGATAATAAAAACTGTTATAAGAAATTGAAACTGATTTCACAGAAGAGAAAAGAGGATCATAAACCAATAAGTATAAGAACTAAAGAATTATAAAATATAATACCTACCCTCCCCAATAACTAAAAAGATCTATCCCACCATGTTAAGGGTATCTAAGTAGAATGGGGAAGAATAATACATTACAAAACTAAGAAGAATGAAAGAGAGAAAACAAAGAACATAAAATTTTCTCTCTTAGAATTTGTCCTCTAGATGTTTTCTTCTGTTCTGCCCAACAGAAGGATGAAAATTGCCATGATCTCTTCTTAAAAGATGTTTGAAATTGAGTTTCTATTAACCCTCAAAATTTCAAAGATTTTGGACCTGTGTAAAGGAAGATATGTCCTAATTAATGAGTTTAACTTCTTCCATCCGCCAAACACTATTTCACCCACTTCACTTTGAATCGCTCAAAAGATGCCTTAATGCGATCCATAATTTATGAAATTTAATGTGATCCATCCATTTGAAGTACTATGTTGAAAAAAACTGGAATCGTGTCATTTAAATGTTGGTATAATATGATATGCCATATTTAATAAGTTTGGGTCCATTCTGATGGTCAGAAATATTTCTCCACTTGATTGATTTTTTGGGCCATTGTGTGTCAAATTGGATCTGGGTCCATAATACAAAGATGAAGGACACCAGAAAGAAAAGCCTAATAAATTAATCACTTGAATTATATCATAATTTTAAAAGTTATGCCCGAAAAATAGAAGCTCTAGAAAACTGTCAATTTTGCATAATTAAGTAATTTTCACAATTAAGCCCAAAATTCACCAAAAACACTAAAATGATACAAATCTACTAAAATTGACTAATTGGGGGGGATTAAATCCTTGAAACACATATAAAAAATAATGAAAATATTAACTATATAAACTGGTCATATAATATTTTATTTCCCAAAGTTAAATATGAAGGAAAGAAAGTCAAGAATAACTTCTAAAAATAGAGGGAAGAAGAATCTAAAGTACTTGGATACTTGGAGTGCGAGTGGAGGAGGCACAACCTCTGATAGGTCATCATAAGAAAGTGGAAATGATAGTAAAAATATTGTGGGTTTCTACATGAATATTCCAAAAGATTAGAAATGCCTTATGGTGAAGGTAATCGTTGAATCTCTTACTAATTTAACATTGGATTCTAAATTTTCTTTTACTACTAATGATTATTATTCATCTTCATCAGATGATGAAAGGTTAATTTTATTGAAAAATGAGAAAGGTGATTCTTTGAATGATGAGTAATATTTTTCCTACATATGAAGAAATGGTGAGATATGTAACCCTCATAGAAAAAGAGAGTAAAAAGATGAAAAAAAATATCTTCTTGCTAAACTGAAAGTATAATTTCAAAACATACTACTCAAATTTCTAAATTTCAATAAAATTAATGTCTAAATATAGTTCATGTACAACTTCTAATGATCAGAATTTAGCTGTCAAACTTAAACCTTGAATTGGTTTAAAGTAACTTTTATCTAACTTCACTTCTAGTAAAGGATCTTTTGAAAAAATTCCTAAACAAATAAAACCTTCTAGAACTTCTAATGGAATTGGTTATACTTCTGATAAATTTCATTTTTAGTAAAATTACTTTGTACCTAAAAGTGCACCCTTTTGTAAAAAATGAAAAATGAGAGGCCATTTGATGAAGTTATATTCTTTAGATTATATTCAATATTTTGGAATTCATAAAGCTTTTATTTCCAGAGAATCAACAGTTGTTCAGTATAAAAGATTTGGATGTATGTGAGTTCCTAAAATTCTATTTGCTAATATTTCAGAATCCAAAGAGGTTTGGATACCAAAAACTTAGTCTTCATGTTTTCAGAAAAAGAGTTTGAGTACCAACAGCCGGAACAAGTGGTACATGGACAATGGTTTTTATCAACACATGACAAGAGACAAGTCCAATTTAGGGAACTTGAAAAAGTTAAGTGGTGGATGTGTTACTTTTGGAGGAAACTCATAGGGTGCAATCACCAGAATCAGTGATGTTTCTTTCCTTGTAAAAACATTAATTTCTAATGATTTTATGTCGTTGTACTTAAGAACAACCTTATTATCATAAACTGACTATGCATTGAGGGATACCTTGTGAACTTTGAGAATATGGTTCAATTTTCTTTATGTTATCATTTATTGAAGCTTATCTTAAGATTACTATTTTTTCAAAAGGAGGGAAAGGTTTTTCATGTTCATGTTTTCTTGTTAATTGTAGAATGCATTGAATAAGGGGGCATTTTTTTTACATTTATCAGATAGTATATCCAGGAAATTAAAGAGAAGTTGTAATTCTTGAAAATTGAAATTAACAGGAAGTTTCTTTGTTTACATTTATGCCCTGTTTAAAATCTTTTATCTTGTTTTAAGGGGAGGATTCTTTTAAAAAATTAATTCTTTGATCTATTTCATCTCAAATAGAGGGAATTAGAAAATCAAAGGGGGATAGATTTAATCCTTGTCTTTATATATAATTCTTTTTGAAAGGGGATAGATTCATTTTTTAGCTTTGCATTTGATTCTTTTTTAAAATCACAAAGGGGGAGAAAGTTAGGAAATGTTGTTAAATTTTCTTTTCATATTGTTAATTTTTTTCCCTTGCATATCTCGAGGGTAAAGTTAAGAAATGTTAAGAAGGTTACTCTATAATTCATTGAGATTCTTGTAGAAAAATGAATTTATGAAAGATAGAAAACATGAAGTATTGGTTTTATATTCCTGTCAAACATCTACATTTGCTTGTGTATCTTGTGCTTTCCAAAAAAGGGGAGATTATTGAGGAAATTATTTAGACAATGAATCTTTTACATCTTTTGTTTTGGAAATCACTGTATATTTTTTAGTGAGTTTGATCTAATTTTAGAGGTTTTTTTGAAGTCTTTTTGGGTTGTAGAATGAAAATATGATGAACTGAATTTCACGTTAAGATTAATTTCACCAGATGTAAAAGCATTATAGGGGTGCAGGATTAACTTCATTGGAAGATGAGAAGAGATGTCGAGTTCATTGAAAAATGACAAAATTACTTCTGATGCAGTTACAAATGGCCTCGAAGAATGAAAAATCTCACTATTTAAGGTTTTTTTGTAAAAGAACCATTTCTTAAGGACCATAAAAAAATAGTAATCAGAATTTTAGAAGGATTTGTTAAGTCGTTTTGAAGCTTGGAACATCTTGTTTCTAATTGAGCTTCTCATAGTTGTAATTTTTCTTTCTTAGGGATTTTCTTAGAGCATCCATTTTTGATGTTCTCATTGTAAATTCTCTAAGTTCTCTTATTGTAATTTTCATGTTTTTGATTAGTGTGATCAAGGATTTATAAGGATAGGAAGTCGGAGGTTTGTCTGATCATTGTGATCAAGGGATTATAGAGATAGGAAGATAGAGAAACCTTCTAATGGGTCTAAGTTGAGGGATTCTGGGGATAATAATACATGTACCTATTAGGATCCAATTCCTTTGGCCTAGACTTTCTAGGCACAACACATAATCCCTTATGTGTTTCCATCCTAAAATCAATTGGTTATAGGAGGGGTAGCCCATCCAAGTATATATTCCAACCACTATTCCTTGTGGAAAACAATGTGAGACTAGGGGTTCACATCCAATAATCCCACCTCAAACCAAAGACCACACATACAGGCCTCCCCTTCAATGATAATCCACCAAAACCAAACATCATGCACTATCATCTTCATATCATGAGAACTCACCACATCACCAATGCTATCGTGAAGACTTTCAACACAAGGCACCATCGATTCACATGCTTCAATCGATCTGCCATTATCATTGTCAAACTAGTTTGTGGATCTTTCGTTGTAATAGTGGGTTCCCTAGACCCAACTATATAGTACTTTTAAATTATAATTTCATATATACAGTGTGACATGCATGATGTACATTTACCATTATAGTGTAGGCGTTTCTGTATCCACTATTTAATGGTAATGTCCATAGATTGTCTGTTGTGTTAGAAGGTTATAGCAGATCCCATACTATAATGATAACCTCGAAATATGATGACATTAATCTTAAATATATGTCCTATGGTCTAGATACATCATACTGATCAGACACAATTGATGTCTGACTATCATGTGCTATGTGCTCATAAGTATTAAGACTTCTTCTCATGAAGTTCGCACTTAGTGATCTCTGGTAGGTGAGATCATGATGACATATCCACCAATATGGACACCACATGTTTTGAGTGTCATTGGATGTTCCTATCTATGAACATGTCTATTGGTCTCCTAACATGAGATCATTATCAATGTGTGTCATTTAATCACGTACTTTGGTGTAAGGTAAAAACCATGATAATGAAATTGCGGCGAGATAACTTGTGTTGGGTGTGTTATTGGTGGTATGATATTGGTTGAATAGTCAAGAGGGAATTTGTCTCTTTCGAGTTGAGGAAGTAATATCTTTGGATTGTTTGATCAGGATGGTAGTACCTTCATAAATCTATGGACAAGGTAGTTGGAGGTAATTTTGTTCAGCTAGATCAATAAAATAGCAAGAAAGGAGGATGACACAAGTGTGCATCTTACTTTATGAGATATTAAAAGAAAAAAAGATTATATGAAACAGCCTATGTTCGTAAGTTAGTTGTCGTTGTTATGACTATTCCTTATCTCTTTAGGGGCCTTGATGAGCTGTTAGACTCCATTCTTGATCTGTGAATACTATTCACTGCTATCGTGATAAGAGTCTAGAGGGTCACACACAATAGCGTATTTAAAAATCCACCATATTCCGATGAATAGGTATATAGGACATGGTGGACCCCACCACTGGGGTCTGGAATTTGTTCGAGGTTGTACGATCGCCAATGAATAAATAAATTCACATTATTCGAGTTTAGAATAATTATCAATGAATTTATTTATTAAATTTATTTACAAGTATTAAAGTAAATACATGGAAAACATATGAACAAATATTATTTTAATATTCAAGGTTCATTTAATATTTGGGAGATTGAAAAGTTGAGTTAATGAGTCTGTTTTATCACGTAATATATTTTTTATATCACAAGAAAGTGATAAAAATATAAATTATTTTTATGATTCAATACAGTAGTCATAATATATTGTTTATAGTTTATATAGTGAGTAATAAATAAATTGGGGGTCAGTGTAGCACCCAGAGTTTCATGGTTATATTTGACCTTATTGATGTTAAGGGAAGATATATAAGGTTTTTTATGCCAATCATGGTTATATTTGACCTTATTTATGTTAGGGGAAGAGATCTAAGGTAGGTTTTGGGAGTTTCAACCCGGTTTTGTTGAATATTTTTGCACCATTCTTCATTTTCATCATAATTACCAAGGTAAGTGGCTTTACTATTGACTCCTATTATTAGAAATGGAAGGATTGATTTCAAATTGATTGTTTTTTTAAATTGATTGTGAAATGGTTGATGGAAACCCTATTGGGTGACAGTTTATGGAATTGTGAAAATTGGGTGTTTTTGTTAAAGGGAATTGACAACATGATTTTAAAATGATGATTTTAAAATGGTTTTGGGGTTTTGATGCTTGGAAAAATGTTTTCAATAAAAGGATGGTTTTATTAAAATGGTTTAGAAAAGATGGTTTTGGCATTTGGTTGGCTTAAATGGTTAAGTGTGAGTCGAATTAGATGGATAATGGTCGTGAAGTACCACCATCAAAGGGATGAGTTATGGATTTGAAGTTCCACCATCAATGATAACACCAAACTTGTGTGGTTGAGAGTGTATGTGTGTGGTTATGTGAAATTGAATGGGTTATTCCAACATGGAAACTGAGAAAGGATAAATGACTTGTTTGGGTGATTTCTTTGGAAATTGGTTTATTTGAGAAAACTATTTTTGTATGGAATTGTTTTGATTTGTTATAAATTTTTGAACTTTTTAAAATGAGTTTTATATAAATTGTTTTATATAAATGTGTTAACTTGTTCTATCCTAGTGGTGTGAGTAGAGAAGTCATTTGGGGGAAACCTGTTGAGTTTCATTACTCACCCCCTGCTTTGGCACATTGTGCTTTTGCAGATGTTGTTTATGAGGACATAGGTAAAGTTAATGCAACCCATTTTTTAGTGGCACTTCGTGATATTTGGGTTGATCATGGAGTTGGAGTATGGAGAATGTTGGGAGTTGTGGAGTTATGTCTTAGAGTCATTGAGTTTTGTTGGTTTTTCTTCCACTGTGGTACTTGGTTATAGTTTGGTTTTAATATCAATGGTATTCCTTTGAGTTTTTATTCATTGGTATCTTGAATCCTATAGTGGTTATTTTGTTATGACATGTTTGGTTGGGTTGTTTTATTTTCAAAGGGTTAACCGTCCCCCACCTGTTAATAAAGCCCTTGACATTTATTGCCACCCTTTAGCGTCTTGGGGATGTCGCTTAAGGTCAAGTAGCAATTCTGGCTCAACTCAAGCCAATGAGGATGGGTTGAATGTTACAGTCGGGGAGCCTTTTTTGGGTAATTGTATAACTCACTATATATAGGAAGAGAGAGGCTCTCACGTGACAACTATTCACTCCAAGTTCTTTAGATAAGTTCCCTCCTTTGTCGCTTTCTTGAGAGTGACACTCTTGATTCAAGTGATCAGATCAGGCTCATCTCCTTACATCAAATGAACGTCGATGCAGATATCGTCTGATCTCTGTGCTAGCACCCAAAATTCGACGATCAAAGCTCCCATAGATTTTTGAAGCAAGTTTGGACGATCTAGAGGAATTTGACTTCAGATTCTTTAAGCATCAATCACCGATAATGAGCAGATGATGAACGTTTGACTTCAGATCAAACCATATATTTTTTTATTTAATTTTTGTGCTTAAACTTTTTCATGCATGATCCTCTTGCTTAAACTGGGGTAGTGATTCGCCGGCGATGACGTAGTTACGTAGATCGCAGGTGAAATATTTTAAATCTCTGACCTACCGAATTTTGTGGCACGCCCCAATACATTCAATTGGCATTAGAGTGACGCGTGAGGATTTTAAGACAAAAAAACTAAAATTGCATTAAATTTTAAAGAGGGTGTCGCTCTGGTACCAAGTTCAATATGAGATCGAGTGGCCAAGTTGTGGTCTTCCAAAGTTTTAAATAAAAATTAGAATTATTATTTTTGGGTATTATTTTCGAAGAACGTATATATTCTTTATATTAATTCTACCCAAAACCATCGACAAAATATTTTCCCGTGAAGTCGAACACCGGCCGGACCATTGTTCACCGAAATAGTAATTTCTGACCATGTTATTTACTACATGGGCAGAAATAATATTTATTATAATAATAATTTTATTTTTCTAACTTAAGGTGGTAGGTTTTATAAAATTTAATGATTAAAAAAATTGAACACTGGCGATGGGTTTGTGGAGAATTCCACAAATGAGAAAAAATAAAATAATAAAAGAACCATTAGGCGGCTAAGACTTACAACAAAGAGGGCGTGCTAGTCTGCGTATTTTATTTAAAAAAATGTGTCAGTTTGATAATGAAACCAAACAAAAGGAGGACTATTTGGGAGACAGGTGTGGATCAACACCATCTCAATTACCCGTATCAAATGGTGGGTTAATTAAGGGCCTACGATTGTGACGCGTGGCCACCCAACATCAGACAATTTATCATTTACGAAGATTTCTAAAACACCCTCATTCCAAGTAGTGCCCCACACACATTCCACAACAACCCCAATCCATTTTCTCCCATGCATTCATTTTTTTCCCAATAAAAATCTTTGATCTAATATATTTTGCTCAAATGCTATCAAAATTTTAATTTGTCAGCACCAATGCTATCGTTACATCAATAAGAATAATTCTAGATCCATATATGATATGTGTGTGTGTGTGTATTTTGAATTCTAAAACATTCATTTTCATGTGAGAATTTGCACCGTAAATTTACCATATATATTTTTTAAATTCTTACTCGTTATTGGTTTATACAAACAAAATACATTAAAAAAATTATATATAGATAATTTTTTTATAAAATTAATGAGTATAAATGTTTATATATATATTTATTAAACTATATACATACATATATATATTTTTATAATTACATACATATATATATTACTATAAGTACAAGAAATTCTACGCATGTACATGCATCACACTTACATACATATATCACAATAACATATGTATAAATACATAAAAATATATATGATTGCACATAAAACATAAATTTTTTGCATAAAATTTAGAATGTATTTTTTTTGTATACATTTTGAGTAGTAATTAATTTTTTTATACAAACATATAAATAAATATATCTAAAAAACATTGATCACATACAGATACATATATATAAATAAATGAATATGTATGTGTGTGTGTGTGTGTCTATAATTTATTATTACATAATTACACACATACATATAAAAATTATTGAACACAAACACACACACACACTCAAAAATCAATGTATGTTTGCATACATACATATATGTATGTATTAAATATATTCCTACATACATACGTCAAAATTAATATATATATATATATATATATATAATATAAACACATAAGTACATTTATAATTGCAAATTAATATACTCATATACATGCATATATATTTAAATACATATATTTAAATATGAGCACATACACATGCGTACAATCATGCATACATATAAATATCTGCATATACATACATGCATATATATATATATATATATATATATATTAATGTAATTATTTACAAATAAATTTAAGTATATGCATGTTCTTATATACATGCATGCAGATACACACACACACACACATATATATAAATGTATACAAACACATATATAAAAACATACATACATATAAATATAAGTACCCATATGCATGCATGCATGCATGCAGGTGCCATATCTCAGTGGAGATTTCTCTAACAAATCTCTCATTGGAGATTTTCTTATGAATCTTTTATATTACATTAATATATATAAATGCATTCATATATGTACATACTTGTTTTTATATATAAATATGATTCTATGTATGTATGTATGTATGTATATATGTATAATAATATTTAGATGTATATATGTACATGTATTAAAATATACTGACAAATATTTATAGTTGTATATGCATGTATATATACATATGTATGCATGCATGCATGTACTTGTATCTGTAAATAATTACATTAATTATATTTTCATATAATTGCAATAATATATATTTATGTACTTGTATTAATATAAATTTATATATGTATTTATGTATGTACTTATACTCAATGAAATGTATTTAACTATGTATGTATATAGCTATATTAGTATGTATGTATAGATGTATGTATGAGTTTATATATAAATATATTAGTATGTATGTATGTATGTATGTATGCGTATATATATGTCTATTGGTTTTTATATATGTGCATGATCAATAATGTTTATAGGTATATACAAATATAAGTATTTACAATAATATTTTAATACATGCACCTACCCGCATCTAAATATTATTATATGTACATATATACACAGATATAAACATGTATACATATAAATATTTTAGTATCATTATTTAGAATTATACAACTATATTAATATGTGAAAATATAAATATTTAGAAGTGTATTTTAAAGTGTATTTGTACAAACATGCACAAATCTATATTAATATATATAAGTATATGCATAATCTTATATACATTCATACACGCGTGCGCACACACACACACATATATAAGTGCATGCAAACACATGAATAGAAACATACATACATATAAATATAAGTACCCACATGAATACAAATATATTAATGCGATTACTTAAAATTTTAATATATAAATATAAGAATGTGCAAATCTCCTAGTAGAGATTTCTCGGTGCAGATTGGCATTAGGAATATCCCAGTGTGGATTTCCCAGTGCACATGGGCATTGTGAATCTTCCATGGGAGATTTCCCAGTGCCTATTTGTAGTTTTAATCTCTCATGAAAGATTTCACATACATAAAAACATAGATACATATAAATACAAGTACCCACATGCATGCAAATATATTAATGCAATTATTTAAAATTTAATATTTAAATATAAGAATGACCAAATCTCCCAGTGGAGATTTCCCATTGTAGATTGGCACTGGGAATCTCCCAGTGGAGATTTTCCAATGTAGATGGGCACTGTGAATCTACCATGGGAGATTTCCTGGTACATATTTGTAGTCACTACTAAAGATACTGCTTTTATCAGCACTAGAAAATGATTTTAACAGCGTTAGAAAAGCGTTGTTAATCTCAACGAAGATAAAGGATGGTCCCCTTTAAAAGCGCTGATAAAGACCCCCCCTTTATCAGAGTTGTTTTAGTGAAGTTAAATGACGTTTTTATCAGCGTTATTTTTAGCACTGATAAAGTGAGCCTTTATCAGCACTTGAAATCACGCTGATAAAGTGGGACTTTATCAGCACTCTAAATAGAACTGATAAATAGAGATTTTATCATTGCTCGAAATAACACCGATAAAGACCTAGCTTCCTATGATGTGCTGTTTATATAACAGCAGACCCACCAGCAGCACCTGAACATATAAACAACACACCCACCAGCAGCACCTACACAACACACCCACACCACCTACACAAAACCGCACCTACACAACACACACAAGAACAAAACATCGCACATAAGGGTTTGAAAAACAATGCTATATATATTTCAAACAATGTTTTATATAATTACATTTAAAATTATCCAACAAACAGTTAAAAACATTAATGTTTCATCCTTTGACATCTGTGACCCCCTCTAAAAAATGTCCGCCCATGATATTAGTTGCCGAATAAATCATCCAAACTCAAGAAAAAGGTTACACCTATATAAAAAACAAATATTATGATAGTAATACTACAAATGGATAAATTAAATATTAATATGGAAGAATAAATTAATAAAATGTCAATTTTTAATAAAAAAATAGATTTGGAGTTATATAGGTCACATCGTGCACTGTATTGAGGTGGGGTTGATTCATACACGTCATAAATGAGTTATGAATCGTTGTCCTAAAATATCAAAATAACCCGAATGAGGTTTCTTGGTTTTGAGTATGTCCCTTGTTTTTTTACTAAAATTAATATCAAATTTAAATGAAATATTTGGATTTATACCGGTCACATCGTTCGTCATATTGAGGTGTGGTTAATTCTTACATGTCACAAATGACTTATGGATCATTTTTTAAAGTATCAAAACAATCCAAATGGGTTTACCCGGTTTTTTGTATGATAGTTGTGTTATTTTACTAAAATATCGTTTCAAATCGAAAACACCCATTATCAGTCATATCAGTCACATCGTGTGTCGGTTTGAGGTAAAATTGCTTCATACACATCATAAAGTACTTACACTCTCATAAATTATGAATACAATCAGAGGGCGTTTGCTGGGTTTTTAGTGAGTGAAACATTTTGAGCTAAAATGTCAATTTTAAATTGATAAGAGACACTTTTAGTCATACTGGTCACACTGTGTGTTGAATTGAGTCGTGGTTGATTATTACACATTAAAAATGACTTATAGATCATTGTCTTTAAGTATCTAAACAATCAGAATGCATATGCTCAGTTTTCAGTATGTTACTTGTTCTTTTTTACTTAAATTAATGTCAATTTTAAATAAAAACACATTTGGATTTATACCGGTCACATCGTTTGTCGGATTGAGGTGTGGTTAATTTCTACATGTCAAAAATGACTCATGGTTCTTTGTTCTAAGGTATCAAAATAATCCAAATGCGTTTACTCGGTTTTTAGTATGTCAGTTGTGTTTTTTTACTAAAATGTCATTTCAAATTGGAAACATGATTTTTGAGTACCGGTCACATCGTGCATCGATTTGATGTGAGACTACTTCATACACGTCATAAAGAACTTAAGAATCACTGTCCTAAATTATGAAGACAATCAGAAAGCGTTTGGTTGGTTTTTAGTGAGTGACGCGTTTTGAGCTAAAATATAAATTTTAAACTGATAACAGACACTTTTAGTCATACCGGTCACACCGTGCATCAAATTGAGGTACAATTGATTCCCTCATGTTACAAATGACTTATGGATCATTTACCTTAAGTATGAAAATAATCCGAATGTGTTTGCTCCGTTTTCATTATGTCAGTTGTACTTTTTTACTTAAATTATTGTCAATTTTAAATAAAAAGACACATTTGGATTTATACCAGTCACATCGTGCATTGTGTTGAGGTGGGTTTGGTTCATACATGTCAAAAATCACTCATGGATCATTTTACTAAATTATCAAAACAATATGAATGCGTTTTCTCAGTTTTCAGTATGCCAATTGTGTTTTTTTACTAAAATTAATGTCAATTTTAAATAAAAAGAGACACTTTGAGTCATACTGGCCACATCATGCGTCATATTGAGGTGTAGTTGATTACACGTCACAAATGACTTATAGATCATTGTCCTAAAATATCAAAACAATTCGAATGTGTTTGCTCAGTTTTTAGTATGTCAGTTGTGTTTTTTTACTAAAATATCATTTCAAACTCGAAACACTCATTTTGAGTCATATCAGTCATATCGTGTGTCAGTTTTACATGAGACTATTTCATATGCGTCATGAATCATTGTTTGAAATTATGAATATAATCAAAGTGATTTTGCTTGGTTTTCATTGAGTGACATTTTTTGAGCTAAAATGTCAATTTTAAACTGATAACGAACACTTTTAGTCATATCAGTCACACCGTTCATCAGATTGAGGAGTGGTTGATTTCTACACGTCACAAATGATTGATGGATCGTTGTCTTATGGTATCAAAACAATTTGAATGTGTTTTCTTGGTTTTCAATAAGTCACTTGTTCTTTTTGCTAAATTTATTGTTAATTTAATATAAAAATACACACTTAAAGTCATAACGGTCATACCATGCGTCAGATTTAGGTGATGTTGATTTCTACACATCAAAAATGATTTATGGATTGTTTTCATAAATTATCAAAATAATCCAAATGTGTTTTCTTAGTTTTCAGTATGCCACTTGTTCTTTTTACTAAAAATACTGACAATTTTAAATAAAAACAGACACTTCGAGTCATACCTGTCACATCTTCATGTTATTTGTGTACATTCTTCCATCGGTTACACTGACCATTAATTTCTAAACAAATCGGTCTCATCTTGTGAATATGAGTCTTTTAAAAAATCATGGTAGTACTAAAAAATATATAAATACACAAAAGATTAATAAATATTTTAAATTAAATGGTAATTATCTTTGAAAATACCTCTTCCGGGATGCTATTTTGTTCATAGAATATGATCTCTTTCATAAATTTACAAACATAATAACCACAACCTTTATTGTTTGTTTGTTTCAGACACTATGGAAACATTGAGGAAAATAAGTAATTTTTTTGTGTTTGTATAGTGAAATCTTATTATATATACCACGATTTGTATCCAGTCGTAATACTTGTGATGTTTCTTGTCCTTTTCCCCTGGCCTCATTCCATGATGTAGACAATATTCATGCATTGTTCTATCATAATAGAATCCTCATTAAATGATAATATAAATTATATAACTATATTTTTAGTTATAAAATATTGGATGTAGTGTAATATAAATTGAAAAACACCATCATGTGTGGTCGGTTTGTTGGATATTCATGCATTGAATCCAGGAAATAAATATTTGGAGTATCCAAATTGACTGTAATGAGCATCCAATGCTATCTAAGAACACAAAAAATAATAAGTATTGAAAGAAATTAAATATATTTTATATGATTAAATTATTGAATTTTATCCCTATATCGTTGGTATTAAGAAGATTCTGTCATTCATAATTTTGTTATTAAATGAGTTGAGCAGGCCGACCACTATTTCACCCTCTTTCTTGGATTCTATTTCTTTTTGTTCTGTAGATGTGACGTGAGGGCTAATGGTTTCAAATTTTTGTTCAGGGATAAATCCCTTCAATTGTTTTTCATATATACACCTGTGAAAAATATGAAATGTATTTATTCATAATTATCATAGTATATCAGCTTTTGGAAAATCAAATCATGAAAACATACCTCATGTATACATTTATAACTGAGCCACCTAGTCAATCATATTCCAGGATTTCACTTACATTGTCAACACTAATGAAATCTAGATCTTTCCATTTGTACATATTTTCATCAAAAAGAATTGTGTGAACCCCACCGTCTTTCAAATTCATATTCACATGAGCCTACAATGATAATTAATGCGGATATAGAACGGACGGGTTTAAGGTGATTTCGGTAGATCGTTTGATCGGTTGGTTGATCCTTGAGATGGTTTTGAGCTGTTCTTTCTTGTCACCCCTTTCTTTGTGTCCGTCTATAATAACATTCCTTGGTTCAGAACTTTTTTCATTAAATGTTAAAGTTTTATCTTGAAAAATAAATTGGAAATGAATACCTCCTTGTCGACATGTTTTTTTATAAGATGTGACGACCATGCGATGAATGTTCTACGATCTTTTCCGAATTTATGAATATCTTCATCATCAATTGGAACAGGTTGCTCAATGCTCGACTCATGAGATACATTAATCAACACTTTGACATGACCAATTGGAAGTGGTCTCTTGTGTAGTATGACGTTCTAGATATTAAACATTGTAGCCCTCGCTACAAGGTGATTGGTGAGTATTGATAGATATAAATTACAATCATTTTCACCCTGTACAATATCAGTACATGAAATGTATTGGTGTCTATATAATTCACAATTCACAGAAACAATCATTAGAACATTAATTACCTCAGCTAAGACAGGTTTTTGAGGCGAATGGCTTGCCTCAAAGCTAATGGGGGTGGGGCGAGATCTTCACGTGATGGTTGTTCTTGAGTTGTTTCTTCTATTTTCCCCTCTGCCATCAAATTTTCTATGAACTCTCTACAATTTCATGTGACTATGTCATATAGAAAATATAGGAAAATAAGTAATCATTATTATGTAATATCGATTTAAAGAAAAACAAATATTTATTATGTCATACTTACACATGTTTCCCACATTTTTTGTATATTTCCGTCTATTAGTATCCCATATTTATTTACACGCGCCTTCTTCCATAGCACATGGTGTGGGATGGAATTGAAATTATATTTGGATTCATAAATCTGCATATAAATAGAGAAACATAGTTATGGTGTCGTTTTGTGTCACATAAATGTATTACGGTAAATTTAAAATACATACCAATTTTTTTCAAGTGAAGCGTACCTCATTCTTGATTTATGGTATGGGAATACTGGTATTTCTGATAATTTCTAATTTTTAGAAATAAGTTGTTGTTTCATAAATAAAAAATTGTCAATCAAAGTGATGAATACATGTATTGTCAAACAACGTATTACCAAACACAATGTACTTGAAAAGGCTGATCTGCACGACGGTTAGTAAACGCATCCCACACTTTTTGGGTTATCAAGTGTGCATAAATAGAAGGTGGGTGCAGGTTTATTTTCCCTTCAGCATTTTAAGATAACATTTCGTTAAAATTGTGTGAAAGCCTCTATGAATCCTTCCACCAACCCTTAATACATAGTCCTCGTACGAGTCATCCACTATAAATGCACTCTATAAGGTATGAAGAAGAGTAAGTCAATGTTTCATTATTTTATTTTGTAGTAAATTAAAGAAATAATATAATAATGTTACCATAATATCTCCCCACATCACTGTCTTAAGCCCGATGACAACATGGTTCCATGACTGTAAATCAATCGGCACGCGTTGCTGAGTGAAAATTCCAATGTAACTACTAAATGTGATCTTGTTGGGGTTAACATGTTGGCCCCGCTTATTCCATTCGACCTAGTATTTGATGTCTTTTGCTTTTTCCTTAAGGATTTTTTCTAATACTGTCAAACTATGACACTCCTATTTTTTTCTGCCACTAGTGTTTCATTTCCTACCATTTCCTCGGTTTAAACATCATAAATATGTTCCTATGGAGCGCTAGCATTGGCATGTGCAGATGGTGGTTGTACCTCTGTACTAGTAGAAACAACAACAACAAGTTGAGAAACCTATTGGTCCTCTGCACTGCGAGCAGTAGCAGGTTGAGAGACATGTTGTGCCTCGGGATTGGGAGCATCATCACATGTAAAAGTCATTATCTGCAGAAGTGGTTTAATATTTAATTTAGATTACATAAAATTAGCATCGAACACATAATTACATAAGGTAACACGATGTATATTACAAAAAAATATGACTTGGTTATTGAACTCTTTTTTTAAAGGTCGAAGGGATTTGACCCCTTTATCGACTATCCAAATCCCTTCATTGTGGTCTCCTCTGACATACAAAACACCATCTATATTGGTACCATTGCGAAATGATTCTGATTTCCCCATGAAAGGGTCATCCTCCATTGAATTTTCATCTGACCCTTCAGTGGTTTTGGTTGATAACATAACAATTGACCAGTTTCGGTTTGTGGGATCTGGAACATAAAATACTTGTACTGCATGTGATGCCATTATAAATGGTTCATCTTTGTACCTTTCCTTACTAAAATCAACTTTCACGAATCCCAACTCATCTATTTTAACATCACTCCTATTATCAACCATGTTGCATTGAAAAATCGTCACTTGGAAGTTCGTATAGTCCAACTTCCATATTTTTTTGATGATGTCAAAGTATGACATATTCACATAAATTGGATTTCTGTCCTTAACACCGTAAAAATGCATCGCTTCAGCCACAAGTGTAATGTATAAATGAACATTCATAATGATACATAACATATATGCACACATGATTAATTTATTAATTGACCAAATTCATTGGAAACACATATATATATTTAATTATAATCTTATACTTTTTTGAAAACATTATATATATATATATATATTTGAATTATTAAAAATATATATTAATTATAAACATGTGTTTTTTATTTAATATATACAAATACACATTATTTTTGAATATAAATATAATAATTGTATACAAATTATTATAAGAAACTTGTATTGGTTCTTTTAACTAGCGCTAATAAAGACTCCCCTTTATCCGCACTTCCTGCTTAGCCCTGATAAAACGACGTTCTTTCTTTGCCATATTTTGTGATAGTGAGTATCAATCTCCCATGAGAGATTTCTTAGGGAAGATTTGTAGTATGAATCTCCCATCTGATATTTCCTAGTGGATATTTTTATATAGTTACAAACACACAGATATATATATATGTATGTATGTATGGATGCATGCATATACTTGTTTTTCTATATAACTATGTAGATGTATAGTTATAAATAATCACATTAATAAATTTGTATGAATGTAGATAATTACATTAATATTTTTGTATATACCTCTTTATATGTATGAAAATATACATGTACTTATATTAATATAGATTTGTATATGTATGTATGTACTTATTCTTAAACATACATTTTTAACTATGTACCTATATGTCTATATTAATTTGTTTGCATAGATGTATGTATGTATTTATATAAAAATATATTAATATGTATGTATGCATATGTGTATGTATGTATGTTTGTGTGTGTGTGTATTCATTGGTTTTTATATATGTGTTTGATCAATATTTTTTATTGGTATATACAAATATAAGTATTTACAAGGACATTTCAATATATGTACATGCATACACATAGATATAAACATGCATACATATAAATATATGTGTGCAATTATTTACAATTTTAAATCTATATAAGTATATACAAATATAAATATTCCTGATTGATTTTTTTTGTATACACTATATATAACACTTAATTTTTATATATATTTATTCATATATATTTACATTGTTTGTACATAATTATGTAAGAATGCATTATATAAAACATGAAATGATTTGTTCCATTTCTTAAAATGGTACCTAGTAAGTAAAGTATGATCATAATGTAAATTATGATATTATTACTAGCCAAGATGTCTTGTTTCGATAGTGGGGAAATGAGAATAAAGTAGGGGATTATATCTCTTGTTTAGTCTTACTCAAGGAAGTGAGATAGCATGTGGAAGATTAGCCACCCAGCAGAGAAGTGGCAGACCCATCAACTGAAGTCGTGACTCAGCAGAAACATGATCTTAATCATGTGAGAGCTAGCAGGGATGGTTAGCAAGTTGGCTCTAGTGCAAGTGTGAGTGTTGTAATAATGGGTTTCCTTGATCCAACTATACAGTACTTTTTTATTACCATTTTATGTATACTGTGAGATATGCATGATATACACCTCTTCTTGGTTGGGCTTGTTTTTTTTTGGCTGATTATATTGGCCTACTTGATTTAGGATGCCACTTTGGCCATCCATGTTTTTTTGGGCTTTCATTCTAGCCATTGATCTAGCATTCCACCCCTTCAATATTCACCCTTCATTGCTTTAGGAGGTTTCACGAACCACTGGAAGGTTGGTTCGGATTTGGATTCATGGCATCGTCTGATTGACAAAGATTTTCTTCTAGTGGCTTGAAGACATCCCTTCACATCTTCGATGCTCGGTTCTTGGTGGAGAGTTCATCGACATCCTTCCTGGTGAAGGATTGGGGCCATATCCAGATCTGAAGATCCAAATCTCACTTCTCGTTCGCGTCTCGACAGCTGACGGTATCTATAGTGTGGCACTTGTAGTGGAGTATTGACTTCGACCTAGGCTATGTGTTCCCCTCCTCCCGATTTATGATGATCCACATCCTAAATTACTATAAAGGGGGGAATTCATAATATGTGCCTTAATAATCGGTAACTCGTGGTAAATTAATATAAAGGGGGAATTCATAATAACCAAATGTGAATGAATTCTTTGATAATTTAGTAGACGTACATCCATTAAATAAATTCACAATTCTCTCCCTGATGGATGTCTACTATGTTATCAACAATTTGATGCTCATTTATACTTGAATCAACATCTTTTATTATAATTTATCTTGGCTGACCTAACCCATCATGTCATATATTTAAAGTGTCGAGATTAGTAAACTTATGGTTTACCATTATTAATTCGATTGTACATAAAAAATTCTTTATAATCACTATTTATGAATTCTTATTACATATTGAGGAGCCTCTTTCATATAATGTCTCCATGTGATATTTGTTTTCAATAATTCCATGGATATATCTCAACAAGACATTAAATATAAAAAAACATTGAGAATTTTTACTACCAGATAAGAATATATTCACCCTTATAGAGTTGTTAATTGATTTTTTCTTCTAGTAAATGTACTTACATGAGCATATACTAACTCATATATGAGTTATTTTGAAGAATTTAATCAAAATAATATTTATAAATATTTTTCTTCAAGATCGACGTAAATAAGATCTTCAAGATCTTCCATTGTGCATACTCATATTTTTCATTATAATTTTAACTTTTAGTGATCGATGAATTCATAATATAACATAATGGGGTATGCCTATCACTAAGAGGATTATTTTATATTTTGGAACTTCTTTCCCAAATATTATTTTACAATGCATCTAATTGGGAGAAGAGCCCCCACATATTTTGAAACTGGTTGATGTGGTAACAAGAACCAATGTGGAAGTATCTTATGGATTCATAACCCACACCTCATCACCATAAAAATTTATAATTTAAATGATAACAATATTCACTTACCAAATGAAAGGATGAATTATTTGATCAAATTTCACCAACTCTCAAATATTCATGATAAAATTCCAAGTATGATTACCACAAATCATATCAAAATTTTCATGAAAAATTTCATTATCTTCAAGGAATGATATAATATAATTACATTAACATCAAGGAATGAATTAATTCATTGAATTTTATGATCCATGAATGATAATTTATTATTTGTGAATAATGATCATCTTGCATAAAATACTAATTTTATTGATTATTATGATCCTTGTTTTAACCACTTCAGGTGGTAAAATAATTTTCCTAAAATATATTAGATTAACAAAACCATGCAATTTAGTCATCTCATTTATGAACTATAACAATAATAACATCCACTTGAGGGGATAAAATTGATTGATTTACTTAAGATGGAATTGATAATTCATAAGCACATAATGAATAATAATTCTTCCCCTTGATATTGTTATTGTAGGAGGAATAATTTCATATCATCCTTAAAGGATGTTATATTTTATAAATATTAATAAAATTCATTATGCTCTATAAATATTTAATATCATCGGACCACTTTTAGTGGTTGTATTTTTCACACCTCGACATTTCTTTTTCTCTTTTATTTTCATTTATCATTTGGACTTTGGCTTCTCTCTTGAGTCTTGGGTGTCTCTTGTTGAATTTTTGAGTTTTGGGCTATTTTTATTCTATTGTACGGTTAGTGTGCATGATTAAGGGTAAATCATGTGACCATCATTCACACGGTCCATTTTCAGTTCATTTTGTTCTTGCATGATTTAGGTTTCATGGGTATCGCATGATTAGATCCAAATCATGCAGCTCATATGAATAAGTTTGTAGGATATGGGTATTCCTGGGTAAGGGTGCGTGACTTGAGTATGGTTAGTTTAAACTGTGCGACAAAAGTTCACTTGGTTCTGTAGTTTTTTACATAACGAACCCCACGATTGGCGCACAGTTTTTTTCAAACTGTGCGTTCAAACTATGTGGGTACCCTAAGAGTCCAGTAGAAGGTGCATAGTTGGCACATGGTTTTCTCAACCATTTAACTGAATCATGTTGGTGTCTTGTGAGTTTAGTCATGGGTACACTGTTGGAACATAGTTTCTCAAACCATGTAGCCTAACCGTGCACAGTCTCAAGGTTCTTTAAAAATTGGGTTTTTACCTTTTTACCCCCTCTCAATTTTTAACCCCCAAACCACTCTTTCTCCCCCTCTCATCTTGTTCAACCCCAGGGACCTCTCCCCCCTCCCTCTTCTCCCACGCCTACCCTCCACATCCTATGGTGATCCAAAATTATTTCTTCAAGCTTAGGGGGTGATTTCTCAAGCTAATCTCCTCCTTCCTTCACTCTCTTCCCCCCTTTTACCTTTTATTATAAGTTTTTCTTCTACATTGGTTCCTTTGGTCTAGGATTCTTGTTTATTTGTTTCTAAATTGGGGTTTTTTTCTTATAATGGTTCTTCTTGGGTTTTATTGCCTCTTTTGACCTTCTTGGAGTCGTTTCAGGTTGCCTTTGTCCAAAGAGTCAAGGTTTGAGGTAGGTTTCCCTATGAATTGGCCTTTAAATTTAAGAATCATTAATTTCTTGATGTTTGTACCATGTTTTGATACCAATTAGTAATATATAATAATTTAGAGAATTATTTGGAACGGATTCAAATGTTTTTCCCTTTGAATTAAATTATGTGAAATTGTATTATTGAGCCTCACACACAAAATGTTTCTAAAAAATATCAGTTGGAATATGTAAATGAGTTTTGATTTATAAATGGTGATTTGGGGTTTCAAGAGGGTTTTTAAAAGAACTTTGGATTTATAAGTGGTCTGTTTGGATCTCTTGGAAATGGTTTTACACCCAAATAGTATGTGAGGCCCGGCTGGAACCTTTGAAAATGGGTTTTATTTGGAAAACTATCCTTGAGGTGGGTCTCTTGCCTTATTCATTGTTAAAATAAATGGGACATCCTTCGTATGAGATTTCCATTGTGCATTAATGGTTGGTATGAAAAGGGACTATCCCATGGGGTTGTTATAGGGTGGTTATTGGATGTATGATTTATGTGGTGGCTTGTGTTTACTATATGTATATATTGTTGATTTTTTTATGATACTTGGATCACCCCCATCTTAGAAATAACATGGGAACCTATCATTTCAAGAGGATTATCTAAGAATGATTTTTTCACTAGTTTTGGATTAAACTATGGTTAGTGGCCCTTCAGTATGGACACACTATTCTTTAGGGATGATGCCCCTCGATCATGAGAGGTAAGGTACAACCGAGCATTAGAGCTATATGATTTCATCATGCATTCTGATAGGATGGATCAGGTTACATTATGTTCTATATTTCCCCCTAAGCTTCTATATATTCTCATGTTCTTCGACACTTGTTATCTATGGTGAATAATCTAGGTGCCACATCTGGCATGATTACTTGAGCGCTATTTAGCCATTACCCTTGTTATGTTTTCATTGCTTGTATCTCTTTTATTAAAGTGAATGTATGGTTTTTAAATATTTTCATAAATAATGTTTTGAAAAAAAAATTATACCCCTTCACTCTCTCCCCCTTATTTCACTAAAATGGTCAAGCCTCCCCTTTTTTAGAAAGTAAACTTTTGTAAGTAAAGAGGGTAGTGAGTCATGTTTTTTTTAAACTGAATGGATGACAACCCTATTTTTATACCATTTTATTTCAAACTAGTATTAAATGAATACATTATATTAAAAGAAATAATTAGGGAATATTTTTACTTGAAAATTCTTATTGATTTTTAATAATCATGCATATACTTCTATATATTTTTTATCTTTAGGTGTAATTTCCAACTTGATATTAATCTTTATGGATCTATGTTGGGTTTTGGGATTGAAGAGTGACATTTGGGGTCACATGGAGGTCTGGTTAGATGTCAGGTTCTATTTATTTTATTTTTAGTTTATATTTTGTTGTTCTTATTTTTTTTATGTTTGGTTGCTCGGTTATCCTTTAGTTACTTTTGTTTATTTATCTTGAGAGAAATAATTCCCAATGTCTATCATTGATTCCCTTGGTGCTTTTCACCACCCTGGGGTGACCAGTAATGCACCTTAGGGATGTCGAGGGTTGGATCAGGTGACCAGTTCAGGTTCAACCTGGGTTGGTTCATGAAAAAATGGTGTCAGATGAGGTTTATTTAGTGGAAATTACTTTCAGAGAACCCTTTTTTATTTGGGTTATCAAGGTATAAGGAGTAGGACTTTAGAAACTTGGGGTGTAGATATTATGAGGTGTATAGCCAACACTTTCTATGTCAAACCTTGGGTTACCAGGGGAATTTGGGTTTTTAGTTTTTCATTTCGATTTTTTTCTTTCCTTTTTCCAGTACTCCTTGGTTTTGGTTGATGATGTTTGATTTTATTAATTATTTTGGATTGTTTATGGGTTGTTTTTTTCTTAGTAAATGAAATGGGAGTTGGTCGAGTAGTTTCTGGTGAGCTTGCAGGGGTGAGAAAGACATGTGGGCCCTAGGGATGTGGTCCTAAATAACTCTCTATGGCAGTGGTGTGATATGAATATAGCTACAACCATATGGGCAAGTAACCCATAATCACTAGTCCCCTCTAGGAATTTTTTTTGGGTCTTTCCTAATTTTTAAAAAAAAATTAAAAACCTTGTCTTAGATTATAAAACCCAATTTTTTTATTTTAAAATGGACACGTGTTAGTTTATGAAAGAGATAAGTGAGTTTCCAAAATCCATCTAAAGGTAGTTTTGGTAAGCTTATTTTTAATCAAAATGATTTTGATAAAATTTCCCTTTAAAAATGAGCTCATTCCTCGTTATCAACTTCAAAGGTTGGTGTGTGTTGTTTTAAAGGGGTATTTGGGGATTATTTTAAAATAAGAAGGAGTTATAATGGAAAAAGATTTTGAATTTTAGGTGGAATTCAAGGGATTCTTATAGAATTAAATCGCTTGAAGTGTGGAGTTTGAAAATGGTTTTCGAAGTGGTGGTTAGTCATCTTTTTGAAAAGTTTTGTGAAATCTATGGGTTGGTTTCATTTTTTTTAATTGTGGGGAGTTCTTGATGGTGAGATGAATTTTATTGGGTTTTTTCTTTCTATTTATATTATGCCCCAAAAAAGACTTGATGGATATTCAAGGTACAGCTATGGGTCGTTCACTATTAGCAAACCCTTCAGTTGATCAACCTAAGTACTTCTTCCTTGAATTTCAAAAGATGAAACCCCCTCTCTTTTATGGTCAAACAGACCCTTTCAAAGTAGAAGAGTGGATGTGAATAATTGAAAGGATCATTGTATTCCTTGAGTTTCCCAAATCTCCAAATATTAAGTTCGCTCCCTTTATTCTTTAAGGATAAATTTGGAATTGGTGGAAGTCAGTCATTAGGACCATGCTTTAGGAATACCTGTCTATGGAATTCATCAAGGTTTTTTTTCATTGAATAATTTTTCTCTAAGGTGGTTAAGGTGGCGAAGGTGATGGAGATGTGCTACCAACATCAAGTAGATCGGTTAGTGTAAGAATACATCCCTCATTTCTTGGATCTAGTTACCTATCACCTAGATTTGGTCAAGGATTATTCTATGAAATATCTACATTTTGAGAATGATATTCATCCTTATTTTCAAACTAGGGTGTTAGAACTTGGTCCAACCTCCCTTGTTGACGTGGTGAGGCAAGCTGTTCGGGTTGATACGATGTTAACGAGGGTGTTCGAGGTAGCCATTTATTCTATAATACTTGAAAATGGTTAAGGGATTTCTAGTAAAGATATGTGAAAGCGGTCTGAAGTTGGTTATGATGGTGGTTAAATTAAGAGTCCTTCTGACCCCTCGTGAGCTTCTTCTGGACATAGAGCCTTGGTGTGTCATCAATGCAGCAATCAGGGCCCCAAGAATCATTCGTGTCCAAGTTATTCGAAGGCTTATCATGCCCATAGTCATTTAGGTTATCTCTAAATATTTTGTAAAGGTTTACCTCGGAAGAGGAGTGGAGTTTAATTAACTCCCTCAAAGAAGCACATGGATCAATTGGATGAACATGGAACTGGGGTGATCTTTGGTTAAGTATTTGATGTAAATTATCCTTTTGTTGTAATGGTAACATCTTGTGGTGTCATATTTTGTTTGGAATGTATATAAATATTGTGTATATTTTTTGGAAATTTAATGTAAATTTCTTTTAGAAAATTATAAATTTCTTCATCAAGGAGTGAAAGAGTATCCCATTGTGTGTATTGTTTCTACTACTTAGTTATTTCTATGTATTGTGTGTAGTTTTTTCATTTTTTAAGGTTGGTGTTTCACTGATGCCATTATTTTAGTGCCTGGATAGTACTCTAATATGGAGGGGATTCCACCTTGGCCTCCTGCTAGTGTTGATGAAAACCTTTTTCTTCTATATTGTCCCTTTTCATTGTCTCCCACTAAGGATTTGTCATGTGGTATGCCCATATCCTCTAGAATCTTCTGAATTTGAGTTTCCCTTCCCTTGGAGAATGTTGGAATCTTGGATTAGGCCCAATGGTTTTAGTAATGGTGAGGTGTTTGGATTATGGTTCTGGATCTTAAACTTCCTTTTAGAAGTGGTCTAATCCAATGGTATGTTTCATGTTAGGGGTGAAAGGTTATTCCTAGTTGTGGTCAAGGTGTTCTTTTGTTTATGGAGTTGAATCATGTGATAGTGTGGACCTTTGTCTCTTAAATTGACCAATTGGAAACATTAGGGATTTCTAGGGGAAGAAAGCTTTTCGGTGGGGGGAATTGTCACACCCCAACATTTATTTTTCTCTTTTATTTTGGTTAATCATTTTTCTTGGTATTTTTTCTTTAGTCTTGGGTGCCTTGGATCAAAAATTTTGAGTTTTGGGCGATTTTTACTCTATTTCATGGTTAGTGTGTATGGTTAATGGTAAACCATGCGACCACCAGACACATGGTTCATTTTCAGTTCATGTTTAGTGTGTATGCTTAACTATCAATAAATCATCCCATTTAATAGGTTATTACATCCATATTATTTTAATCAGGTTGGAAAATTCATTTAAGTCAAGTAAAGCATGCTATGGAATAAATCATAAGGGCCTAACACATGGCTAATCCTCTTTTTTAATAAAATATACATTCCAATACATTTATTACAAGGATATTAACACACCCAAAATACTAGAAATTAAAATTAATTCCAAGGCACGGGGATCATAATCCTTCATAGAGGGGCACACCCATAGGGGTATACCGTGTCGAGGTAATCACCCCACTTCATTAATTCGTGGGTAGATAAGGTTCCATTCCACATGGTAATAAAATTTAATTTAATTAATTAGGCTTTATGGAGGTGAAACCAGAGGATTCCAGTGTGCGGCACAATGGTGCATGATACAATACCACAATACTTTTACAGAAATTATATATACCACCTACCTCAAGCATGTATCACACTACTCATCAAGTATCACCCCTTGAATCAAGCTATAACATTAGAAAATATAAGAATCAAAAAGTACCCTAAAAATAAGACATATAATCTTGCACCAAAATAGTTCCAAAGACAGTGAGATAAATTATCTAAGGAATGAAGGGGAATGAGGATCTTACCATTTTGGATCCAACACATCCGACGATGAAGGAAACAAAGCACGAACAAAGGTTAAATGGAAGAACCTGGGTTATTTATGGAGGTGGTCTCTCATGCGTATGACCTTCTATGCAAGAGAAGAAAGGAGTTATCTCCAAAAAGATCCCATGGACCTTTCAAAAAAAACAATCCATCATATTTACATGGCATGTAAAATTTACACGCAATGTAAATCTTGGGTTTTTTCTTCCTAGGGAAAACCCAATTCACGATGTTCAACATGTCTAGCCAACCCATTACACATTGTGTATTTAATACATGCCTTGAATTTTAAATACACACCATATATTTAATACACGTTGTGTATTTGACCTGGATCCAACCTTTATCTCTCCTATTACATTCTTCCTAGAATCAAACTAATCGGCCTAAAGGACTAGTCGCTAGGGTCTAACCCAAAATAAAAACTCAATGAGGGTGGGTAAAACTACTGTGAATCCACAAAAATCAAAACAAATTGTTGGTTTTATGATTGTGTGTATGGTGACCTTTGTGTAGGTTCCGGGCGCAGTGGAAGTGCATTGGTGGGTGTACCCAACTTTAATTTTTTCTGTTAGCAATGATCAATGCGAGATCCTTCACGATAATAAAATGCTGAATCATCAGAATAGAATGAATAACAAAAGAAAGGAAGGGGTTCCCAGAACCATAGAGAGGACTATCATATGTTGGTTATAAATAATTTAATAAAAAAAAAAATTACCATGATGGAATTATCTCTCTGTTGATGTTTCCGGTCAGGATCTGATGTGATTCGTCGTTGTGTCATAAAAGCCAAGTGTAGGCTTCCTCTAGTAGTGATCCACACATGCTCCACATATATCTGGGCATCGCCGAAGGGATCTCTGAGTAATAGCATGGAAGAGCCTTCACTTGTGATGTCTACCTTCGATCTCCCTGAGAGCCGCTTCCAAAGCACTCTCCTTGATCTGGTGGAGGAGGATCTCTCTCATAACTTGAGAGCGTTCTTGGTGGGAAAAAAATTCTCTCTTGGCTTGAGAGATTTTTTAGATCCATTGTGCACACCCACAAATGGATAGGCTAATGAGAATTATATAATTGGTATTTTAATTACTTAGAATAATAAAATTAATTAATTATCCAAAAGTATTTATTCACTTCATTTAATTCTTAGTAAGACCTCGTGTCTAATAATAACAGTTGACTATTATTATTACTTGACATGTGCCCATATAATTACACCTAATTTAATTAAATAAATAATACTATTTCTTACAAATCCCTAGAAAAATTACATGGTGTGTATATTAATATACATGACGTTTAATTTTGTTTTTCCATTTTCTTTATTTCCTCCAACACATTTATTAGACCTTGAATAATGGATATTTATTTCTCAAATAAATATCACTACATTACTCGCTATTAAATATATTATTTCTCCCACAATATATCGAATAACTAGTGTTGAAATAAATGTGATTAGGAATCATTGAATAATTATTATACCATAATCGAGAATAATATTTATTCAACTTGTTAAATTAATATTTAACTGAGATACTTTGACACACTTAGTGTGTGACCCTATAGGACTCTTTCTCAGTGGCATTAGGTGGATCCTACCTAAAGTCAAGATTAGTGTCTAGAAACACACTAAGTCACCCATAGAGAAAGAACCGCAATGATGTGTCAACTCCTATGAATGCTTACTGTGTAATGTAATACCCTAGTCTCGATATCTCAAATCAAGCGGGTCGCATGCTAGTGCCATCAATCCATGTACTCAATTATTCTTTCTTTGACTTTCTAGAATTGAACTCTCTCATTCCTTACTATGGCCATGGATTTATTTAGGGTATATCAATTCCATCAAAGGTCCTGAGATATATACTTCCATTATGGAACAAAAGGGACAAATCCTTTCTCGCATTATCTAATAATACAGTATTACTCATGACACACCCAATATATCCTACCTCGCTGTGAATAGTGTGTCGTCACAGTTTTCGTCAATACATCTAAGTGCAGGAGTTGTAATACCAATTAATAATAATCTTAAAGTCTAAGGGCCAATACACACTTCCGCAGATAGGAACATCCAATGACACTGTGAAATGTGGATTTCGTATTGGCATGTCTCGTTCTCATAATATCCTCCTAGATATTACTAAGGGAGTAAACCATGAGACGGTGCCTCAAAGTTTTATGAGTCCTCAACCCTAATGACCTATATTATTTGTGTCCTTAAAATAACATCATCTGGCCATAGAACATATATTCAAGAACAGTGTTATGGCACTTACGGATTATCATCACAGCAGGGATCTGGTATGTCCCTTTAATGCAACTATTATCCTTAGGACATTATCACATGCATTGTTACGTATAAGAATAATAAATATGTGATAATATATTTATTAATTAATAAAGTATAATGTAGTTGGTTCTAGGCCACCAACTCCAACACTCCCATTTGGACTAGATCCAACTGCTAACAACTTTTAACCTGCTAGCTCTCACATGATATTCATGATTCTACTGAGATAGGCCTTTAGTCATGGGGTCTATCATGTTCTCTTCTATGGACAATCTTCTCACAAAAACTTCACCCCTTTGATAGAAATACCTCAAGAGGTGATACTTTTGGAGAATTTTCTTTTTCCTTTGATGTGAACTTGGTTCTTTTGTAAGAGCCACCGCTGTAGTATTATCACCACACAATGTGATAGGATATTTATTACTAGGCACCACATCAAGATCCTGGAAAAATTTCTGAATCCAGATGGATTCCTTGGATGCATCATAAGCTGCTATATATTTGGACTCTATTGTTGAATTGGCAACAACTGGCTACTTTGAACTCTTCCAGGTCACAGCTCCTCCATTTAGAGAGAAAACCTATCCTGATTGCGACTTCAGATCATTCTGATCTGTCTGAAAACTAGTATCAGCATACCCTTTGATGACAAGCTCCTCATCTCCTCCATACACTAGGAACATATCTTTAGTTCTTCACAGATACTCAAGGATAGTCTTAACATCAGTCCAATGTAGTTCTCCTAGATCTGCTGGATATCTACCTACCATGATCAATGCATAGGCAACATCAAGCCTGGTATATAACATGACATACATGATGGATCCTATAGCCAAAGAATATGGGATCTTACTCATCCTATCTTTCTCCTATTGTGTCTGAGGACACATTCTCTTAGAAAGATGTAGGACATGTGACACTAGAACCAATCCATTCTTGGATTGTTCCATACTAAATATATTTAGTATCTGGTCAATGTATATACCCGGACATAGTCCAAGAAACCTCTTGGATCTATCACAAATGATCTTGATCCCTAGAATGTAGGATTCTTCACCTAAGTCCTTCATGAAGAAACACTTGTTCAACTAGTCATTAACTAACTGTAAGATTGGTACATTGTTTCTAATAAGTAATACGTCATCAACATATACTACTAAGATAATGACTGCATTCCCATTAAACCACTTATAAACACATGGATCACATTTTTTATTATTGAAACCAAATTCCTTTATGGCTTCATCAAATTGAATGTTACATGACCTAGATGATTACTTTAATCCATAAATGGATTTTTGCAACTTGCAAACCCGTTTTACTTCACCTGGTGTCACAAACCTTTTTGGTTGTGTCATATATACATCTTCCTGAAGTTTCCCATTAAGGAATTTTGTTTTGACATCTATCTACCAAATCTCATAGTTGTGGTATGCTGTTATGGCAAGTATGATTCTTATGGATTTAAACATGGAAATTGGAGATAAGGTTTCATAATAGTCAATTCCTTGATGCTATCTAAATCCTTTAGCCACTATCCTTGCTTTATAGGTGTTAACTTCACTTTCTAGGTCCAACTTTCTCTTGAATACCCATTTTCATCAAACAATATTTACATCGATTGGATCATCGAACAGAACCCAAACTTGGTTTTGATACATGGAATCCATCTCAGATTTCATAGATTATATCCATCTTCTAGCTTATGGGCTCTCTACTGCTTCCTTGTAGGAGAGAGGTTTATCATTGTCTAACAATAATGATTCACCATCCCCAATGACTAGGAAACCAAATCTATCTGGTTCCCTTACCTCTCTTGATCTCCAACGTAGTACTTGTGTTTCTGTAACCTCTTTCATAGGGACCTATGGAATTATTTCCTATACCAACTCTTGTGTATCTTGATCATTAACTTTGTCGAATTCAATCTTTCTCCCACTATCCTTTTTAGGATGTTCTCCCTCTCAAGAAAGATGGCTTGTCTAGCAATAGTGACTTTCTTGTCTTAAGGGTTATATAGGTAATATCCTTTTGTTTCCTTGGGATATCCTATAAAGATACACTTCATACCTAGGGGTGCTAGTTTGTTGCCTAATAAGGTCTTAACAAATGCCTGACATCCCCATACATGTGTGTGCGATAGAATGGGTTTCTTTCCATTCCATATCTCGAAGGTAATTACTTTTACCGCCTTAGTTGGTACTCGGTTTAATGTGTATGTTGCATTTTGTAATGTATATCCCCAAAATTATTATGGAAGATCTGTATGACTCATCATCAACCTCACCATGTCCAATAAGGTGTAGTTTTTCCTTTTACTAACACTATTCCACTATGGTGTATAAGGATGAGTGAGTTGAGATAGAATCCCAGACTCCCATAAAAGGTCAATGAACACTTGGTTCAGATATTCTTCACCTTGATCCAATCAAATATTGTTTATATTCTTACCGAGATGATTCTCTACTTCATTCTTGAATTCCTTAAATTTCTCTAAGGACTCTGACTTATAACTCATTAAGTATATATATCCAAATCTACTCAAATCATCAGTAAAAGTAATGATGTAAGAATATCCACCTATAACATCTACTGGAAATAGTCCACACACATCCGTGTGCACCAATCCTAGAAGCTCTGTGGCCCTTCCACCCTGTCCCCTGAAAGGTGGCTTGGATATTTTACCTTGTAAACAAGCATGAAATCTATCAAGTGGTTTTAGCTCAGTAGAGTCTAAATAACCATCTTGGAATAGCTTTGTCAAGAACTTCTCATTTACGTGACCGAGACGGTGATGCTAAAAATGGGAGATGTAAGATTTATGTGAGTTTGTTTCATTATCGATTTCCAACACTTGATTTTTGAAATTTAATACATACAAACCATTATTTAAATACACTATACCATAACATACATTATTCTTATAAAATAAACAACCCTTATTTCCAAACTTGAAAATAAATCCATCCATATCCAAACATGATACAGAGATTATGTTCTTGGTAACACTAGGCACATAATAACAGTTATGCAAAACCAAAATCATCCTAGTTGGCAATGATAGATTGTAATATCCAATGGCCAATGCAGCCAACCTCACACCATTGGTTGCTCGAAGATCCAACTCTCCTCTAGAAATATTTCTAAATCTACTTAGTTCCTACATTTGAATACATATGTGAGCCCCACAAGCTATATCTAATTCCCAATGTGTAGAAACATAAAGATTACACTCGATAACGAATGCACCTTTAGTGTCCCCATGATTTTGGGTGCAGTTCCTCTTCCAGTGGCCTGGGTTTCCACATGAAAAACATACCTATTCCCATTCCTTTCCCTGCCTTTGGATCTTCTCCTTCTTGGAGGGATGATGCTCAGGGGCTTCAAAACATTTATGAATACTTGGCCCCTTTTCCTTGTACTTTCTTTTCTTATTCACCATAAGGACTGTGGGTTTGTCATATCCCATGACCTTATTTACCTGTTGAATTAACGTCAGAATTTCTGATAGACTCTTCTCATTATTTTTCATGTTTTAGTTGACAATAAAGTTAGAGAAGGTCTTGGTAAGTGATGATAGGATGAGATCTGTATGCAACTCATCAAGGAAATTAATCCCTAAGATGTCTAGGCATTCAATGTAGCCAATAATCTTGACTACATGAGGCTCAGCTGGCGCATACTCTCTAATCTTAGTTGTAATCAAAGCATTGGAGATCTCATATCTCTCCTGTATCACCTTCTCTTGATAGAGATCCTTAAGGTGAGACATCATGTTATACACTTCCATGTTTTCATGTTACTTTAAGATCTCATTAGACATGTCTAATAGCATGAAAAATTGGACATATGTGGCATCATCCATATGTTTCATTTAGAGAGATAGTTCTTCATCCCTGGCCTCTTTTCCAGGTGCAATTGGAATAGGCTCCTCCAGCACGTACAATTTCCTCTCATGGCGACAGATGACGCGTAAACGCCTCTACTATTCCTGGAAATTTGTGCTGGTGAGAAGGTTTTCCTTCTCGAGTATGGTTTGCAATGATATGTTTGAAGTCATTTTTCTTGTTGTTTTTACAAATTAAGAGGAGAAAATATTTTAGTACTTTATCATGATAAAACTGGGATAAATAAATAAATTAATACTTATTAGTCTCCTACTATTTTAACGAAATATAATATCCCACACCATTGACTTCAGAATATTCTTTTGTCTAAATATTATAGTGGAAAGTATCCATATTTCCCTTCACATTACCCCAACTAGGGTTGGTCAAGAAACTTGAAGGGTTTTAGGTAGGCATTACAAATTCCAACTGCATTAACTCGCAGTTCCTTAATCCGATGAGTGGACTCCCCAATCCTGAAACCCTTTTATTTTGGATTTCCTCAACCTTTACGTCTTGGTCACACCAAGTCCTCCTATGGCAATCAACCCTTGATGTGAACCTTGTCAATTCAACCCAAAAACTTGAATTATAAATCCTCGATAATTGAAATCACCCCAACTAGGGTTGGTCAAGCACTTTGAACTATGGTTCGATTCTAACCAAGATTATGGAAGGCTATACCGACTTGATATTTCTTTGAAGTATTTTATCCTTATACGTAAATTTCCATTTTATTATCTTTGATTACATGATTTTTAATATTAAGTGGCATATAATTAAGTTATTAACCATGTCTAAGATAATATTTATGCATAATCCGATCTTATTTTAGTTCCATCTTGTATGCTTGTTTAATTCATTAATTGTGTGATCGTGAAAACACACCCACAATAATTAAACCATGAAACTAACATAAATAAAAGGAACAATATGATCATGAGATTTTTCTATTGGTTAGTTTATCTAGTAGTTGATAAACTAACCCATGACCTAGGGGAGAAACACCTTGAACCTTTTGGGTTCGTTTTTACAACTTTCCACTTGTCCACATTTGTATCTCCTTGGATTGGTTTCACCTTGGATCCTAACTTGAGCCACCTCCACTAGCTAGGGATCTCCATATGTAATATATTCTTTTATCTCACTCACAGAAGAGGGGTAAAATGGGGTTTTATATAAAAGAAACATTGGGCACACAGGCCCTACATATTAATGAGGAGAAGGCTTGCAGGCCAAAAAAAATTAATTTAAATAAATTAATTAAAATAAACCATTCACATACAAAGGTCTTGGTCTAGCTCATAATCATCCATACATGCAATGATATTTACGATTAAATAAAACTATCATTCAATTCTTTAATCATTCTTGTTTAAGATAAATCACATTCAAATCAATTAATTATATTTAATTAATTAATCTTTTTATCTTAAAACCTTTTCTGAATTTCCTTTTGATTCTCATCCATTATAATTTTCAACAAATAAATTCATTTAAAATTATCTTTGTACGTAACTTGTACCTTGGAGGCAACTCGGTGAATTCCTATTCATAACTACCCAATGAGTAGAAATGAACATTACACAGAAGTTAAATTAAACACACATATATAAGACACCTATCACATGTTTTACCACAAATTTATGCCCGTACTATGGTACATGTCTCAAGGGTTTGTATAATATAAAAATAAATTTTAATAAATCTGTATAATTTGGATAATTATTGTAGTTCCAACTACACATCGTGTATTATCGTTCACCGTCCATCTGAAGTACATGCCCGGGTACATGGCGCGTAGATGTACTTTGGAAATCTTCTGAGTATACAACTAGTTCACTGGGCCACAAAAATTTAGTATTCATGTTACACAGCTTCCAGAAGGGAAAGCTATGTACAGGGTACATGGTCCAACCATAACTTGAAGGGACTACATGTTGTGTCCAGTGGAATACATGTCATGTTATCCAGAAACCACATGCCACCTATTCTTGTTCAAAAAATGGAGTCATTTAAGACTCTAACACACAGCTTGGTTTGGTGGACCGGTTTGATGAATTGAATCTTGAATACACGGTGTGCACTGCTAAATACATGCCCTGTGTTCAGATGTTGTATGTCTAGGAAGCCAAGTGTATAAGCCAAGTGTAGGCTTCCTATAGTGGTGATCCACACATGCTCCTCCTATCGCTGGACGTCATCGAAGGGATCTCTGGGTGCTAGCACGGAATATCCTTCACTTGCGATGTCTACCTTCGATCGCCCTGAGAGCCACTTCCAAAGCACTCTCCTTGATCCGGTGGAGGAGGATTTCTCTCATAACTTGAGAGCTTTCTTGGTGGGAAAAAAATTCTCTTTTTTCTTGAGAGATTTTTTAGATTTTTTGTGCACACCCACAAATGGATAGGCTAATGAGAATTATATAATTGGGATTTTAATTACTTAGAATAGTAAAATGAATTAATTACTTACTCGAAAGTATTTATTATTTTATTTAATTCTTAGTAATACCCCGTGTCTAATAATAACAGTTGACTATTATTATTAATTGACATGCGCCCATAGAATTACACCTAATTTAATTAAATAAATAATATTATTTCTCAAAAATTCCTAGAAAAATTACACAATGTGTAATTTTGTTTTTCTATTTTGTTTATTTTCTCCACCACATTTATTAGACCTTGAATAATGGCTATTTATTTCTCAAATAAATATCACTACATTACTCACTATTAAATATATTATTTCACCCACAATATATTCTCTCGAATAACTAGTGTTGAAATAAATACGATCAGGAATCCTTTAATAATTATTAAACCACAATCGGGAATAATCTTTATTCAACTTGTTAAATTAATATTTCACTAAGATACTTGGACACACTTAGTGTGTGACCCTCTAGGCCTCTTTCTCAGTGGAATTAGGCAGAGCCTTCCTAAATTCCAAGGTTAGTATCTAGCAACATGCCAAGGCACCCATAGAGAAAGAAGTTAATGTCGCAATGACATGTCACCTCCTATGAATGCTTACTGTGTAATGTAATCCCTTAGTCTCGATGTCTCTAATCAAGCAGGTTGCATGCTAGTTCTATCAATCCATGTGCTCGATTATTCTTTCGTTGACTTTCTGGAATTGAAATCTTCTATTCCTTACCATGGACATGGATTTATTTTTGCTATATCAATTCCATCAAAGGGACTGAGATATCTACTTCTGTTATGGAACAGAAGGGAAAAATCCTTTCTCACATTATCTATTAATGCAGTATTACTCATAACGCACCCAACATATACTACCTCATTACGAACAGTGTGTCATCACAGTTTTCATCAATACACTACTAGAAAATGGGGTTTTGGAGACCCCTTACATGGGCAACCTCCATTGGCGGTCTCTATTGGTGGCCTATAGAGACCGCCAACGATGGTCGCAATACTTATAAAAAATATATATGCCCCCCGATCCCGAACCCAAACCCTACCCCCAACCCCCTACAGCCCCACAGCTGCCCATCCCCTCCCTTGCCGCACTGGCTCCGGCTCCCCCGCACTGCCTCCCCTCCCTCGTTGCACCGGCGACGTCGCACCGCTGATGCCGCACCAGCTCCACCAACGTCGTCACCTATCCCCAACCTCGCCAGACCGCCCATACCCTCTCTCTCTACACCAGAACCACCTCACCTCCTCCTCCTCCGGCTCCCCGCTGTCATTAGCGCCCGTCCCCCCCCCCCCTCGCTGCACGACCTCCGACTTCGGCTCCCCTCTACTGCCCCTCCTCTCCCTCGCAGCACCACCTCCGGCTCCCTTCGATTCCGAATTTGTTGTGTTATAAGTTATGCCCTAATTTACATTTTAAGGTTTTAATTTTGGGCAGTTTACAACATAAATTTTACATGCATGAAGATTATATGAATATTGTGTGTGAATAAAAAGTGTGGAAATGGAATTTCATGTGTATACGGGTTTGTGTGCATGAAGAATTATGAAATAATGTGTGTTGACAGTGTGTTAATGAGAAGACTTCACACTTTACTTGAAGTTAGAAGTTATATACAATGAAGATTCCATGTATATGTTTCTTGGATTGATATTATAAGTTGTGTTGTTATTTTATTTATACCATTCTTGAGTTTATCACATGTCTCTCTATGTGTGTGTGTGTATCCTATGAGAAAATGTTTGAGGTTTGACCACATGTGTGTGCTTGCATATCCCATGAGACCCATGATTGAGTTTAATCCCATGTGTTTCGATACTATAGGTTATTATTAACATTATATGATGTTCCTTTATAGGATATTAATCCATGTTTCAATGTGACTTACTGTGTATATTTTAGAGGTATAATTGAGATGGAATTTAGAGTGATGTATTAATATATATTTTTTCACATTCTTGTTATTTACCACACTTTTATTGGCATAAAACTTTGGGGGTATTTGGGTTTTTACTATATGACTTGAGATACCTACCATGGATTATGATTTTTCATTTTTTATTAAATCTATTATTTTATTGTTTTATCTTTTTATTTATTGATACCAAGGGTATATTTTCTTCACTGATGATATTCAGACCCTTACTACTAATAACAAACATCTTGCATAAAAGGATACCTGCTTGAGGCTGTGAGGAACATTGTATTGGACCCTGTGATCTAGCATGGGGCATAACATTCATTATCCCACATATTCTCTATTTATAACATAATTGAAGATATCTTGCTATTTGTTTTGTTCTGTAATTGTATATACTTGATGTTTTCCTTGATATATATTAGTTAGTTTTCCATAAATTAGAGACTTATTTCTTAATTTGATGGTTAATCTTTACTGAATCTGATGGAACAAAGGAAGTGTGAATCCAAGAGGCAATGAGAAATTATTTGTACAAGGATACAGTTTCTATGAGTTTGAGAATATTGTTCATCACTAATTTATTTTGGGAACTTTCATCACAAATTATATTTGTTGATTGATTGGTAGGCTTTAACTTAGTCGCTAAGGTTGATAGTTCAAGATTGGTATTTGATGAATTTTTTCATGTACCACATACGCATGCAAGTTATACTATTCATTTCTTGGAAAACGTTTACTCTATGGAATTATAGACCAAATTCATTTTTAATATAGTTTCTTGAATATAGAATCATAATTATATTTACCATACCATAATGGTGGAGATTACATGGGCTTTCACTTCCATTCCATTATCTATTCTCTTGTTTATTATTCAGAGATATAAATTGTTTGTTTTATCAATGCTCCATATGCAATTGGACAGTCTTTATTTTAAATATATTTGATATGAAAAATGCATGTAATACGAAGTCTTGTGTAAATTATTGCTATACAGATATTATTATGGAAAAGAGTTGGATTTATATCCAAATCGAATGTCTAGAGAATATTTCAAGGGAATTATACATTTTATTGATTTCACTAGAGGATTTCAAAGTGACTTTATTGGTTCTCCATGTAGAAAATGTGAAAATAGATATCAATTCACACGAGATACCATGAGGGAGCACCTATTCTTAAATAGATTTTTGAAAAATTATAAGAGTTTGACTCATCATGGGGAAGAATATATTCATCATCAAAATAGAGATGCAGTTCAGATAGACGTTGATGTGAGGATGAATGATCCAATGCCTGAAATTCTTATTGAAATGGTATGTGGGTTGGCTCCTGAAGGCATTGACAACCATAATATTGAGACCAGTGAGATAAATCTATGCTCTAGTGCAGATCATGATTTTGAGGTGGTTTAATGAAGTACTTGATGATGTAAAAATGAAATTATATCCCGGATGTACTGCTTACAATAAATTTTCATTTATCTTGGATTTGTTGCATTTTAAGACTTTGAATCAGTGGTCAGACACATCATTCGACATGTTGTTGGTGTTATTGAAAAAGGTTCTTCCTGTCGATGCTAAGATTCATGACTCGTATTACCATGCTCATAAGTTGACAGAGAACATAGGTTTCACATATGAGACCATAGATGCATGTGAAAACAACTTTATGTTGTTTAGAAAAGAAACTTCCCATTTGGATATTTGTATGGTCTATGGCGCTTCCAGGTGGAAAGAGAACAAGGGAAATCATACTCATCAATGTCAGACTGTGAAACAGGGAAAGACGATTGTTGTAAATAAAATTTGTTACTTTTCCCTAAAGCCAAGGTTGAAAATATATTTTTTGTCATCTAAAGATTCTAATTTAATGATATGGCATGCAGAAATAAATCAAGAAAGTGATATGTTAACCCACCCGATATACTCTCGTGCATGAAAGGATTTCGATAAGAGATACCCCGACTTTGCTAAAGATGTTCGTAATGTCTGATTGGGGTTGGCAACAGATGGTTTCAATCCATTCAAGTCTATGGTTGGTGAAACTCATAGCACAAGGCCCGTGGTGTTGGTTCCATATAATCTTTCCCTGTGGCTTTGTATGAAGAAACAATTTATATTACTTTCCACTCTTATTGATGGACCTAGAAGTCCAGGGGATAAGATTGATGTTTACCTTCATCCATTGATTGATGAGTTGAATGAATTTTGGGGTGATGATGTGATGACTTATGATTATGAAACAAATGAAATGTTCAAACTACAAGATGCTTTATTATGGACAATCAATGACTTCCTAGCTTATAAAAATTTATCAGGCTAGAGTATGAAAGGGGAATTTTCTTGCCTTTGTTGCAATAAAAGTAAAAAATATGTATGGATTAAACATTCCAGAAAATGGAAATACATGGGTCACATACATTTTCTCCAACCTCAGCCCAGGTTCAGAAAGGACAGAGTGACATTTGATTGTTCTAGAGAGTTTATCCCAGTGCCAAAGATCATGACAGAAGTCGAAATGTTATCACAGATTGAGGAAGAAAACATCTGCACGGTATATGAATTTCAAAATTTGGTGGCTCATCCATTACCTCATATTCATGGTGCGGGTAGATAGTGTAGTCACAATTGAAAAAAGAAAAGTATTTTTTACAATCTCCCCTATTGAAAAAATAACATGCTAAGGCATAATTTGGATTTCATGCACATTGATAAAAATGTTTTTGATAATATATTGTGGACCATTTTAGGTGTCAGTGGAAAATAAAAGGACCATGTTAATGCACGTCTTGATTTGGAAGAAATGGGTTTAAGGAAGCAGTTACATTTACAGTTAGCTAAGGGAAACAAGGCATATATGCCTGCTGCACAGTATATGATGACTAAAAAGGAGAAAGAGACATTTATTTCCATTTTAAAGATTCTCAAGATGCCTGATGGTCACTCTTCTAATATTTCAAAGTGTGTGAATCTTATGAGCAGGACATTGCAAGGGTTGAAAAGTTATGAAAATCACATACTACTTCAATAGTTTATTCCAATCGTAATTTGTGATTGTTTATCCCCCAATGTTGTTCAACCGTTGATTGAGATGAGTAATTTATTAGACATCTTTGTTTAATAAATTAACAAATAAGTGATTTAAAAAGTTTACAGGACTGAAGTGTACTTAAGCTTTTTCACTTTTAGAAACTGTTCCCCCCACCCCCCCTCATTTTTCGATGTTATGGTTCACTTGACAGAGAACCTAACTGATGAAGTAATGGTTGTTGGTCCAGTCCAATTTAGGTGGATGTATCCTATTAAGTGGTATATGAATACATTGAAACAATTTGTATGCAACAGAGCTTGTCCGGAGGAATCAATAGTCAATGGTTAATCGATGGATGAGTGTACTACTTTTTATGCAGATTATCTTATGGATGTTGAAACAAAATTAGATAATACATCTCAGAGTCATGATGGTCTAGATGGAGAAGGAACCATATTTGATATGGACAACATCGAGTAGATACAAGCGCATCGATATATCTTGTTCAATACTCCATCAGTTGCACCATTAATGAAGTAAGTGTCTTATCACTTTTATTGTTTAAATTTTACATGTTTTGTTTGCATAAGTAGATTATTTAAACATCGCATTATCATTTTTAGGAAACACATTAATGATCTAAAAGAAGAGATGTCTCGTGCGACTGAGTATCAAATTAAACAATCTCATTATGCGTCATTTCATGATTGGTTCAAGGATTTTGTACATATAAATTGATTTTTATTATGAGTGAAGTATTATAATAATTTCTTTCTGCAGAAATATTTATTGAATTCTTTGAATTTTGTAGGTTCGTAACTTGAGGGAGTTAGGTGACCCCACGATAACTGAAGAATTTATCCAACTATCTGAGGGTCCATCTATAACGGCTCGTCGTTATAAAGCTATAGATGCTAATGATTTTTGATTTCACATTAAAGATGTTGACAAAAAATGAGCAACACAAAATAGTGGCATCGGTTTTGCATTCGTTGATTCTGGTTATTACTATGGTCAATTGACAGACATCATTGAAGTTGTATATGCACACGGGTTGAGGTACATATTGTTAAAGTGTAATTGGGTTGATCCAGTGCGTGGAAGTAAAGTCTATCAATATCAGTTTACATTGGTGAATTTTAACTATATGTTATACAGAAATGAATGAGTTGATAATAAACCTTTCATTTTGACATCACAAGTGGAACAAGTATTCTTCATTACTTTGCCTTTAAATCATAGTTTGCAAGTTATTGTGAAAATGTCCCGGTGAGGAGTGTTTTTATTTGAACAAGATGAACCCGAGACTATTCCCTTTGTTTCCCAACAGCTTGATCAACATACCATAGTTTAAAGTGAAGAAGATATTTATTGGGTTAGAGCGGTTGTTGAAGGAGAAACGATCAATTTTCATGTTTAATGAAAGGTATAGTTGTTTTCCCACTCTTTAGTTAAAATCCATTTTCAATTATTTGAAACAACCAAAAACTAATTTGGTACATAAGAATTTTTATTTATTATTAGTTAGAATTAACCTTATGTTCCATACTTTTTTATGGCTTTCCTTGTGGGCATGTGTGAACCAAGATTTTGGTATCTAGTTCTGTCTCTAGCATTCGTTGGATGAACTATATTTCTTTGGTTTTATAAATTGTTTTCTAGATCAAATTGAAAAGGTTAATTACTTTGAGTAAAATCATTTTTTTAAATAAGGTGATTTCACTATAGTTAAGGGTAAAGGAAATATATGGTATTTTCAATGTATTGAAATGTTTTGTGACCTTGTGGATTTGATTTTAAGGTCCCCCTCTCCCTTTCCATATCCTTTCAATCCTTGTTGTAATTTTTAATCAGATTGATAATTTTTTATGGTATGATGATTCTACTTTGAGCTTGAAAGATCTATATTTTACACACATATGTGTTTATATAGATATAATATCCCTCCTGGACATCCCCACCCCACTCCCTCCGAACAGCCCCACCCCCACATGCACAACCCCTCCACCTGGAACCCCCCTGTATAGCCACCACCCTCCTGTACAACCCACCCCCCAAAACACCCCCTAGACACCCCCACCCCCACCCCCACCCCCTGGACAGCCCCACCCCACTCCCCCCAGACAGCCCCCACCCCCCTCCCAGACAGCCCCCCTCTCCCAGACAGCCCCCCCCTTTGGACAGACCCCATCCCCATGCACTGCACCAGGCCCTCCCCTACCCCCTGACCTACACCAGCCCCCCCCCCACTCCCCTCGAACAGCCCCACCCCTACTAGCACAACCCCTCCACTCCCCCCTGCCCCCTCCACTCCCCCTGGACCACCCCACCCCACTCCCCCCTACCCCCTTCACCCCCTCCCTACACCCATCTCACCCCACTCCCTCCGGACAACCCCACCCCACTCCCCCCAGACAGCCCCACCCCTACCTACACAACCCCTTCACCTGGACACCCCCCACCCCACTCCCCCCGAACAGCCCCACCCCTACCTGTACAACCCCTCCACCTGGATAGCCCCCCCAAGATAGCCCCCCCTCTCGGACAACCCACCCCCCCAAAACTCCCTCAGGACAGCCCCCCAACCCCTCGATATCCCCACCACACTCCCTCTCGGACAGCCCCACTACACCCCCAGCCCCTCCCCACTCCCAACCCCCTCCCAGATATCCCACCCCCCATAACTCCCCAGGACATCCCCTGGACTGCCCCACCACACCCCTATCCCCTCCCCACTCCCAACCCCCCTCACAGACAGCCCACCCCCCAAATCACTTCACGTTAAAAGAACCCTCTAAATACAATCCTTTTTTGTACATAATTTTATTTCTGTTCTGTTAAGATTATGATTTTTTAAAATCCTATCCCTTTTTTTATTAACAATTGTACAAGTTTTTTTAAAACAATATAATTTATCTTTTTAACACTTTTGATGGTCCCCTTACTAATGTTTTTTACGACTGCAGACATGTCTGGGGAACAAGAAGCACATCCACACCATCCATCTGAGCCATCTTTGTCTCAGAGTCGAGGTATGCTTGAATGTAACTGTGTTTATTTTTTTATGTAATTTCTAAATATATATATATATATATGCACATCTATCAAATTATGTATAAAATTGTTTTCAACGGGATCTGACTCAACCGCTTCTTCCTCTCGCAAGAGAGGCCCTGGTCATGGCATTTCATCATGGAATTCTGACACGACCATTGATGTTTCATTTGACGAGAGATTTAATCTTGTGGGACTGACTGCCCCTACATTTATCCATCAGCTGGGTCATATCATACATGCAATGATATTTACGCTTAAATAAAACAAGCATTCAATTATTTAATTGTTCTTTTTTAAGATAAATCACACTTGAATCAATTAATTATATTTCATTAATTGATCCTTTTATCTTAAATCCTTTTTGGAATTTACTTGTGATTCTCATCCATCATTATTTTCAAAAAATAAATTCATTTAAAATTATCTTTTTATATAACTTGTACCTTGGATTTAACCCAGTAAATTATCATTCATAACTACCCAATGAGTAGAAATGAACATTATGAAAATGTTAAATTAAACACATATATATATATAACACCTATCATGTGTTGTGCCTTAGATTTACTCATGTGATATGGTACACGTCTCAAGGGTTTGTATAATATAATAATAAATTTTAATAAATATGCGTAATTTGGATGAGTACACAATGTGTAGTTCCAACTACACAGTGTGTACTATCGTTTACTGTCCATATGAAGTACATACCTAGGTACATGGCATGTAGATATACTTCAAAAATATTCTGAGTACACGACGTGTTCAGTGGGCTACAATCGTTTAGTATCCATGTTACATGGTTTCTAGTATGGAAAGACATGTACGAGGTACATGGTCTAACCCTAACTCAAAGGGACTACACATCGTGTTCAGTGGAATACACAACGTGTAATTTGGAAACCACATGCCACCTATTCCTGGTCAACAAACAGAGTCATTTAAGACTCCAACACACGGCTTGGTTTGGTGGACCGGTTTGATGCATTGAATCTTGAATACACGGTGTGTACTGCCGAATACATGCCATGTGTTCTCATGTTGTACGTACAGGAAGCTTTGGTATCTCCGAATGAGATCCTCTATTTTATTTTAATCAAAATTAAAAGAAAAAATCATTTCTGTAAGGTGAATGATAAACAAAAGAGGGGGAACAGATCTCGAGATTTAGATTTGCAGAATGATTAACCTGAATTGAAACAACTAAATTATTAAATGCATAAATCATCAATAAAAAAACAAATAATTATAATCAATGATATAAACCCTCTGATACCACTTGTAGGTTCTGGGTGCAGCGGAAGTGCATTGGTGGGTGTACCCAACGTTAATTTTTTCTATTAACAACGATCAATATGAGATCCATCACGATAATAAAATGACAGATCTTTGGAATAGAATGAAGAAAAAAAGAAATAAAGGGAGTCCTGGAACCATAGAGAGTATCATCATATGTTAGTTATAATTAATTTAATTAAAAGATGAGAATTACCTTGATGGAATTCTATCTCCATTGATGTTTCCAGTCATGATCCGATGTGATCTGTTGTTGCGTCATAGAATCCAAGTGTAGTCTTCCCCTAGTGGTGCTCCACACATTCTCCACCTATCTCTCTATATCGCATAAGGGATCTCTGGGTGCTAGCACGGAAGAGCCTTCGCTTGTGTTGTCTGTCTTCAATCGCCCTGAGAGCCGCTTCCAAATCGCTCTCCTTGATCCAGTGAAGGAGGATCTCTCTCGTAACTTGAGAGCGTTCTTGGTGGGAAAAAATTCTCTCTTGGTTTGAGAACTTTTTTAAATCCATTGTGCACACCCACAAATGGATTGGCTAATGAGAATTATATAATTGGGATTTTAATTACATAGAATAATAAAATTAATTAATTACCTGAAATCATTTATTCATTTCATTTAATTCTTAGTAAGACCTCATGTCTAATAATAACAGTTGACTATTATTATTACTTGAAATGCGCTCATATAATTACACCTAATTTAATTAAATAAATGTAACAACCTGAGATTTTATGAGGATTATTATTTTTAATTTCATTGATGTCTTGTGTTGTACGCTACACCAAGATTATCTTGTGCTATACGAAACACCGTATTAGCTTATAGTATATGCAACACTATTCTTGGATTGTGTTACACACAATGTCATGTTCATTTTATAGTAGTCATTCTATGCAACATTGAGTGTATATATATATATATATATTCAATGTATAAATGAAATACGGTTGGATTCTGTTATACAAAACAACGAAGGAGTCTTTCACAACATGAAACACTAACTTGGGTTACATTACATGCAATCACTACCTTCCACGATAGCGTGTGTTGTACGCAATACCGAGTTACACCAAACAAAGATATACTATTAAAATATTATATAAACTAGCTGTTATGAATAGTAATACCCACTTTTTGGAATTTTATAAATTTTATCCTTCAAAATGGACTTCATTTTTGGATTTGGAATATCAAAATTATCCTAGGGTGAATTTTTGGTATTTTTCTGAAAACTTTCAATGTTTGATGAATAGTGAAAACACTCAGTTACTATTTAAAACCGACTTTTTATTTAAATAATTATTTATTTTATTTAAATTTATTTTAGGTCAAAATAGATACATAATACCTATATAAGTTCAATGAAATTCATTGGAGTCATTTTATAATAATTTTATATATATATATATATATAATTTATTGAACTTTTCACCGTCTTTTACCCACCTCCAAGGAGAATTTGGAAAAATTCACATAAAACTTGATTTTCCCGCTTCTGTGAGGGGAATTTTGAAAATACGAGAGACACGGTTAATATCAAGGACTAAAAAGTGGTTAAATGAGATGAAAATAATTTTTGGTGAATAGTAACTTTTTACTTTTATTTACCACGGTTAAAAGTAAATAGGGTAATTAACAGTAAAAATGATATTATTATTACCCTAACACATGTCTTAATTATATTGGATAAGTGTAATTCGACCAAAAACAACCTTAGGAATAAAATATGACCATTTAGGTCTACTTGGATTATATTTGGACACTTATTATTATTTTATTTAAAGAATAGTTAAAATAGTTAAAATCAATGTTTAATAACTAAAACATTTTTAATATATAGTTATTAATAAGATAAATTCAACTATAAATATTCATTAGAAATATAAAAAAAATTCCTAAATAATGGTATTTTATGTATAATTTTTAGACATTAAATAATTTAATTTATTTATGACACAATGGTGATGCAGTAATTACCATATGAATGAAATATTAACATAATTCATGTTATAAATACCAAAATTAATGTAATTTGAGACTTTTTATGAATTCCACTAATTTTATAGGTTAATAAGACATGTTAGTATTGATTTAATTAACTTTTTTCGAACTAATCATGTTGTTATGATTTTCACAAAAATCAAGTACCAAATAGTGTCAAAATTGACATAAAATAGTTTTTAAAACAAATATTATATTATTAATTGTTATTTTATTCCTAAAAATATAAGGTTTGGAAAAATGACTTATATAAGGATATATATATTAATAATGAACCACTTGGGTTTAGTTTGGCTTGTTATAGTAAGTTTATTAACCATATAGTGTAAGAAAACAAAAAGACGCGGTAAAAGTTAAATTATTTAACATAGAGTTAAATCTAAATGATAAGGATAAAATAGTAACCTAAACTTGTATAAAACCTATTGGATGAGATTATTTCGACCCATACCCACCTTATCTTCTAAATAAATCAATTTGGAGCTATTAAAAACCGAATATGACTTTTTAATAAAATAATATTTTAAGTTTTCCTAAGGTGCCCCTCTCCTCCCGTATAAAAAGGGAACCCCTTACCTCTTCTCTTCACACCCTTTTGAGCCTTTAAGCTCATCAAAACCCTGCCCATTTCTCTTATCCACTTCCCTAGAAACATTCTGTAGGTTCTGGTCTTCTCAAAAGACCATCTCTACTTCCTTAAGAGGAAGCATAAAGGAGGTGCGTCGAAGAAGAGGTAATCTCTTCTTCCAATTTTATCAAGTTTCTTTCTTCTTCTACTTATTCTTCTTTAGTTGTATCATTATAAATTAATAACATCAGTATTACTTATATACTGATATGTTATTATAAATATTAAACAACTCTATTTCAGCTTCTATCCATCCTACGGAAAACAAAATCACCGCGCGTGCGTACGTACGGAATACCGTCTCCACGCCGTGGTGTAATCTATTTTCCACCACCACCTTACTTGGATGGGTATAATGGTGTAGAGAATAACTATATATAATTATTGTAAAGTTATATTGATTCTTAAATAGTATACATACACTTAAATACAATTCCACGATCATGGTAATGATATCATCGCTCGTGCGTACGTACGGACTACCGTCTCCACGACACGATGAGATTCATTCTCCGTATTAACCATTCATGAATGATTATAAAGTATATATAATGAATAATAATTAAATATATGACATAATAATGATACTGGATTTATGTATATATATATGTATTTCATATACTTAATTCCATTCAATTCAATATGGAAACGAAAACAGCATTCATGCGTACGTACGGCCTACCGTCTCCATGAACGGTGTATTTCATTCCATTTATAGATCTATCATATATATATGTATATTCTGAATATATATTATATATAAATCATGTTTTAAATTATTTAATTAAGTAAATCAGGATATAAGTAATAATATCCAGAACAACAAGTCGAAACACGTATAATAAATGAAACGATTTTATCCAAATCGCTGCTTTTACATGGAATTTACAAAAGAACGGGTAATATAAAGTCATAAGTGAAACATATATGATATCATAACAATGAATATGATTCTATAATAAGTCAATGAAATTATTTGAATCATTATATAGGAGGTTTGGATATGTACGAAGCATATCAGACCTAAGGTAAGGGATAATTATTCCAATCTCATTCTTATCCGAGATTGTTTATTCGTAAGTATTTACTGGGGTTATTGTTATCATCCATGTCCATGTTTTATAAAAGTGTTTTTATGTATGTTTAAAGTCCTTTTTACCCATTTTTTACTTTTACTACATGGTATGTATGGAATCTTTCCTTTTTTTACCATACGAGGTACTTTTTGACTCTTCCGGCAAAAGTACGAGAAGAATGTTTTTTTTAACTTATACGGCATGAAAGGATTTTTACGGTTTTATAACGCCTTATTTTCATGAAGCTTACTCTACAATATTTCATGGTTATTTTCAATAAAATCCTTTTCTTTTAAAATTTCTTGGCATTTTGTGAAAAGAAAATGATTTTGAAGAAGAAAGGATATTTTCTTCAAGAAATCATTTCAAGTGTTTTATCAAAACCATTTTCCATATAAGATGACATTATTTCATATGTGTATGTTTCAAGTATAATGTCTCTATGATTTACATGGTTTCACTTTTCTTATTATAAAATGATATCCATTTCTTTTATATGGATTATGTGATGATGGAATGATGTTTATGAAACCCATTTTATTCGTTGGGTTATTATGAATGATGTATGTTTATTTTGTGGCACAAGTAAGAATGATTTCATTATGAAATGGGTGGGACCTATATCTCCCTCCAATGCATTGGGTAAAGATTTATATCTCATGATATAGACATGGCTAGAACGGTAAGTTAATCTGGTTCAGTGTTACAGGACTGGAACGAGGAGTGAACTCGATTTATAAAGGGACTTTATCCACTAAGATGGTCTTAGAAGAAATGCCTTGGATACTATGGAAATAATATCATGTGCTTAATGTTTTTCCACAATTACAAGTTTTATTTCCAAGCTATTTTATCATGATTGATGTTCTATTATGATCTATGGCTTACGTACTACCACGTTTTATGCCATTGCTCAAGATTTCGATGTTTAAACATTATGTTCATGTTTTTATGTTCAAATGTATATGGTTTGTTTTATTTTCTCCATTCTTACCCTTACTGAGCATTTGAGCTCACCCTTTTTATGTTTTCTTTTCCCCAGGATATAAAGAAAGGTTTTAGGTAAGAAAAAAAGGGGGAAATATTTATGGGAGATGTTGAAGATCTTTCACCAAGATTAGAAGATTATATTCCGAGTTTCCAAAGACAATAAACTATTACAGTCCTTTGGTGTCTATTTTGTTATGTATTAAGTATTCCGAAAAAGTAATGTAATGTCCATGTACGTCAAGATTTGGGTCACTACAGTTGGTATCAGAGGAAAGGTTTAGTCAACCTTTAGAAACTAGGATGCGATAACTTTAGTGAGATCTTTAGAGATATTTCTAAGGTACGTCTAGGGATGTCCCTAAGGATAAGTATAAGTATAGGTTATAGTCCTATAATTATGGTAACGGTATTAGAATTAAACCTAGGATGTTAGATATAGAAGGTACTCCCCCTTTATTATGTTTTTTTCCCCTATCATGATGTTTGCCTCACTCTATTCTTTTTGGGTTTTAGACGATGGCTGGAACCCAAAAGAACCATGTTGATCAATGTAATGGACGATGCAATGATTGTCCTCCTGAGAAAAACAATGTTATAGGATATGGAGTGCACAATCTTATTTCTATACTTACACAAGTTATGAATCATTCTGGACTTCCAAATGAGCAGAGAAAGGAGCAACATTCTGTTGAATCCTTCATGAGGCAGCGTCCGCCTTCATTCAGCAGGTCTTCTGATCCATTAGTGGCTGAACAATGGATCAGTACCACTGAAAAGATATTTTTAGTTCTACAATGTTTTGAGCATTATAAAGTCATCTTAGAAGTATATCTTTTGGAAGGTGATGCTAATCAATGGTGGAATCTTATCAAGAATACGAGGAAAAGAGAAGAAATTGAGTCCATGGAATGGGAAGAGTTCAAGAACATATTTTTCAATAAGTACTTCCCTTGTATTCTTCGAACAAATATGGAAAAGGATTTCCTTGAGCTTAAGCAAAAGGATGATGAATCTGTTGGTATATATGAAGCGAATTTTACAAGGCTTGAAAGGTATGCATCCGGCTTTATCATCCAACCTGAAAGTAAAGTTGATCGATTCTTCAGTGGCTTAAAATCAAGTCTTCGAAGGGAATTAGCTATAAGAGACTTCAGTAGCTATGAAGAAATTGTGCGTTGTGCTACCAAGGTATAAATGGAAGTTGGTGTTACATATCCATCTCATGGTTTGGGAAAGAAACGAAAGATTGAGTTCAAGGAGAAATCTCATAATAATGGTGAAAAGAAGATAAATGTTTCTTTATGCTTAAAGTGTGGAAAGAAGAATGGTGGAGATTGTCTAAAAGGTACTAGAAAATGTTTTAAGTGTGTAAAAGAAAGTCATCGAGTAGTGGAGTGTCTAAGTAATGGAAAAAGGGTTTCTAATGATATAAATAAAGAAAAGACTGCAGAGAACGCACCACCAACACTTCAATGCTTCAAGTGCAAGGAAATGGGTCATTATGCTAATCAATTCCCTAATCCAAGGGTTAATGATGATCAACGTGAGCAACCACATAAGGAAAAGGATAAAGTGAAGTCACATACGATCACTATTGGAAATGTTGAGTATGACAATGATGTAGTGGAATGATTATATGTTTATGTAAGGAGATTCCAAAATAATGTTGTGGAATCTAATTTATAGTAATATTGAATATTGGAATATCTATGTATTGGTTTATTATGGTTTTCAATAATTATATGGTATCGGTAACCATGAAAAGTGATTCAAATAATTTTGGAAAGCAGATGATATGCGCATAATAAAGGGATAAGGAGAAAATAAATTGTTTGATAGTCTTCATGAGCTCATGATTGATATATGGACTAATTGATATCATGGTTTGAGTATATAGAATTTGTGGGATTTTGGTATGTGGAATGATTTAACTTTTGACAAAACTCATGTTTTCACTAAGGTTCTATGGTAATTCATTTTTCAAAAGAATACATGATTAAGGTATTCACATGTTTGGAATGTGACCAACAAGATATATCTTCTATGGACGATAAATGATGGTATTCACATGCTCGGTAGATGACATTTCTAGTAATATTTTTCTTTATACTATAAGATTGGACAGAAGTATTTTGGATAAGCCTAAAGATTGGAATGGATTATGTTGGAAATAAGTTAGTATTTATTAAGGCTATAATTTTTTTGATATTATTTCTGGAATGTTATAATAGTATAGTTTTAGAAAAAAGGACAACCTGCAGGATGGGCGACAACCCATTGCGTCGGACAAAGCTGTGGGAATCAAACCCACAACCAAAGTGCGATAGGCCTTTATCACCTACCACTGGCCAACAGGAAGTCCCTGGTTATTAGAAACTAGTTTTATTATATTAAATAGTATGATATATGAAGTATAAGTCCATTTTTGGAATCATATATGATTAATCTCACTATATATGGACTTATGTATATTTGATAACTTTTTCTAACCTTTTGTTTGAGACATATGGAATGACCCATAATTCTATCACATGATCTACTAACACCTCATGAATGAAAAATTCAACTTAATTTCTTTAAGAGATGAAGTGGAAATTTTTCAAGACACGAACAACAATGAGATTATACCAAAATAAATTAAGTATTTATTCTAATTAAAATTATTCAACTTTAGGGAAATGATATTGAAAACCAAAAATGTTGTCATAGTTCCCTTATATCTGATGAATTAGATGGTACCTTAGATCATCACAAATTTATGGCTTTGTGATTGTTAGATTTTTCATAGCCATGTTCTCTACCACTCACCATCAGAACATGATGGTTAGATTTCTCTTCCATATCCATATTTTCACCTATGTTCTTCTATGTGGAAACCCAGTGATTAGTTAATTTGGGTAACCATTACGTTTCATAATTTAGTTTTTAAAGATAAGTTTTGGTATTCATTTTTACGATGTGGGTTTCTATTAAAGAAACTTTCGAGTAGTAAACCATTTATAACCCCGACGAATTTCGAGGGAGAAATTCATTTTAAGGGGGGTAAACTGAAACAACCCGAGATTTTATGAGGATTATTATTTTTAATTTCATTGATGTCTTGTGTTGTAAACTACACCAATATTATCTTGCGCTATACGCAACACCTTATTATCTTGTAGTATAAGCAACACTATTCTTGGATTGTGATACACACAATTTAAAGTTCGCTTGATAGTAGTCATTCTACGCAACATTGAGTGTATATATATATATATTCAATGTATAAATGAAATATGGTTGGATTTTGTTATACAAAACAATGAAGGAGTATTTCACAACATGAAACCCTGACTTGGCTTACATTACACGCAATCGCGACCTTCCACGATAGCGTGTGTTGTACGCAATACAGAGTTTCACTAAACAAAGATATACTATTAAAATATTATATAAACTAGCCGTTATGAATAGTAATACCCACTTTTTGGAATTTTATAAATTTTATCTTTTAAAATGGACTTAATTTTTGGATTTGGAATATCGAAATTATCCTAGGGTGAATTTTTGGTATTTTTCTGTAAACTTTCAATTTTTGATGAATAGTGAAAACACTTGGTTACTATTTAAAACCGAATTTTTATTTAAATAATTATTTATATTATTTAAATTTATTTTAGGTCAAAATTGATACATAATACCTATATAAGTTCAATGAAATTCATTGGAGTCATTTTATAATAATTTTATATATATAAAAATTTTATTGAACTTTTCATCGTCTTTTACCCACCACCTAGGAGAATTTGGAAATTCACATAAAACTTAATCTTCCCACTTCTGTGAGGGGAGTTTTGAAACTCTGAGAGACACGGTTAATATCAAGGACTAAAATTTGGTTCAATGAGATGAAAATAATTTATGTTGAATAGTAACTTTTTACTTTTATTTACCACGGTTAAAAGTAAATAGGGTAATTAAGGGTAAAAATGATATTATTATTACCCTAACACATGTTCTAATTCTATTGGATAAGTTTAATTAGACCAAAAACAACCTTATGAATAAAATATGACCATTTAGGTCCACTTAGATTAGATTAGGACACTTATTATTATTTTATTTAAAGAATATTTAAAATAGTTAAAATCAAAGTTTAATAACTAAAACATTTTTAATATATAGTTATAAATAAGATAAATTAGACTATAAATATTAATTATAAATCTAAAAATAGTTCATACATAATGGTATTTTATTTATAATTTTTAGACATTATATAATTTAATTTATTTATCACACAATGATGATGCAGTAATTACCTTATGAATGAAATATTAACATAGTTGATGTTATAAATACAAAAATAAATGTAATTTGAGCCTTTTTATGAATTACACTAATTTTATAGGTTAATATGACATTTTATTATTGATATAATTAACTTTTTTTGAACTAATCATGCTGTTATGATTTTCACAAAAATCAAGTACCAAATAGTGTCAAAATTGACATAAAATAGTTTTTAAAACAAATATTATATTATTAATTGTTATTTTATTCCTAAAAATCTAAGGTTCGGCCAAATGACTTAGATAAGGATATATATATTAATAATGAACCACTTGGGGTTCTTTTATCTTGTTATATTAAGTTTATTAACCATATAGTGTAAGAAAACAAAAAGACACGGTAAAATTTAAATTATTTAACATAGAGTTAAATCTAAATGATAAGGATAAAATAGTAACCTAAACTTATCTAAAACCTATTTTATGAGATTATTTAGAACCATCCCCACCTTATATTCAAAATAAATCAATTTTGAGCTATTAAAAACCGAATATGACTTTTTTATAAAATAATATTTTAAGTTTTCCTAAGGTGACCCTCTCCTCCCTTATAAAAAGGGCACCCCTTCCCTCTTCTATTCACACCCTTTTGAGCCTTGAAGCTCGCCCAAACCCTGCCCATATCTCTTTTCCACTTCCCTAGAAACATTATGGAGGCTCTGGTCTTCTCAAAAGACTAACTCTACTTCCTTAAGAGGAAACTTAATGGAGGTGCGTCGAAGAAGAGGTAATCTCTTCTTCCGATTTTCTCTAGTTTCTTTCTTCTTCTACATCTTCTTCTTTAGTTGTCTCATTATAAAGTAATAACATCATTATTACTTATATTATGATATTTTATTATAAATATGAAACATCCATATTTCACCTTCTATCCATCCTACGTAAAATGAAATCACCGCGCGTGCGTACGTACGGAATACCGTCTCCACGCCGTGGTGTAATCTATTTTCCACCACCACCTTACTTGGATGGGTATAATGGTGTAGATAATAACTATATATTATTATTTAAAAAGTGATATTAATTCGGAAATATTTTACATACACTTAAATACAATTCCACGATCATGGGAATGATATCATCGCTCGTGCGTACATACGGACTACCGTCTCCACGACACGATGAGATTCATTCTCCATATTAACCATTCATGAATGATTATAAAGTATATATAATAAATAATAATTAAATATATGACATAATAATGATACTATATTTATGTATATATATATTTATTTCATCTACTTAATTCCATACAATTCAATAAGGAAACGAAAACAACGTTCATGCGTACATACGGCCTACCGTCTCCATGAACGGTGTATTTCATTCCATTTATCGATCTATCATATATATATGTATATTATGAATATATATTATATATAAATCATGTTTTACATTATTAAATTAAGTAAATCAGGATATAAGTAATAATATCAAGAATAACAAGTCGAAACACGTACAATAAATGAAACGATTTTACCCAAATCACTGCTTTTACATGGAATTTACAAAATAACGGGTAATATAAAGTCATAAGTGAACCATATATGATATCATAAAAATTAATATGATTCTATAATAAGTAAAGACATTATTTAAATCATTATATAGGATGTTCGGATACGTACGAAGCATATCGGACCTAAGGTAAGGGATAATTATTCCAATCTCATTCTTATCCAAGTTTGTTTATTCGTAAGTATTTACTGGGGTTATTATTATCATCCATGTCCATGTTTTCTAAAAGTGTTTTTATGTATGTTTAAAGTACCCATTTTTTACTTTTACTACATGGTATGTTGGAATCTTTCTTTTTTTTTACCATACAAGGTACTTTTTGACTTTTCCGGCAAAAGTACGAGAAGAATGTTTTTTTAACTTATACAGAATGAAAGGATTTTTACAGTTTTATAATGCATTATTTTCATGAAGATTACTCTACAATATTTCATGTTTATTTTCAATAAAATCCTTTTCATTAAAAATTGCATGGCATTTTGTGAAAAGAAAATGATTTTGAAGAAGAAAGGATATTTTTCTCAAGAAATCATTTCAAGTGTTTTATCAAAACCATTTTCCATATAAGATGACATTATTTTATATGTTTATGTTTCAAGTATAATGTATCTATGATTTAAATGGTTTCACTTTTCTTATTATAAAATGATATCCATTTCTTTTATATGGATTATGTGATGATGGGATGATGTTTATGAAACCCATTTTATTCGTTGGGTTATTATGAATGATGTATGTTTATTTTGTGGCACAAGTAAGAATGATTTCATTATGAGATGGGTGAGACCTATATCTCCCTAAAATTAATTGGGTAAAGATTTTTATCTCATGAGATATACATGGCTGGAATGGTAAGTTAATCTGGTTCAGTGTTACAGGACTCGAACGAGGAGTGAACTCGATTCAGAAAGGGACTTTGTCCACTAAGATGGTCTTGGCAGCAATGCCTTGGATACTATGGAAATCATATCATGTGTTTAATGTTTTTCCACAATTAAAAGTTTTATTTCCAAGCTATTTTATCATGATTTATGTTCTTTTATGATCTATTCCTTACATACTACCATTTTTTGTGTCATTTCTCAAGATTTTGATGTTTAAACATTATGTTCATGTTTTTATGTTCAAATGTATATGGTTTGTTTTATTTTCTCCATGATTAACATTACTGAGCATTAGAGCTCAACCTTTTTATGTTTTCTTTTCCCCAGGATATAAATAAATGTTTTAGGTAAGAAAAAAAGGGGAATATCTTTATGGGAGATGTTGAAGATCTTTCACCAAGATTAGAAGATTACATTCCGAGTTTCCAAAGACACTAAACTATTATGGTCATTTGGTGTCTGTTTTGTTATGTATTAAGTATTCCGAAAAAGTAATGTAATTTCCATATATGTCAAGCTTCGGGTCTCTACAATAAATAATATTATTTCTCAAAAATCCCTAGAAAAATTACAGAGCATATATATTAATATACACAGTGTGTAATTTTGTTTTTCCGTTTTCTTTTTTTCCTCCACCACATTTATTAGACCTTAAATAATGGCTATTTATTTCCCAAATAAATATCACTGCATTACTCGCTAATAAATATATTATTTCACCCATAATATATTCTCTCGAATAACTAGTGTATAAATAAATGCGATCAGGCGTCCTTGAATAATTGTTAAACCATAATCAGGAATAATTTTTATTCAACTTGTTAAATTAATATTTAACTGAGATACTTGGACACACTTAGTGTGTGACCCTCTAGACATCTTTCTCAGTGGAATTAGGTGGATCCTGCCTAAATTCCATGGTAAGCATATAGAAACGCACCTAGGAACCCATAGAGAAAGAAGTTAACTCCGCAATGACGTGTCACCTCCTACGAATGCTTACCGTGTAATGTAATCCCTTAGTCTTGATATCTCGAATCAATCGGGTTGCATGCTAGTGCCATTGATTCATGTGCTCGATTATTATTTCTTTGAATTTTAGTAATTGAAATTGGCCATTAGTTACCATGGACATGGATTTATTTAGGCTATATCAATTCCATCAAAGGGCCTGAGATATCTACTTTTGTTATGGAACATAAGGGAAAAATCCTTTCTCTCATTATCTATTAATGCAGTATTACTCATGACACAACCAACATATCCTACCTCATTATGAACAGTGTGTTGTTACATTTTTTTTCAATACATCTATGTTCGTTAGTTGAAATACCCATTAATAATAATCTTAAAGTCTAAGGACCAATACAAAAATCCATATTCAGGAATATCCAATGACACTTTGAGATGTGGATTTCCTACTGGCGGGTCTCATTCTCATAATATTCTCCTAGATATTACTAAAGGCACACTCCATGAGAGGGTGCCTAAAAGTTTTATGAGTCTTCACCCCTAATGCACTGTATTATTTGTGTCCCTTAAATAAAATCATCTGACCATAGAACATATATTCAAGAACAATGTTATGACACTTTCGGGTTCTCATCATACCAGGGATCAGCTATAACCCTTTGATGAAACAACTATCCTTAGGACATTATCACATGCATTTCAAATCATAAAAACAATAAAGATGTGATAAGGTATTTATTAATGAATAAATTAAAAATTATTTGGTTCTAGGCCACAAACTCCAACACTTTTTCATGAGGAGGTCATTAGTTTGATATTTTAGGATTTATTTTGTTTACTTTTTCATCGAGTATGTATCATCCAATTTGAACTATAATATTTTGATATCAATATTTTTTTTGTTATAAAATTTTTGTATTTATATATTATGTAGCTGAGTTGGATTTTTATTTTTAGTTATACCTTTTTTGGTATGTTTTATTGTTTGAATTGTTTATTTTATTTTCATAGAAATCCAATTTATAGATGCACCATGTCAGATTCTTGGATTGTCATCCACATTTTTATAGAGGTTAAAAAAATTCTCTTAAGGTGGTAGAGTGGATTTAATAAGTTTATGGGATTTTTATTCTCTCAATACTTATAATGATTTAAAGGTCAACTTTATCAACTATTTTTTTGAGGGAACTAGTTAGGAGTGTTGGGAAGTTTTCAATCCCTCCTATCTTAATGAAATAATGTCTTGCGAATTCTTCAAATCAATATTTATTTGGTGGAAATATCCTATGAATTTTAAGAATGTGAAAGTTTCTGAGTTCTTGGGTTTTAATCAAGATGAGCGATTAGTTACGAAGTATGCCAAGAAATTCTCAAGTTTGATATGTTTCTTACCTAATATTTTTGTTAATTAATTCAATAAGTTAATCTGTTTTAGAAAAGCTCTTCACCCATACCTTTTAACTAACATGTTTATGTCTTTGTTGATTTCTTATTCGAAGATTCTAACTTGGTCATTTTCTTCTGAATAAAATCTAAAAAAATGGCATAAAGGGAAGAATGAATCATTGATGGTTGAGAAAGGAAAATCTCCCTGGGGAAAGAAGAGGCCTCCCATGTGTTAATATTATGGATAACATGGTCATTTTTAAGAGGTTATGTTTTAAAGATCTAGAATATTATTTCCGGTGTGACCATTTGGGCCACCTTAATAGGTTGTGTAAGTTGGGAAAATATAAAGGTAAGTTTCGATCGGGATCATTAGATCCTAAATATGGGGTCATAGATGTTTCAAGATAATAGAGATATATCCATATTCCTTGGAGTGAAGCTTTTCACATAGTGGATGATATTCAAGTTTTTTTTCCTAATGTGCTTGATGTTGATCAAGCTTATTGTTTCTGACATTGGAGTGGAAAATGATTGAGTTCTTCCTTATTTTGATTGTTTGTATTTGGGAACACTATATTTTGTAATATTTTTGAATGATATATTTTGGAACTTGGTTTTGGTCATTTGTTGATTGATGATGTGATAATGGTTTCCTTTTATTTATATCTCTATGTTTGTACCATATGTATGTGCACACTTGAATGGTTATCCTTCTTTTTGAATGAATTTAGATCCTTGATGGTCGTTGTGCTCCTGGTGATGGAGTAGAATCTTGTGCTGACAACCTTGATATATTTGGGGTTTTTTCTTCTAAATACCTTATCTTTCCTTCAGTGGGTGTATTACTATGGTTGATGTTTGATACTATTTGGTTTGATTATTTTTCCTTGGTATCCTCTTATTTTTTCCTTGATGGTTAGAACTCAATTTTGATATGTTAGGTGATCTTACTTATGAGAGTGAGGTGCCCTATTGTGCACTAACCTGCATTTTTGATGTACTTCAGTTGGACTTGGATATACCTTGGGGTTGTACTCAAGTGACTAGGACGATGTGGATTCTTGATTGACCAGGTACCCATAGGTGTTGGCATTTTATCTGATAATCTCATCGTGGGGTGGGGCTCGACATTGAAAATCCTAGGTTACCATCAAGTAATTACCTATGGTAGAAATAATTTTTAGTTCTTTTTAATTTATTATGGATTTTTTTATCTTAGATGTTTCTTAGTGGTGAGTTGTTGAAGCCTCTTTTCTGGGTATAAGGGATATACTTTTATTGTATTACACCATTTTGGTGAATCTTTAATCAATGGGGAGACCTATGTTGGGTCTCTAGTCTTTCTCTGGTTTGGATACATGTGTTGATCTTTGTGTTTTGATCTTAGAGTTGTGTGTGTGTTGTTATCTTTGGGAGAGTCTCTCTTCTAGACTATAGACTTTCTAGCTCACAAGATGAGTAAGGGTGTTCTTCTTATGCCATATTGTTCTATATTTAATGCTGGAATCTTTTTGGGGATAGAAAGTCTTATGGTGGGGAGTCTCTGACATCTCTTTACTTAATTTTAGGTGTTTTGACCCATTGATTTGAGTATCATTTGATTGGATCTCTTCGCGAGTTTCTTCCAATGTATTCTTGGAGTATTTTTAAGGTTCAAGGCCAGTGTATGGTTGGAGAATAGTTTGGAAAACCATGCATCCAAACCATAAAATCTTTCCAGTAGCCTAGGTAAGGGTGAATGGTTTGTTCATGGTTAGAAAAACAATGCATCCAAACCATGAAACCTAAATAAAAGAGGTTGTACGGTTGGTGCACAGTTAAATTAACCATACATCCTAACCATGGAGCTCTTCCAACGGCTCTATTTGATGTGAACAGTTAGGCACATAGTTGGTAATAGTAATGTGACCTAACCTAGGAAACCATAAAATGAGATTTAAATGCCCTGTAAATTATAATCAAAATCCCAAAACCCCCTAATTAAACTCAAACTTATCCAAATTGAACATAATTCAATCCTTTGTCATTTGGGAGCCCTCTAGAGGCATTTTGGATCTCTTAACCTCAAATCTTGGTGGATCGAAGCACCAATCGAATTGGTGATACTCTTATTGTGAGTTATTTTATTATTAATCATTGATCTATCCTATTATCTTGATTCCTTATTCCTAGAGGTTATTATGGAATTTTGTTTCATTATGTCGTGGATGGTTGATGTAGAATTTTTGATATAGGTTCTCTTCTCTTCTATCAAGATCCCTCTTCCTAAATCTGGTGATCACCATCGGGGGTGACACATATCGAATTCATTATAGTGGTATTCCTAATATTCCAAGTAGGTGTTTCTATGATTTCCATTCATTTTGTAATTCATTGTTGATTGATAGTTTATGGATACATTTCTCCTTCTAACACATGTTCTATAATTATTGATCTTGAATTTCCTTATAAAATCGTCATTACTCATGTTTTAACTAAATTTTACATGGAATGGATTCCTTCTCATGGTTTTATAAATTGATAAATTCTATGTTGATTTTAATTCCATTTCAAATATTCTTTCAAGGTTAATTACCTTATGGAAAGTGAGGAATTTGGCCCAGTTTTTTTTTTGAAATGGGTGTTCTTTGATTATTTGAAATGAGTGATTTATTCACACATAAAGAGGGTGTAAATCCATGTTTTGAAATGACCATAATCCTTTTTAAATTGTGAAACTTCCTTGAATTAATTTGGGATATTTTGAGAAAACTTCTTGTTTTAAAGTCCTGTTTATCATTATAGTGATGATTATGAAAGGAAGTGTGTATGTTTACCCCTTTTAAAGGTTTAATTGAAGAAAATATTTTAATTTGAATGTATGGTGTTGGACGGATCATTTGTTACTTTATGATGACCCTATCTTTTAATAGTCCCATATTTTAACTTATTTGATTCTTGTAATTCCCATTGATGGGTTTTGAAAAGGGTATTATTTACTTTGAGGGAGCTTGGGGTGATATAGAGATGTGATTTGAGGGTATGTGACCATGATTCATATTAATAAGGATCTCCATTTTGATCCTCATAACTTTATTATATCACTAGCCTATTTTGAATCGTCATGGGAACATAGATAGAGAAATGGGATGATTTAGATATATGATACATTAGCTAACTCACACCCCATCTAGTGGGTTCGTAGATAACATGAAAGGTTCAGGCTATGGATATGTGGCTAGGAAAGCAAGTGTTTATAGAACTAGTTTTCTTAAGACTCATGATATTAAATGTAATCTCGATGATTAGTCATGATGATTTTTTATTAGCTATTCTATGATGGAATAACTATCATACCTAGGTTTTACCCATGACATTTGTACACTTGATACTCGATACGTGAAAATATTCATTGTCACTACTTGGCACCAAAGTTTCCTTTCTTGATTGATTATTTCTCTTGATTGATCTATTTGTTAAGATATTTATCCTTGAATATATTGTAATGACTCTTGTATAGCTTAGGATATTAGGTTCATGTTATTAATTTTCTTGATTGATATGTCCTAATCATGTGAAATGGTTTTCAAAGCATTTCAAGAAAAATGTCTAGTTTTCAAATGATGAAATGGAATGCTTTCGAACTCTGGTTTGATAAATGAATTTGAAATGTTTAAAAATATATTTTCAAATTAATATTTTTACTCTCTTTATTATTAACCTCTCTTAGAATATTTAACTTACCATATGAAGTGACTATATATAATATTTGGTGGAATCCTACTAGACTCTATATCGCACATCATGCTTGTACCGTTTGGTGTTTGCAGCTTTTATGATCTTATATATGGTTATCATTCTCACGTTGTCTTAATTTGCACATTAGTGCTCGGGTGACCATGGGTAGGTGTATTGGGGAATGGTGGGTGGTTGTGGACTACCAAGAGATGAGTTTTGGTAGTTTTATTTTGATTCTTGATTTTGTATCATCTCCTTGTACCTTAATATGTATGTATTGATATGATTATATTGATGTATGTATTTTATGATGTTTTAATAGGGTACCTTTTTTATTATAATATTTTATGGAAGATATCATTCCCAACATTTATTTATTGATGACTAGGTGTCTGTCATCAACCCATGGAGATCGTGAATGCTCTTCAGGTTATTGGAAAATTAGCTCAGATACCATTCATTATAATTCCAAAAGGAAGGAAGAGCATGAAGATCACTTGGGAATTGTACTAAAGTCCTTAAAAAAGCATATTTTTATAAAAAATTAACTAAATTTTAATTTTTGATATAGAAAGTTTCATTTTTGGGTTATATAATCTCAAGTGAGGGTATATTGATGGATCCATAAAATACAGACATTATTGAAAAAATTTCCAAACTAACCACAGTGACTAAAATCCACAATTTTCTTAGTTTGGAAAGATATTATCAATTATTTTTGAATAATTTATCATGGATATATAATCCACCCACAAAATTAACTTAGAAGGGATTCAATTTCCTTTAGATAAATGAATGTGAAGAAAATTTTAATGAACTTAAGAGGAGGTTATTCAGTACACATGTGCTTACACTATCCTGTAGTGGAGTAGGGTTTGTGATCTATAGTGATGCATCAAAGAAGGGACTATGATGTTTCCTCATATAGAAATTTATAGTGATATATTATTCCTCACAACAACTAAAGGTTCATGATAAAAATTATACAACTCCTGGTTTGGAATTAGCAGTGGTAATTTTTTCATTATAGATATAGAGTCGTTATATTTATGGATAAAAGTGTCACATAAATACTGATCATAAAATTTTAAATTTTAAATTCACTCAAAAATAGTTTAATATATTCCATAGAATATGGTTAGAGTTTATTAAATATTATTAATGCTCAATACATTACCACCCTGGGAAAGCGAACAAGGTTGTAGATGCTAAGAGTGGAAAGGGTCATACAAGCTTATCAATGATGCAAATAAAAAAAATATCCATTATTTCTATATTTTTAAATTATGGATTTGGAAATATTGAAGGATGAAGATAAATATTATCTTTATCAAATGAGTGTTTAACCATTTATACAAGTGAAGATAAAATAATCACAGAAGGAGGATGTAGAGCTGTAAAAGAATGTGAGAAATGTTCCTGAGTTTGACCTTGACTATGATGGAATGATAATCTTCAAGAACTGAGTATTTTTTCCATCAATACCATACATTAAGAGGGAGTTATTTGATTAAGATCATAGTTCATCATTATCTATTCATCCTAGAAGTATAATGATTTATAGAGATTTGAAAGATTATTTCTTGTGAGATAACATAAAAATAGATATTGCCTAGTATGTATTTCGATGCTTGGTATGTCATCAAGTTAAGGATGAGAGATATAAGTCTAAGTGATATTATAACCATTATCCATAGCGGTGTGTAACTAGGAAAACATCACCATTGATTATTTCATTGGACTCCTGAAAACATCTAAAGTCCATAATGTTATTTGGGTTTTAGTAGACTGCCTTACAAAGTCAACACACTTCGTTGCTATCAGATAAGATTTATATCTTGATCAAATTTCTAGAATATACATTATGGAAGTGGTTAGGTTTCATGGAGTACCACATTCTATTGTATATGATCAAGATTCGAGGTTTACCTTGAATTTTTGGAGAAGTCATCAGTAATCTCTAGATTCAAAGTTGTGTTTTAGAACTAATTATCATCCTCAGATAGATGGTCAATCTTAGAGAACCATTAAAAACCTAAAGGATATTTTGAGTTCTTTTTATGTATTTTAAAGGTGGTTGAGATCAACACCTTCCTCTAGTTGAGTTTTCCTGCAACAATAGTTTTCACTATAGTATTCAAATGGTTCTTTATTAAGCCCTCTATGGAAAGAACTATAGAACTCTAACATGCTAGGATGAAGCTAGAAAAAGAAATTCATCAGGACTAGAGATAGCTGAGGAAATGGTAGATAAATTTAGATTCATTCTGTATCACATCAAGGTAGTTCATAGTTTATGGAATATTTATAATGATAATAATTGGGGAAATATGGAATTTAAAGGTGGTGAGAAGATATTTCTATGAATATCACTTTGGAAAATGATTATGAGATTCAGAAAGAAGGTAAATATGAACCCAATGTATATTGTCCCCTTTTATATTCTCGACCGAGTAGGTATGGTATCTTATCGCTTGCCGCTTCCACCGAACCTCTCTCAAGTTCATGATTTGTTCCATATATCTGTCCTGAAGAAGTACATACATGATCCATCACATGTACTGAACTCATAGGTTGTAGCACTGAAGAATGATATTTCCTATGAAGAAAAAACAATATAAATATTTTATCATATATATAAAGTGAAATTTAATATTCTAATCTCCTTATAAAAGTTCTCTGAAGGAATCACAAATTCGAAGAAGTTACATGGGAACCTGAGGATGTGATGAAATTGATATATCCTCATTATTTTATCATAGTGAGAGAATTTTGTGGGTAAAATTCATTTTAGGGGGTTATAATGTAACACACTGAGATTTTATGTTGTATTTTTCTTCAAATAAATTTAATTTCTTCACTATCTTGTGATACATTTGACCCTAAGTCTAAATGAACCATAATATAGTATATTGTTCTTACCATACCGTTAAATTAGAATAGTGAATGTGAATGAAATTTTTTTGAAAACCAATGTATAAATGTTTTAGATAAATAAAATATATTGATAAATAGGTACTTTATTTTTAGTAAATTCATTATATGGTTTAAAAATACATTTTTTTCTCAAAAATAGTTTTTATTACTTTTTGTGAGAAAATAATATAATTAATTTCTTCAAATTTTAGAATATTTATTTGATCAAACAAAATTATATTTTAAATCATAATTTAAAAAATATATTAGATTCATTTTTTGAGAATTTTCTGAAAAGATTGATTTTTCAATGAATAGTTAAAAATACAAATTTTTATTGAAAACTGTCTTTTCATTTAAAGCATTTTCAAAGTTAAATTTTATTTTAAAATTGGTTTAAATATAAAATTATTTAATTTATATTATTAATAATATAATTAATTCATTTTAATTAATTTTATGTTGGATATTTTATAAAAACATTTTATACTTAAGATAACATTTTTTCTAGAAAATTTCTTTTCATTGCATTTTATGAGTTTAATTTTAAATTAAATTATATAACTTCTATGAATTGAATTTAATAAAATGTATTACATATTTTTAATCATAATAATTAATTTTTTTAACAATTTCAACTTAATTTTCGGTCATTTGGAATAGTAAAAACAATAAAAATATGTTACTGTGGTTAGGGTGAAAACGGGTTTACGGGGGGTTAAACCAAGAGCTAAGGGTATGTTTTCCAATTGAACTTGTCTAAAAACTATTTTCTAGACATATTTATACCTTTTAATATCACAAATTAAAATTTATAAACATTTTGAAACATTTTACTTGAGTATGAGATTATTATATTTTAATCTTTTAAGAAATTCAAAGTGTGTTCTCTCTCCCACTATTAAAAGGATACCACTATATTCTCTTATTTACACTACTTTGAGCCATATATATCAAAAATACTCTACCAAATTCTATTTTAAACTTACATATACATGAATTCTAGGTTTTTTATTCTTAAAATATCATTCCAAGTGTCCTTAAAAAAGTATTTAAAGGAGGCCTACTGAAGGATAGATAATCATCCTACCGGACCTCATTCAAATTATTTTTTGTTCTGCCTCATAAAAATATATGGTATTAATAATAAAATAATATATTTAGTATAATAAATATTATAAAGTGTTATTATTATTATTTAATTACCATTATTCACACAATTTTCTATCAAATGGTAAGTGAAAGTATCACTCATGTGCACGTGTGGACTACCGCCTCCACGTAGCGATACAATTCATTTCCCATTACTATAATTTTTGGATCGTTATTAAAATTTCTTTAAAGTGTATATATGATATTTTTGACATAATTATTCTTCTTTAATAATAATATCACATCTACCTTATTTACTTATCATCTGTTGGAAGACAATAATGTCGCTCATGCGTACGTGTGGACTACCACCTCCACAAAGTGATGTGATTTGTTTTTCATTTATAATTAACTTGATGGTAAAAAGAATTGATTTAATGTATAAATATGTATTATTTATGATATAATAATGGTTATTTAATGATAAAATAATATTTATATTTCTTTCATTATTTTTTTAGAAAGTGAAAACAACGTTCATGCTTATGTTTAACCTACCATCTCCATGAACGATGTAAATAAATTTTCTATATCTACCAATGGGTGATTATAAATATGTATATAATGAATATATATATATATATATAATATTTTTATCATGAATAAAATTATATAGATTATGGAACCATGATCAAATTAAAGGATTGGAACTTCTCAAACTGAAACTTCCATGAAAAACAAAAAAGCTAACATCTGAAACAAGGATTTTAATTAGGAATTATTAATACATGGGTGTTGAAATGTTATAATTGGATCATATATGATATTATAAATATTTAAGTTATTTTAGTACATAATTTTAATAACTTTAAACTTATTATACATCATATTAAATCACTTTCCAAGTAATTCAAACTTGAGGTAAGAGATTCTATTTCAATCACATTTTAATCAGGATTATTTATGCTGGAATTTTATTGAAGGAAACTATATGATCATTTTTTGATAAACATATTTAATTTTATAATCCTCTATTTATCGATGAAATTTTCAAGTAATATTACCATTTTTATCTCTTTGAAACTTAAAATGATCAGAAAAATAAATTTAAGAAAAATAGACTTTATTTCCTCTTTGGTCGAGAATATTTTTCTTCAATGTCCATGTTTTAATTATAATGTTTTAAATAATGTTTTTTCCATTATAATGTAAATTTTTAATGTAATTTTTACCCATGTTTTTCATTCTATAAAAACATTTCAATGGAATTTTATTTTCATTACTTTAATGGGGTACTTTTATCTTTTTACCAAAAATGTGAAAGGAATATTTGTTTTACCACACATTTCATGAATGGAATTTCAAACCATCATGACCAATAAATTCTTTGAGGATTTTTTTATAATTTTTCAAGTTTATTTTAAAATCAAACATTTTCCTTAATATTTTGGAAATTTTTATATTTTTAAATAAGTGATTTCAAGATAAAAATGTATTTTCCTCAAGAATTATTTAAGTGATATTTTAAAGGAATTTTTTACCTATAATAACATCCTTTGATGTAACTTATTCTTTATTGGGGATATGATCCAATTATTCCATATTTATTCTTTCTCTATATGGTTTATGGTTATGATGATGAAATATCAATAAAATCCATTTTATTTTCCACGGGTTATGTTATGATGAATGTTTTTATGATCTTGTGGTATCCGTATGAATGGATTTACGATTATGTGATAAGTGGGTCCATAATTATATATCCCTTCAATAAATTAAGTAATAATTAATGTTATAATAGATCAAAGGGTACATTGGAGGTTATGCTAAACCCAAAATAGGGTACATAGGAGGTTATCCCAAGATCGAAAGAGGGTACACGGAAGGTTATTCAAAGCCCAAAGTAAGCACATGGTTAATATCCTAATAAAAACGTGTTATGAATATCTTGGTGGGTATAATTGACATAATATTTCTATGATTATGATTATTCCAAACCTTATTCCATTATTTTAATGGCACAAACCTCTCTGGTCCATTCCTTTGAGAAAATCCAGTGTTATAGGTGTTCTTGGAGGTCACAGTGGCCTGTTTTGGGAGTTTTCCAAAAATCCAGTTTTCCAACAGTGGGTCATGTCGTCGGTAGGTCATGGCATCGACAAGTCTTGGCATCGGTAGGTCAGGCATGGGTGACTCAGCATCTGTGACTCGCATCGGCAACTCTGCCGTTAGTGGCTCAACGTCGGTGACTCAGCCATTGGTGGCTTAGTGTTGGTGGCTCAAAATCAGTGGGTTGTGTTGATGACTTGGTTGTCAGTGTCTCAACATTGATGTCTCAATGTCGATGACTCACCCAATGATGATTCATTTCCAGCTTTCCTGTGTTTTTTCAGTTTCGCCCCGGTAACATTTTCTTTGACGTTAAATGAGTTACCTATCATGTTTGACCATTTCTTAATACTTTTCGACCATATATGAGAAGAATTATTATATATTAAATATCCTAAAATACTGGATCTTCAAAATGTCCAAGTCGCTTGGTTTGACCATGAACCGACTTTTAAGTACTTTGAAATCATCTCCCTGATTTAGGATTTGGCATTTTCTTAAGCTGAGATCATATCTTCATTTAACCCTTCTATTCCCTCTTGGTGTGCCTAGATACTTTCTTACCTGAGGATTCACATCTATTTTGTTGTAGTTGAAAGCACATTTGTCGGTACAAGGGTGGACAGGGGGTTGGTTCTAGGGGTATGGTGTGGTATATTTGTGCAGTGGGGCTGCGGATTTGGTGGTGGTTGTTTTGGGTTTAATGTATGGGGTTGTATAGGTGGTGTAATGGAATATCATTAGGTGTGATTGTTGATTTTGGGATGTATGAACTTGTATAGTAGTACGATTGCATATGGGTTGTGCTATGTTTATTGGGCAGTGTTGTGTAGTGGGACTGTAATCAGGTTGTGTGTTTTTTGTGTTGCTGGATGTGTTGGGTGTGGTTGTGGTCGGTATTTTCCTGGATAGTGATAGAATGAAATAAGTGGATTACTTAATAAATAATGATAAGTGGTTAAATAAATAGGATGGGTTTATAAATTAAGTTTGTGGCTAGATGTGTGGTTGTGCATTAGAGGTAGCAGTAAAGACGGTTCTGTGTGGAAGGTTGTTTGTTTGGAAACCCATATGTTGGGTTGAGTGCTTGATACATATATATATATATATATATATACTTATAGTTCATTGTGATTTCTATACACACATCACCCGTGTTTAGCACTATGTTTATAACACCCCCATTGTGATGGTAGATGGTGTCTTTCCCAACACCCCGGTGGGAGGATGGATGGTTGGCCACCCGGTATTCCATGCTCCCTCTTTGAGGCAGAGATAGCCTAAGATCCTTCAGACAGGTTGTGGTTGTGAGGCTCAGGTGTGTGTGAGTGATTTTTTTTTCCCATGTGTCTTCATGATGATATGTGTTGTGTTTCCCATGTGTCTTTTGGATGATATGTGATGTGGTTAGTGGATCTGGTGTCTGTGGGCGGGATGTGGTGTGGTTTGTGACCCAGAAGTCTGTTGGTGGGATGTGATGTGGATAGTGTCCTAGGTGTGTGCAGGAAGGTTGTGTTGTGGTATGTTTGGAAGAGGTGGGAGTGCCAGGATGTTTGTCATTAGGGTGTGAGAGTGGCTAATCAGTGGGAAAGTGGTGTGTGGTACCCTATCCTCGATGTACTTACTAATTTAATTTAGTTGACTTGCGTTATTTGGTGAGTGTGCCTTGGTGAGGCTGGGGTGGTTAGTATTTTTCTTGTTAGGTGCTTTTGAGGTTCAGTTGTTTTCCCATAGAGGCATTAGAATGCCTTTCCCACTTGTGTACAAGAGACTTTGGTTTCCCTACTAAGTAGACTAGTATGTTCACCCTATGTTTATAAAACTGATTTCAGGTTTCTAGGAGGACTACTAGGACTGTGATGGACCTAACTAGCTCAGACATCAGGACAATTGTTGTGTTGCTACTTAGTCTTGTTTTTGGTTTTTTACTTTAGAGTTTTCATTTACTTTGTGGTAGTTTTATTTAAACATGCATGGGTTGGATTTTTAGTTTCCCTTTTTGTGAGATGATTGGAGTTTTTTGGGATAGACCACCTTATCTCCCGGTCTTTTTCTTTATAAAGGGTAATGCCTCCCATATTTGTGTGAATTTTTATCTACCCTTGGTGCTAGTTTCCACCTTAGTGCCTATTAGAGGCAGGGCTCGAGATTCATTATCTCTTTTTTCATCTTGAGGAAGGAAGGTCATGGCACTTTGTTATCTCTTCCCTCATCTTGAAGAAGGAGGGTCATGACAGAATGGTATCAGAGGTGATGGTTGAGATATAGGATGAATCTTAGAGTTAGGCATAGTGAGGATTTCATGGGTTGGTAGGGAAGCAGTTTTAAGTGATCTTGATGCATGACATGGGCTAGGGAAGACTTTCTAGGACATAGGATTTTAGGGCCCCCATGATCCGATTCAAGGACTCTGAGTCTACCGAATAACCAAGTGAGGCTACACTTTTTGTGGGGTAGAGACCCTAGGAAAGGTACATGCATCATAATTACTTGTGTTATTTTTTTATTTGGTTGTTTGGTAAATTTTAAAATGAATAATGATTTAAAATTAATTCTAAATAAAGTTTCATACTACTCAGGCTTAATAGTTCCTTGTTTATCTTTTTAGCTATGGAACCTGGTCATCGTCCATGTGTAGTGCAGGGAGTGGAGGTCCGGTAGGTGGACCTAGTTGACTGGTGGAGGGTTGATCCCATGTAAGAAGGTGATCAGTGTCAGAATCCCCTTCGTGCTTTCCAGTGACATACTCTAAGTACGAAGGTAACATTTCAGACACAGAGATGGAGAGTTGACTTGTGGATCTAGGGATTCCCTTCAGCTTGATTCGGGCTCTGAAGGAGTATTGGAATCCTCTGGCGGTGAGATAGATGAGGGGAGTCACGCTTCAGTGGTGGATTCTCTATCTAGGGGAGAGAAAGGAGACTGATGTTTTGTGGGATGATTTTGGGGAGTTCTGAGCAGAATTCCTTTCCTCGACCATGAAGGACAAGAAGGGATAGGAGATACTTTCCCACAGTAGGGTAGCTATAGACATCTTCAAAGTCAGTGCCCAGTTCGAGATCAGTATGGTGGAGGAGGGAAAGTTTAGTGCCCACCTCAACAATAGTTATCGGCCAAGCCATTCAAGTGGTAGGAACAGCAGGCTCTCGATCCACTGAGGGGAGATAGAGCAGGTGGAGGCTAACCTTAGGGTGCTCCACAGGGACCTCAACCAGGGTGTGGTTAGGGAGGAAGCTGACAACTGAGGGGAAGAGGAGCTGGGTTTGTCTAGTTTCACTCCACAGAGGTAGTAGTTTCATCAGGGCCAAAGATCGTTCGAGGTACGATCAGTTTGTTTAGTACCCTTTCTTGTGATTTTTTTGATTCAGGCTTTCTTCACTCCTTTATTGCACCTGGTATAGACCATGCTCTGGGTATATACATAGAGAGGCCTTTTTCCCCCTGGTGTTGATTATTCCATTCAAATATTAGACCATCTTGCTTAATGTTTTTTAGGGATGTAGAGTGGTGTTGGGGCTGCATCAGTCTAGAGGGGATATCTTTTTGCTATAGATGTAGTCATACGATGTTATCCTTGGAATAAAATGATTGTTTTTTGCATGTTTTCATCAAATACTTCTAGAGTAGAGCCATGTTTTCATACGCAAATCGAAAACATGTAGTTTTCATTAGTGAGAAAAATTTTCCGGTGGGAAACTAGTGTATGGAGCCTCTCCTTTACTTGTTGGTTGAGTTTTTAATGGAATTGGTGGATACTGAGATGGTGGAGGTTCCAGGAGTTATTGGGGAGTTCTTGGACATTTTCCTCTAGGAGTTTGTGACTCTACCCCCTTGATGTGATGTTGAGTTTGGGATGTGTTCTGATGTAGCAATGAGGAGTGATCTCTTATGGGTCTAGGTAGTTATGTCCCCATGAGTGTAACTATTCCACCCATGATCTGAAGCTATTGGAGTTCATGTTTGTGCTGAAGTTGTGGTGGCATTACCTCATCAAGGAGCACTTTGAGATCTTCATAGATCACAATAGCTTGACGTATATCTTTTCCCAGTGAGACTTAAACTTGTGACAGTGGAGGTGGATGTATTTTCTCCATGATTACGACTTTAATATCTCTTACACCTCAAGAAATGGGAATGTTTTGGTCGATGCCTTGAGAAGGAAGTTGTAGAAGGAAGTGGTTTGATAATCTACCGATGCTTGGAAGGCGACGGAGGAGTTGGCTACCTTTCACCTAGATTCAGGAGTGGATGGTGGAAGAGGATTTTTATTTCAGATGACAATGCAGTCTTATCTAATGTGGCAGGTGGAGGAGTCTCAATGGGGAGACTCAGAGGCAGAGGTGATGCAAGATCGCATTGTCCAGGGTGATGCTTTGAAGGGATGGTCATAGGATAGTCAAAATCAGATATTGTTCTGTGGGAATTTGTTTCTCCCAGTGGTGATGCACGAGGGAGTTATCTATGATTTTAATATCTCACTCTTAGTAGTACACCTAGAAGTTTATAAGATGAATTGAGGCTTGAGGGAATAGTTTTGGTGGCTTGGGTGAGGCGGGCATTGGCAGAGTTTATGGTGAAGTGCCTAGTGTGCTAGTAGGTAAAGGATGAGAACCCCATTTTCGATAGTTTTTTCCATCCCTTGGATGTCCCAGAGTAGAAGTGGGATCAAATCTTAATGGATTTCATCATAGGACTACTCAGGGATTAGGGAGACTGTGATGCTATCTGGATATTGGTGGATTGACTGACAAAATCAGCTCACTTCTTGTAAATTAAGGAGTTGAGTAAAATTAATACCTTGAAAAGGATGTATGCGGATGAGGTGGTACAGTTTCATGGGTTTCTGAGATCCATCGTCTCAAATTGAGACACAAATCTTACCTCACAGGTCTGGAGGGGATTGCAGAATGCATTTGGAACTCAATTACACCTCATCACTACTTTCCACCATTAGATAGATAGGAAGATAGAGAGGACTATCCTAATTCTAGAGGATACGTTGCAGGCGTATGTTCTGGACTTTGTAGGATCATGGGTATGTCACTTTCCCTTGGTAGAGTTCACTTACAATAAAAGTTTCCACTCTTCCATTGACATGGCTGCATTCGAAGATTTGTACGAAAGGCCATGCCATTCACCTTTGTGCTAGACAAAGGTTATGGAGATATCTATTCTTGGACCAGATGTGGTTCAAAGCATGACAGAGAATGTTTAGCTAGTTCTAAAAAGGATGAAGGTATTATAGGATTGTAAAAAGTTATATGTTGATCATAGGAGGATGCATTTGGAGTTTGAGGTTGGAGACCACATTTTCTTAAAGGTTTCCCCTCAACATGGTAATCATAGGTTTGGTAAGGTGAGTAATATTTATCCCAAGTTCATCAAACCTTTTGAGGTGTTTGGATGATTTGGTGAGGTATCATACCAGCAGGTATTGCCACCATGGTTGGAGAGAATCCACAATGTCTTCCATGTCACTCATCTTGGTCAGTATCTACACGATGACTCCCATGTCATTGAATGGGGAGAGTTGGATATTGAGGATGATGTGATGTTCATGGAGTGGATAGTAGGGATCCAGGATCGTCGGGAGAAGGTGCTAAACCGATAGACCATTTCCTTGGTTTGTGTGTTGTGGAGGCATGATGGCCTCAAAGAGAGTAATTAGAAGTGAGAAGAACAGATTTGTGCCTAGTACCCGAGCTGTTTTGAGTTTTGCTTATGTACTTTGCTTTATGATGTAATGATTGAACCTTATTGATATAATATGAGTTATTTCCTTGTTTTTTTAATGTGTGATAGATTCCTAACCATGAGTAGGTGAGGAACCAATTTCTAATTGACATGCAATAATTGATATGCGATTAAACCCATGCGGGTGATTCAATGCCGTCTAGAGTGTATAGTATCTTGATATGGAGGAAGGAATTCCCCGATTCATATGTTCGAATGGTGCTTTTGTTTTGTGCTTCTATGGTGTGTTCTATGAACAGTTGTGGTCGTAGGGATTTTTGAGGAGCTGTTCTTAGATGTCGAGGTTTCACTCCAACTTTAGAGAAAACACAGTGGTTTACCCTTGAGAGGTATCTCATGGGTGGTTGTTCGGACCCCTCTTTCTTCTGGGTTTGGTTTTGAATTCTTGAGGGTGATAATAGTTTGAGAGGTATCTGATGTAATTTCTCAAACCTCTCCGGTCCATTCCTTTTGTGAAAATCCAGTGTTAGAGGTGTTCTTGGAGGTCATAGTGGCTTGTTTCTAGAGTTTTAAAAAAAATCTAGTTTTCCAACAGTAGGTTGTGGTGTCGTTAGGTCATGGTGTCGGTAGATCCTAGCATCAGTAGGTTGTGGCATAAGTAGTTCAAACTTCGATGACTCATCATCGGTGACTTGTGTCCGTGACTCGGTCGTCGATGGCTCAACGTCAGTGACTCAGCCATCAGTGGCTCAACGTTAGTGGCTCAGTGTTGGTGGGTCACATTGGTGAATCAAATATTGGTGGATCAGCTATCAGCGGCTTAGTTTCGATGGCTCAGCATTGGTGACTCACCCAATGGTGAGAAATTTCTAGCTTTCTCAAGTTTTTACAATTTCACCCATGTTACGTTTTCTTTGACATTAAATGAGTTACCTATCATGTTTGACCGTTTTTTAATCCGTTTTAACCATATCCAAGGAGAATTATTATATCTTAAATATCTTAACATCCCAAGATCTTTGAAATGGCTAATATGTGTGGTTTGACCACAAACCAACTTTTAAGTACTTTGAAATCGTATCCCAAATTTAGGATTTGGCCTTTTCTTAAGCCGAGATCATCTGTTCCTTGAACCCTTTCATTCCTTCTTGTTGTGCTTAGAGCCTTTATTCTCCAAGGAGTCTCATATATGGTGTAGTCTTCAATCATGTTTTCCTTGGGAGTTTTTCTTTCTACTAGTACGACCCTCTGTTTTAGTTCAAGAAGGAATTTCGGTCACTCATTCTTCAAGGTAGGAATTCCTTTTGTCCCTATTTCTTTTATGCATAATTTGGGGTGGGTAAGATGATGTCTCTTTATTAATACAGTCATGTGCCAATTCTTATAAGGTTTTTTATTATAAAATATGGACCTCTTACATATAATTTTTTTTGTTACTTTATTACTAAATGAGGGGTGGGAAAGATGATGATAATGCTTGTGTTTTTTTATATGTTATCTTTGATACCTATTGTGGTTTTGTTCTGGTTGTATTCTTTCTAAAAAACATATATGTTGGTGGTCTTTGTTTGTGCACCCACAATAGATTATGAATAATTTCTGAAAATATCAATCTGATTTGTAACGCCCCGACCCCAGTTACCCAGAGTCGGTGCATTATTGCGTAACATTAGCATGATCACAAAAGATCATGTCTCGAAAGACCTATTAGTTTAGTATCCTTGGAAACACTAGATACATTCATAAATATTACATTACATCATAAAGTGAAAAACTATAATAACATAGTCTCCATTTTCCACACTCATATCCCCTTCAGACTATCCCTACAGGTCATTCCTAAAATACTTCTTCGCATCCTGGAAAAATTAAAACATTGAAAGGGGTGAGCTCAAATGCTCAGTAAGGATAACAATATAGCGGAAGATTTCATAAATAAACATTAACATTTAAGGCAATGTATAACTAAAAAAAGCCTTTTAAACTTGAACTTAAACATAATATGGAAAAACTAAAATGAAATAATGTCATTTACTTATTCACATGGATATTCTACTAGTCGAATAATCACATGCAATATCAATAACCACTTTCATAATGATGGAATGCATAATACCAGACTATGATAACCATGTATCCAAGGCCTCGTGCCAAGACTAAAAATAAGATTTTGTCAGGGACTCGTGACAAGACACTAGTTTGTCTCATGAGACATGCCGATGCATCGAGGAGCTATAGCGGGCTCCACCCGTCACTTATTAAGTCCAATGCATTCCTCATATGAACAGGTTTAAACATATCATAAACCATAACATAATCGTATCACGTAAAACATGAATAAAGGAAACATAAAATTTCCACATTTCAATCACAAGATATCACTACAACACATTGATATAATAAAAACATTATCAAAACCATTTTCAATACCAAAATAAAAGAAAAGTAAAACTTGGTATTTATTTTTCATTTAAAAAAATGTTATGGCTTGTAGAGGAAGTCAAAACTCAAATAATGGTCACGGTGGCGGAGAAGTCATTGTCGCCGCATAAGTACGACAAGAAAAACATTCATTTTTGTCGTTTAGTAAAACGATTCGTATAAAAAAGATTCCTTTTGAATAAACGTAAAAGTCAAAGGGTTTTATACACCGTATAAAAGAAATTTTTGTATAAAACAAAATATGCCTCAATGAATGGAGATTGAGATGAAGTCCATTACAAAGATAATTTTTTAATTAAAATAGATCTATTGTGTGTATTCACTATAAGTACACATAAAGAAAGTACAAATACAGTATAGGACATAATAATATCATGACATAATTTGAAAGTAGGAGATTAACCCAAAGAACAAAAATTGGGTTAAGAAGTTCCCTTACCTCGTGTCCGACTTGACTCGATCGTTATTTAACATCCTGAATAATAAACTAGAGTTAATATCTACTTTCTTAATAACCTTTTTCAAGTTAATTATCCCTTTTATATCACTTATTACAATGTTACGAAAATTATGTAGTCATTTAAGTTAATAACGGTCGTTTTGTCGATCTTTGGTACTTGAGTCAACAATAAACTTCTTATAATTACAAGTTGTTTATGTGGTATAATATCCATTATCTCCAGAATTATATTCATGATTTAGATATCATATATATCCATTATATCCATTATATACATTCATTTATAATATTACATAACATTTAGAGGTAAGAAATAAAATGCACCGTTCATGGAGACGGTAAGCCGTACGTATGCATGAATGCTACTTTTATTTCTATTTCGTATTTAATGGAATGAAGTTATAATTATATAAATTTATAATATAATTCTAGTATAATATAATGTATAATACCATTTACTCCATCCTTTATACATCACACATATGGCATTAACAATTCAAATCACTTTGATGGGGCGGTAGTCTGCACTTCCTAAAATGAAAATATCGCGTTTACCCATAATGGAAACCATAAAGGTATGTCATAAATGAAAAATACAGAAGCTTAAGTAAAACATAAAAATATTATATATCATATATAAATATAGTGACATCTTAATGGCCACCTTTGAAGGTGTTATATGAGTATTGAACAATCATCGTTTCGTGAGGCAGAAATTCGCCATCCACAGAAACAGTATGTTCTTTAACCATTAGATGTAGGTGTGTGTAAGTGTAGCTCGAATACTTATTATAACAACATCCTAGTATATTTAGGATACTGGTGTTGTTACAAAAAAATTAATAAAAAGAGTTTAGTGGGTTAGAGAAGCAAAATAAAACATAAGAACACAAGAGAAAACACTACCTTTAAAACGGGTAACTCTTTTTGATTTGAGCTCAAAGGTTTCCTTGGGAGAACTTCTGCCCAAAGTGAGGCTTCTAGGAGTAATATTGGGATGTGGAGAGACAAAATGGGCAGGGGTTGGCCGAGCCAAAGGCTTTAGAGGTGTGGGTAAGGGGGTAGAGGTGGGGGGCTTTTATAAGAGGAGAGGAGGGGCCCTCTTGGAAAGTTATAAAAGTTTACTTTATCATAAAATGATTTTCGGATTTAAAAGGTCCCAAAATTATATATTTCGAGGATAAGGTGATAAGAGTTCAAAATCCACCCATACCATAGGTTTTTGACATGTTTAGGTCTTATATTTTACATTATCTTTTCATTTTATTTAAATCGTTAAATAATGAGGTAATCGATGCATCATCATGGTGTCATACATAATTTAATTTATTTAATGTCTAAAATTTATAAAAAAAATATCATGATGTAGGAAATATTTTTATATTTCTAATGAATATTTATAGTCAAAAATATGACTTGTATATCCCTATTTAAAAATTGTTTTAGTAAAACAACTCATGTTTGTGACATTTTTATTTTAACATTAAATAAAAAGTTTTTAATGTCATTTTCCTACCAAAGTGGATCCATGGGGTCCCCAAGTTGACCCATGGATTTTTTAGGTCGGCCATGACTCATCCAATAGGGGTAGGACATGTGTCAAGGTCATTTAATATTATTATAACATTATCTTTACCTTAAATTTCACTAATTACCTTTAATCGCGATTAATTAAACTTAAAAGTTACTATTCACCAAAAAATTATTTTAATCCCATTAAACCACATTTTACTTCCTAATGAAAACCATTTATGTCGTATTTTTGAAAATCAAATCACAGAAGTGGTAATTTTTCATTTAAATGAAAAATCAGTTTTTTAACTACCACTTAGTGGTTTCACTATTCATCAAAAATTGATGTTTTTCAGAACAATGCCAAAATTTCACCCTAAGCTATAATTGATATTCTGAATTAAAATATGATGTCTATTTTACAAAATTCCAAATATATAAGTTTCATTAATTAATTTTATAATTAATTCTCGCTATCACAACAAATAGCGTGTTTTTAAGAAACAATATATATCAAAAGATTGACAATTGTTTATGTCCAATTTCAAAGTGAAATTAATTATAATGAACACCATTGCGTAAAATGGTAAAAATATATTATAATTATAATTTAAAAGAACTCAATAGTATAATTTATCACTATAAATTATTTTGATTAAAAAAGTTGTTTTTAAGTATTTTTCACTATTCATAAAAAAATTGGAAGTTCTCAGAAAATTACAAAAAAATCAACTTAGGATAATTTAGATATTAAGAATACAAAAATGATGTCCATTATGAAATATAAAATTTATATAATTTCAAAAAGTGTGTATTACTATTCATAACTGCTACTTTGATTGGTCGTGGTGTGTTAGAATCTCGAACTTGCGTACAATGCAAGCTATTACATTATTGAAAGAGAAGCGTATCATGAAAGCTCGGGGTGTTACATTATCCCCACCTTCAATAAATTGCGTCCTTGCAATTTGAAATTTTTCTTTGTAAATAAAAGGTTGAAAATAGAAAATACCATTGTGGAAAACCCACATCGGAAATAAGGTTAACAAAAATATAACTTTAAAAGAAAGAAAGATAAGTACAAAGGTCACCCGAGATAGTCCATACTAGGATTCTATGAAAATATGGATATGGAAGAAAAACAAACCATCAAGGTCTGATGGAGAGTTGTAGAAAACAGGATTAGGAGAAAGTAACCCACAAGAAAATCACAAACTTGTTATTGGTTAAACGGTCATTGAATCCCCAGTTGGAAAAGTTAACCGGCAACGTTTTTGTTTTAAGTTCCCTTTTATAAAATTGAGGAATTTATTTAGGAGATTTACTAAGAACATAAGGAAATATACTTACTTGTCATGTAGACTTTCATTCTTTAATAAATTTTTACCACAAACCCATCATTCACTCCAAAAGGTAATAGAACTCAAAAATATTCTATTTATCCTAATTGTATAAGGTTCCAAATATTAACACATACCATTTAGATTAGGAAAACTTTTTTGTAATAACCAGGGACATCCTGTAGGCTAGTGGTAGGTAATAAAGGCCTGTCGCACTATGGTTGTGGGTTCGATTCCTACAGCTTTGTCCGACGCGACGGGTTATCCCCCGACCTGCAGGTTGTCCTTTTCCTAAAAATATAGTATTATAATATTCCAAAAGTAATCTTCAGAAATGTTTTAAACTTAAACAATACTATCCAAGGTTCAACTTAATCCATTCCAACCTTTATAGTTATCCAAAATACCTATGTCCAGACTTTCTCTAAAAGGTCTCTAAATTCCAAAATCAATTGTAACATCAGATTCCCCAAACAAAGTAAATTTTCTCTTATTGTCACATACCAAAAAATATGATTACCTTCATCATATTAAAACCTTAGTGAAAAAAACAAGTACTGTAGTAAAATCCTTATATATATCACATTATTCTTATAACCAGAATATAATCCTTGAGTCCAAAAGCACCAATACATTAATTATTCCACTTCAACTGTAGTAATAGCATAAGATTGTCCTTGATCCCTTGGCCTTTTCTGAGGTAAGTTTCCATAATGCTTAGGACATTCATTTTCATAATGCCCCATTTCCCTACAATTGTAGCATTCAACATTGATAGCCTCTTTCTTTCCCATTAAATCACGAGCCTGGTGACCTTTTTCTCCACATTTATAACAAACTCACATTCCTTTTAGGCAAGTGTCAGGGTGATTCTTCCCACAATTATCGCATAATGGAAAATCCTTCTTTCCCTTTTTCCCTTTATCTGTCTCTTGTTCCACCGTTCTCTTCTTCTCTTGTTTTCCTTTATTGTCATAAGATTTAGAGAATTCATTTTCTGTCTTGATAGCACACGAGACTATATCTTCGTACGACGAGAAGGTTTATGAGACTAATGCTCGACAAAGAAATGGTTTTAAACCATTAAAGAAATGATCGATCTTACTTCTTGGGTTACGTATATAATCTGCAGCATGCCTCGCTAACCTTGTAAAGTTAGCCTCATACTTTGCAACATTCTCATCCTCCTTCTGCCTCAGACTCAGAAATTGTCTTTCCATATATGCTCGATGGTCATGTGGAAATTATTTTTCTAAGAAAATTTCCTTAAACTCATTCCATTCCATACTTTATACTTCTTCATCTTTCTTTGTGTTTTGAATCAGCGACCACTATTGATCGACATCTCCAGTGAGGCGGTAAACTACCATGACAACCTTCTCCCTTTCACTACTCCCCAAGGCATGGAATATTTTTTCTAAGGAGTTTATCCATTGCTCAGATACCAATGGATTTGTACCCCCATTAAATGTTGGCGGTTTTTGCCTCATGAAGCGGTCTAACATTGATCCTCCACGTTGTGGATCAGGGTGCTCTATACGAGTAAGGTTATTATTCATAACCTAAGTGAGTTGTCCCAGTATGGTAATATGTTGATCAGCACCAACTGTATCACCAACTCTATAATAATTATCTTGAGCAAGAGGGAAATATCTACATGGAGTGCATACATTGATACGGTTTCCATTCCTCCCACTAGGCACCATTTTTAAACAATGGCATAAACTAGATTAGTTTATGAATCAAAATACATAATTCCATACTTGTAAAACACTTAACATAAATTGAATAGTTTATGGATATAATCCCTAATCATAAAAATTTTTTCTTTGAGGAAGTATATACTCATAAACCTTTCATAATGGTTTGTAAATAAAATGAGAATTATCCTAAGCATATCCCCCAGGAGTGTCGTAACCAAGAGTGAAGCAAGGCCCATTGTCGTGCACCAGTTCCCGTTCGAGTCTAGCTCAAAGCGGTGTTTTTGGGTTTTACCCCTAGGTACATCTGTGTCAGAGCCGCCTCTACCTGCTCGTATCCAGATAGGGATGTATTTCTCAGAAAACTCACAAAATCTCTATAATACCAAAATTCTAGGAATTTCTTCTATACTAATCCTCAAAGTCTATCTTAGGGTTATGTGCTCAAATCCGAGTTTATCTAAATCTAGCTTCCAAGGTTAGTACTAAGCTGCCTCTGATACCAACTGTAACGCCCCGACCCCAGTTACCCAGAGTCGGTGCATTATTGCGTAACATTGGCATGATCACAAAAGATCAAGTCTCGAAAGACCGATTAGTTTAGTATCCTTGGAAACACTAGATACATTCATAAATGTTACATTACATCATAAAGTGAAAAACTACAATAACATAGTCTCCATTTTCCACACTCATATCCCCTTCAGACTATCCCTGCAGGTCATTCCTAAAATACTTCTTCACATCCTGGAAAAATTAAAACATTGAAAGGGGTGAGCTTAGATGCTCAGTAAGGATAATAATATAGCGGAAGCTTTCATAAATAAACATTAACATTTAAGGCAATGTATAACTAAAATAAAAGCCTTTTAAACTTGAACTTCAGCATAATATGGAAAAAATAAAATAAAATAATGTCATTTACTTATTCACATGGATATTCTACTAGTCGAATAATCGCATGCAATATCAATAACCACTTTCATAATGATGGAATGCATAATTCCATACTATCATAACCACGTAGCCAAGGCCTTGTACCAAGACTACAAATAAGATTTTGTCAAGGCCTCATGCCAAGACACTAGTTTGTCTCATGAGACATGCCGATGCATCGAGGAGCTATAGCGGGCTCCACCCGTCACTTATTAAGTCCAATTAATTCCTCATATGAACAGGTTTAAACATATCATAAACCATAACATAATCGTATCACATAAAAATGCATAAAGGAAACATAAAATTTCCACATTTTAATCACAAGATATCAATACAACACATTGATATAAAAAAACATTATCAAAACCATTTTCAATACCAAAATAAAATAAAAGTAAAACTTGGTATTTATTTTTCATTTTAAAAAAAGTTATGGCTTGTAGAGGAAGCCGAAACTCAAATAATGGTCACGACGGCAGAGAAGTCATTGTCGCCGAATACGTACGACAATAAAAACATTCCTTTTAGTCGTTTAGTAAAATGATTCATATAAAAATATTCCTTTTGAATAAACTTAAAAGTCAAAGGGGTTTATACACCGTATAAAATAAATTTGTGTATAAAACAAAATATGCCTCAATGAATGGAGATTGAGACGAAGTCCATTACAAAGATAATTTTTTAATTAAAATAGATCTATTATGTGTATTCACTATAAGTACACATAAAGAAAGTACAAATACAAGATAGGACATAATAATATCATGACATAATTTGAAAGTAAGAGATTAACCCAAAGAACAGAAATTGGGTTAAGAAGTTCCCTTACCTCGTGTCCGACTTGACTCGATCGTTCTTTAACCTCCTGAATAATAAACTAGAGTTAATCACTACTTGCTTAAGAACCTTTTTAAAGTTCATTATCCCTTTTATATCACTTATTACAGTGTTACGAAAATTATGTAGTCATTTAAGTTAATAATGGTCGTTTTGTCGATCTTTGGTACTTGAGTCAACAATAAATTTCTTATAATTACAAGTTGTTTATGTGGAAGAATATCCATTATCTCTAGAATTATATTAATGATCTAGATATCATATATATCCTATATATCCAGTATATACATGCATTTATAATATTACATAACATTTAGAGGTAAGAAATGAAATGCACCGTTCATGGAGACGGTAAGTCGTACGTACACATGAACGCTACTTTCATTTATATTTCATATTTAATGAAATGAAGTTATAATTATATAAAGGTATAATATAATTCCAGTATAATATAATGTATAATACCATTTACTCCATCCTTTATACATCCCACATATGGAATTAACGATTCAAATCACTTTGATGGGGCGGTAGTCCGCACTTCCTAAAATGAAAATATCGCGTTTACCCATAATGGAAACCATAAAGATATTCCATAAATTAAAAATACAGAAGCTTAAGTAAAACATAAAAATATTATATATCATATATAAATATAGTGACATCTTAATGGCCACCTTTTAAGGTGTTATATGAGTGTTGAACAATCATCGTTTCGTGAGGCAGAAATTCGCCATCCACAGAAACAGTATGTTCTTTAACCATTAGATGTAGGTGTGTGTAAGTGTAGCTCTAATACTTATTATAAAAACATCCTAATATATTTAGGACACTGTTTTTGTTACAAAAGAAATGAATAAATATATTTTAGGGGGTTGGAGAAGCAAAATAAAACATAAGAACACAAGAGAAAACACTACCTTTAAAACGGGTAACTCTTTTTTATTTGAGCTCAAAGGCTTCCTTGGGAAGACTTATTCCCAAAGTGAGGCTTCTAGGAGTAAGAGTGGGATGTGGAGAGACAAAATGGGCAGGGTTTGGTGGAGCCAAAGGCATGAGAGGTGTGGGTAAGGTGGTAGAGGTGGGGGGCTTTTATAAGAGGAGAGGAGGGGCACTCTTGGAAAGTTATAAAAGGTTACTTTATCATAAAATGATTTTCGGATTTCAAAGGTCCCAAAATTATATATTTCTAGAATAAGGTGATAAGAGTTCGAAATCCACCCATCAAATAGGTTTTTGACATTTTTAGGTCTTATATTTTACATTATATTTTCATTTTATTTAAATCGTTAAATAATGAGGTAATCGCTGCATCATCATGGTGTCATACATAATTTAATTTATTTAGTGTCTAAAAATTATAAAAAAAATATCATGATGAATGAAATATTTTTATCTTTCTAATAAATATTTATAGTCAAAAATATGACTTGTATAACCCCATTTAAAAATTGTTTTAGTAAAACAACTCATGTTTGTGACATTTTTATTTCAACATTAAATAAAAAGTTTTTAATGTCATTTTCCTACCAAAGTGGATCCATGGGATCCCCAAGTTGACCCATGTATTTTCTTGGTCGTAAAGGACTCATCCAATAGGGTTAGGACATGTGTCAAGGTCATTTCATATTATTATAACATTATCTTTACCTTAAATTTCACTAATTACCTTTAATCGCGATTAATTAAACTTAAAAGTTACTATTCACCAAAAAATTATTTTAATCTCATTAAACCACATTTTACTTCCTAATGACAACCATTTATGTCGGATTTTTGAAAATCAAATCACAAAAGTGGTAATTTTTCATTTAAACGAAAAATCAGTTTTTTAACTACCACTTAGTGGTTTCACTATTCATCAAAAATTGAAGTTTTTCAGAACAATGCCAAAATTTCACCCTAAGCTGTAATTGATATTCTGAATTCAAAAATTATGTCTATTTTACAAAATTCCAAACATATAAGTTTCATTAATTAATTTTATAATTAATTCCCGTTGTCACAACAAATAGCGTGTTTTTAAGAAACAATATATTTCAAAAGATTGACAGTTGTTTATGTCCAATTTCAAAGTGAAATTAATTATAATAAACACCATTGGATAAAATGGTAAAAATATATTCTAATTTTACTTTAAAACCACTCAATAGTATAATTTATCACTATAAATTATTTTTATTAAAAAAGTCGTTTTTAAGTATTTTTCACTATTCATAAAAAAATTGGAAGTTCTCAGAAAATTACAAAAAATTCAACTTAGGATAATTTCGATATTCCAAATACAAAAATGAAGTCCATTTTGAAATATAAAATTTATATAATTTCAAAAGGTGGGTATTACTATTCATAACTGCTACTTTGATTGGTCGTGGTGTGTTAGAATCTTGAACTTGCGTACAATGCAAGCTATTGCATTATTGAAAGAGAAGCATACCATGAAATATCAGGGTGTTACATGATTAATCACATATACCCAGTTAAATAAATGGATTCCCCATGATCAAACTTGCTCTGTGATTTCTCCTGAATTATCAAAGTGAAATTAAAGAATAGTGTTGTCCAAATTTGAATACACTCTATTTGTTAGGTGTAGATGTGTGTTGTTTGAGGATGTTTATTAATTTTTGTCCTATGTAGGTTGTGTGGTATTGTAGTTCGAATTATAGTTGCGGGTACATGGGTGGATAGTGGGTTGGTTCTGCGGGTATGGAGTGGTATGTTTGTGTAGAGAGGCTACAGCTTTGGTGGTAGTTGTTGTGGGTTTCGTGTATGGGTTGGTACAAGTGGTGTAATGGAATATCATGTGGTGAGATTGTTGATTGTGGAATGGATGAACTTGTAGAGCAGTGGGACTGCATCTGGGTTGTGTTATGTTTGTTGGGCAGTGTTGAGAAGTGGGACTACAATCATGTTGTGTATTGTTTTTATTGTTGGATGTGTTGGGTGTGGTTATGGTCAGTAGTTTCCTGGATAGTTATGGAATTAAAAAAGTAAAATCCTTAATAAATAATGATAAGTGGTTAAATAAATGGTTTGGGTTTATGAATTAAGTTTGTGGGTGGCTATGTGGTTATGCATTAGAGGTAGCAGTAAAGACGATTCTATGTGGATGGTTGTTTGTTTGGAAACCCATAGGTTAGGATGAGTGCTTGATACCTATATATATATATATACTTTTAGTTCCTTGTGATTTCTATACACACCCCACAAGTGTTGAGCACTACATGTCAAACACCTCTATTGTGATGGGATAGGGAGTCTTTCCCAACATCTTGGTGGGAGGATGGATAACTGGCCACCCGCTCTTCCCTGCTCCCTCTTCCAGGAGGAGATATCCCAATATCCTTTAGGTATTTTGTGGTTGTGAGGCCCAGTTATGTGTGGGAGAGTTTTGATTTCCTAGGTGTCTTTGGGATGATATGTGATGTGTTTAACATGTGTCTTCAAGATGAGATGTGATGTGGTTAGTGGCCTAGTTGTATGCAGTCGGGATATTTTGTGGTTTGCAGCCCAGGTTTCTGTGGGCGGAATGTGATGTGGATAGTGGCCTAGATGTGTGCGCATAGGTTGTGTTGTGGTATGTTTAGAAGAGGTGGGAGCACCAGGATGTCTTCTGTTAGGGAGTGAGAGCAGATAATCAGTGGGAAAGTGGTGTGGGGTACCATATCATCGATGTGCTTAATAATTTACTTTACTTTACTTGCATTATTTGGTGAGTGTGCCTTGTTTAGGCTGGGGTGGCTATTGTTTTCCTTGATAGGTGATTTTGAGGTTCTATTATTTTCTCACAGGGGAATTAGCATTCATTTCCCACTTGTGCACGATAGAATTTGGTTTTCCTACTGAGTATACTAGTATACTCACCCAATGTTTATAAAATTACCATTAGGTTTCCAGGAGGACTACGAGGACCGTGCTAGACCTGACTAGATTGTACGTTGATACAGTTTCCAGGTCGCTTCTTTGTCTTGTTTTTGGTATTTTACTTCGGATTTTTCTTTTACATTGTGGCAATTTTGATTAAACATTCATGGGTTGGATTTTTAGTTTCCCTTTTTCTAATATGTTTAGAGTTGTTTGGGATGGACTATCTTATCTCTCGATATTTTTCTCTATAAAGGGTAATGCCTCCCATATTTGTGAAAATTTTTACCTACCCTTGGTGCTAGTCGCCACCCCGGGGACATTATGATTCATGTCTTATTAACTGAAAAGATTTATTCCATGACTCATGGATATCATCTAAGAATTACTGGGTATGGTTTTCAAATGTTAATATCATGTTATTATACCCTTATTCTCATGTTATTTTTAATTGATAATTTACAACTCCCTTGTTTAACCTTACTAAGCATATTAGATCACCCTTTATTATGTTTTCTTTTCCCCAAGATATGAAGAAAGGTTTTAAGTATGATGTGTCTAAGAAGGGTGGTATTTACGATGTACTAAGTGGTAGATGATATAGATCATTTATATACCAGTTGTTTATGTATCCATGTTTTTATATATACTAAAACTTTACAGTTTTGGCATGGATCATGATTTTATATAATTAATATTCTTCTAATAATATGTAATATTTATATATGAAAATAATTGGTCATTATAATTCCAACCAATATAAGGATAAAATTCCAACCCCTTGAGTTGATATTGGGCGGTCTAAAGTATCAATCATGGTGTTGAACCCTAGGAGGTAATCTGGGTGGTCTATTGTTCATCAGGGATCATCATCGAATCCTAGGGTGATGACCCTATCCACTCAGAATAGTAATCAGGTGACATCGCTGACTCCTAGGAGGAGGACCCTAGACCATAAAAAGTATCAGGCATTATCGAAAACCCATAGGAGGTAATCCTAGTATGTCAATAAAATATGATGTCATCGTCGACCCCTAAGAGGTAATCTTAGGTAGTCAACAGTATATGGAATCATTGCTAACCTCTAGGAGGTAATATCAGGATATTAATGGTATTAAGAATCATTGTTGACCCTTAGGAGGTAATCCTATGTCATCAATAGTATCAGGCATCATCATTGACATCTAGGATGAAATATTAGGCTATGAATAGTATCAAGAATTATCATTGAACCCAATGTGGTAATCTTAGGCTACCAATAATATCACGTGTCATCATCAACCCCTAGAGGATAATCCTAGTTTTCCATAATTATTAGGCATAACTATAAAATCCTAAGGGATAAACCAATTTAGTTGTTCTTAATTGACTCATCATCAATTCAGGTTATAAGGTGACACCTGTAATCATCACTACCCATTTTCTGTACACACCCTCACTAGGGTAAATATATCACCAAGGCACCCATTGAGGTCCCATAGGTTCAATCATGTTAGGACACCCCTAAGGGTCTATCAATCTTAAACTTAGTCCCTAGGACACACCTAACACTTAGAGGGAATCAAGCCCCTTAGCATAATCAAAGTCTCATCAAGGCCTCACTAGCCTCCTCGGCAAACCATACAGGCATTGGTCTATGCAGATAGCAAAATTACCATCTCAATATTCCAAGGCGTCTCAGGTTGGTCCACTCACCCAACTTATAAAAAGTATTAGTGGGGGAGATACAATTGATCCATGCTTATATATACTAGACCAAGGGCTATAAGCTATCTCATGGGCATCACATGGCCAATCACTATGCCATCCATCCCAAATCATCACTCACCACTAACTAGAGGTCACTAAGGGCACCTATCACTTGGGTCATTATGTTACCTTCATTTAAATTAAATAACACCCCTTGGGACCCATCCATAACAAGGAACATGTTTATAGTCAAGGCCTCATCCATCATCATCCAAGGAAATCAAGATTGTGCACAAGGTCTCTCATGGCCCTTGGCATTATATTCAATTTAACTAGGAAATTAATTTTTAATTAAAAAAATCATTTTTAATTAAAACAGTTCATTTTACATAATGTATGATCACCTTAGGGGGTGATTACACATATCATAGGCATATATCTGCCACATGAAACCATAGGGTGTGTATAGGGACCACCTACCTCAATCTAAAATCCATTCCCTCTTTTTAACTTATAACCCAAAAACTCTTTCCAAGATAGTCTAATCCATCTGAACACCACCCATCCATATAAGGCCCTAACTCACATCTAAAAAACAAATTAATTAATTATAATCAAATTATAATTAATTAATCAATGAAATTATTCTTTAATAATTATACAATTTAATTAAAATAGGAATAATGCATAAAAACACACTGAGCTATAAATTCTTATTGAAACCAAGATCCATGGGGTGTGTGCCACTCCCTACACACCCCATAACCTTGGCCATGGTAAAATATTAATTAAATATGTGAATTTTAATTAATTCTATAATTAATCCAAATAGTCATAGTGTTGAAAAACTCATCGGGCACTCCCATTACACCAAAACTGTAATAAAACACTCGTGGGAGGTCCATAATGCACTCTTGACACTATCCCAGGACAAATCCCTAATTCATGACATCAATTCTATAATAAACTTATTTTAATTTAATTTTAAAATCTTAGAAAAATCCCTAAAGCAACATACCTCATTCAAACGACATGAGACAACATGCAGATACTGTCTAAAGATTCCCTCTATGCAAGTTGAGAAATCAAAACTGACCAATTACACCATGATCTAGTGGAATTGAAACCAAAACCCTATGATAAATTACTTAAATTAGAATTAATGAAGGGGAAACAAAAAAATGGAAGGGAGGTGAGGGAATATCATACATTAAAAACTGAAAAAGCAACACCTAAATTGCCTTAGATTAAAGGAGGATCAAGATATGAAGATGGGGAGGAGCGTCGACCAAAAATGGCACCTCTTAATCCCCCCCCACTCAACTGAAGAAGGAGAAACACCCCAGTAAAAATATGGTCTTTCCCCCACTAAAAAAACCATCCAACGCACTTTCATGGCATGAACAGGGGTTCACATCATGAAAATTTAGGTTCATTCCATGACAAGACCAATTCACAGTCCAAGTAGCCTAGAACCCCCCCCCCCCCCTAAAAAATCACAATTCATGTTGTGAATGACCCTTTACACTGTTAATTGTTTTTTATACTAGGTTTTAGCAGTCTGGGCACCCGACCACTACTCTGAAGTCCTCCCAAACACCTGAGGAATCCAAAAAACCTCACTCCAAGACCAAAAACACTATTTTAAAATGATCAAACTCTCAAAATACCATTCCGAGTCTCGATTCTCAAAAACAACCATCCACCAAATCAAAAAATATTAGATTCCTCCTAAATTTCATAACCCCTTTGGAAACGGGGTATTATAATCTCCCCACCATAACACTTCTCGTCCTTGAGAAGTCTTTTTGACCATTCAATCGTAAATTTGGACCTATCTCAGTCATTAATCCACACTCAATTAATCATGTCTTACTATTGAACACTAAACAACCTCATGTTTCACAACTCCAAACATGAGGTGCACTATTCACCAAAAAATTATTCCACCTCTTGTCATCATCACTAAAACACAAAGATGATGCTCTCCCATTCCCACTTATCCCATGTCATCATAGTGTTTTGAATCAACTTACAATTCTACTAATTGTTCTCCCTACCCTAAGCCTACACTTATAAGGGTTGATTCTGAGCCATGGTGTTTCCCACCATCAGAATCGCCTACAGATTTACAATTCCAAAGGTCTAATGACCATCTTAGTGTGGTTTCCAACCCACCACACCCAATCACATATAAAAACACAAGTCATCCATTCTCTAGCTGACCATTCCCAAAAAACCCATCCACACCCATCGATGCATTGTTACAACATTCGATAACGATGCCTAAATCACTGAAGAAATCTCAATATCATTCAAGTCACCTGCATCAGAGTCTAAACTCAACTCCCAATGTGTTTCTATTATTGGGTCCACAACTAACCAAATCAATCATCATACTATCACCTAATCACCAATGCATCTCTGATCAAACTCATGCTCAAATCACATCAAATTCATCTCAATCCCTATGTCAATGAACAAACTCCATCAAATACATCATCTAAATCCCAAATTTGGTATTTGACATGGGGCTAGATAAAACAGGTTCATCTACTCCCTCATATCCAAATTTCATCATGACCATCCTATTGAAGTGGATTCTAACCACTTTTATTATTTATGTTTTTATAATTATAATACTTAATTATTTAATAATTATAATTTCTCACAACATTTATTTCATACTTTATTTCCTCTAACATAAGTATGATTTATTTTTCATATTACTTTCCATTTTAATAATCATGTCTGTTATGTATTTCATGAACTGATTTTAAAAGAGAAATCCATCCCTATATGGGTTAATGTCATAAGTCTAATATTTATCTATTTTAAAAAATATGAATAAGTCGTAAAGTGATAATGAGGTAGTAAGTACAAAAAAACACATAACCATATGCATTGGTCGCATGACCAAATGCATCGACCGCATGAACAAAAGTCAAGTGATTGTAAGATAACGAGTCATAATTTTTCTAATGGTTGAACCAACCATATAGAGAAACTATATTGACCGTATGACAATGGATCGACCATAGGAAAAACAACCCAAATTTTTCTTACTGCAAGATCATCCACATGTTGTATATTGATCGATCACACATTGGAATTTTTATCAACCACACATTGAAAAATATATCGATCACACATTGAAAAGTATATCGACCACATGAAGAAATTTAGATCAACCGTAATATTATTTCTGACCAACCTCATGAGAAATTTATGTCCAACCTCAAGGTATGACTTTATTTATGGATATACCTACTGTAACTGGAAATTGACCATTCCTTTAAGGAGTATTTTCTACGATGATTTGTTTTTTCATACTTTTTATATTTTATAAATTTTGATTTATTGCAAGTTTGTTTTAAGGATTTTCATTGATCTAATGATTTATTAAATACTTATTATTTTTTATGATGCTAATGAATTTTATTTAGAATAATTATATATGGTATTAAATTCTCATCATATGGGTTAAAGTCTCATGATGGTCTGATCGACCGTAATATTATTTCTAATCGACCACATGAGAAAAGTGTGGCCTACCTTAAAGTATGAATTACTATGAGGATGGACCTACTATAAGAAGAAATTGACCATGCCTTAAGGTATTATTTTCTATAATTATATATTTTTCATACTTTTTATATTTTATACATTTTGATTTAATGCAATTTTTTTAATGATTTTTTTTAATCTAATGATTTCTTAAATAATTATTAATTATTTTGATACCAATGAATTTCATTTGGAATAATTACATGTTATGTTAAATGCTCGTCACATGGGTTAAAGTTTCACATTGGTTTCTTGGAAAAGCCTGAGTTTAAAATTTAAATTGCCAAGAATTTGAACTATTTTCCTCACATGATTTATGAGAATATTTCAAGGGACTTTAATTTTGTTTATTATAAATTGTTAGGGTTGTATTAATTATACTGACATGTTCTACTATACCTCCTCAAATGGCCCGAAGGCCTTCATTTTGTTATTGATTTTGATAATCCACCTATCAATGGGTGAGGTGGAACCCTTACAAGGACCGTAGGCGTAATTATTACACGGCCAGTAGGCCTTAGAAAAATTCATTTTCCCTTAGGATTCAAACATTACATACAACCCAGACTAAGTACTTGGAACTGCTCCTCCCTAGCATCTTCATCATGAAATCAGCTCTCCACCTTCGCATGGTTGTTCAGCTAGGCATTCTCATGCATGCACAGGCTTGTCTCAATGGTAGGTGTCATACCCTCTCATTCTTGCAATCCATTTAGCTTTTGTTGTGGTTAAGGCTCCTTGCTCATCCTCCTTGTAGAGATTGTTCCTCGTAGGTCGTCTAGTTTGCATCTGCACTTAAGGTGGCCCGAAGGCCTTGAGGTGGCCTGAAGGCCTTACTGACCCGAAGGCCTGGGTGGCCCAAAGGCCTTAAAGGACTTAGGGACCAAATCGGTGGCTCGAAGGCCCAAACGGGGGCATATTCCTGGCTGCTATAGTGCCAAACAGTTCCTGCTATAGTTCCTGCTATAGTACTGCTACAATACCTTCTTCAGTACTTCTACAGTACCCAGAAATAATGTCTCCACCTAGATTTGATCTTGGGTCTCCTGGATTCACTTGAAGAGTCCTTACCAGCGGGGCTAAGGCTCATATTCAATACTACTATACAACCTATGTTTATTTGTTGTGTAACCAAATTATTCTTTTGAATTTTGTGTGCATGAAATAACTCTATATATTGATTACAAAAGAACCAATGAAGTAATGAGGTTGAGGATATTCTTGATTTATACTTTGAAATACACTTTTAAAATCTATTAATTCTCTCTACTAAACATCAATATTTTGATCCATCATTGTCAGAGAGAACCTTCCAACCTCAGCACTCAAATCCTTACTTGTTCTTTTGTTTTCTATAGTTCTTACTTATTTCTATTTTCTAGGTGCTTAATCATGTCTCGGTTGTACCACCTATAAAAGGTGAGATTTGGGTTGGGAACCCCACACAAAATTTAGGCATTGGGTTGTGCCTCCAAGTTGAAAAAGGTAAGATTGTTTGGGTTGTGCCTCAAGGTGGAAAAAAGTAGGATAGTTAGGTTCTAAATCTGGGTGTGAAAATTTTGATCTTGGTTTGTTCCTCCAAGGTTTAAAAAAACAATTGTAGAGGTTTATGACACCCTTAAAAAGTGAGAGAGTCCATTATAGTGGGTTTCATCTCTCTCTCTCTATGTTTTAGAGGGGTGAAGAGTAGACATAGGATCATTTAGATCAAAACCACTATAAAATTCATTGTGTTCATTTTTTTTATTTTCATTGCATAAATTAACTTAACTATGATAAATGATTAAAAGAATATTATGAAAGGTCAGTTCACTCCCTCTTAACCTTTATGATATTCTCTCATTTGGACCTAACACACCCAATGATTGGTTTCAAGCATCAAGGACCCTACCAGCATAAAGATCATGCCTCTATGGAATAATAGAAAAGATTCTCACAACCGAGTGCCAACATGAATCACCAAGATCCACCAATTCCCAACTCATAGGAACATATTACATGGAATCTACCAAAATTCATCCGTAATGATGGTCACAAAATCAAGCAACCAATGATGCACTCCCCGTCATATGGATTACCTTATATTATTCCAAGTAAAAACCCTCAATAGGTTTCAACATTGCACGCCTATCACTCATCCTGAGACTTGCTCATCTCATCCCATGAAACCTGTCTATGGTCAATCTGGTATTGATCATGCCACCGTATCTCAATCCAATTTTGATGTCTCCTATACCATGGAGGGAAATTCCTCATTCATCAAAAATCCTAGTCAACCAAGCCTGCAAGAGTTTTATGAAAACCATTAACCCATGACCTGCACACGGTTGATCACCAATTTACAATTTAATGAAATTTCACATACTTAGCATGCGTTGCCAAATTTCATCCAAATTTATCACGTGTATGCTACTATGCCACCCAATTGTAGAACTCATATCATGATCTTATTATTAATGTGTTAATAAAACTAGGATAACATGCCTAAACTACTGACCATGCTACACCCACACGTCAATATCATCAATCTAGAAGCACCCTTGATGATCCTATTCAAATTTGGGCATCCCACTATTCCAAGGTCTGTCATATGATGACCCATCACCCTAGGTGTCACTCTAAAATCACAAAAATCCATCCACACTCACATTGCGCTCCCAAAAGTGCATTCGAAATCATTAGGGTTAGGTACTCGACTGGTCCTTCCCTCGAAAAAAAAACCTAAATACTAGAAGCACCATCACTCAAAGTGTTATATAAAAAAAGAACAAAGTATCTCCATACCTATATCACGTACCTGATAGCACCTCACATGTACTAATCTCATACCCTGAAGCACATTGTAGTGTTTCCCACCTCTAAGGATATCACGAACCTGGGATAATCTATGTCTCAGGTTAACCACATACACATCACATCCCATTTCAATGATATACCTAACACGCCTATATCCTGAGCCATATCCAAAATCACTAAGCTCTCTCATCAATAGATCACATATCATATCATTCATAACTCACAGGGAAACATCCCTACTCACGTCTCATATATCATATGGAATATCACATGACAAACCACCCACTCTAGGTTCTCACACATGCATATACCTATATCCAACATCAAATACTAACTCATCTACCTACTCGGGAACTGATTGTCATTGGGCATCCGCATACAGGACTGCCCCTAAAGAATCACAATCTCAAGTTGATTCTCATTGGGCCTCCACATACAGGATTCACCCTTCTAGGATCACAATCATATCCAGGTACACACACATATATAACGACATCACCCTACCATGATCTATGTCGAATAATCATAGTCCCATGGTTTGTGCATTTAGAATTACACCAAGAACCCATATGAGAATACACTATATAAATTGTTGTTTACATTTTAAATAATTGAACCTAATTTTTCCCTTTGTCCCAAACCATTTCTAGAATCATTTATTAGGGGTCCATCACTAAGGCATCAAATGAATATATTGACCAACCAAGGGTCACTATACATCCTGTACACTGATGGATTGCATAGTCTTCATTAACGAGTATATCATAGTAAATCCAAATGACCTTCCATCATAAGAAAAATATATTGTGGACCACCTGATTAATGTTTCATCACAAATTTATATGAGAAAACACCATATAATTTTTTACTAGCACTTTAAATAGGAAAACCCTCAATCATAAGTGATAAAAATCCCACACGAGCATGTGAATGTCATGTGAATCCTATGCGCCAAATATGATTCATGAACATCAGACTCTCTCCAATAATTCAAGGTATAAAAAACATAATAAACCATAAATAATAAAATCCAAAACTCATGTGTTTTACAGTAGGTGAATACCATACAATTGTAACATTGAAATCCAAAATAGTAATCTTATACCCTTAGAAAATTGGATGGATGTCCTATTAGATAAGCTGTTCTCAACACACTAATCTGATATCCATCACAAGCCCTAAAACATTCCTACATCACTTGTCTATCATATCTCAAATAGTAAGACAAAAAAAAAGACCCTTTGATACCACTTTATAATTTCCTCCCTCAACCATGGCTATTAAATGATGCTTGAACTAGAGGAGTCACTAATTGACCTCATGAATGCTTTCCCATATATCAGAGGCTTCTAACTGGCAGTGGGGGTCTAGGGTAGTACCGTGGAGATACTATACCTGTAACACACCAAGGTTTTCTAAAAATAAATTTAATTCATGAAACTTTGTTTTAAGTAGATAATTATAACTAGCCTTTAAACATAATTTTACTAATTTTATGTTTTGAATTTTGAAAAACGATCATCTACAATTGTGTTCAGTATGTCATTTGGAGTCTAATGGAAGCAACTTGTTTTTTTTGGTGAATAGTAACATACATTTATGAATAGTAATATGAGCCTAAAAATAGTAAATTGTGTTATTATTTTATTTTATTAAGGCTTTAAGATAATGACATTTTGGTTAATTTTTCAATGTGATATAAGAGAAGTTATAGTTTTTAAATTATTAATTTTTGAATTCAGTATGATTTTATTTAAAAATTAAATTAATAATATTTAGAAAATTATTTTAAAAAAAGTGGACTAAATTTTTGAATTCTACATGTCAAAAAAATGTAAGGGTAATTTTTTGGGATTTTTTCTGAAACAGTTGATTTTTCAGTGAATAGTAAAAAATACAGTTTGAGTTTTGGTGTGTTAATGACATCATTAATGATGTAATAATGATGTAATAAATCTGGTTGACTTGTGTAAAGTAAAATAAGTTATGAGGTGTCCCAAGTGTCTAATAACATGGTAAAATACCATGGTCAAGCCCATGCTTTTGAAAATACCACTAATAAGGTGTCGGTTGGAAATTATTAAAATATTCCCTCACTTTTTCTATAAATACCAACTCATTCCTTCATTAAATTCATTCCAAATCCCTCATAAAAAATTATCTGGAATCCTAACCTCCCTATTAGTCCACCCAATTTTTCCTTAATCCCCCAAGGTCCCAACCTTCAAATTCTAGGAGTTGCTCTACACGGTAAGAGAATTCTCAACTTCTTTTCTTTTTTTCCATTCAAGTTCTCTATTATGTGGTATAACTTTCAAGTTTTCATACCATGTTCTTATTTACTTTTTATTATTGATATATTCTTTATTATGATTCATTTATGGATGTTTGACCCTTGTACCCTCTCTTTTTAATTTTTTCTAAAACCCCTTTGCATAGCCATTAGGCTGCCGAATTTTTGTAAAGGATTTCTCAATTATTCTTTTATTTTCAATTCTTTTATATTCTTATTATTTCATAATATCCTATTATACAAGAGGAATTAAGGCTCCATAAATCTTGTATATTATGTATTTCCTCATTTTCATGGAAAATTCATCATCATTCTTCCTCTTATCTCCCACTTATTCAAGGAATTAAAAACATTGTCAGTGATGTGTCGAATTACCGACATCATGGATGATGTGATTTCAATTTTCTTTAATTCCTTCATGTCTGGTCATGAAACCATTATTATGGTTTAAAAAGGTTATAATATATTTATTATTCCTCATCCATGGTTCTATAATTCTTTTTTACACATGGTTTTAATTTATAAAACAAAATGAGGTCATTATTATCAAAGAACCACTAAAATGATCTAAACAAACATCATTAATGTTTTAACTTATGAATCATCCTCATGTAAGAATTCAAAATTATAAATGGTATAATTTATGGTTCTGGAAATATTTAAATACTAATCCATTCCAATTATGTAGTTTCAATTCCAATCGACAAGAACAACCATCATGAACCAATCATGGAAATCATGTAAAGAACTCACCCAAAAACAGCGCAAGGAACAAAATACTAACAATTAAAGGGTGAAATTATGTAATGAAATGATCATATAAGGTATTATAAAGATGTATATTTTTATTTAATATATTAACAACACTTTTTTAACCATTATACATGAGGTTTAAATGAGTTGTAAGTAAGAAAAACCCGAGGTAAGGGAATTCTTAACCTGAATTCCATTCTTTGGGTTAACCTTCTACTTCATTTTTATGTGGTATTAAAATTGTTTGTTGGATGGGTTTTGTTTATATTATGTTAAATTATGTCTATTTATAGTGTATATACATATTTCATCCAATCTATTAACTCTCACTTCAATTATATGATTTATGTAAGGGGATTTTCTTTTAAAATATTCTTTTAAAATTCTGTTTTACAAGATTTCAAAGGCAATGTTTTTATGCTATTATTCATGTTGTATGATTATGTTCTGGATCTTTGGAATTGTTTATGATCAATTTTGGGGCCTATATTTCCCTCCAATTCATTGGGTATGTGTAAGTTGGAGGCCAGTCGTATGGTTACTCCATGTGTAACTGCAATGTTTACACAAATTGTAAGGTAGTCATGAGGGTTACAAATTATAAGGTAGTCATGAGGGTAACAATATTATGTAAGTAATGCCCCAAGATACCTTTATTGTTATATTTATGTTCTTATTTATTGTTTAAATCTTTTGGAAATACCTTTCTTTACAAAGTAAGTATATATGAGAGACGAGTATGTCTTTTGAAAATGTTTCCATACGTTACAAGTATTCATGGACTAATGTTCTCTTTCCTTCTTTTACATCCCTTACTAAGCTTTTTGTTCTAATCCCAACCTTTTTAAAATTATTTTCATAGTTCATAAGGATTTTTAAGACAAATATGGAATCCAAGTTAAATTTTTGAAGAATTGTCAAAGAAATCAGGTTTTAAGCTTTAATGTTTTATATGTTGAAAAAAATGGAAACTGTTTTTATGGTATCCACTCTATAACAATGTGTAATGTTATGAATGTATTATATCCCAATTATCTAAATATATAAACTTTAAAATATCCTCAATGTAAAAGGAAGTTATTTCATGACTAAAATCAAGATTATGTAATGTAATAATGTCGGGTCCTTATAGTTGGTATTAAGAGAAGGTTTAGATAAATTTAGGGGTTATGATGATGTTAAAAGAATAACATAAATGATTTTTACTCTATAATTAATTTGAAATGTTATAGAATTTAAATATTAAAATGTTGGTTCGTCTAAGATATGTTTGTTTAGAATGGTTGTCCTCAGAAGAAACAGGGAAGCTGAAGAGGGGAGGCACCGACAGAACGACATCCTTCAGAATTTGTAGCCCAGAATGGTAGGGATTGGAACCGAGCAGTTTGTGTTATTAATGGCTCAGCTAATGCAGAAAATAAATGGTGGTTGAATCAATGAAAGAGAACATCAGAGGTACCACAACCGAACATGACAATAGTGGAACATTTTATGAGACAACATCCTTATGCTTTCAATGGATATTCTGACCCAGTAGCGGCTGAGGAATGGATTAAAGCCTTTGAAAATATATTTGATGTAATGGGTTGTTCAGATAATCAAAAGGTATGTCTTTCTATTTATCATTTTGAAGGTGAATATGATCAATGGTGGTCAATGGTAAAGAACATCATGGATAGAGAGGATATTGATGCCTTAGAGTGGGATGAATTTTAAAGTCTTTTCCTTAAAAAATATTTTCCTAATGTGGTGAGACTTAGGATGGAGAATCAATTCCTTGAATTGAAGCAAAAGGAGGAAGATTCAGTGGTTGTGTATGAAGCGAACTTCACCCGACTGGAAAGGTATGCTCCAAATATTATTTTGGATCTTGATAGAAAATAAACTGCTTTTACTCAGGATTTAATCCAATGTATCGAAGGGTGTTGGCCTCCCATGAATTCAAGAGTTATGAGAAAATTGTCCGATGTGCTGAGAGGGTAGAGATGGAGTTTTTTGATGATCATGTGCATTTTGGAAACAAGGATAAGAAGAGGTACATATGGCAAGCGCTGGGTAAGAATCAACCAAATAAATCTGATGGTAAAAAAATCAAGTTTCTAGTTTGTGAAAAGTGTGGCAAGAAGCACCCTGGGGAATGTCTTAGAAAATATAGGAAGTGTTTTAAATGTGGTAAGTTTGGACATGTGGCCCGAGATTGTAATGAAAATGATCCAAAGACTAATCCTGATAAGAAAACTGTAAAGTGTTTTAAATGTGTTGAGATAGGTCACTATGAAAATGCCCACCTAAAGAGAGATCCAAATGATGCAAAGAAGCCAGAGTATGAGCAGAAAGGTATAGTGAGATCCTTTGTGACTATGTCAGCAGATGGCGGTCCATCCAATGAATTTGTATCGGGTACTTTGTTTTTTCACTCAGATTTTGCTAAAGTTTTGTTTGATACAGGGTCTATACATTCCTTCATCTCTGAGAAATTTTCAGGTAAATTGGAAATATCACCTCAACAAATGAGACTAGAACTTATTGTTAAAACACCAGGGGGGGATATTATAGAAAAGAGGATTTATAAGAATCTTTATATTATGGTCTGTGGAAAGAATTTACCTTGCAACCTTGTTGTTTTACCCTTAGTCGAGTTTGATGTTATTTTGGGAATGGATTGGTTTTCTGTTTATCATGCTAAGATTTAATTTAGAGCTAAAGAACTTGTTTATTAGTATGATTTTTAGTTTGTATACAAGAATGAACCCATAAAATTGATAACATATCATGAAGCTAAAAAACTGTTGAAAGATGGAAATGAAAGTTATCTTTCTCATATTGATGAAAACAAGGGAACTGTTCAGATTGATGATGTGCATGTGGTAAATGAATAACTTGTTTTTTTCTGATGAGTTACCTGGTGTCATTCCTGATCGAGAAGTCAAGTTAACAATTTACTTAGTTCCTGATGCTAAGCCAATTTCAAAACCCCCATATCATATGGCTCAAATATAACTTCTTGAATTGAAAAATTCGTTGCAGTATTTTCTTGATAAAGGCTTTATTCGTCCTAGCACTTCACCATGGGGTGCCCCTGTTTTGTTTGTTAAAAATAAATATGGTTACATGAGACTTTGCATTGATTATAGATCATTGAATAACATCACTATTAAAAACAAGTATTCCTTGCCTTATATCGATGATTTTTTTTATCAGCTCCAGGGAGCTCAGTACTTTTCCAAGATTGACTTGAGATCTGAATACCATCAGCTGAAGGTAAAGGAGGATGACATCCCAAAAACAGCCTTTTTTACTAGATATGGGCATTATGAATTTTTTTCTATGCCATTTGGGTTAACTAATGCACCTACTGAATTCATGAATCTTATGAATAGAATATTTCATGAGTTCTTGGATAAGTTTGTGGTTGTTTTTATTGATGACATTCTGGTATTTTCTAAAAATAAATAGGAGCATGAAAAACATCTAAGGGTTGTTTTACAAACCTTAAAAGAAAATGAATTGTATAGAAAATTCATCAAGTGTTATTTTTGGTTTCAACATATTTCTTTTCTTGGGCACATTGTAAATAAGGATGAAATAACAGTTGATCCAGAAAAAAACAAGAGTGGTTGATGAATGGCCAAGACCCAAAAATGTTATAGAGATTCATAGTTTTCTTGGATTAACAGGTTATTACCGGCGGTTTTTTAAGAACTTTTCACGATTGTCTAGACAGATAACTAAGTTAACACGAAAAGGGGTTAAATTTATTTATACAGAAGAATGTGTTGTTTTATTTTCAGGAACCAAAGAAGGGATTGGTGAATGCTCTAGTTTTGGAATTGCCTTCCCAAAATGGTGAGTTTGTAATCTACAATAATGCTTCTTTGAAGGGACTTGGTTGTGTTTTGATGTAGAATGATCCGATAATTGATTATGCTTCAAGACAACTAAAACCCCATGAGTTAAATTATCCCACACATGATATGGAATTGACATCTGTGGTTTTTTATTTGAAAATTTGGAGGCATCATTTATATAGAGTCAAATTTCAAATATATACTGACCATAAAAGTCTAAATTATATATTCACTCAGAAGGAATTAAACATGAGGAAAAAAAGATGGATTGAACTCATAAAGGATTATAATTGCACGATCAATTACCATCCCAGAAAAGCAAACAAAGTGGCAGATGCCTTGAGTTTAAAATATCATGCATCATTAATCATGTTATGTTTGGAACATGATCCCTTGATTAATGATTTGATGAATTTTGGATTAGAAGATGTTGATGCAGGAAATACCTGTGTTTTGTCTCAGGTTTTGGTGCAGTCATTGTTATCAGACAAAATTAAGCAAGCGTATAAGGAATACCATGAGCTACAGAAAAAGGTAAAATTGGTTAAAATGGGTAAGTTTCTAAAATTTAACCTTGATAAATATTGTGTTTTAAGATTTGTTAAAAGGTTGTGTGTGCCTTGTGATTCCCAGTTGAAAAAATAATTGTTGTGTGAAGCTTATAGTTCTCTATTTTTGAGTTCATCCTGGAAGTACTAAGATGTAGAGACCTTCGGGAATATTATTGGTGGGATGTAATGAAAAGAGATATTACTGATTTTACCATGAAATGATTGACATGTAAATAGGTTAAAGTAGAGCAGCAATTACCAAAGGGGATGCTTCATCTTTTCCCAGTGCCAGCGTGGAAGTGGGAGAATGTATCCATGAACATTGTGGTGGTACTACCTAAGACATCTCAAGGTAACAAAGCAATTTGGGTTATTATTGATCGAATGACAAAATTTTCACATTTTATTTCTATTTGAGATACATTGTCTTTGGATTAGCTTTCTCGACTGTACCTTAAAGATATTTCCAGACTACATGGAGTTCCTCTTTCCATTGTATCTGACCAGGATCCCAAGTTCAATTCTAAATTTTGGAAGGGACTTTAGAAGTCGTTGGGCACAAAATTAAATTTGAGTACAACTTCTCATCCTCAATTAGATGGCCAGTCAGAATGAATGATTCAGACTTTGGAAGATATGCTTCGAGCTTGTTCAATGGACTACTGGGGAAGTTAGGATCAATATCTTTCTTTATTTGAGTTTTCTTATAATAACAATTTTTATTCCAGTATTCAGATGTCACCTTTTGAGGCTTTTTATGGGAAGCGGTGTTGGACTCTAGAGTTTTGGGATGAAGTCGGTGAAAGAAAGTTGATGGGGCCAAAATTAGTAGAATAAGTGGCTGAGAAAGTGAAGATGATCCAGCAGTACATGAGGATAGCTTAGATCAGGCATAAAAGTTATGAAGATAACAGAAGGAAATACTTCACTTTCGAGGTAGGTGACCATGTTTTCCTTAAAATCTATCTTTGGAAAAGTGTGATGCCTTTTGGTAAGAAAGGGAATATAAGTATGTGGTTCATAGGTCCTTTTGAAATCTTGGAGAAAGTTGGAACAGTTGCATATCGAGTAGCTTTTCCTCTGAGTTTGTCTCAGGTACACAATGTTTTTCATGTTTCGATGTTGAGTAAGTATGTGCCAGATTCATCACATGTCTTGAGCCCATAAGCAGTTTAGCTGGAAGAGAACCTTTCTTATGAAGAGAAACTAGTTCAGATCCTTGATCGAAGGGAACATATATTGCGGAATAAGGTAATCCACTAGGTAAATATTTTTTGGAGAAACCACATGGTAGAAGAATCAAATTTGGAGTCTGAAAATGCTATGAGGGAAAAGTACCCGCACTTATTTAATAAGTAAATAAAATTGTGAGGACGCAATTTCTAGAAGGTGGGGAAAATGTAATACCCTAAGGTTTTCTAAAAATAAAATAAATGCATGGAACTTTGTTTTACGTAGATAATTATAACTCGCCTTTAAACATTATTTTACTACTTCTATGTTTTTAATTTTGAAAAATGGTCATCTGCAATTGTGTTCAGTATGTCATTTAAAGTCTAATGGAACCAACTTGTTTTTTGGTGAATAGTAACATACCATTATGAATAGTAATATGAATATTAATATGACCCTAATAAATAGTAAATTGTGTTATTATTTTATTTTCTTTAGTATTTAAGATAATGACATTTTGGTAAATTTTTCAATGTGATATAAGAGCATTTATAGTTTTTAAATTATTAGTTTTTGAATTAAGTATGACTTTATTTAAAAATTAAATTAATAATATTTAGAAAATTATTTTCAGAAAATAGACTTCATTTTTGAATTCTACACATCGAAAAATGGTAAGGGTAGTTTTTTGGGATTTTTCTTAAACAGTTGATTTTTCGGTGAATAGTAAAAAATACAGTTTGAGTTTCGGTGTGTTAATGACATCATTAATGATGTAATAATGATGTAATAAATCTGGTTGACTTATGTACAGTAAAATAAGTTATGAGGTGTCCCAAGTTTCTAATACTATGGGAAAGCCCATGGTTTAGCAAATACCACTAATGAGGTGTCCCTTGGAAATTATTAAAATATTCCCTCACTTTTGCTATAAATACCAATCCATTACATCGTTAAATTCATTAAAAATCCCACATAAACGAATCTATGGCATACTTACCTTACTATTATTCCTCCCAAGGTTTCCTCAATCCCCCAAGTTCCCAACCTTCAAGTTCTAGGAGTTACTCTACATGGTAAGAGAATTCTCAACTTCTTTTTTTTCCATTCTAGTTCTCTTTCATGTGGTATAACTTTCAAGTTTCCATACCATGTTATTATTTACTTTTTATTCTTACTATATTCTATATTATGATTCATTTCTGTATGGTTTACCCTTTTCCCCTATCTTTTTAATGTTTTCTAAAACCATGTTGCATAGTCGTTAGGCTGCCAAATTTTTTTAAAAGATTTATCAACTATTCTTTTATTTTCACTTATTTTCTATTATTATTCTTTCATCATATCCTCTTATCCAAGAGGAATTAAGGCTCCATAAATATTTTATATTTTGTATGTTCTCATTTTCATGTAAAATTCATCATAATTCTTCATCTCCTCTCCCACTTATTCAAGGAATTAAAAACATTGTCTATGATGTGTCGAATTACCGACATCATGGATGATGTGATTTTAATTTGCTTTAATTACTTCAAGGCTGGTCATGAAACCATTATTATGGTTGAAATGGGTTATAATATATGTATTATGTCTCATCAATAGTTCTGGAAATTCTTTTGTACACATGGTTTTAATTTATAAAACAAAATGAGGTCGTTATTATCAAAGAACCACTAAAATGATCTAAACGAACATCATTAATGTTTTAACTTATGAATCATCCTCATGTAAGAATTAAAAATGATAAATGTTATAATTTATGGTTCTGTAAATATTTAAATACTATTGCATTCCAATTATGGAGTTTCAATTCCAATCGACAAGAACAATCACCATGAACCAATCATGGAAATCATGTAAAGAACTCACCCAAAAACAGCGGAAGGAACAAAATACTAACAATTAAAGGGTGAAATGATGTAATGAAATGATCATATAAGGTATTATAAATATGGATATGTTTCTGTAAGGTATTAATAACACTCTTTTTACCATTATATAGTAGGTTTAAACTATTTGGAAGTAATACAAACCCGGGGTAAGGGAATTCTTAACACGAATTCCATTCTTTGGGTTAACCTTCTAATTCATTTTTTATGTGGTATTAAAATTGTTTGTGGGATGGTTTTTGTTTATATTATGTTTAGTTATGTCCATTTACTGTTTATATTCATATTCCATCCACTCTATTAAGTCTCTCTTCAATTATATTATTTATGTAAGGGGATTTTCTTTTAAAATCCTCTTTTAAAATTATGTTTTACAAAATTTCAAAGGAAATGTTTTTATGCTATTATTAATGTTGTATTATAATGATATATATCTTTGAATTGTTTATGATGAAGGGTGGGACCTATATTTCCCTCCAATTCATTGGGTATGTGTAAGTTGGAGGTTGGTCGTATGGTTACTCAATGTGTAACTGTGATGGTTACACAAATTGTAAGGTAGTTGTGAGGGTTACAAATTATAAGGTAGTAATGAGGGTTACAATATTATGTAATTAATGCCCCAATATACCTTTATTTTTATATTTATGTTCTTATGTATTTTTTAAATCTTATTTAAATCCCATGCTTCACAAAGTAAGTATATATGAGAGACGAGTATGTCTTTTGAAAATGTTTCCATACATTACAAGTATTCATGGACTAATGTGCTCTTTCCTTATTTTACATCCCTTACTGAGCTTTTTGTGCTCATCCCAAACTTTTTTTAAATTATTTTCATGCTTCATAAGGATTTTTAATACAAATAAGGAATCCAAGTTAAATGTTTGAAGAATTTTCAAATAAATCGTGTTTTAAGCTTTAATATTTTATATGTTGAAAAAAATGGAAACTGTTTTTATGGTATCCACTCTGTAACAATGTGTAATGTTATGAATGTATTATGTCCCAATTATCGAAATCTATAAACTTGAAAAGATCATCAATGTAAAAGGATGTGATTTCTTGACTAAAATCAAGATTATGTAATGTAATAAGGTCAGGTCCTTATAATACCCTCGTATTAGAGTGAGCAGTAAAAGATAAAAATAACCAAGCATCATCCAGATCAATAACCATCAGAGCATATTAGAAAAAATAAATCATCCAAATTAATATTAATATGAATGTAGAAGGATGCGGTTATACAATAATGATGGCCCACTAGGCTGATTACATATATGGATGAATGAATGAATGAATGAAATATAGGAGGAACTACTACTACCCCCAAGCCTCCCCTCATCCCGACCTCCAATCATGTTCATATTATCCTACTCTATCAAGCTACATCGAGCCTCTTCCCAACCCGAACCAACAAATATTGAAGTTTTTTTAGGTACCTAAGTGCCATGGTTGTCTGAGCTTGGTGTCAGTAGAACTTAGTAGGGAACCACCAACACAGTCCCATAGATAACCATTAAATGAAATGTATGTGCATGTGACATGATCAATTCAATAAATAAATAATAAATGGTATAAATGTAAATAAATAAATAAAATTTATCCTCAAGTTCTACCATGACACTCAGTATCGACCTAAATCTACTTCATCTAGTTCCATAGTGTCTTTAAGAACATCATAAAACTATTCCAACCAATATAAGGCTAAAATGATAACCTCAAGGAGGTCATATTGGGTTGTCCAAAGTATCTGGAATAATATTGACCTCTAGGAGGTAATCCTAGGTGGTCAAGTAGACATCTGTAGTTATCATAAAATCCTAGGGGGATGACCCTAAGTAGTCACAATAGTTATAAATCATCATCGCCAACTCTTAGGGGGATAACCCTAGGACTTCAAAAATTATCAAGCGTCATCATGGACCCGTAGAAGGAAATACTTGGCTATAAATAATATCATATATCACCACTGACCCCTAGGAGATAATCATAGGTTGTTAATAGTATCAGGTATCATTTCAAACCCCTATGAGGTAATCCTAGGCCATCAATACTATCAGGCATCATCACCAACACTTAGGAGGTGATCCTAGGCCATCAATGGTATCCAGCTTCATCTTCGACCCCTAGGAGGTAATATTGGACCATCAATAGTTTGATACATCATAGTTGACCCATAGGAGGCCATCTTAGACCATCAATAATATCAGGAGTCATCGCTAGCCCCTATAGGGATGAACCTAGGTCATCATAATCATCAGGAATAATTGTTGACTCCTATGGTGTAACTGTAGGTAGTCATTCATGACATGATCATTGTTTATTTGGGTTCTAAGGTGACACATGATATCATCACTACCCATTTCTCATATGCACCCTCAATAGGTAATCTTAGGCCATTAATAGTTTCAGGCATCATCACTGACTCCTAGGAGGTAATCATAGGCCATAAATGGTATCAAGCTTCATCTCCGACCCCTGGGAGGTAATCCTAGGCCATCAATAGTATGAAACATCATCGCTGACACCTAGGAGGTAATATTAGGCTGTTAATAATATTAGGAGTCCTCACTAACCCCCAGAGGGGTGAACCTAGGTTTTCATAATCATCAGGCCTAATTTTAGACTCCTAGGGTGCAACAATAGGTAGTCATTCATGACATGCTCATTGTCGAATCAGGTTCAAAGGTGACACCTGCAATCATCACTACCCATTTCTCATACGCACCCATACTTGGTTCAATATATCACTAGGGTACCCATTGAGGTCCCCTAGGTCACATCAATATAGGACACCCCATATAGGTTCATCAATAACTAACTTAGTCCCTGGGTTGAGCCTGATACTCAGATGGAATCACATCCCATGACACAATTAAAGTATTATCATTGCCTCATTGGCCTCTTGGGCAAACCATGCAGGCACTGTTCTATGGGTATGGAAAACTACCCATCTCAAATTTCTAAGGGGTCACTAAAAAAACACTAATTAGCGATGTTTGTAAACATTTCTATTTATCGACACCTCGTTTATCGATGTTTTTTTGGAAATGTCGGTAAAAAAACATCAGTAAATGAATGCTCATTTACCAATGTTTCCAAAAAAACATCAATAATCATTACTCCCCAACCCTCTCGTCACACCCTTCAAGACACAAATCCCACCCTCCCTTCCACCCTCCAACACTTCACTACACTGCTCGCACCCTCCCAACACACCCATTATGACCACACTAACATGAACCCCACCATCCCCTTTCACCTTCCAGCGCTTCACTACTCGCACCCTTTTAACATGCCTTCTAGGGCCACGCAGACACAAACCCCACCATCTCCTTTTTCCCTCTAGTTCTTCACTACACTACACACACTCTCCCAACACACCCTTCTTATTCAAGATACACACAGACGACCCCCATCCCCCCACATGCTAAGGGGAAACAAATATGCCTCCATTAGAATTTAAACAAACAACTTACATGATTATACCAGAAGACCTGACCAAATCACTAATGCTAATTATAAATATAAAATTTTATTATGTTATATATATATATATCAGTATTTAAAAATTAATATATTATATATATAATTTTATATATTAATATATATATATTAATATATATTTGTATGTTTATATTTTATATTTTATGTTTATATATATATATATAAGTTTATATTATTATATATATAAGTTTATATTCTATATATATGTTTGTATATCTACATGTTTATATTTTATGTTTATATATATATTTATATTATATATATGTGTGTGTGTGTTTATATTATATATATGTATATATATGTGTGTGTGTGTGTGTGTGTGTGTAAATATATATGTGTATGTATACATATATATAATTATAATTATAATTATGTATATATATATAATTATCCACATTTTAAAACAATGGTAAAAATGTAATTAAAATAGCCATGTTTTCTTAAAAACATGACTAAATTTAAAATATATACATGTTTTTATGTATAAATATGTATATATATATATATGTATTTATATGGGTGTGTGTGCTTATTTATTTATATATAAATATATATATATATATATATATGTTTTAATATATGTGTTTGTGTTTATATATATTGATATATATATATATATATATATATGTTTATATATCTCTGTGTGTGTGTGTTTATATATATATGTGTGTGTGTGTGTGTGTGTGTGTGTGTGTGTGTGTGTGTTTATATATGTGTGTTTGTCTGCATCGACCAACTATGTATGGATTTTGTGGGTCATTGTAATGGGCGGGTTATCCCTTAGGGGGGCTATGACCCGCCCACCAGCTTGTGTGGTGTCTGTGTGTGTATTTTTATGTAATTGTACCCCTAATCACCTATAATATATATATGTTTATACATATGTGTCTGTGTTTATATATATATATATTAATATATATATATATATATCTAAATATATATTTATATCGATGTGAGGAAATGATCTATATAAATATATATATTTTTAGCGACGTTTCCTGAAAAACATCTCTAATTTAGCAACGTTTCTTGAAAAACGTGGCTAAATTAGAGACCTTTCCTGAAAACGTCGCTAATTTAGTGATGTTTTCATGAAACATCCCTAATTTAGCAACATTTTTAAAAAAAGTCGCTAAATTATAGTCTTTCATAGTGCGTCTCTAGTTGCTCTACTCACCTAACCTGTATAAAGTCTTAGTGGGGAAGATACACTCACCCCACCCTCATCACAACCATCCCAAGGGCTACAAGGCATCTCATGGGTCTTATATAACCAATCCCTAGGCCATCCATCCCAAATCATCTCTCACCTATACCCAGAGTTCACCGAGGGTTCCTATCACTAGGTCCACTACATTATGTTCATTTAATTTAATTATCACCCCTTGGGGTCCATACATCTTAAGGCACACATTTATATCATGGCCATGACCATCAGCAACCAAGGCAACCAAGCCATTACATAAGGTCACTTGTGTCCCTTGTCACATTGTTCAATTTACCAAGGTAATTAATTTTTAATTAAATATGTCCATTTTTTAATTAAAATAATTCATTTAACAAAAGGTTTGATTTCCCTCACTAGAGAGACCACATATCACTAGTATATATCAACTGTGTGAAACCATAGGTCATGTGTAGGGACCACATACCTCAATCAAATAGTTATTTTTCCTTTTTAACTTGCAGCCCGACAGCTCCACCCAAGCTCGTCCAAGACCATCCAACCATCGCCCATCCACGCATATCCTTAACTCATATCCAAATGACCAAATTAAGTAATTATAATTAAATTATAATAAATTAACCAATTATAATTAATCTTCAATAATTTTAATCAATTATACTATTTAATTTAAGCAGACACAATGCCTAAAAACTCAATGATCTGTAACTGCTTTCCAAATCCTTGATCCATGTAGTGCATACCACTCTAAGAACATCTATGAACCTAGGATATGTTATCCCATTTGTTAATTCTATTAATATTAATCAATTCTGTAATTAATCCAAATAATAATAATCTCAAAAAAAGTCACTGAGCGCTCCCTTCACACTAGATTCACAACCAAACACCCATGAGAGGTCCATGGAGCACTCCTAACACCATACCAAGCCAAATTCTTGACACACGATATCAATTCCATGGTCAAATTACAATAATTAAATTTGAAAATCTTAGAAAAATCCACATAATGACATATCACATCAAAATGATGTGCAATGGAATGCAAATTCCATCTTGAGATATGTCACACCCCGACCTCGGATATTCTTTTATTTTATTCTTTTTTTTAATCTTGGATCTTTTAGATGAGGTTCAGGTTGAGTCCCAGTTTGAAAATTTTAAATTTTTTAGTTTTAGGATGGTATTTTGGCCCATGCATGGTTTGGGAGCATGGTTTGGGAAACCGTGCAACCCAACCCAGGTAACTGTGTGGCTGGTGTTGGTATCATACAGAAGCTACCACACAATTAGCGTATGGTAGGTAAAGCTATGTGGGCTGGCCATGTGGTCATTTCCCTCTTGGATAGTGGCTACTGCACAGTTGGTGCACAGCTTACCAAATCGTGCGGCCAAACCGTGCGAGCCACCGAGTCATTAAAAATTGTAAATTACCACCTTGACCCTCCATGTTTTTAACCCAAAATCAAGTTTCTCCTCACTCTTACAACCTAGGCGCACCAAGGTGTCCTCCCAAACCCCTCTCTCTTTCCCTCATTCTTCCATTAAAGGTCCTTGAAGGTCCCTTAGGTGAGTTCCTTTGGTTTTTAGTCAATTTTCCCTTTCCCTCTCCCTTCTCTCTAAATGCATGGTCTTTTCCTTATGAAATTTACCTCTTGGTTAAACCCTAGGGCTTAGGGTTTGGGTTTGATGCGATTTCCTTTGTATATAGGATGTGTGGATCATCTTTGGGGCTTGGTTCTCCCTTCCCTTAGAGTTTTATTCCATCCGCACTCCGTTGAGGTAGGTGTTTCCATTATTTTCTTTTTTGGTACAACACATTGATTCTTGTGTGTTTCCAATTAATTTATAAATATGATCTGCACACCTAGTAAGTGTTTTTTTTAATTATTGTGTTTTTTTGTCATTGGTAGAAGTTGTTAAAATAGGTTTCCAAATTGATTTTTGAAATATACCTAAGTATATGTGCACTTAAGGTGTTTGTTGAAATTCCATGTGTTCGTTTAAAAAGAAATTGGGTGTTTTGAGAAGTTTTTAGCCATATTTATGTTATTATAATATTGTTGTATTATGAGTTTTGTATTGTGTGTGTGAATTGGTAATTTTTAAGGCATGATGTTTATTTATGGCTTATATGTTGGTTGGAAAACATGTAGAGTTTCTTTAAATTTGGTTTTGGGAAATGTCATGAATTATTTTGGTGTTCAATTAGATGTGGGAATATCCATGTGTTCTTGGGATACACACATGGATGGGAAATTCTTATAGTTTAGAGTAGGCAGTTGGTTATTGACTTTGGAGTTTCACCATACGCTGATTGGTGAGTCCAATCTAACTACATCCAGGGATATCTATAGGGATGTTTAGGAAATTCCCATGGTTTATTATCTCTTTTTTCTTGTTTATATTCAGTTGCATTTGGTTTCTTGTTTGTACTACTTATTTTTTTCAGCACATCCCGGTATTGTCTGCTTGGGTTTTTGGTTTGGGATTTGGTTTCTAAAATGGAAGCCTCTTTGAAAATAAAAGGTGTTGTGTTCTATTTTGAAAATGGAAAGATGCGTTTATTTATTAAAATGAGAAAAACCCTATTTTTATACATGTATTTCAAACTAGTGTTTATGGATTGTTTTTTGAGAAAGAAAATGTATGGATTTTGCGGTGATTCCCTACTCAGTTGTTAAGCTCACACTCTACTTGTGTCATTCAATGTCGGTAGACCTGAGCTATTTTGCTGGTTTATGTTCCTTGCGCAGTTGCTCATGGACCAGGTTGGTCTTGTGGTTGTTGGTGACCAAGAGGACACATAGATATCTAGTTGGCATGGTCAAGTTGTAGTTATTTTCGGTTTCAGTTTTTCTTTTGCTCAGCTATATCTTTGTACCTAGATCAGTTTGTGTATTTATTTATGTGATCGGTTGTTACCTTTTTCTAATTTTCATTTTCTTTATTTGATCCTGATTTTTGGGCTGAAATCATTCCCCTTTGGATTATATTTGATGGTTGACACTAGTTGTCAGCTCGTGGGGATCATGAGCGCCCTTCGAGCCATGTCTCAGACCGGTTGAGTGTTGGGTCCGATGGAATACCGGCTTGGTTCGTGACAAAATGGTATCAGAGTAGGCCCTGTTATTTGGGGTTTCAAGTAGATTGGAGAATAGGATTATTGGGACTCGGGAGTTAAGTATGGGAAGAGCATTTCAAACTCTTTCTTGTTCTGATCCTCGAGTTTCCAGGGGCAGTCTGGGATTTGAGACTTTTGTCTTTGTTTTGGATTGATGGATAAAAACGAAGGTGAGATGGTGTCATGTTGTGACCTCACATGGAGTAGTGACCCCTGTGGATTCTAAGTACATAGTTCAAGGTCCTCTTAGTTACTATTGCTTACTTGGGGCATGGAACAAAACCATGTCGTTGGGTTAGACATGGCCACTAGTCCCTCATTCTGGTAGTTTGGTGTAAGTTGTGTTTCATTTTGGTTTTGGTTGGAGTGAGTAAGCTTTTAAAATGGAAAAAATTTCTTTCAAATGGTTTTGGACTAGAAAATGGGTTTTAAAAGAGAAAGTGTTTTGGTTTGAAAATCTGGTACATGTTTGGAATTGATAAGGAAGTGGAATTGGTGCGACCCTTGGTGTTCCTCATGGATGTTGACATATGTGTGGGTATGTGTGTAAAATTAATGTTGGCATGTGTAGATAGAAACAGATGAATATACATGCAATGGTTCATGGGATTCCATGGGTGGGTGATTGAAATTAAAGGCTTGTCCTGGTTTTCCATAATTGATTTTGAAAGAGGAAAATTATTTTAGAGATTGTTTTTTCTTATAATGTGGATTTTGTTTTGTGAAAAGCGGGTTTTTTGTTCAAATAGTGGCCTTGGAAGAAGGTATTTTTGGAAATTTAAATAAAAAAGGGGTGGTTTTTGGAAAGAAAATTTTGAGTGGTGCTTTTGATTCTTGATCTAAGAGACAATTTTTTTGGCCTGAGATAATCTTTTGATTACAGTTTGGTTGGATATTTATTTTTGAATTTGTTTTCCTTGTGTTGTTCAGAATATGCCACCCAGAAAGGTCCCCAAAGTTTCTAATGATTCATGCCCAGTTGTTGGTTCTTCACGAGTGTTGCCTGTTTATCATGGTGATTGAGGTTAATTAGAGGTAGTGGAGTGTCTTGAGGAAGTTGAGGGTGTCTTCAGATCATGGGGAACTCCCAAATCTGTCAGAGTTCGTGTTATCCTGGGTTTTCTTGAGGGTCCAGTTTTGGATGAATGGGAGTTGTTTTCCCCACTGTCAATGCAAGTTAGAATGATTTGGGAAGTTTTTAATTCCATCTTTGTCTGATGGTTCATACCTTAGGAGGTGAAGATAAATAATAGGGAAGAGATAATGAGAATTCAATAAGGCTGATGGATAATGAAGGCCTATGTTGAACATTTGAAGGTACTAGTTTCCTATTATATGGAAGTGGTATCGTGGTATCTATTGAAGACTTCTCTTTTATTTTGGGGTCTTCGTCCAGAGATCAAGGAGTGATTCCTCTCCTACAAGGATGTCCATTTTGAGAAGTTGGTGGATGAAGCATTTTTAGCTGAGTTGGTTTCTAAGAGAAGGTAGTTTTAGATCCAGTGTATCTTGTTGTTCATTAAGGTTCCCTATCTGGTGAGGAGTGCATTCCATAGGAACCTATCTATAAGGAGTCTCCTTCATTGGTTCTGGATTCTAGTTCATCAGACTGTTTTGTTTTTTTCCACTAGTGTGGCTAGTTTGGGCATTCAAAGTCATCTTGTCGCATCCCTCTGAAGACCTTCCATCATTGTGGACACTTGGGTCATCTAGAGAAGTTCTATAGGAAGCATTGATCTAAGAAGGATTTTTTATCAGTGGATGATAGTGCCTGATTGTGAGGAATTCTATGCTTCAATCATCAGGTCACCAGCCTCAAGCCTCAGAGTGAAGCTTGCGCACAATAAGGAGTCGTCGGGGATGTGGAAAACCTTGGCCCAGTTTTTGTCTCATGTGTTGGAGTAGGAACATTTAAATTTTCCTTGTTTTAGTTTTTTTTTTGTTGTAAGTTCATCTTTTCATTGAAAAAATGTAATGAAATTTCCCTATCATAATCTGAGCAATTGAGTCTATCTAAATGTGGCTCTTTGGATTGTTTATTATTCCTTGAATGGGCTTAGCCCTTATGTAAGTTTTGGTTTTAGCAATTCTCATTTGGAGATATTTCAGTCTTTTAGAATTAATGGATATTGGTTCCAGTTCACTATTTGGTTTGGTTGTCTTCCAGGTATTTCCCTTATGCTGGGAATTATTGGCTTGAGTGGGAGGTTCTTGGTTTGGGTTGGGAGTTCCCAGTCATAGTGAGGGTGTGTTTCTCAGTTAATGTGGAGAATCTTGGGTTAGCTCATGTTGTGAGTTCCCAATTTTCCTGGTGATGTTAGTGGAGTTCTTATGGTAGGGAGAACCCTTTTGTGTTCTCCCCTCATTCCGATATTATGGTTTCTTCCTGATCGGTCGAGTGTGACTTGTGGATTGAACGGTTACCTAAAGGTTTGTAGTTTCTCTCGATTTTGATGGGGCATGGTTTTGAGTTTTTATTATCTCTTGGTTGGGTTTCTTTATGGGGGGAGAAAGTATCTATAGTGGGGAGAATTGTCATACCATGACCTCATATATTCCTTTATTTTATTCTTTTCTTGATCGTGGATCTTTTAGTTGTGGGCCGGGTTGAGTTTCAGTTCGAAAATTTTAAATTTTTTAGTTTTAGGATGGTATTTTGGACTATGCACGGTTTGGACACATGGTTTGGGAAATCGTGTAGCCCAATCCAAGTAACTGTGTGGTAGGTGTTAGTTTTGGATAGAAGCTACCACACAGTTTTTTCACGGTGGGTAAAACCATGTGAGCAGGTCGTGTGGTCATTCCCCTCTTGGACAGTGGCTACCACACGGTTGGTGCACAGTTTACCAAACCATGCGGCCAAACTGTGTGAGATGCTTAGTCATTAAAAAGTAGAAATTACCACTTTTCCCCTCCATGTTTTTAACTCAAATCCGGTTTTGTTCTCCCTCCTCCAACCAAGGTACAATAAGGGATCCTCCCAAATCCCTCTCCCTTTCTCTCCTTCCCCCATTGAAGGTATTTTAAGGTTCTTAAGGTGAGTTCCTTTGGTTTTTAGTTGATTTTCCCCTGCCCCTCCCTTATTTCTTAATTTATAGGGTTTTCCTTGTGGGTTTTCCCTCTTGTATGAACCCTAGGGGTTAGGGTTTGGGTGTGATGCGTTTTCATTTGGATTTAGGGTGTGTGGATCGTCCGTGGGGCTCGATTCTCCCTTCCCTTGGAGTTTTATTCCATCTGCATGCCATTGAGGTAGGTGTTTCCATTATTTTCCTTTCTAGTACAACTGATTAATGATTTTGTGTTTTCAATTAATTTATAAATATGATACGCACACCTAGGAAGTGTTGGTTTTAATTATTTTAGTGTTTTGGAATTGGTATAATTTGTTAAAAATAGATTTTCAAAGTGATTCTTGAAATATGCCTAAGTATATGTGCACTTAAGGTGTTTTTTTAAATTCCATGTGTTCTTTTAAAATTAAATTGGGTGTTTTGAGAAGTTGTTATCCTTATTTATGTTATTATAACATTATTGCATTGTGATTATGGTATTGTGTGTGTGAATTGGTAATTTTTAAGGCATGAAGTTTATTTATGGCTTATTGTGTTGGTTGGAAAACCTGTGGTGTTTCTTAAAACTATTTTTGGGAAATTCCATGGATTCTTGTGGTGTTCCATTGGATGTGTGCACATCCATGTGTTTTTTGGATGTACACATGGATGGGAACACAAATTATAATGGCCTTACTTAACTTAAAAACCCGGTTTTCAAAACAGTCACCCCTCCTCCTTCTCTCCCTCTTTCAAACTCTCGGTCTTTCACTAAACACCTCTTTGTATCAAGTGACTCTAATGTGGTTTTAAATGTTATGTTTGAAATAATGGATCATTTGGTACTTTATAAAGGATTGTTGGTTTCTAAATTGAGTGAAAGCATGTTTGGTACCTTTAGATAATTTGTATGATTCAACTTGGTTTTTGAAATGGAATTGGAGGTGGAATTGTATTTAGAAAGAAAAGAATAATTTGGAATTTTGTATATGAAAGTGATGTTTTTTAAATGGTTTAGGATTATTTATGTGATATGTTAAGACTTATAGTGTTAAATTCCCAGTTGGCACTTTATGTCATTTTGGAAATGAGATGTTGTTTTTGAATCTTTAATGCCCGATTGGCATCTCAAAATGTTTGAGAAATGTTTTATAAGATTATGTGATGTGACGACCCAGTTGGAACTTTTATGTGACTTGTTTTATGTCTCACACCCCTATGGATGATTTCCCTATAAAATTTATCACGTAGGCGGTGTCAGTGTTTGGGGTAGGAAAGTGTGGTGGAGACATGTATGTTAAGTCACACGTATGAGGGCCTCCTAATTACACAATGTAGTATTACCATGGTTTTCTTGGGTGTATTTTAGAGGGTCGAGTGATAGTTTCTTATCAACCTCAATTATACAGGTTGGTACCCCTTGGATTTCTTAGAGGCTAGGTGGGTTGTGCCACTGGTGAGGCTAGTCTAGAGCAACCAGTTAGTTATTGACTTTGGGTATGCACCATACACCGATAGGTGAGTCTGATCTATGTATGTCTAGGGATCACTCGAGGGATGTTTAGGAAATTCCCATGGTTTATTATCTATTTTTTATTGTTTATATTTTGTTGTATTTGGTTTCTTATTTGTACTGATTTTTTTCAGCACAACCTGGTATTGTCTGCTAGGGTTTTTGGTTTGGGATTTGGTTTCTAAAATGGTGTCCTTTTTTAAAATAAAAGGTGTTGTGTTCTATTTTGAAAAGGAAAAAATTCATTTATTTATTAAAATGAGAAATACCTACTTTTATACATGTATTTCAAACTAGTGTTTATGGACTGTTTTCAGGAAAGGAAATGTATGGATTCTATAGTGGTTGCCTACTGAGTTGTTAAGCTCACACCCTACTTGCAGTCTTTGTCTTAAGTTTGGACACTCCTCTATGGATTGTGGTGTTAAAGAAGCTCCCCTACCACCTCAAAAAATGACATGGGTTTCAAAGGGAAAACAAAAATTTAACCTTGAAGAGTGCTTTGACACAGCTGTTACTGGACCTTCTGGGGTTCAATCTACTTTTAGGGGGCATAACGTTGTTGCTAAGAAGCCTGTTGAGGTTATGAATCATGTTGTGAACATTATCCAGACTAGACAATCCAAGATTCACACACCTAAGGTTAAGTATTTTTCAGATTTTGTGGATGTTTTTCATGGGGTTCTAGCTGCCACCTATGATTCCCTCACCAGGGTGGGAAATCAAGTGGAAACTAGTAAATCTCACGATGTTTTCCATGGTGAGGAAAATAAGAACAACCACTCTAATTTCAAGGATCTATCACACGATGCCTGTGATAAAGCCTTCCATATTAAGGAGGATTACTTGAAATCAAGCTCTAAGAAAGGGAAAAAAACCAAGGATTGACCCAGACGGTTTTATCACCCCTAATCCAAAGAAGAGTCAGGAACATAGGGACTACTCTAATATTGAGACAAAAAATCATTATGAGAGCTCTAGAGGAATCTAGGACGATGACTAATGCTCTTCCTCCTCATTCTAAGGTTGCTGAAAATTCTAGTTCATCCTCCAGTGAAGATAATTCGAGTGACACTAGTGATTATGATGACCTTGATCCAGCTGTGAGAGATACTTATCAATATAATGAGGAAGTGTCAGAAGAACTGAGATCTTGGATGGATGATCAAGACACAATTGTATTAAAAAGATACAAGAATGGTGAAATTACTATGGAGATCTACCTTCAAATAAGAAAAATAATGTTCATCAAATTGGTAGAGGAATTTAAACTTAATCCTCACTTTAATTTCAGAGACATTCCATGGAAATAACTCTCTCTTTTTCCCATGTTTGAGGATTTCATTCTTGGTTTTCAATGCTATTTAAATGACCTTCAGTTCGGATAATTGGTTTTGTTCAATCTTACAATGTTTTTTCATTCACTATTTCTGTGTGTTTGGAGAGAGGATTTTGTTTGACAATTGCTATTGTTGAAAGTTTTCCCTCTATCTTCCACCCAGGCACACGATAGGTGCTTTCGAACAAGCTAGTTGTTCACATCCTTTATATTTCTCACCAACTTCTAAAGTTTATTCTCTTGAATACTTTTTGTACTTGAATCAGTAATGAAGATTGAACATTTTCTTATGTTGGGTGTGTTTTTAAACGAGCAGTGGGACTTGTCAGCCTTTTGGATTCATGCTGCATTTGTTGATGTGGGCTGGGTAGTGCTATTCTCTTGAGTGTGAGGTTAGTCTGAGAGGAACATGAATATTCTTTATTTATGAAGTGATACTTTGCTAAATATGGATCTTCCTGGAGCTTTGTTGCGCAAACAGTGACCCCTTTCCCTCTGTATTTGATGTTTGTAAGTCATGTTTGTTTTTTTCCTTTAACTTCTAGATGGTGCAATATCATTTAACCTCATGTCTTCACTGTATTTTGAAACTTTTTTATTAAAATCTTTAGGGATATGGGTTGGGAAACCAATTTATATCCCATTCTCCTTAAAAAATCCCACACCCTACTTAGGTCATTCAGTGTCGGTAGACCCGAGCTGTTTTGCAGGTCCAGATTCTTTGTGTGGTTTCTCATGGAGCAGGTTGGTCTTATGGTAGGTGGTGACCAAGTGGTCACATAGAGATCTAGTTGGCATGGTCTAGTTGTAGTTATTTCCAATTTTAGTTTTTCTTTTGCTAAGTTGTATCTTTGTACCATGATCAGTTTGTGTATTTATTTATATGATTGGTTTTTAGCTTTTGATGCTTCTTTAGTTTCATTATTTGATACTGGTTTTTATGCTGAAATCATTCCCCTTGTATTTGATGCCCGACACTAGCTTCCAACCCATGGGGATTAGGCGCGCCCCTCAGGCCATGTCTCGGACCGGTCCGGTGTCAGGTCGGATGGCATCTCGGCTTGGTTCGTGACAGAATGCCCTCTACGTAAGCTGAGAAATATCCCCATCGGAATCGATTGATTGCAACATGATCTAATGGAATTGACACCCAAACCCTATGCCAGATCACTCAAATCAGAAGCAATTAAGGGGAAACCAAAAAACAAATTGGGGCAGAGGGAATATTATACCTCAAACACTATAAAATCGACACCCAAATCACCTGAATTCAAAGGGTGATCGAGAGAGGAGGAGCGCTGACAAAAAATGAAACCTCCTGACCCCAATTACACTAAAAAAGATGGGGAAACACCCCTTTAAAGAGATTCCTTTCCCCCCACTAAAATAAAAACCACCCAACACACTTTCATGGTGTGAACAGGTGTTCAAGCCATGAGAATTTGAGGGCTCTCCTTGGAAAGCCCCATTCACGACCTGAGCGACTTGGAACCACCCCACAGAACCACCATTCACGACGTGAATGACCCATCACACCATGAATGGTTTGCTTCTGTTAAGTTTCAGAATTCTAGCCACCCAACCACTTCTTCGACATCCTCCCAAATACCCGAAGCATCCACCAAACCTCACTCCATGACCAAAAACACCATTTTAAATGCTAACTGTTGGAATACCATTATGAGTCCTGGTACTCAAAACGACCCATCTGCTAATCAAAAAGTTCAAATTCCTTTGAAATTTCATAACCCATCTGGATACAAGGTATTACAAAGGGTGCCCTCAATTCACTAAGAACTCTCGAAGTCTCACGTGTGAAGACCACCTTGAACTTGTTTGAAGGACTAATATGAGAATAACGGGAGACCATCGTTCCACTTCAGCTATAGAGTAGTATGTCTTGTGAATTCTTTAAGACCACATTCACCCAATGGAATTCCCCTCAGAAGATGAAAATGGAAAAGGAAAAGGAGTTGTTAAGTATTTAGCAGGGTGAATGAATAGTGAAGGAGTATGTTGCCTATTTTAATTAGTTGGTTCCTTTATCCCTTGAGTTGGCACGAGAGGACTTATTGAAAGTTCATTTCTTTGTAAAGGGATTTTTCCCAGAATTTGTCAATGGAGTGTCTTCATCTGACCTAGCATCGTTTGAGGATGTGGTCAATAAGGCTATGATGATGGAATTGATTTCTAGGGTCCATCCCAATAGGGGTGGTGACCCTTTTTGCTTCGGTATTGGTGAAAGTTCTCTATCTTAAGAGGAGCTATAATAGGATGACTTAGAAGACACTACACAATAATTTACCTGGACCAACAAGACATATTATATATTTGTTGGTAAAATTGAATAATTCCAACAAATATTAAGTCTCGTTGTTATAATTTTTAGGTATTGATATTTTTTTTACCATCAATTTTATCTGTTGGTATTAACCATTCAATATTAACAAATATTTTACCAATAGTTAAATCTGTTGTTTTATCATATTAATACCAATAATTTTTTTACCAACAAATAAATCTATTATTATTAATTATTATTACTAACAAATCTTGTACCATTAGAAAAATATGTTGCTATACATCATCCAATAATGATACATCTTTTACTAATTATTATTATATATATATATATTATTTATTTACTAATAGCTTGTATTTTTTCAATAAAAAACAAAACCATGTTTATACACTGAATTATAATATTTCTGATTTACTAATGTTTCACGAAGTAAATATATATTGGATACAATTATTGATAAATGATTCAAAAATAATTTCAACTCCAAATTTACAATTTTTTTAAAAAAAACAATGGACATATGAATGTAATTATTTATTACATTTATTAATTTAATCCTAACGAAAAATCGTGCGCCCCAATTTGATACTCTGAAACTGAAACCCTAAAATGATCACACGGGGGGAGAAAACGGCGGAAGACTAGCATTGGTGTCAGCCTTCACCGGTCGCCACCCACTCATCCCCCCTGGCCATGATGAAAGCGTCTTTAAGGGTAAATATGAAGATGAAAGGACCAGCGTTACCTCCATGATTTCCATCAACGACAGCGACATCAAGAATGTCCAGGTCATGGTTGAAGGGGCGTGTTCTCTATCTATTCGAATGTTGTAGATCACTAGTAAAAGATCTGAATTTCAATTATAATAAGATTCCATCAAATAGTTTGGGGTGCTTGGTTGACGCTTGTTTGCTGATTCTCAAAGGAAACCAGAATGTGCAGTGTTTGGAAGAATCTCATATTTCATTTGTTGTTTGTTCCGTCCGAGTTTGAAGTTGGATGCGATGGGTTCAGTTGAAGTTCTGTAGTTCGCTGCTTTGAATATGAGGATCTAAGGCATTTATTTTTGCTGTTGTTTCATTTGAATTTTCAGATTTGGAGCAGAAGTTTGGGCTGTTTTTTCTTTTTGATTTGGGGATGATTTTATGTGGAGAAGGTGATGTTGCAGATCTAATTTATCGAAGATAAAGATGGGTATGGCAGAGCATCTGATCTGGTTCAAATAGAGCTCAAGCTTCGAGCTTCTACAGCTAGGGGAGTTCAAACTATTTCTCGGTAGCTCACTTACTGCTGAGTTAGGAGGCCACAAGATATTTGCAATTAGGGGTTTCACCCATGGAGGTTCAGGTTATGAAGTTATTGTTGGTTCGTCGGATTCGGTTGTCGAGAATGTAGATTCGAGCTTCAGATGGGTTCACATCCTTGTTTTATGTTGCAGGTCACAACCATCTATCTCGGTCTAGAGTTCAGTAATCTAGAGATTTTTATTTTTCATGTGTTCATTTCTTTTGAGCCAAGACAGTGCTAGTATTGCATGTTCGTGTACTCCAATAAATAGAAGTTTAGATTGAGGATCTGGTTTTGGAGGCTCGTGTGAAGCTTCCTTGGTTCATTGAAAGCTGACTACACTGAATGAGGTGAAGATTTGGGATATTATTCACTGTGTTCAAGATTTTTATGGTTGTACTGCGGCCTGAAGTCTGGCGGCCTGAAGTTGATGATATATGGGAAGGCTAGTCATGTTGTTAATTCCAGAGATGCATGATGTTGAATTGGGCTGTTTTTTTAAGAGGTGAATCGGCCTTGGTCCGCTGAACCAAATTGTAATTGAAATGGGTTGTTGAGTTGGAGTTAATGGGAAGTATGTACAGTTGGCTAATTTGTTTTGAGGATGAATCAGCCTTGGTCTAATGGTGAATCCATGCCATACAATGTTTTTCAGTGCATTCCAGTTGCAATACCAGGTTTTCGATGATTAAGCCTAGTTGGACTATGTTTTGATGGTGCAGGCCAGCCGAGACATTGATGTTCCATTACCTCTAGTTGCAATTCCAGACATGTCGGATGATTTCTGTTGGTGCAGACCAGGCAGGATTTTTTTTCACTACCTCCTATTGCAAAGGTTGTTGATGGTGAAGCCACGTTAGATGTTTTTTGCCTATGCAGGCCATGCAGGACTTTGATGCTGCACCTTTGGCTGCAATTACAGGTCGCTGATGGTGAAGCCATATCAAACAATCTTTGTTAGTCCTCCATATGTAAAAATGTGGCCTTTGGGCCCCACCAAAAAAATGATGAGGAAGGTGCTCTATTCACTTTTACTTGAACATAGCCCTACCTCTTTCATTATATTCCTTTTGTGGCATGATCGTTCCTACAATAATTTTACTTGCATTCACTTTTTTTATGAAGCTGCAAAAAGCGGAGGCCAAACTAGTTGGTGAACATTTTTTATTCTTGTTTTAGCCCCAATTCAATGATTTTTACAAATAGTTTATAATTCATAAGGTCTGTAAAGTTGAAGGGTGCATCACCACTTGTGTAGTGGTATAGTGAAGAGTACAAGGTGATACTCATAGTCCTTTCCATATACATAATTGAGAGGTTTAGAAGATGACAGGTGTTTGTTCTGTCCTTGAGTTTTTACCAACTCTGCATCATTTCTATTTACAGGTGTCTCTCCTATAGGTTAGGAGTGCTTCATCCTATATAGGTGTCTCTCCTCATGGTTCAAATCGTGAAGGTAACTTTATCATATGATATCATTTCTATTTAGTTTTCGTTTCCCTGAAAACTATGATTACCTATTTATTTCTCTATTATGTTGCAATGCTTATTTATTTTGGGTTTCTACGATTGTGTCTCTGGTAGGTTAGCACATGGTGAGGAATGTGGGTTAATCCCGCTATGAATATAACATAAGGCATATCTCCTATGATTGTAATAGGAAATGGGCACCAGAATATTGGATCGTATTTGTGTGTTCTGTACGTTTTGTTTCTTTTCAATTTTGTTTTGGGCGTTGAGGTTTTTTTCATGTTCATTCATTTTATTTTGGTTCTGTTATAATTGTCTGTGCTTGTTAATTTTGCATCATTGTGGCAGAGTGTTGGTGCTGATGACATTTTCATATTTTAGAGGGTTTCTATGTGGTGGTTTCTACTTGTGTGATTTTTGCTCGGAAATTTTTTTATTGAGAGATGACCGTTGCAAGTATGATTCTTCACCTATAAGTATGCTCCCCCATGAGCATATATTATTTCTCACACTTTTCCTCCTCACACATCTTTCATTCTTTCAAAGCACTTGAAGAAAATTAGCTATGAATATTGGAGATCTGCAGCAAAGATTATTTTTAGTTTTCAAAATTAAAGTATAAACTAGATTTTTCTTTACCCCTGATTTTTGATAGAAAATGGTAAATGATAAATACATAAATGAATAAAATTGAATCCATGGGATAGCTTTAAGATCAAAATTAAATTGGACGTTTTTTATACATTGGAAGATCACGAAAAAAATACAATATTCTAGAACTATATTAATCATTGTAGGAGGACTTTCTGGTGTCAAACCTTCTGGTGAAATTGTTATTGAATTCATTAGACCAAAATCTTAGTTGATATCAAGGAATGTTGAAGTTAAATGAGATCACTATGCTAATTTAGATATTGTTTCATATGGTGGTAAAACATATTCAACTTCAGCCATAGAAGAAATGCCTTTAATAGTATACCCTAGACTCTACCAATTAAAAAAGTCTAATATTTTGAGGGTTTAACCTTAAAGAAATTTGACACTAGCGTTCAAGTTATTCATGAGTTTGTGTTTTTATCCTTAATAGAATACCTTGTCAAATTATGGTTATAAATCTGGGAAAGTAGATGAATCTACAAATAAAATAGTTTTTTTGTCAAATTAAAATGAGAAAACTGATTGATCCTCTTTTACTGATTAAAAAATTGGTTGGTTTATTATCAATATATTGTCAAACTTATTATCATTTGTAATTAGTTTTAAACTCATTGATTTATTGGAAAATTGGTTTATTATCAAACTTTCTTCTTGATGTGATCAAAATTAGGCGTGTCCATGGGTTGTGTCAGGTCAGGGACGTTTTTCGACCCAACCCGACCAAAAAAGGTCAGGTCGGGTCACATGCTTTGTGAGCAGCTGACCCAACCAAACCCAACCCAACTCGTTGGGGTCGGGTTACCTGACACATAGCTAAATGACCAAACCCAACCCAACCCAACCCTCTGTGGTTGGATGATATGTTATGATGAGGCACATAATATACAGATCGTCAGGTGTAAGTACTTGTAAGAAGATGAGACTTACTCTCATGAAGTTTACACTTGGTAATCTTCAAGATGAGAGATTATGAGAACAGACCCACCAGTATGAATTCTGCATGTTTTGGTGCCATTAGATATTTTTATCTATGAGCGTGTGTAATGGTCTTTAGACTTTAAGACTATCCTTAATACATGTCACGACTCGTGTATTTTGATTTACTGACGAAAATCGTCATGACATATGTTAGCGGGAGTAGGGTACGTTTGATACGTCACGAATGACATGTTATTAATTGATAAGTTGATAAAGGATTTGTCCCTTCCATTTATGGAAGTTTATATCTCGATCGTTTGATTGAAATAAAACTGTCGCATTAAATTCCATGATCATGGTGTAACGACGAGTTTATTTCAGGTAGTCAAAATATGACGTATCAAGCATATAGGTTGATGACACTATCATGAAACCTGAATGAATGAAATATTGCGAGAAAGAGATTATATTACATAGTGAACGTTCGTATGTGGATGTCATCATTGCGACTTTAAGTTCTTTCTCTTGGGTGCCTTGACCCGTTGCTAGACAATAATATTGGATTTTAGGCAAGTCCACCTAATGCCAATGAGAAATAATAATAGCGGGTCACACACTAAGTGTTTCTGGTAGTCTCAATTAAATTTTATTTGAATTTAATTAATGAAATAAATATTATTCTCAATACTGAGGAATAATTTTATTCAAGTTAAAATGATCGCATAATTTAAATAAATGTTTAATCATCAAATTTTGAATAAAATATATTTAGTTATTTTATTGAACATTTAATAAATATTTATTTAATAGTTTGTGAATAAAATATTTATTTAAGAGAATAAAATATTTATTAGGATGTTCAATAAATGCAAGAGTTCGAACGGACCAAAACCGTGTATGGTGATAAATTAATTATTGACAAGTCGGTAAATATTGTTTATCCAGTTGGCGCAAGAAATAATAATAATGTTTTTATCATTATGTGGCACGAGATTTCATTTACGGTTCCGTTTTGCACAAGTTGATGTGCCACAAATAACGATGATATTATTATTAAGTGTCATGAGTTTTCTCTGATGGTTATAATTGTATTTAATATTCGTTACACAATTAAATATTGTAATCGAAACCCCAGCTCGATTAATAGACGAGTACGTCTATTGTTCCAGTCGTGGGTGATGTGAGAGAAATTTCAAGCCAAGAATAGAGAATTGTTGAGTCAAATATTTTCTCTCTCAACTCCTCTTTTCTCTCCCTTTCAAGAACGAGATAATTTCTTCATGATTGAAGAACGAACGATTAAGAACGATTAGCACAAGACATTCGCTTCGCTGTGCTAGCTCCTAGAGAATGAGTGGCATTGATCGGAGACAATTGGAGCATGTGTGGATCACCGTTAGAGGGATTCTACTTTGGATCCTTGCGAGCGCAATGAAGAAAATCCGGAGGGGTCATTCTAGACGATCAACGATCGTTAACGAAGAAAGTACCAAAGACCTAGGTATTTAATTTCTTCAGAAATTAATAAATAAATTATAAACATGATGTTCCAGATCCTCTTTTCTTGGATTCAACGTTTTTATTTTATTTGTCTAAATATTTGATTTAAATCTATGGATACTGACATTCATCGTCGTATTGATCCCGAATTATTCGTCGATTACGACAAAAGCAAAGTTGGGAAGACAGTCATGCAGTGAAGGATTGTCACGAAAAATTACTGAATCAAATAGGGAAAATTATCAATCAAGTGTAAATATGCATTCATGGAAATTATCAGGCTATATAGCCTACTTGGAAAGACTGTCATGCGGTGAAGGATCATCATGTACCTTCTCTTTTGATTACTCCAATAGGGAAAGGCTGTCTCAAAGGGAGGATGATCAAACCTCGATAGTGAAACTTTGATCATGAATTGTGGTGGATGATGACATATCTTAAAAAAACACAATAGAAGAAAGAACAAGTCAGTATTTTTCTTTTTCAAACAAAGTTTTTATAATTGATAGACGTAAAATGATAAAAAAACATAATATTTTTAATGGTACTTGATTCAATCAATTCCACTTCTTCTAGTTGTTTTCGAATGACAATTGGTTTAAACTTTCTAAACAAATTTTGTGAGCAAATTAATGCCTCAATGGTGTTATGATTCAAAAAACTACGAAACAGATCAAGGACTCGTCCTCATGAGAAAACATGATGATTTCCTTTCCTTTCGACCAACTTAAAATATTAAATTCATTGAAATCATCCTCAAAATCATCGATCTCTAATTTTTTTATAGTTTATTCCTTTGTTGTGTCAATTGCCTTTTTCTTTTCTTTTATATATATTAATCTTTCTATTTCCCATCATCCTCACTATCGGTACTAGCAAACATGAACATGTGACCCTTGATGAGAACTTGACTCACATTTATTAACAATAGGAATGAGATATTTGCATTTGTAAAACTCATTAAGATTATTTAGAATCTCTGTTAATTTACTGATCAACTCATTCTTGTCTTCATCAGCAAACATCATTTCAAAACTATCCCAAGGATATTATAATTTATATCGAGGATCAAGAACAATCACCACAATTAAGAGAGAATTAAAATTGAAATGAATACCCCAATACCTCAATACTTGTCCCACATAACCTTCATTGTAATAACCGTTGCACTCACAGTAATATCATGACTCTTAATCTGTTTTTTGATTTTTCTATATATCAAAGAATATGAAAGAAAGTGTGACATGTCACATACATAGAACCAGAAAACTCAACAATTCTATCATAAAATATTTTTAAAAAATTGACAAAAAAACAAGCAGACTCCCAATCATATGGTGTAGGAGCCCCACCTTCACAGATAAGAGCACTCCTAAAAATTGCATCCTCCTCAACGGGAATAAATACTTTCTCATAATTCTCTGCAACATCCAACATAAAATAACAAGAATTCCACTTAGTAGTCACATCAAGAATTTTTACATGTTTACTAGGAATTTTTAACTCCTCAATGATGCTCTTGAAAAGAGCCAATCTTGAAGGGTAACTTCTCACAATTTTGTAGAAAATTCTGATTCTAGCAATTGATGTTGATATTTCTTTTAGCCCATCACTAACAATAAGGTTTAAAATATGTGTACAACATCTCATATGCATATACTCTCCATTAAGAATAAACTCATTCCAATCATTTACCCTCACCAAATAAATGATCGTTGTATTATTAGAACTAGCATTGTCCGTGGTAACTGTATTAATCCTTTCAATCCCCTATTGTTTCAATGTCTGTTCTAATACTTGGATAATTGTTTCCCCTTTATGATCCACAAGACAAAACTAGATTATTTTTTTATTTAAGATCCAATTATCATCAATAAAATGTGTAGTCACACACATATAATTCAAATTCTGAATTGAAGTTCATGTGTTCGTGGTAAGATATACCATGTGAGAGAACATATCAAACATAGGCTTCATTTTTTCTTTCTCACCCAAATATAACTGCATGCAATCCCTAGTAACTTTTTATCTAAATGAAACTTGAAATTGAGGTTGAACTTCAATAAATTCTCTAAAACCTTGATTCTAAACATATTTAAATGATAACTAATCAATGATTATCATTTTAGAAAGAGTTATTCTGCACTCTTCTTGGTTAAAATGAGTTATTGAAATTTTAAGTGTACCACCATCCTCATCTTTACACTTCTTTCTAAGACTAACAATTGTTTGATTTTTGTCAAGATTTTTGTTAGGATATTTGTTGCACCTTGTCAAATGCCTATTCAAATTACTAGTTTCATGTTGGCCAGACGTGCATACATAATCTTTGCCACAATAATTACAAACAACCCTTCCATGTTTCTTATGAAAATGATTCCAAGCTGGAGAGACTCTAGAACCAGTTGTAGCTTTATGAATTGTTATCTTTTTAGGAGACCTCTGACCCTTGTTTTCTTTAAATGGTATGCTACTACCCCCCCTCATATTTCTGTAATTGAATGTGTAGCTGGATTAGACCCCATCTGACTTTGGGTTATTGCGCCAACTGGAGGATTAAAACCACTTATTTTATCACCTTCAATGAATCGCTAGCTGCTGTCAGCAAAATACTTACACCCGTAACCTACTGGTAAGACTCTATCTGTTGTGGCACACCCCTGACAGAAGAAGAAATGGGTTTGAGTGATGGTGGTGTTGTCGTCATGAGAAACACAACATAATATGGAAAGATAATAAGAAAGAACTTGATTAAAAAATTAATTACTTACCAGTTACTACCACACCAGACCGCACACACAGTACAATAGGCAAGAGGAGGAGGCGAGGCGACCCATGGAGGCTTTCACCTGAATCCCGATTGCTCGTGAGGGAAGGTGCATGTCGAGGGTGGAGGCGAGCAAGGAGGGCTTTTCTGGGTGGGTTCGGAGGTGGGAAAGGAGGCAAGAGGAGAGGAGGATGGAAGGAGAGTTTTTCACGAGGGTATGAGAGGAGAGAACAAAAGGCGAGGGGTTGGGATGCTCGGGGATGGAGGAGGAAGGAGGAGAGGGAGGGGTAGGATTTCATTGCCTGTTGAACATGAGGGGAGGGAGTAGGGTTTCGTCACCATGAAAGGGAAGGTCAGGGGTCAGAGGAGAGGAGCAGGTGAGGCAAGAACATGAGGGACAGAGGGAATGAACGACCGAGTCGGGATTCTTCCGCGAGGTTTTTTTTTGGCATACAACCATCGGGTCACGAGTCGGGTTGGGTTTAAATGTCGCCAACTCGAGACCCGACCCAACCCATGCACGGGTCGACCCGAAATAAACCCAACTCGAGTTTTTTTCCCGCGCAATCCGACCCAACCCGTTCGGGTCGGGTCGAACCTGTCGGGTTTGGACACCCCTAATCAAAATTGTGATCTTCTATTGTGATCCTGGAAATCCTGTATTAGCTTCTTTATTTAATTCTATGATAGTAGTGCCGAAAGCTTATTTGGTATAGTACACCGATTAGTGAAACATACTTGGAAATAACCCTTTGCTTGCAAAACAGTTAAATAGATGCATGTTTGATGTGAATATTCAATTCTCTCGTCCAATGTGCTATTTTATTTTATAGGCATATACTCCTACTATTTTATTTTATATCTATATTTTTCTTTCTCCCATTGTGAGATTAGGGATTAACTACTTCCATCCACAAGTGCAAGAAAGGGGACCTACTTACATGAGTGGGGATGATCATTTGCTTCCAGCCACCTACGTCCAAAATTGGTGATGACCTACTTCATTTTACTAATGTAAGCCTACTATAGGTGATTGCTGCCATTATGTCCATGTCATTACTAAGTGGGTGAACTGCATGGGTGGACTCTAACACCAGTGTGAACCGCAACAGTGACAGTTGATGTGTGAGAGAAACAGATTGAAAATGGAGTTTGATGGAGTTTCATATAAAGTCTCTTGGAGTTTGAACATTTTGAGAGATTCATGTCATTTCTTGGAGTTTGAACATGTTTTCAAATTATGTTTGAACATTTTTTTCAAATAAAAACTTAGTTTTTTTTGGAGTTTCATATAATCTAATTTTATAATTATTATATAATAAATATGATAAATATATTATATATAATTTGATTAATAAATATAATATAAAATTTTAGCAATGAACATTCGAATATCCACATAATATTTTATTTGAAATATAATTTATAAATAAATATGAGTTATTGATATTCCTTATAAATATTAATAACAATATTATCAATAGATTAATATGTCGTATGAATTTGTTGCTAAACATTTTGACCAACATTTAAATTTTCTGTTATTATTATAATTTCAACACAACTATTTTATCTGTCATAATAACATTTAACGACTTATTTTTTACCAATAATTTAGTGACATGGATATATCTGTTGGTAAAATGTTTTACCAACAAAAAATGTACTTTTACCAACATATATGCCACTGTTGGGAAAAGTTAAATATTTTGTAGTTAGAATCCCCTTATTCTATTATTATTCCTACAATGAAGAAATGATCCCTTATAGGCTTTAAGTGTAGTCAGTTTGGGCATTCAAGGCCCTCTTGTTTGAGAGTTCTGAAGTCCCATCGTCATTATGCTTGGTTGGGACATCTTTGGAAATTCTGTGGTTTAGGGATTTAGTGAATGAATGAGACCATGCCTCACCCTAGATCTTAATGGTAACCTACCAGAGCATGTTTGAGTTACCCTCTTTACCCCTTTTATTGTCCCTTTGTTTCAGTTAACCCGTTTCTTAGCCATCATCTTTGAATTGTTCGATGTCTTATGCTTTTTTGGAGAAACTTATATTTGAATATGATTGTTTTTTGGATCTATCATTGGATGGGTGTCCCATTTTGACCTCTTTAGTTGTAGGGAGTGGGAAATGCCTTATATGATTCCTTTAGATAGTTTAGTTTACCTTGATCCTCCCTGTTAGTGGAACCCTTGTATGGCGAGGAAACCAACCAAGAGTCACGACCTTTAATTATTTCTTTGGAATTATTGGACATCGTTCATGGGTTTGGAGAAGTATTTTGATGTGTTGGTCCACTTGCTTCCGAGTAGTTTGGGAATTGTATCTTTCAATATTTATTTTCTTTCTGATTGGATCCCTATTCTGTCTATGAAGTGGAGATCATGTCTTTTATTAAATATTTAGTGACTTTTTGGGGGTACAAAGTGATATGATGGGGATAATTGTCACACCCCAATCACTTTTTGGTATTTTTGCATCTAATGATTTAATTATTTGAGTTAATGAATATTTTGATGATTTTTTTCAATTTTCAAGGGTTTTAAAAGTTGTAAGCTTACACATGATTTGGTAAACTATGAGGACAAACTGTGCAACAGTTTCCTAGAAATTTAGTGTTTCTCGCATGTTTTACGCATTGTTGGGTGAACCATGTGGCTTTTAAGAGAAATGGTGCGATGTACTTTTATGCAGGGCTCTCTTTTGTGTAGTTGTAACATGATTAGGGGAAACCGTGCAACTAAATCATGTGATGTCACCCAGGTATTTCTTGTTCACAAGGTTGATGCATGGTTTGACAAACTACGCGACCAAATCGTGCAACTTGTCCAAGTTTTTAATTTTAGTGAATTTCCAGATTTACCTCATCGAATTAAAACCCCTTTGGGGTTATTTTCTCCTCACTCATTTGACACAACTCCAAAGGGAAGCTCCAGGAAACTCCATCCTCTCTCCTTAGAGTCTCCAAGTTTCTTTAACCTTGGATTCTTCAGGTTAGATCCACTTCTCTCTCTTCTACCTTCTATTTCTCTTAATTTCTTCTTCTTTCACTTCTTACTCTTCATGGGGCCATGTTGGCCAAACCCTAGGTGATGGTTTGTTCTAAATCCTTATGGTCTTTGATGGCTAGGGTGTGCAAATTGTTCCTTCGGATTTCTTATTTGCTTCTTCAAAGAATTTGTGTCATCTTCTCTTGACCTAGGTTGTGTTTTATAATTCTATTTCCTTTATGAATTAGTCTTGTTTTATTATCCTTGGTAGATAATTTTTTTGTCAAAGTTATAATTTCATGGCTTGATGTAAAGAAGGGGATTTTCATGGATTTCTGTCTTTGTACTTTTGAAACTAAAATCCATGTATATTATGTGTTCAATAAAATGCCTATGAGACTTCTTCAAAAGGATTTCTGACTTGTTTAGTGTTTTAAGGCCTTAAATTGCCTATTACGAGATGTTTTATGAGATCTAAGGGATTATTTGGCGATTACTTCATTCTTTTTAGAGTTTGATGTTTTTTCGATATGTTATTATGTTTCATGTAGATGATATGAGTTTATGGTATCTTCTTAGTTTCTTAGTGATATTGTGTTTAGTTTCCTATATTATGATATATTGGATTTCGTGGTTTTAAAGTGAGGTTTTCCCTTTATTTCAAAAAGAGGTTTTCAAATGGAACTTGGTTTCTAAAATGGTTTTCAAAGAAAGGATTAATGTATAGAATTATCTACTTAAAGCCCATTTTTCACTTTGTATGAAAGGTTTTTCATTTAAACATACACCCTTAATTTAAGCCGCATGAAATCTTGAGGTATATGAGCTTTTGGCTCTTATGAAATGATTATGATTATTGTGGATGTGTATTTGAAATGAAATGGGGTATTTTATGAAAATTGTTTATGGAGGAGGGATGAGGTGATGTGATTTTGATGCCTTGATATGCGTTGGGCTATTGATATATGACTGACGTGTTATGAAATGTTACCTCACCCCCAGTCACTATCATCATGAGAACCCTAGGTATCTAGGTGGGAGGTTGAGATATAGTTTATACGATAGTCCCGATGAGACTTTAACTAGGATCCTATGGTATATGAAATGTTTCGGCTATGAGGTGTGTTTCCCGGTGAGTCTGGGTTAGACCAATTCGGGGAGGTTATAAGTTAGGAACTTCATCGATAAGCTGACAGTTGGTTTCACCACATCTTCTCACTAGATAAATAAGAGTTTCTCATGATTATGTATACTTTAATTTGACTTCCTTACTACTTCACTAGATTATGTTTCTGCTTATTTTATTTTATCATTCTTATTAGAGACATTATTGAGGAAATTGTTGAGACAATGAATCCTTTATATCTTTTGTTTTGAAAATCACATTATACTTGTTAGTGAGTTTGATCTAACATTGAATAATGTTTTGGGGTTGTGTTTGGGTTTCAAAATGAAAATTCAATGATCAAAATTTCACTCTAAGATTAATTTCATTAGATGTACAGGCACTGTAGCCATGTGGGATTAACTTCATCAAAAGATGAAAAGCTACACCGAGTTCATCGAATGTTGGAAAAAGCAACTTCTGGTGCAGTTACAATTGACCTTGAAGAATGAAAAATCCAATCGTTGAAGATTTTTCTATAAAAGGACCACTACTTCAAGTATTAAAAGAACATGAGTAATTGAAATTTCAGAAAAAGATGCTAAGTCATTTTAAAGCTTGCAACATCTTGTTTCCAAGTGTGCTTATGATAGTTTTAGTTTTTCTTTTTAAGGGTTTCTCTTAAAACATCCATTTGTGAGGTTCTCATTGTAAATGATCTAAGTTCTCTTGTTGTAATTGTTGTGTTTAGATTGGTGTGATCGAGAGCTTCTGGGGATAAAAAGATAGAGGTTTGTTCGATCGTTGTGATCGAGGGTTTCAGGGGATAAGAAGACATAACAACCTCCTGACGAGTTTAAGTCAAGGGCTTCTGGGGATAGGAAAACAAGTACCTTAGATGGGGTTTAAAGTTCCTACATACACTTTTGATAAAAGTGTAGAATTATAATATCCTTTAAAGGAGTATTTGGATTGTAATCCAGTTCTTCATGTTTTGTTAATTTTCTATTGCGCGTAATGTTTTTTTTTCGTATCTTGCGAAAGTTCCAACAAACTAAATTTTCCTTATGATTAATATGTGTATTTGTATTTCCATTGCATTTATATTGATTTTATCGATTGCTGAATTTCCACTGCATTAACATTTACTCTAATAAATTGTGATTTGATTAGAATATCATATCATCCGGTAGTTTTACACCTTGACATGGATGAATATTATAAGAAACGTTTTAGACTACAATTCACCCTCCTCTTGTAGTTTACTTGTCATTGCTTATCAGGGGAAACACTTGGTATCAAAGATTATCTCTGTGTTTGAGACAATGCCTGCTCTTATCTTTTATTTTCCATTGGATTATAAAAATTTCATATATTATTTTGTGGTGGAGAAAAGAATTTTTTATAGAGGGAATATCTGTTGGATATATCGACAATGTGAATCCTAATCTTCCTCCAATCTTGGATGGAAATGATTATAAGTACTGGCGTCATCGTTTGAAGACTTTTATCATTAATACTGGAACAGAGAATTATCAGATGATGACTGAAAATTATAAGATTCTGGAAAAGGAAATTTCTAAATTTTCTAGAGATGTGAAGATTTAGTTTCAGGATAACTATAAAGTGTGAAACACATTGTTATATTTGATGATGAGATATATCTATAGTCATATATCTTCTTTTGAACCCGTTAACGGTATTTGGAAGAAGTTAGAGGTTATTCATTTTGGAACTTCCAAAGTTCTTTAAACCAGAAGAGTTATGTTGTGTGCGGACTATACAACATTTTATTTTCTTCTTGGAGCGTCTGTTTCTCAGATGCATCAATGCTTTATGGATATCATGAACCGTCCATGGTCACTTTGTGAGTATGAGTTATTGGAAGATCAGCTGGTGGAAAATTGATAGATATACTTCCAAAGGAGTGGGAGTCTAAATGTACTATTATTGATGATACAAAACATTTGAATAAGCTAATTCTTAATGATTTGACTGGAAATCTCATGCAATATGAGAGTGGGTTAAAAAGAGATGTTGAGAAGGATAAGAGGAAGAATGAAGTATCATTTTCATCTACTTCTGCTAATGTTACATCTGGAGTTATGAATCCTAGAGCTAATATTAAAGAGAAATATAAATATTTGTCGAATGCTAACAATGTTAAATATAGTGAAGGTGAATTTAATCATTTATCAAGAAGGTTGAATAATATTATCAAAAATAAGAACTTTCGATACGATTATCAAAAAAATAGAAGGGGTAAACATGAGAACAAAGAATCATTTTGTTATATCTTACGAATGTAAGATGACTGGTGACACGTGCCTATCGTCGGATGTGAAAAAAAACAAATATCTCATAAGTTAAAATGTAGTATGGTGGGTTAGCTAGGTTGTCTCCAGAGATGAGTGCTTAACAATAGTGTTTGTCACTTGAAATAAGAGAAACATATAGAGATTGTTTTTGAAATTGTTTGATTTTAAAGAAAAGAAAGAAACTAAACAAAGAAAAAACAATTAAGAAAAATAGTAAGAACAAATTAACAAAACAAGCGATTGATTATTATAATATGGGAAATGTGATCAGGTCAGGGTCGGTTCTACAATTGCAATTCTATCATAGTTCCATTTTTTCCAATTCTCTTCTGCTAAGTCGATAAAAGCGAAATTCCTCAATCGATTCTTCTCACTCTCATGGTCAAATGGTAATTATGAGAATAAACCTTTCTAAAATCTCATATTGGTCTACTCTCCTTCCAATGTGTAATATAGTTTTAGAGAATACACTCAATTGGCTTAGGCAATTCCTAATCGGGACTTGTTTATCCCAAACAATCAAGAAGGTTCACTACTCCTCACACACGTACTGACGATCATCGAGTACTTCACCACTAAGCCCTGATCTATTCCATCGTATATAGACTAGAACCAAGTGGAGGGAGATATTGATCATTGACCACAACAATAAATACAATAGAATCTAAAATCAAATACAATTATATACGATAATAAAAACTGTTATAAGAAATTGAAACTGATTTCACGGAAGAGAAAAGAGGATCTTAAACCATTAAGTATAAGAACTCAAGAATTATAAAATAGAATAACTACCCTACCCAATAAGTAAGAAGATCTACCCCACCATGGTAAGGGTAACTAAGTAGAATGAGGAAGAAGAAGACATTACAAAACTAAGAAGGACAAAAGAGAGAATACAAAGAACATAAAATTTGCTCCCCTAGAATTTGTCCTCTAGAAGTTTGCTTCTGTTCTCCCACCATAAGGTCGAAAATTGCCATGATCTCTTCTTAAAAGATGTTTGAAATTGAGTTGGATATCGACCCTCAAAATTTCAAAGATTTTGGACCCACATAAAGGAAGATATGTCCTAATTATTGAGTTTAACTTCTTCCAGCCGCCAAACACTATTTCACCCACTTAATTTTGACTCGCTCAAAATATTCTTTAATGAGATCCTTAATTTATGAAATTTAATGTGAACCATACCTTTGGAGTCCTCTGTCAAAACCAACTGGAATCAAATAATTTGAAGGTTGGTATAATATGATATGCCTGATTTAATAAGTTTGGGTCCATTCTGCTGGTCAGAAAGATTTCTCCACTTGATTGATTTTTTGGGCCATTATGTGTCGAATTGGATCTGGTTCCATAAGACAAAGATGAAGGCCATGAGAAAGGAAAGCCTAAAAAAAGGAATCACTTGAATTGGATCAGAATTGTAAAATTTATGCCCGAAAAACAGAAGCTCTAGAAAACTGTCAATTTTGCATAATTAAGCAATTTTCACAATTAAGCCCAAAATTCACCAAAAACACTAAAATGATACAAATCTACTCAAATTGACTAATTGGTAGGGATTAAATCCTTGAAACACATATGAAAAATAATGAAAATATTAACTCTATCAACTGGTCATATAAGACTTGATTTCCCAAAGTTAAATATGAAGGAAAGAAAGTCAAGAATAACTTTTAAAAATAGAGGGAAGAAGAATCTGAAGTCCTTGGATACTTGGTGTACGAGTGGAGGAGTCACAACCTCTAATAGTTCGTCATAAGAAAGTGGAAATGATAGTAAGAAGATTTTAGGTTTCTACATGAATATTCCCAAAGATTAGAAATGCCTTACGGTGAAGGTAACCGTTGAATCTCTTACCAATTTAACATTGGATTCTATGTTTTCTTTTACTTCCAGTGATTATTATTCATCTTCATCAGATGATGAAAGGTTAAGTTTATCAAACGATGAGAAATCTGATTCTTTAAATGATGAGTGATATTTTTCCTACATATGAAGAAATGGCGAGATATGTAACTCTCATAGAAAGAGTAAAAAGATGAACAAAAAATATCTTCTTGCTAAAGTTGATAGTATAATTTCAAAACTTACTACTGAAATTTCTAAATTTCAAGAAAATTAAAGTCTAAATCTAGTTCAAGTTCAACTTCTAATGATCAGAATTTAGTTGTCAAACTTAATCCTTGAATTGCTTTAAAGTAACTTTTATCTAACTTCGCTTCCAGTATAGAATATTTTGAAAAAATGAGTAAACAAATAAAACCTTCTAGAACTTCTAATGGAATTGGTTATACTTCTGATAAATTTCATTTTTAGTAAAATTACTTTGTACCTAAAAGTGCACCCTTTTGTACAAAATTCTAAATGAGAGGCCATCAAAGGAAGTTATATTCTTTAAATTATATTCAATATTTTGGAATTCATAAAGCTTTTATTTCCATAGAACCAACAATTGTTCAGTATAAAAGAGTTGGACATATGTGAGTTCCTAAAATTCTATTTGCTAACATTTCAGAATCCAAGGAAGTTCGGATACCAAAAACTTTGTCTTCATGTTTTTAGAAAAAGAGTTTGAGTACCAACAACTGGAACAAGTGGTTCATGGACAATGGTTTTTGTCGACACATGACAAGAGAAAAGTCCAATTTATGGAAATTGAAAAAGTTAAGTGGTGGATGTGTTACTTTTGGAGGCAATGCATAAGGTCCAATCACCATAATCAGTTATATTTCTTTCCTTGGAAAAACATTAATTTCTAATACTTTTATTTCGTTGGACTTAAGAACAACCTTATTAGCATAAGAGGACTATGCATTGAGGGATACCTTGTGAACTTTGAGAATAAGGTTCAATTTTCTTTATGTTATCATTGATTGAAGTTTATCTTAAGATTACTATTTTTTCAAAAGGAGGGAAAGGTTTTTGGTGTTCATGTTTTCTTGTTAACTGTAGAATACATTGACTAAGGGGGTAGTTTTTTTCATTTATCAGATATTATGGCCAGGAAATTAAAGAGAAGTTGTAATTCTAGAAAATTGAAATTAACATGAAGTTTCTTTGTTTACATTTATGCCCTGTTTAAAATCTTTTATGTTCTTTTAGGGAGGATGCTTTTAAAAAATTAATTCTTTGATCTATTTCATCTCAAATGGAGGGACTTAGAAAATCAAAGGGGGAGGGATTTAATCCTTGGCTTTATATATAATTCTTTTTGAAAGGGGAGAGATTCATTTTTTAGCTTTTCTTTTGATTATTTTTTAAAATCACAAAGGGGGAGAAAGTTAGGAAATGTTGTTAAATTTTCTTTTCATATTGTTAATTTGTTAACTTGCATATCTCGTGGGGAAAGTTAAGAAATGTAAAGAAGGTTACTGTATAATTCATTGAGATTCTTGTAGAAAATGAATTTATAAAAGATAGAAAACATGAAGTATTGGTTTTATATTCCTGTCAAACATCTACATTTTATTGTGTATCTTGTGCTTTCCAAAAAAGGGGAGATTATTGAGAAAATTATTGAGAAAATTAATCTTTTACATATTTTGTTTTGTAAATCACTATATATTTGTTAGTAAGTTTGATCTAATTTTAGAGGTTGTTTTAGAGTCTTTTTGGGTTGTAGAATGAAAATCTGGTGAACTGAATTTCATGTTAAGATTAATTTCACCAGATGTAAAAGCACTATAGGGGTGTAGGATTAACATCATTAGAAGATGAGAAGCAATGCCGAGTTCATTGAAAAATAACAAAATTACTTCTGATGCAGTTACAACTGGCCTCGAAGAACACAAATCTGACTGTTGAAGGTTTTTTTTTTGTAAAATAACCATTTCTTTGAGGACCAGAAAAAAATAGTAATCAGAATTTCAGAAAGATTTGTTAAGTCGTTTTGAAGCTTGAAACATCTTGTTGCCAAGTGATTTTCTCATAGTTGTAATTTTTCTTTCTTAGGGCTTTTCTTAGAGCATCCATTTGTGAGGTTCTCATTGTAAATTCTCTAAGTTCTCTTATTTTAATTTTTTTGTTTTCGATTAGTGTGATCAAGGATTTCTAAGGATAGGAAGTCTGAGGTTTGTCTGATCATTATGATCAAGGGATTCTGGGGATAGGAAGATAGAGAAACCTTCCGATGGGTCTAAGTTGAGGGCTTCTGGGGATAAGAAGACAGGTACCTATTAGGATCCAATTACTCCGGCCCAGACATTCTAGGTGCAACACATAATCCCTTATTTGGTTCCATCCTAAAATCAATTGGTTATAGGAGGGGTAGCCCATCCAAGAATATATTCCAACCACTATTCCTTGTGGAAAACAATGTGGGATTAGGGTTTCACATCCAATAATCCCCCCCTCAAACCAAAGGCATCACATCCAGGCCTCCCTTCAAATGATAATCCACCAAAACCAAACATCATGCACTGTCTTCTTCACATCACAAGAACTCACCGCATGACCAATGCTTTCATGAAGACTTTCAACACAAGGCACCATGGATTCACATGCTTCAATCGAGCCACTGTTATCATTGTCAAACATGTTTGTGGATCTTTTGTTGTAATAGTGGGTTCCCTAGACCCAACTATATAGTAATTTTCGATTATAATTTCATGTATATATTGTGACATGCATGATGTACATTTACCATTATAGTGTAGGCGTTTTTGCATCCACTATTTAATGGTAATGTCCATAGATTGTCTGTTGTATCAGAAGGTTATAGCAGATCCCAGACTATAATAAGAACCTCGAAATATGATGACATTAATCTTAAATATATGTCCTATGGTCTAGATACATCATACTGATCAGACACAGTTGATGTCTGACTATCATATGCTACGTGCTTATAAGTATTGATACTTCTTCTCATGAAGTTCGCACTTAGTGATCTTTGGTAAGTGAGATCATGAGGACATATCCACCAATATGAACACCACATGTTTCGAGTGTCATTGGACGTTCCTATCTATGAACATGTGTATTAGTCTCCTAATATGAGATCATTATCAATGTGTGTCATTTGATCACGTACTTTGATGTAAGGTAAAATCCATGATAATGAAATTGCGGCACGATAACTTGTGTTGGGTGTGTTATTGGTGGTATGATATTGGTTGAATAATCAAGATAGAATTTGTCGCTTTCAAGTTGAGGAAGTAATATCTCTGGCCTATTTGATCAGGATGGTAGTACCTTCATAAGTCTTTGGACAAGGTAGTTAGAGGTAAGTTCTTTCAGCTAGATCAATAAACAATAAAGAAAGAAAGGAGGACGACACAAATGTGTGTCTTGCTTTATGAGATATCAAAAGACAAAAAGATTATATGACACAACCAGTGTTCATAAGTTGGTTGTCATTGTTATGACTATTCATTATCTCTTTAGGGGCCTTGATGAGTGGTTAGACTCCATTCTTGATCTGTGAATACTATTCACTGCTATTGAGATAAGAGTCTAGAGGGTCACACACAATAGCGTATTTAAAAATCTACCATATTACGGTGAATAGGTATATAGAACATGGTGGACCCCACCACTGGGGTCCAGAATTTTTTCAAGGATGTACGATTGCCAATGAATAAATAAATTCACATTATTCGAGTTTAGAATAATTAGCAATGAATTTATTTATTAAATGTATTTAAAAGTATTAAAGTAAATACATGTAAAACATATGAACAAATATTATTTTAATATTCAAGGTTCATTTAATATTTGTGAGAATGATGATTTGAGTTAATGTGTCGGTTTTATCACGTAATATATTTGTTATATCACAAGAAAGTGATAAAAATATAAATTAATTTTATGATTCAGTACAATTGTCATAATATATTGTTTATAGTTTATATAGTGAGTAATAAATAAATTAGGGGTCGGTGTAGCACCCCCAGTTTCATGCAAGTAACCATTTATTTATATATTTATGTAAAGTGTTTGGGTGAAGTTTGTGAAGATTTAGAGAGATTTTTGGAATGTTTTTGGGACTTATCTAAAGGTTCACGGTTGGAGAACAATCAGTGAAAACCGTGCAACTGCTACAGGAAACCATGCACGGTGAGGCATGGGTTAATGGGTTGGCACATAGTTTGGCCAAACTGTGCGACCACATGTGAGAAATTGTGCAAAGTGGGACCAAGATATTTTACAGGGTTGGTGTACAGTTTGTCTAACCCTGTGGGCCAATCGTGCAAGGTGCTTCTTGAGGCAGAGGCTGATGCGCGATTAGCGCACAGTTTTCCTAATCATGAAACTAACTGTGCACCATTTAAAAACCATATACTAAAAAAGTGAATCTGGGTCATGATTAACTTTAAACCCCTCATTTTTGTTCCATTTAAGCCCTAACTCGATAATTCTTCATCCAAAAGTCTTTCCCCATTGACCCAAAGCCGATCTGAAGGCTTTTCTTGGTTCGTTGAAGCCTCATTCCCTTGGTAAGTCTCCTTTTGTGGTAGTTTTCAATAATTTTTCTTTAATATACTTCCTTCCCTCTATCGGTTTCTTAGATACAGTCTGCTGTGAATAGATCTAAGGTTTTTGATGCCAATCATGGTTATATTTGACCTTATTGATGTTTGCGGAAGAGATCTAAGGCAGGTTTTTTGAGTTTCAACCCGGTTTTCTTGAAGAATTTTGCTTCGTTCTTCATTTTCATTATAATTACCGAGGTAAGTGGCTTTACTATTGACTCCTCTTATTAGAAATGGAAGTATTGGTTTCAAATTGATTGTTTTTCTTGAAATTTATTGTGAAATGGTTGATGGAAACCCTCTTGGATGACAATTTATGGAATTGTGCAAATTGGGTGTTTTTGTAAAAGGGAATTGACAACATGATTTTAAAATGGTGAGTTTAAAATGGTTTTTGGTTTTTCATGCATGGAAAAATGTTTTCAATAAAAGGATGGTTTTATTGAAATGGTTTAGAAAAGATGGTTTTTGCATGTGGTTGGCTTACATGGTTAAGCATGAGTTGAATTAGATGGATAATGGTCATGAAGTACCAACATCAAAGGGACGAGTTATGGACTTGAAGTTCCACCATCAATGATAACACCAAGATTGTGTGGTCGAGAGTGTATGTGTGTGGTTATGTGAAATTGAATGGGTTATTCCAACGTGGAAATCGAGAAAGGATAAATGACTTGTTTGGGTGCTTTCTTTGGAAATTGGTTTATTTGAGAAAATAGTTTTTTATGGAATTGTTTTTCTTCGTTATAAATTTTTGAACTTTATAAAACGAGTTTTATATAAATTGTTTTATATAAATGTGTTAACTTGTTCTATCCTAGTGGCGTGAGTAGGGAATTCATTTGGGGAAAACCTATGGACTTTCATTACTCACCCCATACTTTTGGCACATTGTGATTTTGCAAATGTTGTTTATGAGGACATAGGTAAAGGTAATGCATCCCATTTTTTTAGTGGCACTTCTTGATATTTGGGTTGATCATGGAGTTGGAGTATGGAGCATGTTGGGATTTATGGAGTTATGTCTTAGATTCATTGAGTTTTGTTGGGTTGTCTTCCGCTGTGGTACTTGGTTACAGTTTGGTTTTAATATCAATGGTATTCCTTTGAGTTTTTCTTCATTGGTATCTTGCATCATATAGTGGTTATTTTGTTATGACATGTTTGGTTGTGTTGTTTTATTTTCAAAGGGTAAATTGTACTCCACCTGTTAATGAAGCCCTTGACATTTATTTCCACCCTTTAGCGTCTCGGGGATATCGCTTAAGGACAAGTAGCAATTCTGGCTCAACTGAAGCCAATGAGGATGGGTTGAATGTTACAGTCGGGGAGCCTTTTTTGGGTAATTTTATAACTCACTATATATAGGAAGAGAGAGGCTCTCACATGACAACTATTCACTCCAAGTTCTTTAGAGACGCTCTCTCCTCTGCCGCTTTCTTGAGAGTGACACTCTCGATTCAAGTGATCAGATCAGGCTCATCTACTTAGATCGAATGAATGTCGATGCAGAGATCGTCTGATCTCTGTGCTAGCACCCATAATTCGACGATCAAAACTCCCGTAGATTTTTGAAGCACGTTTGGATGATCTAGAGGAATTTGACTTCAGATTATTCAAGAATCAATCACTAATGATGACAACATGATGAACGTGCAACTTCAGATCAAACCATATATTTTTTGGTTTAATTTTTATGCTTAAACTTTTTCATGCATGATCCTCGGGCTTAAACCGGGGCAGTGCTTCGTCGGTGATGACGTAGTTACGTCGATCACGGGTGAAATTTTTTAAATCTCCAACCTACCAAATTTCATTACACGCCCCAATACATTCAATTGGCATTAGAGGGACACGTGAGGATTTTAAGACAAGAAAAATTGAAATTGCATTAAATTTTAAAGAGGGTGTCGTTCTGGTACCAAGTTCAATATGAGATCGGGTGGCCAAGTTGCCGTCTTTCGAAGTTTTAAATACAAATTAGAATTATCTTTTTCGGGTATTATTTTCAAAGAACGTATATATTCTTTATATTAATTCTACCTGAAACCATCGACAAAATATTTTCCCGTGAAGTCGAACACCGGTCGGACTGTCCTTCACCGAAATAGTAATTTATGACCATGTTATTTACTACATGGGAAGCGATAATATTTATTATAATAACAATTTTATTTTTCTAACTTAAGGTGGTAGGTTTTATAAAATTTAATGAGTAAAAAAATTGAACACTGGCGGTGGGTTTGTGGAGAATTCCAAAAATGAGACAATAAAATAATAAGAGCCATTGGGCGGCTAAGACTTACAACAAAGAGGGTGTGCTAATCTGCATATTTTATTTAAAAACATGTGTCATCTTGATAATGAAACCAAACAAAATGAGGAATTTTTGGGTGACGGGTGGGGATCAACACCATCTCCTTTACCCGTCTCAAATGGTGGGTTAATTAAGGTTCTACGATTTTGACACATGGCCACCCAACATCAGACAATTTATCATTTACGAAGCCTCCCTAAAACACCCTCATTCCAAGTAGCGCCCACACACATTCCCCAAAAACCCCAATTCATTTTCTCTCATGCATTCATTTTTTTCCCAATAAAATTCTTTGATCTAATATATTTTTCTCAAATGGTATCAAAATTTTAATTTGTCCGCACCAATGCTATCGTTACATCGATACGGATAATTCTAGATCCATATATGATGTGTGTGTGTGTGTGTGTGTATTTTGAATTTTAAAACTTTCATTTTCATGTGAGAATTTGCACTGTAAATTTACCATATATATTTTTTAAATTCTTTCTCGTTATTGGTTTATACAAACAAAATACATTAAAAATATTATATATAGATAATTTTTTTAGAAAATTAATGAGTATAAATGTCTATATATATATATAAATTTATTCAACTGTATACATACATATATATATATTTATAGTTACATACATACATATATTACTATAAGTACAAGAAAGTCTATGTATGTACATGCATCACACTTAAATACATATATCACATTAACATATGTATAAATATATAAACATATATATAATTATACATAAAACATAAATTTTGTTGCATAAAATTTAGAATTTATTTTTTTGCATACATTTTGAGTAGTAATTAAATTTTTTATACGAACATATCAGTAAATATATCTAAAAACATTGATCACATACAAACAGATATATATACAAATCAATGAATTTGTATGTATGTGTGTGTATATATATATAATGTATTATTACATAATTACACGCATACATATAAAAATTATTGAACACAAACGCACACACACACACAGAAATCAATGTATGTTTGCATACATACATATATGTATGTGTTAAATATATGCCTACATACATACGTAAAAATTAATATATATATATATATATAATATAAACACATAAGTACATTTATACATGCAAATTAATATACTCATATACATGCATATATATTTAAATACATATATTTAAATATTAGCACATACGCATGCGTACAATCATGCATACATATAAATATCAACATAGACATACATGCATGTATATATATATATATATATATATATATATTAATGTAATTATTTACAAATATATTGAAGTATATGCATAATCTTATATACATGCATGCACGCACACACACACACATAGATATATATATATATATAAATGTATACAAACACATATATAAAAACATACATATGTATAAATATATGTACCCATATGCATGCACGCATGCATACAAGTACTATATCTCAGTGGAGATTTCTCTAATGAATCTCTCATTGGAGATTTTCTTATGAATATTTCATATTACATTAATATATATAAATGCATTCATATATGTACATACTTGTTTTTATATATAAATATGATTCTATGTATGTATGTATGTATGTATGTATGTATGTATGTATGTATGTATGTATAATAGTATTTAGATGTATATATGTACATGTATTAAAATATACTGAAAAATATTTAAAGTTGTATATGCATGTATAAATACATATGTATGCATGCATGCATGTACTTATATCTGTAAATAATTACATTAATTATATTTGCATATAATTGCAATAATATATATTTATGTACCTATATTAATATAAATTTATATATGTATGTACGTATGTACTTATACTCAATGAAATGTATTTAACTATGTATGTATATAACTATATTAATATGTATGTATAGATGTATGTATGAGTTTATATATAAATATATTAATATGTATGTATGTATGTATGCGTATATATATGTCAATTGGTTTTTATACATGTGCATGATCAATAATGTTTATAGGTATATACAAATATAAGTATTTACAGTAATATTTTAATACATGTACCTACCCACATCTAAATATTATTATATATACATATATACACAGATATACACACGTATACATATAAATATTTTAGTATCATTATTTAGAATTATAAAACTATATTAATATATGAAAATATAAATATTTTGAAGTGTATTTTAAAGTGTATTTGTACGAACATGCACAAATCTATATTAATATAAGTACATAAATGCATATTATTGCAATTATATGAAAATATAATTAATGTAATTACTTATTGATATAAGTGCATGCATGCACACACATAGGTATGTACAACAACAAATATTTGTAGGTATATTTTAATGCATGTACACATGCATCTAAATATAATCATACATACATACATGCATATACATACAATCATACATACATGTAAATATCAGTATATACATAAATGAATGCATGCGTACATCTTAATGAAATTATTTACAAAATATATATAAGTATATGCATAATCTTATATACATTCATGCATGCGCGCGCGCACACACACACACACAAGTGTATACAAACACATGCATAGAAACATACATACATATAAATATAAGTACCCACATGCATGCAAATATATTAATGCGATTACTTAAAAATTTAATATATAAATATAAGAATGTGAAAATCTCCCAGTGGAGATTTCTTGATGTAGATTGGCATTAGGAATATCCCAGTGTGGATTTCCCAGTGCACATGGGCACTGTGAATCTCCCGTGCGAGATTTCCCAGTGCCTATTTGTAGTTTGAATCTCTCATGGGAGATTTCACATACATAAAAACATAGATAAATATAAATACAAGTACCCAAATGCATGAAAATATATTAATGCAATTATTTAAAATTTAATATTAAATATAAGAATTTCCAAATCTCCCAGTGGAGATTTCCCAATGAAGATTGGCAATGGGAATCTCCCAGTGGAGATTTTCCAGTGTAGATAGGCACTGTGAATCTCCCATGGGAGATTTCCCGGTACATATTTCTAGTCACTACTAAAAATAATGCTTTTATCATCACTAAAAAAAGATTTTAACAGTGTTAGAAAAGTGTTGTTAATCTCAGTGAAGATAAAGGAGGGGCCCCTTTAACAGCTCTGATAAAAACCCCCTTTATCAATGTTATTTTAGCGCAGTTAAATGGAATTTTTTTCATCACTATTTTTAGCGCTAATAAAGGGAGATTTTATCAGCACTTGAAATAGCGCTGATAAAGTGGGACTTTATCAGCACTCTAAATAACGCCGATAAAGAGAGCTTTTATCATCGCTTGAAATAACACTGATAAAGACCTAGCTGCGTATGATGTGTTGTTTATATAATAGCAGACCCACCAGCAGCACCTGCACATATAAACAACACACCCACCAGCAACACTTTCACAACACACACACACCACCTACACAAAACTGCACCTGCACAACATTTACAAGAACAAAACATCGCACACAAGGGTTTGAAAAACAATTCTATATATATTTCAAATAATGTTTTATACAATTACATTTACAATATCCAACAAACAGTTAAAAAAATTAATGTTTCATCCTTTGACATATGTGACCCCCTCTAAAAAATGTTCGCCTATGATATTAGTTGCTGAATAAATCCTCCTAACTCAAGAGAAAGGTTCCACCTATATAAAAAAACAAATATTATGATAGTAATATAATAAATAAATAAATTAAATATTATTATGAAAGAATAAATTAATAAAATGTCGATTTTTAATAAAAAAGACACATTTGGAGTTATACAGGTCACACCGTGCGTTGTATTGAGGTGGAGTTGATTCCTACACATCAAAAATGAGTTATGGATCATTGTCTTAAAATATCAAAGCAATCCGAATGAGGTTGCTTGGTTTTTAGTATGTCCTTTGTTTTATTACTAAAATTAATATCAAATTTAAATGAAATATTTGGATTTATACCGGTCACATCATTCGTTAGATTGAGGTGTGGTTGATTCCTACATGTCACAAATTACTTATGGATCATTGTTTTAAAGTATCAAAACAATCCGATTGGGTTTGATCGGTTTTTCGTACGATAGTAGTGTGTTTTTACTAAAATATCATTTCAAATCGAAAACACCCATTTTCAGTCATACTGGTCACATCGTGCATCGGTTTGAGGTGAAACTGCTTCATACACATCATAAAGGACTTACACTCTCCTAAATTATGAATACAATCAGAGGGTGTTTGCTGGGTTTTCAGTGAGTGAAACATTTTGAGCTAAAATGTCAATTTTAAATTGATAAGAGACACTTTTAGTCATAATGGTCACACAATGTGTTGAATTGAGGCGCGGTTGATCCCGACACATCAAAAATGACTTATGGATAATTTTCTTAAAGTATGAAAACAATCTGAATGCGTATGCTCTGTTTTCAATATGTTACTTGTTTTTTTACTTATATTAATGTCAATTTTAAATAAAAACACATTTGGATTTATACCAGTCACATCGTTTTTTAGATTGAGGTGTGTTTGATTTCTACCTGTCACAAATGACTCATGGTTCGTTGTTCTAAGGTATCAAAATAATCCAAATGTGTTTGCTTGGTTTTTAGTATGTTAGTTGTGTTTTTTTACTAAAATGTCATTTCAAATTGGAAACACACTTTTTGAGTTATACCGGTCACATAGTGCGTCAATTTTATGTGAGACTACTTCAAACACATCATAAAGGACTTAAGAATCACTGTCCATAATTATGAAGACAATCAGAAAGCGTTTGGTTGGTTTTTAGTGAGTGACATGTTATTTGCTAAAATGTAAATTTTAAACTGATATCAGACACTTTTAGTCATACCGGTCAGACCGTGCATCAGATTGATGTGTGGTTGATTCCCTCATGTTAAAAATGACTTATGGATCTTTTTCCTAAAGTATAAAAACAATCTGAACGTGTCTTCTCAGTTTTCATTATGTCAGTTGTTCTTTTTTGCTTAAATTATTGTCAATTTTAAATAAAAAGACACATTTGGATTTATACCGGTCACATCGTGTCTTTTATTGAGGTGGGATTGGTTCATACACATCACAAATGACTCATGGATCATTTTACTAAATTATCAAAACAATCCGAATGTGTTTGCTTGGTTTTTAGTATGCCAATTGTGTTTTTTTACTAAAATTAATGTCAATTTTAAATAAAAAGAGACACTTTGAGTCATACTGGCCGCATTATGCGTCATATTGAGGTGAAGTTGATTACACATCACAAATTACTTATAGATAATTTTCCTAAAGTATCAAAACAATCCGAATGTTTTTGCACAGTTTTTAGTATGTCAGTTGTGTTTTTTTACTAAAATATCATTTCAAACTCAAAACACACATTTTGAGTCATAACAGTCGCATCGTGTGTCAATTTGACATGATAATATTTCATACACGTCACAATGAACTTATGAATCGTTTTCCTAAATTATGGAGATAATCAAAGCGAGTTTGCTTGGTTTTCAGTGAGTGACACGTTTTGAGCTAAAATGTCAATTTTAAACTGATAACAAACACTTTTAGTCATATCAGTCACACCATTTGTCGGATTGATGAGTGGTTGATTTCTACACGTCACAAATGATTGATGGATCGTTTTCTTATGGTATCAAAATAATATGAATGTGTTTTCTCGATTTTCAATATGTCACTTGTTCTTTTTGTTAAATTTATTGTTAATTTAATATAAAAATACACACTTAAAGTCATAACGGTCACACTATGTGTCAGATTTAGGTGCGATTGATTTCTAAACATCACAAATGACTTATGGATTGTTGTCCTAAAGTATCAAAACAATCCTAATGTGTTTGCTTAGTTTTCAGTATGCCATTTGTTCTTTTTACTAAAAATACTGACAATTTTAAATAAAAACAGACACTTTTACTCATACCAGTCACATCTTCATGTTATTTGTGTACATTCTTCCATCAGTTATGTTGCCCATTCATTTCTAAACAAATCGGTCTCATCTATTGAATAAGAGTCTTTTCAAAATCACAGTAGTACTAAAAAAATATAAATACACAAAAGTTTAATAAATATTTTAAATGAAATGGTAATTATCTTTGAAAATACCTCTTCAGGGATGCTGGTTTGTTCATGGAATATGATCTATTTCATAAATTTACAAACATAATGACAACAGTCTTTATCGTTTGTTTGTTTCAAACACTGCGGAAACATTGAGGAAAATAAGTTATTTTTTATGTGTTTGGATAGTGAAATCTTATTATATATACCCTTATTTTTATCAAGTCGTAATACTTGTGATGTTTCTTGTCCTTTTCCCCTAGTCTCATTCCATGATGTAGACAATATTCACGCATTTCCCTATCATAACAGAATCCTCATTAAATGATAATATAAATTATATAACCAGATGTTTAGCTCTAAAATATTGGATGTAGTGTAATATAAATTGACAAACACTATCATGTGTGGTCGGTTTGTTGGATATACATTCATTGAATCCAGGAAATAAATCTTTGGAGTATCCAAATTGACCGCAATGAGCATCCAATGCTATCTAGGAACACAAAAAATAATAAGTAATGAAAGAAATTAAAATATATTTGATATGATTAAATTGTTGAGTTTTACACCTACATCATTGGTATTAAGAAGAGTTTGTCATTCATAATTTTTTTTAAATGAGTTGAGAAAGTAGACCACTGTTTCACCCTCTTTCTAGGATTCTATTTCTTTTTGTTCTGTAAAGGTGATGTGAGGGCTAATGAGTCCAAATTTTTTTTCATGGGGAAATCCCTTCAATTGTTTTTCATATATATACCTGCGAAAAATATGAAATGTATTTAGTCATAATTATCATAATATATCAGCTTTTGGAAAATCAAATCATGAAAACATACCTCATGTATACATTTATAATTGAGCCACGTAGCCAATCATATTCCAGGATTTCGCTTACATTGTCAACACTAATGAAATCTAGATCTTCCCATTTGTACATATTTTCATCAAAAAGAATTGTGTGAACCCCACCATCTTTCAACTTTGTATTCACATGAGCCTACAATGATAATAAATGCAGATATAGAACATATGGGTTTAAGGTGCTTTCGGTAGATCGTTTCGATCAGTTGGTTGATCCTTGAGATGGTTTTGAGCCGTTATTTCTTTTCACCCCTTTCTCTATGTCCGTATGTAATAAAATTCATCGGTTCAGACCTTTTTTTATTAAATGTTAAAGGTTTATCTTGAAAAATAAATTAGAAATGAATACCTCCTTATAGACATGTTTTTTTACAAGATGTGACGACCATGTGATGAATGTTCCAATATCTTGTTCGAATTTATGAATATCTTCATCATCAATTGGAACAGGTTTTTTTGATGCTCAACTCATGAGCTACATTAAGCAACACTTTGACATGACCTATTGGAAGTGGTCTCTTGTGTAGTATGACGTTCTAGATATTAAACACCATAGCCCTCGCTACAAGGCGATGTGTGGGTATTTACAGATATAAATCATAGTCATTTTCACCCTATACAATATCATTACAGGAAAGGTATTGGTGTCTATCTAATTTACAATTCATAGAAACAATTATTAGAACATTGATTACCTTAGCTAAGACAAGTTTTTTAGGTGAATGACTTGCCTCAAAGCTAGTGTGGGGTGGGGTGAGATCTTTACGTGCTAGTTGTTCTTGAGTTGTTTCTTCTCTTTTTCACTATGCCGTCAAATTTTCCATGAACTCTTTGCAATTTCACATGTTCTTCAAGGATAGCTATTCTTTCTATCGACATTTTGATTTCTTCACATTGATCCTTTTTTTTCTCAAAATTTTTTTGGAGCGTCACCCCAAAACCCACACCTCTGACGTGGTCATACTTTTCTAACTACTTCATGGCCACCGAAAGGATGTCTACATCTGGTTTGGGTGTTGTTGATTCATGTGACTATGTCAGATAGAAAATATAGAAAAATAAGTAATCATTATTATGTAATATCGATTTAAAGCAAAACAAATATTTATTATGTCATACATACAGATGTTTCCCACATTTTTTGTATATTTTTGTCTATTATTATCCCATATTTATTTACACGTGCCTTCTTCCATAGCATATGGTGTGGGATGAAAGTGACTTTAGATTTGGATTTATCAATCTGCATATAAACAGAGGAACATAGTTATGGAGTTGTTTTGTGTCACATAAATATATTACGGTAGATTTAAAATATGTACCAATTTTTTTCAAGTGAAGCGTACCTTATTCTTTCTTTATGGTAGGGGAATACTAGTTTTTCTACTCATTTATTATTTGCAGCAATCAGTTGTTGTTTCATAAATAAAAAATTTTCAATCAAAGTGATGAATACACGTATTGTCAAAAAAATTATTACCAAACACAATGTACTTGAAAAGACTGCTCCGCATGACGGTTAGTAAACACATCCCACACTCCTTGGGTTATTAGGTGTGCATAAATAGGAGGTGGGTGCAGGTTTTTTTCCCTTCAATATTTTAAGATAACATTTCGTTAAAATTTTGCGAAAGCCTCTATGAATCCTTCAACCAACCCTTAATACATAGTCCTCGTACGAGTCATCCACTATAAATGCACTTTATAAGGGATGAAAAATAGTATGTTAATGTTTTATTATTTTATTTTTAGTAAATTAATGAAATAATATCATAATGTTACCATAATATCTCCTCACATCACTGTCTTAAGCCCGATGACAACATGGTACCACGACTGTACATCAATCGGCATGGGTTGTCGGGTGAAGATTCCAATGTAACTATTGAACATGGTCTTGTTGGGGATAACATGTTGGACCTTCTTATTCCATTCGACCTCATATTTGATGTCTTTTGCCTTTTCCTTAATGATTTTTTCTAATACCGTCAAAATACAACACTCCTATTTTTTTACGCCACTGGTGTTTCATTGCCTACCATTTCCTCGGTTTCAACATCATCAATATGTTCCTCAGGAGCACTAGAATTGGCATTTGTAGATGGTGGTTGTACCTCTGCACTGGGAGAAACAACAACAACAAGTTGAGAAACCTATTGGTCCTCAGCACTATGAGCAGTAGCAAGTTGAGAGACATGTTGTGCCTTGGGATTGGGAGCATCATCACGTGTAGAAGTCATTATCTGCAGAAGTGGTTTAATATTTAATTTAAATTACATAAAAGTAGCAGTGAACACATAATAACATAAGGTAACATGATGTATATTACAAAAAAATATGACCTGGTTATTGAACTCTTTTTTTAAAGGTCAAAGGGATTTGACCCTTCTATCGACTATCGAAATCCCTTCATTGTGGTCTCCTCTGACATACAAAACACCGTCTATATTGGGACCGCTGCGAAATGATTACGATGTCCCCATGAAAGGGCCATCCTCCATTGAATTTTCATCTGACCCTTCAATGGTTTTGGTCGATAACATAACAATTTACCAGTTTCAGTTTGCGGGATCTGGAATATAAAATACTTGTACAACATGTGATGCCATTATAAATGGTTCATCTTTGTACCATTCCTTACTAAAATAAACTTTGACGGATCCCAAATCATCTATTTTAACAGCACTCTTATTATCAACCACATTGCATTGAAAAATCGCCACTTGGATGTTCGTATAATCCAACTCCCATATTTTTTTGATGATGCCAAAGTATGACATATTCACATAAATTGGATTTCTGTCCTTAACACCAGAAAAATGCATCGCTTCAGCCACAAGTGTAACTTTACTATTTTTCATGGTACCTTCTTCATCATGTTCATTAGTATAGAATGTATAACTGTTAATTACATAAGTATTATAAGATAATACATACACATTTTGTCCTCCGGCTAGCCATTGAAGTCGTTCTGAAATTGAGTTTGGATTTTTATCTGACTCCTTAAATATATGGTCTCGAAACCATCCTATAAACTGTTGATTATGTGTATTTGATATCCATTTTTCATCCTTTGATAGATTCAAATTCCTAAGAATTTATTTGTGGGTTTCGACATATGGGTCCACCTCTAAAATTTTATGCCAAACATAAAGGCGGGCCTGCTCCCGATCTGTAATATTGATTGTGACAATCTCTCTTCTAGAAATTTCTTCACCCAAAAGCCGCCCAGTGTGACGAGATTTTGGTAGACCAATGCTTTCCACACCAGACATGTATTTGGTATAGAATTCAACGACTTCTTTAATAATATATCGCTATGCAATACAACCCTCTATCCCACTTCGATTTTTGACATACCCCTTCCAAATCTTTATATACTGTTCAATGAGATACATCCATCTATAGTGTACATGACCACATAGTTGAATTAATCATATAAACCTAGTAAAATATACATAATAAAAAACAAGACATCAATGGACAACATGAATAATAATAAGAGTGTAATGTATAAATGAACATTCATGATGATACATAACATATATGCACACATGATTAATTTATTAATTGACCAAATTCATTGGAAACACACATATATTTAATTATAATCTTATACTTTTTTAAAAGCATTATATATATTTTTGAATTATTAAAAAAAATATATTAATTATAAACATGCGTTTTTTATTTAATATATACAAATAAACATTATTTTTGAATATAAATATAATAATTGTATAAAAATTATTATTAAAAACTTTTATCGGTGCTTTTAACTAGCGCTAATAAAGGCCCCCCTTTATCCGCACTTTCTGCTTAGCCCTGATAAAATGACGTGCTTTCCTTGCCCCATTTTTGATAGTGAGTATCAATCTCCCATGAGATATTTCTTAGGGGAGATTTGTAGTATGAATCTCCTATCTGATATTTCCTAGTGGATATTTATATATAGTTACACACACACACACATATATATATATATATATATGGATGCATGCATATACTTGTTTTTCTATATAACTATGTAGATGTATAGTTATAAATAATCACATTAATAAATTTGTATGCATGTAGATAATTACCTTAATATTTTTGTATATACCTCTTTATATATATGCACATATACATGTACTTGTATTAATATAGATTTGTATATGTATGTATGTACTTATTCTTAAACATACGTTTTTAACTATTTACTTATATGGATATATTAATTTGTTTGCATAGATGTATGTATGTATTTACATAAAAATATATTAATATGCATGTATGCATATGTGTATGTATGTATGTTTGTGTGTGTATATATTCATTGGTTTTTATATACGTGTTTGATCAATATTTTTTATAGTTATATACAAATATAAGTATTTACAAGGACATTTCAATATATGTACATACATACACATAGATATAAACATGCATGCATATAAATATATGTGTGCAATTATTTACAATTATAAATCCATATAAGTATATACAAATATAAATATTCCTGATTGATTTTTTTTGTATACACTACATATAACACTTAATTTTTATATATATTTATTTATATATATTTACATTGTGTGTACATAATTATGTAAGAATGCATTATATAAAACACAAAATGATTTGTTCCTGTTCTTGAAATGGTACCTAGTAATTAAAGTATGATCATAATGTAAATTATGATATTATTACTAGCTAAGATGTCTTGTTTCGATAGTGGGAAAATGAGAATAAACTCGGGGATTACATCTGTAACGTCCCAGTTCCGGAAGCCACCCAGAGGTGCCCCGTACCTGGTTGGTCACATGGCCTCAAGAATATTTCCCCAAACACTAGAGGCTGTCGACTAACAACGAGGGCCTTTGGTGTGATAATGAGGAAACTATGCCCTCATTGGTAGAGTAACACAGCAGAAGCAGTAAATATCCAACAATAGTAAACAACGGAAGACTGAAATAATAAACAATTGGAGCACATATATATAAAATGATGCATGATACATATGTCTAGAAAAACATTCAAACAAGTCAGAATGCTGAATACAACAAGTACTAAACCAAAGTACAAAGGAAATAGATAAACAGATCCTCAGCATTGCAAGCCTATGCTTGGTCCCATGCTCTCCAGCTCCACAACAAGTCAATTGCCTAAAGTAGAAGGGTGCTTTCCCTTGTCTATACCTGTAGCAATATAATCTATTTGGGCCCAAAAGCATGACCCAAACAGGGTGTAAGACTAAATCCCAATAGGAAACCACCCGAAGAACTGTGCCTAACAATCAGTGAATATATGGCAGGTAAAAGTACAGAAAGCAGTAAATAGGAAAGTACTCAATAATAAACAATCCACAGTTCCAATATCAAGTAACAGCTACACAGGAAGCTAAACACAAACAGGTAACCCTCTGAAAAGTACTCACAGCCAATCCCCTCTGGTCCTACCTAACTGGTACAAGCAACCCTCTGGGAAATACACTCAGTCTAACCCCTCTTGTTCTGTCACATGAATATATAAATAGACTCTCTGAGAAAGGTTACACAGTCAATTCCCCTTATAGTCTAAGGTAGTCAAGGAATCTCTCAGGAAGCTCACACGGTCAATTACCCTTATAGCCCTAAGGTTAAGGACTCTCTGAGGAAGCTCACTCAGTAAATTACCCTTATAGCCCAAAGTCGTTCAAGTAATTCAAAGACTCTATGAGGAATCTCACTCGGCCAATTCCCCTTATAGCCTCAAGTTGTCCTAGGCTCTCTGAGGAAGCTCACTCGGTCAATTCCCCTTATAGTCTACTACACCAGGTTCTCACAGCCCTATGTAGGTCAACAATCATAGCAATGCAACATGACCAAAGTAAACCTACAAAACTACTTGGTTAACCAGTCTATAACATATCAAGCATGTCAGAGTAAAAACTCTCTACCCTACATCAACAGGCATGGAAAACAGGAAAGGCGGCCAAAAGGCTTAGTAAGACCAAATGGTCGTAAATAGATCATGCGTGGGTAAAACACCCAAAGAATAGAAATCAACCCTATTCAAATCCAATTAACTTCTACACAAGCATACAAGCATGGAAGGAAATCAAAAGGGGTTAAACAGTAAACACGCAATACCCCATTCAAGGGTATTGGTCAAAATTGCACATAATACTCAAAGATTTTCAATGGAAAGGCACAAACCACCTACCTCAGTGTTGGGAGATCACTATATGTGAACCTCAATGCTTGAATCACCTTAGAACGCCAAAGATCTATAAAAACGTCTAAAAAGTTCAAAGGAGGATAACTCAAGAAAGAAGAGGAATCATGAAACGAAGCTCAAGAAGAAGATAGAGCTTACCGATGCGATCCCAACACAATTGATGGCGGTCAAATCGGAGATAAGATGGAGGCTCGGGGCATCGGAGAATGATCGCGACCGTACAAGTTCTCTTGGATGAAGAAAACCTAAAATAAGATGGTTCTGGTGATTAGACGTGACCCCGATGCGTTAAATGAAAAAAAGTACAAGGAGTGTACATTTGAAGTACACGGTGTGTACTCACCATTTTCGTACTCCGCTTTAGGCAGCCTCCAAGTCACCCCCGCATGACCATGTGCATGGCCACTATACGGCCAACACTCGGCTACCTGCAGTAACCGAGTACACGGTGTGTACTCATAAAGTACACGGCATGTACTTTGAAAATTTCCAGAATTTTATCTTTTTCTCAAAAACAACCAAAAAAGGAAAAACATACCTGATAATAAGATCTGTGTTCTTACAAACTTCCCCCCTTAAAAAAATTTGTCCCCGAATTTCCCTAGCACGGCTAGAAGAAGAAACCCCGAACAACTCCAGCCACTACGATCGTACATCGACCTCCCTCTCTCAATTCTTGTCCTATACTCACCCGTGATGCCATAGCACTCATACCAGAGGAACAAACCAGCCACGGAGAACCTTTTTACTACGATCAACAATCCAGATAGGATTCTCCTTGAATGACACATCCACTTCGAGCTCAACCTCCTCAGGTTGAAAGACATGAGACAGGTCTGAAAAGTAACGTCGGAGTAGAGAAACATGAAAAAGGTCATGCATAGCTCGATACCTCTGAGGTAACTACAACCGATAGGTAACCAACCCAACTCTCTCCAACACCTTAAACGGCCCGACGTACCTTAGTGAAAGCTTACCCTATCTCCTAATCCTCCTATGTCCCAACCTTAGTGTAACACGTAGGAAAACCCAATCCCCAGCCTCGAACTCCAGAGGTCATCTCCGCTGATCAGCATAAGACTTTTGTCGAGACTGTGCAGTAACAATCCTCGTCCGAATCAACTCTATCTGCTCTGTGGTCTCCTGAACAAGATGAGGTCCCAACAAAGTTGCTTCTCCTGCCTCCAGCCAACATAAGGGTGACCGGCATGGACTACCGTAGAAAGCCTCATAAGGTGCCATATGAATAGTTTCTTGACAACTATTGTTGTAGGAAAACTCCCCAAGAGGTATATGCTTCTCACAAGAACCTCCAAAATCTTTGATGCATCGAAGCATGTCCTCAAGCACCTGAATCGTTCGCTCAGACTAGCCATCTGTCTGGGGGTGGTAAGCTGTACTCAAAAGTACCTGTGTACCCAAAGCCTTCTGAATCCCTTGCCAGATCTGAGAAGTAAAAAAAGCATCCCTGTCTGAAACAATGTAGTGTGGAACTCCATGCAGATGTACAATCTCACGGATGTACCACCGTCCCATCTCATCAACACTGAAGGTCTCCTTGATTGGAAAGAAGTGAGAAACCTTTGTAATCTTGTCAATGACAACCCAAACTACATCATTCCCTTAAGGTGACCTCAGTAAACCTGTCACGAAATCCATCACGACGTCGTTCCACTTCCACTCGGGAATGGGTAATTGCTGCAAAATCCCTACTGGTCATTGATGTTCTGCCTTCACCTACTGATAGGTAGAACACTTCATGAAAAAACCAACAACATCTCTCTTCATACCTATCCACAAACACTGATGGTGTCGATCAAGATACATTTTGGTGACACCAGGATGAACTGCCCAAATTGAGGAATGAAAGTCCTGCATTAGCTCCTCATGTATGTCTGTTGGCACCCATACACACCCTTAGTAACGCAAGATATAATCCTATCCTATGGTCCATCCAGGAATAGGGTCCTCTCCTGACACACTCTCCCATAAGACTAGGCCTTCTGAATTTGATAGCATCCTCATTCACACTCGACCAAGAAGAGTAGAGGTAACAACTACATAAGAAAGAAACGTCTGCCCTTGACTGTCTTGCACCTCTAAATGCATCTCAGAGAACAGAGCCATAAGCTTCCACTCACTTCTGGCCTCCTGAACTGCCTGTATATGAGTTCTCCTACTCAATGCATCAGACACTGCATTGCCTTTCCCCGACGTATAGGCAAGTTCAAATTCAAAGGACTGAAGGTACTCAACCCACCTTCACTGCCTCAAATTCAGATCACACTGAGTGAAGATATACTTGAGACTTTAGTGGTCGGTAAAAACCAAAAAATGCTCGCCCAAAAGATAATTTATCCAAAAATGTAAGGTGTAAACAACTACTGCTAACTCAAGATCGTGCGTTGGGTAGTTCCTCTCATGTGGCCTCAACTGCTGAGACCTATACGCAATAACTCCTCCCTGCAAAAGCACAGATCCCATCCTGATACCTGATGCATCACAGTAAACGGAATATCTCTTTCTCGACTCTGGCAAGACTAGTATCGGTGCTGAAGTCAACCTCCCTTTTAGCTCTTGAAAGGCTGACTCATAAGAATCTGACCACAGGAACTTTTCACCCTTCTTAGTCAGACCCGTCAGTGGTGCTGCTAAGCATGAAAAGTCCTGTATGAAACGTTTGTAATATCCAGCCAGTCCTAGAAAACTCTGTACCTTGAAGACGTTGTTCAGATTTTCCTAGGAGACTAATTCTATCACTTTCTTTGGGTCCACTGATACTCCTATCTCTGAGATAACATGACCCAAGAAGTGAATCTGATCCATCCAAAAGTCACATTTTGAGAGATTAGAATATAAATGATGCTCTCTCAGTGTACTCAAAATGATCTCAAGATGGGTGATATGGTCGTGTCGAGTGTGAGAGTACACCAAGATATTGTCCACAAAGACAACCACGAAAGAATCCAAGTATGGATGGAACACTCAGTTCATCAGTGCCATGAAAACTGCAGGTGCATTCGTGAGACCGAACGACATAACAATATACTCGTATAGACCATACCTACTTCGGAAGGCTATAAGAGGTATATCTAATGGTCTAATGCACAACTGATGGTAACCGGACCTCAAGTCAATCTTTGAGAACACCCAGGCTCCTCGAAGCTGATCAAAGAGATCATCAATCCTCAGGAAGGGATATTGGTTCTTGACCGTCAACTGGTTCAACTTCCGATAATCCACACAAAGCCTAAGGGTACCGTATGCCTTCTTCACAAATAGAATAGGCCAACCCCAAGGAGAAGTACTGGGTCAAATGAAACCCTTTGCCTGCAACTCCTCCAACCGCTTTTTAAGATCCTACAACTCTAGTGTAGCCATCCTATAAGGAGGAATGGACACCGGTGCTGCTCCTAGAACAATCTCAATTGAAAAGTCTACCTCATGCTCTGGAGGAAAACCTGAAAAGTCCTCTAGAAAGACATCTCTAAAACGATCCACCACTGGGGGAAAGTCTAACTGTGAAGTCCCTTGGTCATCCAGATATAGACTAGAATTCTGGGTTGTAACTCCTTCTAACCCACGATGCTCGGGTCCTGCTCTACTTGGCTAGACATCCCACTCGCCGCTATGAATAAAAGATCCACCTTCTGGTGTTACGAAACTCACCCTACGTCGATAAAAATCGATTAATGCTTGGAAGGGAAATAACTAGTCCATCCTAAGGATGACATCGTAGCTTGTCATCTCAAGGACATAGTGGTCCCATAAGAAGTTACACCCACCAATCTCTAGGGGTTACTCCTTCAATGATGTACACTAGCCATCCTAGTCCCCAAAGGAGTGTCTAACGTTAAGATATCGACAGAGGAAAAGATGCAGAGACCAAGGCTCTCCACAACAGCAACAGATATAAAGCTATGGGAAGCCCCTGTATCGAAAAGAGCATAAGCTAAAACTGAGGTTACTGAGATCATACCTAGAACTATAGAGGGTCCGGGATCCTGCTCCTGCTGGGTCTACTCCACTGCAAAGGTCTGACCTGCTCCACAACCCTATGACGCTACCTGACCACTCTGAGCTAATCCAACCTACTTCCGCTAAAAGGTTGGTGATTGGCCGCCACGACCACAACCTCCACCTCGGCCTGAATGGCTGGAAGAACTCCAGTTCCCTGATTGGTGAGAAACTGGTGGCACTGCTCCTGAACATGGAGTCATAGAAGAACCCCTGTCACCAACTACTGGTGAAAATATCTGATAGAAACGCTGAGGGTGACCCATATTGCTGCAAGATCGACACTCCACTAGGTCTCTCAAGCAATGTGGCCTTGTATGCCCGCTCTTCCCGCACTGGTAGCACACCACCTGGCTACTAGAAGATACACCCCGCCTACTCTGATATCCTCATGCAGACTCCCTACGATGCTTCCTGCTATCAGTAGGAGGAATACTAACTTTGGATGTCGAACCTCCCTGGATCATAGCTCCAGAATCCCTCAGATTGTGCTCTGTGATCAGCGTCTGGTTGACGATAGAGGACATCAAAGTCAACCTGAAGATGTTCACCTGAGATCGGATGTTGTGCCTCAGACCATCCTCAAACTTTTGTGCAAGGATCATCTCATCACCTCCTGGAATAGGTGTGAAATGCTGTAGCTCTGTGAAGAGAGAGGAATACTCCATAACAGTAAGAGTACCCTGCTCCGGGCTCATGAACTCTCAGACTTGAACGACCCTCAAGGTATCCAGATAGAAGTAATTGTAGAATATGTACCGAAACTCATCCCAAGCCATATTCTACTGGAATCCCGCCTGTGAGATCACATCCCACCACCTCTTGGAGGAGTCTCAAAGCATTTAGGTAGCGAGCTTCACCCTATTCTCTGGAAATATCTCCAAATGCTTGAAAATAATTAGCGTGGCATCTAGCCATCACTCTGCAGCTTGGGGTCCTCTATCCCCTGAGAAAGTCGGAGGATGCTGTTACTGAAAGACCCGCGTCAATTCTGCCATCGATGGGGCATGAGGTGACGCTCCCTAAAAAGTCTGCATCATCCTAAAAAATCCATCTCTAAACTATGCATCAGCACCTATATTGTGTATAACAGCTGGTGCCAAGACTGGCACGATAGGAGGATCTGCAAGAAGTCCCTGATCAGCTATGTCTGGTGTCTGATAACCACCTGACAACTGGCGTACAACCAGAGGACGTCTCAGTGGCATAACTCTGTAAGGTCAAGTGCACACCTTAAAACAAGATTATCAAGGACTGGAAACTAGAATTGTAAGAAGGGAACAAGAGAAAGAAAGCACTCAAGTTTTATAAAACATGACTACACTACATGTACAATTACTATACGGCATGTTCCCTTAAGTCATTTACATGGGCGTGTACTCCTACCAAAACTGGTCGTGTAACACCCCAAACACATGACATGTTGTCTTAACACATGGCGTGTACTTGATTCATCTTTCCCTGCCCGAGTCCTTCTACACGGTTAAGCCACACGACTCCCCTAAGACAATACTACACGGAGTGTTCAAAGTAGACATGGAATGTACTAGACAAGCTTCACCTGGCCCATGTTTTTAGTGATATGGCATGACACATGGCTCACACTACACGATGTGTTCAAGGCAGATACAATGTGTACGTGAAAGGATAACACCGAACCGTGTTGTTAGTGACACGGCCAGGTACCTGGATCAGACTACATGATGTGTTCAATCCTGACACAGTGTGTATAGCTTAAGGTTTATCTGTCTATGTTCTAGTTACATGGGCAGACACAGGGTCAACACTACATGACATGTTCAACTGGTACACGACGTTTTCCCACCAAACTTTCCCCATCCTGTGTTTCTACCCACACAGCCTATGACATTGTTAGAGACTACATGTCGTGTACATAAATTACACGACGTTTACTTAAGAAAAATAGTTTATTCCTGAACAAAAGAACACATGCCATGTAGTCAAAACTATACGGCTTGTATTCTGGGTTTTTTCAGACAATAAGCCTCAGAAACTACTCCGGAACCCAGAAAAACACTAAAATGAACCTTGAAAGTGCTAAATTCCGATCCGTGAAGTCCCATACTCCCCACGAATCAAAGCTTGGAATATTATACATGTTATAATAAGGAAAACAATGCAATGATCCACCAAATTATGGTCCATGAGGGCCCATAACACCTCAAGAACCAAAGATTGGCGTTCATTCAAACAAAACCTTACACAAACAATACCCTATCCAACAATATGTATTTTTATCAAGGCATATATCGCAACAGCATGCATATTCTACACAACATCTATCACAACAACATGCAATCGCTAATTCATCCTAAATGGCATGACAAGAATGCATGACATGTGATTTCTAGAAAGTTCCTATATGATGCATGAGATGGAATACCCTCATCTCATCGGGTTGCGACAGAAATAGAACCAAAATAACATCAACGGTAACAACACAAAATATGTGAATCACCCAACAGTGAAATCAAATCAACTGTAAAATTGCAAACTAGAAAAGTTGTAATAAACGAGGTAGATTGGCTTTTCCCGGTACACAGGTTAGCTAATCCCGGACACAGCTTATTACCAAGTACCACTTCCTTCCTATCCCAGGCTATAGGCTCCAAACAGTAATCCAAGATAAAATAATTCCTTTGATACCACTTTGTAACTTCCCGGTTCCGGAAGCCACCCAGAGGCGCCCCATACTCGGTTGGTCACATGGCCTCAAGCGCATTTACCCGAACGCCAGAGGATGCCGACTAGAATCAAGGGCCTTGGGTGTGATTGTGGGGAAACTATGCCCTCATTGGCAGAGTAACACAGCAGAAGAGAAACAAATATACAATAGCAGAAGCAGTAAATATCCAACAATAGTTAACAATGGAAGACTGAAATAATAAACAACTGGAGCACATATATATAAAATTATGCATGATACATATGTCTAGGAAAACAACCAAACAAGTCACAATGTTGAATACAACCAGTACTAAACCGAAGTACAAAAGAAACAGATAAACAAATCTTTAGTATCGCAAGCCTAAGCATGGTCCCATGCTCTCCAGCTCTACAGCAAGTCAAGTGCCCGAAGTAGAAGGGCGCTTGCCCTTGTCTATACCTGCAACAATATAATCTTTTTGGGCCCAAACGCATGTCCCAAATAGGGTGTAAGACAATATCCCATTAGGAAACCACCTGAAGATATGTGCCTAATAGTCAGTGAATATATGACAGGTAAAAGTACAAAAAGCAGTAAACAGTAAAGTACTCAACAATAAACAATCCACAGTTCCAATATCAAGAAACAACTACACAAGGAGCTAAAAACAAACAGGTAACCCTCTGGGAAGTACTCACAGCCCATCCCCTCCGGTCCTACCTAACTAGAACAAGAAACCCTCTAGGCAGTACACTCAGTCTAACCCCTATGGTTCTATCACATGAATATATAAATAGACTCTCTGAGGAAGCTCACACAGTCAATTTCCCTTATAGTCTAAGGTAGTCAAGGACTCTCTGATGAAGCTCACACGGACAATTCCCCCTATAGCCCCAAGGTCAAGGACTCTTTGAGGAAGCTCACTCAGTCAATTCCCCTTATATCCCAAAGTCGTTCAAGTAATTCAAAGAATCTCTAAGGAAGCTCACTCGGTCAATTACCCTTATAGTCTAAAGCAGTCAAGGTCTCTCTGATTAAGATCACTCGGTCAATTCTCCTTATAGCCCCAAGTGGTCCTAGGCTCTCTGAGGAAGCTCACTCGGTTAATTCCCCTTATAGTATACTACACCAGGTTCTCACGGCCCTCTATAGGTCAACGAGCATAGAAATGCAATATGGGCAAAGTAAACCTACAGAACTACTTGGATAACCAGTCTATAGCATATCAAGCTTGTCAGAGTACAAACTCTCCACCCTACAACAACAGTCATGGAAAACAGGCAAGGCGGCCAAAAGGCTAAGCAGGACTAAATGATCGTAAATAGATCATGCATGGGTAAAACATCCAAATCATAGAAATCAACCCTATTCACATCCAATTAACTTCTACACAAGTATACAAGCATGGCAGGAAATCAACAGGGGTTAAACGGTAAACACGCAATACCCCGTTCAAGGGTATTGGTCAAAATTGCACATAATACTTAAATAATTTCAATGGATAGGCACAAAACACCTACCTCGGTGTTGGGAGATCACTATATTTGAACCTCGAGGCTTGAATCACCTTAGAATGCTGAAGATCTATAAAAACGTCTAAGAAATTCAACGGAGGATAACTTGAGAAAGAAGCGGAATCATGAAACGATTCTCTAGTAGAAGAGAGAGCTTACCAAGGAAATCCCAATGCAATTGACGGAAGTTTAATCGGAGATTGGATGGAGGCTCGAGGGCTCATAGAAGGATTGTGGCCGTACGGGTTCTCTCAGATGAAGAAAACCTAGAAGAAGACGGTTCTGGCGATTAGACACGACCCCAATGCGTTTAATGAAAAAAAAGTACACAGAGTGTACTTTTAAAGTACACGATGTGTACTCACCATTTCCGTACTTCACTTTAGGCGGTCTCCAAGTCACCCCCACATGGCCGTGTGCATGGCCGCTACACAACCAACACCCGACTGCATGCGGTAACTGAGTACACGATGTGTACTCATAAAGTACACAACATGTACTTTGAAAATTTCCAGAATTTCCTCCTTTTCTAAAAAATGACCAGAAAAGGAAAAACAAACCTAAAAAGAAGATCCAGGTTCTTACAACATCTCTTGATGAGTCTTACTCAAGGAGGTGAGATTGAATGTGGTTGAATAGCCACGCAGCGGAGATATGGCAGACCCATCAACTGAAGTCGTGACTCAACAGAAACATGATCTTAATCATGTGAGAGCTAATAGGGATGGTTAGAAAGTTGGATCTAGTGAAAATGTGAGTGTTGTAATAATGAGTTTCCTTGACCCAACTATATAGTACTTTTCAATCGTGTATGGCAGGAGCTCCAGCTGATTTTAAAGCAGAAATTGTGAGACGCTACAAGATATCATAAAGAGAAATAGTCATGATAGTTGAAAAAAATTATAGACGATCCTAATTTAATAATCTAACAATGTTGTCATTGATAAGAGGGGGCGTCATTGGGAGTTGGGGAGTACATACCCATCGGATGGGGAAACCACTGGAGTGTCGTGCGACGTCCATAGGATTGTATCCGTTGCATTCCACTGTGTCCAAGCAGACACTACTGTTCTATGTTAAAATTCTCACCACCATAGGATGGTGACACTTGGAGGATAAATGTAAAGCGGTGTTGCCATCAAAATCTACTTTTTTCACTAGCTTAACCGTCACGTTCTCATCCTTGCTTCTCTTCAAGAGATACTTTACCATCTGGGCTCTTCCTTCCATGGCTTCCATGTGAAGAATGTTGCGACCCCTTTTAGAAAGCATGTCCCGGGTGTATGGGTGTCCTTGGAGAATCACTTCAATGATTTTCTTATGCCCTTTACTTGTGTCCGAATGGATCAGGAAAAATCCGTCCTCAGTGTTGTTCCTTTTATAGTCACAGTGAAGGAATTTCTCAAGTATAGAGGAAACTAAGACCTGTTTGCCTGCGTCGGCTGCGAAGGAATGAGGGGTCATCCCTTATTCATCAAACAACTCTGGTAAACTTGGCTTCTTTTTCAATATAGCATTGAGGAAATCTGTTTCCACAACCATAGAATATGTATTTCATGTCACGATAAATTAACATTAAACATGATTTTTAAAGGTTGCTCTGATTTTGATATCATGTGATTTTGAAAGTAGATTTCAAATATTTATGGATTTGGCTAACCTGATTTCCCAGACTCTATCACTGTATGGACCATTGATTTTTTGTTGACATCATCATTGATCCCCAACTTCTCTGAAAAGAGATCGACTATCTCCAGATTTACAGCCTTCGCAGCCAGGTACAGTGGCAACTCTTCGTTATTATTTAGGAGATTCAACTCTGCCGGATCCAGACATTCCTCAACCAACAACCTGGCTAATGTACTGCCGCCGTTGTGATTGGCCAGAGCCAAGTGCAGTGTCGTGTTATGTCCTCTTCGAGTCTTTTTTGTAAAATAGGAAAGCAACAAAGTGCGTTGTAGGTGATCTTTCCCCATGCTGATTAGTACTTTGATTACGTCAGGGTTCTCGCCACTCGTTGCCACGTGAAGAGATATTTGGTCATCATCACCCATAGCCGTTAGAAGGTCGGGGCACTGATGGAGGATCCAGCGTACCACCCCATCAGCGGAGGAAAAATGGACAGAAATAGCGATGTGAACTAACGTGCAGCCTTGTGGGAAGACCATATCTGAAATTGAAACTATGACATCCTGTTTGACACCTTCCTTGAAGAACTCCAGATCGCCCCTTGACGCAGCTTGATAAACATCAGGTCTCATCAACATGGAAGTAGCATCACTTCTGGGGATTTCAACTTCCACGGGTCCAGTGGGAACAACCATGTCATCATCCATGAACTTCCGTAATATATCACCTCTAAGTTCATCAAATGCATCAAACATGTCTAAACCCACAGATCTATTCATATTTCTGTTTAATAAAATAAAAAATTAAAACGCATGTAATTTAGAGAATCAGATTTTTTAAACTAATATAGAATTAGAATGTAGATTGGAAGAGTAAAATAAAATATAAAGAAAAATAGATTCTAAAAAATGAATAACCCCACCTGAAATCCCCGTTTAGTGTTGGACGAACCCCCAGCGTGCCGATCTCCACTTCAAGTTGGAACCCCCAGAAGTTTGAAGCCCTCTCTTTATTTATAGGTAATGAGTTTCCTATTTTCCAAAAGTTTGAAATTATTTCTTTCCATTCCACCCCTACCATCTGCTAAGATCTTATTTTAAAATTTCACGTTGACCAAACCTACTGCGGCCAATGTACAACATAATATGGATTTCTATCCGGATTATACGTGCAATGAAATCTGTGAAACATGACGTTTCTGGATTCCGGACAATATTCAAGAATATTTATGAAGTAATATTTTTCAGATACGTCGTGTGGTTAATTAAATAATATTTATGAAGGAATTCAAAATCATAATTTTTTATCATTAAATTCAATGTTTAAAATATTTTTTTTAAATGAGAAATTTTAACATTCAGTTTTTTTAAAAGATTCCAATTATCACTCATTTATGAATGTAAGGTTTTTATACGTTTTTAACTAATATTTACAGACAAATTAAATGAAATTAATGACAAATATAAAATATTAATATATTTCTTCATTAAATCCCCCCTGCCACGTCATTACAACACCACCTCATCACTTCCCCATAATATGCGAACCTTCACACACACATACAGATATATATATATATATATATATATTAAATGTCATCTATATTAATCATTTTAATTTTATTTATTTAAAAAAATTAATTTTATTCAAAAATTTATCACACATATTATGAAATTTAATTTATTTATTGACATATAATGTTTATAGTCATTTTACATGTTTTGAGAAATTATATTATGATAGTTCGAGGGAGGGGGATAAAGACAACCAAAATCCTACACTATGCAATAGACCTAACAGTTTTTTTTGGGCCAAGTATATTGTAAATTTATACCCCAAGGGAATGTTGTAAATTATTTCACTATTTTGAAAAGCTTGTTTTAACACGTCGTGTCTTATGATATAGTCTATCAAACTGTATGACTTGTGTATTCAGTGAATGATAGAGAGACACATCATCTTGTACTTTATGATGTCTTTAAATCCTATCATATGATTAAAGAACTCATCCAATGAATTCTCATCAAATTGATTTGTATCATACGACATAACCAAATGTTGTTCCATAAATAAATCATTTCCCATAATAATCAAAAACTTCAATGAATGTTCCTAATATCATTGATGGGTTTTGTATACATCCTATATACCTTGAATGTTATAAAAACTCATGGCAAGATCAATTGGGAGATGTTTTAGAAAAAAAAATTAAGAACATAAATAAATTGTACACTTACAATAACCTTAGATGATATTCCTTCTATGTTTGATGACACTCAAAAGCTCCAACCAAGCTATACCCTTGGGGGATGTTTTGAGAAATTATATTTTATTACACATAATGGGAAGATATATTTTCATAAAAAATAACTATATTAACTTCATTAAAATATTTCGATTAAAAAAACTAATTCCACTCTTCATAAAAAAATAAATTTCAAATCAAGCATAAAAAAATTTATATATTAATTTTTTAGTATTATGAAAAAATTGTTTTAAAATTATATTATTTGAAAACTATGTTGTTTCTATTGTGAAGTCGATTGAACATTGATTGAAACCACAAAAAATTTCAAAATTGGAAATGTAAGACCATCGTAGGAGAAACACATTGTTTATGAAATGAGCATTGAATTAGCATATATCGATGACAATGTGAAATAGAAATACGAATATAAGATAAAAACAAAGGGTAGTTAAAAGAACACAATGTGGCTTCCCCAGTTGCACAGTATTAGGCAGTGTCTTCTCGTTAGGTGGAGTGTTTTCTGGGTCTGTTTTAGATTTATGTGGAGTGAGTGGATTGCTTGCTCTGAGTCTTGTTTGTTTTAATTTGTATGAGTTGTTTTCTTTTCTTCTACTATTTTCATATGAACTGATTTTGAGTTTATGTTCATAACTTATATTGGTTCTATGCTTTGAAAATGGGTACTGCTCATTTTATTGGTATTTTGCAGGCATTGGAGTTGTCCTGGGAACCTATGGTTGGGATGTTACCAGCAAGAAGTCGAGGTATGTGAAACAGGAAACTCAGGTGTGTGATGGTAAGTTCGGTTTATGCAGTTGTGTTAGAATTTTTAATTCTAAGCATGTTTTAGTTGCATCTTAGATGTAATTGATGAGGGAAAGTGTGTGTCACATTGATACACATTTTGGATATAAGCGGTGTATAGTTTGACGAGCACTGTTTAATATTGGTTTTGTTTTTTTTGGTTGTTTAGCATAATTTTCCAATTCAATTGAAAGGACAGGTACAAGAACCTCACCAATTTCAAATGAAAATTGTAGAGATTTATGAAAATTAGGTATTCATTTTTTGATTTTCATATTGAAATTTTCCCATTTATTTAATCTTGCATTTTAATTTGTTTAACACATAAAATTGTATTATATTTTTTTTTCAATTTATTATATTGGATTTGGCTTCTTGGCTGGGATTGATTTTTTTGGGCTGATTATATTGGCCTCCTTGATTTAGGATGCCACTTTGGCCATCCTTGTTTTTTTGGGATTTTATTCTAGCTGTTGATCAAGGCTTTCACCCCTTCAATCTTCACCCTTCATTGCTTTAGGCAGTTTCATGAACTGTTGGAAAGTTGGTTCAGCTCTGGCTTCGTGGCATCATCTGCTTGATAGAGATTTTCGTCTGGTGGCTTGCTGACATCCCTTCATGTCGTCGGTGCTTGGTTCTTGGTGGAGACTTCATCTTCATCCTTCCTGGTGAAGGAGTGGGGCCATATCCAGATATGAAGATCCAAATCTCACCGCTCATTTGCATCTCGGTAGCTAACGGTCTCTACGGTGTGGCACTTGTAGTGGAGTATTGACTTTGTCTGAGTCTACACGTTCCCCTCCTCCCGATTTATGATGATCCACATACGAAATTACTATAAAGGGGGAATTCATAATATGTTCCTTAATAATCAGTAACTCATGGAAAATTACTATAAAGGGGGAATTCATAATAACCTAATGTGAATTAATTCTTTGATAATTTAGTAGACATACATCCATTAAATAAATTCATAGTTCTCCCACTAATGGATGTCTACTATGTCATCAACAATTTGACGCTCATGTATACTTGAATCAACATCTTTTATTATAATTTATCTTGGATGACCTAACTCATAATGTCATATATTTAAAGTTTCGAGATTAGTAAACTTATGGTTTTTCATTATTAATTCGATTGTACATAACAAATTCTTTATAATCACTATTTATGAACTATTGTTACATATTGAGGAGTCTCTTTCATATAATGTCTCCATGTGATATTTTTTTTCAATAATTCCATGGATATATCTCATCAAGACATCAAATATAACAAAACATTTAGAATTTTTACTAACATGTAAGAATATATTCACTCTTCTAGAGGTATTAATTGATTTTTATTCTAGTAAATGTACTTACATGAGCATATACTAACTCATATATGAGTTCTTTTGAAGCATTTAATCAAAATAATATTTATAAATATTTTTCTTCAAGATCGATGTAAATAAGATCTTCAAGATCTTCCATTGTGCATACTCATATTTTTCATTATAATTGCCACTTTTAGTGATTGATGAATACATAATATAACATAATGGGGTAGGACTATCACTAAGAGAATTATTTTATATTTTGGAACTTCTAGCCTAAATATTATTTTACAATGCATCTAATTGGGATCAGAGCCCCCACGTATTTTGAAACTGGTTGATGTGGTAACAAGAACCAATGTGGAAGTATCTTCTAAATTCTCAACCCACACCTCATCACCATATAAAATTATAATTCAAATAACAACAATATTCACTTTACCAAATGAAAGGATGAATTATTTGATCAAATTTCATCAACTCTCAAATATTCATGATAAAATTCCAAGTATGAGTACCACAAATCATATCAAAATTTTCATGAATAATTTCATTTTATTCAAGGAATGATATAATGTAATTACATTAACATCAATGAATTAATTAATTCATTGAATTTTTTGATCCTTGAATGATAATTTATTATTTCTGAATAATGACCACCTTGCATAAAATACTAATTTTAATGATTATTATGATCCCTGTTTTAACCACTTCAGGTGGTAAAATAATTTTCATAAAATATATTAGATTATCAAAACCATTCAATTTAGTCATCTCCTTTATGAACTATAACAATAATAACATCCACTTGAGGGGAATAAAATCAATTGATTTACTTAAGATGACATTGATAATTCATAAGAACATGATGAATAATAATTTTTCCCCTTGATATTATTATTGTAAGAGAAATAATTTCATACCATCCTTAAAGGATGTTCTATTTTATAAATATTAATAAAATTTATTGTGCTCTATAAATATTTAATGTCATCAAACCACTTTCAGTGGTTGTATTTTTCACACCCTGACATATATTTTTCTCTTTTATTTTGGTTTATCATTTTTCCTTTGGATTATCTCTTGAGTATTGGGTGTCTCTGGTTGAATTTTTGAGTTTTAGGATATTTTTATTGTATTTCACGGTTAGTGTGAACGATTAAGGGTAAATCATGGGACCATCATACACACAGTCCCTTTTCAGTTCATTTTGTTCTTGCACAATTTAGGTTGCATGGGTATCGCACAGTTACATCCAAACCATGTGGCTTCTATGAATAACTTTGCAGGTCATGGGTGTTCCTAGGTAAGGGTGTATGACTTGAGAATGGTTAGTTCAAAATGTACGACAAGTGTGCACCTGGGTCTGTAGTTTTTGACATAACGAACCATACGATTGGCGCATAGTTTTTTTCAAATTTTTCAACCAAACTATGTGGGTACCCTAAGAGTCCAATAGAGGGTGCATAGTTGGTGCATGGTTTTCTCAACCATTTAACCAAATCATGTTGGTGTCTTGTGAGTCCAATCATGGGTACACTATTGGCACATAGTATCCCAAACCATGCAGCCTAATTGTGCACAGTCTTGAGGTTCTTTAAAAATTGGGTGTTTACCTTTTTACCCCCTCTCAATTTTTAACCCCCAAACCACTCTTTCTCCTCCTCTTGGCTTGTTCAACCCTAGATATCTCCTCCCCTCTTCTCCCATGCCTACCCTCCACATCCTATAGTGATCCCAAGTGATTTCTTCAAGCTTAAGGGGTGATTTCTCAAGCTAATATCCTCCTTCCTTCTCCCACTTCTCCCTTTTTACCTTTTATTCTTATTTTTATTCTACATTAGTTCCTTTGGTCTAGGTTTCTTTTCTATTTGTTTCTAAATTGGGGTTTTTTTCTTATAATGGTTCTTCTTGTGTTTTCTTGCCTCTTTTGACCTTCGTGGAGTTGTTTCAGGTTGCCTTTGTCCAAGGCGTCAAGGTTTGAGGTAGGTTTCCCTATGTATTGGCCTTTAAATTTAAGAATCATTAATTTATTGATGTTTATACCATATTTTGATACCAATTAGTAATATATAGTATTTTAGAGAATTATTTGGAATGAAATCAAATGGTTTTCCCTATGAATTAAATTACGTGAAATTGAATTATTGATCCTCACACACAAAATGTTTCTAAAAAATAGAAGTTGGCATATGTAAATGGGTTTTGATTTATAAATGGTGATTTGGGGATTCAAGAGGGTTTTTAAAATAACTTTCTATTTATAAGTGGTCTGTTTGGATCTCTTGGAAATGGTTTTACACCCAAACAGTATGTGAGGCCTGACTGGAACCTTTGAAAATGGGTTTTATTTGGAAAATTTTCCTCGAGGTGGGTCTCTTGCCTTATTCATTGTTAAAATAAACAGGGCATCCTTCGTATGAGACTTCCCTTGTGCATTAATGGTTGGTAGGAAAAGGGACTATCCCTTGGGGTTATTCGAGGGTAGTGATTGGATGTATGATGTATGTGGTGGCTTGTGTTTACTCTATGTATATATTGTTGATTTTTTGATGATCCTTGGATCACCCCCATATTAGACATAACATGGGAACCTATCATTACTAGAGGACTATCAAATAACGCTTGTTGCACTCGTTTTTGATTAAATTATGGTTAGTGTCCCTTCAGTATGGACACACTATTCTTTAAGGATGATGCCCCTCGGTCATGCAAGGTAAGGTACAACCGAGCGTTAGAGCTATATGATTTCATCATGCATGCTGATTGGATGAATCCGGTTACAATATGTTCTATATTTCCCCTAATCTTCTAGATATTGTCATGTTCTTCGACACTTGTTATCTGTGGTGAATAATCTAGGTGCCTCATCTGGAATGATTACTTGAGCACTATTTACCCATTATCCTTATTATGTTTTCATTTCTTGTATCTCTGTTATTAAAGTGAATGTATGGTTTTTAAATGTTTTCATAAATAATGTTTTGAAAAAAAATTATACTCCCTCACTCTCTCCCCCTTCTTTCACTAAAATGGTCAAGCCTCCCCTTTTTTAGAAAATAAACTTTTTTTAAGTAAAGAGGGCAGTGGGTCATGATTTTTTTGAAACTGAATGGAAGATAAACCTATTTTTATACCATTTTATTTCAAACTATTAGTAAATTAATATCTTATGTTAAAGGAAATAAGTAGGAAATATTTCTACTTGCACATTCTTACTGAGTTTTAATAATCACACATATACTTCTATATTTGTTTTTATCTTTAGGTGTAGGTTCCAACTTGATCTTAATCTTTATGAATTGATGTTGGGTTTTGGGCTTGAAGAGTGACCTGTGAGGTCACATGGAGGTCTGTTTGGATGTCATGTTCCATTTATTTTATTTTTAGTTTATGTTTTGTTGTTCTTATTTTTTTTATTTATGTTTGGTTTCTGGGTTATCCTTTAGCTACTTTTGTTTATTTATATTGGAATAAATAATTCTGGATGTCTATCATTGATTCCCTTGGTGCTTTTGGCCAGCCTGGGGTGATCAGTAATGCACCTTGGGAATGTTGAGGGTTGGCTTGAGTGACCAGTTCTGGTTTGACTTGGGTTGGTTCATGAAAAAATGGTTCCAAATGAGGTTTATTTAGTGGAAATTACTTTCAGAGCACCCTATTTTATTTGGGTTATCAATGTATAAGGAGTAGGACTTTCGAAACATGGGGTATAGATATGATGAGGTGTATGGCCAACACTTTCTGTGTCAAACCTTGGGTTACCACGAGAAGTCGGGTTTTTAGTTTTTCATTTTGATTTTTTTCTTTCCTTTTTCCAGTACTCCTTGGTTTTGGTTGGTGATGTTTGATTTTATTAATTATTTTGGATTGTTTATGGGTTGTTTTTTTCTTAGGGAATGAAATGGGAGTTGGGCCAATAGTTTCTCGTGAGCTTGCAGGGCCGAGAAAGACATGTGGGGCCCAGGGATGTGGTCTTGAATAACTCTATATGGTAGTGGTGTGATATGAATATAGCTACAAACATATGACCAAGTCACCCATAATCACTAGTCCCCTCTAAGAATTTATTTTGGGTCTTTCCTAATTTTAAAAATTGTTTTGAAAACCTTGTCTTAGATTATAAAACCCAAATTTTTATTTTAAAATGGCGATGTATTAGTTTATGAAAGAGATAAGTGAGTTTCCAAAATCCATCTAAAGGAATTTTTGGTAAGTTTATTTTTAATCAAAAAGATTTTGATAACATTTCCCTTAAAAAATGAGCTCATTCCTTGTTATCAACTTCAAAGGTTGGTGTGTGTTGTTTTAAAGGGGTATTTAGGGATTATTTTAAAATGAGAAGGAGTTATAATGGAAAACGTTTTTGATTTTTAGGTGGAATTCAAGGGATTTTTATAGAATTAAATGTCTTGAAGTGTGGAGTTTGATAATGGTTTTTGAAGTGGTGGTTAGTCATATTTTCGAAAGGTTTTGTGAAATATGTGGGTTGGTTTCCTTTTTTCTTTGGTTTTTTATTGTGGGAAGTTCATTATGTTGAGTTGAATTTGATTGTGTTTTGTTTTATTTCAATTTATATTATGCCCCACAAAAGACTCGATGGATATTCAAGGTACAACTATGGGTCATTCACTATTAGAAAACCCTTCAGTTGATCAACCTATGTACTTCCTCCTTGAATTTCAAAATATAAAACCCCCTCTCTTTTATGGTGAAACAGATCTTTTCTAATCAAAAGAGTGGATGTGAATAATTGAAAGGATCGTTGGATTCTTTGAGTTTCCCGAGTCTCCAAAGATTAAGTTCGCTCCCTTTATGCTTTAAGGCTAGAGTTGGAAGTGGTGGAAGTCGTTCATTTGGACCAGGATTTAGGAATACATCTCCATTGAAATCATCAAGGTTTTTTTTCATTCAATAATATTTCTATAAGGTGTTAAAGGTGAAAAAGGTGATGGAGATTTGCTACCAAAAACATTGAGATCAGTCTGTGTAAGAATTCATTCACCATTTCTTAGATCTATTTACCTATCCCCTAGATTTGGTCAAGGATGGTTCTATGAAATATCTACATTTTGAGAATGTTCTTCATCCTTATTTTTAACCTATGGTGTTAGAAATCGGTCCAACCTCCCTTGTTGTTATGGTGAGGCAAGTGGTTTGGGTTGAGACCATGTTAGCGGGGGTTCTCGAGGTAGCCATTTATTCTAAAATACTTGAAAATTGATAAGGGAATTCTAGTAAAGATATGTGAAATCAGTCTAAAGTTGGTTATGATGGTGGTTGAATTAAGAGGCCTTCTGACCCCTCGAGAGCTTCTTCTAGACATAGATCCTTGGTGTGTCATCAATGCAGAAATCAGGGCCCCAAGAATCATTTGCGTCCAAGTGCTTCAAAGACTTATCATTCCCATAGTCATTTAGGTCATCTCTAAATATTTTGGAATGGTTTACCCTATAAGAGGAGTGGAGTTGAATTAACTCCCTCAAAGAAGCACGTGGATCAATTGGATTAACATGGAACTAGGGCGATCTATGTTTAAGTATTTGATGTGAATTATCCTTTTTTTTGTAATGGTAACATGTTGTGGTGTCATATTTTGTTTGGAATAAATATGAATATTGTGTATATTTTTTGGAAATTTAATGGAAATTCCTTTTAGGAAATTCTAAATTTCTTCATCAAGGAGTGAAAGAGTATCTCATTGTGTGTCATGTTTCTGCCACTTAGTTCGTTCTATGTATTTTGTGTAGTTTTTTCATCTATGAAGGTTGGTGTTTGAACAATGCCATTATTTTAGTGCCTAGATAGTATTATAATATGGTGGGGAGTCCACCCTGGCCTCCTTCTAGTGTTGATGTAAACCTTTTTTTTCTATATTGTCCCTTTTCCTTATCTCCCACTAAGGATTTGTCATGTGGTATGACCCTATCCTCCAGAATCTTCTAAATTTGAGTTTCCCTTCCCTTGGAGAATGTTGGACTCTTGGATTATACTAAATGGTTTTAGTAATGGTTAGGTGTTTGGATTATGGTTTGGGATCTTCAAATTCCTTTGAGAGGTTGTCTAATCCAATGGTATGTTTCATGTTTGGGGTGAAAGTTTATTCCTAGTGGTGGTCAAGGTGTTCTTTGGTTTATGGAGTTGAATCATGTGAGAGTGTGGACTATTTCCTCTTAACTTGAGCAACTGTAAAATTTAGGTATTTCTAGGGGAAAAAGATTTATAGTGGGGGGGAATTGTCACACCCTAACATTTATTTTTCTCTTTTATTTTGGTTAATCATTTTTTATTTGTATTTTTTATTGAATCAAAAAAATTGAGTTTTGGGCTATTTTTCCTCTGTTTCATGGTTAGTGTGTATGGTTAATGGTAAACCATGTGACCACGAGATGCATGGTCCATTTTCAGTTCAGGGTTAGTGTGTATGGTTAACTATCAATCACTCATACTATTTAACAAGTTATTACATCCATATTATTTTAATCAGGTTGGAAAATTCATTTAAATCAAGTAAAGCATGATATGAAATAAATCATAAGGGCCTAACAAATGGATAATACTCTTTTTTAGTATAGTATAAATTCCAATACATTTATTACAAGGAGATTCGCACACCCCAAATACTAGCAATTAAAATTAATTCCAAGGCACATGGATCATAATCCTTCATGGAGGGGAACACCCATAGGGGTATCCCGTGTCGAGGTAATCACCTCATGTCATTAATTTGTGGGTAGATAAGGTTTAATTCCACATGAGAATAAAATTTAATTTAATTAATTAGGCTTTATGGAGGTGACACCAGAGGATTCCAGTGTGAGGAACAACGATTTATGATAAAATACCACAACACTTTTACATAAAATATCTAGACCACCTACCACAAGCATGTACCACACTAATCATCAAGTATCATCCCTCGAATTGAGCTAGAACAAGAGAAAATATAAGAATAAAAAAGTACCCTAAAAATAGGGCATATGAGCTTGCACTAAAATAGTGCCAAAGACAGTGAGATAAATGATATAAGGAATGAATGGGAATGAGGATCTTACCATTTTGGATCTAATACATCTGATGGTAAAGGAAACAGAGCACGAAAAAAGGAGAAATGGAAGAACCTGGGTTAGTGATGGAGGAGGTCTCTCATACATTTGGCCTTCTATGTAGGAGAAGAAAGGAGTTCTATCAAAAAAGATCCCCTGGACCTTTCAAAAAAACAAGCCATCATATTTACATGGAATGAAAATTTTACACGCTTTATAAATCTTAGGTTTTTTCCTCCTAGGGAAAACCCAATTCACGATGTGCAACAGGTCTAGCCAACCCATTACACAAGGTGTATTTAATAAACGCCACGAATTTTAAATACACACTATATATTTAATACATGTTGTGTATTTGACCTGGATCCAGCCTTTATTTCTCTTATTACATTCTTCCTAGAATCAAACTAATCAGCCTAAAGGCCTAGTCACTGGGGTCTAAGACAAAATGAAAACTCAATGAGGGTGGGTAAAATTACCATGAAACCACAAAAATCAACAAAAAAAATTGTTGGTTTTCTGATTGTGTGGATGGTTACCCTTGTGTAGGTTCCGGGAGCAATGGAAGTGCGTTGGTGGATGTACCCAACTTTAATTGTTTCTGTTAACAATGATCAATGCGAGATCCGTAACGATAATAAAATGTCAGATCTTTGGAATAGAACGAAGAATAAAAGAAAGGAAGGGAGTCCCAGAACCATAGAGAAGATCATCATATGTTGGTTATAATTAATTTAATTAAAAGTTGAGAATTACATAGATATAATTCTCTCTCCGTTGATGTTTCTGGTCATGATCTGATGTGATCTGTCATTGCGTCGTAGAAGCCAAGTGTAGGCTTCATCTAGTGGTGATCTACACGTGCTCCACATATCTATGGGCGTCACCGAAGGGATCTCAAGGTTCTAGCATGGAAGAGCCTTTGCTTTCAATGTCTGCCTTCGATCTCCTTGAGAGTTGCTTCCAAAGTGCTCTCCTTAATCTGGTTAAGGAGGATCTCTCTCATAACTTGAGAGCATTCTTGGTGGGAAAAAAAATTTCTCTCTTGGTTTGAGAGATTTTTTAGATCTGTTGTGCACACCAACAAATGGCTAGGCTAATGAGAATTATATAATTGAGATTTTAATTACTTAAAATAATAAAATGAATTAATTACCCAAAATAATTTATTCATTTAATTTAATTCTTAGTAAAACCCCATGTCTAATAATAATAGTTGACTATTATTATTACTTGACATGTTCCTAATGAATTACACCTAATTTAATTAAATAAATAATATTATTTCTCACAAATCCCTAAAAAAATTACACTGCGTGTATATTAATATACATGATGTGTAATTTTTTTTCCATTTACTTTATTTCCTCCACCAAATTTATTAGTCCTTGAATAATGGATATTTATTTCTCAAATAAATATCACTGCATTACTCGTTAATAAATATATTATTTCACCCACAATATATTCTCTTGAATAACTAGTGTCAAAATAAATTTGACCAGGCATCCTTGAATAAATATTAAACCTCAATCAGGAATAATATTTATCCAAATTGTTAAAATAATATTTAACTAAGATACTTGGACACACTTAGTATGTGACCCTCTAGGCCTCTTTCTCATTGGCATTAGGCGGAGCCTGCCTAAAGTCCAAGATTAGCATCTAGCAACACGCCAAGGCACCCATAGAGAAAGAAGTCAACGTCGTAATGATGTGTTACCTCCTACGAATGCTTACCATGTGATTTAATCCCTTAGTCTTGATATCTCGAATCAAGTGGGTCGCATGCTAGTGCCATTAATCCATGTGATCGATTATTATTTCTTTGAATTTCCAGAATTGAACTCGTTCATTCATTACCATGGCCATGGATTTATTTAGGCTATATAAATTCCATCAAAGGTCATGAGATATCTACTTCCATTATGGAATAAAAGGGACAAATCCTTTATCATGTTATCTATTAATTCAATATTACTCACGACGCACCCAACATATCCTACCTCGCTATGAATAGTGTTTCATCATAGTTTCTGTCAATAAATCTAAGTGTGCGAGTTGTAATACCCATTAATAATAATCTTAAAGTCTAAGGACTAATACACACGACTGTATATAGGAACATCCAATGACACTGTGAAATGTGGATTTCCTGCTGGCAAGTCTCGTTCTCATAATATCCTCTTAGATATTACCAAGGGCGTACACCATGAAAAGGTGTCTCCAAGTTTTATGAGTCCTCACCCCTAATGACTTGTATTATTTGTATCCCTAAAATAACATCATCCAACCATAGAACATATATTTAAGAACAGTGTTATGGCACTTCCGGGTTATCATCATAGTAGGGATCCACTATGACCCTTTAATGCAACAGTTATCCTTAGGACATTATCACATGAATTTTCACATAGAAGAACAATAAATATGCGATAAGGTATTGATTAATTAATAAAGTATAAAGTAGTTGGTTCTAGGCCACCAAATCCAACAGACTCCCACTTGGACTAGATCCAACTGCTAATAACCTTTAACCCACTAGCTCTCACATGATATTCATGCTTCTACTGAGATAGGCCTTTAGTCATGGGGTCTGTCATGTTCTCTTTTGTGGATACTCTACTCACTGAAACTTCACACCTTTGATAGAAATCCCTAAATAGGTGATACTTTCAGAGAATTTTCTTTGTCCATTGACACGAACTTGGTTATTTTAAGATCTAATGATGTAGTATTATCACCATAAAATGTGATAGGATCTTTACTACTAGGCACCACATCAAGATCCTTTACAAAGTTCTGAATCCAGATGGATTCATTGGCTGCATCATAAGCTGATATATATTCAGACTCCATTGTAGAATCGGAAACAATTGGCTGCTTTGAACTCTTCCAGGTCACAGCTCCTCCATTGAGATGGAAAACATATCCTGATTTTGACTTCAGATCATTCTGATTTGTTTGAAAACTAGTATCAACATACCCTATGATGACAAGCTCCTTGTCTCCTCCATACACAAGGAACATATCTTTAGTTCTTCATAGGTACTTAAGGATAGTCTTAAAATTAGTTTAATGATGTTCTCCTAGATCTTCTTAATATCTACTTACCATGCTCATTCATAGGCAACATAAATCCTGGTACATAACATGACATACATGATGGACCCTATAGCCGAAGAATATGGGATCTTACTCATCCTATCTTTCTCTTGTTGTGTCTGAGGAAACATTATCTTAGAAAGATGTAGGCCATGTGACACTGGAACCAATCCCCTCTTGGATTATTCCATGCTAAATATATTTAGTATCTGGTCAATGTATGCACCCTAAATTAGTATAATCAACCTCTAGGATCTATCACTAATGATCTTGATCCCTATAATGTAGGCTGATTCACCTAATTCCTTCATGGAGAAACACTTGTTCAACTAGTCCTTAACTAACTATAAGACTGGTACATCGTTTCCAATAAATAATATGTCATCAACATATACTACTAGGATAATGACTGCATTCCCATTAAACCAATTATAAACACATGGATCACATTTTTCATTAATGAAACCAAATTCCTTTATGGATTCATCAAATTGAATATTCCATTACCCAGATGCTTTCTTTAATCCATAAATGGATTTTTGCAACTTCAGAACCCGTTTGACTTCACCTGGTGTCACAAACACTTTTGGTTGTGTCATATAGACATCTTCCTAAAGGTTCCCATTAAGGTATGTTGTTTTGACATCCATCTACCAAATCTCATAGTTGTGGTAAGCTGTTATGGCAAGTACGATTCTTATGGATTTAAACATGGCAACTAGCAAGAAGGTTTCATCATAGTCAATTCTTTGATGCTTTATGAATCTTTTAACCACTAGCCTTGCTTTATAGGTGTTAACTTGACCTTCCATGTCTAACTTTCTCTTGAATACCTATTTTCATCCAAAAATATTTACATCAACTGGCTCATCAACCAGAACCCATACTTGGTTCTGATACATGGAATCCATCTCAGATTTCATACCTTATAGCCATCTTCTAGCTTCTGAGCTCTCTACTGCGTCTTTGAAGGAGAGAGGTTCATCATTGTCTAACAATAATGATTCACCATCCTCGGTGACTAGGAAACCAAATCTATCTAGTTCCCTTACCTCTCTTGAGCTCTTACGTAGTACTTGTGTTTCTGGAACCTCTTCCACAAGGACTTGTGGAACTTGTTCCTGTACCAACTCCTGTGTATCTTGAGCATTAACTTTGTCGAAGTCAATCTTTCTCCCACTATCCTTTTTTAGGATGTGATCCCTCTCAAGAAATACGGCTTGTCTGGAAATAGTAACTTTCTTGTCTGAAGGGTTATATAGGTAATATCCTTTCGTTTCCTTGGGATATCCTATAAAGATACACTTCACGCCTTGGGGTGCTAGTTTGTTGACTAATAAGTCCTTAACAAATTCCTTCCATCCCCATACACAAGTGTATGACAGAATGAGTTTCTTTCCATTCCATATCTCAAAGGTAATTCCATTTACTGCCTTATTTGGTACTTGGTTTAATGTGTATACTGCATTTTGTAATGAATATCCCCAAAAGTATTATGGAAGATCTGCATGACTCATCATCGAACTCACCATGTCTGACAAGGTGCAGTTTCTCCTTTTAATAACACCATTCCACTATGGTTTATAAGGAGGAGTGAGTTGAGATAGAATTCTAGACCCCTGTAAAAGGTCAATGAACACTTAGTTCAGATATTCTCCACCTCAATCCAATCAAAGTTTTTTTATATTCTTACCAAGATGATTCTCTACTTCATTCTTGAATTCCTTAAATTTCTATAAGGACTCTGACTTATACCTCATTAAGTATATATATCCAAATCTACTCAAATCATCATTAAAAGTAATGAAGTAAGAATATCCACCTATAGCTTTTACTGGAAATGGTCCACACACATCTGTGTGCACCAATCCTAGAAGCTCTGTGTCCCTTTCACCCTATCCAACGAAAGGCGACTTGGTTATTTTACCTTGTAAACAAGTGTGACATCTATCAAGTGGTTTTAGCTTAGTATAGTATAAATAACCATCTTGGTAGATCTTTTTCAAGAACTTCTCATTTACATGACCGAGACGGTGATGCCACAATTGGGTGATGTATGATTCATGTGAGTTTGTTTCGTTATCTATTTCCAATACTTGTTTTTCATAATTTAATACATACAAACAATTATTTAAATGCACTATACCATAACATACATTATTCTTATAAAAGAAACAACCATTATTTCCAAACTTGAAAATAAATCCATCTATTTCCAAACATGATACAAAAATTATGTTCTTGGTAACACTAGGCACATAATAACAATTATGTAAAACCAAAATCATCCCAGTTGGTAATGATATATGGTAATATCCAATTTCCAATGTAGCCAACCTCATGCCATTGGTAGCTTGAAGATCCACCTCTCCTCTAGAAATCTTTCTAAATCTACTTGGTTCCTATATTTGAATCCAGATGTGAGCCCCACAAGCTGTATCTAATTCCCAATGTGTAGAAACGGAAAGATTACACTCGATAATGAATGCACCTTTAGTTTCTCCATTCTTATAGGTGTAGTTCCTCTTCTAGTGGCTTGGTTTTCTACATGAAAACATACCTCCTCCTATTCCTTTCCCTGCCTTTGGATATTTCCCTTATTGTAGGGATGGTGCTTAGGGGCTTCAAAACGTTTATGAATCCTTGGCCCCTTTTCCTTGTCCTTCCTTTTCTTATTCATCATAAAGACTGTGGGTTTGTCATGCCCCATGTCCTTATTTACCTGGAAAATTAAGTTCAGATGTTTTGATAGAATCTTCTCATCATTTCTCATGTTTTAGTTGAAAATAAAGTTAGAGAAGTTCTTGGGCAGTGATGATAGGATGAGATCTGTATGCAACTCATCAAGGAACTTAATCCCTAAGATGTATAGGCATTCGATGTAGCCAATAAGCATGACTACATAACGCCCATCTGGCGCATGCTCTCCAAGATTAGTTGTAAACAAAGCATTGGAGATCTCATATCTCTCCTGTCTCGCCTTCTCTTGATAGAGATCCTTAAGGTGAGACATCATGTTATACACATCCATGTTTTCATGTTACTTCAAGATCTCATTAGACATGGATAATATCATGAAACATTGGACATATGTGGCATCTTACATATGTTTCACATAGATATATTGTTCCTCATCACTGGCCTCTTTTCCAGGTGCAATTGGAATAGGCTGCTCTAGCACGTACAATTTCCTCTCATGGAAAAGGATGATGTATAAATGAATCTTCTATTCCTGGAAATTTGTGTTGGTGAGAAGGTTTTCCTTCTCAATTATGGTTCACAATGATATGTTTGAAGTCATTTTTCTTGTCATTTCTAAAAATTAAGATGATAAAAGAGTTTAGTACTTTATCATGATAAAACTGGGACGAATAAATAATTTAATACTTATTAGTCTCCTACTATTTTATCAAAATCCAATATCCCTCCCCATTGACTTTGTAATATTCTGTTGTCTGAATATTCTAGTGGAAAGTATCCATATTTCCCTTATCATTACCCAAATTAGGGTTGGCCAAGAACCTTGAAGGGTTTTAGGTAGGCATTCCAAATTCCAACTATATTAACTCTGAGTTCCTTAATCCGCTGAGTGGACTCCCCAATCCTGAAACCCTTTTATTTTGGATTTCCTCAACCTTTGCCTCTTGGTCACACCAAGTCCTGCTGTGGCAGTCAACCCTTGATGTTAACCAAGTCATGTAAACCCAAAAACTTGAATTAAAATTCCTCGATAATTGAAAGCAACCCAAATAAGGTTGGTAAAGCACTTTGAACTATGGTTTGATTCTAACCAAGATTATGGAAGGCTATATCGACTTAATATTTCTTTGAGGTATTTTATCCTTATAAAAAATTTCCATTTTATTATCTTTGATTACATTCTTGTTAATATTAAGTGGGATATACTTAAGTGATTAACCATGTCTAAGAAAATATTTATGCATATAGCCAGTCTTATTTTAGTTCCATCTTGTATTCTTGTTTAATTCATTAATTGTGTGATCGTGAAAACACACCCACAATAAATAAACCATGAAAATAACATAAATAAAATAAATGGTATTATCATGATCTTGTTCTATTGGTTAGTTTATCTAGTGGTTGATAAACTAACCCAAGACATAGGGGAGAAACAACTTGAACCTTTTGGGTTCATGTTTACATCTTTCCACTTGTCAACATTTGTATCTCCTTGGATTGGTTTCACATTGGATCCTAACTTGAGACACCTCCACTAGATTGGGAGCTCCATCTATAATATATGCTTTTATCTCACTCACAAGTGAAGGGTAAAATGGAGTTTTATATAAAATAAACCTTGGGCACGTAGGCCCTACATATTAAGGAGGAGAAGGATTGCAAGCCAAAAAAATTTAATTTAAATAAATAAATTAAAAAAACCATTCACATACATAGGTCTTGGTATATCTCATGACCATCCATACATGAAACAATATTTACGCTTAAATAAAACTAGAATTCAATTCTTTAATCATTCTTGTTTAAGATAAATCATGCTCGAATAAATTAATTATCTTTAATTAATCAATCCTTTTATCTTAAACCATTTTCTCAATTTCCTTGTGATTCTCATCCATCATAATTTTTAACAAATAAATTCATTTAAAATTATCTTTGTACGTAACTTGTACCTTGGAGGCAACCTAGTGAATTCCCGTTCATAACTACCCAATGAGTAGAAATGAACATTACACAGATGTTAAATTAAACACACATATATAAAACACCTATAATGTGTTGTGACTCAACTTTATGGTCTTACTATGGTACACGTCTCAAGGGTTTGAATAATATAATAACAAATTTTAATAAATCTGCATAATTTGGATAAGTACACAGTGTGTAGTTTCAACTACACAATGTGTACTATCCTATCGTTCACCATCCATTCGAAGTACATACTTGGGTACATGGCGTGTAGATGTACTTTGGAAATATTCTGTGTACATAGCGTGTTCAGTGGGCCACAACCATTTAGTATCCACGTTACACGGTTTCCAGAAGGGAAAGCAGTGTACGGGGTACATGGTCTAACCCTAACCTAAAGGGACTACATGTCATGTCTAGTGGAATACACGGCATGTAATCCAGAAACCACATGCCACATATTCCTGGTCAACAAAGAGAGTCATTTAAGACACCAACACATGGCTTGGTTTGGTGGACCGATTTGATGCATTGAATCTTGAATACATGGCGTGTACTACCGAATACATGTCGTGTGTTCTGGTGTTGTATGTCCAAGAAGCTTTGGCACCACCGGATGAGATCCTCTATTTTATTTTAATCAAAATTAAAATAAAAAATCATTTATGTAAGGTGAATGAGAAACGAAAGAGGAGGAACATATCTCAAGATTCAGATTTTCAGAACGATTAACTTGAATTGAAATAAATAAATTATTAAATTCATAAATCATCAAAAAAAAACCAAATAATTATAATAAACGATATGACCCCTCTGATACCACTTGTAGGTTCTGGGAACATCAGAAGTGCGTTGGTGGGTGTAACCAACTTTATTTTTTTTTTCAATAATGATCAATGCAAGATCCATCACGATAATAAAATGCTGAATCTTTATAATAGAACAAAGAACAAAAGAAAGGAAGGGAGTCTCAGAACCATAGAGAGTATCATCATATATTGGTTATAATTAATTTAATTAAAAGACAAGAATTACCTTGATGGAATTATATCTCTGTTGATGTTTCCGGTCACGATCTGATGTGATATGTCATTTCATCATAGAAGCTAAGTGTAGGCTTCCTCTAGTGGTGATCCACACATGCTCCACCTATCTCTGGATGTCGTCGAAGGGATCTTCGTTTGGTAGCATGGAAGAGACTTCACTTGCGATGTCTGCCTTCTATCTCCCTGAGAGCCGCTTCCAAAGTGCTCTCCTTGATCCGGTGGAGGAGGATCTCTCTCGTAACTTGAGAGTGTTCTTGGTGGGAAAAAATTATCTCTTGGCTTGAGAGATTTTTTAGATCCATTTTCACACCCACAAATGGCTAGGCTAATGATAATTATATAATTGGGATTTTAATTAATTAGAATAATAAAATGAATTAATTACCTGAAAGCATTTATTCATTTCATTTAATTCTTAGTAAGACCCCGTGTCTAAAAATAACAGTTGACTATTATTATTGCTTGACATGCGCCCATAGAATTACACCTAATTTAATTAAATAAATAATATTATTTCGCACAAATCCCTAGAAAAATTACGCGGTGTGTAATTTTGTTTTTCCATTTTCTTTATTTCCTCCACCACATTTATTAGACCTTGAATAATGGCTATTTAATTATCAAATAAATATCATTGCATTACTCACTATTAAATATATTATTTCACCCACAATATATTCTCTCGAATAACTGGTGTTGAAATAAATGCGATCAAACATCCTTGAATAATTATCAAACCAAAATCGGGAATAATCTTTATTAAACTTGTTAAATTAATATTTAACTGAGATAAGTGTGTGACCCTCTAGGCCACTTTCTCAGTAAAATTAGGTGAAGTCTGCCTAATGTCCAAGGTTTGTATCTAGCAACATGCCAAGGCACCCATAGAGAAAGAATTTAATGCTGCAATGATGTGCCACCTCCTAAAAACGCTTACCGTGTAATATAATCCCATAGCCACCCATCCCCTCCCTTTCCGCATTGGCTCCAGCTCCCCCACACCATCTCCCCTCCCTCGTTTCACCAGCGACGCCGCACCAGCTTCGCCTCCAGTTTCCACTAACGTCATCGCCCGTCCCCTCCATCATTGTACCGCCCATCCCCCTCCCTTTCTACACTGGTGCCACCTCACCACCTCCTCCTCTAGAACCCCACCATCATTGGTGCCCCCCCCCCTCACCGCACAACCTCTGACTTCGGCTCCCCTCTACTGCCCCTCCTCTCCCTCACAGCACCACCTCCAGCTCCCTTCGGTTCTAAATTTATCGTGCTATAAGGTATGCCCTAATTTTAGTTTTAAGTTTTTAATTTTGGGAAATTTACAACATAAATTTTACATGCATGAATATTATATGAATATTGTGTGTGAATAAAAAGTGTGGAAATGGAATTTCATGTGTATACGGGTTTCTGTGCATGAAGAATTATGAAACAATGTGTGTTTACAGTTTTTGAATGAGAATACTTCACACTTTACTGGAAGTTGGAAGTTACATACAATGCAGAGTCCAAGTATATGTTGATTGTATTGATATTAAAAGTTGTGTTGTTATTTGATTTATACCATTCTTGAGTTCATCACATGTCTCTCTCTCCCTGTGTGTGTATCCCATGAGAAAAAGTTTGAGTTTTGACCACATGTGTGTGCGTTCATAGCCCATGAAACCCATTTTTGAGTTTAATCCCATGTGTTTCGATACTATAGGTTATTATTAACATTATATTATGTTGCTTTATATGATATTAATCCATGTTTCAATGTAATTTACTGTTTATATTTTATAGGTTGAATTGATATGGAATTTAGAGTGATGTATTAATATTTTTATACATTATTGTTATTTCCCACACTTTTATTGACCTAACACTTGGGGGGTATTTGGTTTTTTACTATATGACTTGAGATACCTACCATGGATTATGATTTTTCATTGTTTATTGACTCTATTATGTTATTGTTTATCTTTTTCTTTATTGATACCAAGGGTATATTTTTTTCACTGATGAAATTCAGACCCTTACTGCTAGTAACAAACATCTTGCATAAAAGGATGCATGCTTGAGGCTATGAGGAACACTGTATTGGACCGTGTGATCCAGCATGGGGCATCACATTCATTGTACCACATATTTTCTATTGATAACATAAGTGAAGATAGATTTCTGTTTTTTTTGTTCTGGAATTGTATATATTTGATGTTATCCTTGATATATATTAGTTAGTTTTCCATAAATTAGATATTGATTACTACATTTGATGGTTAATATTTATTGCATCTGATGTCACAAAGGTAGTGAGAAATTATTTGTACAAAGATAGAGTTTCTCTAAGTTTGAGAAGATTGTTCATCACTAATTGATTTTGGGCACTTTCATCACAAATTATATTTGTTGATTTATTGGTAGGCATTAACTTAGTCGCTAAGGTTGATAGTTCAAGATTGGTATTTGATGAATTTTTTCATGTACCACATACGCATCTAAGTTATAATATTCATTTCTTGAAAAAATTTTACTCTATGGAATTATAGACCAAATTCATTCTTAATATATTTTATTTAATATAGAATCATCATTAGATTTACCATACCCACATGGTGGCGATGACATGGGCTTTCACTTCCATTCCATTATCTATTCTCTTGTTTATTATTCAGAGATATAAATTTTTTATTTTATTAATGGTCCATATGCAATTGGAAAATCTTTATTTTAAATATATTTGATATGAAAAATGCATGTAATATGAAGTCTTTTGTAAATTATTTCTATACAGATATTATTATGGATAAGAGTTGGATTGATCTTCCAAATCAAATGTCTAGAGAATATTTCAAGGGAATTATGCAGTTTATTGAATTCACTAGAGGATTTCAAAGTGACTTTATTAGTTTTCCATGTAGAAATTATGTAAAAAGATATCAATTCACATGAGATACCATGAGGGAGCACCTATTCTTGAACATATTTCTAAAAAATAATAAGAGTTGGACTCTTCATGGGGAAGAATATATTCATCATCAAAATACAGATGCAGTTCAGATGGAAGTTGATGCAAGGATGAATGATCAAATGCCTGAAATGATTACTAATGGTATGTGGGTTGGCTCCTGAAGGCATTGACATCCATAATGTTGAGACCGGTGAGATAAATCTGCGGTCAAGTGAAAATTGTGATTCAAGGAGGTTTTATGAAGTACTTGATGATGAAAAAATGGAATTATATCTTGGATGTACTGCTTATAATAAATTTTCATTTATCATAGAGTTGTTGCATTTGAAGACTTCGAATCAGTGGTCAAACACATCATTCGACATGTTGTTGGTGTTATTGAAAAAGGTTCTTCCTTTAGACGCTAAGATTCCTGACTCGTATTACCATGATCGTAAGTTGACAGAGAACTTAGGTTTTACATATGAGACCATAAATGCATGTTTAAACAACTGTATATTGTTTAGAAAAGAAACTATCCATTTGGATATTTTTACGATTTGTGGCGCTTCCAGGTGGAAAGAGAATAGGGGAAATCAGACTCATCAAAGTCAGACTATGAAATAGGGAAAATGTATTGTTGTAAAGCAAATGTGTTACTTTCCCCTAAAGCCTTGGATGAAAATATTTTTTATGTCATCTAAAGTTTCTAATTTAATGAGATGACATCCAGAAAGAAATCAGAAAAGTGATATGTTAACCCACCCGACAGACTCTCGTGCATGGAATGATTTCGATAAGAGACACCCTAACTTTTCTAAATATGTTCATAATGTCTGATTGGGGTTAGAAATAGATGGTTTCAATCCATTCAATTCTATGATTGGTGAAACTCATAGCACAAGGCTCACGGTATTGGTTCCATATAATCTTCTTCTGTGGCTTTGTATGAAGCAACAATTTATATTACTTTCTACTCTTATTGATGGACTTAGAAGTCTGGGGGATAAGATTGATGTTTACCTTCATCCATTGATTGATGAGTTGAATGAATTTTGGGGTGATGATGTGATGACTTATGATTGTGAAACAAATGAAATGTTCAAACTGCAAGTTGCTTTATTGTGGACAATCAATGACTTCCCAGCTTATGCAAATTTATCAGGCTGGAGTACAAAAGGGGAATTTTCTTGCCCTTCTTGCAATAAAATTAAAAAATATGTATGGATTAAACATTCAAAAAAATGGGCATACATGAGTCATATACGTTTTCTCCCCCCTCAGCACAGGTTAAGAAAGGACAGAGCAACATTTGATGGTTCTAGAGAGTTTATCCCAGCACCAAAGATCATGATAGAAGTCAAAATGTTATCACAGATTGAGGAAGAAAACATCCGCACAGTATATGAATTTCAGGATTTGGTGGCTCATCCGTCACCTCATATTCGTGGTGTGGGTAGAAAATGCAGTCAAAATTGAAAAAAGAAAATTATTTTTTACAATCTCCCCTATTGTAAAACTAACATTCTAAGGCATAATTTGGATTTCATGCACATTGAAATTTTTTTGTGTGATATTATATTGTGGACCATTTTAGGTGTCAGTGCTAAATCAAAGGACCATATTAAGGCACGTTGTGATTTAGAATAAATGGGTTTAAGGAAGTAGTTTCATTTATAGTTAGCTGAGGGAAACATGGCATATATGCCTGTTGCACAGTATACAATGACTACAGAGGAGAAAGAGACCTTTCTTTCTATTTTGAAGATTCTCAAGGTTCCTGATGGTTAACCTTCTAGTATTTCAAAGTGTGTGAATCTTATGAGCATAACATTGCAAGGGATGAAAATTAATGACAATCACATACTACATCAGCAGTTGATTCCAATCGCAATATGTGATTGTTTATCCCCCAATGTTGTTCAACCATTGATTGATATGAGTAATTTTATTAGAAATCTTTGTTTAAGAAATCAACGAATGAGTGATTTAAAAATTTTGCAGTACCGAATTGTACTTAAGAGTTTTCACTTTAAAAAACAGTTTCCCCCCTAATTTTTCGATGTTATGGTTCACTTGACTGTGCACCTAACTGGTGAAGTAATGGATTTTTGTCCAGTCCAATTCAGGTGGATGTATCCTATTAAGCGGTATCTGAATACATTGAAATGATTTGTATGTAACATAGCTCATCTGGAGGCATCAATAGCCAATGGTTATTTGATGGATGAGTTTACTACTTTTTGTGCAGAATATCTTATGGTTGTTGAAAAAAAATTAGATAATCCATCTCAGTGACATGATGGTCTAGTTGGAGAAGGAACCATATTTGATTTGTACAACATTGAGTGGATACAAGTGCATCGATATATCTTGTTCAATACTCCATCAGTTTCACCATTAATGCAGTAAGTGTCTTATCACTTTTATTGTTTAACTTTTACAAGTTTTGTTTGCATAAGTAGATTATTTAAACATTGTGTTATCATTTGCAGGGAACACATTAATGATCTAAAAGAAGAGATGTCTCGTGCGACTGAGTATCAAATTCAACAATCTCATTATGTGTCATTTCATGACTGGTTCAAGGATTTTGTACGTATAAATTTATTTTCATTATGAGTGAAGTATTATACTAATTTATTTCTATAAAAATAATTATTTAATTCTTTGAATTATGTAGGTTCATAACCTGAGGGATTTAGGTGACCCCGCTCTAACAGAAGAATTTATCCAACTAGATGAGGGTCCATCTATAACGGCTCGTCGTTATAAAGCTATAGATGCAAATGATTTTTTATTTCTCGTTAAAGATGTTGAAAACAAACTATCAACACAAAAAAGTGGTATCATTTTTCCATTCGTTGATTCTGGTTATTACTATGATTAATTGACAGACATCATTGAAGTTGTATACACACATGGGTTGAGGTACATATTGTTAAGGTGTAATTGGGTTGATCCAGTGCGTAGAAGTAAAGTCAATCAATATTAGTTTACATTGGTGAATTTTAACTATATAGTATACAGAAATGAATGAGTTGATAATGAACCTTTAATTTTGACATCACAAGCGGAACAAGTATTCTTCGTTACTTTGCCTTTGAATCCTACTTGGCAAGTTGTTGTGAAAATGTCCCGATGAGGAGTGTCTTTATTTGAACAAGATGAACCCAAGACTATTCCCTTTGTTTCCCATCAGCTTGATCAACATACCATAGTTCAAAGTGAAGAAGATATTTATTGGGTTAGAGTGGCTATTGAAGGAGAAACGGTCAATTTTCATGTTTAATGAAATGTATAATTCTTTTCCCACTCTTCAGTTAAAATCATTTTTTAATTGTTTAAAACAACCGAAAAATAATTTGGTACATAAGAATTTTTATTTATTATTAGTCAGAATTAACCTTATGTTCGATTCTTTTTTATGGCTTCCCTTGCGGGCATGTGTGAACCAATATTATAGTATCTGGTTCCGTCTCTAGAATTCATTGGATGAAATATATTTCTTTGGTTTTATAAATTGTTTTGTAGATCAAATTGAAAAGGTTGATTACTTTGAGTAAATGAATTTCTTAACTAAGGTGATTTCACCATAGTTTAGGGTAAAGGAAAAATATGGTATTTTCAAAGTATTGAAATTTTTTGTGACCTTGTGGATTCGATTTTAAGGTCCCCCTCTCCCTTTCCATCAACCAAATTGGTTGTCGGGTTGGGATATCCTGGGTTGGTTCATGGGAAAATTGTATTAGAGTGCCATATTTAATTTGATAAGTAATGGTTGATTGAAGAAAAGAATGCCAGAAGTTGAGAGGTAAGTGTGGGTAGAGTCTTTCTAGCACTCTCTCATAGGAATCCTTGAGTATTAGGGGAAGTCAGGTCATGAGTCTTGAATTTATCTCTCATTTATTATAGTGTATTTTGATCTAGATTGATGGTGTTTAAAATTTTATCTAGGTTATGCGAGATGTTTAGAGATTTTACATGTTTTGAGGTAAAAATGGGAGAAGAACTAGAGGCTCAAAATTGTCTTTCTAGGTCTAAAAAACTATATAGAACCTATTCTAATGGTTTTGAAATTCAATTAGTGATAGTTACATGGTTGGTGCGTGGTTCATCAAACTATGTTGTCAAACCGTGTTCAGTTACTAACCCCCTTTAATTTTTTTAATTGGACACTTTTTCTTATGGATTGCTTTTGTTTATGGGTATTTACTATTTTTGATGATTTAGGAGTATTTTTTAGGATATTTAATGTTATTTGGAAAAATTGAAGTGATGTGTTGCGGTGAAAACTTTTTTTTCAATGGTAAAAAGATTGAATTTTAAATAGTAAAGGTCAATTTTGAGTTTAATAAAAGAGTTTTTCAAATTTAATTGAGATGGATTTGGATGTTTTAAATTTTAAAAATGATCTCAGGAGTGAATTTATGGATTTAAAACTAGTTTTTAATCAGAGCTTTTGTGGTTTCAAAAAGGTTTAAGATGAACTTTCAAATTTTATCAAATGATGTGGTTTTTTTAGGAGTTTTTTACATTTTGTATGGGGTGAGTTGTCTTTTTATTGTTCCTAATTGGATAATGTATTTAATTTTTTTACTTAGAGTATGAATCCCAGAAATTCCTTGATGTATTGTAGGAAGTCTGTACCATGAAGTGTTCCTTAGTGTAGTGGTTCTCGAAGATCAAATATAGTTTTTCCAACTGTCAATTCCACCCAAAAATCCAAGTGGAGTGGTATGATCAATCTCTTCTTAGTATTCACTTATATTGTGTGGGGATAAAGGACCTCAATATTTTATAGAGTGGATGGATAATATTGAGGGTGTAACATCCTCCCCCGACCCATGGCCACTAAATAGTGCTTCAACCAAAGGAGTTAATACTTGATCTTAGGTGTGCCTCCCCATACTTCAGAGGATTCCAACTAGATATGTGGGTCTAGGGTAGTACCATGGGGAGACTATTCCCCCATATCATAGTTTATAATAAAAAATAAAAATAACCAAGCATAATCAATATCAATAACCATCAGAGCACACAGGATAAAATAAACATCCAGATCAATAATAACATGAATGTGGAAGCATACAACAATACAAAAATGATCTCCCACTCGGATTATCACATATAAAAATAAATGAATGAATGAAAATATAAGAGTATCTACTACTATCCCCAAGACTCACCTCATCCCATTCTCCAATCCTGTCTAATCTATCCCACTCAATCAAGCTACCATGGGCCTCTCACCAAACAAAACCTTTAAACAGTGAAGTGTGCTTGGGTACCTAAGTGTCATGGTTTCCTAAGTCGAGAGTGAGTACAACTTAGTAGGGAACCACTACTGTAGTCTCATACATAACTATTAATTGTAGTGTATGTTCATGTGACATGGTCAACTGAGTATATAAATAATAAACGGTGGAAATGTAAATAATTAACCATCGTTGATCCTCGAGTTCTACCATGAAACTCAAGATCAACCCATGCCTACTTCGGATAGTTATAGAGTGTCTCTGAGATTTTCACGAAACCATGCATGTAAAAAACTGATATTTTATAATATATTTATATTCAAATAAATTTAATTGTTTTGATAGCTTACATTACATGAAATCCTGAGTCTAAATGAACTGTGATATAGTATACCATTTCAACCTATCAGCTAAATTGGATGAGAGAATAGGAATAAACTCATTTTGAAAAAAAATTGTATAAATCCTTTATATAAAGAAAATATATTGATAAATAAGTACTGAATTTTTAGTAAAGTCGTTATATGCTTTAAAAATACATTTTTTACTCAAAAATGGTTTTTATTTCTTTTTGTAGGAAAATAATATAAATAATTTCTACCACTTTTAGAGAATTTATTTGAGATAATGAACTTAATTTTTTAAATCATCATGTAAAAATTATGTTAGAGTGAATTTTTTATAATTTTCTAAAAAGATTGATTTTTCAATGAATAGTGAAAATTACAAATATTTATTTAAAATTGTATTTTCGTTTAAAGAATTTATAAATCTACATTTTGTTTTAAAATGGTTTTAAAAGTAAAATTAGTTAATTTATATTATTATTAATCCAATTAAGGTCATTAGAATTAATTTTATGTTGGATTTTGGTATAAAAACTTGTTATACATAAGAAAACATTTTTATGGAGAACTACTTTTCATCACGTTTTGTAGGTTTATTTTTAAATTAAATTCTATCAATTTTATGAATTGAATTTGATAAAATGGATTATATATTTTAAATATTCATAATTAATATTTATTTAAAAGTACAAATTAATTTTTTCCATAATTAATATTAAAAACAATAAAAATATGTTACCATAGTTAAGGTGAAAATGGGTTTACCAGGGGGTTAAGCCAAAAGATAAGGGTAAGTTTTCTAATTAAAATTTTATAATTACTATTTTTTGGAAATTTTTCTACCTCATACTATCCCTCTATATAATATTTTTCCATTTTGAATCATTTTTATTGAGTATGAACGTATTATATTTTAATCTTTTTAGAAATTTCAAGTGTGTCCTCTCCCCCACTTACAAAAGGACACCCCTACTTTCTCTTATTTACACAAGTTTGATCCATATATCTTGACCAAAAAATACCCAATTATATTATAAAATTAACTTTACACTAATAAGAAGTTTTTTTCCTCTTAAAATACCATTCCAAGGGTCCTTAATAAATGATCTAAAAGAGGTCGACCAAAGGAGAGGTAATCATCACACCCAACATATTTCAAATTATTTATTCTTGTACCTCCTATAAATATTTGGTATTCATCATAAAATAATAAATTCCAAATCCAAAATATACTAAAATTTTATTATTATTATCTATCCCCCATTATTTATTGAAGAATCTTATATTCTTCCTCTGAATTGTGAAGTTGAGTTTTCAATAGAACTGATACCTAGAGCTACACCCATTTCAAAGACTACATATAGAATGGACCCAATTGTGTTACATGAATTGAAGAAGAAAATCTAGGAGAATATTAACAAAGGATTCATTTAGCCAGATGTGTCACCTTAGGGTGAAATCATTCTTTTTATTAGGAATAAAGATGGATCAATGTGAATATGTATTGATTATCGGGAACTTGACTAGAGCGCAATTAAGGACAAGTATCCTCTACCCCATATTGATGATTTTGTTGATCAATTACGAGGAGGTAAATATTTTTATAGGATTGATCTTCAATATGGATACTATAAATTGAGGGTAAAAAGTGAATACATGGCCAAGACAACCATCCATATGAGTTATGGATGCTATGAATTTATAGTAATGGCATTTAATATTACTAATTGCCCCATTATTTTCAGGGATATAATAAATAGAGCCTTTATAGATTAGCTTGATCAATTTTTGGTAGTCTTTATAAATGGTATTTTTATATATTCTTATAACATCCCATTACATACTTTTAGGTGTATTGACCCATTGATTTGAGTATCCTTTTTCCGGATCTCTTCACAGGTTGTTAAGGATGTTTTTTTTTGATTTTTTTAAGGTTTTTGGGCTTATGAATGATGGGAACATGGTTTGAAAACCCATGTAGCTAAATTGTTCAACATTTACAGAAGCCTAGGTAGGGGTGCATCATTTTTTCATAGTTAGACAAACAATGTATACAAATAGTGGAACACAAATAGAAGGGTTTTCACGGTTGGTGCACTATTAAACTTACCATATAGCCTAGTGTGTCACCTTATGGTGAAATCATTATTTTTATTAGGAATAAAGATGGATCAATGTGAATATGTATTGATTATCGGGAACATGACAAGAGCGCAATCAAGGACAAGTATCCTCTACCCCATATTGATGATTTTTTTGATCAATTACGAGGAGTTCAATATTTTTATAGGATTTATCTTCAATATGGATACTATCAATTGAGGGTAAAAAGTGAATACATGGCCAAGACAATCATCCATATGAGTTATGGATGCTATGAATTTATAGTAATGGCATTTAATATTACTAATTGCCACATTATTTTCATGGATATAATAAATAGAGTCTTTATAGATTAACTTGATCAATTTTTAGTAGTCTTTATAAATGGTATTTTTATATATTCTTATAACATCCCATTACATACTTTTAGGTGTATTGACCCATTGATTTCAGTATCATTTTTCCGGATCTCTTCACAGGTTGTTAAGGATGTTTTTTTTGAGTTTTTTTAAGGTTTTTTGGATTATGAATGGTTGTCACATGGTTTGAAAACCCATGCAGCTAAATTGTTCAACATTTCTAGAAGCCCAGGTAGGGGTGCATCATTTTTTCATAGTTAGACAAACAATGTATCCAAATAGTGGAACCCGGATAGAAGGGTTTTCATGGTTGGTGCACTATTAAACTTACCATATAGCCTAACCATGTAAATATTATAATGGCTATGATTGGGGAGCACATACAATTTTCACCTATCGACCATTCAAGGTTCTGATGCTCTACTAATGTGTATAGCAGCACTTGGGTCGAATCCTCAGCAATGATCCTTTTTAATAATTGATTGTTTTTAATTGATTGTATTTTGATTGAGGGGTTTGTTTGTAGATCTTAATTGAAATGATTGATTGAGTAAGATTTATTTAACAATTTGATAAATATTGGGGTGATTTCATCATTAGGTAGTTAAGATTGTGATATCCATGAGCCTTGATTTATATTTCATTAAACTAACACCCACTTCACAAGATGATGTTGATCGGAATTCCCAAGTGTTAAGGCTTTAATACAAGCCTTAAATTAACTAGGATTATAATCTCAATTAGTTCTTGATTATGTTAGTGTATTTATGGTTCCAATACTCCATGGAAACCACTCGTTAAACAAAATAAGTTATTAATCCATGTCATGTTATGTCCAATATACACAATGTTAAATTAAAGAATACTCATCGAACAAAAGCTCTCAATCGCTCAACATATCTAAATAATGACTCACCCAAATGGTAGGTTTAGTAATCAATTAACATGTTTATTAATATGGTAATATATTATTATGGTAATAAATTATAATAGAACAAAAATAATATGATAAGAAAGGAGTTGTGCGTCGAACACACACACACACATGAAGGGTGATGAGAATTAAAAACGAACTTTAGATTAAATGAGAAAGAGAAAGAAGAGATTTATTATTAACATGATTTAAGAAATTTAAAGAATATTAATATTTCAAAATAGAGGGTATATTATAATAAGAGTTAATGGTAATGGTACTTTCATTAAAACAGAATTACAAAATAAAGACTTACAAGATTACAACAAAGAAGAACAAAAAAATAAATGAAAACAAAGAGAGGAGGAAGGGTATGTCAAGTAAAAACTTGAGTTTGGAAGGTCCTACCAAGACTTTGGAAAATATTTGATCGTGTCAATGTATTCTCCTATCTTCTGAAATGCCAACTCTTTCAAGGTGAGGAGGGGGATGTATTTATAGCCCAATGTCGTGGGCTGTTTGCTTTCCAAAACTGCCCCTCCACTTGCATCGCCAATTTGATAAATTATACAGCCAAATATCAATATATTCTCTTCTTACAAGTTTTATATAATAATTTTTTCCTACCACTCTCAAAATTTGGAGGCATTTTTACTTATGGAGGCAAAGTTATGACTGTTTTATTAAACAATGTTAATCTGTCCATTTCAATCCAGACTTTTTCGTTGTCCTAAATGTGAATGAATTTTTTAATAAGAATATGCCTTCAAATCCAAATTATTTATTAAAAAAAGTCGGTCTTATATATCTCCTATTTCACACTAAAAAATATCAGCTTTCATTGATGACTAGATCATGAAAAAAAGTCAATTTTGGTGTGATGATTTTATTTTCCAGACCCAATGGTGGGCTGGAATTAAAATCTTCATTTGTGCCCCTTTTTTTTGGATTTGGGACCTGAAATTTTTATCCATGATTCTTTTGGAAAATAATGAACATATGGTGGAGGTTAATAAAATTTGGACTTTGGGATTTAGACCAGTAACTCAATCATCATGGCTGGTCCAGTTTCTTCACAGATTCTTTGGGTCTTCTTGTGTAGACCATATGACCCTTCAAATGGAATAATTGGCCACTGATTAATTATAATTAAATGTTTTAATTGGAGTAATGAACCATTAAAAACAATAATCATGCAATTTGGATAAGTAGAGTGAGATTTATTATTAAAAATTTAAATATACTTGAATCTGTATGACTTCAAATAGTGCCCTAAAATTATATTTAATATTTAAACATTAATATTTCACAAAAATTATGAAAATTTAATATAAAATTGGTAAATAGAGTATATAATAAGTAATTAAAATATTAACAACATCATATCCCCCACAATTATTCTTATTCATGTCCTCATGTGCAATAAATATAAAAACATAACAAAATTATTTTTACTCACCAACAAATATTAAAGTTTTGTTTTCCCCACTCATGGGAGGTTTAGACCATTTCATTCATCCATATTGAATTCCACCCCAATTTTCTATAGAAAAAATTTTCAAAAAACCAATATTTTTTTCATGCTCAAATTTAGAAATGGAAAATGTGGGCACTCGAAACTTACTCCTCTCAAGATGATAAAAATTTATTTCTAGAGGTTCACTCATTCACCAACCAAAAGTGAAAATCTTATAGTTTTTAAGAGATATAATATTTTACTCCCTATCCTAAAATGAAAAATAATCAAGAGGTATTTTAAGTGGTTTTTATGTGGCTTTGGGATGGTAGAAATTTAATGACCAAGAGAGAGAAGAAGAGGGGTAAAACGCCAACATGGGTAAAACAATGCACAATTTTTTTAAAATGAAACATGGAAGGAAATGAAAAAAAAATATTAAAAAGGGAATGATTTTGTGAAGAAATACACAATAGAGGAATAAAATTTGAAGGGGATGAGAAGATGAAATACTTACAAAACACAAAACTTCTCCCAATGACATAAGTGTTCTTTTTTTCTTTTTTTTATTCTTTTTTTTGAATTTTTTGAAAGTTGAACTTGAAAAAGATCTCAAACTCATATCACAACCCACAATTGATCTCCTCACGACACTAATTGTAATAGTTATGACAATATCAAAGGTTGAGTAAGAGTGATTTTTGACCTGCCCAAGACACAACCCATTTTTCTTTTTTTTTTCTTTTTTTTCTTTTTTTTTTGATTTTTTTGAACACTTATCAATAAAATTTACAAAATTACATAAATGAAATTAAATTACATCCCCCAAAACTTAGTAAATGACAACCTATCCCCCCCACTAAAATGGATTCTTGGCCTCAAGCATATGATAACTCCTATAAAATCAATAAAAGGGTACCCAAAATGAAATCCATTCACCCCACACTTAAATTTCAAGAAAATATGAAATGTAAATCCATGTGTATGTTGTGTGGGACAAGGTATTGGGATTGTAATGTGGCTAACAAGAAAATGTTATCATAGGCTCTAACGGGTTTTCAAAAGTAGGATTAATTTAAGGTTAAAGGAAGGCTATTTGGCTATTGTGATGCTCATGAGGTTCAGAAAATGCCTCTATCATATTAATGCACACCAAAGTTGGAAATTAAGCTCAAAGGTCCACAAACTCAGGACTCACAATTGGGAGTGAAAAACACACATTTTTAAAATATGGCCATAAGTTACATTGGCATGAAAGCTAATTTTGTTCCACACAGTTGGGGAAAATCATTTTCCAAATAAAAAATTAATCATTCAAAATTTTTTGGTTTTGAAACAAGCTTCTTTATCCAAATTAATGATGAAAAAAAAATTGAGATGAAAACATGTATTTTAACTCCCCAAAATGGTTGGACAAATTTTCAAAACTGGATGGTGAGTAAGTATGATTCTTTTCTTGTGTTTTCTTCATTTTTTTTTATTTTTTTAGTGTTTTTAACATACAAAACCACAAAAAAGATAAATATATAAAGAAAGAAAAAAATGTTTGATGATGAAAGTGGTAAAAAATGAAAGAGATGGGAAGAAGAAGAAAGAGAGACAATTAAAGGGAAAGAGGTTCCCCCTAGTTTGGATTTGGTGGGTCGTTGTCTCCATCCAGTGGTGGGTCAGTGGAACTTGATGTTCCTCATGTGGGATTTTACCTAAAAAAGAAAAATCATTATTCATCTAATTAAAAAATAAAAAACATTAAAATTTCATAAAAGTAAAATAAAACATGGGTTGCCTCCCAAGAAGCGTTTCATTTATTTTTTCTATAGTTGGAAAATTGTAGTGGACTACCCATAGTCTGATGGTGGCCACCATATTTTCTCAACTCCATTATGCTTCTAGAAAAAATTCTCCTTTGGGAGGCCAGATGATTCATTAGATAATTTCATCCCCTCCTTGTTTTTTTTCATGCAATTCAATGGGGGTGGAATGAAAATATTACTATCCTCCATTTGGTATTCAATGCGAGGAATTATTTTATCCACAAAGTGATATTTTTCTATGCTTGGAAATTTAGGAAGATGTTTAAATTTTGATGGTTCATTTATGTAAGGTTCAGACAACACCAAACCAGAGTATGAGATCCCAAGTGTTTTTAACTCATTTATTTCATGACCTAATGAAGTGTAGTAATGAGGATCAATGGAGTCATAAGACAGAATACATTTTTCAATATCATTTATATCAATGTTGTTTTCCAAATAATGGTCAATTTCAAGCTCACCAGTGATCAATTTATTAATTATGGGATAAATCTCACAACCTTCACTCCCATCGGGACAAGATAAACACATTGGTTCAAGGTTCACCTCACATATAACAGAATTTTCGAATCATGTATAGGAAATATTGAATGTTCGATAATTTGATCTAAATCAAAAAATGAACATTCAAGTTCATTTTCTTTATTACCATCCATTTTAGAGCATTGGAGGTCTGAGATGAGGTGGGATTACAAAGAGTTTTCAAGATCCTTTAGATCAATCTAGTCTTTATTTCTAATGTCAACATCAACTTCTCCATTTATGAATTGGTTAATGAGGATGAAATATTCACAAACTCCACTATTAGTAGAAAATCAAGAACATGATGGATTGGGATTAAAAACACTCTCATAGAGACTTTTACTAGCATGGATAGAGAATACACATTGATTCTCTAATGGGTATTGCATGGATTGAAAAATATTGAACTTGACCAGTTGGTCTCCAAATTCCATGGATAAGATGACAGCATAAACATCAATTTTGGTTTTAGATGTCATGAGGAAAGGTCTTCCTAGAATCAAAGGGGATTGGAAATTAGTTGTCTCACCTTGCATGTCAAGGACATATAAATCAGTTGGGAAGATAATATCATTAACTCGGACAAGGACATCCTCGATTATACCCTCAGGAAAAGCATTGCTTCGATTGTTCAATTGAATGACAACACCTATTGGGTGCAAGGGACCAAGACCAAGGTTGGATAATATAGATTTATGCATGATATTAATTGAGGCTCCTAGATATATGAGTGCATTATCAAATTTGGAGCTTCCAATTTGGTATGGAACTGTAAATGTCCTAGGATCTTTGCACTTCATGGGTATGGAATGTTGTGTTGAAACATTCTCAATGGTCCTAAGTTGTCTCTTATGAGTGCCCAATTCCTTAAGAAACTTGTCATACTTAGAAATTTTTTTGATGGAATCTAAGAGAGGAATGTTTAATTCAAAATGTCTAAACTTGTTGATCATTTCGGGATTGGGTTCAAAGGAATTATTTGTCTTAGAAATGACTTAAGGAAAAGGAATTGGGTTCCTAAGTGTAATGGAAGGAGGTGAGGGAATGGATTCAGATTCCTTTTCATGTTTTTTTTCATTTTATAGGTCAATATTTAAAAGAGATTTGGAGGACTTATCTTGAGGCATGGACATTTTTTTCATGATCTATGTGAAATTGCACTTACATTACCCTTTGGGTTGGGTAATGGTTGAGTTGGGAGGTAGGAAGAATTTTATTATTGTTTCTGGATTAGATGGGATGAAAGTTGAGCAATTTGGGTTTCAATATTTTTGAGGCTGGAACGGGTGAAGGAGGAAATATCTTCCACTGCACTTTCCCATGGTTTCTTGGAAGAAGAGGCTTGTCCTGGATTGGGATTACCTTGATTTTGGTTCTTGGGAAAGCGGTTTTATTGGTTTGGGAATTGGGAAGGCTCACTAGTATAGTGGAATCTAGGAGGAGGAATAGGAGGATTGATCCGTTGAGGTTGAGGAACAAAAGGGTAAGGTTGTTGGAAGTTACCAACACCTTGACCATATTGGAATTTGTTTAGGTTTTGAGTAGGGAATTGAGGGGGATGAGAAATGGGATTACCATACCTCAAGCCTTGGTTGAATATAGAAGAGAAGGGCTCAGAGTGGGGTTGGTTGAAGTTTCTAATGAACTGACCTGACTATTTAGGGTTGGTGTTCCTCTGAGTATATGATGCATTGAGATCCATTGGTCCGGATGAATCAGAGGAATCCTCTTGAAGTTGTGGACATGTGTCGGTTGGATGAGATGCGGAGCTACAGATTCCACAGTTCTTGATAGGTCCAGGGAACAGAGATTGTGGAGAATATGAGGTTGGGGATTTCGAAACCACAGTTAGTTGTCACACAATACCTTTAAGTTCACTCACCCACTCTATAATCTTGTTTGGCTCTATGGATTCATTTTCTTGGACTTGTTTGATTTGTTAATGTACTCATGTATGGAATTTTTGTGTGTTTTCAGCCATGTTTCTTATGAGATCTCTTGCAGCTGTAGGAGTCTTATCAACAAGAGCACCGCTACTTGCGGCATCGATGAGAGTTCTCTCCATATCCAATAACCCCTCATAGAAGTATTGGATCAAGAGTTGGTCAGGGATTTGGTGCTGTGGAAAGGTTGCCACAAGATTTTTGAACCTCTTTCAAAACTCATGGAGTAATTCATTCGAGAATTGACAGATACCACTTATTTCCTTTTGGATAGAAGCAGTACGATAAGTAGGAAAGAATTTCTCTAAGAAAAGTCACTTCATATCAATCCATGATTTTATGGAACCAGGAGGGAGGTAGTAGAGACATGACTTTGCAGTGTCATCTAGGGATAAATGGAATGCTCAGAGTTTGATTTGTTCCTCAGAAACCCCTTGAGGCTTCATGGTAGATCACACCACTTGGAACTCTTTAAGTTGGAGATGTGGATCCTCATCGGCTAGCCTGTGGAAATGATGGATAAGATGACTCAAACCTGATTTGAGTTCAAAGTTATCCACTATGTTTGGATATTGAATACCAAGGGGTTGGTAATTCATATTAGGGTAAGTGAGTTCTTTAAGTTTTTGTTCCCTAGGATTGGCCATTTCTAATTCAATGAGTTGGACGAGGAATGGTTCTTGAATTATTTTATTATTCCAAATGTTCCTCCTAAGTTGGAAAAGTGTTTGATAAATTTCAGGGTCAAACAAATCTGAGGGATTGTTTGGGAGGCTACGGGGCATTCAGATAGATTTTGTAAGAAAGAGGAAGATGATTTTTTCTTTGTGTGTTTTTTTCGTTTATGATTTTTATGAGAAGTCAGGTTTTTCTTTGTGTTCTTTTTTCATTTTTTTTAAATTTTATTTTTTTTATTTTTTTACAATAACCAGAAACTAAAGACTACATAATTACACCATCCCTGACAATGGAGTTATTTTAAATCTTGTTTTATTGTCTTCTATCGACCATTAAAGGTTCTGATGCTCCGCTAATATGTATAGCAGCACTTGGGTTGAATCCTCAATGATGATACTTTTTAATAGTCGATTGTTTTTAGTTGATTGTATTTTGATTGGGGATTTTGTTTTCAGAGCTTAATTAAAATGATTTATTGACAAAGATTTATTTAACAATTTAATAAATATTGGGGTGATTTCATCATTAGGCAGTTAATCTTGTGATATCCTTGAGCCTTGCTTTATATTGCATTAAATTAACACCCAATTCACAAGATGACGTTGATTGAAATTCCCAAGTGTTAAGGATTTAATCCAAGACTTAAATTAACTAGTATTCTAATATCAATAAGTTCTTGATTATGGTAGTGTATTTATGGTTTCAATAATCCATGGAAACCACTTGTTAAACAAAACAAGTCATTAATCCATGACATGTTAAGTCCAACATACACAATGTTAAATTAAAGAATACTCATCAAGAAAAAGCTCTGAATTTCTTAACATCTCTAAATAATGACTCACCCTAATGGTAGATTTACTCATCCATTAACATTTTTATTAATATAATAATATATTTTTATGGTGATGAATTATAAATAGAAAAAAAATAATGGGATAAGAAAAGAGTTGTGCGTCGAACACACACACACATGGAGGGTGATGAGAATTAAAAACGAACTTTAGATTGAATGAGAAAGTGAAATAAGATATTGATTATTAACATGAATTAAGAAATTTAAAGAACATTAATATTTAAAAACATAGGATAGATGATAATAAGAGTTAATGGGAAAGGTACTTGCATTAAAATAGAATCATAAAACAAATAATTACAAGATTACCACAAAGAAGAACACAAAAGTAAATGAAAAAAAAGATGGGAGGAATAATTGGCCACTGATTCCTATAATGAAATGTTTTAATTTGAGTAATGAACCCTACAAAAGAAGAATCATGCAATTTAGATAATTAGGGTGGTAGTTATTATTAAAACATTAAACATACTTGAATCTGGATGACTTCAAATAGTGCTCTAAAATTATATTTAATATTTAAACATTAATATTTCACACAAATTATGAAAATTTCATATAAAATCAATAAAGGGAGTATATAATAAGCAATTATAATATTAATAACATCAATTACCATGTGTAAAGTGAGGTCTTAGTCAAATTTTTGATTTCTAAAGTGAAATGATTTTATTTGAATGAAATGAGTTGAACTTTTTTATATTTTATAAATAATTTCAAATTCTTGAATTTTTGAAATGATGAAGAGACCTATTTGAATTATTTTACGTGTTTTTGAAATATATTTTCTTGGGTTATCTGTAATAAGTGATTTATTCCTAGGGAAAGAGGGTGTAAACCCATGTTTTGAAATGACCATGAGACTTTTTAAATTGTGAAACTTCCTTGAATTCCTTTGGGTTGTTTTGAAATAAATGGTTGTTTTAAATGATATTTTTTCATTATAGTGATGATTGTGAAAGGAATTGTGTATGTTTATGATTTTTAATTTTTTAATTGAAGATAATGTTTTGAATGGAATGGATGATGTTTGATGGACTGGTTGGAACTTTATGATGATCTTATCTTGTAATAGACCCTTATTGTAATTTATTTGATTATTGTAATTCACATTTATGGGTGTTGAAAAATGGATTATTTATTTTGTGGTATCTTGGGGGTGATAGTGAGATGTGATTTGAGGGCATGTTCCCACAATTGATATTGATAAGAATCCTCATTATAATCTTCATAACTTGATTATCTCACACCACTCTTTTGACTAGTCATAACAACATGGATAGTTAGATGGGATGACCTAGATATATGATTCATTAGTGGACCCACATCTCTTCTAGTGGATTTTTATAGAATAATGAAGGTTCAGGTAGTGTACATGTGTCCATGAAAGTGGGTTTGTGTGGAACTGGTTTTCTTGGGACTCGTGAGACTAGACAGAAACCCAATGATTAGTCCTGATGATTTTTTTATTAGCTATTCTATGGTAGACTCACTATCATACCTAGGTCTTACCCATGAAATTTTTATACTTGATTCTTGATGAATGATAGTGTTCATTATCACTACTTGAAACTCAAGCTACCTTTCTTGATTGGTTACTGCTCTTGATTGATCTATTTATTGAGATGTTTCACCTTGAATCTATTGTATTGAATCTTGTAAGGTTTATGATATCGGGTGCATGTTCTCACTTTTCTTGATTGATATGAATTAATCTTGTGAAATGGTTTTCAAATATTTTTAAGAAAAATTTTGGTTTTCAAATGATGAAATGGAATGTTTTCAACTCTAGTTTGATAAATGATTTTGAAAGTTTTAAAAATCTATTTTCAAATTAATATTTGCACTATATTTATTATAGAACTCTCTTATCTTATTTTAATTACCTTATGAAGTAACTATATAGAATATTTAGTGGAATCCAATTGGGATCTATAGCTCACATCCTACTTATACGATTTGGTGTTTGCATCTTTTATGATCTTATAGAAGGTTCTATGCTCACATCATCTTCCTTTGTTCATTCATGCTTGGGTGACCATGGGTGGGTGTCTTAGGACATGGTAGGTAGTCATGGACCACCAGGAGATAGGTTTTGGTATTTTTATTTTTCTTAAAGTTTTTTTATTGTCTTTTTTGTTGGATCGGGTTATACTAAGTATGCACAATAGGGGGTGAATTGTGTCTTTTACAATTTCTTCGAGAATCGTGATGATTGCCAAATCTGTGCTTTAACTTTACCAGAATAGTTATGAAGTGGAAAATAAACAGATTGAAGAATACATGGATGTATAGTGGTTCTGGGAACATAAGGCCCCCAGTCCACTCCACCAGTGCTCTACTCCATGAGCTTGGTAATTTTCACTATCTGGTCCTCTTATCAACAGACCATTCACAACTGAGTGCAGGGAGTTGACACCTTAACAAGATAAGGCTAAAACAGAGCCTTATGGTTCATACACAGAACTGAATACACATCTTAGAACAAGAATCCGGTTACTCAAAATGAAAAGATTATTTTTCTAAAAATAATTTCTAGTTGTTTGTCACAGTTGCAGCATCACACAACTAAAAGTAGATGGATCATCGTCTTCAAAAAATATATTCTTTAGGTAAGAGTAGTTCTGATTCAATCTAGTTGAAAATACATCTTGAAATAAAATCAGAAACTTTAACAACAATAGATTCATGATAGATCTTCTATGTAGAATAAGAATCTTTAATTCTTTTCCTTTTCTTAAAAAAAAGAGTCGGATAGATCTTGGTAGCAGTATATCTGTGTGACTCGTATAACTTTATAAAAATTGTAGTCATGAAAAACTAGAGAGCTTGTTCTTATTATCTTTTTTGCAATGATCTATCTCTCATTTTTAATTCAAAATAAAAAAAATATATAAATAATAAAGAAAAGAGTTTTCCTTTCAAATTTAGATCCACAAATATCTTCTTAAGAATCGTGATATTCAAATGTTTGAATAACAGAGCAGTCGTAACTTCCCTTAATAATCGGTATGAAATCCTTTTCTTAAATCAATCCTTTAAATAATAGATAAGAATCTTTAAATCAGTAAAATATGTGCTTTAATATCAAGCTTTGAAACTGGCTTAAAATTATCCTGATATTCCACAAAAGACCATTGTACGATAAAGTAATATTTTAAATCTCTGATGCTAAATGTAGGGTTGATGATCTATTCTTCAAACATAAGGTTGATCTAAAATGTAAGGTTGATCTCAAACATAAGGTTGATCATCCATAGTTTTCTCTTCAACTTTCAAACATATGGTATAATATCCATACTTTCCTCTTTAGAAAAACTTAAGATACATGATCCATACTTTTCAATGAAACATAAGGTTCATTATAAAAGTAATATTGATGATCCATACTTTTGTGAAGCAAATGTAAGGTTCCATACTTACGTAAGGTTCCTCTTCCATACTTTTCTGATTTAAAAACATAAGGTTCCTTCCAAACATAAGGTTCTTTTACCCACACTTTTTCGATAAAGTATGGTTTATTAACCATACTTTTCTGAACTCTCGTAAAGTAAATGTATAATTTTATCCTTACGCTATGCTCTTCGATGTAGGGTATGAACAATGTTTCCAAAACATGATAAAATAATTTCTGAACACTTTTTCAAATATTCCATGCAGATTAAACACTTTTAATATTATTCCAAAAGAGAAATATAAAGAATATTAATTTCTTGAAATATACTCAAAGTAAAATCATTAGAATAAAAAACAAGGGTATTTGTGAGCATCAAAATCATCATAAAAAAGATAGATTATTGTTGAAATAATACATGATCAACAATCTCCCCAAATCATAATAGTATATAGTATTGTTGAAAACAACACTTGCTAAAAAATATACCCCTTTTTTATGATCAGACAACCCATCAAATAACCCATGAAATTAATTTCATATAATTTAGATTTTTGAAAGGATAAAATAATATTTTATTTTAACAAAATTATTTCAACAAGAAATAAATAAAGTGTTATTCATAGTTCTCCCATATATATTGAAAATATTTTTAAAAAAAATTAAAAAAATTATTTTAGAAATTTATACCCCTTTTATAAAGTAAAATAAAAAAATTGAGTTTATCCAAATTTCTACCATTAAGGTAAAACATAAATACAATATAGAATGTTGCATTTGTATCCAGATTTCTCCCCCTAAGAAAAAGATTGATCCATTGTCTTAAAATAAAATCTTGTGTTTATCCAAATTTCTCTCCCTTTTTGTGACATCAAAAAGAATGTTAGAATAAGGAATATAACACATTTAATGTAGTACTGAACTTATGTAAATGTTATCATAAACTATTTATCAATAATTGAATCTGGATTCTGGAATTCTAACATAGAAAGAATAGTAAAACAAATTAAAAACACATAAAAATGAGATTCAAAAATAGTTTATTGAGAATTTAAGTACACAATGGATACATGAATCAAGTTTGGGCTAAAAGAGTTTGAAAAAGGGTATTTCAGAAAATCTGAACAACTTCCTTAAGCACTGATAACTACATTCTCAACCTCTTCATCAATCCATCTCCTAAATTAATTATCAGATCTCTTCCTTCCTAGGTCAAATTAATATCTTCAATTAGATTAAATCTGAAAAACTCATGAAATATTTATTCCTTTTCCATGAAATGATTTAGCTTTTCAGGGAATATGTCCAGTAATTGTCTAATACTTGGTTCACCTGAGGTAAGATGACCAATAAATAATTTATGATTGTCCAACAAGATAGTAAAAGGAGCACTATTACACTATAAATCCTGCAACCTATCATTCATATTGCTCATTACAGTTTTAATGGCATGGAATCTCTTGATCAGATCAGGTGAAGTACCTGATGTACTTTCTTGACTACCCATGATAGTTACAAATTGTTGTTTGATAAAATTTTTGAATTCTTCCAAATATGATTTCAGCACAACTTTAGATTTCAACTTTTGAACCTCTGCTAATAATTCTTTCTTAAAAACATCAACTTATTTCATTGAAACAAAGCTGTCATTCAGATTTTGAAATATCTGTTTCTCTTTGTATAACTCCCTTCTTAAAGTAGAATTCTTAGATTTATCTCTGTTAAACTTTCTAACAAGTTCCTCAATATGATTTGATATAGAATCATAGGCACCCTGTGCTTGATTCAGAACTGGATATACTAAAATTAATGGTAAAGATTGAGCATCAGATCTCTGATCTATAGCCTTATCCAATGGTTTCTCAACCAATTTTTCTTCATAATCATGAAGTGACTCATCCACAAAAAATTCATTTAAAACTTCTATATGAACTTCATATGGACCCTTTCCTCTGTTAACATTTTCATCAGGTTGTTGATCCTCATGAGCACCTACATTCTCTTCCTCTAAAACAGGTTCTTCTTGAAATGTTTATTTTTGAATAGCTTCAGTAGGTTGTGCATAAAGTTCTTGAACAGATTCAGTTCGAGCCACTTCAACTTCTCTAGGATCTGCCTCTGCCTGAGGTTCAACTTCCTCTTCAATTTGAGGTACCACCTCAATCTGAGAAACAGCTTCTCTTACAAATCTGTAGCTTAAAAGATCTCCAGTTATAACAGCATTTGTTTGAATAGGCTCCTCATCAGCTTGAGTCACTCTGTGCCTTTTCCTCTGAAGTCCCTCTTAACTTCCCTCATCAGTAGATGCATCAACTACTTCAAATCTAATTCTTCTTTATGTTTTTGAAACATCACTGGTCCTTGATTCTGCTATTCCTTCTTTGGTTTTCCCAGTTTTCTCTCCCTGAGAAGACTCCTAATCTTCATCAGCACCAAAAGGCATAATCTTTCTTTTCATAGTGCTCCAAAAAGATCTTCTTTTTCTTAAAGTTTCAGCATTGAACATGTTACTATGATGCCATCACACTTTGGCATCTACTAATCTCACCACATCAGACTTAAATAATAATTTTGAAATGAACCTCCCACAGGGATATAAGTTCATTCTCATCTCTGGTTGACAAAATTAGTTCAAATACCTTATCATATAATGAGGAAAATTCAACTTGATGTCACTCAGAAATAGAAACATCAAATACATATTAGGATATAAAATTTTCTCCATTTCAGACATCCTCAGGGAAATCCTTGTTTGAAAAAATTTTACAAAAAATTTCTGATCTGGCTCCAAATCCTTGACTAGCATTTTTCTGATATTCATATAACCAAATAAAAATGAATTAATGACCTATGAATTATGTTAATTATCTATAATATATTTCAAATCAAAGTGATAAACTCCCTCATGAGGGAATTTTAAGATTCTAGCTATTTCCACAGACGAAATAGAAAAATCTCGATCTTCAATTTTAGAGCATATGGAGTCCTTTGTATCTCCAAGGCTGAACTCAACAGATTTAAATAAATTATGAAACTCTACCTCATACATAAATTATGTGTTTTCATCAGTGAACATTTGTTCAAGATTCTTAAAAGATAAATCTTACTTTAACATTAGATTATTCTGGTACAACCATTCCAAATCAATTAATTTTCCCTATAAGATATTCCTTCCTACTGAATGTTGACGCTTGGCATTACTAGATTCTTCTTCCTTGATTCTCTTTGTCTTGTCCATTTCTGTCTCAAAGTTCTGAAGGCTCAAAGGTTTAGGGTTTTGAAGGTTTATTCAAAGATATACGAAGGCAGTAAGTGTTTAGGTGTTTCGAAAGGTTTTAAGAAAATAAATGGGTTTGGAATTTGAAATGGGTTCTGACAACCTTGATTCACGTGTCATTACGTACATAATAATAATTACATTATTTATAATAAAAAATGTATGTGAAAAGAAAAAAAATTATAGCAGTACAGAAATTTTTTTAAATTATTCTAAAAACAAATAATTGAATTATTTAAAATAATGAAGATTAAAAGAAAATAAGAATTAATATAATAAAATAAGTAAAATTAAAATTAAAATTTTATTTAAAATTAAATAAAACTATCCCCCACTTAATAAAATCAAACATTGCAGTGGGAAGTGGTTTAGTAAAAATATCAGCTAATTGAATTTCAATAATTACAAATTCTAAGAATATATCCTTTTTAAGAACATGAACTCTTAGAAAAATGATGTTTGATATCAACATACTTAGTACTAGAATAATTAATAGGATTTTTTGAAATATTTATTATGCTTGTATTATCACATAAAATAGGTTTATTATTAAAATTTAGTCCAAAGTTCATAAGTATATTTTTCATCCACAACACTTGTGCATAGAAACTGCCTACAGATGCATATTCTGCCTCGGCTGTTGACAAAGAAACTGAGTGTTGTTTCTTACTAGACCATGAAACTAAATATTTTATTAAAAAGTGAAAAGTTCCTAAGGTGATTTTTCTATATAATCTGCAGCTTCCAAAGTTAGCATCTGAATATGAAATTAAATTAAAATCGGAAGTTTTTAGATAGATAAGAGATTGAAAATAATTCCTTTTAAATATTTAAAAATTATTCTGACAAATCTTAAGTGAGATTCTTTATAATTTTATTGAAATCTTTCACAAAGACATACTAAGTACATTATATATGTCCTGCTGGTAGTAATATATAATAAAATACCAATCATACCTCTATATAACTTGTTGTCAACTGATTTTCTAGTTTCATCCAAATCAAGTTTTATAATAGTACACATAGGAGTTGTATATTTCTTGTTGTTCTCAAGTCCAAATTTCTTCAATAAATTAGTAATTTATTTTCTTTGATTCAAAACATTTCCAAAATATTTTTAATTAATTTGAAGTTCTAAAAAGATATTTAATTCTCCCATCATGCTCATTTAAATTTTTTTTTGCATTAAATTTGAAAAGTCGTGAATTTTTTTTTGCTTTTTGATCCAAAAATTACATCATCAACATAAATTTGAACCAATAAAATATTAGAGTTTACATTTTTCTTAAATAATGTTGGATCTGCCATTCCAACATTAAAATCATTTTTCAAAAGAAAATAAATTAATCTTACCTTGCTCTAGCTGCTTGTTTAAGGCTATAAACTGCTTTAGTAAGTTTAAAAATAGAATTTGATTTTTGAGAATTTTTAAAACCATGAGGTTTCTCAACATAAACTTCCCCCATTAAATAACCATTTAAAAAGGCAGACTTAACATGCATCTAAAATAATTTAAATATCATATGAGATGCATAGGATAAAAGGATTCTAATGGCTTCTAGTCTTCTTATAGGGGAAAAGGTCTCATCATAATCTATACCTTCTTCTTGATTTTATCCTTTAACTACTAGTCTTTCTTTATTTATAGTTTCTATACCTTGACCATATTGTTTATTTATAAAGTCCCATTTAGTTCCTATAACTGGATAATTCTATGGTCTTTCAACTAAATTCAAAACTTCATTTCTCTTGAATTGTTTTAGTTCTTCTTGCATTGATATCATCCAACTTTCATCAACTAAGGATTCTTCTATTGACTTAGGTTCTAATTGGGATAGAAAGGAAAATAACTCAGCAATATTTCCTATATTTCTTCTAGTTTTTATTCCGGTGTCTAGGTCTCCTATAATAGTTTTCTAAATGGTGATTCTTTAGGGTTCTAGACAATCTAGGTAATACACTATTAGGTTCATCAGTGTCATGTTCTTCTGAACTAGACTGAATTTTATTTATATCTTTTTCAAAATAAACTTTCAAGTTCTCAAGTCTCATGTTATCATTAGATTCAAATTCATAAATTTGATCTTTACTTTTCTCAAAGGGATCAGATTCATCAAATTTCACCTGAATTGATTCTTCAACAATCCTTTACTTTTTATTAAAAATTCTATAAGCTTTGGAAGTTGCAGAATATCCTAAGAAAATGCCTTCATCAGATTTTGGATCTAATTTACCAAGATTGTCCTTGGTGTTCAAGATATAAACCTTGCATCCAAAAACTTTAAAGTATTTTACTTTAGGTTTTCTGTTATTCCAAAGTTCATAGGGTGTCTTTTTGAAAATTGGTCTGATTAAAACTCTATTCATTATATAGCAGGCTGTACTTACATATTCTTCCCAAAAATAGGTAGGAATACTGTATTCATTTAGCATAGTCCTAGCCATTTCCTAAATAGTTCTATTTCTTCTTTCAACAATATCATTCCGTTGAGGAGTTCTTGGTGTAGAGAAGGTGTGTTTAATACCCATATTTGAGCAAAAGAAATTGAATTCCTAATTCTAAAATTCTCCACAATGATCACTTCTTAATGAGATTATTTTAAAACCTTTTTCATTTTGAATAGCTTTGCAAAAACATTCAAATATAGTAAAATCTTCATTTTTATATTTTAGAAAATATACCCATGTAAATCTTGAATAGTCATCAACTAAAACATATATATATAATTTACCAGCCAAACTTGCTACTCTTGAATTTCCAAATAGATCTATATGGATAAGTTCTAAAGGTTTAGATGTAGCAATTTTCTTATTTTATTTGAAGGACGATTTATGTTGCTTTCCAAGTTGACATGCATCACAAAATCGGTCACTATCAAATTTAAGACTAGGTTAATCAGAAACTAGTTGCTTCTTAGATAACTTATGAAAAGAATATATATTGAAATGTCCAAGTCTTCTATTCCAGATACAAGATTCATTTATATTAGCAGTTAAACAATTTACTTTTTGTTTACACAGGGAATTTAAGTCTAGAGTATAAACATTATCAGTTCTGGGTGCTCTAAATTTAAGCAATTTATCTTTAAAAACAGAAAAAAAAGTTGTTAGAAAAATCAAAAAAATAACCATAGTCACATAGTTGAGAGATACTTATCATGTTATGTTTCAATCCTTGTACATAGAGTACTTTATTTATTGAGACAGCTTCTGGATATCCAACAGTTCCAATGCCAATTATTTTACCATTGGCATTGTCACCAAATGTGACTAATCCTCTATCATTTTGAGTTAATGTTTTAAAGTTTTATGAGTTCCCACTCACATACCTGAAGTATCCACTCTCCATATACCATATTTTAGTTCGGTTTCTGTGACCTGCTTCCTGCAAAGGTATTCAAACAATTTTTTTTGGTATCCATATTTTATTGGGTCCAGCTGTGTTTGCTAGCAAATATTTGAGAATTGAGACTTTATTTGTATTTCTATAATCAAAAGAATCATATAAACTCCTTGAAAAAAAGTAATTCTTAATCCCACTTATTTGAGGTTGCCTTAAATAGTAGTTTTTAGATATGTGACCTTTTGTTCCATTGTAGTTGAAAATTATACCTTTTGTACTTGGAACAAAATAGTTCTTATGTTGTTTGAGTTTCTCACCTTTACTACCTATTCCATATATTTCATTTTTAATCACATTCTTTCCAAGAATTTCATTTATATAATTTTCTCCTTTTTTAAAAATAAGAGCTACATTTTTATGTCACTACTTCTGATTATAGTGTTTTTATTTTATTTTCATTATCTGTACAGTTTGTGTTTGATGAGTCATATTTTTAAATTAACTCTTGATGTTGTTTTAGAAGAGTGTCTCTTTCTCCTAAAATATCGGTGTGAATATTTTTTAGCGACTTATGTTTCTTAAATAAGGAATCATATTTCTATTACAGCATATTTCAGTAGGCTGCAAGTTTATCATTTGAGCAACTAGAACTAGAATCAGAATCAGATGAGTAATAAGATTGTACCTCATTAGCTTCCACCATAAAGTACATATTTTTCTTTAGATTCAATTCTTCCTTTTCTGAGTCAGAATTTGATGAGCTGCTGGATTCTTCAGAAACACTCCAAGTAGCTTTCATTTCTCTTTTTTCTTTCTTCTCATAATCATTATTTTTGAAAAAATTTCTTTTTCTTTTCTCCTTTTAATTGAGGACAGTCAAGTCTTATGTGACCCATATTTTTGCATTCAAAGCATCTGACTTCCTTCAGTTATTTTTCATCTTTATTGAAGGATTTTATAAATCCCTTCTTCTTTCTGTAGAATTTACTAAATTTACTGGCTAATTGAGCCAATTCCACATCTGAATCAGATTAATCAGAACATTATGGCTTTCTCTTGATATCTTGCTTCATATTTCTGCTCTTATTTTGGGATGTTACTTTCAAAGTATTATTTTCTCTCTTGATCAAGAATTTTTGCTCATTTTCTTCATCTTGCATCTCAAATTCTTAAATCATTATGGTTCTAATTAATTCTCTCATAGTTAGATCATTGATTGGTGATGATTGCCTAATGGCTGCTGATATCCCATTCCATTGGGTTAACTCTCAGTAGTTTTAAGGCTTGATCTGCTTGTTTTATAGGATCTCCCAAGGAAGTGATGTTATTGAATATTTATATAATCCTTCCATTCATCTGAGTGATGCTTTAATCATTAATCATTCTAAATGTATCAAATTTTAGTTTTTCTCTAGCATACCTCATTTGTCTGATATTGTCAGTTCCTTCATAGGCAACTGCAATTGTCTGCCACATATCATATGTAGTAGGGCATTGAGATACTCTATTAAATTCATCTAGTCCTAAACCACATATGATATCATTCATGGCTTTTGAATTTATGTCATACTCTGCTTCAGTATCTGCACTCCATGTTTTAGGTTTCTCAAGAATTTTATAAGAAGTAATAATTTTTTAGTAGACTATGTATCCAACATTTTTCAGATAGATGATCATCCTTGACTTCCAACATCCATAGTTTTCACCATTGAAATATAGAGCTTGAACCATTGACATTACCTCTCATATATCATCCATTGAGATCTCTAATTACAATCCTTTCAAACATTCAGCTTGTTATAGATTTAACAAAAGAACCACCTCTAGTATCAATTGTTGGATCAGGTTATACTAAATATGCACAAGAGGGGGGTGAATTGTGTCTTTTAAAATTTCCTGGAGAATCGTGATGATTTCCAAATCTATCCATTAACTTTATCATAATGGTTATGCAGTGGAAAATAAACAGATTTAAGAATGAACGAATGTATAGTGGTTCAGGGAACAGAAGGTCCTTAGTCCACTCCACCAACACTATACTCCACGAGTTTGGTGATTTTCACTATCTGGTCCTCTTATCAATAGACCATCCATGACTGAGTGAAGGCAGTTGACACCTTTACAAGATAAGGCTAAAAGAGAGCCTTCTGGTTCATACAAAAAAACTGAATACATAGCTTAGAATGAGAAGTTGGTTACTCAAAATTAAAAGAGTATTTCTCTAAAAATACTTTCCAGTTGTTCTTCACAGTTGGAGCAGCACGCAACTGATTATAGATGGATCGTCATCTTCAGAAAAGATGTTCTTTAGGTAAGAACAGTTCTGAGTCGATCGAGTTTCAAATAGATCTTGAAATAAAATCAGCAACATTAACAATAATAGATTCACGATAGATCTTCAATTTAGAATAAAAATCTTTAATACTTTTCCTTTTCTTCAAAAAAATAGAGTCTGATAGATCCTAGTAGTATCAGATCTGTGTAACTCATATAACTCTGTAAAAATTTTATTCATGAAAAACTTGAGAGCTTGTTCTTCTTATCTTTTTTACAATGATCTGTCTCTCATTTTGTAATTCAAAATAACAAAAATATATAAAGAATAAAGACAATAGTTTTTCTTTCAGATTTAGATCCACAAATTTTGCCTTAAGAATTGTGATATTCAAATGTTTGAATAAAAGAGAAGTCATAACTTCCCTTAATAATCGGCATGAAATTATCCTCTTAAATCAATCATTTGAATCACAAATAAACATCTTTAAATCAGTCAAATATGTGATTTAATATTGGTCTTTGACATTATGGTTGAGTTTTGTGATGTTTTTATGTGGTTTAAATCTGTTGGAATGGAGATTAAATTTCTGGTGATATTATATTTGATTTTGTGAATATCTTATGAGTTTTGGTTTTGAACAGAAAGATGACCAGAGTTTTATTGTTCCTTCACAGTCTAGTAAACTATGATAAGTCAGTGTGACTAATCTAAAAGTCAATCTAGAAGTTGTTTTGATATTTGTGTTTGGTTTACCTACCCATTTAATCAATCCTTTCATAGTTCTATTCTAGATCTAAACTTGAATCTTTTTCCATTTTCTTCCAAGTAACTTCACTTGTGTGAGGAGGTCCTTGGATATTGTTTGTTTCATGTTGTTTTTTTGAACTTTAATTCATTTTTGATGATTTAAATGTTTTATGAAAATCAAATTATTGATTAGAACAAGTTTTTTTGATTTCTTTGAGAAAAATTTTCAATTACCAGAAAGTGAGTTTTATAAAATTCTTGGTTTCGAAAACTAATTTCTAAATACAATTTGTGTATGTGTTAAAGAATGTTTGAAGAAAATTTTTTGGTTTTTAATGGATTTAAATGGAAATGGTTTTAGAAATTGGGAAATAGGATTAATTATTTTGAAACTATAATATAATTTCCATGTGTTGGTAAATGATTTTTGAAACTGTGATGAATTTATATCAAGATCTCTCATTTTTGAAGGAAAGTGACATCTTTTGTAAATTGGGAAATATTTTATTTTTTGAAACCAATGATACTTTGATAAAATTGGTTTGCAACATGTTTCAAAGGTTTATGATTTCTTATAATTTGTTTCTGGTTATGTTTTATGCATGAATTTGTGATATTGTGTTTAATGATTACCAAAAATGTACCCCGGGAATTTTTCCATGAAATATAGAATGTTCATTCATCAGTTTGTTTTTTTATAGTGGTCCTTCATCTTTCCAAAAGTGGAATATCTTGTTGAGGACTCTAACCAGACTCCATATCGAGTGGTGGAGCAAGATACCTCCCATAATTTGAACCCCATCCTTGAATTCTTGTATTTTCATCCACATTTTTATAGAGGTTAACAAAATTCACTTAAGGTGGTAGAGTGGATTGAATAAGTTTATGGGATTTTTATTCTCTCAAGACTTATAATGCTTTAAAGGTCAACTTTATCAACTATTTTTTTGAGGGAACTAGTTAGGAGTGTTGGGAAGTTTTGACTCCCTCCTATCTGCATGAAATAATGTCTTGGTAATTCTTCTAATCAATCTTTATTTGGTGGAAATATCCTATGAATGTTAAGAATGTGAAAGTTTCTGAGTTCTTGGGTTTCGATCAAGATGAGAGATTAGTTGCGAAGTATGCCAAGAAATTCTCAATTTTGATATGTTTCTTACTTGATATTTTTTTAATGAATTAAATAAGTTAATTTGTTTTAGAAAAGGTCTTCACCCATACCTTTTAACTAACATGCTTATGGATTTGTTGATTTCTTATTCTGGGATGCTCACTAGGTCATTTTCATCTGAAGAAAAGCTAAAAATGACATAAAGGGAAGAATGCATCATTAATGGTTGAGAAAGGAAAATCTTCTTGTAGAAAGAAGAGGCCTCCCATGTGTTTATATTATCGATAACATGGTCATTTTAAGAGGATATGTTTGAAATATCTAGAGGATTATAGTCAGTGTGGCCATTTGGGTCACCTTAATTGGTTCTGTAAGTTGGGAAACTAGAAAGGGAAGTTTTGATCGGGATCATTAGATCCTCACTATAGGGTCAGAGATGCTTCAAGATAATAGATATACATCCATATTCCTTGGAGTGAAGCTTTTCACATAGTGTAGGATATTCCATTTTTTTGTTTCCTAATTTGTTTTATGTTAATCAAGCTTATTGTTTCTGACATTGGAGTGGAAAATGATTGAGTTATTCCTTCTTTTGGATTGTCAGTATTTGGGAACCTTTTCTTTTGTAATCTTTGTCAATGATATCTTTTGGACCTTGGTTTTGGTCATTTTTTGATTGATGATGTGATAATGGTTTCCTTTTATTTATATCTCTATGTTTGTGCCTTATGCATGTGCACACTTGAATGGTTAGCCTTATTTTTGAATGACTTTAGATCCTTGATGGTCGTTGTGCTTCTGGTGATGGAGTAGAATCTTGTGCTGAAAACCTTGACATATTTGGGTTTTTTTTTGTTCTTCTATATACCTTATGTTTCCTTCCATGGATTTATTCCTATGGTTGATGTTGGATACTATTTGGTTTGATTATTGTTCCTTGGTATCCACTTATTTTTTCCTTGATGGTTAGAACTGAATTTTGATATGTTAGGTGATCTTCCTTATGAGAGTGAAGTGCCCTATTGTGCACTAACCAGGATGTTTGATGTACTTCATTTGGACTTAGATATACCTTGGGGTTGTACTCAGGTGACTAAAATGATGTGGATTCTTGATTGACCAGGTACCCAGAGGTATTGACATTTGATCTGATAACCTCATCATGGGGTGAGGCTCGACATTGAAAATCCTAGGTTACCATCAATTAATTACCTATGGTAGAAATAATTTTTAGTTCTTTTTAATTTATTATTTATTTTTTATCTTAGACATTTCTTAGTGGTGAGTAGTTGAAGCCTATTCTATGGGTATAAGGGACATACTTTTATTGTATTACACCATTTTATTTAATCTTTAATCGATGTGGAGACCTATGTTGGGTCTCTAGTCTTTCTATGGTTTGGATACATGTGTTGATCTTGGTGTTTTCATCTTAGAGTTGTGTGTGTGTTGTTATCTTTGGGAGAGTCTCTCTTCTAGACTATAGACTGTCCATATCACAAGATGAATAAGGGAGTTCTTCTTATGCCATCTTGTTCTATATTTCATGATGGAATATTTTTGGGGATATAAAGTCCTATGGGGGGGAGGATATGAAATCTCGTTACCTACTTTTAGGTGTTTTGACCCATTTATTTGAGTATCCTTCAATTGTATCTCTTTACAAGTTTCTTCCAATGTATTTTTGGAGTCTTTTTAAGGTTTCAAGTCCATTGTATGGTTGGATAATTGTTTGATAAACCATGCATCCAAACCATACAATATTTCCAGTAGCCTAGGTAGGGGTGAATGGTTTGTTCATGGTTATAAAAATAATGCATCCATACCATGCAACCTAAATATAAGTGGTCATACGGTTGGTGAATAGATAAACTGACCATGCATCCTAACCATGGCTCTCTTCCAGTGGGTCTATTTGATGTGCACAGTTAGGCACACAGTTAGTAATAGTAATGTGACCTAACCTAGGAAACCATGCAATGATATTTAAATGACCTGGAAATTGTAATCAAAACCCCAAAACCCCCTAATTAAACTCAAACTTATCCCACTCGAACATAATTCAATCCTTTGGCATTTGGGAGCCCTCTAGAGTAATTTTGGCTCTCCTAACCTCAACCCTTAGTAGATCGAACTTCCAATCGAGTGGTGATCCTTTTCTGGTGAGTTATTTTCTTCTTAAAAATTGATCTCTCCTATTATCTTGATTCCTTATTCCTAGAGGTTATTATGGACTTTTATTTTATTATGTCGTGGATGGTTTATGTGGAATTTTGGGTATAGGATCTCTTCTCTTATATCAAGATCCCTCTTCCTAGATCTGGTGATCACCATCGGGGGTGAAACGTCTCAGATTCATTATATTGGGATTCCCAATATTCCAAGTAGGTGTTTCTATGATTTCCATTCATTTTGTAATTCATTGTTGATTTATAGTTTATGGATACATGTCTCCTTCTAACATGTGTTCTATAATTATTGATCTTGAATTTCCTTATAAAATCATCTTTGATCCTCTTTTAACTAAATTGAACATGGAATGGATTCATTCTCATGGTTTTATAATTTGATAAATTCTATGTTGATTTTAATTCCGTTTCAAATATTATTTTAAGGTAACCTTATGGAAAGTGAGGGATTTGGCCCAGTTTTTTTTGAAATGGGTGTTCTTTGATTATTTGAAATGAGTGATTAATTCACACATAAAGAGGGTGTAAACCCATGTTTTTAAATGACCACAAGATTTTTTAAATTGTGAAACTTACTTGAATTACGTTGGAATATTTTGAAAGAAATTATCGTTTTAAAGGCCCGTTTAGCATTATACTGATGATTATGAAAGGAATTATGTATGTTTACACATTTTAAAGGTTTAATTGAAGAATTTTTTTAATTAGAATGGATGGTGTTGTACGGATTGGTTGTTAATTTATGATGAACCTATCTTGTAATAGTCCCTTATTGTAACTTATTGTATTCTTATAATTCCCATTGATGGGTTTTGAAAAAGGTATTATTTACTTTGAGGGAGCTTGGGGTGATATTGAGATGTGATTTGAGGGCATGTGCCCATGATTCATATTAATAAGGATCCCCATTTTGATCCTCATAACTTTATTATATCACTAGCCTATTTTGACTCGTCATGGGAACTTAGATAGATAAATGGGATAATCTAGATATATGCTTCATTAGTTGACTCACACCCCATATAGTGGGTTTTTAGAGAACATGAAAGTTCCAGGATACAGATATGTGTCCAGGAAAGCAGGTGTTTATAGAACTACTTTTCTTGAGACTCATGAGATTAAATGTAATCTCGATGATTAGTCATGATGATTTTTTATTAGCTATTATACGATGGACTAACTATCATACCTAGGTTTTACCCATGACATTTGTATACTTGATACTCAATACATGAAAATATTCATTGTCACTACTTGGCACTGGAGTTTCCTTTCTTGATTGATTACTGCTCTTGATTGATCTATTTATTGAGATGTTTTACCTTGAATCTATTGTAATGAATCTTGTATAGATTAGGATATCAGGTGCATGTTATTAATTTTCTTGATTGATATGTAATAATCATGTGAAATGGTTTTCAAATCATTTCAGGAAAAATTTCTAGTTTTCAAATGATGAAATGGAATGCTTTCAAACTCTGGTTTGATAAATGAATTTGAAATGTTTAAAAATATATTTTCAAATTAATATTTTTACTCACTCTATTATACACCTCTCTTAGAATATTTAACTTACCATATGAAGTAACTATATATAATATTTGGTGGAATCCTACTGGACTCTATATCTCACATCATTCTTGTACCGTTTGGTGTTTATAGCTTTTATGATCTTATATATGGTTCTCATGCTCACATTGTCTTAATTTTCACATTAGTGCTCGGGTGATCATGGGTGGGTGTCTTGGGGCATGGTGGGTGGTTGTGTACTACCAAGAGATGATTTTTGGAAGTTTTATTTTGCTTTTAGATTTTGTATCATCTCCTTGAACCCTAATATGTATGTATTGATATTATTATATTGATGTATGTATTTGATGATGTTTCAATAGGGTACCTTTTTATTATAATATTTTGTGGAAGATATCATTCCCAATATTTATTTATTGATGCCCAGGTGCATGTCATCAACCCATGGAGATCATGAATGCCCTTCAATTTAGTGGAAAATTAGCTCAGATACCATTCATTATAATTCCAAAAGGAAGGAAGAGCATGAAGATCACTTGGGAATATCACTAAAGTCCCTAAAAAAGAATAATTTGTATAAAAAATTAACTAAATTTGAATTTTGGATATATAAATTCTCATTTTTGGGTCATATAATCTCAAGTGAGGGTATATAGATGGATCCATAAAATACAGACATTATTGAAAATATTTCTAAACTAACCACAGTGACTAAAATTCACAATTTTCTTAGTTTGGAAAGATATTATCAATTATTTTTGAATAATTTATCATGTCTATATAATCCACCCAACAAATTTACTTAGAAGGGATTATATTTCCTTTTTATAAATTAATGTGAGGAAAATTTTAATGAACTCAAGAGGAGGTTATTCAGTACACCTGTGCTTACACTATCCTGTAGTGGAGTAGGGTTTGTGATCTATAGTGAGGCATCAAAGAAGGGACTAGGATGTATCATCATATATAAAGTTATAGTGATATATTATTCCTCAAAACAACTAAAGGTTCATGAGAAAAATTATATGACTCGTGATTTGGAATTAGCTGTGGTAATTTTTTCATTAAAGATATAGAGTCGTTATCTTTATAAAGAAAAGTGTGACATAAATACTGATCATAAAATTTTAAATTATAAATTCACTCAAAAATATTTTAATATATTACATATAATATGGTTAGATTTGATTAAATATTATGAATTCTCAATACATTACCACCCTGAGAAAGCGAACAAGGTTGCATATGCTCTGAGTCGAAAGGATCACACAAGCTTATCAATGATGAAAATAAAAAAAAAGATCCATTATTTCTAGATTTATAAATTATGGATTTGGAAATATTGAAGGATAAAGATAAATATTATATTTATGAGATGAGTGTTTAACCATTTATACAAGTGATGATTAAATAATCACAAATGGGGGATGTAGAACTGTAAAAGAATGTGAGAAATATTCCTGAGTTCAACCTTGACAATGATGAAATTATAAGCTTCAAGAACTGAGTATTTTTACCATCAATACCAAAATTTAAGAGGCAGTTATTGGATTAAGATCATAGTTCATCATTATCTATTCATCCTAGAAGTATAATTATTTATAGAGATTTGAAAGATTATTTCTTGTGAGATAACATGAAAATAGATATTGCCTAGTATGTATTTCGATGCTTGGTATGTCATCAAGTTAAGGATGAGAGATATAAGTCTAAAGGATATTATAACCATTATACATAACAGTATGTAACTAGGAAAACATCACCATTTATTTTGTCATTGGACTCCCGAAAACATCTAAAGTCTATAATGTTATTTGGGTTTTAGTAGACTACCTTACAAAGTCATCACACTTCGTTTCTATCAGATAAGATTTCTATCTTGATCAACTTGCTGTAATATACATTAATTAAGTGGTTACGTTTCATGGAGTACCAAATTCTATTGTATCTGATCAAGATTCAAGGTTTACCTTGAATTTTTGGTGAATTATTCAGTAATCACTAGATTCAAAGCTGTGTTTTAGAACTAATTATCATCCACAGATAGATAGTCAGTCTTAGAGAACCATTGAAAACCTAAAGGATATTTTGAGGTCTTTATATGTATTTTAAAGGTGGTTGGTATCAACACCTTACTCTATTTGAGTTTTTCTACAACAACAATTTTCACTATAGTATTCAGATGGATCCTTATTAAGCCCTCTATGGAAAGAAGTATAGAACTCTGACATGCTGGGATGAAGCTAGAGAAAGAATTTCATCAGGACTAGAGATATTTGAGGAAATGGTAGATAAATTTAGAGTCATTCAGTATCACATCAAGGTAGTTCATAGTTGATAGAATATTTATACTAATAATCATTGGGAAAATATGGAATTTAAAGGTGGTGAGAAGACATTTCTATGAATATATATTTGGAGAATGGTTATGAGATTGAGAAAGAAGGTAAATATGAACCCAATGTATATTGGCCCCTTTTATATTCTTGATCGAGTTGGTATGGTAGCTTATCACTTGGTGCTTCCACCGAACCTCTCTCAAGTTCATGATGTGATCCATATATCTATCTTGAAGAAGTACATACGTGATCCATCACATGTACTGAACTCATAGGTTGTACCACTTGAGAATGATCTTTCCTATGAAGAAAAACCTATATAAATCTTGTATCATAGATATAAAGTGAAATCTAATATTCTACTCTCCTTGTCAAAGTTCTCTAAAGGAATCAAAAATTTGAAGAAGTTACCTGGGAACCCAAGGATGTGATGAAATTGATATATCCTCATTCTTTTATCATAGTGATATAATTTTGTGGGTAAAATTCATTTTAAGGGGGTTATAATGTAACACACTGAGATTTTATGTTGTATTTTTCTTCAAATAAATTTAATTTCTTCACTATCTTGTGATACATTTAACCCTAAGTCTAAATGAACCATAATATAGTATATTGTTCTTACCATTATGTTAAATTAGAATAGTGAATGTGAATGATTTTTTTTTGAAAACCAATGTATAAATGTTTTAGATAAAAAAATATTGATAAATAGGTACTTTATATTTAGTAAATTCATTATATGGTTTAAAAATACATTTTTTCTCAAAAATGGTTTTTATTACTTTTTGTGAGCAAATAATATAATTAATTTCTTCAAATTTTAGAATATTTATTTGATCAAACAAAATTATTTTTTAAATCATAATTTCAAAAATATATTATATTCATTTTTTGAGAATTTTTTGAAAAGATTGATTTTTTGATGAATAGTGAAAAATACAAATTTTTATTGAAAACTGTCTTTTCATTTAAAGAATTTTCAAAGTTAAATTTTATTTTAAAATTGTTTTAAAAGTAAAATTAGTTAATTTATATTATTAATAATATAATTAATTTTTTTAGTTAATTTTATGTTGGATCTTTTATAAAAACTTTTTATACTTAAGATAAAAAAAATTCTGGAAAATTGTTGTTCATTGTATTTTACGGGTTTAATTTTAAATTAAATTATATAACTTCTACTAATTGAATTTAATAAAATGTATTACATATTTTTAATCATAATAATTAATTTTTTTAATAATTTCAATTTAATTTTTGGTCATTTTTAATAGTAAAAACAATAAAAATATGTTACCGTGGTTAGGGTGAAAACGGGTTTACAAGGGTTAAACCAATAGCTAAGGGTATGTTTTCCAATTTAACTTGTCTAAAAACTATTTTCTAGCCATATTTGTACCTTATAATATCAAAAATTCAAATTTCTAAACATTTTGAAACATTTTCCTTGAGTATGACATTATTATATTTTAATCCTTTGGGAAATTCAAAGTGTGTCCTCTCTCCCACTATTAAAAGGATACCACTGCATTCTCTTATTTACACTACTTTGAGCCATATATATCAAAAATACTCTACCAAATTCTATTTTCAACTTACATAGACATGAATTATAGTTTTTTTTATTCTTAAAATACAATTCCAAGTGTCCTTAAAAAAGGATCTAAAGGAGGCATACTAAAGGATAGATAATCATCCTATCAGACCTCATTCAAATTATTTTCTGTTCTACCTCCTAAAAATCTATGGTATTCATCATAAAATAATATATTTAGTGTAATAAATATTCTAAAGTGTAATGATGATTATTTAATTACCATTATTCACACAATTTTCTATCAAATGGTAAGTGAAATTATCACTCATGTGCACGTGTGGACTACCGCCTCCACGTAGCAATATAATTCATTTTCCATTATTAAAATGGGTTAAAAGTTTATATATGATATTTATGACATAATTATTTTTCTTTAATAATAATATCACATCTAACTTATTTTCCTTATCATTTGTTAGAAGATGATAATGTCGCTCGTGCGTACGTGTGGATTATCGCCTCCACAAAGTGATGTGATTTGCTTTTTCATTCCCTATTTACTTGGATGGTAATAATAATTGATTTAATGTATATATATATATATGTGTTATTTATGATATAATAATGGTTCTTTAATGATAAAATAATATTTATATTTCTTTCATTCTTTTTGTTAGAAAGTGAAAACAACGTTCATGAGTATGTTCAACCTACCGTCTCTATGAACGGTGTAAATATATTTTCTATATCTACCAATGGGTGATTATAAATATGTATATAATTAATATATATATATATATATATAATATTTATATCATGAATAAAATTATGGACATGATGGAACCATGATCAAATTAAAGGATTTGAACTTCTCAAACTGAAACTTCCATGAAAAATGAAAAATCTAACATCTGAAACAAAGATTTTAATTAGTAATTATTAATAAATGGGTATTAAAATGTTATAATTGGATCATATATGATATTATAAATATTTAAATTATTTTAGTATATAATTTTAATAACTTTAAACTTATTATACATGATATTAAATCACTTTTCAAGTAAGTCAAACTTGAGGTAAGAGATTCTATTTCAATCACATTTTAATCAGGATTATTTATGCTTGAATTTAATTGAAGGAAACTATATTATCATTTTCTAATAAACATATTTAGTTTTATTATCCTCTATTTATCCGTGATATTTTCAAGAAATATTACCATTTTTATCTCTTTGAAACTTAAAATGATCAGTAAAATTAATTTAATAAAAATAGACTTTATTTCCTCTTTGGTCGAGAATATTTTTCTTCCATGTCCATGTTTTATTTAAAAAAATTTCAATAATGTTTTTCCATTATCATGTGAATTTTTAATGTAATTTTTACCCATGTTTTACATTCTTTAACAACGTTTCAAAGGAATTTTCTTTTCATTTTTTGAATGGGGTTATCTTTTTACCAAAAACATGAAAGGAATATTTTTTTTACCATACACATCATGAATGAAATTTCACACCATCATGACCACTAAATTCTTTGAATATTCCTTTATAAATTTTCAAGTTTATTTTAAAATAAAACATTTTCCTTAATATTTTGTAAATTTTTATATTTTTAAATAATTGATTTGAAGATAAAAAATGTATTTTCATTAAGAATTATTTCAGTGATATTTTAAAGGATTTTTTTACCTATAATAACATCCTTTGATGTAACTTATTATTTATTGGGGATAGGATCCAATGATTCCATATTTATTTGTTCTCTATATGGTTTGTGGTTATGATGATGAAATATCAATAAAACACATTTTCTTTTCCACGGGTTATGTTATGATGAATGTTTTTATGATCTTGTGGTATACATATGAATAGATTTATGATTATGTGATAAGTGGGTCCATAATTATATATCCCTCCAATAAATCGGGTAATGATTGATGTTATAAGAGATCAAAGGGTACATTGGAGGTTATTCAAATCCCAAAGTAAGCACATGGTTAATATCCTAATAAAAACATGTTATGAATATATTGGTGGGTATAATTGACATAATATTTCTATTATTATTATTATTCAAAACCTTATTCCATTATTTTAATGTCCCAAACCTCTCCGGTCCATTCCTTTGAGAAAATACAGTGTTATAGGTATTCTTGGAGGTCACAGTGGCCTGTTTTGGGAGTTTTCCAAAAATCGAGTTTTCCAATAGTGGTTCATGGTGTCGGTAGGTCATGGCATCAGTAGGTCATGGCATCAATAAGTCTTGGCATCAATAGGTCAGGCATGGGTGACTCAGCATCTGTGACTCATGTAGGCAACTCATCCGTTAGTGGCTCAACGTCAGTGACTCAGCCATTGGTGGCTTAGTGTTGGTGGTTCAACATTGGTGGGTTGTTTCGATGACTCGATTTTTAGTGGATCAACATCAACGTCTCAACGTCGATGACTCACCCAATGATGATTCATTTCCAACTTTCCTATGTTTTTTCGGTTTCACCCCAGTTACATTTTCTTTGACGTTAAATGAGTTACCTATCATGTTTGACCATTTCTTAATCCTTTTCAGCCATCTATGAGAATAATTATTATATATTAAATATCCTAAAATCATGGATCTTCGAAACATCCAAGTCGCTTGGTTTGACCATGACTCAAATTTTAAGTACTTTGAAATCATCTCCCTGATTTAGGATTTGGAATTTTCTTAAGTCTATATCCTCTCTTCCTTTAACCCTTGTATTCCCTATTGGTGTGCCTAGAGCCTTTCTTACCTGAGGAGTTGCATCTATTGTGCTGTAGTTGGAAGCACATTTGCGACTACAAGAGTGGACAGCGGGTTGGTTTTGGGGGTATGGTGTGGTATATTTCTGCAGTGGGGTTGTGACTTTGGTGGTGGTTGTTTTGGGTTTAATGTATGGGGTGGTATAGGCGGTGTAATGGAATATCATGTGGTGAGATTATTTATTTTGGAATGGACGAACTTGTAGAGCAGTGGGATTGTATCTGGGTTGTGTTATGTTTCTTGGGCAGTGTTGTGTAGTGGGACTGTAATCATGTTGTGTGTTTTTTGTGTTGCTGGATGTGTTGGGTGTGGTTATGGTCGATATTTTCCTAGATAATTATAGAATGAAATAAGTGGATTCCTTAAAAAAATAATGATAAGTGGTTAAATAAATGGGATGGGTTTATAAATTAAGTTTGTGGCTAGCTGTGTGGTTGTACATTAGAGGTAGCAGCAAAGACGGTTCTGTGTGGCTGGTTGTTTGTTTGGAAACCCATAGGTTGGGCTGAGTGCTTGATATATATATATATATATATATACTTATAGTTCCTTGTGATTTCTCTACACAGCTCACCCGTGTTGAGAACTATGTTCAGAACACCCCCACTGTGATGGTAAATAGTGTCTTTCCCAATATCTCAGTGGGAGGATGGATGGCTGGCCACCCAGTCTTCCATGATCCCTCTTCAAGGAAAAGATAGACCAAAATCCTTCAGACAAGTTGTGGTTGTGAGGATCAGGTGTGTGAGAGTGAGTTTTTCTTTCCCAGGTGTCTTCAGGATGAGATGTGTTCTGTTTCCAAGGTGTCTTTTTGATGATATGTGATGTGGTTAGTGGCTCTTGTGTCTGTTGGTGGGATGTGGTGTGGTTTGTGACCCAGAAGTCTTCAGGTGAGATGTGATGTGGATAGTGGCATAGGTGTGTGAATGAAGGTTGAGTTGTGGTATGTTTTTAAGAGGTGGGAGCATCATGATGTTTGTCGTTAGGGTGTGAGAGCGTCTAATTAGTGGGAAATTGGTGCGAGGTAACCTATCCTCGATGTACTTACTAATTTAATTTACTTGAATTTCATTATTTGGTGAGTGCACCTTGGTAAGGCTGGGGTGGTTAGTATTTTCCTTGTTAGGTTCTTTTTGGGTTCGGTTGTTTTCCCATAGGGGCATTAGCATGCCTTTCCCACTTGTGCACAAGAGACTTTGGTTTTCTTACTAAGTATACTAGTATGTTCACCCTATGTTTATAAAACTGCTTTCAGGTTTCTTGGAGGACTACGAGAACTATGCTGGACCTAACTAGCTCGAACATCGGGAAAGTTGTTGTGTTGCTACTTAGTCTTGTTTTTTGTTTTTTTACTTTAGAGTTTTCTTTTACTTTATGGTAGTTTTATTTAATCATGCATGGGTTGGATTTTCAGTTTCCCTTTTTGTGAGATGATTGGAGTTTTTTGGGATGGACCACCTTATCTTCCAGTCTTTTTCTTTATAAAGGGCAATTCCTCCTATATTTGTGTGAATTTTTATCTACCCTTGGTGCTAGTTTCCACCTTAGGGCCTATTAGAGGCAGGACTCGAGGTTCGTTATCTCTTTTTTCATCTTGAAAAAGGAAGGCCATGGCACATTGTTATCCCTTCCCTCATCCTGAGGAAGGAGGGTCATGATAGAATGGTATCAGAGGTGATGGTTGAGAGTTAGGATGAATCTTGGAGTTAGGCATAGTGAGGATTTCATGGGTTGGTAGGGAAGTTGTGTTATGTGATCTTGATGCATGACATGGGCTAGGGAAGAGTTTCTAGGACATAGGATTTTAGCCCCCCCCCCCGTGATTCTATTCAAGGACTCTGAGCCTACCAAATGACCAAGTGAGGCTACAATTTTTGTGGGGTAGAGACCCTAGAAAAGGTACATGCATCATAATTACTTGTGTTATTTTTTTATTTGGTTGTTTAGTAAATTTTAAAATGAATAATGATTTAAAATGAATTCTAAATAAAGTTCCCTACTACTCGGGCTTAGGAGTTCCTTGTTTATCTTTTTAGCTATGGCACCCAGTCATCATCTGCGTGTAGTGTAGGCAGTGGAGGTCCAGTAGGTGGACCTAGTTGACTGGTGGAGGGTTGATCCCATGTAGGAAGGTGATCAGTGTCAGAATCCCCTTCGTGATTTCTAGTGACAGACTCTAAGTACGAAGGCAACATTTCAGACACAGAGACAGAGAGTTGGCTTCTGAAGCTAGGGATTGCCTTCAACTTGATTCAGGCTCTGAAGGAGTACTGGATTCCTCTAGTGGTGAGATAGATGAGGATCATGGGTATGTCACTTTCCCTTGGTAGAGTTCTCTTCCAATAATAGTTTTCACTCTTCCATTGACATGGCTCCGTTCGAAGCTTTGTATGGAAGGTCGTGTTGTTTACCTTTGTGTTGGACAAAGGTTATGGAGACAGCTGTTCTTGGACCAGATGTGGTGCAGAGCATGACAGAGAAGGTTCAACTATTTCTGGAAAGGATAAAGGCAGTATAGGATTGTAAAAAGTTATATGTTGATCACAGGAGGATGCCTTTTTAGTTTGAGTTTGAGACCACATTTTCTTGAAGGTTTCCCCTCAACATGGGCATCAGAGGTTTTGTAAGGTGAGTAAATTTTCTCCCATGTTCATCAAACCTTTTGAGGTGTTTGGATGAGTTGGTGAGGTGTCATACCAGCTGGAATTTCCACCATTGTTGGAGAGAATCCACAATGTCTTCCATGTCGCTCATCTTGGTCGGTATCTACACGATGAATCCCATGCCATTGACTAGGGAGAGTTAGATATTGAGATGATGTGATGTTCATGGAGTGGATAGTAGGGATCCTGGATCGTTGGGAGAAGGTGCTAAACTGACAGACCATTTCCTTGGTTTGTTTGTTGTGGAGGCATGGTGGCCTTGAAGAGTGTACTTAGAAGTGAGAAGAACAGATTCGTGCCTATTACTCGAGCTGTTTTTAGTTTTTCTTGTGTACTTTGATTTATGATGTAATTATTGAACATTATTGATATAAGATTAGTTATTTCCTTGTTTTTTTAATGTGTGATAGATTCCTAATCATGAGTAAGTGAGGACCCAATTCCTAATTGACATTAATTAATTGATATGATATTAAACCCATTCAGGCGATTCAGTGCCACCCAGAGTAGATAGTATCATGACACAGAGGAAGTAATTTCGCAATTCATATGTTCAAATGGTGTTTTGGTTTTGTGCTTCTATGGTGCATTCTATCAACAGTTGTGGTCGTAAGGATTTCGAAGGATCTGTTCTTAGATGTCGAGGTTTCACTCCAACTTTCGAGCAAACACAGTGGTTTACCCTTGAGAGGTATTTCATGGGTGGTTGTTCGGACCCCTCTTTCTTCTGGGTTTGGTTTTTAATTCTTGAGAGTGATAATAGTTTGGGTGGTATCTGATGTAATTTCTTAGACCTCTTCAGTCGATTCCTTTTGTGAAAATCCAGTGTTAGAGGTGTTCTTGGAGGTCATAGTGGCTTGTTTCTAGAGTTTTCAAAAAATCTAGTTTTCCAATGGTAGGTTGTGGTGTCGGTATATCCTGGAATCAGTAGGTTGTGGCATCAGTAGTTCAAACTTCGATGACTTAGCATTGGTGACTTGCGTCGGTGACTCAGTCGTCGATGTCTCAGCGTCGGTGACTCAGCCATCGATGGATCGACGTTAGTGGCTCAATGTTGGTGGGTCACATAGGTGACTCAACTATTGGTGGATCAGATATCAGTGGCTCAATTTCTATGGCTCAGCATCGGTGACTCACCCGATGGTGAGTCATTTCCATATTTCTCGAGTTTTTATAATTTCACCCCTGTTACATTCTCTTTGACATTAAATGAGTTACCTATCATGTTTGACCGTTTCTGAATCCATTTCAACCATATATAAGGAGAATTATTATTTCTTAAATATCCTAACATCCCAGGATCTTTGAAATGGATAATACGTGTGGTTTGACCACAAATCGACTTTTAAGTACTTTGAAATCGTATCCCAGATTTTGGATTTGGCCTTTTCTTAAGCCGAGATCCTCTCTTCATTGAACCCTTTCATTCCCTCTTGGGGTGCCTAGATCCTTTCTTCCCCAAGGATTCTCATATGTGGTGCAGTTATCAATCAAGTTTTCTTTGGGAGTTTTTCTTACTACTAGTATGACCCTCTGTTTTAGTGCAAGAAGGAATTTTGGTTGCCCGTTCTTCAAGGTAGGAATTCCTTTTGTCCCTATTTCTTTTATGCAACATGCAGGGTGGGTAAGATGATGTCTCTTTATTAATACAGTCATGTCCCAATTCTTATAAGTTCTGTTATGATAAAATACACACCTCTTACAAATAATTGTTTTTGTTACTTTATTACTAAATGAGGGGTGGGAAAGATGATGATGATGCTTGTTTTTTTTATCTGTTATCTTTGATCTCTGTGTGGTTTTGTTCTGGTTGTATGATTTCTAAAAATAATATATGTTGGTGGTCTTTGTTTTTGCACCCATAATAGCTTATGAATAATTTCCTCAAATATCAATCTAATTAATCACATATACCTAGTTAAATAAATGGATTCCCCATGATCAAACTTACTTCCTGGATTATCAAAGTGAAATTAAAGAATAGTGTTGGAAAAATTTGAATACACTATATTTTTTATGTGTAGATGTGTGTTGTGTGAGGATGTTTCTTGCTTTGTGTCCTATGTAGTTTGTGTGGTGTTGTAGTTGGAATCAGAGTTGTGGGTATAGGGGTGGATAGTGGGTTGGTTCTGCAGGTATGGAGTGGTATATTTGTGCAGTGAGGCTGCAGATTTGGTGGTAGTTGTTGCGGGTTTCGTGTATGGGGTGGTACAAGTGGTTTAATGGAATATTATGTGGTGAGATTGTTGATTGTGGAATGGATGAACTTGTAGAGCAGTGGGATTGCATCTATGTTGTGTTATGTTTGTTGAGCAGTGTTGTGAAGTGGGACTGCAATCAGGTTGTGTGTTGCTTTTATTGTTGGATGTGTTGGGTGTGGTAGTGGTCAATAGTTTCTCAGATAGTGATGGAATGAAATAAGTGTAATCCTTAATAAAGAATGATAAGTGGTTAAATAAATGGGTTGGGTTTATAAATTAAGTTTGTGGCTGGATATGTGGTTGTGCATTAGAGGTAGCAGTAAAGACGATTCTATGTGGATGGTTGTTTTTTGGAAACCCATAGGTTTGGATGAGTGCTTGATACCTATATATATATATATATATATAATTTTAGTTCCTTGTTATTTCTATACACACCCCACTCGTGTTGAGCACTACATGCCAAACACCTCTATTTTGATGGGAGAGAGAGTCTTTCCCAACATCCCGGTGGGAGGATGGATAGCTGGCCACCCGCTCTTCCATCTCCCTCTTCTAGGAGGATATATCCCAATATTCTTTAGTTAGGTTGTGTTTGTGAGTCCTAGGTGTGTGTGGGAGAGTTTTTCTTTCCTAGGTTTCTTTGGGATGTTATGTGATGTGTTTAACATATGTCTTCAGGATGAGATGTGATGTGGTTAGTGGCCTAGGTCTATGCAGTCGGGATATTTTGTGTTTTGTAGCCCAGGTTTCTGCAAGAGGGATGTGATGTGGATATTGGCCCAGATGTGTGTGGGTAGGTTGTGTTGTGGTATGTTTAGAAGAGGTGGGAGCACCAGGATGTCTTTTGTTAGGGTTTGAGAGCAGCTAATCAGTGGGAAAGTGGTGTGGGGCACCCAATCATCGATGTTCTTAATACTTTACTTTACTTTACTTGCATTATTTGGTGAGTGTGCCTTGGTTAGGCTGGGGTGGCTAGTGTTTTCCCTGATAGGTGATTTTGAGGTTCTGATATTTTCTCACAGGGGCATTAGCATTCATTTCCCACTTGTGCATGATAGAATTTGGTTTTCCTACTGAGTATACTAGTATTCTCACCCAATGTTTATAAAATTGATTTCAGGTTTCCTGGAGGACTACGGGGACCGTGATGGACCTGACTAGATTGGATGTCGAGATAGTTTCCATGTCACTTCTTTTTCTTGTTTTTGGTATTTAACTTTGGATTTTTCTTGTACTTTGTGGCAATTTTTTTTAAACATGCATGGGTTGGATTTTTAGTTTCCCTTCTTCTAAGATGTTTAGAGTTGTTTGGTATGGACCATCTTATCTCCCGATATTTTATTGTATAAAGGGTAATGCCTCCCATATTTGTGAGAATGTTTACCTACCCTTGGTGCTAGTCGCCACCCTGGGGCCTATTAGAGGCGGACTCAGGGGTCATTATCTCTTTTTCATCTTGAATAAGTAATGTCACGACACTTTGTTATCACTTCCCTCATATTGAAGAAGGAGGGTCATGAAAATTATTTTATTACATGATCTTATGCTTAAGTTATATTCTCACATCCCATATTATTTGATTCCTTTATGATTCATGTCTTATGAACTGACAAGATTTATTCCATGACTCATGGATATCATCTAATAATTACTGGGTATGGTTTTCAAATGTTAATATCATTATCTTATACCCTTATTCTCATGTTACTTTTAAATTATCATTGATAACTCCCTTGTTTACCCTTACTAAGCTTATGATATCACCCTTTATTATGTTTTCTTTTCTCCGAGATATGAATAAAGGTTTTAAGTATGATGTGTCTAAGAAGGGTGGTATTTACGATGTACTAAGTGGTAGATGATATAGATCATTTATATACCAGTTGTTTATGTATCCATGTTTCTAAATATACTAAACCTTTATAGTTTTGGCGTGGATCATGATTTTATATAATGAATAATCTTCTAATAATATGTAATATTTATGTATGAAAAGAATTGGTCATTATAATTCCAACCAATATAAGGATAAAATTCCAACCCCTTGAGTCAATATTGGTCGGTCTAAAGTATCAATCATGATGTTGAACCCTAGGAGGTAATATGGGGTGGTCTAATATTCATCGGGAATCATCATCGAATCCAAGGGTGATGACCCTATCTAGTCATAATAGTAATCAGGTGTCATCGTTGACTCCTAGGAGGAGGACCCTAGACCATAAAAAGTATTAGGCATTATCAAAAACCCATAGAAGGTAATCCTAATATGTCAATAAAATATGATTTCATCATAGACCCCTAGGAGGTAATCTTATGTAGTCAATAGTATATGGAATCATTGCTAACCTCAAGGAGGTAATATCAGGATATTAATGGTATTAAGAATCATTGTTGACCCTTAGGAGGTAATCCTATGTCATCAATAGTATCAGGAATCATCATCGACATCTAGGATGAAATCTTAGGCTATGAATAGTATCAAGAATTATCACTAAACCCAATGTGGTAATCTTAGGCTATCAATAATATCATGTGTCATCATCAACCCCTAGTGGATAACCCTAGGCTTCCATAATCATCAGGCATAACTGTCAAATCCTAAGGGCTAAACCTATTTAGTTGTTCTTAACTGACTCATCATCGATTCAGGTTATAAAGTGACACCCACAATCATCACTACCCATTTTCCATACGCACCCTCACTAGGGTAAATATATCACCGAGGCATCCATCGAGGTCCCATAGGTTGAATCATGTTAGGACACCCCTAAGGGTCCATCAATATCCAACTTAATCCCTAGGACACACCTAACACTTAGAGGGAATCAAGCCCCTTAGCAAAATCAAAGTCTCATCAAGGCCTCAGTAGCATCCTCAGCAAACCATACAAGCATTGGTCTATGCAGATAGAAAAATGACTATCTCAATATTCCAAGGCGTCTCAGGTTGGTCCACTCACCCAACTCATAAAAGGTCTTAGTGGGGGAGATACAATTGATCCATGCTTATATCAACTAGAGCAATGGCTATAAGGTATCTCATGGGTCTCATGTGGCCAATCATTATGCCATCCATCCCAAATCATCACTCACCACTACCTAGAGGTCACTAAGGGCACCTGTCACTTGGGTCATTATGTTACCTTCATTTAAATTAAATAACACCCCTTGGGACCCATCCATATCAAGGAACATGTTTATAGTCAAGGACTCATCCATCATCAGCCAAGGTAATAAAGATAGTGCACAAGGTCTCTCATGGCCCTTGGAATTGTATTCAATTTACCTAGGAAATTAATTTTTAATTAAAACAATTCATTTTTTAATTAAAAGTGTTTATTTTACATAATGTATGATCATCTTAGGGGGGTGATTCTACATATCATAGGCATATATCTACCACATGAAACCATAGGGTGTGTATAGGGACCACCTACCTCAATCTAAAATCCATTCCCCCTTTTTAAATTGTAACCCAAAAAATATTTCAAAACTTGTCTAATCCATCCAAACACCACCCATCCACACAAGGCCCTAACTCGCATCTAAAAAAAAATTAATTAATTATAATCAAATTATAATTAATTAATAAATAAAATTATTCTTTAATAATTATACAATTTATTTTAAATAGGAATAATGCCTAAAAATGCACTGAGCTATAACCGTTTATTGAAAACTAGATCCATGGGGTGTGTGCCACTCCCTACACAGCCCATAACCTTGTCCATGGAAACACACTAGTTAAATCTACGAATTTTAATTCATTCCATAATTAATCCAAATAGTCATAGTGTCGAAAAACACATTGGGCACCCCCATTACACCAAAACTATAATCAAACACCTGTGGGAGGTCCATAATGCACTCCTGACACTATGCCAGGCCAAATCTATAATTCACGACATCAATTCTATAATTAACTTATTTTAATTTAATTTTAAAATATTAGAAAAATACCTACAACAACATACCTCATCCAAATGACATGCGACAACATGCAGATACTGTCTAAATATTCCTTCTATGCAAGCTGAGAAAAATCCCCATTAAAATTGGCCAATTACACCATGTTCTAGTGGAATTGAAACCAAAACCCTACGATTGATTACTTAAATTATAAGTAATGAAGGGGAAACAAAAAAATGGAAGGGAGTAGATGGAAGATCATGCGTTAAAAATTGAAAAATCAACACCTAAATTTCCTTATATCAAAGGAGGATTGAGAGATGAAGATGGGGATGAGCATCGACCAAAAATGGCACCTCTCAATCCCCCCGATCAACTAAAGAAGAAGAAACACCCCAGTAAAAATATGATCTTTACCCCACTAAAAAAACAACCCAACACACTTTCATGGCATGAATAGGGGTTCGCATCATGAAAATTTAGGTTCATTCTATGACAAGTTCTATTCACAGTCCAAGTAGCCTAGAACCACCCTAAAAAATCACAATTCATGATGTGAATGACCCTTTACATTGTTAATTGTTTTTTATACCAGGTTTTAGTAGTCTAGCCAATCGACCAATACTATGATATCCTCCCAAACACCTGAGGCATCCACAAAACCTCACTCCAAGACCAAAAACAATATTTTAAAATGATTAAACTCTCAAAATACCATTCAGAGTCTCGGTTCTCAAAACAAACTGTCCACCAAATCAAAAAATTTAGATGTCTCCTAAATTTCATACTCCCTTTGGAAACAGGGTATTATAATCTCCCCACCATAACACTTATCATCCTTAAGAAGTCTTCTTGACCATTCAATCATAAATTTGGACCTATCTCGGTCATTAATCTACACTCAATTAATCATGTCTTACTATTGAACACTAAACAAGCTCCTGTTGCACAACTCCAAACATGAGGTGCACTATTCCCCCAAAAAATTATTCCATCACTTGTCATCATCACTGAAACACCAAGATGATGCACTCCCATTACAATTTATCCCATTTCATCATAGTGTTTTGAATCAACTTACTATTCTACTAATGGTTCTCCCTACCATAAGCCTACACTTATAAGGGTCGATTCTGAGCCATGGTGTTTCCCACCATCAAAATCGCCTATAGATTCACAATTCCAATGGTCTAATAACCATCTTAGTGTGATTTACAACCCACCACACCCAATCACATATAAAAAGACAAGTCATCCATCCTCTAGGTGACCATTCCCAAAAAACCCATCCACACCCATCAATGCATTATTACAACATTCAGTAATGATGCCTAAATCACTGAATAAATCTCAATATCATTCAAATCACCTACATTGGAGTCTAAACTCAACTCCCAGTGTGTTTCTATGATTGGGTCATCAACTAACCAAATCAGTCGTCATACTCTCACCTAGTCACCAACACATCTCTGATCTAACTCATGCTCAGATCACATCAAATTCATCTCAATGCCTATGTCAATGCATAGACTCCATCAAATACATCATCTAAATCACAAATTTGGTATTTGATATGGGGGTAGATAAAACAAGTTCATCTACTCTCTCATATCCAAATTTCATGCTGACCATCCTATTGATGTGGATTCTAACCACTTTGATTATTTATGTTTTTATAATTATAATAATTACTTATTTCATAATTATAATTTCTCACAAAATTTATTTCATACTTTATTTCCTCTAACATAAGTAGGATTTATTTTTCTTATTTCTTACCATTTTAACAATCATGTCTGTTATCTATTTCATGAACTAATTTTAAAATAGAAATCCACCTCTATATGGGTTAATGTCATAAGTCTAATATTTATCTATTTTATAAAATATGACTAAGTCTTAAAGTGATAACGAGGTAGTAAGTATAAGAAACCACATAACCAGATTCATTGGTCGCATGAATAAATGCACCGACCACATGAACAAAAGTCATGTGATTGTAAAATAAGGAGTCATAATTTTTCTAATAGTTGAACAAACCATATAGAGAAACTAGATCGACTGCATGACAATGGATCGACCATAAGACAAACACCCCAAATTTTTCTTACTACTAGATCATCCACATGTAGTATATTGATCAATCACACATTGGAATTTTGATCAACCACACATTGAAAAATAGATCGATCACACATTGAAAAGTATATCGACCACATGAAGAAATTCAGATCAACTGCAATATTATTTCTGACCAACCTCATGATAAAAGTATGTCCAACCTCAAGGTATGAATTTCTTTGTGGATATACCTACTATAATAATAAATTTACAATTAATTGAATAAGTATTTTCTACGATGATTTGTTTTTCATACTTTTTATATTTTATAAATTTTGATTTATTGCAAGTTTGTTTTAAGGATTTTCATTGATCTAGTGATTTATTAAATACTTATTATTTTTTATGATGAAAATGAATTTTATTTAGAAGAATTATATATAGTATTAAATTATCATCAGATGGGTTAATGTCTCATGCTGGTCTGATCGACCATAATATTATTTCTAATTGACTGTATGAGAAAAGTGTGGCCTACCTTAAAGTATGAATTGTCGTGAGTATGGACCTAGTGTAAGAAGAAATTGACCATTCCTTAAGGGATTTTATCTATAATTCTATATTTTTCATACTTTTAAATTTTATACATTTTAATTTAATGTAAGTTTTTTAATGATTTTTATTGATCTAATGATTTCTTAAATAATTATAAATTATTTTGATACCAATGAATTTCATTTGGAATAATTACATGTAGTGTTAAATTCTCCTCACATGGGTTAATGTTTCACATTGGTTTCTTGGAAAAGAGTGAGTTTAAAATTTAAATTGCTAAGAATTTGAACTATTTTCATCACATGATTTATGAGAATATTTCAAGGGAATTTAATATTGTTTATTATAAATTGTTAGTGTTGTATTAATTATAATGACATGTTCTACTATACAACATATGTTTATTTTATAGATTAATGAAGCGATACATGTAAGAATGTGTTTTATTCATGTTTAATGAATATATATACATGTGTCAACTTGGGAAGGATCAAGTGTAACCAAATTATTTTTTTGAATTTGGTGTGCATGAAAGAACTCTATATATTGATTACAAAAGAACCAGTGAAGTAACGAGGTTGAGGATATTCTTGATTTATACTTTTCAATACACTTTGAAAATATATTAATTCTCTCTACTAAACTTAAATCTTTTGATCCATCATTTTCATAGAGAACCTTCCAACCTCAACACTCAAATCCTTACTTGTTTATTTGGTTTCTATAGTTCTTACATATTTCTACTTTCTAGGTGCTTAATCTTGTCTCGGTTATACCAACTATAAAAGGTAAGATTTGGGTTGGGAACCCCACACAAAATTTAGGCATTGGTTTGTGCCTCCAAGTTGAAAAAGGTAAGATTGTTTGGGTTGTGACTCAAGGTGGAAAAAAGTTGGATAGTTGGGTTCTGACTCTCGGTGTGAAAATTTTGATCTTGGTTTGTTTCTCCAAGTTTTAAAAAGGAAATTGTAAAGGTTTATGACTCCCTTAAAAAGTGAGAGAGTCCATTATAATGGGTTTCATCTCTCTCTCTCTCTCTCTATGTTTTAGAGGGGTGAAGAGTAGACATAGGATACTTTAGATCAAAACCACTATAAAATTCAATGTGTTCATTTTTTTTATTTTCATTTCATAAATTAACTTAACTATGATAAATGATTAAAAGAATATTTTGAAAGGTCAGTTCACTCCCTCTTAACCATTATGATATTCTCTCATTAGGACCTAACACACCCAATAATTGGTGTCATGCATCCAGGACCCTACCAGCATAAGGATCATGCCTCCATGGAAGAATAGAAAAGATTATCACAACTGAGTGCCAACATGAATCACCAAGATCCACTAATTCCCAACTCATAGGAACATATTCCATGGAATCTGCCAAAATTCACCAATAATGATGGTCACAAACTCAAACAACCAATGATGCACTCCCCACCATATGTCTTACCTTATATTATTACAAGTGAAAAACCTCAATAGGTTTCAACATTGCACGCCTGTCACTCATCTTGATACTTGCTTATCTCATCCCATGAAACCTAACTATGGTCAATCCTGTATTGATCATGCCACCATATCTCGATCCAATTTTGATGTCTCCTCTACCGTGGAGGGACATTCCTCATTCATCAAAAATCTGAGTCAACAAAGATTTAAAGAGTTTTATCCAAACCATTAACCCATGACCTGCACATGGTTGATCACCAATTTAAAATAACTACTAGAAAATTGGGCTTTGGACCCCCCTTACCTATAGCGACAGCCATTGGCGGTCGCTATAGGTAACCAATAGAGACCTCCAATGGCGGTCTCTAGGTTTTCCCCAAAAAAAAGGGTTTCCCCCCCTGAATCCTCCTCTCACCTCGCAGCTTCGGCGCCCCCCGAACCATCCTCCTCCCTCACCTGGCCGCGCGCCCTCCCCTGTCGCCGCACTCCCTCCCTCGCCGCCCTCCCCCATCGTCGCGCGCCCTGCCCTGTCGCCACGCGCCCTGCCCCGTCGCCACGCGCCCTCCCTCGCCTCCGTCCCCCATCGCCCTGTCTGCCTCTACCCTCCGCCGTCTGCCCTCCGTCCACCCTCCACCCTGCCCTCCAATTCTACGGCCTTCCTCCATCTCCAGCCACCCTCCTACCTACAGCCACCCTCCGGCCTCCCTCTGCCCTCGGGTCTCCTACCACCCTCCTCCGGAAGCCCTCCGGCAGCCCTCCAGCATCCCTCCAGTCGCCCTCCGGCCTCCCTCTTCCCTCTGGCCTCCCACCACCCACCTCCGGCCTCCAGCCCCTCTGGCCTCCAACCCCTCTTCCCACCGGCCTCCTCCCTCAACCCTTCGCCCCCTCGGCCCTCCACCCCGTACCCCAGACACCTCCCCTCCCTGCACCCTTCCAACCCCCGTCCCCTCCGTCTTCGTCCCCTCCCTCACCGCACCACCACCGCCCGTCCCCTCCCTCACCATCCTCTCCCTTTCCGCACCACCTCCACTTGGTCCCCTCCCTCCCCGCACAGCCACTACTCGTCCCCTCACCGCTGCCGTCCATCCACTCTCGCTCCCCCTATCCTTGGTCCCCTCCCTCGTCGTCCCACCCTCGTTGCACCATCGCCACCTCACCGCCTCCTCTCCTACGGCTCCCCGTCATCGCCGCTGCCCTTCCCCTCCCTCACTGCACCGCCTCCGGCTCCGGCTCCCCTCCGCTGCCTCTCCTCTCCCTCGCAGCACCGCCTTCGACTCCCCTCCCTTCCAGGTTTGTAGTGCAATCAGGTATGACATGGGCTTTCACTTAAATTATTATTTTATAAATGGTTCACAAACAATTAATTAGTATTTATTTTAAATATATTTGATATGAAAAATGCAAATGTAATATGTCTTGTGTAAATATTTGTTATAGGGATCTTATTATGGATAAGAGTTGGATTGATCTTCTAAATTTAACATCTAGAGAATATTTCAATGGTATTATGCAGTTTATTGAATTCACCAGAGGATTTGAAAGTGACTATATTAATTTTCCATGTAGAAAATGTGCTAACATATATCAATTCACATGAGATATTGTGAGGGAGAACCTATTATTTAATGGATTTCTGAAAAATTATAAGAGTTGGACTCGTCATGGAGAAGAATATTTTTGCTGTCAAAATACGGATGCAGTTCTGATGGATGTTGATGCAAGTATGAATGATCCAATGCATGAAATGCTTACTAAAATGGTACGTGGGTTGGATCCTGAAGGCATTGACATCCAGAATCTTGATACCGGTGAGATAAATCTTCACTCCGGTGCAGATCATGATTTGAGGAGGTTTTATGAAGCACTTGATGATGCAAAAACATAATTATATCCTAGATGTACTTCTTACAATAAATTGTCATTTATCGTGGAGTTGTTGCATTTGAAGACTTTGAATCATTGGTCAGACACATCATTCAACATGATATTGGTGTTATTGAAAAAGGTTCTTCCTGTCGATGCTAAGATTCCCGAGTCATATTACCATGCTCGTAATTTTACAGAGAACTTAGGTTTTACATATGAGACCATATATGCATGTGCAAACAACTATATGTTTTTTAGAAAGGAAACTGCCCATTTGGATATTTGTACGGTTTGTGGTGCTTCCAGGTGGAAAGAGAACAGGGGAAATCAGACTCATCAAAGTCAGATTGCGATATAGGAGAAACTGATTTCCATAAAACAAATGTGTTACTTTCCCCTTAAACTGAGGTTGAAAAGATTTTTTATGTCATCTAAAGTTTCTAATTTAATGAGATGGCATGCAGAAAGAGTTCATGAAAGTGATATTTTAATCCACCCAGAAGACTCTCATGCATGGAAGGATTTTGATAAGAGACATCCTGACTTTGCTAAAGATGTTTGTAATGTCCGATTGGGATTGGCAGCAGATGGTTTTAATCCATTCTAGTCTATGGTTTGTGAAACTCATAGCACATGGCCCATGGTGTTAGTTCCATATAATCTTCCTTCATGGCTTTGTATGAAGCAATAATTTATATTACTTTATACTCTTATTGATGGACCTAAAAGTTCGGGGGATAAGATTGATGTTTATATTCAGCCATTGATTGATGAGTTGAATGAATTTTGGGGTGATGGTGTGATGACTTATGACTATGAAATGAATGAAATGTTCAAACTGCAGGCTGCTTTATTGTGGACAACCAATGACTTCCCAGCTTATGCAAATTTATCAGGCTGGAGTATGAAAGGGGAATTTGATTTCCCTTGTTGGAAAAAAAAAAAGTAAAAAATATGTATGGATTAAGCATTCCAAAAAATGGGCATACATGGGTCACATATGTTTTCTCCCCCCTCAGCACAGGTTCAGAAAGGACAGAGTGGCAATTGATGGTTCTAGAGACTTCATCCCAGCACCAAAGATCATGACAGGAGACGAAATGTTATTGCATATTGAGGAAGAAAACATCCACACGGTATATGAAATTCAAGATTTGGTGGCTCCTTTGGTACGTAATATTCATGCTGCGGGTAGGCAACACAGTCACAATTGGAAAAAGAAAAGTATTTTTTATAGTCTTCCGTATTAGAAACCTAACATGCTAAGGCATAATTTGGATGTCATGCACATTGAAAAAATGTTTGTGATAACATATTGTGGACCGTTTTAGGTGTCAGTAGAAATTAAAAGGACCATGTTAATGCACACTGTGATTTGGAAGAAATGGGATTAAGGAAACAGTTTCATTTACAGTTAGCTGAGGGAAATAAGACATATATTCCTGCTGCACAGTATACGATGACTACAAAGGAGAAAGAGACATTTCTTTCCATTTTGAAGATGTTCAAGGTGCCTGATGGTTACTCTTCTAATATTTCAAATTGTGTGAATCTAACGATCAAGACATTGCAAGGGTTGAAAAGTCATGACAATCACATACTAATTCAGCAGTTGATTCCAATCGCAATTTGTGATTGTTTATCACCCAGTGTTGTTCAGCCATTGATTGAGATGAGTAATTTTTAGACAGTTTTGTTTAATAATTCAACAAATGAGTGATTTAAAAAGTTTACAGGACTGAATTGTACTTACACTTTGTCACTTTGTGAAACTATTCTCCCCCTCATTTTTTGATGTTATGGTCCACTTGACAGTGCACCTAACTGATGAAGTAATGGCTGCTGGTTTAATGTAATTCAGGTGGATGTATCCTATTGAGCGGTATTTGAGTACATTGAAATGATTTGTACGCAACAATGCTCGCCCGGAGGCATCAATAGCCAATGGTTATTTGATGGATGAGTGTACTACTTTTTTTATAGAATATCTTACGGATGTTGAAACAAAATTAGATAAGCCCACTTGGATTCATGATGGTCCAGTTGGAGAATGAACCACATATGATATGGACAACATCGAGTGGATACAAGCGCATCGATATATCTTGTTCAATACTCCATCAGTTGCACCATTAATGCAGTAAGTATCCTATCACTTTTATTGTTTAACTTTTACATGTTTTGTTTGCATAAGTTGATCATTTAAACATTGCGTTATCATTTGTAGGAAACACATTAATGAGATAAAAGAAGAGATGTATCATGTGACTGATTTGCAAATTCAACAATCTCATTATGCGTCATTTCATGATTGTTTCAAGGATTATGTACATATAAATTGATTTTCATTATGAGTGAAGTATTATACTAATTTCTTTCTGCATATATCATTATTGAATTCTATGAATTATGTAGGTCCATAAGCTAAGGGAGTTAGGGGACCCCACGCTAACTGAAAAATTATCCAACTGGCTGAGGGTCCATCTATAACAGCTCGTCGTTATAAATCTATAGATGCTAATGGTTTTCGATTTTTCATTAAAGATGTTGACGATAAACGAGCAACACAAAAAAGTGGCATCGGTTTTCTATTTTTCGATTCTGGTTATTACTATGGTCAATTTATAGACATCATTGAAGTTGTATACACACACGGGTTGAAGTACATATTATTAAAGTGTAATTGGGTTGATCCAGTGCGTGGATGTAAAGTTGATCAATATCAGTTTTCGTTGGTGAATTTTAACTACATGTTATACAGAAATGAACGAGTTAATAATGAACCTTTCATTTTGAAATCACAAGCGGAACAAGTATTCTTTGTTACTTTGCCTTCGAATTCAAGTTGGCAAGTTGTTGTCAAAATTTCTCGGTGAGGAGTGCTTGTATTTGAACAAGATGAACCCGAGACTGTTCCTTTTGTTTCCCAACAGCTTGATCAACATACCGTAGTTCAACATAAAGAAGATATTTATTGGGTCAGAGTAGCTATTAAAGGAGAATCGGTTGATTTTCATGCTTAAAACACCAAAACGGTGTGATACGGTCGAAATCGGAGGTGTCGTTTGACCGCGGTGACCGAAAACGCGTTTACAGAGTCATAAAACACCAAAACAGCATGAGATGATCAAATTCGGAGAAAACCTTCTCCGAATGACCTGAAACCACACCAAAATAGTAGGAATATTATTCATGATGTTTATGAGGAGACGACACGCCCATCGGACATGCGGTGCGCGCGGTACGATGGATTGTGTCGTTTTCAGCAGCTCGACGCATGCTAAAAGGGCGCGTTGGGGGGTCAAAACCATCCGAACGACCTCGGAAATCCATGAAACCATACGAAAACAGCCTTTGTGTGAATTGTGAAATGGTCGGGTAGACGGAATGTCAATCGGAGGTGTCGTTTGATAGCGTTGACCGGAAACACGTTTCAAGAGTCATAAAACACCAAAACGGCGTGAGACGGTCGAATTCAGAGAAAACATGCTCCAAATGACCTGAAACCACATGAAAACAATATGAATATTATGCATGATGTGTAGGAGGAGACTACATGCCCATCGGACGTGCGGTACGACCGATTGTGTCGTTTTCAGCAGCTCGACGCATGCTAAAAGGGCGCATTGGGGGGGGGGGGGGGTGGGTCAAAACCACCTGAACGACTTCGGAATGCCATGAAACCATACGACAACAGCTATTGTGTGAATTGTGAAATGTTTGGGAAGGCATAACATCAATCAGAGGTGTCATTTGACCGCAGTGACCAGAAACGTGTTTACAGAGTCATAAAACACCAAAACGGCGTGAGATGGTCGAATTCGTAGAAAACATGCTCTGAATGACCTGAAACCACACGAAAACAATAGTAATATTATTCGTGATGTGTAGGAGGAGATGGATCTCCCATCAGACGTGCGGTGCGCACGGTACGACTGATTGTGTCGTTTTCACCAGCTTGGCGCGTGCTAAAAGGGCGCGTTTTTGGGGTCAAAACCACCTGAACGACCTCAGAATGCCATGAAACTGTACGAAAACAGCCGTTTTGTGAATTGTGAAATGGTATGGCACACGGGACATCAATCGGAGGTGTTGTTTGACTGTAGTGACCAGAAACGCATTTCTGGAGTCATAAAACACCAAAACGGTGTGAGATGGTCGAATTCGGAGAAAACGTGCTCCGAATGACCTGAAACCACACGAAAACAATATGAATATTATTCGTGACATGTAGGAGGAGACGAAACACCCATCCGACGTGCGGTGCGTGTGGTACGACCGATTGTGTCGTTTTCAGCAGCTCGACGCGCGCTAAAAGGGCGCGTTGGGGGGGTCAAAACCACCCGACCAACCTCAGAATTCCATGAAATTGTACGACAACAGCTGTTGTGTGAATTGTAAAATTTTCGGATAGACGACACATCAATCAGAGATGGAATTTGACCGTAGTGATCAGAAATGCGTTTCTGGAGCCATAAAACACCAAAAAGGCGTGAGACGGTCGAATTCGGAGCAAACATGCTCTGAATGACCTGAAACCACAAAAAAACAATAGGAATATTATTCGTGATGTGTAGGAGGATATGGAATGCCCATATGACATGTGGTTCGTGCGGTACGACCGATTGTGTCATTTTCAGCAGCTCGGCGCGCGCTAAAAGTGCGCGTTAGGGGGGTCAAAACCACCCAAACGACCTCAGAATGCCATAAAACCGTACGAAAAGAGCAGTTGTGTGAATTTAGAGATGGTCAGGTAGACGACATGTCAATCGGAGGTGTCATTTGATCGCGGTGACCGGAAACGCGTTTGGGAGTCAAAAAACACCAAAACTGCGTGAGACGGTCGAATTTAGAGAAAACATGCTCCGAATGACCTGAAACTTCATTAAAACAATAGGAATATTATTCTTGACATTTAGGAGGAAATGGAACTCCCATCGGACGTGTGGTGCGTGCGGTACAACCGATTGTGTCATTTTCAGCAGCTCAGCGCGCGCTAAAAGGGCGCGTTGGGGGGTCAAAACCACCCGAACGACCTCGGAATTCCATGAAACCGTCCAACAATAGCCGTTGTGTGAATTTTGAAATTTTTGGGCAGACAACATGTCAATTAGAGGTATCTTTTGACTGCGGTGACCAGAAACACATTTACGGAGTCATAAAACACCAAAACGGTGTGAGACAGTCGAATTCAGAGCAAACGTGCTCCGAATGACTTGAAACCACACAAAAACAATAGGAATATTATTCGTGATGTGTAGGAGGAGACGAAATGCCCATCGGACGTGAGGTGCATGCGGTATGACCGATTGTGTCGTTTTCAGCAGCTTGGTGCATGCTAAAAGGGTGCGTTGGGGGGTCAAAACCACCCGAACGACCTCGGAATGCTATGAAATTGTACGTTGTGTAAATTGTAAAATGGTCGGGCAGACAACACATCAATCGAAGGTGTCGTTTGACCGCGGTGACTAGGAACGCGTTTCCAGAGTCATAAAACACCAAAACGGCGTGAGACGGTCGAATTCAGAGCAGATGTTCTCCGAATGACCTGAAACCACACGAAAAAATAGGAATATTATTCGTGACATGTAGGAGGAGACGAAATGCCCATCGGATGTGCGGTGCACGTGGTATGACCGATTGTGTCGTTTTCAGCAGCTCGATGCGTGCTAAAAGGGCGCGTTAGGGGGTCAAAACCACCCGAATGAACTCGGAATGCCATGAAATCGTACGACAACAGCCATTGTGTGAATTTTAAAATGTTCAGGTAGACAGAATGTCAATTAGAGGTGTTGTTTGACCGTGGTCACCGAAAACGCGTTTCCGGAGTCATAAAACACCAAAACGGCGTGACATAGTCGAATTCGGAGAAAACGTGCTCCGAATGACCTGAAACCACACGAAAACAATATTAATATTATTCGTGACGTGTAGGAGGAGACGTCAAACCCATCAGATGTGCGGTGCGCGTGGTACGAACGATTGTGTCGATTTCAGCAGCTCAGCGTGCACTAAAATGGAGCGTTGGGGGGTCAAAACCACCCGAACGACCTCAGAATTCCATGAAAGCCTACGAAAATAGCCTTTGTGTGAATTGTAAAATGTTTGGGAAAACAGCACGTCAATCGAAGCTATCGTTTGACCGTGGTGACCAGAAATGTGTTTCCGGAGTCATAAAACACCAAAATGGCGTGAGACGGTCGAATTCAGAGAAAACATACTCTGAATGACCTGAAACCTCATGAAAACAACAATAATATTATTCGTGATGTGTATGAGGAGACAACATGCCCATCGGACGTGCGGTACACACGGTATGACCGATTGTGTCGTTTTCAACAGCTCGGCGCGCGCTAAAAGGGCGCATTGGGGGGTCAAAACCACCCAAACGACTTCAGAATGCCAAGAAATCATACGAAAACATCCGTTGTGTGAATTTTGAAATGGTCGGTTAGAAGACACGTCAATCAGAGGTGTCGTTTGACCGCGGTGACCGGAAACGCGTTTCCAGAGTCATAAAACACCAAAACGGCTTGATACGGTCGAATTCAGATCAAACGTTCTCCGAATGACCTGAAACCACACAAAAATAATAGTAATATTATTCGTGATGTGTAGGAGGAGTCGACACACCCATAGGACATGCGGTACACGCGGTACGACTGATTGTGTCATTTTCAGAAGCTCGACGCGCGCTAAAAGGGCCCGTTGGGGGTTCAAAACCACCCGAACGACCTCATAATACCATGAAATCGTACGAAAACATCCGTTGTGTGAATTTTGAAATGGTCTTGTAGATAGCACGTCTATCGGAGGTGTCGTTTGACCGCGGTGACCGGAAACGTGTTTCCGGAGTCATAAAACACCAAAACAGAATGAGAAAGTTGAATTTGGAGAAAACGTGCTCCGAATGACCTTAAACCAAACGAAAACAATAGGAATATTATTCGTGACATGTAGGAGGAGACGACATGCCCATCGGAAATGCGGTGCATGCGGTACGACCGATTGTGTCGTTTTCAGTAGCTCGGCGCGCGCTAAAAGGGCGCGTTGGGGGGTCAGAACCACCGAACAACCTCAGAATTCCATGAAATCGTACGACAACATCATTTGTGTAAATTTTGAAATGGTCGGGTAGACGACACGTCAATCGGAGGTGTCGTTTGACCGCAGTGACCAGAAACGTGTTTCCGGAGTCATAAAACTCCAAAACGGCGTGAGACTATCGAATTTGGAGAAAACGTGCTCCAAATGACCTGAAACCACACTAAAACAATAGGAATATTATTTGTGATGTTTAGGAGGAGACGACACACCCATCGGGCGTGCGGTGCGTGCGGTACGACCGATTATGTTGTTTTCCGCAGCTCAACGCGCGCTAAAAGGGCGCGTTGGGGGGTCAAAACCACCATAACAACCTCGGAATGCCATGAAAGCATGCAACAATAGTGGTTGTGTGAATTGTAAAATGGTTGGGCAGACAACACGTCATTCGGAGGTGTTGTTTGACCGCGATGACCGAGAACGTATTTCCAGAGTCATAAAACACCAAAACGGCGTGAGACGGTTGAATTCGAAGAAAATGTGCTCCAAATGACCTGAAACCACATGAAAACAATACAAATATTATTCATGACATGTAGGAGTAGACGACATGCCCATCGAACGTGCGGTGCGCGCGGTACGACCGATTGTGTCGTTTTCAGCAGCTCGACACACGCTAAAAGGACGCATTGGGGTGGTCAAAACTACACGAACAACCTCGGAATGCCACGAAATCATACGAAAACAACCATTGTGTGAATTGTGAAATGGTCGGGTAGACGACACGTCAATCGGAGGTGTCGTTTGACCGTGGTGATTGAAAACGCATTTCCAGAGTCATAAAACATCAAAACAGCGTGAGATGGTCGAATACGGAGAAAACATGCTCCGAATGACCTGAAACCACATAAAAAAATAGTAATATTATTCGTGACGTGTAGGAGGAGACCTCATTCCCATCAGACGTGCGGTGCGTGCAGAGAACATTCATTTTTAGACAAAAAAACAATTTCACAAACTAAACCAAATAAGAAAAAAAAATCCTAAAATGATAGCATTTCTTAATTTGGGGGTTTTAAATTATTATAGCACCATGATTTGATGTAAGATTTAATTTTATTATATGTATATAATAACTGAATAAATATGTCAAATTTACATTTGTTTTGTTTAGTTGTTTTTTTGTCTTATTGTAGGTTTATTGAAGCGGAAGATTGAAATGGATGGACCTCTCGGATCATTGAAGCATGGTTATCATTTATTGTTTATGACGATCTTGATGTTTATGCTGTTAGAAATTGTTTTCCATTTTTTATGATTTTTACCTTGTTTTATCTCTGATTTTGCACCGTGAATTAAAAAAAACACAATTTGTACATTTCATTAAAAAAATGAAAATCCAAAAAAAAATACCACAAATTAACCCTAACACATTTTTATGTTAAGTTTTTAAAAAGATAAGTTTATATTGAAATAAAAAATTTATAAATGTGCTTGAATTTATATTTAAAATAGGCTCTCCATTAGGAGTTAGTAAAATTACCTTTTTAGAAAAATACAAATTTTAAGCATAAAATTTGATTTATTATTACCACATGCTTAACAAACCTATTGGATGAATATGAAAAATATTTTATTTAATAATATATATATATATATATATATATATTTCTTTCACTAATAACCTTAAATAAATGTATTTTATTTATTTTATATTATAATAAAACACGTTTGTAATCTTAAAAGTATTTCATTTATATGCACTGTGATTTTTTAAAAAAAAAAATTTCCCAGACTAGCGACCCCCTGTGGCGGTCGCTATAGGCTGCCTGCCGGGTCAACATTAGCGATCACCATTGGCGGTCACTGTAGGTTGGAATTTCAGCCACCTATAGTGACCGCCATTGGCGGTCACTAATGTTGACCCGACAGGCAGCCGAGAGCAACCGTCAGGCGGTCACTGTAGGCCGGAATTTCAGCCACCTAGAGCGACCGCTATTGTCAGTCGTTGTTGGACTATTGTGATGACGCTAAAGCGACCGCCAATGGAGGTCGCTATAGCCTGAATTTTTAGTAGTGAATTTAATGACGCTGCACATACTTAGAATGTGTTTCCAAATTTCATCCAAATCTATCACGTGTATGCTACTGTGCCACCCAATTGTAAAACTCAACTCATGATCTTATTATTCATGTGTTAACAAAACTAGGATCACATGCCTAAACTACTGACCATGCTACACCCACATGTAAATCTCATCAAGCTAGAAGCGCCCTTGATGCTCCTATTCACATTCGGGCATCCCACTATGCCATGGTCTATCATATGATGACCAATCTCCCTAGGTGCTAAAATCACAAGAATCTATCCACACTCACATTGCGCTCCCAAAAGTGCATTTGAAATTATTAGGGTTAGGTACTCGACTAGTCCTTCCCTCGAAAGAAAACCTAGATACTAGAATCACCATCACTCAAAGTGTTATATCTCAAAAGAATAAGGTATCTCCATACCTATATCACATACCTGATAGCACCTCACATGCACTAATCTCATACCCTAAAGCACATTGTAGTGTTTCCCACCTCTAAGGATATCTTGAACCTGGGATAATATATGTCTCAGTTTAACAACATACACATCACATCCCATGTCAATGATATACCTGACATGCCTATATCTTGAGCCATATCCAAAATCACTAAGCTCTCTCATCAATAGATCACATATCATATAATTCATAACTCACAGGGCAACATCCCTAATCTCATTTCATATATCATATGGCATATCAAATGCCAAACCACCCACTCTAGTTTCTCACACATACATATACTATCACGACCTAGCTCACAAATACCCAGAGTCAGTGCCTTATAGAGGATCAAATTCGGTTTGGGCTCTAAGAAACCAACTACTTCTAAAATGTTTCTTATGCTAAAATCTTTTACCTAAAAAATTTTAATCAAAAATTTCGGGTGAGCATACGAATGCCCAGTAAGGGGTTTAAAAAAATAAAAAAAATAACCAACTATACCCAAAATAACTTTTGAAAACATTCTTTAAAATTTCCAGAAAACATTTTCTTGAAAGAGTTGTAACACATTTAACATACCATGACGATTTTTTAAGGAATATAAGTACACAATTTAAAACATACTAACATTATCAAGATTCAATTATAAGAATGCCATTTTAGAATAATGAGTAAAAAAATTTATGTTAAAATGAAAGTACAAAATTAATAACTAAGTGTAATGCATGATCAGAGTTGCGCTTAAAATAATAACTTCAATTTCATCCTTTACTATTGTGAAACATACACTGTCCATAAGATGTATGAATATTTCATAAATATTATTCCATACTTATACTTCTAATGATTCTCATAATCATAATCTCTTTAACCAGGAATATTCTACTAGTCGAATATTCCTCTGGTTAATTAATATACATAGTCATAATGAGGAAAGTGCATATGTCGGACTGTGTCAAGGCCTCATGCCAAGACCTAGGGGCTAACTGTAACCGGACCCCAACTCGAAGAGCCTCTGTAATCGGACTCCACCCCGAAGATCCTCTAATAACCAGACTCCAACCCGGAAGGTCTGCTGTAACCAGACCCCAACCAGGAGGTCTTACTTTTACCAGTCCCCAACCCGGAACATACTAAGTCCAATGCATTCCACATATCTCTAAATCAAAGTGCACATACCACTTTTATTTATTAAATCACTTATCATTCCAAGTACACATATTACTTGATTTCTTACTCCACATTATTCAAAGTGTCCTATACCACCTTGAATAATTTAAGTTCTCATTACACATTATTAAATGTGTCCCATACCACTTTAAATAATTAAATTCTGATTTCATAAATTATCATGAATAATAAATTGTTTGATTATCACATAAAATAATAACTTTACAAATCCTTCCATGGTAATATCATTTTAGTGCATTATAATTCATGTTTATTATTCATGCTCAAATCATGCACTCATAAATGAAATTGGAAACATACTAAATCATAATATGTTAGTTATTATTTAAATAATAATTTTTCCAAGTACATGCATAAAATAGTAAACATTCTTTGCGCATGTGATATTAATTTAAAACATACAAGTAATGAATGGATGGGGTTACTACATAAAATGACAGTTCCTTAATTTTCAAAATCCTTGATTTGTGGAAATGAACATTTGTAGTTAAAAATGTCTAATTTTAAATTAATATAGATTTCATTTTCACACAAGGCATGTGCTGATAAACCGTCACATCTTATTAAGTGGCCATGCCTTATGTTGCATAGCATATGTAGTGCAACATTTGTTCTATGAGAAATTAATTAAGCATATAAAAAACATACTTTAACCACTGAAGTTTGTTTTGGTCAATTTTAATTCGAGTTATGGTTAAAGCTTATGGGTGCATACATATAACCATATATATATATATATAAAATGTGTATGTGTTGCACCCTTACTTTATATATTCTGAAAACTAAATTCATATATATATATATTAACATCTTAAAAGAAATGTAATTTGATTAATATTAACAAACCCTTAGCATCCTAAAAGTAATTCATTTTTTAATCAAATTAACTCCCTTGCGAGAACTAGAAAATTAGAAAGTATAAATAAATAAATAAATTTTCCCTGCAACATTTGCAAATTAACACTTGGTAGAATTAAATCGGGTGGATTAAAACTCTATGGGTGTATGTGTAACAAATATGCCAATCCATTTGAACCAAAAACATTATTCACATCCAAGTCTTTATTTAAAGATTGCAAATAAAATCTTTAATAACATTAAATAGATATAGATTAAATTATGTGTGTTTGTCCGAATATACATTAACTGTGTAACAAAAAATAATTATAAATTAAAATAACCCTGAACTTATGTACACATAAAATGATAAGATATATGTATATATATATATAAAAACACATATAACAACTGTAATTTGAACAAAATACTCCCTCACAAACCAAAAGATTTAGAGATAAATACTTAAAATTTAAAACCATTATCATTTTAAAAATTCCAGGTTATATAGATAGATATGGTTTCTTATATATATATATAGATGCTTATAATATTTTATAATAACATGGTTAAAGAAAAAAAATTAAAACCTTTTCAACACAGAGATTTTAAAATCATAACACAGTTCGGAAAATATAATGTTATAGTGAAATATATAGATTCAAATAAACATTTATACACATGTTTATATGTGTATACCTTTGTAAAAAAAATAGACAACAAAATTGATCAAATTAACTATACCCTTACAAAATATACATTTAATGGAAATTATTAAACATAACCCTTACATCCATTAAATCACCTGAACCCGAAAACTCAAAGACCCAGGTTCAGCATAGAAGAACTTTTAAACTAGCACAAAATTATAAACATACCATTATGAGAATATATAAGTATATACTATCAAAGTAACATGACAAGGAAAATTTAAAACCCTTACAAACATAAGGTCTTAAAATAATTAAACATTCGAGACAATTTTAATGAACCCTTACAAGACAATAACTGTAAATATTGATTAATTAGAATAAAATAATCTCTTACTAAATAAGTTTAACCATAAAAATAAATAGTAGTTCCCTTATGAAAGACAATAAATTATAGAACGTAAGCTGAAAAATTATAGATAGTATATCCCTTAAGAAAAAGGGTTTGACAACTCTATATAAGTTTTAAAACACTAAATTTTTAGAAACATAAGTGTATAATAGAAAGTAATTAAAAATTAAAAAACACCCTTACAGATAAATTTGAAACTAATAAATCCCTTACAAATAAATAATCCTAAACATAAATTGATAAGCAGAAAACAATCCCTAACAAATAAATAATCTTAAACATAAATTGATAAGCAGAAAACAACCCCTTACAAATAAATAATCTTAAATATAAATTGATAAGCAGAAAACAATCCCTTACCTTATTCGCTAATCGCCTTGTGGTAAGACTCGGATTCACCAAGAAGGAGGTGCAGTGCTTAGTTTTGGAGTGCAAGAACCCCCGATTGTGTGTGGAGGAACACAATCAATATTTAAAGAGCCCCCTTTGTTGTCTATATAGTATTTATATATATATATATCTTGTTGAAAGGAGTATAGTAAACAAATATATATATATATATATATATATATTAAAATAGGTTTGTTTAAGATTCGGTTTAGAGAAAAAGTAAAACAAAACAACTTTTAAATTACACCCAGATCAAAACAACAAGATAAAAATCTCAAAAGCAGATTTATCCGTTGTTCATAGTCCAAAGAAAGACAAATGCCTGAGTTAAAACAAATCAGATATCCCAAAATAGTAGAATATCATTCCTACCTATTAGATTGACGAATAATTGAAACGCTCGAATCTAGACATGGAGACCAAGAGAAAAACCCTACCCCGTGTAGACCGAAGACTGTAGAACCACAGTGCTCGGACACTACATATCCAGATATAGATCTAGACTACTGTTACGACCGTGACAAACCTCTGAGGTCAACACCGGCCAAAATGCGGCCTTCCAAGAACCTCGTCTTCTTCGGACGAAGCCCAAAGGCATCACACGGACCTCGCATGGCCTCCCACACTCACTGAGGATCTTCCTTGGCATCATCTTCCTCTCCCGAAAGAAACCGACATGCTTGCTCGAGGAACCCAGCACCGCGATGGCGCTCGACCCCACCTCACTGAAACCCTAAATGAGGCCTCGACCACACCTCACTGAGGTCCTAGACTTGTGAATTGCAGCCGAAGCATGGACCCCCCCTTCTCTCACGGATCTTCCCACATGTATCGCGACACCCAAATCCCATTACAGGATTTCCCTTTTTTTATTTCTTTTGTCTGATTTTCCCCTATTTTTTATTGTTTTATATTTTTTCCTCCCTTTTCTTTACACCTTTTCCATAAAACGCTTTCCTATTGCCTTTTGACTTATTTTTTTTGTTTTCCATTCAATCAAATTATCACTTTATTAGTGTAATATCTTTACCTTTTCATTTTTTGTCAACCTATTAATTATATATAATTATTTTATTATATCATTACAATGATTTATTATTACACTATGCATTATTATCTTATATCAAAACACTTAGAGTTTATATATATATATAAATATATTTCGTTTATTAATTTTAATTATATAAAAAAATATAAATCTATTTAATATATAAAACTGAACATAAATTAAACTAATTATATATATATACATTTCTATAAAACAAAATTCTAAATTTAAAACTAACAATTATTACTTTATATATATATACACTATATTAAATTAAAATTAACACATTATATTAATAATAATATATTTCAAATAGTTTTAAGAAATGATTTATTCAAAATCTATAATTCAAAACATTTCATATACATATAGATATAAATCACGTTTAGAAGATATATGTATATTTTCATCATAGATTTTAAATAATAAGAATTTTTGTAAATCTAATCGTAATTCATAATTTTAAAACAAGTAATTGTAGCTATACATATTTATAAATTATTTTGAAAATAAAAAAATTGTAATTCAAAATATATTCAATGTGTAGTATTTATTATTTCATATTAAATAAATTTTATCAACATTATTGCAATAGTCAAAATACTTTTTTTAAAGAAATTTATTTATTTAAAATATTTTATCAACCACTCATTTTGATGAACTTTATTATTCAAATTCATTAATAAATATATCGATGTTAAAAATATAATGCTATAAAATTAGTTTGAACTTATAATCAATTAAAATTATTATTTTAAATTGTATTTTGTTTTTAAAGTAAATAAATTAAATAAAACATATAAAATTAAATTTAAAATATAATGGGGTGTTACATTATTCCCCCCTACAAAGAATTACGTCCTCACAATTCTAAAATATTTGTACATAAACCACATCGAAACCAGACACATGTCACTCCCAATGTCCCTTTACTGGGAACACCACCGATGGTAGGGTGATGAAGACCTTAGGTGGATTCCTAAGGTAGTATTCAACTACTCGATCTTTTTGGCTCAGACACACTGTGAACAGCTGGGGTTGTACCTGTGCCTAAAGCACTCGACCTTCCATAAAGAGGCACGAGAAGAGTGGAGGTCAGAAATTTCAGAGTGGACTAAATCCCTATAAGTCTTATGCACTATGGAGTTCTTGAAAATATTTATGTCGTAGAGTTCTCCGTACATAATAAAACTAAGGACACGAAATAGGTAGGTCGTTCGATGGTCACCATCCAAAGAAGATTATAGAAATTTTCCTACATCTCGGTAGTTATCAGCCAAAGTGAAACACAGGAAAAAGAGCTTCATGAAACTTCCCTCTTCACCTATATGCTGAAAATTGTGCAATTTCTATATGGTAATAGACAAGATTGACTCCTTGGTAAAGATAGAGGATTTTTGGGTGGTTCGACACCCGATGTAATTGTTTATAGGACAACCTAAGGTTTTCAAAAGTCTCGTAGTCCCCTGAACATGACTTTGCCACTATAGTTTCTGTTATCTCTATTGGGAGAGACAGAAGGCATGATGCATTATCCATCTAAAAATTTAAGGAAACTACCACTTAGTAACACATAATTAAGTTTTCAGTATGGTTCTAATTTTATCGGATGTCTCCGAAGAGACATAAGACTGGTATTTTCTTTGTTTTCCAAGAACATTATACTTAGTAATGCTTAAATAAATTTTTTCTTTGTTCAGTTCTAGTTTTCCAGAGTTAACTAAACCGAATCCTCTAATACCAACTGTCACGCCCTAGCTCCCAAATACCCAGAGTCGTTGCCATGCAGAGGATCGAATTCGGTTCAGGCTCTGAGAAACTAGCTACCTCTGAAATGTTTCTTCTGTTAAAATCTTTTACCAGAATTTTTTTAATAAAAAACGTAGGGTGAGCATATGAATTCTAAGTAAGGGGTTTAAAAAATAAAAAAATAACATACTATAACAAAAATAAATTTTGAAAAAATTCTTTAAAATTTCCATAAAAAATTTTCTCGAAAGAGTTGTAACATATTTAACATACCATTAGAAATATTTAAGGAATATAAGTACATAATTTTAAACATACTAACATTATCAAGATTCAATTATAGGAATTATATTTTAGAATAATTAGTAAAAGACATTTTATGTTAAAATTCAAGTACAAAATTAATAGCTAAGTGTAATGCATGATCAGAGTTGCGCTTAAAATAATAACTTCAATTTCATCCTTTACTATTGTGAAACATACACTGGCCATAAGATCTCTGAATATTTCATAAATAATATTCCATACTTATACTTCTACTGATTCTCATAATCATAATCTCTTTAACCAGGAATATTCTACTAGTCAAATATTCCTCTGGTTAATTAATATACATAGTCATAATGAGGAAAGTGCATATGTCGGACTGTGTCAAGGCCTCATGCCAAGACCTAGGGGCTAATTGTAACCAGACCCCAACCTAGAGAGCCTCTGTAACTGGACTCCACCCCGGAGAGCCTCTAATAACCAGACTCCAACCCGGAGGGTCTGCTGTAACCAGACCCCAACCCAGAGGGCTTACTTTTACCAGTCCCCAACTCGGAACATACTAAGTCCAAATGAATTCCTCATATCTCTAAATCAAAGTGAACATACCACTTTGATTTATTAAATCACTTATCATTCCACGTACACATATTACTTGATTTATTACTCCACATTATTCAAAGTGTCTCACACCACCTTGAATAATTTAAGTTCTCATTTCACATTATTCAATGTGTCCCATAACACTTTGAATAATTAAATTCTGATTTCATAAATTATCATGAATAATAAATTCTTTGATTATCACATTAAATAATAACTTTACAAATCCTTCCATGGTACTATCCTTTTAATTCATTATAATTCATGTTTATTATTCATGATCAAATCAGGCACTCATAAATGAAATTGGAAATGGACTAAATCATAATATATCAGTTATTATTTAAATAATAATTTTCCCAATGACATGCATAAATTAGTAAACATTCTTTGCGCATGTGATATTAATTTAAAACATACAAGTAATTAATGGATGGAGTTACCACAAAAAATGATAGTTCCTTAATTTTCAAAATCCTAGATTCATGGAAATGAACATTTATTGTTAAAAATGACTGATTTTAAATTAATATTGATGTCATTTGTACACAAGGCATGTGCTGATAAACGTTCACGTCTTATTAAGTGTCCATGACTTATGTTGCATAACATATGCAGTGCAACATTCATTCTATGAGAAATTAATTAAGCATATCAACAACATAATTTAACCATTGAAGTTTTTTTGGGCCAATTTAATTTTAGTTATGGTTAAAGATTATCGGTGCATACATATAACTATATATATATATACATAAAATGTGTATGTGTCGCACCCTTTATATATTCTGAAAACTAAAGTCATATATATATATATTAACATCTTAAAATAAATGTAATTTTATTAATATTAACAAACCCTTAGCATCCTAAAAGTAATTCATATTTTTAGTAAATGAAATCCCTTACGAGAACTATAAAATTAGAGAGTATAAATAAATAAATAAATTTTCCTTACAACATTTGCAAATTAACACTTGGTAGGATTAAACCGGGTGGATTAAAACTCTATGGGTGTATGTGTAATAAATGTTCCAATCCATTTGAACCGAAAACTTTATTCGCATCCAAGTATTTATTTAAATATTTCAAATAACATTTTTAATAACATAAAATATATATAGATTAAATTATGTGTGTATGTCCGAATATACATTAAGTGTATAACAGAAAATAATTATAAATTAAAATAACCTTGAACTTATGTAAACATAAAATGATAAGATATATGTGTATATATATACACACACATATAACAACTGTTGTTTGATCAAAATACTCCCTCACAAACCATTATATTTAGAGATAAATAATTAAAATATAAAACCATTATCATTTTAAAAATTCCAGGTTATATAGATAGATATGTTTTCTTATATATATATATATATGCGTATAATATTTTATAAAAACATGGTTAAAGAAAAAAAATTAAAACCCTTTCAACACGTAGATTTTAAAATCATAACCCAGTTCCGAAAATATTATGTTACAATGAAATATATAGATTCAAATAAACATTTATACACAAGTTTATATGTGTATACATTTGTACAAAAAATAGACAACAAAATTGATCAAATTAACTAAACCCTTACAAAATATACATTTAATGAAAATTATTAAAACATAACCCTTACATCCATTAAATCACCTGAACCCAAGAACCCAAAGACCCAGGTTCAGCATAGAAGAACTTTTAAACTACCGCAAAATTATAAACATACTATTAGCAGAATATATAAGTATATACTCTCAAAGAAGCATGATAAGAAAAATTTACAAACCTTAAAAACATAAGGCTGTAAAATAATTAAACATTCGAGACAAGTTTAATGAACCCTTACAAGACAATAACCTTAAATATTGATTAATTAGAATGAAATAATATCTTACAAAATAAGTTTAACCATAAAAATAAATAGTATTTCCCTTATGCAAGACAATAAATTATAGAAAGTAAGCTAAAAAATTATAGATAGTATATCCCTTAGAAAAACGGGTTTCACAACTCTATATAAGTTTTAAAACACTAAATTTTGAGGATCATAAGTCTATAATAGATAGTAATTATAAATCAAAAATCACCCTTACAAATAAATTTGAAACTAATAAATCCCTTAAAAATAAATAATCTTAAACATAAATTGACAAGTATAAAAAAATCCCTTATAAATAAACAATCTTAAACATAAATTGATAAGCAGAAAACAATCCCTAACCTTATTCGCTAATCACCATGTGGTAAGACTCGGATTCACCAAGAAGGAGGTGTAGTGCTCAGTTTTGGAATGCAAGAACCCCTGATTGCATGTGCAGGAACACATCCAATTTTTAAAGACTCCCCTTCATTGTATATATAGTTTTTATAAATATATATATAACTCGTTGAAAGGAGTATATTAAAAAATATATATATATATATATATTAAAATAGGTTTGTTTAAGATTCGTTTTAGAGCAAAAGTAAACCAAAACAGCGTATAAATTACACCTGGATCAAAACAACAAGATAACAATCTCAAAAGCAGATTCATCCATTGTTCATAGTCCAAAGAAAGACAAACGCCTGAGTTAAAACAAATCGGATATCCCAAAACATTATAATCGCATGCCTACCTAGTAGATTGAGTAAAAATTGAAACACCCAAATCTAGACCTGGAGACCAAGAGAAAACCCCTACCCCGCGTAGACCGAAGACCGTAGTACCATAGTGCTCAGAGACTACAAATCCAGATCTGGATCTAGACTACTGCTGCGACCGTGACATACCTCCGAGCTTGACACTGGCCAAAAGGCGGCCTTCTGAGAACCTCTTATTCTTTAGACGAAGCCCAAAGGCATCACAGAGACCTCGCACGGCCTCCCACACTCATTGCGGCTCTTCCTTGGCGCCATCTTCCTCTCCCGAAAGAAACCCGCAGGCCTGCTCGGGGAACCCGACACCACAACGTCGCTCGACCCCACCTCGCTGAAACCCTAAATGAGGCCTCGACCACACCTCACTTAGGTCCTAGACTTGTGACTTGTAGTCGAAGCGTGGACCACCCTTCTCTCACAGATCTTCCCACATGTATCAGTACACCGAAATCCCATTACGGGTTTTCCCTTTTTTATTTCTTTTGTCCGATTTTCCCCTCTTTTTTTATTATTTTATTTTTTTCCTCCTTTTTCTTTACTCCTTTTCCATAACATGCTTTCCTATTGCCTTTTGACTTCTTTTTTTTGTCTCCCATTCAATCAAATTATCAATTTATTATTATAATATCTTTACCTTTTCATTTTTTTCAACCAATTAATAATATATTATTATTTTATTATATCATTACAATGATTTATTATTATACTATACATTATTATCTTATATCAAAACACTTAGAGTTTATATATATATATATCGTTTATTACTTTTTATTATATAAAAAATATGAATCCATTTAATATATAAAAGTGAACATATAATTTAAACTAATGATATATATATATATATATATTTCTATAAAAAAAAATTTAAATTTAAAATAAATATTTATTACTTTATATATATATACACTATATTAAATTAAAATTACCACATTATATTAATAATAATATATTTCAAATAGTTTTAAGAAATGATTTATTCAAAATCTATAATTCAAAACATTGAATATACATATAGATATAAATCATGTTTAAAAGATATATTTATATTTTCATCATAGATTTAAAATAATAAGAATTTTTATAAATCTAATCGTAATTCATAATTTTAAAACAAGTAATTGTAACTATGCATATTTATAAATTATTTTTGAAAATAAAAAAAAACTGTAATTCCAAATATATTCAATGTGTAGTATTTATTATTTCATATTAAATAAATTTTATCAGAATAATTGCAATAGTCAATATACTTTTTTTAAGAAATTTATTTATTTAAAATATTTTATCAACCACTCATTTCGATGAATTTTTTTATTCAAATTCATTAATAAATATATCCATGTTAAAAATATAATGCTATAAAATTAGTTTGAACTTATAATCAATTAAAATTATTATTTTAAATTATATTTTTTAAAGGAAATAAACTAAATAAAACATATAAAATTAAATTTAAAATATTCTGGGGTGTTACATTATTCCCCCTACAAATAATTGCATCCTCGCAATTCTAAAATATTTGTACATAAACCACATGAACACCAGACACACGTCACTCCCAAGGTCCCTTTACCGGTAACACCACTGATGGTAGGGTGCTGATGACCTCAGGTGGATTCCTAAGGTAGTATTCAGTTTCTCAAACTCTTTGGCCCAGACACACTGTGAACAACTGGGGTCGTACCAGTGCCTAAAGCACCCAGCCTTCCATAAAGTGGCACGAGAAGAGTGGAGGTCAGAAATTTTAGAGTGGACCAAATCCCTATAAGTCCCACGCACCACATCATTCTTGAAAATATTGATGTCGTAGAGTTATCCATACATACTAAAACTAAGGACTTGGAATAGGTAGGCCACTCGATGGTCACCATCTAAAGAAAATTCTAGAAATTTACCTACAGCTCGGTAGTTATCAGACAAAGTGAAACACAGAAAAATTGCTCCATGAAACTTCCCTCTTAGCCTATATGCTGCAAATTTTTCAATTGTTATACGGTACTATACAAGATTTCTTCCCTAGTAATGATGGAGTATGTTTGGGCAGTTTGACACCCAATGTAGTTGTTTACAGGACAACCTAAGGTTTTCAAAAGTCTCGTAGTCCCATGAACATGACTTTACACTATAGTTTCTACTATCTCTGTTGGGAGAGACAGAAGGCATGATGCATCAACCATCTGAAAATTTAAAGAAACTAACACTTAGTAAAACATAATTAAGTTTTCAGTATGGTTATAATTTTATCATATGTCTCCGAAGAGATAGAAGATTGGTATTATTTTTTTTTGTTTTCTAAGAACATCATACTTAGTAATGCTTAAATAAAAATTTTCTTTGTTCAGTTCTGTTTTTTCAGAGTGAGCTAAACCGAATTCTCTGATACCAACTGTCAAACCCTAGATCCTGAATACCTGGAGCTGGTTCCATAGAGAGGATCAAATTCAGTTCGGGCTCTGAGAAACCAGCTACTTCTGAAATGTTTCTTCTGCTAAAATATTTTACCTGAAAATTTTTAATAAAAAACATAGGGTGAGATTACGAATGCCCAGTAAGGGGTTTAAAAAAATAAAAAAAAAATAACATACTATACCCAAAATAACTTTTTAAAACATTCTTTAAAATTTCCATAAAACATTTTCTTGAAAGAGATCTAACACATTTAAGATACCATGACAATTTTTTGAGGAATACAAGTACACAATTTAAAACATACTAACAATATCAAGATTCAATTATAGGAATGATATTTATGAATAATCAGTAAAAGAAATTTTATATTAAAATGCAAGTAAAAAATTAATAGCTAAGTGTAATGCATGATCAGATTTGCGCTTAAAATAATAACTTCAATTTAATCCTTTACTTTTGGGAAACATATACTGGCCATAAGATCTCTGAATATTGCATAAATAATATTTCATACTTATACTTCTACTGATTCTCATAATCCTAATCTCTTTAACCAAGAATATTCTAGTAGTCGAATATTCCTCTGGTTAATTAATTTACATAGTCATAATGAGGAAAGTGCATATGTCGGACTGTGTCAAGGCCTTGTTCCAAGACCTAGTGACTAACTATAACCGAACCCCAACCTAGAGAGCCTCTGTAACCAGAATCCACCCCGAAGAGCCTCTAATAACCGGAATCCAACCCGAAGGGTCTGCTGTAACCAGACCCCAACCTGGAGGGCTTATTTTTACCGGTCTCCAACCCAGAACATACTAAGTCCAATGCATTTCTCATATATCTAAATCAAAGTGCATATACTACTTTGATTTATTAAATCACTTATCATTCCAAGTACACATATTACTTGATATCTTACTTCAAATTATTTATAGTGTCCCATACCATCTTCAATAATTTAAGTTATCATTTCACATTATTCAATGTGTCCCATACCACATTGAATAATTAAATTCTGATTTCGTAAATTATCATGAATAATAAATTGTTTGATTATCACGTAAAATAATAACTTTACAAATCCTTCTATGGTAATATCCTTTTAATGCATTATAATTCATGTTTATTATTCATGCTCAAATCATGCACACATAAATGAAATTGGAAACAGACTAAATCATAATATGTTAGTTATTATTTAAATAATAAGTTTCCCTACGACATGCATAAAATAGTAAACATTCTTTGCACATGTGATATTAATTTAAAACATACAAGTAATGAATGGATGGGATTACCACATAAAATGATAGTTCTTTAATTTTCAAAATCCTTGATTCATGGAAATTAACATTTATAGTTAAAAATGACTAATTTTAAATTAAGATAGATTTCATTTGTACACAAGGCATGGGATTATAAACGGCCACATCTTATTAAGTGGCCATGCCTTATGTTGCATAGCATATGCAGTGCAACATTCATTATATGAGAAATTAATTAAGCATATCAACAACATAATTTAACCACTAATGTTTGTTTTGGCCCAATTTAATTTGAGTTATGGTTAAAGATTATGGGTTCATACATATAACCATATATATATACATAAAATGTGTATGTGTCGCACCCTTACTTTATATATTCTTAAAACTAAAGTCATATATATATATATATTAACATCTTAAAAGAAATGTAATTTGATTAATATTAACAAACCCTTAGCATCATAAAAGTAATTTTTATTTTAAGTAAATGAACTCCCTTGCAAGAACTAAAAATTAGAGTGTATAGATAAATAAATAAATTTTCCTTACAACATTTGAAAATTAACAATTGGTAGAATTAAACGGGTGGATTAAAAATCTATGGGTGTATGTGTAATAAATATGTCAATCCATTTGAACCCAAAACTTTATTCGTATCCAAGTATTTATTTAAAGATTGCAAATAAAATCTTTAATAACATAAAATTGATATAGATTAAATTATGTGTGTATGTTTGAATATACATTAAGTGTATAACAGAAAATAATTATAAGTTAAAATATCCTGGAACTTATGTAAACATAAAATGATAAGATATATGTGTATATATATACACACATATAAGAACTGTAATTTGATCAAAATACTCCCTCACAAACCATAAGATTTAGAGATAAATACTAAAAATTTAAAACCATTATCATTTTAAAAATTCCTGGTTATATAGATAGATATGGTTTCTTATATATATATTTATATATGCGTATAATATTTTATAATAACATGGCTAAAGAAAAAAAATTACAACCCTTTCAACACATAGATTTTAAAATCATAACCCAGTTCAGAATATATTATGTTATAATGAAATATATAGATTCAAATAATCATTTATAAACAAGTTTATATGTGTATACCTTTTTAAAAAAAAATAGACAACAAACTTGATCAAATTAACTAAACCCTTAAAAAATATAAATTTAATGAAAATTATTAAAACATAACCCTTACATCCATTAAATCACCTAAACCTAAAAACCCGAAGACCCAGGTTCAGCACAAAAGAACTTGTAAACTACCGGAAAATTATAAACATACCATTAGGAGCATATATAAGTATATGCTCTCAAAGAAACATGACAAGGATAATTTAAAACCCTTACAAACATAAGTTTGTAAAATAATTAAACATTCAAGACAAGTTTAATGAACCCTTACAAGACAATAACCTTAAATAATGATGAATTAGAATAAAATAATCTCATACTAAATAAGTTTATCCATAAAAATAAATAGTAGTTCCCTTATGCAAGACAATAAATTATAGAATGTAAGATTAAAAATTATAGATAGTATATCCCTTATGCAAACAGGTTTCCAAACTCTATATAAGTATTAAAACACTAAATTTTGAGGATCATAAGTGTATAAAAGAGAGTAATTATAAATTAAAAATCACCCTTACAAATAAATTTGAAACTTATAAATCCCTTACAAATAAATAATCTTAAATATCAATTGATAAGTAGAAAACAATCCCTTACAAATAATTAATCTTAAACATAAATTGATAAGAAAAAAACAATCCCTTACAAATTAATATTCTTAAACATAAATTGATAAGAAGAAAACAATCCCTTACCTTATTCGCTAATCGCCTTGTGGTAAGACTTGGATTTACCAAGAAGGAGGTGCAGTGCTCAGTTTTGGAATGAAAGAACCCCTGATTGCGTGTGAAGGAACACAATAAATTTTTAAATACTCCCCTTCATTGTCTATATAGTATTAATATATATATAGCTTGTTGAAAGGAGTATAGTAAACAAATTTATATATATTTTTTAAAATAGGTTTGGTTAAGATTCGGTTTTGAGAAAAAGTAAAACAAAATAGCGTATAAATTACACCCAGATCAAAAAAACAAGATAAAAACCTCAAAAGCAGATTCATCCACTATTCATAGTCCAAAGAAAGACAAACGCCCGAGTTAAAACAAATCGGATATCCCAAAACAGTAGAATTGCATGCCTACCTAGTAGATTGAGGAATAATTGCAACACCCAAATCTAGACATGGAGACCAAGAGGAAAACCCTACCCCGCGTAGACCGAAGACCGGAGTACCACAATTCTTGGAGACTACAGATCTAGATCTGGATCTAGACTACTGCTGCAACCGTGACAGACCCCACCTCACTGAAACCCTAAATGAGGCCTCGACCAAACCTCACCGAGGTCCCGAACTTGCGACTTGCAGCCTAAGCGTTGACCCCCTTCTCTCACGGATCTTCCCACATGTATCGCGACACCGAAATCCCATTACAGGATTTCCCTTTTTTTATTTATTTTGTCTTATTTTCCCCTCTTTTTTTATTGTTTTATATTTTTTACTCTTTTTGCTTTACACCTTTTCCATAACACGCTTTCCTATTGCCTTTTGACTTCTTTTTTTTGTCTCTCATTCAATCAAATTATCACTTTATTATTATAATATCTTTACCTTTTCATTTTTTTTCAACCTATTAATAATATATTATTATTTTATTATATCATTACAATGATTTATTATTATACTATACATTATTATCTTATATCAAAACACTTAGAGTTTATATATATATATATATATTGTTTATTACTTTTTATTATATAAAAAATATAAATCCATTTAATATATAAAATTGAACATAATTTAAACTAATTATATAAATATAAATATAAATATATATATATAACAAAATTTTAAATTTAAAACTAACAATTATTACTTTATATATATGTACACTATATTAAATTAAAATTACCACATTATATTAATAATAATATATTTCAAATTGTTTTAAGAAATTATTTATTCAAAATCTATAATTCAAAACATTGAATATACATATAGATATAAATCACGTTTAAAAGATATATGTATATTTTCATCATAGAACCCATTTCCAGCATCACATGCTAACTTATCCACCTACTTGGGAACTGATTCTCATCGGGCATCTGCATACAGGACTGCCCCTAAAGAATCAAAATCTCAAGTTGATTCTCATTGGGCCTCCACATATAGGATTCACCCTTCTAGGAGCACAATATTATCTAGGTACACACACATATATAACGACATCACCCTACCATGATCTAAGTCGAATAATCATAGTCATATGGTTCATGCATTTAGAATTACACCAAGAACCTATATGGGAATGCACTATATAAATTGTTGTTTACATTTTAAATAATTGAACCTAATTTTTCCCTTTGTCCCAAACCATTTCTAGAATCATCCATAAGGGGTCCATCACTAAGGCATCAAATGAATATATTGACCAACCAAGGGTCACTATACATCCTACACACTAAGGGATTGCATAGTCTTCATTATCGAGTATATCATAGTAAATCCAAATGAAATTACATCATAAGAAAAATATATTGTGGTCCACCTAAATAATGTTTCATCACAAAGTTATATGAGAAAACACCATATAATTTGTTTCTAGCACTTTAAATAAGAAAAAACTCTTTCATAAGTGATAAAAATCACACACGGGCATGTGAATGTCATGTGAATCCTATGGGCCAAATATGATGCATGAACATCAGCCTCTCTCCAACAATTCATTGTATAAAAAAACATAATAAACCATAAATCATAAAATCCAAACCTCATGTGTGTTACACTAGGTGAAAACCATACAATTGTAACATTAAAATCCAAAATAGTAATCTTATACCCCTAGAAACTTGGATGTATTTCTAATTAGAAAAGTTGTTCTCAACACACTAATCTGATATCCATCACAAGCCCTAAAACATTCCTATATCACCTGTCTATCATATCCCAAATAGTAAGACAAAGAAAAAGACCCTTTGATACCACTTTATATCTTCCTCCCTCAGACCATGGCCATTAAATGATTCTTGAACTAGAGGAGTCACTAATTGACATCATGCATGATTTCCCATATGTTAGAAGCTCCTAACTGGCAGTGAGGGTCGAGAGTAGTACCGTGGAGATACTATATGTAACGACCCAAACTTTTTAATTATTTTTTTGATTCCTAATTCTATGTGTTATTTTATTTTATACTCAACAAAACTATTTCATTTAATTAAATGAGTATAATTAAAATGAGATTATTGGGTTTTGACTGTTATATGACTATTGGTCAATATGACCGTTGGAAACTAAACTCTTAATGTTGTGATTATTGTCTATAAATACAAGTGATCTTGGTTAATTAATACTAAAAGAAGATTTGATGGCCTCATCCAGTAGTCTCGGGCCGATCGAAGCCAATCTGACAAAATTTAGGAATGAGGTAGCACCACTGGGATTTTCTCTTGACCAAACCCAAGCCAAAATTCATCGTGTGAAGCTGGAACAGAATCTCCTACGGGAGAATTTCAAGCTGATAGAAATCACCACTCGGGCAATGTTGGTTGAGCTGCCCCCATATTTTATCACCTTAGAACACCTTACACTTAGGTCCAATGATGGTGTTATAAGGGGCTATGTAACGAGACCTTAGCTGCTTTGTGTAATTCATTGATATAAATAAAATTTTGATTTATTATTATGGTAAAGTTTGTGAATTTCAAATGTCTGGAAAAATATAGGATGTATATTATTGATGAATTAAAAAAAAGTATATTTTAAAATATTTATGTAAACCTTAAATAATTAATAATGTGTAATTATTTTTAAAAAATTGTCTTCTACAGTTGTGTTCAGCAAGAAATTTAGAGTCTAATAAGATCAACTTATTTTTTGGTGAATAGTAATTTATGAATAGTGATTTTATGATTATGAATAGTAATGTGACCAAATGGATTGGTAACCTCACTTAAGAAAGTATTAATATAATTTAGGCACATTGATTAATTAATGTGATTCAATAAAATAAGAAAATAACTGTTTCAGAAATTATCAGTTAAGTATTAGTTTTTTTAGGTGAATAGTGTTTTTATTTAATAATTAAATTGAAAATATTTAGAAAAATATTTTTATAAAATGGAGTTCATTTTTGAATTCAGAGCATTGATATTAGGTTAAGGTGAATTTTTGGGATTGTTCTGAAAAAGTTGAATTTTCGGTGAATAGTGAAAATACAGTTTTGAGTTTCAGGTGTTTAATGACATCATTAAGGATGTAATAATTATGTAATAATTCTGGTCGACTTATGAATAGTAATATATTCTATTAGGTGTCCAAATTGGCCAATACCATGGGCAAATACCATGGGCAAGCCCATGGTTTTTCCAATACCACCGATGAGGTGTCCCTGGAAATTAATGCTTTGTTCCCTCACTTATCCTATAAATACCAAGCCATTACCTCATCCATTTCATTCCAAAATCCTCCTATAAAAATTTCTGGTCTCTTTACCTCCCAATTATTCCTCCCAAGGTGCCCTCAAGCCTCCCAAGGCCCCGATCTTCAAGCTTTTGAAGTTACTTTTCAAGGTAAGGGATCTTTTCACCCTCCTCTTTTAAGCCATGACTTCCTTTATGTCGTGTCTTCTAGTTTCCATATATTTATGCTGAGGTTGTGTTATTATATGTTCTCATTACTTTACATTTCATTTCTAATTTTTTATAGACCCTTTCCACTCTCATCAATTTGTTTTCTGAATTTTTAAGTGATGTCGTTAGACTGCCGAATTTCTTATAAAAGATATTGCATCTTCTCTTTTCTTTCATGTTTCCTTTTCTTGTGGTATGTCATTAAAATATCCATACCATGTTCTTATCTCCATGTTATTCTGTATTTATATTTTAATATTTGTTATTTTCGAGTGGGTTACCCTTGTACCCTCTTTTTTTTCTAAAACCATGTTATGTAGTCGTTATGCTGTAGAAATTTTGTCTCAAAATTTATCTCTTTCTCTTAAGAAATTATCTTGTTTTATTTATGTGAATACTCAGACCTATTTAATTTATATGGGTGTTCATAAATACACAAAAAAGATATATTTTATTTTGGAATTTACATACATATAACCCTCACTCCTTTTCCATGGGTTATAAATGACATAATGATCTTATTTTAAGTACTTTTTAAAACGTCATGATTTTGAAATGAAACCCATTTCTTTTATTATCTATGGGATATTTATGAAATTTTTGATTATTATATATGTGTATCACATGAAAGTAAATTCATATTAATGGTGTTCCCTGATAGCGCTCCAATGCATTGGGTAAATAATAAATCTCTAGAGATGACAAGTTTCACGATACCTTGGTGAATAACCTTGGTAATTTTTATGACACCATGGGGATGGACCTTGGTGATATGTTCATGAATGTCTAAATGAAATTTTGTAGATACATATTCAAGTATGTTTCAATTTATTTTCATTATGATATGCCTATACATCCATTTCTCATGTCTTTATGTTTTTATTCAAGTTCTTATTGATATCACAGGTAAACTGATTCCTTGTTTACCCTTACTGGGACTTCTACTCACCCTTTACTTTGATGTATTTATCTAGGATATGAGATGTAGTAATTTTACATAGGATAAACATATTATGTAGCCTTACAAGTGTATTAGAATAATGTTTTATGTCGTTTTCAGGTTTTATGTCTCTGATTTTCAAGACACTAGGCTTTAAAGATCCTCTGTTTGTAAAATGTAATGAAAAGTTATGTAATAAAAAGGAGGGATTCCATAGTTGGTATTAAAAGATAGTTCAGTTATTTATAGAAATTATGCTATGAAAACATTAGGAATAACCCTATAGAAAAGTTTAAATATATGAAAACTTCCTGGTATTTTGGTAAGTATTGAGTAAGTGGTTTATCAAACAAATAAATCTCTGTCTGGATACGAGCGGGTAGAGGCGGCTCTGGAATAGATGTACATAGGGGTAAAACCCGAAAACACTGCTTTGAGCTAGACTTGAATCAGAACTAGTGCATGATAATGGGCCTTGCTGCACTCTTGGTTACTACACTCCCGAAAGATGTGTTTGGTTAATCGCAAGCTTTCTATGAATCATTATAAAGGAATTATAGAGAAATGTAATTGTCTAAGCATGAGGTTTTAGTACATAAAATCATCTATAGTTAAAAGATTGGTAAATGAAATAAGTTTCTCACTAAGGATTTATTCTTTTAGAAAATGACGGGCAATAGGAGGAATCATGCAAATGGTGACCGCAATGGACCATGCACTGACGGACCTCCGATGGAATCCAGAATGGAAACATTCATGTGAATGATGAACCAACTGACTCAAGTTATGTGAAATAACTTGAATCAAGCATAGAGGCTGATATCACCATGAAGGGAACAACATTTTGTTGAGTCCTTTATGTGTCAAAGACCACCAACCATCAATGGATCTACTAGACCATTGATTTTTGAGCAGTGGATCAGCTCCATCAAAAAAATTCTTTTCTGTTCTCCACTATTTAGAGCAAGAGAATGTCACCCTAGCTGTCTATCGCTTAGAAGGAGAAGCTGATCAGTGGTGGGAACTTATAAAAAACACAAGAAAAAGAGTGGAATTTGAAGCTATGGAGTGGGAAGAGTTCAGAGGGATCTTTTTCAGTAAGTATTTCCCTTGTTCCATGAGAACAATAATGGAGAAGGAGTTTCTCGAGCTGAAGTAGAAGGAGAACGAATCTGTCAGGAGATATGAGATGAAATTCACCTGATTTTCATGATATACCTCTAGCTTTGTCATGGATTCAAATGGTAAGATTGATAGATTATTCGGTGGATTGAGACCTCATCTTTGGAAGAATCTAGCCGACCGAGACTATGATAGATATGAGGAGATCATGCGGAGTGTGATGAAATTCAAGATAGAGTTTGGTGAGATGCATTGGTCTCATAAATCAAATGATAAGAAGAGATAATTGGATCCAAGCTTAGGGAGTAAATTCAATCAAGGAAGAGGAGGTAAGCAATTACAACTTCCCATGTGTAATAAATGTGGGAAGAAGCATTCAGGGAACTTCCTACTCTTGAGTGGGAAGTGCTAAAAGTGTGGTAGAGATGGTCACATTGCAAGGAATTGTCATAGTGAGGTGAAACCTCAACTTCCAAACACTAATGATAAGGGGAAGATGGTGCATGCCCTACCTAATGTCCAGTGCTTTAAGTGTGGAAAACGTGGGCACCTTGCCAATCACTTTCCAAATCCAAGGGCAGTGGAGGGGAACCACCATTAGCCTCATCAAAGGCCAAGGGATCAAGGTCATGCTTTTTCTATCACGACAGCTGATGTTGAAGCTTTGAATGATGTGGTAGCAGGTACTCATGTTGTCCTATCAAAGATAGCAATTACTTTGTTTGATTCTGGTTCTACGAATTCCTTTATATCCTCCAAATTTGCAAAGAATTTAAAATCAACCCCCAATTTTCTAAAAGTAGAGTTATCAGTCAAGAATCCTGGTGGGACTATCCAAGCATCGTCAGTGTTTAGAAACTCTAGTATTTACTTTAGTGAGAACAATCTTATCGTAAATATAGTAGTCATTCCCATGATGGAATTTGACATTATACTAGGGATGGACTGGCTCTCAAAGTATAATGCTAAGATCAATTGCAGAAGCAAGGAAATTTTAGTAGTCTTGAATGGAAAACCTACAGTTATCTTCCAAGGAGATATATCTCAACCTGATCTTTGTCTAGAAGAACGTCATATATCCTTCTTTATGGAGTTGATCGGTGAAGAAGAAGGAGATGAGAGTTTAAGGATAGAAAATTTCCCCATCATCCAGGAATACATTGACGTATTTCCTAAGGAGTTACCCGAACCTCCCCCAGAAAGAGAGGTAGAGTTATCCATTGAACTCATACCTAGATATCATCTGATATCAAAGACCCCGTATAGTATGAAAAATGTAGAGTTGGAGGAATTAAAGAAACAAATCCAAGATCTTTTGTAGAAGGGGTTTATCTAACCGATTGTGTCTCCTTGGGGAGCACCAGTTCTCTTTGTGAAGAAGAAAGATGGATCGATGCGGCTATGCATTAATTATAGAGAACTGAATGGGATCACAGTGAAGAAAAAATACCCTATTCCAAGAATTTATGACTTATTTGACCAACTTTGTGGGGATCATTCCTTCTCTAAGATTGATCTTCAATCTGGTTATCATCAATTGAGGGTGAAGAAAGAAGATATTTCAAAAAACTACCTTCTGATCAAGATATGGGCATTATGAGTTTGTTGTTGTGCCCTTCGGACTAACTAATGCACCTGATATTTTTATGTATTTGATGAATAGAGTCTTTAAGGACTACCTTGATAACTTTTTGGTAGTTTTTAATGATGATATTATGATATATTCCAAAAGTAGTGAGGAGCATGAGGATCGTCTAAGGGATATTTTACAAACTCTACAAAAGGAGAGGCTTTTTGGGAAGTTTATTAAATGTGAATTCTATTTACAACAAGTTGCTTTCTTGGGGAATATTGTTACCAATGAAGGAATCACAGTTGAACCTGCAAAGACAAAAGTTATAGAGGAGTGGCCTCAGCCTACAACAATAACTGAGATTCAAAGTTTCCTTGGATTAGATGAATATTATAGGAGGATTTTGAAGAACTTTTCACGACTTTCTAATTCATTAACCAAGTTAACTCGAAAATGGTTCAAGTTCATCTGGACAAAAGAGTGTGAGGAAATTTTCCAAGAACTAAAGAAGAGATTGGTTACTACACCCATGTTAACTATTCCCTCAAGTAGAGATGGATTTGTTATTTTTAGTGATGCATCTTTGAAAGGGAATGGGTGCATCCTCATTCAAAATGAAAAGATCATTGCTTATGCATCTCAACCGTTGAATACTCATGAGCAGAATTATCCTACGCATGATCTGGAGCTGGCTACATTCATTTTTTCTCTGAAGATATAGAGGCACTATCTTTATGGGGAGAAATGTGATATATACACAGACCATCAAAGTTTAAAGTATATTTTCACATAAAAGGAATTGAACATGAGACAAAGGAGATGGTTGGAACTTCTTAAAGACTATGATTGTTCAATTCATTATCATCCTAGAAGAGAAAACAAATTTATTGATGCATTAAGTAGGAAAGACCCAGTTTTCCTTTCTATGATGAGAATTCCAAGAGATCCTTTGATTAATGACCTAGTAAAGTTGTCTTGGGAATTATAAGGGAAGGGACATCATCAACCCTAACCCAAATGATTTCTCAACTTTCATTACTAGAGAAGATCAAGAAAGCTAAAAAAGAAGATACTTTGTTACAGAAGAAGTTTGAGGCTGTGAAGGATGGGAAGTTTCCTGAGTTCAATATTGATCAAGAAGGTGTACTGAAATTTCGTACAAGACTATGTGTTCCCTATATTTAAGAAATAAAGAAGGAGGTGATGGATGAAGCTCATAACTCTACTTTCTTTATACATCCTGGAAGCACAAAAATGTATAGGGACATTCATGATCATTTTTGGTGGGATAATATGAAAAGGGAGACTGCTGACTACACTTCAAGGTGCCTAGTATGTCAGCAAGTGAAAAAAGAGCGACAACTTCCTAAAGGGGTATTGAAACCACTACCCATACCAGCATGGAATTGGGACAATATCACTATGGAATCTGTCATTAGTCTTCCAAGAACTTCCAAAGGAAATAATGCGATATGGGTTATTATGGACCGTCTCACCAAGAAATCCCATTTTATCCCTATCCTGGAAGATTTCTCGCTTGATCAACTTTCTAGGATTTATGTGAAGGAAGTGGTAAGGCTTTATGGAGTTCCACTTTCTATCGTATCTGATTCTGATCCAAGGTTCACATCAAAATTTTGGAGAAATCTTCAACATAATCTGAGCACTGAATTGAATTTTAGTACAACCTATCACCCCCAAACTAATGGCCAATCTGAAAGGAATATTCAAACACTCGAGGACATTCTAAGAACATGCTCAATGGAATTTAAAGGTGGATGGGATCAACATCTACCTTTAGTTGAGTTCTCTTACAATAATAGCTTCCACTCGAGCATTTAAATGGCACCCTATGATGTTTTATATGGGAAATGATTCAGAACTACTACTTGTTGGGATGAAGTTGGTGAAAGAAAGCTTCTTGGGCCTGATCTTGTGCAAGAGATGATAGAAAAAGTCCATCTCATCCAACAACACATTAAGGCTGCTCAGAGTCGGCAAAAGAGCTATGCTGAAAACTCTCAAAGGGACTTTGATGTTAGTGAAAATTTCTTTCTTCAATATCACCTTGGAAGAGAGTCATGAGGTTTGGGAAGAAAGGGAAGTTCATCCCTAGGTACATTGGCCCCTATGAAATCCTTGATCGTGTGGGAGCAGTGGCCAATCAGTTTCACTTCCCCCAAATCTAGCACATGTTCATGATGTCTTCCATGTATCCCTCTTGAGTAAGTACATACCTGACCCTTCACATGTACTAAACCCAGAGGTGGTACAATTGGAACATGACCTCTCTTATGAGGAGTAGCTGGTGGAGATCTTGGATCGTAGAGACAAGGTTCTATGTAATAAGACTACCCACCTTATTAAGGCGTTGTGGAGGAACCAAAAATATGAAGAATCCACATGGGAACCAGAGGAGTCTATGAGGCAGAAGTACCCACACCTTTTCTCTTCTGAGGGTACGAGTTAAAAATTTTAGGGATGAAATTTCTTAAGGGGGGAAGAATGTAACGACCTGAACTTTTTAATAATTTTTTTTCTTTCCTAATTTTGTGTGTTATTTTATTTTATACTCGACAAAACTATTTCATTTAATGAAATGAGTATAATTAAAATGAGACCTTTAGGTTTCAACTATTATATGACCGTTGGTCAATATGATCGTTGGTCAATATGACCATTGGAAACTAAACTCTTAATGTTGCGATTATTGTCTATAAATACAAGTGATTTTGGTTAATTAATACAGAAAGAAGATTTGATGGCCTCATCCAGTAGTCTCGGGCCAATCGAATCCCATTTGACGGAACTTGGGAAGGTGGTAGTACCACTAGGATTTGCTATGGACCAAACCCAAGCTAAACTTCATCGTGTGAAGCTGGAATGGAATTGCCTACGTGAGAAGTTCAAGCTGATAGAAATCACCACTCGGGAAATGTTGTCCGAGCCGCCCCCAGATTCTATCACCTTAGCACACCTTAAACTTAGGTCCTATGTTGGTGTTATAAGGGGCTATGTAACGAGACCTTAGCTGCTTTGTGTAATCCTTTGAGGTAAATAAAATTGTGATTTCTTATTATGGTAAAGTTTGTAAATTTCAAATGTCCTGATAAATATAGGATTTATATTATTGATGAATTAAAAAAAGATATTTTAAAATATTTATGTAAACCTTAAATAATTAATAATGTGTAATGATTTTCAAAAAATGGTCTTCTACAGTTGTGTTTAGTAAGAAATTTAGAGTCTAATAATATCAACTTAATTTTTAGTGAATAGTAAATTATGAATAGTAATTTATGCTTATGAATAGTAATGTGACCAAATGGATTATTAACCTCACTTAAGAAAGTATTAATATAATTTAGGCACCTTGATTAGGTAACGTGATTTAATAAAATAAGTAAATAAGTGTTTCAGAAATTATTAGTTAAGTATTAGTTTTTTTGGGTGAATAGTATTTTTTATTTAAAAATTAAATTAAAAATATTTAGAAAATTATTTTTATAAAATGGATTTCATTTTTGAATTTAGAGACTCAATATTATGTTAAGGTGAATTTTTGGGATTTTTCTGAAAATATTGAATTTTCGGTGAATAGTGAAAATACAGTTTTGAGTTTCGGGTGTTTAATGACATCATTAAGGATGTAATATTTATGTAATAATTCTGGTAGACTTATGAATAGTAATATATTATATGATGTGTCCCACGTGGGCAATACCATGGGAAAATACCATGGGCAAGCCCATGGTTTTTCCAATACCACCGATGAGGTGTCCCTGGAAATTAATGCTTTGTTCCCTCACTTCTCCTATAAATACCAAGTCATTCCCTCATCCATTTCATTCAAAAATACTCCTCAACGATGTTATGGTCTATTTACCTCCCAATGAGTCCTCACAAGGTTCCCTCAAGCCTCCCAAGGTCCCGATCTTCAAACTTTTGAAGTTACTTTTCAAGGTAAGGGATCCTTTCACCCTCCTCTTATAATTCATGACTTCCTTTATGTTGTGTCTTCTAGTTTCATATATTTATATTGAGGGTATGTTATTATATGTTCTAATTAATTTCCATTTCATGTATAATTGTTTATAGACCATTTATTCTCTCATCAATTTGTTTTCTGAATTTTTAAGTGGCGTCGTTAGGCTGCTGAATTTCTTATAAAATATATCGCATATTATCTTTCCTTTCAAGTTTCCTTTTCTTGTGGTATGTCATTAAAATATCCATACCATGTTCTTATCTCCATGTTATTCTGTATTTATATTTTAATATGATTTATTTATGAGTTGTTTACACTTTTAACCTCTTTTTTTCATTTTCTAAAACCATGTTATGTAACCGTTATGCTGCAGAAATTTCATCTCAAATTTTCTCTCTCTTTCTCTCAAGAAATTATCTTGTTTTATTTTTGTGAATACTCAGACCTATTTCACCTCTATGGGTGTTCATAAATACAAAAAATATACATATTTGATTCTGGAATTGACATACATATGACCCTCACTCCCTTTCCATGGGTTATAAATGACATAATGATCTTATTTTAAGTACTTTTTAAAACGTCATGATTTTGAAATGTAACCCATTTCTTTTATTCTATATGGGTTATTTATGAAATTTTTTATTATGATATTTGTGATTCACATGAAATTAAATACAAATTAAGGGTGCACTCTGATATCACTCTAATGCATTGGGTAAAGAATTAATCTCTAGAGATGACAAGTTTCACGATACCTTGGTAAATAATCTTGGTAATTTTTATGACACCATAGGGATGGACCTTGGTGATATTTTCATGAATGTATAAATGAAATTTTTTATCTACATATTCAAGTATGTTTCAAGTTCTTTTCATTATGATATTCCTATACATCCATTTCTCATGTCTTTATGTTTTTATTCAAGTTCTTATTGATATCACAAAGAAACTGATTCCTTGTTTACCCTTACTGGGCCATCTACTCACCCTTTACTTTGATGTATTCCTCCAAGATATGAGATGCAGAAATTGTACATAGGATGAACATATGATGAAGCATTAAAAGTGGAATAGAATAATGTTTTATGTCGTTGTCATGTTTTATGTCCCTAATTTCCAAGACACTAGACTTTAAAGATCCTATATTTGTAAAATGTAATGAAAAGTTATGAAATAAAAAGGCGGAATGCCATACTAGCCTCCTTGGAAAACCATACAGGCATTGGTCTATGCATATAGCAAAATGACCATCTCAATATTCCAAGGCATCTCAGGTTTGTCCAATCACCCAACTTATAAAAAATCTTAGTGGGGGAGATATAATTGATCCATGCTTATATCAACTAGACCAAGGGCTATAAGGTATCTCTTGGGTCTCATGTGGCCAATCACTGTGCCATCCATCCCAAATCATCACTCACCACTACCTAGAGGTCACTAAGGGAACCTGTCACTTGGGTCATTATGTTACCTTCATTTAAATTAAATAACACCCCTTGGGACCCATCCATAACAAGGAACATGTTTATAGTCAAGGCCTCATCCATCATCAGCCAAGGCAATCAAGCTAGTGCACAAGGTCTCTCATGGACCTTGGTATTATATTCAATTTACCTAGGAAATTAATTTTTAATTAAAAAAATTCATTTTTTAATTAAAACAGTTCGTTTTACATAATGTATGATCACCTTAGGGGGTGATTCCACATATCATAGGCATATATCTACCACATGAAACCATAGGGTGTGTATAGGGACCACCTACCTCAATCTAAAATCTATCCCCCCTTTTAACTTATAACCCAAAGACTCTTTCCAAGCTCGTCTAATCCATCCGAACACCACCCATCCACACAAGGCCCTAACTCGCATCTAAAAAACAAATTAATTAATTATAATCAAATTATAATTAATTAATAAATAAAATTGTTCTTTAATAATTATACAATTTAATTCAAATAGGAATAATTCCTAAAAACACACTAAGCTATAACTGCTTATTGAAACCTAGATCCATGGGTTGTGTGACACTCCCTACACACCCCATAACCTAGGCCATGGAAACACATTAGTTAAATATACGAATCTTAATTAATTCTATAATTAATCCAAATAGTTATAGTGTAGAAAAACTCATCGGGCACTCCCATTACACCAAAATTGCAATCAAACACATGTGGGAGGTCCATAACACACTCCTGACACTATCCCAGGCCAAATCCCTAATTCATGACATCAATTCTATAATTAACATAATTTAATTTAATTTTGAAAACATAGAAAAAACCCTAAAACAAAATACCGTGTTCAAATGACATGCGACAACATGTAGATACTATCTAAATATTCCCTCTATGCAAGCAGAGAAAAATCCCCATCAAAATTGGCCAATTACACCATGCTCTAGTGGAATTGAAACCGAAAACATATGATAAATTACTTAAATTATAATTAATGAAGGGGAAACAAAAAAATGGAAGGGAGGAAAGGGAATATCATTTGTTAAAAAATGAAAAATCAACACCTAAATTTACTTAGATAAAAGGAGGATTGAGAGATGAAGATGGGGAGGAGAATCGACCAAAAATGGAACCTCTCACCCCCCCCCCCGCTCAACTGAAGAAGGAGAAACACCCCAGTAAAAATATGGTCTTTCCCCCACTAAAAAAAACCACCCAACACACTTTCATGGCATGAATAGGAATTCACATCATGAAAAATTAGGTTAATTCCATGACAATCCCAATTCACTATCCAAGTAGCCTAGAACCACCCTAAAAAACACAATTCAAGATGTGAATGACCCTTTACACTGTTAATTTTTTTTATACTAGGTTTTAGAAGTGTGGCCACCCGACCACTACTCTGATGTCCTCCCAAACACCTGAGGCATCCAAAAAACCTCACTCCAAGACCAAAAAATCTATTTTAAAATGATCAAACTCTCAAAATACCATTCTGAGTCTCAGTTCTCAAAACAAATCGTCCACCAAATCAAAAAAAATTAGATTCCTCCTAAATTTTATAACCCCTTTGGAAACGGGGTATTATAATCTCCCCACCATAACACTGCTCATCCTTGAGAAGTCTTATTGACCATTCAATCATAAATTTGGACCTATCTCAGTCATTAATCCACACTCAATTAATCATGTTTTACTATTGAACACTAAACAAGCTCATGTTGCACAACTCCAAACATGAGGTGCACTATTCACCAAAAAATTATTCCACCGCTTGTCATCATCACTAAAACACCAAGAGGATGATCTCTCATTCCCATTTATCCCATGTCATCATAGTGTTTTGAATCAACTTACTATTCTAATAATGATTCTCCCTACCATAAGCCTACACTTATAAGGGTTGATTCTGAGCCATGGTGTTTCCCACCATCAGAATTGCCTACAGATTCACAATTCCAATGGTCTAATGACCATATTAGTGTCGTTTCCAACCCACCACACCCAATCACATATGAAAAAACAAGTCATCTATCCTCTAGTTGACCATTCCCAAAAAACCCATCCACACCCATCAATTCATTGTTACAACATTCGGTAACGATGCCTAAATCACTGAAGAAATACCAATATCATTCAAATCACCTGCACCGGAGTCTAAACTCAACTCCCAGCGTGTTTCTATGATTGTGTCCTCAACTAACCAAATCAATCATCATACTCTCACCTAATCACCAATGTATCTCTGACCTAACTCATGCTCAGATCACATCTAATTCATCTTAATCCCTATGTCGATGCACAAACTCCATCAAATACATCATCTAAATCCCAAATTTGGTATTTGACATGGGGCTAGATAAAATAGGTTCATCTACTCCCTCATATCCAAATTTCATCACGACCATCCTATTGAAGTGGATTATAACCACTTTGATTATTTATGTTTTGATAATTATAATAATTACTTATTTCATAATTATAATTTCTCACAACATTTATTTCATAATTTATTTCTTATAACATAAGTAGGATTTATTTTTCATATTACTTTCCATTTTAATAATCATGTCTGTTATGTATTTCATGAACTGATTTTAAAAGATAAATCCATCTCTATGTGGGTTAATGTCATAAGTCTAATATTTATCTATTTTATAAAATAGGACTAATTCTTAAAGTGATAATGAGGTAGTAAGTACAAGAAACCACATAACCAGATGCATTGGTTGCATTACCAAATGCATCGAACACATGAACAGAATTCAAGTGATTGTAAGATAAGGAGTCATAATTTTTCTAATGGTTGAACCAACTATATAGAGAAACTAGATCCACCGCATGACAATGGATCGACCATAAGACAAACAACCCAAATTTTTCTTACTGCTAGATCAGCCACATGTTGTATATTGATTGATCACACATTGGAATTTTGATCAACCACACATTGAAAAATAGATCAATCACACATTGAATAGTATATCGACCACATGAAAAAATTTAGATCAACCATAATATTATTTCTGACCAACCTCATGAGAAAAGTATGTCCAACATCAAGGTATGTCTTTCTTTGTGGATAGACCTACAGGTAATAATAAATTGACCATTCCTTGATGGAGTATTTTCTACGATGATTTTTTTATACTTTTTATATTTTATAAATTTTGATTCATTGAAAGTTTATTTTAAGGATTTTCATTGATCTAATTATTTATTAAATACTTATTATTTTTTATGATTCTAGTTAATTTTATTTAGAATAATTATATATAGAATTAAATTCTCATGAGATGGGTTAAATTCTCATGCTGGTCTGATCAACCGTAATATTATTTCTAATCGACAGAATGAGAAAAGTATGGCCTACCTTAAAGTATGAAGTACCATGAGGATGGACCTACTGTAAGAATAAATTGACCATACCTTAAGGGATTATTTTCTATAATTCTATATCATACTTTGTATATTTTATACATTTTGATTTAATGCACATTTTTTAATGATTTTTATTGATCTAATGATTTCTTAAATAATTATAAATTATTTTGATACCAATGAATTTCATTTGGAATAATTACATGTAGTGTTAAATTCTCGTCACATGGGTTAAAGTTTCAAATTGGTTTATTGGAAAAGAGTGAGTTTAAAATTTAATTTGCTAAGAACTTGAACTATTTTCCTCACATGATTTTTTAGAATATTTCAAGGGACTTTATTTTTTTATTATAAATTGTTAGTGTTGTATTAATTATACTGACATGTTCTACTATACAACCTTTGTTTATTTTATAGATTAATGAAGCGATCCATGTAAGAATATGTTGTATTCACATTTAATGAATATATATACATGTGTCAACTGAGGAAGGATCAAGTGTAACCAAATTATTCTTTTGAATTTGGTGTGCATGAAAGAACTCTATATATTGATTACAAAAGAACCAGTGAAGTAACGAGGTTGAGGATATTCTTGATTCATACTTTGAAATAAACTTTAAAAATCTATAAATTCTCTCTACTAAACTTCAATCTTTTTATCCATCATTATCATAGAGAACCTTCCAACCTGAGCACTCAAATCCTTACTTGTTCATTTTGTTTCTATAGTTCTTACTTATTTCTATTTTCTAGGTGCTTAATCATGTCTCTGTTGTACCACCTATAAAAGGTAAGATTTGGGTTGGGAACCCCAAAAAAAATTTAGGTATTGGGTTGTGCCTCCAAGTTGAAAAAGGTAATATTGTTTGGGTTTTGCCTCAAGGTGGAAAAAAGTAGGATAGTTGGGTTCTGACTCTCGGTGTGAAAATTTTAATCTCGGTTTGTTCCTCCAATGTTTAAAAAGGCAATTGTAAAGGTTTATGACTCCCTTTAAAAGTGAGAGTGTCCATTATAGTGGGTTTCATATCTCTCTCTCTATGTTTTAGAGGGGTGAAGAGTAGACATTGGATCATTTAGATCAAAACCACTATAAAATTCATTGTATTCCTTTTTTTTATTTTCATTTCATAAATTAACTTAACTATGATAACTTATTAAAAGAATATTTTGAAAGGTAAGTTAAATACCTCTTAACCATTATGATATTCTCTCATTAGGACCTGACACACACAATGATTGATGTCAATCATCCAGGACCCTACAAGCATAAGGATCATTCCTCTATGGAAGAATAGAAAGGATTCTCACAACCGAGTACCAAGATGAATCACCAAGATCCACTAATTCCCAACTCACAGGAACATATTATATGGAATCTACCAAAATTCATCAGTAATGATGGTCACAAAATACAACAACCAATGATGCACTCCCCACCATATGGCTTACCTTATATTATTCCAAGTGAAAAACCTTAGTAGGTTTCAACATTGCACGCCTGTCACTCATCTTGAGACTTTCTCATCTCATCCCATGAAACCTATCTATGGTCAATCCTGTAATGATCAGGCCACCATATCTCGATCCAATTTTTATGCCTCCTCTACCATGGAGGGACATTCCTCATTCATCAAAAATCCTGTTCATCCAATCCTGCAAGAGTTTTATCAAAACCATTAACCCATGACCTGCACACGGTTGATCACCAATTTAAAATTTAATGACACCACACATACTTAGCATGTGTTGCCAAATTTCATCCAAATCTATCACGTGTATGATACTGTGCCACCCAATTGTAGAACTCAACTAATGATCTTATTATTCATGTGTTAAAAAAAATAGGATCACATTCCTAAACTACTGACCATACTATACCCACACACCAATCTCATCAAGCTAGAAGCACCCTTGATGCTCCTATTAAAATTCAGGCATCCCACTATGCCAAGGTATATCGTATTGTGACCCATCATCCTAGGTGTCACTCTAAAATCACAAGCATCCATCCACACTCACATTGCACTCCCAAAAGTACATTCGAAGTCATTAGGGTTAGTTACTCAACTGGTCCTTCCCTCGAAAGAAAACCTAGATACTAGAAGAACCATCACTCAAAGTGTTATATCTCAAAAGAACAAGGTATCTCCATACCTATATCACATACCCGATAGCACCTCACCTGCACTAATCTCATACCTTGAAGCACATTTTAGTGTTTCCCACCTCTAAGGATATCACGAACCTGGGATAATCTATGTCTCAGGTTAACCACATACACATCACATCCAATTTTAATGATATACCTAACATGCCTATATCCTTATCCATATCCAAAATCACTAAGATATATAATCAATAGACCACATATCATATAATTCATAACTCATAGGGAAACATACCTACTCTCATCTCTTATATCATATGGCATATCACATGCCAAACCACACACTCTAGGTTATCACACATACATATACCCATATCTAGCATCACATGCTAACTCATCCACCTACTCGGGAACTGATTCTCATAGGGAATCCACATACAGGGTTGCCCCTAAAGAATCACAATCTCAAGTTGATTCTCATTGGGCCTACACATACAATATTTACCCTTCTAGGATCACAATCTTATCCAGGTACACACACATATATAACTATATCACCCTACCATGATCTATGTCTAATAATCATAGTCATATGGTTTGTGCATTTAGAATTACACCAAGAACCTATATGGGAATACACTATATAAATTTTTGTTTACATTTTAAATAATTGAACCTAATTTTTCCCTTTGTTCCAAACCACTTCTAGAATCATCCATAATGGGTCCATCACTAAGGCATCAAATGAATATATTGACCAACCATGGGTCACTATACATCCTGTACACTGAGGGATTGCATCATCTTCATTATTGAGTATATCACAGTAAATACAAATTACCTTCCAACATAAGAAAAATATATTCTGGTCCACCTGATTAATTTTTCATCACAAAGTTATACGAGAAAACCCCATATAATTTGTTACTAGCACTTTAAATAGGAAAACCCTCAATCATAAGTGATAAAAATCACACACGGGCATGCAAATGTCATGTGAATCCTATACGCCAAATATGATGCATGAACATTGGCCTCTCTCCAATAATTCAAGGTATAAAAAACATAATAAACCATAAATCATAAAATCCAAACCTCATGTGTGTTACACTAGGTGAAAACCATACAATTGTAACATTGAAATCCAAAATAGTAATCTTATACCCCTAGAAACTTGGATGGATGTCCTATTAGAAAAGGTGTTCTCAATGCACTAATCTGATATCCATCACAAGCCCTAAAACATTCCTATATCACTTGTCTATCATATCCCAAATAGTAAGACAAAACAAAAGACCCTTTGATACCACTTTATGACTTCCTCCCTCAGAACATGGCCATTAAATGATTCTTGAACTAGAGGAGTCGCTAATTGACCTCATGCATGCTTTCCCAAATGTCAGAGGTTTCTAACTGGAAGCAGGGGTCTAGGGTAGTACTTTAGAGATACTATACCTATAACACCCCAAGGTTTTCTAAAAATAAATTTAATGCATGAAACTTTGTTTTAAGTATATAATTATAACTAGCCTTAAAACATAATTTTACTACTTTTATGTTTTGAATTTTGAAAAACAGTTATCTAAAATTGTGTTTAGTATGTCATTTGGAGTCTAATGGAACTGATCACATTGTTGAGCACGTCAAATTAGTTGTTTAATTTTGACTAGAATTTCTACAGTATAGCAGCAACCCTAGGTCGTCTCTCGATGGAGATTTAGATCATTAATTTAAAAAGTGGGTTTTTATTATGAAGTTATAAGGTAAATAAGGTTTTGTAAAACTTGGAGGTTTGATTTTTAAAGAAGAAAATAGAAAATTAAAGCGATAAAACAATGTAGAGATTAACATAATTAATTAATCGTGATCTACCCGGGGTACTCTCATGATGTTTATCCTTCATCTCTTCACGATATAGGGTTATTATATTTTAATACATGGTTTGTAACACCTAGAACTAGAATTTTACTGAGTTTATACTAGGATACCTCCTAGGGTTCAGTCAAAAACACACAATGATTCACCGGACACCGCCGATGATTGGGTGAATTGTGTTTGACTTCATAACCAAAACTCAAAAAGGAAACACATGAAAAACTCGATGTGCTATCCAGGTTTGTATGTTATTTCTTTGTGATACCATGAAATAAATTTACATGTCCTTGACAGTGCTTTTGTGAGTTCTATTGACCAATATGAACCACACAAGCACCACAATTGAAAGGGGGAAAAGAAAGTGGTGAACGGTGTGTGAAACATCACATGAATGGGTACCCCCAAACATGATCATATGAGTTGAGCATGACATACCAGTACATAACTCAATAAAATAAGAATAGAGGATGATGAAAAACAACACAACAACCTGGAATTCAAAAGGTCATTCAAATATTACAAACATGAACCTTGGGATTTACATCATGTTCCTCCCCGGGTGATCACAAGGGGTTTAGAAACCCATGAGGGAGGAAGAAGAGAAAGATGTTGGGGTAGAACTTCCCATAGGCTCTAGAACTACTAGTGATGTTGAGAAGACTCCTTGGGGACTCCAAAATGGCAGCACTTTTCCTCCTGGCCGAACTTGCAAATGGGTATCCCAAGGTTTCATTTTATAGGAAAATTGGAAGGTGGTTTTAGGCACACAGATTTCATCAATCCACTTGTACCACATGTTTCAGCCTTCAGACAGCCTTATCTCACTTTGGAGAAAATAAAAATTTGTATCCCTACCTATTTAATGTCTTTACCTAAAGTTTGGAACCATTTTGACAAATACAGCTCAAGATATTGATAAAATACAGAACACCGCATTTGACTTGGTCCAAATTCGGTGTCTTGGACATATCAGTTCGGATGGGCCCCATAAAAGCTGAATCGGGATTGGGTTCCTTAATATGAAATGTATCCTCTTAAATAATGGACAGTCCCTCAAAATTTAAGCCCATTTAGATGCACGGATTTTGTGTACTATGCAAAACAGTGGATAGATGTCCATGGATCCATGCAATTTTGGCCCATTTTTTTTCCACTTCATCAAGGGCCCTCAAAATCACCTCCACCTACATTGAAATAATAAAAACTAGTAACATTTACCATTATAATGTTGATTAACATTAATTAAATGATTCAAACATAAAGTGTGATTTATTATTAAATTTTTAATATTCATTACAAAACTAGTTTAAAACAACGGTGTTAGGGTGGAATAAAACAGTGAATCGTGGTACGATCACACCCCCACACCTAAACATTTGCACTCCTGGGAAAAGTCACATATCCCAATAAAATATTTCATATATAAATATTTCAAACATAATGAAGATTTATCATTTGAGGAAATTTTAATTCACCAAAGTAATGTGATCAATGCATGAACCGCACCAAGGAGTTCTTCCCAGTGAAAATGGAAAAAGATGTCTCATAAATCATATCATAATAAAATTCAAAGAGATTTATGAAACCAACATAAGCAAGGAATTAAAAACTCAACCATTACACTAACTCTCCATGTGTGTGTGTGAAAACCATTCCATGATATTCTTTCCACTTTCTATCAAATAAATATAGGTTATTTTAACATTATTCAGCTTTAAATGATTTTTCACCGAACCTGCCCTACATCCTTTGAAATCATATTTCAAGACCCACTCATTTAAGAATTACAAGAAGTCAAACCATAAAATACCGACCTAGATATCCCCATATGTTGTACATTTCATCACTCCCCTCATTTATTATATTTTTTTGAAGTTTCATTTGAAACAAATCTCACACTCATCTCTCGACCCTTGTTTGATATCCTCATGACACTAATTGCAATAGTTATAACAAGATCAAAGGTTGAGGAGGAGGAGTTTTTGACCTTCCCAAGACACAATAATTTTGTTTTTGTTTTTGTTTTTGTTTTTGATTTTTTTAGGGCGTACAATAGTCGGACATTAGGTAGACACGCATAGGTCAATCTGGTACAGTAATGAAACAGATCTGATAAGGAACAAACATATGGAAATATCATTTAAAGCTGAAAAATATTAACCCAACATATATTTACCTTATATTAAGTAAGAAATATTCACACTTTGTGGTTTGGTGCAAAAATTTGTAGAGATATTAGTGACACAGTTTTCCCAAAAACTACTCACACAAGGAGCATCAATCATCTCAAAGGATTCACATAGATACGACCATTTATATCATTGACATAAAACCAATTCACTAAAAAATCACTCCTTGATGGTAAATTCATACACAAATTCTTTTTAACCTTCGTTATGGTATTTTTACTTTCCCCCCTTTATGGCCGCCAAATCATGGAACTTCGAAATTGTTGATGGGGAAAAATGAAAATACCATAAAGAAGGAAAAAAATAGAAAACAAAAGGAGGAAATGATGAAAATTACTAAATAACCTAGGAATGTATCCACCCCCACACCTAGAATGTGCAGTGTCCTCATTGAAATAATTGAGAATGTGAGAAGGAAGGATAAAACCTGGTGTGTTTTATGGGCATGATTCACCGAGAAGGTGGATTTCCTCCACCAGATTCTTCAGAAAATCCTCATAGAAGTGTTTAAGTCGCTGCCCATTGATGGTAAGACTTCTTCCACTCTTCTCATGAAAAAACTATATTGCACCAAAAGGGTAAACATTAGTAACAGTATAAGGACCGAGCCATCGGGAACGAAGCTTACCTAGGTGGAGCTTAAGCCTGGAATTGTACATGAGGACCTTCTCACCAATATATAACTTTTTTTGGTGAATCATGATATCATGAATAGACTTTGTATTCTATTTATAGATCCAGGAGTTCTAATATGCATCACATCGAATTTCTTCCAACTCTTGAATCTGCAGATTTCTTTGCTCACCTGCATCTGAAAGGTTCATATTACATTGTTTAACAGCCCAATATGCACGGTGTTCTACTTCCACAGGGAGGTGAAAAGCATTTACAAACACAATTTTTTATGGTGACATTCCTATTGGGGTTTTAAAAGTAGTACGGTACGCCCAAAGTGCATCATCCAAGCGCAAACTCTAATCTTTCCTATTTAGTTGTACCGTTTTTTCCAAGATTCATTTAACTTCCCGATTTGATATTTCTTCTTGTCCATTAGTTTGGGGGTGATATGTAGTGGATAATTTATGATAAACACCATACTTATGAAGAAAATTTTTCATTTTGCGATTACAAAAATGTGAACCCTGATCACTAATGATGAATCTTTGTAAACCAAACCTACTAAAAATTTGGGACCTCACAAAATCAACAACCACTCGAGAGTCATCGGTCCTGGTGGCCTTTGATTCCACCCATTTAGATACATAGTCAACAGCCAATAATATGTATTCGAAGCCAAATGAATTTGGAAAAGTCCCCATGAAGTCAATTCCCCATGCATCGAAGATCTCACAAAATAACATGGGCTATTGGGGCATTTCATTCCTCTTGGAGATATTCCCTGTGAATTGACAACGACTACATGACTTGAAAAATCTATGGGAATCCCTATAAAATGTTGTCCAATAAATTCCTGAGTCAAGGACCTTTAGAGCTGTACGTTGAGAGCCAAAGTGGCCCCCAAAGGCCAAAGTGTGGCAGAAGGTCAAAATAGAGGTGAACTCATGGTCAGGGACACACCGACGAACTACTTGGTCACTAAAAATTCTCCACAAGTATGGGTCATCCCAAATGTACCAATGATAATCATGATTAAGTCTCTGGGATTGTGAAATGCTGAAATCAGTGGGGACCCTAGATGTTGCTAGAAAATTCACAATGTCCGCATTACAGGGGGTAAGGTCCACAACATCACAAAGGTTCTCATGAGGGAAGAATTCTCCAATGGGTAGGGGTGAGTCAACATGATGGTATAATGGTGGGGAAATCCTACTAATGTGGTCAGCTACCACATTATCCACCCATCTCTTATCTCTAATCTCAAGTTCAAACTCCTGGAGGAGGAGCATCCATTGAATGAGGTGGGGTTTGGGTTCAGGTTTCTTTAGGAGGAAACGAAGGGCAGCATGATCAGAGAAGACGATGATTTTTTACCCGAGAAGATATGAACGAAATTTTTCCAAGGAAAACACAATAGAAAGGAGTTCTTTTTCAGTGGTTGTGTAGTTTACCTGGGCAGGGTCAAGGGTACGCGAGGAATATGCAATGACATGAGGAGCCTTCTCAACCCTTTGTGATAAAAATTCCCCAACTGCAAAGTTAGAGGCATCACACATAAGCTCGAAGGGGAGATCCCACCTTGGTGGTTGAATGATGGGAGGTGATGTGAGACTCTTTTTTAGTGAATTGAATGCATCCTCACAATTTTTATCAAACACAAATTCAGAATGTTTTTGCAATAACCGGGACAATGGAAGTGCAATCTTATTAAAGTCTTTAATGAATCGGCGGTAAAAACCAGCATAACCCAAGAAAGATCGCACCTCACGAACACATTTTGGATATGGAAGTGTTGAAATTAATTCAATTTTAGATTTATCAACTTGAATTCCCTTATTTGAAATGACATCCACAAGAACTATCCCCCGCTCAACCATAAAATTGCATTTCTCATAATTTAAAACAAGATATTTTTCAATGCAGCGACGGAGGACAGAACCTAGGTTTTCCAAACAGTCATGAAAAGAAGAACCATAAACTGTGAAATCATCCATAAATACTTCCATAAAACTCTCAAGGTACTCAAAAAAAATACCCAACATACATCGCTAAAAAGTACCAGGAGTATTACATAGGCCAAAAGGCATTCTTCTGTATGCAAATGTGCCGAATGGACAGGTAAATGTGGTCTTTTCTTGATCCTTAGGGGCTATATGGATTTGGAAATAACCCAAATATCTATCAAGGAAACAATAATGGGAATTAATAGCCAGTAGTTCTAACATTTGGTCAATGAAAGGTAATGGAAATTTTTCCTTCCGGGTGGCTTGATTCAGTCGAGGGTAGTCAATACAGACTCGCCAACTATTTTTCACACGTGTTGGAACCAATTCATTCCTTTCATTTGACACAACTGTTATTCCTATTTTTTTAGGCAAAATTTGCACTGGGCTAACCCATTTACTATCATATATAGGATAAATGATCCCTACAGCAAGTAATTTACTGACTTCCAATTTTACCACTTCAAGGAGAGTGGGATTCAACCGGCGTTGAGATTGTCTTACGGGTTTAGCCTCATCATCCAAAAGTATATGGTGCATACAAATAGATGGGATAATCCTGATAATATCATCTAATGTCCATCCTATTTCCTTTTTACACTCTCAAAATTTTGAGCAGTTTCGATTCCTGTTGTGGAGATAGGTTATTGGAAATAATGACGGGAAATTGGTCAATACCCTCAAGATATGCATATTTTAAATTAGAAGGAAGTTGTTTAAGTTCCAACACCAGTTGTTTTTGGATTGAGGGATTGGATTTAGAGGGAGTAATGTCCATGAAACTATCTATCTTCTCATGTTTATTCTCAAAGGAAAGATAATCTATTGAAATGAGATTTTCATAATCATAAATAGTCATGGGTACCTAAGAATAAACACACTCATCAGTTAAAGCACAAAATTTACATTTTTCTAAACCCAAACAACATTCAAAAGAAGAACCAAAACTCAAATCATCCATGGGTGAATAAGAGGAAAATAAATCAGAGGATGGGTCGAGGATAGAATTTTGTGTGTGTTTGTCGTTAGAGATCACTTCCATCGAATAGATAGGAAGGGTGGAGTACTCTTCAACGGGGTGTTTCCTAGCCTCAAGGATGTTAAAACTTACCTTTTCTACACCAAATTACATGGAAAACGTACCATTGTGAACGTTGATGATCGTCTTTGCTATTTTGAGGAATGGCCTCCCAAGTATGAGAGGAGCATATCCTTGTTTTCAGTTATCTTCAATCTCAAGAATGTAGAAATCAGCAGGGAAGATGAGATTCATCAATCATACAAGGACATCCTCAATCACTCCTATTGGATGCATTGTACTATGGTTGGAAAGTTTCATGACAATTCTGGTTGGTTGAAGCTCCCCAACCTATAGAGAAGTATACACAGAGTGAGGCATTACATTAATGGAAGCACCTAAATCTAGAATGGCATTAGAAAAGAAAGTCTCCCCTATGGTACACGGTATCATGTATGTTCCCAGATCCTTGCATTTGGTTGGAATTGATGGTTGAATCAAGTCCGAGACATTCCTACCCAAGTTGACTCTCTCATTCCCCTTCATTCTTCATCTATGGGAGCAAAGTTCTTTAAGAAATTTAGCATAACGGGGAATTTTCTTGACTGTAACCAACAAATGAATATTAACTTGAACTTTTTTAAATATATCCATTATCTCATTATCAATATCATTATCAAAAAATTTCTTATATTTAGAGAGTCTTTGTGGGAAAGGAAGAAGAATGGATTGTTCATTTGAATCATCAATTATAATTTGATTTCCCTTTTTATTTCGTTTTTCATTACTTGGAATTTTTGAGGATTGGGAAGGAGTGTTTTCAAGAGGGAGACATACCTGTTTCATCGAATCAGTAGAAGGAGAATCTTCTTTACCACTGCGAAGTGTAATTGCACATACATTACCTTTATCCTTAGGATTGGCAATGGGTTGGGATGGTAGTTGTCCAGACCCTTGCATCTTAAGCTCACCGATGGTGTTTCTCAATTTTCCCACTTGAGTTCGTAGGTCTTGAATAGCTGATTGTGTGGTTTGTTGGAACTGGAGGTTCTGGGTTTACATTTGCTTCACCATATCCTCAAGGCTTGGTTCAGACTTGGGAGGAGGGGGATTTTTTTGAGATGTTGAAGGATAAGAAGGTTTCATACCTTGGCCTTGTTGATACCAGTTCTGCTTGGGGTAGCTTGAGTTTCCTCCTTATCGGTATTGTGGGTGTGCTTGCCACCCGGGGTTTGGATTTGGCCTGAATGGTTCTTGCTTGAAGGGAGGTGCCCGTTGGAATGGATGCCCTGGGAACACCGCTGCACAAGACTCAGATGAATCTTGAAGTTGTGGGCACTGGTCAGAAAAATGAGTGTTATCAGAACAAATACCACAATTTAATGGAATAGAAGTAGAGTGTGAGTTACCTTGTGCTTGGGCTAATTACCTTAGAAGGGTATGAATCTCATTGATTTTAGTATCTACCTTTTTTCTAGGGCAGAATGACTTACCTCATGAACTCCTCGGGTTGGTGCAATTGCTCGTGTACTAAATTGTTGTGCATTTTGAGCCATGTTGACTATTAAGTCACGAGCGGCAGAAGGAGTTTTGTCAACTAGGGCACCACCGGCTGCATCATCAATCATTCCACGATCCATGGGGATAAGTCCCTCATAGAAGTATTGAATTAAATTTTTTTCACTAATCTGGTGGTGAGGGAAACTTGAACAAAGTCTTTTGAATCTCTCCCAGTATTCATGAAGGGTCTCTCCTTGCAACTGCCTAATGCCACAAATTTCTTTCCTAATTGATGCAGTTCGGGAGGCAGTAAAAAACTTCTCTAGAAAGAGTCGTTTAAGGTCATTCCAGCCCCCAATTTTGGTAGTCATATAGTATATCCAATCTTTTTCTACACCATCAAGGGAGAAAGGTAAGGCCCTAAACTTAATGAGGTCCTCAGACACATTTTAGGGTTTCATGGTGGAGCACACTATGTGAAACTCCTTTAGATGTTTGTGAGGGTCCTCACTGGGAAGACCATGGAATTTTGGAAGGAGGTGGATGAGGCCTAATCTTAGCTAAAAATTGGCCGCTTCCTCAGGATATTGGATGTACGCAGGTTGGTACTCCACATCTAGGGTGGTCAGTTCTTTTAATGTTCTGTTATTTGCAGCCATGATCTCTGGGGTTTGATTTGGTTCAATTTTTGATAGGTTTTGGAACACTTGAGGTTCCACAAGGGGTTCCTCAATGTTACTTGATTTAACTTCTCTATATTACTTGATTTGTGTGTGAAGTGACTTTTCAATTTCAGGATCAAATTCAAGTAGTGTTTCTTTACCAGATCTTGTCATGCAACAATGATGTCCAGTTTGATTGATTTATTTTTTTTGTGTTTTTTTTATTTGAGATGGATAAAAAAACTTAAGAAGGGTGAAATAAGAATAGAATGTTATACTACAGAATTATAGAGGGAGATGGAGAAGAAGAGAGAGCGAGAGAGAGAGAGATAAAGAACACACCAAAAGCAACAAAAAATAAAGACAAAACCCAAAACAAAAACAATAAAATGGGGGTAGGGTATTTAAAGGAGTACTAATTAAGAAGTAAAATAAATAAATAAAAATAAATAAAGAAAAAAAATTATATCGGATCCCCGGAAATGGCGCCAAAACTTGATCGCGTTGTCGAGCGCGTCAAATTAGTTGTTTAATTTTGACTAGAATTTCTGCAGTATAGAAGCAACCCTAGGTCGTCTCTCAATGGAGATTTAGATCATTAATTTAAAAAGAGGGTTTTTATTATGAAATTAGAAGGTAAATAAGGTTTTGTAAAACTTGGGGGTTTTATGTTTAAAGATGAAAATAGAAAATGAAAGCGATAAAACAATGTAGAGATTAACAGAATTAATTAAACGCGATCTACTCGGGGTACTCTCATGATGTTTATCCTTCATCGCTTCATGATATAGGGTTATGATCTTTTAATACCTGGTTTATAACACCTAGAAATATAATGTTATGGAGTTTATACTAGGATACCTCCTAGGGTTCAGTCAAAAACACAAAATAATTCACCGGACACCGCCGATGATTGAGTGACTTGTGTTTGACTTCATAACCAAAACTCACCAAGGCAACACACGAAAAACTTGATACGCTGTCCAGGTTTGTATGTTATTTCTTTGTGATACCATTAAATAAATTTACATGGCCTTTAAAATGCTTGTGTAAGTTCTATTGACCAATATGAACCACACAAGCACCGTAATTGAAAGGGGGAAAAGAAAGTGGTGAACGGTGTGTGAAACATCACATGGATGGGTACCCCCAAACATGATCAAATGAGTTGAGCATGACATACCAGTAAATAACTCAATAAAATAATAATACAGGATAATAAAAAACAACACAACAACCTGGAATCCAAAATATCATTCAAATATTACAAACATGAATCTTGGGATTTACATCACGTTCCTCCCCAGGTGATCACAAGGGGTTTAGAAACCCATGAGGGAGGAAGAAGAGAAAGATGTTGGAGTAGAACTTCCCATAGCCTCTATAACTACTAGGTATGTTTAGAAGACTACTTGGGGACTCCAAAATGGCAGCACCTTGCCTCCTGGCCGAACTTGCAAATGGGGATCCCAAGGTGTCATTTTATAGGAAAATTTGAAGGTGGTTTTAGGCACACAAATTTCATCAGTCCACTTGTACCACGCATTTCGGCATTCAGACAGCCTTATCTCGCTTTGGAAAAAATAGAAAAGTTGTATCCATACCTCTTTACTGTCTTCACCGAATTTTTGGCACCATTTTGACAACTACAACTCAAGATATTGATAAAATATAGAAAACCTCATTTGACTTTGTCTAAATTCGGTGTCTTGGACAGATCAGTTCTGATGGGCCCCATAGAAGCCGAATCAGGATTGGGTTCCTTAATATGAAATGTAGCCTATTAAATTTTGGACAGGATCACAAAATTTCAACCCATTTGTATTCACGTATTTCTAGTACTATGCAAAACAGTTGACAAATGTCCATGGATCGATGCAATTTTGGCCCATTTTTCTTCCACTTCATCAAGGGCCCTCCAAATCACCTCCACCTACATTGAAATAATAAAAACAAGTAACATTGCCCATTATAATGTTGATTAAAATTAATTAAATGATTCAAACTTAAAGTGAAATTTATTATTATATTTGTAATATTCATTACAAAACTAGTTTAAAACAGCGGTGTAAGGGAGGAATAAAACAGTGAATCGTGGTACGATCAGGAACCAACTTGTTTTTTTGGTGAATAGTAACATACATTTATGAATAGTAATATGACCCTAAAAAATAGTAAATTGTGTTATTATTTTATTTTCTTAAGGCTTTAAGATAATGAAATTTTGGTTAATTTTTCAATGTGATATAAGAGAAGTTATAGTTTTTAAATTATTAATTTTTGAATTTAGTATGATTTTATTTAAAAATTAAATTAATAATATTTAGAAAATTATTTTCAAAAAAGTGGACTTCATTTTTTAATTCTACACGTCAAAAAATGGTAAGGGTAAATTTTTGGGATTTTTCTGAAACAGTTGATTTTTCAGTGAATAGTAAAAAATACAGTTTGAGTTTTGATGTGTTAATGAAATCATTAATGATGTAATAAATCTGGTCGACATATGTACACTAAAATAAGTTATGAGGTGTAACAAGTAGCTAATACCATGGGAAAATACCAAGGGCAAGCCCATGGTTTTTCAAATACCACTAATGAGGTGTCCCTTGGTAATTATTAAAATATTCCCTCACTTTTGCTATAAATACCAACCCATTCCTTCATTAAATTCAATCCAAATCCCTAATCAACAAATCTCTAGCCTCCTTACCTCCCTATTAGTCCTAACAAGGTTTCCTCAATCCCCCAAGGTCTCAACCTTCAAATTCTAGGATTTACTCTACAAGGTAAGATAATTCTCAACTTCTTTTCTTTTTTTTCCATTCAAGTTCTCTTTTATGTAGTATAACTTTCACGTTTCCATACCATGTTATTATTTACTTTTTATTATTGATATATTCTGTATTATGATTAATTTCGGGATGTGTGACCCTTTTACCCTCTCTTTTTAATGTTTTCTAAAACCCTTTTGCATAGCCGTTAGGTTGCCGAATTTTTGTAAAGGATTTCTCAACTATTCTTTTATTTTCAGTTCTTTTCTATTCTTATTATTTCATCATCTTCTATTATAAAAGAGGCATGAAGGCTCTATAAATCTTTTATATTATGGATGTTATCATTTTCATGGAAAATTCATCATCATTCTTCCTCTCCTCTCCCACTTATTCAAGGAATTAAAAACATTGTCCATGATGTGTCGAATTACCGACATCGTGGACGATGTGATTTCAATGTGCTTTAATTCCTTTAAGGCTGGTCATGAAACCATTATTATGGTTGAAATAGGTTATAATATATGTATTATGTCTCATCCATGGTTCTGGAATTCTTTTGTACACATGGTTTTAATTTATAAAACAAAATGAGGTCATTATTATCAAAGAACCAATAAAATGATCTAAACGAACATCATTAATATTTTAACTTATGAATCATCCTCATGTAAGAATAAAGATGATAAATGGTATAATTTATGGTTCTTTAAATATGTAAATACTACTCCATTCCAATTATGGAGTTTCAATTCCAATCGACAAGAACAACCACCATGAACCAATCTTGGAAATCATGTAAAAAACTCACCCAAAAACAGCACATGGAACAAAATACTAACAATTAAAGGGTGAAATGATGTAATTAAATGATCATATAAGGTAATATAAAGATTTATATTTTTCCTTAAGATATTAATAACACTCTTTTAACCATTATACAGGTGGTTTAAATGATTTGGAAGTAAGACAAACCTGAGGTAAGGGAATTCTTAACCTGAATTCCATTCTTTGGGTTAACCTTCTACTTCATTTTTTATGTGGTATTAAATTTTTTTGTTGGATGTTTCTTGTTTATATAATGTTTAATTATGTCTATTTATAGTTTATATACATATTTAATCAACTCTATTAAGTCTCACTTCAATTATATGATTTATGTAAGGGGATTTTCTTTTAAAATCTTCTTTTAAATTTTTTTTTACAAAATTTCAAAGGAAATGTTTTTATGATATTATTCATGTTGTATGGTTATGTTATAGATCTTGGGAATTGTTTATGATCAAGGGTCAGACCTATATTTCCCTCCAATGCATTGGGTATGTGTATTTTGGAGGTCAGTCGTATGGTTACTCCATGTGTAACTGTGATGGTTACACAAATTGTAAGGTAGTCATGAGGGTTACAAATTATAAGGTAGCCATGAGGGTTACAATATTATGTAAGTAATCCCCCAAGATACCTTTATTGTTATATTTATGTTTTTATGTATTTTTTAAATCTTGTGGAAATCCCATGCTTCACAAAGTAAGTTTATATGAGAGACGAGTATGTATTTTGAAAATGATTCCATACGTTACAAGTATTCATGGACTAATGTTCTCTTTCCTTCATTTACATCACTTAATGAGATTTTTGTGGTCATACCAACCTTTTTTTAAATTATTTTCACAGTTCATAAGTATTTTTAAGATAAATAAGGGATCCAAGTTAAATTTTTGAAGAATTGTCAAAGAAATCATGTTTTAAGCTGTATTGTTTTATATGTTGAAAAAAATGGAAACTATTTTTATGGTATCCACTCTATAACAATGTGTAATGTTATGAATTTATTATGTCCCAATTATATAAATATCTAAACTTGAAAATATAATCAATGTAAAAGGAAGTTATTTCTTGGCAATCAATGAGTAATAATCAACCAAATAAATCTGATGGTAAGAAAATCCAGTTTCCGGTTTGTGAAAAGTGTGTCAAGAAGCACCTTGGGGAATGTCTTAGAAAAACTGGGAAGTTTTTTAAAAGCGATAAGTTTGGACATATGTCCTGAGATTGTAATGAAAATTATCCAAAGACTAATCCTGATAAGAAAACTGTAAAGTGTTTTAAATGTGGTGAGATGGGTCACTATGAAAATTCCCACCAAAAGAGAGATCCAAATGACACAAAGAAGCTAGAATATAAGCAGAAAGGTTTAGTGAGATCCTTTGAAACTACATCAGCAAATGGTGGTCCATCCAATGAATTTGTATCGGGTACTTTGTTTGTTCACTCAGATTTTTCTAAAGTTTTGTTTGATACAGGGTCTACACATTCCTTCAGCTCTGAGAAATTTTTATGTAAATTGGAAATATCACCTCAACAAATGATCCTAGAACTTGTTGTTAAAACATCGGGGGGAAATATTATGGAAAAGAGGAATTATAAGAATCTTTATATTGTGGTCTGTGGAAATAATTTACCTGCAAACCTTGTTTTTTTACCCTTAGTCGAGTTTGATTATATTTTGGGAATGGATTGGTTTTCTGTTTATCATGCTAAGATTGACTGTAGAGCTAAAGAAGTTGTTTTTCAGAATGAGTTTCAGTTTGTATACAAGAATGAAGCCATACAATTGATAACATATCATGAAGCTGAAAAACTATTCAAAGATGGAAATGAAAGTTATCTTTCTCATATTGATGAAAAAAAGGAAACTATTTAGATTGATGATGTGCATGTGGTAAATGAATAACTTGATGTTTTTTCTGATGAGTAAACCAGTGTCATACCTGATCGAGAATTCGAGTTCACAATTTACTTAGTTCTTGATTCTATGCCAATTTCAAAACCCCCATATCGTATGTCTCAAATATAACTTCTTGAATTGAAAAATCAGTAGCATTATTTTCTTGATAAAGGCTTTATTCGTCCTACCACTTCACCATGGGGTGCTCCTGTTTTGTTTGTTAAAAAGAAAGATGGTTCCATGAGACTTTGCATTGATTATAGAGCATTGAATAACATCACTATTAAAAACAAGTATTCTTTGCCTCATATCGATGACTTGTTTGATCAGCTCTAGGGAGCTCAGTACTTTTCCAATATTGACCTGAGATCTGGATACCATCAACTAAAGGTGAAGGAGGATGGAATCACGAAAACAACCTTTCATACTAGATATGGGAATTATGAATTTTTTGTTATTCCATTTGGGTTAACTAATGCACCTACTGTATTCATGAATCTTATGAATAGAATATTTCATGAGTTCTTGGATAAGTTTGTGGTTGTGTTTATTGATGACATTCTAGTATTTTTTAAAAATAAAGAGCATGAAAAATATATAAGGGTTGTTTTACAAAACTTAAAAGAAAATAAACTGTATGCAAAATTCATCAGGTGTAATTTTTGGTTGCAATAGATTTATTTTCTTGAGAACATTGTAAATAAGGATGGAATAAAAGTTTATCCAGCCAAAAAAATTGTGGTTGATGAATGGCCAAGACCCACAAATGTTACATAGATTTTTAGTTTTCCTGGATTAGCAGGTTATTACTGACGATTTGTTAAGAATTTTGCATGGTTATCTAGCCTGATAACTAAGTAAACACGAAATGGGGTTAAATGTATTTGGACAGAAGAATGTGTTGTTTTGTTTTCAGGAACTAAAGAAGATATTGGTGAATGCTCTAGTTTTGGCCTTGCCTTCCCAAAATGGTGAGTTTGTAATCTACAATAATGATTCTTTGAAGGAAGTTGGTTGTGTTTTGATGAAAAATGATCCGATAATTACTTATGCTTCAAGACACCTAAAACCTCATGAGTTAAATTATCCAACACATGATTTGGAATTGGTAGTTGTGGTTTTTTTCTTTAAAAAATTTGGAGGAATCATTTATATGGAGTCAAATGTCAAATATATACTGACCATAAAAGTCTAAATTATATATTCACTCAGAAGGAATTAAACATGAGGCAAAGAAGATAGCTTGAAATGATAAAGGATTATAATTTCACGATCAATTACCATCTCGGAAAAGAAAACAAAGTGGAAGATACCTTGAGTCAAAAATATCATGCATCATTAATCATGTTATGTTTGGAACATGATCCATTGATTAATATTTTGATGAATTTTGGATTAGAAGTTGTTGGTGCAGGAAATAAATCTGTTTTGTCTCAGGTTTTAGTGCAGTCATCATTATCAGACAGAATTAAGCAAGCATAGAAGGAATACCATGAGCTATAGAAAAAGGTAAAATTGGTTAAAATGGGTAAGTTTCTAGAATTTAACCTTGATAAAGATTGTGTTTTAAGATTTGGTAAAAGGTTGTGTGTGCCTTTTGATTCTCAGTTGAAGAAAGAATTGTTGTGTGAAGCTCATAGTTCTCCATTTTTGAGTTCATCCTGGCAGTACTAAGATGTAGAGACCATCGAGAATATTATTGGTCGGATGGAATGAAAAGAGATATTTTTTATTTTACCATGAAATTCTTGACATGTCAATAGGTTAAAGCAGAGCGACAATTACCAAAGGGGATGCTTCATCCTTTTCCAATGTCAGAGTGGAAGTGGGAGAATATATCCATGGACTTTGTGGTGGGACTACCTAAGACATCTCAAAGTAAAAATGCAATTTGGGTTATTGTTGATCGGATGAAAAAAATTGCACATTTTATTTCTATTCGAGATACAATGTATTTGGATCATCTTTCTAGAATGTACCTCAAAGATATTGTTAGGATACATGGAGTTCCTCTTTCCATTGTATCTGACCGGGATCCCAGGTTCACTTCTATCTTTTGGAAGGGACTTTAGAAGTCGTTGGCACAAAATTAAATTTCAGTACATCTTTTCATCCTCAATCATATGGCCAGTCAGAATGAACGATTCATACTTGGAGGATATGTTTCGAGCTTGTTCAATGGACTACCGGGGAAGTTAGGATCAACATCTTTCTTTAGTTGAGTTTTCTTATAATAACAATTTTCATTCCATTATTCAGATGGCACTTTTTGATGCTTTGTATGGGAAGCGGTGTTGGACTCTAGAATTTTGGGATTAAGTAGGTGAAATAAATTTGATGGGGCCAAAATTAGTAGAAGAAGTGGCTGAGAAAGTGAAGATGATCCGGCAGTACATGAGGAAAGCTCAGATCAGGCATAAAAGTTATACAGATAACAGAAGGAAAGACTTCTCTTTCAAGGTAGGTGACCATGTTTTCCTTAAAATCTCTCCTTGGAAAAGTGTGATGCCTTTCAATAAGAAAGTGAATATAAGTTTTCGGTTCATCAGTTCTTTTGAAATCATAGAGAAAGTTGGAACAATTTCATACCGAGTAGCTTTGCCTCCGAGTTTGTCTTAGGTACACAATGTTTTTCATGTTTTGATGTTAAGGAAGTATGTTCCAGATTCATCACATGTCTTGAGCCCATAAGTAGTTTAGATGGAAGGGAACCTTTCTTATGAAGAGAAACCAGTTCAGATCCATGATCGAAGAGAACAGATATTGCGGAATAAGGTAATCCACTAGGTAAAGGTTTTTTGGAGAAACCACATGGTAGAAGAAGCAAATTGGGAGTCTGAAAATGCTATGAGGGAAAAGTACCCTCACTTGTTTAATAAGTAAATAAAATTACGAGCATGAAATTTCTAGAAGGTGGGGAAAATGTAACAGCCTAAGGTTTTCTAAAAATAAATTTAATGCATGAAACTTTGTTTTATGTAGATAATTATAACTAGCCTTTTAACATAATTTTACTACTTCTATGTTTTGAATTTTGAAAAATGGTCATCTGAAATTATGTTCAGTATGTCATTTGGAGTCTAATGGAACCAACTTGTTTTCTAGTGAATAGTAACATACCATTATGAATAGTAATATGAATAGTAATATGACCCTAATAAATAGTAAATTGTGTTATTATTTTATTTTCTTAAGGATTTAAGATAATGACATTTTGGTTAATTTTTCAATGTGATATAAGAGGAGTTATAGTTTTTTAATTATTAATTTTTGAATTAAGTATGATTTTATTTAAGAATTAAATTAATAATATTTAGAAAGTTATTTTCAAAAAATGGACTTCATTTTTTAATTCTACAAGTTGAAAAATGGTAAGTGTAATTTTTTGGGATTTTTCTGAAACAGCTGATTTTTTGGTGAATAGTAAAAAATGCAGTTTGAGTTTTGGTGTGTTAATGACATCATTAATGATGTAATAAATCTGGTAGACTTGTGTACAGTAAAATAAGTTAATAGGTGTCCCAATTGTCTAATACCATGGTCAAGACCAGGGTTTTTCAAATACCACTAATGAGGTGTCCCTTGAAGTTATTAAAATATTCCCTCACTTTTTCTATAAATACCAATCCATTCCTTCATTAAATTCATTCCAAATCCATAATCAAAGAATCTATGGCCTCCTTACCTCCCTATTATTCCTCCCAAGGTTTCCTAAATCCCCCAAGTTCCTAACCTTTAAGTTCTAGGAGTTACTCTACAAGGTAAGATAATTCTCAACTTCTTTTTTTTTCATTCAAGTCCTCTTTTATGTGGTATAACTTTCAAGTTTCCATACCATGTTCTTACTTAATTTTTATTCTTGCTATATTCTATATTATTATTCATTTCTGGATGGGTGACCCTTGTCCCCTCTCTTTTTAATGTTTTCTAAAACCCTGTTGCATAGCCGTTAGGTAGCTGAATTTTTGTAAAGGATTTCTCAACTATTCTTTTATTTTCAGTTCTTTTCTATTCCTATTATTTCATCATATCCTCTTATACAAGAGGAATTAAGGATCCATAAATATTGTATATTTTTTATGTTCTCATGTTCATGGAAAATTCATCATAATTCTTCCTCTCCTCTCCCATTTATTCAAGGAATTAAAAACATTGTCTGTGATGTGTCGAATAACCGACATCATGGACGATGTGATTTCAATTTTCTTTAATTACTTCAAGGTTGGTCATGAAACCATTATTTTTGTTGAACCGGGTTATAATATATGTATTATTTCTCTTACATAGTTCTATAATTCTTTTGTAGACATGGTTTTAATTTATAAAATAAAACGAGGTTGTTATTATCAAAGAACCACTAAAATGATCTAAATGAACATCATTAATGTTTTAACTTATGAATCATCCTCATGTAAGAATTAAAAATGATAAATGGTATAATTTATGGTTATGAAATTATTTAAATACTACTTCATTCCAATTATGGAGTTTCAATTCCAATCGACAAGAACAACCATCATGAACCAATCATGGAAATCATGTAAAGAACTCACCCAAAAACGGCGCAAGGAATAAAATACTAACAATTAAAAGGTGAAATGATGTAATTAAATGATAATATATGGTATTATAAAGATGGATATGTTTCTTTAAGATATTAATAACACTCTTTTTACCATTATACAGTAGGTTTAAACGTGTTGGAAGTAAGAAAAACCTGAGGTAAGGGAATTCTTAACCCGAATTCTATTCTTTGGGTTAACCTTCTACTTCATTTTTTATGTGGTATTAAAATTATTTGTGGGATGGTTTTTGTTTATATTATGTTTAATTATGTCCATTTACTTTTTATATACATATTAAATCCACTATATTAAGTCTCACTTCAATTATATGATTTATGTAAGGGGCTTTTCTTTTAAAATCCTCTTTTAAAATTATGTTTTACAAAATTTCAAAGGGAATGTTTTTATGCTATTATTAAAGGTTTATGATTATGTTATGGATATTTGGAATTTTTTATGATGAATGGTGGGACCTATATTTACCTCCAATTCATTGGGTATGTGTAAGTTGGTGGCCAGCCGTATAGTTACTCCATGTGTAACTGTGATGGTTACACAAATTGTAAGGTAGCCGTGAGGGTTACAAATTATAAGGTAGTCGTGAGGGTTACAATATTATGTAATTAATTCCGCATGATAAATTTATTGATATATTTATGTATTGTGTAAATATTTTGTAAATCCCATGATTCACAAAATAAATATATATGATAGATGAGTATGTCTTTTGAAAATGTTTTCATACGTTACAAGTATTCATGGACTAATGTGATCTTTCCTTTTTTTCATCCCTTTCTGAGATTTTTATGCTCATCCCAAGTTTTTTTAAATGATTTTCATAGGTCATAAGGATTTGTAAAACAAATAAGGAATACAAGTTAAATGTTTTAATAATTGTTAAATAAATCATGTTTTAAGCTTTAATGTTTTATATGTCGAAAAAAATGGAAACTGTTTTTATGGTATCCAATCTCTAACAATGAGTAATGTTATGAATGTATTATGTACCAATTCTATAAATATCTAAAACTGAAAAGATCATCAATGTAAAAGGAAGTGATTTCTTGGCTAAAATCAAGATTATGTAATGTAATAAGGTTGGGTCCTTATAATACCCCCATATTAGAGTGTGCAGTAAAAGATAAAAATAACCAAGCATAATTCAGATCAATAACCATCAGAGCATATTAGAAAAAATAATTCCTTACAATAAATATTAATATGAATGTAGAAGGATGTAGTCATACAATAATGATGGCCCACTAGGATGATTACATATATGAATAAATATATAGGAGGAACTACTACTACCCCCAAGCCTCCCCTCATCCCGAACTCTAATAAAGTTCATGTTATCATAATCTATCAAGCTACTTCGAGCCTCTTCCCAACCCGAACCTACAAACAGTGAAGTTTTCTTAGGTACCTAAGTGATATGGCTTTCCGAGCTTGGTGTCAGTACAACTTTGTAGGGAACCACCAACATGGTCCCATAGATAACCAGTAAATGAAATGTATGTTCATGTGACATGATCAATTCAATAAATAAATAATAAACGGTATAAATGTAAATAAATAAAAAAAAATTGATCCTCAAGTTCTAACATGAAACTCAGTATTGACCTAAATATGCTTCATCTAGTTCCATAGTGTCTTTAAGAACATCATAAAAATATTCAAACCAATATAAGGCTAAAATGATAACCTCAAGGAGGTCATCTTGGGTTGTCCAAAGTATCGGAATAATATTGACCTCTAGGAGGTAATCCTAGGTGGTCAAGTAGTCATCTGGAGTTATCATCAAATCCTAGGTGGGTAACCCTAAGTAGTCACAATAGTCATAAAGTGTCATAACCAACTCTTAGGGGGATAACCCTAGGACATCAAAAGTATCAGGCATTATCATGGACCCCTAAAAGGAAATACTAGGCTATAAATAATATAATATATCACCACTGACCCCTAGGAGATAATACTAGGCTATTAATAGTATTAGGTATCATTTCAAACCCCTAAGAGGTAATCCTAGGCCATCAATAGTATCAGGCATCATCACCGACACCTGGGAGGTGATCCTAGGCCATCAATGGTATTCAGCTTCATCTTTGACCCCTAGGAGGCAATACTGGGCCATAAATAGTTTGATACATCATCACTGACCCCTAGGAGGAAATATTAGACCATCAATAATATCAGAAGTCATCGCTAGCCCCTAGAGGGATGAACCTAGGTCATCATAATCATCACGCATAACTGTTGACTCCTATGGTGTAACCGTAGGTAGTCATTCATAACATGATCATTGTTGATTTGGGTTCTAAGGTGAGACATGATATTATCACTACCCATTTCTCATATTCACCCTCAATAGGTAATCTTAGGCCATTAATAGTTTTAGGAATCATCACTGATGCCTAGGAGGTAATCATAGTACATAAATGGTATCAAGCTTCATCTCCGACCCCTGGGAGGTAATACTAGGCCATCAAATAGTATGAGACATCCTCGCTGACACCTAGGAGGTAATATTAGGTTGTCAATAATATCAGGAGTCCTCACTAACCCATAGAGGGATGAACCTAGGTTGTCATAATCATTAGGCATAATTTCATACTCCTAAGGTGCAACCATAGGTAGTCATTCATGACATGCTCATTGTTGAATCGGGCTCAAAGGTGACACCTACAATCATCACTACCCATTTCTCAAACGCACCCTCACTTGGGTCAATATATCACTAGGGTACCCATTGAGGTCCCCTATGTCACATCAAGATAGGACACCCCATATAAGTTCATCAATATCTAACCTAGTCCCTGGGTTGATCCTGATACTTAGAGGGACTCACATCCCATGACACAATTAAAGTCTTATCATTTCCTCATTGGCCTCCTAGGAAAACCATGTCGGCACTGGTATATGGGTATGGAAAACTACCCATCTCAAATTTCTAAGGTGTCACTAAAAAACACTATTTAGCGATGTTTGTAAGCATTTCTATTTATCGACACCTCGTTTACTGATGTTTTTTTTGAAATGTTGGTAAAAAACATCAGTAAATGAATGCTCATTTACCAATGTTTCAAAAAAAAAAAACAGTACTCATTTCCCCCAACCCTCCCGGCACACCCTTCACGCCACAAACCCCACCCTCCCTTCCACCCTCCAACACTTCACTACACTGCTCGCACCCTCCCAGCACACCCATCGCGGCCATGCTAACACGAACCCCACCATCCCCTTCCACCTTCCAGTGCTTCACTACTCGCACCCTTTTAACATGCCTATCAGGGCCACGCAGACATAGACCCCACTATCCCCTTTCTCCCTCTAGTGCTTCACTACACTACATGCACTCTCCCAACACACCCTTCTTGGTCAAGATACACACAGACGACCCCCACTCCCCCACATTCCAAGGTGAAACAAATATGCCTCCATTAGAATTTAAACCAACAACTTTCATGATTATACCATAAGACCTGACCAAATCACTGATGCTAATTATGAATATAAAATTTTATTATGGTATATATATATATCAGTATTTAAAAAATTAATATATTATATATATAATTTTATATATTAATATATATATATATTAATATATATGTATGTTTATATTTTATATTTTATGTTTATATATATATATAAAAGTTTATATTATTATATATATAAGTTTATATTCTATATATATGTTTATATATCTATATGTTTATATTTTATGTTTATATTTTATGTTTATATATATATTTATATTATATGTGTGTGTGTGTGTATTTATATTATATATATGTATATATGTGTGTGTTTGTGTGTGTAAATATATATGTGTATGTATACATATGTATAATTATAATTTTAATTATATATATATATAATTATCCACATTTTAAAACAATGGTATAAATGTCATTAAAATAGCCATGTTTTCTTAAAAAACATGACTAAATTTAAAATATATACATGTTTATATATATAAATATATGTATATATATATTTATGTATTTATATAGGTGTGTGTGCTTATTTATTTATATATATATATGTGTGTGTTTTTATATATGTGTTTGTGTTTATATATATTGATATATACATATATATATATGTTTATATATCTGTGTGTGTTTATATATATATATATATGTGTGTGTGTGTGTGTGTGTGTGTGTTTATATATGTGTTTTTGTTCACATCGACCAACTATGTATGGTTTTTGTGGGTCATTGTAATGGGCGGGTTATCCCTTAGGGGGCTATGACCCACCCACCAGCTTGTGTGGGGTCTATGTGTATATTTCTATGTAATTGTTCCCCTAATCACCTATAATATATATATGTTTATACATATTTTTATACATTTATATATATATATATATCTAAATATATATTTATATTGATGCGAGGAAATGATCTATATAAATATATATATTTTTTAGCAACATTTCCTAAAAAAATGCCTCTAATTTAGCGATGTTTCTTGAAATAATGTGGCTAAATTAGTGACATTTCCTAAAAATGTCTCTAATTTAGCGATGTTTTCAGGAAAAATCCCTAATTTAGCAACATTTTTAAAAAAAGTCTCTAAATTATAGTCTTTTATAGTGCGTATCCAGTTGCTCTACTCACCGAGCCTATATAAAGCCTCAGTGGGGTAGATACGCTCACACCACCCTCAGCACAACCATCCCAAGGTCTACATGGCATCTTATGGGTCTTATATAACCAATACCTAGTCCATCCATCCCAAATCATCTCTCACCTATACCCAGAGGTCACTGGTTGCGCCCAAATTTACCCTACAGGTATGTGGTTGTTGTAGTACAGGTAGGGGTCGAATCCACAGGGACCGAAGATTGAACCTAAAGACACTCTGATCTTGGAAGGATTTGGCTATGAAGTGGCCATCTATTCAGATTGAATTGATTTGAATAAATACTGATTTAAACTAAAGAAAATAAATTAACACATACAATTACTTAGTCTAAAAAAATTAATGGAGATGAGTTGATCCTAAGTTGTTACTAGGGTTAGATTGGATGTATTTATTTTCTTAAAACGTTCGTTTCACTAATTCAAGACGTATCCAAAAAATGATATAATTCCTCAACATCATTCACCAATTTAATCCGTACACCATTCCAAAGCTAATCAACAATGCAATTAGAGGATCAATTTAATGATCACTCCAAGTAATTGGATCACACTAGCACTCGAAATGTGTCATTGTTAAAGTTGGCGAAGACGAAGAAGAAATTAATCATCAAACGAAAATATTAAATTAATGAAATGATTACAGAAATTAAGATCATAAAATAACATCCAATCTGCCCCATGAAACTCCCTAGGACCAACCCATAAGGTTTTATCCCTCCATTGATTCTATGATCTCAAAGGAAGCGGAAAGTAGACTCATTGGGGCGGAATTGAAGAAGTAAAAAAAACAACAGCAACAAAAACACGATCACTCCACCGTTTTGTGAACAAAATCACAAGATTTGGTGTGAATAAATTCACACCTTGAGGCAACGGTATCAAGGTGAAAATAGGAATAACATAATAATAAAAGAAGAATAAGTTTTATTGAAAACTAAGGTGATTGAAACAACTTACATGTGAAGGAAAAACGCTACAATGACAATTTGGCATAATAACATTACAATGAAAACAAAGATCCAACCTCCCTAAATCCACCAACACTACTGCCTTAAATAGGAAAAAATTAAGCCTTGGCCGAGCCCCCAACATACCAGGTGCCTTTAATTAATTATGTTGGGGAAAGGTGGGTGGAACATTAATGTTGAGAGACTTTTCCACTTTTTGCCCCGAAGTTGCAGCCAGCTTGCATCTACCGGAAAGAAGCTCCGAAATAACCATATAGAAAGCCGAATTGGAGTGGGACATAGAAGACTTAAATGAACCTCCTGATGTCAGCTAATATTAGGTAAAATTTCAGCCCAAAATAATATTTGGTTCGGGATATATGATTGAAATAGTGAGATGTTTTTCTGGGCTGTAGAATCTGGCCCAGAACTAAATCTTCAACTTGGACCGCCTTAATCACCACCATTTATGATGAATTAGCACTGGATACAGAAGAATTATTTGTTACTATATATTTCTTCTAGCCTCCCATGAATTTTGGGCTTCATTGGGCCTGTATTGTGGGCCCCACATTCCCATCAGTGGGATGATATCCAATCTGCCTTCTCCAGAATTGTTTCCGTTCATTTCCAAATATCCTCATCATCCTTTATGAATCCTCCATTGATCCCTGAATGAAAAATGTTAATATTTATGTTTATATACATTTTTCAAAATATCAAATTAAAATATGGACAATTTCATTATTTAAAATCAAATGAAACATTGGGCCAAAATTGGTGCATATTAGGCATGAAGTGCACAAATGATGGGAATGGATGTTCAAAATTAAAATCCACTAACTCAGGCCCATAAGATCAAAAATGAACATTTAATAACCTTAAAATGTAATCAAAATATGTGTTTCTATTGGATAATCACACCCCCCCCCCCAACTTGAGTTTTTCTAGTCCCGAGCAAAATATATCTCACAAAAATGAAATTCGAATGACCTTTTCCAAAAACATTTTAATACACATTTCTCACCCAAATATCACATACCAAAAAATTATGAAACCCATAAAAATCATTTAAAACAAGCTATGTCCATAAGCATATCTCAATCCCAAGACCATTCCTTTGTTCAAATTCATCTCCATATTTCATCCAAATTCAATTAAGCATGATGAAGTGTTGTGCGTCACAATAGACATGGGGGTTCATTTTCATTCGAGGGAGAAAAGATGGAAGCGCTAGGAGAGATCAAATTTTAATAATAAGATGAGTACTCATTTTCTTTTTTTTTCTTTTTTTCTTTTTTGAAATTTTGCCATGGTAATTGAAATTGAACTCAATCGAGTCAACCCATGTGGCAAGACTTTGCCGATGACTCCCAGGCTCAAAGGCCTTAGGGCACCAAGTGAAGCTCATATACTCGGGCATCATCTCGAGTTAACTCAATCAAAAACAAATTAAAATTACCACAAATAGAGATAAAATTCCCAACTCCGGGCCAGAAAACTATGGAGTCGCGATCCCCAAGTTCTGAAAGCCACACATTAGGTCAATTCATTTCTCTACGCATAATTGATTTTTTTTTGAATACTCATGTTAAAATTAAAATGATCGCCAATCCTATGCTATTTATTATGGGTCCCCAAGAACTCAAACTAAAACCCCACAATGTAGAGGATGTACATTGTGTTTTTTTATTAAATGGATGAAAATATAACAGTGAAAAATCACATCGGACAACCGAACTTTCCAATATCTTTGCACATGAACATAAACTTGCATTAAAATCAGAATCAAGGCATGCAAAATTATTTGATATCCAATTTCAGAGATTGAAATGTGTGTTATCATGTTCGAAATTTTTCCTTCCACGCATTTTATTTTTTTAGTACACAAGATCAAAATGTTAATTTCGTCTCCCCCCAACTTAAAATAACATTGTCCCCAGTGTTTAAAGAAAAGAAAGATTAGAAGGGGTAGAGGTGAGGAGTTCAAAGAGGAAATTGAAAATGATAAACATGGAACAAATTCACCTAATTTTTGAAGTTGAAGTTCATGATGCTCTAGATTACTCTTTTGATCTCTTGGGAGATGTATGCACCTCCTTGATCGAATATGTATCACCCAAAATAGTCCCTGAACTATACAAAGAAGAACAAACCAGACAAAATAAACAACACAAAAATTTATTTAAAACCAAGTATCAACATTTTTATGGGTTTCCCTTTTTTTTTAAATTTTAAAAATCAAACTGATGATACATTGTCTTCTTTATATTTTCAGGGTAAGGTATTACTCAGGGATCACACTACGTGACACGGATGAATACAGTGCTCCCCTTTCATACCCATCCATACTCATAAAAGAAGAACAGGTCAACAGTTTAATTTTTTTTAACCTACAAAAACATAAATAAAACAAACTAATGATACATTGTCTTCTCTTAATTTTCTGGGTAAGGTATTACTCAAGGATCACACCACATGACATGGGTGAATATGGTGCTCCCCTTTCATACCCATCCTTACTCATAAAAGAAGAATAGGTCAACAGTCCGAGGTACTAATTAAATGAAATAAAACATGAAAACCACGGGTTGCCTCCCATGTAGCGCTTTTGTTTAACGTCGCTAGCTTGACATGAACCCCCCAACTTAGCCAATTCCAACTTTAAAATTTTTTATGACCTCATCTTTCTACACTTCAACATTATTGAGAATGTGTATCCCTTGTGGTTGGTATGAAGATTTGGAATTTTATTCGTGAACAATCCTATTTTCTGAAATTAATGGGAAAATCCAAGGAATGTAAGAAATGGTTGATCCAGTTTCCACTATAGTCTTTCCAAATACATCAATGGTCATTCCAAAATTATTTTTTTCAAGAGAAGAATGAATTCCAATTGAAAGGTCGTGATTATTCCCTATAAAGGGATACTTGAGAGGGGAAGGAAGGACAATGATTTTGAGCTCAGTATGGATAAGACAATCAGACACAGGTTGAGATTTTGAATCCAACTCAGTTTTATTTTTCAAATTTCTCAACAAAATTGGTTTCTTTTGAATATAAGATTCAACCCCAAAATTGGAAAGATCAATTTTAGGAATGGGTATGGACTCAAGGTTTTTAATTTCTCTCAATGGTTCGGTGAATGATGTTTTTGAAAAATCATCAATAGAGTTATACATAGGAGACTCAATCCACGATGTCAAATTCTTCTCATTTGAATCCAAAAAATCAATTTCCTCCTCATTTAAAGACCGTCCATCAATTTCGTTATTCAATTACCCTACCAAAAATCCAAAGGTTGGTTATTCAATAAATTCATGAGAGGCCTGTGGGAAACTAGACACTTCACATAAGGTTTTGGAAGGTACAGTTGGTGTATGGATGAGTTCCTCACAAGTATTAATGCATTGTAGTTCTAATCTCAACGATGATACCTCAGAACTCATCATCTCCATTTGATTACACAATTGTTCAAGGAGTTTTTGAGGATTAGGATGGATATAAGATTGTAAATTGTGAACTTCATTGAGTTTTATCTCTTCAATCTTCCTCGAGAGGGCTGGAAATTGATCCTTTAAACAATCATCATCCCATTGATTGTACATTTCATCGGGTGTGTGGTAATCATTCAAGGGTTGATCAAAGAAATTTTCTAATTTTGAGGCTTCCAAATATTGACTTTTCATTTGATTCCAGCATGAGTTTCTAACATGGTGATTTTGGAGATACTCCATTGGACAAAAGAGAAAGTTGGATCCTAGATTTTCAGAACACGCACAAACAGAAAGGGGTGAAGATAAGAGAAATAGGGGTAAGAATAGAGAATTTGGGGTGAGAAAAGGATGATAGTGGCTAAGGTAACTTACTTGGGTCCCCAAAAATGGCTCCAAAATTTGGTTGCACCAAAATTTACCCTACAGTTATGCGGTTGTTGTAGTACAGGTAGGGGTCGAATCCACAGGGACCGAAGAAGGAACCTAAAGACACTCTGATCTTGGAAGGATTTGGCTATGAAGTGGCCAACTATTCAGATTGAATTGATTTGAATAACTACTAATTTAAACTAAAGAAAATAAATTAACACATACAATTACTTAGTCTAAAACAATTAATGGAGATGAGTTGATCCTAAGTTGTTACTAGGGTTAGATTGGATGTATTTATTTTCTTATAACGTTCGTTTCACTAATTCAAGACGTATCCAAAAAATAATATAATTCCTCAACATCATTCACCAATTTAATCCATACACCATTCCAAGGATAATAAAAAATGCACTTATAGGATCAATTTAATGATCACTCCAAGTAATTGGATCGCACTAGCACTCGAAATGTGTCATTGTTAAAGTTGGCGAAGACGAAGAATAAATTAATCATCAAATGAAAATATTAAATTAATGAAATGATTACAGAAATTAAGATCATAAAATAACATCCAATATTCCCCATGAAACTCCCTAGGACCAACCTATAAGGGTTTATCCCTCCATTGATTCTATGATCTCAAAGGAAGCGGAAAGTAGACTCATTGGGGCGGAATTGAAGAAGTAAAAAAACAACAACAACAAAAACACGATCACTCCACCGTTGTGTGAACAAAATCACAAGGTTTGGTGTGAATAAATTCACACCTTGAGGCAAAAATATCAAGGTGAAAATATTAATAACATAATAAGAGAAGAAGAAGAAGTTTTATTGAAAACTAAGGTGATTGAAACAACTTACATGAGAAGGAAAAACGCTACAAGGACAATTTGACATAATAACATTACAATGAAAACAAAGCTCCAACCTCCATAAATTCACCACCACTACTGACTTAAATAGTAAAAAATGAAGCCTTGGACGATCCCCTAACATACCATGTGCCTTTAATTAATTATGTTGGGGAAAGGTGGGAGGAACATTAATGTTGAGAGACTTTTCCACTTCTTGCCCCGAAGTTGCAGCCAGCTTGCATCCACTGGAAAGAAACGCCGAAATAACCATCTATAAGGCAGAATTGGAGTGGGAGATAGAATACTTAAATTAACCCCCGGATGTCCCCTAATAGTATGTAAAATTTCATCCTAAAATAATATGTGGTTCGGGAGATATGATTGAAATAGTAGGATGTTTTTCTTGGCCTCAGAATCTGGCCCAGAACTGAATCTTCAACTTGGACCGCCTTAATCACCACCATTGATGACGAATTATCACTGGATACAGAATAATTATTTGTTAATATATGTGTCTTCTAGACTCCCATGAATTTTAGGCTTCATTGGGCCTTTATTGTGGGCCCCACATTCCCATCAGTGGGATGATATCCAATCTGCCTTCTCCAGAATTGTTTCCGTTCATCGCCAAATATCCTCATCATCCTTTATGAATCCACCGTTGATCCATGAATTAAAAATGTTCATATTTATGTTTATATCCATTTACCAAAATATCAAATTAAAATATTGATAATTTCATTATTTAAAATCAAATGAAACATTGGGCCTAAATTGCTGCATATTAGGCATGAAGTGCACAAATGATGGGAATGGATGTTCAAAATTAAAATCCACTAACTCAGGCCCATAAGATCAAAAATGAACATTTAATACCCTTAAAATGTAATCAAAATATGTGTTTCTATTTTCTAATCAGTCACCGAGGGTTCCTATCACTAGGTCTACTACATTATGTTAATTTAATTTAATTATCACCCCTTGGGGTCCATACATCTCAAGGCACACATTTATATCAAGGCCATGACCATCAGCAACCAAGGCAACCAAGCCATTTCATAAGGTCACTTATGTCCCTTGGCACATTGTTCAATTTACCAAGGTAATTAATTTTTAATTAAATGTGTCCATTTTTTAATTAAAATAATTCATTTAACAAACGGTTTTATTTCCCTCACTGGCGAGACCACATATCACTAGTATATATCAACTGTGTGAAACCATAGTTCATGCGTAGGGACCACCTACCTTAATTAAATAGTTATTTTCCCTTTTTAACTTGCATCCTGACAGCTCCACCAAAGCTCGTCCAAAACCATCTAGCCATCTCCAATCCACGCATATCCCTAACTCATATCCAAATGACCAAATTAAGTAATTATAATTAAATTATAATAAATTAACCAATTATAATTAATCTCAAATAATTTTAATCAATTATACTATTTAATTTAAGCAGGCACAATGCCTAAAAACTCAATGATCTGTAACCGCTCGCTAAATCCTCGATCCATGTAGTGCATACCACTCCAAGAACATCTATGAACCTAGGATATGTCATACCATTAGATAATTCTATTAATATTAATCAATTCTGTAATTAATCCAAATAATAATAATATCAAAAAAAGTCATTGAGCACTCCCTTCACACTAAATTCACAACCAAAAACCCATGAGAGGTCCATGGAGCACTCCTAACACCATACCAAGTCAAATTCTTAACACACGATATCATTTCCATGGTCAAATTAATTTAATTAAATTTGAAAATCTTAGAAAAATCCACATGATGATATATCGCATCAAAATGATGTGAAATGGAATGTAAATTCTATCTTGAGATATGTCACACCTCAACCTCGGATATTCTTTTATTTTATCCTTTTTTTAATCTTGGAACTTTTAGTTGAGGTTCATGTTGAGTCCCAATTTGAAAATTTTAAATTTTTTAGTTTTAGGATGGTATTTTGGCCCGCACATAGTTTAGGTGCATGGTTTGGGAAACCGTGCAACCCAACCCAGGTAACTGTGTGGCTAGTGTTGGTATCAGACAAAAGCTACCACATAGTATTCATATGGTAGGTAAAACTATGTGGGTTGTCTATGTGGTCATTTCCCTCTTGGATAGTGGCTACTGCACAGTTGGTGCACGGTTTACCAAACCGTGCAGCCAAACCGTGCGAGCCACCAAGTCATTAAAAAGTGTAAATTACCACTTTGACCCTCCATGTTTTAAACCCAAAATCAAGTTTCTCCTCACTTCTACAAACTAGGCACACCAAGGTGTCCTCCCAAACCCCTCTCCCTTTCCCTCCTTCCTCCATTAGTGGTCCTTGAAGGTCCCTTAGGTGAGTTACTTTGGTTTTTAATCAATTTTCTCCTTCCCTCTCCCTTATCTCAAAATGTATGGGCTTTTCCTTATGAAATTTCTCTATTAGTTAAACCCTAGGTGTTAGGGTTTGGGTTTGATGTGATTTCCTTTGGATCTAGGATGTGCAGATCATCTGTGGGGCTTGGTTCTCCCTTCCCTTGGAGTTTTATTCAATCTGCACTCTGTTGAGGTAGGTGTTTCCATTGTTTTCTTTTTTCGTACATCCCATTGATTCTTGTGTGTTTCCAATTAATTTATAAATATTATCCTCACACCTAGTAAGTGTTGGTGTTAATTATTGTGGGGTTTTGGCATTGGTAGAAGTTGTTAAAAATAGGTTTCCAAATTTATTTTTGAAATATACCTAAGTATATGTGCACTTAAGGTGTTTTTTGAAATTCCATGTGTTCTTTTAAAATGAAATTGGGTGTTTTGAGAAGTTTTTACCCTTATTTATGTTATGATAATATTGTTTTATTGTGAGTTTTGTATTGTGTGTGTAAATCGGTAATTTTTAAGGCATGACGTTTATTTATGGATTATTATGTTGGTTGGAAAACATGTAGAGTTTCTTTAAAATTGGTTTTGAGAAATGTCATGAATTATTGTGGTGTTCAATTGGATGTGGAAATATCCATGTGTTCTTGGGATGCACACATGGATGGGAAATTCCTATAGTTTAGAGCAGGCAGTTGGTTATTGACTTTGGAGTTGCACCATACGCCTATTGGTGAGTCCAATCTAACTACATCCAGGAATCTCTCTAGGGATGTTTAAGAAAATTCCCATGATTTATTATCTATTTTTTATTGTTTATATTTAGCTGTATTTGGTTTCTTGTTTGTACTACTTATTTTTCTCAGCACATCCTGGTATTGTCTTCTTGGGTTTTCGGTTTGGGATTTGGTTTCTAAAATGGTAGCCTCTTTGAAAATAAAAGGTATTGTGTTCTATTTTGAAAAGGGAAATATGCATTTATTTATTAAAATGAGAAAAATACTATTTTTATACATGTATTTAAAATTAGTGTTTATGGACTATTTTCGAGAAAGGAAATGTATGGATTTTGTGGTGGTTGCCTACTCAGTTGTTAAGCTCACAACCTACTTTTGTCATTCAATGTTGGTAGACCAGAGCTATTTTGCAGGTCTAGGTTCCTTGCGCAGTTGCTCATGGACCAGGTTGGTCTTGTGGTTGGTGGTGACCAAGAGGACACACAAAGATCTAGTTGTCATGTTCAAGTTGTAGTTGTTTTCGGTTTCAGTTTTTCTTTTTCTCAGCTATATCTTTGTACCTAGATCACTTTGTGTATTTATTTAAGTGATCAATTGTTAGCTTTTTCTGCTTGTTAATTTTCTTTATTTGATCCTGATTTTTGGGCTGAAATAATTCCCCTTTGGATTATATTTGATGGTTGACACTAGTTGTCAGCCCGTGGGGATCGGGAGCGCCCTTCGAGCCATGTCTTCGACCGGTTGGGTGTTGGGTCCGATGGCATCCCGACTTGGTTCGTAACAAAATGGTATCAGAGTAGGCCATTGTTATTTGGGGTTTCAAGTAGATTGGAGACTAGGATTGTTGGGACTTGGGAGTTAAGTGTGGGAAGATAATTGCAAACTCTTTCTTATTCTGATCCTTGAGTTTTCAGGGGCAGTCTGGGATTAGATACTTTTGTCTTTGTTTTGGATTGAGGGATAACAATGGAGGCAATCTGATGTCATGTTGTGACCTCACATGGAGTAGTGACCCATGTGGATTCTAAGTACATGGTTCAAGGTCCTCTTAGTTACTATTTCTTACTTGGGGCATGAAACAAGACCATGTCGTCGGGTTAGAGATGGCCACTAGTCCCTCATTCCGATAGTTTGGTGTAAGTTGTGTTTTGTTTTTGTTTTGGTTGGAGTGAGTAAGATTTTAAAATGAAAATAATTTCTTTCAAATGGTTTTGGACTAGAAAATGGGTTTTAAAAGATAAAGTGTTTTGGTTTGAAAATTTGGTACATGTTTGGGATTGATAAGGGAGTGGAATGGGTGTGACCCTTTGTGTTCCTCATGGACGTTCACATATGTGTGGGTATGTGTAGAAAATGCATGTTGGCACGTGTAGATAGAAACAAATGAATATACATGCAATGGTTCATTGGATTCCATGTGTGGGTGATTAAAATTAAAGGATTGTCTTGGTTTTCCATAATTGATTTTGAAAGAGGAAATTTATTTTAGATATTGGTTTTTTCTTATAATATGGATTTTTTTTGTGAAAAGAAGGTTTTGTGTTCAAATAGTGGCCTTGGAAGAAGGTAGTTTTGGAAATTTAAATAAAAAGGGGTGGTTTTGAAAAGAAAATTTTGATTTGTGCTTCTAATTCTTGATCTAAGATCAATTTTTTTGGACTGAGATGATATTTTGATTATGGTTTGGTTGGATGTTGAATTTTGGATTCGTTTTCCTTGTGTTATTCAGAATATGCCACCCAGAAAGGTCCCCAAATTTTCTAATGATTCATGCCCAATATTTGGTTCTTCTCAAGTGTTTCCTATTTATCATGGTGATTGAGGTTCATTATAGGTAGTGGAGGGGCTTGAGGAAGTTGAGGGTGTCTTCATATCATTGGGAACTCCCAAATCTATTAGAGTTCGTGTTATCCTGGGTTTTTTTGAGGGACCAATTTTGGATGAATGGGAGTTGTTTTCACCACTGTCGAAGCAAGTTAGCATGATGTGGGAAGTTTTTAATTCCATCTTTGTCTGATGGTTCATACCTTAGGAGGTAAAGATGAAGAATAGGTAAGAGATAATGAGAATTCAATAAGGCTGACGAATGATGAAGGCCTATGTTGAACATTTGAAGGTACTAGTTTCCTATTATCTAGAAGTGGCATCGTGGGATCTGTTGAAGTCTTCTCTTTTATTTGGGTGTCTTCATCTAGAGATCAAGGAGTGATTCCTCTCCTCCAAGGATATCTATTTTGAGAAGTTGGTGGATGAAGCATTTTTAGCTGAGGTGGTTTCCAAGAGAAGGTAGTTTGAAATCCAGTGTATCTTGTTGTTCATTAAGGTTACCTATCTAGTGAGGAGTGCATTCCAGAGGAACCTATATATAAGGAGTCTCCTTTGTTGGTTCTAGCTTCTAGTTCATCATACTATTCGATTTTGTTCCACTAGTGTGGCTGGTTTGGGCATTCAAAGTCATGTTGTCGCATGCCTCTAAAGACCTTCCATCATTGTGGCCACTTGGGTCATTTGTGGAAGTTCTATAGGAATCATTTCTCTAAGAAGGATTTTTTATCAGAGGATTACAGTGCCTAACTGTGAGGAATTCTGTGCTTCAATCATCAGGGCTCCATCCTCAATCCTTAAAGTGAACGTTGCGCATAGTAAGGAGTCTTCAGGGATGTGGAAAACCTTGGCCCAATTTTTGTCTCCTGTGTTGGAGTAGGAACATTTAAAGTTTCCTTGTTTTAGTTTTTGTTGTTTTTGTAAGTTCATATTTTCATTGAAAAAGTGTAATGAACTTTCCCTATCATAATCTGAGGAATTGAGTCTATCAAAATTTGTCTCTTTGGATTGTTTACTCTTACTTGAATGTTCTTAGCCCTTATGTAAGTTTTGGTTTTAGCTATGATCATTTGGAGATATTTCAATATTGTGTAATTGATGGATTGTGGTTCCAGTTCACTGTTTGGTTTGGTTGTCTTCCATGGATTTCCTTTATGCTGGGAATTATTGGCTTATGTGGGAGGTTCTTGGTTTGGGTTGGGAGTCCCCGATCATAGTGGGGGGTGTTTCTCGATTAATGTGGAGAAGCTTGGGTTCGATCATGTTGTGAGTTCCCAGTTTTCCTTGTGATGTTAGTGGAGATCTTGTGGTGGGGAGAACCCTTTTGTGTTCTCACCTCACTCTAATGCTACGATTTCTTCCTGACCAGTCAGGTGTGACTTGTGGATTGAACAGTCACCTCAAGGTTTGTGGTTTCTCTCGATTTTGATGGGGCATGGTTTTGAGTTTTGATTATCTCTTGGTTGGGTGTATTTATGGGTGAATAAAGTATCTATGGTGGAGAGAATTATCATACCATGACCACAGATATTCCTTTATTTTATTCTTTTCTTGATCTTGGATCTTTTCGTTATGGGTCGGGATGAGTTCTGATTTGAAAATTTTAAATTTTTTATTTTTAGGATGGTATTTTGGACTACGCATGGTTTGGACACATGGTTTTGGGAAACCGTGTAGCCCAATCCTAGTAACTGTGTGGTAGGTGTTAGTTTTGGATATAATCTACCACACAGTTTTTTCACGGTAGGTAAAACCACGTGAGCTGGTCGTGCGGTCATTTCCCTCTTGGATAGTGGCTACCACACTGTTGGTGCACGGTTTAACAAACCATGCGGCCAAACCATGCAAGCTGCTTAGTCATTAAAAAGTAGAAATTACCACTTTTCCCCACCAAGTTTTTAACCCAAAACCAGATTTCTTCTCCCTCCTCCAACCAAGGTACAAATAGGGGATCCCCCCAAATCCCTCTCCCTTTCTCTCCTTCCTCCATTAAAGGTATTTGAATCTTCCTAAGGTGAGTTCCTTTGGTTTTTAGTGGATTTTACCCTTCCCCTCCCTTATTTCCTAATTTCTAGGGTTTTCCTTGTGGGTTTTACCTCTTGGATGAAACCTATGGGTTAGGGTTTGGGTGTTATGCGATTTCCTTTGGATTTAGGGTGTGTGGATCATCCGTGGGGCTTGATTCTCCCTTCCCTTGGAGTTTTATTCCATTTGCACTCCATTGAGGTAGGTGTTTCCATTATTTTCCTTTTTGGTACAACTGATTGATGCTTGTGTGTTTCCAATTAATTTATAAATATGATTCGCACACCTAGGAAGTGTTGGTTTTAATTATTTTAGTGTTTTGGAATTGGTAGAATTTGTTAAAAATAGATTTTCAAAGTGATTCTTGAAATATGAAAAAGTATATGTGCACTTAAGGTGTTTTTTGAAATTCCATGTGTTCTTTTAAAATTAAATTGGGTGTTTTGAGAAGTTTTTATCCTTATTTATGTTATTATAACATTATTGGATTGCGATTTTGGTATTGTGTGTGTGAATTGGTAATTTTTAAGGCATGGCGTTTATTTATGGCTTATTATGTTGGTTGGAAAACCTGTGGTGTTTCCTTAAAACTGTTTTTGGGAAATTCCATGAATTCTTGTGGTGTTCCATTGGATGTGTGCACATCCATGTGTGTATGGGATGCACACATGGATGGGAACACAAATGATAATGGCCTTACTTAACTTAAAAACTTGATTTTCAAAACACTCACCCCTCCTCCTTCTCTCCCTCTTTCAAACTATTGGTCTTTCACTAAACACCTCTTTGTATCAAGTGACTCTAGTGTGGTTTTAAATGTTATGTTTGAAATCATGGCTCATTTGGTACTTTATAAAGTATTGTTGATTTCTAAATGGAGTGAAATCCTGTTTGGTACCTTTAGATAATTTGTATGTATCAACTTAGTTTTTGAAATGGAATTGGAGGTGGAATTAGATTTAGAATGAAAAGTATCATTTGGAATTTTGTATATGAAAGTGATGTTTTTTAAATGGTTTAGGATTATTTATGTGATATGTTAATACTTATAGTGTTAAAGTCCCGGTTGGAACTTTATGTTGTTTAGGAAATGAGATGTTGTTTTTGAAACTGTAATGCCCGATTGGCATCTCAGAATGTTTGAGAAATTTTTTATAAGCTTATGTGATGTGATTACCCAGTTGGAACTTGTATGTGACTTGTTGTATGTCACACACCCCTATGGATGATTTCCCTATACGAGTTATCACGTACGTGGTGTCAGTGTTTGTGGTAGGCAAGTTTGGTGGCGGGAGGTAAGTTAAGTCACACGTGTGAGGGCCTCCTACTTACATAATGTAGTATTACCATGCATTTCTTGGGTGTATTTTAGAGGGTTGAGTTATAATTTCTTATCAACCTCAATTAGATAGGTTGGTACCCCTTGGATGTCTTAGAGGCCAGGTGGGTTGTGCCACTGGTGAGGCCAGTTTAGAGCAACCAGTTAGTTATTGACTTTGGATCTACACCTTACGCCGATAGGTGAGTCTGATATAAGTATGTCTAGGGATCGCTCCAGGGATTTTTAGGAAATTCCCATGGTTTATTATCTGTTTTTTATTATTTATATTTTGTTGTATTTGGTTTCTTGTTTGTACTGATTTTTTTTCATCACAACCTGGTATTGTCTGATGGGGTTTTTTTTGGGATTTGGTTTCTAAAATGGTATCCTTTATGAAAATAAAAGTTGTTGTTTTCTATTTTGAAAAGGAAAAAATGAATTTATTTATTAAAATGATAAATACCTACTTTTATACATGTATTTAAAAATAGTGTTTATGTACTGCTTTCAGGAAAGGAAATGTATGGATTATATGGTGGTTGCCTGCTGAGTTGTTAATCTCACACCCTACTTGCAGTCTTTGCCTCAAGTTTGGCCACCCCTTGATGGATTTTGGAATTAAAGAATCTCCCCTATCACCACAAAAAATAACATGGGTTTCAAAGGGAAGACAAAAATTTAACCTTGAAGAGTGCTTTCACACAAATGTTACTAGACCTCCAGGGGTTCATTCTACTTTTAGGGGGCATAACGTTGTTTTTGAGAAGCCTGTTGAGGTTATGAATCATGTTGTGGACATTATCCAGACTAGACAATCCGATATTCACACACCTAATGTTGAGTATTTTTAAGATTTTGTGGATGTTTTTCATGGGGTTCTTGGTTCCACCTTTGATTCCCTCACCAGGGTGGGAAATCAAGTGGAAACTAGTAAATCTCATGATGTTTTCCATGGTGAGGAAAACAAGAATGACCACTCTGATTTCAAGGATCTATCACGCAATGACTGTGATAAAGCCTTCCAAATTGATGGGGATTACTTTAAATCAAGCTCTAAGAAAATAAAAAAACCAAGGATTGACCCGGATGGTTTTATCACCCCTAATCCAAAGAAGACTCAGAAACACAGGGACTACTCTAATATTGAGAGAAAAATCATTACGAGAGCTCTAGAGACATCTAGTAAGATGACTAATGATCTTCCTCCACATTTTAAGGTTGCTGAAAATTCTAGTTCATCCTCTAGTGAAGATAATTCGAGTGACACTAATGATTATGATGACTTTGATCCAGTTATGAGAGATACTTATCAATATAATGAGGAAGTTTTGGGAGAACTGAGATCTTGGATGGATGATCAAGACACAATTTTATTCATAATATAAAATTATGGTTAAATTACTATGGATCTCTACCTTCAAATTAGAAAAAGAATGTTCATCAAATTGGTAGAGGAATTTAAACTTAATCCTCACTTTAATTTCAGAGACATTTCATGGAAATGACTCACTCTTTTTCCCATGTTTGAGTATTTCATTCTTGGTTTTCAATGCTATTTAAAGGAAATTTAGTTTAGATAATTGGTTTTGTTCAGTCTTATAATGTTTTTTCTTTCACTATTTCTATGTGCTTGGAGAGAGGATTCTGTTTGACAATTGGTGTTGTTGAAAGTTTTCCCTCTATCTTCCACCCAGGCACACGATAGGTGCTTACAAATAGGCTAGTTGTTCACATCCTTTATATTTCTCACCAACTTCTGAAGTTTATTCTCTTGAATACTTTTTGTACTTGAATCAGTAATGAAGATTGAACATTTTCTTGTGTTGGGTGTGTTTTTAAACGAGCAGTGGGACTTTTCAGCCTTTTGGATTCATGTTGCATTTGTTGAGGTGGGTTAAGTAGTGATATTCTCTTGAGTGTCAGGTTATTCTGAGAGGAACATGAAGATTATTTATTTATGAAGTGATACTTTACTAAATATGGATCTTCTTGGAGCTTTTCTGCGCAAACAATGACTCCTTTCCCTCTTTATTTTATGTTTGTAAGTCATGTTTGTATTTTACTTTAACTCATGGATAGTGTAAGCTCATTGCACCTCATGTATTCACTATATTTTGAACCTTATTTAATAAAATATTTAGGGATATGGGTTGGGAAACCAACTCATATCTCATTCTCCTCAAAAAAATACCACACCCTACTTAGGTCATTTAGTGTCGATAGACCCGAGTTGTTTTGCAGGTCTAGATTCTTTGTGCGGTTGCTCGTGGAGTAGTCTGGTCTTATGGTTGTTGGTGACCAAGAGGTCACACGAAGATCTAGTTGGAATGGTCTAGTTGTAGTTGTTTCCAATTTCTTTTTTTCTTTTGTTAAGTTGTATCTTTTTTCCATGATTAGTTTGTGTATTTATTTATATGATTGGTTTTTAGCTTTTGATGCTTTTTAGTTTCTTTATTTGATCCTGGTTTTTATGCTAAAATCGTTCCCCTTATATTTTATGCCTGACACTAGTTTCCAGCCCATGGGGATTAGTAGCGCCCCTCAGGCCATGTCTCAGACCGGTCAGGTGTTGGGTCGGATGGCGTCTCAGCTTGGTTAGTTACAGAATGCCCTCTACGTAAGCTGAGAAATAGCCCCATCTGAATCGATCGATTGCACCATGATCTAATGGAATTGACACCAAAACCCTATGCCAAATCTCTCAAATCAGAATCAATGAAGGGGGAGGCAAAAAAACAAATTGGGTCAGAGGGAAGATCATACCTCAAACGCTATAAAATCGACACCCAAATCACCTGAATTCAAAGGGTGATCAAGAGAGGAGGATTACTGACCGAAAATGAAACCTCCTAACCCCAATTACACTGAAAAAGATGGGGAACACCCCTTTAAAGATATTCCTTTCCCCCCACTAAAATAAAAACCACCCAACACACTTTCATGGTTGGAACAGGTGTTCAAGCCATGAGAATTTGAGGGCTCTCCTTGGAAAGCCCCATTCACGACCTCAGCGACTTGGAACCACCCCACGAAACCACCATTCACGATGTGAATGACCCATAACACCATGAATGGTTTTCTTCTGTTAAGTTTTAGCAGTCTATCCACCCAACCACTTCTTCAACATCCTCCCAAACACCCAAAGAATCTACCAAACCTCACTCCATGACCAAAAACACCATTTTAAATGCTAACTGTTGGAATACCATTATGAGTCCTGGTTTTCAAAACGACCCATCCGCTAATCAAAAATTTTGAATTCCTTTGAAATTTCATAACCCATCTGGACACAAGGTATTACAAAGGGTGCCCTCAATTCACTAAGAACTCTTGAAGTCTCACGTGTGAAGACCACCTCGATCTTGTTTGAAGGACTAATATGAGAATGGCGGGAGACCATATTTCCACTTAAGCTATAGAGTAGTATGTCTTGGTAATTATTTAATACCATATTCACCCAATGGAATTTCCCTCTGAAGATGAAAATGGAAAAGGAAAAAGAGTTGTTAAGTATTTAGCATGGTGAATGAATAGTGAAGGAGTATGTCTCCTATTTTAATCAGTTGGTTCCTTTATCCCTTGAGTTGGCACAAGAGGACTTATTGAAAGTTCATTTCTTAAATTTTTAAAGGGATTTTTCTCGAAATTTTTCAATGGAGTGTCTTCATCTGACCTAGCATCGTTCGAGGATGTGGTCAATAAGGCTACGATGATGGAATTGATTTCTAGGGTCCATCCCAACAGGGGTGGTGACCCTTTTTGTTTCGATATTGGTGAACGTTATCTATCTTATGAGGAGCTATAATAGGGAGACACTACACAATAATTGACCTAGACCGACAAGACATATTATATATTTTTTGGTAAAATTGAGTAATTCCAACAAATATTAAGTCTCGTTGGTATAATTTTTAGGTATTGGTGTCTTTTTTACCATCAATTTTATCTGTTGGTATTAACCATTCAATATTAACAAATATTTAACCAATAGTTAAATCTATTGTTTTATCATATTAATACTAATAATTTTTTTACCAATAAATAAATTTATTATTATTAATCATTATTACTAACAAATCTCTTACCATTAGAAATATATGTTGCTATAAATCATCCAATAATGATAAATCTTTTACTAATTATTATATATATATATATATTACTTATTTATTAATAACATGTATTTTTTCAATTAAAAACAAACACATGTTTATACATTGAATTATAATATTTCTTATTTACTAATGTTTCACGAAGTAAATATATATGGTATATAATTATTGATAAATGATTCAAAAATAATATCAACTCCAAATTTACAATTTTTATAAAAAAAACAATGGAAATCTTAATGTAATTATTTATTACATTTATTAATTTAATCCTAATGAAAAATCATGCGCCCCAATTTTATTCTCTGAAACCCTAAAATGATCACATGGGGGGAGAAAACAGCGGAAGACTAGCATTGGTGTCAGCCTTCACTGGTCGCCACCCACTCAACCCCCTGGCCATGATGAAAGCGACTTTGAAGGGTAAATATGAAGATGAAAGGACCAAAATTACCTCCATGATTTCAATCAATGATAGCAACACGAAGCTCCAAACTTCCATGGAAAATCCTAGAACCTTCGCATCAATAATGTCCAGGTCATGGTCGAAGGGGTGTGTTCTCTATCTATTCGAATGTTTTAGATCACTAGTAAAAGAACTGAATTTCAATTCTAATAAGATTCCATCAAAGAGTTTGGGGAACTTGGTTGACGCTTGTTCATTGATTCTCAAAGGAAACCAGAATGTGCAGGGTTTGGAAGAATTTCATATTTCATTTGTTGTTTATTCCGTCCGAGTTTGAAGTTGGATGTGCTGGGTTCAGTTGAAGTTCTGTAGTTCGCAGCTTTGAATATGAGGATCTAAGGAATTTATTTTTTTGTGGTTTCATTTGGAAGTTCATATTTGGAGCAGGAGTTTGGGTTGTTTGTTATTTTTGAATCAGGGATGATATTCTGTGGAGAAGGTGATGTTGCAGATCTAATTTATCGTAGATGAATATGGGTATGGCAGAGCATCTGATCTGTTTCAAATAGAGCTCGATCCTCGAGATTCTATAGCTAGGGGAGTTAAACTATTTCCTAGGAGCTCACTTACTGCTGAGTTAGGAGGCCACAAGATATTTGGAATTATGGGTTTCTCCCATGGAGGTTCAGGTTATAAAGTTATTGTTGGTTTGTTGGATTCGATTGTCGAGAATGTAGATTCGAGCTTTAGATGGGATCACATCCTTTTTTTATATTGCAGGTCACAACCATCTATCTCAGTCTAGAGTTCAGTAATATAGAGATTTTCATTGTTCATGTGTTCATTTCTTTTGAGCCAAGACAGTTATAGTATTTCATGTTCATGTACTCCAATAAATAGAAGTTTAGATTGAGGATCTGGTTTTGGAGGCTCGTGTGAAGCTTCCTTGGTTCAGTGAAAGCTGACTACACTGACTGAGGTGAAGATTTGGGATATTATTCATTGTGTTCAAGATTGAATGGTTGTACTGTAGCCTGAACTATAGCGGCCTGAAGCTGATGATATTTGGGAAGGCTAGTCATGTTGTTAATTCCAAAGATGCATGATGTTGAATTGGGCTGTTTGTTTAAGAGGTGAATCGGCCTTGGTCCACTGAATCAAATTGTAATTGAAATGGGTTGTTGAGTTGGAGTTAATTGGAAGTATATATAGTTGGCTAATTTTTTTGAGGATGAATCAGCCTTGGTCTAATGGTGAATCCATGTCATACAACGTTTTTCAGTACATTCTAGTCGCAATATCGAGTTTCTGATGATTAAGCCTAGTTTGACTATGTTTTGATGGTGCAGGACAGCTGAGACATTGATGTTTCATTTCCTCTGGTTGTAATTGCAGACACGTTGAATGATGTTTGTTGGGGCAGACCGGGTAGGATTTTTTTTCACTACCTCCTATTTCAAAGTTTATTGACGGTGAAGCCACATTAGATGTCGTTTTCCTATGCAATCCATCTAGGACTTTGATGCTGCACATTTGGCTGCAATTGCATGTCACTAATTATAACGAACCATACTTTACATACATTGTTAATACTTCAAAATTGAATCACACTTATTACAATATATGACAAAACCACAAAGGACCGTATAGGTATAGTGTCTTTAGAAACTGGGAAACATAAACAACTGGTTCATAAATCTTCTACAGTGTCTCCCATTTATTTCATCATATCTAGGGTCCCTTTTAGCATATTCTACTTAATATCCATCTTCCTGACCTGGGGAAAAGAAAACATAAAAGGGTGAGCTCAAATGCTCAGCAAGGGAAAATAAAGGAAATAAAAATCATATCATATCTTTTTGAAAATCATAACCTGCAAAAGAGATCATAATATCTTAACATGGAATAAATCATAGAAGTGAAAATGAGATCCCCATAATCATAACATGAAACTTGAAACTTTGTGGCATGCACACATAATCATGGAAAATCATTTCTTGTTAGTCATGACTCATTGCCAAGACTATCTTAGTGGACAAAGTCCCTTTCTGAATTGAGTCACCCTCATTCCAGTCCTGTTTCACTGAATCGGTATAACCTACCATTCCAGCCATGTCTATCTCATGAGATATAAATCTTTACCCAATGCATTGGAGGGAGATATAGGTCCCACCCATCTCATAATGATACCATTCTTATGTGTGCCACAAAATCTTAAATCATACATTATTGCATAACCCATGTAATAAAAATGGGAATCTTAAGCATCGTGACATCATAAAACAATTCATATAAGATAAAGGAATTCATAAAAATAATTCCATCACAACATAATCAAATAAATGTAATAATAAAGATAAAAACAGAACCCTTTATTATCTTAGATGGAAAATAATTTTGATAAAACACTTGAACTCCATTCTTGAGGAAAATATCCTTTCTACTTCAAAAACATTTTTCCTTTATTAACATGTCATACAACTTTAAACTAAAAGAAGTTGATTAAAAATAAACTTGAAAACTTGTAAAGGATGCTTCTTGGAAATAATGTTTTAAAAATCCATTCATGCCGTATAAGTTAAAAAAAACATTCTTCGTACTTTTGTCGGAAAAGTCAAAAAGTACCTCGTACGAAAAAACGACAAAAGATTCCTTTCATATTCTTTACTAAAAACTCACCGAAGGGTAAAATTGGATTTAAACTATTGTAAGTGGATGGAAACAATATTACATATTGAGGGAACATGTATGTGGATGATAAAATACACCCCAATAAATACTTACAAATAAACAATCTCGGATAAAAATGAGATTGTGATATTTCCCTTACCTTAGGTCCGATTTGCTTTGTATGTGTCCGAAGCTCCTGTATAATGGTTTAAATAATGTAATTGACTTATTACAGAATCATACATATTGATATTATATCATATATGGTCATATTCTTAGCTTCTTGTTAGTAATATTTCATTGTTACTTGTTACTCGGGTCTTTATTGCCTTTTGTTCTTATGCGTGTTTTGCCGAATAAATTCTTATTATTCTTTTAAGGTTATAGATACCTTATATCCATAATGGTATTAGTGTAACATATATAATATTTATTCATTCAATTCATTTATATAATTACTATGTAATGATGATCATGTAGAACGAGTCGCATCACATCGTGGAGACGATATTCCGTACGTACGCACGAGTGATGATATCATTCCTATGATCGTGGAATTGTATTGGAGTATATGTATATTATTTCAGTATCAATATTACTTTATAATAATCATAAATAGTTACTCATTACACCATTATACCCATCCTTGTAAGGTGATGGTGGAAAATAGAATACACCACGGCGTGGAGACAGTATTCCGTACGTACACACGCGCGGTGATTTCATTTTTCCGTAGGATGGATAGAAGGTGAATTAGGGTTGTTTTGATATTTATAATAACATATCAGTATGTAAGTAATACTGATGTTATTACTTTATCATGAAACAATTAAATAAGAAGAAGTTGAAGAAGAAAGAAATTGAAAAGATCGGTAATGGATATTACCTCTTCTTTGGAACGCCTCTTTGAATCCTCCACTTAGGGAACTAAGATTGGTCTTTGAAGAAAACCAGGACCTCTAGGATTATTCTAGGGAAGTGGAGAAGAGAAAATGTCAGGGTTTTTCCGAGCTTGAGTGCTCAAATTGGTGTGAGGAGGAGGGGGATGAGGTGCCCTTTTATAAGGGAGGAGAGGGGCACCTTAGGAATATCTCAAAATATTATTTTATATTAAAGTCAAAATCGGTTTATAATGGTTCTAAAGGGTTTTATTTCGAAGCTAAAGTGGGGATGAGTCGAAATCCTATCAACCAATAGGATTTAGACAAGTTTAGAGTATTATTTTAACCTTATCAATTAGATTTAACTCTAAGTTAAAAAATTTAACTTTTACCGTGTCTTTTTGTTTTCTTACACTATATGGTTAATACACTTACCATAACATGACAAAAGAACCCCAAATTGTTTATTATTAATATATATATCCTTATCTAAGTCATTTGGCCGAACCTTAGATTTTTAGGAATTAAATAACAATTAATAATATAATATTTGATTTAAAAACTATTTTGTGTCAATTTTGACACTATTTGATATATGATTTTTGCGAAAGTCATAACAGAATTATATGTCAGAACCAAGTTGATTAAATCAACAATAATATATCATAGTAACCTATAAAAGTAGTGGAATTCATAAAAAGTATCAAATTACATTTATTTTGGTGTTTATAACATCAATTATGTCAATATTTTATTAATAAGATAATTACTGCATCATCATTGTGTCATAAATAAATTAAATTATTTAATGTCTAAAAATTATAAATAAAATACTATTATGTAGGAAATCTTTTTAGATTTCTAATGAATATTTATAGTCGAATTTATCTTATGTATAACCCCATATTAAAAATTATTTACTTATTAAACTTTGATTTTAACTATTTTAACCCTTCTTTAAATAAATTAATAATAAATGTCCTAATCTAACCCAAGTGGGCCTAAATGGTCATATTTTATTCCTAAGTTTGTTTTTGGTCGAATTAAACTTATACAATAGAATTAGGACATGTGTTAGGGTAATAGTAATATCATATTTACCCTTAGTTACCCTATTTACTATTAACCGCGGTAAAAAAAGTAAAAAGTTACTATTCACCAAAAAATTATTTTTATCTCATTGAACCACATATTACTTACTGATATCAACCGTGTCTGTCGGAGTTTCGAAATTCCATTCACAGAAGCGGTAAAATTAAGTTTTATGCAAAATTCAGTTTTTAACCTACCACTTAGTGGTTTCACTATTCATCAAAAATTGAGAGTTTTCAGAAAAATACCAAAATTTCACCCTAGGCTAATTTCGGTATTCCGAATCCAAAAATGAAGTCCATTTTGAAAGATAAAATTTATAAAATTTCAAAAAGTGGTTATTACTATTCATAACGGCTAGTTTTAATAATATTTTAATAGCATATCGTTGTTTAGTGAAACTCACTATTGCGTACGACGCAAGTTATCGAGGAAGGTCGCGATTGCGTGTAAAGTAAGCCAAGATAGTATGTAGTGAAATATTCCTTTGATGATATATAAAAACAAAATATTACTCATAAAAATCTCGGGTGTTACATTCTACCCCCCTTAAAAAGAATTTCGCCCTCGAAATTCGTCACTTTGTAACAAACAGATGAGGATACTTCTCCCTCATCATATCCTCAAGCTCCCATGTAGCTTCTTCAAGTTGGTGGTTCCTCTATAAAACTTTCACCAATCGAGTGGTCTTGTTTCGTAGGACTTTTTCGCTACAATCCAGAATCTCTATCAGTTGTTCTTCATAAGAAAGATCTTGCTCCAGCTGTACAACTTCTGAGCTGAGTACATGTGAAGGATCAGGTATGTACTTTCTCAGGAGAGATACATGGAACACATCGTGAACTTGAGAGAGATTCGGTGGAAGCGCCAATCGGTAAGCTACCTTTCCAACATGATCCAGTATTTTTAAAGGACCGATATATCTAGGGCTCAACTTCCCCTTCTTTCCAAATCTCATAACCCTCTTCCAGGGAGATATTCGTAAGAACACTTTATCACCCACTTCAAACTCTAGGTCTTTTCTTCGATTGTCGGCATAACTTTTCTGTCGACTCTGAGCTGCTCTTATGTGTTGTTGAATAGATATGACCTTTTCAGCCATTTCATCAACGAGATTAGGTCCTAATAGCTTTCCTTCCCCAACTTCATCCCAGCAAGTTGGAGTCCTGCATTTCTTTCCATAGAGATCTTCATAAGGAGCCATCTGAATACTGGAGTGAAAGCTATTATTATAAGAAAATTCCACCAAAGGTAGGTGTTGATCCCAACCTCCTTTGAAATCCATAGAGCAAGCTCCCAACATATCTTCTAGGGTTTGAATTGTTCTCTCAGACTGACCGTCTGTCTGGGGATGATAAGCAGTGCTGAAACTCAACTCTGTATCCAGAGTATGCTGAAGACTTCGCCAGAACTTTGAGGTAAATCTCGGATCCCGATCAGATATAATATAAAGTGGTACTCCATGCAATCTTACCACTTCCTTTACATATATCCTGGTAAGCTGATCTAGAGAGAAATCCTCTCTAATAGCAATGAAGTGTGCAGAATTTGTAAGATGATCAACTATGACCCAAATAGCATTATTGCCTTTGGATGTTTTAGGAAGTCATGTGACAAAGTCCATAGTGATGTTTTCCCATTTCCATTCGGGTATGGTTAATGGTTGTAACATCCCCTTAGACTTTTGTCTCTCAGCTTTAACTTGTTGACAAACCAAGCATCGAGAGACATATTCAGCAACATCTCTTTTCATGCCATCCCACCAAAAGTACTCTTTCAGGTCCCTATACATCTTCGTGCTTCCAGGATGAATAGAGAATTAAGAACTATGAGCCTCATCCAGCATCTCCTTCTTTAATTCGGGGATGGGAGGAACACAAACCCGATTCCTGAACTTTATTATCCCATCACAATCAAGGTTGAATTCAGGAACATTTCTCACCTTCTTTTGTAACTCTAAATCTTCTTTCTGTGCCTCTTTAATCTTCACATGTATAGATGGTTGAACATTCATTTGAGAAAGATAAGATTTTCCCCCTTCCATTATAATTCCAAGATCCATCCTTTGTAAATCCATAAATATTGGATCTTTTGTGATCCTCATCATGGATAAACTAGCATTGTCTTGTCGACTTAATGCATCTGCCACCTTGTTTGCTTTCCCAGGGTGGTAATGGATTGAGCAGTCATAATCCTTAATCAGCTCCAACCATCTTCTTTGACGCATATTCAGCTCCTTTTGTGTGAAAATATACTTTAAACTTTTATGATCAGTATAAATATCACACCTTTCACCATAAAGGTAATTCCTCCAAATCTTTAATGCAAAGATTACCGCAGCTAACTCCAAATCATGTGTTGGGTAATTTTGCTCATGGATTTTCAACTGTCGTGAGGCATAAGATATCACCATATCATTTTGCATAAGAACACACCCCAATCCATTCTTGGATGCATCACTGTATATCACAAACCTTTCTCCACTATAAGGTAGTGTGAGCACAGGTGCACTGGATAACCTTCTTTTCAACTCCTTGAAATTCTCTTCACATTCTTCCGTCCAGACAAACTTAACTCCTTTCCGGGTCAACTTGGTGAGTGGATTAGATAATCGTGAAAAATATTTTACAAAACGTCTATAATATCCAGCCAAACCAAGAAAACTTCGGATCTCAGTTACTGTTGTTGGTCTCGACCATCTTTCGATAACCTCTGTTTTTGCTGGATCCACAGATATCCCCTCTTTTGAGATTATGTGACCCAAAAATGCAACTTTTTGAAGCCAAAATTCACACTTGGTAAATTTGGCATAAAGCTTCTCCTTTCTCAGGGTCTTCAATATAATTCTCAAGTGATCTTCATGCTCTTCCTTGCTCTTTGAATAGACAAGAATATCGTCTATAAAGACTACCACAAATTGATCAAGATAGTCTCTAAAGACTCTATTCATTAGATGCATGAAGATAGCAGGGGCATTAGTAAGACCAAATGGCATCACTATAAATTCATAGTGTCCATACCTTGTACGGAAAGCCGTCTTTGGTATATCCTCCCTTTTGACCCTTAATTGATGATACCCTGAACGAAGATCAATCTTGGAAAAGTATTGAGCTCCGCGTAGTTGGTCAAATAAGTCATCAATGCGTGGGAGAGGATATTTGTTCTTGATAGTGATCTTGTTAAGTTCTCGATAATCAATGCAGAGTCTCATTGATCCATCTTTCTTCTTAACAAATAGAACAGGTGCTCCCCAAGGTGACGCACTAGGGCGTATGAATCCCTTATCAAGATTCTCCTGGAGTTGCTTCTTCAATTCCTGCAACTCAATTGGGGCCATTCTATAAGGTGTCTTTGAAATAGGCAAAGCACCCGGTACGAGTTCTATTGAAAACTCAACTTCACGATTTGGTGGAAGACCCGGTAATTCCTCTGGAAAGACAACTTCAAACTCCCGTACAATGGGCATATTCTTAATCGTGAGTTTCTCACCAACAATTTGAGATAAATAACCTTCATTTATTGGAATCAAGACCCATAAGATGGAAGAAATTTCCACTGGAAGGTTATATTCATCCTTGCATCGATAGACGAACGTAGATTGATCTGGAATATGAAATGTGACTTCCCTTCTTTGGCAATTGATATGAGCTCCATGTAGAGAAATCCAATCCATGCTAAGAATCACATCAAATTCCACTAAAGGAAGTACCACAAGATTTGCAGGAAGCACTTTCCCACAAACTTCGATCGGAGAAGAATTATAAACTTTTGATGCGACTGTTGTGCCATTAGGTGTTGTCATAGCTAACTCAAAATCTAATTATTGAGGTAATACGGTGATACCCTTAGAAAATTTTTCAGAAATAAAAGAGTGGGTGGATCCAGAATCAAATAAAACATTTGCTACTTTAGAGTGGATGGTAAGTGTACCTTTCACCACTTCGTTATCGTACTCCACATCGCTGATAGAAATTGCATGTGACTTTCCTTTGTCTTTAGCCTTAAGATTTTGTTGACGTCGACCATCATCATCAACCCTTGGATTTGGGCATTGATTGTCATAATGCCCCATCTCCTTGCACTTGAAACATTGAAGTTTAGTAGGTTCATTCTATGTATACCTTCCTTTGTTTGCATCATTAGACATCTTCTTCCCATTATCGCGGCATTCAAATGACCGATGACCTTTCTTTCCACATTTGAAACATTTACTTGTCCCTTTAAGACAACTCCCTCCATGTTTATTTCCACACTTTGAGCATAAGGGAAAGCTCATCTTCTTTTCAGTGTGCTCTTTAGATTTTCCTTTGAATTATATCTTCCTCTTCTTGTCAAACCCATGTGACTGATGGGTTACTCCAATCTCTATCTCGACTTTGAGAGCACATCGAATGATTTCCTCGTAGCTATTGAAGTACCTTATGGCTAACTCCCTTAGAAGACTTGGTTTTAAGCCACTAAAGAATCGATCGATCTTACTCTCAGGTTGGATAATAATACCAGAAGCGTACCTTGCAAGTCTTGTAAAATTTGCTTCATAGGTACCAACAGATTCATCATCCCTTTTCTTCAGTTCAAGAAACTCTTTCTCCATCTTTGTTCGGAGAATACGAGGGAAGTACTTATTGAAAAATAAGTTCTTGAACTCGTCCCATTCCATAGACTCAATTTCATCCCTTTGCCTCGTATTCTTAATAAGATTCCACCATTGATCAACATCTCCTTCCAAATGATACACTGCTAGGATGACTTTATCATGTTCAGAACATTGAAGAACTGAAAATATCTTTTCAGTAGTACAAATCCATTGTTCAGTAACTAATGGATCAGTAGACCCGCTGAAATAAGGTGGACGCTGCCTCATGAAGGATTCAACAGAATGTTGCTCCTTCCTTTGCTCGTTTGGAAGTCCTGCATGATTCATAGCTTGAGAAAGTTGTGTGAGCATGGCTACAAGATTTTTCATTCCAGCTCCCATATCGTTTGGTTGCTCAGGGGGACAATCATTGCATTTCCCATCGCATTCCACATTAACACGGTTCCTTCGGGTTCCAGCCATTCACTAAAACCAAGAAGAATAGTGTGAGCAACACTAATTATAATAGGAAAACCACATAATCAAGGATAAAATTTCACACTTAAGGTCTTATCCTAGGGTATTCATGGCCATTTCTAAAACACTAAGATTGTGTTCTATGCTTAGACTTATCCTTAGGGTTCTTACTAAGGCTTTCACATCCTAGTTTCCAAAGGTTGACTATACCTTTCCTCTGATACCAACTATAACGACCCATACTTTACATACATTGTTAATACTTCAAAATTGAAGCACAATTATTACAACATATGACAAAACCACAAAGGACCGTATAGGTATAGTGTCTTTAGAAACTGGGAAACATAAACAACTGGTTCATAAATCTTCTACAGTGTCTCCCATTTTTTTCATCATATCTAGGGTCCCTTTTAGCATATTCTACTTAATATCCATCTTCCTGACCTGGGGAAAAGAAAACATAAAAGGGTGAGCTCAAATGCTCATCAAGGGCAAATAAAGGAAATAAAAATCATATCATATCTTTTTGAAAATCATAACCTGCAAAAGAGATCATAATATCTTAACATGGAATAAATCATAGAAGTGAAAATGAGATCCCCATAATCATAACATGAAACTTGAAACTTTGTGGCATGCACACATAATCATGGAAAATCATTTCTTGTTAGTCATGACTCATTTCCAAGACTATCTTAGTGGACAAAGTCCCTTTCTGAACCGAGTCACCCTCGTTCCAGTCCTGTTTCACTGAACCGGTATAACCTACCGTTCCAGCCATGTCTATCTCATGAGATATAAATCTTTACCCAATGCATTGGAGGGAGATATAGGTCCCACCCATCTCATAATGATACCATTCTTATGTGTGCCACAAAATCTTAAATCATACATTATTGCATAACCCATGTAATAAAAATGGGAATCTTAAGCATCGTGACATCATAAAACAATTCATATAAGATAAAGAAATTCATAAAAATAATTCCATCACAACATAATCAAATAAATGTAATAATAGGGATAAAAACAGAACCCTTTATTATCTTAGATGGAAAATAAATTTGATAAAACACTTGAACTCCATTCTTGAGGAAAATATCCTTTCTACTTCAAAAACATTTTTCCTTTCTTAACATGTCATACAACTTTAAACTAAAACAAGTTGATTAAAAATAAACTTGAAAACTTGTAAAGGATTCTTCTTGGAAATAATGTTTTAAAAATCCATTCATGCCGTATAAGTTAAAAAAAACATTCGTCGTACTTTTGTCGGAAAAGTCAAAAAGTACCTCGTACGAAAAAACGACAAAAGATTCCTTTCATATTCTTTACTAAAAACTCACCGAAGGGTAAAATTGGATTTAAACTATTGTAAGTGGATGGAAACAATATTACATATTGAGGGAACATGGATGTGGATGATAAAATACACCCCAATAAATACTTACGAATAAACAATCTCGGATAAAAATGAGATTGTGATATTTCCCTTACCTTAGGTCCGATTTGCTTTGTATGTGTCCGAATCTCCTATATAATGGTTTAAATAATGTTATTGACTTAATCTAGAATCATACATATTGATATGATATCATATATGGTCATATTCTTATCTTCTCGTTAGTAATATTTCATTGTTACTTGTTACTCGGGTCTTTATTGCCTTTTGTTCTTATGCGTGTTTTGCCGAATAAATTCTTATTCTTCTTTTAAGGTTATAGATACCTTATATCCATAATGGTATTAGTGTAAAATATATCATATTTATTTATTCAATTCATTTATATAATTACTATGTAATGATGATCATGTAGAACGAGTCGCATCACATTGTGGAGACGGTATTCCGTACGTACGCACGAGTGATGATATCATTCCTATGATCGTGGAATTGTATTGGAGTATATGTATATTATTTCAGTATCAATATTACTTTATAATAATCATAAATATTTACTCATTACACCATTATACCCATCCTTGTAAGGTGATGGTGGAAAATAGATTACACCACGGCGTGGAGACGGTATTCCGTACGTACGCACGCGCGGTGATTTCATTTTTCCGTAGGACGGATAGAAGGTGAATTAGGGTTGTTTAATATTTATAATAACATATCAGTATGTAAGTAATACTGATGTTATTACTTTATCATGAAACAATTAAAGAAGAAGAAGTTGAAGAATAAAGAAATTGAAAAGATCGGTAATGGATATTACCTCTTCTTTGGAACGCCTCTTTGAATCCTCCACTTAGGGAACTAAGATTGGTCTTTGAATAAAACCAGGACCTCTAGGATTATTCTAGGGAAGTGGAGAGGATAAAATGTCAGGGTTTGGCCGATATTGAGTGCTCAAATTTGTGTGAGGAGGAGGGGGAGGAGGTGCCCTTTTATAAGGGAGGAGATGGGCACCTTAGGAATATCTCAAAATATTATTTTATATTAAAGTCAAAATCAGTTTATAATGGTTAAAAAGGGTTTTATTTCGAAGATAAAGTGGGTATGGGTCTAAATCCTATCAACCAATAGGATTTAGACAAGTTTAGGGTATTATTTTGACCTTATCAATTAGATTTAACTCTAAGTTAAATAATTTAACTTTTACCGTGTCTTTTTTTTTTCTTACACTATATGGTTAATACACTTACCATAACATGCCAAACGAACCCCAAATTGTTTATTATTAATATATATATCCTTATCTAAGTCATTTGGCCGAACCTTAGATTTTTAGGAATAAAATAACCATTAATAATATAATATTTTATTTAAAAACTATTTTGTGTCAATTTTGACACTATTTGATATATGATTTTTGAGAAAGTTATAACAGAATTATATGTTAGAACCAAGTTTATTAAATCAACACTAATATATCATAGTAACCTAGAAAATTAGTGGAATTCATAAAAAGTCTCAAATTACATTTATTTTGGTGTTTATAATATCAATTATGTCAATATTTTATTAATAAGATAATTACTTCATCATCATTGTGTCATAAATAAATTAAATTATTTAATGTCTAAAAATTATAAATAAAATACTATTATGTAGGAAATATTTTTATCTTTCTAATGAATATTTATAGTCGAATTTATCTTATGTATAACCCCATATTAAAAATGATTTACTTATTAAACTTTGATTTTAACTATTTTAACCCTTCTTTAAATAAATTAATAATAAATGTCCTAATCTAACCCAAGTGGGCCTAAATGTTCATATTTTATTCCTAAGTTTGTTTTTGGTCGAATTAAACTTATCCAATAGAATTAGGACATGTGTTAGGGTAATAGTAATATCATATTTACCCTTAGTTACCCTATTTACTATTAACCGCGGTAAAAAAAGTAAAAAGTTACTATTCACCAAAAAATTATTTTTATCTCATTGAACCACATTTTACTTACTGATATCAACCGTGTCTGTCAGATTTTTGAAATTCCATTCACAGAAGCGGTAAAATTAAGTTTTATGCAAAATTCAGTTTTTAACCTACCACTTAGTGGTTTCACTATTCATCAAAAATTGAAAGTTTTCAGAAAAATACCAAAATTTCACCCTAGGATAATTTCGGTATTCCGAATCCAAAAATGAAGTCCATTTTGAAAGATAAAATTTATAAAATTTCAAAAAGTGGTTATTACTATTCATAACGGCTAGTTTTAATAATATTTTAATAGCATATCGTTGTTTAGTAAAACTCAGTATTGCGTACGACACAAGTTATCGAGGAAGGTCGTGATTGCGTGTAAAGTAAGCCAAGCTAGTATGTAGTGAAAGATTACATTGATGATATATAAAAACAAAATATTACTCATAAAAATCTCGGGTGTTACACTAATGATGAAGCCATATCAAACAATATTTGTTGGTGCAGGCCAGTAGAATTGACACAGCTCGGGTCCCCCTGGTGAAGTCCCTAGGTGGATTGAATTCCAATCCTTCATGCTGGTGAAGGTAAACCTACAGGCAGTAGTGTTGCTTCCGACTCATTATTGTGCCAACCTCAAGTGGCAGTGGCTTAGATGGTCTCGCTGGAGGTAGGTGAAAACTCCCTCATCAGTCCTCCATATGTAAAAATGTGGCCTTTGGGCCCCACCAAAAAAATGATGAGGAAGGTGCTCTATTCACTTTCACTTCAACATAGACCTACCTCTTTCATTATATTCCTTTTGTGGTAAGGTTGTTCCTACAATAATTTTTCTTTCATTCACCTTTTTTTATGAAGCTGCCAAAAGCAGAGGCCAAACTAGTTGGTGAATGTTTTTTATTCTTGTTTTAGCCCCAATTCAATGATTTTTACAAATTGTTTATAATTCATAAGGTCTGTAAAGTTGAAGGGTGCATCACCACTTGTGTTTTGGTCTAATTAAGAGTACAAGGTGATACTCATAGCCTCTTCCATATACATAAATAAGAGGTTTAGAAGATGACATATGTTTGTTCTGTCCTTGAGTTTTTAATAACTCTTCATCATTGTTATTTTCAAGTGTCTCTCCAATAGGTTAAGAGTGCTTCATCCTATATAGGTGTCTCTCCTCGTGTTTCAAATCGTAAAGGTAACTTGATCATATGATATCATTTCTATTCAGTTTTGGTTTCCCTGATTACTATGATTACCTATTTATTTCTCTATTATGTTGTTGCAGTGCTTATTTATTTTGGGTTTCTACGATTGTGTCTCTAGTAGGTTAGAACATGGTGAGGAATGTGGGTTAACCCCGCTATGGATATAACTTGAGGCATATCTCCTATTACTGTAATAGTAAATGGGCACCAGAATAGTGGATCATATTTGTATGCTCTGTACGTTTTGTTTCATTTCAATTTTGTTTCGGGCGTTGAGGTTTTGTTCATGTTCATTCATTTTATTTTGGTTCTATTATAATTGTTTGTTCTTGTTAATTTTTCATCTTTGTGGTAGAGTGATGGTGGTGATGACATTTTCATATTTTAGATGTTTTCTATGTGGTGGTTTCTACTTGTGTGATTTTCAAGCTCAATTTTTTTTATTGAGAGATGAACGTTGCAAGTTTGCTTCTTCACCTGTAAGTATACTTCCCCATAAACATCTATTATTTCTCACACTTTTCCTCCTCACACATCTTCCATTCTTTTAAAGCACTTCAAGAAAATTATCTATGAATATTGTAGATCTGTAGCAATGATAATTTTTAGTTTTCAAAATTAAAGTATATACAAGCTTCTTCTTTACCCCTAATTTTTGATAGAAAATGGTAAATGATAAATACATAAATGAATAAAATTAAATCAATGGGAGAGATTTACGATCAAAATTAAATTGGAAATTTTTTATACATTGGAAGATCATAAAAAAATACAATATTCTAGAACAATATTAATCATTGGAGGAGGACTTTCTGGTGTCAAAAATTTCTGGTGAAATTGTTGTTGAATTCATTAAACCAAAATATTAGTTGATATCAAGGAATTTTAAAGTTAAATGAGACCACTATGCTAATTTAGATATTGTTTTAGATGGTGGTAAAAAATATTCAACTTCACCCATAGAATCAATTCCTTTAATAGTATACCCTAGACTCTACAAATTTAAAAAGTCTAATATTTTGAGGGTTTCACCTTATAGAAATTTGACACTGGCATTCAAGTTATTCATGACTTTGTGTTTTTAGCCTTAATAGAATACATATTCAAATTATGGTTATAAATCTAGGAAAGTTGATGGATCTACAAATAAAATAGTTTTTTTTGTAATATTAAAATGAGAAAACTGATTGATCCTCTTTTATTAATTAAAAAATTGGTTGGTTTATTATCCATATATTGTCAAACCAATTATCATTTGTAATTAGTTTTAAACTCGTTGATTTATTGTCAAATTGGTTTATTATCAAACTTTCTTCATGATGTGATCAAAATTAGGGGTGTCCATGGGTTGTGTCGGGTTAGGGACGTTTCACGACCTGACCAGACCAAAAAGGTCAGGTCAGGTCACATGCTTTGTGAGCAGATGACCCAACCAAACCCAACCCAACCCAAACCTCTATCGTTATATGCCATTCTATGATGGGACACATACTATACAGATCGTCAGGTGCAAGTACTTGTAAGAAGATGAGACTTACTCTCATGAAGTTCGCACTTGGTAATCTTCAATTTGAGAGATTATGAGAACAGACCCGCCAGTAGGAATTCTGCTTGTTTTGGTGTCATTGGATATTTCTATCTATGAGTGTGTGTAATGGTATTTAGACTTTAATACTATCATTAATACATGTCATGACTCGCGTACTTTGATTTACTGACGAAAACCGTCACGACATATGTTGGCGGGAGTAGGGTATGTTAGATACGTCATGAATGACATGTTATTAATTGATAAGTCAAGAAAGGATTTGTCCCTTCTATTTATGGAAGTTTATATCTCAACCATTTGATTAAAATAGAACTGTCGCCCTAAATTCCATGATCATGGTGTAACGACGATTTTATTTCAGGTAGTCAAAAAATGACGTATCAAGAATATTGGTTGTTGACACTATCATGAAACCTATTTGATGATATATTGCGACAAAGAGATTATATTACATAGTCAACGTTCATATGTGGATGTATTCATTGCAACTTTAAGTTCTTTCTCTTGGGTGCCTTGATCTGTTGCTTGACAGTAATCTTGGATTTTAGGCAAGCCCACCTAATGCCAACAAGAAATAATAATAGAGGGTTACATACTAAGTGTTTCTAGTAGTCTCAATTAAATTTTATTTGAATTTAATTAATGGAATAAATATTATTCTCAATACCGAGACATAATTTTATTCAAGTTAAAATGATCGCAGAAATTAAATAAATTTTTATTAATCAGATTCTGAATAAAATATATTTATTTATTTTATTGAACATTTAATAAATATTTATTTAATAGTTTGTGAATAAAATATTTATTTAAGAGAATAAAATATTTATTAGTATGTTCAATAAATTCAATAGGAGTTCAAACGGATCAAAACTGTATACGGTGATAAATTAATTATTTACAAGTCGATAAATATTTTCTATCCAGTTGGTGCAAGAAATAATAATAATACGGTTATCATTATGTGGCACAAGATTTCATTTATGGTTCTGTTTTTCACAAGTTGACTTGCCACAAATAATGATGTTGTTATTGTTATTAAGTTTCATGAGTTTTCTTTGATGGTTATAATTGTATTTAATATTCGTTACACAATTAAATATTGTAACCGAAACCCCAACTCGATTAATAGATGAGTACGTCTATTGTGCCAGTCATGGGTGATGTGAGAGAAATTTCGAGCTAGAAATAGATAATTGTTGAGTCAAATATTTTCTCTACAAACTCCTCTTCTCTCTCCCTTTCAATAACGAGAGAAGTTCTTCATCATCGAAGAGCGAATGATCAAGAATGATCAACACAAGACATTCACTTCGCCGCACTAGCACCCAGAGAATGAGTGGCATTGATCAGAGATGATTGGAGCATGTGTGTATCACCGTTAGAGGGATTCTACTTTTGATCCTCATGAGGGAAACAAAGACAATCTGAAGGGGTCATTTTGGACGATCAACGATCATTAAGGAAGAAAGTACCAAAGACCTAGGTATTTAATTTTTTCAGAAATTAATAAATTAGTTATAAACATGATGTGCCATATCCTCTTTTCTTGGATTCGGAATTTTTATTCTCTTTGTATAAATATTTGATTTAAATCCATGGATACTAACGTTCATCATCGTATTGATCTCGAATTAGTCATCGATTACGACAAAAGAAAAGTTAGGAAGACAATCATACGGTGAAGGATTGTCACGAACAATTACTGAATCAAATAGGAAAAATTATTAATCAAGTGTAAATATGCATTCATGGAAATTATAAGGATATATAGTCTACTTAGAAAGAAAGTCATGCAGTGAAGGATCATTATGTACCTTATCTTTTGATTACTTTAATAGGGAAAGGCTTGCTCAGAGGGAGGATGATCAAACTTTGACAGTGAAACTTTGATCATGAATTGTGGTGGATGATGACATATCTTAAAAAAACACAACAGAATAAAGAACAAGTCAGTATTTTTCTTTTTCAAACAAAGGTTTTATAATTGATAGAGGTAAAATGATAAAAATCATAATATTTTTAATGGTACCTTATTCAATCAATTCCACTTCTTCAAGTTTCTTTCGAATTTCAATTGGTTTAAAATTTATAAACCAATTTTGTGAGAAAATTAATGCCTCAACAGTGTTAGGATTCATACAACTATGAAACGGATCAAGGACTCATCCTACTGTACTAAAAGTGGACTCTAAAGATAATGTAGTTAAAGAAATTTCTAGAATATCTATGTCAATGCATGAGAGAACATGATGCTTGCATTTCCTTTCCACCAACTTAAAATATTAAATCCATTGAAATCATCCTCAAAATCATCGATCTCTAATTTTTTTATAGTTTATTCCTTTGTTGTGTCAATTACCTTTTTCTTTTCTTTGATCTATATTCATCTTTCTATTTCCCATCATTCTCACTATCGGTACTAGCAAACATGAATATACGACTCTTGATGAGAACTTGACTCACATTTAACAACAATAGGAATAAGATATTTTCATTTGTAAAACTCATAAAGATTATTTAGAACCTATTTTAATTTACAGATCAACTCATTCTTGTCTTCATCAGTAAACATCATTTCAAAACTATCCCAAAGATATTATAATTTATATCGGGGATCATGAACAATCACCACAATTAAGAGAGAATTAAAATTGAAACGAATACCCCAATACCTCAATACATGTCCCACATAACCTTCATTGTAATAATCGTTGCACTCACAATACTATCATGACTCTTCATCTATTTATTGATTTTTCTATATGTCACAAAGAGTATGAAAGAAAGTATGACATGTACCATGAATAGAACAAAAAAACTCAACAATGCTATCATAAAATATTTTAAAAAACTTAACAAATACACGAGCACACTTCCAATCATATGGTATAGGATCCCCACCTTCACAGACAAGAGAACTCCTAAAAATTTCATCCCCCTCAAGGGGAACAAATACTTTCTCATAATTCTCTACAACATCCAACATAAAATAACAAGTATTCCACCTAGTAGGCACATCAATAATTATGATATGTTTACTAGGAAATTTTAACTCCTCAACGATGCTCTTGAAAAGAGCCAATCTTGAAGGGGTACTTCTCACAAATTTGTAGGAAACTCTGATTCTAGCAATTGATGTTGATATTTCCTTTAACCCATCACTAACAATAAGGTTTAAAATATGTGCATAACATCTCATATGCATATAATCTCCATAAAGAATAAACTCATTCCAATCATTAACCCTCACCATATAAATGATCGTTGTATTATTAGAACTAGCATTGTCCACAGTAACTGTATTAATCCTTTCAATCCCCCATTGTTTCAATGTCTGTTCTAATACTTGGATAATTCTTTCCTCTTTATGATCCACAACAAGACAAAACGAGATTATTTTTGTATTTCAGATCCAATTATAATCAATAAAATGCATATTCACACACATATAATTCAAATTCTGAATCGAATTCCATGTGTATGTGGTAAGATATACCATGTGAGAGAACATATCAAACATAGACTTCAATTTTTTTTCTCACCGAAATATAACTGCATGCAATCCCTAGCAACTTTTTATCTAAATAAAACTTGAAATTGAGGTTGAACTTAAATAAATTCTCTAAAACCTTGATTCTCAACATATTTAAATGATAACTAATCAATGATTATCATTTTAGCAAGAGTTATTCTGCACTCTTCTTGGTTAAAATGAGTTAATAGAATTTTAAGTATCCCATCGTCCTCATCTTTACACTTATTTCTAAGACTAATAGTGGTTTGATTTTTGTCAAGATTTTTGTTAGGATTTTTGTTGCACCATGTCAAATGCCTATTCAAATTACTAGTTTCATGTTGGCTAGACGTGCATACATAATCTTTTCCCCAATAATTACAAACAACCCTTCCATGTTTCTTATGAAAATGATTCCAAGCTGGAGAGACTCTAGAAGCAGTTGGAGATTTATGAATTGTTATCTTTTTAGGAGACCTTTTACCCTTGGTTTCTTCAACTGGTATGCTAATACTCCCCCCTCTTATTTCTGTAATTGAGTGTGTAGTTGGATTAGACCCCATCCGCCTTTGGGTTATTACGCCAACTAGAGGATTAAAACCACTTATTTTATCACATTCAATGAATCGCTAGCTGCTGTTATAATAATACTTCCACCCGTAACCTACTGGCAAGACTCTATCTGTTGTGACACACCCCTGTAAGAAGAAGAAATGGTTTTGAGTGAAGGTGGTGTTGTCATAATGAGAAACACAACATAATAGGGAAAGATAATAATAAATAACTTGATAAAAAAATCAACTACATACCAGTTACTACCACGCCAGACTGCACGCGCAGTACAATAGGCAAGAGGAGGAGGCAAGGCGAGCCATGAGGTCTTTCACCTGAATTTTGATTTCTTGCGAGGGAAGGTGTATGTCGAGGGTGGAGGCAAGCGAGGACGAATTTTCTGGGTGGGTTCAAAGGTGCGAAACGAGGCAAGATGAGAGGAGGATGGAAGAAGAGTCTTTCAAGAGGGAATGAGAGGAGAAAACAAAAAAGCGAGGGGTTGGGATGCTTGGGGAAGGAGGAGGAAGGAGGAGAGGGAGGGGGTAGGATTTTGTTTCCTGTCGATCATGAGGGGAGGGAGTATGGTTTCTTCACGATTCAAGGGAAGGTCGGGGGTTAGAGGAGAGGAGCAGGCAAGGCAAGAACAGGAGGGACAGAGGGAATGAACGACCGAGTCGGGATTCCGCCACGAGGGTTTTTTTGGCATACAACCATCGGGTCACGGGTCGGGTTGGGTCTAAATGTCGCCAACTCAAGACCCGACCCAACCCGTGCAGGGGTCAACCTGACATAAACCCAACTCATGTTTTTTTCTGTGCAACCCAACCCAACCTGTTTGGGTCAGGTCGAACCCGTCGGGTCTGGACACCCCTAAGCAAAATTATGAGCTTCTATTGTGATCCTAAAAATCCTGTATTAGCTTCTTTATTTAATTCTATGATAGTAGGGCTGAAATCTTATTTGGTATAGTACACCGATTAGTGAAACATACTTGGAAATAACCCTTTGCTTGCAAAACAGTTAAATAGATGCATGTTTGATGTGAATATTAAATTCTATCGTCCAATGTGCTATTTTGTTTTATAGGCATATACTCCCACTATTTTATTTTATTTATATATTTTTCTTGCTCCTAGTGTGAGATTAGGGATGAACTACTTCCATCCAAAAGTGTAAGAAAGGGGACCTACTTACATGAGTGGGGATGATCATTTGCTTCCAGCCACCTGTGTCCAAAATTGGTGATGACCTACTTCATTTTACTAAGGTAAGCCTACTATAGGTGATTGCCGCCATTATGTCCATGTCATGACTGAGTGGGTGAACTACATGGGTGGACTCTAACACCAGTGTGAACCGAAACAATGACAGTTGATGTGTGAGAGAAACAGATTGAAAATGAAGTTTGATGGAGTTTCATATAAATTATCTTGGAGTTTGAACATGTTGAAACATGTTTGTAACATGTTTCCTGGAGATTCATGTCATTTCTTAGAGTTTGAACATGTTTTCGAATTATGTTTGAACATTTTTTTTTCAAATAAAAACTTAGTTTTTTGGAGTTTCATATAATCTAATTTTATAATTATTATATAACAAATATGATAAATATTTTATATATAATTTTATTAATAAATATAATATAGAATTTTAGTAATGCATATTCTAATATCCACATAAAATTTTATTTTAAATATAATTTATAAATAAATATGAATTGTTGATATTCCTTATAAATATTAATAATAATATTATCAATAGATGAATATGTCGTATGAATTCGTTGCTAAAAATTTTGACCCTAATTTAAATTTTCTGTTATTATTATAATTTCAACACAACTATTTTATCTATCATAATAACATTTAATGACTTATTTTTTACCAATAATTTAGTGACATGGATATATCTGTCGATAAAATGTTTTACCAACAGAAAATGTACTTTTACCAATAGATATGACACTATTGGGAAAAGTTAAATATTTTGTAGTTAGAATCACCTTATTCTATTCTTATTCCTACAATGAATAAATTATCCCTTATAGGCTTTAAGTGTAGTCAGTTTGGGCATTATAGGCCCTCTTGTTTGAGAGTTCTGAAGTCCCATCGTCATTATGCCTGGTTGGGACATCTTTGGAAATTCTGTGGTTTAGGGATTTAGTGAATGAATGAGACCATGCCTCACCCTAGATCTTGATGGTAATCTAGTAGAGCATGTTTGAGTTACCCTCTTTCCCCCTTTTATTGTCCCTTTTTTCAGCTAACTTGTTTCGTAGCTGTCATCTTTGAATTGTTTGATGTCTTATGCTTTTTTAGAGAAACTTATATTTGAATATGTTTGTTTTTTGGATATGTCATTGGACGAGTGTCCAATTTTGACCTCTTTAGTTGTAGGGAGTGGGAAATGCCTTATGTGATTCCTTTAGATAGTTTAGTTTACTTCGATTCTCCCTATTAGTGGAACCCTTGTTTGACGAGGAAACCTACCAAAAGTCACGACCTTTAATTATTTATTTGGAATTATTGGACGTCATTCATGGTTTTGGATAGGTATTTCGATGTGTTGGTCCACTTGGTTCTGATTAGTTTGGGAATTGTATCTTTCAATATTCATTTTCTTTTTGATTGGATCCCTATTCTATCTATGAAGTGGAGATCACGTCTTTTATTAAATATTTAGTGACTTTTGGGGGGTACAAAGTGATATGATGGGGAGAATTGTCACACCCGAATCACTTTTTGGTATTTTTGCATATAATGATTGAATTATTTGAGTTAATGAATATTTTGATGATTTTTTTTTTCAATTTTCAAGGGTTTTAAAAGTTGTAATCTTAAACGTGATTTGGTAAACTATAAGGAAAAACTATGCAAAAATTTCCTAGCAATTTAGTGTTTCTCGCACGATTTATGCATTGTTGGGTGAACCATGTAGCTTCTAAGAGAAATAGTGTGAGGTAATTTTATGCAGGGATCTCTTTTGAATAGTTGGAACATGATTAGGGGAAATTGTGTGACTAAATCATGTGATGTCACCCATGTATTTCTTGTTCACAAGGTTTTTGCATGGTTTGAGAAACTACGCGACCAAACCGTGTATCTTGTCCATGTTTTTAATTGTAGTAAAAATCCAGATTTACCTCATCAAATTAAAACCCTTTTGGGGTTATTGTCTCCTCACTTGTTTGACCCAACTCCAGAGGGAAGCTCTAGGTGACTCCCTCCTATCTCCTTCATATCTCCAAGTTTCTTCAACCTTGGATTCTTCAGGTTAGATCCACTTCTCTCTCTTCTAACTTCTATTTCTCTTTATTTCTTCTTCTTTCAATTCTTTATCTTCATAGGGCCATGTCGGCCAAATTGTTCCTTCGAATTTCTTATTTTCTTATTCAAAGAATTTGTGTCATCTTCTCTTGACTTAGGTAGGTGTTTCCATGCGATTCCCTTTTCTTGACAAGCCATGTGATGGTTGTGTTTTATAATTCTATTTCCTTTATGAATTAGACTTGTTTTATTATCCTTGGTAGATAATTTTTTTTGTCAAAGTTATAATTTCATGGCTTGATGTAAAGAAGGGTATTTTCATGGATTTCTATCTTTGTACCTTTGAAACTAAAAGCCATATATATTATGTGTTCGATAAAATGCCTATAAGACTTCTTAGAAAGGATTTTTGATTTGTCTAGTGTTTTAAGGCCTTGAATGGCCTATTGCGAGATGTTTTATGAGATATAATGTATTATTTGGTGATCAATTCATTCTTTTTGGAGTTTTATGTTTTTTTGATATGTTATTATGTTTCATGTCAATGATATGAGTTTATGGTATCTTCTGAGTTTCTTAGTTATATTGTGTTTATTTTCCTATATTATGATCTATTGGATTTGGTGGTTTTAAAGTGAGGTTTCCCCTTTATTTCAAAAAGAGTTTTTCAAATGGAACTTGGTTTCTAAAATGGTTTTCAAAAAAAAGGATTTATGTATATAATTATCAACTTAAATCCCATTTTTTACTTTGTATGAAAGGTTTTTCATTTAAACATAAACCCTTAATTTAAGCCGCATGAAATCTTGAGTTATATGAGCTTTTGGATCTTATGAAATGATTATGATTATTGTTGATGTGTATTTGAACTAAAATGGGGGGATTTTATGAAAAGTGTGAATGGAGGAGGGATGAGGTGATGTGATTGTGATTCCTTGATATGCATTGGGATTTCGATATACGATTGATGTGTTTTGAAATGTTACCAGACCCCCAGTCACTAGCATCATGAGAACCCTAGGTATCTAGGTGGGAGGTTGAGATATAGTTTATATTCTAGTCCCGATGAGACTTTAACTAGGATCCTCTGGTATATGAAATGTTCTGGCTATGAGGAGTGTTGCCCGGTGAGTCTGGGTTAGACCAAGTCGGGGAGGTTATAAGTTAGGAACTTCATTGATAAGCTGACAGATGGTTTCACCAGAGTATGTATTAGATCTTCTCACTAGAGAAATAATAGTTTCTCATGATTATGTATACTTTACTTTGACTTCATTAATACTACACTAGATTATGTTTCTTCTTATTTTATTTTATCATTCTTATTAGAGACATTATTGAGGAAATTTTTGAGACATTTAATCCTTTATATCTTTTATTTTGAAAATCACATTATACTTGTTAGTGAGTTTGATCTAACATTGAATAATGTTTTTGGGTTGTGTTTGGGTTGCAAAATGAAAATTCATTGATCAAAATTTTACACTAAGATTAATTTCATCAGATGTAAAGGCACTGTAGCCGTGTAGGATTAACTTCATCAAAAGATGAAAAGCTACACCGATTTCATCAAATGCTAGAAAAATCAACTTCTGGTGCAGTTACAATTGACCTTGAAGAATGCATAATCTGACCGTTGAAGGTTTGTCTATAAAAGGACCACTGCTTCAAGTATTAAAAGAACAGGATTAATTAAAATTTCAGAAAAAGATGCTAAGTCATTTTGAATCTTTCAACATCTTGTTTTCAAGTGTGCTTATGATAGTTTCAGTTTTTATTTTTAAGGGTTTCTCTTAGAACATATATTTGTGAGGTTCTCATTGTAAATGATCTAAGTTCTCTTGTTTTAATTGTTGTGTTTCGATTGGTGTGATCGAGAGCTTCTGGGGATAGAAAGACAAAGGTTTGTTCGATTGTTGTGATCCAGGGTTTCAGGGGATTAGAAGACATAACAACCTCCTGATGAGTTTAAGTCAAGGGTTTCTGGGGATAGGAAAATAGGTACCTTATATCAGGTTTAAAGTTTCTACATACACTTTGGATAAAAGTGGAGAATTATAATATCCTTTAAAGGAGTATTTGGATTGAAATCCAGTTCTTCATGTTTTGTTAATTTTCTATTGCACCTAATGTTTTCAAATTTTAATTTTTTTCATATTTTTTGAAAGTTCTGACAAACTAAATTTTCCTTATGCTTAATATGTGTATTTTTATTTCTATTGATTTTATATTGATTTTATTGATTTCTGAATTTCCACTGCATTAACATTTACTCTGATAAATTGTGATTTGATTAGAAGATCATATCATCTGGCAGTTTTACACCTTGATGTGGATGGATATTATAAGAACCATTTTAGATGACAATTCACCCTCTTCTTGTAGTTTACTTGTCATTTCTTATCAGGGGCAACACTTGGTATCAAAGATTATCTCTGTGTTTGAGACAAAGCCTGCTCTTATCTTTGATTTTCCATTGGATTATCAAAATTTCATATATTAGTTTGTGGTGGAGAACATATTTTTTTATAGAGGGAATATCTGTTGGATATATCGACAATGTGAATCCTAATCTTCCTCCAATCTTGTATGTAAATGATTATAAGTACTTGCGTTATCATTTGAAGACTTTTATCATTAATACTGGAACGGAGAATTATTAGATGATGACTGAAAATTATAAGATTATGGAGAAGGAAATTTCAAAATTGAACCTTGAGTTTCAGGATAACTATAAAGTGTGAAACACATTGTTATATTTGATGATGAGATATATCTATAGTCATATATCTTCTTTTGAATCTGCTAACGGTATTTGGAAGAAGTTAGAGGTTATTCATTTTGGAAGTTCCAAAGTTATTTAAACTAGAAGAGTTATGGTGTGTGCGTACTATCAATCATTTTATTTTCTTCTTGGTGTGTTTGTTGCCTAGATTCATCAGCTTTACGGCTATCATGAACCATCCATGGTCACTTTGTGAGTATGAGCTATTGGAAGATCATCTGGTGGAAAAAGTGATAGATATACTTCCAAAGGAGTGGGAGTCTAAATCTAATATTATTGATGATACAAAACATTTGACTAAGCTAAGTGTTAATTATTTGATTGGAAATCTCATTCAATATGAGAGTGGGTTAAAAAGAGGTGTTTAGAAGGATAAGAGGAAGAATGGAGTATCATTTGCATCTACTTCTGCTAATGTTACATCTGGAGTTATGAATCCTAGAGCTAAGAATAAATCTAAATATTTGTCTAATGCTAAAAATGTTAAATATAGTGAAGGTGAATTTAATCATTTATCAAGAAGGTTGAATAATATTATCAAAAATAAGAAATTTAGATACGATTATCAAAAAAAAAATAGAAGGGGTAAACATGAGAACAAAGAATCATTTTTTTATATCTTACGAATGTAAGAAGACTGGTGACTCGTGTCTATCGTCGGCTGTGACAAAAACAAATATCTCCTAAGTTAAAATGTAGTACGGTGGGTTAGCTGGGTTGTCTCCAAAGAGGAGTGCTTAACAATAGCATTTTTCACTTGAAATAATAGAAATAAGTAGAGATTGTTTCTGAAATTGTTTGATTTTAAAGACAAGAAAGAAAATAAACAAAGAAAAAAAAATAAGAAAAATAGTAAGAACAAATTAACAAAACAAGTGATTGATTATTATAATATGGGAAATGTGATCAGGTCAAGGTCGGTTCTCCAATTCAAATTCTATCATAGTTCCATTTTTTCCAATTCTCTTATGTTAAGTCAATAAAAGAGACATTCCTCAATTGGTTCTTCTCACTCTCTTGGGAAAATGGTAATTATGAGAATAAACCTCACTAAAATCTCATATTGTTCTACTCTACTTTAAATTTGTAATATATTTGTAGATAATAAACTCAATTGGCTTAGGCAATTCCCAATCGGGACTTGTTTATCCAAAACAATCAAGAAGGTTCACTACTCCTTACACACGTACTAGCGATCACCGAGTACTTCACCACTAAGCCTTGATCTATTCCATTGTATATATACTATAACCAAATGGAGGGAGATATTAATAATTGACCACAAAAATAAATACAATATAATCTAAAATCAAATGCAATTATATATGGTAATAAAAACCGTTATAAGAAATTGAAACTGATTTCACAGAAGAGAAAAGAGGATCTTAAACCATTAAGTATAAGAACTCAAGAATTATAAAATAGAATACCTACCCTACCCAATAACTAATAAGATATACCCCACCATGGTAAGGTTAACTGAGTATAATGAGGAAGAAGAAGAAATTACTAAACTAAGAATAACGAAACAGAGAAAACCAAGAACATAAAATTTGCTCCCCTAGAATTTTTCTTCTAGAAGTTTTATTCTTTTATTCCCAATAGAAGGTCTAAAATTGCCATGATCTCTTATTAAAATATGTTCTAAATTGAGTTGGCTATCGACCCTAAAAATTTCAAATATTTTGGACCTGTGTAAAAGAAGATATGGCCTAATTAATGAGTTTAACTTCTTCCGGCCACGAAACACTATTTCACCCACTTCAATATGACTCGCTCAAAAGATGCCTTAATGAGATCCTTAATTTATGAAATTTAATGTGAACCATACCTTTGGAGTCCTCTATCTAAAACAACTAGAATCACATCATTTTAAGGTTGGTATAATGTGATATGAATGATTTAATAAGTTTGGGTCCATTCTGTCAGTCAGAAAGATTTCTCCACTTGATTGATTTTTTTGGCCATTGTGTGTCAAATTGGATCTGGGTCTAGAAGACAAAGATTAAGGCCATGAGAAATGAAATCCTAAAAAAATTAATCACTTGAATTGTATCAGAATTGTAAAAATTATGCCCTAAAAATAGAAGCTCTAGAAAACTGCCAATTTTGCATAATTAAGCAATTTTCACAATTAAGCCAAAAATTTACAAAAAACACTAAAATGATAAAAATATACTCAAATTGACTAATTGGGAGGGATTAAATCCTTGAAAAACATATGAAAAATAATTAATATATTAACTCTATCAACTGGTCATATAATACTTGATTGCCTAATGTTAAATATGAAGGAAAGAAAGTCAAGAATAACTTCTAAAAACAGAGGGAAGAAGAATCTGAAGTCCTTGGATACTTGGAGTTCAAGTGGAGGAGGCACAACCTATGATAGGTCATCATAATAAAGTGGAAATGATAGTAAAAAGATTTTAGGTTTCTACATGAATATTCCCAAAGATTAGAAATGCCTTATGGTGAAGGTAACCGTTCAATCTCTTACCAATTTAACATTGGATTCTAAATTTTCTTTTACTTACAGTGATTATTATTCATCTTCATCAGATGATGAAAGGTTAAGTTTATTGAATGATGAGAAAGCCGATTCTTTGAATTATGAGTAATATTTTTCCTACATATGAAAAAATGGATAGATATGTAACTCTCATAGAAAAAGAGGGTAAAAAGATGAACACAAAATATCTTCTTTCTAAAGCTGATAGTATAATTTCAAAACTTACTACTGAAATTTCTAAATTTTAGTAAAATTAAATTCTAAATCTAGTTCACGTTTAACTTTTAATGATCATAATTTAGTTGTAAAAATTAAACCTTGAATTGGTTTAAATTAACTTTTATCTAACTTCACTTCCAGTATAAGATATTTTGAAAAAATGCGTAAACAAATAAAACCTTCTAGAACTTCTATTGGAATTGGTTATACTTATGATAAATTTCATTTTTAGTAAAATTACATTGTAGCTAAAAGTGAACCCTTTTGTACAAAATGATAAATGAGAGGCCATTGGAGGAAGTTATATTCTTTAAATCATATTCAATATTTTGGAACTCATAATGCTTTTATTTCCAAAGAATCAATAGTTGTTCAGAATAAAAGAGTTGGACATATGTGAGTTCCTAAAATTCTATTTGCTAACATTTCAGAATCCAAGGAAGTTTAGATACCAAAAACTTAGTATTCTTGTTTTCATAAAAAGAGTTTGAGTACCAAAAACAAAAACAAGTGGTACATGGACAATGGTTTTTGTCGACACATGACAAGAGACAAGTCCAATTTATGGAACTTGAAAAAGTTAAGTGGTGGATGTGTTACTTTTGGAGGCAATGCATAGGGTGAAATCACCAGAATCAGTGATGTTTCATTCCTTGGAAAAACTTTAATTTATAAGGGTTTTATGTCGTTGGACTTAAGAACAACCTTATTATCATAAACTGACTATGAATTGAGGGATACCTTGTGAACTTTGAGAATATGGTTCAATTTTCTTTATGTTATCATTGATTGAAGCTTATCTTAAGATTACTATTTTTTTCAAAAGGATGGAAAGGCTTTTCATGTTCATTTTTTCTTGTTAACTGTAGAATGCATTGATTAAGGGGGTAGTTTTTTTTTTCATTTATCAGATAGTATGGCCAGAAAATTAAAGAGAAGTTGTAATTCTTGAAAATTAAAATTAATAGGAAGTTTCTTTGTTTACATTTATGCCATGTTTAAAATCTTTTATTTTGTTTTAAGGGGAAGATGATTTTAAAAAATTAATTCTTTGATCTATTTCATCTCAAATAGAGGGACTTAGAAAATCTAAGGGGGAGATATTTAATCCTTTTCTTTATATATAATTCTTTTTGAAAGGGGATAGACTCATTTTTTAGCTGTTCATTTGATTCTTTTTTAAAATCACTAAGGGGGAGAAAGTTAGGAAATTTTGTTAAATTTTCTTTTCATATTGTTAATTTTTTTCCCTTGAATATCTTGGGGGGAAATTTAAGAAATGTTAAGAAGGTTACTCTATAATTCATTGAGGTTCTTGTAGAAAAATGAATTTATGAAAGATAGGAAACATGAAGTATTGGTTTTATATTCCTGTCAAACATCTACATTTGCTTGTGTATCTTTTGCTTTTCAAAAAAGGGGAGATTATTGAGGAAATTATTGAGACAATGAATCTTTTACATATTTTGTTTTGGAAATCACTATATATTTGTTAGTGAGATTGATCTAATTTTAGAGGTTGTTTTGGAGTCTTTTTGGGTTGTAGAATGAAAATCCGGTGAACTGAATTTCACGTTAAGATTAATTTCACAAGATGTAAAAGAACTATAGGGGTGTAGGATTAACTTCATTAAAAGATGAGAAGAAATGCCGAGTTCATTGAAAAATGAAAAAATTACTTCTGATGTAGTTACAACTAGCCTCGAAGAACGCAAAATCTGACTGTTGAAGGTTTTTTTTGTAAAATAACCATTTCTTGAGGACCAGAAAAAAATAGTAATCAGAATTTCAGAAAGAGTTGTTAAGTAGTTTTGAAGCTTGCAAAATCTTTTTTCCAAGTGATCTTCTCATAGTTGTAATTTTTATTTCTTAGGTATTTTATTATAGAATCCATTTGTGAGGTTCTCATTATAAATTCTCTAAGTTCTCTTATTGTAATTTTCATGTTTCTGATTAGTGTGATCAAGGATTTCTAAGGATAGGAAGTTAGAGGTTTGTCTGATCATTGTGATCAAGGTATTCTGGGGATAAGAAGATAGAGAAACATTCTTATGAGTCTAGTTGAGGGCTTATGGGGATAAGAAGACATGTACCTATTAGGATCCAATTCCTCTGGCCCAAACTTTCTAGGCACAACACATAATCCCTTATGTGGTTCCATCCTAAAATCAATTAGTTATAGGAGGGGCAGACCATCCAAGAATATATTCCAACCACTATTACTTGTGGAAAACATTGTGGGATTAGGTTTTCACATCTAATAATCCCCCCCTCAAACCAAAGACCACACATCCAGGCCTCCCCTTCAATGATAATCCACCAAAACCAAACATCATGCACGATCATCTTCACATCACGAGAACTCGCCGCATGACCAATTCTATCATGAAGACTTTCAACACAAGGCACCATGGATTCACATGCTTTAATCAAGCCACCGTTATCATTGTCAAACTGGTTTGTGGATCTTTTGTTGTAATAGTGGGTGCCCTAAAACCAACTATATAGTACTTTTCGATTATAATTTCATGTATATAGTGTGACATGCATGATGTACATTTACCATTATAGTGTAGGCATTTCTGTATCCACTATTTAATGGTAATTTTCATAGATTGTATGTTGTATCAGAAGGTTATAGCAGATCCCAGACTATAATGAGAACCTAAAAATATGATGACATTAATCTTAAATATATGTCCTATGTTCTAGATACATCATACTGATCAGACATAGTTGATGTCTGAATATCATGTGTTATGTGCTCATAATTATTGAGACTTCTTCTTATGAAGTTCGCACTTAGTGATCTCTGGTAGGTGAGATCATGAGGACATATCCACTAATATGAACACCATGTGTTTTGAGTGTCATTGGATGTTCCTATCTATGAACATGTGTATTGGTCTCCTAACATGAGATCATTATAAATGTGTGTCATTTGATCAAGTACTTTGATGTATGGTAAAAACCATGATAATGAAATTGCAGCGAGATAACTTGTGTTGGGTGTGTTATTGGATGAATAGTCAAGAAGGAATTTGTCGCTTTCGAGTTGAGGAAGTAATATCTCTGGCCTGTTTGATCAGGACGGTAGCACCTTTATAAATATTTGGACAAGGTAGTAAGAGGTAAGTTCATTCAACTAGATCAATAAACAATAAAGCAAGAAAGGGGGATGAAAAAATTGTGTGTCTTGCATTATGAGATATAAATAGACAAAAAGATTATATGACACAGCATGTGTCCGTAAGTTAGTTGTCATTGTTATGACTATTCATTATCTCTTTAGGGGCCTTGATGAGTTGTTAGACTCTATTCTTGATCTATGAATACTATTCACTGCTATCGTGATAAGAGTCTAGAGGGTCACACACAATAGCATATTTAAAAATCCACCATATTCTGATGAATAGGTATATAGGACATGGTGGACCCCACCACTGGGGTCCAGAATTTGTTCGAGGATGTACGATCGCTAATGAATAAATAAATTCACATTTTTTGAGTTTAGAATAATTAGAAATTAATTTATTTGTTAAATTTATTTACAAGTATTAAAGTAAATACATGGAAAACATAAGAACAAATATTATTTTAATATTCAAGGTTCATTAAATATTTGGGAGAATGACGAGCACATGAGCCTTAGCCCAGTTGGTAAGGACTCTGTAAGTGCATCTGGGAGACTTGGGATAAATCCAGCCGGAGACATTATTTCTGAGTACTGTAGCAGGTAATGTAGCAGTACTGTAGCAGGTGTTGTAGTGGGAACTGTGCAGTACTATAGCAGGTACTGTAGTGGGAACTGTAGCAGGTACTGTTTGGCACTTTAGCAGCCGGTAATATGCCCCTGTTTGGGCCTTCGGGCCACCTATTTGGTCCCTGAGTCCTTTTAGGCATTTGGGCCACCCAGGCCTTCGGGTCAGTAAGGCCTTCGGGCCATCTCAAGGCATTCGGGCCACCTTAAGTGCAGATGCAAACCAGACAACCTATGAGAAAAAAACTCTATAAGGATGATGAGAAAGGAGCTTTTACCACAACAGTAGCTAAACTGATTGCAAGAATGAGAGGGTATGGCGCCTGCCATCGGGACAAGCCTATGCATGCATGGGAATTCCTAGCTGAATAGCCATGCGAGGTGGAGAGATTATTTCACGATGAAGTTTCTGGGGAGGAGCAGTTCCAAGTAGCTAGTCTGGGTTGTATGTAATGTTTGAAGCCTACGGGAAAAATGAATCCCTCTAAGGCCTATGGGCGATGTAATACTTAAGAATACAAGCCTTCTATGGTTCCACCTCACCCCTTGAAAGGTGGATTATCAAAAATCAATAAAAAATGAAGGCCTTCGGGCCATTGGAGGAGAGATAATGATGAGTTGAGTTAATGAGTCAGTTTTATCACATAATATATTTGTTATATCACAAGAAAGTGATAAAAATATAAATTATTTTTATGATTAAGTACAGTAGTCATAATATATTTTTTATAGTTTATATAGTGAGTAATAAATAAATTGGGGGTCAGTGTAGCACCCTCGGTTTCATGTAAGTAAACCTTTATTTATATATTTTAAGTATGTAAAGTGTTTGGGTGAAGTTTGTGAGGGTTTGGAGAGATTTTCGGAATGTTTTTGGGACTTTTCTAAAGGTGCACAGTTGGAGTACAGTTAGTGAAAACCGTGCAACTCCTATAGGAAATCGTGCATGGTGAGACATGGGTTAATGGGTTGGCGCACAGTTTGGCCAAACCGTGTGACCACCTATGAGAAATTATGCAAAGCGAGACCGAGATCTTTTGCAGGGTTGGTGCATGGTTTGTATAACCTTGTGGGCCAATCGTGCGAGGTGCTTCTTGAGGAAAAGGCTGATGCGTGGTTAGCGTAGAGTTTTCCTAATCATGAAACTAACTATGTACGGTTTAAAAACTATATACTAAAAAAGTGAATCTAGGCTGGGATTAACTTTAAACCCCTCATTTTTGTTCCATTTCGGCCCTAACTTGATAATTCTTCATCCAAAAGTCTTTCCCCATTGATCTAGAGCTGATCTGAAGGCTTTTCTTGGTTCGTTGAAGCCTCATTTCCTTGGTAAGTCTCCTTTTGTTGTAGTTTTTCATAGTTTTTCTTTAATATACTTCCTTCCCTCTCTCAGTTTCTTAGATACAGTCTGATGTGAATATATCTAAGGTTTTTGATGCCAATCATGGTTATATTTGACCTTATTGATGTTAGGGGAAGAGATCTAAGGTAGGTTTTTGGAGTTTCAACCCAGTTTTGTTGAAGATTTTTGCATCGTTCTTCATTTTCATCATAATTCCCAAGGTATGTGGCATTACTATCGACTCCTCTTATTAGAAATGGAAGGATTGATTTCAAATTGATTGTTTTTCTTGAAATTGATTGTGAAATGGTTGATGGAAACCGTCTTGGGTGAGAGTTTATGGAATTGTGCAAATTGGGTGTTTTGTAAAAGGGAATTGACAACATGATTTTAAAATGATTATTTTAAAATGGTTTTTGGGTTTTTATGCATAGAAAAATGTTTTCAATAAAAGGATGGTTTTATTAAAATGGTTTAGAAAAGATGGTTTTGGCATGTGGTTGGTTTAAATGGTTAAGTGTGAGTTGAATTAGATGGAGAATGGTCGTGAAGTACCACCATCAAAGGGACAAGTTATGGACGTGAAGTTCCACCATCAACGATAACACCAAGATTTTTTGGTTGAGAGTGTATGTGTGTGGTTATGTGAAATTGAATGGGTTATTCCAACATGGAAATCGAGAAAGGATAAATGACTTGTTTGGGTGCTTTCTTTGGAAATTGGTTTCTTTGAGAAAACTATTTTTGTATGGAATTGTTTTTCTTCATTATAAATTTTTGAACTTTTTAAAACGAGTTATATATAAATTGTTTTATATAAATGTGTTAACTTATTCTATCCTAGTGGCATGAGTAGAGAAGTCTTTTGGGGAAAACCTATTGGGTTTCATTACTCACCCCCTGCTTTGGCACATTATTCTTTTGCAGATGTTGTTTATGAGGACATAGGTAAAGGTAATGCATCCCATTTTTTAGTGGCACTTCATGATATTTGGGTTGATCATGGAGTTGGAGTATGGAGCATGTTGGGAGTTATGGAGTTATGTCTTAGAGTCATTGAGTTTTGCTGGTTTGTCTTCCGTTGTGGTACTTGGTTATAATTTCGTTTTAATATCAATGGTATTCCTTTGAGTTTTCCTTCATTGGTATCTTGCATCATATAGTGGTTATTTTGTTATGACATGTTTGGTTGGGTTATTTTATTTTCAAAGGGTTAATCGTCCCCCACCTGTTAATGAATCCCTTGACATTTATTTCCACCCTTTAGGGTCTCGAGGATGTCGCTTAAGGTCAATTAGCAATTCCTGCTCAACTCAAGTCAATGAGGATGGGTTGAATGTTATAGCCGGGGAGCCTTTTTTGGGTAATTTTATAACTCACTATATATATGAAGAGAGAGTCTCTCACATGACAACTATTCACTCCAAGTTCTTTAGAGACGCTCTCTCCTCTGCCACTTTCTTGAGAGTGACACTCTCGATTCAAGTGATTAGATCAGGCTCATCTCCTTACATAAAATGAACATCGATGCAGAGATGGTCTGATCTCTGTGCTATCACCCGGAATTCAACGATCAACACTCCCATAGATTTTTGAAGCACGTTTGGACGATCTAGAGGAATTTGACTTCAGATTATTCAAGCATCAATCACCAATGATGAGCAGATGATGAACATGCAACTTCAGATCAAACCATATATTTTTTGGTTTAATTTTTGTGCTTAAACTTTTTCATGCATGATCCTCTAGCTTAAACTGGGGTAGTGCTGCACCGGCGATGACATAGTTTCGTCGATCGCTGGTGAAAAATTTTAAATCTCTGACCTACCAACTTTTGTGGCACACCCCAAAACATTCAATTGGCATTAGAGGGAGGCGTGAGGATTTTAAGACAAGAAAAACTAAAATTGCATTAAATTTTAAATAGGGTGTCGTTCTGGTACCAAGTTCAATATGAGATCGGGTGGCCAAGTTGCGGTCTTCCGAAGTTTTAAATACAAATTAGGATTATTTTTTGGGTATTATTTTCAAAGAACATATATATTCTTTATATTAATTCTACCTAAAACCATCAAAAAAATATTTTCCTGTGAAGTCGAACACCGGTCGAACCGTCGTTCACCGAAATAGAAATTTCTGACCATGTTATTTACTACATGGGAAGCAATAATATTTATTATAATAATAATTTTATTTTTCTAAATTAAAGTGGTAGGTTTTATAAAATTTAATGAGTAAAAAAATTGAACATTGGCGATGGGTTTGTTGAGAATTCCACAAATGAGACAAAATAAAATAATAAAAGAACCATTGGGCAGCTAAGACTTACAACAAAGAGGGTGTGCTAGTCTGCGTATTTTATTTAAAAACATTTGTCAACTTGATTATGAAACCAAACAAAAGGAGGACTTTTTGGGTGGAGGGTGGGGATCAACACTATCTCAATTATCCGTCTCAAATGGTGGGTTAATTAAGGGCCTACGATTATGACGCATGGCCACCCAACATCAGACAATTTATCATTTAAGAAGCCTCCCTAAAACACCCTAATTCCAAGTAGCGCCCCACACACATTCCCCAACAACCCCAATCCATTTTCTCTCATGCATTTATTTTTTTCCCAATAAAAATATTTGATCTAATATATTTTTCTCAAATGGTATCAAAATTTCAATTTGTCAGCACCAATGCTATCGTTACATCGATACGAATAATTCTATATCCATATATGATATATGTGTGTGTGTGTATTTTTAATTTTAAAACATTAATTTTCATGTGAGAATTTGCACCGTAAATTTACCATATATATTTTTTAAATTATTACTCGTTTTTGGTTTATACATAAAAAAATGCATTAAAAAAATTATATATAGATAATTTTTTTAGAAAATTAATGAGTATAAATGTCTATATATATATATATATTTATTCTACTATATACATACATATATATATTTTTATAATTACATACATACATATATTATTGTAAATACAAGAAAGTCTATGTATGTACATACATCACACTTACATACATATATCACATTAAAATATGTATAAATAAAACATAAAATTGTACATAAACATATATATAATTGTACATTAAATATAAATTTTGTTGCATAAAATTTAGAATGTATTTTTTTTGTATACATTTTGAGTAGTAATTACTTTTCTTATACAAACATATCAATAAATATATCTAAAAAACATTTATCACATACAGACACATATATATAAATCAATGAATATGTATGTGTGTGTGTGTGTGTATATATATATATAATGTATTATTACATAATTACACACATACATATAAAAAATATTGAACACACACACACACACAAATCAATGTATGTTTGCATACATACATATATGTATGTGTTAAATATATGCCTACATACATACATCAAAATTAATATATATATATATATAATATAAACAAATAAGTACATTTATACATGAAAATTAATATACTCATATACATGCATATATATTTAAATACATATATTGAAATATGAGCACATACACATGCGTACAATCACGCATACATATAAATATCCGCATATAAATACATGCATGCATATATATATATATATATTAATGTAATTATTTACAAATATATTTAAGTATATGCATAATCTTATATACATGCATGCAGACACACACACACACACACAGAGATATATATAAATGTATACAAACACATATATAAAAACATACATACGTATACATATAAGTACCCATATACATGCATGCATGCATGCAGATACCATATCTTAGTGGAGATTTCTCTAACAAATCTCTCATTGGAGATTTTCTTATGAATCTTTCATATTACATTAATATATATAAATGCATTCATATATGTACATACATGTTTTTATATATAAATATGATTATATGTATGTATGTATGTATGTATGTATAATAATATTTAGATGTATATATGTACATGAATTAAAATATACTGAAAAATATTTATAGTTGTATATGCATGTATATATACATATGTATGCATGCATGCATGTACTTTTATCTGTAAATAATTACATTAATTATATTTTTAGATAATTGCAATAATATATATTTATGTACTTGTATTAATATAAATTTATATATGTATGTACGTATATACTTATACTCAATGAAATGTATTTGACTATGTATGTATATTGATATATTAATATGTATGTATTGATGTATGTATGAGTTTATATATAAATATATTAATATGTATGTATGTATGTATGTATGCGTATATATATGTCTATTGGTTTTTATATATGTGCATGATCAATAATGTTTATAGGTATATACAAATATAAGTATTTACAATAATATTTTAATACATGTACCTACCCGCATCTAAATATTATTATATGTACATATATACACATATATAAACATGTATACATATAAATATTTTAGTATCATTATTTATAATTATACAACTATATTAATATATGAAAATATAAATATTTCGAAGTGTATTTTAAAGTGTGTTTGTACAAACATGCACAAATATATATTAATATAAGTACATAAATGCATATTATTTCAATTATATGAAAATATAATTAATGTAATTACTTACTAATATAAGTGAATGCATGCACACACACAGGTATATACAGCAACAAATATTTGTAGGTATATTTTAATGCATGTACACATATGCATCTAAATATAATCATACATACATACATGCATATACATACAATCATACATACATGTAAATATCAGTATATACATAAATGAATGCATGCGTACATCTTAATGAAATTATTTACAAATATATATAAGTATATGCATAATCTTATATACATTCATACGCGCACGCGTGCACACACACACACATATATAAGTGTATACAAACACATGCATAGAAACATACATACATATAAATATAAGAACCCAAATACATACAAATATATTAATGCGATTACTTAAAAATTTAATATATAAATATAAGAATGTGCAAATATCCTAGTGGAGATTTCTCAGTGCAGATTGGCATTAGGAATATCCCAGTGCAAATTTCCCAGTGCACATGGGCACTGTGAATCTCCCATGGGAGATTTCCCAGTTCCTATTTGTAGTTTGAATCTCTCATGGGAGATTTCACATACATAAAAACATAGTTACATATAAATACAAGTACCCACATGCATGAAAATATACTAATGCAATTATTTAAAATTTAACATTTAAATATAAGAATAAAGAAATCTCCCAGTGGAGATTTCCTAGTGCAGATTGGCACTGGGAATCTCCCAGTGGAGATTTTCCAGTGTAGATGGGCACTGTGAATCTCCCATAGGATATTTCCCGATACATATTTTTAGTCACTACTAAAGATAATACTTTTATCAGCACTAGAAAACGATTTTAACAGTGTTTGAAAAACATTGTTAATCTCATCGAAGATAAAGGAGGGTCCCCTTTAACGGCGCTAATATAGACCCCCATTTATCAGTGATATTTTAGCACAGTTAAATGAAATTTTTATCAGTGTTATTTTTAGCACTGATAAAGGGAGCCTTTACTAGCGCTTGAAATAGCGCTGATAAAGTGGGACTTTATCAGCACTCTAAATAGTGCTGATAAAGAGAGCTTTTATCATCGCTCTAAATAACACTGATAAAGACCTAGCTACCTATGATGTGCTGTTTATATAATAGCAGACCCACCAGTAGCACCTACACATATAAAAAACACACCCACCAGCAGCACCTGCACAACACACACACACCACCTACACAAAACTGCACCTGCACAACACACACAAGAACAAAACATCGCACACATGGGTTTGACAAACAATTCTATATATATTTCAAAAAATGTTTTATATAATTACATTTACAATTATCCAAAAAACAGTTAAAAACATTAATGTTTCATCCTTTGACATTCGTGACCCCCTCTAAAAAATGTCCACCCTTGATATTAGTAGCCAAATAAATCATCCAAACTCAATCGAAAGGTTCCACCTATATAAAAAACAAATATTATGATAGTAATACTATAAATAGATAAATTAAATATTAATATGAAATAATAAATTAATAAAATGTCAATTTTTAATAAAAAAAGACACATTTTGAGTTATACAGGTCACACCGTGCGTCGTATTGAGGTGGAGTTGATTCATACACGTCACAAATGAGTTATGGATCGTTTTCCTAAAATATCAAAACAATTTGAATGAGGTTTATTGGTTTTGAGTATGTCAATTGTTTTTTTACTAAAATTAATATCAAATTTAAATGAAATATTTGGATTTATACCGGTCACATAATTTGTTATATTGAGGTGTAGTTAATTCCTACATGTCACAAATGACTTATGGATCGTTGTTTTAAAGTATCAAAACAATCCGAATGGGTTTGCTCGATTTTTCGTACGACAGTTGTGTTTTTTTACTAAAATATCATTTAAAATCGAAAACACCCATTTTCAGTCATACCAGTCACATCGTGCATCAGTTTGAGGTGAAAATACTTTATACACATCATAAAGGACTTACACTCTCCAAAATTATGAATACAATCAGAGGGTGTTTGCTGGGTTTTCAGTGAGTGAAACGTTTTCAGCTAAAATGTCAATTTTAAATTGATAAGAGACACTTTTAGTCATAGTAGTCACACTGTGTGTTTAATTGAGGTGTGGTTGATTATTACACATTAAAAATGACTTATGGATCATTGTCTTAAAGTATCAAAACAATCCGAATGTGTATGCTTAGTTTTCAGTATGTTACATGTTCTTTTTACTTAAATTATTGTCAATTTTAAATAAAAACACATTTGAATTTATACCGGTCACATCGTTTGTCAGATTGAGGTGTGCTTAATTTCAACATGTCACAAATGACTCATGGTTTGTTGTTCTAAGGTATCAAAATAATCCAAATGTTTGTTTCTTAGTTTTTAGTTTGTCAGTTGTGTTTTTTTACTAAAATGTCATTTCAAATTGGAAACATGCTTTTTGAGTCATACCGGTCACATCGTGCATCGATTTGATGTGAGACTACTTCATACACGTCATAAAGGACTTAAGAATCACTGCCCTAAATTATGAAGACAATCGGAAAGTGTTTGGTTGGTTTTTAGTGAGTGACGCGTTTTGAGGTAAAAAGTAGATTTTAAACTGATAACAGACACTTTTCGTCATACCGGTCACACCGTCCATCAGATTGAGGTGTGGTTGATTCCCTCATGTTAAAAATTACTCATGGATCATTTTACTAAAGTATCAAAACAATCTGAATGCGTTTTCTCAGTTTTCATTATGTTAGTTGTTCTTTTTACTTAAATTATTGTCAATTTTAAATAAAAAGACACATTTGGATTTGTACCAGTCATATTGTGCATTTTATTGAGGTAGAGTTGGTTCATATATGTCACAAATGACTCATGGATCATTTTCCTAAATTATCAAAACAATCTGAATGCATTTTCTCAGTTTTCAGTATGCCAATTGTGTTTTTTTTACTAAAATTAATGTCAATTTTAAATAAAAAGAGACACTTTGAGTCATACTGGCCGTATCGGGCATCAGATTGAGGTGTAGTTGATTACACGTCACAAATGATGTATATATCATTTTCCTAAAGTATCAAAACAATTCGAATGTGTTTGATAGTTTTTAGTATGTTAGTTGTGTTTTTTTACTAAAATATCATTTCAAACCCGAAACACACATTTTGAGTCATAGCAGTCGCATCGTGTGTCAGTTTGACATGAGACTATTTCATATGCGTCATGAATCGTTGTCCTAAATTATAAAGATAATCAAATCAAGTTTTCTCAGTTTTCAGTGAGTGACACATTTTGAGCTAAAATGTCAATTTTAAACTGATAACAAACACTTTAAGTCATATCAATCACACCATTTGTCAAATTGTGGAGTGGTTGATTTCTACACATCACGAATGATTTATGGATCGTTGTCCTATGGTATCAAAACAATATGAATGTGTTTTCTTGATTTTCAATATGTCACTTGTTCTTTTTGATAAATTTATTATTAATTTAATATAAAAATACACACTTAAAGTCATAATGATCACACCATGTGTTACATTTAGGTGTGGTTGATTTCTAAACATCACAAATGACTTATGGATTGTTGTCCTAAAGTATCAAAACAATCCTAATGTGTTTGCTCAGTTTTCAGTATGCCACTTGTTCTTTTTACTAAAAATACTGACAATTTTAAATAAAAATAGACACTTCGAGTCATACCAGTCACATCTTCATGTTATTTGTGTACATTCTTCCATCAGTAATGTTGCCCATTCATTTCTAAACAAATCGTTATCGTCTTGTGAATATGAGTCTTTTTGAAAATCATGGTAGTACTAAAAAATATAAATACACAAATGATTAATAAATATTTTAAATGAAATGGTAATTATCTTTGAAAATACCTCTTTAGGGATGTTGGTTTGTTCATGGAATATGATCTCTTTCATAAATTTATAATCATAATAACCACAGTCTTTATCGTTTGTTTGTTTCAGACACTGCGGAAACATTGTGGAAAATAAGTAATATTTTTATGTGTTTGGATAGTGAAATCTTATTATATATACCATTATTTGTATCCATTCGTAATACTTGTGATGTTTCTTGTCCTTTTCCCCTGGCCTCATTCCATGATGTAGACAATATTCATGCACTGCCCTATCATAACATAATCCTCATTAAATGATAATATAAATTATATAACTATATGTCTAATTCTAAAATATTGGATGTAGTGTGAAATAAATTGACAAACACCATCATGTGTGGTCGGTTTGTTGGATATCCATGCATTGAATCTAGAAAATAAATCTTTGGAGTATCCAAATTTACTGCAATGAGCATCCAATGTTGTCTAAGAACACAAAAAAGAATAAGTAATGAAAGAAATTAAAATATATTTGATATAATTAAATTATTGAGTTTTACCCCTAAATCGTTGGTATTAAGAAGAGCATGTCATTCATAATTTTGTTGTTAAACGAGTTGAGCAGGCCGACCACTGTTTCACCCTATTTCTCGGATTCTATCTCTTTTTGTTCTGTAGAGGTGACGTGAGGGATAACGGGTCCAAATTTTGGTTCATGGAGAAATCCCTTCAATTTTTTTTCATATATACACCTACGAAAAATATGAAATGTATTTAGTCATAATTATCATAGTATATCAGCTTTTGGAAAATCAAACCATGAAAACATACCTCATGTATACATTTATAACTGATCCACCTAGCCAATCATATTCTAGGATTCCACTTACATTGTCAACACTAATGAAATCTAGATCCTCCCATTTTTACATATTTTCATCAAAAATAATTGTGTGAACCCCACCGTCTTTCATCTTCATATTCACATGAGCCTACAATGATAATAAATTTGGATATAGAACGGACAGGTTTAAGGTGATTTAAGTAGATCGTTTCGATCAGTTGGTTGATCCTTGAGATAGTTTTGAGCTGTTCTTTCTTTTCACCCCTTTCTCTATGTCTGTCTGTAATAAAATTCATCAGTTCAGACCTTTTTTCATTAAATGTTAAAGGTTTATCTTGAAAAATAAATTGGAAATGAATACCTCCTTGTCGACGTGTTTTTTTACAAGATGTGACAACCATGTGATGAATGTTCTAAGATCTTGTCCGACTTTATGGATATCTTCATCATCAATTGGAACAGGTTGCTCGATGCTCGACTCATGAGATAAATTAATCAAAACTTTGACATGACCAATTGGAAGTGGTCTCTTGTGTAGTATGATGTTCTGGATATTAAACATCGTAGCCCTCGCTACAAGCTGATGGGTGAGTATTGATAGATATAAATCACAATCATTTTCACCCTATACAATATCAGTACAGGAAATGTATTGGTGACTATCTAATTCAAAATTCACAGAAACAATTATTAGAACATTGATTACCTCAGCTAAGATAGTTTTTTGAGGCGAATGTCTTGCCTCAAAGCTAGTGGGGTTGGGGTGAGATCTTCACGTTCTGGTTGTTCTTGAGTTGTTTCTTCTCTTTGCCCCTCCACTGTCAAATTTTCCATGAACTCTCTGTAATTTCATATGTTCTTCAAGGATATCTATTCATTCTCTCGAAATTTTGATTTCTTCACTTTGATCCTTTTTTTTCTCAAAAAATGTTCAGGACCTCACCCCAAAACCCACACCTCTCACGTGGTCATAATTTTCTAACTACTTTATGGCCACCGAAAGGATGTCTACATCCGGTTTGGGTGTTGCTGATTCATGTGACTATGTCAGATATAAAATATAGGAAAATAAGTAATCATTATTATATAATATCAATTTAAAGTAAAACAAATATTTATTATGTCATACTTACACATGTTTCCCACATTTTTTGTATATTTTCATCAATTATTATCCCATATTTATTTACACGCACCTTCTTCCATAGCACATGGTGTGGGATGGAAGTAAATTTAGATTTAGATACATCAATCTGCATATAAATAGAGAAACATAGTTATGGTGTTGTTTTGTGTCACATAAATGTATTACGGTAGATTTAAAATACAAACCAATTTTCTTCAAGTGAAGCGTACCTCATTCTTGCTTTATGGTAGGGGAATACTGGTTTTTCTGCTCGTTTCTAATTTTCAGCGATCAGTTATTGTTTCATAAATAAAAAACTGTCAATCAAAGTGATGAATACACGTATTGTCAAACAACGTATTAACAAACACAATGTACCTAAAAAGACTACTATGAACAACAGTTAGAAAACGCATCCCATGCTTTTTGGGTTATCAGGTGTGCATAAATAGGAGGTGGGTGCGGGTTTATTTTCCCTTCAGCATTTTAAAATAACATTTTGTTAAAATTGTGAGAAAGCCTCTATGAATCCTTCCACTAACACATAATACATAGTCCTCGTATGAGTCATCCAATATAAATGAACTCTATAAAAAATGAAAAATAGTAAGTCAATTTTTCATTATTTTATTTTTTAGTAAATTAAATAAATAATATCATAATGTTACCGTAACATCTCCCCACATCACTGTCTTAAGCCCAATGACAACATGGTGCCACGACTGTACATCAATCAACACGTGTTGCTGAGTGACGATTCCAATGTAACTACTGAACATGGTCTTGTTGGAGTTAACATATTGGCCTCACTTATTCAATTCGACCTCATATTTGATGTCTTTTGATTTTTCCTTAAGGATTTTTTCTAATACCATAAAACTACGATACTCCTATTTTTTTTGCACCGCTGGTGTTTCATTTCCTACCATTTCCTCAGTTTCAACATCATCAATATGTTCCTCCGGAGCACTAGTATTGGCAAGTTCAGCTGGTGGTTGTACCTCTGCACTGGGAGAAACAACAACAAGTTGAGAAACCTATTGGTCACTGTGAGCAGCAGCAGGTTGAGAGACATGTTGTGCCTTGGGATTGGGAGCATCATCAGGTGCAGAAGTCATTATCTACAGAAGTGGTTTAATATTTAATTTATATTACATAAAAGCAGCAGCGAACACATAATTACATAAGGTAACACGATGTATATTACAAAAAAATATAACCTGGTTATTGAACTCTTTTTTAAAAGGTAGAAGGCATTTAACCCCTCGATCGACTATCCAAATCACTTCATTGTGGTCTCCTCTAACATACAAAACACCATCTATATTGGGACCGCTGTGAAATGATTTCAATGTCCCCATGAAAGGGTCATCCTCCATTGAATTTTCATCTGACCCTTCAGTGGTTTTGGTCGATAACATAACAATTGACCAGTTTTGGTTTGCAGGATCTGGAACATAAAATACTTGTACTGCATGTGATGCCATTATAAATGGTTCGTCTTTGTACCTTTCCTTACTGAAATTAAATTTCACGAATCCCAACTCATCTATTTTAACAACACTTCTGTTATCAACTATGTTGCATTGAAAAATCATAACTTAGAAGTTCATATAATCCAACTTCCGTATTTGTTTGATGATGTCAAGGTATGACATATTCTCATAAATTGGATTTCTGTCTTTAACACCATAAACATGCATCACTTCAGCCACAAGTGTAATGTATAAATGAACATTCATGATGATACATAACATATATTCACACATGATTAATTTATTAATTGACCAAATTCATTGGAAACACATATATATTTAATTACAATATTACAATTTTTTAAAAACATTATATATATATATATTTGAATTATTAAAAAATGTATATTAATTATAAACATGTGTTTTTATTTAATATATACAAATACACATTATTTTTTAATATAAATATAATAATTGTCTATAAATTATTATAAAAAACTTTTATTGGTGCTTTTAACTAGCGTTAATAAAGGCCCCCATTTATCCACACTTTCTGCTTATCACTGATAAAACGATGCGCTTTCCTTGCCCCATTTTGTGATAGTGAGTATCAATCTCCCATGAGAGATTTCTTAGGGGGGATTTGTAGTATGAATCTCCCATCTGATATTTCCTAGTGGATATTTGTATATAGTTACACACACACACATATATATATATATATGTATATATATATATGTATGTATGTATGTATGTATGGATGCATGAATATACTTGTTTTTCAATATAACTATGTAGATGTATAGTTATAAATAATCACATTAATAAATTTGTATGCATGTAGATAATTACATTAATATTTTTGTATATACCTCTTTATATGTATGCACATATACATGTACTTATATTAATGTAGATTTGTATATGTATGTATGGACTTATTTAAATTTTTAACTATGTACCTATATGGCTATATTAATTTGTTTGCATAAATGTATGTACGTATTTATATAAAAATATATTAATATTCATGTATGCATATGTGTATGTATGTATGTTTGTGTGTGTATATATTCATTGGTTTTTATATATGTGTTTGATCAATATTTTTTAGAGGTATATACAAATATAAGTATTTACAAGGACATTTCAATATTTGTACATGCATACACATTGATATAAACATGCATACATATAAATATATGTGTGCAATTATTTACAATTATAAATATATATAAGTATATACAAATATAAATATTCCTAATTGATTTCTTTGTATACACTACATATAACAGTTAATTTTTTATATATTTATTTATATATATTTACATTGTTTGTACATAATTATGTAAGAATGCATTATATAAAACACTCAATGATTTGTTCCAGATCTTGAAATGGTACCTAGTAAGTAAAGTATGATCATAATGTAAATTATGATATTATTACTAGCCAAGATGTCTTGTTTCGATAGTGGGAAAATGAGAATAAAGTCAGAGATTACATCCCTTGATGAGTCTTACTCAAGGAGGTGAGATCACATGAGTCTTACTCTAGTGCAAGTGTGAGTGTTGTAATAATGAGTTTCCTTGACCTAATTATACAGTACTTTTCGATTACCATTTTATGAATATTGTGAGATATGCATGATATACACCCACCATTACAGTGTAGACATTTTTGGGTCTGCTATTTTATGGTTTAATTCATGTGGATTATTCATTTTAGTATTGCTCATTGATGGTTGAAATTATTATTAAATCGGTTTAGGGAGGGAGATAAACAATGAAAATCTACAGTAAACAGGCATAGGGAGGCTCCAAATGGAGACCTCCCAAATACCACCACACTAGGCTGCCCCTGTGGGGCTTTATTGATGCTTGAAATTGTTTTATAATTATTTTTATACTTTATGTGCATAGTTGTCACGGGAAAGGGCACATAATATTGAGATTCACCAGCCCTATGACCAACCCCACCACCAGCCCTGCATTCGACAACAGCCATCGATTCTTCATGTTTCATCAATTTATTTAGTATTTATGTATTGTGTAGCTGAGTTTTATATTTTTGGGATTTATTTTTTTTTTTTTCGCAAGTTGCAGCATGATTTTAGTTGATAAGGTGACAACTAAGTGTGAGTCGAGCTGGCAGGAGGTGAGGTGAATAATGGGCGCGGTGTGTTTTATAAAGAAATACAGAGAAAAACTGCTGGGTGTAGCCGTCAATACCACTCCACCTTTTCCCTATCTACTAGCGAACATAAAAATGTTGAGATTGAGAATTAAAAATTATGAGATTAATTATTATTTATTTATAACAGTATCACTTTTCCTTAGGACAACAATATGCATTCGACAATAGAAATTTATATTCAAATGCATTCAACAACAGAAGTTGATATTCAAAAGTACATAATCTACAAATTTTCAGTTCTACGCAAATCTTCATCTCTTCCTATAATACTCGGCTCCTTGATTATAGATTTGCATAGAAATGAACGTATTAAAGTATCACCAGACCTATATAAATATAACCCATCAACAAAATGAGGTTGGCAATCCAACTCATTCTTCTCACCACCAAAAAAACCCTAGTCGTGAAACCAAAAGACATTGTCTCAAGGGCAACTCCGATCAGAGGTACGACTGCCATGAGGGATCTGCAGGTGATTGTGAGATGCTACAAGATATCATAAAGAGAAATGGTCATGATAGTTGAAAAAATCATAGATGATCCTGATTTAATAATCTAACAATATTTTCATTGATAAGAGGGGGGATTGGGAGTTGGGAAGTACATACCTGTCGGATGGGGAAACCACTGGAGTGTCGTGCGACATCCATATGTGTGTAGCCGTTGTGTTCCACTATGTCCAAGTGGACACCGCTGTTCCAAGTTAAAATGATCACCACCATAGGATGGTGACACTTGGAGGCTAAATGTAAAGCAGTGTTGTCCAAGCAGACACCACTCTTCCTGCCATGGCTTTCATGTGAAGAATGTTGAGACCCCTTTTAGAAAGAAAGTCACAGGTGTTTGGGCATCATTGGAGAATCACTTTAATGATTTTATTGTGTCCTTTACATGCGGCCGAATGGATCGGGATAAATTCTTCCTCAGTGTTGTTCCTTTTATAGGCACAGTGAAGGAATTTCTCAAGTATATAAGAAACTAAGACTTGTTTCCCTGTGTCGGCTGTGAAGGAAAGAGGGTCATCCCTCGTTCATCAAACAACTTAAGTAAACTTGGCTTCTTTGTCAATATATCATCGAGGACATCTGTTTCCAAAACCAAAAAATATGTATTTCATGTCATGATAAATTAACATTAAACATGATTTTTAAAGGTTACTCTGATTTTGATATTATGTGATTTTGAAAGTAGATTTCAAAGTTTGATGGATTCTGCTAACCTGATTTCCCAGACTCTATCGCTGCATGGACCACTGATTTTCCATTGGCATCATCATTGATTCCCAACTTCTCCAAATAGAGATCGACTATCTCCGGATTTCCAGCCTTTGCAGCCAGGTACATTGGCGACTCTTCGTTACTGTTCAGAAGATTCAACTCCATCGGATCCAGACATTCCTCGACCAACAACCTGGCTAACGTATTGCCGCTGTTGTGATTGTCTAGAGCCAAGTGCAGAGTCGTGTTATGTCCTCTTCAAGTATTTTTTGTAAAATAGGAAAGCAGCAAAGTGAATTGCAGGCGCTCTTTCCCCACACTGATCAATACTTTGATCACGTTAGGGTTCTCGCCACTCACTGCCACGTGAAGAGTGGTTTGTTCGTCATCACCCACTATAGTTAGAAGGTTGGGGCATTGACAGAGGATCCAAAGTACCACCCTGTTAGCGGAGGCAGCATGGGCAGCAGCGACGACATGGACTAAATCACGACCCTGTGGGAAGACTATATCTGAAAATGAAACTATGAAATCCTATTTCACACCCTTCTCGAAGAACTCCAGGTCGCCCCTCGACGCACCTTGATAAACGTCAAGTCTCGTCAACATGGAAGTAGCATCACTTCTGGGGATTTCGGCCTCCACGGGTCCAGTGGGAATAACCACATCATCATCCGTGAACTTCTGTAATATATCACCTCTAAGTTCATCCAATGTAGCAAACATGTCCAAACCCACAGATCAATTCATGTTTCTGTTTAATAAAATAAAAAATTAAAACACATATAATTTAGAGAATCAGATTTTTTAAAACTATTCTAGAATTAGAATGCATATTGGAAGAGTAAAATAAAATAAAAAGAAAAATATATTCTAAAAAATGAAGAACCCTACCTGAAATCCCCATATAGTGTTGGACGAACCCCCAACATGTCGATCTCCACTTCAAGTTGTAACCCCCAAAAGTTCAAACCCCTCTCTTTATTTATAGGTAATGAGTTTCCTATTTTCCAAAAGATTGAAATTATTTCTTTCCATTCCACCCCTACCATCTGCTAAGATCATATTTTAAATTTTTACGTTGACTGAACCTGCTACGACCAATGTACAACAGAATATTGATTTCCATCTAGATTATACGTGCAATGAAATCTGTGAAACATGATGTTTCCGGATTCTAGAAAATATTCAAGAATATTTATGAAGTAATATTTATCAGATACATCATATGGTTAATTAATTAATATTTATGAAGTAATTCAAAATCATAATTTTTTATCATTAAATTCAATGTTTACAAAAAAAAATTTAAATGAGAAATTTTAACGTTCACTTTTTTTGGAAGATTCCAATTATCACTCATTTATGAATGTAAAGTTTTTGTACGTTTTTAACTAATATTTTTAGACAAATTAAATGAAATTAATGAAAAATATAAAATATTAATATATTGCTTCATTAAATTCCCCCCCCCCCCCCGCCCCGTCATTGCAATACCACCTCATCACTTCCCCGTAATATGCAAAACTTCACACACACACACATATATATATATATATATCAAATGTCATCTATATCAATCATTTTAATTTTATTTATTTAAAAAATAATAATTTTATTCAAAAATGTATCACACTAATTATGAAATTTAATTTATTTATTGACATATAATTTTAATAGTCATTTTACATGTTTTGAGAAATTATATTACAATAGTTCGGGGGAGGGGGATAAAGACAACCAAAATCCTACACTATACAATAGACCTGACATTTTTTTTTGGGCCAAGTATATTGTAAATTTCTCCCCCAAGGGAATGTTGTAAATTATTTAACTGTTTTGAAAAGCATGTTTTAACACGTCGTGTATTATGATATAGTCTGTCAAAATGTATGACTTGTGAATTCAATGAATGATAGAGAGACACGTCATCTTGTACTTTATGATTTCATTATATACTATCATATGATTAAAGAACTCATCCAATGAATTCTCATCAAATTGATTTGTATCATATGACATAACCAAATGTTGTTCCATAAATAAATCATTTTCCCATAATAATCTAAAACTTCAATGAATGTTCCTAATATCATTGATGGGTTTTGTACACATCCTATATACCTTGAATGTTATAAAAACTCATGGTAAGATCAATTGGGAGAGGTTTTATAAAAAAACAAATTAAGGACATAAATAAATTGTACACTTACAATAACCTTAGATGATATTCCTTCTATGTTTGATGACACTCACAAGCTCCAACCAAGCTGTACCCTTGGAGGAATTTTTTGATAAATTATATTTTATTACACATAATGGGAAGAGATTTTTCATAAAAAAATAACTATATTAACATCATTAAAATATTTAGATTAAAAAAACTAATTCCAATATTCATAGAAAAATAAATTTCAACTCAACCATAAAAAAAATTATATATTAATTTTCTTTAGAATTGTGATTTTTTTTAAAAATTATATTATTTGAAAACTATGTTGTTTCTGTTCTAAAATCAACCGAACATTGATTGAAACCACCAAAAATTTCAAAATTGGAAATGTAAGACCGTCGTAGGCCAAACACATTGTTCATGAAATGAGCATCGAATTAGCATATAGCGATGGCAATGTCAAATAGAAATACGAATATAAGATAAAAACAAAAAGTAGAGAAAAGAACACAATGTGGCTTCCCCTATTGCACGGTACTAGGCAGTGTCTTCTTGTTAGGTGGAGAGTTTTCTAGGTCTGTTTTAGATTCAGGTGGATTGAGTGGCTTGATTGCTCTAAGTCTTGTTTTCTTTCATTTGTATGAGTTGTTTTATTTGCTTCTACTATTTTCATATGAACTGATTTTGAGTTTATGTTCATACCTTATATTGTTGCTATGATTTGAAAATGGGTACTGGTCATTTTATCAGTATTCTGCAGGCACTGGAGTTATCCTGGGAACCTCTAGATGGGATGTTACTAGCAAGAAGTCAAGGTATGTGAAACAGAAAACTCAGGTATGTAAAGGTAAGTTTGGTTTATGTAGTTGTGTTAGAAGTTTTAATTTTAAGCACGTTGTAGTAGTAGCTTAGATGTAATTGATGAGGGAAAGTGTGTGTCACATTGATACACATTTTGGACATAAGCAGTGTATAGTTTTACGAGCATTGTTTAATATCAATTTTGTTTTTGTTTTTGTTGTTTAGCATAATTGTCTGATTCAATTGAGAGGATAGGTACAAGAACATCACCAATTTCAAATGAAAATGGTGGAGATTTGTGAAAATTGGGTATTCATTTTTTGATTTTCATATTGAAATTTTCCCATTTATTTAATCTTCCATTTTAATTTTTTTAACACATACAATAGTATTATATTTTTTCCTCAATTTATTATATTGGATTTGGCTTCTTGGTTGGGATTGTTTTGTTTGGGCCAATTATATTGGCCTGCTCGATTTAGAATGCCACTTTGTCCATCCTTGTTTTTTTGTGCTTTCATTATAGCTGTTGATCTAGGCTTCCACCCCTTCAATATTTACCCTTCATTACTTTAGGTGGTTTCACGAACCGCTGGAAGGTTGGTTCAACTTTGGATTCGTGGCATCGTCTGCTTGAAAAATATTTTTTTTCTGGTGGCTTGCAGACATCCCTTCACGTCGTCGGTGCTCGGTTCTTGGTGGATACTTCATCAGCATCATTCCTGGTGAAGGAGTGGGGCCATATCCCGATCTGAAGATCCAAATATCATTGCTCATTCACGTATCGACAGTTGATCGTCTATACGGTGTGGCACTTGTAGTGGAGTATTGACTTCAGCCTAGGCTATGCGTTCCCCTCCTCCCGATTTATGATGATCCACATCCAAAATTACTATAAAGGGGGAATTCATAATATGTGCTTTAATAATCGGTAATTCATGGTAAATTACTATAAAGGGGGAATTCATAATAACTTAATGTGAATGAATTATTTGATAATTTAGTAGACGTACATCCATTAAATAAATTCATAAATCTCCCCCTGATGGATGTCTACTTTGTTATCAATAATTTGACTCTCATGTATACTTGAATAAAAATCTTTTATTATAATTTATCTTGGATGAACTAACCCATCATGTCATATATTTAAAATGTTGAGATTAGTAAACTTATGGTTTACCATTATTAATTTGATTGTACATAACAAATTCTTTATAATCACTATTTATGAATTCTTATTACATATTGAGGTGACTCTTTCATATAATGTCTCCATGTGATATTTTTTTTCAAGAATTCCATGGATATATCTCATTAAGACATCAAATATAAAAAATCATTTATAATTGTACTACCAGATAAAAATATAATCACTCTTCTAGAGTTGTTAATTGATTTTTTCTTCTAGTAAATGTACTTACATGAGAATATACTAACTCATATATGAGTTCTTTTAAATCATTTAATCAAAAATAATATTTATAAATATTTTTATTCAAGATCGATGTAAATAAGATCTTCATGATCTTCTATTGTGAATACTCATATTTTTCATTATAATTTATAATTTTAGTGATTGATGAATTCATAATATAACATAATGGGTTAGGCCTATCACTATAGGATTATTGTATATTTTGGAACTTCTAGCCCAAATATTATTTTACAATGCATCTAATTGGGAGAAAATCCCCCACGTATTTTGAAACTGGTTGATGTGGTAACAAGAACCAATGTGGAAGTATCTTCTGGATTCACAACCCACACCTCATCACCATAAAAAATTATAATTCAAATAACAATAATATTCACTTTACCAAATGAAAGGATGAATTATTTGATCAAATTTCATCAACTCTCAAATATTCATGATAAAATTCCATGTATGAGTACCAAAAATCATATCAAAATTTGCATGAATAATTTCATTCTCTTCAAGGAATGATATAATGTAATTACATTAACATCAAGGAATGAATTCATTCATTGAATTTTATGATCCATGAATGATAATTTATTATTTGTGAATAATGATCATCTTGCATAAAATACTAATTTTATTGATTACTATGATCCTTGTTTTAACCACTTCAGGTGGTAAAATCATTTTCATAAAATATATTAGATTATCAAAACCATGCAATTTAGTCATCTCATTTATAAACTATAACAATAATAACATCCACTTTAGGGGATAAAATCGATTGATTTACTTAAGATGGCATTGAGAATTCATAAGCACATGATGAATAATAATTTTCCCCCTTGATATTGTTATTGTAGGAGCAATAATTTCATATCATCCTTAAAGGTTGTGTTATTTTATAAATATTAATAAAATTAATTGTGCTCTATAAATAATTAATGTCATCAAACCACTTTTAGTGGTTGTATTTTTCACACCCCAACATTTCTTTTTCTCTTTTATGTTGGTTTATCATTTTTCCTTTGGCTTCTCTCTTGATTCTTGGGTGTCTCTGGTTGAATTTTTTAGTTTTGGGCTGTTTTTATTATATTTTACGGTTAGTGTGCACGATTAAGGGTAAATCATGTGACCATCATACACACAGACCCTTTTCAGTTCATTTTGTTCTTGCACGATTTAGGTTTCATGGGTATCGCACAGCTAGATCCAAACCATGTGGCTCCTATGAATAACTTTGTAGGTCATGGGTGTTCCTAGGTAAGGGTGCGTGAATTTAGTATGGTTAGTTCAAAATGTGCGACAAAAGTGCACTTGGTTTTGTAGTTTTTGACATAACGAACCACACGATTGGTGCACAATTTTTTTCAAACTGTGCGGCCAAACTATGTGGGTATCCTAAGAGTCTAGTAGAGGGCGCATAGTTAGCACATGGTTTTCTCAACCATTTAACCAAATCATTTTTTTGTCTTGTGAGTTTAGTCATGGGTACACTTTTGGCACATAGTTTCCCAAACCATGCAGCCTAACCGTGCGCAGTCTCAAGGTTCTTTAAAAAACGGGTTTTTACCTTTTTACCCCCTCTCAATTTTTAACTCCCAAACCACTCTTTCTCCCCCTCTCATCTTTTTCAACCCCAGAGAGCTACCCCCCCTATTCTCACATGCCTACCCTCCACATCCTATGGTGATACCAAGTAATTTCTTCAAGCTTAGGGGGTGATTTCTCAAGCTAATCTCCTCCTTCCTTCTCTCTCTTCTCCCTTTTTACCTTTTATTCTAAGTTTTTCTTCTAAATTGGTTCCTTTGGTATAGGGTTCCAGTTTATTTGTTTCTAAATTGGGGTGTTTTTTCTTAAAATGGTTATTCTTGGGTTTTCTTTTCTATTTTGACATTCTTGGAGTCGTTTCAGGTTGCCTTTGTCCAAAGCGTCAAGGTTTGAGGTAGGTTTCCCTATGAATTGGACTTTAAATTTAAGAATCATTAATTTCTTGATGTTTTTACCATGTTTTGACACCAATTAGTAATATATAATATTTTAGAGAATTATTTGGAATGAAGTCAAATGGTTTTCCCTTTGAATTAAATTACGTGAAATTGTATTATTGAGCCTCACACACAAAAGGTTTCTAAAAAAATATCAGTTGGCATATATAAATGTGTTTTGATTTATAAATGGTGATTTTGGATTTCAAGAAGGGTTTTAAAAGAACTTTGGATTTATAAGTGGTCGATTTGACTCTCTTGGAAATGGTTTTACACCCAAACATTATGTGAGTCCCAGCTGGAACCTTTGAAAATGGGTTTTATTTGGAAAACTATCCTCTAGGTGGGTCTCTTGCCTTATTTATTGTTAAAATAAACGGGACTTCCTTCGTATGAGACTTCCCTTGTGCATTAATGGTTGGTAGGAAAAGGGACTATCCCTTGGGGTTGTTCTAGGGTGGTGATTGGATGTATGACTTATGTGGTGGCTTGTGTTTACTATATGTATATATTTTTGATTTTTTGATGATCCTTGGATCACCCTCATCTTAGAAATAACATGGGAACCTATCATTGCTATAGTATTATCTAATAATTCTTGTTGCACTAGTTTTGGATTAAACAATGGTTAGTGGCCCTTCAGTATGGACACACTATTATTTAGATATGATTCCCCTCGGTCATGCGAGGTAAGGTACAACCGAGCATTAGAGCTATATGATTTCATCATGCATGCTGATAGGATGGATCATGTTACAATATGTTCTATATTTCCTCCTAAGCTTCTATATATTCTCATGTTCTTAGACACTTGTTATCTGCGGTGAATAATCTAGGTCCCTCATCTAGCATGATTACTTGAGCGCTATTTACCCATTACCCTTGTTATGTTTTCATTGCTTGTATCTCTTTTTATTAAAGTGAATGTATGATTTTAAAATGTTTTCATAAATAATTTTTTGAAAAAAAAATTATACCCCTTCACTCTCTCCCCCTTCTTTCACTAAAATGGTCAAGCCTCCCCTTTTTTAGAAAATAAACTTTTTTTAAGTAAAGAGGGTAGTGGGTCATGAAATTTTTGAAACCGAATGGATGAGAACCCTATTTTTATACCATTTTATTTCAAACTAGTAGTAAATGAATATCTTATATTAAAGGAAATGTGTATGGAATATTTTTACTTGCACATTCTTACTGAGTTTTAATAATCACACATATACTTCTATATTTGTTTTTATCTTTAGGTGTAGGTTCTAACTTGATATTAATATTTTTGGATAGATGTTGGGTTTTGGGGTTGAAGAGTGACCTGTGGGGTCACATGGAGGTCTGGTTTGATGTCAGGTTCTATTTATTTTATTTTTAGTTTATGTTTTGTTGTTCTTGTTTTTTTTATTTATGTTTGGTTGCTTAGTTATCCTTTAGATTTTTTTTATTTATCTTGGGAAAAATAATTCCCAATGTCTATCATTGATTCCCTTGGTGCTTTTCACCACCCTGGGGTGACCAGTAATGCACCTTGGGGATGTCGAGGGTTGGCTCGGGTGACCAGTTCAGGTTCTACCTGGGTTGGTTCATGAAAAAATGGTGTCAGATGAGGTTTTTTAGTGGACATTACTTTCAGAGCACCCTTTCTTATTTGGGTTATCAAGGTAGAAGGAGTAGGACTTTCAAAACTAGGGGTGTAGATATGATTAGGTGTATAGCTGACACTTTATGTGTCAAACCTTGGGTTACCAGGGGAATTCGGGTTTTTAGTTTTTCATTTTGATTTTTTTCTTTCCTTTTTCCAGTTGTCCTTTGTTTTGGTTGTTTATGCTTGATTTTATTAATTATTTTGGATTGTTTATGGGTTTTTTTTCTTAGGAAATTAAATGGGAGTTGGTCCCGTAGTTTCTGGTGAGCTTTCAGGGATGAGAAAGATATGTGGGACCTAGGGATGTGGTCTTGAATAAATCGTTATGTAAGTGGTGTGATATGAATATAGCTGCAACCATATGGCCAAGTCACCCATAATCACTAGTCTTCTCTAGGAATTTATTTTGGGTCTTTCTTAATTTTAAAAATTGTTTTGAAAACCTTGTCTTAAATTATAAAACCCAATTTTTTATTTTAAAATTGACATGTATTAGTTTATGAAAGAGATAAGTGAGATTCCAAAATCTATCTAAAGGAAGTTTTGGTAAGATTATTTTTAATCAAAATGATTTTGATAAAATTTACTTTTAAAAATGAGCTCATTCCTCATTATCAACTTCAAAGGTTGGTGTGTGTTGTTTTAAAGGGGTATTTAGGGATTATTTTAAAATGAGAAGGAGTTATAATGGATTTTTTTTTTTATTTTTAGGTGGAATTCAAGGGATTCTTATAGAATCAAATTGATTGAAGTGTGAAGTTTGAAAATAGTTTTCGAAGTGGTGGTTAGTCATCTTTTTGAAAAGTTTTATGAAATCTATGGGTTGGTTTCCTTTTTTTTGGTTTTTAAATGTGGAGAGTTCTTGATGGTGAGTTGAATTTGATTGGGTTTTGTTTTCATTATATTTATATTATGCCCTAAAAAAGACTCGATGGATATTCAAAGTATAGCTATGGTTCGTTCACCATTAGAAAACCCTTCAGTTGATCAACCTAAGTACTTCTTCCTTGAATTTCAAAAGATGAAACCCCCTATCTTTTTTGGTCAAACATATCCTTTAAAAGTAGAAGAGTGGATGTGAATAATTGAAAGGATTTTTGTATTACTTGAGTTGCCCGAGTCTCCAAAGATTAAGTTCACTCCCTTTATGCTTTAAGGCTAATGTTGGAAGTGGTGGAAGTCGGTCATTAGGACCAAGTTTCAGGAATACCTCTCCATGGAATTCATCAAGGTTTTTTTTCACTCAATAATATTTCTCTAAGGTGGTAAAGGTAGAGAAGGTGATGTAGATTTTCTACCAACAAGAATAAGATCAGTTAGTGTAAGAATACATCTATAATTTCTTGGATCTAGTTACCTATCCCCTATATTTTTTCAAGGATGATTCTATGAAATATCTACATTTTGAGAATGATCTTCGTCCTGATTTTCAACCTAGGGTGTTAGAACTTGGTCCAACCTCCCTTGTTGATGTGGTGAGGAAAGCGGTTTGGGTTGAGACCATGTTAGTGGGGGTGCTCGAGGTAGCCATTTATTCTATAATACTTGAAAATGGTTAAGGGATTTCTAGTAAAGATAAGTGAAAGCAGTCTGAAGTTGGTTATGATAGTGGTGTAATTAAGAGTCCTTCTGACCCCTCGTGAGCTTTTTCTGGACATAGAGCCTTGGTGTGTCATCAATGCAGAAATCAGGGCTCCAAGAATCATTCGTATCCAAGTTCATAGAAGGCTTATCATGCCCGTATTAATTTAGGTCATCTCTAAATATTTTGGAAAGGTTTACCTCAGAAGAGGAGTGGAGTTTAATTAACTCCCTCAAAGAAGCACATGGATCAATTGGATGAACATGGAAATGGGGTGATATTTGTTTAAGTATTTGATGTAAATTATCCTTTTGTTGTAATGGTAACATCTTGTGGTGTCATATTTTTTTTGGAATGAATATGAATATTGTGTATCTTTTTGGAAATTTAATGGAAATTTCTTTTAGGAAATTATAAATTTCTTCATCAAGGAGTGAAAGAGTATCACATTGTGTGTCTTGTTTCTAATAATTAGTTTTTTCTATGTATTGTGTGTAGTTTTTTCATTTTTAAAGGTTGGTGTTTGACCGATGCCATTATTTTAGTGCCTGGATAATACTCTAATATGGTGGGGAGTCCACCTTGTCCTCCTTCTAGTGTTGATGTAAACTTTTTTTTCTATATTGTCCATTTTCCTTGTCTCCCACTAAGTATTTTTCATGTGTTATGCCCCTATCCTCCAGAATCCTCTGAATTTGAGTTTTCCTTCCCTTGGAGAATGTTGGAATCTTGGATTAGGCCCAATGGTTTTAGTAATGGTGAGGTGTTTGGATTATGGTTCAAGATGTTCAACTTCCTTTGAGAAGTGGTCTAATCCAATGGTATGTTTCATGTTAGGGGTAAAAGTTTATTCCTGGTGGTGGTCAAGGTGTTCTTTGGTTTATAGAGTTGAATCATGTGTGAGTGTGGACCTTTGTCTCTTAACTTGACCAATTGGAAACTTTAGGGATTTATAGGGGAAGAAAGCTTTATGGTGGGGGGAATTGTCACACCCCAACATTTACTTTTCTCTTTTATTTTGTCTAATCATTTTCTTGGTATTTTTTCTTTAGTCTTGGGTGTCTTGGATCAAAAAATCTGAGTTTTGGGATATTTTTACTCTATTTCATGGTTAATGTGTATGGTTAATGGTAAACTATGGGACCACCATACACATGGTCCATTTTCAGTTCATGTTTAGTGTGTATGGTTAACTATCAATAACTCATACCATTTAACAGGTTATTGAATCCATATTATTTTAATCTGGTTGGAAAATTCATTTAATTCAAGTAAAGCATGCTATCGAATAAATCATAAGGGCCTAACACATGGCTAATCCTATTTTTTAGTACAATATATATTCCAATACATTTATTACAAGGATATTAACACACCCCAAATACTAGAAATTAAAATTAATTCCAAGGCACAGGGATCATAAGCCTTTATAGAGGGGCACACCCATAGGGGTATCCCGTGTCGAGGCAATCACCCCACGTCATTAATTAGTGGGTAGATAAGGTTCCATTCCACATGAGAATAAAATTTAATTTAATTAATTAGGCTTTATGGAGGTGACACCAGAGGATTCCAGTGTGCGGCACAATGGTGCATGATAAAATACCACAATACTTTTACAGAAAATATCTAGACCACCTACCTCAAGCATGTAGCACACTACTCATCAAGTATCATCCCTTGAATCAAGCTATAACAATAGAAAATATAAGAATCAAAAAGTACCCTAAAAATAAGACATATGATCTTGCACCAAAATAGTGCCAAAGATAGTGAGAAAAATTATATAAGGAATGAAGGGGAATGAGGATCTTACCATTTTGGATCCAACACATCTGACGGTGAAGGAAACAAAGCACAAAAAAAGGAGAAATGGAAAACTTGGGTTAGTTATGGAGGAGGTCTCTCATGTGTATGACCTTCTATATAAGAGAATAAAGGAGTTCTATCCAAAAAGATCCTCTCGCCCTTTCAAAAAAAACAAGCCATCATATTTACATGGCATGTAAAATTTACACGCAATGTAAATCTTGGGTTTTTTCTTCCTAGGGAAAACCCAATTCACGATGTGCAACAGGTCTAGAAAACCCATTACACATCATTTATTTAATACACATCTTGAGTTTTAAATACACACCATATATTTAATACACATTGCATATTTTACATGGATCCAGCCTTTATCTCTCCTGTTACATTCTTCCTAGATTCAAACTAATCGGCCTAACGGCCTAGTCACTGGGGTCTAACCCAAAATGAGAACTCAATGAGGGTGGGTAAAACTACTATGAAACCACAAAAATAAAAACAAATTTTTTGGTTTTCCGATTGTTTGGATGGTGACCTTTGTGTAGGTTCTGGGCATAGTGGAAGTGCTTTGGTGGGTGTACCTAACTTTAATTTTTTTCGTTAGCAATGATCAATGCGAGATCCTTCACGATAATAAAACATTGAATCTTCAAAATAGAACGAAGAACGAAAGAAGTGAAGTGGGTCCTAGAACCATAGAGAGGATCATCATATGTTGGTTATAAAAAATTTATTTAAAAGACAAGAATTACATTGATGGAATTCTCTCTCTGTTGATGTTTTCAGTCAGGATCTGATGTGATCCGTCATTGCGTCGTAGAAGCCAAGTGTAGGATTCCTCTAGTGGTAATCCACACATTCTCAAAATATATATGGGCATTGCTAAATGGATCTATAAGTGCTAGCATGGAAGATACTTCGCTTGTGATGTCTGCCTACGATCTCCCTAAGAACCACTTCCAAAGTACTCTTCTTGATCAGGTGGAGGAGTATCTCTCTCGTAACTTGAGAGCATTCTTTGTGGGAAAAAAAATTCTATCTTTGCTTGAGAGATTTTTTAGATCCATTGTGCACACCAACAAATGGCTAGGCTAATGAGAATTATATAATTGGGATTTTAATTACTTAGAATAATAAAATGAATTAATTATCCGAAAGCATTTATTCACTTAATTTAATTCTTAGTAAGACCACGTGTCTAATAATAACATTTGACTATTATTATTACTTGACATGCACCCATATAATTACACCTAATTTAATTAAATAAATAATACTATTTCTCACAAATCCATTGAAAAATTAAACGGCGTGTATATTAATATACACGACGTGTAATTTTGTTTTTCCATTTTCTTTATTTCCTCCACCACATTTATTAGACCTTGAATAATGGCTATTTATTTCTCAAATAAATATCACTGCATTAATCGCTATTAAATATATTATTTCTCCCACAATATATTCTCTCAAATAACTAGTGTCAAAATAAATGCGATTAGGCATCATTGAATAATTATAAAACCACAATCGGGAATAATCTTTATTCAACTTGTTAAATTAATATTTAACTGAGATACTTGGAAACACTTAGTGTGTGAACCTCTAGGACTCTTTCTTAGTGGCATTAGGCGGAGACTACCTAAAGAACAATATTAGTGTCTAGCAACACACTAAGGCACCCATAGAGAAAGAAATTAACGCCTCAATGATGTGTTAACTCCTACGAATGCTTACCGTGTAATGTAATACCTTAGTCTCGATATCTCAAATCAAGCGGGTCGCATGATAGTGCCATCAATCCATGTGCTCGATTATTTTTTCTTTGAATTTCTGGAATTGAACTCGTCCATTCCTTACTATGGCCATGGATTTATTTAGAATATATCAATTCCATCAAAGGTTATGAGATATCTACTTCTATTATGGAACAGAAGGGACAAATCCTTTCTCACATTATCTATTAATGCAGTATTACTCATGAGGCACCCAATATATCCTACCTTGCTATGAATAGTGTGTCATCACAGTTTTCATCAATACATCTAAGTTCATGATTTGTAATACCAATTAATAATAATCTTAAAGTCTATGGACTAGTACACACATCCGCAGATAGGAACATCCAATGACAATGTGAAATGTGGATTTCCTATTGGCATGTCTCATTCTCATAATATCCTCCTATATATTACCAAGGGCATAAACCATGATATGGTTCCTCAAAGTTTTATGAGTCCTCACCCCTAATGACCTATATTATTTGTGTTCCTCCAATAACATCATCTGGCCATAGAACATATATTCAAGAACAGTGTTATGGAACTTACGGGTTATCATCATAGTAGGGATACGCTATGACCCTTCAATGCAACAGTTATCCTTAGGAAATTATCACATGCATTGTTACGCATAAGAATAATAAATAAGTGATAAAGTATTTATTAATTAATAAAGTATAAAGTAGTTGGTTCTAGGCCACCAACTCCAACACTCCCATTTGGACTAGATCCAACTGCTAACAACCTTTAACCCGCTAGGTCTCACATGATATTCATGCTTCTACTGAGATAGGCCTTTAGTCATGGGGTCTTCCACGTTCTCTTCTGTGGACACTCTGCTTACTTCAACTTCACCCCTTTGATATAAATACCTCAAGAGGTGATACTTTTGGAGAATTTTTTTTATCCGTTGATGCGAACTTGGTTCTTTTGCAAGAGCCATCGCTGTAGTATTATCACCATACAATGTGATTGGATATTTATTTCTAGGAACCACATCAAGCTCCTGGAAAAAGTTCTAAATCCAGATGGATTCCTTGGATGCATCATAATATCCTATATATTTGGACTCCGTTGTAGAATCGGCAACAACTGGCTGCTTTGAACTCTTCCAAGTCACAACTCCTCCATTGAGAGAGAAAAAATATCATGAATGCGACTTCAGATCATTCTGATCTATTTGAAAACTAGTATCAGCATACCCTTTTATGACAAGCTCATCATCTCCTCCGTACACTAGGAACATATCTTTAGTTATTCACATATACATAAGGATAATCTTAATAGTAGTCCAATGTTGTTCTCCTAGATCTGCTTGGTATCTTCCTACCATGCTCAATGCATAGGCAACATCAAGCCTGGTATATAACATGTCATACATGATGGATCCTATAGCTGAAGAATATGGGATCTTACTCATCCTATCTTTCTCCTGTTATGTCTGAGGACACATTATCTTAGAAAGATGTAGGCCATGTGGCACTGGAACCAATCTCCTCTTGGATTGTTCCATACTAAATATATTTAGTATCTGGTCAATGTATGTACCCTGACTTAGTCCAAGAAACCTCTTGGATCTATCACAAATGATTTTGATCCATATAATGTAAGCTTCTTCACCTAAGTCCTTCACGGAGAAACACTTGTTCAACTAGTCCTTAACTAACTGTAAGACTGGTACATCATTTCCAATAAGTAATATGTCCTCAAAATATACTACTAAGATAATGACCACATTCCCATTAAACCACTTATAAACACATGGATCACATTTGTTATTAATGAAACCAAATTCCCTTATAGCTTCATCAAAGTGAATGTTCCATGACCTGGATGATTTATTTAATCCATAAATGGATTTTTGAAACTTGAAAACCCGTTTGACTTCATATAGTGTCACAAACCCTTTTGGTTGTGTCATATAGACATCTTCCTGAATTTTCACATTAAGGAATGTTGTTTTGACATTCATCTTCCAAATCTCGTAGTTGTGGTAAGCTGTAATGGAAAGTATGATTCTTATGGATTTAAACATGGAAACTGGAAAGAAGGTTTCATCATAGTCAATTCCTTGATTCTATCTGAAACCTTTATCCACTAGCCTTGCTTTATAGGTGTTAACTTGAATTTCCATTTCCAAATTTCTCTTGAATACCCATTTTCATCCAACAAGATTTACATCAACCGTCTCATCGAACAGAACCCAGACTTGGTTTTGATACATGGAATCCATCTCAAATTTCATAGATTCTAGCCATCTTCTAGATTCTGAGCTCTATAATGCTTCCTTATAGGAGAGAGGTTCGTCATTGTCTAAAAATAACGATTCACCATCCTCGGTGACTAGGAAACCAAATCTATCTGGTTCCCTTACCTCTCTTGAGCTCCTACGTAGTACTTGTGTTTCTATAACCTCTTCCACAGGGACCTGTGGAACTTGTTCCTGTACCAACTCTTGTGTATCTTGAGCATTAACTTTTTCAAAGTAAATCTTTCTCCCACTATCCTTTTTTGGGATGTGGTCCCTCTCAAGAAAGACTGCTTGTCTAGAAATAGTGAGTTTCTTGTCTTAAGGGTTGTATAGGTAATATCCTTTCGTTTCCTTGGGATATCCTATAAAGATACACTACATAACTCAGGGTGCTAGTTTGTTTCCTAAGAAAGTCTTAACAAATACCTCGCATCCCCATACATGTGTGTGCGACAGAATGGGTTTCTTTCCATTCCATATCTCAGAGGTAATTCCATTTACCGCCTTAGTTGGTACTCGGTTTAATGTGTATGCTGAATTTTGTAATGTATATTCCCAAAATAAATCCATCCATATCCAAACATGATAAAGAAATTATGTTCTTGGAAACACTAGGCACATAATAATAGTTATGTAAAACCAAAATCATCCTAGTTGGAAATGATATATGGTAATATCCAATGGCCAATGCAGCCAAACTCACGCCATTGGTAGCTCGAAGATCCACCTCTCTTCTAGAAATCTTTCTAAATCTACTTGGTTCCTATATTTGAATATAGATTTGATCCCCAAAAGCTGTATCTAATTCTCAATGTGTAGAAATAGAAATATTACACTCAATAACGAACGCACCATTAGTGTCCCCACGCGTCTGGGTGCAGTTCCTCTTCTAGTGACATGAGTTTCTACATGAAAAACATACCTCCTCTCATTCCTTTCCCTGCCTTTGGATCTTCTCCTTCTTGGAGGGATGATGCTCAGGGGCTTCAGAATGTTTATGAATCCTTGGCCCCTTTTCCTTGTCCTTCCTTTTCTTATTCACCATAAGGACTGTGGGTTTGTCACGCCCCATGTCCTTATTTTCCTGGTGAATTAAGGTCAGAAGTTCTGATAGACTCTTCTCATTATTTTTCATGTTTTAGTTGACAATAAAGTTAGAGAAGGTATTGGGAAGTGATGATAGGATGATATCTGTATGCAACTCGTCAAGGAACTTAATCCCTAAGATGTCTAGGCATTCAATGTAGCCAATAAGCATGACTACATGAGGCTCAGCTGGTGCATACTCTCCAATCTTAATTTTAAACAAAGCATTGAAGATATCATATATCTCCTATCTCTCCTTCTCCTGATAGATACCCTTAAGATGAGACATCATGCTATACATTTCCATGTTTTCATGTTACTTCAAGATCTCATTAGACATGTATAATAGCATGAAACATTGGACATATGTGGAATCATCCATATGTTTCATATAGAGAGATAGTTCCTCATCACTGGCCTCTTTTCCAGGTGAAATTGGAATAGGCTCCTCCAGCATGCACAATTTCCTCTCATGGAAAAGGATGACACGTAAACGCCTCTGTTATTCCTAGAAATTTGTGCTGGTGAGAAGTTTTTCCATCTCGAGTATGGTTTGCAATGATATGTTTGAAGTAATTTTTCTTGTTGTTTCTACAAATTAATATGAGAAAATATTTTAGTACTTTATCATGAAAAAACTGGGACAAATAAATAAATTAATACTTATTAGTCTTCTACTTTAGTGATTAACCATGTCTAAGATAATATTTATCCATAAGCCGATATTATTTTAGTTCCATCTTGGATGCTTGTTTAATTCATTAATTGTGTGATCGTGAAAACACACCCACAATAATTAAACCATGAACTAACATAAATAAAATAAATGGTATGATCATGATCTTGTTCTATTGGTTAGTTTATCTAGAGTTTGATAAACTAACCCACGACCTAGGGGAGAAACACCTTGAACCTTTTGGGTTCGTGTTTATAGCTTTCCACTTGTCTACATTTTTATCTCCTTGGATTGGTTTCACCTTGGCTCCTTACTTGAGCCACCTCCACTAGATTGGGAGCTCCATATGTAATATATGATTTTATCTCAATCACAGGAGAGGGGTAAAATGGGGTTTTATATAAAAGAAACCTTGGGTACGCAGGCCCTACATATTAATGAGGAGAAGTTTTGCAGGCCAATTTTTTTTAATTTAAATAAATAAATAAAAAAGAAACCATTCACATACAAAGGTCTTGGTCTAGCTCATGATCATCCATATATGTAACGATATTTATGCTTAAATAAAACTAGCATTCAATTCTGTAATTATTCTTGTTTAAGATAAATCACAATCGAATCAATTAATTGTTTTTAATTAATCAATCCTTTTATCTTAAACCCTTTTGTAAATTTCCTTGTTATTCTCATCCATCCTAATTTTAAAAAAATAAATTCATTTAAAATTATCTTTGTACGTAACTTGTACCTTAGAGGCGACCTGGTGAATTCCCGTTCATAACTACCAAATGAGTAGAAATGAACATTACACAGATGTTAAATTAAACACATATATATAAAACATCTATCACGTGTTGTGCCTCAAATTTATGCTCGTAATATGGTACACGTCTCAAGAGTTTGTATAATATAAAAATAAATTTTAATAAATATCCATAATTTGGATAAGTACGCGGCGTGTAGTTCCAACTACACAGTGAGTACTAACGTTCACCGTCCATCTGAAGTACATGCCCGGGTACATGGAACATAGATTTACTTTGTAAATCTTCTGAGTATACAGCATTTTTAGTGGTCCACAACTGTTTAGTATTCATGTTACACAGTTTCCATAAGGTAAAGTCGTGTACGAGGTACATGGTCCAACCCTAACTCAAATGGACTACATGTCGTGTCCAGTGGAATACACGTAATGTAATCCAGAAACCACATGCCACCTATTCCTAGTCAACAAATGGAGTAATTTAAGACTCCAACACACGGATTGGTTTGGTGGACCGGTTTGATGCATTGAATCTTGAATACACAGTGTGCACTACCGAATACATGCCCTGTGTTCTGGTGTTGTATGTCTAGGAAGCCAAGTGTAGAATCCAAGTGTAGGCTTCCTATAGTGGTGATCCACACATGATCCACCTATCTCTGGACATCATCAAATGGATCTTTGGGTGCTAGCATGGAAGAGCCTTCACTTGCGATGTCTTCCTTCGATCGCCCTGAGATCCACTTCCAAATCACTCTTCTTGATCCGGTGGAGGAGGATCTCTCTCATAACTTGAGAGAATTCTTGGTGGGGGGAAATTCTCTCTTGGCTTGAGAGATTTTTTAGATTTTTTGTGCACACCCACAAATGGATAGGCTAATGAGAATTATATAATTGGGATTTTAATTACTTAAAATAATAAAATGAATTAATTACTCGAAAGCATGTATTCATTTCATTAAATTCTTAGTAAGACCCCGTGTCTAATAATAAAAGTTGACTATTATTATTAATTGACATGCACCCATATAATTACACCTAATTTAATTAAATAAATAATATTATTTCTCTCAAATCCCTAGAAAAATTACACGGTGTGTAATTTTTTTTCCATTTTCTTTATTTACTCCACTACATTTATTAGACCTTAAATAATGGATATTTATTTCTCAAATAAATATCACTACATTACTCACTATTAAATATATTATTTCACCCACAATATATTCTCTCGAATAACTAGTGTTGAAATAAATGAGATCAGGCATCCTTGAATAATTATTAAACCACAATCGGGAATAATATTTATTCAACTTGTTAAATTAATATTTAACTGAGATACTTGGAAACACTTAGTGTGTGACCCTATAGGCCACTTTCTCAGTGAAATTAGGTGGAGCCTGCCTAAAGTCCAAGGTTAGTATCTAGAAACATGCCAAGGCACCCATAGAGAAATAAGTTAATTCCACAATGATGTGTCACCTCCTACGAACGCTTACCGTGTAATGTAATCCCTTAGTATCGATATCCCTAATAAAGAAGGTTGCAGGCTAGTGCCATAAATCCATGTTCTCGATTATTCTTTCTTTGAATTTCTAGAATTTAAATCGACTATTCCTTACCATGGCCATGGATTAATTTAGGCTATATCAATTCCATCAAGGGGACTGAGATATCTACTTCTGTTATGGAACAGAAGGGAAAAATCCTTTCTCGCATTATCTATTAATGCAGTATTACTCATAATGCACCCAACATATCCTACTTCATTAAGAATAGTGTGTTGTCACAATTTTTTTCAATACACTACTAGAAAATGGGGTTTTGGAGACCCCTTACATGGGCGACCTCCATTGGTGGTCTCTATTGGTGCCCTATAGCGACCGCCAATAGCGGTCGCAATACTTCTCAAAAAAAAAATATATGCCCCTGATCCCGAACCTGAACCCTAACCCCGAACCCCTCCAGCCCCACAGCCGCCCGTCCCCTACCTTCCCGCACTGGCTCCAGATCCCCCGCACTGCTTCCCCTTCTTCGTTACATCGGCGACGTCACACCGTTGACGCTGCACCGGCTCTGCATCTGGTTTCCGCCGACGTCGTCACCCATCCCTTACCTCACCGCACAACCCATCCCCTCCCTCACTACACTAGCACCACCTCACCGCCTCCTCCTCCGGCTCCCCACTATCATTGGCGCCCATCCCCACCCCCTCACCGCATAGCCTCCAACTCCGGCTCCCCTCCACTGCCCCTCCTCTCCTTCGCAGCACCACCTCCGGCTCCCTTCAGTTCCGAATTTGTCACACTATAAGGTATGCCCAAATTTCCAATTTAAGGTTTTAATTTTGGGAAGTTTACAACATAAATTTTACATGAATGAAGATTATATGAATATTGTGTGTGAATAAAAAGTGTGGAAATGGAATTTCATGTGTATACGGGTTTGTGTGCCTGAAGAATTATGAAATAATGTGTGTTGACAGTGTGTAAACAAGAAGACTTCACACTTTACTTGAATTTGGAAGTTACATACAATGCAGAGTCCATTTATATGTTGATTAGACTGATATTATAAGTTGTGTTGTTATTTGATTTATACCATTCTTGAGTTTATCACATGTATCTCTATGTGTGTGTGTGTGTCTCCTATGAGAAAATGTTTGAGGTTTGACCACATGTGTGTGCTTGCATAGCCCATGAGACCCATGTTTGAGTTTAATCCCATGTGTTTCGTTACTATAGGTTATTATTAACATTATATGATGTTCCTTTATATGATATCAATCCATGTTTCAATGTGACTTACTGTGTATATTTTATAGGTAGAATTGAGATGGAATTTAGAGTGATGTATTAATATTTTTTCACATTCTTGTTATTTCCCACACTTTTATTGATCTAACACTTTGGGGGTATTTGGGTTTTTACTATATGACTTGAGATACCTACCATGGATTATGATTTTTCATTATTTATTGACTCTATTATGTTATTGTTTTATCTTTTTCTTTATTGATACCAAGGGTATATTTTCTGCACTGATGATATTCAGACCCTTACTACTAGTAAAAAAACATCTTTCATAAAAGGATACCTGCTTGAGGATGTGAGGAACATTGTATTGGACCCTGTGATCCAGCATGGGGAATCACATTCATTATCCAACATATTCTCTATTTATAACATAAGTGAAGATAGCTTTCTATTTTTTTGTTCTGTAATTGTATATACTTGATGTTATCCTTGATATAGATTAGTTAGTTATCCATAAATTAGAGATTGATTGCTACATTTGATGGTTAATCTTTACTGCATCTAATGACACAAAGGTAGTGTGAATCCAAGTGGTAGTGAGAAATTATTTGTACAAGGATACAGTTTCTCTGAGTTTGAGAAGACTGTTCATCTCTAATTGATTTTGGGCACTTGCATCAAAAATTATATTTGTTGATTTATTGGTAGGCATTAACTTAGTCGCTAAGGTTGATAGTTCAAGATTGGTATTTTCTGAATTTTTTCATGTACCACATACACATGCAAGTTATAATATTCATTTCTTGAAAAATGTTTACTCTATGGAATTATAGACCAAATTCATTCTTAATATAGTTTCTTGAATATAGAATCATCATTAGATTTACCATACCAACATGGTGGCGATGACATGGGCTTTCACTTCCATTCCATTATCTATTCTCTTGTTTATTATTTAGAGATATAAATTGTTGGTTTTATCAATGGTCCATATGAAATTGGACAGTCTTTATTTTAAATATATTTGATATGAAAAATTCATGTAATATGAAGTCTTGTGTAAATGATTTCTATACAGATATTATTATGGAAAAGAGTTGGATTGATCTTCCAAATCAAATGTCTAGAGAATATTTAAAGGCCATTATGCAGTTTATTGAGTTCACTGGAGGATTTAAAAGTGACTTTATTAGTTGTCCATGTAGAAAATCTGCAAACAGATATCAATTCACACGAGATACCATGAGGGAGCACCTATTCATGAATAGATTTTTTAAAAATTATAAGAGTTGGACTCATCATGGGGAAGAATATATTCGTCATAAAAATACAGATGCAGTTCATATGGATGTTGATGCGAGGATGAATGATCTAATGCCTGAAATGATTATTGAAATGGTACGTGGGTTGGCTCCTAAAGGCATTGACATCCATAATGATGAGCCCGGTGAGATAAATATGTGCTCTAGTATAGATCGTGATTCGAGGAGGTCTTATGAAGTACTTGATGATGAAAAAACGAAATTATATCCTGGATGTACTTCTAACAATAAATTTTCATTTATCTTGGATTTGTTGCATTTTAAGACTTTGAATCAGTGTCCAGACACATCATTGGACATACTGTTGGTGTTATTGAAAAAGGTTCTTCATGTCGACGCTATGATTCCTAACTCATATTACCATGCTCGTAAGTTGATAGAGAACTTAGGTTTTACATATGATACCATAGATTCATGTGAAAACAACTGTATGTTGTTTAGAAAAGAAACTACCCATTTGGATATTTGTATGGTTTATGGCGCTTCCTGGTGGAAAGAGAACAGAGGAAATCATACTCATCAAAGTCAGACTGTGAAACAGGGAAAATCGATTGATGTAAATCAAATGCGTTACTTTCCCCTAAAGTCGAGGTTGAAAAGATTTTTTATGTCATCTAAATTTTCTAATTTAATGAGATGGCATGCATAAAGAAATCAGGAAAGTGATATGTTAGCCACTCGATATACTCTCATGCACGGAAGGATTTTGATAAGAGACACCCTGACTTTGCTAAAGATGTTCATAATGTCCGATTGGGGTTGGCAACATATGGTTTCAATCCATTCAAGTCTATGGTTGGTGAAACTCATAGCACAAGGCTCACGGTGTTGGTTCCATATAATCTTTCTCAGTGGATTTTTATGAAGCAACAATTTATGTTACTTTCCACTCTTATTGATGGACCTTGAAGTTTGGGGGGATAAGATTGATGTTTACCTTCAGCCATTGATTGATGAGTTGAATGAATTTTGGGGCGATGATGTGATGACTTATGATTGTGAAATAAATGAAATGTTCAAACTGCAAGATGCTTTATTATGGACAATCAATGACTTCCTATCTTATGCAAATTTATCAGGCTGGAGTACGAAAGGGGATTTTTTTTGCCTTTGTTGCAATAAAAGTAAAAAATATGTATGGATTAAACATTCCAAAAAAGGGCATACATGGGTCACATACATTTTTTCCAACCTCAGCACAGGTTTAGAAAGGATAGAGTGACATTTGATGGTTCTAGAGAGTTTATCCCAGCACCAAAGATCATGACAGAAGTCTAAATGTTATCGCAAATTGAGGACGAAAAAATCTGCATGGTATATGAATTTCAGGATTTGGGGGCTCATCCATTACCTCATATTCGTGGTGTGGGTAGATAGTGCAGTCACAATTTAAAAAAGAAAAGTATTTTTTACAATCTCTCTTATTGGAAAACTAACATGCTAAAGCATAATTTGGATTTCATGCACATTGAAAAAAATGTTTGTGATAATATATTGTGAACCATTTTAGGTGTCAGTATAAAATAAAAGGACCATGTTAATGCACATCGTGGTTAGGAAGAAATGGGTTTAAGGAAGCAGTTTAATTTACAGTTAGCTAAGGGAAACAAGGCATATATGCCTGCTGCACAGTATATGATGACTACCAAGGAGAAAGAGACATTTATTTCCATTTTGAAGATTCTCAAGGTGTTTGATGGTTACTCTTCTAATATTTCAATGTGTGTGAATCTTATGAGCAGGAAATTTCAAGGGTTGAAAATTCTTGACAATCACATACTACTTTAGCAGTTGATTCCAATCGTAATTTGTGATTTATTATCCCCCAATGTTGTTCAACCATTGATTGAGATGAGTAATTTTTTTAGACATCTTTGTTTAAGAAATCAATGAATGAGTGATTTAAAAAGTTTTCAAGACCAAATTGTACTTAAGCTTTTTCACTTTCAGAAACTGCCCCCCCCCCCCTCATTTTTAGATGTTATGGTTCACTTGAAAGACATCATTGAAGTTGTATACGCACACAGGTTGAAGTACATATTATTAAAGTGTAATTGGGTTGATCCAGTGCATGGAAGTAAAGTTGATCAATATCAGTTTACATTGGTGAATTTTAAATATATGTTATACAGAAATGAATGAGTTGATAAATAAACCTTTCATTTTGACATCACAAGCGGAATAAGTATTCTTCTTTACTTCTCCTTTAAATCCTAGTTGGCAAGTAATTGTGAAAATTTCCCATTGAGGAGTGTTTTTATTTGAACAAGATGAACCCAAGATTGTTCTTTTTGTTTCCCAACAGCTTGATCAACATACCTTAGTTTAAAGTAAAGAATATATTTATTGGGTTAGAGCATCTGTTTAAGGAGAAACGGTCGATTTTCATGTTTAATGAAAGGTATAATTGCTTTCCCAATCTTCAGTTAAAATCCTTTTTTTAATTATTTAAAACAACCAAAAACTAATTTGGTACATAAGCATTTTTATTTATTATTAGTCAGAAATAACCTTATGTTCAATCCTTTTTGATGGCTTCCCTTGCGGGCATGTGTGAACCAAGATTCTAGTATCTGGTTCCATCTCTAGAATTAGTTAGATTAACTATATTTCTTTGGTTTTATAAATTATTTTCTAGATCAAATTGAAAAGGTTTATTACTTTGAGTAAAAGCATTTTTTAAATAAGGTGATTTCACTATAGTTAAGGGTAAAGGAAAAATATGGTATTTTCAAAGTATTGAAATGTATTGTGACCATGTGGATTCAATTTTAAGGTCCCCCTCTCCCTTTCCATATCCTTTCAATCCTTGTTGTAATTTTTAATCAGATTGATAATTTTTTAATGGATGATGATTCTACTTTGAGCTTGAAAGATCCATATTTCACACACTTATGTGTTTATATAGATATAATATCCCCCCTGGATAGCCCCAACCCACTCCCCCTAAATAGCCCCACCCCCACCTGCATAGCCCCTCCACCTGGACACCCCCCCTGGATAGCCCCCACCCTCTCTAACAACCCACCCCCCAAAACTCCCCCCAGACACCCCCACCCCCACCCCCTGGACAGCCCTACTCCACTCCCCCCAGACAGCCCCCACCCCCCTCCTGGACAGCCCTCTCTCCCGAACAACCCCCCTTTGGACAGCCCCTATCCCCATGCACTGCACCAGGCCCTCCCCTACCCCCTTACCTACACCAGCCATCCCCCCCCCCCACTCTCCCCTGATAGCCCCACCCCTACCTGCACAAACCCTCCACTCCCCCCTGCCCCCTCAACTCCCCCTGGACAACCCCACCCCACCCCACTCCCCCTTTCCCCCTTCACCCCCTCCCAACACCCATACCACCACACTTCCTCCAGACAACCCCACCCCACTCCCCCCGGACAACCCTATCCCCACCCCGCTCCCCCCGGACAACACCACCCCTACCTACACAACCCCTTCAACTGGACACCCCTCCACCCAACTCCCCCCAGATAGCCCCACCCCTACCTGCACAACCCCTCCACCTGGATATCCCCCCCCAGACAGCCCCCCCTCTTGGACATCCCACCCCCTAAAACTCCCCCTGTACAGCCCCCCAACCCCTCAATATCCCCACCACACTCCCTCCTGGACAACCCCACTACACCCCCAGCCCCTCCCCACTCCCAACCCCCCTCCCGGACATCCCACCCCCCATAACTCCCCCCAGACAGCCCTTGGACTGCCCCACCACACCCCTAGCCCCCCAGCCCCTCCCCACTCCCAACCCCCCTCCTAGACAGCCCACCCCCCAAATCACTTCACGTTAAAAGAACCCTCTAAATACAAACCTTTTTTGTACATAATTTTATTTATGTTTTGTTAAGTTTTTGATTTTTTAAAATCATATCCATTTTTGTTTTATTAACAACTGTACAAGTTTGATTTTTTAAAAAACAATCCAATTTATCTTTTTGACACTTTGGATGGTCCCCTTACTAATGTTTTCTACGACTGCAGACATGTCAGGGGAACAAGCAGCACATCCACACCATCCATCTAAGCCATCTTTGTCTCAGAGTTGAGGTATGTTTGAATGTAACTGTGTTTATTTTGTTATGTAATTGTGAAATATATATATATATATATATATATATCCACATTAGTCAAATTATGTATAAAATCATTTTCAATAGGATCAGACTCGACTGCTTATTCCTCTCGCAAGAGAGGCCCTGGTCGTGGCATTTCATCATGGAATTCTGACACGACCATTGATGTTTCATTTGACGAGAGATTTAATCTTTTGGGACTGACCGCCCCTACATTTATCCATCATCTGGGTCATATCATACATGCAACGATATTTATGCTTAAATAAAACAAGCATTGAATTCTTTAATCATTCTTGTTTAAGATAAATCACACTCAAATCAATTAATTATATTTAATTAATCAATCCTTTTATCTTAAACCCTTTTTTTAATTTCCTTGTGATTCTCATCCATCGTAATTTTCAACAAATAAATTAATTTAAAATTATCTTTGTACGTAACTTGTACCTTGGGTGAAACCCAGTGAATTCTCATTCATAACTACCCAATGAGTAGAAATGAACATTATGCAGATGTTAAATTAAACACACATATATAAAACACTCATCACGTGTTGTGCCTTAGCTTTACGCATGCGCTATGGTACATGTCTCAAGGTTTTGTATAATATAATAATAAATTTTAATAAATCTACGTAATTTGGATAAGTACACAATGTGTAGATCCAACTACACAGTATGTACTATCGTTTACTGTCCATCCTAAGTACACGCCTAGGTACATGGAATGTAGATGTACTTAAAAAAATATTCCGAGTACACGACGTGTTCAGTGGCCCACAATCATTAAGTATCCACATTACACGGTTTTCATAAGGGGAATCCGCGTAAGGGGTATATGGTCCAACCCTAACTTGAAGGGACTACACGTCGTGTCCATTGGAATACAAAACATGTAATCTGGAAACCACATGCCACCTATTCCTGGTCAACAAACGGAGTCATTTAAGACTCCAACACACGGCTGGGTTTGGGGGACCGGTTTGATGCATTGAATCTTGAATACATGGTGTGTACTTCTAAATACATACCGTGTGTTTTGGTGTTGTACGTACAGGAAGCTTTGGCACCTCCGGATGAGATCCTCTATTTTATTTTAATCAAAATTAAAAGAAATAATCGTTTTTGTAAGGTGAATGGGAAATGAAAGAGGAGGAATAGATATTGAGATTCAGATTTGCAGAACGATTAACTTGAATTGAAACAACTAAATTATTAAATTCATAAATCATCAACAAAAAACCAAATAATTATAATAAATGATATAAACCCTTTGATACCACTTGTAGGTTCCAGGTGTAGTGGAAGTGCATTGTTGGGTGTACCCAACTTTAATTTTTTCTGTTAACAACGATCAATATGAGATCTGTCACAATAATAAAATGCCAGATCTTCGTAATAGAATGAAGAACGAAAGAAATGAAGGGACACCCAGAACCATAGAGAGGATCATCATATGTAGGTTATAATTAATTTAATTAAAAGATGAGAATTACCTTGATGTATTTCTATCTCCATTGATGTTTCCGGTCATGATCTGATGTGATCTGTTGTTGCGTCATAGAAGCCAAGTGTAGGTTTCCTCTAGTGATGCTCCACACATGCTCCACACATGATCCACCTATCTCTCTATATCTGTTAAGAGATCTATGGGTTCTAGTACGGAAGAGAATTCGCTTGTGATGTCTGTCTTCGATCGCCCTGAGAGCCGCTTCCAAAGCGCTCTCCTTGATCCGGTGGAGGAGGATATCTCTCGTAACTTGAGAGCGTTATTGGTGGGAAAAAAAATTCTCTCTTGGTTTGAGAACTTTTTTAGATCCATTTTTCACACCCAAAAATTTCTAGGCTAATGAGAATTATATAATTGGGATTTTAATTACTTAGAATAATAAAATGAATTAATTACCCGAATTCATTTATTCATTTAATTTAATTCATAGTAAGACCCCATGTCTAATAATAACAGTTGACTATTATTATTACTTGAAATAAGCCCCTAGAATTACACCTAATTTAATTAAATAAATAATATTATTTCTCAAAAATCCCTAGAAAAATTACACAGCATGTATATTAATATACCCAGCGTGTAATTTTGTTTTTCCATTTTCTTTATTTCCTCCACCACATTTATTAGACCTTGAATAATGGATATTTATTTATCAAATAAATATCACTGCATTACTCGCTAATAAATATATTATTTCACCCATAATATATTCTCTCGAATAAATAGTGTATAAATAAATTCGATCAGGCTTCCTTGAATAATTATTAAACCACAATCAGGAATAATTTTTATTCAACCTGTTAAATTAATATTTAACTGAGATACTTGGACACACTTAGTGTGTGACCCTCTAGACCTCTTTCTTAGTGGCATTAGGTGGAGCCAGCCTAAAGTCCAAGGTAAGCATCTAGAAACACACCTAGGAACCCATAAATAAAGAAGTTAACGCCGTAATGACATGTCACCTCATACAAATTCTTACCGTGTAATGTAATACCTTATTCTCGATATATCAAATCAATCGAGTTGCATGCTAGTGACATCAATCCAAGTGCTTGATTATTATTTATTTGACTTTCCAGAATTGAAATTGCGCATTACTTACAATGGACATGGATTTATTTAGGCTATATCAATTCCATCAAAGGGATTGAGATATCTATTTTCATTATGGAACAGAAGGGACAAATCCTTTCTCGCATTATCTATTAATGTAGTATTACTCATGACACACCCAACATATCCTACCTCACTACGAACAGTGTGTCGTTATATTTTTTTTCAATACATCTAAGTGCATGATTTGAAATACCCATTAATAATAATCTTAAAGTCTAAGGACCAATACACAAATTTGTAGATAGGAATATCCAATAACACTTTGAAATGTGGATTTCCTACTGGTGGGCCTCGTTCTCATAATATTCTCCTAGATATTACCAAAGGCACACACCATTAGAGGGTGCCTCAAAGTTTTATGATTCTTCACCCCTAATGCACTGTATTATTTGTGTCCCTTAAATAACATCATCTGACCATAGAACATATATTCAAGAACAATCTTATGGAACTTTCAGGTTCTCATCATACCAGGGATCTGCTATAACCCTTTAATGAAATAACTATCCTTAGGAAATTATCACATGCATTGTCAATCAGAAAAACAATCAAGATGTGATAAGGTATTTATTAATGAATAAATTAAAAAGTATTTGGTTCTAGGCCACCAACTTCAACTCTTTTTTCATGAGGAGGTCATTAGTTTGATATTTTGGGATTTATTTTGTTTAATTTTTCATAGAGTATGTATGATCCAATTTGAACTCTCGTATTTTGATATCAAGATTTTTTCTGTTATAATATTTTTGTATTTATATATTATGTAGCTGAGTTGGATTTTTAGTGTAACAGCCCGAGATTTTATGACAACTATTCTTTTTAATTTTATTAATGTCTTGTGTTGTACGCTACACCAAAAGGAGCCCGCACAACACGTATCCTTGACTTGCCTTGCATTACACGCAATCGCAACCTTCCTCGATAGCGTGTGTTGTACGCAACACCGAGTTTCGCTAAACTACGATATGCTATTAAGATATTATTAAAACTAGCCGTTATGAATAGTAATAACCACTTTTTGAAATTTAGTAAATTTTATTTTTCAAAATGGAATTCATTTTTGGATTCGTAATATCGAAATTAGCTTAGGGTGAAATTTTGGTACTTTTCGGATAACTTTCATATTCTGATGAATAGTGAAAATTACTAAATTTTAATTAAAAACAACTTTTTTAATCGAAATAATTAATAGTGATAAATTATTAATTTGAGTGGTTTTAAAGTATATTTAGAATATATTTTTACAATTCAATACAATGTTGGTCATTGTATGTAATTTGACATTTAAACCAGACATAAACAAGTGTCAATCTTTTGATAGATATTGTTTCTTAAAAACACGCTATTTGTTTTAACAGCGGGATTTAATTATAAAATTAATTAATGCAACATCTATGTTATGAATATGGTAAAATAGACTTCATTTTTGAATTCGGAATATGAAATATATCTTGGGATGAAATTTTGGCATTGTTCTGAAAAACATCAATTTTTGATGAATAGTGAAACTACTAAGTGGTAGGTTAAAAACTGAATTTTGCATAAAACTTAATTTTACCGCTTCTGTGAATGGAATTTCGAAAATCCGAGAGACACGGTTAATATCAAGGACTAAAATGTGGTTCAATGAGATGAAAATAATTTTTTGGTGAATAGTAACTTTTTACTTTTTTTTACCACGGTTAATAGTAAATAGGGTATCTAAGGGTAAATATGATATTAATATTACCCTAACACATGTCCTAATTCTATTGGACAAGTGTAAATCGACCAAAAACAAACTTAGGAATAAAATATGACCATTTAGGCCCACTTGGATTAGATTAGGACATTTATTATTAATTTATTTAAAGAAGAGTTAAAAGAGTTAAAATCAAAGTTTATTTACTAAAACATTTTTAATATGGGGTTATACATAAGATAAATTCGACTATAAATATTCATTAGAAATATAAAAAGATTTCCTACATAATGATAGTTTATTTGTAATTTTTAGACTTTAAATAATTCAATTTATTTATGACACAATGATGATGCAGTAATTATCTTATTAATGAAATATTGACATAATTGATGTTATAAACACCAAAATAAATGTAATTTGAGACTTTTTATGAATTCCACTAATTTTCTAGGTTACTATGATATATTAGTGTTGATTTAATCAACTTGGTTCGAACATATAATTCTGTTATGACTTTCACAAAAATCATATATCAAATAGTGTCAAAATTGACACAAAATAGTTTTTAAATCAAATATTATATTATTAATTGTTATTTTATTCCTAAAAATCTAAGGTTCGGCCAAATGACTTATATAAGGATATATGTATTAATAATATACAATTTGGGGTTCGTTTGGCATGTTATAGTAATTTTATTAACCATATAGTGAAAGAAAACAAAAAGACACGGTAAAAGTTAAATTATTTAACTTAGAGTTAAATCTAATTGATAAGGTTAAAATAATACCCTAAACTTGTCTAAATCCTATTGGTTGATAGTATTTCGACCCATCCCCACTTTAGCTTCGAAATAAGACCCTTTGGAACCATTATAAACCGATTTTGACTTTAATATAAAATAATATTTTGAGATATTCCTAAGGTGCCCCTCTCCTCCCCTATAAAAGGACACCTCCTCCCCCTCCTCCTCACACCAATTAGAGCACTCAAGCTATGCCAACCCCTGACAATTTCTCCTCTCCACTTCCCTAGCAACATCCTAGAGGTTCTTGTCTTCCTCAAAGACCAATTTTAGTGCCCTAAGAGGAGGTCTCAAAGAGGCACTTCAAAGAAGAGGTAATTACCGTTACCAATTCTTTCATCTTTATTTCTTCTTCCACTTCTTCTTCTTAGGTTGTTTCATTATGAAGTAATAACATCAGTATCACTCATATACTGATATGTTATTATAAGTATGAAACAACCCTATTTCACCATCTATCCATCCTACGGAAATAGAAATCACCGCACGTGCGTACGTACGGAATACCGTCTCCACGCCGTGGTGTAATCTATTTTCCACCACCACCTCACATGGATGGGTATAATGGTGTAAAGAATAACTATACATAGTTATTACAACATCATATTGATTCTGATATATTGTATAATCCACTCCAATTCAATTCAATATTTATAGAAATGATATCATCGCTCGTGCGTACGTACGGAATACCGTCTCCACGACGCGATGAGATTCATTCTCCATGTTAACCATTTAAGAATGATTATAATGTATATATAAGAAATAATAATGAAATATATGACATTATAAAGCTACTGGATTTATGTATATATATACATATGTATGTCATCTACTTACTTCCATTTCAAGACAATAAGGAAAGGAAAACAGCGTTCATGCGTACGTACGGACTACCGTCTCCATGAACGGTGTTTTTCATTTTATTTATCTACCTATTATATATATATATATATATATTGAATATATATGATATATAAATCATATTTTATATTCTGGAAGTAAGTAAATCATGATATAAGTAATAATGATGTCAAGAACAACAAGTCAAAACACCTACGATAAATGAAACGATTTTACCCAAAACGCTTCTTTAACATGGAATTTACAAAAGAACGGGTAATATAATGTCATAAGTGAACCATATATGATATCATAACAATGAAAATGATTCTGTAATAAGTCAATAACATGATTTAAATCATTATACAGGAGGTTCGGACACTTACAAAGCAAGTCAGACCTAAGGTAAGGGAAATATCACAATCTCATTTTTATCCGAGATTGTTTATTCGTAAGTATTTACTGGGGTGTATTTTATCATCCACATCCATGTTTCCTCAATATGTAATATTATTTCCATCCATCTACAATGTTTTAAACCCAATTTTACCCTTTGGTGAGTTTTTAGTAAAAGATATGAAAGGAATCTTTTGTCGTTTTTCGTACGAGGTACATTTTGACTTTTTCGACAAAAGTAAAAAAGAATGTTTTTTTAACTTATACGGAACGAACGGATTTCTACTGTTTTATAAAGCCTTATTTTCATGAAGCTTCCTCTATAAGATTTCATGACTATTTTCAATAAAATATCTTTCTTTTAAAATTGCATGATGTTTTGTGAAAAGAAATTGATTTTGAAAAAGAAAGGATATTTTCCTCAAGAATTCAATTCAAGTGTTTTATCAAAATTATTTTCCATCTAAGATAATAAAGGGTTCTGTTTTTATCCCTTTAATTACATTGATTTGATTATGTTGTGAGGGGATTATTTTTATGAAGTCATTTGCCTTATAAGATTTATTTTATGATGTCATGATGTTTCAAGAATCCCATTTTTGTTACATGTGTTATGCGATGATGTATGATTTATGATTATGTGGCACACATAAGAAAGGATTCATTATAAGATGGGTGGGACCTATATCTCCCTCCAATGCATTGGGTAAAGATTTTATATCTCATGAGATAGACATGGCTGGAATGGTAGGTTATACCGGTTCAGTGAAACAGGACTGAAACGAGGGTTACTCGATTCAGAAAGGGACTTTGTCCACTAAGATAGTCTTGGCAATGAGTCATGACTAACAAGAAATGATTTTCCATGATTATGTGTGCATGCCACAAAGTTTCAAGTTTCATGTTATGATTATGGTGATCTTATTTTCACTTCTATGATTTGTTCCATGTTAAGATATTATGATCTCTTTTGCAGGTTATGATTTTCAAAAAGATATTATATGATTTCTATTTCTTTTGTATACCCTTACTGAGCATTTGAGCTCACCCTTTTATGTTTTCTTTTCCCCAGGATATAATGAAAGGTTTTAGGTAAAAAAAAGGGAAGATCTTTATGGGAGATATTGAAGATCTTTCACCACGTTTAGAAGATTACGTTCCGAGTTTCCAAAGACACTAAACTATTACGATCCTTGTGTGTGTGTCTTTGTTATGTACTAAGTATTCCGCAAAAGTAATGTAATGTCCATGTACGATAAGCTTCGGGTCTCTACATTTAGTTTTAGTTATACCTTGTTTTTTCTATTTTATTGTTTAAATTATTTATTTTATTTTCATAGAATTCCAATTTATAGACGCACCATGTCAGATTCTTGGTAAGTTTTCAATGCATGTTTATTTATATTCATTGGGTGCAATCATTCCCACTGATTTATTTTTGGTGCCCCAACATTAGTTGTTGGCCCATAGACACTAGTAATTCCCTTTAGGGATTTCCATAAACCAAATTGGGTGTTGGGTTGGGATAGCCTTGGTTGGTTCATGGGAAAATTGTGTCAGAGTGCCATTTTTAATTTGATAAGTAATGTTAGATTGAAGATAAGAATGCCGGAAGTTGAGAGGTAAGTGTGGGGAGAGTCTAGATAGAACTCTCTCATAGGAAGACTTGAGTATTTGGTGAAGTCAGGTCATGAGTCTTGAATTTATCTCTCATTTATTATAGTGTATTTTGATCTAGATTGGTGGTGTTTAAAATTATCTCTATGTTATGCGGGATTTTTAGAGATTTTAAATGTTTTGAGGTGAAAATGGGAGAAGAACTAGAGGTTCACAATTGTCTTGCCGGGTCTAAAAACTATGTAGAACCTATTCTCATGGTTTTGAAATTATCTTAGTGATATTTACATGGTTGGAGCATGGTTCATCAAACTATGTTGTCAAACTGTGTTTAGTTACTAACCCCCTTTAAATTTTTTAATTGGGCACTTATTCTTATGGATTGATTTTGGTTATGGGTATTTACTATTTTTGATGATTTAGGAGTATTTTTTAGGATATTTAATGTTATTTGGAAAAATTACATTGATGTGTTGCGGTGAAAACTTGTTTTTCATTGGTAAAAAGATTGAATTTTAAATAGTGAAGGTCAATTTTGAGTTTAATAAAAGAGTATTTAAAATTTAATTGAGATAGATTTGGATGTTTTGAATTTTAAAAATGATCTCAGGAGTGAATTTATGGATTTAAAACTAGTTTTTAATCAGAGATTTTATGGTTTCAAAAAGGTTTAAGATCAACTTTCAAATTTTATCAAATGATGTGATTTTTTTGAGGATTTTTTTATGTTATGTATGGGGTGAGTTGTGTTTTTAGTGTTCCTAATTGGATCATGTATTTAATTTTTTATTTAGAGTATGACTCCTAGAAATGCCTTGATGGATTGTAGGAAGTCTGTACCATGAAGTGTTCCTCAGAGTAGTGGTTCTTGAAGACAAAATATAGTTTTTCCATCTGTCAATTCCACCCAAAAATCTAAGTGGAGTGGTATTATAAAACTCTTCTTAGTATCCACTTATATTTTGTGTTGATAAAGGACGTCAATAGTTTATAGAGTGTATAGATAATATTGAGGGTGTAACATCCTCCCCCGACCCATGGCCACTAAATAGTGCTTGAACCAAAGGAGTTAATACTTGATCTTAGGTGTGCCTCACCATACTTCAGAGGTTTCCGACTAGCTACGTGGTTCTAGGGTAGTACCATGGTGAGACTATATGCCCATATCAGAGTACATAATAACAAATAAAAATAACCAAGAATCATTTATTTCAGTAACCATCAGAGCACACATGATAAAATAAACATCCCAATTAATAATAACATGAATGTAGAAGCATACAATAATACAAAAATGATCACCCAATCAGATGATCACATATATAAATAAATGAATGAATGAAAATATAAGAGTCTCTACTACTGTCCCCAATCCTAACCTCATAACATTCTCCAATCCTATCTGAGCTATCCCACTCAATCAAGCTACCATGGACCTCTCACTAAACAGAACCTTTAAACAGTGAAGTCTTCTTGGGGACCTAAGTGTCATGGTTTTATGAGTCGAGCATGAGTACAACTTAGTAGGGAACCACTACTGAAGTCTCATACATAACTATTAATTGTAGTGTATGTTCATGTGACATGCTTAACTGAGTATATAAATTATAAACGGTGTAAATGTAAATAATTAACCATCATTGATCCTCGAGTTCTACCATGAAACTCAAGATCAACCCATGCCTACTTCAGACAGTTATTGAGTGTCTATGATCTTGTCACGAAACCATACATGTAAAAAACTGATATTCTAAGATATATTTATCTTCAAATAAATTTAATTGTTTTGATAGCTTGCCTTACATGAAACCCTGAGTCTAAATGAACCGTGATATAGAATACCCTTATAACCTATCAGCTAAATTGGATGAGAGAATATGAATAAAATCATTTTGAAAAAAAACTATATAAAGGATTTATATAAATAAAATATATTGATAAATAAGTACTCAATTTTTAGTAAAGTCATTATATGCTTTAAAAATACATTTTTTACTCAAAAATGGTTTTTATTTCTTTTTGTAAGAAAATAATATAATTAATTTCTACCAATTTTAGAGAATTTATTTGAGAAAATGAACTTAATTTTTTAAATCATCATGTAAAAATTATGTTAGATTTTATTTTTTATAATTTTCTAAAAAGATTGATTTTTCAATGAATAGTGAAAATTACAAATATTTATTTAAAATTGTCTTTTCATTTAAAGAAATTATAAATCTAAATTCTGTTTTAAAATGGTTTTAAAAGTAAAATTAGTTAATTTATATTATTATTCATCCAATTAAATTCATTAAAATTAATTTTATGTTGGATTTTGGTATAAAAACTTGTTATACATAAGAAAACATGTTTATGGAGAACTACTTTTCATCACGTTTTTTAGGTTTTTTTAAATTAAATTTTATCAATTTTATGAATTGAATATGATAAAATGGATTAAATATTTTTAATATTCATAATTAATATTAAGTGAAAAGGCTAAATTAATTTTTGGCCGTAATTAATATTAAAAACAATAAAAATATGTTACCATAGTTAAGGTGAAAATGGGTTTACCAGGGGGTTAAGCCAAAAGATAAGGGTGAGTTTTCTAATTAAAATTTTCTGATTCTTATTTTTTTTGGAAATTTATCTACCTAATACTATCCCTATATCTAATCTTTTTCCATTTTGAATCATTTTTATTGAGTATGAACTTATTATATTTTAATCTTTTTAGAAATTCCAAGTGTGTCCTCTCCCCCACTTACAAAAGGACACCCCTACTTTCTCTTATTTACACAAGTTTGAGCCATATATCTTAAACAAAACCTACCCAATTATATTATAAACTTAACTTTACACTAATTAGAGGCATTTTTCCTCTTAAAATAACATTTCAAGGGTCCTTAAGAAATTATCTAAAGGAGGTCGATCAAAGGAGAGGTAATCATCGCACCCAACCTATTTCAAATTATTTATTCTTATACCTTCTATAAATATTTGGTATTCATAATAAAATAATAAATTAAAAATCTAAAATATAATAAAATTTTATTATTATTATGTATCCCCCATTATTCATCTTCTTTTCCATCAGATTGGAAGTGAAAGTATCACTCATGCGTATGTGTGGACTACCACCTCCACATAGCGATACATTTTATTTTCCATCACCATAATTCATGGGTGGTTATTATGACGATATTAAAGTTTATATATTATATTTATGAAATAATTATTCTTTTTTAATTATAATATCATATCTTCCTTCTTACCTTCTCATCTCTGAAAGATGATAATGTTGCTCATGCGTTTGTGTAGATTACCACCTCCATAGTGCGATGTGATTTGTTTTTCATTTATGATTTACATGAATGATAATATGGATAGATTTTATATATATGTGTGTGTGTTTGTGTTATTTATAATATAATTATTGTTATTTAATGATATAATAATATTTATTTTTCTTTCATTCTTTTATTTAGAAAGTTAAAACAATGTTCATGCATACGTACGACCTATCATATCCATGAATGGTGTAAATCTCTTTTATATATTGACCAATGGGTGATTATAAATTTATATATAATGAATATATATAATATTTTATCATGAATAAAATTATGGAGATGATTTAACCATGATCAATGTACAAATAATGGAATTATAGAATTGAAACTTCCATAAAAAATGAAAATGTTGACACCCTAAAATGATGATTTTTATAAATAGTTATTAATAAATGGGTTTTTAAATGTTATAAGTGGATAATATATGATAATATAAGTATTTAAATGTTTCTTTTATAGAATTAAAATAAATTTAAATTTAGTATATAGTGGGTTAGAGTGATTTCAAAGAATGGTTTTAAGTATGATGTGTCTAAAAAGGGTTTTAGTTGAGATATACTAAGTGGGTGATAATATAGATCATTTATGTATCCAAGTTTCCAAAGATACTAAACCTTTATGGTTTTTGCATGGATCATAGTGTTATGTAATCAATATTCATCTAATAAGATATAGTATTTATGTATGAAAAGAATGGGTTACTATAGTTGGTATCAGGGAAAGATTTAGTTATTTTGGGAAACTATGATGAGAAAAATTTAGTAAGAACCCTTAGGATAAGCCTAAGTATAGAATAAAAACCCAAGTTATAGTAAATAAATAAGTGTGGTTTACCTAAAAAATGAATCCATGTTGGGATACTATTAAGTGGATATGGTTGTGAAATAAATTCAACTTGGGGTAGCAACTATGAATGGGGTGGATTGGGTATTAACTCGATCATCCCAAGTGCATGATGAGTGGGCCTCAGACTACACACCATGTTAGACACATCTAAGGAATATGATAGGGTTAATTCAAATTTTCTTTATGAATCGTTGTCAGAGGTTTGAATAAATGATGACCATGGATGACCTTGGTTAAAACTAAGTTATCATAGATTAAAAATATAGTGTCATGATTTGGATATCCTATGAATGATTTTTCATGATTATATGCTTTCCCACTATGATTATTCTTTCTTATTCTATGCCTTTTGGTTTTGTTCAATGGTCGGAACCTGAATTAACCATGTTAATACTAAATGAGATGGAAAATTCAATGACTTTACTTCTGGACAAATAAATGTTATGGAATCTGGAATTGTAAAATCTTATTGTAATTCTTACACAACCTTCTCAAGCCATTAATCATGTTGATCTTACAAATGAGGAAACTAGGGGACACCGTTTCATTGAGTCATTCATGTGGTGATATCCTTATACTTTTATTGGGTATGATGATCCAATAGTTGTTAAGCAATGTAACAATATCACTAAAAATATATTTTTCATTCTCTAGTGTTTGGATCATGAAAAAATCATTTTAGTTGTCTATTATTTGGAAGGAAAAGCATATCAATGGTGGACTCTCATCAAGAACATGAGGCAATAGGAGAAGATAGACTATATGAAGTGGGATGAGTTTGGATGGTTATTTTTCAACAAGTACTTTCCTTTATTTATTTATACAAAAATGGATAAAGAATTTCTTAAGCTAAGGTTGAAGGATAATGAATCCATTGGTACCTATAAGGAAAATTTTACAAGACTTGTGAGCTATGCTTCTAGTGTTATCATTGAACCAAAAAATAATATTGATCAACTCTTTAGTGGATTAAAACCATGTCTCTAAAGGGAGTTATCCATAAGGGACATTAGTATCTATGAAGAAATTGTTTGATGTGTTACCAAGGTAGAAATAGAGATTGTATTTACCCATCAATATCATGGTTTATATAAGAAAAGAAAGATGGAATTCAAAGGAAATTATAATAATAAAAATCCTGGAGATAAGAAGATGATAATTATATTATGCTCAAAGTATGAAAGGGTACACGAAAAAAATAGTATTAAGGGGACTAGTAAATGATTTAATTGTAGAAAATAAGGTCATTAGAAAATTTAATTCTAAATTGATGGAAAAAAGTTAATTAATTATGCCTATAAAGATAAATATCCATAGAATGCACCACCCACACTCTAATGTTTCAAATTCAAGGAGTATGTTCATTATTATAAACAATGTTTAAATATGAAGATTAATGACAATGATCGACATCATTAACCTCTTAAAACTAAAAAAAAGGGAAATATCATGTGATCACTATTGTGGATGTGGAGTGTGACAACAAAGTGGTGAAAGGTACACTGACCATCCACTCTAGAACTGATAATGGATTAGTTGATTCTAGATATACCCACTCTTTTATATATGAATAATTTTATAAGGGTATTAAAATAAAACCTTAATTATTAGATATTGAATTAGTAGTGGAAACTCTTAATGGTATGATGATCACATCTCAAGTCAATGAGTCTTCTCAGATTGAATTTTGTGGTAATGTGCTTCCTATCTATCTTATTATTCTTCCTATATTAAAATTTGATGTTATTTTAGTCATGGATTGTATTTATTTATAAAAATCACAAATAAATTGTTGATTAAGGGAAGTCACATTTTATATTCTAGACCAACCTATGGTCATTTATATGTGTGATGATAAATATGAACATCTGATGGAAATTACATCCATTATATGGGTCTTAATTACTATTAAAAAGGGGGTTTTATCTTAGATGGTTGGGGAAAAAATAAATATTGAAGATATTCATACTTAATGGGAGTTTTTTATGTATTTATTGAAGAATTTTCTAGTGTTTCTCTGAATTGTGAAGTTGAGTTTTCAAAAGAATGGATACCTAGAGCTACACCCATTTCAAAGTCTACATATAGAATGGCCCCAATTATGTTACATTAATTGAACAAGAAACTCCACGAGAGTATTAAAAATGGATTCATTTAGCCAAGTGTGTCACCTTAGGGTGCAATTATTCTTTTTATTAGGAATTAAGATGGATCAATGAGAATGTGTATTGATTATCGGAAACTTGATAGGATTGTAATCAAGGATAAGTATCCTCTACCCCATATTGATGATTTTTTTCAATCAATTACGAGGAGGTAAATATTTTTACAGGATTGATATTCAATATGGATACTATAAATTGAGGGTAAAGAGTGAATAAATGGACAATACAACCATCTATATGAGGTATGGATGCTATGAATTTATAGTAATGTCATTTAGTATTACTAATTGCCCCATTATTTTTATGGATATAATAAATAGAGTCTGTATAGATTAACTTGATCAATTTTTGGTAGTCTTTATAAATGGTATTTGTATATATTCTTATAACATCCCATTACATAATTTTAGGTGTATTGACCCATTGATTTTAGTATCATTTTACTAGATCACTTCATGGGTTGTTAATGATATTTTTTTGAGTTATTTTAAGGTTTTTGGGCTTATGAATGGTTGGCACATGGTTTGAAAACCCATGCAGCTAAATTGTTCAACATTTCCAGTAGCCTAGGTAGGGGTGAATCATTTTTTCATAGTTAGAAAAACCATGTAGCAAAATAGTAGAACCTGAATAAAAGGGGTTGCACGATTGGTGCACTCTTAAACTTATTATGCAGCCTAACCATGCAAATATTCTAATTGATATGATTTGGGCACATGGTTAGGCACACGATTAGTACAAGCTATGTGACCTAACCCAAGAAACCGTGCGACAAGATTGAAATTCTACAAAAATTGTAATTAAAATTCTATAACACCCCTAATTAACCCTAAATTTCTCCCACTAGAATGTAATTTGATAATTTGGCTATTGGGATCCCTCTAAAGGCATTTTGGTCCTCCCAAAATCATCTCTTGGAAGATCCAAGCTCTTATTAAAGCATTGATCCTCTTCTAGTGAGTTCTTTTCTCTTTGATATTTTTTCCTTACCCTTCTCCTGATTCCTTCTTTCTAGAGGTTATGATGTCATTTTGTTTCATTGTTCCATGGATGGCTGATGTGGAATTATGAATATAGGATCTCTCCTCTTCTATCCAGACCCCTCTTCCTAAATCCAGTGATCACCATCAGAGGGGAAACAAATCAGATTAATTATGGTGGGATTTAAAATATTCCAAATAGGTGTTTATAGGCTTCTCATCCATTTTTAATTCATTGATTATTGAGAATTTATGGATATGTGTCTCCTTATAACACATGTTCTATAATTACTGATCTTGAATTTCCTTATAAAATATTCTTTGATCCCATTTTAAATAAATTGAGCATGGCATGGATTCCTTATCATGGTTTTATTTTTTTTAAACGGTAATGCTTTGGTCAAAGACCAAAGCACAATTTCTTGATAAGAAAAAGGTTACATAAGGCGAAAAGATGGTATTCTTTTACAATCTCTATCAAACAAAAATAATAAGTCTGCAGGCAAAGAGTTCATCCAAGTCATGGTCTGATGAATGCCTTTGTTGGAAAGGGCATCTGCAACAGTATTCGCTTCCCAGTAGACATGAGTAGCTATGTAGTCAATCCCTTGAAGAGAGTTGAGACAATTCATCCAAAGAGTGGTTAGAGGCCAGGCAAGATGGATGGTGCCATTCCAGATGGCCTGAATAATGGTAGTAGAGTCACTTTCAATCCAAAGATTTCTCCAGCCACTTTGAAGGGAAAAATCAACGACGTGGATGACACCCAGCATTTCCGCTTCTAGGGATGAGGAATGGCCACAGCCAGCATAGAAGCAGCCCTGAAAATGACCAGCCGAATCGCGAAAAATAGCACCACAACCGGCAGGTCCTGGATTACCTTTAGAGGCACCTTCTCATGGTTTTATAAATTAATGAATTCTATAATGATTTTAATTCCATTTAAAAGAGTTTTTCAATGTTACTGAAAGCACAGACAATTGTCACCTATCGACCGTTCAAGGTTCCAATGATATGCTAATGTGTATAGCAGCACTTGGGTCAAATCCTTGGCGATGATACTTTTTAATAGTCGATTGTTTTTAATTGATTGTATTTTGATTGAGGGTTATGTTTGTAGATATTAATTAAAATGATTTATTGACTAATATTTATTTAAAATTTTGATAAATATTGGGGTGAGTTTATCATTAGTTATTTAAGCTTGTGATATCCATGAGCCTTGCTTTATATTTCATTAAACTAACACCCACTTCACAAGATGACGTTGATCGGAATTCCCAAGTGTTAAGGCTTTAACCCAAGCCTTACATTAACTAGGATTCTAATATCAATTAGTTATTGATTATGGTAGTGTATTTATGGTTCCAATAATCCTTGGAAACCACTCATTAAACAAAACAAGTCATTAATCCATGACATGTTAAGTCCAATATACACAATGTTAAATTAAAGAATACTCATCGAGCAAAAGCTCTCAATCTCTTAACATATCTAAACAATGAATCACCCCAATGGTATACTTAATAATAAATTAAGATGTTTATTAATATGGTAATATATTTTTATGGTAATAAATTATAAAAAGAACAAAAATAATAAGATAAGAAAAGATTTGTGCTTCGAACACACACACACACACACAAAGGGTGATGAGAATTAAAAATGAACTTCAGATTAAATGAGAAAGCGAAAGAAGAGATTGATTATTAACATGATTTAATAAATTTAAAGAACATTAATATTTCAAAATAGAGGGTAGATGATAATAAGAGTTAATGAGAAAGGTAATTGCATTAAAATAGAATTACGAAACAAAGACTTACAAGATTACAACAAAGAAGAACAAAAAAATAAATGAAACAAAAGAGAGGAGGAAGGGTATGCCAAGTAAAAACTTGAGTATGGAAGGTCCTCCCAAGACTTTGTAAAATCTTCGGTCATGCCAATGTATGCTCCTCTCTTCTGAAATTCCAAATCTTTCAAGGTGAGGAGGGGTGTATTTATAGCCCAATGTTGTGGGTTGTTTGCATTCCAAAAATGCTCCTCCACTTGCATCGCCAATTTGATAAATTAGACAGCCAAATATCGAGATATTCTATTATTAAAGGTTGTATATAATAATTTTTTCCAACTACTCTCAAAATTTGGAGGCATTTTTTATTATGGAGGAAAATTTATGGTCATTTGATTACACAATGTTAATCTGTCCATTTCAATCTGGACTTTTTCATTGTCCTAAATGTGAATGGATTTTTTTTATAGGAATATGACTTCAAATCCGAATTATTTATTCAAAAAATTCGGTCATATATATCTCCTCTTTCACACTGCAAAAAAAGTCGATCATATATATCTACTATTTCACATCAGCTCCCCCACACTTAGTCTTATGCATGCCCTTATGTGAAATAAATATAAAAACACAACAAAATAATTTTTACTCACCAAAAAATATTAAAGTTTTGTTTTCCTCACTCAGGGGAGGTTTATACAATTTCATTCATCCAAATTGAATTCCACCCCAATTTGTTACACAAACAATGTTAAAAAACAACTCTTTTTTTCATGCTCAAATTTAGAAATGGAAAATGTGGGCACTCGAAACTTACTCCTCTCAAGATAATAAAAATTGATTTCTAGAGGTTCACTCATTCACCAACCAAAAGTGAAAATCTTAGAGTTTGTAAGAGATCTAAGCATCCACTTCCAATAATAAAGTGAATAAGAATCAATAGGTCTTTTTAATGGGGTTTTTTGTGTCTATGGGATGGTAGAAATTTAATGACCAAGAAAGAGAAGAAGAGGGGTAAAACACCAACATGGGTAAAAGAATGCACAATTTTTTTGAAATGAAACATGGAAGGAAATGAAAAAAAATATTTAAAAGGGAATGATTGTGTGAATAAAGACACAAGAGAGGAAGAAAATTTGAAGGGGATGAGAAGATGAAATATTTACAAAACACAAAACTTCTCCCAATTATATAAGTGTTTTTTTTTTGCATTTTTCAAAAGTTGAACTTGAAAAAGATATCACACTCATATCCCAACCCACGATTGATCTTCTCACAACACTAATTTTAATAGTTATAACAATATAAAAGGTTGAATAAGAGTGATTTTTGACCTACCCAAGACACAAACCATTTTTCTTTTTTTCCTTTTTCTTTTGATTTTTTTTTGATTTTTTTGATTTTTTTGAACACTTGTCAATAAAATTTACAAAATTATATAAATGAAAGAACATTACATTCCCCAAAACTCACTGAATGACAACCTATCTCCCACACTAAAATTGTAACACCCCAGGTAAATAAAGAATAGGACATTTTCTTATTTATCCAAATTTGTGAATCAAATATTAATATTACTTTAAATGGGATGTTATGCTCGATGGCGTACCCAATAGGCAACAACGAGTTTCTTGGGAATCTTACGTTGCACTCTAATAATAAAATAATATTATTTTAAATGGTAGTTAACATGTAGCCGTTGCATTGGAGGGAATGGATATAAATAACTAAAATATGATTATATATGTTTTTACATTTATCCAATAAAAGATAATGGCTTCAAATACGGAAATAATTCAATTTTAGGCGTATATGCCCTAGTTTTCACTAAAGGTTCACTTATCACCTTTTGATGGAGAACCGTCATTAAATATAGTTTTGTTCACTCTTATAAATTCTATTGGACCAAATAAAACTCTTCTTAAGAATTGGGACATCAAAATTTACTTTGTGTAAATTTTTGGTATCTTTCTGATAAAGTTCTTTTTTTAATGAATAGTGTAAAATGTTGTATTTTAATTCAAAACCTCTTTTTAATCTAATTTATTTATATGATTAGATTATCTTTTGAATTGGTTTTAAAGTAAAATTAGAATATATTTTTACCATTAAATCCAATAGTGGTTGTTGGAATTAATTTCACTTTGAAATCAGACTAAAACTAGTGTCAATCTTTTGATACTTATTGTTTCATAAAAAAACGCTATTTGCTTTGACAACGGGAATTAATTATTAAATTAATTAATGTGACTTATATGTTTTGAATTTTGTAAAATAGAATTCATTTTTGAATTCAGAATATCAAATATATCTTAGGGTGAATTTTTGGGAATTTTCTGAAAAACTTCAATTTTTGATGAATAGTGAAACCACTAAGTGGTACTTATAAAAACTGATTTTTCCATTTAAATGAAATTTTTCCATCTTTGTGTTTTGAATTTCAAAAATCCAAAGTACATGGTTGTCATTAAGAAGTAAAATGTGGTTCAATGGGATAAAAATAATTTTTTGGTGAATAGTAACTTATTAAGTTTTTAATCGCGATTAGTGGTAATTAGTGTAGTTTAAGGTAAAAATAATGCTTTAATAAAATGAGATGAGCTTTAAACATGTCCTACACTCATTGGTTGTGTCATGGCCGACCAAGAAAAGCCATGGGTCAAGTTGGGGACCCCATGGAGCCACTTTGGTTGGGAAATGACATAAATAACTTTTTATTTAATGTAAAAGTAAAAATGACACAAACATGATATGTTTTACTAAAACAATTTTTAAGTGGGGTTATACAAATCAGATTTTTGATTATAAATAGTAATTGGAAAGATAAAAAGGTTTCCTACATCATAGTATTTTTTTTATAATTTTTAGACATTAAATAAATTAAATTATTTATGACATAATAATGATGCAGCGATGACATCATTATTTGACGATTTAAATAAAATAGAAAGATAATGTAAAATATATGAACTACACATGTCCAAAACTTATTTAATGGGTGTATTTAGACCCTTATCACCTTATACACGAATTATATCAATGTGGGACTTTTTTAAACCGAAACACATTTTCAAATAAAGTAATATATCTTACTTTCCAAAACTGCCCCTCCTCTCCTCTTATAAAAGGCCCCCACCTCTACCTCATTTCACACACTCCTCAAGCCTTTGGCTCGGACAAACCCTGAGAATTTACTCTCTACACATCCCTCTCCTCATCCTAGAGGATTCCCTTTGGGCAGAATTTTTTCAAAGGAAGCCTTTAGGCTCAAATCAAAAGGAGTTACACTTTTAAAGGTAATTCATTCTCTCATGTTCATTTGTTTTATTTTGCTTCTCCAACCCCCTAAACTCTTTTTATTTATTTATTTTATAACAAAACCAGTATATTCAATATAATAGGATGTTGTTATAAGATTTATTCTAGCTACACTCTCACACAACTACATCAAATGGTTAAAGAACATACAGTTTCCGTGGATGGCGAATTTCTGCCTCCTGAAACGATGATTGTTCAACATTCTCTTAACACCTTCAAAGGTGGACATTAAGATGTCACTATATTAATATATGATATATAATATGTTTATGTTTTACTTATGCTTCTGTATTTTTCATTTGTGTCTTACCTTTATGGCTTCCATTAAGGGTATACGCGATATCTTCATTTTAGGAAGTGCGGACTACCGCCCCCTCAAAGTGATGTGATTCGTTAATGCCATACGTGGGACGTATAATGGATGGATTTAATGTTATTATATATGATGTTATACTGGAATTATTATATACCACTATATAATTATTATTTATTTCCATTAAAGTATGAGATAGAAATGAAAGTAACGTTCATGCGTACGTACGGCTTACCGTCTCCATGAACGGTGCATTTCATTTCTTATCCCCAAATGTAATGTACTATTAAAAGTACATGTATATAATGGATATATATAATGAATGATATATCTAAATGATGAATATAATTCTGGAATTAAAATATACATACCTCTCATTTATTTTTAATTCCATTAATATGACAAAGAAATGAAAGTAGCGTTCATGCGTACGTATGGCTTACCGTCTCCATGAATGGTACATTTCATTTCTTACCTCTAAATAATTATGTAATGTTATAAATGAATGAATGTACTGGATATATATGACATATATGATATCTACATCATGAATACAATTCTGGATATAATAAACATTTGGCCACACGAACAACATGTAATTGTAAGAAGTCCACTTTCGACTTAAGAACCAAATATCGGCAAAAAAAATATTATTAACTTAAATGATTACATAATGTTTATGACATTGTAATAAGTGATATAAAAGGAATAATGAACTTGAAAAAGGTTCTTAAGGAATTATAAATTAACTCAAGTTTATTATTCAAGAGATTAAAGAACGATCGAGTCAAGTCGGACCCGAGGTAAGGGATCCTACTCCTCTCTTTCTTTTTAAGTACACTCTTTTATGTCATTCCTTTTAAAGCTCATATTTATTGTTATTGGGATGTTCTTTTATATTAATCTTACTGTAATTTTTATGTTCATATTATGAGAGACCCTATTCTCTCTCATCAATCCATTTTGGAATTTTTGAGTGGCGCCGATAGGCTGCCGAATTTTCGTAAGAGATCTAACCTCTCTCTTTCTTTTAAAGTACTCTCCTTTATGTCACTTATTTTAAGCTCCTATTTGTTATGTTGGGGGATGTTATTTTATATTCCTCTTTATGTAAACATTATTTTGATGTTATGAGAGACCCTATTTCCTCTCATCAATCCATTTTGGAAGTTTTAAGTGGCGCCATTAGGCTGCCGAGTTTTCGTAAGATATTTTTCATCTCGCTTTTATTCCCATGAGATTTATGCTACATTTTCCACAATTTACATTGAGTGGTTTATGTGCTGCCCACTATTACACTCCTTTTGTAATATAATTCCATTTATGGTTATTTACATATTCATTGTATGACACTTCTTCAATGGGGTGTACTTTTCGAAAGTTACCCAAGTCGGTAAGGGAACCTTTCACCCTCCTCTTTTTAAAAGACTTCTTTTGTTGTGTCTTTTAATTTACATATTTTTATGTTGGGATATGTTCTCCTATATCCTTATTGATGTAAATTTTATGTACAAGTGATGAGATACCCTTTTTTTATCTCTCATCAACGCATTTTGATGTGACGTCGTTAGGCTGTCAAGGGAACTTCTTAACCCAATTTCGATTTCTTTGGGTTCAACATGTTGTTATTGAATATGTCATCCTTTGAATATGTGTGAATGACCTTTGATTATTTTCCACTTAATATCCACTTATATTTGGTGTATTCGTTTGTCACACATAATTATGTAATTGATTTATCCTTAAACCAAGGATACCGTCTTTGTAAGGGACTTCGTCTCAATCTCCTTTCATTGAGGCATATTTCATTTTATACACAAATTTCTTTTATACGGTGTATAAAACCCTTTGAATTTTACTTTTATACAAAAGGAATCTTTTTCTACGAAGCTTTTTACTAAACGACAAAAAGGAATGTTTTTTTATCGTACGCGGTGACAACGACCTTTTCCGCCACCGCGAGTATTATTTGGTCTTTGGCTTCCTCAACAAGCCGTTATGTTTTTAAAATGAAATAAATACCATATACTCTTTTATGTATTTTGGTATTGAAAATGGTTTTGATAAAGGATTCTATTATGTCAATATATTTATGATATATTGTGATTGAAATGTGGAAATGTTATCATTCCTTATATTGGTTTTATGTTTTATGATTTTATATTGGTACATGGACATTTTAAAAGGTGGTTACATTATAAACCATATGACGGGTGGTGCCGTGAATACCGGGATGGGTGGTTACGTTATAACCTCCAGTGCATTGGGTATGGAAGTCTTCCGTATGGCTATTCCATTAAGTATGTATGAAAATTGGCCGTATGGCTATTCCATTAAATGATATGTGTGGAAGTCGACCGTATGGTTATTCCACTTAAGTATGTTTATGTCCCAAGTTACCTTTATATATGTTATGTGTTCTTTATATGGGTTTTATGGTAATCCTTTGGTTACAAAAAGGTAAGTAATGATACTTTTTTTCAACAAAGAGTTTTTACTACTTCATGAAGGTGAAAAGTATTACATTGATAAAGTATTCATGGTTTACTTGTTGTTTTGAAAAACTAACAGTTTTCATTCTTTGTGTATCCCTTACTGAGCTTCTTATGCTCATCCCAAGTTTTTGAAATGTTTTTCACAGGAATTAGCGTGGAATAGGGTCAAGGATGGGATCAAGGGAAATTCATGCTACCTAAAACATGGAACTATACATGTTTCTTTTTAAGAGTTTTTATTTTATGGAAATTTAGTAGAAGCCACTACTTTGTAATCTTTTGAGATGTAATAGTTATGTCCTAATTCTCTAAAACTCTAAACCTGAAAAGATCCTCAATGTGAATTAATCATTTAATTCAATATTAAGTAAGGTTTAAGGCGGGGGCCTTATAGTTGGTATCAAAGGTCGGTTTAGATAACTTTAGAGGTTAGGGTATTCTCTAAGCATAAGTGACATTACCATAATGGTTAGGATTTCAGAAAGAGTCCTAGTTTTAGATAAAGTGAATGAGTAAGTATATCTTAGTGTTTACCTTCCTCATTAGTACATGATGGTTTTGTTGATATACTCACACTGACATTTCTGTTTTTAGTGAATGGCTGGATCTTGCAGGCACCAAAGTGACAATTGGTTTGAAGGAAACTGTGGTGGTTCTCTGATTAAGAGACTCGATGAAATGGGGTACTCAATGAGGAAACTCATGGTTATTCTAAACCAACAATCAAGGAGTCATGATCAACCACGTGAACCTTGGTATGTTCCATAATACATCATGTACGAGATGACCAATCGATGTGGAAGTTCTGGTAATAATAAAAAGGTAACCATTAGGGTTTATATGATCCTTACTTTTTAGGTAATTATAGGTTACTCTATGATATGATGGAAAATGAAAGGAATGAGATAAACTTGAGGTTAAAATATGTTATGATTATTTTTGAAGATTTTATCTCATTTTGGGGAATGTTTTAAGAATTATATAGTTTTGGAAAAAGGACAACACGTAGACCGTGTGACAACCCGTCACGTCGGACAAAGCTGCGGGAATCGAACCCACAACCAAAGTGCGACTGGTATTTATCGCCTACCACTGGACTACGTGAAGTCCCTAGTTAGTTTGACTGATTCTTTTTAGTTATATGATTTTATGAATTAAGAGTAAGTTGATTTTGGGTTATTTATGAAAATGATTAACCTATCATGGAGGATATGTGATTAGGATAATTACTTTTCAATGCGAGACTTAAGGAGCGACTGATGTTGTTTGGAGATAAATGTTACAATTTAACTTGGAAGACTATGTGACTAAATCCTTAAAATATTTGGGTTTCAATCTTAGTTTGGTTTACTTTGAATGATTTTATGGACAAATTGTTTATCTAATGGTCCTCGTTGAACTTTGGGTTTTTCTGGAAAAATTTTGGAGGTTAAGAATAGATTTTTCTTTTTATAAAGGGTTATCCTTTTCTAGATTATCTGATCTTGTAATAGCATTTTTGGTTTTGGTTTTGGTTAAAGTCTAAAGACATGGTAAGTATATAGTTCTCTTTTGTGGATTATGTGATTTTCTAAAAGTTGATTATAGTACTCTTAATGTGAACAAGTCTTCCTAAATACTCGCCTTTTGGAGAAAATATGAGTTTGTGTAAGGAATATAATAAAAGTTGAAAGTCAACATGATAAGTGATTATGTTTCCTTATGAATAAATTCCCCAATAAAAAGTAACTTAAAACAAAAATGTTGTCTATTAACTTTTCCTACTGGGGAATCGAATACCGTTTAACCCATCACAAGTTTGTGATTTTCTCGTGGTTAACTTTCTCCTAAATATGTTTTCTATCACTCTCCATCAGAACATGACCCTCTGTTTTTTCCTCCATGTCCATATTTTAATACATGGAATCCTAGTATGGGTTAACTCGGGTGACCTTTGTACTTATCTTTCATTATTTTAAAGTGATTGTTTTACCGACTCTTGTTCCGATGTGGTACTTTCAAGGACGTTTCCAAGCTCAATTTTAAAAATTGCAAGGACGCAATTCCCAAAAGGGGGGAAGGATGTAACACCCCAGGTAAATAAATAATATGACATTTTCTTATTTATCCAAATTTGTGAATCAAATATTAATATTACTTTAAAGGGGATGCTATGCTCGATGGCGTACCCAATAGGCAACAACGAGTTTCTTGGGAATCTTACGTTGCACTCTAATAATAAAATAATATTATTTTAAATGGTAGTTAACATGTAGCCGTTGCATTGGCGGGAATGGATATAAATAACTAAAATATGATTATATATGTTTTTAAATGTTTTTACATTTATCCAATAAAATATAATGGCTTAAAATACGGAAAGAATTCAATTTTAGGCGTATATGCCCTAGTTTTCACTAAAGGTTCACTTATCACCTTTTGATGGAGAACCGTCATTAAATATAGTTTTGTTCAATCTTATAAATTCTATTGGACCAAATAAAACTCTTCTTAAGAATTGGGACATCAAAATTTACTTTGTGTAAATTTTTGGTATCTTTCTGATAAAGTTCTTTTTTTAATGAATAGTGTAAAATGTTGTATTTTAATTCAAAACCTCTTTTTAATATAATTTATTTATATGATTAGATTATCTTTTGAATTGGTTTTAAAGTGAAATTAGAATATATTTTTACCATTAAATCTAATAGTGGTCATTATAATTAATTTCACTTTGAAATCAGACTTAAACTAGTGTCAATCTTTTGATACTTATTGTTTCATAAAAACACGCTATTTGCTTTGAAAGCGGGAATTAGTTATTAAATTAATTAATGTGACTTATATGTTTTGAATTTTGTAAAATAGACTTCATTTTTGAATTCAGAATATCAAATATATCTTAGGGTGATTTTTTGGGAATTTTCTGAAAAACTTCAATTTTTGATGAATAGTGAAACCACTAAGTGGTACTTATAAAAACTGATTTTTCCATTTAAATGAAAATTTTCCATCTTTGTGTTTTGAATTTCAAAAATCCGACATAAATGGTTGTCATTAAGAATTAAAATGTGGTTCAATGGGATAAAAATAATATTTTGGTGAATAGTAACTTATTAAGTTTTTAATCGCGATTAGTGGTAATTAGTGTAGTTTAAGGTAAAAATAATGCTTTAATAAAATGAGATGAGCTTGACACATGTCCTACCCTCATTGGTTGTTTCATGGCCGACCAAGACAAGCCATGGGTCAACTTGGGGACCCCATGGAGCCACTTTGGTTGGGAAATGACATAAATAACTTTTTATTTAATGTAAAAGTAAAAATGACACAAACATGATATGTTTTACTAAAACAATTTTTAAGTGGGGTTATACAAGTCAGATTTTTGATTATAAATAGTAATTGGAAAGATAAAAAAATTTCCTACATCATAGTATTTGTTTTATAATTTTTATACATTAAATAAATTAAATTATTTATGACATAATAATGATGCAGCGATGACATCATTATTTGACGATTTAAATAAAATAGAAAGATAATGTAAAATCTATGAACTACACATGTCCAAAACTTATTGTATGGGTGGCTTTCGAACCCTTATCACCTTATCCACGAATTATATCAATGTGGGATCTTTTTAAACCGAATAAAATTTTCAAATAAAGTAATATTTCTTACTTTCCAAAAGTGCCCCTCCTCTCCTCTTATAAAAGGCCCCCACCTCTACCTCATTTCACACACTCCTCAAGCCTTTTTCTCGGACAAACCCTGCCCATTTACTCTCTCCACATCCCTTTACTCATCCTAGAGGATTACCTTTGGGAAGAATCCTTTCAAATGAAGCCTTTAGGCTCAAATCAAAAGGAGTTACACTTTTAAAGGTAATTCATTCTCTCATGTTCATTTGTTTTATTTTGCTTCTCCAACCCCCTAAACTCTTTTTATTTATTTATTTTGTAAAAACACAAGTATATTAAATATATTAGGATGTTGTTAAAATATTTATTCGAGCTACACTCTCACACAACTACATCAAATGGTTAAAGAACATACGGTTTTCGTGGATGGCGAATTTATGCCTCTCGAAACGATGATTGTTCAACATTCTCTTAACACCTTCAAAGGTGGCCATTAAGATGTCAATATATTAATATATGAAATATAATATGTTTATGTTTTACTTATGCTTCTGTATTTTTCATTTGTGTCTTACCTTTATGGCTTCCATTATGGGTATACACGATATCTTCATTTTAGGAAGTGCGGACTACCGCCCCCTCAAAGTGATGTGATTCGTTAATGCCATATGTGGGACGTATAAAGGATGGATTTAATGTTATTATATATGATGTTATACTGGAATTATTATATACCACTATATCATTATTATTTCTTTCCATTAAAGTATGAGATAGAAATGAAAGTAGCGTTCATGCGTACGTACGGCTTACCGTCTCCATGAACGGTGCATTTTATTTCTTATCCCCAAATGTAATGTACTATTAAAAGTACATGTATATAATGGATATATATAATTAATGATATATCTAAATGATGAATATAATTCTGGAATTAAAATATACATACCTCTCATTTAGTTTTAATTCCATTAATATGAAAAAGAAATGAAAGTAGCGTTCATGCGTACGTACGGCTTACCGTCTCCATGAATGGTACATTTCATTTCTTACCTCTAAATGATTATGTAATGTTATAAATGAATGAATGTACTGGATATATATGACATATATGATATCTACATCATGAATACAATTCTGGATATAATAAACATTTGGCCACACGAACAACATGTAATTGTAAGAAATCCACTTTCGACTTAAGAACCAAATATCGGCAAAACAAATATTATTAACTTAAATGATTACATAATGTTTATGACATGGTAATAAGTGATATAAAAGGAATAATGAACTTGAAAAAGGTTCTTAAGGAAGTATAAATTAACTCAAGTTTATTATTCAGGATATTAAAGAACGATCGAGTCAAGTCGGACCCGAGGTAAGGGATACTACTCCTCTCTTTCTTTTTAAGTACACTCTTTTATGTCATTCCTTTTAAAGATCATATTTATTGTTATTGGGATGTTCTTTTATATTAATATTACTGTAATTTTTATGTTCATATGATGAGAGACCATATTCTCTCTCATCAATCCATTTTGTAAGTTTTGATTGGCGCCGATAGGCTGCCGAATTTTCGTAAGAGATCTAACCTCTCTCTTTCTTTTAAAGTACTCTCCTTTATGTCACTTATTTTAAGATCCTATTTGTTATGTTGGGGGATGTTCTTTTATATTCCTCTTTCTGTAAACATTATGTTGATGTTATGAGAGACCCTATTTCCTCTCATCAATCCATTTTGGAAGTTTTAAGTGGCGCCGTTAGGCTTCCGAGTTTTCGTAATAGATTTTTCATCTCACTTTTATTCCCGTGAGATTTATGCTACATTTGCCACAATTTCCATTGAGTGGTTTATGTACTGCCAACTATTACACTCCTTTTGTAATATAATTCCATTTATGGGTATTTAAATATTCATTGTATGACACTTCTTCAATGGGGTGTACTTTTCGAAAGTTACCCAAGTCGGTAAGGGAACCTTTCACCCTCCTCTTTCTAAAAGACTTCTTTTGTTGGGTCTTTTAATTTACATATTGTTATGTTGGGATATGTTCTCATATATCCTTATTGATGTAAATTTTATGTCCAAGTGATGAGATTCCCTTTTTTTATCTCTCATCAACTCATTTTGATGTGACGCCGTTAGGCTGTCAAGGGAACTTCTTAACCCAATTTCGATTTCTTTGGGTTCAACATGTTGTTATTGAATATGTCATCCTTTGAATATGTGTGAATGACCTTTGATTATTTTACACTTAATATCCACTTATATTTGGTGTATTCGTTTGTCACACATAATTATGTAATTGATTTATCCTTAAACCAAGGATACCGTCTTTGTAAGGGACTTCGTCTCAATCTCTTTTCATTGAGGCATATTTCATTTTATACACAAATTTCTTTTATACGGTGTATAAAACCCTTTGACTTTTACTTTTATACAAAAGGAATCTTTTTCTACGAAGATTTTTACTAAACGACAAAAAGGAATGTTTTTTTTAACGTACGCAGTGACAACGACCTTTTCCGCCGCCGCGAGTATTATTTGGTCTTTGGCTTCCTCAACAAGCCGTTATGTTTTTAAAATGAAATAAATACCATATACTCTTTTATGTATTTTGGTATTGAAAATGGTTTTGATAAAGGATTCTATTATGTCAATATATTTATGATATATTGTGATTGAAATGTGGAAATGTTATCATTCCTTATATTGGTTTTATGTTTTATGATTTTATATTGGTACTTGGACATTTTAACGGGTGGTTACATTATAAACCATATGACGGGTGGTGCCGTGAATACCAGGACGGGTGGTTACGTTATAACCTCCAATGTATTGGGTATGGAAGTCAGCCGTATGGGTCTTCCATTAAGTATGTATGGAAATTGGCCGTATGGCTATTCCATTAAGTGATATGTGTGGAAGTCGACCGTATGGTTATTCCACTTAAGTATGTTTATGTCCCAAGTTACCTTTATATATGTTATGTGTTCTTTATATGGGTTTTATGGTAATCCTTTGGTTACAAAAAGGTAAGTAATGATACTTTTTTTTTCAATAAAGAGTTTTTACTACTTCATGAAGGTGAAAAGTATTACATTGATAAAGTATTCATGGTTTACTTGTTGTTTTGAAAAACTAACAGTTTTCATTCTTTGTGTATCCCTTACTGAGCTTCTTATGCTCATCCCAAGTTTTTGAAATGTTTTTCACAGGACTTAGCGTGTAATAGGGTCAAGGATGGGATCAAGGGAAAGTCATGCTACCTAAAACATGGAACTATACATGTTTCTTTTTAAGAGTTTTTATTTTATGGAAATTTAGTATAAGTGACTACTTTGTAATCTTTTGAGATGTAATAGTTATGTCCTAATTCTCTAAAACTCTAAACCTGAAAAGATCCTCAATGTGAATTACTCATTTAATTCAATATTAAGTAAGGTTTAAGGCGGGGGCCTTATAAAAATGGATGCTTGGCCTCAAGAATATGATAACTCGTAGAAAATCAATAAAAGGGTACCCAAAATGAAATCCATTCCCCAAACACTTAATTTCAAGAAAAGATTCAATGTAAATACATGTAGATGTTGGATGGGACAAGATATTGGGATTGTAATGTGGATAACAAGAAAATGTTTTCATAGGATCGAAAGGGTTTTCAAAAGTAGGATTAATGTAAGGTTAAAGGAAGACTATTTGGCTATTGTGATTCTCATGAGGTTCAGAAAATGCCTACATCATATTAATGCACACCAAATTAGGAAATTCATCTCGAAGGTCCACAAACTCAACACTCACAATCGGGGGTGAAAAACACACATTTTTAAAAGATGGAAATAGGTTACCTTGGCACGACAGATAATTCTGTTCCTCACAGTTGGGGAAATCATTTTCCAAATCAAAAATTGAGCATTCAAATTTTTTTGGTTTTGAAACAAGATTCTTTATCGAAACTCATGGTGGAAATTAAAAAAATTGAGATGAAAACATGTCTTTTGACTCCCCAAAATGGTTGGACAAAACTTCAAAACTGGATGGTGAGTAAGTATGAATCTTTTCTTGTGTTTTTTTTCATTTATTTATTTATTTTAGTTTTTTTATTGTTTTTAAAAAACACACCCACAAAAAAGATAGAGAGAGAGAGAGAAAAAACGTTTGATAGTGAAATTGGTAAAAAATGAAAGAGAGGGGAAGAATAAGAAAGGAGGAGAGTTAAAGGGAAAGTGGTGCCCCCTGGTTTGGATTTGGTGGGTCGCTGTCTCCATCCCGTGGTGGGTCGGTGGAACTTGATGTGCCTCATGTGGGATTTTACCTGAAAAAGAAAAATCATTATTCATCTAATGAAAAACTAAAAAGAAATTAAAATTTCATAAAATTAAAATAAAACATGGGTTTCCTCCCAAGAAGCACTGCATTTATTTTGTATACAGCTAGAAAATTGTAGTGGACTACCTATAGTTTAATGGTGGCCACCATATTTTCTCAACTTCAGTATGCTTCCAGAAAAAATTCTCCTTTGGGAGGCCTGATGATTCATTGGATAATTTCATCCCTTCCTTGTTGTTTTGCTTGCAATTAAATGGGGGTGGAAAGAGAATATGACTATCCTCCATTTGGTATTCAATGAAAGTAATTATTTTATCCAAAAATTGATGGTTTTCTATGCTTGGAAATTCAAGAAGATGCTTAAATTCTGATGGTTCATTTATGTAAGGTTCAGACAACACAAAACCAGAGTATGAAATCCCAAGTGTTTTTAATTCATTTATTTCTTGACCTACTGAAGTACAGTAATGAGGATCAGTGGAGTCATAAGACTGAATAAATTTTTCAATATCCTTTATATCAATGTTGTTTTCCAAATAATGGTCAATTTCAACCTCACCAATGATCAATTTATTAATTATGGGATAAATCTCACAACCTTCACTCCCATCGAGACAAGATAAACACATTGTTTCAAAATTCACCTCACATATAATAGAATTTTCAGAATCATGAATAGGAAATATTGAATGTTCGATAATCGAATATGAATCAACAAATGAGCATTCAAGTTCATTTTCTTTATTATCATCCATGTTGGAGCATTGGAGGTTCAAGGTGAGATGGGATTCCAAAGAGTTTTCAAGATCCTTTAGATCAATGTAGTCTTTATTTCTAATGTCAACATCAACTTCTCCATTTATGACTTGGTTAATGAGGATGAAATATTCACAAACTCCTCTATTAGTAGAAAAGTAATAACATGATGGATTGGGATTTAACACACTCTTGGAGATACTTTTAGTATCATGGATAGAGAGTACACATTGATTCTCTAATGGGTATCGCATGGATTGAAAAATATTGAACTTGACCATTTGGTCTCCAAATTCCATGGATAAGATGCCAACATAGACATAAATTTTGGTTTTAGATGTCATGATAAAAGGTCTTCCTAGAATCAGAGGATATTGGAAAGAAGTTTCCTCACCTTCCATGTGAAGGACATAGAAATCATTTGGGAGGATAAGATCATTAACTCGGACAAGGACATCCTCAATTATACCCTTAGGACAAGCATTGCTTCGATTGGTCAATTGAAAGACAACACCTGTTGGGTGCAAGGGACCAAGACCAAGGTTGGAGAATATGGATTTAGGTGTGACATTAATTGAGGTTCCTAGATCTATGAGTGCATTATCAAAGTTGGCGCTTCCAATTTGGCATGGAACCGTAAAAGTACCAGGATCTTTGCACTTCATGGGTATGGACTGTTGTGATGAAACATTATTAATGGTCCTAAGTTGTCTCTTATGAGTGCACAATTCCTTAAGAATCTTGGAATACTTAGGAATTTTGTTTATGGAATATAATAGAGGAATGATTAATTCAACACGTCTAAACTTGTTGACAATTTTAGGATCAGGTTCAAAGGAATTCTTTGGCTTAGAAACGACTTGAGGAAAAGGAATTGGGTTCCTAAGTGGAATAGAAAGAGGTTAGGGAATGGATTCAGATTCCTTTTAAAGTTTTTTTTTCATTTTTTAGGTCAATATTTAAAGGGGAGTTGGAGGACTTATCTTGAGTCATGGACATTTTTTTCCTAATCTAAGTGAAATTGCACTTACATTACCATTGGGGTTGGGTAATGGTTGAGATGAGAGTTGGGAAGAATTTTGTTATTGTTTATGGATTAGGTGGGATGAAAGTCGACCAATTTGGGTTTTAATATTTTTGAGGTTGGAATGGGTGAAGGAGGAAAGATCTTGTACTGCACTTTCCCATGGTTGCTTGGAAGAAGAGGCTTGTCCCAGATTGGTATTACCTTGATTTTGGTTCTTGGGAAAGTGATTTTATTGGTTTGGGAATTGGGAAGGTTCACTAGGATAGTGGAATCTAGGAGGAGGAAGAGGAGGATTGATCCTTTGAGGTTGAGGAACAAAAGGGTAAGGTTGTTGGAAGTTACCAACACCTTAACCATATTGGAATTGTTTGGGTTTTGAGGAGGGAATTGAGGGGGATGAGAAATGGGATTACCATACCTAGAGCCTTGGTTAAAGGTAGAAGAGAAGGACTCAGAGTGGGGTTTCTTGAAGTTTCTAATGAATTGACATGATTGTTTAGGGATGGTATTCCTCTGAGTATATTATGCATTGAGCTCCATTGTTCTGGATGAATCAGAGGGATCCTATTGAAGTTGTGAACATGTGTCACTTGGATGATATGGGGAGCTACAGATTCCACAGTTCTTGATAGGTCCAGGTAATAGAGATTGTGGGGAAGATGAGATTGGGGCTTTGGACACCACAACTAGTTGTCACACAAGACCTATATGTTCACTCACCCACTCTGTCATCTTTTTTGGATCTATGGATTCATTGTCTTGGACTTGTTTGACTTTAGCATGTACTCAAGTATGGAATTTTTGTGTGTTTTCATCCATGTTTCTTATGAGATCTCATGCAACTGCGGGATTCTTATCAACAAGAGCACCACCACTTATGACATCAATGAGAGTTCTCTCCATAGCCAATAAACCCTCATAGAAGTATTGGATCAAGAGTTGGTCATGAATTTCGTGGTGTGGATAGGTTTCCACAAGATTTTGGAACCTCTCCCAATACTCATGGAGTGATTCATTTTAAAATTGACAGATACCACTTATTTTCTTTCGGATAGAAGTAGTACAAGAAGCAGGAAAGAATTTCTCTAAGAAAAGTCACTTCATATCAATCCATGAGTTTATGGAACCAGGATGGAGGTAGTAGAGCCATGACTTTGCAGTGTTATCTAGGGAGAAAGGGAATTCTCATAGTTTTATTTGTTACTCAGAAACCCCTTGAGGCTTCATGTTAGATCACACCACTTGGAACTCTTTAAGTTGGAGATGTGGATCCTCACTGCATAGCCCGTGGAAATAAGGGAGAAGATGAATCAAACCATATTTGAGTTTGAAGTCGACCAAAATGTTTGGATATTGAATATCAAGGGGTTGGTAATTCATATCAGGGGCAATGAGTTATTTAAGTTTTTGTTCCCTAGAATTTTCCATTTCTAATTCAACGGGTTGGACGAGGAATAGTTCTTGAATTATTTGATTATCCCTAATGTTCCTCCTAAGTTGGTGAAGTGTTTGCTCAATTTCAAGGTCAAAAAAATCTGAGGGATTGTTTGGGAGGATATGGGGCATTCAAATAGATTTTGGAAGAGAGAGGAAGATGATTTTTTCTTTTTTTTTTCATTTATGATTTTTATGAGAAGTCGAGTTTTTCTTTGTGTTTTTTTTTCAATTTTTTTTAAAATTTTGTTTTTCTTTTGTTTTTTTACAATAACCGGAAACTAATGACAACTTAATTACACCATCCCCAACAACAAAGTCATTTTAAATCTTGGACTATTTTCTTCTATCGACCCTTCAAGGTTCTAATTCTCCACTAATGTGTATAGCACCACTCGGGTCGAATCCCCGACGATGATACTTTTTAATAGTCGATTGTTTTTAGTTGATTGTATTTTGATTGGGGTCTTGTTTGTAGAGATTAATTGAAATGATTGACTGACTAATATTGATTTATAAATTTGATAAATATTGGTGTGATTTCATCATTAGGTAGTTAAGATTATGATATGCTTGATCCTTGCTTTATATTGCATTAAATTAACACCCAATTCACAAGATAACGTTGATTAGAATTCCCAAGTGTTAATATTTAATCAAAGCATTAAATTAACTAGGATACTAATCTAAATTATTTATTGATTATGGTAGTGTATTTATGGTTCCAATAATCCATGGAAACCACTCGTTAAACAAAACAAGTCATTAATCCATGACATGTTAAGTCCAACATACACAATGTAAGATTAAAGAATACTCATCGAGCAAAAGCTCTGAATCGATTAACATATCTAAATAATGACTCACCCAAATGGTATATTTACTCAGAAATTAAGATGTTTATTAATGTGGTAATAAATTTTTATGTTGATGAATTATAAATAGAACAAAAATAACGGGATAAGAAAAGATTTGTGCGTCGAACACACACACACATGAAGGGTGATGAGAATTAAAAACGAACTTTAGATTGAATGAGAAAGTGAAATAAGTGATTGATTATTAACATGATTTAAGAAATTTAAAGAACATTAATATTTCAAAACATATTGTAGATGATAATAAGAGTGAATGTTAAAGGTAATTTCATTAAAACAGAATTACAAAACAAAGAATTACAAGATTACAACAAAGAAGAACACAAAAGTAAATGAAAAAAGAGGGGATGAATGGTCTCTCATTTGAAAAATTGAGTATTGAAGGTCCTCCCAAGACTTTTTCAAATCTTTTTTCGTTCCAATTTATTCTTCTCTCTTCTGAAATGCCAACTCTTTCAATGTGAGGAGGAGAATGTATTTATAGCTTAATGTTGTTTGTTGTTTTCATTCCAAAACTACCCTTCCAATTACATCACCAATTTGATAAATTATACAGCCTAATATATAGATATTCTCTTATTACAAGTTTTATATAATAATTTTGGCTGACTAATATCAAAATTTTGAGGAATTTGGACTTATGAATCCAAAGTTATGGTTGTTTGATTAATCAATGTTAATCTGTCCATTTCAATCTAGACTTTTTCGTTGTTCTAAATGTGAATAGATTTTGTAAAAGTAATATGCCTTAAAATCTGAATTCTTTCTTCAAAAAAGTAGGCCTTATATATCTCCACTTTTAAAATGAAAAATATCATCTTTCTTTTATGACTAGAGCATGAGAAAAGTAAATTTTGGTGTGCTGATTTCATTTCCTAGACAAAATGGTGGGACAGAATAAAAGCTTCATTTGGGACCCTTTTTTTGGAGTTGGGCCCTGAAATTTTTATCCATGATTATTTTGGATAATTAAGAACATATGGTTGAGTTTCATAAAATATGGGCTTCGGGATTCAGACTAGTAACTCAATAATCATGGCTGGTCTAGTTTCTTCACAGATTCTTTGGGTCTTATTTTGTAGACCATATGACCCTTAAAATGGAAGAATTGGCCACTGATTCATGTAATTAAATGTTTTAATTTGTGTAATGAACCCTAAAAAACAATAATCGTGCAATTTGGATAATTAGGGTGATAGTTATTATTAAAACATTAAACAGACTTGAATCTGGATGACTCCAAATAGTGCTCTAAAATTATATTTATTATTTAAACATTAATATTTTACAAAAATTATGAAAATTTCATATAAAATTAGTAAAGGGAGTATATAATAAGTAATTAAAATATTAATAACATCAGTTACCTTGTGTAAAGTGATGGCTTAGGTAAATTTTTGATTTCTAAAGTTAAATGATTTTATTTGAATGAAAAGAGTAAATCTTTTTTATGTTTTATAAATAATTTCAAATTATTGAATTTATGAAATTATGAAGATACCTATTTGAATTATTTTACCTTTTTTTGAAATATATTTTCTTGGGTTATCTGTAATGAGTGATTTATTCAAAGGGAAAGAGGGTGTAAAACCGTGTTTTGAAATGACCATGAGACTTTTTAAATTGTGAAACTTCCTTGAATTGATCTTAGTTGTTTTGAAATAAATGGTTGTTTTAAATGAAAGTTTTTAATTATAGTGATGATTCTGAAAGTAAGTGGGTATGTTTATGATTTTTAAAGTTTTAATTGGAGATAATATTTTGAATGGAATAGATGATGTTTGATGGCCTAGTTGGCACTTTATGATGATCTTATCTTGTAATAGACCCTTATTGTAATTTATTTGATTCTTTTACTTACCATTTATGGGTGTTGAAAAAGAGATTATTTATTTTGAGGTATCTTGGTGGTGATAGTGAGATGTGATTTGAGGGCATGTTCCCGCAATTGATATTGATAAGAATCCTCATTATAATCTTTATAGCTTGATTATCTCACACCACTCTTTTGACTAGTCATAAGAACATGGATAGTTAGATGGGATGACCTAGATATATTATTCATTAGTGGATCCACACCCTGTCTGGTGGATTTTTAGAGAATAATAAAGGTTCAGGCAATGTACATGTGTCCATGAAATTGGGTTTGTGTGGAACTGGTTTTATTGAGACTCGTAAGACTAGACAGATGCCCAATGATTAGTCATGATGATTTTTTATTAGATATTCTACGGTAAACTCACTATCATAACTATTTTTTACCCATGAAATTTTTATAATTGATTATTGATGCACTATAGTGTTCGTTATCACTAATTTTCACTCAAGACACCTTTCTTGATTGATTATTTCTCTCAATTAATCTATTTATTGAGATGTTTCGCCTTGAATCTATTGTATTGAATCTTGTAAATTTTATGATATCTGGTGCATGTTCTCACTTTTATTGATTGATTTGACTTAAGTTTGTGAAATGGTTTTCAAATATTTTTAAGAAAATTTTTGGTTTTCAAATGATGAAATGTAATGTTTTCAACTCTAGTTTGATAAATGATTTTGAAAGTTTTAAAAAACTATTTTTAAACTACAATTTTCAGACTCTTTATTGTACACCTCTTTTAGCTTATTTGAATTACCTTATGAAGTAATTACATAGAATCTTTAGTGGAATCCTATTGGGATATATAGCTCACACCCTGCTTATACCATTTTGTGTTTGCAACTTTTATGATCTTATAGAAGGTTCTCATGCTCACATCATCTTCCTTTGTACATTCATTCTTGGGTGACCATGGGTGGGTGTCTTAGGACATGGTGGGTAGTCGTGGACCACCAGGAGATAGGTTTTGGTAGTTTTATTTTTCTTAAATTTTTTTTATTGTATTTTTTGTTGGATCAGGTTATACTAAATATGCACAAGAGGGGGGTGAATTGTGTCTTTTACAATTTCTTCGAGAATCGTGATGATTGCCAAATTTTTTCTTTAACATTATTAGAAAGGTTATGAATTAGAAAATAAATAGATAGAAGAACACAAGGATGTATATTGGTTTGATGAACAAAAGGCCCCCAGTCCACTCCACCAATGCTCTACTCCACGAGCTTGGTGATTTTCACTATTGGGTCCTCTTATCAATAGAACATCCACAACTGAGTGCTGGTAGTTGACACCTTTACAAGATAAGGCTAAAATAGAGCCTTATGGTTTATAAACAGAACCGAATACACATCTTAGAATGATAATATGGTTACTCAAAATGAAAATAGTATTTTTATAAAAATACTTTCCAGTTGTTCTTCACAGTTGCAGCAGCACACAACTGACAGTAGATGGATCATCGTCTTCAAAAAAGATGTTCTTTAGGTAAGAGCAGTTCTAAGTCAATCTAGTTGCAAATAGATCTTGAAATAAAATCAGAAGCTTTAACAATAATAGATTCATAATAGATCTTTGATGTAGAATAATAATCTTTAACGCTTTTCCTTTTCTTAAGAAAAACAGAGTCTAATAAATCTTGGTAGCAGCAGATCTGTGTGACTCGTATAACTTTGTAAAAATTGTAGTCGTGAAAAACTCGAGAGATTTTTCTTATTTTCTTTTTCGCAATGATCTGTCTCTCTTTTTTTAATTAAAAATAACATAGATATATAAAGAATAAAGACGAGAGTTTTCCTTTCAAATTTAGATCCATGAATGTCGCCTTAAGAATCGTGATATTCAAATGTTTGAATAACAGAGAAGTCGTAACTTCCCTTAATAATCATCATGAAATCCACCTCTTAAATCGATCCTTTGAATCACAAATAAACATATTTAAATCAGTTGAATATGTTCTTTAATATCGGGCTTTGAAATTGGCTTAAAATCAGCCTGATATTCCACAAAAGATCATTGTATGATAAAGTTGTATTTTAAATCTCCAATGCTAAATGTAGGTTTGATGATCTATTATTCAAACAAAAGGTTGATCTAAAATGTAAGGTTGATCTTAAACGTAAGGTTGATCATCCATACTTTTCTCTTCAACTTTCAAACGTATGGTATAATATCCATACTTTCCTCTTTAGAAAAAGTTAAGATACATGATCCATACTTTTCAATAGAACGTAAGGTTCATTATAAAAGTAAGGTTGATGATCCATACTTTTTTGAAGCAAACGTATGGTTTCATACTTACGTAAGGTTATTCTTCCATACTTTTCTAATATTAAAAATGTAAGGTTCCTTCCAAATGTATGGTTCTTTTACCATACTTTTTCGATAACTTATGGTTGATTAACCATACTTTTCTGAACTCCTGTAATGTAAATGTATAATTTTATCCTTACACTACACTATTCAACGTAGGGTATGAACAGTGTTTCCAAAACACACTAAAACGATTTCCGAACACTTTGTCAAATATTTCATGCAGATTAAACACTTTAAATATTATTCCAAAATAGAAATATAATTAATATTAATTTATTGAAATATACTCAAAGTAAAATCATTAGAATAACAAAAAAGGGTATTTGTGAGCATCAAAATTATCATAAAAAGATAGATTATTGTTGAAATAATACATTCTCAACAATATCCTCTAATAATAATAGTATAGATTATTTTTGAAAACAACACTTTCTCAACAATCTCCCCCTTTTTGATGATCACAAAACCCATTAAATAACCCACTAAATTAATTGCAAATAATTTAGATTTTTTCAAGGATAAAATAATATTTTATTTTAACAAAAAAATTTCAAAAAGAAATAAATAAAGTGTTATTCATAGTTCCCCCATATATAAAGAAAATATTTTTTAAAAAATTTTAAAAAATTCTTTTAGAAATTTCTCCCCCTTTTATAAAGTAAAATAAAAAAATGAGTTTATCCAAATTTCTCCCATAAAGGTAAAACATAAATACAATATAAAATGTTATATTTGTATCCAGATTTCTCCCCCTGAGAAAAATATTTATCCATTTTCTTAAAATAAAATGTTGTGTTTATCCAAATTTATCTCCCTTTTTGTGATTTAAAAAAGAATGTTAGAATAAGGAATATAACACATTTAATGTAGTACTGAACTTAAGTAAATGTTATCATAAACTATTTATCAATAATTGAATCTAGATTCTGGAATTCTAACATAGAAAGAATAGTAAAACAAATTAAAAACAAATAAAAATGGGATTCAAAAATATTTTATTTAAAATTTAAGTACATAATGGATACAGGAATCAAGTTTGGGCCAAAAGGGTTTGAAAAAGGGTATTTTAGCAACTCTGAACAACTTCCTTGAGCACTGATAACTGAATTCTCATCCTCTTCATCATTCCATCTCCTAAATGAATTATCAGATCTCTTCCTTCCTAGGTCAAATGAATATATTCAAATAGAAAGACTCTAAAAAACTCACAAAATCATTATTCCTTTTCCATGAACTAATTTAGCTTCTCAGTGAATCTGTCTAGTAATTGTCTAATACCTGGTTCACCTGTGGTAAGATGATCAATAAGGAATTTTTGATTGTCCAACAAGATAGAAAAAGGATCACTATTACACTGTAAATCCTGCAACCTGTCATTCAAATTACTCATTACAGTTGTAATGGCCTGGAATCTCTTGATCAGATTAGGCGAAGTACCTGATATACTTGCTTGAATTCCTGTGACAGTTGTAAATTGTTCCATAAATTTTTTGAATTCTTCCAAATCTGATTTTAGCACAACTTTAGATGTAAACTTTTCAACCTCTTCTAGTAATTATTTCTTAAAAACATCAACTTCTTTCTTTGAAACAAAGATGTCATTCAGATTTTGAAATATCTATTTCTCTTTTTCTAACTCTCTTCTTAAAGTAGCATTCTCAGATTTAGCTCTGTTAAACTTTCTGAAAATTTCCTCCACATGATATGATATAGAATCAGAGGCACCATGTTCTTGATTCACAACTGAATCTACTAAAATTAGTGGTAAATATTGAGCATCGAATCTCTGATATGTAGCCTTCTCCACTGGGTTTTCAACCGATTTTTATTCAGAATCATGAACCAACTCATCCATAGAAAAATTTTCATTTAAAACTTCTATATGAACTTCAGATAAACTCTTTCCTCTGTTAAAATTTGCATCCGGTTGTTTCTCCTCATGGGCATCTGCATTCTCTTCCTCTAAAATAGGTTCTTCTTGAGATGTTTCTTTTTGAATAACTTCAGTAGGTTGTGCATACTGTTCTTGAATAGATTCAATTCAAGACACTTCAACTTCTCTAGGATCTACCTATAACTGAGGTTCAAATTCCTCTTCAATTTGAGGTACCACCTCAATCTGAGAAACAAATTCTCTTACAAATCTGTAGCTTAAAAGATCTCCAGTTATAACCGCATTTGTTTAAATAGGCTCCTCATCAGCTTGAGTCGCTCTGTGCCTTTTCCTATGAAGTCTCTATTAACTTCCCTCATCATTAGGTGCATCAAATACTTCAAATTTAATTCTTCTTGATGTTTTTAAAACATCACTAGTCCTTGATTCTACTATTCCTTCTTTGTTTTTCCCACTTTTCTCTCCTTGAGCTAACTCTTGATCTTCATCAGCACCAAAAGACATAATCTTTCCTTTCACAGTGCTCCATAAAAATATGATTTTTCTTAATGTTCCATCATTGAACACGTTACTATGATGGCATTTCACTCTAGAATCTACTAATCTCACCACATCATACTTAAACAATAATTTTGAAATGAACCTCCTATAGGGATAGAAGTTCATTCTCATCTCAGGTTGACAGAATTAGTTCAAATAACTTATCATATAACGAGGAAAATTAAACTTGATATAACTTAGAAATATAAACATCAAATACATATTAAGATATAAAATTTTCTCCATTTCAGACATCCTCAGGGCAATCCCTGTTTGAAAAAAAAAGTACAAAAAAATTATGATATGGCTCCAAATCCATGACTAACATTTTTCTGATATTCGTACAACCAAATAAAAATGAAATAATGTCTTATGAATTATTTTCATTATCTCTAGTGGATTTAAAATCAAAATGATAAACTCCCTCATGAGGGCAGTTTAAGATTCTAGTTTTTTTCACCAAAAAAATAGAAAAATCTCGATCTTTAATTTTAGAGAATATGGAGTCCTTTGTATCTCCAAGACTGAATAGAATAGATTTAAATAAATTTATAAACTCTACCTCATATAGAAATTATGTTTTTTAATCAGGGAATTTCTGTTCGAGATTCTAAAAAGCTAAAGCTTTCTTCAATGTTAGATTGTTCTGGTACAACCATTCCAAATCAATTACTTTTCCCTGTAAAATCTTCCTTCCTACGGAATGTTGATACTTGGTGTTACTAGATTCTCCTTCCTCAATTCACTTTGTCTTTGTCATTTCTGTCTCAAAGTTCTGAAGGCTCAAAGTTTTAGGGTTTCAAAGGTTCAGTCAAAGATAGACGAAGGTAGTAAGTGTTTAGGTGTTTTGAAAGGTTTTAAGAAAATGAACGGGTTTGGAATTTGAAATGGGTTCTGACAACCTTGATTCCCATGTCATTACTTACATAATAATCAATAAATTATTTATAATAAAAAAATTATACGAAAAGAAAAAAAACTTATAGCAGTACAGAAGAAATTTTAAATTATTCTAAAAACAAATAATTAAATTATTTAAAATAGTGAAGATTAAAATAAAATAAGAATTAATATAATAAAATAAGTATAATTAAAATTAAAATTTCATTTAAAATTAAATAAACCTAGATACCCCTTAATAAAATCAAGCCTTTCAGTGAGAAGTAGTTTGGTAAAAATATTAGCTAATTGAATTTTAGTACTTACAAATTCTAAGAATATATCTTTTTTAAGCACATGAACTCTTAGAAAATGATGTATGATATCAATATGATTAGTTATAGAATAATTAATAAGATTTTTGAAATATTTATTATTCTTGTATTATCACATAAAATAGGTGTATTATTAAAATTTAGTCCGAAGTCCATAAGAATATTTTTCATCCACAACACTTGTGCACAACAACTGTATGCAGACACATATTCTGTCTCATTTGTTGACAAAACAACTGAGTGTTGTTTCTTACTAGACCATGAAACTAAATATTTTCTTAAAAAGTGACAAGTTCCTGAGATTATTTTCTATCTAATTTTTAGTTTCTAAAGTCAGAATCTGAATATGAAATTAAATTAAAATCATAAGTTTTTGGATAGAGAAGATATTGAAAACAGTTCCTTTTAAATATCTAAAAATCCTTTTGACAGCTCTTAAGTGAGATTCTTTAAGATTTTATTGAAATATTTCACAAAGACACACTGAGTACATTATATTTATCATGCTAATAGTAAGATATAAGAAACTACCAATCATACCTTTATATAACTTGTTGTCAACTGATTTTCCAATTTCATCCAAATCAAGTTTTATATTAGTACACATAGGAGTTGTATATGTCTTGTTCTTTTCAAGTCCAAATTTCTTTAGTAAATTAGTAATGTATTTGCTTTGATTCAAAATATTTCCAAAATCATTTTGATAAATTTTAAGTCCTAAAAAGAAATTTAATTCTCCCATCATACTCATTTTAAATTCTTTTTTCATTAAATTTGAAAACTCGTGACAAAGTTTTTGGTTTGTTGATCTAAAAATTACATCATCCACATAAATTTGAACTAATAAAATATTATAGTTTATAGATTTTTTAAATAATTTTGGATCTTCCATTCCAATAGTAAAATCATTTTTGAAAAGAAAAGAAATTAATCTTACCAAGCTCTAGGTGCTTGTTTGAGGCCATAAACATCTTTAGTAAGTTTAAAAATAGAATCTGGTTTTTGAGAATTTTTAAAACCAGGAGGTTGCTCAACATAAAATTCCGCTGTTAAATAACCATTTAAAAAGGCAGACTTAGAATCCATCTAAAATAATTTAACGTTCATATGAGATGCATATGCTAAAAGGATTATAATGGCTTCTATTCTTGTTATAGGGGAAAATGTCTCATCATAATCTATACCTTCTTTCTAATTATATCCTTTAGCTACTAGTCTTTCTTTATTTCTAGTTATTATACCTTGATAATCTTGTTTATTTCTAAAGAACCATTTAGTTCCTATAACTGGATAATTCTGTGGTCTTTAAACTAAATTCCAAACTTCATTTCTCTTGAACGAGTTTAGTTCTTCTTACATTGCTATCATCCAACTTTCATCAACTAAGGCTTCTTCTATTGACTTAAGTTCTAATTGGGATAGAAAGGAAAAGCACTCAACAATATTTCCTACATTTCTTCTAGTTTTTATTCCAGTGTCTAGGTCTCCTATAATAGTTTTCTAAAGGGTGATTCTTTAGGGTTCTAGACAATCTAGGTAATACACTATTAGGTTCATCTGTGTCATGTTCTTATAAACTGGACTGAATTTTATTTATATCATTTTCAAAATCATATTTCAAGTTCTCAAGTCTCATGTTATCATTAGAGTCAAATTCATCAATTTGATCTTTCTTTTTCTCAAAGGGATCAGATTCATCAAATTTCACATGAATTGATTCTTCAACAATCCTTTACTTTTTATAAAAAAATTCTATAAGCTTTGGAAGTTGCAGAATATCCTAAGAAAATGCCTTCATCAGATTTTGGATATAATTTAACAAGATTTTCTTTGGTGTTCAAGATATAAACCTTACATCCAAAAACTTTAAAGTATTTTACCTTAGGTTTTCTGTTATTCCAAAGTCCATAGGGTGTCTTTTTGAAAATTGGTCTAATTAAAACTCTATTCATTATATAGCAGGTTGTACTTACAGCTTCTTCCCAGAAATAGGTTGGAAGACTGTATTCATTTAGCATAGTCCTATCCATTTCCTGAATAATTATATTTCTTCTTTAAACAATCTCATTCTATTGAGGTGTTCTTGGTGCAGAGAATGTGTGTTTAATACCAAGATTTGAGCAAAAGGAATTGAATTCCTGATTCTCAAATTCTCCACAATGATCACTTCTTAATGAGATTATTTTAAAACCTTTTTCATTTTGAATGGCTTTGAAAAAACTTTCAAATATAGTAAAAGATTCATTTTTATATTTTAGAAAATATACCCATGTAAATCTTGAATAGTCATCAACTAAAATATATACATATAATTTACCTGCCAAAATTTCTACTCTTGAAGTTCCAAAAAAATCCATATGTATAAGTTCCAAAGGTTTAGATGTAGCAATTTTTTTAATTGATTTGAAGGATGATTTATGTTACTTTCCAAGTTGACATGCATCACAAAACCTGTCACTATCAAATTTAAGACTAGGTAAATCAAAAACTAGTTGTTTCTTAGATAAATTATGTAAATAATATATATTGCAATGTCTAAGTCTTCTATGCCAGATCCAAGATTCATTTATCTTAGCAGTTAAACAATTTACTTTTTGTTTACACAAGGAATTTAAGTCTAGAGTATAAACATTATTAGTTCTAGGTGATCTAAATTTAAGCAATTTATCTTTAAAAACAGAACAAAAACTGTTAGAAAAATTAACAAAATAACCATCATCACATAGTTGAGAGATATTTATCAGGTTATGTTTCAATCCTTGTACATAGAGTACTATATTGATTGAGACAACTTCTGGATCTCCAACAGTTCTAGTTCCAATTATTTTACCTTTGTAATTGTCACCAAATATGACTAATCCTCCATCCTTTTGAGTTAATTTTTTAAAATTTGATGAGTTCCCACTCATATTCCTGGAGCAGCCACTGTCCATATACCATATTTTAGTTCGGTTTCTGTGACCTGATTCCTGCAAAGGTATTACAAAAAATTGGTACCTATATTTTATTGGGTCTAGATGTGTTTGTTATCAAATATTTGGGAATCCAGACTTTATTCATTTTTCTATAATCAATAGAATCATATAAACTCCTTGCAATAAAGGCTTTCTTAATCCCACTTATTTGAGGTTGCCTTAAATAGAAGTTATTAGATATGTGACCTTTTGTTACATGGTAGTTGAAAATTATACCTTTTGTACTTGGAACAAAATAGTTCTTATGTAGTTTGGGTTTCTCACCTTTATTTCCTATTCCATATCTTTCCTTCTTAATCACATTTTTTTCAAGAATTTTATTTAGAGAATTTTCTACTTTTGTAAAAATAAGAGATGCATTTTTGAATGTCTCTACTTCTGATTACAGTGTTTTTATTTTAGTTTCATTATCTATACAGTTTGTTTTTGATGAGTTATATTTATCAATTAACTCTTGATGTTGTTTTAGTAAAGTGTATCTTTCTCCTAAAACAGCAGTGTGAATATTTTTCAGTGACTTAAGTTTCTTAAATAAGGAATCCTATTTCTCTTCCAGCATATTTCTATAGGATGCAAGTTTATCATTTGAGAAACAAGAACTAGAATCAGAATCATATGAGTAATAAGATTGTACCTCATCAGCTTCTACTATAAAGCACATATTTTCCTTTAGATTCAATTCTTCCTTTTCTGAGTCAGACTTTGATGAGTTTTTGGAGTCTTCAGAAACACTCCAAGTAGATTTTGTTTCTATTTTGTCTTTCTGATCATAATCATTATTTTTGAAAATTTTCTTTTTCTTTTATCCTTTTAATTGAGGACAGTCAGGTCTTATGTGACCCATCTTTTTACATTCATAGCATCTGAATTCCTTTAGTTATTTTTTTCATCTTTCTTGAAGGATTTTCTGAATACCTTATTATTTCTATAGAATTTACTAAATTTCTTGGTTAATTGAGCCAGTTCCACATCTGAATTAGATGAATCAGAACTTTCTGGTTTTCTCTTGATCACTTGCTTCATATTTATGCTCTTCTTTTGGGATGTTACTTTCAAAGCAGTATTTTCTCTCTTGATCAAGACATTATTCTCATTCGCTTCATCTTGAATCTCAAATTCATACATCATTAGGGTTCTAATTAATTCTCTACTAGTTATATCTTTGATTAGTGATGATTTCCTAATGGCTGCTGATATCCCATTCCATTGGGTTGACTCTCAGCAGTTTTAAGTCTTGATTTGCTTGTTTGATGGGATCTCCTAAGTAAGTGATGTTGTTGACTATTTCTGTAATCCTTCAATTCATATGAGTGATTCTTTCACCATCAAGCATTTTAAATGTATCAAATTTTAGTTTTTCTCTAACATACCTCATTTTTATGATATTTTCAGTTCCTTCATAGGCAACTGCAATTTTCTGCCACATCTCATATGCGGTAGGGCATTGAGATACTCTATTAAATTAATTTGGTCTTAAACCAAATATGATAGCACTAATATCTTTTGAATTTATGTCATACTCTCCTTCAGTAGCTGCACTCCATGTTTTAGGTTTCTCATGAATTTCATAAGAAGTAAGAATTTTTTAGTAGACTATGTATCCAAGATTTTTTAGTTAGATGATCATCCTCAACTTCCAACATCCATAGTTTTCACCACTGAAGTATGGATCTTGAACCATTGACATTACCTCTTGTGTATCATCCATTGATATCTATGAGTAAAATCCTTTGAAACTTTTATCTTGTTATATCTTTAACAGAAGAACCACCTATGATATCAATTGTTGGATCAGGTTATACTAAATATGCACAAGAGGGGGGTGAATTGTGTCTTTTACAATTTCTTCAAGAATCGTGATGATTGCCAAATCTATCCTTTAACTTTATCAGAATGGTTATGCAGTGGAAAATAAACATATTGAATAATGCATGGATGTATAGTGGTTCAGGGAATAGAAGGCCCCTAGTCCACTCCACCAACACTCTACTCCACAAGCTTGGTGATTTTCACTATCTGGTCCTCTTATCAACAGACCGTCCACAACTGAGTGCAGGCAGTTGACACCTTTACAAGATAAGGCTAAAATAGAGCCTTCTGATTCATACACAGAACCAAATACATAGATTATAATGATAAGTTGGTTACTCAAAATGAAAATATTATTTCTATAAAAATAATTTCCAATTTTTCTTTATAGTTGGAGCAACACGCAACTGATAGTAGATGGATCGTCATCTTCAAAAAAGATTTTCTTTAGGTAAGAGCTGTTATGAGTCGATCCAGTTGTAAATAGATCTTGAAATAAAATCAGCAACTTTAACAATAATAGATTCAAAATAGATCTTTGATTTATAATAAAAATCTTTAACACTTTTCCTTTTCTTCAGAAAAATAGAGTCTGATAGATCTTGGTAGCAGGAAATCTATGTGACTTGTATAACTCTGTAAAAATTGTATTCGTGAAAAACTCGAGAGCTTGTTCTTATTATCTTTTTTACAATGATTCATCTCTCATTTTTTAATTCAAAATAACACATATATATAAATAATAAAGATAATTGTTTTCCTTTATGATTTAGATCCACAAATTTCACCTTAAGAATCATGATATTCAAATGTTTGAATAAAAGATCAGTCTTAACTTCCCTTAATAATTGGCATGAAATCCTCCTCTTAAATCGATCCTTTGAATCACAAATAAACATATTTAAATAAATCAAAGATGTGCTTTAATATCGGGCTTTGAAACCGGCTTAAAATCAGCCTGATATTCCTCAAAAGGACCATTGTATGATAAAGTCATATTTTAAATATCTGATGTTAAACGTAGGGTTGATGATCTGTTCTTAAAATGTAAGGTTGATCTCAAACGTAAGGTTGATCTCAAACGTAAGGTTGATCATCCATACTTTTCTCTTAAAATTTCAATCGTATGGTATAATATCCGTACTTTTCTCTTTAGAAAAACATAAGATACATGATCCATAATTTTCAATAGAACATAAGGTTCACTATAAAAGTAAGTTTGATGATCCATACTTTTGTGAAGAAAATGTAAGGTTTCATACTTATGTAAGGTTCTTCTTCCATACATTTCTGATATTAAAAACATAAGGTTCCTTCCAAATGTAAGGTTCTTTTACCATACTTTTCCGATAACATATGGTTGATTAACCATACTTTTCTGAACTTCCATAAAGTAAACGTAGAATTTTATCCTTACATCACACTCTTCAACGTGGGGTATGAACAATGTTTCCAAAACATGCTAAAATGATTTCTAAACACTTTTTCAAATATTCCATGCGGATTAAATGATTTTAATATTATTTCAAAATAGAAATATAAAGAATATTAATTTCCTGAAATATACTCAAAGTAAAATCATTATAATAACAAACAAGGGTATTTTTGAACATCAAAATGATCATAAAGAGATAGCATATTGTTGTAACAATACAAGCTCAATAATCTCCCCTAATCATAATAGTATAGATTATTGTTGAAAAAACACTTTCTCAACATTTTTTTATTGTGATATGCATGTATTGATATAATTATACCGATGTATGTATATGATGATGTTTCTACAGTGTACCTTCTTTATTGTCATCTATTTTTTGTAAAATCATTCCCAATAATTATTTCTTGATAACCAGGTTCTTTTCACCAACTCATGAAGATTGATAATTCTCTTCTAGTTAGTGTAAAATTAGCTCAGATACTGATTTAGATGTTACTCTGGGTTGGTTCATTACAAACGGTATCAGAGGATGTCTTTCCTTAAATGAGATGTATTTTTTATTATGATCCCTTACTTTATTTGGGGTGAGTCCCAGTAGAAGGGAGACTAAGAGTGTGTTGAGACTTAATAGGTGTTCGTGAGCAGGTGCTTTATCAACACCTCTTCATAAAGAGATGTGAGTTACTAAGGAAAGTAGATACTTGAGTCTTTATTTTGAGTAATTTGTTTTTTGATGGTAAATGAGATTAAATTTCTTGAGATATTATCATTTGAAACCCATCCTTGAATTCTTGGATTGTCATCCACATTTTTATAGAGGTTAACAAAATTATCTTGAGGTGGTAGAGTGGATTGAATAAGTTTATGGGATTTTTATTCTCTCATTACTTATAATGCTTTAAAGGTCAACTTTATCAACTATTTTTTTGAGGGAACTGGTTAGGAGTGTTGGGAAGTTTTCACTCCCACCTATCTGCATGAAATAATGTATTGTAAATTCTTCAAATCAATCTTTATTTGGTGGAAACATCCTATGAATGTGAAGAATTTGAAAGTTTCTGTGTTCTTGGATTTTGATCAAGATGAGGGATTAGTTATGAAGTATGCCAAGCAATTCTCAAGTTTGATATGTTTCTTACCTAATATTTTTATTATTGAATTCAATAAGGTAATCTGTTTTAGAAAAGGTCTTCATGCATACCTTTTAACTAACATTCTTATGGATTTGTTAATTTCTTATTCGGAGATTCTCACTAGGTCATTTTCTTCTGAAGAAATTATAAAAAAATGACATAAAGGGAAGAATGCATCATTAATGGTTGAGAAAGGAAAATATCCCTGGGGAAAGAAGAGGCCTCCCATGTGTTTATATTAGGGATAACATGGTCATTTTAAGAGGTTATGTTTGAAATATCTAGAGGATTATAGTCGGTGTGGCCATTTGGGTGACCTTAATAGGTTTTGTAAATTGGGAAATTGGAAAGGGAAGTTTCGATCGGGATCATTAGATCCTAACTATGGGGTCATAGATGCTTCAAGATAATAGAGATACATCCATATTCCGTGGAGTGAATATTTTCAAATAGTGGAGGATAATCCAGTTTTTTTGTTTCCTAATGTGTTTGATATTGATCAAGCTTATTGTTTCTGACATTGGAGTGGAAAATGATTGAGTTTTTTCATCTTTTGAATTGTCTGTATTTGGGAACCTTTAATTTTGTAATATTTTTTAATGATATCTTTTGGACCTTGGTTTTGTTCATTTTTTGATTTATGATGTGATAATGGTTTCATTTTATTTATATCTCTATGTTTGTGCCTTATGTATGTTCACACTTGAATAGTTAGCCTTCTTTTTGAATGAATTTAGATCCTTGATGGTCGTTGTGCTCCTGGTGATGGAGTAGAATCTTGTGCTGACAACCTTGGCATATTTGGGGTTTTTTGTTCTTTTAAATATCTTATGTTTCCTTTCATGGGTATATTCCTATGGTTGATGTTTGATACTATTTAGTTTGATTATTTTTCCTTGGTATCCTCTTATTTTTTCCTTGATTGTTAGAACTCAATTTTGATATGTTAGGTGATCTTACTTATGAGAGTGAAGTGCCCTATTGTGCACTGACCTGGATGTTTGATGTACTTCAGTTGGGCTTGGATATACCTTGGGGTTGTACTCAGGTGACTAGGACGATGTGGATTCTTGATTGACCATGTACCTAGAGGTGTTGGCATTTGATCTGATAAGCTCATAGTGGGGTGGGGCTTGACATTGAAAATCCTAGGTTACCATCAAGTAATTACCTATGGTTGAAATAATTTTTAGTTATTTTTAATTTCTTATGGATTTTTTATCTTAGATGTTTCTTAGTGGTGAGTTTTTTAAGCCTCTTCCCTGGGTATAAGGGATATACTTTTCTTGTATTACACAATTTTGGTGAATCTTTAATCAATGGGGAGACCTATGTTGGGTCTCTAGTCTTTCTCTGGTTTGGATACATGTGTTGATCTTGGTGTTTTGATCTTAGAGTTGTGTGTGTGTTGTTATCTTTGGGAGAGTCTCTCTTCTAGACTATAGACTGTCAAGCTCACAAGATGAGTAAGGGAGTTCTTCTTATGCCATCTTATTCTATATTTATTAATGGAATATTTTTGGGGATAGAAAGTCCTATGGTGGGGAGGCTATGACATCTCTTTACCTACTTTTAGGTGTTTTGACCCATTGATTTGAGTATACTTTGATTGGATCTCTTCACGGGTTTCTTCCAATGTATTTTGGGATTCTTTTTAAGGTTCAAGGCCAGTGTATGGTTAGAGAATAGTTTGACAAACCATGCATCCAAACCATGCAATATTTCCAGTAGCCTAGGTAAGGGTGAATGGTTTGTTCATGGTTAGAAAAAAAATGCATCAAAACCATGCAACCTGAATATAAGAGGTCATACGGTTGGTGAAAAGTTAAACTAACCATGCATCCTAACCATGGAGCTCTTCTAGTGGCTCTATTTGAACTGTACAGTTAGGCACACATTTAGTAATAGTAATGTGGCCTAACCTAGGAAACCATGCAATGAGATTTAAATGCCCTGTAAATTGTAATCAAAATCCCAAAACCCCATAATTAAACTCAGACTTATCCCAGTTGAACAAAATTCAATCCTTTGGCATTTGGGAGCCCTCTAGAGGCATTTTGGCTCTCCTAACCTCAAATCTTGGTGGATTGAAGCTCCAATCGAAGTGGTGATCCTTTTTTGGTGAGTTATTTTATTCTTAATCATTGATCTCTCCTATTATCTTGATTCCTTATTCCTAGATGTTATGATGGACTTTTGTTTCATTATGTCGTGGATTGTTGATGTGAAACTTTGTATATAGGTTCTCTTCTCTTCTATCAAGATCCCTCTTCCTAGATCTAGTGATCACCATCAGGGGTGACACATCTCAGATTCATTATAGTGGGATTCCTAATATTACAAGTAGTTGTTTATTTGATTTCCATTCATTTTTTAATTCACTATTGATTGATAGTTTATGGATACATATCTCCTTCTAACACATGTTCTATAATTATTGATCTTGAATTTCCTTATAAAATCATCTTTGATCCTATTTTAACTAAATTGAACATGGAATGGATTCCTTCTCATGGTTTTATAAATTGATAAATTCTATGTTGATTTTAATTCCATTTCAAATATTCTTTCAAGGTTACCTTATGGAAAGTGAGGGATTTGGACCAATTTTTTTTTAAATGGGTGTTATTTGATTATTTGAAATGAGTGATTAATTCACACCTAAAGAGGGTGTAAACCCATGTTTTGAAATGACCATAATCCTTTTTAAATTGTGAAACTTCCTTGAATTAATTTGGTATATTTTGAAGGAAATTCTTGTTTTAAAGGCCCATTTATCATTATAGTGATTATTATGAAAGGAAGTATGTATGTTTACCCCTTTTAAAGGTTTAATTGAAGAAAATATTTTAATTGGAATGCATGGTTTTGGACGGTTTGGTTGTTACTTTATGATGACCCTATCTTGTAATAGTCCCTTATTGTAACTTATTTGATTCTTGTAATTCCCATTTATTGGTTTTGAAAAAGGTATTATTTACTTTAAGGGAGCTTGGGGTGATATTGAGATGTGATTTGAGGGTATGTGTCTATGTTTCATATTAATAAGGATTCCCATTTTGATCTTTATAACTTTATTATTTCACTAGACTATTTTGACTCGTCATGGGAACCTAGATAAATAAATGGGATGATCTAGATATTTGCTTCATTAGCTAACTCACACCCAATCTAGTGGGTTCGTAGAGAACATGAAAGTTTCAGGCAATAGATATGTGGCCAGGAAAGAAAGTGTTTCTAGAACTAGTTCTCTTGAGACTCTTGAGATTAAATGTAATCTCGATGATTAGTCGTGATGATTTTTTATTATCTATTCTATGATATACTAACTATCATACCAAGGTTTTACCCATGACATTTTTATACTTGATACCTGATACATGAAAATATTCATTGTCGCTACTTGGCACCGGAGTTTCCTTTCTTGATTGATTATTTCTCTTGATTGATCTATTTATTGAGATGTTTCACCTTGAATATAATGTAATGACTCTTATAAAGCTTAGTATATTAGGTTCATGTTATTAATTTTCTTGATTGATATGTCATAATAATGTGAAATGGTTTTCAAATAATTTCAAGAAAAGTGTCTAGTTTTCAAATGATGAAATGAAATGCTTTCGAACTCTGGTTTGATAAATGAATTTGAAATGTTTAAAAATATATTTTCAAATTAATATTTTTACTCACTTTATTATACACCTATATTATAATATTTAACTTACCATATGAAGTGACTACATATAATATTTTGTGGAATCCTACTGGACTCTATATCTCACATCATGCTTGTACCATTTGGTGTTTGCAGATTTTATGATCTTATATGTGGTTCTCATGCTCACATTGTCTTACTTTTCACATTAGTGCTCGGGTGACCATGGGTAGGTGTCTTGGAGAATGGTGGGTGGTTGTGTACTACCAAGAGACGAGTTTTGGTAGTTTTATTTTGATTCTAGATTTTGTATCATCTCCTTGTACCCTAATATGTAAGTATTGATATGATTATATTGATGTATGTATTTGATGATGTTTCAATAAAGTACCTTTTTTATTATAATATTTTTTGGAAGATATAATTCCCAACATTTATTTATTGATGTCCAGGTGCCTGCCATCAACCCATGGAGATCGTGAATGCTCTTCAGGTTATTGGAAAATTAGCTCAGATACCATTCATTATAATTCCAAAAGGAATGAAGAGCATGAAGATCACCTGGGAATTGAACTAAATTCCCTAAAAAAATGATAATTTGTATAAAAAATTAACTAAATTTTAATTTTGGATATAGAAAGTTTCATTTTTAGGTCATATAATCTCAAGTGAGGGTATATCGATGGATCCATAAAATATAGACATTATTGAAAAAATTTCCAAACTAACCACAATGACTAAAATCCACAGTTTTCTTAGTTTTTAAAGATATTATCAATTATTTGTGAATAATTTCTCATGTATATATAATCCACCCACAAAATTAAATTAGAATGGATTCAATTTCCTTCAGATAAATGAATGTGAGGAAAATTTTAATGAACTCAAGAGGATGTTATTCAGTACACCTGTGCTTACACTATCCTGTAGTGGAGTAGGGTTTTTGATATATAGTTATGCATCAAAGAAGGGACTATGATGTGTCCTCATATAGAAATTTATAGTGATATATTATGCCTCACAACAACTAAAGGTTCATGAGAAAAATGATACAACTCGTGATTTTGAATTAGCTGTGGTAATTTATTTATTATAGATATAGAGTCGTTATCCTTATAGAGAAAAGTGTCACATAAATACTGATAATAAAATTTTAAATTATAAATTCACTCAAAAATAGTTTAATATATTCCATATAATATGTTTATAGTTGATTAAATATTATGAATTCTCAATACATTACCACCCTGGGAAAGCGAACAAGGTTGCAGATGCTCAGAGTCGAAAGGATCATACAAGCTTATCAATGATGCAAAAAAAAAAACTATCCATTATTTATAGATTTGTAAATGATAGATTTTGAAATTTGAAGGATGAAGATAAATCTTATCTTTATCAAATGAGTTTTTAACCATTTATACAAGTGAAGATTAAATAATCACATAAGGAGGATGTAGAGCTATAAAAGAATGTGAGAAATGTTCCTGAGTTTGACCTTGACTATGATGGAATGATAAGCTTCAAGAACTGAGTATTTTTTCCATAAATACCAGAATTTAATAGGGAGTTATTTGATTAAGATCATAGTTCATCATTATCTATTCATCCTAGAAGTATAATGATTTATAGAGATTTGAAAGATTATTTATTGTAAGATAACATGAAAATAAATATTGCCTAGTATGTATTTGGATGCTTGGTACATCATCAAGTTAAGGATGAGAGATATAAGTCTAAGGTATATTATAACCATTATCCATAGCGGTATGTAACTAGGAAAACATCACCACTGATTTTGTCATTGGACTCCTGAAAACATCTAAAGTCCATAATGTTATTTGGGTTTTAGTAGACTGTCTTACAAAGTCAACACACTTCATTTCTATCAGATAATATTTCTATCTTGATCAACTTGTTGTAATATACATTAAAGAAGTGGTTAGGTTGCATGGAGTACCACATTCTATTGTATATGATCAAGATTCTAGGTTTACCTTGAATTTTGGGTGAAGTCTTCCATAATCTCTAGATTCAAAGCTGTGTTTTAGAACTAATTATCATCCTCAGATAGATGGTCAGTCTTATAGAACCATTCAAAACCTAAAGGATATTTTTATGTCTTTCTATGTATTTTAAAGGTGGTTGGGATCAACACCTTCCTCTAGTTGATTTTTCCTACAACAAAAGTTTTCACTATAGTATTTAGATGGCTCCTTATAAAGCCCTCTATGGAAAGAAGTATAGAACTCTAACATGCTGGGATGAAGCTAGAAAAAGAAATTCATCAGGACTAGAGATAGCTGAGGAAATGGTAGATAAATTTAGAGTCATTCAGTATCACATCAAGGTAGTTCATAGTTGATAGAATAGTTATACTAATAATCATTGGGTAAATATAGAATTTAAAGGTGTTAAGAAGACATTTCTATGAATATCTATTTGGAAAATGGTTATGAGATTCAGAAAGAAGGTAAATATGAACCCAATTAATATTTTCCTCTTTTATATTCTTGATCGAGTAGGTATGGTATCTTATTTCTTGGCGCTTCCACTGAACCTCTCTCAAGTTCATGATGTGTTCCATATATCTATCCTGAAGAAGTACATACATGATCCATCACATGTACTGAACTCATAGGTTGTACCACGGGAGAATGATATTTCCTATGAAGAAAAACCTACATAAATCTTGTATCATAGATATAAAGTGCAATGTAATATGCTACTCTCCTTATAAAAGTTCTCTGAAGGAATCACAAATTCGAAGAAGTTATATGGGAACCTGAGGATGTTATGAAATTGATATATCCTCATTATTTTATCATAGTGATATAATTTTGTGGCTAAAATTAATTTTAATGGGGTTATAATGTAACACACTGAGAATATATGTGGTATTTTCCTTCATAAAAATTTAATTTCTTCCCTATCTTGTGATACATTTAACCCTAAGTCTAAATGAACCATAATATAGTATATTATTCTTACCATGCCGTTAAATTATAAAAGTGATTGTGAATGAAATTTTTTTGAAAACAAATGTATAAATGCTTTAGATAAATAAAATCTATTGATAAATAGGTATTTTATTTTTAGTAAATTCATTATATGGTTTACAAATACATTTTTTCTCAAAAATGGTTTTTATTACATTTTGTGAGAAAATAATATAATTAATTTCTTAAAATTTTAGAATATACATTTGATAAAACAAAATTATTTTTTAAATCATAATTTCAAAAATATATTAGATTCATTTTTTGAGAATTTTCTGAAAAGATTGATTTTTTGATGAATAGTGAAAAAACAAATTTTTATTGAATACTGTCTTTTCATTTAAAGCATTTTCAAAGTTAAATTTTATTTTAAAATTTTTTTAAATGTAAAATTAGTTAATTTAAATTATTAATTATATAATTAATTCATTTTAATTAATTTTTTGTTGGATATTTTATAAAAACTTTTTATACTTAAGATAACATTTTTTTCTGGAAAATTGGTTTTCCTTGCATTTTACGAGTTTAATTTTAAATTAAATTATATAACTTATAATAATTGAATTTAATAAAATTTATTAAATATTTTTAATTATAATAATTATTTTTTTAATAATTTCAACTTAATTTTTGGTCATTTTGAATAGTAAAAACCATAAAAATATGTTACTGTGGTTAGGGTGAAAACGGGTTTATGGGGGGTTAAACCAAGAGATAAGGGTGTGTTTTCCAATTTAACTTGTCTAAAAACTATTTTATAGACATATTTGTACCTTATAATATCACAAATTTAAATTTATAAACATTTTTAAACATTTTCCTTAAGTATGAAATTATTATATTTTAATCTTTTAGGAAATTCAAAGTATGTCCTCTCTCCCACTATTAATAGGATACCACTGTATTCTCTTATTTACACTACTTTGAGCCATATATATCAAAAATAATCTACCAAATTAAATTTTAAACTTACATATACATGAATTATAGGTTTTTTATTCTTAAAATACCATTCCAAGTGTCCTTAAAAAGGATCTAAAGGAGGCCTACTAAAGGATAGATAATCATCCTTCCGGACCTCATTCAAATTATTTTTTGTTCTGCATCCTAAAAATATATAGTATTCATAATAAAATAATATATTTAGTATAATAAATATTCTAAAGTGTTATTATGATCATTTAATTACCATTATTCACACAATTTTCTATCAAATGGTAAGTGAAAGTATCAGTCATGTGCACGTGTGGACTACCACCTCCACGTAGAGATACAATTCATTTCCCATCACTATAATTTATGGATGGTTATTAAAATTGGTTTAAAGTTTATATATTATATTTTTGACATAATTATGCTTATTTAATAATAAAATCACATCTACCTTATTGCCTTATCATCTGTTGGAAGACGATGACGTCGCTCATGCGTACGTGTGGACTACCACCTCCACAAAGTGATGTGATTTGTTTTTCATTTATGATTTACTTGGATGGTAATAATAATTGATTTAATTTATATATATGTGTGTTATTTATGATATAATAATGGTTATTTAATGATAAAATAATATTTATATTTCTTTTATTCTTTTTGTTAGAAAGTGAAAACAACGTTCATGCTTATGTTCAACCTGTCGTCTCCATGAACGGTGTAAATAAATTTTCTATATATACCAATGGGTGATTATAAATATGTATATAATGTATATATATATATAATATTTATATCATGAATAAAACTATGTATATGATGGAACCATGATCAAATTAAAGGATTGGAACTTCTCAAACTGAAACTTCCATGAAAAACAAAAAAGCTAACATCTCAAACAAAGATTTTAATTAGGAATTATTAAAAAATGGGTGTTGAAATTTTATAATTGGATCATATATGATATTATAAATATTTAAATTATTTTAGTACATAATTTTAATAACTTTAAACTTATTATACATGATATTAAATCACTTTCCAAGTAATTCAAACTTGAGGTAAGAGATTCTATTTCAATCACCTTTTAATCAGGATTATTTATGCTTGAATTTTATTGAAGGAAAATATATGATCATTTTCTGATAAACATATTTAATTTTATTATCCTATATTTATCCATGAAATTTTCAAGTAATATTACCATTTTTATCTCTTTGAAACTTAAAATGATCAGAAAAATAAATTTAAGAAAAATAGACTTTATTTCCTCTTTGGTCGAGAATATTTTTCTTCAATGTCCATGTTTTATTTAAAATGTTTTCAATAATATTTTTCCATTATCATGTGAATTTTTAATTTAATTTTTACCCATGTTTTAAATTCTATAAAAACGTTTCAAAGGAATTTTATTTTCATTATTTGAATGGGTTACTTTTATCTTTTTACCAAAAACGTGAAAGGAATATTTTTTACCATACACGTCATGAATGGAATTTCACACCATCATGAACACTAAATTATATGAATATTCCTTTAAAATTTTTCAAGTTTATTTTAAAATCAAACATTTACCTTAATATTTTGGAAATTTTTATATTTTTAAATAAGTGATTTCAAGATGAAAAATGTATTTTCATCAAGAATTATTTCAGTGATATTTTAAAGGAATTTTTTACTTATAATAACATCCTTTGATGTAACTTATTCTTTATTGGGGATATTATCCAATTATTCCATATTTATTTTTTCAATATATGGTTTATGGTTATGATGATGAAATATCAATAAAACCCATTTTATTTTCCATAGGTTATGTTATGATGAATGTTTTTATGATCTTGTGTTATACATATGAATGGATTTACGATTATGTGATAAGTGGGTCCATAATTATATATCCCTTAAATAAATTAGGTAATGATTAATGTTATAAGAGATCAAAGGGTACATTTTAGGTTATGCTAAACCCAAAATAGGGTACATAGGAGGTTATCCCAAGATCGAAAGAAGGTACACTGAAGGTTATTCAAAGCCCAAAGTAAGCACATGGGTAATATCCTAATAAAAACATGTTATGAATATCTTGGTGGGTATAATTGACATAATATTTCTATTATTATGATTATTGAAAACCTTATTCAATTACTTTAATGGCTTGAACCTCTCCGGTCCATTCCTTTGAGAAAATCCAGTGTTATAGGTGTTCTTGGAGGTCACAGTGGCCTGTTTTGGGAGTTTTCAAAAAATAAAGTTTTCCAACAGTGGGTCATGGCATCGGTAGGTTGTGGCATCAGTAGGTCATGGCATCGACAAGTCTTGGAATCGGTAGGTCAGGCATGGGTGACTCAGCATCAGTGGCTTGCATCGGTGACTCAGCTGTTAGTGTCTCAACGTCAGTGACTCAGCCATTGGTGGATTAGTGTTGGTGGATCACCATCGGTGGGTTGTGTTGATGACTTGGTTATAAATGTCTCAACATCGATGTCTCAATGTCGATGACTCACCCAACGATGATTCATTTCCATCTTTCCTGTGTTTTTTCAGTTTCGCCCCGGTTACATTTTCTTGGACGTTAAATGAGTTACCTATCATGTTTGACCATTTCTTAATCCTTTTCGACCATCTATGAGAAGAATTATTATATATTAAATATCCTAAAATCCTGGATCTTCAAAATGTTCAAGTCGCTTGGTTTGACCATGAACCGACTTTTAAGTACTTTGAAATCATCTCCCTAATTTAGGATTTGGAATTTTCTTAAGCCGAGATCTTATCTTCCTTTAACCCTTCTATTCCCTCTTGGTGTGTCTAGATCCTTTCTTACCTAATGAGTCACATCTATTGTTCTGCAGTTGAAAGAACATTTGTGGGTACAAGGGTGGACAGGGGGTTGGTTCTAGGTGTATGGTGTGGTATATTTTTGCAGTGGGGCTGCATCTTTGGTGGTGGTTGTTTTGGGTTTAATGTATGGGGTGGTATAGGCGGTGTAATGGAATATCATGTGGTTAGATTGATGATCTTTGAATGGATGAACTTTTAGAGTAGTGGGACTACATATGGGTTGTGTTATGTTTATTGGGAAGTGTTGTGTAGTGGGACTATAATCAGGTTGTGTGTTGTTTGTGTTGTTGGATGTTTTGGGTGTTTTTGTGGTCAGTATTTTCCTGGATAGTGATATAATGAAATAAGTGGATTCCTTAATAAATAATGATAAGTGGTTAAATAAATGGGATGGGTTTATAAATTAAGTTTGTGGCTGGCTGTGTGGTTGTGCATTAGAGGTAGCAGCAAAGATGGTTCTATGTGACTGGTTGTTTGTTTGGAAACCCATATGTTGGGCTGAGTGCTTGATATAAATAAATAAATACATATATATACTTATAGTTCCTTGTGATTTCTATACACACCTCACCCATGTTGAGCACTATGTTCAGAACACCCCCATTGTGATGGTAGATGGTGTCTTTCCCAACATCCCGATGGGAGGATGGATGGCTGGCCAGCCAGTATTCCATGCTCCCTCTTCGAGGCAGAGATAGCTCAAGATCAATCAGACAGGTTGTGGTTGTGAGGCTCTGGTGTGTGTGGGTGAGTTTTTCTCTCCCAGGTGTCTTCAGAATGAGATATTTTGTGTTTCCCAGGTGTCTTTTGGATGATATGTGATGTGGTTAGTGGCTCTGGTGTCTTTGGGTGGGATGTGGTGTGGTTTGTGACCCAGAAGTCTATGGGTGGGATGTGATGTGGATAGTGGCCTAGGTGTGTGCAGGAAGGTTGTGTTGTGGTATGTTTGGAAGAGTTGGGAGCGCCTGGATGTTTGTCATTAGGGTGTGAGAGCGGCTAATTAGTGGTAAAGTGGTGTGAGGTACCCTATCATTGATGTACTTACTAATTTAATTTACTTCACTTGCGTTATTTTGTGAGTGTTCCTTGGTGAGGCTGGGGTGGTTAGTATTTTCCTTGTTAGGTGATTTTGAGGTTCGATTGTTTTCCCACATGGGAATTAGCATGCCTTTCGCACTTGTGCACAAGAGACTTTGGTTTTCCTACTAAGTATACTAGTATGTTCACCCTATGTTTATAAAACTGATATCAGGTTTCTAGGAGGACTATGAGGACTGTGCTAGACCTAACTAGCTCAGACATCGGGACAGTTATTGTGTTTCTACTTAGTCTTGTTTTTGGTTTTTTACTTTAGAGTTTTCTTTTACTTTGTGGTAGTTTTATTTAAACATGCATGGGTTGGATTTTTAGTTTCCCTTTTTATGAGATGGTTGGAGTTGTTTGAGATGGACCACCTTATCTCCCGATCTTTTTCTTTATAAATGGTAATGCCTCCCATATTTGTGTGAATTTTTATCTACCCTTTGTGCTAGTTTCCACCTTAGGGCCTATTAGAGGTAGGAATCAGGGTTCATTATCTCTTTTTTCATCTTGAAGAAGGAATTTCATGGAACTTTTTTATCCCTTCCCTCATCTTGAAGAAGGAGGGTCATGATATAATGGTATCAGAGGTGATGGTTGAGAGATAGGATGAATCTTGGAGTTAGGCATAGTGAGGATTTCATGGGTTGGTAGGGAAGCAGTGTTAGGTGATCTTGATGCATGACATGGTCTAGGGAAGACTTTCTAGTACATAGGATTTTAGGGCGCCCGTGATCCGATTCAAGGACTCTGAGCCTACCAAATAACCAAGTGAGGCTACACTTTTTGTGGGTTAGAGACCCTAGGAAAGGTATATGCATCATAATTACTTGTGTTCTTTTTTTATTTGGTTATTTGGTAAATTTTATAATGAATAATGATTTAAAATGAATTATAAATAAAGTTTCATACTACTCAGGCTTAGGAGTTCCTTGTTTATCTTTTTATCTATGGAACCTGGTTGTCTTTCGTGTGCAGTGAATGCAGTGGAGGTCCGGTAGGTGGATCTAGTTGACTAGTGGAGGGTTGATCCAATGTAAGAAGGTGATCAGTTTCATAATCCCCATCATTCTTTCCAATGACAGACTCTAAGTATGAAGGTAACATTTCAGACACATATACGGAGAGTTGGATTGTGGATCTAGGGATTAACTTCATCTTTATTTAGGCTCCAAAGGAGTACTGGATTCCTCTGGCGGTGAGATAGATGAGGAGAGTCACGCGTCAGTGGTGGATTCTCTATCTAGGGGAGAGAAATGAGACTGATGTTTTGTGGGATGATTTTGAGGAGTTCTGAGCAGAATTCCTTTCCTTGACCATGAAGGAAAAGAAGGGATAGGGGCTACTTTCCCACAGTAGGGGAGCTACAAACATATTCAAAGTCAGTGCCCAGTTCAAGCTCAGTATGGTGGAGGAGGGAAAGTTTAGTGCCCACCTCAAAAATAGTTATCGGCAAAGCTGTTCAAGTGGTAGGGATAGCAGGCTCCCGCTCCACTGAGGGGAGACAGATTAGGTGGAGACTGACCTTAGGGTGCTCCACAGGGACCTCAACTAGGGTGTGGTCAGGGAAGAAGCTGACAACTAAGGGGAAGAGGAGTTGAGTTTGTCTAGTTTCACTCCACAAAGGCAGTAGTTTCATCAGGGCCAAATATCGTTTGAGGTGAGATCAATTTTTTTAGTACCCTTTCTTGTGATTTGTTTGATTCATGATTTTCTCACTCCTTTATTGAACCCGGTATAGACCATGCTCTGGGGATATACATAGAGAGGCCTTTCCCCCCTGGTGTTGAGTATTACATTCAAATATTAGGCCATCTTTATTGATGTTTTTCAGGGATGTAGATTAGTGTTGGGGCTGCATCAGTCTATAGGGGATCTCTTTTTACTATAGATGCGGCCATACAATGTTATCCTTGGCATAAAATGATTGTTTTTTGTGAATTTTATCATCAAATACTTCTAGAGGAGAGTCATATTTTCATACGCAAATGGACAACATGTAGTTTTCATTAGTGAGCAGATTTGTCAGGAGGGAAACTAGTGTGTGGAGACTCTCCTTTCCTTGTTGGTTGAGTTGTTAGTGGAATTGGTGGATGCTGAGATGGTGGAGGTTCCAGGAGTTATCAGGGAGTTCTTGGATGTTTTCCTCTAGGAGGTTGTGACTCTACCCCCTCGATGTGACGTTGAGTTTGGTATGTGTTCTGATGTAGCAATGAGGAGTGATCTCTTATGGTTCTAGGTAGTTATGTCCCCATGAGTGTAACTATTCCACCCATGATCTGAAACCAGTGGCGTTCATGTTTGTACTGAAGTTGTGGTGGAATTACCTCATCGGTGAGCACTTTGTGGTCTTCATAGATCACAAGAGCTTGAGGTATATCTTTTCTTATTGAGACTTAAAATTATGATAGTGGAGGTGGATGGAGTTTGTCTAGGATTATGACTTTTAGATCTCTTACACCTCAAGAAAGGGGAACTTTGTGGCCGATGCTTTGAGAAGGAATTTGTAGAAGGAAGTGGTTTGAGAATCTACGGATGCTTGGAAGTCAATGGAGGAGTTGGATACCTTGCACCTATATTCAGGAGTGGGTGGTGGAAGATGATGCTTATTTCAGATGAAAGTGCAGTCTTATCTAATGTGGCAGGTGGAGGAGTCTCAGTAGGGAGACTTAGAGGCAGAGGTGATGCAAGATTTCATTGGCCAGGGTGATGCTTTGAAGGTATGGTCAGAGGATAGTCCAAATCAGATGTTGTTATGTTGGAATTTTTTTCTCCCAGTGGTGATGCATGAGGGAGTTCTCTATGAGTTTAATATCTCACCCTTATAAGTACACCTAGAAGTTTCTAAGATGAATTGAGGCTTGAGGGAACAGTTTTGGTGGCCTAGGTGAAGCGGGAACTGGCAGAGTTTGTGGTGAAGTGCCTAGTCTACCAGTAGGTAAAGGATGAGCAACCCATTTCTGGTAGTTTTTTGCAGCCCTTGGATGTCCCAGAGTTGAAGTGAGATTAAATCTACATGTATTTCGTCACAAGACTACTCATGTCTCAGGGAGACTGTGATGCTATCTGGGTAGTGGTGGATTGACTGAAAAAATCAGCTCACTTCTTGGAAATTAAGGAGTTGATTAAAATGGATACCCTGAAAAGGAGTTATTTGGATGAGGTGGTTCCATTTCATGGGTTTCCAAGATCCATCATCTCAAATTGGGACACAAATCTTCCCTCATGGGTCTGGAGGGGATTTCAGTATGCAATTGGCACTCAATTACACCTTAGCACTACTTTCCACCCTTAGACAAATAGTAAGATAGTGTGTACTATCCTAATTCTAGAGGATACGTTGTAGGCGTATGTTCTGGACTTTGGAGTATCATGGGTATGTCACTTTCCCTTGGTATATTTCTCTTAAAATAATAGTTTCTACTCTTCCATTGACATGGATCCATTAAAATCATTTTACGGAAGGCCATGTCGTTCACCTTTGTGCTAGACAAAGGTTATGGAGACAACTGTTCTTGGACCAGATGCGGTGAAAAGCATGTTAGAGAAGGTTTAGCTAGTTCTGGAAAGGATGAAGGTAGTATAGGATTGTAAAAAGTTATATGTTGATCGTAGGAGGATGCATTTGGAGTTTGAGGTTGGAGACCACATTTTCTTAAAGGTTTCCCCTCAACATGGGCATCATAGGTTTGATAAGGTGATTAATATTTCTCCCAGGTTCATCAAACCTTATGAGGTGTTTGGATGAGTTGGTGATGTGTCATACTAGCTGGCATTGCCACCATGGTTGGAGAGAATCCAGGATGTCTTCCATATCGCTCATCTTGGTCGGTATCTACATGATGACTCCCATGTCATTGAATGGGGAGAGTTGGATATTGAGGATGATGTGATGTTCATGGAGTGGATAGTATGGATCCGGGATTGTCGGAAGAAGGTGATAAACTGATAGACCATTTCCTTGGTTCATGTGTTGTGGAGGCATGAGGGCCTCAAAGAGAGTACTTAGAAGTGAGAAGCGCAGATTCGTACCTAGTACCTGAGCTATTTTGAGTTTTGCTTGTGTACTTTGATTTATGATGTAATGATTGAACCTTATTTATATAAGATGAGTTATTTCCTTGTTTTTTTAATGTGTGATAGAGTCTTAACCATGAGTAGGTGAGGACCCAATTTCTAATTGACATGCATTAATTGAGATGCGATTAAACCCATGTAGGTGATTATGTGCCGCCCAGAGTGGATAGTATCTTAACATGGAGGACAGAATTCTCTGATTCATATGTTTTAATAGTGCTTTTGTTTTGTGCTTCTATGGTGCGTTCTGTGAACAGTTGTGGTCGTAAGGATTTTGGAGGAGCTGTTCTTAGATGTCGATGTTTTACTCCAACTTTTGAGCAAACATGGTGGTTTACCCTTGAGAGGTATCTCACGGGTGGTTGTTAGGACCCCTCTTTCTTCTGGGTTTGGTTTTTAATTCTTGAGGGTGATAATAGTTTGAGAGTTATCTGATGTAATTTCTCAGACCTCTCCGGTCCATTCCTTTTGTGAAAATCCAGTGTTAGAGGTGTTCTTGGATGTCATAGTGGCTTGTTTCTAGAGTTTTCAAAAAATTTAGTTTTTCAACGGTAGTTTGTGCTGTTGGTAGGTCATGGTGTTATTAGATCCTGGCATCGGTAGGTTGTGGCATCAATAGTTCAAACTTCGATGACTTGCGTCAGTGACTCAGTCGTCGATGGCTCAGCGTCGGTGACTCATCCATCGGTGTCTCAACATTAGTGGATCAGTGTTGGTGGGTCGCATCAGTGACTCAACTATTGGTGGATTAGCTATCAGTGGCTCAGTTTTGATGGCTTAGCATTGGTGACTCACCCAATGGTGAGCCATTTCCAGCTTTCTTTAGTTTTTACAATTTCACACCTGTTACGTTTTCTTTGACATTAAATGAGTTACCTATCATGTTTGACTGTTTTTGAAGCTGTTTTAACCATATCCAAGGATAATTATTATATCTTAAATATATTAACATCCCAGGATCTTTGAAATGGATAATATGTGTGGTTTTACCACAAACCATCTTTTAAGTACTTTCAAATCGTATCCCAGATTTAGGGTCTGGACTTTTCTTAAGCCAAGATCCTCTCTTCCTTGAACCCTTTCATTCCCTCTTGGTGTGCCTAGATCCTTTCTTCTCCAAGGAGTCTCATATGTGGTTCAGTCATCAATCAAGTTTTCCTTGGTAGTTTTTCTAGCTACTAGTACGACCCTCTGATTTAGTGCAAGAAGGAATTTCAGTTGCCCGTTCTTCAAGGTAGGAATTCCTTTTGTGCCTATTTATTTTATGCATCATGTGGGGTTGGTAAGATGATGTCTCTTTATTAATACAGTCATGTACAAATTCTTATAAGGCCAGTTATGATAAAATACGGACCTCTTAAAAATATTTTTTTGTTACTTTATTACTAAATGAGGGGTGGGAAAGATGATGATAATTCTTGTGTTCTTTTATCTGTTATCTTTTATCCCTATTGTGGTTTTGTTCTGGTTGTATGATTTCTAAAAATCATATATGTTGGTGGTCTTTGTTTGTGCACCCATAATAGCTTATGAATAATTTTTGCAAATATCAATCTGATTAATCACATATACCCAGTTAAATAAATAGATTCTCTGTTATCAAACTTTCTCTGTGATCGCTCCTGAATTATCAAAGTGAAATTAAAGAATAGTGTTGGCCAAATTTGAATACAATATGTCTGTTAGGTGTAGATTTGTGTTGTGTGAGGATTTTTATTGCTTTGTATCCTATATAGGCTGTGTGGTGTTGTAGTTGGAATCAGAGTTGTGGGTACAAGGTTGGATAGTGGGTTGGTTCTGCGGGTATGGAGTGGTATGTTTGTGCAGTGAGGCTGCAGCTTTGGTGGTAGTTGTTGCGGGTTTCTTGTATGGGGTGGTACAAGTGGTGTAATGTAATATCAGACGGTGAGATTGTTGATTGTGGAATTTATGAACTTGTAGAGCAGTGGGATTGCATCTGGGTTGTGTTAGGTTTGTTGGGTAGTGTTGTGAAGTGGGACTACAATCAGGTTGTGTGTTGTTTTTATTGTTGGATATTTTGGGTGTGGTTATGGTCAGTAATTTCCCGTTTAGTGATGGAATGAAATAAGTGGAATCCTTAATAAATAATGATAAGTGTTTAAACAAATGGGTTGGGTTTATGAATTAAGTTTGTGGCTGGCTATGTGGTTATGCATTAGAGGTAGCAGTAAAGATGATTCTATGTGGATGGTTGTTTGTTTGGAAACCCATAGGTTAGGCTGAGTGCTTGATACCTATATATATATATATATATATATATATATATATACACTTTTAGTTCCTTGTGATTTTTATACACACCCCACTCGTGTAGAGCACTACATGACAAACACCTCTATTGTGATGGGATAGGGATTCTTTCCCAATATCCCAGTGGGAGGATGGATAGTTGGCCACCCACTCTTCCTTGTTCCCTCTTCCAAGAGGAGATATCCCAATATACTTTAGGTAGATTGTGTTTGTGAGGCCTAGGTATGTGTGAGAGAGTTTTTCTTTCCTAGATGTCTTCGGGATGATATGTGATGTGTTTAACATGTGTCTTCAGGATGAGATGTGATGTGGTTAGTGGCCAAGGTGTATGCAGTTGGGATATTTTGTGGTTTGTAGCCCATGTTTCTGCGGGAAGAATGTGATGTGGATAGTGGCCCATATGTGTGCAGGTAGGTTGTGTTGTGGTATGTTTAGAAGAGGTGGGAGCAATAGGATGTCTTCTGTTAGGGAGTGAGGGCAGATAATCAGTGGGAAAGTTGTGCAGGGTACCCTATCATCAATGTGCTTAATACTTTACTTTACTTTACTTGCATTATTTGGTGAGTGTGCCTTGGTTAGGATGGGGTGGCTAGTGTTTTCCTTGATAGGTTATTTTGAGGTTCTATTATTTTCTCATAGGGGCATTAGCATTCATTTCCCACTTGTGCATGAGAGAATTTGGTTTTCCTACTGAGTATACTAGTATGCTCACCCAACGTTTATAAAATTGCTTTTAGGTTTCCAGGAGGACTACAGGGACAGTGCTGGACCTAAATAAATTAGACATCGAGATAGTTTCCATGTCGCTTCTTTGTCTTGTTTTTGGTATTTTACTTTGTATTTTTCTTGTACTATGTGGAAATTTTGTTTAAACATGCATGGGTTGGATTTTTAGTTTCCCTTTTTCTAATATGTTTAGAGTTGCTTGGGATGGACCATCTTATCTCCCGATATTTTTCTCTATAAAGGGTAATGCCTCCCATATTTGTGATAATGTTTACCTACCCTTGGTGCTAGTCACCACCCTCGGGCCTTTATGATTCATGTCTTATGAACTGACAATATTTATTCCATGACTCATGGATATCATCTAAGAATTACTGGGCATGGTCTTCAAATGTTAATATCATGTTATTATACCCTTATTCTAATGTTATTTTTAAATGATAATTGACAACTCCCTTGTTTACCCTTACTAAGCATATCAGATCACCCTTTATTATGTTTTCTTTTCCCTAATATATGAAGAAAGGTTTTAAGTATGATGTGTCTAAGAAGGGTGGTACTTACAATGTACTAAGTGGTAGATGATATAGATCATTTATATACCAGTTTTTTATATATCCATGTTTCTAAATATACTAAACCTTTACAGTTTTGGCATGCATAATGATTTTATATAATGAATATTCTTCTAATAATATGTAATATTTATGTATGAAAAGAATTGGTCATTATAATGCCAACCAATATAAGGATAAAATTTCAACCCCTTGAGTCGATATTGGGCGGTCCAAAGTATAAATCATGATGACCCCTAGGAGGTAATTTGGGGTGGTCTAATATTCATCGGGAATCATCATTGAATCCTAGGGTGATGACCCTATCCAGTCATAATAGTAATCAGGTGTCATCCCTGACTCCTAGGAGGAGGACCCTAGACCATAAAAAGTATCAGGCATTATCAAAAACCCATAGGAGGTAATTCTAGTATGTCAATAAAATATGATGTCATCGCCGACCCCTAGGAGGTAATCTTAGGTAGTCAAGAGTATATGGAATCATTTCTAACCTCTAAGAGGCAATATCACTCTATTAATTGTATTAATAATCATTTTTGACCCTTAGGAGGTAATCCTATGTCATCAATAGTATCAAGCATCATCATCGACATCTAGGATGAAATCTTAGGCTATGAATAGTGTCAAGAATTATCACTGACCCCAATGTGGTAATCATAGGCTATCAATAATATCATGTGTCATCATCAACCCCTAGAGGATAACCCTAGGCTACCATAATAATTAGGCATAACTGTCAAATCCTAAGGGCTAAACCTATTTATTCATTCTTAATTGACTCATCATCGATTCAGGTTATAAGGTGACACCCGCAATCATCACTACCCATTTTCCATACGCACCCTCACTGGGGTAAATATATCACTGAGGCACCCATTGAGGTCCCATAGGTTGCATCATGTTAGGATACCCCCTAAGGGTCTATCAATATCCCACTTAGTCCCTAGGACACACCTAACACTTAGAGGGATTCAATCCCCTTAGCATAATCAAAGTCTCATCAAGGCCTCACTAGCCTCCTCGACAAACCATACAGGCATTGGTCTATGCAGATAGAAAAATGACCATCTCAATATTCCAAGGCGTCTCAGGTTGGTCCACTCACCCAACTTATTAAAAGTCTTAGTGGGGGAGATACAATTGATCTATGCTTATATCAACTAGACCAAGGGTTATAAGGTATCTCATGGGTCTCACGTGGCCAATCACTATGCCATCCATCCCAAATCATCACTCACCACTACCTAGATGTCACAATGGGCACCTGTCACTTGGGTCATTATGTTACCTTCATTTCAATTAAATAACACACCTTGGGACCCATCCATAACAAGGAACATGTTTTTAGTCAAGGCCTCATCCATCATCAGCCAAGGCAATCAAGCTAGTGCACAAGGTCTCTCATGGACCTTGGAATTATATTCAATTTACCTAGGAAATTAATTTTTAATTAAAACTGTTCATTTTACATAATGTATGATCACATTAGGGGGTGATTCCACATATCATAGGCATATATCTACCACATGAAACCATAGGGTGTGTATAGGGACCACCTACCTCAATCTAAAATCCATTCCCCCTTTTTAACTTGTAACCCAAAAACTCTTTCCAAGCTCGTCTAATCCATCCAAACACCACCCATCCACACAAGGACCTAACTCGCATCTAAATAAAATTAATTAATTATAATCAAATTATAATTAATTAATCAATAAAATTATTCTTTAACAATTATACAATTTAATTAAAATAGGAATAATGCCTAAAAGAACACCGAGCTATAACCACTTATTGAAACCTAGATCCATGGGGTGTGTGCCACTCCCTACACACCCCATAACCTTGTCCATGGAAACGCATTAGTTAAATATACGAATTTGAATTAATTCCATAATTAATCCAAATAGTCATAGTGTAGAAAAACTCATCGGGCACTCCCATTACACCAGAACTGTAATCAAACACCAATGGGGGTCCATAATGCACTCCTGCCACTATCCCAGGCCAAATCCCTCATTAATGACATCAATTCAATAATTAAATTATTTTAATTTAATTTTAAAATATTATAAAAATTCCTACAATAACATAACTCGTTCAAACGACATGCGAAAACATGAAGATACTGTATAAATATTCCCTCTATGAAATCCGAGAAAAATCCACATCAAAATTGGCCAATTACACCATGCTCTAGTGGAATTGAAACCAAAACCCTATGATAAATTACTTAAATTAAAATTAATGAAGGGGAAAGAAAAAAATGGAAGGGAGGAGAGGGAAGATCATACGTTAAAAACTGAAAAATCAACACCTAAATTGCCTTAGATCAAAGGAGGATCGAGGAGATGAAGATGGGGAGGAGCGTCGACCAAAAATGGAACCTATCAATCCCCCCCCCCCGCTCAACTGAAGAAGGGGAAACGCCCCAGTAAAAATATGGTCTTTCTCCCACTAAAAGAAACCACCCAACACACTTTCATAGCTTGAACATGGGTTCACATCATGAAAATTTAGGTTAATTCCATGAAAATCCCAATTCATAGTCCAAGTAGCCTAGAACCACCCTAAAAAGGCACAATTCATGATGTGAATGACCCTTTACACTGTTAATTGTTTTTTATACTAGGTTTTAGCAGTCTGGCCACCCGACCACTACTCTGATGTCCTCCCAAACACCTGAGGAATCCACAAAACCTCACTCCAAGACCAAAAACACTATTTTAAAATGATCAAACTCTTAAAATACCATTCTAAGTCTTGGTTCTCAAAACAAACCATCCACCAAATCAAAAAAAATAGATTCCTCCTAAATTTTATAACCCCTTTGGAAAAGGGGTATTATAATCTCCCCACCATAACAATTCTCATCCTTGAGAAGTATTTTTGACCATTCAATCATAAATTTGGACCTATCTTAGTCATTAATCCACACTCAATTAATCATGTCTTACTATTGAACACTAAACAATATCATGTTGCCCAACTCCAAACATGAGGTGCACTATTCACCAAAAAATTATTCCACCGCTTGTCATCATCACTGAAACACCAAGACGATGCTCTCCCATTCCCATTTATCCCATGTCATCATAGTGTTTTGAATCAACTTACTATTCTACTAATGGTCCTCCCTAACACAATCCTACACTTATAAGGGTTGATTCTGATCCATGGTGTTTCCCACCATCAGAATCACCTACAGATTCACAATTTCAATGGTTTAATGACTATCTTAGTGTGGTTTCTAACCCACTACACCCAATAAAATATAAAAACACAAGTCATCCATCCTCTAGCTAACCATTCTCAAAAAACTCATCCACACCCTTCGATGCATTGTTACAACATTCGGTAACGATGCCTAAATCACTGAAGAAATCTCAATATCATTCAAATCACCTGCATTAGAGTCTAAACTCAACTCCCAATGTGTTTCTATGATTGGGTCCACAACTAACCAAATCAATCGTCATACTCTCACCTAATCACAAACGCATCTCTGATCTAACTAATGCTCATATCACATCAAATTCATCTCAATCCCTATGTCAATGTACAGACTCCATCAAATACATCATCTAAATCCCAAATTTGGTATTTGACATGGGGCTAGATAAAACAGGTTCATCTACTCCCTCATATCCAAATTTCATCACGACCATCCTATTGAAGTAGATTCTAACCACTTTGATTATTTATGTTTTGATAATTATAATACTTACTTTTTTCATAATTATAATTTCTCAAAACATTTATTTCATACTTTATTTCCTCTAACATAAGTAGGATTTATTTTTCATATTACATTCCATTTTAATAATCATGTCTGTTATGTATTTCATGAACTGATTTTAAAATAGAAATCCATCTCTATATGGGTTAATGTCATAAGTCTAATATTTATCTATTTTATAAAAAATGAATAAGTCTTAAAGTGATAATGAGGTAGTAAGTACAAGAAACCACAAAACCAGATGCATTGGTCTCATGACCAAATGAATCGACCGCATGAACAAAAGTCAAGTGATTGTAAGATAAGGAGTCATAATTTTTCTAATGGTTGAACCGACCATATAGAGAAACTAGATCGACTGCATGAAAATGGATCGACCATAATACAAACAACCAAAATTTTTATTACTGTTACATCAGCCACATGTTGTATATTGATCGATCACACATTGGAATTTTTATCAACCACAGATTGAAAAATAGATCAATCACGCATTGAAATCTATATCGACCACATGAAGAAATTTAGATCAACCGTAATATTATTTCTCACAAACCTCATGAGAAAATTATTTCCAACTTCAAGGTATGACTTTATTTCTGGATAGACCTACTGTAATTAGAAATTGACTATTCCTTGAAGGATTATTTTCTATAATGATTTGTTTTTCATACTTTTTATATTTTATAAATTTTGATTTATTGTAAGTTTTTTTTAAGGATTTTCATTGATCTAATGATTTATTAAATACTTATTATTTTTTATGATGCTAATGAATTTTATTTAGAATAATTATATATAGTATTAAATTATCATCATATGGGTTAAAGTCTCATGCTGGTCTGATTGACCGTAATATTATTTTTAATCGACCACATGAGAAAAGTGTGGCCTACCTTAAAGTATGAATTACCATGAGGATGGACCTACTGTAAGAATAAATTGACCATGCCTTAAGGGATTATTTTCTATAATTCTATATTTTTCATACTTTTTATATTTTATACATTTTTATTTAATGCAAGTTTTTTAATGATTTTTATTGATCTAATGTTTTCTTAAATAATTATTAATTATTTTGATACCAATGAATTTCATTTGGAATAATTACATATAGTGTTAAATGCTTGTCACGTGGGTTAAAGTTTCACATTGTTTTCTTGGAAAAGCGTGAGTTTAAAATTTAAATTGCTAAGAATTTGAACTATTTTCCTCACATGATTTATGAGAATATTTTAAGGGACTTTAATGTTGTTTATTATAAATTTTTAGTGTTTTATTAATTATACTGACATGTTCTACTATACAAACTATGTATATTTTATAGATTAATGAAGTGATCCATGTAATAATATGTTGTATTCATGTTTAATGAATATATATACATGTGTCAACTCAAAAAGGATCAAGTGTAACCAAATTATTCTTTTGAATTTGGTGTGCATGAAAGAAATCTATATATTTATTACAAAAGAACCAGTGAAGTAACGATGTTGAGGATATTCTTGATTTATACTTTTCAATACACTTTGAAAATATATTAATTATCTCTACTAAACTTCAATATTTTGATCCATCATTGTCATAGAGAACCTTCCAACCTCAACACTCAAATCCTTACTTATTCTTTTGGTTTCTATAGTTCTTACTTATTCCTATTTTCTAGGTGCTTAATCATGTCTCAGTTGTACCACCTATAAAAGGTAAGACTTGGGTTGGTAACCCCAGAAAACATTTAGGCATTGGGTTGTGCCTCCAAGTTGAAAAAGGTAAGATTGTTTGGGTTGTGCCTCAAGGTGGAAAAAAGTAGGATAGTTGGGTTCTGACTCTGGGTGTGAAAATTTTGATCTTGGTTTGTTTTTAAAAGGTTTAAAAAGGAAATTGTAAAGGTTTATGAATCCCTTAAAAAGTGATAGAGTCCATTATAGTGGGTTTCATCTCTCTATATCTATGTTTTAGAGGGTAGAAGAGTAGACATAGGATCATTTAGATCAATACCACTTTAAAATTCACTGTGTTCATTTTTTTATTTTCATTGCATAAATTAACTTAACTATGATAAATGATTAAAAGAATATTTTGAAACGTCAGTTAACTCTCTCTTAACCATTATGATATTCTCTCATTAGGACCTTACACACCCAATGATTTGTGTCAAGAATCCAGGACCCTACCAGCATAAGGATCATGCCTCCATGGAAGAATAGAAAAGATTCTCACAATCGAGTGCCAACATGAATCACCAAGATCCACCAATTCCTAACTCACAAGAATATATTCCATGGAATCTACCAAAATTAATCAGTAATTATGGTCGCAAAATCAGAAAACCAATGATGCACTCCCCGTCATATGGCTTACCTCATATTATTTTAAGTGAAAAACCTCAATAGGTTTCAACATTGCACGCCTGTCACTCATCCTAAGACTTGCTCATCTCATCCCATGAAACCTGTCTATGGTCAATCCGGTATTGATCATTCCACCGTATCTCGATCCAATTTTGATGACTCCTCTACCATGGAGGGACATTCCTCATTCATCAAAAATCCTGGTCAACCAAGCCTACAAGAGTTTTATCAAAATCATTAACCCATGACCTACACACGGTTGATCACCAATTTACAATTTAATGACACCACACATACTTAGCATGCATTACCAAATTTCATCCAAATATATCATGTGTATGCTAATGTTCCACCCAATTGTAGAACTAAACTCATGATCTTATTATTAATGTGTTAACAAAACTAGGATCGCATGCCTAAACTACTGACCATGCTACACCCACACATCAATTTCATCAAGCTAGAAGCGCCCTTAATGCTCCTATTCAAATTCAGGCATCCCACTATGCCAAGGTCTATCATATGATGACCCATCACCCTAGGTGTCACTCTAAAATTACAAACATCCATCCACACTCACATTGCGCTCCCAGAAGTGCATTCAAAATCATTAGGGTTAGGTACTTGACTGGCCCTTCCCTCTAAAGAAAACCTAGATACTAGAAGCACCATCACTCAAAGTGTTATATCTCAAAAGAACAAGGTATCTCCATACCTATATCACATACCTGATAGAACCTCACATGTACTAATCTCATACCCTGAAGCACAATGTAGTGTTTCCCACCTCTAAGGATATCACGAACCTGGGATAATCTATGTCTTAGGTTACCCACATACACATCACATCCCATTTCAATGATATACCTGACACACCTATATCCTAAGACATATCCAAAATCACTAAGCTCTCTAATCAATAGATCACATATCATATAATTCATAACTCACAGGGAAACATCCCTACTCTCATCTCATATATCATATGTCATATCACATGCCAAACCACCCACTCTAGGTTCTCACACATACATATACCCATATCTATAATCACATGCTAACTCATCCACTTACTCGGGAACTGATTCTCATCGGGAATCCGCATATAGGACCACCCCTAAAGAATCACAATCTCAAGTTGATTCTCATTGGGCCTCCAAAAACAGGATTCACCCTTCTAGGATCACAATCTTATCTAGGTACACACAAATATATAACGACATTACCCTACCATGACCTATGTTGAATAATCATAGTCATATGGTTTGTGGATTTTAATTACACCAAGAACCTATATGGGAATACACTATATAAATTGTTGTTTACATTTTAAATAATTGAACCTAATTTTTCCCTTTATCCCAAACCATTTCTATAATCATCTATAAGGGGTCCATCACTAAGGCATCAAATGAATATATTGACCAACCAAGGGTCACTATACATCCTGTACACTGAGGGATCGCATAGTCTTCATTATCGAGTATATCACAGTAAATCCAAATGACCTTCTATCATAATAAAAATATATTGTGGTCCACCTGATTAATGTTTAATCACAAATTTATATGAGAAAAAACCATATAATTTTTTACTATCACTTTAAATAGGAAAACCCTCAATCATAAGTGATAAAAATCACACACGGACATGTGAATGTCATGTGAATTCAATGCCCCCAATATGATGCATGGAAATCAGCCTCTATCTAATAATTCAAGGTATAAAAAAAATTATAAACCATAAATCATAAAATCCAAACCTCATGTGTGTTACACTAGGTAAAAACCATACAATTGTAACATTGAAATCCAAAATAGTAATCTTATACCCTTAGAAACTTGGATGGATGTCCTATTAGAAAAGTTGTTCTCAACACACTAATATGATATCTATCACAATCCCTAAAACATTCCTATATCACTTGTATATCATATCCCAAATAGTAATACAAAACAAAATACCCTTTGATACCACTTTATAACTTCCTCCCTCGGACCATGGCCATTAAATGATGCTTGAACTAGGGGAGTCACTAATTGACCTCATGCATGCTTTCCCATATGTCAGAGGTTTCTAACTGGAAGTGGGGGTCTAGGGTAGTACCATGGAGATATTATACCTATAACATCCCAAGGTTTTCTAAAAATAAATTTAATTCAAGAAACATTGTTTTAAATAGATAATTATAACTATCCTTTAAACATAATTTTACTACTTTTATGTTTTGAATTTTAAAAAACGGTCATCTACAATTATGTTCAGTATGTCAATTGGAGTCTAATGGAACCAACTTTTTTTTGGTGAATAGTAACATACGTTTATGAATAGTAATATGACCCTAAAAATAGTAAATTGTGTTATTATTTTATTTTCTTAAGGCTTTAAGATAATTACATTTTGGTTAATTTTTCAATGTGATATAAGCGAAGTTATAGTTTTTAAATTATTAATTTTTGAATTCAGTATGATTTTATTTAAAAATTAAATTAATAATATTTAGAAAATTATTTTCAAAAAAGTGGACTTCATTTTTTAATTCTACACGTTGAAAAATGGTAAGGGTAAATTTTTTGGTATTTTTCTGAAACAGTTGATTTTTCAGTGAATAGTAAAAAATACAGGTTGAGTTTTGGTGTGTTAATGACATCATTAATGATATAATAATGATTTATTAAATCTGGTAGACTTATGTACATTAAAATAAGTATTTGGTGTCCCAAGTGGCTAATAACATGGGAAAATACCATGGGAAAGCCCATGGTTTTCCAAATACCACTAATGAGGTGTCCCTTGGAAATTATTAAAATATTCCCTCACTTTTGCTATAAATACTAACCCATTCCTTCATTAAATTCATTAAAATCCCTAATCAACAAAGATATGGCCTCCTTACCTCCCTAGTATTCCTCCCAAGGTTTCCTTAATACCCCAAGGTCCCAACCTTCAAATTATAGGAGTTACTCTACAAGGTAAGAGAATTCTCAACTTCTTTTCTTTTTTTCCATTCAAGTTCTCTTTTATATGCTATAACTTTCAAGTTTCTATACCATGTTCTTATTTACTTTTTATTATTTCTATATTCTTTATTCTGATTCAATTATGGATACATGATCCTTGTACTCTCTCTTTTTAATTTTTTCTAAAACCCTGTTGCATAGCCGTTAGGCTGCCAAATTTTTGTAAATGATTTCTCAACAATTATTTTATTTTCAGTTCTTTTATATTCTTATTATTTCAAAATATCATATTATCAAAGAGGCATGAAGGCTCCATAAATATTGTATACTATGGATTTTTTCATTTTCAAGGAAAATTCATCATCATTATTCCTCTCCTCTCCCACTTATTCAAGGAATTAAAAACATTGTCTGTGATGTGTCGAATTACCGACATCGTGGACGATGTTATTTCAATTTGATTTAATTCATTCAAGGCTATTAATGAAACCATTATTATGGTTGAAATAGGTTATAATATATTTATTATGTCTCATCCATGTTTCTAGAATTCTTTGTACACATGGTTTTAATTTATAAAACAAAATGAGGTCGTTATTATCAAAGAACCACTAAAATGATCTAAACGAACATCATTAATGTTTTAACATATGAATCAGCCTCATGTAAGTATTCAAAATGATAAATGGTATAATTTCTGGTTCTGGAAATATGTAAATACTACTCCATTACAATTATTTAGTTTATGTAATTCCCCGACCCTAGCTACCCAGAGTCGGTGCATTACTTCGTAACATTGACATGATCACAAAAGATCAAGTCTCGAAAGACCGATTAGTTTAGTAGCCTTGGAAACACTAGATACATTCATAAATGTTACATTACATCATAAAGTGAAAAAATACAATAACAAAGTCTCCATAGTCCAAACTCATATCCTCTTCTGACTATCCCTACAGGTCATTCATAAAATACTTCTTCACATCCTGGAAAATATTAAAACATTGAAAGGGGTGAGCTCAGATGCTCAGTAAGGATAACAATATAGTGAAATCTTTCATAAATAAACATTAACATTTAAGGCAATGTATAACTAAAACAAAAGCCTTTTAAACTTGAACTTTAGAATAATATGGCAAAAGTAAAATGAAATAATGCCATTTACTTACTCACATGGATATTCTTCTAGTTGAATAATCACATGAAATATCAATAACCACTTTCATAATGATGGAATGCATAATGCCAAACTATCATAACCACTTAGCCAAGGCCTCGTGCCAAGACCACAAATAAGATTTTTTCAAGGCCTCGTGCCAAGACACTAGTTTGTCTCATGAGACCTACAGATGCATCGAGGAGCTATAGCGGGCTCCACCCATCACTTATTAAGTCCAATGCATTCCTCATATGAATAGGTTTAAACATATCATAAACCATAACATAATTGTATCACATAAAACATGCATAAAAGAAACATAAGATTTCCACACTTCATTCATAAGATATCAATACAACACATTGATATAATAAAAACTTTATTAAAACCATTTTCAATACCAAAATAAATGAAAATTAAAACTTTGTATTTATTTTTCATTTAAAAAAAGTTATGGCTTATAGAGGAATCCGAAACTCAAATAATGGTCACGGCGGCGGAGAAGTCGTTGTCACCGCATATGTACGGCAAGAAAAACATTCCCTTTGTCGTTTAGTAAAAACTCCTCGTATAAAAAAATTCCTTTTGAATAAAAGTAAAAGTCAAAGGGGTTTATACACCATATAAAAGAAAGTTGTGTATAAAACAAAATATGCCTCAATGAAAGGAGATTGAGACAAAGACCCTTACAAAGATCATTTTTTTAAATAAAGTAGATCTATTATGTGTATTCACTATACGTACACATAAATAAAGTAAAAATACAAGATAGGACATAATAATATCTTGAAATAATTTGAAATTAGGAGATTAACCCAAAAAATGGAAATTGGGTTAAGAAGTTCCCTTACCTCATGTCCGAATTCACTCGACCGTTCTTTGATCTCCTGAATAATAAACTAGAGTTAATTTATAATTTCTTAAGAACATTTTTCAGGTTTATTATTCATTTTATATCACTTATTACCATGTTATGAACATTATGTAATTATTTATGTTAATAACGGTCGTTTTGACGATCTTAGGTACTTGAGTCAAAAATAAACTTCTTATAATTACACTTTGTTCATGTGGTAATATATCCATTATATCAATAATTATATTCATGATTTATATATCATATACATCATATATATCAAGTATATACATTCATTTATAATATTACATAAAATTTAGAGGTAAGAAATGAAATGCACCGTTCATGGAGACGGTAAGCCGTATATACGCATGAACGCTACTTTCATTTCTATTTCCTATTTAATGGAATGAAGTTATAATTATATAAAGGTATAATATAATTCCAGTATAATATAATGTATAATACCATTTACTCCATCCTTTATACATCCCACATATGGCATTAACGATTCAAATCACTTTGAGGGGGCGGTAGTGCGCACTTCCTAAAATGAAATTATCACATTTACCCATAATGGAAATCATAAAGTATGACATAAATGAGAAATACATAAGAATAAGGAAAACATAAAAATAATATATATATCATATATGAAAATAGTGTCATCAAAATGGCCACCATTATAGGTGTTAAAAGAATATTGAACAATCATCGTTTCGTGAGGCAGTATTTCGCCACCCACAGAAACAGTATATTCTTTAACCATTAGACGAAGGTGTGTGTAAGTATAAACCAAATACCTATCATAACAAAATCCTAGTATATTTTATATACTGTTGTTGTTACAAAAGAAATTAATTAAAATATTTTAAGGGGTTGGAGAAGCAAAATAAAAAAAACAACATTAGAGAAGACATTACCATAAAATCGGGTAACTCTTTTTGATTTGAGAAAAAGGCATCCTTGGGAAGACTTCTGCCAAAAGTGAGGCTTATAATAGTAAGGGAGGGAAGTTGAGAGAGTATTTGGCCAGAGGTTGGCCGAGCCAAAAGGCTTTGAAGGTGTGAGTAAGGTGGTAGTGGTGGGGGCCTTTTATAAGAGGAGAGAAGGGGCACTCTTGGAAAGATTGAAATGTTACATTATTATGAAATTCTTTTTCGGATTCTAAAGGTCCCACACTTATATATTTCGAGGATAAGGTAATAAGGGTTCTAAATATACTCATCCAATAGGTTTTTGACAAGTGTAAGTCTTATATTTTATATTATCTTTTCATTTTATTTAAATTGTTAATTAATGAGGTAATCGCTGCATCATCATGGTGTCATAAATAATTTAATTTATTTAATGTCTAAAAATTATAAAAAAAATATAATGATGTAGGAAATCGTTTTATATTTCTAATAAATATTTATTGTCAAAAATATGACTTGTATAACCCCATTTAAAAATTGTTTTAGTAAAACAACTCTTGTTTGTGACCTTTTTATTTTAACATTAAATAAAACGTTTTTAATGTCATTTTCCTACCAAAGTGACTCCATGGGGTCCCCAAGTTGACCCATGGATTGTATTGGTCGTCCATGACTCATAAAATAGGGGTAGGACAAGTGTAAAGGTCATTCCATATTTTTATAATACTATTTTTACCTTAAATTTCACTAATTACCTTTAATCGCGATTAATTAAACTTAAAAGTTACTATTCACCAAAAAATTATTTTAATCCCATTGAACCACATTTTACTTCCTAATGACAACCATGTATGTCGGATTTTTGAAAATCAAATCACAGAAGTGGTAATGTTTAATTTAAACGAAAAATCAGTTTTTTAACTACCACTTAGTGGTTTCACTATTCATCAAAAATTGAAGTTTTTCAGAACAATGCCAAAATTTCACCCTAAGCTATAATTGATATTCTGAATTCAAAAATGATGTCTATTTTACAAAATTCCAAACATATAAGTTGCATTAATTAATTTCATAATTAATTCCCGCTATCACAACAAATAGCGTGTTTTTAAGAAACAATATATATCAAAAGATTGACAATTGTTTATGTCTAATTTCAAAGTGAAATTAATTCTAATGACCACCATTGGATAAAATGGTAAAAATATATTCTAATTATACTTTAAACCCAATAAATAGTATAATTTATCACTATTAATTATTTTGATTAAAAAATTTATTTTTAAGTAATTTTCACTATTCAAAGCAAATTGGAAGTTCTCAGAAAAATACCAAAAATTCAACATAGGCTAATTTCGATATTTCGAATCCAAAAATGAAGTCCATTTTGAAATATAAAATATACATAATTTCAAAAAGTGGGTATTACTATTCATAATGGCTATTTTGATTGGTCACGGTGTGTTAGAATCTCAAACTTGCGTACAATGTAATCTATTGTATTATTGAAAGAGAAGCGTATCATGGAAGCTCGGGGTGTTACATTCTCCCCTCCTTCAATAAATTGCATCCTCTTAATTTGAAAATGTTCTTCGAAAATAAAAGGTTGAAAATAGAAAATACCTTTGTGGAAAACCCACATCGGAAATAGGGTTAATAAGAATATAACATTAAAAGAAAGAAAGAGAAGTATAAAGGTCACCCGAGATAGCCCATACTAGGATTCTATGAAAATATGGATATGGAGGAGAAACAAACCATCAAGGTCTGATGGAGAGTTATAGAAAACAAGATTAGGAGAAATTTAACCATAAGAAAATCACAAACTTGTGATTGGTTAAATGGTCATTGAATCCCTAGTTGGAAAAGTTAACCGGAAACGTTTTTGTTTTAAGTTACCTTTCATAAAGTCGAGAAATCTATTTAAGATATTTACTAAGAATGTCAGGAAATATACTTACTTGTCGTGTAGACTTTCATTCTTTAATAAATTTTTACCACAAACCCATATTTCACTCCAAATGGCAACATAACTCAAAAATATTCTATCTATCCTAATTGTCACATACCATTTAGATTAGGAAAACTATTTTGTAATAACTAGGTACTTTCTTTAGGCTAGTGGTAGGTAATAAAGGCCTGTCACACTATGGTTGTGGGTTCGATTCCTGCAGCTTTGTCTGACACGATGGGTTATGCCCCACCCTGTAGGTTGTCCTTTTCCTAAAACTATAGTATTATAATATTCCAAAAATAATCTTCAGAAATGTTTTAACCTTAAAAAATACTATCCAAAGTTCAACTTAATTCATTCCAACCGTTCTAGTTATCCAAAATACCTCTGTCCAGAATTTCTCTAAAAGGTCTCTAAATTCTAAAATCAATTGTATCATCAGATTCCTCAAACAAAGTAAAGTTCCTATTATTGTCACATACTAAAATATAATGACCTTAATCAAATTAAAACCTTAATAAAAACAACAAGTATTGCAGTACAATCCTTATATATCACATTATTCTTATAACCAGAATATAATCCTTGATTCCAAAAACACAAATATATTAATTATTCAACTTCATCTGTAGCAACAACATAAGCTTGGCCTTGATCCCTTGGCCTTTTCTGAGGTAAGTTTCCTTGGCTCTTAGGACAATCATTTGCATAATGCCCCATTTCCCTACAATTGTAGCATTCAACATTGATAGCCTCTTTATTTCCCTTGCAATCACGAGCCTGGTGACCTTTTTCTCCACATTTATAACAAACTCCCATTCCTTTTAGGCAGGTATCGGGGTGATTCTTCCCACAATTATTGCATAATGGAAATCCTTCTTTCCCTTTTTCCCTTTATCTATCTCTTGTTCCACTATTCTCTTCTTCTCTTGCTTTACTTTATTGTCATTAGATTTAGAGAATTCCTTTTCTGTCTTGATAGAATACGCGACTATATCTTCGTACATTGGGAAAGATTGTGATACTAGTGCTCGACAAAGAAATAGTTTTAACCCATCAAAGAAATGATCGATCTTACTTCTTGGGTTACGTATATAATCTGCAACATGCCTTGCTAACCTTGTAAAGTTAGCCTCATACTTTGCGACATTCTCATCCTCCTTTTGTCTCAGACTCAGAAATTGCCTTTTCATATCTGCTCGATGGTCACGTGGAAAGTATTTTTCTAAGAAAAGATCTTTGAACTCTCTCTATTCCATGATTGATACTTCTTCATCTTCCTTTGTATTTTGAATCAATGACCACCATTGATCGGCATCTCCAGTGAGGCGGTAAACTTCCATGATAACCTTCTCTCTTTCGCTACTCCCCAAGGTGTGGAATATTTTCTCTAAGGAGTTTATCCATTTCCCAGCTACTGATGGATTTGTACCCCCATTAAATGTTGGTGGTTGTTGCCTCATGAAGTGTTCTAACATTGATCCTCCACGTTGTGGATCAGGGTGCTCCATACTAGTAAGGTTATTATTCATAACCTGAGTTAGTTGTCCCAGTATGGTAATAAGTTGATCATCACCAGTTGTATCTCCAGATCCACAATAATTATCTTGAGCAGGAGGGAAATCCCTACACGGAGTTCGTGCATTAATACGGTTTCCATTCCTTCCACTAGGCGCCATTTCTAAACAATGGCATAAACTAGATTAGTTTATGAATCAAAATACATAATTCCATACTTGTAAAATACTTAACATAAATTGAACTATTTATGGATGTAATCCATAATCATAAAAAGAAATGTTTTATTTGAGGAAGTATATACTCATAACCCTTCATAATGGTTTTTAAAGAAAATGATAATTATCCTAAGCATATCCCCCGGGAGTTTCGTAACCAAGAGTGCAGCAAGGCCCGTTGTCGTGCACCAGTTCCCGTTCGAGTCTAGCTCAAAGCGGTGTTTTCGGGTTTTACCCCTAGGTACATCTATGCCAGAGTCGCCTCTACCTGCTCGTATCCAAAAAGGGATGTATTGCTCGGAAAACTCACAAAATCTCTACAATAACAAAATTCTAGGAAGTTCTTATATACTAATCCTCAAAGTCTATCTTTTGGTTATGTGCTCTAATCAGATTTTATCTAAATCTAGCTTCCAAGGTTAGTACTAAACTGCCTCTGATACCAACTGTAACACCCTGACCCCAGCTACCCAGAGTCAGTGTATTACTTCATAACATTGGCATGATCACAAAAGATCAAGTCTCGAAAGACCGATTAGTTTAGTAGCCTTGGAAACACTAGATACATTCATAAATGTTACATTACATCATAAAGTGAAAAACTACAATAACAAAGTCTCCATAGTCCAAACTCATATCCTCTTCTGACTATCCCTGCAGGTCATTCATAAAATACTTCTTCACATCCTGGAAAATATTAAAACATTGAAAGGGGTGAGCTCAGATGCTCAGTAAGGATAACAATATAGCGAAAGCTTTCATAAATAAACATTAACATTTAAGGCAATGTATAACTAAAACAAAAGCCTTTAAAACTTGAACTTTAGAATAATATGGAAAAAGTAAAATGAAATAATGCCATTTACTTACTCACATGGATATTATTTCTAGTCGAATAATCACATGAAATATCAATAACCACTTTCATAATGATGGAATGCGTAATGCCAGACTATCATAACCACGTAGCCAAGGCCTCGTGCCAAGACCACAAATAAGATTTTGTCAAGGCCTTGTGCCAAGACACTAGTTTGTCTCATGAGACCTACCGATGCATCGAGGAGCTATAGCGGTCTCCACACGTCACTTATTAAGTCCAATGCATTCCTCATATGAACAGGTTTAAACATATCATAAACCATAACATAATTGTATCACATAAAACATGCATAAAGGAAACATAAGATTTCCACACTTCATTCACAATATATCAATACAACACATTGATATAATAAAAACTTTATCAAAACCATTTTCAATACCAAAAATAAAGGAAAATTAAAACTTTGTATTTATTTTTCATTTAAAAAAAGTTATGGCTTATAGAGGAAGCCGAAACTCAAATAATGGTCACGACGGTGGAGAAGTCGTTGTCGCCGCATATGTACGGCAAGAAAAACATTCCCTTTGTCATTTAGTAAAAACACTTCGTATAAAAATATTCCTTTTGAATAAAAGTAAAATTCAAAGTGGTTTATACACCGTATAAAAGAAAGTTGTGTATAAAACAAAATATGCCTCAATCAAAGGAGATTGAGACAAAGACCCTTACAAAGATCATTTTTTTTAAATAAAGTAGATCTATTATGTGTATTCACTATAACTACACATAAAGAAAGTAAAAATAAAAGATAGTATATAATAATATCTTGACATAATTTGAAAGTAGGAGATTGACCCAAAGAATGGAAATTGGGTTAAGAAGTTCCCTTACCTCGTGTCTGAATTCACTCGACCGTTCTTTGATCTCCTGAATAATAAACTAGAGTTAATTTATAATTTCTTAAGAACCTTTTTAAAGTTTATTATTCATTTTATATCACTTATTACCATGTTATGAACATTATGTAATTATTTATGTTAATAACGGTCGTTTTGACGATCTTAGGTACTTGAGTCAAAAATAAACTTCTTATAATTACACTTTGTTCATGTGGTAATATATCCATTATATCCATAATTATATTCATGATGTATATATCATATACATCATATATATCAATTATATACATTCATTTATAATATTACATAACATTTAGAGGTAAGAAATGAAATGCACCGTTCATGGAGACGGTAAGCCGTACATACGCATGAATGCTACTTTAATTTCTATTTCGCATTTAATAGAATGAAGTTATAATTATATAAAGGTATAATATAATTCCAGTATAATATAATGTATAATACCATTTACTCCATCCTTTATACATACCATATATGGCATTAACGATTCAAGTCACTTTGAGGGGGCGGTAGTCCGCACTTCCTAAAATGAAATTATCACGTTTACCCATAATGGAAATCATAAAGTATGACATAAATGAGAAATACAGAAGCATAAGGAAAACATAAACATAATATATATATATCATATATTAAAATAGTGTCATCAAAATGGCCACCATTAGAGGTGTTAAAAGAATATTGAACAATCATCGTTTCGTGAGGCAGTATTTCGCCACCCACAGAAACAGTATGTTATTTAACCATTAGACGAAGGTGTGTGTAAGTGTAAACCAAATACTTATCATAACAACATCCTAGTATATTTTAGATAATGGTTTTGGTACAAAATAAAGGAATAAAAAGAGTTTAAGGGGTTGGAGAAGCAAAATAAAACAAAACAACATTAGAGAAGACATTACCTTAAAATCGGGTAACTCTTTTTGATTTGAGCCAAAGGCTTCCTTGGGAAGACTTCTGCCATAATTTAGGATTCTAAGAGTAAGGGAGGGAAGTTGAGATAGTATTTGGTTAGAGTTTGGCCGAGCCAAAAGTCTTTGAAGGTGTGATTAAGGTGGTAGTGGTGGGGGCCTTTTATAAGAGGAGAGAAGGGGCACTCTTGGAAAGATTGAAATGTTACATTATTATGAAATTCTTTTTCGGATTCTAAAGGTCCCAAACTTATATATTTAGAGTATAAGGTGATAAGGGTTCTAAATCTACTCATCCAATAGGTTTTTGACAAGTTTAAGTCTTAGAGTTTACATTATCTTTTCATTTTATTTAAATCGTTAATTAATGAGGTAATCGTTGCATCATCATGGTGTCATAAATAAGTTAATTTATTTAATGTATAAAAATTATAAAAAAACTATCATGATGTAGTAATTCTTTTTATATTTCTAATGAATATTTATAGTAAAAAATATGACTTGTATAACCCCATTTAATTTTTTTTTAGTAAAACAACTCTTGTTTGTGACCTTTTTATTTTAACATTAAATAAAAAGTTTTTAATGTCATTTTCCTACAAAAGTGGCTCCATGGGGTCCCCAAGTTGACCCATGTGTTGTCTTGGTCGGCCATGACTCATACAATAGGGGTAGGACAAGTGTAAAGGTCATTCCATATTTTTATAATACTATTTTTTACCTTAAATTTCACTAATTACCTTTAATCGCGATTAATTAAACTTAAAAGTTACTATTCACCAAAAAATTATTTTAATCCCATTAAACCACATTTTACTTCCTAATGACAACCATGTATGTCTGATTTTTGAAAATCAAATAACAGAAGTGGTAATGTTTCATTTAAACAAAAAATCAGTTTTTTAACTACCACTTAGTGGTTTCACTATTCATCAAAAATTGATGTTTTTCAGAACAATGCCAAAATTTCACCTTAAGCTATAATTGATATTCCGAATTCAAAAATGATGTCTATTTTAAAAAATTCCAAACATATAAGTTGCATTAATTAATTTCATAATTAATTCTCGTTGTCACAACAAATAGCGTGTTTTTAAGAAACAATATATATCAAAAGATTGACAATTGTTTATGTCCAATTTCAAAGTGAAATTAATTCTAATGACCACCATTGGATAAAATGGTAAAAATATATTCTAATTATACTTTAAAACTACTCAATAGTATAATTTATCACTATTAATTATTTTGATTAAAAAAGTTGTTTTTAAGTAATTTTCACTATTCAAAGCAAATTGGAAGTTCTCAGAAAAATACCAAAAATTCAACATAGGCTAATTTCGATATTTCGAATCCAAAAATGAAGTCCATTTTGAAATATAAAATATAAATAATTTCAAAAAGGGGGTATTACTATTCATAATGGCTATTTTGATTGGTCGCGGTGTGTTAGAATCTCGAACTTGCGTACAATGCAATCTATTGTATTATTGAAAGAGAAGCGTATCGTGGAAGCTAGGGGTGTTACAGTTTCAATTCCAATTGACAAGAACAACCATCACGAACCAATCATGGAAATCATGTAAAGAACTCACCCAAAAATAGCACAAGGAATAAAATACTAACAATTAAAGGGTGAAATGATGTAATGAAATGATCATATAAGGTATTATAAAGATGTATATTTTTCTATAAGATACTAATAACACTCTTTAAACCATTATACAGGAGGTTTAAATGATTTGGAAGTAATAAAAACCCGAGGTAAGGGAATTCTTAACCCGAATTCCATTCTTTGGGTTAACCTTCTACATCAATTTTTATGTGGTATTAAAATTGTTTGTGGGATGGGTTTTATTTATATTATGTTTAATTATGTCTATTTATAGTGTATATACATATTTCATCCACTCTATTAAGTCTCACTTCAATTATATGATTTATGTAAGGGGCTTTTCTTTTAAAATCTTCTTTTAAAATTCTTTTTTGCAAAATTTCAAAGGAAATGTTTTTATGATATTATTCATGTTGTATGGTTATGTTCTAGATCTTGGTAATTGTTTATGATAAATGGTGGGACACATATTTCCCTCCAATTCATTGGGTATGTGTAAGTTGGAGGTTAGTCATATGGTTACTCCATGTGTAACTACGATGGTTACACAAATTGTAAGGTAGTCATGAGGGTTACAAATTATAAGGTAGCCATGAGGGTTATAACATTATGTAAGTAATTCCACAATATACCTTTATTTTTATATTTATGTTCTTATGTATTGTTTAAATCTTGTTGAAATCCCATGCTTCACAAATTAAGTATATATGAGAGACGAGTTTTTCTGTTGAAAATTTTTCCATGCGTTACAAGTATTCATGTACTAATGTGCTCTTTCCTTCTTTTACATCCTTTACTGAGATTTTTGTGATCATCACAACATTTTTTTAAATTATTTTAATAGTTCATTAGTATTTGTAATACAAATAAGTAATCCAAGTTAAATTTTTGAAGAATTGTCAAAGAAATCAGGTTTTAAGCTTTAATGTTTTATATGTTGAAAAAAATGGAAACTATTTTTATGGTATCCAATCTATAAAAATGTGTAATGTTATGAATGTATTATTTACCAATTATCTAAATCTCTAAACTTGAAAATATCCTCAATGTAAAAGGAAGTTATTTCTTGACTAAAATCAAGATTATGTAATGTAATAAGGTCGGGTCCTTATAGTTGGTATTAAAAGAAGGTTTAGATAAATTTAGGGGTTAGGATGATATTAAAAGAATACCATAAATAATTTTTACTCTGATTAATTTGAAATGTTATATCATTTAAATATTACCGTGTTGGTTCTTCTAAGAAATGATTTTTTAGAATTATTGTCCTCAGAAAAAATAGGGAAGCTGAAGAGGGGAGGCACCGATAGAATGAAATCCTTCAGAATCTGTAGCCCGAAATGGTAGGGATTGGAACCAAGCAGTTTGTGTCAATAATGTCTCAGCTAATGCAGAAAATAAATGGTGCTGGAATACATGCAAGAGAACATCAGAGGTACCACAACCGAACATGACAATAGTGGAACATTTTATGAGACAACACCCTTCTGCTTTCAATGGATCTTCTGACCCAGTAGCGGCTGAGGAATGGATTAAAGCCTTTGAAAAGATATTTGATGTAATGGGTTGTTCAGATAATCAAAAGGTATGTCTTTCTATTTATCATTTTAAAGGTGAAGTTGATCAGTAGTGGTAAATGGTAAAGAACATAAGGTATAGAGAGGATATTGATGCCATAGAGTGGGATGAATTTAAAAGTCTTTTCCTTGAAAAAATATTTTCCAAAGGTAGTGCGACTTAGGATGGAGAATCAATTCCTTGAATTGAATCAAAAGGAGGAATATTCAGTGGCTGTGTATGAAGCGAACTTCACCCGACTGTAAAGGTATGCTCCAAATCTTATTTATGATCTTGATTAAAAAATAAACCACTTTTACTCAGGATTTAATCCAATGTATCGAAGGGAGTTGGCCTCCCATGAATTCAAAAGTTATGAGAAACTTTTCCGATGTGTTGAGAGGGTAGAGATGGAGTTTTCTGATGATCATATGCATTTTGGAAGCAAGGAGAAGAATTGGTCTAGATGTCAAGCGATGGGTAAGAATCAACCACAGAAATCTGATGGTAAGAAAATCAAGTTTCCAGTTTGTGAAAAGTGTAGCAAGAAGCACCCTGGGGAATGTCTTAGAAAATCTGGGAAGTGTTTTAAATGTGGTAAGTTTGGACATGTGGCCTGAGATTGTAATGAAAATGATCCAAAGACTAATCTTGATAAGAAAACTGTAAAGTGTTTTAAATGAGGTGAGATGGGTCACTATGCAAATGACCACCTAAAGAGAGATCCAAATGATTCAAAAAAGCCAGACTATAAGCATAAAGGTGTAGTGAGATCCTTTGAGACTATGTCAACAGATGTCGGTTCATCCAATGAATTCGTATCTGGTACTTTGTTTGTTCACTCAGATTTTTCTAAATTTTTGTTTGATATAGGGTCTACACATTCCTTCATCTCTGAGAAATTTTCAGGTAAATTAGAAATATCACTTCAACAAATGAGACTAGAACTTGTTGTTAAAACACCAGGGGGAAATATTATAGAAAATAGAAATTATAAGAATCTTTCTATTATGGTCTGTGGAAGTAATTTACCTGTAAACATTGTTGTTTTACCCTCAGTCGAGTTTGATGTTATTTTTGGAATGGATTGGTTTTCGGTTTATCATTCTAAGATTGACTTTAGAGATAAAGAAGTTGTTTTTCAGTATGAGTTTTAGTTTGTATACAATAATTAACCCATACAATTGATAACATATCATGAAGCTGAAAAACTGTTAAAATATGGAAATGAAAGTTATCTTTCTCATATTGATGAAAACAAGGGAACTGTTCAGATTGATGATGTGAATGTGGTAAATGAATAACTTGATGTTTTTCCAGATGAGTTACCTGGTATCATACCTGATTGAGAAGTCGAGTTCACAATTTAATTAGTTCCTGATGCAAAGAAAATTTCAAAACCCCCATATCATATGGCTCAAATATAACTTCTTGAATTGAAAAATTTGTTGCAGGATTTTCTTGATAAAGGCTTTATTCGTCCTAGCACTTCACCATGGGGTGCCCCTATTTTTTTAGTTAAAAGGAGAGATGGTTTCATGAGACTTTGTATTGATTATAGAGCATTGAATAAAATCACTATTAAAAACAAGAATCCTTTGCCTCATATCGATGACTTGTTTGATCAGCTCCAGGGAGCTCAGTACTTTTCCAATATTGACTTGAGATCCAGATACCATAAACTGAAGGTGAAGAAGGATTAAATCCCCAAAACAGCCTTTTGTACTAGATATGGGCATTATGAATTTGTTGTTATGCGATTTAGGTTAACTAATGAACCTACTATATTCATGAATCTTATGAATAGAATATTTCATGAGTTCTTGGATAAGTTTGTGGTTGTGTTTATTGATGACATTCTGGTATTTTCTAAAAATAAAGAGGAGCATGAAAAACATCTAAGGGTAGTTTTACAAACCTTAAAAGAAAAGAAACTGTATGGAAAATTCATCAAGTGTGATTTTTGGTTGCAACAGTTTTTTTTCTTGGGAACATTATAAATAAGGATGGAATAACAGTTGATCCATCCAAAATAAGAGTGGTTGATGAATGGAAAAGACCCAAAAATGTTACAGAGATTCATAGTTTTCTTGGATTAGAAGGTTATTACTGACGGTTTGTTAATAACTTTGCACGATTATCTAGCTAGATAACTAAGTTAACATGAAAAGGGGTTAAATTTATTTTTACAGAAGAATGTGTTGTTTTATTTTCAGGAACTAAAGAAGAGATTGGTGAATACTCCAGTTTTGGCCTTGCCTTCCCAAAATGGTGAGTTTTGTAATCTACAATGATTCTTCTTTAAAGGGACTTGGTTGTGTTTTGATGCATAATGATCCGATAATTTCTTATGCTTTAAGACAACTAAAACCTCATGAGTTAAATTATCCCACACATGATTTGGAATTGCCATCTACAGTTTTTGCTTTGAAAATTTGGAGGCATCATTTATATGGAGTCAAATATCAAATATATATTGACCATAAAAGTCTAAATTATATATTCAATCAGAAAGAATTAAACATGAGTCAAATAAGATGGATTGAAATGATAAAGGATTATAATTTCACGATCAATTACCATCCCGAAAAATCAAACAAAGTGGCAGATGCCTTGAGTCGAAAATATCATGCATCATTAATCATGTTACGTTTGGAACATGATCCCTTGATTAATGATTTGATAAATTTTGGATTAGAAGTTGTTGGTGTAGAAAATACCTCTGTTTTGTCTCAGGTTTCAGTTCATTCATCGTTATTAGACAAAATTAAGCAAGTGTAGAAGGAATACCATGAGCTACAGAAAAAGGTAAAATTGGTTAAAATGGGTAAGTTGCTAGAATTTAACATTGATAAAGATAATTTTTTAAGATTTGGTAAAAGTTTGTGTATACCTTCTTATTCCTATTTAAAGAAAGAATTTTTGTGTGAAGCTCATAGTTCTCCATTTTTGAGTTCATCCTAGAAGTACTAAGATGTAGATACCTTTGGGAATATTATTGGTGGGATGAAATGAAAAGAGATATTTTTTATTTTACCATGAAATGCTTAACATGTCAATAGGTTAAAGCAGAGCAGCAGTTACCAAAAGGGATGCTTCATCCTTTCCCAGTGCCATAGTGGAAGTGGGAGAATGTATCCATGAACTTTTTGGTGGGACTACCTAAGACATCTCAAGGTAACAATGCAATTTGGGTTATTGTTGATCGACTGAGAAAATTTGCACATTTTATTTCTATTCGAGATACAATGTCTTAGTATCAGCTTTATAAACTGTACCTTAAAGAGATTGTCAGGCTACATGGAGTTCCTCTTTCCATTGTATCTAACCGGGATCCCAAGTTCACTTCTAACTTTTGGAAGGGACTTTAGAAGTCGTTGGGCAAAAAATTAAATTTCAGTAAAAATTTTCATCCTCAATCAGATGGCCAGTCAGAACGAACGATTCAGACTTTGAAATATATGCTTCGAGTTTGTTTAATGGACTACCGAGGAAGTTAGGATCAACATATTTCTTTAGTTGAGTTTTCTTATAATAACAATTTTCATTCCAGTATTCAGACGACACCTTTTGAGGCTTTGTATGGGAAGCGGTGTTAGACTCTAGCATTTTGGGATGAATTTGGTGAAAGAAATTTGATGGGGTCCTTAATTAGTAGAAGAAGTGGCTAAGAAAGTGAAGATGATCTAGCAGTACATTAGGACAGCTCATATCAGGCATAAAATTTATGTAGATAACCGAAGGAAAGACTTCTCTTTCGAGGTAGGTGACCATGTTTTCCTTAAAATCTTTCCTTGGAAAAGTGTGATGTCTTTTAGTAATAAAGGGAATCTAAGTATGTGGTACATCGGTCCTTTTTAAATCTTTGATAAATTTGGAACAATTTCATACCAAGTAGCTTTGCCTCCGAGTTTGTCTCAGGTACATAATGTTTTTCATGTTTTAATGTTGTGGAAGTATGTGCCAGATTCATCAGCTGTTTTGAGCCCATAAGCAGTTTAGCTGGAAGAGAACCTTTCTTATGAAGAGAAACCAGTTCAGATCCTTTATCGAAGGGAATAAATATTTAGGAATAAGGTAATCCACTAGGTAAAGATTTTTTGGAGAAACCACATGGTAGAAGAAGAAAATTGGGAGTTTGAAAATGCTATGAGGGAAAAGTACCCTCACTTGTTTAATAAGTAAATAAAATTGCGAGGACACAATTTCCAGAAGGTGGGGAAAATGTAACACCCTAAGGTTTTCTAAAAATAAATTGAATGCATGAAACTTTGTTTTAAGTAGATAATTATAACTATCCTTTAAACATAATTTTACAACTTCTATGTTTTGAATTTTGAAAAATGGTCATCTTCAATTGTGTTCAGTATGTCATTTGGAGTCTAATGAAACCAACTTGTTTTTTAGTGAATAGTAACATACCATTATGAATAGTAATATTAATAGTGATATGACCCTAATAAATAGTAAATTGTGTTATTATTTTATTTTCTTAAGTATTTAAGATAATGACATTTTGGTTAATTTTTTAATGTGATATAAGAGGAGTTATAGTTTTAAAATTATTAATTTTTGAATTAAGTATGATTTTATTTAAAAATTAAATTAATAATATTTAGAAAATTATTTTCAAAAAATGGACTTCATTTTTTAATTCTACACATTGAAAATGGTAAGGGTAATTTTTTGGTATTTTTCTGAAACAATTGATTTTTCGGTGAATAGAACAAAATACAGTTTGAGTTTCGGTGTGTTAATGAAATCATTAATGATGTAATAATTATGTAATAAATATGGTCGACTTATGTTCAGTAAAATAAGTTATGAGGTGTCACAAGTGTCTAATACCATGGGCAAGCCCATGGTTTTTCAAATACCACTAATGAGGTGTCCCTTGAAATTATTAAAATATTCCCTCACTTTTGCTATAAATACCAATTAATTCCTTCATTAAATTCATTCCAAATTCCTAATAAACGAATCTATGGAATCCTTAACTCCCCATCAGTCCTCATAAGGTTTCCTCAAGACACCAAGTTCCAAACCTTCATGTTACAGGAGTTACTCTACAAGGTAAAATAATTCTCAACTTTTTTTTCCATTCTAGTTCTCTTTTATGTGGTATAACTTTCAAGTTTCCATACCATGTTCTTATTTACTTTTTATTCTTTATATATTCTATATTATGATTCATTTATGTATGGGTGACCCTTGTACCCTATCTTTTTAATGTTTTCTAAAACTATGTTGCATAGCCGTTAGGCTGCCAATTTTTTGTAAAGGATTTCTCAACTATTCTTTTATTTTCAATTATTTTATATTCTTATTCTTTCACCATATCCTATTATCCAAGAGTCATGAAGGCTCCATAAATATTTTATATTTTGGATGTTCTCATTTTCATGGAAAATTCATCATAATTCTTCATCTCCTCTCCCATTTATTCAAGGAATTAAAAACATTGTCTGTGATGTGTCGAATTACCGACATCGTGGACGATGTGATTTCAATTTGCTTTAATTAATTAAAGGATGGTCATAAAACCATTATTATGGTTGAACTGGGTTATAATATATGTATTATTTCTCATCCATAGTTCTGGAATTATTTTGTACACATGGTTTTAATTTATAAAACAAAATGAGGTCGTTATTATCAAAGAACCACTAAAATTATCTAAACAAACATCATTAATGTTTTAACTTATGAATCATCCTCATGTAAGAATTAAAAATTATAAATGGTATAATTTATGGTTCTGGAAATATTTAAATACTACTGCATCCCAATTATGGAGTTTCAATTCCAATCGACAAGAACAACCATCATGAACCAATCATGGAAATCATGTAAAGAACTCACTCAAAAACAGCACAAGGAACAAAATACTAACAATTAAAGGGTGAAATGATGTAATGAAATGATCATATAAGGTATTATAAAGATGGATATGTTTCTGTAATATATTAATAACACTATTTTTACCATTATACATGAGGTTTAAACTAGTTTTAAGTAAGACAAACCCGGGGTAAGGGAATTCTTAACCCGAATTCAATTCTTTGGGTTAACCTTCTACTTCGTTTTTTTATGTGGTATTAAAATTGTTTGTGGGATGTTTTTTGTTTATATTACGTTGAATTATGTCCATTTACTGTTTATATACATATTTCATCCACTATATTAAGTCTCTATTCAATTATATGATTTATGTAAGGGGTTTTTCTTTTAAAATCCTCTTTTAAAATTATGTTTTACAAAATTTCAAAGGAAATGTTTTTATGCTATTATTCATGTTGTATGATTATGTTATGGATATTTGGAATTTTTTATGATTAATGGTGGTACCTATATTTCCCTCCAATGCATTGGGTATGAGTAAGTTGGAGGTTGGTCATATGGTTACTCCATGTGTAACTGTGATGGTTACAGAAATTGCAAGGTAGTCGTGAGGGTTACAAATTATAAGGTAGTTATGAGGGTTATAATATTATGTAAGTAATGCCACAAGATACCTTTATTATTATATTTATGTTCTTATGTATTGTTTAAATCTTTTCTAAATTCCATGCTTCAAAAAGTAAGTATATATGAGAGACGAGTAGTTCTTTTGAAAATGTTTCCATGCGTTGCAAGTATTCATGGACTAATGTGCTCTTTCCTTATTTTACATACCTTACTGAGTTTTTTGTGCTCATCCCAACCTTGTTTTAAATTATTTTCATGTTTTATAAGGATTTTTAAGAAAAATAAGGAATCCAAGTTAAATGTTTGAAGAATTTTCAAAGAAATCATGTTTTAAGCTTTAATGTTTTATATGCTGAAAAAAATGGAAATTGTTTTTATGGTATCCACTCTGTAATAATGTGTAATGTTATGAATGTATTATGTCCCAATTATCTAAATCTCTAAACTTGAAAATATAATCAATGTAAAATGAAGTTATTTCTTGACTAAAATCAAGATTATGTAATGTAATAAGGTTGGGTCCTTATAATACCCCAATATTAGAGTGTGCAGTAAAAGATAAAAATAACCAAGCATCATCCAGATCAATAACCATCAGAGCATATTTGAAAAAATAAAGCATCCTAATAAATATTAATATGAATGTAGAAGGATGAGTTCATACAATAATGATGGCCCACTGGGCTGATTACATATACAAATGAATGAATGAATGAAAATATAGGAGGAACTACTACTACCCCCAAGCCTCCCCTCATCCCAACCTCCAATCACGTTCATATTATCCTACTATATCAAGCTACTTAGAGCCTCTTCCCAACCCAAACCTACAAATAGTGAAGTTTTCTTAGGTACCTAAGTGCCATGGCTGTCCGAGCTTGGTGTCAGTACAACTTAGTAGGGAACCACCAACACAGTTCCATAGATAACCAGTAAATGAAATGTATGGGAATGTGACATGATCAATTCAATAAATAAATAATAAATGGTATAAATGTAAATAAATAAAAAAAATAGATCCTCAAGTTCTACCATGACACTCAGTATCGACCTAAATCTACTTCTTCTAGTTGCATAGTGTCTTTAAGAACATCATAAAACTATTCCAACCAATATAAGGATAAAATGATAACCTCAAGGAGGTCATCTTGGGTTGTCCAAAGTATCCAGAATAATATCTACCTCTAGGAGGTAATCCTAGGTGGTCAAGTAGTCATCCATAGTTATCATAAAATCCTAGGGGGATGACCCTAAGTATTCACAATAGTTATAAAGCATCATCGCCAACTCTTAGGGGGATTACCCAAGGACATCAAAAGTATCAGGCGTCATCATAGACCCCTAGAAAGAAATACTAGGCTATAAATAATATCATATATCACCACTGACCCCTAGGAGATAATCATAGGATATTAATAGTATCAGGTATCATTTCAAACCCCTAATAGGTAATCCTAGGCCATCAATACTATCAAGCATCGTCACCGACACCTGGGAGGTGATCCTAGGCCATCAATGGTATCCTACTTCATCTTCAACCCCTAGGAGGTAATACTGGGCCATCAAAAGTTTTATACATCATCTCTGACCCATAATAGGAAATCTTAGACCATCAACAATATCAAGAGTCGTCGCTATCCCCTAGAGGGATGAACCTAGGTCGTCATAATCATTAGGCATAATTTTTGACTCCTGTGGTGTAACCGTAGGTAGTCATTCATGACATGATCATTTTTTATTTGGGTTATAATGTGACACATGATATCATCACTACCCATTTATCATATGAACCCTCAATAGGTAATCTTAGGCCATTAATAGTTTCAGGCATCATCACTAATGCCTATGAGGTAATCATAGGCCATAAATGGTATCAAGCTTCATATCCGACCCCTAGGAGGTAATCCTAGGCCATCAATAGTATGAAACATCATCGCTGACACCTAGGAGGTAATCTTAGGCTGGTAATAATATCAGCAGTCCTCACTAACCCCTAGAGGGATGGACCTAGGTTTTCATAATCATCAGGCATAATTTTAGACTCCTAAGTTGCAATCATAGGTAGTCATTCATGACATGCTCATTGTCGAATCAGGTTCAAAGGTGACGCCTACAATCATCACTACCCATTTCTCATACGCGCCCTCACTTGGGTCAATATATCACTAGGGTACCCATTGAGGTCCCCTAGGTCACATCAAGATAATACACCCCATATAGGTTCATCAATATCTAACTTATTCCCTGGGTTGAGCCTGATACTCAGATGGAATCACATCCCATGACACAATTAAAGTCTTATCATTGCCTCATTGGCCTCCTGAGCAAACCATGCAAGCATTGGTCTATGGGTATGGAAAACTACCCATCTAAAATTTCTAAGGTGTCACTAAAAAATCACTAATTAGCGATGTTTGTAAACATTTATATTTACTAAAACCTTGTTTACTGATGTTTTTTGGAAATGTTGGTAGAAAAACATCAGTAAATGAATGCTCATTTACCAGTGTTTCCAAAAAACATCAGTAATCATTGCCCCCCAACCCTCCCGGCACACCCTTCATGCCACAAACCCCTCCCTCCCTTCTACCCTCCAACACTTCACTACACTGCTCGCACCCTCCCAGCACACCCATCATGACCATGCTAACATGAACCCCACCATCCCCTTACACCTTCTAGTGCTTCACTACTAACACCCTTTTAACAAGCCTGCCAGGGCCACGCAGACACAGACCCCACCATCCCCTTTCGCCCTCTAGTGCTTCACTACACTACACACACTCTCCCAACACACCCTTCTTAGTCAAGATACACACAGATGACCCCCATCCCCCCACATACCAAGGAGAAACAAATATGCCTCCATTAGAATTTAAATAAACAACCTACATGACTATACCAGAAGACCTGACCAAATCACTGATGATAATTATAAATATAAAATTGTATTATGTTATATATATATATCAGTATTTAAAAAATTAATATATTATATATATAATTTTATATATTAATATATATTTGTATGTTTATATCTTATATTTTATGTTTATATATATATAAGTTTATATTATTATATATATAAGTTTATATTCTATATATATGTTTACATATCTATATGTTTATATTTTATGTTTATATATATATTTATATTATATATATGTGTGTGTGTATTTATATTATATAGAAGTATATTTGTTTATATATATATGTGTGTGTGTGTGTGTGTGTGTGTATAAATATATATGTGTATGTATACATATATATAATTATAATTATAATTATGTATATATATAATTATCCACATTTTAAAACAATGGTAAAAATGCCATTAAAATAGCCATGTTTTCTTAAAATCATGACTAAATTTAAAATATATACATGTTTTTATATATAAATATATGTATATATATTTATGTATTTATATGGGTTTGTGTGCTTATTTATTTATATATAAATATAAATAAATATATATATATATGTTTATGTATCTCTATGTGTGTATGTGTTTATATATATATATATGTTTATATATGTGTTTGTCCGCATTGACCAACTATGTATGGGTTTTGTGGGTCATTGTAATGGGTGGGTTATCCCTTAGGGGGCTATGACCCACCCACCAGCTTGTGTGGGGTCTGTGTGTGTATTTCTATGTAATTGAACCCCTAATCACCTATAATATATATATGTTTATGCATATATATCTGTATTTATATATATATATATATATTAATATATATATATATATATCTAAATATATATTTATATCGATGTGAGGAAATGGTATATATAAATATATATATATTTAGCGACGTTTCCTGAAAAATGTCTCTAATTTAGCGACGTTTCTCGAAAAAATGTTGCTAAATTAGAGACCTTTCCTGAAAACATCGCTAATTTAGCGATGTTTTCATGAAACCTACCTAATTTAGCAACGTTTTTAAAAAAGTCACTAAATTATAGTCTTTTATAGTGCGTCTCTAGTAGCTCTACTCACCCAACCTATATAAAGTCTCAGTGCAGAAGATACGCTCACCCCACCCTCATCACAACCATCCCAAGGGCTACAAGGCATATCATGGGTCTTATATAACCAATCCCTAGTCCATCCATCCCAAATCATCTCTCACCTATACCCAGAGTTCACCGAGGGTTCATATCACTAGGTCCACTACATTATGTTCATTTAATTTAACTATCACCCCTTGGGGTCTATACATCTCAAGGCACACATTTATATCATGGCCATGACCATCAGCAACCAAGGCAACCAAGACACTACATAAGGTCAGTTGTGTCCCTTGGAACATTGTTCAATTTACCAAGGTAATTAATTTTTAATTAAATATGTCCATTTTTTAATTAAAAAAATTCATTTAACAAAAGGTTTGATTTACCTCACAGTCAAGACCACATATCACTGGTATATATCAACTATGTGAAACCATAGGTCATGTGTAGGGACCACATACCTCAATAAAATAGTTATTTTTTCTTTTTAACTTTCATCCCGACAGCTCCACCCAAGATCGTCCAAGACCATCCAACCATCACCCATGCACGCATATCCCTAACTCATATCCAAATAACCAAATTAAGTAATTATAATTAAATTATAATAAATTAACCAATTACAATTAATCTTCAATAATTTTAATCAATTATACTATTTAATTTAAGCAGAAACAATGCCTAAAAACTCAATGATCTGTAACCGCCTGCCAAATGATTGATCCATGTAGTTCATACCACTCCAAGAACATCTATGAACCTAGGATATGTCATCCCATTAGTTAATTCTATTAATATTAATCAATTCTGTAATTAATCCAAATAAGAATAATATAAAAAAAAGTCATTGAGCGCTCCCTTCACACTAGATTCACAACCAAACACCCATGAGAGGTCCATGGAGCACTCCTAACACCATCCCAAGCCAAATTCTTAACACACAATATCAATTCCAATGTCAAATTTATTTAATTAAATTTTAAAATCTTAGAAAAATCCACATGATGACATATCGCATCAAAATGATGTTCAATGGAATGAAAATTCCATCTTGAGATATGTCACACCCCAACCTCAGATATTCTTTTATTTTATTATTATTTTTAATCTTGGATCTTTTAGTCGAGGTTCTGGTTGAGTCCCAGTTTGAAAATTTTAAATTTTTTAGTTTTAGGATGGTATTTTGGCCCATGCATGGTTTGGGCGCATAGTTTGGGAAACCGTGCAACCCAACCCAAGTAACCGTGTGGCTGGTGTTGATATTAGACAGAAGCTACCACACAGTTTTCGCATCGTAGGTAAAACTATGTGTGCTGGCCATGTGGTCATTTCCCTCTTAGATAGTGGCTACCATACAGTTGGTACATGGTTTACCAAACCATGCGGCCAAACCGTGCAAGCCACTGAGTCATTAAAAAGTGTAAATTACCACTTTGAACCTCCATTTTTTTTAACCCAACATCAAGTTTCTCCTCACTCCTATAACCTAGGATCACCAAGGTGTCCTCCCAAACCCCTCTCCATTTCCCTCCTTCCTCTATTAAAGGTCCTTGAAGGTCCCTTAGGTGAGTTCCTTTGGTTTTTAGTCAATTTTCCCCTTCACTCTCCCTTATCTCTAAATGTATGGTATTTTCCTTATGAAATTTATCTCTTGGTTAAACCCTAGGGGTTAGGGTTTGGGTTTGATGCGATTTCCTTTGGATCTAGGATGTGTGGATCATCTTTGTGTCTTGGTTCTCCCTTCCCTTGGAGTTTTATTCCATCCGCCCTCCGTTGAGGTAGGTGTTTCCATTATTTTCTTTTTTGGTACAACCCATTGATTCTTATGTGTTTCCAATTAATTTATAAATATGATCCGCACACCTAGTAAGTGTTGTTGTTAATTATTTTGGTGTTTTGGAATTGGTATAAGTTGTTAAAAATAGGTTTCCAAATTGATTTTTGAAATATACCTAAGTATATGTTCACTTAAGGTGTTTGTTGAAATTCCATGTGTTCTTTTAAAATGAAATTGGTTGTTTGGGAAGTTTTTAACCTTATTTATGTTTTGATAATATTGTTGTATTGTGTGTTTTGTATTGTGTGTGTGAATTGGTAATTTTTAAGTAATGATGTTTATTTATGGCTTATTATATTGGTTGGAAAACATGTAGAGTTTCTTTAAAATTGGTTTTGGTAAATGTCATGAATTATTGTGGTGTTCAATTAGATGTGGGAATATCCATGTGTTCTTGGGATGCACACATGGATGGTAAATTTCTATAGTTTAGAGAAGGAAGTTGGTTATTGACTTTGGAGATACACCATACGCCGATTAGTGAGTCCAATCTAACTACATCCAGGGATCTCTCTAGGGATTTTTAGTAAATTACCATGGTTTATTGTCTCTTTTTTCTTTTTTATATTCATATTAATTTGGTTTCTTGTTTGTACTACTTATTTTTTCCAGCACATCCTGGTATTGTCTACTTGGGTTTTTGGTTTGGGATTTGGTTTCTAAAATGGTAGCCTCTTTGAAAATAAAAGGTGTTGTGATCTATTTTGAAAAAGGAAAGATGCGTTTATTTATTAAAATGAGAAAGACCCTATTTTTATACATTTATTTCAAACTAGTGTCTATGGACTGTTTTTGAGAAAGGAAATTTATGGATTTTTCTGGTTGCCTACTCAGTTTTTAAGCTCACACCCTACTTGTGTCATTCAATGTCGGTAGACCTGAGCTATTTTTCAGGTCTAGGTTCCTTGCACAGTTTCTCATGGAATAGGTTGGTCTTGTGGTTTGTGGTGACTAGGAGTACACATAGATATCTAGTTGGAATGGTCAAGTTGTAGTTGTTTTCAGTTTCAGTTTTTCTTTTGCTCAGCTATATCTTTGCACCTTGATCAGTTTGTGTATTTATTTATGTGATCAGTTGTTAGCTTTTTATGCTTGTTCATTTTCTTTATTTTATCCTGATTTATGGGCTTAAATCTTTCCCCTTTGGATTATATTTGATGGTTGACACCAGTTGTCAGCCCGTGGGGATCGGGAACACCCTTCGAGCCATGTCTCAGACCAGTTGGGTGTTGGGTCTGATGGCATACTGGCTTGGTTCATGACAAAATGGTATCAGAGTAGGCCCTTGTTATTTGGGGTTTCAAGTAGATTAGAGCCTAGGATTGTTGGTACTTGGGAGTTAAGTGTGGGAAGAGCATTTCAAACTCTTTCTTGTTCTCATCCTTGAGTTTCCAGGGGCAGTCTGGGATTTGAGACTTTTGTCTTTGTTTTAGATTGAGGGATAACAACAGAGGTGAGCCGGTTTCATGTTGTGACCTCACATGGAGTAGTGACCCATGTGGATTCTAAGTACATGGTTCAAGGTCCTCTTAGTTACTATTTCTTACTTGGGGCATGGAACAGAACCATGTCGTTGGGTTAGACATGGCCACTAGTCCCTCTTTCCGGTAGTTTGGTGTAAGTTGTGTTTTGTTTTGGTTTTGGTTGGAGTTAGTAAGCTTTTAAAATGAAAACAATTTCTTTCAAATGATTTTGGACTAGAAAATGGGTTTTAAAATAGAAAGTGTTTTTGTTTGAAAATTTGGTATATGTTTGGAATTGATAAAGTGGAATGGGTGCGACCCTTGGTGTCCCTCATGGACGTTCACATATATGTGGGTATGTGTGGAAAATGCATGTTGGCACATGTAGATAGAAACAAATGAATATACATTCAATGGTTTATGGGATTCCATGGGTGGGTGATTGAAATTAAAGGCTTGTCCTGGTTCTCCATAATTTACTTTGAAAGAGGAAAATTATTTTAGAGATTGTTTTTTTCTTATAATGTGGATTTTGTTTTGTGAAAAGCGGGTTTTGTGTTCGAATGGTGGCCTTGGAAGAAGGTAGTTTTGTAAATTTAAATAAAAAGTGTTGGTTTTTGGAAAGAAAATTTTGAGTTGTACTTCTGATTCTTGATCTAAGAGCCAATTTTTTTGTCCTGAGATGATCTTTTGATTACGGTTTGGTTGGATGTTGATTTTTTAATTTGTTTTCCTTGTGTTATTTAGAATATGCTACCCAGAAAGGTCCCCAAAGTTTCTAATGATTCATGCCCAGTTTTTGTTTATTCACAAGTGTTTCCTGTTTATCATGGTGATTGAGGTTCATTAGAGGTAGTGGAGTGGCTTAAGGAAGTTGAGGGTGTCTTCAGATCATTGGGAACTCCCAAATCTGTCAGAGTTTATGTTATCCTGGGTTTTTTTGAGGGTCCAGTTTTGGATGAATGGGAGTTGTTTTCCCTACTTTCGATGTAATTTGGAATGATGTGGGAAGTTTTTAATTCCATATTTGTCTGATGGTTCATACTTTAGGAGGTGAAGATGAAGAATAGGGAAGAGATAATGAGAATTCAATAAGGTCGACGAATGATGAAGGCCTATGTTGAACATTTCAAGGTACTAGTTTCCTATTATCTGGAAGTGGCATCGTGGGATCTATTGAAGACTTCTCTTTTATTTGGGGGTCTTCGTCTAGAGATCAAGGAGTGATTACTCTCCACCAAGGATTTCCATTTTTAGAAGTTGGTGGATGAAGAATTTTTAGCTAAGTTGGTTTCTAAGAGAAGGTAGTTTGAAATCCAGTGTATCTTGTTGTTCATGAAGGTTCCCTATCTGGTGAGGAGTGCATTCCAGAGGAACCTATCTATAAGGAGTCTCCTTCATTGGTTTTGTCTTCTAGTTCATCAGACTGTTCACTTTTGTTCCACTAGTGTGGCTGGTTTGGTCATTCAAAGTCATCTTGTCTCATCCCTCTAAAGACCTTCCATCATTGTGACCGCTTGGGTCATCTGGAGAAGTTCTACAGGAAGCATTGGTCTAAGAAGGATTTTTTATCAGAGGAATCCAGTGCCTAATTGTGAAGCATTCTATGCTTCAATCATCAGGGCTCCAGCCTCAAGCCTCAAAGTGAATCTTGCGCACAGTAAGGAGTCTTCGGGGATGTGGAAAACATTGGCCCAGTTTTTGTCTCCTGTGTTGGAGTAGGAACATTTAATGTTTCCTTGTTTTAGTTTTTGTTGTTGTTGGAATTTCATATTTTCATTGAAAAAATGTAATGAACTTTACCTATCATAACCTGATCAATTGAGTCTATCTAAATGTGTCTCTTTGAATTTTTTATTCTTCCTTGAATGTGCTTAGCCCTTATGTAAGTTTTGGTTTTAGCTATGATCGTTTGGAGATATTTTAGTCTTGTGGAATTAATGGATAGCGGTTCCAGTTCACTGTTTGGTTTGGTTGTCTTCCATGTATTTCCCTTATGCTAGGAATTATTGGATTGTGTGGGAGGTTCTTGGTTTGGGTTGGGAGTTCTCGGTCATAGTGTGGGGTGCTTCTCGATTGATGTGGAGAAGCTTGGGTTAGCTCATGTTGTGAGTTACCTATTTTCCTGGGGATGTTAGTGGAGTTCTTGTGGTGGGGAGAACCCTTTTGTGTTCTCTTCTGATTCTGATACTATGGTTTCTTCCTCATCGGTCGAGTGTGACTTGTGGATTGAACGGTCACCACAGGGTTTGTGGTTTATCTCAGTTTTGAATGGGCATGGTTTTGAGTTTTTATTATCTCTTGGTTGGGTGTCTTTATGGGGGAATAAAGTATCTATGGTGGGGAGAATTGTCATACCATGACATTATATATTCCTTTATTTTATTCTTTTCTTTATCTTGAATCTTTTAGTTGTGGGTCGGGTTGAGTTCTGGTTTTAAAATTTTAAATTTTTTAGTTTTAGGATGGTATTTTGGACCACGCACGGTTTGGACACATGGTTTGGGAAATCGTGTAGCCTAATCATAGTAATTGTGTGGTAGGTGTTAGTTTTGGATAGAAGCTACCACACAATTTTAACATGGTAGTTAAAACCATGCGAGATGGTCGTGCAGTCATTCCCCTCTTGGACAGTGGCTACCACACGGTTGGTGCACAGTTTACCAAACCATGCGGCCTAACTGTGTGAGATGATTAGTCATTAAAAAGTGGAAATTATCACTTTTCCCCTCCATGTTTTTAACCCAAAACATGGTTTCTTCTCCCTCCTCTAACCAAGGTACAATAGGGGATCCTCCCAAATCCCTATCCATTTCTCTTCTTCCTCCACTGAAGGTATTTGAAGGTTCCTAAGGTGAGTTCCTTTGGTTTTTAGTTGATTTTCCCTCTCCTCCCTTATTTCTTAATTTCTAGGGTTTTTCTTGTGGGGTTTCCCTCTTGGATGAACCCTAGGGGTTAGGGTTTGGGTGTGATGCAATTTCCTTTGGATTTAGGGTCTGTGGATCATCTGTGGGGCTTGATTCTCCCTTCCCTTGGAGTTTTATTCCACCTGCAATCCATTGAGGTAGGTGTTTCCATTATTTTCCTTTCTGGTACAACTGATTAATGATTTTGTGATTCAAATTAATTTATAAATATGATTCTCACACCTAGGAAGTGTTTCTTTTAATTATTTTAGTGTTTTGGAATTGGTAGAATTTTTTAAAAATAGATTTTCAAATTGATTCTTGAAATATGCCTAAGTATATGTGCACTTAAGGTGTTTGTTGAAATGCCATGTGTTATTTTAAAATTAAATTGGGTGTTTTGAGAAGTTTTTAGCCTTATTTATGTTATTATAACATTATTGGATTGTGATTTTGGTATTGTGTGTGTGAATTGGTAATTTTTAAGGCATGAAGTTTATTTATGGATTATTGTGTTAGTTGGAAAACCTGTGGTGCTTGTTAAAACTATTTTTGGGAAATTCCATGGATTCTTGTGGTGTTTCATTGGATTTATGCACATCCATGTGTGTTTGGGATGAACACATGGATGGGAACACAAATGATAAAGGCCTTAATTAACTTAAAAACCCAGTTTTCAAAACACTCACCCCTCCTCCTTCTCTCCCTCTTTCAAACTCTCGGTCTTTCACTAAACACCTATTTGTATCAAGTGACTCTAATGTGGTTTTAAATATTATGTTTGAAATCAGGTCTCATTTGGTACGTTATAATGGATTGTTGGTTTCTAAATGGAGTGAAAGCATGTTTGGTACCTTTAGATAATTTTTATGTTTCAACTTGGTTTTTGAAATGGCATTTTAGGTGGAATTGGATTTAGAAAAAAAGGCTCATTTGGAATTTTTTATATGAAAGTGATGTTTTTAAATGGTTTAGGATTATTTATGTGATATGTTAAGACTTATAGTGTTAAAGTCCCGGTTGGCACTTTATGTCGTTTTGGAAATGAGATGTTGTTTTTGAAACTATAATGCACGATTGGCATCTCAGAATGTTTGAGAAATGTTTTATAAGCTTATGTGATGTGACGACCTAGTTGGAACTTGTATGTGAGTTGTTGTATGTTGCGCACCCCTATAGATGATTTTCCTATACAAGTTATCACTTAGGTGGTGTCAATGTTTGTGGTAGGCAAGTGTGGTGGAGACATGTAAGTTAAGTCACACATGCGAGGGCCTCCTACTTACACAATGTACTATTACCATGGGTTTCTTGGGTGTATTTTAGAGGGTTGAGTTATAGTTGATTATCAACCTCAATTAGACAGGTTAGTACCCCTTGGATGTCTTAGAGGCCAGGTGGGTTATGCCACTGGTGAGGCTAGTTTAGAGAAACTAGTTATTTATTGACTTTGGATCTGCACAATACGCCAATAGGTGAGTCTGATCTAAGTATGTCTATGGATTTCTCCAGGGATTTTTAGGAAATTCCCATGGTTTATTATCTATTTTTTATTGTTTATATTTGGTTGTATTTGGTTTCTTGTTTGTACTGATTTTTTTCAACAGAACCTGGTATTGTCTTCTAGGGTTTTTGGTTTGGGATTTGGTTTCTAAAACGGTGGCCTTTTTGAAAATAAAAGGTGTTGTGTTCTGTTTTGAAAAAAAATGAATTTATTTATTAAAATGAGAAATACATACTTTTATACATGTATTTAAAACTAGTGTTTATGGATTGTTTTCAGGAAAGGAAACGTATGGATTCTATGGTGGTTGCCTACTGAGTTGTTAAGCTCACACCCTACTTGCAGTCTTTGCCTCAAGTTTGGCCACTCCTCGATGGATTGTGGTGTTAAAGAAGATCCCCTTCCACCTCAAAAAATTACATGGGTTTCAAAGGCAAAACAAAAAAGTTATCCTTGAAGAGTGCTTTGACATAGCTATTATTGGACCTTCTGGGGTTTAGTCTACTTTTAGGGGGCATAACGCTATTTCTGAGAAGCCTGTTGAGGTTTTGACTCATGCTGTGGACATTATCCAGACTAGACAATCAGACAATCAAACACCTAAGGTTAAGTATTTTTCATATTTTTCGGATGTTTTTCACGAGGTTATAGGTGCCACCTCTGATTCTCTCACCAAGGTGGGAAATCAAGTGGAACTAGTAAATCTCACGATTTTTTCCATGGTGAGGAAAATAAGAATGACCACTCTGATTTAAAGGATCTATCACATGATGCCTGTGATAATTTCTTCTATATTGAGGAGGATTACTTAAAATCAAGTTCTAAGAAAGGAAAAAAACCAAGGATTGACCCAGATAGTTTTATCACCCCTAATCCAAAGAAGACTCAGAAACAGAGGGAATACTCTAATATTGAGATAACAATCATTACAAGAGCTCTAGAGGCATCTAGGATGATGACTATTGCTCTTACTCATCATTCTAAGGTTGCTGAAAATTCTAGTTCATCCTCTAGTGAAGATAATTCGAGTGACACTAGTGATTATGATGACTTTGATCAGGCTGTGAGAGATACTTATCAATATAATGAGGAAGTGTCAGAAGAACTGATATCTTGGATGGATGATCAAGACACAATTTCATTCAAAAGATACAAGAATGGTGAAATTACTATGGAGCTCTACCTTCAAATCAGAAAAAGAATGTTCATCAAATTGGTAAAGGAATTTAAACTTAATCCTCACTTTAATTTCAGGGACATTCCATGGAAATGACTCTCTCTTTTTCCCATGTTTGAGGATTTCATTCTTGGTTTTCAATACTATTTAAAGGACCTTCAGTTCGGATAATTGGTTTTTTTCAGTCTTACAATGTTTTTTCTTTCATTATTTCTGTGTGTTTGGAGAGAGGATTCTGTTTGAAAATTGCTATTGTTGAAATTTTTCCCTCTATCTTCCACCCAGGCACATGATAGGTGCTTACGAATAGGCTAGTTGTTCACATCCTTTATATTTCTCACCAAATTCTGAAGTTTATTCTCTTGAATACTTTTTGTACTTGAATCAGTAATGAAGATTGCACATTTTCTTGTGTTGGGTGTGTTTTTAAACGAGTAGTGGGACTTGTCAGCCTTTTGGATTCATGCTACATTTCTTGATGCAGGCTGGGTAGTGATATTATCTTGAGTGTCAGGTTAGTATGAGAGTAACATGAAGATTTTTTATTGATGAATTGATACTTTGCTAAATATGGATCTTCTTGGAGCTTTGTTGCACAAACAGTGACTCCTTTCCCTCTTTATTTGATGTTTGTAAGTCATTTTTGTTTTTTTCCTTTAACTTTTGGATGGTGCAAGATCATTGAACCTCATGTCTTCACTGTATTTTGAACCTTCTTTAATAAAATATTTATGGATATGGGTTGGGAAACCAATTCATATCTCATTCTCCTTAAAAAATCCCACACCCTACTTAGGTCATTCAGTGTCAGTTGACCCGAGCTGTTTTGCAGGTCTAGATTCTTTGTGCGGTTGCTCATGGTGCAGGTTGTTCTTATGGTTGGTGGTGACCAAGAGGTCACATAGAGATATAGTTGGCATGGTATAGTTTTATTTTTTTCCAATTTCATTTTTTCTTTTTCTAAGTTGTATCTTTGTACCATGATCAATTTGTGTATTTATTTAGATGATTGGTTTTTAGCTTTTGATGCTTCTTTAGTTTCTTTATTTGATCTTGGTTTTTAGGCTGAAATAGTTCCACTTGTATTTGATGCTCGACACTAGTTTCTAGCCCATGGAGATTAGGTGCGCCCCTCAGGCCATGTATCGGACCGGTCTGGTGTTGGGTCAGATGGCATCTTGGCTTGGTTCATGATAGAATTCCCTCTACGTAAGCTGAGAAATAGCCCCATCAGAATCGATTGATTGCACCATGATCTAATGGAATTGACACCCAAACCCTATGCGAGATCGCTCAAATCAAAAGCAATGAAGGGGAAAGCAAAAAAAAAACAAATTGGGTCAGAGTGAAGATCATACCTCAAACGCTATAAAATCGACACCCAAATCACCCGAATTCAAAGGTTGATCGAGAGAGGAGGAGTGCTGAGAAAAAATGAAACCTCCTGACCCCAATTACACTGAAATTGATGGGGGAACACCCCTTTAAAGAGATTAATTTCCAACCACTAAAATAAAAACCACCCAACACACTTTCATGGTGTGAACAGGTGTTCAAGCCATGAGAATTTGAGGGATCTCCTTGGAAAGCCCCATTTGTGACCTGAGCAACTTGGAACCACCCCACAGAAGCACCATTCATGATGTGAATGACACATCACACCATGAATGGTTTTATTCTATTAAGTATCAACAGTCTAGCCACCCAACCACTTCTTCGACATCCTCACAAACACCTAAAGCATTTACCAAACCTCACTCCATGACCAAAAATTCCATTTTAAATGCTAACTGTTGGAATACCATTATGAGTCCTGGTTCTCAAAATGACCCATCCGCTAATCAAAAAGTTCGAGTTCCTTTGAAATTTCATAACCCATTTGGACACATGGTATTACAAAGGGTGACCTCAATTCACTAATAACGCTCGAAGTCTCACATGTGAAGACCACCTCAAACTTGTTTGAAGGACTAATATGATAATGGCGGGAGACCATCATTCTACTTCAGCTATAGAGTAGTATGTCTTGTGAATTCTTTAATACCACATTCACCCAATAAAATTTCCCTCAGAAGATGAAAATATAAAAGGAAAAGGAGTTGTTAAGTATTTAGCAAGGTGAATGAATAGTGAAGGAGTATGTTTCCTATTTTAATCAGTTGGTTCCTTTATCCCTTGAGTTGGCACGAGAGGACTTATTGAAATTTCATTTCTTTGTAAAGGGATTTTTCCCAGAATTTGTCAATGGAGTGTCTTCATCTGACCTAGCATCGTTCGAGGATGTGGTCAATAAGGATATGATGATGGAATTGATTTCTAGGGTCCATCCCAATAGGGGTGGTGACCCTTTTTGTTTCGGTATTGGTGAAAGTTCTCTATCTTATGAGGAGATATAATAGGATGACTTAGGATACACTACACAATAATTTACCTGGACCAACAAGACATATTATATATTTGTTGGTAAAATTGATTAATTCCAACAAATATTAAGTCTCGTTGGTATAATTTTTAGGTATTGATGTTTTTTTTACCAACAATTTTATCTATTGGTATTAACCATTCAATATTAAAAAATATTTTACCAATAGTTAAATCTGTTGTTTTATCATATTAATACCAATAATTTTTTTACCAACAAATAAATCTATTATTATTATTCATTATTACTAACAAATATTTTACCATTAGAAAAATATGTTTCTATAAATCATCCAATAATGATAAATCTTTTACTAATTATTATTATTATATAAATAAATAAATATATTATTTATTTACTAATAACATGTATCTTTTCAATAAAAAACAAACCCATGTTTATACAATGAATTATAATATTTCTGATTTACTAATGTTTCACAAAGTAAATATATATGGTATACAATTATTGATAAATGATTAAAAAATAATATCAAATCCAAATTTAAATTAAAAAAAAACAATGGACATATGAATGTAATTATTTATTAAATTTATTAATTAAATCCTAATGAAAAATCATGCGCCCCAATTTGATACAGTTGGCTAATTTGTTTTAAGGATGAATCAGCCTTGGTCTAATGGTGAATCCATGTCAGACAACGTTTTTTAGTGCATTCCAATTGTAATACTAGGTTTACGATGATTAAGCCAAGTTGGACTATGTTTTAATGGTGCAGGCCAGCTGAGACATTGATGTTGCATTGCCTCTAGTTGCAATTGCAGACACGTTAGATGATGTCTGTTGGTGAAGACCAGGCATGATTTTTTTTCACTACCTCCTATTTCAAAGGTTGTTGATAGTGAAGACACGTTAGATGTCGTTTGCCTATGTAGGCCATTGAGGACTTTGATGTTGCACCTTTGGCTGCAATTGCAGGTCGCTGATGGTGAATCCATATCAAACAATCTTTGTTGGTGCAGGCCAGTAGAATTGACACAGCTCAGGTCCTCCTGGTGAAGTCCCTAAGTGGATTGAATTCCAATCCTTCATGCTGGTGAAGGTGAACCTACAGGCGATAGTGTTGCTTTCGACTCATTATTGGGCCAGCCTCAAGTGGCAGTGGCTTAAATGGTCTCACTGGGGGTAGTGAAAACTCCCTCATCAGTCCTCCATATGTAAAAATGTGGCCTTTAGGCCCCACCAAAAAAATGATGAGGAAGGTGATCTATTCACTTTCACTTCAACATATCCCTACCTCTTTCATTATATTCCTTTTGTGGCATGGTTGTTCCTACAGTAATTTTACTTGCATTCACTTTTTTTATGAAGCTGCAAAAAGCGGAGGCCAAACTAGTTGTTGAATGTTTTTTATTCTTGTTTTAGCCCCAATTCAATGATTTTTACATATAGTTTATAATTCATACGGTCTATAAAGTTTAAGGGTGTATCACCACTTGTGAAGTGGTCAGATGAAGAGTACAAGGTGATACTCATATCCCTTTCCATATACATAATGAAGAGGTTTAGAAGATGATAGATGTTTGTTCTGTCCTTGAGTTTTTACTAACTCTGCATCATTGCTATTTGCAGGTGTCTCTCCTATAAGTTAGGAGTGCTTCATTCTATATAGGTGTCTATCCTCATGGTTCAAATAGTAAAGGTAAATTGATCATATGATATAATTTCTATTTAGTTTTGGTTTCCCTGATTACTATGATTACCTATTTATTTCTCTATTATGTTGTTGCAGTGCTTATTTATTTTGGGTTTCTAAAATTGTGTCTCTGGTTGGTTAGCACATGGTGAGGAATGTGGGTTAAGCCTGATATGGATATAACATGATGCATATCTCCTGTGACTATAATAGGAAATGGGCACCAGAATAGTGGATCGTATTTGTATGTTCTGTACGTTTTGTTTCATTTCAATTTTTTCGGGCTTTGAGGTTTTGTTCATGTTCATTCATTTTATTTTGGTTATATTATAATTGTTTCTACTTGTTAATTTTTCATCATTGTGGTAGAGTACTGGTGCTGATGACATTTTCATATTTTAGAGGGTTTCTATGTGGTGGTTTCTACTTGTGTAATTTTCGCTCTAAATTTTTTTTATTGAGAGATGAACGTTGCAAGTATGCTTCTTCACTTGTAAGTATGCTCCCCCATGAACATATATTATTTCACACACTTTTCCTCATCACACATATTTTATTCTTTGAAATAAATTGAAGAAAATTAGCTATGAATATTGGAGATTTGCAGCAAAGATTATTTTTAGTTTTCAAAATTAAAGTATATACTAGCTTTTTCTTTACCCCTGATTTTTGATAGACAATAGTAAATGATAAATACATAAATGAATAAAATTTAAGCCATGGGAGAGCTTTAATATCAAAATTAAATTGGATGCTTTTTATACATTGGAAGATCATGAAAAAAATACAATATTCTAGAACTATATTAATCATTGGAGGACTTTCTGGTGTCAAACTTTCTGATAAAATAGTTGTTGAATTCATTAGACCAAAATATTAGTTGATATCAAGGAATGTTGAAGTTAAATGAGACCACTGTACTAATTTAGATATTGTTTCAGACGGTGGTAAAACATATTCAACTTTATCCATAGAAGCAAGGCCTTTAATAGTATACCCTAGACTCTACCAATTAAAAAAGTCTAATATTTTGTGGGTTTAACCTTAAAGAAATTTGACACTAGAGTTCAAGTTATTCATGACTTCATGTTTTTATCCTTAATAGAATACATTGTCAAATTATGGTTATAAATCTGGGAAAGTAGATGTATCTACAAATAAAATAGTTTTCTTTTGCCAAATTAAAATGAGAAAACCGATTGATCCTCTTTTACTGATTAAAAAATTGGTTGGTTTATTATCAATATATTATCAAACTGATTATCGTTTGTAATTAGTTTTAAACTCATTGATTTATTGTCAAATTGGTTTATTATCAAACTTTATTCTTGATGTGATCGAAATTAGCGGTGTCCATGGGTTGTGCTAGGTCCGGGATGTTTTGCGGCCCAACTCGACCAAAAAAGGTCAGGTCGGGTCACATGCTTTGTGAGCAGCTGACCCAACCAAACTCAACCCAACCTGTTGGGGTCGGGTTACCCGACGCATAGCTAAATGACCCAACCCAACCCAACCCAACCCTCTGTGGTTAGATGACATGCTATTATGGGGCACATAGTATATAGATCGTCAGGTGTAAGTACTTGTAAGCAGATGAGACTTACTCTCATGAAGTTCACACTTGGTAATCTTCAAGATGAGAGATTATGATAACAGACCCACCAGTAGGAATTCTGCATGTTTTGGTGCCATTGGATATTTCTATCTATGTGCATGTGTAATGGTATTTAGACTTTAAGACTATCATTAATATGTGTCACAACTCGTGTACTTTGATTTACTGAAGAATACCATCACGACATATGTTGGCGGGAGTAGGGTATGTTGGATACGTCACAAATGACATGTTATTAATTGATAAGTCGATAAAGGTTTTGTCCCTTCCATTTATGGAAGCTTATATCTCGACCATTTGATTGAAATAGAACTGTCGCCCTAAATTCCATGATCAAGGTGTAATGACGAGTTTATTTCAGGTAGTCAAAAAATTACGTATCAAGCATATAGGTTGATGACACTATCATGAAACCTGCTTGATGAGATATTACAACAAAGATATTATATTACACAGTGAATGTTCGTATGTGGATGTCATTGTTGTGACTTTAAGTTCTTTCTCTTGGGTGCCTTGACCCTTTGCTAGACAGTAATCTTGGATTTTTGGTAATCCCACCTAATGCCAATGAGAAATAATAATATATGGTCACACACTAAGTGTTTCTGGTAGTCTCAATTAAACTTTATTTGAATTTAATTAATGGAATAAATATTATTCTCAATACTGAGGAATAGTTTTATTCAAGTTAAAATGATCGCATAAATTAAATAAATGTTTATTCATCAGATTCTGAATAAAATATATTTATTTATTCTATTGAACATTTAATAAATATTTATTTAATAGTTTGTGAATAAAATATTTATTTAAGAAAATAAAATATTTATTAGGATATTCAATAAATGCAAGAGGATTTTGAACAGACCAAAACCCTGTACAGTGATAAATTAATTATTTACAAGTCGGTAAATATTGTTTATCCAGTTGGTGCAAGAAATAATAATAATACCGTTATCATTATGTGGCACTATATTTCATTTATGGTCCTGTTTTGCACAATTTGACGTGCCAAAAATAATTATGATATTATTATTAAGTGTCATGTGCTTTCTATGATGGTTATAATTGTATTTAATATTCGTTACACAATTAAATATTGTAACCGAAACCCCAGCTCGATTAATAGACGAGTACGTCTATTGTGCCAGTTGTGGGTGATGTGAGAGAAATTTCAAGCCAAGAATAGAGAATTGTTGAGTGAAATATTTTCCCTCTCAAATCCTATTATCTCTCCCTTTCAAGAACGAGATAAGTTCTTCATGATCAAAGAACGAACGATCAAGAACGATCAACACAAGACATTCGCTTCACCGCGCTTGCACCCGGAGAACGAGTGGCATTGATCGGAGACTATTGAAGCATGCGTGGATCACTGTTAGAGGGATTCTACTTTGGATCCTCGTGACCACAATGAAGACAATCCATAGGGGTCATTCCGGACGATCAACGATCGTTAACGAAGAAAGTACTGAAGACCTGGGTATTTAATTTCTTCATAAATTAATAAATTAATTATAAACATGATGTGCTAGATCCTCTTTTCTTGGATTCGGTGTTTTTATTCTCTTTGTCTAAATCTTTGATTTAAATCCATGGATACTAATGTTCATCGTCGTATTGATCCCGAATTAGGCATTGATTATGACAAAAGCAAAGTTGGGAAGACAGTCATGCGGTGAAGGATTCTCACGAACAATTACTGAATCAAATAGGGAAAATTATTAATCAAGTGTAAATATGCATTCATGGAAATTATCAGGCTACATAGCCTGCTTGGAAAGACAGTCATGCGGTGAAGGATCATCATGTACCTTATCTATTGATTACTCCAATAGGGAAAGTCTTGCTCATATGGAGGATGATCAAACCTCAACAGTGAAACTTTGATCATGAATTGTGGTGTATGATGACATATATTAAAAAAAACAACAGAAGAAAGAACAAGTCAGTATTTTTCTTTTTCAAACAAAGGTTTTATAATTGATAGATGTAAAATTATAAAAATCATAATATTTTTAATGGTACCTGATTCAATCAATTCCAATTCTTCTAGTTGATTTCGAATGTCAATTATTTTAAACTTTCTAAACCAATTTTGTGAGCAAATTAATGCCTCAATGGTGTTAGGATTCAAACAACTACGAAACAGATCAAGAACTCGTCCTCATGTACTAAAGGTGGACTCTGAAGATAATGTAGTTAAAAGAAATTTCTAGAATATCTCTGGCAATGCATGAGAAAACATGATGCTTGACTTTCCTTTCCACCAACTTAAAATATTAAATCCATTTAAATCATCCTCAAAATAATCGATCTCTAATTTTTTTATAGTTTATTCCTTTGTTGTGTAAATTGCCTTTTTATTTTCTTTGATATATATTAATCTTTCTATTTCCCATCATCCTCACTATCGGTACTAGAAAACATGAATATGTGACTCTTGATGAGAAATTGACTCACATTTATTAACAATAGGAATGAGATATTTTCATTTGTAAAACTCATAAAGATTATTTAGAACCTCTGTTAATTTACTGATCAACTCATTCTTGTCTTCATCAGCAAACATCATTTCAAAACTATCCCAAGGATATTCTAATTTATATCAGGGATCAAGAAAAATCACCATAAGTAAGAGAGAATTAAAATTGAAATGAATAACCTAATACCTCAATACTTGTCCCACATAACCTTCATTGTAATAACCATTTCACTCACAGTAATATCATGACTCTTCATCTATTTTTTGATTTTTCTATATGTCACATAGAGTATAAAAGAAAGTGTGACATGCCACATGCATAGAACCAGAAAAATCAACAATGCTATCATAAAATATTTTAAAAAACTTGACAAATACCATAGCAGACTCCTAATCCTATGGTGTAGGTGCCCCACCTTCACAGACAAGATCACTCCTAAAAATTGCATCCTCTTCAAGGGGAATAAATACTTTCTCATAATTCTCTGCAACATCCAACATAAAATAACAAGAATTTCACCTAGTAGGCACATCAAGAATTATGACATGTTTACTAGGAATTTTTAACTCCTCAACGATGCTCTTGACAAGAGCCAATATTGAAGGGAAACTTCTCACAAATTTGTAAAAAACTTTGATTCTAGCAATTGATGTTGATATTTCCTTTAACCCATCACTAACAATAAGGTTTAAAATATGTGTACGACATCTCATATTCATATACTCTCCATTAAGAATAAACTCATTACAATCATTAACCCTCACCAACTAAATGATCATTGTATTATTAGAACTAGCATTGTCCATGGTAACTGTATTAATCCTTTTAATCCCCCATTGTTTCAATGTTTGTTCTAATACTTGGACAATTGTTTCCCCTTTATGATCCACAAAAAGACAAAACTAGATTATTTTTGTATTTAGGATCTAATTATCATCAATAAAATGTGCAGTCACACACATATAATTCAAATTCTGAATTGAAGTTCATGAGTTCATGGTAAGATATACCATGTGAGAGAACATATCAAACATAGACTTCAATTTTTCTTTCTCACCCAAATATAACTCCATGCAATACCTAGAAACTGTTTATCTAAATGAAACTTGAAATTTATGTTGAACTTTAATAAATTCTCTAAAACCTTGATTCTCAACATATTTAAATGATAACTAATCAATGATTATCATTTTATCAAGAATTATTCTGCACTCTTCTTGGTTAAAACGAGTTACTGAAATTTTAAGTGTCCCATCATCCTCATATTTACACTTCTTTCTAAGACTAATAGTGGTTTGATTTTTGTCAAGATTTTTGTTCGGATTTTTGTTGCACCTTGTCAAATGCCTATTCAAATTACTAGTTTCATGTTGGACAGACGTGAAGACATAATCTTTGCCATAATAATTACAAACAACCCTTCCATGTTTCTTATGAAAACGATTCCATGATGGAGAGACTCTAGAATCAGTTGGAGCTTTATGAATTGTTATCTTTTTAGGAGACCTCTGACCCTTGGTTTCTTCAACTAGTATGATACTACTCCCCCCGTCCTATTTCTGTAATTGAATGTGTAGTTGGAGTAGACCCCATATGATTTTGGGTTATTGTGCCAACTGGAGGATTAAAACCACTTATTTTATCACCTTCAATGAATCGCTAGCTGCTGTCAGAAAAATACTTCCACCCGTAACCTAATGGAAAGACTCTATCTGTTGTGGCACACCCCTGGAAGAAGAAGAAATGGGTTTGAGTGATGGTGGTGTTTTCATCATGAGAAACACAACATAATAGGGAAAGATAATAAGAAATAACTTGATAAAAAATTAACTACTTACCAGTTACTACCATGCCAGACCGCACACGCAGTACAATAGGCAAGAGGAGGAGGCGAGGTGAGCCATGAGAGCTTTCACCCGAATCCTGATTTCTCACGAGGGAAGGTGTATGTTAAGGGTGGAGGAGAGCGAGGAGGGATTTTCTGGGTGGGTTCAGATGTGGGAAAAGAGGCAAGAGGAGAGGAGTATGGAACAAGAGTTTTTCATGAGGGAATGAGAGGAGAAAATAGAAGGTGAGGGGTTGGGATGCTCGGGGAAGGAGGAGGAAGGAGGAGAGGGAGGGGGTAGGATTTCATTGCCTGTCGATCATGAGGGAAGGGATTAGGGTTTCTTCACCATGCAAGGGAAGGTCGGGGTCGGAGGAGAGAAGCAGGAAAGGCAAGAACATGATGGATGGAGGGAATGAACGACCGAGTCGGGATTCCGCCACGAGGTTTTTTTTGGCATACAACTATCGGGTCATGGGTTGGGTTGGGTCTAAATGTCACCAACTCGAGACTCGACTCAACCCATGCACGGGTTGACCCGACATAAACCAAACTCAAGTATTTTTTTCCGTGCAACTCGACCCCACCCGTTCGGGTCGGGTCGAACCCGTCGGGTCTGGACACCCCTAATCAAAATTATGATTTTCTATTGTGATTCTTGCAATCCTGTATTAGCATCTTTATTTAATTATATGATAGTAGGGCCGAAATCTTATTTGGTATAATACACCGATTAGTGAAACATACTTGGAAATAACCCTTTGCTTGCAAAGTAGCTAAATAGATGCATGTTTGATGTGAATATTCAATTCTCTCATCCAATGTGCTGTTTTATTTTATAGGAATATACTCCTACTATTTTATTTTATATCTATATTTTTCTTGCTCCCAATGTGAGATTAGAGATAAACTAATTCCATCCACAAGTGCAAGAAAGGGGTCCTGCTTACATGAATGGGAATGATCATTTTCTTCCATCCATCTGCATCCAAAATTGGTGATGACCTACTTCATTTTACTAATGTAAGCCTACTATAGGTGATTGCTGCCATTATGTCCATGTCATGACTGAGTGGGTGAACTGCATGGGTGGATAACACCAGTGTGAACCACAACAGTTACAGTTGATGTGTGAGTGAAACAGATTGAAAATGAGGTTTGATGGAATTTCATATAAATTCTCTTGGTGTTTGAACATTTTGAAACATTTTTGTAACATGTTTCTTAGAGATTCATGTCATTTCTTGGAGTTTGAACATGTTTTTAAATTATGTTTGAACATTTTTTTCAAATAAAAACTTAGATTTTTGGAGTTTCATATAATCTAATTTTATAATTATTATAAAATAAATATGATAAATATATTATATATAATTTGATTAATAAATATAATATAAAATTTTAGCAATGAATATTTGAATATCCACATAATATTTTATTTGAAATATAATTTATGAATAAATATTAATTGTTGATATTCCATATAAATATTAATAATAATATTATCAATAGATGAATATGTCGTATGAATTTTTTGCTAAACATTTTGACCAAAATTTAATTTTTTTGTTATTATTATAATTTCAACACAACTATTTTATCTATCATAATAACATTTAACGACTTAGTTTTTACCAATAATTTAGTGACATGGATATATCTGTTGGTAAAATATTTTACCAAAAAAAATGTACTTTTACCAATAGGTATGCAACTGTTGGGAAAAGTTAAATATTTTGTAGTTAGAATCCCCTTATTCTATTCTTATTCCTACAATGAAGAAATTATCCCTTATAGGCTTTAAGTGTAGTCAGTTTGGGCATTCTAGGCCCTCTTGTTTGAGAGTTCCGAAGTCCCATAGTCATTATGATTGGTTGGGACATCTTTGTAAATTCTATGGTTTAGGGATTTAGTGAATTAATAAGACCATGCCACACCCTAGATCTTGATGGTAACCTAGCAGAGTATGTTTTAGTTACCCTCTTTCCCCCTTTTATTGTCCCTTTGTTTCATCTAACCTGTTTCTTAGCCGTCATCTTTGAATTTTTTGATGTCTTATGATTTTTTGGAGAAACTTATATTTGAATATGTTTGTTTTTTGGATATGTCATTGGACGGGTGTCCCATTTTGACCTCTTTAGTTATAGGGAGTGGGAAATGCCTTATGTGATTCCTTTAGACAGTTTAGTTTACTTTGATCCTCCCTGTTCGTGGAACCCTTGTATGGCGAGGAAACCAACCAAGAGTCACGACATTTAATTATTTCTTTGGAATTATTGTACATCGTTCATGGTTTTGGAGAAGTATTTTGATGTGTTGGTCCACTTGGTTCTGAGTAGTTTGAGAATTGTATATTTCATTATTCATTTTCTTTCTGATTAGATCTATATTCTATCTATGAAGTGGAGATCACGTCTTTTATTAAATATTTAGTGACTTTTTAGGGGTACAAAGTGATATGATGGGGAGAACTGTCACACCCCAATAACTTTTTGGTATTTTTGCATCTAATGATTGAATTATTTGGGTTAATGAATTTTTTGATGAATTTTTTCAATTTTCAAGGGTTTTAAAAGTTGCAAGCTTACACATGATTTGGTAAACTTTGAGGACAAACTGTGCAACAATTTCTTAGCAATTTAGTGTTTCTCGCACAATTTACGCATTGTTGGGTGAACCATGTGGCTTCTAAGAGAAATGGCGAGAGGTACTTTTATGCAGGGCTCTCTTTTTCATAGTTGGAACATGATTAGGGGAAACCATGCGACTAAATCATGTGATGTTACCCAAGTATTTATTTTTCACAAGGTTGATGCATGGTTTAACAAACTACACGGCCAAATCATGCAGCTTGTCCAAGTTTTTAATTTTAGTGAATTTCCATATTTACCTCATCGAATTAAAACCCCTTTGGGGTTATTTTCTCCTCACTCATTTGACCCAACTCTAGAGGGAAGCTCCAGGCGACTCCCTCCTCTCTCCTTCAAGTCTCCAAGTTTCTTCAACCTTGGATTCTTCAGGTTAGATCCACTTCTCTCTCTTCTACCTTCTATTTCTCTTAATTTCTTCTTCTTTCACTTCGTTCTCTTCATAGGTCCATGTTGGCCAAACCCTAGGTAATGGTTTGTTCTAAATCATTATGGTCTTTGATGGCTAGGGTGTGCAAATTGTTCCTTTGGATTTCTTCTTTTCTTCTTTAAAGAATTTGTGTCATCTTCTCTTGACCTAGGTTGTGTTTTATAATTCTATTTCCTTTATGAATTAGTCTTTTTTTATTATCCTTGGTAGATAATTTTTTTTGTCAAAGTTATAATTTCATGGCTTGATGTAAAGAAGTGGATTTTCATGGATTTCAATCTTTGTACTTTTGAAACTAAAATCCATGTATATTATGTGTTCGATAAAATGAATATGAGACTTCTTCAAAAGTATTGTTGATGTGTCTAGTGTTTTAAGGCCTTAAATGGCCTATTGCGAGATATTTTATGAGATCTAAGGGATTATTTGGCGATTACATCATTCTTTTTGGAGTATGATGTTTTTTCAATATGTTATTATGTTTCATGTAGATGATATGAGTTTATGGTATCTTCTTAGTTTCTTAGTGATATTGTGTTTATTTTTCCTATATTATGATATATTGTATTTCGTGGTTTTAAAGTGAGGTTTCCACTTTATTTCAAAAAGAGGTTTTCAAAAGGAACTTGGTTTCTAAAATGGTTTTCAAAGAAAGGATTTATGTATAGAATTATCAACTTAAATCCCATTTTTCACTTTGTATGAAAGGTTTTTCATTTAAACATACACCCTTAATTTAAGCTGCATGAAATCTTGAGTTATATGAGCTTTTGGATCTTATGAAATGATTATGATTATTGTTGATGTATATTTGAACTGAAATGGGTGGATTTTATGAAAAGTGTGTATGGAGGAGGGATGAGATGATGTGATTTTGATTCCTTGATATGTGTTGGGATATTGATATATGATTGACGTGTTATGAAATGTTACCTCACCCCTAGCCACTAGAATCATGAGAACCCTGGGTATCTAGGTGGGAGGTTGAGATATAGTTTATATGCTAGTCCTTATGAGACTTTAACTAGGATCCTCTGGTATATGAAATGTTCTGGCTATGAGGAGTGCTACCCAGTGAGTCTGGGTTAGACCAAGTCGGGGAGGTTATAAGTTAGGAACTTCATCGATAAGTCGATAGTTGGTTTCACCAGATCTTCTCACTAGAGAAATAAGAGTTTCTCATGATTATGTATACTTTACTTTGACTTCCTTACTACTACACTAGATAATTTTTCTGCTTATTTTATTTTATCACTCTTATTAGAGACATTATTGAGGAAATTGTTGAGACAATGAATCCTTTATATCTTTTGTTTTAGAAATCACATTATACTTGTTAGTGAGTTTTATCTAACATTGAATAAGGTTTTGGGGTTGTGTTTGGGTTGCAAAATGAAAATTCAATGATCAAAATTTCACACTAAGATTAATTTCATCAGATGTACAAGAATTGTAGCCGTGTGGGATTAACTTCATTAAAAGATGAAAATCTACATCGAGTTCATCGAATGTTGGAAAAAGAAACTTCTAGTGAAGTTACAATTGACCTTGAAGAATGAAAAATCTGACCGTTGAAGGTTTTTCTATAAAAGGACCACTACTTCAAGTATTAAAAGAACAAGAGTAATTGAAATTTCAGAAAAAGATGCTAAGTAATTTTGAAGCTTGCAACATCTTGCTTCCAAGTGTGCTTCTAATAGTTTTAGTTTTTCTTTTTAAGGGTTTCTCTTATAACATCCATTTGTGAGGTTCTCATTGTAAATGATCTAAGTTCTCTTGTTGTAATTGTCATGTTTTGATTGGTGTGATCGAGAGATTCTGGGGATAAAAAGACAGAGGTTTGTTCGATCGTTGTGATCGAGGGTTTCAGGGGATAAGAAGACATAACAACCTCCTGATGAGTTTAAGTCAAGGGCTTCGGGGGATAGGAAAACATGTACCTTATATCGGGTTTAAAGTTCCTACATACACTTTGGATAAAAGTGGAGAATTATAATATCCTTTAAAGGAGTATTTGGATTGAAATAGAGTTCTTCATGTTTTGTTAATTTTCTATTGTGCGTAATGTTTTTATTTTTAATTTTTTTTTCGTATTTTGCAAAAGTTCTGACAAACTAAATTTTCTTTATGCTTAATATGTGTATTTTTATTTTCATTGCATTTATATTGATTTTATCGATTGCTGAATTTCCACTGCATTAACATTTACTCTAATAAATTGTGATTTGATTAGAAGATCATATCATCTTGCAGTTTTACACCTTGACGTGGATGGATATTATAAGAAACGTTTTAGACTACAATTCACCCTCCTCTTGTAGTTTACTTGTCATTGATTATCAGGGGAAAAACTTGGTATCAAAGATTATCTCTGTGTTTGAGACAAAGCTTGCTCTTATCTTTGATTTTCCATTGGATTATCAAAATTTCATATATTAGTTTGTGGTGGAGAAAATATTTTTTTTATAGATGGAATATTTGTTGGATATATCGACAATGTGAATCTTAATCTTCCTCCAATCTTTCATGGAAATGATTATAAGTACTGGTGTCATCGTTTGAAGACTTTTATCATTAATACTGGAATGGAGAATTATCAGATGATGACTGAAAATTATAAGATTCTGGAAAAGGAAATTTCTAAATTTTCTAGAGATGTGAAGCTTGAGTCTCAGGATAACTATAAAGGGTGAAACACATTGTTTTATTTGATGATGAGATATATCTATAGTCATATATCTTCATTTGAATCTGTTAACGGTATTTGGAAGAAGTTAGAGGTTATTCATTTTGGAACTTCCAAAGTTCTTTAAACCAGAAGAGTAATGTTGTGTACGGATTATAAAGCATTTTATTTTCTTCTTGGAGTGTCTTTTGCTCAGGTGCATCAATGCTTTATGGCTATCATTAACCATCCATGGTCACTTTGTGAGTATGAGCTATTGGAAGATCAGCTGGTGGAAAAGAGATAGATATACTTCCAAAGGAGTGGGAGTCTAAATTTACTATTATTGATGATACAAAACATTTGATTAAGATAAGTCTTAATGATTTGATTGGAAATCTCATGCAATGTGAGAGTGGGTTAAAAAGAGGTGTTGAGAAGGATAAGAGGAAGAATGGAGTATCATTTGCATCTACTTCTGCTAATGTTACATCTGGAGTTATGAATCCTAGAGCTAATATTAAAGAGAAATCTAAATATTCGTCAAATGCTAACAAAGTTAAATATAGTGAAGGTGAATTTAAAAATTTATCAATAAGGTTGAATAATATTATCAAAAATAAAAACTTTCGATACGATTATCAAAAAATAGAAGGGGTAAACATGACAACAAAGAATCATTTTGTTATATCTTATGAATGTAATATGACTGGTGACACGTGCCTATCGTTGGGTGTGACAAAAAAAATATCCCATAAGTTAAAATTTAGTACGGTGGGTTATCTAGTTTTTCTCCAAATAGGAGTACTTAACAATAGCGTTTGTCACTTGAAATAAGAGAAACATGTAGAGATTGTTTTTGAAATTGTATGATTTTAAAGACAAGAAAGAAACTAAACAAAGAAAAACAATTAAGAAAAACAGTAAGAAAAAATTAACAAAACATGTGATTGATTATTATAATATGGGAAATGTGATCAGGTCAGGGTCAGTTCTCCAATTACAATTCTATCATAGTTCCATTTTTTCCAATTCTCTTCTACTAAGTCGATAAAAGTGACATTCCTCAATCGACTCTTCTCACTCTCTTGGTCAAATGGTAATTGTGAGAATAAACCTTACTAAAATATCATATTGTTCTACTATCCTTCCAATGTGTAATATAGTTGTAGATAATACACTCAATTGGCTTAGGCAATTCCCAATCGGGACTTGTTTATCCCAAACACTCAAGAAGGTTCACTACTACTCACACACATACTGGCGATCACCGAGTACTTCACCACTAATCCATAATATATTCCATCGTATATAGACTAGAACCAAGTGGAGGTAGATATTGATCATTTACCACAACAATAAATACAACAGAATCTAAAATCAAATACAATTATATATGATAATAAAAACCGTTATAAGAAATTGAAACTGATTTCACAGAAGAGAAAAGAGGATCTTAAACCATTAAGTATAAAAACTCAAGAATTATAAAATAGAATACCTACCCTACCCAATAACTAAGAAGATCTACCCCACCATGGTAAGGGTAACTGAGTAGAATGAGGAAGAAGAAGACATTACAAAACTAAGAAGAATGAAAGAGAGAAAACAAAGAACATAAATTTTGACCCCCTAGAATTTGTCCTCTAGAAGTTTGCTTATGCTCTGTCCACCGGACGGTCGAAAATTGCCATGATCTCTTCTTAAAAGATGTTTGAAAATGAGTTGTCTAACGACCCTCAAAATTTCAAAAATTTTGGACCCGTGTAAAGGATGATATGGCCTAATTAATGAGTTTAACTTCTTCCAGCCGACAAACACTATTTCACCCACTTCACTTTGACTCGCTCAAAAATTTCCTTAATGAGATATTTAATTTATGAAATTTCATGTGAACCATAAATTTGGAGTCCTCTGTTGAAGAAAAATGGAATCACATCATTTGAAGGTTGGTATAATGTGATATTCCTGATTTAATAAGTTTGGGTCCATTCCGCCGGTAAGAAATATTTCTCCACTTGGATTGATTTTTTGGGCCATTGTGTGTAGAATTGGATCTGGGTCCAGAAGACAAAGATGAAGGCCATGATAAAGGAATGCCTAAAATAAAGAATCGATTGAATTGGATCAGAATTGTAAAAGTTATGCCTGAAAAACATAAGCTCTATAAAACTGTCAATTTTGCATAATTAAGCAATTTTCACAATTAAGCCCAAAATTCACCAAAAACACTAAAATGATACAAATCTACTCAAATTGACTAATTGGGAGGGATTAAATCCTTTAAACACATATTAAAAATAATGAAAATATTAACTCTATCAACTGGTCATATAAGACTTGATTGCCCAAAGTTAAATATGAATGAATGAGAGTAAAGAATACCTTCTAAAAATAGAGGGAAGAAGAATCGGAAGTCCTTGGATAATTGGTGTGCGAGTGGAGGAGGCACAACCTCTGATAGGTCTTGATAAGAAAGTGGCAATGAGAGTAAAAAGATTGTGGGTTTCTACATGAATATTATCAAAGATTAGAAATGACTTAGGTAATCGTTGAATCTCTTACCAATTTAACATTGGATTCTAAATTTTATTTTACTTCTAGTGATTATTATTAATATTCATCTGATGATGAAAGGTTAAGTTTATTGAATGATGAGAAAGTTGTTTCTTTGAATGATGAGTAATATTTTTCCTACATATGAAGAAATGGAGGGATATGTAACTCTCATAGAAAAAGAGAGTAAAAAGATGAAAAAAAATATCTTCTTGCTAAAGTTGAAAGTATAATTTCAAAACTTACTACTAAAATTTCTAAATTTCAAGAAAATTAAAGTCTAAATCTAGTTCAAGTTCAAGTTCAAATGATCAGAATTTATTTGTCAAACTTAAACCTTGAATTGGTTTAAAGTAACTTTTATTTGAGGAAAAGGTGAGAAACCAACAAAAACACTTTTGTGGAAAAGTGGTAAACCATACATGACTCACAACAAACTTCAAATGTCATTGACAATGGCTAACCAAAAAACTCATTCAACATGAAAAATCAACCACACCATCATTCAAATTGACAGTCTTCATAGCAGGAGCCTGAAGATGCAGCCCTCACAAACCTCAAACAACAGAGACCCAAAGATTAACAAATCAAAATCCATTCCACTGATTCCACATTCAACCAGCAGATCCACCAATCCCGAGCCTTCACAGTAGACAAAAAACACCAAAACCGGACATGCGATTCACATCTCCTCTAATGCTTAGCCAACCATCCGAATGCCAACCAGCCGGATTCATCACAGACAAGAAATCCAAGCTCATTCCGGACGAACCCCCATGCTCCATGCGACTCCCACCACCACCGCAGCCGTTGAAAGCCACGAGAAGCGAGGGAGAGGGGAAGTGAAGGATCGAACCAGAGAAATCCACACCGCAAGGCAACAGATCCGTAACATTCAAATCCATCAAAACAAATTGCAAAACCACTGAAATCAAACCTGTGAAAGAGCCAAAGCAACATCGAAATCCAAAACCAGAAACGACCCTCCCCACTCCGAGCCACTTCGGAGCCGACGTGAAGCTACATTGGATGACAAAGCCGAAACCACACCGGAGTCGACGCTGAGCCATGCCGACGCCAGGCCGAGCCGTTGCCGAGCCACGTCGACGCCAGGCCGAGCTCACACTGGAGACAACGCCGAGATACGAGATGGAGCCGATAGCCAGAGCTGACGCCAAGCGATGACGACCCAAGTAGATCCAGGGGAGACGACGCCGATCCACACCGAGCCATGCCGGAGTAGGGAAGGAGGCGGCTCCGAAGAAAAACCCTAGCCCCGCGCAGAGAATGGTAGCTGCCGCTCAGAGGCTGTCTCAGCTCCTCAATCTGAAAAAAAATCATAAACAAATAAAACCTTCTAGAACTTCTAATGGAATTGGTTATAGTTATGATAAATTTCATTCTTAGTAAAATTACTTTATACCTAAATGTGAACCCTTTTGTACAAAATGATAAATGAGAGGCCATTGGAGGAAGTTATATTCTTTAAATCATATTCAATATTTTGGAATTCATAAAGATTTTATTTCTAGAGAACCAACAGTTGTTCAATATAAAAGAGTTTGACATATGTGAGTTCCTAAAATTCTATTTGCTAACATTTCAGAATCCAAGGAAGTTTGGATACCAAAAACTTAGTCTTCATGTTTTCAGAAAAAAAATTGAGTACCAACAACCAAAACAAGTGGTTCATGGACAATGGTTTTTGTCGACACATGACAAGAGACAAGTCCAATTTATAGAACTTGAAAAAGTTAAGTGGTGGATGTGTTACTTTTGGAGGCAACGCATAATGTGAAATCACTAGAATCAGTGATATTTCTTTCATTGGAAAAAATTTAATTTCTAATGTTTTTATGTCGTTGAACTTAATAACAACCTTATTAGCCTAAGCTGACTATGAATTTAGGGATACCTTGTGAACTTTGAGAATAATGTTCAATTTTCTTTAGGTTATCATTGATTGAAGTTTATCTTAAGATTACTATTTTTTCAAAAGGAGGGAAATGTTTTTCGTGTTCATGTTTTATTATTAACTATAGAATACATTGACTAAGGGGGTATTTTTTTCATTTATCTGATAGTATGTCCAGGAAATTAAAGAGAAGTTGTAATTCTAGAAAATTGAAATTAACAGGAAGTTTCTTTGTTTAAATTTATGCCCTGTTTAAAATCGTTTATGTTCTTTTAAGGGGAGTATGCTTTTAAAAAATTAATTCTTTGATCTTTTTCATCTCAAATGGAGGGACTTAGAAAATCAAAGGGGGAGAGATTTAATCCTTGTATTTATATATAATTCTTTTTGAAAGGGGAGAGATTCATTTTTTAGTTTTGCATTTGATTCTTTTTTAAAATCACAAAGGGGGAGAATGTTAGGAAATGTTGTTAAATTTTATTTTCATATTGTTAATTTTTTCCCTTTCATATCTTGGGGGGAAAGTTAAGAAATTTTAAAAAGGTTACTATATAATTCATTGAGATTCTTGTAGAAAAATGAATTTATGAAAGATAAAAAACATGAAGTATTGGTTTTATATTCCTATCAAACATCTACATTTGCTTGTGTATCTTGTGCTTTCCAAAAAAGGGAAGATTATTGAGGACATTATTGAGACAATGAATCTTTGAAATCTTTTGTTTTGGAAATAACTATATATTTTTTAGTGAGTTTGATCTAATTTTAGAGGTTGTTTTGGAGTCTTTTTGGGTGGTAGAATGAAAATCCAGTGAACTGAATTTCACGTTAAGATTAATTTCACCATATGTAAAAGCATTATAGGGGTGAAAGATTAAATTCATTGGAAGATGAGAAGCAATTCCGAGTTCATTGAAAAATAACAAAATTACTTCTGATGTGGTTACAACTGGCCTTGAAGAATGCCAAATCTGACTGTTGAAGGTTTTTTTTAAAAGAACCATTTCTATGAGGACCAGAAAAAAATAGTAATCAGAATTTCAGAAAGAGTTGATAAGTCATTTTGAAGCTTGAAACATCTTGTTGCCAAGTGAGCTTCTCATAGTTGTAATTTTTCTTTCTTTTTGATTTTCTTAGAGCATCCATTTGTGAGGTTCTCATTGTAAATTATCTAAGTTCTCTTATTGTAATTTTTGTGTTTCCAATTAGAGTGATCAAGGATTTATAAGGATAGGAAGTCGGAGGGTTGTCTGATCATTGTGATCAAGGGATTCTGGGGATAGGAAGATAGAGAAACCTTCTGATGGGTCTAAGTTGAGGGCTTCTGGGGATAAGAAGATAGGTACTGATTAGGATCCAATTCCTTTTGCCCAGACTTTCTAGGCGCAACACATAAGCCCTTATGTGGTTCCATCCTAAAATCAATTGGTTATAGGAGGGGTAGCCCATCCAAGCATATATTCCAACCAATATTCCTTGTTAAAAACGATGTGGGAATAGGGTTTCACATCCAATAATCCCCCCCTCAAACCAAAGACCACACATCCATGCCTCCCATTCAATGACAATCCACCAAAACCAAACATCATGCACTGTCGTCTTCACATCAAAAGAACTCACCGCATGACCAATGCTATCATGAATACTTTCAAGACAAGGCACTATAGATTCACATGCTTCAATCGAGCCACTGTTATCATTTTTAAACTTGTTTGTGGATCTTTTATTGTAATAGTGGGTTCCCTAGACCCAACTATATAGTACTTTTCGATTATAATTTCATGTATATAGTGTGACATGCATGATGTACATTTACCATTATAGTGTAGGTGTTTATGTGTCCACTATTTAATGGTAATGTCCATAGATTGTCTGTTTTATCAGAAGGTTTTAGCAGATCCTAGACTATAATGAGAACCTCAAAATATGATGAAGTTAATCTTAAATATATGTCATGTGGTCAAGATACATCATACTGATCAGATACAGTTGATGTCTGACTATCATGTGCTACGTGCTCATAAGTATTGAGACTTCTTATCATGAAGTTTTCATTTATTGATCTTTGGTAGGTGAGATCATGAGGACAAATCCACTAATATTAACACCACATGTTTTGAGTGTCATTGGATGTTCCTATCTATGAACATGTGTATTGGTCTTCTAACATGAGATCATTATCAATGTGTGTCATTTGATCACATACTTTTATGTAAGGTGAAAGCCATGATAATAAAATTGTGGCGTGATAACTTGTGTTGGGTGTGTTATTGGTGGTATGATATTGGTTGAATACTCAAGATAGAATTTGTCACTTTCGAGTTGAGGAAGTAATATCTCTGGCCTGTTTGATCAGTATGGTAGTACCTTTATAAATCTTTGGACAAGGTAGTTGGAGGTAAGTTCATTCAGCTAGATCAATAAACAATAAAGCAAGAAAGGAGGATGACACAAGTGTGTGTCTTGATTTATGAGATATCAAAAGACAAAAAGATTATATGACACAGCCTGTGTTTGTAAGTTGGTTGTAATTATTATGACTATTCCTTATATCTTTAGGGGCCTTGATGAGTTGTTATAATCCATTATTGATCTATGAATACTATTCACTATTATCGAGATAAGAGTCTAGAGGGTCACACACAATAGCGTATTTAAAAATCTACCATATTCCGATGAATAGTTATATAGAACATGGAGGACCCCACCACTGGGGTTCAGAATTTTTTTGAGGATGTACGATCTCAAATGAATAAATAAATTCACATTATTTGAGTTTAGAATAATTAGAAATGAATTTATTTATTAAATGTATTTACAAGTATTGAAGTAAATACATGGAAAACATATGAACAAATATTATTTTAATATTCAAGGTTCATTTAATATTTGCGAGAATGACGAGTTGAGTTAATGAGTCGGTTTTATCACATAATATATTTTTTATATCACAAGAAAGTGATAAAAATATAAATTAATTTTATGATTCAGTACATTAGTCCTAATATATTGTTTATAGTTTATATAGTGAGTAATAAATAAATTGGGGGTCGGTGTAGCACCCCCGATTTCATGTAAGTAACCCTTTATTTATGTATTTTAAGTATGTAAAGTGTTTGGGTGAAGTTTGTGAGGGTTTGGAGAGATTTTTGGATTTTTTTGGGACTTTTCTAAAGGTGCATGGTTGGAGCACAGTTAGTGAAAACCATGCGACTCCTACAGGAAATCGTGCATGGTGAGACATGAGGTAATGGGTTGGCGCACAGTTTGGCCAAACTGTGTGACCACCTGTGAGAAATTGTGCAAAGTGGGACTGAGATCTTTTACAAGGTTGGTGCACGGTTTGTCTAACTGTGTGGGCTAATCGTGCAAGGTGCTTCTTGAGGTAGAGGCTGATGCGCGATTAGAGCACAGTTTGCCTAATCATGCAACTAAATGTGCACGGTTTAAAAACCATATACTAAAAAAGTGAATCTGGTTTAGGATTAACTTTAAAACCCTCATTATTGTTCCATTTCAGCCCTAACTCGATAATTCTTCATCCAAAAGTCTTTCCCCATTGACCCAGAGCCGATCCGAAGGATTTTATTGGTTCGTTGAAGCCTCATTCCCTTGGTAAGTCTCCTTTTGTGGTAGTTTTTCATAGTTTTTCTTTAATACACTTCCTTCCCTCTCTCGGTTTCTTAGATACAGTCTTCTATGAATAGATATAAGGTTTTTTATGCTAATCATGGTTATATTTGACCTTATTGATGTTAGAGGAAGAGATCTAAGGTAGTTTTTTGGAGTTTAAACCCGGTTTTGTTGAAGAATTTTGCATCGTTCTTCATTTTCATCATAATTCCCGAGGTAAGTGGCTTTTCTATCGAATCCTATTATTAGAAATGGAAGTCTTGATTTCAAATTGATTGTTTTTCCTGAAATTGATTGTGAAATGGTTTATGGAAACCCTCTTGGGTGATAATTTATGGAATTGTGCAAATTGGGTGTTTTTGTAAAAGGGAATTGGCAACATGATTTTAAAATGATGATTTTAAAATGGGTTTTGGGTTTTGATGCATGGAAAAATATTTTCAATAAAAGGATGGTTTTATTGAAATGGTTTAGAAAATATGGTTTTGTCATTTGGTTGGCTTAAATGGTTAATCATGAGTTGAATTAGATGGATAATGGTCATGAAGTACCAACATCAAAGGGACGAGTTATGGAATTGAAGTTCCACCATCAAAGATAGAACCAAGATTGTGTGGTTTAGAGTGTATGTGTGTGGTTATGTGAAATTGAATGGGTTATACCAATATGGAAATCGAGAAAGGATAAATGACTTGTTTGGGTGCTTTCTTTGGAAATTGGTTGATTTGAGAAAACTGTTTTTTTATGGAATTGTTTTTCTTCGTTATAAATTTTTGAACTTTTTAAAATGAGTTTTATATAAATGGTTTTATATAAATGTGTTAACTTGTTCTTTCCTAGTGGCATGAGTAGGTAAGTCATTTGGGGAAAACCTATTGAGTTTCATTACTCACCCCCTACTTTTGGCACATTGTGCTTTTGCAAATGTTGTTTATGAGGACATAGGTAAAGGTAATGCATCCCATTTTTTAATTGGCACTTCATGATATTTGGGTTGATCATGGAGTTGGAGTATGGAGCATGTTGGGAGTTGTGGAGTTATGTCTTAGATTCATTGAGTTTTGTTGGGTTTTCTTCCACTGTGGTACTTGGTTATAGTTTAGTTTTAATATCAATGGTATTCCTTTGAGTTTTTATTCATTGGTATCTTGCATCATATAGTGGTTATTTTGTTATGACATGTTTGGTTGGGTTGTTTTATTTTAAAAGGGTAAATCGTACCCCACCTGTTAGTGAAGCCCTTTATATTTATTGCCACCATTTAGCATCTCGGGGATATCTCTTAAGGCCAAGTAGCAATTCTGGCTCAACTCAAGACAATGAGGATGGGTTGAATGTTACAGTCGGGGAGCCTTTTTCGTGTAATTTTATAACTCACTATATATAGGAAGACAGAGTCTCTCATGTGACAACTATTCACTCCAAGTTCTTTACATACGCTCTCTCCTCTGCTGCTTTCTTGAGAGTGACACTCTCAATTCAAGTGATCATATCAGGCTCATCTCCTTACATCGAATTAACATCGATACAGAGATCACCTGATCTTTGTGCTAGCACCCAGAATTCGACGATCAATGCTCCCATAGATTTTTGAAGCACGTTTGGATGATCTAGAGGAATTTGACTTCATATTCTTCAAGCATCAATCACCGATGATGAGAAGATGATGAACAAGCAACTTCAGATCAAACCATATATTTTTTGGTTTAATTTTTGTGCTTAAACTTTTTCATGCATGATCCTTAAGCTTAAAATGGGGCAGTGCTTCATCGGTGATGACATATTTACGTCGATCACTGGGGACAAATTTTAAATCTCCGACCTTCCGACTTTTTTTGCATTCCGTAATACATTCAATTGGCATTAGAGGGACGCGTGAGTATTTTAAGACAAGAAAAATTAAAATTACATTAAATTTTAAAGAGGGTGTCATTCTGGTACCAAGTTCAATATGAGATCGGGTGGCCAAGTTGCGGTCTTCTGAAGTTTTAAATACAAATTTGAATTATTCTTTTTTGGGTATTATTTTCGAAGAACGTATATATTCTTTATATTAATTCTACCTGAAACCATCAAAAAATATTTTCCCATGAAGTCAAACACTGGTCGGACTGTCGTTCACCGAAATAGTAATTTCTGACCATGTTATTTACTACATGGGCAACAATAATATTTATTATAATAATAATTTTATTTTTCTAACTTATGGTGGTAGGTTTTATAAAATCTAATGAGTAAAAAAATTGAACACTGGTGGTGGGTTTTTGGAGAATTGCACAAATGAGACAAAATAAAATAATAAAAGAACCATTGGGCGGATAAGACTTACAACAATGTGGGCATGCTGGTCTGCGTATTTTATTTAAAAACATGTGTCGTCTTGATAATGAAACCAAAAAAAGAGGACTTTTTGGGCTGCAGGTGGGGATCAACACCATCTCAATTACCTGTCTCAAATGGTGGGTTAATTAAGGGCCTACGATTGTGACGCGTGGCCACCCAACATCAGACAATTTATCATTTACAAAGCCTCCCTAAAACACCCTCATTCCAAGTAGCACCCCACACACATTCCCTAACAACCCCAATTCATTTTCTCTCATGAATTCATTTTTTCCCAATAAAAATCTTTGATCTAATATATTTTGCTCAAATGGTATCAAAATTTCAATTCGTCAGCACTAATGATATCCTTACATCGATATGAATAATTCTAGATCCATATATGATATGTGTGTGTGGGTGTGTGTGTCTATATTTTTTGAATTTTAAAACTTTCATTTTCATGTGAGTATTTGCACCGTAAATTTACCATATATATTTTTTAAATTCTTACTCGTTATTTTTTTATACAAAAAAAATACATTAAAAAATTATATATAGATCTTTTTTTAGAAAATTAATGAGTATAAATGTCTATATATATATATATATTTATTAAACTATATACATACATATATATATTTTTTATAATTACATACATACATATATTACTATAAGTACAAGAAAGTATATGTATGTACATGCATCACACTTACATACATATATCACATTAACATATGTATAAATATATAAACATATATATAATTATACATAAAACATAAATTTTGTTGCAGAAAATTTAGAATGTATTTTTTTATATACATTTTTAGTAGTAATTAATTTTTTTATACAAACATATCAATAAATATATCTAAAAAACATTGATCACATACAGACACACACATATATATATATAAATCAATGAATTTGTATGTATGTGTGTGTGTATATATATATATAATGTATTATTACATAATTACACGCATACATATAAAAATTATTGAACACAAACACACACACACACACAAAAATCAATGTATGTTTTCATACATACATATATGTATGTGTTAAATATATGCCTACATACATACGTCAAAATTAATATATATATATATATATATATATATATATATAATATAAACACTAAGTACATTTATACATGAAAATTAATATACTCATATACATGCATATATATTTAAATACATATATTTAAATATTAGCACATACACATGCGTACAATCATGTATACATATAAATATCAACATATACATACATGCATGCATATATATATATATATATATATATATATATATATATATTAATGTAATTATTTATAAATATATTGAAGTATATGCATAATCTTATATACATGCATGCACACACACACACACACACACATATATATATAAATGTATACAAACACATATATAAAAACATACATACGTAAAAATATAAGCACCCATATGCATGCATGCATGCATGAAGGTACCATATCTCAATGGAGATTTCTCTAACGAATCTCTCATTGGAGATTTTCTTATGAATCTTTCATATTACATTAATATATATAAATGAATTCATATATGTACATACTTGTTTTTATATATAAATATGATTCTATGTATGTATGTATGTATGTATGTATGTATGTATGTATGTATAATAATATTTAGATGTATATATGTACATGTATTAAAATATACTGACAAATATTTAAAGTTGTATATGCATGTATATATACATATGTATGCATGCAGGCATGTACTTATATCTGTAAATAATTACATTAATTATATTTTCATATAATTGCAATAATATATATTTATGTACTTATATTAATATAAATTTATATATGTATGTACGTATGTACTTTTACTCAATGAAATGTATTTAACTATGTATGTATATAGCTATATTAATATGTATGTATAGATGTATATATGAGTTTATATATAAATATATTAATATGTATGTATGTATGTATGTATGTATGCATATACATATGTCTATTGGTTTTTATACATGTGCATGATCAATAATGTTTATAGGTATATACAAATATAAGTATTTACAATAATATTTTAATACATGTACCTACCCACATCTAAATATTATTATATGTACATATATACAAATATAAGTATTTACAATAATATTTTAATGCATGTACACATATGCATCTAAATATAATCATACATACATGCATATACATACAATCATACATACATGTAAATATCAGTATATACATAAATGAATGCATGCATACATCTTAATGAAATTATTTACAAATATATATAAGTATATGCAAAATATTATATACATTCATACGCGCGCGCGCGCGCACACACACATATATAAGTGTATACAAACACATGCATAGAAACATAGATACATATAAATATAAGTACCCACATGCATGCAAATATATTAATGAAATTAGTTAAAAATTTAATATATAAATATAATAATGTGCAAATCTCCCAGAAGATATTCCTTGGTGCAGATTGGCATTAGGAATATCCCAGTGCGGATTTCCCAGTACACATGGGCACTGTGAATCTCCCATGGGAGATTTCCCAGTGCCTATTTGTAGTTTTAATCTCTCATGGGAGATTTCACATACATAAAAACATAGATACATATAAATAAAAGTACCCACATGCATGCAAATATATTAATGTAATTATTTAAAATTTAATATTTAAATATAAGAATGTCCAAATCTCCCAGTGGAGATTTCCCAGTGTAGATTGCCACTGGGAATCTCCCAATAGAGATTTTCCAGTGTATATGGGCACTGTGAATCTCCCATGGGATATTTTCCGGTACATATTTGTAGTCACTACTAAAGATAATGCTTTTATCAACACTAGAAAATGATTTTAACACTGTAAGAAAAGTGTTGTTAATCTCAGTGAAGATAAAGGAGGGTCCCCTTTAACAGCGCTGATAAAGACCCCCCCTTTATCAGCGTTATTTTAGCACAGTTAAATGATGTTTTTATCAGCACTATTTTTAGCACTGATAAACGGAGATTTTATCAGCGCTTGAAATAGAGATGATAAAGTGGTACTTTATCAGCACTCTAAATAGTGCTGATAAAGAGAGCCTTTATCATCACTTGAAATAACACCGATAAAGACCTAGCTGCCTATGATGTGTTGTTTATATAACAACAGACCCACTAGCAGCACCTGCACATATAAAAAACACACCCACCAGCAGCACCTGCACAACACACACACACCACCTACACAAAATCGCACCTGCACAATGCACATAAGAACAAAACATCGTACACAAGGGTTTGACAAACAATGATATATATATTTCAAACAATTTTTTATACAATTACATTTACAATTATCCAACAAATAGTTAAAAACATTAATGTTTCATCCTTTGACATCTGTTTCCCCTCTATAAAATGTCCTCCTATGATATTAGTTGTCGAATAAATCATCAAAACTCAAGCGAAAGGTTCCACCTATATAAAAAAACAAATATTATGATAGTAATACTATAAATAAATAAATTAAATATTATTATGAAAGAATAAATTAATAAAATGTCAATTTTTAATAAAAAAGACACATTTTGAGTTATACAGGTCACACTGTGTGTCGTATTGAGGTGGACTTGATTCCTACATGTCACAAATGATTTATGGATCATTTTCCTAAAATATAAAAACAATCTGAATGAGGTTTCTTGGTTTTGAGTATGTCCCTTGTTTTTTTTACTAAAATTAATATCAAATTTAAATGAAATATTTGGATTTATACCAGTCACATCGTTCGTCGGATTGAGGTGTGGTTGATTCCTACATGTAAAAAATGACTTATGGATCGTTGTTTTGAAGTATCAAAACAATACGAATGGGTTTGCTCAGTTTTTCATACGAAAAATGTGTTTTCTTACTAAAATATCATTTCAAATCGAAAACACCCATTTTCAGTCATACTGGTCACATCGTGCATCAGTTTGTGGTGAAACTGCTTCATACACATCATAAAGGACTTACAATCCTAAATTATGAATACAATCAGAGGTCATTTTCTGGGTTTTTAGTGAGTGAAACGTTTTGAGCTAAAATGTCAATTTTAAATTGATAAGAGACACTTTTAGTCATACTGGTCACACCGTGTGTTGAATTGAGAAGCAGGTGATTCCTACACATCACAAATGAATTATAGATCATTGTTTTAAAGTTTCAAAACAATCTGAATTTGTATGATCAGTTTTCAGTATGTTACTTGTTCTTTTTACTTAAATTAATGTCAATTTTAAATAAAAACACATTTGGATTTATACTGGTCACATCGTTTGTCGGATTGAGGTGTGGTTTATTTCTACACATCACAAATGACTCATGGTTTGTTTTTCTAATGTATAAAAATAATCCAAATGCGTTTGCTCGGTTTTTAGTATGTTAGTTGTGTTTTTTTACTAAAATGTCATTTCAAATTGGAAACATGATTTTTGAGTCATATCGATCACATCATGCATTGATTTGATGTGAGACTACTTCATACACGTCATAAAGGACTTAAGAATCATTGTCCTAAATTATTAAGACAATCCAAAAGCCTTTGGTTGGTTTTTTGTGAGTGACGTGTTTTGAGCTAAAATGTAAATTTTAAACTGATAACAGACACTTTTAGTCATACCGGTCACACTGTGCATTGTATTGAGGTTTGGTTGATTCCCTCATGTTACATATGACTTATGGATCATTTTACTAAATTATAAAAACAATATGAATGAGTTTTCTCAGTTTTCGTTATGTTAGTTCTTCTTTTTACTTAAATTATTTTCAATTTTAAATAAAAAGACACATTTGGATTTATACAGGTCACATCGTGCGTTGTATTGAGGTGGGATTGGTTCATACACGTCACAAATGACTCATGGATCATTTTACTAAATTATCAAAACAATCCAAATGCGTTTGCTCAATTTTTAGTATGCCAATTGTGTTTTTTTACTAAAATTAATGTCAATTTTAAATAAAAAGAGACACTTTGAGTCATACTGGCCTCATCGTGTGTCATATTGAGGTGCAATTGATTACACATCACAAATTAATTATATATAATTTTCCTAAAGTATCAAAAAAAACCAAATGTGTTTGCTCAGTTTTTAGTATGTTAGTTGTGTTTTTTTACTAAAATATAATTTCAAACTCAAAACACGCATTTTGAGTCATAACAGTCGCATCGTGTGTCAGTTTTACATGAGACTATTTTATACACATCACAAAGAACTTATGAATCATTGTCCTAAATTATGAATATAATCCAAGCGATTTTTCTTGGTTTTCAGTGAGTGACACGTTTTGAGCTAAAATGTCAATTTTAAACTAATTACGAACACTTTTAGTCATATCAGTCACACCATTCATCGGATTGAGAATTTATTGATTTCTACACGTCACAAATTATTGATGGATCGTTGTCCTATGGTATCAAAAAAATCTGAATTTTTTTTCTCGGTTTTCAATTTGTCACTTGTTCTTTTTGGTAAATTTATTGTTAATTTAATATAAAAATACACACCTAAAGTCATAACAGTCACACCATGCATCATATTTATGTGCAGTTGATTTCTACACATCACAAATGACTTATGGATTGTTGTCCTAAAGTATCAAAACAACCCTAATGTGTTTGCTCAGTTTTCAGTATGCCACTTGTTCTTTTTACTAAAAATACTGACAATTTTAAATAAAAACAGACACTTCGAGTCACACCGGTCACATATTCATGTTATTTGTGCACATTCTTCCATCATTTATGATGCCCATTAATTTCTAAACAAATCATTCTCATCTATTGAATAAGAGTATTTTCAAAAATCATAGTATTACTAAAAAAATATAAATACACAAAATATTAATAAATATTTTAAATGAAATGGTAATTATCTTTGAAAATACCTCTTCAGGGATGCTGGTTTGTTCATAGAATATGATCTATTTCATAAATTTAAAAACATAATAACCACATTCTTTATCGTTTGTTTGTTTCAGACACTACGGAAACATTTTGGAAAATAAATAATTTTTTTATGTGTATGGAAAGTGAAATCTTATTATATATACCCCAATTTGTATCCAGTCATAATACTTGTGATGTTTCTTGTCCTTTTCCCCTGGACTCATTCCATGATTTAGACAATATTCACGCATTGCCCTATCATAACAGAATACTCATTAAATGATAATATAAATTATATAACCAGATGTTTAGTTCTAAAATATTGGATGTAGTGTAATATAAATTGAAAAAAACCATCATGTGTGGTCAGTTTTTTGGATATCCATGCATTGAATCTAGGAAATAAATCTTTGGAGTGTCCAAATTGACCGAAATGAGCATCCAATGCTGTCTAGGAACACAAAAAAGAATAACTAATGAAAGAAATTAAAATATATTTGATATTATTAAATTGTTGAGTTTTACCCTTGCATCGTTGGTATTAAGAAGAGTCTTTCATTCATAATTTTTTTGCTAAATGAGTTGAGAAATCCGACCACTATTTCACCCTCTTTCTCGGATTCTATTTCTTTTTGTTCTATAGAGGTGATGTGAGGGCTAACAAGTCCAAATTTTTGTTCATGGGGAAATCCCTTCAATTGTTTTTCATATATACTCCTGTGAAAAATATAAAATGTATTTAGTCATAATTATCATAATATATCAACTTTTGGAAAATCAAATCATGAAAACATACCTCAGGTATACATTTATAACTGAGCCACCTAGCCAATCATATTCCAGGATTTCACTTACATTGTCAACACTAATGAAATCTAGATCTTCCCATTTGTACGTATTTTCATCAAAAAGAATTGTGTGAACCCCACCATATTTCAACTTTGTATTCACAAGAGACTATAATGATAATAAATGCGAATATAGAACAGATGGTTTTAAGGTACTTTCGGTAGATCGTTTTGATTGGATGGTTGATCCTTGAGATGGTTTTGAGCCGTTATTTCTTTTCACACCTTTCTATGTGTCTGTCTGTAATAACATTCATCGGTTCAGACCTTTTTTCATTAAATGTTAATGGTTTATCTTGAAAAATAAATTGGAAATGAATACCTCCTTGTCGACATGTTTTTTTACAAGATGTGACGACCTTGTGATGAATGTTCCAATATCTTATTCGACCTTATGAATATCTTCATCATCAATTGGAATAGGTTTCTTGATGCTCGACTCATGATCTACATTAAGAAACACTTTGACATGACCTATTGGAAGTGGTCTCTTGTGTAGTATGTCTTTCTAGATATTAAACACCATAGCCCTCACTACAAAGTGATGGGTGGGTATTGATAGATATAAATCACAGTCATTTTCACCATGTAAAATATCAGTACATGAAAGGTATTGGTGTCTATATAATTCACAATTCTTAGAAACAATTATTAGAAAATTGATTAACTCATCTAAGACAGGTTTTTGATGTGAATGGCTTGCCTCAAAGCTAGTGGGGGTGGGGCAACATCTTCACGTGTTGGTTGTTCTTGAGTTGTTTCTTCTCTTTGCCCCTCTGTCATCAAATTTTCCTTGAACTCTCTGCAATTTCACATGTTCTTCAAGGATAGCTTTTCTTTCTCTCGAAATTTTGATTTCGTCACTTTGATCCTTTTGTTTTTTTTTCTCAAAAAATGTTCGGGGTGTCACCCCAAAACCCACAACTCTGTTGTGGTCATACTTTTATAACTACTTCATGGCCACTGAAAGGATGTCTACATCTGGTTTGGGTGTTGCTGATTCATGTGACTATGTCAGATAGAAAATATAGGAAAATAAGTAATCATTATTATGTAATATCGATTTAAAGCAAAAAAAAAATATTTATTATGTCATACTTACATATGTTTCCTAAATTTTTTGTATATTTTCATCTATTATTATCCCATATTTATTTACATGTGCCTTCTTCTATAGCATATGGTGTGGGATGGAAGTGACTTTAGATTTGGATTTATCAATCTGCATATAAACAGAGGAACATAGTTAAGGTGTTGTTCTATGTCACATAAATTTATTATGGTATATTTAAAATATGTACCAATTTTTTTCAAGTGAAGTGTAACTTATTCTTTCTTTATGGTAGGGGAATACTGGTTTTGCTGCTCATTTATTATTTTCAGAAATCAGTTGTTGTTTCATAAATAAAAATTTGTCAATCAAAGTGATGAATACACGTATTGTCAAATAACGTATTACCAAACACAATGTACCTGAAAAGAATGCTCCGTACAATGGTTAGTAAACGCATCCCACACTCCTTGGGTTATCAGGTGTGCATAAATAGAAGGTGGGTGCGGATTTTTTTCCCTTCAGCATTTTAAGATAACATTTCGTTAAAATTGTGTGAAAGCCTCTATGAATCCTTCCACCAACCCTTAATACATAGTCCTCGTATGAGTCATCCACTATAAATGCACTCTATAAGGGATGAAAAAGAGTAAGTCAATGTTTCATTATTTTATATTTTAGTAAATTAAATAAATAATATCATAATGTTACTGTAATATCTCCCCACATCACTGTCTTAAGCCTGATGACAACATGGTGCCACGACTGTACATCAATCGGCACGCGTTGCCGAGTGACGATTCCAATTTAACTACTGAACTTGGTCTTGTTGGGGTTAATATGGTGGCCTCGCTTATTCCATTTGACCTTGTATTTTATGTCCTTTTCTTTTTTCCTTAATGAGTTTTTCTAATACCGTCGAACTACAACACTCCTATTTTTTTACACCACTGGTGTTTCATTGCCTACCATTTCCTCTCTTTCAACATCATCAATATGTTCCTCCAGATCTATAGCATTGAGATGTGTAGATGGTGGTTGTACCTCTTCACTAGGAGAAATAACAACAAAAAGTTGAGAAACCTGTTGGTCCTCTGCACTACAAGCAGCAGCAGGTTGAGAGACATTTTGTGCCTTGGGATTGGGAGCATCATCATGTGTAGAAGTCATTATCTATAGAAGTGGTTTAATTTTTAATTTAGATTACATAAAAGCAGAAACGAACACATAATAACATAAGGTAACATGATGTATATTACAAAAAATAAGACCTGGTTATTGAACTCTTTTTTTAAAGGTCGAAGGGATTTGATCCCTCTATCGACTATCCAAATCCCTTCATTGTGGTATCCTTTGACATAAAAAACACCTTCTATATTGGGACCGTTGAGAAATGATTGTGATGTCCCCATGAAAGGGCCATCCTCTATTGAATTTTCATCTGATCCTTCATTGGTTTTGGTCGATAACATAACAATTAAATAGTTTCGGTTTGCGGGATCTAGAACATAAAATACTTGTACTGCATGTGATGCCATTATAAATGGTTCGTCTTTGTACCCTTCCTTACTAAAATTAATTTTGATGAATCCCAACTCATCTATTTTAACAGCACTCTTATTATCAACCACGTTTCATTGAAAAATCATCACTTTGAAGTTCGTATAATCTAACTCCCATATTTGTTTGATGATTCCAAAGTATGACATATTCGCATAAATTAGATTTCTATCCTTAACACCAGAAACATGCATCGCTTCAGCCACAAGTGTAACTTCACTATTCTTCAGGGTACCGTCTTAATCATGTTCATTAGTATAGAATGTATAACTTTTACTTAAATAATCATTATAAGATAATACATACACATTTGGTCCTCCGGCTAGCCATCAAAGTCATTCTAAAATTGAGTTTGGATTTTCATCTGACTCCTTAAATATATGGTCTCAAAACTATCCTATAAACTATTGATTATGTGTATTTGATATCCATTTTTCATCCCATGCTGGATTCAAATGCTTAAGAATTTCTTTGTGGGTTTCGACATATGGGTCAACCTCTAAAATTTTATGCAAAACAAAAAGGCAGGCCTGCTCCCAATCTGTAATATTGATTGTGACAATCTCTCTTCTAGAAATTTCTTCACCTGCAAGCCGCCCAGTGTGACGAGATTTTGGTAGACCAATGCTTTCCACACCAGACATGTATTTGGTATAGAATTCAACGACTTCCTCAATAATATATCACTTTGTAATACAACCCTCTGGCCCACTTCGATATTTGACATACCCCTTCCAAATATTTATATACCATTCAATGATATACATCCATCTATAGTGTACATGGACACATAGTTGAATTAATCATATACACCTAGTAAAATATACATAATAAAAAACAATCCATCAATGGAAAACATGAATAATAATAAGTGTAATGTATAAATGAACATTCATGATGATACATAACATATATGCATACATGATTAATTTATTAATTGACCAAATTCATTGGAAACACATATATATTTAATTATAATCTTATACTTTTTTTAAAACATTATATATATATTTTTGAATTATTAAAAAATATATATTAATTATAAACATGCATTTTTTATTTAATATATACACATACACATTATTTTTGAATATAAATATAATAATTGTATATAAATTATTACAAAAAAAATTTATTGGTGCTTTTAACTAGCACTAATAAAGGCCCCCCCCCCCTTTATCCACACTTTTTGCTTAGCCCTGATAAAATAACGCGCTTTCCTTGCCCCATTTTGTGATAGTGAGTATCAATCTCCCATGAGATATTTCTTAGGGGAGATTTATAGTATGAATCTCCTATTTGATATTTCCTAGTGGATATTTTTATATAGTTACACACACACACACACATACACTCTCACACACACATATATATATCTCTGTGTGTGTGTGTGTGTGTGTCTGGATTCATGCATATACTTGTTTTTCTATATAAATATGTAGATGTATAGTTATAAATAATCACATTAATAAATTTGTAAACATGTAGATAATTACATTAATATTTTTGTATATACCTCTTTATATTTATACACATATACATGTAATTATATTAATATAGATTTGCATATGTATGTATGTACTTATTCTTAAACATACGTTTTTAACTACGTACCTATATGGCTATATTAATTTGTTTTCATAGATGTATGTATGTATTTATATAAAAATATATTAATATGCATGTATTCATATGTTTATGTATGTATGTTGGTGTTTGTATATATTCATTGGTTTTTATATATGTGTTTGATCAATATTTTTTATAGTTATATACAAATATAAGTATTTACAAGGAAATTTCAATATATGTACATACATACATATATATATAAACATGCATACATATAAATATATGTGTGCAATTATTTATAATTATAAATCTATATAAGTATATACAAATATAAATATTCTTGATTGATTTTTTTTGTATACACTACATATAACACTTAATTTATATATATATTTATTTATATATATTTTCATTGTATGTACATAATTATGTAAGAATAAATTATATAAAACACAAAATGATTTGTTCCAATTCTTTAAATGGTACCTAGTAAGTAAAGTATGATCATAATGTAAATTATGATATTATTACTAGCCAAGATGTCTTGTTTTGATAGTGGGAAAATGAGAATAAACTTGGGGATTACATATATAACGTCCCGGTTCCGGAAGCCACCCAGAGGTGCCCCATACCCAGTTGGTCACATGGCCTCAAGCGCATTTCCCAGAACGCCAGAGGATTCTGACTAGCTATGAGGGCCTTGGGTGTGATAGTGATGAAAATATGCCCTCATTGGAAGAGTAACATAGCGGAAGAGAAACAAATATACAATAGTGGAAGTAGTAAATATCCAACAACAGTAAACATCAGAAGACTGAAATAATAAACAACTAAAGAACATATATATAAAATGATGCATGATACATATGTCTAGAAAAATGGTCAAACAAGTCACAATGTTGAATACAACTAGTACTAAACCAAAGTAAAAAAAGAAATAGATAAAAAGATTCTCAACATCGCAAGCCTAAGCTTGGTCCCATGCTCTCCAACTCCACAAAAAGTCAAGCACCCGAAGTAAAAGGGTACTTGCCCTTGTCTATACCTGTAGTAATATAATTTGTTTGGGCCCAAAAGCATGACCCAAATAGGGTGTAAGACTAAATCCCAATAGGCAACCACCCAAATATCTATGCCTAATAGTCAGTGAATATATGGCAGGTAAAATTACAGAAAGTAGTAAATAGGAAAGTACTCAGTAGTAAATAATCTATAGTTCCAATATCAAGCAACAACTATACAAGAAACTAAACACAAATAGGTAACCCTCTGGGAAGTACTCATATCCCATCCCCTCTGCTCCTACCTAACAATTACAAGAAACCCTCTGGGTAGTACACTCAGTCTAACCCCTCTGGTTCTGTCGCATGAATATATAAATAGACTCTCTGAGGAAGCTCACACAGTCAATTCCCCTTATAGTCTAAGGTAGTCAAGGACTCTCTGAGGAATCTCACATAGTCAATTCCCCTTATAGCCCTAAGGTCAATGAATCTCTGAGAAAGCTCACTTGGTCAATTCCCCTTATAGCCCAAATTCGTTCAAGTAATTCAAAGTCTCTCTGAGGAAGCTCACTTGGTCAATTCCCCTTATAGCCCCAAGTGGTCCTAGGCTCTCTGAGGAAGCTCACTCGGTCAATTCCCCTTATAGTCTACTACACCAAGTTCTCACGACCCGGTGTAGGTCAACGAGAATAGCAATGAAATATGTCCAAAGTAAACCTACAAAACTACTTGGATAACCAGTCTATAACATATCAAGCATGTTAGAGTACAAAACCTCCACCCTACATCAATAGGCATGGAAAATAGGCAAGGCAGACAAAAGGCCAAGCAGGACCAAATGGTCATAAACAGATCATGCATGGTTAAAACATCCAAATAATAGCAATCAACCTTATTCACATCCAATTAAATTCTACACAAGTATACAAGCATGATAGGCAATCAACAAGGGTTAAATGGTAAACACACAATGCCCCGTTCAAGGGTATTGGTCCAAATTGCACATAATACTCAAATACTTTCAATGGAAAGGAAAAAACCACCTACCTCGGTGTTGGGAGATCACTATATGTGAACCTAGAGGCTTGAATCACCTTATAACACTGAAAATCTACAAAAAAATCTAAAACGTTCAACAGAGGATAACTTGAGAAAGAATAGGAATCATGAAACGAAGCTCAAGTAGAAGAGAGAGCTTACCGAGGTGATCCTAATGCAATTGACAGTGGTCGAATCGGAGATTAGATGGAGGCTCGGGGGATCAGAGAAGGATCACGGTCGTATGAGTTCTCTCGGATGAAGAAAACCTAGAAGAAGATGATTCTGGCGATTAAACGCGACATCAGTGCGTTTAATGAAAAAAATAAAGTACACGACGTGTAATTTTGAAGTAAATGGTGCATACTCTCCATTTCTATACTCTGCTTTAGGTGGACTCCAAGTGACCCCTGCACGACCGTGTTCATGGCCACTACACGGCCAACACCCGGCTGCCTGCGGTAACCGAGTACACGGTGTGTACTCATAAACTATACGACGTGTACTTCAAAAATTTCCATAATTTCTTGTTTTTCTAAAAAATGACCAGAAAATGAAAAACATACCTGAAAAGAAGATTCAGGTTCTTAAAAACTTCCCCCTTAAAAAAATTCATCCCCGAATTTCCCTAGCGTGGCGTAGAAGAAGAAACCCCGAACAACTCGGGCCACTATGATCGTACATCGGCCTCCCTCTCTCAAGTCTCGTCCTGTACTCACCTGTGCGGCCATAACACTCGTACCATAGGAACAGACCAACCACAGAGAACCATTTTACTACGATCATCAGTCCGGATAGGATGCTCCTCGAATGACACATCCACTTAGAGCTCAACCTCCTTAGGTTGAAAGACATGAGACAGGTTTGAAAAGTAACATCAGAGTAGAGAAACATGAAAAACGTCGTGCATATCTCGGTACCTATGAGGTAACTACAACTGATAGGCAACTGTAACAACTCTCTCCAACACCTTAAACGGCCCGACGTACCTCGGTGAAATATTTCCCTATCTCTTAATCCTCTTGTTTCCAAACCTCAGTGTAATAAGCAGGAAAACCCAATCCCCGACCTCGAACTCCAGAGGTCGTATCCGCTGATCAACATAAGACTTTTGTCGAGACTGTGCAGTAGCCACACTCTTCCGAATCAACTCTATCTGCTCTATGGTCTCCTGAACAAGACGAGGTCCCAGCAAAGCTGCACCTCCTACCTCTAGCCAACATAAGGGTGATAGGCATGGTCTACCATACAAAGCCTCATAAGGTGCCATATAATTAGTTGCTTGATAAATATTGTTGTAGGAAAACTCCACAAGAGGTATATGCTTCTCCCAAGAACCTCCAAAATCTAGGATGCATGCTCAGAGCATGTCCTCAAGCACCTGAATCGTACACTCGGACTAGCACTCTTTCTGAGGGTGGTAAGCTGTACTCAAAATTACCTGTGTACCCAAAGCCTTCTGAAGCCCCTGCTAGACCCGAGAATTAAAACGCGCATCCCTGTCTAAAATAATGAAGTGTGGAACTCCAAGAAGATGTACAATCTCATGGATGTAAAACCATCCCAGCTCATCAACACTGAAGGTCTCCTTGATCGGAAATAAGTGAGCAACTTCATAAGCTTGTAAATGACAACCCAAACTAAATCGTTCCCTCAAGGTGACCTCATTAAACCTGTCACGAAATCCATCATGACGTCACTCCACTTACACTCGGGAATGGGTAACTGCTACAAAAGCCCTACTGGTTGCTGATGCTCCGCCTTCACCTGTTAATAGGTGGAACACTTCATGAAAAAACCAAAAACATCTCTCTTCATACCTGGCCACCAACACTGATGGTGTAGATCCCGATACATTTTGGTGACACCAGGATGAACTTCCCAAACTGAGGAATGAGATTCCCACATTATATCCTCGCGTATATCTACTAGCACCCATACACACCCTTGGAAACACAAGATCTCATCCTCGCCTATAGTCCATCCAGGAATAGGGTCTTCTCCTGACACACTCTCCTGTAGGACTAGGCCTTCTGAATCTGATTTCCACCTCATTCACACTCGACCAAGAAGAGTAGAGGTAACAGGTACAGAAAAAAGAAATGTCTGCCCTTGATTGTCGTGCACCTCTAAATGCATCTCGAAGAATAGATCCATAAGCTACCACTCACTACTGGCCTCCTAAACTGCCTGTATCTGAGTTATCCTGCTCAACACATCATCCACTGTATTGCATTTCCCCCACGTATAGGCTAGTTCAAAGTCAAAGGACTGAAGGTACTCAACCCACCTTTGCTGCCTCAAATTCAGATCATGTTGAGTGAAGATATACTTGAGACTTTTTTGGTCAGTGAAAACCACAAAATTCTCACCCAAAAGATAATGTATCCAATATCATAAGGCATGAACAACTACTTCTAACTCAATATCGTGCATCAGGTAGTTCCTCTCATGTGGCCTCAACTGTCGAGACCCATACGCAACGAATCCTTCTCCCTACAAAAGCACAGCTCTCAACCCGATACCTGACGCATCATGGTAAATAGTATAGCTCTTTACAGGCTCTGGAAAGACTAGTATCAGTGCTTAAGTCAACCTCCCTTTCATATTTTGAAAGGCCGACTCACAAGAATTTGACCACATGAACTTTGCACCCTTCTTAGTCAGACCCGTCAGCGGTGCTGCTAAGCATGAAAAGTCATGTATGAAACATTTGTAGTATCCATCCATCCCTAGAAAACTACGCAACTTGAATACATTCTTCGGATTCTCCTAGGATACTACTTCCCTCACTTTCTTTGGGTCCACTAATACTATTTTCTCTGAGATAACATGACCCAAGAAGTGAATCTAATCCATCCAAAAGTGGCATTTTGAGAGCTTAGCATATAAATGATGCTCTCTTAGTGTACTCAAAATGATCTAAAGATGGGTGACATGGTCGTGTCGAGTGTGAGAGTACACAAATATATTGTCCATGAAGACAACCACGAAAGAATCCAAGTATGGATGGAACACTCAGTTCATCAGTGCCATGAAAACTGTAGGCATGTTCATGAGACCGAACGACATAACCATATACTCGTATAGACCATACCTACTCCGAAAGGCTGTAAGAAATATATCTAATGGTATAATGCACAACTAATGGTAACCAAACCTCAAGTCAATCTTCAAGAACACCCGGGCTCCTCGAAGCTGATCAAAGAGATCATCAATCCTCGATAAGGGATATATGTTCTTGACCGTCAACTGGTTCAGCTTCCGATAGTCCACACAAAGCCTAAGGGTACCATCTACCTTCTTCGAAAACAGAACAGGACAACCCCAAGGAGAAGTATTGGGTTGGATGAAACCCTTTTCCTGCAACTCCTCTAACTGCTTCTTGAGATCCTACAACTCTAGTGTAGCCATCCTATAAGGAGGAATGGACACCGATGCCACTCCTGGAACAAGATCAATCGAAAAGTATACCTCACGATCTGTAGGCAAACCTGAAAAGTCCTTTGTAAAGACATCTCTGAAATGATCCACCACTGGGGGGAAAGTCTAACTATGAAGTCCTCTGGTCATCCAGATATAGACTAGAAATCTGGGTTGTAACTCCTCCCAACCCATGATGCTCGAGTCCTTCTCTACTCGCCTGGACATCCCACTCGCCCCTATGAAGAAGGGATCCACCTTCTAGTGATACAAAACTCACCCTACGGTGATAAAAATCAACGACTTCCTGGAAGGGAACTAACTAGTCCATCCCAAGGATGACATCATAGCCTGTCATCTCGAGGACATAGAGGTATCATAAGAAGTGACACACACCAATCTCTAGAGGTCACTCCTTGCACTGACGTACAATAGCCGTCCTAGTCCCAAAAGGAGTGTCTAAAGTCAAGATATCGATAGAGGAAAAGATGTAGAGACCAAATCCCTCCACAACATCAACAGATATAAAGCTATGGGAAACCCCTAAATCAAAAGAGCAGAATCTAAAACTAAGGCTACTAAGATCGTACGTCAAAATGTAGAGGGTCCGAGATCCTGCTCCTACTGGGTTTTCTCCACTACAAAGTTATGACCTGCTCCACGACCATGTGACCCTGCCTAACCACTCTGATCTAATCCACCCTGCTGCCGCTGAAAGGCTGGTGACTGGCCTCCACGACCACGACCTACACCTCAGCCTGAACGGCCGGAAGAACTCCTGTATCCTGACTGGTGAGAAACTGGTGGTTCTACTCCTGAACATAGAGTCATAGAAGAACCCATGTCACCAACTATTGGTGAGAAGATATTTCAGAAGCACTGAAGGTGACCCATCTTGCTGTAAGATCGGCACTCCACTAGGTCTCTCAGGAAATGTGGCCTCGTATGCCCGCTCTTCCTGAACTGGTAGCACACCACCTGGCTACCAGAAGATACATCCCGCCTACTCTGATCTCCTCATGCAGACTCCCTAAGGCGCTTCCTGCTATTAGTAGGAGGAATACTAACTATGGATGTTGAACCTCCCTGGATCACAGCACCATAATCCTTCAGATTGTGCTCTGTGATCAACGTCTGGTTGATGATAGAGGACATCAAAGTCAACCTGAAGATGTTCACTTGAGATCAGATGTCATGCCTCAGACCATCCTCAAACTTTCGTGAAAGGAACAACTCATCACCTCCTGGAATAGGCGTGAAATGCTGCAGCTCTGTGAAGAGAGAGGAATACTCCATAACAGTACGAGTACCCTGCTCCAGGCTCATGAACTCTCTGGATTGATCGGCCCTCAAGGTCTCTGGATAGAAGTAATCGTAGAAGATGCACCAAAACTCATCCCAATACATATTCTACTGGCATCCCGCTTGTGAGATCACATCCCACCACCTCTTGGAGGAGACTCGAAGCATATAGGTATAGAGATTCACCCTCTTCTCTGGAAATATCTCTAGATGCTTGAAAATCGTCAGCGTGGCTTCTAGCCATCACTCTGCAGCCTGGGGTCCTCCATCCCTTGAGAAAGTGGGAGGATGCTGTTGCTGAAAGACCTGTGTCAATTCTTCCATCGACAGGGCAAGTGGCGGAACTCCCTGAAAAGTCTTCATCATCCTCAAAAGACCTATTTGAACTGTGAATCAGCACATATGTCGGGTATAATGGTTGGTGCCAAGACTGGAATGACAGGAGGATCTACAGAAAGTCCCTGATCTGCCATATCTGGTGTCTGATCACCGCCTGGAAACTGGCGTACAACCGGAGGAAATCATGGTGGTATGACTCTGTAAGGTCAAGTGTACACCTTAAAACAAGATTATCAAGGAATTAAAACTAGAAGTGTAAGAAGGGAACAGGAGAAAGAAAGAACTCAAGTTTTACAAAACATGACTACACTGCGTGTACAATTACTATACAACATGTTACCTTAAGTCATTTACACAAGCATGTACTTCTTCCTAAAATGGTCGTGTAACACCCCAAACACATGGCGAGTTGTCTTAACACATGGCATTTACTTGATTCCTCTTTCCCTGCCCGAGTCCTTCTACACGGTTAAGCCACATGGCTCCCCTAAGACAAAACTACACGACATGTTAAAAGTAGACACGACATGTACTAGACAAGCTTCACTTGGCCCATGTTGTTAGTGACATGGCCTAACACACGACTCACACTACACAACATGTTCAAGGTGGACACGACATGTACGTGAAAGGATAACACCGACCTGTGTTTTTAGTGACACAGCCGGGTACCTGGGTCAGACTACACAACATGTTCAATCCTGACACAGCGTGTATAGCTTAAGGTTTATCCGTCCTTATTGTTAGTTACATGGGCAGAAACAGGGTCAACACTACATGACATGTTCAACAGGTACACGACATGTTCCCACCAAACTTTCCCCATCCCGTGTCTCTACCCACATGACCTATGACACAGTTAGATACTACACGATGTGTACATAAAGTACACGAATTGTACTTAAGAAAAATAGTTTCTTCCCGAATAGAAGAACACATGGCATGTAGTCAAAACTACATAGTGTGTATTCTGGGTTTTTCCAGACAGTAAGCCTCAGAAACTGCTCCAGAACCTAGAAAAACACAGAAACAAACCTTGAAAGTGCCAAATTCCGATCCGTGAGGGCCCATACTCCCCATGAATTAAAGCTTGGCATCTTATACATGTTATAACAAGGAAAACAAGGAAATAATCCACCAAATACCAGTCCATGAGGGCCCATAACACCTCAAGAACCAAATTTTTGAATTAATTCAAACAAAAACTTACACAAACAATACCCTATCAAACAACATGTATTTTTATCAAGGAATCTATCACAAGAGCATGGATATTCTACACAATATCTATCACAACAACATGCAATCGCTAATGCATCCTAGATGGCATGATAAGAATGCATGACAAGTGATTTCTAGAAAGTTCCTATATGATCCATGAGATGAAATACCCTCATTTCATCGGGTTGTGAAAGAAAGAGAACCTCAATAACATTAATGGTAATAGTACAAAATATGTGAATCACCCATCAGTGAAATCAAATCAACTGTAAAATTGAAAACCAGAAAAGTTGCAATAAATGAGGTAGATTGGATTTTCCCTATACATGGGTTAGCTACTCCTAGGCACAACTTATTACCAAGTACCACTTCCTTCCTATTCCTGGATAAAGGCTCCAAATAGTAAGTCAAGGGAAAATAATTCCTTTGATACCACTTTGTAACGTTCCAGTTCTAGAAGCCACCTAGAGGCGCCCCGTACCTGGTTGGTCACATGGCCTCAAGCGCATTTCCCCAAATGCTAGAGGCTGCTGACTAGCAGCGAGGGCCTTGGGTGTGATAGTGGGGAAATTATTCCCTCATTGTCAGAGTAACACAGCGGAAGAGAAACAAATATACAATAACAGAAGTAGTAAATATCCAACAATAGTAAACAGTAGAAGACTGACATAATAAACAACTGGAGCACATATATATAAAATGATGAATGATACATATGTCTAGGAAAACAGCCAAACAAGTCACAATACTGAATACAACAAGTACTAAACCAAAGTACAAAAGAAATAGATAAACAAATCCTTAGCATCGCAAGCCAAAACTTGATCCCATGCTCTCCAACTCCACAGAAAGTCAAGTGCCTGAAGTATAAGGGTGATTTACCTTGTCTATACCTGCAGCAATATAATCTGTTTGGGCCCAAAAGCATGGCACAAATAGGGTGTAAGACTAAATCCCAATAGGCAACCACCTAAAGATCTGTGCCTAACAGTCAGTGAATATATGGCAGGTAAAAGTACAGAAAGCAGTAAACAGGAAAGTACTCAATAATAAACAATCCACAGTTCCAATATCAAGCAACAGCTACACAAACATCTAAACAAAAACTGGTAACCCTCTAGGAAGTACTCACAAACCATCCCTTATGGTCCTACCTAACAAGTACAAGCAACCCTCTGGGCAGTACACTCAGTCTAACCCCTCTGGTTTTGTCACATGAATATATAAATAGACTCTCTAAGGAAGCTCACACAGTCAATTCCCCTTATAGTCTAAGTTATTCAAGGACTCTCTAAGGAAGCTCACATGGTCAATTCCCCTTATAGCCCCAAGGTCAAGGACTCTATGAGGAAGCTCACTCGGTCAATTCCCCTTATAGCCCAAAGTCGTTCAAGTAATTTAATGACTCTCTAAGTAATCTCACTCAGTCAATTCCCCTTATAGTCTAAAGAAGTCAAGGACTCTTTAAGGAAGATCACTCAGTCAATTCCCCTTATAGCCCTAAGTGGTCCTAGTCTCTCTAAGGAAGCTCACTAGGTCAATTACCCTTATAGTCTACTACATCAGGTTCTCACAGCCCTGTGTAGGTCAACGAGAATAGTAATGCAATATGGGAAAAGTAAACCTACAGAACTACTTGGATAACTATTCTATAGCATATCAAGCATGTTAGAGTATGAACTCTCCACCCTACAGCAACAGGCATGGAAAACAGTCAAGGCGGCTAAAAGGATAAGCAAGACCAAACGGTTGTAAATAGATCATGCGTGGGTAAAACATAAAAAGAATATAAATCATCCCTATTAACATAAAATTAACTTCTACACAATCATACAAGCATGGAAAGAAATAAACAAGGGTTAAATGGTAAACACACAATACCCCATTCAAGGGTATTGGTCAAATTGCACATAATGCTCAAATACTTTCAACAGAAAGGCACAAACCACCTACCTCGATGTTGGGAGATCACTATATGTGAACCTCAAGTATTGAATCATCTTAGAACACTGAAGATCTACAAAAATGTCTAAAATGCTCAACGAAGGATAACTTGATAAAGAAGATGAATCATGAAACGAAGATCAAGCATAAGAGAGAGCCTACCGATGTAATCCCAATGCAATCAATGGTGGTCAAATCGGAGATCGGATGGAGGCTTGGGGGCTTGTAGAAGTATCATGGCCATACAGGTTCTCTCATATGAAGAAAACCTAGAAGAATACGGTTCTGGAGATTAGACGCGACCCCGGTGTGTTTAATGAAAAAATAAAAGTACACGGTGTGTACTTTTTAAGTACACTGTGTGTACTCACCATTTCCTTATTTATCTTTAGGTGGTCTCCAAGTCACCCCCACACAGCTGTGTGCATGGCTGCTACATATAAAACACCCGACTGTATGCGGTAACCGAGTACACGGCGTGTACTCATAAAGTGCACGGAGTGTACTTTGAAAATTTCCAGAATTTCCTCTTTTTTTTTCAAAAACGACCAGAAAAGGAAAACATACCTAAAAAGAAGATCTGGGTTCTTACAACATATCTTGATGAGTCTTACTCAAGGAGGTGAGATCACATGTGGTAGAATATCCTTGTAGTGGGGACGTGGCAAACCCATCAACTGAAGTCATGACTCAACAGAAACATGATCTTAATCATGTGAGAGCTAATAGGGATAGTTAGAAAGTTGTCTCTAGTGTAAGTGTGAGTGTTTTAATAATGAGTTTCCTTGACCCAACTATACAGTACTTTTCGATCGTGTATGGCTAGAGATCTAGCTGATTTTAAGGCAGCAATCGTGAGATGCTATAAGATATCATAAAGAGAAATGGTCATGATAGTTGAAAAAAATTATAGACGATCCTGATTTAATAATCTAAAAATGTTTTCATTGATAATAGGGGGCGTCATTTGGAGTTGGGGAGTACATAACCGTTAGATGGGGAAACCACTGGAGTGTCGTGCGACGTCTATAGGTGTGTAGCCGTTGCGTTCCATTGTGTCCAAGCGGACACCACTATTCCAAGTTAAAATGATCACCACCATAGGATGGTTACACTTGGAGGCTAAATGTAAAGTGGTGTTTCCATCAAAATATACTTCGTTCACCATCTTAAGCATCACATTCTAATCCTTGCTTCTTTTCAAGATATACTTTACCAACTGGGCACTTCCTGCCATGGATTTTGTGTACAGAATGTTGCGACCCCTTTTAGCAAGCAAGTCCCAGGTGTCTCGACATCGTTGGAGAATCACTTCAATTATTTTCTTGTGTCATTTACTTGAGTCCGAATGGATCAGGAAAAATCCATCCTTGTTGTTGTTCCTTTTATAGGCACAGTGAAGGAATTTCTCATGTATAGAGGAAACTAAGACCTGTTTGCCTGCATCGGCTGCAAAGGAAAGAGGGGTCATCCCTCATTCATCAAACAACTTAAGTAAATTTGGATTATTTTTCAATATATCACCGAGGACATCTGTTTCCACAAACACAAAATATATATTTCATGTCACGATAAATTAACATTAAACATGATTTTTAAAGGTTGATCTGATTTTGATATTATGTGATTTTGAAAGTAGATTTCAAAGTTTGATGGATTTGGATAACCTGATTTCCCAGACTCTATCGCTGGATGGACCATTGATTTTTCGGTGGCATCATCATTGATCCCCAACTTCTCTAAAAAGAGCTTGACTATCTCCAGATTTCTAGCCTTCATTGCCAGGTACAGTGGAAACTCTTCATTACTATTCAGGATATTCAAATCCACTGGATCCGAACATTCCTCGACCAACAACCTGGCTAATGTATTGTCGTCATTGTGATTGGCCAGAGCTAAGTGCAGTGCCGTGTTATGTACTCTTAGAGTCTTTTTTGTAAAATAGGAAAGCAGAAAAGTGTGTTTTAGGTGCTCTTTCCCCACGCTGATCAGTACTTTGACCACGTCAGGGTTCTCGCCACTCATCGCCATGTGAAGCATTGTTTGGTCGTCATCACCCACCGCCATTAAAAGGTTGGGGCACTGACGGAGGATCCAACATACCACCCCATCAGCAGAGGAAAAATGGGCAACGACGACAAGATGGATTAACATGTGGCCTTGTTGGAAGACCATATCTGAAATTGAAACTATGATGTCCTGTTTCACACCTTTCTCGAAGAACTCCAGGTCGCCCCTTGATGCAACTTGATAAACGTCAGGTCTCGTCAGCATGGAAGTAGCATCACTTCGAGGGATTTTGGCCTCCACGGGTCCAGTGGGAACAACCACATCATCATCCATGAATATCCTTAATATATCACCTCTAAGTTCATCAAATGCAGCAAACAAGTCCAAACCCACAGATCTATTCATATTTATGTTTAATAAAATAAAAAAATTAAAATGCATGTAATTTAGAGAATCAGATTTTGTAAAACAAATGTAGAATTAGAATGTAGATTGGAAGAGTAAAATAAAATACAAAGAAAAATAGATTCTAAAAAATGAATAACCCTACCTGAAATCCCCGTATAGTGTTGGACGAACCCCCAGCATGCCGATATCCACTTCAAGTTGGAACCCCCAGAAGTTCGAACCCCTCTCTTTATTTATAGGTAATGAGTTTCCTATTTTCCAAAAGTTTGAAATTATTTCTTTCCATTCCACCCCTACCATCTGCTAAGATCGTATTTTAAATTTTTACGTTGACCGAACCTGCTGCGGCCAATGTACAGCAGAATATAGATTTCCATCCGGATTACAAGTGCAATGAAATCTGTGAAACACGACGTTTCTGGATTGCAGACAATATTCAAGAATATTTATGAAGTAATATTTTTTAGATACATCGAATGGTTAATTTAAAGAATATTTATGAAGGAATTCAAAATCATAATTTTTTATCATTAGATTCAATGTTTACAATATTTTTTTTAAAATGAGAAATTTTAACATTCAGTTTTTTTAGAAGATTCCAATTATCACACATTTATGAATGTATGGTTTTTGTACGTTTTTAACTAACATTTCCAGAAAAATTAAATGAAATTAATGACAAATATAAAATATTAATATATTGCTACATTAAATCCCCCCCGCCACATCATTGCAATACCACCTCATCACTTCCTTGTAATATGCGAACCTTCACACACAGACATAGATATATATATATATATATATATATCAAATGTCATCTATATTAATCATTTTAATTTTATTTATTTAAAAAAATTAATTTTATTCAAAAATTTATCACACTTATTATGAGATTTAATTTATTTATTGACATATAATGTTAATAGTCATTTTACATGTTTTGAGAAATTATATTACAATAGTTCGGGGGAGGGGGATAAAGACAACCAAAATCCTACACTATGAAACAGACCTGACGTTTTTGTTTGGGGCAAGTATATTGTAAATTTCTCCCCCAAGGGAATGTTGTAAATTATTTCACTATTTTGAAAATCTTGTTTTAACACGTCGTGTCTTATGATATAGTATGTCAAACTGTATGACTTGTGAATTCAATGAATGATAGAGAGACACATCATCTTGTACTTTATGATGTCCTTAAATCCTGTCATATGATTAAAGAACTCATCCAATTAATTCTCATCAAATTGATTTGTATCATACGACATAACCAAATGTTGTTCCATAAATAAATCATTTTCCCATAATAATCCAAAACTTAAATGAATGTTCTAAATATCATTGATGGGTTTTTTACACATCCTATATACATTGAATGTTATAAAAACTCTTGTAAAGATCAATTGGGAGAGTTTTTATAAAAAAAATTAAGAACATAAATAAATTGTACACTTATAATAACCTTAGATGATATTCATTCTATGTTTGATGAAACTCACACGCTCCAACCAAGCTATACCCTTGGGGTATGTTTTGAGAAATTATATTTTATTACACATATTGGGAAGAGATATTTTCATAAAAAATAACTATATTAACTTCATTAAAATATTTCGATTAAAAAAAATAATTCCAATCTTCATAAAAAAATAAATTTCAACTCAACCATAACAAAAATTATATATTATTTTTTTAGTATTATGAAAAAATTGTTTTAAAATATTTGAAAACTACATTGTTTATTTTGTGAATTCGACTGAACATTGATTAAAACCAAAAAAAATTCAAAATAGGAAATGTAAGACCATCATAGGATAAACACATTGTTCACAAAACGAGCATCGAATTAGCATATAGCGATGAAACTGTCAAATAGAAATAAGAATATAAGATAAAAACAAAAAGTAGAGAAAAGAACACAATGTGGCTTCCCCTGCTGCATGGTACTAGGCAGTGTATTCTCGTTAGGTGGAATGTTTTTTGGGCGTGTTTTAGATTCAGGTGGAGTGAGTGGCTTTCTTGCTCTGAGTCTTGTTTGCTTTCATTTGTATGAGTTGTTTTCTTTGCTGCCACTATTTTCATATGAACTGATTTTGAGTTTATGTTCATACCTTATATCGTTGCAATGCTTTAAAAATGGGTACTTCTCATTTTATTGGTATTCTGCAGGCACTGGAGTTGTCCCGGGAACCTCTGGTTGGGATGTTACCAGTAAGAAGTTGAGGTATGTGAAACAGGAAACTCAAGTATGTGATGGAAAGTTTGGTTTATGCAGTTGTGTTAGAAGTTTTAATTCTAAGCATGTTGTAGTAGCATCTTAGATGTAATTGATGAGGTCAAGTGTGTGACATATTGATACACATTTTGGACATAAGCAGTGTATAGTTTGACGAGCACCGTTTAATATCGGTTTTGTATTTGTTTAGGTTGTTTATCATAATTTTCTGATTCAATTGAAAGGATAGGTACAAGAACATCACCAATTTAAAATGAAAATTGTAGAGATTTATGAAAATTAGGTATTCATTTTTTTATTTTCATATTGAAATTTTACCATTTATTTAATTTTCCATTTTAATTTACTTAACACATACAATTGTATTATATGTTTTCCTCGATTTATTATATTGGATTTGGATTCTTGGCTAGGATTGTTTTTTTTGGGCTGATTATATTGGCCTCCTCGATTTAGGATGCCACTTTGGCCATCCTTGTTTTTTCGGGCTTTCATTCTAGTCGTTGATCTAGTCTTCCACCCCTTCAATCATCACACTTCATTGCTTTAGGCGGTTTCACGAACCGCTGGAAGGTTGGTTCGGCTCTGGCTTCATGGCATCGTCTGCTTGACATAGATTTTTGTCTGGTGTCTTGCTGACATCCCTTCACGTTGCTGGTGCTCGGTTCTTGGTGGATACTTCATCGACATCCTTCTTGGTGAAGGAGTGGGGCCATATCTAGATATGAATATCCAAATCTCACTGCTAGTTTGCATCTTGGCAACTGACGGTCTCTGCGGTATGGCACTTGTAGTGGAGTATTGACTTCGGCCTAGGCTACGCGTTCCCCTCCTCCTGATTTATGATGATCCACATCTGAAATTACTATAAAGGGGGAATTCATAATTTGTGCCTTAATAATCGACATCTCATGGTAAATTACTATAAAGGGGAAATTCATAATAACCTAATGTGAATGAATTATTTGATAATTTATTAGACATACATCCATTAAATAAATTCATAGTTCTCCCCCTGATGGATGTCTACTATGTTATCAATAATTTGACACTCATGTATAATTGAATCAATATATTTTATTATAATTTATCTTGGATGACCTAACCCATCATGTCATATATTTAAAGTGTTGATATTAGTAAACTTAGGGTTTTCCATTATTAATTTGATTGTACATAATAAATTCTTTATAATCACTATTTATGAATTCTTATTACATATTGAGGAGACTCTTTCATATAATGTCTCAATGTGGTATTTGTTTTCAAGAATTCCATGGATATATCTCATCAAGACATCAAATATAACAAAACATTTAGAATTTGTACTACCAGATAAGAATATATTCACTCTTCTAGAGCTGTTAATTGATTTTTTCTTCTAGTAAATGTACTTACATGAGCATATACTAACTCATATATGAGTTCTTTTAAATAATTTAATCAAAATAATATTTATAAATATTTTTATTCAAGATCGTCATAAATAAGATCTTCAGGATCTTCCATTGTGCATACTCCTATTTTTCATTATAATTTCCACTTTTAGTTATTGATGAATTCATAATATAACATAATATGGTTGCCCTATCACTAAGAGGATTATTGTATATTTTGGAACTTCTAGCCCAAATATTATTTTACAATGCATCTAATTGGGAGTAGAGCCCCCATGTATTTTTAAACTGTTTAATGTGGTAACAAGAACCAATGTGGAAGTATCTTCTGGATCCACAACCCACACCTCATCACCATAAAAAATTATAATTCAAATAACAACAATATTCACTTTACCAACTGAAAGGATGAATTATTTGATCAAATTTCATCAACTCTCAAATATTCATGATAAAATTCCAAGTATGAGTACCACAAATCATATCAAAATTTTCATTAATAATTTCATTCTCTTCAAGGAATGATATAATGTAATTACATTGACATCAAGGAATGAATTCATTCATTGAATTTTATGACCCGTGAATGATAATTTATTATTTCTGAATAATGATCATATTGCATAAAATACTAATTTTATTGATTATTATGATCCTTGTTTTAACACTTCAGGTGGTAAAATCATTTTCATAAAATATATTAGATTATCAAAACCATGAAATTTAGTCATCTCCTTTATGAACTATAACAATAATAACATCCACTTGAGGGGATAAAATCGATTGATTTACTTAATATGGAATTGATAATTCATAATCACATGATGAATAATAATTTTTCCCCTTGATATTGTTATTGTAGGAGAAATAATTTCATATCATCCTTAAAATATGTGCTATTTTATAAATATTAAAAAAATTCATTATGCTCTATAAATATTTAATGTCATCAAACCACTTTGAGTGGTTGTATTTTTCACACCCCGAAATTTATTTTTCTCTTTTATTTTGGTTTACCATTTTTCCTTTGGATTCTCTCTTGAGTCTTGGGTGTCTCTGGTTGAATTTTTGAGTTTTGGGCTATTTTTATTCTATTTCACGGATAGTGTGAACGATTAAGGGTAAATCATGTGACCATCATACACACGGTCCCTATTCAGTTCATTTTGTTCTTGCACGATTTAGGTTGCATGGGTATCGCACGGTTAGATCCAAACCATGCAGATCCTATGAATAACTTTGCAGGTCATGGGTGTTCCTGGGTAAGGGTGCGTGACTTTATAATGGTTAGTTCAAAATGTACGGAAATAGTGCACTTGGGTATGTATTTTTTGACATAACGAACCACATGATTGGCGCACAGTTTTTTTCAAATTGTGTGACCAAACTATGTGGGTACCCTAAGAGTCCAATAGAGGGATCATAGTTGGTGCATGGTTTTCTCAACCATTTAACCAAATCATGTTGGTGACTTGTGAGTCCAGTCATGGGTACACTATTGGAACATAGTTTCCCAAACCATGCAGCCTAACTGTGCACAGTCTCGAGGTTCTTTAAAAATTGGGTGTTTGCCTTTTTACCCCCTCTCAATTTTTAACCCCAAAACCACTCTTTCTCCCCCTCTTGGCTTGTTAAATCCTAGGGAGCTCCTCCCCTCTTCTCCCATTCCTACCCTCCACATCCTATGGTGATCCCAAGTTATTTCTTCAAGCTTAGGGGGGTGATTTATCAAGCTAATATCCTCCTTCTCCCACTTCTCCTTTTTTACCTTTTATTATTAGTTTTTCTTCTAAATTGGTTCCTTTGGTCTATGGTTATTGTCTATTTGTTTCTAAATTGGGTTTTTCTTCTTATAATGGTTCTTCTTGTGTTTTCTTGCCTCTTTTGACCTTCTTGGAGCCGTTTTAGGTTTCCTTTGTCCAAGGCGTCAAGGTTTAAGGTAGGTTTCCCTATGTATTGGCCTTTAAATTGAAGAATCATTAATTTCCTGATGTTTGTACCATGTTTTTATACCAATTAGTAATATATAACATTTTATAGAATTATTTAGAATGAAATCAAATGGTTTTCCCTTTGAATTAAATTACGTGAAATTTTATTATTGAGCCTCACACACAAAATGTTTCTAAAAAAATATCAGTTGGCATATGTAAATGAGTTTTTATTTATAAATGGTGATTTGGGGTTTCAATAGGGTTTTTAAAAGAACTTTGTATTTATAAGTGGTCTGTTTGGATCTCTTGGAAATGGTTTTACACCCAAATAGTATGTGAGGCACAGCTAGAACCTTTGAAAATGGGTTTTATTTGGAAAACTATCCTCGAGGTGGGTCTCTTTCCTTATTCATTGTTAAAAGAAATGGGATTTCCTTCATATGAGACTTACCTTGTGCATTAATGTTTGGTAGGAAAAGGGACTATCCCTTGGGGTTGTTCGAGGGCGATGATTGGATGTATGATTTATGTGGTGGCTTGTGTTTAATCTATGTATATATTATTAATTTTTTATGATCCTTGGATCACCCCCATCTTATACATAACATGGGAACCTATCATTGCTAGAGGATTATCTAATAACGCTTGTTGCACTAGTTTTGGATTAAACTATGGTAAGTGACCCTTCAGTATAGACACACTATTCTTTAGGGATGATGCCCCTCGGTCATGCGAGGTAAGGTACAACTGAGGATTAGAGCTATATGATTTCACCATGCATGCTGATAGGATGAATTAGGTTACAATATATTCTATATTTCCCCTAAGCTTCTAGATATTCTCATGTTCTTCGACACTTGTTATCTACGGTGAATAATCTAGGTGCCTCATCTAGCATGATTACTTGAGCGATATTTACCCATTATCCTTGATATTTTTCATTTCTTGTATCTCTTTTATTAAAGTGAATGTATAATTTTTAAATGTTTTCATAAAGAATGTTTTGAAAAAAAAATTATACTCCCTCACTCTCTCCCCCTTCTTTCACTAAAATGGTCATGCCTCCCCTTTTTTAGAAAATAAACTTTTTTTAAGTAAAGAGGGCAGTGGATCATGATTTTTTTGAAATTTAATTGATGATACCCTATTTTTATACCATTTTATTTCAAACTAGTAGTAAATTAATATCTTATGTTAAAGGAAATAAGTAGGGAATATTTTTACTTGCACATTCTTATTGAGTTTTAATAATCACGCATATACTTCTATATTTTTTTTATCTTTAGGTGTAGGTTCCAACTTGATCTTAATATTTATGGATCTATGTTAGGTTTTGGGCATGAAGAGTAACCTGTGGGGTCACATAGAGGTCTGGTTGGATGTCAGGATCCATTTATTTTATTTTTAGTTTATGTTTTTTTGTTCTTATTTTTTTTATTTATGTTTGGTTTCTCAGTTATCCTTTAGCTACTTTTGTTTATTTATATTGGAAGAAATAATTCTTGATGTCTATCATTTATTACCTTGGTGCTTTTAGCCAGCCTGGGGTGACCATTAATGCACCTTGGGGAGTTGAGGGTTGGCTCGAGTGACTAGTTCAGGTTCGACCTGGGTTGATTCATGAAAAAATGGTGTCAGATGAGGTTTATTTAGTGGAAATTACATTCAGAGCACCCTATTTTATTTGAGTTATCTAGGTATAAGGAGTAGTACTTTCGAAACATTGGGTGTAGATATGATGAGGTGTATGGCCAACACTTTCTATGTCAAACCTTGGGTTACCACGAGAATTCGGGTTTTTAGTTTTTCATTTTGATTTTCTTCTTTCCTTTTTCCAGTACTCCTTGGTTTTGGTTGCTGATGTTTGATTTTATTAATTATTTTGGATTGTTTATGGGTTGTTTTTTCTTAGGGAATGAAATTGGAGTTAGTCTAGTAGTTTCTCGTGAGCTTGTAGGGTCGAGAAAGACAAGTGTTCCCCAAATATGTGGTCCTGAATAACTCTATATGGAAGTGGTGTGATATGAATATACCTGCAACCATATGGCCAAGTCACTCATAATCACTAGTCCCCTCTAGGAATTTATTTTGGGTCTTTCCTAATTTTAATTTTTTTTTGAAAAACTTGTCTTAGATTATAAAACCAAAATTTTTATTTTAAAATGGTGATGTATTAGTTTATGAAATAGATAAGTGAGTTTCTAAAATCCATCTAAAAGAATTTTTGGTAAGTAAATTTTTAATCAAAATGATTTTGATAAAATTTCCATTTAAAAATGAGCTCATTCCTCATAATCAACTTCAAAGGTTGGTGTGTGTTGTTTTAAAGGGGTATTTGGGGATTATTTTAAAATGAGAAGGAGTTATAATGGAAAACGTTTTTGATTTTTAGGTGGAATTCAAGGGATTATTATAGAATTAAATGGATTTAAGTGTGGAGTTTGAAAATGGTTTTCGAAGTGGTGGTTAGTCATCTTTTTGAAAAGTTTTGTGAAATTTGTGGGTTGGTTTCCTTTTTTTGGTTTTTAATTATGGGGAGTTCTTGATGGTGAGTTGAATTTGATTGGATTTTGTTTTATTTCTATTTATATTATGCCCCACAAAAGACTTGATGGATATTCAATGTACAACTATGGGTCGTTCACTATTAGCAAAACCTTCAGTTGATCAACTTATGTACTTCCTCCTTGAATTTAAAAAGATGAAACCCCCTCTCTTTTATGGTCAAAAATATCCTTTCAAATCAGAAGAGTGGATTTGAATAATTGAATGGATCATTGGATTCGTTGAGTTTCCCGAGTCTCCAAAGATTAAGTTCACTCCCTTTATGCTTTAAGGATAGAGTTGGAAGTGGTGGAAGTCAGTCATTAGGATCAAGCTTTAGGAATACCTCTCCATGGAATTCATCAAGGTTTTTTTCATTCAATAATATTTCTCTAAGGTGGTAAACGTGACAAAGGTGATGGAGATGTGCTACCAAAAGTAATGAGATCAGTCAGTGTAAGAATACATCCATCATTTCTTGGATCTAGTTAACTATTCCCTAGATTTGGTCAAGGAGGATTCTATGAAATATCTACATTTTGAGAATGAGCTTCATCGTGATTTTAAACCTAGGGTGTTAGAACTCGGTCCAACCTCTCTTGTTGTTGTGCTGAGGCAAGCGGTTTGGGTTGATACCATGTTAGTGGGGGTGCTTGAGGTAGCCATTTATTCTAAAATACTTGAAAATGGTTAAGGTAATTATATTAAATATATGTGAAAGAAGTCTGAAGTTGGTTATGATGGTGGTTGAATTAAGTGGCCTTCTGACCCCTCGTGAGCTTCTTCTAGACATAGAGCCTTGGTGTGTCATCAATGCAGTAATCAGGGCCCCAAGAATCATTCGCGTCCACGTGCTTCAAAGAATTATCATGCCGATAGTCATTTTGGTCATCTCTAAATATTTTGGAATGGTTTACCTCAAAAGAGGAGTGGAATTGAATTAACTCCCTCAAAGAAGCACATAGATCAATTGGATGAACATGGAACTAGGGTGATCTATGTTTAAGTATTTGATGTAAATTATCATTTTTTTTGTAATGGTAACATCTTGTGGTGTCATGTTTTGTTTGTAATAAATATGAATATTGTGTATCTTTTTGGAAATTTAATGGAAATGTCTTTTAAGAAATTCTAAATTTCTTCATCAAGGAGTGAAAGATTATCCCATTGTGTGTCATGTTTCTACCACTTATTTCTTTCTATGTATTGTGTGTAGTTTTTTCATTTTTGAAGGTTGGTGTTTGACCAAATCCATTATTTTAGTGCCAGGATAGTATTCTAATATGGTGGATAGTACACCTTGGCCTCCTTCTAGTGTTGATGTAAACCTCTTTTTTCTATATTGTCCCTTTTCCTTGTCTCCCACTTAGGATTTTTCATGTGGTATGACCCTATCCTCCAAAATCTTCTGAATTCGAGTTTTCCTTCCCTTGTAGAATGTTGGACTCTTGGATTAGGCCCAATGGTTTTAGTAATGGTTAGGTTTTTGGATTATGGTTTTGGATCTTCAACTTCCTTTGAGAAGAGGTTTAATCCAATGGTATGTTTCATGTTAGGGGTTAAAGTTTATTCCCAGTGGTGGTCAAGGTGTTCTTCGGTTTATGGAGTTGAATCATGTGAGAGTGTGGACCATTGCCTCTTAACTTGAGAAATTTGAAACTTTAGGGATTTCTAGGGGAAGAAAGATTTATGGTGGGGGTAATTGTCACACCCCAACATTTATTTTTCTCTTTTATTTTGGTTAATCATTTTTTCTTTGTATTTTTTCTTGATTCTTGGGTGTCTTGGATCAAAAAATTTGAGTTTTGGGCTGTTTTTCCTCTATTTCATGGTTAGTGTGTATGGTTAATGGTAAACCATGCAGCCACTAGATGAATGGTCCATTTTTAGTTAATGGTTAGTGTGTATGGTTAACTATCAATAACTCATACTATTTAACAAGTTATTGCATGCATATTATTTTAATCAGGTTAGAAAATTCATTTAATTCAAGTAAAGCATGATATGGAATAAATCATAAGGGCCTAACACATGGATAATACTCTTTTTTAGTATAGTATAAATTCCAATACATTTATGACAAGAAGATTCACACACCCCAAATACTAGCAATTAAAATTAATTCCAAGGCACACAGATCATAAGCCTTCATGGAGGGGCACACCCATTGGGGTATCCCGTGTAGAGGTAATCACCCCACGTCATTAATTCGTGGGTAGATAAGGTTCCATTCCACATGAGAATAAAATTTAATTTAATTATTTATGCTTTATGGAGGTGACACCAGAGGATTCCAGTGTGCGGCACAATGGTGTATAATAAAATACCACAATAATTTTACAAAAAATATCTAGACCACCTACCACAAGCATGTAGCACACTACTCATCAAGTATCATCCCTAGAATCAAGCTAGAACAAGAGAAAATATAAGAATCAAAAAGTTCCCTAAAATAGGGCATATGATATTGCACCAAAACAGTGTCAAAGACAGTGAGATAAATGATATAAGTAATTAAGGGGAATGATTATCTTACCATTTTGGATCCAATACATCTGACGGTAAAGGAAACAGAGCACAAACAAAGGAGAAATGAAAGAACCTGGGTTAGTTATTGAGGAGGTCTCTCACGCATTTGGCTTTCTATGCAGGAGAAGAAAGGAGTTCTATCCAAAAATATCCCCTAGCCCTTTCAAAAAAAAACAATCCATCATATTTACATGGCATGTAAAATTTACACGCTATGTAAATCTTGGGTTTTTTCCTCCTTGGGAAAACCCAATTCATGATGTGAAACTGGTCTAGCCAACCCATTACACATCGTGTATTTAATAAACGCCTTGAATTTTAAATACACAACATATATTTAATACACATTGTGTATTTGACCTCGATCTAGCCTTTATCTCTCCTGTTACATTCTTCCTAGAATCAAACTAATCGGCCTAAAGGCCTAGTCACTGGGGTCTAAGCCAAAATGGAAAGTCAATGAGGGTGGGTAAAACTACAATGAAACCAAAAAAATCAAAAAAAAAATGTTGGTTTTCTGATTGTGTGAATGGTGACCTTTATATAGGTAGCGGGCGCAGCGGAAGTGTGTTGGTGGATATACCCAACTTTAATTTTTTCCGTTAACAAAAATCAATGCGAGATACATCATGATAATAAAATGCCAGATCTTTGGAATAAAAAAAATAACAAAATAAAGGAAGGGAGTCCCAGAACCATAGAGAGGATCATCATATGTTAGTTATAATTAATTTAATTAAAAGTTGAGAATTACATTGATATAATTCTCTCTTCATTGATGTTTCCGGCCACGATCCGATGTGATATGTAGTTGCATCGTAGAAGCCAAGTATAAGCTTCCTCTAGTGGTGATCCACACGTGCTTCACATATCTATGGGCGTCGCTGAAGGGATCTCCGGGTGCTAGCATGGAAGAGCCTTTTCTTGCAATGTCTTCCTTCGATCACCTTGAGAGTCGCTTCCAAAGTGCTCTCCTTAATCCGGTTGAGGAGGATCTCTCTCATAACATGAGAGCATTCTTAGTGGGAAAAAATTTCTCTCTTGGTTTGAGAGATTTTTTAGATCCGTTGTGCACACCAACAAATGGCTAGGCAAATGAGAATTATATAATTGAGATTTTAATTACTTAGAATAATAAAATGAATTAATTACCCAAAATCATTTATTCATTTCATTTAATTCTTAGTAAAACCCCATGTCTAATAATAATAGTTGACTATTATTATTATTATTTTACATGTTCCCTACAAATTACACCAAATTTAATTAAATAAATAATATTATTTCCTAAAAATCCCTAGAAAAATTACACGGTGTGTATATTAATATACACAATGTGTAATTTTTTTTCCATTTTATTTATTTCCTCCACCACATTTATTAGTCCTGGAATAATGGCTATTTATTTATCAAATAAATATCACTTCATTACTCACTAATAAATATATTATTTCCCCCACAATATATTCTCTTGAATAACTAGTGTCGAAATAAATTTGATCAGGCATCCTTGAATAATTATTAACCCACAATCAGGAATAATATTTCTCCAACTTGTTAAATTAATATTTAACTAAGATACTTGGACACACTTAGTGTGTGGCCCTCTAGGTCTCTTTTTCATTGGCATTAGGCGGAGCCTGCCTAAAGTCCAAGATTAACGTCTAGCAACACACCAAGGCACCCATATAGAAAGAATTTAATGCCGCAATGACGTGTCACCTCCTAAAAACACTTACCGTGTAATGTAGTCCCTTAGTCTTGATATCTTGAATCAAGAGGGTTGCATGCTAGTGCCATTAATCCATGTGATCGATTATTCTTTCTTTGACTTTCCAGAATTGAAATCGTCCATTCATTACCATGGCCATGGATTTATTTAGGCTATATCAATTCCATCAAAGGTCTTAAGATATCTACTTTCATTATGAAATAAAAGGGAAAAATCCTTTCTCACATTATCTATTAATGCAGTATTACTCAAGACACACCCAACATATCCTACCTCACTATGAATAGTGTTTCGTCACAGTTTTTGTCAATACATCTAAGTGCACGAGTTGTAATACCCATTAATAATAATCATAAAGTCTAAGGACCAATACACACGTCTGCAGATAGGAACATCCAATGACACTGTGAAATGTGGATTTCCTGCTGGAAAGTCTCATTCTCATAATATCCTATTAGATATTACCAAGGGTGTACACCATGAGAAGGTGTCTCAAAGTTTTATGAGTCCTCACCCCTAATGAACTGTATTATTTGTGTCCCTAAAATAACATCATCCTGCCATAGAAAATATATTCAAGAATAGTGTTATGGTACTTCTGGGTTATCATCATAGCAGGGATCCACTGTGACCCTTTAATGAAACAGTTATCCTTAAGACATTATCACATGCATTGTCACGCAGAAGAACAATAAAGATGTGATAAGGTATTTATTAATTAATAAAGTATAAAGTAGTTGGTTCTAGGCCACCAACTCCAACAGACTCCCATTTGGACTATATCCAACTGCTAATAACATTCAACCTTCTAGATCTCACATGATATTCATGCTTCTACTGAGATAGGCCTTTATTCATGGGGTCTACCATGTTCTCTTCTATGGATACTCTACTCACTGCAACTTCACCCCTTTGATATAAATCCCTCAAGAGGTGATACTTTTGGAGAATGTTCTTTGTCCGTTGATTTGGCCTTGGTTTTTTTTTCAAGATCTACTGCTGTAGTATTATCACTATACAATATGATAGGATCTTTACTGCTAGGAACCACATCAAGCTCCCAGATAAAGTTCCTAATCTAGATGGATTCATTGGTTTCATCAGAAGATTCTATATATTCAGACTCCATTGTAGAATCGAAAACAACTAGCTACTTTGAACTCTTCCAGGTCACAACTCCTCCATTGAGATGGAAAACATATCCTGAATGCGACTTCAGATTGTTCTAATCTATCTAAAAAATAGTATCAACATACCCTCTGATGACAAGCTCCTCATCTCCTGTATACACCAGGAACATATCTTTAGTTCTTCATAGATACTTAAGGATAGTCTTAACAGTAGTCCAATGTTGTTCTCCTAGATCTTCTTGATATCTTCCTACCATTATCAATGCATAAGCAACATCAAGCTTGGTATATAAAATGACATAAATGATGGACCCTATAACCAAATAATATGGGATCTTACTCATCCTATCTTTCTCTTGTTGTGTCTGAGGACACATTCTCTTAGAAAGATGTAGGCCACGTGACACTGGAACCAATCCCCTCTTAGATTGTTCCATATTAAATATATTTAGTATCTAGTTAATGTATATACCCTGACTTAGTCTAAGTAACCTCTTGGATCTATCACTAATGATCTTGATCCCTAGAATGTAGGTTTCTTCACCTAAGTCCTTCATGGAGAAACACTTGTTCAACTGGTCCTTAACTGAATGTAAGACTGGTACATAATTTCCAATAAGTAATATGTCGTCAAAATATACTACTAGGATAATGACCACATTCCCATTAAACCACTTATAAACACATGGACCACATTTGTTATTAATGAAACCAAATTCATTTATGGCTTCATCATATCGAATGTTCCATTACCTGGATGCTTGCTTTAATCCATAAATGGATTTTTGCAACTTGAAAACCCATTTGAATTCACCTGGTGTCACAAACCCTTTTGGTTGTGTCATATAGACATCTTCCGAAAGGTTCTCATTAAGGAATGTTGTTTTTACATCCATCTGCCAAATCTCATAGTTGTGGTAAGGTATTATGGCAGGTATAATTCTTATGGATTTAAACATGTCAACTGGAAAGAAGGTTTCATCATAGTCAATTCCTTGATGTTGTCTGAATCCTTTAGCCACTAGAATTGCTTTATAGGTGTTAACTTGACCTTCTATGTCCAAATTTCTCTGGAATAATCATTTTCATCCAAAAATATTTACATCAACTGGCTCATCAACCAGAACCCATACTTGGTTCTGATATATGGAATCTATATAAGATTTCATAGCTTATAGCCATTTTCTAACTTATGAGCTCTCTACTGCTTCCTTGTAGGAGAGAGGTTCATCATTGTCCAATAATAATGATTCACCATCCTCGGTAACTAGGAAACCAAATCTATCTAGTTACCTTACCTCTCTTGAGCTCCTACGTAGTACTTGTGTTTCTGGAACCTCTTCCATAGGGACCTGTGTAACTTGTTCCTGTACCAACTCCTGTGTATCTTGAGCATTAACTTTGTCGAAGTCAATCTTTCTACCGCTATCCTTTTTTAAAATGTGCTCCCTCTCAAGAAAGACGGCTTGTCTAACAATAGTAAATTTCTTGTCTGAAGGGTTATATAGGTAATATCATTTCGTTTCCTTGGGATATCTTATAAAGATACACTTCATGCCTCGGGGTGCTAGTTTGTTGACTAATAAGGCCTTAAAAAATGCCTCGCATCCCCATACACATGTGTATGATAGAATGAGTTTCTTTCCATTCCATATCTTAGAGGTAATTCCATTTACCTCCTTAGTTGGTACTCAGTTTAATGTGTATATTGCATTTTGTAATGCATATCCCAAAAATTATTATGGAAGATCTGCATGACTCATCATCAACCTCACCATGTCTGACAAGGTGCAATTTCTCCTTTTACTAACACCATTACACTATGGTGTATAAGGAGGAGTGAGTTGAGATAGAATCCCAGACCCCTATAAAAGGTCAAAGAACACTTGGATCAGGTATTTTCCACCTTGATCTGATCAAAGTTTGGTTATCTTCTTACCAAGATTATTCTCTACTTCATTCTTGAATTCCTTAAATTTACCTAAGGAATCTAACTTATACCTCATTAAGTATATATATCCAAATCTACTAAAATCATTAGTAATAATAATGAAGTAAGAATATCCACCTATAGATTCTATTAGAAATGGTCCACACACATCCGTGTGCACCAATCCTAGAAGCTCTATGGCCCTTTCACCCTATCCAAAAAAAGGTGGCTTGGTTATTTTACCTTGTAAAAAAGTGTGACATCTATCAAGTTGTTTTAGCTCAGTAAAGTCTAAATAACCATCTTGGTAGAGCTTTTTCAAGAACTTCTCATTTACGTGACTGAGACAACGATGCCACAATTGGGTGATGTATGATTCATGTGAGTTTGTTTCATTATCGATTTCCAACACTTGTTTTTCAGAATTTAATACATAAAAACCATTATTTAAATGCACCATACCATAACATACATTATTCTTATAAAAGAAACAACCCTTATTTCTAAACTTGAAAATAAATCCATCTATATCCAAACATGATACAGAAATTATGTTCTTGGTAACACTAGGCATATAATAAAAATTATGTAAAACCAAAATAATCCTAGTTGGTAATGATAGATGGTAATATCCAATGGCCAATGAAGCTAGCCTCACTCCATTGGTAGCTCAAACATCCGCCTCTCCTCTAGAAATCTTTTTAAATCTACTTGGTTCTTGTATTTGAATACAGATGTGATCCCCACAAGCTATATCTAATTCCCAATGTGTTGAAACGGAAATATTACACTCGATAATGAATGCACCTTTAGTTTCCCCATGCTTCTGGGTGCAGTTCCTCTTCCAGTGGCCTGGGTTTCCCCATGAAAAACATACCTCCTCCTATTCCTTGCCCTGCCTTTGGATCTTCCCCTTCTTGGAGGGACGGTGCTCAAGGGCTTCAGAACGTTTATGAATCCTTAGACCCTTTTCCTTATCCTTCCTTTTCTTATTCACCATAAGGATTGTGGGTTTGTCACGCCCCATATCCTTATTTACTTGGTGAATTAAGGTCAGAAGTTTTGATAGACTCTTCTCATTATTTCTCATGTTTTAGTTGACAATAAAGTTAGAGAAGGTCTTGGGCAGTGATGATAGGATGAGATCTGTATGCAACTCATCAAGCAACTTAATCCCTAAGATGTCTAGGCATTAAATGTATCCAATAAGCTTGACTACATGAGGCCTAGCTGGCACATACTCTCCAATATTAGTTGAAAAAAATGCATTGGAGATCTCATATCTCTCTTGTCTCGCCTTCTCTTGATAGAGATCCTTAAGGTGAGACATCATGCTATACGCGTCCATGTTTTCATGTTACTTAAAGATCTCATTAGACATGGATAATAGCATGAAACATTGGAAATATGTGGCATCATCCATATGTTTCATATAGAGAGAGTGTTCCTCATCACTAGACTCTTTTCCAGGTGAAATTGGAATAGGCTCCTACAACACGTACAATTTCCTCTTGTGGGAAAGGATGACGCGTAAACACCTTTGACATTCCTGGAAATTTGTGTCGGTGAGAAGGTTTTCCTTCTCGAGTATGGTTCACAATGATATGTTTGAAGTCATTTTTCTTTTTATTTTCTAAAAATTAAGATGAGAAAAGATTTTATTACTTTATCATGATAAAACTGGGACAAATAAATAAATTAATACTTATTAGTCTTCTACTATTTTATCGAAATCCAATATCTGTTCCCATTGACTTTGGAATATTCTGTTGTCTGAATATTCTAGTGTAAAGTATCCATATTTCCATTCTCATTACCCCAACTAGGGTTGGTCAAGCAACTTGAAGGGGTTTAGTTAGGCATTCCAAATGCTAACTGCATTAACTCTCAGTTCCTTAATCCACTGAGTGGACTCCCCAATCCTGAAACCCTTTTATTTTGGATTTCCTCAACCTTTGCCTCTTTGTCACACCAAGTCCTGCTGTGGTAGTCAACCCTTGATGTTAATTAACCAAGTCATGTAAACCCAAAAACTTGAATTATAATTCCTCTATAATTGAAAGCACCCCAACTATGGTTAGTCAAGCACTTTGAACTACGGTTCGATTCTAACCAAGATTATGGAAGGCTATACCGACTAAATATTTCTTTGAGGTATTTTATCCTTATACATAAATTTCCATTTTATTATCTTTGATTAAATTCTTGTTAATATTAAGTGGGATATACTTAAGTAATTAACCATGTCTAAGATAATATTTATGCATAATCCGGTCTTATTTTAGTTCCATCTTGCATGCTTGTTTAATTCATTAATTGTGTGATCGTGAAAACACACCAACAATAAATAAACCATGCAACTAACATAAATAAAATAAATGGTATGATCATGATCTTGTTCTATTGGTTAGTTTATATAGCGTTTGATAGACTAACCCAAGACCTAGGGGAGAAACAACTTGAACCTTTTGGGTTTCTGTTTTACAGCTTTCCACTTGTCCACATTTGTATCTCCTTGGATTGGTTTCACCTTAGCTCCTAACTTGAGACACCTCCACTAGAATGGGAGCTCCATCTATAATATATTCTTTTATCTCACTCGGAAGTGAAGGGTAAAATGGAGTTTTATATAAAAGAAACCTTGGGCACGTAGGCCCTACATATTAATGAGGAGAAGGCTTGAAAGCTAAAACATTTTAATTTAAATAAATTAATTAAAAGAAACCATTCACATACAAAGGTCTTGGTCAATCTCATGAACATCCATACATGAAACGATATTTACGCTTAAATAAAACTAGAATTCAATTATTTAATCATTCTTGTTTAAGATAAATCATGCTCGAATCAATTAATTATCTTTAATTAATCAATCCTTTTAGCTTAAACCCTTTTATGAATTTCCTTGTGATTCTCATCCATCATAATTTTCAACAAATAAATTCATTTAAAATTATCTTTGTACATAACTTGTAACTTGGAGGAAACCCAATGAATTCCCATTCATAACTACCCAATGAGTAGAAATGAACATTACACAAATGTTAAATTAAACACACATATATAAAACACCTATCATATATTGTGCTTCAACTTTATGCTCGTACTATGGTACACATCTCAAGGGTTTGTATAATATAATAATAAATTTTAATAAATCTGCATAATTTGGATAATTACACGGTGTGTAGTTTCAACTACACAGTGTGTACTATCGTTCACCATCCATCTGAAGTACATGCTTGGGTACATGGAGTGTAGATGTACTTTGGAAATATTCTGAGTACACGGTGTGTTCAGTGGGCCACAACCGTTTAGTATCTGCATTACATGGTTTCCAGAAGGGAAAGTCGTGTATGAGGTACATGGTCTAACCCTAACCCGAAGAGACTACACTTTATGTCTAGTGGAATACACGGTGTGTAATCCAGAAACCACATGCCACATATTCCTGGTCAACAAACGGATTCATTTAAGACTCCAACACCCGGCTTGGTTTGGTGGAATGGTTTGATGCATTGAATCTTTAATACACAATGTGTACTGCCAAATACATGTTGTGTGTTCTGGTGTTGTATGTCCAAGAATATTTGGCACCACCGGATGAGATCCTCTATTTTATTTTAATCAAAATTAAAATAAAAAATAGTTTCTATAAGGTGAATGAGAAACAAAAGAGGAGGAATAGATCTCGAGATTCAGATTTGCAGAATGATTAACTTGAATTGAAATAAATAAATTATTAAATACACAAATTATCAACAAAAAAACAAATAATTATAATCAACGATATGACCCCTCTAATACCACTTGTAGGTTTCGGGCACATCGGAAGTGCGTTGGTGGGTGTATCCAACTTTAATTTTTTCTGTTAACAACAATCAATGCGAGATCCATCACGATAATAAAATGCTGAATATTCAGAACAGAACAAAGAACAAAAGAAATAATGGGAGTCCCGGAACCATAGATAGGATCATCATATGTTGGTTATAATTAATTTAATTACAAGACAAGAATTACCCTGATGGAATTCTATCTCCTTTGATGTTTTCGGTCATGATCTGATGTGATTAGTCATTGCGTTGTAGAAGATAAGTGTAGGATTCCTATAGTGGTGATCCACACATGCTCCACCTATCTCTATATACCGCTAAAGGGATCTTTGGTTGGTATAATGGAAGAGCCTTCACTTACGATGTCTGCCTTCGATCGCCCTGAGAGCCGCTTCCAAAGCGCTATCCTTGATCTGGTGGAGGAGGATCTCTCTCATAACTTGAGAGCGTTCTTGGTGGAAAAAAAATCTCTCTTGGCTTGAGATATTTTTTAGATCCATTGTGCACACCCAAAAATGGCTAGGTTAATGAGAATTATATAATTGGAATTTTAATTACTTAGAATAATAAAATGAATTAATTACGTGAAAGCATTTATTCATTTCATTTAATTCTTAGTAAGACCCCATGTCTAATAATAATAGTTGACTATTATTATTACTTGACATGAACCCATATAATTACACCTAATTTAATTAAATAAATAATATTATTTCTCAAAAATCTTTAGAAAAATCACACGGTGTGTATATTAATATACACAGTGTGTAATTTTGTTTTTCCTTTTTCTTTATTTCCTCCACCACATTTATTAGACCTTGAATAATGGCTATTTACTTCTCAAATAAATATCATTTCATTACTCACTATTAAATATATTATTTCACCCATAATGTATTCTCTCGAATAAATAGTGTTGAAATAAATGTGATCAGGCATCCTTGAATAATTATTGAACCACAATCGAGAATAATCTTTATTCAACTTGTTGAATTAGTATTTAACTGAGATACTTGGACACACTTACTGTGTGACCCTCTAGGCCTCCTTATCAGTGGAATTAGGTGGAGCCTTCCTAAAGTAAAGGTTGGTATCTAGAAACACGCCAAGGAACCCATAGATAAAGAAGTTAATGCCGCAATAACGTGTCACCTCCTATGAACACTTACCATGTAATGTAATCCCACAACCGCCCATCCCCTCCCTTTCCGCACTGGCTCTAACTCCCCCACACTGCCTCCCCTCCCTTGTTGCATTAGCAACACCACATCATCTCCGCCTCCAGTTTCCTCCGATGTCATCACCCATCCCCTCCCTCGCCGTACCGCCCATCCCCTCCCTTTCTACACCAGTGCCACCTCACCACCTCCTCCTCTGGATCCTCGCCATCGTTGGTGCCCATCCCCCCCCCCTCCCCTCACCGCACAGCCTCCGACTTCAGCTCCCCTCCACTTCCCCTCCTCACCCTCACAACACCACCTCCGCCTCCCTTCGGTTCCGAATTTATCATGCTATAAGGTATTCCCTAATTTCAGTTTTAAGGTTTTAATTTTGGGTGATTTACAACATAAATTTTACACGCATGAAGATTATATGAATATTGTGTGTGAACAAAAAGTGTGGAAATGGAATTTCATGTGTATACGGGTTTCTATGCATGAATAATTATGAAACAATGTGTGTTGACAGTGTGTGAATGAGATACTTCACACTTTACTTGAAGTTGGAAGTTACATAAAATACAGAGTCCATGTATATGTTGATTGGATTGATATTATAAGTTGTGTTGTTATTTGATTTATACCATTCTTGAGTTTATCACATGTCTGTGTGTGTGTGTGTGTGTATCCCATGAGAAAATGTTTGAGGTTTCACCACATGTGTGTGCGTTCATAGCCCATGAGACCCATTTTTGAGTTTAATCCCATGTGTTAAGATACTATAGGTTGTTATTAACATTATATGATGTTCCTTTATATGATATTAATACATGTTTTAATGTGACATACTGTGTATATTTTATAGGTATAATTGAGATGGAATTTAGAGTGATGTATTAATATTTTTTAACATTCTTGTTATTTCCCACACTTTTATTGACCTAACACTTTGGGGGTATTTGGGTTTTTACTATATGACTTGAGATACCTTCTATGGATTATGATTTTCATTCTTTATTTACTCTATTATGTTATTGTTTATTTTTTTCTTTATTGATACCAAGGTTATATTTTCTGCACTGATGAAATTATAACCCTTAATTCTAGTAACAAACATCTTGCATAAAAGGATACCTGCTTGAGGCTGTGAGGAACACTGCATTGGACCCTATGATCCCGCATGGGGCATCACATTCATTGTCCCACATATTCTCTATTGATAACATAAGAGAAGATAGATTGCTGATTTTTTTGTTCTGGAATTGTATATATTTGATGTTATCCTTGATATAGATTAGTTATTTTTCCATAAATTAGAGATTGATTTCTACATTTGATGGTTAATCTTTACTGCATATAATGGCACAAAGGCAGTGTGAATCCAAGAGGCAGTGATAAATTATTTTTACAAAGATACAGTTTCTCTGAGTTTGATAAGAATGTTCATCACTAATTGATTTTGGGCACTTCCATCACAAATTATATTTGTTGATTTATTGGTAGGCATTAACTTAGTCACTAAGGTTGATAGTTCAGGATTGGTATTTGATGAATTTTTTCATGTACCACATACACATGCAAGTTATAATATTCATTTCTTGAAAAATGTTTACTCTATGGAATTATAAACCAAATTCATTCTTAATATATTTTCTTGAATATAGAATCATAATTAAATTTACCATGCCAACATGGTGGCGATGACATGGGCTTTCACTTCCATGCCATTATCTATTCTCTTGTTTATTATTCAGAGATATAAATTGATTATTTTATCAATGGTCCATATGAAATTGGACATTCTTTATTTTAAATATATTTGATATAAAAAATGAATGTAATATGAAGTCTTGTTTAAATTATTGCTATACATATATTATTATGGATAAGAGTTGGATTGATCTTCCAAATCAAACATCTAGAGAATATTTCAAGGGCATTATGCAGTTTATTGAGTTCACTGGAAGATTTCAAAGTGACTTTATTAGTTTTCCATGTAGAAATTGTGTAAACAAATATCAATTCACATGAGATGCCATGAGGGAGCACCTATTCTTGAACATATTTCTGAAAAATTATAAGAGTTGGACTTGTCATGGGGAAGAATATATTCTTCATCAAAATACAGATGCTTTTTAGATGGACTTTGATGCGAGGATGAATGATCCAATGACTGAAATGATTACTGAAATGGTATGTGGGTTGGCTCCTGAAGGCATTGACATCCAGAATATTGAGACCGGGGAGAGAAATCTGTGATCTAGTGCAGATCATGATTCGAGGAGGTTTTATGAAGTACTTGATGATGAAAAAATGGAATTATATCCTGGATGTACTAATTACCATAAATTTTCATTTATCATAGAGTTGTTTCATTTTAATACTTTGAATCAGTGGTCAGGCACATCGTTCGACATGCTGTTGGTGTTATTGAAAAAGGGTATTCCTGTCGACGCTAAGATTCCTAACTCGTATTACCATGCTTGTAAGTTGATAGAAAAATTAGGTTTTACATATGAGACCATAAATGCATGTGCAAAAAACTGTATGTTGTTTAGAAAAGAAACTACCCATTTGGATATTTGTACGATCTATGGCGCTTCCAGGTGGAAAGAGAATAGGGGAAATCAGACTCATAAAAGTCAAACTGTGAAATAGGGAAAACCTATTGTTGTAATGAAAATGAGTTACTTTACCATAAAGCGGAGGTTTAAAATATTTTTTATGTCATCTAAAGTTTCTAATTTAATGAGATGTAATACAGAAATAAATCAAGAAAGTGATATGTTAACCCACCCGACAGACTCTCGTGCATGGAATGATTTCGATAAGAGACACCCCAACTTTTCTAAAGATGTTCATAATGTCCGATTGGGTTTGGAAGCAGATGGTTTCAATCCATTCAAGTCTATGGTTGGTGAAACTCATAGTACAAGGCCTGTGGTGTTGGTTTCATGTAATCTTTCTCTGTGGCTTTGTATGAAGAAACAATTTATATTACTTTCCACTCTTATTGATGGACTTAGAAGTCTGGGGGATAACACTGATGTTTACTGTAATCCATTGATTGATGAGTTGAATGAATTTTGGGGTGGTGATGTGATGACTTATGACTATGAAACAAATGAAATGTTCAAACTACAAGCTGCTTTATTTGGACAATCAATGACTTCCCAACTTATGAAAATTTATCAGGCTGGAGTATGAAAGGGGAATTTTCTTGCCCTTCTTGCAATAAAAGTAAAAAAATATGTATGGCTTAAACATTCTGAAAAATCGGCATACATGGGTCACATACGTTTTCTCCCCCCTCAGAACAGGTTCAGAAAGGACAGAGCGACATTTGATGGTTCTAGAGAGTTTATCCCAGCACCAAAGATCATGATAGAATTTAAAATGTTATCGCAGATTGAGGAAGAAAAAATCTGCACGGTATATGAATTTCAGGATTTTGTGGATCATCCATTACCTCATATTCGTGGTGCGGGTAGACAGTGCAATCACAATTGAAAAAAGAAAAGTATTTTTTACAATCTACCCTATTGGAAAACTAACATGCTGAGGAATAATTTGGATTTCATGCACATTGAAAAACAAAATTGTGATAATATATTGTGGACCATTTTAGGTGTCAGTGCTAAATCAAAGGACCATGTTAATGCACGTCATGATTTGGAATAAATGGGTTTAAGGAAGCATTTACATTTATACTTATCTGAGGGAAACAAGGAATATACGCCTGATGCATAGTACATGATGACTACAAAGGAGAAAGAGACATTTCTTTCCATTTTGAAGATGCTCAAGGTGCCTGATGGTTACTCTTCTAATATTTCAAAGTGTGTGAATCTTATAAGCAGGACATTGCAAGGGTTGAAAAGTCATGACAATCACATACTACTTCAGCAATTGATTCCAATCGCAATTTTTTATTGTTTATCCCCCAATGTTGTTAAATCATTGATTGAGATGAGTAATTTTTTTAGAAATCTTTGTTTAAGAAATAAACGAATGAGTGATTTTTGCAGGACTGAATTGTTCTTAAGCTTTTTTACTTTCAAAAAACATTTCCCACCTCATTTTTCAATGTTATGGTTCACTTTACTATGCACCTAACAGATGAATTAATGGATGTTGGTCCAGTCCAATTCAAGTGGATGTATCCAATTGAGCGGTATCTGAATACATTGAAACAATTTGTATGCAACATAGCTGATCCGGAGGCATCAATAGCCAATGGTTATTTGATGGACGAGTTTACTAATTTTTGTGAAGAATATCTTATGGATGTTGAAACAAAATTAGATAATCCATCTCGGAGTCATGATGTTTCAGTTGGAGGAGGAACCATATTTGATTTGTACAACATCGAGTGGATACAAGCGCATCAATATATCTTGTTCAATACTCCATCAGTTGCACCATTAATGCAGTAAGTGTCTTATCAATTTTGTTGTTTAACTTTTACATGTTTTGTTTGCATAAGTAGATTATTTAAACATCGCGTTATCATTTGCAGGAAACACATTAATGAGCTAAAAGAAGAGATGTCTCGTGCGACTGAGTATCAAATTCAACAATCTCATTATGTGTTATTTCATGATTGGTTCAAGGATTTTGTACGTATAAATTGATTTTCATTATGAGTGAAGTATTATAATAATTTATTTCTACAGAAATAATTATTGAATTCTTTGAATTATTTAGGTTCGTAATCTGAGGGAGTTAGGTGACCCTGCGCTAACTGAAGAATTTATCCAACTAGCTGAGATTCCATCTATAACGGATTGTTGTTATAAAGCTATAGATGTAAATGATTTTTGATTTCTCATTAAAGATGTTGATGACAAACGAGCAACGCAAAATAGTGGCATTAGTTGTCCATTTGTTGATTCTGGTTATTAATATGGTCAATTGACAGACATCATTGAAGTTGTATATGCACACGGGTTGAAGTACATATTGTTAAAGTGTAATTGGGTTGATCTAGTGCGTGGAAGTAAAGTCGATCAATATTGGGTTACATTAGTGAATTTTAACTATATGTTATACAGAAATGAATGATTTGATAGTGAACCTTTCATTTTGACATCACAAGTGGAACAAGTATTCTTCGTTACTTTGCCTTTGAATCCTAGTTGGCAAGTTGTTGGGAAAATGTCCTAGCAAGGAGTGTTTTTATTTGAACAAGATGAACTCGATACTGTTCCCTTTGTTTCCCAATAGCTTGATCAACATACCTTAGTTCAAAGTGAAGAATATATTTATTAGGTTAGAGTAGTTGTTGAAGGAGAAACAGTCGATTTTCATGTTTAATGAAAGGTATACTTGTTTTCCCACTCTTTATTTAAAATCCTTTTTTTAATTGTTTAAAACAACCGAAAACTAATTTGGTATATAAGAATTTTTATTTATTATTAGTCAGAATTAACCTTATGTTCGATCCTTTTTTATGGCTTCCCTTGCGAGCATGTGTGAACCAAGATTCTGGTGTCTAGTTCCATCTCAAGTATTTGTTGGATGAACTATATTTCTTTGGTTTTATAAATTTTTTTCTAGATCAAATTGAAAAGGTTGATTACTTTGAGTAAAAGAATTTTTTAAATAAGATGATTTCACTATAGTTAAGGGTAAAGGAAAAATATGGTATTTTCAAAGTATTGAAATGTTTTGTGACCTTGTGGATTCGATTTTAAGGTCCCCCTATCCCTTTACATAAACCAAATCGGTTTTCGGGTTGGGATATCCTGGGTTGGTTCATGGGAAAATGGTATCAGAGTTCCATTTTTAATTTGATAAGTAATGGTAGATTGAAGATAAGAATGCCGGAATTTGAGAGGTAAGTGTGGGGAGAGTCTTTCTAGAACTCTCTCATATGAATCCTTGATTATTAGGGAAAGTTAGGCCACAAGTCTTGAATTTATTTCTCATTTATTATAGTGTATTTTGATCTAGATTGATGGTGTTTAAAATTTTCTCTAGGTTATGCGGGATGTTTAGAGATTTTACATGTTTTGAGGTGAAAATGGGAGAAGAACTAGAGGCTCACAATTGTCCTGTCAGGTCTAAAAAACTATGTAGAACCTATTCTCATGGTTTTGAAATTCTCTTAGTGATAGTTACATGGTTGGTGCATGGTTCATCAAACGATGTTGTCAAAATGTGTTTAGTTACTAACCCCCTTTAAATTTTTTAATTGGAAACTTTTTCTTATGGAATGCTTTTGGTTATGGGTATTTACTATTTTGGATGATTTAGGAGTATTTTTTAGGATATTTAATGTTATTTGAAAAAATTATAGTGATGTGTTGCGGTGAAAACTTGTTTTTCAATGGCAAAAAGATTGAATTTTAAATAGTAAAGGTCAATTTTGAGTTTAATAAAAGAGTTTTTCAAATTTAATTGAGATGGATTTGGATGTTTTTAATTTTAAAAATGATCTTAGGAGTGAATTTATGGATTTAAAACTAGTTTTTAATCAGATCTTTTATGGTTTTAAAAAGGTTTAAGATGAACTTTCAAATTTTATCAAATGATGTGGTTTTTTGAGGAGTTTTTTTTGTTATGTATGGGGTGAGTTGTCTTTTTAGTTTTCCTAATTGGATCATGTATTTAATTTATTATTTAGATTATGACTCCTAGACATTCATTAATGGATTGTAGGAAGTCTGTACCATGAAGTGTTCCTTAGAGTAGTGGTTCTAGAAGATCAAATATAGTTTTTCCAACTGTCAATTCCACCCAAAAATCCAAGCGGAGTGGTATGATCAAACTCTTCTTACTATCCACTTATATTTTGTGGTGATAAAGGACCTCAATATTTTATAGAGTGGATGGATATTATTGAGGGTGTAACATCCTCCCCCGACCCATGGCCACTAAATAGTGCTTGAACCAAAGGATTTAATACTTGATCTTAGGTGTGACTCCCCATACTTCAGAGGTTTCCAAATAGCTACGTGGGTCTAGGGTAGTACCATGGGGATACTATTCCCCCATATCATAGTACATAATAACAAATAAAAATAACCGAGCATCATCTATATCAATAACCATCAGAGAACACATGATAAAATAAACATCCTGATCAATAATAACATGAATGTGGAAGCATAGAATAATACAAAAATGATCGCACACTCGGCTGATCACATATAAAAATAAATGAATGAATGAAAATATAAGAGTCTCTACTGCTGTCCCCAAGCCTCACCTCATCCCATTCTCCAATCCTATCTAAGATATCCCACTCAATCAAGCTACCATGAGCCTCTCACCAAACAGAACCTTTAAACAGTGAAGTCTGCTTGGGTACTTAAGAGTCATGGTTTCCTGAGTCGAGCGTGAGTACTACTTAGTAGGGAACCACTACTGTAGTCTCATACATAACTAGTAATTGTAGTGTATGTTCATGTGACATTCTCAACTGAGTATATAAATACTAAATGGTGGAAATGTAAATAATTAAACATCGTTGATCCTCAAGTTCTACCATGAAACTCAAGATCAACCCATGCCTACTTCGGCTAGTTATAGAGTGTCTCTGAGCTTGTAAAAAAAACATGCATGTAAAAAACTGATATTTTATAATATATTTATCTTCAAATAAATTTAATTATTTGGATAGCTTGTGTTACATGAAACCTTGAGTCTAAATGAACTGTGATATAGTATACCATTATAACCTATCAGCTAAATTGGATGAGAGAATAGGAATAAAGTCATTTTGAAAAACCATTGTATAAAGGATTTATATAAAGAAAATATATTGATAAATAAGTACTCAATTTTTAGTAAAGTCATTATATGCTTTAAAAATACATTTTTTACTCAAAAATGGTTTTTATTTCTTTTTGTAAGAAAATAATATAATTAATTTATACCACTTTTAGAGAATTTATTTGAGATAATGAACTTAATTTTTTAAATCAACATGTAAAAATTATGTTAGAGTGAATTTTTTATAATTTTATAAAAATTTTGATTTTTCAATGAATAGTGAAAATGACAAATATTTATTTAAAATTTTCTTTTCGTTTAAAGAATTTATAAAGCTACATTTTGTTTTAAAATTGTTTTAAATGTAAAATTAGTTAATTTATATTATTATTAATCCAATTAAGGTCATTTGAATTAATTTTATGTTGGATTTTGGTATAAAAACTTGTTATACATAAGAAAACATTTTTATGGAGAGCTACTTTTCATCACGTTTTGTAGGTTTATTTTTAAATTAAATTATATCAATTTTATGAATTGAATTTGATAAAATGGATTAAATATTTTGAATATTAATAATTAATATTTAGTTACAATTCCAAATTAGTTTTTGTCCATAATGAATATTAAAAACAATAAAAATATGTTACCATAGTTAAGGTGAAAATGGGTTTACCAGGGGGTTAAGCCAAAAGATAAGGGTAAGTTTTCTAATTAAAATTTTCTAATTCCTATTTTTTGGAAATTTTTATACCTCATACTATCCCTATATCTAATCTTTTTAAATTTTGAATCATTTTGATTGAGTATGAACTTATTATATTTTAATCTTTTTAGAAATTCCAAGTGTGTTCTCTCCCCCACTTACAAAAGGGCACCCCTCCTTTCTCTTATTTACTCAAGTTTGAGCCATATATCTTGACCAAAACCTATCCAATTATATTATAAACTTAAATTTACACCAATTAGCGGTTTTTTCCTCTTAAAAGACCATTCCAAGGGTCCTTAATAAATGATCTAAAGGAGTTTGACCAAAGGAGAGGTAATCATCACACCCAACCTATTTCGAATTATTTATTCTTATACCTTCTATAAATATTTGGTATTAATCATAAAATAATAAATTCAAAATCCAAAATATACTAAAATTTTATTATTATTATGTATCCCCCATTATTCATCTTCTTTTCCATCATATTGGAAGTGAAACTATCACTCATTCATATGTGTAGACTACCACCTCCACGTAGTGATACAATTAATTTTCCATCACCATAATTCATGGGTGGTTATTATGATGATATTAAAGTTTATATATTATATTTATGAAATAATTATTCTTTTTTAATTATAATATCAAATCTTTCTTCTTACCTTCTCATCTTTGAAAGACGATAACGTTGCTCGTGCATTTGCGTAGATTACCACCTCCACAGAGCGATGTGATTTGTTTTTCATTTCTGATTTATGTGGATGATAATAAGGATATATTTTATATATATATGTATTTGTGTGTGTGTTATTTATTTTATAATTATTTTTCTTTAATTATATAATAATATTTATTTTTCTTTTATTCTTTTCTTTAGAAAGTTAAAATAATGTTCATGTGTGCGTACGACCTATCATCTCCATGAATGGTGTAAATTGATTTTATACATCGACCAATGGGTGATTATAAATTTATATATAATGAATATATATAATATTTTATCATGAATAAAAGTATGTAGATTATGGAACCCTGATCAATGTACAAATAATGGAACTATAGAACTGAAACTTCCATGAAAAATGAAAAAGTTGACACCCTAAAATGATGATTTTAATAAATAATTATTAATAAATGGGCCTTGAAATGTTATAAATGGATAATATATTATAATATAAGTATTTAAATTATTATGTTATAGAATTAAAATAAATTAATATTTAGTATACAATAGGTTAGAGTGATTTCGAAGAATGGTTTTAAGTATGATGTGTCTAAAAAGGGTTTTAGTTGCGATATACTAAGTGGGTGATAATATAGATCATTTATGTATCCAAGTTTCCAAAGACACTAAGCCTTTATGTTTTTGGCATGGATCATAGTGTTATGTAATAAATATTCATCTAATAAGGTTTAGTATTTTTTTATGAAAAGTATGGGTTACTATAGTGGGTATCAGAGAAAGATTTAGTTGTTTTTGGAAAATAGGATGAGAAAAATATAGCAAGAACCCTTAGGATAAGCCTAAATAGAATAAAATCCCAAGTTATGGTAAAGAAATAAGTGTGGTTTACCTAAAAAATGAATCTATTTTGGGATACTATTAAGTGGATATGATTGTAGAACAAATTCAACTAGGGGTAAAAACTATGAATGGGGTGGATTAGGTACTAACTTGATCATCCCCAGTGCATGATGAGTGGGCCTAAGACTACACACCATGTCAGACACTTAAAAGGAATATGATAAGGTTAATTCAAATTTTCTTTATGAATCATTATGAGAGGTTTGAATAGATGGTGACCATGGATGACCTAGGTTAAACCTAAGTTATCATAGATTAAAAATATGGTGTCATGATTTGGACATACTATGAATGATTTTTCATGATTATATGCCTTCCCACTATGATTATTCTTTCTTGCACTATGCCTTTTGGTTTTAGTCAATGGTTGGAACCTGAAGGAACCATGTTAATACTAAATAAGATGGAAAATTCAATGATTTTACTTCTGGACAACCAAATGTTATGGAATCTGGAATTGTAAAATCTTGTTTCAATTCTTACACAAAATTATCAAGCCATGAATCATGTTGAGCTTACAAATGAGGAAACGAGGGGACACCATTTCATTGAGTCCTTCCTGAGGTGATATCCTTCTAATTTTAGTGGTTATGATGATCCAATAGTTGTTAATAAATGTAACAATATCACTAAAAATATATTTTTCATTATCCAGTGTTTGGATCATGAAAAATTCATTTTAGTTGTCTATTATTTGAATGGAAAATCAGATCAATGGTTGACTCTCTTCAAGAACACGCGGCAATAGGAGAATATTGACTCTATGAAGTGGGATGAGTTTAGATGGTTATTTTTCAACAAGTAATTTCCTTTAATTATTTATACAAAAATGGATAAGGAATTCCCTAATCTAAGGGTGAAGGATAATAAATCCATTGTTACCTATAAGAAAATTTTATAGGACTTGTGAGCTATGCTTCTAGTGTTATAATTGAACCAAAAAGTAAGATTGATCAACTCTTTAGTGGATTAAAACCATGTCTCTGAAGGGAGTTATCCATAAGGGACATTAGTAGCTATGAAGAAATTATTTGATATGATACCAAGGTAGAAATATAGATTGTATTTACCCATTAATATCATGGTTTATATAAGAAAAGAAAGATGAAATTCAAAGAAATTCTAATAATAAAAATTCTAGAGAGAATAAGATAATAATTCTATTATGCTCAATGTATGAAAGGGTATATGAAAAAAATTGTATTAAGGGGACTAGTAAATGATTTAATTGTATAAAAGAAGGTTATCAGGAAATTGAATTCTGAAGTGATGGAAAAAGTTAACTAATTATGCCTATAGAGATAAGTATCCATATAATGCACCACCCACACTCAAATGTTTCAAATTCAATGATTATGTTCATTATTCTAACCAGTGTTTAAATATTAAGGTTAATGATAATGATTAGTAACCTCTTAAAACTAGAAACAAAGGGAAATCCCATGTGATCACTATTTTTGATGTGGAGTGTGACAACAAAGTGGTGAAAGGTACACTGACAATCCACTCTAGAACTGCTAATGGCTTAATTGATTCTAGATCTACCCACTCTTTTATATATGAATATTTTTCTTAGGGTATTAAAATACAACCTTAATTATTAGATGTTGAATTAGTAGTGGAAACTCTTAATGGTATGATTATCACATCTCAAGTCAATGAGTCTTCTCTGATTGAATTTTGTGGGAATGTGCTTCCTATCTATCTTATTATTCTCCCTCTAGTACAATTTGATGTTATTTTAATCATGGATTAGATTTATTTATAAAATTTACATATAAATTGTTGATGAAGGCAAGTCACATTTGATATTCTGAACCAACCTATGATCATTTATAAGTGCGACGATAAATATGAACATCATATGGAAATTACATCCATCATATGGGTCTTAAATCTTATTAAATAGGGGTTTTTATCTTAGATGGTTGGAGAAAAATAAATATTTAAGATATTCATACTGAATGGGAGTTTTTTATGTATTTATTGAAGAATTTTATATTCTTCCTTTGAATTGTGAAGTTGAGTTTTCAATAGAACTGATACCTAGAGATACACCCATTTCAAAGACTACATATAGAATGGACCCAATTGTGTTACATGAATTGAAGAAGAAACTCCATGAGAATCTTAACAAAGGATTCATTTATACAAGTGTGTCACCTTAGGGTGCAATCGTTCTTTTTATTAGGAATGAAGATGGATCAATGCGAATATGTATTGATTATCGGGAACTTGACAAGATCGCAATCAAGGAAAAGTATCCTCTACCCCATATTGATGATTTTTTGATCAATTACGAGGAGGTAAATATTTTTATTGGATTGATCTTCAATATTGATACTATCAATTGAGGGTAAAAAGTGAATACACGGCCAAGACAACCATCCGTATGAGGTTTGGATGCTATGAATTTATAGTAATGGCATTTAATATTACTAATTGCCCCATTATTTTCATGGATATAATAAATAGAGTCTTTATATATTAACTTGATCAATTTTTGGTAGTATTTATAAATTGTATTTGTATATATTCTTATAACATCCCATTACATACTTTCAGGTGTATTGACCCATTGATTTCAGTATCCTTTTACTGGATCTCTTCACGGGTTGTTAATGATGTTTTTTTTGAGTTTTTTAAGGTTTTTGGGCTTATGAATGGTTGGAACATGGTTTGAAAACCCATGTAGCTAAATTGTTCAACATTTCCAGTAACCTAGGTAGGGGTGCATCATTTTTATATAGTTAGACAAACCATGTAGACAAATAGTGGAACTCGAATAGAAGGGGTTTCACAGTTGGTGAATTGTTAAAATTACCATGCAGCCTAACCATGAACATATTCTAATGGCTATGATTGGGGTGTATGGTTAGACACATGATTAGTACAAGCTGTGTGACCTAACCCAAGAAATTGTGTGACATGATTGAAATTCCCCAAAAATTGTAATTAAAATCCCATAACACCCCTAATTAACCCCAAAATTATCCCACTAGAATGTAATTTGATAATTTGGCTACTGGGATCCCTCTAGATGCATTTTGGTCCTCCTAAACTCATCTCTTGGCAGATCAAAGCTCTGATTGAAGCATTGATCCTCTTATAGTGAGTTCTTTTCTCCTTTATATTTTGTCCCTCCCCTTCTCCTGATTCCTTCTTTCTAGAGGTTATGATGTCATTTTGTTTCATTGTTCCATGTATTATTGATGTGGAATTATGGATCTAGGATATCTCCTCTTCTTTCCAGACCCCTCTTCCTAAATCCAACGATCACCATCGAAGGGGAAACATATCGGATTCATTGTGGTGGGATTTCATATATTCAAAATACGTGTTTATAGGCTTCTCATCCATTTTTAATTCATTTCCACCTGAGAATTTATGGATATGTGTCTCCTTATAACAAATTTTATATAATTATTGATCTTGAATTTCCATGTGAAATATTCTTTGATCCCATTTTAATTAAATTGAACATGGCATGGATTACTGCTCATGGTTTTATAAATTAATGAATTCTATATTGATTTTAATTCCATTTAAAAGAGTTTTTCAATGTTACTAAAAGTGTGGATGATTGTCGCCTATCGACCGTTCAAGGTTCTGAAGCTCTGCTAATGTGTATAGCAGCACTTGGGTCGAATCCTCAGCGATGATACTATTTAATAATTGATTGTTTTTAATTGACTGTATTTTGATTGAGGGGTTTGTTTGTAGATCTTAATTGAAATTATTGATTGATTAATATTGATTTAACAATTTTATAAATATTGGGTTGAGTTCATCGTTAGGTAGTTAAGCTTGTGATATCCACAAGCCTTTCTTTATATTTCATTAAACTAACACCCACTTCACAAGATGACGTTGATCGGAATTCACAAGTGTTAAGGATTTATTACAAGCCTTAAATTAACTAGGATTCTAATCTTAATCAGTTATTGATTGTGGTTGTGTATTTATGGTTCCAATAATCCATGGAAACCACTCGTTAAACAAAACAAGTTATTAATCCATGACATGTTAAGTCCAACATACACAATGTTAAATTAAAGAATACTCATCGAGCAAAAGCTCTAAATCGCTCAACATCTCTAAATAATGACTCAACCCAATGGTAGATTTAGTAATCCATTAAGATGTTTATTGATATGGTAATATATGATTATGGTAATAAATTATAAATAGAACAAAAAGAACAGGATAAGAAAAGAGTTGTGCGTCGAACACACACACACACACGAAGGCGATGAGAATTAAAAATGAACTTTAGATTAAATGAGAAAGCGAAGGAAGATATTGATTATAAACATGATTTAAGAAATTTAAAGAACATTAATATTTTAAAATAGAGGGTAGATTATAATAAGAGTTAATGGGAAAGGTACTTGCAATAAAACAGAATTACAAAACAAAGACTTACAATAATACAACAAAGAAGAACAAAAAAATAAATGAAAACAAAGAGAGGAAGAAGGGTATATCAAGTAAAAACTTGAGTATGTAAGGTCCTACCAAGAATTTGGAAAATATTTTTTCGTTCCAATGTATGCTCCTCTCTTCTGAAATTCCAACTCTTTCTAGGTGAGGAGGGGGGGTGCATTTATAGCCCTATGTTGTGGGTTGTTTTCATTCCAAAACCGCCCCTCCACTTGCATCACAAATTTGATAAATTATACAGAAAAATATCAAGATATTATCTTCTTATAAGTTGTATATAATAATGTTTTCTTACTACTCTAAAAATTTGGAGGCATTTGTACTTATGGAGGCAAAGGTACGGCTGTTTTATTAAACAATGTTAATCTGTCCATTTCAATCCAGACTTTTTTGTTGTCCGAAATGTGAATGGATTATTTAATAGGAATATGCCTTCAAATCAGAATTATTTATTCAAAAAAGTCGGTCGTATATATCTCCTCTTTCACACTGAAAAATATCAACTTTCTTTGATGACTAGAGCATGCAAAAAGTCAATTTTGGTGTGATAATTTTATTTCCTAGACCCAATGGTGGGATGGAATTAAAATCTTTATTTGGGCCCCTTTTGTTGGATTTGGGACCTGAAATTTTTATCCATGATTATTTTAGATAATTATTAAAAAATGGTGGAGTTTCATAAAATTTGGACTTTGGGATTTAGACCAGTAACTCAATCATCATGTCTGGTCCAGTTTCTTCACAGATTCTTTGGGTCTTTTTGTGTAGACCATATGACCCTTCAAATGGAAGAATTGGACACTGATTCATTCTAATGAAATGTTTTAATTTGCGTAATGAACCATTAAAAAAAATAATCATGCAATTTGGATAATTATATTGAGATTTATTATTAAAAATTGAAATAGACTTGAATCTGTATGAATTCAAATAGTGCTCTAAAATTATATTTAATATTTAAACATTAATATTTCACACAAATTATGAAAATTTCATATAAAATAGGTAAATAGAGTATATAATAAATAATGAAAATATTAATAACATCCGATCCACCACACTTAGTCTTATGCATGACCTCATGTGCAATAAATATAAAAACATAACAAAAACATTTTTACTCACCAACAAATATTAAAGTTTTGTTTTCCCCACTCATGGGAGGTTTAGACCATTTCATTCATCCATATTTAATTCCACCACAATTTTTTATAGAAAAAATTTTCAAAAAACAAATATTTTTTCAGGCTCAAATTTAGAAATGGAAAATGTGGGTAATCGAAACTTACTCCTCTCAAGATGATAAAAATTTATTTCTAGAGGTTCACTCATTCACCAACCAAAAGTGAAAATCTTAGAGTGTGTAAGAGCTCTAAGATTACACTCCATATCCTAAAGTGAACAAAAATCATGAGGTATTTTAAGGGTTTTTTCTGTGGCAATGGGATGGTAGAAATTTAATGAACAAGAGAGAGAAGAAGAGGGGTAAAACACCAACATGGGTAAAACAATGCACAATTTTTTTGAAATGAAACATGGAAGGAAATGAAAAAAATATTAAAAATGTAATGATTGTGTGAATAAAGACACAATATATGAAGAAAAGTTTAAGGGGATGAGAAGATGAAATACTTACAAAACACAAAACTTCTCCCAATGACATAAGTGCTCTTTTTTTCTTTTCTTCTTCTTCTTTTTTTATGAATTTTTCGAAAGTTGAACTTGAAAAAGATCTCACACTCATATCCCAACCCACAATTGATCTCATAAAAACACTAATTATAATAGTTATAACAATATCAGAGGTTGATTAAGAGTGATTTTTGACCTGCCCAAGACAGAACCCATTTTTCTTTCTTTTTCTTTTTTTTCTTCTGATTTTTTTGATTTTTTTGAACACTTATCAATAAAATTTACAAAATTACATAAATAAAATAAAATTAAATTCCCCAAAACTTAGTAAATGACTACCTATCCCCCATACTAAAATGGATACTTGGCCTCAAGCATATGATAACTCGTAAAATCAATAAAAGTGTACCCAAAATGAAATCCATTCCCCCCACACTTAAATTTCAAGAAAATATGCAATGTATATCCATGTAGATGTTGGGTGGGAAAAGGTATTGGGATTGTAATGTGGCTAACAAGAAAATTTTTTCATAGGCTCTAAGGGGTTTTCAAAATTAGGATTAATATAAGGTTAAAGGAAGGATATTTGGCTATTGTGATGCTCAGGAGGTTCAGAAAATGCCTCTATCATATTAATGCACAAAAAAGTAGGAAATTAATCTCAAAGGTCGACAAACTCAAGACTCACAATTGGGGGTGAAAACATACATTTTTAAAATATGGCCATAGGTTACCTTTTCATGAAAGCTAATTTTGTTCCTCACGGTTGGGGATAATCATTTTCAAAATAAAAAATTGAGCATTAATTTTTTTTGGGTTTGAAACAAGATTATTTATCCAAATTCATGATGAAAATAAAAAAAATTGAGATAAAAACATGTCTTTTGACTCCCTAAAATGGTTGGAAAAAATTTCAAAACTTTATGGTGAGTAAGTATGACTCTTTTCCTGTGTTTTTTTTCATTCATTTATTTGTTTTTAGTTTTTTTAGTGTTTTTAACATACACAACCCCAAAAAATATAAAGATAGAAATAAATAAAAAAACTTTTGATGAAGAAAGTGGTAAAAAATGAAAGAGAGGGGAAGAAGAATAAAGAGGGAGAGTTAAAGGGAAAGAGGTGCCCCTAGTTTGGATTTGGTGGGTTGAAATTTCCATCCAGTGGTGGGTCAGTGGAACTTGATGTGCCTCGTGTGTGATTTTACCTGAAAAAGAAAAATCATTATTCATCTAATGAAAAACTAAAAAGAAATTAAAATTTCATAAAAGTAAAATAAAACATGGGTTGCCTCCCAAGAAGCACTGAATTTATTTTGTCTGCAGTTGGAAAATTACAGTGGACTAACCATAGTTCGATGGTGGCCACCATAGTTTCTCAACTCCAGTATTATTCCAGAAAAAAAAAATTCTTTGGGAGGACAAATGATTCATTGGATAATTCATCCCTTCCTTATTGTTTTTCTTGCAATTTAATGGGAGTGGAAAGAGAATATTACTATCCTCCCTTTGTTCTTCAATGCGAGGAATGATTTTATCCACAAAGTGATGGTTTTCTATGCTTGGAAATTCAGGAAGATGTTTAAATTCTGATGGTTCATTTATGTAAGGTTCAGACAACACAAAAACAGAGTATGAGATCCCAAGTGTTTTTAACTCATTTATTTCATAACCTACTGAAGTTCATTAATGAGGATCAATAGAGTCATAAGACTGAATAAATTTTTCAATATCATTTATATTAATGTTTTTTTCCAAATAATGGTTAATTTCAACCTCACCAGTGATCAATTTATTAATTATGGGATAAATCTAACAACCTTCACTCCCATCGAGACAAGATAAACACATTGGTTCAAGGTTCACCTCACATATAACAGAATTTTCAGAATTATGGATAGGAAGTATTGAATGTTCGATAATTTGATCTAAATCTAAAAATGAGCATTCAAGTTCATTTTCTTTATTACCGTCCATGTTGGAGCATTGGAGGTCCGAGGTGATATGGGATTAAAAAGAGTTTTCAATATCCTTTAGATCAATATAGTCTTCATTTCTAATGTCAACATCAACTTCTCCATTTATGACTTGTTTAATGAGGATGAAATATTCACAAACTCCTCTATTATTAGAAAAGAAATAACATAATGGATTGGGATTCAACACACTCTCAGAGAGACTTTTAGTAGTATGGATAGTGAATACACATTGATTCTCTAATGGGTATCGCATGGATTGAAAAATATTTAACTTGACCAGTTGGTCTCAAAATTTCATGGATAAGATGCCAGCATAGGCATCAATTTTGGTTTTATATGTCTTGAGGAAAGGTCTTCCTAGAATCAGAGGATATTGGAAATAAGTTGTCTCACCTTCTATGTCAAGGACATAGAAATCAGTTGGGAAGATAGGATCATTAAATCGGAAAAGGACATCCTCGATTGTACCCTCAGGAAAAGCATTGCATTGATTGGTCAATTGAATGACAACACCTATTGGGTGTAAGGGACCAAGACCAAGGTTGGAGAATATAGATTTAGGCATGAAATTAATTGAGGCTCCTAGATCTATGAGTGCATTATCAAAGTTGGAGCTTCCAATTTGGTATGGAACTGTAAAGGTCCCAGGATCTTTGCACTTCATGGGTATGGACTATTGTGTTGAAACATTCTCAATGGTCCTAAGTTGTCTCTTATGAGTTCCCAATTCCTTAAGAAACTTGGTATACTTAGGAATTTTTTTGATGGCATCTAAGAGTGTAATGTTTAATTCAACACGTCTAAACTTGTCGATCATTTCAGGATCGGGTTCAAGGGACTTCTTTGGATTAGAAACGACTTGAGGAAAAGGAATTGGGTTCCTAAGTGGAATGGAAGGAGGTGAGGGAATGGATTCAGATTCCTTTTCAATTTTTTTTTCATTTTCTAGGTCAATATTTAAATGGGATTTGGATAACTTATCTTGAGGCACAAACATTTTTTTCATGATCTAAGTGAAATTGCACTTACATTACCCTTGGGGTTGGGTAATGTTTGAGTTGGGATTTAGGAAGAATTTTATTTTTGTTGATGTATTGGGTGGGATGAAAGTTGACCAATTTGGGTTTCAATATTTTTGAGGCTGGAATGGGTGAAGGAGGCAAGATCTTCCACTGCACTTTCCCACAGTTTCTTGGAAGAAGATTCTTGTCCCGGATTGGTATTACCTTGATTTTGGTTCTTGGGAAAGCGATTTTATTGGTTTTGGAATTGGTAAGGCTCACTAGGATAGTGGAATCTAGGAGGAGGAACAGGAGGATTGATCCTTTGAGGTTGAGGAACAAAAGGGTAAGGTTGTTGGAAGTTACCAACACCTTGACCATATTTGAATTGGTTTAGGTTTTGAGTAGGGAATTGAGGGGGATGAGAAATGGGATTACCATACCTCAAGCCTTGGTTGAAAATAGAAGAGAAGGGATCAGAGTGGGGTTGGTTTAAGTTTCTAATAAACTGGCCTGATTGTTTAGGGTTGGTGTTCCTCTAAGTTTATGATTCATTGAGCTCCATTAGTCCGGATGAATCAGAGGGATCCTCTTGAAGTTTTGGGCATGTGTCAGTTGGATGAGATATAGAGATACAGATTCCACATTTTTTGATAGGTCCAGGGAACAGATATTGTGGAGAAGATGAGGTTAGGGCTTTGGACACCACAACTAGTTGTTGCACAAGACCTATAAGTTCACTCACCCACTCTGTCATCTTGTTTGGCTCAATGGATTCATTGTCTTGGAATTGTTTGACTTGTGTATGTACTTGAGTATGGAATTGTTGTGTGTTTGGATCCATGATTCTTATGAGATCTCTTGCAGCTGTAGGAGTCTTATCAACAAGAGCACTGCCACTTGCGGCATCGATGAGAGTTCTCTCCATAGCCAATAACCCCTCATAGAAGTATTGGATCAAGATTTGGTCATGGATTTGGTACTGTGGACAGGTTTCCACAATATTTTTGAATCTCTTCCAATACTCATGGAATGATTCATTTGATAATTGATAGATACCACTTATTTCCTTTAGGATAGAAGCAGTATGAGAAGTAGGAAAGAATTTCTCAAAGAAAATTCACTTCATATGAATCCATGAGTTTATGGAACCAGGAGGGAGGTAGTGGAGCCATGACTTTTCAGTGTCATCTAGGGAGAAAGGGAATGCTTGAAGTTTGATTTGTTCCTCAGAATCCCCTTGAGGATTCATGGTAGATCACATCACTTGGAACTCTTTAATTTAGAGATGTGTATCCTCTCTAGCTAGCCCATGGAAATGAGTGAGAAGATGACTCAAACCCAATTTGAGTTCAAAGTTAGCCACTATGTTTGGATATTGAATTACAAGGGGTTGTTAATTCATATCAGGGGCAGTGAGTTCTTTAAGTATTTGTTCCCTAGGATTGACCATTTCTAATTCAACGGGTTGGATGAGGACTGATTCTTGAATTATTTGATTATCCCTAATGTTCCTCCTAAGTTGGTGAAGTGTTTGCTCAATTTTAGGGTCAAACAAATCTGAGGGATTTTTTAGGAGGCTACGGGACATTCAGATAGATTTTGGAAAAAAGAGGAAGATGAGTTTTTCATTGTGTGTTTTTTTTATGATTTCTATGAGAAGTCGGGGTTTTCTTTGTGTTTTTTTTTCATTTTTTTAAATTTTTTTTCTTTTGTTTTTTTTAAAATAACCAGAAACTAAAGACTACTTAATTACACCATCCCAAACAATAGAGTTATTTTAAATCTTGGTTGATTGTATTCTATCGACCATTCAAGTTTCTGATGCTCCGCTAATGTGTATAGCAGCACTCGAGTCGAATCCCCAACGATGATACTTTTTAGTAGTCGATTGTTTTTAGTTGATTGTATTTTGATTGGGGGGTTTGTTTGCAGAGATTAATTAAAATGATTAATTGACTAATATTGATTTAAAAATTTGATAAATATTGTGGTTATTTCATCATTAGGTAGTTAAGCTTGTGATATCCTTGAGCCTTGCTTTATATTGCATTAAATTAACACCTAATTCAAAAGATGACGTTGATTGGAATTCCCAAGTGTTAAGGATTTAATCCAAGCCTAAAATTCACTAGGATTATAATCTCAATAAGTTCTTGATTATGTTAGTGTATTTATTGTTTCAATAATCCATGGAATCCACTTGTTAAACAAAACAAGTCATTAATCAATGACATGTTAAGTCCAACATACACAATGTTAAATTAAAGAATACTCATCGAGCAAAATCTATGAATTGCTTAACATATCTAAATAATGACTCATACAAATGGTAGATTTACTCATCCATTAATATGTTTATTAATCGGGTAATATATTTTTATGGCGATGAATTATAAATAGAACAAAAATAATGGGATAAGAAAAGTGTTTTGCGTCGAACACACACACACATGAAGGGTGATGAGAATTACAAATGAACATTAGATTGAATGAGAAAGTGAAAGAAGATATTGATTATAAACATTAATTAAGAAATTTAAAGAACATTAATATGTCAAAACATAGGGTAGATGATAATAAGATTTAATGGGAAAGGTACTTGCATTAAAACAGAATTAAAAAACAAAGACTTACAAGATTACAACAAAGAAGAACACAAAAGTAAATGAAACCAAAGAGGGGAGGAATAATTGGCCACTGATTACTATAATGAAATGTTGTAATTTGAGTAATGAAACCTACAAAACAATAATCATGCAATTTAGATAATTAGGGTGATAGTTATTATTAAAACATTAAACAGACTTGAATCTGGATGACTTCAAATAGTGCTCTAAAATTATATTTAATATTTAAACATTAATATTTCACACAAATTATGAAAATTTCATATAAAATCAATAAAGGGGGTATATAATAAGTAACTAAAATATTAATAACATCAGTTACCTTGTGTAAAGTTATGTCTTAGTCAAAGTTCTGATTTCTAAAGTGAAATGATTTTATTTGAATGAAATGAGTTGAACTTTTTTATGTTTTATAAATAATTTCAAATTCTTGAATTTATGAAATGATGAAGAGACCTATTTGAATGATTTTACGTTTTTTTAAATATATTTTCTTTGGTTATCTGTAATAAGTTATTTATTCATAGGTAAAGAGGGTGTAAACCCATGTTTTGAAATGACCATGAGACTTTTTAAATTGTGAAACTTTCTTGAATTCCTTTGGGTTGTTTTGAAATAAATGGTTGTTTTAAATGACAGTTTTCATTATAGTGATTATTTTTAAAGGAAGTGGGAATGTTTATGATTTTTAATTTTTTTAATTGAAGATAAGGTTTTGAATGGAATGGATGATGTTTAATGGCCTGGTTGGCACATTATGATGATCTTATCTTGTAATAGACCCTTATTGTAATTTATTTGATTCTTGTAATTCCCATTTATGGGTGTTGAAAAAGGGATTATTTATTTTGAGGTATCATGGGGGTGAGAGTGAGATGTGATTTGAGGGCATGTTCCCACAATTGATATTGATAAGAATCCCCACTATAATCTTCATAGCTTGATTATCTCACACCACTCTTTTGAATAGTCATAAAAACATGGATAGTTAGATGGTATGACCTAGATATATGATTCATTAGTGGAACCACACCCCGTCTGGTGGATTTGTATAGAATAATAAAGGTTCAGGTAGTGTACATGTGGCCATGAAAGTGGGTTTGTGTAGAACTGGTTTCTTTGAGACTCGTAAGACTAGACAGAAAGCCAATGATTAGCCACGATGATTTTTTATTATCTATTATATGGTAGACTAATTATCATACCTAGGTTGTACCCATGATATTTTTATACTTGATTCTGGATGCATGATAGTGTTCGTTATCACTAATTGAAACTCAAGATACCTTTCTTGATTGATTACTGCTCTTGATTGATCTATTTATTGAGATGTTTCACCTTGAATATATTGTATTGAATCTTGTAATGTTTATGATATCTGGTGCATGTTATCACTTTTCTTAATTGATATGACTTAATCTTGTGAAATGGTTTTCAAATATTTTTAATAAAATTTTTGGTTTTCAAATGATGAAATGGAATGTTTTCAACTCTGGTTTGATAAATGATTTTGAAAGTTTTAAAAATCTATTTTCAAATTAAGATCTGCACTCTCTTTATTGTACACCTCTCTTAGATTATTTGAATTACCTTATGAAGTAACTACATATAATCTTTAGTGGAATCCTATTGGGATCTATATCTCACATCATGCTTATACCATTTGGTGTTTGCATCTTTTATGATCTTATAGAAGGTTCTCAAGCTCACATCATCTTCCTTTGTTCATTCATGCTTGGGTGACCATGGGTGGGTGTCTTAGGACATGGTGGGTAGTCATGGACCACCAAGAGATTGGTTTTTGTAGTTTTATTTTTCTTAAAGTTGTTGTATTGTCTTTTTTGTTGGATCGGGTTATACTAAATATGCACAAGAGGGGGGGGGGGGGTGAATTGTGTATTTTAAAATTTCTTCGAGAATCGTGATGATTTCCAAATATGTCCCTTAACTTTATGAGAATGGTTATGAAGTTGAAAATAAACATATTGAAGAACAAATTAATGTATAGTGGTTCTAGGAAGAGAAGGCCCCCAGTCTACTCCACCAGTTCTCTACTCCACGAGTTTGGTGATTTTTACTATCTGGTCCTCTTATCAACAGACTGTCCACAACTGAGTGCAGGAAGTTGACACCTTTACAAGATAAGGCTAAAATAGAGCCTTCTGGTTCATACAAAGAACCAGATACACATCTTAGAATGAGAATCCAGTTACTCAAAATGAAAAGCGTATTTTTCTAAAAATACTTTCCATTTGTTCGTCACAGTTGTAGTAGCACACAACTGACAGTGGATGGATCATCATATTTAGAAAAGATTTTCTTTAGGTAAGAGCAGTTCTGAGTCAATACAGTTGCAAATAAATCTTAAAATAAAATCAAAAAATTTAACAAAAACAGATTCACGATAGATCTTTGATGTAGATTAATAATCTTTAATGCTTTTCCTTTTCTTAAGAAAAACAGAGTCTGATAGATCTTGGTAGCAGCAGATTTGTGTGACTCATATAACTTTGTAAAAATTGTAGTCGTGAAAAACTCGAGAGATTGTTCTTATTATCTTTTTTGCAATGATACATCTCTCATTTTTTAATTCAAAATAACACAGATATATAAAGAATAAAGGCAAGAGTTTTCCTGTCAAATTTAGATCCCCAAATGTCTCCTTAAGAATCGTGATATTCAAATGTTTGAATAACAGAGCAGTCGTAACTTCCCTTAATAATTGGTATGAAATACTCCTCTTAAATCAATCCTTTAAATCACAGATAAACATCTTTAAATCAGTCAAAGATGTGCTTTAATATTGGGCTTTGAAACTGGCTTAAAATTAACCTGATATTCCACAAAATACCATTGTATGATAAATTCGTATTTTAAATCTCTGATGCCAAACGTAGGGTTGATGATCTATTATTCAAACATAAGGTTGATATAAAATTTAAGGTTGATCTCAAACATAAGGTTGATCATCCATACTTTTATCTTCAACTTTGAAACGTATGGTATAATATCCATAATTTCCTATTTATAAAAACTTATGATACATGATCCATAATTTTCAATAGAACGTAAGCTTCATTATAAAATTAAGTTTGATGATCCATACTTATGTGAAGCAAACGTAAGGTTCCATACTTACGTAAGGTTATTCTTCCATACATTTCTAATATTAAAACCATAAGGTTCCTTCCAAACGTAAGGTTCTTTTACCATAATTTTTCAATAATGTATGGTTGATTAACCATACTTTTCTGAACTCCCGTAAAGTAAATGTATAATTTTATTCTTACGCTACACTCTTCAATATAGGGTATGAACGGTGTTTCCAAAACACACTAAAATGATTTTCAAAAACTTTTTCAAATATTCCATGCAGATTAAACGCTTTTAATATTATTCCAAAAGATAAATATAAATAATATTAATTTCTTGAAATATACTCAAAGTAAAATCATTAGAATAACAAACAAGGGTATTTGTGAGCATCAAAATCATCATAAAAAGATAGATTATTGTTGAAATAATACATGCTCAACAATATCCCATAATCATAATAGTATAGAGTATTGTTGAAAATAACACTTGCTCAAAAATCTCCTCTTTTTGATGACCATAAAACCCATGAAATAACCCATGAAATTAATTGCATATAATTTAGATTTTTGAAAGGACAAAATAATATTTTATTTTAACAAAATTATTTCAGCAAGAAATAAATAAAGTGTTATTCATAGATCTCCCATATATATAGAAAATATTTTTTAAAAAATTTTAAAAAATTCTTTGAGAAATTTCTCCCCCTTTTATAAAGTAAAATAAAAAAAATTGAGTTTATCCAAATTTCTCCCAAAAAGATAAAACATAAATACAATATAGAATGTTGCATTTGTATCTAGATTTCTCCCCCTAGGAAAAATATTGATCCATTGTCTTAAAATAAAATTTTGTGTTCATCCAAATTTCTCTCCCTTTTTGTGATATCAAAAAGAATGTTAGAATAAGGAATATAACACATTTAATGTAGTAATGAACTTAAGTAAGTGTTATCATAAACTATTTATCAATAATTGAATCTGGATTCTGGAATTCTAACATAGACAGAATAGTAAAACAAATTAAAAACACATAAAAATGAGATTCAAAAATATTTTATTGAAAATTTAAGTACATAATGGATACAAGAATCAAGTTTAGGCTAAAAGAGTTTGAAAAAGGGTATTTTAGCAACTCTGAACAACTTCCTTGAGCACTGATAACTGTATTCTCAACCTCTTCATCAATCCATCTCCTAAATGAATTATCAGATCTCTTCCTTCCTAGGTCAAATGAATATCTTCAATTAGATTGACTCTGAAAAACATATGAAATCTTTCTTCCTTTTCCATGAACTGATTTAGCTTCTCATTGAATCTGTCCAGTAATTGTCTAATACTTGGTTCACCTAAGGTAAGATGACCAATAAGGAATTTATGATTGTACAACAAGAAAGAAAAAGGAGCGCTATTACACTATAAATCCTACAACTTGTCATTAATATTTCTCATTACAGTTGTAATGGACTAGAATCTCTTGATCAGATCATACGAAGTACCTAATGTATTTGCTTGACTTCCCGTGATAGTTACAAACTATTGTTTAATAAATTTTTTGAATTCTTCCAAATCTAATTTCAGCACAACTTTAGATTTCAAATTTTCAACCTCTGCTAATAATTCTTTCTTAAAAATGTCAACTTATTTCTTTGAAACAAAGCTATCATTCAGATTTTGAAATCTCTGTTTCTCTTTGTCTAACTCTCTTATTAAAGTAGATTTCTCATATTTATCTCTGTTAAACTTTCTGAAAAGTTCCTCAACATGATCTGATATAGAATCATAGGCACCCTGTACTTGATTCAAAACGATATCTACTAAAATTAGTGGTAAATATTGAGCATCAGATCTCTGATCTGTAGCCCTATCCACTGGTTTCTCAACCAATTTTTCTTCAGAATCATGAAGTGACTCATCCATAGAAAAATTTTCATTTAAAACTTCTGTATGAACTTCAGATGGACTCTTTCCTCTGTTAACATTTTCATCAGGTTGTTTCTCCTCATGAGCACCTGCATTCTCTTCCTCTAAAACAGGTTCTTCTGGAAATGTTTATTTTTGAATAAATTCAGTAGGTTGTGTATACTGTTCTTGAATAGATTCAGTTTGAGTCACTTCAACTTCTCTAGGCTCTACCTCTGCCTGAGGATCAACTTCCTCTTCAATTTGAGGTACCAGCACAATCTGAGAAACAACTTCTCTTACAAATCTGTAGCTTAAAAGATCTCCAATTATAACAGCATTTGTTTGAATAGGCTCCTCATCAACTTGAGTTGCTCTGTGCCTTTTCCTCTGAAGTCCCTATTAACTTCCCTAATCAGAAGGTGCATCAACTAATTCAAATCTAATTCTTCTTGATGTTTTTGAAACATCACTGGTCCTTTTTTCTGCTATTCCTTCTTTGGTTTTCCCAGTTTTCTCTCCCTGAGAAGACTCCTGATCTTCATCATCACCAAAAGGAATAATCTTCCCTTTCATAGTGCTCCAGAAAAATCCTATTTTTCTTAAAGTTCTAGCATTGAACACGTTACTATGATGGCATCGCACTCTGGAATCTACTAATCTCACCACATCATACTTAAAAAATAATTTTGAATTGAACCTCCCATAGGGATAAAAGTTCATTCTCATATCTGGTTGACATCATTAGTTCAAATACCTTATCATATAATGAGGAAAATTCAACTTGATGTCACTCATAAATAGAAACATCAAATACATATTAGGATATAAAATTTTCTCCATTTCAGACATCCTCAGGGCAATCCCTGTTTGAAAAAAGTTTACAAAAATTTCTGATCTGGCTCCAAATCCTTGACTAACATTTTTCTAATATTCGTATAACCAAATAAAAATGACATAATGACCTATGAATTATGTTCATTATCTCTAATGAATTTAAAATCAAAGTGATAAACTCCCTCATGAGGGCAGTTTAAGATTCTAGCTATCTCCACAAACGAAATAGAAAAATCCCGATCTTCAATTTTAGAGAATATTGATTCCTTTGTATCTCCAAGACTGAACTCAACATATTTAAAGAAATTTCGCAACTCTACCTCATACAGAAATTATGTGTTTTCATTAGTGAATGTTTATTCAGGATTCTAAAAAGCTAAATCTTTCTTCAATATTAGATTATTTTTGTACATCCATTCCAAATCAATTAATTTTCCTTGTAAGATCTTCCTTCCTACTAAATGTTGACACTTGGCGTTACTAGATTCTCCTTCCTTGATTCTCTTTATCTTGGCCATTTCTGTCTCAAAGTTCTAAAGGCTCAAAGGTTTAAGGTTTTGGAGGTTCAGTCAAAGATAGACGAAAGCAGTAAGTTTTTAGGTGTTTCGAAAGGTTTTAAGAAAATGAATGGGTTTGGAATTTGAAATGGGTTCCGAAAACCTTGATTCACATGTCATTACGTACATAATAATCATTACATTATTTATAATAAAAAAATGTATGCGAAAAAAATTATAGCAATACGGAATTTTTTTTTAAATTATTCTAAAAACAAATAATTAAATTATTTAAAATAGTTAAGGTTAAAATAAAATAAGAATTAATATAATAAAATAAGTAAAATTAAAATTTCATTTAAAATTAAATAAACCTAGATCCCCCTTAATAAAATCAAACATTTCAGTGAGAAGTGGTTTAGTAAAAATATCAGCTAATTGAATTTCAATAATTACAAATTCTAACAATATAACCTTTTTATGAACATGAACTCTTAGAAAATGATGTCTGATATCAATATGCTTAGTCCTAGAATAATTAATAGGATTTTTTTGAAATATTTATTGTGCTTGTATTATCACATAAAATATGTTTATTATTAAAATTTAGTCCAAATTCCATAAGAATATTTTTCATCCACAACACTTGTGCACAAAAACTGCCTGCAAACACATATTCTGCCTCAGCTGTTGATAAAGCAACTGAGTGTTGTATCTTACTAGACCATGAAACTAAAGATTTTCTTAAAAAGTGAAAAGTTCCTGAGGTGATTTTTCTATCTAATATATAGATTCCAAAGTCAGCATCTGGATATGAAATTAAATTAAAATCATAAGTTTTTCAATAGAGAAGAGATTGAAAACAGTTCGTTTTAAATATCTAAAAATCCTTTTGACAACTCTTAAGTGAGATTCTTTAGAATTTTATTAAAATCTTTAACAAAGACATACTGAGTACATTATATCTGGTCTGCTAGAAGTAAGATATAATAAACTACCAATCATACCTCTATATAACTTGTTGTCAATTGATTTTCCAGTTTCATCCAAATCATGTTTTATATTAGTACACATAGGAGTTGTGTATTTCTTTTTGTTATCAAGTCCAAATTTCTTCAATAAATTAGTAATTTATTTTCTTTTATTCAAAAAATTTCCAAAATATTTTTGATAAATTTGAAGTCCAAAAAAGATATTTAATTCTCCCATCATACTCATTTTAAATTCTTTTTGCATTAAATTTAAAAAGTCATGACAATTGTTTTTGTTGTTGATCCAAAAACTACATCATCAACATAAATTCGAACCAATAAAATATTAGAGTTTATAGTTTTCTTAAATAATGTTGGATCTTCCATTCTAATAGTAAAATAATTTTTCAAAAGAAAATAAATTAATCTTACCATGCTCTGGGAGCTTGTTTAAGTCCATATACAACTTTAGTAAGTTAAAAAACAGAATCTGGTTTTTGAGAATTTTCAAAACCAGGAGGTTGCTCAACATAAACTTCCTCCATTAAATAACTATTTAAAAAGGAATACTTAACATCCATCTAAAATAATTTAAATATCAAATGAGATGCATAGGCTAAAAGGATTCTAATGGATTCTATTCTTGCTATATGGGAAAAGGTATCATCATAATCTATACCTTCTTCCTGATTATATCCTTTAGCTACCGGTCTTTCTTTATTTTTAGTTATTATACCTTGATCATCTTGTTTATTTATAAAGACCCATTTAGTTCCTATAACTGGATAATTCTTTGGTCATTCAACTAAATTCCAAACTTGATTTCTCTAGAACTGTTTTAGTTCTTCTTGTATTGCTATCATCCAACATTCATCAACTAAGGCTTATTCTATTGAATGAGGTTCTAATTGGGATAGAAAGGCAAAAAACTCAACAATATTTCCAATATTTCTTCTAGTTTTTATTCAGGTGTCTAGGTATCCTATAATAGTTTTCTAAAGGGTGATTCTTTAGGGTTCTAGAAAATCTAGGTAATACACTATTAGGTTCATCAGTGTTATGTTCTTATAAACTAGACTAAATTTTATTTATATCTTTTTCAAAATCAACCTTCAAGTTCTAAAGTATCATGTTATCATTAGAGTCAAATTCATCAATTTGATCTTTCCTTTTCTCAAAGGGATCAGATTCATCAAATTTCACATGAATTGATTCTTCAAAAATCATTTACTTTTTATTAAAAATTCTATAATCTTTGGAAGTTGCAGAATATCCTAAGAAAATGACTTCATCATATTTTGGATCTAATTTACCAAGATTGTCCTTGGTGTTCAATATATAAACCTTTCATCCAAAAACTTTAATGTATTTTACTTTAGGTTTTCTATTATTCCAAAGTTCATAGGGTGTCTTTTTGAAAATTGGTCTGATTAAAACTCTATTCATTATATAGCAGGTCGTACTTACATCTTCTACCCAAAAATAGGTAGGAAGACTGTATTCATTTAGCATAGTCTTAACCATTTCTTGAATAGTTCTACTTCTTCTTTCAACAATATCATTCTGTTGAGGAGTTCTTGGTGCAGAGAAGGTGTGTTTAATACCCAGATTTGAGAAAAATGAATTGAATTCATAATTCTAAAATTCTCCACAATGATCACATCTTAATGAGATTATTTTAAAACCTTTTTCATTTTGAACATCATTTCAAAAACATTCAAATAGAGTAACGGATTTATTTTTATATTTTAGAAAATATACCCATGTAAAACTTGAATAGTAATCAACTAAAACATATACATATAATTTACCAGCCAAATTTTCTACTCTTGAAGTTCCAAATAGATCCATATGGATAACTTCTAAAGTTTTAGATGTATCAATTTTGTTAATTTATTTGAAGGATGATTTATGTTTCTTTCTAAGTTGACATGCATTACAAAATCTGTCACTATCAAATTTAAGGCTAGGTAAATCAGAAACTAGTTGTTTCCTAGATAACTTATGTAAAGAATATATATTGAAATGTACAAGTCTTCTATTCTAGATCCAAGATTCATTTATATTAGCATTTAAACAATTTACTTTTTGTTTACACAAGGAATTTAAGTCCAAAGTATAAACATTATCAGTTCTGGGTGCTCTAAATTTAAGCAATTTATCTTTAAAAACAAAACAACATTTGTTAGAAAAATCAACAAAATAACCATCGTCACATAGTTCAGAGATAATTATCAGGTTATGTTTCAATCCTTTTATATAGAGTACTTTATTTATTGAGACAACTTCTGGATATTCAACAGTTCCAATACCAATTATTTTACCTTTGGCATTGTCCCCAAATGTGACTAATACTCCATACTTTTGAGTTAATTTTTTAAAGTTTGATGAGTTCCCACTCACATGCCCAGAAATTCCATTGTCCATATACCATATTTTAGTTCGGTTTCTGTGACCTGCTTCCTACAAAGGTATTCAAACAAAAATTTGTTTTGGTATCCATATTTTATTGGGTCCAGCTGTTTTTGCTAGCAAATATTTGGGAATCGAGACTTTATTTGTATTTCTATAATCAATAGAATCATATAAAATCCTTAAAACAAAGGCATTATTAATCACACTTATTTGAGGTTGCCTTAAATAGATGTTTTTAGATATGTGACCTTTTGTTCCATGGTGATTTAAAATTATACCTTTTGTACTTCGAACAAAATAGTTCTTATGCAGTTTGGGTTTCTCACCTTTACTACCTATTCCATATCTTTATTTTTTAATCACATTCTTTCCAAGAATTTCATTTAGAGAATTTTATCCTTTTGTAAAAATAAGAGCTACATTTTTCTATCTCTACTTCTGATTATAGTATTTTTATTTTAGTTTCATTATCTGTACAGTTTGTGTTTGATGAGTTATATTTTTCAATTAACTCTTGATGTTATTTTAGTAGAGTGTCTCTTTCTCCTAAAATAATAGTGTGAATATTTTTCAGTGACTTATGTTTCTTAAATAAGGAATCATATTTCTCTTACAACATATTTCAGTAGGCTTCAAGTTTATCATTTGAGCAACTAGAACTAGAATCGGAATCAGATGAGTAATAAGATTGTACCCCATCAACTTCCTCCATAAAGCACATATTTTTATTTAGATTCGATTCTTCCTTTTCTGAGTCAGACTTTGATGAGTTGCTAGAGTCTTCAAAACACTCCAAGTATCTTTCATTTCTCTTTTTTCTTTCTTCTCATAATCATTATTTTTGATAAATTTCTTTTTCTTTTCTCCTTTTAATTGAGGACAGTCAGGTCTTATGTGACCCATCTTTTTGCATTCATAGAATCTAACTTCATTTGGTTATTTTTTATCTTTCTTGAATGATTTTATAAATCCCTTCTTCATTTTTTTATAATTTACTAAATTTCCTGGCTAATTGAGCCAGTTCCACATCTGAATCAGATGAATCAAAACTTTCTGGTTTTCTCTTGATCTCTTGCTTTATATTTCTACTCTTATTTTGGGATGTTACTTTCAAAGCAGTATTTTCTCTCTTGATCAAGAATTTGTGCTCATTTGCTTCATATTTCATCTCAACTTCTTAAATCATTATGGTTCTAATTAATTCTCTCATATTTAGATCTTTGATTAGTGATGATTGCCTAATGGCTGCTGATATCCAATTCTATTGGGTTAACTCTCAGTAGTTTTAAGGCTTGATCTGCTTGTTTGATAGGATCTCCCAAGGCAGTGATGTTTTTGACTATTTTTTTAATCCTTCCATTCATCTAAGTGATTATTTCATCATCAAGAATTATAAATGTATCAAATTATAGTTTTTCTCTAGCATACCTCATTTTTCTGATATTGTCAGTTCCTTCATAGGCAACTGCAATTGTCTACCACATCTCATATGTAGTAGGGAATTGAGATACTCTATTAAATTCATCTGGTCCTAAACCACATATAATAGCATTCATATCTTTTGCATTTATGTCATACTCTTCTTCAGTATTTGAACTCCATGTTTTAGGTTTCTCAGAAATTTCATAAGTAAAAAAAATTTGTAGACTATGTATCCAATATTTTTCAGATAGATGATCATCCTCAACTTCCAATATCCATAGTTTTCACTATTGAAGTATAGAGCTTGAACCATTTACATTACCTCTCATGTATAATTCGTTGAGATCTCTGAGTATAATCCTTTGAAACTTTTAGCTTGGTATAGCTTTAACAAAAGAACCACATCTGATATCAATTGTTACATCAGGTTATACTAAATATTCACAAGATGGGGGTGAATTGTGTCTTTTACAATTTCTTCAAGAATCGTGATGATGGCCAAATCTATCCTTTAACTTTATCAAAATGGTTATGCAGTGGAAAATAAACAGATTGAAGAACGCACGAATGTATAGTGGTTTGGGGAACAAAAGGCCCTTAGTCCACTCCACCAACACTCTACTCCACAAGCTTGGTGATTTTTACTATCTGGTCCTCTTATCAAGAGACTGTCCACAACTAAGTGGAGGCATTTGACACCTTTACAAGATAAGGATAAAAAAGAACCTTCTAGTTCTTATACAGAACCGAATACATGGCTTAGAACGAGAAGTTGGTTACTCAAAATGAAAATAGTATTTCTCTAAAAATACTTTCCAGTTGTTCTACACAGTTGGAGCGACACGTAACTGATTGTAGATGGATCTTCATCTTCAGAAAAGATGTTCTTTAGGTAAGAGAAGTTCTGAGTCGATCCAGTTGTAAATATATCTTGAAATAAAATCATTAACTTTAACAAAAATAGATTCATGAAAGATCTTAGATTTAGAATAATAATCTTTAACACTTTTCCCTTCCTTCATAAAAATAGAGTGATAGATCTTGGTAGTAGCAGATCTGTGTAACTTGTATAACTCTATAAAAATTGTAGTCATGAAAAACTCGAGAGCTTGTTCTTCTTATCTTTTTTACAATGATCTTTCTCTCATTTTGTAATTCAAAATAACACAGATATATAAAGAATAAAGACAATAATTTTCCTTTTAGATTTATATCCACAAATGTCGCCTTAAGAATCGTGATATTCAAATGTTTGAATAAAAGAGCAGTCATAACTTCCCTTAATAATCAGCATAAAATTCTCCTCTTAAATAGATCCTTTGAATCACAAATAAAAATCTTTAAATCAGTCAAAGATGTGCTTTAATATTGGGCTTCAAAACTGGCTTAAAATCAGCCTGATATTCTACAAAAAAACCGTTGTACGATAAAGTCATATTTTAAATCTCTGATGCTAAATGTAGGGTTGATGATTTATTCTTAAAACGTAAGGTTGATCTTATTTAAGGTTTGGTGATGTTCTTATTTGGTTTAGTTAGCTATGATTTTTATGATATGCTATTTTTCTTGTTCATCTGAGTTGGATTTGGGGTCGTGCTATTCTTATGGTGTTGGTTCCGGGCTGTGGGAAATGTTGGTGATGGTTTGAATGGTTTGACATTATGGTTGAGTTTTGCGATGTTTTGATGTGGTTTAAATCTATTGGAATAGAGATGCATCTGGACTTGAACACATGGATTGCGCCTCAGAGGTGGTTCTAGAGCTAGTTGTTCCTCATTTTAGTACTTTACGGATTTGGATGTTTGAGAGGGTATGGTGTCAGCCATCGGATCGGGCCTGTGCTTTGACACATGACACTTGCTTGTCATTCAGCCATGTAATGATGGAGAGTTTTACTATGATTTTATGCTGGGGATGGGTGCTCCATGTTTTCTGTTTGTTTTGTCTCTCTTGACATTTGAGTGTGATTTGTTTTAAGTCCATGATGTCTATTTGGGTTCTCCCCCTTCTTCCCTTAAAAGGGGGATTTCTTATAATAAAAAAATTAAGGCCTTCGGGCCATTGGATGAAAGGTTGATCTCAAGCGTAAGTATGATCTCAAACGTATGGTTGATCTCAAATGTAAGTTTGATCATCCATACTCTTCTCTTCAACTTTCAAATGTATGGTATAATATCCATACTTTCCTCTTTATCAAAACATAAGATACATGATCCATACTTTTCAATATAACGTAAGGTTCATTATAAAAGTAAGGTTGATGATCCATACTTTTGTGAAGAAAATTTAAGGTTCCATAATTATGTAAGGTTCTTCTTCCATACTTTTTTGATATTATAAACATAATGTTCCTTCCAAATTTAAGGTTCTTTTACCATAATTTTCTGTTATGGTTGATTAACCATAATTTTCTGAACTCCCGTAAAGTAAACGTAGAATTTTATCCTTACATCATGCTCTTCAACGTAGGGTATGAAAAGTGTTTCCAGAACATGCTAAAATGATTTCCAAAAACTTTTTCAAATATTCCATGTGGATTAAATGCTTTTAATATTATTCCAAAATATAAATATAAAGAATATTAATTTCCTAAAATATACTCAAAGTAAAATCATTATAATAACAAACAAGGGTATTTGTGAGAATCAAAATCATCATAAAAAGATAGTGTATTGTTGTAACAATACATGCTCAATAATCTCCCCTAATCATAATAGTATAGAGTATTTTTGAAAACAACACTTGGTCAACATTTGTGTACCATGATATGCATGTATTGATATAATTATACCGATGTATGTATCTGATGATGTTTCTACAATGTACCTTGTTTATTTTAATCTATTTTTTGTAAAATCATTCCCAATGATTATTTCTTGATAACTATTTGCTTTTCACCAACTCATATAGATCAATAATTCTCTTTTAGTTAGTGTAAAATTAGCTCGGATACCGATTTAGATGTTACTCTGAGTTGGTTCATTAAAAACGGTTTGAGAGGAGGTCTTTGCTTAAATGAGATCACTTTTCATTATGATCCATTAAGTTATTTGGGGTGAGTCATGGAAGAAAGGAGACTAAGATTGTGTCAAGACTTAATAGGTAGTTCATGAGTAGGTGCTTTATCAACACCTCTTCACAAAGAGATGCGAGTTACTAAGGAAAGTGGGGACTTGAGTCTTTCTTTTGATTAAATTGTTTTCTGATGGTAAATGAGATTAAATTTTTGGTGATATTATATTTGATTTTGGGAATATCTTATGATTTTTGGTTTTGAACAGAAATATGACCAGAGTTTTACTGTTCTTTTGCAGTCTAGTAAACTATGAGAAGTCAGTGTGGCTGATCTAAAAGTCAATATATAAGTTGTTTTGATATTTGTTTTTGGTTTACCTACCCATTCAATCAATCTTTTCATAGTTCTATTCTAGCTCTAAACTTGAATATTTTTCCATTTTTTTCCAAGTAACTTCACTTGTGTGAGGTTAGTTTGGAGGGCCATGGATATGGTTTGTTTCTTGATGTTTTTCGTTTTTTTAACTTTACTTCCTTTTTGATGATTTCAAATGTTTTATGGAAATCAAATTATTTATTAAAACAAGTTTTTTTTATTTCTTTGAGAAAAAATTTCAATTACCAGAAAGTGATTATTATAAAATTCTTGGTTTTGGAAAACTAATTTCTAAATACACTGTGTATGTGTTAAAGAATGTTTTAAGAAAAAAAATTTCTTTTTAATGGATTTAAATGGAAATGGTTTCAGAAATTGGGAAATAGGATTAATGATTTTGAAACCATAATATAATTTCCATGTGTTGGTAAATGATTTTTGAAACTGTGATGAATTTATATCTATATCTCTCATTTTGGAAGGAAAGTGACATCTTTTGTAAATCTAGAAATATTTTATTTTTTAAAACCAATGATACTTTGATAAAAGTGGTTTGAAACATGTTTCAAAGGTTTATGATTTCTTGTACTTTGTTTCTGGTTATATTTTATGCGTGATTTAGTGAGCTTGTGTTTAATGATTACCAAAAATGTACCCTGGGAAGTTTTCCATGAAATATAGAATGTTCATTCATTGGTATATTTTTTATAGTGGTCCATCGTGCTTTCCAAAAGTGGAATATCTTGTTGAGGACTCTAACCAAACTCCATATCGAGTGGTGAAGCAAGATACCTCCCATCATTTGAACCCCATCCTTGAATTCTTGGATTATCATCCACATTTTTATATAGGTTAACAAAATTCTTTTAAGGTGGTAGAGTTTATTGAATAAGTTTATGGGATTTTTATTCTCTCAAGACTTATAATGATTTAAAGGTCAACTTTATCAACTATTTTTTTGAGGGAACTAGTTTGGAGTGTTGGGAAGCTTTGACTCCCTCCTATATGCATGAAATAATGTCTTGGAAATTCTTCAAATCAATCTTTATTTGGTGGAAATATTCTATGAATGTAAAGAATGTGAAAGTTTCTGAGTTCTTGGGTTTTGATCAAGATGAGAGATTAGTTACGAAGTATGCTAAGAAATTCTCAAGTTTGATATGTTTCTTACCTGATATTTTTTAATGAATTCAATAAGTTAATCTGTTTTAGAAAAGGTCTTCACCCATACCTTTTAACTAACATGCTTATGGATTTGTTGATTTCTTATTCGGAGATGCTCACTAGGTCATTTTCATCTGAAGAAAAGCTAAAAAATGACATAAAGGGAAGAATTCATCACTAATAATTGGGAATGGAAAATATAATTGTGGAAATAAGAGGCCTACCATGTGTTTATATTATGGATAACATGGTCTTTTTAAGAGGATATGTTTGAAATATCTAGAGGATTATAGTCAGTGTGGCCATTTGGGTCACCTTAATAGGTTCTTTAAGTTGGGAAACTGGAAAGGGAAGTTTCGATCGATATCATTAGATCATAACTATGGGGTCATAGATGCTTCAAGATAATAGATATACATCCATATTCCTTGGAGTTAATCTTTTCACATAGTGTAGGATATTCCAATTTTTTATTTCCTAATGTGTTTGATGTTGATCAAGCTTATTTTTTATGACATTGGAGTGGAAAATGATTCAGTTCTTCCTTCTTTTAGATTGTCAATATTTGGGAACCTTTTTTTCTAATCTTTTTGAATGATATCTTTTGGACCTTGGTTTTGGTCATTTGTTGATTGATGATGTGATAATGGTTTCCTTTTATTTATATATCTTTGTTTGTGCCTTATGTATGTGCACACTTGAATGGTTAGCCTTATTTTTGAACGACTTTATATATTTGATGGTCATTGTGCTTCTCATGATCGAGTAGAATCTTGTGCTAACAACCTTGACATATTTGGGTTTTTTTGTTCTTCTAAATACCATATGTTTCCTTCCATTGGTTTATTTCTATGGTTGATGTTGTATACTATTTGGTTTGATTATTTTTCCTTGGTATACTCTTATTTTTTCCTTGATGGTTATAACTCAATTTTGATATGTTAGGTGATCTTCCTTATGAGAGTGAAGTGACCTATTGTGCACTGACCTGGATGTTTGATGTACTTCAGTTGGACTTCGATGTACCTTGGGGTTGTACTCAAGTGACTAAGACGATGTGGATTCTTGATTAACCAGGTACCCAGAGGTGTTGGCATTTGATCTGATAAGCTCATCGTGGGGTGGGGCTCGACATTGAAAATCCTAGGTTACCATCAAGTAATTACCTATGGTAGAAATAATTCTTATTTATTTTTAATTTATTATGTATTTTTTATCTTAGATGTTTCTTAGTGTTGGGTTGTTTAAGCCTATTATCTGGGTATAAGGGACATAATTTTCTTGTATTACACCATTTTAGTGAATCTTTAATCGATGGGGAGACCTATGTTGGGTCTCTAGTCTTTCTCTGGTTTGGATACATGTGTTTATCTTGGTGTTTCAATCTTAGAGTTGTGTGTGTGTTGTTATCTCTGGGAGAGTCTCTCTTCTAGACTATAGACAGTCTATCTCACAATATGAGTAAGGGAGTTCTTCTTATGCAATCATGTTCTATATTTCATGCTGGAATCTTTTTGGGGAGAGAAAGTCCTATGGGGGGGGAGGCTGTGACATCTCGTTAACTACTTTTAGGTGTTTTGAACCATTGATTTGAGTATCCTTTGATTGTATCTCTTTATAGGTTTTTTCCAATGTATTTTTGGAGTCTTTTTAAGGTTTCAAGGCCAGTGTATGGTTGGATAATTGCTTGAAAAACATGCATTCAAACCATACAATCTTTCCAGTAGCCTAGGTAGGGGTGAATGTTTTGTTCATGGTTAGAAAAACAATGAATCCACACCATGAAACTTGAATATAAGAGGTCGTATGGTTGGTGAATAGTTAAACTAACCATGCAACCTAACCATGGAGCTCTTCCAGTGGGTCTATTTGATGTACACAGTTAGTAATAGTAATGTGAACTAACCTAGGAAACCATGAAATGAGATTTAAATGCCCTAGAAATTGTAATAAAAATCCCAAAACCCCCTAATTAAACTCATACTTATCCCACTCAAACATAATTCAATCCTTTGGCATTTGGGAGCCCTCTAGAGGAATTTTGGCTCTCCTAACCTCAACTCTTAGTGGATCGAAGCTCCAATCTAAGTGGTGATCCTTTTCTAGTGAGTTATTTTCTTCTTAAACATTGATCTCTCCTATTATCTTGATTCCTTATTCCTAGAGGTTAGTATGGACTTATATTTCATTATGTTGTGGATGGTTGATGTGGAATTTTGGATATAGGATCTCTTCTCTTCTATCAAGATCCCTCTTCCTAGATCTCGTGATCACCATCGGAGGTGAAACATCTCAGATTCATTATAGTGGGATTCCTAATATTCCAAGTAGGTGTTTCTATGATTTCCATTAATTTTTTAATTAATTTTTTATTGATAGTTTATGGATACATGTCTCCTTCTAACACGTGTTCTATAATTATTGATATTGAATTTCCTTATAAAATCTTCTTTGATCCCCTTTTAACTAAATTGAACATGGAATGGATTCCTTATCATGGTTTTATAAATTGATAAATTCTATGTTGATTTTAATTCCATTTCAAATATTCTTTCAAGGTAACCATATAGAAAGTGAGGGATTTGGCCCAGTTTTTTTGAAATGGGTGTTCTTTGATTATTTTAAATGAGTGATTTATTCACACATAAAGAGGGTGTAAACCCATGTTTTGAAATGACCACAAGAGTTTTTAAAATGTGAAACTTACTTTCATTACTTTGGCATATTTTGAAAGAAATTCTTGTTTTAAAGGCCCATTTAGAATTATAATGATGATTATGAAAGTAAGTATGTAGGTTTACCCATTTTAAAGGTTTAATTAAAGAAAATGTTTTAATTGGAATGGATGGTGTTGGACGGCTCGGTTGTTAATTTATGATGACTCTATCTTGTAATAGTCCCTTATTGTAACTTATTTTATTCTTGTAATTCCCATTGATGGGTTTTGAAAAAGGTATTATTTACTTTGAGGGAGCTTGTGGTGATATTGATATGTGATTTGAGGGCATGTGCCCATGATTCATATTAATAAGGATCCCCATTTTGATCCTCATAACTTTAATATATCACTAGCCTATTTTGACTCGTCATGGGAACTTAGATAGATAAATGGTATGATATAGATATATACTTCATTAGCTAACTCACACCCCATATAGTGGGTTTGTAGAGACCATGAAAGGTTCATGCTACAGATATGTCGCCAGGAAAGCAGGTGTTTATAGAACTAGTTTTCTTGAGACTCATGAGATTAAATGTAATCTTGATGATTAGTCATGATGATTTTTTATTATCTATTCTATGATGGACTAAATATCATACCTAGGTTTTACCCATGACATTTGTATACTTGATACTCGATACATGAAAAAATTCATTGTCACTGCTTGGCACTGGAGTTTCCTTTCTTGATTGATTACTGATATTGATTGATCTATTTGTTGAGATGTTTCACCTTGAATATATTGTAATGAATCTTTTATATATTAGCATATCATGTGCATATTATTAATTTTCTTGATAGATATTTTTTAATCATGTGAAATGGTTTTCAACGCATTTCAAGAAAAATGTCTAGTTTTCAAATGATGAAATGGAATGCTTTCGAACTCTAGTTTGATAAATGAATTTGCAATGTTTAAAAATATATTTTCAAATTAATATTTTTACTCGCTTTATTATACACCTATCTTATAATATTTAACTTACCATATGAATTAACTACATATAATATTTGGTGGAATCCAACTAGACTTTATATCTCACATCATGCTTGTATCGTTTGGTGTTTGTAGCTTTTATGATCTTATATATGGTTCTCATGCTCACGTTGTCTTAATTTGCACATTTGTTCTTGGGTGACCATGGGTGGGTGTCTTGGTGAATGGTGGGTGGTTGTGTACTACCAAGATATGAGTTTTGGTAGTTTTATTTTGCTTCTAGATTTTGTATCATCTCCTTGTACCCTAATATGTATGTATTGATATGATTATATTGATGTATGTATTTGATGATGATTCAATAGGGTACCTTTTTATTATAATATTTTGTGGAAGATATCATTACCAATGTTTATTTATTGATTCCTAGGTGTCTGTCATCAACCCATGGAGATCGTGAATGCTCTTCAGGTTAGTGGAAAATTAGCTCAGATACCATTCATTATAATTCTAAAAGGAAGGAAGAGCATGAATATCACTTGGGAATTGTACTAAATTCCCTAAAAAAGGAGAATTTGTATAAAAAATTAACTAAATTTTAATTTTGGATAAATAAAGTTTCATTTTTGGGTCATATGATCTCAAGTAAGGGTATATCGATGGATCCATAAAATACAGACATTATTGAAAAAATTTCCAATCTAACCACAGTGACTAAAATCCACAATTTTCTTAGTTTTGGAAAGATATTATCAATTATTTGTGAATAATTTCTCATGGATATATAATCCACCCACCAAATTGACTTATAAGGGATTCGATTTCCTTTAGATAAATGAATGTGGGGAAAATTTTAATGAACTCAAAAGGAGGTTATTCAGTACACCTGTGCTTACACTATCCTGTAGTGGAGTAGGGTTTGTGATCTATAGTGATGAATCAAAGAAGGGACTAGGATGTATCCTCATATAGAAAGTTATAGTGATATATTACGCCTCAAAACAACTAAAGTTTCATGATAAAAATTATACAACTTGTGATTTGGAATTAGCATTGGTAATTTTTTCATTAAAGATATAGAGTCGTTATCTTTATGTAGAAAAGTGTAACATAAATAATGATCATAAAATTTTAAATTATAAATTCACTCAAAAATATTTTAATATATTCCATATAATATGGTTAGAGTTAATTAAATATTATGAATGCTCAATATATTACCACCCTGAGAAAGAGAACAAGGTTACAGATGCTCTGGGTCGAAAGGATCATACAAAATTATCAATGATGAAATAAAAAAATATCCATTATTTATAGATTTTTAAATTATGGATTTTGAAATCTTTAATGATTAAGATAAATATTATCTTTATGAAATGTTTTTTAACCATTTATACAAGTGAATAATAAATAATCACAGAAGGGGGATATAGAACTATAAAAGAATGTGAGAAATGTTTGTGAGTTTGACCTTGACAATGATGGAATTATAAGATTCAAGAACTGAGTATTTTTCCCATAAATACCATATTTTAAGAGGGAGTTATTGGATTAAGATCATAGTTTATCATTATATATTCTTCCTATAAGTATAATTATTTATAGAGATTTGAAAGATTATTTCTTGTGAGATAACATGAAAATAGATATTGCCTAGTATGTGTTTTGATTCCTGGTATGTCATCAAGTTAAGGATGAGAGATATAAGTCTAAGGGATATTATAACCATTATCCATAGTGGTATTTAACTAGGAAAAAATCACCATTGATTTTGTCATTGGACTCCCGAAAACATCTAAAGTCCATAATGTTATTTGGGTTTTAGTAGACTACCTTACAAAGTCAGCACACTTCGTTGCTATCAGATAAGATTTCTATCTTGATCAACTTGCTTTAATATACATTAATGAAGTGGTTAGTTTTAATGGAGTACCACATTCTATTGTATCTTATCAAGATTCAAGTACCTTGAATTTTTGGCGAAGTATTTAGTAATCTCTAGATTCAAAGCTGTGTTTTAGAACTAATTATCATCCTCAGATAGATGGTAAATATTAGAGAACCATTAAAAACCTAAAGTATATTTTGAGTTCTTTATATTTATTTTAAAGGTGGTTTGGATAAACACCTTACTCTATTTGAGTTTTCCTACAACAACAGTTTTCACTATAGTATTCAGATGGCTTCTTATAAAGCCCTCTATGGAAAGAAGTATAGAACTCTAACATGATGGGATAAAGCTAGAGAAAGAAATTAATCTGGAATATAGATAGTTGAGGAAATGGTAGATTAATTTAGAGTCATTCAGTATCACATCAAGGTAGTTCATAGTTGATAGAATATTTATACTAATAATCATTGGGGAAATATGGAATTTAAAGGTGGCGAAAAGTCATTTCTATGAACATCTCTTTGGAAAATGGTTACGAGATTCAGAAAGAAGGTAAATATGAAACCTATTTATATTGTACCCTTTGATATTCTTGATTGAGTAGGTATGGTAGCTTTTCGCTTGGCGCTTCCACTGAGCCTCTCTCAAGTTCATGATCTGTTCTATATATCTATCTTGAAGAAGTACATACATGATCTATCACATGTACTAAACTCATAGGTTGTAACACTAGAGAATGATATTTCCTATGAAGAAAAACATATATAAATCTTGTATCATATATATAAATTGCAATGAAATATGCTACTCTCCTTGTAAAAGTTCTCTGAAAGAATCACAAATTTTAAGAAGTTACATGGGAACTTGAGGATGTGATGAAATTGATATATCCTCATTATTTTATCATAGTGATAGAATTTTTTAGGTAAAATTCATTTTAATGGGGTTATAATGTAACACATTGAGATTTTATGTTGTATTTTTCTTCAAATAAATTTAATTTCTTCACTATCTTGTGATACATTTAACCCTATGTCTAAATGAACCATAATATAGTATATTGTTCTTACCATGCCGTTAAATTAGAATAGTGATTGTGAATGTAATTTTTTTGAAAACCAATGTATAAATGTTTTATATAAATAAAATATATTGATAAATAGGTACTTTATATTTAGTAAATTCATTATATGGTTTAAAAATACATTTTTTCTCAAAAATGGGTTTTATTACTTTTTGTGAGAAAATAATATAATTAATTTCTTCAAATCTTAGAATATTTATTTGATCAAAGAAAATTATTTTTTAAATCATAATTTCAAAAATATATTAGATTCATTTTTTTAGAATTTTCTGAAATGATTTATTTTTCGATGAATAGTGAAAAATACAAATTTTTATGAAAACTATTTTTTCATTTAAAGAATTTTCAAAGTTAAATTTTATTTTAAAATTATTTTAAAAGTAAAATTAGTAAAATTATATTATTAATAATATAATTAATTCATTTTAATTAATTTTATGTCGGATCTTTTATAAAACCTTTTTATACTTAAGATAAATTTTTTTTCTGGAAAATTGCTTATCATTGCATTTTATGTGTTTAATTTCAAATTAAATTGTATAAATTCTATGAATTGAATTTAATAAAATCTGTTAAATATTTTTAATCATAATAATGATTTTTTTAATAATTTCAACTTAATTTTTGGTCATTTTGAATAGTAAAAACAATAAAAATATGTTACCGTGGTTAGGGTGAAAATAGGTTTACGGGGGTTAAACAAAGAGATAATGGTATTTTTTCTAATTGAACTTGTATAAAAACTATTTTCTAGCCATATTTTTACCTTATAATATCAAAAATTAAAATTTCTAAACATTTTGAAACATTTTACTTGATTATGACATTATTATATTTTAATCTCTTAGGAAATTCAAAGTGTGTCCTCTCTCCTACTATTAAAAGGATACCACTGCATTCTCTTATATACACTACTTTGAGCCATATATATCAAAAATACTCTACCAAATTATATTTTTAAATTACATAGACATGAATTATAGGTTTTTTTATTCTTAAAATACCATTCCAAGTGTCCTTAAAAATGGATCTAAAGGAGGCCTACAGAAGGATATATAATCATTCTACCAGACCTCATTCAAATTATTTTTTGTTTTGCCTCATAAAAATCTATGGTATTCATCATAAAATAATACATTTATTGTAATAAATATTCTAAAGTGTTATTATGATTATTTAATTACTATTATTCACACAATTTTCTATCAAATGGTAAGTGAATGTATCACTCATGTGCACGTGTGGACTACCGCCTCCACGTAGCAATACAATTCATTTTCCATCACTATAATTTTTGGATGGTAATTAAAATGGGTTTAAAATTTATATATGATATTTATTACCTAATTATGATTCTTTAATAATAACATCACATCTACCTTATTGACTTATCATTTTTTTGAAGACGATAATGTCACTCGTGCGTACGTGTGGATTACCACCTCCACAAAGTGATGTGATTTGTTTTTCATTACTGATTTACTTGGATAGTAATAATAATTGATTTAATGTACATATATGTTTTATTTATGATATAATAATGGTTTTTTAATGATAATATAATATTTATATTTCTTTCATTCTTTTTGTTAGAAAGTGAAAACAACATTCATGCATTTGTTCAACCTACCGTCTCCATGAACGGTGTAAATAAATTTTCTATATCTACCAATGGGTGATTATAAATATGTATATAATGAATATATATATATATATATATAATATTTATATCATGAATAGAATTATAGAGATGATGGAATCATGACCATATTAATGGATTGGAACTTCTCAAACTGAAACTTCCATGAAAAACAAAAAAGCTAACATCTGAAACAAAGATTTTAATTAGTAATTATTAATAAATGGGTGTTGAAATGTTATAATTGGTTCATATATTATATTATAAATATTTAAATTATTTTAGAATATAATTTTAATAACTTTAAACTTATTATAAACAATATTAAATCACTTTCCAAGTAAGTCAAACTTGAGGTAAGAGATTCTATTTCAATCACATTTTAATTAGGATTATTTATGCTTGAATTTCATTAAAGGAAACTATATGATAATTTTCTAATAAACATATTTAATTTTATTATCCTCTATTTATCCATGAGAATTTCACGTAATATTACCATTTTTATAACTTTGAATCTTAAAATGATCAGGAAAATGAATTTAAGAAAAATAGACTTTATTTCCTATTTGGTCGAGAATATTTTTCTTCCATGTCCATGTTTTATTTAAAATTTTTTCAATAATGTTTTTCCATTATCATGTGAATTTTTAATGTAATTTTTACCCATGTTTTACATTCAATAAAAACGTTTCAAAGGAATTTTCTTTTCATTTTTTGAATGAGGTACTTTTATCTTTTTACCAAAAATGTGAAAGGAATATTTGTTTTACCATACACGTCATGAATGGAATTTCACACCATCTTGACCACTAAATTATTTGAAGATTCCGTTATAATTTTTCAAGTTTATTTTAAAATAAAAAAATTTCTTTAATATTTTGGAAATTTTTATATTTTTAAATAAGTGATTTCAAGATAAAAAATGTATTTTCATTAAGAATTATTTCAGTGATATTTTAAAGGAATTTTTACCTATAATAACATCCTTTGATGTAACTTATTCTTTATTGGAGATATGATCCAATGATTCTATATTTATTCGTTCTCTATATGGTTTATGGTTATGATGATGAAATATCAATAAAACCCATTTTCTTTTCCATGGGTTATGTTATGATGAATGTTTTTATGATCTTGTGGTATACATATGAATGGATTTATAATTATGTGATAAGTGGGTCCATAATTTTATATCCCTCCAATAAATCGGGTAATGATTGATGTTATAATAGATCAAAGGGTACATTGTAGGTTATGCTAAACCCAAAAGAGGGTACATAGGAGGCTATCCCAAGATCGAAAGAGGGTGCACAGGAGGTTATTCAAATCCCAAAGTAAGCACATGGTTAATATCCTAATAAAAACATTTTATGAATATCTTGGTGGGTATAATTGACATAATATTTCTATGATTATGATTATTTTAAACCTTATTCCATTATTTTAATGGCCCGAACCTCTCCAGTCCATTACTTTGAGAAAATCCAGTGTTATAGGTGTTCTTGGAGGTCACAGTGGCCTGTTTTGGGAGTTTTCCAAAAATCTAGTTTTCCAATAGTGGGTCATTGTGTCGGTAGGTTATGGAATCAGTAATTCATGTCATCAACAAGTCTTGGCATCGGTTGGTCAGACATGGGTGACTCAACATTAGTGACTCGCGTTAGCGACTCAGCCGTTAGTGGCTCAACGTCGGTGACTCAGCCATTGGTGGCTTAGTGTTGGTGGTTCAGCATCAGTGGGTTGTTTTGATGACTTGGTTTTTAGTGGCTCTAAATCGATGTCTCAACATAAATGACTCACCCAATGATTATTCATTTCCAAATTTCCTGTGTTTTTTCTATTTCTCCCCAGTTACATTTTCTTTGACATTAAATGAGTTACCTATCATGTTTGACCATTTCTTAATCCTTTTCGTCTATATATGAGAATAATTATTATATATTAAATATCTTAAAATCCTAGATCTTCGAAACATCCAAGTCGCTTGGTTTGACCATGACCTGAATTTTAAGTACTTTGAAATCATCTCCTTGATTTAGGATTTGGAATTTTCTTAAGCCGAGATCCTCTCTTCCTTTAACCCTTTTATTCCATCTTGGTGTTCCTAGATCCTTTCTTACCTGAGGAGTTTCATCTATTGTGCTGTAGTTGGAAGCACATTTTCGGGTACAAGGGTGAACAGGGGGTTGGTTCTGAGGGTATGGTGTGGTATATTTCTACAATGGGGTTGTGGATTTGGTGGTGGTTGTTTTGGGTTTAATGTATGGGGTGGTATAGGTGGTGTAATGGAATATCATGTGGTGAGATTGTTGATTTTGGAATGGATGAACTTTTAGAGTAGTGGGACTACATATAAGGACCCAAATCATGACGTACATGGACATTACATTTCTTTTTTGGAATACTTAATACATAACAAAAACCAACACTCAAGGACCATAATAGTTTAGTGTCTTTAGAAACTTGGAACATAATCTTCTAATCATGGTGAAAGATCTTCAACATCTCCCATAAAGATCTTCCCCTTTTGTTTTCTTACCTAAAACCCTTCTTTATATCCTGGGGAAAAGAAAACATATAAAGGGTGAGATCAAATTTTCAGTAAGGGTAAGCATGGAGAAAATAAAACAAACTGTATACATTTGAACTTAAAAACATGACCATAATGTTTAAACATGAAAATACTGAGCAATGAGATAAAACATGAAAGTACATAAGGCATAGATTATAATGGAACATCAATCATGATAAAATAGAATGGGAATAAAACTTGTAATTGTGGAAGAACATTAAGCACATGATATTATTTCCATAGTTGTCAAGGCATTGTTGCCAATACCATCTTAGTGGACAAAGTGCCTTACTGAACCGGGTTTACTTGCCGTTCGAGCCCTGTATTACTGAACCAAATTTACTTTCCGTTTCTGCCATGTCTATCTAATGAGATATAAATCTTTACCCAATGAATTTTAGGGATATATAGGTCCCACCAATATCATAATGAAATCATTCTTACCTGTGCCACAACATAAACATAAATCATTCATCATAACCCAAAGAATAAAGTGGGTTTCACAAACATCATCCCATCATAACATAATCCATATAAAACAAATAGATATCATTTCATCATAAGAAAAGTGAAACCATGAAAATCATAGATACATTATACTTGAAACATACGCATATGAAATAGTGTCATCTTAGATGGAAAAATGGTTTTGATAAAACACTTGAAATGAATTATTGAGGAAAATATCCTTTCTTCTTCAAAATCAATTTGTTTTCACAAAATGTCATGCAATTTTAAAAGAAAGAGATTTTGTTGAAAATAGTCATGAAATATTTTGGAGGAAGATTCATGAAAATAAGGCTTTATAAAACCATAAAAATCCTTTCATACCGTATAAGTTAAAAAAACATTCTTCTTGTACTTTTGCTGGAAAAGTCAAAAAGTACCTCGTATGGTAAAAAAAAAATAATTCCATACATACCATGTAGTAAAATTCAAAAATGGGTAAAAAGGACATTAAACATACATAAAAACATTTTTATAAAACATGGGCTTAGATGATAACAATAACCCCAGTAAATACTTACCAATAAATAATCTTGGATAAAAAAACGAGATTGGAAAATTTATCCCTTATCTTAGGTCTGATATGCTTCGTACGTATCCGAACCTCCTGTATAATTATTTAAATAATGTCATTGACTTATTACAGAATCATATTCATTGTTATGATATCATATATGGTTCACTTATGAATTTATATTACCCATTCTTTTGTAAATCCCATGTTAAAGCAACGTTTTGGGTAAAATAATCTTATTTATCGTACGTGTTTGGACTTGTTGTTCTTGAGGTTATTATTACTTATATCATGATTTAATTACTTTCAGAATGTAAATCATGATTTATATATCATATATATTCATTATATTTCCAGCATATACATGTATTTATAATAGTACATAACATATGGAGGTAAGAAATGAAATGCACCGTTCATGGAGACGGTAAGTCGTACGTACGCATGAACGCTACTTTCATTTCTATTTCTTATTTTAATATAATTAAATCATAATGATACATAGGTATATTATAATTCCAGTATATTATCATATATAATATTATTAACCACATCCTTTATACATCCCACATAAGGTATTAACGAATCACATCACTTTTAAGGGGCGGTAGCCCGCACTTCCTTGAATGAGATTATTGTATTTACCCACAATGGAAACCTTAAAGGCTTGATATAATTGAGATTTAAAGAAGAATAAAAAAATCATAAAAATAATATGTATTATATATTAATAAATTTCCATCATAATGGCCACCATGAGAGGCGGTAGGAGAAAATCGAACAATCATCGTTTCGTGAGGCGTTAGTTTGCCATCCACAGAAACATTATGTTCTTCATCCATTAGATGGAGGTGTGTGTAAGTGTAGTTAGAATTATTCTCATAAAAACATCCTAGTATATTTAGGATACTGGTTTTGTTACAAAATAAAGGATTAAAAAGAGTTTAGGGGTTGGAGAAGTAGAATAAAAGAAAACAACTTAAGAGAAACAATTACCTTTAATTTGGGTAACTTCCTTTGGTTTGAACCAAAATGACTTCTTTAAGTGACTTCTGCCTAATGTAAGGCTTCTAGGTGGAGGATAGGGATGTAGGGATATTAATTGGGAAGATGTTGGATGATAAAAATGTCTTGAGAGGTGTGATTAATTTGATAGAAATGGTCTCCTTTTATAAGGGGGAGGAGGGGCTCTTTTGGAAAGTGTGAAAATATTATTTTATTATAAACTTATCTTCGGTTTCAAAAGGTCAAAAAATCATTAAATATGATGATAAAATTACTCATGGTCGAAATAAAATCATCCAATAAGAATTGGACATGTTTTGGATAATATTTTAATCATTATAATCTTTTTATTTAAATCATTTATTAATGAGGTAAATACTGGATCATTATTGTGTCATAATTAATTTAATTCATTTGATGTCTAAAAATTATGGAAAAAAACCATGATGTAGGAAATTTTTTTATCTTCTTAATTAATATTTATAGTCTAAAATATGACTTATATAACACCATATAAAAATTAATTTACTAAAAGATTTTTGTTAATGTCAATTTTGTCTTTACATTAAATTAATTAATCTAATGTGTAATTGTCTTTAATAAGTGGCTCCATGGGGTCCCAAAATCGACCCAATGATGACCATGGTCGGTCATTACTCATAAAATAAGGTTTCTACAAGTGTTAAGGTAATTTTTAATTATTATAATATTCTTTTAACCTTGAATTACCCTATTTACTTTTAATCGTGGTAAATAAAAGTAAAAAGTTAATATTCACCAAAAAAAAATTTATCTTATTGAACCACATTTTTACTCCTTGATATTAACCGTTTCTCTCAGATTTTCTAAATTAAACTCACATAAGCGGTAAAATTAAGTTTTATGAACAATTGCAAAAGCTCTTAGGAGGTGGGTAAAAGACGGTGAAAAGTTCAATACAATTTTTATAAATCTAAAATTATTATAAAATGACTCCAATTAATTTCATTGAACTTATATAAGTATTATGTATCTATTTTTACCTAAAATAAATTTAAATCGAATAAATTATTATTTAAATAAAAAGTCGGTTTTAACAAAAAACTTAGTGTTTTCACTATTCATCAAAAATTGAAGTTTTTTAGAAAAATACCAAAAATTCAGCCTAAGATATATTTGATATTCCGAATTCAAAAATGATGTCTATTTTTCAAAATTCAAAACATATAAGTGGCATTAATTAATTTTAAAAGTAATTCCCGTTATCAAAACAAATAGTGTGTTTTTAAGAAACAATAACTATCAAAAGATCGACACATGTTTATGTCCAAATTCAAAGTGAAATTAATTTCAATGACCATAATTTGATTAAATGGTAAAAATATATTCTAATTTTACTTTAAAACCAATTAAAAAGATAATCTAACCATATAAATTATTGCGATGAAAAAAGTTGTTTTTAATTTAAATATAGCGTGTTTTTACAATTCATCAAAATATTAAAGTTATCAGAATAATATGAAAAATGTATCCAAAGTAAATTTTTATATCCTGATTCCAAAGAATAGTTTTATTTTGTAAAATTGAACTTATAAAAATGTCAAAAACTAGATTTAATGTGGGTGTGTCATTAAAAGGCGACAAAACTGCATTTTTTGAAAAATACTTATTTTACCCGAAAAATTTATTTTTTTCTCATACCATGTTCTAGAAAATATATAAGATGACTAATAATGTTATAAAATTAAAAATTTGGTTAATACTGTTTATAACGACTCGTCCATAATAATATTATAACAATATATCATTTTTTAGTGAAACTCGGTATTGCGTACTACACACGCTATCGAGGAAGGTCGCGATTGCGTGTAATGCAAGCCAAGTCAGGGTTGCGTGTTGTGCAAGACTCCTTTGTTGTTTCGTATAACAGAATCCAACCATATTTCATTTATACATTGAATATATATATATATATATACACTCAATGTTGTGTATAATGACTACTATCAAATGAACTTGAAATTGTGTGTAACACAATCCAAGAATAGTGTTGCGTATACTGCAAGCTAATACGGTGTTGCGTATAGTACAAGATAATCTTGGTGTAGCATAAAATAAATTAAAAATAATTCTTATCATAAAATCTGAGGGTGTTACATTCTACCCCCTTAAAATGAATTTCACCCTCGAAATTCGTCGGGGTTATAAACAGTTTAATAATTGAAAGTTTCTTTAATAGAAACCCACATCATAAAAAGGAATACAAAAAATTAACTTTAAAAACTAAATTATGAAACGTAACAGTTAACCAAAGTAACTCATCACTAGGTTTACACATAGGAGAACATAGGTGAAAATATGGATATGGAAGAAAAATCTAACCTTCAAGTTCTGATGGAGAGTGGTAGAGAACATGGCTATGAAAAAGCCAACAATCACAAAGCCATAAATTTGTGATGATCTAAGGTACCATCTGATTCATCAGATATAAGAGAACTAGGACAACATTTTGTTTTCAATATCATTTTCTAAAGTTGAAGAATTTGAATTATAAGAAATACTTACTTTATTTCGGTACATTCTCACTGGTGTTTGTGCCTTGAACAATTTACATTTCAGCTCTTAAAGAAATGAAGTTGAATTTTTCATTCTTGAAGTGTTAGCAGATCATGTGATAGAATTATGGGTCATTCCATCAGTCTCAAAGAAAAGGTTAGAAAAAGTTATCGAATACATAAGTCCATGTATGGTTAGGTTAATCATATATGATTCCAAAAATGGACTTATAATTCATCTATCATACTACTTAATAAAATAAAAACTAGTTTCTAATAATCAGGGACTTCCTGTTGGCCAGTTGTAGGTGATAAAGGCATGTTGCACTTTGGTTGTGGGTTCAATTCCCACATCCTTGTCCGACGCGACGGGTTGTCACCCATCTTGAAGGTTGTACCTTTTTCTAAAAATACATTATAATAACATTCATACAATAATATCAGAAAAAAGTTCTAGCCTTAAACAATACTATCTTATGTCTAACTTAATTCATTCCATTCTTTAGGCTTATCCAAAATACTTCTATCCAATATCATAGTATAAATAAAATTATTACTAGAATGGTCATATAACAAGCACGTGAATACCATAACTTATCCCTTATATATCATAAGATATATCTTGTTGGTCACATTCCAAACATGTGAATACCTTAATCATGTATTCTCTTGAAAAATGAATACTCATTGAACCTTAGTAAAAACATGAATGCTATCAAAATTTAACTCTCACCACATACCAAAAATCCCAAAAATTATATATACTCAAACCATGACATCACTTTGTCCTTATATCAATCATGAGACCATGAATACTACCAAACATATTATTTTCTCCTTATCCCTTAATTATGCGCATATCATCTGCTTTTCAAAATTATTTCAAACACTTTTCATGGTTACCTGTACCATATAATTATTGAAAACCAGAATTAACCAATACATAGATATTCCAATATTTCATGAAAGTACCTCAAAAACATTATTCTTGAATACCAATACATAAACACTTCAATCCATCCTCTTCAATGATTGTCATGGAATACATCCTTCCTTGATTTAGAATCAACCTCTTAGGTCTGGGCATTGAGTTGGGTAATGACCGTGTTCTCCACAAATAAGAAATTGAACTCCATGACAGTCTGTCACTCTGTGACCCTTTTTCCAACACAGATAACAGCTTCCCCTCCATTTGAGGTATTCCTCAATGTTCTTCTTCCCTTTAGAAATCTCAATCTTCCTTTCTCTATTCTCCTCACCATGCGAACATGCATAAAATTCCATCTTCCTCTTATTTGATGACTTAAGAATACAACTAAAGTTCACCTTGTTAATCATATATTGAGATGAATGATTCAACATAATCACAATATCTTTCTCTCTAGGTATTACACAATTTCGTTGCTCATGGTCACCAATTTGTCCATCAGATTCAATGTTAACACAATTCCTTCTGGGTCCCTCCATTGACTAAAACCAAAAACCAATGTGTAAGAAACAGTTAAAATAACGAGGAACCACATAATCATAAAAATTCACTTATGGGATGTCTACCTTATCACACATTCTTTAATCCATGACACCATAGGTTCACCCTAGGTTATTCATGATCATCAACATAATTCTAAAACTGTAACCTATAGTTATACTAAACCTTAGGGACATCCCTAGACATACCTTCCAAATATCTCTAGGAATATCACTAAAGTTTTTGCATCCCAGTTTTCAAAGGTTAACTAAAACTTTCCTCTGATACCAACTGTAGAGACCCAAAGCATGACGTACATGGACATTACATTAATTTTTCGGAATACTTAATACATAAAAAAAACCAACACTCAAGGACCGTAATAGTTTAGTGTCTTTGGAAACTTGGAACATAATCTTCTAATCATGGTGAAAGATCTTCAACATCTCCATAAAGATCTTCCCCTTTTGTTTTCTTACCTAAAACCTTTATTTATATCCTAGGGAAAAGAAAACATATAAAGGGTGAGATCAAATTCTCATTAAGGGTAAGCATGGATAAAATAAAACAAACCATATACATTTTAACTTAAAAACATAACCATAATGTTTAAACATGAAAATACTGAGCAATGAGATAAAACATGGAAGTACATAAGGCATAGATTATAATGGAACATCAATCATGATAAAATAGCATGGTAATAAAACTTGTAATTGTGGTAGAACATTAATCACATGATATGATTTCCATATTATCCAAGGAATTGCTGCCGATACCATCTTAGTGGATAAAGTCCCTTACTGAACCGGGTTTACTTGCCGTTCCAGCCCTGTATTACTGAACCAGACTTACTTTCTGTTTCATCCATGTCTATCTCATGATATATAAATCTTTACCCAATGCATTAGAGGGATATATAGGTCCCACCCATCTCATAATGAAATCATTATTATGTGTGCCACAACATAATCATAAATCATTCATCATAACCCAAAGAATAAAGTGGGTTTCACAAACATCATCCCATCATAACATAATCCATTTAAAACAAATGGATATCATTTCATCATAAGAAAAGTGAAACCATGCAGATCATAGAGACATTATAGTTAAAACATACACATATTAAATAATGTCATCTTATATGGAAAATGGTTTTGATTAAACACTTGAAATGAATTCTTGAGGAAAATATCCTTTCTTCTTCAAAATCAATTTATTTTCACAAAACGTCATGCAATTTTGAAAGAAATAGATTTTTTTGAAAATAGTCATGAAATCTTCTGGAGGAAGCTTTATGAAAATAAGGCTTTATAAAACCGTAAAAATCCTTTCATGCCATATAAGTTAAAAAGACATTCTTCTCGTACTTTTGCAGGAAAAGTCAAAAAGTACCTCATATGGTAAAAAAAAGAATAATTCCATACATACCATGTAGTAAAAGTCAAAAATGGGTAAAAAGGACATTAAACATACATAAAAACATTTTTATAAAACATGGGTTGGGATGAAAATAATAACCCAAGTAAATACTTACCAATAAACAATCTCGGATAAAAAAATGAGATTGGAAAAGTTATCCCTTACCTTAGGTCCGATATGCTTTGTATGTATCTGAACCTCCTGTATAATGATTTAAATAATGTAATTGACTTATTACAGAATCATATTCATTGTTATGATATCATATATGGTTCACTTATGACTTTATATTACCAATTTTTTTGTAAATCCCATGTTAAAGAAATGTTTTGGGTAAAATCATCTTATTTATCATACGTGTTTGGAATTGTTGTTCTTGATGTTATTATTACTTATATAATGATTTACTTACTTCCAAAATGTAAATAATGATTTATATATCATATATATTCATTATATTTCCATCATATACATGTATTTATAATAGTACATATCATATGGAGGTAAGAAATGAAATGCACCGTTCATGGAGACGGTAAGTCGTACGTACGCATGAACGCTACTTTCATTTCTATTTCTAATTTTAATGGAATTAAAAAATAATTATACCTAGGTATATTATTATTACAGTATATTATCATATATAATATCATTAACCACATCCTTTATACATCCCACATAATGTATTAACGAATCACATCACTTTGAGGGGGCGGTAGTCCGAACTTCCTCAAATGAGATTATCATATTTACCCACTATGGAAACCATAAAGGCTTGATATAATTGGGATGTAAAGAAGAATAAGGAAATAATAAACATAATATGTATTATATATAAATATAGTTCCATCATAATAGCCACCATGAGAGGCGGTAGGAGAAAATCGAACAATCATCTTTTCGTGAGGCGTTAGTTTTCCATCCATAGAAACATTATGTTCTTCATCCATTAGATGGAGGTGTGTGTAAGTGTAGTTCGAATTATTCTCATAACAAAATCTTAGTATATTTAGGATAATGGTGTTGTTACAAAATAAAGGAGTAAAAAGAGTTTAGAGGTTGGAGAAGTAGAATAAAAGAAAACAACTTAAGAGAAACTGTTATCTTTAATTTGGGTAACTTCCTTTGGTTTGAACCCAAAGGACTTGTTGAAGTGACTTATGCCTAATTTAAGGCTTCTAGGGGGAGGAGAGGGATGTAGAGAGCTTAATTGTGAAGAGTTTGGACGAGCCAAATGGCTTGAGAGGTGTGAGTAATTGGATAGAAATGGCCTCCTTTTATAAGGGGGATGAGGGGCTCTTTTGGAAAGTGTGAAAATATTTTTTTATTATAAACTTATCTTCAGTTTCAAAAGGTCAAAAAATAATTAAGTTTGATTATAATATGACTCATGGTAGAAATAAAATCATCCAATCAGAATTGTACATGTTTTGGATAATATTTTAATCATTATAATCTTATTTATTTAAATCATTTATTAATGAGGTAAACACTGCATCATTATTGTTTCATAATTAATTTAATTCATTTGATGTCTAAAAATTATGAAAAAAATACCATGATGTATAAAATATTTTTATATTTTTAATGAATATTTATAGTATAAAATATTACTTATATAACACTATATAAAAATTAATTTACTAAAATATTTTTGTTAATGTCAATTTTGTCTTTACATTAAATTAATTAATCTAATGTGTCATTTTCTTTCATAAGTGGCTCCATTGGGTCCCAAAATCTACCTAAGGATGCCCATGGTCATCCATTACTAATCCAATAAGTTTTTGACAAGTGTTAATGTAATTTGGAATTATTATAATATTCTTTTAACCTGGAATTACCCTATTTACTTTTTACCGTGGTAAATAAAAGTAAAAAGTTAATATTCAACAAAATTTATTTTTATCATATTGAACCAAATTTTACCCCTTGATATTAATCGTGTCTCTCAGATTTTTGAAATTCAACTCATAGAAGTGGTAAAATTAAGTTTTATGAACAATTGCAAAAGCTCTTAGGAGGTGGGTAAGAGATGGTGAAAAGTTCAATTCAGTTTTTAGAAATCTAAAATTATTATAAAACTAATCTAATGAATTTAATTGAACTTATATAAGTATTATGTATCTATTTTTACTTGAAATAAATTTAAATTGAATAAATTATTGTTTAAATAAAAAGTTGGTTTTAACCAAAAACTCAGTGTTTTTACTATTCATCAAAAATTGAAGTTTTTCAGAAAAATACCAAAAATTCAGCCTAAGCTATATTTGATATTCCTAATTCAAAAATTATGTCTATTTTTCCAAATTCAAAACATATAAGTTGAATTAATTAATTTTAAAAGTAATTCCCGTTATCAAAACAAATAGCGTGTTTTTAAGAAACAATAACTATCAAAAGATCGACACTTGTTTATGTCCAAATTCAATGTGAAATTAATTAAAATGACCATAATTGGATTAAATTATAAAAATATATTCTAATTAAACTTTAAAACAAATTAAAAATATAATCTAACCATATAAATTATTGCGATGAAAAATGTTGTTTTTAATTAAAATATAGCGTGTTTTTACTATTCATCAAAATATGAAAGTTATCAGAATAATATGAAAAATTTATCCAAAGTAAATTTTTATATCCTTATTCCAAATAATAATTTTATTTTTTCAAATTTAACTTATAAAAATATCAAAAACTATATTTAAAGTGGGTGCGCCCTCAAAAGGCGGCAAAGCGACATTTTTTGAAAAATACTTATTTTACCCGAAAAATTTATCTTTTTCTCATACCATGTTCTAGAAAATATGTAAGATGAATAATAATGTTATAAAATTCAAAATGTGGTTAATACTATTTATAACGACTAGTCCATAATAATATTATAACAATATACCATTGTTTAGTGAAACTCGGTATTGCGTACTACACACGATATCGAGGAAGGTCGTGATTGTGTGTAATGCAAGACAAGTCAGGGTTGTGTGTTGTGAAAGACTCCTTTATTGTTTCGTATAACAGAATCCAACCATATTTCATTTATACATTGAATATATATATATACATACACTCAATGTTGCGTAGAAAGACTACTATCAAACGAACTTGGAATTGTGTGTAACACAATCCAAGAATAGTGTTGCGTATACTGAAAGCTAATACGGTGTTGCGTATAGAAGAAGATAATCTTGGTGTAGCATCAAATAAATTAAAAGGAATTCTTATCATAAAATCTCGGTGTGTTACACTGCATCTGGGTTGGGTTATGTTTATTGGGCAGTGTTGTGTAGTGGGACTGTAATCAGGTTGTGTGTTGTTTGTGTTACTGGATGTGTTGGGTGTGGTTTTGGTCGGTATTTTCCCAGATAGTGATAGAATGAAATAAGTGGATTCCTTAATAAATAATGATAAGTGTTTAAATAAATGGGATGGGTTTATAAATTAAGTTTGTGGTTGGCTGTGTGGTTGTACATTAGAGGTAGCAGAAAAGACAGTTCTGTGTGGCTGGTTGTTTGTTTGGAAACCCATAGGTTGGGTTGAGTGCTTGATACATATATATATACTTATAGTTTCTTGTGATTTTTATACACACCTCACCCGTGTTGAGCACCGTGTTCAGAACACCCCCATTGTGATGGTAGATGGTGTCTTTCCCAATATCCCGATGGGAGTATGGATGGCTGGCCACCCAGTCTTCCATGGTCCCTCTTCGAGACTGAGATAGCCCAAGATCCTTCAGAAAATTTGTGGTTGTGAGGCTCAGGTGTGTGTGGGTGAGTTTTTCTTTCCTAGGTCTCTTCAGTATGAGATGTGTTGTGTTTCCCAGGAGTCTTTTTGATGATATGTGATGTGGTTAGTGGCTCTCGTGTCTGTGGGTGGGATGTGGTGTGGTTTGTGACCCAGAAGTCTGTGGGTGGGATGTTATGTGGATAGTGGCCTAGGTTTGTGAAGGAAGGTTGTGTTATGGTATGTTTGGAATATGTGGAAGTGCCATGATGTCTGTCGTTAGGGTGTGAGAGTGGATAATTAGTGGGAAAGTGGTGCGAGGTACCCTATCCTCAATGTACTTACTAATTTAATTTACTTCACTTGCGTTATTTGGTGAGTGTGCCTTCGTGAGGATGGGGTGGTTAGTATTTTCCTTGTTAGGTTCTTTTGAGGTTCGGTTGTTCTCCCATAGGGGCATTGGCATGCCTTTCCCACTTGTGCACAAGAGACTCTGGTTTTCCTACTAAGTATACTAGTATGTTCACCCTATGTTTATAAAACCGCTTTCAGGTTTCTTGGAGGACTATGTGGACTGTGCTGGACCTAACTAGCTCAGACACCGGTACAGTTGTTGTGTTGCTACTTAGTCTTGTTTTTGGTATTTTACTTTAGAGTTTTCTTTTACTTTGTGGTAGTTTTATTTAAACATGCATGGGTTGGATTTTTAGTTTCCCTTCTTGTGAGTTGATTGGAGTTTTTTTGGATGGACCACCTTACCTCCCAGTCTTTTTCATTATAAAGGGTAATGCATCCCATATTTGTGTGAATTTTTATCTACCCTTGGTTCTAGTTTCCACCTTAGGGCCTATTATAGGCAAGACTCTAGGTTCATTATCTCTTTTTTCATCTTGAAGAAGGAAGGTCATGGCACATTGTTATCCCTTCCCTCATCTTGAAGAAGGAGGGTCATGATAGAATGGTATCAGAGGTGATGGTTGAGATATAGGATGAAGCTTGGAGTTAGGCATAGTGAGGATTTCATGGGTTGGTAGGGAAGCAGTGTTAGGTGATCTTGATGCATGACATGGGCTAAGGAAGACTTGCTAGGACATAGGATTTTAGCCCCCCCCCCCCCCCGTGATTCGATTCAAGGACTCTGAGCCTACCGAATGACCAAGTGAGGCTACACTTTTTGTGGGTTAAAGACCCTAAGAAAGGTACATGAATCATAATTACTTGTATTCTTTTTTATTTGTTTGTTTGGTAAATTTTAAAATGAATAATGATTTAAAATGAATTCTAAATAAAGTTCCATACTACTCGGGCTTAGGAGTTCCTTGTTTATCTTTTTAGCTATGGCACTCGGTCGTCATCCGTGTGCAGTGCAGGAAGTGGAGGTCCGGTAGGTGGACCTAGTTTACCGGTGGATGGTTGATCCCATGTAGGAAGGTGATCAGTTTCATAATCCCCTTCTTGATTTTCAGTGATAGACTCTAAGTACGAAGGCAAAATTTCAGACACAGAGACAGAGGGTTGGCTTGTGGAGCTAGGGATTTCCTTCAGCTTGATTCAGGCTCTGAAGGAGTACTGGATTCCTATAGTGGTGAGATAGATGAGGATCATGGGTATGTCACTTTCCCTTGGAAGAGTTCGCTTACAATAATAGTTTTCACTCTTCCATTGACATGTCTCCATTCAAATCTTTGTACAGAAGGCCGTTTCATTCACCTTTGTGATAGACAAAGGTTATGGAGATAGCTGTTCTTGGACCAGATGTGGTGCAAAGCAGGATAGAGAAGGTTCAACTATTTCTAGAAAGTATTAAGGCAGTATAGGATTGTAAAAAGTTATATGTTGATCACAGGAGGATGCATTTGGAGTTTGAGGTTGGAGACCACATTTTCAATAAGGTTTCCCCTAAACATGGGCATCAGATGTTTGGTAAGGTGAGTAGGCTTTCTCCCATGTTCATAAAACCTTTTGAGGTGTTTGGATGAGTTGGTGAGGTGTCATACCAGCTGGAATTGCCACCATGGTTGGATAGAATCCATGATGTCTTCCATGTTGCTGAGCTTGGTTGGTATCTACACGATGACTCTCATGTCATTGACTAGGGAGAGTTGGATATTGAGGATGATGTGATGTTCATGGAGTGGATAGTAGGGATCTAGGATCGTTGGGAGAAGGTGCTAAACTAACAGACCATCTCCTTGGTTCGCGTGTTGTGGAGGCATGGTGGCCTCGAAGAGAGTACTTAGAAGTGAGAATCACAGATTCGTGCCTAGTACTCGAGCTGTTTTTAGTTTTTCTTGTGTACTTTTCTTTATCATGTAATGATTGAACCTTATTGATATAATATGAGTTATTTCCTTGTTTTTTTAATGTGTGATAGAGTCCTAACCATGAGTAGGTGAGGACACAATTCCTAATTGACATGAATTAATTGAGATGCGATTAAACCCATGCAAGAGATTCAGTGCCGCCCAGAGTGGATAGTATCTTGACATAGAGGAAGGAATTCCCTAATTCATATGTTCGAATGGTGATTTTGTTTTGTGATTCTATGGTGCATTCTATGAACAGTTGTGGTTGTAAGGATTTCAGAGGAGCTGTTCTTAGATGTAGAGGTTTCACTCCAACTTTCGAGCAAACACGGTGGTTTAACCTTGAGAGGTATCTCACGGGTGGTTGTTCTGACCCCTCTTTCTTCTGGGTTTGGTTTTTAATTCTTAAGGGTGATAATAGTTTGAGAGGTATCTGATGTAATTTCTCAGATCTCTTCGGTCCATTCCTTTTGTGAAAATCCAGTGTTAGAGGTGTTCTTGGAGGCCATAGTGGCTTATTTCTAGAGTTTTCAAAAAATCTAGTTTTCCAACGGTAAGTTGTGGTGTCGGTAGGTCGTGGTGTCGGTAGATCCTAGCATCGGTAGGTTGTGGCATCAGTAGTTCAAAATTCGATGACTCATCATTGGGGACTTGCGCCGGTGACTCAGTCGTCGATGGATCAGTGTCGGTGACTCAACCATTAGTGGCTCAACGTTAGTGGCTCAATGTTGGTGGGTCGCATCAGTGACTCAACTATTGGTGGATCAGCTATCAGTGGCTCAGTTTTGATGGCTTAGCATCGGTGACTCACCCAATGGTGAGTCATTTCTATCCTTCTCAAGTTTTTACAATTTCACCCCTGTTACATTTTCCTTGACATTAAATGAGCTACCTATCATGTTTGACCGTTTCTAAAGCTGTTTCAACCATATCCAAGGATAATTATCATATCTTAAAAATCCTAACATCCTGGGATCTTTTAAATGGATAATACATGTGGTTTGACCACAAACCAACTTTTAAGTACTTTGAAATCATATCCCAGATTTAGGATCTAGCCTTTTCTTAAGTCAATATCCTCTCTTCCTTGAACCCTTTCATTCCCTCTTGGTGTGCCTAGAGCCTTTCTTCTCCAATGAGTATCATATGTGGTGCAGTCGTCAATTAAGTTTTCCTTGGGAGTTTTTCTTGCTACTAGTACGACCCTCTGTTTTAGTGCAAGAAGGAATTGTGGTCGCCCGTTCTTCAAGGTAGGAATTCCCTTTGTCCCTATTTCTTTTATGCATCATGTGGGGTGGGTAAGATTATGTCTCTTTATTAATACAATCATGTCCCAATTCTTATAAGTTCTGTTATGATAAAATACACACCTCTTACAAATAATTGTTTTTGTTACTTTATTACTAAATGAGGGGTGGGAAAGATGATGATGATGCTTGTGTTTTTTTATCTGTTATCTTTGATCCCTATTGTAGTTTTGTTCTGGTTTTATGCTTTCTAAAAATCATATATGTTGGTGGTCTTTGTTTGTGCACCCATAATATCTTATGAATAATTGCTAAAAATATCAATCTGATTAATCACATATACCCAGTTAAATAAATGAATTCCCCATGATCAAACCTGCTTTATGATCACTTCTGAATTATCAAAGTGAAATTAAAGTATAGTGTTGGCCAAATTTGAATACACACTGTTTTTTAGGTGTAGATGTGTGTTGTGTGAGGATGTTTCTTTCTTTGTGTCCTATGTATTTTGTGTGGTGTTGTAGTTGGAATCAGAGTTTCAGGTATAGGGGTGGATAGTGGGTTTGTTCTACAGGTATGGAGGGATATGTTTGTGCAGCGAGGCTGCAGTTTTGGTGGTAGTTGTTGTGGGTTTCGTGTATGGGGTGGTACAAGTGGTGTAATGGAATATCAGGTGGTGAGATTTTTGATTTTGGAATGGATGAACTTGTAGAGCAGTGGGACTACATATGTGTTGTGTTATGTTTGTTGGGAAGTGTTGTAAAGTGGGACTACAATCAGGTTGTGTGTTGCTTTTATTGTTGGATGTGTTGGGCGTGGTTGTGGTCAGTAGTTTCCCGGATAGTGATGGAATGAAATAAATGGAATCCTTAATAAAGAATGATAAGTGGTTAAATAAATGGGTTGGGTTTATGAATTAAGTCTGTGGCTAGCTATGTGGTTATGCATTAGAGGTAGTAGTAAAGACGATTCTATGTGGATGGTTGTTTGTTTGGAAACCCATAAGTTTGGATGAGTTCTTTATACCTATATATATATATATATACTTGTAGTTCCTTGTGATTTCTATACACACCCCACTCGTGTTGAGCACTACATGCAAAACACCTCTATTATGATGGGAGAGGGTGTATTTCCCAACATCCCGATGAGAGGATGGATAGCTGGCCACCCGCTCTTCCTGCTCCCTCTTCTAAGAGGAGATATCCCAATATCCTTTAGGTAGGTTGTGGTTGTGAGGCCTAGGAGTGTGTGGGAGAGTTTTTCTTTCCTAGGTGTCTTCGGGATGATATGTGATATGTTTAACCTGTGTCTTCTGGATGAGATGTGATGTGGTTAGTGGACTAGGTGTATGTAGTTGGGATATTTTGTGGTTTGTAGCCCAGGTTTCTACGGGTAGGATGTGATGTGGATAGTGGCCTAGATGTGTGTAGGTAGGTTGTGTTGTGGTATGTTTAGAAGAGGTGGGAGCACCGAGATGTCTTCTATTAGGGTGTGAGAGCAGCTAATCAGTGGGAAAGTGGTGCGGGGTACCCTATCATCGATGTGATTAATACTTTAATTTAATTGACTTGCATTATTTGGTGAGTGTTCCTTGGTTAGTGTGGCATCCCGCCTTTTTAATACATAACTTTTCATTACATTTTACGTAAAGAGGATCTTTAAAGTCTAGTGTCTTGGAAATCAGGAACAATGAAACTTGAATAAAACATAAAAAATTCTTCTAATCCACTTGTAAGGCTTCATCATAAGATCATCCTAAGTAAAATTACTGCCTTTCATATCCTGGAGACATACATCAAAGGAAAGGTTGAGCAGAAGGCCCAGTAAGGGTAAACAAGGGAATCAGTGTACTTGTGATATCAATAAGAACTTGAATAACAACATAAAGATTTGAGAAATGGAAGTATAGGAATATCATAATGAAAAGAACTTGAAACATAAATTGAATATGTGGCTACAACATTTCATTTATATATTCATGAACATATCACCAAGGTCCATCCCCAAGGTGTCATAAAAATTACCAAGGTTGTTCACCAAGGTATCGTGAAACTTTTCATCTTTAGAGATTAAATCTTTACCCAATGCATTGGAGTGCTATCAGGTCGCACCCTTAATATGTATTTAATTACATGTGATCCACATATATCATATTCAAACATTTCTTAAATAACCCCTAGAGAATAAAAGAAATGGGTTTCATTTCAAAATCGTGATGTTTTAAAAGCTCTTAAAAATAAGATCATTATATCATTTATAACCCATGGAAAGGGAGTGATGGTTATATGTATGTCCATTACAAAATCAAATATATCATATTTATATATTTATGAACACCCATAGATACGAAATATGTTTGGGTATTCACATAAATAAACAATGTAATTTCTTGAGAGAGAGAGATAGAAATTTTGAGACGAAATTTCTACAGCATAACGACTATATAAAATGGTTTTAGAAAACATTGAAAAGAGAGGGGACAAGGATCACCCACTCATAAATAATTCATAATAATGTATCATTACTGAATAAGATCATGGTATGGGTATTATAATTACACACCACAAGAAAAGGAAAAATGAAAGAAAAGAGAAGATGAACTTTCTTTTACGAGAAATTCGGAAGCCTAACAGCGTCACATAAAAATTCAGAAAAAAAATTGATGAGAGAAGAAAGGGTCTCTAAACATTTGGAAATGAAATGGGAAGTAATAAGAACATATAATAACATACCCTCAACATAAAGAGATGTAAAATATAATACACAACATAAAGGAATTCATGACTTAAAAGAGGAGGGTGAAAGAATCCCTTACCTTGAAGAGTAACTTCTAAAGCTTGAAGGTCGGGACCTTGGGAGGATTGAAGGCACCTTGTTAGGACTCCTTGAGAGTTAAGGAGACCAAAACTTCATTGAGGAGGATTTGTAAATTAAAATAATGAGGGAAAGGATTGGTATTTATAGGATAAGTGAGGGGACAAGTTATTAATGTCCAAGGGACACCTCATCAGTGGTATTGGCAAAACCATGGGCTTGCCCATGGTATTTGCCCATGGTATTGGCCACTTGGGACACATAATACCTTATAATACTATTCATAAGTCTACCATAATTATTACATAATTATTACATCCTTAATGATGTCATTAAACACTTGAAACTAAAAAATGTATTTTCACTATTCACTGAAAATTAATTTTTTTCATAAAAAGCCCCAAAAATCACCTTAACCTAATATCAATTCTCTGAATTCAAAAATTAACTCCATTTTATAAAAATAATTTTCTAAATATTTTTAATTTAGTTTTTAATTAAAAAACACTATTCACCTGAAAAAACTAATACTTGACTAATAATTTCTAAAACAGCTATTTACCTATTTTATTGAATCACATTACTTAATAAAGGTTCCTAAATTATATTAATACTACATTTAAGTGATATTATTAATCCATTTGGTCACATTACTAATCCTAAGCGTAAAATAACTATTCATAATTTACTAATCACAAAAAATTAAGTTGTTCTTATTAGATTCTAAATTTCTTACTGAACACATTTCTAGAAGACCATTTTTTGAAAATCATTACACATCATTAATTATTTAAGGTTTACATAAATATTTTAAAATATCTCCCTTTTCCACAATTCATCAATATACATCCTATATTTATTCGAATATCTGAAAAAAAAACACAAACTTCACCATAGGAAGAAATCATAATTTTATTTATCTCAAAGGATTACACATAGTAGCTATTGTCTCGTTACATAGCCCCTTATAACCCCAGCATAGGACCTAATTGTAAGGTGTGATAAGGTGAGAGAATCCAAGGGTGGCTCGACCAACATTGCCCGAGTTGTGATTTCTATAAGCTTGAACTTATCCTGAAGGTGATTTCTCTCCAGCTTCACACGATGAAGTTCGTCTTGGGTTTAGTCCAGAGAAAATCCCAGTGGTGCTACCTCCTTCCCAAGTTTCGTCAGATGGGCTTCGATCTGCCCGAGACTACTATATGAGGCCATAAAATCTTCTTTCTGTATTAATTATCCAAGACCACTTGTATTTGGAGACAACAATCGCAACATTTTGTTTCCAACGGTCATATTGACCAATGGTCATATAAAAGTTGAAACCCAATGGTATCATTTTAATTATACTCACATCATTAATTAAATAATATAGTTTTGTTGAGTATAAACTAAAATAAAACAAAAAATTAGGAAACACAAATTCATTGAAAATTTCAGTTCGTTACATTCTTCCCCCCTTAATAAATTTCGTCCCTGAATTTTTAACTCGTATCCTCAAAAAAGAAAAGGTGTGGGAACCTCTACCTCTTAGACTCCTCTAGTTCCCATGTGGATTCTTCATATTTGTGGTTTCTCCACAAAACCTTAACAAGGTGGGTATTCTTGTTGCGTAGAACCTTGTCTCTACGATCCAAGATCTCCATCGGCTGCTCCTCATAAGAGAGGTCATGTTCCATTTTTACAACCTCTGGGTTTAGTACATGTGAAGGTTCAGGTATGTACTTCCTCAAGAGGGATACGTGGAAGACATCATTAACTTGTGCTATATTTGGAGGAAGTGCAATCCGATAGGCCAATGCTCCCACGTGATCAAGGATTTCATAGGGGACAATGTACCTAGGGTTGAGCTTCCCTTTCTTCCCAAAACTCATGAATCTCTTCCAAGGTGAAACTCTAAGAAATAACTTGTCACCAACATCAAAATTCAAGTCCCTTCGACGGGTGTCGGCATAGCTCTTTTACTGACTCTGAGCAGCCTTGATGTGTTGCTGGATGGAAAGGATTTTTTCTGTCATATCATGCACAAGATCATGCCCAAGAATCTTTCTATCACCAGCTTCATCCCAACAATTATGAGTTCTACATTGCTTCCCATATAAATCTTTATAGGGTTCTATTTGAATGCTCGAGTGGAATCTGTTGTTGTAAGAGAACTCAACTAAAGAGAGGTGTTGATCCCATCCACCCTTAAATTCCATTGAGCACGTTCTCATCATGTACTCTAGTGTTTGAATAGTCCTTTTAGATTGGCCTTTAGTTTGGGGGTGATAGGCCGTACTGAAATTCAATTCAGTGCTCAGAGCTTGTTGAAGATTTCTCCAGAATTTTGATGTGAAGCTTGGATCACGATCAGATACGATTGAAAGTGGAACTCCATATAGCCTTACCACTTCATTCACGTAAATCCTGGCAGATTGATCAAGAGATAAATATTCCCAGATAGAGATAAAATGGTCAGTCTTGGTGAGATGGTCCATAATAACCCATATCGCATTGTTTCCTTTGGAAGTTCTTAGAATACTAGTGACGAAATCCATAGTGATATTGTCCCATTTCTATGCTGGTATGGTAGTGGTTACAATACCCCTTTAGGAAGTTGTCTCTCTGCCTTCACTTGATGACACACTAGGCACCTTTAAGTGTAGTCAGCAATCTCCCTTTTCATATTATCCCACCAATAATGATCATGAAGGTCCCTATACATTTTTGTGCTTCCAGGATGTATAGAGAATGTAGAACTATGAGCTTCATCCATCAGCTCCTTTTTTATTTCTAGAATAGATGGAACACATAGTCTTGTACGAAATCCCAGTACACCTTCTTGATCAATATTGAACTCAGGAACCTTTCCATCCTTTACAGCCTCAAACTTCTCTTGTAACAAAGGATCTTCTTTCTAAGCCTTCTTTATCTTCTCTAGTAGTGACGGCTGAGAAATCATTTGGGTTAGGGTTGATGATTTCCCTTTCCTTATAATTCCCATGTCTAGATTTACCAGGTCATTGATCAAAAGATCTTTTTGAATCCTCATCATGGAAAGAACAACTGGGTCTTTCCTGCTTAATACATCAGCAACATTGTTTTCTCTTCCAGGGTGATAATGAATTGAACAATCATAGTATTTAAGAAGTTACAACCATCTCCTTTGTCTCATGTTCAATTCCTTTTGTGTGAAAATGTACTTCAAACTTTGATGGTCTGTGTATATATCACATTTCTCCTCATAAAGATAGTGCCTCCATATATTCAGGTCAAAAATGACTGCAGTCAGCTCCAGATCATGCATAGGATAATTCTGCTCATGAATCTTCAACTGTCGAGATTCATAAGCAATTACCTTGTCATTTTTCATGAGGATACACCCAATACCTTTTAGATATTCATAACTTAAAATAATGAATCCTTCTCCACTTGAGGGCATAGTTAACACAGGTGTAGTAACCAATCTCTTCTTCAGCTCTTAGAAACTTTCCTCACACTCCTTTGTCTAGATGAACATGACCCCTTTTCGAGTTAAATTTGTTAAGGGATTAGAAATTCGTGAAAAGTTTTTCACAAACCTCCTATAATATCTTGCTAATCCAAGAAAATTAATAATCTCAGTTATTGTGGTAGGTTGAGGCCACTCCTCTATAGCTTTTGTCTTTTCAGGGTCAACTGTGATTCCCTCATTGGTTACAATGTGCCCTAATAAAGCGACTTGTTGTAACCAGAAATCACATTTACTAAACTTTCCAAAAATCCTCTCCTTCCGCAGAGTTTGAAAAATAACCCTCAGATGATCTTCATGCTCCTCATGACTTTTGGAATATATTAGAATATCTTCAATAGAAACTACCAAAAAGTTATCAAGGTAGCCCTTAAAGAATCTATTCATCAAATCCATAAAAATAACAGGTGCATTAGTCAGTCCGAAGGGCATAACAACAAACTCATAATGCCCGTATCTTGATCGGAAGGTAGTTTTTTGAATATCTTCTTTCTTCACCCTCAATTTATGATAACCAGATCAAAGGTCAATCTTAGAGAAGAATTGAGCCCCATGAAGTTGGTCAAATAAGTCATTAATTCTTGGAAGAGAATATTTTTATTCACTGTGATCTCATTCAGTTCTCTATAATCAATGCATAGCTGCATCGATCCATCCTTCTTCTTCACAAAGAGAACAGGTGCTCCCCAAGGAGACAAACTTGGTCGGATAAACCCCTTCTACAAAAGATCATGGAGTTGTTTCTTTAATTCCTCCAGCTCCACATTTTCCATCCTATACAGTGTCTTTGATATCAGATGATATCCAGGTATGAGTTCGATGGAGAACTCTACCTCCCTTTCTAGGGGAGTTCTAGGCAACTCCTCCAGAAATACATAAATGTATTCCCGGATGATGGGGACATTTTCTATCATCAAATTCTTATCTCCTTCTTCTTCTTCACCGATCAACTCCATAAAGACGGATATAGGGGGTTCTTTTAGACAAAGATGAAGTTGTGATATCTCTCCTTTGAAGATAACTATAGGTTTCCCATTCAAGACTACTGATATTTCCTTGCTTCTTCAATTGATCTTATCATTATACTTCGAGAGCCAGTCCATCCCTAGTATAATGTCGAATTCCATCATGGGAATGACTACTAGATTTGCGATAAGATTATGCTCACTAAATTAAATACTAGAGTTTCTAAACACTGACGATGCTTGGATAGTCCCACCATGATTCTTGATTGACAACTCTACTTTTATAAATTCAGGGGTTGATTCTAAATTCCTTGCAAACTTGGAGGAAATAAAGGAATGCGTAGAACCAGAATCAAAAAAAGTACTTGCTATATTTTAGAGGACAACAAGAGTACATGCTACCACATCATTCGGAGCATAGACTTCATCTGTCGTAATAGAAAAAGAATGGCCTTGATCCCTTGGGATTTGCTGAGGCTGATGGTGGTTCCCCTCCACTACCCTCATATTTGGACAATGATTGGAAAAGTGCCCACGTTGTCCACACTTGAAGCACTGGACATCAGGTAGGTCCTGCACCATCTTCCCCTTGTTGTTTGTGTTTGGAAGTTAAGGTTTCACCCCACCAAGACCATTCCTCACATTGTGGCCATCTTTGCTACACTTGTAGCACTTCCCACTCCTGAGCAGGTAGTTCCCCAAATGCTTCTTCCCACATTTATTACATGTGGGAAGTTGCACTTGCTTTCCTCCTCTTCCCTGATCAAAATTCCTCCCTAAGCTGGGATCCATCGATCTCTTCTTGGTGTTGGATTTATGAGACAACTGAGTCTCACCAAACTCTATCTCAACTTACATCGAACTCCGCACGATCTCCTCGTAGCTATCATAATCTCGGTTGGCTAGATTATTCTGCAGATGAGGTCTCAGTCCACAAAAGAATCTATCAACCTTACCATTTGGATCCATGACAAAGCTAGAGGTATATTGTGAAAGCCTTTCAAATTTCATCTCGTAGCATCCCATAGATTCATTCTTCTTATGCTTCATATCAAGAAAATCCTTCTCCATTCTTGTTCTCATGGAACGAGGGAAATACTTACTGAAAAATATCCCTCTGAACTCTTCCCGCTCCATAGCTTCAACTTACACTCATTGCCTCGTGTTTTTGATCAGTTCCCACCACTAATAAGCTTCCCCCTCTAAGCTATAGACAGCCAGGGTGACCTTCTCTTTCTCTGAAAAATGTAGCACATAAAAGATCTTCTCTATAGAGCTGATCCATTGCTCAGAAATCAATGGTTCAGTCGATCCATTGAAGGTTGGTGGTCATTGGCGCATAAAGGACTCAACAAAATGTTGTTCCCTTTATGGTGAGATCAGCCTCTCAGCTTGATTCGAGTTATTAGTCATAACTTGAGTCAGTTGGTTCATCATTCACATGAATGTTTCCATTCCGGATTCCATAGGAGGTCCGTCAGCTCATGGTCCATTGTGGTCACCATTTGCACGATTCCTCCTATTGCCCGCCATTTTCTAAAAGAATAAAATCTTAGTGAGAAAATTGTTTCATTTACGAATATTTTAACTATAAAGGATTCTACGTCTTAAAACTTCATGCTTAAACAATTATATTTCTCTATAATTCCTTCATAATGATTCATTAAAAGCTTGTGATTAACCAAACATATCCCCTGGGAGTGTCGTAACCAAGAGTGCAGCAAGGCCCGTTGTCGTGCACCAGTTCTCATTACAGTCAGGCTCAAAGTGGTGTTTTTAGGTTTTACCCCTATGTACATCTGTGCCAGAGCCGCCTCTACTTGCTCGTATCTAGACATGGATGTATTTGTTTGATAAACCACTTACACAATACTCACCAAAATACTAGGAAATTTTCCATATATTTAAACTTTTATATAGGGTTCTTCCTAATGTTTACATAGCCTAATTTCCATAAATAACTAAACTATCCTTTGATACCAACTGTGGCATCTCGACTTTTTAATACATAACTTTTCATTACATTCTATATACAGAGGATCTTTAAAGTCTAGTTCTTGGAAATCGGGAACAATGAAACTTAAATACAATATAAAAATTTATTCTAATACACTTTTAAGGATTCATCATAAGACCATCCGAAGTAAAATTACTTCCTTTCATATCCTGGAGACATACATCAAAGGAAAGGGTGAGCAGAAGGCCCAGTAAGGGTAAACAAGGGAATCAGTGTACTTGTGATGTCAATAAGAACTTGAATAACAACACAAAGATATGAGAAATGGAATTATAGGCATATCATAATGAAAAGAACTTGAAATATAACTTGAATATGTGTCTAAAACATTTCATTTAGACATTCATGAACATATCACCAAGGTCCATCCCCAAGGTGTCATAAAAATTACCAAGGTTATTCACCAAGGTATCGTGAAACTTATCATCTCCGGAGATTAAATCTTTACCCAATGCATTGGAGAGATATCAGGTCACACCCTTAATATGTCTTTAATTACAGGTGAGCCACATTGATCATATTCAAACATTTCATAAATATTCCATAGATAATAAAAGTAATGGGTTTCATTTCAAAATCGTGACATTTTAAAAGCTCTTAAAAATAAGATCATTATATCATTTATAACCCATGGAAAGGGAATGAGGGTTATATGTATGTCCATTCCAGAATCAAATTTATCATATTTATATATTTATGAACACCCATAGAGACGAAATAGGTCTGTGTATTCACATAAATAAACAAGGTAATTTTTTGAGAGAAAGAAATATAAATTTTGAGACGAAATTTCTGCAGCATAACGGCTATATAACATGGTTTTAGAAAACATTGAAAAGAGAGGGGAAAAGGGTCACCCAATCATAAATAATTAATAATACAATATTTGTACTAAATAAGATCATGGTGTGGATATTTTAATGACATACCACATGAGAAGGAAACATGAAAGAAAAGAGAAGATGCGATTTCTTTTACGAGAAATTCGGCAGCCTAACGGTGTCACATAAAAATTCAGAAAACAAATTGATGAGAGAATAAAGGGTCTCTCATAATTTAGAAATGAAATGGACAGTAATAAAAACATATAATAACATACCCTCAACAAAAAGGAAGTCATGACTTAAAAGAGGAGGGTGAAAGAATCCCTTACCTTGAAGAGTAACTTCCAAAGCATGAAGGTCGGGACCTTGGAAGGCTTGAGGGAACATTGTGAGGACTCCTTGGGAGTTAAGAAGACCAAAAATTCGTTGAGGAGGATTTGGAAATGAAAAGAATGAGGTAAAGTCTTGGTATTTATAGTAGAAGTGAGGGGACAAGTTATTAATGGCCAAGGGACACCTCATCAGTGGTATTGGAAAAACCATGGGCTTGCCCATGGTATTTTCCCATGGTATTGGCCACTTGGGACACCTAATACCTTATATTACTATTCATAAGTAGACCAGAATTATTACATAATTATTACATCCTTAATGATGTCATTAAACACTCGAAACTAAAAACTGTATTTTCACTATTCACTGAAAATTCATTTTTTTCATAAAAAATCCCAAAAATCACCTTAACCTAATATCAATGCTCTGAATTCAAAAATGAACTCCATTTTATAAAAATAATTTTCTAAATATTTTTAATTTAATTTTTAATTAAAAAACACTATTCACCTGAAAAAACTAATACTTGACTAATAATTTATGAAATAGTTATTTACATATTTCATTGAATCACCTTACTTAATCAAGGTGCCTAAATTATATTAATACTTTCTTTAAGTGATATTACTAATCCATTTGGTCAAATTACTAATCTTAATAATAAAATCACTATTCATAATTTACTACTCACAAAAAATTAAGTTGATCTTATTAGATTCTAAATTTCTTACTGAACACATTTCCAGAAGACCATTTTTTGAAAATCATTACACATCATTAATTATTTAAGGTTTACATAAATATTTTAAAATATCCCCTTTTCCAAAATTCATTAATATACATCCTATATTTATTAGAATATCTGAAAAAAACACAAACTTCACCATAGGAAGAAATCAAAATTTTATTTATCTCAAAGGATTACACATAGTAGCTACGGTCTCATTACATATCCCCTTATAACCCCAGCATAGGACCTAAGTGTAAGGTGTGCTAAGGTGAGAGAATCTGAAGGTGGATTGACCAACATTGCTCGAGTAGTGATTTCTTTAAGCTTGAACTTCTCTTGAAGGCGATTTCGCTCTAGCTTCACACGATGAAGTTTGTCTTGGGTTTGGTCCTTAGCAAAGCCTAGTGGTGTTAACTTTTTCTCATGTTTCGTCAGATGGGATTCGATCGGCCTGAGACTACTAGATGAGGCCATCAAATCTTCTTTCTGTATTAATTATCCAAGACCACTTGTATTTAGAGACAACAATCGAAACATTTAGTTTCCAACGGTCATTTTGACCAACGGTCATATAATAGTTGAAACCCAATGGTCTCATTTTAATTATACTCACATCATTAATTAAAGAATATAGTTTTTTGAGTATAGACTAAAATAACACACAAAATTAGGAAAAAAATTCATTCAAAATTTTGGGTTGTTACAGTTAGTCTGGGGTGGCTAGTGTTTTCCTTGATAGGTGATTTTGAGGTTCTATTATTTTCTCACAGGGGCATTAGCATTCATTTCGCACTTGTGCATGAGAGAATTTGGTTTTCCTACTGAGTATACTAGTATTCTCACCCAACATTTATAAAATTGATTTCAGGTTTCCATGAGGACTACGGGGACCGTGCTGTACCTGACTAGATTGGACATCGAGACAGTTTCCATGTCTCTTATCTGACTTGTTTTTGGTATTTTACTTTGGATTTTTCTTGTACTTTCTGGAAATTTTGTTTAAACATGCATGGGTGGGATTTTTAGTTTCCCTTTTTCTAATATGTTTGGAGTTGTTTGGGATGGACCATCTTATCTCCTGATATTTTTTTTCTATAAACGGTAATGCCTCCCATATTTGTGAGAATGTTTACCTACCCTTGGTGCTAGTCGCCACCCCGGGGCCTATTAGAGGCAGACTCATGGGTCATTATCTCTTTTTCATCTTGAAGAAGTAATGTCACGTCACTTTGTTATCACTTCCCTCATCTTGAAGAAGGAGGGTCATGAAAATTATTTTATTACATGATATTATGCTTAAGTTATATTCTCACTGCCCATATTCTTTGATTCTTTTATGATTCATGTCTTATGAACTGAAAATAGTTATTCCATGACTCATGGATATCATCTAAGAATTACTGGGTATGGTTTTCAAATGTTAATATCATGTTCTTATACCCTTATTCTCATGTTATTTTTAAATGATCATTGATAAATACCTTGTTTACCCTTATTAAGCATATGAGATCACCATTTATTATGTTTTATTTTCCCCAAGATATGAAGAAAGGTTTTAAGTATGATGTGTCTAAGAAGGGTGGTATTTACGATGTACTAAGTGGTATATGATATAGATCATTTATATACCAGTTGTTTATCTATCCATGTTACTAAATATACTAAACCTTTACAGTTTTTGCATGGACCATTATTTTATATAATGAATATTCTTCTAATAATATGTAGTATTTATGTATGAAAAGAATTGGTCATTATAATGCCAACCAATATAAGGATAAAATTCCAAACCCTTGAGTCGATATTGGGAGGTCTAAAGTATCAATCATGATATTGACCCCTTGGAGGTAATCTGGGGTGGTCTAATATTCATCAGGAATCATCATCGAATCCTAGGGTGATGACCCTATCCAGTCATAATAGTAATCAGGTGTCATTGCTGACTCCTAGGAGGAGGACCCTAGACCATAAAAAGTATTAGGCATTATCAAAAACCCATAGGAGGTAATCCTAGTATGTCAACAAAATATGATTTCATCGCCGACCCCTAGGAGGTAATCTTAGGTAGTCAATAGAATATGGAATCATTGCTAACATCTAGGAGATAATATCAGGATACTAATGGTATTAAGAATCATTATTGAACTTTAGGAGGTAATCCTATGTCATCAATAGGATCACGCATCATCATCGACATCTAGGATGCAATATTAGGCTATGAATAGTATCAAGAATTATCACTAACCCCAATGTGGTAATCTTAGGCTATCAATAATATCATGTGTCATCATCAACCCCTAGTGGATAACCCTTGGCTGCCATAATCATCAGGCATAACTGTCAAATCCTAAGGGCTAAACCTATTTAGTTTTTCTTAACTCACTCATCATCGATTCAGGTTATAAAGTGACACCCACAGTCATCACTACCCATTTTCTATACGCTCCCTCAATAGGGTAAATATATCACTAAGGTACCCATCGAGGTCCCACAGGTTGCATCATGTTAGGACACCCTCTAAGGGTCTATCAATCTCCAACTTAATCCCTAGGACACACATAACACTTAGAGGGAATCAAGACCCTTAGCAAAATCAAAGTCTCATCAAGTCCTCACTAGCCACCTCGACAAACCATACAAGCATTGGTCTATGCAGATAGAAAAATGACCATCTCAAAATTCCAAGGCGTCTTAGGTTGGTCCACTCACCCAACTTATAAAAAGTCTTAGTGAGGGAGATACAATTGATCCATGCTTATATCAACTAGAGAAATAGTTATAAGTCATCTCATTGGTCTCACGTGGCCAATCATTATGCCATCAATCCCAAATCATCACTCACCACTACCTAGAGGTCACTAAGGGAACCTGTCACTTGGGTCATTATGTTACCTTCATTTACATTAAATAACACCCCTTGGGACCCATCCATATCAAGGAACATGTTTATAGTCAAGGCTTCATCCATCATCAGCCAAGGTAATCAAGCTAGTGTACAAGGTCTCTCATGGCCCTTAGCATTATATTCAATTTACCTAGGAAATTTATTTTTAATTAAAACAATTCATTTTTTAATTAAAACAGTTCATTTTACATAATGTATGATCACCTTAGGGGGGTGATTCCACATATCATAGGCATATATCTATCACATGAAACCATAGGGTGTGTATAGGGACCACCTACCTCAATCTAAAAGCCATTCCCCCTTTTTAACTTGTAACCCAAAAACTCTTTCCAAGATCCTCTAATCCAACCGAACACCACCCATCCACACAAGGCCCTAACTCGCATCTAAAAAACAAATTAATTAATTATAATCAAATTATAATTAATTAATCAAGAAAATTATTCTTTAATAATTATACAATTTAATTTAAATAGGAATAATGCCTAAAAACACACCGAGCTATAACCGCTTATTGAAACCTAGATCCATGGGGTGTGTGCCACTACCTACACACCCCATAACCTAGGCCATGGAAACACATTAGTTAAATCTACGAATTTGAATTAATTCTATAATTAATCCAAATAGTCATAGTGTCGAAAAACTCATCGATCACTCCCATTACACCAAAACTATAATCAAACACCCGTGGGAGATCCATAATGCACTCCTCACACTATCCCAGGCCAAATCCCTAATTCACGACATCAATTATATAATTAACTTATCTTAATTTAATTTTAAAATCTTAGAAAAATCCCTAAAATAACATACCTTATCCAAACGACATGAGAAAACATGCAGATACTGCCTAAAGATTCCCTCTATGCAAGCTGAGAAAAATCCCCATCAAAATTTTCCAATTACACCATGCTCTAGTGGAATTGAAACCAAAAACCTATGATAGATTACTTAAATTAGAAGTAATGAAGGGGAAACAAAAAAATGGAAGGGAGGAGAGGGAAGATCATGCATTAAAAACTGCAAAATCAACACCTAAATTTCCTTAGATTAAAGGAGGATCGATATATGAAGATGGGTAGGAGAATTGACAAAAAATGTCACCTCTCAATCCCCCTCCTCGGTCAACTGAAGAAAGAGAAACACCCCAGTAAAAATGTGGTCTTTCCCCCATTAAAAAAACCACCCAACACACTTTCATGGCATGAATAGGGATTCACATCATGAAAATTTAGGATCATTCCATGAAAATCCCAATTCATAGTCTAAGTATCCTAGAACCACCCTAAAAAACACAATTCATGATGTGAATGACCCTTTACACTGTTAATTGTTTTTTATACTATGTTTTAGCAGTCTGGCCACCCGACCACTACTCTGATCTCCTCCCAAACACCTGAGGCATCCACAAAACCTCACTCCAAGACCAAAAACACTATTTTAAAATGATCAAACTCTCAAAATACCATTCTCAATCTCGGTTCTCAAAACAAACCATCCACCAAATCAAAAAATTTATATTCCTCCTAAATTTCATAACCCCTTTGGAAACGGGGTATTAAAAACTCCCCACTATAACACTTCTCATCCTTAAGAAGTTTTTTTGACCATTTAATCATAAATTTGGACCTATCTCAATCATTAATCCACACTCAATTAATCATGTCTTACTATTGAACACTAAACAAGATCCTGTTGCACAACTCCAAACATGAGGTTCACTATTCACCAAAAAATTATTCCACCACTTGTCATCATCACTGAAACACCAAGACGATGCTCTCCCATTCCCATTTATCCCATGTCATCATAGTGTTTTGAATCAACTTACCATTATAATAATGTTTCTCCCTACCATAAGCCTACACTTATAAGGGTTGATTCTGAGCCATGGTGTTTCCCACCATCAGAATCGCCTACATATTCACAATTCCAATGGTCGAATGACCATCTTAGTGTGGCTTCCAACCCACCACACCCAATCACATATAAAAATACAATTCATACATCCTTTAGATAACCATTCCCAAAAAACCATCCACACCCATCAATGCATTGTTACAACATTCGGTAACGATGCCTAAATCCCTGAAGAAATCTCAATATCATTCAAATCACCTGCATAGGAGTCTAAACTCAACTCCCAATGTGTTTATATGATTGGGTCCTCAACTAACCAAATCAGTCATCATACTCTCACCTGATCACCAATGCATCTCTGATCTAACTCATTCTCAGATCACATTAAATTCATCTCAATCCCTATGTCAATGAACAGAATCCATCAAATACATCATCTAAATCCCAAATTTGGTATTTTACATGGGTCTAGATAAAACAAGTTCATCTACTCCCTCAAATCCAAATTTTATCCTGACCATCCTATTGAAGTGGATTCTAACCACTTTGATTATTTATGTTTTGATAATTATAATACTTAATTATTTCATAATTATAATTTCTCACAACATTTATTTCATACTTTATTTCCTCTAACATAAGTAAGATTTATTTTTCATATTTCTTACCATTTTTATAATCATGTCTGTTATGTATTTCATGAACTGATTTTAAAAGAGAAATCCACCTCTATATAGGTTAATGTCATAAGTCTAATATTTATCTATTTTATAAAATATGACTAAGTCTTAAAGTGATAATGAGGTAGTCAGTACAAGAAACCACATAACCAGATGCATTGGTTACATGACCAAATGCATCGACCACATGAAAAAAGTCAAGTGATTGTAAGATAAAGAGTAATAATTTTTCTAATGGTTGAACCAACCATATATAGAAACTAGATCAACCATAAGACAAACAACCCAAATTTTTATTACTATTATATCAGCCACATGTTTTATATTGATCGATCACACATTGGAATTTTGATCAACCACGCATTGAAAAATAGGTCGATCACATATTGAAAAGTATATCGACCACATAAAGAAATTCAGATCAACTGTAATATTATTTCTGACCAACCTCATGAGAAAAGTATGTCCAACCTCAAGGTATGACTTTATTTGTGGATAGACCTACTATAATAAGAAATTGACCATTCCTTGAAGAAGTATTTTCTACGATGATTTGTTTTTCATACTTTTTATATTTTATAAATTTTGATTTATTGCAAGTTTGTTTTAAGGATTTTCATTTATCTAATGATTTATTAAATACTTATTATTTTTTATTATGCTAATTTATTTTATTTAGAAAAATTATATATAGTATTAAATGCTCATCATATGGGTTAAAGTCTCATGCTGGTCTGATCGACCATAATATTATTTCTAATAGACCGCATGAGAAAAGTGTGGCCTACCTTAAAGTATGAATTGCTGTGAGGATGGACCTACTGTAAGAAGAAATTGAACTTTCCTTAAGGGATTATTATATATAATTCTATATTTTTCATAATTTTTATATTTTATACATTTTTGATTTAATGAATGATTTTTTAATGATTTTTATGGATCTAATGATTTATTAAATAATTATTAATTATTTTGATACCAATGAATTTCATTTGGAATAATTACATGTAGTGTTAAATTCTCATCACATGGGTTAAAGTTTCACATTGGTTTCATGGAAAAGTGTGATTTTAAAATTTAAATTGCTAAGAATTTGAACTATTTTAATCACATGATTTATGAGAAAATTTCAAGGGAATTTAATATTTTTTATTATAAATTTTTAGTGTTGTATTAATTGTACTGAAATGTTCTACTATCCAGCCTATGTTTATTTTATAGATTAATGAAGTGATCCATGTAAGAATATGTTGTATTCACTTTTAATGAATATATATACATGTTTCAACTGAGGAAGGATCAAGTGTAACCAAATTATTCTTTTGAATTTGGTGTGCATGAAAGAACTCTATATATTGATTACAAAAGAACCAGTGAAGTAACGAGGTTGAGGATATTCTTGATTTATACTTTAAATACACTTTGAAAATATATTAATTCTCTCAACTAAACTTCAATCTTTTGATCCATAATTGTCATAGAGAACCTTCCAACCTCAACACTCAAATCCTTACTTGTTTATTTGGTTTCTATAGTTCATATATATTTCTACTTTCTAGGTGCTTAATCATGTCTCGTTGTACCAACTATAAAAGGTAAGATTTTGGTTAAGAACCCCATACAAAATTTAAGCATTGGGTTGTGCCTCCATGTTGAAAAAGGTAAGACTGTTTGGGTTGTGCCTCAAGGTGGAAAAAAGTTGGATAGTTGGGTTCTGACACTAGGTGTGAAAATTTTGATCTTGGTTTGTTCCTCCAAGGTTTAAAAAGGCAATTGTAAAGGTTTATGACTCCCTTAAAAAGTGATAGAGTTCATTATAGTGGGTTTCATATCTCTCTATATGTTTTAGAGGGGTGAAGAGTAGACATATGATCATTTAGATCAAAACCACTATAAAATTCACTGTGTTCATTTTTTTATTTTCATTTCATAAATTAACTTAACTATGATAAATGATTAAAAGAAAATATTGAAATGTCAGTTCACTCCCTCTTAACCATTATTATATTCTCTCTTTAGGACCTAACACACCCAATGATTGGTGTCAAGTATCCAAGACCCTACAAGCATAAGGATTATGCCTCCATGGAAGAATAGAAAATATTATCACAACTGAGTGCCAACATGAATCACCAAGATCCACTAATTCCCAACTCACAGGAACATATTCCATGGAATCTACCAAAATTAATCAGTAAGGATGGTCACAAACTCAAACAAACAATGATGCACTCCCCACCATGTGTCTTACCTTATATTATTCCAAGTGAAAAACCTCAATAGGTTTCAAAATGGTATGCCTGTCATTCATCCTGAGACTTTCTCATCTCATCCCATGAAACCTAACTATGATCAATCCCCTATTGATCATGCCATCGTATCTCGATCCAATTTTGGGGTCTCCTCTACTATGGAGGGACATTCCTCATTCATTAAAAATCCTAGTCAACCAAGCTTGCAAGAGTTTTATCAAAACCATTAACCCATGACCTGCACACGATTGATCACCAATTTACAATTTAATGACTCCGCACATACTTAGCATGTGTTGCCAATTTTCATCCAAATATATCATGAGTATTCTACTGTGCCACCCAATTGTAGAACTCAACTCATGATCTTATTATTCATGTGTTAACAAAACTAGGATCACATGCCTAAACTACTGACCATGCTACACCCACACGTCAATCTCATCAAGATAGAAGCACCCTTGATGCTCCTATTCAAATTTGGGCATCCCACTATGCCAAGGTAAATCATATGATTACCAATCACCCTAGGTGTTGCTCTAAAATCACAAGAATCCATCCACACTCACATTGCGCTCCCAAAAGTGCATTCAAAATCATTAGGGTTGGGTACTCGACTGGTAATTCCCTCGAAAGAAAACCTAGATACTAGAAGCACCATCACTCAAAGTGTTATATCTCAAAAGAACAAGGTATCTCCATACCTATATCACATACTTGATAGAACCTCACATGCACTAATCTCATACCCTAAAGCATATTTTAGAATTTCCCACCTCCAAGGATATCACGAACCTAGGATAATCTATGTCTCAGTTTAACCACATACACATTACATCCCATGTCAATGATATAGATGACATGCCTATATCCTGAGCCATATCCAAAATCACTAAGCTCTATCATCAATAGATCACATATAATATAATTCATAACTCACAAGCAAACATCCCTACTGTCGTCTCATATATCATATGGCTTATCACATGCCAAACCACCCACTCTAGGTTCTCACACATACATATACTGTCACGCCCCATCTCCCGAATACCCAGAGCTAGTGTCATACAAAGGATTGAATTCGGTTTGGGCTATGAGAAACCAGCTACTTCTAAAATGTTTCTTCTACTAAAATCGTTTACCTAAAATTTTTTAATCAAAAACACAGGGTGAGCATACGAATTTTCAATAAGGGGTTTAAAAAAATAAAAAAAATAACATACTATACCCAAAATAACTTTTGAAAACATTCTTTAAAATTTCCATAAAACATTTTCTTGAATGATCTGTAACACATTTAACATACCATGAAAATTGTCTAAGGAATATAAGTACACAATTTAAAACATACTAACATTATCAAGATTAAATTATAAAAATACTCTTTCAGAATAATCAGTAAATAAAATTTTATGTTAAAATGAAAGTAAAAAATTAATAGCTAAGTGTAATGCATGATCAGAGTTGTGCTTAAAATAATAACATCAATTTCATCCTTTACTATTGTGAAACATACAATTGACATAAGATCTTTGAATATTGAATAAATAATATTGCATACTTATACTTCTACTAATTCTCATAATCATAAGCTCTTTAACCAGGAATATTCTACTAGTCGAATATTCCTCTGGTTAATTAATTTACATATTCATAATGAGGAAAGGGTATATGGAGGACTGTTTCAAGGCCTCATTCCAAGACCTAGGGGATAATTGTAACCAGAACCCAACCCAGAGAGCCTCTGTAACCAGAATCCACCCCAAAGAGCCTCTAATAACCGGACTCCAACCCGAAGGGTCTGTTGTAACCGGACCCCAACCTGGAGGGCTTACTTTTACTAGTCCACAACCCAGAATATACTAAGTCCAATGAATTCCTCATATCTCTAAATCAAAGTTCACATACCAATTTAATTTATTAAATCACTTATCATTCCAAGTACACATATTACTTGATTTCTTACTCCACATTATTCAAAGTTCCCCATAACACCTTGAATAATTTAAGTTCTCATTTCACATTATTCAATGTGTCCCATACCACTTTGAATAATTAAATTCTTATTTCATAAATTATCATGAATAAAAAATTGTTTGATTATCACATAAAATAATAACTTTACAAATCCTTCCATGGTAATATCCTTTTAAGACATTATAATTCATGTTTATTATTCATGCTCAAATCATGCAATGATAAATGAAATTGGCAATGGTCTAAATCATAATATGTCAGTTATTATTTAAATAATAATTTTCCCAATGACATGCATAAAATAGTAAACGTTCTTTACACATGTGATATTAATTTAAAACATACAAGTAATGAATGGATGGGGTTACCACATAAAATTATAGTTCCTTAATTTTCAAAAATCCTTGATTCGTGGAATTGAACATTTATAGTTAAAAATGACTAATTTTAAATTAAGATAGATGTCATTTGTACACAATGCATGTGCTTATAAATGGTCACGTCTTATTAAGTGGCCATGCCTTATGTTGCATAGCATATGTAGTGCAATATTCATTCTATGAGAAATTAATTAAGAATATAAAAAATATACTTTAACCACTGATGTTTGTTTTGGGCCAATTTAATTCGAGTTATGGTTAAAGCTTATGGGTGCATACATATAACCATATATACATATACATAAAATTTGTATGTGTCGCACCCTTACTTTATATATACTAAAAACTAAAGTCATATATATATACATATATTAACATCTTAAAAGAAATGTAATTTGATTAATATTAACAAACCCTTAGCATTATAAAAGTAATTCATTTTTTAAGAAAATGAACTCCCTTGCGAGAACTAGAAAATTAGAGAGTATAAATAAATAAATACATTTTCCTTACAACATTTGCAAATTAACACTTGAAAGAATTAAACCAGGTGGATTAAAACTCTATGGGTGTATGTGTAATAAATATGCCAATCCATTTGAACCCAAAAATTTATTCACATCCAAGTATTTATTTAAATACTGAAAATAAAATCTTTAAGAACATAAAATATATATAGATTAAATTATGTGTGTATGTCCAAATATACATTAAGTGTATAACATAACATAATTATAAATTAAAATAACCCTCAAATTATGTACACATAAAATGATAAGATATATGTGTACATATATATATGCACACATATAACAACTGTAATTTGATCAAAATACTCCCTCACAAACCATAAGATTTAGAGATAAATACTTAAAATTTAAAACCATTATCATTTTAAAAATTCCATGTTATATATAGATAGATATAGTTTCTTATATATATATATATATATACACGTATAATATTTTATAATAACATGGTTAAAGAAAAACAATCAAAACCCTTTCAACACATAGATTTTAAAATCATAAACCAATTTGGAAAATATTATGTTATAATGAAATATATAGACTAAAATAAACATTTATACACAAGTTTATATGTGTATAACTTTGTAAAAAAATAGACAAAAAAATTGATCAAATTAACTAAACCCTTACAAAATATACATTTAATGAAAATTATTAAAACATAACCCTTACATCCATTAAATCACCTGAACCCGAAAACCCAAAGACACAGGTTCAGCACAGAAGAAATTTTAAACTACCGCAAAATTATAAACATACCATTAGGAGCATATATAAGTATATACTCTCAAAGAAACACGACAAGGAAAATTTAAAACCCTTACAAACATAAGTTCATAAAATAATCAAACATTCGAGACAAGTTTAATGAGCCCTTACAAGACAATAACCTTAAATATTGATTAATTAGAAGAAAATAATCTCTTATTAAATAAGATTAACCCTAAAAATAAATAGTAGTTCCCTTATGCAAGACAATAAATTATAGAACGTAAGCTGAAAAATTATAGATAGTATATCCCTTACGCAAACGGGTTTTACAACTCTATATAAGTTTTAAAACACTAAATTTTGATGATCATAAGTGTATAACAGAAAGTAATTATAAATTAAAAATCACCCTTACAAATAAATTTGAAACAAATAAAACCCTTAATAATAAATAATCTTAAACATAAATTGATATGCAGAAAACAATCCCTTACAAATAAATAATCTTAAACATAAATTGATAAGCAGAAAAAATACCTTACAAATAATTAATCTTAAATATAAATTGATAAGTAGAAAATAATACTTTACCTTATTCACTAATCGCCTTGTGGTAAGACTCTGATTCACCAAGAAGGAGGTGTAGTGCTCAGTTTTGGAATGAAAGAACCCTGATTGCATGTGCAGGAACACAATCAATTTTTAAAGACTCACCTTCATTGTCTATATAGTATTTATATATATATATATATATATTTGAAAGGAGTATAGTAAAAGTATATATATATATATATATATTTTTAAAATAGGTTTAGTTAAGATTTGGTTTAGAGAAGAAGAAAAACAAAACAACGTATACATTACACCCAGATCAAAACAACAAGATAACAATCTCAAAAGAAGATTCATCCGTTGTTCATAGTCCAAAGAAAGACAAACACCTCAGTTAAAACAAATCGGATATCCCAAAACATTATAATCGCATGCCTACCTAGTAGATTGAGGAATAATTGAAACACCCGAATCTAGACATGGAGACCAAGAGAAAAACCCTACCCCGTGTAGACCGAAGACTGTAGTACAACAACGCTCGGAGACTACAGATCTAGATCTAGATCTAGACTACTGCTGCGACTGTGACAGACCTCTGAGCTCGACACCGGCCGAAACGCGGCCTTATGAGAACCGCGTCTTCTTCAGATGAAGCCCAAAGGCATCACATGGACCCCGCCCGGCCTCCCGCACTCGTTGAGGCTCTTCCTTGGCGTCATCTTTCTCTCCCGAAGGAAACCCACAGGCCGGCTTGAGGAACCTGGCACCACGACATCGCTCGACCCCACCTCATTGAAACCCTAAATGTGGCCTCAACCACACCTCACCAAGGTCCCAGACATGCAACTTACAGCCGAAGCATGGACCCCCCTTCTCTCATGGATCCTTCCACATGTATCGCGACACCCAAATCCTATTATGGGATTTCCCTTTTTTTATTTCTTTTGTCTTATTTTCCCCCCTCTTTTTTTGTTGTTTTATATTTTTTCCTCCGTTTTCTTTACACCTTTTCCATTACACGCTTTCCTATTGCCTTTCGACTTCTTTTTTTGTCTCTCATTCAATCAAATTATCACTTTATTATTATAATATCTTTACCTTTTCGTTTTTTTTCAACCTATTAATAATATATTATTATTTTATTATATCATTATAATGATTTATAATTATACTATACATTATTATCTCATATCAAAACACTTAGAGTTTATATATATATATATATATATATATTTCGTTTATTACTTTTTATTATATAAAAAATATAGATCCATTTAATATATAAAAGTTAAAATAATTTAAACTAATTATATATATATATATATATATTTCTATAAAACAAAATTTTAAACTTAGAACTAATAATTATTACTTTATATATATGTACACTATATTAAATTAAAATTACCACATTATATTAATAATAATATATTTCAAATAGTTTTAAGAAATGATGTATTCAAAATATGTAATTCAAAACATTTCATATACATATAGATATAAATCATGTTTAAAAGATATATGTATATTTTCATCATAGATTTAAAAAAAATAATTTTTGTAAATCTAATCATAATTCATAATTTTAAAACAAGTAATTGTAACTATACATATTTATAAATTATTTTGAAAATAAAAAAAAAATAATTCCAAATATATTCAATGTGTAGTATTTATTATTTCATATTAAATAAATTTTATCAGCATAATTGAAATAGTCAATATACTTTTTTTAAGAAATTTATTTATTTAAAATATTTTATAATCCACTCATTTTGATGAAATTTATTATTCAAATTCATTAATAAATATATCCATGTTAAAAATATAACGCTATAAAATTAGTTTGAACTTATAATCAATTAAAATTATTATTTTAAATTATATATTTTTAAAGGAAATAAACAAAATAAAACATATAAAATTAAATTAAAATATTCTTAGGTGTTACATTATTCCCCCCTACAAAGAATTTCATCCTTGCAATTCTAAAATACTTGTACATAAACCACATCAACACCAGACACACGTCACTACCAATGTCCCTTTACCGGGAACACCACCGATGGTAGGGTGATGATGACCTCAGGTGGATTCCTAAGGCATTATTCAGCTGCACGATCTCTTTGGATCAGACACATTATGAACAACTGGGGTCGTACCTGTACCTAAATCACTCGAACTTCCATAAAGAGGCACGAGAAGAGTGGAGGTCAGAAATTTCAGAGTGGACTAAATCCCTATAAGTCCCACGCACCACATCATTATTGAAAATATTGATGTCGTATAGTTCTCTGTACATACTAAAACAAAATACTTAGAATAGGTAGGCCACTTTATTCTCACCATCCAAAGTAGGTTCTAAAAATTTACCTATATCTCGGTAGTTATCATCCAAAGTGAAAAACAGAAAAAGAGCACATGAAACTTCCCTCTTCACCTATATGCTGCAAATTATGCAATTGTTATACGGTAATAGACAAGATTGATGTTGGGTGCAAACCCAATCCCACATCGATCCCCACAAAAGGATGATGACTCACATATAAGCTTGGATGGGCAATTCCTCCTATCAACCATGGGTTTTAGGATGGAACCCCAGAAGGGCCTATGTGTTGGGCCCAAAAGGAGCTAGGGCTGGAGAAAATCGATCCTGACAATTGGTATCAAAGGGAGGTTGCATCCCAGATGTGATGTAGGGTATTTCTAAAAAAACTAGTTTGACAATGATATCAGTTTCTCGTTTGAATCATGTGAATCCATGGTGCCTTGTGTCGAAAGTCTTCCTGAAAATTGACGGTCAGGCGGCGAGTCCCGGTGATGAGAAAATGTTGGTGCAAGATGGTTGGATTTGATAGATTATCGTTGAAGGGGAGGAATGTGTGGTCTTTGGTTTGAGGGGAGTATTTTTGGGTGCAAACCCAATCCCACATCGATTCCCACAAAAAGATGATGACTCACATATAAGATTGGATGGGCTATTCCTCCTATCACCCATGGGTTTTTGGATGGAACCCTAGAAGGGACTATGTGTTGGGCCCAAAAGGAGCTAGGGCTGGAGTAAATTGATCCTGATAATTGCTTCCTTGGTAAAGATGGAGGATGTTTGGGTGTTTTGACACCCGATGTAGTTGTTTGCAGGACAACCTAATGTTTTCAAAAGTCTTGTAGTCCCCTGAACATGACTTTTCCACTATAGTTTCTACTAACTCTCTTGGGAGAGACAGAAGGCATGATGCATCAGCCATCTGAAAATTTAAGGAAACTACCACTTAGTAACACATAATTAAGTTTTCAGTATGGTTCTAATTTTATCTGATGTCTCCGAAGAGACATAAGACTGGAATTATTATTTTTTGTTTTCCAAGAACATCATAAATAGTAATGATTAAATAATTGTTTTCCTTGTTCAATTTTGGTTTTCCAGAGTTAACTAAACCAAATCCTATGATACCAACTGTCACACCCTATCTCCCGAATATCCGGAGCCGATGCCTTACAGAGGATCGAATTCAGTTTGGGCTCTAAGAAACCAGCTACTTCTGAAATGTTTCTTCTGCTAAAATCTTTTACCAGAATTTTTTTAATCAAAAACGTTGGGTGAGCATAGAAATGCCCAGTAAGGCGTTTAAAAAAAATAAAAAAATAAAATAATATACCCAAAATAACTTTTGAAAACATTCTTTAAAATTTCCATAGAACATTTTCTTGAAAGCGCTGTATCACATTTAACATACCATGACAGTTTTCTAAGGAATATATAACACAATTTAAAACATACTAACATTATCAAGATTGAATTATAGGAATGATATTTTATAATAATCAGTAAAAGACATTTTATGTTAAAATTCAAGTACAAAATTAATAGCTAAGTGTAATGCATGATCAGAGTTGCGCTTAAAAAATAACTTCAATTTCATCCTTTACTATTGTGAAACATACACTGTCCATAGGATATCTGAATATTTCTTAAATAATATTCCATACTTATACTTATACTGATTCTCATAATCATAAGCTCTTTAAACAAGAATATTCTACTAGTATAATATTCCTATGGTTAATTAATTAAATATCCATAATGAGGAAAGTGCATATGTCAGACTGTGTTAAGGCCTCGTGCCAAGACCTAGGGGGTAACTGTAACTCAAACCCAACCCGGAGAGACTCTGTAACCGAACTCCACCCCGGAGAGCCTCTAATAACCAAACTCCTACCCAGAGGGTCTGCTGTAACCAGACCCCAACCCAGAGGGCTTACCTTTACCGGTCCACAACCCGGAACATACTAAGTCCAATGCATTCCTCATATCTCTAAATAAAAGTGCACATACCACTTTAATTTATTAAATCACTTATCAATCCAAGTTCACATATTGCTTGATTTCTTACTCCACATTATTCAAAGTGTCCCATACCACCTTGAATAATTTAAGTTCTAATTTCACATTATTCAATGTGCCCCATACCACTTTGAATAATTAAATTCTAATTTCATAAATAATCATGTATAATAAATTGTTTGATTATCACATAAAATAATAACTTTAGAAATCCTTACATGGTAATATCCTTTTAATGCATTATAATTCATGTTTATTATTCATTCTCAAATCATGCACTCATAAATGAAATTGGAAACAGAATAAATCATAATATGTCAATTATTATTTAAATAATAATTTTCCCAATGACATGCATAAAATAGTAAACATTCTTTGTGCATGTGATATTAATTTAAAACATACAAGTAATGAATGGATGGGGTTACCACATAAAATGATAGTTCTTTAATTTTCAAAATCCTTGATTCGTGGAAATGAACATTTATAGTTAAAATGAAAAAATTTAAATTAAGATAGATGTCATTTGTACACAAGGCTTGTGCTTATAAATGGTCATGTGTTATTAAGTGGCCATGCCTTATGTTGCATAGCAAATGCAGTGCAACATTCACTCTATGAGAAATTAATTAAGCATATCAACAATATAATTTAACCACTGAAGTTTGTTTTGGGCCAATTTAATTCGAGTTATGGTTAAAGCTTATGGGTGCATACATATAACCATATATATATATATATACATAAAATGTGTAAGTGCCGCACCCTTACTTTATATATTCTGAAAACTAAATTCATATATATATATATTTATTTATTAACATCTTAAAAGAAATGTAATTTGATTAATATTAACAAACCCATAGAATCATAAAAGTAATTCATATTTTAAGCAAATGAACTCCCTTGCGAGAACTAGAAAATTAGAGAGTATAAATAAATAAATAAATTTTCCTCACAACATTTGCAAATTAACACTTGGTAGAATTAAACGGGTGGATTAAAACTCTATGGGTGTATGCGTAATAAATATGCCAATCCATTTGAACCCAAAACTTTATTCGCATCCAAGTATTTATTTAAATACTGCAAATAAAATCTTTAATAACATAAAATAGATATAGATTAAATTATGTGTGTATGTTCGAATATACATTAAATGTATAACAGAAAATAATTATAAATTAAAATAACCCTCAAATTATGTACACATAAAATGATAAGTTATATGTGTATAAATACACACACACATATAACAACCGTAATTTGATCAAAATACTCCCTCAAAAAACATAAGATTTAGAGACAAATACTTAAAATTTAAAACCAGTATCATTTTAAAAATTCCAGGTTATATAGATAGATATGGTTTCTTAAATATATATATATATATGTGCATATAATATTTTATAATAACATGGTTAAAGAAAAAAAATTAAAACCCTTTCAACACATAGATTTTAAAATCATAACCCAGTTCGGAAAATATAATGATATAATGAAATATATAGATTCAAACAAACATTTATACACAAGTTTATATGTGTATAAATTTGTAAAAAAATAGACAACAAAATTGATCAAATTAACTAAACCCTTACAAAATATACATTTAATGGAAATTATTAAAACATAACCATTACATCCATTAAATCACCTAATCCTGAAAACCCGAAGACCCAAGTTTAGCACAGAAGAACTTTTAAACCAGCACAAAATTATAAACATACCATTAGGAGCATATATAAGTATATGCTCTCAAAGAAACATGACAAGGAAAATTTACAACCCTTACAAACATAAGGTCGTAAAATAATTAAACATTAGAGACATGTTTAATGAACCCTTACAAGAAAATAAACATAAATATTGATTAATAAGAAGAAAATAATCTCTTACTAAATATGTCTAACCATAAAAATAAATAGTAGTTCCCTTATGCAAGGCAATGAATTATAGAATATAAGGTGAAAAATTATAGATAGTATATCACTTATGCAAAAGGGTTTCAAAACTCTATATAAGTTTTAAAACACTACATTTTAAGGATCATAAGTGTATAATAGAAAGTAATTATAAATTAAAAATCACCCTTACAAATAAATTTGAAACTAATAAATCCCTTACAAATAAATAATCTTAAACAGAAATTGATAAGCAGAAAAAAAATCCCTTACAAATAAATAATCTTAAACATAAATTGATAAGCAGAAAACAAACCCTTACAAATAAATAATATTAAACATAAATTGATAAGCATAAAAAGATCCCTTACCTTATTTGTTAATCGCCTTGTGGTAAGACTCAGATTCACTAAGAAGGAGGTGCAGTGCTCAGTTTTGGAATGCGAGAACCCCCGATTGCATGTGTAGGAACACAGACAATTTTTAAAGACTCCCCTTCATTGTCTATATTATATATATATATATATATATAGCTTGTTTAAATGAGTATAGTAAAAAAAATTATATATATATATATATTTTAAAATAGGTTTGGTTAAGATTCGGTTTAGAGAAAAAGTAAAACAAAACAGCATATAAATAACACCCGGATCAAAACAACAAGATAAAAATCTCAAAAGCAGATTCGTTCGTTGTTCATAGTCCAAAGAAAGAAAAACACCTGAGTTAAAACAAATCAGATATCCCAAAATAGTATAATTTCATGCCTACCTAGTAGATTCACGAATAATTGAAACAATCAAATCTAAACATGGAGACCAAGAGAAAAACCCTACCCCCTGTAGACCGAAGACCGTAGTACCACAGTTCTTCGACAATACAGATCCAGATATGGATCTAGACTACTGTTGTGACCATGAAAGACCTTCGAGCTCGACACCGGCCGAAACGTGGCCTTCTGAGAACCTCTTCTTCTTTGGACGAATCCCAAAGGCATCACACAGACCTTTCACGGCCTCCCACACTCCCTGAGGCTCTTCCTTGGCGTCATCTTCCTCTCCCGAAAGAAACCCACATGTCTGCTCGAGGAACCTGACACCGCGACGCCGCTCGACCCCACCTCGCTCAAACCCTAAATGAGGCCTCGACCACAACTCACTGAGGTCCCAGACTTGCGACTAGTAGCCGAAGCGTGTACCCCCCCTTCTTAAAACTATTTGAAATAACAATTATTACTTTATATATATGTACACTATATTAAATTAAAATTACCACATTATATTAATAATAATATATTTCAAATAGATTTAAGAAATGATTTATTCAAAATCTATAATTCAAAACATTTCATATACATAAAGATATAAATCACATTTAGAAGATATATGTATATTTTCATCATAGATTTAAAATAATAATATTTTTTGTAAATCTAATCGTAATTCATAATTTTAAAACAAGTAATTGTAAATATACGTATTTATAAATTATTTTGAAAATAAAAAAATTGTAATTCCAAATATATTCAATGTGTAGTATTTATTATTTCATATTAAATAAATTTTATCAGCATTATTTCAATAGTCAATATACTTTTTTTAAAGAAATTTATTTATTTAAAATATTTTATCAACCAATCATTTTGATGAACTTTATTATCCAAATTCATTAATAAATATATCCATGTTAAAAATATAACGCTATAAAATTAGTTTGAACTTATAATCAATTAAAATTATTATTTTAAATTATATATTTTTAGAGGAAATAAACTAAATAAAACATATAAAATTAAATTAAAATATTCTTAGGTGTTACATTATTCCCCCTATAAAGAATTGCGTCCTCGAAATTCTAAAATATTTGTACATAAACCATATCAACACCAGACACACGTCACTACCAATGTCCCTTTACCGGGAACACCACCGATGGTAGGGTGCTGACGACCTCAGGTGGATTCCTAAGGTAGTATTCAGCTGCTCGATCTCTTTGGACCAGACACACTATGAATAGCTGGGGTCATAGTTGTGCCTAAAGCACTCGGCCTTCCATAAAGAGACATGAGAAGAGTGGAGGTTAGAAATTTCAGAGTGGACTAAATCCCTATAAGTCCCACGCACCACGTCATTCTTGATAATTTTGATGTCGTAGAGTTGTCGGTACATACTAAAACTAAGGACCTGGAATAGGTAGGTCGTTCGATGGCCACCATAAAAAGCAGATTCTAGAAATTTACCTACATATCGGTAATTATAATCCAAAGTGAACATAGAAAAAGAGCTTCATGAAACTTCTCTCTTCACTTATATGCTGTAAATTGTGCAATTACTATACGGTAATAGAAAGATTGCTTCCTTGGTAAAGATGGAGGATGTTTGGGCAGTTCGACACCCGATTTAGTTGTTTACAGGACAACCTAAGGTTTTCAAAAGTATCATAGTCCCCTGAACTTGACTTTGCCACTATAGTTTCTACTATCTCTGTTGGGAGAGACAGAAGGTGTGATGCATCAGCCATCTGAAAATTTAAGGAAACTACCACTTATTACCACATAATTAAGTTTTCAGTATGGTTCTAATTTTATTGGATGTCTTCGAACAGACATAAGAATGGTATTTTTTTTCAAGAACATTGTACTTAGTAATGATTAAATAAATTTTTTCTTTGTTCGGTTCTGGTTTTCCCGAGTTAGCTAAACTGAATCCTATGATACCAACTGTCACACCCCAGATCCCTAATACCCAGAGCCGCTGCCATACAAAGGATCGAATTCAGTTCAGGCTCTGAGGAACCAGCTACTTCTGAAATGTTTCTTCTATTGAAAGATTTTACTTGAAAAATTATAATAAAAAACATAGTGTGAGCATACGAATGCTCAGTAAGGGGTTTAAAAAAAATAAAAAAAATAACATACTATACCCAAAATAAATTTTGAAAACATTCTTTAAAATTTCCATAAAACATTTTCTTGAAAGTGGTGTAACACATTTAACATACCTTGAAAATTTTCTAAGGAATAAAAGTACACAATTTAAAACATACTAACATTATCAATATTCAATTATAGGAATTCTATTTTAGAATAATCATTAAAAGACATTTTATGTTAAAATGCAAGTACAAAATTAATAGCTAAGTGTAATTCACAATCAGATTTGTGCTTAAAATAATAACTTCAATTTCATCCTTTAATATTGTGAAACATACACTGGCCATAATATCTTTGAATATTGCATAAATAATATCCCATACTTATACTTATACTGATTCTCATAATCATAAGCTCTTTAACGTGGAATATTCTACTAGTCGAGTATTCATCTGGTTAATTAATTTATATAGTCATAATGAGGAAAGTGCATATGACGGAATGTGTCAAGGCCTTGTGCCAAGACCTAGGGTATAACTATAACTGGACCCCAACCCGGAGATCCTCTGTAACCGGGCTCCACCCTAGAGAGTCTCTAATAACCGAACTCCAACCCGGAGGGTCTGCTGTAACCAGACCCCAACACGGAGGGCTTACTTTTTCTGGTCCCCAACCCGTAACATACTAAGTCCAATGCATTCTTCATATCTCTAAATCAAAGTGCACATACCACTTTTATTTATTAAACCATTTATCATTCATGTACACATATTACTTGATTTCTTACTCCACATTATTCAAAGTGTCACATACCACCTTGAATAATTTTAAGTTCTCATTTCAAATTATCCAATGTGTCTCATACCACTTTGAATAATTAAATTATGATTTCTTAAATTATCATGAAAAATAAATTGTTTGATTATCACATAAAATAATAACTTTAAAAATCCTTCCATGGTAATATCATTTTAATGCATTATAATTCATGTTTATTATTCACGCTCAAATCATGAACTCATAAATGAAATTGGCAACAGACTAAATCATAATATGTTAATTATTATTTAAATAATAATTTTCCCAATGACATGCATAAAATAGTAAACATTATTTGCGCATGTGATATTAATTTAAAACATACAAGTAATGATTGGTTGTGGTTACCACATAAAATGATAGTTCCTTAATTTTAAAAATCCTTGATTTGTGGAAATGAACATTTATAGTTAAAAATGAATAATTTTAAATTAAGATTGATGTCATTTGTACACAAGGAATGTGATGATAAAAGTTCACATCTTATTAAGTGTCCATGCCTTATGTTTCATAGCATATGCAGTGCAACATTCGTTCTATGAGAAATTAATTAAGCATATCAACAACATACTTTTACCACTGAAGTTTGTTTTGGGCCAATTTAATTTGAGTTATGGTTAAATCTTATGGGTGCATACATATAACTATATATATATATACATAAAATGTGTATGTGTCGCACCCTTTATATATTCTGGAAACTAAAGTCATATATATATATATATATGTTAACATCTTAAAAGAAATGTAATTTGATTAATATTAACAAAACCTTAGCATCATAAAAGTAATTCATATTTTAAGAAAATTAAATCCCTTGCGAGAACTAGAAAATTAGAGAGCATAAATAAATAAATAAATTTTCCTTACAACATTTGCAAATTAACAGTTGGTAGAATTAAACCGGGTGGATTAAAACTCTATGGGTGTATGTGTAATAAATATGTCAATCCATTTGAACCCAAAACATTATTTGAATCCAAGTATTTATTTAAATATTTCAAATAAAATCTTTAATAACATAAAATAGATATAGATTAAATTATATGTGTATGTCCGAATATACATTAAGTGTATAACAAAAAATAATTATAAATTAAAATAACCATGGACTTATGTAAACATAAAATGATAAGATATATGTGTATATATATATACACACATATATAATGTAATGACCCGGCCTCCGAGTGCCCGGAGCTGGTTCCAGTGATACATGATGTATCAAAATTACATTTCAAACATTTGAAAGTATTACATCATGTCCCATTATTACAGAGGATCGTGAGGTTCTGGTTCTCAGAAACCAGCTGATTCTGAAAAACATATTTAGTAAAAACCCATACCTGGAAATTTTTAATAAAAATGTAGGTTGAGAATTGAAATACTCAGTAAGGGGTTTTGAAAATACTTAATATATTTTGTGAAAACTATCTTTGGAAAATACTTTCACATACATAAAATAATTCCTTTTAGGAAAACCTCACAACACCTCAATGGTAGCTATAAAACATTTAGAGCAAGACATGCACAAGTATTTGAACATACCACTTAAAGTTACTAAACTATCAAAATAAGAATTCTTGCATGTAGGTACATAAAAACTAATAAGTAAGAACAACATAACATGCAAGGTGTGCCAATACTACTAGACAAGAAAATTATCAGAGTTGCGCATAATTAATCTCACTACAACTTATTTAAATGAACATGATGACATAATAAATGTAATTATAGCATTTGAATTAATAATCTGGGAAGGAAAACTGATCATGCATTACATTTCATATGCACTTAAACTCATACTCATAAGTAATGGTTCATGATTATAATGCAGAACCTTCTGTAAACATATTGTCGAGGCCTCAGCCAAGACATCTATTAATTAAGGCCTCGGCCTTAATCCATAAGCTCTTTAACCAATATTATACTAATCAAATATTTTTATGGTTAATTAAATTACATAGTCATAATGAGGAAAATTCATATTCTGGACTGTGTCAAGGCCTCGGGCCAAGACCATAATCATCTATGTCTAGGAATTTCACCTTAACCTTCTATGTCGAGGCATTTCACTTGAACCGTAACTATTGTCAGGCCTTGTGTTGTGACAATGTTTTGTATCATGAGACCTACCGATGCATCGAGGGGCTATAGCAGGCCCCACCCATCACATAATAAGTCCAATTAATTCCTCATACCACATAAATCAAAGTGCACATACCACTTTGATTTATTTAATTTAACTTTATTAGATATTTCCCAAAGTGTCTCATACTACTTTGGGTAATTTAATTTCATTTCTCATACATTATAGAATAAAAAAATAAATAAAATGGATAATGAAACCATTATACATTTATGGTAGAAATACATGATATGACAATGAACATATAAAATTTGATGATAACCATTTCCTAGGGCATGCATGGATAAGTGAAATATCTTTTGCACATGTAATAATAATAAAAGTACATAAAATGATGAATGAATGGGGTTTGCCACATGAAATGATAACTTCTTAGTTTAAAGTCCCTATTTCATGCACAATTAATTATGTGCATGCTGATAAAATTTCTAGTGGGCATGCATTTAGACCAAATCACAACTTGATTAACCAATGACCATATCTGAAGGGGGGTTTATTAAGTAATAAGACTATATATGAGCTCAACATGATATGTAACAAATCATGATTTAGAAAAACCCATTTATTATCTAATATATTTTGGGTTAAGTCAGAATATATTCTTTTAACTAATACGTGGATAATATTATTAAATCTTCTTTAATTAAATTAAACCTGACATGTTAAACGTATTATTGTATACCCATACACATAATTGCATACTAGTTTAGCGAACACCAAATTAATCATTTATTTAAAAACTTACATGTATCAAAGCATAAAATAAATCATGGTAATTATTATTTGAAAATAGGGTTTTGGAAATTATACTAACAAAAACATATAAACATAACCATATATACACTAAGTGTGTGTATTTGGATTTTTTCACAACAAGGTCCATTAATTCCTTACGAACTGAATATTTCAAACCATTAATCAATTACTCATTTGAAAACTAAATCCATATTAAGTTTATTATGTATGTATCCATATAAAATTAAGGTTTTATAAACATAATCCCATTCATACCCAGGAATTAGTTCGCAACTAAAACATTATTTAAGGATGGGTATTCATCACTTAAAAATCATAATTTGATTTGTATTGGTTTTCATATATGTATATAAGTATGTTATTATATATACAAAGTTAATAAAAGGGGTTTGGCATGAAAAAAACATATTCACAACATCCTTTATAAATATTTAATATACATACTCATTTTGGAAATAAAAAAAACAGATTGGATTTGGGTTACACACACACACACACACATATATACATATTTATATACCCGATTATACATATATGTATATAATAGTTTTTTCTTAATGAAAACCATACAAGGTAAATCATTTTATATATTATACTTGTACGATCCTTAATAACACATCAATAACCCATTATTGAAAACCTTAAAACAATGAAGAGTTTTCTATATATACACATATACAAAACTGTATATGTAGAATATATATACATATATACATATATATAAACATAAATGTAAACTTTGATTTTCAGGAGGAATAAAAACTTCAAACATCCTAAACCAAACCAAATATCCTCAAAACAGTATATAAGAAAGGATTTTCAGGGTTTACAACATGGATCAAAACGTTTATATACATATATATAAAAATAGTATAAACATATATATACTTATTTAAAAACTCATTTTCACTCTAAATAATAAGAACTCTCCTTTGAAAATCTTGCAACCTTAAATGTAGAGGGTGTGTAGAGGGTTTTTAGGGTTTTAAAAACTAAAAACAAGGTTGTATGCTTGTATATATATAATATGTATAATTTTATAAACTTATATAAAACTAGTTCAATGTAAACTAGAATGAAAAACCACCTTACATAAATTATACCCCGTACGAATCTCACCAACATTTTGTAACCATAACAGAGAAGGAGATGATGTATTTATATATATATATATATATAAACAAATACAATTTACCCGATTATACACAGAGCATGTATAATCAGTTTTCATAAAAAAAGTAAATGGTCCCTTACATAGACTGAGGAGGAAGAGTTGGGTTGGAAGAGGCTTGCTGGAGATCCTGAGAAGCATCAGAGTCCAGGGGAAAGAACTTGAGGAGATGAACCCATAGGGTTCATTTGCATGGAAGGAGGGTTTAAAAAAAAGGCCAACGAGCCTTAGATCAAACCCCACGAGGGTCCCTCCACTTGACTGCCGAAGGAGAAGAGGAGCGTTTGAGTTGGAGAAACTCCAATGATACAATAATGCAGAATTATATATATATATATATATATATATATATATATATATATAGTTACCTGATACGGTGATCCTCAGTTGGAAAATATAGAGAGGCAGTGGGGTAGGCTTGGGGAAAGGTGCGGCAAAAGACGACCTCATGAGGGTCATGGGCCGAGGACATACAGTGGAGAGGGAGATGCGGTGAGGGTGACGACCCACTGGCCTGGCTTATGGGGAGACGATGTCGGAGTTTGGGAAGAACCTGGAGCCGCTGGGGAAGATGACGTGAGGCGTCAAGTGGCGCCGGCAAGGTGGGGTGGCGCACGGGCGTCGCTGGTGGTGCCTCCGTTGGCCTAGTCTGCTGCACGAGGAGGGAGGTGGACTCCTCCTTCATTTTTGAATCTCAATCCCGTATTGGATTATATTATTTTTATTTCTTAAGTCTCATTTTTTTAGTATTACTATAACGTTTTTATTATTTTTTATTATTTTGTTTTGTTCTGTGCTACCCCTAACCGGGTTCCCCCTCTTTTTTTCATTGTTTTATTTTTCTTTATCTTTTTGTGGTCTTGTTTGGTCCATTGCGCCAAAACCCTAACCGGGTTTCTTGTTGTCTTTTTTTATCATTATTTCAATAATATTTTAGAATTCATATTATAAGTCAAAAGTTAATCTTATCTTTTAAAAGTAGAGGTTTATAATAATCATTACTTTTAAAAAGTAAAGATAATAATATTACATTTATAAGAACATATGAATAAATCATAATATAAATAAAAAAAATTAAACCATTTATATATAAGTATATACATTTATAATAAAATACATATTTATAATTCATAAATCGTAATATAATTTTGATTTATTAAATAACATTCTGATTAATGTGAAACAAATAAAAATGTGTTTATTATTAATAAGTTTATTTCTATATACATAGAATTTCAAAATTAATTACAATTTTATTAGATTTATTTATTTTGATAAAACATAAATATGTAATATTATTTTTACTTAATAAAATTTTATAAATCAAATAATAAACTAATTTTATAAATGGTTAATTACAAATTATTAATAATTTTATAAAATTCTAACAATAAGTATAACTTTATATATATATATATATCATTTTTTGAAAGTGTACGAAACCCACATAATTTTTCATTCGTTTGCATAATGTATTTCTCTAAATAATGTCATATAATAATTTCAAATTGACATGTATAATAAAATTATAATTTTATAATAATATTAGTTTTATTAACAAATTAATTTAATCATAATTTTATGATGATAATAATCCAAAACAATTACATATATATAAATAAAATACATCACTTATTATTATTACTAAATATATATAATTAATTTAACACGTCATTGTGTACTTAAATCATGACATTTTTTTATAAATCAAAGCATACTTTTTTTTCATTTTAAAAATGAATTGTTTTCTTAATTTATTTATAACATTATTTTCTTAATTTATAATAATTTAAAATTATTCTTTAAACAATGTGAGACAATATTTACTCTAACAACTGCACTGGTTAATGTAATAATTTTTATTATGACACATAAAAAGGTTGGGGCATTGCATTATTCCCCCCTTCGAAGAGTTGCGTCCTCACAATTCTAAAATGTTCGTACACAAACCACAACAACACCAGGCACACGTCACACCCGAAGTCCCTTTACCGAGTACTCCATCGATGGTAGGGTGCTGACGACCTCAGATGAATTCCTAAGGTGGTATTCAGCTGCTTGATCTCTTTGGCCCAGACACGTTGTGGACAGCTAGGGTCGTACATGTGCTTAAAGAACTCGACCTTCCATAGAGAGGCACGAGTGGTGTGGAGGTTGGAAAGTTACGAGTGGGCTAAACCCCAATAAGTTCCACGCACCATGTCGTTCTTGAAAATATCGATGTCTTAGAGTTCTCTGTACATACTAAAACTCAGGACCTGGAAAAAGGTAGGCCGCTTGATGGTCTCCATCCAAAGCAGCTTCTAGGGATTTACCTACAGCTCGGTAGTTATCAGCCATAGTGAAACATAGAAAAATAGCTTCAAAAAACTTTCCTCTTTTACTATATTCTGCAAATTTTAAAATTTCTATGAGGAAAAAGACAAGATTGCTCCCTTGGTAAAGATGGAGAATGTTTGGGCGGTTCGACACCCGATGTAGTTGTTCACAGGACAACCTGAGATTTTAGAAAGTCTCGTAGTCCCCTGAACATGACTTGACCATTATAGTTTCTACTATCTACATTGGGAGAGACCGAAGGAATGATGTATCAGCCATCTGAAAATTATAATATAATTAATTAATAATGCTCAGTCATATATTTATACTACCTGGTTTTCAAGAGTTATTTGAACCTATCCTCTGATACCAACTGTAATGACCCGGCCTCCGAGTGCCCGGAGCTAGTTCCAGTGAGACATGATGTATGAAAATTACATTTCAAACATTTACAAGTATTACATTATGCCCATTATTACAGAGGACTTCGAGGTTCAGGTTCTGGGAAACCAGCTGCTTCTGAAAAACATATTTAGTAAAAACCCATACCTGAAATTTTTTAATAAAAAACGTAGGGTGAGCATTGAAATACTCAGTAAGGGGTTTTGAAAATACTTAATATAGTTTATGAAAACTACCTTTGGAAAATACTTTCACATACATAAAATAATTCCTTTTAAGAAAACATCACAACACCTCAATGGTAGCAATAAAACATTTAGAGAAAGACATGCACAAGTATTTGAACATACCACTGAAAGTTACTGAACTATCAAAATAAGCATGCTTGCATGGAGGTACATAAAAACTACTAATTAAGAACAACATATCATGAAAGGTGTGCCAATACTACTTGATAAGAAAATTATCAGAGTTGCGCATAATTAATCTCACTATAACTTATTTAAATGCACATGATGACATAATAAATGTAATGCTAGCATTTGCATTAATAATCTGGGAAGGTAAAATGATCATGCATTACATTTCATATGCACTTAAACTCATACTCATAAGTAATGGTTCATGATTATAATTCATAACCTTCCGTAAACATATTGTCGAGGCCTCGACCAAGACGTCTATTGATTAAGGCCTCATCCTTAATCCATAATCTCTTTAACCAATATTCAACTAATCAAATATTTTTCTGGTTAATTGAATTACATAATCATAATGAGGAAAATGCATATTCCGTACTGTGTCAAGGCCTTGCGCCAAGACCATAATCATCTATGTCCAGAAATTTCACCTGAACCGTCTATGTTTAGGAATTTCACCTGAACCGTAATGTTGTCAGGCCTTGTGTCATGGCACTATTTTGTCTCATGAGACCTACTAATGCATCGAGGGGCTATAGCAGGCCCCACCCATCACATAATAAGTTTAATTCATTCATCATACCTCATAAATCAAAGTGCACATGTAGCACCCCAAGCTTTCACGATACGTTTCTCTTTTAATAATGCAATATCTTGCATTGTACGCAAGTTCGAGATCCTAACACACCACGACCAATCAAAGTAGTCATTATGAATAGTAATACCAACTTTTTGAAATTATATAAATTTTATATTTCAAAATGGACTTCATTTTTATATTCTAAATATCGAAATTATCCTAAGTTGATTTTTTTTTGTAATTTTCTGAGAACTTCCAATTTTCTATGAATAGAAAAAAATACTTAAAAACAAATTTTTTAATCAAAATAATTAATAGTGATAAATTATACTATTGAGTGGTTTTAAAGTATAATTATAATATAATTTTACCATTTTATCCAATGGTGGTCATTATAATATACTTCACTTTGAAATTGGACATAAACAATTGTCAATCTTTTGATTGATATTGTTTCTTAAAAACACGCTATTTGTTTTGACAACGGGAATTAATTATAAAATTAATTAATGCCACTTATATGTTTGGAATTTTTTAAAGTAGAAACCATTTTTTAATTCAGAATATCAATTATATCTTAGGATGAATTTTTGGTATTTTTCTGAAAAACTTCAATTTTTGATGAATAGTGAAACCACTAAGTGGTAGTTTAAAAACTATTTTTTCATGTAAATGAAACATTACCACTTCTGTAATTTTATTTTCAAAAATCCAACATACATGGTTGTCATTAGGGATTAAAATGTGGTTCAATGGGATTAAAATAATTTTTTGGTGAATAGTAACTTTTAAGTTTTATTAATCACGATTAAAGGTAATTAGTGAAATTTAAGGTAAAAATGATATTATAAAAATATGAAAATATCTTGAAACTTGTTCTACCCTTATTGTATGAGTAATTTACGACCAATAACATCCATGGTTCAACTTGGGGATCCCATGGAGAAACTTGGGTAAGAAAATGACATTAATAACTTTTTATTTAAAGTAAAAATAAAATTGTCACAAACATGTGTTGTTTTACTAAAACAATTATTACATGGGGTTATATAAGTTAACTTTTCGACTATAAATATTCATTAGAAATATAAAAAGATTTAATACATCATGGTAATTTTTTTATAATTTTTATACTTTAAATTAATAAATTTATTTATCACACCATGATGATGCAGCGATTACCTCATTAATTAATGATTTAAATAAAACGAAAATATAATGTAAAATCTAAGACTTACAATTGTCAAAAACCTATTGTATTATTATATTTAGAACCTTTATCACCTTATATTCGAAATATATAATTTTGGGACCTTTTAAATCCGAAAATCATTTCATAATAATGTAACATTTCATGACTTTCCAAGAATGCCCCTCCTCTCCTCTTATAAAAGGCCCCCACCACTACCACCTTATTCACACCTTCCAAGCCATTTTTCTTGGCCAACCTCTACCCAAATACTCTCTAAACTTACCTCTATTACTCCTAGAATCCTCACTTTGGGCAGAAGTCTTCCCAAGGAAGCCTTTGGCTCAAATCAAAAAGAGTTACCCGATTTAAAGGTAATGTCTTTACTTATTCTCTTTTGTTTTATTTTGCTTCTCCAACACCCTAAACTCTTTTTATTATTTTATTTTGTAACAAAAACAGTATATTAAATATACTAGGATGTTTTTATGATAATTATTCGAGCTAAACTTACACACACCTCCGTCTAACGGTTAAAGAACATACTATTTCCGTGGATGGCGAATTACTGCCTCACGAAACGATGATTGTTCTATCTTATCCTACCACCTCTCATGGTGGCCATTATGATGGAAATATATTTATTTATGATATATATTATATTTATTTTCTCTCTACGCTTCTGTATTTTACATTTAAAGTGTACCTTTATGCTTTGCATGTTGTGCAAATGCGATAATTTCATTTGAGAAAGTGTGGACTACCGCCCCCTCAACTGATTTGACTCGTTCATGAAATACATGGAATGTATAAAGAATGAAATTGATGAAATTATCTAACCTATATAACATATATATTATACTATAATTATAATATATATATATATCATTTTTTTAATTCCATTAAATACGAAATAGAAATGAAAGTAGCGTTCATGCGTACGTATGACTTACCGTCTCCATGAACGGTGCATTTCATTTATTACCTCTAAATGTTATGTAATATTATAAATGCATGTATATACTGGATATATATGATATAAATTATATCTACATCATGAATATAATTCTGGATATAATGTATATTTTACCACATGAACAACTTGTAATTATAAGAATTTTATTTTTGACTCATGTATCAAAGATCGACAAAACAACCGTTATTAACATAAATAATTACATAATATTCATAACATGGAAATAAGTGATATAGAAGGAATAATAAACTTGAAAAATTCTCTTAAGAAATTATAAATTAACTCTAGTTTATTCTTCAGGAGGTTAAAGAGCGGTCAAGTCAAGTCGGACACGAGGTAAGGGAACTTCTTAACCCAGTTTTGGTTCTTTGGGTTAATCACATACTTTAAAATTATGTCAGGATATTATTATTTCATATCTTGTATTTGTACTTTATTTATTTGTACTTATAGTGAATCCACATAATAGATATATTTTATTTTTAAAAAAATGATCTTTGTAAGGGACTTCGTCTCAATCTCTTTTCATTGAGGCATATTTTGTTTTGTACACAACTTTATTTTATATGGTGTATAAACCCCTTTGAATTTTACTTTTATTAAAAAGGAATATTTTTATACGAAGAATTTTACTAAATGACAAAAGGGAATGTTTTTTTTGTCGTACGTATGCGGTGACAATGACTTCTCCGCTGTTGTGACCATTATTTGAGATTCGACTTCCTTTACAAGCCATGAATTTTTTTAAATGAAAAATAAATACCAAATTTTAATTTTCTTTTATTTTGGTATTGAAAATGGTTTTGATAATGTTTTTATTACATCAATGTGTTGTATTGATATCTTGTGATTGAAATATGGAAATGTTATGTTTCTTTTATGCATGTTTTATGTGATACGATTATGTTATGGTTTATGATATGATTAAACTTGTTCATATGAGGAATGCATTGGACTTAATAAGTGGCGGGTGGAGCCCGCTATAGCTCCTCGATGCATCGATAGGTCTCATGATACAAACTAGTGTCTTGGTATGAGGCCTTGACAAAATCTTATTTGTAGACTTGACACGAGGCCTTGGCTACATGGTTATGATAGTCTGGCATTATGCATTCCATCATTATGAAAGTGGTTATTGATATTGCATGTGATTATTAGACTAGTATAATATCCATGTGAATAAGTAAATGGCATTATTTCATTTTACTTTTTCCATATTATGCTGAAGTTCAAGTTTAAAAGGCTTTGATTTTAGTTATACATTGCCTTAAATGTTTATGTATATTTATGAAAGTTTCCGCTGTATTTTTATCCTTACTGAGCATCTGAGCTCACCCCTTTCTATGTTTTATTTTCCCAGGATGTGAATAAATATTTTATGACTGACCTACAGGGATAGTCTAAAGGCGATACGAGTGTGGACTATGGAGATTATTTTATTGTGATTTTTCACTTTATAATGTAATGTAAGACTTATGAATGTATCTAGTGTTTCCAAGGCTACTAAACTAATCGGTCTTTCGAGACTTGATCTTTTGTGATCATGACAATGTTACGCAATAATGCACCAACTCTGGGTAACTGGGTTTGGGGTGTTACAGTTGGTATCAGAGGCAGTTTAGTACTAACCTTGGAAGCTAGATTTAGATAAACTCTAATTAGAGCACATAGCCCTAAGATAGACTTTGAGGATTAGTATAGAAGAACTTCCTAGAATTTTGGTATTATAGAGATTTTGTGAGTTTTCTGAGCAATACATCCCTATCTAGATACAAACAGGTAGTGGAAGCTCTGGCACAGATGTACCTAGGGGTAAAACCCGAAAACACCGCTTTCAGCTAGACTCAAACGGGAACTGGTGCACAACAACGGGCCTTGCTGCACTCTTGGTTACGACACTCCCGGGGGATATGCTTAGGATAATTATCATTTTCTTTACAAACCATTATGAAGGGTTTGTGAGTATATAATTCCTCAAAGAAAACATTTTTATGATTATAGTTCAATTTATGTTAAGTGTTTTACAAGTATGGAATTATGTATTTTGATTCATAAACTAATCTAGTTTATGCCATTGTTTAGAAATGGAGCATAGTGGGAGGAATGAAAACCGTATCAATGCATGCACTCCATGTAGGGATTTCCCTCCTGCTCAAGATAATTATAGTGGAGCTGGAGATACTACTGGTGCTGATCAAATTATCACCATACTGGGACAACTCACTCAGGTTATGAATAATAACCTTACTCGTATAGAGCACCCTGATCCATAACATGAAGGATCAATGTTAGACCACTTCATGAGGCAACAACCACCAACATTAAATGAGAGTAAAAATACCTTAGTAGCTGGGAAATGGATAAATTCCTTAGAGAAAATATTCCATGCCTTGGGGAGTAGTGAAAGAGAAAAGGTTATCATGGTAGTTTACCGCCTCACCGGAGATGCTGATCAATGGTGGTCATTGATTCAAAATACAAAGGAAGATAAATAAGTATCAAGTATGGAATGGAGGGAGTTTAAGGAAATTTTCTTAGAAAAATACTTTCCACATGACCATCGAGCAGATATGGAAAGGAAATTTCTGAGTCTGAGAGAAAAGGAGGATGAGAATGTCATAAAGTATGAGGCTAACTTTACAAGGTTAGCTAGGCATTAAGCATATTATATACGTAACCCAAGAAGTAAGATTGATCATTTCTTTGATGGGTTAAAACTGTTTCTCTGTTGAGCCTTAGTATCACAATATTTCTCATCGTATGAAGATATTGTCTCATGTGCTATCAATACAGAAAAGGAATTCTCTAAATCTTATGACAATAAAGTAAAGCAAGAGAAGAAGAGAACGATGGAACAAGAGACAGATAAAGGGAAAAGGGGAAAGAAGGATTTTCCATTATGTGATAATTGTGGTAAGAATCACCTCGGTACATGCCTAAAAGGAATGAGAGTTTGCTATAAATGTGGAGAAAAAGGTCACCAGGATCGTGATTTCAAGGGAAAGAAAATGGGAATCAATGTTGAATTCTATAATTGTAGGGAAATGGAGCATTATGCGAATGAATGTCCTAAGAATCAGGGAAACTTACCTCAGAAAAGGCCAAGGGATCAAGACCAATCTTATGTTGTTACTACAGATGAAGTTGAATAATTATTGTATTTGTGTTTTTGGACTCAAGAACTATATTATGGTTATAAGAATAATGTGATATATATAAGTATTATACTAAAATACTTGTTGTTTTCATTAAGGTTTTAATATGATGAAGGTAATCATATTTTTGTATGTGACAATAAGAGAAACTTTACTTTGTTTGCGGAATCTGATGATACAATTGATTTTGGAATTTAGAGACCTTTTAGAGAAAAGTCTGGACAGAGGTATTTTGGATAACTATAAAGGTTGTAATGGATTAGGTTGAACTTTGGATAGTATTGTTTAAGGTGAAAACATTTATGAAGATTATTTTTTGGAATATTATAATACCATAGTTTTATGAAAAGGACAACCTGCAGGTTGGGGGATAACCCGTCGCGTCGGACAAAGTTTCAGGAATCGAACCCACAACTATAGTGCGAAAGGCCTTTATTACCTACCACTAGCCTACAGGAAGTCCCTAGTTATTAAAAAATAGTTTTCCTAATCTAAATGGTATGTGTTAATATTTGGAACCTTGTAAAATTAGGATAAATATAATATTTTTTAGTTCTATTATCTTTTGAGTGAAAGATGGGTTTTTGGTAAAAATTTATTAAAGAATGAAATTCTACATGACACGTATGAATATTTCCTTACGTTCTTAGTAAATCTCCTAAATAAATTCCTCAACTTTATGGAGGGTAACTTAAAACAAAAAACATTGTCGGTTAACTTTTCCTACTAGGGAATCAATAATCATTTAACCAATCACATGTTTGTGATTTTCTTGTAGTTAACTTTCTCCTAATCCTATTTTCTACAACTCTCCATCAGACCTTGATGGTTTTTTTCTCCTCCATATCCATATTTTCATATAATCCTAGTCTGGGCTATTTCAGGTGACCTTTGTACTTCTCTTTCTATCTTTTAAAGTTATATTTTTATTAACCTTATTTCCGATGTGGGTTTTCCACAAAGGTATTTTCTACTTTGAAACTTTTATTTTAGAAGAACATTTTCAAATTACAAGGATGCAATTTATTTAAGTAGGGGATAATGTAACACCCCAAGCTTTCATGATACGTTTCTCTTTCAATAATGCAATATCTTGCATTGTACGCAAGTTCGAGATCCTAACACACCACGACCAATAAAAGTAGCCGTTATGAATAGTAATACCCACTTTTTGAAATTATATAATTTTTATATTTCAAAATGGACTTCATTTTTATATTCTAAATATCGAAATTATCCTAAGTTGATTTTTTTTGTAATTTTCTGAGAACTTCCAATTTTCTATGAATAGAAAAAAATACTTAAAAACAAATTTTTTAATCAAAATAATTATTAGTGATAAATTATACTATTGAGTGGTTTTAAAGTATAATTATAACATAATTTTACCATTTTATCCAATTGTGGTCATTAGAATTAACTTCACTTTGAAACTGGACATAAACAATTGTCAATCTTTTGATTGATATTGTTTCTTAAAAACACGCTATTTGTTTTGACAACGGGAATTAATTATAAAATTAATTAATGAAACTTACATGTTTGGAATTTTTTAAATTAGACACAATTTTTGAATTCAGAATATCAATTATAGCTTAGGGTGAATTTTTGGTATTTTTCTGAAAAACTTCAATTTTTGATGAATAGTGAAACCACTAAGTGATAGTTTAAAAACTAATTTTTCGTGTAAATGAAACATTACCACTTCTGTGATTTGATTTTCAAAAATCCAACATACATGGTTTTCATTAGGGAGTAAAATTTGGTTCAATGGGATTAATTTTTTTTTGGTGAATAGTAACTTTTAAGTTTTATTAATCGTGATTAAAGGTAATTGGTGAAATTTAAGGTAAAAATGATATTATAAAAATATGAAAATATCTTGAAACTTTTCCTAACCTTATTTTATGAGTCATGGACAACCAAGAAAATCCATGGGTCAACTTGGGGACCCCATGGAGCCACTTGGGTAAGAAAATGACATTAATAACTTTTTATTTAAAGTAAAAATAAAATTGTCACAAACATATGTTATTTTACTAAAACAATTATTACATGGGGTTATATAAGTTAACTTTTCGACTATAAATATTTTTTGGAAATCTAAAAAGATTTAATACATCATGGTAATTTTTTTATAATTTTTAGACATTAAATAAATAAATTTATTTATCACACCATGATGACGCAACAATTACCTCATTAATTAACGATTCAAATAAAATGAAAAAATAATGTAAAAACTAAGACTTACACTTGTCAAAAACCTATTGTATGAGTATATTTCGAACCCTTATCACCTTATCTTTGAAATATATTATTGTGGGACCTTTGAAATCCGAAAATCATTTCATAATAATGTAACATTTCAAGACTTTCCAAGAGTGCCCCTCCTCTCCTCTTATAAAAGGCCCCCACCACTACCACCTTATTCACATCTTCCAAGCCATTTGGCTCGGCCAACCTCTGACCAAATACTCTCTCAACTTCACTATATAACTCCTAGAAGCCTCACTTTGGGCAGAAGTCTTCCCAAGTAAGCCTTTGGATCAAATCAAAAAGAGTTACCCGATTTAAAGGTAATGTCTTTACTTATTCTCTTTTGTATTATTTTGCTTATCCAACCCCGTAAACTCTTTTTATTCCTTTATTTTGTAACAAAACCAGTATCTTCAATATACTATGATGTTTTTATGATAATTATTCGAGCTAAACTTACACACACTTCCATCTAATGGTTAAAGAACATACTGTTTCCGTGGATGGCGAATTACTGCCTCACGAAACGATGATTGTTTTATCTTATCCTACCACCTCTCATGGTGGCCATTATAATGGAACTATATTTATTTATGATATATATTATATTTATTTAGTCTCTAATCTTATGTATTTTACATTTAAAGTGTACCTTTATGTTTTTCATGTTGTGAAAATGCAATAATTTCATTTGAGGAAGTGTGGACTACCGCCCCCTCAACTGATGTGACTCGTTCATGCAATACATGGAATGTATAAAGAATGAAATTAATGAAATTATGTGACCTATATAACATATATATTATACTATAATTATAATATATATATATATATATATCTCATTTTTTTAATTCTATTAAATATGAAATAGAAATGAATGTAGCGTTCATGCGTACGTACGGCTTACCGTCTCCATGAACGGTGCATTTCATTTCTTACCTATAAATGTTATGTAATATTATAAATGCATGTATATACTGGAAATATATTATATAAATGATATCTACATCATGAATATAATTCTGGATATAATGTATATTTTACCACATGAACAACTTGTAATTATAAGAAGTTTATTTTTGACTCAAGTACCAAAGATCGACAAAACGACCGTTATTAACATAAATAATTACATAATGTTCATAACATGGTAATAAGTGATATAAAAGGAATAATAAACTTGAAAAATGTTCTTAATAAATTATAAATTAACTTTAGTTTATTATTCGGGAGGTTAAAGAGCGGTCGAGTCAAGTCGGACACGAGGTAAGGGAACTTCTTAACCCAGTTTCCGTTCTTTGGGTTAATCTCCTACTTTCCAGTTATGTCATGATATTATTATTTCCTATCTTGTATTTGTACTTTAGTTATGTGTACTTATAGTGAATACACATAATAGATATATTTTATTTAAAAAATATGATCTTTGTAAGGGACTTCATCTCAATCTTCTTTCATTGATGCATATTTTGTTTTATACACAACTTTATTTTATACGGTGTATAAACCCCTCTGACTATTACTTTTATTCAAAAGGAATATTTTTATACGAAGCATTTTACTAAACGACAAAAGGGAATGTTTTTTTGTCGTACGTATGTGGCGACAACGACTTCTCCGCCGCCGTGACCATTATTTGAGATTCAGCTTCCTCTACAAGCCATAATTTTTTTTAAACGAAAAATAAATACCAAGTTTTAATATTCTTTTATTTTGGTATTGAAAATGGTTTTGATAATTTTTTTATTACATAAATGTGTTGTATTGATATCTTGTGATTGAAATATGGAAATGTTATGTTTCCTTTATGCATGTTTTATGTGATACAATTATGTTTTGGTTTATGATATGATTAAACCTATTCATATGAGGAATGCATTGGACTTAATAAGTTACGGGTGGAGCCCGCTATAGATCCTTGATGCATCGGTAGGTCTCATGAGAAAAACTAGTGTCTTGGCAAGAGGCTTTGAAAAAATCTTATTTGTAGTCTTGGCATGAGGCCTTGGCTACATGGTTATGATAGTCTGGCATTATGTATTCCATCATTATGAAAGTGGTTATTGATATTGCATGTGATTATTCGACTAGTAGAATATCCATGTTAATAAGTAAATGGAATTATTTCATTTTACTTCTTCCATATTATGCTGAAGTTCAAGTTTAAAAGGATTTGGTTTTAGTTATACATTGTCTTAAATGTTTATGTTTATTTATGAATGTTTCCGCTGTATTGTTATCCTTACTGAGCATCTGAGCTCATCCCTTTCTATGTTTTATTTTCAGAGGATGTGAAGAAATATTTTATGACTGACCTACAGGGATAGTCTAAAGGGGATATGAGTGTGGACTATGGAGATTATTTTATTGTGATTTTTCACTTTATAATGTAATGTAAGACTTATTAATGTATCTAGTGTTTCCAAGGCCACTAAACTAACCTGTCTTTCGAGACTTGATCTTTTGTGATCATGCCAATGTTACATAATAATGCACTGACTCTGGGTAATTGGGGTCGGGGCATTATGGAACATACCACTTTGGTTTATTTAATTTAACTTTATTAGATATTTCCCAAAGTGTCTCATACTACTTTGGGTAATTTAATTTCATTTCTCATACATTATCGAATACAACAATAATTAAAATGGATAATGAAACTATTGTACATTTACGGTAGAAATACATGATATGACAATGAACATATAAAGTTTGAGGATAACCACTTCCCAAGGTAGGCATGGATATGTGAAATATCTTTTTCACATGTAATAATAATAAAAGTACATAAAATGATGAATGAATGGGGTTTGCCACATGAAATGATAACTTCTTAGTTTAAAGTCCCTATTTCATGCACAATTAATTACACGCATGCTGATAAAAGTTCTAGTGGGCATGCATTTAGACCAAATCATAACTTGATTAACCAATGACCATATCTGTAGGGGGAGTTTATTAAGTAATAAGACTATATATGAGCACAACATGATATGTAACATATCATGATTTTAAAAAAACCCATTTATTCTCTAATATATTTTGGGTTAAGTCAAAATATATAATTTTAACTAATACGTGGATAATATTATTAAATCTGCTTTAATTAAATTAAACCTGACATGTTAAACGTATTATTGTATACCCATACACATAAGTGCATACTATTTTAGTGAACACTAAATTAATCATTTATTTAAAAACTTACATTTATCGAAGCATAAAATAAGTCCTGGTAATTATTATTTTAAAATAGGGTTTTGGAAATTATACTAACAAAAACATATACACATAACCATATATACACTAAGTGTGTGTATTTGGGTTTTTACACAAAAAGGTCCATTAATTCCTTACAAACTGAATATTTCAAACCATTAATCAATTACTCGTTTGAAAACTAAATCCATATTAATTTTATTATGTATGTATCCATATAAAATTAAGGTTTTATAAACATAATCCCATTCATACCCAAGACTTAGTTCTCAACTAAAACATTATTTAAGGACGATTATTCATCACTTAAAAATCAAAATTTGATTTGTATTGGTTTTCATATATGTATATAAGTATGTTATTATATATACAAAGTTAATAAAAGGGGTTTGGCATGAAAAAAACATATTCATAACATCCTTTAAAAATATTTAACATACATACTCATTTTGGAAATAAAAAACAGATTGGATTTGGGTTACACACACACACACACAGATATATACATATTTATATACCCGATTATACATATATGTATATAATAGGTTTTTCTTAATGAAAACCATACAAGGTAAACCCTTTTATATATTATACTTGTCCGATCCTTAGTAACACATCAATAACCCATTATTGAAAGCCTTAAAACAATGAAGAGTTTTCTATATATATACATATATAAAACTGTATATGCAGAATATATATATATATATATAAACATAAATGTAAACTTTGATTTGTAGGAGGAATAAAAACTTCAAACATCCTAAACCAAACCTAAGCTCCTCAAAATAGTATATAAGAAAGGAATTTCAGGGTTTACAACATGGATCAAAATGTTTATATACATATATATAAAAACTGTATAAACATATATATACTTATGTAAAAACTCATTTTCACTCCAAATAATAATAACTCTCCTTTGAAAAGCTTGCAACCTTAAATGTAGAGGGTGCGTAGAGGGTTTTTAGTGTTTTAAAAACCGAAAACAAGATTGTACGCCCGTATATATATAATCTGTATAATTTTATAAACTTATATAAATCTAGTTCAATGTAAACTAGAATGAAAAACCAACCTTAAATAAATTATACCCCGTACGAATCTCACCAACATTTTGAAACCATAACAGAGAAGAAGATGATGTATATATATATATATATAAACAAATACAATTTACCCAATTATACACAGAGCATGTATAATCAATTTGCATAATAAAAAAAAGTAAATGGTCCCTTACATAGACTGAGGAGAAAGAGTTGGGTTGGGAGGCTTGCTGGAGATCCTGAGAAGCTTCAGAGTCCGGGGGAAAGAACTTGAGGAGATGAACTTGTAGGGTTCATTTTCATGGAAGGAGGGTTTAAAAAAAAGGCCAACAAGCCTTAGCTCAAACCCCACGAGGGTCCCTCTGCTTGACTGCCAAAGGAGAAGATGAGCGTTTGAGTTGGAGAAACTCCAATGATACAATAATGCAGAATTATATATATATATATAGTTACCCGATACGGTGATCCTTGGGTGGAAAATATAGAGAGGCAGTGGGGTAGGCTCGGGGAAAGGTGCGACAAAAGAGGACCTCCTGAGGGTCACGGGCCGAGGACGTACAGTAGAGAGGGAGCGGCAGTGAGGGCGACGACCCACTGGCCTGGCTTACGGGGAGATAACGCCAGAGGTTGGGAAGAACCTGGAGCCGCTGGGGAAGACGACACGAGGTGTCAAGTGGTGCCGACAAGGTGGGGTGGCACACGGGCGTCGCCGGTGGTGCCGTCGTCGGCCTGGTCTGCTGCGTGAGGAGGGAAGCGAACTCCTCCTTCATTTTCAGATCTCAATCCCATATGGGATTATTTTATTTTTATTATATTGTTTTTATTTCTTAAGTCCCGTTTTTTTAGTATTACTATAATGTTTTTATTTTATTATTATTATTTTGTTTTGGTCCGCACTAACCCTAACTGGGTTCCCCCTATTTTTTTCATTGTTTTATTTTTCTTTCTCTTTTTGCTATCTTGTTTGTTCCGTTGCGCCAAAACCCTAACTGAGTTTCTTGTTGTTTTTTATCATTATTTCAATAATATTTTATAATTCATATTATAAGTCAAAAGTTAATCTTATCTTTTAAAAGTAGAGGTTTATAATAATCATTACTTTTAAAAAGAAAATATAATAATATTACATTTATAAGAACATATGTATAAATCGTAATATAAATAAAAAATGAAACCATTTATATATAAGTACATACATTTATAATAAAATACATATTTATAATTCATAAATCATAATATAATTATGATTTATTAAATAACATTATGATTAATTTGAAACAAATAAAAATGTGTTTATTATTAAAAAGTTTATTTCTATATACAGAGAATTTCAAAATTAATAACAAATTTATTAGATTTATTTATTTTTATAAAACATAAATATGTAATATTGTTTTTTACTTAATAAAATTTTATAAATCAAATAATAAACTAATTTTATAAATGGTTAATTACACATTATTAATAATTTTATAAAATGATAATAATAATTATAACTTCATATATATATATATATATATCATTTTTTGAAAGTGTATGAAACCCACATTATTTTTCATTCGTTTGCATAATGTATTTCTCTAAATAATGTCATATAATAATTTCAAATTGACATGTATAATAAAATTATAATTTTATAATAATATTAGTTTTATTAACAAATTAATTTAATCATAATTTTATGATGATAATAATCAAAAACAATTACATATATATAAATAAAATACATCGCTTATAGATAGATATGGTTATATATATATATAGATGCATATAATATTTTATAATAAAATGGTTAAAAAAACAATTAAAACACTTTCAACACATAGATTTTAAAATCATAACCCAGTTCGTAAAATATTATGTTATAATGAAATATATTGATTCAAATAAACATTTATACACAAGTTTATATGTATATAACTTTGTAAAAAAAATAGACAACAAAATTGATCAAATTAACTAAACCCTTAAAAAATATACATTTAATGAAAATTATTAAAACATAACCCTTACATCCATTAAATCACCTGAACCTGAAAACCCGAAGACCCAGGTTCATCATAGAAGAACTTTTAAACTACCGCAAAACTATAAACATACTATTAGGAGAATATATAAGTTTATACTCTCAAAGAATCATGACAAGGAAAATTTACAACCCTTAAAAAAATAAGGTCGTAAAATAATTAAACATTCGAGACAAGTTTAATGAACCCTTACAAGACAATAACCTTAAATATTGATTAATTAGAAGAAAATAATCTCTTACAAAATAAGTTTAACCATAAAAATAAATATTAGTTCTCTTATGCAAGACAATAAATTATAGAAAGTAAGCTGAAAATTTATTGATAGTATATCCCTTAGGAAAACATGTTTCACAACTCTATATAAGTTTTAAAACACTAAATTTTGAGGATCATAAGTGTATAATAGAAAGTAATTATAAATTAAAAATCACCCTTACAAATAAATTTGAAACTAATAAATCCCTTACAAATAAATAATATTAAACATAAATTGATAAGCATAAAACAATCCCATAAAAATAAATAATCTTAAACATAAATTGATAAGCAGAAAACAATCCCTAACCTTATTCGCTTATCACATTGTGGTAAGACTCAGATTCACCAAGAAGGAGGTGCAGTGCTCAGTTTTGGAATGCAAGAACCCCTGATTGCGTGTGTAGGAACACAGTCAATTTTTAAAGACTCCCCTTCATTGTCTATATAGTTTATATATATATATAGCTTGTTGAAAGGTGTATAGTATATATATATATATATATATATATATTAAAATATATTTGATTAAGATTCGGTTTAGAGAAAAAGTAAAACAAAAAAGTGTATAAATTACACCTGGATCAAAACAACAAGATAACAATCTCAAAAGCAGATTCATCCGCTGTTCATAGTCCAAAGAAAGACAAGTGCACGAGTTAAAACAAATTGGATATCCCAAAATAGTAGAATCGCATGCCTACCTAGTAGATTGAGGAAAAAATGAAACACCCAAATCTAGACATGGAGACCAAGAGAAAACCCCTACCCTGCGTAGACCGAAGACCGTAGTACCACAGTGCTCGGAGACTACAGATCCAGATCTGGATCTAGACTACTGTTGCGACTGTGACAGACCTCCGAGCTCAACACCAGATGAAAGGCTGCCTTCCAAGAACCTTGTCTTCTTCGGACGAAGCCCAAAGGCACCATGCGGACCTCGCACGACCACCCACACTCGTTGCGGCTCTTCCTTGGCATCATATTCCTCTCCCGAATGATACCCGTAGGCCTGCTCGAGGAACCCGACACCACGACGTCGCTTGACCCCACCTCGTTGAAACCCTAAATGAGGCCTCGACCACACCTCACCAAGGTCCTGGACTTGAGACTTGCAGTCGAAGCGTGGACCCCCCTTCTCTCACGGATCTTCCCACATGTATCATGACACCCTAATCCCATTATGGGATTTCCCTTTTTTTATTTCTTTTGTCCGATTTTCCCCTCTTTTTTATTGTTTTATATTTTTTTCCTCTTTTTTCTTTACTCCTTTTCCATAACACGCTTTGCTATTGTCTTTTGACTTCTTTTTTTTGGTCTCTCATTCAATCAAATTATCACTTTATTATTATAATATCTTTACCTTTTCATTTTCTGTCAAACTATTAATAATATATTATTATATTATTATATCATTACAATGATTTATTATAATACTATACATTATTATCTTATATCCAAACACTTAGAGTATATATATATATATATTTCGTTTATTAATTTTTATTATATAAAAAATATAAATCCGTTTAATATATAAAAGTGAACATAATTTAAAATAATTATATATAATTATATATATTTCTATAAAAAAAATTTAAATTTAAAACTAAGAATTATTGCTTTATATATATTTACACTATATTAAATTAAAATTACCACATTATATTAATAATAATATATTTCAAATAGTTTTAAGAAATGACTTATTCAAAATCTATAATTAAAAACATTTCATAAACATATAGATATAAATCATGTTTAAAAGATATATGTATATTTTTATCATAGAGTTAAAATAATAAGAATTTTTGTAAATCTAATCTTAATTCATAATTTTAAAACAAGTAATTGTAACTATACATATTTTTAAATTATTTTGAAAATAAAAAAAAATTGTAATTCCAAATATATTTAATGTGTAGTATTTATTATTTCATATTAAATAAATTTTATCAGTGTAATTGCAATAGTCAATATACTTTTTTAAGAAATTTATTTATTTAAAATATTTTATCAACCACAAATTTTGATGGACTTTATTATTCAAATTCATTAATAAATATATCCATGTTAAAAATATAACGCTATAAAATTAGTTTCAACTTATAATCAATTAAAATTATTATTTTAAATTATATTTTTTAAAGGAAATAAACTAAATAAACCATATAAAATTAAATTTAAAATATTCTAGGGTGTTACATTATTCCACCCTACAAAGAATTGCGTCCTCGCAATTATGAAATATTTTTACATAAACCACATCAACACCAGACACATGTCACTCTCAAGGTCCATTTACCCGGAACACCACCAATGGTAGGGTGATGACGACCTCAGGTGGATTCATAAGGCAGTATTCAGCTGCTCGATCTCTTTGGCCCAGACACACTGTGAACAGTTGGGGTCGTACCTGTGCCTAAAGCACTCGACCTTCCATAAAGTGGCACGAGAAGAGTGGAGGTCAGAAATTTCAGAGTGGACTAAATCCCTATAATTCCCATGCACCACATCGTTCTTGAAAATATTGATGTTGTAGAGTTCTCCGTACAAACTAAAACTAAGGACCTAGAATAGGTAGGCCGCTTGATGGTCACCATCCAAAGAAAATTATAGAAATGTAACTATAGCTCGGTAGTTATCATCCAAAGTGAAACACAAAAAAAAAGAGCTCCATGAAACTTCCCTCTTCTCCTATATGCTGCAAATTGGGCAATTGCTATACAGTAATAGGCAAGATTTCTTCCTTGGTAAAGACAGAGGATGTTTGGGTGGTTTGACACCCGATGTAGTTGTTTAGAGGAAAACCTAAGGTTTTCAAAAGTCTCGTAGTCCCCTGAACATGACTTTTCCACTATAGTTTCTACTATCTCTGTTGGTAGAGACAGAAGGTGTGACACATCAGCCATCTGAAAATTTAAGGAAACTACCACTTAGTAAAACATAATTAAGTTTTCAGTATGGTTCTAATTTTATTGGATGTCTCCGAAGAGACATAAGACTGGTATTATTATTTTTTTTCCAAGAAAATCATTCTTAGTAATGCTAAAATAAATTTTTTCTTTGTTTAGTTATGGTTTTACAGAGTTAACTAAACTAAATTATTTGATACCAACTGTCACACCCCAACTCCGGAATACCCAGATCTGGTGCCATATAGAGGATCAAATTCGGTTCGGGCTCTGAGAAACCAGCTACTTCTGAAATGTTTCTTCTGATAAAAGATTTTACCTGAAAATTTTTAATAAAAAAAATATGGTGAGAATACGAATGCCCAGTAAGGGGTTTAAAAAAATAAGAAAATAGCATACTATATCCAAAATAACTTTTGAAAACATTCCTTAAAATTTCCATAAAACATTTTATTGGAAGAGCTGTAACACATTTAAAATACCATGACAATTGTCTAAGGAATATAAGTACACAATTTAAAACATACTAACCTTATCAAGATTCAATTATAGAAATGCTCGTTCAGAATAATTAGTAAAAGAAATTTTATGTTAAAATGAAAGTACAAAATTAATAGCTAATCATAATTCATGATCAGAGTTGGGCTTAAAATAATAACTTCAATTTCATCCTTTACTATTGTGAAACATACACTGGCCATAAGATCTCTGAATATTCCACAAAAAATATTTCATACTTGTACTTCTACTGATTATCATAATCATAAGCTCTTTAACCAGAAATATTCTACTAGTCAAATATTCCTCTAGTTAATTAATTTACACAGTCAAAATGAGGAAAGTGCATATGTCGGACTGTGTCAAGGCCTTATGCCAAGACCTAGGGGCTAACTATAACAGGACCGCAACTCGGAGAGCCTCTATAACCGGACTCCACCCCAAAGAGCCTCTAATAACCGGACTCCAACCCGGAGGGTATGCTGTAACAGGACCCCAACCCATAGGGATTACTTTTACTGGTCCCCAACCCAGAACATACTAAGTCCAATGCATTCCTCATATCTCTAAATCAAAGTGCACATACCACTTTGATTTATTAAATCACTTATCATTCCAAGTACACATATTACATGATTTCTTACTTTAAATTATTCAAAGTGTCCCATACCACCTTGAATAATGTAAGTTCTCATTTCACATTATTCAATGTGTCCCATACCACTTTGAATAATTAAATTCTGATTTCATAAATTATCATGAATAATAAATTGTATGATTATCACATAAAATAATAACTTTACAAATCCTTCCATGGTAATATCCTTTTAATTCATTATAATTCATGCTCAAATCATGCACTCATAATTGAAATTGGAAATAGAATAAATCATAATATTTCAGTTATTATTTAAATAATAATTTTCCCAATGACATGCATAAAATAGTAAACATTCTTTCCACATGTGATATTAATTTAAAACATACAAGTAATGAATGGATGGGGTTACCACATAAAATTATAGTTCTTTAATTTTCAAAATCCTTGATTCGTGGAAATGGACATTTATAGTTAAAAATGACAAATTTTAAATTAAGATAGATGCCATTTGTACACAAGTCATGTGCTTATAAATGATCATGTATTATTAAGTGTCCATGCCTAATGTTGCATAGCATATGCAGTGCAACATTCGGTCTATGAGAAATTAATTAAGCATATCAAAAATATACATTAACGACTGAAGCTTGTTTTGGGCCAATTTAATTAGAGTTATGGTTAAAGCTTATGGGTGTATACATATAGCCATATATATATATATACATAAAATGTGTATGTGTCGCACCCTTACTTTATATATTCTGAAAACTAAATTCATATATATATATATATATTTATTAACATCGTAAAAGAAATGTAATTTTATTAATATTAACAGACCCTCAGCATCATAAAAGTAATTCATATTTTAGGAAAATGAACTCCCTTGCGAGAACTAGAAAATTAGAGAGTATAAATAAATAAATAAATTTTCCTTACAACATTTTCAAATTAACACTTGGTAGAATTAAATGGGTAGATTAAAAATCTATGGGCGTATGTGTAATAAATATGCCAATCCATTTGAACCCAAAACTTTATTCGCGTCCAAGTCTTTATTTAAATATTGAAAATAAAATCTTTAATAACATAAAATAGATATAGATTAAATTATGTGTGTATGTCTGAATATACATTAAGTGTATAACAGAAAATATTTATAAATTAAAATAACCCTGAACTTATCTACACAAAAAATGATAAGATATATGTGTGTATATATATACACACACATATAACAAGTATAATTTTATCAAAATACTCCCTCAAAAACCATAATATTTAGAGATAAATACTTGAAATTTAAAACCATTATCATTCTAAAAATTACAGGTTATATAGATAGATATGGTTTCATATATATATATATATACGTGTATAATATTTTATAATAACATGGTTAGAGAAAAAAAAAATTAAAACCCCTTCAACACAAAGATTTTAAAATCATAACTCAGTTCGGAAAATATTATGTTATAATGAAATATATAGATTCAAATAAACATTTATACACAAGTTTATATTTGTATACCTTTGTAAAAAAAATAGACAACAAACTTGATCAAATTAACTAAACCCTTACAAAATATACATTTAATGAAAATTATTAAAACATAACCCTTACATCCATTAAATCACCTGAACCCAAAAACCCGAAGACCCGGGTTCAGTACATAAGAACTTTTAAACTACCACAAAATTATAAACATACCATTAGGAGCATATATAAGTATATACTCTCAAAGAAACAGGACAAGGAAAATTTACAACCCTTACAAACATAAGGTTGTAAAATAATTAAACATTCAAGACAAGTTTACTTAACCCTTAAAAGACAATAACCATAAATAATGATTAATTAGAAGAAAATAATCTCTTACTAAATAAGTTTAACCATAAAAATAAATAGTAGTTCCCTTATCCAAGACAATAAATTATAGAATGTAAGATTAAAAATTATAGATAGTATATACCTTACGCAAACGGGTTTCACAACTATATATAAGTTTTAAAACACTAAATTTTGAGGATCATAAGTGTATAACAGAAAGTAATTATAAATTAAAAGTCACCCTTACAAATAAATTTGAAACTAATAAATCCCTTACAAATAAATAATATTATACATAAATTGATAAGCAGAAAACAATCCCATACAAATAAATAATCTCAAAAATAAATTGATAAGAAAAAAACAATCCCAAACAAATAAATAATCATAAACATAAATTGATAATAAGAAAACAATCCCTTACCTTATTCGCTAATCGCCTTGTGGTAAGACTCAAATTCACCAAGGAGGTGTAGTGCTCAGTTTTGGAATGCAAGAATGATAGAACAAATATTTTCAATTATTTTATTATTAATTTCAATTTTTTTAATCCCACCAATGTGTTATTTAAAGGTCAATTGTCACATTTTATATTTTATGAGTATTTTTGAGCTTAATTGGAAAAATGGCTTATTTTGGATTTAAACAGTTTTCATTTATTATAATGTTTCGGCCATAACATTTTCTAAAATGATCCAAATTGAAAAATTCTTCTTTTACAGGTTTATATATTCGATTAGATTCATTTTATACTTCTGTACCCAAAGCACAATCAATCATTTGGAAGCTCACATATAGCTCACAAACCAGGCCTCGAAAACTGTGTACAGAACTGCATAATTTTATTGTGGGGACCATATCTCATAAATGGACAAACCAATGGAGCCAAAATTTTACATGGAGCTGAAAGACATCCGGATGAAGAACATTCATTAATATGTCCGCGCACGATTATTTCATTTTCATGGTCATTAATGCGTTGGAACTCGGTGTTTTGGAATATGAAGAGTCACCTGGTCAGAATTAAATATCCGGAGTCTTTTGGAAATATCTCATTCATAAGAGAACCAATCAGGCTCAAAATTTGTGGGTAAAAAGAGGAGAAGTATTGGAACAACTTTAAATAAGTAACCAGTTCCAAATTCGGTCATTAAAGAAGCCATCCACGTGCCTACATTCGTATATTAGTTTTGGATCCAAATTTTCACCCCCTCTCCCTATAAAAGAGTGTGTCTTTTTCATTCCAAAGGGTTGGCAACTTAGGAATAGCCTTTGTTGGCCATTATATGTAGTTTATTATTGTATTTTCTTTTACTTTAATTCTGTAATTTCATTACATGTTTTAATTCAAGTGTTCTCTTTTATCCACTTTTCTATCTCTCTTTTGTTTTCTCTCCCCGTTTTCTTTTCACTGTGAACTCTTATGCTCGTGATCATGAGTAGCTAACCCGATGAAGTTCCCGGGGGAGTAATCCAGTGATTAACCCAAGTATTTGATCATTAATGTCTTAATTTTTTCTATTTTCTTAGACTTATACCTAGGGGGATCTTAGTGGGTAAGGTGCCTTTGTGTCTCCACTTTCCACCCGAGGTTTAGTTTTCACTTCTGCAATATTTTCCCTCGATCGAGGAGGTGGATGTGTGGTATCTCAGCAATAGTTGAGTGTATCGTACTTTCACAACCATATGAAGAAGGGTATGTTCATGCATACGATGGAGAATGTTCATTAAGTAAATTTGAAACTAATAATGAGACGATGAAGGTTCACTCTGGGCGATGCTCTCGGGAATGTCTCTTTTCTATCTTAACATCATTCTGTTTGAATTCATTGTGTTTGCATTGCATATGCATATTTAATTTTAGTATTTCATTCTCATTTCTCAAATATCTATTTCTGGTAATTTTATTTCATATATATATACATATTTTGAATTAGAAATAGTGAGTGATTGACTGCAAAAGCTCCTCAAGAGATCGACCTAGGTCAGCCACTCTGCTGCACTTAGTGTAAATATTTTTGAGAGCGTGCATGACAACGCTTCATCCATTTGGAGCCATTTCCGGGGATCCAAGTGGTCTTCACTCATTATTTTTATTCACTCATTGTAAATTATTTTTCTTCCATTCCTTAAAAAAACACAAAAAAATCATAAATTTCAAAAACTAAAAAAATCTTTGTCCATGATGTCTTTCAATTCAAATTTTTATGCATGGACTGATGAATCTCAGGTGCCAGAAGAAGTTTTAGATGATATTGATGCTAAATATAAAAGTATTAGTAATTTAGTGAAAAAATTGGAGAGCCAAATAAATTTGATTTCTGAATATGTTCATGCATGTCAAGAGAAACCCGAACCTAAACCCAAACCTGAACCTGAACCAGAACAAGTGGTGGAAGTGATTTCACCAATAATTTTTTATCTCAAAGAACCCAAGGTGGGTGAGAAGGAGCTTCTAAAGGAGTTAATAATATCATCCCGTACTCATCCATTGCTCTAGGAGGTCCCTGATGTACATATTTCAGTTGATTCACTTATGGGAGATCAACAATTTTTTGAAGAATCTTGGAAAAACTTTGTTGAAGATAACCTGAAAATTGATCTTCCCATACTTTCTAATGAACAATCAAAACCTTTTGACCTCACTATTTCTTTGGAAGATGATGAAGAAGATGAACCTGCTGAGATGGAGTTTCCAGTGGTCTTGCCTGAATAGATCAATTTTCTAGCTAAGTTACTTGAAAGGGAAGATTTCTTTATTGATTCATCATATTTTAATCCTATTCAAATTGAATTGTTTTCTGACTTCTCCTTTCCTGAAATTTCTTATTCAGAACAAATGGATCAGACATTGGATGATACGAAAGAGACCACCGAATTGGTGGTGGTCAAGGAAGAAGAGATAGAGAATCTAGTAGTGGTGTGACTGCCTCCTATACAACAAATTTCATACCATTTAGAGGAGGACACCACAAATGTTCACATGGAGCACCCCTATATTCTATTCCCTCGCACTCTGGATCTCAAATTCTATCTTTCTTCTTTCTTGGGGGTTGGGAACTTTCTTATTTTATTTGGGTTTCTCAAATCTCAGTGTCTACTGATGGACACTAGAAAAAGTCACATGTGGTGGTTTATCTCAAAGAAACCACATCCACCATCTGATTGGGGATAATCTGCTGCAACTGCCTGACTAGGGGTAGTAAAAACCTAGCATTTTCTTGGGGGTCAAACAAACCATTATCCATTTTCTATTTCTTTTTATTTATTTTTCTTATGAGTTTTCATTTCTTTTTTTTGTGCTTTCATTTTATTTTTCATGTTGATGTTTTTGAAATTTTCTTGTTTTCCTTTTACATTTTTTTGGTGCGTTTTTATGAATCTTGAGATGAATCGAATACTTTTGGAAAATTCAAACCATATTGGTATTTTTGGAACATTTTTTGATTTGAGTATCTGAGGATTTAAATGATTTTTGAATGGATTTTGTTTCTGATTTCTGATCTTTTCATTTGATGACGTTTGGTTGATTGTGAAACTCATGTGCACTAGTGCTGTCCAAATTGAAAATCTTGCCCAACCGGAGAGGTTTCTAAACCTATTTGACATCTTCATTAAATTTCTCTTTTTCTTGAGAGTCTTGAGACATTTTGTGTGATCCAGAACTTGCTATTTTTCTCTTTTTCAAAGCTGTTAGAGTTCATGGAATGTGTCACATATGATTGAGGCATCACTTTGAAAGCCCTTTTGCATTGAACTCTTATTTTGGCCTACCTTTTCATCTCACCTTCTTTAAGCCCCTAGTATCCATGAAATACCTTGTTAGGAAGCTACATTACAAGACATTTATCCCTTTCCAACCTTCTATAGAAGTTAAATGCATGATTATTATTGAACTCAAGTGTGGGGGAGGGAGAAGATGGGCTTTGTTTTGCTCTCCTGAAGAATATTTTTGAGATGAATTTAAAGTGTTTCCATATTTATTAATGCTTGGGTGGAAGAAATTTCATGATGGGAAGATGGATGAGTGGACCAAAATATCATTACACATATGGGCTGGGTGTTCACCAATATTTGAAGATCCAAAACTGCCTCTCTTTTCCCCCAAAACATGATTCTGAAGAGAAATCCAGATCTGAATTCAAGCTGAAACAATGCTAAAAATGGGGAAAAGAGGGATGAAAATAATTTATGCTGAAATCCCAAGAGTGAACTTCCAAAATGAAGAGTTTTTTGAGGTTATTTGTTTATTGAGATGATTGAGGAGCACACCATTCTTGAGCAAAACTATTTTCATGCATTTACTTTACTTTAGAGCTTAACCCTCCTCATTCTGCCTCAGATGTTTTTACATTTTAAACCTACCAACCCTAAGTATTAGAACAACCCATGAAAAAGACCTCATGATTAATACATTTTTGACTCTGTGAAGTGGAGATACTAGGAGGATATCAAGCCTATGGAAATCACACATGTTCTTGGGAATGAGAAAAACTCCACATTAAAATATCCTTGAGTGAAGAGAGAAATAATTTTCTGGGGAGGTAGGTACAACATGCATGTGAGGATTAACATGAGATTGAATGGATTCATATGATTTTTTAGGAGCTCTGAAATTTTTATCCATGTATGAGGCATGATATTTTCTCTGATATGATAATTGAGTTGTGTTGTCATTTATGCTTTGAAAAGTTTGTTTTTGACCATGGTATAAGATGATTGCCCAGGAGTGCAATGTTTAAGTGTGGAGGAATTGATAGAACAAATATTTTCAATTATTTTATTCTTAATTTCAATGTTTTTAATCCCACCAATTTGTTATTTAAAGGTCAATTGTCACATTTTATATTTTATGAGTATTTTTTAGCTTAATTGGAAAAATGGCTTATTTTGGATTTAAACAGTTTTCATTTATTATAATGTTTCGGCCATAACATTTTATAAACTGATCCAAATTGAAAAATTATTCTTTTAAAGGTTTCTATATTCGATGAGATTCACTTTATAATTCTGGACCCAAAGCTCAATCAATCATTTGGAAGCTCAAATACAGCTCACAAACCAGGCCTCAAAAACTGTGTACAGAACTGCATAATTTTATTGTGGGGACTATATCTCATAAAGGGACAAACCAATGGAGCCGGAATTTTACATGGAGCTGAAATAAATCCGGATTAAGAACTTTCATTCATATGGACGCACACGATTCTTTCATTTTCAAGGTCATTAATGCGTTGGAACTCGGTGTTTTGGAATATGAAGAGTCACCTAGACAGAATTAAATATCCTGAGTCGTTTGGCAATATCTCATTCATACGTGGACCAATTAGGCTCAAAATTTGTGGGTAGACATAGGAGAAGTATTGGAACAACTTTAAAGAAGGAACAAGTTCCCAATTCGGTCATTAAAGAATCCATCCATGCGCCTACATTCGGATATTAGTTTTGGAGCCAAATTTTCACCCCCTCTCCCTATAAAAGAGTGTGTCTTTTTCATTCCAAAGGGTTGGAAACTTAGGAATAGCCTTTGTTGAACATTATATGTAGTTTATTATTGTATTTTATTTTACTTTAATTCTGTAATTTCATTACATGTTTTAATTCAAGTGTTCTCTTTTATCCACTTTTCTATCTCTCTTTTGTTTTCTCTCCCCGTTTTCTTTTCACTGTGAACTCTTATGCTCGTGATCATGAGTAGCTAACTCGAGGAAGTTCCTGGGGGAGTAATCTAGTGATGAACCCAAGTATTTTATCATTCATGTCTTAATGTTTTCTATTTTATTAGAGTTATATCGAGGGGGATCTTAGTGTTTAAGGCACCTCTGTGTCTCCACTTGCCACCCGAGGTTTAGCTTTCACTTCTGCAATATTTTCCCTCGATCAAGGAGGTGGATGTGTGGTCTCTTGGCGATCGTTGAGTGTATCGTACGTTCACAACCATAGTAATAAGGGGATGTTCATGCATACGATGAAGCATGTTCATTAAGTAAATTTGAAACTAAGAATGAGACGATGAAGGTTCACTCTTGGCGATGCTCTCGGGAATGTCTCTTTTCTATCTTAACATCATTCTGTTTGCATTCATTGTGTTTGCATTGCATCTACATATTTAATTTTAGTATTTCATTCTCATTTTTCAAATATCTATTTCTGGTAATTTTATTTCATATATATATACATATTGTGAATTATAAATAGTGAGTGATTGACTGAAAAAGCTTCTCAAGAGATCGACCTAGGTCAGCCACTGTGATGCACTTAGTATAAATATTTTTGAGAGCATGCACGACAACACTTCATCCATTTGGCGCCATTGCCGGGGAGCCAAGTGGCCTTCAGTCATTATTTTTATTCACTCATTGTAAATTATTTTTCTTCCATTCATTAAAAAAACACAAAAAATTCATAAATTTCAAAAACTAAAAAAATCTTTGTTCATGATGTCTTTCAATTCAAATTTTTATGCATGGACTGATGAATCTCAGGTGCCAGAAGAAGTTTTAAATGATCTTGATGCTAAATATAAAATTATTAGTAATGTAGTGGAAAAATTGGAGAGCCAAATAAATTTTATTTCTGAATATGTTCATGCATGTCAAGAGAAACCCGAACCTAAACCCGAACCTGAACCTGAACCTGAACAAGTGGTGGAAGTAATTTCACCAATCATTTTTTACGTCAAAGAACCAGAGGTGGGTGAGAAGGAGCTTCTAAAGGAGTTAATAATATCATCCCGTACTCATCCATTGCTCGAGGAGGTCCCTGATGTACATATTCCAGTTGATTCACTTATGGGAGATCAACAATTTTTGGAAGAATCTTGGAAAAACTTTGTTGAAGATAACCTGAAAACTGATCTTCCCATCCTTTCTAATGAACAATAATAACCTTTTGACCCCACTCTTTCTTTGGAAGATTATGAATAAGATTACCCTTCTGAGATGGAGTTTCCAATGGTCTTGCCTGAAGAGATCAATTTTCTAGCTAACTCACTTGAAAGGAAAGATTTTTTTTATTGATTCATCATGTTTTAATCCTATTCAAATTGAATTGTTTTCTGACTACTCCTTTCCTAAAATTTCTTATTCAGCACAAATGGATCAGACCTTGGATGATACGAAAGAGACCACCGAATTGGTGCTGATCAAGGAAGAAGATCTAGAGAATCTAGTAGTGGTGCGACTGCCTCCTATACAACAAATTTCATACCATTTGGAGGAGGACACCAGAAATGTTCATAGGGAGCACCCCTATATTCTATTCCCTCGCACTCTGGATCTGAAATTCTATCTTTCTTATTTATTGGGGGTTGGGAACTTTCTTATTTTATTTGGGGATATCAAATCTCAGTGTCTACTGATGGACACTGGAAAAAGTCACATGTGGTGGTTTATCTCAAAGAAACCACATCCACCATCTGATTGGGGATAATCTACTACAACTGCCTGACTAGGGGTAGTAAAAACCTAGAATCTTCTTGGATGTCAAACCAAGCATTATCCCTTTTATATTTATTTTTATTTATTTTTCTTAAGAGTTTTCATTTCTTTTGTTTGTGCTTTCATTTTATTTTTCATGTTGATGTCTTTGAAATTTTCTTGTTTTCCTTTTACATTTTTTTGGTGTGTTTTTAGGAATCTTGAGATGAATCAAATACTTTTGGAAAATTCAAACCATATTGGTATTTTTGGAACATTTATTGATTTGAGTATTTGAGGATTTAAATTATTTCTGAGTGGATTTTGTTTCTGATTTCTGATCTTTTCATTTGATGACGTTTGGTTGATTGTGAAACTCATGTGCACTAGTGTTGTCCAAATTGAAAATCTTGCCCAACCTGAGAGGTTTCTAAACCTGTTTGATATCTTAATTAAATTTCTCTTTTTCTTGAGAGTCTTGATACATGTTGTGTGATCCAGAACTTTCTATTTTTCTCTTTTTCAAAGCTGTTAGAGTTCATGGAATGTGTCACATATGATTGAGGCATCACTTTGAAAGCCCTTTTGCATTGAACTCTTATTTTGGCCTACCTTTTCATCTCACCTTCTTTAAGCCCCTAGTAGCCATGAAATACCTTGTTAGGAAGCCACATTAAAAGCCATTTATCCCTTTCCAACCTTCTCTAGAAGTTAAATGCATGATTATTGTTGAACTCAAGTGTGGGGGAGGGAGAATATGGGCTTTGTTTTGCTTTCTTGAAGAATCTTTTTGAGCTGAATTGAATGTGTTGCCATATTTATTACTACTTGGGTGGAAGAAATGTCATGATGGGAAGATGGATGGGTGGCCCAAAATACCATTACACATATGGGCTGGGTGTTCACCAATTTTTGAAGATCCAAAACTGCCTCTCTTTTCCTCCAAAACATGATTCTGAAGAGAAATCCAGATCTGAATTCAAGCTAAAACAATGCTAAAAATGGGGAAAAGAGGGATGAAAATAATTGATACTGAAATCCAAAGAGTGAACTTCCCAAATGAATAGGTGTTTGGAGGTGATTTGTTTATTGATCTGATTGAGGAGCACACCATTCTTGAGCAAAACTGTTTTCATGCATTTACTTTACTTTAGAGCTTAACCCTCCTCATTCTGCCTCAGATGTTTTAACATTTTAAACCTACCAACCCTAAGTCTCAGAACAACCCATGAAAAAGACCTCATGATTAATAATTTTTTTACTCTGTGAAGAGGAGATACTAGGAGGATATCAAGCCTATGGAAATCACACATGTTCTTGGGAATGAGAAAAACTCCACATTAAAATATCCTTGAGTGAAGAGAGAAATAATTTTCCGGGGAGGTAGGTACAACATGAATGTGAGGATTAACATGAGATTGAATGGATTCATATGATTTTTGAGGAGTTCTGAAATTTTTATCCATGTATGAGGCATGATATTTTCTCTGATATGATAATTGAGTTGTGTTGTCATTTATGCTTTGGGAAGTTTGTTTTTGACCATGGTATAAGATGATTGCCCAGGAGTGCAATGTTTAAGTGTGGGGGAATTGATAGAACCAATATTTTAAATTATTTTATTCTTAATTTCAATGTTTTTAATCCCACAAATGTGTTATTTAAAGGTCAATTTTCACATTATATATTTTATGAGTATTTTTGAGCTTAATTGAAAAAATGGCTTATTTTGGATTTAAACAGTTTTCATTTATTATAATGTTTTAGACACAAAATTTTCTACACTGATCTAAATTGAAAAATTATTCTTTTATAGGTTTCTATATTCGATTAGCTTCATTTTATACTTCTGGACCCAAATCTCAATCAATCATTTGGAAGCTCAAATACAGCTCACAAATGAGGCCTCAGAAAATGTGTACCGAACTGCATAATTTTATTGTGGGGACCATATCTCATAAATGGACGAACCAATGGAGCTGAAATTTAACATGGAGCTGAAAGAAATCCGGATGAAGAACTTGAATTAAGATGTCCACGCACGAGTTTTTCATTTTCAAGGTCATTAATGCATTGTAACTCGGTGTTTTGGAATACGAAGAGTCACCTGGACAGAATTAAATATCCAGAGTCGTTTGGCAATATCTCATTCATACGTCGACCAATCAGGCTCCAAATTTGTGGGTAGACAGAGGAGAAGTATTGGAACAACTTTCAAGAAGGAAGAAGTTCCAGATTCGGTCATTAAAGATTCCATACACGTTCCTACATTCTGATATTATTTTTGGAGCCAAATTTTCACCCCCTCTCCCTATAAAAGAGTGTGTCTTTTTCATTCCAAAGGGTTGGAAACTTAAGAATAGCCTTTGTTGGCCATAATATGTAGTTTATTATTGTATTTTCTTTTACTTTAATTCTGTAATTTCATTACATTTTTTAATTCAAGTGTTCTATTTTATCCACTTTTCTATCTCTCTTTTGTTTTCTCTCCCTGTTTTCTTTTCACTGTGAACTCTTATGCTCGTGATAATGAGTAGCTAACCCGAGGAAGTTCCCGGGGGAGTAATCCAGTGATGAACCCAAGTATTTGATCATTTATGTCTTAATGTGTTCTATTTTCTTATAGTTATACCGAGGGGGATCTTAGTGGGTAAGGGGCCTTTGTGTCTCCACTTGCCACCCGAGGTTTAGCTTTCACTTCTGCAATATTTTCCCTCGATCGAGGAGGTGGATGTGTGGTCTCTCGGCGATCGTTGAGTGTATCGTACATTCACAACCATAGGAAGAAGGGGGTTTTCATGCATACTATGGAGCATGTTCATTAAGTAAACTTGAAACTAATAATGAGACGATGAAGGTTCACTCTGGGCGATGCTCTCATGAATGTCTCCTTTCTGTCTTAACATCATTCTGTTTGCATTCATTGTGTTTGCATTGCATCTGCATATTTAATTTTATTATTTCATTCTAATTTTTCAAATATCTATTTTTGTTCATTTTATTTCATATATATATATACATATTGTGAATTATAAATAGTGAATGATTGACTGCAAAAGCTCCTCAAGAGACCGACCTAGGTCAGCCACTGTGCTGCACTTGGTATAAATATTTTTGAGAGCGCGCACGACAACGCTTCATCCAATTGGCGCCGTTGCCGGGGAGCCAAGTGGTCTTCACTCATTATTTTTATTCACTCATTGTAAATTATTTTTCTTTTATTCATTAAAAAAACACAAAAAAATCATAAATTTCAAAAACTAAAAAAATCTTTGTTCATGATGTCGTACAATTCAAATGTTTATGCATGGACTGATGAATCTCAGGTTCCAGAAGAAGTTTTAGATGATCTTGATGATAAATATAAAAGTATTAGTAATGTAGTGGAAAAATTGGAGAGCCAAATAAATTTGATTTCTGAATATGTTCATGCATGTCAAGAGAAACCCAAACATAAACCCGAACCTGGACCTGAACCTGAACAAGTGGTGGAAGTGATTTCACCAATCATTTTTTATGTCAAAGAACCCGAGGTGGGTGATAAGGAGCTTCTAAAGGAGTTAATAATATCATCACGTACTCATACATTGCTCGAGGAGGTCCCTGATGTACATATTCCAGTTGATTCACTTATGGGAGATCAACAATTTTTGGAAGAATCTTGGAAAAACTTTGTTGAAGATAACCTGAAAATTGATCTTCCCATCCTTTCTAATGAACGATCAAAACCTTTTGACCTCACTCTTTATTTGGAATATGATAAACAAGATGAACCTACTGAGATGGAGTTTCCAATGGTCTTTCCTGAATAGATCAATTTCCTATCTAACTTACTTGAAAGGGAAGATTTCTTTATTGATTCATCATGTTTTAATCCTATTCAAATTGAATTGTTTTCTGACTTCTCCTTTCCTGAAATTTTTTATTCAGTAGAAATGGATCAGACCTTGGATGATACGAAGGAGACCACCGAATTGGTGGTGATCAAGGAAGAAGAGATAGAGAAGCTAGTAGTGGTGCGACTGCCTCCTCTACAACAAATTTCATATCATTTGAAGGAGGACACCACAAATGTTCACAGGGAGCACCCCTATATTCTATTCCCTCCCACTCTGGATCTCAAATTCTATCTTTCTTCTTTATTTGGGGTTGGGAACTTTCTTATTTTATTTGGGGTTCTCAAATCTCAGTGTCTACCGATGGACACTGGAAAAAGTCACATGTGGTGGTTTATCTCAAAGAAACCACATCCACCATCTGATTGGGGATAATCTGCTGCAACTGCCTGACTAGGGGCAGTAGAAACCTAGCATCCTCTTGGGGGTCAAACCAATAATTATCCCTTTTATATTTCTTTTTATTTATTTTTCTTATGAGTTTTCATTTCTTTTGTTTGTGATTTCATTTTATTTTTCATGTTGATGTTTTTGAAATTTTCTTGTTTTCCGTTTACATTTTTTGGTGTGTTTTTAGGAATCTTGAGCTGAATCGAATACTTTTGGAAAATTCAAACCATATTGGAATTTTTGGAATATTGCTTGATTTGAGTATTTGAGTATTTAAATGATTTATTAATGTATTTTGTTCCTGATTTCTGATCATTTCATTTAATGACATTTGGTTGATTGTGAAACTCATGTGCACTAGTGCTGTCCAAATTGAAAATCTTTCCCAACCTGAGAGGTTTCTAAACCTGTTTGACATCTTCATTAAATTTATCTTTTTCTTGAGAGTCTTGAGACATGTTATGTGATCCATAACTTGATATTTTTCTCTTTTTCAAAGCTGTTAGAGTTCATGGAATGTGTCATGTATGATTGAGGCATCACTTTGAAATCCCTTTTGCATTGAACTCTTATTTTGGAATACCTTTTCATCTAACCTTCTTTAAGACCCTATTATCCATGAAATACCTTGTTAGGAATCCACATTACAAGCCATTTATCCCTTTCCAACCTTCTCTAGAAGTTAAATGCATGATTATTGTTGAACTCAAGTGTGGGGGAGGGAGAAGATGGGCTTTGTTTTGCTTTCCTGAAGAATATTTTTGAGCTTAATTGAAAGTGTTTCCATATTTATTAATGATTGGGGGGAAGAAATTTCATTATGGGAAGATGGATGGGTGGCCCAAAATATCATTACACATATGGGCTGGGTGTTCACCAATATTTGAAGATCCAAAACTGCCTCTCTTTTCCTCCAAAACATGATTCTGAAGAGAAATCCAGATCTGAATTCAAGCTGAAACAATGCTAAAAATGGGGCAAAGAGGGATGAAAATAATTGATGATGAAATCCCAAGAGTGAACTTCCCAAATGAAGAGGTGTTTGGAGGTGATTCGTTTATTTATCTGATTGAGGAGCACACCATTCTTGAGCAAAACTGTTTTCATGTATTTATTTTACTTTAGAGCTTAACCCTCCTCATTCGGCCTCAGATGTTTTTACATTTTAAACCTACCAACCCTAAGCCTCAGAAAAACACATGAAAAAGACCTCATTATTGATACATTTTTGACTCTGTGAAGTGGAGATACTATGAGGATAGCAAGCCTATGGAAATCACACATGTTCTTGGGAATGAGAAAAACTCCACATTAAAATATCCTTGAGTGAAGAGAGAAATAATTTTATGGGGAGGTAGGTACAACATGCATGTGAGGATTAACGTGAGATTGAATGGATTCATATTATTTTTGATGAGTTCTGAAATTTTTATCCATGTATGAGGCATGATATTTTCTTTGATATGATAATTGAGCTGTGTTGTCATTTATGCTTTGAAAAGTTTGTTTTTGACCATGGTATAAGATGATTGCCCAGGAGTGCAATGTTTAAGTATGGAGGAATTGATAGAAAAAATATTTTCAATTATTTTATTCTTAATTTCAATGTTTTTAATCCCACCAATGTGTTATTTAAAGGTTAATTGTCACATTTTATATTTTATGAGTATTTTTGGGCTTAATTGGAAAAATGGCTTATTTTGGATTTAAACAGTTTTCATTTATTATAATGTTTCGGCCATAACATTTTATAAACTGATCCAAATTGAAAAATTCTTCTTTTACAGGTTTCTATATTCGATTATATTCATTTTATAATCCTGGACCGAAATCTCAATCAATCATTTGGAAGCTCAAATACAGCTCACAAACCAGGCCTCGAAAACTGTGTACAGAACTGCATAATTTTATTGTGGGGAAACTATCTCATAAATGGACGAACCAATGGAGCTTAAATATTACATGGATATGAAAGACATCCGGATGAAGAACTTTTATTAAGATGACCGCGCACGATTCTTTCATTTTCAAGGTCATTAATGCGTTGGAACTTGGTGTTTTGGAATACAAAGAGTCACCTGGACCGAATTAAATATCCGGAGTCGTTTGGAAATATATCATTCATACGTGGACCAATCAGGATCAAAATTTGTGGGTAGACAGAGGAGAAGTATTGGAACAACTTTGAAGAATGAACAAGTTCCAAATTCGGTCATTAAAGAATCCATCCGCGCGCCTACATTCAGATATTATTTTTGGAGCCAAATTTTCACCCCCTCTCCCTATAAAAGAGTGTGTCTTTTTCATTCCAAAGGGTTGGCAACTTTGGAATAGCATTTGTTGGCCATTATATGTAGTTTATTATTGTATTTTCTTTTACTTTAATTCTGTAATTTCATTATATGTTTTAATTCAAGTGTTCTCTTTTATCAACTTTTCTATCTCTCTTTTGTTTTCTCTCCCCGTTTTCTTTTCACTGTGAACTCTTATGCTCGTGATCATGAGTAGCTAACCCGAGGAAGTTCCCAGGGGAGTAATCCAGTGATGAACCCAAGTATTTGATAATTCATGTATTAATGTTTTCTATTTTCTTAGAGTTATAACTAGGGGGATCTTAGTGGGTAAGGCACCTTTGTGTCTCCACTTGCCACCTGAGGTTTAGCTTTCACTTCTGTAATATTTTCCCTCAATCGAGAGGGTGGATGTGTGGTCTCTCGGCGATCATTGAGTGTATCGTAAGTTCAAAACCATAGGAAGAAGGGGATATTCATGCATACTATAGAGCATGTTCATTAAGTAAATTTGAAACTAATAATGAGATGATGATGGTTCACTCTGGGCGATGCTCTCAGGAATGTCTCCTTTCTGTCTTAACATCATTATGTTTACATTCATTGTGTTTGCAATGCATCTGCATATTTAGATTTAGTATTTCATTCTCATTTTTCAAAATATCTATTTCTGGTCATTTTATTTCATATATATATACATATTTTGAATTATAAATAGTGAGTGATTGACTGAAAAAGCTCCTGAAGAGATCGACCTAGGTCAGCCACTGTGCTGTACTAAGTATAAATATTTTTGAGAGCGCGCATGACAATGCTTAATCCAATTGGCGCCATTGCCAGGGAGCCAAGTGGTCTTCACTCATTATTTTTATTCACTCATTGTAAATTATTTTTCTTCCATTCATTAAAAAAACACAAAAAAAATCATAAATTTCAAAGACTAAAAAAATCTTTGTTCATGATGTCTTACAATTCAAATTTTTATGCATGGACTGATGAATCTCAGGTGCCAGAAGAAGTTTTAGATGATATTGATGCTAAATATAAAAGTATTAGTAATGTATTGGAAAAATTGGAGAGCCAAATAAATTTGATTTCTGAATATGTTCAAACATGTCAAGAGAAACCCGAACCTAAACCCAAACCTGAACCTGAACCTGAACAAGTGGAGGAAGTGATTTCACCAATCATTTTTTATGTCAAAGAACCCGAGGTGGGTGAGAAGGAGCTTCTAAAGGAGTTAATAATATCATCTTGTACTCATCCATTGCTCGAGGAGGTCCCTGATGTACATATTCCAGTTTATTCACTTATGGGAGATCAACAATTTTTGGAAGAATCTTGGAAAAAATTTGTTGAAGATAACCTGAAAATTGATCTTCTCATCCTTTCTAATGAACAATAAAAACCTTTTTACCTCACTCTTTATTTGGAAGATGATGAAGAAGATGAACCTGCTGAGATGGAGTTTCCAATGGTCTTGCCTGAAGAGATCAATTTCCTAGCTAACTTACTTGAAAGGGAAGATTTCTTTATTGATTCATCATGTTTTAATCCTATTCAAATTGAATTGTTTTCTGACTTCTCCTTTCCTGAAATTTATTATTCAGCACAAATGGATCAGACCTTGGATGATACTAAAGAGACCACCGAATTTCTGGTGATCAAGGAAGAAGAGCTAGAGATGCTAGTAGTGGTGCGATTGCCTCCTCTACAACAAATTTCATACCATTTGGAGGAGGACACCACAAATGTTCACAGGGAGCACCCCTATATTCTATTCCCTCCCACTCTGGATATCAAATTCTATATTTCTTCTTTATTGGGGTTTGGGAACTTTCTTATTTTATTTGGGGTTCTCAAATCTCAATGTCTACCGATGGACACTGGAAAAAGTCACATGTGGTGGTTTATCTCAAAGAGACCACATCCACCATCTGATTGGGGATAATCTGCTACAACTACCTGACTAGGGGAAGTAAAAACCTAGAATACTCTTGGGGGTCAAACCAAGAATTATCCCTTTTCTATTTATTTCTATTTATTTTTCTTATTAGTTTTTGTTTCTTTTGTTTGTGCCTTCATTTTATTTTTTATGTTGATGTTTTTGAAATTTTCCTGTTTTCCTTTTACATTTTTTGGTGTGTTTTTAGGAATCTTGAGCTGAATCGAATACTTTAAGAAAATTCAAACCATATTGGTATTTTTGGAACATTTATTGATTTGAGTATTTGAGTATTTAAATTATTTCTGAATGGATTTCGTTTCTGATTTCTGATCTTTTCATTTGATGACGTTTGGTTGATTGTGAAACTAATGTGCACTAGTGCTGTCCAAATTGAAAATATTGCCCAACCTGAGAGGTTTATAAAACTGTTTGACTTCTTAATTAAATTTATATTTTTCTTGAGAGACTTGAGATATGTTGTGTGATCCAAAACGTTCTATTTTTCTCTTTTTCAAAGCTGTTAGAGTTCATGGAATGTGTCACGTATGATTGAGGCATCACTTTGAAAGCCCTTTTGCATTGAACTCTTATTTTGGACTTCCTTTTCATCTGACCTTCTTTAAGACCCTATTAGCCATGAAATACCTTGTTAGTAAGCCACATTACAAGTCATTTATCCCTTTCCAACCTTCTCTAGAAGTTAAATTCATGATTATTGTTGAACTCAAGTGTGGGGGAGGGAGAAGATGGGCTTTGTTTTGTTTTCCAGAAGAATCTTTTTGAGCTGAATTGAATGTCTTGCCATATTTATTACTGATTGGGGGGAAGAAATGTCATTATGGGAATATGTATGGGTGGACCAAAATATCATTACACATATGGGCTGGGTGTTCACCAATATTTGAAGATCCAAAACTGCCTCTCTTTTCCTCCAAAACATGATTCTGAAGAGAAATACAGATCTGAATTCAAGCTGAAACAATGCTAAAATTGGGGAAAAGAGTAATAAAAATAATTTATTCTGAAATACCAAGAGTGAGCTTCCAAAATTAAGAGGTTTTTGTAGGTGATTCATTTATTGATATGATTGAGGAGCACACTATTCTTGAGCAAAACTGTTTTCATGCATTTACTTTACTTTAGAGCTTAACCCTCCTCATTCCGCCTCAGATGTTTTTACATTTTAAACCTACCAACCCTAAGCCTCAGAACAACCCATGAAAAAGACCTCATGATTGATACATTTTTGACTATGTGAAGTGTAGATAATAGGAGGATAGAAAGCCTATGGAAATCACACATGTTCTTGGGAATGAGAAAAACTCCACATTAAAATATCCTTGACTGAAGAGAGAAAAAATTTTCCGGGGAGGTAGGTACAACATCAATGTGAGGATTAACATGAGATTGAATGGATTCATATTATTTTTGAGGAGTTCTGAAATTTTTATCCATGTATGAGGCATGATATTTTCTCTGATATGATAATTGAGCTGTGTTGTCATTTATGCTTTGAGAAGTTTGTTTTTGACCATGGTATAAGATGATTGCCCAAGAGTGCAATATTTATGTTTGGGGGAATTGATAGAACAAATATTTTCAATTATTTTATTCTTAATTTCAATTTTTTTTAATCCCACCAATGTGTTATTTAAAGTTCAATTGTCACATTTTATATTTTATGAGTATTTTTGAGCTTAATTGGAAAAATGGCTTATTTTGGATTTAAACAGTTTTCATTTATTGTAATGTTTCAGCCATAACATTTTCTAAACTGATCCAAATTGAAAAATTCGTCTTCTAAAGGTTTCTATATTAGATGAGCTTAATTTTATAATTATGGACCCAAAGATCAATCAATCATTTGGAAGCTCAAATATAGCTCACAAACCAGGCCTCGAAAACTGTGTACAGAATTGCATAATTTTATTGTGGGGACCATATCTCATAAATGGACGAACCAATGGAGCGAAAATTTTACATGGATCTGAAAGAAATCCGGATTAATAACTTTCATTAAGATTTCCATGCACGATTCTTTCATTTTAAAGGTTATTAATGCGTTGGAACTCGGTGTTTTGGAATACGAAGATTCACGTGGACAGAATTAAATATCTAGAGTCGTTTGCAAATATCTCATTCATACGTGGACTAATCAGGCTAAATATTTGTGGGTAGACAGAAGAGAAGTATTGGAACAACTTTCAAGAAGGAACAAGTTCCAAATTCGGTCATTAAAGAAGCCATACACGCTCCTACATTCGGATATTATTTTTGGAGCCAAATTTTCACCCCCTCTCCCTATAAAAGAGTGTGTCTTTTTCATTCCAAAGGGTTGGAAACTTAGGAATAGACTTTTTTGGCCATTATATGTAGTTTATTATTGTATTTTCTTTTACTTTAATTCTGTAATTTCATTACATGTTTTAATTCAAGTGTTCTCTTTTATCCACTTTTCTATCTCTCTTTTGTTTTCTCTCCCTGTTTTCTTTTCACTGTGAACTCTTATGCTCGTGATCATGAGTAGCTAACCCGAGGAAGTTCCCGGGGGAGTAATCCAGTGATGAACCAAAGTCTTTGATCATTCATGTCTTAATGTTTTCTATTTTCTTAGATTTATACTGAGGGGGATCTTAGTGTTTAAGGCGCCTTTGTGTCTCCACTTGCCACCCGAGGTTTAACTTTCACTTCTGCAATATTTTCCCTCGATCGAGGAGGTGGATGTGTGGTCTCTTAGATATCGTTGAGTGTATCGTACGTTCACAAACATAGGAAGAAGGGGATGTTCATTCATACTATGGAGCTTGTTCATTAAGTAAATTTGAAACTAATAATGATACGATGAAGGTTCACTCTGGGCGATGCTCTCAGGAATGTCTCCTTTCTGTCTTAACATCATTCTGTTTGCATTCATTGTGTTTTCATTACATCTGCATATTTAATTTTAGTATTTCATTCTCATTTTTTAAATATCTATTTCTGGTCATTTTATTTCATATATATATACATATTGTGAATTAAAAATAGTGAGTGATTGACTGCAAAATCTCCTCAAGAGATCGACCTAGGTTAGCCACTATGCTGCACTTAGTATAAATATTTTTGAGAGCGCGCACGACAACGCTTCATCCAATTGGCGTCGTTTCCGGGGAGCCAAGTGGTCTTCACTCATTATTTTTATTCACTAATTGTAAATTATTTTTCTTCCATTCATTAAAAAAAACACAAAAAAATCATAAATTTCAAAAACTAAAAAAATCTTTGTTCATGATGTCTTTCAATTCAAATTTTTATGCATGGAATGATGAATCTCAGGTTCCATAAGAAGTTTTAGATGATATTGATGCTAAATATAAAAGTATTATTAATTTAGTGGAAAAATTGGAGATCCAAATAAATTTGATTTCTGAATATGTTCATGCATGTCAAGAGAAACCCGAACCTAAACCCGAACCTGAACCTGAACCTGAACAAGTGGTGGAAGTGATTTCACCAATCATTTTTTATGTCAAAGAACCTGAGGTGGGTGAGAAGGAGCTTCTAAAGGAGTTAATAATATCATCCCATACTCATCCATTGATCTAGGAGGTCCCTAATGTACATATTCCAGTTGATTCACTTATGGGAGATCAACAATTTTTGGAAGAATCTTGGAAAAATTTTGTTGAAGATAACCTGAAAATTGATCTTCCCATCCTTTCTAATGAAAAATCAAAACCTTTTGACCTCACTCTTTCTTTGGAATATGATGAAGAAGATAAACCTTCTGAAATGGAGTTTCCAATGGTCTTGCCTGAAGAGATCAATTTTATAGCTAACTTACATGAAAGGGAAGATTTCTTTATTGATTCATCATGTTTTAATCCTATTCAAATTGAATTGTTTTCTGACTTCTCCTTTCTAGAAATTTCTTAATCAGAACAAATGGATCAAACCATGGATGATACGAAAGATACCACCAAATTGGTGGTGATTAAGGAAGAATAGATAGAGAAGCTAGTAGTGGTGCGACTGCCTCCTCTACAACAAATTTCATACCATTTGGAGGAGGACACCACAAATGTTCACATGGAGCACCCCTATATTCTATTCCCTCCCACTCTGGATCTAAAATTCTATATTTCTTCTTTCTTGGGGGTTGGGAACTTTCTTATTTTATTTAGGGTTCTCAAATATCAGTGTCTACTAATGGACACTGGAAAAAGTCACATGTGGTGGTTTATCTCAAAGAAACCACATCCACCATCTGATTGGGGATAATCTGCTGCAACTCCCTGACTAGGGGCAGTAAAAACCTAGAATCCACTTGGGGGTCAAACCCAGAATTATCCCTTTTCTATTTATTTTTATTTATTTTTCTTATGAGTTTTCATTTCTTTTTTTTGTGCTTTCATTTTATTTTTCATGTTGATGTTTTTGAAATTTTCTTCTTTTCCTTTTACATTTTTTGGGTGTGTTTTTAGGAATCTTGAGCTGAATCGAATACATTGGGAAAATTCAAACCATATTGGTATTTTTGGAACATTTCTTTATTTGAGTATTTGAGGATTTAAATGATTTCTTAATGGATTTTGTTTCTGATTTCTGATCTTTTCATTTGATGACGTTTGGTTGATTGTGAAACTCATGTGCACTAGTGCTGTCCAAATTGAAAATCTTGCCCAACCTGAGAGGTTTCTAAACCTGTTTGACATCTTCATTAAATTTATCTTTTTCTTAAGAGTCTTGAGACATGTTGTGTGATCCAGAACTTTCTATTTTTCTCTTTTTCAAAGCTGTTAGAGTTCATGGAATGTGTCACGTATGATTGAGGCATCACTTTGAAAGCCCTTTTGCATTGAACTCTTATTTTGGCCTACCTTTTCATCTGACCTTCTTTAATCCAATATTAGGCATGAAATACCTTTTTATGAAGCCACATTACAATCCATTTATCCCTTTACAACCTTCTATAGAAGTTAAATGCATGATTATTGTTGAACTCAAGTGTGGGGGAGGGAGAAGATGGGCTTTGTTTTACTTTCCTAAAGAATCTTTTTGAGCTGAATTGAAAGTGTTGCCATATTTATTACTTCTTGGGGGGAAGAAATGTCATGATGTAAAGATGGATGGGTGGCCCAAAATATCATTACACATATGGGATGGGTGTTCACCAATATTTGAAGATCCAAAACTTCCTCTCTTTTCCTCCAAAACATGATTCTGAAGAGAAATACAGATCTTAATTCAAGCTGAAACAATGCTAAAAATGGGGAAAAGAGGGATGAAAATAATTGATGATGAAATCCCAAGAGTAAACTTACAAAATGAAGAGGTGTTTAGAGGTGATTCGTTTATTGATCTGATTGAGGAGCACACCATTCTTGAGCAAAACTGTTTTCATGCATTTACTTTACATTAGAGTTTAACCCTCCTCATTCTGCCTCAAATACATATCACAAACCAGGCCTCGAAAATTGTGTACAGAACTACACAATTTTGTTGTGGGGACCATATCTCATAAATGGAAGAACCAATGGAGCTGAAATTTTACATGGAGCTGAAAGACATCCTGATTAAGAACGTTCATTAATATGGCCACACACGATTCTTTAATTTTCAAGGTCATTAATGCGTTGGAACTTGGTGTTTTGGAAATCGAAGAGTCACCTGGACAGAATTAAATATACGGAGTAGTTTGGAAACGTATCATTCATAAGTGGACCAATCTGTCTCAAAATTTTTGGGTAGACATAGGATAAGTATTGGAACAACTTTCAAGAAGGAACATGTTCCAAATTCGGTCATTAAGGAAGCCATCCATGCGCCTACATTCGGATATTATATTTGGATCCAAATTTTCACCCCCTCTCCCTATAAAAGAGTGTGTCCTTTTCATTCCAGAGGGTTGGAAACTTAGGAATAGCCTTTGTTGGCCATTATATGTAGTTTATTATTGTATTTTATTTTAATTTAATTCTTTAATTTCATTACATGTTTTAATTCAAGTGTTCTCTTTTATCCACTTTTCTATATCTCTTTTGTTTTCTCTCCCCGTTTTCTTTTCACTGTGAACTCTTATGCTCGTGATCATGAGTAGCTAAACCGAGGAAGTTCCCAGGGGAGTAATCCAGTGATGAACCAAAGTATTTTATCATTCATTTCTTAATTTTTTCTATCTTCTTAGATTTATACCAAGGGGGATCTTAGTCGGTAAGGCGTCTTTGTGTCTCCATTTGCCACCCGAGGTTTAGCTTTCACTTCTGCAATATTTTCCCTCGATCGAGGAGGTGGATGTGTGGTCTCTCGACGATCTTTGAGTGTATCGTACGTTCACAACCATAGGCAGAAGGGGATGTTCATGCATACTATGTAACATGTTCATTAAGTAAATTTGAAACTAATAATGAGACGATGAAGGTTCACTCTGGGCGATTCTCTCAGGAATGTCTCCTTTCTATCTTAACATCATTCTGTTTGAATTCATTGCGTTTGCATTGCATCAGCATATTTAATTTTAGTATTTCATTCTCATTTTTCAAATATCTATTTCTGGTCATTTTATTTCATATATATATACATATTGTGAATTAGAAATAGTGAGTGATTGACTGCAAAATCTCCTCAAGAGATCGACCTAGGTCATCCACTATGCTGCACTTCGTATAAATATTTTTGAGAGCGCGCACGACAACGCTTCATCAAAGAACCCCCGATTGCGTGTGAAGGAACACAGTCAATTTTTAAAGACTCCCCTTCATTGTCTATATAGTATTTATATATATATATAGCTTTTTGAAATGATTTTAGTAAACAAATATATATATATATATATATATATATATATTAAAATAGATTTGGTTAATATTTGGTTTAGGGAAAAAGTAAAACAAAACAACATATAAATTACACCTGGATCAAAACAAAAAGATAACAATCTCAAAAGTAGATTCGTCCACTGTTCATAATCCAAATAAAGACAAACGCCTAAGTTAAAACAAATCAGATATCCCAAAATAGTAGAATCACATGCCTACCAAGTAGATTGAGGAATAATTGAACACCTGAATCTAGACATAGATACCAAGAGAAAAACCCTACCCTACGTAGACCGAAGACCATAGTACCACAGTGCTCAGAGACTATAGATCTAGATATGGATCTAAACTACTGATGCGACCGTGAAAAACCTTCGAGCTTGACACCTGCCGAAACCCAACCTTCTGAGAACCTCTTCTTCTTCGGACGAATCCCAAAGGCATCACGCAGACCTCACATAGCCTCCCTCACTCACTGCATCTCTTCGTTGGCATCATCTTCCTCTCCTTAAAGAAACCCGCAGGCCTGCTCGAGGAACCCAACACTACGACATCGCTCGACCCCACCTCGCTGAAACCCTAAATGAGGCCTCGACCACACCTCACTGAGGTCCAAGACTTGTGACTTGCAACCAAAGCGTGGACCCCCCTTCTCTCACAGATCTTCCCACATGTATCATGAAACCCAAATCCCATTACGGGATTTCCCTTTGTTTACTTCTTTTTTCAGATTTCCCCCTCTTTTTTTATTGTTTTATATTTTTTTCCTCCTTTTTCTTTACACCTTTTCCATAACACCCTTTCCCATTGCCTTTTAACTTCTTTTTTTTGCCTCCAATTCAATCAAATTATCACTATATTATTATAATATCATTACATTTTCATTTTTTGTCAACCTATTAATAATATATTATTATTTTATTATATCATTACAATGATTGATTATTATACTATACATTATTATCTTATTTCAAAACACTTAGAGTTTATATATATATATATATTTCATTTATTACTTTTTATTATATAAAAAATATAAATCCATTTAATATATAAAAGTGAACATAATTTAAACTAATTATATAAATATATATATATATTTCTATAAAACATAATTTTAAATTTAAAACTAAGAATTATTAATTTATATATATGTACACTATATTAAATTAAAATTACCACATTATATTAATAATAATATATTTCAAATCGTTTTAAGAAATGATTTATTGAAAATCTATAATTTAAAACATTTCATATACATATAGATATAAATCACATTTAAAATATATATGTATATTTTCATCATAGACTCCATATCTAGCATCACATGCTAACTCATCCACCTACTCGGAAATTGATTCTCATCAGGCATCCGCATACATGACTACCCCTAAAGAATCACAATCTCAAGTTGATTATCACTGGGCCTCCACATATAGGATTCACCCTTCTAGGATCACAATCTTATCCAGGTACACACACATATATAACAACATCACCCTACCATGATCTATCTCTAATAATCATAGTCATATGGTTCGTGCATTTATAATTACACCAAGAACCTATATGGGAATTCACTATATAAATTGTTGTTTACATTTTAAATAAATGAACCTAATTTTTCCCTTTGTCCCAAACCATTTATAGAATCATCCATAAGGGGTTCATCACTAAGGCATAAAATGAATATATCGACCAACCAAGGGTCATTATACATCCTGTACACTGAGGGATTGAATAGTTTTCATTATCAAGTATATCATAGTAAATCCAAATGACCTTACATCACAATAAAAATATATTGTGGTCCACATGATTAATGTTTCATCACAAAGTTATATGAGAAAACGCCATATAATTTGTTACTAGAACTTTAAATAAGAAAACCCTATATCATATTTGATAAAAATCACACACGGTCATGTGAATGTCATGTGAATCCTATGTGCCAAATATGATGCATGAACATCAGCCTCTCTCCAACAATTCAAGGTGTAAAAAACATAATAAACCATAAATCATAAAATCCAAACCTCATGTGTGTTACACTAGGTGAAAACCATACAATTGTAACATTGAAATCCAAAATAGTAATATTATACCCCTAGAAACTTGGATGGATGTCCTATTAAAAAAGGTGTTCTCAAGACACTAATCTAATATCCATCACAAGCCCTAAAATATTCCTATATCACTTTTCTATCATATCCAAAATAGTAAGACAAAACAAAATACCCTTTGATAGAACTTTATAACTTCCTCCCTCGGACCATGGCCATTAAACGATGCTTGAACTAGAGGAGTCACTAATTGACCTCATTCATGCTTTCCCATATGTTAGAGGATTCTAACTGGCAGTGGGGGTCTAGAGTAATACCGTGGAGATACTATATGTAATGACCCGGACTTTTTAATATTTTTTTTGTTTGCTAATTTTGTGTGTTATTTTGTTTTATACTCAACAAAACCATTTCATTTAATAAAATGAGTATAAGTAAAATGATACCGTTGGGTTTCGACTGTTATATGACTATTGGTCAATATGACGGTTGGAAACTAAACTCTTAATGTTGTGATTATTGTCTATAAATACAAGTGATCTTGGTTAATTAATACCAAAAGAAGATTTGATGGCCTCATCCAGTAGTCTCGGGCTGATCAAAGCCAATCTGACAGAACATAGGAATGAGGTAGCACCACTGGGATTTGCTCTGAACCAAACCCAAGCCAAAATTCATCGTGTGAAGTTGGAACAGAATCGCCTATGGGAGAAGTTCAAGCTGATAGAAATCACCACTCAGGATATGTTGGTTGAGCCACCCTAGATTTTATCACCCTAGCACACCTTACACTTAGATCCTATGCTGGTGTTATAAGAGGCTATGTAATGAGACCTTAGCTGCTTTGTGTAATCCTTTGAGATAAATAAAATTTTGATTTCTTATTATGGTAAAGTTTGTGAATTTCAAATGTCTGGATAAATATAGGATGTATATTATTGATTAATTAAAAAAAGTATATTTTAAAATATTTATGTGAACCTTAAATAACTAATAATGTGTAATGATTTTCAAAAATTTTCTTCTACAGTTGTGTTCAATAAGAAATTTAGAGTCTAATAAGATCAACTTATTTTTTGGTGAATAGTAAATTATGATTAGTGATTTTACGCTTATGAATAGTAATGTGTCCAAATGGATTAGTAACGTAACTTAATAAAGTATTAATATAATTTAGGCACCTTGATTAGGTAATGTGATTCAATAAAATAAGTAAATAACTGTTTCAGAAATTATTAGTTAAGTATTAGTTTTTTTGAGGTGAATAGTTTTTTTATTTAAAAATTAAATTAAAAATATTTAGAAAATTATTTTTATAAAATGGAGTTCATTTTTGAATTCAGAGCATTGATATTAGGTTAAGGTGAATTTTTGGGATTTTTCTGAAAAAGTTGAATTTTCGGTGAATAGTGAAAATACAGTTTTGAGTTTCGGGTGTTTAATGACATCATTAAGGATGTAATAATTATTTAATAATTATGATAGACTTATGAATAGTAATATATTCTATTAGGTGTCCCAAGTGGCCAATACCATGGGAAAATACCATGGGAAAGCCCATGGTTTTTCCAATACCACCGATGAGGTGTCCCTGGAAATTAATGCTTTGTTCCCTCACTTCTTCTATAAATACCAAGACATTACCTCATCCATTTCTTTCCAAAATCCTCATAAAAGAATTTATGGTCTCTTTAACTCCCAAGTATTCCTCTAAAGTTTCTTTTAATCCTCCCAAGGTCTCAATCTTCATGATTTCAAAGTTACTTTTCAAGGTATGAGATCCTTTCACCCTCCTCTTCTAAGTCATGACTTTCTTTATGTTGTGTCTTACAGTTTCCATCTATTTAGGTTGAGGGTATGTTATTATATGTTCTCATTAATTTCCATTTCATGTTTAATTGTTGATAGACCCTTTACACTCTCATCAATTTGTTTTCTGAATTTTTAAGTGACGTTGTTAGGCTACCGAATTTCTAATAAAAGATATCACATCTTCTCTTTTCTTTCAAGTTTCCTTTTCTTGTGGTATGTCCTTCAAATATGAATACCATGTTCTTATATCCATGTTATTCTGTATTTATATTTTAATATGAGTTATTTATGAGTTGGTTACCCTTTTAACCTCTCTTTTTATTATTTTCTATAACCATTTTATGTAGCCGTTATTCTGTAGAAATTCCGTCTCAAAATTTCTCTCTTTCTCTCAAGAAATTATATTGTTTTATTTATGTGAATAGTCATAACTATTTAGTTTCTATAGGTATTCATAAATACACAAAAAATATATATTTGATTCTATAATTTACATACATATAACCCTCACTCCTTTTCCATGGGTTATAAATGACATAATGATCTTATTTTAAGTACTTTTTAAAACGTCATGATTTTGAAATGAAACCAATTTCTTTTATTCTATATGGGTTATTTATGAAATGTTTGATTATTTTCTATGTGGATCACATGAAAGTAAAGAAATATTAATGGTGTGCCCTGATAGCACTCCAAATCATTGGGTAAAGAATTAATCTCTAGAGGTGACAAGTTTCACGATACCTTGGTGGATAACCTTGGAAATTTTTATGAAACCTTGGGGATAAACCTTAGTGATATGTTCATGAATGTATAAATGAAATGTTGTAGCCACATATTCAAGTATGTTTCAAGTTATTTTTAGTATGATATGACTATACATCCATTTCTCAGGTCTTTATGTTTTTATTCAAGTTCTTATTGATACCACAAGTAAATTGATTCCTTATTTACCCTTATTGGGCCTTCTGCTCACCCTTTACTTTGATGTATTTCTACAGGATATGAAATGATGTAATTGTACATAGGATAAACATATGATGAATCCTTACAAGTGGATTAGAATAATGTTTTATGTCATTTTCATGTTTTATGTCCCTGATTTCCAAGACACTAGACTTTAAAGATCATCTGTTTGTAAAATGTAATGAAAAGTTATGTAATAAAAAGGTGAGATGCCATAGTTGGTATTAAAAGATAGTTCAGTTATTTATGGAAATTAGGATATGAAAACATTAGGAATAACCCTATAGAAAAGTTTAAATATAGGAAAACTTCCTGGTATTTTGGTAAGTATTGAGTAAATGGTTTATCAAAAAAATACATCCATGTCTGGATACGAGTAGGTAGAGGTAGCTCTAGAATAGATGTACATAGGGATAAAACCCGAAAACACCGCTTTGAGCTAGACTCGAACGGGAACTGGTGCACAAAAATGGGCCTTATTTCACTCTTGGTTACAACACTCCTAGGGGATATGTTTGGTTAATTGCAAGCTTTTTATGAATCATTATGAAGGAATTATAGAGAAATGTAATTTTCTAAGTATGAGTTTTAAGTACATAAAATCCTTTATAGTTAAAATATTCGTAATTGAAATAAGTTTCTCACTAAGGATTTATTCTTTTAGAAAATGGTGGGCAATAGGAGGAATCATGCAAATGGTGACTGCAATGGAACATGCACTGACAACACTCCGATGGAAGCCGGAATGGAAACATTCATGCGAATGATGAACCAACTAACTCAAGTTATGTGAAATAACTTGAATCAAGTATAGAGGCTGATCTCACCGAAAAGGGAACAACATTATGCTGAGTCCTTTATCTGTCAAAAACCACCAACCTTTAGTGGATTGACTAGCCCATTGATTTCTGAGCAGTGGATGAGCTCCATTGAGAAGATCTTTTCTGTGCTCCGCTATTAAGAGCAAGAGAAGGTCACCCTGGTTGTCTATTGCTTAGAAGGAGATCTGATCAATGGTGGGAACTGATAAAAAACACAAGGAAAAGAGTGGATGTTGATGCTATGGATTGGGAAGAGTTCATAGGGTTTTTTTTCAGTAAGTATTTCCCTCTTTCCATGAGAACAAGAATTGAGAAGGAGTTTCTCAAGCTGAAGCAGAAGGAGAACGAATCTGCCGGGAGCTATGATATGAAATTCACCTGATTTTCACGATATACCTCTAGATTTGTCATGGATCCAAATGGTAAGGTTGATAGATTCTTTGGTGGGCTGAGACCTCATCTGTGGAATAATTTATCCAACTGAGACTATGATAGCTATGAAGAGATCGTGCAGAGTGCGATGAAAGTCAAGCTCGAGTTTGGTGAGATGCAGTGGTCTCATAAATCAAACAACAAGGAGATATCATTGGAGCCATGCTGAGGGAGTAACTTCGATCAAGGAAGAGAAGGAAAGAAATTACAACTTCTCACGTATAATAAATATGGGGAGAAGCATTTAGGGAACTGCCTGCTCAGGAGTGGGAAGTACTAAAAGTGGGGTAAAGATGGCCACATTGAGAGGAATTGTCATAGTTAGGTGAAACCTCAACTTCCAAACACTAACAACAAGGGGAAGATAGTGCAGGCCCTACCTGATATCCAGTTCTTTAAGTGTGGACAACATGGGCACCTTGCCAATCACTATCCAAATCTAAGGGCAGTGGAGGAGAACAACCATCAGCCTCAGCAAAGGCCAAGGGATCAAGGTCATTATTTTTCTATCACGACAGCTGAAGTTAAAGATCTGAATGATGTGGTAGCAGGTACTCTTGTTGTCCTCTCAAAGATAGAAATTACTTTTTTGATTCTGGTTCTACGCATTCCTTTATATCCTCCAAGTTTTAAAAGAATTTAAAATCAAACCCTAATTTGATAAAAGTAGAGTTATCAGTCAAGAATCTTGGTGGGACTATCCAATCATCATCAGTGTTTAGAAAATATAGTATTTAATTTAGTGAGCACAATCTTATCACAAATCTAGTAGTCACTCCCATGATGGAATTTGACATTATACTAGGGATGGACTGGCTCTCAAAGTATAATGCTAAGATAAATTTTAGAAGTAAGGAAATATCAGTAGTCTTGAATGGAAAACCTACAATTATCTTCCAAGGAGAGATATCTCAACCTGATATTTGTCTAGAAGAACCTCCTATATCCTTATTTATGGAGTTGATCAGTGAAGAAGAAGAAGGAGATTAGAGTTTAAGGATAGAAAATGTCCCCATCATCTAGAAACACATTGACGTATTTCCTAAAGAGTTACCTAGACCTCCCCCAGAAAGAGAGGTAGAGTTCTCCATTGAACTTGTACCTAGATCTCATCTGATATCAAAGACCCTGTATAGGATGGAAAATTTGGAGCTAGAGGAATTAAAGAAACCACTCCAATATCTTTTGGAGAAGGTGTTTATCTGATCGAATGTGTCTCCTTGGGGAGCACAAGTTCTCTTTGTGAATAAGAAAGATGGATCGATGTGGCTATGCATCGATTATAGAGAACTGAATGGGATCACAGTGAAGAACAAATACCCTCTTCCAAGAATTGATGACTTATTTTACCAACTTCATGGGGATTATTTCTTCTCTAAGATTTATCTTCATTCTGGTTATCATCAATTGAGGGTGAAGAAAGAAGATATTTCAAAAAACTACTTTCTGATCAAGATATGGGTATTATGAGTTTCTTGTTGTGCCCTTAGGACTAACTAATGCAGCTGTTATTTTTATGGATTTGATGAATAGAGTCTTTTAGGACCTCCTTGATAACTTTGTGGTAGTTTTTATTAATGATATTATAATATATTCTAAAAGTTGCAAGGAGCATGAGGATCGTCTAAGGGTTATTTTACGAACTCTATAAAAGGAAAGGATTTTTGGGAAGTTTAGTAAATGTGAATTCTGGTTAAAACAACTGGCTTTCTTGGGGAATATTATTACCAATGAATGAATCATAGTTGACCCTACAAAGAGAAAAGTTATAGAGGAGTGGACTCAGCCTACAACAATAACTGATATTCGAAGTTTCCTTGGATTAGCTAGATATTATAGGAGGTTTGTGAAGAACTTTTCATGACTTTCTAATCCATTAACCAAGTTAACTCGAAAAGGGTTCAAGTTCATCTAGACAAAGGAGTGTGTGGAAAGTTTCCAAGAACTGAAGAAGAGATTGGTTACTTCACCCGTGTTAACTCTGCCCTCAAGTAGAGAAGGATTTGTTATTTTTAGCGATGCATCTCTCAGAGGGCTTGGGTGCATCCTCATGAAAAATGACAAGATCATTTCTTATGAATCTCGACAGTTGAAGACTCATGAACAGACTTATCCTACGCATGATCTGGAGCTGGCTACATTCGTTTTTCTCTAAAGATATGGAGGCACTATCTTTATGGGGAGAAATGTGATATATACACAGACCATCAAAGTTTAAAGTATATTTTCACAAAAAAGTAATTGAACATGAGAAAAAGAAGATAGTTGGAACTTATTAAAGACTATGATTGTTCAATTCATTATTATCCTGGAAGAGCAAACAAAGTTGTTGATGCATTAAGTAGGAAAGTCCCAGTTGTCCTTTCCATGATGAGAATTAAAAGAGATCCTTTGATCAATGACCTAGTAATGTTGGACTTGGGAATTATAAGGGAAGGTACATCATCAAACCTAACCCAAATTATTTCTCAACTGTCATTACTAGAGAAGATAAAGAAATCTCAAAAAGAAGATCCTTTATTACAGAAGAAGTTTGAGGCTGTGAAGGATAGGAAGTTTCCAGAGTTAAATATTGATAAAGAATGTGTACTAAAATTTCATAAAAGACTATGTGTTCCATCTATTTTGGAAAAAAAGAAGGATTTGGTTGATGAAACTCATAGCTCTACTTTCTATATACATCCTGGAAGCACAAAAATGTATAGGGAACTTTGGGATCATTTTTGGTTGGATAATATGAAAAGGGAGATTTTTGAATACACTTCAAGGTGCCTAGTATGTCAGCAAGTGAAGGCATAGAAACAACTTCCTAAAGGGGTATTGCAACCACTACCCATACCAGCATGGAAGTGGGACAATATCACTATGGACTTCATCACTAGTCTTCCGAGAACTTCCAAAGGAAACAATGCGATATGGGTTATTGTGGACTGTATCACCAAGACTTCCCATTTTATCTCTATCCGGGAAGATTTATCTCTTGATCAACTTTCCAGGATTTATGTGAAGGAAGTGGTAAGGATGCACGGAGTTCCACTTTCTATCGTATCGGATCATGATCCAACGTTCACATCAAAATTCTGGAGAAGTCTTCAACATGCTCTGAGCACTGAATTGAATTTCAGTATAGCCTATCGCCCTCAAACTGATGGTCAATCTAAAAGGAAAATTCAAACACTTGAGAACATGCTGAGAATGTGCTCAATGGAATTTAAAGGTGGATGGGAACAACATCTCCCTTTAGTTGAGTTCTCTTACAATAACAACTTCCACTCAAGCATTCAAATGTCACCCTATGATGCTCTATATGGGAAATGATGTAGAACTCCTACTTGTTGGGATGAAGCTCGTGAGATAAAGCTTCTTGAGCCAGATCTTGTGCAAGAGATGACAGAAAAAGTCCATGCCATCCAACAACACATTAAGGCTGCTCAGATTCGACAAAAGAGCTATGCCAAAAACCGTCGAAGGGACTTGGAGTTTTATGTCAGTGACAAGGTCTTTCTTAGATATCACCTTGGAAGAGAGTCATGAGGCTTGGGAAGAAAGTGAATCTCGACGCTAGGTACATTGGCCCCTATGAAATCTTTGATCGCGTGGGAGCAGTGGATTATCGGCTTGCACTTCATCCAAATCTAGCACAAGTTCATGATTTCTTCCACGTATCCCTCTTGAGGAAGTACATACCTGAACTTTCACATGTAATGAACCCAGAGGTGGTACAATTGGAACATGACCTCTCTTATGAGGAGTAGCTGGTGGAGATCTTGGATCGTAGAGACAAGGTTCTACGTAACAAGACTACCCACCTTGTTAAGGTGTTGTGGAGGAACCACAAATAGGAAGAATCCATGTGGGAACCAGAGGAGTATATGAGGAAGAAGTACCCACACCTTTTCTCTTCCGAGGGTACGAGTTAAATATTTCTAGGGAAAAATTTCTTATAGGGGTAATAATGTAACGACCTTAACTTTTTAATAATTTTTTGTTTCCTAATTTTGTGTGTTATTTTATTTTATACTCAACTAAACTATTTCATTTAATGAAATGAGTATAATTAAAATGATACTATTAGGTTTTGACTGTTATATGACCATTGGTCAATATGACCGTTGGAAACTAAACTCTTAATGTTGCGATTATTGTCTATAAATACAAGTGATCTTGGTTAATTAATACAGAAAGAAGATTCGATGGCCTCATCTAGTAGTCTCGGTCCGATCGAATCCCATCTGATGAAACTTAGGAAGGAGGTAGCACCACTGGGATTTGCTCTGGACCAATCCCGAGACAAACTTCATCGTGTGAAGCTGGAATGGAATCGCCTACCGGAGAAGTTCAAGCTGATAGAAATCACCACTCACGCAATGTTAGTTGAGCCGCCCCCAGATTATATCACCTTAGCACACCTTACACTTAGGTCTTATACTAGTGTTATAAGGGGCTATATAACGAGACCTTAGCTAATTTATGTAATACTTTGAGATAAATAAAATTGTGATTTCTTATTATGGTAAAGTTTGTGAATTTCAAATGTATAGATAAATATATGATGTATATTATTGATGAATTAAAAAAAAGTATATTTTAAAATATTTATGTAAACCTTAAATTATTTATAATGTGTAATGATTTTAAAAAAATGGTCTTGTATAGTTGTGTTCAGTAAGAAATTTAGAGTCTAATAAGATCAACTTAATTTTTTGTGAATAATAAATTATGAATAGTGATTTTACGCTTATGAATAGTAATGTGACCAAATGGATTAGTAACCTCACTTAAAAAGTATTAATATAATTTAGGCACCTTTATTAGGTAACGTGATTCAATAAAATAAGTAAATAAGTATTTCAGAAATTATTAGTTAAGTATTAGTTTTTTTCGGTGAATAGTGTTTTTATATAAAAATTAAATTAACAATATTTAGAAAATTATTTTTATAAAATGGAGTTCATTTTTGAATTCATAGAATCAATATTAGGTTAAGGTGAATTTTTGGGATTTTTCTGAAAAAATTGAATTTTCGGTGAATAGTGAAAATACAGTTTTGAGTTTCGGGTGTTTAATGACATCATTAAGGATGTAATATTTATGTAATAATTCTGGTAGACTTATGAATAGTAATATATTCTATGAGGTGTCTCAAGTGGCCAATACCATGGGCAAATACTGTAACAGCCTGAGATTTTATGAAAAATGTTCCTTTTAATTTTATTTATGTCTTGTGTTGTACGCTACACCAAAAGGATCTTGCACAACACACATCCTTGACTTGCCTTGCATTACATGCAATCGCGACCTTCCTCGATAGTGTGCGTTGTACGCAACACCAAGTTTCGCTAAACAACGATATGCTATTAAGATATTATTAAAACTAGCTGTTCTGAATAGTAATAACCACTTTTTGAAATTTTGTAAATTTTATTTTTCAAAATGGACTTCATTTATGGATTCAGAGTATCGAATTTTTCCTAAGGTGAAATTTTGGTACTTTTCGGATAACTTTCATATTCTGATGAATAGTGAAAATTACTAAATTATAATTAAAAACAACTTTTTTAATCGAAATAATTAATAGTGATAAATTATTAATTTGAGTGGTTTTAAAGTATATTTAGAATATATTTTTACAATTTAATACAATGTTGGTCATTGAATGTAATTTCACATTTAAACCATACATAATCAACTGTCAATCTTTTGATAGATATTGTTTCTTAAAAACACGCTATTTGTTTTAACAGTGGGATTTAATTATAAAATTAATTAATGCAACTTCTATGTTATGAATTTGGTAAAATAGACTTCATTTTTGAATTCGGAATATGAAATATAGCTTAGGATGAAATTTTGGCATTATTCTGAAAAAAATCAATTTTTGATGAATAGTGAAACTACTAAGTGGTAGTTAAAAAACTGAATTTTTCATAAAACTTAATTTTACCGCTTCTGTGAATGAAATTTCAAAAATCCGAGAGACACGGTTGATGTCAGTAAGTAAAATTTGGTTCAATGAGATGAAAATAATTTTTGGTGAATAGTAACTTTTTACTTTTATTTACCACGGTTAAAAGTAAATAGGGTAATTAAGGGTAAGAATGATATTAATATTACCCTAACACATGTCCTAATTCTATTGGACAAGTGTATCTCGACCAAAAACAACCTTAGGTGTAAAATATTATCATTTAGGCCCACTTGGATTAGATTAGGACATTTATTATTATTTAATTCAAAGAAGAGTTAAAAAAGTTAAAATCAAAGTTTATTTACTAAAACATTTTTAATATAGGGTTATACATAAGATAAATTCGATTGTAAATATTCATTAGAAAGCTAAAACGATTTTCTACATAATGATATTTTATTTATAATTTTTAGACTTTAAATAAATTAATCTATTTATGACACAACGATGATGCAGTAATTACCCTTTTTAAGGAAATATTAACATAATTGATGTTATAAATGCTCAAATGAATGTAATTTGAGACTTTTTATGAATTCCACTAAGTTTCTAGGTTACTATGATATATTAGTGTTGATTTAATCAACTTTTTTTGAACATATAATTCTGTTATGACTTTCACAAAAATCATATATCAAATAGTGTCAAAATTGACACAAAATAGTTTTTAAATCAAATATTATATTATTAATTGTTATTTTATTCCTAAAAATCTAAGGTTATGCCAAATGACTTAGATAAGGATATATATATTAATAATAAACAATTTGGGGTTCGTTTGGCACGTTATAGTAAGTGTATTAACCATATAGTGAAAGAAAACAAAAAGACACGGTAAAAGTTAAATTATTTAACTTAGAGTTAAATCTAATTGATAAGGTTAAAATAATACCCTAAACTTGTATAAATCCTATTGGATGATAGTATTTCGACCCATCCCCACTTTAGATTCGAAATAAGACCCTTTGGAACCATTATAAACCGATTTTGACTTTAATATAAAATAATATTTTGAGATATTCGTAAGGTGCCCCTCTCCTCCCTTATAAAAGGACACCTCCTCCCCCTCCTCCTCACACCAATTTGAGCACTCAAGCTCGGCCAACCCCTGAAAAAATCCCTTCTCCACTTCCCTATAATAATCCTAGAGGTCCTGGTCTTCTACAAAGACCAATCTTAGTTCCCTAAGTGGAGGATTCAAAGAGGCGTTTCAAAGAAGAGGTAATATCCATTACCGATCTTTTCAATTTCTTTCTTCTTCAAACTTCTTCTTCTTTAGTTGTTTCATGATAAATTAATAACATAAGTATTTCTTATATACTGATATGTTATTATAAATATGAAACAACTCTAATTATCCTTCTATCCAACCTACGGAAAAATGAAATCACCGCGCGTGCGTACGTACGGAATACCGTCTCCACGCCGTGGTGTAATCTATTTTCCGCCACCACCTTAATAGGATGGGTATAATGATGTAATGAGTAACTATATATGATTATTATAAAGTGATATTTATACTGAAATAATATGCATACACTTTAACACAATTCCACGACCATGGGAACGATATCATCGCTCGTGCGTACGTACGGACTACCGTCTCCACGACGCGATGAGATTCATTCTCCATGTTAACCATTTAAGAATGATTAAAAAGTATATATAAGAAATAATAATGAAATATATGACATTATAAAGCTACTGTATTTATGTATATATGTATATGTATTTCATCTACTTACTTCCATTCAAGACAATAAGGAAAGGAAAACAGCGTTCATGCGTACGTACGGACTACCGTCTCCATGAACGGTGTTTTTCATTTCATTTATCTATCTTATATATATATATATACTGAATATATATGATATATAAATCATATTTTATATTCTGGAAGTATGTAAATCATGATATAAGTAATAATAATGTCAAGAACAACAAGTCAAAACACCTACGATAAATGAAACGATTTTACCCAAAACGCTTCTTTAACATGAAATTTACAAAAGAACGGGTAATATAAAGTCATAAGTGAACCATATATGATATCATAAAAATGAATATGATTCTGTAATAAGTCAATGACATTATTTATATCATTATACAGGAGGTTCGGACACATACGAAGAAAATCGGACCTAAGGTAAGGGAAATATCACAATCTCATTTTTATCCGAGATTGTTTATTCGTAAGTATTTACTGGGGTGTATTTTATCATCCACATCCATGTTTCATAAATATGTAATATTATTTCCATCCACCTACAATTGTTTAAATCCAATTTTACCCTTTGGTGAGTTTTTAGTAAAAGATATTAAAGGAATCTTTTGTCGTTTTTCGTACGAGGTTCTTTTTGACTTTTCCGGCAAAAGTAAGATAAGAATGTTTTTTTAACTTTTACGGCATGAATGGATTTTTGAAAAATTATTTCCAAAAATATTCCTTTAAAAGTTTTCAAGTTTATTTTTAATCAACTTCTTTTAGTTTAAAGTTGTATGACATGTTAAGAAAGGAAAAGTGTTTTTGAAGCAGAAAGGGTATTTTCCTCAAGAATGGAGTTCAAGTATTTTATCAAAATTATTTTCCATCTAAGATAATAAAAGGGTTCTGTTTTTATCCCTATTATTACATGGATTTGATTATGTTGTGATGGAAATATTTTTATGAATTCCTTTATCTTATATGAATTGTTTTATGATGTCATGTTGTTTAAGAATTCCATTTTTATTACATGGGTTACGCTATGATGTATGGTTTATGATTATGTGGCACACATAAGAAAGGATTCATTATAAGATGGGTGGGACCTATATCTCCCTCCAATGCATTGGGTAAAGATTTTATATCTCATGAGATAGACATGGCTGGAATGGTAGGTTATACCGGTTCAGTGAAACATGACTGAAACGAGGGTTACTCGATTCAGAAAGGGACCTTGTCCACTAAGATAGTCTTGGCAATGAGTCTTGACTAACAAGAAATTATTCTCTATGATTATGTGTGAATGCAAAAAAGTTTCATGTTTTAAGTTATGATTATTGTGATTACATTTCACTACCATGATTTATCCCATGTTATGAAATTATGCCCTCTTTTGCAGGTTATGATTTCCAAAATGTTATGTTCTTATGAATACGATGTGATTGATATTTCTTTTGTTTACCCTTACTGAGCATTTGAGCTCACCCTTTTATGTTTTCTTTTCCCCAGGATATAAAGAAAGGTTTTAGGTAAAAAAAAAGGAAGATCTTTATGGGAGATGTTGAAGATCTTTTACCACGATTAGAAGATTTTATTCCGAGTTTCCAAAGACACTAAACTATTACGATCCTTGTGTGTGTGTTTTTTGTTATGTACTAAGTATTCTGCAAAAGTAATGTAATGTTCATGTACGTCAAGCTTCGGGTCTCTACAGTTGGTATCATAGGAAAGGTTTAGTCAACCTTTGGAAACTAGGATGCGAAAACGTTAGTGAGATCCCTAGAGATATTTCTAAGGTATGTCTAGGGATGTCCCTAAGGTTAAGTATACGTATAGGTTATAGTAATAGAACTACGCTAATGATCATAGAATTAAACCTAAGATGTTAGATATTTAAGGTACTCCCCCTTTATTATGTTGTTTTCCCTAGCATGATTTTTGCCTCTCACACTATTCATTTTGGGTTTTAGAAAATGGCTGGAAACAAGATGATTCACGATAATGGAGGATATGATGGACAATGGAATGATATTCTTCATGAGCAACCAAATGAAATGGGATTTGGAAGTCCAAAGATCATTATTATTCCAAATCAGCAATCTCATAATATGATCAATAAAGTAAAATTTGGTAAGTTTCCTGACTCGGCTAATAAGAGAAAGATGGAGTTTCATGATGATCATAGAGGAAAAAAAGTTCAATTTCCCCTATGTAAATCATGTGGGAAGAGGCATCAAGGATAATGTTTCAAAGGAAATGGAAGATGCTTTGGGTGTGGAAAAGAAGGACACAAAGCCAGTAAGTGCAAAGGAAAAGGTTCAGTTAACACCAGGGATGAAGATAATGGTATTGCTATGACATCAACAATGGTTAAATGTTTTAAATGTGGAATGTATGGGCATTATGCAAACCAATGCCCTAAGGGAATGTCTCATGAAGAGAATCAGTATGGTCGTATGGGTAGTATTTATGTTGATGATGATGAAGAGACTACAAATGATATGTGAGATGAAAGAATTGTGGAAGCTCAGTCAATGGTTTAAGAATGTAGTGGAATGATGACATGTTTATCATGTGTAATGTTGTATAAGTAATCTCATGGTACTATGGAATAAAGAGACATCTAAGGATTATTACACTGTTGTCCTTCCTTGAGTTTTGAAAGTGTATGATTAATGGTACAAGTATCCATGAAAGGTTATTCAGATATTTTTGGAATGTAGATGATATGTGCATAATGAAGGGATAAGGAGAAAATGAAATGTTTGACAGTATTCATGAGCTCATGATTGATATAAGGACTAAGTGATATCATGGTTTGAGTATATAGAATTTTGAGGATTTTAGTATGTGAAAAGTGTTAACTTTTAACTGCATTCAAGTTTTCACTATGGTTCAATGGGTATTCAAGAGAATACATTATTAAGGCCTTTGAATGTTTGGAATGTGACCAACAAAACATATCTTATGATATATGGGGATCGACGATGGTGTTAAATCTCTGGTAATCGTTTTCACTATGTTATGAGAGTGTACTGCAGTATTATGGATAAGCCTAATGATTGGAATGGACATAAGTTAGTATTGTTTAAGGATAGAAGTTTTCTCGATATTATTCATGGGATGATATAGTAATATAGTTTTAGAAAAAGGACAACCTGCAGGACGGGCGACAGCCCGTCACGTCGGACAAGGATATGGGAATCGAACCCACAACCGAAGTGTGACTGGTCTTTATCACCTACCACTGGCCTACAGGAAGTCCCTGTTTAGTAGAAACTAGTTTTATTATATTAACCAGTATGATATATGAAGTATAAGTCCATTTTAGGAACCATATGTGATTAATCTCACTATAGATCGACTTATGTATATAATTTTTGCTAACCTTTTGTTTGAGACAGATGGAATGACCCGTCATTCTATCACATGATCTGCTAACACTTCACGAATAACAAATTCAACTTTATTTATTTAAGAGATGAAGTGGAAATTGTTCAAGGCATGAACAACAGTGAGATTGTACCAAAATAAAGAAAGTATTTATTCTAATTCAAATTTTCAACTTTAGGGAAATGATCTTGAAAACCAAAAATGTTTTCCTAGTGATCTTATACCTGATGAATCGGATGGTACCTTAGATCGTCACAAATTTATGGATTTGTGATTGTTGGCTTTTCCATAGCCATGTTCTCTACCACTCTCCATCAGAACATGATGGTTAGATTTCTCTTCCATATCTATATTTCCACCTATGTGGAAACCCAGTGATGTAACGACCCAAAGTTTCATTAATGGAAAATCCCTCTTGATCCAGTTAAATGTTTCTTTATGAAAAATGTTTTTATAAGATGTCAACTTCTTTAAGTTTTACGTTAAGATTTGTGACCGTTACTTTTATAGCCGTTGAACAGTGATCATCTGGGTAGTTTAAATATAAGTCCTTAACGAACCAATTTTCTACTCAGACAAAGGAAGCGATGGCCTCATCCAGTAGAATTGCCCCTTACGAAGCCCATTTGTCGGAGCTCGGAAAAGAGGTGGCGTCTTTGGGCTTTTCCCTTGACCAAGCCCAAGCTGAGCTTCATCAAGTCAAGCTCGAACGTGATCGTCTACGGGAAAAATGGAAGTTGATAGAGATTACCACTCGAGCGATGTTATCCGAGCAGCCCCAAGAGTCTGTCACCATCGCGCACCTTACCCTTAGGTCTTATGCGGCTATTTTAAGGGGTTATGTAACAAATAAGTAGAACCATGTTCATGTACATTATTTTTTTTATATATAATAATGAATATAATTTCTAGTCATTTTTGATATTTTGTAATTAGTTTTTAAAGTACAAATGGTGTTTTTAGTTATTATTTAATTAAGAATTATATTTTATTAAATTAAAGGATTTTTGAATTAAATAATATTTTAATAAAATATTATTATTAATATTAGATTAATTAAATATAAATGATCTTATAATTTTATGAATGCAATTAAAATTTTTATTAAGGTTTGAAAGCCATTTCTGTCAAAACCCGTGAATTTTTTTATAAATGTCGGTTTTTATTTTAAAAGTGAAAATTCACATATTTAGAAAATTATTTAGATAAAATAAGTATTATTTTTGGAATCAGGACGTCGAAATTATCCAACGGTGAATTTTTCATAATTTTCTGAGACAGTCAAATTTTTGGGTAAAAATTAAATACCATTTAAATATATAATGTGTTTTATGACATCATAATGACCCAATGGTGATGTAATAAAATACCATAATCCTTAGGTTCGGCCAATATATGTTTTATCATTAAAATAATGAGGTTTTGGGTTTGTTTGACTCACTTTTCAAAGCATTAATGGAGCCCTCAAGACTTATTCAACACTTTGCCTTTTTAAATTAATTTCCATGGGAGTGTGACTCACCTCCACATAAGCAACCCTAATTTTTTAATAAGTTCGGACCTTGGCCTTATAAAATATTATTTTCCTCTCTCCTTTTCCAGAAACCATGGGCAAATACCATGGGATGGTTTGTGGTTTGGATTATTTTAATATAAGGGGTCCCAAACCTAAATAATAAAGAATTCTCTCACCTTTCCTATATAAACCCACCCAAGCTCCCACTTCCTCCTCACTCAAAGCCCTTGAAGTTCGTCCAACCTCTGCCCTACTCTCTCTAGAATCCTCTCAAGGTGCCCCAAGCTCCCAAGAAGCCTCTCACAAGCCTCTCTCTAGCCTTTGGAAGCACACTTCCAAGTAAGGGTTTTTCTTCCTTTCTCATTTTTGTCAATTTTCTTTAAGTTGTATTGCCTTTTTAATTTCAATTATGAATGTTGGGGTATGGTTTCGCACCTCCCCCATACTGCCCTCTTATTGTTTGAATGATGGGAGACCCCTTTCTCTCTCATTAAATGCCTCCCATGTACACCCGTTACTATGCCGAAATTCCGAAAGGAGCTTCTCTCTCTTCTTTTATATTCAAGCAATACTTTTGTATCATGAATCTAAATTCCATTTCTATTGTTGGGACATGTATATATATGATCTCCTTACTGTCCATTACATGTAAATATGATGAGGAACCCCTTTCTCTCTCATCAACCTTTTTATGAATTCTTATGTCACGCCGTTACGCCGCCGAAATCGCACCGATTTTCTAAGCCAATGTCCTTGTGTAGTGAATACCATGCCCATTTCTCCATCAAGGGTATTCACCTTTATGCACATTTACTTATTGATTGTAAAGCTTCATGTATGAATTCCACATTCCTTTATCGTGGAATAAATGATTATGTTTTATGAATCCATGTTTTATGATCCATGTGGCACACTTATGCATGAAATGAAATGTTTAAGAAGGGTGCGCCCTGATAGCGCTCCAATGCATTGGGTAAAGTATAGTATCATGATACGTCATGTGCAATGAGTGTTGACTCATGCTAATTCAAGTGCAACGAGGGTTTACTCGTGCTTCAAGTGCAATGAGGTTTTACTCATGCTCCATGTGCAATGAGCCTTGGCTCATGCTAATTCAATGTTAAGTGTTATTGCCACATTTCCATGTTATGATTATCATGCTTTATCATGCCTTTATGTTCATGTCTCTCTTATGCTCTATTGATATGCCTATTGCCTAACATGTATTGTACTCCTCATGTTATTCATTATGTACTCCCTTACTGGGCTTTATAGCTCACCCTTTTCTTATGCATGTCCTCAGGTTATCCCATGCAATGCTAAGTACGAAGGAATGTAGTGGTCATGTAAAGGAAGTTTTCAATAAGGATGTTGTATTTCAAGTTTAAAGTTTTTATGTAATGATCCTAAGCCCCAAAGACACTAAACCTCTCGATCTTCTTTGTTGTATCAAGTGAAGTTTTATGTAATAAAGCATGTTTAATTTGTAATAAAAAGCAGGGTTGTCATAGTTGGTATCAGAGGATAGGTTTAGTTATTTTTGGGACTAGGAAACCCTAGTAAAGCCTTAGATACAAGACTAATCATAATAAAAACATCCCTAAGTTTTGGTAAATACTAAGTAAGTGGTTTATCAAACAAATACATCCCTGTCTGGATACGAGCAGGTAGAGGCGGCTCTGGCACAGATGTATCCTAGGGGTAAAACCCGAAAACACCGCTTTGAGCTAGACTCGAACGGGAACTGGTGCACGACAACGGGCCTTGCTGCACTCTTGGTTACGACACTCCCGGGGGATATGTTTTGATAAATTCGCAATCTTAGTATGAACCCTTATTAAGGGAAAAATGCCCCTAAGAATATATGTTAGAAGGAAGATCATGAAAAGCCTGGATTGAATCCTATAGACTCATGAGTTAAAGAGATTAAAGTTTATTTATAAGTCATCAACTTTTGTCTTTGGATTACCCTTTATGTGTTACCCCTAACTTTCCTTTTATTCCAGCCAATGGCCGGTAATAGGAGAACTCGGGCTAACAACCGTTGTGAAGATCAGTGTGAGGATTGTACTAATGAGATGCCCAATCCGATGGGAGCGGGAATCGCGAACTTTGTCACGCTTCTCTCTCAGCTAACTCAAGTTTTGAATAGAAACACTGGTCAAGAGGAACGTTCAACCCCCCCTAAGAAAGAACAAGTCGCTATTGAAAGCTTCATGAGACAAAGGCCTCCTACTTTTAGTGGATCATCTGATCCCACGATCGCTGAACAATGGATCAACTCCATTGAGAAGATATTCTCCATCCTCCAATGCTCTGAAAAAGAGAAGGTTCTCCTGGCGGCTTATCGTATGGAGGGTGAAGCTGATCAATGGTGGACATTGATCAAAAATACGAAGCCTGAGGAGGAGATTGAGGCTTTGGAATGGAAGGTATTCCGGAAGATGTTTTTCGATAAATATTTTCCACGCACCCTCCGTCTTAAGATGGAAAGGGACTTCCTTTCCCTCAAGCAGAAAGATGAAGAATCTGTGGGAGCGTACGAGGAAAACTTCACAAGGCTTGCACGATACGCTTCTGGCTTTGTCGTTACCCCCGAATGCAAAGTTGACCGCTTCTTTGGTGGGCTGAAGCCTAGCTTGCGGAAAGCATTAGCGATCCGTGACTTTGACAGCTATGAGGAGATTGTCCGATGTGCCCTTAAGGTTGAAATGGAGATCGGAGAATCACAGGGGTATCATGGGGACAAGAAGCGGAAGGTGGACTTCAATGCTGGTGGTCTGATGGATAAATCCAACAGCGCTAAGAAATTCCAGCACCCCACTTGCCAAAAGTGTGGAAAGAAGCACCCTGGGAATTGCCTTAGGGGGACAAGAAAATGCTTCAAGTGTGGAAGAGAAGGGCACCTAGCTATTAACTGTCAGCAAGAAGGACCCGCGGCTGCGACGGAGGGGAGGAACGCTCCGTTCGAACCTCAACGCGTTGTTCAATGCTTCAAATGCAAAGAACCGGGTCATTTTGCGAATCAGTGCCCTAATCCAAGGGTTATCGGAGGCAATCAACAACCTCCAAGACAGCAAGGAAGAGCTTTTGCCATCACTTCTGCCGAAGTGAACCCCGACAACGAAGTGGTGACAGGTGCGCTAGTTATTCATTCAAGAATAGCGAACGTACTTTTTGATTCAGGTTCTACGCATTCTTTTATATCTAAAAATTTTAGTAGAACAATCCCTGCACCACCACAAATCATGGAAGTAAAGATGTCGGTGAGTACGGCAAATGGGGCAATCATTGCATCCCATGAGTATAAGTCCTCCCCTGTTATATTATGTGGATTGAATTTCCCGGCGAACCTCGTCATACTTCCTTTGGTGGAATTTGATGCAATTCTTAGCATGGATTGGCTTTCCTTATATAGAGCCAACATAAATTTTCGGGAGAGGGAAATCACACTCCATATGGAGAATCGACCCCCGATTCTGTACAAGTGTCAGGAGGAAGATGAATCTCCTTTAGCTCCATCATCTCAAGCATGGATATTACTGCCTTATGAGCACGCATATCTGGCTCAGATGATTGAGTCCAAGGAAGAAACCACCCTTGAAGAAATGCCTATTGTGAGGGAATTCGCTGAAGTATTTCCCGAGGAACTTCCTGGTCTTCCTCCAAGAAGAGATGTTGAGTTCTCGATTGAACTTATACCTGGGGCGCTACCAATATCCAAGACTCCATATAGAATGGCTGTGGTTGAGCTTGAAGAACTGAAGAAACAACTACAGGAGAATCTGGATAAAGGGTTTATACGCCCAAGTGCATCACCATGGGGTGCACCAGTCCTCTTCGTCAAGAAGAAGGATGGGTCAATGCGGCTTTGCATCGATTATCGTGAACTTAACAAAATCACGATAAAGAACAAGTATCCTCTCCCAAGAATCGATGACTTGTTTGATCAGCTGCGTGGAGCACAATACTTCTCCAAGGTCGACTTGCGGTCGGGATATTATCAAGTAAGGGTGAAGAAGGAAGATATCCCCAAGACTGCTTTTCGTACAAGGTACGGGCACTATGAATTCATAGTAATGCCTTTTGGACTCACCAATGCTCCAGCAATATTCATGGACTTGATGAATAGAGTCTTTAGAGATTACCTAGATAAATTTGTGGTAGTCTTTATAGATGATATTCTAATATACTCCAAAACCAAGGAGGACCATGAGGAGCATTTAAGAACTGTACTGGAGACTTTGCGCAAGGAGAAGCTCTATGCCAAGTACAGCAAGTGTGAGTTCTGGTTGAAGGAGGTCTCATTCTTGGGCCATATCATCACAAGCAATGGGATATCTGTGGACCCCTCCAAAACAGATGCAATTGAGGGATGGCCGAGGCCAACATCGGTAACTGATATCCGTAGCTTCTTGGGGTTAGCTGGATATTATCGACGATTTGTGAGAAACTTCTCACGATTGTCCAACCCTCTTACCAAGCTAACTCGAAAGGGAGTAAAGTTTGCTTGGAGTGATTAATGCGAAGAAAGCTTCAAGGAGTTGAAAAGGAGGCTTATCACAGCACCTGTGCTCACTTTACCCACAAGTGGGGAGCTTTTTGTGGTATTCAGTGATGCTTCGAAGAAGGGCTTAGGATGTGTGCTGATGCAGAATGATAAAGTGATATCCTATGCCTCAAGACAGTTGAAAATCCATGAGCGAAACTATCCAACGCATGATCTGGAGTTGGCGGCGGTGATCTTTGCCTTGAAAATCTGGCGGCATTATCTCTATGGGGAGAAATGTGAGATATATACTGACCACAAGAGTCTTAAATATATATTCACACAGAAAGAGCTTAATATGCGCCAGAGAAGATGGATAGAGCTCATAAAGGATTATGACTGTTCAATACATTACCACCCTGGGAAGGCGAACAAGGTGGCGGATGCCCTAAGTAGAAAGGATCCAGCAATTCTATCAATGATGAGAATTGAGAAGGATCCAATCTTCTTAGACTTGATGAAGATGGACGTGGGAATCATAAAGAAGGGAACATCATCAATCCTTTCACAAATGATTGCTCAACCATCTCTTTTGGAAAGGTTAAAGGATGCTCAAAGGGATGATGCGAGAATCCAAGAAAAAGTGGAAGCTATCAAAAAGGGAAAATCCTCAGAGTTTAATGTTAATGAAGAAGGAATTGTGCGGTTTGGGAAAAGACTATGTGTCCCATCATGTTCGGAGCTGAAGAAGGAACTTTTGGATGATGCACACAGTTCAAATTTCTCTATTCACCCAGGAAGCACAAAGATGTATCGAGATCTCCGAGAAAACTTTTGGTGGGATAATATGAAGAAGGAGATCGCCGAATATACATCAAAGTGCCTGGTGTGTCAGCAAGTGAAGGCAGAGAGGCAGAAGTCTAAGGGGATGATGCAACCATTGCCCATACCAGAATGGAAATGGGAGAACATCACCATGGACTTCGTCACTGGACTTCCAAGGACATCCAAAAGCAACAATGCAATCTGGGTTATTGTGGATCGTCTTACAAAGACTGCACACTTCATTGCTATTCGAGAGGATTTCTCTTTGGATCAACTGGCACGGATATATATCAGGGAAGTGGTACGGTTGCATGGAGTACCACTATCTATTGTGTCGGACCGAGATCCAAGATTTACCTCTAAGTTTTGGAAGAGTCTTCAACATGCTCTGAATACTGAACTGAACTTCAGTACGGCCTATCATCCTCAAACTGATGGCCAATCCGAGCGGACTATCCAAACACTTGAGGATATGTTGAGAGCGTGCTCAATGGACTTTAAAGGAGGATGGGATCAACATCTTCCTCTAGTTGAGTTCTCTTATAATAATAGTTTCCACTCGAGCATCCAAATGGCACCATATGAAGCCCTGTATGGGAAAAGGTGTAGAACACCGGCATGTTGGGATGAGGTCGGTGAACGTAAGCTGCTTGGACCAGAAATGGTCGAAGAAATGGTGGAGAAGGTGAAAACCATTCAGCAGCATATCAAGGCAGCCCAAAGTCGACAGAAGAGTTATGCAGATAATCGTCGACGAGACCTTGAGTTTAAAGTCGGAGACATGGTGTTTTTACGCATATCTCCGTGGAAGAAGGTCATGAGGTTTGGAAAGAAAGGGAAGTTAAGTCCAAGGTACATCGGCCCATTCGAAATTCTTGATCGTGTTGGGGCTGTGGCCTATCGACTAGCACTTCCACCTACTATGGCCAAGGTGCATGATGTCTTCCATGTATCCCTCTTAAGGAAGTACATACCAGACCCTTCACATGTACTCTCTTCCGAGGTGGTACAATTAGAAGACGATCTTTCTTATGAGGAGCAACCAGTGAAGATCTTAGATCGTAGAGAAAAAGTTCTACGAAATAAGACAATGCCCCTCGTCAAGGTGTTGTGGAGAAACCACAAGTTTGAAGAATCAACTTGGGAGTCGGAGGATATGATGAAGCTAAGTTACCCACATTTGTTTTAGTGTGGGAAAAGGAAAATTTCGAGGGCGAAATTTCTTAAGGGGGGAATGTTGTAACGACCCAAAGTTTCATTAATGGAAAATCCCTCTTGATCCAGTTAAATGTTTCTTTATAAAAAATGTTTTTATAAGATGTCAACTTCTTTAAGTTTTACGTTAAGATTTGTGACCGTTACTTTTATAGCCGTTGAACAGTGATCATCTGGGTAGTTTAAATATAAGTCCTTAACGAACCAATTTTCTACTCAGACAAAGGAAGCGATGGCCTCATCCAGTAGAATTGCCCCTTACGAAGCCCATTTGTCGGAGCTCGGAAAAGAGGTGGCGTCTTTGGGCTTTGCCCTTGACCAAGCCCAAGATGAGCTTCATCAAGTCAAGCTCGAACGTGATCGTCTACGGGAAAAATGGAAGTTGATAGAGATTACCACTCGAGCGATGTTATCCGAGCAGCCCCAAGAGTCTGTCACCATCGCGCACCTTACCCTTAGGTCTTATGCGGCTATTTTAAGGGGTTATGTAACAAATAAGTAGAACCATGTTCATGTACATTATTTTTTTTTATATATAATAATGAATATAATTTCTAGTCATTTTTGATATTTTGTAATTAGTTTTTAAAGTACAAATGGTGTTTTTAGTTATTATTTAATTAAGAATTATATTTTATTAAATTAAAGGATTTTTGAATTAAATAATATTTTAATAAAATATTATTATTAATATTAGATTAATTAAATATAAATGATCTTATAATTTTATGAATGCAATTAAAATTTTTATTAAGGTTTGAAAGCCATTTCTGTCAAAACCCGTGAATTTTTTTATAAATGTCGGTTTTTATTTTAAAAGTGAAAATTCACATATTTAGAAAATTATTTAGATAAAATAAGTATTATTTTTGGAATCAGGACGTCGAAATTATCCAACGGTGAATTTTTCATAATTTTCTGAGACAGTCAAATTTTTGGGTAAAAATTAAATACCATTTAAATATATAATGTGTTTTATGACATCATAATGACCCAATGGTGATGTAATAAAATACCATAATCCTTAGGTTCGGCCAATATATGTTTTATCATTAAAATAATGAGGTTTTGGGTTTGTTTGACTCACTTTTCAAAGCATTAATGGAGCCCTCAAGACTTATTCAACACTTTGCCTTTTTAAATTAATTTCCATGGGAGTGTGACTCACCTCCACATAAGCAACCCTAATTTTTTAATAAGTTCGGACCTTGGCCTTATAAAATATTATTTTCCTCTCTCCTTTTCCAGAAACCATGGGCAAATACCATGGGATGGTTTGTGGTTTGGATTATTTTAATATAAGGGGTCCCAAACCTAAATAATAAAGAATTCTCTCACCTTTCCTATATAAACCCACCCAAGCTCCCACTTCCTCCTCACTCAAAGCCCTTGAAGTTCGTCCAACCTCTGCCCTACTCTCTCTAGAATCCTCTCAAGGTGCCCCAAGCTCCCAAGAAGCCTCTCACAAGCCTCTCTCTAGCCTTTGGAAGCACACTTCCAAGTAAGGGTTTTTCTTCCTTTCTCATTTTTGTCAATTTTCTTTAAGTTGTATTGCCTTTTTAATTTCAATTATGAATGTTGGGGTATGGTTTCGCACCTCCCCCATACTACCCTCTTATTGTTTGAATGATGGGAGACCCCTTTATCTCTCATTAAATGCCTCCCATGTACACCCGTTACTATGCCGAAATTCCGAAAGGAGCTTCTCTCTCTTCTTTTATATTCAAGCAATACTTTTGTATCATGAATCTAAATTCCATTTCTATTGTTGGGACATGTATATATATGATCTCCTTACTGTCCATTACATGTAAATATGATGAGGAACCCCTTTCTCTCTCATCAACCTTTTTATGAATTCTTATGTCACGCCGTTACGCCGCCGAAATCGCACCGATTTTCTAAGCCAATGTCCTTGTGTAGTGAATACCATGCCCATTTCTCCATCAAGGGTATTCACCTTTATGCACATTTACTTATTGATTGTAAAGCTTCATGTATGAATTCCACATTCCTTTATCGTGGAATAAATGATTATGTTTTATGAATCCATGTTTTATGATCCATGTGGCACACTTATGCATGAAATGAAATGTTTAAGAAGGGTGCGCCCTGATAGCGCTCCAATGCATTGGGTAAAGTATAGTATCATGATACGTCATGTGCAATGAGTGTTGACTCATGCTAATTCAAGTGCAACGAGGGTTTACTCGTGCTTCAAGTGCAATGAGGGTTTACTCATGCTCCATGTGCAATGAGCCTTGGCTCATGCTAATTCAATGTTAAGTGTTATTGCCACATTTCCATGTTATGATTATCATGCTTTATCATGCCTTTATGTTCATGTCTCTCTTATGCTCTATTGATATGCCTATTGCCTAACATGTATTGTACTCCTCATGTTATTCATTATGTACTCCCTTACTGGGCTTTATAGCTCACCCTTTTCTTATGCATGTCCTCAGGTTATCCCATGCAATGCTAAGTACGAAGGAATGTAGTGGTCATGTAAAGGAAGTTTTCAATAAGGATGTTGTATTTCAAGTTTAAAGTTTTTATGTAATGATCCTAATCCCCAAAGACACTAAACCTCTCGATCTTCTTTGTTGTATCAAGTGAAGTTTTATGTAATAAAGCATGTTTAATTTGTAATAAAAAGCAGGGTTGTCATAAGTGATTAGTTTATTTGGGTAATCGTTACATTTCATATTTTATTTTTTAAAGCCAAGTTTTGGTATTTTTTTTTACGATGTTGGTTTCTATTAAAGAAACTTTCGAATAGTAAACCATTTATAACCCCGACGAATTTCGAGGGCGAAATTCATTTTAAGGGGGGTAGAATGTAACAGCCCGAGATTTTATGAAAAATGTTCCTTTTAATTTTATTTATGTCTTGTGTTGTACGATACACCAAAAGGATCTTGAACAACACACATCCTTGACTTGCCTGGCATTACACGCAATCGCGACCTTCCTCGATAGTGTGTGTTGTACGCAACACCAAGTTTCGCTAAACAATGATATGCTATTAAGATATTATTAAAACTAGCTGTTCTGAATAGTAATAACCACTTTTTGAAATTTTGTAAATTTTATTTTTCAAAATGGACTTCATTTATGGATTCGAAGTATCGAATTTTGCCTAAGGTGAAATTTTGGTACTTTTCGGATAACTTTCATATTCTGATGAATAGTGAAAATTACTAAATTATAATTAAAAACAACTTTTTTAATCGAAATAATTAATAGTGATAAATTATTAATTTGAGTGGTTTTAAAGTATATTTAGAATATATTTTTACAATTTAATACAATGTTGGTCATTGAATGTAATTTCACATTTAAACCAGACATAATCAAGTGTCAATCTTTTGATAGATATTGTTTCTTAAAAACACGCTATTTGTTTTAACAGCGGGATTTAATTATAAAATTAATTAATGAAACTTCTATGTTATGAATTTGGTAAAATAGACTTCATTTTTGAATTCGGAATATGAAATATAGCTTAGGATGAAATTTTGGCATTGTTCTGAAAAACAACAATTTTTGATGAATAGTGAAACTACTAAGTGGTAGTTAAAAAACTGAATTTTTCATAAAACTTAATTTTACCGCTTCTGTGAATGAAATTTCAAAAATCCGAGAGACACGGTTGATGTCAGTAAGTAAAATGTGGTTCAATGAGATGAAAATAATTTTTGGTGAATAGTAACTTTTTACTTTTATTTACCACGGTTAAAAGTAAATAGGGTAATTAAGGGTAAGAATGATATTAATATTACCCTAACACATGTCCTAATTCTATTGGACAAGTGTATATCGACCAAAAACAACCTTAGGTGTAAAATATTATCTTTTAGGCCCACTTGGATTAGATTAGGACATTTATTATTATTTAATTCAAAGAAGAGTTAAAAAAGTTAAAATCAAAGTTTATTTACTAAAACATTTTTAATATAGGGTTATACATAAGATAAATTCTATTGTAAATATTCATTAGAAATCTAAAACGATTTCCTACATAATGATATTTTATTTATAATTTTTAGACTTTAAATAAATTAATTTATTTATGACACAACGATGATGGAGTAATTACCCTTTTTAAGGAAATATTAACATAATTGATGTTATAAATGATCAAATGAATGTAATTTGAGACTTTTTATTAATTAAACTAATTTTATAGGTTACTATGATATATTAGTGTTGATTTAATCAACTTGGTTCGAACATATAATTCTGTTATGACTTTCACAAAAATCATATATCAAATAGTGTCAAAATTGACACAAAATAGTTTTTAAATCAAATATTATATTATTAATTGTTATTTTATTCCTAAAAATCTAAGGTTCTGCAAAATGACTTATATAAGGATATATATATTAATAATAAACAATTTGGGGTTCGTTTGGCATGTTATAGTAAGTGTATTAACCATATAGTGAAAGAAAACAAAAAGACACGGTAAAAGTTAAATTATTTAACTTAGAGTTAAATCTAATTGATAAGGTTAAAATAATACCCTAAAATTGTCTAAATCCTATTGGATGATAGTATTTCGACCCATCCCCACTTTAGCTTCGAAATAAGACCCTTTGGAACCATTATAAACCGATTTTGACTTTAATATAAAATAATATTTTGAGATATTCCTAAGGTGCCCCTCTCCTCCCTTATAAAAGGACACCTCCTCCCCCTCCTCCTCACACCAATTTGAGCACTCAAGCTCGGCCAACCCCTGCCAAAATCCCTTCTCCACTTCCCTAGAATAATACTAGAGGTCCTGGTCTTCTTCAAAGACCAATCTTAATTCCCTAAGTGGAGGATTCAAAGAGGCGTTTCAAAGAAGAGGTAATATCCATTACCGATCTTTTCAATTTCTTTCTTCTTCAAAATTCTTCTTCTTTAGTTGTTTCATGATAAAGTAATAACATCAGTATTTATTATATACTGATATGTTATTATAAATATGAAACAACTCTAATTCACCTTCTATCCATCCTACGAAAAAATGAAATCACCGCGCGTGCGTACGTACGGAATACCGTCTCCACGCCGTGGTGTAAACTATTTTCCGCCACCACCTTAATAGGATGTGTATAATGGTGTAATGAGTAACTATATATGATTATTATAAAGTGATATTGATACTGAAATAATATGCATACACTTTAACACAATTCCACGACCATGGGAACGATATCATCGCTCGTGCGTACGTACTGACTACCGTCTCCACGACGCGATGAGATTCATTCTCCATGTTAACCATTTAAGAATGATTAAAAAGTATATATAAGAAATAATAATGAAATATATGACATTATAAAGCTACTGGATTTATGTATATATGTATATGTATTTCATCTACTTACTTCCATTCAAGACAATAAGGAAAGGAAAACAACATTCATGCGTACGTACGGACTACCGTCTCCATGAACGGTGTTTTTCATTTCATTTATCTATCTTATATATATATATATATATACTGAATATATATGATATATAAATCATATTTTATATTCTGGAAGTAAGTAAATCATGATATAAGTAATAATAATTTCAAGAACAACAAGTCAAAACACCTACGATAAATGAAACGATTTTACCCAAAACGCTTCTTTAACATGGAATTTACAAAAGAACGGGTAATATAAAGTCATAAGTGAACCATATATGATATAATAACAATGAATATGATTCTTTAATAATTCAATGACATTATTTATATCATTATACAGGAGGTTCAGACACATACGAAGCAAATCAGACCTAAGGTAAGGGAAATATCACAATCTCATTTTTATCCGAGATTGTTTATTCGTAAGTATTTACTGGGGTGTATTTTATCATCCACATCCATGTTTCATAAATATGTAATATTATTTCCATCCACCTACAATTGTTTAAATCCAAATTTACCCTTTGGTGAGTTTTTAGTAAAATATATGAAAGGAATCTTTTGTCGTTTTTCGTACGAGGTTCTTTTTGACTTTTCCGGCAAAAGTACGATAAGAATGTTTTTTTAACTTATACGGCATGAATGGATTTTTTAAAAATTATTTCCAAAAATATTCCTTTACAAGTTTTCAAGTTTATTTTTAATCAACTTCTTTTAGTTTAAAGTTGTATGACATGTTAAGAAAGGAAAAGTGTTTTTGAAGCAGAAACGATATTTTCCTCAAGAATGGAGCTCAAGTATTTTATCAAAATTATTTTCCATCTAAGATAATAAAAGGGTTCTGTTTTTATCCCTATTATTACATGGATTTGATTATGTTGTGATGGAAATATTTTTATGAATTCATTTATCTTATATGAATTGTTTTATGATGTCATGTTGTTTAAGAATTCCATTTTTATTACATGGGTTACGCTATAATGTATGGTTTATGATTATGTGGCACACATAAGAAAGGATTCATTATAAGATGGGTGGGACCTATATCTCCCTCCAATTCATTGGGTAAATATTTTATATCTCATGAGATAGACATGGCTGGAATGGTAGTTTATACCGGTTCAGTGAAATAGGACTGAAACGAGGGTTACTCGATTCAGAAAGGGACTTTGTCCACTAAGATAGTCTTGGCAATGAGTCTTGACTAACAAGAAATGATTCTCTATGATTATGTGTGAATGCCACAAAGTTTCATGTTTTAAGTTATGATTATTGTGATTACATTTCACTACCATGATTTATCCCATGTTATGAAATTATGCCCTCTTTTGCGGGTTATGATTTCCAAAATGTTATGTTCTTATGAATACGATGTGATTGATATTTCTTTTGTTTACCCTTACTGAGTATTTGAGCTCACCCTTTTATGTTTTCTTTTCCCCAGGATATAAAGAAAGGTTTTAGGTAAAAAAAGGAAGATCTTTATGGGATATGTTGAAGATCTTTCACCACGATTAGAAGATTTCATTCCGAGTTTCCAAAGACACTAAACTATTACAATCCTTGTGTGTGTTTTTTTTGTTATGTACTAAGTATTCCGCAAAAGTAATGTAATTTTCATGTACGTCAAGCTTCGGGTCTCTACAAATACAATGGGAAGGCCCATGGTTTTTCCAATACCATTGATGAGGTGTCCCTAGAAATTAATGATTTGTTCCCTCACTTATCCTATAAATACCAAGCCATTAACTCATCCATTTCATTCCAAAATCCTCCTCAACAATTTTATGGTCTCTTTACCTCCCAAGGAGTCCTCCCAAGGTTCCCTCAAGCCTCCCAAGGTCTCAATATTTAAGCTTTCGAAGTTACTTTTCAAGGTAAGGGATCCTTTCACCCTCCTCTTCTAAGTCATGAATTCCTTTATGTCGTGTCTTCTAGTTTCCATATCTTCATGTTGAGGGTATGTTACTATATGTTATCATTACTATCCATTTCATGTATAATTGTTGAGAGACCCTTTATTCTCTCATCAATTTGTTTTCTGAATTTTTAAGTGACGCCATTAGGCTGCTGAATTTCTTATAAAATATATCACATCTTCTCTTTCCTTTCAAGATTCATTTTCTTGTAATATGTCATTAAAATATCCATACCATGTTCTTATCTCTATGTTATTATGTATTTATATTGTAATATGAGTTATTTATGAGTGGTTTACCCTTGTACCCTCTCTTTTTATTATTTTCCAAAACCACGTTATGTAGCCGTTATGCTGCAGAAATTTCGTCTCAAAATTTCTCTCTCTTTCTCTCAAGAAATTATACTGTTTTATTTATGTGAATACTTAGAACTATTTCCTTTATATGGGTGTTCATAAATACAAAAAAAGATATATTTGATTCTGGAATTGATATACATATAACCCTCACTCCCTTTCCATGGGTTATGAATGACATAATGATCTTATTTTAAGTACTTTTTAAAACGTCGTGATTTTGAAATGAAACCCATTTCTTTTATTCTTTATGGGTTATTTATGAAATGTTTGATTATGATATATGTGACTCACATGAAAGTAAATACATATTAAGGGTGCGCTCTGATAGCGCTCTAATGCGTTGGGTAAAGAATTAATCTCTAGAGATGACAAGTTTCACGATACCTTGGTGAATAACTATAGTAATTTTTATGACACCTTGGGGATAAAACATGGTGATATGTTCATGAATGTATAAATAAAATGTTGTAGCCACATATTCAAGTATGTTTCAAGTTCTTTTAATTATGATATTCCTATACATCCATTTCTCATGTCTTTATGTTTTTATTCGAGTTCTTATTGATATCACAAGTAAACTGATTCCTTGTTTACCCTTACTGGGCCTTCTGATCACCCTTTACTTTGATGTATGTCTCCAGGATATGAGATATAGTAATTTTACATAGTATGAACATATTATGAATCTTTATAAGTGGATTTGAAGAATGTTTTATGTCGTTGTCATGTTTTATGTCCCTGATTTCCAAGACACTAGACTTTAAAGATCCTATGATTGTAAAATGTAATGAAAAGTTATGAAATAAAAAATGTGGGATACCATACTATACTCCTCGGCAAACCATACAGGAAATGGTCCATGCATATATTAAAATTACCTTCTCAATATTCCAAGGAATCTCAGGTTTGTCCACTCACACAACTTATAAAAAGTCTTAGTGGGGGAGATTCAATTGATCCATGCTTATATCAACTAGACCAAGGGATATAAGGTATCTCATGGGTCTCACGTGGCCAATCACTATGCCATCCATCCCAAATCATCACTCACCACTACCTAGAGGTCACTAAGGGAACCTGTCACTTGGGTCATTATGTTACCTTCATTTAAATTAAATAACACCCCTTGGGACCCATCCATAACAAGGAACATGTTTATAGTCAAGCCTCATCCATCGTCAGCCAAGGAAATCAAGCTAGTGCACAAGGTCTCTCATGGAACTTGGCATTATATTCAATTTACCTAGGAAATTAATTTTTAATTAAAACAATTCATTTTTTAATTAAAACAGTTCATTTTACATGACGTATGATCACCTTAGGAGGTGATTCCACATATCATAGGCATATATCTACCACATGAAACCATAGGGTGTGTATAGGGACCACCTACCTCAATATAAAATCCATTCCCCCTTTTTAACTTGTAACCCAAAAACTCTTTCCAAGCTCGTCTAATCCATCCGAACACCACCAATCCACACAAGGCCCAAAATCGCATCTAAAAAAATTTAATTAATTATATTCAAATTATAATTAATTAATCAATAAAATTATTCTTTAATAATTATACAATTTAATTAAAATAGGAATAATGCCTAAAAACGCACTGAGCTATAACCGCTTATTGAAACCTAGATCCATGGGGTGTGTGCCACTCCCTACACACCCCATAACCTAGGCCATGAAAACACATTAGTTAAATATAAGAATTTTAATTAATTCCATAATTAATACAAATAGTCATAGTGTCTAAACACTCATTGGGCACTCCAATTACACCAAAATTGTAATCAAACACCGGTGAGAGGTCTATAACGCACTCCTGACAGTATCCTAGGCCAAATCCCTAATTCATGACATCAATTATATAATTAACTTATTTTAATTTAATTTCAAAATCATATAAAATACCTACAATAACATACCTCATTCAAACGACATGCGACAACATGTAGTTATTGTCTAAAGATTCCCTCTAGGCAAGTTGAGAAAAATCACCATAAAAATTGGCCAATTACACCATGCTCTAGTGGAATTGAAACCAAAAACCTATGATAAATTACTTAAATTAGATGTAATAAAGTGGAAACAAAAAAATGGAAGGGAGGCGAGGGAAGATCATATGTTAAAAACTGAAAAATCAACACCTAAATTGCCTTAGATCAAAGGAGGATCGAGAGATGAAGATGGGGTGGAGCGTCGACCAAAAATGGCACCTCTCAATCCCCCCCAATCAACTGAAGAAGGAGAAAAACCCCAGTAAAAATATGGTATTTCCCCCACTAAAAAAACCACCCAACACACTTTCATGGAATGAATAGGAATTCACATCATGAAGATTTAGGTTCATTCCATAACAAGCCCAATTCACAGTCCAAGTAGCCTAGAACCACCCTAAAAAGCACAATTCATGTTGTGAATGACCCTTTACACTGTTAATTGTTTTTTATACTAGGTTTTAGCGGTCTGGACACCTGACCACTAGTCTGATGTCCTCCCAAACACATGAGGCATCCACAAAACCTCACTACAAGACAAAAAACACTATTTTAAAATGACCAAAATCTCAAAATACCATTCCGAGTCTTGGTTCTCAAAACAAACCGTCCACCAAATCAAAAAAATTAGATTCCTCCTATATTTTATAACCCCTTTGGAAATGAGGTATTATAATCTCCCCACCATAACACTTATCATTATTGAGAAGTATTGTTGACCATTAAATCATAAATTTGGACCTATCTCAGTCATTAATCCACACTCAATTAATCATGTCTTACTATTGAACACTAAACAAGCCCATGGTGCACAAATCCAAACATGAGGTGCACTATTCACCAAAAAATTATTCCACCAATTTTCATCATCACTAAAACACCAAGACGATGCTCTCCCATTCCCATTTATCCCATGTCGTCATAGTGTTTTGAATCAACTTACCATTATAATAATGGTTCTTCCTACCATAAGCCTACACTTATAAGGGTTGATTCTGAGCCATGGTGTTTCCCACCATCAGAATCGCCTACAGATTCACAATTACAATGGTCTAATGACCATCTTAGTATGGTTTCCAACCCACCACACCCAATCACATATAAAAACACAATTCATCCATCCTCTAGCTGACCATTCCCAAAAAACCCATCCACACCCATTGATGCACTGTTACAACATTCGGTAACAGTGCCTAAATCACTGAAGAAATCTCAATATCATTCAAATCACCTGCATCAGAGTCTAAACTCAAATCCCAGTGTGTTTCTATGATTGGGTCCTCAACTAACCCAATCAATCATCATACTCTCACCTAATCACCAATGCAAATTTGATCTAACTCATTCTTAGATCACATCTAATTCATATCAATCCCTATGTCAATACACAGACTCCATCAAATACATCATCTAAATCTCAAATTTGGAATTTGACATGGTGCTAGATAAAACAGGTTCATCTCCTCCCTCATATCTAAATTTCATCACGACCATCCTATTGAAGTGGATTCTAACCACTTTTATTATTTATGTTTTGATAATTATAATAATTACTTATTTCATAATTATAATTTCTCACAACATTTATTTCATACTTTAATTCCTCTAACATAAGTAGGATTTATTTTTCATATTACTTTACATTTTAATAATCATGTATGTTATGTATTTCATGAACTGATTTTAAAAGAGAAATCCATATCTATATGGGTTAATGTCATAAATCTAATATTTATCTATTTTATAAAATATGACTAAGTCTTAAAGTGATAATGAGAAAGTAATTACAAGAAACCACATAACCAGATGCATTGGTCACATGACCAAATGCATCGACCACATGAACAAAAGTCAAGTGATTGTAAGATAAAGAGTCATAATTTTTCTAATGGTTGAACCAACCATATAGAGAAACTAGATCGACCGCATGACAATGGATCGACCATAAGACAAACAACCCAAATTTTTCTTACTACTAGATCAACCACATGTTTTATATTGATCGATCATGCATTGGAATTTTGATCAACCACAGATTGAAAAATAGATCAATCACACATTGAGAAGTATTTCGACCACATGAAGAAATTTAGATCAGCCGTAATATTATTTCTGACCAACCTCATGAGAAAAGTATTTCCAACTTCAAGGTATGACTTTCTTTGTGGATAGACCTACTATAATAAGAAATTGACCATTCCTTGGAGGAGTATTTGCTACGATGATTTGTTTTTCATACTTTTTATATTTTATAAATTTTGATTTATTGCAAGTTTCTTTAAGGATTTTCATTGATCTAATGATTTATTAAATACTTATTATTTTTTATGATGCTAATTAATTTTATTTAGAATAATTATATATAGTATTAAATACTCATTAGATGGGTTAAAGTCTCTTACTGGTCTGATTGACTGTAATATTATTTCTAATCAACCGCATGAAAAAAGTGTGGCCAACCTTAAAGTATGAATTTCTGTGAGGATGGACCTACTGTGAGAAGAAATTTACCACGCCTTAAGGGATTATTTTCTATAATTCTATATTTTTCATAATTTTTATATTTTATACATTTTGATTTAATGAAATTTTTTAAATGATTTTTATTGATATAATAATTTATTAAATAATTATTAATTATTTTAATACCAATGAATTTCATTTGGAATAATTACATGTAGTGTTAAATACTCATCATATGGGTTAAAGTTTTACATTGGTTTCTTGGAAAAGCGTGAGTTTAAAATTTAAATTGCTATGAATTTGAACTATTTTACTCACATGATTTATGAGAATATTTCAAGGGACTTTAATGTTGTTTATTATAAATCATTCATGTTGTATTAATTATACTGACATGTTATACTATACAACCTATGTTTATTTTATAGATTAATGAAGCGACCCATGTAATAATATGTTGTATTCACATTTAATGAATATATATACATGTGTCAACAGAGGAAGGATCAAGTGTAACCAAATTATTATTTTGAATTTGGTGTGCACGAAACAACTCTATATATTGATTACAAAAGAACCAGTGAAGTAATGAGGTTGAGGATATTCTTGATTTATACTTTGAAATACACTTTGAAAATCTATTAATTCTCTCTAATAAACTTCAATCTTTTGATCCATCATTGTCATAGAGAACCTTCCAACCTTATCACCCAAAATCCTTACTTGTTCATTTGGTTTCTATAGTTCTTACTTATTTCTATTTTCTAGGTGCTTAATCATGTCTCAGTTGTACCACCTATAAAATGTAAGATTTGGGTTGGGAACCCCACAAAAAATTTAGGCATTGGGTTGTGCCTCCAAGTTGAAAAGGTAAGATTTTTTGGGTTGTGCCTCAAGGTGGAAAAAGTAGGATAGTTGGGTTCTGACTTTGGGTGTGACAATTTTAATCTTGGTTTGTTCCTCTAAGGTCTAGAAAGGAAATTGTAAAGGTTTATGACTCCCTTAAAAAGTGAGAGAGTCCATTATAGTGGGTTTTATCTCTCCCTCTATGTTTTAGAGGGGGTGAAGAGTATACATTGGATCATTTAGATCAAAACCACTATAAAATTCAATGTGTTCATTTTTTTATTTTCATTTCTTAAATTAACTTAACTATGATAAATGATTAAAAGAATATTTTGAACGGTCAGTTCACTCCCTCTTAGCCATTATGATATTCTCTCATTAGGACCTAACACACCCAATGATTGGTGTCAAGAATCCAGGACCCCACAAGCATAAGGATCATGCCTCCATGGAAGAATAGAAAAGATTCTCACAACCGAGTGCCAACATGAATCACCAGGATCCACCAATTCCCAACTCACAGGAACATATTCCATGGAATCTACCAAAATTCATCAGTAATGATGTTCACAAACTCAAACAACCAATGATTCACTCCCCACTATATGGATTACCTTATATTATTCCAAGTGAAAACCTCAATAGGTTTCAACATTGCACGCATGTCACTCATCCTGAGACTTTCTCATCTCATCCCATGAAACCTATCTATTGTCAATCCTATGTTGATCATGCCACCGTATCTTGATCCAATTTTGATGTCTCCTCTACCATGGAGGGACATTCCTCATTCATCAAAAATCCTGGTCAACCCATCCTGCAAGAGTTTTATCAAAACCATTAACCCTTGACCTACACAAGGTTGATCACCAATTTACAATTTAATGACTCCGCACATACTTAGCATATGTTTCCAAATTTCATCCAAATCTATCACGTGTATGCTACTGTGCCACCCAATTGTAGAACTCAACTCATGGTATTATTATTCATGTGTTAACAAAACTATAATCACATGTCGAAACTACTGACCATGCTACACCCACACGTCAATCTCATCAAGCTAGAAGCGCCCTTGATGCTCCTATTCAAATTCGGGCATCCCACTATGCCAAGGTATATCATATGATGACCCATCACCCTAGGTGTAGCTCTAAAATCACAAGCATCCATCCACACTCACATTGTGCTCCCAAAAGTGCATTCAAAATCATTAGGGTTAGGTACTCGACTAGTCCTTCCCTCAAAAGAAAACCTAGATACTAAAAGCACAATCACTCAAATCGTTATATCTCAAAAGAACAAAGTATCTCCATACCTATATCACATACCTGATAGAACCTCACATGCACTAATCTCATACCCTGAAGCACATTATAGTGTTTCCCACCTCTAAGGATATCACAAACCTGGGATAATATATGTCTTAGGTTAACCACATACACGTCACATCCCATTTTAATGATATACCTGACACACCTATATCCTAAGCCATATCCAAAATCACTAATCTCTCTCATCAATAGATCACATACCATATAATTCATAAATCACAGGGAAAAATACCATATCTCTTCTCATATATCATATGGCATATCACATGCCAAAACACACACTCTAGGTTCTCACACATACATATACCCATATCCAGCATCACAAGCTAACTCATCCACCTACTCGGGAACTGATTCTCACTCGGCATCCGCATATAGGACTGCCCCTAAAGAATCACAATCTCAAGTTGATTCTCATTGGGCCTCACATATAATATTCACCCTTCTAGGATCAAAATCTAATTTAGGTACACACACATATATAACAACATCACCCTACCATGATCTATGTCTAATAATCATAGTCATATGGTTTTTGTATTTTGAATTACACCAAGAACCTATATGGGAATACACTATATAAATTGTTGTTTACATTTTAAATAATTTAACCAATTTTTTCCCTTTGTCCCAAACCATTTCTAGAATCATCCATAAAGGGGTACATCGCTAAGGCATCAAATGAATATATTGACCAACCAAGGGTCATTATACATCCTGTACACTGAGGGATTACATCGTCTTCATTATCGAGTATATCATAGTAAATCCAAATGACCTTCCAACATAAGAAAAATATATTCTGGTCCACCTGATTAATGTTTCATCACAAAGTTATCTGAGAAAACACCATATAATTTGTTACTATCACTTTAAATAGGAAAACCCTCAATCATAAGTGATAAAAATCACACACAGGCATGTGAATGTCATGTGAATCCTATGTTCCAAATATGATGCATGAACATCGACCTCTCTCCAATAATTCAAGGTATAAAAAACATAATAAATCATAAATCATAAAATCCAAACCTTATGTGTGTTATACTAGGTGAAAACCATTGAATTGTAACATTGAAATCCAAAATATTAATCTTATACCCCTAGAAACTTGGATGGATGTCCTATTAGAAAAGGTGTTCTCAACGCACTAATCTGATATCCATCACAAGCCCTAAAACATTCCTATATCACTTTTCTATCATATCCCAAATAGTAAGACAAAACAAAAGAACCTTTTATACCACTTTATAACTTCCTACCTCGGACCATGGCCATTAAATGATGCTTGAACTAGAGGATTCACTAATTGACCTAATGCATGATTTCCCATATGTCAGAGGTTTCTAACTGGCAGCGGGGGTCAAGGGTAGTACTGTGGAGATATTATACCTATAACACCCCAAGGTTTTCTAAAAATAAATTTAATGGATGAAACTTTGTTTTAAGTAGATAATTATAACTAGACTTTAAACATAATTTTACTACTTTTATGTTTTGAATTTTGAAAAATGTTTATCTACAATTGTGTTCTGTATGTCATTTGGAGTCTAATGGAACCAACTTGTTTTTTTGGTGAATAGTAAAATACATTTATGAATAGTAATATGAACCTAAAAAATAGTAGATTTTGTTATTATTTTATTTTCTTAAGGCTTTAAGACAATGACATTTTGGTTAATTTTTCAATGTGATATAAGAGAAGTTATAGTTTTTAAATTATTAATTTTAGAGTTTAGTATGATTTTATTTAAAAATTAAATTAATAATATTTAGAAAATTATTTTCAAAAAAGTGGAATTCATTTTTTAATTCTACACATTGAAAAATGGTAAGGGTAAATTTTTGGTATTTTTCTGAAACAGTTGATTTTTTAGTGAATAGTAAAAAATACAGTTTGAGTTTTGGTGTTTTAATGACATCATTAATGATGTAATAATGATGTAATAAATCTGGTCAACTTATGTAGAGTAAAATAAGTTATAATGTGTCCCAAGTGGATAATACCATGGGAAAATACCATGGGCAAGCCCATGATTTTGCAAATACCACTAATGAGGTGTCCCTTGGAAATTATTAAAATATTCCCTCACTTTTGCTATAAATACCAACCCATTCCTTCATTAAATTCATTAACAATCACTCATAAACAAATATCTGGCCTCCTTACCTCCATAGTAGTCCTCCCAGGGTTTCCTCAATCCCCCAATGTCCCAACCTTCAAATTCTAGGAGTTACCCTACAAGGTAAGAGAATTCTCGACTTCTTTTTTTTTCCATTCAAGTTCTCGTTTATGTAGTATAACTTTCATGTTTCCATACCATGTTCTTATATAATTATTATTATTTCTATATTCTGTATTATAATTCATTTATGGATGCTTGACCCTTGTACCCTCTCTTTTCGAATGTTTTCTAAAACTCTGTTGCATTGCCGTTAGGCTGCCGATTTTTTGTAAAGGATTTCTCAACTATTCTTTTATTTTCAGTTCTTTTATATTAGTATTATTTCATCATATACTATTATACAAGAGGAATGAAGGATCTATAAATATTTTATATTATTTATGTTCTCATGTTCATGGAAAATTTATCATCATTCTTCCTCTCCTCTCCCACTTATTCACGGAATTGAAAACATTGCTCGTGATGTGTCGAATAACCGATATCGCGGACGATGTGATTTCAATTTGATTTAATTCATTCAATTCTGGTCATAAAACCATTATTATGGTTGAAATAGGTTATAATATATGTATTATGTCACATCCATGGTTTTTTAATTCTTTTTTACACATGGTTTTAATTTATAAAACAAAATGAGGTCGTCATTATTAAAGAACCACTCAAATGATCTAAACGAACATCATTAATATTTTAACTTATGACTCATCATCATGTAATAATTAAAAATGATAAATGGTATAATTTATGGTTCTTTAAATATGTAAATACTACTCCATTAAAATTATGGAGTTTCAATTCCAATCGAAAAGAACAACCATCATGAACCAATCCTGGAAATCATGTAAAGAACTCACCCAAAAACAGCACAAGGAACAAAATACTAACAATTAAAGGGTGAAATGATGTAATGAAATGATCATATAAGGTATTATAATGATGTATATTTTTATATAAGATATTAATAACACTATTTTAACCATTATACATGTGGCTTAAATGAGTTTGAAGTAAGACAAACCCGAGGAAAGGGAATTCTTAACCCAAATTCCATTCTATGAGTTAACCATCTACTTCATTTTTTATGTGGTATTAAAAAGTTTTTTTGGATGGGTTTTGTTTATATTATGTTTAATTATGTCTATTTACAGTTTATATACATATTTAATCCACTATATTAAGTCTCAATTCAATTATATGATTTATGTAAGGGGATTTTCTTTTAAAATCTTCTTTTAAAATTCTATTTTACAGAATTTCAAAGGTAATGTTTTTATGCTATTATTAATGTTGTATGATTATGTTATGGAACTTTTGAATTGTTAATTATCAAGGATAATAATTATATTTTCCTCCAATGCATTGGGTATGTGTAATTTGGAGGTCAGTCGTACGGTTACTCCATGTGTAACTGTGATGGTTACACAAATTGTAAGGTAGTTGTGAGGGTTAAAAATTATAAGGTAGCCATGAGGGTTACAATATTATGTAAGTAATTACCCAAGATACCTTTATTGTTATATTTATTTTCTTATGTATTTTTTAAATCTTGTGGAAATCCCATGCTTCACAAAGTAAGTATATATGAGAGACGAGTATGTATTTTTGAAAATGTTTCCACACATTACAAGTATTCATGGACTAATGTTCTATTTCCTTATTTTACATCCCTTACTAAGATTTTTGTGCTCATATCAACCTTTTTTTAAATTATTTTCACAGTTAATAAGGAGTTGTAAGATAAAGAATGGAGCCAAGTTAAATTTTTTAAGAATTGTCAAAGAAATCAGGTTTTAATCTTTAATGTTTTATATGTTGAAAAAAATGGAAATTGTTTTTATGGTATCCACTATATAAAAATGTGTAATGTTATGAATGTATTATGTCCTAATTATCTAAATCTCTAAACTTGAAAAGATCCTCAATTTAAAAGGAAGTTATTTTTTCGGAAAGCGATGGGTAAGAATCAACCAAATAAATCTGATGTTAAGAAAATCCAGTTTCCAGTTTGTGAAGAGTGTGTCAAGAATCACCTTGGGGGATGTCTTAGAAAAACTAGGAAGGGTTTTAAATGTGGTAAGTTTGGACATATGTCCTGATATTGTAATGAAAATGATCCAAATACTAATATTAATAAGAAAACTGTAAAGTGTTTTAAATGTGGTGAGATGAGTCACTATGAAAATGCTCGCTAAAAGAGAGATCCAAATGACACAAAGAAGCCAAAATATAAGTAGAAAGGTGTAGTGAGATTCTTTGTGACTACGTTAGTAGATGGTGGTCCATAAAATGAATTTGTATCGGGTAATTTGTTTGTTCACTCATATTTTTCTAAAGTTTTGTTTTATATAGGGTCTACACACTCCTTCATCTCTGAGAAATTTTTAGGTAAATTGGAAATATCACCTCAACAAATGAGACTAGAACTTGTTGTTAAAACACTGAGGGTAAATATTATAGCAAAGAGGAATTATAAGAATCATTCTATTTTAGTCTGTGGAATGAATTTACCTGTAAACCTTGTTGTTTTACCCTTAGTCGGGTTTGATGTTATTTTGGGAATGGATTGGTTTTCTGTTTATCATACTAAGATTGACTGTAGAGATAAATAAGTTGTTTTTTAAAATGAGTTTCAGTTGTTATACAAGAATGAACCCATGCAATTGATAACATATCATGAAGCTGAAAAACTGTTTAAAGATGGAAATGAAAGTTATCTTTCTCATATTTATGAAAAAAGGAATTGTTCATATTGATTATGTTCATGTGGTAAATAAATAACTTGATGTTTTTCATGATGAGTTACCAAGTGTCATACCTAATCGAGAAGTCGAGTTCACAATTTACTTAGTTCTAGATGCTAAGCCAATTTCAAAACCCCCATATCGTATGGCTAAAATATAACTTCTTGAATTGAAAAACCAGTAGTAGTTTTTTCTTGATAAAGGATTTATTCGTCCTAGAACTTCACCATGGGGTGCTCTTATTTTGTTTTCTAAAAAGAAAGATGGTTCCATGAGGCATTGCATTGATTTTAGAGCATTGAATAACATCACTATTAAAAAAAAGTATTCTTTGCCTCATATCGATGACTTGTTTGATCATCTCTAGGGATTTCAGTACTTTTCCAAGATTAACTTGAGATATGGATACCATAAACTGAAGGTGAAGGAGGATGATATACCGAAAACAGCCTTTCGTACTAGATATATGCATTATAATTTTTTTGTTATTCCATTTGGGTTAACTAATTCACCTATTGTATTAATGAATCTTATGAATAGAATATTTCATGAGTTCTTGGATAAGTTTTCGGTTGTATTTATTGATGAAATTCTAGTATTTTCTAAAAATAAAGAGGAGCATGAAAAACATATAAGGATTGTTTTAAAAACCTTAAAAGAAAAGAAACTGTATGGAAAATTCATCAAGTGTGATTTTTGGTTGCAATAGATTTCTTTTCATGGGAACATTGTAAATAAGGATGGAATAACAGTTGATCTAGCCAAAAAAAGAGTGGTTGATGAATGGCCAAGACCCAAAAATGTTACAAAGATTCATAGTTTTCTTGGATTAGCAGGTTATTACTAATGGTTTGTTAAGAACTTTTCACAGTTATCTAGCCTGATAACTAAGTTAACACGAAATGGGGTTAAATTTATTTGGACAGAAGAATGTGTTGTTTTGTTTTCAGGAACTAAAGAAGAGATTGGTGAATGCCCTAGTTTTGGACTTGCCTTCCCAAAATGGTGAGTTTGTAATCTACAATGATGCTTTTTTGAAGGGACTTGGTTGTGTATTGATGAAAAATGATCAGATAATTACTTATGCTTTAAGACAACTAAAACCTCATGAGTTAAATTTTCCCACACATGATTTGGAATTGGCAGCTGTGGTTTTTTGCTTTGAAAATTTGGAGGCATCATTTATATGGAGTCAAATTCCAAATATATACTGACCATAAAAGTCTAAATTATATATTCACTCAGAAGGAATTAAACATGAGGCAAGGAAGATGACTTGAACTGATAGAGGATTATAATTACACGATCAATTACCATCTCAGAAAAGCAAACAAAGTGGTAGATGACTTGAGTTGAAAATATCATGCTTCATTAATCATGTTATATTTGGAACATGATCCCTTGATTAATGATTTGATGAATTCTAGATTAGAATTTGTTGGTGTAAGAAATACCTCTATTTTGTCTCAGGTTTCAGTGCAGTCATCATTATCAGACGGAATTAAGCAAGCGTAGAAGGAATACCATTAGCTACAGAAAAAGGTAAAATTGGTTAAAATGGTTAAGTTTCTAGAATTTAACCTTGATAAAGATTGTGTTTTAAGATTTGGTAAAAGGTTGTGTGTGCCTTGTGATTCCTAGTTGAAGAAAGACTTTTTGTGTGAAGCTCATAGTTCTCCATTTTTGAGTTCATCCTGGTAGTACTAAGATGTAGAGACCTTTGGGAATATTATTGGTGGGATTAAATGAAAAGAGATATTGTTGATTTTACCATGAGATGCTTGACATGTCAATAGGTTAAAGAAGAGTGACAATTACCAAAGGGGATGCTTCATATTTTTTCTAGTGCCAGAGTGGAAGTGGGAGAATGTATCCATGGACTTTGTGATGGGACTACCTAATACATCTCAAGGTAACAATGCAATTTGTGTTATTGTTGATCGGCTAACAAAATTTTCACATTTTATTTCTATTTGAGATACAATTTCTTTGGATCAGCTTTCTTGACTGTACCTCAAAGATATTGTTAGGATACATGGAGTTCCTCTTTCCAGTGTATCTGAACAGGATCCCTGTAACACCCTAATCTTCCACAGTACACTTCTCTTTGAATAATACAATAGCGTGTGTTGTACGCAACACTGAGTTCAAGTACACCAAGAATTACCAAACTAGCCGTTCAAAAGAGGTTATGAATAGTATTAAATAAATTTTAAATATTATATTATCCTTATAATTTTAATCCATATTATGAGTTTCTAAGACATGATTTATGAACAAATTCATTTTTTCAGATAAAAGAAGTATTTTTAAAAAAATGAAATTTTACCGCCTTTTAATGGCGAAGCCTTTTTAAAACCAATATTTGAAACTTTTATATATTCAATTTGAAAAAATGAAATTCTTATTTAGAATAGGGACATAAGAACTTAGTATCAATAATATTTTGGTGTCTTTATGATAACTTTCATATTTGGGTGAATAGTGAAAAATACTATATTTTAACTGAAAACAACTTTTTTAATCAAAATAATTTGTATTGTTAAATTATACATTTTATTGGTTTTGAAGCATAAAGAGATTATATTTTTACTATTTAATCTAATTATGATCATTTTAAGTAATTTCACCTTGAAATTGGACATAAAAAAGTGTCAAACTTTTGATAGTTTTTATTTATTAAAAATACGCCTTTTGGTTTTGAAAGCGGGAATCAATTTTAAATTAATAAATTCAACTTTTATGTTTTGAATTTGGTAAAATAGACTTAATTTTTGGATTCGGAATAATGAAATTAGCCTAGGGTGAAATTTTGGTACTTTTCGGATAACTTTTATATTTTGATGAATAGTGAAAATTACTAAATTTTAATTAAAAACAAATTTTTAAATCAAAATAATTTATATTGATAAATTATATTATTGAGTGGTTTTAAAGTATAATTAGAATATATTTTTACCATTTTATCCAATGGTGTTCATTAGAATTAATTTCACTTTGAAATTGGACCTAAACAACTGTCAATCTTTTGATATATATTGTTTCTTAAAAACACGCTATTTGTTGTAACAGTGGGAATTAAATATAAAATTAATTAATGAAACTTATATTTTTAGAATTTTGTAAAATAGACATCATTTTTGAATTCGGAATATCAATTATAGCTTAGGGTAAAATTTTGGCATTGTTTTGAAAAACTTCAATTTTTGATAAATAGTGAAACTACTAAGTGGTAGTTAAAAAAACTGAATTTTTCATAAAACTTAATTTTACCACTTCTGTGAATGGAATTTTGAAAATCCGAGAGACACGGTTAATATCAAGAAGTAAAATGTGGTTCAATGAGATGAAAATAATTTTTGGTGAATAGTAACTTTTTACTTTTATTTTCCACGGTTAAAAGTAAATAGGGTAATTAAGGGTAAAAATGATATTAATATTACCCTAACACATGTACTAATTCTATTGGACAAGTGTATCTCGATCAAAAACAAGCTTAGGAATAAAATATTATCATTTAGGTCCACTTGGACTAGATTAGGACATTTATTATTATTTAATTCAAAGAAGAGTTAAAAGATTTAAAATCAAAGTTTATTTACTAAAACATTTTTAATATAGGGTTATACATAAGATAAATTCGATTGTAAATATTCATTAGAAATATAATAATATTTTATACGTAATGATATTTTATTTATAATTTTTAGACATTAAATAAGTTAATATATTTATGACACAATGATGATGTAGTAATTACCATAACAGTGAAAAATTAAAATAATTGATATTATAAATACCCAAATAAATATAATTTAAGACTTTTAATGAATTACACTAATTGTATAGGATAATATGACATATTAGGATTGATTTAATTGACTTTTTTTGAAGTAATCATTCTGTTATGAGTTTCACAAAAATCAACTATTGAATAGTGTCAAAATTGACATAAAAGAGTTTTTAAAACAAATATTATATTATTAATTGATATTAAATTCCTAAAAATCTAACGTTAGGCCAAGAAACTTATATCATGATAGGTATATCATTAATGGACCACTTGGGGGTCTCTTGTATGTATATAGTAAGTTTATTAACTATATAATATAAAAATACAAAGTGACATGGTAAATGTCAAACTAATTAACTAAGAGTTAAAAATAAAATATAAGGTTAATATAGTAACCCAAACCTGTATAAATTCTATTGGTTGAATGTTTTTAGACCTATCCCCACCTTAAATTTTGAATAATCAACTTTGGAGCCATTAGAAACCGAATATGAATTTATTATAAATTAATATTTCTATCTTTTCTAAAGTTTCTCCTCACCACTCTTATAAAAGGGCACTCCACCTTCTCATTTATTCACACCTTCAAAGCCTTTTGGTTCGGCCAAACCCTGCCCAAATACTCTCTCAACTTCCCTCACTACAACCTAGAGTCCTTAGTTTGATCAGAAATCCAACCTAAGGAGCCCTTTTTATCAAATCAAAAGGAAGAACCCGAAGAAGAGGTAATGTTTTCACCACCCCTTTCCAAGTTCCATTCTTCTTCCACTTATTCTTTCTTTGTTATTACCATTCTAAAATAATAAATCCAGTATATTATATATACTATGATGTTATTATAAATATGGTACAACCATATTTAGTATTCTATCCACCCTTTGAATAACATGTCAACATACGTGCGTACGTACGACTTGCCGTCTCCACATCGTGGTGTAATTGTTATTCAATATATTATTATTTGGGTGGGTATAATAATGATGTTTAACTCATTTAAATAATAAATATAACATGATAATTATTCTTTATATATGATATACCATCCAATTATATATTATTTTAATATCAAAAGAATGATATTGTCGCTCGTGCGTACGTACGGACTACCGTCTCCACGAACGCGATGAGATTCATTCTCCATCATATCCATTCAAGTATAATTATCATTTGATGATTTAAAAATAATTTTTAATAACTTTATATCATTCTGGATATGAATAAGATACAACCTATCCATAACAAACATGGCTTACGTAACAAAATATATAAAAGAAAACGAGTAAGTTAACACCTGAAACGATGATAATTCTAAGATATTATTAACAAAGCAATGTTAAAAGATCATATATGATATCATATTAATGTATATGATTCATGAATAATTTAATAACAATTATTTCAACATTATACAGGAGGTTAACCTACCCCAAACCAATGAAAAGTGCAAGGTAAGGGGTTTCTTATCTCACTTTTAATTCCGTGAGAATTCCATTGTTCACCACTTATTTATTACATGTGGTGTGTGTACTGCCCATGTTTGTATTCATTGTGTAATATACTTTAATTCATTTATATTTACATCATCATTGTATGATCCTTCTTTCATGGGTGTATGTTTTGTATGTTACCAAATCAATAAGGGAATTTGAAATTTCAATTTCCATTTATTCGGCTCTACGCAAACTTCATTGATTATTTTACTCCAAGATTATATGTGGAATAACTATTCATTTGCTTATGTCATAATTTCCACTCCCATTTTTTGTGGATATACTTTTGATACACATAATCACTCAATTCATAATTTCTCAAGTCATCGATATGAATTTGATAAGAGTAATTTTAACTCACTCTCCATTTGTGGAGTTAAACATCCAATTCCTTGGTGTTGTTTTTATAAGATTATGTGTGAATATCATTTGATTGATTTACACTGAATATCCAATCATATTTAGTGTATTTATATTTGTCACACATAACTATGTCGTTGATTTATCCTTAATCGAAGGATACGGCCTTTATGAGAGATTTCATCTCAATTTACATTCCATTGAGACTTCTTTGTTGTTATACACCAAATCACCTTTATGTGGTGTATATAATGTACTTTGACATAGTATATCATGAATTCCTTTATTCTCATGATATTAAAATGTTTTTATTACCTCAATTATTTGTATTCAAGTGTCTCTATTTTGGTTAGAAACTCTAACTAAAATACCATTTTTAAATGTTTTAAAGACTTATTCTTATAAGTCTTGCTCATTAATGTCCATGTTTTAAAAATTGTTTTAAGGATTTATTTATATGGACATTAAAGTTTTAAAATTAAAACTCCTTTTAAAAGTTTCAAAGTGGTATGGGACACTTTGATTCAAAAATCTATTTTTAAATGGCTTCTTGAAAAATAGTGTGACTTTTAAATGATTTCAAGAAAAAGGTGATATTTCTCTCAAATAGTTTTGATGATTATTTTAATCTATGTCAATATCCTTCATTATTCTTTATTGAGGTTAATGTGATACAATAAAATCTTCCATATTGTTTTGAATGAGTTATGTTTGATTGTGGATGTGATATTTTTATACCATTCATGGTTTGTGCTTAAAGTATTGACATTTCGTATGCTAGTTTTAATACGAATGTTTATGTTATGTTTAAACCTGTTTATATAAGGAACGAATTGGACTTAATAAGTGACGGTTGGAGCCCGCTATAGCTCCTCGATGCTTCGGTAGGTCTCATGAGACAAACTAGTGTCTTGGAACAAGGCCTTGGCAAAATTTGTAGTCTTGGCACGAGGCCTTGGCTATGTGGTTATGATAGTCTGGAATTATGCATTCCATCATTATGAAAGTGGTTATTGATATTGCATGTGATCATTCAACTAGTAGAATATCCATGTGAGTAAGCAAATGGCTTTATTTTATTTTATCTTTTCCATTTTATGCTGAAGTTCAAGTTTAAAATGCTTTTGTTTTAGTTATAAACTGCCTTAAGTGTTTATGCTTATCTATGAAAGCTTCTGCTATAATGTTATCCTTACTGAGCATCTGAGCTCACCCCTTTCAATGTTTTATTTTTCCCAGGATTATGAAGAAGTAATTTATGAATGACCTGTAGGGATAGTATGAGGGATATGAATACAAGATGTTGTTGTAGTTTTTTTACATTATGATGTAATGTAAGACTTATGAATATATCTATTGTTTCCAAGACTACTTAACTAATCGGTCTTTCGAGACTTGATCCCTTGTGATCATTCCAATGTTATGTAATAATGCACCGAATCTGGGTATCTAGGGTCGGGGCATTACAGTTGGTATCAGAGGAAGTTTAGTATAAACCTTAGAAGCTAGATTTACAGAAACTCTGATTAGAGAATGTAGACCTAAGATGAACTTTGAGGATTAGTATGGAATAACTTCCTAGAATTTTGGTATTGTAGAGATTTTGTGAGTTTTCCGAGCAATACATCCCTGTTTGGATACGATCAGGTAGAGGCAGATCTGGCACAAATGTACCTAGGGGTAAAACCCAAAAACACTGCTTTGAGATAGACTCGAACGGGAACTGGTGCACGACAACGGGCCTTACTGCACTCTTGGTTACGACACTCCCGGGGGATATTCTTAGGATAATTTACATTTTCTTTACAAACCAATTTGAAGTAATATATATATAAGATGAGAGTAAATGACCTTGGTTAATCCTAATATGTTTCAAATTGAGAATATGGTGACATGTTAATCTCTAAATGATTGTATGACTATTACTCACACAATGCTTTCTGGTTTTAGTCAATGGATGGATTCCAAGAAAGTCATAGTGGCTTTGAGAATGATGTAGAAATTGGGAACGGTGGTGGCAATGAGCAACAAAATGGAATATTGATAGGCGTAAAAGATACCGTCTTTATCCCAATTCAATTTTCCAAAAATATGATCAACAATATATATATTAACCAATTACCGGACTCAAAAAAGAAGATAAAGGTGATGAATGATAAGAGATCCAGTAGTGGAGACCATGGAGAAAGAAATCCTCAATTTCCATCATGCAGGAAATGTGGAAGGAGACACCCAGGAAAGTGTCTCAATGGGACAAAGAAATGCTTTACGTGTGGGAAGGAAGGACATAAAGTGAAGAATTACAGAAGAAAAATGAAGAGTACTATGGAAAAAGATAAAAATGGTCCCAAGAATCCATTTATAATCATTTTCCGTAAATGTAGGGGACCTGGCCATTACCCGAGTGAATGTCCTATTCTATAGGATATTTTCTTGGTCAGAGAAGAAGCTATGTGGAAATAAATGGTTGGATAAATGTTTAAAAATTATTAGTGATCCTTGTTGAAGGGTTTACTTTGGAATAATTTTCTCTTGTATTTGTAACCCTAACGTTTTCCATGTGAGAATGATATTTATGGAAGAATTATCTTTTCACTTGTGGATATAGTTATAAATAACCATTTGGTTTTATATGATCATTGGGTTTGAGGCAATTACAAATTATTATAATTTGGGATGAAAATTCAAGGTATGAGATAAAATTTGTGGTAAAATTATGTTATGGTTATTTTGAGGAATTTATCTCATTTTGGTAATGTTATAAAATATAGTTTTTGAAAAAGGACAACACGTAGACTGTGTGACAACCCGTCGCGTCGGACAAAGCTATGGGAATCGAACCCACAACCAAAGTGCGATTGGGGTTTATCGCCTACCACTGGACTACGTGAAGTCCCTGGTTAGTGTGACTATTATTTTTAGTTAAATGATTTTATTGATCAATAATAATTTGATTTGGGATCTTATGTCTTATCAAATGAATACCCTTAGTATAGGAAAATGATTTTGTGATTAAGTGATAAATGTTATTTTGGAAGTTGTTCGCTTTGTTGAGAACACTATATGCCAAATGAAAATAGAGTAGTATGGGGTTTCATTTGTGGAGTAATGGTGGATTTTTATCTATGTTTTTATTGTGGATTTATAGTGATTTGGGTTATTTATGGAAATGATTATCCTATAATAGAGAATATGTGATGAGGTTAATTACTTTTAAGTATGTGACTTTAAGAGTATTTGATGTCATTTGGAGATACAATTTAACATGGGAGACTACATAATCAAATTATTCTATGTTTTGGGATTCAATATTAGTATGGATTATATTGAAGGATTTTAAGGACAATTTATTATTGAATGGTATTTATTTAACTTTGGGGTATTATTGGTTTAATTTTAGAAATTAAGATTAGTGTTTATTTCTCTCAAGGAATATCCTTTTGGGGGATAATTAGATCTCATACTAACCATTTTGGTTTTGATTAATCTCTAAATACAATGTAAATATATAGTTTATCCTGCATGGATCATGTGATTCTATAAAAGTTTATTCTAGCTCTTCCAGTGTGACCAAGTAATATTGAATACTCATCGTTTAAAAAAATGAGTTAGTGGTAGAAATTTATTAAAGAATGAAACTCTACTTAAAAAGTAAGTATATATCTTTATATTCTTAGTCAATATCATAAATTAATTCCTCATCCTTATGTAATGTAACTTAAAACCAAAAATGTTGTCCGTTTACTTTTCCTACTAGGAGACTAATGATCGTTTGTCCCAACACAAGTTTGTGGTTTTCTTATTGTAAACTTTCTCCTGATCATGATTTATATCGCTCTCCATCAAAACTTGACACTTAGTTTATCATCCACATCCATGTTTTCCTACCTGGAATCCTAGTATGGGTTATCTTGGGTGACCTTTAGACCCCTCTTTCTTTCTTTTAAAGTGATAGTTTTATTGACTCTTTTTCCGATGTGGGACTTTCCATTCTTAGGCCCTATTTATAAAATTGAGAGGACGCAATTTATTTAAGGAGGGGTGAATGTAACACCCCAATCTTCCACGGTACACTTCTCTTTGAATAATACAATAGTGTGTGTTGTACGCAACACTGAGTTCAAGTACACCACGACTTACCAAACTAGCCGTTCAAAAGAGGTTATGAATAGTATTAACTAACACATGTCCTAATTCTATTGGAAAAGTGTATCTCGACAAAAAACAACCTTAGGAATAAAATATTATCATTTAGGTCCACTTGGATTAGATTAGGACATTTATTATTATTTAATTCAAAGAAGAGTTAAAAGAGTTAAGATCAAAGTTTATTTACTAAAACATTTTTAATATAGAGTTATACATAAGATAAATTCGATTGTAAATATTCATTAGAAAGATAATAAGATTTTATACGTAATGATATTTTATTTATAATTTTTATACATTAAATATATTAATATATTTATGACACAATGATGATGCAGTAATTACCATAACAGTGAAAAATTAAAATAATTGATATTATAAATACCCAAATAAATATAATTTAAGACTTTTAATGAATTAAACTAATTTTATAGGATAATATGGCATATTAGGATTGATTTATTTGACTTTGTTATAAGTAATAATTCTGTTATGAGTTTCACAAAAATCAACTATTGAATAGTGTCAAAATTGACATAAAAGAGTTTTTAAAACAAATATTATATTATTAATTGATATTAAATTCCTAAAAATCTAAGGTTCGTCCCAGAGACTTATATAATGATAGTTATATCATTAATGGACCACTTGGGGGGTCTCTTGGATGTATATAGTAAGTTTATTAACTATATAATATAAAAATACAAAGTGACATGGTAAATGTCAAACTAATTAACTAAGAGTTAAAACTAAAAGATAAGGTTAATATAGTAACCCAAACCTATATAAATTCTATTGGTTGAATGGTTTTCGACCTATCCCCACCTTAATTTTTGAATAATCAACTTTGGATCCATTAGAAACTGAATATGAATTTATTATAAATTAATATTTCTAGCTTTTCCAAAGGTGCCCCTCACCCCTCTTATAAAAGGGCACTCCACCTTCTCATTTCTTCACAACTTCAAAGCCTTTTGGTTCGGCCAACCCCTGAAAAAATACTCTCTCAACTTCCCTCACTACAACATAGAGTCCTTAGTTTGATCAGAAAGCCAACCTAAGGAGCCCTTTTGATCAAATCAAAAGGAAGAACCCGAAGAAGAGGTAATGTTTTCACCACCCCTTTTCAAGTTCCTTTCTTCTTCCACTTATTATTTATTTGTTATTACCATTCTAAAATAATAACTCCAGTATCTTATATATAATTTTATGTTATTATAAATATGGTACAACCATATTCAGTATTCTATCCACCCTTTGAATAACATGTCATCATGCGTGCGTACGTACGACTTACCGTCTCCACGTCGTGGTGTAATTGTTATTCAATATATTATTATTTGGGTGGTTATAATAATGATGTGTAACTAATTTAAATAATAAATATAACATGATAATTATTCTTTATATATGATATAATATCCAATTATATATTATTTTAATATCAAAAGAATGATATTGTCGCTCGTACGTACGTACAGACTACCATCTCCACGAACGTGATGAGATTCATTATCCATCATATCCATTCAAGTATAATTATCATTTGATGATTTAAAAATAATGTTTAAGAACTTTATATCATTATGTATATGAATAATATACAACCTATCCATGACAAACATGGCTTACGTAACAAAACATATAAAAGAAAACGAGTAAGTTACCACCCGAAACGACGATAATTCTAAGATATTATTAACAAAGAAATGTTAAAAGATCATATATGATATCATATTAATGTATATGATTCATGAATAATTTAATAACTATCATTTAAACATTATACAGGAGGTTAACCTACCCCCAACCAAGGAAAAGTGCAAGGTAAGGGGTTTCTTATCTCACTTTTAATTCCGTGAGAATTCCATTATTCACCACTTATTTATTACATGTGGTGTGTGTAATGCCCATGTTTGTATTCATTGTGTAATATACTCTAATTAATTTATATTTACATCACCATTGTATGATCTTTCTTTCATGGGTGTATGTTTTGTATGTTACCAAATCAATAAGGGAATTTGAAATTTCAATTTCCATTTATTCGGCTTTACGCAAACTTCATTGATTATTTTACTCTGAGATTATGTGTGGAATAATTATTCATTTGCTTATGTCATAATTTCCACTCCCCTTTTCTTTGTATATACTTTTGATACACATAATCACTAAATTGATAATTTCTCAAGTCATCGATATGAATTTGATAAGAGTAATTTTAACTCACTCTCCATTTGTGGAGTTAAACATCCAATTCATTGGTGTTGTTTTTATAAGATTATGTGTGAATATACTTTGATTTTTTACACTGAATATCAAATAATATTTAGTGTATTTATATTTGTCACACATAACTATGTCGTTGATTTATCCTTAATCTAAGGATATAGCCTTTATGAGAGATTTCATCTCAATTTACATTCCATTGAGACTTCTTTGTTGTTATACACCAAATCACTTTTATGTGGTGTATATAATGTACTTTGACATAGTATATCATGAATTCCTTTATTCTCATGATAGTAAAATGTTTTTATTACCTCAATTATTTGTATTCAAGTGTCTCTATTTTGGTTAGAAACTCTAACTAAAATACCATTTTTAAATGTTTTAAAGACTTATTCTTCTAAATCTTTCTCATCAATGTCCATGATTTAGAAATTGTTTTAAGGATTTATTTATATGGACATTAAAGTTTTAAAATTAAAACTCCTTTTAAAAGTTTCGAAGTGGTATGGGACACTTTGATTCAAAAATCTATTTTTAAATGGCTTCTTGACAAATAGTGTGATTTTTAAATGATTTCAAGAAAAATGGGGATATTTATCTCAAATAGTTTTGATGATTATTTTCATCTATGTCAATATCCTTCATTATTCTTGATTGAGGTTAATGTGATACAATACAATCTTCCATATTGTATCGAATGAGTTATGTTTGACTGTGGATGTGCTATTTTTATACCATTCATGGTTTGTGGTTATAGTATTGACATTTCGTATGCTAGTTTTAATACGAATGTTTATGTTATATTTAAAACTATTCATATGAGGAATGCATTGGACTTAATAAGTGACAGGTGGAGCCTGCTATAGCTCCTCGATGCATCGGTAGGTCTCATGAGACAAACTAGTGTTTTGGCACAAGGCCTTGGAAAAATCTTATTTGTAGTCTTGGCACGAGGCCTTGGCTATGTGGGTATGATAGTCTGGAATTATGCATTCCATCATTATGAAAGTGGTTATTGATATTTCATGTGATAATTCAACTAGTAGAATATCCATGTGAGTAAGTAAATGGCTTTATTTTATTTAATCTTTTCCATTTTATGCTGAAGTTCAAGTTTAAAAGGCTTTTGTTTTAGTTATAAACTGCCTTAAGTGTTTATGCTTATCTATGAAAGCTTCTGCTATAATGTTATCCTTACTGAGCATCTGAGCTCACCCCTTTCAATGTTTTATTTTTCCCAGGATTATGAAGAAGTAATTTATGAATGACCTGCAGGGATAGTATGAGGGGATATGAAGACAAGATGTTGTTGTAGTTTTTTTACCTTATGATGTAATGTAAGACTTATGAATATATCTAGTGTTTCCAAGACTACTAAACTAATCGGTCTTTCGAGAATTGATCCCTTGTGATCATTCCAATGTTATGTAATAATGCACCGACTCTGGGTATCTAGGGTCAGAGCGTTACAATCCCAGGTTCACTTCTAACTTTTGGAAGGGACTTTAGAAGTCGTAGGGAACAAAATTAAATTTCAGTACAGCTTTTCATCCTCAATCAGATGGCCAGTTAGAATGAAAAATTCATCCTTTGGAGGATATGTTTCGATCTTGTTCAATGGACTAACGGGGAAGTTAGGATCAACATCTTTCTTTAGTTGAGTTTTCTTATAATAACAATTTTCATTCTAGTATTCAGATTGTACATTTTGAGGATTTGTATGGGAAGCGGTGTTGGAATCTAGTGTTTTGGGATGAAGTTAGTGAAAAAAGTTAATGGGGCCAGAATAAGTAGAAGAAGTGGCTGAGAAAGTGAAGATGATCTAGCAGTACATGAGGACAGCTTAGATCAGGCATAAAAGTAATGCAGATAACAGAATGAAATACTTCTCTTTCGAGGTAGGTGACTATGTTTTTCTTAAAATCACTCCTTGTAAAAGTGTGATGCCTTTCGGTAAGAAAGGGAATCTAAGTTTGCGCTTCATTAGTCCTTTTTAAATCTTAGAGAAAGTTGGAACAATTTCATACCGAGTAGATTTGCCTCCGAGTTTGTCTCAGTCAGACAATGTTTTTCATGTTTCGATGTTGAGGAAGTATGTGTCAGATTCATCACATGTCTTGAGCCCAGAAGCAGTTTAGCTGGAAGAGAAACTTTCTTATGAAGAGAAATCAGTTCAGATCCTTGATCGAAGGGAACATATATCGCAAAATAAGGTATTCCACTAGGTAAAGGTTTTTTGGAGAAACCACATGGTAGAAGAAGAAAATTGGGAGTCTGAAAATGATATGAGGGAAAAGTACCCTCACTTGATTAATAAGTAAATAAAATTTCAAGGATGAAATCTCCATAAGGTGGGGAAAATTTAACACCCTAATGTATTCTAAAAATAAATTGAATGCATGAAACTTTTTTTAAGTAGATAATTATAACATGCCTTTAAACATAATTTTACTACTTCTATGTTTTGAATTTTGAAAAATAGTTATCTGCAATTGTGTTCAGTATGTCATTTGGAGTATAATGGAACCAACTTGTTTTTTGGTGAATAGTAACATACCATTATGAATAGTAATATGACCCTAATAAATAGTAAATTGTGTTATTATTTTATTTTCTTAAGCCTTTAAGATAATGACATTTTGGTTAATTTTTCAATGTGATATAAGAGCAGTTATAGTTTTTAAATTATTAATTTTTTAATTAAGTATGATTTTATTTAAAAATTAAATTAATAATATTTAGAAAATTATTTGAAAAAAATTGACTTCATTTTTGAATTCTACACGTCAAAAAATGGTAAGGGTAATTTTTTGGGATTTTTCTGAAACAGTTGATTTTTCGGTGAATAGTAAAAAATACAGTTTGAGTTTCAGTGTTTTAATGACATCATTAATGATGTAATAATGAGGTAATAAATCATGTATACTTTTTTACAATAGAATATGTTATTAGGTGTCCCAAGTGGCTAATAACATGGGCAAGCCCATGGTTTTTCAAATACCACTAATGAGGTGTCCCTTTAAATTATTAAAATATTCCCTCACTTTTGCTATAAATACTAATCCATTCCTTCATTAAATTCATTACAAATACCTAATCAACGAATCTATGGCCCCCTTACCTCTCTAGTATTCCTACCAAGGTTTCCTTAATCCCCCAAGTTCCCAACCTTCAAGTTCTAGGAGTTACTCTACAAGGTAAGAGAATTCTCAACTTCTTTTCTATTTTTTCCATTCAAGTTCTCTTTTATGTGGTATAACTTTCAAGTTTCCATAACATGTTATTATTTACTTTTTATTATTTCTATATTCTATAAAATGATTCATTTTTGGATGGGTGACCCTTGTACCCTCTCTTTTTAATGTTTTCTAAACCCCTGTTGCATAGTCGTTAGGCTGCCGAATTTTTGTAAAGGATTTCTCAACTATTCTTTTATTTTCAGTTATTTTCTATTCTTATTCATTCATAATATCCTCTTATTAAAGAGGCATTAAGGCTCCATAAATATTTTATTTTTTTTATTTTCTCATGTTCATTGAAAATTCATCATAATTCTTCCTCTCCTCTCCCATTTATTCAAGGAATTATAAACATTGTATGTGATGTGTCGAATTACGGACATCATGGACAATGTGATTTCAATTTGCTTTAATTACTTCAAGGATGGTCATGAAACCATTATTTTGGTTGAACAAGGTTATAATATATTTATTATTTCTCATCCATATTTCTGGAATTCTTTTGTACACATGGTTTTAATTTATAAAATAAAATGATGTCGTTATTATCAAAGAACCACTAAAATGATCTAAACGAACATCATTAATGTTTTAACTTATGAATCATCCTCATGTAAGAATTCAAAATGATAAATGGTATAATTTATGTTTATGAAAATATTTAAATACTACTTAATTCCAATTATGGAGTTTCAATTCCAATAGACAAGAACAACCATCATGAACCAATCATGGAAATCATGTAAAGAACTCACCCAAAAACAGCGCAAGGAACAAAATACTAACAATTAAAGGGTTAAATGATGTAATGAAATGATCATATAAGGTATTATAAAGATGGATATTTTTCTGTAAGATATTAATAAAACTCTTTTTACCATTATACAGGAGGTTTAAACGAGTTGTAAGTAAGACAAACCCAAGGTAAGGGAATTCTTAACCCGAATTCTATTCTTTGGGTTAACCATCTACTTCGTTTTTTATGTGGTATTAAAATTTTTTGTGGGGTGGATTTTTTTTATATTATGTTAAATTATGTCCATTTACTTTTTATATACATATTCCATCCACTCTATTAATTATCACTTCAATTATATGATTTATGTAAGGGGATTTTCTTTTAAAATCCTCTTTTAAAATTATGTTTTACAAAATTTCAAATGAAATGTTTTTATGCTATTATTCATGTTGTATGATTATGTTATGGATATTTGGAATTATTTATGATGAAGGGTTGGACCTATATTTCACCCCAATTCATTGGGTATGTGTAAGTTGGAGGTCGGCCGTATGGTTACTCCATTTGTAATGGTGATGGTTACACAAATTGTAAGGTAGCCGTGAGGGTTACTAATTATACGGTAGTAATGAGGGTTACAATATGATGTAAGTAATGCCCCAATATACATTTATTGATTTATTTATGTTCTTATTTATTGTTTAAATATTTTTTAAATCCCATGCTTCACAAAGTAAATATATATGAGAGACGGGTATGTCTTTTGAAAATGTTTTCATACGTTACAAGTATTCATGGACTAATGTGCTCTTTCCTTCTTTTTCATCACTTACTGAGATTTTTGTGATCATCCCAAGTTTTTTTAAATGATTTTCACAGTTCATAAGGATTTTTAAATCAAATAATGAATCCAATTTAAATGTTTGAAGAATTGTCAAAGAAATCATGTTTTAAGCTTTAATGTTTTATATGTTGAAAAAAATGGAAACTGTTTTTATGGTATCCACTCTATAACAATGTGTAATGTTATGAAAGTATTATGTCCTAATTATCTAAATATCTAAAATTGAAAACACCATAAATGTAAAAGGAAGTGATTTCTTGACTAAAATCAATATTATGTAATGTAATAAGGTCAGGTCCTTATAATACTCCCATATTAGAGTGTGCAGTAAAAGATAAAAATAACCAAGCATCATCCAAATCAATAACCATCAGAGCATATTAGAAAAAATAAAGAATCCCAATTAATATTAATATGAATGTAGAAGGATTCAATCATACAATAATGATGGCCCACTAGGCTGATTACATATATTAATGAATTAATGAATGAATATATAGGAAGAACTACTACTAGCCCCAAGCCTCCCCTCATCCCGACCTCCAATCATGTTCATGTTATCCTACTCTATTGAGATACTTCGAGCCTCTTCCCAACCCAAACCTAAAAACAGTGAAGTTTTCTTAGGTACCTAAGTTCCATGGCTGCCCAAGCTTGGTGTCAGTACAACTTAGTAGGGAACCACCAACACGGTCCCATAGATAACCAGTAAATGAAATGTATGTGCATGTGACATGATCAATTCAATAAATAAATAATAAATGGTATAAATGTAAATAAATAAAAAAAATTGATCCTCAAGTTCTACCATGAAACTCATTATCGACCTAAATCTACTTTATTTAGTTCCATAGAGTCTTTAAGAACATCATAAAAATATTCCAACCAATATAAGGCTAAAATGATAACCTCAAGGTGGTCATCTTGGGTTGTCCAAAGTACCCGGAATAATATCGACCTCAAGAAGGTAATCCTATGTGGTCAAGTAGTCATCCGGGTTTATCATAAAATCCTAGGGGGATGACCCTAAGTAGTCACAATAGTCATAAATTATCATCACCAACTCTTAGGGGGATAACCCTAGGACATCAAAAGTATCAGGTGTCATCATGGACTCCTAAAAAGAAATACTAGGCTATAAATAATATCATATATCACCACTGAACCCTAGGAGATAATCCTAGGATGTTAATAGTATCAGGTATCATTTCAAACCCCTAAGAGGTAATCCTAGTCCATCAATAGTATCAGGCATCATCACTGACACCTGGGAGGTGATCCTAGGCCATCAATGGTATCCTGCTTCATCTTCGACACCTAGGAGGTAATACTGGGCCATCACTAGCTTGATACATCATCGCTGACCCCTAGAATTCAATATTAGACCATCAATAATATCAGGAGTCATCTCTAGCTCCTAGAGGGATGAACCTAGGTCATCATAATCATCAGGCATAATTGTTGACTTCTCTGGTGTAACCGTAGGCAGTCATTCAAGACACGACCATTATTGATTTGGGTTATAAGGTTACACATGCTATCATCACTACCCATTTCTCATATTAACACTCAATAGGTAATCTTAGGCCATTAATATTTTCAGGAATCATCACTGATTCCTAGGAGGTAATCATAGGCCATAAATGGTATCAAGCTTCATCTTCGACCCCTGGGAGGTAATATTAGGCCATCAATAGTATGAAACATCATCACCGACACCTAGGAGGTAATCTTAGGTTGTTAATAATATCAGGAGTCCTCACTAACCTCTAGAGGTATGAACTTAGTTTGTCATAATCATCAGGCATAATTTCAGACTCCTAAGGTGCAACCATAGGTAGTCATTCATGACATGCTCATTGTTGAATCAGGTTCAAAGGTGACACCTGCAATCATCCCTACCCATTTCTCATATGCACCCTTACTTGGGTCAATATATCACTAGGGTACCCATTGAGGTCCCCTAGGTCACATCAATATAGGACACCCCATATAGGTTCATCAATATCTAACTTAGTCCCTAGACTGAGCCTAATACTTAGAGGGAATCACATCCCATGAAATAATTAAAGTCTTATCATTACCTCATTGGCCTCCTGGGCAAACCATGCAGGCACTGGTCTATGGGTATGGAAAACTACCCATCTCAAAATTTTAAGGTGTCACTAAAAAAACACTAATTAGAGATGTTATTAAACATTTCTATTTACCAACACCTAGTTTACCGATGTTTTTTTGGAAATGTTAGTAAAAAAACATCAGTAAATGAATGCTCATTTACCAATGTTTCCAAAAAAACATCAGTACTCATTTCCCCCCAACCCTCCCGGTATATCCTTCATGCCAAAAACCCCACCCTCCCTTCCACCCTCCAAAACTTCACTACACTACTCTCACCCTCCCAACACACCCATCACGACCACGCTAACACGAACCCCACCATCCCCTTCCACCTTCCAGCGCTTCACTACTCTCACCCTTTTAACATGCCTGTCAGGGCCACACAGACACAGACCCCACTATCCCCTTTAGCCCTCTAGTGCTTCACTACACTACACGCACTTTCCCAATACTCCCTTCTTGGTCAAGATACACACAAACGACCCCCATCCCCCCACATGCCAAGGTAAAACAAATATGCCTCCATTAGAATTTAAACCAACAACCTACATGATTGTACCAGAAGACCTAACCAAATCACTGATGCTAATTATAAATATTAAATTGTATTATGTTATTTATATATATCAGTATTTAAAAAATTAATATATTATATATATAATTTTATATATTAATATTTATATATGTATGTTTATATTTTTTATTTTATGTTTATATATATATATATGTTTATATTATTATATATATAAGTTTATATTCTATATATATGTTTATATATCTATATGTTTATATTTTATGTTTATATATATATATATATTTATATTCTATATATGTGTGTGTATTTATATTATATATATGTATATATGTTTATATATGTGTGTGTGTGTGTGTGTATAAATATATATGTGTATGTATACATATATATAATTATAATTATATATATATATACAATTATCTACATTTTAAAACAATGGTAAAAATATCATTAAAATAGCCATGTTTTCTTAAAAAACATGACTAAATTTAAAATATATACATGTTTTTATATATAAATATATGTATATATATATTTATTTATTTATATAGGCGTGTGTGCTTATATATATATATATGTGTGTGTGTGTGTGTGTGTATTTTTATATATGTTTTTGTTTTTATATATATTGATATATATATGTGTGTGTTTATATATCTGTGTGTGTGTGTTTATATATATATATATATATGTTTATATATATGTGTTTGTTAGCATCTACCAACTATGTATGGGTTTTGTGGGTCATTGAAATGGGTGAGTCATCCCTTAGGGGGGCTATGACACGCTTGCCAGCTTGTGTGGGGTCTGTGTGTGGGGTCTGTGTGTGTATTTCTATGTAATTGTACCCCTAATCACCTATAATATATATATGTTTATACATATGTGTATGCATTTATATATATAATAAAATATATATATATATATATATATATATATATATTAAAATATATATATATATATATCTAAATATATATTTATATCGATGCGAAGAAATGATCTATATAAATATATATATTTTAGCGACGTTTCCTGAAAAATGTCTCTAATTTAGCGATGTTTTTAGGAAACATCCCTGATTTAGCAACATTTTTAAAAAAGTCTCTAAATTATAGTCTTTTATAGTGCGTCTCTAGTTTCTCTACTCACCTAGCCTATATGAAGTCTCATTGGGGAAGATACGCTCACCCCACCCTCATCACAACCATCCCAAGGGCTACAAGGCATCCCATGGGTCTTATATAACAAATCCCTAGGCCATCCATCCCAAATCATCTCTCACCTATACCTAGAGGTCACCGAGGGTTCCTATCACTAGGTCTACTACATTATGATCATTTAATTTAATTATCACCCCTTGGGGTCCATACATCTCAAGGAACACATTTATATCAAGTCCATGACCATCATCAACGAAGGCAACCAAGCCATTGCATAAGGTCACTCATGTCCCTTGGCACATTGTTCAATTTACCAAGGTAATTAATTTTTAATTAAATATGTCCATTTTTTATTTAAAATAATTCATTTAACAAAAGGTTTGATTTACCTCACTGGCGAGACCACATATCACTGGTATATATCTACTGTGTGAAACTATAGGTCATGCGTATGGACCACCTACCTTAATCAAATAGTTATTTTCCCTTTTTAACTTGCAGCCCGACAGCTCCACCCAAGCTCATCCAAGACCATCTAGCTATCGCCCATCCACACATATCCCTAACTCATATCCAAATGACCAAATTAAGTAATTATAATTAAATTATAATAAATTAACCAATTACAATTAATCTTTAATAATTTTAATCAATTATACTATTTAATTTAAGAAGGCACAATGCCTAAAAACTCAATGATCTGTAACCGCTCGCCAAATCTTCGATCCATGTAGTGCATACCACTCCAAGAACATCTATGAACCTAGGATATGTCATCCCATTAGCTAATTATATTAATATTAATCAATTCCGTAATTAATCCAAATATTAATAATCTCAAAAAAAGTCATTGAGTGCTCCCTTCACACTAGATTCACAACCAAACACCCATGACAGGTCCATGGAGCACTCCTAACACCATCCCAAGCCAAATTATTAACACATGATATCAATTCCAGGGTCAAATTAATTTAATTAAATTTGAAAATCTTAGAAAAATCCACATGATGACATATCACATCAAAATGATGTGCAATGAAATGAAAATTCCATCTTGAGATATGTCACACCCCGACCTCAGATATTATTTTATTTTATTATTTTTTTAATCTTGGATCTTTTAGTTGAGGTTCAGGTTGAGTCCCAGTTTGAAAATTTTAAATTTTTTAGTTTTAGGATGGTATTTTGGCCCGCGCACAGTTTGGGTGCATGGTTTGGGAAACTGTGCAATCCAAACCAGGTAACCATGTGGCTAGTGTGGGTATCAGACAAAAGCTACCACATAGTTTTAGTATGGTAGGTAAAACTATGTGGGTTGTCCATGTGGTCATTTCCCTCTTGGACAGTGGCTGCCACACAGTTGGTGCACGGTTTACCAAACCATGCGGGCAAACTATGCGAGCCATCGAGTCATTAAAAAGTGTAAATTACCACTTTGACCCTCCATATTTTAAACCCAAAATCAAGTTTCTCTTCACTCCTACAACCTAGGTGCACCAAGGTGTCCTCCCAAACCCATATCCCTTTCCCTTCTTCCTCCATTAAAGGTCCTTGAAGGTCCCTTAAGTGAGTTCCTTTGGTTTTTAGTCGATTTCCCCCTTCCCTCTCCCTTATCTCTAAATGTATTGTCTTTTCCTTATTAAATTTCCCTCTTATTTAAACCCTAGGGGTTAGGGTTTGGGTTTTATGCAATTTCCTTTGGATCTAGGATGTGCGGATTATCTATGGGGCTTGGTTCTCCCTTCCCTTGGAGTTTTATTCCATCTGCACTCCGTTGAGGTAGGTGTTTCTATTGTTTTCTTCTTTGGGACAACCCATTGATTCTTGTGTGTTTCCAATTAATTTATAAATATGATCCACACACCTAGTAAGTTTTGGTGTTAATTATTGTGGTGTTTTGACATTGCTATAATTTGTTAAAAATAGGTTTCCAAATTGTTTTTTGAAATATACCTAAGTATATGTGCACTTAAGGTGTTTTTTGAAATTCCATGTGTTCTTTGAAAATGAAATTTGGTGTTTTGAGAATTTTTTATCCTTATTTATGTTATGATAATATTTTTTTATTGTGAGTTTTGTATTTTGTGTGTGAATTGGTAATTTTTAAGGCATGACATTTATTTATGGTTTATTATGTTGGTTGGAAAACATGTAGAGTTTCTTTAAAATTGGTTTTGGGAAATGTCATAAATTATTGTGGTGTTCAATTGGATGTGGAAATATCCATGTGTTCTTTGGATGCACACATGGATAGAAAATTCCTATAGTTTAGAGGAGGCAGTTGGTTATTGACTTTAGAGTTGCACCATACGCCAATTGGTGAGTCCAATCTAACTACATCCAGGGATCTCTATAGGGATGTTTAGGAAATTCCCATGGTTTATTATCTATTTTTTCTTGTTTATATTTAGTTTCATTTGGTTTCTTGTTTTTACTACTTATTTTATTCAGCACATCCTGGTATTGTCTTCTTGGGTTTTTGGTTTGGGATTTGGTTTCTAAAATGGTAGCCTCTTTTAAAATAAAAGGTTTTGTGTTCTATTTTGAAAAGGGAAAGATGTTTTTATTTATTAAAATGAGAAAAAACCTATTTTTATACATGTATTTCAAATTAGTGTTTATGGACTATTTTCGAGAAAGGAAATGTATGGATTTTGTGGTGGTTTCCTACTCATTTGTTAAGCTCACACCCTACTTGTGTCATTCAATGTCGGTAGACCAGTGCTATTTTACAGGTCTAGGTTCCTTACGCAGTTGCTCATGGACCAGGTTGGTCTTGTGGTTGGTGGTAACCAAGAGGACACACAAATTTCTAGTTGGCATGGTCAAGTTGTAGTTGTTTTCAGTTTTAGTTTTTCTTTTTCTCATCTATATATTTGTACCTATATCAATTTGTGTATTTATTTATGTGATCAGTTGTTAACTTTTTTGTTTGTTCATTTTATTTATTTTATCCTGGTTTTTAGGCTGAAATCATTCCCCTTTGGATTATATTTGATGGTTGACACTAGTTGTCAGCCCATGGGGATCGGGAGCGCCCTTTGAGCCATGTCTCAGACTGGTTGGGTGTTGGGTCCAATGGAATCCTGACTTGGTTCGTGACAAAATGGTATCAGAGTAGGCCATTGTTATTTGGGCTTTCAAGTATATTGGAGACTAGGATTTTTGGGACTTGGGAGTTAAGTGTGGGAAGAGCATTGTAAACTCTTTCTTATTCTGATCCTCAAGTTTTCAAGGGTAGTCTGGGATTTGAGACTTTTGTCTTTGTTTTGGATTGAGGGATAACAATGGAGGTGAGACGGTGTCATGTTGTGACCTCACATGGAGTAGTGACCCATGTGGATTCTAAGTACACAGTTAAAGGTCCTCTTAGTTACTATTTCTTACTTGGGGCATGGACCAGAACCATGTCGTCGGGTTAGAAATGGCCACTAGTCCCTCATTCTAGTAGTTTGTGTAAGTTGTTTTTAGTTTTGGTTTTTGTTGGAGTGAGTAAGATTTTAAAATGAAAACAATTTATTTCAAATGGTTTTGGACTGGAAAATGGGTTTTAAAAGATAAAGTGTTTTGGTTTGAAAATTTGGTACATGTTTGGGATTGATAAGGAAGTGGAATGGGTGCAACCCTAGGTGTTCCTCATGGACGTTCACATATGTGTGGGTATGTGTGGAAAATGCATGTTGGAATGTTTAGATAGAAACAGATGAATATACATGCAATGGTTCATGGGATTCCATGGGTGGGTGATTGAAATTAAAGTATTTTCTTGGTTTTCCATAATTGATTTTGAATGAGGAAAATTATTTTAGAGATTGGTTTTTCTTATAATGTGGATTTTTTTTTGTGAAAAGTGAGTTTTGTGATAAGTTGTTAACTTTTTTTGTTGTTCATGAAGGTTACCTATCTGGTGGGGAGTTCATGCTAGAGGAACCTGTCTATAAAGAGTCTCCTTCATTGGTTCTGGCTTCTAGTTCATCAGATTGTTTGCTTTTGTTCCACTAGGGTGGCTGGTTTGGGCATTCAAATTCATCTTATCGCATCCCTATGAAGACCTTCCATCATTGTGGCCACTTGGGTCATCTGGAGAAGTTCTATAGGAAGCATTTCTCTAAGAAGGATTTTTTATTAGAGGATTCCAGTGCTTGAATATGAGGAATTCTATGCTTTAATCTTCAGGGATCCAGCCTCAAGTCTCAGAGTGAAGGTTGCACATAGTAAGGAGTCGTCAGGGATGTGGAAAAACCTTGGCCCAGTTTTTTTCTCATGTGTTAGAGTAGGAACATTTAAAGTTTCCTTGTTTTAGTTTTTGTTATTGTTGTAAGTTCATCTTTTCATTGAAAAAGTGTAATGAACTTTTCCTATCATAATCTAAGCAATTGAGTCTATCTAAATGTGGATATTTGGATTATTTATTCTTCCTTGAATGTGCTTAGACCTTATGTAAGTTTTGGTTTTAGCTATGCTTGTTTGGAGATATTTTAGTTTTGTGGAATTGATGGATATTGGTTCTAGTTCACTATTTAGTTTGGTTTTCTTCCATGGATTTCCCTTATGCTGGGAATTATTGGCTTATATGGGAGGTTCTTGGTTTGGGTTGGGAGTTCCCGGTCATAGTGGGGGGTGTTTCTTGGTTAATGTGGAGAATCTTGGGTTATATCATGTTGTGAGTTCCCAATTTTCCTGGTGATGTTAGTGGAGTTCTTATGGTGGGTATAACCCTTTTATGTTCTCCCCTCATTCTGATGCTATGGTTTCTTCCTGATCGGTCGGGTGTGACTTATGGATTAAACGGTCACCTCAAGGTTTGTGGTTTCTCTCAATTTTGATGGGGCATGGTTTTGAGTTTTGATTATCTCATGGTTGGGTGTATTTATGGGGGAAGAAAGTATCTATGGTGGAGATAATTGTCATACCATGACCTCAGATATTCCTTTATTTTATTCTTTTCTTGATCTTGGATCTTTTAGTTATGGGTCGGGTTGAGTTTCAGTTTGAAAATTTTAAATTTTTTAGTTTTAGGATGGTATTTTGGACTACGCATGGTTTGGACACATGGTTTGGGAAATCATGTATCCCAATCCCAGTAACTGTACGGTAGGTGTTAGTTTTGGATAGAACCTATTGCACGGTTTTCGCACGGTAGGTAAAACCAGGCGAGCTGGTCATGCGGTCATTCCCCTCTTGGACAGTGGCTACCACACGGTTGATGCACAGTTTACCAAACCATGAGGCCAAGCCATGTGAGATGCTTAGTCATTAAAAAGTAGAAATTACCACTTTTCCCCTCCATGTTTTTAACCCAAAACCAGGTTTCTTCTCCCTCCTCCAACCAAGGTACAATAGGGGATCCTCCCAAATCCCTCTCCCTTGCTCTCCTTCCTCCATTGAAGGTATTTGAAGGTTCCTAAGGTGAGTTCCTTTGGTTTTTAGTAGATTTTATCCTCCCCTCCCTTATTTATTAATTTATAGGGTTTTCCTTGTGGGGTTTCCATCTTGGATGAACCCTAGGGGTTAGGGTTTGGGTGTGATTCGATTTACTTTGGATTTAGGGTGTGTGGATCGTCTGTGGGGCTCGATTCTCCCTTCCCTTGGAGTTTTTTTCCATCCGCACTCCATTAAGGTAGGTGTTTCCATTATTTTCCTTTCTAGTACAACTGACTGATGCTTGTGTGTTTCCAATTAATTTATAAATATGATTTTCACACCTAGGAAGTGTTGGTTTTAATTATTTTAGTGTTTTGGAATTGGTAGAATTTGTTAAAAATAGATTTTCAAAGTGATTCTTGAAATATTCCTAAGTATATGTGCACTTAAGGTGTTTTTTGAAATGCCATGTGTTATTTTAAAATTAAATTGGGTGTTTTGAGAAGTTTTTAGCCTTATTTATGTTATTATAACATTATTGGATTATGATTTTGTTATTGTGTGTGTGAATTGGTAATTTTTAAGGCATGACGTTTATTTATGGCTTATTGTGTTGGTTAGAAAACCTGTGGTGTTTCTTTAAAACTGTTTTTGGGAAATTCCATGAATTCTTGTGGTGTTCCATTGGATGTTCACACATCCATGTGTGTTTGGGATGAACACATGGATGGGAATATAAATGATAATGGCCTTACTTAACCTAAAAAATCGGTTTTCAAAACACTCACCCCTCCTCCTCTCCCTCTTTAAAACTCTTAGTCATTCACTAAACACCTCTTTATATCAAGTGAATCTAATGTGGTTTTAAATGTTATGTTTGAAATCATGGATCATTTGGTACTTTATAAAGGATTTCTGGTTTCTAGATGGAGTGAAATCTTGTTTGGTACCTTTAGATATTTTGTATGTTTCAATTTGGTTTTTGAAATGGCATTGGAGGTGAAATTAGATTTAGAATGAAAAGGATAATTTGGAATTTTTTATATGAAAGTGATGTTTTTTAAATGGTTTAGGATTATTTATGTGATACGTTAAGACTTATAGTGTTAAATTCCCGATTGGCACTTTATTTTGTTTTGGAAATGAGATGTTGTTTTTGAAATTATAATGCCCGATTGGCATCTCAGAATGTTTGAGAAATGTTTTATAAGCTTATGTGATGTGAAGACCCAGTTGGCACTTGTATGTGACTTGTTGTATGTTGCACACCCCTATGTATTATTTCCCTATATGAGTTATCACTTAGGTGGTGTCAGTGTTTGGGGTAGGCAAGTGTGGTGGTGGCAGGTATGTTAAGTCACATGTGCGAGGTCCTCCTACTTACACAATGTACTATTACCATGAGTTTCAAGGGTGTATTTTAGTGGATTGAGTGATATCTTCTTATAAACCTGAATTAGATAGGTCGGTACCCCTTGGATATTTTAGAGGTCAGGTGGGTTGTGCCACTAGTGAGGCTAGTTTAAAGCAACCAGTTAGTTATTGACTTTGGATATGCACCATACGCCGATAGGTGAGTCTGATCTAAGTATGTCTAGGGATTTCTCTAAGGATGTTTAGAAAATTTCCATGGTTTATTATTTGTTTTTTATTGTTTATATTTTGTTGTATTTGGTTTCTTGTTTGTACTGCTTTTTTTTAGCACAACCTAGTATTGTCTGCTGGGGTTTTTAGTTTGGTATTTGGTTTCTAAAATGGTATCCTTTTTGAAAATAAAAGGTGTTGTGTTCTATTTTGAAAAGTGAAAAACGCATTTATTTATTAAAATGAGAAATACCTACTTTTATACATGTATTTCAAACTAGTGTTTATGAACTGTTTTCAGGAAAGGAAATTTATGGATTCTATGGTGGTTTCCTACTGAGTTGTTAAGCTCACACCCTACTTGCATTCTTTTCCTCAAGTTTGGCCACTCCTCGATGGATTGTGACGTTAAAGAAGCTCCCCTTCCACCTCAAAAAATGACATGGGTTTCAAAGGGAAAACAAAAATTTTACCTTGAAGAGTGCTTTGACACAGCTGTTACTGGACCTTCTGGGGTTCATTCTACTTTTAGGGGGCATAACGCTATTGTAGAGAATCCTGTTGAGGTTATGACTCATGTTGTGGACATTATCTAGAATAGAAAATACGAGATTCACACACCTAATGTTATTTATTTTTCAGATTTTGTGGATATTTTTCATGGGGTTCTTGGTGCCACCTCTGATTCCCTCACCAGGGTGGGAAATCAAGTGGAAACTAGTAAATCTCATGATGTTTTCCATGGTGAGGAAAACAAGAATGACCACTCTGATTTCAAGGATCTATCACACAATGACTATGATAAATACTTCCAAATTGAGGAGGATTACTTGAAATCAAGATCTAAGAAAGGAAAATAACCAAGGACTGACCAAGAAAGTTTTATCACCCCTAATCCAAAGAAGACTCAGAAACACAGGGACTACTCTAATATTGATAGAATAATCGTTACGAGAGCTCTAGAGGCATCTAGGATGATGACTAATGATCTTCCTCCTCATTCTAAGGTTGCTGAAAATTCTAGTTCATCCTCTAGTGAAGATAATTTGAGTGACACTAATGATTATGATGATTTTGATCCAGCTGTGAGAGATACTTATCAATATAATGAGGAAGTGTCGGGAGAACTGAGATCTTGGATGGATGATCAAGACACAATTGTATTATAAAGATACAAGAATGGTAAAATTACTATGGATCTCTACCTTCAAACTAGAAAATGAATTTTCATCAAATTGGTAGAGAAATTTAAACTTAATCCTCAATTTAATTTCAGAGACATTTCATGGAAATGACTCGCTCTTTTTCCCATGTTTGAGGATTTAATTCTTCATTTTCAATGCTATTTAAAGGACCTTAAGTTCAGATAATTGGTTTTGTTCAGTCTTACAATGTTTTTTCTTTCACTATTTCTGTGTGTTTGGAGAGAGGATTTTGTTTGAAAATTACTATTGTTTAAATTTTTACCTCTATCTTCCACCCAGGCACACGATAGGTTCTTACGAAGAGGATAGTTGTTCACATAATTTATATTTCTCACCAACTTCTGATGTTTATTCTCTTGAATACTTTTTTTACTTGAATCAGTAATGAAGATTGAACATTTTCTTGTGCTGGGTGTGTTTTTAAATGAGCAGTGGGACTTGTCAGCCTTTTGGATTCATGATGCATTTGTTGATGTGGGCTAGGTAGTGCTATTATATTGAGTGTCAGGTTAGTATGAGATAAACATAAAGATTCCTTATTGATGAAGTGATACTTTGATAAATATGGATCTTCTTGGAGCTTTTCTGCACAAACAGTGACTCCTTTCCCTCTTTATTTGATGTTTGTAATTCATGTTTGTATTTTCCTTTAACTCCCGGATGGTACAAGCTCATTGCACATCATGTCTTCACTGTGTTTTGAACCTTCTTTAATAAAATCTTTAGGGATTTGGGTTGGGAAACCAACTCATATCTCATTATCCTTAAAAAAATCCCACACCCTACTTAGGTCATTCAGTGTCGATAGACCCGACCTATTTTGTAGGTCCAGATTCTTTGTACAGTTGCTCGTGGAGCTGGTTGGTCTTATGGTTGGTGGTGACCAAGAGGTCACACAGAGATCTAGTTGGCGTGGTCTAGTTGTAGTTGTTTCCAATTTCATTTTTTCTTTTGCTAAGTTGTATCTTTGTACCATGATCAGTTTGTGTATTTATTTATATGATTGGTTTTTAGCTTTTGATTCTTTTTTAGTTTATTTATTTGATCCTGGTTTTTATACTGAAATAGTTCCCCTTATATTTGATTCCCGACACTAGTTTCCAGCCCATGAAGATTAGGAGCGCCCCTCATGCCATGTCTTGGACTGGTCAGGTGTTGGGTCGGATGGAATCTTAGCTTGGTTCGTGACAGAATTCCCGCTATGTAAGCTGAGAAATAGCCTCATCGGAATCAATCGATTACACCATGATCTAATGGAATTGACACCAAAACCCTATTCCAAATCGCTCAAATCAGAAGCAATGAAGGGGGAAGCAAAAAACAAATTGGGCAGAGGGAAGATCATACCTCAAACGTTGTAAAATCGACACCCAAATCTCCCTAATTCAAAGGGTGATCGAGAGAGGAGGAGCACTGACCAAAAATGAAACCTCCTGACCCCAATTACACTGTAAAAGATGGGGGAACACCCCTTTAAAGAGATTCCTTTCCCCCCACTAAAATAAAATCCACCCAACACACTTTCATGGTGTGAATAGGTGTTCAAGCCATGAGAATTTGAGGGATCTCCTTGGAAAGCCCCATACGTGACATCAGCGACTTGGAACCACCCCACATAACCACCATTCATGACGTGAATGAACCATCACACCATGAATGGTTTGATTCTGTTAAGTTTTAGCAGTCTAGCCACCCAACCACTTCTTCGACATCCTCCCAAACACCCGAAGCATCTACCAAACCTCGCTCCATGACCAAAAACACCATTTTAAATGCTTACTATTGGAATACCATTATGTGTACTGGTTTTCAAAACGACCCATCCTCTCATAAAAAAGTTCAAATTCTTTTGAAAATTCATAACCCATCTGAATAAAAGGAATTACAAAGGGTGCCCTCAATTCACTAAGAACTCTCGAAGTCTCACATGTGAAGACCACTTCGAACTTGTGTGAAGGACTAATATGAGAATGGCGGGAGACCATCATTCCACTTCAGCTATAGAGTAGTATGTCTTGTGAATTATGTAATACCACAGTCACCCAATGGAGTTTCCCTCAGAAGATGAAAATGGAAAAGGAAAATGAGTTTTTAAGTATTTAGCAGGGTGAATGAATAGTGAAAGAGTATGTCGCCTATTTTAATGAGTTGGTTCCTTTATCCATTGATTTGGCATGAGAGGACTTATTGAAAGTTAATTTCTTAAAAATTTAAAGGGATTTTTCCCGGAATTTGTCAATGGAGTGTCTTCATCTGACCTAGCATCATTTGAGGATGTGGTCAATAAGGCTATGATGATAGAATTGATTTCTAGGGTCCATCCCAACAGGGGTGGTGACCCTTTTTGTTTTGGTATTGGTGAAAGTTCTCTATCTTATGAGGAGATATAATGGGAATACTTAGGAGACACTACACAATAATTTACCTTGACCAATAAGACATATTATATATTTGTTGGTAAAATTGAGTAATTCCAACAAATATTAAGTCTCGTTGGTATAATTTTTAGGTATTGATGTTTTTTTTACCATCAATTTTATCTTTTGGTATTAACCATTCATTATTAAAAAATATTTAACCAATAGTTAAATATGTTGTTTTATCATATTAATACCAATAATTTTTTTACCAACAAATAAATCTATTATTATTAATCATTATTACTAACAAATCTTCTACCATTAGAAAAATATGTTGCTATAAATCATCCAATAATGATAAATATTTTACTAATTATTATTATTACTATATATATATATTACTTATTTACTAATAACAAGTATTTTTTCAACAAAAAACAAACACAGTTTATACATTGAATTATAATATTTCTGATATACTAATGTTTCATGAAGTTAATATATATGGTATACAATCATTGATAAATGATTCAAAAATAATATCAACTCCAAATTTACAAATTTTTTAAAAAAACAATGGACATATGAATGTAATTATTTATTACATTTATTAATTTAATCCTAATGAAAAATCGTGCGCCCCAATTTGATTATCTGAAACCCTAAAATGATCACACGGGGGAGCAAACGGCGGAAGACTGGCATTGGTGTCAGCCTTCACCGGTCACCACCCACTCGTCCCCCATGGCCATGATGAAAGAGTCTTTGAAGGGTAAATATGAAGGCCATCCAAGACTTTGATGTTGCACCTTTGGCTGCAATTGCAGGTCACTGATGGTGAAGCCATATCAAACAATCTTTGTTGGTGCGGGCCAGTTGCATTGACACAGCTCGGGTCCTCCTAGTGAAGTCCCTAGGTGGATTGAATTCCAATCCTTCATGCTGGTGAAGGTGAACCTACAGGCGGTAGTGTTGCTTATGACTCATTATTGGGCCAGCCTCAAGTGGCAGTGGCTTAGATGGTCTCGCTGGAGGTAGGTGAAAACTCCCTCATTAGTCCTCCATATGTAAAAATGTGGCCTTTGGGCCCCAACCAAAAAATGATGAGGAAGGTTCTCTATTCAATTTCAGTTCAACATAGTCCTACCTCTTTCATTATATTCCTTTTGTGTCATGGTAATTCCTATAGTAATTTTACTTTCATTCACCTTTTTTTATGAAGCTGTCAAAAGTGGAGACTAAACTAGTTGGTGAACGTTTTTTATTATTGTTTTAGCCCCAATTCAATGATTTTTACAAATTGTTTATAATTCATAAGGTCTGTAAAGTTGAAGGGTGCATCACCACTTGTGTAGTGGTCTGATGAAGAGTACAAGGTGATACTCATAGCCCTTTCCATATACATAATGAAGAGGTTTAGAAGATGAAATATTTTTGTTCTGTCCTTGAGTTTGAACTAACTCTTCATCATTGTTATTTACAGGTGTCTCTCGTATAGGTTAGGAGTGATTCATCATATATAGGTGTCCCTCCTCATGGTTCAAATCATAAAGGTAACTTGATCATATGATATCATTTCTATTTAGTTTTGGTTTCCTTGAATACTATGATTACCTATTTATTTCTCTATTATGTTGTGATAGTGCTTATTTATTTTTGGTTTCTTCGATTGTGTCTCTGGTAGGTTATAACATGGTGAGGAATGTGGGTTAAACCCACAATGATATAACATGAGTCATATCTCCTATGACTGTAATAGGAAATGGGCACCAGAATAGTGCATCGTATTTGAATGTTCTGTACGTTTTGTTTCATTTCAATTTTGTTTCGGGCTTTGATGTTTTGTTCATGTTCATTCATTTTATTTTAGTTCTATTATAATTTCTTGTTCTTTTCTTAATTTTGCATATTTGTGTTAGAGTGCTGGTGCTGATGACATTTTCATATTTTAGAGGGTTTATATGCGGTGGTTTCTACTTGTGTGATTTTCGCTCTCAAATTTTTTTATTGAGAGATGAACATTGCAAGTATGATTCTTCACCTGTAAGTATGCTCCCCCATGAACATCTATTATTTCTCACACTTTTCCTCCTCACACATCTTTAATTCCTTCAAATAACTTGAAGAAAATTATCTATGAATATTGGAGATCTGCATCAATGATTATTTTTAGTTTTTAAAATTAAAGTATATACTATCTTATTCTTTACCCCTAATTTTTGATAGACAATGGAAAATTATAAATAAAAATGAATAAAATTGAAGCCATGGGAGAGCTTTAATTTCAAAATTAAATTGGAAGTTTTTTATACATTTGGAGATCATGAAAAAATACAATATTATAGAACTATATTAATCATTGGAGGAGGACTTTCTGATGTCAAACTTTCTGGTGAAATTGTTGTTGAATTCATTAGACCAAAATCTTAGTTGATGTCAAGTAATGTTGAAGTTAAATGAGACCACTATGCTAATTTGGATATTATTTCAGATGGTGGTAAAACATATTCAACTTCACCCATAGTAGCAAGGCCTTTAATAGTATACCCTAGACTCTACCAATTTAAAAAGTCTAATATTTTTTAGAGTTTGAGCTTAAAGAAATTTGAGACATTTAAGTTATTCATGACTTTGTGTTTTTATCCTTAATACAATACATTGTCAAATTACGGTTATAAATCTGGGAAGGTAGATGGATCTAAAAAAATAGTTTTTGTTGTCAAATTAAAATGAGAAAACCGATTGATCCACTTTTATTGATTAAAAAATTGGTTGGTTTATTATCAATATATTTTCAAACTGATTATCATTTGTAATTAGTTTTAAACTCGTTGATTTATTATCAAACTTTCTTCTTGATGTGATCAAAATTAGGGGTGTCTATAACATCCCACCTTTTTAATACATAACTTTTCATTACATTTTACGTATAGAGGATCTTTAAAATCTAGTGTCTTGGAAATCAGGAATATAATACCTGAAAACAACAAAAAACATTGTTCTTAAACACTTGAAAGGATTATTCACTATTCATCCTAATTTTATTACAACATCTCATAACCTGGGAGCATAGATAAAAGGAAAACGTGAGAAGAAGGCCCAGTAAGGGAAACAAGAGAAACATTTTACATGTGAACTTGAGATACATCAATAAAGTCATGATAAATAACTTTAAGGCATGAGAAAGAGATCATGAGGAATATCATAATAAAAATAAAATTTTTCATAACATGAAGATGTGTCTACAAAATTTAACTTAGACAATCATTTTCGTATCACCAAGGTCCATCCCCAAGGTTTCATAAAAACATTACCAAGGTTATTCACCAAGGTATCGTTAAAATGGTCATCTATAGAGATTAAGTCTTTACCCAATGCATTGGAGTGATATCAGGGCGCACCCTTAATTTGTATTTATTATCATGTGATCCACATATATCATCATCAAAAATTTCATAAATAACCCATATAGAATAAAATAAATGAGTTTCATTTCATAATCATAACGTTTTAAAAACCTCTCTAAAGACATGATCTTTATGTCACTTTAAACCCACAGAAACAGAAAGCGGGTTTCATGTATGTAAATCCCAGAATTAAAATAGAAAATTTTGATATATATGTGAATACCCCTATAGAATAAATATATTTGAGTATTCACTTAATAAAGTAAAAGAATTTGAGAAAAAGAGAGAGACGTTTTGAGATGAAAATTCTGCAGCATAACGGCTATGTTGCAGGGTTTTAGAAAACATTGAAAAGAGAGGGGACATGTGTCACCCACTCGTAAATGATCCATAAAATAGTAGAGGGACATAATATAATGGATATAATAACATGTTAATGAAATTTTAAGGGAATACCATATGAAATGAAAAACATGAAAGGGAGACAAAAATAAGATTTCTCTTATGAAAATTCGGAATCATAACGACGTCACTTAAAACATAAAAAAAAATGAATTAATGAGATTAAATAGTGTCTCTAATCATGTGAAAATAAAAGTACAGTATGATTAATATATATATAATACCCCAACATGGTAAAAAGAAACATGAAAGACTTGACATGAAAATAGAACTTTGAAAATGGGAAGAGTGAAAGAATCCCTTACAAAAATTCGGTAGCCTAACAACACCACTTAAACATTCATAAAATGAAATGATGACAGAAAGAGGGAGTCTCTAATCATATTAAAATGAAAAGATCAGTAATATGAATATAAAAGAACACCCCCAACATAAGAACATGGGTCATAAAAGAAATGACATAAACAAGAGTACTTGAAAAGAAAGTGAGAGGCATGATCCCTTACCTTAAAACATAACTCTTAAAACTCGAACGTCGGGACCTTGAGGGTATGGGGGAACCTTGGGAGGACTCCTTGGGTGGTAATGAGACTATAACTTCGTTTAGGGAGAGTTTGGAGTGAAATGAATGAGGGAAATTCATGGTATTCATAAGAGAAGTGAGGGGACAAAGCATTAATTTCCAAGGGACACCTCATCGGTGGTATTGGCAAAACCATGGGCTTGCCCATGGTATTTTCCCATAATATTGGCCACTTGGGACCCCTCATACCTTATCTTACTATTTATAAGTCGACCTGAATTATTTCATAATTATTACATCCTTAATTATGTCATTAAACACCTGAAACTCAAAAACTGTATTTTCACTATTCACTGAAAATTCAACTTTCTCAGAAAAATCCCAAAAATTCACCTTAACCAAATATCGATTCTCTAATTTAAAAAATGAACTCCATTTTATGAAAATAATTTTCTAAATATTTATAATTTAATTTTTAGATAAAACACTATTCAAATAAATTAAACTGTTTCAGAAAAATCCCAAAAATTCACCTTTACCAAATATCAATGCTCTAATTTCAAAAATTAACTCCATTTTATGAAAATAATTTTCTAAATATTTTTAATTTAATTTTTGAATAAAAAACACTATTCACCTGAAAAAAACTAATACTTAACCAATAATTTCTGAAATAGCTATTTACCTATTTTATTGAATCACATTACTTAATCAAGGTGCCTAGATTATATTAATACTTTCTTAAGTGAGGTTACTTAATCCATTTGATCGCATTATTAATCATAAGCGTAAAATCACTATTCATAATTTACTATTCATCAAAAATTAAGTTGATTTTATTAGACTCTAAATTTCTTACTGAACGTAACTGTAGAAGACCATTTTTTGAAAATCATTACACATTATAAATTATTCAAGGTTTACATAAATATTTTTAAAATATCATTTTTCTAAAATTAATCAATAATATGCATACTATATTTATCCGGACATTTAAAAATTCACAAACTTCACCATAAGAAGAAATCACAATTTTTATTTAAATCAAAGGATTACACAAGGTAGTTACGGTCTCGTTACATAGCCCCTTATAAAACCAGCATAGGACTTAAGAATAAGGTGTTCTAGGGTGATAGAATCTTGGAGCGGCTCAACCAACATTGCCCGAGTAGTGATTTCTATCAGCTTGAACTTCTCGCAAAGACGATTCCATTCCAGCTTCACACGATGAAGTTCAGATTGGGTTTGGTCCAGAGCAAAGCCCAAAGGTGCTACCTCCTTCCTGAGTTCCGTCAGATGGGCTTCGATCGGACCGAGACTACTGGATGGGGCCATCAAATCTTCTTTCTATATTAATTAAGCAATATCACTTGTATTTATAAAAAATAATCACAACATTTAGTTTCAAATGGTCATATTGACCAATGATTATATAACAGTTGAAACCCAACAGTCTTATTTTAATTATACTCATTTTATTAAATTAAAAAGTTTTGTTGAGTATAAAATAAAATAACACCCAAAGTTAGGAAACAAAATTTATTCAAACTTTCGGGTTGTTACAATCTTACCCCCTTAAGAAATTATGTCCTTGCAATTTTAAAATTGGGCTTGAAAATTTCATTGAAAGTCCCACATTGGAAAAAGAGTCAGTAAAACTATTACTTTAAAAGAAAGAAAGGGAAGTACAAAGGTCACCTGAGTTAACCCATACTAGGATTCCATGTAGGAAAACATGGATATGGAAGAAAAAACAAAGGGTCAAGTTCTAATGAAGAGTAATAGAAAATATGATTAGGATAAAATTAACCACAAGAATATCACAAACTTAAGATGTGTTAAATAGTCTTTGATTACCCAGTAGGAAACGTAAACCAAAAATGTTTTTGTTTTATGTTACTTTTCATAATATTGAGGAATTCATTAACTACATAGAATAAAAACATAAGGAAATATACTTACCTTCAAGTAGAGTTTCATCCCTTAATATGTTTCCACCAAGACTAATCTTTTCTACAAACAATGAGCATTCAAAAAGACTTGGTCTCATCAAAAGCAGAAGAATTATATTCTAGACAATCACATAATCCACAAAAGAATAACTATATTTTCCCTTGTCTTTAGTCATCAACTAAAACTAAAATGGTCAGTACGAGATCATATAATCCCCAAAAAGGATAATCCTTTATAAAAATAAATATGACTATTAATCTCCAAAATTCCACAAAACTACCCAAAGTTCCAGAAAGACCATTCAATACAAAACCATCCTAAAAATTCTTTAGAAAAATCCAAACTAAGATTGGAACCCAAAACTCAGAAGGATTTAATCACATAGTCTTCCCCAATAAATCTTAACATTTATCTCCAAATAACATCAACTACTATTAAAGTCTCATACTAAAGTTTAATTAACCTCTTCACATATTCTCTATGCTAGGTTCATCATTTTCTAGAAATAACCCAAATCACCACATGTCCACAATAAATACATAAATTCTTATAAAAAAAATCAACCATTCCTCTTCAATTTAAATTCTGTAGTATTTTATTTCCCTTAGGAAAATAGTACTCAGAAAGAGAAAACATCATCCAAAATAACCTTTATCATTTAATCACAAAACCATTTCCTATACAAAGGATATCCATTTGATAAAACATTAGTTTCCAAAATCAACTTATTCTTGATCCATAAAAATAGAAGGTGAATTAGTCTATCCGAAGGGCATAACAACAAACACATAATGCCCATATCTTGATTGGAAGAAAGTTTTTGGAATATCATCATTCTTCAACCTCAATTGATGATAACCAGAACGAAGATCAATCTTAAAGAATAATTGAGTCCCACGAAGTTGGTCAAATAAGTCATAAATTCTTGGAAGAGAGTATTTGTTCTTCACTATGATCCCATTCAGTTCTCTATAATCAATGCATAGCTGCATCGATCCATCCTTCTACTTCACAAAGAGAACTGGTTATCCCAAAGGAGACACACTTGGTCGGATAAACCCATTGTCCAAAAGATCTTTGAGTTGTTTCTTTAATTCCTCTAGCTCCACATTTCCATCTTATAGGGGGTATTTGACATCGGATGAGATCTAGGAATGAGTTCAATGGAGAAATCTACCTCTCTTTCTGGGGGAGGTCCGGATAACTCCTCAGGAAATATGTCAACGTATTCCTAGATGATGGGGAAATTTTCTAAAATAATAAATCCTTCATGAGAAACTTATTTCATTTACGAATCTTTTAACTAAAAATGATTTTATGTCGTAAAACATCATTCTTAGACAATTACATTTTTCTATAATTCATTCATAATGATTCATAAAAAGCTTGTGATTAACCAAACATATCCCCTGAGAGTGTCGTAGCCAAGAGAGCAGCAAGAACCGTTGTCATGTACTAGTTCCCATTAGAGTCTAGCTCAAAGAGGTGTTTTCGGGTTTTACCCCTATGTACATCTGTTCCAGAGCCACCTCTACCTGCTCGTATCCAGACAGGGATGTATTTTTTTGATAAACCACTTACTCAATACCCACCAAAATACCAGGAATATTTCCTATATTTAAAATTTTATATAGGGTTATTCATAAAGTCTTCATATCCTAATTTCCATAAATAACTAAACTATCCTTTGATACCAACTATAGCATCCGGCCTTTTTAATAGATAACTTTTCATTACATTTTACATACAGAGGGCCTTTAAAGTCTAGTGTCTTGGAAATCAGGAACATTATACATGAAAACAACATAAAACATTCTTATTAAATACTTTAAAGGCTTCTTCATTGTTAATCATAAGTTAATTACAACATCTCATAACCTGGGATCATACATCAAAGGAAATGGTGAGCAGAAGGGCCAGTAAGGGAAACAAGAGAAACATTTTACATGTGAACTTGAGATACATCAATAAAGTCATGATAAATAACATTAAGGCATGAGAAAGATATCATGAGGAGAATCATATTAAAAATAACATGTTTCATAACTTGAAGATGTGGCTACAACATTTAACTTATTCAATCATTTACGTATCACCAAGGTCCATCCCCAAGGTGTCATAAAACATTACCAAGGTTATTCACCAAGGTATCGTTAAAATAGTCATCTTTAGAGATTAAGTCTTTAACCAATGCATTGGAGCTCTATTAGGGGGCACCCTTAATTTTTCTTTATTATCATGTGAGCCACATATATCATCATAAATTTTTTTTATAAATAACCCATATAGCATAAAAGAAATGAGTTTCATTTCATAATCATAACGTTTTAAAAACTGCTTTAAAGACATGATCTTTATGTCACTTTAAACCCAAAGAAAAGGAAAGCAGGTTTCATGTATGTAAATAACAGAATTAAAATAGAATATTTTGATATATATGTGAATACCCCTATAGAAGAAAGTTATTTGAGTATTCACTTAATAAAGTAAAAGAATTTGACAAAAAGAGAGAGACATTTTGAGACGAAAATTCTGCAGCATAACGGCTATGTTGCAGGGTTTTAGAAAACATTGAAATGAGAGGGGAAATGGGTCAAACACTCATAAATGATCCATAAAATAGTATAGGGATAGAATATAAAGGATATAATAACATGATAATGAAATTTTAAGGGAATACCATATGAAATGAAAAACATGAAAGGGAGACAAAAATAAGATTTCTCTTATGAAAATTCGGCAGCCTAACAGCGTCACTTAAAACTTCAAAAAAAATTGATGAGATTAAATAGGGTATCTCATCATGTTAAAATAAAAGGAAAGTATGATGAATATAGATATCATACCCCAACATCGGAAAAAGGAACTTGAAATACTTGACATGAAAATAGAACTTTGAAAATGGGAAGAGTGAAAGAATCCCTTACAAAAATTCGACAGGCTAACAACGCCACTTAAACATTTATAAAATGAAATGATGAGTGAAATAGGGGTTCTATCATAATATTAACATTAAAAGGAAATTAATATTAATATAAAATAACACCCCCAACATAAGAACATGGGGATTAAAAGAAATGACATAAACGAGAGTACTTGAAAAGAAAGTGAGAGGTAGGATCCCTTACCTTAAAACATAACTCTTAAAACTCAAAGGTCGGGACCTTGAGGGATTGGGGGAACCTTGAGAGGACTACATGGTAGGTAATGAGACCAGATCTTCGTTGATGGAGAGTTGGGAGTGAAATGAATGAGGGAAAGGCATGATATTTATAGGAGAAGTGAGGGGGTAAAGCATTAATTGCCAAGGGACACCTCATCAGTGGTATTGTCAAAACCATGGGCTTGACCATGGTATTTTCCCATGGAATTGGCCACATGGGACCCCTCATACCTTATATTACTATTCATAAGTCTACCAGAATTATTGCATAATTATTTCATCCTTAATGATGTCATTAAACACCAGAAACTCAAAAACTATATTTTCACTATTCACTGAAAATTCAACTTTCTCAGAAAAATATCAAAACTTCACCTTAACCAAATATCGATGCTCTGATTTCAAAAATGAGCTATATTTTATGAGAATAATTTTCTAAATATTTTTAATTGAATTTTTAAATAAAAACGCAATTCACATAAAATTCATCTATTTCATAAAAATCCCAAAAATTCACCTTAACCAAATATCGGTGCTCTAATTTCAAAAATGAACTCCATTTTATGAAAATAATTTTCTAAATAATTTTAATTTAATTTTTAAATAAAAAACACTATTCACTCGGAAAAAATAATACTTAACCAATAATTTCTGAAATAGTTATTTACCTATTTTATTGAATTACATTACTTAATCAAGGTGTCTAGATTATATTAATACTTTCTTAAGTGAGGTTAATTAATCCATTTTATCACATTACTAATCATAAGGGTAAAATCACTATTCATAATTTATTATTCATCAAAAATTAAGTTGATCTTATTAGACTCTAAATTTCTTACTGAACGTAACTATAGAAGACAATTTTTTGAAAATCATTACACATTATTAATTATTCAAGGTTTACATAAATATTTTTAAAATATCATTTTTCTAAAATTCATCAATAATATGCATACTATATTTATCCGAACATTTAAAAATTCACAAACTTCACCATAAGAAGAAATCACGATTTTTATTTAAATCAAAGGATTACATAAGGTAGTTACGATCTTGTTACATAGTCCCTTATAACAAAAGCATAAGACCTAAGAGTAAGGTGTGCTAGGGTGATAGAATCTTGGGGCGACTCGACCAACATTGCCCGAGTAGTGATTTCTATCAGCTTGAACTTATCGCGAAGGCAATTCCGTTCCAGCTTCACACGATAAAGTTCGGCTTGGGTTTGGTCCAGAGCAATGCCCAAAGGTGCTACCTCCTTCCCAAGATCTGTTAGATGAGCTTCGATCGGCCCGATACTACTGGATGGGGCCATCAAATCTTCTTTCTATATTAATTAAGCAAGATCACTTGTATTTATAGACAATAATCGCAAGATTTAGTTTCCAATTTTCATATTGACTAATGGTCATATAACAGTCGAAACCCAATATATTATTTTAATTATACTCATTTTATTAAATTAAATAGTTTTTTTAGTATAAAATAAAATAACACACAAAGTTATGAAACAAAATTTATTCAATATTTCGGGTTGTTATAGTGTCCATGGGTTGTGTTGGGTTAGGGATGTTTCACGACCCGACCTGACGAAAAAAGGTCAGGTCAGGTCACATGCTTTGTGAGCAACTAAACCAACCAAACCCAACCCAACCCGTTGGGGTCGGGTTACCCGACGCATAGCTAAATGACCCAACCCAACCCAACCCTCTATGGTTGGATGACATGCTATGATGGGACACACAGTATACAGATCGTCAGGTGCAAGTACTTGTAAGAAGATGAGACTTACTCTTATAAAGTTCTCACTTGGTAATCTTCAAGATAAGAGATTATGAGAACATACCCACCAGTAGTAATTCTGTAGGTTTTTGTGTCATTGGATATTTCTACTTATGAGCGTGTGTAATGGTCTTTAGACTTTAATATTATCATTAATATGTGTCGCGACTCGCACACTTTGATTTAATGACAAAAACCGTCATGACATATGTTGGCGGGAGTTGGGTACGTTGGATACATCAGGAATGACATGTTATTAATTGATAAGTCAAGAAAGGATTTGTCCCTTCCATTTATGGAAGTTTATATCTTGATCATTTGATTGAAATAAAACTGTCGCCCTAAATTCCATGATAATGTTGTAATGACGAGTTTATTTCTGGTAGTCAAAAAATTACATATCAAGAATATAGGTTGTTGATACTATCATGAAACCTACTTTATGAGAAATTGTTACAAAGAGATTATATTACACAGTCAACGTTTGTATGTGGATGTCGTCGGTGCAACTTTAAGTTCTTTCTCTTGGGTTCCTAGACCGGTTTCTAGAAAGTAATCTTGGATTTTAGGCAATCCCACCTAATGAAAATGAGAAATAATAATAGAGGGTCACATACTAAGTGTTTCTGGTAGTCTCAATTAAATTTTATTTGAATTTAATTAATGGAATAAATATTATTCTCAATACCGAGGAATAATTTTATTCAAGTTAAAATGATCACATAAATTAAATAAATGTTTATTCATCAGATTCTGAATAGAATATATTTATTTATTTTATTAAACATTTAATAAATATTTATTTAATAGTTTGTGAATAAAATATTTATTTAAGAGAATAAAATATTTATTAGGATGTTCAATAAATGCAAGAGGATTTTGAACGGACCAAAACCATGTATGGTGATAAATTAATTATTTACAAGTCAGTAAATATTGTTTATCCAGTTGGAAAAAGAAATAAAAATAATACCATTATCATTATGTGGAACGAGATTTCATTTATGGTTCCATTTTGAACAAGTTGACAGGCCCCAAATAATGATGCTGTTATTATTATTAAGTTTCACGAGTTTTCTCTAATGGTTATAATTGTATTTAATATTCGCTACACAATTAAATATTGTAACTGAAACCCCAACTTGATTAATAGATGAGTACGTCTATTGTGCCAGTCGTGGGTGATGTGAGAGAAATTTCGAGCTAGGAATAGAGAATTGTTGAGTCAAATATTTTCTCTCTCAACTCCTCTTCTCTCTCCCTTCCAAGAATGAGAGAATTTCTTCATGATCGAAGAACGAACGATCAAGAACGATCAACATAAGACATTCGATTCTCCACACTAGCACTCAGGGAACGAGTGACATTGATCAGAGACAATTGGAGCATATGTGGATCACCATGAGAGGGATTCTATTTTGGATCCTCATGAGCGCAACAAAGACAATCCGAAGGGGTCATTCCGGATGATCAATGATCATTAATGAAGAAAATACCAAAGACCTAGGTATTTAATTTCTTCAGAAATTAATAAATTAATTATAAACATGATGTTCCAGATCCTCTTTTATTAGATTCAGTGTTTTTATTCTCCTTGTCTAAATCTTTGATTTTAAATCTGTGTATATTGACGTTCATCGTCGTATCTATCTCGAATTAGTCATCGATTACGATAAAAGAAAAGTTGGGAAGACAGTCATGCAGTGAAGGATTGTCGCGAACAATTACTGAATCAAATAGGGAAAATTATTAATCAAGTTTAAATATGCATTCATGGAAATTATCAGGCTATATAGCCTGCTTGGAAATACAGTCATGAAGGATCATCATGTACCTTCTATTTTGATTACTCCAATAGGGAAAGTCTTGCTCAGAGGGAGTATGATCAAACCTCGACAGTGAAAATTTGATCATGAATTGTGGTGGATGATAACATATCTTAAAAAACACAACAGAAGAAAGAACAAGTCAGTATTTTTTTTCAAAAAAGGTTTTGTAATTGATAGATGTAAAATGATAAAAATCATAATATTTTTAATGGTACCTGATTCAATCAATTCCACTTCTTCTAGTTTCTTTTGAATGTCAATTGGTTTAAACTTTCTAAACCATTTTTTTGAGAAAATTAATGCCTCAATGGTGTTAGGATTCAAACAACTACGAAACGGAACAAGGAATCATCCTCCTGTACTAAAAGTGGACTTTGAAGATAATGAATTTAAAGAAATTTATAGAATATCTCTAGAAATGCATGAGAAAAACATGATGCTTGCATTTCCTTTCCACCAACTTAAAATATTAAATCCATTTAAATCATCCTAAAAATCATCGATCTCTAATTTTTTTATAGTTTATTCCTTTGTTGTGTCAATTGCCTTTTTCTTTTCTTTGATATATGTTAATATTTATATTTCCCATAATCCTCACTATCGGCACTAGAAAACATGAATATGCAACTCTTGATGAGAACTTGAATCACATTTATTAACAACAGGAATGAGGTATTTGCATTTTTAAAACTCATAAATATTATTTAGAACCTATGTTAATTTACTGATCAACTCATTCTTGTGTTCATCAGCAAACATCATTTCAAGACAATCACAAGGATAATCTAAAATATATATCGGGGATCAAGAACAATCACCACAAGTAAGAGAGATTTAAAATTGAAACGAATACCCCAATACCTCAATAATTGTCCCACATAACCTTCTTTCTAATAATCATTTCACCCACAGTAATATCACGACTCTTCATCTAATTCTTGATTTTTCTATATGTCACAAAGAGTATGAAATAAAGTGTGACATGTCCCATGCATTGAGCCAGAAAACTCAACAATGCTATCATAAAATATTTTAAAAAATTAACAAATACATGATCACACTTCCAATCATATGGTGTAGGATCCCCACCTTCACATATAAGAGAACTCCTAAAAATTGCATCCTCCTCAAGGGGAATAAATACTTTCTCATAATTATATGTAACATCCAACATAAAATAACAATAATTACACCTAGTAAGCATGTTTCAGAATCGTTGGGAGACATAATGACCGAAACAAGAAAACAAAATAAAGAAAGAAATAAGGACACAACTATTTACATGGTTCGGGAATAATCCCTACGTCCACGGGAGAGGCAGAATTTCACTATTCGAGAGCACAAAATTACATAGGTTTTTTCAGTAGTAACCCTCACCCGAAAATGGGCTATAAAATGAAGAAGACGATCACTATTCTGAAAAGGTAAGTTCGCGTCGCTATAGTGAACGACGACCGAATTTGTCAAAAGTGCTACAGTGGCTGCCAGCTGGAAGTCAAAAGCGCTATAGTGAAGTTGAATCCGAAGTCCACACTGCTACAGTGCCTATCAGTGTCGGTCAGTCAGCTCCGCTACAGTAGTCAGATATGATACAGTGCCGAAAAATTGGGTCGGGGGCCTTTGGCACCCAGACCCCCGAAGAAGGGGCATGTTGCCCCTGCAACCCCCAACGAGCTCTCCGTGGAGCTCGACCCGTGACAGTTGTGGGCCACAAGAATTTGGCCCAACCGGATCGGGAAACACCAATCCAACAATCTCCCACTTGTATCCTGATCCACTGCACTACTATGCTTCGATGCAACTGATGAAGACAACTTACATAATCTAAGTTCTTCCTCTTCTTCACTCACTAGTGTCATGCTTTCCATTCACAGATTCATGAAATACAAACTATTTTTCTCTTGTGCTCCCATCTGGTCCTCTGTCATTCTGCCTCTCATCATCCGTTCATTATTGGAGACCAACAGAGGCACAACAGTGCCTCAACTTCTATATCACCATAGGCTTTTTCAACATGTCTGTTGGTTTGTTGGTTCCATATATCTTATGCAAAGTCAGTAACCCATCCTGTATCAAACCTCTGATGAAATGGTACTTCAACTGAATGTACTTCGTTCGGGCATGAAACCCAGGGTTCTTGGCAAGATGTATAACACTATGACTATCAGAGTGCAATAAATTCTCCTCTCGCTTTCTTCCCAATTCATCCAAGAAGTTCTTCAGCCAAACCGTCTCTTTCCCAGATTCTGTTATAGCAATGTATTCTACCTATCTGGTGGATAAATCCACCTCCTTCTATAATTGTGATATCCAACTTACCGCCGTTCCTCCATAGGTAAATACATAACCCGTGGTACTCCTCATGCTGTCGACATCGCCTCCCAGTTCAGCATCCACATAACCCTGTAATGAATTTCCTTTCCCAAAGCACAGAGATACATCCTTTCTGCCATTCAAATACCTCAATATCCACTTCACATCTTCCCAATGTTTCTTTCTAGGGTTAGCCATATACCTTCTTACAACTCCCACTACATGAGTAATGTCTAATCAAGTACAGACCATGGAATAAATCAGGATTCCAATAGCTGATGCGTATGGAACTCTTACCATGTACTCAACATCTTCTACCATATTCGGTGACTGCTCCTTTGATAGTTTGAACTGGATCGCCAGGGGAATAGAGTCTGTCTTTGCTTCCAGTATGCTGAATCTTCTTAGAACCTTCCCAATGTAATCAGCCTATGACAACATTAATGTTCCAGCTGCGTGGTCTCTCTTGATCTTCATTCCTAGAATCTTTCCATCTTCTCTAAGATCTTTCATTTCAAACTCCTCATCCAACTGTCATTTCAGATCATTAATCCTCTACATACACGATCCTTCAATGAGCATGTCATCCACATACAGAAGCAATATAATGTATTCATCACAAAAGGACTTGATGTAGAAACACTGATCCATGCCACATCATTTATATTCATTTTTAGACATAAATGAATCAAAATTATTGTTCCACTACCTCAGTGCCTACTTCAGTCCATATAAGCTCTTCTGGAGTTTTCACACCAGGTCTTCCTTTACAGACACTACATATCCCTCTGGTTGCTGCATGTCGATGTCCTCCTCTAGATCTCCATGAAGGAAAGCAGTCTTGACATCAAGCTGCTCAAGATGCAAGTCTTATGACGTCACAATGCTAAGAACCACCCGGATGGTGGTAAGATTCAATACAGGTGAGAAGATTTTAGTGAAATCTACTCCCTCCTTCTGTTGAAATCCTTTCACCACCATCCTTTCCTTGAACCTCCTCTTTCCATCATGTTCTTCCTTGACCCGGTAGACCCACTTATTCTGCAATGCATTATTTCCTCTTGGCAGAGGTGTCAGGTCCCAAGTGTTGTTCTCATGCAATGAGGAAATCTCTTCCTTCATAGCTGGCTCCCACTTGCTCGACTCCTTCAGCTGCATTTCTTCTTCAAAGCATTCTGGTTCTCTACCGTTAGTAAATAATAAATAGTGTAAAGATGGCAAATACCTCTGCCTAGCCCTTCATACCCTTGTTGATCTCCTCAAATCCACTAGTGTAGTAGGTTCCACCGGTTCAGATCTCTCAAGCTTAGACACACCTTCGAGCTCCACTTGCTCTATTCACTCTGATTCAATGTTCCCATTTTCATCTTTAGCTTCATGATAGCCTTTGTACATGACACCTTCATTGAATACCACATTCTGGTTCCTGATGATTATCTTCTTGTGATCATTCCAAAACTGATACCCAAGCTCCTCACCACCATATCCAATAAAGAAACTTTTTTGGACTTGGAATCAAGCTTTTCCCTTGAATTAGCATCAACATGAACATATACTAAACTTCCAAAAACTCGTAAATGTGAGAGTCTTACCACCTTACCAGACCATGGTTCCTCGGGTAGATATTCTCCCATTGGCACAGAGGGACTCCTATTTATGAGATATGCTTCTATATTCAATGCATCAGCCCAAAAGGTCTTGGGTAACCCCAAATGTAGCCTCATGCTCCTGGAATGTTCATTCAGTGTCCTATTCATACTCACTGCCACACCATTCTGTTGTGGTGTTCCGGGGATTGTCTTCTCCCACCGAATTCCATTTTCAGAACAACATTCCCCGAACTCCTGACATCCATACTCTCCACTATTATCAGACCTCAAACATTTCAGCTTTTCTCCTGAATCGTTCTCCACCATGACTTTCCACTTCTGAAACATCTTAAACACATCAGATTTATTCTTCAGAAAGTAAACCCATACCTTATTTGTTGAGTCATAGATGAATGTCACATAATATTTTGACCCTCTGAGGGATAGTACTATTGTAGGACCCCAAAAATCTCTATGCACCAAGTATATATTTCCAGCCTTTGGCGTTCTTCCTCATTTTGCAAAGGACACCTTATTCTGATTTCCAAAGATGCAATCTTCACATAAGCCTACTTCCACCAACTTCAGCTCTGGTAGCAACCCTTTTGTTACCACCACCTTCATCCCCTTTTCACTCATGTGTCTGAGTCTGTAGTGCCATAGTTGAGATCCTCCGACAGCTTCTAGTGATGCATCCATATCCACGAAAGTTTCTGTCATGTTGTACAGGGTGCCATTCTTTGCTCCCTGAGCTATGACCATAGCTCCTCGGGTGATCTTCCATGCACCACCAGTGAATGTGGTACTCAACCCTGCATCATCAAGTTGTCCAACAAAAATAAGGTTTCTTCTTAATCCAGGGATATACCTCACGTTTTCTAGAACCAGCAAACTCCCATTGTTGTTCTTGATCTGTGCATCTCCTTTACCGACAATCTGCAAGGGCTCATCATCAGCAAGATGCACCTTGCCAAAATTTCCAGAAACAAAATTTTTCAGGAAACCCTTCTCCGATGTAGAATGGAAAGACGCCCCAGAGTCTAAAATCCAAGACTCCATCGGGCTGTCCACCCTTAGCAATAATAAATCATTAGTTCCTTCAGCTGCAATGTTTGATCCACTGGTTTCAAGTCCCTTTTGGTTATCTCTGCACTCCTTCTTGACATTTCCTTTCTTCCCACATTTCCAGTAGGTAGGACCAGGCCCCTTTGCCTTGTCTCTGCTCTTTACTCTTGACTTTGATCGTCCTCTGCGATTGTCCCGCTGTGGGTACTTTCCTCTTCCTTCAACGTTCAAAGAAGAACAAGAGAATCTGCCTGATTCTCTTATTTGAACATCCTCACTAAGGATTAGGTCCCGTATATCTTTCAAATCCATCTTCATATTCCTCGAAGTGCTGCTCACAGCTATTACAGTTGCTTCCCAACTCTCTGGTAATGAAGATAGTAAAACCAGAGCACATACCTCATCACCAAGATCAATGTCCACTGATGAAAAATGACTTATGATGGTATTGAATTCATTGATATGATCTGCAACAGGTCTCCCTTCAACCATTTCCAGGTTGAACAATCGTCGTATCAAATGTACCTTCTTTTCCACAGACGGCTACTCGTACTTATTTGTGAGGGCTTTCATCAGGTCCACCATCGTCTTCTGTTCTCTGATATTGAACGCCACATTTTTGGCCAACATCAGGTGCACAACACCCAGAACCTGTCGGTCCAGTAGCTCCCACTCTAACTTCTCCATGTCTGCTGGCTTCACACCCAGAAGTGGCAAGTGCATCTTTTTCTGATAAAGATAATCCTCGATCTGCATCCTCTAGAAACTGAAATCAGTTCCATCGAAGTGATTGAAATTCACTTTGCCTTCATCTGGAGCCATCGTTGGAGAATTCTGAACTCACCCTATGATACCATTTTTTACGGAATCGTCAACAGACACAACGAAAGAAACAAGAAAACAAATGAAACAAATCAATAAGGACAAAACTATTTGCGTGGTTCAGAAATAATCCCTACATCCAAAGGAGATGCAGAATTTCACTATTTGAAAGCACAAAATTATAGAGGTTTTTCAGTAGTAACCCTAGCCCAAAAATGGGCTATAAAATGAAGAAGACGATTACTGTTCTGAAAAGGTAAGTCCACATCGCTACAGTGAACGGTGACTGACTTTGTCAAAAGCACTACAATGGATGCCGTCTAGAAGTCAAAAGCGCTACAGTGAAGTTGACTCCAGTCGGATTGGGTAACACCAATCCAACAAGTCACATCAATAATTACGACATGATTACTAGGAATTTTTAACTCCTCAATGATGCTCTTGAAAAGAGCCAATCTTGAAGGGGAACTTCTCACAAATTTGTAGAAAACTCTAATTCTAGCAATTGATGTTGATATTTCCTTTAACCCATCACTAACAATAAGGTTTAAAATATGTGCACAACATCTCATATTCATATACTCTCCATTAAGAATAAACTCATTCCAATCATTAACCCTCACCAAATAAATGATAATTGTATTATTAGCGTATTATCCACATTAACTGTATTAATCCTTTCAATCCCCCATTGTTTCAATGTCTTTTTTAATACTTTGCCAATTGTTTCCCCTTTATGATCCACAACAAGACAAAACAAGACTATTTTTTTATTTAATATCCAATTATCATCAATAAAATGTGCAGTCACACACATATAATTCAAATTATGAATTGAATTACATGTGTCTGTGGTAAGATACACCATGTGAGAGAACATATCAAACATAGACTTCAATTTTATTCTCACCCAAATATAACTGCTTGCAATCCCTAGCAACAGTTTACCTAAATGAAACTTGAAATTAATGTTGAACTTCAATAAATTCTCTAAAACCTTGAATCTCAACATATTTAAATGATAAATAATCAATGATTATCATTTTATAAAGAGTTATTCTGCACTCTTCTTGGTTAAAATGAGTTACTGAAATTTTAAGTGTCCCATCATCCTCATGTTTATACTTCTTTCTAAGACTAGCAGTGGTTTGATTTTTGTCAAGATTTTTGTTAGGATTTTTGCTGCACCTTGTCAAATGCCTATTCAAATTACTAGTTTTATGTTGGCCAAACGTGCATACATAATCTTTGCCACAATAATTACAAACAACCCTTTCATGTTTCTTATGAAAATGATTCCAAGCTGGAGAGACTCTAGAACCAGTTGGAGCTTTATGAATTGTTATATTTTAGGAGACCTCTAACCCTTGGTTTCTTCAATTGGCATGCTACTACTCCCTCTTATTTCTATAATTGAGTGTGTAGTTGGAGTAGACCCCGTCAGACTTTGTGTCATTGCGCCAACCGGAGGCTTAAAACCACTTATTTTATCACATTCAATGAATTGTTAGCCATAGTCAGCAAAATAATTCCACCCATAGCCTGCTAGAAAGACTCTATCTATTGTGGCACACCCCTGAGAGAAGAAGAAATGGGTTTGAGTGATGGTGGTGTTTTCTTCATGAGAAACAATACATAATAGGGAAAGATAATAAGAAAGAACTTGATAAAAAAAATTAAATACTTACCAGTTACTACCACGCCAGACCACACACGCAGTACAATAGGCAAGAGGAGGAGGCAAGGCGAGCCATGAGGGATTTCACCTGAATCTCGATTGCTCATGAGGGAAGGTGTATGTCGAGGGTGGAGGCGAGCGAGGAGGGCTTTTATGGGTGGGTTTGGAGGTGGGAAAGGAGGAAAGAGGAGAGGAGGATGGAAGATGAGTTTTTCATGAGGGAATGAGAGGAGAGAACAAAAGGCGAGGGGTTGGGATGCTCAGGGAAGGAGGAGGAATGAGGAGAGGGAGGGGGTAGGATTTCATTGCCTGTTGATCATGAGGGGAGGGAGTATGGTTTTTTCACCAAGCAAGGGAAGGTCAGGGGTCAGAGGAGAGGAGCAGATGAAGCAAGAACACGAGGGACGGAGGGAATGAATGACCGAGTCAGGATTCCGCCGCGAGGTTTTTTTGGCATACAACCATCGGGTCGCGGGTCGGGTTGGGTATAAATGTCTCCAACTTGAGACCCGACCCAACCTGTACACGGGTCAACCCGACAAAACCCAACTCGAGTTTTTTTCCGCGCAACCCGACCCAACCCGTTTGGGTCGGGTCGAACCTGTCGGGTCTGGACACCCCTAATCAAAATTATGATCTTCTATTATGATCCTGACAATCCTGTATTTGCTTCTCTATTTAATTCTATGATAGTAGGGACGAAATCTTATTTGGTATAGGACACTGATTAGTGAAACATACTTGGAAATAACCCTTTTCTTGCAAAATAGTTAAATAGATCCGTGTTTGATGTGAATATTCAATTCTCTTGTCCAATGTGCTATTTTATTTTATAGGCATATACTCCTACTATTTTATTTTATATCTATCTTTTTCTTGCTCCTAGTGTGAGATTAGGGATGAACTACTTCCATCCACAAGTGCAAGAAAGGGGACCTACTTACATTAGTGTGGATGATCATTTGCTTCCAGCCACCTGCATCCAAAATTGGTGATGACCTACTTCATTTTACTAATTTAAGCCTACTATATTCATTTTACTAATGTAAGCCTATTATAGGTGATTTCTGCCATTATGTCCATATCATGACTGAGTTGGTGAACTGCATGGGTGGACTCTAACACCACTGTGAACCGAAATAATGACAGTTGATGTGTGAGAGAAATAGATTGAAAATGAAGTTCGATGGGGTTTCATATAAAGTCTCTTGGAGTTTGAACATGTATAAACATTTTTGTTACATGTTTCCCAGAGATTCATGTCATTTCTTGGAGTTTGAACATGTTTTCAAATTATGTTTGAACATTTTTTTCAAATAAAAACTTAATTTTTTGGAGTTTCATATAATCTAATTTTATAATTATTATATAATAAATATGACAAATATATTATATATAATTTGATTAATAAATATAATATAAAATTTTAGCAATGAATATTCTAATATACACATAATATTTTATTTGAAATATAATTTATAAATAAATATGAATTGTTGATATTCCTTATAAATATTAATAATAATATTATCAATAGATAAATATGTCATATGAATTTGTTGCTAAACATTTTGACCAAAATTTAAATTTTATGTTATTATTATAATTTCAACACAACTATTTTGTCTATCATAATAACATTTAATGACTTAGTTTTTTCCAATAATTTAGTGACATGGATATATCTGTTGATAAAATTTTTTACCAATAGAAAATGTACTTTTAACAAAAGATATTCCACTATTGGGAAAAGTTAAATATTTTGTAGTCAGAATCCCCTTATTCTATTCTTATTCCTACAATGAAGAAATTTCCCCTTATAGGCTTTATGTGTAGTCAGTTTGGGCATTCTAGGCCCTATTGTTTGAGAGTTCTGAAGTCCCATCGTCATTATGGTTGGTTGGGACATCTTTTGAAATTCTGTGGTTTAGGGATTTAGTGAATTAATGAGACCACGCCTCACCCTAGATCTTGATGGTAACCTAGCAGAGCATGTTTGAGTTACCCTCTTTCCCCCTTTTATCGTCCCTTTGTTTTAGCTAACCTATTTCCTAGCTATCATCTTTGAATTGTTTGTTGTCTTATGCTTTTTTAGAGAAACTTATATTTTAATATGTTTGTTTTTTGGTATAGTCATTGGACAGGTGTCCCATTTTGACCTCTTTAGTTGTAGGGAGTGGGAAATTCCTTTTGTGATTCCTTTAGACAGTTTAGTTTACTTTGATCCTCCCTGTTAGTGGAACCCTCGTATGGTGATGAAACTTACCAAGAGTCCCAAACTTTAATTATTTCTTTGGAATTATTCGACATCATTCATGGTTTTGGAGAGGTATTTCGATGTGTCGGTCCACTTGGTTCCGAGTAGTTTGGGAATTGTATCTTTCAATATTCATTTTCTTTGTGATTGGATCCCTATTATATCTATGAAGTGGAGATCATGTCTTTTATTAAATCTTTAGTGACTTTTTGGGGGTAAAAAGTGATATGATGGGGAGAATTGTCACACCCCAATCAATTTTTGGTATTTTTGCATCTAATGATTGAATTATTTGAGTTAATGAATGTTTTGGTGAATGTTTTCAATTTTCAAGGGTTTTAAAAGCTACAATCTTACACATGATTTGGTAAAATATGAGGACAAACTATTCAACAATTTCCTAGAAATTTATTGCTTCTCGTACGATTTACACATTTTGGGTGAACCATGTGACTTCTAAGAGAAATGGTGCAAGGTACTTTTATGAAGGGATCTCTTTTGTGTAGTTGGAATATGATTTGGGGAAATCGTGCGACTAAATCATGTGATTTCACCCTGGTATTTCTTGTTCACAAGGTTGATGCATGGTTTGAGAAACTACACGACCAAATCGTGTAGCTTGTCCAAGTTTTTAATTTTAGTAAATTTCCAGATTTACCTCATCGAATTAAAACCCCTTTGGGGTTATTTTCTCCTCACTCGTTTGACCCAACTCCATAGGGAATCTCCAAGTGACTCCCTGCTCTCCCCTTCAAGTCTCCATGTTTTTTCAACATTGGATTCTTCAAGTTAGATCCACTTCTCTCTCTTCTACCTTCTATTTCTCTTAATTTCTTCTTCTTTCATTTCTTTCTCTTCATAGGGCCATGTTGGGCAAACCCTAGGTGATGGTTTGTTCTAAATCCTTATGGTCTTTGATGTCTAGGGTGTACAAATTGTTCCTTCAAATTTCTTCTTTGCCTCTTCAAAGAATTTGTGTCATCTTCTCTTGACCTAGGTAGGTGTTTCCATGCTATTCCCTTTTCTTAACAAGCCATGTGATGCTTGTGTTTTATAATTCTACTTCCTTTATGAATTATTCTTGTTTTATTATCCTTAGTAGATATTTTTTTTGTCAAAGTTATAATTTCATGGCTTGATGTAAAGAAGGGGATTTTCATGGATTTATATCTTTCTACTTTTCAAACTAAAATCCATGTATATTATGTGTTCGATAAAATGCCTATGAGAATTCTTCAAAAGGATTGTTGATTTTTTAGTGTTTTAATGCCTTAAATGGCCCATTGCGAGATGTTTTATGAGATCTAAGGGATTATTTGGTGATCACTTCATTATTTTTGGAGTTTGATTTTTTTCGATATGTTATTATGTTTCATGTAGATGATATGAGTTTATGGTATCTTCTTAGTTTCTTAGTGATATTGTGTTTATTTTCCAATATTATGATATATTGGATTTGGTGGTTTTAAAGTGAGGTTTCCCCTTAGTTTTCAAATGGTACTTGGTTTTTAAAATGGTTTTCAAAGAAAGGATTTATGTATAGAATTATTGACTTAAAGCCCATTTTTTCCTTTTTATGAAAGGTTTTTCATTTAAACATACACCCTTAATTTAAGCCACATGAAATCTTGAGTTATATGAGCTTTTGGATCTTATGAAATGATTATGAATATTGTTGATGTGTATTTGAACTTAAATGGGGGGATTTTATGAAAAGTGTGTATGGAGGAAGGATGAGGTGATGTGATTGTGATGCCTTGATATGCGTTGGGATATTGATATATTATTGACGTGTTATGAAATGTTACCTGACCCCAGTCACTAGCATCATGAGAACCCTAGGTATCTAGGTGGGATATTGAGATATAGTTTATACTCTACTCCCGATGAGACTTTAAATAGGATCCTCTGGTATATGAAATTTTCTGGCTGTGAGGAGTGTTTCCCGGTGAGTCTGGGTTAGACCAAGTCGGGGAGGTTATAAGTTAGGAACTTCATTGATAAGCCGACAGATGGTTTCACCAAAGTATGTATCAGATATTCTCACTAGAAAAATAAAATTTTCTCATGATTATGTATAGTTTACTTTGACTTCCTTACAACTACACTAGATTATGTTTCAGCTTATTTTATTTTATCATTCTTATTAGAGATATTATTGTGGAAATTGTTGAGACATTGAATCCTTTATATCTTTTGTTTTGGAAATCACATTATACTTGTTAGTGAGTTCGATCCAACATTGAATAATGTTTTGGGGTTGTGTTTGGGTTGCAAAATCAAAATTCAATGATCAAGATTTCACACTATGATTAATTTCATCAGATGTAAAGGCACTGTAGCCGTGTGGGATTAACTTCATTAAAAGATGAAAAGATACATCGAGTTCATCAAATGTTTGAAAAATAAAATTCTTGTGCACTTACAATTGACCTTGAAGAATGAAAAATCTGACCATTGAAGGTTTGTCTATAAAAGAACCACTGCTTCAAGTATTAAAAGAACAAGAGTAATTGAAATTTCAGAAAAAGATGCTCAGTCATTTTGAAGCTTGCAACATCTTGTTTCCAAGTGTGCTAATAGTTTTAGTTTTTATTTTTAAGGGTTTCTCATAGAACATCCATTTGTGAGGTTCTCATTGTAAATGATCTAAGTCATCTTGTTGTAATTTTTGTGTTTAGATTTGTGTGATCGAGAGCTTATGGGGATAGAAAGACAGTGGTTTGTTCGATTGTTGTGATCGAGGGTTTCAGAGGATAAGAAGACATAACAACCTCTGATGAGTTTAAGTCAAGGGTTTCTGGGGATAGGAAAACAGGTACCTTATATGGGGTTTTAATTTCCAACATACACTTTGGATAAAAGTGGAGAATTATAATATCCTTCAAAGGAGTATTTGGATTGCAATCAAGTTCTTCAGGTTTTGTTAATTTATATTGCGCCTAATGTTTTTATTTTTAATTTTTTTCTTCTTTTGCGAAAGTTCCGACAAACTAAATTTTCCTTATTATTAATATGTGTATTTGTATTTCCATTGCATTTATATTGATTTTATTTATTTCTAAATTTCCACTGCATTAACATTTACTCTAATAAATTGTGATTTGATTAAAAGATCATATCATCTGGCAGTTTTACACCTTGATGTGGATGGATATTATAAGAAACATTTTAGATGACAATTCACCCTCCTCTTTTAGTTTACTTGTCATTGCTTATCAGGGGCAACACTTGGTATCAAATATTATCTCTGTGTTTGAGACAAAGCCTGCTCTTATCTTTGTTTTTCCATTGGATTATCAAAATTTCATATATTAGTTTGTGGTGGAGAAAATATTTTTTTTATAGAGGGAATATCTGTTGGATATATCGACAATGTGAATCCTAATATTCCTCCAATCTTGGATGGAAATGATTATAAGTACTAGCATCATCGTTTTAAGACTTTTATCATTAATATTGGAATGAAGATTTATTAGATAATGATTGAAAATTATAAGATTCTGGAAAAGGAAATTTCTAAATTTTTTAGAGATGTGAAGCTTGAGTTTCAGGATAACTATAAAGTGTGAAACACATCATTATATTTGATGATGAGGCATATCTATAGTCATATATCTTCTTTTGAATCTGCTAACGGTATTTGGAAGAAGTTATAGGTTATTCATTTTGGAAGTTCCAAAGTTCTTTAAACCAGAAGAGTTATGTTGTGTGCGGACTATAAAGCATTTTATTTTCTTCTTGGAGTGTCTGTTGCTCAGATGCATCAGCTTTATGGCTATCATGAACCATCCACGGTCACTTTGTGAGTATGATCTATTGGAAGTTCAACTGATGGAAAAAGTGATAGATATACTTTAAAAGGAGTGGGAGTCTAAATCTACTATTATTGATGATACAAAACATTTGACTAAGCTAAGTATTAATGATTTGATTGGAAATATCATGCAATATGAGAGTGGGTTAAAAAGAGGTGTTGAGAAGGATAAGAGGAATAATAGAGTATCATTTGCATCTACTTCTGCTAATGTTACATCTAGAGTTATGAATCCTAGTGCTAATATTAAGGAGAAATCTAAATATTTGTCAAATGCTAACAATGTTAAATATAGTGAAGTTGAATTTAATCATTTATCAAGAAGGTTGAATAATATTATCAAAAATAAGAACTTTCGATACGATTATCAAAAAAATATAAGGGGTAAACATGAGAACAAAGAATCATTTTGTCATATCTTATGAATATAAGAAGACTGGTGACACGTGCCTATCGTCGCGTGTGAAAAAAACAAATGTCTCCTAAGTTAAAATTCATTACGGTGGGTTAGCTAGGTTATCTCCAAAGAGGAGTGCTTAACAATAGCGTTTGTCACTTGAAATAAGAGAAACATGCAGAGATTATTTTTGAAATTATTTTATTTTAAAGACAAGAAAGTAACTAAACAAAGAAAAAAATAAAAAAAAATAGTGAGAAAAAATTAAAAAAAGAAATTGATTATTATAATATGGGAAATGTGATCAATTCAGGGTCATTTATCCAATTTCAATTCTATCATAGTTCCATTTTTTTCCAATTCTCTTCTGCTAAGTCGATAAAAGCGACATTCCTCAATCGATTCTTCTCACTCTCTTGGTCAAATGGTAATTATGAGAATAAACCTCACTAAAATATTATATTGGTCTACTATCCTTCCAATGTGTAATATATTTGAAGAGAATACACTCAATTGGCTTAGGCAATTCCCAATCGGGACTTGTTTATCTCAAACAATCAAGAAGGTTCACTACTCCTCACACATGTACTAGGAATCACCGGGCACTTCACCACTAAGCCCTGATCTATTCCATCATATATAGACTAGAACCAAGTGGAGGGAGATATTTATCATTTACCACAACAATAAATACAACATAATCTAAGATCAAATACAATTATATATGATAATGAAAACCGTTATAATAAATTGAAACTGATTTCATAGAAGAGAAAAGAGGATCTTAAACCATTAAGTATAAGAACTAAAGAATTATAAAATAGAATAACTACCCTCCCCAATAACTAAGAATATCTAACCCACCAAGGTAAGGGTAACTGAGTAGAATTAGGAAGAATAAGACATTACAAAACTAAGAAGAACGAAAGAGAGAAAACAAAGAACATAAAATTTTCTCCCTTAAGATTTTTCCTCTAGAAGTTTGCTTCGGTTCTGCCCACCAGACGGTCGAAAATTGCCATGATCTCTTATTAAAAGATGTTCGAAATTGATTTGTCTATCGACCCTAAAAATTTCAAATATTGTGGACCTGTGTAAATGAATACATTTCCTAATTAATGAGTTTAACTTCTTCGGGTTTCCAAACACTATTTCACCCACTTCACTTTGACTCGCTCAAAAGATTCCTTAATGCGATCTTTAATTAATGAAATTTAATGTGATCCATAACTTTAAAGTCCTATGTCTAAAACAACTAGAATCACATCATTTGAAGGTTGGTATAATGTGATATGCCAGATTAAATAAGTTTGGGTCCATTATGCTGGTCAGAAAGATTTCTCCACATGATTGATTTTTTAGGCCATTGTGTGTCGAATTGGATCTGGGTCCAGAAGACAAAGATGAATTCCACAATCAAGGAAAGCCTGAAAAAAGGAATCACTTGAATTAGATCATAATTTTAAAATCTATGCCTGAAAAATAGAAGCTCTAGAAAACGGTCAATTTTTCATAATTAACCAATTTTCACAATTAAGCCCAAAATTCACCAAAAACACTAAAATGATGCAGATATACTCAAATTGACTAATTGGGGGGGGGATTAAATCCTTGAAACACATATGAAAAATAATAAAAATATTAACTCTATAAACTGGTCATATAAGAATTGATTTCCCAAAGTTAAATATGAAGGGAAGAAAGTCAAGAATAACTTCATAAAAATAGAGGGAAGAAGAATCTAAAGTCCTTGGATACCTAGAGTGCGAGTGGAGGAGGCACAAACTCTGATAGGTCATCATTAGAAAGTGTCAATAATAGTAAAAATATTGCGGGTTTCTACATGAATATTCCCAAAGATTAGAAATTCCTTATGGTGAAGGTAACCGTTTAATATCTTACAATTTTAACATTGGATTCTATATTTTCGTTTACTTCTAGTGATTATTATTCATCTTCATCAGATGATGAAAGGTTAAGTTTATTGAAAAATTAGAAATCTAATTATTTGAATGATGAGTAATATTTTTCCTACATATGAAGAAATGGTGTGATATGTAACTCTCATAGAAAAAGAGAGTAAAAAGATGAACAAAAAATATCTTCTTGCTAAAGCTGATAGTATAATTTCAAAACTTACTACTGAAATTTCTAAATTTCAATAAAATTAAAGTCTAAATCTAGTTCAAGTTCAACTTCTAATGATCAGAATTTAGTTGTCAAACTTAAACCTTGAATTGGGTTAAAGTAACTTTTATCTAACTTCACTTCCAGTATAGGATATTTTGAAAAAATGTGTAAACAAATAAAACCTTCTATAAATTCTAATGGAATTGGTTATACTTCTGAAAAATTTCATTTTTAGTAAAATTACTTTGTACCTAAAAGTGCACCCTTTTGTAAAAAATGCTAAATTAGAGGCCATTGGAGGAAGTTATATTATTTAAATCATATTCAATATTTTGGAATTCATAAAGCTTTTATTTCTAGAGAATCAACAGTTGTTCAGTATAAAAGATTTGGACATATGTGAGTTCCTAAAATTCTATTTGCTAACATTTCAGAATCCAAGGAAGTTTGTATACCAAAAACTTAGTCTTCATGTTTTCAGAAAAAACAGTTTGAGTACAAACATCCAGAACAAGTGGTACATGGACAATGGTTTTTGTCGACACATGATATAAGGCCCCAGCCTTAAACCTTACTTAATATTGAATGAAATGAATAATTCACATTGAGTATCTTTTCAGATTTAGAGTTTTAGAAAATTAGATCATAAATCATGAATTACATTCCACATTTAAACAAAGTGGTTACATAAAATATAGTATTTTTTTCCATCAACAGAAACATATTTAAAATAAAACATGGATTTTTTCTTGACACTTCCTTGACACTATCATCATATCATGCACCTTTCCCTTGACCTGTGAAAAAAATTTCAAAAACTTGGGATGACCATAAAAAGATCAGTGTATATTCATTTTATACAATTACATAGCATTTGGAGATAAAAAATTAAAAGCACCGTTCATGGAGACGGTAGGCCGTACGTACGCATGAACGCTACTTTCATTTTTTGTCATATTAATGGAATTAAAACAAAATGAGAGATATATATATTATAATTCCCGAATTATATCCATAATTTAGATGTAATATATTACATATATATCCATTATATATATGTACTTATAATAGTACATAATATTTGGAGATAAGAAATGAAATGTACCGTTCATGGAGACGGTGAGCCGTACGTACGCATGAAAGCCACTTTCATTTCTTTTTTTTGTATTAAATGGAATGAAATAATAATGATATAAAGTTATATTATAATTCCAGTAGTATATCATATGTAATACCATTAATTCCATCCTTTATACGTCCCACATATGTCATTAACGAATCAAATCACTTTGAGGGGGCGGTAGTCCGCACTTCCTAAAATGAAGATATCGTGTTTACCCATAATAGAAACCATAAAGGTATTCCATAAATGCAAAAATAAATAATCTTAAGTAAAACATAAACATATTATATATCATATATAAATATAGTGACATCTTAATGGCCACCTTTGAAGGTGTTAAAAGAATATTGAACAATCATCGTTTTGTGAGGCAGTAATTCACCATCCACAGAAACAGTATGTTATTTAACCATTAGACGGAGGTGTGTGAAAGTGTAGCTCAAATAATTATTATAAAAACATCCTAGTATATTTAAGATACTGTTTTTGTTACAAAAAAATATAATAAAAAGAGTTTAGGGGTTTGGAGAAGCAAACTAAAACAAAAGAACACAAGGGAAGACATTACCTTTAAATCGGGCAACTCTCTTTGATTTGAGCTCAAAGGATTCCTTGGAAAGGATTCTGCCCAAAGTGAGGCTTCAATGATGAATAGAGGGATGTGCAGAGATGAAATGGGAAGGGGTTGGCTGAGCCAAAGGCTTGAGAGGTGTGTGTAAGGTGGTAGAGGTGGGGGCCTTTTATAAGAGGAGAGGAGGGGCACTCTTGGAAAGTTATAAAATATTACTTTATTATAAAATGACTTACGGATTTTAAAGGTCCAAAAAGGATATATTTAGAGGATAAGGTGATAAGGTTTTGAAATCCACCCATACAATAGGTTTGTGACAAGTCTAAGACTTAGATTTTACCCTATCTTCTCATTTTATTTAAATCATTCATTTATGAGGTAATCACTGCATCATCACGGTGTCATAAATAAATTAATATATTTAATGTCTAAAAATTATAAAAAAACTATCATGATGTAGTAAATCTTTTTATCTTTATAATTAATATTTATAGTAGAAAATATGACTTATATAACCCCATGTAATTTTTTTTAGTAAAACAACACATGTTTGTGACATTTTAAATTTAAATTTAAATAAAAAGGTATTAATGTCATTTTCCAACCAAAGTTGCTCCATGGGGTCCCCAAGTTGACCCATGGATTGTTCGGTCATCCATGACTCATCCAATAAGGGTATAACATGTTTCAAAGTCATTTCATATTATTATAACATTATCTTTTCCTTAAATGACACTAATTACCTCTAATCGCGATTAAAAACTTAAGAGTTACTATTCACCAAAAAAATTATTTTAATTCCATTGAACCACATTTTACATCCCAATGACAAACATGTATGTCGGATTTTTGAAATTCAAACCACAGAAGTGCTAAAGTTTCATTTAAACGAAAAAACAGTTTTTAAACTACCACTTAGTGGTTTCACTATTTATCAAAAATTGGAGTTTTTCAGAAAAATAGAAAAAATTCACCCTAAGCTATATTTGATATTCCGAATTCAAAAATGATGTCTATTTTAAAAAATTCAAAACATATAAGTTTCATTAATTAATTTAATAATTATTTTCCGCTGTCAAAACAAATAGCGTGTTTTTAAGAAACAATATCTATTAAAAGATTGACACTAGTTTAAGTCCAATTTCAAAGTGAAATTAATTCCAATGACCACTATTGGATTAAATGGTAAAATTATATTCTAATTTCAATTTAAAAACAATTCAAAAGATAATCTAATCATATAAATAAATTATATTAAAAAGTGGTTTTGAATTAAAATACAACATTTTTCATTATTCATTAAAAAATGAACTTTATCAGAAAAATACCAAAAATTTACACAAAGTAAATTTTGATGTCCTGATTCTAAATAAGTATTTTATTTTTTCAAATATAACACATAAAATTGTCAAAAAGTGGATTTAAAAGAGGTTTTCCATCAAAAGGCGGTTAATAAACCTTTTAAAGAATATTAGAATGTTTACGCTTAAAATTGGATTCATTTGCATTTTTAATCCTCTAACATTTATTGTAAAAAGTAAAAATATTGGACAAACATATATAATCATTTTTTTAGTTAGTTATTTTCATTACAGCCATTACAACAGCTAGGTGTTAACTACCATTTAAAATAATATTATTTTATTATCAGAGTGCAATGTAAGATTCCGAAGAAACTCGTTGTTGCGTATTGGGTACACCATCGACCATAGCGTCCCCTTTAAAGTAATATTAATATTTTATTCACAAATATAGATACATGTGAAAATGTCATATCCTTTATTTACCTGGGGTGTTACATCCTTCCCCCCTTTTGGGAATTGCGTCCTCACAATTTTAAAATTGGGCTTGGAAACTTCATTGAAAATCCCAAATCGGAACAAGAGTCAGTAAAACAATCGCTTTAAAATAAAGAAAGAGAAGTACAAAAGGCACCCGAGTTAACCCATACTAGGATTCCATGTAGGAAAACATGGATATGGAGGAAAAAAAGGGTCATGTTCTGAGGGAGAGTGATAGTAAGCATGTCTAGGATAAAGTTAACCATAAGAAAATCACAAACGTGTGATGGGTTGAATGGTGTTCGATTCCCCAGTAGGAAAAGTTAACAGACAACATTTTTGTTTTAAGTTGCACTTCATTGAGGAATTTATTTTTGAGCTTAACTAAATCATAATGAAACATACTTACTTTTCACGTAGACTTTCAACTTTTACAAGATTCCTTTATCAAACTCATATTTTCTCCAAAAGACGAGTATTTAGGAAGACTTGTTCGCATTAAGAGTACTATAATCAACTTCTTGAGAATCACCTAATCCACAAAAGAGAACTATATATTTCCCATGTCTTTAGACAAAAACCAAAACCAAAATTGGTAGTATGAGATCAGATAATCCACAAAATTATAATCCTTAATAAAAAGAAAATCTATTCTTAATCTCCAAAATTTGTCCAAAAAAACCCCAAAGTTCAACGAAGACCATTCGATAAACAATTGTCCATAAAATTCATCAAAGTAAACCAAACTAAGATTTAAACCCAAATATTTGAAGGATTTAATCACATAGTCTTCCAAGGTACAAATTAACTTTTATCTCCGAATAACATCAGTTACTCTTAAATTCTCATATTGAAAAGTAATTAACCTAATCACATATCCTCCATGATAGGTTAATCATTTCCATAGATAACCCAAAATAAACTTACTCTTGATTCCTAAAATCATCTAACTAAAAATAATTATTCAAACCAACCAGGGACTTCATGTAGTCCAGTGGTAGGTGATAAATACCATTCTAACTTTGGTTGTGGGTTTGATTCCCGCAGCTTTGTCCGACACGATGTGTTGTCACACGGTCTACGTGTTGTCCTTTTTCCAAAACTATATAATTCTTAAAACATTCCCCAAAATGAGATAAAATCTTCAAAAATAATCATAACATATTTTAACCTCAAGTTTATCTCATTCCTTTCATTTTTCATCATAACATATAATAACCCATAATACCTCAAAAGTAAGGATCATATAAACTCTAATGGTTACCATTATAATTATTACCTTAACTTCCACATCGATTGGTCATCTCGTACATGATGCATTGCAGAACATACCAAGGTTCAAGTGGTTGATCATGACTCCTTGATAGTTGGTTTAGAACAACCACGAGTTTCCTCATTGAATCCCCCATTTCATCCAGTCTCTTAAGCAGAGAACCACCATAGTTTCCTTCAAACCTGTTGTCACTTTGGTGCCAGCTAGATCCATCCATTCACTAAAAACAGAAATTTTAGGGTGAGTATTTCAACAAAACCATCATTTACTAATGAGGAAGATAAACACTAAGATATACTTACTCATTCACTTTATCTAAAACTAGGACTCTTTCTGAAATACTAACCATTATGGTAATGTCACTTATGCTTAGAGAATACCCTAACATCTACAGTTATCTAAACCTCCCTTTGATACCAACTATAAGGCCCCGACCTTAAACCTTACTTAATATTGAATTAAATGAATAATTCACATTGAGGATCTTTTCAAATTTAGAGTTTTAGAGAATTAGATCATAAATCATGAATTACATTCCACATTTAAACAAAGTGGTTACATAAAAGATAGTATTTGTTTTTTCCATCAACGGAAACATATTTAAAATAAAACAGGGATTTTTTCTTGACCCTTCCTTGACACTATCATCATATCATGCACCTTTCCCTTGACATGTGAAAAACATTTCAAAAACTTGGGATGAGCATAAAAAGCTCAGTAAGGGATATAAAAGTATGAAAAGAAAACATTAGTCCATGTATGAAATTATACTTTACTCATAAAACATAAGAATTTTAACATACCTCATCAAATCATGAATAAATCATAGAAGTCATAAGGCATAAAGGTAACTTGAGGCATTCATAACATTCTTACATAGGGAGTAACCCTCTTGGTTACATTTGAAATACCCATCACAGTATATTCCCTAAATCTCTTCGAAGAAACCTTAATGTTTAACCCCTTCATGTTACCCAATGCATTGGAGAGATATATCGGGCTCACCCGCCCTTAGTTTATCATGGAACCACCCATCTTCATAATAATTCCCAAGAACCATAACATAATCGTATCACATAAAACATGCATAAAGGAAACATAACATTTCCACATTTCAATCACAAGATATCAATATAACACATTGATATAAAAAAACATTATGAAAACCATTTTCAATACCAAAATAAAAGAAAAGTAAAACATGGTATTTATTTTTCATTTTTAAAAAAGGTATGGCTTGTAGAGGAAGCCAAAACTCTAATAATGGTCACGACAGCGGAGAAGTCGTTGTCGCCGCATACGTACGACAAAAACATTCCCTTTTGTTGTTTAGTAAAATGCTTCGTATAAAAAAGATTCCTTTTGGATAAACGTAAAATTCAAAGGGGTTTATACACTGTATAAAAGAAGGTTGTGAATAAAACAAAATATGCCTCAATGAAAGGAGATTGAGATGAAGTCCCATACAAAGACGATATCCTTGGATTAAGGATAAATCAATTACATAATTATGTGTGACAAACCAATACACCAAATATAAGTGGATATTAAGTTTAAAAAAATCAGAGGTTATTCACACATATTCATAGAACAGCATATTCAAGGAGTGCAAGTTTATCCCAAATAATCAAAATTGGGTTAAGAAGTTCCCTTGCAAAAATTCGACAGCCTAATGGCGTCACTTCAAAATTAAGAAAATGAGTTGATGAGAGATAAAAAGGGTATATCATCACTTGGACATAAAATTTACATCAATAAGCATATATAAAAACATATCCCAACATGACAATATGTAAATTAAAATACCCAACAAAAGAAGTCTTTTAAAAAGAGGAGGGTGAAAGGTTCCCTTACCGACATGGGTATCTTTCGAAACATACACCCCATGAAATAAATACAATACATCATTGATGTAAATAATCATAAACAAAAGTATATTACACAAATAGTAGAATAATGGGCAGTATATATACCACTCAATGGAAATGGTGGCAAATGTAGCATAAATCTCACAGGAATAAAAGTGAGATGAAAAATCCCTTACGAAAACTCGGCAGCCTAACAGCACCACTTAAAACTTCCAAAAATGGATTGATGAGATCAAATAGGGTATCTCATCATATTAAAATCAAGAGGAATATAAAATAACATCCCCCAAAATAACAAATAGGATCTTAAAAGAAGTGACATAAATGAGAGTACTTAAAAAGAAAGAGAGAGGTTGTATCTCTTACGAAAATTCGGCAGCCTAACGACGCCACTCAAAACATCCAAAATTGATTGATGAGAGGAAGTAGGGTATCTCATCATATGAACACAAAAATTACAGTAATAGTAATATAAAATAACATCCCAATCATAAGAAATATGAGCTTAAAAAATGACATAAAAGAGTGTACTTAAAAAGAAAGAGAGGGGTAGGATCCCTTACCACGTGTCCGACATGACTCGGTCCTTCTTTAATCTCATGAATAATAAAATTTGGTCAATTTATAATTTCTTAAGGACCTACATTAAATATTATTATTCAGTTCATATCACATATTATAATGTTATAATAATTGGTTAATAAATTGAGTTCATATCAGACATTTTTGTCTATGTTCGGTACGTGAGTAAAAATTGAACTTATTGGAAATGATTTTTCCATGTAGTTATAGGTACATAATATCCAGAATAGTATTTATGTTTTAAATATCATATATATATACTATATATTCATTTTATACTATTAAATAGCATTTTGAGATAAAAAATTAAAATCACCGTTCATGGAGACGGTAGGCCGTACGTACGCATGAACGCTACTTTTATTTTTTGTCATATTAATGAAATTAAAACAAAATGAGATATATATATATTATAATTCCAGAATGATATCCATCATTTAGATTTAATATATTACATATATATCCATTATATATACATACTTATAATAGTACATAACATTTGGAGATAAGAAATGAAATGTACCGTTCATGGAGACGGTAAGCTGTACGTACGCATGAACGCTACTTTCAATTTTTTTGTATTAAATGGAATGAAATAATAATGATATAAAGGTATATTATAATTCCAGTAGGATATCATATGTAATAACATTAATTACATCTTTTATACGTCCCACATATGGCATTAACGAATCAAATCACTTTGAGGGGGCGGTAGTCCGCACTTCCTAAAATGAAGATATCACGTTTACCCATAATGGAAACCATAAAGGTATGCCATAAATGAAAAATACAGAATATTAAGAAAAATATAAACATATTATATATCATATATAAATATATTGACATCTTAATGGCCAACTTTGAAGGTGTTAAAATAATATTGAACAATCATCGTTTCGTGAGGCAGTAATTCGCCATCCACAGAAACTGTATGTTATTTAACCATTAGACGGAGGTGTGTGAAAGTTTAGCTTGAATAATTCTTATAAAAACATCCTAGTATATTTAAGATACTGTTTTTGTTACAAAAATGTAATAAAAAGAGTTTAGGGGTTTGGAGAATCAAAATAAAACAAAAGAACACAAGGGAAGACATTACCTTTAAATCGGGCAACTCTCTTTGATTTGAGCTCAAAGGCTTCCTTGGAAAAAATTCTGCCCAAAGTGAGGCTTCAATGATGAATAGAGATATGTGGAGAGATGAAATGGGATGGGGTTGGCCGAGCCAAAGGCTTTAGAGGTGTGTGTAAGGTGGTAGAGGTGGGGGCCTTTTATAAGAGGAGAGGAGGGGCACTCTTGGAAAGTTATAAAATATTACTTTATTATAAAATGAATTTCGAATTTTAAAGGTCCAAAAAGGATATATTTCGAGGATAAGGTGATAAGGTTTTGAAATCCACCCATCCAATAGGTTTGTGACAAGTGTAAGACTTAGATTTCACCCTATCTTCTTATTTTATTTAAATCGTTCATTTATGAGGTAATCACTGCATCATCACGGTGTCATAAATAAATTAATTTATTTAACGTCTAAAAATTATAAAAAAAAATCATGATGTAGAAAATCTTTTTATATTTATAATTAGTATTTATAGTAAAAAATATGACTTATATAACCCCATGTAAAAATTGTTTTAGTAAAACAACACATGTTTGTGACATTTTAATTTTAAATTTAAATAAAAAGGTATTAATGTTATTTTCCAACAAAAGTGGCTCCATGGGGTCCCCAAGTTTAACCATGGATTTTTTGGTCATCCATGACTCATCCAATAAGGGTAGAACATGTGTCAAGGTCATTTCATATTATTATAACATTATCTTTTCCTTAAATGACACTAATTACCTCTAATCACGATTAAAAACTTAAGAGTTACTATTCACCAAAAAAATTATTTTAATTCCATTAAACCACATTTTACATCCTAATGACAACCATGTATGTCGGATTTTTGAAATTCAAACCACAGAAGTGGTAAAGTTTCATTTAAACGAAAAAACAGTTTTTAAACTACCACTTAGTGGTTTCACTATTCATCAAAAATTGGAGTTTTTCAGAAAAATACCAAAAATTCACCCTAAGCTACATTTGATATTCAGAATTAAAAAATGATGTCTATTTTACAAAATTCAAAACATATAAGTTGAATTAATTAATTTAATAATTAATTTCCGCTGTCAAAACAAATAGCGTGTTTTTAAGAAACAATATCTATTAAAAGATTGACACTAGTTTAAGTCCAATTTCAAAGTGAAATTAATTACAATGACCACTATTGGATTAAATGGTAAAAATATATTCTAGTTTCACTTTAAAAACAATTCAAAAGATAATCTAATCATATAAATAAATTAGATTAAAAAGAGGATTTGAATTAAAATACAACATTTTTCACTATTCATTAAAAATGAACTTTATCGGAAAAATACCAAAAATTTACACAAAGTAAATTTTGATGTCCCGATTCTAAAAAAGTATTTTATTTTGTCAAATATAACACATAAAATTGTCAAAAAGTGTATTTAAAAGAGGTTCACCATCAAAAGGTGATTAATCAACCTTTTAAGGAGTATTTGAATGTTTACTCTTAAAATTGGATTCATTCACATTTTTAATCCTCTAACATTTATTGTAAAATGTAAAAATATTTGACAAACATATATAATCATTTTTTAGTTAGTTATGTTCATTCCCTCCATTACAACGGTTAGGCGTTAACTACCATTTAAAATAATATTATTTTGTTATCAGAGTGCAACGTAAGATTCCCAAGAAACTCGTTGTTGCGTATTGGGTACGCCATCGAACATAGCGTCCCCTTTAAAGTAATATTAATATTTTATTCACAAATATGGATAAATGTGAAAATCTCATATTATTTATTTACCTGGGGTGTTACACATGACAAGAGACAAGTCCAATTTAAGTAACTTGAAAAAGTTAAGTGGTGGATGTGTTACTTTTGGAGGCAACACATAGGGTGAAATCACCAGAATCAGTGATGTTTATTTCCTTGGAAAAACTTTAATTTATAATTCTTTTATGTCGTTGGACTTAAGAACAACCTTATTAGCATAACATGACTATGCAATGAGGGATACCTTGTGAAATTTGAGAATATGGTTCAATTTTCTTTATGTTATCATTTATTGAATCTTATCTTAAGATTACTATTTTTTCAAAAGGAGGGAAAGGTTTTTTGTGTTCATGTTTTCTTGTTAACTGTATAATACATTGACTAAGTGGGAAGTTTTTGTTTGCATTTATCGGATAGTATGTCTAGGAAATTAAAGAGAAGTTGTAATTCTATAAAATTGAAATTAACAGGAAGTTTCTTTGTTTACATTTATTCCCGGTTTAAAATATTTTATGTTGTTTTAAGGGGAGGATGATTTTAAAAAATTAATTCTTTGATCTATTTCATCTCTAATTGAGGGACTTATTAAATCTAATGGGGAGAGATTTAATCCTTGTCTTTATATATAATTATTTTTGAAAGGGGATAGATTCATTTTTTAGCTTTGCATTTGATTATTTTTTTAAATCACAAAGGGGGAGAAAGTTAAGAAATGTTAAATTTTCTTTTCATATTGTTAATTTTTTTCCCTTGCATATCTCGGTGGGGAATTTAAGAAATGTTAAGAAGTTTACTCTATAATTCATTGAGATTCTTATAGAAAAATGAATTTATGAAAGATAGAAAACATGAAGTATTGTTTTTATATTCATGTCAAACATCTACATTTTCTTGTGTATCTTGTGATTTCCAAAAAAGGGGAGATTATTGAGGATATTATTGAGACAATGAATCTTTTACATCTTTTGTTTTGAAAATTACTATATTTTTGTTACTGAGTTTGATCTAATTTTAGAGGTTTTTTGGAGTCTTTTTGGGTTATAGAATGAAAATCCGATGAACTGAATTTCACATTAAGATTAATTTCACCATATGTAAAAGCACTATAGGGGTGCAGAATTAACTTCATTGGAAGATGAGAAGCAATGTCGAGTTCATTAAAAAATTAAAAAATTACTTCTGATGCAGTTACAACTAGCCTCGAAGAACGCAAAACCTGGATTTTGAAGGTTTTTTTGTAAAAGAACCATTTCTTGAGGGCCAGAAAAAATAGTAATCATAATTTCAGAAAGAGTTGTTAAGTCTTTTTGAAGCTTGGAACATCTTTTTGCCAAGTGAGCTTATCATAGTTGTAATTTTTCTTTCTTAGATATTTTCTTAGAGCATCCATTTGTGAGTTTCTCATTGTAAATTCTCTAAGTTCTCTTATTGTAATTTTCATGTTTTCGATTAGTGTGATCAAGGATTTCTAAGGATAGTAAGTCGGAGGTTTTTCTGATCATTGTGATCAAGGGATTCTAGGGATATGAAGATAGAGAAACCTTATGATGGGTCTAATTTGAGGGCTTCTGGGGATAATAAGACATGTACCTATTAGGATCCAATTCCTCTGGCCCAGACTTTCTAGGCGCAAAAAATAAGCCCTTATTTGGTTCCATCCTAAAAACAATTGGTTATAGGAGGGGTAGTCCATCCAGGAATATATTCCAACCACTATTCCTTGTGGAAAACAATGTGGGATTAGGGTTTCACATCCAATAATCCCCCCCTCAAACCAAAGACCACCCATCCAGGCCTCCCCTTCAATGATAATCCACCAAAACCAAACATCATGCCCTGTCATCTTCACATCACGAGAACCCGCTGCATGACCAATGCTATCATGAAGACTTTCAACACAAGGCACCATGGATTCAAATGATTCAATCGAGCCACCATTATCATTGTCAAACTGTTTTGTGGATCTTTTTTTATAATAGTGGGTGCCCTGGACTTAACTATATAGTACTTTTCGATTATAATTTCATGTATACAGTGTGACATGCATGATGTACATTTACCATTATAGTGTAGGAGTTTCTGCATCCACTATTTAATGGTAATTTCCATAGATTTTATGTTGTATCAGAAGGTTATAGCAGATCCCAGAACATAATGAGAACCTCAAAATATGATGACATTAATCTAAAATATATGTCCTGTGGTCTAGATACATCATACTGATCAGACACAATTGTTGTCTGACTATCATGTGCTACGTGCTCATAAATATTGAGACTTCTTCTCATGAAGTTTTCACTTAGTGATCTCTAGTAGGTGAGATCATGATGACATATCCACCAATATGGACACCACATGTTTTGAGTGTCTTTGGATGTTCCTATCTATGAACATGTGTATTGGTCTCCTAACATGAGATCATTATCAATGTGTGTCATTTGATCACATACTTTTATGTAAGGTAAAAACCATGATAATGAAATTGCGGTGAGATAACTTATGTTGGGTGTGTTATTGGTGGTATGATATTGGTTGAATAGGAAAGACAGAATTTGTCGCTTTCGAGTTGAGGAAGTAATATCTCTGGCTCGTTTGATCAGGATGGTAGTACCTTCATAAATCTTTGGACAAGGTATCCGGAGGTAAGTTCATTCAGTTAGATCAATAAAATAGTAAGAAAGGAGGATGACACAAGTGTGCATATTGATTTACGAGATATCAAAAGACAAAAAGATTATATGACAGCCTATGTTCGTAAGTTAGTTGTCGTTGTTATGACTATTCCTTATCTCTTTAGGGGCCTTGATGAGTTGTTAGACTCCATTCTTGATCTGTGAATACTATTCACTTCTATCGTGATAAGTGTCTAGAGGGTCACACACAATAGCGTATTTAAAAATCCACCATATTCCGATGAATAGGTTTATAGGACATGGTGGACCCCACCACTGGGGTCCGAAATTTGTTTGAGGATGTACGATCGCCAATGAATAAATAAATTCACATTATTCGAGTTTAGAATAATTAGCAATGAATATATTTATTAAATGTATTTACAAGTATTAAATTAAATACATGGAAAACATATGAACAAATATTATTTTAAAATTCAAGGTTCATTTAATATTTGGGAGAATGACAAGTTGAGTTAATGAGTCGATTTTATCACATAATATATTTCTTATATCACAAGAAAGTGATAAAAATATAAATTATATTTATGATCCAGTACAACAGTCATAATATATTGTTTATAGTTTATATAGTGAGTAATAAATAAATTGGGGGTCGGTGTAGCACCCCCGGTTTCATGTAAGTAACCCTTTCTTTATGTATTTTAAGTATGAAAAGTGTTTGGGTGATGTTTTTGAGGGTTTGGAGAGATTTTTGGAATGTTTTTGGGACTTTTCTAAAGGTTCACAGTTGGAGAACAGTTAGTGAAAACCATGCAACTCCTACAAGAAATCGTGCACGGTGAGACATGGGTTAATGGGTTGGTGCAAAGTTTGGCCAAACCGTGCGAACACCTGTGAAAAATTATGTAAAGTGGGACCGAGAACTTTTTTAGGGTTGGTTCACGGTTTGTCTAACTATTTGGGCTAATCGTGTGAGGTGCTTCTTGAGGCAAAGGATGATGTGCGGTTAGCGCACATTTTTTCTAATCATGCAACTAACTGTGCATGGTTTAAAAACCATATACTAAAAAAGTGAATTTGGGTTGGGATTAACTTTAAAACCCTCATTTTTGTTCCATTTTGGCCCTAACTCGATAATTCTTCATCCAAAAGTCTTTCCCCATTGATTGAGAGCCGATCTGAAGGCTTTTCTTGGTTTGTTGAAGCCTCATTTCCTTGGTAAGTCTCCTTTTGTGGTAGTTTTTCATAGTTTTTCTTTAATATACTTCCATCCCTCTCTTAGTTTCTTAGTTGCAGTCTGCTGTGAATAGATCTAAGGTTGTTTATTCCAATCATTGTTAGATTTGACCTTATTGATGTTAGGGGAAGAGATTTACGGCAGGTTTTGGGAGTTTTAACCCGGTTTTGTTGAAGATTTTTACATCTTTCTTCATTTTCATCATAATTCCCAAGGTAAGTGGCTTTACTATCAACTCATCTTATAAGAAATGGAAGGCTTGATTTTAAATTGATTGTTTATTTGAAATTTATTGTGAAATGGTTGATGGAAACCCTATTGGGTGACAATTTATGGAATTGTGCAAATTGGGTGTTTTTGTAAAAGGGAATTGACAACAAGATTTTAAAATTATGATTTTAAAATGGTTTTTGGCTTTTGATTCATGGAAAAATGTTTTCAATAAAAGGATGGTTTTATTGAAATGGTTTAGAAAAGATGGTTTTGGCATGTGGTTGGCTTAAATGGTTAAGCGTGAGTTGAATTAGATGGATAATGGTCATGAAGTACCACCATCAATGGGACGAGTTATGGATTTGAAGTTCCACCATCAAAGATAAAACCAAGATTTTGTGGTTGAGAGTGTATATGTGTGGTTATGTGAAATTGAATGGGTTATGCCAACATGGAAACCCAGAAAGGATAAATGACTTGTTTGGGTGCTTTATTTGGAAATTTGTTTATTTGAGAAAACTATTTTTGTATGGAATTGTTTTGCTTCGTTATAAATTTTTGAACTTTTTAAAATTATTTTTATATAAATTGTTTTATATAAATGTGTTTACTTGTTCTATCCTAGTGGCATGAGTAGGGAACTCATTTTGGGAAAACCTATTGAGTTTCATTACTCACCCCTTGCTTTGGCACATTGTTCTTTTGCAGATGTTGTTTATGAGGACATAGGTAAAGGTAATGCATCACATTTTTTAGTTTCACTTCATGATATTTGGGTTTATCATGAAGTTGGAGTATGGTTCATGTTGGGAGTTGTGGATTTATGTCTTAGAGTCATTGAGTTTTGTTGGTTTGTCTTACGCTGTGGTACTTGGTTATAGTTTGGTTTTAAGATCAATGGTATTCCTTTGAGTTTTTCTTCATTGGTATCTTGCATCATATAATGGACATTTTGTTATGACATGTTTGGTTGGGTTGTTTTATTTTCAAAGGGTTAATCGTCCCCACCTGTTAATGAAGCCCTTGACATTTATTGCCACCCTTTAGCATCTCGGGGATGTCACTTAAGGTCAAGTAGCAATTCCGGCTCAACTCAAGCCAATGAGGATGGGTTGAATGTTACAGTTGGGGAGCATTTTTTAGGTAATTTTATAACTCACTATATATAGGAAGAGAGAGGCTCTCATGTGACAACTATTCACTCCCAGCTCTTTAGATACACTCTCTCCTCTTCCTCTTTCTTGAGACTGACACTCTCGATTCAAGTGATCAGATTAGGCTCATCTCCTTACATCAAATAAACGTCGATGCAGAGATCATTTGACCTCTGCTCTAGCACCCGGAATTCAACGATCAACGCTCCCATAGATTTTTGAAGCACGTTTGGACGATCTACAGGAATTTGGCTTCAGATTCTTCAAGCATCAATCACTGATAATGAGTAGATGATGAACGTGCAACTTCAGATCAAACCATATATTTTTTTATTTAATTTTTGTGCGTAAACTTTTTCATGCATGATCCTCTTGCTTAAATTGGGGCAGTGCTTCACCGGCGATGACGTAGTTACGTCGATCGCTGGTGAAATATTTTAAATCTCCGACCTACCAACTTTCGTGGCATGCCCCAATACATTCAATTGGAATTAGAGGGACGGGTGAGGATTTTAAGACAAGAAAAACTAAAATTGCATTAAATTTTAAAGAGGGTGTCGTTCTGGTACCAAGATCAATATGAGATTGGGTGGCCAAGTTGCGGTCTTCCAAAGTTTTAAATACAAATTAGAATTATTATTTTTGGGTTTTATTCTCGAATAACGTATATATTCATTATATTAATTCTACTCGAAACCATTGAAAAAATACTTTCCCGTGAAGTCGAACACTGGCCGGACCGTCGTTCACCGAAATAGTAATTTCTAACCATGTTATTTACTACATGTACAACAATAATATTTATTATAATAATAATTTTATTTTTCTAACTTAAGGTCGTAGGTTTTATAAAATTTAATGAGTAAGAAAATTGAACATTGGTGATGGGTTTGTGAAGAATTCCACAAATGAGACAAAATAAAATAATAAAATAACCATTGGGCGGCTAAGACTTACAACAAGGAGGGCGTGCTAGTCTGCGTATTTTATTTAAAAACATGTGTCATCTTGATAACGAAACCAAACAAAATGAGGACTTTTTGGGCGGTGGGTGGGGATCAACACCATCTAAATTACCCGTATCAAATGGTGGGTTAATTAAGGGCCTATGATTGTGACGCGTGGCCACCCAACATCAGACAATTTATCATTTACGAAGCTCTCTAAAACACCCTCATTTCAAGTAGCACCCCACACACATTCCCCAACAACACCAATCCATTTTCTCCCATGCATTCATTTTTTTCCCAATGAAATTTTTTGATCTAATATATTTTGCTCAAATGGTATCAAAATTTCAATTCGTCAGCACCAATGCTATCATTACATCAATACGAATAATTCTAGATCTATATATGATATGTGTGTGTGTGTGAGTTTATTTTGAATTTTAAAACTTTCATTTTCATGTGAGAATTTGCACCATAAATTTACCATATATATTTTCTAAATTCTTACTCGTTATTGGTTTATACAAACAATATACATTTAAAAATTATATATAGATAATTTTTTTAGAAAATTAATGAGTATAAATGTGTATATATATATATATAAATTTATTCAACTATATACATACATATATATATTTTTATAATTACATGCATACATATATTACTATAAGTACAAGAAAGTCTATGTATGTACATGCATCATACCTACATACATATATCACATTAACATATGTATAAATACATAAACACATATATAATTGTACATAAAACATAAATTTTGTTGCATAAAATTTAGAATGTATTTTTTTGTATACATTTTGAGTAGTAATTAATTTTTTTTATACAAACATATCAATAAATATATCTAAAAAACATTGATCACATATAGACACATATATAAATCAATGAATATGTGTGTGTGTGTGTGTGTAATGTATTATTACATAATTACACACATACATATAAAAATTATTGAACACAAACACACACACACACACACAAATCAATGTATGTTTGCATACATAAATATATGTATGTTTTAAATATATACCTACATACATACGTCAAAATTAATATATATATATATATATATATAATATAAACACATAAGTACATTTATACATGCAAATTAATATACTCATATACATGCATAAATATTTAAATAGATATATTTAAATATGAGCACATACACATGCGTACAATCATGCATACATATAAATATCTGCATATACATACATGCATGCATATATATATATATTAATGTAATTATTTACAAATATATTTATGTATATGCATAATCTTATATACATGCATACACACACACAGACACACACACACACACATATATATATAAATGTATACAAACACATATATAAAAACATACATACATATAAATATAAGTACCCATATGCATGAATACATGCATGCAGGTACCATATCTCAGTGGAGATTTCTCTAACGAATCTCTCATTGAATATTTTCTTATGAATATTTCATATTAAATTAATATATATAAAGGCATTCATATATGTACATACTTGTTTTTATATATAAATATGATTCTATGTATGTATGTATGTATGTATGTATAATAATATTTAGATGTATATTTGTACATGTGTTAAAATATAATGACAAATATTTATAGTTGTATATGCATGTATATATACATATGTATGAATGCATGCTTGTACTTGTATCTGTAAATAATTACATTAATTATATTTTCATATAATTACAATAATATATATTTATGTACTTGTATTAATATAAATTTATATATGTATGTACATATGTACTTATACTCAATGAAATGTATTTAACTATGTATGTATATAGCTATATTAATATGTATGTATAGATGTACGTAAGAGTTTATATATAAATATATTAGTATATATGTATGTATGTATGTATGTATGCGTATATATATGTCTATTGGTTTTTATATATGTGCATGATCAATAATGTTTATAGGTATATACAAATATAATTATTTACAATAATATTTTAATACATGCACCTACCCGCATCTAAATATTATTATATGTACATATATAAAAAGATATAAACATGTATACATATAAATATTTTAGTATCATTATTTAGAATTATACAACTATATTAATATATGAAAATATAAATATTTAGAAGTGTATTTTAATGTGTATTTGCCCAAACATGCACAAATCTATATTAATATATATAAGTATATGCATAATCTTATATACATTCATACGCACGCGCGCACGCGCACACATACATATATAAGTGCATACAAACACATGCATAGAAACATACATACATATAAATATAAGTACCCACATGCAAACAAATATAATAATGCGATTACTTAAAAATTTAATATAAAAATATAAGAATGTGAAAATCTCCTAGTGGAGATTTCTCGGTGCAGATTGGCATTAGGAATATCCCAGTGCGGATTTCCCGGTGCACATGGGCACTGTGAATCTCCCATGGGAGATTTCCCAGTGCCTATTTGTAGTTTGAATCTCTCATGGGAGATTTCACATACATAAAAACATAGATACATATAAATACAAGTACCCACATGCATGCAAATATATTAATGCAATTATTTAAAATTTAATATTTAAATATAAGAATAACCAAATCTCCTAGTGGAGATTTCCCATTGCAGATTGGCACTGGGAATCTCCCAGTGGAGATTTTCCAATGTAGATGGGCACTGTGAATCTCCCATGTAAGATTTCCCGGTACATATTTGTAGTCACTACTAAAGATAATGCTTTTATCAGCACTAGAAAATGATTTTAACAGTGTTAGAAAAGCGTTGTTAATCTCAGCGAAGATAAAGGATGGTCCCATTTAACAATGCTGATAAAGACCCCCCTTTATCAGCGCTATTTTAGTGCAGTTAAATGACGTTTTTATCAGCGTTATTTTTAGCGCTGATAAAGGGAGCCTTTATCAGCGCTTGAAATAGCGCTGATAAAGTGGGACTTTATCATCACTCTAAATAGCACTGATAAAGAGAGAATTTATCATCACTCGAAATAACACCGATAAAGACCTAGCTACATATGATGTGATGTTTATATAACAGGAGACCCACCAGCAGCACCTGCACATATAAACAACACACCCACCAGCAGCACCTGCACAACACACACACACACCACCTACACAAAACCACACCTGCACAACACACACAAGAACAAAACATCGCACACAAGGGTTTAAAAAACAATGCTATATATTTTTAAAACAATGTTTTATATAATTACATTTACAATTATCCAACAAACAGTTAAAAAAATTAATGTTTCATCCTTTGACATCCGTGATTTCCTCTAAAAAATGTCCTTCCATGATATTAGTTGCCGAATAAATCATCCAAACTCAAGGGAAAGGTTACACCTATATAAAAAAAATATTATGAGAGTAATACTATAAATAAATAAATTAAATATTAATATGAAAGAATAAATTAATAAAATGTCAATTTTTAATAAAAAAGACACATTTGGATTTATACAGGTCACACCGTGCATCGTATTGAGGTAGAGTTGATTCAAACATGTCACAAATGAGTTATGGATCATTGTCCTAAAATATTAAAACAATCCGAATGAGGTTTCTTGGTTTTGAGTATGTCCCTTGTTTTTTTACTAAAATTAATATCAAATTTAAATGAAATATTTGGATTTATACTGGTCACATAATTCATCAGATTGAGGTGTGGTTGATTCCTACATGTTCCAAATGACAAATGGATAGTTGTTTTAAAGTATCAAAACAATCCAAATGGGTTTTCTCGGTTTTTCGTATGACAGTTGTGTTTTTTACTAAAATATCATTTCAAATCAGAAACACCCATTATCAGTCATACCGGTTACATCGTGTGTCAGTTTTAGGTGAAACTGCTTCATACAAATCATAAAGGACATACACTCTCCTAAATTATGAATACAATCAGAGGGCGTTTGCTGGGTTTTCAGTGAGTGAAATGTTTTGAGCTAAAATGTCAATTTTAAATTGATAAGAGACACTTTTAGTCATACTAGTCAAACTGTGTGTTGAATTGAGGCATGTTTGATTATTACATGTTACAAATGACTTATATATCATTGTCTTTAAGTATCAAAACAATCAGAATGCATAAGCTCAGTTTTCAATATGTTACTTGTTCTTTTTTACTTAAATTAATGTCAATTTTAAATAAAAACACATTTGAATTTATACCGGTCAGATTGTTTCTCAGATTGAGGTGTGGTTAATTTCTACACGTCACAAATGACTCATGGTTGATTTTTCTAAGGTATCAAAATAATCCAAAATGTGTTTACTCAATTTTTAGTATGTCAGTTGTGTTTTTTTTACTAAAATGTCATTTCAAATTGGAAACACACTTTTTGAGTACCAGTCACATCATGCATTGATTTTATGTGAGACTAATTAATACACATCATAAAGGACTTAATAATCACTGTCCTAAATTATGAAGACAACCAGAAATCATTTGGTTGGTTTTTAGTGAGTGACGCGTTTTGAGCTAAAATGTAAATTTTAAACTGATAACAGACACTTTTAGTCATACCGGTCACATCATGCATCAAATTGAGATGCAGTTGATTACCTTATGTTACAAATGACTTATGGATCATTTTCCTAAAGTATGAAAACAATCTGAATGCATTTTCTCAGTTTTCATTATGTCAGTTGTTCTTTTTTACTTAAATTATTGTCAATTTTAAATAAAAAGACACATTTGGATTTATACCGGTCACATCATGCATTTTATTGAGGTGGGGTTGGTTCATAAACATCACAAATGAATCATGGATCATTTTCCTAAATTATCAAAATAAAACGAATGCGTTTTCTCAGTTTTCAGTATTCCAATTGTGTTTTTTTACTAAAATTAATGTCAATTTTAAATAAAAAGAGACACTTTGAGTCATACTAGCCGCATCGTGCGTCAGATTGAGGTCCAGTTGATTACACGTCAAAAATGACTTATATATCATTGTCTTAAAGTATCAAAACAACTCGAATGGGTTTGCTCAGTTTTTAGTATGTTAGTTGTGTTTTTTTTACGAAAATATCATTTCAAACTCAAAACACTCATTTTAAGTCATAGAAGTCGCATCATGTGTCAGTTTGACATGAGAATATTTCATACGCATCATTAATAGTTGTCCTAAATTATGAATAAAATTAAAGTGAGTTTTCTTGGTTTTTAGTGACTGGCACGTTTTGAGCTAAAATGTCAATTTTAAACTGATAACGAACACTTTTAGTCATATCAGTCACACCGTTCATCAGATTGAGGAGTGGTTGATTTCTACATGTCAAAAATGATTGATGGATCGTTGTCATATGGTATCAAAACAATCTGAATGTGTTTTCTCGGTTTTCAATATGTCACTTGTTCTTTTTGCTAAATTTATTGTTAATTTAATATAAAAATACACACTTAAAGTCATAAAGGTCATACCATGCATCAGATTTAGGTGCGGTTGATTTCTACACTTCAAAAATGAATTATGGATTGTTGTCCTAAAGTATCAAAACAATCCTAATGTGTTTTATTAGTTTTCAGTATGCAACTTGTTCTTTTTACTAAAAATACTGACAATTTTAAATAAAAACAGACACTTCGAGTCATACCGGTCACATCTTCATGTTATTTGTGTACATTCTTCCATCAGTTATGCTAACCATTCGTTTCTAAACAAATCAGTCTCATCTTGTGAATATGAGTCTTTTCAAAAATCATGGTAGTACTAAAAAAATATAAATACACAAAATATTAATAAATATTTTAAATGAAATGGTAATTATCTTTGAAAATACCTCTTTATGGATGCTGGTTTGTTCATGGAATACGATCTCTTTCATAAATTTACAAACATAATAACCACAGTATTTATCGTTTGTTTGTTTCGGACACTACGGAAACATTGAGAAAAATAAGTAATTTTTTTGTGTTCGGATAGTGAAATCTTATTTTATATACCCCGATTTGTATCCAGTCGTAATACTTGTGATGTTTCTTGTCCTTTCCCCCTGGCCTCATTCCATGATGTAGACAATATTCATGCACTGCTCTATCATAATAAAATCCTCATTAAATGATAATATAAATTATATAACCAGAATTTTAGTTCTAAAATATTGGATGTAGTGTAATATAAATTGACAAACACCATCATGTGTGGTTGGTTTTTTGGATATCCATGCATTTAATCTAGTAAATAAATCTTTGGAGTATCCAAATTGACCGTAATGAGTATCCAATGGTGTCTAGGAACACAAAAAAGAATAAGTAATGAAAGAAATTAAATATATTTGATATGATTAAATTATTGAGTTTTACCCCTGCATCATTGGTATTAATAAGAGTCTATCATTCATAATTTTTTTGTTAAATGAGTTGAGAAGGCCAACCATTGTTTCACCCTCTTTCTTGGATTCTATTTCTTTTTGTTCTGTAGATGTGACGTAAAGGCTAACGGGTCCAATTTTTTGTTCAGGGAGAAATCCCTTCAATTGTTTTTCATATATACGCCTGTGAAAAATATGAAATGTATTTAGTCATAATTATCACAGTATATCAGCTTTTGGAAAATCAAATCATGAAAACATACCTCATGTATAGATTTATAACTGAGCCACCAAGTCAATCATATTCCAGGATTTCACTTACATTGTCGACACTAATGAAATCTAGATCTTCCCATTTGTATATATTTTCATCAAAAAGAATTGTGTGAACCCCACCATCTTTCAACTTCATATTCACATGAGCCTAAAATGATAATAAATTTGAATATAGAACAGACGGGTTTAAGGTTCTTTCAGTAGATTGTTTTGATCGGTTGGTTGATCCTTGAGATGGTTTTGAGCCGTTCTTTCTTTTCACACCTTTCTCTGTGTCCGTCTGTAATAAAATTCATCAGTTCTGACCTTTTTCATTAAATGCTAAATGTTTATCTTCATCATCAATTGGAATAGGTTGCTCGACGCTCGACTCATGAGCTACATTAATCAACACTTTGACATGACCAATTGGAAGTGGTCTCTTGTGTAGTATGACGTTCTGGATATTAAACATCGTAGCCCTCGCTACAAGGAAATGGGTGAGTATTGATAGATACAAATCACAATCATTTTCACCCTGTACAATATTAGTACAAGAAATGTATTGGTGTCTATATAATTCAAAATTCAAAGAAACAATTATTAGAACACTGATTACCTCAGCTAAGACAGGTTTTTGAGGTGAATGGCTTGCCTCAATGCTAGTGGGGGTGGGGCAAGATCTTCACGTGCTATTTGTTCTTGAGTTGTTTCTTCTCTTTGCCCCTCCACCATCAAAATTTCCATGAACTCTCTACAATTTCATATGTTCTTCAAGGATATCTATTCTTTCTCTTGACATTTTTATTTCTTCACTTTGATCCTTTTGTTTTCTTTCTCCAAAAATGTTCAGGACGTCACCCCAAATCCCACACCTCTCACGTGGTCAAACTTTTCAAACTACTTCATGGCCACCGAAAGGATGTCTACATCCGTTTTGGGTGTTGCTGATTCATGTGACTATGTCTGATAGAAAATATAGGAAAATAAGTAATCATTATTATGTAATATCGATTTAAAGAAAAAAAAATATTTATTATGTCATACTTACACATGTTTCCCAATTTTTATGTATATTTTTGTCTATTATTATCCCATATTTATTTACATGTTCCTTCTTTCATAGCACATGGTGTGGGATGGAAGTGACTTTATATTTAGATTCATCAATCCACATATAAACAGAGAAACATAGTTATGGTGTTTTTTTGTGTCACATAAATGTATTACGGTAGATTTAAAATACATTCCAATTTTTTTCAAGTGAAGCGTACCTCATTCATTCTTTATGGTAGGGGAATACGGGTTTTGCTGCTCGTTTCTAATTTTTAGCAATCAGTTGTTGTTTCATAAATAAAAAACTGTCAATCAAAGTGATGAATACACGTATTTTCAAACAACGTATTACCAAACACAATGTACCTGAAAAGGCTACTCTGCACGATGATTATTAAAAACATCCCACACTTTTTGGGTTATCAGGTGTGCATAAATAGAAGGTGGGTGCGGGTTTATTTTCCCTTCAGCATTTTAAGATAACATTTTGTTAGAATTGTGTGAAAGCCTCTATGAATCCTTCCACCAAACCTTAATACATAGTCCTCGTATGAGTCATCCACTATAAATGAACTCTATAAGGGATGAAGAAGAGTAATTCAATGTTTCATTATTTTATTTTTTAGTAAATTAAAGAAAAAATATCAATGTTACCATAATATCTCCCCACATCACTCTCTTAAGCTCGATGACAACATGGTTCCACGACTGTACATCAATCATCATGCGTTGACGAGTGACGATTCCAATGTAAATAATGAACATGGTCTTGTTGGGGTTAACATGTTGGCCCCGCTTATTCCATTCGACCTTGTATTTGATGTCTTTTTCTTTTTCCTTAAGGATTATTGCTAATACCGTCAAACTACGATGCTCCTATTTTTTTCACCACTAGTGTTTTGTTTCCTACCATTTCCTCAGTTTAAACATCATAAATATGTTCCTATAGAGTGCTAGAATTTTCACATGCAGATGGTGGTTGTACCTATGCACTGGGAGAAACAACAACAACAAGATGAGAAACCTGTTGGTCCTCTGCACTGCGAGCAGCAGCAGGTTGAGAGACATGTTTGGCCTCGGGATTGGGAGCATCATCACGTTCAGAAGTCATTATCTACAGAAGTGGTTTAATATTTAATTTAGATTACCTAAAAGTATCAACAAACAAATAATTACATAAGTTAACACAATGTATATTACAAAATAACATGACCTGGTTATTGAACTCTTTTTTTAAAGGTCGAAGGGATTTGACCCCTCTATCGACTATCCAAATCCCTTCATTGTGGTCTCCTCTGACATACAAAACACCATCTATATTGGGACTGTTGCTAAATGATTGTGATGTCCCCATGAATGGGTCATCCTCCATTGAATTTTCATCTGACCCTTCAGTGGTTTTGGTCGATTACATAACAATTGAACAGTTTTGGTTTGCGGGATCTGGAAAATAAAATACTTGTATTGCATGTGATTCCATTATAAATGGTTCGTCTTTGTACCCTTCCTTACTAAAATCAACTTTCACGAATCCCAACTCATATATATTAACATCACTCATGTTATCAACCATGTTGTATTGAAAAATCATCACTTGGAAGTTCATATAATCCAACTTCCATATTTGTTTGATGATGTCAAAGTATGACATATTCACATAAATTGGATTTCTATCCTTAACACCATAAACATGCATCGCTTCAGCCATAAGTGTAATGTATAAATGAACATTCATGATGATACATAACATATATTCACACATGATTAATTTATTAATTGACCAAATTCATTAGAAGCACATATATATTTAATTATAATCATATAATTTTTTTAAAACATTATATATATATATTTGAATTATTAAAAAATATATATTAACTATAAACATTTGTTTTTTTATTTAATATATACAAATACACATTATTTTTTAATATAAATATAATAATCATATATAAATTATTATAAAAAACTTTTATCGGTGCTTTTAACTAGCTCTAATAAAGACCCCCTTTATCCACACTTTCTGCTTAGCCCTAATAAAACGACACACTTTACTTGCCCCATTTTGTGATAGTGAGTATCAATCTCCCATGAGAGATTTCTTAGGGGAGATTTGTAGTATGAATCTCCCATATGAGATTTCCTAGTGGATATTTGTATATAGTTACACACACAGATATATATATATATATGTATATATATATATATTTATGTATTTATGGATGCATGCATATACTTGTTTTTCTATATAACTATGTAGATGTATAGTTATAAATAATCAGATTAATAAATTTTTATGCATGTAGATAATTACATTAATATTTTTGTATATACCTCTTTATATGTATGCACATATACATGTACTTATATTAATATAGATTTGTATATGTATGTATGTACTTATTCTTAAACATACATTTTTAACTATGTACCTATATGGCTATATTAATTTGTTTGCATAGATGTATGTATGTATTTATATAAAAATATATTAATATGCATGTATGCATATGTGTATGTATGTATGTTTGTGTGTGTGTGTATTCATTGGTTTTTATATATGTGTTTGATCAATATTTTTTATAGGTATATACAAATATAAGTATCTACAAGGACATTTCAATATATGTACATACATACACATAGATATAAACATGCATACATATAAATATATGTGTGTAATTATTTACAATTATGAATCTATATAAGTATATACAAATATAAATATTCTTGATTGATTTTTTCGTATACACTACAAATAACACTTAATTTTAATATATATTTATTTATATATATTTACATTGTGTGTACATAAATATTTAAGAATGCATTATATAAAACACGCAATGATTTGTTCCAGTTCTTGAAATGGTACCTAGTAAGTAAAGTATGATCATAATGTAAATTATGATATTATTACTATCCAAGATGTCTTGTTTCGATAGTGGGGAAATGAGAATAAAGTCGGGGATTACATCTCTTGTTGAGTCTTACTCAAGGAGGTGAGATCGCATGTGGTAGATTAGCCACGTAGCAGAGACGTGGCAGACCCATCTACTGAAGTCGTGACTCAGCAGAAACATGATCTTAATCATTTGAGAGATAACGGGGATGGGTAGCAAGTTGGATCTAGTGCAATTATGAGTGTTGTAATAATGAGTTTCCTTGACCCAACTATACAGTACTTTTCAATTTCCATTTTATGTATACTGTGAGATATGCATGATATACACGCACCATTATAGTGTAGACAATTTTGGGTCCGCTATTTTATGGTTTAATTCATGTGGATTATTAGTTTTAGTATTTCTCATTGATGATTGAAATTATTATTACATCGGTGCGGGGAGGGGGATAAACAATGAAAATCTATAGTAAACACGCATAGGGATACTCGAAACGGAGACCTCCCAAATACCACCACACTAGGTTGTGACCAACCCCACCACCAGCCCCGCATTTGACGATAGTCATTCCTAAGCCCTCCCTATTTTCCCTATCGCCACGTCCGTACCCCACCTTGTACGCCCTTGATTCTTCACATTTCATCAATTTATTTAGTATTTATGTATTCTGTAGCTGAGTTTGATATTTTTGGTATTTATTTTGTTTGTTTTTTCGCAATTTGCGGCATGATTGTAGTTGATAAGGTGAAAACTAAGTGTGAGTCGAGCTGGAAGAAGGTGAGGAAAATAATTGGCGTGGTGTGTTTTATAAAGAAATACAGAGAAAAACTTTTTTTAATTTCAAATTATTTGAATAAAACACAAAAACTTTTTTTGTTTATCCCCCTCCCCACTGATGTATAATATGATGTCAAATGAAGCTTTTTAAGTTATCAAAATAATTCATAACTATTTTAAAAAACAATTATAAATGTAAAATTACATCACTTTTCCTTGGGACAACAATATGCATTCAACAATAGAAATTGATATTCAAATGCAATCATTACATTCATAGGTGTGTAGTCGTTGTGTTCCACTGTGTCCAAGCGGACACCGCTGTTCCAATTAAAATGCTCACCACTATAGGATGGTGAAACTTGGAGGCTAAATGTAAAGAGGTGTTGCCATCAAAATATACTTCGTTCACAAGCTTAAGCGTAATGTTTTCATCCTTGCTTATTTTCAAGAGATACTTTACCATCTGGGCTCTTCCTGCCATGGCTTCCGTGTGAAGAATGTTGCGACCCCTTTTAGCAAGAAAGTACCAGGTGTCTGGGTGTCGTTGGAGAATCACTTCAATGATTTTATTGTGTCCTTTACTTGCGGCCAAATGGATCAGGAGAAATCTATCCTCAGTGTTGTTCCTTTTATAGGCACAATGAAGGAATTTCTCAAGTATAGAGGAAACTAAGACCTGTTTGCCTACGTCGGCTGCGAAGGAAAGATGGGTCATCCCTCATTCATCAAACAACTCAAGTAAACTTGTCTTCTTTGTCAATATAGAATTGAGGACATCTAACACAGAATATGTATTTCATGTCATGATAAATTAACATTAAACATTATTTTTAATGGTTGCTTTTATTTTGATATTATGTGATTTTGAAAGTAGATTTCAAGGTTTGATGGATTCGGCTAACCTGATTTCCCAGACTCCATCACTACATGGACCACTAATTTTCCCTCAGAATCATCATTAATCCCCAAATTCTCCAAAAAGAGCTCGACTATCTCCAGATTTCCAGCCTTCGCATCCAGGTTCAGTGGCGACTCATCGTTACTGTTCATGAGATTCAACTCTGCTGGATTCGGAAATTCCTCGACCCACAACCTGGCTAACGTACTGTCGTTGTTGTGATTGGCCAGAGCCAAGTGCAGTGTCGTGTTATATCCTCTCAAGTCTTTTTTATAAAATAGGAAAGAAGAAAAGTGAGTTGCAAGCACTCTTTCCCCACACTGATCAATACTTTGATCACGTCAGTGTTCTCACCAATCGTCGCCACGTGAATAGCGGTTTGGTCATTATAACCCACCACCGTTAGAAGGTCAGGGCATGGATGGATGATCCAACATACCACCCCATCAGTGGAGGCAGCATGGGAAGCAGTGGCGACAAGGACTAATGCGTGACCTTGTGGGAAGACCATATATGAAATTGAAACTATGACGTCTTATTTCACACCTTTCTCAAAGAAATCCAGGTTGCCCCTTGATGTAGCTTGATAAACGTCAAGTCTCGTCAACATGGAAGTAGCATCACTTCTGGGGATTTCGGCCTCCACGGGTCCAGTGGGAACAACCACATCATCATCCGTGAACTTCTGTAATATATCATCTCTAAGTTCATCCAATGTAGAAAACATGTACAAACCCATGAATCTATTCATATTTCTTATTAATAGAATAAAAAATTAAAATTCATGTAATTTAGATAATCAGATTTTTTAAAACTAATGTAGAATTAGAATGTAGATTAGAAGAGTAAAATAAAATACAAAGAAAAATAGATTCTAAAAAATGAAGAACCCTACCTGAAATCCCAATATAGTGTTGGAAAAACCCCCAACGTGTCGATCTCCACTTCAACTTGGAACCCCCAGAAGTTCGAACCCCTATCTTTATTTATAGGTAATGAGTTTCCTATTTTCCAAAATTTTGAAATTATTTCTTTCCATTCCACCCCTACCATCTGCTAAGATCGTATTTTAAATTTTCACGTTGACTAGACCTGATACGGCCAATGTATAGTAGAATATAGATTTTCATCTGGATTATACGTGCAATGAAATCTGTGAAACATGATATTTCTGGATTCTAGACAATATTCAAGAATATTTATGAAGTAATATTTATCAGATACATTAGATGGTTAATTAAAGAATATTTATGAAGGAATTCAAAATCATAATTTTTTATCATTAAATTCAATGTTTACAATATTTTTTTTAAATGAGAAATTATAACGTTCAATTTTTTTAGAAGATTCCAATTATCACCCATTTATGAATGTAAGGTTTTTGTACATTTTAACTAATATTTACAGACAAATTAAATGAAATTAATGAAAAATATAAAATATTAATATATTGTTTCATTAAATCCCCCCCCCCCCCCCGCCATGTCATTGCAATACCACCTCATCAATTCCCTGTAATATGCAAACCTTCACACACACACACACTTATATATATCTCAAATTTAATCTATATCAATCATTTTAATTTTATTTATTTAAAAAATAATAATTTTATCAAAAACTGTATCACACTTATTATGAAATTTAATTTATTTATTGACATATAATTTTAATAGTCATTTTACATGTTTTGAGAAATTATATTACAACAGTTCGGGGAGGGGGATAAAGACAACCAAAATCCTACACTATGCAACATGCCTGATAGTTTTGTTTGGGCTGAGTATATTGTAAATTTCTCCCCCAAGGGAATTTTGTAAATTATTTCACTATTTTGAAAAGATTTTTTTAACATGTCGTGTCTTATGATATAGTATGTCAAACTATATGACTTGTGAATTCAATGAATGATAGAGAGACACGTCATTTTGTACTTTATGATGTATTTAAATCCTATCATATGATTAAAGAACTCATCCAATGAATTCTCATCAAATTGATTTTTATCATACAACATAACCAAATGTTGTTCCATAAATAAATCATTTTCCCATAATAATCCAAAACTTCAATGAATGTTCCTAATATCATTAATGGGTTTTTTAGACATCCTATATACCTTGAATGTTATAAAAACTCATGGAAAGATCAATTGGGAGAGGTTTTAGAAAAAAAAATTAAGAACATAAATAAATTGTACACTTACAATAACCTTTGATGATATTCCTTCTATGTTTGATGACACACACAAGCTCCAACCAAGCTGTACCCTTGGAGGAATTTTTTGAGAAATTATATTTTATTACACATAATGGGAAGAGATATTTTAATAAAAAAATATCTATATTAACTTCATTAAAATATTTCGATTAAAAAAAATAATTCCACTCTTCATAGAAAAATAAATTTCAACTCAACCATAAAAAAATTTATATATTAATTTTTTTTAGTTTTATGAAAAAATTGTTTTAAAATTATATTATTTGAAAACTATGTTGTTTCTGTTCTGAAATCAATCGAACATTGATTGAAACCACAAAAAATTTCAATATCCGAAATGTAAGACCTTCGTAGGGGAAACACATTGTTCACAAAACGGGAATAAAATTAGCATATAGCAATTACAATGTCCAATAGAAACACAAATATAAGATAAAAACAAAAAGTAGAGAAAAGAACACAATGTGGCTTCCCCGGTTGCACAGTACTAGGCAGTGTCTTCTCGTTAGGTGGAGAGTTTTCTGGGTCTGTTTTAGATTTAGGTGGAGTGAGTGGCTTGCTTGCTCTGAGTCTTGTTTGCTTTCATTTGTATGAGTTGTTTTATTTCCTGCTAGTATTTGCATATGAACTAAATTTGAGTTTATGTTCATACCTTATATTGTTTCTATGCTTTGAAAATGGGTACTGCTCGTTTTATCGATATTATACAGGCACTATAGTTGTCCAAAGAACCTCTGGTTGGGGTGTTACCAACAAGAAGTCGAGGTATGTGAAACAGGAAACTCAGGTATGTGAAGGTAAGTTCGTTTTATGCAATTGTGTTAGAAGTTTTAATTATAAGCATGTTGTAGTAGTATCTTAGATGTAATTGATGAGGGCAAGTGTGTGTCACATTGATACACATTTTGGACATAAGACGTGTATAGTTTGACGAGCACCGTTTAATATTGGTTTTGTTTTTGTTTAGGTTGTTTAGCATAATTGTCTGATTCAATTGAGATTATAGGTACAAGAAGATCACCAATTTCAAATGAAAATGGTGGAGATTTTTGAAAATTTGGTATTCATTTTTTGATTTTCATATGAAAATTTTTCCATTTATTTAATCTTCCATTTTAATTTGTTTAACACATACAATTGTATTATATTTTTTCCTCAATTTATTATATTGGATTTGGCTTCTTGGCTGGGCTTGTTTTGTTTGCGCTGATTATATTGGCCTGCTCGATTTAGGATGCCACTTTGGCCATCCTTGTTTTTTCAGGCTTTCATTATAGCCATTGATCTAGGCTTCCACCTCTTCAATCTTCACCCTTCATTGCTTTAGGCAGTTTCACGAACTGCTGGAAGGTTGGTTCGGCTCTGGCTTCGTGGCATCGTCTGCTTGACAAATATTTTCATCTGGTGGCTTGCAGACATCACTTCATGTCTTCGGTTCTCTGTTCTTGGTGGAGAGTTCATCGACATCCTTCCTAGTTAAGGAGTCGGGCCATATCCAGATCTGAAGATCCAAATATCATTTCTCATTCGCGTCTCAATAGCTAAAGGTATCTACGGTGTGGCACTAGTAGTAGAGTATTGACTTCGGCCTAGGATACGCGTTCCCCTCCTCCTGATTTATGATGATCCACATCCGAAATTACTATAAAGGGGGAATTCATAATATGTGACTTAATAATCGGTAACTCATGGTAAATTACTATAAAGGGGGAATTCATAATAACCTAATGTGGATGAATTCTTTGATAATTTAGTAGACGTACATCCATTAAATAAATTCATAATTCTCCCCCTGATGGATGTATACTATGTTATCAAAAATTTGACGCTCATGTATACTTGAATCAACATCTTTTATTAAAATTTATCTTGGATGACCTAACCCATCATGTCATATATTTAAAGTGTCAAGATTAGTAAACTTATGGTTTACCAATATTAATTCAATTTTACATAACAAATTCTTTATAATAACTATTTATGAATTCTTATTACATCTTGAGGAGCCTCTTTCATATAATGTCTTAATGTGATATGTTTTTTCAATAATTCCATGGATATATATCAACAAGACATTAAATATAAAAAATAATTTAGAATTTTTACTACCATATAAGAATATATTCACTCTTCTAGAGATGTTAATTTATTTTTTATTCTATTAAATGTACTTACATGAGAATATACTAACTCATATATGAGTTATTTTAAATCATTTAATCAAAATAATATTTATAAATATTTTTCTTCAAGATCGACGTAAATAAGATCTTCAGGATCTTCCATTGTGCATACTCATATTTTTCATTATAATTTTCACTTTTTGTGATTGATGAATTCATAATATAACATAATGGGGCAGGCCTATCACTAATAGGATTATTGTATATTTTGGAACTTCTAGCCCAAATATTATTTTACAATGCATCTAATTGGGAGTAGAGCCCCCACGTATTTTGAAACTGGTTGATGTGGTAACAAGAACCAATGTGGATGTTTCTTCTGGATTCACAACCCACACCTCATCACCATAAAAAATTATAATTCAAATAACAATAATATCCACTTTACCAAATTAAAGGATGAATTATTTGATCAAATTTCATCAACTCTCAAATATTCATGATAAAATTCCAAGTATGAGTACCACAAATCATATCAAAATTTTCCTGAATAATTTCATTCTCTTCAAGGAATGATATAATGTAATTACATTAACATAAAGGAATGAATTCATTCATTGAATTTTATGATCCATGAAAGATAATATATTATTTGTGAATAATGATCATCTTGCATAAAATACTAATTTTATTGACTATTATGATCCTTGTTTTAAACACTTTGGGTGGTAAAATCATGTTCATAAAATATATCAGATTATCAAAACCATGCAATTTATTCATCTCATTTATGAACTATAATAATAATAACATCCACTTGAGGGGATAAAATTTAATGATTTACTTAAGATGGCATTGATAATTCATAATCACATGATGAATAATAATTTTCCCCCTTGATATTGTTATTTTAGGAGCAATAATTTCATATAATCTTTAATGGATGTGCTATTTTATAAATATTAATAAAATTCATTGTGCTCTATAAATATTTAATATCATCAAACAACTTCTAGTGGTTGTATTTTTCACACCTTGACATTTATTTTTCTCTTTTATTTTGGTTTATCATTTGGACTTTGGCTTCTCTCTTGAGTCTTGGGTGTCTCTGCTTGAATTTTTGAGTTTTGGGCTGTTTTTATTCTATTGTATGGTTAGTGTGCATGATTAAGGGTAAATCCTGTGACCATCATACACACAGTCCCTTTTCAGTTAATTTTACTCTTGCACGATTTAGGTTGCATGGGTATCTCATGGTTAGATCCAAATAATGCGGCTCCTATGAATAAATTTCCAGGTCATGGGTGTTCCTGGGTAAGGGTGAGTGACTTGAGTATGGTTAGTTCAAAATGTGTGACAAAATTGCACTTGGTTCTTTAGTTTTTGACGTAACGAACCACATTATTGGCGCAAAGTTTTTTTCAAACAGTGCGGCCACACTATGTGGGTACCCTAAGAGTCCAGTAGAGGGCGCATAGTTGGCACATGGTTTTCTCAACCATTTAACCAAATCATGTTGGTGTCTTGTGAGTTTAGTTGTGGGTACACTTTTGGCACATAGTTTCCCAAACCATGCAGCCTAACCATGCAGAGTCTCAAGGTTCTTTAAAAATTGGGGTTTTACCTTTTTACCCCCTCTCAATTTTTAACCCCCAAACCACTCTTTCTCCCCCTCTCAGCTTATTCAACCTCAGGGAGCTCCCCCCCTCTTCTCCCACGCCTACCCTCCACATCCTATGGTGATCTTAAGTGATTTATTCAAGCTTAGGGGGTGATTTCTTAAGCTAATCTCCTCCTTCCTTCACTCTCTTCTCCCTTTTTACCTTTTATTATAAGTTTTTATTCAACATTGGTTCCTTTGTTCTAGGGTTCTTGTTTATTTGTTTCTAAATTGGGGTGTTTTTTCTTATAATGGTCCTTCTTGGGTTTTATTGCCTCTTTTGACCTTCTTGGAGTCGTTTCAGGTTGCCTTTGTCCAACACATCAAGGTTTGAGGTAGGTTTCCCTATGCATTGGAATTTAAATTTAAGAATCATTAATTTCTTGATGTTTGTTCCATGTTTTGATACCAATTAGTAATATATAATATTTTAGAGAATTATTTGGAATGAAGTAAAATGGTTTTACCTTTGAATTAAATTACGTGAAATTGTATTATTGAGCCTCACACACAAAAAGTTTCTAAAAAAATATCAGTTGGCATATGTAAATGATTTTTGATTTATAAATGGTGATTTGGGGTTTTAAGAGGGTTTTTAAAAGAACTTTGGATTTATAAGTGGTCTGTTTGGATCTCTTGTAAATGGTTTTACACCCAAACAGTATGTGAGGCCTGACTGGAACCTTTGAAAATGGGTTTTATTTGGAAAACTATCCTCGAGGTGGGTCTCTTGCCTTATTCATTGTTAAAAGAAATGGGATGTCCTTTGTATGAGACTTTCATTGTGCATTAATGGTTGGTAGGAAAAGGGACACTACCACAAAACTGGGCAAGGCCAGCGCCACCCCTTTATCAGCGCTAACAAAAAAGCACTGATAAAGGGGGTACCTTTATCAGCGCTAAAAAAGCACTAATAAATGTACCTCTTTATCAGCACTTTTTTTAGCGCTGATAAAGGCCCCCCCACCTTTATCAGTGCTTTTTTTAGTAGCGCTGATAAAGGGGGAGCCTTTATCAGGGATTTTTTTAAAAGTGCTGATAAAGGGTTCAACTTCAAAAAAAAATTAATTAAAAATATTATATTCATATATAAATATATCAATATAGTTATATTGATATAAATATAATATATAATTTTTAAATATATTTTAGATAAGTATAAATATACATTTACACTTATTATACTTAATATATAAGATATTTAGTGAAAATGGCTTATAAAAAAATTAAAAAAATATTTTTAATTAATAATTTGCTAATTATTATGGAGTAATAGTAATTTAATAAGAATTTGAAGACTAAAAAAATAAAAAAAATAAAAAAAGATCCAAAATATGTTGAAAACGCAACTCAAACTTCAAACGACCATAAATTTTGATCTGGGTGTTCGTTTGAGCTCTACTACATATCAAATCGAATCCTGCGACGAGTTCTACGTCACTGTGATCGGGGGGACCCCGGTCAAGGTTTTATCATTTTTTTATAATTCACTATTATTTATAATCAAATATATAACTATATGTACATATTTTTTATATATTCACACCTAAAAATTAAATTTTTTAAATAAATAATTAAACATATTTACATATAAAATATATTAGCTTTATCTAAATAATAACTAATACCCATTTTATTTAAAATACCAATATATGAATATTTATATAACTAATATATATTAATATAACTATAACTATATATTAATATAACTATATATATTAATATAACTATATATATAGATTAATATAACTATAAATATATATATTAATATAACTATATATATATATTAATATAACAATATATATTAATATAAATATATATTACTATATGAATAAATATAACTAAATAAATATATAAATAAATAGATATATCATAAATAAAAGAACAAATCAATATAGGGGAGTGGTAAAGGCTTTAGGCACGCATGGGGAGGTCTCGAGATCAAATCCGGGTGGAGGCAGGAGCACGCACGCAAGGGTGATTTAGATGGATAACACTAATAAAGGGTGTAGGTGGTGTGGGCGGGCGTTGGAGGAGTGGGAAAGTGCTGATAAATGGAGGATCAAGCGCTGTAAAAATCCCCCCCCGAGATTGGCAGTATTTTTTTTATTTTTTTTTATTTTTTATCAATGCTAAAACGATGTGGTGATAAAAGGGGTCTTTTATCAGCAATTGTTTTAGCGCTGATAAAAGGGGTCTTTATCAGCGCTTTTTGGAGCGTTGATAAAGGGGACCCCTCTTTATCTTCGCCAGCATTAATAGTGATTTTTCTAGCGCAGTTAAAGGCTATTTTTAGCACTGATAAAATCCATATTTTTAGTAGTGGGACTATCCCTTGGGGTTGTTCTAGGGTGGTGATTGGATGTATGATTTATCTGGTGGCTTGTGTTTACTATATGTATATATTGTTTATTTTTTTATGATCCTTGTATCACCCTCATCTTAGACATAACATGAGAACCTATTATTTCTAGAGGATTATCTAAGAATGCTTGTTGCACTAGTTTTGGATTAAACTATCGTTAGTGTCCCTTCAGTGTGGACACACTATTCTTTAGGGATGATGCCCCTCGGTCATGCGAGGTAAGGTACAACCGAGCGTTAGAACTATATTATTTCATCATGCATGTTGATAGGGTGGATCAAATTACAATATGTTCTATATTTCCCCCTAAGCTTTTAGATATTCTCATGTTCTTTGAAACTTGTTATCTGCGGTGAATAATCTAGGTGCCTCATCTGGCATGATTACTTGAGCGCTATTTACCCATTACCCTTGTTATGTTTTCATTGCTTGTATCTCTTTTATTAAAGTGAATGTATGGTTTTTAAATATTTTCATAAATAATGTTATGAAAAAAAATTATACCCCTTCACTCTCTCCCCCTTATTTCACTAAAATGGTCAAGCCTCCCCTTTTTTAGAAAATAAACTTTTTTTAAGTAAAGTGGGTAGTGGGTCATGATTTTTTTTAAACTAAATGGATGAGAACCCTATTTTTATACCATTTTATTTCAAACTAGTAGTAAATGAATACATTATATTAAAAGGAATAAGTTGGGAATATTTTTACTTGCACATTGTTATTGAGTTTTAATAATCACGCATATACTTATATATTTGTTTTTATCTTTAGGTGTAGGTTCCAACTTGATATTAATCTTTATGGATAAATGTTGGGTTTTGGGCTTGAAGAGTGACCTGTGGGATCACATGGAGGTCTGGTTGGATGTCAGGTTCTATTTATTCTATTTTTAGTTTATGTTTTCTTGTTCTTATTTTTTTTATTTATGTTTGGTTGCTCCGTTATCCTTTAGTTACTTTTGTTTATTTATCTTGGGAGAAATAATTCCCAATGTCTATCATTTATTCCCTTGGTGCTTTCCACGACCCTGGGGTGACCAGTAATGCACCTTAGGGGTGTCGATGGTTGGCCTGGGTGATCAGTTCAGGTTTGACATGGGTTGGTTCATGAAAAAATGGTGTCGGTTGAGGTTTATTTAGTGGACATTACTTTCAGAGCACCCTTTTTTATTTGGGTTATCAAGGTAGAAGGAGTAGGACTTTATAAACTTTGGGTGTAGATATGATGAGGTGTATAGCCAGCACTTTCTATGTCAAAACATTGATTACTAGAGGAATTAGGGTTTTTAGTTTTTCATTTCGATTTTTTTCTTTCCTTTTTTCAGTACTCCTTGGTTTTGGTTGTTGATGTTTGATTTTTTTAATTATTTTGGATTGTTTATGGGTTGTTTTTTTCTTAGGAAATGAAATGGGAGTTGGGAAAGTAGTTTTTGGTGATCTTGTAGGGATGAGAAAGACATGTGAGCCCTAGGGATGTGGTCCTGAATAACTCTCTATGGAAGTGGTGTGATATGAATATAGCTGCAACCATATGGGAAAGTCACCCATAATCACTAGTCCCCTCTAGAAATTTTTTTTGGGTCTTTCCTAATTTTAAAAATTGTTTTGAAAAGCTTGTCTTAGATTATAAAACCCAATTTTTTTATTTTAAAATGGACATTTATTAGTTTATGAAAGAGATAAGTGAGTTTCAAAAATCCATCTAAAGGAAGTTTTGGTAAGCTTATTTTTAATCAAAATGGTTTTGATAAAATTTCCCTTTAAAAATGAGCTCATTCCACATTATCTACTTCAAAGGTTGGTGTGTGTTGTTTTAAAGGGGTATTTGGGGATTATTTTAAAATGAGGAGTTTTAAGGGAAAAAGTTTTTGATTTTTAGGCAGAATTCAAGGGATTCTTATAGAATTAATTTTCTTGAAGTGTAGAGTTTGAAAATGGTTTTTGAAGTGGTGGTTAGTCATATTTTTGAAATGTTTTGTGAAATCTGTGGGTTGGTTTCCTTTTTTTTGGTTTTTAATTGTGGGGAATTCTTGATGGTGAGTTGAATTTTATTGGGTTTTGTTTTCTTTATATTTATATTATGCCCCAAAAAAGACTTGATGGATATTCCAGGTATAGCTATGGGTCGTTCACTATTAGAAAACCCTTCAGTTGATCAACCTAAGTACTTCTTCCTTGAATTTCAAAATATGAAACCCCCTCTCTTTTATGGTCAAATAGATCCTTTCAAAGTAAAAGAGTGGATGGGAATAATTGAAAGGATCATTGGATTCCTTGAGTTTCCCGAATCTCCAAAGATTAAGTTCGCTCCATTTATGCTTTAAGGATAAAGTTGGAAGTGGTGGAAGTAGATCATTAGGACCAAGCTTTAGGAATACATCTCTGTGGAATTCATCAAGGTTTTTTTTCATTCAATAATTTTTCTGTAAGGTGGTAAAATTGGAGAAGGTGATGGAGATGTGCTACCAACAGCAAGGACATCAGTTAGTGTAAGAATACATCAATCATTTATTTGATCTTGCTATCCCCTAGATTTGGTCAAGTATGATTCTATGAAATATCTACATTTTGAGAATTATATTCATCCTGATTTTCAACCTAGGGTGTTAGAACTTGGTCCAACCTCCCTTATTGATGTGGTGAGGCAAGCAGTTTTGGTTGAGAAGATGTTGATGGGGGTGTTTGAGGTAGACATTTATTCTATAATACTTGAAAATGGTTAAGGGATTTATAGTAAAGATATGTGAAAGTGATCTGAAGTTGGTTATGATGGTGGTTGAATTAAGAGGCCTTCTGACCCCTCGTGAGCTTCTTCTGGACATAGAGCCTCGGTGTGTCATCAATGCAGGAATCAGGGCCCCAAGAATCATTCGTGTCCAAGTTCTTCGAAGGCTTATCATGCCCGTAGTCATTTAGGTCATCTCTAAATATTTTGGAAAGGTTTACCTTATAAGAGGAGTGGTGTTTAATTAACTCCCTCAAAGAAAAAAATGGATCAATTGGATGAACATGGAACTGGGGCGATCTTTGGTTAAGTATTTGATGTAAATTATACTTTTGTTGTAATGGTAACATCTTGTGGTGTCATATTTTGTTTGGAATGAATATGAATATTGTGTATCTTTTTTGGAAATTTAATGGAAATTTCTTTTAGTAAACTCTAAATTTCTTCATCAAGGAGTGAAAGAGTATCTCATTGTGTGTCTTGTTTCTACTACTTAGTTCTTTCTATGTATTGTGTGTAGTTTTTTCATTTTTGAAGGTTGGTGTTTGACCGATGCTGTTATTTTAGTGCTTGGATAGTACTCTAAAATGGTGGGGAGTCCACCTTGGCCTCCTGCTAGTGTTTATGTAAACCTTTTTTTTTTCTATATTGTCCCCTTTCCTTGTCTCCCACTAAGGATTTGTCATGTGGTATGCCCCTGTCCTCCATAATCTTCTGAATTTGAGTTTACCTTCCCTTGAAGAATGTTGGAATCTTGGATTAGGCCCAATGGTTTTAGTAATGGTGAGGTGTTTGGATTATGGTTATGGATCTTCAACTTCCTTTGAGAAGTGGTCTAATCCAATGGTATGTTTCATGTTAGGGGTGAAAGTTTATTCCTAGTTGTGGTCAAGGTGTTCTTCAATTTATAGAGTTAAATCATGTGAGAGTGTGGACCTTTGTCTCTTAACTTGACCAATTGGAAACTTTAGGTATTTCTAGGGGAAGAAAGCTTTATGGTGGGTGTAATTGTCACACCCCAACATTTATTTTTCTCTTTTAGTTTGGTTAATCATTTCTTCTTGGTATTTTTTCTTGAGTCTTGGGTGTCTTGGATAAAAAAATTTGAGTTTTGGGCTATTTTTACTCTATTTCAAGGTTAGTGTGTATGGTTAATGGTAAACCATGTGACCACCAGACATATGGTCCATTTTCAGTTCATGTTTAGTGTGTATGGTTAACTATCAATAACTCATACCATTTAATAGGTTATTGCATCCATATTATTTTAGTCAGGTTGGAAAATTCATTTAATTCAAGTAAAACATGCTATGGTATAAATCATAAGGGCCTAACACATGGATAATACTCTTTTTTAGTAAAATATACATTCCAATACATTTATTACATGGATATTAATACACCCAAAATACTAGCAATTAAAATTAATTCCAAGGAACGGGGATCATAAGCCTTTATAGAGGGAAAACCTATAGGGGTATCCCGTGTGGAGGTAATCACCCCACGTAATTAATTCGTGGGTAGATAAGGTTCCATTCCACATGAGAATAAAATTTAATTTAATTAATTAGGATTTATGGAGGTGACAGTAGAGGATTCCAGTGTGCGACACAATGGTTCATGATACAATACCACAATACTTTTACAGAAAATATATAGACCACCTACCTCAAGCATGTAACACACTACTAATCAAGTATCATCCCCTGAATCAAGCTATAAAAATAGAAAATATAAGATTCAAAAAGTATTCTAAAAATAAGACATATGATCTTGAACCAAAATAGTGCCAAAGATAGTGAGATAAATTATATACGGAATGAAGGGGAATGAGGATCTTACCATTTTGGATCCAACACAGCCGACGGTGAAGGAAACAAAACATGAACAAAGAAGAAATGGAAGAACCTGGGTTAGTTATGGAGGAAGTCTCTCATGCGTATGACCTTATATGCAAGAGAAGAAAGGAGTTATATCCAAAAGGATCCCTTGTCCCTTTCAAAAAAAAACTATCCATCATATTTACATGGCATGTCAAATTTACGCGTAATGTAAATCTTGGGTTTTTTCTTACTTGGGAAAACTCAATTCATGATGTGAAACAAGTCTAGACAAACCATTACACATCGTGTATTTAATACAGGCCTTGATTTTTAAATACACAGCATATATTTAATACACGTTGTGTATTTGACCTAGATCCAACCTTTATCTCTCCTGTTACATTCTTCCTATAATCAAACTAATCGGCCTAAAGTCCTAATCACTAGGGTCTAACCCAAAATGAAAACTCAATGAGGGTTGGTAAAAATACTGTGAAACCACAAAAATCAAAACAAATTTTTGGTTTTTTTATTTTGTGGATGGTGACCTTTGTGTAGGTTCCGGGCGCTGCAGAAGTGCATTGGTGGGTGTACCCAACTTTAATTTTTTCCGTTAGCAATGATCAATGTGAGATCCTTCATGATAATAAAACCCTGAATCTTCAAAATAGAACGAAAAATGAAAGAAAGTAAGGGGGTCCTAGAACCATATAGAGGATCATCATATGTTGGTTATAAATAATTTAATTAAAAGACAAGAATTACCTTGATGTAATTCTCTCTCCGTTGATGTTTCCGGTCAGGATCTGATGTGATCTGTCATTGCGTCATAAAATCCAAGTGTAGGATTCCTCTAGTGGTGTTCTACACGTGCTCCACATATATTTTGGCATCGCCGAAGGGATCACTGAGTGATAGCATGGAAGATCCTTTTCTTGTGATGTCTACCTTCGATCTCTCTTAGAGCCTCTTCCAATGCACTATCCTTGATATGGTGGAGGAGGATCTCTCTCGTAACTTGAGAGCATTCTTGGTGGGAAAATAATATCTCTTGGCTTGAGAGATTTTTTAGATCCATTTTGCACACCCACAAATGGCTAGGATAATAAGAATTATATAATTGGGATTTTAATTACTTTGAATTATAAAATGAAGTAATTATCTGAAATCATTTATTCACTTCATTTAATTATTAGTAAGACCCCGTGCCTAATAGTAATAGTTGACTATTATTATTACTTGACATGCGCCCATATAATTACACCTAATTTAATTAAATAAATAATACTGTTTCTCAGAAATCCCTAGAAAAATTACATGGTGTGTATATTAATATACATGACGTGTAATTTTGTTTTTCAATTTTATTTATTTCCTCCACCACATTTATTAGACCTTGAATAATGGATATTTATTTCTCAAATAAATATCACTGCATTACTCGCTATTAAGTATGTTATTTCTCCCACAATATATTCTCTCAGAAAACTATTGTTAAAATAAATGCGATTAGGAATCATTGAATAATTATTAAACCACAATTGGGAATAATCTTTATTCAACTTGTTAAATTAATATTTATCTGAGATACTTGGACACACTTAGTGTGTGACCCTATAGGACTCTTTCTCAATGGCATTAGGTGGATCCTACCTAAAGTACAAGATTTGTGTCTAAAAACACGCTAAGGCACCCATAGAGAAATAAATTAATGCCACAATGATGTGTCAACTCCTACGAATGCTTACCGTGTAATGTAATACCTTAGTCTCGATATCTTGAATCAAGAGGGTTGCATGCTAGTGCCATCAATCCATGTACTCAATTATTCTTTCTTTGAATTTCAAGAATTGAACTCGCCCATTCCTTACTATGGCCATGGATTTATATAGACTATATCAATTCCATCAACAGTCCTGAGATATCTACTTCCGTTATGGAACAGAAGGGAAAAATCCTTTCTCGCATTATCTATTAATGCAGTATTACTCATGACACACCCAATATATCCTACCTCACTGTGAATAGTGTGTCATCACAGTTTTCATCAATAAATCTAAGTGCAAGAGTTGTAATACCTATTAATTATAATATTAAAGTCTAAGGACCAATACACACATCTGCAAATAGGAACATCCAATGACACTGTGAAATGTGGATTTTCTATTGACATGTATCATTCTCATAATATCCCCCTGGATATTACCAAGGGCGTAAACCATGATATGGTGCCTCAAAGTTTTATGAGTCCTCACCCCTAATGACCTGTATTATTTGTGTCCCTCAAATAACATCATCCTACCATAGAACATATATTCAAGAATAGTGTTATGGCACTTCTGGATTATCATCATAGCAGGGATCTGCTATGTCCCTTTAATGCAACAGTTATCCTTATGACATTATCACATGCATTGTTACACGTAAGAAAAATAAATATGTGATAAGGTATTTATTAATTAATAAAGTATAATGTAGTTGGTTCTAGGCCACCAACTACAACACTCCAATTTTGACTAGATCCAACTGCTAACAACCTTTAACCTGCTAGCTCTCACATGATATTCATGCTTCTACTAATATTACTTTAGTCATGGGGTCTTCCACGTTCTCTTTTGTGCACACTCTGCTCACTTCAAATTCACCCCTTTTATATAAATACCTCAAGAGGTGATACTTTTAGATAATTTTCTTTGTCTGTTGATGTGAACTTGGTTCTTTTGCAAGAGCCACCGCTGCAGTATTATCCCCATACAATGTGATAGGATATTTTTTGCTAGGCACCACATCAAGTTCATGGATAAAGTTCTGAATCCAGATGGATTCCTTGGATGCATCATAAGCTGCTATATATTTGGACTCCGTTGTAGAATCGGCAACAACTGGCTGCTTTGAACTCTTCCAGGTCACAGCTCCTCCATTGAGAGAGAAAACATATCCTGGTAGCGACTTCAGATCATTCTGATCTGTCTGAAAACTAGTATCAGCATACCCTTTGATGACAAGATCCTCATCTCCTCTATACACCAGGAACATATATTTAGTTCTTCGTAGATACTCAAGTATAGTCTTAACAGCAGTACAATGCTATTCTCCTAGATCTTCTTGATATCTACCTACCATGATCAATGCATAGGCAACATCAAGCCTGGTACATAACATGGAATAAATGATGGATCCTATAGCTGAAGAATATGGGATCTTACTCATCCTATATTTCTCCTGTTGTGTCTAAGGACACATTCTCTTAGAAGGATGTAGACCATGTGACACTGGAACCAATCTCCTCTTGGATTGTTCCATACTAAATATATTTAGTATCTGGTTAATGTATGTACCCTGACTTAGTCCATGCAACCTCTTGGATCTATCACAAATGATCTTGATCCCTAGAATGTAGGCTTCTTCGCCTAAGTCCTTCATGGAGAAACACTTGTTCAACTAGTCCTTAACTAACTGTAAGATTGGTACATTGTTTCCAATAAGTAATATGTCGTCAACATATACTACTAAGATAATGACTGCATTCCCATTAAACCACTTATAAACACATGGATTACATTTGTTATTAATGAAACCAAATTCCTTTATGGATTTATCAAATTTAATGTTCCATGACCTGGATGCTTAATTTAATCCATAAATGGATTTTTGCAACTTCCAAACCCCTTTTACTTCACCTGGTGTCACAAACCCTTTTGGTTGTGTCATATAGACATCTTCCTGAAGTTTCCCATTAAGGAATGTTGTTTTGACATCCATCTACCAAATCTCATAGTTGTGGTAAGCTGTTATGGCAAGTATGATTCTTATGGATTTAAACAAGGAAAATGGAGATAAGTTTTCATCATAGTAAATTCCTTGATGATATCTAAATACTTTAGCCACTATCCTTGCTTTATAGGTGTTAAATTCACTTTCTATGTACAACTTTCTCTTGAATACCAATTTTCATCCCACAATATTTACATCAACTGGATCATCGAACATAACACAGACTTGGTTTTGATACAAAGAATCCATCTCAGATTTCATAGCTTCTAGCCATCTTCTAGCTTCTGAGCTCTCTACTTATTCCTTGTAGGAGAGAGGTTCATCATTGTCTAACAATAATGATTCACCATCCTCGGTGACTAGGAAATCAAATCTATCGGGTTCCCTTACCTCTCTTGAGCTCCTACGTAGTACTAATGTTACTTTAATCTCTTCCACAGGGACCTGTGGAACTTTTTCCTATACCAACTCCTATGTATCTTGAGCACTAACTTTGTCGAAGTCAATCTTCCTCCCACTATCCTTTTTTAGGATGTGCTCCCTCTCAAGAAATACGACTTGTCTAGCAATAGTGAATTTCTTATCTTAAGAATTATAGAGGTAATATCTTTTCGTTTCCTTGGGATATCCTATAATGATACACTTCATACCTCGGGGTGATAGTTTGTTGCCTAAGAAGGTCTTAACAAATACCTCACATCCCCATAAATGTGTGTGCAATATAATGGGTTTCTTTACATTCTATATCTCGGAGGTAATTCCTCTTACCGCCTTAGTTGGTACTAAGTTTAATGTGTATGCTGCATTTTGTAATATATATATCCAAAAGTATTATAGAAGATCAGTGTGAATCTGCATCAGCCTCACCATGTCCAACAAGGTGTAGTTTCTCCGTTTACTAACACTATTCCACTATGGTGTATAAGGATGAGTGAGTTGAGATAGAATCCTAGACTCCTGTAAAAGGTCAATGAACACTTTTTTCAAATATTCTCCACCTCAATCCAGTCAAAGTTTTTTTATCTTCTTACCAAGATGATTCTATACTTCATTCTTGAATTCCTTAAATTTCTCTAAGGAATCTGACTTATACCTCATTAAGTAGATATATCCAAATCTACTCAAATCATCAGTAAAAGTAATGAAGTAAGAATATCAACCTATAACTTCTACTGTAAATAGTCCACACACATCTGTGTGAACCAATCCTAGAAGCTCTGTGGCCCTTCCACCCTGTCCACCGAAAGGCTGCTTGGTTATTTTACCTTGTAAACAAGCATGACATCTATCAAGTGGTTTTAGCTTAGTAGAGTCTAAATAACTATCTTGGCAGAGATTTGTCAAGAACATCCCATTTACGTGACTGAGACGGTGATTCCACAAATGGGTGATGTAAGATTCATGTGAGTTTGTTTCATTATCTATTTCCAACACTTGGTTTTTTTAATTTAATACATACAAACCATTATTTAAATGAACCATACCATAATATACATTATTCTTATAAAAGAAACAACCCTTATTTCCAAACTTGAAAATAAATCCATCCATATCCAAAAATGATACCGAAATTATGTTCTTGGTAACACTAGGCACATAATAACAGTTATGTAAAACCAAAATCATTTTAGTTGGAAATGATAGATGGTAATCTCCAATGTCCAATGCAGCCAACCTCGCACCATTGGTAGATCGAAGATCCACCTCTCCTCTAGAAATATTTCTAAATATACTTAGTTCTTACATTTGAATACAAATGTGATCCCCATAAGCTGTATCTAATTCCCAATGTGGAGAAACATAAAGATTACACTTGATAACAAATGCACCTTTAGTGTCCCCATGCTTCTGGGTGTAGTTCCTCTTCCAGTGGCCTGGGTTTCCACATGAAAAAAATACTTCCTCTCATTCCTTGCCCTGCCTTTGGATTTTCTCCTTCTTGGAGGTACGATGGTCAGGGGATTTAAAATGTTTATGAATCCTTGTCCCCTTTTTCTTGTCCTACCTTTTCTTATCCACCATAAGGACTATGGGTTTGTCATGCCCCATGACCTTATTTACCTGTAGAATTAAGGTTATAAGTTCTGATAGACTCTTCTCATTATTTTTCATGTTTTAGTTGACAATAAAGTTTGAGAAGGTCTTGGGAAGTGATGATAGGATGAGATCTGTACGCAACTCATCAAGGAACTTAATCCCTAAGATGTATAGGCATTCAATGTAGCCAATAAGCTTGACTACATGAGGTTCATCTTGTGCATACTCTCCAATCTTAGTTGTAATCAATGCATTGTAGATCTCATATCTCTCCTATATCACCTTCTCTTGATAAAGATCCTTAAGGTGAGAAATTATGCTATACACTTCCATGTTTTCATGTTACTTCAAGATCTCATTAGAAATGTCTAATAGAATGAAACATTGGACATATGTGGAATCATCAATATGTTTCATATAGAGAGATAGTTCCTCATCACTGGCCTCTTTTCCAGGTGCAATTGGAATAGGGTCCTCCAACACGTACAATTTCCTCTCGTGGCGACAGATGACGTGTAAATTCCTCTTCTATTCCTGAAAATTCGTGCCGGTGAGAAGGTTTTCCTTCTCAAGTATAGTTCACAATGATATGTTTGAATTCATTTTTCATTTTTTTTCTACAAATTAAGATGATAAAATATTTTAGTACTTTATCATGAAAAAACTAGGACAAATAGATAAATTAAATCTTATTAGTCTCATACTATTTTAACAAAATATAATATCCATCACCATTGACTTCAGAATATTATATTTTCTGAATATTATAGTGGAAAGTATCCATATTTCCCTTCACATTACCCCAAATAGGGTTGGTCAAGAAACATGAAGGGTTTTAGGTAGGAATTCCAAATTCCAACTGCATTAACTCACAATTCCTTAATCTGATGAGTGGACTCCCCAATCCTGAAACCCTTTTATTATGGATTTTCACAACCTTTGCCTCTTGGTCACACTAAGTCCTCCTATGGTAGTAAACCCTTGATGTGAACCAAGTCAAGTCAACCCAAAAACATGAATTAGAAATCCTTGATAATTTAAATCACCCCAACTAGGGTTGGTCAAACACTTTGAACCGTGGTTCGATTCTAACCAAGATTATGGAAGGCTATACCGACTTAATATTTCTTTGAGGTATTTTATCCTTATATGTAAATTTCAATTTTATTATCTTTGATTACATGATTTTTAAAATTAAGTGGCATATAATTAAGTGATTAACCATGTCTAAGATAATATTTATGCATAAGCCGGTCTTATTTTAGTTCCATCTTGCATGATTTTTTAATTCATTAATTCTGTGATCATAAAAACACACCCAAAATAATTAAACCATGAAACTAACATAAATAAAATAAATAGTATGATCATGACCTTGTTCTATTGGTTAGTTTATCTAGCGGTTGATAAACTAACTCATGACCTAGGGGAGAAACACCTTGAACCTTTTGGGTTCGTGTTTACATCTTACCACTTTTCCACATTTGTATCTCCTTGGATTGGTTTCACCTTGGATTCTAACTTGAGCCACCTCCACTATCTTGGGAGATCCATATGTAATATATGCTTTTATCTCACTCATAGGAGAGGGGTAAAATGGGGTTTTATATAAAAGAAACCTTGGGCACGCATGCCCTACATATTAATGAGGAGAAGGCTTGTAGGCCAATTTTTTTTAATTTAAATAAATAAATTAAAAAAAACCATTCACATAAAAAGGCATTGGTCTATCTCATGATCATCCATACAAGAAATGATATTTACGCTTAAATAAAACTAGCATTCCATTCTTTAATCATTCTTTTTTAAAGATAAATCACATTCGAATCAATTAATTATCTTTAATTAATCAATATTTTTCTCTTAAACCCTTTTCTAAATTTCCTTTTGATTCTCATCCATCATAATTTAAACAAATAAATTCATTTAAAATTATCTTTGTACGTAACTTGTACCTTGGAGGCAACCCAGTGAATTCATGTTCATAACTACCCAATGAGTAGAAATAAACATTACACAGATATTAAATTAAAAACACATATATAAAACATCTATCACGTGTTGTGCCTCAAATTTGTGCCCATACTATGGTACATGTCTCAAGGGTTTGTATAATATAAAAATAAATTTTAATAAATCTACATAATTTGGATAAGTAAACGGCGTGTAGTTCCAACTACACAGCGTGTACTATCGTTCACCATCCATCTGAAGTACATTCCCGGGTACATAGTGCGTAGATGTACTTTGGAAATATCATAAGTATACAACATGTTCAGTGGGCCACAAACGTTTAGTATTCATGTTACACGGTTTCCATAAGGGAAAGCTATTTATGGGGTACATAGTCCAACCCTAACTTGAAGGGACTACACGTCATGTCCAGTGGAATACACGGCATGTAATCCAAAAACCACATGCCACCTATCCCTGGTCAACAAATAGAGTCATTTAAGACTCTAACACATGGCTTGGTTTGGTGGACCGGTTTGATGCATTGAATCTTGAATACACGACGTGCACTGTCGAATACATGCCCTGTGTTCATATGTTGTATGTCCAGGAATCCAAGTGTAGAAGCCAAGTTTAGGCTTCCTCTAGTGGTGATCAACGCATGCTCCACCTATCTCTGGACGTCGTCGAAGGGATCTCGGGGTGATAGCATGGAAGAGCCTTCACTTGTGATGTCTGCCTTTAATCACCCTGAGATCCACTTCCAAAGCACTCTCCTTGATCTGGTGGAGGAGGAACTCTCTCATAACTTGAGAGCGTTCTTGGTGGAAAAAAAAATTCTCTTTTGGATTGAGAGATTTTTTTTATTTGTTGTGCACACCCACAGATGGATAGGCTAATGAGAATTATATAATTGGGATTTTAATTACTTAGAATAATAAAATGAATTAATTACTCGAAAGCATTTATTCATTTCATTTAATTCTTAGTAAGACCCTATTTCTAATAATAAAAGTTGACTATTATTATTAATTGACATGTTCCCATATAATTAAACCTAATTTAATTAAATAAATAATATTATTTCTCACAAATCCCATGAAAAATTACAGTGTGTATATTAATATACATGGTGTGTAATTTTGTTTTTCCATTTTCTTTATTTCCTCCACCACATTTATTAGACCTTGAATAATGGATATTTATTTCTCAAATAAATATCACCATGTTACTCACTATTAAATATATTATTTCACCCATAATATATTCTCTCGAATAACTAGTGTTGAAATAAATGTGATCAGGCATCCTTGAATAATTATTAAACCACAATCGGGAATAATCTTTGTTCAACTTGTCAAATTAATATTTAACTGAGATACATTGACACATTTAGTGTGTGACCCTTTAGGCCTCTTTCTCAGTGGTATTAGGCGGAGCCTGCCTAAATTCCAAGGTTAGTATCTTGCAACATGCCAAGTCACCCATAGATAAAGAAGTTAATGTCGCAATGACATGTCACCTCCTGCGAATGCTTACCATGTAATGTAATCCCTTAGTCTCGATATCTCTAATCAAGCAGGTTTCATGCTAGTTCCATCAATCCATGTGCTCGATTATTCTTTCTTTGACTTTTTGGAATTGAAATCGTCTATTCCTTACCATGTCCATGGATTTATTTAGGCTATATGAATTCCATCAAAGGGACTGAGATATCTACTTGTATTATAGAACAGAAGGGATAAATCCTTTCTCGCATTATCTATTAATGCAGTATTACTCATAACACACCCAAAATATCCTACCTCATTATGAACAGTGTGTCATCACAATTTTTGTCAATACACTACTAGAAAATGGGGTTTTGGAGACCCCTTACATGGGCGACCTCCATTGGAGGTCTCTATTGGTGCCCTATAGCGACCTCCAACGGTGGTCGCAATACGTCTAAAAAAAATTCCCCCGAATCCCGAACCCAAACCCTACCCCTAACCCCCTACAGCCCCACAGATGCCTATTCCCTCCCTTTCCACACTGGCTCCAGCTCCCCCGCACTGCCTCCCCTCCCTCGTTGCACTGGCGACGTCACACCGCTGACGCCGCACCGGCTCCACCGAAGTCGTCGCCCATACCCTACCTCGCCGCACCACCCATCCCCTCTCTCACTACACCAGAACAACCTCACTGCCTCCTCCTCCGACTCCCCTCTATCATTGGTGCTCCTCCTCCCCCCCCCCTCGCTGCACAGCCTCCGACTCTGGCTCCCCTTATAACGACCCATACTTTACGTACATTTTTAATACTTCAAAATTGAAGCATACTTATTACAACATATAACAAAACCACAAAAGGACCGTATAGGTATAGTGTCTTTAGAAACTGGGAAACATAAACAACTGGTTCATAAAGCATCTACTTTGCCTCCCATTTATTTCATCATATCTAGAGTCCCTTTTTGGCATATTCTACTTAATATACTTCTTCCTGACCTGGGGAAATAAAACATACAAAAGGGTGAGCTCAAATTCTCAGTAAGGGTAAACAAAATAAATATCAATCACATCATATACATAAGCACATAACTTTTGGAAATCATAACCTGCAAAAGAGATCATAATTTCATAACATGGGGTAAATCATAGTAGTGAAATGTAATACCAATAATCATAACATAAAACATGAAACGTTGTGGCATACACACATAATCATAGAGAATAATTTCTTATTAGTCAAGACTCATTTCCAAGACTATCTTAGTGGATAAAGTCCATTTCTGAATTGAGTTACCCTCGTTTCAGTCCTGCTTCACTGAACCGGTATAACCTACCGTTCCAGCCATGTCTATCTCATGAGATATAAAATCTTTAACCAATGCATTGGAGGGAGATATATGTCCCACCCATCTCATAATGATACCATTCTTATGTGTGCCACAAAATCATAAACCATACATCATAGCACAACCCATGTAACAAAAATGGGAATCTTAAACATCGTGACATCATAAAACAATTCATATAAGATAAAGGGATTCATAAAAATATAATTTCATCACAACATAATCAAATAAATGTAATAATAGGGATATAAACAGAACCCTTTATTATCTTAGATGGAAAATAATTTTGATAAAACATATGAACTCCATTCTTGAGGAAAATATCCTTTCTGCTTCAAAAACACTTTTCCTTTCTTAACATGTCGTACAATTATAAACTAAAAGAAGTTGATTAAAAATAAACTTGAAAACTTGTAAAGTAAGATTCTTGGAAATAATGTTTTAAAAATCCATTCATGCCGTATAAGTTAAAAAACATTCCTCTCTTACTTTTGTCGGAAAAGTCAAAAAAAGTACCTCGTACGAAAAACAACAACAGATTCCTTTCATATATTTTACTAAAAACTCACTGAAGGGTAAAATAGGATTTAAAAAATTTTAGTTGAATGGAAATAATATTACATATTGAGGAAACATGGATGTGGATGATAAAATACACCCCAGTAAATGCCAAAGTATAAACAATCTCGGATAAAAATGAGATTGTGATATTTCCCTTACCTTAGGTATGATATGCTTTGTACGTGTCCGAACCTCCTGTATAATGATTTAAATAATGTTATTGACTTATTCCAGAATCATTCTTATTTTTATGATATCATATTTTGTCATATTCTTAGCTTCTTAGTAGTAATATTTCATTGCTACTTGTTATTCGAGTGTTTATAACTTTTTGTTCTTATGCGTGTTTTGTCGAATAAATTCTTATTCTTCTCTTTAGGTTATAGATTCCTCATTTCCAGAATGGTATTAGTGTAATATATATCATATTCATTCATTAAATTCATCTATATAATCATTATGAAATGAAGATCATGTAGAACGAGTCGCATCACATCGTGGAGACGGTATTCCGTACGTACGCACGAGTGATGATATCGTTCCTATGATCATTGAATTGTATTGGAGTGTATGTATACTATTTCAGAATTATTGTCACTTTATAATAGTCATATATATTCATTATTTACACCATTATACACATCCATGTAAGGTGGTGGTGGAAAATAGATTACACCACGACGTGGAGACGGTATTCCGTACGTACGCACGCGCGATGATTTCTTTTTCCGTAGGATGGATAGATGGTGAAATAGGGTTGTTTCATACTTATAATAACATATCCGTATATGATTGGTACTGATGTTATTACTTCATAATGAAATAACTAAAGAAGAAGAAGTGGAAGAAGAAATAAAGATGAAAGAATCGGTAACGGACATTACCTCTTCTTTGAAGTGCTTTTTTGAGACCTTCTTTTACGGAACTAAAATTGGTATTTGAAGAAGACCAGGACCTCTAGGATGTATCTAGGGAAGTGTAGAGGAGAAATTTGTAGGGGTTGTCCGAGCTTGAAGGCTCAAAGTGGTGTGTGGAAGAGAGGGAGGAGGTTCCCTTTTATAAGGGAGGAGAGGGGCACCTTTGGAATAATTAAAAATATTATTTTATTATAAAGTCAAGTTTGGTTTCAAATAGCTCTAAATTGATTTATTTCGAAGATAAGGTGGGGATGGGTCGAAATAATCTCATCCAATAGAATTTATTCAAGTTTAGGTTCCTATTTTAACCTTATCATTTAGATTTAACATTAAGTTAAATAATTTTACTTTTACCGTGTCTTCTTGTGTTATTATACTATAAGGTTAATAAACTTACTATAAGCAGCCAAACGAACCCCAAGTTGTTTATTATTAATATATATAACCTTATATAAGTCATTTTGCCGAACCTTAGATTTTTAGGAATAAAATAACAATTACTAATATAATATTTTTTTTAAAAACTATTTTATGTCAATTTTGACACTATTTAGTAATTAATTTTTTTGAAAATCATAACAGAATGATTAGTTCGAAAAACGTTAATTAAATCAATAATAACATGTCATATTAATCTATAAAATTAGTGGAATTCATAAAAAGTGTCAAATTACATTTATTTTGGTGTTTATAACATCAATTATGTCAATATTTCATTAATAAGTTAATTACTGCATCATCTTTGTCTCATAAATAAATTAAATTATTTAATGTCTAAAAATTACAAGTAAACTACCATTATGTAGGAAATCGTTTTATCTTTCTAATGAATATTTATAGTCGAATTTATCTTATGTATAACCCCATATTAAAAATGATTTAGTTATTAAACTTTGATTTTAACTATTTTAACCCTTCTTTAAATAAATTAATAATAAATGTCCTAATCTAATCCAAGTGGGCCTAAATGGTCATATTTTATTCCTAAGTTTGTTTTTGGTCGAATTAAACTTGTCCAATAGAATTAGGACCTGTGTTAGGGTAATAATAATATCATCTTTACCCTTAATTACCCTATTTACTTTTAACCGTGGTAAAAAAAAGTAAAGAGTTACTATTCACCAAAAAATTATTTTCATCTCATTGAACCACAATTTACTTACTGACATCAACCGTGTCTCTCGGATTTTTGAAATTCCACTCACAGAAGCGGTAAAATTAAGTTTTATGAAAAATTCAGTTTTTTTTAACTACCACTTAGTGGTTTCACTATTCATCAAAAATTGAAAGTTTTCAGAAAAATACCAAAATTTCACCCTAGGCTAATTTCGATATTCCAAATCCAAAAATGAAGTCCATTTTGAAAAATAAAATTTATAAAATTTCAAAAAGTGGTTATTACTATTCATAACGGCTAGTTTTAATAATATTTTAATAGCATATCGTTGTTTAGTGAAACTCGGTATTACGTACGACGCAAGCTATCGAGGAGGGTCACGATTTCGTGTAAAGCAAGCCAAGCAACTGTTGTGTAGAAAAATATTCCTTTGATGATTTATATAACATAAAAGTCTCGGGTGTTACATTCTACCCCCCTTAAAATGAATTTCGCCCTCAAAATTCATCACTTTGTAACAAACAGATGAGGATACCTCTCCCTCATCATACCCTCAAGCTCCCATGTAGCTTCTTCTAATTGGTGGTTCCTCTATAAAACTTTCACCAATCGAGTGGTCTTGTTTTGTAGGACTTTTTCGCTACGATCCAGAATCTATATCGGTTGTTCTTCATAAGAAAGATCTTGCTCCAGCGGTACAACTTCTGAGCTGAGTACATGTGAAGGATCAGGTATGTACTTTCTCAGGAGAGATACATGGAACACATTGTGAACTTGAGAGAGATTCGGTGGAAGCGCCAATCGGTAAGCTACCTTCCCAACACGATCTAGTATTTCGAAAGGACCGATATATCTAGGGCTCAACTTCCCCTTCTTTCCAAATCTCATAACCCTCTTCCAGGGAGATATTCATAAGAACACTTTATCACCCACTTTAAACTCTAGGTCTTTTCTTCGGTTTTCGGCATAAATTTTCTGTCGACTCTGAGCTTCTCTTATGTGTTGTTGAATAGATCTGACCTTTTCTACGATTTCATCAACGAGATCAGGTTCTAATAGCTTTCTTTCCCTAACTTCATCCCAGCAAGTTGGAGTCCTGCATTTCTTTCCATAGAGAGATTCATAAGGAGCCATATGAATACTGGAGTGAAAACTATTATTATAATAAAATCCCACCAAAGGTAGGTGTTGATCCCAACCACATTTGAAATCCATAGAGCAAGCTCTCAACATATCTTCTAGAGTTTTAATTGTTCTCTCAGAATGACCATCTGTCTGAGGATGATAAGTAGTGCTGAAACTCAACTCTGTATCCAGAGTATGCTGAAGACTTCGCCAAAACTTCGAGGTAAATCTCAGATCCCGATCAGATATAATTGAAAGTGGTACTCCATTAAATCTTACCACTTCCTTTACATATATCCTGGCAAGCTGATCTAGAGAGAAATCCTCTCTAATAGCAATGAAGTGTGCAGACTTTGTAAGACAGTCAACTATGACCCAGATAGCATTATTGCCTTTGGATGTTTTAGGAAGTCCTGTGACAAAGTCCATAGTGATGTTTTCCCATTTCCATTCGGGTATGGGTAATGGTTGTAAAATCCCCTTAGAATTCTGTCTCTCAGCTTTAACCTGTTGACAAACCAAGCATCGAGAGACATATTCAGCAACATCTCTTTTCATGCCATCCCACCAGAAGTACTCCTTCAGGTCCCTATACATCTTCGTGCTTCCAGGATGAATAGATAATGAAGAACTATGAGCCTCATCCAGCAGCTCCTTCTTTAATTCGGGGATGGGAGGAACACAAACCCGATTCCTGAACTTTATTATCCCATCACAATCAAGGTTGAATTCAGGAACATTTCTCACCTTCTTTTGTAACTCGAAATCTTCTTTCTGTTCCTCTTTAATCTTCACATGTATAGATGGTTGAACATTCATTTGAGAAAGATACGATTTTTCCCCTTTCATTATAATTACAAGATCCATCCTTTGTAAATCCATAAATATTGGATCTTTTGTGATCCTCATCATGGATAAACTAGTATGGTCTTATCGACTTAATGCATCTGCCACCTTGTTTGCTTTCCCAGGGTGGTAATGGATTGAGCAGTCGTAATCCTTAATCAGCTCCAACCATCTTCTTTGGCGCATATTCAGTTCCTTTTGTGTGAAAATATACTTTAAACTTTTATGATCAGTATAAATATCACACCTTTCACCATAAAGGTAATGCCTCCAAATCTTTAATGCAAAGATTACCGCATCTAACTCCAAATCATGAGTTGGGTAATTTTTCTCATGTATTTTCAACTGTCGTGAGGCATAAGCTATCACCATATCATTTTGCATAATAACACACCCCAATCCCTTCTTAAATGCATCACTATAGATCACAAACCTTTCTCCACTACAAGGCAGTGTGAGCACAGGTGCACTGGATAACCTTCTTTTCAACTCCTTGAAATTCTCTTCACATTCTTTCGTCCAAACAAACTTAACTCCTTTTCGAGTCAACTTGGTGAGTGGATTAGATAATCGTGAAAAATCTTTCACAAAACTTCGATAATATCCCGCCAAACCAAGAAAACTTCAGATCTCGGTTACTGTTGTTGGTCTCGACCATCTTTTGATAACCTCTGTTTTTGCTGGATCCACAGATATCCCCTCTTTTGAGATTATGTGACCCAAAAAAGAAACTTTTTGAAGCCAAAATTCACACTTGGTAAATTTTGCATAAAGCTTCTCCTTTCTCAGGGTCTTCAATATAATTCTCAAGTGATCTTCATGTTATTACTTTCTCTTTGAATAGACAAGAATATCGTTTATAAATACTACCACAAACTGATCAAGATAGTCTCTAAAGACTCTATTCATCAGATCCATGAAGATAACATGGGCATTAGTAAGACCAAATAGCATCACTATAAATTCATAGTGTCCATACCTTGTACGGAAAGCCGTCTTTGGTATATTCTCCCTTTTGACCCTTAATTGATGATACCCTGAACGGAGATCAATCTTGGAAAAGTTTTGAGCTCCTCGTAGTTGGTCAAATAAGTCATCAATGCGTGGGAGAGGATATTTGTTCTTGATAGTGATCTTGTTAAGTTCTCAATAATCAATGTAGAGTCTCATTGATCCATCTTTCTTCTTAACAAATAGAACAGGTGCTCCCCAAGGTGACGCACTAGGGCGTATGAACCCCTTATCAAGATTCTCTTGGAGTTGCTTCTTCAATTCCTGTAACTCAATTGGGGCCATTCTATAAGGTGTCTTTGAAATAGGCAAAGCACCCGGTACGAGTTCTATTGAAAAATCAACTTCACGATTCGGTGGAAGACCCGATAATTCATCCGGAAAGACATCATCAAACTCCCGTACAATGGGCATATTCTTAATTGTGAGTTTCTCACCAACCATTTGAGATAAATAACCTTCATTTAGTGGAATCAAGACCCATAAGATGGAAGAAATTTCCACTGGAAGGTTATGTTCATCCTTGCATCGATAGACGATCATAGATTGATCTGGAATATGAAATGTGACTTCCCTTATTTGGAAATTGATATGAGCTCCATATAAAGAAAGCCAATCCATGCCAATAATCACATCAAATTCCTCTATAGGAAGGATCACAAGATTTTCAGGAAGCACTTTCCCACAAAATTCGATCGGAGAAGAATTATAAACTTTTGATGCGACTGTTGTGCCATTAGGTGTTGTCACAGCTAACTCAACATCTAACTGTTGAGGTAATACGGTGATACCCTTAGAAAATTCTTCAGAAATAAAGGATTGGATGGATCCAGAATCAAATAAAACATTTTCTACTTTAGAGTGGATGGTAAGTGTACCTTTCACCACATCGTTATCGTACTCCACATCGCTGATAGAAATTGCATGTGACTTTCCTTTGTCATTAGCCTTAAGAGTTTGTTGACGTCGACTATCATCATCAACCGTTGGATTAGGGCATTTATTGGCATAATGTCCCATCTCCTTTCACTTGAAACATTGAAGTGTAGTAGGTTCATTCTGTGCATCCCTTCCTTTGTTTGCATCATTAGATATCTTCTTCCCATCATCACGGCATTCAAATGCCTGATGACCTTATTTTCCACATTTGAAACATTTACTTGTCCCTTTAAGACAACTCCCTCCATGTTTCTTTCCACACTTTGAGCATAAGGGAAAGCTCATCTTCTTTTCAGTGTGCTCTTTAGATTTTCCTTTGAATTCCATTTTCCTCTTCTTATCAAACCCATATGACTGATGGGTTACTCCAATCTCCATATCAACTTTGAGATCACATCGAACGATTTCCTCGTAGCTATTGAAGTCCCTTATGGATAACTCCCTTCGAAGACTTGGTTTTAAGCCACTAAAGAATCGATCGATCTTACTCTCAGGTTGGATAATAATACCATAAGCGTACCTTGCAAGTCTTGTAAAATTTGCTTCATAGGTACCAACAGATTCATCATCCTTTTGCTTCAGTTCAAGAAACTCTTTCTCCATCTTTGTTTGGAGAATACGAGGGAAGTACTTATTGAAAAATAAGTTCGTGAACTCGTCCCATTCCATGGACTCAATTTCATCCCTTTGCCTCATATTCTTAATAAGATTCCACCATTGATCAGTATCACCTTCCAAACGATACACTGCTAAGATGACTTTATCATGTTCAGAACATTGAAGAACTGAAAATATCTTTTCAGTAGTACTAATCCATTGTTCAGCAACTGATGGATCAGTAGACCTGCTGAAAGAAGGTGGACGCTGCCTTATGAAGGATTCAACAGAATGTTGCTCCTTCCTTTGCTCGTTTGGAAGTCCTGCATGATTCATAGCTTGAGAAAGTTGTGTGAGCATGGCTACAAGATTTTGCATTCCATCTCCCATAACATTTGGTTGCTCAGGGGGACAATCATTGCATTTCCAGTCGCATTCCGCATTAACACGGTTCCTTCGGGTTCCAGCCATTGACTAAAACTAGGATGAATAGTGTGAGCAACACTAATTATAATAGGGAAACCACATAATCAAGAATAAAATTTCACACTTAAGGTCTTATCTTAGGTTATTCATGGCCATTTCTAAAACACTAAGATTTTGTTCTATGCTTAGACTTATCCTTAGGGTTCTTACTAAGGCTTTCACATCCTAGTTTCTAAAGGTTGACTATACCTTTCCTCTGATACCAACTATAACGACCCATACTTTACATACATTGTTAATACTTCAAAATTTAAGCATACTTATTACAACATATAACAAAACCACGAAAGGACCGTATAGGTATAGTGTCTTTAGAAACTGGGAAACATAAACAACTGGTTCATAAAGCATCTACTTTGCCTCCCATTTATTTCATCATATCTAGAGTCCCTTTTTGGCATATTCTACTTAATAACCTTGTTCCTGACCTGGGGAAATAAAACATACAAAAGGGTGAGCTCAAATGCTCAGTAAGGGTAAACAAAAGAAATATCAATCACATCATATACATAAGCACATAACTTTTGGAAATCTTAACCTGCAAAAGAGATTATAATTTCATAACATGGGGTAAATTATAGTAGTGAAATGTAATCCCAATAATCATAACTTAAAACATGAAAATTTGTGGCATACACACATAATCATATATAATCATTTCTTATTAGTCAAGACTCATTGCCAAGACTATCTTAGTGGACAAAGTCCATTTCTGAACCGAGTTACCCTCGTTTCAGTCCTGCTTCACTGAACCGGTATAACCTACCGTTCCAGCCATGTCTATCTCATGAGATATAAAATATTTACCCAAAACATTGTAGGGAGATATAGGTCCCACCCATCTCATAATGATACCATTCTTATGTGTGCCACAAAATCATAAACCATACATCATAGCACAACCCATGTAACAAAAATGGGAATCTTAAACATCGTGACATCATAAAACAATTCATATAAGATAAAGGGATTCATAAAAATATAATTTCATCACAATATAATCAAATCAATGTAATAATAGGGATAGAAACAGAACCCTTTATTATCTTAGATGGAAAATAATTTTGATAAAACATTTGAACACCATTCTTGAGGAAAATATCCTTTCTGCTTGAAAAACACTATTCCTTTCTTAACATGTCGTACAATTCTAAACTAAAATAAGTTGATTAAAAATAAACTTGAAAACTTGTAAAGGAAGATTCTTGGAAATAATGTTTTAAAAATCCATTCATGCCGTATAAGTTAAAAAAAACATTTCTCTCGTACTTTTGTCGGAAAATTCAAAAAAAGTAGCTCGTACGAAAAACGACAAAAGATTCCTTTGATATCTTTTACTAAAAACTCACCGAAGGGTAAAATAGGATTTAAAAAAATTTAGGTGAATGGAAATAATATTACATATTGAGGAAACATGGATGTGGATGATAAAATACACCCCAGTAAATGCCAAAGTATAAACAATCTCGGATAAAAATGAGATTGTGATATTTCCCTTACCTTAGGTCCGATATGCTTTGTACATGTCCGAAAATCCTGTATAATGATTTAAATAATGATATTGAATTATTCCAGAATCGTACTTATTTTTATGATATCATATTTGGTCATATTCTTAGCTTCCTAGTAGTAATATTTCATTGCTACTTGTTATTCGGGTGTTTATACCTTTTTGTTCTTATGCGTGTTTTGTCGAATAAATTCTTATTCTTATCTTTAGGTTATATATACCTCATTTCCATAATGGTATTAATTTAATATATATCATATTCATTCATTCAATTCATTTATAAAATCATTATGAAATGAAGATCATGTAGAACGAGTCGTATCACCTCGTGGAGACGGTATTCCGTACGTACGCACGAGTGATGATATCGTTCCTATGATCGTGGAATTGTATTGGAGTGTATGTATACTATTTCAGAATTATTATCACTTTATAATAGTCATATATAGTCATTATTTACACCATTATACCCATCCAAGTAAGGTGGTGGTGGAAAATAGATTACACCACGGCGTGGAGACGGTATTCCGCACGTACGCACGCGCGGTGATTTCTTTTTCCGTAGGATGGATAGATGGTGAAATAGGGTTGTTTCATACTTATAATAACATATCAGTATATGAGTGATACTGATGTTATTACTTCATAATGAAACAACTAAAGAAGAATAAGTGGAATAAGAAATAAAGATGAAAGAATCGGTAACGGACATAACCTCTTCTTTGAAGTGCTTCTTTGAGACCTTCTTTTAGGGAACTAAAATTGGCCTTTGAAGAAGACCAGGACCTCTAGGATGTCTCTAGGGAAGTGGAGAGGAGAAAGTTTCAGGGGTTGGCCGAGCTTGAAGGCTCAAAGTGGTGTGTGGAAGAGAGGGAGGAGGTGCCCTTTTATAAGGGAGGAGAGGGGCACCTTAGGAAAAACTGAAAATATTATTTTATTATAAAGTCAAGTTCGGTTTTAAATAGCTCCAAATTGATTTATTTCGAAGATAAGGTGGGGATGGGTCGAAATCCTCTCATCCAATAGAATTTAGACAAGTTTAGGTTCCTATTTTAACCTTATCATTTAGATTTAACATTAAGTTAAATAAATTTACTTTTACCGTGTCTTCTTGTGTTCTTATACTATAAGGTTAATAAACTTACTATAAGCAGCCAAACGAACCCCAAGTTGTTTATTATTAATATATATAACCTTATCTAAGCCATTTGGCTGAAACTTATATTTTTAGGAATAAAATAACAATTACTAATATAATATTTGTTTTAAAAACTATTTTATGTCAATTTTGAAACTATTTAGTAATTAATTTTTTTGAAAATCATAAAAGAATGATTATTTAGAAAACATTTAATTAAATCAATACTAACATGTCATATTAATCTAGAAAATTAGTGGAATTCATAAAAAGTGTCAAATTACATTTATTTTGGTGTTTATAACATCAATTATGTCAATATTTCATTAATAAGTTAATTATTGCATCATCTTTGTGTCATAAATAAATTAAATTATTTAATGTCTAAAAATTACAACTAAAATACCATTATGTAGTAAATCTTCTTATCTTTCTAATTAATATTTATAGTATAATTTATCTTATGTATAACCCCATATTAAAAATGATTTAGTTATTAAACTTTGATTTTAACTATTTTAACCCTTCTTTAAATAAATTAATAATAAATGTCCTAATCTAATCCAAGTGGGCCTAAATGGTCATATTTTATTCCTAAGTTTATTTTTGGTCGAATTACACTTTTCCAATAGAATTAGAACATGTGTTAGGGTAATAATAATATCATATTTACCCTTAATTACCCTATTTACTTTTAACCGTGGTAAAAAAAAGTAAAAAGTTACTATTCACCAAAAAATTATTTTCATCTCATTGAACCACATTTTACTTACTGACATCAACCGTGTCTCTCGGATTTTCGAAATTCCACTCACAGAAGCGGTAAAATTAAGTTTTATGAAAAAATCAGTTTTTTTTAACTACCACTTAGTGGTTTCACTATTTATCAAAAATTGAAAGTTTTCAGAAAAATACCAAAATTTCACCCTAGGCTAATTTCGATATTCAGAATCCAAAAATGAAGTCCATTTTGAAAAATAAAATTTATAAAATTTCAAAATGTGGTTATTACTATTCATAACGGCTAGTTTTAATAATATTTTAATAGCATATCGTTGTTTAGTGAAACTCGGTATTGCGTACGACGCAAGCTATCGAGGAGGGTCGCGATTTCGTGTAAAGCAAGCCAACCAAGTGTTGTGTAGAAAAAGATTCCTTTAATTATTTATATAACATAAAAGTCTCGGGTGTTACACCCCTCCGCTGCCCCTCCTCTACCTCGCAGCACCACCTCCAGCTCCCTTCAGTTCCGAATTTGTCGTGCTCTAAGGTATACCCTACTTTCCATTTTAAGGTTTTAATTTTGGGCAGTTTACAACATAAATTTTACATGTATGAAGATTATATGAATATTTTGTGTGAGTAAAAAGTGTGGAAATGGAATTTCATGTGTATACGGGTTTGTGTGCATGAAGAATTATGAAATAATGTGTGTTGTCAGTGTGTGAATGCAAAGACTTCACACTTTAATTGAAGTTGGGAGTTACATACAATGAAGAGTCCATGTATATGTTGACTGGATTGATATTATAAGTTGTGTTGTTATTTGATTTATACCATTCTTGAGTTTATCAAATGTCTCTCTCTGTGTGTGTGTGTGTGTATCCTATGAGAAAATTTTTGAGGTTTGACCACATGTGTGTGCTTGCATGGCCCATGAGACCCATGTTTGAGTTTAATCCCATGTGTTTCGATACTATAGGTTAATATTAACATTATATGATGTTCCTTTATATGATATTAATCCACGTTTCAATGTGACTTACTGTGTATATTTTAGAGGTATAATTGAGATGGAATTTAGAGTGATGTATTAATATTTTTCCACATTCTTGTTATTTCTCACACTTTTATTGACCTAACACTTTTGGGGTATTTGGGTTTTTACTATATGACTTGATATACCTACCATGGATTATGATTTTTCATTGTTTATTTACTCTATTATGTTATTGTTTTATCTTTTTCTTTATTGATACCAAGGGTATATTTTCTGCACTGATGATATTCAGACCCTTACTACTAATAAAAAACATCGTGCATAAAAGGATACCTACTTGAGGCTGTGATGAACGTTGTATTAGACCCTGTGATCCAGCATGGGGCATCACATTCATTGTCCCACATATTCTCTATTTATAACATAAGTGAAGATAGCTTGCTTTTTTTTGTTCTGTAGTTGTATATACTTGATGTTATCCTTGATATAGATTAGTTAGTTTTCCATAAATTAGAGATTTATTGCAAAATTTGATGGTTAATCTTTACTTTATATGATGGAACAAAGTTAGTGTGAATCCAAGAGGCAGTGAGATATTATTTGTACAAGGATATAGTTTCTCTAAGTTTGAGAAGACTGTTCATCACTAATTGATTTTGGGAACTTTCATCACAAATTATATTTGTTGATTTATTGGTAGGCATTAACTTAGTCGCTAAGGATGATAGTTCAAGATTGGTATTTGATGAATTTTTTCATGTACCACATACACATGCAAGTTATAATATTCATTTCTTGAAAAATGTTTACTCTATGGAATTCTAGACGAAATTCATTCTTAATATAGTTTCTTGAATATAGAATCATCATTAGATTTACCATACCAACATGGTGGAAATGAAATGTGATTTAACTTCTATTCCATTATCTATTCTCTTGTTTATTATTCAGAGATATAAATTGTTTGTTTTATCAATAGTCCATATGCAATTGGATAGTCTTTATTTTAAATATATTTGATATAAAAAATTCATGTAATATGAAGTCTTGTGTAAGTGATTGCTATACATATATTATTATGGAAAAGAGTTGGATTGATCTTCCAAATCGAATGTATAGAGAATATTTCAAGGGAATTATGTAGTTTATTGAGCTCACTGGAGGATTTCAAAGTGACTTTATTAGTTGTCCATGTAGAAAATGTGCAAATATATATCAATTCACATGAGATACCGCGAGGGAGCACCTATTCTTGAATAGATTTGTGAACAATTATAAGATTTGGACTCGTCAAGGGGAAGAATATATTCTTTATCAAAATACAGATGTAGTTCATATGGACGTTTATGTGAGGATGAATGATCCAATTCTAGAAATGCTTATAGAAATGGTATGCAGGTTGGCTTCTGAAGGCATTGACATCCATAATATTGATACCGGTGAGATAAATCTATGCTCTAGTGAAGGTCGTGATTCAAGGAGGTTTTATGATTTACTTGATGATGCAAAAAATGAAATTATATCTTGGATGTACTACTTAAAATAAATTTTCATTTATCTTGGATTTGTTGCATTTGAATACTTTGAATCAGTGGTCAGACACATCATTCGACATGTTGTTGGTGTTATTAAAAATGGTTCTTCATATCGATGCTAAGATTCCTGACTCGTATTACCATGCTCGTAAGTTGACAGAGAAATTAGGTTTTACATATGAGACCATAGATGCATGTGCAAACAACTATATGTTGTTTAGAAAAGAAACTTCCCATTTGGATATTTTTATGGTCTATGGCACTTCCAGATGGAAATAGAACAGGGGAAATCATACTCATCAAAGTCAGACTGTGAAACAGGGAAAACCGATTTCTGTAAATCAAATGCATTACTTTCCTCTAAATCTGAGGTTGAAAAGATTTTTTTTTTCATCTAAAGTTTTTAATTTAATGAGATGGCATACAGAAAAAAATCAGGAAAGTGATATGTTAACCCACCTGATATACTCTCGTGCATGGAAGGATTTCGATAAGAGACACCACAACTTTGCTAAAGATGTTCATAATGTCTGATTGGGGTTGGAAACAGATGGTTTCAATCCATTCAAGTCTATGGTTGCTGAAACTCATAGCACAAGGCCCGTGGTGTTGGTTACATATAATATTTCTCTGTGGATTTGTATGAAGCAACAATTTATATTATTTTCCACTCTAATTGATGGACCTAGAAGTCTGGAGGATAAGATTGATGTTTACCTTCATCCATTTATTGATGAGTTGAATGAATTTTGGGGTGATGATGTGATGACTTATGAATGTGAAACAAATGAAATGTTCAAACTACAAGATGCTTTATTATGGACAATCAATGAATTCTTATCTTATGCAAATTTATCAGGCTGGAGTATGAAAGGGAAATTTTCTTGCCTTTGTTTCAATAAAAGTAAAAAATATTTATGGCTTTAACATTCTATAAAATGGGTATACATGGGTCACATACATTTTATCCAACCTCAGTATAGGTTCAGAAAGGCCATAGTGACATTTTATGGTTTAAGAGAGTTTATCCCAGCACTAAAGATCACGATAGAAGTCAAAAGTTTATCGCAGATTGAGGAAGAAAACATCCACACAGTATATGAATTTCAGGATTTGGTGGCTCATCCATTACCTCATATTTGTGGTGCGGGTAGATTGGGCAGTCACAATTGATAAAAGAAAATTATTTTTTACAATCTCCTCTATTAGAAAAATAAAATTCGAAGGCATAATTTGGATGTCATGCACATTGAAAAAAATGTTTATGATAATATATTGTGTACCACTTTAGGTGTCAGTGGAAAATCAAAGGACCGTGTTAATGCACGTCGTGATTTGGAAGAAATGGGTTTAAGGAAGCAGCTGCATTTACAGTTAGGCAAAAAAGGCATATATATGCCTGCTGCACAGTATACAATGACTATAAAGGAGAAAGAGACATTTCTTTCCATTTTAAATATGCTCAAGGTGCCTGATGGTTACTCTTCTAATATTTCATAGTGTGTGAATCTCATGAGCATGACATTTCAAGGGTTGAAAATTCATGAAAATCATATACTACTTCAGCAGTTGATTCTAATCGTAATTTGTGATTGTTTATCCCCCAATTTTGTTTAACAGTTGATTGAGATGAGTAATTTTATTAGACATCTTTGTTTAAGAAATTAACGAATAAGTGATTTAAAAAGTTTTCAAGATCGAATTGTACTTAAGCTTTGTCACCTTTAGAAACTATTCCCCCCCTTCATTTTTCGATGTTATGGTTCATATGACAGTGCACCTAACTGATGAAGTAATGGCTGTTGGTCTAGTCCAATTCAGGTGGATATATCCTATTGAGTGGTATATGAATACATTGAAACAATTTGTATGCAATAGAGCTTGTCTGGAGGCATCAATAACCAATGGTTATTTGATGGATGATTGTACTACTTTTTATGAATATTATATTATGGATGTTGAAACAAAATTAGATATGCCATCTCAGAGTCATGATGGTCTAGTTGGATAAGGAACCATATTTGATATGGACAACATCAAGTGGATACAAGCGCATCGATATATCTTGTTCAACACTCCATTAGTTTCACTATTAATGTAGTAAGTGTACTATCACTTTTATTGTTTAACATTTAAATGTTTTGTTTTCATAAGTAGATTATTTAAACATCACGTTATCATTTGTAGGAAACACATTAATGAGATAAAATAATATATGTCTCGTGCGACTGAGTATCAAATTCAACAATCTCATTATGCGTCATTTCATGATTGGTTCAAGGATTTTGTACGTATAAATTGATCTTTATTATGAGTGAAGTATTATACTAATTTCTTTCTGTAGAAATCATTAGTGAATTCTTTGAATTATGTAGGTTCATAACCTGAGAGAGTTAGGTGACCCCACGATAAATGAAGAATTTATCCAACTAGCTAAGGGTCCATCTATAATGGCTCATTGTTATAAAGATATAGATGCTAATGATTTTCGATTTCACATTAAAGATGTTGAAAAAAATGACCAACACAAAATAGTGGCATCAGTTGTTCATTCATTGATTCTGGTTATTACTATGGTCAATTGACAGACATCATTGAAGTTGTATACGCACACGAGTTAAAGTACATATTGTTAAAGTGTAATTGGGTTGATCCAGTGCATGGAAGTAAAGTCGATAAATATCAATTTACATTGGTGAATTTTAACTATATTTTATATAGAAATGAATGAGTTGATAATAAACCTTTCATTTTGACATCACAAGTGGAACAAGTATTCTTCATTACTTTGCCTTTAAATCCCAGTTGGCAAGTTATTGTGAAAATTTACCGGTGAGGAGTGTTTTTATTTGAACAATATGAACCCAAGATTGTTCCCTTTGTTGTCCAACAACTTGATCAACATACTGTAGTTTAAATTGAAGAAGATATTTACTGGTTTAGAGTGGCCGTTGAAGGAGAAACGATCGATTTTCATGTTTAATGAAAGGTATAATTGTTTTCCCACTCTTCAATTAAAAGCCTTTTTTTAATTATTTAAAACAAACGAAAACTAATTTGGTACATAAGCATTTTTATTTATTATTAGTCATAATTAACCTTATGTTCTATCCTTTTTGATGGATTTCCTTGCGGGCATGTGTGAACCAAGATTCTGGTATCTGGTTCCATCTCTAGCATTTGTTGGATGAACTATATTTATTTGGTTTTATAAATTGTTTTCTAGATCAAATTGAAAAGGTTGATTACTTTGAGTAAAATAATTTTTTAAATAAGGTGATTTCACTATAATTAAGGGTAAAGGAAAAATATGGTATTTTCAATGTATTGAAATGTTTTATGACCTTGTGGATTTGATTTTAAGGTTCCCCTCTCCCTTTACATATCCTTTCAATCCTTGTTGTAATTTTTAATCAGATTGATAATTTTTTATGGTATGATGATTCTACTTTGAGCTTGAAAGATCCATATTTCACACACATATGTGTTTATATAGATATAATATCCCCCCTGGACAGTCCAAACCCACTCCCTCTGAACAGCCCCACCCCCACCTGCACAACCCCTCCACCCGGAACCCCTTGGATAGCCCCCACCCTCCTGTACAACCAACCCCACAAAACTCCCCCTAGACACCCCCACCCCCACCCACTGGACATCCCCACCCCAATCCCCCCGAACAGCCCCCACCCCCTCCCAGACACCCCCCCTTTGGACTGCCCCCATCCCAGTGCACTGCACCAGGCCCTCCCCTACCCCCTGCCATTCCCCTCGGACAAGCCCACCCCTACCTGCACAACCCCTCCACTCCCCCCTTCCCCCACCACTCCCCCTAGACAACCCCAACCCACTCCCCCTTTCCCCCTTCACCCCCTCCCTACACCCAGCCCACCCCACTCCCTCCGGACAGCCCCACCCCACTCCCCATGTACAACCCTATTCCCACCCCATTCTTTCCGGACAGCCCCACCCCTACCTACACAACCCCTTCACCTGGACACCCCCCACCCCACTCCCCCCAGACATCCCCACCCCTACCTGCACAACCCCTCCACCTGGATAGCCCCCCCAGACAGCCCCCCTCTTGGACAGCCCACCCCCACAAAACTCCCCCTAGACAGCCCCCCAACCCTTCTATAGCCCCACCACACTCCCTCCCGAATAGCCCCACCACACCCCCAGCCCCTCCCCACTCCCAACACCCCTCCCGGACATCCCACCCCCATAACTCCCCCCAGACAGCCCCTTGACTGCCCCACCACACCCCCCACCCCTCCCCACTCCCAACCCCCCTCCAAAATAGCCCACCCCTAAATCACTTCATGTTAAAAGAACCCTTTAAATACAATCCTTTTTTGTACATAATTTTATTTATGTTCTATTATGTTTATGATTTTTTAAAATCCTATCCCTTTTTTTATTAACAACTGTACAAGTTTTATTTTTTAAAAAACAATCCAATTTATCTTTTTAACACTTTGGATGGTCCCCTTACTAATATTTTCTATGACTACAGACATGTTTGGGGAACAAGCAACACATCCACACCATCCATCTGAGCCATCTTTGTCTCAGAGTCAAGGTATGTTTGAATGTAACTGTGTTTATTTTTTTTATTTAATATATATATATATATATATATATATATGCACATATATCAAATTATGTATAAAATTGTTTTCAACGGGATCAGAATTGACCTCTTATTCCTCTCGCAAGAGAGGCCCTGGTCGTGGCATCTCATCATGGAATTCTGACATGACCATTGATGTTTTATTTAACGAGAGATTTAATCCTGTGGGACTGAATGCCCCTACATTTATCCGTCAGTTAGTTCATATCATACATGCAGTGATATTTACTCTTAAATAAAATAAGCATTCAATTCTTTAATTTTTATTGTTTAAGATAAATCACACTTGAATCAATTAATTATATTTAATTAATCAATCCTTTTATCTTAAACCCTTTTTGAAATTTACTTGTGATTCTCATCCATTATAATTTTCAACAAATAAATTCATTTAAAATTATCGTTGTACGTAACTTGTACCTAGGAGGAAACCCAGTGAATTCCCGTTCATAACTACCCAATGAGTAGAAATGAACATTATTCAACTGTTAAATTAAACACATATATATAAAACACCTATCACATGTTGTGACTTAGTTTTATGCATGGGCTATGGTACACATCTCAAGGGTTTGTATAATATAATAATAAATTTTAATAAATCTACGTAATTTGGATTAGTACACAATGTGTAGTTCCAACTACACAGTGTGTACCATCGTTTACTGTCCATCCGAAGTACACACCTAGGTATATCGCATGTAGATGTTCTTCAAAAATCTTTCGAGTACACGACGTGTTCAGTGGGCCACAACCGTTTAGCATCCACGTTACATGGTTTCTAGTAGGGAAAGACGCGTACGGGGTACATGGTCCAACCCTAACTCAAAAGTACTACACATCATGCCTAGTGGAATACACAATGTGTAATCTAGAAACCACATGCCACCTATTCCTGGTCAACAAACAGATTCATTTAAGACTCCAACACACAGCTTGGTTTAGTGGACCATTTTGATGCATTGAATCTTTAATACACGGTGTGTACTGCCAAATACATGCCGTGTGTTCTAGTTTTGTATAGACAGGATGTTTTGGAACCCCCAGATGAGATCCTCTATTTTATTTTAATCAAAATTAAAAAGAAAAAATCATTTCTATAAGGTGAATGAGAAATGAAAGAGGAGGAACATATATCGAGATTCATATTTGCAGAACGATTAACTTTAATTGAAACAACTAAATTATTAAATGCATAAATCATCCACACAAAAACCAAATAATTATAATCAATGATATAAACCCTCTGATACCACTTGTAGGTTCTGGGCACAGTAGAAGTGTGTTGGTGGGTGTACCCAACTTTAAATTTTTCTGTTAACAACGATCAATATGAGATCCTTCATGATAATAAAATTCCAGATCTTTAGAATAGAATGAAGAAAAAAAGAAAGAAAGGGAGTCCCAGAACCATAGAGAGTATCATCATATGCTGGCTATAATTAATTTAATTAAAAGACGAGAATTTCCTTGATGGAATTCTATCTCCATTGATGTTTCCAGTCACGATCCGATGGGATCTGTTGTTGTGTCAAAGAAGCCAAGTGTAGGCTTCCCCTAGTGGTGCTCCACACGTTCTCCACCTATCTCTCTATATCGCCTAAGGTATCTTTGGGTGCTATCATGGAAGAGGCTTCACTTGTGATGTTTGTCTTCGATCGTCCTGAGAGCTGCTTCCAAAGCGCTCTCCTTGATCCGGTGGAGGAGGATCTCTCTCGCAACTTGAGAGCGTTCTTGGTGGGAAAAAATTCTATCTTGGTTTGAGAACTTTTTTAGATCTATTGTGCACACCCAAAAATGGCCAGGCTAATGAGAATTACATAATTGTGATTTTAATTACATAGAATAATAAAATGAATTAATTACCCGTAATCATTTATTCATTTCATTTAATTCTTAGTAAGACCCCATGTCTAATAATAACAGTTGACTATTACTATTACTTGAAATACGCCCATATAATTACACCTAATTTAATTAAATAAATAATATTATTTCTCAAAAATCCCTAGAAAAATTACATAGCACATATATTAATATACACAGTGTGTAATTTTGTTTTTCCATTTTCTTTATTTCCTCTACCACATTTATTAGACCTTGAATAATGGCTATTTATTTCTAAAATAAATATCACTTAATTACTCACTAATAAATATATTATTTCATCCATAATATATTCTCTTGAATAACTAGTGTAGAAATAAATGAGATCAGGCATCCTTGAATAATTATTAAACCACAATTGGGAATAATTTTTATTCAACTTGTTAAATTAATATTTAACTGAGATACTTTGACGCACTTAGTGTGTGACCCTCTAGACCTCTTTATTAGTGAAATTAGGTGGATCCTGCCTAAAGTCCAATTTAAGCATCTAGAAACACACCTAGGATCCCCACAATGGCGTGTCACCTCCTATGAACGCTTACCCTGTAATGTAATCCCTTAGTCTCGATATCTCGAATCAATCGGGTTTCATGCTAGTTCCATCAATCCATGTGCTTGATTATTCTTTATTTGACTTCCCGGAATTGAAATCGACCATTACTTACTGTGGACATGGATTTGTTTATTCTATATCAATTCCATCAAAGGGCCTCAGATATCTACTTTTGTTATGGAAGAGAAGGGAAAAATCCTTTCTCTCATTATCTATTAATGCAGTATTACTCATGACACACCCAACATATCCTACCTCACTACGAATAGTGTGTCATTGTAGTTTTTTTCAATACATATAAGTGCATGAGTTGAAATACCCATTAATAATAATCTTAAAGTCTAAGGACCAATACACAAATCTATAGACAGGAATATCCAATGACACTTTGAAATGTGGATTTCCTGCTGGCGGGTCTCGTTCTAATAATATTCTCCAAGATATTACCAAAGGCACACACCATGAGAGGGTGCCTCAATGTTTTATGAGTCTTTACCCCTAATGCACTATATTATTTGTGTCCCTTAAATAACATCATATGACCATAGAACATATATTCAAGAAAAATGTTATGGAACTTTCGGGTTCTCATCATACTAGGGATTTGCTATAACCCTTTAATGAAAAAACTATAATTAGGAAATTATCACATGAATTGCCAAGCAAAAAAACAATCAAGATGTGATAAGATATTTATTAATTAATAAATTAAAAATTATTTGGTTCTAGGCCACCAACTCCAACACTTTTTCCATGAGGAGGTTATTAGTTTGATATTTTAGGATTTATTTTGTTTAATTTTTCATCGAGTATGTATCATCCAATTTGAAATCTCAAATTTTGATATCAAGATTTTTTATGCTATAATTTTTTTTGTATTTATATATTATATAGTTGAATTGGATTTTTATTTTTAGTTATACCTTGTTTGGTCTGTTTTATTGTTTAAATTGTTTATTTTATTTTCATAGAAATCCAATTTATAGATGCACCATGTCAGATTCTTGGTAAGTTTTCAATGCATGTTTATTTATATTAATAGGTGTAATCATTCCCACTAATTTATTTTTGGTGCCCCAACATTAGTTTTTGCCTCATACACACTATTAACACCCTTTAGGGCTTTCCATAAATCAAATCGGGTGTCGGGTTGGGATAGCCTTGGTTGGTTCATGGGAAAATTGTATCAGAGTGCCATTTTTAATTTGATAAGTAATGGTAGATTGAATATAAGAATTCCGGAAGTTGAGAGGTAAGTGTGGGGAGAGTCTAGGTAGAACTCTCTCATAGGAAGCCTTGAGTATTTGGGGAAGTTAGGTAATGAGTCTTGTATTTATCTCTCATTTATTATAGTGTATTTTTATCTAGATTGATGGTGTTTAAAATTATCTCTAGGTTATGTGGGATGTTTAGAGATTTTACATGTATTGAGGTAAAAATGGGAGAAGAACTAGAGGCTCACAATTGTCTTTCCGGGTCTAAAAAACTATGTAGAACATATTCTCATGATTTTGAAATTCTCTTAGTGATAGTTACATGGTTGGTGCACGGCTCATCAAACTGCGTTGTCAAACTGTGTTCAGTTACTAACCCCCTTTAAATTTTTTAATTGAACACTTTTTCTTGTGGATTGCTTTTGGTTATGGGTATTTACTATTTTGGATGATTTAGGATTATTTTTTAGGATATTTAATGTTATTTGGAAAAATTACATTGATGTGTTGTGGTGAAAACTTTTTTTTTCACTGGTAAAAAGATTGAATTTTAAATAGTGAAGGTCAATTTTGAGTTTTATAAAAGAGTTTTTCAAATTTAATTGAGATGGATTTGGATGTTTTGAATTTTAAAAATGATCTCAGGAGTGAATTTATGGATTTAAAACTAGTTTTTAATCAGAGATTTTATGGTTTCAAAAAGGTTTAAGATGAAATTTCAAGTTTTATCAAATGATGTCGTTTTTTTGAGGAGTTTTTTATGTTATGTATGGGGTGAGTTGTCTTTTTTAGTGTTACTAATTAGATCATGTATTTAATTTTTTATTTAGAGTATGACTACCAGAAATTCCTTGATGGATTGTAGGAAGTTTGTACCATGAAGTGTTCCTCAGAGTAGTGGTTCTTGAAGATCAAATATAGTTTTTCCATCTATCAATTCCACCCAAAAATCAAAGTGGAGTGGTATGATCAAACTCTTATTAGTATCCACTTATATTTTGTGGTGATAAATGACCTCAATAGTTTATAGAGTGGATGGATAATATTGAGGGTGTAGCATCCTCCCCCGACCCATGGCCACTAAATAGTGCTTGAACCAAAGGAGTTAATACTTGATCTTAGGTGTCCCTCCCCATACTTCAGAGGTTTCTGACTAGCTACATGGGTCTAGGGTAGTACCATGGGGAGAATATACCCCCATATCATAGTATATAATAATAAATAAAAATAACCAAGCATCATCTATATCAGTAACCATCATAGCACACATGATAAAATAAACATCCCAATCAATAATAACATGAATGTGAAAGCATACAATAATACAAAAATGATCACCCACTCAGATGATCACATATAGAAATAAATGAATGAATGAAAATATAAGAGTCTATACTACTATCCCCAAGCCTCACCTCATCCCATTCTCCAATCCTATCTAAGCTATCCCACTCAATCAAGCTACCATGGTCCTGTCACTAAACAGAACCTTTAAACAATGAAGTCTACTTGGGGACCTAAGTGTCATGGTTTCCTGAGTTGAACTTGAGTAAAACTTAGTAGGGAACCACTAATGATGTATCATATATAACTAGTAATTGTAGTGTATCTTCATGTGACATGCTCAACTGAGTATATAAATAATAAACGGTGGAAATGTAAATAATTAACCATCGTTGATCCTTGAGTTCTACCATGAAACTCAAGATCAACCCATGCCTACCTCAGCCAGTTATAGAGTGTCTATGAGCATTTCACGAAACCATACATGTAAAAAACTAATATTTTAAGATATATTTATCTTCAAATAAATTTAATTGTTTTGATAGCTTGCGTTACATGAAACCCTGAGTCTAAATGAACCGTGATATAGTATACCCTTATAACCTATCAGAAAAATTGGATGAGAGAATAAGAATAAAATCATTTTGAAAAAAAAATGTATAAATGCTTTATATAAATAAAATATATTGATAAATAACTACTCAATTTTTAGTAAAGTCATTATATGCTTTAAAAATAAATTTTTTACTAAAAAATGGTTTTTATTTCTTTTTGTAAGAAAATAATATAATTAATTTCTACCAATTTTAGAGAATTTATTTGAGATAATCAACTTAATTTTTTTAAATCATCATGTAAAAATTATGTTAGAGTGAATTTTTTATCATTTTCTAAAAAGATTGATTTTTCAATGAATAGTGAAAATTAAAAATATTTATTTAAAATTCTCTTTTCATTTAAAGAATTTATAAAGATAATTTTTTTTAAATGGTTTTAAAAGTAAAATTATTTAATTTATATTATTAGTCATCCAAATAAAGTCATTAGAATTAATATTATGTTGGATTTTGGTATAAAAACTTGTTGTACATAAGAAATTTTTTTTATGGAGAACTACTTTTCATCACGTTTTTTAGGTTTATTTTTAAATTAAATTATATCAATTTTATGAATTGAATTTGATAAAATGGATTAAATATTTTGAATATTCATAATTAATATTAAGTTACAAGTACAGATTAAATTTTTTCCATAATAAATATTAAAAACAATAAAAATATGTTACCATAGTTAAGGTGAAAATGGGTTTACCAAGGGGTTAAGCCAAAAGATAAGGGTAAGTTTTCTAATTAAAATTTTCTAATTCCAATTTTTTGGAATTTTTATACCTCATACTATCCCTATATCTAATATTTTTCCATTTTGAATCATTTTTATTGAGTATTAAGTTATTATATTTTAATCTTTTTAGGAATTCCAAGTGTGTCCTCTCCCCCACTTACAAAAGGACACCCCTCCTTTCTCTTATTTACACAAGTTTGAGCCATATATCTTGACCAAAACCTACCCAATTATATTATAAACATAACTTTTCACTAATTATAGGTTTTTTTCCTCTTAAAAGACCATTCCAAGGGTCCTTAAGAAATGATCTAAAGGAGGTCGACCAAAGGAGAGGTAATCATCGCACCCAACCTATTTCAAACTATTTCTTCTTATACCTACTATAAATATTTTGCATTCATAATAAAATAATAAATTCAAAATCCAAAATATACTAAAATTTTATTATTATTATGTATCCACCATTATTCATCTTCCTTTCCATCAGATTGGAAGTGAAAGTATCACTCATGCATATGTGTGGACTACCACCTCCACATAGCGATACTATTTATTTTCCATCACCATAATTCATGGGAGGTTATTATGAAGATATTAAATTTTAGATATTATATTTATGAATTAATTATTCTTTTTTAATTATAATATCATATCTTCCTTCTTACCTTCTCATATCTGAAATACGACAATGGTTCTCATGCGTTTGTGTAGATTACCACCTCCACAGAGCGATGTGATTTGTTTTTCATTTCTGATTTACATGGATGATAATAAGGATAGATTTTATATATATATATATGTGTGTGTGTCTTTGTGTGTGTTATTTAAGATATAATAATATTTATTTTTCTTTCATTATTTTCTTTTGAAATTTAAAACAATGTTCATGCGTACGTATGACCTATCATCTCCATGAATGGTGTAAATTGATTTTATATATCGACCAATTGGTGATTATAAATTTATATATAATGAATATATATAATATTTTATCATGAATAAAATTATGGCGATGATGTAACCATGATCAATTTACAAATAATGGAATTATATAACTGAACCTTCCATAAAAAATGAAAAAGTTGACACCCTAAAATGATGATTTTAATAAATAATTATTAATAACTGTGTGTTGAAATGTTATAAGTGGATAATATATGATAATATAAGTATTTAAATTATTATTTTATATAATTAAAATAAATTCAAATTTAGTATACAGTAGGTTAGAGTGATTTAGAAGAATGGTTTTAAGATTTAGTTATTTTTTGAAACTAGGATGAGAAAAATTTAGTAATAACCCTTAGGAGAAGCCTAAGTATAGAATAACATCCCAAGTTATAGTAAATAAATAAGTGTGGTTTCCCTAAAAAATGAATCCATGTTGGGATACTAGTAAGTGGATATTTTTGTGGAACAAATTCAACCAGGGGTAACAACTATGAATGGGGTGGATTGGGTATTAACTCGATCGTCCCCTGTGCATGATGAGTGGGCCTAAGACTACACACCATGTTAGACACATATAAGGAATATTATAGGGTTAATTCAAATTTTCTTTATGAATCATTCTCAGAGGTTTGAATAGATGGTGACTATGGATGGCCTAGGTTAAACCTAAGTTATCATAGATTAAAAATATGGTGCCATGATTTGGACATCCTATGAATGATTTCTCATGATTATATGATTTCCCATTATGATTATTCTATCTTATGCTATGCCTTTTGGTTTTAGTCAATGGTTGGAACCTGAAGGAACCATGTTAATACTAAATGAGATGGAAAATTAAATGATTTTACTTCTAGACAACCAAATGTTATGGAACCTGGAATTGTAAAATCTTGTTGTAATTATTACACAACCTTCTCAAGACATTAATCATGTTGAGCTTACAAATGATGAAACAAGGGGACACCGTTTTATTTAGTCATTCATGTGGTGATATCCTTCTACTATTAGTGGGTATGATGATCCAATAGTTGTTAAGAAATGTAACAATATCACAAAAAATATATTTTTCATTCTCCAGTGTTTGGATAATGAAAATTTCATTTTAGTTGTCTATTATTTTGAAGGAAAATCAGACCAATGGTGGACTCTCATCAAGAAGATGGGGCAATAGGAGAAGATAGACTCTAAGAAGTGGGATGAGTTTATATGGTTTTTTTTCAACAAGTACTTTCATTTAATTATTTATACAAAAATGGATAAGGAATTCCTTAAGCTAAGTTTGAAGGATAATGAATATATTGTTACCTATATGGAAAATTTTACAAGACTTGTGAGATATGCTTCTAGTGTTATCATTGAACCAAAAAGTAAGATTGACCAACTATTTAGTGGATTAAAACCATGTCTCTGAAGGTATTTATCCATAAGGGACATTAGTAGCTATGAAGAAATTGTTTGATGTTCTACTAAGGTAGAAATAGATATTGTATTTACCCATCAATATCATGGTTTATATAAGAAAAGAAAGATGGAATTCAAAGGAAATTCTAATAATAAAAATCCTGGAGAGAAGAGGATTATAATTCTATTATGATCAAATTATGAAAGGGTACATGAAAAAAATGTATTAAGGTGACTAGTAAATGCTTTAATTGTAGAAAATAAGGTCATCAGGAAATTGAGTTCTGATGTGATGGAAAAAAGTTAACTAATTATGCCTATAAATATAAATATCCATAGAATGCACCACCCACACTCTAATGTTTCAAATTCAAGGAGTATGTTCATTATCTTAACCAGTGTTTAAATATGATGTTTAATGACAATGATTGACATCAGTAACCTCTTAAAACTAGAAACAAAGGGAAATATCATGTTATCACTATTATCGATGTGGAGTGTGACAACTAAGTGGTGAAAGGTACACTGACCATCCACTATAGAACTGCTAATGGCTTAGTTGATTCTAGATCTACCCACTCTTGTACATATGAATAATTTTCTAAGGGTATTAAAATACAACCTTAATGATTAGATGTTGAATTAGTAGTGGAAACTTCTAATGGTATGATGATCACATCTCAAGTCAATGAGTCTTATCTGATTGAATTTTGTTGGAATGTGCTTCCTATATATCTTATTATTCTCCCTCTAGTAAAATTTGATGTTATTTTAGTCATGTATTTGATTTATTTATAAAAATCACATATAAATTATTGATTAAGGGAAGTCACATTTGATATTCAAAACCAACCTATGATCATTTATAAGTGTGATGATAAATATGAACATCTGATGCAAATTACATCCATTATATGGGTCTTAATTACTATTAAAAAGGGGGTTTTATCTTAGATGGTTGGGAAAAAATCAATATTGAAGATATTCATACTGAATGGGAGTTTTTTATGTTTTTCTTGAAGAATTTTCTAGTCTTCCTCTGAATTGTGAAGTTGATTTTTCAATAGAGATGATACCTAGAGCTACACCCATTTCAAAGACTACATATAGAATGGCCCCAATTGTGTTACATGAATTGAAGAAGAAACTCCAGGAGAATCTTAATAAAGGATTCATTTAGCCAAGTGTGTCACCTTATGGTGAAATCATTATTTTTATTAGGAATAAAGATGGATCAATGAGAATATGTATTAATTATCAGGAACTTGACAAGATTTCAATCAAGGATAAGTATCCTCTACCCCATATTGATGATTTTTTCGATCAATTATGAGGAGGTCAATATTTTTATAGGATTGATATTCAATATGGATACTATCAATTGAGGGTAAAAAGTGAATACATGGCTAAGAAAACCATTCGTATGAGGTATGGATGCTATGAATTTATATTAATGGCATTTAGTATTACTAATTTTCCCATTATTTTCATGGATATAATAAATAGAGTCTTTATAGATTAACTTGATCAATTTTTGGTAGTCTTTATAAATGGTATTTGTATATATTATTATAACATCCCATTACATACTTTTAGGTGTATTGACCCATTGATTTCAGTACCCTTTTACTGGATCTATTCATGGTTTTTAATGATGTTTTTTGAGTTTTATAAGGTTTTTGGGCTTATGAATGGTTGGAAAATGGTTTGAAAACCCATTCAGCTAAATTGTTCAACATTTCTAGTAGCCTAGGTAGGGGTGCATCATTTTTTCATAGTTAGACAAACCATATAGCCAAATAGTGGAACCTGAATAGAAGGGGTTGCACGGTTGGTGCACTGTCAAACTTACCATGTAGCCTAACCATGAAAATATTCTAATGGCTATTATTGGGGCACATGGTTAGGCACATGATTAGTACAAGCTGTGTGACCTAACCCAAGAAACTGTGCAAGAGGATTGAAATTCTACAAAAATTGTAATTAAAATCCCATAACACCCCTAATTAACCCCAAATTTCTCCCACTAGACTGTAATTTGATAATTTGGCTATTGGGACCCTCTATAGGAATTTTGGCCCTCCCAAACTCATCTCTTGGTAGATCAAAGATCTTATTGAAGAATTGATCATCTTCTAGTGAGTTCATTTCTCCTTGATATTTTTTCATTCCCCTTCTCCTGATTCCTTTTTTCTAGAGGTTATGATTTCATTTTGTTTCATTGTTCCATGGATGGTTGATGTGGAATTATGGATATAAGATCTCTCCTCTTCTATCTAGACCCCTCTTCCTAAATCCAACGATCACCATCGGAGTGGAAATGTATCAGATTCATTATGGTGGGATTTCAAATATTCCAAATTGGAGTTTATAGGCTTCTGAACCATTTTTAATTCATTTATGCTTGAGAATTTATGGATATGTGTCTCCTTATAACACATGTTCTATAATTATTGATCTTGAATTTCCTTGTAAAATATTCTTTGATCCCATTTTAAATAAATTGAACATGGCATGGATTCAATCTCATGGTTTTATAAATTAATGAATTATATATTGATTTTAATTCAATTTCAAAGAGTTATTAAATGTTACTGAAAGCACAGACGATTGTCAACTATCAAATTTTCAAGGTTTCGATGCTTTTCTAATGTGTATAGCAGTACTCGGGTTGAATCCTTGACGATGATAATTTTTAATAGTTAGTTGTTTTTAATTGATTGTATTTTGATTGAGGGGTTTGTTTGTAGATATTAATTGAAATGATTCATTAAATAATATTGATTTAACAATTTGATAAATATTGGGGTGAGTTCATCATTAGGTAGTTAAACTTGTGATATCCATGAGCCTTGATTTATATTTTATTAAACTAACACCCACTTCAGAAGATGACGTTGATCGGAATTCCCAAGTGTTAAGCCTTTAATACAAGCCTTAAATTAACTAGGATTCTAATCCCAATTAGTTATTGATTATGGTAGTGTATTTATGGTTCCAATAATCCATGGAAACCACTCATTAAAAAAACAAGTCATTAATCCATGACATGTTAAGTCCAACATACACAATGTTAAATTAATGAATACTCATCGAGAAAAATCTCTCAATCTCTTAACATCTCTAAACAATGAATCACCCCAATGGTAGATTTAGTAATACATTAAGATGTTTATTAATATGGTAATATATAATTATGGTAATAAATTATAAATATAACAAAAAGAATAAAAAAAGAAAAGAGTTGTGCATCGAACACACACACACATGAAGGGTAATGATAATTAAAAATTAACTTTAGATTAAATGAGAAAGCAAAAGAAGAGATTGATCATTAACATGATTTAAGAAATTTAAAGAACATTAATATTTTAAAATAGAGTGTAGATGATAATAAGATTTAATGGGAAAGATACTTGCATTAAAATAGAATTACTAAACAAAGACTTACAAGATTACAACAAAGAAGAACAAAAAAAATAAATGAAAACAAAGAGGGGAGGAAGGGTATATCAAGTAAAAACATGAGTATGGTAGGTCCTCCCAAGAATTTTTAAAATCTTAGGTCATGCCAATGTATGATCCTCTCTTCTGAAATACTAACTCTTTCAAGTTGAAGAGAGGGTGTATTTATAGCCCAATGTTGTGTGCTGTTTGCATTTCGAAACTGCCCCTCCACTTGCATCGCCAATATGATAAATTAGATAGCCAAATCTCGAGATATTTTATTATTACAAGTTTTATATAATAATTTTTTCTGACTACTCTCAAAATTTGGAGGCATTTTTACATATGGAGGAAAACTTATGACCATTTGATTAAACAATGTTAATCTGTCCATTTCATTCTAGACTTTTTCATTGTCCTAAATGTGAATGGATTTTTTAACAGGAATATGCCTTTAAATCCGAATTCTTTATTCAAAAAAGTCGGTCATATATATCTCCTCTTTCACACTGCAAAAAATTTGGTCTTATATATCTCCTCTTTCACATCATCTCCCCCACACTTAGTCTTATGCATGTCCTCATGTGCAATAAATATAAAAACATAACAAAGTAATTTTTACTCACAAACAAATATTAAAGTTTTGTTTTCCCCACTCAGCAGAGGTTTATAAAATTTTATTCATCCATATTGAATTCCACCCCAATTTTTTATAGAAACGATGTTAAAAAAACAACTCTTTTTTTCATGCTCAAATTTAGAAATGGAAAATGTGGGCACTCAAAACATACTCCTCTCAAGATGATAAAAATTTATTTCTAGAGGTTCACTCATTCACCAAACAAAAGTGAAAATCTTAGAGTTTTTAAGATCCCTAAGCTTCCACTCCCTATCCTAAAGTGAATAAGAATAAATAGGTCTTTTAAGGGGTTTTTCTGTGGCTATGGGATGGTAGAAATTTAATGACCAAGAAAGAGAAGAAGAGGGGTAAAACGCCAACATGGGTAAAACAATGCACAATTTTTTTGAAATGAATCATGGAAGGAAATAAAAACAAATATTTAAAAGGGAATGATTGTGTGAAGAAAGACACAAGAGATGAAGAAAATTTTAAGGGGATGAGAAGATGAAATATTTACAAAACACAAAACTTCTCCCAATTATATAAGTGTTATTTTTTTCTTTTCTTCTTTTTTTTTGAATTTTTCAAAAGTTGAAATTGAAAAATATCTCACACCCATATCCAAACCCATGATTGATCTCCTCATGACACTAATTGTAACAGATATAAAAATATAACAGGTTGAGTAAGAGTGATTTTTGACCTTCCCAAGACACAACCCATTATTCTTTTTTTCCTTTTTCTTTTGATTCTTTTTTTTTGATTTTTTTTTGATTTTTTTGAACACTTGTCAATAAAATTTATAAAATTACATAAATTAATGTAAATTACATTCCCCAAAACTCACTTAATTACAACATTTCCCCGACACTAAAATTGATGCTAGGCCTCAATCATATGATAACTCATAAAAAATTAATAAAAGGGTACCCAAAATGAAATCCATTCCCCAAAAACTTAAATTTCAAGAAAATATGAAATGTAAATCCATGTAGATATTGGGTGGGACAAGATATTGGGATTGTAATGTGGATAACAAGAAAATTATTTCATAGGATCGAAGGGGTTTTCAAAATTAGGATTAATGTAAGGTTAAAGGAAGACTATTTGGCTATTGTGATTCTCATGAGGTTCAGAAAATGCCTCTATCATATTAATGCACTCTAAAGTAGGAAATTCAGCTTGAGGGTTCATAAACTCAAGACTCCCAATCAGGGGTGAAAAACACACATTTTTAAAAGATGGAAATAGGTTAACTTGGAATTAATTCTAATTCTATTCCTCATAGTTGAGGAAAATAATTTTTCAACTCAAAAATTGAGCATTAAAATTTTTTTGGTTTTGACATAAGATTCTTTATCCAAATTCATGGTGAAAATTAAAAAAATTGAGATGAAAACATGTCTTTTGACTCCCCCAAAATGGTTGGACAAAATTTCAAAACTGGATGGTGAGTAAGTATGAATCTTTTCTTGTGTTTTTTTCATTTATTTATTTATTTTAGTTTTTTAGTGTTTTTAACATACACACCCCCTAAAAATATAAAGAGAGGAAGAAAGAAAAAACAATTGATGGTGAAAGTGGTAAAAAATGAAAGAGAGGGGAAGAAGAATAAAGGGGGAGAGTTAAAGGGAAAGTGGTTCCCCCTGGTTTAGATTTGGTGGGTCATTGTCTCCATCTAGCAGTGGGTCAGTGGAACTTGATGTGCCTCATGTGGGATTTTACCTAAAAAATAAAATTCATTATTCATCTAATGAAAAACTAAAAAGAAATTAAAATTTCATAAAAGTAAAATAAAACATGTGTTTCATCCCAAGAAGCACTGCATTTATTTTGTCTACAACTGTAAAATTGTATTGGACTACCCATAGTCCAATGGTGGCCACCATATTTTCTCAACTCTAGTATGCTTCCAGAAAAAATTCTCCTTTGGGAGGCCTAATGATTAATTGGATAATTTCATCCCTTCCTTGTTATTTTTCTTGCAATTCAATGAGGGTGGAAAGAGAATATGACTATCCTCCCTTTGGTTTTCAATGGGAGGAATGATTTTATCCACAAATTAATGGTTTTCTATACTTGGAAATTCAAGAAGATGTTTAAATTCTGATGGTTCTTTATGTGAGGTTCAGACAACACAAAACAAGAGTATGAGATCCCAAGTGTTTTTAACTCATTTATTTCATGACCTACTTAATTATAGTAATGAGGATAAGTGGAGTCATAAGACTGAATAAATTTTTCAATACCATTTATATCAATGTTTTTTTCCAAAGAATGGTCAATTTCTACCTCACCAGTGATCAATTTATTAATTATGGGATAAATCTCACAATCTTCTCTCCCATCGAGACAAGATAAACACATTGTTTCAAGGTTACCCTCACATATAATAGAATTTTCAGAATCATGGATAGGAAATATTGAATGTTCGATAATCATATCTGAATCAAAAAATGAGCATTCAAGTTCATTTTCTTTATTATCGTCCATGTTGGAGCATTGGAGGTCCAAGGTGAGATGGGATTACAAAGAGTTTTCAAGATCCTTTAGATCAATGGAGTCTTCATTTCTAATGTCAACATCAACTTCTCTATTTATGACTTGGTTAATGAGGATGAAATATTCAAAAACTCTTCTATTAGTAGAAAAGGAAGAACATGATGGATTTGGATTCAACACACTCTCAAAGATACTTTTAGTAGCATGGATAGAGAGTACAAATTGATTCCTTAATGGGTATCACATGGATTGAAAAATATTTAACTTGACCAGTTGGTCTCCAAATTCCATGGATAAGATGCCAACATAGACATCAATTTTGTTTATATATGTCATGAGAAAAGGTCTTCCTAGAATCAGAGGATATTGGAAAGAAGTTGTCTCACCTTCAATGTCAAGGACATAGAAATCATTTGGGAAGATAAGATCATTAACTCGTACAAGGAAATCCTTGATTATACCCTTAGGACAAGCATTGCTTAGATTGGTCAATTGAATGACAACACCTGTTGGGTTCAAGGGACCAAGACCAAGGTTGGATAATATGGATTTAGGTGTGACATTAATTGAGGTTCCTAGATCTATGAGTGCATTATCAAAGTTGGATCTTCCAATTTGGCATGGAACCGTAAAAGTCCCAGGATATTTGCACTTCATGGGTATGTATTGTTTTATTGAAACATTCTCAATGGGCCTAAGTTGTCTCTTATGATTGCACAATTCCTTAAGAAACTTGGCATACTTTGGAATTTTTTTGATGGCATCTAAGAGAGGAATGTTTAATTCAACACGTCTAAACTTGTAAAGAATTTCAGGATCAGTTTCAAAGTAATTATTTGGCTTAGAAACGACTTGATGAAAAGGAATTGGGTTTCTAAGTGGAATGGAAGGAGTTTATGGAATGGATTTATATTTCTTTTCAAGTTTTTTTTCATTTTCTAGGTCAATATTTAAAGGGGAGTTGGAGGACTTATCTTGAGGCATGGACATTTTTTTCCTGATTTAAGTGAAATTGCACTTACATTACCATTAGGGTTGGGTAATGGTTGAGATGGGAGTTGGGAATAATTTTATTGTTGTTGCTGGATTAGGTGGGATGAAATTTGACCAATTTGGGTTTCAATATTTTTGAGGCTGGAATGGGTGAAAAAGGCAAGATATTGCACTGCACTTTCCCAAGGTTTCTTGGAAGAAGAGGCTTGCCCCAGATTGATATTACCTTGATTCTGGTTCTTGGGGAAGCGATTGTATTGGTTTGGGAATTGGGAAGGATCACTAGGATAGTGTAATCTAGGAGGAGGAGGAATAGGATTTATCCTTTGAGGTTGAGGAACAAAAGGGTAAGGTTGTTGGAAGTTACCAACACCTTGACCATATTGGAATTGGTTTGGGTTTTGAGGAGGGAATTGAGGGGGATGAGAAATGGGATTAACATACCTCAATCCTTGGTTAAAGGTATAAGACAAGGGCTCAGAGTGGGGTTGGTTGAAGTTTCTAATGACTGGCCTAATTGTTGAGGGTTGGTGTTCTTATGAGTATACAATTCATTGACCTCCATTGGTCTGGATGAATCAGAGGGATCCTCTTGAAGTTGTAGACATGTGTCAGTTGGATGAGATGGGGAGTTAAATATTCCACAGTTCGTGATAGGTCCAGGGAACAGAGATTGTGGAGAAGATGATATTGGGGCTTTGGATACCACAGCTAGTTGTCGCACAAGACCTGTAAGTTCACTCACCCACTCTGTCATCTTGTTTGGATCTATAGATTCATTTTCTTGGACTTGTTTGACATGAGCATGTACTCGAGTATGGAATTGTTGTGTGTTTGAATCCATGTTTCTTATGAGATCTCTTGAAGCTGCAGGATTCTTATCAACAAGAGAACCACCACTTTCGACATCAATGAGAGTTCTCTCCATAGCTAATAATCCCTCATAGAAGCATTTGATCAAGAGGTGGTCAGGAATTTGGTGGTGTGGATAGGTTGCCAAAAGATTTTTGAACCTCTCCCAATACTCATGTAGTGATTCATTTTAGAATTGACAGATACCACTTATTTCCTTTCGGATTGAAGCAGTACGATAAGCAAGAAAGAATTTCTCTAAGAAAAGTCACTTCATATCAATCCCTGAGTTTATGGAACCAGGAGGGTGGTAGTAGATCCATGACTTTGCAGTGTTATCTAGGGAGAAAGGGAATGCTCGAAGTTTGATTTGTTACTCAGAAACCCCTTGAGGCTTCATGGTAGATCACACCACTTGGAACTCTTTAAGTTGGAGATGTGGATCCCCACTGGCTAGCCCGTGGAAATGAGGGAGAAGATGAATAAAACCCAATTTGAGTTCGAAGTCAACCACAATGTTTGGATATTGAATACCAAGGGGTTGGTAATTCATATCAGGGGTAGTGAGTTATTTAAGTGTTTGTTCCCTAGGATTGGCCATTTCTAATTCAACGGGTTGGACGAGGACTGGTTCTTGAATTATTTGATTATCCCTAATGTTCCTCCTAAGTTGGCAAAGTATTTTCTCAATTTCAAGGTCAAACATGTCTGAGGGATTTTTTGTGAGGCTATGGGGCATTCAGATATATTTTGGAAGAAATAGGTAGATGAGTTTTTCTTTGCGTTTTTTTTCATTTATGATTTTTATGAGAAGTCGGGTTTTTCTTTGTGTTTTTTTTTCAATTTTTTTTTAAATTTTGTTTTTCTTTTGTTTTTTTACAATCACCACAAAATAATGAGTACTTAATTACACCATCACTGAAAATGATGTCATTTGAAATATTAGTCGATTGTCTTCTATCGACCATTCAAGGTTCTAATGCTCCGCTAATGGGTATAGCAGTACTCGGGTCGAATCCTCGACGATGATACTTTTTAATAATCGATTGTTTTTAGTTGATTGTATTTTGATTCGGGGTTTTGTTTGCAGAGATTAATTTAAATGATTTATTGACTAAGATTGATTTAACAATTTGATAAATACTGGGGTGATTTCATCATTAGGTAGTTAAGCTTGTGATACTCTTGATCCTTGCTTTATATTGCATTAAATTAACACCCAATTCACAAGATGATGTTGATTAGAATTCCCAAGTGTTAAGGATTTAATCCAAGCCTTAAATTAACTAGGATTCCAATCTCAATTAGTGCTTGATTATGGTAGTGTATTTATGGTTCCAATAATCTATATAAACCACTCGTTAAACAAAACAATTCATTAATCCATGACATGTTAAGTCCAACATACACAATTTTAAATTAAAGAATACTCATCGAGAAAAAGCTCTGAATCGATTAAAATCTCTAAATAATTACTCACCCAAATGGTAGATTTACTCATCCGTTAAGATGTTTATTAGTTTGGTAATATATTTCTATGGTGATGAATTATAAATAGAACAAGAATAATGGGATAAGAAAAGAGTTGTGCATCGAACACACACCCACATTAAGGGTGATGAGAATTAAAAACAAACTTTAGATTGAATGAGAAAGTGAAATAAGAGATTGATTATTAACATGATTTAATAAATTTAAAGAACATTAATATTTAAAAACATAGTGTAGATGATAATAAGAGTTAATTTTAAAGGTAATTGCATTAAAACAGAATTACAAAACAAAGACTTACAAGATTACAAAAAAGAAGAACACAAAAGTAAATGAAAAAAAAGAGGACAGGAAGGCTCTCTAAAGTGAAAACTTGAGTATGGAAGTTCATCCCAAGACTTTTTCAAATCTTTTTTTTTGCCAATTTATGCTACTCTCTTCTAAAATTCCAACTCTTTCAAGGTGAGGAGGGGGATGTATTTATAGCCCAATGTTGTTTTCTGTTTGCATTCCAAAACTACCCCTCCATGGCATCACCAATTTGATTAATTATACAGCCTAATATCGAGATATTCTATTCATACAAGTTTCATATAATAATTTTGGATGACTAGTCTAAAAATTTGGAGGCATTTGGACTTATGAAGCCAACGTTATGATCATTTGACTAAACAATGTTAATCTTTCCCTTTCAATCGAGAATTTTTTGTTTTCCTAAATGTGAATTGATTTTTTATTAGGAATATGCCTTAAAATATGAATTCTTTCTTCAACAAAGTAGTCCTTCTATATGTCCTCTTTCACACAGAAAAATCTTAGCTTTCTTTTATGACAAGAGCATGAGAAAAGTAAATTTTGGTGTGCTGATTTCATTTCCTAGATAGAATGGTGGGCTGGAATAAAAGATTCATTTGGCCCCCTTTTTTGGAGTTGGGACATGAAATTTTTATCCATGATTATTTTGGATAATTAAGAACATATGGTTGAGTTTCACAAAATATGGGCTTCGGGATTTAGACCAGTAACTCAATCATCATAGATGGTCCAATTTCTTCACAGATTCTTTGGGTCTTATCATGTAGACCATATGACCCTTCAAATGGAATAATTGGGCACTGATTCATGTAATTAAATGTTGTAATTTGAGTAATGAACCCTAAAAAACAATAATCATGCAATTTGGATAATTAGGGTGACAGTTATTATTAAAACATTAAACAGACTTGAATCTGGATGACTTCAAATAGTGCTCTAAAATTATATTTATTATTTAAACATTAATACTTCAAAAAATTTATGAAAATTTAATATAAAATCAGTAAAGGAAGTATATAATAAGTAATTAAAATATTAATAACATCAGTTACCTTGTGTGATGTGAGGGCTTAGGTAAAGTTTTGATTTCTAAAGTGAAATGATTTTATTTGAATGAAATGAGTTGAACTATTTTATGTTTTATAAATAATTTCAAATTATTGAATTTATGAAAGGATTAAGATGCCTATTTGAATTATTTTACCTTTTTTTGAAATATATTTTCTTGGGTTATCTGTAATGAGTGATTTATTCATAGAGAAAGTGGGTGTAAACCCATGTTTTGAAATGACCATGAGACTTTTTAAATTGTGAAACTTCCTTGAATTCCTTTGGGTTGTTTTGAAATAAATGGTTGTTTTAAATGAAAGGTTTTAATTATAGTGATGATTGTGAAAGGAAGTGGGTATGTTTATGATTTTTTAAGTTTTAATTATAGATAAGGTTTTGATGGCCTGGTAGGCACTTTATGATGATCTTATCTTGTAATAGACCCTTATTATAATTTATTTGATTCTTGTACTTCCCATTTATGGGTGTTAAAAAATGGATTATTTATTTTGAGGTATCTTGGGGTGAGAGTGAGATGTGATTTTAGGGCATGTTCCCACAATTGATATTGATAAGAATCATCATTATAATCTTCATAGCTTGATTATCTCACACCACTCTTTTGACTAGTCATAAGAACATGGATAGTTATATGGGATGAACAAGATATGTGATTCATTAGTGAACCCACACCCCGTCTTGTGGGTTTTTAGAGAATAAGAAAGGTTTAGGCAATGTACATGTGGCCATGAAAGTGGGTTTGTGTGGAATTGGTTTTCTTGAGACTCGTGAGACTAGACAGAAACCAAATGATTAGTCATGATGATTTTTTATTAGATATTCTATGGTTGACACACTATCATACCTAGGTTGTACCCATGACATTTTTATACTTGATTATTGATGGACTATAGTGTTCTTTATCACTACTTTTCACTCAAGATACCTTTATTGATTGATTACCGCTCTTGATTAATCTATTTATTGAGATATTTCACCTTGAATCTATTGTATTGAATCTTGTAAATTTTATGATATCTGGTGCATGTTCTCACTTTTCTTGATTGATATGACTTAAGTTTGTGAAATGGTTTTCAAATATTTTTAAGAAAATTTTTAGTTTTCAAATGATGAAATGGAATGTTTTCAACTCTGGTTTGATAAATGATTTTTAAGGTTTTAAAAATCTATTTTCAAACTAAGATTTTCACTATCTTTATTGTACACCTCTTTTAGCTTATTTGAATTACCTTATGAATTCACTACATAGAATCTTTAGTGGAATACTATTGGGATCTATAGCTCACATCCTGCTTATACCATTTGTTTTTTCATATTTTATGATCTTATAGAAGGTTCTCGTGCTCACATCATCTTCCTTTGTACATTCATTCTTAGGTGACCATGGGTGGGTGTCTTAGGACATGGTGGGTAGTCATGGACCACCAAGAGATAGGTTTTGGTAGTTTTATTTTTCTTAAAGTTTTTGTATTGTATTTTTTGTTAGATCAGGTTATACTAAATATGCACAAGAGGGGGGTGAATTGTGTCTTTTACAATTTCTTCAAGAATCATGATGATTGCTAAATCTATCCTTTAACTTTATCAGAATGGTTATGAAGTGGAAAATAAATATATTTAATAACACAAGGATGTATAGTGGTTCGGGGAACAGAAGGCCTCCAGTCCCCTCCACCAATGCTCTACTCCACGAGCTTGGTGATTTTCACTATCGGGTCCTCTTATCAATAGACAGTCCACAAATAAGTGCAGGATATTGACACCTTTACAAGATAAGGGTAAAACAGAGCCTCATAGTACATACACAGAACCGAATACACATCTTATAATGAGAATCTGGTTACTCAAAATGAAAATAGTATTTGTCTAAAAACTCTTTCCAGTTGTTCATCATAGTTGTAGCAGCACGCAACTTACAGTAGATGGATCATCGTCTTCAGAAAAGATGTTCTTTAGGTAAGAGCAGTTCTAAGTCGATCTAGTTGCAAATAGATCTTGAACTAAAATCAGAAACTTTAACAAAAATAGATTCATGATAGATCTTCTATGTGGAATAATAATCTTTAAAACTTTTCCTTTTCTTAAGAAAAACAGAGTCTGATAGATCTTGGTTGCTGTAGATCTGTGTGACTCATATAACTTTGTAAAAATTGTAGTCGTGAAAAAAATGAGAGGTTGTTCTTATTATCTTTTTCAAAATGATTCATCTCTCATTTTTTAATTCAAAATAACATAGATATAGAAAGAATAAAGATGAGAGTTTTCCTTTCAAATTTAGATCCACAAATGTGGCCTTAAGAATCGTTATATTCAAATTTTTGAATAACAGAGAAGTCGTAACTTTCCTTAATAATCGGCATGAAATCCTTCTCTTAAATTGATCCTTTGAATCAAAAATAAAAATATTTAAATCAGTCAAAGATGTTCCTTAATATAAGGATTTTAAATTGGATTAAAATCATCCTGATATTCCACAAAAGACCATTATAAGATAAAGTCATATTTTAAATCTCTGATGATAAACGTAGGTTTGATGACCTATTCTTCAAACATAAGGTTGATCTAAAATTTAAGGTTGATCTCAAATGTAAGGTTGATCATCCATAATTTTCTCTTCAAATTTCAAATGTATGGTATAATATCCATACTTTCCTCTTTAGAAAAATGTAAGATACATGATCCATACCTTTCAATAGAACGTAAGGTTCATTATAAAAGTAAGGTTGTTGATTCATACATTTGTGAAGCAAACATAAGGTTCCATACTTACGTAAGGTTCTTCTTCCATTATTTTATAATATTACAAATGTAAGGTTCCTTCTAAACATATGGTTCTCTTACCATACTTTTTCGATAATGTATGGTTTATTAACCATAATTTTCTGAACTCTCATGAAGTAAATGTAGAATTTTATCCTTACACTACGCTCTTCAACGTAGGGTATGAACAGTGTTTCCAAAACATGCTAAAATGATTTTCGAACACTTTGTAAAATATTCCATGCATAGTAAACGCTTTTAATATTATTCCAAAATAGAAATATAAAGAATATTAATTTATTGAAATATACTCAAAGTAAAATAGTTATAATAACAAAAAAGGGTATTTTTGAGCATCAAAATTATCATAAAAAGATAGATTATTGTTGAAATAATACATTCTCAACAATATCCTATAATAATAATAGTATAGATTATTTTTGAAAACAACCCTTTCTCAAAAATCTCTCCCTTTTTGATGATCACAAAACCCATGAAATAACCCATGAAATTAATTGCATATAATTCAGATTTTTGAAAGGATAAAATAATATTTTATTTTAACAGAATTATTTCAAAAAGAAATAAATAAAGTTTTATTCATAGTTCTCCCATATATAAAGAAAAGATATTTTAAAAAAATGTAAAAAATTAGTTTTGAAATTTCTCCCCATTTTATAAAGTAAAATTAAAAAATTGAGTTTATCCAAATTTCTCCCATAAAGGTAAAACATAAATACAATATAGAATGTTGTATTTATATCCAGATTTCTCCCCCTAAGAAAAATATTGATCCATCGTCTTAAAATAAAATGTTGTGTTTATCCAAATTTCTCTCCCTTTTTGTGATATCAAAAAGAATGTTAGAATAAGGAATATAACACATTTAATGTAGTACTAAACTCAAGTAAATGTTATCATAAACTATTTATCAATAATTGAATCTATATTCTAGAATTCTAATATAAGACAAAATAGTAAAACAAATTAAAAACACATAAAAATGAGATTCAAAAATATTTTATTGAAATGTAAGTACATAATGGATATAAGAATCAAGTTTGGTCCAAAAGGGTTTGAAAAAGTGTATTTCAGCAACTATGAACAACTTCCTTGATCACTGATAACTACATTCTCAACCTCTTCATCAGTCCATCTCCTAAATGAATTATTAGATCTCTTCCTTCCTAGGTCAAATGAATATATTTAATTATATTGACTTTGAAAAACTCGTGAAATCATTCTTCCTTTTCCATTAACTGATTTAGCTTCTCAGTGAATCTATACAATAACTGTCTAATAGTTGGTTCACCTAAGGTAAGCTGATCAATAAGGAATTTTTGATTGTCCAACAAGACAGAAAAAAGGAGCACTATTACACTATAAATCCTGCAAACTATCATTCATATTGCTCATTATAGTAGTAATGGACTGGAATCTCTTGATCAGATCAGGAGAAGTACCTGATGTACTTGTTTGACATCCTATGACAGTTGTAAACTGTTGTTCCATAAAATTTTTGAATTCTTCCAAATCTGATTTCAGCACTACTTTAGATTTTAACTTTTCAACCTCTTCTAGTAATTATTTCTTAAAAACATCAACTTCTTGCTTTGAAACAAAGATGTCATTCAGATTTTGAAATCTCTATTTCTCTTTGTCTAACTCTCTTCTTAAAGTAGCATTCTCAGATTTAGCTCTGTTAAACATTCTAAAAAGTTCCTCAACCTGATTTGATATAGAATCAGAGGCACCCTGTTCTTGATTCACAACTAGATCTACTAAAATTAGTGGTAAATATTGAGCATCAGATCTCTGATCAGTAGCCTTCTCCACTGGTTTCTCAACCGATTTTTCTTCAAAATCATGAATCGACTCATCCACAAAAAAAAATCATTTAAAACTTATATATGATCTTTAGATTGACTCTTTCCTCTGTTAACATTTTCTTCAGGTTGTTTCTCCTCATGAACATCTGCATTCTCTTCCTCTAAAATAGGTTCTTCTTGAAATGTTTCTTTTTGAATAACTTCAGTAGGTTTTGCATACTGTTCTTGAATAGAATTAGTTCAAGACACTTCAACTTATATAGGCTCTACATCTTCCTGAGCTTCAACTTCCTCTTTGATTTGAGGTACCACCTCAATCTGAGAAACAACTTCTCTTACAAATCTATAGCTTAAAAGATCTCCAGTTATAACAGCTTTTGTTTGAATAGGCTCCCCATTAGCTTGAGTTGATATGTGCCTTTTCCTCTGAAGTCCCTCTTAACTTACCTCATCAGTAGGTGCATCAACTGCTTCAAATCTAATTCTTATTAATGTTTTTAAAACATCGCTAGTCCTTGATTCTACTATTCCTTCTTTGATTTTCCCAATTTTCTCTCCCTGAGCAGACTCCTGATCTCCATCAGCACCATAAGGCATAATATTTCCTTTCAGAGTGCTCTAGAAAAATCCTATTTTTCTTAATGTTCTAGCATTGAACATGTTACTACGATGGCATCACACCCTGTCATCTACTAATCTCACCACATCAGACTTAAACAATAATTTTGAAATGAACCTCCCATAGGGATAAAAGTTCATTCTTTTCTCTATTTGATAGAAGTAGTTTAAATACCTAATCATATAACAAGGAAAATTAAAATTGATGTCACTCTTAAATAGAAACATCAAATACATATTAGGATATAAAATTTTCTCCATTTCAGACATCCTCAGGGCAATCCCTGTTTGAAAAAAAAATCAAAAAAATTCTTATCTCACTCCAAATCCTTGACTAACATTTTTCTGATATTTGTATAACCAAATAAAAATGACATAATTTCCTCTGACTTATATTATTTATCTCTAATGGATTTAAAATAGAAATGATAAACTCCCTCATGAGGTTAGTTTAAGATTCTAGTTATTTCCACTGACGAAATAAAAAAATCACGATCTTCAATTTTAGAGAATATGGAGTCCTTTGTATCTCCAAGACTGAACTGAACAGATTTAAAGAAATTTCACAACTCTACCGCATACATAAATTATGTGTTTTCATCAGGGAACGTTTGTTTGAGAATCTAAAATCTAAAGCTTTGTTCAATGTTAGATTGGTCTGGTACAACCATTCCAAATCAATTACTTTGTCATGTAAGATCTCCCTTCCTACCGAATTTTGACTCTTGGCATTACTAGCTTTTCCTTCCTCAATTCTATTTGTCTTGGTCATTTCTGTCTCAAAGTTCTGAGGGCTCAAAGGTTTAGGGTTTCGAAGGTTCAGTCAAAGATAGACGAAGGTAGTAAGTGTTTAGGTGTTTCGAAAGGTTTTAAGAAAATGAATGGGTTTGGAATTTGAAATGGGTTCCGACAACCTTGATTCTCATGTCATTACATACATAATAATCATTAAATTATTTATAATGAAATAAATTATGCGAAAAGAAAAAAAACTTATAGCAGTACAGATGAAGTTTTAAATTATTCTAAAACCAAATAATTAAATTATTTAAAATAGTGAAGATTGAAATAAAATAAGAATTAATATAATCAAATAAGTAAAATCAAAATCAAAATTTCATTTAAAATTAAATAAACTTAGATCCCCCTTAATAAAATCAAACCTTTCAGTGAGAAGTATTTTAGTAAAAATATCAGCTAATTGAATTTCAGTACTTAAAAATTCTAAGAATATATCCTTTTTAAGCACATGAACTCTTAGAAAATGATGTCTCATATCAATATGCTTAGTCCTAGAATAATTAATAGGATTTTTTGAAATACTTATTGTTCTTGTATTATCACATAAAATAGGTTTATTATTAAAATTTAGTCCAAATTCCATAAGAATATTTTTCATCAACAACACTTGTGCACAAAAATTGCCTGCAGACACATATTCTGCCTCAACTGTTGACAAAGAAACTGAGTGTTGTTTCTTACTAGACCATGAAACTAAAGATTTTATTAAAAAGTGACAAGTTCCTGAGGTGATTTTTCTATCTAATTTGTAGTTTCCAAAGTCAGCATCTGAATATCAAATTAAATTAAAAGTAGAAGTTTTTGGATAGAGAAGTGATTGAAAACAGTTCCTTTTAAATATATAAAAATCCTTTTGACAGATCTTAAGTGAGATTCTTTTGGATTTTATTAAAATATTTCACAAAGACATACTGAGTACATTATATTTATCATGATACCAGTAAGATATAATAAATTACCAATCATACCTCTATATAACTTGTTGTCAACTGATTTTATAGTTTCATCCAAATCAAGTTTTATATTAGTACACATAGGAGTTGTATATGTCTTGTTCTTTTCAAGTCCAAATTTCTTCAGTAAATTAGTAATGTATTTTATTTGATTCAAAATATTTCCAAAATCTTTTTGATAAATTTTATGTCCTAAAAAGAAATTTAATTCTCCCATCATACTCATTTTAAATTATTTTTGCATTAAATTTGAAAACTCATGACAAAGTTTTTGGTTTGTTGATCCAAAAATTACATCATCAATATAAATTTGAACCAATAAAATATTATAGTTTACAGTTTTTTTAAATAATGTTGTATCTTCTATTCCAATAGTAAAATCATTTTTCAAAAGAAAGGAAATTAATCTTACCAAGATCTAGGTGCTTGTTTAAGGCCATAAACAGCTTTAGTAAGTTTAATAATAGAATCTGGTTTTTGAGAATTTTTAAAACCCGAAAGTTTCTAACCATAAAATTCCTCCATTAAATAACCATTTAAAAAAGCAAACTTAACATCCATATGAAATAATTTAATGTTCATATGATATGCATAGGCTAAAGGGATTCTAATGGCTTCTAGTCTTGCTATAAGGGAAAAGGTCTCATCATAAACTATACCTTCTTCCTAATTATATCCTTTAGCTACTAGTCTTTCTTTATTTCTAGTTATTATACCTTGATTATCTTGTTTATTTCTAAAGACCCATTTAGTTCCTATAACTGGATAATTCTATGGTCTTTCAACTAAATTCCAAACTTCATTTCTCTTGAATTGGTTTAGTTCTTATTGCATTGCTATCATCCTACTTTCATCAACTATGGCTTCTTCTATTGACTTAAGTTCTAATTAGGACAAAAAGGCAAAAATCTCAATAAGATTTCCTACATTTATTCTAGTTTTTATTCCAGTGTCTAGGTCTCCTATAATAGTTTTCTAAAGAGTGATTCTTTAGGGTTCTAAAAAATCTAGGTAATACACTATTAGGTTCATCTGTGTCATGTTCTTCTGAACTGGACTGAATTTTATTTATATCTTTTTCAAAATCATCATTCATGTTCTCAAGTCTCATGTTATCATTAGAGTAAAATTCATCAATTTGATCTTTCTTTTTCTCAAAGGGATTAGATTCATCTAATTTCACATGAATCGATTCTTCAAAAGTCCTTTTTTTATTAAAAATTCTATAAGCTTTGGAAGTTGCAGAATATCCTAAGAAAATTCCTTCATCATATTTTGGATCAAATTTACCAAGATTTTCCTTAGTGTTCAAGATAAAAACCTTTCATCCAAAAATTTTAAAGTATTTTACTTTAGGTTTTATATTATTCCAAAGTTAATAGGGTGTCTTTTTGAAAATTGGTCTGATTAAAACTCTATTCATTATATAGCAGGCTGTACTTACAGCTTCTGCCCAGAAATAGGTAGGAAGTCTATATTCATTTAGAATAGTCCTAGACATTTCCTAAATAGTTCTATTTCTTATTTCAACAATCTCATTTTGTTGAGTTATTCTTGGTGTAGAGAATGTGTGTTTAATACATAGATTTGCGCAAAAGGAATTGAATTCCTGATTCTCAAATTCTCCACAATGATTAATTCTTAATGATATTATTTTAAAACCTTTTTCATTTTGAACGTCTTTTCAAAAAATTTCAAATATAGTAAAAGATTCATTTTTATATTTTAGAAAATATACCCATGTAAATCTTGAATAGTCATCAACTAAAACATATACATATAATTTACCAGCCAAACTTTCAACTCTTGATGTTCCAAACAGATCCATATGTATAAGTTCTAAAGGTTTAGATGTAGTAATTTTTTTAATTGATTTGAAGGGTGATTTATGTTGCTTTCCAAGTTGAAATGCATCAAAAAATCTATCACTATCAAATTTAAGACTAGGTAAATGAGAAACTAGTTGTTTCTTAGATAACCTATGTAATGAATATATATTTCAGTGTCCAAGTCTTCTATTCCAGATCCAAGATTCATTTATCTTACTAGTTAAACAATTTACTTTTTGTTCACACATGGAATTTAAGTCCAGAGTATAAACATTATCAGTTATGGGTGCTCTAAATTTAAGAAATTTATCTTTAAAAACAGAAAAACACTTGTTAGAAAAATCAACAAAAATAACCATCATCACATAGTTGAGAGATACTTATCAGGCTGTGTTTCAATCATTGCACATAGAGTACTTTATTGATTGAGACAACTTATAGATCTACAACAGTTCCAATGCCAAATATTTTACCTTTGGAATTGTCACCAAATGTGACTAATCCTCTATTATTTTGAGTTAATGTTTTAAAGTTTGATGAGTTCCCACTCATATGCCTGGACTATCCACTGTCCATACACCATATTTCAGTTCGGTTTCTGTGACCTGCTTCCTACAAAGGTATTCAAATAAAAATTTGTTTTGGTACCCATATTTTATTGGGTCTAGCTGTATTTTCTATCAAATATTTGAGAATCCAGACTTTATTTGTTTTTCTATAATCAATAAAATCATATAAAATCCTTGCAATAAAGGCTTTATTAATCCCACTTATTTGAGGTTGACTTAAATAGTATTTTTTAGATATGTGACCTTTTGTTCCATGGTAGTTGGAAATTATACCTTTTGTACTTGGAGAAAAATAGTTCTTATGCAGTTTGGGTTTCTCACCTTTACTGCCTATTCCATATATTTCCTTTTTAATCATATTTTTTCTAAGAATTTCATTTAGAGAATTTTCTCCTTTTGTAAAAATAAAAGATGCATTTTTGTATGTCTCTACTTCTGATTGCAGTATTTTTATTTTAGTTTCATTATCCTTACAGTTTGTGTTTGATGAGTTATATTTTTCAATTAACTCTTGATGTTGTTTTAACAAAGTGTCTATTTCTCCTAAAACAATAGTGTGAATATTTTCCAGTGACTTATGTTTCTTAAATAAAGAATCATATTTCTCTTCCAGCATATTTTAGTAGGTTACAAGTTTATCATTTGAGAAACTAGAACTATAATCATAATTAGATGAGTAATAAGATTTTACCTCATCAGCTTATGCCATAAAGCACATATTTTCCTTTAGATTTGATTTTTCATTTCTGAGTCATACTTTGATGAGTTGCTGGAGTCTTCAGAAACCCTCCAAGGATCTTTCATTTCTATTTTGTCTTTCTGCTCATAATCATTATTTTTGAAAATTTTCTTTTACTTTTCTCCTTTTAATTAAGGACAGTCAGGTCTTATGTGACCCATCTTTTTACATTCATAGCATCTGACTTACTTCAGTTATTTTTCATCTTTCATAAAGGATTTTATGAATCCCTTCTTCTTTATATATAATTTACTAAATTTCCTATATAATTGAGCCAGTTCCACATCCGAATCAGATGAATCAGAACTTTCTAGTTTTTTCTTGATCTCTTGCTTCATATTTCTGCTCTTATTTTGGGATGTTACTTTCAAAGTAGTATTTTCTCTCTTGATCAAGACTTTATGCTCATTCGTTTCATCTTGAATCTCAACTTCATACATCATTAGGGTTCTAATTAATTCTCCCATAGTTAGATCTTTGATTGGTGATGATTCCCTAATGGCGGCTGATATCCCATTCCATTGGGTTGACTCTCGGTAGTTTTAAGGCTTGATTTTCTTGTTTGATAGGATCTCCCAAGGCAGTGATGTTGTTGAAAATTTATATAATACTTCCATTCATATGAGTGATGCTTTCACCATCAAGAATTCTAAATGTATCAAATTTTAGTTTTCTCTAGCATACCTCATTTTTCTGATATTGTCAGTTCCTTCATAGGCAACTGCAATTGTCTGCCACATCTCATATGCAGTAGGGCATTGAGATAATCTATTAAATTAATTCAGTCCTAAACCAAAAATGATAGCATTCATATATTTTGAATTTATTTCATACTCTTCTTCAGTAGCTTCACTCTATGTTTTAGGTTTCTCAAGAATTTCATAAGAAGTAATAATTTCTTATTAGACTATGTATCCATGATTTTTGAGATAGATGATCCTCATCGACTTCCAACATCCATAGTTTTCACCATTTATGTACAGAGATTGAATCATTGAAATTACCTCTCATGTATCATCCATTGAGATCTATGAGTACAATCCTTTGAAACTTTTAGCTTGTTATAGCTTTAGCAAAAGAGCCACCTCTGATATCAATTTTTGGGTCTGGTTATACTAAATATGCACAAGAGGGGGGGGGGGGTGAATTGTGTCTTTTACAATTTCTTCAAGAATCGTGCTGATTGCCAAATCTATCCTTTAACTTTATCAGAATGGTTATGAAGTGGAAAATAAACAGATTGAAGAACGCACAGATTTATAGTGGTTCGGCGAAGAGAAGGCCCCTAGTCCACTCCACCAACACTCTACTCCACAAGCTTAGTGATTTTCACTATCTGGTCCTCTTATCAACTAACCATCCATAACTGAGTACAGGAAGTTGACACCTTTACAAGACAAGGCTAAAACAGAGCCTTCTGGTTCGTACACAGAACTAAATACATAGCTTAGAACGAGAAGCTGGTTACTCAAAATGAAAATATTATTTCTCTAAAAATACTTTCCAGTTGTTCTTTATAGTTGGAGCAACACGCAATTGATAGTAGATGGATCATCATATTTAGAAACGATGTTCTTTAGTTAAGATTTGTTCTGAGTCGATCTTGTTGTAAATAAATATTGAAATAAAATCAGTAACTTTAACAACAATTGATTCACAACAGATCTTTAATTTATAATAAGAATCTTTAACACTTTTCCTTTTCTTCGGAAAAACAAAATCTGATAGATCTTGGTAGCAACAAATCTATGTGACACGTATAACTCTGTAAAAATTGTATTCATGAAAAAATAGAGAGATTATTCTTCTTATCTTTTTTATAATGATTCATATCTCATTTTTTAATTAAAAATAACATAGATATATAAAGAATAAAGATAAGTGTTTTCCTTTCTGATTTAGATCCACAAATGTCACCTTAGGAATTGTGATATTAAAATGATTGAATAAAACTATAGTATTATCTTCCCTTAATAATTGGAACGAAATACTCCTCTTAAATCGATCCTTTGAATCACAAATAAACATATTTAAATCTGTCAAAGATGTGCTTTAATAATGGGCTTTGAAACCGGCTTAAAATCAGCCTGATATTCCTAAAAAAGATCATTGTATGATAAAGTCGAATTTTAAATATCTGATGTTAAACGTAGGGTTGATGATATATTCTTAAAATTTGAGGTTGATCTCAAACGTAAGGTTGATCTCAAATGTAAGGTTGATCATCCATACTTTTCTATTCAACTTTCAAACGTATGGTATAATATCCATACTTTCCTCTTTAGAAAAATGTAAGATACATGATCCATACTTTTCAATAGAACTTAAGGTTCATTATAAAAGTAAGGTTGATGGTCCATACTTTTGTGAAGAAAATGTAAGGTTCTATACTTATGTAATGTTCTTCTTCCATACATTTATGATATTTCAAATGTAAGGTTAGTTCCATATGTAAGGTTCTTTTACCATACTTTTTTGATAACATATGGTTGATTAATCACACTTTTCTGAACTCCAGTAAAGTAGACGTATAATTTTATCCTTACGTCATGCTCTTCAACGTAGGGTATGAAGAATGTTTCTAGAACATGCTAAAATGATTTCCGAACACTTTGTCAAATATTCCAAGTGGATTAAACTATTTTAATATTATTTCAAAATAGAAATATAAAGAATATTAATTTCCTGAAATATACTCAGAGTAAAATCATTAGAATAAAAAACAAGGGTATTTATGAGCATCAAAATCATCATAAAAAGATTGAGTATTGTTGTAACAATACATGCTCAATAATCTCCCCTAATCATAATAGTATAGAGTATTGTTGAAAGAAACACTTTCTCAACATTTTTGTATCATGATATGCATGTATTGATAAAATTATATTGATGTATATATCTGATGATGTTTCTACAGTGTAACTTCTTTATTATAATCTTTTTTTTTGTAAAATCATTCCCAATGATTATTTCTTGATAACTATGTGCCTTTCACTAACTATTGGAGATATATAATTCTCTTCTTGTTAGTGTAAAATTTGATCGGATACCGATTTAGATGTTACTCCGGGTTGTTTCATTACAAACGGTATCATAGGAGGTCTTTCCTTAAATGAGATGACTTTTCATTATGATCCATTACATTATTTGGGGTGAGTCCTGGTAGAAGGGAGACTAAGATTGTGTTGAGACTTAATAAGTAGTTCGTGAGTAGGTTCTTTATCAACACCTCTTCACAAAGAGATGCGAGTTACTAAGGAAAGTGGGTACTTGAGTCTTTCTTTTGAGTAATTTGTTTTCTGATGGTAAATGAGATTAAATTTCTGGTGATATTATCATTTTAACCCCATCCTTGAATTCTTGTATTGTAATCCACATTTATTTAGTGGTTAAAAGAATTATCTTAAGTCGGTAGAGTGGATTGAATAAGTTTATGGGATTTTTATTCTCTTAAGACTTATAATGATTTAAAGGTCAACTTTATCAACTATTTTTTGAGGGAACTAGTTAGGAGTGTTGGGAAGTTTTCACTCCCTCCTATATTCATGAAATAATGTCTTGGCAATTATTCAAATAAATATTTATTTGGTGGAAATATCCTATGAATGTGAAGAATGTGAAAGTTTCTGAGTTCTTGGGTTTCAATCAAGATGAGAGATTAGTTACGAAGTATGCCAAGCAATTCTAAAGTTTGATATGTTTCTTACCTAATATTTTTGTTAATGAATTCAATAAGTTAATCTATTTTATAAAATGTATTCACCCATACCTTTTAACTAACACGCTTATGTCATTGTTGAATTCTTATTCGAAGATTCTAACTAGGTCATTGTCTTCTAAAGAAAATCTAAAAAAATGACATAAAGGGAAGAATGCATCATTAATGGTTGATAAAGGAAAATATCCCTAGGGAAAGAAGAGGCCTCCCATGTGTTTATATTATGGATAACATGGTCATTTTAAGAGGTTATGTTTGAAAGATCTATAGGATTATAGTCGGTGTGGCCATTTGGGTCACCTTAATAGGTTCTATAAGTTGGGAAACTGGAAAGGGAAGTTTCGATCGGGATCATTAGGTCCTAACTATGGGGTCATAGATGCTTCAAGATAATAGAGATACATACATATTCCATGGAATGAATATTTTCACTTAGTGAAGGATATTCTAGTTTTTTGTTTCCTAATTTGTTTGATGTTGATAAATCTTATTGTTTCTGACATTGGAGTTGAAAATGATTGAGTTATTCATTATTTTGGATTGTCTGTATTTGGGAACCTTTTATTTTGTAATATTTTTGAATGATATCTTTTGGAACTTGGTTTTGGTAATTTGTTGATTGATGATGTGATAACGGTTTCCTTTTATTTATATCTCTATGTTTGTGCCTTATGTATGTGCACACTTGAATGGCTATCCTTATTTTTGAACGACTTTAGATCCTTGATGGTCGTTGTGCTCCTGGTGATGGAGTAGAATCTTGTGCTGACAAACTTGACATATTTGGGGTTTTTTTTTTCTTCTAAATACCTTATGTTTCCTTCCACGGGTGTATTCCTATGGTTGATGTTTGATACTATTTGGTTTGATTATTTTTCCTTGGTATCCTCTTATTTTTTCCTTGATGGTTAGAACTCAATTTTAATATGTTAGGTGATCTTCCTTATGAGAGTGAAGTGCCCTATTGTGCACTGACCTGCATGTTTGATGTACTTCAGTTGGACTTGGATGTACCTTGGGGTTGTACTCAGGTTACTAGGACAATGTGGATTCTTGATTGACCAGGTACCCAGAGGTGTTGGCATTTGATCTAATAAGCTCATCGTGGGGTGGGGTTCGACATTGAAAATCCTAGGTTACCATCAAGTAATTACCTATGGTAGAAATAATTTTTAGTTATTTTTAATTTCTTATGGATTTTTTATCTTAGATGTTTCTTAGTGGTGATTTTTTGAAGCCTCTTCTCTGGGTATAAGGGACATACTTTTATTTTATTACACCATTTTGGTGAATCCTTAATCGATGGGGAGACCTATGTTGGGTCTCTAGTCTTTCTCTGGTTTGGATACATTTGTTGATCTTGGTGTTTTGATCTTAGAGTTCTGTGTGTGTTGTTATCTTGGGGAGAGTCTCTCTTCTAGACTATAGAATGTCTAGCTCACAAGATGAGTAAGGGAGTTCTTCTTATTCCATCTTGTTCTATATTTCATGCTGGAATCTTTTTTGGGATAGAAAGTCCTATGGTGGGGAGTCTCTGACATCTATTTACCTACTTTTAGGTGTTTTGACCCATTGATTTGAGTATCCATTGATTGGTTCTCTTCACGGGTTTCTTCCAATGTATTCTTGGAGTATTTTTAAGGTTCAAGGCCAGTGTATGGTTGGATAATAGTTTGGTAAACCATGCATTCAAACCATACAATCTTTCCAGTAGCCTAGGTAAGGGTGAATGGTTTGTTCATGGTTAGAAAAACAATGCATCCAAACCCTGAAACCTGAATATAAGAGGTTGTACGGTTGGTGCACAGTTAAATTAACCATGCATCCTAACCATGGAGCTCTTCCAGTGGCTCTATTTGATGTGTACAGTTAGGCACACAGTTTGTAATAGTAATGTGACCTAACCTAGGAAACCATGCAACGAGATTTAAATTCCCTGTAAATTGTAATCAAAATCCCAAAACCCCCTAATTAAACTCAAATTTATCCCACTTGAACATAATTCAATCCTTTGTAATTTGGGAGCCCTCTAGAGGCATTTTGGATCTCTTAACCTCAAATCTTGGTGGATCAAAGCTCCAAGCGAACTGTTGATCCTCTTCTGGGGAGTTATTTTATTCTTAATCATTGATCTCTCCTATTATCTTGATTCCTTATTCCTAGAGGTTATGATGGAATTTTTTTTCATTATGCCGTGGATGGTTGATGTGGAATTTTTGATATAGGTTCTCTTCTCTTCTATAAAGACCCCTCTTCCTAGATCTGGTGATCACCATCGGGGGTGACACATCTCGGATTCATTATAGTGGGATTCCTAATATTCCAAGTAGGCATTTCTATGATTTCCATTCATTTTTTAATTCATTTTTGATTGATAGTTTATGGATACATGTATCCTTCTAACACATATTCTATAATTATTGATCTTGAATTTCCTTATAAAATCATCGTTGATCCTGTTTTAACTAAATTGAACATGGAATGGATTCCTTCTCATGGTTTTATAAATTGATAAATTCTATGTTGATTTTAATTCCGTTTCAAATATTCTTTCAAGGTTACCTTATGGAAAGTGAGGGATTTGACCTAGTTTTTTTTGAAATGGGTGTTCTTTGATTATTTGAAATGAGTGATTTATTCACACATAAAGAGGGTGTAAACCAATGTTTTGAAATGACCATAGTCATTTTTAAATTGTGAAACTTCCTTGAATTACTTTGGTATATTTTGAAAGAAATTCTTGTTTTAAAGGAACATTTATCATTATAGTGATGATTATGAAAGGAAGTGTGTATGTTTACCCCTTTTAATGGTTTATTTGAAGAAAATATTTTAATTGGAATGTATGGTGTTGGACAGATCAGTTTTTACTTTATGATGACCCTATCTTGTAATAGTACCTTATTTTAACTTATTTGATTCTTGTAATTCCCATTGATGGGTTTTGAAAAAGGTATTATTTAATTTGAGGGATCTTGGGGTGATATTGAGATGTTATTTGAGGGCATGTGCCCATGATTCATATTAATAAGGATCCCCATTTTGATCCCCATAACTTTATTATATCACTAGATTATTTTAACTCGTCATGGGAACCTAGATAGATAAATGGGATGATCTAGATATATTCTACATTAGCTAACTCACACCCTATCTAGTGGGTTCGTAGAGAACATGAAAGGTTCAGGCTACAGATATGTGGCCAGGAAAGCAAGTGTTTATAGAACTTGTTTTCTTGAGACTCATGAGATTAAATGTAATCTCGATGATTAGTCATGATGATTTTTTATTATCTATTCTATGATGGACTAACTATCATACCTAGTTTTTACCCATGACATTTGTATACTTGATACTCGATACATGAAAATATTCATTGTCACTACTTGGCACCAGAGTTTCCTTTCTTGATTGATTATTTCTTTTTATTGTTCTATTTATTGAGATGTTTCACCTTGAATATATTGTAATGACTCTTGTATACCTTATGATATTAGGTTCATGTTATTAATTTTCTTGATTGATATGTCCTAATCATGTGAAATGGTTTTCAAAGCATTTCAATAAAAATGTCTAGTTTTTAAGTAATGAAATGGAATGCTTTAGAACTCTTGTTTGATAAATGAATTTGAAATGTTTAAAAATATACATTCAAATTAATATTTTTACTCACTTTATTATACACCTCTCTTAGAATATTTAATTTACCCTATGAAGTGACTACATATAATCTTTGGTGGAATCCTACTGGACTCTATGTCTCACATCATGCTTGTACCCTTTGGTGTTTGCAGCTTTTATGATCTTATATATGGTTCTCATGTTCACATTTTAGTGATATATTATTCCTCACAACAACTAAAGGTTCATGAGAAAAATTATACAACTTGTGATTTGGAATTAGCTATGGTAATTTTTTCATTATAGATATAGAGCTGTTATATTTATGGAGAAAAGTGTCACATAAATACTGATCATAAAATTTTAAATTAAAAATTCACTCAAAAATATTTTAATATATTCCATAGAATATGGTTAGAGTTGATTAAATATTATGAATGCTCAATACATTACCACCCTGGGAAAGCGAACAAGGTTGCAGATGCTCAGAGTGGAAAGGATTATACAAGCTTATCAATGATGAAAATAAAAAAAATCCATTATTTCTAGATTTGTAAATAATGGATTTGGAAATCTTGAAGGATGAAGATAAATATTATCTTTATCAAATGAGTGTTTAACCATTTATACAAGTGATGATTAAATAATCATAGAAGGAGGATGTAGAGCTGTAAAAGAATGTGAGAAATGTTCCTGAGTTTAACCTTGACTATGATGGAATGATAATCTTCAAGAACTGAGTATTTTCCCCATCAATACCAGACATTAAGAGGGATTTATTTGATTAAGATCATAGTTCATCATTATCTATTCATCCTGGAAGTATAATGATTTATAGATATTTGAAATATTATTTCTTGTGAGATAACATGAAAATAAATATTGACTAGTATGTATTTTGATGCTTGGTATGTCATCAAGTTAAGGATTAGAGATATATGTCTAAGGGATATTATAAACATTATACATAGCGGTATGTAACTAGGAAAACAACACCAATTATTTTGTCATTGGACTCTTGAAAACATCTAAAGTCCATAATGTGATTTGGGTATTAGTAGACTGCCTTACAAAGTCAACACACTTTGTTGCTATCAGATAATATTTCTATCTCGATCAAATTTCTAGAATATACATTAAAAAAGTGGTTAGGTTGAATGGAGTACCACTTTCTATTGTATATGATCAAGATTCAAGGTTTATCTTCAATTTTTGGTGAAGTCTTCAGTAATCTCTAGATTCAAAGCTGTGTTTTAGAACTAATTATCATCCTCAGATAGATGGCCAGTCTTAGAGAACCATTCAAAACCTAAAGGATACTTTGAGGTCTTTCTATTTATTTTAAAGGTGGTTTAGATCAACACCTTCCTCTAGTTGAGTTTTCCTACAACAACAGTTTTCACTATAGTATTCTGATAGTTCCTTATTAAGCCCTCTATGGAAAGAAGTGTAGAACTCTAACATGCTGGGATGAAGCTAGAAAACGAAATTCATCAGGACTAGAGATATCTGAGGAAATGGTAGATAAATTTAGAGTCATTAAGTATCACATCACGGTAGTTCATAGTTGATAGAATATTTATACTGATAATCATTGGGGAAATATGGAATTTAAAGGTGGTGAGATGATATTTCTATGAATTTCTCTTTGGAAAATGATTATGAGATTCAGAAAGAAGGTAAATATGAACCCAATGTATATTTTCCCCTTTTATATTCTTTACCAAGTAGGTATGGTAGCTTATCGCTTGGCGCTTCCACCGAACCTCTCTCATGTTCATGATGTGTTCCATATATCTGTCCTAAAGAAGTAAATACATGATCCATCACATGTACTGAACTCATAGGTTGTACCACTATAGAATGATATTTCTTTTGAAGAAAACCCTATATAAATATTGTATCATAGATATAAAGTGCAATGTAATATGCTACTCTCCTTATAAAAGGTTTCTGAAGGAATCACAAATTCGAAGAAGTTACATAGGAACCCGAGGATGTGATGAAATTGATATGTCCTCATTCTTTTTTCATAGTGATAGAATTTTGTAGCTAAAATTAATTTTAAGGGGGTTATAATGTAAGAAACTTATATTTTATGTTGTATTTTTCTTCAAATAAATTTAATTTCTTCATTATCTTGTGATACATTTGACCCTAAGTCTAAATGACCCATAATATAGTATATTGTTCTTACCATGCCGTTAAATTAGAATAGTGAATGTGAATGAAATATTTTTGAAAACCAATGTATAAATTATTTAGATAAATAAAATATATTGATAAATAGGTACTTTAATTTTAGTAAATTCATTATATGGTTTAAAAATACATTTTTTCTCAAAAATGGTTTTTATTACTTTTTATGAGCAAATAATATAATTAATTTCTTCAAATTTTAGAATATTTATTTGTTCAAAAAAATTATTTTTTAAATCATAATTTCAAAAATATATTAGATTCATTTTTTGAGAATTTTATGAAAAGATTGATTTTTCAATGAATAGTGAAAAATACAAATTTTTATTAATATTATAATTAATTCATTTTAATTAATTTTCTGTTGGATCTTTTATAAAAACATTTTGTACTTAAGATAACATTTTTTCTAGAAAATTGATTTTCATTGCATTTTATGAGTTTAATTTTAAATTAAATTATATAACTTCTACGAATTAAATTTAATAAAATGTATTACATATTTTTAATCATAATTATTAATTTTTTTTAATAATTTCAACTTAATTTTTGGTCAATTTTAATAGTAAAAACAATAAAAATAGGTTATTGTGGTTAGGGTGAGAACGGATTTACGGGGGTTAAACCAAGAGCTAAGGGTATTTTTTCCAATTTAACTTGTCTAAAAACTATTTTCTAGACATATTTGTACCTTATAATATCACAAATTCAAATTTATAAAAAATTTGAAACATTTTCCTTGAGTATGACATTATTATATTTTAATCTTTTAGGAAATTCAAAGTGTGTCCTCTCTCCCACTATTAAAAGGATACCACTATATTCTCTTATTTACACTACATGGAGCCATATATGTCAAAATTTATCTACCAAATTCTATTTTAAACTTACATATACATGAATTATAGGTTTTTTATTCTTAAAATACCATTCCATGTGTCCTTAAAAAAGGATTTAAAGGAGGCCTACTGAAGGATAGATAATCATCCTACCAGACCTCATTCAAATTATTTTCTATTCTACCTCCTAAAAATATATGTTATTCATAATAAAATAATATATTTAGTATAATAAATATTCTGAAGTGTTATTATGATTATTTAATTACCATTATTCACACAATTTTCTATCAAATGGTAAGTGAAAGTATCACTCGTGTGCACGTGTGGACTACTGCTTCCATGTAGCGATAAAATTCATTTCCCATCACTATAATTTTTGGATGGTTGTTAAAATTGGTTTAAATTTTATATATGATATTTTTGACATAATTATTCTTCTTTAATAATAATATCACATCTACCTTATTACCTTATCATCTGTTGGAAGACGATAATGCCGCTCGTGCGTATGTGTGGACTACCACTGCCACCAAGTGATGTGATTTGTTTTTCATTTCTGATTTACTTGGATGGTAATAAGAATTTATTTAATGTATATATATTTGTTGTTTATGATATAATAATGGTTCTGTAATGATAAAATAATATTTATATTTCTTTTATTCTTTTTGTTAGAAATTGAAAACAACATTCATGCTTATGTTCAACCTACCATCTCTATGAACGGTGTAAAAAAATTCTATATCTACCAATGGGTGATTATAAATATGTATATAATGAATATATATATATATACATATATATTTATATCATGAATTAAATTATAGAGATTATGTAACCATGATCAAATTAAAGGATTGGAACTTCTCAAACTGAAACTTCCATGAAAAACAAAAAAGCTAACATTTGAAACAAAGATTTTAATTATGAATTATTAATAAATGGGTGTTGAAATGTTATAATTGGATCATATATGATATTATAAATATTTAAATTATATTAGTACATAATTTTAATAAATTTAAACTTATTATAAATGATATTAAATCACTTTCCAAGTAAGTCAAACTTGAGGTAAGAGATTCTATTTCAATCACATTTTAATCAGGATTATTTATGCTTGAATTTTATTGAAGGAAACTATATGATCATTTTCTGATAAACATATTTAATTTTATTATCCTCTATTTATCCATGAAATTTTCAAGTAATATTTCCATTTTTATCTCTTTGAAACTTAAAATGATAAGAAAAATAAATTTTAGAAAAATAGACTTTATTTCCTCTTTGGATGAGAATAATTTTCTTCAATGTCCATGTTTTAATTAAAATGTTTTCAATAATTTTTTTTCCATTATCATGTGAATTTTTAATGTAATTTTTACACATATTTTATATTCTATAAAAATGTTTCAAAGGAATTTTCTTTTCCTTATTTGAATGGGGTACTTTTATCTTTTTACCAAAAATGTGAAAGGAATATTTATTTTACCATACACATCATGAATGGAATTTCACACCATCATGACCACTAAATTCTTTGAAAATTTCTTTATAATTTTTCAATTTTATTTTAAAATTAAACATTTTCCTTATTATTTTGGAAATTTTTAAATTTTTAAATAAGTGATTCCAAGATGAAAACTGTATTTTCATCAAGAATTATTTCAATGATATTTTATAGGAATTTTTTACCTATAATAAAATACTTTGATGTAACATATTCTTTATTGGGTATATGATCCAATGATTCCATATTTATTCTTTATCTATATGGTTTATGGTTATGATGATGAAATATCAACAAAACCCATTTTCTTTTCCACGGGTTATGTTATGATGAATGTTTTTATGATCTTGTGGTATCTGTATGAATGGATTTATGATTATGTGATAAGAGGGTCCATAATTATATATCCCTTTAATAAATTATATAATGATTCATGTTATAATATATCAAAGGGTACATTGGAGGTTATGAAAAACCCAAAAGAGGGTACATAAGAGGTTATCCCAAAATCAAAAGAGGGTAAACGGAAGGTTATTCAAAGCCCAAAGTAAGCACATGGTTAATATCCTAATAAAAACATGTTATGAATATCTTGGTGGGTATAATTAACATAATATTTCTATGATTATGATTATTCCAAACCTTATCCAATTATTTTAATGGCCTGAACCTCTCTGGTCCATTCCTTTGATAAAATCCAGTGTTATATGTGTTCTTGGAGGTCATAGTGGCCTGTTTTTGAAGTTTTCCAAAAATCTTGTTTTTCAACAGTGGGTCACGTCGTCGGTAGGTCGTGGCATCAATAGGTCATGGAATCAACAAGTCTTGGAATCGGTAGGTCAGGCATGGGTGACTCAACATCAGTGACTCACGTCGATGACTATGTCGTTAGTGGCTCAATGTCAGTGACTCAGCCATTGGTGGCTTAGTGTTGGTGGCTTAGAATTGGTGGGTTGTGTTGATGACTTGGTTTTCATTGGCTCAACATTGATTTCTGAACGTCGATGACTCACCCAATGATGATTCATTTCCCACTTTCCTATGTTTTTTCAGTTTCACCCCAGTTACATTTTCTTTGACGTTAAATGAGTTGCCTATCATGTTTGACCATTTCATAATCCTTTTTGACCATCTATTAGAAGAATTATTATATATTAAATATCCTAAAATCCTGGATCTTCAAAATTTCCAAGTCTCTTGGTTTTACCATGAACCGACTTTTAAGTACTTTGAAATCATCACCCTGATTTAGGATTTGGAATTTTCTTAATCTGAGATCCTATATTCCTTTAACCCTTATATTCCCTCTTGGTGTTCCTAGAGCCTTTCTTACCTGAGGAGTCACATCTATTGTGCTACAGTTTAAAGCATATTTGTGGGTACAAGGGTGGACAGGGGTTTGGTTCTAGGGGTATGGTGTGGTATATTTGTGTAGTGGGGTTGCACCTTTAGTGGTGGTTGTTTTGGGTTTAATGTATTGGGTGGTATAGGCAGTGTAATGGAGTATCATGTGGTGAGATTTTTGATTTTGGAATGGATGAACTTGTAGAGTAGTGGGACTGCATCTGGGTTGTTTTATGTTTATTGGGAAGTGTTGTGTAGTGGAACTGTAATCAGGTTGTGTGTTGTTTGTGTTGTTGGATGTGTTGGGTGTGGCTGTGGTCAGTATTTTCCTGGACAGTGAAAGAATTAAATAAGTGGATTCCTTAATAAATAATTATAAGTGGTTAAATAAATAGTATGGGTTTATAAATTAAGTTTTTGGTTGGCTGTGTAGTTGTGCATTAGAGGTAGCAGCAAAGACGGTTCTGTGTGGCTGGTTGTTTGTTTGGAAACCCATATGTTAGGTTGAGTGCTTGATACATATATATATACTTATATTTCCTTGTGATTTATATACACACCTCACCCATGTTGAGAACTATTTTCATAGCACCCCCATTGTGATGGTAGATGGTGTCTTTCCCAACATCCCGGTCGGAGGATGGATGGTAGGCCACCCAGTATTCAATGCTACCTCTTCAAGGAAGAGATATCCCAAGATCCTTCAGACATGCTGTGGTTGTGAGGCTCAGGTGTGTGCGGGTGAGTTTTTATTTCCCATGTGTCTTTCGGATTAGATGTGTTGTGTTTCCCACATGTCTTTTGGATGATATGTGATGTGGTTAGTGGCTCTGGTGTATGTGGGTGGGATGTGGTGTGGTTTGTGACCCAGAAGTTTGTGGGTTGGATTTGATGTGGATAGTGTCCTAGGTTTGTGTAGGAAGGTTGTGTTGTGGTATGTTTGGAAGAGTTGAGAGTGCCAGGATGTTTGTCATTAGGGTGTGAGAGTGGCTAATCAGTGGGAAAGTGGTGCGAGGTACCCTATCCTTGATGTACTTACTAATTTAATTTACGTGACTTGTGTTATTTGGTTAGTGTGACTTGGTGAGGCTAGGGTGGTTAGTATTTTCCTTGTTATGTGCTTTTGAGGTTCATTTGTTTTCCCACAGGGGCATTAGCATGCCTTTCCCACTTGTGCACAAGAGACTTTGGTTTTCCTACAAAGTAGACTAGCATGTTCACTCTATGTTTGTAAAACTAATTTCAGGTTTCTAGGAGGACTACGAGGGCTGTTCTAGACCTAACTAGCTCAGAAATCGGGACAATTGTTGTGTTGCTACTTAGTCTTGTTTTTTTACTATATAGTTTTCTTTTACTTTGTGGTAGTTTAATTTAAACATTCATGGGTTGGATTTTTAGTTTCCCTTTTTGTAAGATGATTGGAGTTGTTTGGGATGGAACACCTTGTCTCCCAGTATTTTTCATTATAAAGGGTAATGCCTCCCATATTTGTGTGAATTTTTATCTACCCTTGGTGCTAGTTTCCACCTTAGGGCCTATTAGAGGTAGGACTCGGGGTTCATTATCTCTTTTTTCATCTTGAGAAAGGAAGGTTATGGCAATTTGTTTTCTCTTCCCTCATCTTGAAGATGGAGGGTCATGACAGAATGGTATGAGAGGTGATGGTTGAGAGATAGGATGAAGCTTGGAGTTAGGCATAGTGAGGATTTCATGGGTTGGTAGGGAAGCAGTGTTCAGTGATATTGATGCATGACATGGGCTAGGGAAGACTTTATAGGACATAGGATTTTAGGTCCCCCATGATTCAATTCAAGGACTCTGAGCCTACTGAATAACCAAGTGCTGCTACACTTTTTGTGGGGGTAGAGACCCTAGGAAAGGTGCATGTATCATAATTACTTGTATTATTTTTTTATTTGGTTTCTTGGTAAATTTTAAAATGAATAATGATTTAAAATGAACTCTAAATAAAGTTTCATACTACTCAGGCTTAGGAGTTCTTTGTTTATCTTTTTAGCAATGGAACCTGGTCGTCGTCCATGTGCAGTTCAGGTAGTGGAGGTCTGGTAGGTGGACCTAGTTGACTGGTGGAGGGTTGATCCCTTGTAAGAAAGTGATTAGTGTTAGAACCCCCTTTGTAATTTCTAGTTACATACTCTAAGTAAGAAGGTAACATTCCATACACAGAGACAGAGAGTTGGCTTGTGGAACTAGGGATTTCCTTCATCTTGATTCAGGCTCCGAAGGAGTACTGGATTCCTCTGGCAGTGAGATAGATGAGGGTAGTCATGCGTCAGTGGTGGATTCTCTATCTGGGGGAGGAAAAGGAGACTGATGTTTTGTGGGATGATTTTGAGAGTTCTGATCAGAATTCCTTTCCTCGACAATGAAGGATAAAAAGGTATAAGAGTTACTTTTTCTATAGTAGGGGTGCTATAGACATCTTTGAAGTCAGTGCCTAGTTCGAGATCAGTATGTTGAAGGAGGGAAAGTTCAGCGCCCACATCAACAATAGTTATCAACCAATCCATTCAAGCGGTAGGGACAACAGGCTCCGGCTCCACTGAGGGGAGACAGAACAGGTGGAGGCTGACCTTAGGGTGCTCCACAGGGACCTCAACCAGGGTGTGGTCAGGGAGGAAGCTGACAACTGAGGGGAAGAGGAGCTAGGTTTGTCTAGTTTCACTCCACAGAGGCAGTAGTTTCATCAGGGCCAAAGATCATTCGAGGTATGATCAGTTTGTTTAGTACCCTTGCTTGTGATTTGTTTGATTCAGGATTTTTTCACTCCTTTATTGCACCTGGTATAGACCATGCTCTGGGGATATACATAGAGAGGCCTTTTCCCCCCTGGTGTTGAGTATTCCATTCAAATATTAGACCATCTTTCTTGATGTTTGTCAGGGATGTAGAGTGGTTTTGGGGCCGCATCATTCTAGAGGGGATCTCTTTTTGCTGTAGATATAGTCGTACGATGTTATATTTGGCATAAAATGATTGATTTTGTGCATGTTTTCATCAAATACTTCCAGAGGAGAGTCATGTTTTCATACACGATTGGACAACATGTAGTTTTCATTAGTGAGAAAATTTATCAGGTGGGATAATAGTGTGTGGAGCCTCTCCTTTCCTTATTGGTTGAGTTGTTAGTAGAATTGGTGGATGCTGAGATGGTGGAGTTTCCAGGAGTTCTTGGGGATTTCTTGGATGTTTTACTCTAGGAGGTTGTGACTCTACCCCCTCAATGTGACATTGAGTTTGGGATGTGTTCTGATGTAGCAATTAGGAGTGATCCCTTATGGGTCTAGGTAGTTATGTCCCCATGAGTGTAACTATTCCACTCATGATCTGAAGCTAGCAGCGTTCGTGTTTGCGCTGAATTTGTGGTGGCATTACCTCATCGAGGAGCAATTTTCGGTCTTCATAGATCACAAGAGCTTGAGGTATATCTTTTCCCAGTGAGGCTTAAACTTTTGACAGTGGAGGTGGATGGAGTTTCTATAGGATTAAGACTTTAAGATCTCTTACACCTCAAGAAAGGGGAACGTTGTGGTCGATGCCTTGAGAAGGAATTTGTATAAGGAAGTGGTTTTAGAATCTATGGATGCTTGGAAGGTGATGGAGGAGTTGGATACCTTGCACCAAGATTCAGGAGTGGATGGTGGAAGAGGATGTTTATTTCAGATGACAGTTCAGTCTTATCTAATGTGGTAGGTGGAGGAGTCTCAGTGGGGAGACTCAGAGGTAGAGGTGATGCAACATTGCATTGGCCAGGGTGATGCTTTGAAGGGATGGTCAGAGGATAGTCAAAATCAGATGTTGTTCTATGGGAATTTGTTTCTCCCAGTGGTGATTCATGAGGGAGTTCTCTATGAGTTTAATATCTCACTCTTAGCAGTACACCTAGCAGTTTCTAAGATGAATTGAGGCTTGAGGGAACAGTTTTGGTGGCCTGGGTGAAGTGGGAAATGGCAGAGTTTATAGCGAAGTGCCTAGTGTGCCAGTAGGTAAAGGATGATCACCCCATTTTTTATAGTTTTTTGCTTACATTGGATGTCCCAGAGTATAAGTGGGATGAAATCTTGATGGATTTCATCACAGGACAACTCAGTGATTAGGGAGACTGTGATGCTATCTGGGTAGTGGTGGATTGACTAACAAAATCATCTCACTTCTTGGAAATTAAGGAGTTGAGTAAAATGGATACCTTGAAAAGGATGTATGTGGATGAGGTGGTATAGTTTCATGGGTTTCCAAGATCCAACGTCTCAAATTGGGACACAAATCATACCTCACGGGTCTGGAGGGGATTGCAGTATGCATTTGGCACTCAATTACACCTCATCACTACTTTCCACCCTTAGATGGATAAAAATATAGAGAGAACTATCCTAATTCTAGAGGATATGTTGTAGGAGTATGTCCTGGACTTTGGAGGATCATGGGTATGTCACTTTCCCTTGGTAGAGTTCACTTACAATAATAGTTTCCACTCTTCCATTGACATAGCTCCATTCGAAGCTTTGTACGAAAGGCCATGTCATTCACCTTTGTGCTAGAAAAAGGTTATGGAGACAGCTGTTCTTGGACCAGATGTGGTGCAAATCATGAAAGATAAGGTTTAGCTAGTTCTGGAGAGTATGAAGGTAGTATAGGATTGTAAAAAGTTATATGTTGATCGTAGGAAGATGTATTTGGAGTTTGAGGTTGGAGACCACATTTTCTTAAAGGTTTACCCTCAACATGGGAATCATAGGTTTGGTAAGGTGAGTAAGATTTCCCCCAGGTTCATCAAACCTTTTGAGTTGTTTGGATGAGTTGGTGAGGTTTCATACCAGCTGGAATTGGTACCATGGTTGGAGAGAATCCATGATGTCTTCCATGTCACTTAGCTTGGTCGGTATCTACACGATGACTCCCATGTCATTGAATGGGGAGAGTTGGATATTCAGGATGATGTGATTTTCATGGATTGGATAGTAGGGATCCAGGATCATCAGTAGAAGGTGCTAAACTGATAGACCATATCCTTGGTTCGTGTGTTGTGGAGGCATGATGGTCTCAAAGAGAGTACTCAAAAGTGAGAAGCGCATATTCATGCCTAGTAACCGAGCTGTTTTGAGTTTTTCTTGTGTACTTTACTTTATGATGTAATGATTGAAACTTATTGATATAAGATGAGTTATTTCCCTATTTTTAATGTGTGATAGATTCCTAACCATGAGTATATGAGGACAGAATTTCTAATTGACATGCATTAATTGAGATGTGATTAAACCCATGCTGGCGATTCAGTGCCACCCAGATTGGATAGTATCTTGACATGGAGGAAGGAATTCCCCGATTCATATGTTCGAAGGGTGCTTTTTTTTGTGCTTCTATGGTGCATTCTGTGAACAATTGTGGTCATAGGGATTTCTGAGGAGTTGTTCTTAGATGTCAAGGTTTCACTCCAACTTTAGAGCAAACACGGTGGTTAACCCTTGAGAGGTATCTCATGGGTGGTTTTTCGGACCCCTCATTCTTCTGGGTTTGGTTTTGAGTTCTTGATGGTGATAATAGTTTGATAGGTATCTGATGTAATTTCTCAGACCTCTCTGGTCCATTCCTTTTGTGAAAATCCAGTGTTAGAGGTGTTCTTGGAGTTCATAGTGGCTTATTTCAAGAGTTTTCAAAAAATATAGTTTTCCAATAGTAGGTTGTGGTGTCGGTAAGTCATGGTGTCAGTAGATCCTAGCATAGGTAGGTTGTGGCATCAGTAGTTCAATCTTCTATGACTCAGCATCGGTGACTTGCATCGGTGACTCAGTCATCGATGGCTCAACGTCGGTGACTCAGCCATCAGTGGCTCAACGTTAGTGGCTTAGTGTTGGTGGGTCGCATCGATGACTCAACTATTGGTAGATCAGCTATCAGTGGCTCAGTTTCGATGGCTCAGCATCAGTGACTCACCCAATGGTGATCCATTTCCAGCTTTCTCGAGTTTTTACAATTTCACCCCTATTACATTTTCTTTGACATTAAATGAGTTACCTATCATGTTTGACCATTTTTTAAGCCATTTTAACCATATACAAGGAGAATTATTATATCTTAAATATCTTAACATCCCAGGATCTTTGAAATGGCCAATATGTGTGGTTTGACCACAAACCAACTTTTAAGTACTTTGAAATCGTATCCCAGATTTAGGATCTCGCCTTTTCTTAAGCCGAGATCCTCTCTTCCATGAACCCTGGTGTGCCTAGATCCTTTCTTCTCCAAGGAGTCTCATATGTGGTGTAGTCATCAATTAAGTTTTCCTTGGGAGTTTTTCTTGCTACTAGTATGACCCTATGTTTTAGTTCAAGAAGGAATTTCGGTTGCTCATTCTTCAAGGTAGGAATTCCTTTTTTCCCTATTTCTTTTATGCATCATGTGGGGTGGGTAAGATGATGTCTCTTTATTAATATAGTAATGTCCCAATTCTTATAAGGTCTGTTATGATAAAATACAGACCTCTTACAAATAATTTTTTTGTTACTTTATTACTAAATGAGGGGTGGGAAAGATGATGATAATGCTTGTGTTTTTTTATCTGTTATATTTGATCCCTATTGTGGTTTTGTTCTGGTTGTATGATTTCTAAAAAGCATATATGTTGGTGGTTTTTGTGTGTGCACCCATAATAGATTATGAATCATTTCCGAAAATATCAATCTGATTAATCACATATACCCAGTTAAATAAATGGATTCCCCATGATCAAACTTTCTCGGTGATCGCTCCTGAATTATCAAAGTGAAATTAAAGAATAGTGTTGGCCAAATTCGAATACACTCTATTTTTCAGGTGTATATGTGTGTTGTTTGAGGATGTTTATTTATTTTTGTCCTATATAGGTTGTGTGGTGTTGTAGTTGGAATCAAAGTTGTGGGTACATGGGTGGATACTGGGTTGGTTCTGCAGGTATGGAGTGGTATGTTTGTGCAGCGAGGCTGCAGCTTTGGTGGTAGTTGTTGCGGGTTTGGTGTATGGGGTGGTACAAGTGGTGTAATAGAATATCAGGTGGTGAGATTGTTGATTGTGGAATGGATGAACTTTTAGAGCAGTGGGACTACATCTGGGTTGTGTTATGTTTGTTGGGCAGTGTTGTGAAGTGGGATTGCAATCAGGTTGTGTGTTGTTTTTATTGTTGGATGTGTTGGGTGTGGTTGTGGTCAGTATTTTCCCGGATAGTAATGGAATGAAATAAGTATAATCCTTAATAAATAATGATAAGTGGTTAAATAAATGGGTTGGGTTTATGAATTAAGTTTGTGGTTGGCTATGTGGTTATGCATTAGAGGTAGTAGTAAAGACGATTCTATGTGGATGGTTGTTTGTTTGGAAACCCATAGGTTAGTCTGAGTGCTTGATACACACACAAATATATATATATATATATATATATATATAGTTCCTTTTGATTTCTATACACATCCCACTCGTGTTGAGCACTACATGCCAAACACCTCTATTGTGATGGGATAGGGAGTCTTTCCCAACATCCCGGTGGGAGGATGGAAAACTGGACACCCACTCTTCCCTGCTCCCTCTTCTAGGAGGAGATATCCCAATATCCTTTAGTTATGTTGTGGTTGTGAGGCCCAGGTAAGTGTGGGAGAGTTGTGCTTTCCTTGGTGTCTTCGGGATGATATGTGATGTGTTTAACATGTTTCTTCAGGATGAGATGTAATGTGGTTAGTGGCCTAGGTGTATGCAGCTGGGATATTTTGTGGTTTGCAGCCCAGGTTTCTGTGGGCAGAATGTGATGTGGATAGTGGCCCAGATGTGTGCGGGTAGGTTGTGTTGTGGTATGTTTAGAAGAGGTGGGAGCACCAGGATGTCTTCTGTTAGGTAGTGAGAGTAGCTAATCAGTGGGAAAGTGGTGTGGGGTACCCTATCAATGATGTGATTAATACTTTACTTTACATTACTTGCATTATTTGGGGAGTTTTCCTTGGTTAGGATGGGGTGGCTATTTTTTTCCTTGATAGGTGATATTGAGGTTCTATTTTTTTCTCACAGGGGAATTAGCATTCATTTCCCACTTGTGCATGAGAGAATTTGGTTTTCCTACTGATTATACTAGTATGCTCACCCAAAGTTTGTAAAACTGCTTTCAGGTTTCCAGAAGGACTATGGGGACTGTGATGGACCTGACTAGATTGGACGTCGAGACAATTTCCATGTAGCTTCTTTGTCTTGTTTTTGGTATTTTACTTTGGATTTTTCTTTTACTTTGTGGCAATTTTTTTAAACATGCATGAGTTGGATTTTTTACTTTCCCTTTTTCTAATATGTTTAGATTTGTTTGGGATGGACCATTTTATCTCCCAATATTTTTCTCTATAAAGGGTAATGCCTCCCATATTTGTGAAAATGTTTACCTACCCTTGGTGCTAGTCGCCACCCCGGGGACTTTATGATTCATGTCTTATGAACTAACAAGATGTATTCCATGACTCATGGATATCATCTAAGAATTACTGGGTATGGTTTTCAAATGTTAATATCATGTTATTATACCCTTATTATCATGTTATTTTTAATTTATAATTGACAACTCCCTTGTTTACCCTTACTAAGAATATTAGATCACCCTTTATTATGTTTTCTTTCCCCCAAGATATGAAGAAAGTTTTTAAGTATGATGTGTCTAATAAGGCTGGTATTTACAATGTACAAAGTGGTAGATGATATAGATCATTTATATACCAGTTTTTTATGTATCAATGATTCTATATACACTAAACCTTTACAGTTTTGGTGTGGATCATGATTTTATATAATGAATATTATTCTAATAATATGTAATATTTACGTATGAAAATAATTGGTAATTATAATTCCAACCAATATAAGGATAAAATTCAAACCCCTTGAGTCGATATTGGGCGGTCTAATGTATCAATCATGATGTTGACCCCTAGGAGGTAATCTGGGGTGGTCTAATATTCATCAGGAATCATCATCGAATCTTAGGGTGATGACCCTATTGAGTAATAATAGTAATGATGTGACATCACTGACTCCTAGGAGGAGGACCCTAGACCATAAAAAGTATCAGGCACTATCGAAAACCCATAGGAGGTAATCCTAGTATGTCAATAAAATATGATGTCATCGCCGACCCCTATGAGGTAATCTTAGGTGGTCAATAGTATATGGAATCATTGCTAACCTCTAGGAGGTAATATCAGGCTATTAATGGTATTAAGAATCATTGTTGACCCTTAGGAGGTAATCCTATGTCATCAATAGTATCAAACATAATCATCAAAATCTAGGATGAAATCTTAGGCTATGAATAGTATCAAGAATTATCACAAACCCCAATGTGGTAATCTTAGGCTATCAATAATATCACGTGTCATCATTAACCCCTAGCAGATAAGCCTAGGCTGCCATAATCATTAGGCATAACTATCAAATCCTAAAGGCTAAACCTGTTTATTCGTTCTTAATTGACTCATCATCGATTCAGGTTATAAGGTGACACCTACAATCATCACTACCCATTTTCCATATGCACCCTCACTAGGGTAAATATATTACAGAGGCACCCATTGAGGTCCCATAGGTTGCATCATGTTAGGACACCCCCTAAGGGTCTATCAATCTTCAACTTAGTCCCTAGGACATACCTAACATTTAGAGGGAATCAAGCCCCTTAACATAATCAAAGTCTCATCAAGGCCTCACTAGCCTCCTTGGAAAACCATACAGGCATTGGTCTATGTAGATAGAAAAATGACCATCTCAATATTCCAAGGTGTCTTAGGTTGGTCCACTCACCCAACTTATAAAAAGTCTTAGTGGGGGAGATATAATTAATCCATGCTTATATCAACTAGACCAAGTACTATAAGGTGTCTCATGGGTGTCACATCAATCACTAATCCATCCATCCCAAATCATCACTCACCACTACCTAGAGGTCACTAATGGCACATATCACTTGGGTCATTATGTTACCTTCATTTAAATTAAATAACACCCCTTGGGACCCATCCATAACAAGGAACATGTTTATAGTCAAGGCCTCATCCATCGTCATCCAAGGCAATCAAGCTAGTGCACAAGGTCTCTCATGGCCCTTGGAATTATATTCAATTTACCTAGGAAATTAATTTTTAATTAAAAAAATTCATTTTTAATTAAAACAGTTCATTTTACATAATTTATGATCACCTTAGAGGGGTGATTTCACATATCATAGGCATATATCTACCACATGAAACCATAGGGTGTGTATAAGGACCACCTACCTCAATCTAAAATCCATTCCCCCTTTTAAACTTGTAACCCAAAAACTCTTTCCAAGATCGTCTAATCCATCTGAACACCACCCATCCATACAAGGCCCTAACTCACATCTAAAAAAATTAATTAATTATAATCAAATTATAATTAATTAACCAATAAAATTATTCTTTAATAATTATACAATTTAATTAAAATAGGAATAATACCTAAAAACATATCAAGATATAACCGCTTATTGAAACCTAGATCCATGGGGTGTGTGCCACTCCCTACACACCCCATAACCTTGTCCATGGAAACACATTAGTTAAATATGCGAATTTTTATTAATTCTATAATTAATCCAAATAGTCATAGTGTTGAAAAACTCATCAGGCACTCCCACTACACCAAAACTGTAATCAAACACCAGTGGGAGGTCCATAATGCACTCCTGACACTATCCCAAGCCAAATCCCTAATTCATGACATCAATTCTATAATTAAATTATTTTAATTTAATTTTAAAATCTTAGAAAAATCCCTACAGCAACATACCTTATTCAAACGACATGTGACAACATGCAGATACTGTCTAAAGATTCCCTCAATGCAAGATGAGAAAAATCCCCATCAAAATTGGCCAATTACACCATGCTCTAGTGGAATTGAAACCAAAACCCTATGATAAATTACTTAAATTAGAAGTAATGAAGGGGAAAAACAAATGGAAGGGAGGAGAGGGAATATCATACGTTAAAAACGGAAAAGTCAACACCTAAATTTCCTTAGATTAAAGGAGGATCGAGAGATGAAGATGGGGAGGAGCGTCGACAAAAAATGGCACCTCTCAACCCCCCCCCCACTCAACTGAAGAAGCAGAAACACCCAAGTAAAAATACAGTCTTTCCCCCACTAAAAAACCACCCAACACACTTTCATGGCATGAACAGGGGTTCACATCATGAAAATTTATGTTCATTCCATTACAAGCCCAATTTACACTCAAAGTAGCCTAGAACCACCCTAAAAGGCACAATTCATGATGTGAATGACCCTTTACACTGTTAATTGTTTTTTATACTAGGTTTTAGCAGTCTGGACACCCGGCCACTACTCTGATGTCCTCCCAAACACCTGAGGCATCCACAAAACCTCACTCTAAGACCAAAAACACTATTTTAAAATGATCAAACTCTCAAAATACCATTTTGAGTCTCAGTTCTCAAAACAAACTGTCCACCAAATAAAAAAAAATAGATTCCTCCTAAATTTCATAACCCCTTTGGAAATAGGGTATTATAATCTCCCCACCATAACACTTGTCATCCTTGAGAAGCCTTTTTGACCATTAAATCATAAATTTGGACCTATCTCAGTCATTAATCCACACTCAATTAATCATGTCTTACTCTTGAACACTAAAAAATCTCATGTTTCCCAACTCCAAACATGTGGTGCACTATTCACCAAATATTATTCCACCTCTTGTCATGATCACTGAAACACCAAGATGATGCTCTCCCATTCCCATTTATCCCATGTCATCATAGTGTTTTGAATCAACTTACCATTCTACTAATGGTTCTCCCTACCATAAGCCTATACTTATACGAGTTGATTCTAAGCCACGGTGTTTCCCACCATCAGAATTGCCTACAGGTTCACAATTCCAATGGTATAATGACCATCTTAGTGTGGTTTCCAACCCACCACACCCAATCACATATAAAAACACAGGTCATTCATTCTCTATCTGACCATTCCCAAAAAACCCATCCACAACCATGGATGCATTGTTACAACATTCGGTAACGATGCCTAAATCACTGAAGAAATCTCAATATCATTCAAATCACCTACATCAGAGTCTAAACTCAACTCCCAGCGTGTTTCTATGATTGGGTCCACAACTAACCAAATCAATCGTCATACTCTCACCTAATCACCAACACATCTCTGATCAAACTCATGCCCCGATCACATGAAATTCATCTCAATCCCTATGTCAATGCACAAAATCCATAAAATACATCATCTAAATCCCAAATTTGGTATTTGACATGGGTCTAGATAAAACAGGTCCATCTACTCCCTCATATCCAAATTTCATCATGACCATCCTATTGAAGTGGATTCTAACCACTTTGATTATTTATGTTTTGATAATTATAATACTTACTTATTTCATAATTATTATTTCTCACAACATTTATTTCATACTTTATTTCCTCTAACACAAGTAAGATTTATTTTTCATATTACTTTCCATTTTAATAATCATGTATGTTATGTATTTCATGAACTAATTTTAAAAGAGAAATCCATATCTATATGGGTTAATTTCATAAGTCTAATATTTATCTATTTTATAAAATATGAATAAGTCTTAAAGTGATAATGAGGAAGTAAGTACAAGAAACCACATAACCAGATGCATTGGTTGCATGACCAAATGCATCAACCGCATGAACAAAAGTCAAGTGATTGTAAGATAAGGAGTCATAATTTTTCTAATGGTTGAACAAACCATATAGATAAACTATATCGACCGCATGACAATGGATTGACCATAAGAAAAACAACCCAAATTTTTCTTACTGATAGATCATCCACATGTTTTATATTGATCGATCACACATTGAAATTTTTATCAACCACACATTGAAAAATAGATCGATCACACATTGAAAAGTATATCGACCACATGAAGAAATTTAGATCAACCGTAATATTATTTCTGACCAACCTCATGACAAAAGTATTTCCAACCTCAATGTATGAATTTATTTGTGGATAGACCTAATGTAATTAGAAATTTACCATTCCTTGAAGGAGTATTTTCTACGATGATTTTTTTTTCATACTTTTTATATTTTATAAATTTTTGTTTTAAGGATTTTAATTGATATAATGATTTATTAAATACTTATTATCTTTTATTACTCTAATGAATTTTATTTATAATAAATATATATAGTATTAAATGCTCATCATATGGGTTAAAGTCTCATGCTGGCTTGATCGACCGTAATATTATTTCTAATCGACCGAATGAAAAAAGTGTGGCCTACCTTAATGTATGAATTACTGTGAGGATGGACCTACTGTAAGAAGAAATTGACCATGCCTTAAGGGATTATTTTCTATAATTCTATATTTTTAATACTTTTTATATTTTATACATTTTGATTTAATGCAAGTTTTTTAATGATTTTTATTGATCTAATTATTTCTTAAATAATTATTAATTATTTTCATACCAATGAATTTCATTTGGAATAATTACATGTAGTGTTAAATGATCGTCACATGGATTAAAGTTTCACATTGGTTTCTTGGAAAAGCGTGAGTTTAAAATTTAAATTGCTATGAATTTGACTATTTTCCTCACATGATTTATGATAATATTTCAAGGGACTTTAATGCTTTTTATTATAAATTGTTAGTGTTGTATTAATTATACTGACATGTTCTACTGTAAAACCTATGTTTATTTTATATATTAATGAATAGATCCTTGAAATAATATGTTTTATTCACATTTAATGAATATATATACATGTGTCAACTCAGGAAGGATCAAGTGTAACCAAATTTTTTTTTTTAATTTGGTGTGCATGAAAGAACTCTATATATTGATTACAAAAGAACCAGTGAAGTAACGAGGTTGAGGATATTTTTGATTTATACTTTTCAATACACTTTTAAAATATATTAATTCTCTCTACTAAACTTCAATATTTTGATCCATAATTGTCAGAGAGAACCTTACAACCTCAACACTCAAATCCTTACTTGTTCTTTTGGTTTCTATAGTTCTTACTTATTTATATTTTCTAGGTGCTTAATCATGTATCGGTTGTACCACCTATAAAAGGTAAGATTTGGGTTGGGAACCCCACAAAAAATTTAGGCATTGGGTTGTGCCTCCAAGTTGAAAAAGGTAAGATTGTTTGGTTTGTGCCTCAAGGTTGAAAAAAGTATGATAGTTGGGTTCTAACTCTGGGTGTGAAAATTTTGATATTGGTTTGTTCCTCCAAGCTTTAAAAAGGCAACTGTAAAGGTTTAGGACTCACTTCAAAAGTGAGAGATTCCATTATAGTCAATTTCATCTCTCTCTATATGTTTTAGAGGGGTGAAGAGTAGACATAGGATCATTTATATGAAAACCACTATAAAATTCACTATATTCATTTTTTTATTTTCATTGAATAAATTAACTTAACTATGATAAATGATTAAAAGAATATTTTGAAAGGCAAGTTAAATCCCTCTTAACCATTATTATATTCTCTCATTAGGACCTAACACACCCAATGATTGGTGTCAAGCATCCAGAACCCTACCAGCATAATGATCATGCCTCTATGGAAGAATATAAAAGATTCTCACAACCGAGTGCCAACATGAATCACCAAGATCCACCAATTCCCAACTCATAGGAACGTATTCCATGGAATCTACCAAAATTAATCAGTAATGATGGTAACAAAATCAAACAACCAATGATGCGCTCCCCATCATATGGCTTACCTTATATTATTCCAAGTGAAAACCCTCAATAGGTTTCAACATTGCACGCCTGTCACTCATCCTGAGACTTGCTCATCTCATCCCATGAAACCTATCTATGGTCAATACGGTATTGATCATGCCATCGTATCTCGATCCAATTTTGATGTCTCCTCTACCATTGATGGAAATTCCTCATTCATCAAAAATCCTGGTCAACCAAGCCTGCAAGAGTTTTATCAAAACCATTAACCCATGACCTGCACACAGTTGATCACCAATTTACAATTTAATGACACCGCACATGCATAGCATGCGTTGCCAAATTTCATCCAAATCTATCACGTGTATGCTACTGTTCCACCCAATTGTAGAACTCAACTCATTATATTATTATTCATGTGTTAAGAAAACTAGGATAACATTCCTAAACTACTGACCATACTACACCCACACGTCAATCTCATCAAGCTAGAAGCCCCCTTGATGCTCCAATTCAAATTTGGGCATCCCACTATGACAAGGTCTATCATATGATGACCCATCACCCTAGGTGTCACTCTAAAATCACAAGAATCCATCCATACTCACATTGCACTCCCAAAAGTGCATTTGAAATCATTAGGGTTAGGTACTTGACTGGTCCTTCCCTCGAATGAAAATCTAGATACTAGAAGCACCAGCACTCAAAGTGTTATATCTAAAAAGAACAAGGTATCTTCATACCTGTATCACATACCTGATAGCACCTCACATGTACTAATATCATACCCTGAATCACATTGTAGTGTTTCCCACCTCTAAGGATATCACGAACCTAGGATAATCTATGTCTCAGGTTAACCACATACACATCAAATCTCATTTCAATGATATACCTGACATGCCTATATCCTGAGCCATATCCAAAATCACTAATCTCTGTCATCAATAGATCACATATCATATCATTCATAACTCACAGGGAAACATCCATACTCTCGTATCATATATAATATGGCATATCACATGCCAAACCACCCACTCTAGGTTCTCACACATACATATACCCATATCCAACATCACATGCTAACTCATCCACATACTCGGGAACTGATTCTCATCGAGCATCCGTAAACAGGACTTCCCCTAAAGAATCACAATCTCAAGTAGATTCTCATTGGGCCTCCACATATAGGATTATCTCTTCTAGGATCACAATCTTATCCAGGTACACACACATATATAATGACATCACCCTACCATGATCTATGTTAAATAATCATATTCCTATGGTTTGTGCATTTAGAATTACACCAAGAACCTATATGAGAATACACTATATAAATTGTTGTTTACATTTTAAATAATTGAACCTAATTTTTTCCTTTGTCCAAAACCATTTCTAGAATCATGCATAATAGGTCCATCAATAAGGAATCAAATGAATATATTGACCAACAAAGGGTCACTATACATCTTGTACACTGAGGGATTGCATAGTCTTCATTATCGAGTATATCATAGTAAATCCAAATGACCTTCCATCATAAGAAAAATATATTGTGGTCCACCTGATTAATGTTTCATCACAAATTTATATGAGAAATCACCATATAATTTTTTACTTTCACTTTAAATATGAAAACCCTCAATCATAAGTGATAAAAATTACACACAGGCATGTGAATGTCATGTGAATCCTATGCGCCAAATATGATGCATGAACATCGACCTCTCTACAATAATTCAAGGTATAAAAAACATAATAAACCATAAATCATAAAATCCAAACCTCATGTGTGTTACACTAGGTGTAAACCATACAATTGTAACATTGAAATCCAAAATAGTAATCTTATACCCTTAGAAACTTGGATGGATGTCCTATTAGAAAATATGCTCTCAACACACTAATTTGGTATCCATCACAAGCCCTAAAAAATTCCTATATCACTTGTCTATCATATCCCAAATAGTAAGACAAAACAAAATACCCTTTGATACCACTTTATAACTTCCTCCCTCGGACCATGGCCATTAAATGTGCTTGAACTAGAGGAGTCACTAATTGACCTCATGCATGCTTTACCATATGTTAGAGATTTCTAACTGGAAGTGGGGGTCTAGAGTAGTACCATGGAGATACTATACCTGTAACACCCCAATTTTTTCTAAAAATAAATTTAATGAATGAATCTTTGTTTTAAGTAGGTAATTATAACTAGCCTTTAAACATAATTTTACTACTTTTATGTTTTGAATTTTGAAAAATGGTCATCTACAATTGTGTTCAGTATGTCATTTGGAGTCTAATGGAACCAACTTTTTTTTCGTGAATATTATTAAGAGTCTAAAAAATAGTAAATTGTGTTATTATTTTATTTTCTTGAGGCTTTAAGATAATGACATTTTGGTTAATTTTTCAATGTGATATAAGAGAAGTTATAGTTTTTAAATTATTAATTTTTGAATTCAGTATGATTTTATATAAAAATTAAATTAATAATATTTAGAAAATCATTTTCAAAAAATTGGACTTCATTTTTGAATTCCACATGTCAAAAAATGGTAAGGGTAATTTTTTGGGATTTTTCTGAAATAGTTGATTTTTCAGTGAATAGTAAAAAATACAGTTTGAGTTTTGGTGTGTTAATGACATCATTAATGATGTAATAATGATGTAATAATTCTAGTTGACTTATGTACAGTGAAATAAGTTATGAGATGTCCCAAGTGGCTAATACCATGGGAAAATACCATGGGCAAGCTCATAATATTTCAAATACCACTAATGAGGTGTCCCTTGGAAATTATTAAAATATTCCCTCACTTTTGCTATAAATACCAACCCATTCCTTCATTAAATTCATTCCAAATACCTCATCAACAATGATCTGGCATCATTACCTCCCTAGTATTCCTCCCAAGTTTTCCTCAATCCCCCAAGTTCCCAACCTTCAAATTCTAGGAGTTACTCTACAAGGTAAGGGAGTTCTCAACTTCTTTTCTTTTTTTTTTCCATTCAAGTTTTCTTTTATGTGGTATAACATTCAAGTTTCCATAACATGTTCTTATTTACTTTTTATTATTTATATATTCTTTACTATGATTCATTTATGTATGTGTGACCCTTGTAACCTCTCTTTAATTTTTTCTAAAACCCTATTGCATAGCCTTTAGGCTGCCGAATTATTGTAAAGGATTTCTCAATTATTCTTTTATTTTCAGTTCTTTTCTATTATTATTATTTAATAATATCCTATTATCCAAGAGGAAAGAAGGATACATAAATCTTTCATATTATGGATTTTCTCATTTTCAGGTAAAATTCATCATCATTCTTCCCCTCCTCTCCCACTTATTCAAGGAATTAAAAACATTGTTTGTGATATGTCGAATTACCGACATCATGGACGATGTGATTTCAATTTTCTTTAATTCCTTCAAGGATGGTCATGAAAAAATTATTATGGTTGAAAAAGGTTATAATATATGTATTATGTATCATCCATGGTTTTTTAATTCTTTTGTACACATGGTTTTAATTTATAAAACAAAATGAGGTCGTTATTATCAAAGAACCACTAAAATGATCTAAACGAACATCATTAATGTTTCAACTTATGAATCATCCACATGTAAGAATTCAAAATTATAAATGGTATAATTTATGGTTCTGGAAATATTCAAATACTAATCCATTACAATTATGTAGTTTCGATTCCAATCGACAAGAACAACCATCATGAACCAATCATGGAAATCATGTAAAGAACTCACCCAAAAACAGTGCAAGGAACAAAATAATAACAATTAAAGGGTGAAATTATTTAATGAAATGATCATATAAGGTATTATAAAGATGCATATTTTTATGTAAGATATTAATAACACTCTTTTAACCATTATACAGGAGGATTAAATGAGTTTAAAGTAAGACAAACCCGAGGTAAGGGAATTCTTAACCCGAATTCCATTCTTTGGGTTAACCTTCAACTTTATTTTTTATGTGGTATTAAAATTTTTTGTTGTATGGGATTTGTTTATATTATGTTAAATTATGTATATTTATAGTTTATATACATATTTCATCCACTATATTAAGTATCACTTCAATTATATGATTTATGTAAGTGGATTTTCTTTTAAAATCTTCTTTTAAAATTCTGTTCTACAAGATTTCAAAGGCAATGTTTTTATGCTATTATTCATGTTGTATGATTATGTTTTGGATATTTGGAATTGTTTATGATCAAGGTTAGGATCTATATTTCCCTCCAATGCATTGTTTATGTGTAAGTTGGAGGTCAGTCGTATGGTTACTCCATGTGTAACTGCAATGGTTACACAAATTGTAAGGTAGTCATGAGGGTTACAAATTATAAGGTTTCCATGAGGGTTACAATATTATGTAAGTAATTACCCAAGATAAATTTTTTGTTATATTTATGTTCTTATGTATTATTTAAATCTTGTGGAAATTCCTTGCTTTACAAAGTAAGTATATATGATATATGAGTATGTCTTTTGAAAATGTTTCCATACGTTACAAGTATTCATGGACTAATGTGCTCTTTCCTTATTTTACATCCCTTGAGGAGATTTTTGTGCTCATCCCAACATTTTTTTGAATTATTTTCATATTTCATAAGGATTTTTAAGACAAATATAGAATCCAAGTTAAATTTTTGAAGAATTTTCAAAGAAATCAGGTTTTAAGATTTAATGTGTTATATATTGAAAAAAATGGAAACTGTTTTTCTGGTATCAACTCTATAAAAATGTGTAATGTTATGAATGTATTATATCAAAATTATCTAAATATATAATATTTAAAATATACTCAATGTAAAAGTAAGTTATTTCTTTACTAAAATCAAGATTATGTAATGTAATAAGGTCGGGTCCTTATAGTTGGTATTAAAAGAAGGTTTAGATAAATTTAGGGGTTAGGATGATGTTAAAAGAATACCATAAATGATTTTTACTCTATAATTAATTTAAAATGTTATAGCATTTAAATATTACCATTTTGGTTCATCTAAGATATGTTTTTTTAGAATGGCTGTCCTCAGAAGAAACAAGGAAGCTGAAGAGGGGAGGCACCGACAGAACGACATCCTTCAGAATCTGCAGCTCGGAATGGTAGGGATTGGAACTGAGAAGTTTGTGTTAGTAATGGCTCAGCTAACGTAGAAAATAAATATTGGTTTCATCCATGTAAGATAACATCAGAGGTTCCACAACCAAACATGACAATAGTGGAACATTTTATGAGACAACACCCTTCTACTTTCAATGGATCTTCTGACCCAGTATTTGATGAGGAATGGATTAAAGCCTTTGAAAAGATATTTGATGTAATGGATTGTTCATATAATCAAAAGGTATGTCTTTCTATTTATCATTTTGAAGATGAATCTGGTCATTGGTGGTCAATGGTAAAGAACATCATGGATAGATAGGATATTGATTCATTAGAGTGGGACGAATTTAAAAGTCTTTTCCTTGAAAAATATTTTCCTAAGGTGGTGCGACTTAGAATGGAGAATCAATTCTTTGAATTGAAGAAAAAGGAGGAAGATTCAGTGGTTGTGTATGAAGCGAACATCACCCGACTAGAATAGTATGCTCCAAATCTTATTTTGGATCTTGATAGAAAAATCAGCCGCTTTTACTCAGGATTTAATCCAATGTATCGAAGGGCGTTGGCCTCCCGTGAATTCAAAAGTTTTGAGAAAATTGTCCGATGTTCTGAGAGGGTAGAGATGGAGTTTGATGATGATCACATGCATTTTGGAAACATAGAGAAGAAGAGGTTCAGATGGAAAGCGAAGGGTAAGAATCAATCAAATAAATTTGATGGTAAGAAAATCCAGTTTCCAGTTTGTGGAAAGTGTGGCAAGAAGCACCCTTGGGAATGTCTTAGAAAATCTAAGAAGTGTTTTAAATGTGGTAATTTTGGACATATGGCCCGAGATTGTAAGGAAAATGATCCAAAGAATAATCCGGATAAGAAAACTGTAAAGTGTTTTAAATGTGGTGAGATGGGTCACTATGAAAATGCCCGCCTAAAGAGAGATCCAAATGATCCAAGAGGCTAGCGTATAAGCAGAAAGGTGTAGTGAGATCCTTTTTGACTATGTCAGCAGATGGTGGTCCATCCAATGAATTTGTATCGGGTACATTATTTGTTCACTCAGATTTTGCTAAATTTTTGTTTGATACAGGGTCTATACATTCCTCCATCTCTAAGAAATTTTCAGGTAAATTAGAAATATCACCTCAAAAAACGAAACTAGAACTTGTTGTTAAAACACCAGGGGAAATATTATAGAAAATAGGAATTATAATAATCTTTCTATTGTGGTCTGTGGAAAGAATTTACCTGAAAACCTTGTTGTTTTACCCTTAGTCGAGTTTTATGTTATTTTGGGAATGGATTGGTTTTCTGTTTATCATGCTAAGATAAAATTTAGATCTAAAGAAGTTGTTTTTCAGCATGATTTTTAGTTTGTATACAAGAATGAACCCATACAATTGATAACATATCATGATGCTAAAAAACTGTTGAAAGATGGAAATGAAAGTTATCTTTCTCATATTGATGAAAACAAGGGAACTATTCAGATTGATGATGTGCATGTGGTAAATGAATAACTTGATGTTTTTTCAGATGAGTTACCTAGTTTCATACCTGATCGAGAAATCGAGTTAACAATTTACTTAGTTCATGATGCTAAGCCAATTTCAAAACCCCCATATCTTATGGATCAAATATAACTTCTTGAATTGAAAATTTTGTTGTAGGATTTTCTTGATTAAGGATTTATTTGTCCTATCACTTCACCATGGTGTGATCCTATTTTGTTTGTTAATATTAAAGATGGTTACATGAGAAATTTCATTGATTATAGAGCATTGAATAACATTACTATTAAAAACATGTATTATTTTCCTCATATCGATGACTTGTTTGATCAGCTTCAGGGATCTCAGTACTTTTCCAAGATTGAATTGAGATCTGGATACCATCAGCTGAAGGTAAAAGAGGATGACATCCCAAAAATATCCTTTTGTACTAGATATGGGCATTATGAATTTTTTGTTATGCCATTTGGGGTAACTAATGCACCTATTTTATTCATGAATCTTATGAATAGAATATTTCATGAGTTCTTGGATAAGTTTGTGGTTGTGTTTATTGATGACATTCTGGTATTTTCTAAAAATAAAGTGGAGCATGAAAAACATCTAAGGGTTGTTTTACAAACCTTAAAAGAAAAGAAACTGTATGGAAAATTAATCAAGTGTGATTTTTGGTTGCAAAAGATTTCTTTTCTTGGGAACATTGTAAATAAGGATGGAATAACAACTGATCCAGCAAAAACAAGAGTGGTTGATGAATGTCCAAGACCAAAAAATGTTACAGATATTCGTAGTTTTCTTGGTTTTTCAGGTTATTACCGACGGTTTGTTAGGAACTTTGCACAGTTATCTATCCAGATAACTAAGTTAACATGAAAAGGGGTTAAATTTATTTGTATAGAATAATGTGTTGTTTTATTTTCATGAACCAAAGAAGAGATTAGTGAATGCTCCAGTTTTGGCCTTTCCTTCCCAAAATGGTGAGTTTGTAATCTACAATGATGCTTCTTTAAAGGGACTTGGTTGTGTTTTGATGCAGAATGATCCGATAATTGCTTATGCTTCAAGACAAATAAAACCTCTTGAGTTAAATTATCCCACACATGATTTGGAATTGGCAGCTATGATTTTTTTTTGAAAATTTGGAGGCATCATTTATATGGAGTCAAATTTCAAATATATACTGACCATAAAAGTATAAATTATATATTCACTCAGAAGGAATTAAACATGAGGCAAAGAAGATGGATTGAGCTGATAAAGGATTATAATTGCACGATCAATTACCATCCCAGAAAAGTAAACAAAGTGGCAGATTCTTTGAGTTGAAAATATCATGCATCATTAATCATGTTACTTTTGAAACATGATCCCCTGAGTAATGATTTAATGAATTTTGGACCAGAATTTGTTGGTTCAATAAATACCTCTGTTTTGTCTCAGGTTTCAGTGCAGTCATCGTTATCAGACAAAATTAAGCAAGCGTATAAAGAATACCATGAGCTACAGAAAAAGGTAAAATTAGTTAAAATGGGTAAGTTTCTAGAATTTAACCTTGATAAAGATTATGTTTAAAGATTTGGTAAAACGTTGTGTGTGCCTTGTGATTCCTAGTTAAAGATAGAATTATTGTGTGAAGCTCATAGTTCTCCATTTTTGAGTTCATCCTGGAAGTACTAAGATGTAGAGACCTTCAGGAATATTATTGGTGGGATAGAATGAAAAGAGATATTGCTGATTTTACCATGAAATGCTTGACATGTAAATAGGTTAAAGCAGAGCAGCAGTTACCAAAGGGGATGCTTCATCATTTCCCAATGGCAGCGTGGAAGTGGGAGAATGTATCCATGAACTTTGTGGTGGGACTACCTAAGACATCTCAAGGTAACAATGCAATTTGGGTTATTTTTGATCGACAAACAAAATTTTCACATTTTATTTCTATTCAAGATACATTGTCTTTGGATCATCTTTCTCGAATGTACATTAAAGAGATTGTCAGGCTACATGGAGTTCCTCTTTCCATTGTATCTGACCGGGATCCCAAGTTCACTTCTAACTTTTGGAAGGGACTTTAGAAGTCGTTGGGTAAAAAATTAAATTTTAGTACAAATTTTCATCCTCAATTAGATGGCCAGTCAGAACAAATGATTCAGACTTTGGAAGATATGCTTTGAGCTTGTTTAATGGACTACTGGGGAAGTTAGAATCAACATCTTTCTTTAGTTGAGTTTTCTTATAATAACAATTTTCATTCCAGTATTCAGATGGAACCTTTTGAGTATTTGTATGGGAAGTAGTGTTGGACTCTAGAGTTTTGGGATGAAGTCAGTGAAATAAAGTTAATGGGGCCATAATTAGTAGAAGAAGTGGCTGAGAAATTGAAGATGATCCAGCAGTACATGAGGACAACTCAGATCATGCATAAAAGTTATGTAGATAATAGAAGGAAAGACTTCTCTTTCGAGGTAGGTGACCATGTTTTCCATAAAATCTTTCCTTAGAAAAGTGTGATGCCTTTTGGTAAGAAAGGGAATCTAAGTATGTGGTTCATCGGTCCTTTTGAAATCTTAAAGAGAGTTGAAATAGTTGCATATGGAGTAGCTTTGCCTCCGAGTTTGTCTTAGGTGCACAATGTTTTTCATGTTTTGATGTTGAGGAAGTATGTTCCAGATTCATCACATGTCTTGAGCCCATAAGCAATTTAGATATAATATAACCTTTATTATGAAGAGAAACCAGTTCAGATCCTTCATAGAAGGGAACATATATTGAGGAATAAGGTAATTCGCTAGGTAATGATTTTTTGGAGAACCCACATGGTAGAAGAATCAAATTGGGAGTCTGAAAATGCTATGAGGGAAAACTACCCTCACTTGTTTAATAAGTAAATAAAATTTTGAGGACACAATTTCTAGAAGGTGGGGAAAATGTAACACCCTAAGGTTTTCTAAAAATAAATTGAATGCATGAAACTTTGTTTTAAGTAGATAATTATAACTAGCCTTTAAACATAATTTTACTACTTCTATGTTTTGAATTTTGAAAAATGGTCATCTGCAATTGTGTTCAGTATGTCATTTGGAGTCTAATGGAATCAACTTGTTTTTTAGTAAATAGTAACATACCATTATGAATAGTAATATGAATAGTAATATGACCCTAATAAATAGTAAATTGTGTTATTATTTTATTTTCTTTAGGATTTAAGATAATGACATTATGGTTAATTTTTCAATGTGATATAAGAGCAGCTATAGTTTTTAAGTTATTAATTTTTGAATTAAGTAGGATTTTATTTAAAAATTTAATTAATAATATTTAGAAAATTATTTTCAAAAAATAGACTTCATTTTTGAATTCTACACATTGAAAAATAGTAAGGATAATTTTTTGGGATTTTTCTGAAACAGTTGATTTTTCAGTGAATAGTAAAAAATACAGTTTGAGTTTCGGTGTGTTAATGACATCATTAATGATGTAATAATGTTGTAATAAATCTGGTATAAGTATGTACAGTAAAATAAGTTATGAGGTTTCCCAATTTTATAATACCATGGGAAAGCTCATGGTTTTGCAAATACCACTAATGAGGTGTCCCTTGGAAATTATTAAAATATTCCCTCACTTTTTCTATAAATACAAATACATTACTTCATTGAATTCATTCCGAATCCCTCATCAATGAATATATGGCATCCTTAACTCCCTATTATTCCTCCCAAGGTTTCCTTAAGCCCCCAAGTTCCCAACCTTCAAGTTCTAGGAGTTACTCTACAAGGTAAGAGAATTCTCAACTTCTTTTTTCCCATTCTAGTTCTCTTTCATGTGGTATAACATTCAAGCTTCCATACCATGTTCTTATTTACTTTTTATTATAGCTATATTCTATATTATTATTTATTTCTGGATGTTTGACCCTTATCCCCTATCTTTTTAATGTTTTATAAAACCATGTTGCATAGACGTTATGCTGCCAAATTTTTGTAAAGGATTTCTCAACTATTATTTTATTTTCACTTATTTTCTATTCTTATTCTTTCATCATCTCCTATTATCCCAGAGCCATGAATGCTCCATAAATATTTTATATTTTGGATGTTCTCATGTTCATGGAAAATTCATCATAATTCTTCATCTCCTCTCCCACTTATTTAAGGAATTAAAAACATTGTTTGTGATGTGTCGAATTACCGACATCGTGGATGATGTGATTTTGATTTTATTTAATTAATTCAAGTATGGTCATGAAACCATTATTATGGTTGAACTAGGTTATAATATATATATTATCTCTCATCCATAGTTCTGGAATTCTTTTGTACAAATTTTTTTAATTTATAAAACAAAATGAGGTCGTTATTATCAAAGAACCACTAAAATGATCTAAACGAACATCATTAATGTTTTAACTTATGAATCATCCTCATATAAGAATTAAAAATGATAAAAAGTGTTGCATTCTATTTTTAAAAAGAAAATATGATTTTATTTACTAAAATGAGAAAAACCCCTATTTTTATACATGTATTTCAAACTAGTGTTTATGGACTGTTTTTTGAGAAAGGAAATGTATGGATTTTGTTGTGGTTTCCTACTCAGTTGTTAACCTCACACACTATTTGTGTCATTAAATGTTGGTAGACCTGAGCTATTTTTTAGGTATAGGTTTCTTGTGCAGCTGCTCATGGACCAGGTTGGTCTTGTGGTTGGTGGTGACCAAGAGGACACACAGAGATCTAGTTGGCATGGTCAAGTTGTAGTTGTTTTCAGTTTCAATTTTTCTTTTGATCAGCTATATCTTTGTACCTAGATCAGTTTGTGTATTTATTTATGTGATCGTTTGTTAGCTATTTCTGCTTTTTCATTTTCTTTATTTGGTCCTAATTTTTGGGCTGAAATAATTCCCCTTTGGATTAAATTTTATGGTTGACACTAGTTGTCAGTCCGTGGGGATCGGGAGAACCCTTTGAGCTATGTCTCAGACCGGTTGGGTGTTGGGTCTGATGGCATACCGGCTTGGTTCGTGACAGAATTGTATCAGAGTAGGACCTGTTATTTGGGGTTTCAAGTATATTGGAGACTAGGATTGTTGGGACTCAAGAGTTAAGTGTGGGAAGAGCATTACAAACTCTTTCTTGTTCTGATCCTTGAGTTCCTAGGGGCAGTCTGGGATTTGAGACTTTTGTCTTTATTTTGGATTAAGGGATAAAAACTAAGGCGATCTAGTTTAATTTTGTGACCTCACATGGAGTAGTGACCCATGTGGATTCTAAGTACACGGTTCAAGGTCCTCTTAGTTACTATTTATTACTTGGGGAATGCAACAGAACCATGTCGTTGGGTTAGACATGGCCACTAGTCCCTCATTCCAGTAGTTTGGTGTAAGTTGTGTTTAATTTTGGTTTTGGTTGGAGTGAGTAAGCTTTTAAAATGAAAAAAATTTCTTTCAAATGGTTTTGGACTAGAAAATGGGTTTTAAAAGAGAAAGTTTTTTGGTTTGAAAATTTTGTACATGTTTTGAATTGATAAGGAAGTGGAATGGGTGCGACCCTTGGTGTTCCTCATTGACATTGACATATGTGTGGGTATGTGTGGAAAATGCATTTTGGCATGTATAGATAGAAACAGATGAATATACATGCAATGGTTCATGGGATGCCATGGGTGGATGATTGAAATTTAAAGATTGTCCTGGTTTTCCATAATTGATTTTAAAAGAGGAAAATTATTTTAGAGATTGTTTTTTTTATAATGTGGATTTTGTTTTCTGAAAAGCGGGTTTTGTGTTCGAATAGTGGCCTTGGAAGAAGGTAGTTTTGGAAATTTAAATAAAAGGGGTGGTTTTGGAAATAAAATTTTGAGTTGTGCTTCTTATTCTTGATCTAAGAGACAATTTTTTTGTCCTGAGATGATATTTTGATTACGGTTTGGTTAGATATTTATTTTTGAATTTTTATTCCTTGTGTTATTCAAAATATTCCACCCAGAAAGGTCCCTAAAGTTTCTAAAGATTAATGCCCAATTGATGCTTCTTCATGAGTGTTGCCTGTTTATCATGGTGATTGAGGTTCATTAGAGGTAGTGGAGTGGCTTGATAAAGTTGAGGGTGTCTTCAAATCATTGGGAAGTCCCAAATCTGTCAGAGTTCGTGTTATCCTGGGTTTTTTTGAGGGTCCAGTTTTGGATGAATGGGAGTTGTTTTCCCCACGGTCGATGCAAATTGGCATGATGTGGGATGTTTTTAATTATATCTTTGTCTGATGGTTCATACCTTAGGAGGTGAAGATAAAGAATAGGTAAGTGATAATGAGAATTCAATAAGGTCAAAAAATGATGAAGGCCTATGTTGAACATTTGAAGGTACTAGTTTCCTATTATCTGGAAGTGGCATCGTGGGATCTATTGAAGACTTATGTTTTATTTGGGGGTCTTCTTCCAGAGATCAAGGAGTGATTCGTCTCCTCCAAGGATGTCCATTTTGAGAAGTTTTTGGATGAAGTGTTTTTAGCTGATTTGGTTTTTAAGTGAAGGTATTTTGAAATCCAGTGTATCTTGTTGTTCATGAAGGTTCCCTATCTGGTGAGGAGTTTATGCCAGAGGAACCTATCTATAAGGAATCTCCTTCATTGGTTCTGGCTTCTAATTCATTAGACTCCTCACTTTTGTTCCACTAGCATGTCTGGTTTTGGCATTCAAAGTCATCTTGTCACATCCCTCTGAAGACCTTCCATCATTGTGGCTGCTTGGGTCATCTGGAGAAGTTCTATAGGAAGCATTGGTATAAGAAATATTTTTTATCAGTGGGTGCAAGTGCTTGACTATGAGGAATTCTATGTTTCAATCATCAAGGCTCTATCCTCAAGCCTCAGAGTGAAGCTTGCGCATAGTAAGGAGTCGTCGGCGATGTGGAAAACCTTGGCCCAGTTTTTGTCTCCTATGTTGAAGTAGGAACATTTAAAGTTTCCTTGTTTTAGTTTTTGATGTTGTTGTAAGTTCATATTTTCATTGAAAAAATGTAATGAAATTTCCCTATCATAATCTGAGCAATTGAGTCTATCTAAATGTGTATATTTGGATTGTTTATTCTTCCTTTAATGTTCTTATCCCTTATGTAAGTTTTGGTTTTAGCTATGCTCATTTGGAGATATTTTAGTATTGTGGAATTAATGGATAGTGGTTCCATTTCACTGTTTGGTTTGGTTGTCTTCCATATATTTCCCTTATGTTGGGAATTATTGGCTAGTGTGGGAGGTTCTTGGTTTGGGTTGGGAGTTCGCAGTCATAGTGGGGGGTGTTTCTCGGTTAATGTGGAGAAGCTTGGGTTAGATAATGTTGTGAGTTCCAAGTTTTCCTGGTGATGTTAGTGGAGTTCTTATGGTGGGGATAACACTTTTGTGTTCTCCCCTCATTCAGATATTATGGTTTCTTCTTGATCGGTCGAGTGTGACTTGTGGATTGAACGGTTACCTCAAGGTTTGTGGTTTATCTCAATTTTGATGGGGCATGGTTTTGAGCTTTGATTATCTCTTAGTTGGGTGTCTTTATGGGGGAAGAAATTATCTATGGTGGGGATAATTGTCATACCATGACATCAGATATTCCTTTATTTTATTCTTTTCTTGATCTTGGATATTTTAGTTGTCGGTTGGGTTGAGTTCTAGTTTGAAAATTTTAAATTTTTTAGTTTTATGATGGTATTTTGGACTAAGCATGGTTTGGACACATGGTTTGGGAAATTGTGTAGCACAATCCTAGTAAATATGTGGTAGGTGTTAGTTTTGGATAGAAGCTACCACATAGTTTTCACACGGTAGGTAAAACCAAGCGAGCTGGTCATGTGGTCATTCCCCTCTTGGACATTGGCTACCACACGATTGGTGCACAGTTTACCAAACCATGCGGCCAAACTGTGTGAGATTATTAGTCATTAAAAATTAGAAATTACCACTTTTACCCTTCATGTTTTTAACCCAAATCCGGGTTTCTTCTCCCTCCTCCAACCAAGGTACAATAGGGGATCCTCCCAAATCCCTCTCCCTTGCTCTCCTTCCTCCATTGGAGGTATTTGAAGGTTCCTAAGGTGAGTTACTTAGGTTTTTAGTTGATTTCAGCCTGCCCCTCCCTTATTTCTTAATTTCTAGGGTTTTCCTTGTGGGGTTTCCCTCTTGAATCAACCCTAGGGGTTAGGGTTTGGGTGTGATGCAATTTCATTTGGATTTAGGGTGTGTAGATCATCCGTGGGGCTTGTTTCTCCCTTGCCTTGGATTTTTATTCCATCTGCACTCCATTGAGTTAGGTGTTTCCATTATTTTCCTTTCTGGTACAACTGATTAATGATTTTGTGTTTTAAATTAATTTTTAAATATGATTCGAACACCTAGGAAGTGTTGGTTTTAATTATTTTAGTGTTTTGGAATTGGTAGAATTTGTTAAAAATAGATTTTCAAAGTGATTCTTGAAATATGCCCAAGTATATGTGCACTTAAGGTGTTTTTGGAAATTCCATGTGTTCTTTTAAAATTAAATTTGGTGTTTTGAGAATTTTTTATCCTTATTTATGTTATTATACCATTATTGTAATTTTTAAGGCATGACGTTTATTTATGGATTATTATGTTTGTTGGAAATCCTATGGTGTTTCTTAAAACTATTTTTGGGAAATTCCATGGATTCTTGTGGTGTTCCATTAGATGTGTGCACATACATGTGTGTTTGGGATGAACACATGGATGGGAACACAAATGATAATGGCCTTACTTAACTTAAAAACCCAGTTTTCAAAACACTCACCCCTCCTCCTTCTCTCCCTCTTTCAAACTCTTGGTCTTTCACTAAACACCTCTTTGTATCAAGTGACTCTAATGTGGTTTTAAATGTTATGTTTGAAATAATGTCTCATTTGGTACTTTATAAAGTATTGTTGGTTTCTAAATGGAGTGAAAGCATGTTTGGTACCTTTAGATAATTTTTATGTTTCAGCTTGGTTTTTGAAATGGCATTGGAGGTGGAATTGGATTTAGAACGAAAAGGCTCATTTGGAATTTTGTATATGAAAGTGATATTTTTTAAATGGTTTAGGATTATTTATGTGATATGTTAAGACTTATAGTGTTAAATTCCCAATTGGAACTTTATGTCATTTCGGAAATGAGATGTTGTTTTTGAAACTGTAATGCCCGATTGGCATCTCAGAATGTTTGAGAAATGCTTTATAAGCTTATGTGGTGTGATGACCCAGTTGGAACTTTTATGTGACTTGTTGTATGTTTCACACCCCTATGGATGATTTCCCTATACGATTTATCACATAGTTGGTGTCAGTGTTTGGGGTAGGCAATTGTGGTGGAGACATGTAAGTTAAGTCACACATGTGAGGGCCTCCTACTTACACAATTTACTATTACCATGGGTTTCTTGGGTGTATTTTAGAGGGTCTAGTGATAGTTTCTTATCAACCACAATTAGATAGGTTGGTACCCCTTGGATGTCTTTGAGACTAGGTGGGTTGTGCCACTGGTGAGGCTAGTTTAGAGCAACCAGTTAGTTATTAACTTTGGATCGGTACCATATGCCGACAGGTGAGTCTGATCTAATTATGTCTAGGGATCACTCTAGGGATGTTTAGGAAATTCCCATGGTTTATTATCTGTTTTTTATTGTTTATATTTTGTTGTATTTGGTTTCTTATATGTACTGATTTTTATCAGCACAACCCGGTATTGTCTGCTGGGGTTTTTGGTTTGGGATTTGGTTTCTAAAACAGTGGCCTTTATGAAAATAAAAGGTGTTGTGTTCTGTTTTGAAAAGGAAAAAATTCATTTATTTATTAAAATGAGAAATACCTACTTTTATACATGTATTTCAAACTATTTTTTATGGACTGTTTTCAGGAAAGGAAATGTATGGATTATATAGTGGTTGCTTACTGAGTTGTTAAGCTCACACCCTACTTGCAGTCTTTGGCTCATGTTTGGACACTCCTTGATGGATTGTGGCATTAAAGAATCTCCCCTACCACCTCAAAATATGACATTGGTTTTAAAGGGAAAACAAAAAATTAACCTTGAAGAGTGCTTTGACACAGCTGTTACTGGACCTTCTGGGGTTCAGTCTACATTTAGGGGGCATAACATTATTGATGAGAAGCCTGTTGAGGTTATGACTCATGTTGTGGACATTATCCAAACTAGAAAATCCGAGATTCACACACCTAAGGTTAATTATTTTTCATATTTTGTGGATGTTTTTCACGGGGTTCTAGGTGCCACCTCTGATTCCCTCACCAGGATGGGAAATCAAGTGGAAACTAGTAAATCTCACGATGTTTTCCATGGTGAGTAAAATAAGAACGACCACTCTGATTTCAAGGATCTATCACACGATGCCTATGATAAAGCCTTCTATATCAATGAGGACTACTTGAAATCAATCTCTAAGAAAGGAAAAAAACCAAGGATTGACCCAGACGATTTTATCACCCCTAATCCAAAAAAGACTCAGAAACATAGGGACTACTCTAATCTTGAGAGAACAATTGTTATGAGGGCTCTAGAGGCATCTAGGATGATGATTAATGCTCTTCCTCGTCATTCTAAGGTTGCAGAAAATTCTAGTTCATCCTCTAGTGAAGATAATTTGAGTGACACTAGTAATTATGATGACATTGATCTAGATATGAGAGATACTTATCAATATAATGAGGAATTTTCAGAAGAACTGAGATCTTAGATGGATAATCAAGGCACAATTGTATTCAAAAGATACAAGAATGGTGAAATTACTATGGATCTCTACCTTCAAATCAGAAAAAGAATGTTCATCAAATTGGTAGAGGAATTTAAACTTAATCCTCACTTTAATTTTAGAGACATTACATGCAAATGACTCTCTATTTTTCCCATGTTTGAGGATTTCATTCTTGGTTTTCAATTCTATTTAAAGGACCTTCAGTTTGGATAATTGGTTTTGTTCAATCTTACAATGTTTTTTCTTTCACTATTTCTGTGTGTTTGGAGAGAGGAATCTTTTTGAAAATTGTTGTTGTTGAATGTTTTCCCTCTATCTTCCACCCAGGCACACGATAGGTGCTTATGAACAGGATAGTTGTTCACATCCTTTATATTGCTTGCCAACTTCTGAAGTTTATTCTCTTGAATACTTTTTTTACTTGAATCAGTAATGAAGATTGAACATTTTCTTGTGTTGGGTGTGTTTTTAAATGAGCAGTGGTACTTGTCAGCCTTTTGGATTCATGCTGCATTTGTTGACGTGGGCTGGGTAGTTCTATTCTCTTGAGTTTCAGGTTAGTCTGAGAGGAACATGAAGATTCTTTATTGATGAAGTGATACTTTTCTAAATATGGATCTTCTTAGAGCTTTACTGTGCAAACAGTGACTCCTTTCCCTCTTTATTTGATGTTTGTAAGTCATGTTTGTTTTTTCCTTTAACTCTTGGATGGTGCAAGATCATTGCACCTCATGTATTCACTGTATTTTGAGCCTTCTTTATTAAAATATTTAGGGATATGGGTTGGGAAACCAATTCATATCTCATTCTCCTTAAAAAATCCCACACCCTACTTTGGTCATTCGTTGTCGGTAGACCCGAGCTGTTTTGCAGGTCCAGATTCTTTGTGTGGTTGCTTGTGGAGTAGGTTTTTCTTATGGTTTGTGGTGACCAAGAGGTAACATAGAGATCTAGTTGGCATGGTCTAGTTTTAGTTGTTTCGAATTTTAGTTTTTCTTTTGCTAAGTTGTATATTTGTACCATGATCAGTTTGTGTATTTATTTATGATTAGTTTTTAGCTTTTGATGCTTATTTAGTTTCTTTATTTGATCTTGGTTTTTATGATGAAATCATTTCCCTTGTATTTGATGCCCAACACTAGTTTCTAGCCCATTGTGATTAGGCGTTCCCCTCAGGCCATGTCTCGGACCGGTCCGATGTCGGGTCGGATGGCATCTTGGCTTGGTTCCTGACAGAATTCCCTCTACGTAAGCTGAGAAATAGCCCCATCGGAATCGATCGATTGCAACATGATCTAATGGAATTGACACCCAAAACCTTTTCTATATTTCTCAAATCAAAATCAATGATGGGTAAAGAAAAAAACAAATTGGGGCAGAGGGAAGATTATACCTCAAATGCTATAAAATCGACACCCAAATCACCCGAATTCAAATGGTGATCGAGAGAGGAGGAGCGCTGACCAAAAATGAAACCTCTTGTCCCCAATTACACTGAAAAATATGAGGGAACACTCCTTTAAGTAGATTCCTGCCCCCCCCCCCCACTAAAATAAAAACCACCCAACACACTTTCATGGTGGGAACAGGTGTTCAAGCCATGAGAATTTGAGGGCTCTCCTTGGAAAGCCCCATTCGTGACCTGTGTGACTTGGAACCACCCCACAGAACCACCATTCATGATGTGAATGACCCATCACACTATGAATGGTTTGCTTATGTTAAGTTTTAGTAGTCTATCCACCCAACCACTTCTTCGACATCCTCCCAAACACCCGAAGAATCCACCAAACCTCACTCCATGACCAAAAACACCATTTTAAATGCTAACTGTTGGAATACCATTATGAGTCCTGGTTCTCAAAACGACCCATCCACTAATCAAAAAGTTCAAATTCCTTTGAAAATTTATAACCCATCCAAACACAAGGTATTACAAATGGTGCCCTCAATTCACTAAGAACTCTCGAAGTCTCACATGTGAAGACCACCTTGAAATTGTTTGAAGGACTAATTTGGGAATAGTGGGAGACCATCGTTCCACCTTAGCTATAGAGTAGTATGTCTTGTGAATTATTTAAGACCACATTCACCCAATGTAATTTCCCTCAGAAGATGAAAATGGAAAAGGAAAAGGAGTTGTTAAGTATTTAGTAGGGTGAATGAATAGTGAAGGATCATATTGCCTATTTTAATCAGTTGGTTCCTTTATCCCTTGAGTTGGAACGAGAGGACTTATTTAAAGTTCGTTTCTTTGTAAAGGGATTTTTTACGGGATTTTTCAATGGAGTGTCTTCATCTGACATAGCATTATTCAAGGATGTGGTCAATAAGGCTATGATGATGGAGTTGATTTCTAGGGTTCATCCCAACAGGGGTGGTGACCATTTTTGTTTTGGTATTGGTGAAAGATCTCTATCTTATGAGGAGCTATAATAGGATGACTTAGGAGACACTACACAATAATTGACTAGGACCAACAAGACATATTATATATTTGTTGGTAAAATTGAATAATTCCAACAAATCATAAGTCTCTTTGGTATAATTTTTAGGTATTGATATTTTTTTTACCATCAATTTTATATGTTGGTATTAACCATTCAATATTAACAAATATTTTACCAATAGTTAAATCTGTTGTTTTATCATATTAATACCAATAATTGTTTTACCAACAAATAAATCTATTATTATTAATCATTATTACTAACAAATCTTTTACCATTAGAAAAATATGTTCCTATAAATCATCCAATAATGAAACATATTTTACTAATTATTATTATATATATATATATTATTTATTTACTAATATCATGTATTTTTTCAATAAAAAACAATCTCATGTTTATACATTGAATTATAATATTTCTGATTTACTAATGTGTCATGAAGTAAATATATATTGTATACAATTATTGATAAATTATTCAAAAATAATATCAACTCCAAATTTGATTTTTTTTTAAAACAAATAATGGAAATTTGAATGTAATTATTTATTACATTTATTAATTTAATCCTAATGAAAAATCGTGCACCCCAATTTGATACTCTGAAACTGAAACCCTAGAATGATCACACGGGGGGAGAAAACAGTGGAAGACTATCATTGGTGTCAGCCTTCACCAGTCGCCACCCACTCATCCCCCCTGGCCATGATGAAAGCGTCTTTTAAGGGTAAATATGAAGATGAAAGGACCAGTGTTACCTCCATGATTTCCATCAATGACAGCGACATGAAGATCCAAACTTCCATGGAAAGTCCTAGAAGCTTCGCATCAAGAATTTCAAGGTCGTGGTTGAAGGGGCGTGTTCTATATCTATTTGAATATTGTAGATCAATAGTAAAATATATGAATTTCAATTATAATAAGATTCCATCAATGAGTCCGGGGTTCTTGGTTGATGCTTGTTCGCTGATTCTCAAAGGAAACCATAATGTGCAGGGTTTGGAAGAATTTCATATTTCATTTGTTGTTTGTTCCATCCGTGTTTGAAGTTGGATGCGATGGGTTAAGTTGAAGTTATGTAGTTCTCTGCTTTGAATATGAGGATCTAAGGCATTTTTTTGTGGTTTCATTTGAAAGTTCAGATTTGGAGCAGGAGTTTGGGTTGTTTGTTATTTTTGAATTGGGGATGATTTTCTGTGGAGAAGGTGATGTTGTAGATCTAATTTATCAAAGATGAAGATGGGTATGGTAGAACATCTGATCTGGTTAAAATAGAGCTTGATCTTCGAGATTCTACAGCTAGGGGAGTTCAAACTATTTCCTGGTAGCTCACTTACTGCTGAGTTAGGAGGCCACAAGATATTTGGAATTAGGGGTTTCACCCATGGAAGTTCAGGTTATGAAGTTATTGTTGGTTTGTTGGATTCGGTTGTCGAGAATGTATATTCAAGATTTATATGGGTTCACATCCTTATTTTATATTTCAGGTCACAACCATCTATCTCGGTATAGAGTTCAGTAATCTCGATATTTTTATTGTTCATGTGTTCATTTCTTTTGAGCCAAAACAGTGCTAGTATTGCATGTTCGTGTACTCCAATAAATAGAAGTTTAGATTGAGGATCTGGTTATGGAGGCTCGTGTGAAGCTTCCTTGGTTCAGTGAAAGCTGACTACACAGACTGAGGTGAAGATTTGGGATATTATTCACATTGTTCAAGATTTTTATGGTTGTACTGTAGCTTGAAGTCTGGCAGCCTGAAGCTGATGATATTTGGGAAGGCTAGTCATGTTGTTAATTCCAGAGATGCATGATGTTGAATTGGGTTGTTTGTTTAAGAGGGTAATCGGCCTTGGTCCACTAAACCAAATTGTAATTTAAATGGGTTGTTGAGTTGGAGTTAATTGGAAGTATGTACAGTTGGCTAATTTGTTTTGAGGATGAATTAGCCTTGGTCTAATGGTGAATCCATGTCAGACAACCTTTTTCAGTGCATTCCAGTTGCAATACCAGGTTTTCGATGATTAAGCCTAATTGGACTATGTTTTGATGGTGCAGGCTAGCCGAGACATTGATGTTGCATTGCCTCTGGTTGAAATTGTAGACACGTCAGATGATGTCTATTGGTGCAGACCAGGAGGGATTTTTTTTCACTACCTTTTATTGCAAAGGTTGTTAACGGTGAAGCCACATTAGATGTCGTTTGCCTATACAGGCAATGAAAGACTTTGATGTTGCACCTTTGGTTGCAATTGCAGGTCACTAATGGTGAAGACATATCAAACAATCTTTGTTGGTGTTGGCAAGTAGCATTAACACAGCTCAGGTCCTCCTGGTGAAGTCCCTAGGTGGATTGAATTCCAATCCTTCATTCTGATGAAGGTGAACTTACAGGTGGTAGTGTTTCTTCTGACTCATTATTGGGCCAGCCTCAAGTGGCAGTGGATTAGATGGTCTCACTGGATGTAGGTGAAAACTCCCTCATCAGTCCTCCATATGTAAAAATGTGGCCTTTGGGCCCCACCCAAAAAATGATGAGGAAGGTGATCTATTCACATTCACTTCAACATAGCCCTACCTCTTTCATTATATTCCTATTTTGGAATGGTCATTCCTACAATAATTTTAATTGCATTCACTTTTTTTATGAAGCTGCAAAGAGCGGAGGCTAAACTAGTTGGTGAACGTTTTTTATTCTTGTTTTATCCCCAATTCAATGATTTTTACAAATAGTTTATAATTCATAAGGTCTATAATGTTTAAGGGTTCATCACCACTTGTGCAGTGGTTTGATGATGAGTACAAGGTGATACTCATAGTCCTTTCCATATACATAATGAAGAGGTTTAAAAGATGACAAATGTTTGTTCTATCCTTGAGTTTTTACTAACTCTGCATCATTTCTATTTGCAGGTGTCTCTTCTATAGGTTAGGAGTGCTTCATCCTATATAGGTGTCTCTCCTCATGGTTCAAATCGTGAAGGTAACTTTATCATATGATATCATTTCTATTTAGTTTTGGTTTCCCTGATTACTTGATTACCTATTTATTTCCCTATTATGTTGTTACAGTGCTTATTTATTTTGGGTTTCTATGATTGTTTCTCTGGTAGGATAGCACATGGTGAGGAATGTGGGTTAATCCCACTATGGATATAACATGTGGCATATCTCCTATAACTGTAATAGGAAATGGGAACAAGAATAGTGGATCGTATTTGTATGTTATGTACGTTTTGTTTCATTTCAATTTTTTTCAGGCTATGAGGTTTTGTTCATGTTCATTCATTTTATTTTGGTTCTGTTATAATTGTTTGTTCTTGTTAATTTTTCATCATTGTGGTAGAGTGCTGGTGTTGATTCCATTTTCATATTTTAGAGGGTTTCTATGTGGTGGTTTCTACTTGTGTGATTTTCACTCTGAAATTTTTTAATTGATAGATGAACGTTGAAAGTATACTTCTTCACCTCTAAGTATGCTCCCCCAAAACATATATTATTTCTGAAACTTTTTCTCCTCACACATATTTCATTCTTTCAAAGCACTTGAAGAAAATTAGCTCTGAATATTGGAGATTTGCAACAATGATTATTTTTAGTTTTCAAAATTAAAGTATATAGTAGATTTTTCATTACCCCTGATTTTTGATAGAAAAAGGTAAATGATAAATACATAAATGAATAAAATTGAAGCCATGGGAGAGCTTTAATATCAAAATTAAATTGGAAATTTTTTATACATTGGAAGATCACGAAAAAAATACAATATTCTAGAACTATATTAATCATTGGAGGAGGACTTTCTGGTGTCTAACTTTCTTTTGAAATTGTTTTTTAATTCATTAGACCAAAATCTTAGTTGATATCAAGGAATGTTGAAGTTAAATGAGACCACTATGATAATTTAGATATTGTTTCAGATGGTAGTAAAACATATTCAACTTCATCCATAGAAGCAATGCCTTTAATAGTATACCCTAGACTCTACCATTTAAAAAAGTCTAATATTTTGAGGGTTTCACCTTAAAGAAATTTGACACTAGCATTCAAGTTACTCATGAGTTCATGTTTTTATCCTTAATAGAATAAATTGTCAAATTATGGTTATAAATCTGGGAAAGTAGATGGATCTACAAATAAAATAGTTTTTTTGTCAAATTAAAATGAGAAAATTGGTTGGTTTATTATCAATATATTGTCAAACTGATTATCATTTTTAATTAATTTTAAAATCATTGATTTATTGTCAAATTGGTTTATTATCAAACTTGATTCTTAATGTGATCAAAATTAGGGGTGTCCATGGGTTGTGTCGGGTCAGGGACGTTTTGCGACCCGACCCGACCAAAAAAGGTCAGGTCGGGTCACATGCTTTGTGAGAAGCTGACCCAACCAAACCCAACCCAACCCGTTGGGGTTGGGTTACCCGACGCATAGCTAAATGACCCAACCCAACCCAACCCAACCCTCTATGGTTGGATGACATGCTATGATGAGGCATATAATATACAGATCGTCGGGTGTAAGTACTTGTAAGCAGATGAGACTTACTCTCATGAAGTTTGCACTTGGTAATCTTCAAGATTAGAGATTATGAGAACAGACCTGCCAGTAGAAATTCTGTATGTTTTGGTGCCATTGGATATTTTTATCTATGAGCGTGTTTAATGGTATTTAGACTTTAAGACTATCCTTAATACGTGTCATGACTCATGTATTTTGATTTACTGACTAAAACCATCACGACATATATTGGTGGGAGTAGGGTATGTTGGATATGTCAAGAATGACATGTTATTAATTGATAAGTTGATAAAGGATTTTTCCCTTCCAATTATGGAAGTTTATATCTCGATCATTTTATTGAAATAAAATTATCGCCCTAAATTCCCTGATCATGGTGTAATGACGAGTTTATTTCAGGTAGTCAAAAAATGGCATATCAAACATATAGGTTGATGACACTATCATGAAACTTGCTTAATGAGATATTGAGACAAAGATATTATATTACATAGTGATCGTTCGTTTGTGGATGTCTTCATTTCTACTTTAAGTTCTTTTTCTTGGGTGCCTTGACCCGTTTCTAGACAATAATCTTGGATTTTAGGCAAGCCCACCTAATGCCAACAAGAAATAATAATAGAGGGTCACAAACTAAGTGTTTCTAGTAGTCTCAATTAAATTTTATTTGAATTTAATTAATGGAATAAATATTATTCTCAATACCGAGGGATAATTTTATTCAAGTTAAAATGATTGCATAAATTAAATAAATTTTTATTCATTAGATTCTGAATAAAATATATTTATTTATTTTATTGAACATTTAATAAATATTTATTTAATAGTTTGTGAATAGAATATTTATTTAAGAGAATAAAATATTTATTATGATGTTCAATAAATGCAAGAGGATTTACAACGGACCAAAACCGTGTACGGTGATAAATTAATTATTTACAAGTCGGTAAATATTGTTTATCCAGTTGGTGAAAGAAATAATAATAATACTGTTATCATTATGTGGAACGAGATTTTATTTATGGTTCGGTTTTCCACAAGTTGACGCGCCACAAATAATGATGATATTATTATTAAGTGTCATGAGTTTTCTCTGATGGTTATAATTGTATTTAATATTCATTACGCAATTAAATATTGTAATTGAAACCCCATCTCGATTAATAGACGAGTACGTCTATTGTGCCAGTCATGGGTGATGTGAGAGAAATTTTGAACCAAGAATAGAGAATTGTTGAGTCAAATATTTTCTCTCTCAACTCCTCTTCTCTCTCCCTTTCAAGAATGAGAGAAGTTCTTCATGATCAAAGAATGAACGATCAAGAATGATGAACACAAGACATTCGCTTCGCCGCGCTAGCACCCGGAGAACGAGTGACATTGATCAGAGACAATTGGAGCATGTGTGGATCACCATTAGAGGGATTCTACTTTGGATCCTCATGAGTGAAATGAAGACAATCCGGAGGGCTCATTCTGGACGATCAACAATCGTTAACGAAGAAAGTACCAAATAACTAGGTATTTAATTCATTCAGAAATTAATAAATAAATTATAAACATGATGTGCCAAATCCACTTTTCTTGAATTTAGCGTTTTTATTATCCTTTTCTAAATCTTTGATTTAAATCTGTGGATACTGACGTTCATCATCATATTGATCCCGAATTATTCATCGATTATGAGAAAAGGAAAGTTGGGAAGACATTCATGCGGTGAAGGATTGTCACGAAAAATTAATGAATCAAATAGGGAAAATTATTAATCAAGTGTAAATATGCATTCATGGCAATTCTGAGGCTATATAGCCTGCTTGGAAAGACAGTCATGCGGTGAAGGATCATCATTTAACTTCTCTTTTGATTACTCTAATAGGTAAAGGTTTTCTCTGAGGGAGGATGATCAAACCTCGATAGTGAAACTTTGATCATGAATTGTGGTGGATGATGACATATCTTAAAAAAACACAACAGAAGAAAGAAAAAGTCAGTATTTTTCTTTTTCAAACAATGTTTTTATAATTTATAGATGTAAAATGATAAAAAAAACATAATATTTTTAATGTTACATGATTCAATCAATTCCACTTCTTCTAGTTGCCTTCGAATGTCAATTGGTTTAAACATTCTAAACCAATTTTGTGAGAAAATTAATGCCTCAACGGTGTTATGATTCAAACAACTACGGAACAAATCAAGGACTCATCCTCCTGTAATAACAGTGGACTCTGAAGGTAATGTAGTTAAAGAAATTTCTAGAATATCTCTAGAAATTCATGAAAAAACATGATGCTTGCCTTTCCTTTCCACCAACTTAAAATATTAAATCCATTGAAATCATCCTCAAAATCATCGATATCTAATTTTTTTTATAGTTTATTCCTTTGTTGTGTCAATTGTCTTTTTATTTTCTTTGATATATATTAATCTTTCTTTTTCCCATCATCCTCACTATCGGTACTAGAAAACATGAATATGTGACTCTTGATGAGAACTTGACTCACATTTATTAACAACAGGAATCAGATATTTGCATTTGTAAAACTCATAAAGACTATTTAGAACCTCTGTTAATTTACTGATCAACTCATTCTTGTCTTCATCAGCAAACATCATTTCAAAACTATCCCAAGGATATTCTAATTTATATCGGGGATCAGGAACAATCACCACAATTAAGAAAGAATTAAAATTGAAATGAATACCCCAATACCTCAATACATGTCCCACATAACCTTCATTGTAATAACTGTTGCACTCACAGTAATATCATGACTCTTAATCTATTTTTTGATTTTTCTATATGTCACAAAGATTATGAAATAAATTGTGACATTTCACATGCATAGAACCAGAAAACTCTACAATGCTATCATAAAATATTTTAAAAAAGTTGACAAATACACGAGCACACTCCCAATCATATGGTGTAGGAGCCCCACCTTCATAGACAAGAGCACTCCTAAAAATTGCATCCTCCTCAAGGAGAATAAATAATTTCTCATAATTCTCTGCAACATCCAAGACAAAATAATAAGAATTCCACCTAGTAGGCACATCAAGAATTATGAAATGTTTATTAGGAATTTTTAACTCTTCAATGATGCTCTTGAAAAGAGCCAATCATGAAGGGGAACTTCTCACAAATTTGTATAAAACTATGATTCTAGCAATTGATGTTGATATTTCCTTTAGCCCATCAGTAATAAGAAGGTTTAAAATATGTGTACAAGATCTCATATGCATATACTCTCCATTAAGAATAAACTCATTCCAATCATTAACCCTCACCAAATAAATGATCGTTGTATTATTAGAACTAGAATTGTCCATGATAACTGTATTAATCCTTTCAATCCCCTATTGTTTCAATGTCCATTCTAATAATTTCCCAATTGTTTCCCATTTATGATCCAAAAAAATACAAAACTAGATTATTTTTGTATTTAAGATCCAATTATCATAAATAAAATGTGCAGTCACACACATATAATTCAAATTCTGAATTGAAGTTCATTTGTTTGTGGTAAGATATACCATGTGAGAGAACATATCAAACATAGGCTTCAATTTTTCTTTCTCACCTAAATATAACTGCATGCAATCCCTAACAACTATTTATCTAAATGAAACTTGAAATTGAGGTTAAACTTCAATAAATTATCTAAAACCTTGATTCTAAACATATTTAAATGATAACTAATCAATGATTTATCATTTTAGCAAGAGTTATTTTGCACTATTCTTGGTTAAAATGAGATACTGAAATTTTAAGTGTCCCATCATCCTCATCTTTACACTTCTTTCTAAGACTAACGATGGTTTGATTTTTGTCAGGATTTTTGTTAGGATTTTTGTTGCACCTTATCAAATTCCAATTCAAATTACTAGTTTCATGTTGTCCCGACGTCCAGACATAATCTTTGCCACAATAATTACAAACAACACTTCCATGTTTCTTATGAAAATGATTCTAAGCTGGAGAGACTCTAGAACTAGTTGTAGCATTATGAATTGTTATATTTTTAGGGGACCTTTGACCCTTGGTTTCTTCAAATGGGATGCTACTACTCCCCCCTCCTATTTATGTAATTTAATGTGTAGTTGGAGTAGACCCCATCTGACTTTGGTTTATTGCACCAACTAGAGGATTAAAACCACTTATTTTATCACCTTCAATGAATTGTTAGCTACTGTCAATAAAATACTTCCACTCGTAACCTAATGGTAAGACTCTATCTGTTGTGGAACACCCCTGATAGAAGAAGAAATGGGTTTGAGTGATGGTATTGTTGTCATCATGAGAAACACAACATAATAGGGAAATATAATAAGAAAGAACTTGATAAAAAAATTAACTACTTACCAGTTACTACCACACCATACCGCACGCACAGTACAATAGGCAAGAGGATGAGGCGAGGTAATCCATGAGGGATTTCACATGAATCCTGATTTCTCGTGAGGGAAGGTGTATGTTGAGGGTGGAGGCGAGCAAGGAGGGATTTTCTGGGTGGGTTTGGAGGTGGGAAAAGAAGGCAAGAGGAGAGGAGAATAGAAGGAGAGTTTTTCACGAGGTAATGAGAGGAGAGAACAAAAATCAAGGGGTTGGGATGATCGGGGAATGAGGAGGAAGGAGGATAGGGAGGGGGTAGGCTTTCGTTGCCTATCGATCATGAGGGGAGGTAGTAGGGTTTCTTCACCATGAAAGGGAAGGTCGGGGGTCGGAGGAGAGGAGCAGGCGAGGCGAGAACACAAGGGGTAGAGGGAATGATCGACCGAGTCGGGATTCTGCCGTGAGGTTTTTTTTGGCATAAAACCATCGGGTCACAGGTTAGGTTGGGTCTAAATGTCGCCAACTCGAGACCCGACCCAACCCATGCACGGGTTGACCCGACATAAACCCAACTCGAGTTTTTTTCCGCGCAACCCGACCCCACCCGTTCGGGTCAGGTCGAACCCGTCAGGTCTGGACACCCCTAATCAAAATTATTATCTTCTATTGTGATATTGGAAATCCTATATTAGTTCTTTATTTAATTCTATGATAGTACGGCCGAAATCTTATTTGGTATAGTACACCAATTAGTGAAACATACATTGAAATAACCCTTTGATTGAAAAAAGTTAAATAGATGCATGATTGATGTGAATATTCAATTCTCTCGTCCAATGTGCTATTTTATTTTATAGGCATATACTCCCACTATTTTATTTTATATCTATCTTTTTCTTGCACCTAGTGTGAGATTAGGGATGAACTACTTCCATCCACAAGTGCAAGAAAGGGGACCTACTTACATGAGTGGGGATGATCATTTTCTTCTAGCCACCTACGTCCAAAATTGGTGGAGACCTACTTCATTTTACTAATGTAAGCCTACTATAGGTGATTGCTGCCATTATGTACATGTCATGACTGAGTGGGTGAACTGCATGGGTGGACTCTAACACCATTGTGAACCGCAACAATGACAGTTGATGTGTGAGAGAAACAGATTGAAAATAAGTTTTATGGAGTTTCATGTAAAGTCTCCTGGAGTTTGAACATGTTGAAACATGTTTTTTACATGTTTCTTGGAGATTCAAGTAATTTCTTGGAGTTTGAACATGTTTTCAAATTATGTTTGAACATTTTTTTCAAATAAAAACTTAGTTTTTTTGAGTTTCATATAATCTAATTTTATAATTATTATATAATAAATATGATAAATATATTATATATAATTTGATTAATAAATATAATATAAAATTTTAGAAATGAACATTTTAATATCCACTTAATATTTTATTTGAAATATAATTTATAAATAAATATGAATTGTTGATATTCCTTATAAATATTAATAATAATATTATCAATAGATGAATATGTCGTATGAATTTGTTGATAAACATTTTGACCAACATTTAAATTTTCTGTTATTATCATAATTAAAACACAACTGTTTTATCTATAATAATAACATTTAATGACTTAGTTTTTACCAATAATTTAGTGACATTGATATATCTGTTGGTAAAAATTTTTACCAACATAAAATGTACTTTTACCAATAGATATTCTACTGTTGGGAAAAGTTAAATATTTTATAGTTAGAATCCCCTTATTCTATTCTTATTCCTATAATGAATAAATGATCCCTTATAGTCTTTAAGTGTAGTTAGTTTGGGCATTCTAGGCCCTCTTGTTTGAGAGTTCTGAAGTCCCATCATCATTATTCTTGGTTGGTACATCTTTGGAAATTCTGTGGTTTAGGGATTTAGTGAATGAATGAGACCATGCCTCACCCTAGATACTGATGGAAACCTAGATGAGCATGCTTGAGTTACCCTTTTTCCCCCTTCTATTGTCCCTTTGTTTCAGCTAACCTGTTTCTTAGCCATCATCTTTGAATTGTTTGATGTCTTATGATTTTTTGGAGAAACTTATATTTGAATATGTTTGTTTTTGGATCTTTCATTAGGCGAGTGTCCCATTTTGACCTCTTTAGTTGTAGGGAGTGGGAAATTCCTTATGTGATTCCTTTAGATAGTTTATTTTACCTTGATCCTCCCTGTTAGTGGAACCCTTGTATGTCGAGGAAACCGACCAAGATTCACGGCCTTTAATTATTTCTTTGGAATTATTGGACATCGTTCATGGTTTTAGAGACGTATTTCTATGTGTTGGTCCACTTGGTTCTGAGTAGTTTGGGAATTTCGTCTTTCAATTTTCATTTTCTTTCTGATTGGATCTGTATTCTGTCTATAAAGTGGATATCACGCCTTTTATTAAATCTTTAGTTACTTTTTGGGGGTACAAAGTGATATGATGGGGATAATTGTCACACCCCAATCACTTTTTTGGTATTTTTGCATATAATGATTGAATTATTTGAGTTAATTAATATTTTGATGATTTTTTTCAATTTTCAATGGTTTTAAAAGTTGCAAGAATACACATGATTTGGTAAACTATGAGGACAAACTGTAAAACAATTTCTTAGAAATTTAGTGTTTCTCACACAATTTACGCATTGTTGGGTGAACCATGTGGCTTCTAAGAGAAATGGAACGAGGTAATTTTATGCAGGGATCTCTTTTGCGTAGTTAGAACATGATTAGGGTAAACCATGTGACGAAATCATGTGATGTCACCCAGGTATTTCTTATTCACAAGGTTGATGCATGGTTTGAAAAACTACGTGACAAAACCGTGTAGCTTGTCCATGTTTTTAATTTTAGTGAATTTCCAGATTTACCTCATCAAATTAAAACCCCTTTGGGGTTATTTTCTCCTCACTCATTTGACCCAATTCCAGAGGGAAGCTCCAGGCGACTCCCTCCTCTCTCTTTCGAGTCTCCAAGTTTCTTTAACCATGGATTATTCAGGTTAGATCCACTTCTCTCTCTTATACCTTCAATTTCTCTTAATTTCTTCTTCTTTCACTTCATTCTCTTCATGGGTCCATGTTGGCCAAACCCTAGGTGATGGTTTGTTCTAAATCCTTATGGTGTTTGATGGCTAGGGTGTGCAAATTGTTCCTTCAGATTTCTTCTTTGCTTTTTCAAAGAATTTTTTTCATCTTCTCTTGAGCTAGGTTGTGTTATATAATTCTATTTCCTTTATGAATTAGTCTTGTTTTATTATCCTTGGTAGATAATTTTTTTTCAAAGTTATAATTTCATGGCTTGATGTAAAGAAGGGGATTTTCATGGATTTATCTCTTTGTACTTTTGAAACTAAAATCCATGTATATTATGTGTTTGATAAAATTCCTATGAGACTTCTTCAAAAGAATTGTTGATTTGTCTAGTGTTTTACGGCCTTAAATGGCCTATTGCGAGATGTTTTATGAGATCTAATGGATTATTTGGAGATTACTTCATTATTTTTGGAGTTTGATGTTTTTTTGATATGTTATTATGTTTCATGTAGATGATATGAGTTTATGGTATCTTCTTAGTTTCATAGTGATATTGTGTTTATTTTCTTATATTATGACATATTGGATTTCATGGTTTTAAAGTGAGGTTTCCCCTTTATTTCAAAAAGATGTTTTCAAATGGAACTTGTTTTTTAAAATGGTTTTCAAAGAAATGATTAATGTATAGAATTATCTACTTAAATCCAATTTTTCACATTGTATGAAAGGTTTTTCATTTAAACATACACCATTAATTTAAGCCTCATGAAATCTTGAGTTATATGATATTTTGGATCTTATGAAATGATTATGATTCGTGTTGATGTGTATTTGAACTGAAATGGGGGGATTTTATGAAAAGTGTGTATGGAGGAGGGATGAGGTGATGTGATTGTGATGACTTGATATGCGTTGGGATATTGATATATGATTGACGTGTTATGAAATGTTACCTCACCCCCAGTCACTAGCATCATGAGAACCCTAGGTATCTAGGTGGGAGGTTGAGATATAGTTTATACGCTAGTCCCGATGAGACTTTAACTAGGATCCTCTAGTATATGAAATGTTATGGCTATGAGGAGTGTTTCCCGGTGAGTCCGGGTTATACCAAGTCGATGAGGTTATAAGTTAGGAAATTCATTGATTAGATGATAGTTGGTTTCACCATATCTTCTCACTATTTAAATAAGAGTTTCTCATGATTATGTATACTTTACTTTGACTTCCTTACTACTACACTAGATTATGTTTCTACTTATTTTATTTTATCATTCTTATTAGAGACATTATTGAAGAAATTGTTGAGACATTGAATCCTTTATATCTTTTTTTTGGAAATCACATTATACTTGTTAGTGAGTTTGATCTAACATTGAATAATGTTTTGGGGTTGTGTTTGGGTTGAAAAATGAAAATTCAAGGATGAAAATTTCACACTAATATTAATTTCATCAGATGTACAGGCACTGTAGCCATGTGGTATTAACTTCATCAAAAGATGAAAAGCTACACCAAGTTCATCGAATGTTGGAAAAAGAAACTTCTGGTGCAGTTACAATTGACCTTGAAGAATGCAAAATCTAACCGTTGAAGGTTTTTCTATAAAAGGACCACTGCTTCAAGTATTAAAAGAACATGAGTAATTGAAATTTTAGAAAAAGATGCTAAGTCATTTTGAAACTTGCAACATCTTGCTTCCAAGTGTGCTTCTGATAGTTTTAGTTTTTCTTTTTTAGGGTTTCTCTTAGAACATCCATTTTTGAGGTTCTCATTGTAAATGATCTAAGTTCTCTTGTTGTAATTTTTGTGTTTTGATTAGTGTGATCGAGATATTCTAGGGATAAAAATATAGAGTTTTGTTCGATCGTTGTTATCGAGGGTTTCATGGGATAAGAAGACATAACAACCTCCTGATGTGTTTAAGTCAAGGGATTCTGGGGATAGGAAAACAAGTACCTTAGATGGGGTTTAAATTTCCTACATACACTTTGGATAAAAGTGGAGAATTATAATATCCTTTAATAGAGTATTTGGATTGCAATCCAGTTCTTCATGTTTTGTTAATTTTCTATTGCGCGTAATGTTTTTATTTTTAATCTTTTTCATATCTTGTGAAAGTTCCAACAAACTGAATTTTCCTTATGCTTAATATGTGAATTTGTACTTCCATTGCATTTATATTGATTTTATTGATTTCTGAATTTCCACTGCATTAACATTTACTCTAATAAATTATGATTTGATTAGAAGATCATTTCATCTGGAAGTTTTACACCTTGACGTGCATGGATATTATAATAAAAGTTTTAGACTACAATTTACCCTCCTCTTGTAGATTACTTGTCATTTCTTATCAGGGGAAACACTTGGTATCAAATATTATCTCAGTGTTTGAGACAAATCATGCCCTTATCTTTGATTTTCCATTGGATTATAAAAATTTCATATATTAGTTTGTGGCGGAGAAAATATTTTTTTATAGAGGTAATATCTGTTGGATATATCGACAATGTGCATCCTAATCTTCCTCCAATATTGGATGGAAATGATTATAAGTACTGGAGTCATCGTTTGAAGACTTTTATCATTAATATTGGAATGGAGAATTATCATATGATGACCGAAAATTATAAGATTCTGGAAAATGAAATTTCTAAATTTTCTAGAGATGTGAAGCTTGAGTTTCAGGATAACTATAAAGTGTGAAACACATTGTTATATTTGATTATGAGATATATCTATAGTCATATATCTTCTTTTGAATCCGTTAACGGTATTTGGAAGAAGTTAGAGGTTATTCGTTTTGGAACTCCCAATGTTTTTTAAACCAGAATAGTTATGTTGTGTGCGGACTATAAAGCATTTTATTTTCTTCTTGGAGTGTCTGTTTCTTAGATGCATCAATGATTTATGGATATCATGAACCATCCAGGGTCACTTTCTGAGTATGAGCTATTGGAAGATCAGCTGGTGGAAAAGTGACAGATATCCTTCCAAAGGAGTGGGAGTCTAAATGTACTATTATTGATGATATAAAACATTTGACTAAGCTAAGTCTTAATGATTTTATTTTAAATCTCATGAAATATGACAGTGGGTTAAAAATAGGTGTTGAGAAGGATAAGAGGAAGAATGGATTATCATTTGCATCTACTTCTACTAATGTTACATCTGGAGTTATGAATCCTAGAGATAATAATAAGGAGAAATCTAAATATTTGTCGAATGATAACAATGTTAAATATAATGAAGGTTAATTTAATCATTTATCAAGAAGGTTTAATAATATTATCAAAAATAAGAACTTTCAATACGATTATAAAAAAATAGAAGGGGTAAACATGATAACAAAGAATCATTTTGTTATATCTTATGAATGTAAGAAGACTGGTGACAGGTGCCTATTGTTGTATGTGACAAAAACAAATATCTCATAAGTTAAAATGTAGTACGGTGGGTTAGCTATGTTGTCTCCAAGGAGGAGTGCTTAATAATAGCGTCTGTCACTTGAAATAAGTGAAACATGTAGAGATTTTTTTTGAAATTGTTTGATTTTAAAGACAAGAAAGAAACTAAACAAAGAAAAAACAATTAATAAAAATAGTGAGAAAAAATTAACAAAAAAAGTGATTCATTATTATAATATGGGAAATGTGGTCAGGTCAGGGTTGGTTCTCTAATTGCAATTCTATCATAGTTCCATTTTTCCCAATTCCCTTCTGCTAAGTCGATAAAAGCGACATTCCTCAATCGATTCTTCTCACTCTCTTGGTCAAATGTAATTATGAGAATAAACCTTACTAAAATCTCATATTGGTCTACTCTCCTTCCAATGTGTAATATAGTTGTAGAGAATACACTCAATTGGCTTAGGCAATTCCCAATCAGGACTTGTTTATCCCAAACAATCAAGAAGGTTCACTACTCCTCACACACGTACTGGAGATCACCGAGTACATCACCACTAAGCCCTAATATATTCCATCATATATAGACTAGAAACAAGTGAAGGGAGATATTGATCATTGAACACAACAATAAATACAATAGAATATAAAGTCAAATACAATTATATACGATAATAAAAACTGTTATAAGAAATTGAAACTGATTTCATAGAAGAGAGAAGAGGATCTTAAACCATTAAGTATAAGAACTCAAGAATTATAAAATATAATACCTACCCTCCCCAATAACTAAGAAGATCTACCGCAACATGGTAAGGGTAACTGAGTTAAATGAGGAAGAATAAGACATTACAAAACTAAGAAGAATGAAATAGATAAAACAAAGAACATAAAATTTGCTGCCCTAGAATTCTTCCTCTATAATTTTGCTTATGTTCTGCCCACCAAGCGGTCGAAAATTGCCATGATATATTCTTAAAAGATGTTTTAAATCGAGTTGGATATCGACACTAAAAATTTCAAAGATTTTGGACCTGCATAAAGGAAGATATGGCCTAATTAATGAGTTTAACTTCTTCCGGCCACCAAACACTATTTCACCCACTTCACTTTGACTCGCTCAAAAGATTCCTTAATGAGATCCTTAATTTGTGAAATTTAATGTGAACCATATCTTGGTATTCCTATATTTAAACCAACTATAATAACATCATTTGAAGGTTGGTATAATGTGATATGCCTAATTTAATAAGTTTGGGTCCATTCTGCCGATCAGAAAGATTTCTCCACTTGATTGATTTTTTGGGCCATTGTGTGTCGAATTGGATCTGGGTCCAGAAGAAAAAGATGAAGTCCATGATAAAGGAAAGCCTAAAAAAGTAATCGGTTGAATTGGATCAGAATTGTAAAAGTTATCCCGAAAAACAGAATCTCTAGAAAACTATCAATTTTGCATAATTAAGCAATTTTCATAATTAAGCCCAAAATTCACCAAAAACACTAAAATGATATAAATATACTCAAATTGACTAATTGGGAGGGATTAAATACTTGAAACACATATGAAAAATAATGAAAATATTAACTCTATCAACAGGTCATATAATAATTGATTGCCCAAAGTTAAATATGAAGGAAAGAAAAACAAGAATAACTTCTAAAAATATAGGGAAGAAGAATCCAAAGTCCTTGGATACTTGGTGAATGGGTGGAGGAGGAACAACCTCTGATAGTTCATCATAATAAAGTGGAAATGATAGTAAAAATATTGTGGGTTTGTACTTGAATATTCCAAAATATTAGAAATTCCTTATGGTGAAGGTAACTGTTTAATATCTTACCAATTTAACATTGGATTCTAAATTTTCTTTTACTTCCAGTGATTATTATTCATCTTCATCGGATGATGAAAGGTTAAGTTTATTGAACGATGAGAAAGATAATTCTTTGAATGATGAGTAATATTTTTCCTACATATGAAGAAATGGAAAGATATGTAACTCTCATAGAAAAAGAGTAAAAAGATGAAAAATATATCTTCTTGCTAAAGTTTATAGTATAATTTCAAAACTTACTACTGAAATTTATAAATTTCAAGAAACTTAAAGTCTAAATATAGTTCAAGTTCAACTTCTAGTGATCAGAATTTAGTTTTCAAACTTAAACCTTGAATTGGTTTAAAGTAACTTTTATCTAACTTCACTTCCAGTATAGGATATTTTGAAAAAATGCGTAAACAAATAAAACCTTCTAGAACTTCTAATGGAATTGGTTATACTTCTGATAAATTTCATTTTTAGTAAAATTACTTTGTACCTAAAAGTGCACCCTTTTTTAAAAACTTATAAATGAGAGGCCATCGTAGGAAGTTATATTCTTTAAATCGTCTTCAATATTTTAGAGTTTATAAATCTTTTATTTCTAGAGAACCAACAGTTGTTCCATTTAAAAGAGTTGGACATATGTGAGTTCCTAAAATTCTATTTGCTAAAATTTCAGAATCCAAGGAAGTTTGGATACCAAAAACATAGTCTTCATGTTTTCAGAAAAAGAGTTTGAGTACCAACAACCAGAACAAGTTGTTCATGGAAAATGGTTTTTTTCGACACATGACAAGAGACAAGTCCAATTTATGGAACTTGAAAAAGTTAAGTGGTGGATGTGTTAATTTTAGAGGCAATGCATAAGGTGAAATCACTCGAATCAGTGATATTTCTTTCCTTGGAAAAACATTAGTTTCTAATGCTTTTATGTCCTTGTACTTAAGAACAACCTTATTAGCATAATCTGACTATGAATTGAGGGATACCTTGTGAACTTTGAGAATAAGGTTCAATTTTATTTATGTTATCATTGATTGAAGTTTATCTTAAGATTACTATTTTTTCAAAAGGAGTGAAAGGTTTTTCATGTTCATGTTTTCTTGTTAACTGTAGAATACATTTACTAAGGGGGTATTTTTTTTGAATTTATTGGATAATATGGCCAAGAAATTAAAGAGAAGTTGTAATTCTAGAAAATTGAAATTAACAGGAAGCTTATTTGTCTATATTTATTCCCTATTTAAAATCTTTTATGTTCTTTTAAAGGGAGAATTATTTTAAAAAATTAATTCTTTGATCTATTTCATCTCAGATGTAGGGACTTAGAAAATCGAAGGGGGGGGGGATTTAATCCCTGTCTTTATATATAATTCTTTTTGAAAGGGGAGAGATTCATTTTTTATCTTTGCAATTGATTCTTTTTTAAAATCACAAAGGGGGAGAAAGTTATGAAATGTTGTTAAATTTTCTTTTCATATTGTTAATTTTTTCCCTTTCATATCTCGTGGGGAAGGTTAAGAAATGTTAAAAAGGTTACTGTATAATTCATTGAGATTCTTGTAGAAAAATGAATTTATGAAAGATAGAAAACATTAAGTATTGGTTTTATATTCCTGTCAAATATCTACATTTGCTTGTGTATCTTGTGCTTTCCAAAAAAGGGGAGATTATCGAGGACATTATTAAGACAATGAATCTTTTGCATATTTTGTTTTTGAAATCACAATATATTTTTTAGTAAGTTTGATCTAATTTTAGAGGTTGTTTTGGAGTCTTTTTGGGTTGTAGAATGAAAATTCGGTGAACTGAATTTCACGTTACGATTAATTTCATTAGATGTAAAAGAACTATAGGGGTGCAGGATTAACTTCATTAGAAGATGATAAGAAATTCCTAGTTCATTGAAAAATATAAAAATTACTTATGATGCAGTTACAACTGGCCTCGAAGAACGCAAAATCTGACTGTTGAAGGTTTTTTTGTAAAAGAATCATTTCTTTGAGTACCAGAAAAAAATAGTAATCAGAATTTCAGAAAGAGTTGTTAAGTCATTTTGAAGCTTGCAACATCTTGTTTCCAAGTGAGCTTCTCATAGTTGTAATTTTTCTTTCTTAGTGATTTTCTTAGAGAATCTATTTGTGAGGTTCTCATTGTAAATTCTCTAAGTTCTCTTATTTTAATTTTTGTGTTTTCGATTAGTGTGATCAAGGATTTCCAAGGATAAGAAGTATGAGGTTTGTCTGATTATTGTAATAAAGGGATTCTAGGGATAGGAAGATAGAGAAACCTTCTGATGGGTCTAATTTGAGGGATTTTGGGGATAATAAGACAGGTACCTATTAGGATCCAATTCCTCCGGCCTAGACTTTCTAGGCACAACACATAAGGCCTTATTTGGTTCCATCCTAAAATCAATTGGTTATAGGAGGGGTAGCCCATCCAAGCATATATTCCAACCACTATTCCTTGTGGAAAACAATGTGGGATTAGGGTTTCACATCCAATAATCCCCTAAAACTTAAGACCACACATCCAGGCCTCCCCTTCAATGATAATCCACCAAAACCAAACATCATTCACTGTCTTCTTCACATCACAATAACTCACCGCATGACCAATGATATTATGAAGACTCTCAACACAAGGCACCATGGATTCACATTCTTCAATTGAGCCACGGTTATCATTGTCAAACATTTTTGTGGATCTTTTGTTGTAATAATGGGTTCCCTAGACCCAACTATATAGTACTTTTTTATTATAATTTATTGTATACAGTGTGACATGAATGATGTACATTTACAATTATAGTTTAGGTGTTTCTGCATCCACTATTTAATGGTAATGTCCATAGATTGTCTGTTGTATCAAAAGGTTATAGAAGATCACATACTATAATGATAACCTCAAAATATGATGACATTAATCTTAAATATATGTCATGTGGTCTAGATACATCATAATGATCAGACAAAGTTGATGTCTGGATATCATGTGCTAGGTGCTCATAAGTATTGAGACTTCTTCTCATGAAGTTCGCACTTAGTGATCTTTGGTAGGTGAGATCATGAGGACATATCCACTAATATGAACACCACATGTTTTGAGTGTCATTGGATGTACCTATCTATGAACATGTGTATTGGTCTCCGAACATGAGATCATTATCAATGTGTGTCATTTGATCACGTACATTGATGTAAGGTAAAATCCATGATAATGATATTTCAGTGCGATAACATGTGTTGGGTGTGTTATTGGTGGTATGATATTGGTTGAATAATCAAGATAGAATTTGTCACTTTTGAGTTGAGGAAGTAATATATCTGGCCTGTTTGATCAGGATGGTAGTACCTTTATAAATCTTTGGACAATGTAGTTTTAGGTAAGTTTGTTTAGCTAGAGAAATAAACAATAAAGTAAGAAATGAGGATGACACAAGTGTGTGTCTTTCTTTATGATATTTCAAAAGATAAAAAGATTATATGACACAGCCAGTGTTCATAAGTTGGTTGTCGTTGTTATGACTATTCCTTATCTCTTTAGGGGCCTTGATGAGTTGTTAGACTCCATCCTTGATTTGTGAATACTATTCACTGCTATCGAGATAAGAGTCTAGAGGGTCACACACAATAGCATATTTAAAAATCTACCATATTAAGGTGAATAGGTATATAGAACATGGTGGACCCCACCACTGGGGTCCAGAATTTTTTTGAGGATATACGATTGCCAATGAATAAATAAATTCACATTATTCGAGTTTAGAATAATTATCAATAAATTTATTTATTAAATGTATTTACAAGTATTAAAGTAAATACATGGAAAACATATGAACAAATATTATTTTAATATTCAAGGTTCATTTAATATTTGTGAGAATGACGAGTTGAGTTAATGAGTCGGTTTTATCACGTAATATATTTTTTATATCATAAGAAAGTGATGAAAATATAAATTAATTTTATGATTCACTACAGTAGTCATAATATATTGTTTATGGTTTATATAGTGAGTAATAAATAAATTGGGGGTCGGTGTAGAACCCCCAGTTTCATGTAAGTATCCCTTTATTTATGTATTTTAAGTATGTAAAGAAACAGGTGATGTTTTTGAGGGTTTGGAGAGTTTTTTGGAATGTTTTTGGAACTTATCTAAAGGTTCACGGTTGGATCAAAGTTAGTGAAAACCATGCAACTCCTACAGGAAACCGTGCACGGTGAGACATGGGTTAATGTGTTGGCACACAGTTTGGACAAAAAGTGAGACCACTTGTGAGAAATTATTCAAAGTGGGATCAAGATATTATACAGGGTTGGTGCACGGTTTTTTCTAACCGTGTGGGCCAATCATGAAAGGTGCTTCTTGAGGTAGAGGCTGATGCGTGATTAGCGCACAGTTTTCCTAATCATGCAACTAACTGTGCACGGTTTAAAAACCATATACTAAAAAAGTGAATCTGGGTCTGGATTAACTTTAGACCCCTCATTTTTGTTCCATTTCAGCCCTAACTTGATAATTCTTCATCCAAAAGTCTTTCCCCATTGACCCAGATCCAATCTGAAGGCTTTTCTTGGTTCGTTGAAGCCTCATTCCCTTGGTAAGTCTCCTTTTGTGGTAGGTTTTCATACTTTTTCTTTAATATACTTCCTTCCCTCTCTCAATTTCTTATATATAGTCTGTTTTGAATAGATATAAGGTTTTTGATGCCAATCATGGTTATATTTGACCTTATTGATGTTTGCGGAAGAGATCTAAGTCAGGTTTCTGGAGTTTCAACCTGGTTTTGTTGAAGAATTTTGCATCGTTCTTCATTTTCACCATAATTCCCGAGGTAAGTGGCTTTAATATTGACTCCCCTTATTATAAATGGATGGATTGATTTCAAATTGATTGTTTTTATTGAAACTGATTATGAAATGGTTGATGGAAACCCTCTTGGGTGACAATTTATGTAATTGTGCTAATTGGGTGTTTTTGTAAAAGGGAATTGACAACATAATTTTAAAATGGTTTTTGGGTTTTGATGCATGGAAAAATGTTTTCAATAAAAGGATGGTTTTATTCAAATGGTTTAGAAAATATGGTTTTGTCATGTGGTTGGCTTAAATGGTTAATTATGAGTTGAATTAGATGGATAATGGTCGTGAAGTACCAACATCAATGGGACGAGTTATGGACTTGATGTTCCACCATCAACGATAACACCAAGCTTGTGTGGTTGAGAGTGTATGTGTGTGGTTATGTGAAATTGAATGGTTTATACCATCATGGAAATCAGGAAAGGATAAATTATTTGTTTGGGTGCTTTGTTTGGAAATTGGTTTATTTGAGAAAACTATTTTTTTATGGAATTGTTTTTCTTCGTTATAAATTTTTGAACTTTTTAAAATGAGTTTTATATAAATTGGTTTATATAAATGTGTTAACTTGTTCTATCCTAGTGGTGTGAGTAGGGAATTCATTTGGGGAAAACCTATTGAGTTTCATTACTCACCCCATTCTTTTGGCAAATTCTGCTTTTGCAAATGTTGTTTATGAGGACATAGGTAAAGGTAATGCATCCCATTTTTTTAGTGGAACTTCATGATATTTGGGATGATCATGGAGTTGGAGTATGGATAATGTTGGGATTTGTGGATTTATGTCTTAGAGTCATTGATTTTTGTTGGGTTGTCTTCCACTGTGGTACTTGGTTATAGTTTGGTTTTAATATCAATGGTATTCCTTTGAGTTTTTATTCATTGGTATCTTGCATCATATAGTGGTTATTTTGTTATTAAATGTTTGGTTGGGTTGTTTTATTTTCAAAGGGTAAATAGTAACCCACCTATTAATGAAGCCCTTGACATTTATTGCCACCCTTTACCGTCTTGGGGATATCGCTTAAGGACAAGTAGCAATTCTGGCTCAACTCAAGCCAATGAGGATGGGTTGAATGTTACAGTTAGGGAGCCTTTTTTGGGTAATTTTATAACTCACTATATATAGGAAGAGAGAGGCTCTCACATGACAACTATTCACTCTATGTTCTTTAGAGACTCTCTCTCCTCTTCCGCTTTCTTGAGAGTGACACTCTCGATTCAAGTGATCAGATTAGGCTCATCTACTTACATCGAATGAACGTCGATGCAGAGATTCTCTAATCTCTATGATAGCACCTAGAATTTGACGATCAACACTCCCATAGATTTTTGAAGCACCTTTGGATGATCTAGAGGAATTTGACTTCATATTCTTCAAGAATCAATCACCGATGATGAGCAGATGATGAACGCGTAACTTCAAATCAAACCATATATTTTTTTTGTTTAATTTTTGTGCTTAAACTTTTTCATGCATGATCCTTGGGCTTAAACCGGGGTAGTGCTTCAGCGGTGATGACGTAGTTATGTCGATCGCCGGTGAAAAATTTTAAATCTCCAACCTACCAAATTTAATTGCACACCCAAATACATTCAATTGGAATTAGAGGGACGCGTGAGGATTTTAAGACAAGAAAAACTATAATTGCATTAAATTTTAAAGAGGGTGTCGTTCTGGTACCAAGTTCAATATGAGATCGAGTGGCCAAGTTGCGTTCTTCCAGAGTTTTAAATACAAATTAGAATTATTTTTTTGAGTATTATTTTAGAAGAATGTAGATATTCTTTATATTAATTATACCTGAAACCATCGACAAAATATTTTCCTGTGAAGTCGAACACCGATCGGACTGTCGTTCACCGAAATAGTAATTTATGACCATGTTATTTACTACATGGGAAGCAATAATATTTATTATAATAATAAATTTTTTTTCTAACATAAGGTGGTAGGTTTTATAAAATTTAATGAGTAAAAAAATTGAACACTGGTGGTGGGTTTGTGGAGAATTCCACAAATGAGACAAAATAAAATAATAAAAGAACCATTGGGTGGCTAAGACTTACAACAAAGAGGGCGTGCTAGTCTGCATATTTTATTTAAAAACATGTGTCGTCTTGATAATGAAACCAAACAAAAGGAGGAATTTTTGGGCGGCGGGTGGGGATCAACACTATCTCCATTACCCGTCTCAAATGGTGGGTTAATTAAGGTCCTACGATTGTGATGTATGGCCACCCAACATCAGACAATTTATCATTTACGAAGCCTCCCTAAAACACCCTCATTCCAAGTAGCACCCCAAACACATTCCCCAACAACCCCAATTCATTTTATCTCTTGCATTCATTTTTTCCCAATAAAAATATTTGATCTACACTACCACAAAATAGGGCAAGGGAAGTGCTTCCCTTTATTAGTGCTATCTAAAAGTGATGATAAAGGTATATCTTTATCAGCGCTAAAAAAGTTGTGATAAATGAATGTTTTATCAGCGCTTTTTATTTTATCACTAATAAAACATACATTTATCAGCGCTTTTAACGAGCGCTGATAAAGGTTCCATCTGTTTTTATTTAATAACCATAACAGGCCATCCTTGCTCACACGCGGTCAAGCTCTCACGGAAGCTGAACCAGGCCCCTCGCCGTTGCGACCTCATCCTCGTCCTCCTCGTCCTCCTCATCCTCCTCTTTCCTCCTCCTCGTCCTCCTCCTTCTCTGCCACCGCCGCCGCCTCCACCCCCGTCGCCTCCACCTCTTCCCCCTCCCCCGCTGCTGCGACCCCTGCTCCCTCTTCCACCTCCACTCCCACTACCGCGACCGCCGCCACCTCTGCCGCTGCCACCGCCTCCGCCTCTGCCACCGCTGACGCATTTTTCACCGCCACCACCTCGGCCTTCGGCACTGCCTCCGCCACTGCCACTACCATTATTTTTACTCATTTTCAGGTAAATTCCCCCCCCCCTCGAATTTAACATGTGAAGTCCTGATTTAAGGTGTTATTGCAAGATTCAATGGATTATTGATATTATTGAGTTCTTTATTTAATCCTTGAACCTCAATAAACACCTATTGAATCTTGTTTCATGGGTAATATGTTCTTGAACTCTTTTATAGACACCCCTTGAGTGTGCCAAGTAAAATTATCCCTTTAATGTCAAATTATTAATTTCCCTGAACACCTATTTAGCTTATTTCAAAGCTTTTAAATGAGGTTTCCCTTGATACAAGGGTATATAAATGGAATTGAAGACACATTATAGGTGTTTGGCCTAGATTCTTAATGGAATTTACCATGTAGGAAATTTCCATGTTGATTATGGCCCATTTTGAAGACCCTTTGAGCCTTATTAGTGAATTTTCCATTCTTGGTAAAATTGAATGTGTAATAATCATGAGGAATGAATTTTACATGATGGATTTATTTTAATTTAATGAATTAATTAATTTAATTGAAATGATCTATAATGGGTTGAAAGGGAACACCATCTACTGCATGTTATATAGAATGATAATTGTGTATTTCATTTCGTTGAATGAAATTGTACATGGATAATGAGACATATGAGATGTTTTTCTTCATGTTTTGTAATATAAATATGAATGTGAATAATTCCTTACTTATACAAATGGTCCTAATTAAATTGATGGATGGGAGGTAATTTCCCATTCTATTTAAAATTAAAATACACCTTTATAGTGGATAACATAAGATGGTAAGGTAATTGTTGAGAATATAGTAAAATCTCACTCCCTTACATCGGGTGTTGAGTATAACATATTGCACCACAAATACTAATAGGATGTTGGGATTTTTTCACCACACGAATTTCTTAGAGTTATTACAGGATGGATTACTCCCCATCTTGAGTTCCATCTAGTTCACATTGTTCTATGCTTGATCACTATTACGGTTGGATTTCTTTTCTCAAGGTATGTGATCCTTCTGATTCCAATTTGGATTTGTTTTCACCTATGGTTTGGATAAAAATTAGTGATCAGATAGTGATTTCTATCAATAAATTTAAATTTATTTTCATGCATTGTATTTTGGGGTTTGTGGGATGTGGTAAATGGTGTAGTCGGTTTTAGATTATTTTATTCTCATGGGTTTCCCCTATTTTATGTTTTCTTTTCAGTTGGAAATCTCCTATGTTGTGCACCTCTCCTCTACCACGTATGCACCTTTGCTGTGTTCTTAATGACACCTTCGCAGTGAGTTTTCTCCTATTACTCATTGGTTTCCTCTTGTTTGTATGTTGTTACTATTTTATATTGATGGTTATAATGTTAAATGTACGGGCTAAATGCCCTGCTGAAAATCGTGGCCGTTGGTGGTCCTTGTTTGCGCACTAAATGAATTGAATGTTTCTTGGTTCTTGTTGAACATTGGAATGTATAAATTGATAATTTACGTATACTTGACTTATGAATGAACACCCCATGATGATAAAACTTCTATGATAACCCCTGAATTAACAAACAAAATTGAATAAGGGATGCTTTGTAAAATCTAAAATTTTGATTGTTTGGTTTGTATGGTGTTGTGATTGTGATCACGATTGTGTTTTTGTATGGTGTTGTGGTTGTTGGAATGATTGATATTCCATTTGTTTTCCATGTTATAGTTCGTCCACCATTAAATATCAATCAAAACTTTACCCATTTGAATGGAACCACCACTTTGTTACTAGTGTAATTCCACTTAATCCTAGAAAACCACTTCTAGAGGGATCTATGAGGCACTTTAAAATACATGGAACATGCTTCACCATACATGGATTTCATATAGATTTTAATGCCACACAACATTTATCTCCAAAATTTACACCACATGACTAATCTTTTGACTCAAACTTGGAATAAGTTTCATTTTAAATGTTACATGTCATGTGAACCTAGGTCACACACAATGTATCTCCAAGACATATACTTCAGCATGAAACCATGTACATGCCATGAAATAATGGTAGAACCATATGACATGTGTTTTAATTCACTCACACCATTTATAGATACCATAGAGACTTGATGTGTATAGACTATACTCCCCTAGTGGTCATGTAAGGACTACACACCGTGTATTCCACAAAAAATGTGATGCATAGCTGGTGAGGTGACTCAATATGTATCTAAAGTACACGTCTTTAGCTCAAGTTGTTCTAAATGTCATGTATTTTCAAAGGCATCATTCAGTCTTTATAAGACTAACTTGGAATAAATTTTATATATGTCAGATTAAATCAGATATCTTATACATACATGATGTTCACCCTACTGGAAACACCATGTATATGGATTTCACATGTGTTTAAAAGAATTTGTACCATGATTTGTTTCTATAAAACCCAAACAATGCTACCTGATTAATTAAAACATAATATTAGGCAAGTTCGAGATCGAACCCATAAAGACGATGAATATGAATGAAGAATGGATGAATGCCAATCGGTTGACAAAAGAGTATGAAGATGTCGTGAAAGGGTTTATCAAGTTTGCAGAAGATCATGCATGTGACCATTCTTAAATCCTTTGTCTGTGTTTACGCTGTTGTTATTCAAGACAAATTAGTCCATAAAAGTTGGAAGAACACCTGATCTGTCATGGAATAGATCGAAGTTATACATGTTGGAATAAACACAGGGAAAAACGAATGTAGGTAGTGACTCAGAGAACACGACATTTTATAGATCATATGATGTGATTAGAAGTGTGAACAGTGAAGACGATCGTATGGAAGGTGTGATTACATATGTGAATGATGATGAAGATCGTATTGAGGAAATGACAAGGACAGTTGAAGATGAACTTCATGATTGCCCAAAATTGTTTGAGAAGTTAAAGAGTTTTGCAAAAATGCCATTGTATACTAGTTGCACTAAATATACAGCATTGTCATCCATATTGAAGCTGTATAATTTGAAAGTAGGCAACGGGTGGAGTGACGCCAGTTTTATGGAACTACTTGCTCTCCTTAATGACATGCTCTCAGAAGATAATGAGATCCCAAGCCGAACATACGATGCCAAATGAATGTTACGATCGATGGGTATGATCTCTGAAAGAATACATGCTTGCCCGAATGACTGTATATTGTTTTTCAAGGACCAAAAATCAATTAAAGAATGTGCAACGTGTGGTGCTTCCCGATACAAGAAAGATGATTCTAGTCCTACGAAAGTTGTATGGTACTTTCCAATCATTCCTAGGTTTAGACTCCTATATATAAGTGAGAAGACTGTAGGACAATTGACATGGCATGCAGATACAGGAATTAAAGATGGGAAACTATGTCACCCGATAGACTCTCCTTAGTGGAAGAGAATTGATCACGAGTATCCTGAATTTGGGAATGAGCCAAGAAACCTTCATCTGGCGTTATCTACAGATGGGGTGAATCCTTTTGGTTTTCAAAGAAGCAGTCACAGTACATGGATGGTTATGTTGGTAAACTATAACTTACCACCGTGGTTATGCATGAAATGAAAATACATCATGTTATATATGCTTATATTGGGACCAAAACAACTAGGTAATGATATTGATGTTTATTTGGCCCCATTGATCGAGGATTTGAAAATATTGTGGGATTCAGGTGTTACACTGTATGATTCTTAAAAAATGAACATTTCACTTTGAAATCCATGTTGTACGGGGTGATAAATGACTTTCCTGCTTATGGAAATTTGTCAGGATATAGAATTAAAGGAACTCAAGGGCGTCCCATTTGCGAACAAGGTACACAGTCAATTAGGTTGAAACATTCATCGAAAACCTTGTTTCTATGAAATCGCAGATTTCTACGTTGATGACATAAGTACCGATCTTAGACGACATCATTCGATGGAAGTTAAGAAGAATGTAAAACACCATCTCCACTAACAGGTGATCAATTGTTTGAGAAAGTAAAGGATTTGGACACTACTTTTGGTAAAACGTTTTCAAAAAACCTTACAAAAACTGGTTGGAAAAAGAGATCAGTTTTTTTTGAATTACCATACTGGAATTGTCTGTATGTCAGAAATTTTATTGATGTTATGCATGTTGAAAAAAATGTATGTGATAGTGTCATCGGCATGTTGCTAAATGCACCCGAAAAAACAAAGGATGGAATTAAGGCTAGATTGGACATGGTTGAGATGGGAATATGAGAATATTTGGCACTAGTGAAGGGTGAAAAATGAACATTTCTTCCTCCTGCTGGTTACACTCTTTCCAGGTAGGAGAGATATCAGTTTTGCAACTTCTTGAATGACGTAAAGGTTCCAGAGGGGTATTAATCAAATATCAAGAACATCGTGTCAATGGGAGATTTAAAATTAAAGGGCCTGAAATCACATGACTTCCATGTTTTGATGCAAGATATAATTCCTATAGCTTTACATTACATTTTACCCAAGAATGTCCTCCATACATTAACGAAGCTCTGTTTCTTCTTCAAATCTATATGCAACAAAGTTATAGACCCGGCGAAATTGCCAACTATGGAAAGAAAAATTTCCGTCATATTATGTGAATTGGAAATGTTCTTCCTGTCGACATTTTTCAATATGATGGTTCATTTGGTAAGAGATATTTGACTATGTGGTCCTGTACATTATAGATGGATGTACCCCATTTAATGGTATATGAATATTTTGAAAGGGTATGTCAAAAACCAAAGTCGGCCAGAGGGTTGTATTGAGGAGAAATATATTGTTGAGGAAGCTGTTGAATTTTGTACCGAATACCTGTCTGGTGTGGAAATCGTTGTCCTAATGAAATCTTGCCACATTGAGCAGCTTGAGGGTGAAGGAATTTTTGGAAGAGTGGTTGTCACAATCAATATTACAGATCGGGAGCAGGCCCACCTTTACGTTTTTCATAACAGTTTCAACGTTGACCCATATGTTCAAACCCACAAAGAAATTCTTAGGTTTTTGAATCCTTCTAGGGCTGAAAAATGGATATCAGATACACATAATCGACAGTTTATAGGATGGTTTCGAGACCATATTTTTAAGCAGTTAGATGAAAATCCAGACTCAATTTCAGAACGAATTCAATGGTTAGCCGGAGGAGCAAGTGTGTACGTATTATCTTAAAATGCTTATGTAGTTAATGGTTATACATTCTATACTAATGAACATGATGAAGACAGTACCATGCAGAATAGTGGGGTTACACTTGTGGCTGAGGCGATGCATGTTTCCGGTGCTAATGACAAAAATCTAATTTATGCGAATATGTCATACTTTGGCATCATCAAACGAATATGGGAGTTGGATTATACAAAATTCAAAGTGCCGATTTTTCAACGCAAGTGGGTTGATAATAGGAGTGCTATTAAAATAGATGAATAAGGATTCTTGAAAGTTGATTTCAGTAAGGAAGGGGAGAAATACGAACCATTTATAATGGAATCACATGCAGTACAAGTATTTTATCTTCCAGACCCTGCAAACCAAAATTGGTCAATTGTTCTGTTATCGACGAAGATAACTGAAGGGTAAGATGAAAGTTCAACAGAGGTTGAACCTTTTATAGGAACATCACAATCATTTCGCAGCGGTCCCAATGTAGATGGAATTTTTTATGTCAGAGGAGACCACAATGAATGGATTTACATAGTCGATAGAGGAGTCAAATATCTTCAGCCTTTAAAGAAAATAAGTGAGAAAAATAATTAGGTTATTTGATTATTGTAACATACATTGTGTTACATCATGTTATTATCTGTTCGCTGCTGTTTTTATGTAATCTAAATTTAATATTAAACCACTTCTGTAGATAATGACTTCTTCACCTGCTGATGCGCCCAATCCCGAGGTACAAAAGGCCTCTCAACCAGCAGCTGGTGGTCCCACTATAGAGAAACAACAGGTTTCTCAACCTGTTGTTGTTGGTCCGAGTGCTGAGGTACAATAGGTTTCTCAACCTGTTTTTGTTGGTCCCATTGCCGATGCTAGCGCTCCGGGGGAAGACATTGACGCTACTTCTGAGGAAATGGTAGGAAATGAAACCCTGAAAGCACAAAAAAACAAGAGCATCGTAGTTTGACTATATTAGACAAAATCCTTAAGGAAAAATAAAAAGGCATCAAATTTGAGGTGGGATGGAATAAGTAAGGACAACATGTTAAACCCAACAGAGCCATCTTTAGTAGCTACATTGGAATCGTCACTCGGCAACGCGTGCCGATTAATGTAAAGTCATGGCACCATGTTGTCATCGGGATGAAGAAACTAATGTGGGAAGAGATTATGGTAACATTATGATATCAATTTTTTAATTTATTAAAATAAAATAAAATACCAAAACATTGACTTACTCTTCATCATCCATTGCAGAGTGCATTTATAGTAGATGCCTCGCACAAGGAATATGTATTAAGAGTTGCAGGAAGGATTCATAGAGGTTTCTGCACAATTTTAATGAAATATCATCTTAAAGATACAAAAGGTAAAATCAAGCTGCACCCACCTCTTCTTTACGCACACTTGATATCCCAAGGAGCGTGGGATGCGTTTAGGAACCGTCGTGGGGAGCAGACTTTTCAAGTACATTGTGTGGGGTAATACGTTGTTTGACTTTTGCTTGTATTCATCACTCTGATTGACAGTTTTTTATTTATGAAACATCTACTAAGTGCTGATAATAAAAAATGCGCAATAGAACCAGCATACCCTTACCGTAAAGCAAGGATGGGGTACGCTGAACGTGCGAAAAAATTGGTACATCTTTTAAATCTACCCTACTACTAGTATGTGACATAAAACAACACCATAACCATGTTTTTCTATTTATATGTAGGTTGATGAATCGAAATCAAAATCCATATCCATCCCATTCCATGTGCTATAAAAGGAGGATCGTGTAAATAAATAGGGGATACTGATAGATGAAAACACACAAAAAGTGTGGGAAACATGTGTAAGTATGACATAATATAAATTTGACTTGCTTTAAATCGCTATTACATTAAAATAACTACTTATTTTTCTATATTTTCTATCTGACATAGTCACAAGAATCAACAACAACCACACCAGATGCAGACATACTTTTAGCAGCCTTGAAGCAGCCAGAAAAGTATGGCCACGTCAGAGGTGTGGGTTTTGGGGTGACACCCCGAACATATTTTCAAAAACAAAAACAAACGGAGGATCAAAATGAAAAAATGGAAAAGCTGCAAGAACAGTTATCTATTTTTCAAGAAGAATTACAATACCAGAGATAGATGATAGAAAAATTGATGGGGGAGAGGCAAAGAGAAGAAACAACTCAACAACAACCCATGCGTGATGATCCCGCCCCACCCCCCACCAGCTTTGAGGAGAGACATTCCCCAAAAAAACCTGACTTAGATGAGGTAATCAATGTTTTAATAATTGTTTCTGTGAAATGTGATTTACATATACACTGATACCTTTCCTTTACTAATATTACACAGGGTGAAAATGACTGTGATTTATATTTATCAACTCCCATCTATCACCTTGTAGCTAGGGCTACGGTGTTCAATACGCAAAACGACATGGTACACAACAGACAGCTCCCAAAAGATCATCTTAGAGTGTCAATTAACATAGCTAATGATCCGAGTGTCGAGCTACCTATTCCCGATGACGATGACGACATTGATATGGTTGAAAAATCTGTTGGTACATTCATCGCATGGCCAACAGTTCTTGTAAAAAAACATGTCGACAAAAAGGTATCCATTTCCAATTTATTTTTCAATCTGGACCATTAACATTTAATGAAAAAAGGTTTGAACTGATTAATATTATTAAAAAATGACAAAGAATATGGGGTGAAACAAAATATCATCTCAAAAATATCTCAAGGAATAACCAACCGATTGAAATGATCTACTGAGAGCACCATCACCCCACCCGTTCTATATCCACAGTTAATATCATTGCAGGCTCATGTGGATAAAAAGTTGAAAGACAGAAATACTCACACAGTTGATTTCAAAAAAGATATGTCTGGAGAGGAAACATCAGATTTCATTAGTGCTGAAAATGTAAATTAACTCCTCAAGTATGAATGGCTAGGCACCTTAGTTGTAAATGTATACATGAGGTAAATTTTCATGATTTGATTTTACAAAAGCTGATATACTCTGATAATTGTGACTAAATACATTTTTTATTTGTCGCAAACGTATACATGAAAAGCAATTGAAGGGATTTCCCCATAAACAAAAATTTGGACTCGTTAGAACTCACACCACCTCTTCAAAAGATGAAATAGATTCTGATAAAGAGACTGCAATAATGTCATCCCTGCTCAAATTGTTTGAAAACAAAATTACGGATGACAGACTCTTTTTAATACCAACTATGCAGGGGTATGACTCTACAATTTAATCATATCAACTATATTTTCATTTCTTTCTTTACTTATTCCTTTTTGTATTTTTAGGGAGAATTGGATGCTGATTGCAGTCAATTTGGATACTCCAAAGATTTATTTTCTGGATTCAATGCATGGATATCCAACAAACCGACCACGCATGATGTCATTTGTTAATTTTTAATACACTAGATCCAACATTTTAAAAATAAACATCTAGTTATATAATTTATGTTATCTTTTAATAAGGATTCTGTTATGATAGGGCAATGCATCAATATCGTCTAATGCATGGAATGAATCCAGGGCATAAGGATGAGCAAGCCTACAAGATCTACAACTAGAAAAGTATTCGGGTATACATAATAACATTGAAATATCCAAACACATATCAAAACAAATTACTTATTTTTGTCAATGTTTTTGCAGTGACCAAAACAAACAAACAGATAGGACTGTGGTTATTATGTCTGTAAATTTATGAAAGAGATCGTATTTCATCAACAAACTGGCATCCCTGATGAGGTATTTTCGATAATAATTACAAGTTCATTTAAAATATTTATTAATCCTTTGTGTATTTATATGTTTTCAGTACTACCATGACTATCGCAAAAACTCATATTCAGAAGATGATATACATGTGTTTAGAAACGAATGGGCAACATACCTAATGGAAGATTGTACAAAAATAGTATAAAGGTGAATTCCTACTACTTATTATATATATATATGATCATTGATTACCCTCCAACCTTCTTTGGTGAATTAAGAATGCTTCTATGTATTGAAATATTAATTTATTACTAAATGTTTTCTATCCCTGAATTCATATTATTGATCTTTGAACAAATCAATATTGAAGTAAGGCATGATGGTGTGTAGTGTGTATGGAAGGTATGTGGAGTCTGATGAGCCCCATGGCCACCATAAATAATTTTTACAGACAGCTCCATATGTTTTTTGTGCCTCATGCCTCTTTACAAGGATCACGCCATTCACATGGTCCATCTTAGCACGCATGTCCCATTCATCCCATTGCTACTCATGGAAGAACCTGTGAATCTAACAATGCATAAGCCCCACAAAACCCATACTCATCTAACCAAGAGTATTCCCAGTGTGAAGGGAAGCTGACCATGGGTAATACCCACACCAAACCTCTTCTAAATATATGGGTTTTGATCCTTGTATTCTAAATAGGGTACATAGGAAGCCTCCATGAGGTTAACTCCCAACCAATGGTAAACCATGGTGACCCCCTCACTGGGGTGCACCTTCGCTTATTTTCCCTCCTGTTTTTTCCTTAGTGGCTTCCGAATAAGTCTTCAAAATGAGAAACCTTACCTTTATGGGATACACCACACTTGGGGAAAACCTCATTGGGCGTTCTGATCCATCTATCAGGTAAACATTCCAGGTGATCCCTCCTAGAGATGTACCTACCTGATCCACCTTTATAAGTGTTTTTATCCACCCATTACATCTCTGTAAGACATTAAATCATGACCCTCTATCCTTTTGGGATGTTAAACTCATGGAATACCACAAGTTAAACATGGGTTTCCATTTCATTGAGAATCCCTTTGACGATGATGAATACATGTGACCAAGTTAAACATGGGTTTCCATTGAAGTACCCTGGTGATTTTTGAGATTTTTTAGCTATAGCACAATCTACAGAATGGTTAGGGGTCAAATTACAATGGAAAATTCCATGTAATATGTATCATTTGTTTTATCCACTCTCCCCAATGAGGACAAAGAATGGTTAGGGGAACTATCCCACCATAACAGTATCATGAGATCCATCCCACAAAATGGTATCATGGGAGATGACCCACAAAATGGTCCAATATACCCAATCCCAATAGACAAGCTTGTAGAAAACATCCTTAAAAATAGGATATTCTACTAAATGAGAGCACTATTTCACCCACATATTTGTAAACATGGTATCATCTGGGTCTAATGATATTCCCACTAGTTCTGATGAACACTCTAGAGATGAGTATGATTATAAATTCCTTCAATATTCTAATCCCTAATAGGTTTTTCTCACCCTCTACTCTAAGAATTGTTATATAAGGGATCAATGATACCATTTATACCAATATAGAATGTTTTATTAACCATGTTTATTATTTTCAGTGCAAGGTTGATGGAATATATTCCCAATATAAATATAATATCCAATATTTAGGTTCTGGATTGTGACTCCCATCATCATCCACCCATCCTACCATTGAAAACAGGGTGTAGAAAATTCTGTTGTATTTTTTCCCTTTGAGGATAATAGATACATATTTTCTAAATAATAGATCACTCAGTTGAAGAATGAAAATTAGGATCTTCATGAAGTAATTATAAATATTCGTAATGGATATTTTATTTAAGTAATATTGGCATCCTCTTAAAATGGTACTCAGTTGAAGAATGGACTAATTGAGTTATAGAATCCTCAGATACATGCCACATGCAAATGATTCGTTATCACTTCACTAAATGATCACCATGATAGATGGGTAATGTTTCTACTAGTTCTAGTTATATGACCCTAAACATCAAGACACCAAGGCCTTAGTTATACTACCCAAACCTGAATGACACCATAGTTTGATATGCATGAATTTATGCTACTGAGCACTTGTCCATGTTTCATGATATTAAACTGTAGAAAGAAATATTTTTCACAAGATGTTAAATTGTGTGGTGCCCCATATTTACCATAATACCTTAAAGTGTATGTCAAAAATCATTTCCATAATATATTAAATTACACACTTCATGACCCTAGCACATGACAGAAAACTACATGATGATCTATCCCTCACCTAAGACGACCTCTATTGGGCATCGATCTCTAACCGCACCCCTTTAAACACTATTTATAACTTAAATCCAAATTTAATGGAATACATATTGAATCCTAGACCCTCTATCTCAGGTACAATAAAAAATTATTCCTCTTCATTGAGACTGAATTTGCTAGAATTTGAACCCTAATATCTCTATTCACATTGATATTTTATTAATATATGGAGAATATATCCCTCTCTCACCATTGGTCCTAGTCATATGACCCTAAGATTCAAGACATAAATGTTCTGACTACATGAATCTAAACTAAATATTCTAACATCCCATAATATGAAATTAAATTTCATGGTATAGGTCAGGGATTAAGTCCTTAATTCATAACGTTTAACTCTGTAACATTTGTTCATATACACATGACCTTTAAACTATGTGGTTCATATTATAGCCTTCATAACCATAAACTTCTCAGATAGGTCACTCATAGATGATCATAATCAATAATCAAGATTCCCCTTTTATATCTTGAGTTAAAAACCCATTCCTTGTGAGTTTTAAATGAACCTTTCTACCATTTAGGGTTTACTCCTCCTACCCAAATAGAATGTGTGACACATGATGGTATAGTTATGGAATTTTACAAAATATTATGAACACCCTTCTTCCACTTAACCTACTCCATGCCTTTTTATTTCTGAATGAACCAATTCCTAGATTCAGGATACTCCTCTTGGATCCCCTCAACCGTGTGTTGATTAATTCTATTAGTTATATCATAGATATGAAAATTATTGGCAGTTATTTACTGATCGGAATAAACCATTTAGGATTTGATGGTGAATAGAATATTTTTCCACTAAGCCTATGGATTAATCCCTAAAGTATGTTTTGTCCCTTGTATAAATTTCCACCTAAACCCCATGTGTTATCCCTAAAATGCGTGTGGTAACAGAAATCCTAATCTAATCAGTATTCATTGACTGGGTAGGGAATTAGTTTTCCACCATTACTAATGGTCATTCCAGAATAATTCCATTTAGAAACCCCATTCTTTATTTCATTATTGTATTACTAACATAATGTTTGTTTTATTATGTAGGTGAAATCTTTTTCCTCAGTTCGAATTATTTGTTTAGAAACCGCCGCCATGGACAAAAAAATTTTAGAGCAGATGGATGCAAAAAGGATGGAACATCATTGTTTTTTAACTGTTTTTTGGATAAATGTAATTGTAACCAAATTAAACATAGTTTGAAATGTATATAGAACTGTGTTGTTTTGTATTCATGATTTCAAGTAAATGTATATATCATTTTTGTTCTTCTGTGCTTTGTGTGTGGGTGTTGTTTGTGCTGTGTGCAGGTGTTGTTTGTGCTCTGTGCAAGTGTTGTAATGTGTGCAGGTGTTGGGTAGGTTCTGTGCAGGTTCTGGTTTTTCACAGGATCTTTGGCCTTTATCAGTGCTAGTTAAGCACTAATAAATAGATAATATATCAGCACTATTTTGAGCGCTGATAAGGGTTGTGTTTATCAGCGCTCAAAATAGCGCTGATAAAGGTAGTTTTTATCAGTGAAATTTTTAGCGCTGATATATTATACATTTATCAGCACTGCAAATAGCATTGATAAAGACTACCTTTATCAGCGCTTTCTTAGCACTGATAAATGGGAACTTTTATCAGCGATTTTTTTAGTGCTGATAAAGGGGACCCCCCCTTATCTTCACTGAGATTAACAACGCTTTTTTAGCACTGTTAAAGGCAGTTTTTAGCGCTATTATAAGCTATATTTGTAGTAGTGCTAATATATTTTGCTCAAATGGTATCAAAATTTCAATTTGTCAGCCCCAATGCTATCGTTACATCGATACGAATAATTATACATCCATATATGATATGTGTGTGTGTGGGTGTGTATTTTGAATTTTAAAAGTTTCATTTTCATGTGAGAATTTTCACCATAAATTTACCTTATATATTTTTTAAATTCTTACTTGTTATTGGTTTATACAAACAAAATACATTAAAAAAATTATATATAGATAATTTTTTTAGAAAATTAATGAGTATAAATGTCAATATATATATATATAAATTTATTCAACTATATACATACATAAATACATATATATTTATAATTACATAGATACATATATTACTATAAGTACAAGAAAGTCTATGTATGTACATCCATCACACCTACATACATATATCACATTAAAATATGTATAAATATATAAACATATATATAATTATACATAAAACATAAATTTTGTTGCAGAAAATTTAGAATGTATTTTTTTGTATACATTTTGAGTAGTAATTAATTTTTTTATACAAACATATCAATAAATATATCTAAAAAACATTGATCACATATAGACATATATATATATTTATAAATCAATGAATTTTATGTATGTGTGTGTATATATATATAATTTATTATTTCATAATTATACGCATACATATAGAAATTATTGAACACAAACACACACACACACACACAAAAATCAATGTATGTTGGCATACATACATATATGTATGTGTTAAATATATGCCTACATACATACGTCAAAATTAATATATATATATATATATATAATATAAACACATAAGTACATTTATACATGCAAATTAATATACTCAAATACATGCATATATATTTGAATACATATATTTAAATATTATCACATACACATGCGTACAATCATGCATACATATAAATATCAACATAGACATACATGCATGCATATATATATATATATATATATATATATATATATTAATGTAATTATTTAAAAATATATTGAAGTATATGCATAATCTTATATACATGCATGCATACACACACACAGACACACACACACATGTATATATATATATAAATGTATACAAACACATATATAAAAACATACATACGTATAAATATATGTACCCATATGCATGCATGCATGCATGCATGCATGCATGCATGCAGGTACCATATCTCAGTGGAGATTTCTCTAACAAATCTCTCATTGGAGATTTTCTTATGAATCTTTCATAATACATTAATATATATAAATGCATTCATATATGTACATAATTGTTTTTATATATAAATAGGATTCCATGTATGTATGTATGTATGTATAATAGTATTTAGATGTATATATGTACATGTATTAAAATATACTGACAAATATTTAAAGTTGTATATGCATGTATAAATACATATGTATTCCTGCAGGCATGTACTTATATCTGTAAATAATTACATTAATTATATTTTCATATAATTGAAATAATATATATTTATGTACTTATATTAATATAAATTTATATATGTATGTACGTATGTACTTGTACTCAATGAAATGTATTTAACTATGTATGTATATAGCTATATTAATACGTATGTATTGATGTATATATGAGTTTATATATAAATATATTAATATGTATGTATGTATGAATATATATATGTCTATTGGTTTTTATACATGTGCATGATCAATAATGTGTATAGGTATATAAAAATATAAGTATTTACAATAACATTTTAATAAATGTACCTACCCACATCTAAATATTATTATATGTACATATATACACAGATATAAACATGTATACATATAAATATTTTAGTATCGTTATTTAGAATTATACAACTATATTAATATATTCAAATATAAATATTTAGAAGTGTATTTTAAAGTGTATTTGTACAAACATGCAAAAATCTATATTAATATAAGTACATAAATGCATATTATTGCAATTATATGAAAATATAATTAATGTAATTACTTACTGATATAAGTGCATGCATGCACACACACAGGTATATACAACAACAAATATTTGTAGGTATATTTTAATGCATGTACACATATGCATCTAAATATAATCATACATACATACATGCATATACAGACAATCATACGTACATGTAAATATCAGTATATACATAAATGAATGCATGTGTACATCTTAATGAAATTATTTACAAATATATATAAGTATATGCATAATCTTATATACATTCATAGGTGCACGCACGCGCGCACACACACATATATAAGTGTACACAAACACATGCATATAAACATACATACATATAAATATAAGTACCCACATGCATGCAAATATATCAATGCAATTACTTAAAAATTTAATATATAAATATAAAAATGTGCAAATCTCCCAGTGGAGATTTCTCGGTGCAGATTGGAATTAGGAATATCCCAGTGCGGATTTCCCAGTACACATGGGCACTGTGAATCTCCCATGGGAGATTTCCCAGTGCCTATTTGTAGTTTGAATCTCTCATGGTAGATTTCACATACATAAAAACATAGATACATATAAATAAAAGTACCCACATGCATGAAAATATATTAATGAAATTATTTCAAATTTAATATTTAAATATAAGAATGTCCAAATCTCCCAGTGGAGATTTCCCAATGAAGATTGGCACTCGGAATCTCCCAGTGGAGATTTTCCAGTGTAGATGGGCACTGTGAATCTCCCATGGGATATTTCCCAGTACATATTTCTACTCACTACTAAATATAATGATTTTATCAACACTATAAAACGATTTTAACAGTGTTAGAAAAGTGTTGTTAATCTCAGTGAAGATAAAGGAGGGTCCCATTTAACAGTGATGATAAAGACCCCCTTTATCAACATTATTTTAGCACAGTTAAATAACATTTTTATTAGCACTATTTTTAGAGCTAATAAATTGATCTTTTATTAGCGCTTGAAATAGAGCTGAAAAAGTGGGACTTTATCATCACTCTAAATAGCGCTGATAAAGAGAGAATTTATTATCACTCGAAATAAAAATGATAAAGACCTAGCTACCTATGATGTGTTGTTTATATAACAGCAGACCCACCAGCAGCACCTGCACATATAAAAAACACACCCACCAGCAGCACCTGCACAACACACACACACCACCTACACAAAACCGGACCTGCACAACACACAAAAGAACAAAACATCGCACACAAGGGTTTGACAAAAAATTCTATATATATTTAAAATAATGTTCTATACAATTACATTTACAATTATCCAACAAACAGTTAAAAACATTAATGTTTCATCCTTTGACATCTGTGACCCCCTCTAAAAAATGTCTGCCTATGATATTAGTTGCCGAATAAATCATCCAAACTCAAGTGAAAGGTTCCACCTATATATAAAAAAATATTATGATAGTAATACTCTAAATAAATAAATTAAATATTACTATGAAAGAATAAATTAATATCATAACAATCCGAATGAGGTTTCTTGGTTTTGAGTATTTCATTTGTTTTTTAACTAAAATTAATATCAAAGGTAAATGGAATATTTGAATTTATACAGGTCACATAGTTTGTCGGATTGAGGTGTGGTTGATTCCTGCATGTCACAAATGACTTATGGATCGTTGTTTTAAAGTATCAAAACAATCCGAATGGGTTTGCTTGGTTTTTCGTACGACAGTTGTGTTTTTTACTAAAATATCATTTCAAATCGAAAACACTCATTTTCAATCATACCAGTCACATTGTGCATTGGTTTGAGGTGAAAATGCTTCATACACATCATAAATGACTTACACTCTCTTAAATTATTAATACAATCAGAGGGAGTTTTCTGGGTTTTTAGTGAGTGAAACATTTTGAGATAAAATGTCAATTTTAAATTGATAAGAGACACTTTTAGTAATACTGGTCACACAGTGTGTTGAATTGAGGTGAGTTTGATTCCTAAACATCACAAATGACTTATATATCATTGTCTTAAATTATCAAAACAATCTGAATGTGTACGCTCAGTTTTCAGTATGTTACTTGTTTTTTTACTTAAATTAATGCCAATTTTAAATAAAAACACATTTAGATTTATACCAGTCACATCGTTTGTCTGATTGAGGTGTGGTTGATTTTTACACATCTCAAATGACTCATGGTTCATTTTTCTAAGGTATCAAAATAATCCAAATGCGTTTTCTCGGTTTTTAGTATGTTAGTTGTTTTTTTACTAAAATGTCATTTCAAATTGGAAACACTCTTTTTGAGTCATACCGGTCACATCGTGCATCTATTTGATGTGATACTACATCATACATGTCATAAAGGACTTAATAATCATAGTCCAAAATTATGAAGATAATCAGAAAGCATTTGGTTGGTTTTTAGTGAGTGACGTGTTTTGAGCTAAAATGTAAATTTTAAACTGATAATAGACACTTTTAGTCATACCGGTCACACCATGCATCAGATTGAGGTGCATTGATTCTCTCATGTTACAAATGACTTATGGATCTTTTTACTAAAGTATAAAAACAATCAGAAAGCATTTTCTCAGTTTTCATTATGTCAGTTGTTCTTTTTTACTTAAATTATTGTCAATTTTAAATAAAAAAACACATTTGGATTTATACTGATCACATCGTGAATTGTATTGGGGTGGGATTAGTTCATCCACGTCATAAATGACTCATGGATCATTTTCCAAAATTATCAATAAAATCCGAATGTGTTTGCTCGGTTTTCAGTATGCCAATTGTGTTTTTTTACTAAAACTAATGTCAAATTTAAAAAAAAAGAGACACTTTGAGTCATACTGGCCGCATTGTGCATCATATTGAGGTGTAGTTGATTACACGTCAAAAATGACTTATAGATCATTGCCCTAAATTATCAAAACAATCCGATTGTGTTTGCTTAGTTTTTTGTATGTTAGTTGTGTTTTTTTTTACTAAAATATCATTTCAAACTTGAAACACACATTTTGAGTCATAACAGTTGCATCGTGTGTCAGTTTGACATGAGACTATTTCATACACGTCACAAAGAACTTATGAATCGTTGTCCTAAATTATGGAGATAATCAAATTAAGTTTTCTTGGTTTTCGGTGAGTGACATGTTTTTATCTAAAATGTCAATTTTAAACTGATAATGAACAGTTTTAGTCATATCAGTCACACCATTCGTTGGATTGAGGAGTGGTTGATTTCTACACGTCACAAATGATTGATGGATCGTTTTCTTATGGTATCAAAACAACCTGAATGTGTTTTCTTGGTTTTTAATATGTCACTTGTTCTTTTTGATAAATTTATTGTTAATTTAATATAAAAATACACACTTAAAGTCATAATGGTCACACCATGCGTCAGATTTAGGTGCGATTGATTTCTACACATCAAAAATTACTTATGGATTGTTGTCCTAAAGTATCAAAAAACCTAATGTGTTTGCTCAGTTTTCAATATGCCACTTGTTCTTTTTACTAAAAATACTGACAATTTTAAATAAAAATAGACACTTCGAATCATACCAGTCACATCTTCATGTTATTTGTGTATATTCTCCATCAGTTATGCTACCCATTCATTTCTAAACAAATCAGTCTCATCTATTGAATATGAGTCTTTTCAAAAATCATGGTAGTACTAAAAAAATATAAATAAACAAAAGTTTAACAAATATTTTAAATGAAATTATAATTATCTTTGAAAATACCTCTTCAGGGATGATATTTTGTTCATGGAATATGATCTATTTCATAAATTTACAAACATAATAACCACAATATTTATCGTTTGTTTGTTTCGGACACTGCAGAAACATTGAGGAAAATAAGTTATTTTCATATGTGTTTGGATAGTGAAATATTATTATATATACCCTGATTTGTATCCAGACGTAATAATTGTGATGTTTCTTTTCCTTTTCCCCTGGCCTCATTCCATGATGTAGAAAATATTCATGCATTTCCCTATCATAACAGAATCCTCATTAAATGATAATATAAATTATATAACCAGATGTTTAGTTCTAAAATATTGGATGTAGTGTAATATAAATTGACAAACTCCATCATGTGTGGTCGGTTTTTTCGATATCCATGCATTGAATCCAAGAAATAAATCTTTGGAGTATCCAAATTGACCGCAATGAGCATCCAATACTGTCTAGGACCACAAAAAAATTAAGTAATGAAAGAAATTAAAATATATTTGATATGATTAAATTTTTGAGTTTTACCCCTGCATTTTTGGTATTAAGAAGAGTCTGTCATTAATAATTTTGTTGTTAAATGATTTGAGAAATCCTACCACTGTTTCACCCTCTTTCTCGGATTCTATTTCTTTTTGTTCTGTAGAGGTATTTGAGGGATAACGAGTCCAAATTTTTGTTCATGGGGAAATACCTTCAATTGTTTTTCATATATACGCCTGTGAAAAATATGAAATTTATTTAGTCATAATTATCATAATATATCAGCTTTTGGAAAATCAAATCATGAAAACATAACTCATCTATACATTTATAACTGAGCCACCTAGCCAATCATATTCCAGGATTTTACTTACATTGTCAACACTAATGAATCTAGATCTTCCCATTTGTACGTATTTTCATAAAAAAGAATTATGTGAACCCCACCTTATTTCAACTTCATATTCACATGATCCTACAATGATAATAAATATGGATATAGAACAGACAGGTTTAAGGTGATTTTGGTATATCATTTCGATCGGTTGGTTGATCCTTGATATGGTTTTGAGCCATTCTTTCTTTTCACCCCTTTCTCTGTGTCCGTATGTAATAGCATTCATCGGTTTAGACCTTTTTTCATTAAATGTTAAAGGTTTATCTTGAAAAATAAATTGAAAATGAATAACTCCTTATCAACATTTTTTTTACAAGATGTGATGACCATGTGATGAATGTTCCAAGATCTTGTTCGACTTTATGAATATCTTCATCATCAATGGGAACAGGTTTCTCGACGCTCGACTCATGAGCTACATTAATCAACACTTTTACATGACCTATTGGAAGTGGTCTCTTGTGTAGTATGACGTTCTAGATATTGATCATCGTAGGCCTCACTAAAAGGAGATGGGTGGGTATTGGTAGATATAAATCACAGTTATTTTAACCATGTACAATATCAGTACAGAAAAGGTATTGGTGTCAATCTAATTCAAAATTAAAAAAAAATTATTAGAACATTGATTACCTTAGCTAAGACTGGTTTTTGAGGAGAATGGCTTGCCTCAAAGCTTGTGTGGTGTGGGGCGAGATCTTCACGTGCTGGTTGTTCTTGAGTTGTTTCTTCTCTTTGCCCCTCTACCATAAAATTTTCCATGAACTCTCTGCAATTTCACATTTTCTTCAAGGATAACTATTCTTTCTCTCGAAATTTTAATTTCTTCACTTTGATCCTTTTTTTTCTCAAAAAAATTTCGGGGCGTCACCCTAAAACCCACACCTCTGACGTGGTCATACTTTTCTAACTACTTCATGGACACCAAAAGGATGTCTACATCTGGTTTGGGTGTTGCTGATTCATGTAACTATGTTAGATAGAAAATATAGGAAAATAACTAATCATTATTATGTAATATCGATTTAAATCAAAACAAATATTTATTATGTCATAATTACTGATTTTTCCCACGTTTTTTGTATATTTTTGTCTATTATTATCCCATCATTATTTACACGCGGCTTATTCCATAGCATATTGTGTGGGATGGAAGTGACTTTAGATTTGGATTTATCAATCTGCATATAAAGAGAGGAATATAGTTATGGTGTTTTTTGGTGTCACATAAATGTATTATGGTAGATTTAAAATATGTACCAATTTTTTTCAAGTGAAGTGTACCTTATTATTTCTTTATGGTAGGGGAATACTAGTTTTGCTTCTTGTTTCTTATTTTCAGCAATTAGTTGTTGTTTCATAAAAAAAATTCAATCAAAGTGATGAATACACGTACTGTCAAACAACGTATTACCAAACACAATGTAACTGAAAAGAGTAATCCGCATGATGGTTAGTAGACGCATCCCACACTCATTGGGTTATCAGGTGTGCATAAATAGAAGGTGGTGTGGGTTTTTTCCCTTCAGCATTTTAAGATAACATTTCGTTAAAATTTTGCGAAATCCTCTATGAATCCTTCCACCAACCCTTAATACATAGTCCTCGTACGAGTCATCCACTATAAATGCACACTATAAGGGATGAAAAAGAGTAATTCAATGTTTCATTATTTTATTTTTTAGTAAATTAAAGAAATAATATCATAATGTTACCATAATATCTCCCCACATCACTATCTTATGCCTGATGACAACATGGTGCCACGACTGTACATTAATCGGCACGCATTGCTGAGTGACGATTCCAATGTAACTACTGAATATGGTCTTGTTGGGGTTAACATGTTGGACCTGCTTATTCCATTAGACCTTGTATTTTATGTCTTTTGATTTTTCCTTAATGATTTTTGCTAATACCGTCAAACTACAACACTCCTTTTTTTACGCCACTGGTGTTTCGTTGCCTACCATTTCCTCAGTTTCAACATCATCAATATGTTCCTCCAGAGTGATATCACTGGCATGTGTAGATGGTGGTTGTATCTCCGCACTGGGAGAAACAACAACAACAAGTTAAGAAACCTATTGGTCCTTTGCACTATGAGCAGTATCAGGTTGAGAGACATGTTGTGCCTTGGGATTGGGAGCATCATCACGTGTAGAAGTCATTATCTATGGAAGTGGTTTAATATTTAATTTAGATTACATAAAAGCAGTAACGAACACATAATAACATAAGGTAACATGATGTATATTACAAAAAAAAATATGACCGGGTTATTGAACTCTTTTTTTAAAGGTCGAAGGGATTTGACCCCTCTATCGACTATCCAAATCCCTTCATTGTGGTCTCCTCTGACATACAAAACACTGTCTATATTGGGACCTCTTCGAAATGATTGCGATGACCCCATGAAAGGGTCACCCTCCCCTGAATTTTCATCTGACCCTTCAGTGGTTTTGGTTGATAACATAACATTTGACCAGTTTCGGTTTGCTGGTTCTGGAACATAAAATAATTGTATTGCATGTGATTCCATTATAAATGGTTCGTCTTTGCACCATTCCTTACTGAAATCAACTTTGATGAATCCCAACTCATATATTTTAATAGCACTCTTTTTATCAACAACATTTCATTGAAAAATCGTCACTTGGAAGTTCGTATAATCCACCTCCCATATTTGTTTGATGATGCCAAAGTATGACATATTCACATAAATTGGATTTCTGTCCTTAACGCCAGAAAAATGCATCGCTTTAGCCAAAAGTATAACTTTACTATTATGCATGGCACCTTCTTCATCATGTTCATTAGTATAGAATGTATAACTATTAATTACATAAGTATTATAAGATAATACATACACGTTTGGTCCTCCAGATAGCCATCGAAGTCATTCTAAAATTGAGTTTGGATTTTCATCTCAGTCCTTAAATATATGGTATCGAAACCAACCTATAAACTGTTGATTATGTGTATTTGATATCCATTTTTCATCCCTTGATGGATTCAAATGCCTAAAAATTTCATTGTGGGTTTCAACATATGGGTCAACCTCTAAACTTTTATGAAAAACATAAAGGTGAGCCTGCTCCCAATCTGTAATATTGATTGTGACAATATCTCTTCTAGAAATTTCTTCACCCGCAAGCCGCCCAGTGTGATGAGATTTTGGTAGACCAATGCTTTCCACACCAGATATGTATTTGGTATAGAATTCAACGACTTCCTTAATAATATATCGCTTCGCAATACAACCCTCTGGCCCACTTCAATTTTTGATATACCCCTTCCAAATCTGTCTATAACGTTCAATGAGATACATCCATATATAGTGTACATGACCACATAGTTGAATTAATCATATACACCTAGTAAAATATACATAATAAAAAAGGATCCATCAATGGAAAACATGTATAATAAAAAGAGTGTAATGTAAAAATGATCATTCATGATGATACATAACATATATGCACACGTGATTAATTTATTAATTGACCAAATTCATTGGAAACACATATATATTTAATTATAATCTTATAATTTTTTAAAACATTATATATATATATATATTTTTTAATTATTAAAAAATATATAGTAAGTATAAACATGCACTTTTTATTTAATATATACAAATACACATTATTTTTGAATATAAATATAGTAATTGTATAAAAATTACTATAAAAAACTATTATCGGTGCTTTTAACTAGCGCTAATAAAGGCCCCCCTTTATCCACACTTTCTTCTTAGCCCTGATAAAATTATGCGCTTTCCTTTCCCCGTTTTGTGATAGTGAGTATCAATCTCTCATGAGATATTTCTTAGGTGAGATTTGTAGTATGAATCTCCTATTTGAGATTTCCTAGTGGATATTTGTATATAGTTACACACACAGACATATATATATATATCTATAGGGATGCATGCATAAACTTTTTTTTCTATATAACTATGTTGACGTATAGTTATAAATAATCATATTAATAAATTTATATGCATGTAGATAACTATATTAATATTTTTGTATATACCTCTTTATATATATGCACATATACATGTACTTATATTAATATAGATTTTTATATGTATGTATGTACTTATTCATAAACATACATTTTTAACTATGTACCTATATGGATATATTAATTTGTTTGCATACATGTATGTATGTATTTACATAAAAATATTTTAATATGCATGTGTGCATATCTTTATGTATGTATGTTTGTGTGTGTGTGTATTCATTGGGTTTTATATATGTGTTTAATCAATATTTTTTATAGTTACATACAAATATAAGTATTTACAAGGACATTTCAATATGTGTACATACATACACATAGATATAAACATTCATACATATAAATATATGTGTGCAATTATTTACAATTATAAATCTATATAAGTATATACAAATATAAATATTCCTGATTTATTTTTTTTGTATACACTACATATAACACTTACTTTTTATATATATTTACATTGTGTGTACATAATTATGTAAGAATGCATTATATAAAACATGAAATGATTTTTTCCAGTTCTTGAAATGGTACCTAGTAAGTAATGTATGATCATAATGTAAATTATGATATTATTAATATCCAAGATATCGTGTTTTGATAGTGGGAAAATGAGAATAAACTCGAGGATTACATCTGTAACATCTCGATTCCGAAATCCACCCAGAGGCGCCCCATACTCGGTTGGTCACATGGCCTCAAGCGCATTTCCCCGAACACCAGAGGTTGTCGACTAGAAGTGAGGGCCTTGGGTGTGATAGTGAGGAAACTATGCCCTCATTGGAAGAGTAACACAGTAGAAGATCAACAAATATACAATAGTAGAAGCAGTAAATATCCTACAATAGTAAACAACGGAATACTTAAATAATAAAAAACTGGAGCACATATATATAAAATGATTCATGATACATATGTCTAGGAAAATAGTCAAACAAGTCACAATGCTGAATAAAACCAATACTAAACCAATGTACAAAAGAAATAGATAAACAGCTCCTCTGCATCGCAAGACTAAGATTAGTCCCATGCTCTCCATCTCCACAGCAAGTCAAGTACCTGGAGTAGAAGGGTACTTGACCTTGTCTATACCTACAACAATATAATCTGTTTGGGTCCAAAATCATGGCCTAAACAGGGTGTTAGAATAAATCCCAATAGGCAACCACCTAAAGATTTGTGCCTAACAGTCAGTGAATATATGGCAGGTAAAAGTACAGAAAGCAGTAATCAGGAAAGTACTCAATAATAAAAAATCCACAGTTCCAATATTAAGCAACAGCTACAGAAGTAGCTAAACACAAACAAGTAACCCTCTGGGAAGTACTCACAACCCATCCCCTCTGGTCCAACCTAACTAGTATAATAAACCCTCTGGTAAATACACTCAGTCTAACCCCTCTGGTTCTGTGACATGAATATATAAATAGAATATCTGAGGAAGCTTACACAATCAATTCCCCTTATAGTCTAAGGTAGTCAAGGAATCTCTAAGGAAGCTCACATGGTCAATTCCCCATATAGCTCTAAGGTAAAGGACTCTCTGAGAAAGCTCTATCAGTTAATTCCCCTTATAGACCAAATTCGTTCAAGTAATTCAAAGACTCTCTGAGGAAGCTCACTCGGTCAATTCCCCTTATTGCCTCAAGTGGTCCTAGGCTCTCTGAGGAAGCTCACTCGGTCAATTCCCCTTATAGTCTACTAAACCAGGTTCTCACGGCCCTGTGTAGGTCAACAAGAATATAAATTCTATATGGAAAAATTAAAACTACAAAACTACTTGGCTAACCAGTCTATAACATATCAAGTATGTCAGAGTACCAACTATCCACCCTATATCAACAGGCATGGAAAACAAGCAAGGCTGCCAAAAGGCTAAGCAGGACCAAATGGTCGTAAATAGATCATGCATGGTTAAAACATCAAAAGAATTGCAATCAACCCTATTCACATCCAATTAACTTCTACAAAAGCATACAAGTATGGCAGGCAATCAACAAGAGTTAAACAGAAAACACGCAATACCCCGTTCAAGGGTATTGGTCAAAATTTCACATAATACTCAGAGATTTTCAACGGAAAGCCACAAAACACCTACCTCGATGTTGGTATATCACTATATGTGAACCTCAAAGCTTGAATCACCTTATAATGCCAAATATCTACAAAAACGTCTAAAAATTTCAAAGGAGGATAACTTGAGAAAGAAGAGGAATCATGAAATGAAGATCAAGCAGAAGATAGAGCTTACCGAGGTGATCCCAACGCAATTGACGGTAGTCAAATCAGAGATCATATGGAGGCTCGGGGGCTCAGATAAGGATCACGACCATACAAGTTATCTTGGATGAATAAATCCTAGAAGAAGATGGTTCTGGCGATTAGACGCGACCCCGGTGCATTTAATGTAAAAAAATAAAGTACACGCATGTACATTTGAAGTACATGGTGTGTACTCACCGTTTCCACACTCCGCTTTAGGCAGCCTCTAAGTCACCCCCACACAACCGTGTGCATGGCCACTACACGACCAACACCCGGCTACCTGCTGTAACCGAGTAAACGGTGTGTACTCATAAAGTACAAGGCGTGTACTTTGAAAATCTCCAAAATTTCATCTTTTTCTCAAAAACAACCAGAAAGGGAAAAAAATACCTGATAAGAAGATCCACGTTCTTACAAACTTCCCCCCTAAATTTGTCCCCGAATTTCCCTTGCATGGTGTAGAAGAAGAAACCCTGAACAACTCCGGCCACTACGATCGTACATCGGCCTCCCTCTCTCAATTCTCATCATGTACTCGCCCGTTTTTCCATAGCACTCGTACCAGAGTAACAAACCGGCCAAGGAGAACCTTTTTACTATGATAAAAAATCCGGATAGGATGGTCCTTGATCGACACATCCACTTTGAGCTCAACCTCCTCTAGTTGAAAGACATGAGAAAGGTCTGAAAAGTAATGTCGAAGTAGAGAAACATAAAAAACGTCGTGCATAGATCAGTACCACTGAAGTAACTACAACTGATAGGCAACCGGCCCAACACTCTCCAATACCTTAAACGACCCGATGTACCTTGGTGAAAGCTTACCCTATCTCTTAATCCTCATGTGTCCCAACCTCAGTGTAAAACGCAGGAAAACTCGATCCCTGACCTCGAACTCTAGATGTCATCTCCACCGATCAGCATAAGACTTATGTCGAGACTGTGCAGTAGTCATCCTCTTCCGAATCAACTCTATCAACTCTGTGGTCTCCTGGACAAGATGAGGTCCCAGCAAAGCTGCCTCTCCTGCCTCCAGCCAACATAAGGGTGATCGGCATGGCCTACCATACGAAGCCTCATAAGGTTCCATATTAATAGTATCTTGATAACTATTATTGTAGAAAAACTCCCCAAGAGGTATATTCTTCTTCCAAGAACCTCCAAAATCTAGGATGCATGCTTGGAGCATGTCCTTAAGCACCTGAATCATATGCTCGAACTGGCCATCTGTCTGGGGGTGGTAAGCTGTACTCAAAAGTACCTGTGTACCCAAAGCCTTCTGAAGCCCCTTCCAGACCCGAGAAGTAAAACACATATCCCTGTCTGAAAAAATGGAGTGTGAAACTCCATGCAGACGTACAATATCACGGATGTACAACCATCCTAGCTTATCAACATTTAAGGTCTCCTTGATCGGAAAGAAGTGAGAAACCTTCGTAAGACAATAAATGACAACCCAAACTACATCGTTCCCTCGAGGTGACCTCAGTAAACCTATCACAAAATCCATCACGACGTTGTTCCACTTCCACTCGGGAATGGGTAATTACTGCAAAAGCCCTGATGGTCACTGATGCTCTGTAACACCCCGAGATTTTATGAAAAATATTATTTTAATTTCATTAATGTCTTGTGTTGTATTCTACACCAAGATTACCTTGCGCTATACGCAACACCGTATTAGCTTGCAGTATACACAACACTATTCTTGGACCATGTTACACACAATTTTGGTAATAGTTATTCTACGCAACATTGAGTATATATATATATATATATTAAATGTATAAACGAAATATGGTTGGATTCTGTTATACGAAACAACGAAGGATTCTTTCACAACATGCAACCCTGACTTGGCTTGCATTACATGCAATCGCGACCTTCCTCGATAGCGTGTGTTGTACGCAATATCGGGTTTTAATAAACAATGATATATTATTATAATATTTTCATGAACTAGCCGCTATGAATAGTATTAACTAAATTTTGAATTTTATAACATTATTATTCATCTTACACATTTTCTAGAACATGGTATAAGAACAAAATAAATTTTTCGGGTAAAATAAGTATTTTTCAAAAAATGCAGTTTTGCCGCCTTTTGATGGCACACCCACTTTAAATCTACTTTTGACATGTTTATATGTTCAATTTGACAAAATAAAATCTTCTTTTGAATCAGTATGTAAAAATTTACATTAGATAAAGTTTTGATATTTTTCCGATAACTTTCATATTTTAATGAATAGTAAAAACACGCTATATTTTAATTATAAACAACTTTTTTCATCATAATATCTTATGTGGTTAAATTATAATATTGAATGTTTTTAAAGTATAAATAGAATATATTTTTACCATTTAATATAATTTATGTCATTATCATTGATTTTACCTTGAATTAGTAGGTTAAATCAATTCAATCTTTTGCAATGTTTTAAACAAAAACCCGTTTTTATTCGACAACGAGATTAATTTTAATTTAATTTCTGTAACTTCTGTGTATTGAATTTTAAAAAATGGATTCCATATTTGGAATCAGTGGGTCCAAATTATGTTAATAGGATACTTTTTATTTTTGGGAATTATGAATAGTAACTACGGTAAATTTTATTTACCATAGTTAACGGTAAATTGGGTAATTAAGGGTAAATATAATATTTTAAAATTACCCTAACAAATGTCAAAATCCTATTGGATGACTAAAAATCGACCCATATCACCTAAGGGTCGTATTAGATTCATTTAATTAAATTTTTTCAATGAAAATAATTTAATTATTATTAAAACCAAAGAATGTGACAACATGTCACTTTCTTAAATCTTATAAGTATAATAATTTTAATCTAGTGATAAACATCATGAAAATTAGAACATGAATAGTCTCCAGAAAGCTAATACAATTATCTACATCATAGGAATTTATTTAGAATTTTTAGGGATTAAATAATTATCATTTATTATGACACAAAGATGATGCAGTAATTGTCTTATTAATGAAATATTGACATAATTGATGTTGTAAATGCCCAAATAAATGTAATTTGAGACTTTTTATGACTTACACTAATTTTATAGGTTAATATGACGGGTTATTGTTGATTTAAGTAACTTGGTTCGAACTTATCATTCTGTTATGAATTTCATAAAAATCATGTACCAAATAGTGTCAAAATTGACGTAAAATAGTTTTTAAAACAAATATTATATTATTAATTGTTATTTTATTCCTAAAAATATAAGGTTCGGCCAAATGAATTATATAAGATTATATATATTAATAATAAACAACTTGGGGTACTTTTGGCTTGATATAGTAAGTTTATTAACCATATAGTGTAAGAAAACAAAAAGACACGGTAAAAGTTATATTAGTTAACTTAGAGTTAAATCTTATTGATAAGGTTAAAATAATAACCTAAACTTGTCTAAATCCTATTGGATGAGATTATTTAGACCCATCCCCACCTTAGCCTCGAAATAAATCAATTTGGATCTATTTAAAACCGAACTTTACTTTATAATAAAATAATATTTTTAGTTCTTCTAAAGGTTCCCCTCTCCTCCCTTATAAAAGGGCACCTCCTCCCTCTCTTTCTCACACAACTTTGAGCCTTCAAGCTCGGACAAACCCTGAACAATTCTCTTCTCCACTTCCCTAGCAACATCTTAGAGGTTCTGGTCTTCCTCAAAGACCAATTTTAGTGCCCTAAGAGGAGGTCTCAAAGAGGCACTTCAAAGAAGAGGTAATTTCCGTTACCGATTCTTTCACCTTTATTTCTTCTTCCACTTATTCTTCTTAGGTTGTTTCATTATGAAGTAATAACATCAGTATCACTCATATACTGATATGTTATTATAAGTATGAAACAATCCTATTTCACCATCTAATCTATCCTATGGAAAACGAAATCACCGCGCGTGCGTACGTACGGAATACCGTTTCCACGCCGTGGTGAAATCTATTTTCAACCACCACCTTACTTGGATGGGTAAAATGGTGTAAATAATAACTATATATGATTATTATAAAGTGATATTGATACTGAAATAGTATACATACACTTCAACACAAGTTCACGAATATGAGAATGATATCATCGCTCGTGCGTACATACAGACTACCGTCTCCACGATGCGATGAGATTCATTCTCCATGTTAACCATTTAAGAATGATTATAAAGTATATATATAAGAAATAATAATGAAATATATGACATTATAAAGCTACTGTATTTATGTATATATGTATGTCATCTACTTACTTCCATTCAAGATAATAAGGAAAGGAAAACAGCGTTCATGCGTACGTACGGACTACCGTCTCCATGAATGGTGTGTTTCATTTCATTTATCTATCTATTATATATATATACTGAATATATATGATATATAAATCATGTTTTATATTCTGGAATTAAGTAAATCATGATATAAGTAATAATAATGTCAAGAACAACAAGTCCAAACACCTACGATAAATGAAACGATTTTACCCAAAACGCTTCTTTAACATGGAATTTACAAAAGAACGGGTAATATAAAGTCATAAGTGAACCATATATGATATCATAACAATGAATATGATTCTGTAATAAGTTAATGACATTATTTAAATCATTATACAGGAGGTTCGGATACGTACAAAGCATATCGAACATAAGGTAAGGGAAATATCACAATCTCATTTTTATCTGAGATTGTTTATACTTTGGAATTTACTGGGGTATATTTTATCATCCACATCCATGTTTCCTCAATATGTAATATTATTTCCATCCACCTACAATTGTTTAAATTCAATTTTACCCTTCAGTGAGTTTTTAGTAAAAGATATGAAAGGAATCTTTTTTCGTTTTTCGTACGAGGTACTTTTTGACTTTTTCGACAAAAGTACGAAGAATGTTTTTTTTAACTTATACGGCACGAATGGATTTTTACTGTTTTATAAAGCCTTATTTTCATGAAGCTTCCTCTAAAAGATTTCATGACTATTTTCAATAAAATCTATTTCTTTTAAAATTGCATGATGTTTTGTGAAAAGAAATTGATTTTGAAGAAGAAATGATATTTTCCTCAAGAATTCAATTCAAGTGTTTTATCAAAATTATTTTCCATATAAGATAATAAAGGGTTCTGTTTCTATCCATATTTTTACATTGATTTGACTATGTTGTGATGGAATTATGTTTATGAATTCCTTTATCTTATATGAATGGTTTTATGATGTCATGTTGTTTAAGAATCCCATTTTTATTACATGGGTTATGAAATGATGTATGATTTATGATTTTGTGGCACACATAAGAATGGTATCATTATGAGATGGGTGGGACCTATATCTCCCTCCAATGCATTGGGTAAAGATTTTATATCTCATTAGATAGACATGGCTGGAATGGTAGGTTATACCGGTTCAGTGAAACAGGACTGAAACGAGGGTTACTCGATTCAGAAAGGGACTTTGTCCACTAACATAGTCTTGGAAATGAGTCTTGACTAACAAGAAATGATTCTCTATGATTATGTGTGAATGCCACAAAGTTTCATGTTTTAAGTTATGATTATTGTGATTACATTTCACTACCATGATTTATCCCATGTTATGAAATTATGATCTCTTTTGCAGGTTAAGATTTCCAAAAGTTATGTGCTTGTGTATATGATGTGATTGATATTTCTTTTGTTTACCCTTACTGAGCATTTGAGCTCACCCTTTTATGTTTTCTTTTCCCCAGGATATAAAAAAGGGTTTAGGTTAAGAAAAAGAAGATCTTTATGGGAGATGTTGAAGATCTTTCACCACGATTTGAAGATTACATTCTGAGTTTCCAAAGACACTAAACTATTACGATCCTTATGTGTGTGTTTTTGTTATGTACTAAGTATTCCGCAAATGTAATGTAATGTCAATGTACATTAATCTTCGGGTCTCTACAGTTGGTATCAGAGGAAAAGTTTAGTCAACCTTTGGAAACTAGGATGCGAAAACGTTAGTGAGATCCCGAGAGATATTTCTAAGGTATGTCTAGGAATGTCCCTAAGGATAAGTATACGTATAGGATATAGTCCTAGAACTATGGTAACGGTATTAGATTAAACCAAAGATGTTAGATATTGAAGTTACTCCCCCTTTATTATGATTTTTTCCTCTCACACTATTCTTTTTGGGTTTTAGAAAATGGCTGGAAACAAGATGATTCACGATAATGGAGGATATAATGGACAATGGAATGATATTCTTCATGAGCAACCAAATGAAATGGGATTTGGAGGTCCAAACATCATTATTATGCCGAATCAGCAATCTCATAATATGATCAATAAAGTAAAATTTGGTAAGTTTCCTGACTCGGCTAATAAGAGAAAGATGGAGTTTCATGATGATCATAGAGGAAAGAAAGTTCAATTTCCCCTATGTAAATCATGTGGGAAGAGGCATCAAGGAGAATGTTTCAAAGGAACTGGAAGATGCTTTGGGTGTGGAAGAGAAGGACACAAATCCAGTAAGTGCAAAGGAAAAGGTTCTGTTAACACCTGGGATGAGGATAATGGTATTGCTACGACATCAACAATGGTTAAATGTTTTAAATGTGGAATGTACGGGCATTATGCAAACCAATGCCCTAAGGGAAAGTCTCATGAAGATAATCAGTATGGTCATATGGGTAGTATTTATGTGGATGATGATGAAGAGACTACAAATGATATGTGAGATGAAAGAATTGTTGAAGCTCGGTCAATGGTTTAAGAATGTAGTGGAATGATTACATGTTTATCATGTGTAATGTTGTATAAGTAATCTCATGGTACTATGGAATAAAGAGACATCTAAGGATTGTTACACTGTTGTCTTTCCTTGAGTTTTGAAAATGTATGATTAATGTTATCAGTATCCATGAAAGGTTATTCAGATATTTTTGGAATGTAGATGATATGTGCATAATGAAGGGAAAATGAGAAAATGAAATGTTTAACAGTATTCATGAGCTAATGATTGATATAAGGACTAAGTGATATAATGGTTTGAGTATAAATAATTTTGAGGATTTTGGTATGTGGAAAGAGTTAACTTTTAACAACATTCATGTTTTCAATAAGGTTTAATGGGTATTCATTCTTCAAGAGAATACATAATTAAGGTATTCACATGTTTTTAATTTTACCAAAAAGATATATCTTATGATATATGGGGGATAAAGGATGGAATTCACGTGATTATTTTCTTTATACTATGAGCTTGGACCGAAGTATTTTAGATAAGCCTAAAGATTGGAATGGATTATGATGGACATAAGTTGGTATTGTTTAAGGATAGATCTTTTTTCGATATTGTTGATGGGATGTTATAGTAATATAGCTTTAGAAAAAGGACAACCTGTAGGAGGGGCGACAGCCCATCGCGTCGGACAAGGCTGTGGGAATCGAACCCAAAACCGAAGTGCGAATGACCTTTATCGCCTACCACTGGCCTACAGGAAGTCCCTGTTTAGTATAAACTAGTTTTATTATATTAAGCAGTATGATATATGAAGTATAAGTTTATTTTAGGAACCATATATGATTAATATCACTATAGAATGACTTCTGTATATTTAATAAGTTTTTCTAACCTTTTGTTTGAGACAGATGGAATGACCCGTCATTCTATCACATGATCTGCTAACACTTCACGAATAACAAATTCAACTTCATTTATTTAAGAGATGAAGTGGAAATTGTTCAAGGCACGAACAACAGTGAGATTGTACCAAAATAAAGTATTTATTCTAATTCAAATTCTTCAACTTTAGGGAAACGATCTTAAAAACCAAAAATGTTGTCCTAGTGCTCTTATATCTGATTAATCAGATGGTACCTTAGATCGTCACAAATTTATGGCTTTGTGATTGATGGCTTTTCCATAGCCATGTTCTCTACCACTCTCCATCAGAACATGATGGTTATATTTCTCTTCCATATCCATATTTTCACCTATGTGGAAACCCAGTGATTAGTTTATTTGGGTAACCATTACGTTTCATACTTTTTTTTAAAGATTGGTTTTGGTATTCCTTTTTACGATGTGGGTTTCTATTAAAGAAACTTTCGAATAGTAAACCATTTATAACCCCAACGAATTTCGAGGGCAAAATTCATTTTAAGGGGGGTAGAATGTAACACCCCGAGATTTTATGAAAAATATTATTTTAATTTCATTAATGTCTTGTGTTGTATTCTACACCAAGATTACCTTGCGCTATACGCAACACCATATTAGCTTGCAGTATACGCAACACTATTCTTGGACCGTGTTACACACAATTTTGATAATAGTTATTCTACACAACATTGAGTATATATATATATATATATATATATTAAATGTATAAATGAAATATGGTTGGATTCTGTTATACGAAACAACGAAGGATTCTTTCACAACACGCATCCCTGACTTGGCTTGCATTACACGCAATCGCGACCTTCCTCGATAGCGTGTGTTGTACGCAATACCGGGTTTTAATAAACAATGATATATTATTATAATATTGTCATGAACTAGCCACTATGAATATTATTAACTAAATTTTGAATTTTATAACATTATTATTCATCTTACACATTTTCTAGAACAAGGTATAAGAACAAAATAAATTTTTCGGGTAAAATAAGTATTTTTCAAAAAATGCAGTTTTTCCGCCTTTTGATGGCGCACCCACTTTAAATCTACTTTTGACATGTTTATATTTTCAATTTGAAAAAATAAATTTCTTCTTTTGAATCAGGATGTAAAAATTTACATTAGATAAAGTTTTGATATTTTTCTGATAACTTTCATATTTTAATGAATAGTAAAAACACACTATATTTTAATTAAAAACAACTTTTTTCATCATAATATCTTATGTGGTTAAATTATAATATTGAATGGTTTTAAAGTATAAATAGAATATATTTTTACCATTTAATATAATGTATGTCATTATCATTGATTTTACCTTGAATTAGTAGGTTAAATCAATTCAAACTTTTGCAATGTTTTAAACAAAAACCCGTTTTTATTCGACAACAGGATTAATTTTAATTTAATTTCTGCAACTTCTTTGTATTGAATTTTAAAAAATGGATTCCATATTTGGAATCATTGGGTCCAAATTATGTTAATAGAATACTTTTTATTTTTGGGAATTATGAATAGTAACTACGGTAAATTTTATTTACCATAGTTAAATGTAAATCGGGTAATTAAGGGTAAATATAATATTTTAAAATTACCCTAAAAAATGTCAAAATCATATTGGATGACTAAAAATCGACCCATATCACCTAAGGGTCGGATTAGATTCATTTAATTAAATTTTTTCAATGAAAATAATTTAATTATTATTAAAACCAAAGAATGTGACAACATGTCACTTTCTTAAATCTTATAAGTATAATAATTTTAATCTAGTGATAAACATCATGAAACTTCGAACATGAATAGTCTCCAGAAATCTAATACAATTATATACATCATAGGAATTTATTTATAATTTTTAGGGATTAAATAATTATCATTTATTATGACACAAAGATGATGCAGTAATTGTCTTATTAATTAAATATTGACATAAGTGATGTTATAAATGCCCAAATAAATGTAATTTGAGACTTTTTATGACTTACACTAATTTTATAGGTTAATATGACATGTTATTGTTGATTTAAGTAACTTGGTTCGAACTTATCTTTCTGTTATGAATTTCATAAAAATCATGTACCAAATAGTGTCAAAATTGACATAAAATAGTTTTTAAAACAAATATTATATTATTAATTGTTATTTTATTTCTAAAAATCTAATGTTTGGACAAATGACTTCGATATGATTATATATATTAATAATAAACAACTTGGGGTTATTTTGTCTTGATATAGTAAGTTTATTAACCATATAGTGTAAGAAAACAAAAAGACACGGTAAAAGTTATATTATTTAACTTAGAGTTAAATCTAATTGATAAGGTTAAAATAATAACCTAAACTTGTCTAAATCCTATTGGATGAGAGGATTTCGACCCATACCCACCTTAGACTCGAAATAAATCAATTTGGATCTATTTAAAACCGAACATGACTTTATAATAAAATAATATTTTTAGTTATTTCAAAGGTGCCCCTCTCCTCCCTTATAAAAGGGCACCTCCTCCCTCTCTTTATCACACAACTTTGAGCCTTCAAGCTTGGCCAAACCCTGAAAAATTCTCTTCTCCACTTCCCTAGAAACATCCTAGAGGTTTTTGTCTTCCTCAAAGACCAATTTTAGTGCCCTAAGAGGAGGTCTCAAAGAGGCGCTTCAAAGAAGAGGTAATTTCTGTTACCGATTCTTTCACCTTTATTTCTTCTTCCACTTCTTCTTCTTAGGTTGTTTCATTATGAAGTAATAACGTCAGTATCACTAATATACTGATATGTTATTATAATTATGAAACAATCCTATTTCACCATCTAATCTATCCTACGGAAAACGAAATCACCACGCGTGTGTACGTACGGAATACCGTCTCCACGCCGTGGTGAAATCTATTTTAAACCACCACCTTACTTGGATGGGTAAAATGGTGTAAATAATAACTATATATGATTATTATAAAGTTATATTGATACTTAAATAGTATACATACACTTCAACACAAGTTCACGAACATGAGAACGATATCCTCGCTCGTGCGTACGTACGGACTACCGTCTCCACGACGCGATGAGATTCATTCTCCATGTTAACCATTTAAGAATGATTATAAAGTATATATATAAGAAATAATAATGAAATATATGAAATTATAAAGCTACTGTATTTATGTATATTTGTATGTCATCTACTTACTTCCATTCAAGATAATAAGGAAAGGAAAACAGCGTTCATGCGTATGTACGGACTACCGTCTCCATTAACGGTGTGTTTCATTTCATTTATCTATCTATTATATATATATACTGAATATATATGATATATAAATCAAGTTTTATATTTTGGAAGTAAGTAAATCATGATATAAGTAATAATAATGTCAAGAACAACAAGTCCAAACACCTACGATAAATGAAATGATTTTACCCAAAACGCTTCTTTAACATGGAATTTACAAATGAACGGGTAATATAAAGTCATAAGTGAACCATATATGATATCATAACAATTAATATGATTCTGTAATAAGTTAATGACATTATTTAAATCGTTATACAGGAGGTTCGGATACGTACAAAGCATATCGGACATAAGGTAAGGGAAATATCACAATCTCATTTTTATCTGAGATTGTTTATACTTTGGAATTTACTGGGGTATATTTTATCATCCACATCCATGTTTCCTCAATATGTAATATTATTTCCATCCACCTACAATTTTTTAAATCCAATTTTACCCTTCGGTGAGTTTTTAGTAAAAGATATGAAAGGAATCTTTTTTCGTTTTTCATACGAGGTACTTTTTGACTTTTTCGACAAAAGTACGAAGAATGTTTTTTTAACTTATACGGCACGAACGGATTTTTACTGTTTTATAAAGCCTTATTTTCATGAAGCTTCCTCTAAAATATTTCATGACTATTTTCAATAAAATCTATTTCTTTTAAAATTGCATGATGTTTTGTGAAAAGAAATTGATTTTGAAGAAGAAAGGATATTTTCCTCAAGAATTCAATTCAAGTGTTTTATCAAAATTATTTTACATCTAAGATAATAAAGGGTTATGTTTCTATCCATATTTTTACATTGATTTGACTATGTTGTGATGGAATTATGTTTATGAATTCCTTTATCTTATATGAATGGTTTTATGATGTCATGTTGTTTAAGAATCCCATTTTTATTACATGGGTTATGCAATGATGTATGATTTATGATTTTGTGGCACACATAAGAATGGTATAATTATGAGATGGGTGGAACCTATATCTCCCTCCAATGCATTGGGTAAAGATTTTATATCTCATGAGATAGACATGGCTGGAATGGTAGGTTATACCGGTTCAGGGAAACAGGACTGAAACGAGGGTTACTCGAATCAAAAAGGGACTTTGTCCACTAAGATAGTCTTGGGAATGAGTCTTGAATAACAAGAAATGATTCTCTATGATTATGTGTGAATGCCACAAAGTTTCATGTTTTAAGTTATGATTATTGTGATTACATTTCACTACCATGATTTATCCCATGTTATGAAATTATGATCTCTTTTACAGGTTAAGATTTCCAAAAGTTATGTGCTTGTGTATACGATGTGATTGATATTTCTTTTGTTTACACTTACTGAGCATTTGAGCTCACCCTTTTATGTTTTCTTTTCCCCAGGATATAAAGAAAGGGTTTAGGTTAAAAAAAAGAAGATCTTTATGGGAGATGTTGAAGATCTTTCACCACGATTTGAAGATTATATTCCGAGTTTCCAAAGACACTAAACTATTAAGATCCTTGTGTGTGTGTTTTTGTTATGTACTAAGTATTCCGCAAATGTAATGTAATGTCAATGTACGTTAAGATTCGGGTCTCTACATGCTCTGCCTTCACCTACTGATAGGTAGAACACTTCATGAAAAAACCAACAAAATCTCTCTTCATACATGTCCACCAACACTAATAGTGTAGATCACGATACATTTTGGTGACACCAGGATGAACTGCCCAAACTAAGGAATGAAAGTCTTGCATTAGCTCCTCATGTATGTCTATTGGAACCCATACACACCCTTGGAAATGCAAGATCTCATCCTCACCTATGGTCCATCTAGGAATAGGGTCCTCTCATGACACACTCTCCTTTATGACTAGGCCTTCTGAATTTGATAGCTGCCTCATTCACACTCGACCAAGAAGAGTAGAGGTAACAGCCACAGAAGAAAGAAATGTCTGCCCTTGACTATCGTGCACCACCAAATGCATCTCATCAAATAAAGCCATAAGCTGCCACTCACTACTGGCCTCCTGAACTGCCTGTATCTGAGTTATCCTACTCAACACATCAGCCACTACATTGCCTTTCCCTAGCGTATAGGAAAGTTCAAATTCAATGGACTGAAGGTACTCAAACCACCTTCACTGCCTCAAATTCAGATCACGCTGAGTGAAGATATACTTGATACTTTTGTGGTCGGTGAAAACCACAAAATTCTCACCCAAAAGATAATGTCTCCAATAGTGTAAGTCATGAAAAACTGCTGCTAAATCAAGATCGTGCATCGGGTAGTTCCTCTCAAGTGTCCTCAACTGTTGAGACCCGTACGCAACGACTCCTTCTCCCTGTAAAATCACAGCTCCCAGCCCGATACTTTATGCATCACAGTAAACATTATAGCTCTTTCCCGACTCTGGAAAGACTAGTATCGGTGCTGAAGTCAACCTCCCTTTTAACTCTTAAAAGGATGACTCACAAGTATATGACCACATGAACTTTTAAACCTTCTTAGTCAGACCCGTCAGTGGTGCTGATAAGTGTGAAAAGTTCTGTATGAAACGTATGTAGTATCCAGACATTCCTAGAAAACTCCGCATCATAAAGACATTCTTCGGCTGCTCCCAGGAGACTACTTCCCTCACTTTCTTTGGGTCTACTAATACACCTTTCTCTGAGATAACATGACCCAAGAAGTGGATCTGATCCATCCAAAAGTCTCATTTTGAGAGCTTAGCATATAAATAATACTCCCTCAGTGTACTCAAAATGATCTCAAGATGGGTGACATGTTCGTGTCGAGTGTGAGAGTACACCAAGATATCATCCACAAAGACAACCACGAAAGAATCCAAGTATGGATGGAACACTCGGTTCATTAGTGCCATGAAAACTGCAGGTGCGTTCGTGAGACAAAACGACATAACCATATACTCGTATAGATCATACCTACTTTGGAAGGCTGTAAGAGGTATATCTAATGGTCTAATGCACAACTGATGGTAACCGGACCTCAAGTCAATCCTTGAGAACAACCGGTCTCCTTGAAGCTGATCAAAGAGATCATCAATCCTCGGGAAGGGATATTGGTTCTTGACCGTCAACTAGTTCAACTTACGATAGTCCACACAAAGCCTAAGGGTACCATATGCCTTATTCGCAAACAGAATAGGCTAACCCCAAGGAGAGGTACTAGGTCAGATAAAACCCTTTTCCTGAAACTCCTCCAACAACTTCTTGAGCTCCTATAACTCTGGTGTAGCCATCCTATAAGGAGTAATGTACACCGGTGCCGCTCCTGGAACAATATCAATAGAAAAGTCTACCTCATGCTCTAGAGGAAAACCTAAAAAGTCCTCTGGAAAGACATATCTGAAACGATCCACCACTGGGGGAAAGTCTAACTATGAAGTCCCCTAGTCATCCAGATATAGACTAGCAATCTAGGTTGTAACTCCTCCCAACCCACAATGCTCGGGTCTTGCTCTGCTTGCCTGGACATCCCACTCGCCACTATGAAGAAAGGATCCACCTTCTCGTGATACGAAACTCACCCTATGATGATAAAAATAGACAAATTCTTAGAAGGGAACTAATTAGTCCATCCCAACGATGACATTGTATCTTGTCATCTCGAGGACATAGAGGTCCCATAAGAAGTGACACCCACCAATCTCTAGAGGTCACTCCTGAAATGATGTACACTGACCGTCCTAGTCCCCAATGGAGTGTCTAACGTCAATATATCGACAGAGGAAAAGATGAAGAGACCAAGGCTCTCCACAATAGCAACAGATATAAAGCTATGTGAAGCCCCTGTATCGAAAAGAGAAGAAGCTAAAACTGAGGCTACTAAGATTGTACCTCGAACTGTAGAGGGTCTGGGATCCTGCTCCTGCTGGGTCTACTCCACTAAAAAGGTCTGAACTACTCCACAGCCCTTTGACCCTACCTGACCACTTTGAGCTGATCCAACCTACTACCGCTGAAAGGCTGGTGACTGGCCACCACGACCACGACCTCCACCTTGGCCTGAACAGTCGGAAGAACTCCAGTTCCCTGACCGGTGAGAAACTGGTGGCGCTTCTCCTGAACATGGAGTCAGAGAAGAACCCTTGTCACCAGCTACTGGTGAGAAGATCTAATAGAAGAACTGAAGGTGACCCATATTTCTACAAGATCGACACTCCACTGGGTCTCTCAGGTAATGTGGCCTCGTATGCCCACTCTTCCCACACTGGTATCACACCACCTGGATACCATAAGATACATCCCGCCTACTCTAATCTCCTCATGCAGACTCCCTATGACACTTCCTGCTATCAATGGGAGGAATACTAACTCTGGATGCTGAACCTCCCAAGCTCACAGCTCCAGAATCCCTCAGATTGCGCTATGTGATCAGCGTCTGGTTGACGATAGAGGAAATCAAAGTCAACCTGAAGATGTTCACCTGAGATCAGATGTCGTTCCTCAAGCCATCCTAAAACTTCAATGCAAGGAACAACTCATCGCCTCCTGGAATAGGTGTGAAAAGCTGCATATCTGTGAAGAGAGAGGAATACTCCATAACAGTAAGAGTACCCTGCTCCAGGCTCATGAACTATTGGGCTTGATCGGCCCTCAAGCTCTCTGGATAGAAGTAATCATATAAGATGCACCGAAACTCATCCCATGCCATATTCCACTAGCATCCCTCCTATGAGATTACATCCTACAACATCTTGGTGGAGTCTTGAAGCATGTAGGTAGCGATCTTCACCCTATTATATAGATATATCTCCAGATGCTCGAAAATTGCCAGCATGGCTTCTATCCATCACTCTACAACCTGGGTTCCTCCATCCCCTGAGAAAGTGGGAGGATACTATTGCTGAAAGACCCGCGTCAATTCTTCCATCGATGGGGTAGGAGGCGGTGCTCCCTAAAAAGTCTGCATCATCCTCAAAAATCCCCCCTTGAACTGTGCATCAGCACCTATGTTGGGTATAACAGCTGGTGCCAAGACTGGCACGATAGGTGGATCTACAGGAAGTCCCTGATCAGCCATGTCCGGTGTCTGATCACCACCTGGAAACTGGCGTACAACCGGAGGACGTCTTAATGGCATGACTTTGTAAGGTCAAGTGCACACCTTAAAACAAGATTATCAAGGACTAAAAACTAAAAGTGTAAGAAGGGAACAAGAGAAATAAAGCACTCAAGTTTTACAAAACATGACTACACTGCGTGTACAATTACTATAAGATGTGTTCCCTTAAGTCATTTACATGGGCATGTACTCCTTCCTAAACTGGTCGTGTAACACCCCAAACACACGACGTGTTGTCTTAATACACGACGTGTACTTGATTCCTCTTTCCCTACCTGAGTACTTTTACATGGTTAAGCCACACGGCTCCCCTAAGATAATACTACACGGTGTGTTCAAAGTAGACACAACATGTACTAGACAATCTTCGCATGGCCCATGTTGTTAGTGACATGGCCTGACACACGGCTCACACTACACGGCATGTTCAGGGCAGACACGGTGTGTACATGAAAGGATAACACCGACCTGTGTTGTTAGTGACACGGATGGGTACCTGGATAAGACTACATGACGTGTTCAATCCTGACATGGTGTGTATAGATTAAGGTTTATCCTTCTGTGTTGTTAGTTACATGGGAGGAAACAGGGTCAACACTACGTGACATGTTCAACTGGTACATGGCGTGTTCCAACCAAACTTTCCCCATCCCGTGTTTCTGCCCACACGACCTATGACACTGTTAGAGACTACACGGTGTGTACATAAAGTACACTATGTGTACATAATAAAAATAGTTTCATCCTAAATAGAAGAACACATGGCGTGAAGTCAAAACTACACGGTGTGTATTCTGGGTTTTTCTGGGCAATAAGCCTCAAAAACTACTCCGGAACCCATAAAAACACTGAAACGAACCTTGAAAGTGAAAAATTATGATCCTTGAGGGCCCATACTCCCCACGAATCAAAGCTTGGCTTCTTATACATGTTATAAAAAGTAAAATAAGGCAATGATCCACCAAATTACGGTCCATGAGGGCCCATAACACCTTAAGAACCAAAGTTTGGTGTTCATTCAAACAAAACCTTACACAAACAATACCCTATAAAACAACATGTATTTTTATCAAGGAATCGATCACAACAGCATGCATATTCTATAAAACATCTATCACTACAACATGAAATCGCTAATGCATCCTAAATGGCATGACAAGAATGCATGACATGTGATTTCTAGAAAGTTCCTATATGATGCATGAGCTGGAATACCCTCATCTCATCGGGTTGCGAAAGAAATAGAACCTCAGTAACATCAACAGTAATAGCACAAAATATGTGAATCACCCAATAGTGAAATCAAATCAATTGTAAAATTGCAAACCAAAAAAGTTGCAATAAACGAGGTGGATTTGATTTTACCTGTACACGGGTTAGCTACTCTTGGAAACAACTTATTACCAAGTACCACTTCCTTTTTATCGCTAGCTAACGGCTCCAAACAGTATGTCAAGAGAAAATAATTCCTTTGATACCACTTTGTAATGTCCCGGTTCCGGAATCCACCCAGAGGCGCCCCATACCCGGTTGGTCACATGGCCTCATGTGAATTTCCCTAAAAGCCAGAGGCTTCCAACTAGCAGCAAGGGCCTTAGGTATGATAGTAGGAAAACTATGCCCTCATTGGCAGAGTAACATAGTGGAATAGAAACAAATATACAATAGCAGAAGCAGTAAATATCCAAAAACAGTAAACAGTGGAGGACTGGAATAATAAACAACTAGATCACATATATATAAAATGATGCATGATACATATGTCTACGAAAACATCTAAACAATTCACAATGATGAATACAACCAGTACTAAACCAAAGTACAAAAGAAACAGATAAACAGCTCCTCATCATCTCAAGCCTAAGCTTGGTCACATGCTCTCCAGCTCTACAGCAAGTCAAGTGCCTGAAGTAGAAGGGCGCTTTCCCTTTTTTATACCTGCAACAATATAATCTGTTTGGACCCAAAAGCGTGGATCAAACAGGGTGTAAGACTAAATCCTAATAGGCAACCACCCGAAGATCTATTCCTAACAGTCAGTGAATATATGGCAGGTAAAAGTACATAAAGCAGTAAACAGGAAAGCACTCAATAATAAACAACCCACAGTTCCAATATCAAGAAACATCTATACAAACAGCTAAACAAAAACAGGTAACCCTCTGGGAAGTACTCACAGCCCATCCCCTCTGGTCCTACCTAACAATTACAAGCAACCCTCTAGGCAGTACACTTAGTCTAAACCCCACTACTGTAAAATAGGTCTATACCCACGGGTTTGCAAAAAAATGTGGGTATAGGGGTACCCTATACCCACGATTTTGGAAAACCGTGGGCATAGGGATAGTATGTGAACCTATACCCACGGTTTTCCAAAACCGTGGGTATAGGCCACCTATACCCATGGTTATGCCAAAACCATGGGTATAGTTTTATTTTAAGACCTATACCCATGGTTTTGGAGAAAACGTGGGTATAGGGTATTTTCTGAACACCTATACCGACGGTTAGTCAAAAGCGTGGGTATTGGGTTTTTTTAAAGACCTATACCCACGGTTCTCCAGAACCGTGGGTATAGCTTTCCCACATTATGGCGCGGGAAAAAAATTTAGGTGGGATTGGAAAAAAATTTGGTGGGTAGACATTTTTTCACGGTTTAGATTAGTATATTTACAAAAATATAAATTTATCTAATTGAAAATTCGTTAGTTTGGTTGGTAAAACCATATCCTCCTACGCTGTAGGTCACGGGTTCAATTCCAGAAGTTTACATTTTTCGAAATATGGATCAAATTAATATATATCCATAGATGTATATATATATAATAGATAAAAATAATAGGTCTGTTGGTCCTTTGCCAAGGCGCGCCTTGGTGGGTTTTCATGAAACCCGGGTACGAATTCCCCCGCACGTGATTTTTGGTACCGCACATTGATAATATTAATATATATAGGTAGATATATTCATATATAACAATTAGAATTGATAGCTCCATTGGTCCTCGGTGATGCACTGCCTTCAGATGCTTCGTGTTGTGTGAGTTCAAAACCCTGCATCGCCTTTTTTATTTTAATACCCCACGATTTCCAAACTGTGGGGACTGTTGTGTGCCACACTGTAACATCGTTATGTACACTTTGGCAAGCCCATACCCATGGTTTAGCAAAACCATGGGTATAGGTTGAGACCCCTATACCGACGCCGTTCCAGCCCACAGTTCCCAAAACCATGGGTATAGGTTATACCCATGGTTTTGGGGGCTATACCCACGATTTTGAACCGTAAGTATAGGTCGTTTTTCCAGTAGTTCCCTCTGGTTGTGTCACACGAATATATAAATAGACTCTCTGAGGAAGCTCCCATAGTCAATTCCCCTTATAGTATAAGGTAGTCAAGGAATCTCTGAGGAAGCTCACACGGTCAATTCCCCTTATAGCCCCAAGGTCAAGGACTCTCTGAAGAAGCTCACTCATTCAATTCCCCTTATAGCTCAAAGTCATTCAAGTAATTCAAATACTCTCTAAGGAATCTCACTTGGTAAATTCCCCTTATAGTCTAAAGCAGTCAAGGTCTCTTTGAGGAAGATCACTCGGTCAATTTCCCTTATATCCCCAAGTGGTCTTAGGCTCTCTGAGGAAGCTCACTCTAGTATACTACACCAGGTTCTCATAGCCTTGTGTAGGTCAATGAGCATAGAAATGCAATATGGGAAAAGTAAATCTACAGAACTACTTGGCTGACTAGTATACATCATATCAAGCATGTCAGAGATCAAACTCTCCACCATACAGCAATAGGCATGGAAAACAGGCAAGGTGGAAAAACGACTGAGCCGGACCAAACGGTCGTAAATAAATCATGCGTGGTTAAAACATCCAAATCATAGCAATAAACCCTATTCACATCCAATTAACTTCTACACAAGCATACAATCATGGAAGGCAATAAACAGAGGTTAAACGGTAAACACGCAATACCCTGTTCAAGGGTATTGATCAAAATTGCACATAATACTTAAATACATTCAACGGAAAGGCATAAAACACCTACCTCGGTGTTGGGAGATCACTATATGTGAACCTCAAGGCTTGAATCACCTTATAACACTGACGATCTATAAAAATGTCTAAAACTTTCAACGGAGGATAACTTGATAAAGAAGAAGAATCATGAAACGATTCTCAAGCAGAAGAGGGAGATTAATGAGACGATACCAATGCAATTGAAACTAGTTGAATCGGAGATCAGATGGAGGTTCAGGGGATTTTAGAAGGATCGTGGTCGTACGGGTTCTCTCGGATGAAGAAAACCTACAAGAAGATAGTTTTGGTGATTAAATGCGACCTCGGTGCGTTTAATGAAATAAAATAAAGTACACAGTGTGTACTTTTGAAGTTCATGGCGTGTAATCACTGTTTCTGTATGTTTCTTTAGGTGGTCTCCAAGTCACCCCCACACGGCTGTGTGCATGGCTGCTACACAGCCAACACCTGAATGCATACGGTAATCGAGTACATGGCATGTACTCATAAAGTACACGACATGTACTTCAAAAATTTCTAGAATTTCCTCTTTTTCTCAAAAACGACCAGAAAAGGAAAAACATATCTGAAAAGAAGATCCAAGTTCTTACAAAATCTCTTGATGAGTCTTACTCAAGGAGGTGAAATCGCATGTGGTTTAATATCCACGCAGCGGAGATGTGGCAGACCCATCAACTGAAGTCATGACTCATCAGAAACATGATCTTAATCATGTGAGAGCTAATAGGGATGGATAGAAAGTTGGATCTAGTGAAAGTGTGAGTGTTGTAATAATGATTTTCCTTGACCCAACTATACAGTACTTTTCGATCATGTATGGCAGGAGCTCCAACTGATTTTAAGGCAGCAATTGTGAGACGCTACAAGATATCATAAAGAAAAATGGTCATGATAGTTGAAAAAAATTATAGACAATCCTGATTTAATAATCTAACAATATTTTCATTGATAAGAGGGGGCGTCATTGGGAGTTGGGGAGTACATACCCATCAGATGGGGAAACCACTGGAGTGTCGTGCGACATCCATAGGTGTGTAGTCATTGTGTTCTGCTGTGTCCAAACGGACACCGCTGTTCCAAGTTAAAATGCCCACCACCATAGGATGGTGACACTTTGAGGCTAAATGTAAAGCGGTGTTTCCATCAAAATCTACTTCGTTCACTAGCTTAAGCGTCATGTTCTCATCCTTTCTTCTTTTCAAGAGATAGTTTACAATCTGGGCTCTTCCTGCCATGGCTTCCATGTGAAGAATGTTGCAACCCCTTTTAGAAAGCAAGTCACGGGTGTCTGGGCGTCATTGGATAATCACTTCAATGATTTTCTTATGTCCTTTACTTGCAGACGAATGGATCAGGAAAAATCCATCCTCGGTGTTGTTCCTTTTATAGGCACAATGAAGGAATTTCTCAATTATAGAGGAAACTAAGACCTGTTTTCCTGCGTCAGCTATGAAGGAAAGAGGGGTCATCCCTTGTTCATCAAACAACTCTAGTAAACTTGGCTTCTTTGTCAATATAGAATTGAGGAAATATGTTTCCACAACAACAAAATATGTATTTCATGGCATGATAAATTAACATTAAAGATGATTTTTAAAGGTTTCTCTGATTTTGATATTATGTGATTTTGAAAGTAGATTTCAAAGTTTGATGGATTTGGCTAACCAGATTTCTCGGACTCTATCGATGCATGGACCATTGATTTTTTGTTGGCATCATTATTGATCCCAAACTTCTTTGAAAAGAGATCGACTATCTTTAGATTTCCATCCTTCGCAGCCAGGTATAGTGGCGACTCTTCGTAACTATTCAGGAGATTCAACTCCGTCAGATCCAGACATTCCTTGACCAACAACCTGGATAATGTACTGCCGCCGTTGTGATTGGCCAGAGCCAAGTGCAGTGTCGTGTTATGTCCTCTTCAAGTCTTTTTTTGTAAAATAGGAGAGCAGAAAAGTGAGTTGTAGGTGCTCTTTCCCCATGTTGATCAGTACTTTGATCACGTCAGGGTTCTCGCCACTCGTCGCCACGTGAAGAGCTGTTTGGTCGTCATCACCCACCGTTGTTAGAAGGCCGAGGCACTGATGGAGGATCCAGCGTACCACCCCGTCAGCAGAGGAAAAATGGGCAGCGATGATGACGTGGACTAACGTGCAGCCTTGTGGGAAGTCCATATCTGAAATTGAAACTATGACGTCCTGTTTGACACCTTTCTCAAAGAACTCCAGGTCACCCATTGAGGCCGCTTGATAAACGTCACATCTCATCAACATGGAAGTAGCATCACTTCTGGGGATTTCGGCCTCTACAGGTCCAGTGGGAACAACCATGTCATCATTCGTGAACTTCCGTAATATATCACCACTAAGTTCATCAAATGCAGTAAACATGTGCAAACCCATGGATCTATTCATATTTCTATTCAATAAAATAAAAAATTAAAATGCATTTTATTTAGAGAATTATATTTTTTAAACTAATTTAGAATTATAATGTATATTGGAAGAGTAAAATAAAATATAAAGAAAAATAGATTCTAAAAAATGAAGAACCCTACCTGAAATCCTCGTATAGTATTAGACGAACCCCCAGCGTGCCGATCTCTACTTCAAGTTGGAACCCCCAGAAGTTTGAACCCCACTCTTTATTTATTGGTAATGAGTTTCCAATTTTTCAAAGGTTTGAAATTATTTCTTTACATTCCACCCCTACCATCTACTAAGATCGTATTTTAAATTTTCACATTGACCGAACCTGCTGCAGCCAATGTACAACAGAATATAGATTTCCATATGGATTATACGTGCAATGAAATCTGTGAAACACGGCGTTTCCAGATTCCAGAAAATATTCAAGAATATTTATGAAGTAATATTCATCAGATACATCGGATGGTTAATTAAAGAATATTTATGAAGGAATTAAAAATCATAATTTTTTATCATTAAATTCAATGTTTACAATATTTTTTTTTAAATGAGAAATCTTAACGTTCCGTTTTTTAGAAGATTCCAATTATCACTCATTTATGAATTTAAGGATTTTGTATGTTTTTAACTAATATTTCCAGAGAAAATAAATAAAATTAAGGAAAAATATAAAATATTAATATATTTCTTCATTAAATCCCCCCCTCGCCATGTCATTGCAACAACACCTCATCACTTCCCTATAATATGAGAACCTTCACACACACATACAGATATATATATATATATATATATCAAATGTTATCTATATTAATCATTTTAATTTTATTTATTTAAAAAATTAATTTTATTGAAAAATTTATCACACTTATTATGAAATTTAATTTATTTATTGACATATAATGTTAATAGTCATTTTACATGTTTTGAGAAATTATATTATGATAGTTCGGGGGAGGGGGATAAAGACAACCAAAATCCTACACTATTCAATAGACCTGACGGTTTTGTTTGGGTCAAGTATATTGTAAATTTCTCCCCCAAGGGAATGTTGTAAATTATTTCACTGTTTTGAAAATATTGTTTTAACATGTTGTGTCTTATGATATAGTCTGTCAAACTGTATGAATTGTGAATTCAATGAATGATAAAGAGACACTTCATCTTGTACTTTATGTTGTCTTTAAATCCTATCATATGATTAAAGAACTCATCCATTGAATTCTCATCAAATTTATCTGTATCATACGACATAACCAAATGTTGTTCAATAAATAAAAGATTTTCCCATAATAATAAAAAACTTCAATGAATGTTCCTAATATCATTGATGGGTTTTTTACACATCCTATATACCTTGAATGTTATAAAGACTCATGGCAAGATCAATTGGGAGAGGTTTTAGAAAAAAAAAATTAAGAACATAAATAAGTCGTACACTTACAATAACCTTAGATGATATTCCTTCTATGTTTGATGACACTCACAAGCTCCAACCAAGATATACCCTTGGGGGAATGTTTTGAGAAATTATATTTTATTACACATAATGGGAAGAGATATTTTCATTAAAAATAACTATATTAACTTCATTAAAATATTTCGATTAAAAAAACTAATTCCACTCTTCATAAAAAAATAAATTTCAACTCAACCATAAAAAAATTTATATATTAATTTTTTTAGTATTATGAAAAAATTGTTTTAAAATTATATTATTTTAAAACTATGTTGTTTCTATTGTGAAGTCGACCGAACATTGATTGAAACCACAAAAAAATTCAAAATCGGAAATGTAAGACCGTCGTAGAAGAAACACATTTCTCACGAAACGAACATCAAATTTGCATATAGTGATGACAATGTCAAATAGAAATACTAATATAAGATAAAAACAAAAATTAAAGAAAAGAACACAATGTGGATTCCCCTATTGCATGATACTAGGCAGTGTCTTCTCGTTAGGTGGAGTTTTTTCTGGGTCTGTTTTAGATTCATGTGGAGTGAGTGGCTTGCTTGCTCTGAGTCTTCTTTGCTTTCATTTGTATGAGTAGTTTTCTTTTCTGCTACTATTTGCATATGAACTGATTTTGAGTTTATGTTCATAACTTATATTGTTTCTATTCTTTGAAAATGGGTACTTCTCATTTTATTGGTATTCTACAGGCACTGGAGTTGTCCCGGGAACCTCTGGTTGGGATGTTACCAACAAGAAGTCGAGGTATGTGAAACAGGAAACTCAGGTGTCTGATGGTAAGTTTGGTTTATGGAGTTGTGTTAGAAGTTTTAATTCTAAGCATTTTGTAGTAGCATCTTAGACGTAATTGATGAGGGAAAGTGTGTGTCACATTGATACACATTTTGGACATAAGCAGTGTATAGTTTGACAAGCACCGTTTAATATCGGTTTTGTTTTTTTAGGTTGTTTAGCATAATTTTCCGATTCAATTGAAAGGATAGGTACAAGAACATCACCAATTTCAAATGAAAATGGTGGAGATTTATTAAAATTAGGTATTCATTTTTTTATTTTCATATTGAAAATTTCCCATTTATTTAATCTTCCATTTTAATTTTTTTAACACATACAATTGTATTATATTTTTTCCTCAATTTATTATATTGGATTTGGATTCTTGGCTGGGCTTGTTTTGTTTGGGCCAATTATATTGGCCTCCTTGATTTAGGATGCCACTTTGTCCATCCTTGTCTTTTCTAGATTTCATTATAGCAGTTGATCTAGGATTCCACCCCTTCAATCATCACCCTTCATTGATTTAGGCGGCTTCACGAACCGCAAGAAGGTTGGTTCGGCTCTGGCTTCGTGGCATCGTTTTCTTGACAGAGATTTTCTTCTGGTGGCTTGCTAACATCCCTTCATATTGCTGGTGCTCGGTTCTTGGTGGAGGCTTCATCGGCATCCTTCCTGGTGAAGGAGTGGGGCCATATCCAGATATGAAGATCCAAATTTCCCCACTCGTTCGCATCTCGGCAGCTGACGATCTCTGCGGTGTGGCACTTGTAGTGGAGTATTGACTTAATCTTAGGCTATGCGTTCCCCTCCTCCCGATTTATGATGATCCACATCCGAAATTACTATAAAGGGGGAATTCATAATACGTGCCTTAATAATCGGTAACTCATGGTAAATTACTATAAAGGGGGAATTCATAATAACCTAATGTGAATGAATTATTTGATAATTTAGTAGACATACATCCATTAAATAAATTCATATTTCTCCCCCTGATGGATGTATACTATGTTATCAACAATTTGAAGCTCATGTATACTTGAATCAATATCTTTTATTATAATTTATCTTGGATGACCTAACCCATCATGTCATATATTTAAAGTTTCAAGATTAGTAAACTTATGGTTTTCCATTATTAATTTGATTATACATAACAAATTCATTATAATCACTATTTATGAATTCTTGTTACATATTGAAGAGACTCTTTCATATAATGTCTCCATGTGATATTTGTTTTCAAGGATTCCATGGATATATCTCATCAAGACATCAAATATAGAAAAACATTTAGAATTTTTACTACTAGATAAGAATATATTCACTCTTCTAGAGCTATTAATTGATTTTTTCTTCTTGTAAATGTACTTACATGAGCATATACTAACTCATATATGAGTTCTTTTGAATAATTTAATCAAAATAATATTTATAAATATTTTTCTTCAAGATCGACATAAATAAGATCTTCAGGATCTTCCATTGTGCATAATCATATTTGTCATTATAATTTCCAATTTTAGTGATTGATGAATTCATAATATAACATAATGGGTTAGGCCTATCACTAAGAGTATTATTGTATATTTTGGAACTTCTAGCCCAAAAATTATTTTACAATGCATCTAATTGGGAGCAGAGCCCCCACGTATTTTGAAACTGGTTTATGTGGTAATAAAAACCAATGTGGAAGTATCTTCTGGATTCACAACCCACACCTCATCACCATATAAAATTATAATTCAAATAACAACAATATTCACTTTACAAAATGAAAGGATGAATTATTTGATCAAATTTCATCAACTCTCAAATATTCATGATAAAATTCCAAGTATGAGTACCACAAATCATATCACAATTTTCACGAATAATTTCATTCTCTTCAAGGAATGATATAATGTAATTACATTAACATCAAAGAATGAATTCATTCATTGAATTTTATGATCCATTAATGAAAATTTATTATTTCTGTATAACGATCTTCTTGCATAAAATACTAATTTTATTGATTATTATGATCCCTGTTTTAACCACTTCAGGTGGTAAAATCATTTTCATAAAATATATTACATTATCAAAACCATGCAATTTATTCATCTCCTTTATAAACTATAACAATAATAACATCCACTTGATGGGATAAAATCGATTGATTTACTTAAGATGACATTTATAATTCATAAGAAAGTGATGAATAATAATTTTCCCCTTGATATTGTTATTTTAGGAGCAATAATTTCATATCATCCTTAAAGGATGTTCTATTTTATAAATATTAATAAAATTAATTGTGCTCTATAAACCACTTTCAGTTGTTGTATTTATCACACCCCGACATTTATTTTTCTCTTTTACTTTGGTTTATCATTTTTCCTTTGGATTATATCTTGAGTCTTGGGTGTCTCTAGTTGAATTTTTGAGTTTTAGGATATTTTTTTCTATTTCACGGTTAGTGTGCACGATTAATGGTAAATCATGTGACCATCATACACACGGTCCCTTTTCAGTTCATTTTGTTCTTGCACGATTTAGGTTGCATGGGTATCACATGGTTAGATCCAAACCATGTGGTTCCTATGAATAACCTTGCAGGTAATGGGTGTTCCTAGGTAAGGGTGCGTGACTTGAGAATGGTTAGTTCAAAATGTACGACAATAGTGCACATGGGTCTGTAGTTTTTGACATAACGAACCACACGATTGGCGCACAATTTTTTTCAAATTGTGCGAACAAACTATGTGGGTACCCTAAGAGTCCAATAGAGGGCGCATAGTTGGTGCATGGTTTTCGCAACCATTTACCCAAATCATGTTGGTGTCTTGTGAGTCTAGTCATGGGTACACTATTGGCACATAGTATCCTAAACCATGCAGCTTAATTGTGCACAGTCTCGATGTTCTTTAAAAATTGGGTGTTTGCCTTTTTACCCCCTCTCAATTTTTAACCCACAAACCACTCTTTCTCCCCCTCTTGGCTTGTTCAACCCTAGGTATCTCCTCCCCTCTTCTACCATGCCTACCCTCCGCATCCTATGGTGATCCTAAGTGATTTATTTAATCTTAGGGGGTGATTTCTCATGCTAATATCCTCCTTACTTCTCCCACTTCTCCCTTTTTACCTTTTATTCTTAGTTTTTCTTCTACATTGGTTCCTTTGGTCAACGGTTCTTGTCTATTTGTTTCTAAATTGGGGTTTTTTTCTTATAATGGTTCTTCTTGTATTTTCTTGCCTCTTTTGACCTTCTTAGAGTCGTTTCAGGTTTCCTTTGTCCAAGGTGTCAAGGTTTGAGGTAGGTTTCCCTATGTATTGGCCTTTAAATTTAAGAATCATTAATTTCTTGATGTTTATACCATGTTTTGATACCAATTAGTAATATATAATATTTTAGAGAATTATTTGGAATGAAATCAAATGGTTTTCCCTTTGAATTAAATTACATGAAATTGTATTATTGAGCTTCACACACAAAATGTTTCTAAAAAAATATCAGTTGGCATATGTAAATGAGTTTTGATTTATAAATGGTGATTTAGGGTTTCAAGAGGGTTTTTAAAAGAAATTTGGATTTATAAGTGGTCTTTTTGGCTCTCTTGGAAATGGTTTTACACCCAAACAGTATGTGAGGCCCATCTGGAACCTTTGAAAATGGGTTTTATTTGGAAAAATATCCTAAAGTCGGGTCTCTTTCCTTATTCATTGTTAAAAGAAACAGGACGTCCTTCGTAATAGACTTCCCTTGTGAATTAATGGTTGGTAGGAAAAGGGACTATCCCTTGGGGTTTTTTGAGGGTGGTGATTGGATGTATGATTTATGTGATGGATTTTGTTTACTCTATGTATATATTGTTGATTTTTTTATGATCCTTGGATCACCCCCATCTTAGACATAACATGGGAACCTATTATTGCTAGAGGATTATCTAATAATGATTTTTTCACTAGTTTTTTATTAAACTATGGTTAGTGGCCCTTCAGTATGGACACGCTATTCTTTGAGGATGATGCCCCTCGGTCATGAAAGGTAAGGTACAACTGAGCGTTAGAGCTATATGATTTCATCATACATGCTGATTTGATGAATCAAGTTACAATATGTTCTATATTTCCCCTAAGCTTCTAGATATTCTCATGTTCTTCGACACTTGTTATCTGTGGTGAATAATCTAGGTGCCTCATTTGGAATGATTACTTGAGCGCTATTTACCCATTATCCTTGTTATGTTTTCATTTATTGTATCTCTTTTATTAAAGTGAATGTGTAGTTTTTAAATGTTTTCATTAAGAATGTTTTCAAAAAAAATTATACTCCCTCACTCTCTCCCCCTTCTTTCACTAAAATGGTCAAGCCTCCCCTTTTTTAGAAAATAAACTTTTTTAAAGTAAAGAGGGAAGTGGGTCATGATTTTTTTGAAACTGAATGGATGAGAACCCTATTTTTATACCATTTTATTTCAAACTAGTAGTAAATGAATATCTTATATTAAAGGAAATAAGTACGGAATATTTTTACTTGCACATTCTTACTGAGTTTTAATAATCACGCATATACTTATATATTTGTTTTTATCTTTAGGTGTAGGTTCTAACTTAATCTTAATATTTATGGATCAATGTTGGGTTTTGGGATTGAAGAGTGACCTGTGGGGTCACATGGAGGTCTGGTTGGATGTCAGGTTCCATTTATTTTATTTTTAGTTTATGTTTTTTTGTTCATATTTTTTATTTATGTTTGGTTTCTCAGTTATCCTTTAGATAATTTTGTTTATTTATATTGGAAGAAATAATTTTGGATGTCTATCATTGATTCCCTAGGTGGTTTTAGCCAGCCTGGGGTGACCAGTAATGCACCTTGGGGATGTTGAGGGTTGGCTTGGGAGACCAGTTCAGGTTTGACCTGGGTTGGTTCATGAAAAAATGGTGCCATATGAGGTTTATTTAGTGGAAATTACATTCAGAGCACCCTATTTTATTTGGGTTATCAAGTTATAAGGAGTTGGAATTTCGAAACATGGGGTGTAGATATGATGAGGTGTATGGACAACACTTTCTATGTCAAACCTTGGGTTACCACGGGAAGTTGGGTTTTTAGTTTTTCATTTTAATTTTTTCATTCCTTTTTCCAGTACTCCTTGGTTTTTGTTGGTGATGTTTGATTTTATTAATTATTTTTGGATTGTTTATGGGTTGTTTTTTTCTTAGGGAATTAAATGGGAGTTGGGCCAGCAGTTTCTCGTGAGCTTGCAGTGCCGAGAAAGACATGTGGGGCCCATGGATGTGGTCCTGAATAACTCTATATGGTAGTGGTGTGATATGAATATAGTTTCAATCATATGGCCAAGTCACCCATAATCACTAGTCCCATATAGGAATTTATTTTGGGTCTTTCCTAATTTTTTAAAAAAAATTGAAAACCTTATCCTAGATTATAAAACCCAAATTTTTATTTTAAAATGGCAATGTATTAGTTTATGAAAGAGATAAGTGAGTTTCCAAAATCCATCTAAAGGAATTTTTGGTAAGTTTATTTTTAATAAAAATTATTTTGATAAAATTCCCCTTTAAAAATGGGCTCATTCCTCGTTATCAACTTCAAAGGTTGGTGTGTGTTGTTTTAAAGGGGTATTTGGGGATTATTTTAAAATGAGGAGTTATAATGGAATTTTTTTTATTTTTAGGTGGAATTTGAGGGATTATTATAGAATTAAATGGATTGAAGTGTGGAGTTTGAACATGGTTTTCAAAGTGGTGGTTAGTCATCTTTTTGAAAAGTTTTGTGAAATATGTGGGTTGGTTTCCTTTTTTTTGGTTTTTAATTGTGGGGAGTTCTTGATGGTGAGTTGAATTTGAATGGGGTTTTTTTATTTCTATTTATATTATGCCACAAAAAAGACTCGATGGATATTCAAGGAACAACTATGGGTCGTTCACTATTATCAAACCCTTCAGTTGATCAACCAATGTAATTCCTCATTGAATTTCAAAAGATGAACCCCCCCCCCCCTCTTTTATGGTCAAACATATCCTTTCAAATCAGAAGAGTGGATGTGAATAATTGAAAGGATCGTTGGATTCCTTGAGTTTCCTAAGTCTCGAAAGATTAATTTTTCTCCCTTTATGCTTTACAGCTAGAGTTGGAAGTGGTGGAAGTCGGTCATTAGGACAAATCATTATGAATACCTCTCCATTGAATTAATTAATTTTTTTTCATTCAATAATATTTCTCTAAGGTGGTAAAGGTGACAAAGTTGATGGAGATGTGCTACCAACAACAATGAGATCAGTCAGTGTAAGAATACATTCATCATTTCTTGGATCTAGTTACCTATCCCCTAGATTTGGTCAAAGATGATTCTATGAAATATCTACATTTTGAGAATGAGCTTCATCCTGATTTTCAACCTGGGGTGTTAGAACTCAGTCCAACCTCCCTTGTTGTTTTGGTGAGGCAAGGGGTTTGGGTTGAGACCATGTTAGCGGGGGAGCTCTAAGTATCCATTTATTCTAAAATACTTGAAAATGGTTAAGGGAATTCTAGTAAAGATATCTGAAAGCAGTCTGAAGTTTGTTATGATGGTGATTGAATTAAGAGGCTTTATGACCCCTCGTGAGCTTTTTATGGACATAGAGCCTTGGTGTGTCATCAATGCAGAAATCAGGGCCCCAAGAATCATTCGTGTCCAAGTGCTTCAAAGAATTATCATGACCATAGTAATTTAGGTCATCTCTAAATATTTTGGAATGGTTTACCCCAGAAGAGGAGTGGAGTTGAATTAACTCCCTCAAAGAAGCCCATGGATCAATTGGATGAACATGGAACTATGGCGATCTATATTTAAGTATTTGATGTAAATTATCCTTCTTTTTGTAATGGTAACATCTTGTGGTGTCATATTTTGTTTGGAATAAATATGAATATTGTGTATATTTTTGGAAATTTAATGGAAATGTATTTTAGGAAATTCTAAATTTCTTCATCAAGGAGTAAAAGAGTATCCCATTGTGTGTCCTGTTTCTACCACTTAGTTCTTTCTATGTATTGTGTGTAGTTTTATCATTTTTGAAGGTTGGTTTTTGACCGATTCCATTATTTTAGTGCCTGGATAGTATTCTAATATGGTGGGGAGTCCACCTTGGCCTCCTACTAGTGTTGATGTAAACCTGTTTTTTTTTCTATATTGTCCCTTTTCCTTATCTCCCACTAAGTATTTGTCATGTGGTATGACCCTATCCTCCAGAATATTTTGAATTTGAGTTTCCCTTCCCTTGGAGAATGTTGGACTCTTGGATTAGGCCCAATGGTTTTAGTAATGGTAAGATGTTTGTATTATGGTTTGGGATCTTCAACTTCCTTTGAAAAGTGGTCTAATCCAATGGTATGTTTCATGTTTTGGGTGAAAGTTTATTCCTAGTGGTGGTCAAGGTGTTCTTCGGTTTATGGAGTTAAATCATGTGAGAGTGTGGACCATTGCCTCTTAACTTGAGCAACTAGAATCTTTAGGTATTTCTAGGGGAAAAATATTTATGGTGGGGGGGGGGGAATTGTCACACCCCAACATTTATTTTTCTCTTTTATTTTGGTTAATCATTTTTTCTTTGTATTTTTTCTTGATTCTTGGGTGTCTTGGATCAAAATATTTTAGTTTTGGGATGTTTTTCCTCTATTTCATGGTTAGTGTGTATGGTTAATGGCAAACCATGCGACCACGAGATGCATGGTCCATTTTCAATTCATGGTTAGTGTGTATGGTTAACTATCAATCACTCATACTATTTAACAAGTTAATGCATCCATATTATTTTAATCATGTTTTAAAATTCATTTAATTCAAGTAAAGCATGATATGGAATAAATCATAAGGGCCTAACGCATGGATAATACTCTTTTTTAGTACATTATACATTCAAATACATTTATTAAAAGGAGATTCACACACCCCAAATACTAGAAATTAAAATTAATTCCAAGGCACATGGATCATAAGACTTTATGGAGGGGAACACCCATAGGAGTATCCTTTGTTCAGGTAATCACCCCACGTCTTTAATTCGTGGGTAGATAAGGTTCCATTCCACATGAGAATAAAATTTAATTTAATTAATTCGGATTTATAGAGGTGATACCAGAGGATTCCAGTGTTCGGAACAACAGTTTATGATAAAATACCACAATACTTTTACAGAATATATCTTGACCACTTACCACAATCATGTAGCACACTAATCATCAAGTATCATCCCTCAAATCAATCTAGAACAAGAGAAAATATAAGAATCAAAAAGTACCCTAAAATAGGTCATATGAGCTTTCACCAAAATAGTGCCAAAGTCAGTGAGATAAATGATATAAGGAATTAAGGGGAATGAAGATATTACCATTTTGGATCCAATACGTCTGACGGTAAAGGAAACAGAGCACGGACAAAGGAGAAATGAAAGAACCTGGGTTAGTTATGGAGGAGGTATCTCACGCGTTTGGCCTTCTATGATGGAGAAGAAAGGAGATATATCTAAAAATATCCTCTGGCCCTTTCAAAAAACACAATCCATCATATTTACATGGAATGTAAATTTTACACACTACGTAAATCTTGGGTTTTTTCCTCCTAGGGAAAACCCAATTCACGATGTGAAACAGGTCTAGCCAACCCATTACACATCGTGTATTTAACAAATGCCTTGAATTTTAAATACACACCATATATTTAATACACGTTGTGTATTTGACCTGGATCCGGCCTTTATCTATCATGTTACATTCTTCCTATAATCAAACTAATTGGCCTAAAGGCCTAGTCACTGGGGTCAAAGCCAAAATGAAAACTCAATGAGGGTGGGTAAAACTACCATGAAACCACAAAAATCAAAAAAAAAAGTTGTTGGTTTTCTAATTGTGTAAATTGTGACCTTTGTGTAGGTTTCGGGAGTAGCAAAAGTGCATTGGTGGATGTACCCAACTTTAATTTTTTTTGTTAACAATGATCAATGCGAGATACATCACGATAATAAAATGCCAGATCTTCGGAATAGAACAATGAATGAAAGAAAGGAAGGGAGTCCCAAAACCATAGATAGGATCATCATATGTTGGTTATAATTAATTTAATTAAAAGTTGAGAATTACATTAATAGAATTATCTCTCCGTTGATGTTTCTGGTCACGGTCCAATGTGATCTGTCATTGTGTCATAGAATCCAAGTGCAGGCTTCCTCTTGTAGTGATCTACACGTGCTGCACATATCTATGGGCGTCACCAAAGGGATCTCTGAGTGCTAGTATGGAAGATCCTTTGCTTGCAATGTCTGCCTTCGATCTCCTTGAGAGTCACTTCCAAAGTGCTCTCCTTAATCTGGTTGAGGAGGATCTCTCTCATAACTTGAGAGCATCCTTGGTGGAAAAAAAAATCTCTCTTGGTTTGAAAGATTTTTTAGATCCGTTGTGCACACCAAAAAATTTCTAGGCTAATGAGAATTATATAATTTAGATTTTAATTATTTATAATAATAAAATGAATTAATTACCCAAAAGAATTTATTCATTTCATTTAATTCTTAGTAAAACTCCATGTCTAATAATAATAGTTGACTATTATTATTACTTGACATGTGCCCAAAAAATTACACCTAATTTAATTAAATAAATAATATTATTTCTCACAAATCCCTAGAAAAATTACACCTAATTTAATTAAATAAATAATATTATTTCTCACAAATCCCTAGAAAAATTACATGGCATGTATATTAATATACAGGATGTGTAATTTTGTTTTTCCATTTTCTGTATTTCCTCCACCACATTTATTAGTCCTTGAATAATGGCTATTTATTTCTAAAATAAATATCAATGCATTACTCGCTAATAAATATATTATTTCACACAAAATATATTCTCTTGAATAACTAGTTTCAAAATAAATTTGATCAGGAATCCTTGAATAATTATTAAACCACAATTAGGAATAATCTTTATCCAACTTGTTAAATTAATATTTAACTGAGATACTTGGACACACTTTGTATGTGACCCTCTAGGCCTCTTTCTCATTGGCATTAGGTGGATCCTTCCTAAAGTCTAAGATTAGCGTCTAGAAACACACCAAGGCACCCATAAAGAAAGAAGTTAACACCGCAATGACGTGTCACCTCCTATGAACACTTACCGTGTAATGTAATCCCTTAGTCTTGATATCTCGAATCAAGCGGGTTGCATGCTAGTTCCATTAATCCATGTGATCGATTATTCTTTCTTTGACTTTCCAGAATTGAACTAGTTCATTCATTACCATGTCCATGGATTTATTTAGGCTATATCAATTCCATCAAAGGTCCTGAGATATCTACATTTGTTATGGAATAAAAGGGATAAATCCTTTATCAAATTATTTATTAATGCAATATTACTCACAATGCACCCAACATATCCTACCTTGCTATGAATAGTGTGTCGTCACAGTTTCCATCAATACATCTAAGTTCGCAAGTTTTAATACCTATTAATAATAATCTTAAAGTCTAAGGACCAACACACATGTCTGTAGATAGGAACATCCGATGACACTACGAAATGTGGATTTCCTACTGGAAAGTCTCATTTTCATAATATCCTCTTAGATATTACCAAGGGCGTACACCATGAGAAGGTGTCTCAAAGTTTTATGAGTCCTCACCCCTAATGACCTCTATTATTTGTATCCCTAAAATAACATCATCCGGCCATAGAACATATATTCAAGAACAATGTTATGGCACTTTCGGGTTATCATCATTGCAGGGATCCACTATGACCCTTTAATGCAACAGTTATCCTTAGGACATTATCACATGCATTGTCACAAATCAAAACAATAAAGATGTGATAAGGTGTTTATTAATTAATAAAGTATAAATTAGTTGGTTCTAGGCCACCTACTCCAATAGACTCCCACTTGGACTAGATCCAACTGCTAATAACCTTTAACCCACTAGCTCTCATATGATGTTCATGCTTCGACTGAGATAGGCCTTTAGTCATGGGGTCTGTCATGTTCTCTTCTGTGGATACTCTACTCACTTCAAATTCACCCCTTTGATAGAAATCCCTCAAAAGGTGACACATTTGGATAATTTTCTTTGTCTGTTGATGTGACCTTGTTATTTTTCAAGACCTACTGTTGTAGTATTATCACCATACAATGTGATAGGATCTTTACTTCTAGGCACCACATCAAGCTCCTGGACAAAGTTTCGAATCAAGATGGATTCATTGGCTACATCAGAAGCTGATATATATTCAGACTCCATTGTAGAATTAGAAACAACTGGATGCTTTGAACTCTTCCAGGTCATAGCTCCTCCATTGAGATGGAAAACACATCCTCATTGTGACTTCAGATCATTCTGATATGTTTTAAACTAGTATCAACATACCCTCTGATGACAAGCTCTTCGTCTCCTCCATACACCAGGAACATATCTTTAGTTCTTAACAGATACTTAAGGATTATCTTAACAGCAGTCCAATGTTGTTCACCTAGATCTTCTTGATATCTACCTACCATGCTCAATGCATAGGCAACATCAAGCCTGGTACATAACATGACATACATGATAGACCATATAGCCGATGAATATGGGATCTTACTCATCCTATCTTTCTCTTGTTGTGTCTGAGGACACATTCTATTAGAAAGATGTAGGCCATGTGACACTGGAACCAATCCCATATTGGATTGTTCCATACTAAATATATTTAGTATCTGGTCAATGTATGTACCCTGACATAGTCTAAGAAACCTCTAGGATCTATCACTAATGATATTGATCCCTAGAATGTAGGCTACTTCACCTAAGTCCTTCATGGAGAAACACTTGTTCAACTAGTCCTTAACTGACTGTAAGACTGGTACATCGTTTCCAATAAGTAATATGTCATCAACATATACTACTAGGATAATGACCACATTCCCATTAAACCACTTATAAACACATGGATCACATTTTTTATTAATGAAACCAAATTCCTTTATGACTTCATCAATTCAAATGTTCCATTACCTGGATGCTTACTTTAATCCATAAATGGATTTTTGCAACTTGAAAACCCGTTTGACTTCAGCTGGTGTCACAAACCCTTTTGGTTGTGTCATATAGACATCTTCCTAAAGGTTCCCATTAAGGAATTTTGTTTTGACATCCATATGTCAAATCTCATAGTTGTGGTAGGCTGTTATGGAAAGTATGATTCTTATGGATTTAAACATGGTAACTAGAGAGAAGGTTTCATCATAGTCAATTCTTTGATGTTTTCTGAATATTTTAGCCACTAGCCTTACTTTATAGGTGTCAACTTGACCTTCCATGTCCAACTTTCTCTTGAATACTTATTTTCATCCAAAAATATTTACATCAACCGGCTCATCAACCAGAACCCATACTTGGTTCTGATACATGGAATCCATCTCAGATTTCATACCTTCTAGCCATCTTATATATTCTGAGCTCTCTACTACTTCCTTGAAGGGGAGAGGTTCATCATTTTCCAACAATAATGATTCACCATCCTCGGTGACTAGGAAACCAAATCAATCTAGTTCCCTTACCTCTATTGGGATCCTACGTAGTACTTGCGTTTCTGGAACCTCTTCCACAGGGACCTGTGGAACTTGTTCCTGTACCAACTCCTGTTTATCTTGAACATTAACTTTGTTGAAGTCAATCTTTCTCCCACTATCCTTTTTTAGTATGTTATCCCTCTCAATAAAGACGGCTTGTCTAGGAATAGTAACTTTCTTGTCTGAAGGGTTATATAGGTAATATCCTTTCATTTCCTTGGGATATCCTATAAAGATACACTTCATGCCTCGGGTTACTAGTTTGTTGCCTAAGAAGGCCTTAACAAATGTCTCGCATCCCCATACACATGTGCATGATAGAATGAGTTTCTTTCCATTCCATATCTCGAAGGTAATTCCATTTACCTCCTTAGTTGGTACTCGGTTTAATGTGTATACTGCATTTTGTAATTCATATCCCCAAAATTATTATGGAAGATCTACATGAGTCATCATTGACCTCAACATGCCTAACAAGGCCTAGTTTCTCCTTTTACTAACACCATTCCACTTTGGTGTATAAGGAGGATTAAGTTGAGATATAATTCTAGACCCCCATAAAAGGTCAATGAACACTTGGTTCAGATATTCTCCACCTCTATCCAATCAATTTTTTTTATCTTCTTACCAAGATGATTTTATACTTCATTCTTGAATACCTTAAATTTCTATAAGGACTCTGACTTATACCTCATTAAGTAGATATAGCCAAATCTACTCAAATCATCAGTAAAAGTAATGAAGTAAGAATATCCACCTATATCTTCTATTGGAAATGGTCCACACACATCCGTGTGCACCAATCCTAGAAGCTCTTTGGACCTTTAACCCTATCCAATGAAAGGAGGCTTGGTTATTTTACCATGTAAACAAGTGTGACATCTATCAAGTGGTTTTAGCTCAGTATAGTATAAATAACCATCTTGGTAGAGCATTGTCAAGAACTTCTCATTTACATGACCGAGACGGTGATGCCACAATTGGGTGATGTATGATTCATGTGAGTTTATTTCATTATCGATTTAAAACACTTGGTTTTCGTAATTTAATACATACAAACCATTATTTAAATGCACTATACCATAACATACATTATTCTTATAAAATAAACAACCCTTATTTCCAAACTTGAAAATAAATCCATCTATATCAAAACATGATACAAAAATTATGTTCTTGGAAACACTAGGAACATAATAACAATTATTTAAAACCAAAATCATCCTAGTTGGAAATGATAGATGGTAATATCCAATGGACAATGCATCCAACCTTACGCCATTGGTATCTCGAAGATCCACATCTCCTCTAGAAATCTTTCTAAATCTACTTGGTTCCTGTATTTGAATACAGATGTGAGCCCCACAAGCTGTATCTAATTCCCAATGTGTAGAAATGGAAATATTGCACTCGATAATTAATGAACATTTAGTTTCCCCATGCTTCATGGTGTAGTTTCTCTTCCAGTGGCCTGGGTTTCCACATGAAAAACATACCTCCTCCTGTTCCTTGCCTTGCCTTTGGATCTTCCCCTTCTTAGAGGGATGGTGCTTAGGGGATTCATAACGTTTATGAATCCTTGGACCCTTTTCCGTGTCCTTCATTTTCTTATTCACCATAAATACTATGAGTTTTTCACGCCCCATGTCCTTATTTACCTGGTGAATTAAGGTCATAAGTTTTGATAGACTCTTCTCATTATTTCTCATGTTTTAGTTGACAATAAAGTTAGAGAAGGTCTTGGGCAGTGATGATAGAATGATATATGTATGCAACTCATCAAGGAACTTAATCCCTAATATGTCTAGGTATTAAATGTAGCCAATAAACTTGACTACATGAGGCCCAGCTGGCGCATACTCTCCAAGCTTAGTTGTAAAAAAATCATTGGAGATCTTATATCTCTCCTATCTCGCCTTCTCTTGATAGAGATCCTTAAGGTGAGACATCATGCTATACGCATACATGTTTTCATGTTACATCAAGATCTCATTAGACATGGATAATATCATGAAACATTAGAAATATGTGGAATCATACATATGTTTCACATAGAGATATTGTTCCTCATCACCGGCCTCTTTTCCAGGTGCAATTGCAATAGGCTACTCCAGCACGTACCATTTCCTCTCATGGAAAAGGATGATGTGTAAACACCTCTTCCATTCCTGGAAATTTGATCTAGTGAGAAGGTTTTCCTTCTTTAGTATGGTTCACAATGATATGTTTGAAGTTATTTTTCTTGTTGTTTCTACAAATTAAGATTTGAAAATATTATAGTACTTTATCATGATAAAACTGGGATGAATAAATAAATTAATACTTATTAGTCTCCTACTATTTTATCGAAATTCAATATCCCTCCCCATTGACTTTGGAATATTTTGTTGTATGAATATTCTAGTGGAATGTATCCATATTTCCCTTCGCATTACCCCAACTAGGGTTGGTCAAGAAACTTGAAGGGTTTTAGGTAGGCATTCCAAATTCCAACTGTATTAACTCTCAGTTCCTTAATCCGTTGAGTGGACTCCCCAATCCTGAAACCCTTTTATTTTGGATTTCCTCAACCTCTGCCACTTGGTCACACCAAGTCCTGCCGTGGTAGTCAACCCTTGATGTGAACCAAGTCATGTAAACCCAAAAACTTGAATTATAATTCCTCAATAATTGAAAGCACCCCAACTAGGGTTGGTCAACCGCTTTGAACTATGGTTTGATTCTAACCAAGATTACAGAAGGCTATACCGACTTAATATTTCTTTGAGGTATTTTATCCTTACACAAAAAATTCCATTTTATTATCTTTTTTTACATGCTTTTTAATATTAAGTTGGATATACTTAAGTGATTAACCATGTCTAATATAATATTAATGCATAAGCTGGACTTATTTTAGTTCCATCTTGCATGCTTGTTTAGTTCATTAGTTGTGTGATCGTGAAAACACACCCACAATAAATAAACCATGAAACTAACATAAATAAAATAAATGGTATGATCATGATCTTTTTATATTGGTTAGTTTATCTAGCAGTTGATAAACTAACCCAAGACCTAGGGGAAAAACAACATGAACCTTTTGGGTTCATGTTTACAGCTTTCCACTTGTCCACATTTGTATCTCCTTGGATTGGTTTAACATTGGATCCTAACTTGAGACACATCCACTAGATTGGGAGCTCAATCTATAATATATGCTTTTATCTCACTCACAATTTAAGGGTAAAATTGAGTTTTATATAAAAGAAACCTGGGGCATGCAGGCCCTATATATTAATGAGGAGAAGGCTTGGAAGCCAAATTTTTTTAATTTAAATAAATTAATTAAAAGAAACCATTCACATACATAGGTCTTGGTATATCTCATGGCCATCCGTACATGAAACAATATTTACGCTTAAATAAAAATAGCATTCAATTCTTTAATCATTCTCATTTAACATAAATCATGCTTGAATCAATTAATTATCTTTAATTAATCAATCCTTTTATCTTAAACCCTTTTCTAAATTTCCTTGTGATTCTCATCCATCATAATTTTTATCAAATAAATTCATTTAAAATTATATTTTTACGTAACTTGTACCTTAGAGGCAACCTAGTGAATTCTCATTCATAACTACCCAATGAGTAGAAATGAACATTACACAGATGTTAAATTAAACACACATATATAAAAAACCTATAATGTGTTGTGCCTCAACTTTATGTTTGTACTATGGTACACATCTCAAGTGTTTGTATAATATAATAATAAATTTTAATAAATATTCATAATTTGGATAAGTACACGGTGTGTAGTTTCAACTACACAGTGTGTACTATCATTCACCATCCATCAGAAGTACATACTTGGGTACATTGCGTGTAGATGTACTTTGGAAATATTTTGTGTACATGGCGTGTCCAGTGGGCCACAACCATTTAGTATCCACGTTACACGGTTTCCAGAAGGGAAATCTGTGTACGGGGTACATGGTCTAACCCTGACCCGAAGGGACTACATGTCATTTCCAGTGGAATACATGGCGTGTAATCTAGAAACCACATTCCACATATTCCTGGTCAAAAAACAGAGTCATTTAAGACACCAACACACGTCTTGGTTTGGTGGACCAATTTGATGCATTGAATCTTGAATACACGGTGTGTACTGTTGAATACATGTCGTGTGTTCTGGTGTTGTATATCCAGGAAGATTTGGCACCACCATATGAGATCCTCTATTTTATTTTAATCAAAATTAAAATAAAAATCGTTTCTATAAGGTGAATGAGAAACGAAATAGGAGGAACATATCTCAAGATTTAGATTTTTAGAACAATTAACTTGAATTTAAATAAGTAAATTATTAAATGCATAAATCATCAACAAAATACCAAATAATTATAATCGACAATATGACCCCTGTGATACCACTTGTAGCTTCTGGGCACATTGGAAGTGCGTTGGTGGGTGTACCCAACTTTAATTTTTTCTGTTCACAATGATCAATGCAAGATCCATCACAATAATAAAATGTTGAATCTTCATAATAGAATAAATAACAAAAGAAATGAAGGGAGTCCCGGAACCATAGAGAGGATCATCATATATTGGTTATAATTAATTGAATTAAAATCTAATAATTACCTTGATGGAATTCTATCTCCGTTGATGTTTCCAATCATGATCTGATGTGATATGTCATTGTTTCATAGAAGATAAGTGTAGGCTTCCTCTAGTGGTGATCCAAACATGCTCCACCTATCTCTGGATGTTGCCAAAGGGATATCTAGGTGGTAGCATGGAAGAGCCTTCACTTGCGATTTCTGCCTTCGATCTCCCTGAGAGTCGCTTCCAAAGCGCTCTCCTTGATCCGGTGGATGAGTATCTCTCTTGTAACATGAGAGTGTTCTTGTTAGGAGAAAAATTCTATCTTAGCTTGAGAGATTTTTTAGATCCATTGTGCACACCCACAAATGTCTAGGATAATGAGAATTATATAATTGGGATTTTAATTACTCAGAATAATAAAATTAATCAATTTATTGAAATCATTTATTCATTTCATTTAATTCTTAGTAAGACCATGTGTCTAATAATAACAGTTGACTATTATTATTACTTGACATGCTCCCATAGAATTACACCTAATTTAATTAAATAAATAATATTATTTCTCACAAATCCCCAGAAAAATCCCATGGTGTGTATATTAATATACATGGTGTGTGACCCTCTAGGCCACTTTCTCAGTGGAATTAGGTGGAGCCTACCTAAAGTACAAGGTTAGTATCTAGAAACATGCCAAGGCACCCATAGAGAAAGAAGTTAATGCTGCAATGGCGTGTCACCTCTTACGAATGCTTACCATGTAATGTAATCCCACATCCGCCCGTCCCCTCCCTTGCCGCACTAGCTCCAGCTCCCCCACACCGCCTCCCCTCCCTCATTGCACCAGGGACACCGCACCGGCTCCGCCTCCGATTTCTGCCGACATCGTTGCCCATCCCCTCCCTCGCTGTACCACCCATCCCCCTCCATTTCTACACTGGAACCACCTCACCACCTCCTCCTTTGGATCCACACCATCGTTGGTGCTCGTCCCCCCCCCACACAGCATCTGACTTCGGCTCCCCTCCGCTACCCCTCCTTTTCCTCACAGCACCACCTCTGTCTCCCTTCGGTTCTGAATTTATTGTGCTATAAGGTATGCCCTAATTTCCATTTTAAGGTTTTAATTTTGGGAAATTTACAACATAAATTTTACATACATGAAGATTATATGAATATTGTGTGTGAATAAAAAGTGTGGGAATGGAATTTCATGTGTATACAGGTTTCTGTGCATGAAGAATTATGAAACAATGTGTGTTGACAGTGTGTGAATGAGAAGACTTCACACTTTACTTGATGTTGTAAGTTACATAAAATGCAGAGTCCATGTATATGTTGATTGGATTGATATTATAAGTTGTTTTGTTATTTTATTTATACCATTCTTGAGTTTATCACATGTCTCTTTGTGTGTGTGTATCCCATGAGAAAATGTTTGAGGTTTGACCACATGTGTGTGAGTTCATAGCCCATGAAACCCATGTTTGAGTTTAATCCCATGTGTTTAGATACTATAGGTTATTATTAACATTATAATATGTTCCTTTATATGATATTAATCCATGTTTCAATGTGAATTACTGTGTATATTTTATAGGTAGAATTGATATGTAATTTAGAGTGATGTATTAATATTTTTTCAAATTCTTGTTATTTCCCACACTTTTATTGACCTAACACTTGGGGGTATTTGGGTTTTTACTATATGACTTGAGATACCTACCATGGATTATGATTTTTTATTGTTTATTGACTCTATTATGTTATTGTTTATCTTTTTCTTTATTGATACCAAGGGTATATTTTCTGCACTGATGAAATTCAGACCCTTACTACTAGTAACAAACATATTGCATAAAAGGATACCTGCTTGAGGCTGTGAGGAACATTGTATTGGACCCTGTGATCTAGAATGGGGCATCACATTCATTATCCCATATATTATCTATTGATAACATAAGTGAAGATAGATCACTGTTTTTTTTGTTCTGGAATTGTATATATTTTATGTTATCCTTGATATAGATTAGTTAGTTTTCCATAAATTAGAGATTGATTGATACATTTAATGGTTAATATTTACTTCATCTGATGTCACAAAGGCAGTGTGAATCCAAGAGGTAGTGAGAAATTATTTGAACAAAGATACAGTTTCTCTGAGTTTGAGAAGATTGTTCATCACTAATTGATTTTGGGCAATTTCATCACAAATTATATTTGTTGATTTACTGGTAGGCATTAACTTAGTCGCTAAGGTTGATAGTTCAAGATTGGTATTTGATGAATTTTTTCATGTACCACATATGTATGTAAGTTATAATATTCATTTCTTGAAAAATGTTTACTCTATGGAATTATAGACCAAATTCAATCTTAATATATTTTCGCTTAAATATAGAATCATCATTAGATTTACCATACCAACATGGTGGAGATGACATGGGCTTTCACTTCCATTCAATTATCTATTCTCTTGTTTATTATTCAGAGATATAAATTTTTTATTTTATCAATGGTCCATATGAAATTGGAAAATATTTATTTTAAATATATTTGATATGAAAAATGCATGTAATATGAAGTCTTGTGTAAATGATGGCTATACAGATTTTATTATGGATAAGATTTAGATTGATCTTCCAAATCGAATGTCTAGAGAATATTTCAAGGGAATTATGCAGTTTATTGAGTTCACTGGAGGATTTCAAAGTGACTTTATTAGTTTTACATGTAGAAATTGTGTAAACAGATATCAATTCACACGAGACACCATGAGGGATCGCCTATTATTGAACATATTTCTAAAAAATTATAAGAGTCAAAATCATCATGGGGAAGAATATATTCATCATCAAAATACATATGCAGCTTAGATGGAAGTTGATGTGAGGATGAATGATCCAATTCCTGAAATGATTACTTAAATGGTACATGGGTTGGCTCCTAAAGGCATTGACATCTAGAATGGTGAGACCAGTGAGATAAATATGTGCTCTAGTACAGATCGTTATTCGAGGAGGTTTTATGAAGTTCTTGATGATGAAAAAATGGAATTATATCCTGGATGTACTCCTTACAATAAATTTTCATTTATCACAGATTTGTTGCATTTGAAGACTCTGAATCAGTGGTAAGACACATCATACGGCATGTTGTTGGTGTTATTGAAAAAGGTTCTTCCTATCGACGCTAATATTCCGGACACATATTACCATGCTCGTAAGTTGACATAGAACATAGGTTTTACATATGAGACCATAAATTCATGTGAAAACAATTGTATGTTGTTTATAAAAGAAAATACCCATTTGGATATTTTTACGATCTGCGGCGCTTCCAGGTGGAAAGAGAACAGGGGAAATTAGACTCATCAAAGTCAGACTATAAAATAGGGAAAACGTATTGTTGTAAAGAAAATGCGTTACTTTCCCCTAAAGCCGAGGTTGAAAATATTTTTTATGTCATCTAAAGTTTCAAATTTAATGAGATGGCATGCATAAAGAAATTAGGAAAGTGATATGTTAACCCACCTGACAGACTCTCGTGCATGGAATGGTTTCAATAAGAGACACCCTGACTTTTCTAAAGATGTTTATAATGTCTTATTGGGGTTGTAAATAGATGGTTTCAATCCATTCAAGTCTATGGTTGGTGAAACTCATAGCACAAGGCATGTGGTGTTGGTTCCATATAATCTTCCTCTATGGCTTTGTATGATGAAACAATTTATATTACTTTCCACTCTTATTGATGGACTTAGAATTCTAGGGGATAATATTGACGTTTAACTTCATCCATTGATTGATGAGTTGAATGAATTTTGGGGTGATGATGTGATGACTTATGACTGTGAAACAAATGAAATTTTTAAAATGAAAGCTGCTTTATTTTGGACAATCAATGACTTCCCAGCTTATGCTAATTTATCAGGTTGGAGTACAAAAGGAGAATTTGATTTCCCTTATTTCAATAAAATTAAAAAATATGTATATCTTAAACATTCCAAAAAATGGGCATACATGGGTCATATACGTTTTCTCCCCCCTCAGCACAGGTTCAGAAAGGACAGAGCGACATTTGATGGAACTAGAGAGTTTATCCTAGCACCAAAGATCATGACAGAAGTCAAAATGTTATCGCAGATTGAAGAATAAAACATCCGCATAGTATATGAATTTCAGGATTTGGTGGCTCATCCATTACCTCATATTCATGGTGCGGGTAGACAATGCAGTCACAATTGAAAAAAGAAAAGTATTTTTTACAATCTCCCCTATTGTAAAACTAACATGCTAAGGCATAATTTGGATTTCATGCACATTGAAAAAAATGTTTGTGATAATATATTGTGGAACATTTTAGGTGTCAGTGCAAAATCAAAGGACCATGTTAATGCATGTTGTCATTTAGAAGAAATGGGTTTAAGGAAGCAGTTGCATTTATTGTTATCTAAGGGAAACAAGGCATATATTCCTGTTGCACAGTATACAATGACTACAAAGGAGAAAGATACATTTCTTTCTATTTTGAAGATGCTGAAGGTGCCTGATGGTTAATCTTCTAATATATCAAAGTGTGTGAATCTTATGAGCAGGACATTGCACGGGCTGAAAAGTCATGACAATCACATACTACTTCAGCAGTTGATTCTAATCGCAATATGTGATTGTTTATCCACCAATGTTGTTCAACCGTTGATTGAGATGAGTAATTTTATTAGAAATCTTTTTTTAAGAAATCAATGAATGAGTGATTTAAAAAGTTTGTAGGGCCGAATTGTACTTAAGCGTTTTCACTTTCAAAAACTGTTTCCCCCTCATTTTTCGATGTCATGGTTCACCTGACTGTGCACCTAACTGATGAAGTAATGGATATTGGTCCGGTCCAATTCAGGTGGATGTGTCCTATTGAGCGATATCTGAATACATTGTAACGATTTGTATACAACATAGCTCATCTGAAGGAATCAATAGCCAATGGTTATTTGATGGATGAGTGTACTACTTTTTGTGCAAAATATCTTATGGATGTTGAAACAAAATTAGATAATCCATCTCAGAGTCATGATGGTCCAGTTGGATAAGGAACCATATTTGATATGTACAACATCGATTGGATACAAGTGCATCGATATATCTTGTTCAATACACCATCAGTTGCACCATTAATGTGGTAAGTGTCTTATCACTTTTATTGTTTAACTTTTACATGTTTTTTGAATAAGTAGATTATTTAAACATAACGTTATCATTTGCAAGAAACACATTAATGAGCTAAAAGAAGAGTTGTCTCGTGCGACTGAGTATCAAATTCAACAATCTCATTATTTGTCATTTCATGATTGGTTCAAGGATTTTGTACATATAAATTGATTTTCATTATGAGTGAAGTATTATAATAATTTCTTTCTACAGAAATAATTATTGAATTCTTTGAATTATGTAGGTTCATAACCTGAGGGAGTTAGGTGAACCCGCTCTAACAGAAGAATTTATCCAACTAGCTGAGGGTCAATCTATAACGGCTCGTCGTTATAAAGATATAAATGAAAATGATTTTTGATTTCTCATTGAAGATATTGAAAACAAACGATCAACACAAAACAGTGGCATCATTTTTCCATTCGTTGATTCTGGTTATTACTATGGTCAATTGACAGACATCATTGAAGTTGTATATGCACATGGGTTGAAGTACATATTGTTAAAGTGTAATTGGGTTGATCCAGTGAGTGGAAGTAAAGTCGGTCAATATCAGTTTACATTGGTGAATTTTAACTATATGTTATACAGAAATGAATGAGTTGATAATGAACCTTTCATTTTGACATCACAATCGGAACAAGTATTCTTCGTTACTTTTCCTTCGAATCCTATTTGGCAAGTTGTTGTGAAAATGTCCCGACGAGGAGTTTTTTTATTTGAACAAGATGAACCCGAGACTGTTCCCTTTGTTGCCCAATAGCTTGATCAACATACCATAGTTCAAAGTGAAGAAGATATTTATTGGGTTAGAGTGGCTGTTGAAGGAGAAACGCTCAATTTTCATGTTTAATGAAATGTATAATTGTTTTCCCACTCTTCGGTTAAAATCCTTTTTTAATTGTTTAAAACAACTGAAAACTAATTTGGTACATAAGAATTTTTATTCATTATTAGTCATAATTAACCTTATCTTCAATCAGTCTTTATGGATTCCCTTGCGGGCATGTGCGAACCAATATTCTGGTATCTGGTTCCATCTCTAGAATTCATTGGATGAACTATATTTCATTGGTTTTATAAATTATTTTCTAGATCAAATTGAAAAGTTTTATTACTTTGTGTAAAATAATTTTTTAAATAAGGTGATTTCACCATAGTTAAGGGCAAAGTAAAAATATGGTATTTTAAAAGTATTGAATTTTTTTGTGACCTTGTTGAATTGATTTTAAGGTACCCCTCTCCCTTTCCATAAACCAAATCGGTTGTTGAGTTGGGATATCCTGGGTTGGTTCATGGGAAAATTGTATCGGAGTGCCATTTTTAATTTTATAAGTAATGGTTCATTGAAGATAAGAATATCGTAAGTTGATAGGTAAGTGTGGGGAGAGTCTTACTAGCACTCTCTCATAGGAATCCTTGAGTATTAGGGTAAGTTAGGTCATGAGTTTTGAATTTATATCTCATTTATTATAGTGTATTTTGATCTAGATTGATGGTGTTTAAAATTTTTTCTAGGTTATGCGGGATTTTTAGATATTTTACATGTTTTGAGGTGAAAATGGGAGAAGAACTAGAGGCTCACAATTGTATTTCCATGTCTAAAAACTATCTAGAACCTATTCTCATGGTTTTGAAATTATCTTAGTGATAGTTACATGGTTGGTGCGTGGTTCATCAAATAATGTTGTCAAACTGTGTTCAGTTACTAAACCCCTTTAAGTTTTTTAATTGGACACTTTTTCTTATGGATTGCTTTTGGTTATGGGTATTTACTATTTTGGATGATTTAGGAGTATTTTTTATGATATTTAATGTTATTTGGAAAAATTACAGTGATGTGTTGTGGTGAAAACTTGTTTTTCAATGGTAAAAAGATTGAATTTTAAATAGTAAAGGTCAATTTTGAGTTTAATAAAAGAGTTTTTCAAATTTAATTGAGATGGATTTGGATGTTTTTAATTTTAAAAATGATATCAGGAGTGAATTTATGGATTTAAAACTAGTTTTTAATCAGATATTTTATGGTTTCAAAAAGGTTTAAGATGAACTTTCAAATTTTATCAAATGATGTGGTTTTTTGAGGAGTTTTTTATGTTATGTATGTGGTGAGTTGTCTTTTTAGTGTTCCTAATTGGATAATGTATTTTATTTTTTATTTAGAGTATGACTCCCAGAAATTCCTTGATGGATTATAGGAAGTCTGTACCATGAAGGGTTCCTTAGAGTAGTGGTTCTCAAAGATCAAATATAGTTTTTCCAACTGTCAATTCCACCCAACAATGCAAGTAGAGTGGTATGATCAAAATCTTCTTAGTATCCACTTATATCTATGTGTGCGTGTGTTATTTATTATATAATTATTGTTCTCTAATGATATAATAATATTTATTTTTCTTTCATTCTTTTCTTTAGAAAGTTAAATCAATGTTCATGCGTACGTAAGACCTATCATCTCCATGAATGGTGTAAATCAATTTTATATATTGACCAATGAGTTAATATAAATTTATATATAATAAATATATATAATATTTTATCATGAATAAAAGTATGGATATGATGGAACCACGATCAATGTATAAATAATGGAACTATAGAACAGATACTTCCATGAAAAATGAAAAAGTTGACACCCTAAAATGATGATTTTAATAAATAATTATTAATAAATGGGTGTTGAAATGTTGTAAGTGGATAATATATGATAATATACGTATTTAAATGATTTTTTTATAGAATTAAAATAAATTCAAATTTAGTATATAATAGGTTAGAGTGATTTCAAAGAATGGTTTTAAGTATGATGTGTCTAAAAAGGGTTTTAGTTGCGATATACTAAGTTGGTGATAATATAGATCATTTATGTATCCAAGTTTCCAAATACACTAAACCTTTATGATTTTGGCATGGATAATAGTGTTATGTAATCAATATTCATCTAATAAGATGTAGTATTTTTGTATGAAAAGTATGGGTTACTATAGTTGGTATCAGAGAAAGATTTAGTTATTTTGGGAAAATAGGATGAGAAAAATTTATTAAGAACCCTTAGGATAAGCCTAAGTATAGAATAACATCCCAAGTTATGGTAAAGAAATAAGTGTGCTTTCCCTAAAAAATGAATCCATGTTGGGATAATATTAAGTGGATATGGTTGTGAAACAAATTCAACTAGGGGTAACAACTATGAATGGGGTGGATTAGGTATTAACTTGATAATCCCCAGTGAATGATGAGTGGGCCTAAGACTACACACCTTGTTAGACACTTCGAAGGAATATGATAATGTTAATTCAAATTTTCGTTATGAATCATTCTGAGAGGTTTGAATAGACGATGACCATGGATGACCTAGGTTAAACCTAAGTTATCATAGATTAAAAAGATGGTGTCATGATTTGGACATCCTATGAATGATTTTTCATGATTATATTCCTTCCCACTATGATTATTATTTCTTATGCTATGACTTTTGGTTTTAGTAAATGGTTTCAACCTGAAGGAACCATGTTAATACTAAATAAGATGGAAAATTCAATGATTTTACTTCTAGACAACCAAATTTTATGGAATCTGGAATTGTAAAATCTTGCTGTAATTCTTATACAACCTTCTCAAGCCATGAATCATGTTGAGCTTACAAACGTGGAAATGAGGGGACACTGTTTCATTGAGTCCTTCCTGAGGTTAAATCCTTCTCATTTTAGTGGGTATGATGATCCAATAGTTTTTAAGCAATGTAACAATATCCCTAAAAATATATTTTTCATTCTCAAACTTTTGGATCAAGAAAAATTCATTTTAGTTTTCTATTATTTGGAAGGAAAATCATATCAATGGTGGACTCTCGTCAAGAACACGAGGAAATAGGAGAAGATTTACTCAATGAAGTGGGATGACTTTAGATGGTTATTTTTCAACAAGTAATTTTATTTTAATAATTTATACAAAAATGGATAAGTAATTCCTTAATCTAAGGCTGAAGGATAATTAATCCATTGGTACCTATAAGGAAAATTTTACAGGACTTGTGAGCTACGCTTCTAGTGTTATCATTGAACCAAAAAGTAAGATTGATCAACTCTTTTGTGGGTTAAAATAATTTATATGAAGGGAGATATCCATAAGGGACATTAGTATATATGAAGAAATTATTTGATATTCTACCAAGGTAGAAATAGAGATTGTATTTACCCATCAATATCGTGGTTTATACAAGAAAAGAAAGATGAAATTCAAACGAAATTATAATAATAAAAATCTTAGAGAGAAGAAGATGAGCATTCTATTATGCTCAAAGTATGAAAGGGTACATAAAAAAATTGTATTTAGAGGACTATTAAATGATTTAATTGTAGAAAAGAAGGTCATCATGAAATTGAATTCTGAAGTGATGGAAAAAGATAACTTATTATGCATATAGAGATAAATATCGATAGAATGCACCAACCACATTCTAATGTTTTAAATTCAAGGAGTATGTTAATTATTCTAAAAAGTGTTTAAATATTAAGGTTAATGACAATGATCAACATTAGTAACCTCTTAAAACTACCAACAAAAGGAAATACCATGTGATCACTATTTTTGATGTGAAGTGTGACAACAAAGTGGTGAAAGGTACACTGACCATCCACTCTAGAAATTCTAATGGATTAGTTGATTCTATATCTACCCACTCTTTTATATATGAATAATTTTCTAATGGTATTAAAATACAACCTGATTTATTTGATGTTGAATTATTAGTGGAAACTCCTAATGGTATGATGATCACATCTCAAGTCAATGAGTCTTCTCTGATTGAATTTTGTGGGAATGTGCTTCCTCTTTATCTTATTATTCTCCCTCTAGTACAATTTGATGTTATTTTAATCATGGATTGGATTTATTTATAAAAATCACATATAAATTATTGATTAAGGGAATTCACATTTGATATTCTGAACCAACCTATGATCATTTATAAGTGCGATGATAAATATGAACATCCAATGGAAATTACATCCATTATATGGGTATTAATTCCTATTAAAAAGGGTGTTTTATCTTAGATGGTTGGGGAAAATATCAATATTGAAGATATTCATACTGAATGGGAGTTTTTTATGTATTTATTGAAGAATTTTCTAGTCTTCCTCTGAATTGTGAAGTTGAGTTTTCAATAGAACATATACCTAAAGCTACACCCATTTCAAAGACTACGTATAGAATGGACCCAATTGTGTTACATGAATTGAAGAAGAAACTCCAGGAGAATCTTAACAAAGGATTCATGTATCCAAGTGTGTCACCTTAGGGTGAAATCATTCTTTTTATTAATAATAAAGATGGATCAACGCGAATATGTATTGATTATCGAGAACTTGACAAGATCACAATCAAGGACAAGTATCCTCTACCCCATATTGATGATTTTTTTGATCAATTACGAGGAGGTCAATGTTTTTATAGGATTGATATTCAATATGGATACTATCAATTGAGGGTAAAAAGTGAATAAACGGACAAGACAACCATCCATATGAGGTTTGGATTATATGAATTTATAGTAATGGCATTTAATATTACTAATTGCCCCATTATTTTCATGGATATAATAAATAAAGTCTTTATAGATTAACTTGATCAATTTTTGGTAGTCTTTATAAATGGTATTTTATATATTCTTATAACATCCCATTACATACTTTTAGGTGTATTGACCCATTGATTTCAGTATACTTTTACTGGATCTATTCATGGGTTGTTAATGATGTTTTTTTTGAGTTTTTTAAGGTTTTTGGGCTTATGAATGGTGGGAACATGGTTTGAAAACCCATACAGCTAAATTGGTCAACATTTCCAGTAGCCTAGGTAGGGGTGCCTCATTTTTTCATAGTTATACAAACCATGTAGCCAAATAGTGGAACCTAAATAGAAGGGGATTCGTGGTTGGTGAACTATTAAACTTACCATGCAGCCTAACAATGCAAATATTCTAATGGCTATGATTGGGGTGCATGGTTAGACACATGATTAGTACAAGCTGTGTGACCTAACCCAAGAAATTGTGCGCCGGGATTGAAATTCCCCAAAAATAGTAATTAAAATCCCATAACACCCCTAATTAACCCCAAAATTCTCCCACTAGAATGCAATTTGTTAATTTGGCTATTGGGAGCCCTCCAGAGGAATTTTGGTCCTCCTAAACTCATCTCTTGGCAGATCAAAGCTCTGATTGAAGCATTGGTCCTCTTCTAGTGAGTTCTTTTCTCCTTTATCTTTTTTCCCTCCTCTTCTCTTGATTCCATCTTTCTAGAGGTTATGATGTCATTTTGTTTCATTGTTACATGTATTTTTGATGTGAAATTATGGATCTAGGATCTCTCATATTCTATCTAGACCCCTCTTCCTAAATCCAGCGACCACCATCGAAGGGGAAACATATCGGATTCATTGTGGTGGGATTTAAAATATTCCAAATAGGTGTTTATAGGATTATCATCCATTTTTAATTCATTTCCACTTGAGAATTTATGGATATATGTCTCTTTATAACACATGTTCTATAATTATTGATCTTGAATTTTATTGTAAAATATTCTTTGATCCCATTTTAATTAAATTGAACTTGGCATGGATTCCTTCTCATAGTTTTATAAATTAATGAATTCTATATTGATTTTAATTCCATTTAAAAGAGTTTTTCAATGTTACTGAAAGCACATATGATTTTCACCTATCAACCGTTCAAGGTTCTGATGCTCTGCTAATGTGTATAGTAGCACTTGGGTCGAATCCTCAGCGATGATACTTTTTAATAATTGATTCTTTTTAATTGACTGTATTTTGATTGAGGGGTTTGTTTTTATATATTAATTGAAATGATTTATTGACTAATATTTATTTAAAAATTTGATAAATATTGGGGTGAGTTTATCATTAGGTAGTTAAGCTTGTGATATCCATGATCCTTTCTTTATATTTCATTAAACTAACACCCACTTCACAAGATGATGTTGATCGGAATTCCCAAGTGTTAAGGATTTAATAAAAGCCTTAAATTAACTAGGATTCCAATTTAAATCTGCTCTTGATTATGGTAGTGTATTTATGGTTCCAATAATCCATGTAAACCACTCATTAAAAAAACAAGTTATTAATCCATGACATGTTAAGTCCAACATACACAATGTTAAATTAAAGAATACTCATCGAACAAAAGCACTCAATCGCTCAACATCTATAAATAATGACTCATCCCAATGGTATATTTAGTAATCCATTAATATTTTTATTAATATGGTAATATATTATTATGGTAATAAATTATAAATATAAAAAAAGAACATGATAAGAAAAGATTTGTGCGTCGAACACACACACACACACGAAGGGTGATGAGAATTAAAAACGAACTTTAGATTAAATGAGAAAGCGAAAAAAGAGATTGATTATTAACATTATTTAAGAAATTTGAAGAACATTAATATTTTAAAACATAGGGTAGATTATAATAAGAGTTAATGGGAAAGGTACTTTCATTAAAACAGAATTAAAAAACAAAGACTTACAAGATTACAACAAAGAAGAACAAAAAAATAAATGAAGACAAAGAGAGGAGTAAGGGTATGTCAATTAAAAAATTGATTATGGAAGGTCCTACCAAGACTTTGGAAAAGATTTGTTCATTATAATGTATTATCCTATCTTCTGAAATGTCAACTCTTTCAAGGTGAGGAGGGGGATATATTTATAGCCCAATGTTGTGGGCTGTTTGCATTCCAAAAATGCCCCTCCACTTTCATTGCCAATTTGATAAATTATACATCCAAATCTAGAGATATTATCTTATTAAAATTTTTATATAATAATTTTTTCCTAATAATCTCAAAATTTGGAGGCATTTTTACTTATGGAGGAAAAGTTATTACTGTTTTATTAAACAATGTTAATATGTCCATTTCAATACAGAATTTTTCATTGTCCTAAATGTTAATGGGTTTTTTAATAGGAATATGCCTTAAAATATGAATTATTTATTCAAAAAATCCGGTCTTATATATCTCTTCTTTCACACTAAAAAATATCAGCTTGCTTTGATGACTAGAACATGTGAAAAGTCAATTTTGGTGTACTAATTTTATTTTCTGGACCCAATGGTGGGCTGGAATTAAAATATTCATTTGGGAACCTTTTTTTGGATTTGGGACATGAAATTTTTATCCATGATTATATTGGATAATTATGAACATATGGTGGAGTTTAATAAAATTTGGACTTTGGGATTTAGACCAGTAACTCAGTCATCATGGATGGTCCAGTTTCATCACAGATTCATTGGGTCTTCTTGTGTAGACCATATGACCCTTCAAATGGAATAATTGGACACTGATTCATTCTAATGAAATGTTTTAATTTGAGAAATGAACCATTAAAAACAATAATCATGCAATTTGGATAAGTAGAGTGAGAGTTATTGTTTAAAATTTAAATAGACTTGAATCTGTATGACTTCAAATAGTGCTCTAAAATTATATTTAATATTTAAACATTAATATTTCACACAAATTATGAAAATTTCATATAAAATCGTTAAAGAGAGTATATAATAAGTAATGAAAATATTAATAACATCAGTTCCCCCACACTTTGTCTTATGCATGTCCTCATGTGCAATAAATATAAAAACATAACAAAATTATTTTTACTCACCAACAAATATTAAAGTTTTGTTTTCCCCACTCATGAGAGGTTTAGACCATTTCATTCATCCATATTGAATTACACCCCAATTTTTTATAGAAACAATTTTTAAAAAACAAATATTTTTTTCACACTCAAATTTAGAAATGGAAAATGTGGGCACTCAAAACTTACTCCTCTCAAGATGATAAAAATTTATTTCTAGAGGTTCACTCATTTACCCACCAAAAGTGAAAATCTTAGAGTTTGTAAGAGCTATAAGCTTCCACTACCTATCATAAAGTGAACAATAATCAAGAAGTATTTTAAAGGTTTTTTCTATGGCGAGGGGATGGTAGAAATTTAATGACCAAGAGAGAGAAGAAGAGGGGTAAAATGCCAACATGGGTAAAACAATTCACAATTTTTTTGAAATGAAACATGGAAGGAAATGAAAAAAATATTAAAAAGGGAATGATTGTTGAAGGAAATGAGAGGGGATTGAAAAGAGTTTTCAATATCCTTTAGATCAATCTATTCTTAATTTCTAATGTCAACATCAACTTCTCCATTTATGACTTGGTTAATGAGGATGAAATATTCACAAACTCCTCTATTAGTAGAAAATAATGAACACGATGGATTGGGATTGAACACACTCTCATAGAGACTTTCAGTAGAATGGATAGAGAATACACATTGATTCTCTTATGGGTATTGCATGGATTGAAAAATACTGAACTTGACCTGTTGGTCTCCAAATTCAATGGATAAGATGCCAGCATAGACATTAATTTTGGTTTTAGATTTCATGAGGAAAGGTCTTCTTATAATCAAAGGAGATTGGAAAGAAGTTGTCTCACCTTCCATGTCAAGGACATAGAAATAAGTTGGGAAGATAAGATCATTAACTCGAACAAGGGAATCCTTGATTATACCCTCAAGACAAGCATTGCTTCGATTGGTTAATTGAATGAAAACACATATTGGGTGCAAGGGACCAAGACCAAGATCGGAGAATATAGATTTAGGCATGATATTAATTGAGGCTCCTAGATCTATGAGTGCATTATCAAATTTAGAGCTTCCAATCTGGTATGGAACTATAAAGGTCCCAGGATCTTTGAACTTCATGGGTATGGACTATTGTGTTGAAACATTATCAATGGTCCCAAGTTGTATCTTATGAGTGCCCAATTCCTTAAGAAACATGGAATAATTAGGAATTTTTTTGATGGCATCTAAGAGAGGAATGTTTAATTCAACATGTCTAAACTTTTTGATCATTTCAGGATCAGGTTCAAAGGACTTATTTGGCTTAGAAATGACTTGAGGAAAAGAAATTGGGTTCCTAAGTAGAATGGAAGGAGGTGAGGGAATGGATTCAGATTCCTTTTCATGTTTTTTTTTCATTTTCTGGGTCAATATTTAAAGGGGTTTTGGAGGACTTATCTTGAGGCATGGACATTTTTTTCATGATCTAAGTGAAATTGCACTTATATTACCCTTGGGGTTGGGTAATGGTTGAGTTGGGAGGTAGGAAGAATTTTATTGTTGTTTCTGGATTAGATGGTATGAATGTTGACCAATTTGGGTTTCAATATTTTTGAGGCTAGAATGGGTGAAGGAGGTAAGATATTCCACTCACTTTCCCATGGTTTCATGGAAGAATAGGCTTGTCCCGGACTGGGATTAGCTTGATTTTGGTTCTTGGGAAAGATATTTTATTGGTTTTGGAATTGGGAAGGCTCACTAGGATAGTGGAATCTAGGAGGAGGAACAGGAGGATTGATCCTTTGAGGTTGAGGAACAAAAAGGTAAGGTTGTTGGAAGTTACCAACACCTTGACCATATTGGAATTTGTTTAGGTTTTGAGTAGGGAATTTAGGGGGATGAGAAATGGGATTACCATACATCAAGACTTAGTTGAAGATAAAAGGGAAGGGCTCAGAGTGGGGTTGGTTGAAGTTTCTAATGAACGGACCAGACTGTTTAGGGTTGGTGTTCCTCTGAGTATATGATGCATGAGCTCCATTGGTCTGGATGAATCAGAGGGATCCTCTTGAAGTTGTGGACATGTGTCGGTTGGATGAGATAGGGAGCTACAGATTCCACAGTTCTTGATATGTCTAGGGAATAGAGATTTTGGAGAAGATGAGGTTGGGGATTTGGACACCATAGTTAGTTGTCGTACAAGACTTGTATGTTCACTCACCGACTCTGTAATCTTGTTTGGCTATATGGATTAATTGTCTTGGACTTGTTTGAATTTTTTATGTACTCGAGTATGGAATTTTTGTGTGTTTTCAGCCATATTTATTATGATATCTCTTGTAGCTGTAGGAGTCTTATCAACAAGAGGACCGCCACTTGCGGCATCGATGAGAGTTCTCTCCATAGCCAATAACCCCTCATAGAAGCATTGGATCAAGAGTTGGTCAGGGATTTGGTGTTGTGGATAGGTTGGCCCAAGATTTTTGAACCTCCCCCAATACTCATGAAGTGATTCATTTGATAATTGATAGATACCACTTATTTTCTTTCGGATAGAAGCAGTACGAGAAGTAGGAAAGAATTTCTCTAAGAAGATTCACTTCATATCAATCCATGAGTTTATGGAACTGGTAGGGAGGTAGTAGAGCCATGACTTTGCAGTGTCAGCTAGGGAGAAAGGGAGTTCTTAGAGATTGATTTGTTTCTCAGAAACCCCTTGAGGCTTCATGTTAGATCACACCACTTGGAACTCTTTAGGTTGGAGATGTGGATCCTCACCGGCTAGCCTCTGGAAATGAGGGAGAAGATGACTCAAACCCGATTTGAGTTAGAAGTTATCCACTATGTTTGGATATTTAATACCAAGGGGTTGGTAATTCATATCAATGGCAGTGAGTTCTTTAAGTGTTTGTTCCCTAGGATTGGCTATTTCTAATTAAATGAGTAAGACGAGGACTTGTTCTTGAATTATTTGATTATCCCTGATGTTCCTCCTATGTTGGAAAAGTGTTTGCTCAATTTCAGGGTCAAACAAATCTAGGGGATTGTTTGGGAGGCTACGGGGAATTCAAATAGATTTTGGAAGAAAGAGGAAGATGATTTTTTCTTTGTGTGTTTTTTTCGTTTATGATTTTTATGAGAAGTCGGGTTTTTATTTGTGTTATTTTTTCATTTTTTTTAAATTTTGTTTTTATTTTGTTTTTTTACAATAACCAGAAACTAAAGACAACTTAATTACACCATCACCGACAATGGAGTTATTTGAAATCTTGTTTGATTGTCTTCTATCGACCGTTCAAGGTTCCGATGCTCTGCCAATGTGTATAGCAGCACTCGGGTCGAATCCTCAGCGATGATACTTTTTAATAGTCGATTGTTTTTAGTTGATCATATTTTGATTGGGAATTTTTTTTTCAAAGCTTAATAGAAATTATTGATTGAAAAATATTTATTTAACAATTTGAGAAATATTGGGTTGATTTCATCATTAGGTAGTTAAACTTGTGATATCCTTAAGCCTTGTTTTATATTTCATTAAATTAACATCCAATTCACAAGATAATGTTGATTGGAATTACCAAGTGTTAAGGATTTAATCCAAGACATAAATTAACTAGGATTCTAATCTCAATAATTTCTTGATTATGGTAGTGTATTTAGGGTTTCAATAATCCATGGAAACTACTCGTTAAAAAAACAAGTCATTAATACATGACATGTCAAGTCCAACATTCACAAAGTTAAATTAAAGAATACTCATCGAGAAAAATCTCTGAATCGCTTAACATATCTAAATAATTACTCACCCTAATGGTAGATTTACTCATCCATTAAGATTTTTATTAATCTAGTAATATATTTTTATGGTGATTATTTATAAATAGAACAAAAATAAAGGGATAAGAAAAGAGTTGTGTGTCGAACACACACACACGTGAAGGGTGATGAGAATTAAAAACAAAGTTTAGATTTAATGAGAAAGTGAAAGAAGATATTGATTATTTACATGAATTAAGAAATTTAAATAACATTAATATTTCAAAACATAGGATATATGATAATAAGAGTTAATGGGAAAGGTACTTTTATAAAAATAGAATTACAAAACAAATACTTACAAGATTACAACAAAGAAGAACACAAAATTAAATGAAAACAAAGAGGGGAGGAAGAATTGGCCATTGTTTCCTATAATGAAATGTTTTAATTTGAGTAATGAACCCTACAAAACAAGAATCATGAAATTTAGATAATTAGGGTGATAGTTATTATTAAAACATTAAACAAACTTGAATCTGGATGACTTCAAATAGTGCTCTAAAATTATATTTAATATTTAAACATTAATATTTCAAAAACATTATGAAAATTTCATATAAAATCAATAAATTGAGTATATAATAAGTAATTAAAATATTAATAACATTAGTTACCTTGTGTAAAGTGAGGTCTTAGTCAATGTTTTGATTTCTAAAGTGAAATGATTTTATTTGAATGAAATGAGTTGAACTTTTTTATGTTTTATAAATAATTTAAGATTCTTGAATTTATGAAATGATGAAGAGACCTATTTGAATTATTTTACATTTTTTTGAAATATATTTTCTTGGGTTATATATAATAAGTGACTTATTCATAGGGAAAGAGGGTGTAAACCCATGTTTTGAAATGACCATGAGACTTTTTAAATTGTGAAACTTTCTTGAATTCCTTTGGGTTGTTTTGAAATAAATGGTTTTTTAAATGAAAATTTTTCATTATAGTGATGATTGTGAAAGGAAGTGGGTATGTTTTTTATTTTTTATTTTTTAATTGAAGATAAGGTTTTGAATAGAATGGATGATGTTTGATGGCCTGGTAGGCACTTTATGATGATCTTATCTTGTAATAGACCCTTATTGTAATTTATTTGATTCTTGTAATTCACATTTATGGGTGTTGAAAAATGGATTATTTATTTTGAGGTATCTTGGGGGTGAGAGTGATATGTGATTTGAGGGCATGTTCCCACAATTGATATTGATAAGAATCTTCGTAGCTTGATTATCTCACACCACTCTTTTGACTAGTCATAACAACATGGATTGTTAGATGGGATGACCTAGATATATGATTCATTAGTGGACCCACACCCCGTCTGGTGGATTTTTAGAGAATAATAAAGTTTCAGGCAGTGTACATGTGTCCATGAAAGTGGGTTTGTGTGGAACTGGTTTTCTTGGGACTCGTGAGACTAAACAGAAACCCAATGATTTGTCATGATAATTTTTTTATTAGCTATTCTGTGGTAGACTCGCTATCATACCTAGGTTATACCCATGACATTTTTATACTTGATTCTTGATGCATGATAGTGTTTGTTATCACTACTTGAAACTCGAAAAACTTTTCTTGATTGATTACTGCTCTTGATTGATCTATTTATTGAGATGTTTCACCTTAAATCTATTGTATTGAATCTTGTAAAGTTTATGATATCTGGTGCATGTTCTCATTTTTCTTGATTGATATGACTTAATCTTGTGAAATGTTTTTCAAATATTTTTAAGAAAATTTTTGGTTTTCCAATGATGAAATGGAATGTTTTCAAATCTGGTTTGATAAATGGTTTTGAAAGTTTTAAAAATCTATTTTCAAATTAAGATTTGTACTCGCTTTATTATACACCTCTCTTAGATTATTTGAATTACCTTATAAAGTAACTACATAGAATCTTTAGTGTAATACTATTGGGATCTATAGCTCATATCTTGGTTATACCATTTGGTGTTTGTATCTTTTATGATCTTATAGAAGGTTCACTTGCTCACATCATCTTCTTTTGTTCATTCCTGCTTGGGTGACCATAGGTGGGTGTCTCAGGACATGGTGGGTAGTCATGGACCACCAGAAGATAGGTTTTGGTAGTTTTATTTTTCTTAAAGTTTTTTTATTGTCTTTTTTGTTGGATCGGGTTATACTAAATAAGCACAATGGTGGGGGGGGGGTGAAATCTGTCTTTTACAATTTCTTCGAGAATCGTGATGATTACCAAATCTGTCCTTTAAATTTTCCAGAATAGTTACGAAGTGGAAAATAAATAGATTGAAGAACACATGGATGTATGGTGGTTCTGGGAAAATAAGGCTCCCAGTCTAATCCATCGGTGCTCTACTCCACGAGTTTGGTGATTTTCAATATCTGGTCCTCTTATCAATAGACCATCCACACCTGAGTGCAGGCAGTTGACACCTTTACAAGATAAGGCTAAAACAGAGCCTTCAGATTCATACACAAAACTGAATACACATCTTAGAACGAGAATCCGGTTACTCAAAATGAAAAGAGTATTTTTATAAAAATACTTTCCAGTTGTTCATCACAGTTGCAGCAGCACACAACTGACAGTAGATGGATCATCGTCTTCAAAAAATATTTTCTTTAGGTAAGAGCAGTTCTGAGTCGATCCAGTTGAAAATACATCTTAAAATAAAATAAAAAACTTTAATAACAATAGATTCACAATAGATATTCTTTTTAGAATAATAATCTTTAATGCTTTTCATTTTCTTAAGAAAAACAGAGTCTGATAGATCTTGGTAGCAACAGATCTTTGTGACTCGTATAACTTTGTAAAAATTGTAGTCGTGAAAAACTCAAGAGCTTGTTCTTATTATTATTTTTTCAATGATCTATCTCTCATTTTTTTTAATTAAAAATAACAAAAATATATAAAGAATAAATACAAGAGTTTTCCTTTCAAATTTAGATCCACATATGTCGCCTTAAGAATCGTGATATTCAAATGTTTGAATAACAGAGAAGTTGTAACTTATCTTAATAATCGGTATGAAATACTCCTATTAAATAGATCCTTTGAATCATAGATAAACATCTTTAAATCAATCAAAGATGTTCTTTAATATCGGGCTTTGAAACTGGCATAAAATTATCCTGATATTCCACAAAAGACCATTGTACGATAAAGTCGTATTTTAAATCTCTGATGCTAAACGTAGGGTTGATGATCTATTCTTCAAACATAAGGTTATTATAAAATGTAAGGTTGATCTCAAAAATAAGTTTGATCATCCATACTTTTCTCTTCAACTTTAAAATGTATGGTATAATATTCATACTTTCCTATTTAGCAAAAATTAAGATACATGATCCATACTTTTCAATAGAACGTAAGGTTCATTATAAAAGTAAGGTCGATGATCCATACTTTTGTGAAGAAAACGTAAGGTTCCATACTTACATAAGGTTATTCTTTCATATTTTTCTAATATTAAAAACAAAAGGTTCCTTCCAAACGTAAGTATCTTTTACCATACTTTTTCGATAACGTATGGTTGATTAACCATACTTTTCTGAACTCCCGTAAAGTAAATGTATAATTTTATCCTAACGTTATGCTCTTTAATGTAGGGTATGAACAGTGTTTCCAAAACATGATAAAATGATTTCTAAACACTTTTTCAAATATTCCATGCAGATTAATCACTTTTAATATTATTCCAAAAGATAAATATAAAGAATATTAATTTCTTGAAATATACTCAAAGTAAAATCATTAGAATAAAAAACAAGGGTATTTGTGTGCCTAAAAATTATCATAAAAATATAGATTATTGTTGAAATAATACATGCTCAACAATATCCCCTAATCATAATAGTATAGAGTATTTTTGAAAGCAACACTTGCTCAAAAATCTCTCCCTTTTGATGATCAGAAAACCCATGAAATAACCCATGAAATTAATTGCATATAATTTAGATTTTTGAAAGGATAAAATAATATTTTATTTTAACAGAATTATTTTAACAAGAAATAAATAGTGTTATTCATAGTTCTCCCATATATATAGAAATTTTTTTTTAAAAAAAATTAGAAAAATTATTTTAGAAATTTCTACCCCTTTTATAAAGTAAAATAAAAAATTTGATTTTATCCAAATTTCTCCCATAAAGGTAAAACATAAATACAATATAGAATGTTGAATTTGTGTCCAGATTTCTCCCCCTGAGAAAAATATTGATCCATTTCCTTAAAATAAAATGTTGTGTTTATCTAAATTTCTCTCCCTTTTTGTGACATAAAAAAGAATGATAGAATAAGGAATAAAACACATTTAATGTAGTACTAAACTTATGTAAATTTTATCATAAAATATTTATCAATTATTGAATATGGATTCTGGAATTCTAACATAGACAGAATAGTCAAACAAATTAAAAACACAAAAAAAAAGAGATTCAAAAATAGTTTATTGAATATTTAAGTACATAATGGATACACGAATCAAGTTTGGGCTAAAAGAGTTTGAAAAAGGGTATTTCCGCAACTCTAAAAAACTTCCTTCAGCATTGATAACTACATTCTCAACCTCTTCATCAATACAACTCCTAAATGAATTATCAGATCTCTTCCTTCCTAGGTTAAATGAATATCTTCAATTAGATTGACTCTGAAAAACTCATGAAATCTTTCTTCTTTTTCCATGAACAGATTTAGCTTCTCAGTGAATATGTCCAGTAATTTTCTAATACTTGGTTCACCTGAGGTAAGATGGTCAATAAAGAATTTATGATTGTCCAACAAGACAGAAAAAGGAGCATTATTACACTGTAAATCCTACAACCTATCATTCATATTGCTCATTACAGTTGTAATGGCATGGAATCTCTTGATCAGATCAGGTGAAGTACCTGATGTACTTTATTGACTACCCGTGATAGTTACAAACTGTTGTTCTATAAAATTTTTGAATTCTTCCAAATCTGATTTCAGCATAAATTTAGATTTCAACATTTCAACCTCTTCTAATAATGTTTTCTTAAAAACATCAACTTATTTCTTTGAAACAAAGTTGTCATTCAGATTTTGAAATCTTTGTTTCTCTTTGTATAACTCTCTTCTTAAAGTAGCATTCTAAGATTTATCTCTGCTAAAATTTATGACAAGTTCCTAAACATGATCTAATATAGAATCATAGGCACCTTGTGCTTGATTCAGAACCAGATCTACTAAAATTATTGGTAAAGATTGAGCATCAGATCTCTGATCTGTAGCCTTATCCACTGGTTTCTCAACCGATTTTTCTTTAGAATCATGAAGTGACTCATCCCCAGATAAATTTTCATTTAAAAATTCTGTATGAACTTCAGATGGAACCTTTACTCTATTAAAATTTTCATCAGGTTGTTGCTCCTCATGAGCACCTGCATTCTCTTCCTCTAAAACATGTTCTTCTTGAAATGTTTATTTTTGAATAAATTCAGTAGGTTGTGCATACTGTTCTTGAACAGATTCTGTTTGAGCCACTTAAACTTATCTAGGATATGCCTCTTCCTAAGGTTCAACTTCCACTTCAATTTGAGGTACCACCTCAATCTGAGAAACAACTTCTCTTAAAAATCTGTAGCTTAAAAGATCTCCAGTTATAACAGCACTTGTTTGAATAGGCTCCTCATCAGCTTGAGTCAATCTGTGCCTTTTCCTCTGAAGTCCCTCTTAACTTCCCTCATCAGCAGGTTCATCAAATTCTTCAAATCTAATTCTTCTTGATGTTTTTGAAACATCATTGGTCCTTGATTCTGCTATTCCTTCTTTGGTTTTACCAGTTTTCTCTCCCTGAGAAGACTCCTGATCTTCACCAAAACCAAAAGGAATATTATTTCCATTTATAGTGCTCTAGAAAAATCTTATTTTTCTTAAAGTTTCATCATTGAACATGTTACTATGATGGAATAAAACTTTGGCATCTACTAATCTCACCACATCATACTCAAACAATAATTTTGAAATGAACCTCCCATAGGGATAGAAGTTCATTCTCGTCTCTAGTTGACAATAGTAGTTCAAATACTTTATCATATAACAAGGAAAATTCAACTTGATGTCACTCAGAAATAGAAACATCAAATACATATTAGGATATAAAATTTTCTCCATTTTAGACATTCTTAGGGAAATCCCTGTTTGAAAAAAGTTTACAAAAAAATTCTGATGTAGCTCTAAATCCTTGAATAACATTTTTCTGATATTTTTATAACCAAATAAAAATGACATAATGACCTCTGAATTATGTTTATTATCTCTAATGGATTTCAAATCAAAGTGATAAACTCCCTCATGAAATAAGTTTAAGATACTATCTATTTCAATATATGAAATAGAAAAATCCTGATCTTCAATTTTAGAGAATATGGAGTCCATTGTATCTCCAAGACTGAACTCAACAAATTTAAAGAAATTTCACAACTCTACCTCATACACAAATTATGTGTTTTCATCAGTGAACATTTGTTCAAGATTCTAAAAATCTAAATCTTTATTCAACATTAGATTAGTCTGGTACAACCATTCCAAATCAATTAATTTACCCTGTAAGTTCTTCCTTCCTACTGAATGTTGACACTTGGCGTTACTAGCTTATCCTTCCTTGATTATCTTTGTCTTGGCCATTTCTCTCTCAAAGTTCTAAAGTCTCAAAGGTTTAGGGTTTTTAAGGTTCAGTCAAAGATTGAAGAAGGTAGTAAGTGTTTAGTTGTTTCTAAAGGGTTTAAGAAAATGAATGGGTTTGGAATTTGAAATGGGTTCTAACAACCTTGATTCACGTGTCATTATGTACGTAATAATCATTACATTATTTATAATAAAAAACCTATGAAAAAAACAAAACAAAAATTATAGCAGTACAAAAAATTTTTTAAATTATTCTAAAAATAAATAATTAAATTATTTAAAATAGTGATGATTAAAATAAAATAAGAATTAATATAATAAAATAAGTAAAATTAAAATTAAAATTTTCTTTAAAATTAAATAAACCTAGATCCCCCTTAATAAAATCAAACATTGCAGTGGGAAGTGGTTTAGTAAAAATATCAGCTAATTGAATTTCATTACTTACAAATTATAAGAATATATTTTTTTAAGAACATGAACTCTTAGAAAATGATGTCTGATATCAATATGCTTAGTCCTAGAATGATTAATAGGATTTTTTGAAATATTTATTGTGATTGTATAATCACATAAAATAGGTGTATTATTAAAATTTAGTCCAAAGTCCATAAGAATATTTTTCATACACAACACTTGTGCACAAAAACTGCCTGGAGACACATATTATGCCTCGGCTGTTGACAAAGAAACTGAGTGTTGTTTCTTACTAGACCATGAAACTAAATATTTTTTTAAAAAGTGAAAAGTTCCTAAGGTTCTTTTTCTATCTAATCTGCAGCTTCCAAAGTCAGCATCTGAATATGAAATTAAATTAAAATCAGAAGTTTTTCGATAGAGAAGATATTGAAAACAATTCATTTTAAATATCTAAAAATCCTTTTGACAACTCTTAAGTGAAATTATTTATAATTTTATTGAAATCTTGCACAAAGACATACTGATTACATTATATCTTTATTACTAGCGGTAAGATATAATAAACTACCAATCATACCTCTATATAACTTGTTGTCAACTAATTTTCTAGTTTCATCCAAATCAAGTTTTATATTAGTACACAAAGGAGTTGTATATTTCTTGTTTTTCTAAAGTCCAAATTTCTTCAGTAAATTAGTAATTTATTTTCATTGATTCAAAACATTTCCAAAATATTTTTAATAAATTTGAAGTCCTAAAAAGATATTAATTCTCCCATCATACTCATTTTAAATTATTTTTTCATTAAATTTGAAAATTCATGAAATATTTTTTTGCTTGTTGATCCAAAAATTACATCATCAATATAAATTTGAACCAACAAAATATTAGAGTTTACAGTTTTCTTAAATAATGTTGGATCTGACATTCCAACAGTAAATTCATTTTTTAAAAGAAAAGAAATTAATCTTACCATTCTCTAGGTGCTTGTTTAAGGCCATAAACTGCTTTAGTAAGTTTAAAAACAGAATCTGGTTTTTGAGAATTTTTAAAACCATGAGGTTTCTCAACATAAACTTCCTCCATTAAATAACCATTTAAAAAGGAAGACTTAACATCCATCTAAAATAATTTAAAGATCATATGAGATGCATAGGATAAAATGATTATAATGGGTTCCAGTCTTGATATAGGGGAAATGATCTCATCATAATATATACCTTATTCATGATTATATCCTTTATCTACTAGTCTTTCTTTATTTCTAGTTATTATACATTGATCATCTTGTTTATTTCTAAAGAACCATTTCGTTCTTATAACTGGATAATTCTGTGGTCTTTCAACTAAATTCCAAACATCATTTCTCTTGAACTGTTTTAGTTCTTCTTTCATTTCTATCATCCAACTTTCACTAACTAAGGAATCTTCTATTGACTTAGGTTCTAATTGGGATAGAAAGGTAAAAACACAACAATATTTTCTATATTTATTATAGTTTTTATTCCGGTGTCTAGGTCTCCTATAATAGTTTTTTAAAGGGTGATTCTTTAGGGTTATAGACAATCTAGGTAATACACTATTATGTCCATTAGTGTCATGTTCTTATGAACTAGAATGAATTTTATTTATATCTTTTTCAAAATAAACTTTCAATTTCTCAAGTCTCGTGTTATCATTAGAGTCAAATTCAACAATTTGATCTTTCCATTTCTCAAAGGGATTAGATTACTCAAATTTCACATGAATTGATTCTTCAACAATCCTTTACTTTTTATTAAAAATTCTATAGGATTTGGAAGTTGCAGAATATGTTATGAAAATGTCTTCATCAGATTTTGGATCTAATTTACCAATATTGCCCTTGGTGTTAAAGATATAAACCTTGCATCCAAAAACATTAAAGTATTTTACTTTAGGTTTTATATTATTCCAAAGTTCATAGGGTTTCCTTTTGAAAATTGGTATGATTAAAACTCTATTCATTATATAGCAGGCTATACTTACATCTTCTGCACAAAAATTGGTAGGAATATTGTATTCATTTAGCATAGTCCTAGCCATTTCCTAAATAGTTATATTTCTTCTTTCAACAATATCATTCTGTTGAGGAGTTCTTGGTGTAGAGAAGGTGTGTTTAATACCCAAATTTGAGCAAAATCAATTGAATTCCTAATTCTAAAATTCTCCACAATGATCACTTCTTAATGAGATTATTTTAAAACCTTTTTCTTTTTTAACAGATTTTCAAAAACATTCAAATATAGTAAAATATTCATTTTTATATTTTAGAAAATATACCCATGTAAATCTTGAATAGTCATAAACTAAAACATATACATATAATTTACCATCCAAACTTGCTACTCTTGAAGTTCCAAATAGATCTATATGGATAAGTTCTAATGGTTTAAATGTAGCAATTTTGTTAATTAATTTGAAGGATGATTTATGTTGCTTTTCCAAGTTGACATGCATCACAAAATCTGTCACTATCAAATTTAAGACTAGGTAAATCAGAAACTAGTTGTTTCTTAGATAACTTATGTAAAGAATATATATTGCAATGTCCAAGTCTTCTATTCCAGATACAAGATTCATTTATATTAGCAGTTAAACAATTTACTTTTTGTTTACACAGGGAATTTAAGTCTAGAGTATAAACATTATCAGTTATGGGTGCTCTAAATTTAAGAAATTTATCTTTAAATACATAACAACAGTTGTTAGAAAAATCAAAAAAATAACCATTGTCACAGATTTGAGAGATACTTATCAGGTTATTTTTCAATCCGTGTACATAGAGTACTTTATTTATTGAGACAGCTTCTGGATATCCAATAGTTCCAATGCCAATTATTTTACCTTTGGCATTGTCACCAAATGTGACTAATCCTCCATCCTTTTGAGTTAATGTTTTAAAGTTTGATGAGTTCCCACTCACATGCCTGGAGCAGCCACTTTCCATATACCATATTTTAGTTCGGTTTCTGTGACCTACTTCCTGTAAAGGTATTCAAACAAAAATTTGTTTTGGTATCATTGGGTCCAGTGTGTTTTCTAGAAAATATTTGGGAATTGAGACTTTATTTTTATTTCTATAATCAATAGAATCATATAAACTCCTTGTAACAAAGGCATTATTAATCCCACTTATTTGAGGTTGCCTTAAATAGCAGTTTTTAGATATGTGACATTTTTTCCATGGTAGTTGAAAGTTATACCTTTTGTACTTGGAACAAAATAGTTATTATACAGTTTGGGTTTCTCACCTTTACTACATATTCCATATCTTTCCTTTTTAATAACATTCTTTCCAAGAATTTCATTTAGATAATTTTCTCCTTTTTAAAAAATAAGAGCTACATTTTTTATGTCTCTACTTCTAATTGTAGTGTTTTTATTTTAGTTTCATTATCTGTATAGTTTGTCTTTGATGAGTCATATTTTTCAATTAACTCTTGATGTTGTTTTAGCAGAGTGTCTCTTTCTCCTAAAATAGTAGTGTGAATGTTTTTCAGCGACTTACGTTTCTTAAATAAGGAATCATATTTATCTTACAGAATATTTCAATAGGCTACAAGTTTATCATTTGAGAAACTAGAACTAGAATCAAAATCAGATGAGTAATAATATTTTACCTCATCAGCTTCCGCCATAAAGCACATATTTTTCTTTAGATTCGATTATTCCTTTTCTGAGTCAGAATTTGATGAGTTGCTGGAGTCTTCAGAAACACTCCAAGTAGATTTCATTTCTCTTTTGTCTTTCTTCTCATAATCATTATTTTTGAAAAATTTCTTTTTCTTTTCTCCTTTTAATTGAGGACAGTCAAGTCTTATGTGACCCATCTTTTTGAATTCATAGCATCTGACTTTATTCGATTATTTTTCATATTTCTTGAAGGATTTTCTAAATCCCTTCTTCTTTCTATATAATTTACTAAATTTACTAGATTATTGAGCCAGTTCCACATCTGAATCAGATGAAACAGAACTTTCTGGTTTTCTCTTGATCTCTTACTTCATATTTCTGCTCTTATTTTGGGATGTTACTTTTAAAGCAGTATTTTCTCCCTTGATCAAGAATTTATAATCATTTGATTCATCTTGAATCTCAGCTTCTTAAATCATTAGGGTTTTAATTAATTCTCTCATAGTTAGATTTTTGATTGGTGATGATTGCCTAATGGCTGCTGATATCCCATTCCATTGGGTTAACTCTCAGTAGTTTTAAGGCTTGATCTGCTTGTTTGATAGGATCTCCCACGGCAGTGATGTTGTTGAATATTTCTGTAATCCTTCCATTCATCTGAGTGATGATTTCATTATCAAGCATTCAAAATGTATCAAATTTTAGTTTTTCTCTAGCATACCTCATTTGTCTGATATTGTCAGTTCCTTCATAGGAAACTGCAATTGTCTGCCACATCTCATATCTAGTAGGGCGATGAATTACTCTATTAAATTCATCTGGCCCTAAACCACATATGATAGCATTCATGGATTTTGAATTTATTTCATACTCTGCTTCAGTAGTTGCACTCCATGTTTTAGGATTCTCAGAATTTTTATAAGAATTAAGAATTTTTTAGTAGGCTATGTATCCAATATTTTTCGGATAGATGATCATCCTCGACTTCCAACATCCATAGTTTTCACCATTGAAGTATGGAGCTTGAACCATTGACATTACCTCTCGTGTATCATCCATTGAGATCTCTGAGTACAATCCTTTGAAACTTTCATCTTGTTGTAGCTTTAACAAAAGAACCACCTCTGATATCAATTGTTGGATCGGGTTATACTAAATATGCACAAGAGGGGTGTGAATTGTGTCTTTTTCAATTTCATTGAGAATCGAAATGATTTCCAAATCTATCCGTTAACTTTATCATAATGGTTATGTAGTCTAAAATAAATAGATTAAATAACGCACGAATTTATAGTGGTTCGGGGAGTAGAAGGTCCTTAGTCCACTCCACCAACACTCTACTCCACGAGCTTGGTGATTTTCACTATCTGGTCCTCTTATCAATAAACCATCAACAACTGAGTGTAGGCAGTTTACACCTATACAAGATAAGGCTAAAACAAATCCTTCTGGTTCATACACTGAACCCAATACATAGCTTAGAATGAGAAGTTGGTTACTCAAAATGAAAAGAGTATTTCTCTAAAAATACTTTCCAGTTTTTCTTCACATTTTGGAGCAGCACACAACTGATTATAGATGGATCATCATCTTCAGAAAAGATGTTCTTTAGGTAAGAGTAGTTCCGAAACAATCAAGTTGGAAATAGATCTTGAAATAAAATCATCAACTTTAACAACAAGAGATTCATGATAGATCTTCGATTTAGAATAAGAATCTTTAGCACTTTTCCTTTTCTTCATAAAAATAGAGTCTGATAGATCTTAGTAGTAGCAGATCTGTGTAACTCGTATAACTCTATAAAAATTTTAGTCATGAAAAACATGAGAGTTTGTTCTTCTTATCTTTTTTACAATTATCCGTCTCTCATTTTTTAATTCAAAATAACACACATATATAAAGAATAAATACAAGCGTTTTCCTTTCAGATTTAGATCCACAAATGTTGCCTTAAGAATTGTGATATTCAAATGTTTGAATAAAAGAGAGGTCATAAATTCCCTTAATAATCGGCATTAAATCCTCCTCTTAAATTATTCCTTTGAATCAAAAATAAACATCTTTAAATCACTCAAATATGCGATTTAATATCGGGTGCTGAAACCGGATTTAAATCAGCCTGATATTCTACAAAAAGACCATTGTATGATAAATTCATATTTTGAATCTCTGTGGGAAATGTTGGTGATGGTTTGAATGGTTTGACATTATGGTTGAGTTTTGAAATGTTTTGATGTTGTTTAAATCTATTGGAATGGAGATGCATCTGGACATGACCACATGGATCGGGCCTCAGAGTTGGTTCTAGAGCTAGTTTTTCATCATTACAGTGCTTTACGGATTTGAATGTTTGAGAGGGTATGGAACCATCCATCGGATCGGGCCTGTGCTTTGACACAGGACACTTGCTTGTCATTCAGCCACGCAATGATAGAGATATTTACTATGATTTTATGTTGGGGATGGGTGCTCCATGTTTTCTGTTTGGTTTGTATCTCTTGACTTTCGGGTGTGATTTTTTTTAAGTTCATGATGTATATTTGGGTTATCCCCCTTCTTCCCTTAAATGGGGGATTGCTTATAATAAAAAAAATTAAGGCCTTTGGGCTGTTGGATGGAAGGATGATCTCAAACGTAAGGTTGATCTCAAACGTAAGTTTGATCTCAAACGTAAGGTTGATCTCAAATGTAAGGCTGATCATCCATAATTTTCTCTTCAACTTTCAAATGTATGGTATAATATCCATAATTTCCTCTTTAGAAAAACGGAAGATACATGATACATACTTTTCAATAGAACGTAAGGTTCATTATAAAAGTAAGGTTGATGATCCATACTTTTGTTAAGCAAATGTAAGCTTTCATACTTATGTAAGGTTCTTCTTCCATACTTTTCTAATATTACAAGAATAAGGTTCCTTCCAAATGTAAGGTTCTTTTACCATACTTTTTTGATAACATATGGTTGAGTAACAATACTTTTCGGAACTCCTGTAAATTAAACGTAGAATTTTATCCTTATGTCATGCTCTTCAATGCAGGGTATGAGCAGTGTTTCTAGAACACGCTAAAATGATTTCCGAACAATTTTTCAAATATTACATGTGGATTAAATGCTTTTAATATTATTCCAAAATAGAAATATAAAGAATATTAATTTCCTAAAATATACTCAAAGTAAAATCATTAGAATAACAAACAAGGGTATTTGTGAGAATCAAAATCATCATAAACTGATAGAGTATTGTTGTAAAAATACATGATCAACAATATCCCATAATCATAATAGTATAGAGTATTATTGAAAACAACACTTGGTCAACATTTTTGTATCGTGATATGCATGTATTGATATAATTATATTGATGTATGTATCTGATTATGTTTCTACAGTGTTCCTTGTTTATTGTAATCAATTTTTTTTAAAATCATTTCCAATGATTATTTCTTGATAACCAGTTTCTTTTAACCAACTCATGTAGATCAAGAATGATCTTTTAGTTAGTGTAAAATTAGCTCGGATATCGATTTAGATGTTACTCCGGGTTGGTTCATTACAAATGGTTTTAGAGGAGGTCTTTCCTTAAATGAGATCACTTTTCATTATGATCCCTTAAGTTGTTTGGGGTGAGTCATGGTAGAAAGGAGACTAAGATTGTGTCTAGACTTAATAGGTAGTTCATGAGTAGGTGATTTATCAACACATCTTCACAAAGAGATGTGAGTTACTAAGGAAAGTGGGGACTTGAGTCTTTCTTTTGAGTAATTTTTTTTTCTGATGGTAAATGAGATTAAATTTCTGGTGATATTATATTTGATTTTGTGAATATCCTATGAGTTCTGGTTTTGAACGGAAAGATGACCTGATTTTTACTGTTCCTTTGTAGTCTAGTAAACTATGAGAAGTCAGTGTGACTGATCTAAAAGTCAATCTAGAAGTTGTTTTGATATTTGTGTTTGGTTTACATACCCATTCAATCAATAATTTCATAGTTCTATTCGATATCTAAACTTGAATCTTTTTCCATTTTCTTCCAAGTAACATCACTTGTGTGAGGCTAGTTTGGAGGGCCATGGATATGGTTTGTTTCATGTTGTTTTTTGTTTTTTTGAACTTTAATTACTTTTTGATGATTTCAAAGGTTTTATGAAAATCAAATTATTTGATTAAAACTAGTTTTTTTTATTTCTTTGAGAAAAATTTTCAATTACCAGAAAGTGAGTTTTATAAAATTCTTGGTTTGGAAAACTAATTTCTAAATAAACTTTGTGTATGTGTTAAAGAACGTTTTAAGAAAAAAATTTGGTTTTTAATGGATTTAAATGGAAATGGTTTTAGAAATTGGGAAATAGGATTAATAATTTTGAAACCATAATATAATTTCCATGTGTTGGTAAATGATTTTTGAAACTGTGATGAATTTATATCTATATCTCTCATTTTGGAAGGAAAGTGACATCTTTTGTAAATTGGGAAATCTTTTATTTTTTGAAACCAATGATACTTTGATAAAAGTGGTCTTCAACATGTTTCAAAGGTTTATGATTTCTTGTACTTTGTTTCTGGTTATGTTTTATGCGTGAGTTAGTGAGCTTGTGTTTAAAGATTACCAAAAATGTACCCCGGGAAGTTTTCCATGAAATATAGAATGTTCATTCATCAGTTTGTTTTTTATAGTGGTCCTTCGTTCTTTCCAAACGTGTAATATCTTGTTGAGGACTCTAACCAAACTCCATATTGAGTGGTGGAGCAAGATACCTCCCATCATTTGAACCCCATTCTTGAATTCTTGGATTGTCATCCACATTTTTATAGAGGTTAACAAAATTCTCTTAAGGTGGTAGAGTGGATTGAATAAGTTTATGGTATTTTTATTCTCTCAAGACTAATAATTCTTTAAAGGTCAACTTTATAAACTATTTTTTTGAGGGAACTAGTTATAAGTGTTGGGAAGTTTTGACTCCCTCATATCTGCATGAAATAATGTCTTGGTAATTCTTCAAATCAATCATTATTTGGTGGAAATATCCTATGAATGTGAAGAATGTGACATTTTCTGAGTTCTTTGGTCTCGATCAAGATGAGAGATTAGTTACGAAGTATTCCAAGCAATTCTCAATTTTGATATGTTTCTTACCTGATATTTTTTAATGAATTTAATAAGTTAATCTGTTTTAGAAAAGGTATTCACCCATACCTTTTAACTAACATGCTTATGGATTTGTTGATTTCTTATTTGGAGATGCTCACTAGGTTATTTTCATCTGAAGAAAAGATAAAAAATGACATAAAGGGAAGAATGCATAATTAATGTTTGAGAAAGGAAAATCTCCTTGTAGAAAGAAGAGGCCTCCCATGTGTTTATATTATAAATAACATTGTCATTTTAAGAGGCTATGTTTGAAATCTCTAGAGTATTATAGTCGGTGTGGCCATTTGGGTCACCTTAATAGGTTCTGTAAGTTGGGAAACTGGAAAGGGAAGTTTTGATTGGGATCATTAGATTCTAAGTATGGGGTCATAGATGCTTCAAGATAGTAGAGATACATCCATATTACTTGGAGTGAAGCTTTTCACATAGTGTAGGATATTCCAGTTTTTTATTTCCTAATGTGTTTGATGTTGATCAAGCTTATTGTTTCTGACATTGGAGTAGAAAATGATTGAGTTCTTCCTTCTTTTGGATTGTCAATATTTGGGAACCTTTTCTTTTGTAATCTTTTTCAATTATATCTTTTGGACCTTGGTTTTGGTCATTTGTTGATTAATGATGTGATAATGGTTTCCTTTTATTTATATATCTATGTTTGTGCCTTATGTATGTTCACACTTGAATGGTTATCCTTCTTTTTGAATGACTTTAGATCCTTTATGGCCGTTGCACTTCTGGTGATGGAGTAGAATCTTGTGCTGACAACCTTGACATATTTGGGTTTTTTTGTTCTTCTAAATACCTTATGTTTCTTTCCATGGGTGTATTCCTGTGGTTAATGTTGGATACTATTTGGTTTGATTATTGTTCCTTGGTATCCTCTTATTTTTTCCTTGATGGTTAGAACTCAATTTTGATATGTTAGGTGATCTTACTTATGAGAGTGAAGTGCCCTATTGTGCACTGACCTGGATGTGTGATGTACTTCATTTGGACTTAGATATACCTTGGGGTTGTACTCAGGTGACTAAAATGATGTGGATTCTGGATTGACCAGGTACCCAGAGGTTTTGGCATTCGATCTGATAAGCTCATCGTGGGGTGGGGCTTGACATTGAAAATCCTAGGTTACCATCAAGTAATTACCTATGGTAGAAATAATTTTTAGTTCTTTTTAATTTATTATGAATTTTTTATCTTATATGTTTCTTAGTGGTGAGTTGTTGAAGCCTATTCTCTGGGTATAAGGGACATAATTTTCTTGTATTACACCATTTTAGTGAATCTTTAATCGATGGGAAGACCTATGTTGGGTCTCTAGTCTTTCTCTAGTTTGGATACATGTGTTGATCTTGGTGTTTTGATCTTAGAGTTGTGTGTGTGTTGTTATATTTGGGAGAGTCTCTCTTCTAGACTATAGACTATCTAGCTCAAAAGATTAGTAAGGGAGTTCTTCTTATTCCATCTTGTTCTATATTTCATGCTGGATTCTTTTTAGGGATAGAAAGTCCTACGGGGGGGGGAGGATGTGACATCTCGTTACCTACTTTTATGTGTTTTGACCCATTGATTTGAGTATCCTTTGATTGTATCTCTTCACAAGTTTCTTCCAATTCATTTTTGGAGTCTTTTTAAGGTTTCAAGTCCAGTGTATGATTGGATAATTTTTTGAAAAACCATGCATCCAAACCATACAATATTTCCAGTATCCAAGGTAGGGGTGAATGGTTTGTTCATGGTTAGAAAAACAATGCATCCAAACCATGCAACCTGAATATAAGAGGTCTTACGGTTGGTGAATAGTTAAACTAACCATGCATTCTAACCATGGATCTCTTCCAGTGGGTCTATTTGATGTGCATAGTTAGGCACACAGTTAGTAATAGTAATGTGACCTAACATAGGAAACCATGCTACAAGATTTAAATTCCCTGGAAATTGTAATCAAGATCCCAAAACCCTCTAATTAAACTCAAACTTATCCCACTCAAACATAATTCAATCCTTTGGAATTTGGGTGCCCTCAAGAGGCATTTTGGCTCTTCTAACCTCAACTCTTAGTGTATTGAATCTCCAATAAAAGTGGTGATCCTCTTCTGGTGATTTATTTTCCTCTTTAAAATTGATCTCTCCTATTATCTTGATTCTTTATTCCTAGAGGTTATGATGGACTTTTATTTCATTATGTTGTGGATGGTTGATGTAGAATTTTGGATATAGGATCTCTTCTCTTATATCAAGATCCCTCTTCCTAGATCTGGTGATCACCATCGGGGGTGAAACATCTCAGATTCATTATAGTGGGATTCCTAATATTCCAAGTAGGTGTTTCTATGATTTCCATTCATTTTGTAATTCATTGTTGTTTGATAGTTCATGGATACATGTCTTCTTCTAACACATGTTCAATAATTATTGATCTTGAATTTCCTTATAAAATTCTCTTTGATCCTATTTTAACTAAATTGAACATGTAATGGATTCCTTCTCATGGTTTTATAAATTGACAAATTCTATGTTCATTTTAATTCCGTTTCAAATATGCTTTCAAGGTAACCTTATGGAAAGTGAGGGATTTGGCCCAGTTTTTTTTTAAATGGGTGTTCTTTGATTATTTTAAATGAGTGATGTATTCACACATAAAGAGGGTGTAAATCCATATTTTTAATTAACAAAAAGACTTTTTAAATTGTGAAACTTACTTGAATTACTTTGGAATATTTTGAAAGAAATTCTTGTTTTAAAGGCCCATTTAGCATTATTGTGATGATTATGAAAGGAATTATGTATGTTTACCCATTTTAAAGGTTTAATTGAAGAAAATGTTTTAATTGGAATGGATGGTGTTGGACGGATTGGTTGTTAATTTATGATGACCCTATCTTGTAATAGTCCCTTATTGTTACTTATTTTATTCTTGTAATTCCCATTTATGGGTTTTGAAAAGGGTATTATTTACTTTGAGGGATCTTGGGATGATATTGAGATGTGATTTGAGGGCATGTTCCCATGATTCATATTAATAAGGATCCCCATTTTGATCCTCATAAATTTATTATATCACTAGCCTATTTTGACTCAACATGTGAACTTAGATAGATAAATGGGATGATCTAGATATATGATTCATTAGCTGACTCACACCCCAAATAGTGGGTTTTTAGAGAAGTTGAAAGGTTTAGGCTATAGATATGTGGCCAGGAAAGCGGGTGTTTATAGAACTAGTTTTCTTAAGACTCATGAGATTAAATGTAATCTCAATGATTCGTCATGGTGATTTTTATTAGCTATTCTATGATGGAATAACTATCATACCTAGGTTTTACCCATGAAATTTGTATACTTGATACTCAATACATGAAAATATTCATTGTCACTACTTAGCACTGGAGTTTCCTTTCTTGATTGATTACTCCTCTTGATTGATCTATTTATTGAGATGTTTCGCCTTGAATCTATTGTAATGACTCTTTTATAGATTAGGATATCAGGTGCATGTTATTACTTTTCCTGATTGACATGTCCTAGTCATGTGAAATAGTTTTCAAAGCATTTCAAGAAAAATGTCCAGTTTTCAAATGATGAAATGGAATTCTTTAGAACTATGGGTTGATAAATGAATTTGAAATGTTTGAAAATATATTTTCAAATTAATATTTTTACTCTCTTTATTATACACATCTCTTAGAATATTTAACTTACCATATGAAGCAACTACATATAATCTTTGGTGAAATCCTACTGGACTCTATATCTCACATCATGCTTGTATCATTTGGTGTTTGCAGCTTTTATGATCTTATATATGGTTCTCATGCTCACGTTGTCTTACTTTTCACATTAGTGCTCGGGTGACCATGGGTGGGTGTCTTGGGGCATGGAGGGTGGTTGTGTACTACCAATAGATGATTTTTGGTAGTTTTATTTTGCTTCTAGATTTTGTATCATCTCCTTGTACCCTAATATGTATGTATTGATATGATTATATTGATGTATGTATTTGATGATGTTTCAATAGGGTACCTTTTTATTATAATATTTTGTGGAATATATCATTCCCAATATTTATTTATTGATGCCCAGGCTCCTGTCATCAACTCATGGAGATCGTGAATGATCTTCAGGTTAGTGTAAAATTAGCTCAGATACCATCCATTATAATTCCAAAAGGAAGGAAGAGAATGAAGATCACTTGGGAATTGTACTAAAGTCCCTAAAAAGGATAATTTTGTAAAAAAATAACTAAATTTTAATTTTGGATATAGAAAGTTTCATTTTTGGGTCATATAATCTCAAGTGAGGGTATATCGATGGATCCATAAAATATAGACATTATTGAAAAAATTTCCAAACTAACCACACTGACTAAAATTCACAATTATTTTAGTTTGGAAAGATATTATCAATTTTATTTGAATAATTTCTCATGTATATCTAATCCACCCACCAAATTGACTTATAAGGGATTAAATTTCCTTTAGATAAATTAATGTGAGGAAATTTTTAATGAACTCAAGAGGAGGTTATTCTGTACACCCGTGCTTACACTATCCTATAGTGGAGTCGGGTTTGTGATCTATAGTGATGCATTAAATAAGTTACTAGGATTTATACTCATATATAAAGTTATAGTGATATATTATGCCTCACAAAAACTAAAGGTTCATGAGAAAAATTATACGACTCATGATTTGAAATTAGATGTGGTAACTTTTTCATTAAAGATATAGAGTCATTATCTTTATGGAGAAAAGTGTGAGGTAAATACAGATCATAAAAGTTTAAATTATAAATTCACTCAAAAATAGTTTAATATATTACATATAATATGGTTATAGTTGATTAAATATTATGAATTCTCAATACATTACCACCCTGAGAAATAAAACAAGGTTGCATATGCTCTGAGTCGAAAGGATCATACAAGCTTATCAATGATGAAAATAAAAAAAAATATCCATTATTTCTAGATTTGTAAATTATGGATTTGGAAATCTTGAAGGATGAAATTAAATATTATCTTTATGAAATTAGTGTTTATCCATTTATAAAAGTAAAGATTAAATAATCACAAAAGGGGGATGTATAACTGTAAAAGAATGTGAGAAATGTTCCTGAGTTCGACCTTGACAATGATGGAATGATAAGCTTCAAGAAATGAATATTTTTCCCATAAATACCAGACATTAAGAGGGATTTATTGGATTAAGATTATATTTCATCATTATCTATTCATCCTGGAAGTATAATGATTTATAGAGATTTGAAAGATTATTTCTTATGAGATAACATGAAAATAGATATTGCCAAATATGTATTTCGATGCTTGGTATGTCATCAAGTTAATGATGAGAGATATAAGTCTAAGGGATATTATAACCATTATCCATAGTGGTATGTAACTAGGAAAAAATCACCATTTATTTTGTCGTTGGACTCCCAAAAACATCTAAAGTCCATAATGTTATTTGGGTTTTAGTAGACTGCCTTACAAAGTCAGCACACTTTGTTGCTATCAGATAAGATTTCTATCTTGATCAACTTTCTGTAATATACATTAATGAAGTGGTTAGGTTGCATGGAGTACCACATTATATTGTATCTGATCATGATTCAAGGTTTACCTTGAATTTTTGGCGAAGTATTCAGTAATCTCTAGATTCAAAGCTATGTTTTTGAACTAATTATCATCCTCAGATAGATGGTCAGTCATAGAGAACCATTAAAAACCTAAAGGATATTTTGAGGTCTTTATATGTATTTTAATGTTGATTGGGATCAACACCTTACTCTATTTGAGTTTTCCTACAACAACAGTTTTCACTATAGTATTCATATGGCTCCTTATTAAGCCCTCTATGGAAAGAAGTATATAACTCTATCATGCTGGGATGAAGCTAGAGAAAGAAATTCATCAGGACTAGAGATAGTTGAGGAAATGGTAGATAAATTTAGAGTCATTCATTATCACATCAAGGTAGTTCATAGTTGATAGAATATTTATAATGATACTCATTGGGGAAATATGGAATTTAAAGGTGGTGAGAAGACATTTCTAGGAATATCTCTTTGAAAAATGGTTATGAGATTCAGAAAGAACGTAAATATGAACCCAATGTATATTGGCCCCTTTGATATTCTTTATCGAGTAGGTATGGTTGCTTATCTCTTGGCACTTCCACTGAACCTCTCTCAAGTTCATGATCTGATCCATATATCTATCTTGAAGAAGTACATACATGATACATCACATGTACTGAACTCATAGGTTGTACCGCTGGAGAATGATCTTTCCTATTAAGAAAAACCTATATAAATATTGCATCATAGATATAAATTGCAATGTAATATTCTACTCTCTTTTTAAAAGTTCTCTAAAGGAATCACAAATTTGAAGAAGTTACATGGGAACCCAAGGATGTGATGAAATTGATATATCCTAATTCTTTTATCATAGTGATAGAATTTTGTGGGTAAAATTCATTTTAAGTGGGTTATAATGTAACACACTGAGATTTTATGTTTTATTTTTCTTCAAATAAATTTAATTTCTTCACTATCTTGTGATACATTTAACCCTAAGTCTAAATGAACCATAATATAGTATATTGTTCTTACCATGTCGTTAAATTAGAATAGTGAATGTGAATGATTTTTTTTGAAAAAAAATGCATAAATGTTTTAGATAAATAAAATATATTGATAAATAGGTACTTTATATTTAGTAAACTCATTATATGGTTTAAAAATACATTTTTTCTCAAAAATGGTTTTTATTACTTTTTGTGAGAAAATAATATAATTAATTTCTTCAAATTTTAGAATAATTATTTGATAAAACAAAATTATTTTTTAAATCATAATTTAAAAAATATTTTAGATTCATTTTATGAGAATTTTTTTGAAAAGATTGATTTTTCAATGAATAGTGAAAAATACAAATTTTTATTGAAAACTGTCTTTTCATTTAAAGCATTTTAGAAGTTAAATTTTATTTTAAAATTATTTGAAAAGTAAAATTAGTTAATTTATATTATTAATAATATAATTAATTCATTTTAATTAATTTTATGTTGGGTCTTTTATAAAAACCTTTTATACTTAAGATAACATTTTTTTCTGGAAAATTGATGTTCATTGCATTTTATGGGTTTAATTTTAAATTAAATTATATAACTTCTACAAATTTAATTTAATAAAATGTATTAAATATTTTTAATCATAATAATTAATTTTTTAAATAATTTAAACATAATTTTTTGTCATTTTGAATAGTAAAAACAATAAAAATATGTTATTTTGGTTAGGGTGAAAACGGGTTTACGGGGGTTAAACCAATATCTAAGGGTATGTTTTCCAATTGAACGTGTATAAAAACAATTTTCTAGACATATTTGTACCTTATAATATGACAAATTTAAATTTCTAAATATTTTGAAACATTTTCCTTGAGTATGACATTATTATATTTTAATCTTTTAGGAAATTCAAAGTGTGTCCTCTCTCCCACTATTAAAAGGATACCACTGCATTCTCTTATTTACACTACTTTGATCCATATATATCAAAAATAATCTACCAAATTCTATTTTCAACTTACATAGATATTAATTATAGGTTTTTTAATCTTAAAATACCATTCCAAGTGTCCTTAAAAAAGGATCTAAAAGAGGCGTACTGAAGGGTAGATAGTCATCCTACCGGACCTCATTCAAATTATTTTCTGTTCTGCCTCCTAAAAATCTATGGAATTCATCATAGAATAATATATTTAGTGTAATAAATATTATAAAGTGTTATTATGATTATTTAATTACCATTATTCACACAATTTTATATCAAATGGTAAGTGAAAGTATCACTCATGTGAACGTGTGGACTACCACCTCCACGTAGCAATACAATTCATTTTCCATCACTATAATTTTTGGATGGTTATTAAAATGGGTTTAAAGTTTATATATGATATTTATGACATAATTATGCTTCTTTAATAATAATATCACCTCTACCTTATTACCTTATCATTTGTTGGAAGACGATAATGTCGCTCATGCATACGTGTGGATTATCGCCTCCACAAAGTGATGTGATTTTCTTTTTCATTACCGATTTACTTGGATGGTAATAATAATTGATTTAATGTATATATATGTGTTATTTATGATATAATAATGGTTATATAATTATAAAATAATATTTATATTTCTTTCATTCTTTTTGTTAGAAAGTGAAAACAACGTTCATGCATATGTTGAACCTACCGTCTCCATGAATGGTGTAAATAAATTTTCTATATCTACCAATGGGTGGTTATAAATATGTATATAATGAATATATATATATATATAATGTTTATATCAGGAATAAAATTTTGGAGATTATGCAACCATGTTCAAATTAAAGGATTGAAACTTCTCAAACTGAAACTTCCATGAAAAATGAAAAAGCAAACATCTGAAACAAAGATTTTAATTAGTAATTATTAATAAATTGGTGTTGAAATGTTATAATTGGATAATATATTATATTATAAATATTTAAATTATTTTAGTATATAATTTTAATTACTTTAAACTTATTATACACTATATTAAATCACTTTCCAAGTAAGTCAAACTTGAGGTAAGAGATTCTATTTCAATCACATTTTAATCAGGATTATTTATGCTTGAATTTCATTGAAGGAAACTATATTATCATTTTCTAATAAATATATTTAATATTGTTATCCTCTATTTATCCATGAAATTTTCAAGTAATATTACCATTTTTATCTCTTTGAAACTAAAAATGATTAGGAAAATGAATTTAAGAAAAATAGACTTTATTTCCTCTTTGGTCGAGAATATTTTTCTTCCATGTCCATGTTTTATTTAAATTTTTTCAATAATTCTTTTCCATTATCATGTAAATTTTAATGTAATTTTTACCCATGTTTTACATTCTATAAAAACGTTTAAAAGGAATTTTCTTTTCATTTTTTGAATGGGGTACTTTTATCTTTTTACCAAAAATGTGAAAGGAATATTTGTTTTACCATACACATCATTAATGGAATTTCACACCATAATGACCACTAAATTATTTGAAAATTACTTTATAATTTTTCAAGTTTATTTTAAAATAAAACATTTTCCTTAATATTTTGGAAATTTTTATATTTTTAAATAAGTGATTTCAAGATAAAAAATTAATTTTCATTAAGAATTATTTCAATGATATTTTAAAGGAATTTTTTTACTTATAATAACATTCTTTGATGTAACTTATTATTTATTGGGGATATGATCCAATGATCTCATATTTATTCGTTCTCTATATGGTTTATGGTTATGATGATCAGATATTAATAAAACCCATTTTCTTTTCCACGGGTTATTTTATGATGAATGTTTTTATGATCTTGTGGTATACATATGAATGGATTTATGATTATGTGATAAGTGGGTAGATAATTATATATCCCTCCAATAAATCGGGTAATGATTGATGTTATAAGAGATAAAAGGGTACATTGGAGGTTATGATAAACCCAAAATAGGGTACATAGGAGGATATCCCAAGATCGAAAGAGGGTACACGAGAGGTTATTCAAAGCCCAAAGTAAGCACATGGTTAATATCCAAATAAAAACATGTTATGAATATATTGGTGGGTATAATTGACATAATATTTCTATGATTACGATTATTCCAAACCTTATTCCATTATTTTAATGGCCCAAACGTCTCCGGTTCATTCCTTTGAGAAAATCCAGTGTTATAGGTGTTCTTGGAGGTCACAGTGGCATGTTTTGGGAGTTTTCCAAAAATCTAGTTTTCCAAAAGTGGGTCATGGCGTCGGTAGGTCCTGGAATCAGTAGGTCATGGCATCAACATGTCTTGGCATTGGTAGGCCAGGCATGGGTGACTCAGCATCAGTGACTCGCATTGGCGACTCAGACGTTAGTGGCTCAATGTCAGTGACTCAGCCATTGGTGGCTTAGTGTTGGTGGTTCAACATCGATGGGTTGTTTCGATGACTCTATTTTTAGTGGATCAACATCGACCACTCAACGTCGATGACTCACCCAATGATGATTCATTTCCAACTTTCCTGTGTTTTTTCTGTTTCGCCCCGGTTACATTTTATTTGATGTTAAATGAGTTGTAGATCATGTTTGACCATTTCTTAATCCTTTTCATCCATCTACTAGAATAATTATTATATATTAAATATCCTAAAATCCTAGACCTTCGAAACGTCCAAGTCGCTTGGTTTGACCATGACCCAACTTTTAAGTACTTTGAAATCATCTCCCTGATTTAGGATTTGGAACTTTCTTAAGTCGAAATCCTCTCTTCCTTTAACCCTTATATTCCCTCTTGGTGTGCCTAAATCCTTTCTTACATGAGGAGTTTCATCTATTGTTCTGCATTTGGAAGCACATTTGCGAGTACAAGAGTTGACTGGGGGTTGGTTTTGTGGGTATGGTGTGGTATATTTGTGCAGTGGGGTTGTGACTTTGGTGGTGGTTGTTTTGGGTTTAATGTATGGGGTGGTATAGGCGGTGTAATGGAATATCATGTGGTGAGATTGTTGATTTTGTAATGGATGAACTTGTAGAGTAGTGGGACTACATCTGGGTTGTGTTATGTTTATTGGGCAGTGTTGTGTAGTGGGACTGTAATCATGTTGTGTGTTGTTTGTGTTGCTGGATGTGTTGGGTGTGGTTGTGGTCAGTATTTTCACGGATAGTGATAGAATGAAATAAGTGGATTCCTTAATAAATAATGATAAGTGGTTAAATAAATGGGATGGGTTTATAAATTAAGTTTGTGGCTGGCTTTGTGGTTGTGCATTAGAGGTAGCAGCAAAGATGGTTTTGTGTGGCTGGTTGTTTGTTTGGAAACCCATAGGTTGGGCTGAGTGCTTGATATATATATATACATATACTTATAGTTCCTTGTGATTTCTATACACACCTCACCCATGTTGATCACTATGTTCAGAGCACCCCCATTGTGATGGTAGATGGTGTCTTTCCCAATATCCCGGTGGGAGGATGGATGGCTGGCCACCCAGTCTTCCATGGCCCCTCTTCGAGGCAGAGATAACCCAAGATCCTTCAGACAAGTTGTGGTTGTGAGGCTCAGGTGTGTTCCGGTGAGTTTTTCTTTCCCAGGTTTCTTCGGGATGAGATGTGTTGTGTTTCCCAGGTGTCTTTTTGATGATATGTGATTTGGTTAGTGGCTCTCGTGTCTGTTGGTGGGATGTGGTGTGGTTTGTGACCCAGAAGTTTGTGGGTGGGATGTGATGTTGATAGTGGCATAGGTGTGTGCAGGAAGGTTGTGTTGTGGTATGTTTGGAAGATGTGGGAGCGTCATGATGTCTGTCATTAGGGTGTGAGAGCGGCTAAATAGTGGTAAAGTGGTGTGAGGTACCCTATCCTCGATGTACTTACTAATTTACTTTACTTTTACTTGCATTATTTAGTGAGTGTGCCTTGGTAAGGCTGTGGTGGTTAGTATTTTCCTTGTTAGGTGCTTTTGAGGTTCGGTTGTTTTCCCATAGGGGCATTAGCATGCCTTTCCCACTTGTGCACAAGAGACTTTGGTTTTCATACTAAGTATACTTGTATGTTCACCCTATGTTTATAAAACTAATTTTAGGTTTCTTGTAGGACTATGAGGACTGTTCTAGACCTAACTAGCTCAGACATCGAGATAGTTGTTGTGCTGCTACTTAGTCTTGTTTTGGATTTTTTACTTTAGAGTTTTCTTTTACTTTGTGGTAGTTTTATTTAAACATACATGGGTTGGATTTTTAGTTTCCCTTTTTGTGAGATGATTGGAGTTTTTTGGGATAGACCACCTTATCTCCCAATATTTTTCCTTATAAAGGGTAATGCCTCCCATATTTGTGTGAATTTTTATCTACCCTTGGTGCTAGTTACCACCTTAGGGCCTATTAGAGGCAGGACTCGAGGTTTGTTATCTCTTTTTTCATCTTGAAGAAGGAAGGTCATGGAACATTGTTATCCCTTCTCTCATCATGAAGAAGGAGGGTCATGATATAATGGTATCATAGGTGATGGTTGAGAGATAGAATGAAGCTTGGAGTTAGGCATAGTGAGGATTTCATGGGTTGGCAGGGAAGCAGTGTTAGGTGATCTTGATTCATGACATGGGCTAGGGAAGACTTTCTAGGACATAGGATTTTAGGCCCCCCTCCCCCCCCTCCCCCCCCCCCCCCCCCGCGATTCAATTCAAGGACTCTAAACCTACCGAATGACCAAGTGAAGCTATACTTTTTGTGGGGTAGATACCATAGGAATGGTACATGCATCATAATTACTTGTGTTATTTTTTTATTTGTTTGTTTTGTAAATTTTAAAATGAATAATGATTTAAAATTAATTCTAAATAATTTTCCCTACTACTTAGGCTTTGGAGTTCCATGTTTATCTTTTTAGCTATGGCATCCGATCGTCGTCCACGTGTAGTGCAGGAAGTGGAGGTCCGGTAGGTGGACCTAGTTGACCAGTGGAGGGTTGATCCCATGTAGGAAGGTGATCAGTGTCAGAATCCCCTTTGTGATTTCTAGTGACATACTCTAAGTACGAAGGCAACATTTCAGACACAGAGACGGAGAGTTGGCTTATGGAGCTAGGGATTTCCTTCAACTTGATTCAGGCTCTGAAGGAGTACCGGATTCTTCTAGCAGTGAGATATATGAGGATCATGGGTATGTCAATTTCCCTTGGTAGTGTTTGCTTACAATAATAGTTTTCACTCTTCCATTGAAATAGATCCGTTTGAATCTTTGTACGGAAGGCCATGTTGTTCACCTTTGTGCTAGAGAAAGGTTATGGAGACAGCTGTTCTTGGACCAGATGTGGTGCAAAGCACGAAAGAGAAGGTTCAACTATTTCGGGAAAGGATGAAGGCAGTATAGGATTGTAAAATGTTATATGTTGATCATAGGTGATACCTTTGGAGTTTGAGGTTAGAGACCACATTTTCTTGAATGTTTCCCCTCATCATGGGAATCAGAGTTTTGGTAAGGTGAGTAATATTTCTCCCATGCTCATCAAACCTTTTGAGGTGTTTTGATGAGTTGGTGATGTGTCATACCAGCTGGCATTGCCACCATGGTTGGAGAGAATTCATGATGTCTTCCATGTCTCTCAACTTGGTTGGTATCTACACGATGACTCCCGTGTCATTGATTGGAGGGAGTTAGATATTGAGATGATGTGATGTTCATGGAGTGCATAGTAGGGATCCAGGATCGTTGAGAGAATGTGCTAAACTGACAGACCATTTCCTTGGATCGTGTGTTGTGGAGGCATGGTGGACTCAAAGAGTGTACTTAGAAATTAGAAGTGCAGATTCATGCCTATTACTGAAGATGTTTTTAGTTTTGGTTGTGTACTTTGATTTATGATGTAATTATTGAACCTTATTGATAAAGATGAGTTATTTCCTTGTTTTTTTAATGTGTGACAGAGTCCTAACCATGAGTAGGTGAGGACCCAATTCCTAATTGACATGCATTAATTGAGATGCGATTAAACCCATGCAAGCGATTCAATGCCGCTCAGAGTGGATAGTATCTTGACATAGAGGAAGGAATTCCCCAATTCATATGTTAGAATGGTGATTTTTTTTGTGCTTCTATGGTGCGTTCTATGAACAGTTGTGGTCGTAAGGATTTCGGAGGAGCTATTCTTAGATATCGAGGTTTCACTCCAACTTTCGAACAAACACGGTGGTTTACCCTTGAGAGGTATATCACGGGTGGTTGTTCGGACCCATCTTTCTTCTGGGTTTGGTTTTGAATTCTTGAGGGTGATAATAGTTTGAGAGGTATCTGATTTAATTTCTTAGACCTCTTCGGTCCATTACTTTTGTGAAAATTCAGTGTTAGAGGTGTTCTTGGAGGACATAGTGGCTTGTTTCTAGATTTTTCAAAAAATATAGTTTTCCAACGGTAGGTTGTGGTGTCGGTAGGTCATGGTGTCGATAGATCCTGGCATCGGTAGGTTGTGGCATCAGTAGTTCAAACTTCGATGACTCAACATCGGTGACTTGCGTCAGTGACTCAATCATCGATGGCTCATTGTCGGTGACTCATCCATCAGTGGCTCAACGTTAGTGGCTCAATGTTGGTGGGTCACATCAGTGGCTCAACTATTGGTGGATCAGCTATAAGTGGCTCATTTTTGATGGCTCAACATCAGTGACTCACCCAATGGTGAGTCATTTCCAGCTTTCTCGAGTTTTTTCAATTTCACCCCTGTTACGTTTTCTTTGACATTAAATGAGTTACCTATCATGTTTGACCGTTTCTGAAGCCGTTTCAACAATATCCAAGGATAATTATTATATCTTAAATATCCTAACATCCCAGTATCTTTGAAATGGATAATACAAGTGGTTTGACCACAAACTGACTTTTAAGTACTTTGAAATTGTATCCCAGATTTAGGATCTGGCCTTTTCTTAAGTTGAGATCCTCTCTTCCTTGAACCCTTTCATTCCCTCTTGGTGTTCCTAGAGCCTTTCTTCCCCAAGGAGTCGCATATGTGGTGCAGTTATCAATCAATTTTTCCTTGGGAGTTTTTCTTGCTACTAGTACGAACCTCTGTTTTAGTGCAAGAAGGAATTTTGGTCGCCCGTTCTTAAAGGTAGGAATTCCTTTTGTCCCAATTTATTTTATGCATCATGCGGGATGGGTAATAAGATGTCTCTTTATTAATACAGTCATGTCCCAATTCTTATAAGGTCTATTATGATAAAATACACACCTCTTAAAAATAATTGTTTTTGTTACTTTATTACTAAATGAGGGGTGGGAAAGATGATGATGATGCTTGTGTTTTTTTATCTGTTATCTTTGATCTCTATTGTGGTTTTTTTCTGGTTGTATGCTTTCTAAAAAGAATATATGTTGGTGGTATTTGTTTGTGCACCCATAATATCTTATGAATAATTTCCTCAAATATCAATCTGATTAATCACATATACCCGATTAAATAAATGGATTTTTCATGATCAAACTTGCTTTGTGATCACTCCTGAATTATCAAAGTGAAATTAAAGAATAGTGTTGTCCAAATTTGAATACAATATATTTTTTAGGTGTATATGTGTTTTGTGTGAGGATTTTTCTTGCTTTGTTTCCTATGTAGTTTGTGTGGTGTTTTAGTTTGAATCAGAGTTGTGGGTATAGGGGTGGATAGTGGGTTGGTTCTGCGGGTATGGAGTGGTATGTTTGTGCAGCGAGGATGTAGCATTGGTGGTAGTTGTTGCAGGTTTCGTGTATGGGGTGGTAAAAGTGGTGTAATGAAATATCAGGTGGTGAGATTGTTGATTTTGGAGTGGATGAACTTGTAGAGAAGTGGGACTGCATCTGTGTTGTGTTATGTTTGTTGGGAAGTGTTGTGAAGTGGGACTACAATCAGGTTGTGTGTTGCTTTTATTGTTGGATGTGTTGGGTGTGGTTGTGTTTAGTATTATCTCAGATAGTGATGGAATGAAATAAGTGGAATCCTTAATAAATAATGATAAGTGGTTAAATAAATGGGTTGGGATTATAAATTATGTTTGTGGCTGGCTATGTGGTTATGCATTAGAGGTGGAAGTAAAGAAGATTCTATATGGATGGTTATTTTTTTGGAAACTCATAGGTTAGGACGAGTGCTTGATACCTATATATATATATATACTTGTAGTTCCTTGTAATTTCTATACACACCCCACTCGTGTTGATCACTACATGCCAACCACCTCTTTGTGATGGGAGAGGGAGTCTCTCCCAACATCCCGGTGGGAGGATAGATAGGTGTCCCCCTGCTCTTCCAGCTCCCTCTTCTAGGATTAGATATCCCAATACCCTTTAGGTAGGTTGTGGTTGTGAGGATGAGGTGTGTGTGGGAGATTTTTTCTTTCCTAGGTTTCTTTGGGATGATATGTGATGTGTTTAACATTTGTCTTCAGGATGAGATGTGATGTGGTTAGTGTCCTAGGTCTATGCAGTCAAGATATTTTGTGGATTACAGCCCAGATTTCTGTAGGAGGGATGTGATATGGATAGTGGCCCAGATGTGTGTGGATATGTTGTGTTGTGGTATGTTTAGAAGAGGTGGGAGCACCAGGATGTCTTCTGTTAGGGTGTGAGAGCATCTAATCAGTGGGAAAGTGGTGCGGGTTACCCAATCATCGATGTTCTTAATACTTTACTTTACTTGACTTGCATTATTTGGTGAGTGTGCCTTGGTTAGGCTGGGGTGGCCAGTTTTTTCCTTGATAGGTGATTTTGAGGTTCTGTTATTTTCTCACAGGGGAATTAGCATTAATTTTTCACTTGTGCATGAGAGAATTTGGTTTTCCTACTGAGTGTACTAGTATGCTCACCCAACGTTTATAAAATTGATTTCAGGTTTCCAGGAGGACTACGGGGACCATGTTGGACCTAACTAGATTGTACATCGGGACAGTTTCCATGTCACTCCTTTGTCTTGTTTTTGGTATTTTACTTTGTATTTTTCTTGTACTTTGTGGCAATTTTGTTTAAACATGCATGGGTTAGATTTTTAGTTTCCCTTTTTTTAATATGTTTAGAGTTTTTTAGGATGGACCATCATATCTCCTGATATTTTTCTGTATAACGGGTAATTCTGCCCATACTTGTGAGAATGTTTACCTACGCTTGGTGCTAGTCACCACCCCGGGGCCTATTAGAGGCGGACTCATGGGTCATTATCTCTTTTTCGTCTTGAATAAGTAAATTCACGACACTTTGTTATCACTTCCCTCATATTGAAGAAGGAGGGTCATGACAATTATTTTATTACATGATCTTATGCTTAAGTTATATTCTCATAGCCCATATTCTTTGATTCCTTTATGATTCATGTCTTATGAACTGACAAGATTTATTCCATGACTCATGGATATCATCTAAGAATTACTGGGTATGGTTTTCAAATGTTAATATCATGTTCTTATGTCCTTATTCTCATGTTATTTTTAAATGATCATTGATAACTCCCTGGTTTACCCTTACTAATCATATGATATCACCCTTTATTATGTTTTCTTTTCCACAAGATATGAAGAAAGGTTTTAAGTATGATGTGTCTAATAAGGGTGGTATTTACAATGTACTAAGTGGTAGATGATATAGATCATTTATATACCATTTGTTTATGTATTTATGTTTCTAAATATACTAAACCTTTATAGTTTTGTCTTGGATCATGATTTTATATAATGAATATTCTTCTAATAATATGAAATATTTATGTATGAAAAGAATTGGTCATTATAACGCCAACCAATATAAGGATAATATTCCAACCCCTTGAGTCGATATTGGGAGGTCTAAAGTATCAATCATGATGTTGACCTCTAGGAGGTAATCTGGGGTGGTCTAATATTCATTGGGAATCATCATCGAATCCAAGGGTGATGACCCTATCTAGTCATAATAGTAATTAGGTGTCATTGTTGACTCCTAGGAGGAGGACCCTAGACCATAAAAAGTATCAGGCATTATCAAAAACCCATAAGAGGTAATCCTAGTATGTCAATAAAATATGATTTCATCGCCGACCCCTAGGAGGTAATATTAGGTAGTCAATAGTATATGGAATAATTTCTAACCTCTAGGAGGTAATATCAAGATATTAATGGTATTAAGAAACATTGTTGACCCTTAGGAGGTAATCCTATGTCATCAATAGTATCAGGTATCATCATCGACACCTTGGATGCAACCTTAGTCTATGAATAGTATCATGAATTATCACTAACTACTATGTGGTAATCTTAGGCTATCAATAATATCATGTGTCATCATCAACCCCTAGTGGATAACCCAAGTCTGCCAGAATCATCAGGCATTACTGTCAAATCCTAAGGGATAAACCTATTTAGTTGTTCTTAACTGACTCATCATCGATTCAGGTAATAAAGTGACACCCACAATCATCACTAACCATTTTCCATACACACCCTCACTAGGGTAAATATATCACTGAGGCACCCATCGAGGTCCCATAGGTTGCATCATGTTAGGAAACCCCATAAGGGTCCATCAATCTCCAAATTAATCCCTAGGACACACCTAACACAAAGAGGAAATCAAGCCCCTTAGCAAAATCAAAGTCTCATCAAGGCCTCACTAGCCTCCTTAGCAAACCATACAGGCATTAGTCTATGCAGATAGAAAAATGACCATCTCAATATTCCAAGGTGTCTCAGGTTGGTCCATTCACCTAACTTACAAAAAGTCTTAGTGGGGGAGATACAAATGATCCATGCTTATATGAACTAGATCAACGACTATAAGGTATCTCATGGGTCTCACGTGGCCAATCATTATGCCATCCATCCCAAATCATCACTCACCACTACCTAGAGGTCACTAAGGGCACCTGTCACTTGGGTCATTATGTTACCTTCATTTAAATTAAATAACACCCCTTGGGACCCATCCATATCAAGGAACATGTTTATAGTCAAGGCCTCATCCATCATCAGCCAAGGCAATCAAGCTAGTGCACAAGGTCTCTCATGGACCTTGGAATTATATTCAATTTACCTAGGAAATTAATTTTTAATTAAACCAATTCATTTTTTAATTAAAATAGTTCATTTTACATAATGTATGGTCATCTGAGGGGGGGTCATTCCACATATCATAGGCATATATCTACCACATGAAACCATAGGGTGTGTATAGGGACCACCTACCTCAATCTAAAATCCATTCCCCCTTTTTTAACTTGTAACCCAAAAACTCTTTCAAATCTCATCTAATCCATCCGAACACCACCCATCCACACAAGGCCCTAACTCGCATCTAAAAGAAATAATTAATTATAATCAAATTATAATTAATTAATCATTAAAATTATTCTTTAATAATTATACAATTTAATTTAAATAGGAATAATGCCTAAACACGCACCGAGCTATAACCGCTTATTGAAACCTAGATTCATGGGGTGTGTGTCACTCCCTACACACCCCATAACCTAGGACATGGAAACACATTAGTTAAATCTATGAATTTGAATTAATTCCATAATTAATCCAAATAGTCATAGTGTCGAAAAACTCATCGGGCACTCCCAATACACCAAAACTATAATCAAACACCTGTGGGAGGTCCATAATGCACTCCTGACACTATCCTAGGTAAAATCCCTAATTCGCAACATCATTTCTATAATTAACTTATTTTAATTTAATTTTAAAATCTTAGAAAAATCCCTACAACAACATACCTCGTCCAAACGACATGCGACAATAAGCAGATATTGTCTAAATATTCCCTCTACACAAGCTGAGAAAAATCCCCATCAAAATTGGCCAATTACACCATGCACTAGTGGAATTGAAACCAAAACCCTATGATAGATCACTTAAATTAGAAGTAATGAAGGGGAAACAAAAAAATGGAAGGGAGTAGAGGGAATATCATGCGTTAAAAACTGCAAAATCAACACCTAAATTGCCTTAGATCAAAGGAGGATTGAGAGATGAAGATGGGGAGGAGCGTTGACCAAAAATGGAACCTCTCAATCCCCCCCCCCCCCCCCGCTCAACTGAAGAAGGAAAAACACCCCAGTAAAAATATGATCTTTCCCACACTAAAAAAACCACCCAACACACTATCATGGCATGAATAGGGGTTCACATCATGAAAATTTAGGTTCATTCTGTGATAAGCCCAATTCACAGTCCAAGTAGCCTTGAACCACCTTAAAAAAACACAATTCATGATGTGAATGACCCTTTACACTGTTAATTGTTTTTTATACTAGGTTTTAGCAGTCTGGACACCCGACCACTACTATGATATCCTCCCAAACACCTCAGGCATCCACAAAACCTTACTCCAAGACCAAAAACATTATTTTAAAATGATCAAACTCTCAAAATACCATTCAGAGTCTCAGTTCTCAAAACAAACTGTCCACCAAATCAAAAAAATTAGATGCCTCCTAAATTTCATAACCCCTTTGGAAACAGGGTATTATAATCTTCCCACCATAACACTTCTCATCCTTAAGAATTATTGTTGAACATTTAGTCATAAATTTGGACCTATATCAGTCATTAATCCACACTCAATTAATCATGTCTTACTATTGAACACTAAACAAGCTCCTGTTGCACAACTCCAAACATGAGGTGCACTATTCCCCAAAAAATTATTACACTGCTCGTCATCATCACTGAAACACCAAGACGATGCTATCCCATTCCAATTTATCCCATGACATCATAGTGTTTTGAATCAACTTACCATTCTAATAATTTTTCTCCCTACCATAAGCCTACACTTATAAGGGTTGATTCTGAGCCATGGTGTTTCCCACCATCAGAATCGCCTAACGATTCACAATTCCAATGGTCTAATGACCGTCTTAGTGTGATTTCCAACCCACCACACCCAATCACATATAAAAAGACAAGTCATCCATCCTCTAGATGACCATTCCCAAAAAACCCATCCACACCCATCAATGCATTATTACAACATTCGGTAACGATGCCTAAATCACTGAAGAAATATCAATATCAATCAAATCACCTACATCAGAGTCTAATCTCAACTCCCAGTGTGTTTCTATGATTGGGTCATCAACTAAATAAATCAGTCGTCGTACTCTCACCTAGTCACCAACGTATCTCTGACCTAACTCATGCTCAGATCACATCAAATTCATCTCAATCCCTATGTCAATGTACAGACTCCATCAAATACACCATCTAAATCCCAAATTTGGTATTTGACGTGGTTCTAGATAAAACAAGTTCATCTACTCTCTTATATCCAAATTTCATCCTGACCATCCTATTGAAGTGGATTCTAACCACTTTGATTATTTAGGTTTTGATAATTATAATACTTACTTATTTCATAATTATAATTTCTCACAAAATTTATTTAATACTTTATTTCCTCTAACAAAAGTAGGATTTATTGTTCATATTTCTTACCATTTTAATAATCATGTCTGTGATGTATTTCATGAACTGATTTAAAAAGAGAAATCCACCTCTATATGGGTTAATGTCATAAGTCTAATATTTATCTATTTTATAAAATATGACTAAGTCTTAAAGTGATAATGAGGTAGTAAGTACAAGAAACCACATAACCAGATGCATTGGTTGCATGAACAAATGCATCGACCACATGAACAAAAGTCATGTGATTGTAAAATAAGGAGTCATAATTTTTCTAATGGTTGAACAAACCATATAGAGAAACTAGATCGACCGCATGACAATGGATCGACCATAAGACAAACACCCCAAATCTTTCTTACTACTAGATCAACCACATTTAGTATATTGATTGATCACACATTGGAATTTTGATCAACCACACATTGAAAAATATATCGATCACACATTGAAAAGTATATCAACCACATGAAGAAATTCAGATCAACTATAATATTATTTCTGACCAACCTCATGATAAAAGTATGTCCAACCTCAAGGTATGACTTTGTTTGTGGATAGACCTACTATAATAAGAAATTGACCATTCCTTGAAGAAGTATTTTCTACGATGATTTGTTTTTCATACTTTTTATATTTTATAAATTTTGATGTATTGAAAGTTTTTTAAGGTTTTTCATTCATCTAATGATTTATTAAATACTTATTATTTTTTATGATGCTAATGAATTTTATTTAGAAGAATTATATAAAGTATTAAATTCTCATCAGATGGGTTAAAGCCTCATGCTGGTCTGATCGACCATAATATTATTTCTAATTGACCGCATGAGAAAAGTGTGGCCTACCTTAAAGTATGAATATTCGTGAAGATGGACCTACTATAAGAAGAAATTGACCATGCCTTAAGGGATTATTATCTATAATTCTATATTTTTCATAGTTTTTATATTTTATACATTTTGATTTAATGCAATTTTTTTTAATGATTTTTATTGATCTAATGATTTATTAAATAATTATTATTTATTTTGATACCAATGAATTTTATTTTGAATAATTAAATGTAGTGTTAAATTCTCGTCACATGGGTTAAATTTTCACATTGGTTTCTTGGAAAAGCGTGAGTTTAAAATTTAAATTTCTAAGAATTTGAACTATTTTCATCACATGATTTATGAGAATATTTCAAGGGAATTTAATATTGTTTATTATAAATTATTAGTGTTGTATTAATTATACTGACATGTTCTACTATACATCCTATGTTTATTTTATAGATTAATGAAGCGATCCATGTAATAATATTTTGTATTCACATTTAATGAATATATATACATGTTTCAACTTTAGAAGGATCAAGTGTGACCAAATTATTCTTTTGAATTTGGTGTTCATGAAAGAACTCTATATATTGATTACAAAAGAACTAGTGAAGTAATGAGTTTGAGGATATTCTTGATTTATACTTTCCAATACACTTTGAAAATATATTAATTCTCTCAAATAAACTTCAATATTTTGATCCATCATTGTCATAGAGAACCTTCTAACCTCAACACTCAAATCCTTACTTGTTTATTTGGTTTCTATAGTTCTTACATATTTCTACTTTCTAGGTGCTTAATCATGTCTCGGTTGTACCAAATATAAAAGGTATGATTTGGGTTGGGAACCCCACACAAAATTTAGGCATTGGTTTGTGCCTCCAAGTTGAAAAAGGTAAGATTTTTTGGGTTGTGCCTCAAGGAGGAAAAAAGTAGGATAGTTGGGTTCTGACTCTAGGTGTGAAAATTTTGATCTTGGTTTGTTCCTCCAAGGTTTAAAAAGGAAATTGTAAAGGTTTATGACTCCCTTAAAAAGTGAGAGAGTCCATTATAGTGGGTTTCATCTCTATCTCTATGTTTTAGAGGGGTAAAGAGTAAACATAGGATCATTTAGATCAAAACAACTATAAAATTCAATGTGTCCATTTTTTTTATTTTCATTGCATAAATTAAATTAACTATGATAAATGATTAAAAGAATATTTTTGAAAGGTCAGTTCACTCCCTCTTAACCATTATGATATTCTCTCATTAGGAACTAACACACCCAATGATTGGTGTCATGCATCCAGGACCCTACTAGTATAAGGATCATGCCTCCATGGAAGAATAGAAAATATTATCACAACCGAGTGCCAACATGAATCACCAAGATCCACCAATTCCCAACTCACAGGAACATATTCCATAGAATCTACCAAAATTCATCAGTAATGATGGTCATAAACTAAAAAAACCAATGATGCACTCCCCACCATATATCTTACCTTATATTATTCCAAGTGAAAAACCTCAATAGGTTTCAACATTGCACGCATGTCACTCATCCTGATACTTGCTCATCTCATCCCATAAAACCTAACCATAGTCAATACTGTATTGATCATGCCATTATATCTTGATCCAATTTTGATGTATCCTCTACCATGGAGGGACATTCCTCATTCATCAAAAATCCTATTCAATCAAGATTTCAAGAGTTTTATCAAAACCATTAACCCATGACCTACACACGGTTGATCACCAATTTAAAATTTAATGACTCCGCACATACTTAGTATGTGTTGCCAAATTTCATCCAAATATATCATGTGTATGCTACTGTGCCACCCAATTGTAGATTTCAACTCATGATCTTATTATTCATGTGTTAAGAAAACTAGGATCACATGCCTAAACTACTGGCCATGCTACACCCACACGTCAATCTCATCAAGCTAGAAGTTCCCTTGATGCTCCTATTCAGATTTGGGTATCCCACTATGAAAAGGTTTATCATATGATGACCAATCACCCTAGGTGTCTCTATAAAATCACAAGAATCCATCCACACTCACATTGCGCTCCCAAAAGTGCATTTGAAATCATTAGGGTTAGGTACTCGACTAGTCCTTCCCTTGAAAGAAAACCTAGATACTAGAAGCATCATCACTCAAAGTGTTATATCTCAAAAGAACAAGGTATCTCCTTACCTATATCACATACCTGATAGCACCTCACAAGCACTAATATCATACCTTGAAGCACATTGTAGTGTTTCCCACCTATAAGGATATCTTGAACCTAGGATAATCTATGTCTCAGTTTAACCACATACACATCACATCCCATGCCTATGATATACCTGACACGCCTATATCTTGAGCCATATCCAAAATCACTAAGCTCTCTCATCAATAGATCACATATCATATAATTCATAACTCACATGGAAACATCCCTAATCTCTTTTCATATATCATATGGCATATAGCATGCCAAACCACCAACTCTAGGTTGTCACACATACATATACTATCACGCCCTAGCTCCCGAATACCTAAAGCTGGTGCCTTATAGAGGATCGAATTTAATTTGGTCTCTGAGAAACCAGCTACTTCTAAAATGTTTCTTCTACTAAAAGATTTTACTTGAAAAATTTTAATCAAAAACGTCGGGTGAGCATACGAATTCCCAGTAATGGGTTTAAAAAATAAAAACAATAACATACTATACCCAAAATAACTTTTGAAAACATTCTTTAATATTTCCATAAAACATTTTCTTGAAAGAGTTGTAACACATTTAACATACCATGACAATTTTCTAAGGAATATAAGTACACAATTTAAAACATACTAACATTATCAAGATTCAATTATAGGAATGCTATTTTAGAATAATCAGTAAAAGAAATTTTATGTTAAAATGCAAGTACAAAATTAATAGCTAAGTGTAATGCATGATCAGATTTGCACTTAAAATAATAACTTCAATTGAATCCATTACTATTGTAAAACATAAATTATCCATAAGATCTCTGAATATTTCATAAATAATATTCCATACTTATACTTCTAATGATTCTCATAATCATAAAATCTTTAACCAAGAATATTCTACTAGTCGAATATTCCTCTGGTTAATTAATTTACATAGTCATAATGAGGAAAGTGCATATGCTGGACTATGTCAAGGCCCCTTTCCAAGACCTAGGGGCTAACTATAACCGGACCCCAACCCGGAGATCCTTTGTAACCGGAATCCACCCCAGAGAGCCTCTAATAACAAGACTCCAACCTGGAGGGTCTCGTGTAACCGGACCCCAACCCAGAGGGCTTACCTTTACTGGTCCCCAACCTGGAACAGACTAAGTTCAATGCATTCCTCATATTTATAAATCAAAGTGAACACACCATTTTGATTTATTAAATCACTTATAATTCCAAGTACACATATTACTTGATTTCTTACTCCACATTATTCAAAGTGTCCCATACCACCTCGAATAATTTAAGTTCTCATTTCACATATTCAATGTGTCCCATACCACTTTGAATAATTAAATTCTGATTTCATAAATTATCATGAATAATAAATTGTTTGATTATCACATAAAATAATAACTTTACAAATCCTTCCACGGTAATATCCTTTTAATGGATTATTATTCATGTTTATTATTCATGCCCAAATCATGCACTCATAAATGAAATTAGAAACAGACTAAATCATAATATGTCATTTATTATTTAAATAATAATTTTCCCAATGACATGCATAAAATAGTAAACATTCTTTGCGCATGTGATATTAATTTAAAACATACAAGTAATGAATGGATGGGGTTACCACATAAAATGATAGTTCCTTAATTTTCAAAATCCTTGATTCGTGTAAATGAACATTTATAGTTAAAAATGACTAATTTTAAATTAAGATAGATTTCATTTGTACATAAGGCATGTGCTGATAAACCGTCACGTCTTATTAAGTGGTCATGCCTTATGTTGCATAGCATATGCAGTGCATCATTAATTCTATGAGAAATTAATTAAGCATATCAAAAACATATTTTAACCACTGAAGTTTTTTTGGGCCAATTTAATTCGAGTTATGGTTAAAGCTTATGGGTGCATACATATAACCATATATATATACATATAATGTGTATGTGTCGCACCCTTACTTTATATATTCTGAAAACTAAATTCATATATATATATATATATTAACATCTTAAAATAAATGTAATTTGATTAATATTAATAAACCCATATCATCATAAAAGTAATTCACATTTTAGGCAAATTAACTCCCTTGAGAGAACTAGAAAATTAGAGAGTATAAATAAATAAATAAAATTTCCTTACAACATTTGCAAATTAACACATGGTAGAATTAAATCAGGTGGATTAAAAATCTATGGGTGTATGCGTAATAAATATTCCAATCCATTTGAACCAAAAACATTATTCACATCAAAGTCTTTATTTAAATATTTCAAATAAAATCTTTAATAAAATTAAATAGATATAGATTAAATTATGTGTGTTTGTCTGAATATACATTAAGTTTATAATAGAAAATAATTATATATTTAAATAACCATGAACTTACGTACACATAAAATGATAAGATATATTTGTATATATATATAAACACACATATAAATACCATAATTTGAACAAAATACTGCTTCACAAACCATAAGATTTAGAGATAAATACATAAAATTTAAAACCATTATCATTTTAAAAATTCCAGGTTATATAGATAGATATGGTTTCTTATATATATATATGCGTATAATATTTTATAATAACATGGTTAAAGAAAAACAATTAAAACCCTTTCAACACATAGATTTTAAAATCATAACCCAGTTCAGAAAATATTATGTAATAATGAAATATATAGATTCAAATAAAAATTTATACATAAGTTTATATGTGTATACCTTTGTAAAAAAATAGACAACAAAATTGATCAAATTAACTAAACCCTTACAAAATATAAATTTAATGAAAATTATTAAACATAACCCTTACACCCATTAAATCACCTGAACCCAAAAACCTGAAGACCCAGATTCATCACAGAAGAACTTTTAAACTAGCACAAAATTATAAACATACCATTAGGAGAATATATAAGTATATACTCTCAAAGAAACATGACAATGAAAATTTACAACCCTTACAAACATAAGGTTGTAAAATAATTAAACATTCAAGATAATTTTAATGAACCCTTATAAGATAATAACCTTAAATATTGATTAATTAGAAGAAAATAATCTCTTACTAAATAAGTTTAACCATAAAAATAAATAGTAGTTATCTTATGAAAGACAATAAATTATAGAACGTAAGCTGAAAAATTATAGATAATATATCCCTTAAGCAAACGGGTTTCACATCTCTATATAAATTTTAAAACACTTAATTATGAGGATCATAAGTGTATAATAGAAAGTAATTATAAATTAAAAATCACCATTACAAATAAATTTGAAACTAATAAATCCCTTACAAATAAATAATCTTAAACATAAATTGATAAGAAGAAAGCAATCCCTTACAAATAAATAATCTTAAACATAAATTGATAAGAAGAAAAAAACCCCTTACAAGTAAATAATCATAAACATAAATTGATAAGTAGAAAACAATCCCTTACCTTATTCACTAATAGCCTCGTGGTAAGACTTAGATTCACCAAGAAAGAGGTGTAGTGCTCAGTTTTGGAATGCAAGAACCCCTGATTGCGTGTGCAGGAACACAGTCAATTTTTAAAGAGTCCCCTTCGTTGTCTATATAGTATTTATATATATATATTGCTTGTTAAAAGGAGTATAGTAAATATATATATATGTATATATATTTTAAAATAGGTTTGGTTATGATTAGTTTTAGAGAAAAAGTAAAACAAAACAGTGTTTAAATTACACCTGGATCAAAACAACAAGAAAACAATCTCAAAAGCAGATTCATCTGCTGTTCATAGTCCAAATAAATAAAAACGTTTTAGTAAAAACAAATCAGATATCCCAGAATAGTAGAATCTCATGCCTACCTAGTAGATTGATGAATAATTGAATCACTCGAATCTAGACATGGAGACCAAGAGAAAAACCCTACCCTGCGTAGACCAAAGACCGTAGTACCATAGTGTTCAGACACTACAGATCCAGATCTGGATCTAGACTACTGTTGCGACTGTGACAGACCTCCGACCTCAACACCGGCCAAAACGCAGCCTTCCGAGAACCTGGTATTCTTCGGACGAAGCCCAAAGGCATCACACAGACCTCGCATGGCCTCCCACACTCACTGAGGCTCTTCCTTGGCATCATCTTCCTCTCCCAAAAGAAACCCACAAGCCTGCTCGAGGAACCCGGCACCACGACGTTGCTCGACCCCACCTCGCTGAAACCCTAATTGAGGCCTTAACCACACCTCACCGAGGTCCTGGACTTGTGACTTGCAGCAGATGCATGGACCCCCCGTCTCTCATGGATCTTCCCAAATGTATCGCGACACCCAAATACCATTACGATATTTCCCTTTTTTTATTTATTTTTTCTGATTTTCCCCTCTTTTTTATTGTTTTATATTTTTTCTTCCTTTTTCTTTATATCTTTTCCATAACACGCTTTCCTATTGCCTTTTGACTTCTTTTTTTTTGTCTCCCATTCAATCAAATTATCACTTTATTATTATAATATCTTCACATTTTCAATTTTTTCAACCAATTAATTATATATAATTATTTTTATATCATTACAATGATTTATTATTATACTATACATTATTATCTTATATCAAAACACTTAGAGTTTATATATATATATATCTTTTATTAATTTTTATTATATAAAAAATATAAATCCGTTTAATATATAAAAGTGAACATAATTTAAACTAATTATATATATATATATATATATTTCTATAAAAAAATTCTAAATTTAAAACTAACAAATATTACTTTATATATATGCACACTATATTAAATTAAAATTACCACATTATATTAATAATAATATATTTCAAAGATTTTTAATAAATGATTAATTCAAAATCTATAATTCAAAACATTTCATATACATATAGATATAAATCACATTTAGAATATATATGTATATTTTCATCATAGATTTAAAATAATAATAATTTTTGTAAATCTAATCATAATTCATAATTTTAAAACAAGTAATTGTAACTATAAATATTTATAAATTATTTTGAAAATAAAAAAATTGTAATTCCAAATATATTCAATGTGTAGTATTTATTATTTGATATTAAATAAATTTTATCAGCATTATTGCAATAGTCAATATACTTTTTTTAAAGAAATTTATTTATTTAAAATATTTTATCAACCACTCATTTTGATGAACTTTTTTATTCAAATTCATTAATAAATATATCCATGTTAAAAATTATAACGCTATAAAATTAGTTTGAACTTATAATAAATTAAAATTATAATTTTAAATTATATTTTTTAAAGGAAATAAACTAAATAAAACATATAAAATTAAATTTAAAATATTATGGGGTGTTACATTATTACCCCTACAAAGAATTGTGTCCTCGCAATTCTAAAATATTTGTACATAAACCACATCAACACCATACACACGTCACTCCCAATGTCCCTTTACCGGGAACACCATCGATGGTAGGGTGCTGGTGACCTCAGGTGGATTCCTAAGGTAGTATTCAACTGCTCGATCTCTTTGGCCCAGACACACTATGAACAGCTGGGGTCTTACCTATGCCTAAAGCACTCGGCCTTCCATAAAGAGGCATGAGAAGTGTGGAGGTCAGAAATTTCAGAGTGGAATAAATCCCTATAAGTCCCCTGCACCACGTCATTCTTGAAAATATTGATGTCGTAGAGTTCTCCGTACATACTAAAACTAAGGACCTAGAATAGGTAGGTCGTTCGATGCTCACCATCCAAAGCAGATTATAGAAATTTACCTACAGCTCGGTAGTTATCAGCCAAAGTGAAACACAGAAAAAGAGCTTCATGAAACTTCCCTCTTCACCTATATGCTACAAATTGTGAAATTTCTATATGGTAATAGACAATATTGCTTCCTTGGTAAAGATGGAGGATGTTTGGGCGGTTCGACACCTGATGTAGTTGTTTATAGGACAACTTAAGGTTTTCAAAAGTCTCGTAGTCCCCTGAACATGACTTTACCACTATAGTTTTTGCTATCTTGCTTGGGAGAGACGGAAGGCGTGATGCATCAGCCATCTGAAAATTTAAGGAAACTACCACTTAGTAACACATAATTAAGTTTTCAATATGGTTCTAATTTTATCGGATGTCTCCAAAAAGGCATAACACTGGTATTTTTTTTCCAAGAACATTATATTTAGTAATGCTTAAATAATTTTATTCTTTGTTCAGTTCTAGTTTTCCAGAGTTAACTAAACTAAATCCTCTGATACCAACTATCACACCCTAACTATTGAATACCCATAGCCGTTTCCATATAGAGGATCGAATTCGGTTCAGGCTCTGATAAACTAGTTACTTCTGAAATGTTTCTTCTGTTAAAAGATTCTACCTGAAAATTTTTAATAAAAACGTAGGGTGAGCATTTGAATGCCTAGTAAGGGGTTTAAAAAAAAAAAATAACATACTATACCCAAAATAAATTTTGAAAACATTCTTTAAAATTTCAATAAAACGTTTTCTCGAAAGAGGTGTAACATATTTAACATACCATGACAATTGTCTAAGGAATATAAATACGCAATTTAAAACATACTAACATTATCAAGATTCAATTATAGGAATTCTCTTTTACAATAATTAGTAAAAGACATTTTATGTTAAAATGCAAGTACAAAATTAATAGCTAAGTGTAATGCATGATCAGAGTTGTGCTTAAAATAATAACTTCAATTTCATCCTTTACTATTGTGAAACATACACTGGTTATAATATCTCTAAATATTGCATAAATAATATTCCATACTTATACTTCTACTGATTCTCATAATCATAAGCTCTTTAACCAGGAATATTCTACGAGTCGAATATTCCTCTAGTTAATTAATTTACATAGTCATAATGAGGAAATTGCATATTTCGGACTGTGTCAAGGCCTCGTGCCAAGACCTAGGGGATAACTGTAACCAGACCCCAACCCGGAGAGCCTCTGTAACCGGACTCCACCCCGGAGAGCCTCTAATAACCGGACTCCAACCCGGAGGGTCTGCTGTAACCATACCCCAACCCGGAGGGCTTACTTTTACCAGTCCCCAACCTGGAACATACTAAGTCCAATGCATTACTCATATCTCTAAATCAAAGTGCACATACCACTTTGATTTATTAAATCACTTATCATTCCAAGTACACATATTACTTGATTTCTTACTACACATTATTCAAAGTGTCCCATACCACCTTGAATAATTTAAGTTCTCATTTCACATTATTCAATGTGTCCCATACCACTTTGAATAATTAAATTCTGATTTCATAAATTATCATGAATAATAAATTGTTTGATTATCACATAAAATAATAACTTTACAAATCCTTCCATGGTACTATCCTTTTAATGCATTATAATTCATGTTTATTATTCATGCTCAAATCATGCACTCATAAATGAAATTGACAACAGACAAAATCATAATATGTCAGTTATTATTTATATAATAATTTTCCCAATGACATGCATAATATAGTAAACATTTTTTGCGCATGTGATATTAATTTAAAACATACAAGTAATGAATGGATGAGGTTGCCACATAAAATGATAGTTCCTTAATTTTCAAAATCCTTGATTCAAGGAAATGAACATTTATAGTTAAAATGACTAATTTTAAATTAATATTGATGTCATTTGTACACAATGCATGTGCTGATAAATTGTCACGTATTATTAAGTGTCCATGCCTTATGTTACATAGCATATGCATTGAAACTTTCCTTCTATGAGAAATTAATTAACCATATCAACAACATACTTTAACCACTGATGTTTTTTTGGGCCAATTTAATTCAAGTTATGGTTAAAGCTTATGGCTGCATCCATATAACCGTATATATATATATACATAAAATGTTTATGTGTTCCACCCTTTATATAATCTGAAAACTAAAGTCATATATAAATATATTAACAACTTAAAAGAAATGTAATTTGATTAATATTAACAAACCCTTAGCATCATAAAATTAATTCATATTTTAAGAAAATTAAATACCTTGCGAGAACTAGAAAATTAGAGAGTATAAATAAATAAATAAATTTTCCTTACAACTTTTGAAAATTAACACTTGGTATAATTAAACCGGGTGGATTAAAACTCTACGGGTGTATGTGTAATAAATATGCCAATCCATTTGAACCCAAAACTTTATTCGCATCCAAGTCTTTATTTAAATATTTCAAATAAAATCTTTAATAACATAAAATAGATATAGATTAAATTATGTGTGTATGTCCAAATATACATTAAGTGTATAATAGAAAATAATTATAAATTAAAATAACCTTTAACTTATGTAAACAAAAAATTATAAGATATATGTGTATATATACACACACACACATATAAAAACCATAATTTGATCAAAATACTCCCTCACAAACCATAATATTTAGAGATAAATACTTAAAATTTAAAACCATTATCATTTTAAAAATTCCAGGTTGTATAGATAGATATGGTTTCTTATATATATATATAGACGTGTATAATATTTTATAATAACATGGTTAAAGAAAAACAATTAAAACCCTTTCAACACATATATTTTAAAATCATAACCCAGTTCAGAAAATATTATGTTATAATGAAATATATAGATTGAAATAAACATTTATACACAAGTTTATATGTGTATACGTTTGTACAAAAAATAGACAACAAAATTGATCAAATTATCTAAAACCTTACAAAATATACATTTAATGAAAATTATTAAAACATAACCCTTACATCCATTAAATCACCTGAACCAGAGAACCCGAAGACCCGGGTTCATCATAGAAGAAATTTTAAACTACCACAAAATTATAAATATACTATTAGGAGCATATATAAGTATATACTCTCAAAGAAGCATGATAAGAAAAATTTACAACCCTTACAAACATAAGGTTGTAAAATAATTAAACATTCGAGACAAGTTAAATGAATCCTTACAAGAAAATAACCTTAAATATTGATTAATTAGAATAAAATAATCTCTTACAAAATAATTTTAACCATAAAAATAATTAGTATTTCCCTTATGCAAGACAATAAATTATAGAAAGTAAGCTGAAAAATTATAGATAGTATATACCTTAGGCAAACGGGTTTCACAACTCTATATAAGTTTTAAAACCCTAAATTTTGAGGATCATAAGTGTATAATAGAAAGTAATTATAAATTAAAAATCACCCTTACAAATAAATTTGAACTAATAAATCCATTACTAATAAATAATCTGAAACATAAATTGATAAGAAGAAAACAATCCATTATAAATAAATAATATTAAACATAAATTGATAAGAATAAAAAAATCCCTAACCTTATTTGCTAATCGCCTTGTTGTAAGACTCAGATTCACCAAGAAGGAGGTGCAGTGCTCAGTTTTGGAATGCAAGAACCCCTGATTGCATTTGCAGGAACACAGTCAATTTTTAAAGACACCCCTTCGTTGTATATATAGTATTTATATATATATATAGCTTGTTGAAAGGAGTATATTAAACAAATATATATATATATATATATTAAAATAAGTTTGGTTAAGATTCAGTTTGGAGAAAAATTAAAACAAAACAACGTATATATTACACCTAGATCAAAACAACAAGATAACAATCTCAAAAGCAGATTCATCTGCTTTTCATTGTCCAAAGAAAGACAAACGCCCAAGTTAAAACAAATCGGATATCCCAAAATAGTAGAATCGCATGCCTACCTTGTATATTGAGGAAAAATTGACACACCTGAATCTAGACATGGATACCAAGATAAAACCCCTACACTGCATAGACCGAAGACCGTAGTACCATAGTGCTCGGAGACTATAGATCCATATCTGGATCTATACTACAGCTACGACCGTGACAAACCTCCGAGCTCGACACCAGCCGAAAGCCAGCCTTCTGAGAACCTCGTCTTCTTCGGACGAAGCCCAAAGGCATCACACGGACCTCGCACGGCCTCCCACACTCATTGCGGCTCTTCCTTGGCATCATCTTGCTCTCTTGAAAGAAACCCGCAGGCCTACTCGGGGAACCCGACACCACAACGTCACTCGGCCCCACCTCACTGAAACCCTAAATGAGGCCTCGACCACACCTCATTGTGGTCCTGGACTTGCGACTTGCAGCCGAAGCGTGGACCGCCCTTCTCTCACAGATCTTCCCACATGTATCATGACACCCAAATCCCATTACGGGATTTCCCTTTTTTATTTCTTTTGTCTGATTTTCCCCTATTTTTTGATTGTTTTATATTTTTTCCTCCTTTTGCTTTACTCCTTTTCCATAAATTTCATTCCTATTTCCTTTTGACTTCTTTTTTTGTCTCCCATTCAATCAAATTATCACTTTATTATTATAATATCTTTAACTTTTAATTTTTTTCAACCAATTAATAATATATTATTATTTTATTATATCATTACAATGATTTATTATTATACTATACATTATTATCTTATATCAAAACACTTAGAGTTTATATATATATATTTCATTTATTACTTTTTATTATATAAAAAATATAATTCTGTTTAATATATAAAAGTGAACATAATTTAAACTAATTATATATATATATATATATATTTCTATAAAACAAAATATTAAATTTAAAATGAACAATTATTACTTTATATATATGTAAACTATATTAAATTAAAATTACCACACTATATTAATTCTAATATATTTCAAATTGTTTTAAGAAATGATTTATTCAAAATCTATAATTCAAAACATTTAATATACATATAGATATAAATCACGTTTAAATGATATATGTATATTTTCATCATAGTTTTAAAATAATAATAATTTTTGTAAATCTAATCGTAATTCATAATTTCAAAACAAGTAATTGTAACTATACATATTCATAAATTATTTTTGAAAATAAAAAAAATTGTAATTCCAAATATATTCAATGTGTAGTATTTATTATTTCATATTAAATAAATTTTTTTAGCGTAAATGCAATAGTCAATATACTTTTTTTAAGAAATTTATTTATTTAAAATATTTTCTCAACCACTCAATTTGATGAGCTTTATTATTCAAATTCATTAATAAATATATCCATGTTAAAAATATAATTCTATAAAATTATTTTGAACTTATAATCAATTAAAATTATTATTTATATTATATTTTTTAAAAGGAAATAATCTAAATAAAACATATAAAATTAAATTTAAAATATTCTGGGGTGTTACATTATTCCCCCCTATAAAGAATTGCGTCCACACAATTCTAAAATATTTTTACATAAACCACATCAACACCAAACACACGTCACTCCCAAGGTCCCTTTACAGGGAACACCACCAATGGTAGGGTGCTGATGACCTCAGGTGGATTCCTAAGGCAGTATTCGGTTGCTCGATCTCTTTGGCCCAGACACACTGTGAATAGTTGGGGCCGTACCTGTGCCTAAAGCACTCGGCCTTCCATAAAGAGGCACGAGAAGAGTGGAGGTCATAAATTTCAGAGTGGAATAAATCCCTATAAGTCCCACGCACCACATCATTCTTGAAAATATTGATGTCATAGAGTTCTCCGTACATACTAAAACTAAGGACCTGGAATAGGTAGGCCGCTCGATGGTCCCCATCTAAAGAAAATTCTAGAAATTTACCTACATCTTGGTAGTTATTAGCCAAAGTGAAACACAGAAAAAGAGCTCCATGAAACTTCCCTCTTAACCTATATGCTGCAAATTTTGCAATTGTTATACGGTAATAGACAAGATTGCTTCCCTATTAAATATGGAGGATGTTTGGGTGGTTCGACATGTGATGTAGTTTTTTATAGGACAACCTATAGTTTTAAAAAGTCTCGTAGTCCCTTGAACATGACTTTTCTGTTATAGTTTCTACTATCTCTGTTGGGAGAGACAGAAGGCATGACGCATCAGCCATCTGAAAATTTAAGGAAACTACCACTTAGTAAAACATAATTAAGTTTTAAGTACGATTCTAATTTTATTAGATGTCTCTAAAGAGACATAAGACTGGTATTATTTTTTTTTGTTTTCAAATAACATCATACTTAGTAATGCTTAAATAAATTTTTTCTTTGTTCAGTTCTGGTTTTCCATAGTTAACTAAACCGAATTCTATGATACCAACTGTCATGCCCTAACTCCCGAATACCCGGAGCCGGTTCCATATAGATGATCGAGTTCGGTTCGGGCTCTGAGAAACTAGCTACTTCTAAAATGTTTCTTCTTCTAAAAGCTTTTACTTTAAATTTTTAATAAAAAACGTAGGGTGAGAATACGAATGCCCAGTAAGGGGTTTATAAAAATAAAAAAAAATAACATACTATACCCAAAATAAATTTTTAAAACATTCTTTAAAATTTCCATAAAACATTTTCTTGAAAGAGATCTAACACATTTAACATACCATGACAATTTTATAAGGAATATAAGTACAATTTAAAACTTACTAACATTATCAAGATTCAATTATAGGAAAGATATTTCAGAATAATCAATAAAAGACATTTTATGTTAAAATGCAAGTACAAAATTAATAGCTAAATGTAATGCATGATCAGAGTTGCGCTTAAAATTATAACTTCAATTTCATCCTTTACTATTGTAAAACATACATTCGCCATAAGATCTCTGAATATTGCATAAATAATATTTCATACTTATACTTCTACTGATTCTCATAATCATAATCTCTTTAACTAGGAATATTCTAGAAGTAGAATATTTCTCTGGTTAATTAATTTACATAGTCATAATGAGGAAAATTCATATATCGGACCGTGTCAAGGCCCTGTGCCAAGACCTAGTGGCTAAATATAACCGAACCTCAACCCAGAGAGCCTCTGTAACTAGACTCCACCCTAGAGAGCCTCTAATATCCAGACTCCAACCCTGAGGGTATGCTGTAACTAGACCCCAACCCGGAGGGCTTACTTTTACCGGCCCCCAACCTAGAACATACTAAGTCCAATGCATTTCTCATATCTCTAAATCAAAGTGCACATACCACTTTGATTTATTAAATCACTTATCATTCCAAGTAAACATATTACTTGATTTATTACTTCAAATTATTCAAAGTGTCACATACCACCATGAAAAATTTCAGTTCTCATTTCACATTATTCAATGTGTCCCATACCACTTTAAATAATTAAATTCTGATTTCATAAATTATCAGGAATAATAAATTGTTTGATTATCACATAAAATAATAAATTTACAAATCCTTCCATGGTAATATCCTTTTAATGCATTATAATTCATGTTTATTATTCATGGTCATATCATTCACTCAAAAATGAAATTGGAAACAGACTAAATAATAATATGCCAATTATTATTTAAATAATAATTTTCCCAATGACATGCATAAAATAGTAAACATTCTTTGCACATGTGATATTAATTTAAAACATACAAGTAATGAATGGATGGGGTAACCACATAAAATTATAGTTATTTAATTTTCAAAATCCTTGATTCATGGAAATTGACATTTATAGTTAAAAATGACTAATTTTAAATTATGATAGATTTCATTTGTACACAAGGCATGTGCTTATAAATGGTCACATCTTATTAAGTGTCCAAGCCTTATGTTGCATAGCATATGCAGTGCAACATTCATTATATGAGAAATTAATTAAGCATATCAACAACATACTTTAACCACTAAAGTTTGTTTTGGGACAATTTAATTCGAGTTATGGTTAAAGCTTATGGGTGCATACATATAACCATATATATATATATATATATACATAAAATGTGTATGTGTCGCACCCTTACTTTATATTTCTAAAAACTAAAGTCATATATATATATATTAACATCTTAAAATAAATGTAATTTGATTAATATTGACAAACCCTTAGTATCATAAAAGTAATTCATATTTTACGCAAATGAACTCCCTTGCAAGAACTAGAAAATTAGAGAGTATAGATAAATAAATAAATTTTCCTTACAACATTAGCAAATTAACACTTGGTAGAATCAAACGGGTCGATTAAAACTCTATGGGTGTATGTGTAATAAATATACCAGTCCATTTGAACCTTAAACTTTATTCACATCCAATTATTTTTTTAAATATTGAAAATAAAATCTTTAATAACATAAAATAGATATAGATTAAATTATGTGTATATGTCCGAATATACATTAAGTGTATAACAAAAAATAATTATAAATTAAAATAACCCGGAACTTATGTACACATAAAATGATAAGATATATGTTTGTATATATATACACACATTTAAGAACCATAATTTGATCAAAATACTCACTCACAAAACATAATATTTAGAGATAAATACTTAAAATTTAAAACCATTATCATTTTAAAAATTCCAGGTTATATAGATAGATATGGTTTCTTATATATATATATATATATATATATATATATATATATATATATATATGCTTATAATATTTTATAATAACATGGTTAAAGAAAAAAAAATTCAACCCTTTCAACACATAGATTTTAAAATCATAACCCAGTTCGGAAAATATTATGTTATAATGAAATATATAGATTCAAATAAACATTTATACAAAAGTTTATATGTGTATACCTTTGTAAAAAAAAGTAGACAACAAACTTGATCAAATTAACTAAACCCTTAAAAAATATACATTTAATGATAATTATTAAAACATAACCCTTACATCCATTAAATCACCTGAACCTGAAAACCCGAAGAAAACAATCCCTTACAAATAAATAATCTTAAACATAAATTGATAAGAACAAAACAATACCTTACCAAAAAATAATCTTAAACATAAATTGATAAGAAGAAAACAATACCTTACATTATTCGCTGATCGCCTTTCAGTAAGACTCAGATTCACCAAGAAGAAGGTACAGTGCTGAGTTTTGGAATGCAAGAACCCCCGATTGCGTGTAAAGGAACACAATCAATTTTTAAAGACTCCCCTTAATTGTCTATATAGTATTTATATATATATATAGATTGTTGAAAGGAGTATAGTAAACACACATACATATATATATATATATATTAAAATAGGTTTGGTTAAGTTTTGGTTTAGAGAAAAAGTAAAACAAAATAGCATATAAATTACACCCGGATCAAAACAACAAGATATCAATCTCAAAAGCAGATTCATCCATTGTTCATAGTCCAAAGAAAGACAAATGCCCGAGTTAAAACAAATAGGATATCCCAAAATAGTAGAATTGCATGCCTACCATGTAGATTGAGGAATAATTGAAACACCCTAATATAGAGATGGAGACCAAGAGAAAAACCCTACCTCGCGTAGACTGAAGACTGTAGTATCACACTGCTCGGAGACTATAGATCCAGATATGGATCTAGACTACTGTTGCGACCATGACAGGCCCCACCTCGCTGAAACCCTAAATGAGGCCTCGACCACACCCCACCGAGGTCCCAAACTTGTGACTTGCAGCCAATGTGTGGACCCCCCCCCCCTTCTCTCATGGATCTTCCCACATGTATCGCAACACCCAAATCCCATTACGGGATTTCCCCTTTTTTTATTTCTTTTGTCTTATTTTCCCCTCTTTTTTTATTGTTTTATATTTTTTTCCTCCTTTTTCTTTACTCCTTTTCCATAACACGCTTTCCTATTGCCTTTTGACTTCTTCTTTTTGTTTCCCTTTCAATCAAATTATCACTTTATTATTATAATATCTTTACCTTTTCGTTTTTTATCGACCTATTAATAATATATTATTATTTTATTATATCATTACAATGATTTATTATTATACTATACATTATTATCATATATCAAAACACTTAGATTATATATATATATATATATCATTTATTACTTTTTATTATATAAAAAATATAAATCCTTTTAATATATAAAAGTGAACATACTTTAAACAAATTATATATATATATATATTTCTATAAAACAAAATTTAAAATTTAAAATTAACAATTATTACTTTATATATATGTACACTATATTAAATTAAAATTACCACCTTATATTAATAATAATATATTTCAAATAGTTTTAAGAAATGATTTATTCAAAATCTATAATTCAAAACATTTAATATAAATATAGATATAAATAATGTTTAAAAGATATATGTATATTTTCATCATAGAACCCATATCCAGCAACACATGCTAACTCATCCACCTACTCGGGAACTGATTCTCATTGGGCATCCGCATACAGGACTGCCCCTAAAGAATCACAATCTCAAGTTGATTCTCATTGGGCCTCCACATACAGGATTCACCCTTCTAGGATCACAATCTTATCTAGGTACACACACATATATAACGACATCACCCTACCAAGATCTATGTCGAATAATCATAGTCATATGGCTCGTGCATTTAGAATTACACCAAGAACCTATATGGGAATGCACTATATAAATTGTTGTTTACTTTTTAAATAATTGAACCTAATTTTTACCTTTGTCCCAAACCATTTCTAGAATCATCCATAAGGGGTCCATCACTAAGGCATCAAATGAATATATCAACCAACCAAGGGTCACTATACATCCTATACACTAAGGGATTGCATAGTCTTCATTATAGAGTATATCACAGTAAATCCAAATGACCTTCCAACATAAGAAAAATATATTTTGGTCCACCTAAATATTGTTTCATCAAAAAGTTATATGAGAAAACACCATATAATTTGTTACTATCACTTTAAATAAGAAAACCCTCTATCATAAGTGATAAAAAACACACACGGGCATGTGAATGTCATGGTAATCCTATTTGCCAAATATGATGCATGAACATCGGCCTCTCTCCAACAATTCAAGTTATAAAAAACATAATAAACCATAAATCATAAAATCCAAACCTCATTTGTGCTACACTAGGTGAAAACCACACAATTGTAACATTGAAATCCAAAATAGTAATCTTATACCCCTAGAAACATGGATGGATGTCATATTAGTAAAGGTGTTCTCAACACAGTAATCTGATATCCATCACAAGCCCTAAAACATTCCTATATCACTTTTCTATCAATTTGTTTTCTGGATTTTTAAGTGGCGTCGTTAGGCTGCTTAATTTCTTATAAAATATACCGCATATTATCTTTCCTTTCAAGTTTCATTTTCTTGTGGTATGTCATTCAAATATCTATACCATGATCTTATCTACATTTTATTATGTATTTATATTGTAATATGAGTTATTTATGAGTGGTTTACCCTTTTACCCTCCCTTTTTATTATTTTCTAAAACCATGTTATGTAACCGTTATGCTGTAGAAATTTCGTCTCAAAATTTCTCTCTCTTTCTCTCAAGAAATTCTCTTGTTTTATTTATGTGAATACTCAGAACTATTTAATTTCTATGGGTGTTCATAAATACACAAAAAATATATATTTTATTCTAGAATTGACATACATATAACCCTCACTCCCTTTCCATGGGTTATAAATGACATAATGATATTATTTTCAGTACTTTTTAAAACGTCATGATTTTGAAATGAAAACCATTTCTTTTATTGTCTATGGGTTATTTATGAAATTTTTGATTATGATCTATGTTACTCACATGAAATTAAATACATATTAAAGGTGTGCTCTGATAGCACTCTAATGCATTGGGTAAAGAATTAATCTCTAGAGATTACAAGTTTCACGATACCTTGGTAAATAAACTTGGTAATTTTTTTGACACCTTGGGGATGGACCTTGGTGATATGTTCATGAATGTATAAATGAAATTTTGTATCCACATATTCAAGTATGTTTCAAGTTATTTTCATTATGATATTACTATACATCCATCGCTCATGTCTTTACATTTTTATTCAAGTTCTTATTGATATCACAGGTAAACTAATTCTTTGTTTACCCTTATTGGGCCTTCTGCTCACCCTTTACTTTGATGTATGTCTCTAAGATTTGAGATGCAGTAATTGTACATAGGATGAACATATAATGAAGCCTTACAAGTGGAATAGAATAATGTTTTATGTCACTGTCCTATTTTATGTCCCTGATTTCCAAGACACTAGACTTTAAAGATCCCATGTTTGTAAAATGTAATGAAAAGTTATGAAATAAAAAGGTGGAATACCATACTAGCCTCCTTGGAAAACCATATAGCAATTGGTCTATGCAGATAGAAAAATGACCATCTCAATATTTCAAGGCATCTCAGGTTTCTCCAATCACCCAACTTATAAAAAGTCTTAGTGGGGGAGATACAATTGATCCAGGCTTATATCAACTAGACCAAGGGCTATAAGGTATCTCATGGGTCTCACGTGGCCAATCACTATGCCATCCATCCCAAATCATCACTCACCACTAACTAGAGGCCACTAAGGGCACCTGTCACTTATGTCATTATGTTACCTTCATTTAAATTTAATAACACCCCTTGGGACCCATCCATAACAAGGAACATGTTTATAGTCAAGGCCTCATCCATCGTCAGCTAAGGTAATCAAGCTAGTGCACAAGGTCTCTCATGGCCCTTGGTATTATATTCAATTTACCTATGAAATTAATTTTTAATTAAAACAATTCATTTTTAAATTAAAACAGTTCATTTTACATAATGTATGATCACCTTATGGGGTGATTACACATATCATAGGCATATATCTACCACATGAAACCATAGGGTGTGTATAAGGACCACATACCTCAATATAAAATCCATTCCCCCCTTTTAACTTGTAACCCAAAGACTCTTTCCAAGCTCGTCTAATCCATCCAAGAACCACCCATCCACACAAGTCCCTAACTCGCATCTAAAAAACAAATTAATTAATTATAATAAAATTATAATTAATTAATCAATAAAATTATTTTTTAATAATTATACAATTTAATTCAAATAGGAATAATGACTAAAAACGTACTGAGCTATAACCGCTTTTTGAAACCTAGATCCATAGGGTGTGTGACACTACCTACACACCCCATAACCTCGGTCATGGAAACAAATTAGTTAAATATATGAATTTGAATTAATTCCATAATTAATCCAAATACTCATTATGTAGAAAAACTCATCGGGCACTCCCATTACACCAAAACTATAATCAAACATCTGTGGGAGGTCCATAACGCACTCCTGACACTATCCCAGGACAAATCCCTAATTCATGACAACAATTATATAATTAAATTATTTTAATTTAATTTTGAAAACATAGAAAAAACCCTACAACAACATACCACATTCAACCGACATGTGACAACATGCAGATACTGTCTAAAGATTCCCTCTATGCAAGCCGAGAAAAATCCCCATCAAAATTGGCCAATTACACCATGATCTAGTGGAATTGAAACCAAAACCCTATGATAAATTACTTAAATTAGAAGTAATAAAGGGGAAACAAAAAATGGAAGGGAGGAGAGGGAAGATCATACGTTAAAAACTAGAAAATAAACACCTAAATTGCCTTAGATCAAAGGAGGATCGAGAAATGAAGATGGGGTGGAGCATCGACCAAAAATGGCACCTCTCAACCCCCCCCCCCCCCCCCCCACTCAACTGAAGAAGGAGAAACACCCCAGTAAAAATATGGTCTTTACCCCACTAAAAAAACCACCCAACACACTTTCATGGAATGAACAGGAATTCACATCATGAAAATTTAGGTTAATTCCATGACAACCCCAATTCACAGTCCAAGTAGCCTAGAACCACCCTAAAAAACACATTTCCTGATGTGAATGACCCTTTACACTGTTAATTGTTTTTTATACTAGGTTTTAGCAGTCTAGACACCCGACCACTACTCTGATGTCCTCCCAAACACCTGAGGCATCCACAAAACCTCACTCCAAGACCAAAAACTCTATTTTAAAATGATCAAACTCTCAAAATACCATTCCGAGTCTCGGTTCTCAAAACAAACCGTCCACCAAATCAAAAAAATTAGATTCCTCCAAAATTTTATAACCCCTTTGGAAACGGGGTATTATAATCTCCTCACCATAACACCTCTCATCCTTAAGAAGTCTTGTTGACCATTCAATCATAATTTTGGACCTATCTCAGTCATTAATCCACACTCAATTAATCATGTATTACTATTGAACACTAAACAAGCTCATGTTGCACAAATCCAAACATGAGGTGCACTATTCACCAAAAAATTATTCCACCGCTTGTCATCATCACTGAAACACCAAGACGATGCTCTCCCATTCCCATTTATCCCATGTCAACATAGTGTTTTGAATCAACTTACCATTCTACTAATGGTTCTCCCTACCATAATCCTACACTTATAAGGGTTGATTCTGAGCCATGGTGTTTCCCACCATCAGAATCGCCTACAGATTCACAATTCCAATGGTCTAATGACCATCTTAGTGTGGTTTCCAACCCACCGCACCCAATCACATATAAAAACACAATTCATCCATCCTCTATCTGACCATTCCCAAAAAACCCATCCCCACCCATTGATGCATTGTTACAACATTCGGTAACAATGCCTAAATCACTGAAGAAATCTCAATATCATTCAAATCACCTGCATCGGAGTCTAAACTCAACTCCCAGTGTGTTTATATGATTGGGTACTCAACTAACCAAAACAATCATCATACTCTCACCTAATCACCAATGCATATCTGACCTAACTCATGCTCAGATCACATCTAATTCATCTCAATCCCTATTTCAATGCACAAACTCCATCAAATACATCATCTAAATCCCAAATTTGGTATTTGGCATGGCGATAGATAAAATAGGTTCATCTACTCCCTCATATCCAAATTTCATCATGACCATCCTATTGAAGTGGATTCTAAACACTTTGATTATTTATGTTTTGATAATTATAATAATTACTTATTACATAATTATAATTTCTCACAATATTTATTTCATATTTTATTTACTCTAACATAAGTAGGATTTATTTTTCATATTACTTTCCATTTTAATAATCATGTTTGTTATGTATTTCATGAACTGATTTAAAAAGAGAAATCCATCTCTATATGGTTTAATGTCATAAGTCTAATATTTATCTATTTTATAAAATATGACTAAGTCTTAAAGTGATCATGAGGTAGTAAGTACAAGAAACCACATAACCAGATGCATTGGTCGCATGACCAAATGCATCAACCGCATGAACAAAAGTCAAGTGATTATAAGATAAGGAGTCATAATTTTTCTAATGGTTGAACCAACTATATAGAGAAACTAGATCAACCGCATGACAATGGATCGACCATAAGACAAACAACCCAAATTTTTATTACTACTAGATCAGCCACATATTGTATATTGATCGATCACAGATTGGAATTTTGATCAACCACACATTGAAAAATAGATCAATCACACATTGAAAAGTATATATACCACATGAAGAAATTTAGATCAACCGTAATACTATTTCTGACCAACCTCATGAGAAAAGTATGTCCAACCTCAAGGTATGAATTTCTTTGTGGATAGACCTACTATAATAAGAAATTGACCATTCCTTGAATGAGTATTTTCTATGATGATTTTTTTTCATACTTTTTTATATTTTATAAATTTTGATTTATTTCAAGTTTATTTTAAAGATTTTCATTGATCTAATGATCTATTAAATAATTATTATTTTTTATTATGCTAATTAATTTTATTTAGAATAATTATATATAGTATTAAATGCTCATTAGATGGGTTAAAGTCTCATGCTGGTCTGATCAACCATAATATTATTTCTAATCGACCTCATGAGAAAAGTGTGGCCTACCTTAAAGTATAAATTACCATGAGGATGGACCTACTATAAGAAGAAATTGACCATGCCTTATAGGATTATTTTTTATAATTCTATATTTTTCATAATTTTTATATTTTATACATTTTGATTTAATGAATGTTTTTTAATTATTTTTATTGATCTAATGATTTCTTAAATAATTATAAATTATTTTGATACCAATGAATTTCATTTGGAATAATTACATGTAGTGTTAAATGCTCGTTACATGGGTTAATGTTTCACATTGGTTTCTTGGAAAAGCGTGAGTTTAAAATTTAAATTGCTAAGAATTTGAACTATTTTCCTCACATGATTTATGATAATATTTCAAGGGACTTTAATGTTTTTTATTATAAATTGTTAGTGTTGTATTAATTATACTGACATGTTCTACTATAAAACATATGTTTATTTTATAGATTAATGAAGCGATCCATGTAAGAATATGTTGTATTCACATTTAATGAATATATATACATGTGTAAAATGAGGAAGGATCAAGTGTAACCAAATTATTATTTTGAATTTGGTGTGCATGAAAGAACTCTATATATTGATTACAAGAGAATCGATGAAGTGACGAGGTTGAGGATATTCTTGAATTATACTTTGAAATACACTTTGAAAATATATTAATTATCTCTACTAAACTTCATTCTTTTGATCTATCATTTTCATAGAGAACCTTCCAACCTTAGCACTCAAATCCTTCCTTGTTAATTTGGTTTCAATAGTTCTTACATATTTCTATTTTCTAGGTGCTTAATCATGTCTCGGTTGTACCACCTATAAAAGGTAAGATTTGGGTTTGGAACCCCACAAAAAATTTAGGCATTGGGTTGCACCTCCAAGTTGAAAAAGGTAAGATTTTTTGGGTTGTGCCTCAAGGTGGAAAAAAGTAGGATAGTTGGGTTCTGACTCTCGGTGTGAAAATTTTAATCCTAGTTTGTTCCTCCAAGTTTTAAAAAGGAAATTGTAAAGGATTATGACTACCTTTAAAAGTGAGAGAGTCAATTATATTGGGTTTAATATCTCTCTCTATGTTTTAGAGGGGTGAAGAATATACATTGGATTATTTAGATCAAAACCACTATAAAATTCATTGTGTTTTTTTTTTATTTTCATTTCATAAATTAACATAACTATGATAAATTATTAAAAGAATATTTTGAAAGTTCATTTCACTCCCTCTTAACCATTATGATATTATCTCATTAGGACCTAACAAACCCAATGATTGTTGTCAAGCATCCAGGACCCTACAAGCATAAGGATCATGCCTCCATGGAAGAATAGAAAGGATTCTCACAACCGAGGGCCAACATGAATCCCCAAGACCCACCAATTCCCAACTCATAGAAACATATTCCATAGAATCTACCAAAATCTATCAATAATGATGGTCACAAAATCAAACAACCAATGATGCACTCCCCACCATATGGATTACCTAATATTATTCCAAGTGAAAAACCCCAATAGGTTTCAACATTGCACGCCTGTCACTCATCCTGAGACTTGCTCTCATCCCATGAAACCTGTCTATGGTCAATCCTGTAATGATCAAGCCACCATATCTCGATCCAATTTTGATGTCTCCTCTACCATGGAGGGACATTCCTCATACATCAAAAATCATGTTCAACCAAGCCTGCAAGAGTTTTATCAAAACCATTAACCCATGACCTGCACACGGTTGATCACCAATTTACAATTTAATGACACCGCACATACTTAGCATGTGTTTCCAAATTTCATCCAAATCTATCACGTGTATGCTACTATTCCACCCAATTGTAGAACTCAACTCATGATATTATTATTCACGTGTTAACAAAACTGGGATCACATGCCTAAACTACTGACCATGCTACACCCACACGTCAATCTCATCAAGCTAGAAGCACCCTTGATGCTTCTATTCAAATTCGGGCATCCCACTATGCCAAGGTCTATCATATGATGAACCATCACCCTAGGTGTCGCTCTAAAATCACAATCATCCATCCACACTCACATTGCACTCCCAAAAGTGCATTCTAAATCATTAGGGTTAGGTACTCGACTGGTCCTTCCCTCAAAAGAAAACCTAGATACTAGAAGCACCATCACTCAAAGTGTTATATCTCAAAATAACAAGGTATATCCACACCTATATCACATACCTGATAGCACCTCACATGCACTAATATCATACCCTTAAGCACATTGTAGTGTTTCCCACCTCTAAGGATATCATGAACCTAGGATAATATATGTCTCAGGTTAACCACATACACATCACATCCCATTTCAATGATATACCTGACACACCTATATCCTAATCCATATCCAAAATCACTAAGCTCTCTCATCAATAGATCACATATCATATAATTCATAACTCACAGGGAAACATCCCTAATCTCATCTCATATATCATAGGGCATATCACATGTCAAACCACACACTCTAGGTTCTCACACAAACATATACTCATATCCAGCATCACATGCTAACTCATCCACCTACTCGAGAACTGATTCTCATCGGGCATCCGCATACTGGACTTCCCCTAAAGAATCCCAATATCAAGTTGATTCTCATTGGGCCTACACATATAGGATTGACCCTTCTAGGATCAAAATATTATCCAGGTACACACACATATATAACTATATCACCCTACCATGATCTATGTCGAATAATCATAGTTATATGGTATGTGCATTTAGAATTACACCAAGAACCTATATGAGAATACACTATATAAATTGTTGTTTACATTTTAAATAATTGAGCCTAATTTTTCCCATTGTCCCAAACCATTTCTAGAATCATCCATAATGGGTCCATCACTAAGGCATCAAATGAATATATTGACTAACCAAGGGTCACTATACATCCTGTACACTGAGGGATTGCGTTGTCTTCATTATCGAGTATATCACAGTAAATCCCAATGACCTTCCAACATAAGAAAAATATATTCCGGTCAACCTAATTAATGTTTGATCACAAATTTATATGATAAAACACCATATAATTTGTTACTAGCAATTTAAATAGGAAAACCCTCAATCATAAGTGATAAAAATCACACACGGGCATGCGAATGTCATGTGAATCCTATGTGCCAAATATGATGCATAAACATCAGCCTATCTCCAATAATTCAAGGTATAAAAAACATAAAAAATCATAAATCATAAAATAAAAACCTCCTGTGTGTTACACTAGGTGAAAACCATGCAATTGTAACATTGAAATCCAAAATAGTAATCTTATACCCCTAGAAACTTGGATGGATGTCCTATTATAAAAGGTGTTCTCAATGTACTAATATGATATCCATCACAAGACCTAAAAGATTCCTATATCACTTGTCTATCATATCCTAAATTGTAAGTCAAAACAAAATAACCTTTGATACCACTTTATGACCTCCTCCCTCGGACCATGGTCATTAAAAGATGCTTGAACTAGAGGAGTCACTAATTGACCTCATGTATTCTTTCCCATATATTAGAGGTTTCTAACTAGCAGCGGGGGTCTAGGGTAGTACTGTGGAGATACTATACCTATAACACCCCAAGGCTTTATAAAAATAAATTTAATGCATGAAACTTTGTTTTTAGTAGATAATTTCAACTATCCTTAAAACATAATTTTACTACTTTTAGGATTTGAATTTTGAAAAACGGTCATCTACAATTGTGTTTAGTATGTCATTTAGAGTCTAATGGAACCAACTTGTTTTTTTGGTGAATAGTAACAACATTTATGAATAGTAATATGACCCTAAAATAGTAAATTTTGTTATTATTTTATTTTCTTAAGGCTTTAATATAATGACATTTTGGTTAATTTTTCAATGTGATATAAGAGAAGTTATAGTTTTTAAATTATAAATTTTTGAATTTAGTATGATTTTATTTAAAAATTAAATTAATAATATTTAGAAAATTATTTTCAAAAAATTGGACTTCATTTTTGAATTCTACACGTCGAAAAATGGTAAGGGTAAATTTTTGGGATTTTTATGAAACAGTTGATTTTCAGTAATTAGTAAAAAATACAGTTTGAGTTTTTGTGTGTTAATGACATCATTAATGATGTAATAATGATGTAATAAATCTGGTCAAATTATGTACAGTAAAATAAGTTATGAGGTTTCACAAGTGGCTAATACCATGGGAAAATACCATGGGCAAGCCCATGGTTTTTCGAATACCACTAATGAGGTGTCCCTTGGAAATTATTAAAATATTCCCTCACTTTCGCTATAAATACCAACCCATTCCTTCATTAAATTCAATACAAATCCATAATCAACAAATATCTGGCCTCCTTACCTCCATAGTAGTCCTACCAAGGTTTATTCAATCCCCCAAGGTCTCAGACTTTAAATTCTAGGAGTTACTCTACAAGGTAAGAGAATTCTTCACTTCTTTTCTTTTTTTTCCATTCAAGTTCTCTTTTATGTATTATAACTTTCAAGTTTATATACCATGTTCTTATTTACTTTTTATTATTGATATATTCTGTATTATGATTCATTTATGGATGTGTGACCCTTGTACTCTCTCTTTTTAATGTTTTCTAAGACCCTGTTGCATAGCCATTAGGTTGCCAAATTTTTATAATGGATTTCTCAACTAACCTTTTATTTTCACTTCTTCTCTATTCTTATTAATTCATCATCTCATATTATCAAAGAGGAATTAAGGCTCTATAAATCTTGTATATTATGGATTTTCTCATGTTCATGGAAAATTCATCATCATTCTTCCTCTCCTCTCCCACTTATTCAAGGAATTAAAAACATTGTCTGTGATGTGTCGAATTACCGACATCGTGGACGATGTGATTTCAATTTTCTTTAATTCCATTAAGGCTGGTCATGAAACCATTATTATGGTTTAAATAGGTTATAATATATGTATTATTTCACATCCATGTTTCTGGAATTCTTTTGTACACATGGATTTAATTTATAAAACAAAATGAGGTCATTGTTATCAAAGAACCACTAAAATGATCTAAACAAACATCATTAATATTTTAACTTATGAATCATCCTCATGAAAGAATTAAAAATGATAGATGGTATAATTTATGGTTATTTAAATATTTAAATACTACTCCATTCCAATTATGGATTTTCAATTCCAATCGACAAGAACAACCATCATGAACCAATCTTGGAAATCATGTAAAGAACTCACCCAAAAACTGCACAAGGAACAAAATACTAACAATTAAAGGGTGAAATAATGTAATGAAATGATCATATAAGGTAATATAAAGATGTATATTTTTATTTAAGATATTAATAACACTCTTTTAACCATTATACAGGTGGTTTAAATGATTTGGAAGTAAGACAAACCCGAGGTAAGGGAATTCTTAACCCGAATTCCATTCTTTGGGTTAACCTCATACTTAATTTTTTATGTGGTATTAAAATTTTTTTGGAAGGGTTTTGTTTATATTATTTTTAATTATGTATATTTACAGTTTATATACATATTTCATCCACTCTATTAATTCTCACTTCAATTATATGATTTAGGTAAGGGGATTTTCTTTTAAAATCATCTTTTAAAATTCTATTTTACAAAATTTCAAAGGCAATGTTTTTATGATATTATTCATGTTGTATGATTATGTTATGGATCTCGGGAATTGTTTTTGATCAATTTTAAGACCTATATTTCCATCCAATACATTGGGTATATGTAAGTTGGAGTTCAGTCGTATGGTTAGTCCATGTGTAACTGCGATGGTTACACAAATTGTAAGGTAGTCGTGAGGGTTACAAATTATAAGGTAGCCATGAAGGTTTCAATATTATGTAAGTAATTCCCCAAGACACCTTTATTGTTATATTTATGTTCTTATGTATTTTTTAAATATTGTGGAAATTCCATGCTTCACAAAGTAAGTATATATGACAGACGAGTATGTATTTTGAAAATGATTCCATACGTTACAAGTATTCATAGACAAATGTTCTCTTTCCTTCTTTTACAACCCTTACTGATCTTTTTGTGCTCATCCCAACCTTTTTTGAAATGATTTTAATAGTTTATAAGGATTTTTAAGATAAATAAGGGATTTAAGTTAAATTTTTTAAGAATTGTCAAAGAAATCAGGTTTTAAGCTTTAATGTTTTATGTGTTGAAAAAAATGGAAACTGTTTTTATGGTATCCACTCTATAACACTATGTAATGTTATAAATGTATTATGTCCCAATTATCTAAATATATAAACTTAAAAATATTCTCAATGTAAAAGGACGTTATTTCTTGGCAAGCAATGGGTAATAATCAACCAAATAAATCTGATGGTAAGAAAATCCAGTTTCTAGTTTGTGAAAAGTGTGTCAAGAAGCACCTTGGGGAATGTCTTAGAAAAACCGGGAAGTGTTTTAAATGTGGTAAGTTTAGACATATGTCCCGATATTATGATGAAAATGATCCAAATACTAATCCTGATAAGCAAACTGTAAAGTGTTTTAAATGTGGTGAGATGGGTCACTATGCAAATGCCCACCAAAAGAGAGATCCAAATGACACAAAGAAGCCAAAATATAATTAGAAAGGTGTAGTGAGATCCTTTGCGACTACTTCAATAGATGGTGGTCCATCCAATGAATTTGTATCAGGTACTTTGTTTGTTCACTCATATTTTTCTAAAGTTTTGTTTGATACAGGGTCTACACATTCCTTCATCTCTGAGAAATTTTTATGTAAATTGGAAATATCACCTCATAAAATGAGACTAGAAGTTGTTGTTAAAATGTCGAGGGGAAATATTTTAGCAAAGAAGAATTATAATAATATTTCTATTGCGGTCTGTGGAAAGAATTTACCTAAAAACCTTGTTTTTTTACCCTTAGTCGAGTTTGATGCTATTTTGGGAATAGATTGGTTTTTTTATCATGCTAAGTTTGACTGTAGAGCTAAAGAAGTTGTTTTTCATAATGAGTATCAGTTTGTCTACAAGAATGAACCCATAAAATTGATAACATATCATGAATCAGAAAAACTGTTGAAAGATGGAAATGAAAGTTATCTTTCTCATATTGATGAAAAAAAGGGAACTGTTCAGATTGATGATGTGCATGTGGTAAATGAATAACTTGATGTTTTTCCTTATGAGTAACCCAGTGTCATACCTGATCAAGAAGTTGAGTTCACAATTTAATTAGTTCCTAATGCTAAGACAATTTTAAAAACCCTATATCGTATGTCTCAAATATAAATTCTTGAATTGAAAAATCAGTAGTAGTCTTTTCTTGATAATAGTTTATTCATCCAAGCACTTCCCCATGGGGTGCTCTTATTTTGTTTGTTAAAAGGAAAGATGGTTTCATGAGACTTTTCATTGATTATAGAGCATTTAATAACATCACTATTAAAAACAAGTATTCTTTGACTCATATCTATGAATTGTTTGATTAACTCCAGGGATCTCAGTACTTTTCTAAGATTGACTTGAGATCAGGATACCATCAACTGAAGGTGAAAAAGGATGGCATCCCAAAAACAGCCTTTCGTACTAGATATGGGAATTATGAATTTTTTGTTATGCCATTTGGGTTAACTAATACACCTACTGTATTCATGAATCTTATGAATATAATATTTCATGAGTTCTTGGATAAGTTTGTGGTTGTGTTTATTGATGACATTCTAGTATTTTCTAAAACTAAATAGGAGCATGAAAAATATCTAAGGGTTGTTTTACAAATCTTAAAAAAAACTGTATGGAAAATTCATCAAGTGTGATTTTTGGTTGCAATATATTTCTTTTCTTGGGCACATTGTAAATAAGGATGGAATAAAAGTTGACCAGCCAAAAAAAGAGTGGTTGATTAATGTCCTTGACCCACAAATGTTGTAGAGATTCGTAGTTTTCTTGGATTAGCAGGTTATTACCGACAGTTTGTTAAGAATGTTTCACAGTTATCTAGCCTAATAACTAAGTTAACACAAAATGGGGTTAAATTTATTTGGATAGAAGAATCCATTGTTTTTTTTCAGGAACTAAAGAAGAGATTGGTGAATGCTCTAGTGTTGGCCTTTCCTTCCCAAAATGGTGAGTTTGTAATCTAAAATGATGATTATTTGAAGGGACTTGGATGTGTTTTGATGAAAAATGATCTGATAATTACTTATGCTTCAAGAAAACTAAAACCTCCTGAGTTAAATTATCCCACGCATGATTTGGAGTTGGGAGCTGTGGTTTTTGTTTTGAAAATTTTGAGGCATCATTTTTATGGAGTCAAATGTAAAATATATACTGACCATAAAAGTCTAAATTATATATTCACTCAGAAGGAATTAAACATGAGGTAAAGAAGATGGCTTGAACTAATAAAGGATTATAATTTCATGATCAATTACCATCTCGGAAAAGAAAACAAAGTGGCAGATGCCTTGAGTCGAAAATATCATGAATCATTAATCATGTTATGTTTGGAACATGATCCCTTGATTAATTATTTGATGAATTTTGGGTTAGAATTTGTTGGTGCAGGAAATACCTTTGTTTTGTCTCAGGTTTCAATGCAGCCATCATTATTAAACATAATTAAGAAAGCGTATAAGGAATACCATGAGCTACAGAAAAAGGTAAAATTGGTTAAAATGGGTAAGTTTCTAGAATTTAACCTTGATAAAGATTCTGTTTTAAGATTTGGTAAAAGGTTGTGTGTACCTTATGATTCGTAGTTGAAGAAAGAATTGTTGTGTGAAGCTCATAGTTCTCCATTTTTGAGTTCATCATGGAAGTACTAAGTTGTAGAGACCTTTGAGAATATTATTGGTGGGATGGAATGAAAAGAGATATTGTTGATTTTACCATGAAATGCTTGACATGTCAATAGGTTAAAGAAGAGCAGCAATTAACAAAGGGGATGCTTCATCCTTTTCTAGTGCCAGAGTAGAAGTGGGAGAATGTATCCATGGACTTTGTGGTGGGACTACCTAAGAAATCTCAAAGTAACAATGAAATTTGGGTTATTGTTGATCAGTTGACAAAATTTGCACATTTTATTTCTATTCGAGATAAAATGTCTTTGGATCAGCTTTCTCGATTGTACCTCAAAGAGATTTTCAGGATACATGGAGTTCTTCTTTCCATTGTATCTGACCGGGATCCTAGGTTCACTTATATCTTTTGGAAGGGACTTTAGAAGTCGTTGGGAACAAAATTAAATTTTAGTACAGCTTTTCATCCTCAATTAGATGGCCAATCAGAATGAACAATTCATACTTTGGAGGATATGTTTCGAGCTTGTTCAATGGACTACCAGGGAAGTTAGGATCAACATATTTCTTTAGTTGAGTTTTCTTATAATAACAATTTTTATTCCAGTATTCAGATGGCACTTTTTGAGGAATTTTATGGGAAGCGGTGTTGGACTCTAGCGTTTTGGGATGAAGTCCGGGAAAGAAAGTTGATGGGGCTAGAATTAGTAGAATAAGTGGCTGAGAAAGTGAAGATGATCCAGCAGTATATGAGGAAAGCTCAGATCAGGCATAAAAGTTACGCAGATAACATAAGGAAAGACTTCTCTTTCAAGGTAGGTGACCATGTTTTCCTTAAAATCTATCCTTGGAAAAGTGTGATGCCTTTTGTTAAGAAATGGAATCTAATTTTGCGGTTCATAAGTCCTTTTGAAATCTTAGAGAAAGTTGGAACAGTTGCATACCGAGTAGCTTTGCCTCCATGTTTGTCTCAGGTACACAATGTTTTCATGTTTCGATGTTAAGGAAGTATGTGCCAGATTCATCACATGTCTTGAGACCAGAAGCAGTTTAGCTGGAAGAGAACCTTTCTTATAAATAGAAACCAGTTCAGATCCTTGATCGAAGGGAACAGATATTGCGGAATAAGGTAATCCACTAGGTAAAGATTTTTTGGAGAAACCACATGGTAGAAGAATCAAATTAGGAGTCTGAAAATGCTATGAGGGAAAAGTAACCTCACTTTTTTAATAAGTAAATAAAATTGTGGGGACGTAATTTACAGAAGGTGGGAAAAATGTAACACCCTAAGGTTTTCTAAAAATAAATTGAATGCATGAAACTTTGTTTTAAGTAGATAATTATAACTAGCCTTTAAACGTAAGTTTACTACTTCTATGTTTTGAATTTTGAAAAATGGTCATCTGCAATTGTGTTCAGTGTGTCATTTGGATTCTAATGGGACCAAATTGTTTTTTAGTGAATAGTAACATACCATTATGAATATTAATATGAATATTAAAATGACCCTAATAAATAGTAAATTGTGTTATTTTTTTATTTTTTTAAGGCTTTAAGATAACGACATTTTGGTTAATTCTTCAATGTGATATAAGAGCAGTTATAGTTTTTAAATTATTAATTTTTGAATTAAGTATGATTTTATTTAAAAATTAAATTAATAATATTTATAAAATTATTTTCAAAAAATGGACTTCAGTTTTGAATTCTACAAGTTGAAAAATGGTAAGGGTAATTTTTTTGGATTTTTCTGAAACAGTTGATTTTTCGGTGAATAGTAAAAAATACAGTTTGAGTTTCGGTGTGTTAATGACATCATTAATGATGTAATAAATCTGGTAGACTTGTGTATAGTAAAATAAGTTATTAGGTGTCCTAAGTGGCTAATACCATGGGCAAGCCCATGGTTTTTCAAATACCACTAATGAGGTGTCCCTTGAAGTTATTAAAATATTCCCTCACTTTTGCTATAAATATCAATCCATTCCTTCATTAAATTCATTAAAAATACCTCATAAACGAATATATGGCCTCCTTACCTCCATATTAGTCCTCCCAAGGAATCCTCAAGCCCCCAAGTTCCCAACCTTCATGTTTTAGGAGTTACTCTATATGGTAAGAGGATTCTCAACTTCTTTTCTTTTTTTCCATTCAAGTCCTCTTTTATGTGGAATATCTTTCAAGTTTCCATACCATGTTCTTATTTAATTTTTATTATTGATATATTCTATATTATGATTCGTTTATGGATGGGTGACCCTTTTCCCCTATCTTTTTAATGTTTTCTAAAACCCTGTTGCAAAGTCATTAGGCTGCCGAATTTTTGTAAAGGTTTTCTCAACTATTCTTTTATTTTAAGTTCTTTTATATTCTTATTCTTCCATAATATCCTCTTATCCAAGAGGCATGAAGGCTCCATAAATATTGTATATTTTTTATGTTCTCATGTTAATGGAAAATTCATCATAATTATTCCTCTCCTCTACCATTTATTTAAGGAATTAAAAACATTGTATGTGATGTGTCGAATAACCGACATCATGGACGATGTGATTTCAATTTTCTTTGATTACATCAAGGAGGGTCATGAAACCATTATTTTGGGTGAACCAGGTTATAATATATGTATTATTTCTCATCCATAGTTCTGTAATTCTTTTTTACACATGGTTTTAATTTATAAAATAAAATGAGGTCGTTATTATCAATGAACCACTAAAATGATCTAAACGAACATCATTAATGTTTTAAATTATGAATCAACCTCATGTAAGAATTAAAAATGATAAATGGTATGATTTATGGTTCTGAAAATATTTAAATACTACTTCATTCCAATTATATAGTTTCAATTCCAATCGACAAGAACAACCATCATGAACCAATCATGGAAATCATGTAAAGAACTCACCCAAAAACAGCGTAAGGAACAAAATACTAACAATTAAAGGGTAAAATGATGTAATGAAATGATAATATAAGGTATTATAAAGATGGATATGTTTCTTTAAGATATTAATAATACTATTTTTACCATTATACAGGAGGTTTAAATGAGTTTTAAGTAAGACAAACCCGAGGTAAGGGAATTCTTAACCCGAATTCTATTCTTTGGGTTAACCTTATACTTCATTTTTTATGTGGTATTAAAATTGTTTGTGGGATGTGTTTCGTTTATATTATGTTTAATTATGTCCATTTACTTTTTATATACATATTCCATCCACTCTATTAAGTCTCACTTCAATTATATGATTTATGTAAGGGGATTTTCTTTTAAAATCCTCTTTTAAAATAATGTTTTACAAAATTTCAAAGGAAATGATTTTATGCCATTATTTATGTTCTATGATTATGTTATGGATATTTGGAATTGTTTATGATGAATGGTGGGACCTATATTTCTCTCCAATTCATTGGGTATGTGTAAGTTGGAGGTCAGTTGTATAGTTACTCCATGTGTAACTATAATGGTTACATAAATTGTAAGGTAGCCGTGAGGGTTATAAATTATAAGGTAGTCGTGAGGGTTACATTATTATGTAAGTAATGCCCCAAGATAAATTTATTTATATATTTATTTTCTTATGTATTGTTTAAATCTTTTTTAAATCCCATGTTCACAAAGTAAATATATATGAGAGACGAGTATGTCTTTTGAAAATGTTTTCATACGTTACAAGTATTCATGGACTAATGTGCTCTTTCCTTATTTTTCATCCTTTACTGAGATTTTTGTCCTCATCCCAAGTTTTTAAAATGATTTTCATATGTCATAAGGATTTGTAAAAAAAATAAGGAATCCAAGTTAAATGATTGAATAATTTTTAAAGAAATCATGTTTTAAGCTTTAATGTTTTATATGATGAAAAAATGGAAACTGTTTTTATGGTATCCACTCTGTAACAATGTGTAATGTTATGAATGTATTATGTACCAATTATCTAAATCTATAAAATTTAAAAGATCATGAATGTAAAAGTAAGTTATTTCTTGACTAAAATCAATATTATGTAATGTAATAAGGTCGGGTCCTTATAATACCCCCATATTAGAGTGTGTAGTAAAAGATAAAAATAACCAAGCATCATCCAGATGAATAACCATCAGAGCATATTAGAAAAAATAAAGCATCCCAATTAATATTAATATGAATATAGAAGGATGAATTCATACAATAATGATGTCCCACTAGGCTGATTACATATATGAATGAATATATAGGAGGAACTACTACTACCCCCAAGCCTCCCATCATCCCAACCTCCAATCACGTTCATGTTATACTACTCTTTCAAGCTACTTCGAGCCTCTTGCTAACCCTAACCTACAAACAGTGAAGTTTTCTTAGGTACCTAAGTGCCATGTATTCCCAAGCTTGGTGTCAGTACAACTTAGTTGGGATCCACCAACACGATCCCATAGATAACCAGTAAATGAAATGTATGTGCATGTGACATGATCAATTAAATAAATAAATAATCAATGGTATAAATGTAAATAAATAAATAAAAATATCCTCAAGTTCTACCATGAAACTAATTATCGACCTAAATCTGCTTCATCTAGTTCCATAGTGTCTTTAAGAATATCATAAAAATATTCCAACCAATATAAGGCTAAAATGATAACCTCAAGGAGGTCATCTTGGGTTGTCCAAAGTATCCGGAATAATATCGAACTCTAGGAGGTAATACTAGGTGGTCAAGTAGTCATCTGGATTTATCATCAAATCCTAGGGGGATGACCCTAAGTATTCACAATAGTCATAAATCGTCATCGCCAACTCTTAGGGGGATAACCCTAGGACATCAAAAGTGTCACGCGTCATCATGGACCCCTAAAAGGAAATACTAGGCTATAAATAATATAATATATCACCACTGACCCCTAGTAAATAATCCTAGGCTTTTAATAGTATCAGTTATCATTTCAAACCCCTAAGAGGTAATCCTAGGCCATCAATAGTATCAGACATCATCACCGACACCTGGTAGGTGATCCTAGGCCATCAATGGTATCTGAATTCATCTTCGACCCCTAGGAGGTAATATTGGGACATCAATAGTTTGATACATCATCACTGACCCATAGGAGAAAATCATATACAATCAATAATATCAGGATTCATTGCTATCCCCTATAGGGATGAACCTAGGTCATCATAATCATCAGGAATAATTGTTGACTCCTATGGTGTAACCGTAGGTAGTCATTCATAACATGATCATTGTTGATTTGGGTTCTAAGGTGACACATGATATCATCACTACCCATTTTTCATATGCACCCTCAATAGGTAATCTCGGGCCATTAATAGTTTTTGGAATCATCACTGACACCTAGGAGGTAATCTTAGGCCATAAATCGTATCAAGATTCATCTCCGACCCCTGGGAGGTAATCCTAGGCCATCAATAGTATGAAACATCATCATTGACACCTAGGAGGGAATATTAGGTTGTTAATAATATCAGGAGTCCTCACTAACCCATAGAGGGATGAACCTAGGCTTTCATAATCATTAAGCATAATTTCAGACTCCTAAGGTGCAACATTAGGTAGTCATTCATGACATGCTCATTGTTGAATCAGGTTCAAAGGTGACACCTGCAATCATCACTACCCATTTCTCATACGCTCCCTCACTTAGGTAAATATATCACTAGGGTACACCATTGAGGTCCCCTATGTCACATCAAGATAGGACACCCCATATAGGTTCATCAATATCTAACCTAGTCCCTGGGTTGAGCCTGATACTCAGAGGGAATCACATCCCATGACACAATTAAAGTATTATCATTGCCTCATTGGCCTCCTAGGAAAACCATGCAGGCACAAGTCTATGGGTATGGAAAACTACCCATCTCAAATTTCTAAGGTGTCACTAAAAAACACTAATTAGTGATGTTTGTAAATATTTCTATTTACCGACACCTCGTTTATCGATGTTTTTTTTGGAAATGTTGGTAAAAAACATCAGTAAATGAATGCTCATTTACCAATGTTTCAAAAAAAACATCATTACTCATTGCCCCCCAACCCTCCCGGCACACCCTTCACGCCACAAACCCCGCCCTCCCTTCCACCCTCCAACACTTCACTACACTTCTCGCACCCTCCCAGCACACCCATCACGACCATGCTAACACGAACCCCACCATCCCTTTCCACCTTCTAGTGCTTCACTACTCACACCATTTTAACATGCCTGTAAGGGCCACGCAGACACATACCTCACTATCCCCTTTCACCCTCTAGTGCTTCACTACACTACACACACTCTCCCAACACACCCTTCTTGGTCAAGATACACACAGACGACCCCCATCCCCCCACATGCCAAGGTGAAGAAAATATGCCTCCATTAGAATTTAAACCAAAAACTTCCATGATTATACCAGAAGACCTGACCAAATCACTGATGCTAATTATAAATATAAAATTGTATTATGTTATATATATATATATATCAGTATTTAAAAAATTAATATATTATATATATAATTTTATATATTAATATATATATATATATTAATATATATGTAAGTTTATATTTTATATTTTATGTTTCTATATATATATGTGTTTATATTATTATATATATAAGTTTATATTCTATATATATGTTTATGAATCTATATTTTTAAATTTTATGTTTATATATATATATATTTATATTATATGTGTGTGTGTGTACTTATATTATATATATGTATATATGTTTGTGTGTGTGTGTGTGTGTAAATATATATGTGTATGTATACATATATATATATATATATATATATAATTATCCACATTTTAAAACAATGGTAAAAATATCATTAAAATATCCATGTTTTCTTAAAAAACATGACTAAATTTAAAATATATACATGTTTTTATATATAAATATATGCATATATATATTTATGTATTTATATGGGTGTGTGTGCTTATTTATTTATATATATATATATGTGTGTGTTTTTATATATGTGTTTGTGTTTATATATATTGATATATATATATATATATATGTTTATATATATCTGTGTGTGTGTGTGTGTTTATATATATATATATATATATATGTTTATATATGTGTGTTTTTTCGCATCGACCAACTATGTATGGGTTTTGTGGGTCATTGTAATGGGCGGGTTATCCCTTAGGGGGGCTATGACCCACCCACCAGCTTGTGTGGGGTCTGTGTGGGTATTTCTATGTAATTGTTCCCCTAATCACCTATAATATATATATGTTTATACATATGTGTCTTCATTTATATATATATTAATATATATATATCTAAATATATATTTATATCTATGCGAGAAAATGATCTATATAAATATATATATTTTTTAGTGATGTTTCCTGAAAAATGTCTCTTATTTAGCGATGTTTCTTGAAAAAACGTGGCTAAATTAGCTACCTTTCCTGGAAATGTCACTAATTTAATGATATTTTCAGGAAACATCCCTAATTTAGCAACATTTTTAAAAATTTCTCTAAATTATAGTTTTTTATAGTGCGACTCTAGTTTCTCTACTCACCCAACCTATATAAAGTCTCAGTGGGGGAAGATACGCTCACCCCACCCTCATCACAACCATCCAAAGGTCTACAAGGCATATCATGGGTCTTATATAACCAATCCCTAGGCCATCCATCCCAAATTATCTCTCACATATACCTAGAGGTCACCGAGGGTTCCTATCACTAGGTCTACTACATTATGTTAATTTAATTTAATTATCACCCCTTGGGGTCCATACATCTCAAGGAATGCATTTATATCAAGGAAATGTCCATCATAAACCAAGGTAACCAATCCATTGCATAAGGTCACTCATGTCCCTTGGCACATTGCTCAATTTACCAAGGTAATTAATTTTTAATTAAATATTTCCATTTTTTAATTAAAATAATTCATTTAACAAAAGGTTTGATTTCCCTCACTGGTGATACCACATATCAGTGGTATATATCAACTGTGTGAAACCATAGGTCATGCATAGGGACCTCCTACCTTAATCAAATAGTTATTTTCCGTTTTTAACTTGCAGCCCGACAACTCCACCCAAGCTAGTCCAAGACCATCTATCCATAGCCCATCCGTGCATATCCCTAACTCGTATCCAAATGACCAAATTAAGTAATTATAAATAAATTATAATAAATTAAACAATTATAATTAATCTTAAATAATTTTAATCAATTATACTATTTAATTTAAGCAGGCATAATGCCTAAAAACTCAATGATCTATAACCACTTGCCAAATCCTCAATCAATGTAGTGCATACCACTCCAAGAACATCTATGAACCTAGGATATGTTATCCCATTAGCTAATTCTATTAATATTAATCAATTCCATAATTAATTCAAATAATAATAATCACAAAAAAAAGTCATTGAGTGCTCCCTTCACACTAGATTCACAACCAAACACCCATGAGAGGTCCATGGAGAACTCCTAACACCATCCCAAGTCAAATTATTAACACACGATATCAATTCCATTGTCAAATTAATTTATTTATATTTGAAAATCATAGAAAAATCTGCATGATGACATATCACATCAAAATGATGTGCAATGGAATGAAAATTACATCTTGAGATATGTCACACCCCGACCTCGGATATTATTTTATTTTATTCTTTTTTTAATCTCGTCTCTTTTAGTTGAGGTTCAGGTTGAGTCCAAATTTTAAAATTTTAAATTTTTTAGTTGTAGGATGGTATTTTGGCCCGCGCACAGTTTGGGCGCATGGTTTTGGAAACCGTGCAACTCAACCCAGGTGACCGTGTGGCTGGTGTTGGTATCAGAAAGAAGCTACAACATAGTTTTCATATGGTAGGTAAAACTATGTGGGTTGGTCATGTGGTCATTTCCCTCTTGGACAGTGGCTACTGCACGGTTGGTGCACGGTTTACCAAACCATGCGGCCAAACCGTGCGAGCCTACGAGTCATTAAAAAGTGTAAATTACCACGTTGACCCTCCATGTTTTTTTACACAAAATCAAGTTTCTCCTCACTCCTACAAACTAGGCGCACTAAGGTGTCCTCCCAAACCCCTCTCCCTTTCCCTCCTTCCTCCATTAAAGGTCATTGAAGGTCCCTTAGGTGAGTTCCTTTTGTTTTCATTCGATTTTCCCCTTCCCTCTCCCTTCTCTATAATGTATGGGCTTTTCCTTATGAAATTTCCTTCTTAGTTAAACCCTAGGGGTTAGGGTTTGGGTTTGATGCGATTTCCTTTGGATCTAGGATGTGTGAATCATCTGTGGGGCTTGGTTCTCCCTTCCCTTGGAGTTTTATTCAATCCACACTCCGTTGAGGTAGGTGTTTCCATTGTTTTCTTTTTTTGGTACAACCCATTGATTCTTGTGTGTGAATTGGTAATTTTTAAGGCATGGCGTTTATTTATGACTTATTATGTTGTTTGGAAAAAATGTAGAGTTTCTTTAAAATTGGTTTTGGGAAATGTCATGAATTATTGTGGTGTTCAATTGGATGTGGAAATATACATGTGTTCTTGGGATGCACACATGGATGTGAAATTCCTATAGTTTAGAGCAGACATTTGGTTATTGACTTTGGAGTTGCACCATACGCCAATTGATGAGTCCAATCTAACTACATCCAGGTATCTCTCTAGGGATGTTTAGGAAATTCCCATGGTTTATTATCTGTTTTTTCTTATTTATATTTAGCTGCATTTGGTTCCTTGTTTGTACTACTTATTTTTTTCAACACATCCTAGTATTGTCTACTTGGGTTTTTGGTTTAGGATTTGGCTTCTAAAATGGTATCCTCTTTGAAAATAAAAGGTCTTGTGTTTTATTTTGAAAAGGGTAAGATGCATTTATTTATTAAAATGAGAAAAACCCTATTTCTATACAAGTATTTCAAATTAGTGTTTATGGACTGTTTTTTAGAAAGGAAATGTATGGATTTTATGGTGGTTTCCTACTCAGTTGTTAAGCTCACACCCTACTTTTTTCATTAAATGTTAGTAGACCAAAGCAATTTTATAGGTCTAAGTTCCTTGTGCAGTTGCTCATGGACCAGTTGGTCTTGTTGTTGGTGGTGACCAAGAGGACACCCAAAGATCTAGTTGGCATGTTCAAGTTGTAGTTGTTTTCAGTTTCAGTTTTTCTTTTTCTCAACTATATCTTGGTACCTAGATCAGTTTTTGTATTTATTTATGTGATCAGTTGTTAGATTTTTCTTCCTATTCATTTTCTTTATTTGATCCTGATTTTTGGGCTGAAATCATTCCCCTTTGGATTATATTTTATGGTTGACACTAGTCGTCAGCCTGTGGGGATCGGGAGCGCCCTTCGAGCCATGTCTCAGACCGGCTGGGTGTTGGGTCCGATGGCATCCCAAATTGGTTCGTGACAAAATGGTATCAGAGTAGGCCCTTTTTATTTGGGGTTTTAAGTAGATTGGAGACTAGGATTGTTGGGACTTGGGAGTTAAGTGTGGGAAGAGAATTGAAAACTCTTTCTTATTCTGATCCTCAAGTTTTCAGGGGCAGCCTGGGATTTGAGACTTTTGTCTTTGTTTTGGATTGAGGGATAACAACGGAGGCGATCCGGTGTCATATTGTGACCTCACATGGAGTAGTGACCCATGTGGATTCTAAGTACACGATTCAAGGTCCTCTTAGTTACTATTTCTTACTTGGGGCATGGACCAGAACCATGTCGTTAGGTTAGACATCGCCACTAGTCCCTCATTCCGGTAGTTTGGTGTAAGTTTTGTTTCGTTTTGGTTTTTTTGGAGTGAGTAAGCTTTTAAAATGAAAACAATTTCTTTCAAATGTTTTTGGACTGGAAAATGTGTTTTAAAAGATAAAGTGTTTTGGTTTGAAAATTTGGTACATGTTTGGGATTGATAAGGAAGTGGAATGGGTGCGACCCTTGGTGTTCCTCATGGACGTTCACATATGTGTGGGTATGTGTGGAAAATGCATGTTGGCACGTGTAGATAGAAACAGATGAATATACATGCAATGGTTCATGGGATGCCATGGGTGGGTGATTGAAATTAAAGGATTGTCTTGGTTTTCCATAATTGATTTTGAAAGAGGAAAATTATTTTAGAGATAGGTTTTTTCTTATAATGTGGATTTTGTTTTGTGAAAAGTGGGTTTTGTGTTCGAATAGTGGCCTTGGAAGAAGGTAGTTTTGGAAATATAAATAAAAAGGGGTGGTTTTTGAAAAGAAAATTTTGATTTGTGATTCTGATGCTTGATCTAAGAGCAATTTTTTTTGGCCTGAGATGAACTTTTTATTACGGTTTGGTTGGATGTTGATTTTTGGATTCATTTTCCTTGTATTATTCAGAATATTCTTCCCAGAAAGGTCCCCAAAGTTTCTAATGATTCATGCCCAATTTTTGGTTCTTCTCGAGTGTTTCCTGTTTATCAATGTGATTGAGGTTCATTAGAGGTATTGGAGTGGCTTGAGGAAGTTGAGGGTGTCTTCAGATCATTGGGAACTCCCAAATCTGTTAGAGTTCGTGTTATCCTGGGTTTTTTGAGGGTCCAGTTTTGGAAGAATGGGAGTTGTTTTCACCACTGTCGATGAAAGTTAGCATGATGTGGGAAGTTTTTAATTCCATCTTTGTCTGATGGTTCATAACTTAGGAAGTGAAGATGAAGAATAGGTAAAAGATAATTATAATTCAATAAGGCTGACGAATGATGAAGGCCTATGTTGAACATTTGAAGTTACTAGTTTCCTATTATCTAGAAGTGGCATCGTGGGATTTGTTGAGGACTTCTCTTTTATTTGGGGCTCTTCATCCAGATATCAAGGAGTGATTCCTCTCCTCCAAGGATTTCCATTTTGAGAAGTTGGTGGATGAATCATTTTTAGATGAGTTGGTTTCTAAGATCATGTAGTTTGAAATCCAGTGTATCCTGTTGTTCATGAAGGTTACCTATTTGGTGAGGAGTGCATGCTAGAGGAACCTATCTATAAGGAGTCTACTTCATTGGTTCTGGCTTCTAGTTCATTATATTGTTCACTTTTATTCCACTAGTGTGGCTGGTTTGGGCATTCAAAGTCATCTTGTTGCATCCCTCTAAAGACCTTCCATCATTGTGGCCACTTGGGTCATCTAGAGAAGTTCTATAGGAATCATTTCTCTAAGAATGATTTTTTATCAGGGGATGCCAATGCCTGAATGTGAGGCATTCTATGCTTCAATCATCAAGGCTCCAGCCTCAAGCCTCAGAGTGAAGCTTGCGCACAGTAAGGAGTCGTCAGGGATGTGGAAAACCTTGGCCCAGTTTTTGTCTCCTGTGTTGGAGTAGGTACATTTAATGTTTCCTTGTTTTAGTTTTTGTTATTGTTGTAAGTTCATCTTTTCATTGAAAAAGTGTAATGAACTTTCCCTATCATAATCTGAGCAATTGAGTCTATCTAAATGTGTCTATTTGGATTGTTTATTCTTAATTGAATGCGCTTAGCCCTTATGTAATTTTTGGTGTTATCTATGCTCATTTAGAGATATTTCAATCTTGTGGAATTGATGGATTGTGGTTCCAGTTCACTATTTGGTTTGTTTGTCTTCCATGTATTTCCCTTATGCTAGCAATTATTGGCTTATGTGGGAGGTTCTTGGTTTGGGTTGGGAGTTCCCGATCATAGTGGGGGTTGTTTCTCAGTTAATGTGGAGAAGCTTGGGTTATCTCATGTTGTGAGTTCATAGTTTTCCTGGTGATGTTAGTGGAGTTCTTGTGGTGGGGAGAACCCTTTTGTGTTATCCCCTCATTCTGATGCTATGGTTTCTTCCTAGTCGGTCGGGTGTGACTTGTGGATTGAACGGTCACCTCAAGGTTTGTGGTTTCTCTCGATTTTGATGGGGCATGGTTTTGAGTTTTGATTATATCGTGGTTGGGTGTCTTTATGGGGGAAGAAAGTATCTATGGTGGAGATCATTATCATACCATGACCTCAGATATTCCTTAATTTTATTCTTTTCTTGATCTTGGATCTTTTAGTTATGGGTCAGGTTGAGTTCTGGTTTGAAAATTTTAATTTTTTTAGTTTTAAAATGGTATTTTGGACTGCACACAGTTTGGACACATGGTTTGGGAAATCATGTAGCCCAATCCCAGTTATTGTGTGGTAGGTGTTAGTTTTGGATAGAAGATACCGCACAGTTTATGAACGGTAGGTAAAACCTGCGATCTGGTTATGCAGTCATTCCCCTCTTGGATAGTGGCTACCACACGGTTGGTGCACGGTTTACCAAACCATGCGGCCAAACCGTGCGAGCTACTTAGTCATTAAAAAGTGGAAATCACCAATTTTCCCCACAATGTTTTTAACCCAAAACCAGATTTCTTCTCCCTCCTCCAACCAAGGAACAATAGGGGATCCTCCCAAATCTCTATCCCTTTCTCTCCTTCCTCCATTGAAGGTATTTGAAGGTTACTAAGGTGAGTTCCTTTGGTTTTTAGTGGATTTTACCCTCCCCCTCCCTTATTTATTAATTTCTAGGGTTTTCCTTGTGGTTTTTCCCTCTTGTATGAACCCTAGGGGTTAGGGTTTGGGTGTGATGTGATTTCCTTTGGATTTGGGGTGTGTGGATCATCCGTGGGGCTCGATTCTCCCTTCCCTTGGAGTTTTATTCCATCTAAACTCCATTGAGGTAGGTGTTTCCATTATTTTCCTTTCTGGTACAACTGATTGATTCTTTTTTGTTTCCAATTAATTTATAAATATGATTCACACACCTAGGAAGTGTTGGTTTTAATTATTTTAGTGTTTTGGAATTGGTAGAATTTGCTAAAAATAGATTTTCAAAGTGATTCTTGAAATATGCCTAAGTATATGTGCACTTAAGGTGTTTCTTGAAATTCCATGTGTTCTTTTAAAATTAAATTGGGTTTTTTGAGAAGTTTTTAGCCTTTTTTATGTTATTATAACATTATTGGATTGTGATTTTGGTAGTGTGTGTGTGAATTGGTAATTTTTAAGGTATGACGTTTATTTATGTCTTATTGTGTTGGTTGGAAAACATGTGGTGTTTCTTTAAATTTTTTTTGGGAAACTCCCTAAATTCTTGTGGTGTTCCATTGGATGTGTGCACATCCATGTGTGTTTGGGATGCACACATGGATGGGAACACAAATGACAATAGCCTTACTTACCTTAAAAAACCAGTTTTAAAAACACTCGCCCCTCCTCCTTCTCTCCCTCTTTCAAACTCTTAGTCTTTCACTAAACACTTCTTTGTATCAAGTGAATCTAATGTGGTTTTAAATGTTATGTTTGAAATCATGGCTCATTTGTTAATTTATAAAGGATTTTTGGTTTCTAAATGGAGTGAAAGCCTGTTTGGTAACTTTAGATAATTTCTATGTTTCAACTTGGTTTTTGAAACGGCATTGGAGGTGGAATTAGATTTAGAACAAAAAGGCTCATTTGGAATTTTGTATATGAAAGTGATGTTTTTAAAATGGTTTAGGATTATTTATTTGATATGTTAAGAGTTATAGTGTTAAAGTCTCGGTTGGCACGTTATGTTGTTTTGGAAATGAGATGTTGTTTTTGAAACTGTAATGCTCGATTGGCATCTCAGAATGTTTGAGAAATGTTTTATAAGCTTATGTGATGTGATGAACCATTTGGCACTTGTATGTGACTTTTTGTATGTTTAAAACCCCTATGGATGATTTCCCTATACGAGTTATCATGTACGTGGTGTTAGTGTTTGGGGTAGGCAAGTGTGGTGGCAGTAGGTAAGTTAAGTCACACGTCTGAGGGCCTCCTACTTACACAATGTACTATTACCATGCATTTTTTGGGGGTATTTTAGAGGGTCGAGTGATAGTTTCTTATCAACCTCAATTAGACAGTTTGGTACCCCTTGGATGTCTTAAAGGCTAGGAGGGTTGTGCCACTGGTGAGGCTAGTTTAGAGAAACCAGTTAGTTTTTGACTTTGGATCTGCACCATATGCCAACAGGTGAGTCTGATCTATGTATGTATAGGGATATCTCCAGGGATGTTTAAGAAATTACAATGGTTTATTATCTATTTTTTATTGTTTATATTTTTTTGTATTTGGTTTCTTGTTTGTACTGCTTTTTTTTCATCACAACCTGGTATTGTCTGATGGGGTTTTTTGTTTGGGATTTGGTTTCTAAAATGGTAGCCTTTTTGAAAATAAAAGGTGTTGTTTTCTATTTGGAAAAGGAAAAAATGAATTTATTTATTAAAATGAGAAATACCTACTTTTATGCATGTATTTTAAAATAGTGTTTATGTACTATTTTGAGGAAAGGAAATGTATGGACTCTATGGTGGTTGCCTACTGAGTTGTTAAGCTCACACCCTACTTGATGTCTTTGCCTCAAGTTTGGACACTCCTCGATGGATTGTGGCATTAAAGAATCTCCCCTACCACCGCAAAAAATGACATGGGTTTCAAAGGGAAAACAAAAATTTAACCTTGAAGAGTGATTCCACACAAATGTTACTAGACCTTCTGGGGTTCATTCTACTTTTATGGGGCATAACGTTGTTGCTAAGAAGCCTGTTGAGGTAATGACTCATGTTGTGGACATTATCCAGACTATAAAATCTGAGATTCACACACCTAATATTAAGTATTTTTCATATTTTGTGGATGTTTTTCATGGGGTTCTTGGTGCCACATTTGATTCCCTCACCAGGGTGGGAAATCAAGTAGAAACTAGTAAATCTCATGATGTTTTCCATGGTGAGGAAAACAAGAATGACCACTCTGATTTCAAGGATCTATCACACAATTCCTATGATAAAGCCTTCCAGATTGATGAGGATTACTTGAAATCAATCTCTAAGAAAGGAAAAAAAACCAAGGATTGACCTAGACAGTTTTATCACCCCTAATCCAAAGAAGACTCAAAAACACAGGGACTACTCTAATCTTGAGAGAACAATCGTTACGATAGCTCTAGAGGAATCTAGGACGATGACTAATTCTCTTCCAACTCATTATAAGGTTTCTGAAATTCTAGTTCATCCTATAGTGAAGATAATTCGAGTGACACTAATGATTATGATAACTTTGATCCGGTTGTGAGAGATACTTATCAATATAAGGAGGAAGTGTTGGGAGAACTGAGATCTTGGATGGATGATCAAGACACAATTGTATTCTAAATATAAAATAATGGTGAAATTAAAATGGAGCTCTACCTTCAAATCAGAAAAATAATGTTCATTAAATTGGTATAGGAATTTAAACTTAATCCTCACTTTAATTTCAGAGACATTTCATGGAAATAAATCACTATTTTTCCCGTGTTTGAGGATTTAATTCTTGGTTTTCAATGCTATTTAAAGGACCTTCAGTTCAGATAATTGGTTTTGTTCAGTCTTACAATGTTTTTTCTTTCACTATTTCCGTGTGTTTGGAGAGAGGATTCTATTTGACAATTGATGTTGTTGAAATTTTTTCCACTATCTTCAACCCAGGCACATTATAAGTTCTTACAAACAGGATAGTTGTTCACATCCTTTATATTTCTCACCAACTTCTGAAGTTTATTCTCTTGAATACTTTTTGTACTTGAATCAATAATGAAGATTAAACATTTTCTAATGTTGGGTGGGTTTTAAAACGAGCAGTGGGACTTGTCAGCCTTTTGGATTCATGGTGCATTTGTTTATGTGGGCTGGGTAGTGCTATTCTTTTGAGTGTCAGGTTATTCTAAGAGGAACATGAAGATTCTTTATTGATGAAGTGATACTTTCATAAATATGGATCTTCTTGGAGCTTTTCTGCACAAACAGTGACTCTTTTCCCTCTTTATTTGATGTTTGTAAGTCATGTTTGTATTTTCCTTTAACTCTTGGATGGTGCAAGCTTATTTCACCTCATGTCTTCAATTTATTTTTAACCTTCTTTAATAAAATCTTAAGGGATATGGGCGGGGAAACCAACTCATATCTCATTCTCCTTAAAAAATCCCACACCCTACTTAAGTCATTCGATGTTGATAGACCCGAGCTGTTTTCCAGGTCCAGATTCTTTGTGTGGTTGCTCATGGAGCAGGCTGGTCTTATGGTTGGTGGTGACTAAGAAGTCACATGAAGATCTAGTTGGCATGGTCTAGTTTTAGTTGTTTCCAATTTCAGTTTTTCTTTTTCTAAGTTGTATCTTTGTACCATGATTGGTTTGTGTATTTATTTATATGATTGATTTTTAGCTTTTGATGCTTCTTTAGTTTCTTTATTTGATCCTGGTTTTTATGCTGAAATCATTCTCCTTATATTTGATGCCCAACACTAGTTTCCAGCCCATGGGTATTAGGATCACCCCTCAGGCCATGTCTCGGACCGGTCAGGTGTTGGGTCAGATGGCGTCTCGGCTTGGTTCGTGACAGAATTTCGTCTACATAAGCTAAGAAATAGCCCCATCGGAATCGATCGATTGCACCATTATCTAATGGAATTGACACCAAAACCCTATTCCAAATCGCTCAAATCAGAAGTAATGAAGGGGTAATCAAAAAAAACAAATTGGGGTAGAGGGAATATCATACCTCAAACACTATAAAATCGACACCCAAATCACCCGAATTCAAAGGGTGATCGAGAGAGGAGGATCGTTGACCAAAAATGAAACCTCCTGACCCCTATTACACTGAAAAAGATGGGGGAACACCCCTTTAAAGAGATTACATTCCCCACACTAAAATAAAAACCACCCAACACACTTTCATGGTGTGAACAGGTGTTCAAGCCATGAGAATTTGAGGGCCCTCCTTGGAAATCCCCATTCGTGACCTCAGTGACTTGGAACCACCCCACGGAACAACTATTCATGACGTGAATAACCCATCAAACCATGAATGGTTTTCTTCTGTTAAATTTTATTAGTCTAGCCACCCAACAACTTCTTCAACATCCTCCCAAACACCCGAAGCATCTACCAAACCTCACTCCATGACCAAAAACACCATTTTAAATGTTAACTATTGGAATACCATTATGAATCCTGGTTTTCAAAACGACCCATCCGCTAATCAAAAAGTTCTAATTCCTTTGAAATTTCATAACCCATCTGGACACAAGGTATTACAAATGGTGCCCTCAATTCACTAAGAACTCTTGAAGTCTCACGTGTGAAGACCACCTCAAACTTGTTTGAAGGACTAATATGAGAATGGTGAAAGACCATCGTTCCACTTCAGCTATATAGTAGTATGTCTTGTGAATTCTTTAAGACCACATTCACCCAATGGAATTTCCTTCCGAAGATGAAAATGGAAAAGGAAAAGGAGTTGTTAAGTATTTAGCAGGGTGAATTAACAGTGAAGGAGTATGTCACCTATTTTAATCAGTTGGTTCCTTTATCCCTTGAGTTGGCACGAGAGGACTTATTGAATGTTCATTTCTTAAATTTGTAAAGGTATTTTTCCTGGAATTTGTCAATGGAGTGCCTTCATCTAACCTAGCATCGTTCGAGGATGTGGTCAATAAGGCTACGATGATGTAATTGATTTCTAGGGTCCATCCCAACAGGGGTGGTGACCCTTTTTGTTTCGGAATTGGTGAAAGTTCTCTATATTACGAGGAGTTATAATAGGATGACTTAGGAGACACTACAAAATAATTGACCTGGACCAATAAGACATATTATATATTTGTTGGTAAAATTTAGTAATTCCAACAAATATTAAGTCTCATTGGTATAATTTTTAGGTATTGATGTTTTTTTACCATCAATTTTAACTATTGGTATTAACCATTCAATATTAACAAATATTTAACCAATAGTTAAATATGTTTTTTAATCATATTAATACCAATAATTTTTTTACCAACAAATAAATCTATCATTATTACTAACAAATCTTTTACTATTAGAAAAATATGTTGCTATAAATCATTCAATAATGATAAATATTTTACTAATTATTATATATATATATAGATTACTTATTTACTAATAAAATTTATTTTTTCAATAAAAAACAGACACATGTTTATACATTGAATTATAATATTTATGATTTACTAATGTTTCACGAAGTAAATATATATGGTATACAATTATTGATAAATGATTCAAAAATAATATCAACTCCAAATTTACAATTTCTTTTAAAAAACAATGGAAATATGAACTTAATAATTTTTTACATTTATTAATTTAATCCTAATGAAAAATCATGCACCCTAATTTGATTCTCTGAAACCCTAAAATGGTCACACGGGGGGAGAAAATGGCGGATGAATAGCATTGGTGTCAGCCTTCACCGGTCGCCCCCCTGGCCATGATGAAAGCGTCTTGGAAGGGTAAATATGAAGATGAGAGTACCAGCATTACCTCCATGATTTCCATCAACAACAGTGACATGAAGCTCCAGAGTTCCATGGAAAATCCCAGAACCTTCGCATCAAGAATGTCCAGGTCATGGTCAAAGGGGCGTGTTCTCTATCTATTCGAATGTTGTAGATCACTCGTAAAAGATCTGAATTTCAATTATAATAAGATTCCATCAAAGAGTTTGGGGTGATTGGTTGATGCTTGTTAGCTAATTCTCAAAGGAAACCAGAATGTGCAGGTTTTGGAAGAATTTCATATTTCTTAGGAGCTCACTTACTGCTGAGTTAAGTGGCTACAAGATATTTGGAATTAGGGGTTTCACCCATGGAGGTTCAAGTTATGAAGTTATTGTTTGTTTTTTGGATTTAGTTGTCGAGAATGTAGATTAGAGCTTCAGAGGGGCTCACATCCTTGTTTTATATTGCAGGTCACAACCATCTATCTCGGTCTAGAGTTCAGTAATCTGGAGATTTTTATTGTTCATGTGTTCATTTATTTTGAGCCAAGACAGTGCTAGTATTTCATGTTCGTGTACTCCAATAAATAGAAGTTTAGATTGAGGATCTGGTTTTGGAGGCTCGTGTAAAGCTTCCTTAGTTCAGTGAAAGCTGACTACACTGACAGAGGTGAAGATTTGGGATATTATTCATTGTGTTCAATATTGAATGGTTGTACTGCAACTTGAAGTCTGGCGGCTTGAAGCTGATGATATTTTGGAAGGCTAGTCATGTTGTTAATTCCAAAGATGCATGATGTTGAATTGGGTTGTTTGTTTAAGAGGTGAATCAGCTTTGGTATGCTGAACAAAATTGTAATTGAAATGAGTTGTTGAGTTGGAGTTAATTGCAAGTATGTACAGTTGGATAATTTTTTTTAGGATGAATCAGCCTTGGTCTAATGGTGAATCCATGTCAGACAACTTTTTTCAGCGCATTCCAGTCGCAATACCAGGTTTCCGATGATTAAGCCTAGTTGGACTATATTTTGATGGTGTAGGCCAGCCGAGACATTGATGTTGCATTGCCTATGGTTGCAATTTCAGGCACGTCGGATGATGTCTGTTGGTGCAGACCAGGTAGGAATTTTTTTCACTACCTCCTATTTCAAATGTTGTTGACAGTGAAGCCACGTTAGATGTCGTTTTCTTATACAGGCCATCCAGGACTTTGATGCTGCACGTTTGGCTGCAATTGCTGGTCACTGATGGTGAAGCCATATCAAACAATCTTTATTGGTGCAGGCCAGTAGCATTGACACAGCTCAGGTCCTCCTAGTGAAGTACCTAGGTGGATTGAATTCCAATCGTTAATGCTGGTGAAGGTGAACCTACAAGTGGTAGTGTTGATTATGACTCATTATTGGGCCAGCCTCAAGTGGAAGTGGCTTAGATGGTCTCGCTGGAGGTAGGTGAAAACTCCCTCATCAGTCCTCCATATATAAAAATGTGGCCTTAGGGCCCCACCAAAAAAATGATGAGGAAGGTGCTCTATTCACATTCACTTAAACGTAGCCCTACATCTTTCATTATATTCCTTTTGTGGCATGGTCATTCCTAAAATAATTTTACTTGCATTTACCGTTTTTTTATGAAGCTACCAAAATCGGAGGCCAAACTAGTTGGTGAACGTTTTCTATTCTTGTTTTAGCCCCAATTCAATGATTTTTACAAATAGTTTATAATTCATAAGGTCTGTAAAGTTGAAGGGTGCATCACCACTTGTATAGTGTTCTGATGAAGAGTACAAGGTGATACTCATAGCCCTTTCCATTTACATAAAGAAGAGGTTTAGAAGATGACAGATGACTGTTCTGTCCTTGAGTTTTTACAAACTCTTCACCATTACTATTTTCAGGTGTCTCTTCTATAGGTTAGGAGTGCTTCATCCTATATAGGTGTCTCTCCTCTTGGTTCAAATCATAAAGGTAACTTGATCATATGATATCATTTCTATTTAGTTTTGGTTTCCCTGATTACTATGATTACATATTTATTTCTCTATTATGTTGTTGCAGTGATTATTTATTTTGGGTTTCTACGATTGTGTCTCTGGTAGGTTAGCGCATGGTGAGGAATGTGGGCTAAACCTGCTATGGATATAACATGAGGCATATCTCCTATGACTATAATAGGAAATGGGCACAGGAATAGTGGATCATATTTGTATGTTCTGTACGTTTTATTTAATTTCAATTTTGTTTCGGGGGTTGAGGTTTTGTTCATGTTCATTCATTTTATTTTGTTTTTGTTATAATTGTTTGTGATTTTTAATTTTAAATCATTGTGGCAGAGTGCTGGTTCTGATGAAATTTTCATATTTTAGAGGTTTTCTATGCGGTGGTTTCTACTTGTGTGATTTTCACTCTCAAATTTTTTTATTGAGAGATGAACGTTGCAAGTATGCTTCTTCACCTGTAAGTATGCTCCCCCATGAACATCTATTATTTCTCACACTTTTCCTCCTCACACATCTTTCATTATTTCAAACAACTTCAAGAAAATTAGCTATGAATATTGGAGATCTACAACAATGATTATTTTTAGTTTTCAAAATTAAAGTATATACTAGCTTCTTTATTACCCCTAATTTTTGATAGAAAATGGTAAATTATAAATACATAAATGAAAAAAATTGAAGCTATGGGAGAGATTTAAGATCAAAATTAACTTGGAAGTTTTTTATACATTGGAAGATCATGAAAAAAATGCAATATTCTAGAACTATATTAATCATTGGAAGAGGACTTTCTGGTGTCAAAACATTCTGGTGAAATTTTTGTTGAATTCATTAGACCAAAATCCTAGTTTATATCAAGTAATTTTGAAGTAAAATGAGACCACTATGCTAATTTAGATATTTTTTTAGATGGTGGTAAAACATATTCAACTTCACCCATAGAAGCAATGCCTTTAATAGTATACCCTAGACCCTACCAATTAAAAAAGTCTAATATTTTGAGGGTTTCACCATAAAGAAATTTGACACTAGCGTTCAAGTTATTCATGTCTTAGTGTTTTTATCCTTAATAGAATATATTGTCAAATTATGGTTATAAATCTGGGAATGTAGACGTATCTACAAATAAAATAGTTTTTTTTGTCAAATTAAAATGAGAAAACTGATTGATCCTCTTTTATTGATTAAAAAATTGGTTGGTTTAGTATCAATATATTGTAAAACTTATTATCATTTGTAATTAGTTTTAAACTCATTGATTTATTGTCAAATTGGTTTATTATAAAACTTTTTTCTTGATGTTATAAAAATTAGGGGTGTCCATGGGTTGTGCCGGGTTAGGGACGTTTCACGACCCGACCCGAACAAAAAATGTCTGGTTGGGTCACATGCTTTGTGAGCAGCTGACCCAACCAAACCCAACCCAACCCACTGGGGTCGAGTTACCCAACGCATAGCTAAATGACCCAACCCAACCCAACCTTCTATGGTTGGATGACATGCTATGATGAGACACATAGTATATAGATAGTCTGGTGCAAGTACTTGTAAGCAGATGAGACTTACTCTCATGAAGTTCGCACTTGGTAATCTTCAAGATGAGAGATTATGAGAACAGACCCACCGGTTGGAATTATGCATGTTTTGGTGTCATTGGATATTTCTATCTATGAGTGTGTGTAATGGTCTTTAGACTTTAATACTATCATTAATACGTGTCATGACTTGCGCACTTTGATTTACTTACAAAAACCATCATGACATATGTTAGCTGGAGTAGGGTACGTTGGATACGTCACGAATGGCATGTTATTAATTGATAAGTCAAGAAAGGATTTTTCCCTTCCATTTATGGAAGTTTATATCTCATCCATTTGATTGAAATAGAACCATCGCCCTAAATTCCATGATCATGGTGTAACGATGAGTTTATTTCAGGTAGCCAAAAAATAACGTATCAAGCATATAGGTTTTTGACACTATCATGAAACCTATTTGATGAGATATTGTGACAAATATATTATATTACACAGTCAACGTTCATATGTGGATGTCTTCGTTGCGACTTTAAGTTCTTTCTCTTGGGTTCCTTGACTGGTTGCTAGATAGTAATCTTGGATTTTAGGCAAGGCCACCTAATGCCAATGAGAAATAATAATAGAGGGTCACATACTATGTGTTTCTAGTAGTCTTAATTAAATTTTATTTGAATTTAATTAATGGAATAAATATTATTCTCAATACCGAGGAATAATTTTATTCAAGTTAAAATGATCGCATAAATTAAATAAATTTTTATTAATCAGATTCTGAATAAAATATATTTAAATATTTTATTGGACATTTAATAAATATTTATTTACTAGTTTGTGAATAAAATATTTATTTAAGAGAATCAAATATTTATTAGGATGTTAAATAAATGCAAGAGGAGTTCGAATGGACCAAAACTGTGTACGGTGATAAATTAATTATTTACAAGTTGGTAAATATTGTTTATCCAGTTGGTACAAGAAATAATAATAATACTGTTATCATTTTGTGGCACGAGATTTCATTTATAGTTCTGTTTCTCACAAGTTGACATGCCACAAATAATGATTTTGTTATTATTATTAAGTGTCATGAGTTTTCTCTGATGGTTATAATTGTATTTAACATTTGTTACACAATTAAATATTGTAACCAAAACCCCAACTTGATTAATAGATGAGCACATCTATTGTGCCAGTCGTGGGTGATGTGAGAGAAATTTTGAGCTAGGAATAGAGAATTGTTGAGTCAAATATTTTCTCTCTCAACTCCTCCTCTGCATTTCAAGAATGAGATAAGTTCTTCATCATCGAAGAACAAACGATCAAGAATGATAAACACAAGACATTCGCTTCGCCGCGCTAGCACCTGGAGAATGAGTGACATTGATCAGATATGATTGGAGCATGTGTGGATCATCATTAGTGGGATTCTACTTTGTATCCTCATGAGCACAACAAAGACAATCCGAAGGGGTCATTCTGGACAATCAACGATCATTAACGAAGAAAGTACCAAAGACCTAGGTATTTAATTTCTTCAGAAATTAATAAATTAATTATAAACATGATGTGCTATATACTCTTTTCTTGGATTTTGTGTTTTTATTCTCTTTGTCTAAATATTTGATTTAAATCCATGGATACCGACGTTCACCATCGTATTGATCTCGAATTAGTCATCGATTGCGACAAAAGCAAAGTTGGGAAGACAATCATGCGGTGAAGGATTGTAACGAACAATTACTAAATCAAATAGGGAAAATTATTAATCAAGTGTAAATATGAATTCATGGAAATTATCAAGCTATATAGCCTATTTGGAAAGACAGTCATGCGGTGAAGGATCATCATGTACCTTCTCTTTTGATTACTCCAACAGGGAAAGACTTTCTCAGAGGGAGGATGATCAAACATCGATAGTGAAACTTTGATCATGAATTGTGGTGGATGATGACATATCATAAAAAAACACAACAGAAGAAAGAACAAGTCAGTATTTTTATTTTTCAAACAAAGGTTTTATAATTGATAGATGTAAAATGATAAAAATCATAATATTTTTAATGGTACCTGATTCAATCGATTCCACTTCTTCTAGTTTCTTTCGAATGTCAATTGGTTTAAAATTTCTGAACCAATTTTGTGAGAAAATTAATGCCTCAATGGTGTTAGGATTCAAACAACTATGAAACAGATCAAGGACTCGCCCTCCTATACTAAAAGTGGACTCTGAAGATAATGTAGTTAAAGAAATTTCTAGAATATCTCTGACAATTCATGAGAGAACATGATGCTTTCCTTTCCTTTCCACCAACGTAAAATATTAAATCCATCGAAATCATCCTCAAAATCATCGATCTCTAATTTTTTTTATATTTTATTCCTTTGTTGTGTCAATTTCCTTTTTCTTTTCTTTGATCTATATTAATCTTTCTATTTCCCATCATTCTCACTATTAGTATTAGAAAACATGAATGTACGACTCTTGATGAGAACTTGACTCACATTTAACAACAACAAGAATAAGATATTTTCATTTGTAAATCTCATAAAGATTATTTAGAACCTCTGTTAATTCACTGATCAACTCATTCTTGTCTTCATCAGCAAACATCATTTCAAAACTATCCCAAAGATATTCTAATTTATATCGGGGATTAAGAACAATCACAAGTAAGAGAGGATTAAAATTTAAATGAATACCCCAATACCTCAATACTTGTCCCACATAACCTTCATTGTAATAACCGTTGCACTCACAGTAATATCATGACTCTTCATCTATTTCTTGATTTTTTTATATGTCACAAAGAGTATGAAAGAAAGTGTGACATGTATCATGAATAGAACCAGAAAAATCAACAATGCTATCATAAATCATTTTCAAAAACTTAACAAATACACGAGTACACTCCCAATCATATGGTGTAGGAGCTCCACCTTCACAGACAAGATCACTCCTAACAATTGCATCCTCCTCAAGGGGAATAAATAATTTCTCATAATTCTCTGCAACATCCAATATAAAATAACAATAATTCCACCTAGCAGTCACATCATGAATTATGATATGTTTACTAGGAATTTTTAACTCCTCAATGATGATCTTGAAAAGAGCTAATCTTGAAGGGGAAATTCTCAAAAATTTGTAAAAAACTCTGATTCTAGCAATTGATGTTGATATTTCCTTTAACCCATCACTAACAATAAGGTTTAAAATATGTGCACAATATCTCATATGCATATACTATCCATTAATAATAAACTCATACCAATCATTAACCCTCACCAAATAAATGATCGTTGTATTATTAGAACTAGCTTTGTCCATAGTAACTGTATTAATCCTTTCAATCCCCCATTGTTTCAATGTCTGTTCTAATACTTGGCCAATTGTTTCCTCTTTATGATCCACAACAAGACAAAACAAGATTATTTTTGTATTTAAGATCCAATTATCATCAATAAAATGCACAGTCACACACATATAATTCAAATTCTGAATTGAAGTCCATGTGTACGTGGTAAGATATCTGATGTGAGGGAACATATCAAACATAGAATTCAATTTTTTTCTCACCCAAATATAACTGCATGCAATCCCTAGCAACTGTTTATCTAAATAAAACTTGAAATTGAGGTTGAACTTCAATTAATTCTCTAAAACCTTGATTTTCAATATATTTAAATGATAACTAATCAATGATTATAATTTTAGCATGATTTATTCTGCACTCTTCTTGGTTAAAATGAGTTAATGAGATTTTAAGTGTCCCATCATCCTCTGTTGCGGAATCATCTGGAGACACAATGACAGAAACAATAAAACAAAAGAAAGAAAGCAATAAGGACACATCGATTTACGTGGTTTTGGAATAATCCCTACATCCATGGGAGAGGTAGAATTTCACTATTCGGGAGCTACAAATTACATAGGTTTTTCAGTAGTAACCCTAGCCCGAAAATGGGAAATAAAATGAAGAAGACGATCACTGTTCCGAAAAGGTAAGTTCACGTCGCTACAGTGAACGACGACCGACTTTGTCAAAATCCCTATAGTGTCTATTGGCTGGAAGTAAAAAGTGCAATAGTGAAGTTGACTCTGAATTCCGCACTTCTATAGTGCATGTCGATATCGGTAGGTCAGCTCTGCTACAGTATTCAGAGATGCTACAGTGCCGAACAAAATGGTCCGGGGGCTAGAAGTAAAAAGTGCTACAGTGAAGTTGAATCCAAAGTCCGCGCTGTTATAGTGCCTGTTGGTGTCGGTCGGTCAGCTCTGCTACAATAGTCAGATGTGCTACAGCCTGAAAAACTGGTCCAGGGTCTGGAAGTCAAAAGTGAAACTATGAAGTTGACTCCGAAGTCTACACTGCTAAAGTGCCTGTCGGTGTCGGTCGATCAGCTCCGCTACAGTAGTCAGAGAGGTTATAGTGCCGAAAAAACTAGTCCGAGGGCTGGAAGTTAGAAGCACTACGGTGAAGTTGACTTTGAATACCGCAATGCTACCGTGTCGGTCGATGTCGGTTTTTCAGCTCCGCTACAGTAGTCAGAGATGCAACAGTGCCAAAAAAACTGGTCTGGGGGCTGGAAGTCAGAAGTACTACAGTGAAGTTGAATCCGATTTCGCACTGCTACAGTGCCTGTCAGTGTCAGTCGGTCAGCTCCGCTACAGTAGTCAGAGATGCTACAATGCCAAAAAAACTGGTCTGGGAGATGGAAGTCAGAAGTGCTACAGTGAAGTTGACACAGAAGTCCGCACTGCTATGGTGTCTGTCGGTGTCGGTCGGTCAGCTCCGCTATAGTAGTCAGAGATGCTACAGTGCTGAAAACTGGTCCTTGGGCTAGAAGTCAGAAGTGCTACAGTAAAGTTGACTCTGAAGTCCACACTGCTACAATGTATGTTGGTGTCGGTCGGCCAGCTCCTCTACAGTAGTCAGAGATGCTACAGTGTCGAGAAAACTCGTCCGGGGGCTGGAAGTCAGAAGTGCTACAGTGAAGTTGACTCCGAAGTCCGCACTGCTACAGTGTCTGTCGGTGTCAATCGGTCAGCTCCGCTACAGTAGTCAGAGATGGTACAGTACCGATAAACTATTTTGGGGGCTGGAAGTCAGAAGTGCTACAGTGAAGTTGACTCCGAAGTCCGCACTGCTATGGTTCATGTCGGTGTCGGTAAGTCCGCTCCACTACAGTAGTCAGAGATGGTACAGTGCCGAAAAAAACTGGTCCCTGGGATGGAAGTTAGAAGTGCTACATTGAATTTGACTCCGAAGTCCGCACTACTACGGTGTCTATCGGTGTTGGTCGGTCACCTCCGCTACAGTAGTCAGAGATGCTACAGTGTAGAAAAAACTGGCCCGGGGGCTGGAAGTCAGAAGTGCTACATTGAAGTTGACTTCAAATTCCGCACTGCTACGGTGCCTATCGGTGTCGGTCGGTCTTCTCCGCTACATTAGCAAGAGATGCTATAGTTCCGAAAAAACTGGTCCGGGGCTGGAAGTCATAAGTGCTACAGTGAAGTTGACTCCGAAGTCCGCACTGCTATGGTGCCTATCGGTGTTCGTCGGTCAGCTTCGCTACAATAGTTAGAGATGCTAAAGTGCCGAAGAAACTGGTCTGGGGGCTGGAAGTCAGAAGTTCTACAGTGAAATTGACTCTGAAGTCCGCAAATCTACGGTGTCTGTCGGTGTCGGTCAGTCAGCTCTGCTACAGTAGTCAGAGATGCTACAGTGCCGAAAAACTGGTCCGGGGGCTGGAATTTAGAAGTGCTACAGTGAAGTTGATCCAAAGTCTGCACTGCTACAGTGCCTATCGGTGTCGGTCGGTCAGCTTCTCTACAGTAGTCAGAGATGCTACAGTGCCGAAAAAACTGGTCCGGGGGCTGGAAGTAAGAAGTGCTACAGTGAAGTTGACTCCTAAGTCCGCACTTCTATGGTGCCTGTCGGTGTCGGTCGTTCAGCTCCCCTGAAGTATTCAGAGATGCTACAGTTCCAAAAAACTAGTCCGGGGCTGGAAGTCATAAGTGCTAAAGTGAAGTTGACTCCGAAGTCCGCACTGTTACGGTGCCTGTCGGTGTCGGTCGGTCAGCTACTCTATAGTAGTCATAGATGCTACAGTGCCGAAAAACTGGTCCGAGGGCTGGAAGTCAGAAGTGCTATAAGGAAGTTGGCTCTGAAGTCCGCTCTTCTACGGTTCCTGTCAGTGTCGGTCAGTCAGCTCCACTATAGTAGTTAGAGATGCTATAGTGCCGAAAAAACTGGTCCAGGGGTTGGAAGTTAGAAGTGCTTCAGTGAAGTTGACCCTGAAGTCCACAAAGCTACGGTGCCTGTCGATGTCGGTCAGTCAGCTCCGCTACAGTAGTCAGAGTTGCTCCAGTGACAAAAAAACTAGTCCGGGACTGAAAGTCAGAAGTGCTACAGTGAAGTTGACTCCAAAGTCCGCACTACTACAGTATCTGTCGGTGTCGGTCGGTCAACTCTGCTACCGTAGTCATAGATGCTACAGTGCCGAAAAAACTGGTCCGGGGGATGGAATTCAGAAGTGCTACACTGAAGTTGACTCCAAAGTCCACATTGTTACGGTGCCTGTCGGTGTTGGTCGGTCATCTCCGCTATAGTACTCAGAGATACTACAGTGCCAAAAAAACTAGTTCGGGGGATGGAAGTCAGAAGTGCTATAGTGAAGTTGACTCCGAAGTCCGCACTGCTACGGTACCTGTCAGGGTCGGTCAGTCAGCTCCGCTACATTAGTCAGAGATGCTACAGTGCTGAAAAAACTGGTCCAGGGATGGACGTCAGAAGTGCTACAGTGAAGTTGAATCTGAAGTCTGCACTCCTATGGTGCCTGTTGGTGTCTATCGGTCAACTCCGCTACTGTAGTCAGAGATGCTACAGTTCCGAAAAAAATTGGTCCCGGGGCTGGAAGTCATAAGTGCTACAGTGAAGTGACTCTGAAGTCCGCACTGCTACGGTGCCTGTCAGTGTTATTCGGTCAGCTCTGCTACAGTAGTCAGAGTTGCTACAGTGCCGAAAAAACTGGTCCTGGGACTGGAAGTCAGAAGTGCTACAGTGAAGTTGACTCTGATTTCTGCACTGCTACGGTGCCTGTCGGTGTCGGTCGGTTAGCTCCGCTACAGTATTCAGAGATGCTACAGCGCTGAAAAATGGTCCGGGGGCTGGAAGTCAGAAGTGCTACACTGAAGTTGACTCCGAAATCCGCATTGCTACGGTGCCTGTCGGTGTCGGTCGGTCAGCTCCGCTATAGTAGTCGGAGATGCTACAGTGCTGAAAAAACTGGTCTGAGGCTGGAATTCATTAGTGCTACAGTGAAGTTGACTCTGAAGTCCGCACTTCTATGGTGCTTGTCGGTGTCGGTCGGTCAACTCCACTAGAGTAGTCAGAGATGCTATAGTTCCGAAAAACTGGTCTGGGGGCTGGAAGTCAGAAGTGCTACATTGAAGTTGACTCCGAAGTCTGCCCTTGCTACGGTGCCTATCGGTGTCAGTCGGTCAACTCTGCTACAGTAGTTAGAGATGCTATAGTGCCGAAAAACTGGTCGGGGGCTGCAAGTCAGAAGTGCTACAGTGAAGTTGACTCTGAAGTCTGCACTGCTATGGTGCATGTCAGTGTCGGTCAGTCAGCTCCGCTACAATAGTCAGAGATGCTACAGTGTTGGTCAGTCAGCTCCGCTACAGCTCGACCTGCGATAGTTGCGGGCCACAAGCATTCAGCCCAACCGAATCGGGAAACACCAATCCAATATCCTCATCTTTACACTTCTTTCTAAGACTAACAGTGGTTTTATTTATGTCAAGTTTTTTGTTAAGATTTTTGTTTCACCTTGTCAAATGCCTATTCAAATTACTAGTTTCATGTTGGCCAGACCTGCAGACATAATATTTTCCAAAATAATTATAAACAACTCTTCCATGTTTCTTATGAAAATGATTCTAAGCTGGAGAGACTCTAGAACCAGTTGGAGATTTATGAATTGTTATCTTTTTTGGAGACCTCTGACCCTTGGTTTCTTCAACAGGTATTCTACCACTCCCCCCTCTTATTTTTGTAATTGAGTGTGTAGTTGGAGTAGACCCCATCTGACTTTGGGTTATTGCACCAACTGGAGGATTAAAACCACTTATTTTATCACATTCAATGAATCACTAGCTTATGTCAGCAAAATACTTCCACCCGTAACCTACTGGAAAGACTCTATCTATTTTGGCACACCCCTGGCAGAAGAAGAAACGGGTTTGAGTGATGGTGGTGTTGTCTTCATAAGAAACACAACATAATAGGGAAAGATAATAAGAAAGAACTTGATTAAAAAAATTAACTACTTACCAGTTACTACCACGCCAGACCGCACGCGCAGTATAATAGGCAAGAGGAGGAGGTGAGGCAATCCGTGAGGGATTTCACCTGAATCCCCTTTGCTCACGAGGGAAGGTGTATGTTGAGGGTGGAGGCGAGCGAGGACGACTTTTCTGGGTGGGTTTGGAGGTTGGAAAGGAGTCAAGAGGAGAGGATGATGGAAGAAGATTTTTTTAAGAGGGAATGAGAGGAGAGAACAAAAAGTGAGGGTTGGGATGCTCGGGGAAGGAGGAGGAAGGAGGAGAGGGAGGGGGTAGGATTTTATTGCCTGTCAATCATGAGGGGAGGGAGTATGGTTTATTCACCATGCAAGGGAAGGTCGGGGGTTAGAGGAGAGGAGTAGGCGAGGCGAGAACATGAGGGACGGAGGGAATGAACGACCAAGTCAGTATTCCGCCGCGAGGTTTTTTTGGAATACAACCATCGGGTCACGGGTCGGGTTGGGTCTAAATGTCACCAACTCGAGACCTGACCCAACCCGTGCACGGGTCGACCCGACATAAACCCAACTCGAGTTTTTTTCCGCGCAACCTGACCCAACCTGTTTGGGTCAGGTCGAACCCGTCGGGTCTGGACACCCCTAATCAAAATTATGATCTTCTATTGTGATATGGACAATCCTATATTAGCTTCTTTATTTAATTCTATGATAGTAGGGCCGAAAGCTTATTTGGTATAGTACACCGATTAATTAAACATACTTGGAAATAACCCTTTGCTTGCAAAACAGTTAAATATATGCATGTTTGATGTGAATATTTAATTCTCTCTTCCAATGTGCTATTTTATTTTATAATCATATACTCCTACTATTTTATTTTATTTCTATCTTTTTCTTGCTCCTAGTGTGAGATTAGGGATGAACTACTTCCATCCACAAGTGCAAGAAAGGGGACCTACTTACATGAGTGGGGATGATCATTTGCTTCCAGCCACCTGCGTCCAAAATTGGTGATGACCTACTTCATTTTACTAATGTAAGCCTACTATAGGTGATTGCTGCCATTATGTCCATGTCATGACTGAGTGGGTGAACTACATGGGTGGACTCTAACACCAGTGTGAACCGAAACAGTGACAGTTGATGTGTGAGAGAAACATATTGAAAATGAAGTTTTATGGAGTTTCATATAAAGTCTCTTGGAGTTTGAACATGTTGAAACATATTTGTAACATGTTTCCTGAAGATTCATGTCATTTCATGGAGTTTGAACATGTTTTTAAATTATGTTTGAACATTTTTTTCAAATAAAAACTTAGTTTTTTGGAGTATCATATAATCTAATTTTATAATTATTATAAAATAAATAAGATAAATATATTATATATAATTTTATTAATAAATATAATATAAAATTTTAGAAATTAATATTCGAATATCCAAAAATATTTTATTTTAAATATAATTTATAAATAAATATGAATTGTTGATATTCCTTATACATATTAATAATAATTTTATCAATAGATGAATATGTCGTATGAATTTGTTGCTAAAAATTTTGACCAAAATTTAATTTTTCCGTTATTATTATAATTTCAACACAGCTATTTTATTTATCATAATAACATTTAGTGACTTAGTTTTTACCAATAATTTAGTGACATGGATATATCTGTCCCTCAAATGTTTTACCAACAGAAAATATACTTTTACCAACAGATATTCCACTGTTGGGAAAAGTTAAATATTTTGTAGTTAGAATCCCCTTATTCTATTCTTATTCATAAAATGAAGAAATGATCCCTTATAGGCTTTAAGTGTAGTCAGTTTGGGCATTCTAGGCCCTCTTGTTTGAGAGTTCTGAAGTCCAATCGTCATTATGCTTGGTTGGGACATCTTTGGAAATTCTGGGGTTTAGGGCTTTAGTGAATGAATGAGACCATGCCTCACCCTATATCTTGATGGAAACCTAGAAGGGCATGTTTGAGTTACCCTCTTTCCCCCTTTTATTGTCCCTTTGTTTCAGCTAACCTGTTTGTTAGCTGCCAACTTTGAATTGTTCGATGTCTTATGATTTTTTAGAGAAACTTATATTTGAATATGTTTGTTTTTTGGATTTGTCATTGGACGAGTGTCCCATTTTGACCTCTTTAGTTGTAGGGAGTGGGAAATGCCTTATGTGATTCCTTTAGATAGTTTAGTTTACTTTGATCCTCTATGTTAGTGGAACCCTTGTATGGGAAGGAAACCTACCAAGAGTCACGACCTTTAATTATTTCTTTGGAATTATTGGACATCATTCATGGTTTTGGAGAGGTATTTCGATGTGTCGGTCCACTTGGTTCTGAGTAGTTTGGGAATTGTATATTTAAATATTCATTTTCTTTCTAATTGGATCCCTATTCTATCTATGAAGTGGAGATCACATCTTTTATTAAATCTTTAGTGAATTTTTGGGGGAACAAAGTGACATAATAGAGAGAATTGTCACACCCCAATCACTTTTTGGTATTTTTGCACCTAATGATTGAATTATTTGAGTTAATGAATATTTTGATGATTTTTTTCAATTTTCAAGGGTTTTAGAAGCTACAATATTACACATGATTTGGTAAACTATGAGGACAAACTGTGCCACAATTCCCTAGCAATTTAGTGCTTCTCGCACGATTTATGCATTGTTGGGTGAACCATGTGGCTTCTAAGAGAAGGTGCAAGGTACTTTTATACAGGGCTCTCTTTTGCGTAGTTTGAACATGATTAAGGGAAATCGTGTGAATAAATCATGTGATGTCACCCAGGTATTTCTTGTTCACAAGGTTGTTGCATGGTTTGAGAAACTACGCGACCAAACCATGCAGCTTGTCCAAGTTTTTAATTTTAGTAAAATTCCAGATTTACCTCATCAAATTAAAACCCCTTTGAGGTTATTTTCTCCTCACTCGTTTGACCCAACTCCAGATGGAAGCTCCAGGTGACTCCTTCTTCTCTCCTACTAGTCCCCAAGTTTCTTCAACCTTGGATTCTTCAGGTTAGATCCACTTCTCTCTATTCTACCTTCTATTTCTCTTAATTTCGTCTTCTTTCACTTCTTTATCTTCATAGGGCCATGTTGGCCAAACCCTAGGTGATGGTTTGTTCTAAATCCTTATGGTCTTTGATGGATAGGGTGTGAAAATTGTTCCTTCAGATTTCTTCTTTGCTTCTTCAAAGAATTTGTGTCATCTTCTCTTGACCTAGGTAGGTGTTTCCACGCGATTCCCTTTTCTTGACAAGCCATGTGATGCTTGTGTTTTATAATTCTATTTCCTTTTTGAATTAGTCTTGTTTTATTATCCTTGGTAGATAATTTTTCTGTCAAATTTATAATTTCATGGATTGATGTAAAGAAGGGGATTTTCATGGATTTCTATCTTTGTACTTTTGAAACTAAAAGCCCTGTATATTATGTGTTCGATAAAATTCCTATGAGACTTCTTCAAAAGGATTTTTGATTTTTCTAGTGTTTTAAGGCCTTAAATTTCCTATTGCGAGATGTTTTATGAGATCTAAGGGATTATTTGGTGATCAATTCATTATTTTTGGAGTTTGATGTTTTTTGATATGTTATTATGTTTCATGTATATGATATGAGTTTATGGTATCTTCTTAGTTTCTTAGTGATATTGTGTTTATTTTCCTATATTATGATATATTGGATTTGGTGGTTTTAATGTGAGGTTTTCCCTTTATTTCAAAAAGAGGATTTCAAATGGAACTTGGTTTCTAAAATGGTTTTCAAAGAAAGGATTTATGTATATAATTATCGACTTAAAGCCCATTTTCACTTTGTATGAAAGGTTTTTCATTTAAACATACTCCCTTAATTTAAGCTGCATGAAATCTTGAGTTATATGAGCTTTTGGATCTTATTAAATGATTATGATTATTTTTGATGTGTATTTGAACTGAAATGGGGGTATTTTATGAAAAGTGTGTATGGAGGAGGGATGAGGTGATGTGATTGTGATGCCTTGATATGCGTTGGGCTGTTGATATATGATTGATGTGTTATGAAATGTTACCTGACCCCCAGTCACTAGCATCATGAGAACCCTAGGTATCTAGGTGGGAGGTTGAGATATAGTTTATACACTAGTCCCGATGAGACTTTAACTAGGATCCTATGGTATATGAAATTTTGTGGCTATGAGGAGTGTTGCCCGGTGAGTCTGGGTTAGACCAAGTCGGGGAGGTTATAAGTTAGGAACTTCATTGATAAGCCGACAGATGGTTTCACCATAGTATGTATCAGATCTTCTCACTAGAGAAATAAGAGTTTCTCATGATTATGTTTATTTTACTTTGACTTCCTTACTACTGAAATATATTATGTTTCTGCTTATTTTATTTTATCATTCTTATTAGAGACATTATTGAGGAAATTTTTGAGACATTGAATCCTTTATATATTTTGTTCTGGAAATCACATTATACTTGTTAGTGAGTTTGATCTAACATTGAATAATGTTTTGGGGTTGTGTTTGGGTTGCAAAATGAAAATTCAATGATCAAAATTTTACACTAAGATTAATTTCATCAGATGTAAAGGCACTGTAGCCGTGTGGGATTAACTTCATTAAAAGATGAAAAGCTACACCGAGTTCATCGAATGTTGGAAAAAGAAACTTCTGGTGCAGTTACAATTGACCTTGAAGAATGCAAAATCTGACCGTTTTTGTCTATAAAAGGACCACTTCTTCAAGTATTAAAAGAACCAGAGTAATTGAAATTTCAGAAAAAGATGGTAAGTCATTTTGAAGCTTTCAACATCTTGTTTCCAAGTGTGCTTATGATAGTTTTAGTTTTTATTTTTAAGGGTTTATCTTAGAACATCCATTTGTGAGGTTCTCATTGTAAATGATCTAATTTCTCTTGTTGTAATTTTTGTGTTTTGATTGGTGTGATTGAGAGCTTTTGAGGATAGGAAGACAAAGGTTTGTTCGATTGTTGTGATCAAGGGTTTCAGGGGATTAGAATACATAACAACCTCTTGACGAGTTTAAGTCAAGGGTTTCTGGGGATAGGAAAACATGTAACTTAGATCTGGTTTAAAGTTCCTACATAAACTTTGGATAAAAGTGTAGAATTATAATATCCTTTAAAGGATTATTTGGATGGCAATCCAGTTCTTCATGTTTTGTTAATTTTCTATTGTGCCTAATATTTTTATTTTTTATTTTTTTTAGTATTTTTCGAAAGTTCTGATAAAATAAATTTTCCTTATGCTTAATATGTGTATTTGTATTTCTATTGAATTTATATTGATTTTATTTATTGTTGAATTTCCACTGCATTAACATTTACTCTAATAAATTGTGATTTGATTAGAAGATCATATCATCTAGAAGTTTTACACCTTAACGTGGATGGATATTATAAGAAACATTTTAGACGAAAATTCACCCTCCTCTTATAGTTTAATTGTCATTGCTTATTAGGGGCAACACTTGGTATCAAATATTATCTCTGTGTTTGAGACAAAGCCTGCTCTTATATTTGATTTTCCATTGGATTATCAAAATTTCATATATTAATTTATGGTGGAGAAAAGTTTTTTTATAGAGGGAAAATCTGTTGGATATATTGACAATGTGAATCCTAATCTTCCTCAAATCTTGGATGGAAATGATTATAAGTACTTACGTCATCATTTGAAGACTTTTATCATTAATACTGCAATGGAGAATTATCATATGATGACTGAAAATTATAATATTCCGGAAAAGGAAATTTCTAAATTTTCCAGAGATGTGAAGCTTGAGTTTCAGGATAACTACAAAGTGTGAAACACATTGTTATATTTGATGACGATATATATCTATAGTCATATATCTTTTTTTTAATCCACTAACAGTATTTGGAAGAAGTTAGAGGTTATTCATTTTGGAAGTTCCAAAGTTCTTTAAACCAGAAGAGTTATGTTGTGTGCGGACTATAAAGAATTTTATTTTGTTCTTGGAGTGTATGTTGCTCAGATGCATCAACTTTATGGATATCATGAACCGTCCATGGTCACTTTGTGAGTATGAGCTATTGGAAGATCAGCTAGTGGAAAAAGTGATAGATATACTTCCAAAGGAGTGGGAGTCTAAATATACTATTATTGATGATACAAAACATTTGACTAAGATAAGTCATAATGATTTTATTGGAAATATCATGCAATATGAGAGTGGATTAAAAAGAGGTGTTTAGAAGGATAAGAGGAAGAATGGAGTATCATTTGCATCTACTTCTGCTAATGTTACATATGGAGTTATGAATCCTAGAACTAATATTAAGGAGAAATCTAAATATTTGTTGAATGATAACAATGTTAAATATAATGAAGGTTAATTTAATCATTTATCAAAAAGGTTGAATAATATTATCAAAAATAAGAACTTTCTATATGATTATCAAAAAAAATAGTAGGGGTAAACATGAGAATAAAGAATCATTTTGTTATATCTTATAAATGTAAGAAGACTGGTGACACGTGTCTATCTTCGGGTCTGAAAAAAACAAATATCACCTAAGTTAAAATGTAGTACACTGGGTTATCTAGGTTGTCTCCAAATAGGAGTTCTTAACAATAGCGTTTGTCACTTGAAATAAGAGAAATAAGTAGAGATTTTTTTTGAAATTGTTTGATTTTAAAGACAAGAAAGAAAATAAACAAAGAGAAAAATTTAAAAAAAAATAGTAAGAAAAAATTAACAAAACAAGTGATTGATTATTATAATATGGGAAATGTGATCAGGTCAGGGTCGGTTCTCCAATTGCAATTCTATCATAGTTCCATTTTTTCCAATTCTCTTCTGCTAAGTCGATAAAAGCGACATTCCTCAATATATTCTTCTCACTATCTTGGGAAAATGGTAATTATGAGAATAAACCCCACTAAAATCTCATATTGTTGTACTCTCCTTTCAATTTGTAATATAGTTGTAGAGAATACACTCAATTGGCTTAAGAAATTCCCAATCGGGACTTGTTTATCCCAAACAATCAAGAAGGTTCACTACTCCTTACACACGTACTGGCGATCACCGAGTACTTCACCACTAAGCCCAAGTCTATTAAATCATATATAGACTAGAAAAAAGTAGAGGGAGATATTAATCATTGACAAAAACAATAAATACAACAAAATCTAAAATCAAATACAATTATATATGATAATAAAAACTGTTATAACAAATTGAAACTGATTTCCCAGAATAGAAGAGAGGATCTTAAACCATTAAGTATAAGAACTCAAGAATTATAAAATAGAATACCTACCCTCCCCAATAACTAAGAAGATCTAACCCACCATGGTAAGGTTAACTGAGTATAATGAGGAAGAATAAGACATTAAAAAACTAAGAAGATAGAAAGAGATAAAAAAGAACATAAAATTTTCTCCCCTAGAATTTATCCTCTAGAAGTTTTCTTCTGTTATTCCCAACAGACGGTCAAAAATTTCCATGATATCCTCTTAAAAGATGTTCTAAATTGAGTTGGCTATAGACCCTAAAAAATTCAAAGATTTTGGACCTTTTTAAAGGAAGATATGGCCTAATTAATGAGTTTAACTTCTTCCGGCCACCAAACACTATTTCACCCACTCCACTTTGACTCACTCAAAAGATGCCTTAATGAGATCCTTAATTTATGAAATTTAATGTGAACCATCCCATTGGAGTCCTCTGTCGAAACAAACTGGAATAACATCATTTTATGGTTGGTATAATGTGATATGCCTGCTTTAATATGTTTTGGTCCATTCTGCCGATCAGAAAGATTTCTTCACTTGATTGATTTTTTAGGCCATTGTGTGTCAAATTGGATCTGGGTATAGAAGACAAAGATGAAGGCCACGATCAAGGAAATCCTAAAAAAATTAATCACTTGAATTGGATCAGAATTGTAAAAGTTATGCCCGAAAAATAGAAGCTTTATATAACCGCCAATTTTGCATAATTAAGCAATTTTCACAATTAAGCCCAAAATTCACCAAAAACACTAAAATGATACAAATATACTCGAATTGACTAATTGGGAGGGATTAAATCCTTAATAAACATATGAAAAATAATTAAAATATTAACTCTATCAACTGGTCATATAAGACTTGATTTCCCAAAGTTAAATACGAAGGAAAGAAAGTCAAGAATAACTTCTTAAAACAGAGGGAAGAAGAATCTGATGTCCTCGGATACTTGGAGTGTGAGTGGAGGATGAACAACCTTTGATAGGTAATCATAAGAAAGTGGAAATGATAGTAAAAAGATTTTGGGTTTTTACATGAATATTCCTAAAGATTAGAAATGCCTTACGGTGAAGGTAACTGTTGAATCTCTTACCAATTTAACATTGGAATCTAAATTTTCTTTTACTTCCAATGATTATTATTCATCTTCATCAGATGATGAAAGGTTAAGTTTATTTAATGATTATAAAGATGATTATTTGAATGATGATTAAGATTTTTCTTACATATAAGGAAATGGCGAGATATGTAACTCTCATAGAAAAAGAGAGTAAAAAGATGAAAAAAATATATCTTCTTGCTAAAGCTGATAGTATAATTTTGAAATATACTACTGAATTTTCTAAAATTCAATAAAATTAAAGTCTAAATCTAGTTCAATTTCAAATTCTAATGATCAGAATTTAGTTGTCAAACTTAAACCTTGAATTGGTTTAAATTAACTTTTATCTAACTGCACTTCCAGTAGAAGATATTTTAAAAAAATGTGTAAACAAATAAAACCTTCTAGAACTTCTATTGGAATTGGTTATACTTCTGATAAATTTCCTTTTTAGTAAAATTAATTTGTACCTAAAAGTGCACACTTTTGTACAAAATGATAAATGAGAGTCCATTGGAGGAAGTTATATTATTTAAATAATATTCAATATTTTGGAATTCATAAAGCTTTTTTTTTCAGAGAATAAACAGTTGTTCAATATAAAAGAGTTGGACATAAGTGAGTTCCTAAAATTATATTTGCTAACATTTTAGAATCCAAGGAAGTTTGGATACCAAAAACTTAGTCTTCATGTTTTGAGAAAAAGATTTTGAGTACCAACATTCAAAACAAGTTGTACATGGAAAATGGTTTTTGTCGACACATTACAAGAGACAAGTCCAATTTATGGAACCTGAAAAAGTTAAGTGGTGGATGTGTTACTTTTGGAGGTAATGTATAGGGTGAAATCACCAGAATCAGTGATGTTTCTTTCCTTGGAAAAACTTGAATTTCTAATGCTTTTATGTCGTTGGACTTAAGAACAACCTTATTAGCATAAGCTGACTATGAATTGAGGGATACCTTTTGAATTTTGATAATACAGTTCAATTTTCTTTATGTTATCATTGATTGAAGCTTATCTTAAAATTACTATTTTCTTCAAAAGGAGGGAAAGGTTTTTCGTGTTCATGTTTTCTTGTTAACTATAGAATGCATTGACTAAGGGGGTAGTTTTTTTCATTTATCGTATAGTATGGCCAGGAAATTAAAGATAAGTTGTAATTATAGAAAATTGAAATTAACAGGAAGTTTCTATGTTTACATTTCTGCCCTATTTAAAATCTTTTATGTTGTTTTATGGGGATGATGCTTTAAAAAAATTAATTCTTTGATCTATTTCATCTCAAATAGAGGGACATAGAAAATTGTAGGGGGGGGGGATTTAATCCTTGTCTTTATATATAATTCTTTTTGAAATGGGGTAGATTCATTTTTTAGCTTTGCATTTGATTCTTTTTTAAAATCACAAAGGGGGAGAAAGTTAGGAAATGTTATTAAATTTTATTTTCATATTGTTAATTTTTTTCCCTTGAATATCTTAGGGGGAAAGTTAAGAAATGTTAAGAAGGTTACTCTATAATTAATTGAGATTATTTTATAAAAATGAATTTATGAAAGATATAAAACATGAAGTATTGGTTTTATATTACTGTCAAACATCTACATTTTCTTGTGTATCTTATGATTTTCAAAAAAGTGGAGATTATTGAGGACATTATTGAGACAATAAATCTTTTACATATTCTATTTTGGAAATCACTATATATCTATTAGTGAGTTTGATCTAATTTTAGAGGTTTTTTTGGAGTCTTTTTGGGTTGTAGAATGAAAATCCGGTGAACTGAATTTCATGTTAAGATTAATTTCACCAGATGTAAAAGCACTATAGGGGTGCAGGATCAACTTCATTGGAAGATGAGAAGTAATTCTGAGTTCATTGAAAAATGAAAAAATTACTTCTGATACAGTTACAACTGACCTCGAAGAACGCAAAATTTGACTGTTGAAGGTTTTTTCTGTAAAAAACCCATTTCTTAAGGAATAGAAAAAAATTGTAATCAGAATTTCAGGAAGATTTGTTAAGTCATTTTGAAGCTTGAAACATCTGGTTGCCAAGTGAGCTTCTCATAGTTGTAATTTTTTTCTTAGGGATTTTCTTATAGCATCCATTTGTGAGGTTCTCATTGTAAATTATCTAAGTTCTCTTATTTTAATTTTCGTGTTTCCGATTAGGGTGATCAAGGATTTCTAAGGATAGGAAGTAGGAGGTTTGTCTGATCATTGTGATCAAGGAATTCTGGGGATAGGAAGATAGAGAAACCTTTTGATGTTTCTAAGTTGAGGGCTTTTAGGGATAAGAAGACATGTACCTATTAGGATCCAATTCCTCTGGCCCAGACTTTCTAGGCGCAACACATAAGACCTTATGTGGTTCCATCCCAAAATCAATTGGTTATAGGAGGTGTATCCCATCCAAGCATATATTACAACCACTATTCCTTGTGGAAAACAATGTGGGATTGGGGTTTCATATCCAATAATCCCCCCTCAAACCAAATACCACACATCCAGGCCTCCCCTTCAATGATAATCCAACAAAACCAAACATCATGCACTGTCATCTTCACATCATGAGAATTCACCGCATGACCAATGATATCATGAAGGCTTTCAACACAAGTCACCATGGATTCACATGATTCAATCGAGCCACCGTTATCATTTTCAAACTGGTTTGTGGATCTTTTGTTGTAATAGTGGGTGCCATAGACCCAACTATATCGTAATTTTTTATTATAATTTCTTGTATACAGTGTGACATGCATGATGTACATTTACCATTATAGTGTAGGCATTTCTACACCCACTATTTAATGGTAATGTCCATAGATTTTCTGTTGTATCAAAAGATTATAGCAGATCCCAGACTATAATGAGAACCTCGAAATACGATGACATTAGTCTTAAATATATGTCCTATGGTCTAGATACATCATACTGATCAGACACAGTTGATATCTGACTATCATGTGCTACATGCTCATAATTATTGAGACTTATTCTCATGAAGTTCGCACTTAGTGATCTCTAGTAGGTGAGATCATGAGGACATATCCACTAATATGAACACCACGTGTTTTTAGTGTCATTGTATGTTCCTATCCATGAACATGTGTATTGGTCTCCTAACATGAGATCATTATCAATGTGTGTCATTTGATCACGTACTTTGATGTAAGGTAAAAACCATGATAATGAAATTGCAGCGAGATAACTTGTGTTGGGTGTGTTATTGGTGGTATGATATTGGTTGAATAGTCAAGATGGAATTTGTCGCTTTTGAGTTGAGGAAGTAATATCTCTGGCCTGTTTGATCAGGATGGTAGTACCTTCATAAATCTTTGGACAAGGTAGTCAGAGGTAAGTTCGTTCAACTAGACCAATAAACAATAAAACAAGAAAATAGGATGATAAAAGTGTGTGTCTTGCTTTATGAGATATCAAAAGACAAAAAGATTATATGACACAGTCTGTTTTCGTAAGTTAGTTGTCGTTGTTAGAACTATTTCTTATCTCTTTAGGGGCCTTGATGAGTTGTTAGACTCTATTTTTGATCTGTGAATACTATTCACTGCTATCGTGATAAGAGTCTAGAGGGTCACACACAATAGCATATTTAAAAATCCACCATATTCCGATGAATAGGTATATAGGACATGGTGGACCCCACCACTGGGGTCTGAAATTTGTTCGAGGATGTACGATCGCCAATGAATAAATAAATTCACATTATTCGAGTTTAGAATAGTTAGCAGTGAATTTATTTATTAAACTTATTTACAAGTATTAAAGTAAATACATAGAAAACATATGAACAAATATTATTTTATTATTCAAGGTTCATTTAATATTTGGGAGAATGACGAGCACATGAGCCTTAGTCCGGTTGGTAAGGACTTTGTAAGTGCATCCAGGAGACCCGGGATCAAATCCAGGCAGAGACATTATTTCCGAGTACTGTAGCATGTACTATAGCAGGTGTTGTAGCGGTAACTGTGCAGTATTGTAGTAGGTACTTTAACATGAACTATAGAAGGTATTTTTTGGAACTGTAGTAGCCGGGAATATTCCCCCGTTTGGGCCTTCAGTCCACTGATTTGGTCCCCAAGTCATTTTAGGCCTTCGGGCCACCCAGGCCTTCGGGTCAGTAAGGACTTCGGGTCACATCACAGCCTTCGGGCCACCTTAAGTGCAGATGAAAACCATACAACCTACGAGGAAAAAACTCTATAAGTAGGATGAGAAAGGAGCTTTCACCACAACAGAATCTAAAAGGATTGCAAGAATGAGAGGGTATGGCACCTGTCATCAGGACAAGCCTATTCATGCATGGGAAAGCCTAGCCGAATAGCCATGCGAGGTGGAGAGATTATTTTATGATGAAGATGCTGGGGAGGAGCAGTTCCAAGTAGCTAGTCTAGGTTGTATGTAATGTTAGAAGCCTACGGGAAAATGAATCCCTCTAAGGCCTACAGACCATGTAATACTTAAGCCTACGGGACTTGTAGGGTTCCACCTCACCCCTTGAAAGGTGGATTATCAAAAATCAATAAAAAATGAAGGCATTCGGGCCATTGGAGGATAGAGAATGAAGAGTTGAGTTAATGAGTCGGTTTTATCATGTAATATATTAGTTATATCATAAGAAAGTGATAAAAATATAAATTATTTTTATGTTTTAGTAAAGTAGTCATAATATATTGTTTATAGTTTATATAGTGAGTAATAAATAAATTGGGGGTCAATGTAGCACCTCCGGTTTCATGTAAGTAACCCTTTATTTATGTATTTTAAGTATTTTAAGTGTTTGGGTGAAGTTTGTGAGGGTTTTTAGAGATTTTTGGAATGTTTTTATGACTTTTCTAAAGGTACACGGTTGGAGTAAAGTTAGTGAAAACCGTACAACTCCTACAAGAAATCGTGCACGGTGAGACATGGGTTAATGGGGTGGTGCTATAACGACCCAATCTTTTTGAGTAGTATATTAACTTACTCTTATTGATTTAATAAGATGTTAATGGTTAATGCAGAAAGAGGAGTCGATGGCTTCATCCAGTAGACTAGACCCTTATGAAGCCCACTTATCAGAGCTTGGGAAGGAGGTAGCATCTGTGGGCTTCGCTTTGGACCAAGCCCAAGCCGAACTCCAGCGTGTCAAGCTTGAACGGAAACACCTATGGGAGAAGTTCAAGTTAGTAGAGATTACTACTAGGGCAATGTTATCTGAGCCTCCCTCAGATTCTCTCACCATAGCACACCTTACACTTAGGTCTTATGCCGGTGTTATAAGGGGCTATGTGACGAGACCCTAGCTTCCTTGTGTAATCCTTTCGGGTGAATGAATTGAGATTTCTTCCTTTAGTGATGTTTGTGAAATTTCAACTGTCCAGATAATTTTAGAATGTATTTTATTGATGAATTTTGAAAAAGGGATATTTTAAAATATTTATGTAAACCCTAAATAACTAATGATGTGTAATGATTTTCAAAAAATGGTCTTCTACAAAAGTGTTCAGTAAGGAATTTGGAGTCTAATAAGATCAACTTAATTTTTGATGAATAGTAAATTATGAATAGTGATTTTATGCTTAGGATTAGTAATGTGACCAAATGGATTAGTAATTTCACTCAAAGAAAGTTTTAATATAATTTTGACACCTAGATTAAGTAATGTGATTCAATAAAATGGGTAAATAACGGTTTGATAAATTATTAGTCAAGTATTAGTTTTTTCGGATGAATAGTGTTTTTTAATTAAAAATTTAATTAAAAATAATTAGAAAATTATTTTTATAAAAATGACTTTATTTTTGAACTCAGAGCATCGATATTATGTTATGGTAATTTTTGGGGATTTTTCTGAAAAAAACGAATTTTCGATGAATAGTGTTTTTATTTAAAAATTAAATTAAAATTATTTAGAAAATTATTTTTATAAAATGGAGCTCATAAATGTATTTAGAGCATCGATATTTGGTTAAGGTGAAATTTTGGGATTATTCTGAGAAAGTTGAATTTTCGATGAATAGTGAAAATATAGTTTTTAAGTTACGGGTGTTTAATGACATCATTAAATGATGTATTAAGTATATATTCAATATGGTCGAATTATGAATAGTAAGATAAGGTGTGAGGTGTCCCAAGTGGCCAATACCATGGGCAAGCCCATGGTTTTGCCAAAACCACTAGTGAGGTGTCCCTTGGCCATTAATGCCTTGTCCCCTCACTTTCCCTATAAATACCCACCCTTTCCTCCTTTAGTTTCCACTCCCAACTCTCCCCCAACGAAGTTCTGGTCTCCTTACCTCCCAAGGAGTCCTCCCAAGGTGCCCCCAAGACCTCAAGGTCCAAAACTTTGAGTTTCAAGAGTCACGTTTTAAGGTAAGGGATCTGACCCCTCTCTTTCTTTTCATGTAATCTCTTTTATGTCATTCCTTTTATGCTCCATGTTATTATGTGAGAGGATGTTCTTTTATATTCCTCTTACTTCCCCTTTCATGTTTATATGATGAGACATCCCCTCTTACTCTCATCATTTCGTTTTATGAAAGTTTAAGTGACGGCGTTAGGCTGCCGAATGTTTAAGTGATTCTTTCACCCTTCTCATTTTTCAAGTTCGATTTTCATGTCAAATATTTCAAGTTCCTTTTTATTATGTTGGGGTATGATATCTATATCTATCATACTAATCTCTTATGTTCATATGATGAGAGACCCTATTTTATTTGTTCAATTCATTTTTGTTGAAGTTTAAGTGACGCTGTTAGGCTGCCGAATTGTCATAAGAGAAATCAAATTTTTGTCTTCCTTCCATGTTTTTCATTTAAAATGGTATGTCCTTAAAATTGAATCACCATGTACATATATCCTTCTTATTCTGTCCCTATACTGTTTTATGGGTCAATTATGATTGTTCGACCCATGTTCCCTCTCTTTTCAAATTTTTCTAAAACCTTGTAACATAGCCGTTATGCTGCAGAATTTTCGTCTCAAAATGCCTCTCTTTTCTCAAAATTATTTTATGTTATAAATTGAATACTCAAAGCTCCTATTTCTACTGGGGTATTCACATATATATGAAAATGTTCTATTTTAAATTCTGGGATTTACATACATGATACCCACTTTCCCTTTCCGTGGGTTTAAAGTAATGTAAAGATCGTGTCTTTAAAGCAGTTTTTAAAACGTTATGATTATGAAATGAAACCCATTTATTTTATGCTATATGGGTTATTTATGAAATGTTTGATGATGATATATGTGTATCACATGATAATAAAGGCAAATTTAAGGGTGCTCCCTGATAGCGCTCCAATGCATTGGGTAAAGACTTAATCTCTAGAGATGACCATTTTAACGACGCCTTGGTGAATAACCTTTGTAATTTTTAACGACACCTTAGGGATGGACCATGGTGAAACGAAACGATTGTCAATATTAAATGTTGTAGCCACATCTTCAAGTTATGAAAAATTTTATTTTTATTATGATGTATCTCATGATTTCTTCCTCATGCCTTAAAGTTCTTTTCATGTCCTTATTGAAGTATCTCAAGTTCACATGAAAAATGTTTCTCTTGTTTCCCTTACTGGGCCTTTTTCTCACCCTTTCTTTTGATGTATGTCCCTAGGTTATGAGATGCAGTAATGAACCTAGGATGAACTAAAGGAGTAGCCTTTCAAGTGTTTAAGAAGAATGTTTTATGTTTTTTTTTCTTGTATTATGTTCCTTGTTTCCAAGACACTAAACCTTAATGATCCTCAGTTCCGTGTAATGGAATGAAAGTTATGTTATAAAAAGACGGGATACTATAGTTGGTATCAAAGGATGGTTTAGTTATTTGTGTAAATTAGGATATAAAAACTTTAGGAAGAACCCTATAGAAAAGTTTAAATATAGTATAACTTCCTGGTATTTTGGTAAGTATTGAGTAAGTGGTTTATCAAACAAATACATCACTGCCTAGATACAAGCAGGTAGAGGTGGCTCTGGCACAGATGTACATAGGGGTAAAACCCGAAAACACCACTTTGAGCTAGACTCGAATGGGAACTGGTTCACGATAACGGGCCTTACTGCACTCTTGGTTAGGACACTCCCGGGGGATATGTTTGGTTAATCACAAGCTTTTTATGAATCATTATGAAGGAATTATAGAGAAGTATAATTGTCTAAGCATGAAGTCTTAGTTAAAAGATTCATAAATGAAATAAGTTTCTTACTAAGGTTTTATTCTTTTAGAAAATGGCGGGCAATAGGAGGAACCGTGCCAATGATGACCGCAATGCACCATGTGCTGACGGCCCTCTGATGGAAGACGGAATGGAAACATTCATGCGAATGATGAACCAACTGACTCAAGTTATGAGTAATAACTTGAATCAAGCTGAGAGGCCGACCTCACCACGAAGGGAACAACACTCTGTTTAGTCCTTCATGCGTCAACGACCGCCAACATTCAGTGGATCTACTGACCCATTGGTTGCGGAACAATGGATAAGCTCCATTGAAAAGATCTTTTCTGTACTTCATTGTTCGGAACAAGAAAAAGTCACCCTTGCTGTTTACCGCCTAGAGGGAGAAGCTGATCAGTGGTGGTCACTGATCAAAAACACGAAGCCACAAGGAGAGATAGAATCTATGGAGTGGGAAGAATTTCGGGGAATTTTCCTTAACAAGTATTTCCCTCGTTCCATGAGAACGAGAATGGAGAAAGAGTTTCTTGAGCTGAAGCAGAAGGAGAACGAATCTGTTGGAAGCTATGAGATGAACTTCACAAGGCTTTCCCGTTATACCTCAAGCTTTGTCATGGACCCTAATGGGAAGGTTGATAGATTCTTTGGCGGACTACGACCTCATCTACGGAATAATCTAGCCAACAGGGACTACGATAGCTATGAAGAAATAGTTCGAAGTGCTATGAAAGTCGAGCTGAAGTTTGGTGAGACACAATGGTCTCATAAACCAAATGAAAAGAAGAGATCGTTGGAGCCCAGTTTAGGGAAGTCTTTTGATCAGGGAAGAGGTGGAAAGAAAATGCAACTTACCACATGCAATAAATGTGGGAAGAATCATCTGGGGAACTGCTTGAACGGAAGTGGCAAGTGCTACAAGTGTGGAAGAGGAGGCCATATTGCTCGGAATTGTCATAGTGAGGTGAAGCCTCAGCTTCCCAACACTAACGACAGAGGAAAGATGGTTCCGACCCTACCCTAAGTCACAGGCTTCAAGTGTGGACAACTTGGGCACTTTGCTAATCAATGTCCAAATATGAGGGCGGTGGAGGGGACTCACCATCAACCTCAGCAGAGGACAAGGGAGCAAGGTCGTGCTTTCACTATCACAACAACTGAAGTTGAAGTTCCAAACGATGTGGTAGCAGGTACTCTTTTCGTCCTCTCAAAACTAGCAAGTACTTTATTTGATTCTGGTTCTACGCATTCCTTTATTTCCTCCAAGTTTGCAAGGAATATAGAATCAATCCCCGAACTGCTAGAGGTAGAGTTGTCTGTCAAGACTCCAAGTGGGATTATCCTTGCATCAACAGTATTTAGAGACTCTAGTGTTTACTTTGGTGAGCACAATCTTATCGCAAATCTAGTAGTCATTCCCATGATGGAATTTGGAATTATACGAGGGATGGACTGGCTCTCCAAGTATAATTCTAAGATAAAATGCAGAAGTAAGGAAATCTCAGTAGTCTTGAATGAATGACCTATAGTTATCTTCCGAGGAGAGATATCCCGAAATGATCCCTATCTAGAAGCACCTCCTATAGCTTTCTTTATGGAGTTAATCGGTGATGATGAAGAAGGAAAAGGGAGCATACAAATAGAAGATGTTCCGATTGTTCAGAAATACATGGATGTATTTCCTAAGGAATTACCTGGACCTCCCCCAGAAAGAGAGGTAGAGTTCTCCATTGAACTCATACCTGGGTCTGAACCGATATCAAAGACTCCGTATAGAATGGAAAATGTGGAGCTAGAAGAGTTAAAGAAACAACTCCAAGACTTGTTGGAGAAGGGGTTTATCCGACCGAGTGTGTCTCCTTGGGGAGCATCAGTTCTCTTTGTGAAGAAGAAGGATGGATCAATGCGGCTATGCATCAATTATAGAGAACTGAATGGGATCACGGTGAAGAACAAATATCCTCTTCCAAGAATTGATGATTTATTTGACCAACTTCGCGGGGCTCAATTCCTCTCTAAGATTGACCTTCGATCTGGTTATCATCAACTGAGGGTGAAGAAGGAAGATATTCCAAAGACTGCCTTCCGATCAAGATATGGGCATTATGAGTTTACTGTTATGCCCTTCGGCTTGACTAATGCTCCTGCTATTTTCATGGATTTGATGAATAGAGTCTTTAAGGACTACCTTGAAAACTTTGTGGTAGTTTTTATTGATGATATTTTGATATATTCAAAAAGTCGTGAGGAGCATGAAGATCATCTAAGGGTAATATTGAAAACTCTGCGGAAGGAGAGGCTCTTTGGGAGGTTCAACAAGTGTGAGTTTTGGTTACAACAGGTGGCTTTCTTGGGGCACATCGTAACCAATGAAGGAATCTCGGTTGACCCTGCAAAGACAACGGTTGTGGAGGAGTGGCATCTACCCACAACATTAACTGAGATTCGTAGTTTCCTTGGTTTAGTGGGATATTATAGGAGGTTTGTGAAAAACTTTTCACGACTTTCAAATCCACTAACCAAGTTGACTCGAAAAGGGGTTAAGTTCATCTGGACAAAGGAATGCGAGGAAAGTTTCCAAGAGATGAAGAAGAGATTGGTTACTGCACCTGTGTTAACACTACCCTCTATCGGAGAAGGATTCGTTATTTTTAGCGATGTATCTCTGAAAGGGCTTGGGTGCGTCCTCATGCAAAATGACAAGGTAATTGCTTATGCATCTCGACAGTTGAATATTCATGAGCAGAATTATCCTACGCATGATCTAGAGCTGGCGGCAGTTGTTTTTTCTCTAAAGATATGGAGGCACTATCTTTATGGGGAGAAATGTGATATATACACTGACCACCAAAGTCTAAAGTATATTTTCACACAGAAAGAATTGAACATGAGACAAAGGAGATGGTTGGAGATTATTAAAGACTATGATTGTTCAATTCATTATCACCCTGGAAGAGCAAACAAAGTCGCGGATGCGTTAAGCAGGAAATATCCTGTTGTTCTGGAAACAATGAGGATCCTAAGAGATCCCTTGATTAAAGATCTAGTAAAACTGGACATGGGAATTATAAGGAAAGGGACATCATCAACCCTATTCCAAATGATTTCTCAACCTTCATTACTAGAGAGGATCAAGAAGGCTCAAAAAGAAGATCCTTTGCTGCAGGAGAAGTTTGAGGCTGTAAAGGATGGGAAGTTCACTAATTTCAATATTGATCAAGAAGGTGTATTGAAATTTCGTACAAGACTATGTGTTCCATCTATTCTGGAGATAAAGAAAGAACTGATGGATGAAGCTCATAGCTCTACATTCTCTATACACCCGGGAAGCACTAAGATGTATAGAGAACTTCGTGATCATTATTGGTGGGATAACATGAAGAGGGAGATTGCTGATTACACTACAAGGTGCCTGGTGTGTCAGCAAGTAAAGGCAGAACGACAACTTCCTAAGGGGGTATTACAACCGCTACCCATACCAGTATGGAAGTGGGATAATATCACTATGGACTTTGTAACTGGTCTCTCGAAAACATCCAAAGGAAACAATGCGATATGGGTTATTGTGGACCGTCTCACCAAGACAGCCCATTTTATCTCTATTCGGGAAGATTTCTCTCTGGATCAGCTTGCCAAGATATACGTGAAGGAAGTGGTAAGGCTGCATGGGGTACCACTATCCATCGTATCTGATCGTGACCCAAGATTCACATCAAAATTCTGGAGAAGTCTTCAACATGCTCTGAATACTGAATTGAATTTTAGTACGGCCTATCATCCTCAAACTGATGGCCAATCTGAAAGGACTATTCAGACACTCGAAGACATGTTGAGATTATGCTCAATGGAATTTAAAGGTGGATGGGATCAACACATCCCATTAGTGGAGTTCTCCTATAACAATAGCTTCCATGCGAGTATTCAGATGGCACCCTATGAAGCTCTGTATGGAAAGCGGTGTAGAACTCCTACTTGTTGGGATGAAACTGGTGAGAGGAAGCTTCTTGGGCCAGATCTCGTGCAAGAGATGATGGAACAAGTTCATGCCATCCAACAACACATAAAGGCAGCTTAGAGTCGGCAGAAGAGCTATGCTGACAATCGTCGAAGGGACTTGGAGTTTGGTGTTGGTGACAAAGTCTTCCTTCAAATTTCTCCATGGAAGAGAGTCATGCGGTTTGGGAAGAAAGGGAAGCTCAGCCCTAGGTACATTGGCCCCTATGAAATCCTTGATCGCATAGGAGCAGTGGCCTATCGTCTAGCACTTCCACCGAACCTAGCCCAAGTTCATGATGTCTTCCATGTATCTCTCTTGAGGAAGTACATACCCGACCCTTCGCATGTACTGAACCCAGAGGTGGTACAACTGGAACATGACCTCTCTTATGAGGAGCAGCCAGTGGAGATCTTGGACAATAGAGACAAGGTTCTACGAAACAAGACTACCCACCTTGTGAAAGTGTTGTGGAGGAATCATAAGTATGAAGAAGCGACTTGGGAGCCTGAGGAAACAATGAAGCAAAAGTACCCTCACCTTTTCGACCAGGCCTCAAGTATAAATTTCGGGGACGAAATTTCTTAAGGGGGGAAGAATTTAACGACCCAATATTTTTGAGTAGTATATTAACTTACTCTTATTTATTTAATAAGATGTTAATGGTTAATGCAGAAAGAGGAGTCGATGGCTTCATCCAGTAGACTCGACCCTTATGAAGCCCACTTATCAGAGCTTGGGAAGGAGGTAGCATCTGTGGGCTTCGCTTTGGACCAAGCCCAAGCCGAACTCCAGCGTGTCAAGCTTGAACGGAAACGCCTACGGGAGAAGTTCAAGTTAGTAGAGATTACTACTAGGGCAATGTTATCTGAGCCTCCATCAGATTCTCTCACCATAGCACACCTTACACTTAGGTCTTATGCCGGTGTTATAAGGGGCTATGTGACTAAACCCTAGCTTCCTTGTGTAATCCTTTTGGGTGAATGAATTGAGATTTCTTCATTTAGTGATGTTTGTGAAATTTCAACTGTCCAGATAATTTTAGAATGTATTTTATTGATGAATTTTGAAAAAGGGATATTTTAAAATATTTATGTAAACCCTAAATAACTAATTATGTGTAATGATTTTCAAAAAATGGTCTTCTACAAAAGTGTTCAGTAAGGAATTTGGATTCTAATAAGATCAACTTAATTTTTGATGAATAGTAAATTATGAATAGTGATTTTACGCTTAGGATTAGTAATGTGACCAAATGGATTAGTAATTTCACTCAAAGAAAGTTTTAATATAATTCAGACACCTAGATTAAGTAATGTGATTCAATAAAATGGGTAAATAACGGTTTCATAAATTATTAGTCAAGTATTAGTTTTTTCGGATGAATAGTGTTTTTTAATTAAAAATTTAATTAAAAATAATTAGAAAATTATTTTTATAAAAATGACTTTATTTTTGAACTCAGAGCATCGATATTATGTTATGGTAATTTTTGGGGATTTTTCTGAAAAAAACGAATTTTCAATGAATAGTGTTTTTATTTGAAAATTAAATTAAAATTATTTAGAAAATTATTTTTATAAAATGGAGTTCATAAATGTATTTAGAGCATCGATATATGGTTAAGGTGAAATTTTGGGATTATTCTGAGAAAGTTGAATTTTCGATGAATAGCGGGTGTTTAATGACATCATTAAATGATGTATTAAGTATATATTCAATATGGTCGAATTATGAATAGTAATATAAGGTGTGAGGTGTCCCAAGTGGCTAATACCATGGGCAAATACCATGGGCAAGCCCATGGTTTTGCCAAAACCACTAGTGAGGTGTCCCTTGGCCATTAATGCCTTGTCCCCTCACTTTCCCTATAAATACCCACCCTTTCCTCCTTTAGTTTCCACTCCCAACTCTCCCCCAACGAAGTTCTGGTCTCCTTACCTCCCAAGGATTCCTCCCAAGGTGCCCCCAAGCCCTCAAGGTCCAAAACATTGAGTTTCAAGAGTCACGTTTTAAGGTACGGGATCCGACCCCTCTCTTTCTTTTCTTGTAATCTCTTTTATGTCATTCCTTTTATGCTCCATGTTATTATGTGAGAGTATGTTCTTTTATATTCCTCTTACTGCCCCTTTCATGTTTATATGATGATAGATCCCCTCTTACTCTCATCATTTCGTTTTATGAATGTTTAAGTGTCGCCGTTAGGCTGCCGAATGTTTAAGTGATTCTTTCACCCTTCTCATTTTTCAAGTTCGATTTTCATGTAAAATATTTCAAGTTACTTTTTATTATGTTGGGGTATGATCTCTATATCTATCATACTGATATCTTATGTTCATATGATTATATACCCTATTTTATTTGTTCAATTCATTTTTTTTTGAAGTTTAAGTGATGCCGTTAGGCTGCCGAATTGTCATAAGAGAAATCAAATTTTTGTCTTCCTTCCATGTTTTTCATTTCAAATGGTATGTCATTAAAATTGCTTCACCATGTCCATATATCCTTCTTATTCTGTCCCTCTACTGTTTTATGGGTCAATTATGATTGTTCGACCCATGTTCCCTCTCTTTTCAAAGTTTTCTAAAACCTTGTAACATAGCCGTTATGCTGCAGAATTTTCGTCTCAAAATGCCTCTGTTTTCTCAAAATTATTTTATGTTATAAAGTGAATACTCAAAGCTCCTATTTCTATAGGGGTATTCACATATATATGAAAATGTTCTATTTTAAATTCTGTGATTTACATACATGATACCCGCTTTCCCTTTCCGTGGGTTTAAAGTAATGTAAAGATCGTGTCTTTAAAGAAGTTTTTAAAACGTTATGATTATGAAATGAAACCCATTTATTTTATGCTATATGGGTTATTTATGAAATGTTTGATGATGATATATGTGGCTCACATGATAATAAAGGCAAATTTAAGTGTGCACCCTGATAGCACTCCAATGCATTGGGTAAAGACTTAATCTCTAGAGATGACCATTTTAACGACGCCTTGGTGAATAACCTTGGTAATTTTTAACGACACCTTGGGGATGGACCTTGGTGAAATGAAACGATTGTCAATATTAAATGTTGTAGCCACATCTTCAAGTTATGAAAAATGTTATTTTTATTATGATGTATCTCATGATTTCTTCCTCATGCCTTAAAGTTCTTTTCATGTCCTTATTGAAGTATCTCAAGTTCACATGAAAAATGATTCTCTTGTTTCCCTTACTGGGCCTTTTGCTCACCCTTTCTTTTGATGTATGTCCCCAGGTTATGAGATGCAGTAATGAACCTAGGATGAACTAAAGGAGAATCCTTTCAAGTGTTTAAGAAGAATGTTTTATGTTTTTTTTTCTTGTATTATGTTCCTTGTTTCCAAGACACTAATCCTTAACGATCCTCAGTTCCGTGTAATGGAATGAAAGTTATGTTATAAAAAGACGGGATGCTATAGGTGCACAGTTTGGCCAAACCGTGCGACCACCTGTGAGAAATTATGAAAAGCGGGACCAAGATATTTTGCAGGGTTGGTGTACGGTTTGTCTAACCATGTGGGCCAATTGTGCGAGGTGCTTCTTGAGGCAAAGGCTAATGCGCGGTTAGCGCACGGTTTTCCTAATCATGCAACTAACTGTGTACAGTTTAAAATCCATATACTAAAAAAGTGAATTTCGGTCGGGATTAACTTTAAACCTCTCACTTTTGTTCCATTTCGGCCCTAACTTGATAATTCTTCATCCAAAAGTCTTTCCCCATTGATCCAGAGCCGATCCGAAGGCTTTTCTTGGTCCGTTGAAGCCTCATTTCCTTGGTAAGTCTCCTTTTGTGGTAGTTTTTCATAGTTTTTCTTTAATATACTTCCTTCCCTCTCTCAGTTTCTTAGATACAGTCTGCTGTGAATAGATATAAGGTTTTTGATGCCAATCATGGTTATATTTGAACTTATTGATGTTAGGGGAAGAGATCTAAGGTAGGTTTTTGGAGTTTCAACCGGGTTTTGTTGATGATTTTTACATCGTTCTTCATTTTCATCATAATTCCCAAGGTAAATGGATTTACTATCAACTCCTCTTATTAGAAATGGAAGGCTTGATTTCAAATTGATTTTTTTTCTTGAAATTTATTTTGAAATGGTTGATGGAAACCCTCTTGGGTGACAATTTATGGAATTGTGCAAATTGGGTGTTTTTGTAAAAGGGAATTGACAACATGATTTTAAAATGATGATTTTAAAATGGTTTTTGGGTTTTGATGAATGGAAAAATGTTTTCAATAAAAGGATGATTTTATTAAAATGTTTTAGAAAATATGGTTTTGGAATGTGGTTGGTTTAAATGGTTAAGAGTGAGTTGAATTAGATGGATAATGGTCATGAAGTACCACCATCAAAGGGACGAGTTATGGACTTGAAGTTCCACCATCAATGATAACACCAAGCTTGTTTGGTTGAGAGTGTATGTGTGTGGTTATGTGAAATTGAATGGGTTATGACAACATGGAAATCTAGAAAGGATAAATGACTTGTTTGGGTGCTTTCTTTGGAAATTGGTTTATTTGAGAAAACTGTTTTTGTATGGAATTGTTTTGCTTCGTTATAAATTTTTTATCTTTTTAAAATGAGTTATATATTAATTGTTTTATATAAATGTGTTAACTTATTCTATCCTAGTGGCATGAGTAGGGAAGTCATTTGGGGAAAACCTATTGAGTTTCATTACTCACCCCCTGCTTTGGCATATTGTGCTTTTGCCGATGTTGTTTATGAGGACATAGGTAAAGGTAATGCATCCCATTTTTTAGTGGAACTTCATGATATTTGGGTTGATCATGGAGTTGGAGTATGGATCATGTTGGGAGTTGTGGAGTTATGTCTTAGATTCATTTAGTTTTGTTGGTTTTTCTTCAGCTGTGGTACTTGGTTATAGTTTGGTTTAAATATCAATGGTATTCCTTTGAATTTTTCTTCATTGGTATCTTGCATCATATAGTGGTTATTATTTTATGACATGTTTGGTTAGGTTATTTTATTTTCAAAGGGTTAATCGTCCCCCACCTGTTAATGAAGACCTTGACATTTATTTCCACCCTTTAGTGTCTCGGGGATGTCACTTAAGGTCAAGTAGCAATTCCGGCCCAACTCAAGCCAATGAGGATAGGTTGAATGTTACAGCCGGGGAGCCTTTTTTGGGTAATTTTATAACTCAATATATATATGAAGAGAGAGGCTCTCACGTGAGAACTATTCACTCCAAGTTCTTTAGAGACGCTCTCTCCTCTGCCGCTTTCTTGAGAGTGACACTCTCGATTAAAGTGATTAGATCAGGCTCATCTCCTTACATAAAATGAACATCAATGCAGAGATCGTCTGATCTCTGTTCTAGCACCCAGAATTCGACGATCAATGCTACCATAGATTTTTGAAGCACGTTTGGACGATCTAGAGGAATTTGAATTCAGATTATTCAAGAATCAATCACCGATGATGAGCAGATGATGAACGTGCAACTTCAGATCAAACCATATATTTTTTGGTGTAATTTGTGTACTTAAACTTTTTCATGCATGATCCTCTTTCTTAAACTGGGGCAGTGCTTCACCGGAAATGACGTAGTTACGTCGATTTTCGGTGAAAATTTTTAAATCTCTGACCTACAGACATTTGTGTCACACCCCAATATATTCAATTGGCATTAGAGGGACGCTTGAGGATTTTAAGACAAGAAAAACTGAAATTGCATTAAATTTTAAAGAGGGTGTTGTTCTGGTACCAAGTTCAATATGAGATCGGGTGGCCATGTTATGGTCTTCCGAAGTTTTAAATACAAATTAGGATTATTTTTTTGGGTATTATTTTCGAATGACATATATATTCTTTATATTAATTCTATCTGAAACCATCAACAAAATATTTTCCCGTGAAGTCGAACACCTATCAAACCGTCGTTCACCAAAATAGAAATTTTTGACCATGTTATTTACTACATGGGCAACAATAATACTTATTATAATAATAATTTTATTTTTCTAACTTAAGGTGGTAGGTTTTATAAAATTTAATGAGTAAAAAAATTGAACACTGGCGATGGGTTTGTGGAGAATTCCACAAATGAGACAAAATAAAACAATAAAAGAACCATTGGGCGACTAAGACTTACAACAAAGAGGGTGTGCTAGTCTGCGTATTTTATTTAAAAACATGTGTCAGCTTGATAATGAAACCAAACAAAAGGATGACTTTTTGGGCGGCGGGTGGGGATCAACACCATCTCAATTACCTGTCTCAAATGGTGGGTTAATTAATGGCCTATGATTGTGACGCGTGGCCACCCAACATCAGATGATTTATCATTTACGAAGACTCCCTAAAACACCCTTATTCCAAGTAGCACCCTAGACACATTCCCCAACAACCCCAATCCATTTTCTCCCATGCATTTATTTTTTTCCCAATAAAAATCTTTAATCGAATATATTTTGCTGAAATGGTATCAAATTCAATTCCTCAGCACCAATGCAATCGTTACATCAATACGACTAATTATAGATCCATATATGATATGTGTGTGTGTGTGTGTGTGTGTGTATATATATATTTTGAATTTTAAAACTTTCATTTTCATGTGAGAATTTACATAATAAATTTACCATATATATTTTTTAAATTATTACTCGTTATTGGTTTATACAAAAAAATAAATTAAAAATTATATATAGATCATTTTTTTAGAAAATTAATGAGTATAAATGTCTATATATATATATAAATTTATTCAACTATATACATTCATATATATATATTTATAATTACATACATACATATATTACTATAAGTACAAGAAAGTCTATGTATGTACATGCATCACACTTACATACATATATCACATTAACATATGTATAAATAAAACATAAAATTGTACATAAACATATTTATAATTGTACATAAAACATAAATTTTGTTGCATAAAATTTAGAATGTATTTTTTTTTGTATACATTTTGAGTAGTAATTAAATTTTTTAGACAAAAATATCAATAAATATATCTAAAAAACATTGATCACATACAGACACATATATATAAATCAATGAATATGTATGTATGTGTCTGTGTGTCTATATATATATAATGTATTATTAGATAATTACACACATACATATAAAAATTATTGAACACAAACACACACACACACACACACAAATCAATGTATGTTTTCATACATACATATATGTATGTGTTAAATATATTCCTACATACATACATCAAAATTAATATATATATATATATAATATAAACACATAAGTACATTTATACATGCAAATTAATATACTCATATACATGCATATATATTTAAATACATATATTTAAATATGATCACATACACATGCGTACAATCATGCATACATATCAATATCCGCATATACATACATGCATGCATATATATATATATATATATTAATGTAATTATTTACAAATATATCTAAGTATATTCATAATCTTATATACATGCATGCATGAATACATGCACACACACACACACACATAAATGTATACAAACACATATATAAAAACATACATACGTATAAATATAAGTACCCAGATGCATGCATGCATGCATGTAGGTACCATATCTCAGTGGAGATTTCTCTAACGAATCTCTCATTGGAGATTTTCTTATGAATCTTTCAAATTACATTAATATATATAAATGCATTCATATATGTACATACTTGTTTTTATATATAAATATGATTCTATGTTTGTATGTATGTATGTATGTATGTATGTATGTATGTATGTATGTATGTATGTATGTATAATAATATTTAGATGTATATATGTACATGTATTAAAATATACTGAAAAATATTTATAGTTGTATATGCATGTATATATACATATGTATGCATGCATGCATGTACTTATATCTGTAAATAATTACATTAATTATATTTGTATATAATTGAAATAATATATATTTATGTACTTGTATTAATATAAATTTATATATGTATGTACGTATGTACTTATACTCAATGAAATGTATTTAACTATGTATGTATATATCTATATTAATATGTATGTATAGATGTATGTATGAGTTTATATATAAATATATTAATATGTATGTATGTATGTATGCGTATATATATGTCTATTGGTTTTTATATATGTGCATGATCAATAATGTTTATAGGTATATACAAATATAAGTATTTACAATAATATTTTAATACATGTACCTACCCACACCTAAATATTATTATATGTACATATATACACAGATATAAACATGTATACATATAAATATTTTAGTATCATTATTTAGAATTATACAACTATATGAATATATGCAAATATAAATATTTAGAAGTGTATTTTAAAGTGTGTTTGTACAAACATGCACAAATCTATATTAATATAAGTACATAAATTCATATTATTTCAATTATATGAAAATATAATTAATGTAATTACTTACTGTTATAAGTGCATGTATGCACACACACAGGTATATACAACAAAAAATATTTGTAGGTATATTTTAATGCATGTACACATATGCATCTAAATATAATCATACATACATACATGCATATACATACAATCATACATACATGTAAATATCAGTGTATACATAAATGAATGCATGTGTACATCTTAATGAAATTATTTACAAATATATATAAGTATATGCATAATCTTATATACATTCATACGCATGCGTGCGCACACACACACAAACACAAGTGTCTACAAACACATGCATAGAAACATACATACATATAAATATAAGTACCCACATGAATACAAATATATTAATGCGATTACTTAAAAATTTAATATATAAATATATGAATGTGAAAATCTCCTAGTGGAGATTTCTCAGTGCAGGTTGACATTCGGAATATCCCAGTGTGGATTTCCCAGTGCACATGGGCACTGTGAATCTCCCATGGGAAATTTCCCAGTGCCTATTTGTAGTTTGAATCTCTCATGGAAGATTTCACATACATAAAAACATAGATACATATAAATACAAGTACCCACATGCTTGAAAATATATTAATGCAATTATTTAAAATTTAATATTTAAATATAAGAATGACCAAATCTCCCAGTGGAGATTTCCCAGTGCAGAATGGCACTGGGAATCTTCCAGTGGAGATTTACCAGTGTAGATGGGCACTGTGAATCTCCCATGGGAGATTTCCCGATACATATTTGTAGTCACTACTAAAGATAATGCTTTTATCAGCACTAGAAAATGATTTTAACAGTGTTAGAAAAGTGTTGTTAATGTCAGTGAAGATAAAGGAGGGTACCCTTTAACAGCACTAATATAGACCCCCCTTTATCAGTGCTATTTTAGCGTAGTTAAATGACGTTTTTATCAGCTTTATTTTTAGCGCTGATAAAGGGAGCCTTTATCATCACTTGAAATAGCGCTGATAAAGAGAGCTTTTATCATCGCTCGAAATAACACTGATAAAGACCTAGTTTCCTATGATGTATTGTTTATATAACAGCAGACCCACCAGCAGCACCTGCACATATAAACCACACACCCACCAGCAGCACCTGCACAACACACACACACACCACCTACACAAAACTACACTTGCACAACACACACAAGAACAAAACATCACACACAAGGGTTTGAAAAACAATGCTATATATATATTTCAAACAATGTTTTATATAATTACATTTAAAATTATCTAACAAACAATTAAAAACATTAATGTTTTATCCATTGACATCTGTGACCCCCTCTAAAAAATGTCCACCCATGATATTAGTTGCCGAATAAATCATCCAAACTCAAGAGAAAGGTTCCACCTATATAAAAAAACAAAAAATATGATAGTAATACTATAAATTAATAAATTAAATATTAATATGAAAGAATAAATTAATAAAATGTCATTTTTTAATAAAAAAGACACATTTTGAGTTATACAGGTCACATCGTGAGTCATATTGAGGTGGAGTTGATTCATACACGTCACAAATGAGTTATGGATCGTTGTCCTAAAATATCAAAACAATTTGAATGAGGTTTCTTGGTTTTGAGTATGTCCCTTGTTTTTTTACTAAAATTAATATCAAATTAAAATGAAATATTTGGATTTATACCGGTCACATATTTAGTCAGATTGAGGTGTGGTTTATTCCTACATGTCACAAATGACTTATGGATCATTGTTTTAAAGTATCAAAACAATCCGAATGAGTTTTCTCAGTTTTTCGTACGACAGTTGTGTTTTTTTACTGAAATATCATTTCAAATTGAAAACACCCATTTTCAGTCATACCATGCCACACCGGTACTCACCTCATATCCATCCAGGCACTCATCCACTCATTCCATTAACCCTTTCTCTTTCCATATACACTCATGCTTGTGGTTACCCATGAGAACACCAAGGATCAAAACCAAACCTTTCCATTTTCGAAAACCAAAACATCCAACCCACACTTTTCGAACCTCATACCTCATTTTTTTTAAAGTTCATTATTTCAAAACATTTTCCAAAGCATTTTCCAACACCAAATCATTTTTAATTAAAAACCAAAAGTTCACAATTCCCAAAAAAACGAACGAGGAACGATGAAAGAGAAAACTAGCGTCAGCAGGTGATTGGAACATATGGTTGGCAGCCACACGCCAATCACGCCACTACCACGGAGGGTATTCTAGGACAGCATCCCCGACTCCGCATGGCTTTCCAGACCCTGCGAGCTCACTGGGACCACTGACCCTACTCCTTTTTCATTTTCCCTAAATGAAATTAACCACACCAACCAAAGGTTTATACAAACCTCAACTTGCTTTGGTAACTCGAGTCCCGCCACGAGGTGTGCTGGCCAGGCACCTTACTTGTAGCCAAGACGTCGAGTCTTGACAACCTTAAATCCAATATATCGTGACTCTATCCAAAAAGAAAATGACCCAAGAGAGAAAACCTCCCTCTAATACCATTTTTTCACAAACCGGGTCGGGTCGCCATCTGACCCGGCGCCCGACCCGGTCCGCGACATGGCCCAAAGGGCGTTCCTGATCCCCACAGGCTGGCACAAGTGCCCGGGTATCAGAACATTACAAGGGAACTATTTACCTGAAATAAAAGATGGAAAACAACTAACAAGATAAAAAAACTAAATCTGGGGACAGACAACCAAAGTCACTATTAAACTATAAATAGGTTTAAAGTCTACAAGTCAACTAAAAACCCAAGTGCACAACAAGGATAGAAAACTAAACTCTGATACCAACACCTTTAAACTACAAACATGTTTAAAGTCTACAATTCAACTAAAAACCCAAGTGCACTACAAGGATAGAAAACTAAACTCCGATACCAACCTCCTCGTGACACAAGAAGCCACATCCCCAAGCTACTAACACCAACCTGCACACGAAGACCAACAACATCTGAACCACCATCACTGAGCATGATGCCTCAACCTGGAATACAAAAAAGGAAAAAGTCTACATACACCCAAAGGAGTATGTAGGGTGTGAGCCAAGAGCCCAGTAGGACATCACCCAACAAAAAGGTTCCATGCCACAATATCAAAAGGATAATTTAACATGCTTATTTAAAACCACACTTAAAAAAATTCTTTTGAGAAAACATTTAAAGGCTGAAAGTAAAAAGAAAATAGCACTGGAAGAAAAACCATTTCACAAATACTACTTTAAAATGGAAGATAAAATTTATAAAAGAAAATGTACATACTCAAGTGGTCCTTTGTATGCCGACGGAAAGCACCATGCCATGAATAGTAGAGCACTGGGGTAAACCCCCTATGGCATCTAGTATGTGTGGTGCACTAGAGATATCGTACCTCAGTGTAAACATGGAATATGAACCACAGTAATCAACGTTCTCATGCACGAGCCACTAGTAGGGAAACACATCCATAACCTAGTGGTATCCAATCATCACCAAAGTTTAGTTAGTGTTGTAACGTCAATCCTGCCAGATAAAACTGGGACGAACCACTTCCGTAACATCTAGCGTACTAGTCCTAATCCGCCCACCTAGATACCTGGGGTTTTCTCTTGTGCTCAAACAAGTTCCACATTCACATAGTATATCACCATCACATGTCACAAACCAAACATAAAATTACAAAAAAAAACACTACTTGCACACCAAATCACCATTTCAAAGACACATGCACACCAAATAACCATTTCAAAGACACACGCACACCAAGGAAATGTCTCATTTTATATAAATAACCACTTTAAAAATAAATGTGTGTTCAACTCTTTCAAAATACCATTTTCGTGCCATATAAATGTATCAACAAACCATTTGAGTTATTGATAAAATCATTTCAAGAAAAACCAAGAATACTTTACACAAAAAAACCACTTGATTCCATATAGAGGCATAACTTTAAAACTATATACACAAGGTAACCATATCAAAACAAGTCTTCCATTATTCAAACAATTTTGTATTTCAATTTCAAAAGTACACAACAAGGCAAACACACCAAAAGTGATATATATTTTTTTTTTATTTTATTTTTGAAAATGTCTATTTAAATACACAAACACCTAAAGTGACTTGAAAACACATTTCTCACCTACCAAACAACCCTAAAAAACCTTCCAACCATGTTTCTCACTCAAAACACCACTTAAATAAACAATTCCTCAATTTATAAAACATATCGCATGAAAAAGAAGCCATTAAAAAATCAGTTTCACAAATCAACCCTTCTAAAACCTCATTGGAACTCTATAAACAATTATTAAACACTTCTAAAATTTACCACAAAAGGATCGAAAGGAAAAAAATGACAATTTCTAAAAACAAGTGCAATTTTTATCATGCACGCATGTCACAACATTTTTTAAAATCCATTTTTCAAGGCCTCTACAACATTACCAAAACATTTTAAACATAATTTGCATCATGAAACTAAACCATAGAACATATTAAGTTTAACTAAACAAAAAAATTAAATTATCTAAATGATGTAAAGGCATGGAACCACCTACCTTGTCATAGAAAACTTCATGACCATGGTGCCCAATGACCATCGCACATAAACCGTACCTCAAACGATCTCAAATGTGAACCCTAAACAAGAAATAGAACCAACAATAGGCCAAAAGTAAGACCCTAATTAACACCCTAAATGTAAGAAAAACCAAAACCCCCAAATTTCAAAGTGAAACTCCAGTCGCACCCCAAGAGCACCTCAAACAACTTCAAATAAACCTTAAAACAGAGGACCGACCCAAAGTTATCAATATCAGACCTCAAACAACTCAAAAATCCCAAACTGAAACCCTAAGATGAGGGGAAAAAACATACCGGAGGGAGGCGCATGCACTGGAGGAGAGTGGAACTGGTCGGTTTCATGGGAAGAAGTCTTGTGTCAGTCAATAGGGGAAAACTGGTGATGGATTCCAACGGATGTGGCATGGCGCACACCTGGGGGAAGAATCGCTCGATGGGATTAGCATGGGAGGGGGCTCAGCATGATAGAGGGTGTCTAGAGAAGAGGGTATGCCACAAGCTGCTGGTCGAGACGTGGGGGTGGCTGGCCATGATGCTGGTCCGGTGAGGGTGGAGAAGGGCCGCGACTGTGGCTGGATTGGGGAAATAGGGGCAGAGCGTGGCGGTTAGGAGGGAGAAATAGGGGTCGCAACGTGGGGTGGGGAGTTGGGCGGTCGCCGAAGCCGGTGATGGGGGTGGCACGACCTGAAGCGGGAGAGGGGGGTTCTACAACTTGAAAGAAAAAAACAGGGGAGAAGGTGTTTGACCGAGAGAAGAGAAAGAGGGGGGGTGAATAAACCCTAACCGTAAGGGAAAAGGAGAAAAAAAATGAAAACAAAAACAAAACAAAAGAATTAAAACACAAGGCTAATAATAATAATAATTTTAAATGGAAAATAATAAAAATAGGTTATGAAAATTGTAATAATAATAAAAATAATAAGGTGATAACAAACTTAATATACTAAATAGTAAACCATACAATAATCAATTTAATAAAACACTAATAATAAAAATAATGCTCTCAATTAAATTATTATCCAAGATGATAATAATAATATTCTCAAGTGACATTGATATTATTTTTATTATTGAATCCATTCCTAAATCATTTTATTTCAGTAATTGAACATCGGCAGGGCATGGGGTGATCCGGCGAGGTCACGCAGTGACCCACGCGAGGCCGCACGACTTCAACCGCGATGTGATGGATGCTGTCAAGGCCAAATCACATGTTTTTAAATAATAATTCAAAAAAAATTATGTCGGGCCTCAACCCGAACTACCTGATGTCCAGAAAGTTTAATAAAAAAACAAATTAGAAAAGACGGATGTGACAAATCTCCCCACCATAAAGCTTTCCATCCCCAGAAATCCACAACTAGGACTGAGCCCCAAAGTAGAAAACCACAGTCCCTTAAGATTCAAAGGGGATCCCCACCAACATCAAGAAAAGAGAGGAAAATGCATTGTGCTCAGAGAGAGTTACTCAAATGAAAACCTCTAGAAACGCGTTGAAAGACTTTCCGATATATGTCTCCTGCCCCAAAGATATCGAATGCCTCCAGTTGAATGATCAAGGAAAGCGACTCTCGCACCCGCTAAAACCAACTTGACAAGCTGAAACATCTCAAGCACTATTAAATGAAAATAACATCAATTATCTAGAATGAACAAACAAGATCAAACCATGTCCAAGAAGCAATCTTATCACTTATCACCAAGAAATATTTAAAAACAGAAGCAAAAGATCAACATGGGGAGGCCCTAGGGGCTCCCCGCCATTAGGAACTCACTGACGCTCGAGACGAGACTAGAAAACCGACATGGGGAGGTTCGAGCAGACTCCCCGCCATTAAAGAAAAGTCCAACACCGATTCATTTTAGAGACATTCGTGTGAGACCCAAAGTGGGTTTCCCCACTGTTAAGAACCTACCAACACCCAAGATGAGACTAAAAAACCAACATGGGGAGGTCCGGGTGGACTCCCCACCATTAAGGAAAGGCCAACACCGATTTATTCCAGAGACCTTTGTGCAAGACCCATCGATCATGGGTCTCACCATCATTAGAACTAACAGAGGATTATAGAACTCTGAAAATTTTCTGATGGTGACCAAACACCCCACCACAAGGGGTGGGGAGGGAGGGTCCTGACTACCAGGGCATCAAAAGAATGACCTAAGACAAACCAGCATTTCCACATTCCTGTATGATCACTATTCAACTTTGAGACCACTTACCCAATATATCCCATAAGAACCACTAAAGACGATTACCTTTGGTGGGACGCAACCCTTGAGACTTTAAGATAATGAGATGACCACGCCTCCTTATAGCCACATGAAACCTCACACACCCAAATGGGTCATTAGGAATGGAACAACCATAGAAAACAATTTAAATTTCCATCACCTTCATTACCGACGGTAGAGATAACACTGGGGTCTCATACAATCTCAGGGTTCCTGACCAAGTGTCAGCTTCACTCTGAGGCCTATGGTTGGAGCCCTAATGTTTGAAGCATCTCCTACCTCATAGTCAGGTATTAAAGACTCCTGAATGGAGCTTCTCCTTTTGGTGTCACATGCAACCACACTACAACCAAGACAACACCAGCAAACACGACATATTACAGCATCAGACTGATCATACACGGAACATTCACCAACACCGGAGTTGAAATGGTGCATGCACACCACCCTTTGTCACACTGAATGAGAACACAACACCACAAATCATCACCAGAACACGACTATTACTATTGAGAGGAACATTATACGGAGAGGGACTTCAAACTGAGTCTTAAACAACAAGTGATTCCTGCAATCGACCGCAGCATCCCCATATGACTAGGTCTGCCACACTAGTGGCCTAACGTAGACCCTTTCTTAAACGAGACCAACAAATTACCAAAGGTCATTTGGAATAGTGGTCGGCACCGACCACTCCAGGATTCCTCCACCCTTCCCCACTGGAATCTTCTTCACCATTTCCAAACAGAACTTTGAAATTAATGAGGTCGAACTTCACCCTTGACTATCAAAGAGAACTCACACTGCAAGACGTCACCAAACATGACCCTTACATCCAGTGAAAGTACTACAAATCCATTCAATACACTGGTCAACAATGAAAATTTTGAACCACCTTCACCCTTCCCCACTGGAATTCCTTTCTCTGTTTCCAAGGGGAACCTTCCAACACGACAGTGTCAAACTTCATACCCGACGAGTCAGACACTCAAAAGACCAAAACTCCCTTCAACTCCCCTCGCATCTGTCATACCGCTATGAGAGGATCCGCTTAGTTGTAAAAAGGATAGGTGGGTTCAATTATAGAATCCAAGAAGAGATTCCTCTAATCAACTGGAGGGTCGGAAAACGGAGAATTTCCCATAACCGCACTTCAATCATATGTCAATGCTCTATAGGGGGAATACACTAGTCAGGAAAGAAGACCACGGACCCAACCGGGCTGGTCCAATGGTCAAGACATACCACAAGAGAACACCAAATGTGCAGGGGGGAACCACTACAAGGGTTCCCTGATGTACTCTTCAAAATAGACCATTAACCACACGCTTTCGCACCAACTGACCAACAAGAATTCAAACTCAAGACACAAATCATTAAAAAGGGATTCTCAACCCAAAATGCCTCACCTACAACATGTCAAAATCACAAGGACACATCATTAAATCCCCGGGTACTAAAACACCAAATTTTCATTTAACAAAACATTTTGAAAATAAGCAAAGCTTGTGGGTTGCACAAACACTAATGGTGTCCCATGGGCCTCGCATATGTATGTTCCCATGCCACACCGGTACTCACCTCATATCCATCCAGGCACTCATCCACTCATTCCATTAACCCTTTCTCTTTCCATATACACTCATGCTTGTGGTTACCCATGAGAACACCAAGGATCAAAACCAAACCTTTCCATTTTCGAAAACCAAAACATCCAACCCACACTTTTCGAACCTCATACCTCATTTTTTTTTAAAGCTCATTATTTCAAAACATTTTCCAAAGCATTTTCCAACACCAAATAATTTTTAATTAAAAACCAAAAGTTCACAATTCCCAAAAAAACGAACGAGGAACGATGAAAGAGAAAACTAGCGTCAGCAGGTGATTGGAACATATGGTTGGCAGCCACACGCCAATCACGCCACTACCACGGAGGGTATTCTAGGATAGCATCCCCGACTCCGCATGGCTTTCCAGACCCTGCGAGCTCACTGGGACCACTGACCCTACTCCTTTTTCATTTTCCCTAAATGAAATTAACCACACCAACCAAAGGTTTATACAAACCTCAACTTGCTTTGGTAACTCGAGTCCCGCCACGAGGTGTGCTGGCCAGGCACCTTACTTGTAGCCAAGACGTCGAGTCTTGACAACCTTAAATCCAATATATCGTGACTCTATCCAAAAAGAAAATGACCCAAGAGAGAAAACCTCCCTCTAATACCATTTTTTCACAAACCGGGTCGGGTCGCCATCTGACCCGGCGCCCGACCCGGTCCGCGACATGGCCCAAAGGGCGTTCCTGATCCCCACAGGCTGGCACAAGTGCCCGGGTATCAGAACATTACAAGGGAACTATTTACCTGAAATAAAAGATGGAAAACAACTAACAAGATAAAAAAACTAAATCTGGGGACAGACAACCAAAGTCACTATTAAACTATAAATAGGTTTAAAGTCTACAAGTCAACTAAAAACCCAAGTGCACAACAAGGATAGAAAACTAAACTCTGATACCAACACCTTTAAACTACAAACATGTTTAAAGTCTACAATTCAACTAAAAACCCAATTGCACTACAAGGATAGAAAACTAAACTCTGATACCAACCTCCTCGTGACACAAGAAGCCACATCCCCAAGCTACTAACACCAACCTGCACACGAAGACCAACAACATCTGAACCACCATCACTGAGCATGATGCCTCAACCTGGAATACAAAAAAGGAAAAAGTATACATACACCCAAAGGAGTATGTAGGGTGTGAGCCAAGAGCCCAGTAGGACATCACCCAAAAAAAAGGTTCCATGCCACAATATCAAAAGGATAATTTAACATGCTTATTTAAAACCACACTTAAAAAAAATTCTTTTGAGAAAACATTTAAAGGCTGAAAGTAAAAAGAAAATAGCACTGGAAGAAAAACCATTTCACAAATACTACTTTAAAATGGAAGATAAAATTTATAAAAGAAAATGTACATACTCAAGTGGTCCTTTGTATGCCGACGGAAAGCACCATGCCATGAATAGTAGAGCACTGGGGTAAACCCCCTATGGCATCTAGTATGTGTGGTGCACTAGAGATATCGTACCTCAGTGTAAACATGGAATATGAACCACAGTAATCAACGTTCTCATGCACGAGCCACTAGTAGGGAAACACATCCATAACCTAGTGGTATCCAATCATCACCAAAGTTTAGTTAGTGTTGTAACGTCAATCCTGCCAGATAAAACTGGGACGAACCACTTCCGTAACATCTAGCGTACTAGTCCTAATCCGCCCACCTAGATACCTGGGGTTTTCTCTTGTGCTCAAACAAGTTCCACATTCACATAGTATATCACCATCACATGTCACAAACCAAACATAAAATTACAAAAAAACACTACTTGCACACCAAATCACCATTTCAAAGACACACGCACACCAAATCACCATTTCAAAGACACACGCACACCAAGGACATGTCTCATTTTATATAAATACCCACTTTAAAAATGAGCGCATGTTCAACTCTTTCAGAATACCATTTCCGTGCCATATAAATGTATTAAGAAACCATTTGATCTATTAATAAAATAATTTCAAGAAAAACCAAGAATACTTTACACAAAAAAACCACTTGATTCCATATAGAGGCATCACTTTAAAACAAGATACACAAGGTAACCATATCAAAAAAGTCGTCCATTATTCAAACAATTTTGTATTTCAATTTTAAAAGTACACAACAAGAAAAACACACCAAAAGTAACATGTTTTATTTTATTTTATTTTATTTTTGAAAATGTCGATTTAAATACACAAACACCTAAAGTGACTTGAAAACACATTTCACACCTACCAAACAGCCCTCAAAAACCTTCCAACCATGTTTCTCACTCAAAACACCACTCAAATAAACAATTCCTCAATTTATAAAACATATCACATGCAAAAGAAGCCATTACAAAATCAATTTCACAAATGAACCCTTCTAAAACCTCATTGGAACTCTATAAACAATTATTAAACACTTCTAAAATTTACCACAACAGGATCGAAAGGAAAAACATGAAAATTTCTAAAAACTAGTGCAATTTTTATCACGCACGCATGTCACAGCATTTTTTAAAACGCATTTCGTAAGACCTCTACAGAATTACCAAAACATTTTAAACATAATTCGCATCATGCAGCTAAACCATAGAACATATTATGTTTAACTAAAAAACAAATTAAATTATCTAAATGATGTAAAGGCATGGAACCACCTACCTTGTCATAGAAAACTTCACAATCATGGTGCGCAATGACCATCACACGTTAACCGTACCTCAAACGAACTCAAATGTGAACCCTAAACAAGAAATCGAACCAAAAATAGGCAAAAAGAAAGACCCTAATTAACACCCTAATTGTCAGAAACACCAAAACCCACAAATTTCAAAGTGGAACTCCAGTCGCGCACCAAGCGCACCTCAAACAGCTTCAAATAAACCTTAAAACAAATTACCGACCCAAAGTTATCAATATCAGACCTCAAACAACTCACAAATCCCAATATAAAACCCTAAGATGAGGGGAAACAATGTATCGGAGGGAGGCGCGTGCGTTGGAGGAGAGCGGAACTGGTCAGTTTCGTTGGAAGAATTCCTGTGTCGGTCAAGAGGGAGAAAATGGTGATGGCGTCCAACAGATGTGGCATGGCGTGCACCTGGGGGAAGAATCACTCGGCGGGATTGGCATGGGAGGGGGCTCGGCACGGTAGAGGGTGTCCGGGGAAGGGGGTATGCCGCGAGCTGCTGGTCGAGACGTGGGGGCAGCTGGCCAGGATGCTGGTCCAGTGATGGTGTAGAATGTCTGTGATTGCGGCTGGATTTGGGAAACAGGGGCGCGACGCGGCGGTTAGGAGGGATAAATAGGGGTCGTGATGGGGGGCGGGGAGTCGGGCAGTCGCCGGAGCCGGTGATGGGTGGTGGCATGACTTGAAGCGGGAGAGGGGGTGGGGGGGTGCTACAACTTGAAAGAAAAAAACGGTGGAGAAGGTGTTCGATCGAGAGAAGAGAAAGAAGGGGGGGGGGGGCGACTAAACCCAAACAGTATGGGAAAAGGAGAAAAAAACAAAAACAAAAACAAAACAAAAGAATTAAAACACAAGGCTAATAATAATAATAATAATAGGTTATGATAATTGTAATAATAATAATAAGGTGATAAAAAACTTAATATACTAAATAGTAAAGCATATAATAGTCAATTTAATAAAATGCTAATAATAAAAATAATGCCCTCAATTAAATTATTATCTAATATGATAATAATAATATTATCAAGTGACATTGATATTATTTTTATTATTGAAACCATTCCTAAATCATTTTATTTCATTAATTGAACATCGGCAAGGCGTGGGGTGATCCGGCGAGGTCGCACGGTGACCCACGCGAGGCCACACGACTTCAATCGCGATGCGATGGATGCGGTCAAGGCCAAATCATGTGTTTTTAAATAAGAATTCAAAAAACAATTATGTCGGGCCTCAACCCGAACTACCCGATGAACAGAAAGTTTAATAAAATAAACAAATTAGAGATGACAGATGTGACATATCAAAACAATCCGAATGCGTATGCTCAGTTTTTAGTATGTTACTTGTTCTTTTTTACTTAAATTAATGTCAATTTTAAATAAAACACATTTGGATTTATACCAGTCACATCGTTTTTCGGATTGAGGTGTGATTAATTTCTACATGTCACAAATGACTCATGGTTCGTTGTTCTAAGGTATCAAAATAATCCAAATGTGATTGCTCAGTTTTTAGTATTTCAGTTGTATTTTTTTTACTAAAATGTCATTTCAAATTGGAAACATGATTTTTGAGTCATATTGGTAACATCATGATTTGATTTGATGTGAGACTACTTCATACACGTCATAAAAGACTTAAGAATCATTGTCCTAAATTATGAAGACAATCAGAAAGCGTTTGGTTGGTTTTTAGTGAGTGATGCATTTTGAGCTAAAATGTAAATTTTAAACTGATAACAGAAAATTTTAGTCATACCAGTCACACCGTGCATTGGATTGAGGTTCGATTGATTCCCTCATGTTACAAATGACTTATGAATCATTTTTTCTAAAGTATCAAAACAATCTAAATGCATTTGCTCAGTTTTCATTATGTCAGTTGTTCTTTTTACTTAAATTATTGTCAATTTTAAATAAAAAGACACATTTGGATTTATACCGCTCACATCATGAATTTTATTGAGGTGGGGTTGGTTCATACAAGTCACAAATGACTCATGCATCATTTTCCTAAATTATCAAAATAATCCGAATGTATTTTCTCGGTTTTTAGTATGCCAATTGGGGTTTTTACTAAAATTAATGTCAATTTTAAATAAAAAAGAGACACTTTGAGTCATACTAGCTGCATCGTGCATTAGATTGAGGTGTAGTTGATTACACATCAAAAATTACTTATAGATCATTTTCCTAAAGTATAAAAACAATTCGAATGTGTTTGATAGTTTTTAGTATGTTAGTTGTGTTGTTTTACTAAAATATCATTTCAAACTCGAAACACACATTTTGAGTCATAGTAATCGCATACTGTGTTATTTTGACATGTGACTATTTCATACACGTCATGAAACGTTGTCCTAAATTATGAAGATAATCAAAGCGAGTTTTCTTGGTTTTTAGTGAGTGACACGTTTTGAGCTAAAATGTCAATTTTAAACTTACAATAAACACGTTAAGTTAGATCAATCACATCATTCGTTGGATTAAGGAGTGGTTGATTTCTACACATCACAAATGATTGATGGATCATTGTCCTATGGTATCAAAACAAACTGAATGTGTTTTCTAAATTTTCAATATGTCACTTGTTCTTTTTGCTAAATTTATTATTAATTTAATATAAAAATACACACTTAAAGTCATAACAATCACACCATGCGTCAGATTTAGGTGCGGTTGATTTCTACACATCACAAATTACTTATGGATTGTTGTCCTAAAGTATCAAAACAATTCTAATGTGTTTGCTCAGTTTTTAGTATGCCACTTGTTCTTTTTACTAAAAACACTGACAATTTTAAATAAAAACAGACACTTCAAGTCATATCGGTCACATCTTCAGGTTATTTTTGTACATTCTTCCATCAGTTATGCTGCCCATTCGTTTCTAAACAAATCGGTCTCATCTTGTGAATATGAGTCTTTTCAAAAATCATGGTAGTACTAAAAAAATATAAATACACAAAAGATTAATAAATATTTTAAATGAAATGGTAATTATCTTTGAAAATACCTCTTCAAGGATGCTGGTTTGTTCAGGGAATATGATCTCTTTCATAAATTTTCAAACATAATAACCACAGTCTTTATCTTTTGTTTGTTTTGGACACTGCAGAAACATTGAGGAAAATAAGTAATTTTTTATGTGTTTGGATAGTGAAATCTTATTATATATACCCTGATTTGTATCCAGTTGTAATACTTGTGATGTTTTTGTCCTTTTCCCATAGCCTCATTCCATGATGTAGACAATATTCACGCATTTCCCTATCATAACAGAATCCTCATTAAATGAAAATATAAATTATATAACTAGATGTTTAGTTCTAAAATATTGTATGTAGTGTAATATAAATTTACAAATGCCATCATGTGTGGTTGGTTTGTTGGATATCCATGCATTGAATCCAGAAAATAAATCTTTGGAGTATCCAAATTGACCGCAATGAGCATCCAATATTGTCTAGGAACACAAAAAAGAATAAGTAATGAAAGAAATTAAAGTATATTTGATATGATTAAATTATTGAGTTTTACCCCTGCATCGTTAGGATGAAGAAGAGCCTTCCATTCATAATTTTGTTGTTAAACGAGTTGAGCAGGTCGACCACTGTTTCACCCACTTTCTCGGATTCTATTTCTTTTTGTTCTGTAGAGGTGACGTGAGGGATAACAGGTCCAAATTTTTGTTCATAGAGAAATCCCTACAATTGGTTTTCATATATATGCCTGTGAAAAATATGAAATGTATTTAGTCATAATTATCATAGTATATTAAATTTTGGAAAATCACAACATGAAAACATACCTCACATATACATTTATAACTGAGCCACCTAGCCAATCATATTATAGGATTCCACTTACATTTCAACACTAATGAAATCTAGATATTCTCATTTGTACATATTTTCATCAAAAAGAATTGTGTAAACCCCACTATATTTTAAATTCGTATTCACATGAGCCTACAATGATAATAAATTTGGATATAAAACAGACGAGTTTAAGGTGCTTTTGGTAGATCATTTTGATCAGTTGGTTGATCCTTGAGATGGTTTTGAGCCATTATCTCTTTTCACCCCTTTTTCTGTGTCCGTCTGTAGTAAAATTCATCGGTTCAGACCTTTTTTCATTAAATGTTAACGGTTTATCTTGAAAAATAAATTGGAAATAAATACATCCTTGTCAACATGTTTTTTTACTATATGTGATGACCATGCGATGAATGTTCCAAGATCTTGTCCGAATTTATGGATATCTTCATCATCAATTGGAACAGGTTGCTCGACGCTCGACTCATGAGCTACATTAATCAACACTTTGACATGACCAATTGGAAGTGGTCTCTTATGTAGTATGAAGTTTTGGATATTAAACACCACATCTCTCGCTACAAGGTGATGGGTGAGTATTGTTAGAAATAAATCACAATCATTTTCACCCTGTACAGTATCAGTACAGGAAATGTATTGGTGAATATCTAATTCAAAATTCATAGAAACAATTATTAGAACATTGATTACCTCAGCTAAGACAGGTTTTTGAGGCGAATGGATTGCCTCAAATCTAGTGGGGGTGGGGTGAGATCTTCCCGTACTGGTTGTTCTTGAGTAGTTTCTTTTCTTTGCCCATCCACCATCAAATTTTCCATGAACTCTCTGCAATTGCATATGTTCTTCAAGGATAGCTATTCTTTCTCTCAACATTTTGATTTCTTCACTTTGATCCTTCTGTTTTTTTTTCTCAAAAAATGTTTAGGACGTCACCCCAAAACCCATACCTCTCACGTGGCCATACTTTTCTAACTACTTCATGGCCACCGAAAGGATGTCTACATCCGTTTTGGGTGTTGCAGATTCATGTTACTATGTCAAATAGAAAATATAAGAAAATAAGTAATCATTATTATGTAATATCAATTTAAATCAAAACAAATATCTATTATGTCATGCATACACATGTTTTCTACATTTTTTGTATATTTTTATCTATTATTATCTCATCTTTATTTACACGCACCTTCTTCCATAGCACATGGTGTGGGATGGAAGTGACTTTAAATTTGGATTCATCAATCTGCAAATAAACAGAGAAACATAGTTATGGTGTTGTTTTGTCTCACATAAATGTATTACGGTAGATTTAAAATACATACCAATTTTTTTCAAGTGAAGTGTACCACATTCTTGCTTTATGGTAGGGGAATACTAGTTTGCTGCTTGTTTCTAATTTTCAGCAATCAGTTGTTGTTTCATAAATAAAAAACTATCAATCAAAGTGATGAATACACGTATTGTCAAACAACATATTACCAAATACAATGTACCTAAAAAGACTGCTTTGCACGACAGTTAGAAAATGCATCCCACACTTTTTGGGTTATCAGGTGTGCATAAATAGGAGGTGGGTGCGGGTTTATTTTCCCTTCAGCATTTTAAAATAACATTTCGTTAAAATTGTGCGAAAGCCTCTATGAATACTTCCACCAACCCTTAATACATAGTCCTCGTATGAGTTATCCACTATAAATGCACTCTATAAGGGATGAAGAAGAGTAAGTCAATGTTTCATTATTTTATTTTTTAGTAAATTAAAAAAATGATATCATAATGTTACCGTAATATCTCCCCACATCACTATCTTAATCCCGATAACAACATGTTGTCACGACTGTACATCAATCAGTACGTGTTGCCGAGTAATGATTCCAATGTAAATACTGAACATGGTCTTGTTGGGGTTAACATGTTGGCCCTACTTATTAAATTCGGCCTCGTATTTGATGTCTTTTGATTTTTCCTTAATGATTTTTGCTAATACCGTCAAACTATGACACTCCTATTTTTTGCGCCACTAGTGTTTCATTTCCTACCATTTCCTCGGTTTCAACATCATCAATATGTTCCTCCGGAGCGCTAGTATTGGCATGTGCAGATGGTGGTTGTACCTCTGCACTAGGAGAAACAACAACAAGTTGAGAAACCGGTTGGTCACTGTGAGCAGCAGCAGGTTGAGAGACATGTTATGCCTCGGGATTGGGAGCATCACCAGGTGCAGAAGTCATTATCTGCAAAAGTGGTTTAATATTTAATTTAGATTACATAAAATCAGAAGTGAACACTTAATTGCATAAGGTAACATGTTGTATATTACAAACAAATATGACCTGGTTATTGAACTCTTTTTTTAAAGGTCGAAGGCATTTGAACCCTCTATCGACTATCCAAATCCCTTCATTGTGGTCTCCTATGACATAAAAAACACCATCTATATTGGGACCGCTGCAAAATGATTGTGATGTCCCCATGAAAGGGTCATCCTCCATTTAATTTTCATCTGACACATCAGTGGTTTTGGTCGATAACATAACAATTGAATAGTTTTGGTTTGTAGGATCTGGAATATAAAATACTTGTACTGCATGTGATGCCAATATAAAATGGTTTGTCTTTGTACCCTTCCTTACTGAAATTAATGTTCATGAATCCTAACTCATCTATTTTAATATCGCTCCTGTTATCAACCATGTTGCATTGAAAAATCGTCACTTAGAAGTTCGTATAATCCAACTTCCATATTTGTTTGATGATGTCAAAGTATGACATATTTGCATAAATTGGATTTATGTCCTTAACACCATAAACATGCATCGCTTCAGCCACAAGTGTAATGTATAAATGAACATTCATCATGATACATAACATATATGCACACATGATTAATTTATTAATTGACCAAATTCATTGGAAACATATATATATTTAATTATAATCTTATAATTTTTTAAAAACATTATATATATATATATTTGAATTATTAAAAAATATATATTAATTATAAACATGCTTTTTTATTTAATATATACAAATACACATTATATTTGAATATAAATATAATAATTGTATATAAATTATTATAAAAAAAATTTATCGGTGCTTTTAACTAGCGCTAATAAAGGCCCCCCTTTATCCGCACTTTCTACTTAGCCCTGATAAAACGACGCGCTTTCCTTGCCCCGTTTTGTGTTAGTGAGTATCAATCTCCCATGAGAGATTTCTTAGGGGAGATTTTTAGGATGAATCTCCCATCTGAGATTTCCTAGTGGATATTTGTATATAGTTACACACACAGATATGTGTGTGTGTGTGTGTGTGTGTGTGTCTGGATGCATGCATATACTTGTTTTTCTATATAACTATGTAGATGTATATTTATAAATAATCACATTAATAAATTTGTATGCATGTAGATAATTACATTAATATTTTTGTGTATACCTCTTTATATGCATGCACATATGAATGTGCTTATATTAATATAGATTTGTATATGTATGTATGTACTTATTCTTAAACATACGTTTTTAACTATGTACCTATATTGCTATATTAATTTGTTTGCATATATGTATGTATGTATTTATATAAAAATATATTAATATGCATGTATGCATATGTGTATGTATGTATGTTTGTGTGTGTGTATATTCATTGGTTTTTATATATGTGTTTGATCAATATTTTTTATAGGTATATACAAATATAAGTATTTACAAGGACATTTCAATATATGTACATACATACACATAGATATAAACATGCATACATATAAATATATGTGTGCAATTATTTACAATTATAAATCTATATAAGTATATACAAATATAAATATTCTTGATTCATTTTTTTGTATACACTATATATAACACTTAATTTTTATATTTATTTATTTATATATATTTACATTGTGTGTACATAATTATGTTAGAATGCATTATATAAAACACGCAATGATTTGTTCCAGTACTTTAAATGGTACCTAGTAAGTAAAGAATGATCATAATGTAAATTATGATATTATTACTAGCCAAGATGTCTTGTTTTGATAGTGGGAAAAGGAGAATAATGTCGGGGATTACATCTCTTGATGAGTCTTACTCAAGGAGGTGAGATCGCATGTGGTAGATTGGCCACACAACAGAGACGTGGAAGACCCATCAACTGAAGTCATGACTCAGCAGAAACATGATCTTAATCATGTGAGAGCTAACAGGGATGGATAGCAAGTTGGCTCTAGTGCAAGTGTGAGTATTGTAATAATGATTTTTCTTGACCCAACTATACAGTACTTTTCGATTACCATTTTATGTATACTATGAGATATGCATGATATACACCCACCATTATAGTGTAGACATTTTTGGGTTCACTATTTTATGGTTTAATTCATGTGGATTATTCATTTTAGTATTGCTCATTGATACTTGAAATTATTATTACATCGGTGTGGGGAGGGGGATAAACAATTAAAATCTACAGTAAACAGGCATAGGTAGGCTCGAAAGAGAGACCTCCCATATACCACCACACTAGGCTTCCCCCGTGGGGCTTCATTGATGCTTGAAATTGTTTTACAATTATTTTGATATTTGATGTGCATAGTTGTCGGGGGAAAGGGCGCATAATATTGAGATTCTGCCAAGTTTGAAAGGCGTGGCCATGATGCGTGGCTATGACCAACCCCACCACCAGCCCTGCATTCAAAGATGGACGTTCCCAAGCCTTCCCAATTTTCCCCATCACCACGTCCATCCCCTACCTTGTACGCCCTCGATTCTTCATGTTTCATCAATTTATTTAGTATTTATGGATTGTGTAGCTGAGTTTGATATTTTTGGGATTTGTTTTGTTTTTTTTTTTCACAAGTTGCGGCATGCTTGTAGTTGATAAGGTGAAAACTAAGTGTGTGTCGAGCTGGTAGGAGGTGAGGTGAATAATGGGCGTGGTGTGTTTTATAAAGAAATACAAAGAAAAACTGTTGGGTGTAGCCGTCAATACCACTCCGCCTTTTCCCTATCTACGAGCGAACATAAAAATGATGAGATTGAGAATTAAAAATTATGAGATTCATTATTATTTATTTATAACAGTATCACTTGAATTGAATTTATAAAATAAAACTTTTTTTAATTTCAAATTATTTGAATAAAACACAAATACTTTTTTTGTTTATCCCCCTCCCCGCTGATGTATAATATGACGTCAAACAAAGCTTTTGAAGTTATGAAAAATATTCATAACTGTTTAAAAAAACAATCATAAATATAAAATTACATCACTTTGCCTTGGGAAAACAATATGCATTCAAAAATAGAAATTGATATTCAAATGCATTCAACAACAGAAATTTATATTCAAAAGTACATAATCTACAGATTTTTAGTTCTACGCAAATCTTCATCGCTTCCTGTAATCCAAACAATGAATAGAAACAAAGGGTGTTGCAGGTAGCGTAATACTTGGCTTCTTGATGATAGATTTGCATAGAACTGAACGTATGACAACAACAAAAAAGTCCCAGCCGTGAAATCAAAAGACATTGTCGCAAGGGCGACTCCGATCAGATGTACGACGACCACGAGGGATCTGCGGGCAAGGGTAACATCCAGGAGATGTGCTGTAATGAGTATGACAACAGAAATATGTGGAAATGGCATTGCATACGACGAATGCACAGAACATGTGATTGTAGAGAAGGATTTTCTTGCCAGAGGAGTCATTCACACCGGGGATGGTGAACCCACAGGCAAATGTGACAGCAACTATAAGGGTTGATACAACCAGTAAAGTGTTGATCCCCTCTTTATAACTCTTAGATTCATCAAACATGATAGTAATGGACCTCTATTTATAGTGAATAGAATCACTCGTGCTCATATTATCAGCTTTTCCATTGTGTATGGAAGGAGATCCAGATGATTTTAAGGCAGCAATCGGGAGACGCTACAAGATATCATAAAGAGAAATGGTCATGATAGTTGAAAAAATCATAGATGATCTTGATTTAATAATCTAACAATGTTTTCATTGATAAGAGGGGGCGTCATTTGAAGTTAGGGAGTATAAATGTAAAGGGATGTTGCTATCAAAATCTACTTCCTTCACCAACTTAAGCATCACTTTCTCTTCCTCGCTTCTTTTTAAGAGATACTTTAGCATCTGGGATCTTCCTGCCATGGCTTTCGTGTGAAGAATGTTGTGACCCCTTTTAGAAACCATGTCCCAGGTGTCTGGGCATCGTTGGAGAATCACTTCAATGATTTTCTTGTGTCCTTTACTTGTGGTCGAATGGATCGGGAGAAAGTCGTCCTCCGTGTTGTTCCTTTTATAGGCACAGTGAAGGAATTTCTCAAGTATAAAGGAAACTAAGACTTGTTTTCCTGCGTCGGCTGCGAAGGAAAGAGGGGTCATCCCTCATTCATCAAACAACTCAAGTAAACTTGGATTCTTTGTCAATATAGCATCGAGGACATCTGTTTCCACAACCACAGAATATGTATTTCATGTCATGATAAATTATCATTAAACATAATTTTTAAAGGTTGCTCTGATTTTGATATTATGTGATTTTGAAAGTAGATTTCAAAGTTTGATGGATTCGGCTAACCTGATTTCCCAGACTCTATCGCTGCATGGATCACTAATTTTCCATTTGCATCATCATTGATCCCCAACTTCTCCAAAAAGAGCTTGACTATCTCCGAATTTCCATCCTTCGCATCCATGTACAGTGGCGACTCTTCGTTACTGTTCAGGAGATTCAACTCCACCAGATCCGGACATTCTGTAAAGACCCGTAAATTTCAAGGAAATTTTTTTCTTAATTTTCTTTGGAATTTTACAAGAACGCAGTTTCTGACGGCACCTGATTCCGAGGCCCGGTGTGCCCGGAATCATTTTCCGAAGTTTTGGCTCGGGTACGTTCAGTGAACGGACGAGCGGGTTTTTCTAACTTTTGAACCGGTGCCCGGAATCGAATTCTGAGGGCACCGATGAAATCGCAGCGCTGGGTTTCGCTTAGAAACGCCTCTTCCGGAGTTGCGTTTGCTCGGATGTGGTTTTTAATTTTCGGGCTTAAAGTTAAGAAATAAAATAATTTTGCGACAACTTTATTTTATTTCGCTTAAGCCACTTGGAAGCCACTTGAAGCCACTTAAAGGCGGCTTGAACTGAGTTGAACTGGATAGGATGCTATCCAGAAATATCCTACCCCTTGGTAGGATATTTGTGAGGTGGGGCCCGCACGAGCCCCGCCGTTTCTTCCGCTAAGTAACGCACCCGCGAAAACCCGTCAAAGAAACTGAAAGTCAACTGACGCGGTTTCTTAGATTCTTAACAGACCATTTAATTGGGCGGTTTATTTCGTGAATTAAATGGGCTGTTTCATTCGTTGAATTAATTCAACGAATTAAATGGGTCGTTACTTACGCTTTTACGTTTGTTGGCATGTTTATAAAATAAGACCAACCTAAAAATCCTTTGAAAGGATTTGAGAGGATCTTTGTTTCTTCATCTCCCCGCGAAGAACGCGAAGAACGCGAAGAACGCGAAGAACGCCGACGACCGGATTTTGACGACGCACACCGTGATCTGCGACGTCAACGAGCCTTACCCGCGACGTTCTTCGGCGACGCCTCTTCTTCCGCGGCCGATCCTCGTTCGGCAACTAAGGTGAGAATCGGATCTTTTCTTCTCCCTTTTTAATTTCAATATCAACGGATTTAAACTAATTAAATCCGTTTGATCTTGATCCGGAGATTGGCGACGCGACGCCGGATACCGCGTCGACGCAACGATCCCCCTTCTTCCGCGACGAGCAATCCCGCGACGACCTCTCGTCCGACGACGACGACAAGGTAGGGGTTGTCGTTTTCTTTTGGTTTCCTTATTTGATTCTTGATCGTGAATTTATCAAGACTATCGTGTGACTTGATTTATTTTAAGTTGCGTTTCTTTTTTAACGTGAGGGGGGCCGGACCGCACGAACACGGCCGAAACCCCCCTCCATCGTTCTTGTTTTATTCATGCGGGTGGAAGCAAGTGGCGTGGTGCCGTCGCACCACGCGGATGATCGTGCTTATAATTTACGCAACGCCGTCGCGCTACGCCGAGGAGAATCTTCAAGAACGCGACGCCGTCGCGCCGCGTTGGAAGGAATCATGGCACGGCGAAAGGGACGCGGTGCCGTCGCACCGCGCCGGACGATGAATACCGCGGCCGGTTCCGGGCCGCGGCGGGACGAGAAGACCGCGGCCGGTTCCGGGCCGCGGCGGAAGAGGAGACCGGCGGCCGGGCCGCCGGCGTCGGAAGCCGAAGGGGACCGGAAATTTCCGGTCCGTTAGAGAAAACCGGCCGGCCAGCTGGCCGGACGGATATCATTAAACCGGGGAATTTAATTCCCCGGCCACCTATTAAAACCCCCCCTCTTAATGAGGGGGGGAGGATCTTTAAAGAGGGGGGGCAACAGCCCCCCGGTTTTATCAAGCCGGGCCCCATTTGCGGGGGCCGTTTTTTTGGCAAAGGCACGGCTCAAGGCCGTGCCGCTTGAAGAAAAACGCGGGGCATAGCCCCGCGTGCCAATCACGTGCGGCGCCCAGCGCCGCCGCCGCGGCCCGCCGCCGCCGCCGCCGCCGCCGCCGCCACGCGGCCCGCCGCCGCGCCGCCACCGCCGCGCCGCCGTCGCCGCCGCCGCCGGCCGCCGCGCCGCCGCCGCGCCGCCCCCGGGGGGGGGGGGGGGGGTCGGGCCGGGTCGGCCCGGACCCGGACCCCCCCGTTCGGACCAGATTCGGTTTTTGGCTCATAACTTTAGCCTCGGACCTCCGAATGACGAACCGTCTGCGGCAACGCGATCCTTGGATCGAAACGGTCGTTTCGGTCTATTGCACTCAAGGTTTCGGGTTACTTTGAGTTCGGCCGGGTTGGTTCGTTCACGAAACCAACCGGACCTTCGGAGCGGAAACGCTCATATCTTGAGCTACGGACGTCCGATTGACGTGCCGTCAGTCGCGTAGTGTTCCTCTTAGTGAGACGGATCTTTTGGCATACTCCGCCCGAGGTTTGGACGCAGGTGGAGTACGGTCGGGTTGGTTTTGCCTTAAAAACCAACCGGGCCCCGGAGACGAAAATGCCAATAACTCGCAAACCGGGCGTCCGATTGACGCGCCGTCTGTTTCGTTGACTTCCTCTTGATGAGACGGAACTTTTGACATACTCCGCCCGAGTTTTGGATGCAGACGGAGTATGGCCGGGTTGGATTGTACCCGAAATCCAACCGGGCCCCTGAAACGGGAAAGCTGATATCTTTCAGACAGGACGTTCGCTTGACGAGCCGTCAGCGGCGTTAGTGGTTACGTTGAGTAACGGTCCCCTTGAGTATACCCTATGGGAGTTCGGGGTGCAGTTGAGATACGGCCGGGATTGGTTTCGCTCACGAAACCAACCGGGCCCCTGGGACGAAAAGGCTAATAACTCACAGACCGGGCGTCCGATCGACGCGCCGTCTGTTGCGTTGAGACCCCTGTGCCGAGACGGACCTTTGAGACACTTCTTCGCGGGACCTTGTGATACTTGGAGTATCGACCAGTAGCTCGTGGAGCGGACCCGTGGTACTTGACAGTGGTGGTGCGCTTGGATGCAGCAGCAGACCCTTGGCGGTGGAGAGCTTGGTTGTAGCGGCGGACCCGCGATACTCTACGGAGTGTGTGCGCTTGGTTGTAGCGACAGACCCGCGACGGTGGAGACGAGCGTGCAGAGTACGGAGACCGTGTAGCCGGCTGAGACCTGACGACTGCTTGACCGACTCGACTTGGAGTGAGTCGACTAGCCCAGTGGACGGAGCGCCCGGTATTTGGCGGCAGACCCACGGCGGACGGAGCGCCTGGTAGTTGGCAGCAGACCCGCGGTACTCGACAGGAGGAGTACCTCAGCAAGCTATCTGGGTAGCGCCCGGTATTTGGCGACAGACCCTCAGCGGACGGAGCGCCCGGTAGTTGGCCGCAAACCCGCAGTACTCGACAGGAGGAGTACCTCAGCAGTCCTAGGTTAGTGAGCGGCAGCCTCGGAGTCGTGACAGGACCACTGTACACTCTAGAGACGGAGCTCTTCAGCAGTTACGGTTTCGATAATGAAAATCCTGGTTTGAGCTGAGTCAATGAATCTTTGCGTTTTCCTCATGATCGAGATGGGTTGCTTGATAACTTAGGTATATGTATGGGAATATACCTGGGTGATGGTTACCCGTTGATTTCATGATTTTTGTGTATCCTTGTGATTGGATGGGTTACTTGATGACTTAGGTATATGTATGGGCATATACCTAAGTAGAGTCTGATGTTACTTCGTGATTGCTGTCTTTGCTTTGTGGATATCCATGTTGGATTTAGTGAGACCTTAAGGGTCTCGGGGTCCCTACTGAGTAGCTTATACTCACCCCTGCACGGGCTATGCCCACACTTCGTTGTGTTGGTTGCAGATGACGGACAGCGCAGATCGCAGTTGAGACTTGCGGAGCAGGTCGGTACCCGGAGGTGGACCACTGGGCGGACGTACCCGGAGTAGACGACAGGACCTGTGGAGTAGAGGAGCTATCTGTACCTACCCTTCAGGTAGGATCCGTGGTGGACGATCCAGGAGCTAAGCCATCTGTACCTACCCTTCAGGTAGGAATCGAGGCGGACGACCCAGGAGCCGTTTCGTTCTTCCAGCTGCTGTTTTTCCCTTTCGAGTTGTACTTTACAGTTGGGCTTGTATTTCCGGCCCCCTTTACTTTTCTGCACTTGTAGTTACTTTCCGCTTGCTGACTCTGTGGTGGTTGTTACTTATAAAGGCAATGCCTTCCCTGTTATCGGGATTTACGCCTTTGGTGCTAGTCGCCAGCCCCTGGCCTATGGAAGGCGGGCTTGGGGTAGTCACGGCACGGGCCCGAGGACGGGTCGTGACAAATTGGTATCAGAGCTGGTCGGTTCTACCGCCGATTCTGATCTTTCTTTCTGTGAAGCAATAGTGATTAGGGGTACCGAGTATGGTTTTCAGTTCAGGGAGTCCAGTGTTGGTGCGGCGGCCGACGTATCCATACACCAGGACCCTGACAACTGAATTCCGACTTTGTGCACGAAAACACTGATTGCGTGTGTGTTTCCAAAGTTTAAAAATGTCAGCTCAAACCAGGTCAGCTCACCAGGTTTAATCGTTTGACCGTGTTACGATGTTTCTTTCAGGATGCCTTTTCTCGGACGACCAGCTTTAGCCCAGGGGGATGTGCGTACTGACGGCCTGCCGACCGACGGGGCTTCGGTTCAGGGCCCTCTTGCAGTCGAGGCACCAGTAGAGGCACCAGCGGTACTACCATACGTTGGGCCACCGATGCCACCAGCCCCAGCAGTAGGCGATGCACGACGCTTGAGCGCGCTGCATGAGTTCCAGCGCCAGAGGCCACCCCGGTTCAGGGGAGAGACGGACCCGCAGGCGGCTGAGGATTGGCTGGAGGATGTGGTGGGAGTCTTCAGGCTAGTGGGGACGCCATCAGACTTCATGGTGACCTTTGCTGCCAGCCTTCTTCAGGCAGCAGCAGGCAGGTGGTGGAGCCACTTGTTCCAGTTTTGCGATGGAATGACTTTCACATGGGAAGACTTTGAGACCTTCTTCAGGGTGGAGTTTGTGCCAGTAGCTCTACACCCCGAGCGTGATCAGGAGCTGCTGCCTTTGCCACGTGTTTCTCGATCAGAAGCCGAGTCATCTGTGGGCAGTAGACAGATGATGCAGAGGCCCAGAAAGACCAGACCAGCAGTTAGACGGTCTCGGGTTTTACGACCGGTGGTGCAGGGCACCCGGAGTGGGAACAGAGCTAGCCGTGCAAGGAGCAGGTTGTGTTACTCATGTCGCGGAAAGGGTCATCTGGCACGTGACTGTCCGACTCCCGATCCGCAGGCTTTGAGGGAGCCACCGAGATAGAGGCAGCGACAAATGCTTGAGCAACAGTAGAACTCTTGGAGCAGGTGGACAGGAGTGGAGCTAGTGGATACGTCTCTTGTACTTCTAGTTCCATGTTGATGTTGTTTTTGTGTCTTTGTACCATGAGCTGCAATAAAATAAAGACACTTATCTTGTGATGTTTTCCTTCCTGTCCTCTTTTGTGATGTTACTGAGTGGTCCCGGTTAAACTGTTGACTTGACCCTCACTTTCGAGATTTCAACTGGAGGAGACCCAGTGACCTCACACTGATGCCGACAGTGTGACTCGACCCTTGGAGGCGAGAGTGACAGTTGGATCTCTTAGTAGTTACGTCGAGGCCTTACGACGTCATCCATGGCATGAATGCATCCTTCATGCCAGGATTGACTGTATTAGGCAATGGGCGTGGTTCATCTAGAGAGGGGATGAGACCAGGTTTCTCTTTTCGGCAAAGGAGAAATTTTAGCAGCTCTTCCAGATCATATGCAAAGGAGGTGCAGTTCATCCAGGAGCGGATGAAGACTGCACAGTGCAGTAAGAAACAGGAAACCAGTGCCAGTCTTAGAGACTCGGGCGTGTTAAATGTTTCAAGAAGGGGAAGCTTAAAGGAGAGATGAGTCTACAAAGCAGCAGAAATGGAGACCTCTGGAGTTCGAGGATGACGACCACGTCTTCTTACGGGCCTCACCTCGACGAGGTTTACGGAGATGTGGCCTGGGAGGCAAGTTAACTCCGAGGTTCAACGGACCTATCTAGGTCCTCAGCTGGGTTGGCGAGGTGGCTTATCGCCTGGCTCTGCCACCTCAGTTGCACCGGGTGCACGATGTCTTCCACGTATCCCAGCTGAGGAGATACGTACTCGACCCCCCCTTCGCATATCATCGACCATGAGGAGCTAGACGGTGGCGATGAGTGTCTTATACGGAGGTTCCTGTGGGGATCGACGATCGACAGGAGCGGATCCTAGGAGGATGGTCGATTCCTCTTGTGCACTTTCTTTGGCAGCGCGGGAACCTCCAGGTGAGCACATGGGAGCGGAAGGCTCTGATGCGTGCTCAGTACCGCTTTGTTTCCCTAAGTCTGTGGTGAAGCTTTACGGGGACGTAAAGCCCTGTGGTGGGAGTAATGTAAAGACCCGTAAATTTCAAGGAAATTTTTTTCTTAATTTTCTTTGGAATTTTACAAGAACGCAGTTTCTGACGGTACCTGATTCCGAGGCCCGGTGTGCCCGGAATCATTTTCCGAAGTTTTGGCTCGGGTACGTTCAGTGAACGGACGAGCGGGTTTTTCTAACTTTTGAACCGGTGCCCGGAATCGAATTCTGAGGGCACCGATGAAATCGCAGCGCCGGGTTTCGCTTAGAAACGCCTCTTCCGGAGTTGCGTTTGCTCGGATGTGGTTTTTAATTTTCGGGCTTAAAGTTAAGAAATAAAATAATTTTGCGACAACTTTATTTTATTTCGCTTAAGCCACTTGGAAGCCACTTGAAGCCACTTAAAGGCGGCTTGAACTGAGTTGAACTGGATAGGATGCTATCCAGAAATATCCTACCCCTTGGTAGGATATTTGTGAGGTGGGGCCCGCACGAGCCCCGCCGTTTCTTCCGCTAAGTAACGCACCCGCGAAAACCCGTCAAAGAAACTGAAAGTCAACTGACGCGGTTTCTTAGATTCTTAACAGACCATTTAATTGGGCGGTTTATTTCGTGAATTAAATGGGCTGTTTCATTCGTTGAATTAATTCAACGAATTAAATGGGTCGTTACTTACGCTTTTACGTTTGTTGGCATGTTTATAAAATAAGACCAACCTAAAAATCCTTTGAAAGGATTTGAGAGGATCTTTGTTTCTTCATCTCCCCGCGAAGAACGCGAAGAACGCGAAGAACGCGAAGAACGCCGGCGACCGGATTTTGACGACGCACACCGTGATCTGCGACGTCAACGAGCCTTACCCGCGACGTTCTTCGGCGACGCCTCTTCTTCCGCGGCCGATCCTCGTTCGGCAACTAAGGTGAGAATCGGATCTTTTCTTCTCCCTTTTTAATTTCAATATCAACGGATTTAAACTAATTAAATCCGTTTGATCTTGATCCGGAGATTGGCGACGCGACGCCGGATACCGCGTCGACGCAACGATCCCCCTTCTTCCGCGACGAGCAATCCCGCGACGACCTCTCGTCCGACGACGACGACAAGGTAGGGGTTGTCGTTTTCTTTTGGTTTCCTTATTTGATTCTTGATCGTGAATTTATCAAGACTATCGTGTGACTTGATTTATTTTAAGTTGCGTTTCTTTTTTAACGTGAGGGGGGCCGGACCGCACGAACACGGCCGAAACCCCCCTCCATCGTTCTTGTTTTATTCATGCGGGTGGAAGCAAGTGGCGTGGTGCCGTCGCACCACGCGGATGATCGTGCTTATAATTTACGCAACGCCGTCGCGCTACGCCGAGGAGAATCTTCAAGAACGCGACGCCGTCGCGCCGCGTTGGAAGGAATCATGGCACGGCGAAAGGGGCGCGGTGCCGTCGCACCGCGCCGGACGATGAATACCGCGGCCGGTTCCGGGCCGCGGCGGGACGAGAAGACCGCGGCCGGTTCCGGGCCGCGGCGGAAGAGGAGACCGGCGGCCGGGCCGCCGGCGTCGGAAGCCGAAGGGGACCGGAAATTTCCGGTCCGTTAGAGAAAACCGGCCGGCCAGCTGGCCGGCCGGATATCATTAAACCGGGGAATTTAATTCCCCGGCCACCTATTAAAAACCCCCCTCTTAATGAGGGGGGGAGGATCTTTAAAGACGGGGGGCAACAGCCCCCCGGTTTTATCAAGCCGGCCCCCATTTGCGGGGGCCGTTTTTTTGGCAAAGGCACGGCTCAAGGCCGTGCCGCTTGAAGAAAAACGCGGGGCATAGCCCCGCGTGCCAATCACGTGCGGCGCCCAGCGCCGCCGCCGCGGCCCGCCGCCGCCGCCGCCACGCGGCCCGCCGCCGCCGCCACGCGGCACGCCGCCGCCGCCGCCACGCGGCCCGCCGCCGCCGCCGCGCGGCGCGCCGCCGCCGCCGCCACGCGGCCCGCCGCCGCCGCCACGCGGCACGCCGCCGCCGCCGCCACGCGGCCCGCCGCCGCCGCCACGCGGCCCGCCGCCGCGCCGCCACCGCCGCGCCGCCGTCGTCGCCGCCGCCGGCCGCCGCGCCGCCGTCGTCGCCGCCGCCGGCCGCCGCGCCGCCGTCGTCGCCGCCGCCGGCCGCCGCGCCGCCGTCGTCGCCGCCGCCGGCCGCCGCGCCGCCGCCGCGCCGCCCCCGGGGGGGGGGGGGGGTCGGGCCGGGTCGGCCCGGACCCGGACCCCCCCGTTCGGACCAGATTCGGTTTTTGGCTCATAACTTGAGCCTCGGACCTCCGAATGACGAACCGTCTGCGGCAACGCGATCCTTGGATCGAAACGGTCGTTTCGGTCTATCGCACTCAAGGTTTCGGGTTACTTTGAGTTCGGCCGGGTTGGTTCGTTCACGAAACCAACCGGACCTTCGGAGCGGAAACGCTCATATCTTGAGCTACGGACGTCCGATTGACGTGCCGTCAGTCGCGTAGTGTTCCTCTTAGTGAGACGGATCTTTTGGCATACTCCGCCCGAGGTTTGGACGCAGGTGGAGTACGGTCGGGTTGGTTTTGCCTTAAAAACCAACCGGGCCCCGGAGACGAAAATGCCAATAACTCGCAAACCGGGCGTCCGATTGACGCGCCGTCTGTTTCGTTGACTTCCTCTTGATGAGACGGAACTTTTGACATACTCCGCCCGAGTTTTGGATGCAGACGGAGTATGGCCGGGTTGGATTGTACCCGAAATCCAACCGGGCCCCTGAAACGGGAAAGCTGATATCTTTCAGACAGGACGTTCGCTTGACGAGCCGTCAGCGGCGTTAGTGGTTACGTTGAGTAACGGTCCCCTTGAGTATACCCTATGGGAGTTCGGGGTGCAGTTGAGATACGGCCGGGATTGGTTTCGCTCACGAAACCAACCGGGCCCCTGGAACGAAAAGGCTAATAACTCACAGACCGGGCGTCCGATCGACGCGCCGTCTGTTGCGTTGAGACCCCTGTGCCGAGACGGACCTTTGAGACACTTCTTCGCGGGACCTTGTGATACTTGGAGTATCGACCAGTAGCTCGTGGAGCGGACCCGTGGTACTTGACAGTGGTGGTGCGCTTGGATGCAGCAGCAGACCCTTGGCGGTGGAGAGCTTGGTTGTAGCGGCGGACCCGCGATACTCTACGGAGTGTGTGCGCTTGGTTGTAGCGACAGACCCGCGACGGTGGAGACGAGCGTGCAGAGTACGGAGACCGTGTAGCCGGCTGAGACCTGACGACTGCTTGACCGACTCGACTTGGAGTGAGTCGACTAGCCCAGTGGACGGAGCGCCCGGTATTTGGCGGCATACCCACGGCGGACGGAGCGCCTGGTAGTTGGCAGCAGACCCGCGGTACTCGACAGGAGGAGTACCTCAGCAGGCTATCTGGGTAGCGCCCGGTATTTGGCGACAGACCCTCAGCGGACGGAGCGCCCGGTAGTTGGCCGCAAACCCGCAGTACTCGACAGGAGGAGTACCTCAGCAGTCCTAGGTTAGTGAGCGGCAGCCTCGGAGTCGTGACAGGACCACTGTACACTCTAGAGACGGAGCTCTTCAGCAGTTACGGTTTCGATAATGAAAATCCTGGTTTGAGCTGAGTCAATGAATCTTTGCGTTTTCCTCATGATCGAGATGGGTTGCTTGATAACTTAGGTATATGTATGGGAATATACCTGGGTGATGGTTACCCGTTGATTTCATGATTTTTGTGTATCCTTGTGATTGGATGGGTTACTTGATGACTTAGGTATATGTATGGGCATATACCTAAGTAGAGTCTGATGTTACTTCGTGATTGCTGTCTTTGCTTTGTGGATATCCATGTTGGATTTAGTGAGACCTTAAGGGTCTCGGGGTCCCTACTGAGTAGCTTATACTCACCCCTGCACGGGCTATGCCCGCACTTCGTTGTGTTGGTTGCAGACGACGGACAGCGCAGATCGCAGTTGAGACTTGCGGAGCAGGTCGGTACTCGGAGGTGGACCACTGGGCGGACGTACCCGGAGTAGACGACAGGACCTGTGGAGTAGAGGAGCTATCTGTACCTACCCTTCAGGTAGGATCCGTGGTGGACGATCCAGGAGCTAAGCCATCTGTACCTACCCTTCAGGTAGGAATCGAGGCGGACGACCCAGGAGCCTTTTCGTTCTTCCAGCTGCTGTTTTTCCCTTTCGAGTTGTACTTTACAGTTGGGCTTGTATTTCCGGCCCCCTTTACTTTTCTGCACTTGTAGTTACTTTCCGCTTGCTGACTCTGTGGTGGTTGTTACTTATAAAGGCAATGCCTTCCCTGTTATCGGGATTTACGCCTTTGGTGCTAGTCGCCAGCCCCTGGCCTATGGAAGGCGGGCTTGGGGTAGTCACGGCACGGGCCCGAGGACGGGTCGTGACACATTCCTTGACCAACAACCTGGCTAATGTACTGCCACCGTTGCGATTGGCCAGAGCCAAGTGCAGTGTCATGTTATTTCCTCTTCGAGTCTTTTTTGTAAAATAGAAAATCAGCAAAGTGTGTTGCAGGCGCTCTTTCCCCACACTGATCAATACTTTGATCATGTCAGGGTTCTCACCACTCGCTGCCACGTGAAGAGCGTTTTGGTCGTCATCACCCACCACCGTTAGAAGGTCGGGGCATTGATGGAGGATCCAACGTACCAACCCATCAGTGGTGGAAACATGGGTAGCGATGGTGACGTGGACTAACGTGCGAACTTGTGGGAAGACCATATCTGAAATTGAAACTATGACGCCCTATTTCACACCTTTCTTGATGAACTCCAGGTCGCCCCTCGATGTAGCTTGATAAACATCATGTCTTGTCAACATGGAAGTAGCATCACTTCTAGGGATTTCGGCCTCCACTTTTCCAGTGGGAAAAACCACGTCATCATCCATGAACTTCCGTAATATGTCACCTCTAAGTTCATACAATGTAGCAAACATGTCCAAACCCACAGATTTATTCATATTTCTGTTTAATAAAATAAAAAATTAAAACACATGTAATTTAGAGAATCATATTTTTTAAAACTAATGTAGAATTAGAATGTAGATTGGAAGAGTAAAATAAAATAAAAATAAAAATAGATTCTAAAAAACGAACCCTACCTGAAATCCCCATATAGTGTTGGACGAACCCCTAACGTGTTGATCTCCACTTCAAGTTGGAACCCCCATAAGTTCGAACCCCTCACTTTATTTATAGGTAATGAGTTTCCTATTTTCCAAAAGTTTGAAATCATTTCTTTCCATTCCACCCCTACCACCTGCTAAGATTGTATTTTAAATTTTCACGTTGATTGAACCTGCTACGACCAATGTACAACAGAATTTAGATTTCCATCTGGATTATAAATGCAATGAAATCTGTGAAACACGACGTTTCTGGATTCCAAACAATATTCAAGAATATTTATGAAGTAATACTTATCAGATACATCATATGTCTAATTAAAGAATATTTATTAAGTAATTCAAAATCATATTTTTTTATCATTAAATTCAATGTTTACAATATTTTTTTTAAATGAGAAATTTTAAAGTTCAATTTTTTAGAAGATTCCAATTATCACTCATTTATGAATGTAAGGTTTTTGTATGTTTTTAACTAATATTTCTAGAAAAGTTAAATGAAATTAATGACAAATATAAAATATTAATATATTGCTTCATTAAATCCCCCCCCCCACCACGCCATTGCACTACCACCTCATCGCTTCCCCGTAATATGCAAACCTTCACACACACACACACACCCACACATATATATAAAATGTCTTCTATATCAATCATTTTAATTTTACTTATTTAAAAAATAATAATTTTATTCAAAAATGTTTCACACTTATTATGAAATTTAATTTATTTGTTGATATATAATTTTAATAGTCATTTTACATGTTTTGAGAAATTATACTAAAACAGTTTGGGGGAGGGGGATAAAGACAACAAAAATCATACACTATGCAATAGACCTGATGGTTTTTTTGGGCCGAGTATATTGTAAATTTCTCCCCCAAGGGAATGTTGTAAATTATTTCACTGTTTTGATAAGCTTGTTTTAACACGTCGTGTCTTATGATATATTTTTTCAAACTGTTTGACCTGTGAATTCAATGAATGATATAGAGACACATCATCTTATACTTTATTATGTCTTTAAATCCTATCATATGATTAAAGAACTCATCCAATGAATTCTCATCAAATTGATTTGTATCATACAACATAACCAAATGTTGTTCCATAAATAAATCATTTTTCCATAATAATCCAAAACTTCAATGAATGTTCCTAATATAATTGATTGGTTTTGTACACATCCTATATACCTTGAATGTTATAAAAACTCATGGCAAGATCAATTGGTAGAGGTTTTAGAAAAAAACAAATTAAGAACATAAATAAATTGTACACTTACAATAACCTTAGATGATATTTCTTCTATGTTTGATGACACTCACAAGCGCTAACCAAGCTGTACCCTTGGAGGAATGTTATGAGATATTATATTTTATTATACATAATGGGAAGAGATATTTTAATAAAAAAAATAACTATATTAACTTCATTAAAATATTTCGATTAAAAAAACTAATTCCACTCTTCATAGAAAAATAAATTTCAACTCAACCATAAAAAAAAATTATATATTAATTTTTTTTAGTATTATGAAAAAATTGTTTTAAAATTATTTTATTTGAAAACTATGTTGTTTATATTCTGAAATCAACCGAACATTGATTGAAACCATGAAAATTTTCAAAATCAGAAATGTAAGACCGTCATAGGCGAAACACATTGTTCACGAAACGAGCATCAAATTATCATATAGTGATGACAATGTCAAATAGAAATACGAATATAAGATAAAAACAAAAGGTAGAGAAAATAACACAATGTGGCTTCCCCTGTTGCATGGTACTCAGTAGTGTCTTCTCATTAGGTGGAGAGTTTCCTGGGTCTATTTTAGATTTAAGTGGAGTGAGTGGCTTTCTTGATCTGAGTCTTGTTTTCTTTAATTTGTATGAGTTGTTTTCTTTGATGCTACTGATGTATATGAAATGATTTTGAGTTTATGTTCATACCTTATATTGTTGTTATGCTTTGAAAATGGGCACTGCTTGTTTTATCGGTATTATGCAGGCACTAGAGTTGTCATGGGAACCTCTGGTTGGGATGTTACCAGCAAGAAGTCGAGGTATGTGAAACAGGAAACTCAGGTATGTGAAGGTAAGTTCGGTTTATGCAGTTGTGTTATAAGTTTTAATTCTAAGCATGTTGTAGTAGTAGCTTAGATGTAATTGATGAGGGAAAGTCTGTGTCACATTGATACACATTTTGGACATAAGCGGTGTATAGTTTGACAAGCACTGTTTAATATCAGTTTTGTTTTTGTTTAATTTGTTTAGCATAATTGTCCGGTTCAATTGAGAGGATAGGTATAATAACATCACCAATTTCAAATGAAAATGGTGGAGATTTTTGAAAATTAGGTATTCATTTTTTGATTTTCATATTGAAATTTTCCCATTTATTTAATCTTCCATTTTAATTTGTTTAACTCATACAATTGTATTATATTTTTTCCTCAATTTATTATATTGGATTTGGCTTCTTGGCTGGGCTTGTTTTGTTTGGGCCGATTATATTGTCTTACTCGATTTAGGTTTCCACATTGGCCATCCTTGTTTTTTAGAGCTTTCATTATAGCCATTGATCTAGGCTGCCACCCCTTCAATCTTCACCCTTCATTACTTTAGGCAGTTTCACGAACCGCTGGAAGGTTGGTTCAGCTCTGGCTTCGTGGCATCGTCTGCTTGACAAATATTTTCATCTGGTGGCTTGCAGACATCCCTTCACGTCATCAGTGCTTGGTTCTTGGTGGAGACTTCATCGGCATCCTTCCTGGTGAAGGAGTGGGGCCATATCCAGATCTGAAGATCCAAATCTCACCGCTCATTCACGTCTCAACAGCTGACGGTCTCTACGGTGTGGCACTTGTAGTGGAGTATTGACTTCGTCCAAGGCTACACGTTCCCCTCCTCCCGATTTATGATGATCCACAACCGAAATTACTATAAAGGGGGAATTCATAATATGTGCCTTAATAATCGGTAACTCGTGGTAAATTACTATAAAGGGGGAATTCATAATAACCTAATGTGAATGAATTCTTCAATAATTTAGTAGACATACATCCATTAAATAAATTTATAATTCTGCCCATGATGGATGTCTACTATGTTATCAACAATTTGACGCTCATGTATACTTAAATCAACATCTTTTATTATAATTTATCTTGGATGACCTAACCCATCATTTCATATATTTAAAGTGTCGAAATTAGTAAACTTATGGTTTACCATTATTAATTCGATTGTACATAACAAATTCTTTATAATCACAATTTATGAATTCTTATTACATATTGAGGAGCCTCTTTCATATAATGTCTCCTTGTGATATTTTTTTCAAGAATTCCATGGATATATCTCATCAAGACATCAAATATAAAAAATCATTTAGAATTTGTACTACCAAGATAAGAATATATTCACTCTTCTAGAGATGTTAATTGATTTTTTCTTCTAGTAAATGTACTTACATGATCATATACTAACTCATATATATATGAGTTCTTTTGAATCATTTAATCAAAATAATATTTATAAATATTTTTCTTCAAGATCAACGTAAATAAGATCTTCAGGATCTTCCATTGTTCATACTCATATTTTTCATTATAATTTTCACTTTTAGTGATTGATGAATTCATAATATAACATAATGGGGTAGGCCTATCACTAAGAGGATTATTGTATATTTTGGAACTTCTAGCCCAAATATTATTTTACAATGCATCTAATTGGGAGCAGAGCCCCAATGTATTTTGAAACTGGTTGATGTGGTAACAAGAACCAATGTGGAAGTATCTTCTGGATTCACAACCCACACCTCATCACCAGAAAAAATTATAATTCAAATAACAACAATATTCACTTTACCAAATAAAAGGATGAATTATTTGATCAAATTTCATCAACTCTCAAATATTCATGATAAAATTCCAAGTATGAGTACCACAAATCATATCAATATTTTCATGAATAATTTCATTCTCTTAAAGGAATGATATAATGTAATTACATTAACATCATGGAATGAATTCACTCATTGAATTTTATGATCCATGAATGATAATTTATTATTTGTGAATAATGATCCTCTTGCATAAAATACTAATTTTATTGATTATTATGATCCTTGTTTTAACAACTTCAGGTGGTAAAATCATTTTCATAAAATATATTGGATTATCAAAACCATGAAATTTAGTCATATCATTTATGAACTATAACAATAATAACATCCAATTAAGGGGATAAAATCGATTGATTTACTAAAGATGGCATTGATAATTCATAAGCACATGATGAATAATAATTTTTCCCCTAGATATTGTTATTGTAGGAGAAATAATTTCATATCATCCTTAAATTATGTGCTATTTTATAAATATTAATAAAATTAATTGTGCTCTATAAATATTTAATATCATCAAACCACTTTTAGTGGTTGTATTTTTCACACCCCGACATTTCTTTTTCTCTTTTATTTTGGTTTATCATTTTGCCTTTGGATTCTCTCTTGAGTCTTGGGTGTCTCTGATTGAATTTTTATGTTTTGGGCTATTTGTATTCTATTATACGGTTAGTGTGCACGATTAAGGGTAAATCATGTGACCATCATACACACAGTCCCTTTTCTGTTCATTTTGTTCTTTCACGATTTAGGTTGCATGGGTATCGCATGGTTAGATCCAAACCATGTGGATCCTATGAATAAAATTGCAGGTCATGGATGTTCCTGGGTAAGGGTGTGTGTCTTGAGTATGGTTAGTTCAAAATGTGTGACAAAAGTGCACTTGGTTCTATAATTTTTGACACAACGAACCACATGATTGGCGCATAGTTTTTTTCAAACCGTGCGGCCAAACTGTGTGGGTACCCTAAGAGTCCAGTAGAGGGAGCATAGTTGGCACACGGTTTTCTCAACCTTTTAACCGAATCATGTTGGTGTCTTGTGAATCCAGTCGTGGGTACACTTTTGTCACATAGTTTCCCAAACCATGCAGCCTAACCATGCACAGTCTCAAGGTTCTTTAAAAATTGGGTTTTTACCTTTTTACCCCCTCTCAATTTTTAACCCCCAAACCACTCTTTCTCCACCTATCAGCTTGTTCAACCCCAGGGAGCTCCCCCCCCCCTTCTCCCACGCCTACCCTCCACATCCTATGGTGATCCCAAGATATTTCTTCAAGCTCAGGAGGTGATTTCTCAATCTAATCTCCTCATTCCTTCTCTCTCTTCTCCCTTTTTACCTTTTATTCATTGTTATTACTCTACATTGGTTCATTTGGTCTAGGGTTCTTGTTTATTTGTTTCTAATTTGGGGTGTTTTTAATTATAATGGTTCTTCTTGGGTTTTCTTTCCTCTTTTGACCTTCTTGGAGTCGTTTCAGGTTGCCTTTGTCCAAAGCGTCAAGGTTTGAGGTAGGTTTCCCTATGCATTGGCCTTTAAATTTAAGAATCATTAATTTATTGATGTTTGTACCATGTTTTGAAACCAATTAGTAATATATAATATTTTAGATAATTATTTGTAATGAAGTCAAATGGTTTTCCCTTTGAATTAAATTACGTGAAATTGTATTATTGAGCCTCACACACAAAATGTTTCTAAAAAAATATCAGTTGGAATATGTAAATGAGTTTTGATTTATAAATGGTGATTTGGGGTTTCAAGAGGGTTTTTAAAAGAACTTTGGATTTATAAGTGGTCTGTTTGGCTCTCTTGGAAATAGTTTTACACCCAAACAGTATGTGAGGCCCGGCTGGAACCTTTGAAAATGGTTTTTATTTGGAAAAATATCCTCGAGGTGGGTCTCTTGCCTTATTCATTGTTAAAAGAAATGGGACATCCTTCGTATGAGACTTCCCTTGTGCATTAATGGTTGGTAGTAAAGGGACTATCCCTTGGGTTTCTTCGAGGGTGGTGATTGGATGTATGATTTATGTGGTGGCTTGTGTTTACTATATGTATATATTGTTGATTTTTTTATGATCCTTGGATCACCCCCATCTTATACATAACATGGGAACCTATCATTTCTAGAGGATTATCTAATAATACTTGTTGCACTAGTTTTGTATTAAACTATGGTTAGTGGCCGTTCAGTATGGACACACTATTCTTTAGGGATGATGCCCCTCAATCATGCGAGGTAAGGTACAACCGAGTTTTAGAGATATATGATTTCATAATTCATGTTGATAGGATGGATCAGGTAACAATATGTTCTATATTTCTCCTTAAGCTTGTAGATATTCTCATGTTCTTCGACACTTGTTACCTACGGTGAATAATCTAGGTGCCTCATCTAGCATGATTACTTGAGCACTATTTACCCATTACCCTTGTTATGTTTTCATTACTTGTATCTCTTTTATTAAAGTGAATGTATGGTTTTTAAATGTTTTCATAAAGAATGTTTTGAAAAAAAAAATTATACCCCTTCACTCTCTCCCCCTTCTTTCACTAAAATGGTCAAGCCTCCCCTTTTTTAGAAAATAAACTTTTTTTTAAGTAAAGAGGGTAGTGGGTCATGATTATTTTGAAACTGAATAGATTAGAACCCTATTTTTATACAATTTTATTTAAAACTAGTAGTAAATTAATACCTTATATTAAAGAAAATAATTAGGGAATATTTTTACTTGCACATTCTTATTGAGTTTTAATAATCACGCATATACTTCTATACTTTTTTTATCATTAGGTGTAGGTTCCAACTTGATATTAATCTTTATGGATAGATGTTGGGTTTTGGGCTTGAAGAGTGACCTGTGGGGTCACATGGAGTTCTGGTTGGATTTCAAGTTCTATTTATTTTATTTTTAGTTTATGTGTTGTTGTTCTTTTTTTATTTATGTTTGGTTGCTCGCTTATCCTTTAGCTACTTTTGTTTATTTATCTTGGGAGAAATAATTCCCAATGTCTATAATTGATCCCCTTGGTGATTTTCACCACCCTAGGGTGACCAGTAATGCACCCTGGAGATGTCCAGGGTTGGCTCGGGTGACCAGTTCAAGTTCGATCTCCGTTGGTTCATGAAAAAATGGGGTCAGATGAGGTTTATTTAGTAGACAATACTTTCAGAGCACCCTTTTTTATTTGGGTTATCAAGGTAGAAGGAGTAGGACTTTTGAAACTTCGGGTGTAGATATGATGAGGTGTATAGCCAACACTTTCTGTGTCAAATCTTGGGTTACTAGGGGAATCCGGGTTTTTAGTTTTTCATTTCTATTTTTTTATTTCCTTTTTCCAGTACTCCTTGGTTTTGGTTGTTGATGTTTGATTTTATTAATTATTTTCGATTGTTTATGGGTTGTTTTTTTTCTTAGTAAATGAAATGGTAGTTGGGCCAATAGTTTCTGGTGAGCTTTTAGGGACGAGAAAGACATGTGGGGCCCAGGGATGTGGTCCTAAATAACTCTCTATGGCATTGGTGTGATATGAATATAGCTGCAACCATATGGCCAAGTCACCCACAATCACTAGTACCCTCTAGAAATTTATTTTGGGTCTTTCCTAATTTTAAAAATTGTTTTGAAAACCTTTTCTAAGATTATATAACCCAATTTTTATTTTAAAATGTACATGTATTAGTTTATGAAAGAGATAAGTGAGTTTCCAAAATCCATCTAAAGGAAGATTTGGTAGGCTTATTTTTAATAAAAATTATTTTTATAAAATTGCCATTTAAAAATGAGCTCATTCCTCATTATCAACTTCAAAGGTTGGTGTGTGTTGTTTTAAAGGGGTATTTGGGGATTATTTTAAAATGAGAAGGAGTTATAATGGAAAAGTTTTTGATTTTAAGTGCAATTCAAGGGATTCTTATAAAATTAAATCTATGGAAGTGTGGAGTTTGAAAATGGTTTTCGAAGTGGTGGTTAGTCATCTTTTTGAAAAGTTTTGTGAAATCTGTGGGTTGGTTTCCTTTTTTTTTTGTTTTTAATTGTGGGGAGTTCTTGATGGTGAGTTGAATTTGATTGGGTTTTGTTTTCTTTCTATTTATATTATGCCCCAAAAAAGACTCGATGGATATTCAAGGTACAACTATGGGTCTTTCACTATTAGAAAACCATTCAGTTGATCAACCTAAGTACTTATTCCTTGAATTTCTAAAGATTAAACCCCCTCTCTTTTATGGTCAAAAAGATCCTTTCAGAGTAGAATAATTGATAAGAATAATTGAAAGGATCGTTGGATTAATTTAGTTTCCCGAGTCTCCAAAGATTAAGTTCGCTCCCTTTATGATTTAAGGCTAAATTTGGAAGTGGTGGAAGTCAGTCATTAGGACCAAGATTCAGGAATACCTCTCCATGGAATTCATTAAGGTTTTTTTTCATTCAATAATATTTCTATAAGGTGGTAAAGGTGGATAAGGTTATGAAGATGTGATACCAACAGCAAGGATATCAGTCAGTGTAAGAATACATCCATCATTTCTTGAATCTAGTTACATATCCCCTAGATTTGTCTAAGGATGATTCTATGAAATATCTACATTTTGAGAATGATCTTCATCCTGATTTTCAACCTAGGGTGTTAGAAATTGGTCCAACCTCCCTTGTTGACATGGTGAGGCAAGCGGTTTGGGTTGAGACCATGTTAGTGGGGGTGATTGAGGTAGCCATTTATTCTATACTACATGAAAATGGTTAAGGGATTTCTAGTAAATATATATGAAAGCTGTCTGAAGTTGGTTATGATGGTGGTTGAATTAAGAGGCCTTCTGACCCCTCGTGAGCTTCTTTTAAAAATAGAGCCTTAGTGTGTCATCAATGTAGCAATTAGGGCCCCAGGAATCATTCGTGTCCAAGTTCTTAAAAGGCTTATCATGACCGTAGTCATTTAGCTCATCTCTAAATATTTTGGAAAGGTTTAACTCAGAAGAGGAGTGGAGTTTAATTAACTCTCTCAAAGAAGCACATGGATCAATTGGATGAACATGGAACCAGGGCGATATTTGTTTAAGTATTTGATGTGAATTATCCTTTTGTTGTAATGGTAACATCCTATGGTGTCATATTTTTTTGGAATGAATATGAATATTGTGTCTCTTTTTGTAAATTTAATGAAAATTTATTTTAGGAAATTCTAAATTTCTTTATCAAGGAGTGAAAGAGTATCCCATTGTGTGTCTTGTTTCTACTACTTAGTTTTTTCTATGTATTGTGTGTAGTTTTTTCATTTTTTAAGGTTGGTGTTTGACCGATCCCATTATTTTAGTGCCTGGATAGTACTCTAATATGGTGGGGAGTCCACCTTGGCCTCCTGCTAGTGTTGATGTAAACCTTTTTTTTCTATATTGTCCCTTTTCCTTTTCTCCCACTAAGGATTTGTCTTGTGGTATGCCCCTGTCCTCCAGAATCTTCTGAATTTGAGTTTCCATTCCCTCGGAGAATGTTGGAATCTTGGATTAGGCCTAATGGTTTTAGTAATGGTGAGGTGTTTGGATTATGGTTCTGGATCTTCAACTTCCTTTTAGAAGTGGTCTAATCCAATGGTATGTTTCATGTTAGGGGTGAAAGTTTATTCCTAGTGGTGGTCAAGGTGTTCTTCGGTTTATGTAGTTTAATCATGTGAGAGTGTGGACCTTTGTCTCTTAACTTGACCAATTGGAAACCTTAGGGATTTTTAGGGGAAGAAATCTTTATGGTGGGGGGAATTGTCACACCCCAAAATTTATTTTTCTCTTTTATTTTGGTTAATCATTTTTCTTGGTATTTTTTCTTGATTCTTGGGTGTCTTGGATCAAAAAATTTTATTTTTGGGCTATTTTTAGTATGTTTTGTGGTTAGTGAGTATGGTTAATGGTAAACCATGTGACCACCAGACACACGGTCCCTTTTTAGTTCATGTTTAGTGTGTATGGTTAACTATAAATAACTCATACCATTTAATAGGTTATTTCATCCATATTATTTTAATCAGGTTGGAAAATTTCATTTAATTCAAGTAAAACATGCTATGGAATAAATCTTAAGGGCCTAACACACTGTCAATCCTCTTTTTTAGTAAAATATACATTCCAATACATTTAGTACAAGGATATTAACACATCCCAAATACTAGAAATTAAAATTAATTCCAAGGAACAGGGATAATAAGCCTTCATGGAGGGGCACACCCATAGGGGTATCCCGCGTCGAGGTAATCACCCCACGTCATTAATTTGTGGGTAGATAAGGTTCCATTCCACATGAGAATAAAATTTAATTTAATTAATTAGGATTTATGGAGGTGACACCAGAGGATTGCAGTGTACAGCACAATGGTGCATGATAAAATACCACAATACTTTTGCAAAAAATATCTAGACCACCTACCTCAAGCATGTAGAACACTACTCATCAAGTATCATCCCTTGAATCAATCTGTAACAATAGAAAATATAAGAATAAAAAAGTACCCTAAAAATAGGATATATGAGCTTCCACCAAAATAGTGCCAAAGGCAGTGAGATAAATTATATAAGTAATGAAGGTGAATGAGGATCTTGCCATTTTGGATCCAACACATCTGATAGTGAAGGAAAAAAAGCATAAAAAAAGGAGAAATGGAAGAACATGGGTTAGTTATGGAGGAGGTCTCTCATCTGCATGAAATTCTATGCAAGATAATAAAGGAGTTCTATCCAAAAAGATCCCCTGACCCTTTCAAAAAAAACAAGCCATCATATTTACATGGCATGTAAAATTTACACGTAATGTAAATCTTGGGTTTTTTCTTCCTAGGGAAAACCCAATTCACGATGTGCAACATGTCCATCCAACCCATTACACATCGTGTATTTAATACATTCCTTTAATTTTAAATACACACCATATATTTAATACATGTTGCATATTTGACCTGGATCCAGCCTTTATCTCTCCTGTTACATTCTTCCTAGAATCAAACTAATCGGCCTAAAGTCCTAGTCACTGTGGTCTAACCCAAAATGAAAACTCAATGAGGGTGGGTAAAACTACTATGAAACCAAAAAAAATCAAAACAAATTGTTGGTTTTCCAATTGTGTGGATGGTGACCTTTGTGTAGGTTCTGGGCGCAGCAGAAGTGCATTGGTGGGTGTACCCAACATTAATTTTTTCCGTTAGCAACGATCAATGAAAGATCCTTCATGATAATAAAATACTGAATCTTTAGAATAGAACGAAGAACGAAATAAAGGAAGGGGGTACCATAACCATAGTTAGGATCATCATATGTTGGTTATAAATAATTTAATTAAAAGACAAGAATTACCTTGATAGAATTCTCTCTCTGTTGATGTTCCCGGTCAGGATATGATGTGATCCGTTGTTGTGTCATAGAAGCCAAGTGTAGGCTTCCTCTAGTGGGGATCCATATGTGCTCCAAATATATCTAGGCATCGCTGAAGGGATATCTGAGTGCTAGAATGGAAGAGCCTTCGCATGTTATGTCTGCCTTCGATCTCCCTGAGAGTCGCTTCCAAAGCACTCTCCTTGATCTAGTGGAGGAGGATCTCTCTCGTAACTTGAGAGCGTTCTTGGTGGGAAAAAAATTATCCCTTGGCTTGAGAGATTTTTAGATCCATTGTGCACACCCACAAATGGCTAGGCTAATGAGAATTATTTAATTGGGATTTTAATTACTTAGAATAATAAAATGAATTAATTATCTGAAAGCATTTATTCACTTCATTTAATTCTTAGTAAGAATCCGTGTCTAATAATAACAGTTGACTCTTATTATTACTTGACATGTGCCCATATAATTACACCTAATTTAATTAAATAAATAATACTATATCTCACAAATCCCTAGAAAAATTGCACGACGTGTATATTAATATACATGACATGTAATTTTGTTTTTCCATTTTCCTTATTTCCTCCACCACATTTATTGGACCTTGAATAATGGATATTTATTTCTCAAATAAATATCATTGAATTACTCACTATTAAATATATTATTTCTCCCACAATATATTATCTCGAATAACTAGTGTTGATATAAATGTGATTAGGAATCATTGAATAATTATTAAACCAAAATCGGGAATAATCTTTATTCAACTTGTTAAATTAATATTTAACTGAGATACATGGACACACTTAGTGTGTGACCCTCTAGGACTCTTTCTCAGTGCCATTAGGTGGAGCCTACCTAAAGTACAAGATTAGTGTCTACCAACACACTATGGCACCCATAGAGAAAGAAAGTAAAGCCGAAATGATGTGTCAGCTCCTACGAATGCTTACCATGTAATATAATACCTTAGTCTCGATATCTCAAATCAAGCGGGTCGCATGCTAGTGCCATCAATCCATGTGTTTGATTATTCTTTCTTTGAATTTTTTGAATTGAACTCGCCCATTCCTTACTGTGTCTATGGATTTATTTAGACGATATCAATTCCATCAATGGTCCTGAGATATCTACTTCTGTTATGGAACAGAAGGGACAAATCCTTTTCTCACATTATCTATTAATGCAGTATTACTCATGACGCACCCAATATATCTTTCCTCGCTGTGAATATTGTATCGTCACAGTTTTCATCAATGCATATAAGTGTAGGAGTTTTAATATCTATTAATAATAATCTTAAACTCTAAGGACTAATACACACATCCCCAGATAGGAACATTCAATAACACTGTGAAATGTGCATTTCCTATTGGCATGTCTCGTTCTCATAATATCCTCCTAGATATTACCAACGGTATAAACCATGATACGGTGCCTCAAAGTTTTGTGAGTCCTCACCCCTAATGCCCTGTATTATTTGTGTCCCTCAAATAGAATCATCCGACCATAGAACATATATTCAAGAATAGTGTTATGGAACTTACAGATTATCATCATAGTAGGGATTCGATATGACCCTTTAATGCAACAGTTATCCTTAGGACATTATCACATTCATTTTTACACATAAGAACAATAAATATGTGAAAAGGTATTTATTAATTAATAAAGTATAAAGTAGTTGGTTCTAGGCCACAAACTCCAACACTCCAATTTGGACTAGATCCAACTGCTAACAACCTTTAACCCACTAGCTCTCACATGATATTCATGCTTCTACTGAGATAGCCATTTAGTCATGGGGTTTTCCATGTTCTCTTATATGGAAACTCTGCTCACTTAAACTTCACCCCTTTGATATAAATACCTCAAGAGGTGATACTTTTGGAGAATTTTCTTTTTCCGTTGATGTGAACTTGGTTATTTTACAAGAGCCACCGTTGTAGTATTATCACCATACAACGTGATAGGATATTTATTACTAGGAACCACATCAAGTTCTTGGACAAAGTTCTGAATCCAGATAGATTCCTTGGTTTCATCATTAGATGCTATATATTTGGACTCTATTGTATAATCGACAACAACTGGCTGTTTTGAACTCTTATAGGTCACAACTCCTCCATTGAGAGAGAAAACATATCCTAATAGCGACTTCAGATCATTATGATTTGTCTGAAAACTAGAATCAGCATACCCTTTGATGACAAGCTCCTCATCTCCTCCATACACCAGGAACATATCTTTAGTTCTTCATAGATACTTAAGGATAGTCTTAACAGCAGTCCAATGTTGTTCTCCTAGATCTGCTTGATATCTTCTTACCATACTCAATGCATAGGCAACATCAAGCCTGGTAGATAACATGGCATACATGATGGATCCTATAGCTGAATAATATGGGATCTTACTCATCCTATCTTTCTCTTATTGTGTATGAGGACACATTCTCTTAGAAAGATGTAGGCCATGTGACACTGGAACCAATCCCCTCTTGGATTGTTCCATACTAAATATATTTAGTATCTGGTCAATGTATGTATCCTAACTTAGTCCAAGCAACCTCTTGGATCTATCACAAATGATCTTGATCCCTATAATGTAGGCTTCTTCACCTAAGTCCTTCATGGAGAAACACGTGTTCAACTAGTCCTTAACTAACTATAAGATTGGTACATCGTGTCCAATAAGTAATATGTCATCAATATATACTACTAAGTTAACGACTGAATTCCCATTAAACCACTTATAAACACATGGATCACATTTGTTATTAATGAAACCAAATTCCATTATGGCTTCATCAAATTGAATGTTCCATGACCTGGATGTTTGCTTTAATCCATAAATGGATTTTTGCAACTTGCAAAACCGTTTGACTTAACCTGGTGTCACAAACCCTTTTGGTTGTGTCATATAGACATATTCCTGAAGTTTCCCATTAAGGAATGTTGTTTTGACATCTATCTACCAAATCTCATAGTTGTGGTAAGCTGTTATGGAAAGTATGATTCTTATGGATTTAAACATGGAAACTGTCGAGAAGGTTTCATCATAGTCAATTCCTTGATGCTATCTGAATCCTTTAGCCTATATCCTTGATTTATAGGTGTTAACTTGACTTTCCATGTCTAACTTTCTCTTGAATACCTATTTTCATCCAATAAGATTTACATCAACTGACTCATCGAACAAAACCCAGACATGGTTTTTGATACAGGGAATCCATCTCAGATTTCGTAGCTTCTAGACATCTTCTAGCATCTGAACTCTCTACTACTTACTTGTAGGAGAGAGGTTCATCATTGTTTAACAATAACGATTCACCATCCTTGGTGACTAGGAAACTAAATCTATCTGGTTCCCTCACCTCTCTTGAGCTCCTACGTAGTACTTGTGTTTCTGTAACCTCTTCCACAGGGACCTGTGGAACTTGTTCCCATACCAACTCTTGTGTATCTTGAGCATTAACTTTGTTGAAGTCAATCTTTCTCCCACTATCCTTTTTAGGATGTGATACCTCTTAATAAAGACATCTTGTCTAGCAATAGTGACTTTCTTGTCTTAAGGGTTATATAGGTAATATCCTTTCGTTTCCTTGGGATATACTATAAAGATACACTTCATACTTTAGGGTGATAGTTTGTTGCCTAAGAAGGTCTTAACAAATGCCTCGCATCCCCATACATGTGTGTGCGACAGAATGGGTTTCTTTCCATTCCATATCTCAAAGGTAATTCCATTTACCACCTTAGTTGGTACTCAGTTTAATGTGTATGCTTCATTTTGTAATGTATATCCCCAGAAGTATTATGGAATATTTGTATTACTCATCATCAACCTCACAATGTCCAACAAGGTGTAGTTTCTCCTTTTACTATCACTATTCCACTATGGTGTATAAGGAGGAGTGAGTTAAGATAGAATCCCAGACTCTCGTAAAAGGTCAATGAAAACTTGGTTCAGTTATTCTCCACCCCGATCCAATCAAAGTTTGTTTATCTTCTTACTAAGCTGATTCTCTACTTCATTATTGAATTCCTTAAATTTCTATAAGGACTCTGACTCATACCTCATTAAGTAGATATATCCAAATATACTCAAATAATCAGTAAAATTAATGAAGTAAGAATATCCACCTATAACTTCTACTAGAAATAGTCCACACACATCCGTGTATACCAATCGTAGAAGCTTTGTGGCCCTTTCACCCTGTCCACCGAAAGATGGCTTGGTTATTTTACCTTGTAAACAAGCATGACATCTATCAAGTGGTTTTAGCTTAGTAGAGTCTAAATAACCATCTTGGTAGAGCTTTTTCAAGAAATTCTCATTTACGTGACTAAGCTGGGGATGCCACAAATGGGTGATGTAAGATTCATGTGAGTTTTTTTCATTATCGATTTCCAACACTTAGTTTTTCTAATTTAATACATACAAACCATTATTTAAAGGCACCATACCATAACATACATTATTCTTATAAAAGAAACAACCCTTATTTCCAAACATGAAAATAAATCCATCCATATCCAAACATGATACATAAATTATGTTCTTGGTAACACTAGGAACATAATAATAGTTATGTACAACCAAAATCATCCTAGTTGTAAATGAAAGATAGTAATCTCTAATGGCCAATGCAGCCAACCTCGCGCCATTAGTAGATCGAAGATCCACCTCTCCTCTAGAAATCTTTCTAAATCTACATGGTTCCTACATTTGAATACAGATGTGATCCCCACAAGCTGTATCTAATTCCCAATGTGTATAAATAGATAGATTACACTCGATAACGAATGCACCTTTAGTGTCCCCATGCTTCTAGGTGCAGTTTCTCTTCTAGTGGCCTGGGTTTACACATGAAAAACATACCTCCTCCTATTCCTTGTCCTGCCTTTGGATCTTCTCCTTCTTGGAGGGACAATGATCAGGGGCTTCAGAACGTTTATGAATCCTTGGCCCCTTTTCCCTATCCGTCCTTTTGTTATTCTCTGTAAGGACTATGGGTTTGTCATGCCTCATGTCCTTATCTTTGATTACATGCTTATTAATATTAAGTGGCATATACTTAAGTGATTAACCATGTCTAATATAATATTTACACATAAGTCGGTCTGATTTTAGTTCCATCTTGCATGCTTGTTTAATTCATTAATTGTGTGATTGTGAAAACACACCCAAAATAATTAAACCATGCAACTAACATAAATAAAATAAATGGTATGATCTTGAGCTTGTTCTATTGGTTAGTTTATCTAGCGGTTGATAAACTAACCCATGACCTAGTGGAGAAACACCTTGAACCTTTTGGGTTCGTGTTTACAACTTTACACTTGTCCACATTTGTATCTCCTTGGATTGGTTTCACCTTGGCTCCTTACTTGAGCCACCTACACTATCTTGGGAGCTCCATATGTAATATATGCTTTTATCTCACTCATAGGAGAGGGTTAAAATGGGGTTTTATATAAAATAAACCTTGGGCACGCAGGCCCTACACATTAATGAGGAGAAGGCTTGCAGGACAATTTTTTTTTAATTTAAATAAATAAATTAAAAGAAACCATTCACATAAAAAGGTCTTGGTCTATCTCATGATCATCCATACATACAATGATATTTACGCTTAAATAAAACTATAATTCAATTCTTTAATCATTCTTGTTTAAGATAAATCACACCCGAATCAATTAATTATCTTTAATTAATCAATCCTTTTATCTTAAACCCTTTTCTGAATTTCCTTTCGATTCTCATCCATCATAATTTTCAACAAATAAATTCATTTAAAATTATCTTTGTTTGTAACTTGTAACTTGGAGGAAACCCAGTGAATTCCCGTTCATAACTACCCACTGAGTAGAAATGAACATTACACAAGTGTTAAATTAAACACATATATATAAAACACCTTTCACGTGTTGTACCTAAAATTTGTGCTGGTATTATGGTACACGTCTCAAGGGTTTGTATAATATAAAAATAAATTTTAATAAATCTGCATAATTTGGATAAGTACGCGACATGTAGTTCCAACTACACAGCGTGTACTATCATTTACCGTCCATCTGAAGTACATGCCTAGGTACATGGAATGTAGATGTACTTTGGAAATCTTCTGAGTATACGGTGTGTTCAGTGGGCCACAACCGTTTAGTATTCATGTTACACGGTTTCCAGAAGGGAAAGCCGTGTACGGGGTACATGGTGCAACCCTAACTCGAAGGGACTACACATCCTATCCAGTGGAATACACGGCATGTAATCCAAAAACCACATGCCACTTATTCCTGGTCAACAAATGGAGTCATTTAAGACTCCAACACACATCTTGGTTTGGTGGACCGGTATGATGCATTTAATCTTGAATACACGACGTGCACTGCTGAATACATGCCCTATGTTCTCGTATTGTATGTTCAGGTAGCCAAGTTTAGAAGCCAAGTGTAGGCTTCCTCTAGTGGTGATCCACACATGCTCCACATATCTCTGGACTTCGTCTAAGGGATCTCTGGGTGCTAGCATAGAATATCCTTTGTAACACCCTAAGCTTCCATGGTACGTTTCTCTTTGAATAATATAGTAGCGTGCGTTGTACGCAACTTCGAGTTCTAACACACACCACAACCAATCAAACTAGCCGTTATGAATAGTAATACCCACTTTTTGAAATTTTATACATATTATATTTCAAAATGGACTACATTTTTGGATTTGGAATATCGAAATTAGCTTAGAGTGAATTTTTGGTACTTTTATGAGAACTTTCATATTTTGATGAATAGTGAAGATTACTAAATTTTAATTAAAAACAACTTTTTTAATCAAAATAATTAATAGTGATAAATTATGAATTTTAGTGGTTTAAAATTATATTTAGAATATATTTTTACAATTTAATCCAATGTTGGTTATTGGACATAATTTCACATTTAAACCAGACATAAACAAGTGTCAATCTTTTGATAGTTATTGTTTCTTAAAAAAACGCTTTTTGTTTTGACAGCGGGAATTAATTTTAAATTAATAAATGAAACTTCTATGTTTTTAATTTGGTAAAATAGACTTCATTATTGAATTCAGAATATCAAAATTATCCTAGGGTGAAATTTTGGTATTTTTCAGAAAACTTTCAATTTTTGATGAATAGTGAAAAAACACTGAGTTATAGTTTAAAACCGAATTTTTATTTAAATAATTATTTATTTTATTTAAATTTAATTAATGTCAAAATAGATACATAATAACTATATATGTTCAATTTAATTCAATTGAGTTAGTTTAGAATAATTTTAGAAATGTAAAAAATTTATTGAACTTTTCACCGTCTTTTACCCACCTCTTAGGAGAATTTGGAAATTCACATAAAACTTAATTTTACCACTTCTGTGAGTGGAATTTCGAAAATCATAGAGACACGATTAATATCAAGTAGTAAAATTCGGTTCAATTAGATGAAAATAATTTTTGGTGAATAGTAACTTTTTACTTTTATTTACCACGGTTAAAAGTAAATAGGGAAATTAAGGGTAAAAATGATATTAATATTACCATAACACATGTACTAATTCTATTGGACAAGTGTATCTAGACTGAAAACAACCTTAAGAATAAAATATTACCATTTAGGTCCACTTGGATTAGATTAGGACATTTATTATTATTTAATTCAAAGTAGAGTTAAAAGAGTTAAAATCAAAGTTTATTTACTAAAACATTTTTAATATAGGGTTATACATAATATAAATTCGATTTTAAATATTAATTAGAAAGATAAAAAGCTTTCCTACATAATGGTATTTTATTTATAATTTTTAGACATTAATAAATTTACTTTATTTATGACACAATGGTGATGCAGTAATTACCTAATTAAGGAAATTTTAAAATAATTGATATTATAAATATAAAAATAAATGTAATTTGAGACTTTTTATGAATTAAACTAATTTTCTAGGTTAATATGACATATTAGTATTGGTTATATAAATTTTTTTGAAGTAATAATGCTTTTATGAAATTACCAAAAACAAAATACCCAATGGTGTCAAAATTGACATAAAAGAGTTTAAAAAAAATATATTATATTATTAATTTATATTCTATTTCTAGAAATATAAGGTTCGGCTAAAGGACTTGTATCATTATAGGTGTATCATTAATGGACCACATGGGGTTCTCTTGGATGTATATAGTAAGTTTATTACCTATATAATATAAAAATACAAAGTGACATGGTAAATGTCAATCTAATTAACCAAGAGTTAAAATTAAACGATACGGTTAATATAATGACCCAAACCTATCTAAAATATATTGGATGAAAGTATTTCGACCCATCCTTACCTTATAATTTGAATAATCTACTTTGTATCCATTAGAAACCGAATATGAATTTATTATAAATTAATACTTTAAGTTTTTTCTAAAGAGCCCCTCCTCCCGCTTATAAAAGGACCCAACTTCTAACCAATTCATCACACCTTCAAAGCCTTTTGGTTTGGCAAAACCCTACCGAAATACTCTCTCAACTTCCCTCACATCAATATAGAGGCCTTATTTTGATCATAAAGGCAACCTATGGAGCCCTTTTGATCAAATAAAAAGGAAGAACCCGAAGAAGAGGTAATGTTTTCACCACCCTCTTTCAAGTTCCTTTCTTTTTCAACTTATTCTTTCTTTGTTATTTCTATTCTAAAATAATAACTCTAGTATCTAATATATACTGTGATTTTATTATAAATATGGTATAATCATATTCAGTATTCTATCCATACTTTGAATGACATGTCACCATACGTGCGTACGAACGGCTTACTGTCTCCACGTCGTGGTGTAATTGTTATTCAATACATTATTATTTGGATGGGTATAATAATGATGTGTATTTGATGTAAATAATAAATATAAAATTATAAGGATTCTGTATATATTATATACCATCCAATTATATATTATTTTAATATCAAAAGAATGATATTTTTGCTCGTGCGTACGTACGGATTACCGTCACCACGACGCGATGAGATTCATTTCCAAGTTCACCATTCATTGACGATTATAAAAATATAAGTATTACTAATAAGTATGTAATATATGACATAATAATGCTATTGGAGATATATATATATTTATATATATTAGTATTTATGTACTTACATATTTCTTATTCACTTACTTCCGTTCAATACTATATGAATACAGAAACACCATTTATGCGTACGTACGGACTACCATCTCCATAAACAGTGTTTTCCATTTCATATATATGTCTATTATACATATTTATATTTTAAATATATATGATATATTTATCATGTTTTATATTCTGGAAGTATTTAAATCATGATCTAAGTGATACAACCAAGAGTAACAAGTTAAAACACGTGCGATAAAGAAAGCGATTATTACCCAAAATGTTAATTTAACATGGAAATTATTATTAAATGGGTAATATAAAGTCATAAATGAATCATGTTTGATATCATAAATATTAATATGGTTCTGTTATAATTTAATAACATACTATGATCTTCGTACAGGAGGTTAAACGTACCATTGACTAAAGGAAAGTGCAAGGTAAGGGGTTTTCATCTCACTCCTTATTCCCATGAGATTCATGCCATATTGCCACTATTACCTTTTGTGTGGTGTATATACTGCCCATAATTGTATTATTTGTGTAATACACTTTAATTTATGTGTATTTACATATTCTTTTTATGATACCTCTTTCATGGGGTGTATGTTTCGTAATTTACCAAATTGGTAAGGGTTATTTTTTCAAAATCTCTTCATTATCCGAGGTTATTTATACGTAATAATATTATGGGACTTCTTTATCATCCACATCCATGTTTCTTAAAAATGTATTTCAAAACATTTTTACTATTTACTAAAATATGGGGTAAAGTCATTTATACCCTTGTTTTAATTTTTATAAGAGGTTTATAAAGGAATATTTCCGTTGTTTTCCAAACAAGGTCCTTTTTAACCTTTTCGATAGAATTAAGGTAAGAATGTATTTTAAATTATATAGTGGGTGCGGCTATTTTCCACCATTACAAAATATTTGAAGCTTCCCTTAGAATATTATAAAAAAAATTCAAAGTAAATATTTTATTTTATAATTATGTGACTTTTAAATGATTTCAAAAAGAGATATTTCTCTAAAATAGTTTTGATTTCATCTATGTCAACATCCTTTGATGAATTTTAAGCTTATTTGAAGTTGATTTATTGTGATACAAAACTTCCATATTGTATTGAAGGTTTTGTGATATGTTTGATTGTGGATGTGTTATTTTTATACCATTCATGGTTTATGGATAAAGTATTGACATTTTGTATGCTAGTTTTAATACGAATATTTATGTTATGTTTAAACCTGTTCATATGAGGAATGCATTGGACTTAATATGTGATGGGTGGAGCCCGCTATAGCTCCTTGATGCATCGGTAGTTCTCATGAGACAAACTAGTGTTTTGTCACAAGGCCTGGACAAAATCTTATTTTTAGTCTTGGCACGAGGCCTTGGCTATGTGGTTATGATAGTATGGAATTATGCATTCCATTATTATGAAAGTGGTTAGTGATATTGCATGTGATTATTCCACTAGTAGAATATCCATGTGAATAAGTAAATGGAATTATTTCATTTCATTTTTGCCATATTATGTTGAATTTCAAGTTTAAAATGCTTTTGTTTTAGTTATACATTGCCTTAAATGTTTATGATTATTTGTTAAAGTTTCCGCTAAATTATTTACCCTTACTGAGCATCTGAGCTCACCCCTTTATTATGCTTTATTTTCCCAGGATTCCAAGAAGTGTCTTATGATTGATATGCAGGGTTAAGCTACATGGAAAAATGTAATTCTCAAAGAACTATCTATGTTGTGTTTTATGTTTCAAATTGTAATGTAAGGTTAATGTATGTAATCTATTTTCCAAGACTGCTAAACTGATCGGTCCTTTAGGACTTGATTCCTTGTAATCATGCCAATGTATTAAAATAATGCACCGACTCTTGGTAACTTGGGTCGGGGCGTTACAGTTGGTATCATAGGAAGTTTAGCAATAACCTTGGAAACTATATTTAGATAAACTCTGGTTAGAGCACATAGCCATAAGATAGACTTTGAGGATTAGTATAGAAGAACTTCCTAGAATTTTGGTATTGTAGAGATTTTCTGAGTTTTCTGAGCAATACATCCCTGTCTGGATACGAGCAGGTAGAGGCGGCTCTGGAATAGATGTACTTAGGGGTAAAACCCGAAAAAACCGCTTTGAGCTAGACTCAAACGGGAACTGGTGCACGACAACGGGCCTTGCAGCACTCTTTGTTACGACACTCCCGAGGGATATGCTTAGGATAATTCTCATTTTCTTTACAAACCATTATGAAGGGCTCATGAGTATATACTTACTCAATGAAAAAAAAATTAGGATTATGGATTATATTCATAAACTGTTCAATTTGCGTTAGGTATTTTACAAGTTTGGAATTATTCATTGCAATTCATAAACTGACCTAGTTTATGCTATTGTATAGAAATGGTTCCCAGTAGAAGGAATGTGAACTCCGGTAATACATATGATCCAAAGAGTAAGAAAGATCATATCTTTCATGGTCCTAAGCCAGAATTTAGAAGGGAAATAGTCTCCCATGTATTATCATCATATGAAGAAATAGTATCATGTGTTTATAAGATAAGTAAAGAATTCTCAGAGTCCTATGGATTTTAAGGGAATCTAGAGAAGAAAAGGATGGTAGAGAGAAGGACAGATAAAGGGAAGAAGGTAAAGAAGGGTTTTCCCATTTGTGATAATTGTGGAAAGAGTCACCTTGGAAAATGCTTGAAGGGAATGAGAGTATGTTATAAGTGTGGAGAAAAAGGACACCAAGTATGTGACTGCAAGTGTAAGAAAAAGGTTTCAAATGTACAATGCTTCATCTGCAAGGATTTTGGGCACTACACGAACCAATGTCCCAGTCATCAGACTATGCCGAAAATGATGCTATTGGATAATAATCAAGTTATGATACTACCACAGATGAAGAGGAATGACTAGTGTTCTTATGTTGTTATTTTAGAATTATTTTATTTAAGTGTTGTATCAATGATGTTCTAGAAATAAATAAGGATTGTACTGCAGTACTATTTCATTAAGGATTTGAGATTTTATGGTACTAAGAAAAGTGACTCTACAGCGAGTTAAAATTTTTGGAAATTACATGGTTGAAGGAAAGAAAAACCTTAATATGGTCCTAATATTGAATTAGTGATTTTGGAATAAGAGATGGTTGATTTTGGTAATTCAGGATGTTGTAGTGTTGTAAAAGAATATATGAGGAAGACGTTCACATGTTATTTCCTGGAAAAAAGGACCCTCATTATGTTTAACTTCCTTGTAAATTTTGGACTGTGAGTTTGGATAGTATTATTTTGGATAAGTCTAAAGGTTGGAATGGATTATGTTTGAAAGGTTATTTGTGGATTTTTATAAAAGGACAACACGCAAACCGTGTGACAACCCGTTGCGTCAGACAAAGATACGGGAATCGAACCCACAACCATAGTGCGATTGGGATTTATCACCTACCACTGGACTACGTGAAGTCCCTAGATTGTATAATGTAGTTTATTTTTTTAAAAGGGTCTGATATGTGAATTATAAATTCATTATATTTGGAACCATATACGTTTAGGATAAATAGAGTATTTTTGAGTTATATTATGTTTTGGAGTGAAAGATGAGTTTGTGGTAGAAATTTAGTAATGCATAAAACTCTAATTATAAAGTAATTATATCACCTTGTGATTTTATCCAATATCATAAATAAATTCCTCAACATTAAGAAAATGAACTTAGAACAAAAATGTTGTCCAAGATAGTACCTTAGATCATCACAAATTTATGGCTTTGTGATTGTTGGCCTTTTCATAGCCATGTCCTCTACCACTCTTCATCAGATATTGATGGTTAGATTTCTATTTCATATCCATGTTTTCCTACATGGAACCCAATTATGTGTTATTTTCAGTAACCTTCTTACTTACCACACTTTATTTTAAATAGAGGCATCATTAATCCATTTTTTGATGTGGGATTTCAACTAAGATATTTTGAAATTTCAACCCCATGTTTCCAATACAGAGTATAAATTGCGAGGACGCAATTTATTGAAGGAGTGTAGAATGTAACACCCCAAGCTTCCATGGTACGTTTCCCTTTGAATAATACAGTAGCGTGCGTTGTACGCAACTTCGAGTTCTAACACACACCACAACCAATCAAACTAGACGTTATGAATAGTAATACCCACTTTTTTAAATTTTATACATCTTATCTTTCAAAATGGACTTCATTTTTGTATTTGGAATATCGAAATTAGCTTAGGGTGAATTTTTGGTACTTTTCTGAGAACTTTCATATTTTGATGAATAGTGAAGTTTACTAAATTTTAATTAAAAACAACTTTTTTAATCGAAATAATTAACAGTGATAAATTATGAATTTGAGTGGTTTAAAATTATATTTAGAATATATTTTTACAATCTAATCCAATGTTGGTCATTGGACATAATTTCACATTTAAACCAGACATAAACAAGTGTCAATCTTTTGATAGTTATTTTTTCTTAAAAACACGCTTTTTGTTTTGACAGCGGGAATTAATTTAAAATTAATAAATGAAACTTCTATGTTTTTAATTTGGTAAAATATACTTCATTATTGAATTTGTAATATCAAAATTATCCTAGGGTGAAATTTTGGTATTTTTCTGAAAACTTTCAATTTTTGATGAATAGTGAAAAAACACTGAGTTATAGTTTAAAACCGAATTTTTATTTAAATAATTATTTATTTTATTTAAATTTAATTAAGGTCAAAATAGATACATAATACCTATATATGTTCAATTTAATTCATTGGAGTTAGTTTAGAATAATTTTAGAAATATAAAAATTTTATTGAACTTTTCACCGTCTTTTACCCACCTCCTAGGAGAATTTGGAAATTCATATAAAACATAATTTTACCTCTTCTGTGAGTGGAATTTAGAAAATCCAAGATACACGGTTAATATCAAGGAGTAAAATGTGGTTCAATGAGATGAAAATAATTTTTCGTGAATAGTAACTTTTTACTTTTATTTACCACGGTTAAAAGTAAATATTGTAATTAAGGGTAACAATGATATTAATATTACCCTAACACATGTCATAATTCTATTGGACAAGTGTATATCTACTAAAAACAACCTTAGGAATAAAATATTACCATTTAGGTCCACTTGGATTAGATTAGGACATTTATTATTATTTAATTCAAAGAAGAGTTAAAAGAGTTAAAATCAAAGTTTATTTACTAAAACATTTTTAATATAGGGTTATACATAAGATAAATTCGATTTTAATAATTAATTAGAAATATAAAAAGATTTCCTACATAATGGTATTTTATTAATAATTTTTAGACATTAGATAATTTACTTTATTTATGACACAATGGTGATGCGGTAATTACCTAATTAATGAAATATTAAAATAATTGATATTATAAATATCAAAATAAATGTAATTTGAGACTTTTTATGAATTACACTAATTTTATAGGTTAATATGACATATTAGTATTGGTTATATAAATTTTTTCGAAGTAATAATGCTGTTATAAAATTAGCGAAAACAAAATACCCAATAGTGTCAAAATTGACATAAAAGAGTTTTTAAAATAAATATTATATTATTAATTTATATTATATTCCTAAAAATATAATTTTTGGCCAAAGGACTTGAATCAGTATAGGTGTATCATTAATGGACCACTTGGGGGCCGCTTGGATGTATATAGTAAGTTTATTAACTATATAATATAAAAATAAAAAGTGACATGGTAAATGTCAATCTAATTAACCAAGAGTTAAAATTAAAAGATAAGGTTAATATAATGACACAAACCAGTATAATATCTATTATTTTAAATGATTTCGACTAATCCCCACCTTATACTTTTAATAATCTACTTTTGAGCCATTAGAAACTGTATATGAATTTATTATAAATTAATACTTTAAGGTTTTCCTAAAGAGCTCCTCCTCCCCCCTATAAAAGGACCCAATTTCTAACCAATTCATCACACCTTGAAAGCCTTTTGGTTCGGAAAAACCCTGCCAAATTCTCTCTCATCTTCCCTCACTTCAACATATATGCCTTAGTTTGATCAGAAAGGCAACCTATGGAGCCATTTTGATCAAATAAAAAGGGAGAACCTGAAGAAGAAGTAATATTTTCACCACCCTCTTTCAAGTTCCTTTCTTTTTCAACTTCTTCTTTCTTTGTTATTTCTATTATAAAATAATAAATCCAGTATCTAATATATACTGTGATGTTATTATAAATATGGTACAACCATATTCAGTATTCTATCCATCCTTTGAATGACATGTCACCATACGTGCGTACATACGGCTTACCGTCTCCATGTCGTGGTGTAAATTGTTATTCAATACATTATTATTTGGATGGGTACAATAATGATGTGTATTTGATGTAAATAATAAATATAACATTATAAGTATTCTGTATATATGATATAACATTTAATTATATATTATTTTAATATCAAATGAATGATATTTTCACTCATGCGTACGTATAGATTACCGTCACCATGAGGCGATGAGATTCATTTCCAAGTTCACCATTCATCGATGATTATAAAAATATATATATTACTAATAAGTATGTAATATATGACATAATAATTCTACTGGAGATATATATATTTATATATATAAGTATTTATGTACATACATATATCTTATTCACTTACTTCTGTTTAATAATATATAAAAACAGAAACATCATTTATGCGTACGTACGGACTACCGTCTCCATAAATGGTGTTTTCCATTTCATATATATGTCTATTATACATATTTATATTCTAAATATATATGATATATTTATCATGTTTTATATTCTGGAAGTATTTAAATCATGATCTAAGTTATACAACCAAGAGTAACAAGTTAAAACATTTACGATAAAGAAAGCGATTATTACCCAAAATGTTAATTTAACATAGAAATTATTATTAAATGGGAAATATAAAGTCATAAATGAATCATGTTTGATATCATAAATATTAATATGGTTCTGTTATAATTTAATAATATACTACTATCTTCGTACAGGAGGTTAAACGTACCCTCGACTAAAGGAAAGTGCAAGGTAAGGGGTTTTCATCTCACTCCTTATTCCCGTGAGATTCATGCCATATTTCCACTATTACCTTTTGTGGGGTGTATATACTTCCCACAATTTTATTATTTGTGTAATACACTTTAATTTATGTTTATTTACATATTCTTTGTATGGTACCTCTTTCATGGGGTGTATGTTTCATAAATTACCAAATTGGTAAGGGTTATTTTTTCAAAATCTCTTCATTATCTGAGGTTGTTTATACATAATAATCTATTGGGACTTCTTTATCATCCACATCCATGTTTCTTAAAAATGTATTTCAAAACATTTTTACTATTTACTAGAATATGGGGTAAAGTCATTTATACCCTTGTTTTACTTTTTATAAGAGGTTTATAAAGGAATATTTCCGTTGTTTTCCAAACAGGGTCCTTTTTAACCTTTTCGACAGAATTAAGGTAAGAATGTCTTTTTAACGTATACAGCGGGTGCAGCTATTTTACACCATTACAAAATATTTGAAGCTTCCCTTACAATATTATAAGAAAATTTTCAAAGTAAATGTTTTATTCTATAATTATTTGACTTTTAAATGATTTCAAAAAGAGATATTTCTCTAAAATAGTTTTGATTTCATCTATGTCAACATCCTTTGATGAATTTTAAGCTTATTTGAAGTTGATTTATTGTGATAAAAACTTACATATTGTATTCAAAGTTTTGTGATATGTTTGATTGTGGATGTGTTATTTTTATTTCATTCATGGTTTATGGAGAATGTATTGACATTTCATATTCTAGTTTTAATACGAATATTTATGTTATGTTTAAACCTGTTCATATGAGGAATGCATTGGACTTAATATGTGACGGGTGGAGCCTACTATAGCTCCTCGATGGATCGGTAGTTCTCATGAGACAAACTAGTGTCTTGGAACAAGGCCTTGACAAAATTTTATTTGTAGTCTTGGAACAAGGCCTTATCTATGTGGTTATGATAGTCTAGCATTATGCATTCCATCATTATGAAAGTGGTTAGTGATATTGCATGCGATTATTCGACTAGTAGAATATCCATGTGAATAAGTAAATGGAATTATTTAATTTCATTTTTTCCATATTATTCTGAAGTTCATGTTTAAATGGCTTTTGTTTTAGTTATAAATGTCCTTAAATGTTTATTGTAACACCCCAAGATTCCATAGTATGCTTTTCTTTGAATAAATACAGTAGCGTGTGTTGTACGCAACTTCGAGTTCTAACACACCGCGGCCAATAAAAGTAGCCATTATTAATAGTAATACCTAATTTTTGAAATTTTATAAATTTTATCTTTCAAAATGGACTTCATTTTTGTATTCGTAATATCGAAATTATCCTAAGTTGATTTTTTTGTAATTTTCTGAGAACTTCCAATTTTCTATGAATAGAAAAAATACTTAAAAACTACTTTTTTAATCGGAATAATTTATAGTGATAAATTATAATATTGAGTGGTCTTAAAGTATAATTATAATATATTTTTACCATTTTATCCAATGGTGTTCATTAGAATTAATTTCACTTTGAAATTGGACATAAACAATTGTCAATATTTTGATATATATTATTTCTTAAAAACACGTTATTTGTTGTGATAGCGGGAATTAATTATTAAATTAATTAATTCAACTTATATGTTTTGAATTTTTTAAAATAGACATAATTTTTTAATTAGGAATATCAAATATATCTTAGGGTGAATTTTTGGCATTGTTCTGAAAAACTTCAATTTTTGATGAATAGTGAAACCACTAAGTGGTAGTTAAAAAACTGATTTTTCATTTAAATGAAACTTTACCGCTTCTATGAATTTAATTTCAAAAATCTGACATACATGGTTGTAATTAGGATGTAAAATTTGGTTCAATGGGATTAAAATAATTTTTTTATGAATAATAACTTTTATGTTTTATTAATCGCGATTAAAGGTAATTAGTGAAATTTAAGGTAAAAATGATTTTATAAAAATATGAAAATATCTTGACACTTGTCCTACCCTTATTGGATGAGTCATGGCCGAACAAGACAATCCATGGGTCAAATCGGGGACCCCATGGAGCCACTTGGGTAAGAAAATGACATTAATAACTTTTTATTTAAAGTAAAAATAAAATTGTCACAAACATGTGTTGTTTTACTAAAACAATTATTAAATGGGGTAATATATGTTAACTTTTTGACTATAAATATTCATTGGAAAGATAAAAAGATTTCCTACATCATGGTAATTGTTTTATAATTTTTAGACATTAAATAAATTAAATATTTTATGACACCATGATGATGCAACGATTACCTCATTAATTAACGATTTTAATAAAATGGAAGGGTAATGTAAAATCTTATACTTAAACTTGTCAAAAACCTATTTTATGAGGAGATTTAGAACCCTTATCACCTTATCCTAGAAATATATCATTGTGGGACCTTTAAAATCTGAAAATAATTTCATAATAATGTAACATTTCATGACTTTCCAATAGTGCCCATCCTCTCCTCTTATAAAAGGCCCCCACCTCTACCACCTTATTCACACCATCAAAGCCATTTGGCTCTACCAACCTCTACCCAAATACTCTCTCAACTTCCCTATCTTACTCCTAGAAGCCTCAATTTTGGCATAAGTCTTCCCAAGGAAGCCTTTGGCTCAAATCAAAAAGAGTTTCCCGATTTTAAGGTAATGTCTTCTCTTATGTTCTTTTGTTTTGTTTTGCTTCTCCAACCCCTTAAAATCTTTTTATTACTTTCTTTTGTAACAACAACAGTATCTAAAATATACTAGGATGTTTTTATTTTCATGGATATAATAAATAGAGTCTTTATATATTAACTTGATCAATTTTTGGTAGTCTTTATAAATGGTATTTGTATATATTCTTATAACATCCCATTACATACTTTTAGGTGTATTGACCCATTGATTTCAGTACCCTTTTACTGGATCTCTTCATGGGTTTTTAATGATGTTTTTTTGAGTTTTTTAAGGTTTTTTGGCTTATGAATGGTTGGCACATGGTTTTAAAACCCATGTAGATAAATTTTTCTACATTTCCAATATCCAAGATAGGGGTGCATCATTTTTTTCATAGTTAGACAAAACATGTAGCCAAATAGTGGAACCTCAATAGAAGGGGTTGCATGGTTGGTGCACTGTTAAACTTACCATGCAGCCTAAGCATGCAAATATTCTAATGGCTATGATTGGGGCACATGGTTAGGCACACGATTAGTACAATATGTGTGACATAACCCAAGAAACTGTGCGAAAGGATTTAAATTCTACAAAAATTGTAATTAAAATCCCATAACACCCCTAATTAACCCCAAATTTCTCCCACTAGAATGTAATTTGATAATTTGGCTGTTGGGAGCCCTCTAGAAGAATTTTGGTCCTCCCAAACTCATCTCTTGGCAGATCAAAGATCTTATTAAAGTATTGATCCTCTTCTAGTGAGTTATTTTCTCCTTGATATTTTGTCCTTCCCCTTCTCCTGATTCTTTCTTTATAGAGGTTATGATGTCATTTTGTTTCATTGTTTCATGGATGGTTGATGTGGAATTATGAATATAGGACTCTTCTATCCATACCCCTCTTCCTAAATCCAACGATCACCATCAGAGGGGAAATTTATTAGATTCATTATGGTGGGATTTCAAATATTCCAAATAGGTGTTTATAGGCTTCTCATCCATTTTTAATTCATTGATGCTTGATAATTTATGGATATGTGTCTCCTTATAACACATGTTATATAATTATTGATCTTGAATTTCCTTGTAAAATATTCTTTGATCCCATTTTAAATAAATTGAATATGGAATGGATTCCTTCTCATGGTTTTATAAATTAATAAATTATATATTGATTTTAATTCCATTTTAAAGAGTTTTTCAATGTTATTGAAAGCGCAAACAATTGTCTCTTATCAACCATTCAAGGTTCTGATGCTCTGCTAATGTGTATAGCAGAACTCAGGTCGAATCCTTGGTGATGATGCTTTTTAATATTCGATTGTTTTTAATTGATTGTATTTTGATTGAGGGGTTTGTTTGTAGATATTAATTGAAATGATTTATTGACTACTAGTGATTTAAAAATTTGATAAATATTTGAGTGAGTTAATCATTAGGTAGTTAAACTTGTGATATCCATATGCCTTGATTTATATTTCATTAAACTAACACCCACTTCACAAGATGACGTTGATCGAAATTCCCAAGTGTTAAGGCTTTAATACAAGACTTAAATTAACTAGGATTCTAATCTCAATTAGTTCTTGATTATGTTAGTGTATTTATGGTTCCAATAATCCATGGAAACCACTCATTAAACAAAACAAGTCATTAATCCATGACATGTTAAGTCCAACATACACAATGTTATATTAAAGAATACTCATCGAGAAAACACTCTCAATCGCTTAACATCTCTAAATAATCACTCACTCCAATGGTAGATTTAGTAATACATTAAGATTTTTATTAATATGGTAATATATAATTATGGTACTAAATTATAAATAGAACAAAAAGAATAATATAAGAAAAGAGTTGTGCATTGAACACACACACACACACACACGAAGGGTGATGAGAATTAAAAATGAACTTTAGATGAAATGAGAAAGCGAAAGAAGAGATTTAATATTAACATGATTTAAGAAATTTAAAGAACATTAATATTTCAAAATAGGGGGTAGATGATAATAAGAGTTAATGGTAAAGGTACTTGCATTAAAAAATAATTACGAAACAAAGACTTACAAGATTACAAAAAAGAAGAACAAAAAAATAAATGAAAACAAAGAGAGGAGGAAGGGTATATCAAGTAAAAACTTGAGTATGGAAGGTCCTCCCAAGACTTTGTAAAATATTAGGTCGAGCCAATGTATGCTCCTCTATTCTGAAATGACAAATCTTTCAAGTTGATAAGGGGGTGTATTTATAGCCCCATGTTGTGGGCTGTTTTCATTCCAAAACTGCCCCTCCACTTGCATCACCAATTTGATAAATTAGACAGCCAAATATCAAGATATTATATTATTAAAAGTTATATATAATAATGTTTTCCGACTACTCTCAAAATTTGGAGGCATTTTTTCTTATGGAGGCAAAGTTATGGTCGTTTGATTACGCAATGTTAATCAGTCCATTTCAATCCAGACTTTTTCATTGTCCTAAATGTGAATTGATTTTTTAATAGGAATATGCCTTAAAATCTGAATTATTTATTAAAAAATTCAGTCATATATATCTCTTCTTTCACACTGCAAAAAATCCAGTCGTATATATCTCCTCTCTCACATCATCTCCCCCACACTTAGTCTTATGCATGTCCTCATGTGCAATAAATATAAAAACATAACAAAATAATTTTCACTCACCAACAAATATTAAAGTTTTGTTTTCCCCACTCAGGGAAGGTTTATACAATTTCATTCATCCATATTTAATTCCACCCCAATTTGTTACAGAAACAATGTTCAAAAAACAACTCTTTTTTTCATGCTCAAATTTAAAAATGGAAAATGTGGGCACTCGAAACTTACTCCTCTCAAGATGATAAAAATTTATTTCTAGAGGTTCACTCATTCACCAACCAAAAGTGAAAATATTATATTTTTTAAGAGCTCTAAGATTCCACTCCCTATCCTAACGTGAATAAGAATCAAAAGGTCTTTTTAAAGGGGTTTTATGTGGCTATGGGATGGTATAAATTTAATGGCCAAGAAAGAGAATAGGAGGGGTAAAATTCCAGCATGGGTAAAATAATGCACAATTTTTTTTAAAATTAAGCATGGAAAAAAATGAAAACAAATATTTAAAATGGAATTATTGTGTGAAGAAAGACACAAGAGAGTAATAAAATTTTAAGGGGATTAGAAGATTAAATATTTACAAAACACAAAACTTCTCCCAATGATATATGTGTTCTTTTTTTTTTTGCATTTTCGAAAGTTGAACTTGAAAAAGATCTTACAATAATATCCCAACCCACGATTGATCTCCTCATGACACTAATTGTTATAGTTATAACAATATAAAATCTTGAGTAAGTGTGATTTTTGACCTGCCCAAGACACAACCCATTTTTCTTTTTTCCCTTTTTCTTTTGATTTTTTTTTTGATTTTTTTGAACACTTGCCAATAACATTCACAAAATTACATAAATGAAAGTACATTACATTCCCCAAAAATCACTAAATGACAACCTATCCCCCATTCAAAAATGGATTCTTGGCCTCAAGCATATGATAACTCGTAAAAAATCAATAAAAGGGTACACAAAATGAAATCCATTCCCCAAACACTTAAATTTTCAGAAAATATGAAATGTAAATACATGTAGATGTTGGGTGGGACAAGATATTGGGATTGTAATGTAGATAACAAGAAAATTTTTTCATAGGCTTGAAGGGGTTTTCAAAAGTAGGATTAATGTAAGGTTAAAGGAAGACTATTTGGCTATTGTGATTCTCATGAGGTTTAGAAAATGCCTCTATCATATTAATGCACCCCAAAGTAGGAAATTCAGATCAAAGGTCCACAAACTCAAGACTCACTATTGGGGGTAAAAAACACACATTTTTAAAAGATGGAAATAGGTTACCTTGGAATTAAGGCTAATTATGTTCCTCACAGTTTGGGAAAATCATTTTCCAAATAAAAAATTGAGCATTCAAATTTTTTTTGACACAAGATTCTTTATCTAAATTCATGGTGAAAATTAAAAAAAATTGAGATGAAAACATGTCTTTTGACTTCCCAAAATGGTTGGAAAAATTTCAAAACTAGATGGGGAGTAATTCTGACTATTTTTTTGTGTTTTTTCAATTTATTTAGTTATTTGAGTTTTTTTAGTGTTTTTAACATACACACCCACAAAAAAGATAAAGAGATAAAGAAAAAATCTTTTGATGTTGAAAGTGGTAAAAAATTAAACAGAGGGGAAGAATAATAAAGGGGGAGAGTTAATGGGAAAGTGGTTCCCCCTGGTTTGGATTTGGTGGGTCATTGTCTCCATCCAGTGGTGGGTCAGTGGAACTTGATATTGCTCATGTGGGATTTTACCTGAAAAATAAAAATCATTATTCATCTAATGAACAACTAAAAAGAAATTAAAATTTCATAAAAGTAAAATAAAATATGGGTTGCCTCCCAAGAGGCACTGTATTTATTTTGTCTACAGCTGGAAAATTACAGTGTACTACCCATAGTCCAATGGTGGCCACCATATTTTCTCAACTCCAGTATGCTTCCAGAAAAACTTCTCCTTTGGGAGGCCTGATGATTCATTGGATAATTTCATCCCTTGTTGTTTTGCTTACAATTAAATGGGGGTGGAAAGAGAATATGATTGTCCTCCCATTGGTCTTTAATGCGAGGAATGATTTTTTCCACAAAGTGATGGTTTTCTATGCTTGGAAATTCAAGAAGATGTTTAAATTTTGATGGTTTATTTATGTAAGGTTCAGATAACACAAAAACAGAGTATGAGATCCCAAGTATTTTTAACTCATTTATTTCATGACCTACTGAAGTACAGTAATGAGGATCAATGGAGTCATAAGACTAAATAAATTTTTCAATATCCTTTATATCAATGTTTTTTGCCAAAGAATGGTCAATTTCAACATCACTAGTGATCACTTTATTAATTATGGGATAAATCTCACAACCTTCAATCCCATAGAGAAAAGATGAACACATTGTTTCAAGGTTCACCTCACATATAATAGAATTTTCAAAATCATGGATAGGAAATATTGATTGTTCGATAATTAGATCTGAATCAACAAATGAGCATTCAAGTTCATTTTCTTTATTATCATCCATGTTGGATCATTGGAGGTCCGAGGTGAGATGGGATTCCAAAGAGTTTTCAAGATCCTTTAGATCAATGGAGTCTTCATTTCTAATGTCAACATCAACTTCTCCATTTATGACTTGGTTAATGAGGATAAAATATTCACAAACTCCTGTATTAGTAGAAAAGTAATAACATGATGGATTGAGATTCAACACACTCTCGGAGATAATTTTAGTAGCATGGATAGAGAGTGCACATTGATTCTCTAATGGGTATCGCATGGATTGAAAAATATTGAACTTGACCAGTTGGTCTCCAAATTCCATGGATAAGATGCCAACATAGACATCAATTTTGGTTTTATATGTCATGAGAAAAGGTCTTCCTAGAATCAGAGGAGATTGGAAAGAAGTTTTATCACCTTCCATGTCAAGGACATAGAAATCATTTGGGAAGATAAGAACATTAACTCGGACAAGGACATCCTTGATTATACTCTTAGGACAAGCATTGGTTAGATTGGTCAATTGAATGAAAACACCTGTTGGGTGCAAGGGACCAAGATCAAGGTTTGAGAATATGGATTTAGGCATGACATTAATTGATGTTCCTAGATCTATGAGTGCATTATCAAAGTTGGAGCTTCAAATTTGGCATGGAATTGTACAAGTCCCAGGATCTTTTCACTTCATGGGTATGGAATGTTGTGTTGAAACATTCTCAATGGTCATAAGTTATCTCTTATGAGTGCACAATTCCTTAAGAAACTTGGCATACTTAGGAGTTTTTTTATAGAATCTAAGAGAATAATGTTTAATTCAACACGTATAAACTTTTAGAGAATTTTAGGATCAGGTTCAAAGGAATTCTTTAGCTTAGAAACGACTTGAGGAAAAGGAATTGGGTTCCTAAGTGGATTGGAAGGAGTTATGTTATTGGATTTAGATTCCTTTTCATGTTTTTTTTCATTTTCTAGGTCAATATTTAAAGGGGTTTGGAGGAATTATCTTGATTCATGGATATTTTTTTCCTGATCTAAGTGAAATTTCACTTACATTACCATTGGGGTTGGGTAATGGTTGAGCTGGGTGTTGGGAAGAATTTTATTGTTGTTGCTGGATTGGGTGGGATGAAATTTGACCAATTTGGGTTTCAATATTTTTGAGGCCGGAACAGGTGAAGGAGGCAAGATCTTGCACTGCACTTTCCCTTGGTTTCTTGCAAGAATAGGTTTGTCCCATATTGGAATTACCCTAATTTTGGTTCTTGGGAAAACGATTTTATTGGTTTGGGAATTGGGAAGGCTCACTAGGATAGTGGAATCCTGGAGGAGGAAGAGGAGGATTGATCCTTTGAGGTTTAGGAACAAAAGGGTAAGGTTGTTGGAAGTTACCAACACCTTGAACATATTGGAATTGGTTTGGGTTTTGAGGAGGGAATTGTGGGGGATGAGAAATGGTATTACCATACCTTAAGACTTGGTTGAAGGTAGAAGAGAAGGGTGCAGAGTGGGGTTGGTTTAAGTTTCTAATGAACTAACCTAATTTTTTAGGGTTGGTGTTCCTCTGAGTATATGATGCATTGAGCTCCATTGGTTTGGATGAATCAGTGGGATCCTCTTGAAGTTTTGGACATGTGTCAGTTGGATGATATGGGGAGATATATATTCCACAGTTCTTGATAGGTCCATGGAGCAAAGATTATGGAGAAGATGAGATTGGGGATTTGGACACCACAGCCAGTTTTCGCACAAGAACTGTAAGTTCACCCATCCACTCTGTCATCTTGTTTGGATCTATAGACTCATTTTATTGGACTTGTTTGACATGAGAATGTACTCGAGTATGGATTTTTTGTGTGTTTTCATCCATGTTTCTTATGAGATCTCTTGCAGCTACATGATTCTTATCAACAAGAGCACTGCCACTTGCGGCATCAATGAGAGTTCTTTACATAGACAATAACCCCTTATAGAAGTATTGGATCAAGAGTTGGTCAGGAATTTTGTTTTTTTGGACAGTTTTACACAAGATTTTTTGAACCTCTCCCAATACTTATGGAGTGATTCATTTTAGAATTGACAGATACCACTTATTTCTTTTCAGATAGAAGCAATACGAGAAGCAGGAAAGAATTTATCTAAGAAAAGTCACTTCATATCAATCCATGAGTTTATGGAACCAGGAGAGTGGAAGTAGAGCCATGACTTTGCAGTGTCAGCTAGGGAGAAAGGTAATTCTCAGAGTTTGATTTGTTACTCATAAACCCCTTGAGCATTCATGGTAGATCACACCACTTGGAACTCTTTAAGTTGGAGATGTGGATCCTCACTGGCTAGCCCATGGAAATGAGGGAGAAGATGAATCAAACCCGATTTGAGTTCGAAGTCAACCACAATGTTTGGATATTCAATACCAAGGGGTTGGTAATTCATATTTGGGGTAGCCAGTTCTTTAAGTGTTTGTTCCCTAGGATTGGCCATTTCTAATTCAATGGGTTGGATGAGGACTGGTTCTTGAATTATTTGATTATCCCTAATGTTCCTCCTAAGTTAGAGAAGTGTTTTATCAATTTCAAGGTCAAAAAAATCTGAGGGATTGTTTGGGAGGATATGGGGCATTCAGATAGATTTTGAAAGAAAGAGGAAGATGAGTTTTTCTTTGTGTTTTTTCCATTTATGATTTTATTTGGGAATTCGGGTTTTTCATTGTGTTTTTTTCCAATTTTTTTTTAAATTTTGTTTTTATTTTGTTTTTTTACAATAACAAGAAACTGATTAGTACTTAATTACACCATCCCTAACAACAACATCCTTTGAAATCTTGGTCGATTTTCTTCTATCGACCGTTCAAGGTTCTGATGCTCCGCTAATGTGTATAGCATCACTCGGGTCGAATCCTCAGCGATGATACATTATAAGAGTCGATTGTTTTTAGTTATTGTATTTTGATTGGGGGTTTTGTTTGTAGAGCTTAATTTAAATGATGGATTGAATAAGATTGATTTAACAATTTTATAAATATGGGGGTGATTTCATCATTAGGTAGTTAAGCATGTGATATGCTTGAGCCTTGCTTTATATTGCATTAAATTAACACCCAATTCACAAGATGACATTGATTAGAATTCCTAAGTGTTAAGGATTTAATACAAGCCTTAAATTAACTAGGATTCTAATCTCAATTAGTGCTTGATTATGGTAGTGTATTTATGGTTCCAATAATCCATGGAATCCACTCGTTAAACAAAACAAGTCATTAATCCATGACATGTTAAGTCCAACATACACAATGTTAAATTAAAGAATACTCATCGGAAAAAATCTATGAATCGATTAACATATCTAAATAATGACTCATCCCAATGGTATATTTACTCATAAATTAATATTTTTATTAATCTGGTAATATATTTTGATGGTGATGAATTATAAATATAACAAAAATAATGGGATAAGAAAAGAGTTGTGCGTCGAACACACACACACATGAAGGGTGATGAGAATTAAAAATGAACTTTAGATTGAATGAGAAAGTGAAAGAAGAGATTTATTATTAACATGATTTAAAAAAGTTAAATAACATTAATATTTCAAAACATAGTGTAGATGATAATAAGAGTTACTATGAAAGGTACTTGCATTAAAACAGAATTACAAAATAAACACTTACAAGATTACAACAAAGAAGAACACAAAAGTAAATGAAAAAAAGAGGGGAGGAAGGGTCTATCAAGTGAAAACTTGAGTATGTAAGTTACTCCCAAGACTTTTTCAAATATTTTTTCAGGACAATGTTTGCTTCTCTATTCTGAAATGCCAACTCTTTAAAGGTGAGTGGGGGGATGTATTTATAGCCCAATGGTGTTTGCTGTTTGCATTCCAAAACTGCCTCTCCAATTGTATTGCCAATTTGATAAATTATATAGCCTAATATTGAGATATTCTCTTCTTAAAAGTTTTGTATAATAATTTTGGCTGACTAATCTCAAAATTTGGAGGCATTTGGTCTAATGAAGCCAAAGTTATGGTCGTTTGATTAAACGATGTTAATCTGTCCATTTAAATCCTGACTTTTTCATTTTCCTAAATGTGAATAGATTTTTTAATAGTAATATGCATTAAAATATTAATTATTTCTTCCAGAAAGTAGGCCTTTTATATATCATCTTTCACACTGAAAAATATCATCTTTCTTTTATGACTAGATCATGAGAAAAGTAAATTTTGGTGTGCTGATTTCATTTTCTAGAAAGAATGGTGGGCTAGAATAAAAGCTTCATTTGGGCCCCTTTTTTAGAGCTGGGTCCTGAAAATTTTAACCATGATTATTTTGGATAATTAATAACATATGGTTGAGTTTCATAAAATATGGGCCTCATGATTTAGACCAGTAACTCAATCATCATGGTTAGTCCAATTTCTACAGAGATTATTTGGTTCTTCTTATGTAGACCATATAACCCTTAAAATGGAATAATTGGCCACTGATTCATGTAATGAAATGTTTTAATTTGAGTAATGAACCATACAAAACAATAATAATTCAATTTGGATAATTAGGGTGATAATTATTATTAAAACATTAAACAGACTTGAATCTGGATAACTTCAAATAGTGCTCTAAAATTATATTTATTATTTAAACATTAATATTTCACACAAATTATGAAAATTTCATATAAAATCAGTAAAGGGAGTATATAATAATTAATTAAAATATTAATAACATCATTTACCTTGTGTAAAGTGAGGGCTTAGGTAAAGTTTTGATTTCTAAAGTGAAATAATTTTATTTGAATGAATTGAGTTGAACTATTTTATGTTTTATAAATAATTTCAAATTCTTGAATTTATGAAATGATGAAGATACCTATTTGAATGATTTTACCTTTTTTTGAAATATATTTTCTTTGGTTATCTATAATGAGTGATTTATTCATAGGGAAAGAGGGTGTAAACCCATGTTTTGAAATGACCGTGAGACTTTTTAAATTGTGAAACTTCCTTGAATTCCATTGGGTTGTTTTGAAATAAATGGTTATTTTAAATGAATGTTTTTAATTATAGTGATGATTGTGAAAGTAAGTGGGTATGTTTATGATTTTTAATTTTTTAATTGTAGATAAGGTTTTGAATGGAATAGATGATGTTTGATGGTCTGGTTGTCACTTTATGATGATCTTATCTTTTAATAGACCCTTATTGTAATTTATTTGATTCTTATACTTCCCATTTATGGTTGTTGAAAAAGGGATTATTTATTTTGAGGTATCTTGGGGGTGAAAGTGAGATGTGATTTGAGGGCATGTTCCCACAATTGATATTGATAAGAATCCTCATTATAATCTTCATAGATTGATTATCTCACACCACTCTTTTGACTAGTCATAAGAACATGGAAAGTTAGATGGGATGACCTAGATATATGATTCATTAGTGGAACCACACCCCGTCTGGTGGATTTTTAGAGAATAAGAAAGGTTCAGGCAATATACATGTGTCCATGAAAGTGGGTTTGTGTGGAACTGGTTTTCTTGAGACTCGTGAGACTATACAGAAACCCAATGATTAGTCATGATGATTTTTATTAGCTATTCTATGGTAGACTCACTATTATACCTATGTTGTACCCATGACATTTTTATACTTGATTCTTGATGCACTATAGTGTTCGTTATCACTACTTTTCACTCAATCTACCTTTCATGATTGATTACTACTCTCGATTAATCTATTTATTGAGATGTTTCACCTTGAATCTATTGTATTGAATCTTGTAAATATTATGATATCTCATGCATGTTCTCACTTTTCATGATTGATCTGACTTAAGTTTGTGAAATGGTTTTCAAATATTTTTAAGAAAATTTTTTGTTTTCAAATGATGAAATGGAATGTTTTCAACTCTAGTTTGATAAATGATTTTGAAAGTTTTAAAAATATACTTTCAAACTAAGATTTTCACTCTCTTTATTGTAAACCTCTTTTAGCTTATTTGAATTACCTTATGAAGTAACTACATAGAATCTTTAGTGGAATACTATTGGGATCTATAGCTCACATCCTTCTTATATAATTTGGTGTTTGCATATTTTATGATCTTATAGAAGGTTCTCATGCTCACATCATCTTCCTTTGTACATTCATTCTTAGGTGACCATGGGTGGGTGTCTTAGGACCTGGTGGGTATTCATGGACTACCAGGAGATAGGTTTTGGTAGTTTTATTTTTCTTAAAGTTTTTGTATTATATTTTTAGTTGGATCAGGTTATACTAAATATGCACAAGAGGGGGGTGAATTGTGTCTTTTACAATTTCTTTGAGAATCGTTAAGATTGCCAAATCCGTCCTTTAACATTATTAGAATGGTTATAAAGTGTAAAATAAATAGATTGAGGAACACACAGATGTATAGTGTTTTAGGGAATATAAGGCCCCCAATCCACTCCACCAATGCTCTACTCCACGAGCTTGGTGATTTTCACTATCGGGTACTCTTATCAATAGACCGTCCACAACTGAGTGCAGGCAGTTGACACTATTACAAGATAAGGATAAAACAGAGCCTTCTAGTTCATACATTGAACCAAATACACATATTAGAACAAGAAGCTAGTTACTCAAAATGAAAATAGTATTTGTCTAAAAATAATTTCCAGTTGTTCTTTACAGTTGCAGCAGCACATAACTGACAGTAGTTGGATCATCATCTTCAGAAAAGATGTTCTTTAGGTAAGAGCGGTTCTAAGTTGATCCAGTTGCAAATAGATCTTGAAATAAAATCAGAAAATTTAACAATAATATATTCATGATAGATATTCAATGTAGAATAATAATCTTTAACACTTTTCCTTTTCTTAAGAAAAACAGAGCTTGATAGATCATGGTTGTAGCAGATCTGTGTAACTCGTATAACTTTGTAAAAATTGTAGTCATGAAAAACTCGAGAGCCTATTCTTATTATATTTTTTGAAATGATCCATCTCTCATTTTTTAATTCAAAATAACACAGATATATAAATAATAAAGATGAGAGTTTTCCTTTCAAATTTAGATCCACAAATGTTGCCTTAAGAATCGTGATATTCAAATGTTTGAAAAAAAGAGAATTCGTAACTTCCCTTAATTATCGACATGAAATCCTCCTCTTAAATCGATCCTTTGAATAAAAAATAAACATCTTTAAATCAGTCAAAGATGTTCTTTAATATCAGGCTTTGAAATTGGCTTAAAATCAGCCTGATATTCCACAAAAGACAATTGTATGATAAAGTCGTATTTTAAATATCTGATGTTAAACGTAGGTTTGATGATCTATTCTTCAAACATAATGTTGATCTAAAATTTAAGGTTGATCTCAAATGTAAGGTTGATCATCCATACTTTTATCTTCAACTTTCAATCTTATGGTATAATATCCATACTTTCCTCTTTTTCCAAATGTAAGATGCATGATCCATACTTTTCAATAAAATGTAAGGTTCATTATAAAAGTAATGTTGATGATCTATACTTTTGTGAAGAATACATAAGGTTCCATACTTATGTAATTTTCTTCTTCCATACTTTTATAACATTAAAAATGTATGGTTCCTTCCAAACGTAAGGTTCTTTTACCATACTTTTTCGATTAACCATACTTTACTAATCACCTGTAAAGTAAATGTAGAATTTTATCCTTACACTACGCTCTTCAATGTAGGGTATGAACAGTGTTTCCAAAACATGCTAAAATTATTTGCGAACACTTTTTCAAATATTCTGTGCATATTAAACACTTTTAATATTATTCCAAAATATAAATATAAAGAATATTAATTTATTGAAATATACTCAAAGTAAAATCATTAGAATAAAAAAAGGGTATTTGTGAGCATCAAAATTATCATAAAAAAATATATTATTATTTAAATAATACATGCTCAATAATCTTTTCTAATAATAATTGTATAGATTATTTTTTAAAACAACACTTGCACAACAATCTCCCCCTTTTTGATGATCACAAAACCCACGAAATAACCCATAAAATTAATTGCATATAATTTATATTTTTGTAAGGATAAAATAATATTTTGTTTTAACAGAATTATTTCAAAAATAAATAAATAAAGTGTTATTTATAGTTCTACCATATATAAAGAAAATATTTTTAAAAAAAAATTAAAAAATTATTTTTGAAATTTCTCCCCCTTTTATAGTGTAAAATAAAAAAAATTGAGTTTATCCAAATTTCTCCCATAAAGGTAAAACAAAAATACAATATAGAATATTGTATTTGTATCCAGATTTCTCCCCCTGAGAAAAATATTGTATTTATCCAAATTTCTCTCCCTTTTTGTGATATCAAAAAGAATGTTATAATAAGGAATATAACACATTTAATGTAGTACTGAACTTAAGTAAATGTCATCATAAACTATTTATCAATAATTGAATCTAAATTCTGGAATTATAACATAGAAAGAATAGTAAAACAAATTAAAAACACAAAAAAATGAGATTCAAAAATAGTTTATTGAAATGTAAGTACATAATGGATACATGAATCAAGTTTGGGCCAAAAGGGTTTGAAAAAAGGTATTTAAGCAACTCTGAACAACTTCCTTGAGCACTGATAACTACATTATCAACCACTTCATCATTCCATCTCCTAAATGAATTATCATATCTCTTCCTTCCTAGGTCAAATAAATATCTTCAATTAGATTGACTCTGAAAAACTCATGAAATCTTTCTTCCTTTTCCATGAACTGATTTAGCTTCTTAGTGAATCTGTCCAGTAATTGTCGAATAATTGGTTCACCTGAGGTAATATGATCCATAAGGAATTTTTTATTGTTCAACAAGACAGAAAAAAGAGAACTATTACACTGTAAATCCTGCAACCTGCCATTCATATTGCTCATTACAGTTGTAATGGCCTAGAATCTCTTAATCAGATCATGAAAAGTACCTGATGTACTTTCTTAACTGCCTATGACAGTTGTAAACTATTTTTCCATAAAATTTTTTAATTCTTCCAAATCTTATTTCATCACAAATTTATATTTCAACTTTTCAACCTCTGCTAGTAATTCTTTCTTAAAAACATCAAATTCTTGCTTTGAAACAAAGATGTCATTCAGATTTTGAAATCTCTATTTCTCTTTGTCTAACTCTCTTCTTAAAGTAGCATTCTAGGATTTAGCGTTGTTAAACTTTTTGACAAGTTACTCAACATGATCTGATATAGAATCAGAGGCACCTTGTTCTTGATTCACAACTGGATCTACTAAAATTAGTGGTAAAGATTGAGCATCGGATCTCTGATATGTAGAATTCTCCACTGGTTTCTCAACTGATTTTTCTTCAGAATCATGAACCGACTCATCCACACACAAAAATTCATTTAAAACTTCTGTATAAACTTCATATGGACTCTTTCCCCTGTTAAAATTTTCATCAGGTTGTTGTTCTTCATGAGAATCTACATTCTCTTCCTCTAAAACAGGTTCTCCATGAAATGTTTCTTTTGGAATAACTTCAGTAGGTTGTGAATACTATTCTTGAATAGATTCAGTTCAAGCCACTTCAACTTCTATAGGCTCTACCTCTGCCTGAGGTTCAACTTCCTCTTCAATTTGAAATACCACCTCAATCTAAGAAACAGCTTCTCTTACAAATCTGTAGCTTAAAAGATCTCCAGTTATAATAGTATTTGTTTGAATAGGCTCCTCATCAGCTTCAGTCACTCTGTGACTTTTCCTCTGAAGTCCTTCTTAACTTCCCTCATCAGTAGGTTCATCAAATTCTTCAAATCTAATTCTTCTTTATGTTTTTAAAATATCACTAGTCCTTGATTTCGTTATTCCTTCTTTGGTTTTCCCAGTTTGCTCTCCCTAAGCAGACTCCTGATCTTCATAAACACCAAAAGGCATAATCTTTCCTTTCACAGTGCTCCAGAAAAATCTTATTTTTCTTAAAGTTCTAGCATTTAACACGTTACTATGATGGAATCACACTCTTTCATCTACTAATCTCACCACATCAGACTTAAACAATAATTTTGAAATGAACCTCCCATAGAGATAGAAGTTCATTCTCGTCTCTAGTTGAAAACAGTAGTTCAAATACCTTATCATATAATGAGGAAAATTCAACTTGATGTCACTCAGAAATAATAACATCAAATACATATTAGGATATAAAATTTTCTCCATTTCAGACATCCTCAGGGAAATCCCTATTTGAAAAAAAAATTACAAAAAAATTCTGATCTAGCTCCAAATCCTTGACTAACATTTTTTCTGATATTCGTATAACCAAATAAAAATGACATAATTTCTTATAAATTATGTTCATTAACTCTAATGGATTTCAAATCAAAATTATAAACTCCCTCATGAGGGAAGTTTAATATTCTAGTTATTACCACCGATGAAATAGAAAAAATCCTGGTCTTTAATTTTAGAGAATATGGAGTCCTTTGTATCTCCAATACTGAACTGAATAGATTTAAAGAAATTTCGCAACTCTACCTCGTATAGAAATTTTGTGTTTTCATCAAGGAACGTTTGTTCGAGATTCTGAAAATCTAAATCTTTCTTCAATGTTAGATTGGTCTGGTACAACCATTCCAAATCAATTACTTTTCCCTGTAAGATCTTCCTTCCTACCGAATGTTGACACTTGGTGTTAATAGCTTCTCCTTCCTCGATTCTCTTTGTCTTGGTCATTTCTGTCTCAATGTTCTGAAGGCTCAATGGTTTAGGGTTTCGAAGGTTCAGTCAAAGATAGACAAAGGCAGTAAGTGTTTAGGTGTCTCAAAAGGTTTTAAGAAAATGAATGGGTTTGGAATTTGAAATGGGTTCTCACAACCTTGATTCCCATGTCATTACATACATAATAATCATTAAATTATTTATAATAAAAAAAATGTATGCGAAAAGAAAAAAAACTTATAGCAGTACATATGAAATTTTAAATTATTCTAAAAACAAATAATTAAATTATATAAAATAGTGAAAATAAAATAAAATAATAATTAATATAATAAAATAAGTAAAATTAATATTAAAATTTCATTTAAAATTAAATAAACCTAGATCCCCCTTAATAAAATCAAACCTTAAAGTGAGAAGTAGTTTAGTAATAATATCAGCTAATTGAATTTCAGTACTTACAAATTCTAAGAATATATCTTTTTTAAGCACATGAACTCTAAGAAAATGATGTCTGATATCAATATGCTTAGTCCTAGAATAATTAATAGGATTTTTTGAAATATTTATTATTCTTGTATTATCGCATAAAATAGGTGTATTATTAAAATTTAGTCTAAAGTCCATAAGAATATTTTTCACCCACAACACTTGTGCACAACAACTACCTACAGGCACATATTCTGCCTCAGCTGTTGACAAAGCAATTGAGTGTTGTTTCTTACAAGACCATGAAACTAAAGATTTTATTAAAATGTGACAAGTTCCTAAGGTAATTTTTCTATCTAATTTGTAGTTTCCAAAGTCAACATCTGAATATGAAATTAAATTAAAATCATAAGTTTTTAGATAGAGAAGAGATTGAAAATAGTTCCTTTTAAATATCTAAAAATCCTTTTGATAGCTCTTAAGTGATATTATTTAAGATTTTATTGAAATCTTTCACAAAGACATACTGAGTACATTATATTTTTCATGCTAACAGAAAGATATAATAAACTACCAATCATACCTCTATATAACTTCTTGTCAACTGATTTTCCAGTTTCATCCAAATCAAGTTTTATATTAGTACACATAGGAGTTGTATATATCTTGTTCTTTTCAAGTCCAAATTTCTTCAGTAAAAAAGTAATGTATTTTCTTTGATTCAAAATATTTCCGAAATCTTTTTGATAAATTGGAAGTCCTAAAAATAAATTTAATTCTCCCATCATACTCATTTTAAATTCTTTTTTTATTAAATTTGAAAACTCATGACAAATTTTTTGGTTTGTTGATCCAAATATTACATCATCAACATAAATTTGAACCAATAAAATATTATAGTTTACAGTTTTTTTAAATAATGTTGGATCTTCCATTCCAACAGTAAAATCATTTTTCAAAAGAAAAGTAATTAATCTTACCAATCTCTAAGTTCTTATTTAAGGCCATAAACAACTTTAGTAAGTTTAAAAATAGAATCTGGTTTTTGAGAATTTTCAAAACCAGGTGGTTGCTCAACATAAACTTCCTCCATTAAATAAACATTTAAAAAGGTAAACTTAACATCCATCTGAAATAATTTAATGTTCATATGAGATTCATAGGCTAAAAGGATTCTAATGGCTTTTAGTCTTGCTATAGGGGAAAAGGTCTCATCATAATCTATACCTTCTTCCTAATTATATCCTTTAGCTACTATTATTTCTTTATTTCTAATTATTATACCTTGATCATCTTGTTTATTTCTAAAGACCCATTTAGTTCCTATAATTTTATAATTTTGTGGTCTTTCAACTAAATTCCAAACATTATTTCTCTTGAACTGGTTTAGTTCTTCTTTCATTGTTATCATCCAAATTTCACCAACTAAGGATTCTTCTATTGACATAAGTTGTAATTGGGATAAAAAGGCAAAAAAATCAACAAGATTTCCTATATTTCTTCTAGTTTTTATTCCAGTGTCTAGGTCTCCTATAATAATTTTCTAAATGGTGATTCTTTAGGGTTCTAGACAATCTAGGTAATACACTATTAGGTTCATATGTGTCATGTTCTTCTGGACTAGACTGAATTTTATTTATATATTTTTCAAAAGAATATTTCAAGTTCTCAAGTCTCATTTTATCATTAGAGTCAAATTCATCAATTTGAGCTTTCTTTTTCTCAAAGGGATCAGATTTATCAAATTTTACGTGAACCAATTCTTCAACAATCCTTTACTTTTTATTAAAAATTATATAAGCTTTGGAAGTTGCAGAATATCCTATAAAAATGCCTTCAACAGATTTTGGATCTAATTTACCAAGATTTTCTTTAGTGGTCAAGATATAAACCTTGCATCCAAAAACATTAAAGTATTTTACTTTAGGTTTTATATTATTCCAAAGTTCATAAGGTGTCTTTTTGAAAATTGGTCTGATTAAAACTCTATTCATTATATAGCAGGTTGTACTTATAGCTTCTGCCCAGAAATAGGTAGGAAGAATGTATTCATTTAGCATAGTCCTAGCCATTTCCTGAATAGTTATATTTCTTCTTTCAAAAATCTCATTCTGTTGAGGTGTTCTTGGTGCAGAGAATGTGTGTTTAATACATAGATTTGAGCAAAAAGAATTGAATTCCTAATTCTCTAATTCTCCACAATGATCACTTCTTAATGAGATTAGTTTAAAACCTTTTTCATTTTGATCAGCTTTGCAAAAACATTCGAATATAGTAAAAGATTCATTTTTATATTTTAGAAAATATACCCATGTAAATCTTGAATAGTCATCAACTAAAACATATATATATAATTTACCAGCCAAACTTGCTAATCTTGAAGTTCCAAATAGATCCATATGTATAGGTTCTAAAGGTTTATATGTAGAAATTTTTTTAATTGATTTGAAGGATGATTTATGTTGCTTTCCAAGTTGACATGCATCACAAAATATGTCACTATCAAATTTAAGACTAGGTAAATCAAAAACTAGTTGTTTCTTAGATAATTAATGTAAAGAATATATACTGCAATGTCTAAGTCTTCTATGCCAGATCCAAGATTCATTTATCTTTGTAGTTAAACAATTTACTTTTTGTTTACACAAGGAATTTAAGTCCAGAGTATAAACATTATCAGTTTTGGGTGATCTAAATTTAATCAATTTATCTTTAAAAATAGAACAACAATTGTTAGAAAAATAAAAAAAATAACCATCATCACATAGTTGAGAGATACTTATCAGGTTATGTTTCAATCCTTGTATATAGAGTACTTTATTGATTGAGATAACTTCTAGATCTCCAATAGTTCCAATGTCAATTATTTTACCTTTGGAATTGTCACCAAATGTGACTAATCTTCCATCCTTTTGAGTTAATGTTTTAAAGTTTGATGAGTTCCCACTCATATTCCTAGAGCAGCCACTGTCCATATACCATATTTCAGTTCGGTTTCTGTGACCTTCTTCCTAGAAAGGTATTCAAACAAAAATTTGTTTTGGTACCCATATTTTATTAGGTATAGCTATGTTTGCTATCAAATATTTGGGAATCCAGACTATTTTTTCTATAATCAATAGAATCATATAAACTCCTTGAAATAAAGACTTTATTAATCCCACTTATTTGAGGTTTCCTTAAATAGCAGTTTTTAGATATGTGACCTTTTATTCCATTGTAGTTGAAAATTATACCTTTTCTACTTGGAACAAAATAGTTCTTATGTAGTTTTGGTTTCTCACCTTTACTGCCTATTCCATATCTTTCCTTTTTAATCACATTTTTTTCCAAGAATTTCATTTAGAGAATTTTCTCATTTTATAAAAATAAGAGATGAATTTTTGTATGTCTCTACTTTTGATTATAGTGTTTTTATTTTAGTTTCATTATCTATACAGTTTGGGTTTGATGAGTTATATTTTTTAATTAACACTTGATGTTGTTTTAGCAAAGTGTCTCTTTCTCCTAAAATAGCAGTGTGAATAATTTTTAGTGACTTATGTTTCTTAAATAAGGAATCATATTTATCTTCTTTTATATTTCAGTAGGCTGCAAATTTTACATTTGAGAAACTAGAACTAGAATTATTATCAGATGAGTAATAAGATTGTACCTCATCAGCTTCTGCCCTAAAGCACATATTTTCCTTTAGATTCGATTCTTCATTTTCTGAGTCAGACTTTGATGAGTTTCTGGAGTCTTCATAAACACTCAAAGTATCTTTCATTTCTATTTTGTCTTTCTGGTCATAATCATTATTTTTGAAAAATTTCGTTTTCTTTTCTCCTTTTAATTGAGGACAGTCAGGTCTTATGTGACCCATCTTTTTACATTCATAGCATCTGACTTCCTTAAGTTACTTTTCATCTTTCTTGAAGGATTTTCTGAATCCCTTCTTCTTTATGTAGAATTTACTAAATTTCATGGCTAATTGAGCCAGTTCCACATCTGAATTAGATGAATCAGAACTTTCAGGTTTTCTCTTGATCTCTTGCTTAATATTTTTGCTATTCTTTTGCGATGTTACTTTCAAAGTAGTATTTTTTCTATTGATCAAGTCATTATTCTCATTCACTTCATCTTGAATCTAAACTTCATACATCATTAGGGTTATAATTAATTCTCTCATAGTTAGATCTTTGATTGGTGATGATTGCCTAATGGCTGCTTATATCCCATTCCATTGGGTTGACTCTCAGTAGTTTTAAGTCTTGATTTGCTTGTTTGATAGGATCTCCCAAGGCAGTGATGTTTTTGAATATTTATATAATCCTTCCATTCATATGATTGATTATTTCACCATCAAGAATTCTAAATGTATCAAATTTCAGTTTTTCTCTAACATACCTCATTTTTCTGATATTGTCAGTTCCTTAATAGGCAACTGCAATTTTCTGCCACATCTCATATGCAGTAGGGAATTGAGATACTCTATTAAATTCATTCGGTCCTAAACCATATATGATAGCATTCATATCTTTTGAATTTATGTCATACTCTGCTTCAGTAGCTGCACTCCATGTTTTAGGTTTCTCAAGAATTTCATAAGAAGTAATATTTTTTTAGTAGACTATGTATCCAAAATTTTTCAAATAGATGATCATCCTCGACTTCCAACATCCCTAGTTTTCACTATTGAAGTATGGAGCTAGAACCATTGACATTACCTCTCGTGTATCATCCATTGAGATCTATGAGTACAATCATTTGAAACTTTTATCTTGTTATAGCTTTAACAAAAGAGCCACCTCTAATATCAATTGTTGGATCAGGTTATACTAAATATGCATAAGAGTGGGGGTGAATTGTTTATTTTAAAATTTCTTTGAGAATCACGATGATTGAAAAATCTATCCTTTAACTTTATCAGAATGGTTATGTAGTGGAAGATAAATATATTGAAGAATGCATAGATGTATTGTGGTTTGGGGAACATAAGGCCCCTAGTCCACTCCACCAACACTCTACTCCACGAGCTTGGTGATTTTCACTATCTGGTCCTCTTATCAACAGACCATCCACAACTGAGTGCAGGTAGTTGACACCTTTACAAGATAAGGCTAAAACAGAGCCTTATGGTTCATTCACAGAACTGAATACATAGCTTAGAACGAGAAGCTAGTTACTCAAAATAAAAAGATTATTTCCATAAAAATACTTTCTAGATGTTCTTCACAGTTGGAGCAACACGCAACTGATAGTAGATGGATTATCATCTTCAGAAAAATGTTCTTTAGGTAAGAGCTGTTCTGAGTCGATCCAGTTGTAAATAGATCTTGAAATAAAATCAGTAACTTTAACAATGATAGATTCACAATAGATCTTTGATTTATAATAAGAATATTTAACACTTTTCCTTTTATTCAGAAAAACAGAGTCTGATAGAACTTGGTAGTAGCACATCTGTGTGACTCATATAACTCTGTAAAAATTGTATTCGTGAGAAACTAGAGAGATTTTTATTATTATCCATTTTACAATGATTCATCTCTCATTTTTTAATTCATAATAACATAGATATATAAAGAATAATGATAAACATTTTCCTTTCTGATTTAGATCCATAAATATCACCTTAAGAATCATGATATTCAAATGTTTGAATAAAAGAGAAGTCTTAAATTCCCTTAATAATTGGCATGAAATACTCCTCTTAAATCGATCCTTTTAATCACAAATAAACATATTTAAATCATTCAAAGATGTTCTTTAATATCAGGCTTCGAAACCGGCTTAAAACCAGCCTGATATTCATCAAAAATACCATTGTACGATAAATTCGTATTCTAAATATTCGATGCTAAACATAGGGTTGATGATCGATTCTTAAAATGTAAGGTTGATCTCAAACATAAGGTTGATCTCAAATGTAAGGTTGATCATCCATACTTTTCTCTTAAAATTTAAAATATATGATATAATATCCATACTTTTCTCTTTAAAAAAATGTAAGATACATGATCCATACTTTTCAATAGAACGTAAGGTTCATTATAAAAGTAAGGTTGATGATCCATACTTTTGTGAAGAAAATATAATGTTCTTATTCCACACATTTCGGATATTAAAAACGTAATGTTCCTTCCAAATGTAAGGTTCTTTTACCATACTTTTCCGATAACATATGGTTGATTAACCATACTTTTCTGAACTCCCGTAAAGTAAACATAAAATTTTATCCTTACGTCACGCTCATCAACATAGGGTATGAACAATGTTTCCAGAACATGCTAAAATGATTTCCAAACACTGTCAAATATTATGTGTGGATTAAATGATTTTAATGTTATTTCAAAATAGAAATATAAAGAATATTAATTTCATGAAATATACTCAAAGTAAAATCATTAGAATAACAAACAAGGGTATTTGTGAGCATTAAAATCATCATAAAAAGATAGTGTATTGTTGTAACAATAAATGGTCACTAATATCCCCTAATCATAATAGTATATTGTATTGTTAAAAACATCACTTGATCAACATTTTTGTATCGTGATATGCATGTATTGATATAATTATACTGATGTATGTATCTGATGATGTTTCTACAGTGTACCTTATTTATTGTAATCTATTTTTTGTAAAATCATTCCCAATGATTATTTCTTGATAACCGGATGCTTTTCACCAACTTTTGGAGATCAAGAATTCTCTTCTAGTTAGTGTAAAATTAGATTGGATATAGATTTAGATGTTGCTCCGGGTTGGTTCATTACAAACGGTATCAGAGGAGGTATTTCCTTAAATGAGATGACTTTTGATTATGATCCCTTATGTTATTTGGGGTGTGTCCTGGTAGAAGGAAGACTAAGATTGTTTCGAGACTTAATAGGTAGTTCATGAGAAGGTGCTTTATCAACACCTCTTCACAATGAGATGCGAGTTACTAAGGAAAGTGGGTACTTGAGTCTTTCTTTTAAGTAATTTGTTTTCTCATGGCAAATAAGATTAAATTTTTAGTGATATTGTCATTTGAACCCCATCCTTGAATTCATGGATTTTCATCCACATTTTTATAGAGGTTAACAAAATTATCTTAAGGTGGTATAGTGGATTGAATAAGTTTATGGGATTTTTATTCTCTCAAGACTTATAATGCTTTAAAGGTCAACTTTATCAACTATTTTTTTGTGGGAAAAAGTTAGGAGTGTTGGAAAGTTTTCACTCCCTCCTATATTCATGAAATAATGTCTTGGGAATTCTTCAAATCAATCTTTATTTGGTGGAAATATCCTATGAATGTGAAGAATGTGAAAGTTTATGAGTTCTTGGGTTTCGATCAAGATGAGCGATTAGTTACAAAGTATTCCAATCAATTCTCAAGTTTGATATGTTTCTTACCTAATCCTTTTGTTAATGAATTAAATAAGGTAATCTGTTTTAGAAAAGGTCTTCACCCATACCTTTTAACTAACATGATTTTGGCTTTGTTTATTTCTTATTCAAAGATGCTCACTATGTCATTTTCTTCTGAAGAAAAGCTAAAAAATGACATAAAAGGAAGAATGCATCATTAATGGTTGAGAAAGGAAAATATCCATGGGGAAAGAAGAGGCCTCCCATGTTTTTATATTATGTAAAAATGGTCATTTCAATAGGTTATGTTTGAAAGCTCTAGAGGATTATAGTCGGTGTGGCCATTTGGGTCACCTTAATAGGTTCTGTAAGTTGGGAAACTGGAAAGTGAAGTTTCAATCAGGATCATTAGATCCTAACTATGGGGTCATAGATGCTTCAAGATAATAGAGATACATCCATATTCCTTGGAGTGAAGATTTCCACGTAGTGGAGGATATTCCAGTTTTTTTGTTTCCTAATGTATTTGATGTTGATCAATATTATTTTTTCTGACATTAGAGTGGAAAATGATTGAGTTCTTCCTTATTTTGGATTGTCTATATTTCAGAACCTTTTCTTTTGTAATATTTTTTGAATGATATATTTTGGACCTTGGTTTTGGTCATTTGTTGATTGATGATGTGATAATGGTTTCCTTTTATTTATATCTCTATGTTTGGGCCTTACGTATGTGCACACTTGAATGGTTAGCCTTCTTTTTGAATGACTTTAGATACTTGATGGTCGTTGTGCTCCTGGTGATGGAGTAGAATCATATGCTGACAACCTTGACATATTTGGGGTTTTTTGTTCTTCTAAATACCTTATGTTTCCTTCCATGGGTGTATTCCTATGGTTGATGTTTGATAATATTTGGTTTGATTATTTTTTCTTGGTATCCTCTTATTTTTTCCTTGATGGTTAGAACCCAATTTTGATATGTTAGGTGATCTTCTTTATGAGAGTGAAGTTCCCTATTGTGAACTGACCTGGATGTTTGATGTACTTCATTTGGACTTGGATATACCTTGGGGTTGTACTCAGGTGACTAGGACTATGTGGATTCTTGATTGACCAAGTACCCAGAGGTGTTGGCATTTGATCTGATAAGCACATCGTGGGGTGGGGCTCGACATTGAAAATCCTAGGTTACCATCAAGTAATTACCTATGGTAGAAATAATTTTTAGTTCTTTTAAATTTCTTATGGATTTTTTATCTTAGATGTTTCTTAGTGGTGAGTTGTTGAAGCCTATTTTATGGTTATAAAGGACATACTTTTATTGTATTTCACCATTTTGGTGAATCTTTAATCGATGGAGAGACCTATGTTGGGTCTCTAGTCTTTCTCTAGTTTGGATACATGTGTTGATCTTGGTGTTTTGATCTTAGAGTTGTGTGTGTGTTGTTATCTTTCGGAGAGTCTCTCTTCTAGACTATAGACTGTCTATCTCACAAGATGAGTAAGGGAGTTATTCTTATTCCATCTTGTTCTATATTTCATGCAAGAATAATTTTGGGGATAGAAAGTCTTATAGCGGGGAGGCTCTGACATCTCTTTACCTACTTTTAGGTGTTTTGACCCATTGATTTGAGTATCCTTTGATTTCATCTCTTCACGGGTTTCTTCCAATGTATTTTTTGAGTCTTTTTATGGTTCAAGGATAGTGTATGGTTGGAGAATAGTTTTACAAACCATGCATCCAAACTAAAATCTTTCCAGTAGCCTAGGTAAGGGTGAATGGTTGGTTCATGGTTAGAAAAACAGTGCATCCAAACCATGCAACATAAATATAAGAGGTCGTACGGTTGGTTCACATTTAAACTAACAATGCATCCTAACCATGGAGCTCTTCCAGTGGATCTATTTTATGTGCACAGTTAGGCACACAGTTAGTAATAGTAATGTGACCTAACCTAGGAAACCATGCAATGAGATTTAAATGCCCTGTAAATTGTAATCAAAATCCCAAAACCCCCTAATTAAACTCAAACTTATCCCACGTGAACATAATTCGATCCTTTGGCATTTAGGATCCCTCTAGAGGTATTTTGGCTCTCCTAACCTCTAATATTGGTGGATCAAATCTCCAATCGAAGTGGTGATCCTATTCAAGTGAGTTATTTTATTCTTAATCATTGATCTCTCTTATTATCTTGATTCCTTATTCCTAGAGTTTATGATGGAATTTTGTTTCATTATGTCATGGATGGGTGACGTGGAATTTTGGATATAGGTTCTCTTCACTTCTATCACGATCTCTCTTCCTAGATCTGGTGATCACCATCGGGGGTGACACATATCTGATTCATTATAGTGGGATTCCAAATATTCCAAGTAGGCATTTCTATGATTTCCATTCATTTTTTAATTCATTGTTGATTGATACTTTATGGATACATGTCTCCTTCTAACACATGTTCTATAATTATTGATCTTGAATTTCCTTATAAAATCATATTTTATCCTGTTTTAACTAAATTGAGCATGGAATGGATTCCTTCTCATGGTTTTACAAATTGATAAATTATATGTTGATTTTAATTCTGTTTCAAATATTCTTTCAAGGTTACCTTATGGAAAGTGTGGTATTTGGCCCAGTTTTTTTTGAAATGGGTGTTCTTTGATTATTTGAAATGAATGATTTATTCACACATAAAGAGGTTATAAACCCATGTTTTGAAATGACCATAATCTTTTTTAAATTGTGAAACTTCCTTGATTTCCTTTGGGATATTTTGAAAGATATTCTTGTTTTAAAATCCCGTTTATCATTATAGTGATGATTATGAAAGGAAGTATGTATGTTTACCCCTTTTAAAGGTTTAATTGAAGAAAATATTTTAATTGGAATGTATGGTGTTGGATGGATCGGTTGTTACTTTATGATGACCCTATCTTGTAATAGTCCATTATTGTAACTTATTTGAATCTTTTAATTCCCATTGATGGGTTTTGATAAAGGTATTATTTACTTTGAGGGAGCTTTGGGTGATATTGAGATGAGGGTATGTGCCCATGATTCATATTAATAAGGATCCCCATTTTGATCCTCATAACTTTATTATATCACTAGCCTATTTTGACTCGTCATGGGAACCTAGATAGATAAATGGGATGATCTAGATATATGCTTCATTAGCTAACTCACACCCCATCTAGTGGGTTCATAGAGAACATGAAAGGTTCATGCTACAGATATGTGGCCAAGAAATTAAGTGTTTATAGAACTAGTTTTCTTGAGACTCATGAGATTAAATTTAATCTCGATGATTAGTCGTGATGATTTTTTATTAGCTATTCTATGATGGACTAACTATCATACCTTGGTTTTACCCATGACATTTGTATACTTGATACTCGATACAAGAAAATATTCATTGTCACTACTTGGCACTAGAGTTTCCTTTCTTTATTGATTAGTGCTCTTGATTGGTCTATTTATTGAGATGTTTCACCTTGAATATATTGTAATGACTCTTGTATAGCTTAGGATATTAGGTTCATGTTATTACTTTTCTTGATTGATATGTCCTAATCATGTGAAATGGTTTTCAAAGCATTTCAATAAAAATGTCTAGTTTTAAAATGATGAAATGGAATTCTTTCAAACTCTAGTTTGATAAATTAATTTAAAATGTTTAAAAACATATTTTCAAATTAATATTTTTACTCGATTTATTATACACCTCTCTTAAGAAAATTTAACTTACCATATGAAGTGACTACATATAATCTTTGGTGGAATCCTACTGGACTCTATATCTCACATCATGCTTGTACCGTTTGGTGTTTGTAGCTTTTATGATCTTATATATGGTTCTCATGCTCACGTTGTCTTACTTTGCACATTAGTTCTCGGGTGACCATGGGTAGGTTTCTTGGGGAATGGTGGGTGGTTGTGGACTACCAAAAGACAAGTTTTGTTTGTTTTATTTTGATTCTAGATTTTGTATCATCTCCCGGTACCCTAATATGTATGTATTGATATGATTATATTCATGTGTGTATTTGATGATGTTTAAATAGGGTACCTTTTTTATTATAAAAATTTGTGGAAGATATCATTCCCAGCATTTATTTATTGATGCCCAGGTGCCTGTCATCAACCCATGGAGATCGTGAATTCTCTTCAGGTTATTGGAAAATTAGCTCAGATACCATTCATTATAATTCCAAAAGGAAGTAAGAGAATGAAGATCACTTGGTAATTATACTAAAGTCCCTAAAAAGGATAATTTGTATAAAAAGTTAACTAAATTTTAATTTTGGATATAGAAAGTTTCATTTTTGGGTCATATAATCTCAAGTGAGGGTATATCAATTGATCCATAAAATACATACATTATTGAAAAAATTTCCAAACTAACCATAGTAACTAAAATCCATAATTTTCTTAGTTTGGAAAGATATTATCAATTATTTGTGAATACTTTCTCATGGATATATAATCCACCCATCAAATTAACATAGAATGGATTAAATTTCCTTTAGATAAATTAATGTGAGGGAAATTTCAATGAACTCAAGAGGAGGTTATTCAGTACTTCTGTGCTTACACTATCCTATAGTGGAGTAGGGTTTTTGATCTATAGTGATTCATCAAATAAGAGACTAGGATGTCTCCCAATATAGAAATTTATAGTGATACATTATTCCTCACAACAACTAAAGGTTCATGAGAAAAATTATACAACTCGTGATTTGGAATTAGTTGTGGTAATTTTTTCATTATAGATACAGAGTCGTTATCTTTATGGATAAAAGTGTCACATAAATACTGATCATAAAATTTTAAATTATAAATTCACTCAAAAATAGCTTAATATGTTCCATAGAATATGGTTAGAGTTGATTAAATATTATGAATGCTCAATACATTACCACCCTGGGAAAGAGAACAAGGTTACAGATGCTCAGAGTCGAAAGGATCATACAAGCTTATCAATGATGCAAATAAAAATAATATCCATTATTTATAGGTTTGTAAATGATGGATTTGGAAATATTGAAGGATGAAGATAAATATTATCTTTATCAAATGAGTGTTGAACCATTTATACAAGTAAATATTAAATAATCACAGAAGGAGGATGTAGAGCTGTAAAAGAATGTGAGAAATGTTCCTGAGTTTGACCTTGACTATGATGGAATGATAAGCTTCAAGAACTGAGTATTTTTCCCATAAATACCAGACTTTAAGAGGGAGTTATTTGATTAAGATCATAGTTCATCATTATCTATTAATCCTGGAAGTATAATGATTGATAGAGATTTGAAAGATTATATCTTGTGAGATAACATGAAAATAGATATTGCCTAGTATGTATTTTGATGCTTGGTATGTCATCAAGTTAAGGATGATAGATATAATTCTAAGGGATATTATAACCATTATCCATAGCAGTATGTAACTAGGAAAACATCACCATTGATTTTGTCATTGGACTCCTAAAAACATCTAAAGTCCATAATGTTATTTGGGTTTTAGTAGACTGCCTTACAAAGTCAACACACTTCGTTGCTATCAGATAAGATTTCTATCTTGATCAAATTTCTGGAATATACATTAAGGAAGTGGTTAGGTTGCATGGAGTAGCACATTCTATTGTATATTATCAAGATTCGAGGTTTACCGTGAATTTTTGGTGTAGTCTTCAGTAATCTATAGATTCAAAGCTGTGTTTTAGAACTAATAATCATACTCAGATAGATGATCAGTCTTAGATAACCATTCAAAACCTAAAGGATATTTTGAGGTATTTCTATGTATTTTAAAGGTGGTTGGGATCGACACCTTCCTCTAGTTGATTTTTCCTACAACAACAGTTTTCACTATAGTATTCATATGGATCCTTATTAAGCCCTCTATGGAAAGAAGTATAGAACTCAAACATGTTGGGATGAAGCTAGAAAAAGAAATTCATCAGGACTAGAGATAGCTGAGGAAAAGGTAGATAAATTTATAGTTATTCAGTATCACATAAAGGTAGTTCATAGTTGATAGAATATTTATACTGATAATCATTGGGGAAATATGGAATTTAAAGGTGGTGAGAAGATATTTCTATGAATATCTCTTTGGAAAATGGTTATGAGATTTAGAAAGAAGGTAAATATGAACCCAATGTATGTTGTACCCTTTGATATTCTTTATTGAGTAGGTATGGTAGCTTATTGCTTGGTGCTTCCACCAAACCTCTCTCAAGTTCATGATGTGTTCCATATATCTATCCTGAAGAAGTACATACATGATCCATCACATGTACTGAACTCATAGGTTGTACTAATGAAGAATGATATTTCCTAGGAATAAAAACCGATATAAATATTGTATCATAGATATAAAGTGCAATGTAATATGCTACTCTCCTTATAAAATTTCTCTAAAGGAATCACAAATTTGAAGAAGTTACATGGGAACCCAAGGATGTGATGAAATTGATATATCCTCATTCTTTTATCATAGTGATATAATTTTGTGGCTAAAATTAATTTTAAGGGGGTTATAATGTAACACACTGAGAATTCATGTTGTATTTTTCTTCAAATAAATTTAAATTCTTCACTCTCTTATGATACATTTAACCCTAAGTCTAAATGAAACATAATATAGTATATTGTTCTTACCATGCCGTTAAATTAGAATAGTGAATGTGAATGATTTTTTTTAAACCAATGTATAAATGTTTTATATAAGTAAAATATATTGATAAATAGGTACTTTATTTTTATTAAAGTCATTATATGGTTTAAAAATACATTTTGTTTCTCAAAAATGGGTTTCATTACTTTTTGTGATCAAATAATATAATTAATTTCTTCAAATTTTAGAATATTTATTTGATCAAAAAAAAATATTTTTTAAATCATAATTTCAAAAATATATTAGATTTATTTTTTGAGAATTTTCTGAAAAGATTGATTTTTCAATGAATAGTGAAAAATACAAATTTTTATTGAAAATTGTCTTTTCATTTAAAGAATTTTCAAAGTTAAATTTTATTTTAAAATTGTTTTAAATGTAAAATTAGTTAATTTATATTATTAATAATATAATTAATTCATTTTAATTAATTTTATTTTGGATCTTTTATAAAAAAAATTTATACTTAACATTTTTTCTGGAAAATTGCTATTCATTGCATTTTACGAGATTAATTTTAAATTAAATTATATAAATTCTATGAATTGAATTTAATAAAATGTATTAAATATTTTTAATCATAATAATTAATTTTTTTAATTATTTAATCTTAATTTTTGGTCATTTTTAATAGTGAAAACAATACAAATATGTTATTGTGGTTAGGGTGAAAACGGGTTTACTGGGGGTTAAACCAAGAGATAATGATATGTTTTCAAATTTAACTTGTCTAAAAACTATTTTATAGACATATTTGTACCTTATAATATCACAAATTCAAATTTATAAACATTTTTAAACATTTTCCTTGAGTATGACACTATTATATTTTAATCTTTTTGGAAATTCAAAGTGTGTCCTCTCTCCCACTATTAAAAGGATACCATTGTATTCTCTTATTTACACTAATTTGAGACATATATATAAAACATACTCTACCAAATTCTATTTTAAACTTACATATACATTAATTATAGGTTTTTTTATTGTTAAAATACCATTCCAAGTGTCCTTAAAAAAGAATCTAAAGGAGGCCTACTGAAGGATAGATAATCATCCTACCAGACCTCATTCAAATTATTTTTTGTTTTGCCTTCTGAAAATATATTTTATTCATAATAAAATAATATATTTATCATAATAATTATTCTAAATTATTATTATTATTATTTAATTACCATTATTCACACAATTTTCTATCAAATGGTAAGTGAAAGTATCACTGATGTGCACGTGTGGACTACCGCCTCCACATAGAAATACAATTCATTTCCCATCACTATAATTTGTGGATGGTTATTAAAATATGTTTAAAGTTTATATATGATATTTTTGACATAATTATGCTTCTTTAATAATAATATCACATCTAACTTATTGCCTTATCATCTGTTGTAAGACGATAATGTCGCTTGTGCGTACATGTAGACTACCACCTCCACAAAGTGATGTGATTTGTTTTTCATTTCTGATTTACTTGGATGGTAATAAGAATTGATTTAATGTATATATGTGTTATTTATTATATAATAAAGGTTCTGTAATGATAACATAATATTAATATTTCTTTTATTCTTTTTGTTAGAAAGTGAAAACAACGTTCATGCTTATGTTCAACCTGTCGTCTCCATGAATGGTGAAAATAAATTTTCCATATCTACCAATGGGTAATTATAAATATGTATATAATTAATATATATATATATATATAATATTTATATCATGAATAAAATTATGGAGATTATGGATCCATGATCAAATTGAAGGATTGGAACTTCTCAAACCGTAACTTCCATGAAAAACGAAAAAGCTAACATCTGAAACAAAGATTTTAATTAGGAATTATTAATAAATGGGTGTTGAAATGTTATAATTTGATCATATATGATATTATAAATATTTAAATTATTTTAGTACATAATTTTAATAACTTTAAACTTATTATAAATGATATTAAATCACTTTCCAAGTAATTCAAACATGAGGTAAGAGATTCTATTTCAATCACATTTTAATCAGGATTATTTATGCTTGAATTTTATTGAAGCACACTATATGATAATTTTATAATAATCATTTTTAATTTTATTATCCTCTATTTATCCATGAAATTTTCATGTAATATTACCATTTTTATCTCTTTGAAACTTAAAATGATCAGAAAAATAAATTTAAGAAAAATAGACTTTATTTCCTCTTTGGTCGAGAATATTTTTCTTCCATGTCCATGTTTTATTTAAAATGTTTTAAATAATGTTTTTTTCATTATCATGTAAAATTTTAATGTAATTTTTACCCATGTTTTACATTCTATAAAAATGTTTCAAAGTAATTTTCTTTTCATTATTTGAATGGGGTACTTTTATCTTTTTACCAAAAGCCTGAATGGAATATTTGTTTTACCATACACGTCATGAATTGAATTTCACACCATCATGACCACTAAATTATTTGAAGATTCCTTTATAAATTTTCAAGTTTATTTTAAAATCAAACATTTTCCTTAATATTTTGTAATTTTTTATATTTTTAAATAAGTGATTTCAAGATGAAAAATGTATTCTCATCAAGAATTATTTCAGTGATATTTTAAAGAATTTTTTACCTATAATAACATCCTTTGATGTAACTTATTCTTTATTGGGGATATGATCCAATGATTCTATATTTTTTCTTTCTCTATATAGTTTATGGTTATGATGATGAAATATCAATAAAACCCATTTTCTTTTCCACGGGTTATGTTATGATGAATGTTTTTATGATCTTGTGGTATACGTATGAATGGATTTATGATTATGTGATAAGTGGGTACATAATTATATATCTCTTCAACAAATTAGGTAATGATTAATGTTATAATAAATCAAAGGGTACACTGTAGGTTATGCTAAACCCAAAAAAGGGTACATAGGAGGTTATCCCAAGATCAAAAGAGGGTACACGGAAGGTTATTCAAAGCCCAAAGTAAGCACATGGTTAATATACTAATAAAAACATGTTATGGATATCTTGGCGGGTATAATTGACATAATATTTATATAATCATGATTATTCCAAACCTTATTCAATTATTTTAATGTCCTGAACCTCTCGGGTCCATTCCTTTGAGAAAATCCAGTGTTATAGGTGTTATTGGAGGTCAGAGTGGCATGTTTTGAGAGTTTTCCAAAATTCAAGTTTTCTAACAGTGGTTCATGGCGTCGGTAGGTTGTGGCATCAGTAGGTCATCACATCGACAAGTCTTGGCATCGATAGGTCAGGTATGGGTGACTCAACATCAGTGACTCGCATCGGCGACTCAGCCGTTAGTGTCTCAACGTTGGTGACTTAGCCATTGGTGGCTTAGTGTTGGTAGCTCAGCATCGATGGGTTGTGTTGATGACTTGGTTGTCAGTGGCTCAACATCATTGTCTCAAGGTTGAAGACTCACCCAAATATGATTCATTTCTAGCTTTCCTGTGCTTTTTCAGTTTCACCCCGGTTACATTTTCTTTGACGTTAAATGAGTTAACTATCATGTTTGACCATTTCTTAATCCTTTTTGACCATCTATGAGAAGAATTATTATATATTAAATATCCTAAAATCCTAGATCTTCAAAACTTCCAAGTCTCTTAGTTTGACCATGAACCAACTTTTAAGTACTTTGAAATCATGTCCCTGATTTAGGATTTAGCATTTTTTTAGCCGAGATCTTATATTCCTTTAACCCTTCTATTCCCTCTTGGTGTGCCTAGATCCTTTCTTACATAAGGATTCACATCTATTGTGATGCAGTTGAAAGCGCATTTGTGGGTACAAGGGTGTACATGGGGTTAGTTCTAGGGGTATGGTGTGGTATATTTGTGCAGTGGGGCTACATCTTTGGCGGTGGATGTTTTTGGTTTAATGTATAGGGTGGTATAGGCGGTGTAATGGAATATCATGTGGTGATATTTTTTATTTTGGAATGGATGAACTTGTAGAGTAGTGGGACTACATCTGGGTTGTGTTATGTTTATTGGGCAGTGTTGTGTAGTGGGACTGTAATCAGGTTGTGTGTTGTTTGTGTTATCGGATGTGTTGGGTGTGGCTGTGGTAGGTATTTTCATGGATAGTGATATAATGATATAAGTGGATTCCTTAATAAATAATGATAAGTGGTTAAATAAATGGGATGGGTTTATGAATTAAGTTTGTGGTCGGCTGTGTGGTTGTGCATTAGAGGTAGCAGAAAAGATAGTTTTGTGTGGCTGGTTGTTTGTTTGGAAACCCATATATTGGGATGAGTTCTTGATACACATATATATACTTATAGTTCCTTGTGATTTCTATACACACTTCACCCATGTTAAACACTGTGTTCAGAACGCCCCCATTGTGATGGTAGATGGTGTCTTTCCCAACATCCTGGTAGGAGGATGGATGGCTGGCCACCCAGTATTCCATGCTCCCTCTTCAATGGTAGAGATAGCCCAAGATCCTTCAGACAGGTTGTGGTTGTGAGGCTCAGGTGTGTGCGAGTGAGTTTTTCTTTCCCATGTGTCTTCAAGATGAGATGTGTTGTGTTTCCCAGGTGTATTTTGGATGATATGTGATGTGGTTAGTGAATCTGGTGTCTGTGGGCGGGATGTGGTATGGTTTGTGACCCAGAAGATTGTGGGTGGGATGTGATGTAGATAGTGGACTAGGTGTGTGCGGGAAGGTTGTGTTGTGGTATGTTTGGAAGAGGTGGGAGTGCCAGGATATTTGTCATTAGGGTGTGAGATCGGCTAATTAGTGGGAAAGTTGTGCGAGGTACCCTATCCTCGATGTAATTACTAATTTAATTTAATTGACTTGTATTATTTGGTGAGTGTGCCTTGGTGAGGCTGGGGTGGTTAGCATTTTCCTTATTAGGTGCTTTTGAGGTTCGGTTGTTTTCCCACAGGGGCATTAGCATGCCTTTCCCACTTGTGCACAAGAGACTTTGGTTTTCCTATTAAGTATACTAGTATGTTCACCCTATGTTTATAAAACTGATTTTAGGTTTCTAGGAGGACTATGAGGACTGTGATGGACCTAACTAGCTCAGACATAAGGACATTTGTTGTGTTGCTACTTAGTCTTGTTTTTGGTTTTTTACTTTAGAGTTTTCTTTTACTTTGTGTTAGTTTTATTTAAACATGCATGGGTTGGATTTTTAGTTTCCCTTTTTGTGAGATGATTGGAGTTGTTTGGGATAGACCACATTATCTCCCGGTATTTTTATTTATAAATGGTAATGCCTCACATATTTTTGTGAATTTTTATCTACCCTTGGTGCTAGTTTTCTCCTTAGGGCCTATTAGAGGCAGGACTCGGGGTTCATTATCACTTTTTTCATCTTGAAGAAGGAAGGTCATGGAACATTGTTATCCCTTCCCTCATATTGAATAAGGAGGGTCATGACAGGATGGTATCAAAGGTGATGGTTGAGAGATAGGATGAAGCTTGGAGTTAGGCATAGTGAGTATTTCATGGGTTGGTAGGGAAGCAATGTTATGTGATATTGATGCATGACATGGTCTAGGGAAGACTTTCTAGGACATAAGATTTTAGGTCCCCTGTGATCTGATTCAAGGACTCTGAGCCTACCAAATAACCAAGTGAGGCTACACTTTTTGTGGGGTAGAGACCCTAGGAAAGGTACATGCATCATAATTACTTGTGTTCTTTTTTTATTTGTTTGTTTGGTAAATTTTAAAATGAATAATGATTTAAAATGAATTCTAAATAAAGTTTCATACTACTCAGGCTTAGGAGTTCCTTGTTTATATTTTTATCTATGGAACCTGGTCATCGTCCGTGTGCAGTGAAGGCAGTGGAGGTCCGGTAGGAGGACCTAGTTGACTGGTGCAGGGTTGATCCCATGTAAGAAGGTGATCAGTGTTAGAATCCCTTTCGTGCTTTCCAGTGATAGACTCTAAGTTTGAAGGGAACATTTAAGACACAGAGACGGAGAGTTGTCTTTTGGATCTAGGGATTGACTTCATCTTGATTTAGGCTCTGAAGGAGTAGTGGATTCCTCTGGCGGTGAGATAGATGAGGGGATTCGTGCGTCAGTGGTGGATTCTTTATTTGGGGGAGAGAAAGGATAATGATGTTTTGTGGGATGATTTTGAGGAGTTCTGAGTATAATTCCTTTCCTCGACCATGAAGGAAAAGAACGTATAGGAGCTACTTTCCCATAATATGGGAGCTATAGACATCTTCAAAGTCAGTGCCTAGTTCGAGCTCGATATGGGGTGGAGGAGGGAAAGTTCAGTTCCCACATCAACAATATTTATCGGCCAAGCTGTTCAAGTGGTAGGGACAGCAGGCTCTCGCTCCACTAAGGGGAGACAAAGCTGGTGGAGGCTAACCTTAGGGTGCTCCACAGGGACCTCAACTAGGGTGTGGTCAGAGAGTAAGCTGACAACTGAGGGGAAGAGGAGCTCGGTTTGTCTAGTTTCACTCCACAAAGGCAGTAGTTTCATCAGGGCCAAAGATCATTCGAGGTATGATCATTTTGTTTAGTACCCTTTCTTGAGATTTGTTTGATTCAAGATTTTAACACTCCTTTATTTCACCCGGTATAGACCATGCTCTGGGGATATACGTAGAGAGGCCTTTTCCCCCCTGGTGTTGAGTATTCCATTCATTAGTGAGCATATTTTTCAGGTGGGAAACTAGTGTGTGGAGCCTCTCCTTTTATTGTTGGTTGAGTTGTTAGTGGAATTGGTGGATGCTGAGATGGTGGAGGCTCCATGAGTTCTTGGGGAGTTCTTTGATGTTTTCCTCTAGGAGGTTGTGACTCTACCCCCTCGATGTGAAGTTGAGTTTGGGATGTGTTCTGATTTAGCAATGAGGAGTGATCTCTTATGGGTTTAGGTAGTTATGTCCCCATGAGTGTAACTATTCCACCCATGATCTGAAGCTAGCGTCGTTCGTGTTTGCGCTGAAGTTGTAGTGGCATTACCTCATCGGGGAGAACTTTTCGGTCTTCATATATCACAAGATCTTGAGGTATATCTTTTCCCAATGAGACTTAAACTTGTGACAGTGGAGGTGGATGGAGTTTCTATAGGATTACGACTTTAAGATCTATTATAACTCAAGAAAGGGGAACGTTTTGGCCGATGCCTTGAGAAGGAAGTTGTAGAAGGAAGTAGTTTGAGAATCTACGGATGCTTGGAAGGTTATGGAGTATTTGGCTACCTTGCACCTAGATTCAGGAGTGGATGGTGGAAGATGATGTTTATTTCAAATGACAGTGCAGACTTATCTAATTCTATAGTAGGTAAAGGATGATCACCCCATTTCCAATAGTTTTTTTTAGCCCTTGGATGTCCTAGAGTAGAAGTGGGATGAAATCTCAATGGATTTCGTCATAGAACTACTCAGGGATCAGGGAGACTATGATTCTATATGGGTAGTGGTGGATCGACTGAAAAAATCATCTCACTTCTTGGAAATTAAGGAGTTGAGTAAAATAGATACCTTGAAAAGGATGTATGTGGATGAGGTGGTACAGTTTCATGGGTTTCCAAGATTCATCGTCTCAAATTGGGACACAAATGTTACCTCACGGGTCTGTAAGGGATTTCAGTATGCATTTGGAACTTAATTACACCTCAGCACTACTTTCCACCCTTATATGGACAGGAAGATAGATAGGACTATCCTAATTCTAGAGGATATGTTGCAGGAGTATGTTCTAGACTTTGGAGTATCATGGGTATGTCACTTTCCCTTGGTAGAGTTTGCTTACAATAATTGTTTCCACTCTTCCATTGACATGGCATCATTCGATGCTTTGTATGGAAGGCCATGTTGTTCACCTTTGTGCTAGACAAAGGTTATGGAGACAGCTGTTCTTGGACCATATGTGGTTTAAAGAACGACATAGAAGGTTTAGCTAGTTCTGGAAAGGATGAAGGCAGTATAGGATTTTAAAAAGTTATATGTTGATCATAGGAGGATGCATTTGGAGTTTGAGGTTTGAGACCACATTTTCTTAAAGGTTTCCCCTCAACATGGGCATTATAAGTTTGGTAAGGTGAGTAAGCTTTCTCCCAGGTTCATAAAACCTTTTGAGGTGTTTGGATGAGTTGGTGAGGTGTCATACCAGCTGGCGTTGCCACCATGGTTGGAGAGAATCCACGATGTCTTCCATGTCACTCATCTTGGTCGGTATCTACACGATGATTCCCATGTCATTGAATGGGGAGAGTTGAATATTAAGGATGATGTGATGTTCACAGAGTGGATAGTAGGGATCCAGGATCGTCAGGAGAAGGTTCTAAACTGATAGACCATTTCCTTGGTTCGTGTGTTGTGGAGCCATGATGACCTCAAAGAGAGTACTTAGAAGTGAGAAGCGTAGATTCGTGCCTAGTACCTGAGTTGTTTTCAGTTTTGCTTGTGTACATTGCTTTATGATGTAATGATTGAACCTTATTGATATAATATGAGTTATTTCCTTGTTTTTTTAATGTGTGATAGATTCCAAACCATGAGTAGGTGAGGACCCAATTTCTAATTGACATGCATTAATTGAGATGCGATTAAACCCATGTAGGTGATTTAGTGACGCCCATAGTGGATATTATCTTAACATGGAGGAAGTAATTCCACGATTCATATGTTTTAATGGTGCTTTTGTTTTGTGATTCTATGGTGAGTTCTATGAACAGTTGTGGTCGTAGGGATTTTGGAGGATCTGTTCTTAGATGTTGAGGTTTCACACCAACTTTCAAGAAAACACAGTTGTTTACCCTTGAGAGGTATCTCACGGGTGGTTGTTCGGACCCCTCTTTCTTCTGGGTTTGGTTTTGAATTCTTGAGGGTGATAATAGTTTGAGAGGTATCTGATGTAATTTCTCAGACCTCTCTAGTCCATTCCTTTTGTGAAAATCTAGTGTTAGAGGTGTTCTTGGAGGTCATAGTGTCTTGTTTCTAGAGTTTTCAAAAAATCTAGTTTTCCAAAGGTAGTTTGTGGTGTCAATAGGTCATGGTGTCGGTAGATCCTGGCATCGGTAGGTTGCGGCATCAGTAGTTTAAACTTCAATGACTCAACATCAGTGACTTGTGTTGGTGACTCAGTCGTCGATGGATCAGCATCGGTGACTCAGCCATCGGTGGCTCAACGTTATTGGCTCAGTGTTGGTGGGTCTCATCGATGACTCAACTATTGTTGGATCAGATATCAGTGGATTAGTTTCAAAGTCTCAACATCGGTGACTCACCCAATGGTGATTCATTTCCTTCTTTCTCTAGTTTTTACAATTTCACCCATGTTACGTTTTCTTTGACATTAAATGAGTTACCTATCATGTTTGATCGTTTTTGAAGCCATTTTAACCATATACAAGGAGAATTATTATATCTTAAATATCTTAACATCCCAAGATCTTTGAAATTGATAATAGGTGTAGTTTGACCACAAACAAACTTTTAAGTACTTTGAAACCGTATCCCAGATTTAGGATCTGGCCTTTTCTTAAGCTCAGATCCTCTCTTCCTTGAACCCTTTCATTCCCTCTTGGTGTACCTAAAGCCTTTCTTCTCCAAGGAGTCTCATATGTGGTGCAGTCTTCAATCATGTTTTCCTTGGGAGTTTTTATTGCTACTAGTATGACCCTCTATTTTAGTGCAAGAAGGAATTTCGGTCTCCCGTTCTTCAAGGTAGGAATTCCTTTTGTCCCTATTTCTTTTATGCATCATGCGGGGTGGTTAAGATGATGTCTATTTATTAATACAGTCATGTCCCAATTCTTATAAGTTCTGTTATGATAAAATACAGACCTCTTACAAATAATTTTTTTTGTTACTTTATTACTAAATGAGGGGTGGGAATGATGATGAAAATGCTTGTGTTTTTTTATCTGTTATCTTTGATCCCTATTGTGGTTTTTTCTGGTTGTATACTTTATAAAAAGAATATATGTTGGTGGTATTTGTTTGTGCACCCATAATAGATTATGAATAATTTCCTCAAATATCAATCATATTAATCACATATACCCGGTTAAATAAATGGATTCCCCATGATCAAACTTTCTCTGTGATCACTCCTTAATTATCAAAGTAAAATTAAAGAGTAGTGTTGGAAAATTTTGAATACACTCTATTTTTTAGGTTTATATGTGTGTTGTTTGAGAATGTTTATAGCTTTGTGTCCTATGTAGGTTGTGTGGTGTTGTAGTTGGAATCAGATTTGCGGGTACAAGGGTGGATAGTGGGTTGGTTCTGCGGGTATGGAGTGGTATGTTTGTGCAGTGAGGCTGTAACTTTGGTGGTAGTTGTTGCGGGTTTTGTGTATGGGGTGGTACAAGTGGTGTAATGGAGTATCAGGTGGTGAGATTGTTGATTGTGGAATGGATGAACTTGTAGAGCAGTGAGACTACATTTGGGTTGTGTTATGTTTGTTGGGCAGTGTTGTGAAGTGGGACTACAATCAGGTTGTGTGTTTTTTTATTGTTGGATGTGTTGGGTGTGGTTTTGGTTAGTAGTTTCCCGGATAGTGATGGAATGAAATAAGTGGAATCCTTAATAAAGAATGATAAGTGGTTAAATAAATGGGTTGGGTTTATGAATTAAGTTTGTGGCTGGCTATGTAGTTATGCATTATAGGTAGCAGTAAATACGATTCTATGTGGATGGTTGTTTGTTTGGAAACTCATAGGTTAGGTTGAGTGCTTGATACCTATATATATTTATATATATATATATATATACTTTTTGTTCCTTGTGATTTTTATACACACCCAACTCGTGTTGAGCACTACATTCCAAACACCTCTATTGTGATGGGATAGGGAGTCTTTCCCAACATCCCGGTGGGAGGATGGATAGCAGGCCACCCGCTCTTCCATGCTCCCTCTTCCAGGAGGAGATATCCCAATATCCTTTAGGTAGGTTGTGGTTGTAAGGTCCAGGTATTTGTGGGAGAGTTGTGATTTCCTAGGTGTCTTCGGGATGATATGTGATGTGTTTAACACGTGTCTTCAGGATGAGATGTGATGTGGTTAGTGGCCTAGGTGTATGTAGTTGGGATATTTTGTGGTTTGCAGCCTAGGTTTCTGCAGGCAGAATGTGATGTGGATAGTGGCCCAGATGTGTGATAGTAGGTTGTGTTGTGGTATGTTTAGAAGAGGTTGGAGCACCAGGATGTCTTCTATTAGGGAGTGAGAGAAGCTAATCAGTGGGAAAGTAGTGTGGGGTACCCTATCATCAAAGTGCTTAATACTTTAATTTACTTGACTTCCATTATTTGGTGAGTGTGCCTTGGTTTGGATGGGGTGGCTAGTGTTTTCCTTGATAGCTTATTTTTAGGTTCTATTATTTTCTCACAGGGGAATTAGCATTAATTTCCCACTTGTGCATGAGAGAACTTGGTTTTCCTACTGAGTATACTATTATGCTCACCCAATGTTTATAAAATTGCTTTTAGGTTTCCAGGAGGACTACGGGGACCGTGCTAGACCTGACTAGATTGGACGTTGAGATAGTTTCCATGTCACTTCTTTTTCTTGTTTTTGGTATTTTACTTTGTATTTTTCTTGTAATTTGTGGCAATTTTGTTTAAACATAGATGGGTTGGATTTTTAGTTCCCCCTTTTCAAATATGTTTAGAGTTAATTGGGATGGACCATCTTATCTCCTGATATTTTTCTCTATAAAGGGTAATGCATCCCATATTTGTGAAAATGTTTACCTACCCTTGGTGCTAGTCACCACCCCAGGGCCTTTATGATTCATGTCTTATAAACTGACAAGATTCATTCCATGACTCATGGATATCATCTCAGAATTACTAGGTATGGTTTTCAAATGTTAATATGATGTTATTATACCCTTATTCTCATGTTATTTTTAAATTATAATTGAAAACTCCCTTGTTTACCCTTACTAAGCATATTAGATCACCCTTTATTATGTTTTCTTTTCCCCAAGATATGAAGAAAGTTTTTAAGTATGATGTGTCTAAGAAGGGTGGTATTTACGGTGTACTAAGTGGTAGATGATATATATCATTTATATACCAGTTGTTTATGTATCCATGTTTCTAAATATACCATACCTTTATAGTTTTGGCATGGATCATGATTTTATATAATGAATATTCTTATAATAATATGTAATATTTATGTATGAAAATAATTGGTCATTATAATTCCAACCAATACAAGGATAAAATTCCAACCCCTTGAGTCGATATTGGGTAGTCTAAAGTATCAATCATGATGTTGACCCCTAGGAGGTAATATAGGGTGGTCTAATATTCATCGGGAATCATCATCTAATCCAAGGGTGATGACCTATCCAGTAATAATAGTAATCAAGTTTTATCGCTGACTCCTAGGAGGAGGAACCTAGACTATAAAAAGTATCAGGCATTATCGAAAACCCATAAAAGGTAATCCTATTATGTCAATAAAATATGATGTCATCGCCGACCCCTAGGAGGTAATCTTAGGTAGTCAATAGTATATGGAATCATTGCTAACCTCTAGGAGGTAATATCAGGATATTAATGGTATTAAGAATCATTGTTGACCCTTAGGAGGTAATCATATGTCATCAATAGTATCAGGCATCATCATCGACATCAAGGATGAAATATTATGCTATGAATAGTATCAAGAATTATCACTGACCCCAATGTGGTAATTATAACGACACATACTTTACATACATTGTTAATACTTCAAAACTGAAGCACACTTATTACAACATATGACAAAACCACAAAGGACCGTATAGGTATAGTGTCTTTAGAAACTGGGAAACATAAACAACTGGTTCATAAATATTCTACAGTGTCTCCCATTTATTTCATCATATCTAGGGTCCCTTTTAGCATATTCTACTTAATATCCATCTTCCTGACCTGGGGAAAAGAAAACATAAAAGGGTGAGCTCAAATGCTCAGCAAGGGCAAATAAAGGAAATAAAAATCATATCATATCTTTTTGAAAATCAAAACCTGCAAAAGAGATCATAATATCTTAACATGGAATAAATCATAGAAGTGAAAATGAGATCCCCATAATCATAACATAAAACTTGAAACTTTGTGGCATGCACACATAATCATGGAAAATCATTTCTTGTTAGTCATGACTCATTGCCAAGACTATCTTAGTGGACAAAGTCCCTTTCTGAAATGAGTCACCCTCGTTCCAGTCCTGTTCACTGAACCGGTATAACCTACCGTTCCAGCCATGTCTATCTCATGAGATATAAAATCTTTACCCAATGCATTGGAGGGAGATATAGGTCCCACCCATCTTATAATGAATCCTTTCTTATGTGTGCCACATAATCATACATCATCGCATAACACATGTAACAAAAATGGGATTCTTGAAACATCATGACATCATAAATCAATTCATATAAGATAAAGGAATTCATAAAAATATTTCCATCACAAAATAATCAAACCAATGTAATAATAGGGATAAAAACAGAACCCTTTTATTATATTAGATGGAAAATAATTTTGATAAAATACTTGAACTTCATTCTTGAGGAAAATATCCTTTCTGCTTCAAAAATACTTTTCTTTTCTTAACATGTCGTACAATTATAAACTAAAAGAAGTTGATTAAAAATAAACTTAAAAAATTGTAAAGGAAACTTCTTGTAAATAATGTTTTAGAAATCCATTCATGCCGTATAAGTTAAAAAAACATTCTTCGTACTTTTGTCGGAAAAGTCAAAAAGTACCTTGTACGAAAAACGACAAAAGATTCCTTTCATACATATTACTAAAAACTCACCGAAGAGTAAAAATGGATTTAAAAAATTGTAGGTGGATGGAAATAATATTACATATTGATGAAACATGGATGTGGATGATAAAATACACCCTAGTAAATACTTATGAATAAACAATCTCGGATAAAAATGAGATTGTGATATTTCCCTTACCTTAGGTCCGATTTGCTTTGTATGTGTCTGAAGCTCCTGTATAATGGTTTAAATAATGTTATTGACTTAATCCAGAATCATACATATTGATATGATATCATATATGGTCATATTCTTAACTTCTTGTTAGTAATATTTCATTGTTACTTGTTACTCGGGTCTTTATTGCCTTTTGTTCTTATGCGTGTTTTGCCGAATAAATTCTTATTCTTATTTTAAGGTTATAGATACCTTATATCCAGAATGGTATTAGTGTAACATATATCATATTTATTCATTAAATTCATTTATATAATTACTATGTAATGATGATCATGTAGAACGAGTCGCATCACATCGTGGAGACGGTATTCCGTACGTACGCACGAGTGATGATATCATTCCTATGATCATGGAATTGTATTGGAGTGTATGTATATTATTTCAGTATCAATATTACTTTATAATAATCATAAATAGTTACTCATTACACCATTATACCCATCCTTGTAAGGTGATGGTGGAAAATAGATTACACCACGGCGTGGAGACGGTATTCCGTACGTACGCACGCGCGGTGATTTCATTTTTCTGTAGGATGGATAGAAGGTGAATTAGGGTTGTTTCATATTTATAATAACATATCAGTATGTAAGTAATACTGATGTTATTACTTTATCATGAAATAACTAAAGAAGAAGAAGTTGAAGAAGAAAGAAATTGAAAAGATCGGTAATGGATATTACCTCTTCTTTGGAATGCTTCTTTGAATCCTCCACTTAGGGAACTAAGATTGGTCTTTGAAGAAGACCAGGACCTCTAGGATTATTCTAGGGAAGAGGAGAGGAGAAAATGGAAGGGGTTGGCCGAGTTTGAGTGCTCAATTTGGTGTGAGGAGGAGGGGGAGGAGGTGCCCTTTTATAAGGGAGGAGAGGGGCACCTTAGGAATATCTCAAAATATTATTTTATATTAAAGTCAAAATCGGTTTATAATGGTTCCAAAGGGTCTTATTTAGAAGCTAAAGTCGGGATGGGTCGAAATCCTATCAACCAATAAGATTTATACAAGTTTAGGGTATTATTTTAACCTTATCAACTAAATTTAACTCTAAGTTAAATAATTTAACTTTTACCGTGTCTTTTTGTTTTCTTACACTATATGGTTAATACACTTACTATAACATGCCAAACGAACCCCAAATTGTTTATTATTAATATATATATCCTTATCTAAGTCATTTTGCCGAACCATAGATTTTTAGGAATAAAATAACAATTAATAATATAATATTTGATTTAAAAACTATTTTGTGTCAATTTTGACACTATTTGATATATGATTTTTGTGAAAGTCATAACAGAATTATATGTTCAAAACAAGTTGATTAAATCAACACTAATATATCATAGTAACCTAGAAAATTAGTGGAATTCATAAAAAGTCTCAAATTATATTTATTTTGGTGTTTATAACATCAATTATGTCAATATTTCATTAATAAGATAATTAATGCATCATCATTGTGTCATAAATAAATTAAATTATTTAATGTCTAAAAATTATAAATAAAATACCACCATGTAGGAAATATTTTTAGATTTCTAATGAATATTTATAGTCGAATTTATCTTATGTATAACACCATATTAAAAATTATTTACTTATTAAACTTTGATTTTAACTATTTTAACCCTTCTTTAAATAAATTAATAATAAATGTCCTAATCTAATCCAAGTGGGCCTAAATGGTCATATTTTATTCCTAAGTTTGTTTTTGGTCGAATTACACTTGTCCAATAGAATTAGGACATGTGTTAGGGTAATATTAATATCATATTTACCCTTAATTACCCTATTTACTATTAACCGCGGTAAAAAAAGTAAAAAGTTACTATTCACCAAAAAATTATTTTTATCTCATTGAACCACATTTTACTCACTGATATCAATCGTGTCTGTCGGATTTTCGAAATTCCATTCACAGAAGCGGTATAATTAAGTTTTATGCAAAATTCAGTTTTTAACCTACCACTTAGTGGTTTCACTATTCATCAAAAATTGAAAGTTTTCAGAAAAATACCAAAATTTCACCCTAGGCTAATTTCGATATTCTGAGTCCAAAAATGAAGTCCATTTGGAAAAATAAAATTTATAAAATTTCAAAAAGTGGTTATTACTATTCATAACGGCTAGTTTTAATAGCATATTGTTGTTTAGTGAAACTCGGTATTGCGTACGACGCAAGCTATCAAGGAAGGTCGCGATTGCGTGTAAAGCAAGCCAAGAAAGTGTTGTGTAGAAAAAGATTCCTTTGATGATTTATATAACATAAAAGTCTCGGGTGTTACATTCTACCCCCCTTAAAAAGATTTTCGCCCTCGAAATTCGTCACTTTGTAACAAACAGATGAGGATACTTCTCCCTCATCATATCCTCAAGATCCCATGTAGCTTCTTCAAGTTGGTGGTTCCTCCATAAAACTTTCACCAAGCGAGTGGTCTTGTTTCATAGGACTTTTTCTCTACGATCCAGAATCTCTATCGACTGTTCTTCATAAGAAAGATCTTGCTCCTGCAGTACAACTTCTGAGCCGAGTACATGTGAAGGATCTGGTATGTACTTTCTCAGGAGAGATACATGGAACACATCGTGAACTTGAGAGAGATTCGGTGGAAGCGCCAATCGGTAAGCTACCTTCCCAACACGATCCAGTATTTCAAATGGACCGATATATCTAGGGCTCAACTTCCCCTTCTTTCCAAATCTCATAACCCTCTTCCAGGGAGATATTCGTAAGAACACTTTATCACCCACTTCAAACTCTAGGTCTTTTCTTCGGTTGTCGGCATAACTTTTCTGTCGACTCTGAGCTGCTCTTATGTGTTGTTGAATAGATCTGACCTTTTCTGCCATTTCATCAACGAGATCAGGTCCTAATAGCTTTCTTTCCCCAACTTCATCCCAGCAAGTTGGAGTCCTGCATTTCTTTCCATAGAGAGCTTCATAAGGAGCCATCTGAATACTAGAGTGAAAGCTATTATTATAAGAAAATTCCACCAAAGGTAGGTGTTGATCCCAACCTCCTTTGAAATCCATAGAGCAAGCTCTCAACATATCTTCTAGGGTTTGAATTGTTCTCTCAGACTGACCGTCTGTCTGGGGATGATAAGCAGTGCTGAAACTCAACTCTGTATCCAGAGTATGCTGAAGACTTCTCTAGAACTTCGAGGTAAATCTCGGATCCCGATCAGATATAATAGAAAGTGGTACTCCATGCAATCTTACCACTTCCTTTACATATATCCTGGCAAGCTGATCTAGAGAGAAATCCTCTCTAATAGCAATGAAGTGTGCAGACTTTGTAAGACGATCAACTATGACCCAAATAGCATTATTTCCTTTGGATGTTTTAGGAAGTCCTGTGACAAAGTCCATAGTGATGTTTTCCCATTTCCATTCGGGTATGGGTAATGGTTGTAACATCCCCTTAGACTTTTGTCTCTCAGCTTTAACTTGTTGACAAACCAAGCATCGAGAGACATATTCAGCAACATCTCTTTTCATGCCATCCCACCAGAAGTACTCTTTAAGGTCCCTATACATCTTCGTGCTTCCAGGATGAATAGAGAATGAAGAACTATGAGCCTCATCCAGCAGCTCCTTTTTTAATTCGGGGATGGGAGGAACACAAACCCGATTTCTGAACTTTATTATCCCATCACAATCAAGGTTGAATTCAGGAACATTTCTCACCTTCTTTTGTAACTCGACATTTTCTTTCTATGCCTCTTTAATCTTCACATGTATAGATGGTTGAACATTCATTTGAGAAAGATAAGATTTTTCCCCTTCCATTATAATTCCAAGATCCATCCTTTGTAAATCCATAAATATTGGATCTTTTGTGATCCTCATCATGGATAAACTAGCATGGTCTTGTCGACTTAATGCATCTGCCACCTTGTTTGCTTTCCCAGGGTGGTAATGGATTGAGCAGTCATAATCCTTAATCAGCTCCAACCATCTTCTTCGACGCATATTCAGCTCCTTTTGTGTGAAAATATACTTTAAACTTTTATGATCAGTATAAATATCACACCTTTCACCATAAAGGTAATGCCTCCAAATCTTTAATTCAAAGATTACCGCAGCCAACTCCAAATCATGTGTTGGGTAATTTTGCTCATGGATTTTCAACTGTCGTGAGACATAAGCTATCACCATATCATTTTGCATAAGAACACACCCCAATCCCTTCTTGGATGCATCACTGTAGATCACAAACCTTTCTCCACTACAAGGTAGTGTGAGCACAGGTGCACTGGATAACCTTCTTTTCAAATCCTTGAAATTCTCTTCACATTCCTCTGTCCAAACAAACTTAACTCCTTTCTGAGTCAACTTGGTGAGTGGATTAGATAATCGTGAAAAATCCTTTACAAAACGTCGAAAATATCCAGCCAAACCAAGAAAACTTCGGATCTCAGTTACTGTTGTTGGTCTCGACCATCTTTCGATAACCTCTGTTTTTGCTGGATCCACAGATATCCCCTCTTTTGAGATTATGTGACCCAAAAATGCAACTTTTTGAAGCCAAAATTCACACTTGGTAAATTTGGCATAAAGCTTCTCCTTTCTCAGGGTCTTCAATATAATTCTCAAGTGATCTTCATGATCTTCCTTGCTCTTTGAATAGACAAGAATATCGTCTATAAAGACTACCACAAATTGATCAAGATAGTCTCTAAAGACTCTATTCATTAGATCCATGAAGATAGCATGGGCATTAGTAAGACCAAATGGCATCACTATAAATTCATAGTGTCCATACCTTGTACGGAAAGCCGTCTTTGTTATATCCTCCCTTTTGACCCTTAATTGATGATACCCTGAACGAAGATCAATCTTGGAAAAGTATTGAGCTCCGCGTAGTTGGTCAAATAAGTCATCAATGCGTGGGAGAGGATATTTGTTCTTGATAGTGATCTTGTTAAGTTCTCGATAATCAATACAGAGTCTCATTGATCCATCTTTCTTCTTAACAAATAGAACAGTTGCTCCCCAAGGTGACGCACTAGGGCGTATGAATCCCTTATCAAGATTCTCTTGGAGTTGCTTCTTCAATTCCTGCAACTCAATTGGGGCCATTCTATAAGGTTTCTTTGAAATAGGCAAAGCACCCGGTACGAGTTCTATTGAAAACTCAACTTCACGATTTGGTGGAAGACTCGGTAATTCCTCCGGAAAGACATCATCAAACTCCCGTACAATGGGAATATTATTAATCGTGAGTTTCTCACCAACCATTTGAGATAAATAACCTTCATTTAGTGGAATCAAGACCCATAAGATGGAAGGAATTTCCACTGGAAGGTTATGTTCATCCTTGCATTGATAGATGATCGTAGATTGATCTGGAATATGAAATGTGACTTCCCTTCTTTGGCAATTGATATGAGCTCCATGTAGAGAAAGCCAATCCATGCCAAGAATCACATCAAATTCCACTAAAGGAAGGATCACAAGATTTGCAGGAAGCACTTTCCCACAAACTTCGATTGGAGAAGAATTATAAACTTTTGATGCGACTGTTGTGCCATTAGGTGTTGTCACAGCTAACTCAACATCTAATTGTTGAGGTAATACGGTGATACCCTTAGAAAATTATTTAGAAATAAAAGAGTGGGTGGATCCAGAATCAAATAAAACATTTGCTACTTTAGAGTGGATGGTAAGTGTACCTTTCACCACTTCGTTATCGTACTCCACATCGCTGATAGAAATTGCATGTGACTTTCCTTTGGCTTTAGCCTTAAGATTTTATTGACGTCGACCATCATCATCAACCCTTGGATTTGGGCATTGATTGGCATAATGCCCCATCTCCTTGCACTTGAAACATTGAAGTGTAGTAGGTTCATTCTTTGTATCCCTTCCTTTGTTTGCATCATTAGACATCTTCTTCCCATTATCGCGGAATTCAAATGCCCGATGACCTTCCTTTACACATTTGAAACATTTACTTGTCCCTTTAAGACAACTCCCTCCATGTTTCTTTCCACACTTTGAGCATAAGGAAAATATCATCTTCTTTTCCGTGTGATCTTTAGATTTTTCTTTGAATTCCATCTTCCTCTTCTTATCAAACCCATGTGACTGATGGATTACTCCAATCTCCATCTCGACTTTGAGAGCACATCGAATGATTTCCTCGTAGCTATTGAAGTCCCTTATGGCTAACGCCCTTCGAAGACTTGGTTTTAAGCCACTAAAGAATCGATCGATCTTACTCTCAGGTTGGATAATAATACTAGAAGCGTACCTTGCAAGTCTTGTAAAATTTGCTTCATAGGTACCAAAAGATTCATCATCCCTTTGCTTCAGTTCAAGGAACTCTTTCTCCATCTTTGTTCGGAGAATATGAGGGAAGTACTTATTGAAAAATAAGTTCTTGAACTCGTCCCATTCCATAGACTCAATTTCATCCCTTTGCCTCGTATTCTTAATAAGATTCCACCATTGATCAGCATCTCCTTCCAAACGATACACTGCTAGGATGACTTTATCATGCTCAGAACATTGAAGAACTGAAAATATCTTTTCAGTAGTACTAATCCATTGTTCAGCAACTAATGGATCAGTAGACCCACTGAAAGAAGGTGGACGCTGCCTCATGAAGGATTCAACAGAATGTTGCTCCTTACTTTGCTCGTTTGGAAGTCCTGCATGATTCATATCTTGAGAAAGTTGTGTGAGCATGGCTACAAGATTTTTCATTCCAGCTCCCATATTGTTTGGTTGCTCAGGGGGACAATCATTGCATTGCCCATCGCATTCCGCATTAACACGGTTCCTTCGGGTTCCAGCCATTGACTAAAACCAAGAAGAATAGTGTGAGCAACACTAATTATAATAGGAAAACCACATAATTCAAGAATAAAATTTTCACGCTTAAGGTCTTATCCTAGGTTATTCATGGCCATTTCTAAAACACTAATATTGTGCTCTATGCTTAGACTTATCCTTAGGGTTCTTACTAAGGCTTTCACATCCTAGTTTCCAAAGGTTGACTATACCTTTCCTCTGATACCAACTATAACGACCCATACTTTACATACATTGTTAATACTTCAAAATTGAAGCACACTTATTACAACATATGACAAAACCACAAAGGACCGTATAGGTATAGTGTCTTTAGAAACTGGGAAACATAAACAACTGGTTCATAAATCTTCTACAGTGTCTCCCATTTATTTCATCATATCTAGGGTCCCTTTTAGCATATTCTACTTAATATCCATCTTCCTGACCTGGGGAAAAGAAAACATAAAAGGGTGAGCTCAAATGCTTAGCAAGGGCAAATAAAGGAAATAAAAATCATATCATATCTTTTTGAAAATCAAAACCTGCAAAAGAGATCATAATATCTTAACATGGAATAAATCATAGAAGTGAAAATGAGATCCCCATAATCATAACATAAAACTTGAAACTTTGTGGCATGCACACATAATCATGGAAAATCATTTCTTGTTAGTCATGACTCATTGCCAAGACTATCTTAGTGGACAAAGTCCCTTTCTGAAACGAGTCACCCTCGTTCCAGTCCTATTCACTGAACCGGTATAACCTACCGTTCCAGCCATGTCTATCTCATGAGATATAAAATCTTTACCCAATGCATTGGAGGGAGATATAGGTCCCACCCATCTTATAATGAATCCTTTCTTATGTGTGCCACATAATCATACATCATCGCATAACACATGTAACAAAAATGGGATTCTTGAAACATCATGACATCATAAATCAATTCATATAAGATAAAGGAATTCATAAAAATATTTCCATCACAACATAATCAAACCAATGTAATAATAGGGATAAAAACAGAACCCTTTTATTATCTTAGATGGAAAATAATTTTGATAAAATACTTGAACTTCATTCTTGAGGAAAATATCCTTTCTGCTTCAAAAATACTTTTCCTTTCTTAACATGTCGTACAATTATAAACTAAAAGAAGTTGATTAAAAATGAACTTAAAAACTTGTAAAGGAAACTTCTTGGAAATAATGTTTTAGAAATCCATTCATGCCGTATAAGTTAAAAAAAACATTCTTCGTACTTTTGTCGGAAAAGTCAAAAAGTACCTCGTACGAAAAACGACAAAAGATTCCTTTCATACATATTACTAAAAACTCACCGAAGAGTAAAAATGGATTTAAACAATTTTAGGTGGATGGAAATAATATTACATATTGATGAAACATGGATGTGGATGATAAAATACACCCCAGTAAATACTTACGAATAAACAATCTCGGATAAAAATGAGATTGTGATATTTCCCTTACCTTAGGTCTGATTTGCTTTGTATGTGTCCGAAGCTCCTGTATAATGGTTTAAATAATGTTATTGACTTATTCCAGAATCATACATATTGATATGATATCATATATGGTCATATTCTTAGCTTCTTGTTAGTAATATTTCATTGTTACTTGTTACTCGGGTCTTTATTGCCTTTTGTTCTTATGCGTGTTTTGCCGAATAAATTCTTATTCTTCTTTTAAGGTTATAGATACCTTATATCCAGAATGGTATTAGTGTAACATATATCATATTTATTCATTAAATTCATTTATATAATTACTATGTAATGATGATCATGTAGAACGAGTCGCATCACATCGTGGAGACGGTATTCCGTACGTACGCACGAGTGATGATATCGTTCCTATGATCATGGAATTGTATTGGAGTGTATGTATATTATTTCAGTATCAATATTACTTTATAATAATCATAAATAGTTACTCATTACACCATTATACCCATCCTTGTAAGGTTATGGTGGAAAATAGATTACACCACGGCGTGGAGACGGTATTCCGTACGTACGCACGCGCGGTGATTTCATTTTTCCGTAGGATGGATAGAAGGTGAATTAGGGTTGTTTAATATTTATAATAAAATATCAGAATGTAATTAATACTGATGTTATTACTTTATCATGAAACAACTAAAGAAGAAGAAGTTGAAGAAGAAAGAAATTGAAAAGATCGGTAATGGATATTACCTCTTCTTTGGAATGCTTCTTTGAATCCTCCACTTAGGGAACTAAGATTGGTCTTTGAAGAAGACCAGTACCTCTAGGATTATTCTAGGGAAGTGGAGAGGATAAAATGGCAGGGTTTGGCCGAGCTTGAGTGCTCAATTTTGTGTGAGGAGGAGGGGGAGGAGGTGCCCTTTTATAAGGGAGGAGAGGGGCACCTTAGGAATATCTCAAAATATTATTTTATATTAAAGTCAAAATCGGTTTATAATGGTTCCAAAGGGTCTTATTTCGAAGCTAAAGTGGGGATGGGTCGAAATACTATCAACCAATAAGATTTAGACAAGTTTAGGGTATTATTTTAACCTTATCAACTAAATTTAACTCTAAGTTAAATAATTTAACTTTTACCGTGTCTTTTTGTTTTCTTACACTATATGGTTAATACACTTACTATAACATGCCAAAAGAACCCCAAATTGTTTATTATTAATATATATATCCTTATATAAGTCATTTGGCCTAACCATTTATTTTTAGGAATAAAATAACAATTAATAATATAATATTTGATTTAAAAACTATTTTGTGTCAATTTTGACACTATTTGATATATGATTTTTGTGAAAGTCATAACAGAATTATATGTTCGAACCAAGTTGATTAAATCAACACTAATATATCATAGTAACCTAGAAAATTAGTGTAATTCATAAAAAGTCTCAAATTATATTTATTTTTGTGTTTATAACATCAATTATGTCAATATTTCATTAATAAGATAATTACTGCATCATCATTGTGTCATAAATAAATTAAATTATTTAATGTCTAAAAATTATAAATAAAATACCATCATGTAGGAAATATTTTTATCTTTCTAATTAATATTTATAGTCGAATTTATCTTATGTATAACCCCATATTAAAAATTATTTACTTATTAAACTTTGATTTTAACTATTTTAACCCTTCTTTAAATAAATTAATAATAAATGTCCTAATCTAATCCAAGTGGGCCTAAATGGTCATATTTTATTCCTAAGTTTGTTTTTGGTCGAATTACACTTTTCCAATAGAATTAGGACATGTTTTAGGGTAATATTAATATCATATTTATCCTTAATTACCCTATTTACTATTAACCGCGGTAAAAAAAGTAAAAAGTTACTATTCACCAAAAAATTATTTTTATCTCATTGAACCAAATTTTACTTACTGATATCAACCGTTTCTGCCAGATTTTCAAAATTCCATTCACAGAAGCGGTAAAATTAAGTTTTATGCAAAATTCAGTTTTTAACCTACCACTTAGTGGTTTCACTATTCATCAAAAATTGAAAGTTTTCAGAAAAATACCAAAATTTCACCCTAGGCTAATTTCGATATTCTGAGTCCAAAAATGAAGTCCATTTTGAAAAATAAAATTTATAAAATTTCAAAAAGTGGTTATTACTATTCATAACGGCTAGTTTTAATAGCATATTGTTGTTTAGTGAAACTCGGTTTTGTGTACGACGCAAGCTATCGAGGAAGGTCGCGATTGCGTGTAAAGCAAGCCAAGCAAGTGTTGTGTAGAAAAAGATTCCTTTGATGATTTATATAACATAAAAGTCTCGGGTGTTACAGTAATCTTAGGCTATCAATAATATCATGTGTCATCATCAACCCCTAGCAGATAACCCTAGGCTTCCATAATCATTAGGAATAAATATCAAATCCTAAGGGTAAACCTATTTAGTCGTTCTAAATTGACTCATCATCGATTCAGATTATAAGGTGACACCCGCAATCTTCACTACCCATTCTCCATACGCACCCTCACTAGGGTAAATATATCACTGAGGCACCCTTTGAGGTCCCATAGGTTTCATCATGTTAGGACACCCTCTAAGGGTCTATCAATCTCCAACTTAGTCCCTAGGAAACCCCTAACACTTAGAGGGAATCAAACCCCTTAGCATAATCGAAGTCTCATCAAGGCCTCACTAGCCTCCTTGGAAAACCATACAAGCATTGGTCTATGCAGATTGCAAAATGGCCATCTCAATATTCCAAGGCGTCTCAGGTTGGTCCACTCACCCAACTTATAAAAAGTCTTCGTGGGGGAGATACAATTGATCCATGATTATATCCACTAGACCAAGGGCTATAAGGTATCTCATGGGTCTCACGTGGCCAATCACTATGCCATCCATCATAAATCATCACTCACCACTACCTAGAGGTCACTAAGGGGACCTGTCACTTGGTTCATTATGTTACCTTCATTTAAATTAAATAACACCCATTGGGACCCGTCCATAATAAGGAACATGTTTATAGTCAAGGTATCATCCATCGTCAGCCAAGGCAATCAAGCTAGTGCACAAGGGGTGATTCATTTACCTAGGAAATAAATTTTTAATTAAAACAATTCATTTTTAATTAAAACAGTTCATTTTACATAATGTATGATCACCTTAGGGGGTGATTCCACATATCATAGGAATATATCTACCACATGAAACCGTAGGGTGTGTATAGGTACCACCTACCTCAATCTAAAAGCCATTCCCCCTTTTTCACTTGTAACCCAAAAACTCTTTCCAAGCTCGTCTAATCCATCCGAACACCACCCATCCACACAAGGCCCAAACTCGCATATAAAAAACAAAATAATTAATTATAATCAAATTATAATTAATTAATCAATTAAATTATTCTTTAATAATTATACAATTTAATTCAAACAGGAATAATGCCTAAAAACGCACCGAGCAATAACCGCTTATTTAAACCTAGATCCATGGGGTGTGTTCCACTCCCTACACACCCCATAACCTTGGACATGGAAACACATTAGTTAAATATAACAATTTGAATTAATTCCATAATTAATCCAAATAGTCATAGTGTCGAAAAACTCATCGGGCACTCCCACTACACAAAAACTGTAATCAAACACTTGTGGGATATCCATAATGCACTCCTGACACAATCCCAGGCCAAATCCCTAATTCATGACATCAATTATATAATTTACTTATTTTAATTTAATTTTAAAATCTTATAAAAATCCCTAAAACAACATACCTTGTTCAAACGACATGTGACAACATACAGATACTGTCTAAATATTCCCTCTATGAAATCCGAGAAAAATCCCAATCAAAATTGGCCAATTACACCATGCTCTAGTGGAATTAAAACCAAAACCCTATGATAAATTACTTAAATTAGAAGTAATGAAGGGGAAACAAATAAAATCTAAGGGAGGAGATGGAAGATCATACATTAAAAACTGAAAAATTAACACCTAAATTTCCTTAGATCAAAGGAGGATCGAGAGATGAAGATGGGGAGGAGCGTCGACCAAAAATGGAACCCCTCAGTCCCCCCTCCCCCCACTAAACTGAAGTAGGAGAAACACCCCAGTAAAAATATGGTCTTTCCCCCACTAAAAAAACACTCAACACACTTTAATGGCATGAATAGGGGTTCACATCATGAAAATTTAGGTTCATTTTATGACCATCCCAATTCACAGTCCAATTAGCCTAGAACCACCCTAAAAAAGCACAATTCATGATGTGAATGACCCTTTACACTGTTAATTGTTTTTTATACTTGGTTTTAGCAGTCTGGCTACCCGACCACTACTCTGATGTCCTCCCAAACACCTGAGGCATCCACAAAACCTCACTCCAAGACCAAGAACACTATTTTAAAATGATCAAACTCTCAAAATACAATTCCGATTCTCGGTTCTCAAAACAAACCATCCACCGAATCAAAAAAAATTAGATTCCTCCTAAATTAAATAACCCCTTTGGAAACAGGGTATTATAATCTCCCAACCATAACACTTCTCATCCTTGAGAAGTCTTGTTGACCATTCAATCATAAATTTGGATCTATCTCAGTCATTAATCCACACTCAATTAATCATGTCTTACTATTGAACACTAAACCAGCTCATGTTCCACAACTCCAAACATGAGGTGCACTATTCACCAAAAAATTATTCCACCGCTTGTCATCATCACTAAAACACCAATAAGATGCTCTCCCATTCCCATTTATCCTATGTCATCATAGTGTTTTGAATCAACTTACCATTCTACTAATGGTTCTACCTACCATAAGTCTACACTTATAAGGGTTTATTCTGATCCATGGTGTTTCCCACCATCATAATCGCCTACAGGTTCACAATTATAATGGTCTCATGACCATCTTAGTGTGGTTTCCAACCCACCACACCCAATTGCATATAAAAACACAAGTCATCCAACCTCTAGCTGCCCATTCCCAAAAAAACCATCCACACCCATCGATGCATTGTTACAACATTCGGTAACGATGCCTAAATCACTGAAGAAATCTCAATATCATTCAAATCACCTGCATCAGAGTCTAAACTAAACTCCCAGTGTGTTTCTATGATTGGTTCCACAACTAACCAAATCAATCATCATACTCTCACCTAATCACCAACGGATCTCTGATATAACTAATGCTCAGATCACATCAAATTCATCTCAATCCCTATGTCAATTCACATACTCCATCAAATACATCATCTAAATCCCAAATTTGGTATTTGACATCGGGCTAGATAAAACAGGTTCATCTACTCCCTCATATCCAAATTTCATCACGAGCATCCTATTGAAGTGGATTCTAACCACTTTTATTATTTATGTTTTGATAATTATAATACTTACTTATTTCATAATTATAATTTATCACAACATTTATTTCATACTTTATTTCCTCTAACATAAGTAGGATTTATTTTTCATATTACTTTCCATTTTAATAATCATGTCTGTTATGTATTTCATGAACTGATTTTAAAAGAGAAATCCATCTCTATAGGTGTTAATGTCATAAGTCTAATATTTATCTATTTTATAAACTATGAATAAGTCTTAAAGTGATAATGAGGTAGTAAGTAAAAGAAACCACATAACTATATCCATTGGTCGCACGACCAAATTCATCGACCGCATGAACAAAAGTAAAGTGATTGTAAGATAAGGAGTCATAATTTTTCTAATGGTTGAACCAACCATATAGAGAAACTAGATAAAACGCATGAAAATGGATCGACCATAATACAAACAACCCAAATTTTTTTTACTGCTAGATAAGCCACATGTTGTATATTGATCGATCACACATTTGAATTTTTATCAACCACACATTGAAAAATAGATCGGTCACACATTGAAAAGTATATCCACCACATGAAGAAATTCAGATCAACCGTAATATTATTTCGGACTAACATCATGAGAAATATATTTCCAACCTCAAGGTATGACTTTCTTTGTGGATAGACCTACTGTAATTAGAAATTTACCATTCCTTGAAGGAGTATTTTCTACGATGATTTGTTTTTCATACTTTTTATATTTTATAAATTTTGATTTATTGAAAGTTTGTTTTAAGGATTTTCATTAATATAATGATTTTTTAAATACTTATTATTTTTATGATAATAATGAATTTTATTTAGAATAATTATATATAGTTTTAAATTCTCATCAGATGGGTTAAAATCTCATGCTAGTCTGATCGACTGTAATATTATTTCTAATCGACCACATGAGAAAAGTGTGGCCTACCTTAAAGTATGAATTACCATGAGGATGGACCTATTTTAAGAAGAAATTGACCATGCCTTGCGGGATTATTTAATATAATTATATATTTTTCATACTTTTTATATTTTATACATTTTGATTTATTGCATGTTTTTTAATGATTTTTATTGATCTAATGATTTCTTAAATAATTATTAATTATTTTGATACCAATGAATTTTGTTTGGAATAATTACATATAGTGTTAAATTCTCATAACATGGGTTAAATTTTCACATTGGTTTCTTGGAAAAGTGTGAGTTTAAAATTTAAATTTCTAAGAATTTGAACTATTTTCCTCACATGATTTATGAGAATATTTCAAGGGACTTTAATGTTTTTTATTATAAATTGTTAGTGTTGTATTAATTATACTGACATGTTCTACTATAAAACCTATGTCTATTTTATAGATTAATGAATTGATCCATGTAAAAATATGTTTTATTCACGTTTAATGACAATATATACATGTTTCAACTCAGGAAGGATCAAGTGTAACCAAATTATTCTTTTGAATTTGGTGTGCATAAAAGAACTCAATATATTGATTACAAAAGAACCAATGATGTAACGAGGTTGAGGATATTCTTGATTTATACTTTTCAATACACTTTTAAAATCTATTAATTCTCTCTACTAAACTTCAATATTTTGATCCATCATTGTCATAGAGAACCGTCCAACCTCAGCACTGAAATCCTTACTTGTTCTTTTGGTTTCTATAGTTCTTACTTATTTCTATTTTCTAGGTGCTTAATCATGTCTCAGTTGTACCACCTATAAAAGGTAAGATTTGGGTGGGGAACCCCACACAAAATTTAGGCATTGGGTTGTTCCTCCAAGTTGAAAAGGGTAAGATTTTTTGGGTTGTACCTCAAGGTGGAAAAAAGTAGGATAGTTGGGTTGTGACTTTGGGTGTGAAAATTTTGATCTTGGTTTGTTCCTCCAAGGTTTAAAAAGGCAATTGTAAAGGTTTATGACTCCCTTAAAAAGTACAAGAGTCCATTATAGTGGGTTTCATCTCTCTCTCTATGATTTAGAGGGGCGAAGAGTAGATATAGGATCATTTATATCAAAACCACTATAAAATTCACGGTGTTCATTTTTTTTATTTTCATTGCATAAATTAAATTAACTATGATAAATGATTAAAATAATATTTTGAAAGGTTAGTTCACTCCCTCTTAGCCATTATGATATACTCTCATTAGGAATTAACATGACCAATGATTTGTGTCAAGCATCCAGGACCCTAATAGCATAAGGATCATGCCTTTATGGAAGAATAGAAAAGATTCTCACAACCGAGTGCCAACATGAATCACCAAGATCCACCAATTACAAACTCATAAGAACATATTACATGGAATATACCAAAATTCATCAGTAATGATGGTCACAAAATCAAAAAACCAAGGATGCACTCCCCATGTACTAGAAGCCCCATCACTCAAAGTGTTCTATCTAAAAAGAACAAGGTATTTCCATACCTATATAACATACCTGATAGCACCTCACATGTACTAATCTCATACCATGAAGCACATTGTAGTAGTTCCCACCTCTAAGGATATCACGAACCTGGGATAATCTATGTCTCAGGTTAACCGCATACACATCACATCCCATTTTAATGATATTCTTAACTCACCTATATCCTGATTCTCATCGGGCATCCGCATATAGGACTACCCCTAAAGAATCACAATCTAAAGTTAATTCTCATTGGGCCTCCACATACAGGATTCACCCTTCTAGGATCATAATCTTATCCAGGTACAAACACATATGTAATGACATCACCCTACCATGATCTATGTCAAATAATCATAGTCTGATGGTTTGTGCATTTAGAATTACCCCAAGAACCTATATGGGAATACACTATATAAATTGTTGTATAAATTTTAAATAATTGAACCTAATTTTTCCATTTGTCCCAAACCATTTCCAGAATAATCCATAAGGGGTCCATCACTAAGGCATCAAATGAATATATTGAACAACCAAGGGTCCCTATACATCTTGTACACTGAGGGATTGCATAGTCTTCATTATCGAGTATATCATAGTAAATCCAAATAACCTTCCGTCATAAAAAATATATATTGTGGTCCACCTGATTAATGTTTCATCACAAATTTATATGAGAAAACACCATATAATTTGTTACTAGCACTTTAAATAGGAAAACCCTCAATCATAAGTGATAAAAATCACACACGGGCATGTGAATGTCATGTGAATCCTATGCACTAAATATGATGCATGAAGATCGACCTCTCTCCAATAATTCCAGGTATAGAAAACATAATAAACCATAAATCATAAAATCAAAACCTCATGTGTGTTACACTAGGTGAAACCCATATAATTGTAACATTGAAATCCAAAATAGTAATCTTATACCCTTAAAAACTTGGATGGATGTCCTATTAGAAAAGTTGTTCTCAACACACTAATCAGATATCCATCACAAGCCCTAAAACATTCCTATAGCACTTGTCTATCATATCCAAATTAGTAAGACAAAACAAAAGACCCTTTGATACCACTTTATAACTTCCTCCCTCGGACCATGGCCATTAAATGATTTTTGGACTAGAGGAGTCACTAATTGACCTCATGCATGCTTTCCCATATGTCAGAGGTTTCTAACTGGCAGTGGGGGTCTAGGGTAGTACCGTGGAGATACTATACCTGCAACACCCCAAGGTTTTCTAAAAATAAATTTAATGCATGAAACATTGTTTTAATTAGATAATTATAACTGGACTTTAAATATAATTTTACAACTTTTATGTTTTGAATTTTGAAAAACGGTCATCTATAATTGTGTTCAGTATGTCATTTGGAGTCTAATGGAACCAACTTGTTTTCTTGGTGAATAGTAACAAACATTTATGAATAGTAATATGAATAGTAATATGACACTAAAAAATAGTAAATTGTGTTATTATTTTATTTTCTTAAGGCTTCAAGATAATGACATTTTGGTTAATTTTTCAATGTGATATAAGAGAAGTTATAGATTTTAAATTATTAATTTTTGAATTCAATATGATTTTATTTAAAAATAAAAAAAATAATATTTAGAAAATTATTTTCAAAAAAGTGGACTTCATTTTTGAATTCTACACATCGAAAAATGGTAAGGGTAAATTTTTTGGATCTTTATGAAACAGTTGATTTTTCAGTGAATAGTAAAAAATACAGTTTGAGTTTTGGTGTGTTAATGACATCATTAATGATGTAATAATGATGTAATAAATCTGGTCGACTTATGTACAGTAAAATAAGTTATGAGGTGTCCCAAGTGGCTAATAACATGGGAAAATACCATGGGAAAGCCCCTGGTTTTGAAAACACCACTAATGAGGTGTCCCTTGAAAATTATTAAAATATTCCCTCACTTTTGCTATAAATATAAACCCATTCCTTCATTAAATTCATTCCAAATCCCTCATAAACAAAGATCTGGCCTCATTACCTCCCTAGTAGTCCTCCCAGGTTTTCCTCAATCCCCCAAGGTCCCAACCTTAAAATTCTTGGAGTTACTCTACAAGGTAAGATAATTCTCAACTTCTTTTCTTTTTTTCCATTCAAGTTCTCTTTTATGTGGTATAAATTTCAAGTTTCCATACCATGTTCTTCTTTAATTTTTATTATTTATATATTCTTTATTATGATTCATTTATGTATGTGTGACCCTTTTACCCTCTCTTTTTAATTTTTTCTAAAACCCCATTTTAATTTTTTCTAAAACCCTGTGCATAGTTGTTAGGCTGTCGAATTTTTGTAAAGGATTTCTCAACTATTATTTTATTTTCAATTATTTTCTATTATTATTATTTCATCATATCCTATTATAAAAGAGGCATGAAGGCTCCATAAATCTTTTATATTATGGATGTTCTCATGTTTTTGTAAAATTCATCATCATTCTTCCTCTCCTCTCCCACTTATTCAAGGAATTAAAAACATTGTCTGTAATGTGTCGAATTACCGACATCGTGGATGATGTGATTTCAATTTGCTTTAATTCCTTAAAGTATGGTCATGAAACCATTATTATGGTTTAAAAAGGTTATAATATATGTATTATGTCTCATCCATGGTTCTGGAATTCTTTTTTACACATGGTTTTAATTTATAAAACAAAATGAGGTCGTTATTATCAAAGAACCACTAAAATGATCTAAATGAACATTATTAATGTTTTAACTTATGAATCATCCTCATGTAAGAATTAAAAATGATAAATGGTATAATTTATTCTTCTATAAACTTGTAAATACTAATCCATTCCAATTATTCCAATCGACAAGAACAACCATCATGAACCAATCATGGAAATCATGTAAAGACTTCACCCAAAAACAGCACAAGGAACAAAATACTAACAATTAAAGGGTGGAATGATGTAATTAAATGATCATATAAGGTATTATAAAGATGTATATTTTTCTTTAAGATATTAATAACACTCTTTTAACCATTATACAGGAGTTTTAAATGATTTAGAAGTAAGACAAACCCGAGGTAAGGGAATTCTTAACCCGAATTCCATTCTTTGGGTTAACCTTCTACTTCATTTTTTATGTGGTATTAAAATTGTTTTTTGGATGGGTTTTGTTTATATTATGTTTAATTATGTATATTTACAGTGTATATACATATTTCATCCACTCTATTAAGTCTCACTTCAATTATATGATTTATGTAAGGGGATTGTTTTTAAAATCTTCTTTTAAAATTATGTTTTACAAGATTTCAAAGGAAATGTTTTTATGCTATTATTAATGTTGATGATTATGTTATATATCTTGGGAATTGTTTATGATCAATTGTGGGACCTATATTTACCTCCAATGCATTGGTTATGTGCAAGTTGGAGGTCAGTCGTATGGTTACTCCATGTGTAACTGCGATGGTTACACAAATTGTAAGGTAGTCAAGAGGGTTACAAATTATAAGGTAGCCATGAGGGTTACAATATTATGAATGTAATTCCCCATGATGAATTTATTGTTATATTTATGTTCTTATTTATTGTTTAAATCTTGTGTAAATCCCATGCTTCACAAAGTAAGTATATATGAGAGACGAGTATGTCTTTTGAAAATGTTTCCATACGTTACAAGTATTCATGGACTAATGTGTTCTTTCCTTATTTTACATCCCTTACTGAGATTTTTGTGCTCATAACAACCTTTTTTTAAATTATTTTCATAGTTCATAAATATTTGTAAGACAAATAAGTAAGCTAAGTTAAATGTTTGAATAATTATCAAAGAAATCATGTTTTAAGCTTTAATGTTTTATATGTTGAAAAAAATAGAAACTATTTTTATAGTATCTATTCTATAAAAATGTGTAATGTTATGAATGTATTATGTCCCAATTATCTAAATCTCTAAACTTGAAAATATCCTCAATGTAAAAGGATGTTACTTCTTGACTAAAATCAAGATTATGTAGTGTAATAAGGTCGGGTCCTAATAGTTGGTATTAAAAGAAATTTTAGATAAATTTAGGGCTTAGGATATTGTTAAAAGAATACCATAAATGATTTTTACTCTATGATTAATTTGAAATTTTATAGCATTTAAAGATTACCATGTTGGTTCGTCTACGATATGTTTGTTTAGAATGGTTGTCCTCAGAAGAAACAGGGAAGCTGAAGAGGGGAGGCACCGACATAATGACATCCTTCAGAATCTGTAGCCCAGAATGGTAGGGATTAGAACCGAGCAGTTTGTGTCAGTAATGGCTTAGCTAACACAAAAAATAAATGATGGTGGCATCCATGAAAGATAACATCATAGGTACCACAACCTAACATGATAATATTGGAACATTTTATGAGACAACACCCTTCTTCTTTCAATGGATCTTCTGACCCAGTAGCGGCTGAGGAATGGATTAAAGCCTTTGAAAAGATATTTGATGTAATGGGTTGTTCAGATAATCAAAAGGGGTGTATTTCTATTTATCATTTTGAAGGTGAATCTGATCAGTGGTGTTCAATGGTAAAGAACATCAGGGATAGAGAGGATATTTATGCCTTAGAGTGGGATGAATTTAAAAGTCTTTTCCTTGAAAAATATTTTCCTAAGGTGGTGCAACTTAGGATGGAGAATAAATTCCTTGAATTGAAGCAAAAGGAGGAATATTCAATGGATGTGTATGAAGATAACTTCACCCGACTGGAAAGGTATGTGCCAAATCTTATTTTGGATCTTGATAGAAAAATCAACCGCTTTTACTCAGGATTAAATCCAATGTATCGAAGGGCGTTGGCCTCCCGTGAATTCAAAACTTATGAGAAACTTTTCTGATGTGCTGAGAGGGTAGATATGGAGTTTTATGATGATCACGTGCATTTTGGAAACAAGGAGAAGAAGGGTTTCATATGGAAAGCGATGGGTAAGAACCAAACAAATAAATCTGATGGTAAGAAAATCCAGTTTCCAGTTTGTGAAAAGTGTGGAAAGAAGCACCCTGGGGAATGTCTTAGAAAATCTAGGAAGTGTATTAAATGTGGTAAGTTTGTATTAGGTACTTTGTTTGTTCACTCAGATTTTTCTAAAGTTTTGTTTCATACAGGGTCTACACAATCCTTCATCTCTAAGAAATTTTCAGGTAAATTGGAAATATCACCTCAACAAATGAGACTAGAACTTATTGTTAAAACACTAGGGGAACTATTATAGCAAAGATGAATTATAATAATATTTATATTGTGGTCTGTGAAAATAATTTACCTACAAACCTTTTTGTTTTACCCTTAGTCGAGTTTGATGTTATTTTGGGAATGTATTGGTTTTCTATTTATCATGTTAAGATTGAATTTAGAGCTAAAGAAGTTGTTTTTCAGTATGAGTTTCAGTTTGTATACAAAAATGAACCCATAAAATTGATAACATATCATGAAGCTGAAAAACTGTTGAAAGATTGAAATTAAAGTTATCTTTCTCATATTGAGGAAAACAAGGGAACTATTCGGATTGATGATGTGCATGTATTAAATGAATAACTTGATGTTTTTTCTAATGAGTTACCCAGTGTCATACCTGATTGAGAAGTCAATTTCACAATTTACTTAGTTCCTTATGCTAAGCCAATTTCAGAACCCCCATATCATATGTCTCAAATATAACTTCTTGAATTGAAAAATTCATTGCAGGATTTTCTTGATAAAGGCTTTATTTGTCCTAGCACTTCACCATGGGGTGCTCCTATTTTGTTTGTTAAAAAGAAAGATGGTTTCATGACACTTTGCATTGATTATAGAGCATTGAATAACATAACTATTAAAAACAAGTATTTTTTGCCTCATATCGATGACTTGTATGATCAGCTTCAGGGAGGTCAGTACTTTTCCAAGATTGACTTGAGATCCGGATACCTTCAGCTGAAGGTGAAGGAGGATGACATACCAAAAAAAACCTTTCATACTAGATATGGTAATTATGAATTTTTTTTTATGACATTTGGGTTAACTAATGAACATACTGTATTAATGAATCTTATGAATAGAATATTTCATGAGTTCTTGGATAAGTTTGTGGTTGTGTTTATTGATGACATTCTGGTATTTTCTAAAAATAAAAAGGAGCATGAAAAACATCTAAGGGTTGTTTTACAACCTTAAAAGAAAAGAAACTGTATGGAAAATTCATCAAGTGTGATTTTTGGTTGCAACAGATTTCTTTTCTTGGGAACATTATAAATAAGTATGGAATAACAGTTGATCCATCCAAAACAAGAGTGGTTGATGAATGGCCAAGACCCAAAAATGTTACAGAGATTCATAGTTTTCTTGGATTAGAAGGTTATTACCGATGGTTTGTTAAGAACTTTTCACGGTTATCTAGCCACATAACTAAGTTAACACGAAAAGGGGTTAAATTTATTTGTACATATGAATGAGTTGTTTTTATTTTCAGGAACCAAAGAAGATATTGGTGAATGCTCCAGTTTTGGCCTTGCCTTCCCAAAATGGTGAGTTTGTAATCTACAATGATTCTTATTTGAAGGTACTTGGTTGTGTTTTGATACAGAATGATCCGATAATTGCTTATGCTTCAAGACAACAAAAACCTCATGAGTAAAATTATCCCACACATGATTTGGAATTGGCAGTTCTGGTTTTTGCTTTGAAAATTTGGAGGCATCATTTATATGGAGCCAAATGTCAAATATATACTGACCATAAAATTCCAAATTATATATTCACTCAGAAGGAATTAAACATGAGGTAAATAAAATGGATTGAACTGATAAAGGATTATAATTTCATGATCAATTACCATCTCAGAAAAGAAAACAAAGTGGCAGATTCCTTGAGTCAAAAATATCATGCATCATTAATCATGTTACATTTGGAACATTATCCCTTGATTAATGATTTGATGAATTTTGGATTAGAAGTTATTGGTGCAGTAAATACCTCTATTTTGTCTCAAGTTTCAGTGCAGTCATCGTTATCAGATAAAATTAAGCTAGCATATAAGGAATACCATGAGCTATAGAAAAAGGTAAAATTGGTTAAAATGGGTAAGTTTCTAGAATTTAACCTTGATAAAGATTGTGTTTTAAGATTTGATAAAAGGTTGTGTGTTCCTTGTGATTCCCAGTTGAAGAAATAATTTTTGTGTGAAGCTCATATTTCTCCATTTTTGAGTTCATCCTAGAAGTACTAAGATGTAGAGACCTTCAGGAATATTATTGGTGGGATGGAATGAAAAGAGATATTGCTGATTTTACCATGAAATGATTGACATGTCAATAGGTTAAAGCAGAGAAGCAGTTACCGAAGGGGATGCTTCATCCTGTCCCAGTGCCAGAGTGGAAGTGGGAGAATGTATCCATAAACTTTGTGGTGAGACTACCAAATACATCTCAAGGTAACAATGCAATTTGGGTTATTTTTGATCGACTGACAAAATTTGTACATTTTATTTCTATTTGAGATACAATGTCTTTGGATCAGCTTTCTCGACTGTTCCTTAAAGTGATTTTCAGGCTACATGGAGTTCCTCATTCCATTGTATCTGACCGTGATCCCAAGATCACTTCTAACTTTTGGAAGGGACTTTAGAAGTTGTTGGGCACAAAATTAAATTTCAGGATAAATTTTCATCCTCAACCAGATGGACAGTCAGAATGAACGATTCAGAATTTGGAAGATATGCTTCGAGATTGTTTAATGGACTACCGGGGAAGTTTGGATCAACATCTTTATTTAGTTGAGTTTTCTTATAATAACAATTTTCATTCCAGTATTCATATGGCACCTTTTGAGACTTTTTATGGGAAGAGGTTTTGGAATCTAGTGTTTTGGGATGAAGTCGGTGAAAGAAAGTTTATGGGGCCAAAATTTGTAGAATAAGTGGTTGAGAAAGTGAAGATGATCCAGCAGTACATGAGGACAGCTCAGATTAGGCATAAAAGTTATGCAAATAATAGAAGGAAAGACATCTATTTCGAGGTAGGTGACCTGGTTTTCCTTAAAATCTTTCCTTGGAAAAGTGTGATGCCTTTTTTTAAGAAAGGGAATCTAAGTATGTGGTTCATTGGTCCTTTTGAAATCTTGGAGAAAGTTGGAACAGTTGCATACCGAGTAGCTTTGACTCCGAGTTTGTCTCAGGTACACAATATTTTTCATGTTTTGATGTTGAGGATGTATGTGCCAGATTCATCACATGTCTTGAGCCCATAAGTAGTTTAGCTAGAAGAGAACCTTTCTTATGAAGAGAAACCAATTCAGATCCTTGATCAAAGGGAACATATATTGCAGAATAAGGTAATCCACTAGGTAAATATTTTTTGGAGAAACCACATGGTAGAATAAGAAAATTGGGAGTCTGAAAATGCTATGTGGGAAAAGTACCCTCACTTGTTTAATAAGTAAATAAAATTGCAAGGACACAATTTCCAGAAGGTGGGGAAAATGTAACACCCTAATGTTTTATAAAAATAAATTGAATGCATGAAAATTTGTTTTAAGTAGATAATTATAACTAGCCTTTAAACATAATTTTACTACTTCTATGTTTTGAATTTTGAAAAATGGTCACCTGTAATTATGTTCAGTATGTCATTTGGAGTCTAATGGAACCAACTTGTTTTTTGGTGAATAGTAACATACTATTATGAATAGTAATTTGAATAGTAATATGACCCTATTAAATAGTAAATTGTGTTATTATTTTATTTTATTAAGGCTTTAAGGTAATGACATCTTTGTTAATTTTTCAATGTGATATAAGAGAAGTTATAGTTTTTAAATTATTAATTTTTGAATTAATTATGATTTTATTTAGAAATTAAATTTATAATATCTAGATAATTATTTTCAAAAAATGGACTTCATTTTTGAATTATACACATCTAAAAATGGTAAGGGTAATTTTTTGGGATTTTTCTGAAACAGTTGATTTTTTGGTGAATAGTAAAAAATACAGTTTGAGTTTCAGTGTGTTAATGACATCATTAATGATGTAATAATGATGTAATAAATATGGTCAACTTGTGTACAGTAAAATAAGTTATGAGGTGTTCCAAGTGTCTAATACCATGGGCAAGCCCATGGTTTTGTAAATACCACTAAGGAGGTGCCCCTTGGAAATTATTAAAATATTCCCTCACTTTTGCTATAAATACCAATCCATTCCTTCGTTAAATTATTTCCAAATACCTCATAAACGAATATATGGCATCCTTACCTTTCTATTAGTAATCCCAAGGTTTCCTCAAGCCCCCAAGTTCCCAACATTCAGGTTCTAGGAGTTACTCTACAAGGTAAGAGAATTCTCAGCTTCTTTTTTTCCATTCTAGTTCTCTTTCATGGGGTATAACTTTCAAGTTTCCATACCATGTTCTTATTTAATTTTTATTATTTCTATATTCTATATTATGATTCATTTCTGTATGGGTGACCCTTGTCCCCTATCTTTTTAATGTTTACTAAAACTTTGTTGCATAACCGTTAGGCTGCCAAATTTTTGTAAAGGATTTCTCAACTATTCTTTTATTTTTAGTTATTTTCTATTCTTATTCTTTCATCATCTCCTATTATCCAAGAGGCATGAAGGCACCAAAAATATTTTATATTTTTTATGTTCTCATGTTCATGGAAAATTCATCACAATTCTTCATCTCCTCTCCCACTTATTCAAGAAATTAAAAACATTGTCTGTGATGTGTCGAATTACCGACATCGTGGACGATGTGATTTCAATTTGCATTAATTATTTAAAGTCTGGTCATGAAACCATTCTTATGGTTGATTTGGGTTATAATATATTTATTATGTCTCATCCATAGTTCTGGAATTATTTTGTACACATGGTTATAATTTATAAAACAAAATGAGGTCGTTATTATCAAAGAACCACCAAAATGATCTAAACAAACATCATTAATGTTTTAACTTATGAATCATCCTCATGTAAGAATTAAAAATGATAAATGGTATAATTTATGGCTATGGATATATTTAAATACTACTACATTCCAATTATGGAGTTTCAATTCCAATCAACAAGAACAACCATCATGAACCAATCATGGAAATCATGTAAAGAACTCGCCCAAAAACAGCACAAGGAACAAAATACTAATAATTAAAGGGTGAAATGATGTGATGAAATGATCATATAACGTATTATACAGATGTATATGTTTCTATAAGATATTAATAACACTATTTTTACCATTATACAAGAGTTATAAACTATTTTTAAGTAAGAAAAATCTGGGGTAAGGGAATTCTTAACCCGAATTCCATTCTTTGGGTTAACCTTCTACTTCGTTTTTTTATGTGGTATTAAAATTGTTTGTGGGATGGGTTTTGTTTATATTATGTTGAATTATTTATATTTACTATTTATATACATATTTTATCCTGTCACAAACCAACCCTGGTCTACCTTGATCGATCACCCGAGTCGGTCCACGACATGACCTGAGAGGCATTCTCGATCCTCCTGGGCTGGAAACAAGTGCCAAGGAATCAATAGAGGACAAGTGGGAATGATTTTTCCCAATAAAAAAAGATCAGTGTAAAAGTAGAACAACTAAAAGTAAATAAATGACCCTAAAAAGAAATAATGACCAACAAAATACACTAACCTGGTCTCGACCAAAACTCCTCGCGACTCTGAATGTCGCTCACCAGTCCACAACCAACTCTCATCCACGATGAGTGAGTTCGATCCAAACCTACAGCAAAACTAAAAAATAGGAAAAAACTATAGGCATGAGTATTAAAACTCAGTAGGCATGCCCAAAAAACTATTCCCAATGCACTACCTTTAAATAAATAATTTACCAATTCCAGGTTTGAACTAAGGTATATAAAATCTTAGTTTCCACACACACTTTCATTTCTAAAAAAAGTATCAGTCCATTACCCTTTTTAATATAAAAAAAAGTTTAATGTTTGGAGAGAATAGGTACATTTCATTTCAGAAGATTTTCTTCGAACAATTTTAGAAATCCAAACTTCAGTTATTAACCAAAAGGAAAGGCACACATAACACACAACACACACTAAGGGCAATGGAAAAAGTGGCACACAGGGGTCAGCAACCAAACTAGATCTCTAAATCATCTGCCACACACAAATAAACACTAAAGGAAACATGGGTTGAACCTAGGTGCTCGTGAACAATCCAGAATTTACTATACATATGACTCATCCTGAAGGCATGCCCTAACTCGATGACGTCATAACGCCCAAATGCTCGGTATAGCCCTTCATGGCCTAACCGAGGGGCCCAATCCCCATAGCACCAATAATTTAGTATTCCCCTGCTATGGGGCCACTAGCCAATGCATAATCTAAACTAGTGCAACAATCATTCTTAAAAGATTCACTTACTATGCCAGGTTCCCATGTCAACACACATAAAAATAGGGAAAGGGGTGAGTCAGTAAAGTCAATCGAGTAGCACAGATATCACACACATCTCACACAATCAACGTACACCAAAGATCACCCCAGAGTCATCCCAAAGAGAGTTTTCCAAAATAATTTATTTTTATTAAAGTGTCAAACGGGCCATCATCAATTTTAAAGAAAAACCAAATTTCTCAAGAAAACCCAAAACACTCATTCACGCTTCAAAAGAAATCATTTATAATTTAAACCAAAACTCCATTTGAAATTCTGTGAATTATGTTTAAAGTCCAAATGGGAATTATTTCACTACTGGGTGTCCGATCATCAAGAAAATGTTTCAAGTGTCGTGTATAAAATAAAAGGCTCTTTTAACACCAAATAATCATTTAAAAAATAATTATCTTAAATTATTTCCCATTTACTAAAATTAATAAAATATCAATCAATTAATAAATTCTAAATTTAAAGGTGAGTGCAGTGGACTTGTAGCTTGGTTATAATGACACGACACGCCTCGCACAGGTGCACAAGCACGTGCACATCGATGCCTGAAACAAACGCACAACAACTAAGGAAAGCATAGACTTTAATTTAAAATAATTAAAGCAAGAGGCAATGAAAACCTCATCGGAATATCAGTGTAGGTGAAACGGCGTGAAACCAAACCGGTCACCTTTGGAGGTAGGCATTTGTTGCACGCCCAATTAAGAACAAGCCACGCGCGCGCAACTGGATGCGTGGACAAAGATGAAACACAAGCCAACAGGGCTGGTCGTTCCACCTCAGAATGACACTGAGGAGCTGCAGGGCGCCGGAAAGGTCATCGGTAGGGAGGCGCGTAGCCGGGAAGAGAGTGCGGCCAGTTGGAGGGCCTCACCGCTGCGCATGAGGTTAGACGGCTGGAGCAGTGGGGACGTAGGGCATAGCGAGGGCGAGCCGGTGCGAGATTGGGCTGCTGGGCGAGGGGCGAAGGCTGGTCATCTAGGTTAGCTAGGCACTGGATTGCGGAAAGGGGTGTGCAGGGTCCCTGGTGAATGAGAAGGGCTGAGTAGGGAGTCGGAAGGTGGGATGGTCGAGGCTGGAGGTAGCCGGATGCAGGTAGAGGGCCGGGGCGAGGACCTGCAAGCAGAGACGGATCCGGCGTGAGGCTGGGTGGTGGGTACCAAGGATGGCAGGGGGTGCAGGATCTTGCGCGGAAGGCAGTAAGATCAGGAGGGCGAGGCGAGGTCGGCTGGGGCGCCGGACAGCGGTGGGCGATCAGGAGGCGTCGCGCTGTGCAGAGGGGAGTGGCTGGTGTTGTTGCAGGGGCCGGTTGTGAGGAGGCAGGATGGGAGAGGAGGAACGCAAGAGGAGGAGGTGCCAGACCAGAAGGTGGAGGCCGGCTGGAGGTCGAGCAGACAGGAGGGTCGAGCGAGGGTATAGTACGGTGGTTGGAGGGGCTGCTGTGTGCGGGAGAAGGAGAGTCGCAGGTGGCCGTACGGTGGATAGGAGGGAACCGGGGCACTGGGTGCGTGTCGGCCGAAGGTATCAGTAGGGGGCATCGTGCGGCAGTGCAGTGCGCCGGACAAGAGGGAACCAGGGCGATCTGGTAGGGTGGCGCGGGACCTAGCCAACAGGGAGGACGGCGCTCCGCTGGGGCATGGTGGCTGGGGAATGAACCAGGGGGCGAGGTCCTGCGAGTAAGGCAGAAGAAGAACATGGGGAGGAGGGCAGCCATGTGAAAAAAAACAAAAAGAAAGAAGAAAAAAAGTAAAATAAAAGGGAAGAAGAAAAATAAAAGGAAAATAAAAAAGATAAATAATAATAATATCATTATTAATACTAATAATAATATTATTATTAATACTAATACTAATAATATTATTATTAATACTACTAATAATAAAAATAATATTAATAACTTTAATAAAAATATAATAATAATAAACAATTATTTTAATAATAAAATTCCTTTAATAAAAATAATAATCATAATAATCATAATTATAATAATAATAATTTACTTAATAATAAAATAATAATAACAAAATGAATTCATATCTTTTTAATAATAATAATATTAATGAAAGGACATGTCGTTACATTGGTGAAGCCGTGCAGGGTCTCCAAAACGTGCTCCGCCCGAGCGCTGAGCGACATCCACTCAAAAGCACACATTTTTTTGACAAAACTTAAAAATATTGTTCGAGGTTCAACCCAAACCTTCACAGAAATTTTAAAAACCGAGAAAATAATAAAATAAAGATTACAGATAGGTTGGGGTGTGACACATCCACTCTATTAAGTCTTTCTTCAATTATATGATTTATGTAAGGGGCTTTTCTTTTAAAATCCTCTTTTAAAATTAGGTTTTACAAAATTTCAAAGGAAATGTTTTTATGCTATTATTCATGTTGTATGATTATGTTATGTATAATTGGAATTGTTTATGATGAATGGTGGGACCTATATTTCCTTCCATTGCATTGGGTATGTGTAAGTTGGAGGTCGGTCGTATGGTTACTCCATGTGTAACTGTGATGGTTACACAAATTGTAAGGTAGTCGTGAGGGTTACAAATTATAAGGTAGTCATGAGGGTTACAATATTATGTAAATAATCCCCCAAGATACCTTTATTGTTATATTTATGTTTTTATGTATTGTTTAAATCTTGTGGAAATCCCATGCTTCACAAAGTAAGTATATATGAGAGACGAGTATGTCTTTTGAAAATGTTTCCATACGTTACAAGTATTCATGGACTAATGTTCTCTTTCCTTCTTTTACATCCCTTACTGAGCTTTTTTTGCACACCTCAACATTTTTTTAAATTATTTTCATGGTTCATAAGGATTTTTAAGACAAATAAGGAATCCAAGTTAATTGTTTGAAATTTTTTCAAAGAAATCATGTTTTAAGCATTAATGTTTTATATGTTGAAAAAAATGGAAACTGTTTTTATGGTATCCCCTCTGTAACAATGTGTAATGTTATGAATGTATTATGTCCCAATTCTCTAAAGCTCTAAACTTGAAAATATCATCAATGTAAAAGGAAGTGATTTCTTGACTAAAATCAAGATTATGTAATGTAATAAGGTTGGGTCCTTATAATACCCCCGTATTAGAGTGTGTAGTAAAAGATAAAAATAACAAAACATCATCTAGATCAATAACCATCAGAGCATATTATAAAAAATAAATCATCCCAATTAATATTAATATTAATGTAGAAGGATGCGGTCATAAAATAATGATGGCCCACTGGGCTGATTACATATATGAATGAATGAAAATATAGTAGGAACTACTACTACCCCCAAGCCTCCCCTCATCCCAACCTCCAATCACGTTCATATTATCCTACTCTATCAAGCTACTTCGAGCCTCTTCCCAAACCGAACCAACAAATAGTGAAGTTTTCTTAGGTACCTAAGTGCCATGGGTGCCTGAGCTTGGTGTCAGTACAACTTAGTAGGGAACCACCAACACAGTCCCATAGATAACCAATAAATGAAATGTATGTGCATGTGACATGATCAATTAAATAAATAAATAATAATTGGTATAAATGTAAATAAATAAAAAAATTTGATCCTCAAGTTTTACCTTGACACTCAGTATCAACCTAAATTTGCTTCATCTAGTTCCATAGTGTCTTTAAAAAGATCATAAAACTATTCCAACCAATATAAGGATAAAATGATAACCTCAAGGAGGTCATCTTCGGTTGTCCAAAGTATCTGGAATAATATCAACCTCTAGGAGGTAATCCTAGGTGGTCAAATAGTCATCCGAGGTTATCATCAAATCCTAGTAGGGTGACCCTAAGTAGTCACAATAGTCATAAAGCGTCATCTCCAACTCTTAGGGGGATAACCCCAGGACATCAAAAGTATCAAGCATCATCATGGACCCCTAGAAAGAAATACTAGGCTATAAATAATATCATATATCACCACTGACCCATATGAGATAATCATAGGTTGTTAATAGTGTCAGGTATTATTTCAAACCCCTAAGAGGTAATTCTAGGCCATCAATACTATCAAGCTTCATCACCAAAACCTAGGAGGTGATCCTAGGCCATCAATGGTATCCAGCTTCATATTCGACCCCTAGGAGGTAATACTAGGCCATCAATAGTTTGAAACATCTTCACTGAAACATAAGAGGCAATCTTAGACCATCAATAATATCAGGAGTCATCGCTATCCCCTAGAGGGATAAACCTTGGTCATCATAATCATCGAGCATAATTGTTGACTCCTATGGTGTAACAATAGGTATTCATTCAGGACATAATCATTGTTGATTTGGGTTCTAAGGTGACACATGCTATCATCACTACCCATTTCTCATATGCATCCTCAATAGGTAATCTTAGGCCATTAATAGTTTTAGGCATCATCACTGACGCCTAGGAGGTAATCATAGGCCATAAATGGAATCAAGATTCATCTCTGACCCCTGGGAGGTAATCCTAGGCCACCAATAGTATGAAACATCATTACTGACACCTAGGAGGTAATATTAGGCTATTAATAATATCAGGAGTCCTCACTAACCCCTAGAGGGATGAACCTAGGTTTTCATAATCATCAGGTTTAATTTTAGACTCCTAAGGTGCAACCATTGGTAGTCATTCATGACATGCTCATTGTCGAATCAGGTTCAATGGTGACACCTGCAATCATCAATACCCATTTCTCATACGTGCCCTCACTTGGGTCAATATATTACTAGGGTATCCATTGAGGTCCCCTAGGTCACATCAAGATAGGATACCTATATAGGTTCATCAATATCTAACTTAGTCCCTAGGTTGAACCTGATACTTAGATGGAATCACATCCCATGACACAATTAAAGTCTTATCATTGCCTCATTGGCCTCCTGGGAAAACCATACAGGCACTGGTCTATGGGTATGAAAAACTACCCATCTCAAATTTCTAAGGTGTCACTAAAAAACACTAATTAGTGATGTTTGTAAACATTTATATTTACCAACACCTCGTTTACCTATGTTTTTTGGAAATGTCAGTAAAAAACATCACTAAATGAATGCTCATTTACCAATGTTTCCAAAAAAACATCAGTACTCATTTCCCCCCAACCCTCCCAACACACCCTTCATGACACAAACCCCACCCTCCCTTCCACCCTCCAACACTTCACTACACTGCTCGCACCCTCCCAGCACACCCATCATGACCACGCGAACATGAACCCCACCATCCCCTTCCACCTTCTAACACTTCACTACTCATACCCTTTTAACATGCCTGCCAGGGCCACGCAGAAACATACCCCACCATCCCATTTCTCCCTCTAGTGCTTCACTACACTACATACACTCTCCCAACACACCCTTCTTGGTCAAGATACACACAGACAACCCCCATCCCCCACATGCCAATGTAAACAAATATGCCTCCATTAGAATTTAAACAAACAACCTACATGATTATACCAGAACACCTGACCAAATCACTGATTCTAATTATAAATATAAAATTGTATTATGTCATATATATATATATATATATTAGTATTTAAAAAATTAATATATTATATATATAATTTTATATATTAATATCTATATATATATTAATATATATTTGTATGTTTATATTTTATATTTTATGTTTATATATATATAAGTTTATATTATTATATATATAATTTTATATTCTATATATATGTTTGTATATCTATATGTTTATATTTTATGTTATAAATATATTTATATTATATATATGTGTGTGTGTATTTATATTGTATATATGTATATATGTTTATGTGTGTATTTATATTGTATATATGTATATATGTTTATGTGTGTGTGTGTAAATATATATGTGTATGTATACATATATATAATTATAATTATAATTATGTATATATATAATTATCCACATTTTAAAACAATGGTAAAAATGTTATTAAAATAGCCATGTTTTCTTAAAAACATGACTAAATTTAAAATATATACATGTTTTTATATATAAATATATATGTGTATATATATATATATTTATGAATTTATATGGGTGTGTGTGCTTATTTATTTATATATAAATATATATATATATGTGTGTGTTTTTATATATGTGTTTGTGTTTATATATATTGATATATATATATATATATATCTGTGTGTGTTTATATATCTCTGTGTGTGTGTGTGTTTATATATATGTTTTTCCCCATCGACCAACTATGTATGGGTTTTGTGGGTCGTTGTAATGGGCGGGTTATCCCTTAGGGGGGCTACGACCTGCCCACCGGCTTGTGTGGGGTCTGTGTGTGTATTTTTATGTAATTGTACCCCTAATCACCTATAATATATATATGTTTATACATATGTGTCTGCATATATATATATATATATATATATATATATATATATATCTCAATATATATTTATATCGATGTGAGGAAATGATCTATATAAATATATATATTTTTAGCGATGTTTCTTGAAAAATGTCTCTAATTTAGCGATGTTTCTTGAAAAAACGTGGCTAAATTAGAGACCTTTCCTGAAAACGTTGCTAATTTAGCGATGTTTTCATGAAACATCCCTAATTTAGCAACATTTTTAAAAAAGTCGCTAAATTATAGTCTTTTATAGTACGTCTCTAGTTGCTCTACTCACCCAGTCTATATAAAGTCTCAGTGGGGAAGATATGCTCACCCCACCCTCATTACAACCATCCCAAGGGCTACAAGTAATCTCATGGGTCTTATATAAACAATCCCTAGGCCATCCATCCCAAATCATCTCTCACCTATACCCAGAGTTCACCGAGGGTTCCTATCACTAGGTCCACTACATTATGTTCGTTTAATTTAATTATCACCCATTGGGGTCTATACATCTCAAGGCACATATTTATATCATGGCCATGACCATCAGTAACCAAGGCAACCAAGCCATTACATAAGGTCACTTGTGTCCCTTGGCACATTGTTCAATTTACCAAGGTAATTATTTTTTAATTAAACGTGTCCATTTTTTAATTAAAATAATTTATTTAACAAAAGGTTTGATGTCCCTCACTGGCGAGACCACATATCACTGGTATATATCAACTGTTTGAAACCATAGGTCATGTGTAGGGACCATCTACCTCAATCAAATTGTTATTTTTCCTTTTTAACTTGCAGACCGACAGCTCCACCCAAGCTCGTCCAAGACCATCCAATAATCGCCCATCTACACATATCCCTAACTCATATCCAAATGACCAAATTAACTAATATAATGAAATTATAATAAATTAACCAATTACAATTAATCTTCAATAATTTTAATCAATTATACTATTTAATTTAAGCAGACACAATGCCGAAAAACTCAATGATCTGTAACTGCTTGCCAAATCCTTGATCCATGTAGTGAATACCACTCCAAGAACATCTATGAAACTAGTATATGTCACCCCATTAGTTAATTCTATTAATATTAATCAATTATGTAATTAATACAAATAAGAATAATCTCAAACAAAAGTCATTGAGTGCTCCCTTCACACTAGATTCACAAACAAACACCCATGAGAGGTCCATGAAGCTCTCCAACACCATCCCAAGCCCAATTATTAACACACAATATCAATTCCATAGTCAAATTAATTTAATTAAATTTGAAAATCTTAGAATAATCCACATGATGACATATTGCATCAAAATGATGTGCAATGGAATGCAAATTCCATCTTGAGATATGTCACACCTCGACCTCAGATATTATATTATTTTATTCTTTTTTTAATCTTTGATATTTTAGTTGAGGTTCAGGTTGAGTCCCAGTTTGAAAATTTAAAATTTTTTAGTTTTAGGATGGTATTTTGGCACGTTCACGGTTTGGGCGCATGGTTTGGGAAACCATGCAACCCAACCCAGGTAACCGTGTGGCTAGTGTTGGTATCAGACAGAAGCTACCACAAAGTTTGCGTATGGTAGGTAAAACTATGTGGGCTGGCCATGTGGTCATTTCCCTCTTGGATAGCGGCTACCATATGGTTGGTGAACAGTTTACCAAACCGTGTGGCCAAACCGTGCGAGCCACTGAGTCATTAAAAAGTGTAAATTACCACTTTGACCCTCCATGATTTTAACCCAAAATCAAGTTTCTCCTCACTCCTAAAACCTAGGCTCACTAAGGTTTCCTCCCAAACCCCTCTCCCTTTCCCTCTTTCCTCCATTAATGGCCCTTGAAGGTCCCTTAGGTGAGTTCATTTGGTTTTTAGTCGATTTTCCCCTTCCATCTCCCTTATCTCTAAATTTATGGTCTTTTCCTTATGAAATTTCCCTCTTGGTTAAACCCCAGGGGTTAGGGTTTGGGTTTGATGAAATTTCCTTTGGATCTAGGATGTGAGGATCATCTTTGGGGCTTAGTTCTCCTTTCCCTTGGAGTTTTATTCCATCCGCACTCTGTTGAGGTAGGTTTTTCCACTATTTTCTTTTTTGGTACAACCCATTGATTCTTGTGTGTTTCCAATTAATTTATAAATATGTTTTGCACACCTAGTAAGTGTTTTTGTTAATTATTGTGGTGTTTTTGCATTGTTAAAAGTTTTTAAAAATAGGTTTCCAAATTGATTTTTGAAATATACCAAAGTATATGTGCACTTAAGGTGTTTGTTGAAATTCCATGTGTTCTTTTAAAATTAAATTGGGTGTTTTGAGAAGTTTTTTTCCTTATTTATGTTATGATAATATTTTTGTATTGTGAGTTTTGTTTTGTGTGTGTGAATTGGTAATTTTTAAGGCATGCCATTTATTTATGGATTATTATATTGGTTGGAAAACATGTAGAGTTTCGTTAAAATTGGTTTTGGGAAATGTCATGAATTATTATGGTGTTCAATTAGATGTGGGAATATCCATGTGCTCTTGGGATGCACACATGGATGGGAAATTCCTATAGCTTAGAGTAGACAGTTGGTTATTGACTTTGGAGTTTCACCATACACCAATTGGTGAGTCCAATCTAACTACATCCAGGGATATCTCTAGGGATGTTTAAGAAATTCCCATGGTTTATTAACTCTTTTTTCTTGTTTATATTCAGTTGCATTTGGTTTCTTATTTGTACTACTTATTTTTTTCAGCACATCCTGGTATTGTCTGCTTGGGTTTTTAGTTTGGGATTTGGTTTCTAAAATGGAAGCCTCTTTGAAAATAAAAGGTGTTGTGTTCTATTTTGAAAAGGGAAAGATGTGTTTATTTATTAAAATGAGAAAAACCCTATTTTTATACATGTATTTCAAACTAGTGTTTATGGACTGTTTTTGAGAAAGGAATTGTATGGGTTTTGTGGTGGTTGCCTACTCAGTTGTTAAGCTCACACCCTACTTGTTTCATTCAATGTCGGTAGACCTGAGCTATTTTGTAGGTCTAGGTTCCTTGCATAGTTTCTCTTGGACTAGGTTGGTCTTGTAGTTGGTGGTGACCAAGAGGACACACAAAGATCTAGTTGGCATGGTCAAGTTGTATTTGTTTTCAATTTTAGTTTTTATTTTTCTCAGATATATCTTTTTACCTAGATCAGTTTGTGTATTTATTTATGTGATCGGTTTTTAGCTTTTTATTCCTTTTCATTTTCTTTATTTTATTCTGATTTTTGGGCTGAAATCATTCCCCTTTAGATTATATTTGATGGTTGACACTAGTTTTCAACCCATGGGGATCAGGAGCGCCCTTCAAGCCATGTCTTGGACTGGTTGGGTGATGGGTCCGATGGTATACAGGCTTGGTTCGTGACAAAATGGTATCAGAGTAGGCCGTTGTTATTTTGGGTTTCAAGTAGATTAGAGACTAGGATTGTTGGGACTCGGGAGTTAAGTGTGGGAAGAGCATTGAAAACTCTTTCTTGTTCTGGTCCTCAAGTTTCCATGGGCGGTCTAGGATTTGACACTTTTTTCTTTGTTTTGGATTGAGGGATAACAACGGAGGTGAGCCAATGTCATGTTGTGACCTCACATGGAGTAGTGACCCATGTGGATTCAAATTACATGGTTCAAGGTCCTCTTAGTTACTATTGCTTACTTGGGGCATGGAACAGAACCATGTTGTTGGGTTAGACATGGCCACTAGTCCCTCATTCTGGTAGTTTAGTGTATGTTGTGTTTCGTTTTTGTTTTGGTTAGAGTGAGTAATCTTTTAAAATGAAAAAAATTTCTTTCAAATGGTTTTGGACTAGAAAATGGGTTTTAAAATAGAAATTGTTTTGGTCTAAAAATTTGGTACATGTTTGGAATTTATAAGGAAGTGGAATGGGTGCGACCCTTGGTGTTCCTCATGGACGTTCACATATGTGCGGCTATGTGTGGAAAATGCATGTTGTCTTGTGTAGATAGAAACAGATGAATATACATGCAATGTTTCATGGGATTCCATGGGTGGGTGATTGAAATTAAAGGCTTGTCCTATTTTTCCATAATTTATTTTAAAAGAGGAAAATTATTTTAGAGATTATTTTTTTCTTATAATGTGGATTTTGTTTTGTGAAAAGTGGGTTTTGTGTTCGAATAGTTGCCTTGGAAGAAGCTAGTTTTGTAAATTTAAATAAAAATGGGTGGTTTTTGGAAAGAAAATTTTGAGTTGTGATTCTGATTCTTGATCTAAGAGCCATTTTTTTCCTGAGATGATCTTTTGATTACAATTTGGTTGGATGCTGATTTTTGGATTTTTTTCCCTTGTGTTATTCAGAATATGCCACCCAGAAAGGTCCCAAAAGTTTCTAATGACTCATGCCCAGTTTTTGGTTCTTCACGAGTGTTGTCAGTTTATCATGGTGATTAAGGTTCCTTAGAGCTAGTGTAGTGGCTTGAGGAAGTTGAGGGTGTCTTCAGATCCTTGGGAACTCCCAAATCTGTCAGAGTTCGTGTTATCCTGAGTTTTTTTGAGGGTCCAGTTTCGGATGAATGGGAGTTGTTTTCCCCACTGTCGATGCAAGTTGGCATGATGTGGGAAGTATTTAATTCCATCCTTGTCTGATGGTTCATACCTTAGGAGGTGAAGAAGAAGAATAGGGAAGAGATAATGAGAATTCAATAAGGGCGACAAATGATGAAGGCCTATGTTGAACATTTGAAGGTATTAGTTTCCTATTATTTGGAAGTGGGATCATGGGATCTGTTGAAGACTTCTATTTTATTTGGGGGTCTTTGTACATAGATCAAGGAGTGATTCCTCTCCTCCAAGGATTTCCATTTTGAGAAGTTGGTGGATGAAGCGTTTTTAGCTGAGTTGGTTTCTAAGAAAAGTTAGTTTGAAATATAGTGTATCTTTTTGTTTATGAAGGTTCTATATCTAGTGATGAGTGCATGCTAGAGGAACCTATCTATAAAGAGTTTCCATCATTGGTTCTATCTTCTAGTTCATCAGACTGTTCGCTTTTGTTCCACTAGCGTGCATGGTTTTGGCATTCAAAGTCATCTTGTCGCATCCCTCTGAAGACCTTCCATCATTGTGTCCGCTTGGGTCATATGGAGAAGTTCTATAGGAAGCATTGGTCAAAGAAGAATTTTTTATCAGAGGATGCCAGTGCCTGACTGTGAGGCATTCTATGCTTCAATCATCAGGGCTCCAGCCTCAAGCCTCAGAGTGAAGCTTGAACACAGTAAGGACTCGTCAGGGATGTGGAAAACCTTGGCCTAGTTTTTCTCTCCTGTTTTGGAGTAGGAACATTTAAAGTTTCCTTTTTTTAGTTTTTGTTGTTGTTGTAAGTTCATATTTTCATTGAAAAAATGTAATGAACTTTTCCTATCATAATCTGAGCAATTGAGTCTATCTAAATGTGTCTCTTTGGATTGTTTATTCTTCCTTGAATGTGCTTAGACCTTATGTAAGTTTTGGTTTTAGCTATGCTCATTTGGAGATATTTCAGTCTTGTGGAATTAATGGATAGTGGTTCCCGTTCACTATTTAGTTTGGTTGTCTTCCATGTATTTCCCTTATGCTGGGAATTATTGGCTTGTATGGGAGGTTCTTGGTTTGGGTTGGGAGTTCCCGGTCATAGTGGGGGGGTGTTTCTCGGTTAATGTGGAGAATCTTGGGTTAGCACATGTTGTGATTTCCCAGTTTTCCTAGTGATTTTAGTGGAGTTCTTGTGGTGTTGAGAACCCTTTTATGTTTTCCCCTCATTCTGATACTATGGTTTCTTCCTAATCGGTCGAGTGTGACTTGTGGATTGAACGGTCACCTCAAGGTTTGTGGTTTCTCTCAGTTTTGATGGGGCATGGTTTTGAGTTTTAATTATCTCTTGGTTGGGTGTCTTTATGGGGGAAGAAAGTATCTATGGTGGGGATAATTATCATACCATGACCTCAGATATTTCTTTATTTTATTCTTTTCTTGATCTTGGATCTTTTATTTGTGGGTCGGTTTGAGTTCTGATTTGAAAATTTTAAATTTTTTAGTTTTAGTATGGTATTTTAGACTACGCACAGTTTGGACACATGGTTTGGGAAATCATGTATCCCAATCCTAGTAACTGTGTGGTAGGTGTTAGTTTTGGATAGAAGCTACTGCACAGTTTTTGTACGATAGGTAAAACCATGCGAGCTGGTCGTGCGGTCATTCCTCTCTTGGACAGTGGCTAACACACGGTTGGTGCACAGTTTTGCAAACCATGCATCCACACTGTGTGAGATGCTTAGTCATTAAAAAGTGGAAATTACCAATTTTCCCTACCATGTTTTTAACCCAAAATCGAGTTTCTTCTCCCTCCTCCAACCAAGGTACAATAGGGGATCCTCCCAAATCCCTCTCCCTTGCTCTCCTTCCTCCATTGAAGGTATTTGAAGGTTCCTAAGCTGAGTTCCTTTGATTTTTAGTTGATTTTACCCTTCCACTCCCTTATTTCTTAATTTCTAGGGTTTTTGTTGTTGGGATTCCCTCTTGGATGAATCCTATGGGTTAGGGTTTGGGTGTGATGCGATTTCCTTTGGATTTAGGGTGTGTGGATCATCTGTGGGGCTCGATTCTCCCTTACCTAGGAGTTGTATTCCATATGCACTCCATTGAGGTAGGTGTTTCCATTATTTTCCTTTCTGGTACAACTAATTAATGATTTTTTGTTTCCAATTAATTTATAAATATGATTCTCACACCTAGGAAGTGTTGGTTTTAATTATTTTAGTGTTTTGGAATTTGTAGAATATGATAAATATAGATTTTCAAAGTGATTCTTGAAATATGCCTTAGTATATGTGCACTTAAGGTGTTTGTTGAAATGACATGTGTTCTTTTAAAATTTAATTGGGTGTTTTCAGAAGTTGTTAGCCTTATTTATGTTATTATAAAATTATTGGATTGTGATTTTGGTATTGTGTGTGTGAATTGGTAATTTTTAAGGCATGCCGTTTATTTATGGCTTATTGTGTTGGTTGGAAAACCTGTGGTGTTTCTTGAAACTATTTTTGGGAAATTCCATGGATTATTGTGGTGTTCTATTGGATGTGTGCACATCCATGTGTGTTTTGGATGCACACATGGATGGTAACACAAATGATAATGGCCTTACTTAACTTAAAAACCCAGTTTTTAAAACACTCACCCCTCCTCCTTCTCTGCCTCTTTCAAACTATTGGTCTTTCACTAAACAACTCTTTGTATCAAGTGAAACTAATGTGGTTTTAAATGTTATGATTGAAATCATAGATCATTTGGTACTTTATAAAGGATTTTTTGTTTCTAAATGGAGTGAAATAATGATTGGTACCTTTAGATAATTTGTATGTTTCAACTTGGTTTTTGAAATGGCATTGGAGGTGGAATTGGATTTAGAACGAAAAGGATTATTTAGAATTTTGTATATGAAAGTGATGTTTTTTTAATGGTTTAGGATTATTTTTGTGATATGTTAAGACTTATAGTGTTAAAGTCTTAGTTGGAACTTTATGTCGTTTTGCAAATGAGTTGTTGTTTTTGAAACTGTAATGCCTGATTGGAATCTCAGAATGTTTGAGAACTGTTTTATAATCTTATGTGATGTGATGACCCAGTTGGCACTTGTTTGTGACTTGTTGTATGTCGCACACCCCTATGGATGATTTCCCTATACGAGTTATCACATAGGTGGTGTCAGGGTTTGGGGTAGGCAAGTGTGGTGGCGGCATGTAAGTTAAGTCACACGTGTGAGGGCCTCCTACTTACATAATGTACTATTACCATGGGTTTCTTGGGTGTATTTTAGAGGGTCGAGTGATAGTTTCTTATCAACCTCAATCAGATAGTTTGGTACCCCTTGGATGTCTTTGAGGCCAGGTGGGTTGTGCCATTGGTGAGGCTAGTTTAGAGCAACCAGTTGGTTATTAACTCTGGATCTACACCATACGCCAATAGGTGAGTCTGATCTAAGTATGTCTAGGGATCGATCTAGGGATGTTTAGGAAACTCCCATGGTTTATTATCTGTTTTTTATTGTTTATATTTTTTTTTTGTATTTGGTTTCTTGTTTGTACTGATTTTTTTCATCACAACCTGGTATTGTCTGCTGGGGTTTTTGGTTTGGGATTTGGTTTCTAAAACGGTGGACTTTTTGAAAATAAAACGTGTTGTGTGCTGTTTTGGAAAGGAAAAAATGCTTTTATTTATTAAAATGAGAAATACCTACTTTTATACATGTATTTCAAACTACTATTCATGTACTATTTTTAGGAAAGTAAATGTATGGATTCTTTGGTGGTTGCCTACTGAGTTGTTAAGTTCACACCCTACTTGTAGTCTTTGCCTCAATTTTTTCCACTCCTCGATGGATTGTGGCGTTAAATAATCTCCCCTACCACCTCAAAAAAGGACATGGGTTTCAAAGGGAAAACAAAAATTTTACCTTGAAGAGTGCTTTGACACAGCTGTTACTGGAACTTCTGGGGTTCAGTCTACTTTTAGGGGGCATAACGCTATTGATGAGAAGCCTGTTGAGGTTATGACTCATGTTGTGGACATTATTCAGACTAGAAAATCTGAGATTCACACACCTAAGGTTAAGTATTTTTCAGATTTTGTGGATGTTTTTCACGGGGTTCTAGGTGACACCTCGGATTCCCTCACCAGGGTGGGAAATCAAGAGGAAACTAGTAAATCTCACGATGTTTTCCATGGTGAGGAAAATAAGAACAACTACTCTGATTTCAAGGATCTATCACATGATTCCTGTGATAAATCCTTCCATATTGAGGAGGATTACTTGAAATCAATCTCTAAGAAAGGAAAAAAAAACCAAGGATTGGCCCTGACGGTTTTATCACCCCCAATCCAAAGAAGACTTAGAAACATAGGGACTACTCTAATCTTGAGAGAACAATCATTACGAGATCTCTAGAGACATCTAGGATGATGAAAAATTCTCTTCCTCCTCATTATAAGGTTGCTAAAAATTCTAGTTCATCCTATTGTGAAGATAATTCGAGTGCCACTAGTGATTATGATGACTTTGATCCAGATGTGTGAGATAATTATCAATATAATGAGGAATTGTTGGAAGAACTGAGATCTTAGATGGATGATCAAGACACAATTTTATTCAAAAGATACAAGAATAGTGAAATTACTATGGAGCTCTACCTTCAAATCAGAAAAAGAATGTTCATCAAATTGGTAGAGGAATTTAAACTTAATCCTCACTTTAATTTCAGAGACATTCCATGGAAATGAATATCTCTTTTTCCCATGTTTGAGGATTTAATTATTGGCTTTCAATTCTATTTAAAGGACCTTCAGTTCGTATAATTGGTTTTGTTCAATCTTACAATGTTTTTTATTTCACTATTTCTGTGTGTTTGGAGAGAGGATTTTGTTTGACAGTTGTTTTTGTTGAAAGTGTTCCCTCTATCTTCCACCCAGGCACATGATAGGTGCTTACGAATAGGCTAGTTGTTCACATCCTTTATATTTCTCACCAAATTCTGAATTTTATTCTCATGAGTACTTTTTGTACTTGAATCAGTAATGAAGATTGAACAGTTTCTTGTGTTGGGTGTGTTTTTAAATGAGTAGTGGGACTTGTCATCCTTTTGGATTCATGATGCATTTGTTGATACAGGCTAGGTAGTGTTATTATCTTGAGTGTTAGGTTAGTCTTAGAAGAACATGAAGATTCTTTATTGATGATGTGATACTTTTCTAAATATGGATCTGCTTAGAGCTTTGCTGCGCAAATAGTGACTCATTTCCCTCTTTATTTGATGTTTGTAAGTCATGTTTGTTTTTTCCTTCAACTCCTAGATGGTGAAAGATCATTGAACCTCATGTCTTAACTGTATTTTGAACCTTCTTTAATAAAATCTTTAGGGATATGGGTTGGGAAACCAATTCATATCTCATTATCCTTAAAAAATCCTACACGCTACTTAGGTCATTCGGTGTCGGTAGACCCAAGCTGTTTTGAAGGTCTAGATTCTTTATGTTGTTGCTCGTGGAGCTGGTTGGTCATATGGTTGGTGGTGACCAAGAGGTCACACAGAGATCTATTTCGCATGGTCTGGTTTTAGTTGTTTCCAATTTCATTTTTTCTTTTTCTAAGTTGTATCTTTGTACCATGACCAGTTTGTGTATTTATTTATATGATTGGTTTTTAGCTTTTGATTCTTATTTAGTTTCTTTATTTGATCCTAGTTTTTATGCCGAAATCATTCCCCTTGTATTTGATGCCCGACACTAGATTCTAGCCCATGGGGATTAGGCGCACCCCTCAGGCCATGTCTCGGACCGGTCTGGTGTCGGGTCGTATGGCATCTCGGCTTGGTTCGTGACCGAATGCCCTCTACATAAGCTGAGAAATAGCCCCATAGGAATCAATCAATTGCACCATGATCTAATGGAATTGACACCCAAACCCTATGCTAGATCTCTCAAATCAGAAGCAATGAAGGGGAAAGCAAAAAAACAAATTGAGTCAGAGGGAAGATCATACCTCAAACGTTATAAAATCGACACCCAAATCCCCCGAATTCAAATGGTGATCGAGAGAGGAGGAGCGTTGACCAAAAATGAAACCTCCTGACCCCAATTACACTGAAAAAGATGGGGGAACACCTGATTAAAGAGATTCCTTTCCCCTCCACTAAAATAAAAACCACCCAACACACTTTCATGGTGTGAACAGGTGTTCATGCCATGAGAATTTGAAGGCTCTCCTTAGAAAGCCCCATTCGCGGCCTGAGCGACTTGGAACCACCCCACATAACCACCATTCACGTCGTGAATGACCCATAACACCATGAATGGTTTGCTTCTATTAAGTTTCAGTAGTCTCTCCACCTAACCACTTCTTCTACATCCTCCCAAACACCCGAAGCATCCACCAAACCTCACTCCATGACCAAAAACACCATTTTAAATGCTAACTATTGGAATATGATTATGAGTCCTGGTTCTCAAAACGACCCATCCACTAATCAAAAAGTTTGAATTCCTTTGAAATTTCATAACCCATCTGGACACAAGTTATTACAAAGGGTGCCCTCAATTCACTAAGAACTCTTGAAGTCTCACGTGTGAAGACCACCTCAAACTTGTTTGAAGGACTAATATGAGAATGGCGGGAGACCATCGTTCCACTTCAGCTATAGAGTAGTATGTCTTGTGAATTCTTTAAGACCACATTAACCCAATGTAATTTCCCTCAGAAGATGAAAATGGAAAAGGAAAAATAGTTGTTAAGTATTTAGTAGGGTGAATGAATAGTGAAGGAGTATGTTACCTATTTTAATCATTTTATTCCTTTATCCCTTGAGTTGGCACGAGAGGACTTATTGAATGTTCATTTCTTTGTAAAGGTATTTTTCCCAAAAATTTTCAATGGAGTGTCTTCATCTGACCTAGAATCGTTCGAGGATGTGGTCAATAAGGATATGATGATGGAATTGATTTCTAGGGTAAATCCCAACAGGGGCGGGGACCCTTTTTGTTTCGGTACTGTTGAAAGTTCTCTATCTTACAAGGAGATATAATAGGATGACTTAGGAGACACTACACAATAATTGACCTGGACCAACAAGAAATATTATATATTTTTTGGTAAAATTGAATAATTCCAACAAATATTAAGTCTCGTTGGTATAATGTTTAGGTATTGATATTTTTTTACCATCGATTTTATCTGTTGGTATTAACCATTCAATATTGACAAATATTTTACCAATAGTTAAATCTGTTGTTTTATCATATTAATGCCAATAATTTTTTTACCAAAAAATAAATCAATTATTATTCATCATTATTACTAACAAATATTTTACCATTAGAAAAATGTATTTCTATAAATCATCCAATAATGATAAATCTTTTACTAATTAATATTATTATATATATATATATTATTTATTTACTAATAACATGTATTTTTCCAATAAAAAACAAACCAATGTTTATACATTGAATTATAATATTTCTGATTTACTAATGTTTCATGAAGTAAATATATATGGTATGTGCCCCACCGTTGGTGGTGGGTTGGTAAAGGTTTGGGGGTGAGGGGTAGGTCGTGGGGTCAAGTCCCCGAGCTTGTGATTTAATGTAATTTTATTCTTTTCATGTGTGCCACTTTCACGGTTGTACTCAATTTTTAAATATATATGTTATACAATTATTGATAAATGATTCAAAAATAATATCAACTCCAAATTTACAAAAAAAAATTAAAAAAAACAATGAACATATGAATGTAATTATTTATTACATTTATTAATTTAATCCTAATGAAAAATTGTACTCCCCAATTTGATACTCTGAAACTGAAACCCTAAAATGATCACATAAGGGGAGAAAATGATGGAAGACTAGCATTGGTATCAGCCTTCACAGGTTACCACCCAAACGTCCCCCCTGACCATGATGAAAGCGTCTTCGAAGGGTAAATATGAAGATGAAAGGACCAGTGTTACCTCTATGATTTCCATCAACGATAGCGAAATGAAGCTCCATACTTCCATGGAAAATCCCAAAACCTTCGCATCAAGAATGTCCTAGTCATGGTCGAAGGGGTGTGTTCTCTATCTATTCGAATGTTGTAGATCACTAGTAAAAGATCTGAATTTCAATTATAAAAATATTCCATCAAAGAGTTTGGGGTGCTTGGTTCAGTTGAAGTTTTGTAGTTCGCTGCTTTGAATATGAGGATCTAAGGCATTTATTTTTGATGTGGTTTCTTTTTAAAGTTCAGATTTGGAGCAGGAGTTTGGGCTGTTTGTTCTTTTTGAATCGGGGATGATTTTCTGTGGAGAAGGTGATGTTGCAGATCTAATTTATCGAAGATGAAGATTGGTATGGAAGAGCATCTGATCTTGTTCAAATAGAGCTCGAGCTTCAAGCTTCTACAGCTAGGGGAGTTTAAACTATTTCCTGGGAGCTCACTTACTGCTGAGTTAGGAGGCCACGAGATATTTATAATTAGGGGTTTCACCCATGGAGGTTCAGGTTATGAAGTTATTGTTGGTTCGTTGGATTTGGTTGTTGAGAATATAGATTCGAGCATCAGAGGGGTTCACACCCTTGTTTTATATTGCAGGTCACAACCATCTATCTCAGCCTAGAGTTCAGTAATCTAGAGATTTTTATTGTTCATGTGTTCATTTCTTTTGAGACAAGAAATTGCTAGTATTGCATGTTCGTGTACTCCAATAAATAGAAGTTTAGATTGAGGATATGGTTTTGGAGGCTCATGTGAAGCTTCCTTGGTTCAGTGAAAGCTGACTACACTGACTGAGGTGAAGATTTAGGATATTGTTCACTATGTTCAAGATTGAATGGTTGTACTAGAGCCTGAAGTCTAGCGACCTGAAGCTGATGATATTTGGGAAGGCTAGTCATGTTGTTAATTCCAAAGATGCATGATGTTGAATTGGGCTGTTTGTTTAAGAGGTGAATCGGCCTTGGTCCGCTGAACTAAATTGTAATTGAAATGGATTGTTGGTTTGGAGTTAATTGGAAGTATGTACAGTTGGCTAATTTGTTTTGAGGATGAATTAGCCTTGGTCTAATGGTGAATCCATGTCAGACAACGTTTGTCAGTTCATTCTAGTTGCAATACCAGGTTTTTGATGATTAAGCCTAGTTGGACTATGTTTTGATGGTGCAGGCCAGCCGAGAAATTGATGTTGTATTGCCTCTAGTTTCAATTGCAAACACATTGGATGATGTCTATTGGTACAGACCAGGCATGATTTTTTTTCACTACCTCTTATTGCAAAGGTTGTTGACGGTGAAGCCAAGTTAGATGCTATTTGTCGTTGTAGGCCATCCAGGACTTTGATGCTGCACCTTTGGCTGCAATTTTAGGTCGCTGATGGTGAATCCATATCAAACAATCTTTTTTGGTGCAGGACAATAGCATTAACAGAGCTCGAGTCCTCCTAGTGAAGTCCCTAGGTGGATTGAATTCCAATCCTTTATGCTGGTGAAGGTGAACCTATAGGCGGTAGTGTTGCTTCTGACTCATTATTGGGCCAGCCTTAAGTGGCAGTGGCTTAGATGGTCTTGCTGGAGGTAGGTGAAAACTCCCTCATCAGTCCTCCATATGTAAAAATGTGGCCTTTGGGCCCCACCAAAAAAATGATGAGGAAGGTTCTCTATTCACTTTCACTTCAACATAAACTTACCTCTTTCATTATATTCATTTTGTGGCATGGTCTTTCCAATAATAATTTTACTTGCATTCACTTTTTTTATGAAGCTGCAAAAAAGCGGAGGCCAAACTAGTTGCTGGACATTTTTTATTCTTGTTTTAGCCCCAATTCAATGATTTTTACAAATAGTTTATAATTCATAAGGTCTGTAAAGTTGAAGGGTGCATCACCACTTGTGCAGTTGTCTGATGAAGAGTACAAGGTAATACTCATAGCCCTTTCCATATACATAATGATGAGGTTTAGAAGATGACAGATGTTTGTTCTGTCCATGATTTTTTACTAACTCTGCATCATTGCTATTTTCAGGTACCTCTCCTATAGGTTAGCAGCGCTTCATCATATATAGGTGTCTCTCCTCATGGTTCAAATCATAAAAGTAACTTGATCATATGATATTATTTCTATTTAGTTTTGGTTTCCCTGATTACTATGATTACCTATTTATTTCTCTATTATGTTGTTGCAGTGCTTATTTATTTTGGGTTTCTACGATTGTGTCTCTAGCATGTTAGCACATAGTGAGGAATGTGGGTTAAGCCCGCTATGGATATAACATGAGGCATATCTCCTATGACTGTTATAGGAAATGGGAACCAGAATAGTGGATCGTATTTGTATGTTATATACATTTTTTTTCATTTCAATTTTGTTTTGGGCGTTGAGGTTTTGTTCATGTTCATTCATTTTATTTTGGTTCTGTTATAATTGTTTGTGCTTGTTAATTTTGCATCATTGTGGCAGAGTTCTGGTGCTGATGACATTTTCATATTTTATAGGGTTTCTATATGTGGTTTCTACTTGTGTGATTTTCACTCTGAATTTTTTTATTGAGAGATGAACGTTGCAAGTATGCTTCTTCACTTGTAAGTATGCTCCCCCATGAACATCAATTATTTCTCACACTTTTCCTCCTCACACATATTTCATTCTTTCAAAGAACTTGAATAAAATTAGCTATGAATATTGGAGATCTGCAGCAATGATTATTTTTAGTTTTCAAAATTAAAGTATATACTAGATTTTTTTTTACCCCTGATTTTAGATAGACAGTGGTAAATGATTGTTTCCGATGCTTTTTCCAGGGCGCGCGCATCCATCTGCCAGGGAGGGCGCACTGCTTGTGGCTCCGCATTCCCGCTTTCCAAAGGCGGGCGGCATCCGTTCCTTGTTCAGAGACGTCTGCTCCTTGATCGAAACCAGGATGATGGGATGTCGGTTCTTCCTTCCTTGGATTCCTCCTCAGAGCTCGTCACCTAGTCCGGGTCTCCCTCATAGATTTAAGACGGGTTCGTGAAGCTCATTCCCAGTGCCATATCTACATGGACGCCAGTTAATTACGCTGCTTCCGTCAAGACACTCCAAGGGGTCTTGTCGGGATAGCAACCTGCGGTGAGGAGAATGGTCATGTTGGGGCATCGTCAGCATGTCTGTCTTTGGTCCCTCATCATAGGGCTTCTCGAGGGCGCGGAAGCCCGAGGCATCCCACATCGAACGCGGGGAATTTGTACCATCTGAGGTTTTCCTCAACTTCCCATGTTTAACACAGGGTATGTCGCGAGTTTAACGTCTTGCAGAGACGGATCGGGTTAAAGGATCCCTAGGGGGAAACACCGATGTTGGGGCTAGCACGTGGGCGGCCTCCCGTATAACATGAAGTGGGAAAGGGTGGCATGATCTCACCGGGATGTGGTGGCCCGGGTAAGGATCAGGATGGATGGTGGAGTGAAGCATGGGGCTTACGTTCTGAGACAGCCCAAGAGGGGGGATACAGTTTAACGTCATACGGGAAGGAATACAGTTTAACGTCATGCGGGACGCGATACAGTTTAACGTCATGCGGGATGGGTTATAGTTTAATGTCATGCGGGATGGGATATTTGGGGATTACGCTATGAGGCAGCCCAAGGTGGTCAGGGAACTGACATGGAGAGGTCAGGACGACCGGGTGGTGGGCTTGAACCTCGTGGAGGCTTCCTACGTACCATGCATTAGCACGAATCAAAGTCCACGTAGTTCATTGGGATGGGGCTTACGCTCTGAGGTGGCCCATAGAGGAGGTCATAGTCGATGCGCACTCTAAGCCCACGTGAGTCCTGCTCGGTGTGGGAAACAAGAGGCAACAGGGACCAGATGATCACATCGCAAAGGGTGCATCCGTGAGAAGTGGAATGGGGCTTACACGTTGAGTGGCCCAAAGAGGAAATAGGGGCTTACGCGTGGTTAGTGGCCCTTGGGGTCAGGGCTTACTCCAGGGTGGAGGCCCGTGGTGTGACAAAGCGCAGTGGGAAAAGGACTCCACTGGCCTTGGCAGGGGGGAAGTACGGAGATGCATGGGTGCAATCATCCGTACGAAAGGTTAGGGGCTTACGCTCTGAGGTAGCCCTTCCCCCGCGGACAAACGCCGCTCCGACAAGGAGGATCTCATTCCATGTGAGGAAGAGTCCACTCCCATGGAGACGAGTGGGCGTAAAAAATGTCCGAGCTGGGGGGACCCTGTGTGCGAAGCACGGGGTCAGACCACAGTTTAACGTCTTGTGTTAAGGATGAGGTGCTTAGCAGTTTAACGTCCTGCAGCTTGGACGAGGTGGGTTCGCTCCACACCCCTAGGGCTTACATGCCCAACGACCTCTACCCCTTGTGGAAGGGAAGGCATCGGCAAGGCCGTAGTGAAGGGGGGCCGCAGGGCAAACCACCAGGGGGTCCACGTTAGCGTGGCTATGCGAAGGAGCAATAGCCGTTAGCGTGCCTATGTAGAGAAGCATAAGGCAAAGCAACGCAACGGGAAACACAGCCCAAGGGACCTTGAGGTTACTTCGCACGAGCTTGGAAGGCCGTGCGGGAAAACAATGCATGGCGCACATGCCCAGCAGGGGAGACATCAGGTGCCGGTGCAGGGGGCAGCCAAGGGGCGTCAAGGTGAGGGGTCCTCAGCCTTGCGCGCGCAAGAGGGACGATTTGCGCGCAAAACACCGAGACGGTGCACAATAAGAGTAATGGAATTGCGCGCGAAGAGGGAATTATGTGCAAAGTTTTGCGCGCATGGCAAAGTATTGCGCGCGCGGACCACGGTTTGCGCGCGAGTGGGGAAACCGGGGGAAGGGGCAAATTCACTGAAGTCGGTGGAGTTGCACGCAAAGGCGAACTCCGGGGCAAGATTGCGCGGAATTCGGGATTACCTGGAAGTCATCTTTCACACGGGGGGAGCCGAATTGCACGCACGAGAGTCGCTTCGGATTCCTCAACCCCCAAACTGTTCGGGGTCACCTTATATTTATAGGCGACCTCCGGCGCGGAATCCAGGCGGCGTGCAAAGTTTTCCGCGCCGGGAACCGCTTGCGCGCAAAATCTCGCCGCGCAGAAACGGGGTGCACAATTATTGCGTGCCTCACTAGTCCAATTCCATGAATCCTGGGAGCACTTCGCGCGCAGAACATTTTTACGCGCGGACCCTCCTTTATTTCGCGCACCACTTCCCGGGCCTCCGGATCGGGCCTCTGATTCCGAATATGACTTCGCATCATCATTCTGAAACTTCCTCTGGGAGTTGCGGGCTTTTTTCGTCGTCAAAAAATGCCCCCCTTGTAATGGGATCGGCGAGAGGTCGCAACGATCGGATTCCAAGGGAAATGCTGAAACGCCAAAGTGCGGAGCCTCCTGGTCAAGTTGTGCGCAAAATTTCAATGGGGCGCGCAAAATGGAGAACTCGCGCGGAATCCCCTTTCCGCGCGGCACGGAACCCTGGCCTCGCCTATAAAAAGGGGTGCTGGGTTCCAACTCTGTACATCCGCTTTTTTCTGCGCAATAAGCTGTTCGCTCTCATGCGCGAAATCGCTCTGCGGCTGCACGTAATAACGCACTGGCAGCGCAGAATTCCTTCCGAAATTTGGTAGTGATTTCGCGCCAAACCGGGATCTTCCGCGCTTCGCGTGCCGATTGCGCGCTCATCTCCAGGATTTCGCGCAACTCTTTCAGATTTCGCGCCGAACTCTCCAATTCTGTGCACTGCATCCTGATTTCGCCCAACTCCCGAAAATTTCAAGATGGATGAAAACCGAGCTGATGAGGGGGAAGCCACTGCCCGTAGGATAGAAATGACGGCGAAGGAGGAGGTATATGGCGCCAAGGTGATCGTCTCCAACAATCTCACCTTGTTCAATCTGCTGACTCTGGCCCAAAAGGCATATCCCTTGTCGGACAACCTCCCGCTCTGGAATTTTGACATCCTGGAGGAGGTACCACTGTCGGGCTTCGAGGTGGACACACCGCGGTCTTGGGTGACTCGGGAGGACAAACTTACTCGCTACAACATCACCAACAACAGCCATCCTGCCAGGGAAACTAGACACATGGATGTATATGTCCTGAACCTGAGGACTAGGACCATTACCGGGGACGAGCCTGTGGTGGAGGATTCTCCGGCCCTCTACGCGAGCACGTTCCGTCAGAGCATCACGGATGACACGAAGGGTTGGCTAAAGGATTGGGACCTGCAGTTCGGGGGTAACTTCACCAGCGAATGGGCCTGGGCGTTCTGGGTTCGCCATACCTGCGACCAGTTTGGAGATGAACTGCGGTATATCAGCCTGTTCGAGGCGATATGGACATCGCAGTTCCATTTCCACCGTCATCCTGAAATCGGACCGAAGCTATTCACCCGGTGGTCTCCTGACACCAACACGTTCCACCTTCATCATGGGGAAGTCGGCGTCAGTCTCTGGGACGTTCACTGCATCGGTGGTATCCCACTGGAGGGTTACCAATACGACGAGTTCGTTCCTCCAAAGAACACCTGGGGAGACAGGTCGCAGACGCCTATGCTGACGTGGCACCTGCTGCAGCTAGCCAAGGAGAGGCTGGGGGTCAAGGAATTCCTGAAGGACATCGCCTACAAGGGCTGGTTCAGCCTGTTCCTTGAGAAGGATCCTGCCGTCAAGATGCCGGGACGGGGCAAACAGTGCCCAACCGTGACTCATAGAAGCAAGGACGGGTCATACTGGAAGACCCTGGAGGCAGGGCAATACCAATCATGGGGCTACCGCGTCATTGAGGCCCGGTACCTGAATGTTCGGTATGCCGGGTTCCTTGCCGCCTTCCTGAGCGGGTGGCTCCTGCCGGTGTGGGACGCGAGGATGTGCGTCCGTCCAGCGACTTTGGTGATGGCGGGATCCATGGCCGCCAACAAACGGTTCAACTTGGGCGTCCCCGTGTTGGCCAAGCTGTATACCATCCTGGGGAACATCTCACGAGGGGGGTCGCCTCGGAGAGTCTGTGGTCCTTTCCAGATCTTCCATGGCTGGGTGGCAGCTCATCTCAGCAGGTATACTTTCCCAAACACCGTCCGTCCTCCGGAAAATGGCTTGCGACCGTCCTTGCTAAACATTGCAGGGGTGGCGCCATTGACGCTCAATGAAGAGGGTGTAAGGATACGCATTGGTAACCATGCCAACTTCAACATCAGCCCATTCCCCACCCCGGTTGTCCAACTGGTGGACAATAGGCGAGGCTCTTTGGAACAACAGGAATACTTCCAGAGCATTCGAGGCGGGGTGCTCGTGGCTCGGATCGACGGGAAGGTGATCTGCGAGCCATACATGCCATCCCGATTCGCCAGGTAGTTCGGGTGCCTCTAGCGAATGCCGAAGAAGGTATTCACGGCTGTCTGGTAGGAGAATAATCCATGCATCCTGCGCCAGATGTGGTTGATGTTTACCACCTTCGGCTCTGGAGACGTCATTACTCTCCCTCCCACCGGGGTCGATGCCGGCCTAGCAACCGAATATGCCGAAAACTAGACCATTGCGCACCCTGAAGGGCTATTACGCAAGCGCATCCGGCAACTCGAGGTCACTCGTGCAGAAACCGGGCGACGGGAAAGAAGGGAAGGTGTCTTCGGAAGGGGAGAACCAAGGGCGCGTCAGGCAGCGAGTCTTGCACAGGCTGATAATTCGGCAGCGAGGACATCACATGGTGCCTCCACATCCTCGTTACCCATAGGTGGGTCACATGAGGCGGCCAGGGAACTGCCTGGGAAGCAGATAAGATATCTGCTCGAACCTTATCAAGACGAAATTCTCTCGGCACTGTGGTCGGCCTGGATGACCCTGCGACAATCGCTGAGCGTCGAAGCCATCTGACAGAAGATAATGCAGAACGAGATCCAACTGCCGGAGGTCGGGCTCGTTCGGATTACCGACCGAGTGAACTTCCATCGACGACACGCTTATCTGATGGCCATGGATGCATACGCACGCCAAAGGGGGTGGTATGGGGAGCCAGCTTTCCTAGTGAAAGTGATGCTCAGCCAGGAGCATGATCTGGAAGCGATGTCGCCGGGAGAAGGGGACAGTGATGAAGAGCTGGAGGGGAGGAGGAAACTGGAGAGGATGAAGGCGAGGGAGAAGACGAAGAAGAGGAGCCCGAAGGTGAGGATTCGCAAGGGGCGACCTACCAAGGGAGTCTCTGAGAGAGCGGCGAGATTGCCAACTATGATCTCGACATAACCGAGATTCTCGAGGTTTGTCTCTGTCTTCATTCATTTCCCTCATTCATCCATTATACTTCCCAACTTCTAACTCACTTCCCTATCTTACTCAGGAGCAGCTGAGCGGTGGACGGGCGTCCCCACCAGAGGAAGGCAGAGAGGAACCAGTGGGACATGATGGGGATCTGACACCCATCATTGAATTAACCAGTGCAAAGGGGTCTCCCCTCATGGAGGCTCCCGCAGCGGCCGGGACACTGGGGACCGACGCTTTGGATTTCTGTAAGTCTCACGCTTCACTACTGGTGCTTGGTGTCAAGAGATCCCCTCTAACCAGCATATTCCCCGCGCAGTGATCTCAACACTGGAGGCACGTCAGGCTGCGGAGCCCGGGCCATCCGCGAGTGGACCAGCGGCGGACATACCACCTCGCTCTGAACATGCTCTCTGCACTGAGTCGGCCCCGACAATAGATGAACAGAGGGCGGCGGACATCAGCGACACTGTTCCCGAAACGCGGTCGGAATCTGGTGGAGGAATCATTCCTGCTGGGGCGAGGGAAGGTCGCCCAGACATTGAGGATTCTATTCCTCATGAAGACATCCCTGGGGTGGATCCTGCTGCCGATCTACTGTCGGCCTTCCCCATATACCGACCTGCTGACCCTGAGGAGATTGATGACTCAGACTCAGAGGCAGCCGAGGAGAGCCGGATGACACGATACAAGGGGTGGAAGTGTATCCAGCGCTTTCTCAGGCAGCCCCAGTCCGATTGGCTGAGGCTGATGAGATCACTTCAGACCTGGCTGCGCTTCCTGTGTGCCGGAGGGGCTAACGCTCAGCGTCTCCATCTGACGGTCCGTGATTACATGGCCGAGAAGATACGCGAGAGCAGCCGGCGCACTGAAATTTCCCAGTGCCAGGAAGGATCGACGAGCGCTCAAGCGCTTCTGAGGGCGGAGTAAGAAGTCTGGCACCTCGAAGGGCAGGCGACAGATAAAGAGGTCTTCATCGCAACATGCTCTGAGCTCATGGAGCAACTGACCGCCTAGCTGGCTGATGCCTAGGAACAACTGGTGGAGGTGAGTCACCAGATGACTGTGCTTCGAAGCGAGCAGGCGCAGGCACAAGCTAGGGCTGATGAGATGCGCTCTGTGGTGGCCGACGAGGAGAGAGTCTTCAAAGAGCGGAAAGTAGCCCTGGAGGCTACCAGCCAGAGGGTAGCAACGTTGGAAAGATCGCTTCAGCACGCTAAACCCTGAGGGCTTTGTTTTCTCCATCTCATGAACTTTTTTCTTGTACTTATCATCGTCTCAATCCAATATATGGCCAAATTCACTCTTTTGTACCTTTGGTTTAATGCGCTCAACCATAGATTCGAAACGAATAACAACTCACCCCTAGGCTCCTGTGGGACATGCCCAACGCAAGAAGAAAGAGATGCTCGTACCATCATTCCGTTCAACTATGGGGAATTGACCAAGCTTCAGGCGTCCAAAATCGGGCCTGGACTTTTGAAGAGACCCCAGGCCGATTGATGTGTCGACTTCTCAATGTGACTTAATACATGAGTGGGGCAATGCCAGGGGAATTGAAATCCATCCGAACACAGGGGGATGGAGAGAAAGGGTGCATCACGCTGCACAAATTCGGAACCCAATGGGGCGCAACCATGGAGGATAACTATCAACTGTGGCCGAAACACAACATCCATATTACGTTGGCCCAGAATGGGAGGACAATAAATGAGGGCTGACCGCTGACCATGTTCGCAAAACGGGGCCTAACTCAAATATCGTTGGTCAGTTTTCTGGAACGTTGGCCCAGGATAGTAGGTGGACCATAGGTCGAGCATCCATACTATTAGGGGGTCCCGTCAAACATGACCAGTTCTCTGGAACATTGGCCCAGGATAGTAGGCGGACCATAAGTCGAGCATCCATACTGTTAGGGGGTCCTGTCAAACGCGAAAGGAAATGAGGGTCCGAATAAGGGGGAATGCAAAGCGCGGGAGGTGGAGTGGTGGCTTATTCGAACAGAGTCCAACACTCTCGATATTGTGCCACCAGGGTGAAGGCGCATTAGGCGGACGTACCAACCTAATCATGGGTCATCCCAATTTCCAGGAAGGACCTCTTTGGCGAGAGAACTGCCACTTCCCATCATTAATATGGGGCATCCCGAACATGCTCGGGGTAGATATCCTGATTACACCACTTCTCATGAAGTCGGGCCGAGGGGCCGACAATAAAGAAGGATGGTGTTCAGTTATCCCTGGGGCTGGACCCAAGAAGAAACGTCCGGGCGGTCCTACGTATCTCATAAGGATGAGAATCAAGCCACATGTAGTTCTGAAAATACAGTTTAATGTCATGCTGGACGAAATATAGTTTAACGTCATGCGGGACGAAATACAGTTTAACGTCATGCAGGATGAAATACAGTTTAACGTCATGCGGGACGAAATATGGATCTTAGTTTTAGGTCTTAGAGCTCAGACCATGAGGATCTTAGTTTTAGGTCTTAGAGCTCGGACCATGAGGATCTTAGTTTTAGGTCTTAGAGCTCGGACCATGAGGAAAGGGGAAAAAAAGACACATGGCCAGGCGGTTACAAAAAACCCGACGTGAGGGAGGACCTAAGCCCTACTTAACATGTGCTCTCCGGGGAAACGCTCGAGTCGAGGGACCGAACACCGAGGTAGGATGGACCCACGGGGAAGTGCCCCAGGCGTTCCTACATATCTCATAAGGATGAGAATCAAGCCATACGTAGTTCTGAACGCGATATGGTAAGATACCAGTGCCAAGGGAAAAGGGGAGTGTGGGCGTGGCCCTTGCACTAAAAGAAGCGAAATTTGATAAATCTTGTTTGTCCTTTAAGGTGAATAGTTTTTTTTTTGTGAAGCGACAGACCTAGAGTAGCAGGACATGGTGTCGCCACAAGCATCAAGCCGTGATAGGCGTTGAAAAATGGCATGGCATAAAACCAATACCCATCGTGATGTCCTCTACAACGAGGTCACCACAATGTGGTGCTGTTTTTCGTCGTGCGGTCTGGACGATAATGTCACAGTTTAGGGTCGTGTGGCAGGACCAATAGCACAGTTTAAGGTCATATGGTTTGGACCACCAACACAGTTTAAGGTCATATGGTTTGGACCAACAACACAGTTTAAGGTTATATGGTTTGGACCAACAACACAGTTTAAGGTCATATGGTTTGGACCAACACCACAGTTTAAGGTCATATGGTTTGGACCAACAACACAGTTTAAGGTCATATGGTTTGGACCAATAGCAAAGTTTAAGGTCATATGGTTTGGACCAACAACACAGTTTAAGGTCATATGGTTTGGACCAACAACACAGTTTAAGGTCATATGGTTTGGACCAACATCACCGTTTAAGGTCATATGGTTTGGACCAACAACACAGTTTAAGGTCATATGGTTTGGACCAAAAACACAGTTTAAGGTCATATGGTTTGGACCAACAACACAGTTTAAGGTCATATGGTTTGGACCAACATCATAGTTTAAGGTCGTATGGTTTGGACCAACACCACAATTTAAGGTCGTATGGTTTGGACCAACAACACAGTTTAAGGTCCTATGGTTTGGACCAACAACAGAGTTTAAGGTCATATGGTTTGGACCAAAAACACAGTTTAAGGTCATATGGTTTGGACCAACAACACAGTTTAAGGTCGTATGGTTTGGACCAACAACACAGTTTAAGGTCCTATGGTTTGGACCAACATCACAGTTTAAGGTCATATGGTTTGGACCAACCGAGAGAGGAGCCTTGGGAAAAGGATCCTACGAGGGTTCAACAATCAGGTAGGGGCAGCAGATGCTAGCTCCCAGCTATGCTGGGCCCGAAACGCAATGTATCGGGGACTCCTCACTCCCTTAAGGGGATGAAGGTCAAGCTGCATGCAACCCATAAAGAAGAGACCCAAGCACATACTCTAGCGCTCAGATCGCGGGAGCCTTGAGAGACACCGTTACGCAGCTCGGTCTGTCTGATGTGTGGGAGTGTACTGAGGTTTAGTACAAGGAGTTTCGAGATTCCACCTTGGCACGGCAGAGCAAAAAATGACATGAACCATGCCACCAACATTCAGGGCCTGGGGGACCGGCGTGACGACTGAGGATTACTGTTGACCATGTTCGCAACACAGCATCCTGTCATGTTAGCCATGGGGACAAACAAATGAGCATCAACCACTGACCATGTTCGCAACGTGGGATTTGTATCAATTTTTTGTCTGAAACCCTCGGGGGCGTTGGCCCATGACGGTAGGAGAGCCCTTGGGCGTTGTATCCAGACCGTTCTTGGGGGTCCCTCTGGATATGAAGGATGACGGGGGCCCGAATGAAGGGGAACACGAAACTTGGCAAGTGGATGGAACTTGCCTAAGTTGAATCTGGCACTACAAGTTCTAGACCAGAGTGCTTTGAGCACATCAGCAGACCACTGGAAAGGGCCAGAGGGCTCAGTCCGAGAGCGGCCAAGAGATGGCGGATCCCTGGGAAAAAGAGGGGGCGTAATGCCAAACACCCTGGGCACCGGGAGATCGTGGGATCGCCTAAGAGATGGGGCTGGACCTGACATCTAGATGTTCAGGCGGTCCTACGTATCCCATTAGGATGGGAATCAAGCCACATGTAGTTCTGAAAATACAGTTTAACATCATGCTGTAAGGAATATAGATATTAGTTTTAGGTCTTAGAGCTCGGACCGTGAGGAGCCCAGATATAGTGCATAGTGTAGTTTAAGGTCGTGCAGGACCATACAGTTTAAGGTCATGCAGGACCATACAGTTTAGGCAAAGTACTTCTTGAGGAACCTGGCGTTGGTGCGAGGAGTGATACGCTCCCCATCCATGGTCACCAGGGAATACACACCATTGGGATAAACCTTGTGGACAATAAAAGGTCCCTCCCACTTGGGCTCCAACTTGGGTGGTTTCCTGCTGGGAATCATTGGCTCTCTAAGAGCCAACACCAGGTCACCTTGTAGGAAGGAGCGGAGGTGAACCTTTTTATCAAAAGCTCGAGCCATCCTGCTCTGATGTCTTTCCAGGTTATGTAAAGCATGAAGCCTACTTTCGTCCAGCGCTTCCAATTCGGCTAGACAGATCTCGACAACTCTGTCCAGCGCTTGCTGGTCGTAGACCGCCGTGTGCAATGAGGGCAGTTGGACGTCGATGGGAAGGACAACCTCAGCTCCGTACACCAGGGAATACGGGGTCACCTGGGTGGAATTGCGAGTCGTCGTCCTATAAGCCCAGAGGGCGCTGGGGAGCTTGTCCGGCCAACTTTTCTTTTTCTAACCAACCATTTTTTGCAGAATATTAGAGAGGGTTTTGTTAAATGCCTCAATCTGTCCATTCGCCTGCGCATGATAGCAGGAGGTGTGGTTCGAGCGAATGTTGTACTTGGCGTACAATCTCTTCAGCTCGGCCGCTCAGAAGTTGGTTCCGTTATCCGTGAGGATAGCGTGAGGTATTCCAAACCGGTGAATGATATTGGAACTCACGAAGTCGACGATAGAACCAGCCTTGACTTCCCTAAGCGGGGCTGTCTCTGCCCACTTTGAGAAGAAATCCGTGGAGGTTAAGATGAACTGGCACTGGTGTTCCATCGCCGGCGGGTAGGGCCCTACGACATCCAAACCCCATACTCTTGGCGTACTCGATGCAGTCGTGGATCATGGAGGGCCAGAAGTATCCCAGTCTCAGAATCTGGTTGGACAACTTTGACCCATCCTGGTTGGTGCCACAGGAGCCAGCGTGCACTTCCTGCATGACCTGTGGGATCTCAACTCCTTGAAGACAACGGAGGAGAACACCATCAAACCCGCGCCTGTAGAGGAGCTGCTCACTACTGGGACCGCGTTGAAGGGTGAACTGTGGCACGCAGCGCCGGATTCGTTCCCGCTCCGCTCGGTCCATCGGAAGATTGTCGTGCCGGAGATATTCAACCAAGGGTGTCCTCCAGTCAGGAACTGTCTTGATCACCTTGCCTGAAGCCCCGGGGGGTCCCGACGCGGGGGCACCAGCGGTGAGATGGTTCACTCACGGGCCACGACCACCCTCTGGGATAACAGGAGCAATGACTCTTCGGTGCGCCATGTGGATGATTAGGTCATCCTGTTCGGGCTCCGCGAGTGATGCGGGTAGGCTTGCCAAAGCATCTTCTTGACTGTTCTGCGACTGGGGAACGCAAACGACTTCTGGTCGGGAGGGGAACTTAGCCATTAAATGGAGGGCGCACTCCAAAAACGGCACGAGTTCTGGCTTCCTGATAGCGTTGTCACTGTTAACCTGCTTGATGACTAGCTCAGAGTCCCCTTTTACATATAGGTGGGGTACGTTAACCTCCATAGCCAACTCGAGGCCAGTGATGAGGGCATGATATTCTGCCTCATTGTTGGTGCAACCCTCTGACAATAAAAAGGAATATGGTAGCACGAATTTCTCCAGGGTGATGAAGACGATACCCAGGCCCACTCTGTTAAGCCTAGGATCGTTGAGCCTTCTACCGGTAGGGCTTCGGGAGGCGCCATTAAAGTGCATCTGCCAGCATGGGGTGGCGTGATCGACTGAGAGGATTGCCTCATCAGGAAAGCCCACATCCAGCGGCTGGTCCACAGAGGTTGGATGAGCAGCTAAGAAGTCTTCCAACGCCTTTCCTTTGACGGCCTTCTGAGGTACGAACCTAATGTCGAACTGCTGGAGGATCACCTCCCAGCGTGCCAATCGGTCGGTCAACATAGGCCGACTCAGGATGTATTTCAATGGGTCTACTCGAGAGACCAACTGTACCTCATGGTGCTGCAAGTAGTGCCACAATTTCTGTATGGCAAATACAAGTTCTAGGAAGCTCTTCTCGATGGGATAATATCTAATCTCTACGTCGAGGAGCATGCGGCTGAGGTAGTAGAGGCTGTCCTATGTTCCCTCGTTGTTCTTATGGGCGAGAAGTGCGCCGAGGGATCACTCCAGGGCGGTCATGTAAAGGACCAACATCTTTCCGGGAGTGGGTGGCATCAGGACCGGAGGTTGAAGCAGATACTGCTTGATTTCCTCAAAAGAGGTCTGACACTCTTCATCCCACCCATAGGCGGCGCCTTTCTTCATGAGCCGAGAAAAGGGCTTACACTTGCCGGCCAGATTCGCAATGAATCGGCGTATATAGGCTAAGTGGCCTTGGAGGCCTCGAAGCTCCCGAATATTACTCGGGGGAGGCATCTGACTGATGGCCTTGATCTTCTCAGGGTCGATCTCGATACCTCAATACCTTACGATGAAGCCAAGAAACTTTCTGGAGGTGACCTCGAAGGCACACTTGAATGGGTTCATCTTCAAGTGACGAGAACGGAGCAAACCGAACACTTTCTCAAGGTCTTTGAGATGGTCCTGGCACTGACGAGATTTAACCACCAGGTCATCTACATAGCACTCCACCAGCGTCCCGAGGATCGGCTTGAATATGCAGTGCATAGCCCGTTGATAGGTGGCACCGGCGTTCTTCAGGCCGAAAGGCATAACCTGATTGCAGAAAGTGCCATGGGGGGCCCTGAAGGTAGTGTATTCTTCATCCTCAGGGGTCATCCAGATTTGGTTATACCCAGAGTACCCATCCATGAATGAGGGGGCTTGGAACCCGGCCGTTGCATCGATCAACAACTCTGTCACGGGAAGGGGAAAGTCATCCTTCGGACAGTGGCGATTAAGATCGCGAAAGTCGATGCAGACCCTAATCTGCCCGTTCTTCTTCCTGACGGGCACAATGTTGGCTAGCCACCTGGGGTACTAGACTTCCCTGACGAATTTGGCCTTAATGAGCTTATCAACATCGACCTCAACCATGACACCGTGAAAGGGGTGCATTTTTCTGGGAGGCTTCTTGAACCCGCGATGGTTTGCTGGGAGGCCAAGGCGGTGGACGGCTACCTGGGGATCTAGTCCCGGCATCTTGTCATAACTCCAGGCAAACACATCACGGTGCTATCTGAGGAAGTCTATGTACCGTTTCCGTTCCTCGGGAGGTATAGCGGCGCTAACAAATGTGGGTCTCGGGTCTGCCTCACTACCGAGGTTCACCTGTACGAGCTCGTCGACCGTGGCGGAGATGCCCTCCTCAAAGGCAGGAGGAGCATCTTCCATGTCTTCTTCTCCGCTTGGGGAAAGATCGTCCATGGGGGGAGCCGTTTCGGGGCTGCTCGACCCTGATGGGGATCTAACACCGTCTTGGGCGGTAGAGGTCGTCACGACGGGAGGCTCATGCACCGCGGAGACCGTAGCGACAAAGGCGGTTGATCCAATCCCATCCGGCCTGCGGCCCAAGGGGCCACGCTTTACGACATCGAAGCAGTGGTGTCGCGTTGTCCTGAACCGGTCGATCCCGGCTCGGCGAAACATGCACGTATGATGCACCTCCGTTGCCATAATCCGAACGTCCCTGATATCGTATGGGGTAGGAGGCTCGGGGACCACCCGGACCTGGTTGGTGTAAGAGTACGAGGTGATTTCCCGCCGTCTCTTAGACCCGGAAATATGAATTCCTCTGGTACCCGAGACAACAAAGCACTCTCCCATATCAGGAGTTGTGGCCTCCAACCAATGGATTGGGAAGACATATGCGTCATCCAAACCTGCCCAGGGATCACTCGCGATAGCTGTAGGCTCAACCTCACCTTCCAGGATCTGCTTGTCCTTGCTCTTGTAATAGTCTGCGTCTAGGTAACGAGCTTCACAAGAGGCAAATGGGGACGCATCTCCTTGGAGCACACCCACTCGACCCTTAAGGGAGTATTTGAGGCACTAATGGTATGATGAGGGAACCTCTGCGTGAAGATGGAGCCACGGCCTGCCCATCAACGCGTTGCAGGCAGTGTCCTAAGAGACAACCATGAATTCAGTATTGGCAATTAAGCCGCCGAACTGGGTCTTCAGACGAATCTTTCTGAGTGGAGTTTGCTCGGTTCTGTCATACCCCTAGATTCTGAGGTCGGAGGGAGTTAAATCATCCTTGGACAACCCCAGTTTTCGCAGTGTCCGAGTTGGGATCAAGTTAATCCCAGAACCCGTGTCGACAAGACAGCGACAGACCTCCACGCCATTGAACTGGCTGGTGATGTACAGTGGGCGGATGTGCCCCTGTATGGGAGGGTCTTCATCTTCACCAGAGAATGAGATAACTTCCTGACATTCAGCGTCCTCAATCACCTCAGTGTGGAAGGATTCTGCGGCCGCTACCTCCGTTTCAAACTGGAGGGGGCTCCTCAGAGCCTCGGCGAGCGCCTCACACATTTCAGACAACAGGCGGAGGGCCTCAAGGATGGAAAGCCTCACCAGAATGTCGGCCAAATTCTTCATCCCATTATACTTTCACGCCAAACGCGAGCTTCTGCTTACAAGAGGTCGCTCTGTGATTGGGGGCATGACGGGCCCTGCTGGCGGGACCGGTGACTGACTGGTACTAGGCACGTCCCGCTGTTCACTAGCTGAAGCCCGGGAGGTGGCTGCCATGCTAGGACCGGAAGGCCGTAGTCGGCCAGCGGTAGGGTTGGGCTGGTTGCGACGTGGGCAAGGAGATTCCGCCTGATCCAGCAACACAAACGGTGGTGGAAGCGAACCTGTTGTCACCGGATGAGGGAGCCGCGAGTGCTGCTCTCTACACCGGGCCTGCTGCTTGGTCTCGGTGACGTGCACGACCTGACTGGAGGTGACGACCGCCGTGCCCCTGCGATTCGTGTAGCCATGGCTCCGTCGACGTTGGCAACGGCTAGGGACATTGGGGAGGTTCAACTGGCGCTCCTCATCGTCGAGAGCCACAAAGGGTTTTACCAACTCTACGGTGTTAACCGAAGCGTACCCTGGGCTCTCGGGGAGATTCACCCGGCGCTCCTCATCGTCGGGAGCCACAAAGGGATTTACCAACTCTACAGTGTTAACCGAAGCATACCCCGAGCTCTCGGGGAGATTCACCCGGTGCTCCTCGTCATCGGGAGCCACAAAGGGATTTACCAACTCTACGGTGTTAACCGAAGCATACCCCGGGCTCTCGGGGAAATTCACCCAGCGCTCCTCGTCATCAGGAGCCACAAAGGGATTTACCAACTCTACGGTGTTAACCGAAGCATACCCCGGACTCTCGGGGAGATTCACCCGGCACTCCCCATCGTCGGGAGCCACAAGGGGATTTACCAACTCTACGGTGTTAACTGAAGCGTACCCCGGGTTCTCAGGGAGATTCACCCGGCGCTCCTCATCGTCAGGAGCCACAAAGGGATTTACCAACTCTACGGTGTTAACCGAAGCGTACCCCGGGCTCTTGGGGAGATTCACCCGGCGCTCCTCATCGTCGGGATCCACAAAGGGATTTACCAACTCTACGGTGTTAACTGAAGCGTACCCCAGGCTCTCAGGGAGATTCACCCGGTGCTCCTCATCGTCGGGAGCCACAAAGGGATTTACAAACTCTACGGTGTTAACCGAAGCGTACCCCGGGCTCTCGGTCGAGGAGTCATCCATTACCGGACGGGGCCTCAGAGGGATCCCCATTCCCGGGGGCATGAAATCACCAAGCATGCGAGAAGATGACGACAACGGTAGGGTGCGTTCTTTCTTCTTGCGCCGTCGCCTACCCTTTTGGGAAGAAGTAGGATTGGACGACAAGGCCAAAGCGGCGCTCGCAGATTCCGAGGGCTCTGGCTGGTCCAGGCGGGCACGGATGATGCCATGGGCACGGGTGACCGTCCTGCGGGCCATCCAGTTGTTATACTTCCGGGACCCACGGTCGGAAACCTGTTCCCACCCATCCCCATCATCACTACTGCCATCTGATCCCACGAAGACACCTGCCACCTGTGCCGGGGCTGGGCCCAACCTGACCATGTTGTTGTCAATCTGGTCTTGGAGCCAGTCCTTGAACACATAACATTGTTGGATGGTGTGTCTCAGGAACCGGTGATAAGGGCAGTAGTTAGGGTGATCCGTGAGACATGCCTCTTCTGGCTTCCGGCACTCAGGCAGCCGCACAATCCTCTGATCCAAGGCGCTACGGAAATAACCGGGGACCTGGGCCTCGCCAAACGAGTAAACCTGATTCCTTCTACCTGGAAAGGGGACCCTTGGGGGCTGACCATGGCCAGGGACCGGAGGAGCAGGCCAAGGAGGCGGAGCTGGATTACCTCACCTAGGTGGTGGTAGTGCGTTACGCGGAGGCGCCTGCCGATTTTGAGGCGGTCGCTGTTGGGCCGGAGGCTGCGGGGGTGGACCCCTATGATCCTGCTGAGCCGGCCTCACCGGCAGCAACTCTAGCTATCTTGGGGCCTCTATCTGCGCCACAGCAGCGAGCTCGGCTCTGGCGGATCTCCTTGCGGAGATCACATGAGGCATCGGGCGTGCCTGACTGGCCTGTTGCAGGGCTTATTCGAGGCGCTGAGCCTTGTACGAGAATTCTCGGAACCCTCCAGGGTAATTCTGCTTGATTAGGGAGGGAACCAACTCCGCCTTGACGTTCCCTACACACATCGTCAGTAATTTCTCCTGAGTCAGTGGCATGTCAAGGGAGTACATGAGCCCCTTCCACCGGGCGACGAAGTCCGCGACTCGCTCGTCGGGCCTTCGCTTGCACCTGAAGAGGTCTGCAATGTTCATCTTCCAGGTTGTGGAACTAAACTGGTAGAGGAATTGTCGCCGAAGGTCCTCCCAGCTAGTCACTGATCCAACAGGGAGCTGGCTGTACCAAATGAACGCTGGTCCCTCCAGCGTTTGAACGAAGCACCAGAGCTTGGCAGCCTCTTGCTGCGCCGGAGTCCCCAACATAGGCCCTCACCTCGAGTTGAAGTGGGCCAAGTGTTTTGGCAGGTCTTCGGTCCCGTTAAAGGGGCAAAAGTGGGATTCCAAAATCCTGGCGGGGCCGACATGTCATCCACCCATGCGGGGTACAACTTGCCATCCGGTGGGATCGCCACCTGCCGAGTTTCCAGGGCCTCCAAGCGAGCGATGAGTGCCTACATCAGATCATCCGGATGCGGATTCTTGTCCTGATGGGGATCTCAAACCACAAGCGCATTTCCAGGCTCTTCGATATGATAGTCGTGCTCAGCGGCTCGGGGGGCAGCTGGCGGAGCGACCGTCGGAGCGGCGGGATGAAATTGAGTAGGGTCTCCCAGGTTGCCTCGCTGCTCGGGAGGGTTCGACGAAACATATCGCGCCCTCTTTCCATGGGCTCTAGTGTCACCCCTGTCGGCGAACACGACACAGTCACGGTTGCCCAGGGAAATCTCAGCAAGGGGTAGATGCTCCTGCCCCTGCTGTCCTGGTCTAGGGTTGCCGTAGACAGGCTGCCGCTCTGCAATGCGTTCATCCAGGAGCTCATCAACCAGCCTCTTTTGCTCGGCTAGCTGTTGGTGCAGTGTGGCCTTCTCGGGATCATCCTCTGCCTTCTGCACTGAGGCAGATGGGTCGGCGAGTTTGAAAGACCTGACGGTCTCTTTACCCTTACTGATGTTTCGGCCCAACGCCAGTGCCTTTGTGGGTATTGGAAGGCCTAAGAGGCTCCTCTGTTGGCGAGTCATCCTCCCAGATGGGTCCAGCAGTGGCCTGTCCTCAGGGGGTGAGTCCCCGTCGAGGGGCTCCACAATGTTTCCCTCATCTGAAAGGTCAGGGATGTTGACCATGACTGCCCTTGGCGACATTCCATCAGGGCCTCCCAGTGGATCGGGCTGCCGGTGGATCGCACAGAAGAGGAGAGCAGCGTACTGCCCCCACCCGCGGACGTGCACGTGGGGGGTGGCCTCCTCAATAACTCTGCGGAGTACTTGAAAACTCTGGACGCATTGTTGCTGAAGGGCCTTGTGGAGGCCCAGTGACTCGGGGTGCCGGACCGCGGGGAGTGCAACTAGGTCAACCCGGCAGAACTACTCACCAATCTCCTCGAGATGCGCTTGGCTCCTGGGATAAGGCGCTAGCTGATGACGGAGGCGGGAGTGAGTCACCCGAATAATCTGGCGGAAGCATTCAAACTCTCCCAGGGTGAGTGACTCTGGCACATCAAAACATGATTCTGCGACCGGCCAAAACTTCTCAGGGAAGTGGCCCGCCGCAAGAACGGTCCAGAAGCTCCACGGCTCCGGCTCGGGGTCCGGAACTTGCCGCCCCTACTCGTCCACCGAGGAAAGTCGGGGAATTAGAAATGGTTCCTAGGCAGGCCGTCGGGGCGGTGGGCTGGCCGGCGAGGAATACGGAGAACATGTTGATTGGACGCCGATCCCTGGGTCATCCTCCCGAGGTTGCAGTGCCCTGGCCACCACGTCGCGATAGGATGGGTCGGAGGATGAGCCTCCTATCGCAACGTCGATGCTCGTCGAGGGTGTGTCGCCTATCGATCCTTCCGTCGGTCCCCAGATGAGCTCCTCACCCTCCCTAACAGGGGCGGGAGGTGCTTCAGAGGAGATCAACAGCAACTGGAGGATTGATCTCTGGCGGTACGCCAAATCCTCGTCCTCCTGGATATACCTTCTAAGGGAGGAGGGAATCATATGGACCTCGCATTCAGGGAGTACGGAACTGACGCGCCGCATCCCCATCCCTGCCCTCAACTCGAAAGGTTGGGGGGGGGGGGAGGTTCTATCGTCGAATCGTACTCTACCTCCGAATCCGAAACACGGACTGGCCTGATTCCCGTCCGGACTCCGCTGACATTCCTCTGACGGCGACGACGCCCGACCTTGCTGCCCCTGGGTAGCTCCTCAAGGTAAGGATGACTTCCGTCATGGGGTCCCCCGGCCGCAATAGAGCTGCGGGAGAGGGGACCGAAGGCCGGGGTACGAGAAGCACCGGGACAGATGTCGAAAAGGACATGGGGAGGACCTCCATGTGAGTGAGCAACTGGATACACAACGGCTCCATGATCGCGACCGGCGGTAGGGGGAGTGACCTCATACCCCATGAAGTGGGTACTGGAAGGAGTCATACTCGAAGCATAGCCGTCGCGAAGAAGCTTTCGGCTTCCCAGATCGGTGGCACAGAATGATCCTTCATGGTGAGCAGCACTACCGCGGATTGGTCCGTAGTGGCCATTGCCAGTGTCTGCGACCGGGAGATTCGACCCAACCTGCCTGCAGGGCGGTCGGGGTTTCAATCCCAGTCGGGCATACGGCTACCCCTGCTCAACATGCGCAGGGATCTAGGAACAGGAGTCAGCAGTGGCTGGGGCCACAATGGTTGCTGATGCTGGTGCCCCAGGACGGGCATTCTCCCCCACTCGCGCCTGACGCTGGCGTCGAGTCAGATGGGCCGGAGCCGGCGGTGTGGGCATGAAGACTGCCCGCTCCTCGGCTCGGGGAGTCGGGTGGTGGCGTCGACGCAGCCTGGCGGGGGTTCTTGCCGGTAACCCCTGTGATGGATCTTTGATCGGGTGGACCCGGACATCCCCCACCTCATTGGCGTAGGGGAGGGATGTGTCACAGCGCTTTGGGGATAGGCTCCCGAAGCGGTTGAACGTCGGTGTGGGGAGCGGCGTCTCCCTGCACGGCCCTCGAGGGCGGTGATAGTGGTGAGGCACGACCGCCCCTAGATCCAAGTGGGCCATGCCCCTGGTGGGGATGACCCCTTCCTCGTCATACCTATAAACCAGGTTATAGATCACCCTCTGTTGGATGATTTCTGACAGGGAGAGGGGGCGCAAGGGCCTGGCTGCTACGACAGTCAAAGTCGGAGAGACCGTGGGATAGGTGGGACCGTGTGAGGTAGCCGCATCGGCACTGCCCTTGCCCCTGTGCCAATGGGTAGGTGGCGATCGAGCTCCGAATGCAGTGATATTATTCCTGGAAACAGGGAGATGAACCCATTAGTATCAATAGGAAAGTAGATCAACAACCAAGGCCCGAAATCATTCCTTCTTCAGTGGTCGGCGAGAGGGAACCACGCTGACGACGTCACAGAACGGAGTAGTCAACGTCCTGACGGCCTTGACCCCTGGAGGGTTCACGTCCTGGTGAGGGTTACCCGGACCTGGTGACATGCTATTATGCCGATGCTCCAACGGCTACCATTCCCCGTGTTGAGGAGAAGAGCTTCACGTCGGGTTCACCATTTTTTGTTTCTGACGCTTTCACCGGGGTGTGCGTGTCCGTCCGCCGGGGAGGGCGCGGTGCTTGTGGCCCTGCATTCCCGCTTTCCAAAGGCAGGCAACATCCGTTCCTTGTTCAAAGACGTCTTCTCCTTGATCGAAACTGGGATAATGGGATGTCGGTTCATCCTTCCGTGGATTCCTCCTCGGAGCTCGTCACCTAGTCCGGGTCTCCCTCATTGATTTAAGACGGGTTCGTGAAGCTCATTCCCGGTGCCATATCTATATGGACGCCAGTTAATTACGCTGCTTCCGTCAAGACGCTCCAAGGGGTCTTGTCGGGACAGCAACCTGCGGTGAGGAGAATGGTCACGTTGGGGCATCCTCAGCATGTCTGTCTTTGGTCCCTCATCATAGGGCTTCTCGAGGGCGCGGAAGCCCGAGGCATCCCACATCGAACACAGGGAATGTGTACCATCTGAGGTTTTCCCTAGCTTCCCATGTTTAACACAGGGTATGTCGCGAGTTTAACGTCTTGCGGAGACAGATCGGGTTAAAGGATCCCTAGGGGGAAACACCGATGTTGGGGCCAGCACGTGGGCGGCCTCCCGTATAACATGGAGTGGGAAAGGGTGGCATGATCTCACCGGGATGTGGCGACCTAGGTAAGGATTAGGATGGATGGTGGAGTGAAGAATGGGGCTTACGTTCTGAGATGTCCCAAGAGGGGGGATACAGTTTAACGTCATGCGGGACGGAATACAGTTTAACGTCACGCGGGACGCGATACAGTTTAACGTCATGTGGGACGAGATACAGTTTAACGTCATGTGGGACAGGAGATTTGGGGCTTACGCTCTGAGGTAGCCCAAGGTGGTCAGTGAACTGACATGGAGAGGTCGGGACGACCGGGTGGTGGGCTTGAACCTCGTGGAGGCTTCCTACGTACCATGCGTTAGCACGGATCAAAGTCCACGTAGTTCGCTGGGATGGGGCTTACGCTCTGAGGCGGCCCATAGAGGAGGTCATGGTCGATGCACACTCTAAGCCCACGTGATTCATGCTCGGTGTGGGAAATAAGAGGCAACAGGGACCAGACGATCACATCGCAAAGGGTGCGTCCGTGAGAAGTGGAATAGGGCTTACGCGTTGAGCGGCCCAAAGAGGAAATAGGGGCTTACGCGTGGTTAGCGGCCCTTGGGGTCGGGGCTTACTCCATGGTGGAGGCTCGTGGTACGACAAAGCACAGTGGGAAAAGGACTCCACTGGCCTTGGCAGGGGGGAAGTACAGAGATGCACGGGTGCAATCATCCGTACGAAAGGTTAGGGGCTTACGCTCTGAGGCAGCCCTTCCCCCGTGGACAAATTCCGCTCCGACAAGGAGGATCTAATTCCATATGAGGAAGAGTCCACTCCCATGGAGACGAGTGGGCGTAAAAAATGTCTGAGCCGGGGGGACCCTGCGTGCGAAGCACGGGGTTGGACCACAGTTTAAGGTCTTGTGTTAAGGACGAGGTGCTTAGCATTTTAACGTCCTACAGCTTGGATGATGTGGGTTTGCTCCACACCCCTAGGGCTTACATGCCCAACACCCTCTACCCCTTGTGGAAGGGATGGCATCGGCAAGGCCGTAGTGAAGGGGGGCCGCAGGGCAAACCACCGGGGGGTCCACGTTAGCGTGGCTATGTGAAGGAGCAATAGCCGTTAGCGTGCCTATGCGGAGAAGTATAAGGCAAAGCAAAGCAACAGGAAACATGGCCCAAGGTACCTTGAGGTTACTTCGCACGAGCCTGGAAGGCTTTGCGGGAAAACAATGCATGGCGTGCATGCCCGGCAGGGGAGACATCAGGTGCTGGTGCAGGGGGCAGCCAAGGGGCGTCAAGGTGAGGGGTCCTCAGCCTTACGCGCGCAAAAGGGAAGATTTGCGCGCAAAACACCGGGACGACACGCAATAGGAGTAATGGAATTGCGCGTGAAGAGGGAATTATGTGCAAAGTTTTGCACGCACAACAGGGTATTGCGCGCGCGGACCATGGTTTGCACGCGAGTGGGGAAACTGGGGGAAGGGGCAAATCCACTGAAGCCGGTGGAGTTGCGCGCAAAGGCGAACTCCGGGGCAAGGATGCGTGGAATTTGGGATTACCTGGATGTCATCTTTCGCGCGGGGGGAGCCGAATTACACGCATGAGAGTCGCTTTGGATTCCTCAACCCCCAAACCGTTCGGGGTCACCTTATATTTATAAGCGACCTCCGGCGCGGAATCCAGGCGGCGCACGAAGTTTTCCGCACTGGGAATAGCTTGCGCGCAAAATCTCGCCGCGCAGAAATAGGGCGCACAATTATTGCGCGCCTCACCGGTCCAATTCAGCGAATCCCGGGAGCACTTCGCGCGCAGAACATTTTTGCGCGCGGATCCTCCTTTATTTCATGCACCACTTCCCGGGCCTCCGGATCAGGTCTCTGATTCTGAATATGACTTCGCTTCATCATTACGAAACTTCCTCTGAGAGTTGCGGGCTTTTTTCGGCGTCAACAATGATAAATACATAAATGAATAAAATTGAAGCCATGGGAGAGCTTTAAGATCAAAATTAAATTGGATGTTTTTTATAAATTGGAAGATCATGAAAAAAATACAATATTCTAGAACTATATTAATCATTGGAGGAGGGGTGTCAAACTTTCTGGTGAAATTGTTGTTGAATTCATTAGACCGAAATCTTAGTTGATATCAAGGAATGTTGAAGTTAAATGAGACCACTATGCTAATTTAGATATTGTTTCAGATGGTGGTAAAACATATTCAACTTCATCCATAGAAGCAATGCCTTTAATAGTATACCCTAGACTTTACCAATTAAAAAATTCTAATATTTTGAGGGTTTCACCTTAAAGAAATTTGACACTAGTGTTCAAGTTATTCATGATTTCATGTTTTTATCCTTAATATAATACATTGTCGAATTATGGTTATAAATCTAGAAAAGTAGATGGATCTACAAATAAAATAGTTTTTTTGTCAAATTAAAATGAGAAAACTGATTGTTCCTCTTTTACTAATTAAAAAATTGGTTGGTTTATTATCAATATATTGTAAAACTGATTGTCATTTGTAATTTGTTTTAAAATCATTGATTTATTGTCAAATTGTTTTATTATCAAACTTGCTTCTTGATGTGATCAAAATTAGGGGTGTCCATGGGTTGTGCGAGGTCAAGGACATTTTGCGACCCGACCCGACCAAAAAAGGTCAGGTCGGGTCCCATGCTTTGTGAGCAGCTGACCCAACCAAACCTAGCCCAACCTGTTGGGGTCAGGTTACCCGATGCATAGCTAAATGACCCAACCCAACCCAACCCAACCCTCTGTGGTTGGATGACATGCTATGATGGGGCACATAGTATACAGATCGTCAGGTGTAAGTACTTGTAAGTAGATGAGACTTACTCTCATGAAGTTCTCACTTGGTAATCTTCAAGATTAGAGATTATGAGAACAGACTCACCAGTAGGAATTCTACATGTTTTGGTTCCATTGGATATTTCTATCTTTGAGCATGTGTAATGGTCTTTAGACACTAAGACTATCATTAATATGTGTCACGACTCGTGTACTTTGATTTATTGACAAAAACCGTCATGACATATGTTGTCGGGAGTAGGGTACGTTGGATACATCACAAATGACATGTTATTAATTGATATGCCGAGAAAGGATTTGTCCCTTCCATTTATGGAAGTTTATATCATGACCATTTGATTGAAATAGTACCGTCACCCTAAATTCCTTGATCATGGTGTAACGACGAGTTTATTTCAGGTATTCAAAAAATGACATATCAAACATATAGGTTGATGACACTATCATGAAACCTACTTGATGAGATATCACAACAAAGAGATTATATTACACAGTGAATGTTCGTATGTGGATTTTGTCGTTGAAACTTTAAATTCTTTCTCTTGGGTACCTTGACTCGTTGCTAGATAATAATCTTGGATTTTAGGCAAGTCCACCTAATGCCAACAAGAAATAATAATAGAGGGTCACACACTAAGTGTTTCTGGTAGTCTCAATTAAATTTTTTTTTAATTTAATTAATGAAATAAATATTATTCTCAATACCAAGAAATAATTTTATTCAAGTTAAAATGATCGCATAAATTAAATAAATGTTTATTCATCTGATTCTGAATAAAATTTATTTATTTATTTTATTGAACATTTAATAAATATTTATTTAATATTTTATGAATAAAATATTTATTTAAGAGAATAAAATATTTATTAGGATGTTCAATAAATTCAAGAGTAGTTAGAATGGACCAAAACCGTGTACAGTGATAAATTAATTATTTACAAGTCGATAAATATTGTTTATCCAGTTGGTGTAAGAAATAATAATAATAATGTTATCATTATGTGGCACGATATTTCATTTATGGTTCTGTTTTTCAAAAGTTGAGGTGCCACAAATAATGATGATATTATTATTAAGTGTCATGAGTTTTATCTGATGGTTATAATTATATTTAATATTCATTACACAATTAAATATTGTAACAGAAACCCCAGCTCGATTAATATATGAGTACGTCTATTGTGCAAGTCGTGGGTGATGTGAGAGAAATTTTGAGCCAAGAATAGAGAATTTTTGAGTCAAATATTTTCTCTCTCAACTCCTCTTCTCTCTCCCTTTCAAGATTGAGATAAGTTCTCCATGATCGAAGAACGAACGATCAAGAACGATCAACACAAGACATTCGCTTCGCTGCGCTAGCACCCGGAGAACGAGTGGAATTAATCGGAGATGATTGGAGCATGTGTGGATCACCGTTAGAGGGATTATACTTTGGATCCTCGTGAGTGCAATAAAGACAATTCGGAGGCGTCATTTCAGACGATCAACAATCGTTAATGAATATAGTACCAAAGACCTAGGTATTTAATTTATTCAAGAATTAATAAATTAATTATAAACATGATGTGCCAGATCCTCTTTTCTTGGATTCAGCGTTTTTATTCTCTTTGTCTAAATCTTTGATTTAAATCCATGGATACTGACGTTCATCGTCGTATTGATCCTGAATTAGTCATCGATTACGACAAAAGAAATGTTGGGAAGATAGTCATGCAGTGAAGGATTTTCACGAACAATTACTTAATCAAATAGGGAAAATTATTAATCAAGTGTAAATAAGCATTCATGGAAATTATCAGGCTATATAGCCTTCTTGGAAAGACAGTCATGCGGTGAATGATCATCATGTACCTTCTCTTTTGATTACTCTAATAGGGAAGTGTTTGCTCAGAGGTAGGATGATCAAACCTTGACAGTGAAACTTTGATCATGAATTGTGGTGGATGATGACATATCTTAAAAAAACACAACAGAAGAAAGAACAAGTCAGTATTTTTCTTTTTCAAACAACATTTTTATAATTGATAGATGTAAAATGATAAAAATCATAATATTTTTAATGGTACCTGATTCAATAAATTCCACTTCTTCTAGTTTCTTTCGAATGTCAATTGGTTTAAACTTTGTAAACCAATTTTGTGAGAAAATTAACACCTCAACAGTGTTAGGATTCAAACAACTACAAAATGGATCAAGGAATCATCCTCCTATACTAAAAGTGGATCTGAAGATAATTTTGTTAAATAAATTTCTAGAATATCTCTGGAAATGCATGATAAAACATGGTGCTTGTCTTTCCTTTCCACCAACTTAAAATATTAAATCCATTGAAATCATCCTCAAAATCATTGATCTCTAATTTTTTTATTGTTTATTCCTTTTTTGTGTCAATTTCCTTTTTCTTTTCGTTGATATATATTAATCTTTCTATTTCTCATCATCCTCACTATAGGTACTAGAAAACATGAATATGTGACTCTTGATGAGAACTTTACTCACATTTATTAACAATAGGAATGAGATATTTTCATTTGTAAAACTCATAAAGATTATTTAGAACCTCTCTTAATTTACTGATCAACTCATTCTTGTCTTCATCAGCAAACATCATTTCAAAACTATCCAAAGAATATTCTAATTTATATCGGGGATCAAGAACAATCACCACAAGTAAGAGAGAATTAAAATTGGAATGAATACCCCAATACATCCATACTTGTCCCACATAACCTTCATTGTAATAACTGTTGCACTCACAGTAATATCAATACTCTTCATCTATTTTTTGATTTTTCTATATGTCACAAAGAGTATGAAAGAAATTTTGACATGTCACATGCATAGAACCAGAAAACTCAACAATTCTATCATAAAATATTTTAAAAAACTTGACAAATACACGAGCACACTCTCAATCATATGGTGTAGGAGCTCCACCTTCACAGAAAAGAGCACTCCTAAAAATTGCATCCTCCTCAAGGGGAATAAATACTTTCTCATAATTATCTACAACATCCAACATAAAATAACAAGAATTCCACCTAGTAGGCACATCAAGAATTATGACACGTTTACTAGGAATTTTTAACTCCTTAACAATGCTCTTGAAATGAGCCAATCTTGAAGGGGAACTTCTCACTAATTTGTAGAAAACTCTGATTCTAGCAATTGATGTTGATATTTCCTTTAACCCATCACTAAAAATAAGGTTTAAAATATGTGTACAACGTCTCATATGGATATACTCTCCATTAAGAATTAACTCATTCCAATCATTAACCCTCACCAAATAAATGAGCGTTGTATTATTAGAACTAGCATTGTCCATGGTAACTGTATTAATCCTTTCAATCCGCCATTGTTTCAATGTCAGTTCTAATACTTGGCCAATTGTTTCCCCTTTATGATCCAAAACTAGAAAAAACTAGATTATTTTTGCATTTAAGATCCAATTATCATCAATAAAATGTGCAGTCATAGACATATGATTCAAATTCTGAATTGAAGTTCATGTGTTCGTGGTATGATATACCATGTGAGAGAACATATCAAACATAAACATCAATTTTTATTTCTCACCCAAATATAACTTCATGAAATCCCTAACAACTATTTATCTAAATGAAACTTGAAATTGAGGTTGAACTTCAATAAATTCTCTAGAACCTTGATTCTCAACATATTTAAATGATAACTAATCAATGATTATCATTTTAGCAAGAGTTATTCAGCACTCTTCTTGGTTAAAATGAGTTACTAAAATTTTAAGTGTCCCATCATCCTCATCTTTACACTTCTTTCTAAGACTCATAGTGGTTTTATTTTTTTCAAGATTTTTGTTAGGATTTTTGTTGCACCTTGTCAAATGCCTATTCAAATTACTAGTTCCATGTTGGCCAGATGTGCAGACATAATCTTTTCCACAATAATTACAAACAACCCTTCCATGTTTCTTATTAAAATGATTCCAAGCTGGAGAGACTCTATAACTAGTTGAATATTTATGAATTGTTCTCTTTTTAAGAGACCTCTAACCATTGGTTTCTTTAACTAGTATGCTACTACTCCCCTCTCCTATTTTTGTAATTGAATTTGTAGTTGGAGTAGACCCCATCTAACTTTACGTTATTGGACCAATTGGAGGATTAAAACCACTTATTTTATCACCATCAATGAATCGGTAGCTGCTGTAAGAAAAATAATTCCACCCATAACCTACTGGAAAGAATCTATATATTGTGGCACACCCCTAGAACATGAACAAATGGGTTTGAGTAATGGTGGTGTTGTTTTCATGAGAAACACAACATAATAGGGAAAGATAATAAGAAAGAACTTGATAAAAAAAATTAACTACTTACTAGTTACTACCACGCCAGACCGCACGTGTAGTACAATAGGCAAGAGGAGGAGGTGAGGCGATCCATGAGGGATTTCACATAAATCCCGATTGCTCACAAGGGAAGGTGCATGTTGAGGGTGGAGGTGAGCGAGGAGGGATTTTCTGGGTGGGTTTATAGGTGGGAAAGGAGGAAATAGGAGAGGAGGATGGAAGGAGAGTTTTTCACAAGGTAATGAGAGGAGAGAATAGAAGGCGAGGGGTTGGGATGCTTGGCGAAGGAGGAGGAAAGAGGAGAGGGTGAGGGTAGGCTTTTTTTCCTGTTGATCATGAGGGTAGGGAGTAGGGTTTCTTCACCATGTAAGGGAAGGTCGGGGGTCGGAGGAGAGGAGTAGGCGAGGCGAGACCACAAGGGACGAGGGGAATGAATGACCGAGTCAGGATTCCGCCCCAAGGTTTTTTTTGGCATACAACCATCGGGTCACGGGTCGGGTTGGGTCTAAATGTCGCCAACTTGAGACCCAACCCAAACCATGCACGATTCGACCCTACATAAACCCAACTCGAGTTTTTTTCCGTGCAACCTGACCCAACCCGTTCGGGTCGGATCGAACCCGTCAGGTCTGGACACCCCTAATCAAAATTACGATCTTCTATTGTGATCCTGTAAATCCCGTATTATCTTATTTATTTAATTCTATGATAGTAGGGCCGAAATCTTATTTGGTATAGTACAACGATTAGTGAAACATACTTGGAAATAACCCTTTGCTTTCAAAACAGTTAAATAGATGCATGTTTGATGTGAATATTCAATTCTCTCATCCAATGTGCTATTTTATTTTATAGGAATTTACTCCTACTATTTTATTTTATATCTATCTTTTTCTTGATCCTAGTGTTAGATTAGGGATGAACTACTTACATCCACAAGTGCAAGAAAGGGGACCTACTTACATGAGTGGGGATGATCATTTTCTTCCACCACCTGCATCCAAAATTGGTGATGACCTACTTCATTTTACTAATTTAAGCCTACTATAGGTGATTTCTACCATTATGTCCATGTCATGACTGAGTGGGTGAAATGCATGGGTGGACTCTAACACCAGTGTGAACCACAACAGTGACAGTTGATGTGTGAGAGAATTAAATTGAAAATGAAGTTTGATGGAGTTTCATATAATGTATCTTGGAGTTTGAACATGTTGAAACTTGTTTGTAACATGTTTCTCAGAGATTCATGTCATTTATTGGAGTTTGAACATGTTTTCAAATTGTTTTTGAACATTTTTTTCAAATAAAAACTTAGTTTTTTGGAGTTTCATATAATCTAATTTTATAATTATTATATAATAAATATGATAAATATATTATATATAATTTGATTAATAAATATAATATAAAATTTTAGCAATGAATATTCGAATATCCACATAATATTTTATTTGAAATATAATTCATAAATAAATATGAATTGCTGACATTCCTTATAAATATTAATAATAATATTATCAATAGATGAATATGTCATATGAATTTGTTGCTAAACATTTTGACCAACATTTAAATTTTCTTTTATTATTATAATTTCATCACAACTATTTTATCTATCATAATAACATTTAACGACTTAGTTTTTACCAATAATTTAGTGACATGGATATATCTGTTGGTAAAATGTTTTACCAACAAAAAATGTACTTTTACCAACAGATATGACACTATTGGGAAATGTTAAATATTTTTTAGTTAGAATCCCCTTACTATATTCTTATTCCTACAATGAAGAAATGATCCCTTATAGGCTTTAAGTGTATCCAGTTTGGGAATTCTAGGCCCTCTTGTATGAGAGTTCCGAAGTCCCATCGTCATTATGCTTGGTTGGGACATCTTTGGAAATTCTGTGGTTTAGGGCTTTAGTGAATGAATGAGACCATGCCTCACCCTAGATCTTGATGGTAACCTAGTAGAGCGTGTTTGAGTTACCCTCTTTCCCCCCTTTTATTGTCCCTTTGTTTCATCTAACCTATTTCTTAGCCATCATCTTTGAATTGTTCGATGACTTATGCTTTTTTGGAGAAACTTATATTTGAATATGTTTGTTTTTTGGATCTGTCATTGGACGGGTGTCCCATTTTGACCTCTTTAGTTGTAGGGAGTGGGAAATGCCTTATGTGATTCCTTTAGACAGTTTATTTTACTTTGATCCTCCCTATTAGTGGAACCCTTGTATGGTGAAAAAACATACCAAGAGTCATGACCTTTAATTATTTATTTGAAATTATTGGACATCGTTCATGGTTTTGGAGAAGTATTTCGATGTGTCGGTCCACTTGGTTCCGAGTAGTTTGGGAATTGTATCTTTCAATATTCATTTTCTTTTTGATTGGATCTCTATTCTATCTATGAAGTGGAGATCACGTGTTTTATTAAATCTTTAGTGACTTTTTGGGGGTACAAAGTGATATGTTGGGGAAAATTGTCACACCCCAATAACTTTTTGGTATTTTTCATCTAATGATTGAATTATTTGAGTTAATGAATTTTTTGATGAATTTTTTCAATTTTCAAGGGTTTTAAAAGCTGCATGCTAACACATGATTTGGTAAACTATGAGGACAAACTATGCAACAATTTCCTAGAAATTTAGTGTTTCTTTCACAATTTACTCATTGTTGGGTGAACCATGTGGCTTCTAAGAGAGATGGTGCAAGGTACTTTTATTCAGGGCTCTCTTTTACGTAGCTGGAACATTGTTTTTTTATTAACATAGTTGTAACATGATTTGGGGAAACCGTGTGACTAAATCATGTGATTTCACCCAGGTATTTCTTATTCACAAGGTTGATGCATGGTTTGACAAACTACGCGACCAAACTGTGCAGCTTGTCCAAGTTTTTAATTTTAGTGAATTTCCAGATTCCCCACATCGAATTAAAACCCCATTGGGGTTATTTTCTCCTCACTCGTTTGACCCAACTCCAAAGGGAAGCTCCAGGTGACTCCCTCCTCTCTCTTTCAAGTCTCCAAGTTTCTTTAACCTTGGATTCTTCAGGTTAGATCCACTTCTCTCTCTTCTACCTTTTATTTCTCTTAATTTCATCTTCTTTCACTTATTTCTCTTCATGGGGCCATGTTGGACAAACCCTAGGTGATGGTTTGTTCTAAATCCTTATGGTCTTTGATGGCTAGGGTGTGCAAATTGTTCCTTAGGATTTGTTCTTTGCTTCTTCAAAGAATTTGTGTCATCTTCTCTTGACCTAGGTTGTGCTTTATAATTTTATTTCCTTTATAGATTATTATTGTTTTATTATCCTTGGTAGATAATTTTTTTTGTCAAATTTATAATTTCATGGCTTGATGTAAAGAAGGGGATTTTCATGGATTTCTATCTTTGTACTTTTGAAACTAAAATCCATGTATATTATGTGTTCGATAAAATTCCTATGAGACTTATTCAAAAGGATTGTTGATTTGTCTAGTGTTTTAAGGCCTTAAATGTCCTATTGCAAGATGTTTTATGAGATCTAAGGTATTATTTGGAGATTACTTCATTCTTTTTGGAGTTTGATGTTTTTTCTAAATGTTATTATGTTTCAGGTAGATTATATGAGTTTATGGTATCTTCTTAGTTTCTTAGTGATATTGTGTTTATTTTCCTATATTATGATATATTGGATTTCGTGGTTTTAAAGTGAGGTTTCCCCTTTATTTCAAAAAGATGTTTTCAAATGGAACTTGGTTTCTAAAATGGTTTTCAAATAAAGGATTTATGTATAGAATTATCGACTTAAATCCCATTTTTCACTTTGTATGAAAGGTTTTTCATTTAAACATACACCCTTAATTTAAGCCGCATGAAATCTTGAGTTATATGAGCTTTTGGATCTTATGAAATGATTATGATTATTGTTGATGTGTATTTTAACTGAAATGGGTGGATTTTATGAAAAGTGTGTATGGAGGAGGGATGAGGTGATGTGATTGTGATGCCTTGATATGCGTTAGGCTATTGATATTTGATTGACGTGTTATGAAATGTTACCTCACCCCAGTCACTAGCATCATGAGAACCCTGGGTATATAGGTGGGAGGTTGAGATATAGTTTATACGCTAGTCCCGATGAGACTTTAACTAGGATCCTATGGTATATGAAATGTTCTGTCTATGAGGAGTACTGCCTGGTGAGTCTGGGTTAGACCAAGTCGGGGAGGTTATAAGTTAGGAACTTCATCGATAAAACGATAGTTGGTTTCACTAGATCTTCTCACTAGAAAAATAAGAGTTTCTCATGATTATGTATACTTTACTTTGTCTTCCTTACTACTACACTAGATTATGTTTCTTCTTATTTTATTTTATCATTATTATTAGAGACATTATTGAGGAAATTTTTGAGACTATGAATCCTTTATATATTTTGTTTTGGAAATCACATTATACTTGTTAGTGAGTTTGATCTAACATTGAATAATGTTTTGGGGTTGTGTTTGGGTTGCAAAATGAAAATTCAATTATCAAAATTTCACACTAAGATTAATTTCATCAGATGTACAGGAATTGTAGTCGTGTGGGATTAACTTCATCAAAAGATGAAAAGCTACACCGAGTTCATAGAATGTTGGAAAAAGAAACTTCTGGTGCAGTTACAATTGACCTTGAAGAATGAAAAATTTGACCGTTGAACGTTTGTCTATAAAAGGACCACTGCTTCAAGTATTAAAAGAACAACAATAATTGAAATTTCAGGAAAGGATGCTAAGTCATTTTGAAGCTTGCAACATCTTTCTTCCAACTGTGCTCTTGATAGTTTTAGTTTTTCTTTTTAAGGGTTTCTCTTAGAACATCCATTTGTGAGGTTCTCATTGTAAATGATCTAAGTTCTCTTGTTGTAATTATTGTGTTTCTATAGGTGTGATTGAGAGCTTATAGGGATAAAAAGACAGAGGTTTGTTCGATCGTTGTGATCGAGAGTTTCAGGAGATAAGAAGACATAACAACCTCCTGACGAGTTTAAGTCAAGGGCTTCTGGGGTTAGGAAAACAAGTACCTTAGATCGGATTTAAAGTTCCTACATACACTTTGGATAAAATTGGAGAATTATAATATCCTTTAAAGTAGTATTTGGATTTCAATCCAGTTCTTCATGTTTTGTTAATTTTCTATTGCACATAATGTTTTTATTTTTATTTTTTTTCGTATTTTGTGAATGTTCCGACAAACTAAATTTTCCTTATGCTTAATATGTGTATTTGTATTTCCATTGCATTTATATTGATTTTATCGATTTCTGAATTTCCACTGCGTTAACATTTACTCTAATAAATTGTGATTTGATTAGAAGATCTTATCATCTGGCAGTTTTACACCTTGACGTGGATGGATATTATAAGAAACGTTTTAGACTACAATTCACCCTCCTCTTGTAGTTTAATTGTCATTTCTTATCAGGGGGAACACTTAATATCAAAGATTATCTCCGTGTTTGAGACAAAGCCTGCTCTTATCTTTTATTTTCCACTGGATGATCAAAATTTTATATATTAGTTTGTGGTGGAGAAAAGATTTTTTTATAGAGGGAATATCTGTAAGATATATCGACAATGTGAATCCTAATCTTCCTCCAATATTGGATGTAAATGATTATAAGTACTGGCTTCATCGTTTGAAGACTTTTATCATTAATACTGGAACGGAGAATTATCAAATGATGACTGAAAATTATAAGATTCTAGAAAAGAAAATTTCTAAATTTTCTAGAGATGTGAAGCTTGAGTTTGAGGATAACTATAAAGTGTGAAACACATTGTTATATTTGATGATGAGATATATCTATAGTCATATATCTTCTTTTGAATCCGTTAATGGTATTTGGAAGAATTTAGAGGTTATTCATTTTGGAACTTCCAATGTTCTTTAAACCAGAAGAGTTATGTTGTGTGCGGACTATAAAGAATTTTATTTTCTTTTTGGAGTGTCTGTTGCTCAGATGCATCAATGCTTTATAGCTATCATGAACTGTCCATTGTCACTTTGTGAGTATGATCTATTGGAAGATCAGCTGGTGGAAAAGTGATAGATATACATCCAAAGGAGTGGGAGTCTAAATTTACTATTATTGATGATACAAAACATTTGACTAAGATAAGTCTTAATTATTTGATTGAAAATCTCATGCAATATGATATTGGGTTAAAAAGGGGTGTTCAGAAGGATAATAGGAAGAATGGAGTATCATTTGCATCTACATCTGCTAATGTTACATATGGAGTTATGAATCCTAGAGCTAATATTAAGGCGAAATCTAAATATTTGTCGAATGCTAACAATGTTAAATATAGTTAAGGTGAATTTAATAATTTATCAAGAAGTTTAAATAATATTATCAAAAATAAGAACTTTTGATATGATTATCAAAAAAATATAAGGGGTAAACATGAGAATAAAGAATCATTTTTTTATATCTTACGAATGTAAGAAGACTGGTGACACGTGCCTATCGTTGGGTGTGATAAAAATAAATATCTCATAAGTTAAAATGTAGTATGGTGGGTTATCTTGGTTGTCTCCAAAGAGGAGTGCTTAACAATAGCGTTTGTCACTTGAAATAAGAGAAACATGTAGAGATTGTCTTTGAAATTGTTTGATTTTAAAGACAAGAATGAAACTAAACAAAGAAAAACAATTCAGAAAAATAGTAAGAACAAATTAACAGAAAAAGCAATTGATTATTATAATATGGGAAATGTGATTAGGTTAGGGTCGGTTCTCCAATTTCAATTCTATCATAGTTCCATTTTTTCCAATTCTCTTATGCTAAGTTGATAAAAGTGACATTCCTCAATCGATTCTTCTCAATCTCTTGGCCAAATGGTAATTATGAGAATAAACCTTACTAAAATATCATATTGGTCTACTCTCCTTCCAATGTGTAATATATTTGTAGATAATACACTCAATTGGCTTAGGAAATTCCTAATCGGGACTTGTTTATCCCAAACAATCAAGAAGGTTCACTATTCCTCACACACGTACTGGCGATCACCAAGTACTTCACCACTAAGCCCTGATCTATTCCATCTTATATAGACTAGAACCAAGTGGAGGGAGATATTTATCATTGAACACAACAATAAATACAACATAATCTAAAATCAAATACAATTTTATACGATAATAAAAACCGTTATAAGAAGTTGAAACCAATTTCACAAAAGAGAAAAGAGGATATTAAACCATTAAGTATAAGAACTGAAGAATTATAAAATAGAATACCTACCCTCCCAAATAACTAAGAATATCTACCCCACCATGGTTAGGGTAAGTGACTAGAATGAGGAATAATAAGATATTACAAAACTAAGAAGAATGAAAGAGAGAAAACAAAGAACATAAAATTTTCTCCCCTAAAATTTTTCCTCTAGAATTTTTCTTCTGTTATTCCCACTAGAAGGTCTAAAATTGTCATTATATATTCTTAAAAGTTGTTAAAAATTGATTTGGATATCGACCCCAAAAATTTCAAAGATTTTGGACTCGTGTAAGGGAAGATATGGCCTAATTAATGAGTTTAACTTCTTCCAGACGCCAAACACTATTTCACCCACTTCACTTTGACTTGCACAAAAGATTCCTTAATGAGATCCTTAATTTATGAAATTTAATGTGAACCATCCCTTTGGAGTACTCTGTTGAAACCAACTATAATCACATCATTTTAAGGTTGGTATAATGTGATATGCCTGATTTAATAAGTTTTGGTCCGTTCTTCCGGTCAGAAAGATTTCTCCACTTGATTGATTTTTTGGGACATTACGTGTTGAATTGGATCTGGGTCTAGAAGAAAAAGATGAAGGCCACGAGTAAGGAAAGCCTAAAAAGGAATCTCTTGAATTGGATCAAAATCATAAAGGTTATGCCCAAAAAACATAAGCTCTAGAAAACTGTCAATTTTGCATAATTAAGTAATTTTCACAATTAATCCCAAAATTCACCAAAAACACTAAAATGATACAAATCTACTCAAATTTACTAATTGGGAGGGATTGAATTCTTGAAAAACATATGAAAAATAATGAAAATATTAACTCTATCAACTGGTCATATAAGACTTGATTTCCCAAAGTAAAATATGAAGGAAAGAAAGTCAATAATAACTTCTAAAAACCGAGGGAAGAAGAATCTGAAGTCCTTGGATACTTGGTGTGCGAGTGGAGGAGGCACAACCTTTGATAGTTCGTCATAGAAAGTGGAAATGATAGTAAAAAGATTACGGGTTTCTACATGAATATTCCCAAAGATTAGAAATGCCTTATGGTGAAGGTAACCATTAAATCTCTTACCAATTTAACATTGGATTCTAAATTTTCTTTTACTTCCAGTGATTATTATTCATCTTTATCAGATGATGAAAGGTTAAGTTTATTGAACGATGAGAAAGCTGATTCTTTGAATGATGATTAAGATTTTTCCTACATATGAAGAAATGGTGATATATGAAACTCTCATAGAAAAATATACTAAAAAGATGAACACAAAATATCTTCTTGATAAAGTTGATAGTATAATTTCAGAACATACTACTGAAATTTCTAAATTTCAAGAAAATTAAAGTCTAAATCTATTTCAAGTTCAACTTCTAATGATAAGAATTTAGTTTTCAAACTTAAACCTTGAATTGGTTTTAAGTAACTTTTATATGAGTTCACTTCTAGTATAGGATATTTTGAAAAAATGTGTAAATAAATAAAACCTTCTAGAACTTCTAATGGAATTGGTTATACTTATGAGAAATTTCATTTTTAGTAAAATTACTTTGTACCTAAAAGTGCACCCTTTTGTACAAAATTCTAAATGAGAGGACATCAGAGGAAGTTATATTCTTTAAATCATATTCAATATTTGGGAATTTATAAAGCTTTTATTTTCAGAGAACCAATAGTTGTTCAGTATAAAAGAGTTGGCCATATGTGAGTTCCTAAAATTCTATTTGCTAACATTTCCGAATCCAAGGAAGTTTGGATACCAAAAACATAGTCTTCATGTTTTTAGAAAAATAGTTTGAGTACCAACAACCGGAACAAGTGGTTCATGGACAATGGTTTTTGTCGACACATGATAAGAGACAAGTCCAATTTATGGAATTTGAAAAAGTTAAGTGGTGGATGTGTTACATTGGAGGCAACACATAAGGTGTAATCACCAGAATCAGTGGTATTTCTTTCCTTGGAAAAACTTTAATTTCTAATGCTTTTATGTTGTTGGAGTTAAGAACAACCTTATTAGCATAAGATGACTATTCATTGAGGGATACCTTGTGAAATTTGATAATAAGGTTCAATTTTCTTTATGTTATCATTGATTGAAGTTTATATTAAGATTAATAATTTTTCAAAAGGAGGGAAAGGTTTTTCATGTTCATGTTTTCTTGTTAACTGTTGAATACATTGACTAAGGAGGTAGTTATTGCTTTTATCAGATAGTATGGCCAGGAAATTAAAGAGAAGTTGTAATTCTAGAAAATTGAAATTAACAGGATGTTTCTTTGTTTACATTTATGCCCCGTTTAAAATCTTTTATGTTCTTTTAAGGGGAGGATGCTTTTAAAAAATTAATTCTTTGATCTATTTCATCTCAAATGGAGGGACTTAGAAAATCTAAGGGGGAGAGATTTAATCCTTGTCTTTATATATAATTCTTTTTGAAAGGGGATAGATTCATTTTTTAGCTTTGCATTTGATTCTTTTTTAAAATCACAAAGGGGGAGAAAGTTAGGAAATGTTGTTAAATTTTCATTTCATATTGTTAATTTTTTCCCTTGAATATCTCAGGGGTAAAGTTAAGAAATTTTAAGAAGGTTACTGTATAATTCACTGAGATTCTTGTAGAAAAATGAATTTATGAAAGATAGAAAACATGAAGTATTGGTTTTATATTCCTGTCAAACATCTACATTTGCTTGTGTATCTTGTTCTTTCCAAAAAAGGGGAGATAATTGAGGACATTATTGAGACAATGAAACTTTTACATATTTTGTTTTGGAAATCACTATATATTTGTTAGTGAGTTTGATCAAATTTTAGAGGTTGTTTTGGAGTCTTTTTGGGTTGTAGAATGAAAATCTGGTGAACTGAATTTCACGTTAAGATTAATTTCACCAGATGTAAAATCACTATAGGGTTAAAGGATTAACTTCATTAGAAGATGAGAAGAAATGTTGGGTTCATTGAAAAATAACAAAATTACTTTTGATGTAGTTACAACTGTCCTCGAAGAACGCAAAATCTGACTGTTGAAGGTTTTTTTTGTAAAAGAACCATTTCTTTGAGGACTAGAAAAAAATTGTAATCAGAATTTCAAAAAGACTTGTTAAGTCATTTTGAAGCTTGCAACATCTTGTTTCCAAGTGAGATTCTCATAGTTGTAATTTTTCTTTCTTAGGGCTTTTCTTGGAGCATCCATTTGTGAGGTTCTCATTTTTAATTCTTTAAGTTATCTTATTGTAATTTTTGTGTTTCTGATTAGTGTGATAAAGGATTTCTAAGGATAGGAAGTCGGAGGTTTGTCTGATCATTGTGATCAAGGGATTATGGGGATAGGAAGATAGAGAAACGTTCTGATGGGTCTAAGTTGAGGGTTTCTGGGGATAAGAAGACATGTACCTATTAGGATCCAATTCCTCCAGCCCAGAATTTCTAGGCACAACACATAAGCCCTTATGTGGTTCCATCCTAAAATCAATTGGTTATAGGAGGGGTAGACCATACAAGCAAATATTCCAACCACTATTCCTCGTGGAAAACAATGTGGGATTAGGGTGTCACATCTAATAATCCCCCCCTCAAACCAAAGACCACACATCCAGGACTCCCCTTCAATGATAATCCTATAAAACCAAACATCATGCACTATCATCTTCACATCACAAGAACTCACCACATGACCAATGCTATCATGAAGACTTTCAACACAAGGAACCATGGATTCACATGCTTCAATCGAGCCACTATTATCATTGTCAAACTTTTTTGTGGATCTTTTGTTGTAATAGTGGGTTCCCTAGACCAAACTATATAGTACTTTTTGATTATAATTTCATGTATACAGTGTGACATGAATGATGTACATTTACCATTATAGTGTAGGAGTTTCTGCGTCCACTATTTAAGGGTAATGTCCATAGATTGTCTGGTGTATCAGAAGCTTATAGCAGATCCCGGACTATAATGAGAACCTCGAAATATGATGACATTAATCTTAAATATATGTCTTGTGGTATAGGTACATCATACTGATCAGACACAATTGATGACTGACTATCATGTGCTAAGTTCTCATAATTATTGAGACTTCTTCTCATAAAGTTCGCACTTAGTGATCTTCGGTAGGTGAGATCATGAGGAAATGTCCACCAATATGAAAACCACATGTTTTGAGTGTCATTGGATGTTTCTATCTATGAACATGTCTATTGGTCTCCTAACATGAGATCACTATCAATGTGTTTCATTTGATCGCGTACTTTGATGTAAGGTAAAAGCCATGATAATGAAATTGCGGCATGATAACTTGTGTTGGGTGTGTTATTGGTGGTATGATATTGGTTGAATAATCAAGATATAATTTTTTTGCTTTCGAGTTGAGGAAGTAATATCTCTGGCCTGGTTGATCAGGATGGTAGTACCTTCATAAATCTTTGGACAAGGTTGTTTGAGGTAATTTCATTCAGCTAGATCAATAAACAATAAAGCAAGAAAAGAGGATGACACAAGTGTGTGTCTTGATTTATGAGATATCAAAAGACAAAAAGATTATATGACATAGCCTGTGTTAGTAAGTTGGATGTTGTTGTTTTGAATATTCCTTATCTCTTTAGGGTCCTTGATGAGTTGTTAGACTCAATTCTTGATCTGTGAATACTATTCACTTCTATCGAGATAAGAGTCTATAGGGTCACACACAATAGCATATTTAAAAATCTACCATATTTCGGTGTATAGGTATATAGAACATGGTGGACCCCACCACTAGGGTCCGGAATTTTTTCGAGGATGTACGATTTCCAATGAATAAATAAATTCACATTTTTTGATTTTAGAAAAATTAACAATGAATTTATTTATTAAATGTATTTACAAGTATTAAAATAAATACATGGAAAACATACGAAAAAATATTATTTTAATATTCAAGGTTCATTTAATATTTGCAAGAATGAAGAATTGAGTTAATGAGTCAGTTTTATCATGTAATATATTTTTTATATCACAAGAAAGTGATAAAAATAGAAAATAATTTTATGATTCAGTATAATAGTCATAATATATTGTTTATAGTTTATATAGTGAGTAATAAATAAATTAGGGGTCGGTGTAGCACCCCCCCAGTTTCATGTAACCCTTTATTTATGTATTTTAAGTATGTAAAGTGTTTGGGTAACGTTTGTGAGGGTTTGGAGAGATTTTTGGAATGTTTTTGGGACTTTTATAAAGGTACATGGTTGGAGCATAGTTAGTGAAAACTGTGCAACTCCTACAGGAAACCGGGCACGGTGAGACATGGGTTAATGGGTTGGAACACAGTTTGGCCAAACCGTGCGACCACCAGTGAGAAATTGTGCAAAGTGGGACTGAGATCTTTTGCAGGGTTGTTGCATGTTTTTTTTAACCGTGTGTTCCAATCGTGCAAGGTGCTTCTTGAGGCAGAGGCTGATGCGCGATTAGCGCACAGTTTGCCTAATCCTGCAACTAACTGTGCATGGTTTAAAAACCATATACTAAAAAAGTTAATCTGAGTCGGGATTAACTTTAAATCCCTCATTTTTGTTCCATTTTGGACCTAACTCGATAATTCTTCATCAAAAATTCTTTCCCCATTGACCCAGATCCGATCCGAAGGCTTTTCTTGGTTCATTGAAGCATCATTCCCTTTGTAAGTCTCTTTTCGTGGTAGTTTTTCATAGTTTTTCTTTAATATACTTCCTTCCCTCTCTCAGTTTCATAGATACAGTCTTAGATGAATAGATATAAGGTTGTTTATGCCAATCATTGTTAGATTTGACCTTATTGATGTTTGTGGAAGAGATCTAAGGTAGGTTTTTAGAGTTTCAACCCAGTTTTGTTGAATAATTTTGCATCATTCTTCATTTTCATCATAATTCTTGTGGTAAGTGGCTTTACTATCTACTCTTCTTATTATAAATGGAAGGCTTGATTTCAAATTGATTGTTTTTATTGAAATTTATTGTGAAATGGTTGATGGAAACCCTCTTGGGTGACAATTTATGGAATTGTGCAAATTGGGTGTTTTTGTAAAAGGGAATTGACAACATGATTTTAAAATGATGATTTTAAAATGTTTTTTGGGTTTTGATGCATGGAAAAAAATTTCAATAAAAGGATGGTTGTATTGAAATAGTTTATAAAAGATGGTTTTGGCATGTGTTTGTCATAAATGGTTAATAATGGGTTGAATTAGATGGATAATGGTTGTGAAGTACCAAAATCCAAGGGACGAGTTATGGACTTGAAGTTCTACCATCAACGATGACACCAAGCTTGTGTGGTTGAGAATGTATGTGTGTGGATATGTGAAATTGAATGGTTTATGCCAACATGGAAATCGAGAAAGGATAAATGACTTGTTTGAGTGCTTTCTTTCTAAATTGGTTTATTTGAGAAAACTATTTTTGTATGGAATTGTTTTGCTTCGTTATAAATTTTTGAACTTTTTAAAATAATTTTTATATAAATTGTTTTATATAAATGTGTTAACTTGTTCTATCCTAGTGGTGTGAGTAGTGAAGTCATTTGGGGAAAACCTATTGAGTTTCATTACTCACCCCCTAATTTTGGCACATTGTGCTTTTGCAAATGTTGTTTTTGAGGACATAGGTAAAGGTAATGCATCCCATTTTTTAGTGGCACTTTGTGATATTTGGGTTGATCATGGAGTTGGAGTATGGAGCATGTTGGGAGTTGTGGATTTATGTCTTAGATTCATTGATTTTTGTTGGGTTGTCTTCTGCTGTGGTACTTGGTTATAGTTTGGTTTTAATATCAATGGTATTCCTTTGAGTTTTCCTTGATTGGTATCTTGCATCATATAGTGGTTATTTTGTTATGACATGTTTGGTTGGGTTGTTTTATTTTCAAAGGGTAAATCATACCCCACCTATTAATGAAGCCCTTAAAATTTATTGCCACCCTTTAGCGTCTCGGGTATATCGCTTAAGGCCAAGTAGCAATTCCGACTCAACTCAAGCCAATGAGGATGGTTTGAATGTCACAGTCAGGGAGCATTTTTCAGGTAATTTTATAACTCACTATATATAGGAAGAGAGAGGCTCTCACATGACAACTATTCACTCCATGTTCTTTAGAGATGCTCTCTCCTCTTCCGCTTTCTTGAGAGTGACACTCTCGATTCAAGTGATCAGATCAGGCCCATCTCCTTACATTGAATGAACGTCGATGCAGAGATCATCTGATATCTACGCTAGCACCCATAATTTGATGATCAACACTCCCATATATTTTTGAAGCACATTTGGACGATCTAGAGGAATATGACTTCAGATTTTTCAAGCATCAATCACCGATGATGAGAAGATGATGAACGCACAACTTCAGATCAAACCATATATTTTTTGGTTTAATATTTGTGCTTAAAATTTTTCATTCATGATCCTCGGGCTTAAACCAGGGTAGTGCTTCATTGGTGATGACGTAGTTACATCGATCACCGGTGAAAAATTTTAAATCTCCAACCTACCGACTTTCATTGAATGCCCCAATACATTCAATTGGAATTAGAGGGATGCGTGAGGATTTTAAGACAAGAAAAATTAAAATTGCATTAAATTTTAAAGAGGGTGTCGTTATGGTACCAAGTTCAATATGAGATCGGGTGGCCAAGTTATGGTCTTCTGATATTTTAAATAAAAATTAGAGTTATTTTTTTGGGTATTATTTTCGAAGAATGTATATATTATTTATATTAATTCTACCCGAAACCATCAACAAAATATTTTCCCGTGAAGTTGAACACCGGCCAGACAGTCGTTCAATGAAATATTAATTTCTGACCATGTTATTTACTACATGGGAAGAAATAATATTTATTATAACAATAATTTTATTTTTCTAACTTAAGGTGGTAGTTTTTATAAAATTTAATGAGTAAAAAAATTGAACACTAGCGGTGGGTTCGTGGAGAATTCCAAAAATGAGACAGACTAAAATAATAAAAGAACCATTGGGCAGCTAAGACTTAAAACAAAGAGGGCGTTCTAGTCTGTATATTTTATTTAAAAACATGTTTCGTCTTGATAATGAAACCAAACAAAAGGCGGACTTTTTGGGAGGTAGGAGGGGATCAACACCATCTCCATTACCCGTCTCAAATGGTGGGTTAATTAAGGGCCTACGATTGTGACGTGTGGCCACCCAACAACAGACAATTTACCATTTACGAAGCCTCCCTAAAACACCCTCATTCCAAGTAGTTCCCCACACACATTCCCCAACAACCCCAATTCATTTTCTCTCATGCATTCATTTTTTTCCCAATAAAAATATTTCATCTAATATATTTTTCTCAAATGGTATCAAATTTTCAATTCGTCAGCACCAATCCTATCGTTACATAGACACGAATAATTCAAGATCCATATATGATATGTGTGTGTGTGTGTGTGTATTTTGAAATTTAAAACATTCATTTTAATGTGAGAATTTTCACTGTAAATTTACCATATATATTTTTTAAATTCTTACTCGTTATTGGTTTACACAAACAAAATACATTAAAAAAATTATATATAGATAATTTTTTTAGAAAATTAATGAGTATAAATGTCTATATATATATAAATTTATTCAACTATATACATACATATATATATTTTTATAATTACATACATATATTACTATAAGTACAAGAAAGTCTATGTATGTACATGCATCACACTTACATACATATATAACATTAACATATGTATAAATATATAAACATATATATAATTATGCATAAAACATAAATTTTGTTGCATAAAATATAGAATGTATTTTTTTTTGTATACATTTTGAGTAGTAATTAAATTTTTTATACAAACATATCAATAAATATATCAAAAAACATTGATCACATACAGACACATATATATATATATAAATCAATGAATTTGTATGTATGTGTGTGTGTGTGTGTGTATATAATGTATTATTACATAATTACACACATACATATAAAAATTATTGAACACAAACACACACACACACACAAAAAAATCAATGTATGTTTGCATACATACATATATGTATGTGTTAAATATATGCCTACACACATACATCAAAATTAATATATATATATACATATAATATAAACACATAAGTACATTTATACATGCAATTTAATATACTCATATACATTCATATATATTTAAATACATATATTTAAATATTAGCACATACACATGCATACAATCATGCGCACATATAAATATCAACATATACATACATGCATGCATATATATATATATTAATGTAATTATTTACAAATATATTGAAGTATATGAATAATCTAATATACATGCATGCACACACACACACACATATATAAATGTATACAAACACATATATAAAAACATACATACGTATAAATATAAGTACCCATATGCATGCATGCATGCATGCAGGTACCATATCTCAATAGAAATTTCTCTAACGAATCTCTCATCAGAGATTTTCTTATGAATCTTTCATATTACATTAATATATATAAATGCATTCATATATGTACATACTTGTTTTTATATATAAATATAATTCTATGTATGTATGCATGCATGTATGTATGTATGTATAATAATATTTAGATGTATATATGTACATGTATTAAAATATACTGACAAATATTTAAAGTTGTATATGCATGTATATAAACATATGTATGCATGTAGGCATGTACTTATATATGTAAATAATTACATTAATTATATTTTCATATAATTGAAATAATATATATTTATGTACTTATATTAATATAAATTTATATATGTATGTACGTATGTACTTGTACTCAATGAAATGTATTTAACTATGTATGTATATAGCTATATTAATATGTATGTATTGATGTATATATGATTTTATATATAAATATATTAATATGTATGTATGTATGAATATATATATGTCTATTGGTTTTTATACATGTGCATGATCAATAATGTGTATAGGTATATACAAATATAAGTATTTACAATAATATTTTAATAAATGTACCTACCCACATCTAAATATTATTATATGTACATATATACACAGATATAAACATGTATACATATAAATATTTTAGTATCATTATTTAGAATTATACAACTATATTAATATATTCAAATATAAATATTTAGAAGTGTATTTTAAAGTGTATTTGTACAAACATGCACAAATCTATATTAATATAAGTACATAAATGCATATTATTGAAATTATATGAAAATATAATTAATGTAATTACTTACTGATATAAGTGCATGCATGCACACACACAGGTATATACAACAACAAATATTTGTAGGTATATTTTAATGCATGTACACATATGCATCTAAATATAATCATACATACATACATGCATATACATACAATCATACATACATGTAAATATCATTATATACACAAATGAATGCATGCGTACATCTTAATGAAATTATTTACAAATATATATATGTATATGCATAATCTTATATACATTCATATGCGCATGCATGCGCACACACACACACATATAAGTGTATAGAAACACATGCATAGAAACATACATACATATAAATATAAGTACCCACATGTATGAAAATATATTAATGCGATTACTTAAAAATTTAATATATAAATATAAGAATGTGTAAATCTCCCAGTAGATATTTCTCAGTGCATATTGGCATTAGGAATATCCCAGTGCGGATTTACCAGTGCACATGGGCACTGTGAATCTCCCATGGGAGATTTCCCAGTGCCTATTTGTAGTTTGAATCTCTCATGGGAGATTTCACATACATAAAAACATAGATACATATAAATATAAGTACCCACATGCATGAAAAAATATTAATGCAATTATTTAAAATTTAATATTTAAATATAAGAATGTCCAAATCTCCCAGGGGAGATTTCCCAGTGCAGATTGACACTAGGAATCTCCCAGTGGAGATTTTCCAATGTAGATGGGCACTGTGAATCTCCCATGAGAGATTTCCCAGTACATATTTGTAGTCACTACTAAAGATAATGCTTTTATCAGCACTAGAAAACAATTTTAACGGTGTTAGAAATGTGTTGTTAATCTTAGTGAAGATAAAAGAGGGTCCCCTTTAACAATGCTGATAAAGACCCCCCTTTATCAGCGCTATTTTAGGGCAGTTAAATGGCATTTTTATGAGCACTATTTTTAGCGCTGATTAAGGGAGCTTTTATCAGAACTTGAAATAGTTCTAATAAAGTGGGACTTTATCAGCACTCTAAATAGCGCTCATAAAGAGAGCCTTTATCATCGCTCGGAATAACACCGATAAAAACCTACCTGCTTATGATGTGTTGTTTATATAACAGCATACCCACCAGCAGCACCTGCACATATAAACAACACACCCACCAGCAGCACCATCACAACACACACACACCACCTGCTCAACACATACAATAACAAAACATCACACACTAGAGTTTGAAAAAAATGATATATATATTTCAAAAAATGTTTTATACAATTGCATTTACAATTATCCAACAAACAGCTAAAAACATTAATGTTTCACCCTTTGACATCTGTGACCCCCTCTAAAAAATGTCCGCCTATGATATTAGTTTCCAAATAAATCATCCAAACTCAAGAGAAAGATTACACCGATAAAAAAAACAAATATTATGATAGTAATACTATACATAAAGAAATTAAATATTATTATGAAAGAATAAATTAATAAAATTTCAAATTTTAATAAAAAAGACACATTTGGAGTTATACAGGTCACACCATGTGTTGTATTGAGGTGAAGTTGATTCTTACACATCACAAATGAGTTATGGATCGTTGTCCTAAAATATCAAAACAATCCGAATGAGGTTGCTTGGTTTTGATTATGTCCCTTGTTTGTTTACTAAAATAAATATCAAATTTAAAATGAAATATTTGGATTTATACCAGTCACATCATTCATCAGATTGAGGTGTGGTTGATTCCTACATGTCAAAAATGACTTATGGATCGTTGTTTTAAAGTATCAAAACAATCCGAATGGGTTTTCTTGGTTTTTCGTATGATAGTTGTGTTTTTGTACTAAAATATCATTTCAAATCGAAAACACCCATTTTTAGTCATACCAGTCACATCGTGTGTTGGTTTGAGGTGAAACTGCTTCATACACATCATAAAGAACTTACACTCTCCTAAATTATGAGTACAATTAGAGGGTGTTTGCTGGATTTTCAGTGAGTGAATCGTTTTGAGCTAAAATGTCAATTTTATATTGATAAGAGACACTTTTAGTCATAATTTTCACATTGTGTCTTGAATTGAGGCGCGATTGATTCCTACACATCAAAATTGACTTATGGATCATTGTTTTAAATTATAAAAACAATCTGAATGCATATGCTCAGTTTTCAGTATCTTACTGTTGTTTTTACTTAAATTAATGTCAATTTTAAATATAAACACATTTGGATTTATACCGGCCACATCGTTTGTTAGATTGAGGTGTGGTTGATTTCTACACCTCACAAATTACTCATGGTTCGTTTTTCTAAGGTATCAAAATAATCCAAATGTGTTTTCTTGGTTTTTATTATGTCAGTTTTGTTTTTTTACTAAAATGTCATTTCAAATTGGAAACATGATTTTTGAGTCATACCGATCAAATCGTGTATCGATTTGAGGTGAGACTACTTCACACACCTCATAAAGGACTTAAGAATCACTGTCCTAAATTATAAAGACAATCGGAAAGTGTTTGGTTGTTTTTTAGTGAGTGACGTGTTTTGAGCTAAAATGTAAATTTTAAACTGATAACAGACACTTTTAGTCATACCGGTCACACTTTGTGTCAGATTGAGGTGCGGTTGATTCCCTCATGTTAAAAATGACTTATGGATAATTTTCCTAAAGTATAAAAACAATCCAAATGCATTTTCTCAGTTTTAATTATGTCATTTGTTCTTTTTTACTTAAATTATTGTCAATTTTAAATAAAAAGACACATTTGGATTTATACCGATTACATCGTGCATTTTATTGAGGTGGTATTGGTTCATACACATCAAAAATGACTCATGTATCATTTTCCTAAATTATCAAAACAATCCGAATGCATTTTCTCGATTTTCAGTATACCAATTATGTTTTTTTACTAAAATTAATGTCAATTTTAAATAAAAAGAGACCCTTTGAGTCATACTGGCCGCATCGTGCGTCATATTGAGGTGCCATTGATTACACATCACAAATGACTTATAGATAATTTTCCTAAAGTATCAAAACAATCCAAATGTGTTTGCTCGGTTTTTAGTATGTCAGTTGTGTTTTTTTACTAAAATATCATTTCAAACTCGAAACACACATTTTGAGTCATAGCAGTCGCATCGTGTGTCAGTTTGACATGAGATTATTTCATACACGTCACAAAGAACTTATGAATCATTGTCCTAAATTATAAAGATAATCAAAGAAAGTTTTCTTGGTTTTTAGTGAGTGACACGTTTTGAGCTAAAATGTCAATTTTAAACTAATAACGAACACTTTTAGTCATATCAGTCACACCATTCGTCGGATTGAGGAGTGGTTGATTTCTACATGTCACAAATGATTGATGGATCGTTTTCTTATGGTATCAAAACAATATGAATGTGTTTTCTCAGTTTTCAATATGTCACTTGTTCTTTTTGTTAAATTTATTGTTAATTTAATATAAAAATACACACATAAATTCATAACGGTCACACCATGCATCAGATTTTGGTACAGTTGACTTTTACACATCACAAATGACTTACGGATTGTTGTACTAAAGTATCAAAACAATCCTATTGTGTTTTCTCAGTTTTCAGTATGCCACTTGTTCTTTTTACTAAAAATACTGACAATTTTAAATAAAAACAGACACTTTGAGTCATACCGGTCATATCTTTATGTTATTTGTGTACATTCTTCCATCAGTTATGTTTCCCATTCATTTATAAACAAATCAGTCTCATCTACTGAATATGAGTCTTTTCAAAAATCATGGTAGTACTAAATAAATATAAATACGCAAAAGATTAATAAATATTTTAAATGAAATGGTAATTATCGTTGAAAATACCTCTTCAGGTATGTTGGTTTGTTCATGGAATATGATCTATTTCATAAATTTAAAAACATAATAAACATAATCTTTATCATTTGTTTTTTTCGGACACTGTGGAAATATTGAGTAAAATAAGTAATTTTTTATGTGTTTGGATAGTGAAATATTATTATATATACCCTGATTTGTATCCAGTCATAATACGTGTGATGTTTCTTGTCTTTTTCCCTCTGGCCCCATTCCATGATGTAGAAAATATTCAAGTATTGCCCTATCATAATAAAATCCTCATTAAATGATAATATAAATTATATAACCAGATGTTTAGTTCTAAAATATTGGATGTAGTGTAATATAAATTGAAAAACTCCATCATGTGTAGTCGGTTTGTTGGATATCCATGCATTGAATCCAGGAAATAAATCTTTGGAGAATCCAAATTGACTGCAATGAGCATCCACTGTTGTCTAGGAACACAAAAAAGAATAAGTAATGAAAGAAATTAAAATATATTTGATATAATTATATTGTTGAGTTTTACCCCTATATCATTGGTATTAAGAAGAGTCTGTCATTCACAATTTTGTTGTTAAATGAGTTGAGCAAGACGGCCACTGTTTGACCCTCTTTCTTGGATTCTATTTCTTTTTGTTCTATAGAGGTAACGCGAGGGCTAACGAGTCCAAATTTTTGTTCATGGGAAATCCCTTCAAATATTTTTCATATATATGCCTGCAAAAAATATTAAATGTATTTAGTCATAATTATCATAATATATCAGCTTTTGGAAAATCAAATCATGAAAACATACCTCATGTATACATTTATAACTGAGCTACCTAGCCAATCATATTCCAGGATTTCGCTTACATTTTCAACACTAATGAAATCTAGATCTTCCCATTTGTACATATTTTCGTCAAAAATAATTGTGTGAACCCCACCATCTTTCAAATTTTTATTCACATGAGCCTATAATGATAATAAATGCGGATATAGAACAGATGGGTTTAAGGTGCTTTCGGTAGATCATTTCGATCGGTTGGTTGATCCTTGAGATGGTTTTGAGCTGTTGTTTCTTTTCACCCCTTTCTATGTGTTTGTCTGTAATAACATTCATTGGTTCAGAACTTTTTTCATTAAATTTAAAGGTTTATCTTGAAAAATTAATTGGAAATGAATACCTCTTTATCGACATGTTTTTTTACAAGATGTTACGACCATGTGATGAATGTTCCAAGATCTTGTTCGACTTTATGAATATCTTCATCATAAATTGGAACAGGTTTCTCGACGCTCAACTCATGAGCTACATTAATCAACACTTTGACATGACCTATTTGAAGTGGTATCTTTTTTAGTATGATGATCTAGATATTAAACATTGTAGCCCTCACTACAAGGCAATGGGTGGGTATTGATAGATATAAATCACAGTCATTTTCACCCTGTACAATATCAGTACAGGAAAGGTATTGGTGTCTATCTAATTCACAATTCACAGAAACAATTATTAGAACATTGATTACCTTAGATAAGACAGGTTTCTGAGGCGAATGGCTTGCCTCAAAGCTAGTGGGGGGTGGGGCGAGATCATCACGTGTTGGTTGTTCTTGAGTTGTTTCTTCTCTTTTCCCCTCTACTGTCAATTTTTTTTATGAATTGTCTACAATTTCACATGTTCTTCAAGTGTAGTTATTCTTTCTCTCAACATTTTGATTTCTTCACTTTGATCCTTTTGTTTTTTTCTCAAAAAATGTTCAGGGAGTCACCCCAAAACCCACACCTCTGACGTGGTCATACTTTTCTAACTACTTCATGGCCATCGAAAGGATGTTTACATCCGGTTTGGTGTTGCTGATTAATGTGGCTATGTCAAATAGAAAATATAGGAAAATAAGTAATCATTATTATGTAATATCTATTTAAATCAAAACAAATATTTATTATGTCATACTTACAGATGTTTCCCACATTTTTTGTATATTTTCGTCTATTATTATCCATTCTTTATTTACATGCACCTTCTTCCATAGCATATGGTGTGGGATGGAAGTGACTTTAGATTTGGATTTATCAATCTACATATAAAAAGAGGAACATAGTTATGGTGTTTCTTTGTGTCACATAAATGTATTACGGTAGATTTAAAATATGTACCAATTATTTTCAAGTGAAGCGTACCTTATTCTTTCTTTATGGTAGGGGAATACTGGTTTTGCTGCTCGTTTCTTATTTTTAGCAATTAGTTGTTGTTTCATAAATAAAAAATTGTCAATAAAAGTGATGAATGCATGTATTGTAAAATAATGTATTACCAAACACAATGTACCTGAAAATACTGCATCACACGATGATTAGTAAATGCATCCTACACTCCTTGGGTTATCAGATGTGCATAAATAGAAGGTGGGTGCGGGTTTTTTCCCTTCAACATTTTAAGATTACATTTCGTTAAAATTTTGGGAAAACCTCTATGAATCCTTCCACCAACCCTTAATACATATTCCTCATACGAGTCATCCACTATAAATGCACTCTATAAGGGATGAAAAAGAGTAAGTCAATGCTTCATTATATTATTTTTTTAGTAAATTACATAAATAATATCATAATGTTACCATAATATCTCCCCACATCACTGTCTTAAGCCTGATGACAACATGGTGCCACGACTGTACATCAATTGGCACACGTTGCCGAGTGACGATTCCAGTGTAACTACTGAACATGGTCTTGTTGGGGTTAACATGTTGGCACCTCTTATTCCATTCGACCTCGTATTTTATGTCTTTTTCTTTTGCCTTAATGATTTTTGAAAATACCGTCAAACTACAACACTCTTATTTTTTACGCCACTGGTGTTTTGTTGCCTACCATTTCCTCAGTTTCAACATCATCAATATGTTCCTTCGGATCGCTAGCATTGGATTGTTTAGTTGGTGGTTGTACCTTTGCACTGGGAGAAACAACAACAACAAGTTGAGATACTTGTTGGTCCTCTGCACTGCGAGCAGCGGCAGGTTGAGAGACTTGTTGTGCCTTGGGATTGGGAGCATCATCACTTGTAGAAGTCATTATCTGTAGAAGTGGTTTAATATTTAATTTAGATTACATAAAACCAGCAACGAACACATAATAACATAAGGTAACATGATGTATATTACAAAAAATTATGACCTGGTTATTGAACTCTTTTTTTAAAGGTCGAAGGTATTTGACCCCTCTATCGACTATCCAAATCCCTTTATTGTGGTCTCCTATGACATACAAAAAATAGTCTATATTGGGACCGTTGCGAAATTATTGCGATTTCCCCATGAAAAGGATATCCTCCATTGAATTTTCATTTGACCCTTCAGTGGTTTTGGTCGATAACATAACAATTGAACAGTTTCGGTTTGCGGGATCTAGAACATAAAATACTTGTACTGCATGTGATGCCATTATAAATGGTTCATCTTTGTAACCTTCCTTACTGAAATCAACATTGAAGAATCCCAACTCATCTATTTTAACAACACTCTTGCTATCAACCATATTTCATTGAAAAATCATCACTTAGAAGTTCGTATAATCCAACTCCCATCTTTGTTTGATGATGCCAAAGTATGACATATTCACATAAATTGGTTTTCCATCCTTAACACCAGAAACATGCATCTCTTCAGCCAAAAGTGTAACTTCACTATTCTGCATGGTACCATATTTATCATGTTCATTAATATAGAATGTATAACTATTAACTACATAAGTATTATAATATAATACATACACATTTGGTCCTCTGACTAGCCATCGAAGTCATTTCGAAATTGAGTTTGGATTTTCATATAACTCCTTAAATATATGGTCTCGAAACCATCCTATAAACTGTTTATTATGTGTATTTGATATCTATTTTTCATCCCTTGATGGATTCAAATTCTGAAGAATTTATTTGTGGGTTTCAACATATGGGTCAACCTCTAAACTTTTATGCAAAACACAAAGGCAGGCCTGCTCCCGATCTGTAATATTGATTGTGACAATCTCTCTTCTAGAAATTTCTTCACCCGCAAACCGCCAAGTGTGACAAGATTTTGGTAGACCAATGATTTTCACACTGGACATGTATTTGGTATAGAATTCAACGAATTCCTCAATAATATATCTCTTCACAATACAAACCTCTAGCCCACTTCGATTTTTGACATACCCCCTCCAAATATTTATATACCGTTCAATGAGATATATAAATCTATAGTGTACATGACCACATAGTTGAATTAATCATATACACCTAGTAAAATATACATAATAAAACACAAGACATCAATGGACAACATGAATAATAATAGGAGTGTAATGTATAAATGAACATTCACGATGATAAATAACATATATGCACACATGATTAATTTATTAATTGACCAAATTTGTTGGAAACACATATATATTTAATTATAATCTTATAATTTTTTTAAAAAATTATATATATATATATTTTAATTATTAAAAAATATATATTAATTATAAACATGTGTTTTTTATTTAATATAAACAAATACACGTTATTTTTAAATATAAATATAATAATTGTATAAAAATTAATATAAACAAATTTTATTGGTGCTTTTAACTAGCACTAATAAAGGCCCCCCTTTATCCACACTTTCTGCTTAGCCTTGATAAAACGACGCGCTTTCCTTGCCCTGTTTTGTGACAGTGAGTATCAATATCCCATGAGATATTTCGTGGGGAGATTTGTAGTATGAATCTTCTATCTGAGATTTCATAGTGGATATTTGTATATAGTTACACAAACAAATATATATATATATATATGTGTATGGATGGATGCATGCATATACTTTTTTTCTATATAACTATGTAGATGTATAGTTATAAATAATCACATTAATAAATTTGTATGCATGTAGATAATTACATTAATATTTTTGTATATACCTCTTTATATGTATGCACATATACATGTACTTATATTAATATAGATTTGTATATGTATGTATGTACTTATTCTTAAACATACGCTTTTAACTATGTACCTATATTGCTATATTAATTTGTTTTCATAGATGTATGCATGTATTTATATAAAAATATATTAATATGAATGTATGCATATGTGTATGTATGTGTGTTTGTGTGTGTATATATTCATTGGTTTTTATATATGTGTTTGATCAATATTTTTTATAGTTACATACAAATATAAGTATTTACAAGGACATTTCAATATATGTACATACATACACATAGATATAAACATGCATACAAATAAATATGTGTGAAATTATTTACAATTATAAATCTATATAAGTATATAAAAATATAAATATTCCTGATTGATTTTTCTTGTATACAATACATATAACACTTAATTTTTATATATATTTATTTATATATATTTACATTGTGTGTACATAATTATGTAAGAATTAATTATATAAAACACGAAATGATTTGTTCTAGTTCTTGAAATGGTACCCAGTAAGTAAAGTATGATCATAATGTAAATTATGATATTATTACTAGACAATATTTCTTGTTTCGATAGTGGGAAAATGAGAATAAACTCGGGGATTACATCTATAACATCTCGGTTCTAGAACCCACCCAGAGGCGCTCCGTACCCGGTTGGTCAAATGGCCTCAAGCGCATTTACCCGAATGCCAGAGGCTGCCGACTAGCAGCGAGGGCCTTGGGTGTGATAGTGAGGAAACTATGCCCTCATTGTAAGAGTAACACAGTAGAAGAGAAACAAATATACAATAGCGGAAGCAGTAAATATCCAACAATAGTAAACAACGGAAAACTGAAATAATAAACAACTGGAGCACATATATATAAAATGATGCATGATACATATGTCTAGGAAATCAGTCAAACTAGTCACAATGCTGAATATAACTAGTACTAAACCAAAGTACAAAATAAACAGATAAAAATCTCCTCATCATCGCAAGCCTAAGCTTGGTCCCATGCTCTCCAGCTCCACAAAAAGTCAAGTTCCTGAAGTAGAAGGGCGCTTTACCTTGTCTATACCTGCATTAATATAATCTTTTTGGGCCCAAAAGCATAGACCAAACAGGGTGTAAGATTAAATACCAATAGAAAACCACCCGAAGATCTGTACCTAAAAGTTAGTGAATATATGGAAGGTAAAAGCATAGAAAGCAGTAAAGAGGAAAGTACTCAACAATAAACAATCCACAGTTCCAATATCAAGCAACATCTACACAAGCAGCTAAACACAAATAGGTAACCCTCTGGGAAGTACTCATAGCCCATCCCCTCTGGTCCCACCTAAGAAGTACAAGCAACCCTCTGGGCAGTACACTTAGTCTAAACCCTCTATTTCTGTCACATGAATATATAAATAGACTCTCTGAGGAAGCTCACATAGTCAATTCCCCTTATAGTCTAAGGTAGTCAAGGACTCTCTGAGGAAGCTCACATGGTCAATTACCCTTATATCCCTAAACTTAAGGACTCTCTAAGGAAGCTCACTCGGTCAATTCCCCTTATAGCCCAAAGTTGTTCAAGTAATTCAAAGACTCTCTGAGGAAGCTCACTCAATCAATTCCCCTTATAGCCCCATGTGGTCCTAGGCTCTCTGAGGAAGCTCACTCGGTCAATTCCACTTATATTCTACTACACCAGGTTCTCACGGCCCTATGTAAGTCAACAAGTATAGCAATGTAATATGGCCAAAGTAAACCTACAAATCTACTAGGCTAACCAGTCTATAAAATATCAAGCATGTCAGAGTAAAAACTCTCCACACTACATCAATAGGCATGGAAAACAGGCAATGAGGCCAAAAGGCTGAGTAGGACCAAATTGTCATAAATAGATCATGAGTGGGTAATACATCCAAAGAATAGCAATAAACCCAATTCACATCCAATTAACTTCTACACAATCATACAAGCATGGAAGACAATCAATAGGGGTTAAACAGTAAACATGCAATACCCCTTTCAAGGGTATTGGTCAAAATTGCAGATAATACTCAAAGAATTACAAAAAAAGGCACAAACCACCTACCTAGGTGTTGGTAGATCGCTATATGTGAACCTCAAGGCTTGAATCACCTTATAATTCTGAAGATCTACAAAAACATCTAAAACCTTCAATGAAGGATAACTTGATAAAGAAGAGGAATCATGAAATGAAGCTCAAGATGAAGAGAGAGCATACCAAAGTGATCCCAACGCAATCAATGATGGTTGAATTGGAGATCAGATGGAGGATCAGGGGATTGGAGAAGGATCGCGGTTGTACGAGTTCTCCCAGACAAAGAAAACCTAGAAGAAGTTGGTTCTGGTGATTAGATGCGACCCCGGTGCATTTAATGAAAAAAAGAAAGTACACGACGTGTACTTTTGAAGTACACGACGTGTACTCACTATTTTCATACTCAGCTTTAGGCGGCCTCCAAGTCACCCCACATGACCATGTGCATGGCCACTACACGGCCAACACCTGACTGCCTGTGGTAACCGAGTACACGGTGTGTACTCATAAAGTACACGATGTATACTTCGAAAATTTATAAAATTTCATCTTTTTATCAAAAACAACTAGAAAAGGAAAAAAATACCTGAAAAGAAGATATGCATTCTTACAAACTTCCCCCCTTAAAAAAATTTGTCCCCGAATTTCCCTAGTGCGGCCTAGAAGAAGAAACATCGAACAACTTCGGCCACTATGATCGTACATCGGCCTCCTTCTCTCAAGTCTCAACCTATACTCTCCTATGATACCATTGCACTCGTACCAGATGAACATACAAGCCATGGAGAACCTTTTTATAATGATCAATAATCTGGATTGGATGCTCCTCGAATGACGCATCCACTTTGATCTCAACCTCCTCAGGTTGAAAGACATGAGAAAGGTCTGAAAAGTAACGTCGAAGTAGAGAAACATGAAAAACATTGTGCATAGCTTGTTACCTATGAGGTAACTGAAACCGACAGGCAACCGTCCCAACTCTCTCCAACACCTCAAACGGCCCAACGTACCTTAGTGAAAGCTTACCTTATCTCCTAATCCTCCTGTGTCCCAACCTCGGTGTAACATGTAGGAAAACCCAGTCCCAGACATCGAACTTCAGAGGTCATCTCCGCTGATCAACATAAGACTTCTGTCGAGACCGCGCAGTAACCATCCTCTTCAGAATCAACTCTATCTGCATTGTGGTCTCCTAAACAAGACGAGGTTCTAGCAAAGCTGCCTCTCCTACTTCCATCCAACATAAGGGTGATCGACATGGACTACCGTACAAATCATCATAAGGTTCCATTTGAATATTTTCTTGATAACTATTGTTGTAGGAAAGCTCCCCAAGAGGTATATGCTTCTCCCAAGAACCTCCAAAATCCAGGATGCATGCTCGGAGCATGTCCTCAAGCACCTGAATCGTACGCTCAGACTAGCCATCTATCTGGGGGTGATAAGCTGTACTCAAAAGTACCTGTGTACCCAAAGCCTTCTAAATCCACCTTCAGACCCGAGAAGTAAAACGCGCATCCCTGTCTAAAACAATGGAGTGTGGAACTCCATGCAGACGTACAATCTCACAGATGTACAACCGTCCCAGCTCATCAACACTGAAGGTCTCCTTGATCGGAAAGAAGTGGGAAACCTTCGTAAGCTTGTCAATGAAAACACAAACTACATCGTTCCCTCGAGGTGACCTTAGCAAACCTATCACAAAATCTTTCGTGACGCCGTTTCACTTCCACTCGAGAATGGGTAACTGCTGCAAAAACCCTACTGGTCGCTGATGCTCCGCTTTCACCTGCTGATAGGTAGAAAACTTCATGAAAAAACCAACAACATCTCTCTTCATACATGGCCACCAACATTGATAGTGTAGATCATGATACATTTTGGTGACACCAAGATGAACTGCCCAAATTGAGGAACAAAAGTTCCGCATTAACTCCTCGTGTATGTCTGCTGGCACCCCTACGCACTCTTGGAAACGCAAGATCTCATCCTCGACTATGGTCCATCCAGGAATATGGTCTTCTCCTGACACACACTCCCATAGGACTAGGACTTCTGAATCTGATAGCTGCCTCATTCACACTCGACCAAGAAGACTAGAGGTAACAACTACCGAAGAAAGAAACGTCTTCCCTTGACGGTCGTGCACCTCCAAATGTATCTCGGAGAACAGAGCCATAAGCTTCCACTCACTGCTGGCCTCTTGAACTGCATGTATCTGAGTTCTCCTGCTCAACACATCATCCACTTCATTACCTTTCCCCAACATATAGGAAAGTTAAAGTCAAAGGATTGAAGGTACTCAACCCACCTTCACTGCCTCAAATTCAGATCACGCTGAGTGAAGATATACTTGAGACTTTTGTGTTCAGTGAAAACCACAAAATTATTGCCCAAAATATAATGTCTCCAACAACATAAGGCCTGAACAACTACTGCTAACTCAAGATCGTGCGTCAGGTGGTTCCTCTCATGTGGCCTCAACTGCTGAGACCTGTAACGACCCGAAATTTTGAATAAATCTTGTTTCCTAATTTTATGTGTTATTTTATTTTATTTTTATACTCAACAACAATGTTTCATTTCATAACATGAGTATAATTAAAATGAGACTATTGGGTTTTGGTTGTTATTTGACCATTGGTTAATATGACCGCTGGAAACTAAACATTTTGATTTTTGTCTCTAAATACAAGCAATCTTGGTTAATTAATATAGAAAGAAGATTCGATGGCCTCACCCAGTAGTCTTGGACTGATCAAAGCCCATCTAACAGAACTTGGGAAGGAGGTAGCACCACTGGGCTTTTCTCTGGACCAAACCCAAGCTGAACATCATCATGTGAAGCTAGAATGGGATCGCCTTCGCGAGAATTTCAAACTAATAGAAATTACTACTCATGCGATGTTGGCCGAGACTCCCTCGGATTCTCTCACCTTAGCACACCTTACACTTAGGTCCTATGCTGGTGTGATAAGGGTCTATGTAAGGAGACCGTAACTGCCTTGTGTAATCCTTTTTTTTAAATAAAAAATTTGGATTTCTTCTTATGATGAAGTTTATGAATTTTCAAATGTCCGGATAAATATAGTATGCATATTTTTGATGAATTTAGAGTAAGGATATTTTAAAAATGTTTATGTAAACCTTAAATAAATAAAAATGTGTTATGATTTTTAAAAAATGGTCTTCTACAATTATGTTCAGTACGAAATTTCGAGTCTAATAAGATCAACTTGATTTTTGATGAATAGTAAATTATGAATAGTGATTTTACGCTTAGGATTAGTAATGTGACCAAATGGATTAGTAATTTCACTCAAAGAAAGTTTTAATATAATTTAGACACCTAGATTACGTAATGAGATTCAATAAAATGGGTAAATAACAGTTTCATAAATTATTATTCAAGTATTAGTTTTTTCAGGTGAATAGTGTTTTTTAATTAAAAATTAAATTAAAAATATTTAGAAAATTATTTTTATAAAATGGATTTCATTTTTGAACTCAGAGCATTGATATTATGTTAAGGTAATTTTTGGGTATTTTTCTGAAAAAAATGAATTTTCGGTGAATAGTGTGTTTATTTAAAAAATGAATTAAAAATATTTAGAAAATTATTTTTATAAAATAGAGTTTATTTTTGAAATCAGAGCATTGATATTTGGTTAATTTTAAATTTTGGGATTTTTCTGAGAAAGTTGAATTTTCAGTGAATAGTAAAAATACAGTTTTAGGGTTTCGATATGTTTAATGACATCATAACTGTGTCATGATGATGTCATGAGATATTTTAAGGTATGGTTGACTAAAGAGGATGAATTATTTTTTGGGGGTCCCCATGCGTCCTAACTCTATGGGAAGTACCATGGGAGGGCCCATGCTTTTGAGAAAACCACTTTTGAGGTGTCCCTTGGCCATTAATGCCTTGTCCCCTCACATTCCCTATAAATACCAAGCCCTCCTCTCATATTTTCGACTCCAAAAACATCCTCAACAATGTTATGGTCTCCTTACCTCCCAAGGAGTCCTCCCAAGGTTCCCCCAAGCCCTCAAGGTCCCAACCTTTGAGTTTTAAGAGTTACGTTTTAAGGTAAGGGATCCGACCTCTCTCTTTCTTTTCAAGAAATCTCTTTTATGTCATTTCTTTTATGCTCCATGTTCTTATCTTAAAGGATGTTCTTTTATACTCCTCTTAATTCCCTTTTCATGTTCATATAATGAGAGATCCCCTCTTACTCTCATTATTTCATTTCATGAAGTTTTAAGTGACGCCGTTAGGCTGCCGAAATTTTTGTAACAGATTCTTTCTCCCTTCTCGTTTTGAAGTTCTACTTTCCTGTAAATTATATCAAGTTCCTTTTTATTATGTTGTGGTATGATCTCTAAATTTATCATACTGATATTTTATGATCATATGATGAGAGACCTCATTTGATCTCTTCAATTCAGTATTTTGAAGTTTTAAGTGGCGCCGTTAGGCTGCCGAATTTTTAAGTGGTTCTTCACCCTTCTTGTTTTGAAGTTCTACTTTCATGTCAATTCTTTCAAGTTTATTTTTATTATGTTGGGGTATGATCTATAAATTTATCATACTGATATTTTATGATCATATGATGAGAGACCTCATTTGATCTCTTCAATTCAGTATTTTGAAGTTTTAAGTGGCGTCGTTAGGCTGCCGAATTTTTAAGTGGTTCTTCACCCTTCTCGTTTTGAAGTTCTACTTTCATGTAAATTATTTCAAGTTCCTTTCTATTATGTTGGGGTATGATCTCTAAATTTATCATACTGATCTTTTATGATCATATGATGAGAGACCTCATTTGATCTCTTCAATTCAGTATTTTGAAGTTTTAAGTGGCGCCGTTAGGCTGCCAAATTTTTAAGTGGTTCTTCACCCTTATCGTTTTGAAGTTATACTGTCATGTCAATTATTTCAAGTTCCATTTTTTTATGTTGGGGTATGATCTCTATATCTATCATACTGATCTTTTATGACCATATGATGAGAGACCCCATTTGATCTCTTCAATTCAATATTTTGAAGTTTAAGTGGCGTCGTTAGGCTGTTGAATTTTTAAGTGGTCCTTGAACCTTTCTCCCTTTTCAAAGTTCTAATTCCATATCAAGTCTTGCAAGTTCCTTTTTATTATGTTGGGGTATGATATCTATATCTATCATACTGATATTTTATTTTCATACGATTAGAGACCCTATTTGATCTCATCAATTCATTTTTGGTTGAAGTTTATGTGACGCCATTAGGCAGCCAAATTTTCATAAGAGAAATCTTATTTTTGACTTCCTTTCATGTTCTTTATTTCATATGGTATATTTTCAAATTTCATTACCATGTTCTTAAATCCCTTATATTCTGTCCCTCTACTGTTTTATGGGTCATTTATGAATGTTTGACCCATGTACCCTCTCTTTTCAATGTTTTCTAAAAACCTTGTAACATAGCCGTTATGCTGCAGAATTTTCGTCTCAAAATGTCTCTCTCTTCTTTTCTAAAGATATTTTATTTTATTAAGTGAATACTCAAAGCTCTACCTTCTATATGGGTATTCACATATATACCAAAATGTTCTATTTTAAATTCTGGGATTTACATACATGAAACCCGCTCTCCCCTTCCGTGGGTTTAAAGTGACGTAAAGATCATGTCTTTAAAGCAGTTTTTAAAACGTTATGATTATGAAATGAAACCCATTTATTTTATGCTATATGGGTTATTTATGAAATGTTTGATGATGATATATGTGTCTCACATGATAATAAAGGAAAATTTAATGGTGTGCCCTGATATCGCTCCAATGCATTGGGTAATGATGTAACCACTAGAGATTACAATTTTCACGATACCTTGGTGAATAACCTTGGTAATTTTCAAATGACACCTTGGGGATGGACCTTGGTGATATGTTCATGATTGTCTATGTTAAATGATGTAGCCACATCTTAAAGTTATGAAAAATTTTATTTTTATTATGATATATCTCATGATTTATTTCTCATGCCTTAAAGTTCTTTTCATGGCCTTATTGAAGTATCTCAAGTTCACATGTAAAATGTTTCTCTTGTTTCCCTTACTGGGCCTTCTACTCACCCTTCCTATTGATGTATGTCCCCAGGTTATGAGATGAAGTAATGAACCTAGGATGAACATGAGGAGAATCCTTTCAAGTGTTTAAGAAGAATGTTTTATGTTTTCATGTTTTATGTTCCTGGTTTCCAAGACACTAAACCTTAAATATCCTCAGTTTTGTGTAATGAAATGAAAGTTTATGTTATAAAAAGGCGGGATTCTATAAGACCCGTACACAACAACTCCTCACTGCAAAATCACAGCTCTCAACCCGATACTTGATGCATCACAGTAAATAGTATAGATCTTTCCCGACTCTGGAATGAATAGTATCAGTGCTGAAGTCAACCTCCCTTTCAGCTCTAGAAAGGCTAACTTACAAGAAACTGACCACAGGAACTTTGCACCCTTCTTAGTTAGGCCCATCAGCGGTGATGTTAAGCGTGAAAAGTCCTGTATGAAACGTTTATAGTATCCATCCTGTTCTAGAAAACTCCACAACTTGAAGACGTTCTTCGGCTGCTCCCAGGAGACTACTTCCCTCACTTTCTTTGGGTCCACTGATACTCCTGTCTCTGAGATAACATGACCTAAGAAGTGAATCTGATCCATCCAAAAGTCGCATTTTGAGAGCTTAGCATATAAATGATGCTCTCTCAGTGTACTCAAAACGATCTCAAGATGGGTGACATGGTCATGTAGAGTGTGAGAGTAAACCAAGATATCATCCAAAAAGATCATCATGAAATAATCCAAGTATGGATGGAACACTCGGCTCATCAGTTCCATGAAAACTGCAGGCACGTTCGTGAGACTAAACGACAAAACCATATACTTGTATAGACCATACCTACTCTGAATGGATGTAAGAGGTATATCTAATGGTATAATGCACAACTGATGGTAATCGGACATCAAGTAAATCTTTGAGAACACCTGGGATCCTCCAAGATGATCAAAGAGATCATCAATCATCGGGAAGGGATATTGGTTTTTGACCGTCAACTGGTTTAACTTCTGATAGTCCACACAAAGCCTAAGGGTACCGTCTGCCTTCTTCATAAACAGAATAGGCCAACCCCAAGGAGAAGTACTGGTTCGGATGAAACCCTTTTCCTACAACTCCTCAAACTACTTCTTGAGCTCATACAACTCTGGTGTAGCCATACTATAAGGAGTAATGGACACCGGTGCCACTCCTAGAACAAGCTAAATCGAAAAGTCTACCTCACACTTCAGAGGCAAACCTGAAAAGTCCTCTGGAAAGACATCTCTGAAACTATCCACCACTGGGGGAAATTCTAATTGTGAAGTCCCCTATTCATCTAGATATAGACAAGCAATCTGACCTGTAGCTCCTCCCAACCCATGATGCTCAGGTCCTTCTCTACTCGCCTGGAAATCCCACTCACCCCTATGAAGAAAGGATCCACCTTATGGTGATACTAAACTCACCCTATGATGATAACAACCAACGACTGCCTGGAAGGGAACTAACCAGTCTATCCCAAGGATGACATCGTAGCCTGTCATCCCGAGGACATAGAGGTCCCATAATAAGTGACACCCACCAATCTCTAGAGGTCACTCCTTGCACTGACATACAATAGTCGTCCTAGTCCCCAACGGAGTGTCTAACGTCAAGATATCGACAGAGGAAAAGATGTAGAGACCAAGGCTCTTCACAACAACAACAGATATAAAGCTATGAGAAGCCCCTATATCAAAAAGAGCAGAAGCTAAAACTGGGGCTACTAAGATCGTACCTCGAATTGTAGAGGGTCTGGGATCCTGCTCTTGCTGGGTCTGCTCCACTACAAAGGTCTGACCTGCGCCATGACCATGTGACCCTACCTAACCACTCTGAGCTGATCCACCCTACTACCGCTAAAAGGCTAGCGAGTGGCCGCCACAACCACAACCTCCACCTTGGCCTGAATGACTGGAAGAACTCCAGTTCCCTGACTGGTGAGAAACTAGAGGCACTTCTCCTGAACACGGAGTCATAGAAGAACCCCTGTCACCAGCTGCTGGTGAGAAGATCTAACAGAAGCGCTAAAGGTGACCCATATTGTTGTAATATCGGCACTCTACTGGGTCTCTCAGGAAATGTGGCCTCGTATTCCCGCTCTTCCCGCACTGGTAGCACACCACCTGGCTACTAGAAGTTATATCCTGCCTACTCTAATCTCCTTGTGCAGATCCCTATGGTGCTTCCTATTATTAGTAGGAGGAATACAAACTCTGGATGCCCAACCTCCCTAGCTCACAGCTCCAAAATCCCTCAGATTTATCTCTATGATCAGCATCTAGTAGACGATAGAGGACATCGAAGTCAAATTAAAGATGTTCACTTGAGATCAAATATCGTGCCTCAGTCCATCCTTAAACTTCTGTGCAAGGAACAACTCATCACCTCCTGGAATAGGCGTGAAACACTGCAGCTCTGTGAAGAGAGAGGAATGCTCCATAACAGTATGAGTACCCTGCTTCAGGCTCATAAACTCTCGATCTTGATCGGCCCTCAAGGTCACCAGATAGAAGTAATCGTAGAAGATGCAGTGAAACTCATCCCAAGCCATATTATACTAGAATCCCTCTTGTGAGATCACATCCCACCACCTCTTGTAGGAGTCTCGAAGCATGTAGGTAGAGAGCTTCACCCTCTTCTCTGGAGATATCTCCAAATTCTTGAAAATCATCAGTGTGGCTTCTAGCCATCAATCTAGAGCTTGGGGTCCTCCATCCCCTAAGAAAGTGGGAGGTTGCTGTTGCTGAAAGACCCGCGTCAATTCTGCCATCGATGGGGCAGGAGGCAGTGCTCCCTAAAAATTCTACATCATCCTCAAAAAGCCCTCTATGAACTGTGCATCAGCACCTATGTCAGGTATAATGGCTGGTGCCAAGACTATCATGATAGGAGGATCTATAGGAAGTCCTTGATCAGCCATGTATGGTGTCTGATCACCGCCTAACAACTGGTGTACAACCGGAGGACATCTTTGTGGCATGAATCTGTAAGGTCAAGTGCACACCTTAAAACAAGATTACCAAGGACTGAAAACTATAAGTGTAAGAAGGTAACAAGATAAAGAAAGCACTCAAGTTTTACAAAACATGACTACACTGCGTGTACAATTACTATACAACATGTTCCCTTAAGTCATTTACATGGGCGTGTACTCCTGCCTAAACTGGTCGTGTAACACCCCAAACACACGGCGTATTTTCTTAACACATGGTGTGTACTTGATTCCTCTTTCCCTTCCCAAGTCATTCTACATGGTTAATCCACATGGATCCCCTAAGACAAAACTACATGGCATGTTCAAAGTAGACACAACATGTACTGGATAAGCTTCACCTGGCCCATGTTGTTAGTGACATGGCCTGACTCATGGCTTACACTACACAGCGTGTTCAAGGCAGACACGGCGTGTACGTGAAAGGATAACACTGACCCATGTTGTTAGTGACACGGCCCGATACCTGGGTCCGACTACACGACGTGTTCAATCCTGACACGACGTGTATAGCTTACGGTTTATCCGTACGTGTTGTAAGTTACACGGGCGGACACAGGGTCAACACTACATGACATGTTCAACTAGTACGTGGCGTGTTCCCACCAAACTTTCCCCATCCCGTGTCTCTGCCCACACGACCTATGAAACGGCTAGAGACTACACGACATGTACTTAAGAAAAATAGTTTCCTCCCAAACAGAAGAACACATGGCATGTAGTCAAAACTATAAGGTGTGTATTCTGGGTTTTTCTGGACACTAAGCCTCAAAAAACTACTTCAGAACCCAGAAAAACACGGAAAAAAAACTTGAATGTGCCAAATTCAAATCCGTGAGGGCCCATGCTCCCCACGAATCAAAGATTGGAATCTTATACTTGTTATAACAAGGAAAACAAGGTAATAATCCACCAAATTCTGATCCACGAGGGCCCATAACACCTCATGAACCAAAGTTTGGAATTCATTCAAACAAAACCTTACACAAACAATACCCTATCAAACAACATGTATTTTTATCAAGGAATCTATCACAACAGCATGCATATTCTACACAACATCTATCACAAAAACATGAAATCGCTAATGCATCCTAAATGGCATGACAAGAATGCATGACATGTGATTTCTAGAAAGTTACTATATGATGCATGAGATGGCATACCCTCATCTCTTCGGGTTGCGATAGAAATAGAACCTCAATAACATCAACGGTAACAACACAAAATATGTGAATCACCCAATAGTGAAATCAAATCAACTATAAAATTGAAAACCAGAAAAGTTGCAATAAATGAGGTAGATTGGATTTTCCCTGTACATGGGTTAGCTACTCCCGGGCATAGCTTATTACCAAGTACCACTTCCTTCCAATCCCTGGGTAAAGGATCCAAAAATTAAGTCAAGAAAAAAGAATTCTTTTCATACCACTTTGTAACATCCCGGTTTCGGAAGCCACCCAGAGGCACCTCGTACCCGGTTGGTCACATGGCCTCAAGCGCATTTCCCCGATTGCCAGAGGCTGCCGACTAGCAGTGAGGGCCTTGGGTGTGATAATGGGGAAACTATTCCCTCATTGGTAGAGTAACAGAGTGTAAGAGAAACAAATATACAATAGCAGAAGCAGTAAATATCCAACAACAATAAACAATGGAAGACTGAAATAATAAACAACTAGAGCACATATATATAAAATGATGCATGATACATATGTCTAGGAAAACAACCAAACAATTCGCAATGCTGAATACAACTAGTACTAAACCAAAGTACAAAAGAATTAGATAAATAGTTTCTCAGCATCGCAAGCCTAAGCTTGGTCCCATGCTCTCCAGCTCCACAGCAAGTCAAGTGCCTGAAGTAGAAGGGTGCTTTCCCTTGTCTATACCTGCATCAATATAATCTGTTTGGGCCCAATATCATGGCCCAAATAGGGTGTAAGACTAAATCCCAATAGGTAACCATCAGAAGATCTATGCCTAATAGTTAGTGAATATATGGAAGGTAAAAGTAAAAAAACCAGTAAATAGGAAAGTACTCATAAATAAACAATCCATAGTTCCAATATCAAGCAACAACTACATAATCAACTAAACACAAATAGGTAACCCTCTGGGAATTACTCACAACCTATCCCCTCTGGTCCTACCTAACAAGTACAAGCAACCCTCTGGGAAGTACATTCAGTCTAACCCCTCTGGTTCTGTCACAGGAATATATAAATAGACTCTCTGAGGATGATCACACAGTCAATTCCCCTTATAGTCTAAGGTAGTCAAGGACTCCATGAGTAAGCTCACACAGTCAATTTACCTTATATCCCCAAGGTCAAGGACTCTCTGAGGAAGCTCACTCGGTCAATTCCCCTTATAGCCTAAAGTCATTCAAGTAATTCAAATACTCTCTAAGGAAGCTCACTCAGTCAATTACCCTTATAATATAAAGTAGTCAAGGACTCCCTGAGAAAGATCACTCGGTCAATTCCCCTTATATCCCCAAGTGGTCCTAGGCTCTCTGAGGAAGCTCACTCGATCAATTCCCCTTATAGTCTACTACACTAGGTTCTCACGACCCTGTATAGGTCAACGATCATAGAAATGAAATATGGGAAAAGTAAACCTACAGAATGACTTGGCTAACCAGTCTACAACATATCAATCATATCAGAGTACAAACTCTCCACCCCTACAACAACAGGCATGGAAAACAGGCAAGGCGGCCAAAAGGCTAAGCCGGACCAAATGGTTGTAAACAGATCATGCATGGGTAAAACATCCAAAGCATAGAAATCAACCCTATTCACATCCAATTAACTTCTACACAAGCATACAAGCATGGCAGGAAATCAACAGGGGTTAAACGGTAAACATGCAATACCCCCTTCAAGGGTATTGGTCAAAATTTCACATAATACTCAAAGAATTTCAATGGAAAGGCACAAACCACCTACCTTGGTGTTGGGAGATCACTATATGTGAACCTCGAGGCTTGGATAACCTTATAATTCCGAATATATACAAAAATTTCTAAACGTTCAATGGAGGATAACTTGAGAAAGAAGAGGAATCATGAAACGAAGATCAATCTGAAGAGATAGCATACCAATGCGATCCCAATACAATCGACAGCAGTCGAATATAAGATCAGATGGAGGCTCGAAGACTCATATAAGGATCGTGGCTATACTGGTTCTCTCAAATGAAGAAAAACTAGAATAAGATGGTTCTGGCGATTAGTTTCGACCCCAGTGCATTTAATGAAAAAAAGAAAGTACACAGAGTGTACTTTTGAAGTACATGGCGTATACTCACCATTTCTGTACTTCACTTTAGGTGGTCTCCAATTCACCCCCATGCGGTCATGGGCATGGCTGCTACACGACCAACACCCGGCTGTATGTGGTAACCGAGTACACAGTGTGTACTCATAAAGTACTAGACGTATACTTTGAAAATTTTGAGAATTTCCTCTTTTTCTCAAAAAATGACTAGAAAAGGAAAAACATACCTGAAACGAAGATCTGGGTTCTTACAACATCTCTTGATGAGTCTTAATCAAGGAGGTGAGATCACATGTGGTAGAATAGCCATGTAGCGGAGACGTGGCAGACCCATCAACTGAAGTCGTGACTCAGTAGAAACATGATCTTACTATGTGAGAGCTAATAGGGATGGTTAGCAAGTTGGCTCTAGTGAAAGTGTGATTGTTGTAATAATGATTTTCCTTGACCCAACTATACAGTACTTTTCGATCATGTATGGTAGGATTTACAGCTGATTTTAAGGCAGCAATCGTGAGACGCTACAAGATATCATAAATATAAATGGTTATGATTGTTGAAAAAAATTATAGACGATCCTGATTTAATTATCTAACAATGATTTAATTGATAATAGGGGGCATCATTGGGAGTTGGGGAGTACATACCCATCAGATGGGGAAACCACTGGAGTGTCGTGCGACGTCCATAGGTTTGTAGTCGTTGCGTTCCACTATGTCCAAGCGAACACCGCTGTTCCAAGTTAAAATTCTCACCACCATAGGATGGTGACACTTGGAGGATAAATGTAAAGCAGAGTTGCCATAAAAATCTAATTCATTCACCAGATTAAGCATCATTTCTCATCCTTTCTTCTTTTCAAGAGATACTTTACCATCTGGGCTCTTCCTACCACGGCTTCCATGTAAAGAATGTTGTGACCCCTTTTAGCAAGAAAGTCATAGGTGTCTGGGCATCATTGGAGAATCACTTCAATGATTTTCTTGTTTCCTTTACTTGCGGCCAAATGGATCATGAAAAATCCATCCTCGATGTTGTTCCTTTTATAGGCACAGTGAAGGAATTTCTCAAGTATAGAGGAAACTAAGACCTGTTTGCCTATGTTGGCTGTGAAGGAAAGAGGGGTCTTCCCTTGTTCATCAAACAACTCAAGTAAACTTGGATTCTTTGTCAATATAGCATTGAGGACATCTGTTTCCACAACCACAGAATATGTATTTCATGTCATGATAAATTAACATTAAACATGATTTTTAATGGTTGCTCTTATTTTGATATTATGTGATTTTGAAAGTAGATTTCAAAGTTTGATGGATTTGGATAACCTGATTTCTCGGATGCTATCGCTGCATGTACCATTGATTTTTCGTTGGCATCATCATTGATCCCCAACTTCTCCAAAAAAGAGATCGACTATCTCCATATTTCCAGCCTTCACATCCAGGTACAGTGGCAACTCTTTGTTACTGTTCAGGAGATTCAACTCTGCCAAATCCAGACATTTCTTGACATACAACCTGTCTAATGTACTGCCGCTATTGTGATTGGCCATATCCAAGTGCAGTGTCGTGTTATGTACTCTTTGAGTCTTTTTTGTAAAATAGGAAAGCACAAAAGTGCATTGTAGGTGCTCTTTCCCCACGCTGATTAGTACATTGATCATATCAGGGTTCTCGCCACTTGTCGCCACGTGAAGAGTTGTTTGGTCATCATCAACCACCGTCGTTAGAAGGTCGGGGGACTGACGGAGGATCCAACGTACCAACCCATTAGCGGAGGAAAAATGGGTAGCAACGACGACGTGGACTAACATGCGGCCTTGTGGGAAGACCATATCTAAAATTGGAACTTTGACATCCTATTTCACACCTTTATCGAAGAACTCCAGGTCGCCCCTTGATGCGGGTTGATAAACATCAGGTCTCGTCAACGTGGAAGTAGCATCACTTCTGGGGATTTTGGCCTCCATGGGTCCATTGGGAACAACCATGTCATCATCTGTGAACTTCCATAATATATCACCTCTATGTTCATCAAATGCAGCAAACATGTCCAAACCCATGAATCTATTCATATTTCTGTTTAATAAAATAAAAAATTAAAACACATGTAATTTAGAGAATCAATTTTTTTAAAACTAATGTAGAATTAGATTGTAGATTGGAAGAGTAAAATATAATAAAAAGAAAAATAGATTCTAAAAAATGAATAACCCTACCTGAACTCCCCGTATAGTGTTGGATGAACCCCCAGCGTGCCGATCTCCACTTTGTGTTGGAACCCCCAGAAGTTCGAACCCCTCTCTTTATTTATAGGTAATGAGTTTCCTATTTTCCATATGTTTGAAATTATTTCCTTCCATTCCGCCCCTACCATCTGCTAAGATCGTATTTTAAATTTTCACGTTGACCGAACCTACTGTGGCCAATGTACAACAAAATATAGATTTCCATCCGGATTATACGTGCAATGAAATATGTGAAACACAACATTTCAGAATTCCAAACAAAATTCAAGAATATTTATGAAGTAATATTTATTAGATACATAAAATGGTTAATTAAAGAATATTTATGAAGGAATTCAAAATCATAATTTTTTATCATTAAATTCAATGTTTACAATATTTTTTTAAAAATGATAAATTTTAACGTTCAGTTTTTTTAGAAGATTCCAATTATCACTCATTTATGAATGTAAGGTTTTTGTACATTTTTAACTAATATTTATAGAAAAATTAAATGAAATTAATGACAAATATAAAATATTAATATATTTCTTCATTAAATCCCCCCCCCGCCACGCCATTGCAACACCACCTCATCACTTCCCCGTAATATGTGAACCTTCACACACACACACAGATATATATATATATATATATATCAAATTTCATCTATATTAATCATTTTAATTTTATTTATTTAAAAAATTAATTTTTATTCAAAAATTTATCACACTTATTATGAAATTTAATTTATTTACTGACATATAATGTTAATAGTCATTTTACATGTTTTGAGAAATTATATTACAACAGTTTGGGGTAGGGGGATAAAGACAACCAAAATCCTACACTATGAAACAGACCCGACGATTTTGTTTGGGCCAAGTATATTGTAAATTTCTCCCCCAAGGGAATGTTTTAAATTATTTTACTATTTTGAAAATATTGTTTTAACACGTCGTGTCTTATGATATAGTCTGTAAAACTGTATGACTTGTGAATTAAATGAATGATAGAGAGACCTGTCATCTTGTACTTTATGATGTCTTTAAATCCTATTATATGATTAAAGAACTCATCCAATGAATTCTCATCAAATTGATTTGTATCATATGACATAACCAAATGTTGTTCCATAAATAAATCATTTTCCCATAATAATAAAAAACTTCAATGAATGTTCCTAATATCATTGATGGGTTTTTTACACATCCTATATACCTTTAATGTTATAAAAACTCATGGCAAGATCAATTGGGAGAGGTTTTAGAAAAAAAACTTAAGAACATAAATAAATTGTACACTTACAATAACCTTATATGATATTCCTTTTATGTTTGATGACACTCAAAAGCTCCAACCAAGCTATACCCTTGGGGGAATGTTTTGAGAAATTATATTTTATTACACATAATGGGAAGAGATATTTTCATAAAAAATAACTATATTAACTTCATTAAAATATTTCGATTAAAAAAACTAATTCGACTCTTCATAAAAAAATAAATTTCTACTCAACCATAAAAAAATTTATATATTAATTTTTGTAGTATTATGATGTTTTTTAAAATTATATTATTTGAAAACTACGTTGTTTATGTTGTGAAGTCGACCGAACATTGATTGAAACCACAAAGAATTTCAAAATTTGAAATATAAAACCATCGTAGGAGAAACACATTGTTCAAAAAACAAGCATCGAATTAGTGTATAGAGATGACAATGTCAAATAGAAATATGAATATAAGATAAAAACAAAAAGTAGAGAAAAGAACACAATGTGGCTTGCCCTGTTACACAATACTAGGCAGTGTCTTCTCCTTAGGTGGAGTGTTTTCTGGGTCTGTTTTAGTTTCAGGTGGAGTGAGTGGCTTTCTTGCTCGGAGTCTTGTCTTCTTTCATTTATATGAGTTGTTTTATTTGTTGATATTGTTTGCATATGAACGGATTTTGAGTTTATTTTCATACTTTATATTGTTTCTATGCTTTAAAAATGGGTACTTCTCATTTCATTGGTATTCTTCATGCACTGGAGTTATCCCGGGAACCTCTGGTTGGGATGTTACCAGCAAGAAGTCGAGGTATGTGAAACAAGAAACTCAGGTATGTGATGGTAAGTTCGGTTTATGCAGTTGTGTTAGAAGTTTTAATTATAAGCATGTTGTAGTAGCAGCTTATATGTAATTGATGAGGGCAAGTGTGTGTCACATTGATACACATTTTGGACATAAGCAGTGTATAATTTGACGAGCACCATTTATTATCTGTTTTGTTTTTTTAGGTTGTTTAGCATAACTTTCTGATTTAATTGAAAGTATAGGTACAAGAACATCACCAATTTCAAATGAAAATGGTGGAGATTTATGAAAATTAGGTATTCATTTTTTGATTTTCATATTGAAATTTTCCCATTTATTTAATCTTCCATTTTAATTTTTTTAACACATACAATTCTATTATATTTTTCCTCAATTTATTATATTGGATTTGGCTTCTTGTTTGGGCTTGCTTTGTTTGTGCCGATTATATTGGCCTCCTCGATTTAGGATGTCACTTTGGCCATCCTTGTTTTTTTGGGTATTTCATTCTAGCTATTGATCTAGGCTGCCCCCCCCCCCCTTCAATCTTCACACTTCATTGCTTTAGGCAGTTTCATGAACCACTGGAAGGTTGGTTTGGCTCTGGCTTTGTGGCATCGTCTACTTGACAGAGATTTTCGTCTGGTGTCTTGCTGACATCCCTTCATGTCGCCGGTGCTCAATTCTTGGTGGAGACTTCATCAGAATCCTTCCTGGTGAAGGAGTGGGGCCATATCCAGATATTAAGATCCAAATATCACCACTCCTTTGCATCTCGTAAGCTGACGGTCGCTGCGGTGTGGCACTTGTAGTGGAGTATTGACTTCGGCCTAGGATACGCATTCCCCTCCTCCCAATTTATGATGATCCACATCTGAAATTACTATAAAGGGGGAATTCATAATATGTGCCTTAATAATCAGTAACTTATGGTAAATTACTATAAAGGGGGAATTCATAATAACCTAATGTGAATGAATTCTTTGATAATTTAGGAGACATACATCCATTAAATAAATTCATAGTTCTCCCCCCGATGGATGTCTACTATGTTATCAACAATTTGACGCTCATGTATACTTGAATCAACATCTTTTATTATAATTTATCTTTGATGACCTAAAACATCATGTCAAATATTTAAAGTGTCGAGATTATTAAACTTATGGTTTTCCATTATTAATTCGATTGTACATAACAAATTATTTATAATCACTATTTATGAATTATTGTTATATATTGAGGAGACACTTTCATATAATGTCTCCATGTGATATTTGTTTTCAATAATTCCATGGATATATCTCATCAAGACATCAAATATAAAAAAACATTTAGAATTTTTACTACCAGATAAGAATATATTCACTGTTCTATAGCTGTTAATTGATTTTGTTTCTTCTAGTAAATGTACTTACATGATCATATACTAACTCATATATCAGTTCTTTTGAAGCATTTTATCAAAATAATATTTATAAATATTTTTCTTCAAGATCGACGTAAATAATATCTTCAGGATCTTCCATTGTGCATACTCATATTTTTCATTATAATTTCCACTTTTAGCAATTGATGAATTCATAATATAACATAATGGGGTAGTCCTATCACTAAGAGGATAATTTTATATTTTGGAACTTCTAGCCCAAATATTATTTTACAATGCATCTAATTGGGAGCAGAGCTCCCATATATTTTGAAAATGGTTGATGTGGTAACAATAACCAATGTGGAATTATCTTCTAGATTCACAACCCACACCTCATCACCATAAAAAATTATAATTAAAATAACAAAAATATTCACTTTACCAAATGAAATTATGAATTATTTGATCAAATTTAATCAACTCTCAAATATTCATGATAAAATTCCATGTATGAGTACCAAAAATCATATCAAAATTTTCATGAATAATTTAATTCTCTTCAAGGAATGATATAATGTAATTACATTAACATCAAGAAATGAATTCTTTCAATGAATTTTATGATCCATGAATGATAATTTATTACTTCTGAATAATGATCATCTTGGATAAAATACTAATTTTATTGATTATTATGATCCCTATTTTAACCACTTCAGGTGGTAAAATAATTTTCCTAAAATATATTATATTATCAAAACCATGAAATTTAGTCATATCCTTTATGAACTATAACAATAATAACATCCACTTTAGAGGATAAAATCGATTGATTTACTTAAGATGGCATTGATAATTCATAAGAACATTATGAATAATAATTTTTCCCCTTGATATTGTTATTGTAGGATCAATAATTTCATATCATCCTTAAAGGATGTGCTATTTTATAAATATTAATAAAATTCATTGTGCTCTATAAATATTTAATGTCATCAAACCACTTTCAGTGGTTGTATTTCTCACACCAAGACATTTATTTTTCTCTTTTATTTTGGATTATCATTTTTCCTCTGGCTTATCTCTTGAGTCATGGGTGTCTCTTGTTGAATTATTGAGTATTGGGGTATTTTTATTCTATTTCACGATGAGTGTGCATGATTAAGGGTAAATCGTGTGACCATCATACACATGGTCCCTTTTCAGTTCATTTTGCTCTTGCACGATTTAGGTTGCATGGGTATCACACGGTTAGATCCAAACCATGTAGATCCTATGAATAACTTTGCAGGTCATGGGAGTTCCTAGGTAAGTGTTCATGACTTGATAATGGTTAGTTCAAAATGTATGACAAGAGTGCACTTGGGTCTTTAGTTTTTGACATAACGAAACACATGATTGGCGCACAGTTTTTTTCAAATTGTGCGACCAAACTATGTGGGTACCCTAAGAGTCCAATAGAGGGTGCATAGTTGGTGCATGGTTTTCTCAACCGTTTAACCAAATCATGTTGGTGTCTTGTGAGTCCAGTCATGGGTACACTATTGGAACATTGTTTCCCAAACCATGCAGCCTAACTGTGCAAAGTCTCGAGGTTCTTTAAAAATTGGGTGTTTACCTTTTTACCCCCTCTCAATTTTTAACCCCCAAACAACTCTTTCTCCCCCTCTTGGCTTGTTCAACCCTAGGGAGCTCCTCCCCTCTTCTCCCATGCCTACCCTCCATATCCTATGGTGATCCCAAGTGATTTCTTCAAGCTTAGGGGGTGATTTCTCAAGCTAATATCCGCATTCCTTCTCCCACTTCTCCCTTTTTACCTTTTATTCTTAGTTTTTCTTCTACATTAGTTCCTTTGGTCTAGGGTTCTTGTCTATTTGTTTCTAAATAGGGTTTTTTTTCTTATAATGGCTCTTTTTGTGTTTTCTTGCCTTTTTTGACCTTCTTGGAGTCGTTTTAGGTTGCCTTTGTCCAATGCATCAGGGTTTGAGGTAGGTTTCCCTATGTATTGGCCTTTAAATTTAATAATCATTAATTTCTTGTTGTTTGTACCATGTTTTGATACCAATTAATAATATATAATATTTTAGAGAATTATTTAGAATTAAATCAAATGGTTTTCCCTTTGAATTAAATTAAGTGAAATTGTATTATTGAGCCTCACACAAAAAATGTTTCTAAAAAAATATCAGTTGACATATGTAAATGAGTTTTGATTTATAAATGGTGATTTAGGGTTTAAAGAGGGTTTTTAAAAGAACTTTGGATTTATAAGTGGTCTGTTTGGCTCTCTTGGAAATTGTTTTACACCCAAACAGTATGTGATGCCTAGCTGGAACCTTTGAAAATGGGTTTTATTTGGAAAAATATCCTCGAGGTGGGTCTCTTTCCTTATTCATTATTAAAAGAAATGGGACATCCTTCGTATGATACTTCCCTTGTTCATTAATGGTTGGTAGGAAAAGGGACTATCCCTTGGGGTTGTTTAAGGGTGGTGATTGGATGTATGATTTATGTGGTGGCTTGTGTTTACTATATGTATATATTGTTGATTTTTTTATGATACGTGGATCACCCCCCATCATAGAAATAACATGGGAACCTATCATTTCTAGAGTATTATCTAAGAACGCTTGTTGCACTAGTTTTGGATTAAACTATGGTTAGTGTCCCTTCAGTATGGACACACTATTCTTTAGGGATGATGCTCATCGTTCATACGAGGTAAGGTACAACCGAGCGTTAGAGCTATATGATTTTATCATGAATGATGATAGGATGAATCAGGTTACAATATGTTCTATATTTCCTGTAAGCTTCTAGATATTCTCATGTTCTTCGACACTTGTAATCTGTGGTGAATAATCTCGGTTCCTCATCTGGCATGATTACTTGAGAGCCATTTACCCATTATTTTTGTTATGTTTTAATTGATTGTACATATTTTATTAAAGTGAATGTATGGTTTTTAAATGTTTTCATAAATAATGTTTTGAAAAAAAATTATACTCCCTCACTCTCTCCCCCTTCTTTCACTAAAATAGTCAAGCCTCCCCTTTTTGAAAATAATTTTTTTTAAGTAAAGAGGGAAGTGGGTCATGATTTTTTTGAAAATGAATGGATGAAACCCTATTTTTATACCATTTTATTTCAAACTAGTAGTAAATTAATATCTTATGTTAAAGGAAATAAGTAGGGAATATTTTTACATGCACATTCTTACTGAGTTTTAATAATCACACAAATACTTTTATATTTGTTTTTATCTTTAGGTGTAGGTTCCAACTTGATCTTAATATTTATGGATCGATGTTGGGTTTTGGGCTTGAAGAGTGACCTGTGGGGTCACATGGAGGTCTGGTTGGATGTCAGGTTCCATTTATTTTATTTTTAGTTTATGTTTTGTTATTCTTATTTTTTTTATTTATGTTAGTTTTCTCGGTTATCCTTTAGCTACTTTTGTTTATTTATATTGGAATAAATAATTCCTTATGTCTATCATTGATTCCCTTGTTACTTTTAGCCAGCCAGGGGTGACCATTAATGCACCTTGGGGATGTTGAGGGTTGGCTCAGGTGACCAGTTCAGTTTTTACCTAGGTTGGTTCATGAAAAAATGGTGTCAGATGAGGTTTATTTAGTGGACATTACTTTCAGAGCACCCTATTTTATTTGTGTTATCATGGTATAAGGATTAGGACTTTCGAAACATGGGGTGTAGATATGATGAGGTGTATGGCCAACACTTTCTGTTTCAAACCTTGGGTTACCATGGGAAGTTGGGTTTCTAGTTTTTCATTTTGATTTTTTTCTTTCCTTTTTCCAGTACTCCTTGGTTTTGGTTATTGATGTTTGATTTTATTAATTATTTTGGACTGTTTATGGGTTGTTTTTTTCTTAGGGAATGAAATGGGAGTTGGGCCAGTAGTTTCTCGTGAGCTTGCAGGGTTGATAAAGACATGTGGGGCCCAGGGATGTGGTCCTGAATAACTCTATATGGCAGTGGTGTGATATGAATATAGCTGCAACCATATGGCCAAGTCACCCATAATCACTAGTCCCCTCTAGGAATTTATTTTGGGTCTTTTCTAATTTTAAAAATTGTTTTGAAAACCTTGTCTTAGATTATAAAGCCCAAATTTTTATTTTAAAGTGGCGATGTATTAGTTTATGAAAGAGATAAGTGAGTTTCAAAAATCCATCTAAAGGAATTTTTGGTAAGTTTATTTTTAATAAAATTGATTTTGATAAAATTACCCTTAAAAAATGAGCTCATTCCTCATTATCAACTTAAAAGGTTGGTGTGTGTTGTTTTAAAGGGGTATTTGGGGATTATTTTAAAATGATAGAGTTATAATGGAAAAAGTTTTTGATTTTTAGGTGGAATTCAAGGGATTCTTATAGAATTAAATGGCTTGAAGTGTGGAGTTTTAAAATGGTTTTCAAAGTGGTGGTTATCATCTTTTTGAAAAAATTTGTGAAATTTGGGGGTTGGTTTCCTTTTTTTTTTGTTTTTAATTGTGGGGAGTTCTTGATGGTGAGTTGAATTTGATTGGGTTTTGTTTTATTTAAATTTATATTATTCCCCACAAAAGAATCGATGGATATTCAAGGTACAGATATGGGTCATTCACTATTAGAAAACCCTTCAGTTGATCAACCTATGTACTTCCTCCTTGAATTTCAAAAGATGAAACCCCCACTCTTTTATGGTCAAACAGATCCTTTCAAATCAGAAGAATGGATGTGAATAATTGAAAGGATAATTGGATTCCTTGAGTTTCCTAAGTCTCCAAAGATTAAGTTCGTTCCCTTTATGCTTTAAGACTAGAGTTGTAAGTGGTTGAAGTCGGTCATTAGGACCAAGCTTTAGGAATACCTCTCCGTGGAATTCATCAAGGTTTTTTTCATTCAATAATATTTCTCTAAGGTGGTAAAGGTGACAAAGGTGATGGATATGTGCTACCAACAACAATGAGATTAGTCAGTGTTATAATACATTCATCATTTCTTGGATCTAGTTAACTATCCCCTAGATTTGGTCAAGGATGATTCTTTGAAATATCTACATTTTGAGAATGAGATTCATCGTGATTTTCAACCTAGGGTTTTAGAACTCGATCCAACCTCCCTTGTTGTTGTGGTGAGGCAAGCGGTTTGGGTTGAGACCATGTTAGTGGGGGTGCTCGAGGTAGCCATTTATTCTAAAATACTTGAAAATGGTTAAGGGAATTCTTGTAAAGATATGTGAAAGTAGTCTGAAGTTGGTTATGATGGTGGTTGAATGAAGAGGCCTTCTGAACCCTTGTGAGCTTTTTCTGGACATAGAGCCTTGGTGTGTCATCAATGCAGCAATCAGGGCCCCAAGAATCATTCACGTCCGAGTGCTTCAAAGAATTTCCATGCCCATAGTAATTTAGGTCATATTTAAATATTTTGGAATGGTTTACCTTATAAGAGGAGTGGAGTTGAATTAAATCCCTCAAAGAAGCACATGGATCAATTGGATGAACATGGAACTGGGGCAGTCTATGTTTAAGTATTTGATGTAAATCATCCTTTTTTGTAATGGTAACATCTTGTGGTGTCATATTTTGTTTGGAATAAATATGAATATTGTGTATATTTTTAGAAATTTAATGGAAATGTATTTTAGGAAATTCTAAATTTCTTTATCAAGGAGTGAAAGAGTATCCCATTGTGTGTCCTGTTTCTTCCACTTAGTTCTTTCTATGTATTTTGTGTAGTTTTTTCATTTTTGAAGGTTGGTGTTTAACCGATGCCATTATTTTAGTGCCTGGATAGTATTCTGATATGGTGGGGAGTCCACCTTGGCCTCCTGATAGTGTTGATGTAAACATTTTTTTTCCATATTGTCCCTTCTCCTTGTCTCCCACTAAGGATTTGTCATGTGGTATGACCCTATCCTCCAGAATCTTCTAAATTTGAGTTTCCCTTACCTTGTAGAATGTTGGACTCTTGTATTAGGCCCAATGGTTTTAGTAATGGTTAGGTGTTTGGATTATGGTTTGGGATCTTCAACTTCCTTTGAGAAGTGGTCTAATCCAATGGTATGTTTCATTTTAGGGGTGAAAGTTTATTCCTAGTGGTGTTCAAGGTGTTCTTCGGTTTATGGAGTTGAATCATGTGAGAGTGTGGACCATTACCTCTTAACTTGAGAAACTAGAAATTTTAAGGATTTCTAGGGGAAGAAATATTTATGGTGGGGGGGAATTGTCACACCTCAACATTTATTTTTCTCTTTTATTTTGGTTAATAATTTTTTCTTTGTATTTTTTCTTGATTCTTGGGTTTCTTGGATCAAAAAATTTGAGTTTTGGGCTATTTTTCCTCTGTTTCATGGTTAGTGTGTATGGTTAATGATAAACCATGCAACCACTAGATGTATGGTCCATTTTCAGTTCATGGTTAGTGTGTATGGTTAACTATCAATAACTCATACTATTTAACAAGTTATTCCATCCATATTATTTTAATCATGTTGGAAAATTCATTTAATTCAAGTAAAGCATGATATGGAATAAATCATAAGGGCCTAACACTTGGATAATACTCTTTTTTAGTATAGTATACATTCCAATACATTTATTACAAGGAGATTCACACACCCCAAATACTAGCAAATAAAATTAATTCCAAGGCACATAGATCATAATCCTTCATGGAGGGGAACACCCATAGGGGTATCCCATGTCGAGGTAATCACCCCACGTCATTAATTCGTGGGTAGATAAGATTCCATTCCACATGAGAATAAAATTTAATTTAATTAATCAGGATTTATGGAGGTGACACCAAAGGATTCCAGTGTGCGGCCCAATGGTGTATGATAAAATACGACAATACTTTTACAGAAAATATCTAGACCACCTACCACAAGCATGTAGCACACTACTCATCAAGTATCATCCCTTGAATCAAGCTAGTACAAGAGAAAATATAAGAATCAAAAAGTACCCTAAAAATAGGGCATATGAGATTTCACCAAAATAGTGCCAAAGAAAGTGAGATAAATGATATAAGGAATGAATGGGAATGAGGATCTTACCATTTTGGATCCAATACATCTGACAGTGAATAAAACGGAGCACAGACAAAGGAGAAATGGAAGAACCTGGGTTAGTTATGGAGGATGTCTCTCACCCGTTTGGCCTTCTATGTAGGAGAAGAAAGGAGTTATATCCAAAAAGATCCTCTGTCCCTTTAAAAAAAACATTCCATCATATTTACATGGCATGTAAATTTTACACGCTATGTAAATCTTGGGTTTTTTCCTCCTAGGAAAAACCCAATTCACGATGTGAAACAGGTCTAGCCAACCCATTACACATCGTGTATTTAATAAACACCTTGGATTTTAAATACACACCATATATTTAATACACATTGTGTATTTGACTTGGATCCATCCTTTATCTCTCCCATTAATTTCTTCCTAGAATCAAACTAATCAGCCTAAATTCCTAGTCACTGGGGTCTAAGACAAAATTAAAACTCAATGAGGATGCGTGAAACTACCATGAAACCACAAAAATCAAAAAAAAATTGGTTTTCTGATTGTGTGGTTGGTGACCTTTTTGTAGGTTCCAGGCACAGTGGAAGTGCATCGGTGGATGTACCCAACTTTAATTTTTTCTGTTAACAACGATCAATGCGAGATCTATCATGATAATAAAATGCCAGATCTTCGAAATAGAACGAAGAACGAAATAAAGTAAGGGAGTCCTAGAACCATAGAGAGGATCATCATATGTTGGTTATAATTAATTTAATTAAAATTTGAGAATTACGTTGATAGAATTCTCTCTCTGTTGATATTTTCGGTCACGATCTGATGTGATATGTCATTGCGTCATAAAAGCCAAGTGTAGGATTCCTCTAGTGGTGATCCACACGTGCTCCACATATCTATGGGTGTTGCCGAAGAGATCTCTAGGTGCTAGCATGGAAGATCCTTCGCTTTCAATGTATGCCTTCGATCGCCTTAAGAGTCACTTCCAAAGTGCTATCCTTAATCTGGTTGAGGAGGATCTCTCTCATAACTTGAGAGCATTCTTGGTGGGAAAAAAAATTCTCTCTTGGTTTGAGATATTTTTTAGATCCGTTGTGCACACCAACAAACGGCTAGGCTAATGAGAATTATATAATTGAGATTTCAATTACTTAGAATAATAAAATGAATTAATTACCCAAAAGCATTTATTCATTTCATTTAATTCTTAGTAAAACCCCATGTCTAATAATAATAGTTGACTATTATTATTACTTGAAATGGGACCAACGAATTACACCTAATTTAATTAAATAAATTATATTATTTCTCACAAATCCCTAGAAAAATTACATGGAGTGTATATTAATATACACGATGTGTAATTTTTTTTCTCCATTTTCTTTATTTCCTCCACCACATTTATTATTCCTTGAATAATGGCTATTTATTTCTAAAATAAGTATCACTGCATTACTCACTAATAAATATATTATTTCACCCATAATATATTATCTTTAATAACTAGTGTCGAAATAAATTTCATTAGGCATATTTGAATAATTATTAAACCACAATAGGGAATAATATTTATCTAACTTGTTATATTAATATTTAACTCAGATACTTGGACACACTTAGTGTGTGACCCTCTAGGCCTCTTTCTCATTTTCATTAGGCGGAGCCTGCCTAAAGTCCAAGATTAGCGTCTAGGAATAGGCCAAGGCACCCAGAGAGAAAGAATTTAAGGAACCAATGACATGTCACCTACTAAAAACTCTTACCGTATAATGTAATCCCTTAGTCTTGATATCTCGAATCAAGTGGGTTGCATGCTAGTGACATTAATCCATGTGATCGATTATTCTTTCTTTGACTTTCCAGAATTGAACTCGTCCATTAATTACCATAGACATGGATTTATTTAGGGCATATAAATTCCATAAAAGGCTCTGAGATATCTACTTCCGTTATGGAATAAAAGGGACAAATCCTTTATCACATTATCTATTATTGCAGTATTACTCACGACACACCCACCATATCCTACCTCACAATGAATAGTGTGTTATCATAGTTTTTTTCAATACATCTAAGTGCACGAGTTTTAATACCCATTAATAATAATCTTAAAGTCTAAGGACCAATACACACATCCATAGATAGGAACATCCAATGACACTGTGAAATGTGGATTTCCTGCTGGTAAGTCTCGTACTCATAATATCCTCTTAGATATTACCAAGGGTGTACACCATGAGAAGGTGTCTTAAAGTTTTATGAGTCCCCACCCCTAATGACCTGTATTATTTGTGTCCCTCAAATAACATCATTCAGCCATAGAACATATATTCAAGAGAAGTGTTATGGCACTTCCGGGTTATCATCATAGTAGGGATCCACTATGACCATTTAATGCAACAGTTATCCTTAGGACATTATCACATGCATTATCATGCAAGAGAACAATAAAGATGTGATAAGGTATTTATTAATTAATAAAGTATAAAGTAGTTGGTTCTAGGCTACCAACTCCAACAGACTCTCACTTGGACTATATCCAACTACTAATAACGTTTAACCCACTAGCTCTCACATGATATTCATGATTCTACTGATATAGGCCTTTAGTCATGGGGTATGCCATGTTCTCTTCTGTGGATACTCTAATCACTGCAACTTCACCCCTTTGATATAAATCCCTCAAGAGGTGATACTTTCAGAGAATGTTCTTTGTCCGTTGATGTGACCTTGGTTCTTTTTCAAGATCTACTGGTGCAGTATTATCACCATACAATGTGATAGGATCTTTACTTCTAGGCACCACATCAACCTTCTGGAAAACGTTCCGAATACAGATGGATTCATTGGCTGCATCAGAAGCTGCTATATTTTCAGACTTCATTGCAGAATCAGAAACAACTGGCTGCTTTAAACTCTTCCAGGTCACAACTTCTCCATTGAGATGGAAAACATATCCTAATTGTGAATTCAGATCGTTCTGATCTATATGAAAACTAGTATCAACATACCCTCTGATGACAAGCTCCTCTTCTCCTCCATACACCAGGAACATATCTTTAGTTCTTCACAGATACTTATGTATAGTCTTAAAAGCAGTCCAATGATATTCTCCTAGATATTCTTGATATCTTCCTACCATTCTTAATGCATAGGCAACATCAAGAATGGTACATAACATGACATACATGATGGACCCTATAGCCGAAGAATATGGGATCTTACTCATCATATCTTTCTCTTATTGTGTCTGAGGACACATTCTCTTATAAAGATGTAGGACATGTGACCCTGGAACCAATACCATATTATATTGTTCCATACTAAATATATTTAGTATCTAGTCAATGTATGTAACCTGACTTCGTCTAAGCAACCTTTGGGCTCTATCACTAATGATCTTAATCCCTAGAATGTAGGCTGCTTCAACTAAGTCCTTCATAAAGAAAAACTTGTTCAACTAGTCCTTAACTGACTGTAAGAGTGGTACATCATTTCCCATAAGTAACATGTCGTCAACATATACTACTAGGATAATAAACACATTCCCATTAAACCACTTATAAACACATGGATCACATTTGTTATTAATGAAACCAAATTACTTTATGGATTCATCAAATCAAATGTTCCATTACCTGGATTCTTTCTTTAATCTATAAATGGATTTTTGCAACTTGAAAACCCATTTGACATCACATGGTGTCAAAAACACTTTTGGTTGTGTCATGAAAACATCTTCCTGAAGGTTCCCATTAAGGAATGTTGTTTTGACATCCGTATGCCAAATCTCATAGTTGTGGTAAGCTGTTATGGCAAGTATGATTCTTATGGATTTAAACATGGAAACTGGCAAGAAGGTTTCATCATAGTAAATTCCTTGACATTGACTGAATCCTTTATCCACTAGCCTTTCTTTATAGGTTTTATCTTGACCTTCCATGTCCAACTTTCTCTTGAATACCCATTTTCATCCAAAAATATTTACATCAACTGGCTCATCAACTAGAACCCATACTTGGTTCTGATACATGGAATCCATCTCAGATTTCATATCTTCTATCCATCTTCTAGATTATAAGATATCTAATTCTTCCTTGTAGGAAAGAGGTTCAACATTTTTCAAAAATAATGATTCACCATCCTTGATTACTAGGAAACCAAATCTATCTGGTTCCCTTACCTCTCTTGAGCTCCTATGTAGTACTTGTGTTTCTGGAACCTCTTCCACAGGGACCTGTGGAACTTGTTTCTGTACCAACTCCTATGTATCTTGGGTATTAAGTTAATCTTTCTCCCACTATAATTTTTTAGGATGTGCTCCCTCTCAAGAAAGACAGCTTGTCTAGCAATAGTAACTTTCTTATTTGAAGGGCTATATAGGTAATATCCTTTCATTTCCTTGGGATATCCTATAAAGATACACTACATGCCTTAGGGTGCTAGTTTTTTACCTAATAAGGCCTTAAAAAATGCCTCGCATCCCCATACACATGTGTACGACAGAATGAGTTTCTTTCTATTCCATATCTCAGAGTTAATTCCATTTACTGCCTTAGTTGGTACTCAGTTTAATGTCTATACTACATTTTGTAATGCATATCCCCAAAAGTATTATGGAAGATCTACATGACTCATCATCGACATCACCATGTCTGACAAGGTGAAGTTTCTCCTTTTACCAACACCATTCCACTATGGTGTATAAGGAGGAGTGAGTTGAGATAGAATCACATACCCTTATTAAAGGTCAATGAACACTTACTTCAGATATTCTCCACCTTAATTCGATTGAAGCTTGTTTATCTTCTTACCAAACTGATTCTCTACTTCATTATTGAATTCCTTAAATTTCTCTAAGGACTATGACTTATACCTCATTAATTATATATAGACAAATCTACTCAAATCATCATTAAAAGTTATGAATTAAGAATATACACCTATATCTTCTACTAGAAATGGTCCAAACACATCCATGTGAACCAATCCTAGAAGCTCTGTGGTCCTTTCACCCTATCCAACGAAAGTCAACTTGATTATTTTACCTTGTAAAGAAGCATGACATCTATCAAGCAGTTTTAGCTCATTAGAGTCTAAATAACCATCTTGGTAGATCATTGTCAAGAACATCTCATTTACGTGACTGAGATGGTGATTCCACAATTGGGTGATTTATGATTCATGTGAGTTTGTTTCATTATCAATTTCCAACACTTGGTTTTCATAATTTAATACATAAAAACCATTATTTAAATGAACCATACCATAACATACATTATTCTTATAAAAGAAACAACCCTTATATCCAAACTTGAAAATAAATCCATCTATATCCAAACATGATATAGAAATTATGTTCTTGGTAACACTAGGCACATAATAACAATTATGTAAAACCAAAACCATCCTAGTTGGAAATGATGGATGGTAATCTCCAATGGACAATGTAGCTAGCCTCGCGCCCTTGGTAGCTCGAAGATCCACCTCTCCTTTAGAAATCTTTCTAAATCTACTTGGTTCCTATATTTGAATACAGAGGTGAGCCCCACAAGCTATATCTTATTCCAAATGTGTAGAAAGATAATGATTACACTTGATAATGAATGCACCTTTAGTTTCCCCATGCTTCCAGGTGCAGTTCCTCTTCTAGTGGCCTGGGTTTCCACATGAAAAACATACATCCTCTTGTTCCTTTCCATGCCTTTAGATCTTCTCCTTATTGGAGGGACGGTGCTCAAGGGATTCAGAATGATTATGAATCCTTGGCACCTTTTCATTGTCCTTCCTTTTATTATTCACCATAAAGACTATGGATTTGTCACGCCCCATGTCCTTATTTACCTGGAGAATTAAGATCAGAAGTTTTGATAGACTCTTCTCATTATTTCTCATGTTTTAGTTGACAATAAAGTTAGATAAGGTCTTGGGCAGTGATGATAGGATGAGATCTGTACACAACTCACTAAGGAACTTAATCCCTAAGATGTCTAGGAATTCAATGTAGCCAATAAGCTTGACTACATGAGGCCTAGCTGGCGCAAACTCTCCAAGATTAGTTGTAAACAGAGAATTGGAGATCTCATATCTCTCTTTTCTCTCCTTCTCTTGATAGAGATCCTTAAGGAGAGACATCATTCTATACGCGTCCATGTTTTCATGTTACTTCAAGATCTCATTATACATGGATAATAACATGAAACATTGGATATATGTGGCATCATACATATGTTTCATATAGAGATATTGTTCCTCATCACTAACCTCTTTTCCAGGTGAAATTAGAATAGGCTCCTCCAGCATGTAAAATTTCCTCTCGTGGAAAAGGATGATGCGTAAACGCCTCTGCCATTCCTAGAAATTTGTGCCAGTGAGAAGGTTTTTCTTCTGAAGTATGGTTCACAATGATATGTTTGAAGCCATTTTTTTATTGTTTCTAAAAATTAAGATCAGAAAAGATTTAATACTTTATTATGATAAAACTGGGATGAATAAATTAATTAACACTTATTAGTCTCCTACCATTTTATCAAAATCCAATATCCCTCCCCATTGACTTCAGAATATTCTGTTGTCTGAATATTCTTGTAGAAATTATCCATATTTCCCTTCTCAATACCCCAAATAGGGTTGGTCAAGCAACTTGAAGGATTTTAGGTAGGCATTCCAAATTCCAACTGTATTAACTCTCAGTTCCTTAATCTGCTGAGTAGACTCCCCAATCCTGAAACGCTTTTATTTTGGATTTCTTCAACCTTTGCCTCTTGGTCACACCAAGTCCTACTTTGGTAGTCAACCCTTGATGTGAACCAAGTCAAGTAAACCCAAAAAATTGAATTATAATTCCTTGATAATTGAAAGAACCTCAACTAGGGTTAGTCAAGCACTTTGAACTATGGTTTGATTCTAACCAAGATTATGGAAGGGTATACTGACTTAATATTTCCTTGAGGTATTTTATACTTATACATAAATTTCCATTTTATTATCTTTTATTACATGCTTGTTAATATTAAGTTGGATATACTTAAGTGATTAACCATGTCTAAGATAATATTTATGCATAATCCGGTCTTATTTTAGTTCCATCTTGCATGCTTGTTTAATTCATTAATTGTGTGATCGTGAAAACACACCCACAATAAATAAACCATGTAACTAACATAAATAAAATAAATGGTATGATCATGATCTTTTTCTATTGGTTATTTTATCTAGTGGTTGATAAACTAACCCAAGACCTTGGGGAGAAACAACTTGAACCTTTTGGGTTCATGTTTACAGCTTTCCACTTGTCCACATTTGTATCTCCTTGGATTGGTTTCACCTTGGCTCCTAACTTGAGACACCTCCACTATATTGGGAGCTCCATCTATAATATATGATTTTATCTCACTCGCAAGTGAAGGGTAAAATGGAGTTTTATATAAAAGAAACCTTGGGCACGCAGGCCCTACATATTAATGAATAGAAGGCTTGAAAGACAAAAAAATTTAATTTAAATAAATAAATTAAAAGAAACCATTCACATACAAAGGTCTTGGTCTATCTCCTGACCATCCACACATTCAATGATATTTACACTTAAATAAAACCAGCATTCAATTATTTAATCATTCTTGTTTAAGATAAATCATGCTCGAGTCAATTAATTATCTTTAATTAATCAATCCTTTTATCTTAAACCCTTTTCTGAATTTCCTTGTGATTCTCATCCATCATAATTTTCAACAAATAAATTCATTTAAAATTATCTTTGAACGTAACTTGTACCTTGGAGGCAACCGAGTGAATTCTCATTCATAACTACCCAATGAGTAGAAATGAACATTACACAGATGTTAAATTAAACACACATATATAAAACACATATCATGTGTTGTGCCTCGACTTTATGCATGTACTGTGGTACATGTCTCAAATGTTTGTATAATATAATAATAAATTTTAATAAATCTATATAATTTGGATAAGTACATGGCATATAGTTTCAACTACACAGTGTGTACTATTGTTCACCATCCATCCGAAGTACATGGTTGGGTACATGGTGTATAGATGTACTTTGGAAATATTCTGAGTACATGACATGTTCAGTGGGCCACAACCGTTTAGTATCTGCATTTCACAATTTTCAGAAGGGAAAGCCATGTACGGGGTACATGGTCTAACCCTAAATCGAAGGGACTACATGTCATTTCCAGTAGAATAGATGGAATGTAATCTAGAAACCACATGCCACATATTCCTGGTCAACAAACTGAGTCATTTAAGACTCCAACACATGTCTTGGTTTGGTGGACCAATTTGATGCATTGAATCTTGAATACATGGCATGTATTTCTGAATACATGCCATGTGTTCTGGTGTTGTATGTCCAGGAAGCTTTGGCACCAGCAGATGGGATCCCCTATTCTATTTTAATCAAAATTAAAAAATAATAATTTCTATAAGGTGAATGAGAAACGAATGAGGAGAAACAGATCTCAAGATTCAGATTTGCAGAACTATTAACTTGAATTGAAATAAATAAATTATTAAATGAATTAATCATCAACCAAAAACTAAATAATTATAATCAACGATATGACCCCTCTGATACTACTTGTAGGTTCTGGGCACATCAGAAGTGTGTTGGTGGGTGTACACAACTTTAATTTTTTCCGTTAACAACGATCAATACAAGATCGATCACGATAATAAAATTATGAATCTTCAGAATAGAAAAAAGAACAAAATAAAGGAAGGGAGTCCTAGAACCATAGAGAGGATCATCATATGTTGGTTATAATTAATTTAATTAAAAGACGAGAATTACCTTGATGGAATTCTATCTCCGTTGATGTTTCTGGTCACGATCTGATGTGATCTGTCATTGCGTCATAGAATCTAAGTGTAGGATTCCTCTAGTGGTGATCCACAATTGCTCCACCTATATCTGGATTTTGCTGAAGGGATCTCTGGGTGGTATCATGGAAGAGCCTTCACTTGAGATGTCTTCCTTCGATCACCCTGAGAGCTGCTTCCAAAGCGCTGCCCTTGATCTGGTGGAGGAGGATCTCTCTCATAACTTGAGAGCGTTCTTGGTGGGAAAAAATTTTCTCTTGGCTTGAGAGATTTTTTAGATCCATTGTGCACACCCACAAATGGCTAGGCTAATGAGAATTATATAATTGGGATTTTAATTACTTAAAATAATAAAATGAATTAATTATCTGAAATCAATTATTCATTTAATTTAATTCTTAGTAAGACCTTATGTCTAATAATAACAGTTGACTATTATTATTACTTGACATGTGACCATACAATTACACCTAAATTAATTAAATAAATAATATTATTTCTCACAAATCCCTATAAAAATTACACGGTGTGTAATTTTGTTTTTCCATTTTCTTTATTTCCTCCACTACATTTATTAGAACTTGAATAATGGATATTTATTTCTCAAATAAATATCATTACATTACTCAATATTAAATATATTATTTCACCCACAATACAGTCTCTCGAATAAATAGTGTAGAAATAAATGCGATCAGGCATACTTGAATAATTATTAAACCACAATCGAGAATAATCTTTATTCAACTTGTTAAATTAATATTTAACTGAGATACTTGGACAAACTTAGTGTGTGACCCTCTAGGACTCTTTCTCAGTGTAATTAGGTGGAGCCTACCTAAAGTCCAAGGTTAGTATCTAGCAACATGCCAAGGCACCCATAGAGAAAGAAGTTATTGCCGCAATGAAATGTCACCTCTTACGAACGCTTACCATGTAATGTAATCCCACAGCCGCCCATCCCCTCCCTTGCTGCACTGGCTCCAGATCCCCCACACCGCCTCCCCTCCCTCCTTGCACCGGCGATGTCACACCGGATCTGCCTCCAGTTTCCGCCGACGTCGTCGCCCATCCCCTCCCTAGTCGTATTGCCCATACCCTCCCTTCATGCACTAGCTCCACCTCACCACCTCCTCCTCTGGCTCCCCTCCATCATTGGCACCCCCCCTCACCGCACAACCTTTGACTTCGGCTCCCCTCTTCTTCCCCTCCTCTCCCTCACAGCACCACCTCCAACTCCCTTTGGTTCCAAATTTATTGTGCTATAAGGTATGCCCTAATTTCCGTTTTAAGGTTTTAATTATGGGCAATTTACAACATAAATTTTACATGCATTAATATTATATTAATATTGTGTGTGAATAAAAATGTGGAAATGGAATTTCATGTGTATACGGGTTTCTGTGCATGAAGAATTATGAAACAATGTGTGTTGACATTGTGTGAATGAGAAGACTTCAAACTTTACTTGAAGTTGGAAGTTACATACAATGCAGATTCCATGTATATATTTATTGGATTGATATTATAAGTTGTGTTCTTATTTTATTTATACCATTCTTAAGTTTATCACATGTCTCTCTCTCTCTCTGTGTGTGTGTCTAATGAGAAAATGTTTGAGGTTTGACCACATGTGTGTGCGTTCATAGCCCATGAGAGCCATGTTTGAGTTTAATCCCATGTGTTTTGATACTATGTGTTATTATTAACATTATATGATGTTCCTTTATATGATATTAATCCATGTTTCAATGTGACTTACTATGTATATTTTATAGGTAGAATTGATATGGAATTTAGAGTGATGTATTAATATTTTTTCACATTCTTGTTATTTCCCACACTTTTATTGACCTAACACTTTGGGGGTATTTGGGTTTTTACTATATGACTTGAGATACCTACCATGGATTATTATTTTTCATTGTTTATTGACTCTATTATGTTATTGTTTATCTTTTTCTTTATTGATACCAAGGGTATATTTTCTGAACTGATGAAATTCAGACCCTTACTGCCAGTAACAAACATCTTGCATAAAAGTATACCTGCTTGAGGCTGTGAGGAACACTGTATTGGACCCTGTGATCCAGCATGGGGAATCACATTCATTGTCCCACATATTCTCTTTTGATAACATATGTGAAGATAGATTTCTGTTTTTTTGTTCTTTAATTATATATATATGATGTTATCCTTGATATAGATTAGTTAGTTTCCATAAATTAGATATTGATTGCTACAATTTATTATTAATATTTACTGCATCTGATGGCACAAAGGCAGTGTGAATCCAAGAGGCAGTAAGAAATTATTTGTACAAAGATACAGTTTCTCTGAGTTTGAGAAGATTGTTCATCACTAATTGATTTTGTGCACTTTCATCACAAATTATATTTGTTGATTTATTAGTAGGCATTAACTTAGTCACTAAGGTTGATAGATCAAGATTGGTATTTGATGAATTTTTTCATGTACCACATACGTATGTAAGTTATAATATTCATTTCTTGAAAAATGTTTACTCTATGGAATTATAGACCAAATTCATTATTAATATATTTTCTTGAATATAGAATCATCAATAGATTTACCATACCAACATGGTGGCGATGACATGGGATTTCACTTCCATTATATTATCTATTCTCTTATTTATTATTCAGATATATAAATTGTTTATTTTATCAATGGTCCATATGAAATTGGACAATATTTATTTTAAATATATTTGATATGAAAAATGAATGTAATATGAAGTCTTGTGTAAATGATTGCTATATAGATATTATTATGGATAAGAGTTGGATTGATCTTCCAAATCGAACATCTAGAGAATATTTGAAGGGAATTATGCAATTTATTGAGTTCACTGGAGGATTTCAAAGTGACTTTATTAGTTGTCCATGTAGAAATTGTGTAAACAGATATCAATTCACACGAGATACCGTGAGGGATCACCTATTCTTGAACATATTTCTGAAAAATAATAAGAGTTGGACTCATCATGGGGAAGAATATATTCGTTATCAAAATACAGATACAGTTCAAATGGACATTGATGTGAGGATGAATGATCCAATGCTTGAAATGATTACTGAAATTGTACGTGGGTTGGCTCCTAAAGGCATTGACATCCAAAATGTTGGGACCGGTGAGATAAATCTGCGCTCTAGTGCAGATCGTGATTCGAGGAGGTTTTATGAAGTACCTGATGTTGAAAAAATAGAATTATATCCTATATGTACTTCTTACAATAAACTGTCATTTATCATAGAGTTGTTGCATTTGAAGACTTTGAATCAGTGGTCAGACACATTGTTCGACATGTTGTTGGTGTTATTGAAAAAGGTTCTTCCTGTCAACACTAAGGTTCATGAATCGTATTACCATGCTCGTAAGTTGATAGAGAACTTAGGTTTTACATATGAGACCATAAATGCATGTGTAAACAATTGTATGTTGTTTAGAAAAGAAACTACCCATTTGGATATTTGTACGATTTATGGCACTTCCAGGTGGAATGAAAACATGGGAAATTCGACTCATCAAAGTTAGACTGTGAAATAGGGAAAACATATTGTTGTAAAGAAAATGTGTTACTTTCCCCTAAATCTGAGGATGAAAATATTTTTTATGTCATCTAAAGTTTCTAATTTAATGAGATGGCATGCATAAAGAAATTAGGAAAGTGATTGGTTAACCCACCCGACAGACTCTTGTGCATGGATTGATTTCGATAAGAGACACCCCGACTTTTCTAAAGATGTTCATAATGTACGATTGGGGTTGGAAACAGATGGTTTCAATACATTCAAGTCTACTGTTGGTGAAACTGATAGCACAAGTACTATGGTGTTGGTTCCATATAATCTTCCTATGTGGCTTTGTATGAAGAAACAATTTATATTACTTTACACTCTTATTGATGGACTTAGAAGTCTGGGGGATAAGATTGATGTTTACCTTCATCCATTGATTTATGAGTTGAATTAATTTTGGGGTGATGATGTGATGACTTGTGACTATGAAATAAATTAAATGTTAAAACTGCAAGCTACTTTATTGTGGACAATCAATGACTTCCCAGCTTATGCAAATTTATCATGCTGGAGTACGAAAGGGGATATTTCTTTCCCTTCTTGAAATAAAAGTAAAAAATATGTATGGCTTAAGCATTCTGAAAAATGGGCATACATGGGTCACATATGTTTTCTCCCCCCTTAGAACAGGTTCAAAAAGGACAGAGCAACATTTGATGGTTCTAGATAGTTTATCCCATCACCAAAGATCCTAACAGAAGTAAAAATGTTCTCACAGATTGAGGAAGAAAACATCCACATGGTATATGAATTTCAGGATTTGGTGGCTCATCCATTACCTCATATTTGTGGTGTGGGTAAACAGTACAATCACAATTGAAAAAAGAAAAGTATTTTTTACAATCTCCCCTATTGGAAAACTAACATGCTAAGGCATAATTTAGAGTTCATGCACATTGAAAAAAAATGTTTGTGATAATATATTGTGGACCATTTTAGGTGTTAGTGCTAAATCAAAGGACCATGTTAATGCACATCGTGATTTGGAAGAAATGGGTTTAAGGAAGTAGTTTCATTTATAGTTAGCTGAGGGAAACAAGGAATATATACCTTCTGCATAGTATACAATTACTACAAAGTATAAAGGGACATTTCTTTACATTTTGAAGATTCTCAAGGTGCCTAATGGTTACTCTTCTAATATTTCAATGTGTGTGAATCTTATGAGCAGGACATTGCAAGGGTTGAAAAGTCATGACAATCACATACTAATTCAGTAGTTGATTCCAATCACAATTTTTGATTGTTTATCCCCCAATTTTGTTCAACTATTGATTGAGATGAGTAATTTTTTTAGAAATCTCTGTTTAATAAATCAACAAATGGGTGATTCAAAAGGTTTGTACGACTGAATTGTACATAAGTGTTTTCACTTTAAAAAACCATTTCCCCCCTCATTTTTTGATTTTATGGTTCACTTGAATGTGCTCCTAACTGATGAGGTAATGGATGTTGGTCCAGTCCAATTCAGGTGGATGAATCCTATTGAGCGGTATCTGAATACATTGAAACGATTTTTATGCAACATAGCTCGTCCAGAGGCATCAATATCCAATGGTTATTTTATGGATGAGTGTACTAATTTTTGTGCAGAATATCTTATGGATGTTGAAACAAAATTAGATAATCCATCTTGGAGTCATGATGGTCCATTTGGAGAAAAAAACCATATTTTATTTGTACAACATCGAGTGGATACAAGTGCATCGATATATCATGTTCAATACTCCATCAGTTGCACCATTAATGCAGTAAGTGTCTTATCACTTTTATTGTTTATCTTTTACATGTTTTGTTTGAATAAGTAGATTATTTGAGCATCATGTTATCATTTGAAGGAAACACATTAATGATCTAAAATAAGAGTTGTCTCGTGCGACTGAGTATCAAATTCAACAATCTCATTATGTTTCATTTCATGATTGGTTCAAGGATTTTGTACGTATAAATTGATATTCATTATGATTTAAGTATTATACTAATTTATTTCTATAGAAATCATTATTTAATTCTTTGAATTATGTAGGTTCATAACCTGAGGGAGTTAGGTGACCTTGCGCTAACTGAAGAATTTGTCCAACTAGCTGAGGGTCCATCTATAACGGATCATCATTATAAAGATATAGATGCAAATGATTTTTGATTTATTATTAAATATTTTGAAAACAAACGAGCAACACAAAATAGTGGAATCATTTGTCCATTCGTTGATTGTAGTTATTACTATGGTCAATTAACAAACATCATTGAAGTGGTATATGCACACGGGTTGAAGTACATATTGTTAAAGTGTAATTGGATTGATCCAGTGCGTGGAAGTAAAGTCGATCAATATCAATTTACATTGGTGAATTTTAACTATATGTTATACAGAAATAAATGAGTTGATAATGAACCTTTAATTTTGACATCACAAGCGGAACAAGTATTCTTCGTTACTTTAACTTCGAATCCTAGTTGGAAAGTTGTTGTGAAAATGTCATGATGAGGAGTGTTTTTATTTAAACAAGATGAACCTGAGACTATTCCCTTTGTTTCCCAACAACTTGATCAACATACCGTTGTTCAAAGTGAAGAAGATATTTATTGGGTTAGAGTGGCTGTGGAAGGAGAAACGGTCGATTTTCATGTTTAATGGAAGGTATAATTGTTTTCCCACTCTTCAGTTAAAAGCCTTTTTTAATTGTTTAAAACAACCGAAAACTAATTTGGTACATAAGAATTTTCATTTATTATTAGTTATAATTAACCTTATGTTCGATCCTTTTTATGGCTTCCCTTGCGGGCATGGGTGAACCAAGATTCTGGTATCTGGTTCTGTCTCTAGCATTCGTTGGATGAACTATATTTCTTTGGTTTTATAAATTTTTTTCTAGATCAAATTAAAAAGATTGATTACTTTGAGTAAAAGAATTTTTTAAATAAGGTGATTTCACCATAGTTAAGGTTAAAGTAAAAATATGGTATTTTCAAAGTATTTAAATGTTTCGTTACCTTGTGGATTCAATTTTAAGGTCCCCCTCTCCCTTTCCATAAACCAAATCGGTTGTCAGGTTGGGATATCCTAGGTTGGTTCATGGGAAAATTGTATCCGAGTTCCATTTTTAATTTGATAAGTAATGGTAGATTGAAGATAAGAATGCCATAAGTTGAGAGGTAAGTGTGGGGAGAGTCTTTCTAGCACTCTCTCATAGGAATCCTTGAGTATTAGGGGAATTCAGGTCATGATTCTTGAATTTATCTATCATTTATTATAGTGTATTTTGATCTAGATTGACGGTGTTTAACATTTTCTCTAGGTTATGTGGGATGTTTAGAGATTTTACATGTTTTTAGGTGAAAATGGAAGAAGAAATAGAGGCTCACAATTATCTTGCTAGGTCTAAAAAACTCTGTATAACCTATTATCAGGGTTTTGAAATTCTCTTAGTGATAGTTACATGGTTGGTGCGTGGTTCATCAAACTATGTTGTCAAATTGAGTTCAGTTACTACCCCCCTTTAAATTTTTTAATTGGACTCTTTTTCTTATGGATTGCTTTTGGTTATTGGTATTTACTATTTTGGATGATTTAGAAGTATTTTTTAGGATATTTAATGTTATTTGGAAAAATTACAGTGATGTGTTGTGGTGAAAACATGGGTTTCAATGGTAAAAAGATTGAATTTTAAAAAGTAAAGGTCAATTTTGAGTTTAATAAAAGAGTTTTTCAAATTTAATTGAGGTGGATTTGGTTGTTTTTAATTTGATCTCAAGAGTGAATTTATGGATTTAAAACTAGTTTTTAATCAGACCTTTTATGGTTTCAAAAAGGTTTAAGATGAACTTTCAAATTTTATCAAATGATGTGGTTTTTTGAGGAGTTTTTTATGTTATGTATGGGGTGAGTTTTCTTTTTAGTGTTCCTAATTAGATCATGTATTTAATTTTTTTATTTAGAGTATGACTTCCAGAAATTACTTGATGGATTGTAGGAAATTTGTACCATGAAGTGTTCCTTAGAGTAGTGGTTCTCGAAGATCAAATATAGTTTTTCCAACAGTCAATTCCACCAAAAAATTCAAGTGGAGTGGTATGATCAAAAACTTCTTAGTATCCACATATATTTTGTGGTGATAAAGGACCTCAATATTGTATAGAGTGGATGGATAATATTGAGGGTGTAACATCCTCCACCAACCCATGGCCACTAAATAGTGCTTGATCCAAAGGAGTTAATACTTGATCTTAGGTGTGCCTCCCCATACTTCAGAGGTTTCCGACTAGCTACGTGGGTCTAGGGTAGTACCATGGGGAGACTATTCCCCCATATCATAGTACATAATAACAAATAAAAATAACCAAGAATCATCTATATCAATAACCATCAGAGCACACAGGATAAAATAAACATCCCGATCAATAATAACATGAATGTGGAAGCATACAATAATACAAAAATGATCGCCCACTCGGCTGATCACATATAAAAATAAATGAATGAATGAAAATATAATAGTCTCTACTACTTTTCCCAAGCCTCGCCTCATCCCATTCTCCAATCCCATCTAAGATATCTCACTCAATTAAGCTACCATGGGCCTCTCACCAAACAGAACCTTTAAATAGTGAAGTCTGCTTGGGTACCTAAGTGTCATGGTTTCCTGATTCGAGCATGAGTACAACTTAGTAGGGAACCACTATTGTAGTCTCATACATAATTATTAATTGTATTGTATGTTCATGTGACATGCTCAACTGAGTGTATAAATAATAAACAGTGGAAATATAAATAAATAACCATCATTGATCCTCGAGTTCTACCATGAAACACAAGATCAACCCGTGCCTAATTAGGCTAGTTATAGAGTGTCTCTGAGCTTGTCACGAAACCATGCATGTAAAAAACTGATATTTTATAATATATTTATCTTCAAATGAATTTAATTGTTTTGATAGCTTGCGTTAAATGAAACCCTGAGTCAAAATGAACCGTGATATAGTATACCATTATAACCTATCAACTAAATTGGATGAGAGAATAGGAATAAACTCATTTTGAAAAAAAAATTGTATAAAAGCTTTATATAAAGAAAATATATTGATAAATAGGTACTCAATTTTTAGTAAAGTCATTATATTATTTAAAAATACATTTTTAACTCAAAAATGGTTTTTATTTCTTTTTGTAAGAAAATAATATAATTAATTTCTTCTAATTTTAGAGAATTTATTTGAGATAATGAACTTAATTTTTCAAATCATCATGTAAAAATTATGTTAGAGTGAATTTTTTATAATTTTCTAAAAAGATTGATTTTTCAATGAATAGTGAAAATTACAAATATTTATTTAAAATTGTCTTTTCGTTTAAAGAATTTATAAATCTAAATTTTGCTTTAAAATGGTTTTAAAAGTAAAATTAGTTATTTTATATTATTAGTAATCCAATTAAGGCCATTATAATTAATTTTATGTTGGATTTTGGTATAAAAACTTGTTATACATAAGAAAACAGTTTTTATAGAGAACTACTTTTCATCACGTTTTGTAGGTTTATTTTTAAATTAAATTCTATCAATTTTATGAATTGAATTTTATAAAATGGATTAAATGTTTTTAATATTCATAATTAATATTTATTTATAAGTCCAAATTATTTTTTGGCCATAATGAATATTAAAAACAATAAAAATATGTTACCGTAGTTAAGGTGAAAATGGGTTTACCAGGGGGTTAAGCCAAAAGATAAGGGTAAGTTTTCTAATTAAAATTTTATAATTTCTATTTTTTGGAAATTTTTCTACCTCATACTATCCCTATATCTAATATTTTTCCATTTTGAATCATTTTTATTGAGTATGAACTTATTATATTTTAATATTTTTAGAAATTCCAAGTGTGTCATCTCCCCCACTTACAAAAGGACACCCCTCCTTTCTCTTATTTAAAGAATTTTGAGGCATATATCTTGACCAAAACCTACCCAATTATATTATAAACTGAACTTTACACTAATTAGTGGTTTTTTCCTCTTAAAAGACCATTCCGAGGGTCCTTAAGAAATGATCTAAAGGTGGTCGACCAAAGGAGAGGTAATCATCGCACCCAACCTATTTTAAATTATTTATTCTTATACCTCCTATAAATATTTGGTATTCATCATAAAATAATAAATTCAAAATCAAAAATATATTAAAGTTTTATTATTATTATTTATCCCCCATTATTTATCTTCTTTTCCATCATATTGGAAGTGAAAGTATCACTCATGCGTATGTCTGGACTACCACTTCCATATAGAGATACAATTAATTTTCCATCACCATAATTAATGGGGGGTTATTATGAAGATATCAAAGTTTATATATTATATTTATGAAATAATTATTATTTTTTAATTATAATATCATATCTTCCTTCTTACCTTCTCATCTCTGAAAGATGATAACGTTGCTCATGTGTTTGTGTAGATTACCACCTCTACAGAGTGATGTGATTTGTTTTTCATTTCTGATTTACATAGATGATAATAAGGATATATTTTATATATATATATATTTGTGTGTGTATTTTATATATTATATAATTATTATTCTTTAATGTTATAATAGTATTTATTTTTCTTTCATTCTTTTCTTTAGAATGTTAAAACAATGTTCATGCGTACGTACGACCTATCATCTCCATGAATGGTGTAAATAGCTTTTATATATCGACCAATGGGTGATTAAAAATTTATATATAATGAATATATATAATATTCTATCATGAATAATAGTATGGAGATGATGGAACCATGATCAATGTACAAATATTGGAACTATAGAACTGAAAATTCCATGAAAAAAGAAAAAGTTGACACCCTAAAATGATGATTTTAATAAATAATTATTAATAAATGGGTGTTGAAATGTTATAAGTGGATAATATATGATAATATAAGTATTTAAATTATTCTTTTATAGAATTAAAATAAATTCAAATTTAGTATACAATAGGTTAGAGTGATTTTGAAGAATGGTTTTAAGTATGATGTGTCTAAAAAGGGTTTTAGTTGCGATATACTAAGTGTGTGATAATATAGATCATTTATGTATCCAAGTTTCCAAATACACTAAACCTTTATGCTTTTTTCATGGATCATAGTGTTATTTAATCAATATTCATCTAATAAGATGTAGTATTTTTGTATAAAAAGTATGGGTTACTATAGTTGGTATCGGAGAAAGATTTAGTTATTTTGGGAAAATAGGATGAGAAAAAATTTAGTAAAAACCCTTAGGATAAGCCTAAGTATAGAATAACATCCCTAGTTATGGTAAAGAAATAAGTGTGGTTTCCCTAAAAAATGAATCCATGTTGGGATACTATTAAGTGGATATGGTTTTGGAACAAATTCAACTAGGGGTAACAACAATGAATGGGGTGGATTAGGTATTAACTCGACAATCCCCAGTGCATGATGAGTGGGCATAAGACTAAACACCATGTTATACACTTTGAAGGAATATGATAGGGTTAATTAAAATTTTCTTTATGAATCATTCTGAGATGTTTGAATAGACGATGACCATGGATGACCTAGGTTAAACCTAATTTATCATAGATTAAAAACATTTTGTCATGATTTGGACATCCTATGAATGATTTTTCATGATTATATGCCTTCCCACTATGATTATTCTTTCTCACTCTATGCCTTTTGGTTTTAGTCAATGGTTGTAACCTGAAGGAACCATGTTAATACTAAATAAGATGGAAAATTCAATAATTTTACTTCTGGACAACCAAATGTTATGGAATATGGAACTGTAAAATCTTTCTTTAATTCTTGCAAAACCTTCTCAAGCCATGAATCATGTTGAGCTTACAAATGAGAAAATGAGGGGACATCGTTTCATTGAGTCCTTCATGAGGTGATATCCTTCTACTTTTAGTGTGTATGATGATCCAATAGTTGTTAAGAAATGTAAAAATATCACTAAAAATATATTTTTCATTCTCCAGTGTTTGGATCATAAAAAATTCATTTTATTTGTCTATTATTTGGAAGGAAAAGAAGATAAATGGTGGACTCTCATTAAGAACACGAGGTAATAGGAGAAGATTGAATCTATGAAGTGGGATGAGTTTAGATGGTTATTTTTCAACAAGTAATTTCCTTTAATTATTTATACAAAAATAGATAAGGAATTCCTTAATCTAAAGCTGAAGGATAATGAATCCATTGGTACCTATAAGGAAAATTTTACAGGACTTGTGAGCTATGATTCTAGTGTTATCATTGAACCAAAAAGTAAGATTGATCAACTCTTTAGTGGATTAAAACCATGTCTCTAAAGGGAGTTATCCATAAGGGACATTAGTATCTATGAAGAAATTATTTGATATGCTACTAGGGGAGAAATAGAGAATGTATTTAACCATCAATATCATGGTTTATATAAGAAAATAAATATGGAATTCAAAGGAAATTATAATAATAAAAATCCTGGAGAAAAGAAGATGAGAATTCTATTATGCTCAATGTATGAAAGCGTACATGAAAAAAATTGTATTAAGGGGACTAGTAAATGATTTTATTATACAAAATAAGGTCATCAGGAAATTAAATTATGAAGTGATGGAAAAAGTTAACTAATTATGCCTATAGAGATAACTATCCATAAAATGCACCACCCACACTCTAATGTTTCAAATTCAAGGAGTATGTTCATTATTCTAACCAGTGTTTAAATATGAAGGTTAATGACAATGATCGACACCAGTAACCTCTTAAAACTAGAAACAAAGGGAAATACCTTGTGATCACTATTGTCGATGTGGAGTGTGACAACAAAGTGGTGAAAGGTACACTGACCATCCACTCTAGAACTGCTAATGGTTTAGTTGATTCTAGATCTACCCACTCTTTTATATATGAATAATTTTCTAAGGGTATTAAAATACAACCTTAATTATTAGATATTGAATTAGTAGTGGAAACTCATAATGGTATGATGATCACATCTCAAGTCAATGAGTCTTCTCTGATTGAATTTTTTGGGAATGTGCTTCCTCTATATCTTATTATTCTCACTCTAGTAAAATTTGATGTTATTTTAATCATGTATTGTATTTATTTATAAAAATCACATATAAATTGTTGATTAATGGAAGTCACATTTGATATTCTGAACCAACTTATGATCATTTATAAGTGCGATGATAAATATGAACATATTATGGAAATTACATCGATTATATGGGTCTTAATTCCTATTAAAAAGAGGGTTTTATCTTAGATAGTTGGGGAAAAATCAATATTGAATATATTCATATTGAATGAGAGTTTTTTTATGTATTTATTGAAGAATTTTCTAGTCTTCCTATGAATTGTGAAGTTGAGTTTTCAAAAGAACTGATACCTAGAGCTACACCCATTTCAAAGACTACATATAGAATGGACCCAATTGTGTTACATGAATTTAAGAAGAAGCTCAAGGAGAATCATAACAAAGGATTAATTTAGCCAAGTGTGTCACCTTAGGGTAAAACTGTTCTTTTTATTAGGAATAAAGATGGATCAATGCAAATATGTATTGATTATCAGGAACTTGACAGGATCGCAATCAAGGACAAGTATTCTCTACCCCATATTTATGATTTATTTGATCAATTATGAGGAGGTAAATATTTTTAGAGGATTGATCTTCAATATGGATACTATAAATTGAGGGTAAAAAGTGAATACATGGCCAAGACAACCATCCGTATGAGGTTTGGATGCTATGAATTTATAGTAATGGCATTTAATATTACTAATTGCCCCATTATTTTCATGGATATAATAAATAGAGTATTTATAGATTAACTTGATCAATTTTTGGTAGTATTTATAAATGGTATTTGTATATATTCTTATAACATCCCATTACATACTTTTAGGTGTATTGACCCATTGATTTCAGTATCCTTTTACCGGATCTCTTCACAGGTTGTTAATGATGTTTTTTTGAGTTTTTTTAAGGTTTTTGGGCTTATGAATGGTTGGACCATGGTTTGAAAACCCATGCAGCTAAATTTTTCAACATTTCTAGTATCCTAGGTAGGGGTGCATCACTTTTTCATAGTTAGACAAACCATGTAGCCAAATAGTGGAACCCTAATAGAAGGGGTTTCATGGTTGGTGCACTGTTAAACTTACCATGCAGCCTAACCATGCAAATATTATAATGGATATGATTAGGGCGCTTGGTTAGACACACGATTAGTACAAGATGTGTGACCTAACTCAAGAAATTGTGCAACCGGATTGAAATTCTCCCAAAAATGTAATTAAAATCTCATAACACCCCTAATTAACCCCAAAATTATCCCACTAGAATGTAATTTATTAATTTGGCTATTGGGAGCCCTATAGAGGCATTTTGTTCCTCCTAAACTCATCTCTTGGCAGATCAAAGCTCTGATTGAAGCATTGATCCTCCTCTAGTGGGTTCTTTTCACCTTTATCTTTTGTCCCTCCTATTCTCCTGATTCCTTCTTTTTAGAGGTTATGATGTCATTTTGTTTCATTGTTCTGTGTATTGTTTATGTGGAATTATGGATCTAGGATCTCTCCTCTTCTATCCAGACCCCTCTTCCTAAATCCAGCGATCACCATCGGAGGGGAAACATATCGGATTCATTGTGGTGGGATTTCAAATATTCCAAATAGGTGCTTATAGGCTTATAATCCATTTTTAATTAATTTCCACTTGAGAATCTATGGATACGTGTCTCCTTATAACACATGTTCTATAATTATTGATCTTGAATTTCCTTATGGAATATTCTTTGATCCCATTTTAATTAAATTGAACATGGCATGGATTCCTTCTCATGGTTTTATAAATTAATGAATTATATATTGATTTTAATTCCATTTCAAAGATTTTTTCAATGTTACTGAAATCTAGGAAGATTTTTTCCTATCGACCGTCCAATGTTATGATGCTTTGCTAATGTGTATAGCAGCACTTGGGTCGAGTCCTCAACGATGATACTTTTTAATAATTGTTTGTTTTTAATTGATTGTATTTTGATTGAGGGGTTTGTTTGTAGATCTTAATTGAAATGATTGATTGACTAAGATTGACTTAAAAATTTGATAAATATTGGGGCGAGTTCATCATTAGGTAGTTAAGCTTGTGATATCCATGAGCCTTGCTTTATATTTTATTAAACTAACACCCACTTCACAAGATGACGTTGATTGAAATTCCCATGTGTTAAGGACTTAATACAAGCCTTAAAATAACTAGTATTATAATCTCAATCAGTTCTTGATTATGGTAGTGTATATATGGTTCCAATAATCCTTGGAAACCACTCGTTAAACAAAACAAGTTATTAATCCATGACATGTTAAATCCAACATACACAATGTTAAATTAAAGAATACTCATCGAACAAAAGCTCTCAATCGCTCAACATCTCTAAATAATGACTCACCCCAATGGTAGATTTAGTAATCCATTAAGATGTTTATTAATATGGTAATATATGATTATGGTAATAAACTATAAATATAACAAAAAGAACAGGATAAGAAAATAGTTGTGCATTTAACACACACACACACACAAAGGGTGATGAGAATTAAAAACAAAATTTAGATTAAATGAGAAAGTGAAAGAAGAGATTGATTATTAACATGATTTATAAAATTTAAAGAACATTAATATTTCAAAACAGAGGTTATATTATAATAAGTGTTAATGGTAAAGGTACTTGCATTAAAATATAATTACAAAACAAAGACTTACAAGATTACAACAAAGAAGAACAAAAAAATAAATGAAAAAAAGAGAGGAGGAAGGGTTTATCAAGTAAAAACTTGAGTATCGAAGGTCCTAACAAGACTTTGGAAAAGACTTGTTCGTGACAATGTATGCTCCTATCTTCTTAAATTCTAACTCTTTCAAGGTGAGGTGGGGGATGTATTTATAGCCAAATGTTGTGGGCTATTTGCATTCCAAGACTGCCCCTCCACTTTCATCACCAATTTGATAAATTATACAGACAAATATCGAGATATTATATTCTTACATGTTGTATATAATAATGTTTTCCTACTACTCTAAAAATTCGGAGGCATTTTTACTTATGTAGGCAAAGTTATGGCTATTTTATTAAACAATGTTAATCTGTCCACTTCAATCCATAATTTTTCATTGTCCTATATGTGAATGGATTTTTTAATAGTAATATACCTTCAAATCCAAATTATTTATTAAAAAAATTCAGTATTATATATATCCTCTTTCACACTGAAAAATATCAGCTTTCTTTGATGACTAGAGCATGCAAAAAACAATTTTGGTGTGCTAAATTTATTTCCCAGACCCAATGGTGTGATGGAAATAAAATCTTCATTTGGGCCCTTTTTTTTGGATTTGGGCCCTGAAATTTTTATCCATTATTATTTTGGATAATTAGGATAATATGGTGGAGTTTCATAAAATTTGGACTTTGGGATTTAGACCAGTAACTCAATCATCATGGCTGGTCCAATTTCTTCACAGATTCTTTGGGTCTTCTTATGTAGACCATATGACCCTTCAAATGGAATAATTGGCCACTGATTCATTATAATGAAATGTTTTAATTTGAGTAATGAACCATTAAAAACAATAATCATGAAATTTGGATAATTATAGTGATATTTATTATTAAAAATTTAAATAGACTTGAATCTGTATGACTTCAAATAGTGCTCTAAAATTATATTTAATATTTAAACATTAATATTTCACACAAATTATGACGATTTCATATAAAATTGGTAAAGAGAGTATATAATAAGTAATGAAAATATTAATAACATAATCTCCTCCACACTTAGTCTTATGCATGTCTTCATGTTCAATAAATATAAAAACATAAAAAAATTATTTTTACTCAGCAACAAATATTAAAGTTTTTCCCCTCTCATGGGAGGTTTAAACCATTTCATTCATCCATATTAAATTCCACCCAAATTTTTTATAGAAAATTTTTTCAAAACACAAATATTTTTTTCATGCTCAAATTTAGAAATGGAAAATGTGGGCACTAGAAACTTACTCCTCTCAAGATGATAAAAATTTATTTCTAGAGGTTCACTCATTCACCAACCAAAAGTGAAAATATTAGAGTTTGTAAGAGCTCTAAGCTTCCACTCCCTATAATAAAGTGAACAAGAATCAAGAGGTATTTTAAGGGGGTTTTCTATGGCTATGGGATGGTAGAAACTTAATGACCAAGAGAGAGAAGAAGAGGGGTAATATGCCAACATGGGTAAAACAATGCACAATTTTTATGAAATGAAACATGGAAGGAAATGAAAACAAATATTAAAAAGGGAATGATTGTGTGAAGAAAGACACAATAGAGGAATAAAATTTAAAGGGGATGAGAAGATGAAATAATTACAAAACCAAAAACTTCTCCCAATGACATAAGTGTTCTTTTTTTTCTTTTTTTCTTCTTTTTTTGAATTTTTCAGAAGTTGAACCTGAAAATGATCTCACACTCATATCCCAACCCACAATTGATCTCCTCAGGACACTAATTGTAATAGTTTTAACAATATAAAAGGTTAATTAAGAGTGATTTTTGACCTGACCAAGACACAACCCATTTTTCTTTTTTTTCTTTCTTTTTTGATTTTTTTTGATTTTTTTGAACACTTATCAATAAAATTTACAAAATTACATAAATGATATTACATTCCATTCCCCAAAACTTTGTAAATGACAACCTATCCCCCACACTAAAATGGATTCTTGGCCTCAAGCATATGATAACTCGTAGAAAATCAATAAAAGGGTACTAAAAATGAAATCCATCCCCCCCACACTTAAATTTCAAGAAAATATGCAATGTAAATCCATGTAGATGTTGGGTGGGACAAGGTATTGGGCTTGTAATGTGGCTAACAAGAAAATGATTTCATAGGCTCTAAGGGGTTTTTAGAAGTAGGATTAATGTAAGTTTAAAGGAAGGCTATTTGGCTATTGTGATGCTCATGAGGTTCAGAAAATGCCTCTATCATATTAATGCACACCAAAGCAGGAAATTAAGCTCGAAGGTCCACAAACTCAAGAATAACAATTGGGGGTGAAAAACACACATTTTTAAAATATGTCCATAGGTTACCGTGGCATGAAAGCTAATTTTGTTCCTCATGGTTGGGGAAAATCATTTTCCAAATAAAAAATTGAGCATTCAATTTTTTTTGGTTTTGACACAAGATTCTTTATCCAAATTCATGATGAAAAAAAATTGAGATGAAAACTTGTCTTTTAACTCCCCAAAATGGTTAGACAAACTTTCCAAACTAGATGGTGAGTAAGTATGACTTGTTTCTTGTGTTTTTTTCATTTATTTATTTTTATTAGTTTTTTAGTGTTTATAACATACACAACCACAAAAAGATAAAGATAGAAAAAAAGAAAAAAACGTTTGATGATGAAAGTGGTAAAAAATGAAAGAGAGGGGAAGAATAAGAAAGAGGGAGAGTTAAAGGGAAAGAGGTGCCCCCTAGTTGGGATTTGGTGGGTCGCCATCTCCATCCAGTTGTGGGTCAGTGGAACTTGTTGTGGCTCATGTGGGATTTTACCTAAAAAAGAAAAATCTTTATTCATCTAATAAAAATCTAAAAAGAAATTAAAATTTCATAAAAGTAAAATAAAACATGGTTTTCCTCCCAAGAAGCACTGCATTATTTTTTTCTATAGTTGGAAAATTGCAGTGTACTACCCATAGTCTGATGGTGGCCACCATATTTTCTCAACTCCAGTATGCTTCCAGAAAATTTTCTCCTTTGGGAGGCTTGATGATTCATTGGACAATTTCATTCCTTCCTTGTTGTTTTTCTTGCAATTCAATGGGGGTGGAAATAAAATATTACTATCCTCCCTTTGGTCTTCAATGCGAGGAATGATTTTATCCACAAAGTGATGGTTTTCTATGCTTGGAAATTCAGGAAGATGTTTAAATTATGATGGTTAATTTATGTAAGGTTCAGACAACCCAAAACCAGAGTATGAGATCCCAAGTGTTTTTAACTCATTTATTTCATGACCTACTAAATTATAGTAATGAAGATCAACAGAGTCATAAGACTGAATAAATTTACCAATTTCATTTATATCAATGTTGTTTTCCAAAGAATGGTAAATTTCAACCACACCAGTGATAACTTTATTAATTATGGGACAAATCTCACAACCTTCACTCCCATCAGGACAAGATAAACACATTGGTTCAAGGTTCACCTCACATATAATAGAATTTTCAGAATCATGGATAGGAAATATTGAATGTTCTATAATTTGATCTAAATCAACAAATGATCATTCAAGTTAATTTTCTTTATTACTGTCCATGTTGGGGCATTGGAGGTCTGAGATGATATGGGATTCAAAAGAGTTTTCAAGATCCTTTAGATCAATCTAGTCTTTATTTCTAATGTCAATATCAACTTATCCATTTATGACTTGGTCAATGAGGATAAAATATTCACAAACTCCTCTATTAGTATAAAAGAAAGAACATAATGGATTGGGAGTCAACACACTCTCAGAGAGACTTTTAGTAGCATGGATAGAGAATACACATTGATTCTCTAATGGGTATCACATGGATTGAAAAATATTGAACTTGACTAGTTGGTCTCCAAATTCCATGGATAAGATGCCAGTATAGACATCAATTTTGGTTTTAGATGTCATGAGGAAAGGTCTTCCTAGAATCAGATGTGATTGGAATGAAGTTGTCTCCCCTTCCATGTCAAGGAAATAGAAATCAGTTGGGAATATAAGATCATTAACTTGGACAAGGACATCCTCGATTATTCCCTCAGGACAAGCATTTCTTCGATTGGTAAATTTAATGACAACACCTATTGGGTCCAAGGGACCAAGACCAAGGTTAGAGAATATAGATTTAGGCATGAAATTAATTGAGGCTCCAAGATCTATGTGTGCATTATCAAAGTTGGAGCTTCTAATTTGGTATGGAACTGCAAAGGTCCCAGGATCTTTTCACTTCATGGGTATGGACTGTTGTGTTGAAACATTCTCAATGGTCCTAAGTTGTCTCTTATGAGTGCGCAATTCCTCAAGAAACTTGTAATACTTAGGAATTTTTTTGATGGCATCTAAGAGGGGAATGTTTAATTCAACATGTCTAAACCTTGTCGATCATTTCAGGATCAGGTACAAATGACTTATTTTTCTTAGAAACGACTTGAGGAAAAGGAATTAGTTTACTAAGTGGAATGGAAGGAGGTGATGGAATGGATTAAGATTCCTTTTCAAGTTTTTTTTCATTTTCTAGGTCAATATTTAAAGGGTATTTGGAGGACTTATCTTGATACATGGACATTTTTTTCATGATCTAAGTGAAATTGCACTTACATTACCCTTGGGGTTGGGTAATGGTTGAGTTGGGAGCTCGGAATAATTTTATTGTTGTTGCTGGATTAGGTGGGATGAAAGTTGACCAATTTGGGTTTCAATATTTTTTAGGCTGGAATGGGTGAAGGAGGAAAGATCTTCCACTGCACTTTCCCATGGTTTCTTGGAAGAAGATACTTGTCCCGAATTGGTATTACCTTGATTTTGGTTCTTGGGAAAGCGATTTTATTGGTCTGGGAATTGGGAATGCTCACTAGGATTGAGGAATCTAGGAGGAGGAACAAGAGGATTGATCCTTTGAGGTTGAGGAATAAAAGGGTAAGGTTTTTGGAAGTTACCAACACCTTGACCATATTGGAATTGGTTTAGGTTTTGAGTAGGGAATTGAGGTGGATGAGAAATGGGATTACCATACCTCAAGCCTTGGTTGAAGATAGAAGAGAATGGCTAAAATTAGGGTTGGTTGAAGTTTCTAATGAACTGACCTGATTGTTTAGGGTTGGTGTTCCTCTGAGTATATGATGCATTGAGCTCCATTGGTCCGGATGAATCAGAGGGATCCTCTTGAAGTTGTGGACATGTGTCAGTTGGATGAGATGTGGAGCTACAGATTCCATAGTTCTTGATAGGTCCAGGGAACATAGATTGTGGAGAAGATGAGGTTGATGCTTTGGACACCACAGTTAGTTGTCACACAATACCTGTAATTCTCTCACCCACTCTGTCATCTTGTTTAGCTCTATGGATTCATTGTCTTGGACTTGTTTGACTTGTGTATGTACTCGAGTATGGAATTGTTGTGTGTTTGCAGACATGTTTCTTATGAGATCTCTTGCAGCTGTAGGATTCTTATCAACAAGAGCACCGCCACTTGCGGCATCGATGAGAGTTCTCTCCATATCCAGTAACCCCTCATAGAAGTATTAGATCATGAGTTGGTCAGGGATTTGGTGTTGTGGATAGGTTTCCACAAGATGTTTGAACCTCTCCCAATAATCATGGAGTGATTCATTTGAGAATTTATAGATACCACTTATTTCCTTTCAGATAGAAGCAGTATGAGAAGTAGGAAAGAATTTCTCTAAGAAAAGTCACTTCATATCAATCCATGAGATTATGGAACCAGGAGGGGGGTAGTAGAGCCATTACTTTGCAGTGTTAGCTAGGGAGAAAGGGAATGCTAGGAGTTTTATTTGTTCCTCAGAAACCCCTTGAGGCTTCATGTTAGATCACACCACTTGGAACTCTTTAAGTTGGAGATGTGGATCCTCACCGGCTAGCCCATGGAAATGAGGGAGAAGAGGAATCAAGCCTAATTTTAGGTCAAAGTTATCCAATATGTTTTGATATTTAATACCAATGGGTTGGTAATTCATATCAGGGGAAGAGATTTCTTTAAGTGTTTGTTCCCTAGGTTTGGCCATTTCTAATTCAACGAGTTGGACGGGGACTGGTTCTTGAATTATTTGTTTATCCCTAATGTTATTCCTAAGCTGGTGAAGTGTTTTCTTAATTTGAGGGTCAAAAAAATCCAAGGGATTGTTAGGGAGGCTACGAAGAATTCAGATAGATTTTGGAAGAAATATTAAGATGACTTTTTCTTTGTGTGTATTTTTTATTTGTGATTTTTATGAGAAGTCGGGTTTTTCTTTGTGTTTTTTTCATTTTTTTTAAATTTTTTTTATTTTGTTTTTTTTACAATAACTAGAAAATAACAACTACTTAATTACACAATCCTTGACAATAGAGTTATTTTAAATCTTTTTTTATTGTCTTCTATCAAACGTTCAAGGTTCTGATGCTCCGATAATGTGTATAGCAGCACTCAGGTCGAATCCTCGGTGATGATACTTTTTAATAGTCGATTGTTTTTAGTTGATTGTATTTTGATTGGGGATTTTGTTTGCAGATCTTAATTGAAATTATTGATTAAATAATATTTATTTAACAATTTGATAAATATTGGTGTGATTTCATCATTAGGTAGTTAAGATTGGGATATCCTTGAGCCTTGCTTTATATTGCATTAAATTAACACCCAATTCACAAGATGACGTTGATTGGAATTCCCCAGTGTTAAGGATTTAATCCAAGTCTTAAATTAACCAAGATTATAATCTCAATAAGTGATTGATTATGGTAGTGTATTTATATTTCCAATAATCCATGGAAACCACTCGTTAAACAAAACAAGTCATTAATCCATGACATGTTAAGTCCAACATACACAATGTTAAATTAAAGAATACTCATCGAGAAAAAGATCTGAATCGCTTAACATATTTAAATAATGACTCACCCTAATGGTAGATTTACTCATCCATTAATATGTTTATTAATCTGGTAATATATTTTTATGGTGATGAATTATATATAGAACAAAAAGAATGGGATAAGAAAAGAGTTGTGCGTCGAACACACACACACACATGAAGGGTGATGAGAATTAAAAACGAACTTTATATTGAATGATAAAGTGAAATAAGATATTTATTATTAACATGAATTAAGAAATTTAAATAACCTTAATATTTCAAAACATAGGGTAGATGATAATAAGAGTTAATGGGAAAGGTACTTGCATTGAAACAGAATTACAAAACAAAGACCTACAAGATTACAACAAAGAAGAACACAAAAGTAAATGAAAACAAAGAGGGGAGGAATAATTGGCCACTTATTACTATAATGAAATTTTTTAATTTGAGTAATTAACCCTAAAAACAAGAATAATGCAATTTAGATAATTAGGGTGATAGTTATTATTAAAATATTAAACAGACTTGAATCTAGATGACTTCAAACAGTGCTCTAAAATTATATTTAATATTTAAAAATTAATATTTCACAAAAATTATGAAAATTTCATATAAAATCAATAGAGGGAGTATATAATAAGTAATTGAAATATTAATAACATCAGTTAACTTCTGTAAAGTGAGCTCTTAGTCAAAGTTTTGATTTCTAAAGTGAAATGATTTTATTTGAATGAAATGAGTTGAACTTTTATATTTTTTATAAATAATTTCAAATTCTTGAATTTATGAAATGATGAAGAGACCTATTTTAATGATTTTATGTTTTTTTGAAATATATTTTCTTGGGTTATATGAAATAATTGATTTATTCATAGGGAAAGAGGGTGTAAACCCATGTTTTGAAATGACCATGACACTTTTTAAATTGTGAAACTTTCTTGAATTACTTTGGGTTGTTTTTATATAAATTGTTGTTTTAAATGAAAGTTTTTCATTATAGTGATGATTGTGAAAGGAAGTGGGTATGTTTATGATTTTTAATTTTTTAATTGAAGATAATTTTTTGAATGGAATGGATGATGTTTGATGGCCTCGTTGGCACTTTATGATGATATTATCTTGTAATAGACCCTTATTTTAATTTAATTGATTCTTGTACTTCCCATTTATGGGTGTTGAAAAAGGGATTATTTACTTTGAGGTATCTTGGGGGTGAGAGTGAGATGTTATTTGAGGGAATGTTCCCACAATTGATATTGATAAGAATATTCATTATAATCTTTATAGCTTGATTATCTCACACCACTCTTTTGACTAGTCATAACAACATGGATAGTTAGATGGGATGACCAAGATATATGATTCATTAGTGGACCCACACCTAGTTTGGTGGATTTGTAGAGAATAATAAAGGTTCAGGTAGTGTACATGCGACCATGAAAGTGGGTTTGTGTGGAACTGGTTTTCTTGGGACTCCTGAAACTAGACAAAAACCTTATGATTAGTCATGATGATTTTTTTATTAGCTATTATATGGTAGACTCACTATCATACCTAGGTTGTACCGATGACATTTTTTTACTTGATTCTTGATGCATGATAGTGTTTGTTATCACTACTTGAAACTCAAGCTACCTTTCTTGATTGATTACTGCTATTGATTGATTTATTTATTGAGATGTTTCACCGTGAATCTATTTTATTGAATCTTGTAAAGTTTATGATATCTGGTGAATGTTCTCACTTTTCATGATTGATATGGATTAATCTTGGGAAATGGTTTTCAAATATTTTTAAGAAAATTTTTGGTTTTCAAATGATGAAATGGAATGTTTTCAACTCTGGTTTGATAAATGATTTTGAAAGTTTTAAAAATCTATTTTAAAATTAAGATTTGCACTCTCTTTATTGCACACCTCTCTTAGCTTATTTGAATTACCTTATAAAGTAATTAAATAGAATATTTAGTGGAATTATATTGGGATCTATAGCCCACATCCTGCTTATACCATTTGGTGTTTTCATCTTTTATGATATTATAGAATGTTCTCATGCTCACATCATCTTCCTTTGTTCATTCATGCTTGGGTGACCATGGGTGGTTGTCTTAGGACATGGTGGGTATTCATGGACCACCAAGAGATAGGTTTTGGTAGTTTTATTTTTCTTAAAGTTTTTGTATTGTCTTTTTTGTTGGATCAGGTTATACTAAATATGCACAAGAGGGGGGGGGGTGAATTGTGTCTTTTACAATTTCTTCGAGAATCGTGATGATTTCCAAATCTGTCCTTTAACTTTATCAGAATGGTTCTGAAGTGGAAAATAAATAGATTGAAGAACACATGGATGTATAGTGGTTCTGGGAATAGAAGGCCCCCAGTCCACTCCACCAGTGCTGTACTCCACGAGCTTGGTGATTTTCACTATCTGGTCCTCTTATCAACAGACCATCCACAACTGAGTGCAGGCAGTTAACACCTTTACATGATAAGGATAAAATAGAGCCTTCTGGTTCATACATAGAACCAAATACACATCTTAGAATGAGAAGCTGGTTACTCAAAATGAAAAGAGTGTTTTTCTAAAAATACTTTCCATTTTTTCCTCACAGTTGCATCATCATGAAACTGACAGTAGATGAATCATCGTCTTTAGAAAAGATGTTCTTTAGGTAAGACTAGTTCTGAGTCGATCCAGTTGCAAATACATCATGAAATAAAATAAAAAACTTTAACAACAATATATTCATGATATATCTTCTACGTAGAATAAGAATCTTTAACGCTTTTCCTTTTCTTAAGAAAAATATAGTCTGGTAGATCTTGGAAGCAGCAGATCTGTGTGACTCGTATAACTTTGCAAAAATTATAATCATGAAAAACTCGAGAGCTTGTTCTTGTTATATTTTTAGCAATTATTTGTCTCTCATTTTTTAATTAAAAATAACACAGATATATAAATAATAAATAAAAGAGTTTTCCTTTTAAATTTAGATCCACAAATGTCACCTTAAGAATCGTGATATTCAAATGTTTGAATAACAGAGCAGTCGTAATTTCCCTTAATAATCAGCATGAAATCCTCCTCTTAAATCGATCCTTTGAATCGTGGATAAACATCTTTAAATTAGTCAAATATGTTCTTTAATATCAGGCTTTGAAACTGGCTTAAAATTAGCCTCATATTCCACAAAAGACCATTGTATGATAAAGTCGTATTTTAAATCTCTGATGCTAAACGTAGGGTTGATGATCTATTCTTCAAACATATGGTTGATCTAAAATGTAAGGTTGATCTCAACCATAAGGTTGATCATCCATAATTTTCTCTTCAACTTTCAAATGTATGGTATAATATCCATACTTTCCACTTTATCAAAAATTAAGATACATGATCCATACTTTTCAATAGAAGGTAAGGTTCATTATAAAAGTATGGTTGATGATCCATACATTTGTGAAGCAAACATAAGATTCCTTACTTATGTAAGGTTCTTCTTCCATACTTTTCTCATATTAAAAACGTAAGGTTCCTTCCAAATGTAAGGTTCTTTTACCATACTTTTTTGATAACGTATGGTTGATTAACCATACTTTTCTAAACTCCCGTAAAGTAAATGTATAATTTTATCCTTACGCTACGCTCTTTAATGTAGGGTATGAACAGTGTTTCCAAAATATGCTAAACTGATTTATGAACACTTTTTCAAATATTCCGTGCAGATTAAACACTTTTAATATTATTCCAAAAGTGAAATATAAAGAATATTAATTTCTTGAAATATACTCATAGTAAAATCATTAGGATAACAAACAAGGGTATTTGTGAGCATCAAAATCATCATAAAAATATAGATTATTGTTGAAATAATACATGATCAAAAATCTCCCCTAATCATAATAGTATAGAGTATTGTTGAAAATAACACTTTCTCAAAAATATCCCCCTTTTTTATGATCAGAAAACCCATGAAATAACCCATGAAATTAAATGCATATAATTTAGATTTTTGAAAGGATAAAATATTATTTTATTTTAACAGAATTATTTCAACAAAAAATTAATAAAGTGTTATTCATAGTTCTCCCATATATATAGAAAATATTTTTTTAAAAAATTTAAAAAATTATTTTAGAAATTTCTCCCCCTTTTATAAATTAAACTAAAAAAATTGAGTTTATCCAAATTTCTCCCATAAAGGTAAAACATAAATACAATATAGAATGTGGAATTTGTATCTAGATTTCTCCCCCTAAGAAAAAGATTGATCCATTGTCTTAAAATAAAATGTCGTGTTTATCCAAATTTCGGTCCCTTTTGTGATATCAAAAAGAATGTTAGAATAAGGAATATAACACATTTAATGTAGTACAGAACTTAAGTTAATGTTATCATACACTATTTATCAATAATTAAATCTAGATTCTGTAATTCTAACATAGACAGAATAGTAAAACAAATTAAAAACACATAAAAATGAGATTTAAAAATAGTTTATTGAAAATTTAAGTACATAATGGATACAAGAATCATGTTTAGGATAAAAGAGTTTGAAAAAGGGTATTTTAGCAACCCTGAACAACTTCCTTGAGCACTGATAACTGCATTCTCAACCTCTTCATCAATCCATCTCCTAAATTAATTATCAGATCTCTTCCTTACTAGGTCAAATGAATATCTTCAATTAGATTGAATCTAAAAAACTCATGAAACCTTTCTTCCTTTTCCATGAACTGATTTAGCTTCTTAGTGAATATGTCTAGTAATTGTCTAATGCTTGGTTCACCTGAGGTAAGATGACCAATAAAAAATTTCTGATTTTCCAACAAGACAGAAAAAGGAGCGCTAGTACACTGTAAATCCTAAAACCTGTCATTCATATTGCTCATTACAATTGTAATGGCCTAGAATCTCTTGATCAGATCAGGCGAAGTACCTGGTGTACTTGGTTGACTGCCCGTGATAGTCACAAATTGTTGTTCCATAATTTTTTTGAATTCTTCCAAATCTGATTTCAGCACAACTTTAGATTTCAACTTTTCAACCTCTGCTAATAATTCTTTCTTAAAAACATCAACTTCTTTCTTTGAAACAAAGATGTCATTTAGATTTTGAAATCTCAGTTTCTCTTTGTCTAACTCTCTTCTTAAAGTTGCATTCTCAGATTTATCTCTGTTAAACTTTTGGAAAAGTTCCTCAACATGATCTGATATAGAATCATAGGCACCCTGTACTTGATTCAGAAATAGATCTACTAAAATTAGTGGTACAGATTGAGCATCAGATCTCTGATATGTATCCTTATCCATTGGTTTATCAACTTATTTTTCTTCAGAATCATTAAGTGACTCGTCCATAGAAAAAAATTATTTAAAACTTCTATATGAACTTCAGATGGACTGTTTCCCCTATTAACATTTTCATCAGGTTATTACTTCTCATGAGCACCTGCATTATCTTCCACTAAAGAATGTTCTTCTTGAAATGTGTATTTTTGAATAACTTCAGTAGGTTGTGCATATTGTTCTTGAACAGATTCAATTCGAGACACTTCAACTTCTCTAGGATCTGCCTCTACCTGAGGTTCAACTTCCTATTCAATTTGAGGTACCACATCAATATGATAAATAGATTCTCTTACAAATCTGTAGCTTAAAAAATCTTCAGTTATAACAGCATTTGTTTGAATAGGCTCCTCATCATCTTGATTCACTCTGTGCCTTTTCCTCTGAAGTCCCTCTTAACTTTCCTCATTAACAGGTGCATCAACTACTTCAAATCTTATTCGTATTGATGTTTTTGAAGATACACTGGTCCTTGATTCTGTTATTCCTTCTTTGGTTTTCCCAGTTTTCCCTCCCTGAGAAGACTCCTGATCTTCATCAGCACCAAAAGGCATAATCTTTCCTTTCATAGTGCTCCAGAAAAATCCTATTTTTATTAAAGTTCCAGCATTGAACATGTTAATATGATGGAATTTCACTCTGGAATCTACTAATCTCACCACATCAGACTTAAACAATAATTTTGAAATGAACCTCCCATATGTATTGAAGTTCATTATCGTCTCTAGTTGACAACAGTAGTTAAAATACCTTATCATATAATGAGGAAAATTCAAATTGATGTCACTCATAAATAGAAATATCAAATAAATATTAGGATATAAAATTTTCTCCATTTCAGACATCCTCAGGGCAATCCCTGTTTGAAAACATTTTACAATTTTTTTTGATCTGGCTCCAAATCCTCGACTAACATTTTTCTGATATTCCTATAACCAAATAAAAATGACATAATGACCTCTGACTTATGTTCATTATCTCTAATGGATTTAAAATCAAAGTGATAAACTCCCTCATGAGGGAAGTTTAAGATTTTATCTATTTCCACAGATGAAATAGAAAAATCCCGATCTTCAATTTTAGAGAATATGGAGTCCTTTGTATCTCCAAGACCGAACTCAACAGATTTAAAGAAATTTCGTAACTCTAACTTATACATAAATTATGTGTTTTCATTAGTGAATGTTTTTTCAAGATTCTTAAAATCTAAATCTTTTTTCAATATTAGATTAGTTTGGTACATCCATTCCAAATCAATTAATTTGCCCTGTAAGATCTTCCTTTCTACCGAATTTTGACGCATGGAGTTACTAGCTTCTCCTTCCTTGATTCTCATTGTATTGGCCATTTCTATCTCAAAGTTTTGAAGGCTCAAAGGTTTAGGGTTTTGAAGGTTCAGTCAATGATATATGAAGACAATAAGTGTTTAGGTGTTTTGACAGGTTTTATGAAAATGAATGGGTTTGGAATTTGAAATGGGTTCTGACAACCTTGATTCACGTGTCATTACATACATAATAATCACTACATTATTTATAATAATAAAACATATGCGAAAAGAAAAAAATTATATTAGTACAGAGAAAATTTTAAATTATTCTAAAAACAAATAATTAAATTATTTAAAATAGTGAAGATTAAAATAAAATAAGAATTAATATAATAAAATAAGTAAAATTAAAATTAAAATTTCATTTGAAATTAAATAAACCTATCTCCACCTTAATAAAATCAAACATTTCAGTGGGAAGTGGATTAGTAAAAATATCAGCTAATTGAATTTCAATACTTATAAGTTCTAAGAATAAATCCTTTTTAAGAACATAAACTCTTAGAAAATGATGTCTGATATCAATATTCTTAGTCCTAGAATAATTAATAGGATTTTTTGAAATATTTATTGTGCTTGTATTATCACATAAAATAGGTGTATTATTAAAATTTAGTCCAAAGTCTATAAGAATATTTTTCATCCATAACACTTGTGCACAACAACTGCCTGCAGGCACATATTCTGTCTTGGCTGTTGATAAAGAAACTGAGTGTTGTTTCTTACTAGACCATGAAACTAAATATTTTCTTCAAAAGTTAAATGTTCCTGAGGTTCTTTTTCTATCTAATCTATAGCTTCCAAAATCAGCATATGAATATGAAATTAAATTAAAATCATAAGTTTTTAGATAGAGAAGATATTGAAAACAGTTCCTTTTAAATATCTAAAAATCCTTTTGACAACTCTTAAGTGAGATTCTTTAGAATTTTATTGAAATCTTTCACAAAGACATACTGAGTACATTATATCTGGCATGATAGCAGTAAGATATAATAAAATACCAATCATACCTCTATATAACTTGTTGTCAACTGATTTTCTAGTTTCATCCAAATCAAGTTTTATATTAGTACACATAAGAGTTGTATATTTACTGTTGTTCTCAAGTCCAAATTTCAACAGTAAATTAGTAATTTATTTTCATTGATTCAAAACATTTCCAAAACATTTTTGATAAATTTGAAGTCCTAAAAAGATATTTAATTCTCCCATCATACTCATTTTAAATTCTTTTTTCATTAAATTTGAAAATTCATGACAAAGTTTTTTTCTTGTTGATCCAAAAATTAAATCATCGACATAAATTTGAACCAATAATATATTACAGTTTACAATTTTCTTAAATAATGTTGGATCTTCCACTCCAACAGTAAAATAATTTTTTAAAAGAAAATAAATTAATCTTACCATGATCTAGGTACTTGTTTATGGCTATAAACAACTTTAGTAAGTTTAAAAACAGAATTTGGTTTTCGAGAATTTTCAAAACCAAGAGGTTGCTCAACATAAACTTCCTCCATTAAATAACCATTTAAAAAGGAAAACTTAACATCCATATAAAATAATTTAAAGATCATATGAGATGAATAGGCTAAAAGGATTCGTATGGCTTCTAGTCTTGCTATAGGGGAAAAGGTCTCATCATAATCTATACCTTCTTCTTGATTATATCCTCTAGCTACTAGTCTATCTTTATTTCTAGTTATTATACCTTGATCATCTTGTTTATTTCTAAAGACCCATTTAGTTCCTATAACTGAATAATTCTGTGGTCTTTCAACTAAATTCCAAACTTCATTTCTCTTGAGCTATTTTAGTTCTTCTTGCATTGCTATCATCCAGCTTTCATCAACTAAGGCTTCTTCTATTGACCTAGGTTATAATTGGGATAGAAAGGAAAAAAACTCAACAATATTTCCTATATTTCTTCTAGTTTTGATTCCAGTGTCTAGGTCTCCTATAATAGTTTTATAAATGGTGATTCTGTAGGGTTATAGAAAATCTAGGTAATACACTATTAGGTTCATCAGTGTCATGTTCTTCTGAACTAGACTGAATTTTATTAATATATTTTTCAAAATAAACTTTCAAGTTCTCAAGTCTCATGTTATCATTAGAGTCAAATTCATCAATTTGATCTTTCCTTTTCTCAAAGGGATCAGATTCATCAAATTTCACATGAATTGATTCTTCAACAATCCTTTACTTTTTATTAAAAATTCTATAATATTTGGAAGTTGCAGAATATCCTATGAAAATGCCTTCAACAGATTTTGGATCTAATTTACCAAGATTGTCCTTGGTGTTCAAGATATAAACCTTGCATCCAAAAACTTTAAAGTATTTTACTTTAGGTTTTATATTATTCCAAAGTTCATAAGGTGTCTTTTTGAAAATTGGTCTGATTAAAACTCTATTAATTATATAGCACGTTGTAATTATAGATTCTGCCCAGAAATAGGTAGGAAGAATGTATTCATTTAGCATAGTCCTAGACATTTCCTGAATATTTCTATTTCTTCTTTCAACAATATTATTCTGTTGAGGAGTTATTGGTGTACAGAAGGTGTGTTTAATACCCAGATTTGAGCAAAAGGAATTGAATTCCTAATTCTAAAATTATTCACAATGATAACTTCTTAATGAGATTATTTTAAAACCTTTTTCATTTTGAACAGCTTTGCAAAAACTTTCAAACATAGTAAAAGATTCATTTTTATATTTTAGAAAATATACCCATGTAAATCTTGAATAGTCATCAACTAAAACATATACATATAATTTACCATCCAAACCTGCTACTCTTGAAGTTCCAAATAGATCCACATGGATAAGTTCTAAAGGTTTAGATGTAGTAATTTTGTTAATTTATTTAAAGGATGATTTATGTTTCTTTCCAAGTTTACATGCATCACAAAATCCTTCACAATCAAATTTAAGACTAGGTAAATCAGAAAATAGTTGTTTCTTAGATAACTTATGTAAATAATATATATTTCAATGTCCAAGTCTTCTATGCCAGATCAAAGATTCATTTATATTAGTAGTTAAACAATTTACTTTTTGTTTACACAAGGAATTTAAGTCCAGATTATAAACATTATCAGTTCTAGGTGCTCTAAATTTAATCAACTTATCTTTAAAAACAGAACAACAATTTTTAGAAAAATAAATAAAATAACCATCGTTGCATAGTTGAGAGATACTTGTCAGGTTATGTTTCAATCCTTGTACATAGTGTAATTTATTTATTGAGATAGCTTCTGGATATCCAACAGTTCCAATGCCAATTATTTTACCTTTTGCATTGTCACCAAATGTGACTAATCCTCCATCCTTTTGAGTTAATGTTTTAAAGTTTTATGAGTTCCCACTCACATGCCCAGAGAAGCCACTGTCCATATACCATATTTCCGTTCGGTTTTTGTGACCTACTTCCTGCAAAGGTATTCAAACAAAATTTTTTTTTGGTATCCATATTTTATTGGGGCTAGCTGTGTTTGCTAAAAAATATTTGGGAATCGATACTTTATTTGTATTTCTATAATAAATAGATTCAAATAAACTCATTGCAACAAAGGCATTATTAATACCACTTATTTGAGGTTTCCTTAAATATTAGTTTTTAGATATGTGACCTTTTGTTCCATGGTAGTTGAAAATTATACCTTTTGTACTTGGAACAAAATAGTTATTATGCAGTTTGGGTTTCTCACCTTTACTACCTATTCTATATCTTTCATTTTTAATCACATTCTTTCCAAGAATTTCATTTTGAGAATTTTATCCTTTTGTGAAAATAAGAGCTACATTTTTGTATTTTTCTACTTCTGATTGTATTGTTTTTATTTTAGTTTTATTATCTATATAGTTTTTGTTTAATAAGTTATATTTTTCAATTAACTCATGATGTTGTTTTAGCAGAGTGTCTCTTTCTCCTAAAATAGCAGTGTGAATATTTTTCAGTGACTTATGTTTCATAAATAAGGAATCATATTTCTCTTACATCATAATTCAGTAGGATTCAAGTTTATCATTTGAGAAACTAGAACTAGAATCCGAATCCGATGTGTAATAAGATTGTACCTCATCAGCTTCTGCCATAAAGCACATATTTTTCTTTAGATTTGTTTCTTTCTTTTCTGAGTCAGAATTTGATGAGCTGTTGGAGTCTTAAGAAGCACTCCAAGTAGATTTTATTTCTCTTTTTTCTTTCTTCTCATAATCATTATTTTTGAAAATTTTCTTTTTCTTTTCTCCTTTTAATTGAGGACATTCAGGTCTTATGTGAACCATCTTTTCGCAGTCATAGAATCTAACTTCCTTCAGTTATTTTTCATCTTTCTTGAAGGATTTTTTGAATCCCTTCTTATTTCTGTAGAATTTACTAAATTTCCTGGCTAATTGAACCAGTTCCACATCTGAATCATATGAATCAGAACTTTCTGGTTTTCTCTTGATCTCTTGCTTCATATTTCTGCTCTTATTTTGGGATGAAACTTTCAAAGCAGTATTTTCTCTCTTGATCAAGAATTTATGCTCATTTTCATAATCTTGCATCTCAACTTCTTAAATCATTAAGGTTCTAATTTATTCTCTCATAGTTAGATATTTGATTGGTGATTATTTCCTAATGGATGCTGATATCCCATTCCAGTAGGTTAACTCTTAGTAGTTTTAAGGCTTGATCTGCTTGTTTGATATGATCTCCCAAGGCAGTGATGTTGTTCACTATTTATGTAATCCTTCCATTCATCTAAGTGATGCTTTCATCACCAAGAATTCTAAATGTATCAAATTTTTGTTTTTCTCTACCATACCTCATTTTTCTGATATTGTCAGTTCCTTCATAGGCAACTGCATTTGTCTACCACATCTCATATGTAGTAGGGCATTGAGATACTCTATTAAATTCATCTGGTCCTAAACCACATATGATAGAATTCATAGCTTTTGAATTTATGTCATACTCTTCTTCAGTAGCTGCACTCCATGTTTTGGGTTTCTTAGGAATTTCATAAGAAGTAAGAATTTTTTAGTAGACTATGTATCCAATATTTTTCAGATAGATGATCATACTTGACTTCCAACATCCACAGTTTTCACCATTGAATTATGGATCTTGAACCATTGACATTACCTCTCATGTATCATCCATTGAGATCTATGAGTACAATCCTTTGAAACTTTCATCTTGTCATAGCTTTAACAAAAGAACCACCTATGATATCAATTGTTGGATCGGGTTATACTAAATATTCACAAGAGGGGGTGAATTGTTTCATTTAAAATTTATTCAAGAATCGTGATGATTTCCAAATCTATCCTTTAACTTTATCAGAATGGTTATGAAGTGGAAAATAAACAGATTGAATAAAGCACAAATTTATAGTGATTTGGGGAACAGAAGGCCCTTAGTCCACTTCACCAACACTCTACTCCATGATCTTGGTGATTCTCACTATCTGGTCCTCTTATCAATAGACCATCCACAACTGAGTGTAGGCAGTTGACACCTTTACAAGATAAGGCTAAAACAGAGCCTTCTGGTTCATACACAAAACCTAATACATAGCTTATAACAATAATTTGGTTACTCAAAATGAAAAAGAGTATTTCTCTAAAAATAATTTCTAGTTGTTCTTTATAGTTAGAGCATCATGCGACTGATTATAGATGGACCGTCGTCTTCAGAAAAGATGTTCTTTAGGTAAGAGCATTTCTGAGTCGATCCATTTGCAAATAGATCTTGAATAAAATCAGTAACTTTAACAACAATAGATTCACAATAGATCTTATATTTAGAATAAGAATCTTTAACACTTTTCCTTTTCTATAGAAAAATAGAGTCTGATAGATCTTGGTAGTAGCAGATTTGTGTAACTCGTATAACTCTGTAAAAATTATAGTCATAAAAAACTCGAGAGCTTGTTCTTTTTATCTTTTTTACAATGATCTGTCTCTCATTTTGTAATTCAAAATAACACAAATATATAAAGAATAAAGATAACCATTTTCCTTTCAGATTTAGATCCACAAATGTCACCTTAAGAATCATGATATTCAAATGTTTGAATAAAAGAGAATTCGTAACTTCCCTTAATAATCAGCATGAAATCCTCCTCTTAAATCGATCCTTTGAATCACAAATAAACATATTTAAATCAGTCAAAGATGTGATTTAATATTGGGCTTTGAAACCGGATTAAAATTAGCCTGATATTCTTCAAAAAGTCTATTGTACGATAAAGTCATATTATAAATCTCTGATGCTAAACGTAGGGTCGATGATCTATTCTTAAAACGGAAGGTTGATCTTATTTAAGGTTTGGTGATGTTCTCATTTGATTCAGTTAGCTATGATTTTTGTGATATGATGGTTTTCTTGTTCATTTGATTTGGATTTGGGGCTGCACTATTCTTCTGGTGTTGGTTCTGGGTTGTGGGAAATGTTGGTGATGGTTTGACATTATGGTTGAGTTTTGAGATGTTTTGATGTGGTTTAAATCTGTTGGAATGTAGATGCACATGGACTTGACCACATGGATTAGGCCTCAGTGGTGGTTCTAGAGCTAGTTATTCATCATTGTAGTGCTTTACAAATTTGGATGTTTGAGAGGGTATGGCGCCAGCCATTAGATCAGGCCAGTTCTTTGACACAGGACACTTTCTTGTCGTTCAACCATTCAATGATGGAGAGCTTTACTATGATTTTATGCTAGGGATGGGTGATCCATGTTTTCTATTTGGTTTGTCTCTCTTGACCTTCAGGTGTGATTTGTTTTGTTAGGACCAATAGGGTATTATATACCCTGAGAGGGGGGGTGAATCAGGGTACGAATATTCTTTTTCAAAGTTCTTCCTGGCCCACTGGATCTTGACCTCTTTATTACAAGGGTCACTTTTTTTGCACTTGTGTGTTTATTATGATCACTTCTTTTCTTCTTTATATGACGATGATGATTTGAATGTAATGCAGGGAAGAAAGCATGTAGGCACAGAGATTTTTACTTGGTTCACCCTCACTGGGCTATGTCCAAGGAGCATAGGCCGAAAAGTTTCCGATCGTACCAAATTCCACTATTCTTCACTAGATGTGGATTACAAGGTTCAAGCTAGATCACTTCTATGCCCAGGCTCACTACCTTAACAATGTTTAGGGTCAGCTCACTGCATTCCCATGGGTCACTCCTTGTTTCTCTCTCTTTGGCTCACTGCCGGTGGAGAGGATCACCTTCTTCCTATTCCTTTACTCACTGCTCTGGAAAGGATCCACTCACAGTTTATAGACCTGTAGGTATCTTCATTTTCATGAAGGAATGCATCCTATGTTGTATGTGGATGCTCTATTGAAGTTAAACTTTCACCCGTAGATGAATTTCTCTTTGCACCGAAGGTATCAGGTAATCTTCCAACTTCCACACAGCCTGAAAATCACTGCCTAAAATAAACCTTACTTGGCGCGCAAGTCTATCTTGGTGCGCAAGTATCGGCGCACAATTCACAACTGGTGCGCAAGTCCACCTCACACACTTGCGCAGCACAAGCTTCTTCAACTCCAAACTTGCGCGACACACTTCCATTTACACCCAATCCAATATTGGCACGCAACTACCAACAATCGCCCTTCTTTAAATCTGGCACGCAAGTCCCACTTGCGTGACACACTACCACTTACGCGACTTCCACACCTGCGTGATGGGAGCTCTAATTTCTTAAACGTAAGGTTGATCTCAAAAGTAAGGTTGATCTCAAAGGTAAGGTTGATCATCCAAACTTTTCTCTTCAACTTTCAAATGTGTGGTATAATATCCATACTTTCATCTTTAGAAAAAGGTAATATACTTGATCGATACTTTTCAATAGAACGTAAGGTTCATTATAAAATTAAGGTTGATGATCCATAATTTTGTGAAGAAAATGTAAGGTTCCATACTTATATAAGGTTCTTCTTCCATACTTTTCTCATATTAAAAACATAAGGTTCCTTCCAAATGTAAGGTTCTTTTACCATACTTTTTTGATAACGTATGGTTTATTAACCATACTTTTCTAAACTCCTGTAAAGTAAATGTATAATTTTATCCTTACGCTACACTCTTTAATATAGGGTATGAACAGTGTTTCCAAAACATGCTAAAATTATTTACGAACACTTTTTCAAATATTTTGTGCAGATTAAACACTTTTAATATTATTCCAAAAGTGAAATATAAAGAATATTAATTTCTTGAAATATACTTATAGTAAAATCATTAGAATAACAAACAAGCGTATCTGTGTGAATCAAAATCATCATAAAAATATAGAGTATTGTTGTAAAAATACATTCTCAACAATCTCCCCTAATCATAATAGTATAGAGTATTTTTGAAAACAACACTTGGTCAACATTTTTGTACCATGATATGCATGTATTGATATAATTATACCGATGTATGTATCTGATGATGTTTGTACAGTGTACCTTATTTATTGTAATCTATTTTTTGTAAAATAATTCCCAATGATTATTTCTTGATAACCAGGTGATTTTCACCAACTCATGTAGATCAAGAATTCTCTTTTAGTTACTATAAAATTAGCTCAGATACCTATTTAGATGTTACTCGGGGTTGGTTCATTACAAACGGTTTCAGAGGAGGTCCTTCCTTAAATGAGAACACTTTTCATTATGATCCCTTAAGTTATTTGGGGTGATTCATGGTATAAAGGAGACAAAGATTGTGTTGAGACTTAATAGGTAGTTCGTGAGTAGGTGCTTTATCAACACCTCTTCACAAAGAGATGTGATTTACTAAGGAAAGTGGGGAATTGAGTATTTCTTTTGAGTAATTTGTTTTCTGATGGTAAATGAGATTAAATTTCTGGTGATATTATATTTGATTTTGGGAATATCTTATGAGTTTTGGTTTTGAACGGAAAGATGACCAGAGTTTTATTGTTCCTTTGCAGTCTAGTAAACGATGAGAAGTTAGCATGACTAATCTAAAATTTAATCTAGAATTTGTTTTTATATTTGTTTTTGGTTTACCTAACCATTCAATCAATCCTTTCATAGTTCTATTCTAGCTCTAAACTTGAATATTTTTTCATTTTCTTCCAAGTAACTTCACTTGTGTGAGGTTAGTTTGGAGGGTCGTGGATATGGTTTGTTTCATGTTGTTTTCTATTTTTTTGAACTTTAATTCCTTCTTGATGATTTCAAATGTTTTATGAAAATCAAATTATTGATTAAAACAAGTTTCTTTGATTTATTTGAGAAAAAATTTCAATAACCAGAAAGTGATTTTTATAAAATTCTTGGTTTGGAAAACTAATTTCTAAATACACTTTGTGTTTGTGTTAAATAATGTTTTAAGAAAAAATATTGGTTTTTAATGTATTTAAATGGAAATGGTTTTAGAAATTGGGAAATAGGATTAATGATTTTGAAACCATAATATAATTTCTAGGTGTGGGTAAGTGATTTTTGAAACTGTGATGAATTTATATCTAGATCTCTCATTTTGGAAGGAAAGTGACATCTTTTGTAAATCAGGAAATTTTTTATTTTTTGAAACCAATGATACTTTGATAAAAGTTGTTTGAAACATGTTTCTAAGTTTTATTATTTCTTGTACTTTGTTTCTGGTTTTGTTTTATGCGTGAGTTAGTGAGCTTGTGTTTAATGATTACCAAAAATGTACCCCTGGAAGTTTTCCATGAAATATAGAATGTGCATTCATTGGTCTGTTTTTTATAGTGGTCCTTCATGCTTTCCAAAAGTGGAATATCTTGTTGAGGACTCTAAGAAGACTCCATATTGAGTGGTGGATCAAGATACCTCCCATCATTTTAACTCCATCCTTGAATTCTTGGATTGTCATCCACATTTTTATATAGATTAACAAAATTATCTTAAGGTGGTAGAGTGGATTGAATAAGGTTATCGGATTTTTATTCTCTCAATACTTATAATGCTTTAAAGGTCAACTTTGTCAACTATTTCTTTAGGGAACTAGTTAGGAGTGTTGGGAAGTTTTGACTCCCTCCTATCTGCATGAAATAATGTCATGGTAATTCTTCAAATCGATCTTTATTTGGTGGGAATATCCTATGAATTTGAAGAATGTGAAAGTTTCTGAGTTCTTGGGTTTTGATCAAGATGAGTGATTAGTTACGAAGTATGCCAAGAAATTCTCAAGTTTTATATGTTTCTTACCTGATATTGTTTTAATGAATTCAATAAGTTAATCTGTTTTAGAAAAGGTCTTCACCCATACCTTTTAACTAACATTCTTATGGATTTGTTTATTTCTTATTCGGATATGCTCACTAGGCCATTTTCATCTGAAGAAAAGCTACAAAAAATGACCTAAAGGGAAGAATGTATCATTAATGGTTGAGAAAGGAAAATCTCCTTGCGGAAAGAATAGGCCTCCCATGTGTTTATATTATATATAACATGGTCATTTTAAGAGGCTACGTTTGAAATCTCTAGAGGATTATAGTCAGTGTGTCCATTTGGGTCACCTTAATAGGTTCTGTAAGTTGGGAAACTGGAAAGGGATGTTTCAATCGGGATCATTAGATCCTAACTATGGGGTCATAGATGCTTCAAGATAAAACGAGATACATCCATATTCCTTGGAGTGAAGCTTTTAAAATAGTGTAGGATATTCCAGTTTTTTGTTTCCTAATGTGTTTGATGTTGATCAAGCTTATTATTTCTGACATTGGAGTGGAAAATGATTGAGTTCTTCCTTCTTTTGGATTGTCAGTATTTGGGAAACTTTTATTTTGTAATATTTTCAATGATATCTTTTGGACCTTGGTTTTTATCATTTGTTGATTGATGATGCGATAATGGTTTCCTTTTATTTATATCTCTATGTTTGTGCCTTATGTATGTGCAAACTTGAATAATTAGCCTTCTTTTTGAACGAATTTGTATCCTTGATGGTCATTGTGCTTCTGGTGATAGAGTAGAATCTTGTGCTGACAACCTTGACATATTTGGGTTTTTTTGTTCTTCTAAATACATTATGTTTCCTTCCATAGGTGTATTCCTATGTTTGATGTTGGATACTATTTGGTTTGATTATTGTTCCTTGGTATCCTCTTATTTTTTCCTTGATGGTTAGAACTCAAATTTGATATGTTAGGTGATCTTCCTTATGAGAGTGAAGTGCCCTATTGTGCACTGACCTGGATGTTTGATGTACTTCATTTGGACTTGGATATACCTTGGGGTTGTACTCAGGTGACTAAGACGATGTGGATTCTTGATTGACCAGGTACCAAGATGGGTTGGAATTTGATCTGATAAGCTCATTGTGGGGTGGGGCTCGACATTGAAAATCCTAGGTTACCATCAAGTAATTACCTATGGTAGAAATAATTTTTAGTTCTTTTTAATGTATTATGTATTTTTTTTATCTTAGATGTTTCTTATTGGTGAGTTATTGAAGCCTATTCTCTATGTATAAGGGACATAATTTTCTTATATTACACCATTTTAGTAAATCTTTAATCGATGGGGAGACCTATGTTGGGTCTCTAGTCTTTCTCTAGCATGGATACATGTGTTGATCTTGGTGTTTTGATCTTAGAGTTGTGTGTGTGTTGTTATCTTTAGGAGAGTCTCTCTTCTAGACTATAGACTATCTATCTCACAAGATGAGTAAGGGATTTCTTCTTATGCCATATTGTTCTATATTTCATGCTGGAATATTTTTGGGGATAGAAAGTCCTATGGGGGGGAGGCTATGACATCTCGTTACCTACTTTTAGGTGTTTTAACCCATTTATTTCAGTATTCTTTGATTGTATCTCTTCACAGGTTTCTTCCAATTTATTTTTGGAGTCTTTTTAAGGTTTCAAGGCCAGTGTATGGTTGGATAATTGTTTGACAAACCGTGCATCCAAACCATAAAATCATTCAAGTAGCCTAGGTAGGGGTGAATGGTTTGTTCATGGTTAGAAAAACAATGAATCCAAACCATGAAACCTGAATATAAGAGGTCGTACGGTTGGTGAATAGTTAAACTAACCATGCAGCCTAACCATGGAGCTCTTCCAGTGGGTCTATTTAATGTGCACAGTTAGGCACACAGTTAGTAATAGTAATGTGACATAACCTAAGAAACCATGGAACGATATTTAAATGCCCTGGAAATTGTAATCAAAATCCCAAAACCCCCTAATTAAACTCAAACTTATCCCACTCGAACATAATTCAATCTTTTGGCATTTGGGAGCCCTCTAAAGGCATTTTTTCTCTCCTAACCTCAACTCTTAGTGGATCGAAGCTCCAATTGAAGTGGTGATCTTCTTCTGGTGAGTTATTTTCTTCTTAAACATTGCTCTCTCCTATTATCTTGATACCTTATTCCTAGAGGTTATGATTTACTTTTATTTCATTATGTCGTGGATGGTTGATGTGGAATTTTGGATATATGATCTCTTCTCTTCTATAAATATCCATCTTCCTAGATTTGGTGATCACCATCGGGGGTGAAACATCTCGGATTCATTATAGTGGGATTTATAATATTCTAAGTAGATGTTTCTATGATTTCCATTCATTTTTTAATTCATTGTTTATTGATAGTTTATGGATACATGTTTCCTTCTAACACATGTTCTATAATTATTGATCTTGAATTTCCTTATAAAATGATCCTTGATCCTCTTTTAACTAAATCGAACATGGAATGGATTCTTTCTCATGGTTTTATAAATTGATAAATTCTATGTTGATTTTAATTCCGTTTCAAATATTATTTCAAGGTAACCTTATGGAAAGTGAGAAATTTGGCCCAGTTTTTTTTGAAATGGGTGTTCATTGATTATTTGAAATGGGTGATTTATTCACACATAAAGAGGGTGTAAAACCATGTTTTAAAATGACCACAAGACTTTTTAAATTTTGAAACTTACTTGAATTACTTTGGCATATTTTGAAAGAAATTATTGTCTTAAAGGCCCGTTTAGCATTATAGTGATGACTATGAAAGGAATCATGTATGTTTACCCATTTTAAAGGTTTAATTGAAGAAAATGTTTTAATTGTAATGGATGGTGTTGGATGGCTTGGTTGTTAATTTATGATGACCCTATCTTGTAATAGCCCCTTATTGTAACTTATTTGATTCTTGTAATTCCCAATGATGGGTTTTGAAAAAGGTATTATTTACTTTGAGGGAGCTTGGGGTGATATTGAGATGTGATTTGAGGGCATGTTCCCATGATTCATATTAATAAGGATTACCATTTTGATCCTCATAACTTTATTATATCACTAGAATATTTTGACTTGTCAAGGGAACATAGATAGATAAACGGGATGATCTAGATATATGCTTCATTAGCTGACTCACACCCCATATAGTGGTTTTGTAGAGAACATGACAGGTTCAAGCTACAAATATATGGCCAGGAAAGCGGGTGTTTATAGAACAAGTTTTCTTGAGACTCATGAGATTAAATGTAATCTCGATGATTAGTCATGATGATTTTTTATTATATATTCTATGGTGGACTAACTATCATACCTAGGTTTTACCCATGACATCTATATACTTGATACTCGATACTTGAAAATATTAATTGTCACTACTTGGCACTGGAGTTTCCTTTGTTGATTGATTATTGCTCTTGATTGATCTATTTATTGAGATGTATCACCTTAAATATATTGTAATGACTCTTGTATAGCTTAGGATATCAGGTGCATGTTATTAATTTTCTTGATTGATATGTACTAATCATGTGAAATGGTTTTCAAATCATTTTAAGAAAAATGTCTAGTTTTCAAATGATGAAATGGAATGCTTTCGAACTCTGGTTTGTTAAATGAATTTGAAATGTTTAAAAATATATTTTCAAATTAATATTTTCACTCACTTTATGATACACCTCTCTTAGAATATTTAACTTACCATATTAAGTAACTACATATAATCTTTGGTGGAATCCTACTAGACTCTATATCTCACATCATGCTTGTACCATTTGGTGTTTGCAGATTTTATGATCTTATATATGGTTCTCATGCTCATGTTGTCTTACTTTTCACATTAGTGCTTGGGTGACCATGGGTAGGTGTCTTGGGGCATGGTGGGTGGTTGTGTACTACCAGGAGATGAGTTTTGGTAGTTTTATTTTGCTTCTAGATTTTGTATCATCTCCTTGTACCCTAATATGTATGTATTGATATGATTATATTGATGTATGTATTTGATGATGTTTCCATAGGTTACCTTTTTATTATAATATTTTGTAGAAGATATCATTCCCAATATTTATTTATTGATGCCCAGGTTCCTGTAATCAACCCATGGAGATCGTGAATGCTCTTTAGTTTAGTGGAAAATTAGCTCAGATACCATTCATTATAATTCCAAAAGGAACGAAGAGCATGAAGATCACATGGGAATTGTACTAAAGTCCCAAAAAAGGATAATTTGTATAAAAAATTAACTAAATTTGAATTTTGGATATAGAAAGTTTCATTTTTGGGTCATATATTCTCAAGTGAGGGTATATCGATGGATCTATAAAATATAGACATTATTGAAAAAATTTCCAAACTAACCACAGTGACTAAAATCCAGAATTTTATTAGTTTTGAAAGATATTATCAATTTTTTGTGAATAATTTCTCATGGATATCTAATTCACCCACCAAATTGACTTAGAAGGGATTAAATTTCCTTTAGATATATGAATGTGAGGAAAATTTTAATGAACTCAAGATGAGGTTATTCAGTACACCTGTGCTTACACTATCCTGTAGCAGAGTGGGGTTTGTGATCTATAGTGATGCATAAAAGAAGGTTTGAGGATGTATCCTCATATATAAAGTTATAGTGATATATTATGACTCACAACAACTAAATGTTCATGAGTAAAATTCTACGACTCGTGATTTGGAATTAAATATGGTAATTTTTTCATTAAAGATATAGAGTCGTTATCTTTATGGAGAAAAGTGTGACATAAATACTGATCATAAAATTTTAAATTTTAAATTCACTCAAAAATAGTTTAGTATATTCCATATAATATGGTTAGATTTGATTAAATATTATTAATTCTCAAAACCTTACCACCCTGAGAAAGCAAATAGGGTTGCAGATGCTCTGAGTCGAAAGGATCATACAAGTTTATCAATGATGCAAATAAAAAAATATCATTTATTTATAGATTTTTAAATGATGGATTTGGAAATATTCAAGTATGAAGATAAATCATATCTTTATCAAATGAGTGTTTAACCATTTATACAAGTGAAGATTAAATAATCACAGAATGAGGATGTAGATCTGTAAAAGAATGTGAGAAATGTTCTTGAGTTCGAACTTGACAATGATGGAATGATAAGCTTCAAGAACTGAGTATTTTTCCCATCAATACCAGACTTTAATAGGGAGTTATTAGATTAAGATCATAGTTCATCATTATCTATTCATCCAGGAAGTATAATTATTTATAGAGATTTGAAAGATTATTCCTTAGGAGATAACATGAAAATAGATATTTCCTAGTATGTATTTTGATGCTTGGTATGTCATCAAGTTAAGGATGAGATATATAATTCTAAGGGATATTATAACCATTATCCATAGAAGTATGTAACTATGAAAACATCACCATTGATTTTGTCGTTGGACTCCCGAAAATATCTAAAGTCCATAATGTTATTTGGGTTTTAGTAGACTGCCTTACAAAGTCTGCATGCTTCGTTGCTATCAGATAATATTTCTATCTTGATCAAATTTCTATAATATACATTAATGAAGTGGTTAGGTTTCATGGAGTACCACATTCTATTGTATCTGATCAAGATTCAAGGTTTACCTTGAATTTTTGGCGAAGTATTCAGTAATCTCTAGATTCAAAGCTGTGTTTTAGAACTAAATATCATCCTCAGATAGATGGTCAGTCTTAGAGAACCATTAAAAACCTAAAGGATATTTTGAGGTCTTTATATGTATATTAAAGGTGGTTGGTAACAACACCTTACTCTATTTGAGTTTTCCTACAACAACAGTTTTCACTATAGTATTCAGATGGCTCCTTATTAAGCCTTCTATGGAAAGAAGTATAGAACTCTAACATGCTGGGATGAAGCTAGAGAAAGAAATTCATCAGGACTAGAGATAGTTGAGTAAATGGTAGATAAATTTAGAGTCATTCAGTATCATATAAAGGTAGTTCATAGTTGATAGAATATTTATTCTGATAATAATTGGGGAAATATGGAATTTAAAGGTGGTGAGAAGAAACCTCTATGAATATCTCTTTGGAAAATGGTTATGAGATTCAGAAAGAAGGTAAATATGAACCCAATGTATATTGGCCCCTTTTATATTCTTGATCGAGTAGGTATGGTAACTTATCTCTTGGCTCTTCCACTGAACCTCTCTCAAGTTCATGATGTGATCCATATATCTATCTTGAAGAAGTACATACATGATCCATTACATGTACTTAACTCATAGGTTGTACCACTGGAGAATGATCTTTCCTATGAATAAAAACCTATAAAAATCTTGTATCATAGATATAAATTTAAATGTAATATTCTACTCTCCTTGTAAAATTTCTCTAAAGGAATCAAAAATTTGAAGAAGTTACATGGAAACCCAAGGATGTGATGAAATTGATATATCCTCATTGTTTTATCATAGTGATCGAATTTTGTGGGTAAAATTCATTTTACAGGGTTTATAATGTAACACACTAAGATTTTATGTTGTATTTTTCTTTGAATAAATTTAATTTCTTCACTATCTTGTGATACATTTGACCCTAAGTCTAAATGAACCATAATATAGTATATTGTTCTTACCATGCCGTTAAATTAGAATAGTGAATGTGAATGATTTTTTTTAAAACCAAAGTATAAATGTTTTAGATAAATAAAATATATTGATAAACAGGTACTTTATATTTAGTAAATTCATTATATGTTTTAAAAATACATTTTCTCTCAAAAATCGTTTTTATTACGTTTTGTGATCAAATAATATAATTAATTTCTTCAAATTTTAGAATATTTATTTTATCAAAAAAATTACTTTTTAAATCATAATTTCAAAAATATATTAGATTCATTTTTATAAAATTTTTTGAAAAGATTTTTTTTTCGACGAATAGTGAAAAATAGAAATTTTCATTGAAAACTGTCTTTTCATTTAATGCATTTTCAAAGTTTAATTTTATTTTAAAATTGTTTTAAAAGTTAAATTATTTAATTTATATTATTAATAATATAATTAATTCATTGTAATTAATTTTATATTGGATCTTTTATAAAAACTTTTTATACTTAGATAACATTTTTTCTGGAAAATTTCTTTTCATTGCATTTTATGGGTTTAATTTTAAAATAAATTATATAACTTCTACAAATTTAATTTAATAAAATATATTAAATATTTTTATTGATAATAATTAATTTTTTTTAATAATTTCAACTTAATTTCTGGTCATTTTGAATAGTAAATACAATAAAAATATGTTATTGTGGTTAGGGTGAAAACGGGTTTACGAGGGTTAAACCAAGAGCTAAGGGTATGTTTTCCAATTGAACATGTCTAAAAACTATTTTTTAGCCATATTTTTACCTTATAATATCAAAAATTTAAATTTCTAAACATTTTAAAACATTTTCCTTGAGTATGACATTATTATATTTTAATCTTTTAGGAAATTCAAAGTGTGTCCTCTCTCCCACTATTAAAAGCATACCACTGAATTCTCTTATTTACACTACTTTGAGCCATATATATCAAAAACACTCTAACAAATTCTATTTTATACTTACATAGGCATGAATTATAGGTTTTTGTATTCTTAAAATACCATTCCAAGTGTCCTTAAAAAAGGATCTAAAGGAGGCCTACTGAAGGATATATAATCATCCTACCAGACCTCATTCAAATTATTTTTTGTTCTTCCACCTAAAAATCAATTTTATTCTACATAAAATAATATATTTACTGTAATAAATATTATAAAGTGTTATTTTTATTATTTAATTACCATTATTCACACAATTTTCAACCAAATGGTAAGTAAAAGTATCACTCATGTGCATGTGTGGACTACCGCCTCTACGTAGCAATACTATTCATTTTCCATCACTGTAATTTTTGGATGGTTATTAAAATGGGTTTAAAGTTTATATATGATATTTATGAAATAATTATGCTTCTTTAATAATAATATCACATCTACCTTATTGCCTTATCATTTTTTGGAAGACGATAATGTCGCTCGTGCGTACGTGTGGATTACCACCTCCACAAAGTGATGTGATTTATTTTTCATTACTGATTTACTTGGATAGTAATAATAATTGATTTAATGTATATATATGTGTTATTTAATATATAATAATGGTTTTTTAATGATAAAATAATATTTATATTTCTTTCATTCTTTTTTTAGAAAGTGAAAACAATGTTTATGTGTATGTTCAACCTATCGTCTCCATGAACAGTGAAAATAAATTTTCTATATCTACCAATGGGTGATTATAAATATGTATATAATTAATATATATATAATATTTATATCATGAATAAAATTATGTAGATTATGGAACCATGATCAAATTAAAGGATTGGAACTTCTCAAACTGAAACTTCCATGAAAAACGAAAAAGCTAACATCTGAAACAAAGATTTTAATTAGTAATTATTAATAAATGGGTGTTCAAATGTTATAATTGTATCATATATGGTATTATAAATATTTAAATTATTTTATTATATAATTTTAATAACATTAAACTTATTATACATGATATTAAATCAAATTCCAAGTAAGTCAAACTTGAGATAAGATATTCTATTTCAATCACATTTTAATCAGGATTATTTATGCTTGAATTTCATTGAAGGAAATTATTTGATCATTTTCTAATAAACATATTTAATTTTATTATCATCTATTTATCCATTAAATTTTCAAGTAATATTACCATTTTTATCTCTTTGAAACTTAAAATGATTAGGAAAATGAATTTAAGAAAAATAGACTTTATTTCCTCTTTGGTCGAGAATATTTTTCTCTCATGTCCATTTTTTATTTAAATTTTTTTTCAATAATGTTTTTTCATTATCATTTGAATATTTAATGTAATTTTACCCATGTTTTACATTCTATAAAAACGTTTTAATGGAATTTTCTTGTCATTTTTTCAATGGGATACTTTTATATTTTTACCAAAAATGTGAAAGGAATATTTGTTTTACCATACACGTCATGAATGGAATTTCACACCATCATGAACACTAAATTCTTTGAATATTCCATTATAATTTTTCAAGTTTATTTTAAAATAAAAAAATTTCCTTAATATTTTGTAAATTTATATATTTTTAAATAAGTGATTTCAAGATAAAAAATGTATTTTCATTTAGAATTATTTCATTGATATTTTAATGGATTTTTTTAACTATAATAACATCCTTTGATGTAACTTATTATTTATTGGGTATATGATCCAATGATTCCATATTTATTCATTCTCTATATGGTTTATGGTTATGATGATGAAATATCAATAAAACCCATTTTCTTTTCCATGAGTTTTGTTGTGATGAATGTTTTTAAGATCTTGTGGTATATGTATGAATGGATTTATGATTATGTGATAAGTGGGTCCATAATTATATATCCCTCTAATAAATTGGGTAATTATTGATGTTATAAGAGATCAAAGGGTACATTGGAGGTTATGATAATCCCAAGAGAGGGTACATAGGAGGCTATCCCAAGATCTAAAGACAGTACACGGGAGGTTATTCAAAGCCCAAAGTAAGTACGTGGTTAATATCCTAATAAAAACATGTTATGAATATATTGGTGGGTATAATTGACATAATATTTCTATTATTATGATTATTCCAAACCTTATTCCATTATTTTAATGGCCCTAACCTCTCTAGTCCATTCCTTTGAGAAAATCTAGTTTTATATGTGTTCTTGGAGGTTATAGTGGCCTATTTTGGGAGTTTTCCAAAAATCCAGTTTTCCAACAGTGGGTCATGGCATCGGTAGGTCGTAGCATCAGTAGGTCATTGCATCAACAAGTCTTGGCATCAGTAGGGCAGGCATGGGTGACTCAACATCAATGACTCGCGTTGGTGACTCAACTGTTAGTGGCTAAACATCGGTCACTCAGCCATTGGTGGATTAATGTCGGTGGTTCACCATCGGTGGGTTGTTTCGATGACTCGGTTTTTAGTGCATCAACATCGACGTCTCAACGTCGATGACTCACCCAATGATGATTCATTTCCAGCTTTCCTGTGTTTTTTCTATTTCACCCCGGTTACATTTTCATTAACGTTAAATGAGTTACCTATCATGTTTGACTATTTCTTAATCCTTTTCGGCCATCTATGAGAATAATTATTATATATTAAATATCATATAATCCTGGATCTTCGAAACATCCAAGTCGATTGGTCTGAACATGACCCGACTTTTAAGTACTTTGAAATCATCTCCCTGATTTAAGATTTGGAATTTTCTTAAGCCGACATCCTCTCTTCATTTAACCCTTCTTTTCCCTCTTGGCGTGCCTAGAGCCTTTCTTACCAAAGGAGTCTCATATATTGTGCTACAGTTGGAAGCACATTTGCGGGTACGAGAGTGGACAGGGGGTTGGTTTTGGGGGTATGGTGTGGTATGTTTGTGCAGTGGGGTTGCGGATTTGGTGGTGGTTGTTTTGGGTTTAATGTATGGGGTGGTATAGGCAGTTTAATGGAATATCATGTGGTGAGATTGTTGATTTTGGAATGGATGAACTTGTAGAGTAGTGGGATTGCATATAGGTTGTGTTATGTTTATTGGGAAGTGTTGTGTAGTGGGATTGTAATCAGGTTGTGTGTTGTTTGTGTTGCTGGATGTGTTTGGTGTGGTTTTGGTCGGTATTTTCCCAGATAGTGATAGAATTAAATAAGTTGATTCCTTAATAAATAATGATAATTGGTTAAATAAATGGGATGGGTTTATAAATTATGTTTTTATCAGGTTGTGTGGTTGTACATTAGAGGTAGCAGAAAAGACGGTTCTTTGTGGCTAGTTGTTTGTTTGGAAACCCATAGGTTGGGCTGAGTGCTTGATACATATATATATACTTATAGTTCCTTGTGATTTCTATACACACCTTACCCGTGTTGAGAACTATGTTCATAAAACTCCCATTTTGATGGTATATGGTGTCTTTCCCAATATACCGGTGGGAGGATGGATGGTTGGACACCCAGTCTTCCATGGTCCCTCTTCGAGGAAGAGATATCCCAATATCCTTCAGAAAAGTTGTGGTTGTGAGTCTCAGGTTTGTTTGGGTGAGTTTTTCTTTCCCAGGTGTCTTCAGGATGATATGTGTTGTGTTTCCTAGGTGTCGTTTTGATGATATGTGATGTGGTTAGTGGCTCTCATGTCTGTTGGTGGGATGTGGTGTGGTTTGTGACCCAGAAGTCTATGGGTGGGATGTGATGTGGATAGTGGCATGGGTGTGTGAAGGAAGGTTTTGTTGTGGTATGTTTGGAAGAGGTGGGAGCGCCATAATGTTTGTTGTTAGGGTGTGAGAGCGGCTAATCAGTGGGAAAGGGGTGATAGGTACCCTATCCTTGATGTACATACTAATTTAATTTACTTGACTTGCGTTATTTGGTGAGTGTGCCTTAGTGAGGCTGGGGTGGTTAGTATTTTCCTTGTTAGGTGCTTTTGAGGTTCGTTTGTTTTCCCATAGGGGCATTAGCATGCCTTTCCCACTTGTGCATAAGAGACTTTGGTTTTCCTACTAAGTATACTAGTATGTTCACCCTATGTTTATAAAACTGCTTTCAAGTTTCTTTGAGGACTATGAGGACTGTGCTGGACCTAACTAGCTCAGACATCGGGATAGTTGTTGTGTTTCAACTTAGTCTTGTTTTTGGTTTTTTACTTTAGAGTTTTTTTACTTTGTGGTAGTTTTAATTAAACATGCATGGGTTGGATTTTTAGTTTCCCTTTTTGTGAGATGATTGGAGTTTTTTGGGATGGACCACCTTATCTCCCAGTCTTTTTCTTTATAAAGGGTTCCCATATTTGTGTGAATTTTTATCTAGCCTTGGTTCTAGTTTCCACCTTAGGGCCTATTAGAGGTAGGAATCAAGGTTCATTGTCTCTTTTCTCATCTTAAAGAAGGAAGGTAATGTCACATTGTTATCCCTTTCCTCATCTTGAAGAAGGAGGTTCATGATATGATGGTATAAGTGGTGATGGTTGATAAATAGGATGAAGCTTGTAGTTAGGCATAGTGAGGATTTCATGGGTTGGTAGGGAAGCAGTGTTAGGTGATCTTGATGCATGAAATGGGCTAGGGAAGACTTTCTAGGACACATGATTTTAGCCCCCCCCCCCCATGATTCGATTCAAGGACTCTGAGCCTACCAAATGACCAAGTGAGGCTACACTTTTTGTGGGGTAGAGACCCTAGCAAAGGTACATTCATCATAATTACTTGTGTTATTTTTTTATTTGGTTGTTGGTAAATTTTAAAATGAATAATGATTTAAAATGTATTCTAAATAAAGTTCCATACTACTCGGGCTTAGGATTTCCTTGTTTATCTTTTTAGCTATGGCACCCGGTCATCGTCCGCATGCAGTGCAGGTAGTGGAGGTTCAGTAGGTGGACCTAGTTGACCGGTGGAGGGTTTATCCCCTTCATGATTTCCAATGACAGACTCTAAGTACGAAGGCAACATTTCAGACATAGAGACAAAGAGTTGTCTTGTGGATCTAGGGATTGCCTTCAACTTGATTCGGTCTCTGAAGGAGTACTAGATTCCTCTGGTGGTGAGATAGATGAGGATCATGGGTATGTCACTTTCCCTTGGTAGAGTTCGCTTACAATAATAGTTTTCACTCTTCCATTGACATGGATCCATTCGAAGCTTTGTACAGAAGTCCGTGTCATTCACCTTTGTGCTAGAAAAAGGTTATGGAGACATCTGTTCTTGGACCATATGTGGTGCAAAGAATAGCAGAGAAGGTTCAGCTATTTTTGGAAAGGATGAAGGTAGTATAGTATTGTAAAAAGTTATATGTTGATCACAGGAGGATGCCTTTAGAGTTTGAGGTTGGAGACCACATTTTCATGAAGTTTTCCCCTCAACATGGTCATCAGAGGTTTGGTAAGGTGAGTAAGATTTCTCCTATGTTCATCAAACCTTTTGAGGAGTTTGGATGAGTTGGTGAGGTTTTATACTAGCTGGCGTTTCCACCATGGTTGGAGAGAATCCATGATGTCTTTCATGTCGCTTAGCTTGGTTGGTATCTACATGATGGCTCCCATGTCATTGACTGGGGAGAGTTAGATATTGAGGATGATGTGATGTTCATGGAGTGGATAGTAGGGATCCAGGATCGTCGGGAGAAGGTGCTAAACAGACAGAACACTTCCTTGGTTCGTGTGTTGTGGAGGCATGGTGGCCTCGAAGAGTGTACTTAGAAGTGAGAAGCACAGATTCGTGCCTATTACTCAAGATTTTTTTAGTTTTGCTTGTGTACTTTTCTTTATGATGTAATCATTGAACCTCATTGATATAAGATGAGTTATTTCCTTGTTTTTTTAATGTGTGATAGATTCCTAACCATGAGTAGGTGAGGAACCAATTCTTAATTAACATGCATTAATTGAGATGCGATTAAACCCATGCAAGAAATTCAGTTCTGCCTAGAGTGGATAGTATCCTGACATAGATGAAGGAATTCCCCAATTCATATGTTCGAATGGTTCTTTTTTTTGTGCTTCTATGGTGTGTTCTATGAACAGTTGTGGTCGTATGGATTTCAGAGGAGCTCTTCTTAGATGTCGAGGTTTCACTCTAACTTTCAAGAAAACATGGTGGTTTACCCTTGAGTGGTATCTCATGGGTGGTTGTTCGGACCCCTCTTTCTTCTTGGTTTGGTTTTGAATTCATGAGGGTGATAATAGTTTGAGAGGTATCTGATGTAATTTCTTAGACCTCTTCGGTCCATTCTTTTTGTGAAAATATAGTGTTAGAGGTGTTCTAGGAGGTTATAGTGGATTGTTTCTAGAGTTTTCAAAAAAATATAGTTTTCCAACGGTAGGTTGTGGTGTCGGTAGGTCGTGGTGCTGGTAGATCCTGGTATTGGTAGGTTGTGGCATTAGTAGTTCAAACTTCGATGACTCATCATCGGTGACTTGTATCGGTGGCTCAGTCGTTGATGGCTCAGTGTCGGTGACTCAACCATAGGTGGATCAACATTAGTGGTTCAGTGTTGGTGGGTCACATAGTTGAATCAACTATTGGTGGATCAGATATCAGTGGCTCTGTTTCGATATCTTAGCATTGGTGACTCACCCAATGGTGAGTCATTTCTATCTTTCTCGAGTTTTTACAATTTCACCCCTATTACGTTTTCTTTGACATTAAATTAGTTACCTATCATGTTTGACCATTTCTAAATCTGTTTCAACCATATCTAAGGAGAATTATTATATCTTAAATATCATAACATCCCGGGATCTTTAAAATGAATAATACGTGTGGTTTGACCACAAACCGACTTTTAAGTACTTTGAAATCGTATCCCAGATTTATGATCTGGCCTTTTATTAAGCCAAGATCCTCTCTTCCTTGAACCCTTTCATTTCCTCTTGGTGTGCCTAGAGCCTTTATTACCCAAGGAGTCTCATATTTGGTGCAGTCATCAATCAAGTTTTCCTTGGGAGTTTTTCTTACTACTAGTACGACCCTCTGTTTTAGTGCAAGAAGGAATTTCGGTCTCCTATTCTTCAAGGTAGGAATTCCTTTTGTCCCTATTTATTTTATACATCATGCGGGGTGGGTAAGATGATGTCTCTTTATTAATATAGTCATGTCCCAGTTCTTATAAGGTCTGTTATGATAAAACACACACCTCTTACAAATAAGTGTTTTTGTTACTTTATTACTAAATGAGGGGTGGGAAAGATGATGATGATGCTTGTGTTTTTTTATCTGTTATCTTTAATCCCTATTGTGGTTTTGTTCTGGTTGTATGCTTTCTAAAAATCATATATGTTGGTGGTATTTTTTTGTGCACCCATAATAACTTATGAATAATTTTTGTAAATATAAATTTGATTAATCACATATACCCGGTTAAATAAATGTATTCCCCATGATCAAAATTGCTTTGTGATCACTCATGAATTATCAAAGTTAAATTAAAGAATAGTGTTGGCCAAATTTGAATACACTCTATTGTTTAGGTGTAAATGTGTGTTGTGTGAGGATGTTTTTTTATTTATGTCCTATGTAGTTTTTGTGGTGTTGTAGTTGGAATCAGAGTTCCAGGTACAGGGGTGGATAGTGGGTTGGTTCTGCAGGTATGGAGTGATATGTTTTTGCAGTAAGGCTGCATATTTGGAAGTAGTTTTTGTGGGTTTCGTGTATGGGGTGGTACAAGTGGTGTAATGTAATATCAGGGGGTGAGATTATTGATTTTGGAATGTATGAACTTGTAGGGCAGTGGGACTGCATCTGTGTTGTGTTATGTTTGTTGGGTAGTGTTGTGAAGTGGGACTGCAATCTGGTTGTGTGTTGATTTTATTGTTGTATGTGTTGGGTGTGGTTGTGGTCAGTAGTTTCTTGTATAGTGATGGAATGAAATAAGTGGAATCCTTAATAAATAATGATAATTGGTTAAATAAATGGTTTGGGTTTATAAATTAATTTTGTGGATGGCTATGTGGTTATGCATTAGAGGTAGCAGTAAAGATGATTCTATGTGGATGGTTGTTTGTTTGGAAACTCATAGGTTATAATGAGTGCTTGATACCTATATATATATATACTTGTAGTTCCTTGTGGTTTCTATACACACCCCACTCGTGTTGAGAACTACATGCCAAACACCTCTATTGTGATGAGAGAGGGAGTATTTCCCAACATCCTAGTGGGAGGATGGATATCTGGCCACCCGCTCTTCCCGCTCCCTCTTCTAGGAGGAGATATCCAAATATCCTTTAGGTAGGTTGTGGTTGTGAGGCCTAGGTGTGTGTGGGAGAGTTGTGCTTTCCTAGGTGTCTTCGGGATGATATGTGATGTGTTTAAAAAGTGTCTTCAGGATGAGATGTGATGTGGTTAGTGGCCTAGGTGTATGCAGTCAGGATATTTTGTGCTTTGTTGCCCAAGTTTCTGTGGGCGGGATGTGATGTGGATAGTGGACCATATGTGTGTGGTTAGGTTGTGGTGTGGTGTGTTTAAAAGAGGTGGGAGCACCGATATGTCTTCTGTTAGGGTGTTAGAGAAGCTAATCAGAGGGAAAGTGGTGCGAGGTACCCTATCATTGATGTGATTAATACTTTAATTTACATTACTTGCATTATTTGGTGAGTGTGTCTTGGTTAGGCTAGGGTGGCTAGTGTTTTCCTTGATAGCAGATTTTGTGGTTCTGTTATTTTATCACAGGTGAAATAGCATTCATTTCCCACTTGTGCATGTGATAATTTGGTTTTCCTACTAAGTATACTAGTATGCTCACCCAATGTTTATAAAATTAATTTTAGGTTTCCAAGAGGACTATGAGGACCGTGCTGGACTTGACTAGACTGGACATTGAGACAGTTTCCATATTTCTTCTTTGTCTTGTTTTTGGTATTTTAATTTGGATTTTTCTTGTACTTTTTGGCAATTTTGTTTAAACATTCTTGGGTTGGATTTTTAGTTTCCCTTTTTCTAATATGTTTAGAGTTGTTTGGGATGGTCCATCTTATCTCCTGATATTTTTCTCTATAAAGGGTAATGCCTCCCATATTTGTAGGAATGTTTACCTACCCTTGGTGCTAGTCTCCACCCAGGGGCCTATTAGTGGCGGACTCAGGGGTCATTATCTCTTTTTCATCTTGAAGAATTAATGTCACGACACTTTGTTATCACTTCCCTCATCTAGAAGAAGGAGGGTCATGACAATTATTTTATTACATGATATTATGCTTAAGTTATATTCTCACAGCCCTTATTCTTTTATTCCTTTATGATTCATGTCTTATGAACTGACAAGATTTATTCCATGACTCATGGATATCATATATGAATTACTGGGTATGGTTTTCAAATGTTAATATCATGTTCTTATACCCTTATTCTCATGTTATTTTTAAATGATCATTGGTAACTCCCTTGTTTACCCTTACAAATCATATGAGATCACCCTTTATTATGTTTTCTTTTACCCAAGATATGAAGAAAGGTTTTAAGTATGATGTGTCTAAGAAAGGTGTTATTTACGATGTACTAAGTGGTAGATGATATAGATCATTTATATTCCAATTGTTTATGTATCCATGTTTCTAAATATACTAAACCTTTACAGTTTTGGCGTGGATCATGATTTTATATAATGAATATTTTTCTAATGATATGTAATATTTATGTATGAAAATAATTGGTCATTATAATGCCAACCAATATAAGGATAAAATTCCAACCCCTTGAGTTGATATTGGGAGGTCTAAAGTATCAATCATGATGTTAAACCCTAGGAGGTAATCTGGGGTGGTCTAATATTCATTAGATACCATCATCGAATCCTAGGGTGATGACCCTATCCAGTCATAATAGTAATCAGGTGTCATCGCTGACTCCTAGGAGGAGGACCCTAGACCATAAAAAGTATCAGGAATTATCAAAAACCCATAGGAGTTAATCCTAGTATGTAAATAAAATATGATTTCATCACCGACCCCTAGGAGGTAATATTAGGTAGTCAATAGTATATGGAATCATTGCTAACCTCTAGGAGGTAATATCAGGATATTAATGGTATTAAGAATCATTATTGACCCTTATGAGGTAATCCTATGTCATCAATATTATCAGGCATCATCGTTGACATGTAGGATGAAATCTTAGGCTATGAATAGGATCAAGAATTATCACTAACCCCAATGTGGTAATCTTAGGCTATCAATAATATCATGTGTCATCAACAACCCCTAGTGGATAACCCTAGGCTGCCATAATCATCAGGCATAACTGTCAAATCCTAAAGGATAAACCTATTTAGTTGTTCTTAACTGACTCATCATCGATTTAGGTTATAAAGTCACACCCACAATCATCACTACCCATTTTCCATACGCACCCTCACTAGGGTAAATATATCACTGAGGCACCCATCGAGGTCCTATAGGTGGCATCATGTTAGGACACCCCCTAAGGGTCCATCAATCTCCAACTTAACCCCAAGGACACACCTAACACTTAGAGGGAATCAAGACCCTTAGCAAAATCAAAGTCTCATCAAGGCCTCACTAGCCTCCTTGGAAAACCATATAGGCATTGGTCTATGTAGATAGAAAAATGACCATCTCAATATTCCAAGGCGTCTCAGGTTGGACCACTCACCCAACTTATAAAAATTCTTAGTGGGGGAGATACAATTTATCCATGCTTATATCAACTATAGAAACGACTATAAGGTATCTCATGGGTCTCACATGGCCAATCACTATGCCATCCATCCCAAATCATCACTCACCACTACCAAGAGGTCACTAAGGGAACCTGTCACTTGGGTCATTATGTTACCTTCATTTAAATTAAATAACACCCCTTAGGACCCATCCATATCAAGGAACATGTTTATAGTCAATGCCTCATCCATCATCATCCAAGGCAATCAATCTAGTGCATAAGGTCTCTCAGGGGCCTTGGCATTATATTCAATTTACCTTGGAAATTAATTTTTAATTATAACAATTCATTTTTTAATTAAAACAGTTCATTTTACATAATGTATGATCACCTTAGGGGGTGATTCCACATATCATAAACATATATCTACCACATGAAACCATATGGTGTGTATAGGGACCACCTACCTCAATCTAAAATCCATTCCCCCTTTTTAACTTGTAACCCAAAAACTCTTTCCAAGCTCTTCTAATCCATCCGAACACCACCCATCCACACAAGGCCCTAACTCGCATCTAAAAAAATTAATTAATTATAATCAAATAATAATTAATTAATCAATAAAATTATTCTTTAATAATTTTACAATTTAATTTAAATAGGAATAATGCCTAAAACACACCGAGCTATAACCGCTTATTGAAACCTATATCCATGGGGTGTGTGACACTCCCTACACACCCCATAACCTAGGCCATTGAAACACATCAATTAAATATACGTATTTTAGTTAATTCTATAATTAATCCAAATAGTCATAGTGTCGAAAAACTCATCGAGCACTCCCATTACACCAAAACTATAATCAAACACCCGTGGGAGGTCCATAATGCACTCCTAACACAATCCCATGCCAAATTCCTAATTCACGACATCAATTCTATAATTAAATTATTTTAATTCAATTTCAAAATCTTGAAAAATCCCTACAACAACATACCTCATCCAAATGACTTGAAAAAACATGCAGATATTGTCTAAATATTTCCTCTATGCAAGCCGAGAAAAATCCCCATCAAAATTGGCCAATCACACCATGCTCTAGTGGAATTGAAACCAAAACCCTATGATAGATTACTTAAATTAGAGGTAATGAAGGGGAAACAAAAAAATGGAAGGGAGTATAGGGAATATTATGCATTAAAAACTAAAAAATCAACTCCTAAATTGCCTTAGATCAAAGGAGGATCGAGAGATGAAGATGGGGAGGAGTGTCGGCCAAAAACAGCACCTCTCAATCCCCCCCCCGCTCAACTGAAGAAGGAGAAACACCCCAGTAAAAATATGGTATTTCCACCACTAAAAAAACACCAAACACACTTTCATGGAATGAACAGGGGTTAACATCAAGAAAATTTAGGTTAAATCCATGAAAAGCCCAATTCACAGTCCAAGTAGCCTAGAACCACACTAAAAAAACAATTCATGATGTGAATGACCCTTTAAAATATTAATTCTTTTTTATACTAGGTTTTAGCAGTCTGGACACCCGAACACTACTCTGATATCCTCCCAAACACTTGAGGCATCCACAAAACCTCACTCTAAGACCAAAAACACTATTTTAAAATGATCAAACTCTCAAAATACCATTTCGAGTCTTGGTTCTCAAAATAAACCATCCACCAAATCAAAAAATTTAGCTTCCTCCTAAATTTCAAAACCCCTTTGGAAACGGGGTATTATAATCTCCCCACCATAACACTTCTCATCCTTAAGAAGTATTATTGAACATTCAATCATAAATTTGGACCTATCTCAGTCATTAATACACACTCAATTAATCATGTCTTACTATTGAACACTAAACAAGCTCCTGTTGCACAACTCCAAGCATGAGGTGCACTATTCCCCAAAGAATTATTCCACCGCTTGTCATCATCCCTGAAACACCAAGAAGATTCTCTCCCATTCCCATTTATCCCATGTCATCATAGTGTTTTGAATCAACTTACCATTCTACTAATGGTTCTCCCTACAAAAATCCTACACTTATAAGGGTTGATTCTGAGCCATAGTGTTTCCCACCGTCAGAATCTCCTATAGATTCACAATTCCAATGGTCTAATGACCATGTTAGTGTGGTTTCCAACCGACCACAACCAATCACATATAAAAATACAAGTCATCTATCCTCTAGCTGACCATTCTCAAAAAACCCATCCACACCCATCAATGCATTATTACAACATTCGGTAATGATGCCAAAATCACTGAAGAAATATTAATATCATTCAAATCACCTGCATCAGAGTCTAAACTCTACTCCCAGTGTGTTTCTATGTTGGGTCCTCAACTAACCAAATCAGTCGCCATACTCTCACCTGGTCACCAACGCATCTCTGATCTAACTCATGATCAAATCACATCAAATTCATCTCAATCCCTATGTCAATGCACAAACTCCATCAAATACATCATCTAAATCCCAAATTTGGTATTTTACATGGGGCTAGATATAAAAAAGTTCATCTAATCCCTCATATCCAAATTTCATCACGACCATCCTATTGAAGTGGATTGTAACCACTTTGATTATTTATGTTTTGATAATTATAATGCTTATTTAAAAAATATAATTTCTCACAAAATTTATTTCATACTTTATTTCCTCCAATATAAGTAGGATTTATTTTTCATATTTCTTCCCATTTTAATAATAATGTCTGTTATGTATTTCATGAATTGATTTTAAAAGAGAAATCCACCTCTATATGAGTTAATGTCATAAGTCTAATATTTATCTATTTTATAAAATATGACTAAGTATTAAAGTGATAATGAGGTAGTAAGTACAAGAAACCACATAACTAGATGCATTGGTCTCATGACCAAATGCATCGACCACATGAACAAAAGTCAAGTGATTGTAAAATAAGGAGTCATAATTTTTCTAATGGTTGAACCAACCATATAGAGAAACTAGATCAACCGCATGACAATGGATCGACCATAAGACAAACAACCCAAATTTTTTTTACTACTAGATCAGCCACATGTTGTTTATTGATCGATCACATATTGGAATTTTGATCAACCACAAATTGAAAAATAGATTGATCACACATTGAAAAGTATATCGACCACATAAAGAAATTCAGATCAATTGTAATATTATTTCTGACCAACCTCATGAGAAAAGTATGTCCAACCTCAAGGTATGACTTTATTTGTGGATAGACCTACTATAATAAGAAATTGAACATTCCTTGAAGAATTATTTTCTACGATGATTTGTTTTTCATACTTTTTATATTTTATAAATTTTGATTTATTGTAAGTTTGTTTTAAGGATTTTCATTGATCTAATGATGTATTAAATACTTATTTTTTTTTATGATGCTAATGAATTTTATTTAGAAGAATTATATATAGTATTAAATTATCATCATATGTGTTAAAGTTTCATGCTAGTCTGATCGACCATAATATTATTTTTAATCGACCGCATGAGAAAAGTGTGGCCTACCTTAAAGTATGAATTGTCGTGAGGATGGACCTACTGTAAGAAGAAATTTACCATACCTTAAAGGATTATCATCTATAATTATATATTTTTAAAACTTTTTATATTTTATACATTTTGATTTAATGCAATTTTTTTAATGATTTTTATTGATCTAATGATTTCTTGTATAATTATTAATTATTTTGATACCAATGAATTTCATTTGGAATAATTACATGTAGTGTTAAATGCTCGTCACATGGGTTAAAGTTTCACATTCTTTTCTTGGAAAAGAGTGAGTTTAAAATTTAAATTGCTAAGAATTTGAACTATTTTCATCACATGATTTATGAGAATATTTCAAGGGAATTTAATATTGTTTATTATAAATTGTTAGTTTTGTATTAATTATACTAACATGTCCTACCATACAGCCTATGTTTATTTTATAGATTAATTGTGTGATCCATGTAGGAATATGTTGTATTCACGTTTAATGAATATATATACATGTGTCAACTCAGGAAGGATCAAATGTAACCAAATTATTCTTTTGAATTTGGTGTGCATAAAAGAACTCTACATATTGATTACAAAAGAACCAGTGAAGTAATGAGGTTGAGGATATTATTGATTTAGACTTTTCAATACACTTTAAAAATATATTAATTCTCTCTAATAAACTTCAATATTTTGATCCATCATTGTCATAGAGAACCTTCCAACCTCAACACTCAAATCCTTACTTGTTTATTTGGTTTCTATAATTCTTACATATTTCTACTTTCTTGGTGCTTAATCATGTCTTGGTTGTACCAACTATAAAAGGTAAGATTTGGGTTGGGAACCCCACACAAAATTTAGGCATTGGGTTGTGCCTCCAAGTCGAAAAAGTTAAGATTGTTTGGGTTGTGCCTCAAGGTGGAAAAAAGTAGGATAGTTGGGTTCTGACTCTAGGTGTGAAAATATTGATCTTGGTTTGTTCCTACAAGGTTTAAAAAGGCAATTGTAAAGGTTTTTGACTCCCTTAAAAAGTGAGAGAGTCCATTATAGTGGGTTTCATCTCTCTCCCTCTATGTTTTAGAGGGGTGAAGAGTAGACATAGGATCATTTAAATCAATACCACTATAAAATTCACTGCGTTTTTTGTATCTTCATTGCATAAATTAACTTAACTATAATAAATTATTAAAAGAATATTTTGAAAGGTTAGTTAACTCCCTCTTAACCATTATGATATTATCTCATTAGGACCTAACACACCCAATGATTGGTGTCATGCATCCAGGACCCTAACAACATAAGGATCATGCCTCCATGGAAAAATAGAAAATATTATCACAACCGAGTGCCAACATAAATCACCAAGATCCACCAATTCCCAACTCACGGGAACATATTCCATGGAATCTACCAAAATTCATCAGTAATGATGGTCACAAACTCAAACAAACAATTATGCACTCCCCACCATATGTCTTACCTTATATTATTCCAAGTGAAAAACCTCAATAGGTTTCAACATTTCACGCCTTTCACTCATCCTGGTACTTGCTCATCTCATCCCATGAAACCTAACTATGGTCAATCCTGTATTGATCATGCCACTGTATCTCGATCCAATTTTGATGTCTCCTCTACCATGGAGGGACATTCCTCATTCATCAAAAATCCTAGTCAACCAAGATTGCAAGAGTTTTATCAAAACCATTAACCCCTGACCTACACACGGTTGATAACCAATTTACAATTTAATGACTCCGCACATACTTATCATGTGTTGCCAAATTTCATCCAAATCTATCATGTTTATGATACTGTGCCACCCAATTGTAGAACTCAACTCACGATCTTATTATTAATGTGTTAACAAAAATAGGATCACATGCCTAAACTACTTACCATGCTACACCCACACATCAGTCTCATCAATCTAGAATTTCCCTTGATGCTCCTATTCAAATTCGGGCATATCACTATGCCAAGGTCTATCATATGATGACCAATCACCCTAGGTGTTGCTCTAAAATCACAAGAATCCATCCAAACTCACATTTCACTCCCAAAAGTGCATTCTAAATCATTAGGGTTAGTTACTTGACTGGTCCTTCCCTTGAAAGAAAACCTAGATACTAGAAGAACCATCACTGAAAGTGTTATATCTCAAAAGAAAAAGGTATCTCCATACCTATATCACATACCTGATAGCACCTCACATGCAATAATCTCATACCCTGAAGCACATTGTATTGTTTCCCACCTCTAAGGATATCACAAACCTGGGATAACCTGTGTCTCAGTTTAACCAGATACACATCACATCCAATGTCAATGATATACCTGACACGCCTATATCCTAAGCCATATCAAAAATCACTAATCTCTCTCATCAATAGATCACATATAATATAATTCATAACTCACAGGGCAACATCCCTACTATCTTTTCATATATCATATGGCATATCACATGCCAAACCACCCACTCTAGGTTCTCACACATACATATACTGTCTTGCCCAAGCTCCTGAATACCTAGAGCCGGTTCCTTATAAAGGATCGAATTCAGTTTGGGCTCTGAGAAACCAGCTACTTCTGAAATGTTTCTTCTGCTAAAAGCTTTTACCTGAAATTTTTTAAACAATAATGTCAGGTGAGCATACGAATTACCAGTAAGGGGTTTAAAAAAAATAAAAAAAATAACATACTATACCCAAAATAACTTTTTAAAACATTCTTTAAAATTTCCATAAAACATTTTCTTGAAAGAGATGTAACACATTTAACATACCATGACAATTTTCTAATGAATACAAGTATGCAATTTAAAACATACTGACATTATCAAGATTCAATTATAGGAATTCTATTTTAGAATAATCAATAAAAGACATTTTCTGTTAAAATGAAACTACAAAATTAATAGCTAAGTGTAATGCATGATCAGAGTTGCGCTTAAAATAATAACTTTAATTTCATCATTTAATATTGTGAAACATACACTGTCCATAATATCTCTAAGTATTTCATAAATAATATTCCATACTTATACTTATATTGATTCTCATAATGATAATCTATTTAACCAGTAATATTCTACTAGTCGAATATTCCTCTGGATAATTAATTTACATAGTCATAATGAGGAAAGTACATATACCAGACTGTGTCAAGGCCTTATGCCAAGACCTAGGGGCTAACTGTAACTGGACCCCAACCCGGAGAGCCTCTGTAACCGTACTCCACCGCGGAGAGCCTCTAATAACCAGAATCTAACCTAGAGGGTATGGTATAACCGAACCCCAAACCAGAGGGCTTACTTTTACCGGTCCCCAACCCGGAACATACTAAGTCCAATGCATTCCTCATATCACTAAATCAAAGTGCATATACCACTTTGATTTATTAAATCACTTATCATTCCAAGTACACATATTACTTGATTTCTTACTCCACATTATTCAAAGTGTCCCATACCACCTTCAATAATTTAAGTTCTCATTTCACATTATTCAATGTTTCCCATACAACTTTGAATATTTAAATTCTGATTTCATAAATTATCATGAATAATAAATTGTTTGATTATCACATAAAATAATAACTTTACAAACCCTTCCATTGTAATATCCATTTAATGTATTATAATTCATGTTTATTATTCATGCTCAAATCATGCACTCATAAATGAAATTGGCAATAGAATAAATCATAATATGTCAGTTATTATTTAAATAATAATTTTCCCAATGACATGCATAAAATAGTATACATTCTTTGAGCATGTGATATTAATTTAAAACATAAAATTAATTAATATATGGGGTTACCACATAAAATGATAGTTCCTTAATTTTTAAAATCCTTGATTCGTGGAAATGAACATTTATAGTTAAAAATGACTAATTTTAAATTAAGATAGATGTCATTTGTACATAAGGCATGTGCTGATAAATGGTCATGTCTTATTAAGTGTCCATACCTTATGTTGCATAGAATATGTAGTGCAACATTCATTCTATGAGAATTTAATTACGCATATCAACTTACTTTAACCACTGAAATTTGTTTTGGGCCAATTTAATTCGAGTTATCATTAAATCTTATGGGTGCATACATATAACCATATATATATATACATAAAATGTGTATGTGTCTCACCCTTACTTTATATATTCTAAAAACTAAATTCATATATATATATTAACATCTTAAAAGAAATGTAATTTGATTAATATTAACAAACCCTTAGCATCATAAAAGTAATTAATATTTTAAGAAAATTAACTCCCTTGTGAGAACTTGAAAATTAGAGAGTATAAATAAATAAATAAATTTTCCTTATAACATTTGCAAATTAACACTTGGTAGAATTAAACCGGGTGTATTAAAACTCTATGGGTGTATGTGTAATAAATATGCCAATCCATTCGAACGAAAAACTTTATTCACATCTAAGTCTTTATTTATAGATTGAAAATAAAATCTTTAATAACATAAAATAGATATAGATTAAATTATGTGTTCATGTTCGAATATACATTAAGTGTATAACAGAAAATAATTATAAATTAAAATAACCCTGAAATTATGTACACATAAAATGATAAGATATAAGTGTGTATATATATACCCACACATATAACAACCATAATTTGATCAAAATACTCCCTCACAAACCATAAGATTTAGATATAAATACTTAAAATTTAAAATGATTATCATTTTAAAAAATCTAGGTAATATAGATAAATATGGTTTCTTATATTTATATTTGAGTATAATATTTTACAATAACATGGTTAAAGAAAAAAAATTAAAACCCTTTGAACACATAGATTTTAAAATCATAACCCAGTTCGGAAAATATAATGTTATAATGGAATATATAGATTCAAATAAACATTTATACACATGTTTATATGTGTATACCTTTTTAAAAAAAATAGAAAACAAAATTAATCAAATTAACTAAACCCTTACAAAATATAAATTTAATGAAAATTATTAAAACATAACCCTTACATCCATTAAATCACCTAAACCCAAAAACCCGAAGACCCAGGTTCAGCACAGAAGAACTTTTAAACCAGCGCAAAATTATAAACATCCCATTAGGAGCATATATAAGTATATACTCTCAAAGAAACATGACAAGGAAATTTTACAACACTTACAAACATAAGGTCGTAAAATAATTAAACATTCGAGACAAGTTTAATGAACCTTTACAAGACAATAACCTTAAATATTGATTAATTAGAATAAAATAATCTCTTACTAAATAAGTTTAACCATAAAAATAAATAGTAGTTCCCTTATGCAAAACAATAAATTATAGAACATAAGCTGAAAAATTATAGAATGTATACCCCTTACGCAAATGGGTTTCACAACTCTATATAATTTATAAAACACTAAATTTTGAGGATCATAAGTGTATAATAGAAAGTAATTATAAATTAAAAATCACCCTTACAAATAAATTTGAAACTAATAAATCCTTTACAAATAAATAATCTTAAACATAAATTGATGAGCAGAAAACAATCCCTTACAAACAAAAAATCTTAAACATAAATTGATAAGTAGAAAACAACCCCTTAAAAATAAAAAATCTTAAACAAAAATTGATAAGAAGAAAACAATCCCTTACCTTATTCGCTAATCGCCTTGTGGTAAGACTTGGATTCACAAAGAAGGAGGTGCAGTGCTCAGTTTTGGAATGCAAGAAACCTCGATTGCGTGTGCAGGAAAATAGTCAATTTTTAAAGACTCCCCTTCGTTGTCTATATAGTATTTATATATATATATATATCTTATTGAAAGGATTATAGTAAACAAATATATATTTATATATATTAAAATAGGTTTGGTTCTGATTCTGTTTAGAGAAAAAGTAAAACAAAACAGCATATAAATTACACCCGGATCAAAACAACATGATAACAATCTCAAAAGCAGATTCATCCGTTGTTCATAGTCCAAAGAAAGAAAAACACCCAAGTTAAAACAAATCGAATATACCAAAATAGTAGAATTTCATTCCTACCTAGTAGATTGATGAATAATTGAAACACTCGAATCTAGACATGGAGACCAAGAGGAAAACCCTACCCCGCGTAGACCGAAGACCGTAGTACCACAGTGCTCGGACACTACAGATCCAGATATGGATCTAGACTACTGTTGCGACTGTGACAGACCTCCGAGCTCAACACCGGCCATAAAACATCCTTCTGATAACCTCATCTTCTTTGGACGAAGCCCAAAGGCATCACTCGGACCTCGCATGGCCTCCCGCACTCACTGAGGCTCTTCCTTGGCATCATCCTCCTCTCCTGAAAGAAACCCACAGGCATGCTTGAGGAACCCAGCACCGCGACGTCGCTCGACCCCACCTCACTGAAACCCTAAATGAGGCCTCAACCACACCTCACTGAGGTCCTCGACTTGCGACTTACAGCCAAAGCGTGGACCCCCCCCCCTTCTCTCACAGATCTTCCCACTTGTATCGCGACACCCAAATCTCATTACGGGATTTCCCTTTTTTTATTTCTTTTGTCTGATTTTCCCCTCTTTCTAATATTGTTTTATATTTTTTCATCCTTTTTCTTTACACCTTTTCCATAACACGCTTTCCTATTGCCTTTTGACTTCTTTTTTTTGTCTCCCATTCAATAAAATTGTCACATTATTATTATAATATCTTTACCTTTTCATTTTTTGTCAACCTATTAATTATATATAATTATTTTATTATATCATTACAATTATTTATTATTATACTATACATTAATATCTTATATCAAAAAACTTAGAGTTTATATATATATATATATTTCGTTTATCACTTTTTATTATATAAAAAATATAAATATGTTTAATATATAAAAGTGAAAATAATTTAAACTAATTATATATATATATATATTTCTATAAAACAAAATTTTAAATTTAAAACTAACAATTATTACTTTATATATATGTACACTATATTAAATTAAAATTACCACTTTATATTAATAATAATATATTTCAAATAGTTTTAAGAAATGATTTATTCAAAATATATAATTCAAAACATTTCATATACATATAGATATAAATCAAGTTTAGAAGATATATGTATATTTTCATCATAGATTTAAAATAATAAGAATTTTTATAAATCTAATCGTAATTCATAATTTTAAAATAAGTAATTGTAACTATACATATTTATAAATTATTTTGAAAATAAAAAAATTGTAATTCCAAATATATTCAATGTGTAGTATTTATTATTTCATATTAAATAAATTTTATTAGCATTATTTTAATAGTCAATATACTTTTTTTAAAGAAATTTATTTATTTAAAATATTTTATCAACCACTCATTTCGATGAACTTTATTATTCAAATTCATTAATAAATGTATCCATGTTAAAAATATAACTCTATAAAATTAGTTTGAACTTATAATCAATTAAAATTATTTTTTAAAATTATTTTTTTTAAAGGAAATAAACTAAATAAAACATTTAAAATTAAATTTAAAATATTCTGGGGTGTTACATTATTCCCCCTACAAATAATTGTGTCCTTGTAATTCTAAAATATTTGTACAAAAACCACATCAACACCAGACTCACATCACTCCCAATGTCCCTTTATCAGGAACACCACCGATGGTAGGGTGATAACGACCTCAGGTGGATTTCTAAGGCAGTATTCAGCTGATCGATATCTTTTTCCTAGACACACTGTGAACAGTTGGGGTCGTACCTATGCCTAAAGCACTCAGCCTTCCATAAAGAGGCACGAGAAGAGTGGAGGTCGGAAATTTCAGAGTGGACTAAATCCCTATAAGTCCCACGCACCACATCGTTCTTGAAAATATTGATGTTGTAGAGTTCTCTGTACATACTAAAACTAAGGACCTCGAATAGGTAGGTCATTTGATGGTCACCATCCAAACAAGATTCTAGAAATTTACCTTCAGCTCGGTAGTTATCATCAAAAGTGAAACACAGAAAAAGAGCGTCATGAAACTTCCCTCATCACCTATATACTAAAAATTGTGCAATTGATATATGGTAATAGACAAGATTGCTTCCTTGGTAAAGATGGAGGATGTTTGGGCGGTTCGACACCCGATGTAGTTGTTTATAGGACAACCTAAGGTTTTCAAAAGTCTCGTAGTCCCCTAAACATGAATTTATTACTATAGTTTCTACTATCTCTGTTGGGAGAGACAGAAGGCATGATGCATCAGCCATCTGAAAATTTAAGGAAACTACCACTTAGTAACACATAATTAAGTTTTCAGTATGGTTTTAATTTTATCGCATGTCTCCGAAGAGTCATAATACTGGAATTTTTTTCCAGAACATTATACTTAGTAATGCTTACAAAAAATTATTTGTTCAGTTCTAGTTTTCTAGAGTTAGCTAAACCGAATCCTCTAATGCCAATTGTCATGCCCCAGCTCCCAAATACCCAGAGCCAGCGACATACAAAGGATCAAATTTGGTTCAGGCTATGAGAAACCAGTTACTTCTGAAATGTTTCTTTTGTTAAAATATTTTACCTGAAATTTTTTAATAAAAACCATAGGGTGAGCATACGAACACCCAGTAAGGGGTTTAATAAAATAAAAAAATAACATACTATACCCAAAATAAATTTTGAAAACATTCTTTAAAATTTCCATAAAACATTTTCTCGAAAGAGGTGTAACACATTTAACATACCATGATAATTGTCTAAGGAATATAAGTACACAATTTAAAACATACTAACATTATCAAGATTCAATTATAGAAATGATCTTCTAGAATAATCAGTAAAAGAAATTTTGTGTTAAAATGCAAGTACAAAATTAATAGCTAAGTGTAATTCATGATCAGAGTTGCGCTTAAAATAATAACTTCAATTTCATCCTTTACTATTGTGAAACATACACTGGCCATAAGATCTCTGAATATTGAATAAATAATATTTTATACTTATACTTCTACTGATTCTCATAATCATAAGCTCTTTAACCAGGAATATTCTACTAGTCAAATATACCTCTAGTTAATTAATTTACATAGTCATAATGAGGAAAGTGCATATGTCAGACTGTGTCAAGGCCTTGTTCCAAGACCTAGTGGCTAACTATAATTGTACCCCAACCCAGAGAGCCTCTATAACCAGACTCCACCCTGGAGAGCCTCTAATAACCAGACTCCAACCCAGAGGGTCTGTTGTAACCAGACCCCAACCCGGAGGGCTAACTTTTACCAGTCCCCAACCCAAAACATACTAAGTCTAATGCATTCTATATATCTCTAAATCAAAGTGAACATACCAATTTGATTTATTAAATCACTTATCATTCTAAGTACACATATTACTTGATTTCTTACTTCAAATTATTCAAAGTGTCCCATACCACCTTGAATAATTTATGTTCTCATTTCACATTATTCAATGTGTCCCATACCACTTTGAATAATTAAATTCTGATTTCATAAATTATCATTAATAATAAATTGTTTTATTATCACATAAAATAATAACTTTACAAATCCTTCCATGGTAATATCCTTTCAATGCATTATAATTCATGTATATTATTCTTGCTCAAACCATGCACTCATAAATGAAATTGGAAACGGACTAAATCATAATATGTCAATTATTATTTAAATAATAATTTTCCCAATGACATGCATAAAATAGTAAACATTATTTGCGCATGTGATATTAATTTAAAACATACAAGTAATGAATGGATGGGGTTACCACATAAAATGATAGTTATTTAATTTTAAAAATCCTTGATTCATGGAAATGAACACTTATAGTTAAAAATGACTAATTTTAAATTATGATAGATGTATTTTGTACACAATGCATGTGCTTATAAATGGTCATGACTTATTAAGTGGCCATGCCTTATGTTGCATAACATATGTAGTGAAACATTCGTTCTATGAGAAATTAATTAAGCATATCAACAACATACTTTAACCACTTAATTTTGTTTTGGACCAATGTAATTCGAGTTATGGTTAAGGCTTATGGGTGCATACATATAAGCATATATATATATATATACATAAAATGTGTATGTGTCGCACCCTTACTTTATATATTCTGAAAACTAAAGTCATATATATATATATATATATTAAAATCTTAAAAGAAATGTAATTTGATTAATATTAATAAACCCTAAGCATCATAAAAGTTATTCATATTTTAATCAAATGAACTCCCTTGCGAGAACTAGAAAATTAGAGAGTATAAATAAATAAATAAAATTTCGTTACAATATTTGCAAATGAACACTTGGTAGAATTAAATAGGTGTATTAAAAATCTATGGGTATATGTGTAATAAATATGTCAATCCATTTGAACCCAAAACTTTATTCACATCCAATTCTTTATTTAAAGATTGAAAATAAAATATTTAATAACATAAAATAGATATAGATTAAATTATGTGTGTATGTCAGAATATACATTAAGTGTATAACAGAAAATAATTATAAATTAAAATAACCCTGAACTTATGTACACATAAAATGATAAGATATATGTGTATATATATACACACACATATATAACAACAATAATTTGATCAAAATACTCCCTCAAAAACCATAATATTTAGAGATAAATACTTAAAATTTTAAACCATTATCATTTTAAAAATTTTAGTTTATATAGATATATATGGTTTTTTATATATATATATATACAGGCGCATATAATATTTTATAATAATAGGGTTAAAGAAAAAAATTAAAACCCTTTCAACACATAGATTTTAAAATCATAACCCAGTTCAGAAAATATTATGTTATAATGAAATATATAGATTCAAATAAACATTTATACACAAGTTTATATGTGTATACCTTTGTAAAAAAAATAGGCAACAGACTTGATGAAATTAACTAAACCCTTACAAAATATACATTTAATGAAAATTATTAAAACATAACCCTTACATCCATTAAATCACCTGAACCCGAAAACCCGAAGACCCAAGTTCAGCATAGAATAACTTTTAAACTACCGCAAAACTATAAACATACCATTAGAAGCATATATAAGTATATACTCTCAAAGAAACATGACAAAGAAAATTTCAACCCTTACAAACATAAGGTCGAAAAACAATAAAACATTCTATACAAGTTCAATGAACTCTTACAATACAATAACCTTAAATAATGATTAATTATAAGAAAATAATCTCTTTCTAAATAGGTTTAAGCATAAAAATAAATAGTAGTTCCCTTATGCAAGACAATAAATTATAGAACGTAAGATTAAAAATTATAGATAGTATATCCCTAATGCAAATGGGTTTCAAAACTCTATATATGTTTTAAAACACTAAATTTTGAGGATCATAAGTGTATAATAGAAAGTAATTATAAATTAAAAATCACCATTACAAATAAATTTGAAACCTATAAATCCCTTACAAATAAATAATCTTAAACATAAATTGATAAGAAAAAAACAATCCCTTACAAATAAATAATCTTAAACCTAAATTGATAGGAAGAAAAAAAATCCCTTACCTTATTCACTAATCGCCTTGTGGTAAAACTTGGATTCACCAAGAAGGAGGTGCTGTGCTCAGTTTTGGAAAGAAAGTACCCCAGATTGTGTGTGAAGGAACACAGTCATATTTTAAAGACTCCCCTTCATTGTCTATATAGTATTTATATATATATATATATCTTGTTGAAAGGATTATAGTAAATATATATATATATATATATATATTAAAATAGGTTTGGTTAAGATTCAGTTTAGAGAAAAAGTAAAACAAAACAGCTTATAAATTACACCCGGACCAAAACAACAAGATAACAATATCCAAAGTAGATTCATCCGCCGTTCATGGTCCAAAGAAAGACAAATGACCGATTTAAAACAAATCGGATATCCCAAAACAGTAGAATCGCATGCCTACCAAGTAGATTGATGAATAATTGAAACACCCAAATCTAGACATGGAGACCAAGAGAAAAACCCTACCCCGTGTAGACCAAAGACTGTAGTACCACAATGCTCGGAGACTACAGATCCAGATCTCGATCTGGACTACTGTTGTGACTGCGACAGACCCCACCTCGCTGAAACCCTAAATGAGGCCTCAACCACACCTCACCGAGGTCCCAGACTTATGACATGCAGCCAAAGTGTGGACCCCCCCTTCTCTCACGGATCTTCCCACGTGTATCACGAAACCCAAATCCCATTACGGGATTTCCCTTTTTTATTTCTTTTGTCTAATTCTCCCCTATTTTTTATTGTTTTATATTTTTTTCCTCCTTTTTCTTTACACCTTTTCTATAACACGCTTTCCTATTGCCTTTTGACTTCTTTTTTTGTCTCACATTCAATCAAATTATCACTTTATTATTATAATATCTTTACCGTTTTGTTTTTTGTCAAGATATTAATAATATATTATTATTTTATTATATCATTACAATGATTTATTATTATACTATACATTATTATCTTATATCAAAACACTTAGAGTTTATATATATATATATATATCGTTTATTAATTTTTATTATATAAAAAATATAAATCTGTTTAATATATAAAATTGAACATAATTTAAACTAATTATATAAGTATATATATATATATTTCTATAAAACAGAATTTTAATTTAAATCTAGAAATTATTTATTTATATATTTGTAACCTATATTAAATTAAAATTACCACATTATATTAATAATGATACATTTCAAATAGTTTTAAGAAATGGTTTATTCAAAATCTATAATTCAAAAAAATTCATATACATATAGATATAAAACATGTTTAAAAGATATATGTATATTTTCATCATAGAACCCCTATCCAGCATCATATGCTAACTCATCCACCTACTCGGGAACTGATTCTCATCGGGCATCCACATACAGGACTGCCCCTAAAGAATCACAATCTCAAATTGATTCTTATTGGGCCTCTGCATACATGATTCACCCTTCTAGGATCACAATCTTATCCAAGTACACACACATATATAACGACATCACCCTACCATGATCTATGTCAAATAATCATATTCATATGGTTCATGCATTTATAATTACACCAAGAACCTATATGGGAATGCACTATATAAATTTTTGTTTACATTTTAAATAATTGAACCTAATTTTTCCATTTGTACCAAACCATTTCTAGAATCATCCATAAGGGTTCCATCACTAAGGCATCAAATGAATATATCGACCAACCAAGGGTCACTATACAACCTGTACACTGAGGGATTGCATAGTCTTCATTATCGAGTCTATCACAGTAAATCCAAATGACCTTCCATCATAAGAAAAATATATTGTGGTCCATCTAATTAATGTTTCATCACAAATTTATATGAGAAAACACCATATAATTTGTTACTGGCACTTTAAATAAGAAAACCCTCTATCATAAGTGATAAAAATCAAAAACAAGCATGAGAATGTCATGTGAATCCTATGTGCCAAATATGATGCATAAACATCGGCCTCTCTCCAACAATTCAAGGTATAAAAAACATAATAAACCATAAATCATAAAATTCAAACCTCATGTGTGTTACACTAGGTGAAAACCATACAATTGTAACATTGAAATCCAAAATAGTAATCGTATACCCCTAGAAACTTGGATGGATGTCCTATTAGAATAGGTGTTCTCAACACACTAATCTGATATCCATCACAAGCCCTAAAACATTCCTATATCACTTGTCTACCATATCCCAAATAGTAAGACAAAAAATACCCATTGATACCACTTTATAACTTCCTCCCTCGGACCATGGCCATTAAATGATGCTTGAACTATAGGAGTCACTAATTGACCTCATGCGTGATTTCCCATATGTTAGAGGTTTCTAACTGGCAGCGAGGGTCTAGAGTAGTACCATTGAGATACTATATGTAACGACCCAAACTTTTTAATTATTTTTTTGTTTCCTAATTTTGTGTGTTATTTTATTTTATACTCAATAAAACTATTTCATTTAATGAAATGAGTATAATTAAAATGAGATCTTTGGGTTTTGACTATTATATGACTGTTGGTAAATATGACCTTTGAAAACTAAACTCTTAATGCTGTGATTATTGTCTATAAATACAAGTGATATTGGTTAATTAATACTGAAAGAAGATTCGATGGCCTCATCCAGTAGTCTTGGGTTGATCGATGTAACGTCCCGGTTCCGGATGCCACCCAGAGGTGCCCCATGCCCGGTTCGCCACATGACCTCAAGCGCATTTCCCCAAACGCCAGAGGCTACCGACTAGTAGTGAGGGCCTTGATAAGTTATTAGGGAAAATATGCCCTCATTTGGTAAGGTATACAAAGAAAATAAATTAACAATAAATAGCAGAAGTAGTAAACAATACGCAACAACTGAAACTGTAACACCCCGAGCTTTCACGATACGCTTCTCTTTCAATAATGCAATAGCTTGCACTATACGCAAGTTCGAGATTCTAACACACCGTGACCAATCAAAGTAGCAGTTATGAATATTAATACCCACTTTTTGAAATTATATAAATTTTATATTTCAAAATGGACTTCATTTTTGTATTCGGAATATCGAAATTATCCTAAGTTGAATTTTTTGTAATTTTCTGAGAACTTCCAATTTTTTTATGAATAGTGAAAAATACTTAAAAACAATTTTTTTAATCAAAATAATTTATAGTAATAAATTATAATATTGAGTGGTTTTAAAGTATAATTAGAATATATTTTTACCATTTTATCCAATGGTGTTCATTAGAATTAATTTCACTTTGAAATTGGACATAAACAATTGTCAATCTTTTGATATATATTGTTTCTTAAAAACACGCTATTTGTTGTGACAGCGAAAATTAATTATAAAATTAATTAATGCAACTTATATGTTTGGAATTTATTAAAATAGATATCATTTTTGAATTCGGAATATCAATTATATCTTAGGGTGAAATTTTGGCATTGTTCTGAAAAACTTCAATTTTTGATTAATAGTGAAACCACTAAGTGGTAGTTAAAAAACTGATTTTTCGTTTAAATGAAAAATTACCACTTCTGTGATTTTATTTTCAAAAATCCGACATACATAGTTGTCATTAGGAAGTAAAATGTGGTTCAATGGGATTAAAATAATTTTTGGTGAATAGTAACTTTTAAGTTTAATTAATCGTGATTAAAGGTAATTAGTGAAATTTAAGGTAAAGATAATGTTATAATAATATGAAATGACCTTGATACATGTCCTAACTCTATTTTATGAGTCATGGCCGACCAAGACAATCCATGGGTCCACTTGGGGACCCCATGGAACCACTTTGGTAGGAAAATGACATTAAAAACTCTTTATTTAATGTTAAAATAAAAATGTCACAAAAATGAGTTGTTTTACTAAAACAATTTTTAAATGGGGTAATACAAGTAATATTTTTTACTATAAATATTCATTAGAAAGATAAAATGATTTCCTACATCATGATATTTTTTTTATAATTTTTAGACATTCAATAAATTAAATTATGTATGACACCATGATGATACATTGATTACCTCATTATTTAACGATTTAAATAAAATGAAAATATAATGTAAAATCTAAGACCTACACATGTCAAAAACCTATTATATGGGTGTATTTCGAACTCTTATCACCTTAGCTTTGAAATATATAATTTTGGGACCTTTTAAATCCGAAAATCATTATATCATAAAGTAACCTTTTATAACTTTCCAAGAGTGCCCCTCCTCTCCTCTTATAAAAGGCCCCCACCTCTACCTCCTTACCCACACCTCTCAAGCCTTTGGCTCATACAACTCCTGCCCATTTTCTCTCTCCACATCCCAATATTACTCCTAGAAGCCTCACTTTGGGCAGAAGTTTTGCCAAGGAATCCTTTGAGCTCAAATCAAAAAGAGTTACCCATTTTAAAGGTAGTTCTCTTGTGTTCTTCTGTTTTATTTTGTTCTCCAACCCCCTAAACTCTTTTTATTCATTTCTTTTGTAAAAAAACCAGTATCCTCAATATAATAGGATGTTTTTATAATACGTATTCGAGCTACACTTACACACACCTACATCTAATGGTAAAAGAACATACTGTTTCTGTGGATGATGAATTTCTGCCTCACGAAACGATGATTGTTCAACACTCATATAACACCATCAAAGGTGGCCATTAATATGTCACTATATTTATATATGATATATAATATTTTTATGTTTTACTTAAGCTTCTGTATTGTTCATTTATGGAATACCTTTATGGTTTCCATTATGGGTAAACGCGATATTTTCATTTTAGGAAGTGCGGACTATCGCCCCCTCAAAGTGATTTGAATCGTTAATGCCATATGTGGGATGTATAAAGGATGGAGTAAATGGTATTATACATTATATTATATTGGAGATATATTATACCTTTATATAATTATAACTTATTTCCATTAAATACTAAATAGAAATGAAAGTAGCGTTCATGCGTACGTACGGCTTACCGTCTCCATGAACGGTGCATTTCATTTCTTACCTCTAAATTTTATGTAATATTATAAATGCATGTATATACTAGATATATAGGATATATATGATATCTACATCATGAATATAATTCTGGAGATAATGGATATTGTACCACATAAACAACTTGTAATTATAAGAAGTTTATTGTTCACTCTAGTACCAAAGATCGACAAAACGACCGTTATTAACTTAAATGACTACATAATTTTCGTAACATTGTAATAAGTGATATAAAAGGGATAATGAACTTGAAAAAGGTTCTTAATCAAGTAGAGATTAACTCTAGTTTATTATTTAGGATGTTAAAGAGCGGTCGAGTCAAGTCGGACACGAGGTAAGGGAACTTCTTAACCCAATTTCTATTCTTTGGGTTAATCTCCTACTTTCAAATTATGTCATGATATTATTATGTCCTATATTTTATTTTTAATTTATTTATGTGTACTTATATTGAATACACATAATAGATTTATTTTATTTAAAAAAATGATCTTTGTAAGGGAATTCGTCTCAATCTCCATTCATTGAGCCATATTTTTTTATACAAAAATTTCTTTTATACGGTGTATAAAATCCTTTGAATTTTACATTTATTCAAAAGGAATCTTTTTATATGAAGCATTTTACTAAACGACAAAAAGGAATGTTTTTCTTGTCGTACGTATGCGGCGACAACAACTTCTCCGCCGTCGTGACCATTATTTGAGTTCCGGCTTCCTCTACAAGCCATAACTTTTTTTAAAATGAAAAATAAATAAAAAGTTTTAATTTTCTTTTATTTTGGTATTGAAAATGGTTTTGAAAGTGTTTTTTTATTATATAAATGTGTTGTATTGATATATTGTGATTGAAATGTGGAAATGTTATGTTTCCTTTATGCATTTTTATGTGATACGATTATGTTATGGTTTATGATATATTTAAACCTGTTCATATGATGAAGGCATTGGACTTAATAAGTGACGGGTGGAGCCCGCTATAGCTCCTCGACGCATCGGTAGGTCTCATGAGACAAACTAGTGTCTTGGCACAAAGCCTTGACAAAATCTTATTTGTAGTCTTGGAACGAGGCCTTGGCTACGTGGTTATGATAGTCTGGCGTTATGCATTCCATCATTATGAAAGTGGTTATTGATATTGCATGTGATCATTCCACTAGTAGAATATCCATGTGAATAAGTAAATGGAATTATTTCATTTTATTTTTGCCATATTATGCTGAAGTTTAAGTTTAAAAGGCTTTTGTTTTAGTTATACATTGCCTTAAATGTTAATGTTTATTTATGAAAGATTTCACTATATTGTTATCCTTACTGAGCATCTAAGCTCACCCCTTTCAATGTTTTAATTTTTCCAGGATGTGAAGAAGTATTTTAGGAATGAACTGCAGGGATAGTCTGAAAGGGATATGAGTGTGTAAAATGGATAATATGTTATTGTGTTTTTCACTTAATGATGTAATGTAATATTTATGAATGTATCTAGTGATTCCAAGGCTACTAAACTAATCGGTCTTTCGAGACTTGATCTTTTGTGATCATGCCAATGTTACGCAATAACGCACCGACTCTGGGTAGTTGGGGTCGGGGCGTTACATTTGGTATTAGAGGAAGTTTAGTACTAACCTTGGAAGCTAGATTTAGATAAACTTTGATTAGAGCACATATCCCGAAGATAGACTTTGAGGATTAGTATAGAAGAACTTCCTAGAATTTTGGTATTATAGAGATTTTGTGAGTTTTTCGAGCAATACATCCCTGTCTGGATACGAGCAGGTAGAGGTGGTTGTGGCACATATGTACCTAGGGGTGAATCTCGAAAACACCGCTTTGAGCTAGAATCGAACGAGAACTGGTGCACGACAACGGGCCTTGCTGCACTCTTGGTTACGACACTCCCGGTGGATACGCTTAGGATAATTATCATTTTATTTACCAACCATTATAAAGGGTTTATGAGTATATACTTCTCAAAGAAAACATTTTTATGATTATGGATTGTATCCATAAACTTTCAAATTTATGTTAAGTGTTTTACAAGTATGGAATTACATATTTTGATTCATAAACTAATATAGTTTATGCCATTGTTTAGAAATGGTGCCTAGTGGGAGGAATGGAAACCGTATCAATGCACACACTCCATGTAGGGATTTCCCTCCTGCTGAAGATAATTACTATGGAGATGGAGATACAACTGGTGCTGATCAACTTATCACCATACTGGGACAACTCACTCAGGTAATGAATAACAAACTTACTCGTATAGAGCACCCTGATCCGCAACGTGGAGGATCAATGTTAGACCACTTCATGAGGAAAAAACTGCCAACATTTAATTGGGGTACAAATCCATTAGTATCTGAGCAATGGATAAAATCCTTAGAGAAAATATTTCATGCCTTGGGGAGTAGCGAAAAGAAGAAGGTTGTCATGGCAGCTTACCGCCCCACTGGAGATGCCGATCAATGGTGGTCGCTGATTCAAAACACAAATGAAGATAAATAAGTATCAAGTATGGAATGGAATGAGTTTAAAAAAAATTCTTAGAAAAATACTTTCCACATGACCATCGAGCAGATATGGAAAGACAATTTCTGAGTCTGAGGCAGAAGGAGGATAAGAATGTCGCAAAGTATGAGGCTAACTTTACAAGGTTAGCGAGGCTTGCTGCAGATTATATACGAAACCCAAGAAGTAATATCGATCGTTTATTTGATTGGTTAAAACTGTTTCTTCGTCGAGCATTAGTCTCACAAACCTTCTCGTCGTACGAAGATATAGTCTCGTGTGCTATCAAGACAGAAAAGGAATTCTCTAAATCTTATGACAATAAAGGAAAGCAAGAGAAGAAGAGAATGGTGGAACAAGAGACAGATAAAGGGAAAAAGGGAAAGAAGTATTTTCCATTATGTGATAATTGTGGGAAGAATCACCCTGGAACTTTCCTAAAAGGAATGGGAGTTTGTTATAAATGTGGAGAAAAAGGTCACCAGGCTTGTGATTACAAGGAAAAGAAAGAGGCTATCAATGTTGAATGCTACAGTTGTAGGGAAATGGGGAATTATGCAAATGAATGTCCTAAGCGTCAGGGAAACTTACCTTAGAAAAGGTCAAGGTATCAAGGACAATCTTATGTTGTTACTACAGTTGAAGTGGAATAATTAATGTATTGGTGATTTTGGACTCAAGGATTATATTCTGGTTATAAGAATAATGTGATATATATAAGGATTGTACTGCAGTACTTGTTCTTTTCACTAAGGTTTTAATATGATGAAGGTGATCATATTTTTATTATGTGACAATAAGAGAAAATTTACTTTGTTTGGAGAATCTGATGTTACAATTGATTTTGGAATTTAGAGACCTTTTAGAGAAAGTCTGGATAGAGGTATTTTGGATAACTATAAAGGTTGGAATGGATTAAGTTGAACCTTGGATAGTATTGTTTAAGGTTAAAACATTTATGAAGATTACTTTTGGAATATTATAATACTATATTTTTAGGAAAAGGACAACCTGTAGGTCTGGGGATAACCCGTCGCATCGGACAAAGCTGCAGGAATCGAACCCACAACCATAGTGAGACAGGCCTTTATTACCTACCACTAGCCTATAGGAAGTCCCTGGTTATTAAAAAAATGTTTTCCTAATCTAAATGGTATGTGTTAATATTTGGAACCTTATACAATTAGGATAAATAGAATATTTTTGAGTTCTATAACATTTTGGAGTGAATGATTGGTTTGTGGTAAAAATTTATTAAAGAATGAAAGTCTACATGAAAAGTAAGTATATTTCCTTACATTCTTAGTAAATCTCCTAAATAAATTCCTCAACTTTATAAAAGGTAACTTAAAACAAAACCATTGCAGGTTAACTTTTCTAACTGAGGATTCAATGACCGTTTAACCAATCACAAGTTTGTCATTTTCTTGTGATGAACTTTATCCTAATCCTGTTTTCTAAAATTCTCCATCAGACCTTGATGGTTTGTTTTTCTTCCATATCCATATTTTCATATAATCCTAGTATGGGCTATCTCGGGTGACCTTTGTACTTATCTTTCTTTCTTTTAACGTTATACTTTTATTAACCTTATTTCTGATGTGGGTTTTCCACAAAAGTATTTTCTATTTTCTATTTTCAACCTTTTATTTTCAAAGAAAAATTTTGAATTGTGAGGAAGCAATTTATTGAAGGTGGGGAGAATGTAACACCTCGAGCTTTCACAATACGCTTCTCTTTCAATAATGCAATAGCTTGCATTGTACGCAAGTTCGAGATTCTAACACACCGCGACCAATCAAAGTAGCAGTTATGAATAGTAATACCCACTTTTTGAAATTATATAAATTTTATATTTCAAAATGGACTTCATTTTTGTATTCGGAATATCGAAATTATCCTAAGTTGAATTTTTTGTAATTTTCTGAGAACTTCCAATTTTTTTATGAATAGTGAAAATACTTAAAAACAACTTTTTTAATAAAAATAAATTATAGTGATAAATTATACTATTGAGTGGTTTTAAAGTATAATTAGAATATATTTTTACCATTTTATCCAATGGTGTTCATTAGAATTAATTTCACTTTGAAATTGGACATAAACAATTGTCAATCTTTTGATATATATTGTTTCTTAAAAACACGCTATTTGTTGTGACAACGGGAATTAATTATAAAATTAATTAATGCAACTTATAGGTTTGGAATTTTTTAAAATAGAAATCATTTTTGAATTTTGAATATCAATTATAGCATAGGGTGAAATTTTGGAATTGTTCTGAAAAACTTCAATTTTTGATGAATAGTGAAACCACTAAGTGGTAGTTAAAAAACGGATTTTTCGTTTAAATGAAAAATTACCACTTCTGTGATTTGATTTTCAAAAATCCGACATACATGGTTGTCATTAGGAAGTAAAATGTGGTTCAATGGGATTAAAATAATTTTTTGGTGAATAGTAACTTTTAAATTTAATTAATCGCGATTAAAGGTAATTAGTGAACTTTAAGGTAAAGATAATGTTATAATAATATGAAATGACCTTGACACATGTCCTAACCCTATTGGATGAGTCATTTCTGACCAATACAATCCATGGGTCAACTTGGGGACCCCATGGAGCCACTTTGGTAGGAAAATGACATTAAAAACTTTTTATTTAATGTTAAAATAAAAATGTCACAAACATGAGTTGTTTTACTAAAACAATTTTTAAATGGGGTTATACAAGTCATATTTTTTACTATAAATATTAATTATAAATATAAAAATATTTCCTACATCATGATATTTTTTTTATAATTTTTAGACATTCAATAAATTAAATTATGTATGACACCATGATGATGCAGCGATTACCTCATTATTTAACGATTTAAATAAAATGAAAAGATATTGTAAAATATAAGACCTAGACATGTCAAAAACCTATTAGAAGGGTGTATTTATAACTCTTATCACCTTATCCTAGAAATATATAATTTTGGGACATTTTAAATCCGAAAATCATTTTATGATAAAGTAACCTTTTATAACTTTCCAAGAGTGCCCCTCCTCTCCTCTTATAAAAGGCCCCCACCTCTACCACCTTACCCACACCTCTCAATACTTTGGCTCGTCCATCCCCTGACAATTTTATCTCTAAAAATCCCAATATTACTCCTAGAAGCCTCACTTTGGGTAGAAGTCTTCCCAAGGAAGCCTTTGAGCTTAAATCAAAAAGAGTTACCCGTTTTAAAGGTAGTGTTTTCTCTTGTGTTCTTATGTTTTATTTTGCTTCTCCAACCCCCTAAACTCTTTTTATTCATTTCTTTTGTAACAACACCAGTATCCTCAATATACTAGGATGTTGTTATAAGATGTATTCTAGCTACACTTACACACACCTACATCTAATGGTTAAAGAACATACTGTTTCTGTGGTGGCGAATTTCTGCCTCACGAAATGATGATTGTTCAACACTCATATAACACCTTAAAAGGTGGCCATTAAGATTTCAATATATTTATATATGATATATAATATTTTTATGTTATACTTAAGCTTCTGTATTTTTCATTTATGACATACCTTTATGGTTTCCATTATGGGTAAACGCGATATTTTCATTTTAGGAAGTGCGGACTATCGCCCCCTCAAAGTGATTTGAATCGTTAATGCCATATGTGGGATGTATAAAGGATGGAGTAAATGGTATTATACATTATATTATATTGGAGATATATTATACCTTTATATAATTATAACTTATTTCCATTAAATACTAAATAGAAATGAAAGTAGCGTTCATGCGTACGTACGGCTTACCGTCTCCATGAACGGTGCATTTCATTTCTTACCTCTAAATTTTATGTAATATTATAAATGCATGTATATACTAGATATATAGGATATATATGATATCTACATCATGAATATAATTCTGGAGATAATGGATATTGTACCACATAAACAACTTGTAATTATAAGAAGTTTATTGTTCACTCTAGTACCAAAGATCGACAAAACGACCGTTATTAACTTAAATGACTACATAATTTTCGTAACATTGTAATAAGTGATATAAAAGGGATAATGAACTTGAAAAAGGTTCTTAATCAAGTAGAGATTAACTCTAGTTTATTATTTAGGATGTTAAAGAGCGGTCGAGTCAAGTCGGACACGAGGTAAGGGAACTTCTTAACCCAATTTCTATTCTTTGGGTTAATCTCCTACTTTCAAATTATGTCATGATATTATTATGTCCTATATTTTATTTTTAATTTATTTATGTGTACTTATATTGAATACACATAATAGATTTATTTTATTTAAAAAAATGATCTTTGTAAGGGAATTCGTCTCAATCTCCATTCATTGAGCCATATTTTTTTATACAAAAATTTCTTTTATACGGTGTATAAAATCCTTTGAATTTTACATTTATTCAAAAGGAATCTTTTTATATGAAGCATTTTACTAAACTACAAAAAGGAATGTTTTTCTTGTCGTACGTATGCGGCGACAACAACTTCTCCGCCGTCGTGACCATTATTTGAGTTCCGGCTTCCTCTACAAGCCATAACTTTTTTTAAAATGAAAAATAAATAAAAAGTTTTAATTTTCTTTTATTTTGGTATTGAAAATGGTTTTGAAAGTGTTTTTTTATTATATAAATGTGTTGTATTGATATATTGTGATTGAAATGTGGAAATGTTATGTTTCCTTTATGCATTTTTATGTGATACGATTATGTTATGGTTTATGATATATTTAAACCTGTTCATATGATGAAGGCATTGGACTTAATAAGTGACGGGTGGAGCCCGCTATAGCTCCTCGACGCATCGGTAGGTCTCATGAGACAAACTAGTGTCTTGGCACAAAGCCTTGACAAAATCTTATTTGTAGTCTTGGAACGAGGCCTTGGCTACGTGGTTATGATAGTCTGGCGTTATGCATTCCATCATTATGAAAGTGGTTATTGATATTGCATGTGATCATTCCACTAGTAGAATATCCATGTGAATAAGTAAATGGAATTATTTCATTTTATTTTTGCCATATTATGCTGAAGTTTAAGTTTAAAAGGCTTTTGTTTTAGTTATACATTGCCTTAAATGTTAATGTTTATTTATGAAAGATTTCACTATATTGTTATCCTTACTGAGCATCTAAGCTCACCCCTTTCAATGTTTTAATTTTTCCAGGATGTGAAGAAGTATTTTAGGAATGAACTGCAGGGATAGTCTGAAAGGGATATGAGTGTGTAAAATGGATAATATGTTATTGTGTTTTTCACTTAATGATGTAATGTAATATTTATGAATGTATCTAGTGATTCCAAGGCTACTAAACTAATCGGTCTTTCGAGACTTGATCTTTTGTGATCATGCCAATGTTACGCAATAACGCACCGACTCTGGGTAGTTGGGGTCGGGGCGTTACATTTGGTATTAGAGGAAGTTTAGTACTAACCTTGGAAGCTAGATTTAGATAAACTTTGATTAGAGCACATATCCCGAAGATAGACTTTGAGGATTAGTATAGAAGAACTTCCTAGAATTTTGGTATTATAGAGATTTTGTGAGTTTTTCGAGCAATACATCCCTGTCTGGATACGAGCAGGTAGAGGTGGTTGTGGCACATATGTACCTAGGGGTGAATCTCGAAAACACCGCTTTGAGCTAGACTCGAACGAGAACTGGTGCACGACAACGGGCCTTGCTGCACTCTTGGTTACGACACTCCCGGTGGATACGCTTAGGATAATTATCATTTTATTTACCAACCATTATAAAGGGTTTATGAGTATATACTTCTCAAAGAAAACATTTTTATGATTATGGATTGTATCCATAAACTTTCAAATTTATGTTAAGTGTTTTACAAGTATGGAATTACATATTTTGATTCATAAACTAATATAGTTTATGCCATTGTTTAGAAATGGTGCCTAGTGGGAGGAATGGAAACCGTATCAATGCACACACTCCATGTAGGGATTTCCCTCCTGCTGAAGATAATTACTGTGGAGATGGAGATACAACTGGTGCTGATCAACTTATCACCATACTGGGACAACTCACTCAGGTAATGAATAACAAACTTACTCGTATAGAGCACCCTGATCCGCAACGTGGAGGATCAATGTTAGACCACTTCATGAGGAAAAAACTGCCAACATTTAATTGGGGTACAAATCCATTAGTATCTGAGCAATGGATAAAATCCTTAGAGAAAATATTTCATGCCTTGGGGAGTAGCGAAAAGAAGAAGGTTGTCATGGCAGCTTACCGCCTCACTGGAGATGCCGATCAATGGTGGTCGCTGATTCAAAACACAAATGAAGATGAATAAGTATCAAGTATGGAATGGAATGAGTTTAAAAAAAATTCTTAGAAAAATACTTTCCACATGACCATCGAGCAGATATGGAAAGACAATTTCTGAGTCTGAGGCAGAAGGAGGATAAGAATGTCGCAAAGTATGAGGCTAACTTTACAAGGTTAGCGAGGCTTGCTGCAGATTATATACGAAACCCAAGAAGTAATATCGATCGTTTATTTGATTGGTTAAAACTGTTTCTTCGTCGAGCATTAGTCTCACAAACCTTCTCGTCGTACGAAGATATAGTCTCGTGTGCTATCAAGACAGAAAAGGAATTCTCTAAATCTTATGACAATAAAGGAAAGCAAGAGAAGAAGAGAATGGTGGAACAAGAGACAGATAAAGGGAAAAAGGGAAAGAAGTATTTTCCATTATGTGATAATTGTGGGAAGAATCACCCTGGAACTTTCCTAAAAGGAATGGGAGTTTGTTATAAATGTGGAGAAAAAGGTCACCAGGCTTGTGATTACAAGGAAAAGAAAGAGGCTATCAATGTTGAATGCTACAGTTGTAGGGAAATGGGGAATTATGCAAATGAATGTCCTAAGCGTCAGGGAAACTTACCTTAGAAAAGGTCAAGGTATCAAGGACAATCTTATGTTGTTACTACAGTTGAAGTGGAATAATTAATGTATTGGTGATTTTGGACTCAAGGATTATATTCTGGTTATAAGAATAATGTGATATATATAAGGATTGTACTGCAGTACTTGTTCTTTTCACTAAGGTTTTAATATGATGAAGGTGATCATATTTTTATTATGTGACAATAAGAGAAAATTTACTTTGTTTGGAGAATCTGATGTTACAATTGATTTTGGAATTTAGAGACCTTTTAGAGAAAGTCTGGATAGAGGTATTTTGGATAACTATAAAGGTTGGAATGGATTAAGTTGAACCTTGGATAGTATTGTTTAAGGTTAAAACATTTATGAAGATTACTTTTGGAATATTATAATACTATATTTTTAGGAAAAGGACAACCTGTAGGTCTGGGGATAACCCGTCGCATCGGACAAAGCTGCAGGAATCGAACCCACAACCATAGTGAGACAGGCCTTTATTACCTACCACTAGCCTATAGGAAGTCCCTGGTTATTAAAAAAATGTTTTCCTAATCTAAATGGTATGTGTTAATATTTGGAACCTTATACAATTAGGATAAATAGAATATTTTTGAGTTCTATAACATTTTGGAGTGAATGATTGGTTTGTGGTAAAAATTTATTAAAGAATGAAAGTCTACATGAAAAGTAAGTATATTTCCTTACATTCTTAGTAAATCTCCTAAATAAATTCCTCAACTTTATAAAAGGTAACTTAAAACAAAACCATTGCAGGTTAACTTTTCTAACTGAGGATTCAATGACCGTTTAACCAATCACAAGTTTGTCATTTTCTTGTGATGAACTTTATCCTAATCCTGTTTTCTAAAATTCTCCATCAGACCTTGATGGTTTGTTTTTCTTCCATATCCATATTTTCATATAATCCTAGTATGGGCTATCTCGGGTGACCTTTGTACTTATCTTTCTTTCTTTTAACGTTATACTTTTATTAACCTTATTTCTGATGTGGGTTTTCCACAAAAGTATTTTCTATTTTCTATTTTCAACCTTTTATTTTCAAAGAAAAATTTTGAATTGTGAGGAAGCAATTTATTGAAGGTGGGGAGAATGTAACACCTCGAGCTTTCACAATACGCTTCTCTTTCAATAATGCAATAGCTTGCATTGTACGCAAGTTCGAGATTCTAACACACCGCGACCAATCAAAGTAGCAGTTATGAATAGTAATACCCACTTTTTGAAATTATATAAATTTTATATTTCAAAATGGACTTCATTTTTGTATTCGGAATATCGAAATTATCCTAAGTTGAATTTTTTGTAATTTTCTGAGAACTTCCAATTTTTTTATGAATAGTGAAAATACTTAAAAACAACTTTTTTAATAAAAATAAATTATAGTGATAAATTATACTATTGAGTGGTTTTAAAGTATAATTAGAATATATTTTTACCATTTTATCCAATGGTGTTCATTAGAATTAATTTCACTTTGAAATTGGACATAAACAATTGTCAATCTTTTGATATATATTGTTTCTTAAAAACACGCTATTTGTTGTGACAACGGGAATTAATTATAAAATTAATTAATGCAACTTATAGGTTTGGAATTTTTTAAAATAGAAATCATTTTTGAATTTTGAATATCAATTATAGCATAGGGTGAAATTTTGGAATTGTTCTGAAAAACTTCAATTTTTGATGAATAGTGAAACCACTAAGTGGTAGTTAAAAAACGGATTTTTCGTTTAAATGAAAAATTACCACTTCTGTGATTTGATTTTCAAAAATCCGACATACATGGTTGTCATTAGGAAGTAAAATGTGGTTCAATGGGATTAAAATAATTTTTTGGTGAATAGTAACTTTTAAATTTAATTAATCGCGATTAAAGGTAATTAGTGAACTTTAAGGTAAAGATAATGTTATAATAATATGAAATGACCTTGACACATGTCCTAACCCTATTGGATGAGTCATTTCTGACCAATACAATCCATGGGTCAACTTGGGGACCCCATGGAGCCACTTTGGTAGGAAAATGACATTAAAAACTTTTTATTTAATGTTAAAATAAAAATGTCACAAACATGAGTTGTTTTACTAAAACAATTTTTAAATGGGGTTATACAAGTCATATTTTTTACTATAAATATTCATTAGAAATATAAAAATATTTCCTACATCATGATATTTTTTTTATAATTTTTAGACATTCAATAAATTAAATTATGTATGACACCATGATGATGCAGCGATTACCTCATTATTTAACGATTTAAATAAAATGAAAAGATATTGTAAAATATAAGACCTAGACATGTCAAAAACCTATTAGAAGGGTGTATTTATAACTCTTATCACCTTATCCTCGAAATATATAATTTTGGGACATTTTAAATCCGAAAATCATTTTATGATAAAGTAACCTTTTATAACTTTCCAAGAGTGCCCCTCCTCTCCTCTTATAAAAGGCCCCCACCTCTACCACCTTACCCACACCTCTCAAGACTTTGGCTCGTCCATCCCCTGCCAATTTTATCTCTAAAAATCCCAATATTACTCCTAGAAGCCTCACTTTGGGTAGAAGTCTTCCCAAGGAAGCCTTTGAGCTTAAATCAAAAAGAGTTACCCGTTTTAAAGGTAGTGTTTTCTCTTGTGTTCTTATGTTTTATTTTGCTTCTCCAACCCCCTAAACTCTTTTTATTCATTTCTTTTGTAACAACACCAGTATCCTCAATATACTAGGATGTTGTTATAAGATGTATTCTAGCTACACTTACACACACCTACATCTAATGGTTAAAGAACATACTGTTTCTGTGGTGGCGAATTTCTGCCTCACGAAATGATGATTGTTCAACACTCATATAACACCTTAAAAGGTGGCCATTAAGATTTCAATATATTTATATATGATATATAATATTTTTATGTTATACTTAAGCTTCTGTATTTTTCATTTATGACATACCTTTATGGTTTCCATTATGGGTAAACGCGATATTTTCATTTTAGGAAGTGCGGACTACTGCCCCCTCAAAGTGATTTGAATCGTTAATGCCATATGTGGGATGTATAAAGGATGGAGTAAATGGTATTATACATTATATTATACTAGAATTATATTATACCTTTATATAATTATAACTTAATTCCATTAAATATGAAATAGAAATGAAAGTAGCGTTCATGCGTACGTACAGCTTACCGTCTCCATGAACGGTGCATTTCATTTCTTACCTCTAAATGTTATGTAATATTATAAATGCATGTATATACTGTATATATAGGATATATATGATATCTATATCATGAATATAATTCTGAATATAATGGATATTCTACCACATAAACAACTTGTAATTATAAGAAGTTTATTGTTGACTCAAGTACCAAAGATCGACAAAACGGCCGTTATTAACTTAAATGACTACATAATTTTAGTAACATTGTAATAAGTGATATAAAAGGTATAATGAAATTGAAAAAGGTTCTTAATCAAGTATATATTAACTCTAGTTTATTATTTAGGAGGTTAAAGAGCGGTCAAGTCAAGTCGGACATGAGGTAAGGGAACTTCTTAACCCAATTTCTATTCTTTGGGTTAACTCCTAGTTTCAATTTATGTTATGATATTATTATGTTCTATATTGTATTTGTACTTTCGTTATGTGTACTTATATTTAATACACATAATAGATTTATTTTATTTTAAAAAAATGATCTTTGTAAGGGACTTCGTCTCAATCTCCATTCATTGAGGCATATTTTGTTTTATACAAATTTTTTTTATACGGTGTATAAACCCCTTTGACTTTTACATTTATTCAAAAGGAATCTTTTTATATGAAGTGTTTTACTAAAAGAAAAAAAGGAATGTTTTTCTAGTCGTACGTATGCGGCAACAACAACTTCTCCGCCGCCGTGACCATTATTTGAGTTTCGGCTCCCTCTACAAGCCATAACTTTTTTTAAAATAAAAAATAAATAAAAAGTTTAAATTTTTTTTATTTTGGTATTTAAAATGGTTTTGAAAGTGTTTTTTTATTATGTCAATGTGTTGTATTGATATCTTGTGATTGAAATGTGGAAATGTTATGTTTCCATTATGCATGTTTTATGTGATACGATTATGTTATGGTTTATGATATGTTTAAACCTGTTCATATGAGGAATGCATTGGACTTAATAAGTGATGGGTGGAGCCCGATATAGCTCCTCGATGCATCGGTAGGTCTTATGAGACAAACTAGTGTCTTGGAACGAGGCCTTGACAAAATCTTATTTGTATTCTTGGCGCGAGGCCTTGGCTACGTGGTTATGATAGTCTGGGATTATGCATTCCATCATTATGAAAGTGGTTATTGATACTGCATGTGATCATTCGACTAGTAGAATATCCATGTGAATAAGTAAATGGCATTATTTCATTTTATTTTTGCCATATTATGCTGAAGTTCAAGTTTAAAAGGCTTTTTTAGTTATACATTGCCTTAAATGTTAATGTTTATTTATGAAAGCTTCCGCTATATTGTTATCCTTATTGAGCATCTGAGCTCACCCCTTTCAATGTTTTAATTTTTCCAGGATGTGAAGAAGTATTTTAGGAATGACCTGCAGGGATAGTCTGAAAGGGATATGAGTGTGGAAAATGGAGACTATGCTATTTTAGTTTTTCACTTTATGATGTAATGTAACATTTATGAATGTATCTAGTGTTTCCAAGGCTACTAAACTAATCGGTCTTTCGAGACTTGATCATTTGTGATCATTCCAATGTTACACAATAACGCACCGACTCTGGGTAGCTGGGGTCGGGGCGTTACAAAAACCAAATAGCAGAAGCAATTAATATATAATAATGATGATAATGATGTAGCAGGTATAAGTTTCTAAGGAAAGTAGAAAACACAACAATGTGCTGAAATACAAGTAAAAACAAAGTACTAAAATAACAGCAACTCCTACAGCATCGCAAGCCTAAGCTTGGTCCCTTGCTCTCCAGCTCCATCCAATCAAGTACCGAAAGTCAAAGGGAGCTTGCCCTTATCTATACCTGCAACAACAAAATATGCTTGGGCCCAAAAGCATGGACCAAATGGGGTGTGAGATACAATCCCAGTAGGGAATCACCCCAAGATTTGTGCCTAACAGTCAATGAATACAAGGGAAGTAAAAGTGCTGGAAGTAGTAAACAGAAAAGCACACAACAACTACAATCCACAGTTCTATCATATAAAGTACACAAGTAAACAAAAGACAACAAGTAGAAAACAGGTAACCCTCTGGGTAGCTCTCACAGCCTAACCCCTATGGTTCAACCTACAAGTACTAGAAACCCTCTAGGAGGCACACACAGTCTCACCCCTCTGGTTCAGCTAAGATTAGACTTTCTAAGGAAGCACTCACCATCAATTACCCCTATAGTCTTGTATCATGCTAAAGTCTCTCTGGGGAAGCACTCAACATCTCATTCCCCTTGTGGACTGTGTCGAGGAACTACAAACTCTCTGAGAAAGCACTCATCTTCAATTCACCCTGTGGTCTCACATCGTATTAAAAGATACTCTGGAGAAGCCCTTATGTCCATTCTCCCTATGGTCTACTACACTAGGTTCTCACAGTCCTGTGTGAAAATAAACATGCTCAGCGAACACGTATTGGCCCAAGTAAACCTCAAGAACTACTTGGTTATCATTCTAAGCCACAGCAGCATAACAGTACAATAGTTCCACAATCCTAAAACTGGGCATATAAACTGGAAAAACGCCTAATAAGAAAAACATGCAAGTCAAAGCACATGAACATAGTATAAATTATCCAAATTTACAAGCATTTACCTCTACTCAAGAAATCAAGCAAAGCAGGCAATAACAAGGGAAAAACAAGAAACACGCAATACCCCATTAAAGGGTATTGGTGGAATTTGCACAAAATACTCAAAGAATTTCTATAGAAAGGCACAAACCACCTACCTCGATCCTAGGAGATCTATATACGTGAATAACGATGAAAAATTCTTTTTAGAACATCGTAGATCTGAGAAAACATATGAAACACATAAACCACGATAACTTAAAAAAGAAGAGGAATTGGAAAACAAGGATCAAGATGAAGGGAGAACTCACCGCTGTGATTCCAATGCAATCAACGGTGCTCGAATCAGAGAACGGACGGAGAGGCAGGGGTTCTTCGAATATTCACGGATCCTCGGCGCTCTCGGATGAACGGAACCTAGAAGAAGAATTTTCTGTGCGTTAGGTGCGACCCCGTTCCTTTTAATGAAAAAAAATTACACGGCATGTACTTTGAGAGTAAACGGCGTGTACTAGGTCTTTTCGTACTCCACCAAAATCAGTCGCCACGTCACCCCTACACACCATGTGTGTGGCCTAGACACGTCCAGTACACAACTTTGAGTGGGAAAATAGTACACTATGTGTACTCAGAAAGTACACGGCGTGTATTTCAAAAATTTCTAGAAACTTTATTTTTCTCAAAAACTTTAGAAAAAGGAAGGACATACCTAAAACGAAGACCCGAGTTCTTACAAACTTCCCCACTTAAAGAAATTTGTCCCTGAATTTCCCTAGAGAGGCGAAGAAGAAGAAACCCCAAATAGCTCTGACCACTACGATCAAACCTCGGCCTCCCTCTCCCAAGTCTCATCATGTACTCGACCGTGCTGCCATAGCAGCCGTACCAGAGGAACCGACCGACCTCATAGAACCTTCGTACTACGATCGACAATCCGGATAAGATGCTCCTCAAATGATGCATCCGTTTCGAGCTCAACCTCCTCGGGCTGAAAAACATGAGACGGGTCTGAAAAGTAACGTTGGAGCTGAGAGACGTGGAAGACGTCATGCATGGCCTAGTACCTCTGAGGTAACTACAACCGATAGGAAACCGGCCCAACTCTCTCCAATACCTCAAATGGCCCGACGTACCGCGGTGAAAGCTTAACCTGTCTCTGAATCCTCTTGTGTCCCAACCTCGGTGCGACACACATGAAAACCTGATCCCTGACCTCTAACTCTAGAAGTCATCTCCGCTGATCAGCATAAGACTTCTGCCGAGACTGTGTTGTATCCATCCTCTTCCGAATCAACTCTATCTGTTCTGAGGTCTCCTGAACAAGACGAGGTCCCAGCAAAGCTGCCTCTCCTACCTCCAGCCAGCATAAGGGTGATTGGCATGGCCTACCATACAATTCCTTGTAAGGTTCCATCTGAATAGTCTCCTGAAAGCTGTTGTTGTAGGCGAACTCAACAAGAGGAATATGCTTCTCCCAGGAACCGCCGAAGTCCATAATTCAAGCTCTGAGCATATCCTATAGCACCTGGATCGTACGCTCAGAATGGACATCTGTCTGGGGATGGTATGTTGTACTCAAAAGTACCAGTATACCCAATGCCTTCTGAAGCCCCTGCAAAAACCGAGACGTAAAGCGTGAATCCCTGTCTGAAAAAATGGAGTGTGGAACTCCATGCAGACGTACAATCTATAGGATGTAAAATCGTCCCAGATCATCAACACTGAAGGTCTCCTTGATCGGTAAGAAGTGAGAAACCTTCGTAAGCCTGTCGACGACAACCCAAATAGCATTGTTACCTTGGAGAGACCTTGGAAACCTTGTCACTAAGTCCATCGCGACGTTGTTCCACTTCTACTCCGGAATGGGTAACTACTGTAAAAGGCCTGCTGGTCGTTGATTCTCCACCTTCACCTGCTGACAAGTAGAACATCTCATGACGCAACCAGCAACATCTCTATCCATATCTGGCCACCAATACTGGAGATGAAGATCCTGATACATCTTGGTGATGCCAGGATGAACTGCCCAAACTGAGGAATGAAAATCCTATATCAGCTCTTCACGTATGTCTGTTGGCACCCATATGCGTCCTTGGAAATGCAAGATCTCATCCTCGCCCATTGTCCATCCAGGAAGAGGGTCCTCTCCTGACATGCTCTCCCACAGGAATAAGCCTTCATAGTCTGATAGCTTCCTCATCCGTACCCAATCAAGAAGTGTAGAGGTAATAGCTACAGAAGATAGGTAAGTCTGTCCCTATCTGTCATGCACATCCAGATGCATCTCAGAGAACAGAGCCATCAACTGCCACTCACTACTGGCCTCTTAATGTGCCTGAATCTGAGTTCTCCTACTCAACACATTTGCCACTACGTTGCCCTTTCCCGATGTATAGGCAAGCTCGACATCAAAATACTGAAGATACTCGACCCACCTGCACTGCCTCAGATTCAGATCACGCTGAGTGAAGATATACTTGAGACTCTTTTGGTCGGTGAAGACCACAAATTGCTCTCCCAGAAGATAGTGTCTCCAAAAACGTAAGGCATGAACAACAACTGCCAACTCCAGATCATGCGTAGGGTAGTTTCTCTCATGTGGCCTCAACTACTGAGACTCGTACGCAATGACTCCATCTCCCTGCATAAGCACAGCACCCAGCCCGATACCTGAAGCATCACAATAAACAGTGTAGCTCTTACCTGGCTCTGGAAAGACTAGTATCAGTGCTGACATTAGCTTTCCCTTAATCTCCTGAAAGGCTAACTCGTAAGAATCATACCATAAGAACTTCACCCCATTCTTGGTCAGACCTATCAAAGGTGCTGCTAGGCATGAAACGTCCTGAATAAAGCATCTCTAGTATCCAGCTAGCCCTAGGAAACTCCGTACCTCAAAAATGTTCTTCGGCTGCTCCCAGGAAACTACAGCTCTCACTTTCTCTGGGTCCACCGACGCTCCTACCTCTGAGATGACGTGACCCAAAAAGTGAATCTGATCCATCCAAAAGTGGAACTTCGAGAGTTTAGTATAAAGTCGATGCTCTCCCAGTGTACTCAAAACGATCTCAAGATGGGTAGCATGGTTGTGTCGAGTGTGATAGTACACCAAGATATCATCCACGAAGACCACGATGAAGGAATCCAAGTAAGGATGGAACACTCGGTTCATCAGTGCCATGAAAACTGCTGGCGCATTCGTGAGACCGAACGGCATAACTGTATACTCCTAAAGACCATACCTGCTCTTGAAGGCTGTCAGAGGTATATCTGATGGTCTAACGCGCAATTGATGATAACCGGACCTCAAATCGATCTTTGATAATACTCGAGATCCTCGAATCTAATCGAAGATATCATCAATCCTCAGTAAGGGATATCGGTTTTTGACCGTCAACTGGTTCAACTTCCGATAATCCACACAGAGCCTAAGGGTACCTTCTGCCTTCTTCAAAAACAAGACAGGCGAACCCCAAGGAGAAGTACTGGGTCGGATGAAACCCTTTTCCTGTAACTCCTCCAAATTCTTCTTGAGCTCCTGTAACTCAGGTGTAGCCATCATATAAGGAGGAATGGACACCAGTGTCGCTCCTGGCACGATCTCAATCGAGAATTCTATCTCACGCTACGGAGGCAAACCTGAAAAGTCCTTTGGAAAAAAATCCCTAAAATAATCTACCACTAGAGGAAATTCCAACTTTGAAGTCCCCTGGTCATCCAGATAAAGACTAGCAATATGGGTCGTCACCCTTCCTAGCCCATGATGCTCGAGTCCTACTCGACTCGCCTGAACATCTCATTCGCCTCTATGAAGAAAAGATTCACCCTCTGGTGAAATGAAACTCACCCTGCGGTGATAACAGTCGATGATTTCCTGAAAGGGAACCAACCAATCCATCCCAAGAATGACATCATAGCCTGTCATCTCTAGGACGTAGAGATCCCATAAATGTAACACCCCTGGAAAAGTGAGACTTAAAAAAAGGCTAAATGATACTAACCATTTCAATAAGGTGCACCTTTCTTTTTAGGATCCTACTTGATTAGAACTACACAGTTTAGCATTCTTGGCCTGGAGTAGTAATCAGGATGGGTGACCTTCTGGGAAGTTTCCCAGGGTGTGTGTGAGTGAGGACAAAACACACTGAAAGAACATGTGTTGGCATGTGGGGATAATCATTAGTCTAATAAGAGACCATAGTGAGTGATAGCCTATAGTGTGCTGGGAAGGCAACCAAGGTATTACAGGAGACCCATGGGATCAGATGACGAGGTTCATGGCCCGGGGAGGCAGGTCATGACAAATGGTATCAGAGCCAATACCTAGCCGGAAGTGCTTAGGCACAACCTGGGTTTGAGGCTTGGGGTCCACAATGAGAGAATTGTGATTTAAAAGGGGTGGAGAATGTAACACCCCTGGAAAAGTGAGACATAAAAAAATTCTATATGATACTACCCATGTCAACAGGGTGCACCTTTATTTTCAGGAGCCTACTTGATTAGAACTCCATAGTTAAGCATGCTTAGCCTGGAGTAGTAATCAGGATGGGTGACCTTCTGGGAAGTTTCCTAGGGTGTGTGTGAATGAGGACAAAACACACTGAAAGAACATGTGTTTTCCTATGGGGACAGTCATTAGATTGATAATTGGTATTACAGGAGACCCATGGGGTCAGATGACGAGGTTCATGGCCCGGGGAGGCGGGTCATGACAATCGAAGCCAATCTGACGGAACTTAGGAATGAGGTATCACCATTGGGATTTGGTCTGGACCAAACCTAATCCAAACTTCATCGTGTGAAGATGGAACAAAATTGCCTACGAGAGAAGTTCAAGCTGATAGAAATCACCACTCGGGCAATGTGGGCTGAGCCGCCCCCAGATTTTATCACCTTATCACACCTTACACTTAGGTCATATGCTGGTGTTACAAGGGGATATGTAACGAGACCTTAGCTTCTTTGTGTAATCCATTGAGATAAATAAAATTTTGATTTCTATTTATGGTAAATTTTGTGAATTTCAAATGTCTAGATAAATATAGGATGTATATTATTGATGAATTAAAAAAAGGATATTTTAAAATATTTATGTAAACCTTAAATAATTAATAATGTGTAATGATTTTCAAAAAATTGTCTTCTATAGTTATGTTCAGAAAGAAATTTAGAGTCTAATAAGATCAACTTATTTTTTGGTGAATAGGAGGCGAGTCATGAAAATCGAAGCCAATCTGATGGAACTTAGGAATGAGGTAGCACCACTGGGATTTGCTCTGGACCAAACCCAAGACAAACTTCATCGTGTGAAGGTGGAATAAAATCGCCTATGAGAGAAGTTCAATCTGATAGGAATCACCACTCGGGCAATGTTGGCTGAGCCGCCCCTCGATTTTATCACCTTAGCACACCTTACACTTAGGTCATATGCTGGTGTTACAAGGGGCTATGTAATGAGACCTTAACTGCTTTGTGTAATCCTTTGAGATAAATAAAATTGTTATTTCTTATTATGGTAAAGTTTGTGAATTTCAAATGTATGGATAAATATAGGATGTATATTATTGATGAATTAAAAAAAAGGATATTTTAAAATATTTATGTAAACCTTAAATGATTAATAATGTGTAATGATTTTCAAAAAATTGTCTTCTACAGTTATGTTCAATAAGAAATTTAGAGTCTAATAAGATCAACTTATTTTTTGGTGAATAGTAAATTATGAATAGTGATTTTACGCTTATGAATAGTAATGTGACCAAATGGATTAGTAAACTCACTTAAGAAAGTATTAATACAATTTAGGCACCTTGATTAGGTAATGTGATTCAATAAAATAAGTAAATGACTCTTTCAGAAATTGTTAGTTTTTTTCAGGTGAATAGTGTTTTTATTTAAAAATTAAATTAAAAATATTTAGAAAATTATTTTTATAAAATGGATTTCATTTTTGAATTCAGAGCATTGATATTAGGTTAAGGTGAATTTTTGGGATTTTTCGAAAAAACTTGAATTTTCATAGAATAGTGAAAATAGAGTTTTGAGTTTCGGGTGTTAATGACATCATTAAGGATGTAATAATTATTTAATAATTCTGGTAGACTTATGAATAATAAGATATGTAATTATGTGTCCCAATTGTCCAATACCATGGGGAAATACCATGGGCAAGCCCATGGGTTTTCCAATACCACCGATGAGGTGTCCCTAGAAATTAATGCTTTGTTCCCTCACTTATCCTATAAATACCATGCCATTACCTCATCCATTTCATTACAAAATCGTTCTCAACTAAGTTATGGTCTCTTTACCTCCAAAGGATTCCTCCAAATGTGCCCTCAAGCCTCCCAAGGTCCTGATCTTCAAGCTTTCGAAGTTACTTTTCAAGGTAAGGGATCCTTTCACCCTCCTCTTCTAAGTCCTGACTTCGTTTATGTTGTGTCTTCTTGTTTACATATCTTTATGTTGAGGGTATGTTATTATATGTTCTCAGTACTGTCCATTTCATTTCTAATTTTTTATATACCCTTTCCACTCTCATCAATTTGTTTTCTGAATTTTTAAGTGACGTCGTTAGGCTGCTGAATTTCTTATAAAAGATATTGCATCTTCTCTTTCCTTTCAAGTTTCCTTTTATTGTGGTATGTCATTAAAATATCCATACCATGTTCTTATCTCCATGTTATTATGTATTTATATTTTAATATGAGTTATTTTTGAGTGGGGTACTCTTTTACCCTATCTTTTTATTATTTTCTAAAACCATGTTATGTAGTCGTTATACTGTAGAAATTTCGTCTCAAAATTTCTCTCTTTCTCTCAAAAAATTATATTGTTTTATTTATGTGAATAATTAGACCTATTTAGATTTTATGGGTGTTCATAAATACACAAAAAATATATATATTTGATTCTGGAATTTACATACATATAACCCTCACTCCTTTTCCATGGGTTATAAATGACATAATGATCTTATTTTAAGTACTTTTTTAAACGTCATGATTTTGAAATGAAACCAATTTCTTTTATTCTCTATGGGTTATTTATGAAATGTTTGATTATTATATATGTGGATCACATGATATTAAAGACATATTAAGGGTGTTCCCTAATAGCGCTCTAATTCATTGGGTAAAGAATTAATCTCTAGATATGACATGTTTCAGGATACCTTGGTGAATAACGTTGGTAATTTTTATAACACCTTGGGGATGGACCTTGGTGATATGTTCATGAATGTATAAATGAAATGCTGTAGCCACATATTAAAGTATGTTTCAAGTTCTTTTAATTATGATATGCCTATACATCCATTGCTCATGTCTTTATGTTTTTATTCAAGTTCTTATTGATATCACAAGTAAACTGATTCCTTGTTTACCCTTACTGGGCTTTCTGATCACCCTTTACTTTGATGTATTTCTCCAGGATATGAGATGTAGTAATTGTACATAGGATAAACATATTATGAAGCCTTAAAAGTGGATTAGAATAATGTTTTATGTCTTTTTCTTGTTTTATGTCCCTGATTTCCAAGACACTAGACTTTAAAGATCCTCTGTTTGTAAAATGTAATGAAAAGTTATGTAATAAAAAGGCAGGATTCCATAGTTGGTATTAAAAGATAGTTCAATTATTTATGTAAATTAGCATATGAAAACATTAGGAATAACCCTATATAAAAGTTTAAATATAAGAAAACTTCCTGGTATTTTGGTAAGTATTGAGTAAGTGGTTTATCAAACAAATACATCCCTATCTGGATACGAGTAGGTAGAGGCAGCTCTCGCACAGATGTGCATAGGGGTAAAAACTGAAAACACCGCTTTGATCTAGACTCGAATGGGAACTGGTGCACGAAAATGGTCCTTGCTGCACTCTTGGTTACGAAACTCCCGGGGGATATGTTTGGTTAATCGCAAGCTTTATATGAATCATTATGAAAGAATTATAGAGAAATGTAATTGTCTAAGAATGAGGTTTTAGTACATAAAATCCTTTATAGTTAAAAGATTTGTAAATGAAATAATTTTCTCACTAAGGATTTATTATTTTATAAAATGGCAGGCAATAGGAGGAATCATGCAAATGGTGACGACAATGGACCATTCACTGACGGGCCTCCGATGGAAGCTGGAATGGAAACATTCATGCGAATGATGAACCAACTGACTCAAGTTATGTGAAATAACTTGAATCAAGCATAGTGGCTGATCTCACTACAAAGGGAACAACATTCTGTTGAGTCTTTTATGTGTCAAAGACCACAAACCTTTAGTGGATCGACTGACCCATTAATTTCTGAGCAGTGGATCAGCTCCATCGAGAAGATATTTTTTGTGCTCCGCTGTTCAGAGCAAGAGAAGGTCACCCTGGCTGTCTATCTCTTAGAAGGAGAAGCTGATCAGTGGTGGGAACTGATCAAAAACACGAGGCAAAGAGTGGAATTTGAAGCTATAGAGTGGGAAGAGTTCAGAGGGATCTTTTTTAGTAAGTATTTCCCTCGTTCCATGTGAACAAGAATGGAGAAGGAGTTTCTCGAGCTGAAGCAGAAGGAGAACGAATTTGTCAGGAGCTATGAGATGAACTTCACCCGATTTTCACGATATACCTCTAGCTTTGTCATGGATCCAAATTGTAAGGTTGATAGATTCTTTGGTGGACTAAGACCTCATATGTGGAAGAATCTATCCAACTGAGACTATGATAGCTATGAGGAGATTGTGTGGAGTGCGATGAAAGTAAATATAGAGTTTGGTGAGATGCAGTGGTCTTATAAAAAAAGAAGAGATCATTGGAGCCAAGATTAGGGAGTAACTTCGATCAAGGAAGAGGAGGCAAGAAATTACAACTTCCCACATGTAATAAATGTGGGAAGAATCATTCGGGGAACTGCCTACTCAAGAGTGGTAAGTGCTATAAGTATGGAAGAGATGGCCACATTGCGAGGAATTGTCATAGTGAGGTGAAACCTCAACTTCCAAACATTAACAACAAGGGGAATATGGTGTAGGCCCTACCTGATGTTCAGCGATTTAAGTGTGGACAACGTGGGCACCTTGCCAATCATGGTCCAAATCTGAGGGCAGTGGATGGGAACCACCATCAGCCACAAAAAAGGCCAAGGGATCAAGGTCATTCTTTTTCTATCCCGATAGCTAAAGTTGAAGCTCCGAATGATGTGTTAGTAGGTATTCTTGTTATCCTCTCAAATATAGAAATTAATTTATTTGATTCTGGTTCTATGCATTCCTTTATATCCTCTAACTTTTCAAAGAATTTAAAATCAAACCCCAATTTTCTAAAAGTAGAGTTATCAGCCAAGAATTCTTGTGGGACTATCCAAGCATCGTTATTGTTTAGAAACTTTAGTATTTACTTTAGTGAGCACAATCTTATCGCAAATATAGTAGTCATTCCCATGCTGGAATTTGACATTATACTAGGGATGGACTAGCTCTAAAATTATAATGCTATGATCAATTGTAGAAAAAGTAAATATCAGTAGTCTTGAATGGAAAACCAACAGTTATCTTCCAAGGAGAGATATCTCAACCTGATCTTTGTATAGAAGAACCTCCTATATCCTTATTTATGGAGTTGATCGGTGAAGAAGAAGAAGGAGATGAGAGTTTAAGGATATAAAATGTCCCCATCATCTAGGAATACATTGACGTATTTCCTAAGGAGTTACCCAGACATCCCCTAGAAAGAGAGGTTAAGTTCTCCATTGAACTCATACCTAGATCTCATCTGATATCAAAGAACCCCTATTGGATGGAAATTTTGGAGTTAGAGGAATTAAAGAAACAACTCCAATATATTTTGGAGAAGGGGTTTATCTGACCGAGTGTGTCTCCTTGGGGAGCACTAGTTCTCTTTGTGAAGAAGAAAGATGGATTTATGTAGCTATGCATTGATTATAGAGAACTGAATGGGATCACAGTGAAGAACAAATACCCTCTTCCAAGAATTGATGAATTATTTGACCAACTTCGTGGGGCTCATTTATTCTCTAAGATTGATCTTCATTCTAGTTATCATCAATTGAGGGTGAAGAAAGAATATATTTCAAAAAACTGTCTTCTGATCAAGATATGGGCATTATGATTTTGTTGTTGTGCCCTTCAAACAGACTAATGCACCTGCTATTTTTATGGATTTGATGAATAGAGTCTTTAAGGACTACCTTGATAACTTTGTGGTAGTTTTTATTGATGATATTCTGATATATTCCAAAATTAGTGAGGAGCATGAGGATCATCTAAGGGTTATTTTAAAAACTCTATGAAAGGAAAGGCTTTTTGGGAAGTTCAGTGAATGTGAATTCTAGTTACAACAAGTTTTTTTCTTGGGGAATATTTTTACCAATGAAGGAATCACAGTTGACCCTGCAAAGACAAAAGTTATAGAGGAGTGGCCTTAGCCTACAACAATAACTGAGATTTAAAGTTTCCATGGATTAACTGGATATTATAGGATGTTTGTGATGAACTTTTCACAAAATTATAATCCATTAACCAAGTTAACTCGAAAAGGGGTCAAGTTCATCTGGACAAAGGAGTGTGAGTAAACTTTCCAAGAACTGAAGAAGAGATTGGTTACTGGACCCGTGTTAACTCTTCCCTCAAGTGGAGAAGGATTTGTTATTTTTAGCAATGCATATTTGAAAGGGCTTGGGTTCATCCTCATACAAAATGACAAGATCATTGATTATACATCTTGACAGATGAAGACTCATGAGCAGAATTATCCTACACATGATCTGGAGTTGGCTACGTTCGTTTTTTCTCTGAAGATATGGAGGCACTATCTTTATTGGGAGAAATGTGATATATACGCAGACCATCAAAGTTTAAAGTATATTTTCACACAAAATGAATTGAACATAAGACAAAGGATATGTTTGGAATTTCTTAAATACTATGATTTTTCAATTCATTATTATCTTGGAAGAGTAAACAAAGTTGGTGATGCATTAAGTAGGAAAGACCTAGTTTTCCTTTCCATGATGAAAATTCAAAGAGATCCTTTGATTAATGACCTATTAAAGTTATACTTGGGAAATATAAGGTAAGGGACATCATCAACCCTAACCCAAATTATTTCTCAAATGTCATTACCAGAGAAGATCAAGAAAGCTCAAAAAGAAGATCCTTTTTTACAGAAGAAGTTTGAGGATGTGAAGGATAGAAACTTTCCTGAGTTCAATATTGATCAATAAGGTGTACTGAAATTTCATACAATACTATGTGTTCCATCTATTTCATAAATAAAGAAGGAGCTGATGGATGAATCTCATAACTCTACTTTCTCTATACATCCTAGAAGCACAAAAATGTATAGGGACCTTTGTGATCATTTTTGGTGGGATAATATGAAAAGGGAGATTGTTGACTACACTTCAAGGTGCCTAGTATGTCAGCTAGTGAAGGAAGAGCGACAAATTCCTAAAGGGGTATTGCAACCACTACCCATACCAGCATGGAAGTGAGACAATATCACTATGGACTTTGTCACTAGTCTTCCAAGAACTTCCAAAGGAAACAATGTGATATGGGTTATTGTGGACCGTCTCACCAATATTGCCCATTTTATCTCTATCCAGAAAGATTTTTATCTTGATAAACTTGTCAGGATTTACGTGAAGGAAGTGGTAAGACTGCATGGAGTTCCACTATATATTGTATCTGATCGTGATCCAAGGTTTACATCAAAATTCTGGAGAAGTCTTCAACATGCTATGAGCACTGAATTGAATTTCAGTACAGCCTATCACCCCCAAACTGATGGCCAATCTGAAAGGAATATTCAAACACTCGAGGACATTCTGAGAACATGCTCAATGGAATTTGAAGGTGGATGGTATCAACATCTCCCTTTAGTTGAGTTCTCTTACAACAACAGCTTCCACTTGAGCATTCAAATGGAACCCTATCATGTTCAATATGGGAAACAATGTAGAACTCCTACTTGTTGGGATGAAGCTGGTGATAGAATGATTTTTTGGCCTGATCTTGTGCAAGAGATGACAGAAAAAGTACATGCCATCCAACAACACATTAAGGCTGCTCAGAGTCGGAAAAAGAGCTATGTCGAAAACCGTCAAAGGGACTTGGATTTTGATGCCGGTGACAAGGTATTTCTTAGATATCACCTTGTAAGAGATTCATGAGGTTTGTAAATAAAGGGAATCTCTGCCCTAGGTACATTGTCCCCTATGAAATCCTCGATCGCGTGGGAGAAGTGGCCTATCAGCTTTCACTTCCTCCAAATCTAGCACAAGTTCATGATGTCTTCCACGTATCCCTCTAGAGGAAGTACATACCTGAAATTTACAAACTTTACCATGATGTCTTCCACGTGTCCCTCTTGAGGAAGTACATACCTGACCCTACGGGAGAAGTTCAAGCTGATAGAAATCACCACTCGGGCAATGTTGTCCGAGCCGCCCCCAGATTCTATCACCTTAGCACACCTTACACCTAGGTCCTATGCTGGTGTTATAAGGGGCTATGTAACGAGACCTTATCTGCTTTTTGTAATCCTTTAAGATAAATAAAGTTATGATTTCTTATTATGGTAAAGTTTGTAAATTTCAAATGTCTAGATAAATATAGGATGTATATTATTGATGAATTAAAAAAAGGATATTTTAAAATATTTATGTAAACCTAAAATAATTAATAATGTGTAATGATTTTCAAAAAATAGTTTTCTATAGTTGTGTTCAGTAATAAATTTAGAGTCTAATAAGATCAACTTAATTTTTGGTGAATAGTAAATTATGAATAGTGATTTTACGCTTATGAATAGTACTGTGATCAAATGGATTAGTAACCTCACTTAATAAGGTATTAATATAATTTAGGCACCTTGATTAGGTAATGTGATTCAATAAAATAAGTAAATAATTGTTTCAGAAATTATTAGTTAAGTGTTAGTTTTTTTCAGGTGAATAGTATATTTATTTAAAAATTAAATTAAAAATATTTAGAAAATTATTTTTATAAAATGGAGTTCATTTTTGAATTCATAGCATCGATATCAGGTTAAGGTGGATTTTTGGGATTTTTCTGAAAAAATTGAATTTTCGGTGAATAGTGAAAATACAATTTTGAGTTTCAGGTGTTTAATGAAATCATTAAGGATGTAAAATTTATGTAATAATTCTGTTATACTTATGAATATTAATATATTCTATGAGGTGTCCCAAGTGTCCAATACCATGGGCAAGCCCATGGTTTTTCCAATACCACCGATGAGGTGTCCCTAGAAATTAATGTTTTGTTCCCTCACTTCTCCTATAAATACCAAGCCATTCCCTCATCCATTTCATTCCAAAATCCTCCTCAATGAATTTATGGTCTCTTTAACTCCCAAGGAGTCATCCCAAGGTTCCTTTAATCCTCCCAAGGTCCTGATCTTTAAGCTTTCGAAGTTACTTTTCTAGGTAAGGGATCATTTCACCCTCCTCTTCTAAGTCATTACTTCCTCTATGTTGTGTCTTCTAGTTTCCATCTCTTTATGTTGAGGGTATGTTATTATATGTTCTAATTACTTTCCATTTCTTGACTAATTTTTTAGAGACCCTTTCCTCTCTCATCAATTTGTTTTCTGAATTTTTAAGTGACGTCGTTAGTCTACTGAATTTCTTATAAAATATATGGCATCTTCTCTTTCCTTTCAAGTTTCATTTTCTTGTGGTATGTCATTAAAATATCCATACCATGTTCTTATCTCCATTTTATTCTGTATTTATATTGTAATGTGAGTTACTTATGATTGTGTTACCCTTTTACCCTCTCTTTTTATTATTTTCTAAAACCATGTTATGTAGCCGTTATGCTGCAGAAATTTCATCTCAAAATTTCTCTCTCTTTCTCTCAAAAAATTCTCTTGTTTTATTTATGTGAATACTAAGACCTATTTCTTTTCTACGGGTGTTCATAAATACACAAAGAAAATATATTTGATTCTGGAATTGACATGCATATAACCCTCACTCCCTTTCCATGGGTTATAAATGACATAATGATCATATTTTAAGTACTTTTTAAAATGTCATGATTTTGAAATGAAACCCATTTCTTTTATTCTCTATGGGTTATTTATGAAATTTCTGATTATGATCTATGTGAATCACATGAAAGTAAATACATATTAAGGGTGTGCTCTGATAGTTCTCTAATGCATTGGGTAAATAATTAATCTCTAGAGATGACAAGTTTCACGATACATTGGTGAATAACCTTGGTAATTTTTATGAAACCTTGGGGATGGACCTTGGTGATATGTTCATGAATGTATAAATAAAATTTTTTAGCCATATATTCAAGTAAGTTTCAAGTTATTTTCATTATGATATGCCTATACATCCATTTCTCATGTCTTTATGTTTTTATTCAAGTTCTTATTGATATCACAAGTAAACAGATTCCTTGTTTACCCTTACTGGGCCTTCTGATCACCCTTTACTTTGATGTATGTCTCTAGGATATGAGATGCAGTAATTGTACATAGGATGAACATATTATGAAGCCTTAGAAGTGTATTACAAGAATTTTTTATATCGTTGTCATGTTTTATGTCCTTGATTTCCAAGACACTAGACTTTAAAGATCCTATGTTTGTAAAATGTAATGAAAAGTTATGAAATAAAAAGGTGGAATGACATACTAGCCTCCTCAGAAAACCATACAGGCATTGGTCTATGCAGATAGAAAAATGACCATCTCAATATTCCAAGGCATCTTAGGTTGGTCCACTCACCCAACTTATAAAAAGTCTTAGTTGGGGAGATACAGTTGATCCATGCTTATATCAACTAGACCAAGGACTATAAGTTATCTCATGGGTCTCACTTGTCCAATCATTATGCCAGCCATCCGAAATCATCACTTACCACTACCAAGAGGTCACTAATGGCACCTGTCACTTGGGTCATTATGTTACCTTCATTGAAATTAAATAACACCCCTTGGGACCCATCCATAACATGGAACATGTTTATAGTCAAGGCCTCATCCATCCTCAACCAAGGCAATCAAGCTAGTGCACAAGGTCTCTTATGGCCCTTGGCATTATATTCAATTTACCTAGGAAATTAATTTTTAATTAAAACAATTAATTTTTTAATTAAAACAGTTCATTTTACATAATGTATGATCAGCTTATGGGGTGATTCTATATATCATAGGCATATATCTACCACATGAAACCATAGTGTGTGTATAGGGACCACCTACCTCAATCTAAAATCCATTCCCCCTTTTTAACTATTAACCCAAAGACTCTTTCCAATCTCGTCTAATACATCTGAACACCACCAATCCACACAAGGCCCTAACTCGCATCTAAAAAACAAATTAATTAATTATAATCAAAATATAATTAATTAATCAATAAAATTATTCTTTAATAATTATACAGTTTAATTAAAATAGGAATAATGCCTAAAAACGCACTGAGCTATAACCTCTTATTAAAACATAGATCCATGGGGTTTGTGCCCCTCCTTACAAACCCCATAACCTAGGCTATGGAAAAACATTAGATAAACATATGAATTTGAATTAATTCCATAATTAATCCAAATAGTCATAGTGTCAAAAAACTCATCGGGCACTCCCATTACACCAAAACTATAATCAAACACCTGTGGGAGGTCCATAACGCACTCCTGACACTATCCAATGCCAAATCCCTAATTCATGACATCAATTCTATAATCAAATTATTTTAATTTAATTTTAAAATCTCAGAAAAATCCCAACAACAACATACCTCGTTCAAACGACATGCGACAACATGTAGATACTATCTAAATATTCCCTCTATGAAAGCCGAGAAAAATCCCCATCAAAATTGGCCAATTACACCATTCTCTAGTGGAATTGAAACCAAAACCCTATGATAAATTACTTAAATTAGAAGTAATGAAGGGGAAACAAAAAGTGGAAGGGAGGAGAGGGAAGATCATATGTTAAAAACTACAAAATCAACACCTAAATTTCCTTAGATCAAAGGAGGATCGATATATGAAGATGTGGAGGAGCGTCGACCAAAAATGGCACCTCTCAATCCCCCCCTGCTCAACTAAAGAAGTAGAAACACCCCAGTAAAAATATGGTCTTTCCCCCTCTAAAAAAACCACCCAACACACTTTCATGGAATGAATAGGAATTCATGTCATGAAAATTTAGGTTAATTCCATGAAATTCCCAATTCACAGTCCAAGTAGCCTAGAAACACCCTAAAAATAACAATTCATGATGTGAATGACCCTTTACACTGTTAATTGTTTTTTATACTAGGTTTTAACAGTCTGGCCACCCGACCACTACTATGATTTCCTCCCAAACACTCGAGGCATTAACCAAACCTCACTCCAAGACCAAAAACACTATTTTAAAATGATCAAACTCTCAAAATACCATTTCAAGTCCCGGTTCTCAAAACAAACTGTCCAACTAATAAAAAAATTAGATTCCTCTTAAACTTTATAACCCCTTCGGAAACGAGGTATTATAATCTCCCCACCATAACACTTCTCATCCTTGAGAAGTCTTATTGAACATTCAATCATAAATTTGGACCTATATCAGTCATTAATCCACACTCAATTAATCATGTCTTACTATTGAACACTAAACAAGATCATGTTTCACAACTCCAAACATGAGGTGCACTATTCACCAAAAAATTATTCCACCACTTGTCATCATCAATAAAACATCAAGATGATGCTCTCCCATTCCCATTTATCCCATGTCATCATAGTGTTTTGAATCAACTTACCATTCTACTAATGTTTCTCCCTACCATAATACTACACTTATAAGGGTTGATTATGAGCCATGGTGTTTCCCACCATCAAAATCACCTACAAATTCACAATTCCAATGGTCTAATGACCATCTTAGTGTGGTTTCCAACCCACCACACCCAATTACATATAAAAACACAAGTCATCCATCCTCTAGCTGACCATTACCAAAAAACCCATCCACACCCATCAATGCATTGTTACAAAATTCAGTAACGATGCCTAAATCACTGAAGAAATCTCAATATCATTCAAATCACATGAATCAAAGTCTAAACTCAACTCCCAGTGTGTTTCTATGATTGGGTCCTAAACTAACCAAATCAATCATTATACTCTCACCTAATCACCAACGCATCTCTGACCTAACTCATGCTCAAATCACATCTAATTCATCTCAATCCCTATGTCAATGCACAGACTCCATCAAATACATCATCTAAATCCCAAATTTGGTATTTGACATGGGGCTAGATAAAACAGGTTCATCTACTCCCTCATATCCAAATTTCATCATGACCATCCTATTGAATTGGATTCTAACCACTTTGTTTATTTATGTTTTGATAATTATAATAATTACTTATTTCATAATTATAATTTCTCACAACATTTATTTCATACTTTATTTCCTCTAACATAAGTAGGATTTATTTTTCATATTACTTTCCATTTTAATAATCATGTCTGTTATGTATTTCATGAACTGATTTTAAAAGAGAAATTCATCTCTATATGGGTTAATGTCATAAGTCTAATATTTATATATTTTATAAAATATGACTAAGTCTTAAAGTGATGATGGGGTAGTAAGTACAATAAACCACATAACCAGATGCACTGGTCACATGGCCAAATGCATCGACCACATGAACAAAATTCAAGTGATTGTAAGATAAGGAGTCATAATTTTTCTAATGGTTAAACCAACCATATAGAGAAACTAGATCGACCGCATGATAGTGGATTGACCACAAGACAAACAACCCAAATTTTTCTTACTGCTAGATCAGCCACATGTTGTATACTAATCAATAACACATTAGAATTTTGATCATTCGCACATTGAAAAATAGATCAATCACACATTTAAAAGTATATCAACCACATGAAGAAATTTAGATCAACCATAATATTATTTCTGACCAACCTCATGAGAAAAGTATGTCTAACCTCAAGGTATGACATTCTTTGTGGATAGACCTACTGTAATAAGAAATTGACCATTCCTTGAAGGAGTATTTTATACGATGATTTGTTTTTCACACTTTTTATATTTTATAAATTTTGATTTATTGCAAGTTTGTTTTATGGATTTTAATTGATCTAATGATTTATTTAATACTTATTAATTTTTATGATGCAAATGAATTTTATTTACAATAATTATATATAGTTTTAAATGCTCATTAGATGGGTTAAAGTCTCATGCTGGTTTGATCGACCGTAATATTATTTCTAACCAACCGCATGAGAAAAGTGTGGCCTACCTTAAAGTATGAATTACCGTGAGGATGGACCTATTGTAAGAAGAAATTGACCATGCCTTAAGGGATTATTTTCTATAATTCTATATTTTTCATACTTTTTATATTTTATACATTTTGATTTAATGCAAGTTTTTTAATAATTTTTATTGATCTAATGATTTCTTAAATAATTATTAATTATTTTGATACCAATTAATTTCATTTTGAATAATTACATATAGTATTAAATGCTCATCACATGGGTTAAAGTTTCACATTGGTTTCTTGGAAAAGCGTGAGTTTAAAAATTAAATTTCTAAGAATTTGAACTATTTTCCTCACATGATTTATGAGAATATTTCATGGGACTTTAATGCTGTTTATTATAAATTTTTAGTGTTGTATTAATTATACTAACATGTTCTACTATACAACATATGTTTATTTTATAGATTAATGAAGAGATACATTTAAGAATATGTTTTATTCACATTTAATGAATATATATACATGTGTCAACTGAGTAAGGATCAAGTGTAACCAAATAATTCTTTTGAATTTGGTGTGCATGAAAGAACTCTATATATTGATTACAAAAGAACCAGTGAAGTAACGAGGTTGAGGATATTCTTGATTTATAATTTTCAATACCCATTTAAAATATATTAATTCTCTCTACTAAAATTCAATCTTTTGATCCATCATTGATTTAGAGAACCTTCCAACCTTAGCACTCACATCCTTACTTGTTCATTTGGTTTCTATAGTTCTTACTTATTTTAATTTTCTAGGTGCTTAATCATGTCTCTATTGTACCACCTATAAAAGGTAAGACTTCGGTTGGGAAAACCACACAAAATTTAGGCATTGGGTTGTGCCTCCAAGTTAAAAAAGGTATGATTGTTTGGGTTCTTCCTCAAGGTGGAAAAAAGTAGGATAGTTGGGTTCTGACTCTCGGTGTGAAAATTTTAATCTTGGTTTGTTCCTCCAAGGTTTAAAAAGGAAATTGTAAAGGTTTATGACTCCATTTAAAAGTTAGAGAGTCCATTATAGTGGGTTTCATCTCTCTCTCTCTCTATGTTTTAGAGGGGTGGAGAGTAGAAATTGGATCATTTAGATCAAAACCACTATAAAATTCACCATGTTCATTTTTTTTATTTTCATTGTATAAATTAACTTAACTATGATAAATGATTAAAAGAATATTTTGAAAGGTCATTTCACTCCCTCTTAACCATTATGATATTCTCTCATTAGGACCTAACACACCCAATGATTGGTGTCAAGAATCCAGGACCCAACAAGCATAAGGATCATGCCTCCATGGAAGAATAGAAAAGATTCTTACAACTGAGTGCCAACATGAATCACCAAGATCCACCAATTCGCAACTCACATGAACATATTCCCTGTAATATACCAAAATTTATCATTAATGATGGTCAAAACTCAAACAACCAATGATTCACTCCCCACCATATGGCATACCTTATATTATTCCAAGTGAAAAAACTCAATAGGTTTCAACATTGCACGCATGTCACTCATCCTGAGACTTTCTCATCTCATCCCATGAAACCTATCTATGGTAAATCCTATAATGATCATGCCACCGTATCTCGATCCAATTTTTATTTCTCCTCTACCATGTAGGGGCAATCCTAATTCCTCAAAAATCATGTTCAACCAAGCCTGCAAGAGTTTTATCAAAACCATTAACCCATGACCTGCACACAGTTGATCACCAATTTACAATTTAATGACACTGCACATACTTAGCATGTGTTTCCAAATTTCATCCAAATATATCACATGTATACTACTATGCCACACAATTGTAGAACTCAACTCATGATCTTATTATTCATGTGTTAAACAAACTAGGATCATATGCCTAAACTACTAACCATGCTACACCCACACATCAATCTCATCAAGCTAGACGCGCCCTTGATGCTCCTATTCAAATTCAGGCATCCCACTATTCCAAGGTCTATCATATGATGACCCATCACCCTAGGTGTTGCTCTAAAATTACAAGCATCCATCGACAATCACATTGCGCTCCCAAAAGTGTATTCGAAATCATTAGGGTTAGGTACTCGACTGGTCCTTCCCTCAAAAGAAAACCTAGATACTAGAAGCACCATCACTCAAAGTGTTATATCTCAAAAGAACAAGGTATCTCCATACCTATATCACATACCTGATAGCACCTCACATGCACTAATATCATACCCTGAAGCACATTTTAGTGTTTCCCACCTCTAAGGATATCATGAACCTGGGATAATCTAAGTCTCAGTTTAAGCACATACACATCACATCCTATTTCAATGATATACCTGACACGCCTATATCTTGATCCATATCCAAAATCACTAATCTCTCTCATCAATAGATCACATATCATATAATTCATAACTCATAAGGAAACATACATACTCTCATCTCATATATCATATGGAATATCACATGCCAAACCACACACTCTAGGTTCTCACACATACATATACCCATATCCAGCATTACACGATAACTCATCCACCTACTTGGGAACATATTCTCATTGGGAATCTGCATATAGGACTACCCCTAAAGAATCACAATCTCAAGTTGATTCTCATTGGGCCTCCACATACAGGATTCACCCTTCTAGGATCACAATCTTATCCAGGTACACACACATATATAATGACATCACCCTACCATGATCTATGTCGAATAATCATAGTCATATGGTTTGTGCATTTAGAATTACACCAAGAACCTATATGGGAATACACTATATAAATTGTTGTTTACATTTTAAATAATTGAACCTAATTTTTCCCTTTGTCCCAAACCATTTCTAGAATCATCCATAAGGGTTCCATCACTAAGTCATCAAATTAATATATTGACCAACCAAGGGTCACTATACATCTTGTACACCGAGGGATTGCATCGTCTTCATTATCGAGTATATCATAGTAAATCCAAATGGCCTTCCAACATAAGAAAAATATATTCTGGTCCACCTGGTTAATGTTTCATCACAAATTTATATGATAAAACACCATATAATATGTTACTAGCACTTTAAATAGGAAAACCCTCAATCATAAGTGATAAAAATCACACACGGTCCTTCGAATGTCATGTGAATCCTATGTGCCAAATATGATGCATGAACATCGACCTCTCTCCAATAATTCAAGGTATAAAAAACATAATAAACCATAAATCATAAAATCCAAAGCTCATGTGTGTTACACTAGGTGAAAACCATACAATTGTAACATTGAAATCCAAAATATTAATCTTACACCCCTAGAAACTTGGATGGATGTCCTACTAGAAAAGGTGTTCTCAACACACTAATCTGATATCCATAACAAACCCTAAAACATTCCTATATCACTTATCTATAACATCCCAAATAGTAAGGCAAAACAAAATACCCTTTGATACCACTTTATAACTTCCTCCCTCGGACCATGGCCATTAAATGATGCTTGAACTAGAGGAGTCACTAATTGACCTCATGCATGCTTTCCCATATGTTAGAGGTTTCTAACTGGCAGCGAGGGTCTAATGTAGTACTATGGATATACTATACCTATAACACCCCAAGGTTTTCTAAAAATAAATTTAATGCATGAAACTTTGTTTTAAGTAGATAATTATAACTAGACTTTAAACATAATTTTACTACTTTTATGTTTTGAATTTTGAAAAACGATCATCTACAATTGTGTTCAGTATGTCATTTGGAGTCTAATGGAACCAACTTGTTTTTTGGTGAATATTAACATACATTTATTAACAGTAATATGACCCTAAAAAATTGTAAATTTTGTTATTATTTTATGTTCTTAAGGCTTTATGATAATGACATTTTGGCTAATTTTTCAATGTGATATAAGAGAAGTTATAGTTTTTAAATTATTAATTTTTGAATTTAGTATGATTTTATTTAAAAATTAAATTAATAATATTTAAAAAATTGTTTTCAAAAAATTGGACTTCGTTTTTGAATTCTACACGTCGAAAAATGGTAAGGGTAAATTTTTGGGATTTTTCTGAAACAGCTGATTTTTCAGTGAATATTAAAAAATACAGTTTGAGTTTTGGTGTGTTAATGACATAATTAATGATGTAATAATGATGTAATAAATCTGGTAGACTTATGTTCAGTAAAATAAGTTATTAGATGTCCCAAGTGGCTAATACCATGGGAAAATACCATGGGCAAGCCCATGGTTTTTCAAATACCACTAATGAGGTGTCCCTTGGAAATTATTAAAATATTCCATCACTTTTGCTATAAATACCTACCCATTCCTTCATTAAATTCATTTCAAATCCCTCATAAACAAATTTATGGCTTCCTTACCTCCTTATTATTCCTCCCATTGTTTCCTCAAGCCCCCAAGGACCCAACCTTCAATTTCTAGGAGTTACTCTACATGGTAAGAGAATTCTCAACTTCTTTTTTCCATTCAAGTTCTCTTTTATGTAGTATAACTTTAAAGATTCCATACCATGTTCTTATTTACATTTTATTATTACTATATTCTGTATTATGATTCATTTATGGATGTGTTAAACTTTTACTCTCTCTTTTTAATGTTTTCTAAAACCCTGTTGCATAGCAGTTAGGCTGCTGAATTTTTGTAAAGGATTTCTCAACTATTCTTTTATTTTCAGTTCTTTTCTATTCTTATTATTTCATTATCTCTTATTATTAAAGATGCATGAAGGATCTATAAATATTTTATATTATTTATTTTATCATATTCATGGAAACTTCATCATCATTATTCCTCCCCTCTCCCACTTATTCAAGGAATTAAAAGCATGGTCTGTGATGTGTCAAATTACCGACATCGTGGATGATGTGATTTCAATTTGATTTAATTCCTTCAAGGATGATAATAAAACCATTATTATGGTTGAAATAGGTTATAATATATGTATTATGTTACATACATGGTTCTTTAATTCTTTTGTACACATGGTGTTAATTTATAAAACAAAATGAGGTCGTTATTATCAAAGAACCACTAAAATGATCTAAATGAACATCATTAATATTTTAACTTATAAATCATCTCCATGTAAGAATTAAAAATGATAAATGGTATAATTTATTGTTCTGTAAATATTTAAATACTACTCCATTCTAATTATGGAGTTTAAATTTCAATCGACAAGAACAACCATCATGAACCAATCCTGGAAATCATGTAAAGAACGCACCCAAAAACAGCATAAGGGACAAAATACTAACAATTAAAGGGTTAAATGATGTAATGAGATGATCATATAATGTATTATAAAGATGTATATTTTTCCCTAAGATATTAATAACATTGTTTTAACTATTATATAGGTGGTTTAAATGAGTTGGAAGTAAGATAAACCTGAGGTAAGGGAATTCTTAACCTGAATTCCATTCTTTGGGTTAACCTTCTACTTCATTTTTTATGTGGTATTAAAATTTTTTGTTGAATGGGTTTATTTATATTATGTTTAATTATGTATACTTACAGTTTATATACATATTTCATCCACTCTATTAAGCCTCACTTCAATTATATGATTTAGGTAAGGGGATTTTCTTTTAAAATATTCTTTTAAAATTCTGTTTTACAAAATTTCAAGGGCAATGTTTTTATGATATTATTCATGTTGTATGATTATGTTCTAGATCTTGGGAATTTTTTATGATCAAGAGTCAGACCTATATTTTCCTCCAATGAATTGGGTATGTGTAAGTTGGAGGTCAGTCATATGGTTACTCCATGTGTAACTACGACGGTTACACAAATTGTAAGGTAGTCGTGAGGGTTACAAATTATAAGGTAGCCATGAGAGTTAAAATACAATGTAAGTAATTCCCCAAGATACATTTATTGTTATATTTATGTTCTAATGTATTTTTTAAATCTTGTGGAAATCCCATTCTTCACAAAGTAAGTATATATGAGAGACAAGTATGTATTTTTAAAATGTTTCCATACATTACAAGTATTCATGGACTAATGTTCTCTTTATTTCTTTTACATCCCTTACTGAGCTTTTTGTACTCATCCAAAACTTTTTTTAAATTATTTTTATATTTCATAAGGATTTGTGAGATAAATAAGGGATCCAAGTTAATTTTTTGAAGAATTTTCGAAGAAATCAGGTTTTAAGATTTAATGTTTTTTATATTGAAAAAAATGGAAACTGTTTTTATGGTATCCACTATCTAAAAATGTGTAATGTTATGAATGTATTATGTCCCAATTATCTAAATCTCTAAACTTGAAAAGATCCTCAATGTAAAAGGTAGTTATTTCTTGGAAAGCAATGGGTAATAATCAACCAAATAAATCTGATGGTAAGAAAATCCAGTTTCCAGTTTGTGAAAAGTGTGTCAAGAAGCACCTTGGGGAATGTCTTAGAAAAACTGGGAAGTGTTTTAAATGTGGTAAGTTTGGACACATGTCCTGAAATTTTAATAAAAATGATCCAAAGAATAATATTGATAAGAAAACTGTAAAGTGTTTTAAATGTGGTGAGATGGGTAACTATGCAAATGCCCAACAAAAGAGAGATCCAAATGACGCAAAGAAGCCATACTATAAGCAGAAAGGTGTAGTGAGATCCATTGAGATTATGTCAGCAGATGGTGGTCCATCTAATGAATTTGTATCAGTTACTTTGTTTGTTCACTTACATTTTTCTAAGGTTTTGTTTGATACAGGGTCTACACATTCCTTCATCTCTGAGAAATTTTTAGGTAAATTGGAAATATCACCTCAAAAATGAGACTAGAACTTGTTGTTAAAACACCAGGGGGAAATATTATAGTAAAGAAGAATTATAAGAATCTTTATATTGTGCTATGTGAAAAGAATTTACCTGAAAACCCTGTTGTTTTACCCTTAGTTGAGTTTGATGTTATTTTGGGAATGGATTGGTTTTCTGTTTATCGTGCTAAGATTGACTATAGAGATAAAGAAGTTGTTTTTTAGAATGAGTTTCAGTTTATATACAAGAATTAAATCATACAATTGATAACATATCATGAAGATGAAAAACTATTGAAAGATGGAAATGAATGTTATCTTTCTCATATTGGTGAAAAAAAGGGAACTGTTCAGATTTATGATGTACATGTGGTAAATGAATAACTTGTTGTTTTTCATGATGAGTTACCCAGTTTCATACCTAATCAAGAAGTCGAGTTCAAAATTTACTTAGTTCGTGATGCTAATCCAATTTCAAAACCCCCATATCGTATGTCTCAAATATAACTTCTTGAATTGAAAAATTAGTAGCAGTATTTTCTTGATAAAGGATTTATTCATCCTATCACTTCACCATGGGGTGCTCCTATTTTGTTTGTTAAAAAGAAAGATGGTTCCATGATACTTTTCATTGATTATAAAGCGTTGAATAACATCACTATTAAAAACAAGTATTCTTTGCCTCATATCGATGACTTGTTTGATTAGCTCTAGGGAGCTCAGTACTTTTCCAAGATTGACTTGAGATCCAGATACCATCAAATGAAGGTTAAGGAGGATGACATCCCGAAAACAGCCTTTCATACTAGATATGGGCATTATGAATTTTTTGTTATGCCATTTGGGTTAACTAATGCACCTACTGTATTCATGAATCTTATGAATAGAATATTTCATGAGTTCTTGGATAAGTTTGTGGTTGTGTTTTTTGATGACATTCTAGTATTTTATAAAAATAAAGAGGAGCATGAAAAACATCTCAGGGTTGTTTTACAAACCTTAAAAGAAAAAAAATGTATGGAAAATTCATCAAGTCTGATTTTTGGTTGCAATATATTTCTTTTCTTGGGCACATTGTAAATAAGGATGGAATAACAGTTGATCCAGCCAAAACAAGAGTGGTTGATGAATGGCCAAGACCAACAAATGTTACAGAGATTTGTAGTTTTCTTGGATTAGCAGGTTATTACCGACGGTTTGTTAAGAACTTTGCACGGTTATCAAGCCTGATAACTAAGTTAACAAGAAATGGGGTTAAATTTATTTGGACAGAAGAATTTGTTGTTTTGTTTTCAGGAACTAAAGAGGAGATTGGTGAATGCTCCAGTTTTGGCCTTGCCTTCTAAAAATGGTGAGTTTGTAATCTACATGATGCTTCTTTCAAGGGACTTGGTTGTGTTTTGATGAAAAATTATTTGATAATTACTTATGCTTCAAGACAACTAAAAACTCATGAGTTAAATTATCCCACACATGATTTGGAATTGGCAGCTGTGGTTTTTGCTTTGAAAATTTGGTGGCATAATTTATATGGAGTCAAATGTCAAATATATACTGATCATAAAAGTCTAAATTATATAATCACTTAGAAGGAATTAAACATGAGGCAAAGAAGATGGCTTGAACTGATAAAGGATTATAATTTCATGATCAATTACCATCCTGGAAAAGAAAACAAAGTGGCAGATTCCTTGAGTCGAAAATATCATGCATCATTAATCATGTTACATTTGGAACATGATATTTTGATTAATGATTTGATGAATTTTGGATTAGAAGTTGTTGGTGTAGGAAATACCTTTTTTTTGTCTCAGGTTTCAGTGCAGTCATCATTATCATATAGAATTAAGAAAGCATAGAAGGAATACCATGAGCTACAGAAAAAGGTAAAATTGGTTATAATGGGTAAGTTTCTAGAATTTAACCTTGATAAAGATTGTGTTTTAAGATTTGGTAAAAGGTTGTGTGTGTCTTGTGATTCCCAGTTGAAGAAAGAATTGTTTTGTGAAGCTCATACTTCTACATTTTTGAGTTCATCCTGGCAGTACTAAGATGTAGAGACCTTTTAGAATATTATTGGTGGGATGGAATGAAAAGAGATATTTCTGATTTTACCATGAAATTCTTGACATTTCAATAGGTTAAAGTATAGTGAAAATTACCAAATGGGATTCTTCATCCTTTTCCAGTGCCAGAGTGGAAGTGGGAGAATGTATCCATGGACTTTGTGGTCGGACTACCTAAGAAATCTCAAAGTAACAATGCAATTTGGGTTATTATTGATCGGCTGACAAAATTTTCACATTTTATTTCTATTCGAGATACAATGTCTTTGGATCAGCTTTCTCGACGGTACCTCAAAGATATTTTCAAGATATATGGAGTTCCTCTTTCCATTGTATCTGACCGGGATCTGAGGTTCATTTCTAACTTTTGGAAGGGAATTTAGAAGTTTTTGGGCACAAAATTAAATTTCAGTACAGCTTTTCATCCTCAATCAGATGGATGGTCAGAATGAACGATTCAAACTTTGGAGGATATGTTTCAGTCTTGTTCAATGGACTATTGGGGAAGTTATGATCAACATCTTTCTTTAGTTGAGTTTTCTTATAATAAAAAGTTTCATTCCAGTATTCAGATGGCACTTTTTGAGGCTTTGTATGGGAAGCAGTGTTGGACTCTAGTGTTTTGGGATGAAGTCGGTGAAAGAAAGTTGATGGGGCCAAAATTAGTAGAAGAAGTGACTGAGAAAGTGAAGATAATCCAACAGTACATGAGGAAAGCTCGGATCAGGCATAAAAGTTATACAGATAACAGAAGGAAAGACTTCTCTTTTGAGGTAGCTGACCATGTTTCCCTTAAAATCTCTCCTTAGAAAAGTGTGATGCCTTTCAGTAAGAAAGGGAATCTAAGTTTGTGTTTCATCGGTCCTTTTTAAATCTTAGATAAAGTTGGAACAGTTTCATACCGAGTAGCTTTTCCTCCGAGTTTGTCTCAGGTACACAATGTTTTTCATGTTTTGATGTTGAGGAAGTATGTGCCAGATTCATCACATGTCTTGATCCCAGAAGCAGTTTAACTAGAAGAGAACTTTTCTTATGAAGAGAAACCAGTTCAGATCCCTGATCTAAGGGAATAGATATTGCGGAATAAGGTAATTCACTAGGTAAATGTTTTTTTGGAGAAACCACTTGGTAGAAGAAGCAAATTGGGAGTGAAAATTCTATGAGGGAAAAGTACCCTCACTTGTTTAATAAGTAAGTAAAATTGTGAGGATGCAATTTCCAGAAGGTGGGAAAAATGTAACACCATAAGGTTTTCTAAAAATAAATTGAATGAATGAGACGTTTTTTTAAGTAGATAATTATAACTATCCTTTAAATATAATTTTACTACTTCTATGTTTTGAATTTTGAAAACTTCTCATATGAAATTGTGTTCAGTATGTCCTTTGGAGTCTAATAGAACCAACTTGTTTTTTGGTGAATAGTAACATACCATTATGAATAGTAATATGAACAGTAATATGACCCTAATAAATAGTAAATTTTGTTATTATTTTATTTTCTTAAGGCTTTAAGATAATGACATTTTGGTTAATTTTTCAATGTGATATAAGAGCAGTGATAGTTTTTAAATTATTAATTTTTGAATTAAGTATGAATTTATTTAAAAATTAAATTAATAATATTTAGAAAATTACTTTCAAAAAATGGACTTTATTTTTTAATTCTACACATCAAAAAATGGTAAGGTTAATTTTTTGGGATTTTTCTGAAAGAGTTGATTTTTCGGTGAATAGAAAAAAATACCGTTTGAGTTTCAATGTGTTAATGACATAATTAATGATGTAATAATGATTTAATAAATCTGGTAGACTTTTTTAATGTAAAATAAGTTATTAGCTATCCCAAGTGGCTAATACCATGGGCATTCACATGGTTTTTCAAATACCACTAATGAGGTGTGCCTTGAAATGATTAAAATATTCCTTCACTTTTTCTATAAATACCAATCCATTCCTTCATTAAATTCATTCCAAATCCCTCATCAACGAATATATAGCCTACTTACCCCCATATTAGTCCTACCAAGGTTTCCTCAATCCCCCAAGTTCCCAACCTTCAAGTTCTAGGAGTTACTCTACAAGGTAAGAGAATTCTCAACTTCTTTTCTTTTTTTTCCATTCAAGCTCTCTTTTTTGTGGTATAACTTTCATGTTTCCATAACATGTTCTTATTTACTTTTTATTTTTGATATATTATATTTTATGATTCAATTATGGATGGTTTACCTTTGTCCCCTCTCTTTTTAATGTTTTCTAAAACCCTGTTGCATAGCCGTTAGGCTACCAAATTTTTGTAAAGGATTTCTCAACTATTCTTTTATTTTTAGTTCTTTTCTATTATTATTCTTTCATCATATCCTATTATACAAGAGGCATGAAGGCTCCATAAATATTGTATATTTTTTATGTTCTCATTTTCATGGAAAATTCATCATAATTCTTCCTCTCCTCTCCCATTTATTCATGGAATTAAAAACATTGTCTGTGATGTGTCGAATAACCGACATCATGGACGATGTGATTTCAATTTTCTTTCATTACTTCAAGGCTGGTCATGAAACCATTGTTTTGGTTGAACCAAGTTATAATATATTTATTATTTATCATCCATAGTTCTGGAATTATTTTTTACACATGGTTTTAATTTATAAAATAAAATGAGGTCGTTATTATCAAAGAACCACTAAAATGATCTAAACAACATCATTAATGTTTTAACTTATGAATCATCATCATGTAAGAATTCAAAAGTGATAATTGGTATAATTTATGATTTTGAAAATATTTACATACTAATGGATTATAATTATTTATTTTCAATTCCAATCGACAAGAACAACCATCATGACCTAATCATGGAAATCATGTAAAGAACTCACCCAAAACAGCACGAGGAACAAAATACTAACAATTAAAGGGTGAAATGATGTAATGAAATGATCATATAAGGTATTATAAAGATGGATATGTTTCTTTAAGATATTAATAACACTCTTTTTACCATTATACAGGAGGTATAAATGTGTTTTATGTAATACAAACCCGAGGTAAGGGAATTCTTAACACGAATTCTATTCTTTGGGTTAACCTTATACTTCATTTTTTATGTGGTATTAAAATTGTTTTTGGGATGGGTTTTGTTTATATTATGTTGAATTATTTCCATTTACTTTTTATATACATATTCCATCCACTCTATTAAGTCTCACTTCAATTATATTATTTATGTAAGGCGCTTTTCTTTTAAAATCCTCTTTTAAAATTATGTTTTACAAAATTTCAAAGGAAATGTTTTTATGCTATTATTCATGTTTTATGATTATGATATGGATATTTGGAATTTTGTATGATTAAGGGTGGGACCTATATTTCCGTCCAATGCATTGGGTATGTGTAAGTTTTGGTCGGTCGTATAGTTACTCCATGTGTAACTGTGATGGTTACACAAATTGTAAGGTAGTTGTGAGGGTTGCAAATGATAAGGTAGTCATGAGGGTTACAATATTATGTAAGTAATGCCCCAAGATACATTTATTGATATATTTATTTTCTTTTGTATTGTGTAAATATTTGGGAAATCCCATGCTTTACAATGTAAATATATATGAGAGACGAGTATGTCTTTTGAAAATGTTTTCACACGTTACAAGTATTCATGGACTAATGTGCTCTTTACTTATTTTTCATCCCTTACTGAGATTTTTGTGCTCATCCCAAGTTTTTTTAAATGATTTTCACAGGTCATAAGGATTTGTAAAACAAATAAGTAATCCAAGTTAAATGTTTTAAGAATTTTCAAAGAAATAATATTTTAAGCTTTAATGTTTTATATGTTGAAAAAAATAGAAATTGTTTTTATGGTATCGACTCTGTAACAATGTGCAATGTTATGAATGTATTATGTCCCAATTATCTAAATCTTTAAAATTGAAAAGATCATAAATTTAAAATGAAGTGATTTCTTGACTTAAATCAGGATTATGTAATGTAATAAGGTCAGGTCCTTATAATACCCCCATATTATAGTGTGTAGTAAAAGATAAAAATAACCAAGAATCACCCAGATCAATAACCATCAGAGCATATTAGAAAAAATAAAGCATCCCAATTAATATTAATTTGAATGTAGAAGGATGAATTCATAGAATAATGATGGCCCACTAGGCTGATTACATATATGAATGAATGAATGAATGAATATATAGGAGGAACTACTACTACCCCCAAGCCTCCCCTCATCCCGACCTCCAATCACGTTCATGTTATCCTACTCTATCAAGCTACTTAGAGCCTCTTCCCAACATGAACCTACAAACAGTGAAGTTTTCTTAGGTACCTAAGTGCCATGGCTGCCCGATCTTGGTGTTAGTACAACTTAGTAGGGAACCACCAACATGGTCCCATAGATAACTAGTAAATGAAATGTATGTGCAAGTGAAATGATCAATTTAATAAATAAATAATAAATTGTATAAATGTAAATAAAAAAATTTATCCTCAAGTTCTACCATGAAACTTAGTATCGACCTTAATCTGCTTCATCTAGTTCCATAGTGTCTTTAAGAACATCATAAAAATATTCCAACCAATATAAGGCTAAAATGATAACCTCAAGGAGGTCATCTTGGGTTTTCCCAAGTATCTAGAATAATATCAACCTCTAGGAGGTAATAATAGGTGGTCAAGTAGTCATCTGGAGTTATCATTAAATCCTAGGGGGATTACCCTAAGTAGTCACAATAGGCATAAATCATCATCACCAACTCTTAGGGGGATTACCCTAGGACATCAAAAGTATCAGGCGTCATCATGGACCCCTAAAAGGAAATACTAGGCTATAAATAATATCATATATCACCACTAACCCCTAGGAGATAATACTAGGATGTTAATAGTATCAGGTATCATTTCAAACCCCTTAGAGGTAATCCTAGGCCATCAATAGTATTAGGCATCATCACCGACACCTGGGAGGTGATCCTAGGCCATCAGTGGTATCCAGCTTCATCTTCGACCCCTAGGAGGTAATACTGGGCCATCAATAGTTTGATACATCTTCTCTCACCCCTAATAGGAAATATTAGACCATCAATATTATCAGTATTCATCACTAGCCCCTAGAGGGATGAACCTAGGTCATCATAATCATCAGGAATAATTGTTGATTCCTATGGTGTAACTGTAGGTAGTCATTCATGACATGATCATTGTTGATTTTAGTTCTAAGGTGACACATGCCATCATCACTACCCGTTTCTCATATGCACCCTCAATAGGTAATCTTAGGCCATTAATAGTTTTAGGAATCATCACTGACGCAGGAGGTAATCATAGGCCATAAATGGTATCAAGCTTCATCTCCGACCCCTGGGAGGTAATCTTAGGCCATCAATAGTATGAAACATCATCATTGACAACTAGGAGGTAATATTAGGTTGTTAATAATATCAAAAGTACTAACTAGCCCATAGAGGGATGAACCTAGATTGTCATAATCATCAGGAATAATTTCAGACTCCTAAGGTGCAACCATAGGTAGTCATTCATGACATGCTCATTGTTGAATCGGGTTCAAAGGTGACACCTGAAATCATCACTACCCATTTATCATACACACCCTCACTTGGGATAATATATCACTAGGGTACCCATTGAGGTCCCCTAGGTCACATCAAGATAGGAAAGCTCATATAGGTTCATCAATATCTAACTTAGTCCCTGGGTTGAGCCTGATACTCAGATGGAATCACATCCCATGACACAATTAAAGTCTTATCATTGCCTCATTATCCTCCTGGGAAAACCATGTATGCACTGGTCTATGGGTATGGAAAACTACCCATCTCTAATTTCTAAGTTGTCACTAAAAAAAACTAATTAGCGATGTTTGTAAACATTTATATTTACAAACACCTCGTTTACCGATGTTTTTTTGGAAATGATGGTAAAAAAACATCAGTAAATGAATGCTCATTTACCAATGTTTTCAAAAAAACATCAGTACTCATTTCCCCCCAACCCTCCTGGCACACCCTTCACGCCAAAAACCCCACCCTACCTTCCACCCTCCAACACTTCACTACACTGCTCGCACCCTCCCAGCACACCCATCACGGCCATGCTAATATAAACCCCACCAACCACTTCCACCTTCCAATGCTTTACTACTCGCACCCTTTTAACATGCATGTCAGGTCCATGCAGACACAGACCCCACTATCCACTTTCACCCTCTAGTGCTTCACTACACTACACGCACTCTCCCAACACACCCTTCTTGGTCAAGATACACACAGATGACCCCCATCCATCCACATGCCAAGGTGAAACAAATATGCCTCCATTAGAATTTAAACCAACAACCTGCATGATTATACCAGAATACCTGACCAAATCACTGATGCTAATTATAAATATAAAATTGTATTGTGTTATATATATATATATATCAGTATTTAAAAAATTAATATATTATATATATAATTTTATATATTAATATATATATATATATATCAATATATGTATGTTTGTTTATATTTTATATTTTATGTATATATATATAAGTTTATATTATTATATATATAAGTTTATATTCCATATATATGTTTATATATCTATATGTTTATATTTTATGTTTATATATATATATATATATTATATATATGTGTGTGTGTATAAATATATATGTGTATATATACATATATATAATTATAATTATATATATATATATAATTATCCATATTTTAAAACAATGGTAAAAATGTCATTAAAATAGCCATGTTTTCTTAAAAAACATGAGTAAATTTAAAATATATACATGTTTTTATATATAAATATATATATTTAGGTATTTAGGTATTTATATGGGTGTGTGTGCTTATTTATATATATATATATATGTTTTTATATATGTGTGTGTTTATATATCTGTGTGTGTTTATATATATATATATGTTTATATATATGTCTTTGTTCACATTGACCAACTATATATGGGTTTTGTGGGTCATTTTAAAGGGAGGGTTATCCCTTAGTGGGGCTATGACCCACCCACTAGCTTGTGTGGGGTCTGTGTGTGTATTTATATGTAATTTTACCCCTAATCACCTATAATATATATATGTTTATACATATGTGTCAACATTTATATATATATCTAAAGATATATTTATATCGATGCAAGGAAATAATCTATATAAATATATATATTTTTAGCGACGTTTCCTAAAAAAGGTCTCTATTTTAGTGATGTTTCTTGAAAAAACGTGGCTAAATTAGCGACCTTTCCTGAAAATGTCGTTAATTTAGTGATGTTTTCAGGAAACATACCTAATTTAGCAACATTTTTTAAAAAGTTTCTAAATTATAGTCTTTTATAGTGCGTCTCTAGTTGCTCTACTCACCCAGCCTATATAAAGTCTCATTGGGGGAAGAGACGCTCACCCCACCCTCATCACAACCATCCCAAGGGATATAAGGCATCTCATGGGTCTTATATAACCAATCCCTGGGCCATCCATCCCAAATCATCTCTTACTTATACCCAGAGGTCACTGAGTGTTCCTATCACTAGGTCTACTACATTATGTTCATTTAATTTAATTACCACCCCTTGGGGTCTATACATCTCAAGGCACACATTTATATCAAGGCCATGACCATCAGCAACCATGTCATTTCATAAGGTCACTCATGTCCCTTGGCACATTGTTCAATTTACCAAGGTAATTAATTTTTAATTAAATATGTCCATTTTTTAATTAAAATAATTCATTTACCAAAAGGTTTGATTTCCCTCACTGGAGAGACCACATATCAATGGTATATATCAACTGTGTGAAACCATATGTCATGCGTAGGGACCACCTTCCTTAATCAAATAGTTATTTTCCCTTTTTAACTTGCAGCCCGACAGCTCTACCTAAGCTCGTCCAAGACCATCTAGCCATCGCCCATCCACGCATATCCCTAACTCATATCTAGATGACCAAATTAAGTAATTATAATTAAATTATGATAAATTAACCAATTACAATTAATATTCAATAATTTTAATCAATTATACTATTTAATTTAAGCAGGAACGATGCCTAAAAATTCAATGATCTGTAACCACTCTCCATATCCTTGATCCATGTATTGCATACCACTCCAAGAACATCTTTGAACCTAGTATATGTCATCCCATTAGCTAATTATATTAATATTAATCAATTCCGTATTTAATCCAGATAATAATAATCTCTAAAAAAGTCATTGAGCACTCCCTTCACACTAGATTCACAACCAAACACCCATGAGAAGTCCATGGATCACTCCTAACACCAGCCCAAGCCAAATTATTAACACACGATATCAATTCCATGGTCAAATTAATTTAATTAAATTTTAAAATCTTAGAAAAATCCACATGATGACATATCGCATCAAAATGATTTGTAATGGAATGAAAATTCCATCTTGAGATATGTCACACCCTAACCTCGGATATTCTTTTATATTTTTTTAATCTTGGATCTTTTATTTGAGGTTCAGGTTGAGTCCCAGTTTGAAAATTTTAAATTTCTTAGTTTTAGGATGGTATTTTGGCTCGTGCACAGTTTGGGTGCATGGTTTTGGAAACCGTGCAACCCAACCTAGGTAATTGTGTGGCTGGTGTTGGTATCAGATAGAAGATACCACATAGTTTGCATGTGGTAGGTAAAACTATGTGGGTTGGCCATGTGGTCATTTCCATCTTGGATAGTGGCTACCGCACGGTTGGTGCACGGTTTACCAAACCGTGCGAGCCACCGAGTCATTAAAAAGTGTAAATTACCACTCTGACCCTCCATGATTTTAACCCAAAATCAAGTTTCTCCTCACTACTACAACCTAGGCACACCAAGGTGTCCTCCCAAACCCCTCTCCCTTTCCCTCCTTCCTCCATTAAAGGTCCTTGAAGGTCCCTTAGGTGAGTTCCTTTGGTTTTTAGTCAATTTTTCCCTTCCCTCTCCCTTCTCTCTAAATGTATGGGCTTTTCCTTATGAAATTTCCCTCTTAGTTAAACCCTAGGGGTTAGGGTTTGGGTTTTATGCGATTTCCTTTGGATCTAGGATGTTTGTATCATCTGTGGGGATTGGTTCTCCCTTCTCTTGGAGTTTTATTCCATCCACGCTCTGTTGAGGTAGGTGTTTCCATTATTTTCTTTTTTTGTAAAACCCATTGACTCTTGTGTGTTTCCAATTAAATTATAAATATTATCCGCACACCTAGTAAGTGTTTTTTTTAATTATTTTGGTGTTTTGGCATTGGTATAAGTTGTTAAAAATAGGTTTCCAAATTGATTTTTGAAATATACCTAAGTATATGTTCACTTAAGGTGTTTGTCAAAATTCCATGTGTTCTTTTAAAATGAAATTCGGTGTTTTGAGAAGTTTTTGTCCTTATTTATGTTATGATAATATTGTTTTATTGTGAGTTTTGTATTTTGTGTGTGAATTGGTAATTTTTAAGGAATGAATTTTATTTATGGCTTATTATGTTGGTTGGAAAACATGTAGAGTTTCTTTAAAATTGGTTTTGGGAAATTTCATGAATTATTGTGGTGTTCAATTGGATGTTGAAATATCCATGTGTTCTTGGGGTGCACACATGTATGGGAAATTCTTATAGTTTAGAGCACGAATTTGTTTATTGACTTTGGAGTTGCACCATACGCCGATTGGTGAGTCCAATATAACTACATCCAGGGATCTCTCTACCGATGTTTAGGAAATTCCCATGGTTTATTATCTGTTTTTTCTTGTTTATATTTAGCTTCATTTGGTTTCTTGTTTGTACTACTTATTTTTTTCAGCACATCCTGGTATTGTCTGCTTGGGTTTTTGGTTTGGGATTTGGTTTCTAAAATGGTAGCCTCTTTAAAATAAAAGGTGTTATGTTCTATTTTAAAAAGGGAAAGATACGTTTATTTATTAAAATGATAAAAACACTATTTTTATACATGTATTTAAAATTGGTGTTTATGGACTATTTTTGAGAAAGGAAATGTATGGATTTTGTGGTGGTTTCCTACTCAGTTGTTAAGCTCAAATCCTACTTTTTTCATTCAATGTCGGTAGACCAGAGCTATTTTGCAGGTCTAGGTTCCTTGCGCAGTTGCTCATGGACCAGGTTGGTCTTGTGGTTGGTGGTGACCAAGTGGACACACAATGATCTAGTTGGCATGGTCAAGTTGTAGTTGTTTTCAGTTTTAGTTTTTCTTTTGCTCAGATATATCTTTGTACCTAGATCTGTTTGAGTATTTATTTATGTGATCAGTTGTTAGATTTTTCTTCTTGTTCATTTTCATTATTTGATCCTGATTTTTGGGCTGAAATCATTCCCCTTTGGATTATATTTGATGGTTGAAACTAGTTGTCAGCCCGTGGGGATCATGAGCACCCTTTGAGCCATGTCTCAGACTGGTTGGTTTTTAGGTCTAATGGCATCCCAACTTGGTTCATGACAAAATGGTATCAGAGTAGGCCCTTGTTATTTGGGGTTTCAAGTAGATTAGAGACTATGATTTTTGGGACTTGGGAGTTAAGTGTGGGAAGAGCATTGCAAACTCTTTCTTATTCTGATCCTCGAATTTTCAGGGTCAGTTTGGGATTTGAGACTTTTGTTTTTGTTTTGGATTGAGGAATAACAACGGAGGCGATCCAGTGTCATATTGTGACCTCACATGGAGTAGTGACCCATGTGGATTCTAAGTACGCGGTTCAAGGTCCTATTAGTTACTAATTCTTACTTGGGGCATAGACCAGAACCATATCGTCTGGTTAGACATGGCCACTAGTCCCTCATTCCGGTAGTTTGGTGTAATTTGTGTTTCGTTTTGGTTTTGGATGGAGTGAGTAAGCTTTTAAAATGAAAAAAATTTCATTCAAATGGTTTTGGACTGGAAAATGGGTTTTGAAAGATAAAGTGTTTTGGTTTGAAAATTTGGTACATGTTTGGGATTGATAAGAAAGTGGAATGGGTGTGACCCTTGGTGTTCCTCATGGACATTCACATATGTGTGGGTATGTGTGGAAAATGCATGTTGGCACGTGTAGATAGAAACAAATGAATATACATGCAATGGTTCATGGGATTCCATGGGTTGGTGATTGAAATTAAAGGCTTGTCTTGGTTTTCCATAATTTATTTTGAAAGAGGAAAATTATTTTTGAGATTGGTTTTTTCTTATAATGTGGATTTTGTTTTTTGAAAAGTGGGTTTTGTGTTCGAATAGTGGCCTTGAAAAAAGGCAGTTTTGAAAATTTAAATAAAAAGGGGTAGTTTTTGAAAAGAAAATTTTGAGTTTTGCTTCTGATTCTTGATCTAAGAGAAATTTGTTTTGGCCTGATATGATCTTTTGATTACGATTTGGTTGGATGTTGATTTTTGGATATGTTTTCCTTGTGTTATTCAGAATATTCCACCCATAAAGGTTCCCAAAGTTTCTAATGATTCCTGACCATTTTTTGGTTCTTCTCGAGTGTTGCCTATTTATCATGGTGATTGAGGTTCATTGGAGGTAGTGGAGTGGCTTGAGGAAGTTGAGGGTGTCTTCAGATCATTGGGAACTCCCAAATATGTTATAGTTCGTGTTATCCTGGGTTTTTTTGAGGGTCCAGTTTTGGATGAATGGGAGTTGTTTTCACCATTATCAATGCAAGTTATCATGATGTGGGAAGTTTTTAATTCCATATTTGTCTGATGGTTTATACCTTAGGAGGTGAAGATGAAGAATAGGTAAGAGATAATTAGAATTCAATAAGGCCGACAAATGATGAAGGCATATGTTGAACATTTGAAGGTACTAGTTTCCTATTATCTGGAAGTGGCATCGTGGGATATGTTGAAGACTTCTCTTTTATTCGGTGGTCTTCATCCAGAGATCAAGGAGTGATTCCTCTCCTCCAAGGATATCATCTTTGAGAAGTTGGTGGATGAAGCATTTTTAGTTGAGTTGGTTTCTAAGAGTAGGTAGTTTGAAATCAAGTGTATCTTGTTGTTTATGAAGATTACCTATCTGGTGACGAGTTCATGCTAGAGGAACCTATCTATAAGGAGTCTCCTTCATTGGTTATGGATTCTAGTTCATCAGACTATTCACTTTTGTTCCACTAGCATGGCTGGTTTGGGCATTCAAAGTCATCTTGTCACATCCCTCTGAAGACCTTCCATCATTGTGGCCACTTGGGTCATCTGGAGAAGTTCTATAGGAATCATTGCTCTAAGAAGGATTTTTTATCAGAGGATTCCAGTGCCTGACTATGAGGCATTCTATGCTTCAATCATTAGGGGTCCAACCTCAAGCCTCAGAGTGAAGCTTGCACACAGTAAGGAGTCGTCGGGGATGTGAAAAACCTTGGCCCAATTTTTGTCTACTGTGTTGGAGTAGGAACATTTAAAGTTTTCTTGTTTTAGTTTTTTTTGTTATTGTAAGTTCATCTTTTCATTGAAAAAGTGTAATGAACTTTCCCTACCATAATCTGAGCAATTAAGTCTATCTAAATGTGTCTCTTTGGATTCTTTATTCTTCCTTGAATGTGCTTATCCCTTATGTAAGTTTTGGTTTTAGCTATGTCCGTTTGGAGATATTTCAGTCTTTTGTAATTGATGGATAGTTTCTCCATTTAACTGTTTGGTTTGGTTGTCTTCCATGGATTTCCCTTATGCTGGGAATTATTGGCTTATGTGGTAGGTTCTTGGTTTGGGTTGCGAGTTCTCAGTCATAGTGGGGGGTGTTTCTCGGTTAATGTGGAGAAGCTTGGGTTAGATCATGTTGTGAGTTCCCAGTTTTCCTGGTGATGTTAGTGGAGTTCTTGTAGTGGAGAGAACCCTTTTGTGTTCTCCCCTCATTCTGATGCTATGGTTTCTTCCTGATCGGTCTGGTGTGACTTGTGGATTGAACGGCCACCTCAAGGTTTGTGGTTTCTCTCGATTTAGATGGGGCATGGTTTTGAGTTTTGATTATCTCTTGGTTGGGTGTCTTTATGAGGGAAGAAAGTATCTATGGTGTGGAGAATTATCATACCATGACCTCAGATATTCCTTTATTTTATTATTTTCTTGATCTTGGATCTTTTACTTATGGGTTGGGTTACAGTTTGGAAATTTTAAATTTCTTAGTTTTAGGATGGTATTTTGGACTACGCACAGTTTGGACACATGGTTTGGGAAATCGTGTAGCCCAATCCCAGTAACTGTGTGGTAGGTGTTAGTTTTGGATAGAAGCCACCACCCACTTTTCACACGGTAGGTAAAACCATGCATGCTGGTCGTGGGGTCATTCCCCTCTTGGACAGTGGCTACCACATGGTCAGTGCATGGTTTACCAAACCATGCGGCCAAACAATGCGATCTACTTAGTCATTAAAAACTAGAAATTACCACTTTTCCCCTCCATGTTTTTTACCCAAAATCGGGTTTCTTCTTCCTCCTCCAACCAAGGTACAATAGGGGATCCTCCCAAATCCCTCTCCCTTTCTCTCCTTCCTCCATTGAAGGTATTTGAAGGTTCCTAAGGTGCGTTCCTTTGGTTTTTAGTGGATTTTCCCCTCCCCTCCCTTATTTATTAATTTATAGGGTTTTCCTTGTGGGGTTTCCATCTTGTATGAACCCTAGGGGTTAGGTTTTGGGTGTGAAGTGATTTCCTTTGGATTTAGGGTGTGTGGATCATCCGTGGGGATCGATTCTCTCTTCCCTTGGAGTTTTATTCCATCTGCACTCCATTGAGGTAGGTGTTTCCATTATTTTCCTTTCTGGTACAAATGATTGATGCTTGTGTGTTTCCAATTAATTCATAAATAGGATTCTCACACAAATGAAGTGTTGTTTTTACTTATTTTAGTGTTTTCGAATTGGTAGAATTTGTTAAAAATAGATTTTCAAAGTGATTCTTGAAATATGCCTAGGTATATGTGCACTTAAGGTGTTTTTTGAAATGCCATGTGTTATTTTAAAATTAAATTTGGTGTTTTGAGAATTTTTTATCCTTATTTATGTTATTATAACATTATTTGATTATGATTTTTGTATTTTGTGTGTGAATTGGTAATTTTTAAGGCATGACGTTTATATATGGCTTATTGTGTTGGTTGGAAAACCTGTGGTGTTTCTTTAAAACTGTTTTTGGGAAATTCCATTAATTCTTGTGGTTTTCCATTGGATGTGTCCACATCCATGTGTGTTTGGTATGCACACATGGATGTGAACACAAATGATAATGGCCTTACTTAACTTAAAAACCCGATTTCCAATACACTCACCCCTCCTCCTTCTCTCACTCTTTCAAACTCTTGGTCTTTCACTAAACATTTATTTGTATCAAGTGACTCTAATGTGGTTTTAAATGTTATGTTTGAAATCATGGATCATTTGGTACTTTATAAAGGATTTTTGGTTTCTAAATGGAGTTAAATCCTGTTTGGTACCTTTAGATAATTTGTATGTTTCAACTTGGTTTTTGAAATGGCACTGGGGGTTGAATTAGATTAAGAACGAAAATGATCATTTGGAATTTTGTATATGAAAGTGATTTTTTTAAATGGTTTAGGATTATTTATGTGATATGTTAAGACTTATAGTGTTAAAGTCCCGTTTGTCACTTTATGTTGTTTTGGAAATGAGATGTTGCTTTTGAAACTGTAATGCCCGATTGGCATCTCAGAATGTTTGATAAATGTTTTATAAGCTTATGTGATGTGATGACTTAGTTGGAACTTGTATGTAACTTGTTTTATGTCACACACCCTTATGTATGATTTCCCTATACGAGTTATCACATAGGTGGTGTCAGTGTTTGGGGTAGGAAAGTGTGGTGGCAGCAGGTAAGTTAAGTCACACATGTGAGGGCCTCCTACTTACACAATGTACTATTACCATGCATTTCTTGGGTTTATTTTAGAGGGTCGAGTAATAGTTTCTTATAAACCTCAATTAGACAGGTTGGTACCCCTTGGATATCTTAGAGGCCAGGTGGGTTGTGCCACTGGTGAGGCTAGTTTCGAGCAACCAGTTAGTTATTGACTTTGGATATGCACCATTCGCTGACAGTTGAGTCTGATCTAAGTATGTCTAGGGATCGCTCTAGGGATGTTTAGGAAATTCCCATGGTTTATTATCTGTTTTTTATTGTTTACATTTTGTTGTATTTGGTTTCTTGTTTGTAGTGCTTTTTTTCAGCACAACCTGGTATTGTTTACTGGGGTTTTCGGTTTGGGATTTGGTTTCTAAAACAGTAGCCTTTTTGAAAATAAAAGGTGTTGTGTTCTATTTTGAAAAGGAAAAAATGAATTTATTTATTAAAATGAGAAATACCTATTTTATACATGTATTTCAAAATAGTGTTTATGTACTGTTTTCAGGAAAGGAAATGCATGGATTCTATGGTGGTTACCTACTTAGTTGTTAAGCTCACACCCTACTTGTAGTCTTTGCCTCAAGTTTGGACACTCCTTGATTGATTTTGGCGTTAAATAAGCTCCCCTGACACCTCAAAAAATGACATGGGTTTCAAAGGGAAAACAAAAATTTAACCTTGAAGAGTGCTTTGACACAACTTTTACTAGACCTTCTGGGGTTCATTATACTTTTATGGGGCATAACATTGTTACTGAGAATCCTGTTGAGGTTATGAATCATGTTGTGGACATTATCTAGACTAGAAAATCTGAGATTCACACACCTAATGTTAAGTATTTTTCAGATTTTGTGGATGTTTTTAATGGGGTTCTTGGTGCCACCTCTGATTCCCTCCCCAGGGTGGGAAATCAAGTGGAATCTAGTAAATCTCATTATGTTTTCCATGGCGAGGAAAACAAGAACGACCACTCTGATTTCTAGGATCTATCACACAATGCTTGTGATAAATCCTTCCAGATTGAGGAGGATTACTTGAAATCAATCTCTAAGAAAAGAAAAAAACCAAGGATTGACCCATATGGTTTTATCACCCCTAACACAAAAAAGACTCATAAACACAAGGACTACTATAATAGTGAGAGAGAAATCATTACGAGAGCTCTAGAGTCATCTAGGACGATGAGTAATGATCTTCCTCCTAATTATAAGGTTCCTAAAAATTCTAGTTCATCCTCTAGTGAAGATAATTCGAGTGACACTAATGATTATGATGACTTTGATCCGGTTGTGAGAGATACTTATCAATATAATGTGGAAGTGTTGGTAGAACTGAGATCTTGGATGGATGATCAAGACACAATTGTATTCAAAAGATACAAGAATGGTGAAATTACTATGGAGCTCTACCTTCAAATCAGAAAAAGAATGTTCATCAAATTGGTAGAGGAATTTAAACTTAATCCTCAATTTAATTTTAGAGACATTTCATGGAAATGACTCTCTCTTTTTTCCATGTTTGAGGATTTCATTCTTGGTTTTCAATGGTATTTAAAGGACCTCCAGTTTGGATAATTGGTTTTGTTCAGTCTTACAATGTTTTTTCTTTCACTATTTCTATGTGTTTGGAGAGAGTATTTTGTTTGACAATTGTTTTTGTTGAATGTTTTCCCTCTATATTCCACCCAGGCACACGATATATGCTTATGAACAGGATAGTTGTTCACATCCTTTATATTTCTCACCAAATTCTGAAGTTTATTCTCTTGAATACTTTTTGTACTTGAATCAGTAATGAATATTGAACATTTTTTGTGCTGGGTGTGTTTTTAAACGAGTAGTGGGAGTTGTCAGCCTTTTGGATTCATGCTGCATTTGTTGATGTGGGATGGGTAGTGCTATTCTCTTAAGTGTCAGTTTAGTCTGAGAGGAACATGAATATTCTTTATTGATGAAGTGATACTTTGCAAAATATGGATCTTCTTGGAGCTTTGTTGTGCAAACAGTGACTCATTTCCCTCTTTATATAATGTTTTTAAGTCATGCTTGTATTTTCCTTTAACTCTTGGATGGTGCAAGCTCATTGCACCTAATGTCTTCAATGTATTTTGAACATTCTTTAATAAAATATTTAGGGATATGGGTTGGGAAACCAACTCATATCTCATTATCATTAAAAAAATCCCACACCCTACTTTGGTCATTCGATGTCGATAGACCCGAGCTATTTTGCAGGTTTAGATTCATTGTGTGGTTGCTCGTAGAGCAGGTTGGTCTTACGGTTGGTGGTGACCAAGAGGTCACATAGAGATCTAGTTGTCATGGTCTAGTTGTAGTTGTTTCCAATTTTAGTTTTTCTTTTTCTAAGTTCTATCCTTGTACCATGACCGGTTTGTGTATTTATTTATATGATTGGTTTTTAGCTTTTGATGCTTCTTTAGTTTCTTTATTTGATCCTGGTATTTATGATGAAATTGTTCCCCTTATATTTGATGCCTGACAATAGTTTTCAGCCCATAAGGATTAGGAGCGCCCCTCAGGACATGTCTTGAACCGGTCAGGTGTTGGGTCAGATGGCATCTCGGCTTGGTTCGTGACAGAATGCCCTCTACGTAAGCCGAGAAATAGCCCCATCGGAATCGATCAATTGCACCATGATCTAATGGAATTGACACCAAATCCTTATGTCAAATCACTAAAATTAGAAGTAGTGAAGTGGGTAGAGAAAAACAAATTGGGGCAGAGGGAAGATCATACCTCAAATACTGTAAAATCGACACCCAAATCATCCGAATTCAAAGGGTGATCGAGAGAGGAGCACTGACCAAAAATGAAACCTCCTGAACCCAATTACACTGAAAAATATGGGGTAACACCCCTTTAAAGATATTCATTTCCCCCACTAAAATAAAAACCACCCAACACACTTTCATGGTGTGAACAGGTGTTCAAGCCATGAGAATTTGAGGGATCTCCTTGGAAATCCCCATTCACAACCTTTGCGACTTGGAATCACCCCACGGAACCACCATTCACAACGTGAATGACCCATCACACCATGAATGGTTTCCATCTGTTAAGTTTTATCAGTCTAGCCACCCAAACACTTCTTCAACATCCTCCCAAACACCTGAAGCATCTACCAAACCTCACTCCATGACCAAAAACACCATTTTAAATGCTAACTGTTGGAATACCATTATGAGTCCCAGTTATCAAAATGACCCATCTGCTGATCAAAAAGTTCAAATTCCTTTGAAATTTCATAACCCATCTGGATACAAGGTATTACAAAGGGTTCCCTAAATTCACTAAGAACTCTTGAATTCTCATATGTGAAGACCACCTCGAACTTGTTTGAAGGACTAATATGAGAATAGCGGGAGACCATCGTTCCACTTCAGATATTGAGTATTATGTCTTGTGAATTATTTAAGACCACATTCACCCAATGCAATTTCTCTCATAAGATGAAAATGGAAAAGGAAAATGAGTTGTTAAGTATTTAGTAGGGTGAATGAATAGTGAAGGTGTATATTGCCTATTTTAATCAGTTGGTTCCTTTATCCCTTGAGTTGGCATGAGAGGGCTTATTGAAAGTTAATTTATTAAATTTGTAAAGGTATTTTTCCTAGAATTTGTCAATGGAGTTTCTTCATCTGACCTAGCATCATTCAAGGATGTGGTCAATAAGGCTATGATGATGGAATTGATTTCTAGGGTCCATCCCAACAGGGGTGGTGACTCTTTGTGTTTTAGTATTGGTGAAAGTTCTCTATCTTATGAGGAGCTATAATAGGATGACTTAGGAGACACTACACAATAATTGACCTGGACCAACAAGAAATATTATATATTTTTTGTTAAAATTGAGTAATTCCAACACATATTAAGTCTCATTGGTATAATTTTTAGGTATTGATGTTTTTTACAATCAATTTTATCTATTGGTATTAACCATTCAATATTAACAAATATTTAACCAATAGTTAAATCTATTGTTTTATCATATTAATACCAATAATTTTTTTACCAACAAATAATTCTATTATTATTAATCATTATTACTAACAAATATTTTACCATTAGAAAAATATTTTGCTATAAATCATCCAATAATGATAAATCATTTACTAATTCTTATTATATATATATATATATATTACTTATTTACTAATAAAATGTATTTTTTCAATAAAAAATAAAAACATGTTTATAAATTGAATTATAATATTTCTGATTTACTAATGTTTCACGAAGTAAATATATATGGTATACAATTATTGGTAAATGATTCAAGAATAATATCAACTCCAGATTTACAGTTTTTTTAAAAAAATGGACATAAGAATGTAATTACTTATTACATTTATTAATTTAAACCTAATGAAAAATCGTGAGCCCCAATTTGATTCTCTAAAACCCTAAAATGATCACATGGGGGGAGAAAATGGCGGAAGACCAGCATTTTTGTCAGCCTTCACCGGTCGCCACCCACTCGCCCCCTAGCCATGATGAAAACGTCTTTGAAGGGTAAATATGAAGATGAAAGGACTAGAGTTACCTCCATGATTTCCATCAACGACAGCGACATGAAGCTCCAGACTTCCATGGAAAATCCCAGAACCTTCGCATTAAGAATGTCCAGGTCATGGTCGAAGGGGCATGTTCTCTATCTATTCGAATGTTGTAGATCACTTGTAAAAGATCTTAATTTCAATTATAATAAAATTCCATCAAATATTTTGGGGTGCTTGGTTGACGCTTGGTCAATGATTATTAAAGGAAACCAGAATTTGCAGGGTTTGGAAGAATTTTATATTTCATTTGTTGTTTGTTCTGTCTAAGTTTGAAGTTGGATGTGATGGGTTCAGTTGAAGTTTTGTAGTTCACTGCTTTGAATATGAGGATCTAAGGCATTTATTCTTGTTGTGGTTTCATTTGAAAGTTCAGATTTGGAGCAGGAGTTTGGGTTGTTTGTTCTTTTTGAATTAGGGATGATTTTATGTGGAGAAGGTGATGTTGCAGATCTAATTATCAAAGATGAAGATGGGTATGGCAGGGCATCTGATCTGGTTCAAATAGAGCTTGAGCCTCGAGCTTCTACAGATAGGGGAGTTGAAACTATTTCATGTGAGCTCACTTACTACAGAGTTAGGAGGCCATAAGATATTTGGAATTAGGGGTTTCACCCATGGAGGTTCAGGTTATAAAGTTATTGTTGGTTTGTTGGATTTGGTTTTCGAGAATGTAGATTTGAGCTTCAGAGGGGCTCACATATTTGTTTTATATTGTAGGTCACAACCATCTATCTCCGTCTAGAGTTCAGTAATCTAGATATTTTTATTGTTCATGTGTTCTTTTATTTTGAGCCAAGACAGTGCTAGTATTGCATGTTTGTGTACTCCAATAAATAGAAGTTTAGATTGAGGATCTGATTTTGGAGGCTTGTGTGAAGCTTCCTTGGTTCATTGAAAGCTGACTACACTGAATGAGGTGAAGATTTGGGATATTATTCAATGTGTTCAAAATTGAATGGTTGTATTGCAGCCTGAAGTCTGGCGACCTGAATCTGATGAATTTGGGAAGGCTAGTCATGTTGTTAATTCCAAAGATACATGATGTTGAATTGGGCGGTGTGTTTAAGAGGTGAATCGGCCTTAGTCCACTGAACCAAATTGTAATTGAAATGGGTAGTTGAGTTGGAGTTAATTAGAAGTATGTAAAGTTGGATAATTTGTTTTGGGGATGAATCAACCTTGGTATAATGGTGAATCCATGTCAGACCTTGTTTTTCAGTGCATTCCAGTTGCAATACCAGGTTTCTGATGATTAATTCTATTTGGACTATGTTTTGATGGTACAGGCCAGCTGAGACATTGATGTTGCATTGCCTCTGGTTGCAACTGCAGACACGTTGGATGATGTCTGTTGGTGCAGACCAGGCAGGATTTTTTTTCACTACCTCCTATTGCAAAGGTTGCTGATGGTGAAGCCACGTTAGATGTCATTTGCCTATACAGGCCATCCAGGACTTTGATAATACACTTTTGGATGCAATTTCATGTCGCTGATGGTGAATCCATATCAAACAATCTTTGTTGGTGTAGGCCAGTAGCATTGACACAGCTCGAGTCCTCCTGGTGAAGTCCCTTGGTGGATTGAATTACAATCCTTCATGCTGGTGAAGGTGAACCTACAGGTAGTAGTGTTGCTTCCGACTTATTTTTGGGCCAGCCTCAAGTGGAAGTGTCTTAGATGGTCTCACTGGAGGTAAGTGAAAACTCCCTCATCAGTCCTCCATATGTAAAAATGTGGCCTTTGGGCCCCACCAAAAAAATGATGAGGAAGGTACTCTATTCACTTTCACTTCAACATAGCCCTACCTCTTTCATTATATTCCTTTTGTGGCATGGTCGTTCCTATAGTAATTTTACTTGCATTCACCTTTTTTTATGAAGCTGCCAAAAGCGGAGGCCAAACTAGTTGGTGAACGTTTTTTATTTTTGTTTTTTACCCAATTCAATGATTTTTACAAATAGTTTATAATTCATAAGATCTGTAAAGTTGAAGGGTGCATCACCACTTGTGTAGGGGTATGATGAATAGTACAAGGTGATAGTCATAGACCTTTACATATACATAATAAAGATGTTTAGAAGATGAAAAATGTTTGTTCTGTCCTTGATATTTTACTAACTCTTCATCATTGATATTTTCAGGTTTTTCTCCTATAGGTTAGGAGTGCTTCATCCTATATAGGTGTCTCTCCTCATGGTTCAAATCATAAAGGTAACTTGATCATATGATATCATTTCTATTTAGTTTTGGTTTCCCTGATTACTATGTTTACCCATTTATTTCTATATTATGTTTTTGTGGTGCTTATTTATTTTTTGTTTCTATGATTGTGTCTCTGGTAGTTTAGCACATGGTGAGGAATGTGGGTTAAAACCGCTATGGATATAACATGAGGCATATCTCCTATTACTGTAATAGGAAATGGGCACCAGAATAGTGGATCATATTTGTATGTTCTGTACATTTTGTTTCATTTCAATTTTGTTTCGGGCATGGAGGTTTTGTTCATGTTCATTCATTTTATTTTGGTTTTGTTATAATTTTTTGTGCTTGTTAATTTTGCATCTTTGTGGCAGAGTGCTGGTGCTGATGACATTTTCATACTTTAGAGGGTTTCTATGTGGTGGTTTCTACGTGTGTGATTTTCGATCTCAAATTTTTTTATTGAGAGATGAACGTTTCAAGTATGCTTCTTCACCTGTAAGTATGCTCCCCCATGAAAATATATTATTTATAAAACTTTTCCTCCTCACACATCTTTCATTTTTTCAAAGAACTTGAAGAAAATTAGCTATCAATATTGGAGATCTACAACAATGATTATTTTTAGTTTTCGAAATTAAAGTATATACTAGCTTACCCCTAATTTTTGATAGACAATGGTAAATGATAAATACATAAATGAAAAAAATTGAAGCCATGGGAGAGCTTTAAGATCAAAATTAAATTGGACGTTTTTTATACATTGGAAGATCATAAAAAAATACAATATTCTAGAACTATATTAATCATTTTAGGAGTACTTTCTGGTGTCAAAACTTTCTGGTGAAATTGTTGTTGAATTCATTAGACCAAAATCTTTGTTGATATCAAGGAATATTGAAGTTAAATGAGACCACTATGCTAATTTAGATATTTTTTCAGATGGTGTTAAAACATATTCAAATTCACCCATAGAAGCAATGCCTTTAATAGTATACCCTAGACTCTACCAATTTAAAAAGTCTAAAATTTTTAGGGTCTCACCTTAAAGAAATTTGATAGTAGCATTCAAGTTATTCATGAGTTCATGTTTTTATCCTTAATAGAATACATTGTCAAATTATGTTTATAAATCTGGGAAAGTAGATGGATCTACAAATAAAATAGTTTTTTGTCAAATTAAAATGAGAAAAACAATTGATCCTCTTTTATTGATTAAAAAATTGGTTGGTTTATTATCAATATATTGTCAAAATGATTATCATTTGTAATTAGTTTTAAACTCGTTGATTTATTGTAAAATTGGTTTATTATCAAACTTGCTTCTTGATGTGATTAAAATTAGGGGTGTCCATGGGTTGTGTTGGGTTAGGGACATTTCGCGACACGGCCCAACCAAAAAAGGTTAGGTCGAGTCACATGCTTTGTGAGAAGCTGACCACCCAACCAAACCCAACCAAACCTGTTGGTGTCGGGTTACCCGACACAAAGCTAAATGACCCAACCCAACCCAACCCTCTATGGTTGGATGACATGCTATGATGGGACACATAGTATACAGATCGTCGGGTGCAATTACTTGTAAGAAGATGAGACTTACTCTCATTAAGTTCGCACCTGGTAATCTTCGAGATGAGAGATTATGATAACAGACCCACCAGTATAAATTTTGTGTGTTTTGGTGTCATTGGATATTTCTATCTATGAGCATGTGTAATGGTCTTTAGACTTTAAGACTATCATTAATATGTGTCATGACTCGCGCACTTTTATTTACGGATGAAAATCATCACGACATATGTTGGAGGGAGTAGGGTATGTTGGATACGTCACGAATGACATGTTATTAATTGATAAGTCGAGAAAGGATTTGTCCCTTCCATTTATGGAAGTTTATATCTCGACCATTTTATAGAAATAGAACCGTCGCCCTAAATTTCATGATCATGGTGTAATGATGAGTTTATTTCAGGTAGTCAAAAAATGACGTATCAAGCATATAGGTTGTTGACACTATCATGAAACCTACTTGATGAGATATTATGACAAAGAGATTATATTACACGGTTAACGTTTGTATGTGGATGTCGTCGTTGCAACTTTAGGTTCTTTCTCTTGGGTGCCTTGACCTGTTTCTAGACAGTAATCTTGGATTTTAGGAAAGCCCACCTAATGCCAATGAGAAATAATAATAGGGGGTCACATACTAAGTGTTTTTGGTAGTCTCAATTAAATTTTATTTGAATTTAATTAATTGAATAAATATTATTCTCAATACTGAGTAATAATTTTATTCAAGTTAAAATAATCGTATAAATTAAATAAGTGTTTATTCATCATATTCTGAATAATTTTATTTATTTATTTAATTGAACATTTAATAAAAATTTATTTAATATTTTGTGAATAAAATATTTATTTAAGAGAATAAAATATTTATTAGGATGTTCAATAAATGAAAGAGGAGTTAGAACGGACCAAAACTGTGTTCGGTGATAAATTAATTATTTAAAAGTCGGTAAATATTGTTTATCCAGTTGGTGCAAGAAATAATAATAATTCTGTTATCATTATGTGGCACGAGATTTCATTTATGGTTCCATTTTTCACCAGTTTACACACCACAAGTAGTGATATTGTTATTATTATTAAGTGTCATGAGTTTTCTCTGATAGTTATAATTCTATTTAATATTCGTTACACAATTAAATATTGTAACCGAAACCCCAACTCAATTAATAGACGAGTACGTTTATTGTGCCAGTCGTGGGTGATGTGAGAGAAATTTCGATCCAAGAATAGAGAATTGTTGAGTAAAATATTTTCTCTCTCAACTCCTCTTCTCTCTCCCTATCAAGAACGAGAGAAGTTCTTCATGATCAAAGAACGAATGATCAATAACGATAAACACAAGACATTCGCTTCACCTCACTAGCATCCGAAGAATGAGTGACATTGATCGGAGATGATTGGAGCATGTGTGGATCACCATTAGAGGGATTCTACTTTGGATCCTCACGAGCGCAATGAAGACAATTCGAAGAGGTCATTTCAGATGATCAACGATCATTAACGAAGAAAGTACGAAAGATCTAGGTATTTAATTTCTTCATAAATTAATAAATTAATTATAAACATGATGTGCTAGATCCACTTTTCTTAGATTAGGAATTTTTATTCTCTTTGTCTAAATATTTGATTTAAATCTGTGGATACTGACGTTCATCGTCGTATTGATCTCGAATTAGTCATTGATTACAACAAAAGCAAAGTTGGGAAGACAGTCATGCGGTGAAGGATTGTCACGAACAATTACTGAATCAAATAGGGAAAATTATTAATCAAGTGTAAATATGCATTCCTGGAAATTATCAGGCTATATAGCCTGCTTGGAAAGACAATCATGCGATGAAGGATTATCATGTACCTTCTCTTTTGATTACTCCAATAGGGAAAGGATTTCTCAGAGGGAGGATGATCAAACCTTGACAGTGAAACTTTGACCATGAATTGTGGTGGATGATGACATATCTTAAAAAACACAACAGAAGAAAGAACAAGTCAGTATTTTTCTTTATCAAACAAAGGTTTTATAATTGATAGATGTAAAATGATAAAAATGATAATATTTTTAATGGTACCTGATTCAATCAATTCCCTTTATTCTAGTTGCTTTTGAATGTCAATTGGTTTAAACTTTCTAAACCAATTTTGTGAGAAAATTAATGCCTCAATGGTGTTACGATTCAAACAACTACGAAACAGATCAAGGATTCGTCCTCCTGTACTAAAAGTGGACTCTGAAGATAATGTAGTTAAAGAAATTTCTAGAATATATCTGACAATTCATGAGATAACATGATGATTTCCTTTCCTTTCCACCAACTTAAAATATTAAATCCATCGAAATCGTCCACAAAATCATCGATCTCTAATTTTTTTATAGTTTATTCATTTATTGTGTCAATTTAATTTTTCTTTTCTTTGATCTATATTCATCTTTCTATTTCCCATAATTCTCACTATCAGTACTAGAAAACATGAATATGTGACTCTTGATGAGAACTTGACTCACATTTAACAACAACAGGAATGAGATATTTGCCTTTGTAAAACTCATAAAGATTATTTAGAACCTCTATTAATTTATTGATCAACTCATTCTTATCTTCATCAGAAAAAATCATTTTAAAACTATCCCAAATCTATTCTAATTTATATCAGGGATCAAGAAAAATCACCACAAGTAAGATAGAATTAAAATTGAAACAAATACACCAATACCTCAATACTTGTCCAACATAACCTTCATTGTAATAATCGTTTCACTCACAGTAATATCATGACTCTTCATCTATTTCTTGATTTTTCTGTATGTCACAAAGAGTATGAAAGAAAGTGTGACAAGTCCCATGCATAGAACTAGAAAACTCAACAAGGATATCATTAAATATTTTAAAAAACTTAAAAAATAAACGAGCACACTTCCAATAATATGGTGTAGGAACCCCACCTTCACAGACAAGAGTACTCCAAAAAATTGCTTCCTCCTCAAGGGGAATAAATACGTTCTCATAATTCTCTACAACATCCAACATAAAATAAAAAGAATTCCACCTTGTAGGCACATCAAGAATTATTACATGTTTACTAGGAATTTTTAACTCCTCAACGATGCTCTTGAAAAGATCCAATATTGAAGGGGAACTTCTCAAAAATTTGTAAAAAACTCTAATTCTAGAAATTGATGTTGATATTTCCTTTAACCCATCACTAACAATAATTTTTAAAATATGTGAAAAAAATATCATATGCATATACTCTCCATTAATAATAAACTCATTCCAATCATTAACCCTCACAAAATAAATGATCGTTGTATTATTAGAACTAGCATTTTCTACAGTAACTGTATTAATCCTTTCAATCCCCAATTTTTTAAATGTTTGTTCTAATACTTGGCCAATTGTTTCCCATTTATGATCCACAACAAGACAAAATGAGATTATTTTTGTATTTAAGATCCAATTATCATCAATAAAATGCGTAGTCACACACATATAATTCAAATTATGTATTGAAGTCCATGTGTCCATGGTAATATATACCATGTGAGAGAACATATCAAACATAGACTTAAATTTTTTTTCTCACCCAAATATAACTACATGCAATCCCTAGAAACTGTTTATCTAAATGAAACTTGAAATTGAGGTTGAAATTCAATAAATTATCTAAAACCTTGATTCTAAACATATATAAATGATAACTAATCAATGATTATCATTTTATAAAGTGTTATTCTCCACTCTTCTTGGTTAAAATCAGTTACTAAAATTTTAAGCGTCCCATCATCCTCATCTTTACACTTCTTTCTAAGACTGACAGTGGTTTGATTTTTTTCAAGATTTTTGTTAGGATTTTTATTTCACCTTGTCAAATTCCTATTCAAATTACTTGTTTCATGTTGGCCAGACGTGCAAACATAATATTTTCCACAATAATTACAAACAACCCTTACATGTTTCTTATAAAAATGATTCCAAGCTGGAGAGACTCTAGAACCAGTTGGAGCTTTATGAATTGTTATCTTTTTAGGAGACCTCAAAACCTTGGCTTCTTCAACTAGTATGCTACTACGCCCCCTCTTATTTCTATAATTGAGTGTGTAGTTGGATTAGACCCCATCTGAATTTGGGTTATTGTGCCAACTGGAGGATTAAAACCACTTATTTTATCACATTCAATGAATCTATAGCTATTGTCAGCAAAAATACTTCCACCCGTAACATACAGGCAAAACTCTATTTGTTGTGGCACACCCCTAGAAAAAGAAGAAATGGTTTTGAGTGATGGTGGTGTTTTCATCATGAGAAACACAACATAATAGGTAAAGATAATAAGAAAGAACTTGATAAAAAAAATTAACTACTTATCAGTTACTACCACGCCAGACCGCACGTGCAGTACAATAGGCAATAGGAGGAGGTGTGGTGAGCCATGAGGGATTTCACCTGAATCCTGATTGCTCACGAGCGAAGGTGTATGTTAAGGGTGGAGGCGAGCAAGGAGGGATTTTCTGGGTGGGTTCAGAGGTGGGAATGAGGAAAGAGGAGGGGAGGATAGAAGAAGAGTTTTTCATGAGGGAATGAGAGGAGAGAACAAAAGGTGAGGGTTTGGGATGCTCGGGGAAGGAGGAGGAAGGAGGAGAGGGAGGGTGTAGGATTTCGTTGCCTATTGATCATGAGGGTAGGGAGTATGGTTTCCTCACCATGTAAGGGAAGGTCAGGGGTCGGAGGAGAGGAGCGGGCAAGGTGAGAACACGAGGGACGGAGGGAATGAACGACCGAGGCGGGATTCCACCGCGTGGTTTTCTTTTTTCGGCATACAACAATCAGGTCACGGGTCGGGTTGGGTATAAATGTCACCAACTCAAGACCCGACCCAACCCGTACACGGGTCGACCCAACATAAACCCAACTTGAGTTTTTTTCCATGCAACCTGACCCAACCCGTTCGGGCCGGGTTGAACCCGTTGGGTATGGACACCCCTAATCAAAATTATGATCTTCTATTGTGATCCTGACAATCCTGTATTAGCTTCTTTATTTAATTCTCTGATAGTAGGGCCAAAATCTTATTTGGTATAGTAAACTGATTAGTGAAACATACATGGAAATAACCATTTTCTTGAAAATCCGTTAAATAGATGCATGTTTGATGTGAATATTCAATCATCTCATCCAATGTGCTATTTTATTTTATAGGCATATACACCTACTATTTTATTTTATATCTATCTTTTATTTCTCCTAGTGTGAGATTAGGGATGAACTACTTCCATCCACAAGTGCAAGAAAGGGGACCTACTTACATGAGTGGGGATGATCATTTGCTTCCAGCCACCTGCATCCAAAATTGGCGATGACCTACTTCATTTTACTAATGTAAGCCTACTATAGGTGATTGCTGCCATTATATCCATGTCATGATTGAGTGGGTGAACTGCATGGGTGGACTCTAACACCAGTGTGAACCACAACAGTGACATTTGAAGTGTAGGAGAAACATATTGAAAATGAAGTTTGATGGAGTTTCATATAAAGTCTCTTGGAGTTTGAACATGTTGAAACATGTTTGTAACATGTTTCCCAGAGATTCATGTCATTTCTTGGAGTTTGAAAATGTTTTCAAATTATGTTTGAACATTTTTTTCAAATAAAAACTAAGTTTTTTGGAGTTTCATATAATCTAATTTTATAATTATTATATAATAAATATGATAAATATATTATATATAATTTGATTAATAAATATAATATAAAATTTTATAAATGAATATTCGAATATCCACATAATATTTTATTTGAAATATAATTTATTAATAAATATGAACTGTTGATATTCATTATAAATATTAATAATGTTATTATCTATAGATGAATATATCATATGAATTTGTTGCTAAAAATTTTGACCAAAATTTAAATTTTCTGTTATTATTATAATTTCAACACAACTATTTTATCTATCATAATAACATTTAATGACATAGTTTTTACCAATAATTTAGTGACATGGATATATCTGTTGATAAAATGTTTTACCAATAGAAAATGTACTTTTACCAATAGATATTCCACTGTTGGGAAAAGTTAAATACTTTGTAGTTATAATCCCCTTATTCTATTCTTGTTCCTATAATAAAGAAATGATACCTTATAGGCTTTAAGTGTAGTTAGTTTGGGCATTCTAGGCCCTCTTGTTTGAGAGTTTCGAAGTCCCATCGTCATTATGCTTGGTTGGGATATCTTTGGAAATTATGTGGTTTAGGGCTTTAGTGAATGAATGAGACCACGCCTCATCCTAGATCTTGATGGTAACCTTGCAGAGCATGTTTGAGTTACCCTCTTTCCCCCTTTTATTGTCCCTTTGTTTCAGCTAACCTATTTCTTAGTTGTCATCTTTGAATTGTTCGATGTCTTATTCTTTTTTAGAGAAACTTATATTTTAATATGTTTGTTTTTTGGATCTTTCATTGGACGGGTGTCCCATTTTGACCTCTTTAGTTGTAGGGAGTGGGAAATTCCTTATGTGATTCCTTTAGATAGTTTAGTTTACTTTGATCCTCCCTGTTAGTGGAACCCTTTTATGTCAAGTAAACCTACCAAGAGTCATGACCTTTAATTATTTCTTTGGAATTATTGGACATCGTTCATGGTTTTGGAGAGGTATTTTGATGTGTCGTTCCACTTGGTTCTGAGTAGTTTGGGAATTGTACCTTTCAATATTCATTTTCTTTCTGATTGGATCCCTATTCTATCTATGAAGTGGAGATCACATATTTTATTAAATATTTAGTGAATTTTTGGGGGTACAAAGTGATATAATGGGGAGAATTGTCACACCCCAATCACTTTTTGGTATTTTTGCATCTAATGATTGAATTGTTTGAGTTAATGAAATTTTTGATGAAATTTTTCAATTTTCAAGGGTTTTAAAAGTTTCAAGCTTACACGTGATTTGGTAAAATATGAGGACAAACTTTGCAACAATTTCCTAGAAATTTAGTACTTCTCGCATGATTTACACATTGTTGGGTGAACCATGTGTCTTCTAAGAGAAATGGTGCAAGGTAATTTTATGTAGGTCTCTCTTTTGTGTAGTTGGAAGATGATTAGGGGAAATCGTGTGACTAAATCATGTGATGTCACCCAGATATTTCTTGTTCTCAAGGTTGATGCATGGTTTGAGAAACTATGCGACCAAACCATGCAGCTTGTCCAAGTTTTTAATTTTAGTAAATTTCCAGATTTACCTCATCGAATTAAAACCCCTTTGGGGTTATTTTCTCCTCACTCGTTTGACCCAACTCTAGAGGGAAGCTCCAGGTGACTCCCTCCTCTCTCCATCAAGTCTCTAAGTTTCTTTAACCTTGGATTCTTCAGGTTAGATCCACTTCTCTCTCTCCTACCTTCTATTTCTCTTAATTTCTTCTTATTTCACTTCTTTATCTTCATCGGGCCATGTTAGCCAAACCATAGGTGATGGTTTGTTCTAAATCCTTATGGTATTTGATGGATAGGGTGTGAAAATTCTTCCTTCAGATTTCTTCTTTGCTTCTTCAAAGAATTTGTGTCATCTTATATTGACCTAGGTAGGTGTTTCCATGCGATTCCCTTTTCTTTACAAGCCATGTGATGCTTGTGTTTTATAATTCTATTTCCTTTATGAATTAGTCTTGTTTTACTATCCTTGGTAGATATTTTTGTTTGTCAAAGTTATAATTTCATGGCTTGATGTAAAGAAGGAGATTTTCATGGATTTCTATCTTTGTACTTTTGAAACTAAAATCCATGTATATTATGTGTTCGATAAAATGCCTATGAGACTTCTTCAAAAGGATTGTTGATTTTTCTAGTGTTTTAAGGCCTTAAATGGCCTATTACAAGATGTTTTTTGAGATCTAAGGGATTATTTGGCGATCACTTCATTCTTTTTGGAGTTTGATGTTTTTTTGATATGTTATTATGTTTCATGTAGATGATATGAGTTTATGGTATCTTCTTAGTTTCTTAGTGATATTGTGTTTATTTTCCTATATTATGATATATTGGATTTTCTGGGTTTAAAGTGAGGTTTCCCCTTTATTTCAAAGAGGTTTTCAAATGGAACTTGATTTCTAAAATGGTTTCCAAAGAAAGGATTTATGTATATAATTGTCAACTTAAAGACCATTTTTCAATTTGTATGAAAGTTTTTTCATTTAAACATACACCCTTAATTTAATATGCATGAAATATTGAGATATATGATCTTTTGGATCTTATGAAATGATTATGATTATTGTTGATGTGTATTTGAACTGAAATGGGGGGATTTTACGAAAAGTGTGTATGGAGGAGGGATGAGGTGATGTGATTGTGATGCCTTGATATGCGTTGGGATTTTGATATATGATTGATGCATTATGAAATGTTACCTGATCTCCAATCACTAGCATCATGAGAACCCTAGGTATCTAGGTGGGAGGTTGAGATATAGTTTATAAGCTAGTCCTGATGAGACTTTAACTAGGATCCTTTGGTATATGAAATGTTCTGGCTATGAGGAGTGTTGCTCGGTGAGTCTGGTTTAGACCTGGTCAGGGAGGTTATAAGTTAGAAACTTCATTGATAAGTCAAAAGATGGTTTCACCAGAGTATGTATCTGATCTTCTCACTAGAGAAATAAGAGTTTCTCATGATTATGTATACTTTACTTTGACTTCCTTAATACTAAACTAGATTATGTTTCTACTTATGTTATTTTATCATTCTTATTAGATACATTATTCAGGAAATTGTTGAGACATGGAATCCTTTGTATCTTTTGTTTTGGAAATCACATTATACTTGTTAGTGATTTTGATCTAACATTGAATAATGTTTGGGGGTTGTGTTTGGGTTGCAAAATGAAAATTCAATGATCAAAATTTCACACTAAGATTAATTTCATCAGATTTAAAGGCACTGTATCCTTGTGGGATTAACTTCATCAAAAGATGAAAAGCTACACCGAGTTCATCGAATGTTGGAAGAAGCAACTTCTAGTGCAGTTACAGTTGACCTTGAAGAATGAAAAATATGAATGTTGAAGGTTTGTCTTTAAAAGAACCACTTATTCACGTATTAAAAGCACAAGATTAATTGAAATTTCAGAAAAATATGCTAAGTCATTTTAAAGATTGCAACATCTTGTTTTTATGTGTGATTCTGATAGTTTTAGTTTTTCTTTTTAAGGGTTTCTCTTACAAAATTAATTTGTGAGGTTCTAATTGTAAATGATCTAAGTTCTCTTGTTGTAATTATTGTGTTTTGATTGGTGTGATTGAGATCTTCTGGGGATAGAAAGACAGAGGTTTGTTCGATTGTTGTGATCGAGGGTTTCAGGGGATAAAAAGACATAACAACCTCCTGACGAGTTTAAGTCAAGGGTTTCTGGGGATAGGAAAATAGGTAACTTAGATCGGGTTTAAAGTTCTTACATACACTTTGTATAAAAGTGGAGAATTATAATATCCTTTAAAGGAGTATTTGGATTGAAATCCAGTTCTTCTTGTTTTGCTAATTTTCTATTGTGACTAATGTTTTTATTTTAATTTTTTCGTATTTTTTGAAAGTTCTGACAAACTAAATTTTCCTTATGCTTAATATATTTATTTTTATTTCCATTGCATTTATATTGATTTTATCGATTGTTTAATTTCCACTGCATTGACATTTACTCTAATAAATTTTGATTTGATTAGAAGATCATATCATCTGGCAGTTTTACACCTTGACGTGGATAGATATTATAAGAAATGTTTTAGACGACAATTCACCCTCCTCTTATAGTTTACTTGTCATTTCTTATCAGGGCCAACACTTGGTATCAAAGACTATCTCTGTGTTTGAGAAAAATCCTGCTCTTATCCTTTATTTTCCATTGGATTATCAAAATTTCATATATTAGTTGTGGTGGAGAAAAGATTTTTTTATAGAGGGAATATCTGTTGGATATATCGACAATTTGAATCCTAATCTTCCTCCAACCTTTGATGGAAATTATTATAAGTACTGGAGTCATCATTTGAAGACTTTTATCATTAATTCTGAAATGGATAATTATCAGATTATGACTAAAAATTATAAGATTCTGAAAAAGGAAATTTCTAAATTTTCTAGAGATGTAAAGCTTGAGTTTCAGGATAACTATAAATTGTAAAACACATTGTTATATTTGATTATGAGATATATCTATAGTCATATATCTTATTTTGAATCCGCTAATGGTATTTGGAAGAAGTTAGAGATTATTCATTTTGGGAGTTCCAAAGTTCTTTAAACTAGAATAGTTATGTTGTGTGCAGACTATAAAGAATTTTATTTTCTTCTTGGAGTGTCTGTTACTCAGATGCATCAGCTTTATGGCTATCATGAACCGTTCTTGGTCACTTTGTGAGTATGAGCTATTGGAAGATCTGCTGGTGGAAAAAGTGATAGATATACTTCCAAAGGAGTGTGAGTCTAAATATACTATTATTGATGATACAAAACATTTGACTAAGCTAAGTCTTAATGATTTGATTGGAAATCTCATGCAATATGAGAGTGGGTTAAAAAGAGGTGTTGAGAAGGATAAGAGGAAGAATGGAGTATCATTTTCATCTACTTCTGCTAATGTTACATCTGGAGTTATGAATCCTAGAGCTAATATTAAGGATAAATCTAAATATTTGTCGAATTATAACAATGTTAAATATGGTGAAGGTGAATTTAATAATTTATCAAGAAGGTTGAATAATATTATCAAAAATAAGAACTTTCGATACGATTATCAAAAAAATAGAAGGGGTAAACATGAGAACAAAGAATCATTTTGTTATATCTTATGAATGTAAGAAGACTGGTGACATGTGTATATCATCGGGTGTGACAAAAACAAATATCTTCTAAGTTAAAATTTAGTACGGTGGGTTATCTTGGTTGTCTCCATAGAGTAGTTCTTAACAATAGCGTTTGTCACTTGAAATAAGATAAATAAGTAGAGATTTTTTTTGAAATTGTTTGATTTTAAAGACAACAAAGAAACTAAAAAAAGGAAAACAATTAAAAATAATAATAAGAACAAATTAACAAAACAAGTGATTGATTATTATAATATAGGAAATGTGATTAGGTCAGGGTCGGTTCTCCAATTTCAATTCTATCATAGTTCCATTTTTTCCAATTCTCTTCTGCTAAATCGATAAAAGCGACATTCCTCAATAAATTCTTCTCACTCTCTTGTGAAAATAGTAATTATGAGAATAAACCTCACTAAAATCTCATATTGGTCTACTCTCCTTCCAATGTGTAATATAGTTGTAGAGAGTACACTCAATTGGCTTAGGCAATTCCCAATCGGGACTTTTTTATCCCAAATAATCAAGAAGGTTCACTACTCCTTACACACATACTGGCGATCACCGAGTACTTCACCACTAAGACCTGATCTATTCCATAATATATAGATAATAACCAAGTGGATGGAGATATTTATCATTGACTACAAAAATAAATACAACATAATCTAAAATCAAATACAATTATATACGATAATAAAAACTGTTATAAGAAATTGAAACTGATTTCACAGAAGAGAAAAGAGGATCTTAAACAATTAAGTATAAGAAATAAAGAATTATAAAATAGAATACCTCCCATACCCAATAACTAAGAATATATACCCCACCATTTTAAGGGTAAATGAGTAGAATGAGGAAGAAGAAGACATTACAAAACTAAGAAGAATTAAAGAGAGAAAACAAAGAACATAAAATTGCCTCCCCTAGAATTTGTCCTATAGAATTTTGCTTCTATTCTGCCCAACAGACAGTCGAACATTGCCATGATATCTTCTTAAAAGATGTTTGAAATTTTGTTGGATATCGACCCTCAAAATTTCAAAGATTTTGGAGTTGTGTAAAGGAAGATATGGCCTAATTAATGACTTTAACTTCTTCTAGCCGCCAAACACTATTTCACCCACTTCACTTTTACTCACTCAAAAGTTGCCTTAATGAGATCATTAATTTATGAAATTTAATTTGAATCATAAATTTTGAGTCATCTATCGAAAAAAACTGAAATCACATCATTTGAAGGTTGGTATAATGTGATATGCCAAATTTAATAAGTTTGGGTGCATTCTGCCAGTCAAAAATATTTCTCCACTTGATTGATTTTTTGGGCCATTGTGTGTTGAATTGGATCTGGGTCCAGAAGACAAAGATGAAGGCCACAAGAAAGGAAATCCTAAAATAAAGGAATCACTTGAATTGTATCATAATTGTAAAAGTTATGCTCGAAAAATAAAAGCTCTAGAAAACTGTCAATTTTTCATTAAGCAATTTTCACAATTAAGCCCAAAATTCACCAAAAACACTAAAATGATACAAATATACTCAAATTGACTAATTATGAGGGATTAAATCCTTGAAAAACATATGAAAAATAATTAAAATATTAACTCTATCAACTGGTCATATAATACTTGATTTCCCAAAGTTAAATATGAAGGAAAGAAAGTCAAGAATAACTTCTAAAAACAGAGGGAAGAAGAATCTGAATTCCTTGGATACTTAGAGTGCGAGTGGAGGAGGCACAACCTCTGAAAGGTCATCAAAAGAAAGTGTCAATGATAGTAAAAAGATTTAGGGATTTTACAAGAATATTCCTAAAGATTATAAATGCCTTATGGTGAAGGTAACCATTGAATCTCTTACCAATTTAACATTAGATTCTAAATTTTCTTTTACTTCTAGTGATTATTATTCATATTCATCCGATGATGAAAGGTTAAGTTTATTGAATTATGAGAAAGCTGATTCTTTGAATGATGAGTAATATTTTTCCTACATATGAAGAAATGGTGACATATGTAACTCTCATAGAAAAATAGAGTAAAAATATGAACAACAAATATCTTCTTGCTAAAGCTGATAGTATAATTTCAAAACTTACTACTGAAATTTCTAAATTTCAATAAAATTAAAGTCTAAATCTAGTTCAAGTTCAAATTATAATGATCATAATTTAGTTTTCAAAATTACACCTTGAATTGGTTTAAAGTAACTTTTATCTAACTTCACTTCCAGTATAGGATATTTTGAAAAAATGCGTAAACAAATAAAACCGTCTAAAACTTCTAATGGAATTGGTTATACTTCTGATAATTTTCATTTTTAGTAAAATTACTTTGTACCTAAAAGTGCACCCTTTTGTACCAAATGCTAAATGAGAGTCCATTGGAGGAATTTATATTCTTTAAATCATATTCAATATTTTTGAATTCATAAATCTTTTATTTCTAGAGAATCAACACTTGTTCAGTATAAAAGAGTTGGACATATGTGAGTTCCTAAAATTCTATTTGCTAACATTTCAAAATCCAAGGAAGTTTGGATACCAAAAACTTACTCTAAATGTTTTTAGAAAAAGATTTTGAGTACCAACAGCCAGAACAAGTGGTACATGGATAGTGGTTTTTGTCGACACATGACAAGAGACAAGTCTAATTTATAGAACTTGAAAAAGTGAAGTGGTGGATGTGTTACTTTTGGAGGCAATGCATAGGGTGTAATCACCAGAAACAGTGATGTTTCTTTCCTTTAAAAACTTTAATTTCTAATGCTTTTATGTCGTTGGACTTAAGAATAACCTTATTAGCATAAGATGACTATGGATTGAGGGATACCTTATGAACTTTGAGAATATGGTTCAATTTTCTTTATGTTATCATTGATTGAAGCTTATCTTAAGATTACTATTTTTTCAAAAGGAGGGAAAGGTTTTTCATGTTCATGTTTTCTTGTAAACTGTAGAATTCATTGACTAAGGGGGTAGTTTTTTATGTATTTATCAGATAGTATGGCCAGGAAATTGAAGACAGGTTGTAATTGTAGAAATTGAAATTAACAGGAAGTTTATTTTTTTTACATTTATGCCCTATTTAAAATCTTTTATATTGTTTTAAGGGGAGGATGCTTTAAAAAAATTAATTCGTTGATCTATTTCATCTCAAATAGAGAGACTTAGAAAGTTGAAGGGGGGGAGATTTAATCCTTATCTTTATATATAATTCTTTTTGAAAGGGGGTAGATTCATTTTTTAGCTTTTCATTTGATTCTTTTTTAAAATCAAAAAGGGGGATAAAGTTAGGAAATGTTGTTAAATTTTTTTTCATGTTGTTAATTTTTTCCCTTTCATATCTCAGGGGGAAAGTTAAGAAATGTTAAGAATCTTACTCTATAATTAATTGAGATTCTTGTAGAAAAATGAATTTTTGAAAGATAGAAAACATGAAGTATTGGTTTTATATTCTTATCAAACATCTACATTTGCTTGTGTATCTTCTGATTTTCAAAAAAGGGGAGATTATTGAGGACATTATTGAGACAATTAATCTTTTACATATTTTGTTTTGGAAATCACTATATATTTTTTAGTGAGTTTGATCTAATTTTATAGGTTGTTTTGGAGTCTTTTTGGGTTGTAGAATGAAAATCCGGTGAATTGAACTTCACGTTAAGATTAATTTCACAAGATGTAAAAGCACTATAGGGGTGCAGGATTAACATCATTGGAATATGAGAAGAAATTTCAAGTTCATTGGAAAATGAAAAAATTACTTCTGATGTAGTTACAACTGGCCTCGACGAACACAAAATCTGACTGTCGAAGGTTTTTTTCGTAAAAGAACCATTTCTTGGGGACCAGAAAAAAATAGTAATAATAATTTCAGAAAGAGTTGTTAAGTAATTTTGAAGCTTGAAACATCTTGTTTCCAAGTGAGCTTCTCATAGTTGTAATTTTTTTTTTCATAGGGATTTTCTTAGAGCATCTATTTGTGAGGTTCTCATTGTAAATTCTCTAAGTTCTCTTATTGTAATTTTTGTGTTTCTGATTAGTGTGATCAAGGATTTATAAGGATAAGAAGTCTGAGGTTTTTCTGATCATTGTGATCAATGGATTCTAGGGATAGGAATATAGAGAAACCTTCTAATGGGTCTAAGTTGAGGGCTTTTGGGGATAAGAAGACATGTACCTATTAGTATCCAATTCCTCTGGCCCAGACTTTCTAGGAGAAACACATAATCCCTTATATGGTTCCATCCTAAAATCAATTCGTTATAGGAGGGGTAGCCCATCCTAGAATATATTCCAACCACTATTCCTTGTGGAAAACAATGTGGGATTAAGTTTTCACAACCAATAATCCCCCCCTCAAACCAAAGACCACACATCCAGGCCTCCCCTTCAATGATAATCCACCAAATCCAAACATCATGAGATGTCGTCTTCACATCACAAGAACTCACCGCATGACCAATTCTATCATGAAGACTTTCAACACAAGGAAACATGGAGTCACATGCTTCAATTGAGCCACCATTATCATTGTCAAACTGGTTTTTGGATCTTTTTTTGTAATAGTGGGTGCCCTAGACCCAACTATATAGTACATTTTGATTATAATTTCATGTATACAGTGTGACATGCATGATGTACATTTACCATTATAGTGTAGGCATTTTTTCATCCACTATTTAATGGTAATGTCCATAGATTTTCTGTTGTATCAGAAGGTTATAGCAGATCCCAGACTATAATGAGAACCTCGAAATACGATGACATTAATCTTAAATATATGTCATATGGTCTAGATACATCATACTGATCAGACACAGTTGATGTCTGACTATCATGTGCTACGTGCTCATAAGTTTTGAGACTTCTTCTCATGAAGTTGGCACTTAGTGATCTCCGGTAGGTTAGATCATGAGGACATATCCACCAATATGAACACCACATGTTTTGAGTGTCATTGGATGTTCCTATCTATGAACATGTGTATTGGTCTCCTAACATGAGATCATTATCAGTGTGTGTCATTTGATCATGTACTTTGATGTAAGGTAAAAACCATGATAATGAAATTGCAGAAAGATAACTTGTGTTGGGTGTGTTATTGGTGGTATGATATTGGTTGAATAGTCAAGACAGAATTTGTCACTTCCGAGTTAAGGAAGTAATATCTCTGGCCTGTTTGATCCGGATGGTAGTACCTTCATAAATCGTTGTACAAGGTAGTTAGATTTAAGTTCGTTCAACTAGATCAATAGATAATAAATCATGAAAGGAGGATGACACAAGTGTGTGTCTTGACTTATGAGATATCAAAAGACAAAAAGATTGTATGACACAACCTATGTTCATAAGTTAGTTTTTGTTTTTTTGACTATTTCTTATCTCTTTAGGGGCCTTGATGAGTTGTTAGACTCTATTCTTGATCTGTGAATATTATTCACTACTATCGTGATAAGAGTCTAGAGGGTCACACACAATAGCGCATTTAAAAATCCACCATATTTTGATGAATAGGTATATAGGACATGGTGGACCCCACCACTGGGGACCAGAATTTGTTCGAGGATGTACGATCGCCAATGAATGAATAAATTCACATTATTCAAGTTTAGAATAATTTTCAATGAATTTATTTATTAAATGTATTTACAAGTATTAATGTAAATACGTGGAAAACATATGAACAAATATTATTTTAATATTCAAGGTTCATTTAATTTTTGGGAGAATGAAAAGTTGAGTTAATGAGTCAGTTTTATCACGTAATATATTTGTTATATCATAATAAATTGATAAAAATATAAATTATTTTTATGATTTAGTACATTAGTCATAATATATTGTTTATAGTTTATATAGTGAGTAATAAATAAATTGGGGGTCGGTGTAGCACCTCCGGTTTCATGTAAGTAACCCTTTATTTATTTATTTTAAGTATGTAAAGTGTTTGGGTAAAGTTTTTGAGGGTTTGAAGAGATTTTTGGAATGTTTTTGGGACTTTTCTAAAGGTTCACGATTGGAGCACAGTTATTGAAAACTGTGCAACTCCTACAGGAAACTGTGCACGGTGAGACATGGGTTAATGGGTTGGCACACCGTTTGGACAAACCGTGCGACCACCTGTGAAAAATTATGCAAATTGGGACTGAGATCTTTTGTAGGGTTGGTTTATGGTTTGTCTAACCGTGTGGGCCAATCGTGTGAGGTGCTTCTTGAGGCAAAGGCTGATGCGCGGTTAGCGCACGGTTTGCCTAATCATGAAACTAATTATGCATGGTTTAAAACCCATATACTAAAAAAGTGAATCTAGGTTGGGATTAACTTTAAACCCATCATTTTTGTTCCATTTCAGCCCTAACTTGATAATTCTTCATCCAAAAGTCTTTCCCTATTGATCCAGAGCCGATCCGAAGGCTTTTCTTGGTTCGTTGAAGCCTCATTTCTTTGGTAAGGATCCTTTTGTGGTAGTTTTTCATAGTGTTTCTTTAATATACTTCCTTCCCTCTCTCAGTTTCTTAGATACAGTCTGTTGTGAATATATCTAAGGTTTTTGATGTCAATCATGGTTAGATTTGAAATGGGAGAGATCTAAGGCAGGTTTTTGGAGTTTCAACTTGGTTTTGTTGAATATTTTTGCATCGTTCTTCATTTTCATCATAATTTTCAAGGTAAGTGGCTTTACTATCTACTCATCTTATTAGAAATGGAAGGATTGATTTCAAATTGATTTTTTTTCATGAAATTTACTGTCAAATGGTTTATGAAAACCCTCTTGGGTGATAGTTTATGGAATTGTAGAAATTGGGTGTTTTTCTAAAAGGGAATTGAAAACATGATTTTAAAATGATGATTTTAAAATGGTTTTTGGGTTTTTATGCATGGAAAAATGTTTTCAATAAAATATGTTTTTATTGAAATGGATTAGAAAAGATGGTTTTGGCATGTGGTTGGTTTAAATGGTTAAGCGTGAGTTGAATTAGATAGATAATGGTCGTGAAGTACCACCATCAAAGGGACGAGTTATGGACTTGCAGTTACACCATCAATGATAACACCAAGATTTTGTGGTTGAGAGTTTATGTGTGTGGTTATGTGAAATTGAATGGGTTATGACAACATGGAAATCAATAAAGGATAAATGACTTGTTTGGATGCTTTCTTTGGAAATTGGTTTATTTGTGAAAACTATTTTTGTGTGGAATTTTTTTACTTCGTTATGAAATTTTGAACTTTCTAAAAGGAGTTTTAGATAAATTGTTTTATATAAATGTGTTAACTTGTTATATCCTAGTGGCATGATTAGGGAATTCATTTGGGTAAAACCTATTGAGTTTCATTACTCACCCCCTACTTTGGCACATTGTGCTTTTGAAGATGTTGTTTATGAGGACATAGGTAAAGGTAATGCATCCAATTTTTTAGTGGCACTTTGTGATATTTGGGTTGATCATGGAGTTGGAGTATGGATCATGTTGGGAGTTGTGGAGTTATGTCTTAGAGTCATTGAGTTTTGTTGGTTTGTCTTCCGCTGTGGTACTTGGTTATAGTTTGGTTTTAATATCAATGGTATTCCTTTGTGTTTTTCTTCATTGGTATCTTGAATCATATAGTGGTTATTTTGTTATGACATGTTTGGTTGGGTTGTTTTATTTTCAAAGGGTTAATCGTCCCCCACCTGTTAATGAAGCCCTTGACATTTATTGCCACCCTTTAGCATCTCGGGGATGTCGCTTAAGGTCAAGTAGCAATTCCAGCTCAAATCAAGCCAATGAGGATAGGTTGAATGTTACAGTCGGGGAGCCTTTTTCAGGTAATTTTATAACTCACTATATATAGGAAGAGAGAGGCTCTCACGTGATAACTATTCACTACAAGTTCTTAAGAGACTCTCTCTCCTCTGCCGCTTTATTGAGAGTGACACTCTCGATTCAAGTGATCAGATCAGGCTCATCTCCTTACATCAAATGAACATCGATGCAGAGATCGTCTGATCTCTGTGCTAGCACCTGGAATTCGACAATCAATACTCCCATAGATTTTTGAAGCATGTTTGGATGATCTAGAGGAATTTGACTTCAGATTATTCAAGCATCAATCACCGATGATGAGAAGATGATGAACGTGCGACTTCAGATCAAACCATTTATTTTTTTGTTTAATTTTTGTGCTTAAAATTTTTCATTCATGATCCTCTGCCTTAAACTGGGGCAGTGCTTCACCGGTGATGACGTAGTTACATTGATCGCTGGTGAAATTTTTTAAATCTTTGACCTACCGACTTTCATGGAACGCCCCAATACATTCAATTGGCATTAGAGGGACGCGTGAGGATTTTAAGATAAGAAAAACTAAAATTGCATTAAATTTTAAAGAGGGTGTCATTCTGGTACCAATTTCAATATGAGATCGGGTGGCCAATTTCTGGTCTTCCGAAATTTAAAATAAAAATTATTATTATTATTTTTTTGGGTATTATTTTCAAAGAACATATATATTCTTTAAATTAATTCTACCCGAAACCATCGAAAAAATATTTTCCCGTGAAATCGAACACCAGCCAGACCGTCGTTCACCGAAATAGTAATTTTTGACCATGTTATTTACTACATGGGCAGCAATAATATTTATTATAATAATAATTTTATTTTTCTAACTTAAGTTCGTAGGTTTTATAAAATTTAATGAGTAAAAAAAGTGAACACTGGCGATGGGTTTGTGGAGAATTCCACAAATGAGAGAAAATAAAATAATAAAAGAACCATTTGGCGGCTAAGACTTACAACAAAGAGGGTGTGCTAGTCTACGTATTTTATTTAAAAACATGTGTCTGCTTGATAATGAAACCAAACAAAAGGAGGACTTTTTGGGCGGCGGGTGGGGATCAACACCATCTCAATTACCCGTCTCAAATGGTGGGTTAATTAAGGGCCTACGATTGTGACGCGTGGCCACCCAATATCAGACAATTTATCATTTACGAAGCCTCCCTAAAACACCCTCATTCCAAGTAGCTCCCCACACATATTCCCTAATAACCCCAATCCATTTTCTCTCATGCATTCATTTTTTCCCCAATAAAAATCTTTGATCTAATATATTTTGCTCAAATGGTATCAAAATTTCAATTCGTCAGCATCAGTGCTATCATTACGTAGATACGAGTAATTCTAGATCCATATATGATATGTGTGTGTGTGTGTGTGTATTTTGAATTTTAAAACTTTCATTTTCATGTTAGAATTTGCACTGTAAATTTACCATATATATTTTTTAAATTCTTACTCGTTATTGGTTTATACAAACAAAATACATTAAAAAAATTATAGATAGATAATTTTTTAAAAAAATTAATGTGTATAAATGTCTATATATATATATATAAATTTATTCAACTATATACATACATATTTTTTTTATAATTACATACATACATATATTACTATAAGTACAAGAAAGTCTATGTATGTACATGCATCACACTTACATACATATATCACATTAACATATGTATAAATACATAAACATATATATAATTGTACATAAAACATAAATTTTGTTGTATAAAATTTAGAATGAATTTTTTTTGTATACATTTTGAGTAGTAATTAAATTTTTTATACAAACATATCAATAAATATATCTAAAAAACATTGATCACATTCAGACACATATATATAAATCAATGAATATGTATGTGTGTGTGTGTGTGTCTATATAATGTATTATTACATAACTACACACATACATATAAAAATTATTGAACACAAACACACACACACACACACAAATCAATGTATGTTTGCATACATACATATATGTATGTGTTAAATATATGCCTACATACATACGTCAAAATTAATATATATATATATATATATATATAATATAAACACATAAGTACATTTATACATGAAAATTAATATACTCATATACATGCATAAATATTAAAATACATATATTTAAATATGAGCACATACACATGCGTAAAATCATGCATACATATAAATATCTGCATATACATACATGCGTGCATATATATATATATATATTAATGTAATTATTTACAAATATATTTAAGTATATGCATAATCTTATATACATGAATGCACACACACACACACACACACACACATATATATATATATAAATGTATACAAACACATGTATAAAAACATACATACGTATAAATATAAGTACCCTTATGCATGCATGCATGCATGCAGGTACCATATCTCAGTGGATATTTCTCTAACGAATCTCTCATTGGATATTTTCTTATGAATATTTCATATTACATTAATATATATAAATGCATTCATATATGTACATACTTGTTTTTATATATAAATATGATTCTATGTATGTCTGTATGTATGTATGTACGTATGTATGTATGTATGTATGTATGTATGCATTTATAATAATATTTAGATGTATATATGTACATGTATTAAAATATAATGACAAATATTTATAGTTGTATATGCATGTATATATACATATGTATGCATGCATGCATGTAATTATATCTGTAAATAATTACATTAATTATATTTTCATATAATTGCAATAATATATATTTATGTACTTGTATTAATATAAATTTATATATGTATGTACGTATGTACTTATACTCAATGAAATTTATTTAACTATGTATGTATATAGCTATATTAATATGTATATATAGATGTATGTATGAGTTTATATATAAATATATTAATATTTATGTATATATGTATGCATATATATATATTTCTATGGGTTTTTATATATGTCCATGATAAATAATGTTTATAGGTATATACAAATATAAGTATTTACAATAATATTTTAATACATGCACCTACCTGCATCTAAATATTATTATATGTACATATATACACAGATATAAACATGTATACATATAAATCTTTTAGTATCATTATTTAAAAATATACAACTATATTAATATATGAAAATATAAATATTTAGAAGTGTATTTTAAAGTTTATTTTTACAAACATGAACAAATCTATATTAATATAAGTACATAAATTCATATTATTTCAATTATATGAAAATATTATTAATGTAATTACTTACTGATATAAATGCATGCATGCACACACACAGGTATACACAACAACAAATATTTGTAGGTATATTTTAATGCATGTACACATATACATATAAATATAATCATACATACATGCATGCATATACATAAAATCATACATACATGTAAATATCAGTATATACATAAATGAATGCATGTGTACATCTTAATGAAATTATTTACAAATACATATAAGTTTATGCATAATATTATATACATTCATATGCGCGTGCACACACACACACACATATATAAGTGTATACAAACACATGCATAGAAACATACATACATATAAATATAAGTACCCACATGCATACAAATATATTAATGAGATTAGTTAAAAATTTAATATATAAATATAAGCATGTGAAAATCTCCTAGTGGATATTTCTCAGTGAAGATTGGCATTAGGAATATCCCAGTGCGGATTTCCCAGTACACATGGGCACTGTGAATCTCCCATGGGATATTTCCCAGTGCCTATTTGTAGTTTGAATCTCTCATGGGGGATTACACATACATAAAAACATAGATACATATAAATACAATTACCCACATGCATGCAAATATATTAATTCAATTATTTAAAATTTAATATTTAAATATAAGAATGACCAAATCTCCCAATGGATATTTCCCAGTGCAGATTGGCACTAAGAATCTCCTAGTGGAGATTTTCCAGTGTAGATGGGCACTGTGAATCTCCCATGGGAGATTTACCAGTAAATATTTGTACTCACTACAAAATATAATGCTTTTATTATAACTAGAAAAAGATTTTAACAGTGTTAGAAAAGCATTGTTAATCTCAGCGAAGATAAAGAAGGGTCCCCTTTAACAGCGTTGATAAAGACCCCCCGTTATCAGCGCTATTTTAGTGCAGTTAAATGACATTTTTATCAACGTTATTTTTAGCACTGATAAAGGGAGTCTTTATCAGCACTTGAAATAGCGCTGATAAAGTGGGACTTTATCAGCACTCGAAATAGAACTAATAAAGAGAGATTTTATCATCACTCGAAATAACACCGATAAAGACCTAGCTGCCTATGATGTGTTGTTTATATAATAGCAGACCCACCATCAGCACCTGTACATATAAAAAACACACCCACCAGCAGCACCTGCACAACACACACACACCACCTACACAAAACCGCACCTACACAACACACACAATAACAAAAAATCACACACAAGGGTTTGAAAAACAATGCTATATATATTTAAAACAATGTTTTATATAATTACATTTACAATTATCCAAAAAACAGTTAAAAACATTAATGTTTCATCCTTTGATATCTGTGACACCCTCTAAAAAATGTTCTCCATAATATTAGTTGCCGAATAAATCATCAAAACTCAAGATAATGGTTCCACCTATATAAAAAACAAATATTATGATAGTAATAATATAAATAAATAATTTAAATATCGATATGTAAGAATAAATTAAGAAAATGTCAATTTTTAATAAAAAAGACACATTTGGATTTATACATGTCACACCGTGCATCGTAATGAGGTAGAGTTGATTCATACACGTCACAAATGAGTTATAGATCGTTGTCCTAAAATATCAAAATAATCCAAATGAGGTTTCTTGGTTTTGAGTATGTCCATTGTTTATTTACTAAAATTAATATCAAATTTAAATGAAATATTTGGATTTGTACCGGTCACATCATTCATTATATTGAGGTGTGTTTGATTCCTACATGTCACAAATGACTTATGGATCATTATTTTAAAGTATCAAAACAATATGAATGGTTTTTCTTGGTTTTTCATATGACAGTTGTGTTTTTTTACTAAAATGTCATTTCAAATCGAAAACACCCATTTTCAGTCATATCAGTCACATCGTGCATCGGTTTGAGGTGAAACTACTTCATACACATCATAAAGGACTTACACTCCTAAATTATGAATACAATCATAGGGTGTTTACTGGTTTTTCAGTGAGTGAATCATTTTGAGCTAAAATGTTAATTTTAAATTGATAAGAGACACTTTTAGTCATACTGGTCACACTATGTGTTGAATTGAGGCATGCTTGATTATTACACTTTACAAATGACTTATGGATCACTGTCTTAAAGTATCAAAACAATCTGAATGTGTATGCTCAGTTTTAAGCATGTTACTTGTTCTTTTTTCTTAAATTAATGTCAATTTTAAATAAAAACACATTTGGACTTATACCAGTCACATTGTTTGTTGGATTGAGGTGCGGTTAATTTCTACACGTCACAAATGACTCATGGTTCATTGTTCTAAGGTATAAAAATAATCCAAATGTGTTTTCTCAGTTTTTAGTATGTCAGTTGTGTTATTTTACTAAAATGTCTTTTCAAATTGGAAACACGCTTTTTTGAGTCATACCGGTCACATAGTGCATCGATTTGATGTAAGACTACTTCATAGATGTCATAAATGACTTAAGAATCACTGTCCTAAATTATGAAGACAATCAGAAAGCATTTGTTTGGTTTTTAGTGAGTGACGCGTTTTGAGCTAAAATGTAAATTTTAAACTAATAATAGACACTTTTAGTCATACCAGTCACACCATGCATCAGATTGAGGTGCGGTTGATTCCCTAATGTTAAAAATTACTTATGGATCATTTTACTAAAGTATCAAAACAATCCGAATGCGTTTGCTCAGTTTTCATTATGTCAGTTGTTCTTTTTTACTTAATTTATTGTCAATTTTAAATAAAAAGACACATTTGGATTTATACCTGTCACATAGTGCATTGTATTGAGGTGGGGTTGGTTCATACACATCACAAATGATGCATGGATAATTTTCCTAAATTATCAAAATAATCCTAATTCATTTGATCGGTTTTCAGTATGCCAATTGTGTTTTTTTACTAAAATTAATGTCAATTTCAAAAAAGAGACACTTTGAGTCATACTGGTCGTATCGTGACTCAGATTGAGGTGTAGTTGATTACACGTCACAAATGACTTATAGATCATTTTCTTAAAGTATCAAAAAAATTCAATTGTGTTTGCTCAGTTTTTAGTATGTCAATTGTGTTTTTTACTAAAATATCATTTCAAACTCGAAACACACATTTTTGAGTCATAGCAGTTGCATCGTGTGTCAGTTTGACATGAGACAATTTCATACGTGTCATGAATAGTTTTCCTAAATTATGAAGATAATCAAAGCGATTTTTCTTGGTTTTCAGTGAGTGAAATGTTTTTTAGCTAAAATTTCAATTTTAAACTGATAACGAACACTTTTAGTAATATCAGTCACACAGTTCATCATATTGAGGAGTGGTTGATTTCTACACATCACAAATGATTTATGGATAATTTTCTTATGGTATCAAAACAATCTGAATTTGTTTTCTCAATTTTCAATATGTCACTTGTTATTTTTTCTAAATTTATTGTTAATTTAATATAAAAATACACACTTAAAGTCATAACGGTCACACCATGTGTCAGATTTAGGTGCGGTTGATTTCTACAGATCAAAAATGACTTATGGATTGTTTTCCTAAAGTATCAAAACAATCCTAATGTTTTTTCTCTGTTTTCAGTATGCCACTTGATCTTTTTACTAAAAATACTAACAATTTTAAATAAAAACAGACACTTCGAGTCATACCAGTCACATCTTCATGTTATTTGTGTACATTATTCCATCAGTTATGCTTCCCATTCGTTTCTAAACAAATCGGTCTCATATTGTGAATATGAGTCTTTTCGAAAATCACAGTTTTAATAAAAAATATAAATACACAAAAGATTAATAAATATTTTAAATGAAATGGTAATTATCTTTGAAAATACCTCTTCAGGGATGCTGGTTTGTTCATGTAATACAATCTCTTTCATAAATTTACAAACATAATAACCACAGTATTTATCGTTTGTTTGTTTCGGACACTGCAGAAACATTGAGGAAAATAAGTATTTTTTTATGTGTTTGGATAGTGAAATATTATTATATATACCCTAATTTGTATCCAGTCGTAATACTTGTTATGTTTCTTATCCTTTTATCTTGGCCTCATTCCATGATGCAGACAATATTCACGCACTGCCCTATCATAACAGAATCCTCATTAAATGATAATATAAATTATATAACTAGGTGTTTAGTTCTAAAATATTGTATGTAGTGTAATATAAATTGACAAACACCAATATGTGTGGTCAGTTTGTTGGATATCCATGCATTGAATCTAGGAAATAAATCTTTGGAGTATCCAAATTGACTGCAATAAGCATCCAATGCGGTCTAGGAACACAAAGAAGAATAAGAAATAAAAGAAATTAAAATATATTTGATATGAATAAATTATTGAGTTTTATCCCTGCATCGTTGGTATTAAGAAGAGTCTTTCATTCATAATTTTGTTGTTAAATGAGTTGAGAAGTCCGACCACTGTTTCGCCCTCTTTCTCGGATTCTATTTCTTTTTGTTCTGTGGAGGTGATGTGAGGGCTAATGGGTCCAAATTTTTGTTCATGGATAAATCCCTTCAATTGTTTTTAATATATATTCCTAAGAAAAATATGAAATGTATTGAGTCATAATTATCATAGTATATCAGCTTTTGGAAAATCAAATCATGAAAACGTACCTCATGTATACATTTATAACTGAGCCACCTAGCCAATCATATTCTATGATTTCACTTACATTGTCAACACTAATGAAATCTAGATCTTCCCATTTGTACATATTTTCATCAAAAATAATTGTTTGAACCCCACTATCTTTCAACTTCTTATTCACATGAGCCTATAATGATAATAAATACAGATATAGAATGGATGGGTTTAAAGTGCTTTCAGTAGATCGTTTCGATCGGTTGGTTGATCCTTGAGATGGTTTTGAGCCGTTCTTTCTTTTCCCCCCTTTCTCTGTGTCTGTATGTAATAACATTCATCAGTTCAAACCTTTTTTCATTAAATGTTAAAGGTTTATCTTGAAAAATAAATTGGAAATGAATACCTCCTTGTCAACATGTTTTTTTACAAGATGTGACGACCATGCGATGAATGTTTCAAGATATTTTTCAACTTTATTAATATCTTCACCATCAATTGGAACAGGTTTCTCAATGCTCAACTCATGAGATACATTAATCAACACTTTGACATGACCAATTGGAAATGGTCTCTTGTGTAGTATGACGTTTTGGACATTAAACACCGCAACCCTCGCTACAAGGAGATGGGAGATTATTGATAGATATAAATCACAATAATTTTCACCCTGTACAATATCAGTACAGGAAATGTATTGGTGACTATATACTTCAAAATTCATAGAGAAAATTATTAGAACATTGATTACCTCATCTAAGATAGGTTTTTGAGGCGAATGGCTTGCCTCAAAGCTAGTGGGAGTGGGGCGAGATCTTCACGTACTGGTTGTTCTTGAGTTGTTTCTTCTCTTTTACCCTCCACCATCAAATTTTCCATGAACTCTCTACAATTTCATATGTTCTTCAAGGATAGTTATTCTTTCTCTCGACGTTTTGATTTTTTCACTTTGATCCTTTGGTTTTTTTCTCAAAAAATGTTCGGGACGTCACCCCAAAACCCACACCTATCACGTGGTCATACTTTTCTAACTACTTCATGGCCACTGAAAGGATGTCTACATCTAGTTTGGGTGTTGCTGATTCATGTAACTATGTTAGATAGAAAATATTGGAAAATAAGTAATCATTATTATGTAGTATCGATTTAAATCAAAACAAATATTTATTATGTCATACTTACACATGTTTCCCACATTTTTTGTATATTTTTGTCTATTATTATCCCTTCTTTATTTACACGCACCTTCTTCCATAGCACATGGTGTGGGATAGAAGTGACTTTAGATTTGGATTCATCAATCTGCATATAAACAAAGAAACATAGTTATGGTGTTGTTTTGTGTCACATAAATGTATTACGGTAGATTTAAAATACATAGAAATTTTTTTCAAGTGAAGCGTACCTCATTCGTGCTTTATGGTAGGGGAATACTGGTTTTGCTGCTCGTTTCTAATTTTCAACAATCAGTTGTTGTTTATTAAATAAAAAACTGTCAATCAAAGTGATGAATACACGTATTGTCAAACAACGTATTACCAAACACAATGTACCTGAAAAGACTGCTCTGCACGATGGTTAGTAAACGCATCCCACACTTTTTGGGTAATCAGGTGTGCATAAATAGGAGGTGGGTGCTGGTTTATTTTCCCTTTAGCATTTTAAGATAACATTTCGTTAAAATTATGCAAAATCCTCTATGAATCCTTCCACCAAACCTTAATACATAGTCCTCATATGAGTCATCCACTATAAATTCACTCTATAAGGGATGAAGAAGATTAATTCAATGTTTCATTATTTTATTTTTTAGTAAATTAAAGAAATAATATCATAATGTTACCGTAATATCTCCCCACATCACTGTCTTAAGCCCAATGACAACATGTTGCCACGACTGTACATCAATCGACATGCATTGTCGAGTGATGATTACAATGTAACTAATGAACATGGTCTTGTTGGGGTTAACATGTTGGCCCCACTTATTCCATTCGACCTCGAATTTTATGTCTTTTGCTTTTACCTTAAGGATTTTTGCTAATACTTTCAAACTATGACACTCATATTTTTTTGCACCACTGGTGTTTTGTTGCCTACCATTTCCTCAGTTTCAAAATCATCAATATGTTCCTCTAGAACGCTAGCATTGGCATGTGCAGATGGTGGTTGTACCTCTACACTGGGAGAAACAACAACAACAAGTTGAGAAACCTGTTGGTCACTACGAGCAGCAACAGGTTGAGAGACATGTTGTGCCTCGAGATTGGGAGCATCATCACGTGCAGAAGTAATTATCTATATAAGTGGTTTAAAATTTAAATTATATTACATAAAATAAGTATTTAACACATAATTACATAAGGTAACACGATGTATATTACAAAAAATATGACCTGGTTATTGAACTCTTTTTTTAAAGGTCGAAGGGATTTGACCCCTCTATCGACTATCCAAATCCCTTCATTGTGGTCTCCTCTGACATACAAAACACCATCTATATTGGGACTGCTACGAAATGATTGTGATGTCCCTATGAAAGGGTCATCCTCTATTGAATTTTCATATGACCCTTCAGTGTTTTTGGTCGATAACATAACAATTAACCAGTTTTGGTTTGCGGGATCTGGAACATAAAATACTTGTACTTCATGTGATGCCATTATAAATAGTTTTTCTTTGTACCCTTCATTAATAAAATCAACTTTCACAAATCCCAACTCATCTATTTTAACAGCACTGCTGTTATCAACCATGTTTCATTGAAAATCATCACTTATAAGATCATGTAATCCAACTTCCATATTTTTTTGATGATGGAAAAGTATGACATATTCACATAAATTGGATTTTTGTCCTTAACACCATAAACATGCATTGCTTCAGCCACAAGTGTAATGTATAAATGAACATTCATGATGATACATAACATATATGCACACATGATTAATTTATTAATTGACCAAATTCATTGGAAACACATATATATTTAATTATAATCTTATAATTTTTTTAAAACATTATATATATATATATTTGAATTATTAAAAAAAAATATATTAATTATAAACATGCGTTTTTTATTTAATATATACAAATACACATTATTTTTGAATATAAATATAATAATTGTATATAAATTATTATAAAAAACTATTATCGGTGCTTTTAACTAGTGCTAATAAAGCCCCCCCCCTTATCTGCACTTTCTTCTTAGCCCTGATAAAACGACGCACTTTCCTTGCCCTGTTTTGTGATAGTGAGTATCAATCTCCCAAGAGAGATTTCTTAGGGGAGATTTGTAGTATGAATCTCTCATCTGAGATTTCCTAGTGGATAATTGTATATAGTTACACACACACACATACATATATATATATATATATATATATGGATGCATGCTTACACTTATTCTTCTATATAACTATGTAGATGTATAGTTATAAATAATCACATTAATAAATTTGTATACTTGTAGATAATTACATTAATATTTTTGTATATACCTCTTTATATCTATGCACATATATATGTACTTATATTAATATATATTTGTATATGTATGCATGTACTTATTCTTAAACATATGTTTTTAACTATGTACCTATATGGCTATATTAATTTGTTTGCATAGATGTATGTATGTATTTATATAAAAATATATTAATATGCATGTATGCATATGTTTGTGTGTGTATGTTTGTGTGTGTGTATATTCATTGGTTTTTATATATGTGTTTAATCAATATTTTTTATAGGTATATACAAATATAAGTATTTACAAGTACATTTCAATATATGTACATACATACACATAGATATAAACATGCATACATATAAATATATGTGTGCAATTATTTACAATTATAAATCTATATAAGTATATACAAATATAAATATTCCTGATTGATTTTTTTTGTATACACTACATATAACACTTAATTTATATACATATATATTTATATATATTTATATATATTTACATTGTTTGTACATAATTATGTAAGAATTCATTATATAAAACACGCAATGATTTGTTCCAGTTCTTGAAATGGTACCTAGTAAGTAAAGTATGATCATAATGTAAATTATGATATTATTACTAGCCAAGATGTCTTTTTTCGATAGTGGGGAAATGATAATAAAGTCCAGGATTACATCTCTTGATGAGTCTTAATCAAGGAGGTGAGATCACATGTGGTAGATTATCCATGCAGCAGAGACGTGGCAGACCCATCAACTGAAGTCGTGACTTAGTAGAAAAATGATCTTAATCATGTGAGAGCTAACAGGGATGGTTAGAAAGTTGGCTCTAGTGTAAGTGTGAGTGTTGTAATAATTAGTTTTATTGACCCAACTATACATTACTTTTCAATTACCATTTTATGTATACTGTGAGATATGCATGATATACACCCACCATTATAGTATAGACAATTTTGGGTCCGCTATTTTATGGTTTAATTATTGTGGATTATTCTTTTTAGTATTTCTCATTGATGCTTGAAATTATTATTACATCGATGTGGGGAGGGGGATAAACAATGAAAATATACAGTAAAAATGCATAGGGAGGCTCAAAACAGAGACCTCCCAAATACCACCACACTAGGCTTCCCCCATGGGGCTTCATTGATGCTTGAAATTGTTTTATAATTATTTTGATACTTGATGTGCATAGTTTCCATGGGAAAGGGCGCATAATATTGAGATTCCGCCAAGTTTCAAAGGCGCGACCACGATGCTCTACTGTGACCAACCCCACCACTAGCCCTGCATTTGACAACAGCCGTTCACAAGCCTTCTTGATTTTCCCCATCACCAAGTCCGTCCCCCACCATGTACGCCCTCAATTCTTCATGTTTCGTCAATTTATTTAGTATTTATGTATTGTGTAGCTGAGTTTGATATTTTTGGGATTTATTTTGTTTGTTTTTTCTCAAGTTGAGGCATGATTGTAGTTGATAAGGTGACAAATAAGTGTGAGTTGAGCTAGTAGGAGGTGAGGCGAATAATGGGCACGGTGTGTTTTATAAAGAAATACAGAGAAAAACTGCTGGGTGTAGCCATTAATACCACTCCGCCTTTTCCATATCTACTAGTGAACATAAAAATGTTGAGATTGAGAATTAAAAATTATGAGATTCATTATTATTTATTTATAACAGTATCACTTGAATTGAATTTATAAAAGCAATTTTTTTTAAATTTCAAATTATTTGAATAAAACGCAAAAATTATTTTTGTTTATCCCCCTCCCAGCTGATGTATAATATGATGTCAAATGAATATTTTTAAGTTATGAAAATAATTCATAACTGTTTAAACAAAAAAATCATAAATGTAGAATTACATCACTTTGACTTAGGACAAAAATATGCATTCAACAATATAAATTGATATTCAAAGGCAGTTGTTGCGTTCATAGGTGTGTAGCCATTGCGTTCCACTATGTCCAAGCGGACACCACTGTTCCAAGTTAAAATTATCACCACCATAGGATAGTAACACTTGGAGGCTAAATATAAAGAGGTGTTTCCATCAAAATCTACTTCATTCACCAGCTTAAGCTTCACATTCTCATCCTCGCTTATTTTCAAGAGATACTTTACCATCTGAGCTCTTCCTACCATGGATTCTGTGTGAAGAATGTCGTAACCCATTTTAGCAAGCAAGTCCCAGGTGTCTGGGCATTGTTGGAGAATCAATTCAATGATTTTCTTGTGTCCTTTACTTGCAGCCGAATGGATCAGAAGAAATCTATCCTCGGTGTTGTTCCTTTTATAGGAACAGTGATGGAATTTCTCAAGTATAGAGGAAACTAAGACTTGTTTGCCTACGTCGGCTGCGAAGGAAAGATGGGTCATCCCTCATTCATCAAACAACTCAAGTAAACATGGATTCTTTGTCAATATAGAATTGAGGACATCTACCACAGAATGTGTATTTCATGTCACAATAAATTAACATTAAACATGATTTTTAAAGGTTGCTTTGATTTTGATATTATGTGATTTTGAAAGTAGATTTCAAAGTATGATGGATTTGGCTAAGCTGATTTCCCAGAATGTATCACGGCGTGGACCATTGATTTTCCATTGGCATCACCATTGATCCCCAACTTCTCCAAAAAGAGTCTGACTATCTCCGGATTTCCAGCCTTCACAGCCAGGTTCAGTGGCGACTCTTCGTTACTGTAAAGGAGATTCAACTCTGCCAGATCCGGACATTCCTCGACCCACAACCTGGCTAGCATATTACCGCCGTTGTGATTGGCCAGAGCCAAGTGCAATGTTGTGTTATGTACTCTTCGAGTCTTTTTTGTAAAATAGGAAAGCAGTAAAGTGCGTTGCAGGCACTCTTTCCCCACACTGATCAATACTTTGATCACGTCAGGGTTCTCGCCACTCACTACCACGTGAAGAGCGGTTTGGTCGTCATCACCCAACGCCATTATAATGTCATGGCATTGATGAAGGATCCAACATACCACCCCATCAGCGGAGGCAGCATGGGCAGCGGCGACGACGTGGACTAACGCGCGACCTTGTGGGAAGACCATATCTGAAATTGAAACTATGACGTCTTGTTTCACACCTTTCTCGAATAACTCCAGGTCACCCCTCAACATAGCTTGATAAACAGCAGGTCTCGTCAACATGGAAGTAGCATCACTTCTGGGGATTTCGGCCTCCACGAGTCCAGTGGGAACAACCACGTCATCATCTGTGATCTTCCATAATATATCACCTCTAAGTTCATCCAATGTAGAAAACATGTCCAAACCCACGAATCTATTCATATTTCTGTTTAATAAAATAACAAATTAAAATCCATGTAATTTAGAGAATCAGATTTTTTAAAACTAATGTAGAATTAGAATGTATATTGGAAGAGTAAAATAAAATATAGATAAAAACGTATTCTAAAAAACGAATAACCCTACCTGAAATCCACGTATAGTGTTGGACGAACCCCCAACATGTCGATCTCCACTTCAAGTTGGAACCCCCAGAAGTCTGAACCCCTAAAATATCGTATTTTAAATTTTCACATTGACTGAACCTGCTACGACCAATGTACAATAGAATATAGATTTCCATCTGGATTATACATGCAATGAAATCTGTGAAACATGAAATTTCTAGATTCCAAATAATATTCAAGAATATTTATGAAGTAATATTTATCAGATACATCAGATGGTTAATTAAAGAATATTTACGAAGGAATTCAAAATCAAAAATTTTCATCATTAAATTCAATGTTTACAAGAAATTTTATAATGATAAATTTTAACGTTCAATTTTTTTATAAGATTCCAATTATCACTGATTTATGAATGTAAGGTTTTTGTACGTTTTAAACTAATATTTCCAGACAAATTAAAATAAATTAATGACAAATATAAAATATTAATATATTGCTTCATTAAATCCCCCCCCCCCCGCCACGTCATTGCAATACCACCTCATCACTTCCCTGTAATATGTAAACTTTCACACACACACACACATATATATCAAATGTCATCTATATCAATCATTTTAATTTTATTTATTAAAAAAATAATAATTTTATTCAAAAATGTATCACCATTATTATGAAATTTAATTTATTTATTGACATATAATTTTAATAGTCATTTTACATGTTTTGAGAAATTATATTACAAAAGTCCAGGGGAGGGGGATAAAGACAACCAACATCCTGCACTATGCAACAGACCTGATAGTTTTGTTTGGGTCGAGTATATTGTAAATTTCTCCCCCAAGGGAATGTTGTAAATTATTTCACTATTTTGAAAATATTGTTTTAACACATCATGTCTTATGATATATTTTTTTAAACTGTATGACTTGTGAATTAAATGAATGATAGATAAACATGCCATCTTGTACTTTATGATTTCTTTAAATCCTATCATTTGATTAAATAACTCAACCAATGAATTCTCATAAAATTGATTTGTATCATATGACATAACCAAATGTTGTTCCATAAATAAATCATTTTCCCATAATAATCCAAAACTTCAATGAATGTTCCAAATATCCTTGATGGGTTTTGTACACATCCAATATACCTCTAATGTTATAAAAACTCATGGTAAGATCAATTGGGAGAGGTTTTATAAAAAAACAAATTAAGAACATAAATAAATTGTACACTTACAATAACCTTTGATGATATTCCTTCTATGTTTGATGACACTCATAAGCTCCAACCAAGTTGTACCCTTGGAGGAATGTTTTGAGATATTATATTTTATTACACATAATGAGAAGAGATATTTTCATAAAAAATAACTACATTAACTCCATTAAAATATTTCGATTAAAAAAACTAATTCCACTCTTCATAGAAAAATAAATTTAAACTCAACCATAAAAAAATTATATATTAATTTTTTTTGTATTATGAAAAAATTGTTTTAAAATTATATTATTTGAAAACTATGTTGTTTCTGTTCTGAAACCAACCCAACATTGATTAAAACCACAAAAAATTTCAAAATCGAAAATGTAAGACTGTCGTAGGTGAAACACATTGTTCATGAAACGAGCATTGAATTAGAATATAGCGATGACAATGTCAAATAGAAATACAAATATAAGATAAAAACAAAAAGTACAGAAAAGAACACAATGTGGCTTCCCCTATTTCACGGTACTGGGAAGTGTCTTCTCGTTAGGTGGAGAGTCTTCTGGGTCTGTTTCAGATTCAGGTGGAGTGAGTGGCTTGCTTGCTCTGAGTTTTGTTTGCTTTCATTTGTATGAGTTTTTTTCTTTGCTGCTACTGTTTGCATGTGAACTGAATTTGATTTTATGTTCATACCTTATATTGTTGATATGCTTTAAAAATGGGTACTGCTCATTTTATCGGTATTCTACAGGCACTAGAGTTTTCCTGGGAACCTCTGGTGTGGATGTTACCAGCAAGAAGTTAAGGTATGTGAAACAGTAAACTCATGTATGTGAAGGTAAGTTCGTTTTATGAAATTGTGTTACAAGTTTTAATTCTAAGCATGTTGTAGTGGTATCATATATGTAATTGATGAGGGAAAGTGTGTGTCAAATTGATAAATATTTTGGACATAAGCAGTGTATAGTTTGACGAGCACTGTTTAATATCAGTTTTGTTTTTGGTTAGGTTGTTTAGCATAATTTTCTGATTCAATTGAGAGGATAGGTACAAGAACATCAACAATTTCAAATGAAAATAGTGGGCATTTGTGAAAATTAGGTATTCATTTTTTGATTTTCATATTGAAATTTTCCCATTTATTTAATATTCCATTTTAATTTTTTCAACACATAAAATTGTATTATATTTTTCCTCAATTTGTTATATTGGATTTGGCTTCTTGGATGGTCTTGTTTTGTTTGGTCCGATTATATTGTCCTGCTCGATTTAGGATGCCACTTTGGCCATCCTTGTTTTTTTGGGCTTTCATTATATACATTGATCTAGGTTACCACCCCTTAAATCTTCACCCTTCATTTATTTATGCGGTTTCACGAACCGCTGGAAGGTTGGTTCGGCTCTGGCTTCACAGAGTCGTCTTCTTGACAAATATTTTCGTCTGGTGACTTGCAGACATCCCTTCACATATTTGGTGCTTAGTTCTTGGTGGAGAGTTCATCGACATCCTTCCTGGTGAAGGAGTGGGGCCATATCCACATCTGAATATCCAAATATCATTGCTCATTCGCGTCTCAATAGCTGACGATCTCTATGGTGTGGCACTTGTAATGGAGTATTGACTTCGGCCTAGGCTACGTGTTCCCCTCCTCCCGATTTATGATGATCCACATCCGAAATTACTATAAAGGGGGAATTCATAATATGTGCCTTAATAATCAGTAACTCATGTTAAATTACTATAAAGGGGGAATTCATAATAACCTAATGTGAATGAATTCTTTGATAAATTAGTAGACGTACATCCATTAAATAAATTCAGAATTCCCCCCTGATGGATGTCTACTATGTTATCAACAATTTTATGCTCATTTATACTTGAATCAACATCTTTTATTAAAATTTATCTCGGATGACCTAACCCATCATGTCATATATTTAAAGTGTCGAGATTAGTAAACTTATGGTTTACCATTATTAATTCGATTGTACATAACAAATTCTTTATAATCACTATTTATGAATTATTATTACATATTGAGGAGCCTATTTCATATAATGTCTCTATGTGATATTTTTTTTTCAACAATTCCATGGATATATCTCAACAAGACATTAAATATAAAAAATCATTTAGAATTTGTACTACCAAATAAGAATATATTCACTCTTCTAGAGCTGTTAATTGATTTTTTTCTTCTATGAAATGTACTTACATGAGCATATACTAACTCATATATGAGTTCTTTTAAAGCATTTAATCAAAATAATATTTATAAATATTTTTCTTCAAGATCGACGTAAATAAGATCTTCAGGATCTTCCATTGTGCATACTCATATTTTTCATTATAATTTTCACTTTTATTGATTGATGAATTCATAATATAACATAGTGGGGTAGGCCTATCACTAAGAGGATTATATTATATTTTGGAACTTCTATCCCAAATATTATTTTACAATGCATCTAATTGGGAGAAAATCCCCCACGTATTTTTAAACTGGTTTATGTGGTAACAATAACCAATGTGGAAGTATCTTCTGGATTCACAACCCACACCTCATCACCATAAAAAATTATAATTCAAATAACAACAATATTAACTTTACCAAATTAAAGGATGAATTATTTGATCAAATTTCATCAACTCTCAAATATTCATGATAAAATTACAAGTATAAGTACCACAAATCATATCAAAATTTTCATGAATAATTTCATTCTCTTCAAGGAATGATATAATGTAATTACATTAACATCAAGGAATGAATTCATTCATTGAATTTTATGATCCATGAATGATAATTTATTATTTGTGAATAATGATCATCTTGCATAAAATACCAATTTTATTGATTATAATGATCCTTGTTTTAACCACTTCATGTGGTAAAATAATTTTCATAAAATATATTAGATTATAAAAACCATGCAATTTAGTCATCTCATTTATGAACTATAACAATAATAACATCCACTTGAGGGGATAAAATTGATTGATTTACTTAAGATGGCATTGATAATTCATAAGCACATAATGAATAATAATTTTTCCCCATGATATTGTTATTATAGGAGAAATAATTTCATATCATCTTTAAAGGATGTGATATTTTATAAATATTAATAAAATTCATTATGCTCTATAAATATTTAATATCATCAAACCACTTTTAGTGGTTGTATTTTTCACACATCGACATTTCTTTTTCTCTTTTATTTTGGTTTATCATTTGGCCTTTGGATTCTCTCTTGAGTCTTGGGTGTCTCTGGTTGAATTTTTGAGTTTTGGGCTATTTTTATTCTATTGTACAGTTAGTGTGCACGATTAAGGGTAAATCATGTGACCATCATGCACACGGTCCCTTTTCAGTTCATTTTGTTCTTACACGATTTAGGTTTCATGGGTATCGCCCAGTTAGAACAAAATCATGTGGCTTCTATGAATAACTTTGCAGGTCATGGGTGTTCCTGGGTAAGGGTGCGTGACTTGAGTATGGTTAGTTCAAAATATGTGACAAAAGTGCACTTGGTTCTGTAGTTTTTTACATAACGAACCACACAATTGGCGCACAGTTTTTTCAAATTGTGCGGCCAAACTATGTGGGTACCCTAAGAGTCCAGTAGAGGGAGCATAGTTGGCACATGGTTTTTTCAACCATTTAACCGAATCATGTTGGTGTCTTGTGTTTTTAGTTGTGGTTACACTTTTGGCACAATGTTTCCCAAACCATGCAGCCTAACCGTACACAGTTTCAAGGTTCTTTAAAAATTGGGGGTTTTACCTTTTTAACCCTCTCAATTTTTAACCCCCAAACCACTCTTTCTCCCCCTCTCAGCTTGTTCAACCCCAGGGACCTCCCCCCCCCCACCCCCTCTTCTCCCATGCCTACCATCCACATCCTATGGTGATACCAAGTGATTTCTTCAAGATTGGGGAGTGATTTCTCAAGATAATATCCTCTTTCCTTCACTCACTTCTCCCTTTTTACCTTTTATTCTAAGTTTTTCTTCTACATTGGTTCCTTTGGTCTAGGGTTATTGTTTATTTGTTTCTAAATTGGAGTGTTTTTTCTTATAATGGTTCTTCTTGGGTTTTCTTGCCTCTTTTGACCTTCTTGGAGTCGTTTCAGGTTGCCTTTGTCCAACGCGTCAAGGTTTGAGGTAGGTTTCCCTATGCATTGGCCTTTAAATTTAAGAATCATTAATTTCTTGATGTTTGTACCATGTTTTGATACCAAATAGTAATATATAATATTTTAGAGAATTATTTGGAATTAAGTCAAATGGTTTTCCCTTTGAATTAAATTACATGAAATTGTATTATTGAGCCTCACACACAAAATGTTTCTAAAAAAATATCAGTTGGAATATGTAAATGAATTTTGATTTATAAATGGTGATTTGGGGTTTCAAGAGGGTTTTTAAAAGAACTTTGGATTCATAAGTGGTCTGTTTGGCTCTCTTCGAAATGGGTTTACACCCAAACAGTATGTGAGGCCCAACTAGAACCTTTGAAAATGGGTTTTATTTGGAAAACTAACCTCAAGGTGGGTCTCTTGCCTTATTCATTGTTAAAATAAATTGGATTTCCTTCATATGTGACTTCCATTGTGCATTAATGGTTGGTAGGAAAACGTACTATCCCTTGGGGTTGTTCTAGGGTGGTGATTGGATGTATGATTTATGTGGTGGATTGTGTTTACTATATGTATATATTTTTGATTTTTTGATGATCCTTGGATCACCCCCATCTTAGATATAACATGAGAACCTATCATTTCTAGATGATTATTTAAGAATGCTTGTTTCACTAGTTTTGGATTAAACTATGGTTAGTGGCCCTTCAGTATGGACACACTATTATTTAGGGATGATGCCCCTCGGTCATGAGAGGTAAGGTACAACTGAGCGTTAGAGCTATATGATTTCATCATCCATGCTGATAGGATGTATTAGGTTACAATATGTTCTATATTTCCCCCTGAGCTTCTAGATGTTCTCAGGTTCTTCGACACTTGTTATTTGTGGTGAATAATCTTGTTTCCTCATCTGGCATGATTACTTGAGCGCTATTTACCCATTTCCCTTGTTATGTTTTCATTGCTTGTATATCTTTTATTAAAGTGAATGTATGGTTTTTAAATATTTTCATAAATAATGTTTTGAAAAAAATTATACCCCTTCACTCTCTCCCCCTTCTTTCACTAAAATGGTCAAGCCTCACCTTTTTTAGAAAATAAACTTTTTTTAAGTAAAGAGGGTAGTGGGTCGTGATTTTTTTTTGAACTGAATGGATGAGAACCCTATTTTTATACCATTTTATTTCAAACTATTATTAAATGAATATTTTATATTAAAATAAATAAGTAAGGAATATTTTTACTTTCACATTCTTATTGAGTTATAATAATCACGCATATATTTCTATATTTGTTTTTATTTTTAGGTGTAGGTTCCAACTTGATATTAATCTTTATAGATCGATGTTGGGTTTTGGGCTTGAAGAGTAACCTGTGGTGTCACATGGAGGTCTGGATGGATGTCAGGTTCTATTTATTTTATTTTTAGTTTATGTTTTTATGTTTTTATTTTTTTTATGTTTGGTTGCTCGGTTATCCTTTAGCTACTTTTGTTTATTTATATTGGGAGAAATAATTCCCAATGTATATCATTGATTCCCTTGGTGCTTTTCACCACCCTGGGGTGACAAGTAATGCACTTTAGTGATGTTGAGGGTAGGATTGGGTGACTATTTCAGGTTTTACCTGGGTTGGTTCATGAAAAAATGGAGTCCGATGAGGTTTATTTAGTGTACATTACTTTCAGAGCACCCTTTTTTATTTGGGTTATCAAGGTAGAAGGAGTAGGACTTTAGAAACTTGGGGTGCAGATATGATGAGGTGTATAGCCAACACTTTCTGTGTCAAACCTTGGGTTACCAGGGGAATTAGGGTTTTTAGTTTTTCATTTCGATTTTTTTCTTTCCTTTTTACAGTACTCCTTGGTTTTGGTTGTTGATGTTTGATTTTTTTAATTATTTTCAATTGTTTATGGGTTTTTTTCTTAGGAAATGCAATGGGAGTTTGTAGAGTAGTTTCTGGTGATCTTTCAGGGAAGAGTAAGACATTTGGGCCCTAGGGATGTGGTCCTGAATAACTCTCTATGGCAGTGGTGTGATATGAATATATTTGCAACCATATGGTCAAGTCACCCATAATCACGAGTACCCTCTAGGAATTTATTTTGGGTCTTTCCTAATTTTAAAAAAAAATTGAAAACCTTGTCTTAGATTATAAAACCCATTTTTTTTTAATTTTAAAATAGACATGTATTAGTTTATGAATGAGATAAGTGAGTTTCCAAAATCCATCTAAAGGAATTTTTGGTAAACTTATTTTTAATCAAAATGATTTTGATAAAATTTCCCTTTAAAAATGAGCTCATTCCTCGTTATCAACTTCAAAGTTTGGTGTGTGTTGTTTTAAATGGGTATTTGGGGATTATTTTAAAAAGATAAGGAGTTATAATGGAAAAAGTTTTTGATTTTTATGTGGAATTCAAGGGATTCTTATATAATTAAATTTCTTGAAGTGTGGAGTTTGAAAATGGTTTTCGAAGTGGTGGTTAGTCATCTTTTTGAAAAGTTTTGTGAAATCTATGGGTTGGTTTCATTTTTTTTGTTTTTTAATTATGGGGAGTTTTTATGGTGAGTTGAATTTGATTGGGTTTTGTTTTATTTCTATTTATATTATGCCCCAAAAAATACTCGATGGATATTCAAGGTATAACTATGGGTTGTTCACTATTATCAAACCCTTCAGTTGATCAACCTATGTACTTCTTCCTTGAATTTCAAAAGATGAAACCCCCTCTCTTTTATGGTCAAACAGATCCTTTCAAAGTAGAAGAGTGGATGTGAATAATTGAAAGGATCATTGGATTCCTTGAGTTTCCTGAATCTCTAAAGATTAAGTTCACTCCCTTTATGCTTCAAGGCTAAATTTGGAAGTGGTGAAAGTCAGTCATTAGGACCAAGCTTCAGGAATAACTCTCCATGGAATTCATCAAGGTTTTTTTCATTCAATAATTTTTCTCTAAGGTGGTAAAGGTGGAGAAGGTGATAGAGATGTGCTACCAACATCAAAGAGATCAGTTAGTGTAAGAATACCTCCATAATTTCTTGGATCTAGTTACCTATAACCTAGATTTGTTCAAGGATGATTATATGAAATATCTACATTTTTAGAATGATCTTCATCCTGATTTTCAACCTAGGGTGTTAGAACTTGGTCGAAACTCCCTTGTTGATGTGGTGAGGCAAGCGGTTCGGGTTGAGACGATGTTAACGGGGGTGTTCGAGGTAGCCATTTATTATATAATACTTGAAAATGGTTAAGGTATTTCTATTAAAGATATGTGAAATTAGTCTGAATTTGGTTATGATGGTGGTTGAATTAAGAGGCCTTCTGACCCCTCGTGAGCTTCTTCTGGACATAGAACCTTGTTGTGTCATCAATGCAGCAATCAGGCCCCCAAGAATCATTTGTGTCCAAGTTCTTCAAAGGCTTATCATGCCCATAGTCATTTAGGTCATCTCTAAATATTTTTGAAAGGTTTAACTCATAAGAGAAGTGGAGTTTAATTAACTCCCTCAAAGAATCTCATGGATCAATTGGATGAACATGGAACTGGGGCGATCTTTGGTTAAGTATTTGATGTAAATTATCCTTTTGTTGTAATGGTAACATCTTGTGGTGTCATATTTTGTTTGGAATGAATATGAATATTTTGTATCTTTTTTGGAAATTTAATGGAAATTTCTTTTAGGAAATTCTAAATTTCTTCATCAAGGAGTGAAAGAGTATCCTGTTGTGTGTCTTGTTTCTACTACTTAGTTTTTTCTATGTATTGTGTGTAGTTGTTTCATTTTTCAAGGTTGGTATTTCACTGATGCTGTTATTTTAGTGCTTGGATAGTACTCTAATATGGTGGGGAGTCCACCTTAGCCTCCTACTAGTGTTGATGTAAACCTTTTTTTCTATATTGTCCCTTTTCCTTGTCTCCCACTAAGAATTTGCCATGTGGTATGACCATGTCCTCCAGAATCTTCTGAATTTGGGTTTCCCTTCCCTTGGAGAATGTTGGAATCTTGGATTAGGCCCAGTGGTCTTAGTAATGCTGAGGTGTTTGGATTATGGTTCTGGATCTTCAAATTCCTTTTAGAAGTGGTCTAATCCAATGGTATGTTTCATGTTAGGGGTGAAAGTTTATTCCTAGTTGTGTTCAAGGAATTCTTCAGTTTATAGAGTTGAATCATGTGAGAGTGTGGACCTTTGTCTCTTAACTTGACCAATTGGAAACTTTAAAGATTTCTAGGGGAAGAAAGCTTTACAGTGGGGGGAAGTTTCACACCCCAACATTTATTTTTCTCTTTTATTTTGGTTAATCATTTTTCTTGGTATTTTTTCTTGAGTCTTGGGTGTCTTGGATCAAAAAATTCAAGTTTTGGGCTATTTTTACTCTATTTAATGGTTAGTGTGTATGGTTAATGGTAAACCATGCGACCACCAGACACATGGTCCTTTTTTAGTTCATGTTTACTGTGTATGGTTAACTATCAATAACTCATACCATTTAACAGGTTATTACATCCATATTATTTTAATCAAGTTGGAAAATTCATTTAATTCAAGTAAAGCATGCTATGGAATAAATCATAAGGTCCTAACACATGGCTAATCCTCTTTTTTAGTAAAATATACATTCTAATACATTTATTACAAGGTTATTAACACACCACAAATACTATAAATTAAAATTAATTCCAAGGCATAGGGATCATAAGCCTTCATAGAGGGGCAACACATAGGGGTATCCCGCGTTGAGGTAATCACACCACGTCATTAATTTGTGGGTAGATAAGGTTCCATTCCACATGAGAATAAAATTTAATTTAATTAATCAGGCTTTATAGAGGTAACACCAGAGGATTCCAGTGTGCGGCACAATGGTGCATGATACAATACAAAAATACTTTTATAGAAAATATCTAGACCACCTAACTCAAGCATGTAACACACTAATCATCAAGTATCATCCCTTGAATCAAGCTATAACAATAGAAAATATAAGAATCCAAAAGTATCCTAAAAATAGGACATATGATATTTCACCAAAATAATGCCAAAGAAAGTGAGATAAATTATATAAGGAATGAAGGGGAATGAGGATCTTACCATTTTATATCCAACACAGCCGATAGTGAAGGAAACAAAGCATGAACAAAGGAGAAATGGAAGAACCTGGGTTAGTTATGGAGGAGTTCTCTCATGCATATGACCTTCTATGCAAGAGAAGAAAGGAGTTCTATACAAAAATATCCCCTGACCCTTTCCAAAAAAACAAGCCATCATATTTACATGGCATGTAAAATTTACATGCAATGTAAATCTTGGGTTTTTTCTTCCTAGGGAAAACCCAATTCATGATGTGCAACATGTCTAGCCAACCCATTACACATCATGTATTTAATACATCCCTTGAATTTTAAATACACATCATTTATTTAATACACATTGCGTATTTGACCTGGATCCAGCCTTTATCTCTCCTGTTACATTCTTCATAGAATCAAACTAATCATCCTAAAGTCCTAGTCACTAGGGTCTAACCCAAAATGAAAACTCAATGAGGGTGGGTAAAACTACTGTGAAACCACAAAAATTAAAAAAAATTGTTGGTTTTCCAATTGTGTGGATGGTGACCTTTGTGTAGGTTCCGGGCACAGCGGAAGTGCATTGGTGGGTGTAACCAACTTTAATTTTTTCCATTAGCAACGATCAATGTGAGATCCTTCACGATAATAAAATGCCGAATCTTCAGAATAGAACGAAGAACTAAAGAAAGGAAGGGGGTCCCATAACCATAGAGAGGATCATCATATGTTGATTATACATAATTTAATTAAAAGACAAGAATTACCTTGATGTAATTCTCTCCGTTGATGTTTCCGGTCAGGATCTAATGGGATCCGTCGTTTTGTTGTAAAATCCAAGTGTAGGTTTCCTCTAGTGGAGATCCACATGTTCTCCACATATATATTAGCATCGCTGAAGGGATATCTGAGTGATAGCATGTAAGAGCCTTCGCTTGTGATGTCTACCTTTGATTTCCCTGAGAGCCGCTTCCAAAGCACTCTCCCGATATGGTGGAGGAGGATCTATCTCATAACTCGTGAGCGTTCTTGGTGCGAAAAAAATTCTCTATTGGATTGAGAGACTTTTTAGATCCATTTTGCACACCCACAAATGGCTAGGCTAACGAGAATTATATAATTGGGATTTTAATTACATAGAATAATAAAATGAATTAATTATCTGAAATCATTTATTCACTTCATTTAATTCTTAGTAAGACCTCATGTCTAATAATAACAGTTGACTATTATTATTACTTGACATGTGACCATATAATTACACCTAATTTAATTAAATAAATAATACTATTTCTCACAAATCCCTAGAAAAATTACATGGTGTGTATATCAATATACATGACATGTAATTTTGTTTTTCCATTTTCTTTATTTCCTCCACCATATTTATTAGACCTTGAATAATGGCTATTTATTTCTCGAATAAATATCACTACATTACTCGCTATTAAATATATTATTTCACCCATAATATATTCTCTCTAATAACTAGTGTTGAAATAAATGTGATTAGGAATCATTGAATAACTATTAAACCACAATCGGGAATAATCTTTATTCAACTTGTTAAATTAATATTCAACTGAGATACTTGGACATACTTAGTGTGTGACCCTCTAGGACTCTTTCTTAGTGGCATTAGGTGAAGCCTACCTAAAGAAAAAGATTTGTTTCTAGAAATAGGATAAGGAACCCATAGAGAAAGAAATTAATGCCGCAATGATGTGTCAACTCCTACGAATGCTTACCGTGTAATGTAATACCTTAGTCTTGATATCTCGAATAAAGCTGGTCACATGATAGTGCCATCAATCCATGTACTCGATTATTCTTTATTTGAATTTCTGGAATTGAACTCGCTCATTCCTTACTTTGGCCATGGATTTATTTAGAATATACCAAATCCATCAAAGGTCCTGAGATATCTACTTCCGTTATGGAATAGAAGGGACAAATCCTTTCTCGCATTATTTATTAATGCAGTATTACTCATAACGCACCCAATATATCCTACCTCACTGTGAATAGTGTGTCATCACAGTTTTCATCAATACATCTAAGTGCAAGAGTTGTAATACCTATTAATAATAATCTTAATGTCTAAGGACCAATACACACATCTATAGATAATAACATCCAACGATACTGTGAAATGTGGATTTCCTATTGGCATGTCTCGTTCTCATAATATCCTCCTAGATATTACCAAGGGAGTAAACCATGATACGGTGCCTTAAAGTTTTATGAGTACTCACCCCGAATGACCTGTATTATTTGTGTCCCTAAAATAAAATCATTCGGTCATAGAACATATATTCAAGAACAGTGTTATGGAACTTACGGATTATCATCATAGTAGGGATCTGCTATGTCCCTTTAATGTAATAGTTATCCTTAGGACATTATCACATGCATTTTTACGCATAAGAACAATAAATATGTGATAAGGTATTTATTAGTTAATAAAGTATAAAGTATTTGGTTCTAGGCCACCAACTCCAACGCTCCCATTTGGACTATATCCAATTGCTAACAACCTTTAACCTTCTAGCTCTCACATGATATTCATGCTTCTACTAAGATATGTCTTTAGTCATGGGGTCTACCATGTTCTCTTCTGTAGACACTCTTGTCACTTCAACTTCACCCCTTTGATAGAAATACCTCAAGAGGTGATACTTTTGGAGAATTTTCTTTGTCCATTGAGGTGAACTTGGTTCTTTTTCAAGAGCGACCGCTGTAGTATTATCACCATACAATGTGATAGGATATTTATTTCTAGGCACCACATCAAGCTCCTGGAAAAATTTATGAATCCAGATGGATTCCTTGGATGCATCATAAGCTGCTATATATTTGGAATCCATTGTAGAATCAGCAACAACTGGATACTTTGAACTCTTCCAGGTCATAGCTCTTCTATTGAGATGGAAAACATATCCTGATTGCAACTTCAGATCGTTCTGATCTATCTCAAAAATAGTATCAACATACCCTCTGATGACGAGCTACTCATCTCCTCCATACACGAGGAACATATCTTTAGTTCTTTATAGATACTCAAGGATAGTCTTAATAGTAGTCCAATATTGTTCTCCTAGATCTTCTTGATATATACCTACCATGCTCAATGCATACTCAACATAAATCCTGGTACATAACATGTCATACATGATGGATCCTATAGCCGAAGAATATGGGATCTTACTCATCCTATCTTTCTCCTATTGTGTCTGAGGACACATTCTCTTAGAAAGATGTAGGCCATGTAAAACTGGAACCAATCCCCTCTTGGATTGTTCCATACTAAATATATTTAGTATTTGGTCAATGTATGTACCCTGACTTGGTCCAAGAAACCTCTTGGATCTATCACAAATGATCTTGATCCCTAGAATGTAGGGTTCTTCACCTAAGTCCTTCATGGAGAAACACTTGCTCAACTAGTCCTTAAATAACTGTAATATTGGTACATTGTTTCCAATAAGTAATATGTCATCAACATATACTACTAAGATAATGACTGCATTCCCATTAAACCACTTATAAACACATGGATCACATTTTTTATTAATGAAACCAAATTCATTTATGGCTTCATCAAATTAAATTTTTCATGACCTGGATGCTTAATTTAATCTATAAATGGATTTTTGCAACTTGAAAACCCATTTTACTTCACCTGGTGTCACAAACCCTTTTTGTTTGTGTCATATAGACATCTTCCTAAAGTTTCCCATTAAGAAATGTTGTTTTGACATCCATCTACCAAATCTCATAGTTGTGGTAAGCTGTTATGGAAAGTATGATTCTTATGGATTTAAACATGGAAACTGGAGAGAAGGTTTCATCATAGTCAATTCCTTGATGCTATCTAAATCCTTTAGCCACTATCCTTGCTTTATAAGTGTTAACTTGACTTTCTATGTCAAACTTTCTCTTTAATATGCATTTTCATCCAACAAGATTTACATCAAATGGCTCATCAAAGAGAACCCAGACTTGGTTTTGATACATGGAATCCATCTCAGATTTCATAGCTTCTAGCCATCTTATTGCTTCTGAGCTCTCTACTGATTCCTTGTAGGAGAGAGGTTCATTATTGTTTAACAATAATGATTCACCATCCTCGGTGACTAGGAAACCAAATCTATCCGGTTCCCTTACCTCTCTTGAGATCCTACATAGTACTAATATTTCTGTAACCTCTTCCACAGGGACATGTGGAACTTTTTCCTATACCAACTCTTGTGTATCTTGAGAATTAACTTTGTCGAAGTCAATATTTCTCCCACTATCATTTTTTAGGATGTGCTCCCTCTCAAGAAATACGGCTTGTCTAGCAATAGTGACTTTCTTATCTTATGGGTTATATATGTAATATACTTTTGTTTCCATGGGATCTCCTATAAATATACACTTCATACCTCAGGGTGCTAGTTTTTTGCCTAAGAAGGTCTTAACAAAGGCCTCGCATCCCCATAAATGTGTGTGCGAAAGAATGGGTTTCTTTCCATTTCATATCTCAGAAGTAATTCCTTTTACCGACTTAGTTGGTACTCAGTTTAATGTGTATGATGCATTTTGTAATGTATATCCCCAAAAGTATTATGGAAGATCTGTATGACTCATCATCAACCTCACCATGTCCAAAAAGGTGTAGTTTCTACTTTTACTAACACTATTCCACTATGGTGTATAAGGATGAGTTAGTTGAGATAGAATCCCAGACTCCCGTAAAAAGTCAACGAACACTTGGTTCAGATATTCTTCACCTCGATCTGATCAAAGTTTGTTTATCTTCTTACCAAGATGAATCTATACTTCATTCTTGAATTCCTTAAATTTATATAAGGACTCTAACTTATACTCATTAAGTAGATATATCCAAATCTACTCAAATCATCAGTAAAAGTAATGAAGTAAGAATATCCGCCTATAACTTCTTCTATAAATAGTCCACACACATCTATGTGCACCAATCCTAGAAGATCTATGGCCCTTTCACCCTGTACACTGAAACGCAGCTTGGTTATTTTACCTTGTAAACAAGCATGACATCTATCAAGTGGCTTTAGCTTAGTAGAGTCTAAATAACCATCTTGGTAGAGCTTTGTCAAGAACTTCTCATTTACACGACTGAGATGGTGATGCCACAAATGGGTGATGTATGATTCATGTGATTTTGTTTCATTATCAATTTACAACACTTGGTTTTTTTAATTTAATACATACAAACCATTATTTAAGTGCACCATACCATAACATACATTATTCTTATAAAATAAACAACCCTTATTTACAAACTTGAAAATAAATCCTTCCATATCCAAACATGATACAAAAATTATGTTCTTGGTAACACTAGGCACATAATAACAGTTATGTAAAACAAAAATCATCCTAGTTGGCAATGATAGATGGTAATCTTCAATGGCCAATGCAGCCAAACTCGCACCATTGGTAGCTCGAAGAACCAACTATCCTCTAGAAATATTTCTAAATCTACTTAGTTCCTGCATTTGAATACAGATATGAGCCCCACAAGCTGTATCTAATTCCCAATGTGTAGAAACAGAAAGATTACACTCGATAACAAACACACCTTTAGTGTACCCATGCTTCTGGGTGTAGTTCCTCTTCCAGTGGCCTAGGTTTCCACATGAAAAACATACCTCCTCCCATTCCTTGCCCTGCCTTTGGATCTTATCCTTCTTGGAGGGACAATGATCAGGGGCTTAAAAAAATTTATGAATCCTTGCCCCCTTTTCCTTGTCCTTCCTTTTCTTATTCACCATAAGGACTATGGGTTTTTCATGCCCCATGACCTTATTTACCTGGTGAATTAAGGTCAGAAGTTCTGATAGACTCTTCTCATTATTTTTCATTTTTTAGTTGACAATAAAGTTAGAGAAGTTCTTGGGAAGTGATGATAGGATGAGATCTATACGCAACTCATCAAGGAACTTAATCCCTAAGATATCTTGGAATTCAATGTAGCCAATAAGCTTGACTACATGAGGCTCAGCTGGCGCATACTCTCCAATATTAGTTGTAATCAAAGCATTGTATATCTCATATCTCTCCTATAAAGCCTTCTATTGATAGAGACCCTTAAGGTGAGACATCATGCTATACACTTCCATGATTTCATGTTACTTCAAGATCTCATTAGACATGTCTAATATCATGAAAAATTGTACATCTGTGGCATCATTAATATGTTTCATATATAGAGATAGTTCCTCATCACTGGTCACTTTTCCAGGTGCAATTGGAATAGGCTTCTCCAGCATGTACAATTTCCTCTCGTGGCGACGGATGACGCGTAAACACCTCTACTATTCCAAGAAATTTGTGCCGGTGAGAAGGTTTTCCTTCTCGAGTATGGTTCACAATGATATTTTTGAAGTCATTTTTCTTGTTGTTTCTAAAAATTAAGATGAGGAAATATTTTAGTACTTTATCATGATAAAACTGGGACAAATAAATAAATTAATACTTATTAGTCTCCTACTATTTTAACTAAATCTAATATCCATCACCATTGACTTCAGAATATTATGTTGTTTGAATATTCTAGTGGAATGTATCCATATTTACCTTCACATTACCCTAAATAGGGTTGGTCAAGCAATATGAAAGGTTTTAGGTAGGCATTTCAAATTCCAACTGCATTAACTCGCAGTTCCTTAATCCGACGAGTGGACTCCCCAATCCTGAAACCCTTTTATTTTGGATTTCCTCAACCTTTGCCTCTTGGTCACACCAAGTACTCATGTGGTAGACAACCGTTAATGTGAACCAAGTCAATTCAACCCAAAAACTTGAATTAGAAATCCTCGATAATTGAAATCACCCCAACTAGGGTTGGTTAAGAACTTTGAACTATGGTTCGATTCTAACCAAGATTATGGAAGGCTATACCGACTTAATATTTATTTGAGGTATTTTATCCTTATACGTAAATTTCCATTTTATTATCTTTGATTACATTCTTGTTAGTATTAAGTGGAAAATACTTAAGTGATTAACCATGTCTAAGATAATATTTATGCATAATTCAGTCTTATTTTGGTTCCATCTTTCATGCTTGTTTAATTCATTAATTTTGTGATCATAAAAACACACCCACAATAATTAAACAATGAAACTAACATAAATAAAGTAAATGATATGATCATGAGCTTGTTCTATTGGTTAGTTTATCTAGAGGTTGATAAACTAACCCATGACCTTGGGGAGAAACACCTTGAACCTTTAGGGTTCATGTTTACAGCTTTCTGCTTGTCCACATTTGTATCTCCTTGGATTGGTTCACCTTGGCTCCTTACTTGAGCCACCTCCACTAGCTTGGGAGCTCCATATGTAATATATTCTTTTATCTCACTCACAAGAGATAGGTAAAATGGGGTTTTATATAAAAGAAACCTTGGGCACACAGGCCCTACATATTAATGAGGAGAAGGCTTGCAGGTCAAAAAAATTTAATTTAAATAAATAAATTAAAAGAAACCATTCACATACAAAGGTCTTGGTCTAGCTCATGATCATCTATACATGAAATGATATTTACGCTTAAATAAAACTAGCATTCAATTATTTAATCATTCTTGTTTAAGATAAATTGCATTTGAATCAATTAATTACCTTTAATTAATCAATCATTTTATCTTAAACCCTTTTCTAAATTTCCTTTTGATTTCCATCATAATTTTCAATAAATAAATTCATTTAAAATTATCTGTGTACGTAACTTGTACCTTGGAGGTAACCCGGTGAATTCTCGTTCATAACTATCCAATGAGTAGAAATCAAGATTACATAGATGTTAAATTAAAAACACATATATAAAACACCTATCACGTGTTGTGCCTCAAATTTATGCCCGTAGTATGGTGCACATCTCAAGGGTTTGTATAATATAAAAATAAATTTTAATAAATCTGCATAATTTGGATAAGTACACGGTGTGTAGTTCTAACTACACAGCGTGTACTATCGTTCACCATCCATCTGAAGTACATGCCCGGGTACATGGTGCGTAGATGTACTTTGGAAATATTTTGAGTATACAACGTGTTCAGTGGGCCACAAACGTTTAGTATTCATGTTACACGGTTTCCAGAAGGGAAAGTTGTGTATGGGGTACATGGTCCAACCCTAACTTAAAGGGACTACACGTCGTGTCCAGTGGAATACACAACATGTAATCCAGACACCACATGCCACCTATTCCTGGTAAAAAAATGGAGTAATTTAAGACTCCAACACACAGATTGGTTTGGTGGACTGATTTGATGCATTGAATCTTGAATACACGGCATGCACTGCCGAATACATGCCCTATGTTCAGGTGTTGTATGTCCAGGAAGCCAAGTGTAGAAGCCAAGTGTAGGCTTCATCTAGTGGTGATCCACACATGCTCCACCTATCTCTATACATCGTCGAAGGGATCTCTGGGTGCTAGCACGGAGGAGCCTTCACTTGTGATGTCTGCCTTCGATCGCCCTGAGAGACACTTCCAAAGCACTCTCCTTGATCTGGTGGAGGAGGATCTCTCTCATAACTTGAGAGCATTCTTGGTGAGAAAAAAATCTCTTTTGTCTTGAGAGATTTTTTAGATTTTTTGTGCACACCCACAAATGGATAGGCTAATGAGAATTATATAATTGGGATTTTAATTACTTTGAATAATAAAATGAATTAATTACTTGAAAGCATTTATTCATTTCATTTAATTCTTAGTAAGACCCTGTGTCTAATAATAAATTTTGACTATTATTATTAATTTACATGCTCCCATAGAATTACACCTAATTTAATTAAATAAATAATATTATTTCTCATAAATCCCTAGAAAAATTACATAGTGTGTATATTAATATACACGGTGTGTAATTTTGTTTTTCCATTTTCTTTATTTCCTCCACCACATTTATTAGACCTTGAATAATGGATATTTTTTCTAAAATAAATATCACTACATTACTCACTATTAAATATATTATTTCACCTACAATATATTCTCTCAAATAACTAGTGTTGAAATAAATGAGATCAGATATCCTTGAATAATTATTAAACCACAATCGGGAATAATCTTTATTCAACTTGTTAAATTAATATTTAACTGAGATACTTGGACACGCTTAGTGTGTGACCCTCTAGGCCTATTTATCAGTGGCATTAGGCAGAGCCTGCCTAAATTCCAAGGTTAGTATCTTGCAACATGCCAAGGAACCCATAGAGAAAGAAGTTAATGTCGCAATGATATGTCACCTCCTACGAATTCTTACCGTGTAATATAATCCCTTAGTCTCGATATCTCTAATCAATCAGTTTTCATGCTAGTGCCATCAATCCATGTGCTCAATTATTCTTTCTTTGACTTTCCAGAATTGAAATCGTCTATTACTTACCATGGCCATGGATTTATTTAGGCTATATCAATTCCATCAAAGGGACTGAGATATCTACTTCTTTTATGGAACAGAAGGGAAAAATCCTTTCTCGCATTATCTATTAATAAAGTATTACTCATAACGCACCCAACATATCCTACCTCATTACGAACAGTGTGTCATCACAGTTTTCGTCAATACACTACTAGAAAATGGGGTTTTGGAGACCCCTTACATGGGTGACCTCCATTAATGGTCTCTATTGGTGCCCTATAGCGACCGCCAATGGCAGTCTCAATACTTTTCAAAAAAAATATGCCCCCGATCCCGAACCCAAACCCTACTCCTAACCCCCTACAGCCCCACAACTGCCCATACCCTCCCTTTCCGCACTGGCTCTGGCTCCCCCGCACTGCCTCCCCTCCCTTGTTGCACTGGCGACGTCGCACCGCTGACACCGGTCCGGCTCCACCGACGTCGTCTCCCATCCCCTACCTCATCGCACCGCCCATCCCCTCTCTCGCTACACCAGCACCACCTCACCTCCTCCTCCTCCAACTCTCCGCTGTCATTGGAGCTCGTCCCCCCTGCTGCATAGCCTCCGACTCCAGCTCCCCTCCACTACCCCTCCTCTACCTCGCATCACCACCTCTGTCTCCCTTCGGTTCTAAATTTTTCATGCTATAAGGTATGCCCTAATTTCCATTTTAACATTTTAATTTTGGGTATTTTACAACATAAATTTTACATGCATGAATATTATATGAATATTTTGTGTGAATAAAAAGTTTGGAAATAGAATTTCATGTGTATACGGGTTTGTGTTCATGAAGAATTATGAAATAATGTGTGTTGACAATGTGTGAATGATAAGACATCACACTTTACTTAAAGTTGGAAGTTACATACAATGAAGAGTCCATGTATATGTTGATTGGATTGATATTATAAGTTGTGTTGTTATTTGATTTATACTATTCTTGAGTTTATCACATGTCTCTCTCTGTGTGTGTGTGTGTGTCCTATGAGAAAATATTTGAGGTTTGACCACATGTGTGTGCTTGCATATCCCATGAGACCCATGTTTGAGTTTAATCCCATGTGTTTCGATACTATAGGTTATTATTAACATTATATGATATTCCATTATATGATATTAATCCATGTTTCAAGGTGATTTACTATGTATATTTTAGAGGTATAATTGAGATAGAATTTAGAGTGATGTATTAATATTTTTTCACATTCTTGTTATTTTCCACACTTTTATTAACCTAACACTTTTGGGGTATTTGGGTTTTTACTATAAGACTTGAGATACCTACCATGGATTATGATTTTTCATTGTTTATTGACTCTATTATGTTATTGTTTTATCTTTTTCTTTACTGATACCAAGGGTATATTTTCTGCACTGATGACATTCAGACCCTTACTGCTAATAACAAACATCTTTCATAAAAGGATACCTACTTGAGGCTGTGAGGAACATTGTATTGGACCCTGTGATCCAGCATGGGGCATCACATTCATTATCCCACATATTCTCTATTTATAACATAAGTGAAGATAGCTTTCTATTTTTTTTTTGTTCTGTAATTATATATACTTGATGTTATCCTCGATATATATTAATTAGTTTTCCATAAATTAGAGATTGATTGCTACATTTGATGGTTAATATTTATTGCATCTGATGGCACAAAGGCAGTGTGAATCCAAGAGGCGGTGAGAAATTATTTGTATAAGGATACAGTTTCTCTAAGTTTGAGAAGACTGTTTATCACTAATTGATTTTGGTAACTTTCATCACAAATTATATTTGTTGATTTATTGGTAGGCATTAACTTAGTCGCTAAGGTTGATAGTTCAAGATTGGTATTTGATGAATTTTTTCATGTACCACATACACATGAAAGTTATAACATTCATTTCTTGAAAAATGTTTACTCTATGGAATTATAGACCAAATTCATTCTTAATATAGTTTCTTTAATATAGAATCATCATTAGATTTACCATACCAACATAGAGGAAATGACATGGGCTTTCACTTCCATTCCATTATCTATTCTCTTGTTTATTATTCAGAGATATAAATTGTTTGTTTTATCAATGGTCCATATGCAATTGGACAGTATTTATTTTAAATATATTTGATATGAAAAATGCATGTAATATGAAGTCTTGTGTAAATGATTGCTATACGGATATTATTATGGAAAAGAGTTGGATTGATCTTCCAAATCAAACGTCTAGAGAATATTTCAAGGGCATTATGCAGTTTATTGAGTTCACTGGAGGATTTGAAAGTGACTTTATTTGTTGTCCATGTAGAAAATTTGCAAACAGATATCAATTTACACAAGATACCGTGAGGGTGCACCTATTCTTGAATAGATTTTTGAAAAATTATAAGAGTTGGACTCATTATGGGGAAGAATATATTCTTCATCAAAATACAGATGCAGTTCAGATGGACGCTGATGTGAGGATGAATGATCCAATTCCTGAAATTCTTATTGAAATGGTATGTGGGTTGGATCCTGAAGGCATTGACATCCATAATATTGAGACCGGTGAGATAAATTTGTGCTCTAGTGTGCATCATGATTTGAGGAGGTTTTATGAATTACATGATGATGAAAAAAATGAAATTATATCCTGGATGTACTTCTTACAATAAATTTTCTTTTATCTTGGATTTTTTGCATTTGAAGACTTTGAATCAGTGGTTAGACACATCATTCGACGTGTTGTTGGTGTTATTAAAAAAGGTTCTTCCTGTCGATGCTAAGATTCTTGACTTGTACTACCATGCTCGTAAGTTGACAGAGAACTTAGGTTTTATATATGAGACCATAGATGCACGTGAAAACAACTATATGTTGTTTAGAAAAGAAACTTCACATTTGGATATTTGTATGGTCTATGGCGCTTCCAGGTGGAAAGAGAACAGGGGAAATCATACTCATTAAAGTCAGACTGTGAAACAGGGAAAACCAATTACTGTAAATTAAATGTGTTACTTTCCCCAAAAGCTGAGGTTGAAAAGATTTTTTTATGTCATCTAAAGTTTCTAATTTAATGAGATGGCATGCAGAATGAAATCAGGAAAGTGATATGTTAACCCACACGATATACTCTCGTGCATGAAAGGATTTTGATAAGAGACACCCTGACTTTGCTAAAGATGTTTGTAATGTCCAATTGGGGTTGGCAATAGATGGTTTCAATCCATTAAAGTATATGGTTGGTGAAAATCATAGCATAAGGCCCATGGTGTTGGTTCCATATAATCTTTCTCTGTGGCTTTGTATGAAGCAACAATTTATATTACATTCCACTCTTATTGATGGAACTAGAAGTCCGGGGGATAAGATTGATGTTTTTCTTCAGCCATTGATTGATGAGTTGAATGAATTTTGGGGTGATGATGTGAAGACTTATGATTGTGAAACAAATGAAATGTTCAAACTACAAGCTGCTTTATTATGGACAATCAATGAATTCCTAGCTTATTCAAATTTATCAGGCTGGAGTATGAAAGGGGAATTTGATTGTATTTGTTGTAATAAAAGTAAATAATATGTATGGATTAAAAATTACAGAAAATGGGAATACATGGGTCACATACATTTTCTCCAACCTCAACAGAGGTTCAGAAAGGACAGAGTGACATTTTGTGGTTCTAGAGAATTTATCCCAGCGCCAAAGATCATGATAGAAATCGAAATGTTATCATAGATTGAGGAAGAAAACATCCACATGGTATATGAATTTCAAGATTTGGTGTCTCATCCATTACCTCATATTCATGGTGCGGGTAGATAGTGCAGTCACAATTGAAAAAAGAAAAGTATTTTTTTACAATCTCCCCTATTGGGAAAATAACATGCTAAGGCATAATTTGGATGTCATGCACATTGAAAAAAATGTTTTTGATAATATATTGTGGACCATTTGAGGTGTCAAGGGAAAATCAAAGGACCATGTTAATGCACGTCATGATTTGGAAGAAACTGGTTTAAGGAAGCAGTTGCATTTATAGTTAGCAAAGGGAAACAAGGAATATATGCATGCTGCATAGTATACGATGACTACAAAGGAGAAAGAGACATTTATTTCCATTTTAAAGATGCTCAAGGTGCCTGATGGTTACTATTCTAATATTTCAAAGTGTGAGAATCTTATGATCAGGACATTTCAGGGGTTGAAAAGTCATGAAAATCACATACTACTTCAGCAGTTGATTCCAATCATAATTTTTGATTGTCTATCCCCAAATTTTGTTCAACCATTGATTGAGATGAGTAATTTTTTTAGACATCTTTGTTTAAGAAATTAACGAATAAGTGATTTAAAAAGTTTGCAGGACTGAATTGTACTTAAGCTTTGTCACTTTTAGAAACTATCCCCCCTCATTTTTTCATGTTATGGTTCACTTGACAGTGCACCTAACTAATGAAGTAATGGCTTTTGGTCCAGTACAATTCAGGTGGATGTATCCTATTGAGTGGTATATGAATACATTGAAACAATTTGTATGCATCAGAGCTTGTCCGGAGGCATCAATACCCAATGGTTATTTGATGGATGAGTGTACTAATTTTTATGCATATTATATTATGGATGTTGAAACAAAACTAGATAATCCATCTTGGAGTCATGATGGTCTAGTTGGAGAAGGAACCATATTTGATATGGACAACATCGAGTGGATACAAGCGCATCAATATATCTTGTTCAATACTCCATCAGTTGCACCATTAATGCAGTAAGTGTCTTATCACTCATATTGTTTAACTTTTACATGTTTTTTTTTGTATAAGTAGATTACTTAAACATTGCATTATCATTTGTAGGAAACACATTAATGATCTAAAAGAAGAGATTTCTCGTGAGACTGAGTATCAAATTCAACAATCTCATTATGCGTCATTTCATGATTGGTTCAAGGATTTTGTACGTATAAATTGATTTTTATTATGAGTGAAGTATTATACTAATTTATTTCTACAGAAATCATTATTGAATTCTTTGAATTATGTAGGTTCATAATCTGAGGGAGTTAGGTTACCCCACTATAATAGAAGAATTTATCCAACTAGCTGAGGGTCTATCTATAACGGATCATCATTATAAAGCTATAGATGCTAATGATTTTCGATTTCACATTAAAGATGTTGATAAAAAATGAGCAACACAAAATAGTGGCATCGGTTGTTCATTCATTGATTCTGGTTATTACTATGGTAAATTGATAGACATCATTGAAGTTGTATATGCACAGAGGTCGAAGTACATATTATTAAAGTGTAATTGGGTTGATCCAGTGCGTGGAAGTAAAGTCGATCAATATAAGTATACATTTGTGAATTTTAACTATATGTTATACAGAAATGAATGTGTTGATAATAAACCTTTCATTTTGACATCACAAGTGGAACAAGTATTCTTTGTTACTTTGGCTTTAAATCCTAGTTGGCAAGTTATTGTGAAAATATCCCGGCGAGATGTTTTTTTATTTGAACAAGATGAACTCCAGACTATTCCCTTTGTTGCCCAAAAACTTGATCAACATACCATAGTTTAAAGTGAATAAGATATTTATTGGGTTAGAGTGGTTGTTGAAGGAGAAATGATCTATTTTCATGTTTAATGAAAGGTATAATTGTTTTCCTACTCTTCAGTTAAAAGTCTTTTTTAATTATTTAAAACAACCGAAAACTAATTTGGTACATAATAATTTTTATTTATTATTAGTCAGAATTAACCTTATGTTCCATCCTTTTTTATGGCTTTCCATGTGGTCATGTGTGAACCAAGATTCTGGTATCTGGTTCTGTCTCTAGAATTTGTTGGATGAACTATATTTCTTTGGTTTTATAAATTGTTTTCTAGATCAAATTGAAAAGGTTGATTACTTTGAGTAAAATCATTTTTTAAATAAGATGATTTCACTATAGTTAAGGGTAAAGGAAAAATATGGTATTTTCAATGTATTAAAATGTTGTGTGACCTTGTGGAATCAATTTTAAGGTTCCCCTCTCCCTTTCCATATCCTTTCAATCCTTGTTGTAATTTTTAATCAGATTGATAATTTTTTATGGGATGATGATTCTACTTTGAGATTGAAAGATCCATATTTCACACACATATGTGTTTATATAAATATAATATCCTCCCTGGACAGCCCCACCCCACTCCCTCCAAACAGCCCCACCCCCACCTGCACAGCCCCTCCACCTAGAACCCCCCTGAATAACCCCCACCCTCCTGTACAACCCACCCCCCAAAACACTCCCTAGACACCCCCACCCCTACCCCCTAGACAGCCCCACCCCACTCCCCCCAGAAAGCCCCCCACCCCCCTCCCAGATAGCCCCCTCTCCTGGACAGCCCCCCCTTTGGACACCCCCCATCTCTGTGCACTGCACCAGGCCCTCCCCTACCCCCTAAACTACACCAGCCTCCCCCCACTCCCCTCGGACAGCCCCACCCCAACCTGCACAACCCCTTCACTCCCCCCTGTCCCCTCCACTCCCCCTGGAAAACCCCACCCCACTCCCCCTGCCCCTGGACCCCCTCCATACACCCATCCCACCCCACTCCCTCCGGACAACCCCACCACACTCCCCCCAGACAACCCTATCCCCACCCCACTCCCCCAGGATAGCCCCACCCCTACCTACACAACTCCTTCACCTGGACACCCCCCACCCCACTCCCCCCAGATAGCCTCACCCCTACCCGCACAACCCCTCCACCTGGATATCCCCCCCCCCCTCGGATAGCCCCCCTCTTGGATAGCCCACCCCCCAAAACTCCCCCTGGACAGCCCCCAACCCCTCGATAGCCCCACCCTACTCCCTCCTGGACAGCCCCACCACACCCCCAGCCCCCCCCCCCCACTCCCAACCCCCCTCCTGGACATCCCACCCCCCCCCCATAACTCCTCCCAGATAGCCCCTGGACTGCCCCACAACACCCCCAGCCCCTCCCCACTCCCAACCCCCCTCCCAGATAGCCCACCCCCAAATTACTTCACATTAAAAGAACCCTATAAATACTATCCTTTTTTGTACATAATTTTATTTGCGTTCTGTTAAGTTTATGATTTTTTAAAATCCTATCCCTTTTTGTTTTATTAACAACTGTACAAGTTTTATTTTTTAAAAAACAATCCAATTTATATTTTTAACACTTTGGATGGTCCCCTTACTAATGTTTTCAACAAATGCAGACATGTCTAGGGAATAAGAAACACATCCACACCATCCATCTGAGCCATCTTTGTCTCAGAGTCGAGGTATGTTTGAATGTAACTGTGTTTATTTTTTTAGGTAATTTATATATATATATATATATATATATATATATTTTCACATATATCAAATTATGTATAAAATTTTTTTCAACGGGATCAGATTCGACCGCTTATTCCTCTCACAAGAGAGGCCCTGGTCGTGGCATTTCATCATGGAATTCTGACACAACCATTGATGTTTCATTTGATGAGAGATTTAATCCTATGGGACTGACTTCCCCTACATTTATCTATCAACTAGGTCATATCATACATGCAATGATATTTACACTTAAATAAAACAAGCATTCAATTCTTTAATCGTTCTTGTTTAAGATAAATCACACTTGAATAAATTAATTATATTTAATTAATTGATCCTTTTATCTTAAACACTTTTTGAAATTTACATGTGATTCTAATCCATCATAATTTTCAAAAAAAATCAATAAAATTATCTTTGTACGTAACTTGTACCTTGGAGGCAACCCAGTGAATTCCAATTTATAACTACCCAATGAATATAAATGAACATTATGAAGATGTTAAATTAAACACATATATATAAAACACCTATCACGTGTTGTGCCTTAGCTTTACACATGCTCTATGGTACACGTCTCAAGGGTTTGTATAATATAATAATAAATTTTAATAAATTTGCGTAATTTGGATGAGTACACAACGTGTAGTTTCAACTACATAGTGTGTACTGTCATTTACTATCCATCCCAAGTACACGCCAAGGTACATGGTGTGTATATGTACTTCAAAAATCTTCTGAGTACACGATGTGTTCAGTGGGCCACAATCATTTAGTATCCACGTTACACGGTTTCTAGTTGGGAAAGCCGCGTATAGGGTACATTGTCCAACCCTAACTCAAAGGGACTACACGTCATGTCCATTGGAATACATAGTGTGTAATCCGGAAACCACATCCCACCTATTCCTGGTCAACAAACAGAGTCATTTAAGACTCCAACACACGGCTTGGTTTGGTGGACCAGTTTGATGCATTGAATCTTGAATACACGATGTGTATTGCTGAATACATGTCGTGTGTTCTGGTGTTGTAAGGCCAGGAATCTTTCACACCTTCGGATGAGATCCTCTATTTTATTTTAATCAAAATTAAAATAAAAAATCATTTATGTAAGGTGAATGAGAAACGAAAGAGGAGGAACAGATCTCGAGAATCAGATTTGCAGAACGATTAACATGAATTGAAACAACTAAATTATTAAATGCATAAATCATCAAAAAAAACCAAATAATTATAATCAATGATATAAACCCTTTGATACCAATTGTAGGTTATGGGCGCAGTGGAAGTGCGTTGGTGGGTGTACCCAACTTTAATTTTTCCTGTTAGCAATGATAAATATGAGATCCGTCATGATAATAAAATGTCAGATCTTCGGAATAGAACGAAGAACGAAATAAATAAAGGGAGTCCCAGAACCATATAGAGTATCATCATATGTTGGTTATAACTAATTTGATTAAAATATGAGAATTACCTTGATGGAATTCTATCTCTATTGATGTTTCCAGTCACGATCTGATGTGATCTATTGTTGCGTCATAGAAACCAAGTGTAGGCTTCCCCTAGTGGTGCTCCACACGTTCTCCACCTATCTCTCTATATCTCCTAAGGGATCTCTGGGTGCTAACACAGAAGAGCCTTCGATTGTGATGTCTGTCTTCGATCGCCCTGAGAGCCACTTCCAAAGCACTCTCCTTGATCCAGTGGAGGAGGATCTCTCTCGTAACTTGAGATCATTATTGGTGGGAAAAAAATTCTCTCTTGGTTTGAGACCTTTTTTAGATCCATTGTGCACACCCACAAATGGCTAGGCTAATGAGAATTATATAACTGGGATTTTAATTACTTAGAATAATAAAATTAATTAATTACCTGAAATCATTTATTCATTTCATTTAATTCTTAGTAAGAACCCATGTCTAATATTACAGTTGACTATTATTATTACTTGAAATGCGCCTAGATAATTACACCTAATTTAATTAAATAAATAATATTATTTCTCAAAAATCCCTAGAAAAATTACAGAGCATGTATATTAATATACACTGTGTGTAATTTTGTTTTTCCATTTTCTTTATTTCCTCCACCACATTTATTAGACCTTGAATAATGGCTATTTATTTCTCAAATAAATATCACTGCATTACTCGCTAATAAAGATATTATTTCACCCATAATATATTCTCTTGAATAACGAGTGTAGAAATAAATGCGATCAAGCATCCTTGAATAATTATTAAACCATAATTGGGAATAATTTTTATTCAACTTTTCAAATTAAAATTTAACTGAGATACTTGGACACACTTAGTGTGTGACCCTCTAGACCTCTTTCTTAGTGGCATTAGGTGGATCCTGCCTAAAGTCCAAGGTAAGAATCTAGCAACAAACCTAGGAACCCATAGAGAAAGAAGTTAATGCTGAAATTACGTGTCACCTCCTATGAATGCTTAATGTGTAATGTAATCCCTTAGTCTCGATATCTCAAATCAATCAGGTTGCATGCTAGTGCCATCAATCCATGTGATCAATTATTCTTTCTTTGACTTTCAGGAATTGAAATCACCCATTACATATCGTGTCCATGGATTTTTTTAGGATATATCAATTCCATCAAAGGGCCTGAGATATCTACTTTCATTATGGAACAGAAGGGAAAATTCCTTTCTTGCATTATCAATTAATGAAGTATTACTCATGACACACCCAACATATCCTACCTCACTACGAACAGTGTGTCGTTACATTTTTTTTCAATACATCTAAGTGTGTGAGTTGAAATACCCATTAATAATAATCTTAATGTCTAAGGAACAATACACAAATCCATAGATAAGAATATCCAATGACACTTAGAAATGTGGATTTCCTTCTGGCAGGTCTCATTCTCATTATATTCTCTTAGATATTACAAAAGGCACACACCATGAGGGGGTGCCTCATAGTTTTATGAGTCTTCACACCTAATGCACTGTATTATTTGTGTCCCTTAAATAACATCATCTGACCATAGAACATATATTCAAGAACAATTTTATGGAACTTTCGGGTTCTCATCATACCATGGATCTTCTATAACCCTTTAATGAAACAACTATCCTTAGGAAATTATCACATGCATTGCCAAGCAGAAAAACAATCAAGATGTGATAAGGTATTTATTAATGAATAAATTAAAAATTATTTGGTTCTAGGCCACCAACTCCAACAATTTTTTCATGAGGAGGTCATTAGTTTGATATTTTAGGATTTATTTTGTTTACATTTTCATCGAGTATGTATCATCCAATTTGAACTATCGTATTTTGATATCAATATTTTTTCTGTTATAATATTTTTGTATTTATATATTATATAGCTGAGTTGGATTTTTATTTTTAGTTATACCTTGTTTGGTCTGTTTTATTGTTTAAATTGTTTATTTTATTTTCATAGAAATCCAATTTATCGACGCACCATGTCAGGTTCTTAGTAAGTTTTCAATGCATGTTTATTTATATTCATTGGGTGTAATCATTCCCACTAATTTATTTTTAGTGCCCCAACATTAGTTTTTGGCCCATAGACACTATTAACACCCTTTAGGGCTTTCCATAAACCTAATCGGGTGTCGGGTTGGGATAGCCTTGGTTGGTTCAGGGTAAAATTGTATCAGAGTGCCATTTTTTATATGATAAGTAATGGTAGATTGAAGATAAGAATGCCGGAATTTGAGAGGTAAGTGTGGGGAGAGTCTAGGTATAAATCTCTCATAGGAAGCCTTGAGTATTTGGGGAAGTCAGGTCATGAGTCTTGAATTTATCTCTCATTTATTATAGTTTATTTTGATCTAGATTGATGGTGTTTAAAATTATCTCTAGGTTATGTGGGATGTTTAGAGATTTTACATGTTTTGAGGTAAAAATTGGAGAAGAACTAGAGGCTCACAATTGTCTTTCCGGGTCTAAAAAACTATGTAGAACCTATTCTCATGATTTTGAAATTCTCTTAGTGATAGTTAAAAGGTTGGTGCACGGTTCATCAAACTACATTGTCAAACTGTGTTCAGTTACTAACCCACTTTAAATTTTTTAATTGGACACTTTTTATTATGGATTGCTTTTGGTTATGGGTATTTACTATTTTGTATGATTTAGGAGTTTTTTTAGGATATTTAATGTTATTTAGAAAAATTACATTGATGTGTTGCAGTGAAAATTTTTTTCAATGGTAAAAAGTTTGAATTTTAAATAGTGAAGGTCAATTTTGAGTTTAATAAAAGAGTTTTTTAAATTTAATTGAGATGGATTTGGATGTTTTGAATTTTAAAACTGATCTCAAGAGTGAATTTATGGATTTAAAACAAGTTTTTAATCATATATTCTATGGTTTAAAAAAGGATTAAGATGAACTTTAAAATTTAATCAAATGATGTGGTTTTTTGAGGAGTTTTTTATGTTATGCATGGGGTGAGTTGTCTTTTTAGTGTTCCTAATTGGATCATGTATTTAATTTTTTATTTAGAGTATGACTCCCAAAAATTCCTTGATGGATTTTAGGAAGTCTGTACCATGAAGTGTTCCTCGGAGTAGTGGTTCTTGAAGATCAAATATAGTTTTTCCATCTATCAATTCCACCCAAAAATCAAAGTGGAGTGGTATGATCAAACTCTTCTTAGTATCCACTTATATTTTTTGGTGATAAATGACCTCAATAGTTTATAGAGGATAATATTGAGGGTGTAACATCCTCCCCCGACCCATGGCCACTAAATAGTGCTTGAACCAAAGGATTTAATACTTGATCTTAGGTGTGCCTCCCCATACTTCAGAGGTTTCTGACTAGCTACGTGGGTCTAGGGTAGTACCATGGGGAGACTATACCCCCATATCAGAGTACATAATAACAAATAAAAATAACCAAGCATCATCTTTATTAGTAACCATCAGAGCACACATGATAAAATAAACATCCCAATCAATAATAACATGAATGTGGAAGCATACAATAATACAAAAATGATCACCCACTAGGCTGATCACATATAGAAATAAATGAATGAATGAAAATATAAGAGTCTCTACTACTGTCCCCAAGCCTCACCTCATCCCATTCTCCAATCCTATTTAAGCTATCCCACTCAATCAAGCTACCATGGGCCTCTCACCAAACAGAACCTTTAAACAGTGAAGTCTACTTGGGGACCTAAGTGTCATGGTTTCCTGAGTTGAGCGTGAGTACAACTTAGTAGGGAACCACTATTGAAGTCTCATACATAACTAGTAATTGTAGTGTATGTTCGTGTGACATGCTCAAATGAGTATATAAATAATAAACGATGGAAATGTAAATAATTAACCATAGTTGATCCTCGAGTTCTACCATGAAACTCAAGATCAACCCATGCCTACTTTGGATAGTTAGAGAGTGTCTATGATATTTTCATGAAATCATACATGTAAAAAACTGACATTTTAAGATATATTTATCTTCAAATAAATTTAATTGTTTTGATAGCTTGCGTTACATGAAACCTTGAGTCTAAATGAACCGTGATATAGTATACTGTTATAACCTATCAGCTAAATTGGATGAGAAAATATGAATAAACTCATTTTAAAAAAAAATTGTATAAAGGCTTTATATAAATAAAATATATTGATAAATAAGTACTTAATTTTTAGTAAAGTCGTTATATTCTTTAAAAATACATTTTTTACTCAAAAATGGTTTTTATTTCTTTTTGTAAGAAAATAATATAATTAATTTCTACCAATTTTAGAGAATTTATTTGAGATAATGAACTTAATTTTTTAAATTGTCATGTAAAAATTATGTTAGAGTTATTTTTTTATAATTTTCTAAAAATATTGATTTTTCAATGAATAGTGATAATTACAAATATTTATTTAAAATTCTCTTTTCATTTAAATAATTTATAATTATACATTTTTTTAAAATGGTTTTAAAAGTAAAATTATTAAATTTATATTCTTATTCATAAAATTAATGTCATTAGAATTAATTTTATGTTGGATTTTTGTATAAAAACTTGTTATACATAAGAAAACATTTTTATGGAGAACTACTTTTCATCACGTTTTTTAGGTTTATTTTTAAATTAAATTCTATCAATTTTATGGATTGAATTTGATAAAATGGATTAAATATTTTTAATATTCATAATTAATATTAAGTGACAAGTACAAATTATTTTTTGGCCATAATGAATATTAGAAACAATAAAAATATGTTACCATAGTTAGGGTGAAAATGGGTTTACCAAGGGGTTAAGCCAAAAGATAAGGGTAAGTTTTATAATTAAAATTTTCTAATTCCTATTTTTTGAAAAATTTTATACCTCATACTATCCCTATATCTAATATTTTTCCATTTTGAATCATTTTTATTGAGTATGAACTTATTATATTTTAATCTTTTTAGAAATTCCAAGTGTGTCCGCTCCCCCCACATACAAAAGGACACCCCTCCTTTCTCTTATTTACACAAGTTTGAACCATATATCTTGAAAAAAGCATACCCAATTATATTATAAACTTAAATTTACACTAATTAGTGGTTTTTTCCTCTTAAAAGACCATTCCAAGGGTCCTTAAGTAATAATCTTATGGAGGTCGACCAAAGGGGAGGTAATCATCGCACCCAACCTATTTCAAATTATTTCTTCTTATACCACCTATAAATATTTGGTTTTCATAATAAAATAATAAATTCAAAATACAAAATATACTAAAATTTTATTATTATTATGTATCCCCCATTATTCATCTTCTTTTCCTTCATATTGGAAGTGAAAGTATCACTCATGCGTATGTGTGGACTACCACCTCCACACAGCGATACAATTTATTTTCCATCACCATAATTCATGGGTGGTTATTATGACGATATTAAAGTTTAGGTATTATATTTATGAAATAATTATTCTTTTTTAATTATAATATCATATCTTCCTTCTTACCTTCTCATCTCTGAAAGATGATAATGTTTCCCGTGCGTTTGTGTAGATTACCACCTCCACAGAGCGATGTGATTTGTTTTTCATTTCTGATTTACATGGATGAAAATAAGGATAGATTTTATATATGTGTGTGTGTGTGTTTGTTTGTGTGTGTTATTTATGATATAATTATTGTTATTTAATGATATAATAATATTTATTTTTCTTTCATTCTTTTCTTTAGAAAGTTAAAACAATGTTCATGCGTACGTACGACCTATTTTCTCCATGAATGGTGTAAATTTCTTTTATATATCAACCAATGGGTGATTATAAATTTATATATAATGAATATATATAATATTTTATCAGGAATAAAATTATGGAGATGATGTAACCATGATCAATGTACAAATAATAGAATTATAGAACTGAAACTTCCATAAAAAATGAAATAGTTGACACCCTAAAATAATGGTTTTAATAAATAATTATTAATAAATGTGTGTTGAAATGTTATAAGTGGATAATATATGATAATATAATTATTTAAATTATTATTTTATAGAACTAAAATAAATTCAAATTTAGTATACAGTAGGTTAGAGTGATTTCGAAGAATGGTTTTAAGTATGATGTGCCTAAAAAGGGTTTTAGTTGCGATATACTAAGTGGGTGATAATATAGATCATTTATGTATCTAAGTTTCTAAATACACTAAACCTTTATGGTTTTGGCATGGATCATAGTGTTATGTAATCAATATTCATCTATTAAGATGTAGTATTTATGTATGAAAAGTATGGGTTACTATAGTTGGTATCAGAGAAAGATTTAGTTATTTTGGGAAACTAGGATGATAAAAATTTAGTAAGAAACCTTAGGATAAGCCTAAGTATAGAATAAAATCCCAAGTTATAGTAAAAATATAAGTGTGGTTTCCCTAAAAAATGAATCCATGTTGGGATACTAGTAAGTGGATATGGTTGTGGAACAAATTCAACTTGGGGTAACAACTATGAATGGGGTGGATTGGGTATTAACTTGATCGTCCCTAGTGCATGATGAGTGGGCCTAAAACTACACACCATGTTAGACACATATAAGGAATATGATAGGGTTAATTCAAATTCTCTTTATGAATCAGAGGTTTGAATAGACGATGACCATGTATGGCCTAGGTTAAACCTAAGTTATCGTAGATTAAAAAGATGGTGTCATGATTTGGACATCCTATGAATGATTTTTCATGATTATATGCTTTCCCATTATAATTAATATATCCTACGCTATGCATTTTGGTTTTAGTCAATGGTTGGAACCTGAAGGAACCATGTTAATACAAAATGAGATGGAAAATTCAATGATTTTACTTATAGACAACCAAATGTTATGGAATCTAGAATTGTAAAATCTTATTGTAATTCTTACACAACCTTCTCAAGCCATTAATCATGTTGAGATTATAAATGAGGAAACAAGGGGACACCGTTTCATTGAGTGCTTCATGTGGTGATATCCTTCTACTTTTAGTGGTTATGATGATCCAATAGTTGTTAATCAATGTAACAGTATCACTAATAATATATTTTTCATTCTCCAGTGTTTGGATAAAGAAAAATTCATTTTAGTTGTCTATTATTTGGAAGGAAAAGTAGACCAATGGTGGACTCTCATCAAGAACATGAGGCAATAGGAGAAGATAGACTCTATGAAGTGGGATGAGTTTCGATGGTTATTTTTCAAAAAGTACTTTCCTTTAATTATTTATACAAAAATAGATAAGGAATTCCTTAAGGTAAGGTTGAAGGATAATGAATCCATTGGTACCTATAAGGAAAATTTTACAAGACCTGTGAGCTATGCTTCTAGTGTTATCATTGAACCAAAAAGTAAGATTGATCAACTATTTAGTGGATTAAAACCATGTATCTGAAAGGATTTATCCATAAGGGACATTAGTAGCTATGAAGAAATTGTTTGATGTGCTAACAAGGTAGAAATAGAGATTTTATTTACCCATCAATATCATGATTTATATAGGAAAAGAAAGATGGAATTCAAAGGAAAATATAATAATAAAAATCCTGGAGAGAAGAAGATAAGAATTCTATTATGATCAAAATATGAAAGGGTAGATGAAAAAAATTGTTTTAAGGGGACTAGTAAATCCTTTAATTGTAGAAAAGAAGGTCATCAGGAAATTGAATTCTTAAGTGATGGAAAAAAGTTAACTAATTATGCCTATAAAGATAAATATCCATAGAATGCACCACCCACACTCTAATGTTTCAAATTCAAGTAGTATGTTCATTATTCTAACTAGTGTTTAAATATGATGGTTAATGACAATGATCTACATCAGTAACCTCTTAAAACTAGAAACAAAGGGAAATCTCATGTTATCACTATTGTCGATGTGGAGTGTGACAACTAAGTAGTGAAAGGTACACTGACCATCCACTATAGAACTGCTAATGGCTTAGTTGATTCTAGATCTACCCACTCTTTTATATATGAATAATTTTCTAAGGGTATTAAAATACAACCTTAATGATTTGATTTTGAATTAGTAGTTGAAACTCCTAATGGTATGATGATCACATCTCAAGTCAATGAGTCTTCTCTGATTGAATTTTGTGGGAATGTGCTTCCTATCTATCTTATTATTCTCCCTCTAGTACAATTTGGTGATATTTTAGTCATGTATTGGATTTATTTATAAAAATAAAATATAAATTGTTGATGAAGGGAAGTCACATTTGATATTCTGAACCAACCTATGATCATTTATAAGTGTGATGATAAATATAAACATCTAATGGAAATTACATCCATTATATGGGTCTTAATTACTATTAAAAAGGATGTTTTATCTTAGATGGTTGGGGAAAAAATAAATATTGAATATATTAATACTGAATGGGATTTTTTTATGTATTTCTTAAAGAATTTTATAGTCTTCCTCTGAATTGTGAAGTTGATTTTTCAATAGAACTGATACCTAGAGCTACACCCATTTAAAAGACTACATATATAATGGCTGCAATTGTGTTACATGAATTGAAGATGAAACTCCAGGATAATCTTAACAGAGGATTCATTTATTCAAGTGTGTCACCTTAGGGTGCAATCATTATTTTTATTAGGAAGAAAGATGGATCAATGAGAATATGTATTGATTACCGGTAACTTGACAAGATCGCAATCAAGGATAAGTATCATCTACCCCATATTGATGATTTTTTTATCAATTACGAGGAGGTCAATATTTTTATAGGATTGATATTCAATATGGATATAATCAATTGAGGGTAAAAAGTGAATACATGGCCAAGACAACCATCCGTATAAGGTATTGATGCTATGAATTTATAGTAATGGCATTTAGTATTAATAATTGCCCCATTATTTTCATGGATATAATAAATAGAGTATTTATAGATTAACTTGATCAATTTTTGGTAGTCTTTATAAATGGTATTTGTATATATTCTTATAACATCCCATTACATACTTTTAGGTGTATTGACCCATTGATTTCAGTATCCTTTTACTAGATCTCTTCACGGGTTGTTGATGATTTTTTTTTGAGTTTTTTAAGGTTTTTGGGCTTATGAATGGTTGGAACATGGTTTGAAAACCCATTCAGCTAAATTGTTCAACATTTCCAATAGCCTAGGTATGGGTGCATCATTTTTTCATAGTTAGAAAAACCATGTAGACAAATAGTGGAACCTGAATAGAAGGGGTTGCAGGGTTGGTGCACTGTTAAACTTACCATGCAGCCTAACCATGCAAATATTCTAATAGCTATGATTGTGGCACATGGTTAGGCACATGATTAGTACAAGTTGTGTGACCTAACCCAAGAAACTGTGCGAGGGGATTGAAATTCTACAAAAAATGTAATTAAAATCCCATAACACCCCTAATTAACCCAAAATTTCTCCCACTAGATTGTAATTTGATAATTTGGCTATTGGGAGCCCTCTAGAGGCATTTTGGTCCTCCCAAACTCATCTCTTGGTAGATCTTATTGAAGCATTGATCCTCTTCTAGTGAGTTCTTTTCTCCTTGATATTTTTTCCTTCCCCTTCTCCTGATTCCTTCTTTCTAGAGGTTATGATGTCATTTTGTTTCATTGTTCCATGGATGGTTGATGTGGAATTATGGATATAGGATCTCTCCTCTTCTATCCAGACCCCTCTTCCTAAATCCAGCGATCACCATTGGAGGGGAAACGTATCAGATTCATTATGGTGGGATTTCAAATATTCCAAATAAGTGTTTATAGGATTCTCATCCATTTTTAATTCATTTATGCATGAGAATTTATGGATATGTGTTTCCTTATAAAATATGTTCTATAATTATTGATCTGGAATTTCCTTGTAAAATATTTTTGATCCCATTTTAAATAAATTGAACATGGCATGGATTCCTTGTCATGGTTTTATAAATTAATGAATTATATATTGATTTTAATTCCATTTTAAAGAGTTTTCAATGTTACTGAAAGCGTGTACGATTGTTTCCTATCAACTGTTCAAGGTTCCAATGCTCTGCTAATGTGTATATCAGCACTCAGGTTGAATCCTTGGCGATGATACTTTTTAATAGTCGATTGTTTTTAATTGATTGAATTTTGATTGAGGGGTTTGTTTGTAGATATTAATTGAAATGATTGATTGGATAATATTGATTTAACAATTTGATAAATATTGGGGTGAGTTCATCATTAGGTATTTAAACTTGTTATATCCATGAGCCTTTCTTTATATTTTATTAAACTAACACCCCCTTCACAAGATGATGTTGATCGGAATTCCCAAATGTTAAGGCTTTAATCCAAGCCTTAAATTAAATAGGATTATAATCTCAATTAGTTCTTGATTATGGTAGTGTATTTATGGTTCCAATAATCCTTGGAAACCACTCATTAAACAAAACGAGTCATTAATCCATGACATGTTAAGTCCAACATACACAATGTTAAATTAAAGAATACTCATCGAGCAAAAGCTCTCAATCTCTTAACATCTCTTAATAACGACGCACCCCAATGGTAGATTTAGTAATACATTAAGATGTTTATTAATATGGTAATATATAATTATGGTAATAAATTATAAATATAACAAAATGAATAAGATAAGAAAAGATTTGTGCATCGAACACACACACACACGACGGGTGATGAGAATTAAATGAACTTTAGATTAAATGAGAAAGGGAAATAAGAGATTGATTATTAACATGATTTAAGAAATATAAAGAACATTAACATATCAAAATATAGGGTAGATTATAATAAGAGTTAATGGAAAAGTTACTTGCATTAAAATATAATTACGAAACAAAGACTTACAAGATTACAACAAAGAAGAACAAAAAAATAAATGAAAACAAAGAGAGGAGGAAGGGTATATCAAGTAAAAACATGAGTATGGAAAGTCCTCCCAAGACTTTTTAAAATCTTAGGTCATGCCAATGTATGATCCTATCTTCTGAAATGACAACTCTTTCAAGTTGAGGAGGGGGTGTATTTATAGACCAATGTTGTGGGTTGTTTGTATTCCAAAACTGCCCTTCCACTTGCATCGCCAATTTTATAAATTAGACAACCAAATCTCGAGATATTATATTATTACAAGTTGTATGTAATAATTCTTTCTGAATACTCTCAAAATTTGGAGGCATTTGTATATATGGAGGCAAACTTATGGCCATTTGATTAAACAATGTTAATATGTCCATTTCATTCTAGACTTTTTCATTGTCCTAAATGTGAATGTATTTTTTAATAGGAATATGCCTTCAAATCCAAATTCTTTGTTCAAGAAATTTGGTCATATATATCTCCTCTTTCAAAATGCAAAAAATTTGGTCTTATATATCTCCTCTTTCACATCAACTCCCCCACACTTATTCTTATGCATGTCCTCTTGTGCAATAAATATAAAAACATAACATAATAATTTTTACTCACCAAAAAATATTAAATTTTTGTTTCCCCACTCAGGGGAGGTTTATAAAATTTCATTAATCCATATTGAATTCCACCCTAATTTTTTACAGAAACAATTTTCAAAAAACAACTCTTTTTTTCACGCTCTAATTTAGAAATGGAAAATGTGGGCACTCGAAACTTACTCCTCTCAAGATGATAAAAATTTATATCTAGAGGTTCACTAATTCACCAACCAAAAGTGAAAATCTTAGAGTTTTTATGATCTCTAATCTTCCACTCCCTATCCTAAAGTGAATAATAATCAATAGGTCTTTTTAAGGGGGTTTTCAGTGGCTATGAGATGGTAGAAATATAATGACCAAGAAAGAGAAGAAGAGGGGTAAAACGCCAACATGGGTAAAATAATACACAATTTGTTTGAAATGAAACATGGAAGGAAATGAAAAAAAAATATTTAAAAGGGAATGATTATGTGCTGAAAGACACAAGAGAAGAATAAAATTTGATGGGGGTGAGAAGATTAAATATTTACAAAACACAAAACTTCTCCCAATGATATAAGTGTTATTTTTTTCTTTTCTTCTTTTTTTTTCATTTTTCAAAAGTTGAAATTGAAAAAGATATCACACTCATATCCCAACCCATGATTGATCTCCTCACGATACTAATTGTAATAGTTATAACAATACAAAAGGTTGAGTAAGAGAAATTTTTGACCTACCCAAGACGCAACCCATTTTTCTTTTTTTCCTTTTTATCATGATTTTTTTTGATTTTTTTGATTTTTTTGATTTTTTTGAACACTTGTCAATAACATTTACAAAATTACATAAATGAAAGTAAATTACATTCCCCAAAACTCACTGAATTACAACCTATCCCCAACACTAAAATGAATGTGTGGCCTCAAGCATATGATAACTCGTAGAAAATCAATAAAAGGGTAAACAAAATGAAATCCATTCCCCAAACACTTAAATTTAAAGAAAATATGCAATGTAAATCCATGTAGATATTGGGTGGGAAAGGATATTGGGATTGTAATGTCGATAACAAGAAAATGTTTTCATAGGCTCTAAAGGGTTTTTAAAAGTAGGATTAATGTAAGGTTAAAGGAAGACTATTTGGCTATTGTGATTCTCATGAGGTTCAGAAAATGCCTCTATCATATTAATGCACACCAAAGTATGAAATTCAGCTCGAAGGTCCACATACTCAAGACTCACAATCGGGGGTGAAAAACACACATTTTTAAAAGATGGAAATAGGTTACCTTGGCATGAAGGCTAATTCTATTCCTCACAGTTGGGGAAATCATTTTCTAAATCAAAAATTGAGCATTCAAAATTTTTTGGTTTTGTCACAAGATTATTTATCCAAATTCATGGTGAAAATTAAAAAAATTGAGATGAAAACATGTCTTTTGACTCCCCAAAATGGTTGGAAAAAATTTCAAAACTAGATGGTGAGTAAGTATGACTCTTTTCTTGTGTTTTTTTAATTTGTTTTTTTATTTTAGTTTTTTAGTGTTTTTAACATACACACCCACAAAAAAGATAAAGAGAGAAAGAAGGAAAAAAATGTTTGATGGTGAAAGTGGTAAAAAATAAAAGAGAGGGGAAGAAGAAGAAAGGGGGAGCGTTAAAGGGAAAGTGGTGCCCCCTGGTTTGGATTTAGTGGGTCGCTGTCTCCATCCAGTGGTGGGTTAGTGGAACTTGATGTGCCTCATGTGGGATTTTACCTGAAAAAGAAAAATCATTATTCATCTAATGAAAAACTAAAAAGAAATTAAAATTTCATAAAAGTAAAATAAAACATGGGTTGCATCCCAATAAGCACTGTATTTATTTTGTCTACAACTGAAAATTGCAGTGGACTACCCATAGTCCAATGGTGGCCACCATATTTTCTCAACTCCGGTATGCTTCCAAAAAAAATTCTCCTTTGGGAGGCCTCATGATTCATTGGATAATTTCATCCCTTCATTGTTGTTTTGCTTGCAATTAAATGGGGGTGGAAAGAGAATATTACTATCCTCCCTTTGGTTTTCAATGCGAGGAATAATTTTATCCACAAATTAATGGTTTTTTATGCTTGGAAATTTAAGAAGATGTTTAAATTTTGATGGTTCATTTATTTAAGGTTCAGACAACACAAAACCAGAGTATGAGATCCCAAGTGTTTTTAACTCATTTATTTCATGACCTAATGAAGTACAGTAATGATAATCAGTGGATTCATAAGACTGAATAAAATTTTCAATATCCTTTATATCAATGTTGTTTTCCAAATAATGGTCAATTTAAACCTCCCCAGTTATCACTTTATTAATTATGGGATAAATCTCACAACCTTCACTCCCATTGAGACAAGATAAACACATTGTTTCAAGTTTAACCTCACATATAATAGAATTTTTAGAATCTTGGATAAGAAATATTGAATCTTAGATAATCAGATCTAAATCAAAAAATGAGTATTCAAGTTCATTTTCTTTATTATCGTCCATGTTGGAGCATTGGAGTTCTGAGGTGAGATGGGATTCCAAAGAGTTTTCAAGATCTTTTAGATCAATGGAGTCTTCATTTCTAATGTCAACATCAAATTCTCCATTTATGACTTGGTTAATGAGGTTGAAATATTCACAAACTCTTATATTTGTAGAAAAGGAATAACATGATGGATTTGGATTCAACACACTCTTGGAGATACTTTTAGTAGCATGGATAGAGAGTACACATTGATTCTTTAATGGGTATCGCATGGATTGAAAAATATTGAACTTGACCAGTTGGTCTCCAAATTCCATGGATAAGATGCCAACATAGACATAAATTTTGGTTTTAGATATCATGAGAAAGGGTCTTCCTAGAATCAGAGGAGATTAGAAAGAAGTTTTCTCACCTTCCATATCAAGGACATAGAAATCATTTGGGAAGATAAGATCATTAACTCGGACAAGGACATCCTCGATTATACCATTAAGACAAGCATTTCTTCGATTGGTTAATTGAATAACAACACCTGTTGGGTTCAAGGGACCAAGACCAAGGTTGGATAATATGGATTTAGGCGTGACATTCATTGAGGTTCCTAGATCTATGAGTGCATTATCAAAGATGGAGCTTCCAATTTTTCATGGAACCATAAAAGTCCCAGGATCTTTTCACTTCATGGGTATGGACTATTGTGTTGAAACATTCTCAATGGTTCTAAGTTGTCTCTTATGAGTAAAAGATTCCTTAAGAAACTTGTCATACTTAGTAATTTTTTTTATGGAATTTAAGAGTGTAATGTTTAATTCAACACGTCTAAACTTGTCGAGAATTTCAGGATCGGGTTCAAAAGAATTCTTTTGCTTAGAAACGACTTGAGGAAAAGTAATTGGGTTGCTAAGTGGAATGGAAGGAGGTGATGGAATAGATTCATATTCCTTTTCATGTTTTTTTTCATTTTCTAGGTCAATATTTAAAGGGGATTTGTAGGACTTATCTTGAGGCATTGACATTTTTTTCCTGATCTAAGTGAAATTGCACTTACATTATCATTGGGGTTGGGTAATGGTTGAGATGGGAGTTGGGAATAATTTTATTGTTATTTCTGGATTAGGTGGGATGAAAGTTGACCAATTTGGGTTTCAATATTTTTGAGGCTGGAATGGGTGAAGGAGGTAAGATCTTGCACTGCACTTTCCCATAGTTTCTTGGAAGAAGAGGCTTGCCCCAGATTGATATTACCTTGATTTTGGTTCTTGGTAAAGCGATTTTATTGGTTTGTTAATTGGGAAGGCTCACTAGGATAGTGTAATCCAGGAGGAGGAAGAGGAGTATTTATCCTTTGAGGTTGAGGAACAAAAGGGTAAGGTTGATGGAAGTTACCAACACCTTGACCATATTGGAATTGGTTTGGGTTTTGAGGAGGGAATTGAGGGGGATGAGAAATGGGATTACCATACCTCAAGCCTTGTGAGAAGGTAGAAGATAAGGGCTTAGAGTGGGGTTGGTTGAAATTTCTAATGAACTGGCCTAATTGTTGAGGGTTGGTGTTCCTCTGAGTATATGATGCATTGAGCTCCATTGGTCTGGATGAATCAGAGGGATCCACTTGAAGTTGTGGACATGTGTAAGTTGGATGATGTGGGGAGATACAGATTCCACAGTTCTTGATAGGTCCATGGAACAGAGATTGTGGAGAAGTTGATATTGGGGCTTTGGAAACCATAGCTAGTTGCCACACAAGACCTGTAAGTTCACTCACCCACTCTTTCATCTTGTTTGGATCTATGGATTAATTTTCTTGGACTTGTTTGACTTGAGCATGTACTCGAGTATGGAATTGTTGTGTGTTTGCATCCATGTTTCTTATGAGATCTCTTGCAGCTGCAGGATTCTTATCAACAAGAGCACCACCACTTGAGGCATCAATGAGAGTTCTCTCCATAGATAATAACCCCTCATAGAAGCATTGGATCAAGAGTTGGTCAGGAATTTGGTGGTGTGGACAGGTTGCCACAATATTTTTGAACCTCTCCCAATACTCATGTAGTGATTCATTTTAGAATTGATAGATACCACTTATTTCCTTTTGGATTGAAGCAATACGAGAAGTAGGAAAGAATTTCTCTAAGAAAAGTCACTTCATATCAATCCATAAGATTATGGAACCGGGAGGGTGGTAGTAGATACATGAATTTTCAGTGTCAGCTAGGGAGAAAGGGAATGCTCGGAGTTTGATTTGTTACTCAGAAACCCCTTGAGGCTTCACAGTAGATCACACCACTTGGAACTCTTTATGTTGGAGATGTGGATCCTCACTGGCTAGCCCGGGGAAATGAGGGAGAAGATGAATCAAACCTGATTTGAGTTCGAAGTCAAACACAATGTTTTGATATTGAATACCAAGGGGTTGGTAATTCATATCAGGGGTAGTGAGTTCTTTAAGTGTTTGTTCCCTAGGATTGGCTATTTCTAATTCAACGGGTTGGACGGGGACTGGTTCTTGAATTATTTGATTATCCCTAATGTTCCTCCTAAATTAATGAAGTGTTTGCACAATTTCAAGGTCAAAAAAATCTGAGGGATTGTTTGGGAGGGTATGGGGCATTCAGATAGATTTTGGAAGAATGTTGAAGATGAGTTTTTCTTTGTTTTTTTCATTTATGATTTTTTATGAGAAGTCGGGTTTTTCTTTGTGTTTTTTTTCAATTTTTTTATTAAATTTTGTTTTTTCTTTTGTTTTTTTACAATAACTAGAAACTAATGAGTACTTAATTACACCATACCTGAAAATGAATTCATTTAAAATCTTGGCTGATTGTCTTCTATCAAACTTTCAAGGTTCTGATGCTCTGCTAATGGGTATAGCAGCACTCAGGTCGAATCCTTGGCGATGATACTTTTTAATAGTCGATTGTTTTTAGTTGATTGTATTTTTATTGGGGGTTTTGTTTACAGAGCTTAATTTAAATGATTTATTGAATAATATTTATTTAATAATTTGATAAATATTGGGGTGATTTCATCATTAGGTAGTTAAGCTTGTGATATGCTTGATCCTTTCTTTATATTGAATTAAATTAACACCCAATTCACAAGATGACGTTGATTAGAATTCCCAAGTGTTAAGGATTTAATCCAAGACTTAAATTAACTAGGATTCAAATATCAATTAGTGCTTGATTATGGTAGTGTATTTATGGTTCCAATAATCCATAGAAACCACTCATTAAACAAAACAAGTCATTAATCCATGACATGTTAAGTCAAATATACACAATGTTAAATTAAAGAATACTCATCGAGCAAAAGCTGTGAATCGATTAACATATCTAAATAATGACTCACCCAAATGGTAGATTTACTCAGCCGTTAAGATTTTTATTAGTCTGGTAATATATTTTTATGGTGATGAATTATAAATAGAACAAAAATAATGGGATAAGAAAAGAGTTGTGCGTCAAACACACACACACATGAAGGGTGATGAGAATTAAAAACAAAATTTAGATTGAATGAGAAAGTGAAATAAGATATTGATTATTAACATGATTTAATAAATTTAAATAACATTAATATTTCAAAACATAGTGTATATGATAATAAGAGTTAATTTGAAAGGTACTTGCATTAAAACAAAATTACAAAACAAATACTTACAAGATTACAACAAAGAAGAACACGAAAGTAAATGAAAAAAAGAGGGAAGGAGGGGTCTCTCAAGTGAAAACTGGAGTATGTAAGTTCCTCCCAATACTTTTTCAAATATTTTTTCATGCCAATGTATGCTTCCCTCTTCTGAAATTCCAACTCTTTCAAGGTGATGAGGGGGATGTATTTATAGCCCAATGTTGTTTTTTGTTTGCATTCCAAAACTGCCCCTCCAATTGCATCACCAATTTGATAAATTATACAGCCTAATATAGAGATATTCCATTATTACAAGTTTTATATAAGAATTTTGGATGACTAATCTCAAGATTTGGAGGAATTTGGACTTATCATACCAAAGTTATGGTCGTTTGATTAAACAATGTTAATCTGTCCATTTCAATCCAGACTTTTTCATTGTCATAAATGTGAATAGATTTTCTAATAGGAATATGCCTTAAAATCTGAATTATTTCTTAAAAAAAGTAGGCCTTATATATCTCCTCTTTCACACAGAAAAATATTAGCTTTATTTTATGACTAGAGCATGAGAAAAGTAAATTTTGGTGTGCTAATTTCATTTCCTAGATAGAATGGTGGTCTGGAATAAAAGATTCATTTGGGACCCTTTTTTTGGAGTTGGGCCCTGAAATGTTTATCCATGATTATTTTGGATAATTAAGAACATATTGTTGAGTTTCATAAAATATTGCTTCGGGATTTAAACCAGTAACTCAATCATCGTGGATGGTCTAATTTCTTCACAAATTCTTTGGGTCTTCTTATGTAGACCATATAACCCTTCAAATGGACGAATTGTCCACTGATTCATGTAATGAAATTTTGTAATTTGAGTAATGAACCCTACAAAAACAATAATCATGAAATTTGGATAATTAGGGTGATAGTTATTATTAAAACATTAAACAGACTTGAATCTGGATGACTCCAAATAGTGCTGTAAAATTATATTTATTATTTAAACATTAATATTTCACACAAATTATGAAAATTTCATATAAAATCAGTAAATTGAGTAAATAATAAGTAATTAAAACATTAATAACATTAGTTACCTTGTGTAAAGTGTGGCCTTAGGTAAAGTTTTTATTTCTAAAGTGAAATTATTTTATTTGAATGAAATGAGTTGAACTATTTTATGTTTTATAAATAATTTAAATTTATTGAATTTATGAAATGATTAAGATACCTATTTGAATTATTTTACCTTTTTTTCAATATATTTTCTTGGTTTATCTATAATTAGTGATTTATTCATAGGAAAAGAGGGTGTAAACCCATGTTTTGAAACGACCATGAGACTTTTTAAATTGTGAAACTTCCTTGAATTCCTTTGGGTTTTTTTGAAATAAATGGTTATTTTAAATGAAAGTTTTTAATTATAGTGATGATTGTGAAAATAAGTGGGTATGTTTTTGATTTTTAAAGTTTCAATTGGAGATAAGGTTTTGAATGGAATGGATGATGTTTGATGTCCTGGTTGGCAGTTTATGATGATCTTATCTTGTAATAGACCCTTATTGTAATTTATTTGATTCTTGTACTTCCCATTTATGGGTGTTGAAAAAGGGATTATTTATTTTGAGGTATCTTGGGGGTGAGAGTGAGATGTGATTTGAGGGCATGTTTCCACAATTGATATTGATAAGAATCCTCATTATAATCATCATAGCTTGATTATCTCATACCACTCTTTTGAATATTCAGAAAAACATGGATTGTTAAATGAGATGGACTAGATATATGATTCATTAGTGGACCAACACCCCATCTGGTGGATTTTTAGAGAATAAGAAAGGTTTGGGTAATGTACATGTGGCCATGAAAGTGGATTTGTGTAGAACTGGTTTTCTTGAGACTCGTGAGACGAGACAGAAACCCAATGATTAGAAATGATGATTTTTTATTAGCTATTCTATGGTAGACTCACTATCATACCTAGGTTGTACCCATTAAATTTTTATACTTGATTGTTGAGGCACTATAGTGTTCGTTATCACTACTTTTCACTCAAGCTACCTTTCTTGATTGATTACTTCTCTTGATTAATCTATTTATTGAGATGTTTCACCTTGAATCTATTGTATTGAATCTTGTAAATTTTATGATATCCGGTGCTTGTTCGCACTTTTCTTGATTGACCTGAATTAAGTTTGTGAAATGGTTTTCAAATATTTTTAAGAAAATTTTTGGTTTTCAAATGATGAAATGGAATGTTTTCAACTCTGGTTTGATAAATGATTTTGAATGTTTTAAAAATCTATTTTCAAACTAATATTTTCACTCTCTTTATTGTTCACCTCTTTTAGCTTAATTGAATTACCTTATGAAGTAACTACATAGAATCTTTAGTGTAATCCTATTGGGATCTATAGATCACATCCTGCTTATACCATTTGGTGTTTGCATCTTTTATGATATTATAGAAGGTTCTCATTCTCACATCATCTTCCTTTGTCCATTAATTCTTGGGTGACCATGGGTGGGTGTCTTAGGACATGGTGGGTAGTCAGGGACCACCAGGATATAGGTTTTGGTAGTTTTATTTTTCTTAAAGTTTTTGTTTTGTATTTTTTGTTGAATTAGGTTATACTAAATATGCAGAAGAGGGGGGTGAATTGTGTCTTTTACAATTTCTTCGAGAATCGTGATGATTGATAAATCTATCCTTTAACGTTATCAAAATGGTTATGAAGTGGAAAATAAATAGATTGAAGAACACAAGGATGTATAGTGGTTCGGGGAACAGAAGGCCCCCAATCCACTCCACCAATTCTCTACTCCACGAGCTTGGTGATTTTCACTATCAGGTCCTCTTATCAATAGACCGTCCACAACTAAGTGCAGGCAATTGACACCTTTACAAGATAAGGGTAAAACAGAGCCTTATGGTTCATACACAGAACCGAATAAACATATTAGAATGAGAATCCGGTTACTAAAAATGAAAATATTATTTGTCTAAAAATACTTTCCAGTTGTTCTTTATAGTTACAGAAGCACACAACTGACAGTAGATGGATCATCATCTTCAGAAAATATATTCTTTAGGTAAGAGAAGTTCTAAGTCGATCCAGTTGAAAATAGATCTTGAAATAAAATTAGAAACATTAAAAACCATAGATTCATGATATATCTTTGACATAGAATAAGAATCTTTAACACTTTTCCTTTTCTTAAGAAAAACAAAGTCTGATAGATCTTGGTTGCAGCAGATCTGTGTGACTCATATAACTTTGTAAAAATTGTAGTCGTGAAAAACTCGAGAGCTTGTTATTATTACCTTTTTCGCAATGATCCATCTCACATTTTTTAATTCAAAATAACATAGATATATAAAGAATAAATATGAGAGTTTTCCTTTTAAATTTAGGTCCACAAATGTCGCCTTAAGAATCATGATATTCAGATGTTTGAATAACAGAGAAGTCGTATCTTCCCTTAATAATAGGCATGAAATCCTTCTCTTAAATCAATCCTTTGAATCAAAAATAAACATCTTTAAATAAGTCAAATATGTTCTTTAATATCGGGCTTTGAAATTGGCTTAAAATCAGCCTGATATTCCACAAAAGACCATTATATGATAAAGTTGTATTTTAAATATCCGATGCTAAATGTAGGTTTGATGATCAATTCTTAAAACATAAGGTTCATCTAAAATTTAAGGTTGATCTCAAATGTAAGGTTGATCATACATACTTTTCTCTTCAACTTTCAAACGTATGGTATAATATCCATACTTTCCTATTTAGAAAAATGTAAGATACGTGATCCATACTTTTCAATAGAATGTAAGGTTCATTATAAAAGTAAGTTTGATGATCCATACTTTTGTGAAGCAAACATAAGGTTCCATACTTACGTAAGGTTCTTATTCCATAAGTTTATAATATTAAAAATGTAAGGTTCCTTCCAAATGTAAGGTTCTTTTACCATACTTTTTCGATAATGTATGGTTGATTAACCATACTTTACTGAACTCTCGTAAATTAAATGTAGAATTTTATCCTTACACTACGCTCTTCAATGTAGGGTATGAATAGTGTTTCCAAAACACGCTAAAATGATTTCCAAACACTTTGTAAAATATTCTGTGCAGATTAAATGATTTTAATATTATTCCAAAATAGAAATATAAAGAATATTAATTTATTGAAATATACTCAAAGTAAAATCATTAGAATAACAAAAAAGGTTATTTTTGAGCATCAAAATTATCATACAAAGATAGATTATTGTTGAAATGATACATACTCAACAATATCCTCTAATCATAATAGTATAGATTATTTTTTAAAACAACACTTTCTCAAAAATCTCCCCCTTTTTGATGATCACGAAACCCATTAAATTAATTGCATATAATTTAGATATTTGCAAGGATAAAATAATATTTTATTTTAGCAGAATTATTTCAAAAAGAAATAAATAAAGTGTTATTCATAGTTCTCCCATATATAAAGAAAAGATATTTTAAAAAAAAATTAAAAAATTATTTTAGAAATTTCTCCCCCTTTTATAAAGTAAAATAAAAAACTTGAGTTTATCCAAATTTCTCCCATAAAGGTAAAACATAAATACAATATAGAATGTTGTATTTGTATCTAGATTTCTCCACCTGAGAAAAATATTGATCCATTGTCTTAAAATAAAATTTTGTGTTTATCAAAATTCCTCTCCCTTTTTGTGATATCAAAAAGAAGGTAAGAATAAAGAATATAACACATTTAATGTAGTACTGGACTTAAGTAAATGTTATCATAAACTATTTATCAATAATTGAATCTTGATTCTAGAATTATAACATAGATAGAATAGTAAAACAAATTAAAAACACATAAAAATGAGATTAAAAAATAGTTTATTGAAATGTAAGTACATAATGGATACAGGAGTAAAGTTTGGGCCAAAATGGTTTGAAAAGGGGTATTTCAGCAACTCTGAACAACTTCCTTGAGCACTGATAACTGCATTCTCAACCTCTTCATCAATCCATCTCCTAAATGAATTATCATATCTCTTCCTTCCTAGGTCAAATGAATATCTTTAATTAGATTGAATCTAAAAAACTCATGAAATCTTTCTTACTTTTCAATGAACTGATTTAGCTTCTCAGTGAATCTATCCAATAATTATCTAATACTTGGTTCACCTAAGGTAAGCTGATCAATAAGGAATTTTTTATTTTCCAACAAGACAGAAAGAGGAGCACTATTACACTTTAAATACTGCAACCTGTCATTCATATTTCTCATTACAGTAGTAATGGCCTGAAATCTCTTGATCAGATCAGAAGAAGTACCTGATGTACTTGCTTGACTTCCTGTGAGAGTTTTAAACTGTTGTTCCATAAAATTTTTTAATTCTTCCAAATTTGACTTCATTACAACTTTAGATTTCAACTTTTCAACCTCTTCTAGTAATTATTTCTTAAAAACATCAACTTCTTGCTTTGAAATAAAGATGCCATTCAGATTTTGAAATCTCTATTTCTCTTTGTCTAACTCTCTTATTAAAGTAGCATTCTTGGATTTATATCTATTAAACTTTATGAAAAGTTCCTCAACATGATTTGATATAGAATCAGAGGCACCCTGTTCTTGATTCACAACTGGATCTACTAAAATTAGTGGTAAAGATTGAGCATCGGATCTCTGATCAGAAGCCTTCTCCACTAGTTTCTCTACCGATTTTCTTCAGAATAATGAACCAACTCATCCACAAAAAAATCATTTAAAACTTATGTATGAACTTCACATGGACTCTTTCCTCTATTTATATTTTCATCAGGTTGTTGCTCCTCATGAGCATCTACATTCTCTTCCTCTAAAACAAGCTCTTCTTGAAATTTTTCTTTTTGAATAACTTCAGCAGGTTGTGCATATTGTTCTTGAACAGATTCAGTTCAAGCCACTTCAACTTCTATAGGCTCTACCTCTGCCTAAGCTTCAACTTCCTCTTCAATTTGAGTTACCACCTCAATCTGAGAAACAGATTCTCTTACAAATCTGTAGCTTAAAAGATCTCCAGTTATAACAACATTTGTTTGAATAGGATCCTCATCAGCTTGAGTCGCTCTATGACATTTCCTATGAAGTCCCTCTTAACTTCCCTCATCATCTGGTGCATAAAATTCTTCAAATATAATTCTTATTGATGTTTTTAAAACATTTCAAGTCCTTGATTCTACTATTCCTTCTTTGGTTTTACCAGTTTTCTCTCCCTGAGCAGACTCTTGATCTCCATCATCACCAAAAGGCATAATCTTTCCTTTCACAGTGCTCCCAAATAATCCTATTTTTCTTAATGTTCCAGCATTTAACATGTTACTATGATGGCATCACACTATATCATCTACTAATCTCTCCACATCAGACTTCAATAATAATTTTGAAATGAACCTCCCATAGGGATAGAAGTTCATTCTCATATCTGGCTGACAGCAGTAGTTCAATACCATATCATATAATGAGAAAAAATCAACTTGACGTCACTCATAAATAGAAACATCAAATACTTATTAGGATATAAAATTTTCTGCATTTCAGACATCCTCAAGGAAATCCCTGTTTGAAAAAAAATTACAATTTTTTTTTTGATCTGGCTCAAAATCCTTGACTAATATTTTTCTAATATTCGTTTAACCAAATAAAAATGAAATAATTTCCTCTAACTTATATTAGTTATCTCTAATGGATTTCAAATCAAAATGATAAACTCCCTCATGAGGTCAGTTTAAAATTCTAGTTATTTCCACCAACGAAATAGAAAAATCATGATCTTCAATTTTAGAGAATATAGAGTCCTTTGTGTCTCCAAGACTGAACTGAACATATTTAAAGAAATTTCGCAACACTACCTCATACAAAAATTATGTGTTTTCATCAAGGAACGTTTGTTCGAGATTCTGAAAAGCTAAATCTTTCTTCAATGTTAGATTGGTCTGGTAAAACCATTCCAAATCAATTACTTTGCCCTGTAAGATCTTACTTCCTACCGAATTTTGATGCTTTGCATTACTAGCTTCTCCTTACTCAATTCTCTTTGTCTTAGTCATTTCTGTCTCAATGATCTGAAGGCTTAAATGTTTAGGGTTTTGAAGGTTCAGTCAAAGATAGATGAAGGAAGTAAGTGTTTAGGTGTTTCAAAAGGTTTTAAGAAAAGGAACAGGTTTGGAATTTGAAAAGGGTTCTGAAAACCTTGATTCCCATGTCATTACATACATAATAATCATTAAATTATTTATAATAAAAAATTTATGCGAAAAGAAAAAAACTTATAGCAGTACAGATGAAATTTTAAATTATTCTAAAAACAAATAATTAAATTATTTAAAATAGTGAAGATTAAAATAAAATAAGAATTAATATAATAAAATAAGTAAAATTAGAATTAAGATTTCATTTAAAATTAAATAAACCTAGACCCCCTTAATAAAATCAAACCTTGCAGTGAGAAGTCATTTAGTAAAAATATCAGCTAATTGAATTTCATTACTTACAAATTCTAAGAATATATCCTTTTTAAGCACATGAACTCTTAGAAAATGATGTCTGATATCAATATGCTTAGTCCTAGAATAATTAATAGGATTTTTTGAAATATTTATTGTTCTTTTATTATCACATAAAATAGGTATATTATTAAAATTTAGTCCAAAGTCTATAAGAATATTTTTCATCCACAACACTTATGTACAACAACTGCCTACAGACACATATTCTGTCTCAGCTGTTGACAAAGAAACTAAGTGTTGTTTCTTACTAGACCATGAAACTAAAGATTTTATTAAAAAGTGATAGGTTCTTGAGGTGATTTTTCTATCTAATTTTTAGTTTCAAAAGTCATCATCTGAATATAAAATGAAATTAAAATCAGAAGTTTTTTGGATAGAGAAGAGATTGAAAACAGTTCCTTTTAAATATCTAAAAATCCTTTTGACATATCTTAAGTGAGATTCTTTTAGGATTTTATTGAAATATTGAACAAATACATACTGAGTACATTATATTTATCATGCTAGTAGTAAGATATAATAAACTACCAATCATACCTCTATATAACTTGTTTCCAACTGATTTTACAGTTTCATCCAAATCAAGTTTTATATTAGTACACATAGGAGTTGTATATGTCTTGTTCTTTTCGAGTACAAATTTCTTCAGTAAATTAGTAATTTATTTTATTTGATTCAAAATATTTCCAAAATCTTTTTGATAAATTTTAAGTCCTAAAAAGAAATTTAATTCTCCCATCATACTCATTTTAAATTCTTTTTGCATTAAATTTGAAAACTCGTGACAAAGTTTTTGGTTTGTTGATCCAAAAATTACATTATAAATATAAATTTGAACCAATAAAATATTATAGTTTATAGTTTTTTTAAATAATGTTGGATATTCCATTCCAAAAATAAAATCATTTTTCAAAAGAAAATAAATTAATCTTACCAAGCTCTAGGTGCTTGTTTAAGGCCATAAACAGCTTTAGTAAGTTTAATAAGAGAATCTGGATTTTGGGAATTTTTAAAACCAGGAGGTTGCTCAACATAAACTTCCTCCATTAAATAACCATTTAAAAAGGAAAACTTAACATCCATCTGAAATTATTTAAAGTTCATATGAGTTGGATAGGCTAAAATTATTCTAATGGCTTCTAGTCTTGCTATAGGGGCAAAGGTCACGTCATAAACTATACCTTCTTCCTAATTATATCCTTTAGCTACTGGTATTTCTTTATTTCTAGTTATTATACCTTTATTATCTTGTTTATTTCTAAAGACCCATTTAGTTCCTATAACTGGATAATTCTATGGTCTTTCAACTAAATTCCAAACATTATTTCTCTAGATCTGGTTTAGTTCTTATTGCATTGATATCATCCAAATTTCATCAACTAAGGCTTATTCTATTGACTTAAGTTCTAATTGGGACATAAAGGAAAAAAACTCAACAAGATTTCCTACATTTCTTCTAGTTTTTATTCCAGTGTCTAGGTCTCCTATAATAGTTTTCTAAAGGGTGATTCTTTAGGGTTCTAGACAATCTAGGTAATACACTATTAGGTTCATCCATGTCATGTTCTTCTGAACTAGACTGAATTTAATTTTTATCTTCTTTAAAATCATCTTTCAAGTTCTCAAGTCTCATGTTATCATTAGAGTCAAATTCATCAATTTGATCTTTCTTTTTCTCAAAGGGATCAGATTCGTCAAATTTCACATGAATTGATTCTTCAACAATCCTATATTTTTTATTAAAAATTATATAAGCTTTGGAAGTTGCAGGATATCCTAATAAAATTCCTTCATCAGATTTTGGATCAAATTTACCAAGATTGTCCTTGGTGTTCAAGATATAAACCTTGCATACAAAAACTTTAAAGTATTTTACTTTAGATTTTCTATTATTCCAAATTTCATAGGGTGTCTTTTTGAAAATTGGTCTGATTAAAAATCTATTCATCATATAGCAGGTTATACTTATAGCTTCTTCCCAGAAATAGGTATGAATACTGTATTCATTTAGCATAGTCCTATCCATTTCCTAAATAGTTCTATTTCTTCTTTCAACAATCTCATTCTGTTGAGGTACTCTTGGTGCAGAGAATGTGTGTTTAATACCTTGATTTGCACAAAAGGAATTGAATTCTTGATTCTCAAATTATCTACAATAATTACTTCTTACTGAGATTATTTTAAAACCATTTTCATTTTGAACGGCTTTTCAAAAACTTTCAAATATAGTAAAGGATTCATTTTTATATTTTAGAAAATATACCCATGTAAATCTTGAATATTCATCAACTAAAACATATACATATAATTTACCAGCCAAACTTTCTACTCTTGAAGTTCCAAATAGATCCATATGTATAAGTTCTAAAGGTTTAGTTGTAGAAATTTTTTTAATTGATTTGAAGGATGATTTATGTTGCTTTCCAAGTTGACATGCATCAAAAAATCTGTCACTATCAAATTTAAGACTAAGTAAATCAGAAACTTGTTGTTTCTTAGATAACCTATGTAAAAAATATGTATTTCAGTGTCCAAGTCTTCTATTCCAGATCCAAGATTCATTTATCTTAGTAGTTAAACAATTTACTTTTTGTTTACACAAGGAATTTAAGTCAAGAGTATAAACACTATCAGTTCTAGGTGCTCTAAATTTAATCAATGTATCTTTAAAAACAGAACAACAATTGTTAGAAAAATCAATAAAATAAACATCATCACATAGTTGAGAGATACTTATCAAGTTGTGTTTCAATCCTTGTACATAGAGTACTTTATTGATTGAGACAACTTCTGGATTAACAACAGTTCCAATGACAACTATTTTACCTTTGTAATTGTCACCAAATGTGACTAATCCTCCATCCTTTTGAGTTAATGTTTTAAAGTTTGATGAGTTCCCACTCATATTCTTGGAGTAGCCACTATCAATATACTATATTTCAGTTCGGTTTCTATGACCTACTTCCTACAAAGGTATTCAAAAAAAAAAAAACTTGGTACCCATGTTTTATTGGGTCTATCTTTGTTTGCTATCAAATATTTGGGAATCCATACTTTATTTTTTTTATATAATCAATATAATCATTTAAACTCCTTGTAATAAAGGCTTTCTTAATCCCACTTATTTGAGGTTGCCTTAAATATCAGCTTTTATATATGTGACCTTTTGTTCCAAGGTAGTTGAAAATTATACCTTTTGTACTTCAAACAAAATAGTTCTTATGCAGTTTGGGTTTCTCACCTTTACTACCTATTCTATATCTTTCCTTTTTAATCACATTTTTTCCAATAATTTCATTTAGAGAATTTTCTCCTTTTGTAAAAATAAGAGATGCATTTTTTTTATGTCTCTACTTCTGATTGAAGTATTTTTATTTTAGTTTCATTATCTATACATTTTCTGTTTGATGAGTTATATTTTTCAATTAACTCTTGATGTTGTTTTATCAAAGTGTTTATTTCTCCTAAAACAGCAGTGTGAATATTTTTTAGTGACTTATGTTTCTTAAATAAGAAATCATATTTCTCTTCCAGCATATTGTAATAGGATGCAAGTTTATCATTTGAGAAACTAGAACTAGAATTAGAATTAGATGAGTAATAAGATTGTACCTCATTAGCTTATGCCATAAAGCACATATTTTCCTTTAGATTCGATTCTTCCTTTTCTGAGTCAGACTTTGATGAGTTGCTGGATGCTAAGTCAAAAGTCTTCTTTTGACTTCTATATCATGTTTTGGAAATCACAAATGTATTCTATCATATGTTTGTAAATTACAATTGTCTTTTATCATGTTTATCATATCGTACGATGTTGATCGTACCGACCAAATCGTATCATACTGACTCTGTCAATCGTATCGTACTGACTCTGTCAATCGTATCGTATTGACTCTTTCAATCGTATCATACTGACTCTGTCAATCGTATCGTACTGACTGCTATTCAGATGATCATTATTTGTTTTGGTACTTTGTCAAAAACTCTCTCTGCATATGAATCGTACTCATTTTTTTCATTTCTATATATCTCTTGTCCTAACAAAACGATGTCGTTGAGTTAGTTACAAACTAATCAAAACGATGTCGTGCTTTCTGTTTCAATATGACCGTTGGAGGCAATATGACCGTTGGAACCCGAAGCCTATAAATAGGAGGTCAATTGAAGCTGAGAGAACAATGATGAACGAAGAGAACGAATGAAGAGACTCTGTGAACTACCAAGATTCTAGAGAGAGACACTGTGACTTCTCTCATCAGCCTTGTGCGTCCGATCATCGTATCGAGGGCTTTCAAGTAATTGAAAGACAGAGGTGCCAATTACCTACAAAATCGAGGGCTGTCGGGGATAGGCAGACAGACGTGTCGATCATCGTATCGAGGGCTGCCAGGGATAGGCAGACATACATGCCGATCATCGTATCGAGGGCTTCCAGGGATAGGCAGACAGACGTGCCGATCGTCGTATCGAGGGCTGCCAGGGATAGGCAGACAGACGTGCCGATCATCATATCGAGGGCTCACCAAGGTGTTTGTGAGACAGAACTTTTATCCTAGGTGAAAGGATAACCCTTCTCTTTGGGTTAAAAGAATTGTAATACTTTTACATTTCTGCTGTTACTTGTATTAGAAAGGGATTTGTATTGTTTCCTTTCTTCTTTACATATTCAATTGTAATTGTTTCAATTACAATCATTCTATTACTTTTTGTATTGATTGATTCTATACTCTTTAAGGTAGAATCATTCATCGTTATATTACTCTGATCATTGGGTTCATCTTGAATACAATTGTTTTACATTACATCAGTATTACAATTCATCATACCTTTTACATTCAATACAATTGTGGGTATTTGAATTTGTATTAGTTTAAGATCATTTAAACTAATCTCTTTGTTTCTAAAACTCAAAGGTTTTTAAACCTACAATTCACCCCCCCTCTTGTATTGTTCCATCTAATAGACATATATATCTACTATTCGATCCAACACTGGAGTCTTTAGAAACACTCCAAGTATCTTTCATTTCTCTTTTGTCTTTCTGATCATAATCATTATTTTTGAAAAATTTCTTTTTCTTTTCTCCTTTTAATTAAGGACAGTCGGGTCTTATGTGACCCATATTTTTACATTCATAGCATCTGACTTCCTTCAGTTATTTTTCATCTTTCTTGAATGATTTTATAAATCCCTTCTTCTTTCTGTAGAATTTACTAAATCTCCTGGCTAATTGAGCTAGTTCCACATCTAAATCAGATGAATCAGAACTTTCTAGTTTTCTCTTGATCTCTTACTTCATATTTCTGCTCTTCTTTTGGGATGTTACTTTCAAAGCAGTATTTTCTCTCTTGATCAAGACTTTATGATCATTCGATTCATCTTGAATCTAAACTTCATACATAATTAGGGTTCTAATTAATTCTTTCATAGTTAGATCTTTGATTGGTGATGATTGCCTAATGGCTGCTGATATCCCATTACATTGGGTTGACTCTCAGTAGTTTTAAGGCTTGATTCTCTTGTTTGATAGGATCTCCCAAGGCAGTGATGTTGTTGAATATTTCTGTAATCCTTCCATTCATATGATTGATGCTTTCACTGTCAAGCATTCTAAATGTATCAAATTTTAGATTTTCTCTAGAATACCTCATTTTTTTGATATTGTCAGTTCCTTCATAGGCAACTGCAATTGTCTTCCACATCTTATATGCAGTAGGGAATTGAGATAGTCTATTAACTTCATTCAGTCCTAAACCAAATATGATAGAATTCATATATTTTTAATTTATGTCATACTCTTCTTCAATATCTCCACTCCATGTTTTAGGTTTCTCAAGAATTTCATAAGAAGTAAGAATTTTTTAGTAGACTATGTATCAAAGATTTTTCAGATAGATGGTCATCCTCGACTTCCAACATCCATAGTTTTCACCATTGAAGTAAAGAGCTTGAACCATTGAAATTACCTCTTGTGTATCATCCAATGAGATCTATGAGTACAATCCTTTGAAACATTTATCTTGTTATATCTTTAACAAAAGATCCACCTCTGATATCAATTGTTGGATCAGGTTATACTAAATATGCACAAGAGGGGGGTGTAAATTGTGTCTTTTACAATTTCTTCAAGAATCGTGATGATTTCCAAATCTATCCTTTAACTTTATTAGAATGGTTATGCAGTGGAAAATAAACAGATTGAAGAATGCACAGATGTATAGTGGTTTAGGGAACAGAAGGCATCTAGTCCACTCCACCGACACTATACTCCACAAGCTTGGTGATTTTCACTATCTGGTCCTCTTATCAATAGACCATTCACAACTGAGTATAGGAAGTTGACACCATTACAAGATAAGGCTAAAATAGAGCCTTCTGGTTCATACATAGAACTGAATACATATCTTAGAACAAGAAGCTGGTTACTTAAAATGAAAATATTATTTCTCTAAAAATACTTTCCAGTTGTTCTTTATAGTTGGAGAAACATGCAATTGATAGTAGATGGATCATCATCTTCATAAAAGATGTTCTTTAGTTAAGAGCTGTTCTGAGTCGATCCAATTGTAAATAGATCTTGAAATAAAATCAGCAACTTTAACAACAATAGATTCACAATAGATCTTCGATTTATAATAAGAATCTTTAACACTTTTCCTTTTCTTCAAAAAAACAGAGTCTGATAGATCTTGGTAGCAGCAAATCTGTGTGACTTTTATAACTCTGTAAAAATTGTATTCATGAAAAACTCGAGAGCTTGTTCTTCTTATATTTTTTACAATGATTCATCTCTCATTTTTTAATTCAAAATAACTCATATATATAAAGAATAAAGATAATAATTTTCCTTTCTGATTTAGATCCACAAATGTCACCTTAAGAATCGTTATATTCAAATGTTTGAATAAAAGAGAAGTCTTAACTTCCCTTAATAATTGGCATGAAATCCTCCTCTTAAACCGATCCTTTGAATAACAAATAAACATATTTAAATCTGTCAAAGATGTGCTTTAATATCGGGCTTTGAAACTGGCTTAAAATCAGCCTGATATTTCTAAAAAAGATTGTTGTATGATAAAGTTGTATTTTAAATATCTGATGTTAAACGTAGGGTTGATGATCTATTCTTAAAATGTAAGTTTGATCTCAAACGTAAGGTTGATATCAAATGTAAGGTTGATTATCCATACTTTTCTATTCAAATTTCAAATGTATGGTATAAAATCCATACTTTCCTCTTTAGAAAAATGTAATCTACATGATCCATACTTTTCAATAGAACGTAAGGTTCATTATAAAAGTAAGGTTGATGGTCCATACTTTTGTGAATCAAATGTAAGGTTCCATACTTATGTAAAGTTCTTCTTCCATAAATTTCTGGTATTACAAACATAAGGCTCCTTCCAAATGTAAGGTTCTTTTACCATACTTTTCTGATAACATATAGTTGATTAACCATACTTTTCTGAACTCCCGTAAAGTAAATGTATAATTTTATCCTTACGTCAATCTCTTCAATGTAGGGTATGAATAATGTTTCCAAAACATGATAAAATTATTTCTGAACACTTTGTCAAATATTCCATGCGGATTAAATGATTTTAATATTATTTCAAAATAGAAACATAAAGAATATTAATTTTCTGAAATATACTCAAAGTAAAATCATTAGAATAACAAACAAGGGTATTTGTGAGCATCAAAATCATCATAAAAAGATTGAGTATTTTTGTAACAATACATGCTCAATAATCTCCCCTAATCATAATAGTATAGAGTATTGTTGAAAACAACAGTTTCTCAACATTTTTGTATCGCGATAGTCATGTATTGATATAATTATACTGATGTAAGTATCTGATGATGTTTCTACAGTGTACCTTGTTTATTGTAATCTATTTTTTGTAAAATCATTCCCAATGATTATTTCTTGATAACCAGGTGCTTTTCACCAACTCGTGGAGATTCAATATTCTCTTCTAGTTAGTTTAAAATTAGATCGAATACCGATTTAGATGTTACTCTGGGTTGGTTCATTACAAATGGTATCAGATGAGGTCTTTCCTTAAATGAGATGAATTTTCATTATGATCCCTTACATTATTTGGGGTGATCCCTGGTAGAAGTGAGACTAAGATTTTGTTGAGACTTAATAGGTAGTTCGTGAGCATGATATTTATCAACACCTCTTCACAAAGATATGTGAGTTACTAAGGAAAGTGGGTACTTGAGTCTTTCTTTTGAGTAATTTTTCTCTGATGGTAAATGAGATTAAATTGCTGGCGATATTATCATTTGAACCCCATCCTCGAATTCTTGGATTTTCATCCACATTTTTATAGAGGTTAACAAAATTCTCTTAAGGTGGTAGAGTGGATTGAATAAGTTTATGATATTTGTATTCTCTCAAGACTTATTATGATTTAAAGGTCAACTTTATCAACTAATTTTTTGAGGGAACTAGTTAGGAGTGTTGGGAAGTTTTCACTCCCTCCCATCTTCATGAAATAATGTCTTGGGAATTCTTCAAATCAATCTTTATTTGGTGGAAATATCCTATGAATGTGAATAATGTGGAAGTTTCTGAGTTCTTGGGTTTCAATCAAGATGAGGGATTAGTTACAAAGTATTCCAAGCAATTATCAAGTTTGATATGTTTCTTACCTAATATTTTTGTTAATGAATTCAATAAGGTAATCTGTTTTAGAAAAGGTCTTCACCCATACCTTTTAACTAACATTCTTATGTCTTTGTTGATTTCTTATTCGAAGATGTTAACAAGGTCATTTTCTTCTAAAGAAAATCTAAAAAATGACATAAAGGGAAGAATGCATCATTAATGGTTGAGAAAGGAAAATCTCCCTAGGGAAAAAAGAGGCCTCCCATGTGTTTATATTATGGATAACATGGTCATTTTAAGAGGTTATGTTTGAAAGCTCTAGAGGATTATAGTCGGTGTGGCCATTTGGGTCACCATAATAGGTTCTGTATTTGGGAACCTGGAAAGGGAAGTTTCGAGCGGGATCATTAAATCCAAACTATGGGGTCATATATGCTTCAAGATAATAGTGACACATCCATATTCCTTGGAGTGAATCTTTTCACATAGTGAAGGATATTCCAGTTTTTTGTTTCCTAATGTATTTGATGTTGATCAAGCTTATTGTTTCTAACATTGGAGTGGAAAATGATTGATTTATTCCTTCTTTTGGATTGTCTGCATTTGGGAACCTTTTATTTTGTAATATTTTTGAATGATATCTTTTGGAACTTGGTTTTGGTCATTTTTTGATTAATGATGTGATAATGGTTTCCTTTTATTTATATCTCTATGTTTGTGCCTTACGTATGTGAACACTTGAATGGTTATCCTTCTTTTTGAATGAATTTAGATCCTTGATGGTAGTTGTTCTCATGGTGATGGAGTAGAATATTGTGCTGACAACTATATCATCCCACCTTTTTATAACATAAACTTTCATTACATTACACAAAACTGAGGATCTTTAAGGTTTAGTGTCTTGGAAACCAGGAACATAATACATGAAAACAACATAAAACATTCTTCTTAAACACTTGAAAGGATTCTCCTTAAGTTCATCCTAGGTTCATTAATTCATCTCATAACCTGGGGACATACATCAAAAGAAAGGGTGAGTAGAAGGCCCAGTAAGGGAAACAAGCGAAACATTTTACATATGAACTTGAGATACATCAATAAATTCATGAAAATAACTTTAAGGCATGAGAATGAAATAATGAGGCATATCATAATAAAAATAACATTTTTCATAACTTGAAGATGTTGCTACAACATTTAATATAGAAAATCATGAACATATCACCAAGGTCTATCCCCAAGGTGTCATTTGAAAAGTACCAAGGTTATTCACCAATATATCGTGAAAATTGTAATCTCTAGTGGTTACATCATTACCCAATGCATTGGAGCGCTATCAGGGAGAAACCTTAAATTTTCCTTTATTATCATGTGAGCCACATATATCATCATCAAACATTTCATAAATAACCCATATAGCATAAAATAAATGGGTCTCATTTCATAATCATAACGTTTTAAAAACTGCTTTAAAGACATGATCTTTACGTCAATTTAAACCCACGGAAGGGGAGAGCGGGTTTCATGTATGTAAATCCCAGAATTTAAAATAGAAAATTTTGGTATATATGTTAATACCACTGTAGAAATAAGATATTTGAGTATTCACTTTGTAACATAAATTAATTTTGAGAAAAGAGAGAGGCATTTTGAGATGAAAACTATGCAGCATAACGTCTATGATACATGGTTTTAGAAAACATTGAAAAGAGAGGGGACATGGGTCACCCACTAAAAAATGATACATAAAACAGTAGGGGAATAGAATATAAAGTATTTAAGAACATGTTAATGAAATTTGAATGATATACCATATGAAACTAAGAACTTTAAAGGAATACAAAAAATAAGATTTCTCTTATGAGAATTCGGCAGCCTAACGGCGTCACTTAAAACTTCCAAAAATAGATTGATGAGATCAAATAGGGTATATAATCATATTAACATAAATGATCAGTATGATAGATATAGATATCATACCCAAAAATAATAAAAAGTAACTTGAAAGACTTGACATGAAAATAGATCTTGAAAACGAGAAGGGTGAAAGAACCCCTTAGAAATTCGACAGCCTAACGGCGTCACTTAAACTTCAACAAAAATGAATTGATGAGATAAAATAGGGACTCTAATCATATGAACATAAAATATCAGTATGATATATTTATATATCATACCCCAACATAATAAATAGGAACATGAAAGACTTGACAAGAAAATAGATCTTGAAAACGAGAAGGGTGAAAGAATCCCATAAAAATTCGGCAGCCTAACGGTGCCACTTAAAACTTCAAAATACTGAATTGAAGAGATCAAATAGGGTCTCTCATCATATTAACATAAAATATCAGTATGATATATTTAGATATCATACCCCAACATAATAAAAATGAACTTGCAAGGCTTGACATGGAATTAGAACATTGAAAAAGGAGAAAGGTGAAAGAACCACTTAAAAATTCGGCAGCCTAACGGCGCCACTTAAAACATCAAAATAATGAATTGAAGAGATAAAATGGGGTCTCTCATAATATGATCATAAAATATCAGTATGATAAATTTAGAGATAATACCCCAACATAATAAAAGGAACTTGAAATACTTTACATGAAAATATATCTTGAAAAAAATTAGAAGGGAGAAAGAATCTGTTACAAAAATTTCGGCAGCCTAACGGCGCCACTTAAAACTTCATAAAACGAAATAATGAGAGTAAGAGGGGATATCTCATTATATGAACATGAAAAGGGAAGTAATAGTAGTATAAAATAACATCCTGCAACATAAGAACATGGAGCATAAAATAATTGATATAAAAGAGATCACTTGAAAAGAAAGAGAGGGGTCGGATCCCTTACCTTAAAATGTAACTCTTAAAACTCAAAGGTTGGGACCTTGAGGGCTTGAGGGAACCTTGGGAAGACTCCTTGGGAGGTAATGAGACCAGAACTTAGTTGGGGGAGGGTGGGGAGTCGAAATGGATGAGATGATGGCTTGGTATTTATAGGGAAAGTGAGGGGACAAGGCATTAATGGCCAAGGGACACCTCAAAAGTGGTTTTCTCAAAACCATGTGCTCTCCCAAGATATTTCCCATGAAGTTAGGCCACATGGGGCCCCCATACAATAATTCATCACCTTTGGTCGACTATCCCTTAAAATATCTCATGATATCATCATGACACAGTTATGATGTCATTAAACATACTGAAACCCTAAAACTGTATTTTTACTATTCACTGAAAATTCAACTTTCTCAGAAAGATCCCAAAATTTCACCTTAACCAAATATCAATGCTCTGATTTCAAAAATAAACTCAATTTTATAAAAATAATTTTCTAAATATTTTTAATTTATTTTATAAATAAATACACTATTCACCGAAAATTCATTTTTTCAGAAAAAACCCCAAAAATTACCATAACATAATATTGGTGCTCTGAGTTCAAAAATGAAATCCATTTTATAAAAATAATTTTTTTAAATATTTTTAATTTAATTTTTAATTAAAAAACACTATTCACTCGAAAAAACTAATACTTGAATAATAATTTATGAAACCGTTATTTAACCATTTTATTGAATCACATTACTTAATCAAGGTGCCAAGATTATATTAATACTTTCTTTAAGTGAGATTACTAATCCATTTGGACAAATTACTAATCCTAATCATAAAATCACTATTCATAATTTACTATTCATCAAAAATTAAGTTGATTTATTAGACTTTAAATTTCGTACTGAACATAATTGTAGAAGACCATTTTTCAAAAATCATTACACATTTTTAATTATTTAAGGTTTACATAAAAATTTTTAAAATATCCATTTTCTAAAATTCATAAAAAATATGCATACTATATTTATCCAGTCATTTTAAAATTCATAAACTTCATCAAAAGAAGAAATCCCAATTTTAATTTAAAACAATGGATTACACAAGGCAGTTATGGTCTCCTTACATAGCCCCTTATCACACCAGCATAGGACCTAAGTGTAAGGTGTGATAAGGTGAGAGAATCCGAGGGAGGCTCGACCAACATCGCACGAGTAGTAATTTCTATCAGTTAGAACTTCTCACGAAGGCGATCCCGTTCTAGCTTCACACGATGAAGTTCATCTTGGGTTTGGTCCAGAGCAAAGCCCAGTGGTGCTACCTCCATCCCATGTTCTGTTAGATGGGCTTCGATCGGTCCAAGACTACTGGGTGAGTCCATCAAATCTTCTTTCTATATTAATTAACCAAGATTACTTGTATTTAGAGACAATAATCAAAACGTTTAGTTTCCAGCGGTCATATTGACCAATGGTCATATAACAGTCCAAACCCATCGGTCTCATTTTAATTATAATCATGTAATCAAATGAAACATTTTTGTTGAGTATAAAAAATTAAATAACACATAAAATTATGAAACAAGATTTATTCAAAATTTCAGGTCGTTACAACAACCTTGACATATTTGGGGTTTTTTGTTCTTATAAATACCTTATGTCTCCTTCCATGGGTGTATTCCTATGGTTGATGTTTGATACTATTTGGTTTGATTATTTTTCCTTGGTATCCTCTTATTTTTTCCTTGAGGGTTAGAACTCAATTTTGATATGTTAGGTGATCTTCCTTATGAGAGTGAAGTTCCCTATTGTGCACTGACCTGCATGTTTTATGTACTTCAATTGGACTTGGATATACCTTGGGGTTGTACTCAGGTGACTAGGATGATGTGGATTCTTGATTGACCAGGTACCCAGAGGTGTTGTCATTTGATCTGATAATCTCATCGTGGGGTGGTGCTCGACATTGAAAATCCTAGGTTACCATCAAGTAATTACCTATGGTAGAAATAATTTTTAGTTCTTTTTAATTTCTTATGGATTTTTTTATCTTAGATTCTTCTTATTGGTGAGTTGTTGATGCCTCTTCTCTGGGTATAAGGGACATACTTTTATTTTATTACACCATTTTGGGGAATCTTTAATCAATGGGGTGACCTATGTTGGGTCTCTAGTCTTTCTCTGGTTTGGATACATGTGTTGATCTTGGTGTTTTGATCTTAGAGTTGTGTGTGTGTTGTTATCTTTGGGAGAGTCTCTCTTCTAGAATATATACTTTCTAGCTCACAAGATGAGTAAGGGAGTACTTCTTAAGCCATCTTGTTCTATATTTCATGATGGAATCTTTTTGGGGATAGAAAGTCCTATGGTGGGGCATCTCTGTCATCTCTTTACCTAATTTTAGGTGTTTTGACCCATTGATTTGAGTATCCTTTGATTGGATCTCTTCATAGGTTTCTTCCAATGTATTCTTGGAGTCTTTTTAAGTTTCAAGGCTAGTGTATGGTTGGAGAATAGTTTGACAAACCATGCATCCAAACCATACAATCTTTCCAGTAGCCTAGGTATGGGTGAATGGTTTGTTCATGGTTAGAAAAACAATGCATCCAAACCATGCAACCTGAATATAAGAGGTTGTATGGTTGGTGAAAAGTTAAATTAACCATGCATCCTAACCATGGAGCTCTTCCAATGGCTCTATTTTATGTGCACAGTTAGGCACACAATTAGTAATAGTAATGTGACCTAACCTAGGAAACCATGCAAAGAGATTTAAATTCCCTGTAATTTGTAATCAAAATCCCAAAACCCCCTAATTAAACTCAAACTTATCCCACTTGAACATAATTCAATCCTTTGGCATTTGGGAGCCCTCTAGAGGCATTTTGGATCTGTTAATCTCAAATCAGGGTGGATCGAAGCTCCAATTGAAGTGGTGATCCTCTTCTGGTGAGTTATTTTATTCTTAATCATTGATCTCTCCTATTATCTTGATTCCTTATTCCTATATGTTATGATGGAATTTTGTTTCATTATGTCATGGATGGTTGATGTGGAATTTTGGATATAGGTTCTATTCTCTTCTATCAAGACCCCTCTTCCTAGATCTGGTGATCACCATCGGGAGTGACACATCTCGGATTCATTATAGTGGGATTCCTAATATTCCAAATAGGAGTTTCTATGATTTCCATTCATTTTTTAATTCATTTATGATTGATAGTTTATGGATACATGTCTCCTTCTAACACATGTTCTATAATTATTGATCTTGAATTTCCTTATAAAATCATCTTTGATCCTATTTTAACTAAATTGAACATGGAATGGATTCCTTCTCATGGTTTTATAAATTTATAAATTCTATGTTGATTTTAATTCCTTTTTGAATTTTCTTTCGAGGTTACCTTATGGAAAGTGAGGGATTTGGACCAGTTTTATTTTGAAATGGGTGTTCTTTGATTATTTGAAATGAGTGATTTATTCACACATAAAGAGGGTGTAAACCCATGTTTTGAAATGACCATAATCCTTTTTAAATTGCGAATTTCCTTGAATTACTTTGGGATATTCTGAGATAAATTCTTATTTTAAAGGCCCATTTATCATTATAGTGATGATTATGAAAGGAAGTGTTTATGTTTACCCCTTTTAAAGGTTTAATTGAAGAAAATATTTTAATTAGAATGTATGGTGTTGGACGGATCAGTTGTTACTTTATGATGACCCTATCTTGAAATAGTCCCATATTTTAACTTATTTGATTCTTGTAATTCCCATTGATGGGTTTCGAAAAAGGTATTATTTACTTTGAGGGAGCTTGGGGTGATATTGAGATGTGATTTGAGGGTATGTGCCCATGATTCATATTAATAAGGACCCCCATTTTGATCCTCATAACTATATTATATCACTAGCCTATTTTGACTCATCATGGGAACCTAGATAGATAAATGGGATTATCTAGATATATGATACATTAGCTAACTCACACCCCATCTAGTGGGTTCGTAGAGAACATGAAAGGTTCAGGCTACAGATATGTGGCCAGGAAAGCAAGTGTTTATAGAACTAGTTTTCTTGAGACTCATGAGATTAAATGTAATCTCGATGATTAGTCATGATGATTTTTTATTAGCTATTCTATGATAGAATAACTATCATACCTAGGTTTTACCCCTGATATTTGTATACTTGATACTCGATACATGAAAATATTCATTGTCACTACTTGGCACCATAGTTTCCTTTCTTGATTGATTATTTCTCTTGATTGATCTATTTATTGAGATGTTTCACCATGAATATATTGTAATGAATCTTGTATAGCTTAGGATATTTGGTTCATGTTATTAATTTTCTTGATTGATATGTCCTAATCATGTGAAATGGTTTTCAAAGAATTTCAAGAAAAATGTCTAGTTTTCAAGTGATGAAATGGAATGCTTTCGAACTCTGGTTTGATAAATGAATTTGAAATGTTTAAAAATATTTTTTCAAATTAATATTTTTACTCGCTTTATTATACACCTCTCTTAGAATATTTAACTTACCATATGAAGTGACTACATATAATCTTTGGTGGAATCCTACTAGACTCTATATCTCACATCATACCTGTACCATTTGGTGTTTGCAACTTTTATGATCTTATATATGGTTCTCATGCTCACATTGTCTTAATTTTTCACATTAGTGCTCGGGTACCCATGGGTAGGTGTCTTGGGGAATGATAGGTGGTTGTGGACTACCAAGAGACGAGTTTTGGTAGTTTTATTTTGATTCTAGATTTTGTATCATCACCTTGTACCCTAATATGTATGTATTGGTATGATTATATTGATGTATGTATTTGATGATGTTTAAATAGGGTGACTTTTTTATTATAATATTTTGTGGAAGATATCATTCCCAACATTTATTTACTGATGTCTAGGTTCCTTTAATCAACCCATGGAGATTGTGAATGCTCTTCAGGTTATTGAAAAATTAGTTCAGATACCATTCATTATAATTCCAAAAGGAAGGAAGAGCATGAAGATCACTTCGGAATTGTACTAAAGTCCCTAAAAAAGGATAATTTGTATAAAAAATTAACTAAATTTAAATTTTTGATATAGAAAGTTTCATTTTTGGGTTATATAATCTCAAGTGAGGGTATATTGATGGATCCATAAAATACATACATTATTGAAAAAATTTCCAAACTAACCACAGTGATTAAAATCCACAATTTTCTTAGTTTGGAAAGATATTATCAATTATTTTTGAATAATTTCTCATGGATATATAATCCACCTACCAAATTAACTTATAAGGGATTCAATTTACTTTAGATAAATGAATGTGAGGAAAATTTTAATGAACTTAAGAGGAGGTTATTCAGTACACCTATGCTTACACTATCCTGTAGTGGAGTAGGGTTTGTGATCTATAGTGATGCATCAAAGAAGGGACTAGGATGTGTCCTCATATATAAATTTATAGTGATATATTATTCCTCAAAACAACTAAAGGTTCATGAGAAAAATTATACAACTCATGATTTGGAATTAGCTGTGGTAATTTTTTCATTATAGATATAGAGCCGTTATCTTTATGGAAAAAAGTGTCACATAAATACTGATCATAAAATTTTAAATTATAAATTCACTCAAAATAGTTTAATATATTCCATAGAATATGGTTAGAGTTGATTAAATATTATGAATTCTCAATACATTACCACCCTAGGAAAGCGAACAAGGTTGTAGATTCTCAGAGTGGAAAGGATTATACAAGCTTATCAATGATGCAAATAAAAACAATATCCATTATTTATAGATTTTTAAATGATGGATTTGTAAATCTTGAAGGATGAAGATAAATATTATCTTTATCAAATTATTTTTTAACCATTTATACAAGTGAAGATTGAATAATCACAGAAGGAGGATGTAGAGCTGTAAAAGAATGTGAGAAATGTTCCTAAGTTTGACCTTGACTATAATGGAATGATAAGCTTCAAGAACTGAGTATTTTTCCCATCAATACCGGACTTTAAGAGGGAGTTATTTGATTAAGATCATAGTTCATCATTATCTATTCATCCTGGAAGTATAATTATTTATAGAGATTTGAAAGATTATTTCTTCTGATATAACATAAAAATAGATATTGCCTAGTATGTATTTCGATGCTTGGTATGTCATAAAGTTAAGGATGAGAGATATAAGTCTAAGGTATATTATAACCATTATCCATAGAGGTATGTAACTAGGAAAACATCACCATTGATTTTTTCATTGGAATCCTGAAAAAATCTAAATTCTATAATGTTATTTGGGTTTTAGTAGACTGCCTTACAAAGTCAACACACTTCGTTGCTATCAGATAAGATTTCTATCTTCATCAACTTTCTAGAATATACATTAAGGAAGTGGTTAGGTTGCATGGAGTACCACATTATATTGTATATGATCAAGATTCGAGGTTTACCTTGAATTTTTGGTGAAGTCTTCAATAATATCTAGATTCAAAGCTGTGTTTTAGAACTAATTATCATCCTTAGATAGATGGTCAGTCTTAGAGAACCATTCAAACCCTAAAGGATATTTTGAGGTCTTTCTATGTATTTTAAAGGTGGTTGAGATCAACACCTTATTATAGTTGAGTTTTACTACAACAACAGTTTTCACTATAGTATTCAGATGGTTCCTTATTAAGCCCTCTATAGAAAGAAGTATAGAACTCTAACATGCTTGGATGAAGCTAGAAAAATAAATTCATCAAGACTAGAGATAGATGAGGAAATGGTAGATAAATTTAAAGTCATTCAGTATCACATCAAGGTAGTTCGTAGTTGATATAATATTTATACTGATAATCATTGGGGAAATATGGAATTTAAAGGTGGTGAGAAGATATTTCTATGAATATCTCTTTAGAAAATGATTATGAGATTCAGAAAGAAGGTAAATATGAACCCAATGTATATTTTCCCCTTTTATATTCTTGAATGAGTAGGTATGGTAGCTTATCACTTGGTGCTTCCAACGAACCTCTCTCAAGTTCATGATGTGTTCCATATATCTTTCTTAAAGAAGTACATACATGATCCATCACATGTACTGAACTCATAGGTTATACCACTATAGAATGATATTTCTTATGAAGAAAAACCTATATAAATATTGTATCATAGATATAAAGTGCAATGTAATATGCTACTCTCTTTATAAAAGTTCTCTGAATGAATCACTAATTCGAAGAAGTTACATGGGAACCCGAGGATGCGATGAAATTGATATATCCTCATTCTTTTATCATAGTGATAGAATTTGTAACTAAAATTAATTTTAAGGGTGGTTATAATGTAAGACACTGAGTTTTTATGTTGTATTTCTCTTCAAATAAATTTAATTTCTTCACTACCTTGTGATACATTTGACCCTAAGTCTAAATGAACCATAATATAGTATATTGTTCTTACCATGCCGTTAAATTATAATAGTGAATGTGAATGAATTTTTTTTTGAAAACCAATGTATAAATGTTTTAGATAAATAAAATATATTGATAAATAGGTACTTTATTTTTAGTAAATTCATTATATGGTTTAAAAATAAATTTTTTTCTCAAAAATGATTTTTATTACTTTTTGTGAGTAAATAATATAATTAATTTCTTAAATTTTAGAATATTTATTTGATAAAACAAAATTATTTTTTAAATCATAATTTCAAAAATATATTAGATTCATTTTTTGAGAATTTTCTGAAAAGATTGATTTTAAAATTGTTTTAAATGTAAAATTAGTTAATTTATATTATTAATAATATAATTAATTCATTTTAATTAATTTTATGTTGGATATTTTATAAAAACGTTTTATACTTAAGATAACATTTTTTCTAGAAAATTGCTTTTCATTGCATTTTATGAGTTTAATTTTAAATTAAATTATATAACTTATATGAATTAAATTTAATAAAATGTATTACATATTTTTAATCATAATAATTATTATTTTTTTAATAATTTCAACTTAATTTTCGGTCATTTGGAATAGTAAAAACAATAAAAATATGTTATTTTGGTTAGGGTGAAAACGGATTTATGAAGGGTTAAACCAAAATATAAGGGTATGTTTTCCAATTGAACTTGTCTAAAAACTATTTTCTAGACATATTTGTACCTTATAATATCACAAATTCAAATTTACAAACATTTTGAAACATTTTCCTTGAGTATGACATTATTATATTTTAATCTTTTAGGAAATTCAAATTGTGTCCTCTCTCCCACTATTAAAAGGATACCACTATATTCTATTATTTACACTACTTGGAGCCATATATATCAAAAATACTATACCAAATTCTATTTTAAACTTACATATACATGAATTATAGGTTTTTTATTCTTAAAATACCATTCCAAGTATCCTTAAAAAAGGATTTAAAGGAGGCCTACTGAAGGTTAGATAATCATCCTACCGGACCTCATTCAAATTATTTTTTGTTCTGCCTCCTAAAAATATATGGTATTCATAATAAAATAATATATTTTGTATAATAAATATTATAAAGTGTTATTATGATTATTTAATTACCATTATTCACACAATTTTCTGTCAAATGGTAAGTGAAAGTATCACTTGTGTGCACATGTGGACTACCGCCTCCACGTAGCGATACATTTCATTTCCCATCACTATAATTTTTGGATAGTTATTAAAATTGGTTTAAAGTTTATATATGATATTTTTGAAATAATTATTCTTCTTTAATAATAATATCACATCTACCTTATTGCCTTATCATCTGTTGGAAGACGATAATGTCGCTCGTGCGTACGTGTGGACTACCACCTCCACAAAGTGATGTGATTTGTTTTTCATTTCTTATTTACTTGGATGTTAATAAGAGTTGATTTAATGTATATATATGTGTTATTTATGATATAATAATGGTTCTGTAATGATAAAATAATATTTATATTTCTTTTATTCTTTTTTTAGAAAGTGAAAACAACGTTCATGCTTATGTTCAACCTACCATCTCCATGAATGGTGTAAATAAATTTTCTATATCGACCAATGGGTGATTATAAATATGTATATAATGAATATATATATATATATATAATATTTATATCATGAATAAAATTATAGAGATGATGGAACCATGATCAAATTAAAGTATTGGAACTTCTCAAACTGAAACTTCTATGAAAAACGAAAAAGCTAACATCTGAAACAAAGATTTTAATTAGGAATTATTAATAAATGGGTGTTGAAATTTTATAATTGGATCATATATGATATTATAAATATTTAAATTATTTTATTACGTAATTTTAATAACTTTAAACTTATTATACATGATATTAAATCAATTTCCAAGTAATTCAAACTTGAGGTAAAAGATTCTATTTCAATCGCATTTTAATCAGGATTATTTTTTCTTCAATTTTATTAAAGGAAACTATATGATAATTTTCTAATAAAAATATTTAATTTTATTTTCCTCTATTTATCCATGAAATTTTCAAGTAATATTACCATTTTTATCTCTTTGAAACTTAAAATGATCAGAAAAATAAATTTAAGAAAAATAGAATTTATTTCCACTTTGGTCGAGAATATTTTTCTTCAATGTCCATGTTTTAATTAAAATGTTTTCAATAATGTTTTTTCCATTGTCATGTAAATTTTTAATGTAATTTTTACCCATGTTGTATGTAACTCCCCGACCCCAGTTACCCAGAGTCGGTGCATTAATTACATAACATTGGCATGATCACAAGAAAGATCAAATCTCGAAAGACCGATTGGTTTAGTAGCCTTGGAAACACTAGATATATTCATAAGTTTTACATTACATCATAAAATGAAAAACTAATACAACAACATAATGTTTCCACAATCCACACTATTATCCCCTCATAATATCCCTGTAGGTCATTCATAACTTACTTCTTCACATCCTGGGAAAAATAAAACATAGAAAAGGGGTGAGCTCAAATGCCCAGTAAGGATAACAATATAGCGGAACATTCAAAATAAGCATAAACATTTAAGGCAATGCATTACTAAAACAAAAGCCTTTTAAACTTGAACTTCAACATAGTATGGCAAAAGTAAAATGAAATAATGCCATTTAATTATTCACATGGATATTCTACTAATCTAATAATCACATGCAAAAATCAAAAACCACTTTCATAATGTTGGAATGCATAATGCTAAACTTTAATTTCTTTTCAAGGCCTCGTCCCAAGACCTTGGGGCTAATTGTAACCGGAACCCAACCCGGAGTGCCTCTAATAACCGGACACCAACCCGGAGTGCCTCTAATAACCGGACACCAACCCGGAGTGCCTCTAATAACCGGAGACCAAACCGGAGGGCTTACTTTTACCAGTCCCTAACCTGGAGGGCTTACTTTTACCAGTACCCAACCTGGAGGGCTTACTTTTACCAGTCCCCAACCTGGAACATACTTTTCCAACACATTCATATGAAGTAAAGGTTGAAATATAACATAAACATTCTTATTGGAACTAGCATACGAAATATAAATAATTTCACCATAAACTATTAATGGTATAAAAATAGCACATCCACAGTCAAACATATCACAAAACTTTCAATACAATATAGAAGTTTTGTATCATAATAAATCAACTTCAAATAATCTTAAAATCCATCAAATGATGTTGACATAGATGAAATCAATATTGTTTTTAAAGAAATATCTCCTTTTAATTTGAAATCATTTAAGATCCATATAAAATAAAACATTTTCTTTGAAAATATTCTTATAAGCTTGTAATTGAATCTTTGACGATTTTATAACGGCGGAAAATAACCGCACCCGCCGTATAAGTTAAAAAAACATTCTTATCTTAATTCTGTCGAAAAGGTTAAAAAGCACCTGTTTGGAAAACGACGGAAAGATTCCCTTATAAACCTCTTATAAAAAGTCAAAAAAGGGTATAAATGACTTTAACCCATATTCTTTTAAATATTAAAAATGTTTTGAAATACATTTTGAAGAAACATGGATGTGGATGATAACGAGATCCCAGTAGATTATTACGTGTAAACAACCTCGGATAATGAAGAGATTGTGAAATAACCCTTACCTTGTACTTTTCCCTGGTTGGGGTAGGTTAACCTCCTGTATAGTGTTGAAATAATTGTTATTAAATTATAAAATAATCATATATATTAATATTATATCATATATAATCTTTTAATATTGATTTGATAATAATATCTTAGTATTATCGTCATTTCGGGTGATAATCGATTCGTTCTTCTTAAATGTTTGGTTACGTAAAACATGTTTGTAATGGATAGGTTGTATATTATTCATATCCAGAATGATATCAAGTCCTTAAACATCATTTTTAAATCATCAAATGATAATTATACTTGAATGGATACGATGGAGAATGAATCTTATCGCGTTCGTGGAGACGGTAGTCCGTACGTACGCACGAGCGACAATATCATTCTTTTGATATTAAAATAATATATAAATGGATGTTATATCATATATACAGAATAATTAACATGTTATATTTATTATTTACATGAGTTTCACATCATTATTATACCCATCCAAATAATAATATATTGAATAACAATTACACCACGACGTGGAGACGGTAAGCCGTACGTACGCACGTATGGTGACATGGTATTCAAAGGGTGGATAGAATACTGAATATGGTTGTACCATATTTATAATAACATCATAGTATATGTGAGATACTGGAGTTATTATTTTAGAATGGTAAGAACAAAGAAAGAAGAAGTGGAAGAAGAAAGGAACTTGAAAAGGGGTGGTGAAAACATTACCTCTTCTTCGGGTTCTTCCTTTTGATTTGATCAAAAGGGCTCCTTAGGTTGGCTTTCTGATCAAACTAAGGCTTCTAGGTTGTATTGAGGGAAGTTGGGAGAGTATGTGGTCAGAGTTTGGCCGAGCCAAGTGGCTTGAGAGGTGTGAGGAATGAGTAGAAGTGGTCTCCTTTTATAAGGGAGAGGAGGGGCTCTTTAGGAAAGAGTGAAAGTATTACTTTATAATATAATTAAATTCGGTTTATAATGGTCCAAAAAAATTGAGGTCGAAGATAAGATGACTCATATTCTAAATAACATCAACCAATAAGAATTGGACAGGTTTTAGATAATATTTTAATCATTATAATCTTATTTATTTAAATGATTTATTAATGAGGTAAACATTGCATCATTATTGTGTCATTAATAATTTAAAATATTTTATGTCTAAAAATTATAAATAAAATATCATTATGTAGGAAATCGTTTTAGATTTCTAATGAATATTTATAATCGAAAATCCAACATGTATAACCCTATGTAAAAATTGTTCTTCTAAAAGATGTAAGCTTATGCCATTTTTATTTTTATTTTAACTTTATTAATATAATGTGTCCCTACCACATACAAGCGGCTCCAAGGGGTCCCCAAATCGACCCAAGGATGCCCATGGTCGGGTATGTGTCCACCAATAAGTTTAGGACATGTTTTAGGGTAATCTTGTATTATTATAATATTATTTTTTAACCCTTATTTACTGGATTTACCCTTTAACCATGGTAAATAAAATATTTACCGCAGTAATTATTCAAAATGTGTAAAAATAAAAGTTACCTATTTACATAATTTGGACATTCTGATTCCAAATATGTAATCCATTTTTCCAAATTCAAAACACAGAAGTGGCAGAAATTAATTTAAAATTAATTCCCGCTGTCAAAACAAAAAGCGTGTTTTTAAGAGGTAATAACTATCAAAAGATTGACACTTGTTTATGTTCGGTTTAATTGTAAAATTATGTCCAATGACCAACATTATATTAAATGGTAAAAATATATTCTAAATATACTTTAAAACTACTAAAATTCATAATTTATCACTATTAATTATTTTGATTAAAAAAGTTGTTTTTAATTAAAATTTAGTAATTTTCACTATTCATCAAAATATGAAAGTTATCCGAAAAGTACCAAAATTTCACCTTAGGCTAAATTAGATATTCCGAATCCAAAAATGAAGTCTATTTTGAAATATAAAATATATATAATTTTAAAAAGTAGGTATTACTATTCATAACGGCTAGTTTGATTGGTTGTTAGAACTTGGTGTTGCGTACAACACACGCTATTGCATTATTCAAAGAGAAGCGTACCGTAGAAGTTTGGGGTGTTACATTCTCCCCTCCTTCAAATAATTTCGTCCTCAAAATTTCTAGAATACTATCGCATGAAAAGACTCGGGTGGTTCTTCATCATAAGTTCCTCGGGTTCCCACGTTGCCTCTTCCATCTTATGATTTCTCCACAAAACTTTTACCAGACGCATCATCCGGTTTCTCAGTACTTGTTCTCTTGTATCAAGAATCCTGACAGGCTCTTCATAATAAGACAGATCGGGTTCCAGTTCTAATTCCTCATAGGTGAGTACATGCGTTGGGTCAGGCATGTATTTTCTCAACAGAGATACGTGGAACACATCGTGAACTTTGGAGAGACTTGGCGGCATTGCCAATCGGTAAGCTACAACCCCAATTCGTTCTAGAATTTCGAAAGGTCTGATGTACCTGGGACTCAATTTACCTTTCTTACCAAAACCTATGACTCCCTTCCATGGAGATACCTTCAGGAAAACATGATCACCGACTTGAAATTCCAAATCCTTCCTTCGATTATCGGCATAGCTCTTCTGCCTACTTTGAGCTGCTTTGATGTGATTTTGGATTACTTTCACCTTTTCCACCGTTTCCTCCACCAGTTCTAGGCCTACAAGTTTTCTTTCACCAACGTCATCCCAACAGGTTGGTGTACGACATCTCTTTCCGTATAACGCTTCATATGGTGCCATCTGAATACTCGAATGGAAGCTATTGTTATAGGAAAATTCTACCAGTGGTAAATATTGATCCCACATACCCTGAAAGTCAAGTGAGCAAGATCTCAACATGTCTTCTAGGGTTTGAATAGTCCATTTTGATTGTCCATCTGTCTGAGGGTGGTAAGCAGTGCTCAAATGAAGTTCAGTATCCAGAGATTTCTGAAGACTTTTCCAAAATCTTGAAGTAAAACGGGGATCACGATCAGAAACAATCGATAGGGGTACTCCACGAAGTCTCACAACTTCATTAATGTATAGTCTTGCTAGATGTTCCAGGGGTAGATCTTCTCTTATAGCAAGAAAATGTGCTGACTTGGTAAGACGATCAACAATAACCCATATTGCATCGTTCCTTCTAGGAGTCTTTGGTATCCCCATGACAAAGTCCATCGTAATATTGTCCCATTTCCACTCCGGTATGGGAAGAGGTTGCATGACTCCTCCAGGCTGTTGCCTTCCAGCTTTGACTTGTTGACAAACCATACATCTTGACACAAAATCAGCAATCTCCCTCTTCATGTTGTCCCACCAAAAATGCTCCTTCAAATCTCTATACATTTTGGTGCTCCCAGGGTGTATAGAGAAATTGGAACTATGAGCATCATCCAGCAATTCCCTTTTCAGATCAGGTAAATCGGGAACACAAAGTCTCTTTCCGAATTTCAAAATTCCATCTTCATACACAAAGTCTCCCAATCTCCCATCATTCACAGCTTTAATCTTCTTCTGAAATTCTTCATCATCGGTCTGAGAACTCTTAATCCTTTCTAGTAAATATGGTTTGGCAACCATTTGAAAAAGCATTGATGTTTCACCTTCCCTGGTTATTCCCATGTCCATCTTCACTAGATCCATGAAAATTGGATCCCTTTCAATTCTCATCATGTTCAAAACTCCATGGTCTTTTCTGCTCAAAGCATCTGCCACCTTGTTTGCTTTCCCCGGGTGGTAGTGTATCGTGCAATCATAATCCTTGAGTAATTCAAGCCATATCCTTTTCCTCATGTTGAGTTCTTTTTGTGAGAAAATATACTTCAAACTCTTGTGATCAGTATAAATCTCACATTTTTCACCATAGAAGTAGTGCCTCCATATCTTCAAAGCAAAGATCACAGATGCTAACTCAAGATCATGAGTAGAATAGTTTTGTTCATGAATTTTCAACTGTCATGATGCATAGGCAATAACTCTATCATTCTGCATAAGGACACAACCAAGTCCTTTCTTTGATGCATCACTATAAATAACGAACCCATCATTCCCTGATGGTAGAGTCAATATAGGAGCATTGACTAATCTTCTCTTCAGTTCTTCGAAACATTCTTCACACTCTTTTGTCCAAACAAATCTAACCCCTTTACGTGTGAGCTTCGTTAATGGGTTAGCCAATCGGGCAAAATTCTGGATGAAACGTCAATAATAACCCGCCAAACCAATAAAACTACGTACCTCAGTTATACTCGTAGGTGCTGGCCATTCTTGGATTGACTTGGTCTTAGAAGGATCAACAGAGATTCCATCTTTAGAGACAATATGGCCAAGAAAAGAAATCTCATGAAGCCAGAATTCACACTTGCTAAACTTCCCATATAATTCATGCCTCCTCAGAGTCTTCAAGATAATGCGCAAGTGATTTTCATGATCTTCGTATGTTTTGGAGTATACCAAGATATCATCAATAAATACCACCAAAAATTCATCAAGATACTCCTTGAAAACTCTATTCATCAGATCCATGAATACAGAGGGTGCATTAGTCAATCCAAACGGCATTACAGTAAACTCGTAATGCCCGTACCTGGTTCGAAATGCTGTCTTCGGAATGTCTTCCTTCTTCACACACAACTGATGGTATCCAGATCGAAGGTCAATCTTTGAAAAGTATTGAGCTCCATGCAGTTGGTCAAATAAATCATCAATACGAGGTAGGGGATACTTGTTCTTTATCGTTATAGCATTGATCTCCCTGTAGTCGATACATAACCTCATAGATCCATCTTTCTTTTTAACAAAAAGAACAGGGCCTCCCCATGGAGAAACACTAGGGAGAATAAATCCCTTATTACTCAATTCCTCTAGTTGTTTCTTTAGTTCGACTAACTCTACAGTGGCCATTATATAAGGGGTCTTCGATATAGGCCTTGATCCAGGAATCAAATCAATGGAAAACTCAACTTCTCATTCTGGAGGATGTCCAGGTAAATCTTCTGGAAATACATCTAAAAATTCTTTCACAACAGGTACGTCCTCTATTTGAACATTCCTTTCCTCACCGACAGTTATTTCATTCTCTTCCTTCCCAATAATTGAATTAAGTTGAGCTACTGGGGGTGGATCTAAATAAGAATTAGGTGGTGATGATTCTGCTCTAAAAATAAGTTGTTCCTTATCATTATCATCAAGAATCATAACCTCTTTATTCTTACAATAAATCTTTGCATCATAGTCCGAAAGCCAGTCCATACCGAGGATTATATCAAACTCAATCATAGGTATGACGATGAGATCAGCAGATAAAGAAAATTTATGTGCTCTAATGGGGACTGATTCACAAAACTTTGTTGCAATGATACTTCCCTTATGAGTTTTAACTAACAACTCCCTTATTAAATCAAATTGGAAATATCTAATTTTCTTAGCAAACTGGGAAGATATGAAACAATGCGATGATCCAGAGTCAAATAATGCATTTGCTAAACTTTAGGAAACCATTAAATTACCTACCACCACGTCTTTTGGAGCTTCTACCTCTGCAGTAGTGATAGCATAAGCCTGGCCTTGATCCCTTGGCCTTTTCTGAGGTAAGTTCTCCTGACGCTTAGGACATGCATTTGCATAATGCCCCATCTCCCTGCAATTGTAGCACTGAACGTTGGTAGCTTCCTTCTTCCCCTTGCAATCATGATCTTGGTGGCCTTTTTCACCACACTTGTAACAGACTCCCATTCCCTTCAAGCAAGTACCAGGGTGTTTCTTCCCGCATTTACTACAAGATGGATATTCAACCTTTCCCTTCTTTCCCTTATTTCCATTCCCAGATTGATCAGCAGGTCTCTTTTTCTCTTGCTTTGCTTTAAAGTCATAAGACTTAGAGAATTCCTTTTCGGTCTTGATAGCACATGAGACAATGTCTTCGTACGATGAAAAGGATTTTGAGACTAACGCTCGACGAAGAAATGGTTTTAACCCATCAAAGAAACGATCAATCTTACTTCTTGGGTTGCGAATATAATCTCCAGCATACCTCGCTAACCTTGTAAAGTTAGCCTCATACTTTGTGACATTCTCATCCTCCTTTTGTCTCAGACTCAGAAATTGCCTTTCCATATCTGCTCGATGGTCGCGAGGGAAGTATTTTTCTAAAAACAGATCTTTGAACTCACTCCATTCCATATTTGATACTTCATCATCTTCCTTCATGTTTTGAATCAATGACCACCATTGATCAACATCTCCAGTGAGGCGGTAAACTGCCATGATAACTTTTTCCCTTTCACTGCTCCCCAAAGCCTGAAATATTTTCTCTAGGGAATTTATCCATTGCTCAGCTACTAAGGGATTTGTACTCCCATTGAACGTTGGTGGTTGTTGCCTCATGAATTGATCTAACATTGATCCTCCACGTTGCAGATCAGGGTGCTCCATACGGGTAAGGTTATTATTCATAACCTGAGTAAGTTGTCCCAGTATGGTGATTAGCTGATCGGCACCAGTTGCATCACCAGCCCCACTATAATTATCTTGAGCAGGAGGGCAATCCCTACATGGAGTGCGTGCATTGATACGGTTTCCATTTCTTACACTAGGCGCCATTTCTAAACAATGGCATAAACTAGATCAGTTTATGAATCAAAATACATAATCCCATACTTATAAAACACTTAACATAAATTGAACTATTTATGGATATAATCCATAATCATAAAAATTTCTCCTTTGAGGATGTATATACTCATAAACCCTTCATAATGGTTTGTAAAGAAAATGAGAATTATCCTAAGCATATCCCCCGGGAGTGTCGTAACCAAGAGTGCAGCAAGGCCCGTTGTCGTGCACTAGTTCCCGTTCGAGTCTAGCTCAAAGCGGTGTTTTCAGGTTTTACCCCTAGGTACATCTGTGCCAGAGCCGCCTCTACCTGCTCGTATCCAGACAGGGATGTATTGCTCGGAAAACTCACAAAATCTCTACAATACCAAAATTCTAGGAAGTTCTTCTATACTAATCCTCAAAGTTCATCTTAGGTCTACGTTCTCTAATCAGAGTTTATCTAAATCTATCTTCCAAGGTTTATACTAAACTTCCTCTGATACCAGCTGTAACGCCCCGACCCCAGTTACCCAGAGTCGGTGCATTAATTACATAACATTGGCATGATCACAAGAAAGATCAAATCTCGAAAGACCGATTGGTTTAGTAGCCTTGGAAACACTAGATATATTCATAAGTTTTACATTACATCATAAAATGAAAAACTAATACAACAACATAATGATTCCACAATCCACACTATTATCCCCTCATAATATCCCTGCAGGTCATTCATAACTTACTTCTTCACATCCTGGGAAAAATAAAACATAGAAAAGGGGTGAGCTCAAATGCCCATTAAGGATAACAATATAGCGGAACATTCAAAATAAGCATAAACATTTAAGGCAATGCATTACTAAAACAAAAGCCTTTTAAACTTGAACTTCAACATAGTATGGCAAAAGTAAAATGAAATAATGCCATTTACTTATTCACATGGATATTCTACTAATCGAATAATCACATGCAAAAATCAAAAACCACTTTCATAATGTTGGAATGCATAATGCTAAACTTTAATTTATTTTCAAGGTCTCGTCCCAAGACCTTGGGGCTAACTGTAACCGGAACCCAACCTGGAGTGCCTCTAATAACCGGACACCAACCCGGAGTGCCTCTAATAACCGGACACCAACCCGGAGTGCCTCTAATAACCGGAGACCAAACCGGAGGGCTTACTTTTACCAGTCCCTAACCTGGAGGGCTTACTTTTACCAGTCCCCAACCTGGAGGGCTTACTTTAACCAGTCCCCAACCTGGAACATACTTGTCCAACACATTCATATGAAGTAAAGGTTGAAATATAACATAAACATTCTTATTGGAACTAGCATACGAAATGTAAATAATTTCACCATAAACTATGAATGGTATAAAAATAGCACATCCACAGTCAAACATATCACAAAACCTTCAATACAATATAGAAGTTTTGTATCATAATAAATCAACTTCAAATAATCTTAAAATCCATCAAAGGATGTTGACATAGATGAAATCAATATTCTTTTTAAAGAAATATCTCCTTTTAATTTGAAATCATTTAAGATCCATATAAAATAAAACATTTTCTTTGAAAATATTCTTATAAGCTTGTAAGGGAATCTTTGACGATTTTATAACGGCGGAAAATAACCGCACCCGCCGTATAAGTTAAAAAAACATTCTTATCTTAATTCTGTCGAAAAGGTTAAAAAGCACCTTGTTTGGAAAACGACAGAAAGATTCCCTTATAAACCTCTTATAAAAAGTCAAACAAGGGTATAAATGACTTTAACCCATATTCTTTTAAATATTAAAAATGTTTTGAAATACATTTTGAAGAAACATGGATGTGGATGATAACGAGATCCCAGTAGATTATTACGTATAAACAACCTCGGATAATGAAGAGATTGTGAAATAACCCTTACCTTGTACTTTTCCTTGGTTGGGGTAGGTTAACCTCCTGTATAATGGTGAAATAATTGTTATTAAATTATACAAGAATCATATATATTAATATGATATCATATATGATCTTTTAATATTGATTTGATAATAATATCTTAGTATTATCGTCATTTCGGGTGATAATCGATTCGTTCTTCTTAAATGTTTGGTTACGTAAAACATGTTTGTAATGGATAGGTTGTATATTATTCATATCCAGAATGATATGAATTGCCCAAATCCGATGAAGGTATTTTTCTTGGGTACTCCAACTCAAGCAAAGCCTATCGTGTCTTCAATAAACGTTCTAAAACCATCGAAGAATCATCTCACGTCAAATTTGATGAAACTCTTCCAAAACCTCACCCGGTCATTGAGGATGTTGAAGATAAGCTTGATAAGCTTCATTTGGATGATTCCTCTTCTCCTCCCAAGGAGGATGACCATCAAGAACCCTCTTCACCTTCTTCGCCTTCCACCTTGCCTAAGGTTTGGAAACCTTCTAGAGACCATCCTTTAGAAAATGTCATAGGTGACCTTCAAGCCGGTACTCGAACTAGAAGATCTATCCTCAATGAAGTTGAACATCAAGCCTTCATTTCTCACCTAGAACCTCAAACCGTTAATGATGCCATTAATGATGAGAATTGGGTTCTTGCAATGCAAGAGGAACTAAATCAATTCTCTAGAAATGATGTTTGGACTCTTGTTGAAAGACCCAATGATCATCCAATTATTGGCACTAAATGGGTTTTTAGAAACAAACTTGATGATCAAGGAAACATAACCCGGAACAAGGCTCGCCTAGTAGCTAAGGGCTATAATCAAGAAGAAGGAATCGATTATGTTGAAACCTTTGCCCCCGTTGCTAGGTTAGAATCCATTAGGATCTTGTTGGCATTCGCCGCCCACTTAAATTTTAAGCTTTTTCAAATGGATGTTAAAAGTGCTTTTTTAAATGGTTTTATTTCTGAAAAAATCTTTGTTGAACAACCTCCCGGTTTTGAAGATCCAAAATTTCCAAATCATGTTTTTAAGTTAACCAAGGCTCTTTATGGCTTAAAGCAAGCCCCTCGGGCTTGGTATGAGCGGTTAACAAAATTTCTTTTAGAAAATGATTTTAAAATGGGTCAAGCCGATTGTACCCTCTTTTTAAAACACACTTCAAAAGATCTTTTAATCGTCCAAATTTATGTTGATGATGTTATCTTTGGTTCTACCAAAGAATCTCTTTGTACTGATTTTTCAGATTTAATGAGAAAAGAATTTGAAATGAGTTTTATGGGAGAATTGAAATTTTTTCTTGGTTTTCAAATCTTTCAAAATTCAAAAGGTATTTCTCTAAGCCAAAGCAAATACACAAACGAGCTTCTAAGTCATTTTGGTATGGATCAAGTAAAGGAAATTAGTACACCCATGAGTACTTCATGTAAGCTTACGTTAGACGAAGCCGGGAAACCGGTGGATAACAAGCTTTATAGGAGTATGATCGGGAGTCTACTTTACCTAACTGCGACCCGTCCTGACATCATGTTTAGTGTTTGCCTTTGTGCTCGTTTTCAAGCCAATCCTAAAGAATCCCATCTTAAATCGGTCAAAAGAATTTTTAAGTATTTAAAAGGATCAAAAAATCTTGGTTTATTTTATCCCTCAAATACTTCTTTTGAACTATCTTCTTATTCGGATGCTGATTTTGGCGGATGTCAATTAGATCGTAAGAGTACTAGTGGAACCTGTCATCTGCTAGGCAAGTCCCTTGTTTCGTGGAGTAGCAAGAAGCAAAATTGTGTTGCTCTTTCTACTGCCGAGGCCGAGTATGTAGCCGCTGGCAATTGTTGTGCCCAAATTATTTGGATGCAACACACTCTCTTGGATTATGGTCTTTCCTATGATCATGTCCCTATTCGGTGTGACAACACTAGTGCCATTAGTATCTCTAAGAATCCAATACAACATTCTAGGACAAAGCACATAGACTTAAGGCATCATTTCCTTCGTGACCATTTTCAAAAAGGAGATATCACTTTGGACTTCATTCCAACTGATTTCCAATTAGCTGATATTTTTACCAAACCGCTCCCGGTTGACCGTTTTGATTTTATTAAAGGGGAGTTAGGAATGATTCGTCAATGAGCACTATTAAATATTTGACTTTCTTGGCTTGCTTATATTTTATTTTTATTAGAATTTTTTTTTTAAAACATTTTTTCTTAATTCTGTTTTTTTTATATTTTTTATGACTTTTAGTGCCACCGGTCAACCGGTGGTACATCACCGGTTAACCGGTGGTGTCGGGTTTTGCTTAATGGGCCGGCCGGGGGAAGGGTTAAAATCAGTTTTAAAACCCTTCCTCCCTCCTTTCTCTCTTCTCTCTCGGGCTGCTCCTCCTAAAACCGAAGGTACTCCAAACCCTAGCCTCCCTTCTTGATTTTTGTCCTCTCAAAACTCCTTTGTTCACTCAATCTCTCTTTTTAGCTCCTTTTGCCATCATGGGACCTCGATCCACTCGCAAAGGCAAGGGAATCGCTCAAGAAGCTCCTCCTCCTCCTTCCATCCCTCAACTCCCGGACATTTGGCATGACAAAGTTATTCTGCCGGGTAGAGTTATTGACTATCCTTGGCTGTCTACTGCTCGTCTTGAGCTTTTCTCGATTATTGAGTATCAACATTGGCATTCTTTCTTTGAACCCCCTGAGAAGGATGTCATTTATCCTCTTCTAGTCAAAGAGTTCTATGCTCATTTGACATGGTCCGTTTCTGATGACATTGATACCATCTCCTCCACTGCTCTTGGGCAACCCATCACTATCACTTCGTTGGAGATTGCCCGGATGTTGGGGGTTCCTCATGTTGGACCCCATGCTTTTGCTCAGGGGGAGTTTCCACGGGACCGTGAGTTTGATGTAGCCGTAGCCCTTGAGCATCTCACAGGGCAGCCCTCAAATCCCATTGTCAAGCTCTCCCAGCTTTCTCCTAATCATCGTATTGTTGAGCGCCTCATTCAAACTTCCCTTGCGCCCCGTATCGGGGATCATGATAATGTCAAATTCATTGATATTTATCTTCTCTCATTTATCACCCGAGGCATACACTTCAATTTGGTCCGGTTTCTGTTCCGGGCTATGACTTATGTGGCTGAGCACCCGCGCCGGTCCAAAACTCTACCCTACGGACGCTTCTTGACTAAAATCTTTTCATTTCTTGATGTGCCTCTTCATGCTACTTCCTTCGAGCAGCCAACGAAGGATAGCATAGTGAATTTTATGATGGTGCAACGAATGCACATCCGTTGGCACCCTTGGCGTCAGGAATGGATTGTGGACAAGGACGGTCTTCTCAAGGCCTACTCTCCTCAAACTCATTCCCATCCTCCTGCCAATGCCATGCCTCCTGCTATAGCCGCTGCCTATCCTCTTTCAGACAGTGAGGATAGTGATGATGATGAAGAGGAAGGAAGTGGTGACGGCGAAGGTGAGGTTGATGCTGCTGCTGATGAGGAGGCTGGAGAGGGTGATGATGCACCTGAGCCTGCTGAGGCTGTGCCCCCTCCTGCTGATGCTGGTGGCTTGCCGGTGACGGCTGATCAGTTCCTACGCTTCCAGGATCAGATTGAGACCCGGCTCGATCTTCAGTTCTCTTACTTCAGCTCCCAGTTTGATCAGCTTCACTCACGGATTGATTCTCTAGATCGTCGCTTTGAGGCGGTCCAGGCTCCTCCGGCTCCTCCGACCTTCAGGCGCCGCCGTCACTCTCGGCCCGCTAGGAGTGAATAGAGCCGTTCCTGTTTTTTTGGCTTGTATTTGTATTTGTATTTGTTTTTTGAACTTCCTTTGTATCGTTTCATCTTTTATGGAATTCAAGTTATCTTATCTATCCATCCTTTTTGTCATTACTTATTAGTATTTTTCTTTCATACTTTTTTCTCCTATTTTGATAATCCCAAAGGGGGAGAAAACTTCTCTATTACATAGTTATTTATTAAAATGCTCTTTTTACAAGTTCCATTTTAAGTTATTGATGTCATCAAAATCTGTTTTAAATGATTAAGTTATTGTTTTCAATTTATTTCTTTAAAAAATGGCATTTGGTTGCAATTTCAAAAATAACCCTTTCTCAGTATTTCAATGCTTTCAAGATCATTATATTTGGCACGTCTCTAAGTTTTCCAAGTTCAAATTGTTTATTTAAGTTTTCAATTGACATACCCTTTTTTAAAGCTTTCATATCCTTTTTTAAAAAAGATTTTTTTTGTGATTGTGATCATCAAAATAGGGGGAGATTGTTGTACCCCACTCTCTTGGATTTTAATGATCACAATCACTCTCATCGTGATCTAATATTGTTTCAAGTGTTTTTGATGGTAGGAAATAGGGTGCCTAGAAGCTGGCCCAAGAAGTATTCAAAGTGGACTGCTTAAGTCCACCGGCCAGCCGGTGTGGGACCACCGGCCAGCCGGTAAGGGCACCGGCCAGCCAGATCCAGCCCATCGGCCAGCCGGTGGACCAGGCAGAAGGCCCTGCCCTCTGCCAGGTTCCACCGGTCAGCCGGTGTCTGGCCACCGGCCGACCGGTGGGTCCAGACAGAATGGCATACATTCTGTCCAGACCACCGGCCAGCCGGTGGCCTCCTCACCGGCCAGCCGGTGGAACTCCTTGGAATAGTGAGACCTACTGTCTCACCACCGGCCAGCCGGTGGCCTTCTCACCGGCCAGCCGGTGGCTCCTGGACAGAAGCACTCTCCACCTTCCAATGCACCGGCCAGCCGGTGGATCAGCACCGGCCAGCCGGTATGCTCAGTCAAACTAGCCGTTAGGCTTTGACCAGGCTGGCCCACTTGATCCCCAACGGCTCCGAAAGCCCTCCAACGGCTATTTTGAAGTATTTGGGAGTATTTCTCCTATAAATAGACATCCATGGATTCCGGGAAGACCCCCGATCATATACCGAAGCATACCAAAGCTATTTTGATCATTTGAGGCTCCTACGACAATTCTCAAAGGCCACTTGAGACCCAATTGCCATCCTTGAAGCTTGGGCTGCCTCTACATCAACTACACTCACCTCTTGGCGCTCAAGGCTTCCTCTAGTTTGTTCTAAATTATTTACTTCATTTGTTTAGTTCTTAATTGGGTTTGTATTAAAACAAACCACCCTTTTTCTTCCTTCTTTCAACTTGGGTTTCTTGCTACAACCATAATAAAAAAGCAAGCTGTAAGAAGGTGATCTAGCCTACCTTAAAACGGCTAGTGGGTTTCTTGCTATAGCCATTAAAAAGCAAGCGGTCGTATAAATCTCCCAACGGTTGAGTTGGGAGCGGAGACGTAGGCTTGAGTTTAAAGACGAACTCCGTTATCAATTGTGTCTTGCCATTTTACTTTCCGCTGCATTTAAATTTGTTTTAAATTGTTAATTAATTTTAAAAAGACAATTCACCCCCCCTCTTGCCATCACCTCCGACCCAACAAATTATACTTGAATGGATACGATGGAGAATGAATCTTATCGCGTTCGTGGAGACGGTAGTCCGTACGTACGCACGAGCGACAATATCATTCTTTTGATATTAAAATAATATATAAATGGATGTTATATCATATATACATAATAATTAACATGTTATATTTATTATTTACATGAGTTTCACATCATTATTATACCCATCCAAATAATAATATATTGAATAACAATTACACCACGACGTGGAGACGGTAAGCCGTACGTACGCACGTATGGTGACATGTTATTCAAAGGGTGGATAGAATAATGAATATGGTTGTACCATATTTATAATAACATCACAGTATATGTGAGATACTGGAGTTATTATTTTAGAATGGTAAGAACAAAGAAAGAAGAAGTGGAAGAAGAAAGGAACTTGAAAAGGGGTGGTGAAAACATTACCTCTTCTTCGGGTTCTTCCTTTTGATTTGATCAAAAGGGCTCTTTAGGTTGGCTTTCTGATCAAACTAAGGATTCTAGGTTGTATTGAGGGAAGTTGGGAGAGTATGTGGGCAGAGTTTGGCCGAGCCAAGTGGCTTGAGAGGTGTGAGGAATGAGTAGAAGTGGTCTCCTTTTATAAGGGAGAGGAGGGGCTCTTTAGGAAAGAGTGAAAGTATTACTTTATAATATAATTAAATTCGGTTTATAATGGTCCAAAAATAATTGAGGTCGAAGATAAGATGACTGATATTCTAAATAACATCAACCAATAAGAATTGGACAGGTTTTAGATAATATTTTAATCATTATAATCTTATTTATTTAAATGATTTATTAATGAGGTAAACATTGCATCATTATTGTGTCATTAATAATTTAAATTATTTGATGTCTAAAAATTATAAATAAAATATCATTATGTAGGAAATATTTTTATCTTTCTAATGAATATTTATAATCAAAAATCCAACATGTATAACCCTATGTAAAAATTGTTCTTCTAAAATATGTAAGCTTATGCCATTTTTATTTTTATTTTAACTTTATTAATATAATGTGTCCCTACCACATACAAGTGGCTCCAAGGGGTCCCCAAATCGACCCAAGGATGCCCATGGTCGGGTATGTGTCCACCAATAAGGTTAGGACACGTTTTAGGGTAATTTTGTATTATTATAATATTATTTTTTAACCCTTATTTACCGGATTTACCCTTTAACCATGGTAAATAAAATATTTACCGCAGTAATTATTCAAAATGTGTAAAAATAAAAGTTACCTATTTAAATAATTTGGACATCCTGATTCCAAATATGTAATCCATTTTTCCAAATTCAAAACACAGAAGTGGCAGAAATTAATTTAAAATTAATTCCCGCTGTCAAAACAAAAAGCGTGTTTTTAAGAGGTAATAACTATCAAAAGATTGACACTTGTTTATGTTCGGTTTAATTGTAAAATTATGTCCAATGACCAACATTATATTAAATGGTAAAAATATATTCTAAATATACTTTAAAACTACTAAAATTCATAATTTATCACTATTAATTATTTTTATTAAAAAAGTTGTTTTTAATTAAAATTTAGTAATTTTCACTATTCATCAAAATATGAAAGTTATCCGAAAAGTACCAAAATTTCACCTTAGGCTAAATTAGATATTCCGAATCCAAAAATGAAGTCTATTTTGAAATATAAAATATATATAATTTTAAAAAGTAGGTATTACTATTCATAACGGCTAGTTTGATTGGTTGTTAGAACTCGGTGTTGCGTACAACACACGCTATCGCATTATTCAAAGAGAAGCGTACCGTAGAAGCTTGGGGTGTTACATTTTACATTATATAAAAATGTTTCAAAGTAATGTTCTTTTCATTATTTTAATGGGGTAAATTTATCTTTTTACCAAAAATGTGAAAGGAATATTTGTTTTACCATACACGTCATGAATGGAATTTCACACCATCATGAACACTAAATTATTTTAATATTCCTTTATAATTTTTCAAGCTTATTTTAAAATCAAAAATTTTCCTTAATATTTTGGAAATGTTTATATTTTTAAATAAGTGATTTCAAGATGAAAAATTTATTTTCATCAAGAATTATTTAAGTGATATTTTAAAGGAATTTTTTACCTATAATAACATCCTTTGATGTAACTTATTCTTTATTGGGGATATGATCCAATGATTCCATATTTATTCTTTATCTATATGGTTTATGGTTATGATGATGAAATATCAATAAAACCCATTTTCTTTTCCACGGGTAATGTTATGGTGAATGTTTTATGATCTTGTGGTATCCGTATGAATGGATTTACGATTATGTGATAAGTGGGTCCATAATTATATATCCCTTTAATAAATTAGGTAATGATTAATTTTATAATAGATCAAAGGGTACATTGGATGTTATGCTAAACCCAAAAGAGGGTACATAGGAGGTTATCCCAAGATTTAAAGAGGGTACACAGAAGGTTATTCAAAGCCCAAAGTAAGCACATGGTAAATTTCCTGATAAAAACATGTTATGAATATCTTGGTTGGTATAATTGACATAATATTTCTATTATTAAGATTATTCCAAACCTATTCCATTATTTTAATGGCCCGAACCTCTCCGGTCCATTCCTTTGAGAAAATATAGTGTAATAGGTGTTCTTGGAGGTCACAGTGGCCTGTTTTAGGATTTTTCCAAAAATCCAGTTTTCCAACAGTGGGTCATGTTGTCGGTAGGTAGTGGCATCAGTAGGTCATGGCATCGAAAAGTCTTGGCATCGGTAGGTCATGCATGGGTGACTCAGCATCAGTGACTCGCATCAGCGACTCTTCCGTTAGTGTCTCAACGTCGGCGACTCAGCCATTGATGGATTAGTGTTAGTGGATCAGCATCAGTGGGTTGTGTTGATGACTTGGTTGTCAGTGGCTCAACATTGATGTCTCAACGTCGATGACTCACCCAACTATGATTCATTTCCAGCTTTCCTGTGTTTTTTAAGTCTTGCCTTGGTTAGATTTTCTTTGACGTTAAATGAGTTACCTATCATGTTTGACCATTTCTTAATCCTTTTTGACCATCTATGAGAAGAATTATTATATATTAAATATCCTAAAATCCTGGATCTTAAAAATGTCCAAGTCTCTTGGTTTGGCCATGAACCGACTTTTAAGTACTTTTAAATCATCTCCTGATTTATGATTTGGAATTTTCTTAAGCTGAGATCCTATCTTCCTTTAACCCTTATATTCCCTCCTGGTGTGCCTAGAACCTTTCTTACCTGAGGAGTCACATCTATTGTGCTATAGTTGAAAGAACATTTGTGGGTACAAGGGTGGATAGGGGGTTGGTTATAGGGGTATGGTGTGGAATATTTGTGCAGTGGGGCTGTGGATTTGGTGGTGGTTGTTTTGGGTTTAATGTATGGAGTGGTATAGGAAGTTTAATGGAATATCATGTAGTGAGATTGTTTATTTTGGAATGGATGAACTTGTAGAGTAGTGGGACTGCATCTGGGTTGTGTTATGTTTATTGGGAAATGTTTTTTAGTGGGACTATAATCATGTTGTGTGTTGTTAGTGTTGTTGGAAGTATTGGGTGTGGCTTTGGTTGGTATTTTTCAGGATAGTGATAGAATAAAATAAGTATATTCCTTAATAAATAATGATAATTGGTTAAATAAATGGGATGGGTTTATAAATTAAGTCTGTGGCTGGATGTGTGGTTGTGCATTAGAGGTAGAAGCAAAGACGGTTCTGTGTGGCTGGTTGTTTGTTTGGAAACCCATATGTTGGTTTGAGTGCTTGATACATATATATATACTTATAGTTCCTTGTGATTTCTATAAACACATCACCCATGTTGAGAACTATGTTAAAAAAAACCCATTTTGATGGTAGATGGTGTCTTTCCCAACATCCCGGTGTGAGGATGGAAGGATGGGCACCCAGTATTCCATGCTCCCTCTTCGAGGAAGGGATAGCCTAAGATCCTTCAGACAGGTTGTGGTTGTGAGGCTCTGGTGTGTGCGGGTGAGTTTTTCTTTCCCAGGTGTCTTCAGAATGAGATGTGTTGTGTTTCCCAGGTGTCTTTTGGATGATATGTGATGTGGTTAGTGGCTCTGGTGTCTGTGGGTGGGATGTGGTGTGGTTTTTGACCTAGAAGTCTGTGGGTGGAATGTGATGTGGTTAGTGGCCTAGGTGTGTGTAGGAAGGTTGATTTGTGGTATGTTTGTAAGAGGTGGGAGTGCCAGGATGTTTTTCATTAGGGTGTGAGAGTGGCTAATCAATGGGAAAGTGGTGTGAGGTACCCTATCCTTGATGTACTTACTAATTTAATTTACTTGACATGCGTTATTTGGTGAGTGTGCCTTGGTGAGGCTGTGGTGGTTAGTATTTTTCTTGTTAGGTGCTTTTGAGTTCGGTTGTTTTCCCACAGGGGCATTAGCATTCCTTTCCCACTTGTGCACAAGATACGTTGGTTTTCCTACTAAGTAGACTAGTATGTTCACCCTATGTTTATAAAACTGATTTCAGGTTTCTAGGAGGACTAAGAGGACTGTGCTAGACCTAACTAGATCAGACATCGGGACAATTGTTGTGTTGCTACTTATTATTGTTTTTGGTTTTTTACTTTAGAGTTTTCTTTTACTTTGTAGTAGTTTTATTTAAACATGCATGGGTTGGATTTTTAGTTTCCCTTTTTTTGAGATAATTAGAGTTGTTTGGGATGGACCACCTTATCTCCTGGTATTTTTCTTTATAAAGGGTAATGCCTCCCATATTTGTGTGAATTTTTATCTACAATTGGTACTAGTTTCCACCTTAAGGCCTATTAGAGGCCAGACTCAGGGTTCATTATCTCTTTTTTCATCTTGAGGAAAGAAGGTCATGGCACTTTGTTATCTCTTCCTTCATCTTGAAGAAGGAGTGTCCTGACAGAATGGTATCAGAGGTGATGGTTGAGAGATAGGATGAAGCTTCGAGTTAGGTATAGTGAGGATTTCATGGGTTGGTAGGGAAGCAGTGTTAGGTGATCTTAATGCATGAAATGGTCTAGGGAAGACTTTCTAGGACATAGGATTTTAGGGGCCCCGTGATCCAATTCAAGGATTCTGATCCTACCGAATAACCAAGTGAGGCTACACATTTTGTGGGGGTAGAGACCCTAGGAAAGGTACATGCATAATAATTACATGTGTTCTTTTTTTATTTGGTTGTTTGGTAAATTTTAAAATGAATAATTATTTAAAATGAATTCTAAATAAATTTTCATACTACTCGAGCTTAGGAGTTCCTTGTTTATCTTTTTAGTTATGGAGCCTGGTCATCATCCATGTGCAGTACAGGCAGTGGAGGTCCAGTAGGTGGACCTAGTTGACCAGTGGAGGGTTGATCCCATGTAATAAGGTGATCAGTGTGAGAATCCCCTTCATACTTTCCAGTAACAGACTCTAAGTACGAAGGTAACATTTCAGACATAGAGACAGAGAGTTTCCTTATCGATCTAGGTATTGCCTTCAGCTTGATTCGGGCTCCGAAGGAGTACTAGATTCCTCTGGTGGTGAGATAGATGAGGGGAGTCATGTGTCAATGCTGGATTCTCTATCTAGGGGAGATAAAGGAGATTGATGTTTTGTGGGATGATTTTGAGGAGTTCTGAGAAAAATTCCTTTCCTCGACCATAAAGGAAAAGAAGGGATAGGATCTAATTTCCCACAGTAGGGGAGCTATAGACATCTTCAAAGTCAGTTCCCAATTCGAGATCAGTATGGTGGATGAGGGAAAGTTCAATTCCCACCTCAACAATAGTTATCGGTCAAGCCATTCAAGCAGTAGGGACAACAGGATCCCGCTCCACTGAGGGGAGATAGAGCAGGTGGAGACTAACATTAGGGTGCTCCACAGGGACCACAACTAGGGTGTGGTCAGAAAGGAAGCTGACAACTGAGGGGAAGAGGATCTAAGTTTGTCTAGTTTCACTCCACAGAGGCAGTAGTTTCATCAGGGCCAAAGAACATTCGAGGTATGATCAGTTTGGTTAGTACCCTTGCTTGTGATTTGTTTGATTCAGGATTTTTTCACTTCTTTATTGCACTCGGTATAGACCATGCTCTGGGGATATACATATAGAGGCCTTTTACCCCTGGTGTTGAGTATTCCATTCAAATATTAGACCATCTTACTTGATGTTTGTCAGGGATGTAGAGTGGTGTTGGGGCCGCATCAGTCTAGAGGGGATCTCTTTTTTCTATAGATGTAGCCATATAATGTTATCCTTGGAATAAAATGATTGTTTTTTTGCATGTTTTCATCAAATACTTCCATAGGAGAGTAATGTTTTCATACGTTAATGGACAACATGTAGTTTTCATTTGTGAGAAAAATTTTCAGGTGGGAAACTAGTGTGTGGAGCCTCTCCTTTCTTTGTTGGTTGAGTTGTTAGTGGAATTGGAGGATGCTGAGATGTTGGAGGTTCCAGGAGTTATTGGGGAGTTCTTGGACATTTTCCTCTAGGAGGTTGTGACTCTACTCCCTCAATGTGACGTTGAGTTTGGGATGTGTTCTGATGTAGCAATGAGGAGTGATATCTTATGAGTCTAGGTAGTTATGTCCCCATGAGTGTAACTATTCCACCCATGATCTGAAGCTAGTGGTGTTCATGTTTGCACTGAAGTTGTGGTGGCATTACCTCATCGAGGATCACTTTGCGGTTTTCATAGATCACAATATCTTGAGGTATATCTTTTCCCAGTGAGACTTAAACTTATGACAGTGGAGGTGGATGGAGTTTCTCCAAGATTATGACTTTAATATCTCTTACACCTCAAGAAAGGGGAACGTTGTGGTCGATGCCGTGAGAAGGAAGTTGTAGAAGTAATTGGTTTGATAATCTATGGATTCTTGGAAGGTAATGGAGGAGTTGGCTACCTTGCACCTAGATTCAGGAGTAGATGGTGGAAGAGGATGTTTATTTCAGATGACAATGCAGTCTTATCTAATGTTGTATGTGGAGGAGTCTTAGTGGGGAGACTCAGAGGTAGAGGTGATGCAAGATCTAATTGGCTAGGGTGATACTTTGAAGGGATGGTTAGAGGATAGTCAAAATCAGATGTTTTTATATGGGAATTTGTTTCTCCCAGTGGTGATGCATGAGGGAGTTCTCTATGAGTTTAATATCTCACTCTTAGCAGTACACCTAGAAGTTTCTAAGATGAATTGAGGCTTGAGGGAACAGTTTTGGTGGCCTGGGTGAAGCGGGCACTGGCAAAGTTTGTGGTGAAGTTCCTAGTGTTCCAGTAGATAAAGGATGAGAACCCCATTTTCGATAGTTTTTTTCAGCCCTTGGATGTCCCAGAGTAGAATTGGGATGAAATATCGATGGATTTCATCATAAGACAACTCAGGGATCAGGGAGACTGTGATGCTATCTGGGTAGTGGTGGATCAACTGACAAAATCATCTCCCTTATTAGAAATTAAGAAGTTAAGTAAAATGGATACCTTGAAAAGGATGTATGTAGATGAGGTGGTACAGTTTCATGGGTTTCTGAGATCCATCATCTCAAATTGGGACACAAATCATACCTCACAGGTCTATAGGGGATTGCAGTATGCATTTGGCACTCAATTACACCTCATCACTACTTTCCACCCCTAAATGGATAGGAATATAGAGAGGACTATCCTAATTCTAGAGGATATGTTTTAGGCATATGTTCTGGACTTTTTAGGATCATGGGTATGTCACTTTCCCTTGGTAGAGTTCACTTACAATAATAGTTTCCACTCTTCCATTGGCATGGCTCCATTCGAAGCTTTGTACGGAAGGCCATGTCCTTCACCTTTATGCTAGAAAAAGGTTATGGAGACAACTGTTCTTGGACCAGATGTGGTGAAAAGCATGACAGAGAAGGTTTATCTAGTTCTGGAAAGGATGAAGGTAGTATAGGATTGTAAAAAGTTATATGTTTATCGTAGGAGGATGCATTTGGAGTTTGAGGCTGGAGACCACATTTTCTTAAAGGTTTCCCCTCAACATGGGCATCATAGGTTTGGTAAGGTGAGTAAGCTTTCTCCCAGGTTCATCAAACCTTTTGAGGTGTTTGGATGAGTTGGTGAGCTGTCATACCAGCTGGCATTGCCACCATGGTTGGAGAGAATCCATGATTTCTTCCATGTCACTCATCTTGGTCGGTATCTACACGATGACTCCCATTTCATTGAATGGGGAGAGTTGGATATTGAGGATGATGTGATGTTCATGGATTATATATTAGGGATCTATGATCTTCATGAGAAGGTTCTAAACCAATAGACCATTTCCTTGGTTCGTGTGTTGTGGAGGCATGATGGCCTGAAAGAGAGTACTCAGAAGTGAGAAGTGAAGATTCAAGCCTAGTACCCGAGTTGTTTTGAGTTTTGCTTGTTTACTTTTCTTTATGATGTAATGATTGAACTTTATTGATATAAGATGAGTTATTTCCTTGTTTTTTTAATGTGTGACAGATTCCTAACCATGAGTAGGTGAGGACCCAATTTCTAATTGACATGCATTAATTGAGATGCGATTAAACCCTTGCAGGCGATTCAGTGCCGCCTAGAGTGGATAGTATCTTGACATGGAGGAAGTAATTCCCCGATTCATATGTTTGAATGGTGATTTTGTTTTGTTCTTCTATGGTGCGTTCTGTGAACAGTTGTGGTCATAGGGATTTCTGAGGAGTTGTTCTCAGATGTCGAGGTTTCAATCCAACTTTAGAGCAAACACAGTGGTTTACCATTGAGAGGTATCTCACGGGTGGTTGTTCAGACTCCTCTTTCTTCTAGGTTTGGTTTTGAATTATTGAGGGTGATAATAGTTTGAGAGGTATCTGATGTAACTTCTTAGACCTCTTCGGTCCATTCCTTTTGTGAAAATCCAGTGTTAGAGGTGTTCTTGGAGGTCAAAGTGGCTTGTTTCTTGAGTTTTCAAAAAATCAAGTTTTCCAAAAGTAGGTTATGGTGTCGGTAGTTCATGGTGTTAGTATATCCTAGAATTGGTAGGTTTTGGCATCAGTAGTTCAAACTTATATGATTCAGCATCGAGGACTTGCGTCGGTGACTCAGTCATCGATGGATCAAAATCAGTGACTTGGCCATCAGTGTCTCAACGCTAGTGGCCCAGTGTTGGTGGGTCACATCGGTGACTCAACTATTAGTGGATCAGCTATCATTGGCTCAGTTTTTATGGCTCAGTATCAGTGACTCACCCAATGGTGAGTCATTTCCAGCTTTCTTGAGTTTTTACAATTTCACCCCTATTATGTTTTCTTTGACATTAAATGAGTTACCTATCATGTTTGACTGTTTTTAAAGCCGTTTTAACCATATCCAAGGAGAATTATTATATCTTAAATATCTTAACATCCCAGGATCTTTGAAATGGCTAATATGTGTGGTTTGACCACAAACCAACTTTTAAGTACTTTGAAATGGTATCCCGGATTTAGGATCTGTCCTTTTCTTAAGATGAGATCCTCTCTTCCTTGAACCCTTTCATTCCCTCTTGGTGTGCCTAGATCCTTTCTTCTCCAAGGAGTCTCATATTTGGTGCAGTAATCAATCAAGTTTTCCTTGAGATTTTTTCTTGCTACTAGTATGACCCTCTGTTTTAGTGCAAGAAGGAATTTTGGTCGCTCATTCTTCAAGGTAGGAATTTCTGTTGTCTCTATTTCTTTTATGCATCATGTGGGGTGGGTAAGATGATGTCTCTTTATTAATACAGTCATGTCCCAATTTTTGTAAGGTCTGTTATGATAAAATACATACCTCTTAAAAATATTTTTTTTGTTACTTTATTACTAAATGAGGGGTGGGAAAGATGATGATAATGCTTGTGTTTTTTTATCTGTTATCTTTGATCCACATTGTAGTTTTTTTCTGGTTGTATGATTTATAAAAATAATATATATTGGTGGTCTTTGTATGTTCACCCATAATAGATTATGAATAATTTCCGCAAATATCAATCTGATTAATCACATATACCTAGTTAAATAAATGGATTCCCCATGATCAAACTTGCTCTGTGATCACTCCTGAATTATCAAAGTGAAATTAAAGAATAGTGTTGAACAAATTTGAATACACTCTATTTTTTAGTTGTATATGTGTGTTGTTTGAGGATGATTATTGCTTTTTGTCCTATGTAGTTTGTGTGGTGTTGTAGTTGGAATCAAAGTTGCTAGTACAGGGGTGGATAGCGGGTTGGTTCTGCGGGTATGGAGTGGTATGTTTGTGCAGCGAGGTTGCTGCATTGGTGGTAGTTGTTGCGGGTTTCATGTATGGGGTGGTACAAGTGGTGTAATGGAATATCAGGTGGTGATATTGTTGATTCTAGAATGGATGAACTTGTAGATCAGTGGGATTGCATCTGGGTTGGGTTATGTTTGTTGGGCAGTGTTGTGAAGTGGGACTATAATCAGGTTGTGTGTTGTTTTTATTGTTGGATGTGTTGGGTGTGGTTGTGGTATGTAGTTTCCCGGATAGTGATGGGATGAAATAAGTATAATCCTTAAAAAGAATGATAAGTGGTTAAATAAATGGGTTGGGTTTATGAATTAAGTTTGTGGCTGGCTATGTGGTTATGCATTAGAGGTAGTAGTAAAGACGATTCTATGTGGATGGTTTTTTGTTTGGAAACCCATAGGTTAGGCTGAGGGCTTGATACCTATATATATATATATACTTTTAGTTCCTTGTGATTTCTATACACACACCACTCGTGTTGAGCACTACATGCCAACCACCTCTATTGTGATGGGATAGAGAGTCTTTCCCAACATCCCGGTGGGAGGATAGATAACTGGCCACCCACTATTCCTTGCTCCCTCTTCCAGGAGGAGATATCCCAATATCCATTAGGTATGTTGTGGTTTTGAGGCCCAGGTATGTGTGGGAGAGTTGTTCTTTCCTAGGTGTCTTCGGGATGATATGTGATGTGTTTAACATGTGTCTTCAGGATGAGATGTGATGTGGTTAGTGGCCTAGGTGTATGCAGTCGAGATATTTTGTGGTTTGAAGCCCAGGTTTCTGTGGGCGGAATTTGATGTGGATAGTGGCCTAGATGTGTGCGGGTAGGTTGTGTTGTGGTATATTTAGAAGAGGTGGGATCACCAATATGTCTTCTGTTAGGGAGTGAAAGAATCTAATCAATCGGAAAGTGGTGTGGGTTACCCTATCATCGATGTGCTTAATACTTTACTTTACTTTACTTGAATTATTTGGTGAGTGTGCCTTAGTTAGGATAGGTTGGCTATTGTTTTCCTTGATAGGTGATATTGAGGTTATATTATTTTCTCACAGTTGAATTAGAATTCATTTCCCACTTGTGCACGAGAAAATTTGGTTTTCCTACTGAGTATACTATTATGCTCACACAACGTTTATAAAATTACTTTAAGGTTTCCAGGAGGACTACGGGGACTATGCTAGACCTGATTATATTGGACGTCGAGATAGTTTCCAGGTTTCTTCTTTGTCTTGTTTTTGGTATTTTACTTTGGATTTTTCTTTTACTTTGTGGCAATTTTTTTTAAACATGCATGGGTTGGATTTTTAGTTTCCCTTTTTCTAATATGTTTAGAGTTGTTTGGGATGGACCATCTTATCTCTTGATATTTTTATCTATAAATGGTAATGCCTCCCATATTTGTGAAAATGTTTACCTACCCTTGGTGCTAGTCGCCACCCTGGGGACTTTATGATTCATGTCTTATGAACTGACATTATTTATTCCATGACTCATGGATATCATCTAAGAATTACTGGGTATGGTTTTCAAATGTTAATATCATGTTATTATACCCTTATTCTCATGTTATTTTTAATTGATAATTGACAACTCCCTTGTTTACCATTACTAAGCATATTAGATCACCCTTTATTATGTTTTCTTTTCCCCAAGATATGAAGAAAGGTTTTAAGTATGATGTGTCTAATAAGGGTGGTATTTACGATGTACTAAGTGGTAGATGATATATATCATTTATATACCAGTTGTTTATGTATCCATGTTACAATATACACTAAACATTTATAGTTTTGGTGTGGATCATGATTTTATATAATGAATATTCTTCTAATAATATGTAATATTTATGTATGAAAAGAATTGGTCCTTATAATGCCAACCAATATAAGGAAAAAATTCCAACCCCTTGAGTCGATATTGGGTGGTCTAAAGTATCAATCATGATGTTGACCCCTAGGAGGTAATCTAGGGTGGTCTAATATTCATCAGGAATCATCATCGAATCCAAGGGTGATGACCCTATCCAATCATAATAGTAATCAGGTGACATCGCGGACTCCTAGGAGGAGGACCCTATACCATAAAAAATATTAGGCATTATCGAAAACCCATAGGAGGTAATCCTAGCATGTCAATAAAATATGATATCATCACCGACCCCTAGGAGGTAATCTTAGGTAGTCAATAGTATATGGAATCATTTCTAACCTCTAGGAGGTAATATCAGGCTATTAATGGTATTAAGAATCATTGTTGACCCTTAGGACGTAATCCTATGTCAACAATAGTATCAGGCATCATCATCGACATCTAGGATGAAATATTAGGCTATGAATATTATCTAGAATTATCACTGATCCCAATGCGGTAATCTTAGGCTATCAATAATATCACGTGTCATCATCAACCCCTAGAGGATAAGCCTAGGATTCCATAATCATTAGGCATAACTATCAAATCCTTAGGTCTAAACCTATTTAGTCATTCTTAATTGACTCATCATCGATTCATGTTATAAGGTGACACCTGCAATCATTACCCATTTTCCATACGCACCCTCACTAGGGTAAATATATCACTGAGGCACCCATTGAGGTCCCATAGGTTGCATCATGTTAGGACACCCCTAAGGGTCTATCAATATTCAGCTTAGTCCCTACGACACACCTAACACTTAGAGGGAATCAATCCCCTTAACATAATCAAAGTCTCATCAAGGCCTCACTAGCCTCCTAGGAAAACCATACAGGCATTGGTCTATGCAGATAGCAAAATGACCATCTCAATATTCCAAGGCATCTCAGGTTGGTCCACTCACCCAACTTATAAGAAGTCTTAGTGGGGGAGATACAATTGATCCATGCTTATATCAACTAGACCAAGGTCTATAAGGTATTTCATGGGTCTCACATGGCCAATCACTATGTCATCCATCCCAAATCATCACTCACCACTACCTAGAGGTCACTAAGGGAACATATCACTTGGGTCATTATGTTACCTTCATTTAAATTAAATAAAACCCCTTGGGACCCATCCATAACAAGGAACATGTTTATATTCAAGGCCTCATCCATCGTCATCCAAGGAAATCAAGCTAGTGCACAAGGTCTCTCATGGCCCTTGGCATTATATTCAATTTACCTAGGAAATTAATTTTTAATTAAAACAATTCATTTTTAATTAAAGCAGTTCATTTTACATAATGTATGATCACCTTAGGGGGTGATTCCACATATCATAGGAATATATCTACCACATGAAACCATAGGGTGTGTATTGGTACCACCTACCTCAATCTAAAATTCATTTCCCCTTTTTAACTTGTAACCTAAAAACTCTTTCCAAGCTCATCTAATCCATCTGAACACCACCCATCCATACATGGCCCTAACTCACATCTAAAAAAAATTAATTAATTATAATCAAATTATAATTAATTAATCAATAAAATTATACTTTAATAAGTATACAATTTAATTCAAATAGGAATAATGCCTAAAAACGCACCGATCTATAACTGCTTATTGAAACCTAGATCCATGGGGTCTGTGCCACTCCCTACACACCCCATAACCTTAGCCATGGAAACACATTAGTTAAATATGCGAATTTGAATTAATTATATAATTAATCCAAATATTCATAGTGTTGAAAAACTCATCAGGCACTCCCATTACACCAAAACTATAATCAAACACGTGTGGGAGGTCCATAGTGCACTCCTAACACTATCCCAGGCCAAATCCCTAATTCATGACATCAATTATATAATTAACTTATTTTAATTTAATTTTAAAATCCTAGAAAAATCCCTACAGCAACATACCTCATTCAAATGACATGTGACAACATGAAAATACTGTCTAAAGATTCCCTCTATGCAAGCCGAGAAAATCCCCATCAAATTTGGCCAATTACACCATGCTCTAGTGGAATTGAAGCCAAAAACCTATGAAAAATTACTTAAATTAGAAGTAATGAAGGGGAAACAAAAAATGGAAGGGAGGAGAGGGAATATCATACGTTAAAAACTGAGAAATCAGCACCTAAATTTTCTTATATTAAAGGATGATCGAGAGATGAAGATGGGGAGGATCCTTGACCAAAAATGGCACCTCTCAATCCCCCCCCCCACTCAACTGAAGAAAGAGAAACACCCCAGTAAAAATATGGTCTTTCCCACACTAAAAAAACTACCCAACACACTTTCATGGAATGAACAGGGGTTCACATCATGAAAATTTAGGTTCATTCCATGACAAGCCCAATTCACCCTCCAAGTATCCTATAACCACCCTAAAAGCACAATTCATGATGTGAATGACCCTTTACACTATTAATTGTTTTTTATACTAGGTTTTTGCAGTCTGGCCACCCGACCACTACTCTGATGTCCTCCCAAACACCTGATGGATCCACAAAACCTCACTCCAAGACCAAAAACACTATTTTAAAATTATCAAACTCTCAAAATACCATTTTGAGTCTCGGTTCTCAAAACAAACCGTCCACCAAATCAAAAAAAAGATTCCTCCTAAATTTCATAACCCCTTTGGAAATGGGGTATTATAATCTCCCCACCATAACACTTCTCATCCTTGAGAAGTATTTTTGACCATTCAATAATAAATTTGGACCTATCTCAGTCATTAATCCACACTCAATTAATCGTGCCTTACTATTGAACACTAAACAAGCTCATGTTTCACAACTCCAAACATGAGGTGCACTATTCACCAAAATATTATTCCACCTCTTTTCATCATCACTGAAACACCAAGATTAAGCTCTCCCATTCCCATTTATCCCATGTCATCATAGTGTTTTGAATCAACTTACAATTATACTAATGGTTCTCCCTACCATAAGCATACACTTATACGATTGATTCTGAGCCATGGTGTGTCCCACCATCAGAATCGCCTACAGATTCACAATTCCAATGGTCTAATGACCATCTTAGTGTGGTTTCCAACCCACCACACCCAATCACATATAAAAAGACAAGTCATCCATTCTCTAGCTGACCATTCCCAAAAAACCCATCCACACCCATCGATGCATTGTTACAACATTCGGTAACGATGCCTAAATCACTGAAGAAATCTCAATATCATTCAAATCACCTGCACTATAGTCTAAACTCAAATCTTAGTGTGTTTCTATGATTGGGTCCACAACTAACCAAATTAGTCGTCATACTCTCACCTAATCACCAACGCATCTCTGATCAAACTCATGCTCAGATCACATCAAATTCATCTCAATCCCTATGTCAATGCACAGACTCCATCAAAAACATCATCTAAATCCTAAATTTGGTATTTGACATGGGGATAGATAAAACAGGTTTATCTACTCCCTCATATCCAAATTTCATCACAACCATCCTATTGAATTGAATTCTAACCACTTTAATTATTTATGTTTTGATAATTATAATACTTACTTATTTCATAATTATAATTTCTCACAACATTTATTTCATACTTTATTTTCTCTAACATAAGTAGGGTTTATTTTTCATATTACTTGCCATTTTAATAATCATGTCTGTTATGTATTTCATGAACTGATTTTAAAAGAGAAATCCATCTATATATGGGTTAATGTCATAATTGTAATATTTATATATTTTATAAAATATGAATAAGTCTTAAAGTGATAATTAGGTAGTAATTACAAGAAACCACATAACCAGATGCATTGGTTGCATGACCAAATGCATCGACCGCATGAACAAAAGTCAAGTGATTGTAAGATAAGGATTCATAATTTTTCTAATGGTTGAACCAACCATATAGAGAAACTAGATCGACCGCATGACAATGGATCGACCATAAGACAAAAAAACCAAATTATTCTTACTTCTATATCATCCACATGTTGTATATTGATCAACCACACATTGGAATTTTTATCAACCACGCATTGAAAAATAGATCGATCACACATTGAAAAGTATATCGACCACATGAAGAAATTTAGATCAACCGTAATATTATTTCTGACCAACCTCATGAGAAAAGTATGTCCAACCTCAAGGTATGACTTTCTTTGTGGATAGACCTACTGTAATTAGAAATTGACCATTCCTTGAAGGAGTATTTTCTATAATGATTTGTTTTTCATACTTTTTATATTTTATAAATGTTGATTTATTGCAAGTTTTTTTAAGGATTTTCATTGATATAATGAGTAATTAAATACATAATATTTTTTATGATGCTAATGAATTTTATTTAGAATAATTATATATAGTATTAAATGCTCATCATATGGGTTAAAGTTTCATGCTGGTCTGATTTACCGTAATATTATTTCTAATCGACGGCATGAGAAAAGTGTGGCCTACCTTAAATTATGAATTACTGTGAGGATGGACCTATTGTAAGAAGAAATTGACCATTACTTAAGGGATTATTTTCTATAATTCTATATTTTTCATACTTTTTATATTTTATACATTTTGATTTAATGAAAGTTTTTTAATCTTTTTTATTGATCTAATGATTTCTTAAATAATTATTAATTATTTTGATACCAATTAATTTCATTTGGAATAATTACATGTGGTGTTAAATGATCATCAAATGGGTTAAAGTTTCACATTGGTTTCTTGGAAAAGAATGAGTTTAAAATTTAAATTTATAAGAATTTGAACTATTTTCCTCACATGATTTATGAGAATATTTCAAGGGACTTTAATGTTGTTTACTATAAATTTTTAGTGTTGTATTAATTATACTGACATGTTTTACTATACAACCTATGTTTATTTTATAGATTAATGAAGTTATCCTTGCAAGAATATGTTGTATTAAAATTTAATGAATACATATACATGTGTAAACTCAGGAAGGATCAAGTGTAACCAAATTATTCTTTTGAATTTGGTGTGCATGAAAGAACTCTATATATTGATTACAAAAGAACCAGTAAAGTAACGAGGTTGAGGATATTCTTGATTTATAATTTGCAATACACTTTTAAAATCTATTAATTCTATCTAATAAACTTCAATCTTTTGATCCATAATTGTCAGAGAGAACCTTCCAACCTCATCACTCAAATCCTTACTTGTTCGTTTGGTTTCTATAGTTCTTACTTATTTCTATTTTCTAGGTGCTTAATCATGTCTTGGTTATACCACCTACAAAAGGTAATATTTGGGTTGGGAACCCCACAAAAAATTTAGGCATTGGGTTGTGCCTCCAAGTTGAAAAGGGTAATATTTTTTGGGTTGTGCCTCAAGGTGGAAAAAAGTAGGATAGTTGGGTTCTAACTTTGGGTGTGAAAATTTTGATCTTGGTTTGTTCCTCCAAGGTTTAAAAAGGCAATTGTAAAGGTTTATGACTCCATTAAAAAGTGAGAGAGTCCATTATAGTGGGTTTCATCTCTCTCTCTATGTTTTAGAGGGGCAAAGAGTAGACATAATATCATTTAGATCAAAACCACTATAAAATTCACTATGTTCATTTTTTTTATTTTCAATGAATAAATTTACTTAACTATGATAAATTATTAAAAGAATATTTTGAAAGGTCAGTTCACTCCCTCTTAACCATTATGATATTCTCTCATTAGTACCTAACACACCCAATGATTGGTGTCAAGAATCCAGGACCCTACCAACATAAGTATCATGCCTCTATGGAAGAATATAAAAGATTCTCACAACCGAGTGCCAACATGAATCACCAAGATCCACCAATTCCCAACTCATAAGAACATATTCCATGGAATCTACAAAAATTCATCAGTAATGATGATCAAAAAATCAAACAACCAATGATGCATTCCCCATCATATGGCTTACCTTATATTATTCCAAGTGAAAAACCTCAACAGGTTTCAACATTACACGCCTGTCACTCATCCTGGGACTTGCTCATCTCATCCCATGAAACCTGTCTATGGTCAATCTGGAATTGATCGTGCCACCATATCTCGATCCAATTTTGATGTCTCCTCTACCATGGAGGGAAATTCCTCATTCATCAAAAATCCTAGTCAACCAAGCCTGCAAGAGTTTTATCAAAACCATTAACCCATGACCTGCACACGGTTGATCACTAATTTAAAATTTAATGACACCGCACATACTTAGAATGTGTTTCCAAATTTCATCCAAATCTATCACATGTATGCTACTGTTCCACCCAATTGTAGAACTCAACTCATGATCTTATTATTCATGTGTTAACAAAACTAGGATAACATGCCTAAACTACTGACCGTGCTACACCCACACATCAATCTCATCAAGCTAGAAGCGCCCTTTATGCTCCTATTCAAATTTGGGCATCCCACTATGCCAAGGTCTATCATATGATGACACATCACCCTAGGTGTCACTCTAAAATTAAAATAATCCATCCACACTCACATTGAGCTCCCAAAAGTGCATTCGAAATCATTAGGGTTAGTTACATGACTGGTCCTTACCTCAAAAGAAAACCGAGATACTAGAAGCACCATCACTCAAAGTGTTATATCAAAAAAGAACATGGTATCTCCATACCTATATCACATACCCGATAGCACCTCACATGTAATAATCTCATACCCTGAAGCACATTGTAGTGTTTCCCACCTCTAAGGATATCATGAACCTGGGATAATTTATGTCTCAGGTTAACCACATACACATCACATCCCATTTAAATGATATACCTAAGACACCTATATCCTGAGCCATATCTAAAATCACTAAGCTCTCTCATCAATAGATCACATATCATATCATTCATAACTCATAGGGAAACATCCCTACTCTGGTATCATATATCATATGGAATATCACATGCCAAACCACCCACTCTATGTTCTCACACATACATATACCCATATCCAACATCACATGCTAACTCATCCACCTACTCGGGAACTGATTCTCATCGGGCATCCACATACAAGACTGCCCCTAAAGAATCACAATCTCATGTTGATTCTCATTGGGCCTCCACATATAGGATTCACCCTTCTAGGGTCACAATCTTATCTAGGCACACACACATATATAACGACATCACCCTACCATGATCTATGTCGAATAATCATAGTCCTATGGTTTGTGCATTTATAATTACACCAAGAACCTATATGAGAATACACTATATAAATTGTTGTTTACATTTTAAATAATTGAACCTAATTTTCCCCTTTTTCCCAAACCATTTCTAGAATCATTCATAAGGGGTCCATCACTAAGGAATCAAATGAAAATATTGACCAACCAAGGGTCACTATACATCCTGTACACTGAGGGATTGCATAGTCTTCATTATCGAGTATATCACAGTAAATCCAAATGATTTTCCATCATAAGAAAAATATATTGTGGTCCACCTGATTAATGTTTCATCACAAATTTATATGAGAAAACACCATATAATTTTTTACTAGCACTTTAAATAGGAAAACCCTCAATCATAAGTGATAAAAATCACACACGGGCATGTGAAGGTCATGTGAATCCTATGCGCCAAATATGATGCATGAACATCGGCCTCTCTCTAATAATTCAAGGTATAAAAAAATAATAAATCATAAATCATAAAATCCAAATCTCATGTGTGTTACACTAGGTGAAAACCATACAATTATAACATTGAAATCCAAAATAGTAATCTTATACCCTTAGAAACTTGGATGGATGTCCTATTAGAAAAGTTGTTCTCAACACACTAATCTGATATCCATCACAAGCCCTAAAACATTCCTATATCACCTATTTATCATATCACAAATAGTAAGACAAAACAAAAGACCCTTTGATACCACTTTATAACTTCCTCCCTCAGATTATGGCCATTAAATGATGCTTGAACTAGAGGAGTCATTAATTGACCTCATGCATGCTTTCCCATATGCCAGAGGTTTCTAACTGGAAGTGGGGGTATAGGGTAGTACCGTGGAGATACTATACTTGTAACACCCCAAGGTTTTCTAAAAATAAATTTAATGCATGAAACTTTTTTTTAAGTATATAATTATAACTATCCTTTAAACATAATTTTACTACTTTTATGTTTTGAATTTTGAAAAATGGTCATCTACAATTGTGTTCAGTATGTCATTTAGAGTCTAATGAAACCAACTTGTTTTTTTGGAGAATATTAATATGATCATAAAAATAGTAAATTGTGTTATTATTTTATTTTCTTAAGACTTTAAGATAATGACATTTTGGTTAATTTTTCAATGTTATATAAGAGAATTTATAGTTTTTAAATTATTAATTTTTGAATTCAATATGATTTTATTTAAAAATTAAATTAATAATATTCAGAAAATTATTTTCAAAAAAGTGGAATTCATTTTTGAATTATACATGTCAAAAAATGGTAAGGGTAAATTTTTGGTATTTTTCTGAAACAGTTAATTTTTCAGTGAATAATAAAAAATACAGTTTGAGTTTTGGTGTGTTAATGACATCATTAATGATGTAATAATGATGTAATAAATATGGTTGACTTATGTAAAGTAAAATAAGTAATTAGGTGTCCCAATTGGCTAATACCATGGGAAAATACAATGGTAAATCCCATGATTTTTCAAATACCACTAATGAGGTGTCCCTTGGAAATTATTAAAATATTCCCTCACTTTTTCTATAAATACCAACCCATTCCTTCATTAAATTCATTCCAAATACCTCATCAACAATGATCAGGAATCCTTACCTCCATAGTAGTCCTACCAAGTTTTTCTCAATCCCCCAAGGTCCCAACCTTCAAATTTTAGGAGTTACTCTACAAGGTAAGAGAATTCTCAACTTCTTTTCTTTTTTTTCCATTAAAGTTCTCTTTTATGTGGTATAACTTTCAAGTTTCCATACCATGTTCTTATTTAATTTTTATTATTACTATATTATTTATTATGATTCATTTATGGATGTGTGACCCCTTTACCATCTCTTTTTAAATTTTTCTAAAACCCGGTTGCATTGCCTTTAGGCTGCTGAATTTTTGTAAAGGATTTCTCAACTATTCTTTTATTTTCAGTTCTTTTCTATTCTTATTATTTCATCATATCCTATTATCCAAGAGGCATGAAGGCGCCATAAATCTTGTATATTATGTATGTTCTCATGTTTATGGAAAATTCATCATCATTATTCCTCTCCTCTCCCACTTATTCAATGAATTAAAAACATTGTCCGTGATGTGTCGAATTACCGACATCATGGACGATGTGATTTCAATTTTCATTAATTCATTAAAGGATGGTCATGAAACCATTCTAATGGTTGAAAAAATTTGTAATATATGTATTATGTCTCATCCATGGTTCTGTAAATCGTTTTTACACATGGTTTTAATTTATAAAACAAAATGAGGTCGTTATTATCAAAGAACCACTAAAATGATCTAAACAAACATCATTAATGTTTTAGCTTATGAATCATCCTCATGTAATAATTCAAAATTATAAATGGTATAATTTATGGTTCTGGAAATATGTAAATACTAATCCATTCCAATTATGTAGTTTCAATTCCAATCGACAAGAACAACCATCATGAACCAATCATGGAAATCATGTAAAGAACTCACCCAAAAACAGTGCAAGGAACAAAATACTAACAATTAAAGGGTGAAATGATGTAATGAAATGATCGTATAATGTATTATAAAGATGTATATTTTTCTTTAATATATTAATAAAACTTTTTTAACCATTATATAGGAGGTTTAAATGAGTTGGAAGTAAGACAAACCCGAGGTAAGGGAATTCTTAACCCGAATTCCATTCTTTGGGTTAACCTTCTACTTCATTTTTTATGTGGTATTAAAAAATTTTGTTGGATGGATTTTTTTATATTATGTTCAATTATGTATATTTATAGTGTATATAAATATTTAATCCACTCTATCTAGTCTCACTTCAATTATATGATTTATGTAAGGGGATTTTCTTTTAAAATCTTCTTTTAAAATTTTGTTTTACATGATTTCAAAGGCAATGTTTTTATGATATTATTAATGTTTTATGATTATGTTATGGATCTTTGGAATTTTTTATGATCAAGGTAAGGACCTATATTTCTCTCCAATTAATTGGGTATGTGTAAGTTGGAGGTTAGTCTTATGGTTACTCCATGTGTAACTGCAATGGTTACACAAATTGTAAGGTAGTCATGAGGGTTACAAATTATAAGGTTACCATGAGGGTTAAAATATTGTGTAAGTAATTCCCCAAGATACCTTTGTTGTTATATGTATGTTCTTATGTATTTTTTAAATCTTGTGTAAATCCCTTGCTTCACAAAGTAAGTATATATGAGATACGAGTATGTCTTTTGAAATTGTTTCCATACGTTACAAGTATTCATGGACTAATGTGCTCTTTCCTTCTTTTACATCCTTTACTGAGATTTTTGTGCTCATCCCAACCTTTTTTTAAATGATTCTCATAGTTAATAAGTATTTTCAAGACAAATATGGAATCCAAGTTAAATTTTTGAAGAATTTTCAAAGAAATTAGGTTTTAAGCTTTAATGTTTTATATGTTGAAAATAATAGAAACTGTTTTTATGGTATCCACTCTATAAAAATGTGTAATGTTATGAATGTATTATATCCCAATTATCTAAAGCTATAAAATTCAAAATGTCCTCAATTTAAAAGGAAGTTATTTCTTGACTAAAATCAAGATTATGTAATGTAATAAGGTCAGGTCCTTATAGTTGGTATTGAAAGAAGGTTTAGATAAATTTAGGGGTTAGGATGATGTTAAAAGAATACCATAAATGATTTTTACACTATAATTAATTTTAAATGTTATAGAATTTAAATATTACCATGTTGGTTTATCTAAGATATGTTTTTTTAGAATGGTTGTCCTCAGAAGAAACAGGGAAGCTGAAGAGGGGAGGCACGGACAGAACGACATCCTTCAGAATCTGCAGCCCGGAATGGTAGGGATTGGATCCGAGCAGTTTGTGTTAGTAATGGCTCAGATAACACAAATTCATCCATGTAATAGAACATCAGAGGTACCATGACCAAACTTGAAAATAGTTGAACATTTTATAAGACAACACCCTTTTTCTTTCAATGGATCTTCTGACCCAATAGCGACTGAGGAATGGATTAAAGCCTTTGAAAAGATATTTTATGTAATGGGTTGTTCAGATAATCAAAAGGTATGTCTTTATATTTATCATTTTGAAGGTGAATCTGATCATTGGTGGTCAATGGTAAAGAACATCATGAGTAGAGAGGATATTGATAACTTAGAGTGGGATGAATATAAATGTCTTTTCCTTGAAAAATATTTTCCTAAGGTGGTGCGACTTAGGATGGATAATCAATTCCTTGAATTGAAGGAAAAGGAGGAAGATTTAGTGGCTGTGTATGAAGCAAACATCACCCGACTGGAAAGGTATGATGCAAATATTATTTTGGATATTGATAGAAAAATCAACCGCTTTTACTCAGGATTTATTCCAATGTATCGAAGGGCGTTGGCCTCCCGTGAATTCAAAAGTTATGAGAAAATTGTCCAATGTGCTGAGAGGGTAGAGATAGAGTTTGTTGGTGATCACGTGAATTTTGGAAACAAGGAGAAGAAGGGGTCCAGATGGCAATCTATGGGTAAGAATCAACCAAAGAAATCTGATGGTAAGAAAATCCAGTTTCCAGTTTTTGAAAAGTGTGGCAAGAAGAACCCTAGGGAATGTCTTAGAAAATCTAGGAATTGTTTTAAATGTGGTAAGTTTTGAAATATGGCCCGAGATTGTAATGAAAATTATCCAAAGACTAATCCTGATAAGAAAACTATAAAGTGTTTTAAATGTGGTGAGATGGGTTACTATGAGAATGCCCGCCAAAAGAGAGATCCAAATGATGCAAAGAAGCCAGAGTATAAGCAGAAAGGTGTAGTGAGATCCTTTGTGACTATGTCAGCAGATGGTGGTCCATCCAATGAATTTGTATCGGGTACTTTGTTTATTCACTCAGATTTTGCTAAAGTTTTGTTTGATACTGGGTCTATACATTCTTTCATCTCTGAGAAATTTTAAGGTAAATTGGAAATATCACCTCAACAAATGAGACTAGAACTTGTTGTTAAAACAGCAGGGGAAATATTATAACAAAGAGGAATTATAAGAATCTTTCTATTGTGGTCTGTGGAAATAATTTACCTAAAAACCTTGTTGTTTTACCCTTAGTCGAGTTTGATGTTATTTTGGGAATGGATTGGTTTTCTGTTTATCATGCTAAGATTGAATTTAGAGCTAAAGAAGTTTTTTTTCAGTATGAGTTTCAGTTTTTATACAAGAATGAACGCATACAATTGATAACATATCATGAAGCTAAAAAACTGTTGAAAGATGGAAATGAAAGTTATCTTTCTCATATTGATGAAAACAAGGGAACTATTCATATTGATGATGTGCATGTGGTAAATGAATAACTTGATGTTTTTTCTGATGAGTTACCTGGTGTCATACCTGATCGAGAATTCGAGTTAGAAATTTACTTAGTTCCTGATGCTAAGCCAATTTCAAAACCCCCATATCATATGGCTCAAATATAACTTCTTGAATTGAAAAATTCATTGCAGTATTTTCTTGATAAAGGCTTTATTCATCCAAGCACTTCACCATGGGGTGATCCTATTTTGTTTGTTAAAATGAAAGATGGTTACATGAGACTTTCCATTGATTATAGATCATTAAATAACATCACTATTAAAAAAAATTATTCTTTTCCTCATATCGATGACTTGTTTGATCAGCTCCAGGGAGCTCAATACTTTTCCAAGATTGACTTGAGATCTGGATACCATCAGCTGAAGGTAAAGGAGGATGACATCCCAAAAACAGCCTTTTGTACTAGATATGGGCAATATGAATTTTTTGTTATGCCATTTGGGTTAACTAATGCACCTAATGTATTCATGAATCTTATGAATAGAATATTTCATGAGTTATTGGATAAGTTTGTGGTTGTGTTTATTGATGACATTCTGGTATTTTCTAAAAAAAGAGGAGCATGAAAAACATCTAAGGGTTGTTTTACAAACTTTAAAAGAAAAGAAACTGTATGGAAAATTCATCAAGTTTTATTTTTGGTTGCAACAAATTTCTTTTCTTGGGTACATTATAAATAAGGATGGAATAACAGTTGATCCAACAAAAAGAGGGGTTGATGAATGGCCAAGACCCAAAAATGTTACAGAGATTCATAGTTTTCTTGGATTAGCAGGTTATTATCGACGGTTTGTTAAGAACTTTTCACGGTTATCTAGCCAGATAACTAAGTTAACATGAAAAGAGGTTAAATTTATTTTTACAGAAGAATGTGTTGTTTTCTTTTCAGGAATCAAAGAAGAGATTGGTGAATGCTTCAGTTTTGGCCTTGCCTTCCCAAAATGGTGAGTTTTTAATCTACAATGATGCTTCTTTGAAGGGAATTGGTTGTATTTTGATGCAGAATGATCCGATAATTTCTTATACTTAAATAAATCTAAAACCTCATGAGTTAAATTATCCCACACATGATTTCGAATTGGTAGCTGTGGTATTTTCTTTGAAAAATTAGAGGCATCATTTATATGGAGTCAAATGTCAAATATATACTGACCATAAAAGTATAAATTATATATTCACACATAAGGAATTAAACATGAGGCAAAGAAGATGGATTGAACTAATAAAGGATTATAATTGCACGATCAATTACCATCCTAGAAAAGAAAACATGCCTTGAGTTGAAAATATCATGCATTATTAATCATGTTACATTTGGAACATGATCCCTTAATTAATTATTTAATGAATTTTGGATTAGAAATTGTTGGTGCAGAAAATACCCTTGTTTTGTCTCAGGTTTGAGTGCAGTCATCGTTATCAGAAAAAATTAAGCAATCATATAAGGAATACCATGAGCTACAGAAAAAGGTAAAATTGGTTAAAATGGGTAAGTTGCTAGAATTTAACCTTGATAAAGATTGTGTTTTAAGATTTGGTAAAAGTTTGTGTGTGCCCTATGATTCCCAGTTAAAGAAAGAATTTTTGTGTGAATCTCATAGTTCTCCATTTTTGAGTTCATCCTGGAATTACTAAGATGTATAGACCATCAGGAATATTATTGGTGGGATAGAATGAAAAGAGATATTTCTGATTTTACCATGAAATACTTGACAAGTCAATAGGTTAAAGCAGAGTAGAAGTTACCAAAGGGGATGCTTCATCCTTTCCCAGTGCCAGTGTCGAAGTGGGAGAATATATCCATGATCTTTGTGGTGGGACTAGCTAATAAATCTCAAGGTAACAATCCAATTTGGGTTATTGTTGATCGGTTGACAAAATTTTCAAATTTTATTTCTATTCGAGATACATTGTCTTTGGATCAGCTTTCTCGACTGTACCATAAATAGATTGGCATGCTATATGGAGTTCCTCTTTCCATTGTATCTGACTAGGATCCCAACTTCACTTCTAACTTTTGGAAGGGACTTTATAATTTTTTGGGCACAAAATTAAATTTTGAGTACAACTTTTCATCCTAAATTAGATGGCTAGTGAGAAAGAATGATTCAGACTTTGGAAGATATGCTTCGAGCTTGTTTAATAGACTATCGGGGAAGTTAGTATCAACATCTTTCTTTAGTTGAGTTTTTTTATAATAATAATTTTCATTCCAGTATTCAGATGGCACCTTTTGATGCTTTGTATGGGAAGCGGTGTTGGACTCTAGATTTTTGGGATGAAGTCGGTGAAATAGAGTTGATGGGGCCATAATTAGTAGAAGAAGTGGCTGATAAAGTGAAGATGATCTATCATTGTAACACTAGAAGCTTCCATGGTACGCTCCTCTTTGAATAATAGAGCAGAGTGTGTTATACGCAACATCGAGTTCTAACACACACCACAACCATTCAAAGTAACAGTTATGAGTAGTAATACCTAATTTTTGAAATTATATAAATTTTATATTTCAAAATGGACTTCGTTTCTGTATTCATAATATCAAAATTACCCTAAGTTGAATTTTTTATAATTTTCTGAGAACTTCCAATTTTTTTATGAATAGTGAAAAATACTTAAAACAATTTTTTTAATAAAAATAATTTATAGTGATAAATTATACTATTGAGTGGTTTTAAAGTATAATTATAATATATTTTTACCATTTTATCCAATGGTGGTCATTAGAATTAATTTAACATTGAAATTGGACATAAACAATTGTCAATCTTTTGATATATATTGTTTCTTAAAAACACGCTATGTGTTGTGACATCAGGAATTAATTATAAAATTAATTAATGAAACTTATATGTTTGTAATTTTGTAAAATATAAATCATTTTTGAATTCAGAATATCAATTATATATTAGGGTGAAATTTTGGCATTGTTCTGAAAAACTTCAATTTTTGATGAATAGTGAAACCACTAAGTGGTAGTTAAAAAACAAATTTTTCGTTTAAATGAAACTTTACCGCTTCTATGAATTGAATTTTAAAAATCCAACATACATGGTTGTCATTAGGATGTAAAATTTGGTTCAATGGGATTAAAATAATTTTTTGGTGAATAGTAACTTTTATGTTTTATTAATCGCGATTAATGATAATTAGTGAAATTTAAGGTAAAGATAATGTTATAATAATATGAAATGACTTTGAAACATGTCCTACCCCTATTGTATGAGTCATGGCCGACCAAGACAATCCATGGGTTAACTTGGGGACCCCATGGATCCACTTTGGTAGGAAAATGACATTAAAAACTTTTTATTTAATGCTAAAATAAAAATGTCACAAACATGAGTTGTTTTACTAAAACAATTTTTAAATGGGGTTATACAAGTCATATTTTTTACTATAAATATTAATTATAAATATAAAAATATTTCCTACATCATGATATTTTTTTTATAATTTTTAGACATTAAATAAATTAAATTATTTATGACACAATGATGATGCAATGATTACCTGATTAATTAATGATTTAAATAAAATGAAAAGATAATGTGAAATCTAAGACTTAAACTTGTAAAAAACCTATTGGATGAGTATATTTTGATCCCTTATCACCTTATCCTAGAAATATATCATTTTGGGACCTTTAAAATCCGAAACGCATTATATAATAAAGTAACATTTCATGACTTTCCAAGAGTGCCCCTCCTCTCCTCTTATAAAAGGCCCCCACCACTACAACCTTATTCACACCTTCAAGCCATTTTTCTCGGACAAACTCTGCCCAAATACTCTCTCAACTTCCCTATATTACTCCTAGAAGCCTCAATTTGTGAATAATTTCTTCCAAGGAAGCCTTTGGCTCAAATCAAAAAAGAGTTACCCAATTTTAAGGTAATGTCTTCTCTTATGTTATTTTGTTTTATTTTGCTTCTGCAACCCCTTAAACTATATTTATTCCTTTCTTTCGTAACAAAACAAGTATCTTCAATATACTAGGATGTTTTTATGAGAATTATTTTATTTACACTTACACACACCTTCGTCTAATGGTTAAATAACATGTTGTTTCTGTGGTTGGCAAATTTCTGCCTCACGAAACGATGAATATTCAATCTTCTTTTAACACCTCTCATGGTGGCCATTATGATGAAAATATTTTTATATATGATATATATTATTTTTTTGTTTTCCTTATGATTCTGTATTTTTCATTTATGGCATACCTTTATGATTTCCATTATGGGTAAACGCGATAATTTCATTTTAGGAAGTGCGGACTACCGCCCCCTAAAAGTGATTTGAATCGTTAATGCCATATGTGGGGTGTATAAAGGTTAGAGTAAATGTTATTATACATTATATTATACTGGAATTATATTATACCCTTATATAATTATAACTTCATTCCATTAAATACGAAATAGGAATGAAAGTAGCGTTCATGAGTACGTACGGCTTACCGTCCCCATGAATGGTGCATTTCATTTATTACCTCTAAATGTTACGTAATATTATGAATGAATGTATATATTGGATATATATGATATATATTATATCTACATCATGAATATAATTCTGGATATAATGGATATTTTACCACATGAACAACTTGTAATTATAAGAAGTTTATTTTTGACTCAAGTACCAAAGATCGACAAAACGACCGTTATTAACTTAAATAATTACATAATGTTCATAAAATGGTAATAAGTGATATGAAATGAATAATGAACTTGAAAAAGGTTCTTTAGCAAGTAGAAATTAACTCTAGTTTATTATTCAGGTGGTTAAAGAGTGGTCGAGTCAAGTCAGACACGAGGTAAGGGAACTTCTAAACCCAATTTCTATTCTTTGGGTTAATCTCTTACTTTCAAATTATGTCATGATATTATTATGTCCTATCTTGTATTTGTACTTTCTTTATGTGTACTTATAGTGAATACACATAATAGATCAATTTTATTTACAAGATGATCTTTGTAAGGGAACTTCTAAACCCAATTTCTGTTCTTTGGGTTAATCTCCTACTTTCAAATTATGTCATGATATTATTATATCTTATATTTTATTTGTACTTTCTTTATGTGTACTTATAGTGAATACACATAATAGATCAATTTTATTTACAAGATGATCTTTGTAAGGGAACTTCTAAACCCAATTTTTGTTCTTTGGGTTAATCTCCTACTTTCAAATTATGTCATGATATTATTATGTCCTATCTTGTAATTGTACTTTCTTTATGTGTACTTATAGTGAATACACATAATAGATCAATTTTATTTACAAGATGATCTTTGTAAGGGATCTTCTTAACCCAATTTATATTCTTTGGGTTAATCTCCTACTTTCAAATTATGGCATGATATTATTATGTCCTATCTTGTATTTGTACTTTCATTATGAGTACTTATAGTTAATACACATAATAGATCTATTTTATTTTAAAAAAATGATCTTTGTAAGGGACTTCGTCTCAATCTCCATCCATTGAGGAATATTTTGTTTTATACAAAAATTTCTTCTATACAGTGTATAAACCCCTTTGACTTTTACATTTATTCAAAAGGAATCTTTTTATACGATGTGTTTTACTAAATGACAAAAACGAATGTTTTTCTTGTCATACGTATGCGGCGACAACGACTTCTCCGCCGCCGTGGCCATTATTTGAGTTTCGGCTTCCTCTACAAGCCATAAAATTTTTTCAAATGAAAAATAAAAACCAAGTTTTAATTTTCATTTATTTTGGTATTGAAAATGGTTTTGATAATGTTTTATTATATCAATGTGTTTTATTGATATCTTGTGATTGAAATGTGGAAATTTTATGTTTCTTTTATGCATGTTTTATGTGATACGATTATGTTATGGTTTATGATATGTTTAAACCTGTTCATATGAGGAATGCATTGGACTTAATAAGTGACGAGTGGAGCCCGCTATAGCTCCTCGATGCATCGGCAGGTCTCATGAGACAAACTAGTGTCTTGGCACGAGGCCTTGACAAAATATTATTTGTAGTCTTGGAACGAGGCCTTGGCTACGTGGTTATGATAGTCTGGCATTATGCATTCCATCATTGTGAAAGTGGTTATTGATATTGCATGTGATTATTCGACCAGTAGAATATCCATGTGAATAAGTAAATGGAATTATCTCATTTTACTTTTGCCATATTATATTGAATTTCAAGTTTAAAAGGATTTTTTTTAGTTATACATTGCCTTAAATGTTTATGTTTATTTATGAAAGCTTCCGCTATATTGTTATCCTTACTGAGCATCTGAGCTCACCCCTTTCAATGTTTTATTTTCTCCAGGATGTGAAGAAATATTTTATGACTGACCTACAGGGATAGTCTGAAGGGGATATGGGAGTGGACAATGGAGACTATGTTATTGTAGTATTTCACTTTATGATGTAATGTACCATTTATGAATGTAGCTAGTGTTTCCAAGGATACTAAAATAATCGGTCTTTCGAGACTTGATCTTTTTGAACATGCCAATGTTACGCAATAATGCACCGACTCTTGGTAACTGGGGTCGGGGCGTTACAGTTGGTATCAGAGGTAGTTTAGTACTAACCTTGGAAGATATATTTAGATAAACTCTGATTAGAGCACATATCCCGAAGATATACTTTGAGGATTAGTATAGAATAACTTCCTATAATTTTGGTATTATAGAGGTTTTGTGAGTTTTCTGAGCAATACATCCCTGTCAGGATACGAGCAGGTAGAGGCAGCTCTAGCACAGATGTACCTAGGGGTAAAACCCAAAAACACCACTTTGAGTTAGACTCGAATGGGAACTGGTGCACAACAACGGGCCTTGCTGCACTCTTGGTTACAACACTCCTAGGGGATATTCTTAGGATAATTCTCATTTTCTTTACAAACCATTATGAAGGGTTTATGAGTATATACTTCCTCAAAGAAAATTTTTTTATGATTATGGATTATATCCATAAATATTTCAATTTATGTTAAGTGTTTTACAAGTAGGGAATTATGTATTTTGATTCATAAACTGATATAGTTTATGCCATTGTTTAGAAATGGCGCCTAGTGGAAGGAATGTAAACCATATCAATGCACGCACTCATGTAGGGATTTCCCTCCTGCTCAAGATAATTATAGTGGAGCTGGTGATACAATTGGTGCTGATCAACTTATCACCATACTGGGATAACTCACTCAGGTTATGAATAATAACCCTACTCGTATGGAGCACCCTGATCCGCAACGTGGAGGATCAATGTTAGACCGCTTCATGAGGAAACAACCAGCAACATTTAACGTGGGTACAAATCCATTAGTATCTGAGCAATGGATAAATTCTTTAGAGAAAATTTTCCATTCCTTGGGGAGTAGAGAAAGGGAGAAGGATTTCATGGCAGTTTACCGCCTCACTGGAGATGCCGATCAATGGTGGTCGCTGATTCAAAACACAAAGGAAGATGAAGAAGTATCAAAATGGGATGGAGGGAGTTCAAAGATATTTTCTTAGGAAAATACTTTCCTCTTGACCATCGAGCAGATATGGAAAGACAATTTCTGAGTCTGAGGCAAAAGGAGGATGTGAATGTCGCAAAGTATGAGGCTAACATTACAAGGTTAGCGAGGAATGCTGCAAATTATATATGTAACCCAAGAAGTAAGCTTGATCGTTTCTTTTATGGGTTAAAACCATTTCTCCATTGAGAATTAGTCTCATAAACCTTCTCATCGTACGAAGATATAGTCTCGTGTTCTATCAAGACAGAAAAGGAATTCTCTAAAACTTATGACAATAAAGTAAAGCAAGAGAAGAAGATAACAGTGGAATAAGAGATATATAAGGGGAAAAAAGGAAAGAAGGGTTTTCCATTATGTGATAATTGTGGAAATAATCATCCCAGTACTTGCCTAAAAGGAATGGGAGTTTGTTATAAATGTGGAGAAAAAGGTCACCAGGCTCGTGATTGCAAGGGAAAGAATGAGGCTATAAATGTTGAATGCTACAATTGTAGGGAAATGGGGCATTATGCAAATGAATGTCCTAATCGTCAGGGAAACTTACCTCAGAAAAGGCCAAGGGATCAAGGAAAATCTTATGCTATTACTACAGTTGAAGTGGAATAATTAATGTATTGGTGTTTTTGGACTCAAGGATTATATTCTGGTTATAAGAATAATGTTATTTATATAAGGATTGTACTACAATACTTGTTGTTTTCATTAAGGTTTTAATATGATGAAGGTAATCATATTTTTATATGTGACAATAAGAGAAACTTTACTTTGTTTGAGGAATCTGATGATACAATTGATTTTGGAATTTAGAGACCTTTTAGAGAAAGTCTGGACGGAGGTATTTTGGTTAACTATAAAGGTTGGAATGGATTAAGTTGAACTTTGGATAGTATTGTTTAAGGTTAAAACATTTATGAAGATTATTTTTGGAATATTATAATACTATAGTTTTAGGAAAAGGACAACCTCAAGGTCGGGGGATAACCCGTCACATCGGACAAAGCTGTAGGAATCGAACCCACAACCATAGTGTGATAGGACTTTATTACCTACCACTAGCCTACATGAAGTCCCTGGTTATTACAAAATAGTTTTTCTAATCTAAATGGTATGTGTTAATATTTGGAACCTTGTACGATTAGGATAAATATAATATTTTTGAGTTCTATTATATTTTTGAGTGAAAGATGGGTTTGTGGTAAAAATTTATTAAAGAATGAAAGTCTACATGACAAGTATGTATATTCCCTTACTTTCTTAGTAAATCTCCTAAATAAATTACTAAACTTTATAAAAGGTAACTTAAAACAAAAATGTTGTCGGTTAACTTTTCCTACTGGGGAATCAATGATCGTTTAACCAATCACAAGTTTGTGATTTTCATATAGTTAACTTTCCCCTAACCCTGTATTCTACAACTCTCCATCATACCTTGATGGTTTTTTTCCTCCATATCCATATTTTCATAGAATCCTAGTATGGTCTATCTTGGGTGACCTTTGTACTTATCTTTCTTTCTCTTAAAGTTATATTTTTATTAACCTTATTTCTGATGTGGGTTTTCCACAAAGGTATTTACTATTTTCAACCTTTTATTTTCAAAAAAAAATATTCAAATTGCAAGGATGCAATTTATTGAAGGAGGGTAGAATGTAACACCCCAAGCTTCCATGGTACGCTCCTCTTTGAATAATAGAGTAGTGTGTGTTGTACGCAACATCGAGTTCTAACACACACCACAACCATTCAAAGTAGCAGTTATGAATAGTAATACCTACTTTTTGAAATTATATAAATTTTATATTTCAAAATTGACTTCATTTTTGTATTCGTAATATCGAAATTACCCTAAGTTTAATTTTTTGTAATTTTCTGAGAACTTCCAATTTTTTTATGAATAGTGAAAAATACTTAAAAAACCTTTTTTAATAAAAATAATTTATAGTGATAAATTATACTATTGAGTGGTTTTAAAGTATAATTATAATATATTTTTACCATTTTATCCAATGGTGGTCATTATAATTAATTAAACATTGAAATTGGACATAAACAATTGTCAATCTTTTGATATATATTGTTTCTTAAAAACACGCTATTTATTGTGACAACGGGAATTAATTATAAAATTAATTAATTAAACTTATATTATTTGAATTTTGTAAAATATACATCATTTTTGAATTCGGAATATCAATTATAGCTTAGGGTGAAATTTTGGCATTGTTCTGAAAAACTTCAATTTTTGATGAATAGTGAAACCATTAAGTGGTAGTTAAAAAAATGATTTTTTGTTTAAATGAAAATTTATCACTTCTATGAATTGAATTTCAAAAATCCGACATGCATGGTTGTCATTAGGATGTAAAATGTGGTTCAATGGTATTAAAATAATTTTTTGTTGAATAGTAACTTTTATGTTTTATTAATCGTGATTAAAGGTAATTAGTGAAATTTAAGGTAAAGATAATGTTATAATAATATGAAATGACCTTGACACATGTCCTAACCCTATTGGATGAGTCATGTACGACCAAGAAAATTCATGGGTCAACTTGGGGACCCCATGGAGCCACTTTGGTAGGAAAATGACATTAAAAACTTTTTATTTAATGTTAAAATAAAAATGTCACAAACATGATTTGTTTTACTAAAACAATTTTTAAATGGGGTTATACAAGTCATATATTTTACTATAAATATAAATTAGAAAGATAAAACTATTTCCTAAGTCATGATATTTTTTTTATAATTTTTAGACATTAAATAAATTAAATTATTTATGACACAATGATGATGCAGCGATTACCTCATTAATTAACGATTTAAATAAAATGAAAAGATAATGTGAAATCTAAGACTTACTCTTGTCAAAAACCTATTGGATGAGTATATTTAGATACCTTATCACCTTATACTCTAAATATATCATTTTGGGACCTTTAAAATCCTAAACTCATTATATAATAAAGTAACATTTCATGACTTTCCAAGAGTGCCCCTCCACTCCTCTTATAAAAGGCCCCCACCACTACCACCTTATTCACACCTTAAATCCATTTGGCTCGGCCAACCTCTGCCCAAATACTCTCTAAAATTCCCTATATTACTCCTAGAATCCTCACTTTGGGCATAATTATTTCCAAGGAAGCCTTTGGATCAAATCAAAAAAGAGTTACCCGATTTTAAGGTAATGTCTTCTCTTATGTTATTTTATTTTATTTTGCTTCTCCAACCCATTAAACTATTTTTATTCCATTATTTTGTAAAAAAAACAGAATCTTAAATATACTAGGATGTTTTTATGAGAATTATTTGATTTAAACTTACACACACCTTCGTCTAATGGTTAAATAATATACTGTTTCTGTGGTTGGAAACTTTCTGCCTCACAAAATGATGATTGTTAAATATTCTTTCAACACCTCTCATAGTTGCCATTATGATGACACTATTTTTATATATGATATATATTATGTTTTTTCCTTATTATTCTGTATTTTTCATTTATGGAATACCATTACGATTTCCATTATGGGTAAACGCGATAATTTCATTTTAGGAAATGCGGACTACCGCCCCCTCAAAGGGATTTGAATCGTTAATGCCATATGTGGGATGTATAAAGGATGGAGTAAATGGCATTATAAATTATATTATAATGGAATTATATTATACCTTTATATAATTATAACTTCATTCCATTAAATACAAAATAGGAATGAATGTAGCGTTAATTTACGTACGGCTTACCGTCTCCATGAACGGTGCATTTCATTTCTTACCTCTAAATGTTACGTAATATTATGAATGAATGTATATACTGGATATATATGAAATATATGATATCTAAATCATGAATATAATTCTGGATATAATGGATATTTTACCACATGAACAACTTGTAATTACAAGAAGTTTATTTTTGACTCAAGTACCAAAGATCGACAAAACGACCGTTATTAACTTAAATAATTACATAATGTTCATAAAATGATAATAAGTGATATTAAAGGAATAATGAACTTGAAAAAGGTTCTTTATAAAGTAGAAATTAATTCTAGTTTATTATTCAGGAGGTTAAAGAGCGGTCGAGTCAAGTCGGACATGAGGTAAGGGAACTTCTAAACCCAATTTCTGTTCTTTGGGTCAATCTCCTACTTTCAAATTATGTCATGATATTATTGTGTCGAATCTGTATTTGTACTTTCTTTATGTGTACTTATAGTGAATACACATAATAGATCAATTTTATTTACAAGATGTTCTTTGTAAGGGAACTTCTAAACCCAATTTCTGTTCTTTGGGTTAATCTCCTACTTTCAATTTTTTTCATGATATTATTATGTATTATCTTGCATTTGTACTTTCTTTATGTGTACTTATAGTGAATACACATAATAGATCAATTTTATTTACAAGGTGATATTTTTAAGGGAACTTCTAAACCCAATTTCCGTTCTTTGGGTTAATATCCTACTTTCAAATTATGTCATGATATTATTATATCCTATCTTGTATTTGTACTTTCTTTATGTGTACTTATAGTGAATACACATAATAGATCAATTTTATTTACAAGATGATATTTGTAAGGGAACTTCTTATCCCAATTTCTATTCTTTGGGTTAATCTCTTACTTTCAAATTATGACATGACATTATTATGTCTTATCTTGTATTTGTACTTTCATTATGAGTACTTATAGTTAATACACATAATAGATCTATTTTATTTAAAAAAAATGATCTTTGTAAGGGACTTCGTCTCAATCTCCATCCATTGAGGCATATTTTGTTTTATACACAAATTTATTCTATACGGTGTATAAACCCCTTTGACTTTTACATTTATTCAAAAGGAATCTTTTTATACAATGTGTTTTACTAAACGAAAAAAAGGAATGTTTTTCTTGTAATGCGTATGCGGCGACAACGACTTCTCTGCCGCCGTGACTATTATTTGAGTTTCGGCTTCCTCTACAAGCCATAACATTTTTTTAAATGAAAAATAAAAACCAAGTTTTAATTTTCATTTATTTTGGTATTGAAAATGGTTTTGATAATGTTTTACAATATCAATGTGTTGTATTAATATCTTGTGATTGAAATGTGGAAATTTTATGTTTCCTTTATGCATGTTTTATGTGATACGATTATGTTATGGTTTGTGATATGTTTAAACATGTTCATATGAGGAATGCATTGGACTTAATAAGTGACGGGTGGAGCCCACTATAGCTCCTCGATGCATCGGCAGGTCTCATGAGACAAACTAGTGTCTTGGCACGAGGCCTTGACAAAATATTATTTGTAGTCTTGGCATGAGGCCTTGGCTACGTGGTTATGATAGTCTGGAAATATGCATTCCATCATTGTGAAAGTGGTTATTGATATTTCATGTGATTATTCGACCAGTAGATAATCCATGTGAATAAGTAAATGGCATTATCTCATTTTAGTTTTTCCATATTATGTTGAAGTTCAAGTTTAAAAGGCTTTTGTTTTAGTTATACATTGTCTTAAATGTTTATGTTTATTTATGAAAGCTTCCGCTATATTGTTATCCTTACTGAGCATCTGATCTCACCCCTTACAATGTTTTATTTTCTCCAGGATGTGAAGAAATATTTTATGACTGACCTGCAGGGATAGTCTGAAGGGGATATGGGAGTGGACAATAGAGACTATGTTATTGTAGTATTTCACTTTATGATGTAATGTACCATTTATGAATGTATCTATTGTTTCCAAGGCTACTAAACTAATCGGTCTTTTGAGACTTGATCTTTGTGATCATGCCAATGTTACGCAATAATGCACCGACTCTTGGTAACTGGGGTCGGGGCGTTACAAGCAATACATGAGGACAACTCAGATGAGGCATAAAAGTTATGCAGATAACAGAAGGAAAGACTTCTCTTTCGAGGTAGGTGACCATGTTTTCCTTAAAATCTTTACTTGGAAAAGTGTGATTCCTTTTGGTAAGAAATATAATCTAAGTATGCTGTTCATTGGTCCTTTTAAAATCTTGGAGAAATTTGGAACAGTTGCATACCAAGTAGCTTCTCCTCTGAGTTTGTCTCAGGTACACAATGTTTTTCATGTTTTGATGTTGAGGAAGTATATTCCAGATTCATCACATGTCTTGAGCCCATAAGCAGTTTAGATAGAAGAGAACCTTTCTTATGAAGAGAAACCAGTTCAGATCCCTGATCTAAGGGAACATATATTGCAGAATAAGTTAATCCACTAGGTAATGATTTTTTGGAGAAACCACAAGGTAGAAGAGTCAAATTGGGTGTCTGAAAATGCTATGAGGGAAAAATACCCCCACTTGTTTAATAAGTAAATAAAATTGTGAGGACGCAATTTCCATAAGGTGGGAAAAATTTAACACCCTAATGTTTTCTAAAAATAAATTGAATGCATGAAACTTTTTTTTAATTAGATAATTATAAGTAGCCTTTAAACATAATTTTTCTACTTCTATGTTTTGAATTTTGAAAAATGGTCATCTGTAATTGTGTTCAGTATTTCATTTGGAGTCTAATGGAACCAACTTGTTTTTTGGTTAATAGTAACATACCATTATGAATAGTAATATGAATAGTAATATGACCCTAATAAATAGTAAATTGTGTTATTATTTTATTTTCTTTACGATTTAAGATAATGACATTTTGGTTAATTTTTCAATGTGATATAATAGTAGTTATAGTTTTTAAATTATTAATTTTTGAATTAAGTATTATTTTATTTAAAAATTAAATTAATAATATATAGAAAATTATTTTCAAAAAATATACTTCATTTTTTAATTCTACACATCGAAAAATGGTAAGGGTAATTTTTTGGGATTTTTCTGAAACAGTTGATTTTTCGGTGAATAGTAAAAAATACTGTTTGAGTTTCGGTGTGTTAATGACATCATTAATGATGTAATAAATCTGGTCAAATTATGAACAGTAAAATAAGTTATTAGGTGTCCCAAGTGTTTAATACCATGGGAAATCCCATGGTTTTGCAAATACCACTAATGAGGTGTCCCTGGGAAATTATTAAAATATTCCCTCACTTTTGCTATAAATACCAATCCATTCCTTCATTAAATTCCTTAAAAATTCCTCATCAACTAATATATGGCATCCTTACCTCCATATTATTCCTCCCAAGGTTTCCTCAAGCCCCCAATTTCCCAACCTTCAAGTTCTAGGAGTTACTCTACAAGGTAAGAGAATTCTCAACTTATTTTTTCCATTCTAGTTCTCTTTCATGTGGTATAACTTTCAAGTTTCCATACCATGTTATTATTTACTTTTTATTCCTGCTATATTCTATATTATGATTCATTTATGTATGGGTGACCCTTCTCCCATATCTTTTTAATTTTTTCTAAAACCATGTTGCATAACGGTTAGGCTGCCAAATTTTTTGTAAAGGATTTCTCAACTATTCTTTTATTTTCACTTATTTTTTGTTCTTATTATTTAATCATATCCTATTATCCAAGAAACATGAAAGATACATAAATATTTTATATTTTGGATGTTCTCATTTTCATGGAAAATTCATCATAATTCTCCATCTCCTCTCCCACTTATTCAAGGAATTAAAAACATTGTCTGTGATGTGTCGAATTACCGACATCGTGGACGATGTGATTTCAATTTTCATTAATTACATAAAATATGGTCATGAAACCATTATTATGGTTGAAATAGTTTATAATATATTTATTATGTCTCATCCATATTTCTGTAATTCTTTTGTATATATGGTTTTAATTTATAAAACAAAATGAGGTCGTTATTATCAAAGAACCTCTAAAATGATCTAAACAAACATCATTAATGTTTTAACTTATGAATCATCCTCATGTAAGAATTGAAAATGATAAATGGTATAATTTATGGTTCTGTAAATATTTAAATACTACTTAATTCCAATTATGGAGTTTCAATTCTAATCGATAAGAATAACCATCATGAACCAATCATGGAAATCATGTAAAGAACTCACCCAAAAACAGCGCAAGGAACAAAATACTAACAATTAAAGGGTGAAATGATGTAATGAAATGATAATATAAGGTATTATAAAGATGTATATTTTTCTTTAATATATTAATAACACTCTTTTTACCATTATACAGGAGGTTTAAACTATTTTTATGTAAGAAAAATCCGGGGTAAGGGAATTCTTAACCCGAATTCCATTCTTTGGGTTAACCTTCTACTTCGTTTTTTTATGTGGTATTAAATTTTTTTGTGGGATGGTTTTTGTTTATATTATATTTAATTATGTCCATTTACTATTTATATACATATTTCATCCACTCTATTAAGTCTCGCTTCAATTATATGATTTATGTAAAGGGCTTTTCTTTTAAAATTCTCTTTTAAAATTATGTTTTACAAAATTTAAAAGGAAATATTTTTTATGCTATTATTCATGTTGTGTGATTATTTTATGGATCTGTGGAATTTTTTATGATTAATTGTGGGACCTATATTTCCTTCCAATGCATTGGGTATGTGTAAGTTGGAGGTTTGTGGTATGGTTACTCAATGTGTAACTGTGATTGTTACACAAATTGTAAGGTAGTCGTGAGGGTTACAAATTATAATGTAGCCATGAAGGTTACAATATTATGTAAGTAATGCCCCAATATACCTTTATTTTTATATTTATGTTCTTATGTATTGTTTAAATCTTGTGGAAATCCCATTCTTCACAAATTAAGTATATATGAGAGATGAGTATGTCTTTTGAAAATGTTTCCATACATTACAAGTATTCATGGACTAATGTGATATTTCCTTCTTTTACATCCCTTACTGAGCTTTTTGTGCTCATCACAACCTTTTATTAAATGATTTTCATGGTTCATAAGTATTTTTAAGACAAATAAGGAAGCCAAGTTAAATTTTTGAATAATCGTAAAAGAAATCATGTTTTAAGCTTTAATGTTTTATATGTTGAAAAAAATGGAAACTGTTTTTATGGTATCCAATCTGTAACAATGTGTAATGTTATGAATGTATTATGCCCCAATTATCTAAATCTATAAATTGAAAAGATCATAAATTTAAAAGGAAGTGATTTCTTGACTAAAATCAAGATTATGTAATGTAATAAGGTCGAGTCCTTATAATACCCCTGTATTAGAATGAGTAGTAAAATATAAAAATAACCAAGCATCATCCATATCAATAACCATCAGAGCTTATTAGAAAAAATAATGCATCCCAATTAATATTAATATGAATGTAGAAGGATGCGGTCATACAATAATGATGTCCCACTTGGATGATTACATATATTAATGAATGAATGAATGAAAATATAGGAGGAACTACTGCTACCCCCAAGCCTCCCCTCATCCAGACCTCCAATCACGTTCATATTATCCTACTCTGTCAAGATACTTCGAGCCTCTTCCCAACCTGAACCTACAGATAGTGAAGTTTTCCTAGGTACCTAAGTGCCATGGCTGTCTGAGCTTGGTGTAAGTACAACTTGGTAGGGAACCACCAACACAGTCCCATAGATAACCGGTAAATGAAATGTATGTGCATGTGACATGATCAATTCAATAAATAAATAATAAATAGTATAAATGTAAATAAATAAAAAAATTTAATCCTCAAGTTCTACCATGACACTCAGTATCGACCTAAATCTACTTCATCTAGTTCCATAGTGTCCTTAAGAACATCATAAAACTATTCCAACCAATATAAGGCTAAAATGATAACCCCAAGGAGTTCATATTGGGTTTTCCAAAGTATCCGGAATAATATCGACCTATAGGAGGTAATCCTAGGTGGTCAAGTAGTCATCTAGAGTTATCATCAAATCCTAGGGGGATGACCCTAAGTAGTCACAATAGTTATAAACCATCATCGCCAACTCTTAGGGGGATAACCCTAGGACTTCAAAAGTATCAGGCGTCATCATGGACCACTAGAAGGAAATACTAGGCTATAAATAATATCATATATCACCACTAACCCTAGGAGATAATAATAGGTTGTTAATAGTATCAGGTATCATTTCAAACCCCTAAGAGCTAATCCTAGGCCATCAATACTATCAGGCATCATCACCGACACCTAGGAGGTGATCCTAGGCCATCAGTGGTATCCAGATTCATCTTTGACCCCTAGGAGGTAATATTCGGCCACCAATAGTTTGATACACCATTGCTGACCCATAAAAGGCAATCTTAGACCATCAATAATATCAGAAGTCATCGCTAGCCTCTAGAGGGATGAACCTAGGTCATCATAATCATCCTGAATAATTATTGACTCATATAGTGTAACCATAGGTAGTCATTCATGACATGATCATTATTGATTTAGGTTCTAAGGTGACACATGATATCATCACTACCCATTTCTCATATGCACCCTCAATAGGTAATATTAGGCCATTAATAGTTTCAGGCATCATCACTGTAGAGACCCGAAGCCTGACGTACATGGACATTACATTACATTCGCGGAATACTTAGTACATAACAAAAAACACACACACAAGGATCGTAATAGTTTAGTGTCTTTGGAAACTCGGAACGTAATCTTCTAATCGTGGTGAAAGATCATCAATATCTCCCATAAAGATCTTCCCTTTTTTTTATACCTAAAACCTTTCTTTATATCCTGGGGAAAATAAAACATAAAAGGGTGAGCTCAAATGCTCAGTAAGGGTAAAAAAAAAAGAAATATCAATCACATCATATACATAAGAACGTAGCTTTTGGAAATCTTAACCTGCAAAAGAGCTCATAATATCATAACATGGGATAAATCATAGAAGTGAAAAGTAATCCCAATAATCATAACTTAAAACATGAAACATTGTGGCATACACACATAATCATAGATAATCATTTCTTGTTAGTCAAGACTCATTTCCAAGACTATCTTAGTGGACAAAGTCCCTTTCTGAATCGAGTCACCCTCGTTCCAGTCCTGATTCACTGAACCGGTATAACCTACCGTTCCAGCCATGTCTATCTCATGAGATATAAAATCTTTACCCAATGCATTGGAGGGAGATATAGGTCCCACCCATCTTATAATGAATCCTTTCTTATGTGTGCCACATAATCATAAACCATACATCATAGCATAACCCATGTAATAAAAATGGAATTCTTAAACAACATGACATCATAAAACAATTCATATAAGATAAAGGAATTCATAAAAATATTTCCATCACAACATAATCGAATCCATGTAATAATAGGGATAAAAACAGAACCATTTTATTATCTTAGATGGAAAATAATTTTTATAAAATACTTGAACTCCATTCTTGAGGAAAATATCCTTTCTTCTTCAAAAACATTTTTCCTTTCATAAAATGTCATACGACTTTAAAATAAAAGAAGTTGATTAAAAATAAACTTGAAAACTTATAAAGGAAGCTTATTGGAAATAATGTTCTAAAAATCCATTCATGCTGTATAAGTTAAAAAACATTCTTCTCGTACTTTTGTCGGAAAAGTCAAAAAGTACCTCGTAAGAAAAAAAACGACAAAAGATTCCTTTCATATTCTTTACTAAAAACTCACCGAAGGGTAAAATTGGATTTAAACTAGTTTAAGTGGATGGAAAAAATATTAAATATTGATGGATCATGGATGTGGATGATAAAATACACCCCAATAAATACTTACGAATAAACAATCTCGGATAAAAATGAGATTGTGATATTTCCCTTACCTTAGGTCCGACTTGCTTTGTAAGTGTCCGAACCTCCTGTATAACGATTTAAATCATGTTATTGACTTATTCCAGAATCATATTAATTGTTATTATATCATATATGGTCCACTTATGACTTTATATTACTCGTTCTTTTGTAAATTCATGTTAAAGTAGCGTTTTGGGTAAAATCGTTTTCATTTATCGTAGGTGTTTTGACTTGTTGTTCTTGACATCATTATTAATTATATCATGATTTACTTACTTACATAATATAAAATATGATTTATATATCATATATATTCAGTATATATATATATAATAGATATATAAATAAAATGAAAAACACCGTTCATGGAGACGGTAGTCCGTACGTACGCATGAACGCTGTTTTCCTTTACTTATTGTCTTGAAATGGAAGTAAGTAGATGACATACATATATATATATATACATAAATCCAGTAGCTTTATAATGTCATATATTTCATTATTATTTCTTATATATACTTTATAATCATTCTTAAATGGTTAACATGGAGAATGAATCTCATCGCGTCGTGGAGACGGTAGTCCGTACGTACGCACGAGCGATGATATCATTTCCATAAATATTGAATTGAATTGGAGTGGATTATACAATATATCAGAATCAATATGATGTTGTAATAACTATGTATAGTTATTCTTTACACCATTATACCCATCCATGTAAGGTGGTGGTGGAAAATAGATTACACCACGGCGTGGAGACGGTATTCCGTACGTACGCACGCGCGGTGATTTCTTTTTCCGTAGGATGGATAGATGGTGAAATAGGGTTGTTTCATACTTATAATAACATATCAGTATATTAGTGATACTGATGTTATTACTTCATAATGAAACAACCTAAGAAGAATAAGTGGAAGAAGAAATAAAGATGAAAGAATTGGTAACGGTAATTACCTCTTCTTTGAAGCGCCTCTTTGAGACCTCCTCTTAGGGCACTAAAATTGGTCTTTGATGAAGACCATAACCTCTAGGATGTTTCTAGGGAAGTGGAGAAGAGATTTTGGCAGGGTTTGGCCGAGCTTGAGTGCTCAAATTGGTGTGCGGAGGAGGGGGAGGAGGTGTCCTTTTATAAGGGAGGAGAGGGGCACCTTAGGAATACCTCAAAATATTATTTTATATTAATTTCAAAATCGGTTTATAATGGTTCCAAAGGGTCTTATTTTGAAGCTAAAGTAGGGTTGGGTCTAAATCCTATCAACCAATAAGATTTAGACAAGTTTAGGGTATTATTTTAACCTTATCAATTAGATTTAACTCTAAGTTAAATAATTTAACTTTTACCGTGCCTTTTTGTTTTCTTTCACTATATGGTTAATACACTTACTATAACATGACAAAAGAACCCCAAATTGTTTATTATTAATAAATATATCCTTATATAAGTCATTTGGCCGAAACGTAGATTTTTAGGAATAAAATAACAATTAATAATATAATATTTGATTTAAAAACTATTTTGTGTCAATTTTGACACTATTTGATATATGATTTTTGTGAAAGTCATAACAGAATTATATGTTAGAACCAAGTTGATTAAATCAACAATAATATATCATAGTATCCTATAAAATTAGTGGAATTCATAAAAAGTCTCAAATTACATTCATTTGAGCATTTATAACATCAATTATGTTAATATTTCCTTAAAAGGGTAATTACTGCATCATCGTTGTGTCATAAATAAATTAATTTATTTAAAGTCTAAAAATTATAAATAAAATATAATTATGTAGGAAATCTTTTTATCTTCCTAATTAATATTTATAGTAGAATTTATCTTATGTATAACCCCATATTAAAAATGTTTTAGTTATTAAACTTTGATTTTAACTATTTTAACTATTCATTAAATAAAATAATATTAAATGTCATAATCCAATCCAAGTGGACCTAAATGGTCATATTATATTCATAAGGTTGTTTTTGGTCGAATTACACTTATCCAATAGAATTAGGGCATGTGTTAGGGTAATAGTAATATCATATTTACCCTTAGTTACCCTATTTACTATTAACCGTGGTAAAAAAAGTAAAAAGTTATTATTCACCAAAAATAATTTTCATCTCATTGAACCAAATTTTAGTCCTTGATATTAACCGTGTCTGTCGGATTTTCAAAATTCCATTCACAGAAGCGGTAAAATTAATTTTTATGCAAAATTCAGTTTTTAACCTACCACTTAGTGGTTTCACTATTCATCAAAAATTGAAAGTTTTCAGAAAAATACCAAAATTTCATCCTAAGCTATATTTCATATTCCGAATTCAAAAATGAAGTCTATTTTACCAAATTCATAACATAGAAGTTGCATTAATTAATTTTATAATTAAATCCCGCTGTTAAAACAAATAGCGTGTTTTTAAGAAACAATATCTACCAAAAGATTGACACTTGATTATGTCTGGTTTAAATGTGAAATTACATCCAATGACCAACATCGTATTAAATTGTAAAAATATATTCTAAATGTACTTTAAAACCACTCAATTTAATGATTTATCACTATTAATTATTTCGATTAAAAAAGTTGTTTTTAATTATAATCTAGTAATTTTCACTATTCATCAGAATATGAAAGTTATCCGAAAAGTACCAAAATTTCACCTTAGGCTAAATTCGATACTACGAATCCAAAAATGAATTCCATTTTGAAAAATAAAATTTACAAAATTTCAAAAAGTGGTTATTACTATTCATAACGGCTAGCATATTGTTGTTTAGTGAAACTCGTTATTGCGTACTACACACGCTATCGAGGAAGGTCGTGATTGCGTGTAATGCAAAGCAAGTCAAGGATGCGTGTTGTGCAAGCTCCTTTTGGTGTAGCGTACAACACAAGACATTAGTGAAATTAAAAAGAATATTTTTCATAAAATCTTGGGCTGTTACATTCTACCCCCCTTAAAATGAATTTCGCCCTTGAAATTCGTCGGGGTTATAAATGGTTTACTTATTCGAAAGTTTCTTTAATAGAAACCCACATCGTAAAAAGGAATACCAAAACCAATATTTTAAAACAAAAGTATGAAACTTAACGGTTACCCAAATAAACTAATCATTGGGTTTCCACATAGGTGAAAATATGGATATGGAAGAAAAATCTAACCATCATGTTCTGATGGAGAGTGGTAGAGAACATAGCTATGGAAAAGCCAATAATCACAAATCCATAAATTTGTGACGATCTAAGGTACCATCCGATTCACCAGGTATAAGATCACTAGGACAACATTTTTGGTTTTCAAGATCATTTCCCTAAAGTTGAAAATTTGAATTAGAATAAATACTTTCTTTATTTTGGTACAATCTCACTGTTGTTCATGCCTTGAACATTTTACACTTCATCTCTTAAATAAATGAAGTTGAATTTGTTATTCGTGAAGTGTTAGCAGATCATGTGATAGAATGGCGGGTCATTCCATCCGTCTCAAACAAAAGGTTAGCAAAAATTATATACATAAGTCTATCTATAGTGAGATTAATCACATATGGTTCCTAAAATGGACTTATACTTCATATATCATACTTCTTAATATAATAAAACTAGTTTCTACTAAACAGGGACTTCCTGTAGGCCAGTGGTAGGCGATAAAGGCCAGTCGCACTTCGGTTGTGGGTTCGATTCCCACATCCTTGTCCGACGCGATGGGCTGTCGCCCGTCCTGCAGGTTGTCCTTTTTATAAAACTATATTACTATAACATCCCATCAATAATATCGAAAAAACTTCTATCCTTAAACAATACTAACTTATGTCCAACATAATCCATTCCAATCTTTAGGCTTATCCATAATACTGCAGTCCATTCTCATAACATAGTGAAAACGATTACCAGAGATTTAATACCATCGTTGATCCCCATATATCATAAGATATATCTTGTTGGTCACATTCCAAACATTCAAAGGCCTTAATCTTGTACTCTCTTGAATACCCATTGAACCTTAGTGAAAACTTGAATGCAGTTAAAAGTTAACACTTTTCACATACCAAAATCCTCAAAATTCTATATACTCAAACCATGATATCACTTAGTCCTTATATCAATCATAAGCTCATGAATACTATCAAACTTTTAATTTTCTCCTTATCCCTTCATTATGCGCATATCATCTACATTCCAAAAATATCTGAATAACCTTTCATGGATACTGGTAACATTAATCATACACTTTCAAAACACAAGGAAAGACAACAGTGTAACAATCCATAGATGTCTCTTTATTCCAAAATTACACATGATAAACATGTAATCATTCCACTACATTCTCAAACCATTGACCGAGCTTCAAAAATTCTTTCATCTCACATATCATTTGTAGTCTCTTCATCATCATCCACATAAATACTACCCATATGACCATACTGATTCTCTTCATGAGTCTTTCCCTTAGGGAATTTGTTTGCATAATGCCCATACATTCCACATTTAAAACACTTAACCATTTTTGATGTTGTAGCAATACCATTATCCTCATCCATGGTGTTAACCGACCCTTTTCCTTTGCACTTACTTTCTTTGTGTCCTTCTTTTCCACACCCAAATCATCTTCCAGTTCCCTTGAAACATTCTCCTTGATGCCTCTTCCCACATGATTTACATAGGGGAAATTGAAATTTCTTTCCTCTATGATCATCATGGAACTCCATCTTTCTCTTATTAGTCGAGTCAGGAAACTTACCAAATTTTACTTTATTGATCATATTGTGAGATTTCTGATTCGGCATAATAATGATGTTTGGACATCCAAATCCCATTTCATTTGGTTGCTCATGAAGAATATCATTCCATTGTCCATCATATCCTCCATTATTGTGAATCATCTTGTTTCCAGCCATTTTCTAAAACCCAAACAGAATAGTGTTAGATGCAAAAATCATAATAAAGGGGGAGTAACTTAAATATCTATCATCTTTGGTTTAATCTAATATCGTTACCATAGTTCTAGGACTATATCCTATACGTATACTTATCCTTAGGGGCATCCCTAGACATACCTTAGAAATATCTCTAGGGATCTCACTAACGTTTTCGCATCCTAGTTTCCAAAGGTTGACTAAACCTTTCCTCTGATACCAACTGTAGAGACCCGAAGCCTGACGTACATGGACATTACATTACATTCGCGGAATACTTAGTACATAACAAAAAACACACACATAAGGATCGTAATAGTTTAGTGTCTTTGGAAACTCGGAACGTAATCTTCTAATCGTGGTGAAAGATCATCAATATATCCCATAAAGATCTTCCCTTTTTTTTACCTAAAACCTTTATTTATATCCTGGGGAAAATAAAACATAAAAGGGTGAGCTCAAATGCTCAGTAAGGGTAAAAAAAGAAATATCAATCACATCATATACATAAGAACGTAGCTTTTGGAAATCTTAACCTGCAAAAGAGATCATAATATCATAACATGGGATAAATCATAGAAGTGAAAAGTAATCCCAATAATCATAACTTAAAACATGAAACTTTTTGGCATACACACATAATCATAGATAATCATTTCTTGTTAGTCAAGACTCATTGCCAAGACTATCTTAGTGGACAAAGTCCCTTTCTGAATCGAGTCACCCTCGTTCCAGTCCTGATTCACTGAACCGGTATAACCTACCGTTCCAGCCATGTCTATCTCATGAGATATAAAATCTTTACCCAATGCATTGGAGGGAGATATAGGTCCCACCCATCTTATAATGAATCCTTTCTTATGTGTGCCACATAATCATAAACCATACATCATAGCATAACCCATGTAATAAAAATGGAATTCTTAAACAACATGACATCATAAAACAATTCATATAAGATAAAGGAATTCATAAAAATATTTCCATCACAACATAATCAAATCCATGTAATAATAGGGATAAAAACAGAACCATTTTATTATCTTAGATGGAAAATAATTTTTATAAAATACTTGAACTCCATTCTTGAGGAAAATATCCTTTCTTCTTCAAAAACAATTTTCCTTTCATAAAATGTCATACGACTTTAAAATAAAAGAAGTTGATTAAAAATAAACTTGAAAACTTATAAAGGAAGCTTCTTGGAAATAATGTTTTAAAAATCCATTCATGCCGTATAAGTTAAAAAAACATTCTTCTCGTACTTTTGTCGGAAAAGTCAAAAAGTACCTCGTAAGAAAAAAAACGACAAAAGATTCCTTTCATATTCTTTACTAAAAACTAACCGAAGGGTAAAATTGGATTTAAACTAGTGTAAGTGGATATAAACAATATTACATATTGATGGATCATGGATGTGGATGATAAAATACACCCCAATAAATACTTACGAATAAACAATCTCGGATAAAAATGAGATTGTGATATTTCCCTTACCTTAGGTCCGACTTGCTTTGTAAGTGTCCGAACCTCCTGTATAACGATTTAAATCATGTTATTGACTTATTCCAGAATCATATTAATTGTTATTATATCATATATGGTCCACTTATGACTTTATATTACTCGTTCTTTTGTAAATTCATGTTAAAGTAGCGTTTTGGGTAAAATCGTTTTCATTTATCGTAGGTGTTTTGACTTGTTGTTCTTGACATCATTATTAATTATATCATGATTTACTTACTTACAGAATATAAAATATGATTTATATATCATATATATTCAGTATATATATATATAATAGATATATAAATAAAATGAAAAACACCGTTCATGGAGACGGTAGTCCGTACGTATGCATGAACGTTGTTTTCCTTTACTTATTGTCTTGAAATGGAAGTAAGTAGATGACATACATATATATATATATACATAAATCCAGTAGCTTTATAATGTCATATATTTCATTATTATTTCTTATATATACTTTATAATCATTCTTAAATGGTTAACATGGAGAATGAATCTCATCGCGTCGTGGAGACGGTAGTCCGTACGTACGCACGAGCGATGATATCATTTCCATAAATATTGAATTGAATTGGAGTGGATTATACAATATATCAGAATCAATATGATGTTGTAATAACTATGTATAGTTATTATTTACACCATTATACCCATCCATGTAAGGTGGTGGTGGAAAATAGATTACACCACGGCGTGGAGACGGTATTCCGTACGTACGCACGCGCGGTGATTTCTTTTTCCGTAGGATGGATAGATGGTGAAATAGGGTTGTTTCATACTTATAATAACATATCAGTATATTAGTGATACTGATGTTATTACTTCATAATGAAACAACCTAAGAAGAAGAAGTGGAAGAAGAAATAAAGATGAAAGAATTGGTAACGGTAATTACCTCTTCTTTGAAGCGCCTCTTTGAGACCTCCTCTTAGGGCACTAAAATTGGTCTTTGAGGAAGACAAGAACCTCTAGGATGTTTCTAGGGAAGTGGAGAAGATATTTTGTCAGGGGTTGGCCGAGCTTGAGTGCTCAAATTGGTGTGAGGAGGAGGGGGAGGAGGTGTCCTTTTATAAGGGAGGAGAGGGGCACCTTAGGAATACCTCAAAATATTATTTTATATTAATGTCAAAATCGGTTTATAATTGTTCAAAAGGGTCTTATTTCGAAGCTAAAGTGGGGTTGGGTCGAAATCCTATCAACCAATAAGATTTAGACAAGTTTAGGGTATTATTTTAACCTTATCAATTAGATTTAACTCTAAGTTAAATAATTTAACTTTTACCGTGTCTTTTTGTTTTCTTTCACTATATGGTTAATACACTTACTATAACATGCCAAACGAACCCCAAATTGTTTATTATTAATACATATATCCTTATCTAAGTCATTTGGCCGAACCTTAGATTTTTAGGAATAAAATAACAATTAATAATATAATATTTGATTTAAAAACTATTTTGTGTCAATTTTGACACTATTTGATATATGATTTTTGTGAAAGTCATAACAGAATTATATGTTCGAACCAAGTTGATTAAATCAACACTAATATATCATAGTATCCTAGAAAATTAGTGTAATTCATAAAAAGTCTCAAATTACATTCATTTGAGCATTTATAACATCAATTATGTTAATATTTCCTTAAAAGGGTAATTACTGCATCATCGTTGTGTCATAAATAAATTAATTTATTTAAATTCTAAAAATTATAAATAAAATATCATTATGTAGGAAAGCTTTTTATCTTTCAAATTAATATTTATAGTCGAATTTATCTTATGTATAACCCCATATTAAAAATGTTTTAGTTATTAAACTTTGATTTTAACTATTTTAACTATTCATTAAATAAAATAATATTAAATGTCATAATCCAATCCAAGTGGACCTAAATGGTCATATTATATTCATAAGGTTGTTTTTGGTCGAATTACACTTATCCAATAGAATTAGGACATGTGTTAGGGTAATAGTAATATCATATTTACCCTTAGTTACCCTATTTACTATTAACCGTGGTAAAAAAAGTAAAAAGTTACTATTCACCAAAAATAATTTTCATCTCATTGAACCACATTTTAGTCCTTGATATTAACCGTGTCTGTCGGATTTTCAAAATTCCATTCACAGAAGCGGTAAAATTAAGTTTTATGCAAAATTCAGTTTTTAACCTACCACTTAGTGGTTTCACTATTCCTCAAAAATTGAAAGTTTTCAGAAAAATACCAAAATTTCATCCTAAGCTATATTTCATATTCCGAATTCAAAAATGAAGTCTATTTTACCAAATTCATAACATAGAAGTTGCATTAATTAATTTTATAATTAAATCCCGCTGTTAAAACAAATAGCGTGTTTTTAAGAAACAATATCTACCAAAAGATTGACACTTGATTATGTCTGGTTTAAATGTGAAATTACATCCAATGACCAACATCGTATTAAATTGTAAAAATATATTCTAAATGTACTTTAAAACCACTCAATTTAATGATTTATCACTATTAATTATTTCGATTAAAAAAGTTATTTTTAATTATAATCTAGTAATTTTCACTATTCATCAGAATATGAAAGTTATCCGAAAAGTACCAAAATTTCACCTTAGGCTAAATTCGATATTACGAATCCAAAAATGAATTCCATTTTGAAAAATAAAATTTACAAAATTTCAAAAAGTGTTTATTACTATTCATAACGGCTAGCATATTGTTGTTTAGTGAAACTCGTTATTGCGTACTACACACGCTATCGAGGAAGGTCGCGATTGCGTGTAATGCAAAGCAAGTCAAGGATGCGTGTTGTGCAAGATCCTTTTGGTGTAGTGTACAACACAAGACATTAGTGAAATTAAAAAGAATATTTTTCATAAAATCTTGGGCTGTTACAATCACTGACGCCTATGAGGTAATCATAGGCCATAAATGGTATCAAGATTCATCTTCGACCCCTGGGAGGTAATCCTAGGCCATCAAAAGTATGAAACATAGTCACTTACACCTAGGAGGTAATATTAGGCTATTAATAATATTAGTAGTCCTCACTAACCCCTATAGGGATGAACCTAGGTTGTCATAATCATCAGGCATAATTTTAGACTCCTAAGGTGCAACCATAGATAGTCATTCATGACATGCTCATTGTCGAATCAGGTTCAAAGGTGACACCTGCAATCATCAAAACCCATTTCTCATACGCACCCATACTTTGGTCAATATATCACTAGGGTACCCATTGAGGTCCCCTAGGTAACATCAATATAGGACTCCCCATATAGGTTCATCAATATCTAACTTAGTCCCTGGGTTGAGCCTGATACTCAGATGGAATCACATCCCATGACACAATTAAAGTCTTATCATTGCCTCATTGGCCTCTTGGACAAACCATGCAGGCACTAGTCTATGGGTATGGAAAACTACCCATCTCAAATTTCTAAGGTGTCACTAAAAAAACACTAATTATCGATGTTTGTAAACATTTCTATTTACCAACACCTCGTTTGCTGATGTTTTGTTTGGAAATTTTGGTAAAAAAACATTAGTAAATGAATGCTCATTTACCAATGTTTCCAAAAAAACATCAGTAATCATTTCCCCCCAACCCTCCCGGCACACCCTTCAAGCCACAAACCCCACCCTCCCTTCCACCCTCAAACACTTCACTACACTGCTCGCACCCTCCCAGCACACCCATCATGACCACACTAACATGAACCCCACCATCCCCTTCCACCTTCCAGCGCTTCACTACTCTCACCCTTTTAACATGCCTGCCAGGGCCACGCAGACACAGACCCCACCATCCTCTTTCGCCCTCTAGTGCTTCACTACACTACAAGGACTCTCCCAACACACCCTTCTTAGTCAAGATTCACACAGATGACCCCCATACCCCCACATGCTAAGGGGAAACAAATATGCCTCTATTAGAATTTAAGCAAACAACCTACATGATTATACCAGAAGACCTGAACAAATCACTGATGCTAATTATAAATATAAAATTGAATTATGTTATATATATATATATATATCGGTATTTAAAAAATTAATATATTATATATATAATTTTATATATATATATATATTAATATATATTTGTATGTTTATATTTTATATTTTATGTTTATATATATATAAAAGTTTATATTCTATATATATGTTTATATATCTATAAGTTTATATTTTATGTTTATATATATATTTATATTATATATGTGTGTGTGTGTGTTTATATTATATATATGTTTATATGTTTATATATGTGTGTGTGTGTGTTTGTGTGTATAAATATATATGTTTATGTATATAGATATATAATTATAATTATAATTATGTATATATATATAATTATCCACATTTTGAAACAATGGTAAAAATGTCATTAAAATAGCCAAGTTTTATTAAAAATATGACTAAATTTAAAATATATACATGTTTATATATATAAATATATGTATATCTATATATATATTTATGTATTTATATGGGTGTGTGTGATTATTTATTTATATATATATAAATATATGTGTGTGTGTGTGTGTTTTTATATGTGTTTGTGTTTATATATATTGATATATATATATATGTTTATATATCTGTGTGTGTGTTTATATATATATATATATGTTTATATGTGTGTGTTTTACCGCATCGACCAACTATGTATGGGTTTTGTGGGTCATTGTAATGGGCGAGTTATCCCTTAGGGGGGCTATGACCTACCCACCAACTTGTGTGGGGTCTGTGTGTGTATTTCTATGTAATTGTACCCCTAATCACCTATAATATATATATGTTTATACATATGTGTCTGTATTTATATATATATATATATATCGATGTGAGGAAATGATCTATATAAATATATTTATTTTTAGCAACGTTTCTTGAAAAATGTCTCTAATTTAGCGACGTTTCTTGAAAAAACGTGGCTAAATTAGAGACCTTTCCTGAAAATGTCACTAATTTAGCGATGTTTTCGTGAAACATCCCTAATTTAGCAACGTTTTTAAAAAAAATCACTAAATTATAGTCTTTTATAGTGCGTCTCTAGTTTCTCTACTCACCCAGCCTATATAAAGTCTTAGTGGGGAAGATACGCTCACCCCACCCTCATCACAACCATCCCAAGGTCTACAAGTCATCTCATGGGTCTTATATAACCAATCCCTAGTCCATCCATACCAAATCATCTCTCACCTATACCCAGAGGTCACTGAGGGTTCCTATCACTCGGTCCACTACATTATGTTCATTTAATTTAATTATCACCCCTTAGGGTCCATACATCTCAAGGCACACATTTATATCATGGCCATGACCATCAGCAACCAAGGTAACCAAGCCATTACATAAGGTCACTTGTGTCCCTTGGCACATTGTTCAATTTACCAAGGTAATTAATTTTTAATTAAATATGTCCATTTTTTAATTAAAATAATTCATTTAACAAAAGGTTTGATTTCCCTCACTGGCTATACCACATATCATTGGTATATATCAACTGTGTGAAACCATTGGTCATGTGTAGGGACCACCTACCTCAATCAAATAGTCATTTTTCCTTTTTAACGTGCTGCCTGACAACTCCACCCAAGCTCGTCCAAGACCATCCAACCATCTCCCATCCATGAATATCCCTAACTCATATCCAAATGACCAAATTAAGTAATTATAATTAAATTATAATAAATTAACCTATTACAATTAATCTTCAATAATTTTAATCAATTATACTATTTAATTTAAGCAGACACAATGCCTAAAAACTCAATGATCTGTAACCACTTGCCAAATCCTTGATCCATGTAGTGAATACCACTCCAAGAACATCTATGAACCTAGTATATGTCATCCCATTAGTTAATTCTATTAATATTAATCAATTCTGTAATTAATCAAAATAAGAATAATCTCAAAAAAAGTCATTGATCGCTCCCTTCACACTAGATTCACAACCAAACACCCATGAGAAGTCCATGGAGCACTACTGACACCATCCACATCCAAATTCTTAACACATGAAATCAATTCCATGGTCAAATTAATTTAATTAAATTTGAAAATCTTAGAAAAATCCACATGATGATATATCGCATCAAAATTATGTGCAATGGAATGAAAATTCCATCTTGAGATATGTCACACCCCAACCTCATATATTCTTTTATTTTATTCTTTTTTTAATCTTGGATCTTTTAGTTGAGCTTCTGTTTGATTCCCAGTTTGAAAATTTTAATTTTTTTAGTTTTAGGATGGTATTTTGGCCCATGCACGGTTTGGGCTCATGGTTTGGGAAACCGTGCAACCCAAACTAAGTAACCGTGTGGCTGGTGTTGGTATCAGACTGAATCTAACACATAGTTTGTGTATGGTAGGTAAAGCTATGTGGGCTGGCCATGTGGTCATTTCCCTATTGGATAGTGGCTACCACACAGTTGGTGCACGGTTTACCAAACCATGTGGCTAAACCGTACGAGCCACCGAGTCATTAAAAAGTGTAAATTACCACTTTGACCCTCCATATTTTTAACCCAAAATAAATTTTCTCCTCACTCTTACAACCTAGGCGCACCAAAGTGTCCTCCCAAACCCCTCTCCCTTTCCCCCCTTCCTCCATTAAAGGTCCTTGAAGGTCCCTTAGGTGAGTTCCTTTGGTTTCTAGTTGATTTTCCCCTTACCTCTCCCTTCTCTATAAATGTTTGGGCTTTTCCTTATGAAATTTCCCTCTTGCTTAAACCCTAGGGATTAGGGTTTGAGTTTGATGAGATTTCCTTTGGATCTAGGATGTGCGGATCATCTTTGGGGCTTGGTTCTCCCTTCCCTTAGAGTTTTATTCCATCTGCACTCCGTTGAGGTAGGTGCTTCCATTATTTTCTTTTTTGGTACAACCCATTGATTCTATTGTGTTTCCAATTAATTTATAAATTTTATCCTCACACCTAGTAAGTGTTGTTTTTAATTATTGTGGTGTTTTGGCATTGGTAGAAGTTGTTAAAATAGGTTTCCAAATTGATTTTTGAAATATACCTAAGTATATGTGCACTTAAGGTGTTTTTTTGAAATTCCATGTGTTCTTTTAAAATGAAATTGGGTGTTTTGAAATGTTTTTAGCCTTATTTATGTTATAATAATATTTTTGTATTATGATTTTTGTATTGTGTGTGTGAATTGGTAATTTTTAAGGCGTGATGTTTATTTATGGCTTATATGTTGGTTGGAAAACATGTAGAGTTTCTTTAAAATTGGTTTTGGGAAATGTCATGAATTATTTTGGTGTTCAATTGGATATGGGAATATCCATGTTTTCTTGGGATGCACACATGGATGGGGAATTTCTATAGTTTAGAGTAGGCAGTTGGTTATTGACTTTAGAGTTGCACCATACGCCGATTGGTGAGTCCAATCTAACTACATCCAGGGATATCTCTAGGGATTTTTAGGAAATTCCCATGGTTTATTATCTATTTTTTCTTGTTTATATTCAGTTGCATTTGGTTTCTTGTTTGTACTACTTATTTTTTTTTCAGCACATCCTGGTATTTTCTACTTGGGTTTTTGGTTTGGTATTTCGTTTCTAAAATGGAAACCTCTTTGAAAATAAAAGGTGTTGTGTTCTATTTTGAAAAGGGAAAGATGTGTTTATTTATTAAAATGAGAAAAACCCTATTTTTATACATGTATTTCAAACTAGTGTTTATGGACTGTTTTTTGAGAAAGGAAATGTATGGATTTTGTGGTGGTTTCCTAATAATTTGTTAAGCTCACACCCTACTTGTTTCAATCAATGTTGGTAGACCTGAGATATTTTGTAGGTATAGGTTCCTTGCACAATTGATCATGGACCAGGTTGGTCTTGTTGTTGGTGGTGACCAAGAGGACACACAGAGATCTAGTGGGCATGGTCAAGTTGTGGTTGTTTTCAGTTTCAGTTTTTCTTTTGCTCAGCTATATCTTTGTATATAGATCAGTTTGTGTATTTATTTATGTGATTGGTTGTTAACTTTTTCTATTTTTTCATTTTCTTTATTTGATCCTGATTTTTGGGCTGAAATAATTCCCCTTTGGATTATATTTTATGGTTGACACTAGTTGTCAGCCCGTGGGGATTAGGAGCACCCTTCGAGCCATGTCTCAGACCAGTTGGGTGTTGGGTCCGATGGCATACCAGCTTAGTTCGTGACAAAATGGTATCAGAGTAGGCCATGTTATTTGGGGTTTCAAGTAGATTGGAGACTAGGATATTTGGGACTCAGGAGTTAAGTGTGGTAAGATCATTGAAAACTCTTTCTTGTTCTGATCCTTGAGTTTCAAGGGGCAGTCTGGGATTTGAGACTTTTGTCTTTGTTTTGGATTGAGGGATAAAAACAAAGGCAAGTTGGTGTCATGTTGTGGCCTCACATGGATTAGTGACCCATGTGTATTCTATGTACATGTTTCAAGGTCCTCTTAGTTACTATTTCTTACATGTGGCATGGAACAGAACCATGTCGTTGGGTTAGACATGGACACTAGTCCCTCATTCCGGTAGTTTGGTGTAAGTTGTGTTTCGTTTTGGTTTTGGTTGGAGTGGGTAAGCTTTTAAAATGAAAAAAATTTCTTTCAAATGGTTTTGGACTAGAAAATGGGTTTTAAAAGAGAAAGTGATTTGGTTTGAAAATTTGGTACATGTTTTGAATTGATAAGAAAGTGGAATGGTTGCGACCCTTGGTGTTCCTCATGGACGTTGACATATGTGTGGGTATGTGTGGAAAATGAATGTTGGCATGTGTAGATAGAAACAGATGAATATACATGAAATGGTTCATGGGATGCCATGGGTGGGTGATTGAAATTAAAGGCTTGTCCTAGTTTTCCATAATTGATTTTGAAATAGGAAAATTATTTTATAGATTGTTTTTTTCTTATAATGTGGATTTTTTTTTGTGAAAAGTGGGGTTTGTGTTTGAATACTAGCCTTAGAAGAAGGTAGTTTTAGAAATTAAAATAAAAAGGGGTGGTTTTTAGAAAGAAAATTTTGAGTTGTGCTTCTAATTCTTGATCTAAGAGACAATTTTTTTGTCCTGATATGATCTTTTGATTATGGTTTGGTTGGATATTGATTTTTGAATTTATTTTTGTTGTGTTATTCAAAATATTCCCCCAGAAAGGTCCCCAAAGTTTCTAATGATTCATGCCCAATTGTTTGTTCTTCACGAGTGTTTCCTGTTTATCATGGTGATTGAGGTTAATTAGAGGTAGTGGAGTGGCTTGAGGAAGTTGATGGTGTCTTCAGATCATTGGGAACTCCCAAATCTGTCAGAGTTCGTGTTATCCTGGGTTTTTTTGAGGGTCCAGTTTTGGATGAATGGGAGTTTTTTTCCCCACTGTCGATGCTAGTTGGCATGATATGGGAATTTTTTTATTCCATCTTTGTCTGATGGTTCATACCTTAGGAGGTGAAGATAAAGAATAGGGAAGAGATAATGAGAATTCATTAAGGCCAACAAATGATGAAGGCTATGTTGAACATTTGAAGGTACTAGTTTCCTATTATCTAGAAGTGGAATCGTGGGATCTATTGAAGACTTCTCTTTTATTTGGGGGTCTTTTTCTAGAGATCATGGATTGATTCATCTCTTCCAAGGATGTCTATTTTGAGAAGCTGGTGGATGAAGCGTTTTTAGATGAGTTTGATTCTAAGAGAAGGTAGTTTGAAATCTAGTGCATCTTGTTGTTCATGAAGGTTCCCTATCTGGTGAGGAGTGCATGCCAGAGGAACCTATCTATAAGGAGTCTCCTTCATTGGTTCTAGCTTTTAGTTCATCAGACTATTCTCTTTTGTTCAACTAGCGTGGCTGGTTTGGGCATTCAAAGTCATCTTGTCACATCCCTCTGAAGAACTTCAATCATTGTGGTTTCTTGGTTCATCTGGAGAAGTTCTATAGGAAGTATTGGTCTAAGAAGGATTTTTTATTAGTGGATTCCAGTGCCTGACTATGAGGAATTCTATGCTTTAATCATCAGGGCTCCAGCCTCAAGCCTCAGAGTGAAGCTTGTGCACAGTAAGGAGTCTTCGGGGATGTGGAAAACCATGGCCCAGTTTTTGTCTCTTGTGTTGGAGTTTGAACATTTAAAGTTTCCTTGTTTTAGTTTTTGTTGTTGTTGTAAGTTCATCTTTTCATTGAAAAAATGTAATGAACTTTCCCTATCATAATCTGAGCAATTGAGTCTATCTAAATGTGTCTCTTTGGATTGTTTATTCTTCCTTGAATTTTCTTAGCCCTTATGTAAGTTTTGGTTTTAGTTATGCTCATTTGGAGATATTTCAGTCTTGTGGAATTAATGGATAGTGGTTCCAGTTCACTATTTGGTTTGGTTGTCTTCCATGTATTTCCCTTATGCTGGGAATTGTTGGCTTGTGTGGGAGGTTCTTGGTTTGGGTTGGGAGTTCCCAGTCATAGTGGGGGTGTTTCTAGGTTAATGTGGAGAAGCTTGGGTTATCTCATGTTGTGAGTTCCAAGTTTTCCTAGTGATTTTAGTGGAGTTCTTGTGGTAGGGAGAACCCTTTTGTGTCCTCCCCTCATTCTGATATTATGGTTTCTTCCTGATTGGTCGAGTGTGACTTGTGGATTGAATGGTTACCTCAAGGTTTGTGGTTTCTCTCAGTTTTGATGGGGCATGGTTTTGAGTTTTGATTATCTCTTGGTTGGGTGTCTTTATAGGGGAAGAAAGTATCTATGGTGGGGAGAATTGTCATACCATGACCTCAGATATTCCTTTATTTTATTCTTTTCTTGATCTTGGATCATTTAGTTGTGGGTCGGGTTGAGTTCCGGTTTGAAAATTTTAAATTTTTTAGTTTTAGGATGGTATTTTGGACTACACACGGTTTGGACACATGGTTTGGGAAATCATGTATCCCAATCCTAGTAACTATGTGGTAGGTGTTAGTTTTGGATAGAATCAACTGCATAGTTTTTGCACGGTAGTTAAAACCATGCGAGCTGGTCATGTGGTCATTCCCCTCTTGGATAGTAGCTACCACACGGTTGATGCACAGTTTACCAAACCATGCGGCCAACTGTGTGAGATGCTTAGTCATTAAAAAGTGGAAATTACCAATTTTCCCCTCCATGTTTTTAACTCAAATCCGGGTTTTTCTCCCTACTCCAACCAAGGTACAATAGGGGATCCTCCCAAATCCTTCTCCCTTGCTCTCCTTCCTCCATTGAAGGTATTTGAAGGTTCCTAAGGTGAGATCCTTTGTTTTTTAGTTGATTTTCCCCTGAACCTCCCTTATTTCTTAATTTATTGGGTTTTCATTGTGTGGTTTCCCTCTTATATGAACCCTAGGGGTTAGGGTTTGGGTGTGATGCGATTTCATTTGGATTTAGGGTGTGTGGATCGTCTGTGGGGCTCGATTCTCCCTTCCCTTGGAGTTTTATTCCATCTGCACTCCATTGAGTTAGGTGTTTCCATTATTTTCCTTTCTGGTACAACTGATTAATGATTTTGTGTTTCCAATTAATTTATAAATATGATTTTCACACCTAGGAAGTGTTGGTTTTAATTATTTTAGTGTTTTGGAATTGGTAGAATTTGTTAAAAATAGATTTTCAAAGTGATTCTTGAAATATGCCCAAGTATATGTGCACTTAAAGTGTTTATTGAAATTCCATGTGTTCTTTTAAAATTAAATTGGGTGTTTTGAGAATTTTTTAGCCTTATTTATGTTATTATAACATTATTGGATTGTGATTTTGGTATTGTGTGTGTGAATTGGTAATTTTTAAGGCATGACATTTATTTATGGCTTATTATGTTGGTTGGAAAACCTGTGGTGTTTCTTCAAACTATTTTTGGGAAATTCCATGGATTCTTATGGTGTTCCATTGGATGTGTGAACATCCATGTGTGTTTGGGATGCACACATGGATGGGAACACAAATGATAATGGCCTTACTTAACTTAAAAACCAAGTTTTCAAAACACTGACCCCTCCTCCTTCTCTCCCTCTTTCAAACTCTTGGTCTTTAACTAAACGCCTCTTTGTATCAAGTGACTCTAATGTGGTTTTAAATGTTATGTTTTAAATAATGGCTCATTTGGTACTTTATAAAGGATTTTTGGTTTCTAAATAGAGTGAAAGCATGTTTGGTACCTTTAGATAATTTGTATGTTTCAACTTGGTTTTTGAAATGGTATTGGAGGTGGAATTGGATTTAGAACGAAAAGAATAATTTGGAATTTTTTATATGAAAGTGATGTTTTTTAAATGGTTTAGGATTATTTATGTGATATGTTAAGACTTATAGTGTTAAATCCCCAGTTCTCACTTTATGTCGTTTTGGAAATGAGATGTTTTTGAAACTGTAATGCCCGATTGGCATCTCAGAATGTTTAAGAAATGATTTATAAGATTATGTGATGTGACAAACCAGTTTGAACTTGTATGTAACTTGTTGTATGTCACATGCCCCTATGGATGATTTCCCTATATGAGTTATCATGTAGGTTGTGTCAGTTTTTGGGGTAGGCATGTGTGGTGGAGACATTTAAGTTAAGTCACACGTGTGAGGGGCTCCTACTTACACAATGTACTATTACCATGGGTTTATTGGGTGTATTTTAGAGGGTTGAGTGATAGTTTCTTATCAACCTCAATTAGATAGGTTGGTACCCCTTGTATGTCTTAGAGACCAGGTGGGTTCTGCCACTGGTGAGGCTAGTTTAGAGCAACCAGTTAGTTATTGACTTTGGATCTGCACCATACACCGACAAGTGAGTCTGATCTAAGTATGTATAGGGATCACTCCAGGGATATTTAGGAAATTACCATGGTTTATTATCTATTTTTTATTGTTTATATTTTGTTTTATTTGGTTTCTTGTTTGTACTGATTTTTTTCATCATAACTTGGTATTGTCTTCTGGGGTTTTTGGTTTGGTATTTGGTTACTAAAATGGTGGCCTTTTTGAAAATAAAAGGCGTTGTGTTCTGTTTTGAAAAGGAAAAAATTCATTTATTTATTAAAATGAGAAATACCTACTTCTATACATGTATTTCAAACTAGTGTTTATGGACTGTTTTCAAGAAAGGAAATGTATAGATTCTATAGTGGTTTCCTACTGAGTTGTTAAGCTCACACCCTACTTGTAGTCTTTGCCTCAAGTTTGTACACTCCTAAATGGATGGTGGCGTTAAATAAGCTCTCATACCACCTCAAAAAATGACATGGGTTTCAAAGGGAAAACAAAAATTTAACCTTGAACAGTGTTTTGACACAGCTGTTACTGGACCTTCTGGGGTTCAGTCTACTTTTAGGGGGCATAACATTGTTGCTGAGAAGCCTGTTGAGGTTATGACTCATGTTGTGGACATTATCCAGACTAGACAATCTGATATTCACACACCTAAGGTTAAGTATTTTTCAGATTTTGTGGATGTTTTTCACAGGGTTCTATGTTCCACCTCTAATTCCCTCACCAGGATGGGAAATCAAGTGGAAACTAGTAAATCTCACGATGTTTTCCAGGGTGAGAAAAATAAGAATGACGGCTCTGATTTCAAGGATCTATCACACGATGCATGTGATAAATACTTCCATATTAATAAGGATTACTTGAAATCTATCTCTAAGAAAGGAAAATAAAACAATGATTAACCCAGACGGTTTTATCACCCCTAATCCAAAGAAGACTCAAAAACATAGGGACTACTCTAATCTTGAGAGAACAATCATTACTAGAGCTCTAAATCCATCTAGGATGATGACTAATGCTCTTCCTCCTCATTCTAAGGTTGCTGAAAATTATAGTTCATCCTCTAGTAAAGATAATTCGAGTGACACTAGTGATTATGATGACCTTGATCTGGCTGTGAGAGATACTTATTAATATAATGAGGAAGTGTCAGAAGAACTGAGATCATGGATGGATGATCAAGACACAATTGTATTCAAAAGATACAATAATGGTGAAATTACTATGGAGATATACCTTCAAATTAGAAAAATAATGTTCATCAAATTGGTAGAGTAATTTAAACTTAATCCCCACATTAATTTCAGAGACATTCCATAGAAATGACTCTCTCTTTTTCCCATGTTTGAGGATTTCATTCTTGGTTTTAAATGATATTTAAAGGACCTTCAGTTCAGATACTTGGTTTTGTTCAATCTTACAATGTTTATTCTTTCAAAAGTTCTGTGTGTTTGGAGATAGGATTCTATTTCACAATTTATGTTGTTGAAATTTTTCCCTCTATCTTCCACCCAGGAACACGATAGGTGCTTACAAATAGGCTAGTTGTTCACATCCTTTATATTTCTCACCAACTTCTGAAGTTTATTCTCTTGAATACTTTTTGTACTTGAATCATTAATGAAGATTGGACATTTTCTTGTGTTGGGTGTGTTTTTAAAAGAGCAGTGGGACTTGTTAGCCTTTTGGATTCATGCTGCATTTGTTGATGCAGGATGGGTAGTGCTATTCTCTTGAGTGTCAGGTTAGTCTGAGAGGAACATGAAGATTCTTTATTGATGAAGTGATACTTTGCTAAATATGGATCTTCTTGGAGCTTTGTTATGCAAATAGTTACTCCTTTCCCTCTTTATTTGATGTTTGTAAGTCATGTTTGTTTTTTCCTTTAACTCCTGGATGGTGCAAGATCATTTCACCTCATGTATTCACTGTATTTTGAACCTACTTTATTAAAATATTTAGGGATATGGGTTGGGAAACCAATTTATATCTCATTCTCCTTAAAAAATCCCACACCCTACTTAGGTCATTCGGTGTCGGTAGACCCGAGCTGTTTCGTAGGTCCGGATTCTTTGTGTGGTTGCTTATGGAGCAGGTTGGTCTTATGGTTAGTGGTGACCAAGAGGTCACACAGAAATCTAGTTGGAATGGTCTTGTTGTAGTTGTTTCTAATTTCATTTTTTCTTTTTCAAAGTTGTATCTTTGTACCATGATCAATTTGTGTATTTATTTATGATTGGTTTTTAGCTTTTGATGCTTCTTTAGTTTCTTTATTTGATCCTGGTTTTTATACTGAAATCGTTCCCCTTGTATTTGATGCCCGACACTAGTTTCTAGCCCATGGGGATTAGGCGCGCCCCTCAGGCCATGTCTCAGACCGGTCCGATGTCGGGTCGGATGGCATCTCGTCTTGGTTCGTGATAGAATTCCCTCTATGTAAGCTGAGAAATGGCGCCATCGAAATTGATCGATTGCAATATGATCTAATGGAATTGACCCCCAAACCCTATGCCAGATTACTCAAATCAGAAGCAATGAAGGGGAAATAAAAAAAACAAATTGGGGAAGAGGGAAGATTATACCTCAAATGCTATAAAATTGACACCCAAATCACCTGAATTCAAAGGGTGATCGAGAGAGGAGGAGCACTGACCAAAAATGAAACCTCTTGACCCCAATTATACTAAAAAAGATGGGGGAACACCCCTTTAAATAGATACCTTTCCCCCCACTAAAATAAAAACCACCCAACACACTTTCATGGTGTGAACAGGTGTTCAAGCCATGAGAATTTGAGGGGTCTCCTTGGAAAGCCCCATTTGCGACCTAAGCGACTTGGAACCACCCCACAGAACCACCATTCACGACGTGAATGACCCATCACACCATGAATGGTTTTCTTTTGTTATGTTTCAGCAGTCTATCCACCCAACCACTTCTTCGACATCCTCCCAAACACCCGAAGCATCCACCAAACCTCACTTCATGACCAAAAACAACATTTTAAATGCTAACTGTTGTAATACCATTATGAATCATGGATCTCAAAATGACCCATATGCTAATCAAAAAGTTTTAATTCCTTTGCAATTTCATAACCCATCTGGACACAGGTTATTGCAAAGGGTGCCCTCAATTCACTAATAACTCTCGAAGTCTCACGTGTGAAGACCACCTCGAACCTGTTTGAAGGACTAATATGAGAATAGTGGGAGACCATAGTTCCACTTCAACTATATATTAGTATGTCTTGTGAATTATTTAAGACTACATTCACCCAATGCAATTTCCCTCAGAAGATGAAAATGGAAAAGGAAAAGGAGTTGTTAAGTATTTAGCAGGGTGAATGAATAGTGAAGGAGTATGTTTCCTATTTTAATTAGTTGGTTCCTTTATCCCTTGAGTTGGCATGAGAGGACTTATTGAAAGTTCATTTCTTTGTAAAGGGATTTTTCCCGGAATTTTTCAATGGAGTGTCTTCATCTGACCTAGCATCGCATGAGGATGTGGTCAATAAGGCTATGATGATGGAATTGATTTCTAGGGTCCATCCCAACAGGGGTGGTGACCCATTTTGTTTCAGTATTGGTGAAAGTTCTCTATCTTATGAGGAGCTATAATATGATGACTTAGGAGACACTACACAATAATTGACCTGGACCAACATTACATATTATATATTTTTTGGTAAAATTGACTAATTCCAACAAATCTTAAGTCTCGTTGGTATAATTTTTATGTATTGATATTTTTTTACCATCAATTTTATTTGTTGGTTTTAACCATTCAATATTAACAAATATTTTACCAATAGTTAAATCTGTTGTTTTATCATATTAATACCAATAATTTTTTTACCAACAAATAAATCTATTATTATTAATCCTTATTACTAACTAATCTTTTACCATTAGAAAAATATGTTGCTATAAATCATCCAATAATGATACATATTTTACTAATTATTATTATTATATATATATATTATTTATTTACTAATATCATGTATTTTTTCAATAAAAAACAATCCCATGTTTATACATTGAATTATAATATTTCTAATTTACTAATGTTTCTCGAAGTAAATATATATTGTATACAATTATTGATAAATGATTCCAAAATAATATCAACTCCAAATTTACAAGAAAAAATTAAAAACAATGGACATATTGATGTAATTATTTATTACATTTATTAATTTAATTCTAATGAAAAATAGTGCACCCCAATTTGATACTCTAAAACTGAAACCCTATAATGATCACACGGGGGGAGAAAACGGCAGAAGACTAACATTGGTGTCAGCATTCACTGGTCGCCACCCACTCATCACCCCTGGCCATGATGAAAGAATATTTGAAGGGTAAATATGAAGATGAAAGGACCAGTGTTACCTCCATGATTTCCATCAACGACAGTGAAATGAAGCTCTGGGCTTCCATGGAAAATCCCAGAACCTTCGCATCAATAATGTCTAGGTCATGGTCAAAGGAAAGTGTTCCCTATCTATTCGAATGTTATAGATCACTAGTAAAAGATCTGAATTTCAATTATAATAAGATTCCATCAAAGAGTTTGGGGTGCTTGGTTGACTCTTGTTCGTTGATTCATAAAGGAAACCAGAATGTGCATGGTTTGGAAGAATTTTATATTTTATTTGTTGTTTTTTCTTCTGATTTTGAAGTTGGATGTGATGGGTTTAGTTGAAGTTCTATAGTTTGCTGCTTTGAATATGAGGATCTAAGGCATTTATTTTTGTTGTGGTTTCATTTGAAATTTCATATTTGGAGCAGGATTTTGAGATGTTTGTTGTTTTTGAATCGGGGATGATTTTCTGTGGAGAAGGTGATGTTGCAGATCTAATTTATTGAAGATGAAGATGGGTATGGCAGAGCATCTGATCTAGTTCAAATAGAGCTCGGGCTTCGAGATTCTACAGCTAGGGGAGTTCAAACTATATCCTGGTAGCTCACTTACTTCTGATTTAGGAGGCCAAAAGATATTTGGAATTAGGGGTTTCACCCATGGAGGTTCAGGTTATGAAATTATTGTTGGTTCGTTGGATTCGGTTTTCAAGAATATAGATTCGAGCTTCAGATGGGTTCACATCCTTGTTTTATATTGCAGGTCACAACCATCTATCTCAGTCTAGAGTTCAGTAATCTAGATATTTTTGTTTTTCATGTGTTCATTTATTTTGAGCCAAGATAGTTTTGGTATTTTATGTTCATGTACTACAATAAATAGAAGTTTAGATTGAGGATTTGGTTTTGGAGGCTCGTGTGAAGCTTCCTTGGTTCAGTGAAAGCTGACTACACTGACTGAGGTGAAGATTTGGAATATTATTCACTGTGTTCAAGATTTTTATGGTTGTACTATAACTTGAAGTTTGGCGGCCTGAAGCTGATGATATTTGGGAAGGCTAGTCATGTTGTTAATTACAAAGATGCATGATGTTGAATTGGGCTATTTGTTTAAGAGGTGAATCGACCTTGGTCCGCTGAAACAAATTGTAATTGAAATGGGTTGTTGAGTTGCAGTTAATTGGAAGTATGTACAGTTGGCTAATTTTTTTTGAGGATGAATCAGCCTTGGTCTAATGGTGAATCTGTATCAAACAACATTTGTCAGTACATTCCAGTTGCAATACCAGGTTTTCGATGATTAAGCCTGGTTGGACTATGTTTTGATGGTGCAGGCCAGCAGGGACATTGATGTTGCATTGCCTATGGTTGCAATTGCAGACACATCGGATGATGTCTGTTGGTGCAGACCAGGAGGGATTTTTTTCACTACCTCCTATTGCAAAGGTTGTTGATGGTGAAGCCACATTAGAGTTAATTTGCCTATGCAGGCCATGCAGGACTTTGATGATGCACCTTTGGTTGCAATTGCAGGTCACTGATGGTGAATCCATATCAAACAATCTTCGTTGGTGGAGGCAAGTAGCATTGACACAGCTCGGGTCCTCCTGGTTAAGTCCCTATGTGGATTGAATTCCAATCCTTCATGCTAGTGAAGGTGAACTTACAGGCGGTAGTGTTGCTTCTGACTCATTTTTGGGCCAGCCTCAAGTGGAAGTGGCATAGATGGTCTCGCTGGAGGTAGGTGAAAGCTCCCTCATCGGTCCTCCATATGTAAAAATGTTGCCTTTGGGCCCCACCAAAAAAATGATGAGGAATATGCTCTTTTCACTTTCACTTCAACATAGCCCTACCTCTTTCATTATATTTCTTTTGTGGCATGGTCATTCCTACAATTATTTTACTTGCATTCAATTTTTTATGAAGCAACAAAAAGCGGAGGCCAAACTAGTTGGTGAATGTTTTTTATTCTTGTTTTATCCCCAATTCAATGATATTTACAAATAGTTTATAATTCATAAGGTCTGTAAAGTTGAAGGGTTCATCACCACTTGTGTAGTGGTATGATGAAGAGTACAAGGTGATACTCAAAGTCCTTTCCATATACATAATGAAGAGGTTTAGAAGATGACATATGTTTTTTCTATCCTTGAGTTTTTACAAACTCTGCATCATTTCTATTTGTAGGTGTCTCTCCTATAGGTTAGGAGTGCTTCGTCCTATATAGGTGTCTCTCCTCATGGTTCAAATCGTGAAGGTAACTTGATCATATCATATAATTTCTATTTAGTTTTGGTTTCCCTTATTACTATGATTACCTATTTATTTATCTATTATGTTGTTGCAGTACTTATTTATTTTGGGTTTCTACAATTGTGTCTCTGGTAGGTTAGCACATGGTAAGGAATGTGGGTTAGGCCCGCTATGGATATAACATGAGGCATATCTCCTATGACTATAATAGTAAATGGGCACCAGAATAGTGGATCGTATTTGTATGTTCTGTACATTTTGTTTCATTTCAATTTTGTTTTAGGAATTTAGGTTTTTTTCATGTTCATTCATTTTATTTTGTTTCTTTTATAAGTGTTTGTTCTTGTTAATTTTGCATCATTGTGGCAGATTGCTGGTGCTGATGACATTTTCATATTTTAGAGGGTTTCTATATGGTGGTTTCTACTTGTGTGATTTTCTCTCTAAAATTTTTTTATTGAGAGATGAACGTTGAAAGTATGCTTCTTCACCTGTAAGTATGCTCACCCATGAACATCTATTATTTATCACACTTTTCCTCCTCACACATATTTCATTCTTTCAAATCACTTGAAGAAAATTAGCTATGAATATTGGAGATCTGCAGCGATGATTATTTTCAGTTTTCAAAATTAAATTATATACTAGATTTTTCTTTACCTCTGATTTTTGATAGACAATGGTAAATGATAAATACATAAATGAATAAAGTTGAAGCCATGGGAGAGGTTTAATATCAAAATTAAATTGGACATTTTTTATACATTGTATGATCACGAAAAAAAAATACAATATTCTAGAACTATATTACTCATTGGAGGAGGAATTTATGGTGTCAAACTTTCTGGTGAAATTTTTCTTGAATTCATTAGTCCAAAATCTTAGTTGATATCAAGGAATGTTGAAGTTAAATGAGACCACTATGCTAATTTAGATATTGTTTCAGATGGTGTTAAAACATATTCAACTTCAGCCATAGAAGCAATGCCTTTAATTATATACCCTAGACTCTACCAATTAAAAAAGTCTAATATTTTGAGGGTTTAACCTTAAAGATAATTTACACTAGCATTCAAGTTATTAATGAGTTCGTGTTTTTATCCTTAATAGAATACATTGTCAAATTATGGTTATAGATCTGGGAAAGTATATGGATCTACAAATAAAATATATTTTCTGTCAAATTAAAATGATAAAATCGATTGATCCTCTTTTACTGATTAAAAAATTGGTTGGTTTATTATCAATATATTTTCAAACTGATTATCATTTTTAATTAGTTTTAAACTCATTGATTTATTGTCAAATTGGTTTATTATCAAACTTGCTTCTTAATGTGATCAAAATTAGGGGTGTCCATGGGTTGTGTCGGGTCAGGGATGTTTTGCGACCCAACCCGACCAAAAAAGGTCAGGTCGGGTCACATGCTTTGTGAGAAGTTGACCCAACCAAACCCAACCCAACCCGTTGGGGTCAGGTTACCCAACGCATAGCTAAATTACCCAACCCAACCCAACCCAACCCTCTGTGGTTGGATGACATGCAATGATGAGTCACATAGTATACAGATCATCAGGTGTAAGTACTTGTAAGCAGATGTGACTTACTCACATGAAGTTTGCACTTAGTAATCTTCAAGATGAGAGATTATGAGAACAGACCTACCAGTAGGAATTCTGTATGTTTTGGTGCCATTGGATATTTTTATCTATGAGTGTGTGTAATGGTCTTTAGACTTTAAGATTATCCTTAATATGTGTCACGACTCGTGTATTTTGATTTACTGATGAAAACCGTCACGACATATGTTGGAGGGAGTAGGGTACATTGGATACGTCATGAATGACATGTTATTAATTGATAAATTGATAAAGGATTTGTACCTTCCATTTATGGAAGTTTATATCTCGATCATTTGATAGAAATAAAACCGTCGCCCTAAATTCCATGATCATGGTGTAACGACGATTTTATTTCAGGTAGTCAAAAAATGACATATCAAGCATATAGGTTGATGACACTATCATGAAACATGCTTAATGAGATATTGTGATAAATAGATTATATTACATAGTTAACGTTCATATGTGGATGTCATCATTTAGACTTTAAGTTCTTTCTCTTGGGTGCCTTGACCCGTTTCTAGACATTAATCTTGGATTTTAGGCAAGCCCACCTAATACCAATGAGAAATAATAATAGAGGGTCACACACTAAGTGTTTCTGGTAGTATCAGTTAAATTTTATTTGAATTTAATTAATGAAATAAATATTATTCTCAATACCGAGGAATAATTTTATTCAATTTAAAATGATCGCAAAAATTAAATAAATGTTTATTCATCAGATTCTGAATAAAATATATTTATTTATTTTATTGAACATTTAATAAATATTTATTTAATAGTTTGTGAGTAAAATATTTATTTAAGAGAATAAAATATTTATTAGGATGTTCAATAAATGCAAGAGGAGTTCGAATGGACCAAAACTGTGTACGGTGATAAATTAATTATTTACAAGTCGGTAAATATTGTTTATCCAGTTGGTGCAAGAAATAATAATAATACTGCTATCATTATGTGGCACAAGATTTCATTTATGGTTTTGTTTTGCACAAGTTGACGTGCCACAAATAATGATGATATTATTATAAAGTGTCATGAGTTTTCTCTGATGGTTATAATTGTATTTAATATTCGTTACATAATTAAATATTGTAACCGAAACCCCAGCTCGATTAGTAGACGAGTACGTCTATTGTGCCAGTTGTGGGTGATGTGAGAGAAATTTCGAGCCAAGAATAGAGAATTGTTGAGTCAAATATTTTCTCTCTCAACTCCTCTTCTCTATCCCTTTCAAGAATGAGAGAAGTTCTTCATGATCAAAGAACAAACGATCAAGAACGATCAACACAAGACATTCGCTTCACCGTACTAGCACCCAGAGAATGAGTGACATTGATCAGAGACAATTGGAGCATGTGTGGATCATAGTTAGAGGGATTCTACTTTGGATCCTTGCGAGTGCAATGAATACAATCCAGAGGGGTCATTTTGGATGATCAACGATCGTTAACGAAGAAAGTAATAAAGACCTAGGTATTTAATTTCTTCAGAAATTAATAAATAAATTATAAACATGATGTGCCAGGTCCCCTTTTATTGGATTTAGCATTTCTATTCTCTTTGTCTAAATCATTGATTTAGATCCGTGGATACTGAAGTTCATCATCGTATTGATCCCGAATTATTCATCGATTATGACAAAATAAAATTTGGGAAGACATTCATGTGGTGAAGTATTGTCACGAACAATTACTGAATAAAATAGAGAAAATTATTAATCAAGTGTAAATATGCATTCATGGAAATTATCAGGCTATATAGCCTACTTGGAAAGATAGTCATGCAGTGAAGGATCATCATGTACCTTCTCTTTTGATTACTCCAATAGGTAAAGGCTTGCTCAGAGGGAGGATGATCAAACCTCGATAGTGAAACTTTGATCATGAATTGTGGTGGATGATGACATATCTTAAAAAACACAATAGAAGAAAGAACAAGTCAATATTTTTATTTTTCAAACAAAGTTTTTATAATTGATAGATGTAAAATGATAAAAAACATAATATTTTTAATGGTACTTGATTCAATAAATTCCACTTCTTCTAGTTTCTTTTGAATGTCAATTGGTTTAAACTTTCTAAACCAATTTTGTAAGAAAATTAATGCCTCAACAGTGTTAGGATTCAAACAACTATGAAACAGATCAAGGATTGGTGCTCCTGTAATAAAAGTGGACTCTGAAGATAATGTAGTAAAATAAATTTCTAAAATATCTTTGGAAATGCATGATAAAACATGATGCTTGACTTTCCTTTTCACCAACTTAAAATATTAAATCTATTTAAATCATCCTCAAAATCATCGATCTCTAATTTTTTTATAGTTTATTCCTTTGTTGTTTCAATTGACTTTTTCTTTTCTTTGATATACATTAATCTTTCTATTTCCCATCATCCTCACTATCGGTACTAGAAAACATGAATATGTGAATCTTGATGAGAACTTGACTCACATTTATTAACAAAAGGAATGAGATATTTTTATTTGTAAAACTCAAAGATTATTTAGAACCTCTGTTAATTTACTGATCAACTCATTCTTGTCTTCATTAGAAAACATCATTTCAAAACTATCCCAAGGATATTCTAATTTATATCGGGGATCCAGAACAACCACCACAAGTAAGAGAGAATTAAAATTGAAATGAATACCCCAATACCTCAATACTTGTCCCACATAGCCTTAATTGTAATAACCATTGCACTCACAGTAATATCATGACTCTTAATCTATTTTTTGATTTTTCTATATTTCAAAAAGATTATGAAAGAATGTGTGACATTTCACATGCATAGAACCAGAAAACTCTACAATGCTATCATAAAATATTTAAAAAAAGTTGACAAATACATGAGCACACTCCCAATCATATGGTGTAGGAGCCCCACCTTCACAGACAAGAGCACTCCTAAAAATTGTATCCTCCTCAAGGGGAATAAATACTTTCTCATAATTCTCTGCAACATCCAACATAAAATAACAAGAATTCCACCTATTAGGCACATCAATAATTATGACATGTTTACTAGGAATTTTTAACTCCTCAACGATGCTCTTGAAAAGAGCCAATCTTGAAGGGGAACTTCTCACAAATTTGTAGAAAAATATGATTCTAGAAATTGATGTTGACATTTCCTTTAGCCCATCACTAACAAGAAGGTTTAAAATATGTGTACAACATCTCATATGCATATACTATCCATTAAGAGTAAACTCATTCCAATCATTAACCCTCACCAAATAAATGGTATTTGTATTATTAGAACTATCATTTTCCACGGTAACTGTATTAATCCTTTCAATCACCTATTGTTTCAATGTCTGTTCTAATACTTGGCCAATTTTTTCCACTTTATTATCCACAACAAGACAAAACTAGATTATTTTTGTATTTAAGATCCAATTATCTTCAATAAAATGTGCAGTCACACACATATAATTCAAATTTTGAATTGAATTTCATGTGTTCTTGGTAATATCTACCATGTGAGAGAACATATCAAACATAGGCTTCAATTTTTCTTTCTCACCCAAATATAACTGCATTAAATCCCTAGCAACTGTTTATCTAAATGAAACTTGAAATTGAGGTTGAACTTCAATAAATTCTCTAAAACCTTGATTCTCAACATATTTAAATGATAAATAATCAATGATTATCATTTTAACAAGAGTTATTCTACATTCTTCTTGGTTAAAATGAGTTACTGAAATTTTAAGTGTCACATTATCCTGATCTTTACACTTCTTTCTAAGACTAACAGTGGTTTGATTTTTGTCAAGATTTTTGTTAGGATTTTTGTTGCACCTTGTCAAATGCCTATTCAAATTACTAGTTTCATGTTTTCCAGACGTGAAGACATAATATTTTCCATAATAATTACAAACAACCCTTCCATGTTTCTTATGAAAATGATTTCAAGCTGGAGAGACTCTAGAACCAGTTGTAGCTTTATGAATTGTTATCTTTTTAGGAGACCTCTGACCCATTGTTTATTCAAATAGTATCCTACTACTCCCCCATCCTATTTCTGTAATTGAATGTTTAGTTGGAGTAGACCCCATCTGACATTGGGTTATTGTGCCAATTGGAGGATTAAAACCACTTATTTTATCACCTTCAATGAATCACTAGCTACTGTCAGCAAAACACTTCCACCCGTAACCTACAGGCAAGACTCTATCTGTTGTGGCACACCCCTGATAGAAGAAGAAATGGGTTTGAGTGATGGTGGTGTTGTTGTCATGAGAAACACAACATAATAGGGAAATATAATAAGAAAGAACTTGATAAAAAAATTAACTACTTACCAGTTACTACCACACCCGACCGCACGCACAGTACAATAGGCAAGAGGAGGAGGCGAGGCGATCCATGAGGGATTTCACCTGAATCCCAATTGCTTGCGAGGGAAGGTGTATTTGAGGGTGGAGGCGAGCGAGGAGGGATTTTATGGGTGGGTTCAGAGGTGGGAAATGAGGCAAGAGGAGAGGAGGATGGAAGGAGTGTTTTTCACGAGGGAATGAGAGGAGAGAACCAAAAAGCGAGGGGTTGGGATGCTCGAAGAAGGAGGAGGAAGGAGGAGAGGGAGGGGGTAGGATTTTGTTGCCTATCGATCATGAGGGGAGGGAGTAGGGTTTATTCATCATGAAAGGGAATGTCGGGGGTCGGAGGAGAGGAGTAGGCGAGGCGAGAACACAAGGGATAGAGGGAATGAACGACCGAGTCGAGATTCTACCGCGAGGTTTTTTTTGGCATACAACCATCGGGTCACGGGTCAGGTTGGGTCTAAATGTCACCAACTCGAGACCCGACCCAACCCATGCATGGGTCGACCCGACATAAACCCGACTTGAGTTTTTTTATGTGCAACCCGGCCCCACCCGTTCGGGTCGGGTCGAACCCATCGGGTCTGGACACCCCTAATAAAAATTATGATCTTCTATTGTGATCCTGGAAATCCTGTATTAGCTTCTTTATTTAATTCTATGATAGTAGGGCCGAAAGATTATTTGTTATAGTACACCGATTAGTGAAACATACTTCGAAATAACCCTTTGCTTCCAAAACAATTAAATAGATGCATGTTTGATGTGAATATTCAATTCTCTCATCCAATGTGCTATTTTATTTTATAGGCATATACTCCCACTATTTTATTTTATATCTATCTTTTTCTTGCTCCCAGTGTGAGATTAGGGATGAACTACTTCCATCCACAAGTGCAACAAAGGGGACCTACTTACATGAGTGGGGATGATCATTTGCTTCCAGCCACCTGCGTCCAAAATTGGTGATGACCTAATTCATTTTAATAATGTAAGCCTACTATAGGTGATTGTTGACATTATGTCCATGTCATGACTGAGTGGGTGAACTGGATGGGTGGACTCTAACACCAGTTTGAACCGCAATAGTGACAGTTTATGTGTGAGAGAAACAGATTTAAAATGAAGTTTGATGGAGTTTCATATAAATTCTCTTGGAGTTTGAACATGTTGAAACATGTTTGTAACATGTTTCTTGGAGATTCATGTCATTTCTTGTAGTTTGAACATGTTTTCAAATTATGTTAGAACATTTTTTGCAAATAAAAACTTAGTTTTTTGGAGTTTCATATAAACTAATTTTTTAATAATTATATATTAAATATGATAAATATATTATATATAATTTGATTAATAAATATAATATAAAATTTTAGAAATGAATATTTTAATATCCATATAATATTTTATTTGAAATATAATTTATAAATAAATATGAATTGTTGATATTCCTTATAAATATTAATAATATTAATATTAATATATGAATATGTCGTATGAATTTGTTGCTAAACATTTTGACCAACATTTAAATTTTTTGTTATTATTATAATTTCAACAAAACTATTTTATCTATCATAATAACATTTAACGACTTAGTTTTTACCAATAATTTAGTGATATGGATATATCTGTTGGTAAAATGTTTTACCAACAAAAAATGTACTTTTACCAATAGATATTCCAATGTTGGGAAAAGTTAAATATTTTGTAGTTAGAATCCCCTTATTCTATTCCTATTCCTACAATGAATAAATGATCCCTTATAGGCTTTAAGTGTAGTCAGTTTGGGCATTCTAGGCCCTCTTGTTTGAGAGTTCCGAAGTCCCATCATCATTATGCTTGGTTGGGACATCTTTGGAAATTATGTGGTTTAGGGATTTAGTGAATGAATGAGACCATGCCTCACCCTGGATCTTGATGGTAACCTAGAAGAGCATGTTTTAGTTACCCTCTTTCCCCCTTTTATTATCCCATTGTTTCAGCTAACCTGTTTCTTAGCCATCATCTTTGAATTGTTTGATGTCTTATTCTTTTTTGGAGAAACTTATATTTGAATATGTTTGTTTTTTGGATCTTTCATTGGATGGGTGTCCCATTTTGACCTCTTTAGTTGTAGGGAGTGTGAAATGCCTTATGTGATTCCTTTAGACAGTTTAGTTTACCTTGATCCTCCCTATTAGTGGAACCCTTGTATGGCGAGGAAACCAACCAAGAGTCACGACCTTTAATTATTTATTTGGAATTATTGGACATCGTTCATGGTTTTGGAGAAGTATTTCGATGTGTCGGTCCACTTGGTTATGAGTAGTTTAGTAATTGTATCTTTCAATATTCATTTTCTTTCTGATTGGATCCCTATTCTATCTATGAAGTGGTGATCACATCTTTTATTAAATCTTTAGTGACTTTTTGGGGGTACAAAGTGATATGATGGGGAGAATTGTCACACCCCAATAACTTTTTGGTATTTTTGCATCTAATGATTGAATTATTTAAGTTAATGAATTTTTTGATGAATTTTTTCATTTTTCAAGGGTTTTAAAAGCTACAAGATTACACATGATTTGGTAAACTATAAGGACAAAATGTACAACAATTTCCTAGAAATTTAGTGTTTCTCGCACAATTTACACATTTTTGGGTGAACCATGTGGCTTCTAAGAAAAATGGTACAAGGTACTTTTATGCAGGGATCTCTTTTGCATAGTTGGAACATGATTAGGGGAAACCCTGTGACTAAATCATGTGATGTCACCCAGGTATTTCTTATTCACAAGGTTGATGCATGGTTTGACAAACTACACGACCAAACCGTGCAGCTTGTCCAAGTTTTTAATTTTAGTGAATTTCCAAAATTACCTCACCAAATTAAAACCCCTTTGGGGTTATTTTCTCCTCACTCATTTGACCCAACTCCATAGGGAAGCTCCGGGTGACTCCCTCCTCTCTCCTTCGAGTCTCCAAGTTTCTTTAACCTTGGATTCTTCAGGTTAGATCCACTTCTCTCTCTTCTACCTTCTATTTCTCTTAATTTCTTATTCTTTCACTTCTTTCTCTTCATGGGGACATGTTGAACAAACCCTAGGTGATGGTTTGTTCTAAATCCTTATGGTCTTTGATGGCTAGGGTGTGCAAATTGTTCCTTCATATTTCTTCTTTTCTTCTTCAAATAATTTGTTTCATCTTCTCTTGACCTAGGTTGTGTTTTATAATTCTATTTCCTTTATGAATTAGTCTTTTTTTATTATCCTTGGTAGATAAATTTTTTTTTCAAAGTTATAATTTCATGGCTTGATGTAAAGAAGGGGATTTTCATGGATTTTTATCTTTGTACTTTTGAAACTAAAATCCATGTATATTATGTGTTCGTTAAAATTCATATGATACTTCTTCAAAAGTATTGTTGATTTGTCTAGTGTTTTAAGGACTTAAATGGCCTATTGCGAGATGTTTTATGAGATCTAAGGGATTATTTGGCGATTACTTCATTCTTTTTGGAGTTTGATGTTTTTTGATATGTTATTATGTTTCATGTAGATGATATGAGTTTATTATAAGGCCCTAGCCTTAAACCTTACTTAATCTTGATTTATTACAAGATTACACATTGAGGATCTTTTCAGGTTTAGAGTTTTAGAGAATTAGATCATAAAACTTGCATTACATTCCACATATAAACAAAGTGGTTACATAAAGATAGTATTCTTCATTCCCATCAATGGAAACACATTTAAAATAAAACATGGATTATTTCTTGACACATCCTTGACTCTATCATCTTATCATGTACCTTTCCCTTGACCTGTGAAAAACATTTCAAAAACTTGGGATGAGCATAAAAACTCAGTATGGGTTAAAAAAACATGGAAAGGAAACATGAGTTCATATATACATAAGAATGAAATCATACTTTACCCATAAAACATAGGCACTTTAACATACCTCATAAAATCATGAATAAATCATAGAAATCATAAGACATAAAGGTAACTTGAGGAATTCATAACATTCTTACGTAGGGAGTAACCCTCTTGGTTACGTTTGGAATACCCATCACAGTATATTCCCTAAAATCTCTTCGAAGAAACCTTAACGTTTCACTCCTTCACGTTACCCAATGCATTGGAGAGCTATAACGGGCTCACCCACCCTTAGTTTATCACGGAACCACCCGTCTTCATAATAATTCCCAAGAACCATAACATAATCATATCACATAAGACATGCATAAAGGAAACATAAAATTTCCACATTTCAATCACGAGATATCAATACAACACATTGATATAAAAACATTATGAAAACCATTTTCAATACTAAAATAAAATAAAAGGAAAACATGGTATTTATTTTTCTTTTAAAAAGAAGGTATGGCTTGTAGAGGAAGCCGAAACTCAAATAACGGTCACGACGGCAGAGAAGTCGTTGTCGCCGCATACGTACGACAAAAACATTCCCTTTTGTCGTTTAGTAAACGCTTCGTATAAAAAATATTCATTTTGAATAAATGTAAAATTCAAAAGGGGTTTATCCACATTATAAAAGAAAGTTGTGTATAAAATAAAATATGCCTCAACGAAAGGAGATTGAGACGAAGTCCCATACCTCGTATCCGACTTGACCCGACCGTTCTTTAATCTCCTGAATAATAAAATTGAGTTAATCTCTACTTTCTTATGAATCTTTTTCAAGTTTATTATTCCTTTTATACCATGTTATGAACATCATGTAATCAGTTAAGTTAATAATGTTCATTTTGTCGGTATTTGGTTCTTAAGTCAAAAATAGACTTCTTACACTTACATGTTGTTAATTTGGTCAAAGGTTCATTATATCCAGAATGGTATTCATTATGTAGATATCATATATTTCATATATATCCAGTACTTACATGCATTTATAATATTACATAATCATTTAGAGGTAAGAAATGAAATGCACCGTTCATGGAGACGGTAAGCCGTACGTACGCATGAACGCTACTTCCATTTCTATTTCATATTTTCTGGAATGGAATCATAATGATATAAGAGTATATTATAATTCCAGTATAATAAAATATATAATATCATTAACTTTATCCTTTACACATCCCACATATGGTATTAACTAATCAAATCACTTTCAGGGGGCGGTAGTCCGCACTTCCTAAAATGAAGATATCGTGTTTACCCATAATGGAAACCATAATGGTATGCCAAAAAATGAAAAAAACAGAAGCTTAAGGAAAACATAAACATATTATATATCATATATAAAAATAGTGACATCATAATGGCCACCTTTGAAGGTGTTAAATGAGTGTTGAACAATCATCGTTTCGGGAGACAGAATTTCGCCATCCACAGAAACCGTATGTTCTTTAACCATTTGATGTATTTGTGTGAGAGTGTAGCTCAAATAAATATTATAACAACATCCTTGTATATTGAAGATACTGGTGTTGTTACAAAATAAGAAAATAAAAAGAGTTTAGGGGGTTGGAGAAGCAAAATAAAACAAATGAACATGAGAGAATGAATTACCTTAAAAAGTGTAACTCCTTTTGATTTGAGCCTAAAGGATTCATTTGAAAGGATTATGCCCAAAGGGAATCCTCTAGGATGAGGAGAGGGATGTGGAGAGAGTAAATGGGCAGGGGTTGGCCGAGCCAAAGGCTTGTGGAGTGTGTGAAATGAGGTAGAGGTGGGGGCCTTTTATAAGAGGAGAGGAGGGGCACTTTTGGAAAGTAAAGAAATATTACTTTATTTGAAAATGTGTTTCGGTTTTAAAAGGTCCCACATTGATATAATTCGTGGATAAGGTGATAAGGGTTCTAAATCCACTCATCCAATTGGTTTTGGCCATATGTAGTTCATAGATTTTACATTGTCTTTCCATTTTTTTTAAATCGTCAAATAATGATGTCATCGCTGCATCATTATTATGTCATAAACAATTTAATTTATTTAATGTCTAAAAATCATAAAAAAAATACTATGATGTAGGAAATCTTTTTATCTTTCCAATGACTATTTATAATAAAAAATCTGATCTTTATAACCCCATGTAAAAATTGTTTTCTTAAAACATCTCTTGTTTGTGTCATTTTTACTTTTACATTAAATAAAAAGTTATTTATGTCATTTCCCAACCAAAATGTCTCCATGGGGTCCCCAAGTTGACCCATGGCTTGTCTTGGTCGGATATGACACAACAAATAATGTTGGGACATGTGTCTAGGTCATTTCATATTATTAAAGCATTATTTATACCTTAAACTACACTAATTACCACTAATCGCGATTAAAAACTTAATAAGTTACTATTCACCAAAAAATTATTTTAATCTCATTGAACCACATTTTACTTCTTAATGACAACCATGTATGTCGGATTTTCAAAATTCAATACACATTAGTGGTAAACTTTCATTTAACTGAAAAATCAGTTTGCTTGATTACCACTTAGTGGTTTCACTATTCATCAAAAATTGAAGTTTTTCAGAAAATTACCAAAAATTTACCCTAAGCTATATTTGATATTCCGAATTCAAAAATGAAGTCTATTTTACAAAATTCAAATCATATAAGTCACATTAATTAATTTAATAATTAATTCCCGCTGCCAGAGCAAATAGCGTGTTTTTACAAAACAATAAGTATCAAAATATTGACACCAGTTTAAGTCTAATTTCAAAGTGAAATTGTTTCCAATGACCACCATTGGATAAAATGGTAAAAATATATTCATATTAAATATTAAGACCAATTAAAAAGATAATCTTATCATATAAATAAATTAGATTAAAAAGCAGTTTTGATGTAGAATGCAGTATTTTTCACTATTCATTAAAAAAATGAACATTGTCAGAAAAATACCAAAAATTTACACAAGGTAAATTTTGATGTCCCAATCATAAAGGATAAGTTTATTTTGACAAACATAGTTTATAAAATTGTCAAAATAAAGATTCAACAATGGTTTTCCATCAAAAGGCAGTAAAACAATCTTTTAAGAATATTAGTGTATTCCATGCATAAGATTGTATTTATTTTCATTTTAAGCCTCTATAACACTATCTTAATCATTAAAAGACATAGATAAAAATATCTATTATTCATTACTTACTTGGGATGTTACATCCTTCCCCCTTTAGAAAATTGCGTCCCCGCAATTTATTTACTTATCGAATAAATGGGGGTACTTATCCCTCATTGCATTTTCAGATTCCCATGTTGCCTCTTCAATCATGTGGTTTTTCCACAAAACCTTTACCTGCTTAATCACCTTATTCTGTAACACTTTCTCCCTGTGGTCAAGAATCTGGACCAGTTGTTCCTCATAAGATAGGTTCTCTTCCAGCTGAACTACCTCTGGACTCAAAACATGATATGGATATGGCATATACTTTCTCAACATCGAAACGTGAAAAACATTGTGTACCTGAGATAAACTCGGAGGTAAAGCCACTCGGTAAGCAACTGATCCAACTCTTTCCAGAATTTCGTATGGTCCAATGAACCTTGGACTCAACTTTCCTTTCTTACCAAATCTCATCACACTTTTCCAAGGAGAAACCTTGAGAAAAACATGATCACCTACCTCGAAAGATAGATCCTTCCTCCGGTTATCCGCATAACTCTTCTGCCTGCTCTGAGCTGTTCTCATGTGTTTCTGAATCAGCTGAACTTTTTCTGCCATCTCTTCTACCAATTCTAGTCCCATCAACTTTCTTTCACCCACTTCATCCCAGAAAGCTGGAGTTCGACACCGCTTCCCATATAATGCCTAAAATGGTGCCATCTGTATACTGGAATGGAAACTGTTATTATATGAAAATTCAACCAAAGAAAGATGTTGGTCCCAACTTCCCTGATAATCCATCCAACAAGATCGTAGCATATCCTCCAATGTCTGAATTGTTCGTTCTGACTGCCCATCTGATTGAGGATGAAAAGCTGTACTAAAATTTAATTCAGTACCCAACGACTTCTGAAGGCCTTTCCAAAAGTTAGAAGTAAACCTGTGATCACAATCCGATACAATGGAGAGAGGAACTCCATGTAGCCTGACTATCTCTTTAAGATACAAACGGGAAAGTTGATCAAGATAGAAAGTATCTCGTATAGCAAGGAAATGAGCAGATTTGGTCAAGCGATCAACAATAACCCAGATTGCATTATTACCTCGAGATGTCTTCGGTAATCCAACAACAAAGTCCATGGATATATTCTCCCATTTCCACTCTGGCACTGGTAATGGCTGAAGCATCCCTTTCGGTAACTGCCGCTCTGCTTTAACCTGCTGACAAGTCAAACACTTTACAATAAAATCAGCAATATCTCTATCATTCCATCCCACTAGTAATACTCCCGCAGATCTCTATACATCTTAGTACTGCCCGGATGAACTGAAAACGGAGAACTATGAGCTTCACATAACAACTCTCTCTTCAACTGTGAATCACAAGGCACACACAATCTCTTCCCAAATCTCAAAACACAATCACTATCAATGTTGAATTCAGGCAACTTACCTTTCTGAACCAGCTCTACCTTTTTCTGCAACTCACTGTCTTGCTTCTGTGCTTGCTTGATTCTATCTGATAGAGATGATCTCACTGATACCTGAAACAAAACAGAAGGACTTCCTGCACCAACAACTTCTATGCCAAAGTTCATCAAATCCTTAACCAAAGGATCACATTCCAAATGCAACATTGTTAATGAAGCATTACTTTTTCGACTCAAAGCATCAGCCACTTTATTTGCTTTTCCCGGATGGTAATGAATTGTACAATCATAATCCTTGATTAATTCCAGCCATCTCCTTTGTCTCATGTTTAACTATTTCTGAGTGAATATATACTTTAAACTTTTGTGATCGGTATATATTTCACACTTTACTCCATACAAATGACGCCTCCAAATTTTTAAAGAAAAAACAACAGCAGCTAATTCCAAATCATGTGTAGGGTAATTTACCTCATGAGTTTTCAACTGTCGTGAAGCATAAGCAATTACCTGATCATTCTGCATTAGGACGCAACCAAGTCCTTTCAATGAAGCATCACTGTATATAACAAACTCACCATTCCTGGAAGGTAGTGCCAAAACTGGAGCATTCACCAATCTTCTTTTCAATTCCTGAAAACAATTATCACATTCTTTTGTCCAGATAAACTTAACACCCTTCCGAGTTAGCTTAGTCATTGGACTAGATAACCGTGAAAAAATTCTAACAAACCTTCGGTAATAGCCCGCCAAACCAAGGAAGCTACGAATCTCGGTTACATTTGTGGGTCTTGGCCATTCTTCCACAACTTTTGTTTTTGCAGGATCAATAGTTATTCCATCTTTAGAAACAATGTGACCAAGGAAAGAAATTTTTTGCAACCAAAACTCACACTTGCTGAATTTCCCATACAGTTTCTTTTCTTTTAAGGTTTGAAAGATAACCCTTAAATGTTTTTCATGCTCCTCTTTAATTTTAGAAAACACCAAAATATCATCAATGAAAACCACCATAAACTTATCCAAGAACTCATGGAAAATTCTATTCATTAAGTCCATGAATACAGCAGGTGCATTGGTTAGCCCAAAAGGCATTACTACAAATTCATAATGGCCATATCTCGTACGGAACGCGGTCTTCAGAATATCTACCTCCTTTACCTTCAGCTGATGGTACCCCGATCTCAAGTCAATCTTTGAAAAAAACTGAGCTCCCTGGAGCTGATCAAACAAATCATCGATATGAGGCAAAGGATATTTGTTCTTAACAGTGATATTATTCAAGGCTCTATAATCAATGCAAAGTCTCATAGAACCATATTTCTTTTTAACAAATAAAAAAGGAGCACCCCATGGTGATGTGCTAGGTCTAATGAAACCTTTCTCTAATAAATCTTGCAATTGCTCCTTCAACTCTAAAAGTTCAATTTGTGCCATTCGATAAGGGGGTTTTGAAATTGGCTTAGCATCAGGAACTAAGTCAACAGTAAACTCAACTTCCCGATCTGGTATTATTCTAGGCAACTCATCAGGAAAAACATCAGGATACTCATTTACCACTGGCACGTCATTAATCTGAACAGTTCCTTTATTTTCAACGACGTGTGCAAGGTAACATTCATTTCCATCTTTTACAAGTTTCTCGGCCTCTTGATATGTTATCAAAAGTAAGGGTTCATTCTTGTAAACAAACTGAAAGTCTTTCTGAAAAGAAACTTCTTTATCTCTACAGTCAATCTTAGCATGGTAAATAGAGAGCCAATCCATACCCAGGATAACATCAAACTCTACTAGAGGTAAAACAATAAGGTTTGCAAGTAGGTTCTTTCCACAGATAAGGATAGGAAGATTCTTATAAATTCTTTTTGCCTCAACATTCCCCCCAGGTGTTTTTACCAAAAGTTCAGGAGTCATTTCTTGAGATGGTATTCCCATTTTACTAGAAAAGGTTTCAGAGATGAAAGAATGTGTAGACCCCGAATCAAACAACACACTGGCATAATCTGAAAAAACAAACAAAGTACCTGATACAACTTCATTTGATGGCCCGACATCTGCTGAAGTAGTTGCAAAGGATTTCACCACCCCTTTCTGCTTGTAGTCTAACTGCTTCCCATCACTCAAGCTCCTTGTCGGACACTCGTTTGCATAGTGACCCATCTCATTGCACTTATAACATTTCACTAACTGTAAATCAAATTTGTTCTTACCTTCACCTTGATCCTTTTCAGTGCAATCACGAGCCTTATGTCCCATCTTACCACATCGGTAGCACTTCCCAGAATTCAGAAGACATTCCCCAGCATGCCTTTTTCCACATTTATCACAAACTAGAAACTTAGTTCTCTTACCATCAGACTTTTTTGAAGAATTCTTACCTTTCTCCTGCCACCTCGGTCTCTTATTCTGCTGGTTGTTATAGAAAACTTGGTCATCGGCAAACTCCATTTCCACCTTCTCAGCACATCGAACAAGCTTTTCATAACTTTTAAACTCACGAGAAGCTAATGCCCTTCGGTATTTTGGCTTTAATCCTGAGTAAAAACAATTTATTTTACTATCAAGGTCCCGGATAAAATTTAGAGCGTACCTTGCCAAACGAGTGAACCTTTCTTCATAGGCAGCCACTGAGTCTTCCTCTTGCCTCAATTCCAAGAATTGCTTTTCCATCCTAAGTCGAACAGCCTTAGGAAAATACTTCTCAAGAAACATACCTTTGAATTCATCCCAGTCAAGAGCATCAATCTCATCGGCGTCCCTGATATTTTTAACCATAGACCACCACTGATCTGCTTCACCCTCCAAACGGTAAATAGCAAGGCTAACCTTTTGATTGTCTGAACACCCCATGACATCAAAAATCTTCTCCAGTGCTTTAATCCACCCTTCAGCTAGCACAGGGTCAGATGATCCTCTGAATGCTGGTGGATGTTGCCTCATGAAATGTTCCACCACTGACATGTTCCTCTGCGGTTGGTCTGGCTGATCTCGTGCATGGATACCACCGCCATTTATCGCTTGAGTCAACTGCGCCATTACTGCAAAAAACTGTTCAGTTCCAATTCCGACCATTCCTGGATGCTGATTCGGAAGGTTATTTCCTTCTGTATGTCTTCCTAGCACTGCTTCCCTGTTTCCTCTGCGGAAAACCATTCTGAACAAACATGTCTTAGATGAAGCAACATGGTAATCTTTAAATTCTATATCATTTCGAAAAAAAAATATTTTTGGATAATCATTTAATAGAATTCTAACTCCTAAAGTTATCTAAACCGACCTTTGATACCAACTATAAGGCCCCAGCCCTAAACCTTACTTAATCTTGAGTTATTACAAGATTACACATTGAGGATCTTTTCGGGTTTAGAGTTTTAGAGAATTAGATCATAAAACTTGCATTACATTCCACATATAAACAAAGTGGTTACATAAAGATAGTATTATTCATTCCCATCAATGGAAACACATTTAAAATAAAACATGGATTATTTCTTGACACATCCTTGACTCTATCATCTTATCATGTACCTTTCCCTTGACCTGTGAAAAACATTTCAAAAACTTGGGATGAGCATAAAAACTCAGTATGTGTTAAAAAAACATGGAAAGGAAACATGAGTTCATATATACATAAGAATGAAATCATACTTTACCCATAAAACATAGGCACTTTAACATACCTCATAAAATCATGAATAAATCATAGAAATCATAAGACATAAAGGTAACTTGAGGCATTCATAACATTCTTACGTAGGGAGTAACCCTCTTGGTTACGTTTGGAATACCCATCACAGTATATTCCCTAAAATCTCTTCGGAGAAACCTTAACGTTTCACTCCTTCGCGTTACCCAATGCATTGGAGAGCTATAACTGGGTCACCCGCCCTTAGTTTATCACGGAACCACCCGTCTTTATAATAATGCCCAAGAACCATAACATAATCATATCACATAAGACATGCATAAAGGAAACATAAAATTTCCACATTTCAATCACGAGATATCAATATAACACATTGATATAAAAACATTTTGAAAACCATTTTCAATACTAAAATAAAAGAAAATTAAAACATGGTATTTATTTTTCTTTTAAAAAGAAGGTATGGCTTGTAGAGGAAGCCGAAACTCAAATAACGATCACGACGGCGGAGAAGTCGTTGTCGCCGCATACGTACGACAAAAACATTCCCTTTTGTCGTTTAGTAAACGCTTCGTATAAAAAAGATTCCTTTTGAATAAACGTAAAAGTCAAAAGGGGTTTATACACCGTATAAAATAAAGTTGTGTATAAAATAAAATATGCCTCAACGAAAGGAGATTGAGACGAAGTCCCATACCTCGTATCCGACTTGACCCGACCATTCTTTAATCTCCTGAATAATAAAATTGAGTTAATCTCTACTTTCTTATGAATATTTTTCAAGTTCATTATTCCTTTTATACCATATTATGAACATCATGTAATCAGTTAAGTTAATAATGTTCATTTTGTCGGTATTTGGTTCTTAAGTCAAAAATAGACTTCTTACACTTACATGTTGTTAATTTGGTCAAAGGTTCATTATATCCAGAATGGTATTCATGATGTAGATATCATATATGTCATATATATCCAGTACATACATGCATTTATAATATTACATAATCATTTAGAGGTAAGAAATGAAATGCACCGTTCATGGAGACAGTAAGCCGTACGTACGCATGAACGCTACTTCCATTTCTATTTCATATTTTCTGGAATGGAATCATAATGATATAAGAGTATATTATAATTCCAGTATAATAACATATATAATATCATTAACTTTATCCTTTACACATCCCACATATGGTATTAACGAATCAAATCACTTTCAGGGGGCGGTAGTCCGCACTTCCTAAAATGAAGATATCGTGTTTACCCATAATGGAAACCATAAAGGTATGCCAAAAAATGAAAGAAACAGAAGCTTAAGGAAAACATAAACATATTATATATCATATATAAAAATAGTGACATCATAATGGCCACCTTTGAAGGTGTTAAATGAGTGTTGAACAATCATCGTTTCGGGAGGCAGAATTTCGCCATCCACGGAAACCGTATGTTATTTAACCATTTGATGTAGTTGTGTGAGAGTGTAGCTCAAATAAATATTATAACAACATCCTTGTATATTGAAGATACTGGTGTTGTTACAAAATAAGTAAATAAAAAGAGTTTAGGGGGTTGGAGAAGCAAAATAAAACAAATGAACATGAGAGAATGAATTACCTTAAAAAGTGTAACTCCTTTTGATTTGAGCCTAAAGGCTTCCTTTGAAAGGCTTCTGCCCAAAGGGAATCCTCTAGGATGAGGAGAGGGATTTGGAGAGAGTAAATGGGCAGGGGTTGGACGAGCCAAAGGCTTGTGGAGTGTGTGAAATGAGGTAGAGGTGGGGGCCTTTTATAAGAGGAGAGGAGGGGCACTTTTGGAAAGTAAAGAAATATTACTTTATTTGAAAATGTGTTTCGGTTTTAAAAGGTCCCACATTGATATAATTAGTGGATAAGGTGATAAGGGTTCTAAATCCACTCATCCAATTGGTTTTGGCCATGTGTAGTTCATATATTTTACATTGTCTTTCCATTTTTTTTAAATCGTCAAATAATGATGTCATCGCTGCATCATTATTATGTCATAAATAATTTAATTTATTTAATGTCTAAAAATCATAAAAAAATACTATGATGTAGGAAATCTTTTTAGCTTTCCAATGAATATTTATAATAAATAATCTGATGTTTATAACCCCATGTAAAAATTGTTTTCGTAAAACATCTCTTGTTTGTGTCATTTTTACTTTTACATTAAATAAAAAGTTATTTATGTCATTTCCCAACCAAAATGTCCCCATGGGGTCCCCAAGTTGACCCATGGCTTGTCTTGGTCGGCCATGACACAAAAAATAAGGTTGGGACATGTGTCTAGGTCATTTCATATTATTAAAGCATTATTTATACCTTAAACTACACTAATTACCACTAATCGGGATTAAAAACTTAATAAGTTACTATTCACCAAAAAATTATTTTAATCTCATTGAACCACATTTTACTTCTTAATGACAACCATGTATGTCGGATTTTCAAAATTCAATACACATTAGTGGTAAACTTTCATTTAACTGAAAAATCAGTTTGCTTGATTACCACTTAGTGGTTTCACTATTCATCAAGAATTGAAGTTTTTCAGAAAATTACCAAAAATTCACCCTAAGCTATATTTGATATTCCGAATTCAAAAATGAAGTCTATTTTACAAAATTCAAATCATATAAGTCACATTAATTAATTTAATAATTAATTCCCGCTTCCAGAGCAAATAGCGTGTTTTTACAAAACAATAAGTATCAAAAGATTGACACCAGTTTAAGTCTAATTTCAAAGTGAAATTGTTTCCAATGACCACCATTGGATAAAATGGTAAAAATATATTCATATTACACATTAATACCAATTAAAAAGATAATCTTATCATATAAATAAATTAGATTAAAAAGCAGTTTTGATGTAGAATGCAGTATTTTTCACTATTCATTAAAAAAATGAACATTGTCAGAAAAATACCAAAAATTTACACAAGGTAAATTTTGATGTCCCAATCATAAAGGATAAGTTTATTTTGACAAACATAGTTTATAAAATTGTCAAAATATAGATTCAAAAATGGTTTGCCATCAAAAGGCAATAAAACAATCTTTTAAGAATATTAGTGTATTCCATGCATAAGATTGTATTTATTTTCATTTTAAGCCTCTATAACACTATCTTAATCATTAAAAGACATAGATAAAAATATATATTATTCATTACTTACTTGGGATGTTACATTTATGGTATCTTCATAGTTTCTTAGTGATATTGTGTTTATTTTCCTATATTATGGTATATTGGATTTCGTGGTTTTAAAGTGAGGTTTCCCCTTTATTTCAAAACGATTTTTTCAAATGGAACTTGTTTTCTAAAATTGTTTTCAAAGAAAGGATTAATGTATATAATTATCGACTTAAAGACGATTTTTCACTTTGTATGAAAGGTTTTTCATTTAAACATACACCCTTAATTTAAGCCGCTTGAAATCTTGAGTTATATGAGCTTTTGGATCTTATGAAATGATTATGATTATTGTTGATGTGTATTTGAACTGAAATGGGGGGATTTTATGAAAAGTGTGTATGGAGGAGGGATGAGGTGATGTGATTGTGATGCCTTGATATGCATTGGTCTATTGATATATGATTGATGTGTTATGAAATGTTACCTCACCCCCAGTCACTAGCATCATGAGAACCCTAGGTATATAGGTGGGAGGTTGAGATATAGTTTATATGCTAGTACCTATGAGACTTTAACTAGGATCCTCTGGTATATGAAATGTTCTAGCTATGAGGAGTGTTTCCCGGTGAGTCTAGGTTAGACCAATTCAGGGAGGTTATAAGTTAGGAACTTCATCGATAAGCTGACAGTCGGTTTCACCATATCTTCTCACTAGATAAATAAGAGTTTATCATGATTATGTATACTTTACTTTGACTTCCTTACTACTATACTGGATTATGTTTCTTCTTATTTTATTTTATCATTCTTATTAGATACATTATTGAGGAAATTTTTGAGACAATGAATCCTTTATATCTTTTGTTTTGGAAATCACATTATACTTGTTAGTGAGTTTGATCTAAAAATTAATAATGTTCTGGGGTTGTGTTTGGGTTGAAAAATGAAAATTCAATGATAAAAATTTCACATTAAAATTAATTTCATCATATGTACAGTCACTGTAGCCGTGTGGGATTAACTTCATCAAAAGATGAAAAGCTACACCGAGTTCATCGAATGTTGGAAAAAGAAACTTCTCGTGCAGTTGCAATTGAACTTGAAGAATGAAAAATATAACCGTTTAAGGTTCTTCTATAAAAGGACCACTACTTCAAGTATTAAAAGAACATGAATAATTTCAGTTTCAGAAAAAGATGCTAAGTCATTTTGAAGCTTGCAACATCTTTCTTCCAAGTGTGCTTATGATAGTTTTAGTTTTTCTTTTTAAGGGTTCCTCCTAGAACATCCATTTGTGAGGTTCTCATTGTAAATGATCTAAGTTCTATTGTTGTAATTTTTGTGTTTTGATTGGTGTAATCGAGATCTTATGGGGATAAAAATATATAGCTTTGTTTGATCATTGTGATCGAGGGTTTCAGGGGATAAGAAGACATAACAACCTCCTAACGAGTTTAAGTCAAGGGATTTTGGGGATAGGAAAACACGTACCTTAGATGGGGTTTAAAGTTCCTACATACACTTTGGATAAAAGTGTAGAATTATAGTATCCTTTAAACGAGTATTTGGATTGTAATCCAGTTCTTCATGTTTTATTAATTTTCTATTACGCGTAATGTTTTTATTTTTAATTTTTTTTCGTATCTTGCGAAAGTTCCGACAAACTAAATTTTCCTTATTCTTAATATGTGTATTTTTATTTCCATTTAATTTATATTGATTTTATTAATTTATGAATTTCCACTGCATTAACATTTACTCTAATAAATTGTGATTTGATTAGAATATCATATCATCTGGCAGTTTTACACCTTGACATGGATGGATATTATAAGAAACGTTTTAGACTACAATTCACCCTTCTCTTGTAGTTTACTTGTCATTTCTTATCAGGGGAAACACTTGGTATCAAATATTATCTTTGTGTTTGAGACAAAGCCTTCTCTTATATTTGATTTTCCATTGAATTATCAAATTTTCATATATTAGATTGTGGTGGAGAAAATATATTTTTATAGAGGGAATATCTATTGGATATATCGACAATGTGAATCTTAATCTTCCTCTAATCTTGTATGGAAATGATTATAGGTACCGACATCATCGTTTGAAGACTTTTATCATTAATACTGGAATGGATAATTATCATATGATGACTGAAAATTATAAGATTCTGGAAAAGGAAATTTCTAAATTTTCTAGATATGTGAAGCTTTAGTTTCAGGATAACTATAAAGTGTGAAACACATTGTTATATTTGATGATGATATATATATATAGTCATATATCTTCTTTTGAACTCGTTAACGGTATTTGGAAGAAGTTAGAGGTTATTCATTTTGGAACATCCAAAGTTCTTGAAACCAGAAGAGTTATGTTGTGTGCGGACTATAAATCATTTTATTTTCTTCTTGGAGTGTATGTTTCTCAAATGCATCAATGATTTATGGATATCATGAACCGTCCATGGTCACTTTGTGAGTATGAACTCTTGGAAGATCAGCTGGTGGAAAAGTGATAGATATACTTCCAAAGGATTTGGAGTCTAAATGTACTATTATTGATGATACAAAACATTTGACTAAGCTAAGTTGTAATGATTTTATTATAAATCTCATGCAATATGATAGTGGGATAAAAAGAGGTGTTGAGAAGGATAAGAGGAAGAATTGAGTATCATTTGCATCTACTTATGCTAATGTTACATCTGGAGTTATGAATCCTAGAGCTAATATTAAGGAGAAATCTAAATATTTGTCGAATGATAACAATGTTAAATATATTGAAGGTGAATTTAATAATTTATCAAGAAGTTTAAATAATATTATCAAAAATAAGAACTTTCTATACGATTATCAAAAAAATATAAGGGGTAAACAAGAGAACAAAAAATCATTTTTTTTATATCTTACGAATGTAAGAAGACTGGTGAGACGTGCCTATTGTCAGATGTGACAAAAACAAATACCTCATATGTTAAAATGTAGTATGTTGGGTTAGATAGGTTTTCTCTAAAGAGGAGTGCTTAACAATAGCGTTTTTCACTTGAAATAAGAGAAACATGTAGAGATTGTTTTTGAAATTGTTTGATTTTAAAGGCAAGAAAGAAACTAAACAAAGAAAAAACAATTAAGAAAAATAGTAAGAACAAATTAACAAAAAAAGTGATTGATTATTATAATATGGGAAATTTGATCTGGTCGGGGTCGGTTCTCCAATTGCAATTCTATCATAGTTCCATTTTTTCCAATTCCCTTCTGCCAAGTCGATAAAAGTGACTTCCTCAATCGATTCTTCTCAATCTCTTGGTCAAATGGTAATTATGAGAATAAACCTTACTAAAATCTCATATTGGTCTACTCTCCTTACAATGTGTAATATAGTTGTAGATAATACACTCAATTGGCTTTATCAATTCCCAATCGGGACTTGTTTATCCCAAACAATCAAGAAGGTTCACTACTCCTCACACACATACTGGTGATCACTGAGTACTTCACCACTAAGACCTAATATATTCCATCGTATATAGACTAGAACCAAGTGGAAGGGGATATTGATCATTGACCACAATAATAAATACAATAGAATATAAAATCAAATACAATTATATACGATAATAAAAACCGTTATAAAAAATTGAAACTGATTTCACAGAAGAGAAAAGAGGATATTAAACCATTAAGTATAATAACTCAAGAATTATGAATAGAATACCTACCCTCCCCAATAACTAAGAACATCTGCCCCACCATGATAAGGGTAACTGAGTAGAATGATAAAGAATAATACATTACAAAACTAAGAATAACGAAAGAGAGAAAACAAAGAACATAAAATTTGCTCCCCTAGTGTAACGCCCCGACCCCAGTTACCCAGAGTCGGTGCATTATTGCGTAACATTGGCATGATCACAAAAGATCAAGTCTCGAAATATAGATTAGTTTAGTGGCCTTGGAAACACTAGATACATTCATAAATGTTACATTACATCATAAAGTGAAAAATCACAATAACATAGTTTTCATAGTCCACACTTCTATCCCCTTCAGACTATCCCTGTAGGTCAGTCATAAAATATTTCTTCACATCCTGGGAAAATAAAACATAGAAAGGGGTGATCCCAGATGCTCAGTAAGGATAACAATACAGTGGAAACTTTCATAAATAAACATAAACATTTAAGGCAATGTATAACTAAAACAAAAGCCTTTTAAACTTGAACTTCAGCATAATATGGAAAAGTAAAATGAAATAATGCCATTTACTTATTCACATGGATATTTTACTAGACAAATAATCACATGAAATATCAATAACCACTTTCATAATGATGGAATGAATAATGCCAGACTATCATAACCACGTAGCCAAGGCCTCGTGCCAAGACTAAAAATAATATTTAGTCAAGGCCTCGTGCCAAGACACTAGTTTGTCTCATGAGACCTACTGATGCATCGAGGAGTTATAGCATGCTCCACTCGTCACTTATTAAGTCCAATGCATTCCTTATATGAAAAGGTTTAAACGTATCATAAACCATAACATAATCGAATCACATAAACATGCATAAAGGAAACATAACATTCCCACATTACAATCACAAGATATCAATACAACACATTGATATAATAAAAACAATATCAAAACCATTTACAATACCAAAATAAAATAAAAGTAAAACATGGTATTTATTTTTCAATTAAAAAAAGTTATAGCATGTAGAGGAAGCCGAAACTCAAATAATGGTCACGGAGGCGGAGAAGTCGTTGTCGCCGCATACGTATGACAAAAAAAATTCCCTTTTGTCATTTAGTAAAATGCTTCGTATAAAAATATTCCTTTTGAATAAACGTAAAAGTCAAAGGGGTTTATACACCGTATAAAAGAAAGTATTGTATTAAAACAAAATATGCCTCAATGAAAGAAGATTGAGACGAAGTCCATTACAAAAATAATTTTTTAAATAAAATAGATTTATTATGTGTATTCACTATAAGTACACATAAATAAAGTACAAATACAAGATAGGACATAATAATATCATGAAATAATTTGAAAGTAAAAGATTAACCCAAAGAACGGAAATTGGGTTAAGAAGTTCCCTTACCTCGTGTCCGACTTGACTCGATCGTTCTTTAATCTCCTGAATAATAAACTAGAGTTAATATATACTTGCTTAAGAACCTTTTTTAAGTTCATTATTCCTTTTATATCACTTATTACCAAGTTATGAACCTTATGTAGTCATTTAAGTTAATAACGGTTGTTTTGTCGATCTTTGGTACTTGAGTCAACAATAAACTTCTTATAATTACAAGTTGTTCATGTGGTAAAATATCCATTATCTCCAGAATCATATTCATGATGTATATATCATATATATCATATATATCGATTATATATATGCATTTATAATATTACATAACATTTAGAGGTAGGAAATGAAATGCACCGTTCATGGAAACGGTAAGTCGTACGTACGCATGAATGCTACTTTCCTTTCTATTTCATATTTAATAGAATGAAATCATAATGATATAAAGGTATATTATAATTCCAGTATAATATCATATTTAATATCATTTACTCCATCCTTTATACATCCCACATATGGCATTAATGATTCAAATCACTTTGAGGGGGCGGTAGTCCCCACTTCCTAAAATGAAATTATCGCGTTTACCCATAATGGAAATCATAAAGGTATGAAATAAATGAAAAATATAGAAGCCTAAGGAATAAATAAAAATAATATATATCATATATAAAAATAATGTCATCATAATGGCCATGATTAGAGGTGTTAAAAGAAGATTGAACAATCATCGTTTCGTGAGGCAGTAATTCACCACCCACAGAAACAGTATGTTCTTTAACCATTAGACGAAGGTGTGTGTTATTGTAAATAAAATCCTTCTCATAAAAACATCCTAGTAAATTTAAGATACTGGTGTTGTTACAAAATAAATGATAAAAATAGTTTAAGGGGTTGGATAATCAAAATAAAACAAAAGAATATAAGAGAAGACATTACCTTAAAATCGGGTAACTCTTTTTGATTTGAGCCAAAGGATTTATTGGGAATATTTTGGCCCAAAGTGAGGCTTCTAGGAGTAATAGAGGGAAGTTGAGAGAGTTTTTTGTCAGATTTTGGCCGAGAAAAATGGCTTTGAAAATGTGAATAAGGTGGTAGAGTTGGGGGCCTTTTATAAGAGGAGAGGAGGGGCACTCTTGGAAAGTCAAGAAATGTTACTTTATTATATAATGAGTTTCGGATTTTAAAGGTCCCACAATTATATATTTCAAGGATAAGGTGATAAGGGTTCTAAAAATACTCATCCAATAGGTTTTTGACAAGTTTAAGTCTTAGATTTTACATTATCTTTTCATTTTATTTAAATCGTTAATTAATGAGGTAATCAATGCATCATCATAGTGTCATAAAAATTTAATTTATATAACATCTAAAAATTATAAAAAAAATATCATGATGTAGGAAATATATTTATCTTTCCAATTAATATTTATAGTCTAAAATTTAACTTATATAACCCCATGTAATAATTGTTTTATTAAAACAACACATGTTTGTGACAATTTTATTTTTACTTTAAATAACATGTTATTAATGTCATTTTCTTACCCAAGTGGCTCCATGGGGTCCCCAAGTTGACCCATGGATTTTATTTGTCTAAAATGACTCATAAAATAAGGGTAGGACAAGTGTAAAGGTAATTTCATATTATTATAACATTATATTTACCTTAAATTACACTAATTACCTTTAATCGCGATTAATAAAACCTAAAAGTTACTATTTACCAAAAATTATTTTCATCCCATTGAACCACATTTTACTTAATAATTACAACCATGTATGTAGTATTTTTGAAATTCAATTCACAGAAGTGGTAAAGTTTCATTTAAACGAAAAATTATTTTTTTAACTACCACTTAGTGGTTTCACTATTCATCAAAAATTGAAGTTTTTCAGAAAAATACCAAAATTAACCCTAAGCTATATTTGATATTCCTAATTAAAAAATGATGTATATTTTACAAAATTAAAAACATATAAGATGAATTAATTAATTTAATAATTAATTCTCGATGTCGCAACAAATAGCGTGTTTTAAGAAACAATATATATCAAAAGATTGACAATTGTTTATGTCCAATTTCAAAGTGAAATTAATTCTAATGACCATCATTGGATAAAACGGTTAAAATATATTCTAATTATACTTTTAAACCACTCAATTGTATAATTTATCACTATAAATTATTTTGATTAAAAAAGTTGTTTTTAAGTATTTTTCACTATTCATCGAAAATTGGAAGTTCTCAGAAAAATACCAAAAATTCAACATAGGCTAATTTCGATATTCCAAATCCAAAAATTAATTCCATTTTAAAATATAAAATTTATATAATTTCAAAATGTGTGTATTACTATTCATACCAGCTATTTTGATTGGTCGTCGTGTGTTAGAATCTCGAACTTGCGTACAATTCAAGTTATTGCATTATTGAAAGAGAAGCGTATCATGGAAGCTTGGGGTGTTACATTCTCCCCTCCAATAAATTGATTTTTCACAATTTGAAATTGTTCTTCTAAAATAAAAGGTTCAAAGTATAAAATACCTTTGTGGAAAACCCACATCGGAAATAAGGTTAATAAAATTTAGCCTTAATAAGAGGGAAAGGGAAATATAAAAGTCACGACCAAATTATGATCTCTATTAGGAGAACATTGGTGTAAATTAGAGACATATAATTGGAGGAAAAATGTAAATATTTGTAGGGATTGATTGAGGTCATCAATCAAAAAAAAGTGTAAAATTGAGGGCATCAAAGCCTTCAATCTTTGTTGATTTAAAATATCATCAGTTCAACAAAACATAAGGTATTAGGATAACACATTTTTTGTTTTAATATCCCTTTCCTAAAGTTTAAGAATTAACTTATTCATAGAATAATAGGTAAGTATATATATATATGCTTGACAAGTAGAGTTTCAACCTTCAACTAATTTATACCACAAACTCATCTTTCACTCAAAAAGATAATAGAACTCAAAAATATTATATTTATCCTAATCGTATAAGGTTCCAAATATTAACGCATACCATGAAGAAAAATATTTTGTAATAGCCAAGGACTTCCTATAGTCTAGTGGTAGGTAATAAAGGTCTGTCGCACTATGGTTGTGGGTTCGATTCCTGCTGCTTTGTCCGATGCGACGGGTTATCCCCCGGCCTGTAGGTTGTCCTTTTTCCTGAAACTATAGTATTATAATCTTCCAAAAATAATCTTCAGAAATGTTTTAAACTTAAACAATACTATCCAAATTTAAAATTAATCCATTACAACCTTTATAGTTATCCAAAATACCTTTGTCCATACTTTCTCTAAAAGGTCTCTAAATTCCAAAATCAATTGTAACATCAGATTCCCCAGATAAAGTAAAGTTTCTCTTATTGTCACATACTAAAAATATGATTACCTTCATCATATTAAAACCTTAATGAAAACAATAAGTACTGAAGTAAAATACTTATATATATCACATTATTATTATAACCATAATATAGTTCTTGAGTCCAAAAATACAAATACAATATTTATTCAACTTCATCTGTAGTAATAGCATAAGCTTGGTCTTTCTCCCTTGGCCTTTTCTATGGTAAGTTTCCTTGGTTCTTAATGCATTCATTTTCATAATGACTCATTTCTCTACAATTGCAGAATTCAACATTGATAGCCTCTTTCTTTCCCTTACAATCACGAGCCTTGTGACCTTTTTTTCCACATTTATAACAAACTCCCATTCCTTTTAGGCAAGTACAGGGATGATTCTTCTCACAATTATCACATAATGGAAAATCCTTCTTTCCCTTTTTCCCTTTATTTGTCTCTTGTTCCACCATTGTCTTCTTCTCTTGCTTTACTTTGTTGTCATAAGACTTAGAGAATTCCTTTTCTGTCTTGATAGCACATGAGACAATATCTTCATATGATGAGAAGGATTGTGATACTAAAGATCGATAGAGAAATGGTTTTAAACCATAAAAGAAATGATCAATCTTACTTCTTGTGTTATGTATATAATCTGCAGCATGTCTCGCTAACCTTGTAAAGTTGGCCCCATACTTTGCGACATTCTCATCCTCCTTTTGTCTCAGACTCAGAAATTGTCTTTCCATATCTGCTCGATGGTCACGAGGAAAGTATTTTTCTAAGAATATCTCTTTGAACTCTCTCCATTCCATACTTGATACTTCTTCATCTTCCTTTTTTTACTTTGAATCAATGACCACCATTGATCAACATCTCTAGTGGGGCGGTAAACTGCCATGATAACCTTTTCCCTTTCACTACTCCCCAAGGCATGGAATATTTTCTCTAAAGAATTTATCCATTGCTCAGCTACTAAGGGATTTATACTACCATTGAATTTTGGTGGTTGTTCCCTCATGAAGCGATCTAACATTGATCCTCCACATTTCGGATCAGGGTTCTCCATACGGGTAAGGTTATTATTCATAACCTGAGTGAGTTGTCCTAGTATGGTGATAAGATGATCAGCACCAGTTGTATCACCAACTCCATTATAATTATCTCGAGAAGGAGGGAAATCCCTACATGGAGTGTGTGCATTGATACGGTTTCCATTCCTTCCACTAGGTTCCATTTCTAAACAATTTCATAAACTAGATTAGTTTATGAATCAAAATACATAACAACAAACTTACAAAACACCTAACATAAATTGAATAGTTTATGGATATAATCCATAATCATAAAAATGTTTTTCTTTGAGGAAGTATATACTCATAAACCCTTCATAATGGTTTGTAAATAAATCATGAATTATCTTAAGCATATCCCTCGGGAGTGTTGTAACCAAGAGTGCAGCAAGGCCCGTTGTCGTGCACCAGTTCCCGTTCGAGTCTAGCTCAAAGCGGTGTTTTCGGGTATTACCCCTAGGTACATCTGTGTCAGAGCCGCCTCAACCTGCTTGTATCCAGACAGGGATGTATTTCTCAGAAAACTCACAAAAATATCTATAATACCAAAATTCTAGGAAGTTCTTTTATACTAATCCTCAAAGTCTATCTTAGGGCTATGTGCTCTAATCAGAGTTTATCTAAATCTAGCTTCCAAGGTTATTACTAAACTGCCTCTGATACCAACTGTAAAGCCCCGACCCCAGTTACCCAGATTCGGTGAATTATTGCGTAACATTGGCATGATCACAAAAGATCAATTCTCAAAAGACTGATTAGTTTAGTATCCTTGGAAACACTAGATACATTCATAAATTTTACATTACATCATAAAGTGAAAAATGGCAATAACATAGTCTCCATAGTCCACACTTCTATCCCATTTAGACTATCCCTGTAGGTTAGTCATAAAATATTTATTCACATCATGGGAAAATAAAACATAGAAAGGGGTGAGCTCAGATGCTCATTAAGTATAACAATACAGCAAAAACTTTCATAAATAAACATAAACATTTAAGGCAATGTATAACAAAACAAAAGCCTTTTAAACTTGAAATTCAGCATAATATGGAAAAAATAAAATGAAATAATTCCATTTACTTATTCACATGGATATTTTATTAGTTGAATAATCACATGCAATATCAATAACCACTTTCATAATGATGGAATGCATAATTCTAGACTATCATAACCACGTAGTCAAGGCCTCGTGACAAGACTACAAATAAGATTTAGTCAAGGCCTCATTCCAAGACATTGTCTCATGAGACCTACCGATGCATCTAGGAGCTATAGTGGGCTCCACCCGTCACTTATTAAGTCAAATGCATTCCTTATATGAAAAGTTTTAAACATATCATAAACCATAACATAATTGTATCACATAAAACATGCATAAAGGAAGCACAACATTACCACATTTCAATCACAAGATATCAATACAACACATTGATATAATAAAAACATTATCAAAACCATTTACAATACCAAAATAAAAGAAAAGTAAAACATGGTATTTATTTTTCAATTAAAAAAAGTTATGGCTTTTAGAGGAATCCAAAACCCAAATAATGGTCACGGCGACGGAGAATTCATTGTCGTCGCATATGTACGAAAAAAAACATTCCCTTTTTTCGTTTAGTAAAATGATTCATATAAAAAGATTCCTTTTGAATAAACATAAAAGTAAAAGGGGTTTATACACCGTAAAAAATAAAGTCTTGTATTAAAACAAAATATGCCTCAATGAAAGAAGATTGAGATGAAGTCCATTACAAAGATCATTTTTTAAATAAAATAGATCTATTATGTGTATTCACTATAAGTACACATAAATAAAGTAAAAATAAAAGATAGGACATAATAATATCATGACATAATTTGAAAGTAGGAGATTAACCCAAAGAATGGAAATTGGGTTAAGAAGTTCTCTTACCTCGTGTCCGACTTGACTCGATCATTCTTTAATCTATTGAATAATTAACTAGATTTAATCTCTACTTTCTTAAGAACCTTTTTCAAGTTCATTATTCCTTTTATATCACTTCTTACCATGTTATTAACCTTATGTAGTCATTTAAGTTAATAAGGGTCGTTTTGTCGATCTTTGGTAATTGAGTCAACAATAAACTTCTTATAATTACAAGTTGTTAATGTGGTAAAATATCCATTATCTCCAGAATAATATTCATGATGTAGGTATTATATATATCATATATATCCACCATATACACGCATTTATAATATTACATAACATTTAGAGTTAAGAAATGAAATGCACCCTTCATGGAGACGGTAAGCCGTACGTACGCATGAACGCTACTTTCATTTCTATTTCATATTTAATGGAATTAAATCATAACTATATAAAGGTATATTATAATTACAGTATAATATCATATATAATATCATTTACTCCATCCTTTATATGTCCCACATATGGCATTAACGATTCAAATCACTTTGAGGGGGAGGTAGTCCGCACTTCATAAAATGAAATTATCGCGTTTACCCATAATGGAAATCATAAAAGTATGCCATAAATGAGAAATACAGAAGCATAATGAATAAATAAACATAATATATATCATATATAAAAATAGTTTCATCATAATGGCCACCATGAGAGGTGTTAAAAGAATATTGAACAATCATCATTTCGTGAGGCAGTAATTCGCCACCCACAGAAACAGTATGTTCTTTAACCATTAGACGAAGGTGTGTGTAAGTGTAAATCAAATCCTTCTCATAAAAATATTCTAGTATATTTAATACACTGGTCTGGTTACAAAATAAAGGAATAAAAATAGTTTAAGGGGTTGGAGAAGCAAAATAAAACAAAAGAACATAAGAGAAGACATTACCTTAAAATCAAGTAACTCTTTTTGATTTGAGCCAAAGGCTTTCTTGGGAAGACTTCTGCCCAAAGTGAGGCTTCTAGGAGTAAGAGAGTGAAGTTGAGAGAGTTTTTGGGAAGAGTTTGGCCAAGGAAAATGGCTTTGAAAATGTGAATAAGGTGGTAGAGGTGGGGGCCTTTTATAAGAGGAGAGGAGGGGCACTCTTGGAAAGTCAAGAAATGTTACTTTATTATATAATGATTTTCGGATTATAAAGGTCCAAAAATTATATATTTAGAGGATAAGGAGATAAGGGTTAGAAATATACCCATCCAATATGTCTTTGACAAGTGTAAGTCTTATATTTTACATTATCGTTTCAGTTTATTTAAATCGTTAATTAATGAGGTAATCGCTGCATCATCATAGTGTCATAAAAATTTAATTTATTTAATGTCTAAAAATTATAAAAAAAATATCATGATTTAGGAAATATTTTTAGATTTCCAATTAATATTTATAGTTGAAAAGTTAACTTATATAACCCCATGTAATAATTGTTTTATTAAAACAACACATGTTTGTGACAATTTTATTTTTACTTTAAATAAACTGTTATTAATGTCATTTTCTTACCCAAGTGGCTCCATGGGGTCCCTAAGTTGACCCATGGATTTTCTTGGTCGGCCATGACTCATCCAATAATGGTAGGACAAGTGTAAAGGTAATTTCATATTATTATAACATTATATTTACCTTAAATTACACTAATTACCTTTAATCGCGATTAATAAAACTTAAAAGTTACTATTCACCAAAAATTATTTTCATCCCATTGAACCACCTTTTACTTAATAATGAAAACCATTTATATATTATTTTTGAAATTCAATTCATAGAAGTGGTAAAGTTTCATTTAAATGAAAAATTAGTTTTTTAACTACCGCTTAGTGGTTTCCGTATTCATCAAAAATTGAAGTTTTTCAGAAAAATACGAAAAATTAACCCTAAGCTATATTTGATATTCCTAATTAAAAAATGATGTCTATTTTACAAAATTTAAAACATATAAGTTGAATTAATTAATTTAATAATCAATTCCTGCTGTTACAACAAATAGCGTGTTTTTAAGAAACAATATATATCAAAAGATTGACAATTGTTTATGTCCAATTTCAAAGTGAAATTAATTCTAATGACCACCATTGGATAAAACGGTTAAAATATATTATAATTATAATTTAAAACCACTCAATTGTATGATTTATCACTATAAATTATTTTGATTAAAAAATTTGTTTTTAAGTATTTTTCACTATTCATCGAAAATTGGAAGTTCTCAGAAAAATACCAAAAATTCAACATAGGCTAATTTCGATATTCCAAATCCAAAAATGAAGTCCGTTTTAAAATATAAAATTTATATAATTTCAAAAAGTGTCTATTACTATTCATAACGGCTATTTTGATTGGTCGTAGTGTGTTAGAATCTCGAACTTCCGTACAATGTAAGCTATTGCATTATTTAAAGAGAAGCGTATCGTGGAAGCTTGGGGTGTTACACCTAGAATTTGTCCTCTAGAATTTTTCTTCTGTTATTCCCACCAGATGGTCAAAAATTGACATCATCTCTTCTTAAAAGATGTTTGAAATTGAGTTGGATATTGACCCTCAAAATTTCAAAGATTTTGGACCTGCGTAAAGGAAGATATTGCCTAATTAATGAGTTTAACTTCTTCTGGCTGCCAAACACTATTTCAACCACTTCACTTTGACTCACTCAAAAGATTCCTTAATGATATCATTAATTTATTAAATTTAAAGTGAACCATCCCTTTGGAGTCCTCTATTTAAACCAACTAGAATCACATCATTTTAAGGTTGGCATAATGTGATATGTCTGATTTAATAAGTTTGTGTCCATTCTGCCGGTCAGAAAGATTTCTCCACTTGATTGATTTTTTGGGCCATTGTGTGTCGAATTGGATCTGGGTCCAAAATAAAAAGATGAAGGCCACGATAAAGGAAAGCCTAAAAAGTAATTTTTTGAATTGGATCATAATTTTAAAAGTTATTCCCGAAAAATAGAAGCTCTAGAAAACTGTCAATTTTGCATAATTAAGCAATTTTCAAAATTAAGACCAAAATTCACCAAAAACACTAAAATGATACAAATATACTCAAATTGACTAATTTTTAGGGATTAAATCCTTGAAACACATATGAAAAATAATTAAAATATTAACTCTATCAACTGGTCATATAAGACTTGATTGCCCAAAGTTAAATAAAAAGGAAATAAAGTCAAGAATAACTTCTAAAAATAGAGGGAAGAAGAATCTAAAGTCCTTGGATACTTGGTGTATGAGTGGAGGAGGCACAACCTCTAATAGTTCATCATAAGAAAGTGGAAATGATAGTAAAAACATTGCGGGTTTCTACATGAATATTCCCAAAGATTAGAAATTCCTTATGGTGAAGGTAACTGTTGAATCTCTTACCAATTTAACATTGGATTCTAAATTTTATTTTACTTCCATTGATTATTATTCATCTTCATCAGATGATGAAAGGTTAAGTTTATTGAACGATGAGAAAGTTGATTATTTGAATGATGAGTAAGATTTTTCCTACATATGAAGAAATGGAGAGATATGTAACTCTCATAGAAAAAGAGTAAAAAGATGAACAAAAAATATCTTCTTGCTAAAGTTGATAGTATAATTTCAAAACTTACTACTGAAATTTCTAAATTTCAAGAAAATTAAAGTCTAAATCTAGTTCAAGTTCAACTTCTAGTGATCAGAATTTAGTTGTGAAACTTAAACCTTGAATTGGTTTAAAGTAACTTTTATCTAACTTCACTTCTAGTATAGGATATTTTGATAAAATGCGTAAACAAATAAAACCTTATAGAACTTCTAATGGAATTGGTTATACTTCTGATAAATATCATTTTTAGTAAAATTACTTTGTACCTAAAAGTGCACCCTTTTGTACAAAAATATAAATGGGAGGCCATCAGAGAAAGTTATATTCTTTAAATCATATTCAATATTTTGGAGTTCATAAAGCTTTTATTTCCAGAGAACCAACAGTTGTTCAGTATAAAAGAGTTGGACATATGTGAGTTCCTAAAATTCTATTTGCTAGCATTTCAGAATCCAAGGAAGTTTGGATACCAAAAACTTAGTATTCATGTTTTTAGAAAAAGATTTTGAGTACCAAAAAATGAAACAAGTGGTTCTTGGACAATGGTTTTTGTCGACACATGACAAGAGACAAGTCCAATTTATGGAACTTGAAAAAGTTAAGTGGTGGATGTGTTACTTTTGGAGGCAATGCATAAGTTGAAATCACCAGAATATGTGATATTTCTTTCCTTTTAAAAACTTTAGTTTCTAATGCTTTTATGTGGTTGGACTTAAGAACAACCTTATTAGCATAATATGATTATGCATTGAGGGATACCTTTTGAACTTTGAGAATAAGGTTCAATTTTATTTATGTTATCATTGATTAAAGTTTATCTTAAGATTGCTATTTTTTCAAAAGGAGGGAAAGGTTTTTAGTGTTCATGTTTTCTTGTTAAATATTGAATACATTGAATAAGGGGGTATTATTTTTTCATTTATTGGATAATATGGCCAGGAAATTAAAGAGAAGTTGTAATTCTAGAAAATTGAAATTAACAAGAAGTTTCTTTGTTTACATTTATGCCCTGTTCAAAATATTTTATGTTATTTTAAATAGAGGATTCTTTTAAAAAATTAATTCTTTGATATATTTCATCTCAAATGGAGGGACTTATAAAATCGAAGGGGGAGGGATTTAATCCTTGTCTTTATATATAATTATTTTTTAAAGGGGAGAGATTCATTTTTTAGCTTTGCATTTGATTCTTTTTTAAAATCACAAAGTGTGAGAAAGTTAGGAAATGTTGTTAAATTTTCTTTTCATATTGTTAATTTTTTCCCTTGCATATCTCGTGGGGAAAGTTAAGAAATGTTAAGAAGGTTACTGTATAATTCATTGAGATTCTTGTAGAAAAATGAATTTATGAAAGATAGAAAACATGAAGTATTGGTTTTATATTCCTGTCAGACATCTACATTTGCTTGTGTATCTTGTGCTTTCCAAAAAATGGTAGATTATTGAGGACATTATTGAGACAATGAATCTTTTACATATTTTGTTTTGGAAATAACTATATATTTGTTAGTAAGTTTGATCTAATTTTAGAGGTTGTTTTGGAGTCTTTTTGGGTTGTAGAATGAAAATCCAGTGAACTGAATTTCACGTTAAGATTAATTTCACCAGATGTAAAACAACTATAGGGGTGCAGGATTAACTTCACTAGAAGATTAGAAGAAATGCAGAGTTCATTGAAAAATAACAAAATTACTTATGATGCAGTTACAACTAGCCTCGAAGAACGCAAAATCTGACTGTTGAAGGTTTTTTTTCTAAAAGAACCATTTCATTGAGGACCCAAAAAAAATAGTAATCATAATTTCAGAAAGAGTTGTTAAGTCGTTTTGAATCTTGTAACATCTTGTTGCCAAGTGAGCTTCTCATAGTTGTAATTTTTCTTTCTTAGGGATTTTCTTAGAGCATCCATTTGTGAGGTTCTGATTGTAAATTCTCTAAGTTATCTTATTGTAATTTTTGTTTTTCTGATTAGTGTGATCAAGGATTTCAAAGGATAGGAAGTATGAGGTTTGTCTGATCATTGTGATCAAGGGATTCTAGGGATAGGAAGATATAGAAACCTTCTTAGGGGTCTAAGTTGAGGGATTCTGGGGATAAGAATATAGGTACCTATTAGGATCTAATTCCTTTGGCCCAGACTTTCTAGGCACAACACATAAGCCCTTATTTTGTTCCATCATAAAATCAATTGGTTATAGGATGGGTATACCATTCAAGCATTTATTCCAACCACTATTCCTTGTGGAAAACAATGTGGGATTAGGTTTCCACATCCAATAATCCCCTCAAACCAAAGACCACACATACAGGCCTCCCCTTCAATGATAATCTGCCAAAACCAAACATCATGCACTGTCTTCTTCACATCACAAGAACTCACCGCATGACCAATGATATCATGAAGACTTTCAACACAAGGCACCATGGATTCACATGCTTCAATCGAGCCAATGATATCATTGTCAAACATGTTTGTGGATCTTTTTTTGTAATAGTGGGTTCCCTAGACCCAAATATATAGTACTTTTCAATTATAATTTCATGTATACAGTGTGACATGCATGATGTAAATTTACCATTACTGTGAAGGAATCTTTGCGTCCACTATTTAATGGTAATGTCCATAGAATGTCTGTTGTATCAGAAGGTTATAGCAGATCCCATACTATAATGAGAACCTCGAAATATGCTGACATTAATCTTAAATATATGTCTTATGGTCTAGATACATCATACTGATCAGACAAAGTTGATGTCTGACTATCATGTGCTACATGCTCATAAGTATTGAGACTTCTTCTCATGAAGTTTGCACTTAGTGATCTTTGGTAGGTGAGATCATGTGGACATATCCACCAATATGAACACCACATGTTTTGAGTGTCATTAGATGTTCCTATCTATGAACATGTGTATTGGTCTCCTAACATGAGATCATTATCAATGTGTGTCATTTGATCATGTACTTTGATGTAGAGTAAAAGACATGATAATGAAATTGCGGCGCGATAACTTGAGTTGGGTGTGTTATTGGTGGTATGATATTGGTTGAATAATCAAGATATAATTTGTCAATTTCGAGTTGAGGAAGTAATATCTCTAGCCTATTTGATCAGGATGGTAGTACCTTCATAAATCTTTGGAAAATGTAGTTGGAGGTAAGTTTGATCAACTAGATCAATAAACAATAAAGCAAAAAAGGAGGATGACACAAGTGTGTGTCTTGCTTTATGAGATTTCAAAATACAAAAAGATTATATGACACAGCCAGTGTTCGTAAGTTGGTTGTCATTGTTATGAATATTCCTTATCTCTTTAGGGGCCTTTATGAGTTGTTAGACTCCATTCTTGATCTGTGAATACTATTCACTGCTATTGAGATAAGAGTCTAGAGGGTCACACACAATAGCGTATTTAAAAATCTACCATATTACGGTGAATAGGTATATAGAACATGGTGGACCCCACCACTGGGGTCTGGAATTTTTTCAAGGATGTACGATTGACAATGAATAAATAAATTCACACTATTCGAGTTTAGAATAATTAGCAATGAATTTATTTATTAAATGTATTTACAAGTATTAAATTAAATACATGGAAAACATATGAACAAATATTATTTTAATATTCATGGTTCATTTAATATTTGCGAGAATGACGAGTTGAGTTAATGAGTCAGTTTAATCACGTAATATATTTTTTATATCACAAGAAAGAGATAAAATATAAAATAATTTTATGATTCAGTACAGTAGTCACAATATATTGTTTATAGTTTATATATTGAGTAATAAATAAATTGGGGGTCGATGTAGCACCCCCCAGTTTCATGTAAGAAACCCTTTATTTATGTCTTTTAAGTATGTAAAGTGTTTGGGTGAAGTTTGGGAGGGTTTGGAGAGATTTTTGGAATGTTTTTGGATATTTTCTAAAGATTCACGGCTGGAGCACAGTTAGTGAAAACCGTGCAACTCCTACAGGAAATCGTGCATGGTGAGACATGGGTTAATGGGTTGGCACACAGTTTTTCCAAACCGTGCGACCACCAGTGAGAAATTGTGCAAAGTGGGACTAAGATCTTGTGCAGGGTTGGTGCAAGTTTTGTCTAACCGTGTGTTCCAATCATGCAAGGTGCTTCTTTAGGCAGAGGCTGATGCGCGATTAGCGCACAGTTTGCCTAATTATGCAACTAACTATGCACGGTTTAAAAACCATATACTAAAAAAGTGAATCTGGGTCAGGATTAGCTTTAAACCCCTCATTTTCGTTCCATTTCAGCCCTAACTCGATAATTCTTCATTCAAAAGTCTTTCCCCATTGACCTTGAGCCGATCTGAAGGCTTTTCTTGGTTTGTTGAAGCCTCATTCCCTTGGTAAGTCTCCTTTTCTGGTAGTTTTTCATACTTTTTCTTTAATATACATCCTTTCCTCTCTCGATTTCTTAGATATAGTATGCTGTGAATAGATCAAAGGTTTTTTATGCCAATCATGGTTAGATTTGACATTATTGATGTTTGCGGAAGAGATCTAAGGCAGGTGTTTGGAGTTTCAACCTGGTTTTGTTGAATAATTTTGCATCGTTCTTCATTTTCATCATAATTCCCGAGGTAAGTGGCTTTACTATTGACTCCTCTTATTATAAATGTAAGGGTTGATTTCAAATTGATTGTTTTTCATGAAATTGATTATGAAATGGTTGATGGAAACCCTCTTGGGTGACAATTTATGGAATTGTGCAAATTGGGTGTTTTTTTAAAAGGGAATTGACAACATGATTTTAAAATGATTATTTTAAAATGTTTTTTGGGATTTGATGCATGTAAAAATGTTTTAAATAAAAGGATGGTTTTATAGAAATGGTTTAGAAAAGATTTTTTGGCAAGTGGTTGGCTTAAATGGTTAAGCATGAGTTGAATTATATGGATAATGGTCATGAAGTACCAACATCAAAGGGACGAGTTATGGACTTGAAGTTCCACCATCAATGATAACACCAATCTTGTGTGGTTGAGAGTGTATGTGTGTGGTTATGTGAAATTGAATGGGTTATACCAACATGGAAATCGAGAAAGGATAAATGAATTGTTTTGGTGCTTTCTTTGGAAATTGGTTTATTTGAGAAAACTGTTTTTTTATGGAATTGTTTTGCTTCGTTGTAAATTTTTAAACTTTTTAAAATGAGTTTTATATAAATTGTTTTATATAAATGTGTTAACTTGTTCTATTCTAGTGGCATGAGTAGGGAATTCATTTGGGGAAAATCTATTGAGTATCATTACTCACCCCATACTTTTGGCACATTGTGCTTTTTCAAATGTTGTTTATGAGGACATAGGTAAAGGTGATGCATCCCTTTTTTAGTGGAAATTCGTGATATTTGGGTTGATCATGGAGTTGGAGTATGGATCATGTTCGGAGTTGTGGAGTTATGTCTTAGAGTCATTGAGTTTTGTTGGGTTTTCTTCCACTGTGGTACTTGGTTATAGTTTGGTTTTAATATCAATGGTATTCCTTTGAGTTTTTCTTCATTAGTATCTTGCATCATATAGTGGTTATTTTGTTATGACATGTTTGGTTGGGTTGTTTTATTTTCAAAGGGTAAATCGTACCCCACCTATTAATGAAGCCCTTGACATTTATTGCCACCCTTTAGCATCTTGGGGATATCACTTAAGGCCAAGTAGCAATTCTGGCTCAACTCAATCCAATGAGGATGGGTTGAATGTTACAGTTGGGGAGCCTTTTCGGGTAATTTTATAACTCACTATATATAGGAAGAGAGAGGCTCTCACGTGACAACTATTCACTCCAAGTTCTTTAGAGACGCTCTCTCCTCTGCCTCTTTCTTAAGAGTGACACTCTCGATTCAAGTGATCAGATCTAGCTCATCTACTTACATCGAATAAACATTGATGTAGAGATCGTATGATCTCTGTGCTAGTACCCAGAATTCGACGATCAACACTCCCATAGATTTTTTAAGCACATTTGGACGATCTAGAGGAATTTGACTTCATATTCTTCAAGAATAAATCACCGATGATGAGAAGATGATGAACACGCAACTTTAGATCAAACCATACATTTTTTGGTTTAATTTTTGTGCTTAAACTTTTTCATGCATGATCCTCGGGCTTAAATCGGGGCAGTGCTTCGTTGGTGATGACGTAGTTATGTCGATCACCAGTGAAAATTTTTAAATCTCCAACCTACCAAATTTCATTGCACGCCCCAATACATTCAATTGGCATTAGAGGGATGCGTGAGGATTTTAAGACAAGAAAAACTAAAATTGCATTAAATTTTAAAGAGGGTGTCGTTCTGGTACCAAGTTCAATATGAGATCAGGTGGCCAAGTTGCGGTCTTCCGAAGTTTTAAATAAAAATTAGAATTTTTTTGGGTATTATTTTCAAAGAACGTATATATTCTTTATATTAATTCTACCCGAAATTATTGACAAAATATTTTCCCGTGAAGTCGAACACCGGCCGGACTGTCGTCCACCGAAATAGTAATTTATGACCATGTTATTTACTACATGGGAAGAAATAATATTTATTATAATAATAATTTTATTTTTCTAACTTAAGGTGGTAGGTTTTATAAAATTTAATGAGTAAAAAAATTGAACACTAGCGATGGGTTTGTGGAGAATTCCACAAATGAGACAAAATAAAATAATAAAAGAACCATTGGGCGGCTAAGACTTACAACAAAGAGGGTGTGCAAGTCTGCATATTTTATTTAAAAACATGTGTCGTCTTGATAATGAAACCAAACAAAAGGAGGACTTTTTGGGCGGTAGGTGGGGATCAACACCATCTCCATTACCCGTCTCAAATGGTGGGTTAATTAAGGTCCTACGATTTTGACGCATGGCCACCCAACATCAGATAATTTATCATTTACGAAGCCTCCCTAAAACACCCTCATTCCATGTAGAGCCCCACACACATTCCCCAACAACCCCAATTCATTTTCTCTCATGCATTCATTTTTTTCCCAATAAAAATCTTTGATCTAATATATTTTGCTCAAATGGTATCAAAATTACAATTCGTCAGCACCAATGCTATCGTTACATCGATACGAATAATTCTAGATCCATATATGATATGTGTGTGTGTGTGTGTCTATTTTGAATTTTAAAAATTTCATTTTCATGTGAGAATCTGCACCATAAATTTACCATATATATTTTTTAAATTCTTACTTGTTATTGGTTTATACAAACAAAATATGTTAAAAAAATTATATATAGATAATTTTTTTAGAAAATTAATGAGTATAAATGTCTATATATATATATAAATTTATTCAACTATATACATATATATATATATTTATTTATTTATAATTACATACATACATATATAACTATATGTACAATAAAGTCTATGTATGTACATGCATCACACTTACATACATATATCACATTAACATATGTATAAATTTATAAATATATATATAATTATACATAAAGCATAAATTTTATTGCAGAAAATTTAGAATGTATTTTTTTGTATACATTTTGAGTAGTAATAAAAAAATTTATACAAACATATCAATAAATATATCTAAAAAACATTGATCACATACAGACACACACACACACAGACACACACATATATATATATATAAATTAATGAATTTGTATGTATGTGTGAGTGTGTATATATATATAATGTATTATTACATAATTACACGCATACATATAGAAATTATTGAACACACACACACACACACACACACAAATCAATGTATGTTGGCATACATACATATATGTATGTGTTAAATATATGCCAACATACATACATCAAAATTAATATATATACATATATATATAATATAAACACATAAGTACATTTATACATGCAAATTAATTTACTCATATACATGAATATATATTTAAATACATATTTTTAAATATTAGCACATACACATGCATACAATCATGCATACATATAAATATCAACATATACATACATGCATGCATATATATATATTTTAATGTAATTATTTACAAGTATATTGAAGTATCTGCATAATATTATATACATGCATGTAGACACACACACACACACACATATATATAAATGTATACAAACACATATATAAAAACATACATACATATAAATATATGTACCCGTATGCATGCATGCATGCATGCAGGTACCATATCTCAGTGGAGATTTCTCTAACGAATCTCTCATTGGATATTTTCTTATGAATCTTTCTTATTACATTAATATATATAAATGCATTCCTATATGTACATACTTATTTTTATATATAAATATGATTCTATGTATGTATGTATGTATGTATGTATGTATGTATGTATGTATGTATGTATGTATGTATGTATGTATGTATGTATGTATGTATGTATGTATGTATGTATGTATGTGTGTATGTAAGTATGTATGTATGTATGTATGTATGTATGTATGTATGTATGTATGTATGTATGTGTGTATGTATGTATGTATGTATAATAGTATTTAGATGTATATATGTACATGTATTAAAATATAATGACAAATATTTAAAGTTGTTTATGCATGTATAAATACATATGTATGCATGCAGGCATGTACTTATATCTGTAAATAATTACATTAATTATATTTGCATATAATTGCAATAATATATATTTATGTACTTATATTAAAATAAATTTATATATGTATGTACGTATGTACTTATACTCAATGAAATGTATTTAACTATGTATGTATATATCTATATTAATATGTATGTATAGATGTATGTATGAGTTTATATATAAATATATTAATATGTATGTATGTATGTATGCGTATATATATGTCTATTGGTTTTTATACATGTGCATGATCAATAATGTTTATAGGTATATACAAATATAAGTATTTACAATAATATTTTAATACATGTACCTACCCACATCTAAATATTATTATATGTACATATATACATAGATATAAACATGTATACATATAAATATTTTAGTATCATTATTTAGAATTATACAACTATATTAATATATGAAAATATAAATATTTAGAAGTGTATTTTAAAGTGTATTTGTACAAACATGCACAAATCTATATTAATTTAAGTACATAAATGCATATTATTGTAATTATATGAAAATATAATTAAGGTAATTACTTATTGATATAAGTGCATGCATGCACACACACAAGTATATACAACAACAAATATTTGTAGGTATATTTTAATGCATGTACACATATGCATCTAAATATAATCATACATACATACATGCATATACATACAATCATACATACATGTAAATATCAGTATATACATAAATGAATGCATGTGTACATCTTAATGAAATTATTTACAAATATATATAAGTATATGCATAATCTTATATACATTCATACGCGCGCGTGCACACACACACATATATAAGTGTATACAAACACATGCATAGAAACATACATACATATAAATATAAGTACCCACATACATGAAAATATATTAATGAGATTACTTAAAAATTTAATATATAAATATAAGAATGTGCAAATCTCCCAGTGGAGATTTCTCGGGGCAGATTAGCATTAGAAATATCCCAGTGCAGATTTCCCAGTGCACATTGGCATTGTGAATCTCCCATGGGAGATTTCCGAGTGCCTATTTGTAGTTTGAATCTCTCATGGGAGATTTCACATACATAAAAACATAGATACATATAAATACAAGTACCCACATGCATGAAAATATATTAATGAAATTATTTAAAATTTAATATTTAAATATAAGAATGTCCAAATCTCCCAGTGGAGATTTTCCAGTGTAGATGGGCACTGTGAATCTCCCATGGGAGATTTCCCGGTACATATTTCTAGTCACTACTAAATATAATGCTTTTATCACCACTAGAAAATGATTTTAATAGTGCTAGAAAAGTATTGTTAATCTTAGTGAAGATAAAGGAGGGTACCTTTTAACAGTGCTGATAAAGACCCCCCTTTATCAATGCTATTTTAGAGCAGTTAAATGGCGTTTTTATCAGCACTATTTTTAGCGCTAATAAAGAGAGCTTTTATCAGCGCTTGAAATAGTGCTGATAAAGTGGGACTTTATCAGCACTCTAAATATAGCTGATAAAGAGATCCTTTATCATCGCTCGGAATAAAACCAATAAAGACCTAGCTGCCTATGATGTGTTGTTTATATAACAGCAGACCCACCAGCAGCACCTGCACATATAAACAACACACCCACCAGCAGCACCTGCACAACACACACACACCACCTACACAAAACCACACCTGCACAACGTACACAAGAACAAAACATCACACACAAGGGTTTGACAAACAATTGTATATATATTTCAAACAATGTTTTATACAATTACATTTACAATTATCCATCAAACAGTTAAAAACATTAATGTTTCATCCTTTGACATCTGTGACCCCCTCTAAAAAATGTCCGCCAATGATATTAGTTGCCGAATAAATCATCCAAACTCAAGCGAAAGGTTCCACCTATATAAAAAACAAATATTATGATAGTAATACCATAAATAAATAAATTAAATATTATTATGAAAGAATAAATTAATAAAATGTTGATTTTTAATAAAAAAATACACATTTGGAGTTATACAGGTCACACCGTACGTTTTATTGAGGTGGAGTTGATTCCTACATGTCACAAATGAGTTATGGATCATTGTCCTAAAATATTAAAACAATCCGAATGAGGTTGCTTGGTTTTGAGTATGTCCCTTGTTTTTTAACTAAAATTAATATCAAATTTAAATGAAATATTTGGATTTATACCGGTCACATCGTTTGTTGGATCGAGGTTTGGTTGATTCCAACATGTCACAAATGACTTATGGATTGTTTTTTAAAGTATCAAAATAATCCGAATGGGTTTGCTCGGTTTTTCATACGATAGTTGTGTTTTTTACTGAAATATCATTTCAAATCGAAAACACCCATTTTCAGTCATACCGGTCACATCGTGCATTAGTTTGAGGTGAAACTACTTCATACACATCATAAAGGACTTACACTCTCCAAAATTATGAATATAATCAGAGGGCGTTTGCTGGGTTTTCAGTGAGTGAAACATTTTGAGCTAAAATATCAATTTTAAATTGATAAGAGACACTTTTAGCCATAATGGTCACGCAATGTGTTTAATTGAGGTAAGATTGATTCCTACACATCACAAATGACTTATGGATCATTGTCTTCAAGTATCAAAACAATCTGAATGCATATGCTCAGTTTTCAATATGTTACTTGTTTTTTTACTTAAATTAATGTCAATTTAAAATAAAAACACATTTGGATTTATACCAGTCACATTGTTTGTCTGATTGAGGTGCGGTTGATTTCTACACGTCACAAATGACTCATTGTTCATTATTCTAAGGTATCAAAATAATCCAAATTCGTTTTCTCGGTTTTTAGTATGTCAGTTGTGTTTTTTTTACTAAAATGCCATTTCAAATTGGAAACACGCTTTTTGAGTCATACCGGTCACATCGTGTGTCGATTTGATGTGAGGCTACTTCATACACGTCATAAAGGACTTAAGAATCACTGTCCAAAATTATAAAGACAACAGGAAAGTGTTTGGTTGGTTTTTAGTGAGTAACGTGTTTTGAGCTAAAATGTAAATTTTAAACTGATAACAGACACTTTTAGTCATACAGGTCACACTATGCATCAGATTGAGGTGTGGTTGATTCCCTCATGTCACAAATGACTTATGGATCTTTTTCCTAAAGTATAAAAACAACCCACATGCATTTGCTCAGTTTTCATTATGTCAGTTGTTCTTTTTTACTTAAATTATTGTCAATTTTAAATAAAAAGACACATTTGGATTTATACCGGTCACATCGTACATTGTATTGAGGTGGGATTGGTTCATCCATGTCAAAAATGACTCATGGATCATTTTCCAAAATTATCAAAACAATCCTAATGCATTTTCTCAGTTTTCAGTATTCCAATTGTGTTTTTTACTAAAATTAATGTCAATTTTCAATAAAAATAGAAACTTTGAGTCATACTGGCCACATTGTGTGTCATATTGAGGTGCAGTTGATTACACGTCACAAATGACTTATAGATAATTGTCCTAAATTATCAAAACAATCTGAATGTGTTTGCTCAGTTTTTAGTATGTCAGTTTTGTTTTTTTACTAAAATATAATTTCAAACTCGAAACACGCATTTTCAGTCATAACAGTCGCATCGTGTGTCAGTTTGACATGATACTATTTCATACATGTCACAAAGAACTTATGAATCGTTGTCCTAAATTATGGAGATAATCAAAGAAAGTTTTCATGGTTTTCGATGAGTGACACGTTTTGAGCTAAAATGTCAATTTTAAACTGATAACGAACACTTTTAGTCATATCAGTCACACCATTCATCGGATTTAGGAGTGGTTTATTTCTACATGTCACAAATGATTGATGGATCATTTTCTTATGATATCAAAACAATCTGAATGTGTTTTCTCAGTTTTCAATATGTCACTTGTTCTTTTTGCTAAATTTATTGTTAATTTAATATAAAAATACACAATTAAAGTTATAACGGTCACACCATGCGTCAGATTTAGGTGCGATTGATTTCTACACATCACAAATGACTTATGGATTGTTGTCCTAAAGTATCAAAACAAACCTAATGTGTTTGATTAGTTTTCAGTATTCCACTTGTTCTTTTTACAGAAATACTGACAATTTCAAATAAAAACAGACACTTTGAGTCATACCGGTCACATCTTCATGTTATTTGTGTACATTCTTCCATTAGTTTTTATACCCATTAATTTCTAAACAAATCGGTCTCATCTATTGAATATGAGTCTTTTCAAAAATCATGGTAGTACTAAAAAACATAAATACACAAAAGTTTAATAAATATTTTAAATGAAATGGTAATTATCTTTGAAAATACCTCTTCAGGGATTCTAGTTTGTTCGTGAAATATGATCTATTTCATAAATTTACAAATATAATAACCATAGTATTTATCGTTTGTTTGTTTCAGACACTGCAGAAACATTGAGGAAAATAAGTATTTTTTTATGTGTTTGGATAGGGAAATCTTATTATATATACCCTGATTTGTATCCATTCGTAATACTTGTGATGTTTCTTGTCCTTTTCCCCTAGCCTCATTCCATGATGTAGAAAATATTCACGCATTTACCTATCATAAAATAATCCTCATTAAATGATAATATATATTATATAACTAGATGTTTAGTTCTAAAATATTGGATGTAGTGTAATATAAATTGACAAACTCCATCATGTGCAGTCGGTTTGATGGATATCCATGCGTTGAATCCATGAAATAAATCTTTGGAGTATCCAAATTGACTGTAATGAGCATCCAATGTTGTCTAGGAACACAAAAAGAATAAGTAATGAAAGAAATTAAAATATATTTGATATGATTAAATTGTTGAGTTTTACCCCTGCATTTTTGGTATTAAGAAGAGTCTTTCATTCATAATTTTGTTGTTAAATGAGTTGAGCAAGCTGACCACTGTTTCATCCTATTTCTTGGATTCTATTTCTTTTTGTTCTGTAGAGGTGACGTGAGGGATAAAGAGTCCAAATTTTTGTTCATGCGGAAATCCCTTCAATTGTTTTTCATATATATGCCTGCAAAAAATATGAAATGTATTTAGTAATAATTATCATAATATATCAGCTTTTGGAAAATCAACTCATTAAAACATACCTCATGTATACATTTATAACTGAGCCACCTAGCCAATCATATTCCAGGATTTCACTTACATTGTCAACACTAATGAAATCTAGATCTTCCCATTTGTACATATTTTCATCAAAAAGAATTGTGTGAACCCCACCATCTTACAACTTCGTATTCACATGATCCTACAATGATAATAAATGCAGATATAGAATAGACGGGTTTAAGGTGATTTCGGTAGATCATTTTGATTGGTTGGTTGATCCTTGATATGGTTTTCAGCCGTTCTTTCTTTTCACCCCTTTCTCTATGTATGTATGTAATAACATTCATTGGTTCAGAACTTTTTTCATTAAATGTTAAAGGTTTATCTTGAAAAATAAATTGTAAATGAATACCTCCTTGTCGACATGTTTTTTTATAAGATGTGATGACCATGTGATGAATGTTCCAAGATCTTATTTGACTTTATGAATATCTTCATCATCAATTATAACAGGTTTCTTGATGCTCAGCTCATGATAAACATTAAGCAACACATTTACATGACCTATTGAAAGTGGTCTCTTGTGCAGTATGACGTTCTAGATATTAAACACTGTAGCCCTCGCTACAAGGCGATGGGTGGTATTGATAGATATAAATCGCAGTCATTTTCACCCTGTAAAATATCAGTATAGGAAAAGTATTGGTGTCTATCTAATTCACAATTCACAGAAACAATTATTAGAACATTGATTACCTTAGCTAATACTGGTTTTTGAGGCAAATGGCTTTCCTCAAAGCTAGTGTGGGGTGGGGCGAGATCTTCATGTGCTAGTTGTTCTTGAGTTGTTTCTTCTCTTTTCCCCTCTGCCGTCAAATTTTCCATGAACTCTCTGAAATTTCACATGTTCTTCAAGGATAGCTATTCTTTCGCTTGACATTTTGATTTCTTCACTTTGATCCTTTTTTTCTCAAAAAAATTTTGGGGCATCACCCCAAAACCCACACCTCTGACGTGGTCATACTTTTCTAACTACTTCATGGCCACCAAAAGGATGTCTATATCTGGTTTGGGTGTTTCTGATTCATGTGACTATGTCAGATAGAAAATATAGGAAAATAAGTAATCATTATTATGTAATATCGATTTAATGAAAAAAAAATATTTTTTATGTCATACTTATATATGTTTCCCACATTTTTTGTATATTTTCGTCTATTATTGTCCCATCATTATTTACATGAACCTTCTTCCATAGCATATGGTGTGGGATGGAAGTGACTTTATATTTGGATTTATCAATCTGCATATAAACAGAGGAACATAGTTATGGTGTTGTTTTGTGTCACATAAATGTATTACGGTAGATTTAAAATATTTACCAATTTTTTTCAAGTGAATCATACCTTATTCTTTCTTTATGGTAGGGGAATAGTGGTTTTGTTTCTTGTTTATTATTTTCAATAATCAGTTGTTGTTTCATAAATAAAAAATTTTCAATCAAAGTGATGAATACACGTATTTTTAAACAACGTATTACCAAACACAATGTACCTGAAAAGACTACTCCACACGACGGTTAGTAAATTCATCCCACACTCCTTGGGTTATTAGGTGTTCATAAATAGGAGGTGGGGTGTGGGTTTTTTTCCCTTCAGCATTTTAAGATAACATTTCATTAAAATTTTGTAAAATCCTCTATGAATCCTTCCACTGATCCTTAATACATAGTCCTTGTATGAGTCATACACTATAAATACACTCTATAAGGGATGAAAAAGAGTAATTCAATGTTTCATTATTTTATTTTTTAGTAAATTAAAGAAATAATATCATAATTTTAACATAATATCTCCCCACATCACTATCTTAAGCCCGATGACAACATGGTGCCACGACTGTACATCAATCGGCACGCGTTGCTGAGTGACGATTCCAATGTAACTACAAAACATGGTCTTGTTGGGGTTAACATGTTGGCCCTGATTATTCCATTCGACCTCGTATTTGATGTCTTTTGCTTTTGCCTTAATTATTTTTTCTAATACAGTCAAACTACAACAGTCCTATTTTTTTACACCACTGGTATTTCGTTTCATACCATTTCCTCGGTTTCAACATCATCAATATGTTCCTTCGGAGTGCTATCATTGGAATGTGTATATGGTGTATGTACCTCTGCACTGGGAGAAACAACAATAACAAGTTGAGAAACTTGTTGGTCCTCTGCACTGCGAGCAGTAGCAGGTTGAGAGACATGTTGTGCCTTGGGATTGGGAGCATCATCACGTATAGAAGTCATTATCTGCAGAAATGGTTTAATATTTAATTTAGATTACATAAAAGCAGCAACGAACACATAATAACATAAGGTAACATGATGTATATTACAAAAAAAATAGGACCTGGTTATTGAACTCTTTTTTTAAAGGTCAAAGGGATTTGACCCCTCTATCGACTATCTAAATCCCTTCATTGTGGTCTTCTCTGACATACAAAACACACTCTATATTGGGACCACTGCGAAATGATTGTGATGTCCCCCTGAAAGGGCCATCCTCCATTGAATTTTAATCTAACCCTTCAGTGGTTTTGGTTGATAACATAACAATTGACCAGTTTCGGTTTGTGGGATCTGGAACATAAAATACTTGTACTGCATGTGATGCCATTATAAATGGTTCGTCTTTGTACCATTCCTTAATGAAATCAACTTTGAAAAATCCCAACTCATCTATTTTAATAGAACTCGTATTATCAACCACATTGCATTGAAAAATCTTCACTTGGAAGTTCGTCTAATCCAACTCCCATATTTGTTTGATGATGCCAAATTATGACATATTCACATAAATTGGATTTCTGTCCTTAACACCAAAAAAATTCATCGCTCCAGCCACAAGTGTAACTTCACTATTCTCCATGGTACCTTCTTCATCATGTTCATTAGTATAGAATGTATAACTATTAATTAAAAAAGTATTATAAGATAATACATACACATTTGGTCCTCCGACTAGCCATCGAAGTCGTTCTGAAATTGAGTTTGGATTTTCATCTGACTCCTTAAATATATGGTCTCAAAACCATCCTATAAACTGATGATTATGTGTATTTGATATCCATTTTTCATCCCTTGATGGATTAAAATGCCTAAGAATTTATTTGTGGGTTTTGACATATGGGTCAACCTCTAAACTTTTATGCAAAACATAAAGGCGGGCCTGCTCTCGATCTGTAATATTGATTGTGACAATCTCTCTTCTAGAAATTTCTTCACCCACAAGCTGCCCAGTGTGACAAGATTTTGGTAGACCAATTCTTTCCACACCAGACATGTATTTGGTATAGAATTCAACAACTTCCTTAATAATATATCTCTTCGTAATACAACCCTCTGGCCCACTTTGATTTTTGACATACCCCTTTCGAATCTTTATATACCGTTCAATGAGATACATCCATATATAGTGTACATGACCACATAGTTGAATTAATCATATACACCTAGTAAAATATACATAATAAAAAATGATCCATCAATGGAAAACATGAATAATAATAAGAGTGTAATGTATAAATGATCATTCATGATGATACATAACATATATGCACACATGATTAATTTATTAATTGACCAAATTCATTGGAAACACATATATATATTTAATTATAATCTTATACTTTTTTTAAAACATTATATACATATTTTTGAATTATTAAAAAGTATATATTAATTATAAACATGAATTTTTTATTTAATATATACAAATACACATTATTTTTGAATATAAATATAATAATTGTATAAAAATTATTATAAAAAACTTTTATCAGTGCTTTTAACTAGCACTAATAAAGGCTCCCCTTTATCCGCACTTTCTGTTTATCCCTGATAAAATGATGTGCTTTCCTTGCCCTGTTTTGTGATAGTGAGTATCAATCTCCCATGAGATATTTATTAGGGGAGATTTTTATTATGAATCTCCTATATGAGATTTCCTAGTGGATATTTGTATATAGTTACACACATAGATATATATATATATATGTGTGTGTGTGTGTGTATGAATGCATATACGTGTTTTTCTATATAACTATGTTGATGTATAGTTATAAATAATCACATTAATAAATTTGTATGCATGTAGATAATTACATTAATATTTTTTTATATACCTCTTTATATATATGCACATATACATGTACTTATATTAATATAGATTTATATATGTATTTATGTACTTATTCTTAAACATACGTTTTTAACTATGTACCTATATGACTATATTAATTTGTTTTCATAGATATATGTATGTATTTACATAAAAATATATTAATATGCATGTATGCATATGTGTATGTATGTATGTTTGTGTGTGTGTATATTAATTGGTTTTTATATCTGTGTTTGATCAATATTTTTTATAGTTATATACAAATATAAGTATTTACAAGGACATTTCAATATATGTACATACATACACATAGAAATAAACATGCATACATATAAATATATGTGTGCAATTATTTACAATTATAAATCTATATAAGTTTATACAAATATAAATATTCCTGATTGATTTTTTTTGTATACACTACATATAACACTTAATTTTTATATATATATATTTATATATATTTAAATTGTGTGTACATAATTATGTAGGAATGCATTATATAAAACACAAAATGATTTGTTCCTGTTCTTGAAATGGTACCTAGTAAGTAAAGTATGATCATAATGTAAATTATGATATTATTACTATCCAATATGTCTTGTTTCGATAGTGGAAAAATGAGAATAAACTTGGGGATTACATCTGTAACGTCCTGGTTCTGGAAGCCACCCAAAGGTGCCCCATACCCAGTTGGTCACATGGCCTCAAGTGCATTTCCCCGAACACCAGAGGCTGCCGACTAGCAGCGAGGGCCTTGGGTGTGATAGTGATGAAACTATGCCCTCATTGGCAGAGTAACACAGTGGAAAAGAAACAAATATACAATAGCAGAAGCAGTAAATATCCAACAATAGTAAACAGCGGAAGACTGAAATAATAAACAACTGGAGCACATATATATAAAATGATGCATGATACATATGTCTAGGAAAACAATCAGACAAGTCACAATGCTGAATACAACCAGTACTAAACCAAAGTAAAAAATAAATAGATAAACAAATCCTCAGCATCGCAAGCCAAATCTTGGTCTCATTCTCTCCAGCTCCATAGCAATTCAAGTGCCTGAAGTAGAAGGGTGCTTACCCTTGTCTATACCTGCAGCAATATAATCTATTTGGGCCCAAAAGCATGGCCCAAATAGGGTGTAAGACTAAATCCCAATAGGCAACCACCTGAAGATCTGTGCCTAACAGTCAGTGAATATATGGCAGGTAAAAGTACAGAAAGAAGTAAACAGGAAAGTACTCAACAATAAACAATCCACAGTTCCAATATCAAGCAACAGTTACACAAGCAGCTAAACTCAAATAGGTAACCCTCTGGGAAGTACTCATAGCCCATCCCCTCTGGTCCTACCTAACTAGTACAAGCAACCCTCTGGGAAATACACTCAGTCTAACCCCTCTGGTTCTATCACACGAATATATAAATAGAATCTTTGAAAAAGCGTACACAGTCAATTCCCCTTATATTTTAAGGTAGTTAAGGAATCTCTAAGGAAGCTCACATGGTCAATTCCCATTATATCCCTAAGGCAAAGGACTCTCTAAAGAATCTCGCTCAGTCAATTCCCCTTATAGCCCAAATTCGTTCAAGTAATTCAAAGACTCTCTGAGGAAGCTCACTCGGTCAATTCACCTTAAAGCCTCAAGTGGTCCTAGGCTCTCTGAGGAAGCTCACTCAGTCAATTCCCCTTATAGTCTACTACACCATGTTCTCACAGCCCTGTGTAGGTCAACGAGCATAGTAATGCAATATGGACAAAGTAAACCTACAAAACTACTTGGCTAACTAGTCTATAACATATCAAGCATGTCAGAGTACAAACTCGCCACCCTACAACAACAGGCATGGAAAACATGCAAGGTGGCCAAAAGGCTAAGCAGGACCAAAAGGTCGTAAATAGATCATGCATGGGTAAAACATAAAAAGAAACGAAATCAACCCTATTTACATCCAATTAACTTTTTCATAAGCATAAAGGTATGGTAGGCAATTAACAGGGGTTAAACAGTAAACACACAATACCCCGTTTAATGGGTATTGGTCAAAATTTCACATAATACTCAAATATTTTCAATAGAAAGGCACAAACCACCTACCTAGGTGTTGGGAGATCACTATATGTGAACCTCGAGGGTTGAATCACCTTATAATTCCGAAGATCTACAAAAATGTCTAAAAAGTTCAAAGGAGGATAACTTGAGAAAGAAGAGGAATCATGAAACGAAGATCAAGCAGAAGATAGAGCTTACCGAGGCGATCCCAACACAATTGACAGCGGTCGAATTGGAGATCAGATGGAGGCTTGGGGGATCAGAGAAGGATCATGGCCGTACAAGTTCTCTCGGATGAAGAAAACCTAGAAGAAGTTGGTTCTAGCGATTAGACGTGACCCCGGTGCGTTTAATGAAAAAAAGAAAGTACACAGTGTGTACATTTGAAGTACATGGCATGTACTCAACATTTCTATACTCCATTTTAGGCGGTCTCCAAGTCACCCCCACACGACTGTGTGCATGGCCACTACATGGATAACACCCAGATACCTGCAGTAACCGAGTACACGGTGTGTACTCAAAAAGTACACGGCGTGTACTTCGAAATTTTTTAGAATTTTATCTTTTTCTCAAAAACAACCAAAAAAGGAAAAACATACCTAATAAGAAGATCCACATTCTTACAAACTTCCCCCCTTAAAAAAATTCGTCCCCAAATTTCCCTAGCATGGCATAGAAGAAGAAACCCCGAACAACTCTGTCCACTACGATCGTACATCGACCTCCTTATCTCAATTCTCGTCATGTACTCACCCACGCTGCCATAGCACTCATACCAGAGGAACAAACTGGCCACGAAGAACCTTTTTAATAGGATCAACAATATGTATAGGATGCTCCTCGAACAACACATCCACTTCGAGCTCAACCTCCTTAGGTTGAAAGACATGAGACAGGTCTGAAAAGTAATGTCAGAGTAGAGAAACATGAAAAACGTCGTGCATAGCTCGGTACCTCTGAGGTAACTGCAACTGATAGGCAACTGGCCCAACTCTCTCCAACACCTTAAACATCCTGACATACCTCAGTGAAAGCTTACCCTATCTCCTAATCCTCATGTGTCCCAACCTCGGTGTAACACGCAGGAAAACCCGATCCCTGACCTCAAACTCCAGAGGTCATCTCCGCTAATTAGCATAAGACTTCTGTCGAGACTGTGTAGTATCCATCCTCTTACAAATCAACTATATCGGCTTTGTGGTCTTCTGAACAAGATGAGGTCCCAGCAAAGCTACCTCTCCTGCCTCCAACCAACATAAGGGTGATCGGCATGGCCTACTGTACAAACCCTCATAAGGTGTCATCTAAATAGTTTCTTGATAACTATTATTGTAGGAAAACTCCCCAAGAGGTATATGCTTATCCCAAGAACCTCCAAAATCTAGGATGCATGCTTTGAGCATGTCCTCAAGCACCTGAATTGTATGCTTGGATTGGCCATCTGTCTGGGGGTGGTAAGTTGTAATCAAAAGTACCTGTGTACCCAAAGCCTTCTGAAGCCCCTGCCAGACCCAAGAAATAAAACACGCATCCCTTTCTGAAACAATGGAGTGTGTAACTCCATGTAGATGTACAATCTCACGGATATACAACCATCCTAGCTCATCAACACTGAAGGTCTCCTTGATCGACAAGAAGTGAGAAACCTTAATAAGCTTGTCGATGACAACCCAAACTACATCATTCCCTCAAGGTGACCTCAATAAACCTTTCACGAAATCCATCACGATGTCGTTCCACTTCCACTCAGGAATGGGTAACTACTGCAAAAGCCCTGATGGTCAACGATGCTCTGCCTTCACCTACTGATAGGTAGAACACTTAATGGAAAAACCAACAACATCTCTCTTCATACCTGGCCACCAACACTGATGGTGTAGATCACAATACATTTTGGTGACACCAGGATGAACTGCCCAAACTGAGTAATGAAAGTCCTGCATTAGCTCCTCGTGTATGTCTGTTGGAACCAATATGCACCATTGGGAATTCAAGATCTCATCCTCACCTATGGTCCATCCAGGAATAGGTTCCTCTCCTGACACACTCTCCCGTAGAACTAGGCCTTCTGAATTTGATAGCTGCCTCATTCACACTCGACCAAGAAGAGTAGAGGTAATAGCTACAGAAGAAAGAAACATCTACCCTTAACTGTCGTGCACCTCCAAATGCATCTCGGAGAATAAAGACATAAGCTTCCACTCACTACTAGCCTCCTGAACTACCTGTATCTGATTTCTCCTGCTCAACGCATCAGCCACTGCATTGCCTTTCCCCGATGTATAGGCAAGTTCAAAGTCAAAGGACTGAAGGTACTCAACCCACCTTCGCTGCCTCAAATTCATATCACGCTGAGTGAAGATATACGTGAGAATTTAGTGGTCGGTGAAAACCACAAAATGATCGCCCAAAAGATAATGTCTCCAATAGTGTAAGGCGTGAACAACTACTGCTAACTCAATATCATGCGTCGGGTAGTTCCTCTCATGTGGCCAAAACTGCTGAGACCCGTACGCAACGACTCCTTCTCCCTGCAAAAGCACAACTCCCAGCCCGATACCTGATGAATCACAGTAAACAGTATAGTTCTTTCCTGACTCTGGAAAGACTAGTATTAGTTCTGAATTCAACCTCCCTTTCAGCTCTTGAAAGTCTGACTCACAAGAATCTGACCACATGAACTTTTCACCCTTCTTAGTCACACCCATCAGTGGTGCTGATAAGTGTGAAAAGTCGTGTATGAAACGTATGTAGTATCCAGTCAGTCCTAGAAAACTTCACACCTTGAAGATGTTCTTCGGCTACTCCCAGGATACTACTTCCCTCACTTTCTTTGGGTCCACTGATACTCCTATCTCTGAGATAACATGACCCAATAAGTGAATCTGATCCATCCAAAAGTCTCATTTTAAGAGCTTAGAATATAAATGATGATCTCTCAGTGTACTAAAAATGATCTCAATATGGGTGATAGGTTCGTGTCGAGTGTGAGAGTACACCAAGATATCATCCACAAATACAACTATGAAAGAATCCAAGTATTGATGGAACACTTAGTTCATCAGTGCCATGAAAAATACAGGTGCGTTCGTGAGACCAAACGACATAACCATATAATCGTATAGACCATACCTACTTCAGAAGGATGTAAGAGGTATATCTAATGTTATAATGCACAAATGATGGTAACCGGACCTCAAGTCAATCTTCGAGAACAACCGGGCTCCTCGAAGCTGATCAAATAGATCATCAATCCTCGGGAAGGGATATTGGTTCTTGACCGTCAACTGGTTTAACTTTCGATAGTCCACACAAAGCCTAAGGGTACCGTATTCCTTTTTCACAAACAGAATAGGCCAACCCCAAGTAGAAGTACTGGGTCAGATGAAACCCTTTTCCTACAACTCCTCCAACTACTTCTTGAGCTCCTACAACTCTGGTGTAGCCATCCTATAAGGAGGAATGGACACTAGTGTCACTCCTGGAAAAATCTCAATCGAAAAGTCTACCTCACGCTTTGGAGGAAAACCTGAAAATTCTTCTAGAAATACAAATATGAAATGATCCTCCACTGGGGGAAAGTCTAACTGTTAAGTCCCCCATTCATCTAGATATAGACTAGCAATCTGGGCTGTAACTCCTCCCAACCCACAATGCTCGGGTCATGCTCTGCTTGCCTGGACATCCCACTCACCGCTATGAAGAAAGGATCCACCTTCTGATGATACAAAACTCACCCTACGTCGATAAAAATCGATGACTGCTTGGAAGGGAACTAACCAGTCCATCCCAAGGATGACATCATAACTTGTCATCTCGAGGACATAGAGGTCCCAAAAGAAGTGACACCCACCAATATCTAGAGGTCACTCCTGCAATGACGTACACTAGCCGTCCTAGTCCCCAAAAGAGTGTCTAACATCAAGATATAGAAAACAGAAAAGATGTAGAGACCAAGTCTATCCACAACAACAACAGATATAAAGCTATGGGAATCCCCTGTATCGAAAAAAAGTGGAAGCTAAAACCGAGGCTACTAAGATCATACCTCAAACTGTAGAGGGTCTGGGATCCTGCCCCTACTGGGTCTACTCCACTACAAAGGTATAACCTGCTCCACAACCCTATGACCCTACCTGACCACTCTGAGCTGATCCACCCTGCTACCGCAGAAAGGCTGGTGACTGGCCGCCATGACCAAGACCTCCACCTCAGCCTGAACGGTCGGAAGAACTCCGGTTTCCTGACTGGTGAGAAACTGGTGGCGCTGCTCCTGAACACAGAGTCATAGAAGAACCCCTATCACCAGCTACTAGTGAGAAGATATGACAGAAGCACTGAAGGTAACCCATCTTACTACAAGATCGACACTCTACTAGGTCTCTCAGGTAATGTGGCCTCGTATTCCCGCTCTTCCCGCACTGGTAGCACACCACATGGATACCAGAAGATACATCATGCCTACTCTGATCTCCTCATGCATACTCCCTACAGTTCTTCCTGCTATCAATAGGAGGAATACTAACTCTGGATGCCGAACCTCCCAGGCTCACAGCTCTATAATCCCTCATATTGCGCTCTGTGATCAGCGTCTGGTTGACGATAGAGGACATTGAAGTCAACCTGAAGATGTTCACCTAAGATCGGATGTCGTGCCTCAAGCCATCCTCATACTTCCATGCAAGGAACAACTCATCACCTCTTGGAATAGGTGTGAAACACTGTAGCTCTGTGAAGATAGAGGAATATGCCATAATAGTAAGAGTACCCTTCTCCTGGTTCATGAAATTTTGGTCTTGATCGGCCCTCCAGGTCTCCAGATAGAAGTAATCATAGAAGATGCACCAAAACACATCCCAATCCACATTCTACTAGAATCCCACCTGTGAGATCATGTCCCACCACCTCTTGGCGGAGTCTCGAAGCATGTAGGTAGCGAGCTTCACCCTATTCTCTAGAGATATCTCTAGATGCTCAAAAATCGTCTGTGTGGATTCTAGCCATCACTCTACAGCATGGGGTCCTCCATCCCTTGAGAAAGTGGGAGGATATTGTTGCTAAAAGAGCCGCAACAATTCTGCCATCGATGGGGTTGGAGGCGGCGCTCCCAAAAAAATCCGCATCATCCTCAAAAATCCCTCTCTGAACTGTGCATCAACACCTATGTCGGGTATAACAGCTGGTGCCAAGACTGGCACGACAGGAGGATCTGCAAGAAGTCCCTAATCAACCATGTATGGTGTCTGATCACCACCTAGAAACTGGCATACAACCGTAGGACGTCTCAGTGGCATGAATCTATAAGGTCAAGTTAATACCTTAAAACATGATTATCAAGGACTGAAAACTAGAAGTGTAATAAGGGAACAAGAGAAAGAAATCTCTCAAGTTTTACAAAACATGACTACACTGCATGTACAATTACTATACGACATGTTCCCTTAAGTCATTTACATGGTCATGTACTCCTGCCTAAACTGGTCATGTAACACCCCAAACACACGACGTGTTTTCTTAACACACGACATGTACTTGATTCCTCTTTCCCTGCCCGAGTCTTTTTACACAGTTAAGCCACACGACTCCCCTAAGATAATACTACACGGCGTGTTCAAAGTAGACACGACATGTACTAGACAAGATTCACCTGGCCCATGTTGTTAGTCACATGGCCTGACACACGGCTCACACTACACGGCGTGTTCAAGGAAGACACGGCGTGTACGTGAAAGGATAACACCGACCCGTGTTGTTAGTGACATGGCCGAGTACCTGGATCAAACTACATGACGTGTTCAATCCTGACACGATGTGTATAGATTAAGGTTTATTTTTCTGTGTTGTTAGTTACATGGGTGAACATAGGGTCAACACTACATTACATGTTCAACTGGTACACGACGTGTTCCCACCAAACTTTCCCCATCCCGTGTTTCTACCCACATGGCCTATGAAACTATTAGAGACTACACGGCGTGTACATAAAGTACACGATGTATACTTAAGAAAAATAGTTTCTTCTCGAATAGAATAACACATGGCGTGTAGTCAAAACTACACGGTGTGTATTCTAGGTTTTTTCAGGCAATAAGCCTCAGAAACTACTCCGGAACCCTGAAAAACACTGAAACGAACCTTGAAAGTGCCAAATTCCGATCCATGAGGGCCCATACTTCCCATGAATCAAATCTTGGCATCTTATGCATGTTATAACAAGGAAAACAAGGCAATGATCCACCAAATTTCGGTCCATGAGGGCCCATAACACCTCAAGAACCAAAGTTTGGTGTTCATTCAAAAAAAACCTTACACAAACAATACCCTATCAAACAACAGGTATTTTTATCAAGGCATCTATCACAACAACATACATATTCTACACAACATCTATCACAACAACATGCAATCGCTAATGAATCCTAAATGGCATAACAAGAATGCATGACATGTGATTTCTAGAAAGTAAATATATGATGCATGAGATGGCATACCCTCATCTCATCGGGTTGCGACAGAAATAGAACCTCAATAACATCAATGGTAATAACACAAAATATGTGAATCACCCAACAGTGAAATAAAATCAATTGTAAAATTGAAAACCAGAAAAGTTGCAATAAATGAGGTAGATTGGCTTTTCCCTGTACATGGGTTAGATACTCCCAGACATAGCTTATTACCAATTACCACTTCCTTTATATCCCTGGCTAAAGGATCCAAATAGTAAGTCAAGAGAAAAAAATTCCTTTGATACCACTTTGTAACGTCCCAGTTTCGGAAGCCACCCAGAGGCACCCCATACCTGGTTGGTCACATGGCCTCAAGCGCATTTCCCCGAACGTGGAAGACTAAAATAATAAACAAATAGAGCACATATATATAAAATTATGCATGATAAAAATGTCTAGAAAAATATCCAAACAAGTCACAATGCTGAATACAACCAGTACTAAACCAAAGTACAAAAGAAACAGATAAACAGCTCCTCAACATCGCAAGCCTAAGCTTGGTCCCATGATCTCCAGCTTGATAGCAAGTCGAGTGCCTAAAGTAGAAGAGTGATTGACCTTGTCTATACCTACAGCAATATAATCTGTTTGGGCCCAATTGCATGGCCCAAACAGGGTGTAAGACTAATCCCAATAGGCAACCACCCGGAGATATGTGCCTAACAGTCAGTGAATATATGGCAGGTAAAAGTACAGAAAGTAGTAAACAAGAACGTACTAAACAATAAACAATCCACTGTTCCAATATCAAGCAAAAACTATACAAGTAGCTAAACACAAACAGGTAACCCTCTGGAAAGTACTCACAGCCCATCCCCTCTGGTCCTACCTAACAAGTACAAGCAACCCTTTAGGTAGTACACTCAGTCTAAAACATCTGGTTCTGTCACAAGAATATATAAATTAACTCTCTGAGGAATCTCCCACAATCAATTCCCCTTATAGTCTAATTTAGTCAAGGACTCTCTGAGGAAGCTCACACAATCAATTCCCCTTATAGCCCAAGGTCAAGGACTCTCTCAGGAAGCTCACTCAGTCAATTCCCCTTATAGCCCAAATTCATTCAAGTAATTCAAAGACTCTCTAAGGAATCTCACTTGGTCAATTCCCCTTATATTGTAAAGTAGTCAAGGTCTCTCTGAGGAATATCACTCAGTCAATTCCCCTTATAGCCCCAAGTGGTCCTAGGCTCTCTGTGGAAGCTCACTCGGTCAATTCCCCTTACAGTATACAACACCAGGTTCTCATGGCCCTATGTAGGTAAACGAGCATAGAAATTCAATATGGGGAAAGTAAACCTACAAAACTACTTGGCTAACCAGTCTACAGCATATCAAGCATGTCAGAGTACAAACTCTCCACCCTACAGCAACAGGCATGGAAAACAGGCAAGGCGGCCAAAAGGCTGAGCAGGACCAAACGGCCGTAAATAAATCATGCATGGGTAAAACATAAAAAGCACAAAAATCAACCCTATTCACATCAAATTAACTTCTACACAAGCATACAAGAATGGAAGGAAATCAACAGGGGTGAAACAGTAAACACGCAATACCCTGTTCAAGGGTATTGGTCAAAATTGAACATAATACTTAAAGGCTTTCAACGGAAAGGCACAAAACACCTACGTTAGTGTTGGGATATCACTATATGTGAACCTCAAGGCTTGAATAACCTTATAATGCCAAAGATATATAAAAATGTCTAAAACGTTGAACAGAGGATAACTTGAGAAAGAAGAGGAATCATGAAACAATGCTCAAGAAGAAGAGAGAGCTTATTGAGGTGATCCCAATGCAATTGATGGTGGTTGAATCGGAGATTGGATGCAGTCTCGGGGTCTTGTAGAAGGATCGTGGTCGTATGGGTTCTCCCGAATGAAGAAAACCTATAAGAAGACGGTTCTGGTGATTAAACGTGACCCCGGTGTGTTTAATGAAAAAAAAGAAATTACACGGCGGGTAATTTTTAAGTACACAACATGTAGTCAACATTTCTGTACTTTGCTTTAGGTAGTCTCCAAGTCACCCCCACATGATCATGTGCATGGATGCTTCACAGCCAACACTCAGCTGCCTGCGGTAACCGAGTACACGGCTTGTACTCATAAAGTACACGACATGTACTTCAAAAATTTCCAGAATTTCCTCTTTTTCTTAAAAATGACCAGAAAAGGAAAAAACATACCTGAAAAGAAGATCCAAGTTCTTAAAACATCTCTTGATGAGTCCTACTCAAGGAGGTGTGATCACATGTGGTTTAATAGCCACGCAGTGGAGATGTGGCAGACCCATCAACTAAAGTCGTGAATCAGCATAAACATGATCTTAATAATGTGAGAGATAATAGGGATGGTTAGGAAGTTGGATCTAGTGAAAGTGTGAGTGTTGTAATAATGAGTTTCCTTAACCCAACTATACAGTACTTTTTGATCGTGTATGGCAGGAGATCCAGCTGATTTTAAGGTAGCAATCATGAGACGCTACAAGATATCATAAAGAGAAATGGTCATGATAGTTGAAAAAAATTATAGATGATCCTGATTTAATAATCTAACAATGTTGTCATTGATAAGAGGGGGCGTCATTGGGAGTTTGGGAGTACATACCCGTTGGATGGGGAAACCACTGGAGTGTCATGAGACGTCCATAGGTGTGTAGCTGTTGCGTTCCACTGTGTCCAAGAGGACACCGCTGTTCCAAGTTAAAATGCTCACCACCATAGGATGGTGACACTTGGAGGCTAAATGTAAGGTGGTGTTGCCATCAAAATCTACTTTGTTCACCAGCTTAAGCATCACATTCTCATCCTTGCTTCTTTTCAAGAGATACTTTACCATTTGGGCTCTTCCTTACATGGCTTCCATGTGAAGAATGTTGCGACCCCTTTTAGCAAGCAAGTCCTGGGTGTCTGGGCATCATTGGAGAATCACTTCAACGATTCTCTTGTGTCCTTTACTTGCGGCTGAATGGATCATGAAAAATCCATCCTCGGTGTTTTTCCTTTTATAGGCACAGTGAAGGAATTTCTCAATTATAGAGGAAACTAAGACCTGTTTGCCTGCATCGGCTGCGAAGGAAAGAGGGGTCATCCCTTGTTCATCAAACAACTCTAGTAAACTTGGATTCTTTGTCAATATATCATTGAGGACTTCTATTTCCACAACCATAGAATATGTATTTCATGGAATGATAAATTAACATTAAACATGATTTTTAAAGGTTGCTCTAATTTTGATATTATGTGATTTTGAAAGTAGATTTCAAAGTTTGATGGATTTGGCTAACCTGATTTCTCGGACTCTATCGCCGCATGGACCATTTATTTTTCATTGGCATCATCATTGATCCCCAAATTCTCTAAAAAGAGCTCAACTATCTCCAGATTTCCAACCTTCGCAACTATGTACAATGGCGACTCTTCATTAATGTTCAGGAGATTCAACTCTGCTAGATCTAGACATTCCTCGACCAACAACCTGGCTAATGTACTGCCGTCGTTGTGATTGGCCAGAGCCAAGTGCAGTGTCGTGTTATGTCCACTTCGAGTCTTTTTTATAAAATAGGAAAGTAGAAAAGTGCATTTTAGGTCCTCTTTCCCCATGATGATCAGTACTTTGATCATGTCAGGGTTCTCTCCACTCGTCACCACGTGAAGAGATGTTTGGTCGTCGTCACCCACCGTCGTTAGAAGGTCGTGGAATTGACGGAGGATCCAGCGTACCACCCTGTCAGCGGAGGCAAAATTGGCAGCGATGACGATGTGGACTAATGTGTGGCCTTTTGGGAAGACCATATCTGAAATTTAAACTATGACTTCCTGTTTGACACCTTTCTCGAAGAACTCTAGGTCTCCCCTTGATGCAACTTAATAAACGTCAGGTCTCGTCAACATGGAAGTAGCATCACTTCTGGGGATTTTGGCCTCCACGAGTCCAGTGGGAACATCCATGTCATCATTCGTGAACTTCCATAATATATCACCTCTAAGTTCATCAAATGCAGCAAACATCTCCAAACCCACAGATCTATTCATATTTATGTTTAATAAAATAAAAAATTAAAACACATGTAATTTAGAGAATCAAATTTTTTTAAACTGATGTAGAATTAGAATGTATATTGGAAGAGTAAAATAAAATATAAAGAAAAATAGATTATAAAAAATGAAGAACCCTACCTGAAATCCCCGTATAGTGTTGGACAAACCCCCAGCATGCCGATCTCCACTTCAAGTTGGAACCCCCAGAAGTTCGAACCCCTCTCTTTATTTATAGGTTATGAGTTTCCTATTTTCCAAAAGTTTGAAATTATTTCTTTCCATTCCACCCCTACCATCAGCTAGGATTGTATTTTATATTTTCACGTTGACCAAACCTACTACGGCCAATGTACAACAGAATATAGATTTCCATCTGGATTATAGGTGCAATGAAATCTGTGAAACATGATGTTTCTGGATTCCAGAAAATATTCAAGAATATTTACAAATTAACATTTATCAGATACATCGGATGGTTAATTAAATAATATTTATGAAGGAATTCAAAATCATAATTTTTATCATTAAATTCAATGTTTACAATATTTTCTTTTAAATGAGAAATTTTAACGTTCAGTTTTTTTAGAAGATTCCAATTATCACTCATTTATGAATGTAAGGTTTTTGTATGTTTTAACTAATATTTCCAGAAAAATAAAATGAAATTAATGAAAAATATAAAATATTAATATATTGCTTCATTAAATCCCCCCTGCCACGTCATTGTAACACCACCTCATCACTTCCCCGTAATATGTGGACCTTCACACACACATACAAATATATATATATATATATATATATATCAAATGTCATATATATTAATAATTTTAATTTTATTTATTTAAAAAAATTAATTTTATTCAAAAATTTATCACACTTATTATGAAATTTAATTTATTTATTGACATATAATGTTAATAGTCATTTTACATGTTTTGAGAAATTATATTACGATAGTACGAGGGAGGGGGATAAAGATAACCAAAATCCTACACTATGCAATAGACCTAGCGGTTTTTTTTGGGCCAAGTTTATTTTAAATTTCTCCCCCAAGGGAATGTTGTAAATTATTTCACTATTTTGAAAAGATTGTTTTAACACGTCGTGTCTTATGATATAGTCTGTCAAACTGTATGACTTGTGAATTCAATGAATGATAGAGAGACACTTCATATTGTACTTTATGATGTCTTTAAATCCTATCATATGATTAAAGAACTCATCTAATGAATTTTCATCAAATTGATTTGTATCATATGACATAACCAAATGTTGTTCCATAAATAAATCATTTTCCCATAATAATCCAAAACTTCAATTAATGTTCCTAATATCATTGATGGGTTTTGTACACATCCTATATACCTTGAATGTTATAAAAACTCATGGCAAGATCAATTGGGAGAGGTTTTAGAAAAAAAAATTAAGAACATAAATAAATTGTACACTGACAATAACCTTAGATGATATTCCTTCTATGTTTGATGACACTCACAATCTCCAACCAAGCTATACCCTTGGGGGAATGTTTTGAGAAATTATATTTTATTACACATAATGGGAAGATATATTTTCATAAAAAATAACTATATTAACTTCATTAAAATATTTCAATTAAAAAAACTAATTCCACTCTTCATAAAAAAATAAATTTCAACTCAACCATAAAAAGATTTATATATTAATTTTTTAGTACTATGAAAAAATTGTTTTAAAATTATATTATTTGAAAACTACATTGTTTCTTTTGTGAAGTCGACCGCACATTGATTGAAACCCCAAAAAAATTCAAAATTGGAAATGTAAGACCATCGTAGGAGAAACACATTGTTCACGAAACGAGCATCGAAATAGAGTATAGCAATGACAATGTCAAATAGAAATACAAATATAAGATAAAAACAAAAAGTAGAGAAAATAACACAATGTGGCTTCCCCTGTTGCATGGTACTAGGCAGTGTCTTCTCATTAGGTGGAGTATTTTCTGGGTCCGTTTTAGATTCAGGTGGAGACGGTGGCTTTCTTGCTCTGAGTCTTGTTTTCTTTTATTTGTATGAGTTGTTTTCTTTGCTTCTATTGTTTGCATATGAACTGATTTTGAGTTTATTTTCATAACTTATATTGTTTCTATTCTTTGAAAATGGGTACTTCTCATTTTATTGGTATTCTTCAGGCACTAGAGTTGTCCCCAGAACCACTAGTTGGGATGTTACCAGCAAGAAGTCGAGGTATGTGAAACAGGAAACTTAGGTGTGTGATGGTAAGTTTGGTTTATGAAGTTGTGTTAGAAGTTTTAATTCTAAGAATGTTGTAGTAGCAACTTAGATGTAATTTATGAGGGCACGTGTGTGTCACATTGATACACATTTTGGACATAAGCAGTGTATAGTTTGAAGAGCACCATTTAATATCAGTTTTGTTTTTTTAGGTTGTTTAGCATAATTTTCCGAATCAATTGAAAGGATAGGTACAAGAACATCACCAATTTCAAATGAAAATGGTGGAGATTTATGAAAATTAGGTATTCATTTTTTGATTTTCATATTGAAATTTTCCCATTTACTTAATCTTCCGTTTTAATTTGTTTAACACATACAATTGTATTATATTTTTTTCCTCAATTTATTATATTGGATTTGGCTTCTTGGTTGGGGTTGTTTTGTTTGGGCCAATTATATTAGCCTCCTCGATTTAGGATGCCATGTTGGCCATCCTTGTTTTTTTGGGCTTTCATTCTAGCCATTGATCTAGGCTTCCACCCCTTCAATCTTAACCCTTCATTGCTTTAGGCAGTTTCATGAACCGCTGGAAGGTTGGTTCGGATCTGGCTTCGTGGCATCATCTGCTTGATAGATATTTTCATCTGGTGGCTTGTTGACATCCCTTCATGTCTCCGGTGCTCGGTTCTAGGTGGAGACTTCATCGGCATCCTTCCTGGTGAAGGATTAGGGCCATATCTAGATATGAAGATCCAAATATCGATGCTCGTTTGCATCTCGGCAGCTGACGGTCTCTGTGGTGTGGCACTTTTAGTGAAGTATTGACTTTAGCCTAGGCTACATGTTCCCCTCCTCCCAATTTATGATGATCCACATCCGAAATTACTATAAAGGGGGAATTCATAATATGTGCCTTAATAATCGGTAACTCATGGTAAATTACTATAAAGGGGGAATTCATAATAACCTAATGTGAATGAATTATTTGATAATTTAGTAGACATACATACATTAAATAAATTCATAGTTCTCCCCCTGATGGATGTCTACTATGTTATCAACAATTTGACGCTCATGTATACTTGAATCAACATCTTTTATTAAAATTTATCTTGGATGATCTAATCCATCATGTCATATATTTAAAGTGTCGAGATTAGTAAACTTATGGTTTTCCATTATTAATTCGATTGTACATAAAAAATTCATTATAATCACTATTTATGAATTCTTGTTACATATTGAGGAGACTCTTTCATATAATGTCTCCATGTGATATTTGTTTTCAAGGATTCCATGGAAATATCTCATCAAGACATCAAATATAACACAAAATTTAGAATTTTTACTACTATATAAGAATATATTCACTCTTCTAGAGCTATTAATTGATTTTTTTTCTTCTAGTAAATGTACTTACATGAGAATATACTAACTCATATATGAGTTATTTTGAATAATTTAATCAAAATAATATTTATAAATATTTTTCTTTAAGATCGACATATATAAGATCTTCAGGATCTTCCATTGTGCATACTCATATTTTTCATTATAATTTCCACTTTTAGTGATTGATGAATTTATAATATAACATAATGGGGTAGTCCTATCACTAAGAGGATTATTGTATATTTTAGAACTTCTAGCCCAAATATTATTTTACAATGCATCTAATTGGGAGTAGATCCCCCACGTATTTTGAAACTGGTTTATGTGGTTACAAGAACCAATGTGGAAGTATCTTCTAGATTCACAACCCACACCCCATCACAATATAAAATTATAATTAAAATAACAACAATATTCACTTTACCAAATGAAAGGATGAATTATTTGATCAAATTTCATCAACTCTCAAATATTCAGGATAAAATTCCAAGTATGAGTACCACAAATCATATCAAAATTTTAATGAATAATTTCATTCCCTTAAAGGAATGATATAATGTAACTATATTAACATCAAGGAATGAATTCATTCATTCAATTTTATGATCTATGAATGATAATTTATTATTTTTGAATAATGATCATCTTGCATAAAATAATAATTTTATTGATTATTATGATCCCTGTTTTAACCACTTCATGTGGTAAAATAATTTTCATACACTACTGGAAAACTAACCTATACCAATGGTTTGGAACCATTGGTATAGGCCTCCAAACCATTGGTATGGCCTATACCAACGGTTTGGAGAACCGTAGGCAAGTAACATGTTGTGATAGGTCTATACCAATGGTTTTTGGAAAACCGTTCGTATAGACATATACCAATGGTTTTGAAAACCTTTGGTATACGTAATATGAAAATCTATACCAATGGTTCCATAAAACCGTTGGTATAGGTATTTCCAAAAAAACATTCACTAGGATTTGATCCCAGGACCTCCAGTATATGATTGAACGACCTAACCACTAACCTAACATGACTTTTGTGAACATAATTTCATAAATATATATATGTATTATCATAATTATTTTAAATTTTAATTTATAGAATATTCTGGTTAAGAGGATCCGATAAAAAATCAAAGGACCTATACCAACGGTTGTCAAAACTGTTGATATAGGTCTATACCAACGGAACATTGGGGACTTTTCCCAACGGTTTGGCCAAACTGTTGGGAAAGCCTACCCTTTCCCAACGGTTTTGGCAAACCGTTGGGAAAAGTGGCCACAAATTAGACCTTTCCCAACAGTTTGGCCAAACCGTTGGGAAAGCCTACCCTTTCCCAACAGTTTGGCCAAACCGTTGGGAAAGGGGGTATAGAAGTGTTGCGAAAGGTCACATTTCCAGTAGTGATAAAATATATTAGATTATCAAAACCATGCAATTTAGTCATCTCCTTTATGAACTATAATAATAATAACATCCACTTGAGGAGATAAAATCGATTGATTTACTTAAGATGACATTGATAATTCATAAGCACATGATTAATAATAATTTTCCCCTTGATATTGTTATTTTAGGAGCAATAATTTCATATCATCCTTAAAGGATGTGCTATTTTATAAATATTAATAAAATTAATTGAGCTCTATAAATATTTAATGTCATCAAACCACTTTCAGTGGTTGTATTTTTCACACCCCGACATTTATTTTTCTCTTTTATTTTGGTTTATCATTTTTCCTTTGGATTCTCTCTTTATTCTTGGTTGTCTCTGGTTGAATTTTTGAGTTTTATGATATTTTTATTCTATTTCACGGTTAGTGTGAATGATTAAGGGTAAATCATGTGACTATCATACACATGGTCCCTTTTCAATTCATTTTGTTCTTGCACGATTTAGGTTGCATGGGTATCGCATGGTTAGATCCAAACCATGCAACTCCTATGAATAACTTTGCAGGTCATGGGTGTTCCAAGGTAAGGGTGTGTGACTTGAGAATGGTTAGTTCAAAATGTACGACAAGAGTGCACTTGGGTCTGTAGTTTTTGACATAACGAACCACATGATTAGCGCACAGTTTTTTTCAAATTGTGCGACCAAACTATGTGGGTACCCTAAGATTCCAATAGAGGGAACATAGTTGGTTCATGGTTTTCTCAACCATTTAACTAAGTCATGTTGGTGTCTTGTGAGTCCAGTCATGGGTGCATTATTGGCACATAGTATCCCAAACCATGCAGCCTAATTGTGCATAGTCTCGAGGTTCTTTAAAAATTGGGTGTTTACCTTTTTACACCCTCTCAACTCTTAACCCCAAAACCACTCTTTCTCCCCCTCTTGTCTTGTTCAACCCTAGGGAGATCCTCCCCTCTTCTCCCATGCCTACCCTCCACATCCTATGGTGATCCCAAGTGATTTCTTCAAGCTTAGGGGGTGATTTCTCAAGATAATATCCTCCTTCCTTCTCCCACTTCTCCCTTTTTACCTTTTATTCTTAGTTTTTCTTCTACATTGGTTCCTTTGGTCTAGGTTTCTTGTCTATTTGTTTCTAAATTGGGGTTTTTTTCTTATAATGGTTCTTATTGTGTTTTCCTGCCTCTTTTGACCTTCTTAGAGTCATTTCAGGTTGCCTTTGTCCAAGGAGTCAAGGTTTGAGGTAGGTTTCCCTATGTATTGGACTTTAAATTTAAGAATCATTAATTTCTTGATGTTTATACCATTTTTTGATACCAATTAGTAATATATAATATTTTAGAGAATTATTTGGAATGAAATCAAATGGTTTTACCTTTGAATTAAATTACGTGAAATTGTATTATCGAGCCTCACACACAAAATGTTTCTAAAAAATATCAGTTGGCATATGTAAATGAGTTTTGATTTATAAATGGTGATTTGGGGTTTCAAGAGGGTTTTTAAAATAAATTTGGATTTATAAGTGGTCTATTTGGCTCTCTTGGAATTTTTTTACGCCCAAACAGTATGTGAGGCCCGGCTGGAACCTTTGAAAATGGGTTTTATTTGGAAAACTATCCCTGAGGTGGGTCTCTTTCCTTATTCATTGTTAAAAGAAACAGGACGTCCTTCATATGAGGCTTTCCTTGTGTATTAAAGGTTGGTAGGAAAAGGGACTATCCCTTGGGGTTGTTTGAGGGTGGTGATTGGATGTATGATTTATGTGGTGTCTTGTGTTTAATCTATGTATATATTGTTGATTTTTTGACGATCCTTGGATCACCCCCATCTTAGACATAACATGGGAACCTATCATTTCTAGAGGATTATCTAAGAATGCTTATTGCACTAGTTTTGGATTAAACTATGGTTAGTGTCCCTTCAGTATGGACACACTATTCTTTAAGTATGATGCCCCTCGTTCATGCAAGGTAAGGTACAACCGATCGTTAGAGATATATAATTTCATCATGCATGCTGATTAGATAAATCAGGTTACAATATGTTCTATATTTCCCCTAAGATTCTAGATATTCTCATGTTCTTAAACACTTGTTATCTGCAGTGAATAATCTAGGTGCCTCATTTGGCATGATTACTCGAGTGCTATTTACCCATTATCCTTGTTATGCTTTCATTTCTTGTATCTCTTTTATTAAAGTGAATGTGTGGTTTTTAAATGTTTTCATAAAGAATGTTTTGAAAAAAAATTATAATCCCTCACTCTCTCCCCTTCTTTCACTAAAATGGTCAAGCCTCCCCTTTTTTAGAAAATAAACTTTTTTTAAGTAAAGAGGGAAGTGGGTCATGATTTTTTTGAAACTAAATGGATGAAAACCCTATTTTTATACCATTATATTTCAAACTAGTAGTAAATGAATATCTTATGTTAAAGGAAATAAGTAGAGAATATTTTTACTTGAACATTCATACTGAGTTTTAATAATCACGCAAATACTTCTATATTCGTTTTTATCTTTAGGTGTAGGTTCCAAATTGATCTTAATCTTTATGGATCGATGTTGGGTTTTGCGATTGAAGAGTGACATGTGGGGTCACATGGAGGTCTGGTTGGATGTCAGGTTCCATTTATTTTATTTTTAGTTTATGTTTTGTTGTTCTTATTTTTTTATTTATGTTTGGTTTCTTGGTTATCCTTTAGATACTTTTGTTTATTTATATTGTAAGAAATAATTCTGGATGTCTATCAATGATTCCCTTGGTGATTTTAGCCATCCTGGGGTGACCAGTAATGCACCTTGGGGATGTTGAGGGTTGGCTTGGGTGACCAATTCAGGTTTGACCTGGGTTGGTTCATGAAAAAATGGTTCCATATGAGGATTATTTAGTGGACATTACTTTCAGAGAACCCTATATTATTTGGTTTATCAAGGTATAAGGAGTAGGACTTTCAAAACATGGGGTGTAGATATGATGAGGTGTATGGCCAACACTTTCTGTGTCAAACCTTGGGTTACCATGGGAAGTCGGGTTTTTAGTTTTTCATTTTGATTTTTTTCTTTCCTTTTTCCAGTAATCCTTGGTTTTGGTTGGTGATGTTTGATTTTATTAACTATTGTGGATTGTTTATGGGTTGTTTTTTGTTAGGTAATGAAATGGGAGTTGGTCCAGTAGTTTCTCATGAGCTTGCAGGGCCGAGAAAGACATGTAGGGCCCAAAGATGTGGTCCTGAATAACTCTATATGGCAGTGGTGTGATATGAATATAACTGCAACCATATGGCCAAGTCACCCATAATCACTAGTCCCCTCTAGGAATTTATTTTGGGTCTTTCCTAATTTTAAATTTTTTTTTGAAAACCATGTCTTAGATTATAAAACCCAAATTTTTATTTTAAAATGGTGATGTATTAGTTTATGAAAGAGATAAGTGAGTTTCCAAAATCCATATAACGGAATTTTTGGTAAGTTTATTTTTAATCAAAATGATTTTGATAAAATTTCCCTTTAAAAATGAGCTCATTCCTCGTTATCAACTTCAAAGGTTGGTGTGTGTTGTTTTAAAGGGGTATTTGGGGATTATTTTAAAATGAGAAAGAGTTATAATGGAATTTTATTTTTATTTTTAGGTGGAATTAAAGTGATTCTTATAGAATTAAATGGCTTGAAGTGTGGAGTTTGAAAATGGTTTTCTAAGTGGTGGTTAGTCATATTTTTGAAAAGTTTTGTGAAATATGTGGGTTTTTTTCCTTTTTTTGGTTTTTAATTGTGGGTAGTTCTTGATGGTGAGTTGAATTTGATTGGGTTTTGTTTTATTTCTATTTATATTATGCCCCACAAAAGACTTGATGGATATTCAAGGTACAACTATGGGTCGTTCACTATTATCAAACCCTTCATTTGATCAACCTATATACTTCCTCATTGAATTTCAAAAGATGAAACCCACTCTCTTTTATGGTCAAACATATCCTTTCAAATCAGAAGAGTGTTTGTGAATAACTGAAAGGATCGTTGGATTCCTTGAGTTTCTCGAGTCTCCAAAGATTAAGTTCACTCCCTTTATGCTTTAAGGCTAGAGTTATAAGTGGTGGAAGTCGGTCATTATAACCAAGATTTAGGAATACCTCTCCATTGAATTCATCAAGTTTTTTTCATTCAATAATATTTCTCTAAGGTGGTAAAGGTGACAAAGGTGATGGAGATGTGCTACCAACAACAATGAGATTAGTCAGTGTAAGAATACATTCATCATTTCTTGGATCTAGTTACTTATCCCCTAGATTTGGTCAAGGATGATTCTATGAAATATCTACATTTTGAGAATGATCTTCATCCTGATTTTCAACCTAGGGTTTTAGAACTCAGTCCCACCTTCCTTGTTGTTGTGGTGAGGCAAGTGGTTTGGGTTGAGACCATGTTAGAAGGGGTGCTCAAGGTATCCATTTATTCTAAAATACTTGAAAATGATTAAGTTAATTCTAGTAAAGATATGTGAAAGCAGTCTGAAGTTGGTTATGATGGTGGTTGAATTAAGAGGCCTTCTGACCCCTCGTGAGCTTCTTATGGACATAGATCCTTAGTGTGTCATCAATGTAGCAATTAGGGCCCCAAGAATCATTCACGTCCAAGTGCTTCAAAGACTTATCATGCCTATAGTAATTTAGGTCATCTATAAATATTTTGGAATGGTTTACCCTAGAAGAGGATTAGAGTTGAATTAACTCCCTCAAAGAAGCACATGGATCAATTGGATGAACATGTAACTAGGGCGATCTATGTTTACATATTTTATGTAAATTGTCCTTTTTTTGTAATGGTAACATCTTGTGGTGTCATATTTTGTTTGGAATAAATATGAATTTTGTGTATATTTTTTGAAATTTAATGGAAATGTCTTTTAGGAAATTATAAATTTCTTCATCAAGGAGTGAAAGAGTATCCCATTATGTGTCATGTTTCTACCACTTAGTTCTTTCTATGTATTGTGTGTAGTTTTTTCATTTTTGAAGGTTTGTGTTTGACCTATGCCATTATTTTAGTGCCTGGATAGTATTCTAATATGGTGGGGAGTCCACCTTGGCCTCCTGCTAGTGTTGATGTAAACCTTGTTTTTCTATATTGTCCCTTTTCCTTATCTCCCACTAAGGATTTGTCATGTGGTAAGACCCTATCCTCCAGAATCTTCTAAATTTGAGTTTCCCTTCCCTTGGAGAATATTGGACTCTTGGATTAGGCCAAATGGTTTTAGTAATGGTTAGATGTTTGGATTATGGTTTGGGATCTTAAAATTCCTTTGAGAAGTGGTCTAATCCAATGGTATGTTTCATGTTCGGTTTTATTCCTAGTGGTGGTCAAGGTGTTTTTTAGTTTATGGAGTTGAATCATGTGAGAGTGTGGACCATTGACTCTTACCTTGAGCAACTGGAAACCTTAGGGATTTATAGGGGAAAAAGATTTATGGTGGGGGAGAATTGTCACACCCCAACATTTATTTTTCTCTTTTATTTTGGTTAATCATTTTTTCTTTGTATTTTTTCTGGATTCTTGGGTGTCTTAGATCAAAATATTTGAGTTTTGGGCTATTTTTCCACTGTTTCATGGTTAGTGTGTATAGTTAATGGTAAACCATGCAAAAACGAGATGCATGGTCCATTTTCAGTTCATGGTTAGTGTGTATGGTTAACTATCAATCACTCGTACTATTTAACAAGTTATTGCATCCATATTATTTTAATCAGGTTGGAAAATTCATTTAATTCAAGTAAATCATGATATGGAATAAATCATAAGGGCCTAACACATGGATAATACTCTTTTTTAGTACATTACACATTCCAATACATTTATTACAAGGAGATTCACACACCCCAAATACTAGAAATTAAAATTAATTCCAAGGCACATGGATCATAAGCCTTCATGGAGGGGAACACCCATAGGGGTATCCCGTGTCAAGGTAATCACCCCACGTCTTTAATTCTTGGGTAGATATGGTTCCATTCCACATGAGAATAAAATTTAATTTAATTAATCAGGCTTTATGGAGGTGACACTAGAGGATTCCAGTGTGAGGAACAATGGTTTATGATAAAATACAACAATAATTTTACAGAAAATATCTAGACCACCTACCACAAGCATGTAGCACACTAATCATCAAGTATCATCCCTCTAATCGATCTAGAACAAGAGAAAATATAAGAATCAAAAAGTACCCTAAAAATAGGTCATATGAGCTTGCCCCAAAATAGTTCCAAAGACAGTGAGATAAATGATATAAGGAATGAAGGGGAATGAGGATTTTACCATTTTAAATCCAATATATCCAACAATAAAGTAAACAGAGCATGGATAAAGGAGAAATGAAAGAACCTGGGTTAGTTATGGAGGAGGTATCTCATGCATTTGGCCTTCTATGCAAGAGAACAAAGGATCTCTATCCAAAAAGATCCCCTAGCCCTTTCAAAAAAAACAATCCATCATATTTACATGGCATGTAAATTTTACACGCTATGTAAATCTTGGGTTTTTTCCTCCTAGGGAAAACCCAATTCACGATGTGAAACAGGTCTATCCAACCCATTACACATCATTTATTTAATAAATGACTTGAATTTTAAATACACACCATATATTTAATACACGTGTATTTGACCTGGATCCAGCCTTTATCTCTCCTATTATATTCTTCCAATAATCAAACTAATCGGCCTAAAGGCCTAGTCACTAGGATCTAAGAAAAAATGAAAAATCAATGAGGGTGGGTAAAAATACCATGAAACCACAAAAATCAAAAAAATGTTGGTTTTCCAATTGTGTGTATGGTGACCTTTCTGTAGGTTTCGGGAGCAGTGGAAGGGTGTTGGTGGATGTACCCAACTTTAATTTTTTCTATTAACAACGATCAATGTGAGATACATCACGATAATAAAATTTCAGATCTTCAAAATAGAACAAAGAACGAAAGAAAGTAAGGGAGTCCCAGAACCATTGAGAGGATCATCATATGTTGGTTATAATTAATTTAATTAAAAGTTGAGAATTACATTGATAGAATTCTCTCTCCATTTATGTTTCCGGTCATGATCCAATGTGATCTGTTGTTGCATCGTAGAATCCAAGTGTAGGCTTCCTCTAGTGGTGATCTACATGTGCTCCACATATCTATGGGTGTCGCCAAAGGGATCTCTAGGTGCTAGCATGGAATAGCCTTTGCTTGCAATGTCTGCCTTCGATCTCCTTGAGAGTCGCTTCCAAAGTGCTCTCCTTAATCTGGTTGAGGAGGATCTCTCCCATAACTTGAGAGAATTATTGGTGGGAAAAAAATTCTCTCTTGGTTTGAGAGAATTTTTATATCCGTTGTGCACACCAACAAATGGCTAGGATAATGAGAATTATATAATTGATATTTTAATTACATAGAATAATAAAATGAATTAATTACCCAAAATCATTTATTCATTTCATTTAATTCATAGTAAAACCCCATGTCTAATAATAATAGTTGACTATTATTATTACTTGACATGTGCCCAACGAATTACACCTAATTTAATTAAATAAATAATATTATTTCTCACAAATCCCTAGAAAAATTACACGGCATGTATATTAATATACACGATGTGTAATTTTGTTTTTCCATTTTCTTTATTTCCTCCACCACATTTATTAGTCCTTGAATAATGGATATTTATTTCTCAAATAAATATCACTGTATTACTCGCTAATAAATATATTATTTCACCCACAATATATTCTCTTGAATAACTAGTGTCGAAATAAATTTTACCAAGCATCCTTGAATAATTATTAAACCACAATCAGGAATAATCTTTATCCAGCTTGTTAAATTAATATTTAACTGAGATACTTGGACAGATTTAGTGTGTGACCCTCTAGGCCTCTTTCTCATTGGCATTAGGCGGAGCCTTCCTAAAGTCTAATATTAGCGTCTAGAAACACGCCAAGTCACCCATAGAGAAATAATTTAACGCCGCAATGACGTGTCACCTCCTACGAATTCTTACCGTGTAATGTAATCCATTAGTCTTGATATCTCGAATAAAGCGGGTCGCATGCTAGGGCCATTAATCCATGTGATCGATTATTCTTTCTTTGAATTTCCAGAATTGAACTCGTTCATTCATTACCATGGACATGGATTTATTTATGCTATATCAATTCCATAAAAGGTCCTAAGATATATACTTTAGTTATGGAATAAAAGGAACAAATCCTTTATCACATTATCTATTAATTCAATATTACTCACGATGGACCCAACATATCCTACCTCACTATGAATAGTGTGTCGTCATAGTTTCTATCAATACATCTAATTGCATGAGTTGTAATACCCATTAATAATAATCTTAAAGTCTAAGTATCAATACACACGTCCATAGATAGGAACATCCAATGACACTGGGAAATGTGGATTTCTTGATGGAAAGTCTCGTTCTCATAATATCCTCTTAGATATTACCAAGGGTGTACACCATGAGAAGGTGTCTCAATGTTTTATGAGTCCTCACCCCTAATGATCAGTATTATTTGTATCCCTCAAATAATATCATCCCTCTATAGAAAATATATTCAAGAATAATGTTATGGCACTTCGGGGTTATCATCATAGTAGGGATCCACTATGAACCTTTAATGCAACAGGTATCCTTAGGACATTATCACATGCATTGTCACACAGAAGAACAATAAAGATGTGATAAGGTATTTATTAATTAATAAAGTATAAAGTAGTTAGTTCTAGGCCACAAACTCCAACAGACTCCCACTTGGACTAGATCCAACTACTAATAACCTTTAACCCACTAGCTCTCACATGATGTTCGTGCTTCAATTGAGATAGGCCTTTAGTCATGGTCTCTGAAATGTTCTCTTCTGTGGATACTCTACTCACTGCAACTTCACCCCTTTAATAGAAATCCCTCAAGAGGTGACACTCTCGGAGAATTTTCTTTGCCCGTTGATGTGACTTTAGTTCTTTTTTAAGATCTACTACTGCAGTATTATCACCATACAATGTGATAGGATCTTTACTTCTAGGCACCACATCAAGCTCCTAGACAATGTTCCGAATCTAGATGGATTCATTGGATGCATCAAAAGTTGATATATATTCAGTCTCCATTGTAGAATCAGAAACAACTGGCTGCTTTGAACTCTTCCAGGTCATGGATCCTACATTGATATGGAAAACATATCATGATTGCGACTTCAGATCTATTTCAAAACTAGTATCAACATACCCTCTGATGACAAGCTCCTCATCTCCTCCATACACTAGTAACATATCTTTAGTTCTTCACAGATACTTAAAGATTGTCTTAACAGTAGTCCAATTTTGTTCTCCTATATATTCTTGATATCTACCTACCATGCTCAATTCATAGGAAACATCAAGCCTGCTATATAACATGACATACATGATAGACCCTATAGCCGATGAATATGGGATCTTACTCATCCTATCTTTCTCTTGTTGTGTCTGAGGACACATTCTCTTAGAAAGATGTAGGCCATGTGACACTGGAACCAATCCCCTCTTGGATTGTTCCATAATAAATATATTTAGTATCTGGTCAATTTATGTACCCTTACTTAGTCTAAGCAACCTCTGGGATCTATCACTAATGATCTTGATCCATAGAATGTAAGTTGCTTCACCTAAGTCCTTCATGGAGAAACACTTGTTCAACTAGTCCTTACCTAACTGTAAGACTGGTACATCGTTTCCAATAAGTAATATGTCGTCAACATATACTACTAGGATAATGAACACATTCCCATTAAACCACTTATAAACACATGGGTCAAATTTTTTATTAATGGAACCAAATTACTTTATGGCTTCATAAAATCAAATGTTCCATTATCTGGATGCTTTCTTTAATCCATAAATAGATTTTTGCAACTTGCAAACCCGTTTGACTTCACATGGTGTCACAAACCCTTTTGGTTGTGTCATATAGACATCTTCCTGAAGGTTCCCATTAAGGAATGTTGTTTTGAAATCCATCTTCCAAATCTCATAGTTGTGGTAACCTGTTATGGAAAGTATTATTCTTATGGATTTAAACATGGAAACTAGTGAGAAGGTTTCATCATAGTCAATTCCTTGATGCTGTTTGAATCCTTTAGCCACTAGCCTTGATTTATAGGCGTAAACTTGACCTTCCATGTCCAACTTTCTCTTGAATACCTATTTTCATCCAAAAAGATTTACATCAACTGGCTCATCAACCAGAACCCATACTTGGTTCTGATACATGGAATCCATCTCAGATTTCATACCTTATAGCCATCTTCTAGCTTCTGAGCTCTCTACTGATTCCTTGAAGGAGAGAGTTTCATCATTGTCCAATAATAATGATTCACTATCCTCAGTGACTAGGAAACCAAATCTATCTAGTTCCCTTACCTCTCTTGAGCTCCTATGTAGTATTTGTGTTTCTGGAACCTCTTCCATAGGGACCTGTGGAACTTTTTCCTGTACCAACTCCTGTGTATCTTGAGCATTAACTTTGTCGAAGTCAATCTTTCTCCCACTATCCTTTTTTAGTATGTGCTCCCTCTCAAGAAATATAGCTTGTCTAGAAATAGTAACTTTCTTGTCTGAAGGTTTATATAGGTAATATCCTTTCGTTTCCTTGGGATATCCTATAAAGATACACTTCATGGCTTGGGGTGCTAGTTTGTTGCCTAATAAGGCCTTAAAAAATGCCTCACATCCCCATACACATGTGTATGACAGAATGAGTTTCTTTCTATTCCATATCTCGAAGGTAATTCCATTTACTGCCTTAGTTGGTACTCAGTTTAATGTGTATACTATATTTTTAATGCATATCCCCAAAAGTATTATGGAAGATCTGCATGACTCATCATCGACCTCACCATGTTTGACAAGGTGCAGTTTCTCCTTTTACTAACACCATGCCACTATGGTGTATAAGGAGAAGTGAGTTTTGATAGAATTATAGACCCTTGTAAAAGGTCAATGAACACTTGGTTCAGATATTCTCTACCTCTATCCAATCGAAGTTTTTTTTATCTTCTTGGTTCTGATACATGGAATCCATCTCAGATTTCATACCTTCTAGCCATCTTCTAGCTTCTGAGCTCTCTACTGATTCCTTGAAGGAGAGAGTTTCATCATTGTCCAATAATAATGATTCACTATCCTCAGTGACTAGGAAACCAAATCTATCTAGTTCCCTTACCTCTCTTGAGCTCCTACGTAGTATTTGTGTTTCTGGAACCTCTTCCATAGGGACCTGTGGAACTTGTTCCTGTACCAACTCCTGTGTATCTTGAGCATTAACTTTGTCGAAGTCAATCTTTCTCCCACTATCCTTTTTTAGTATGTGCTCCCTCTCAAGAAATATAACTTGTCTAGAAATAGAAACTTTCTTGTCTGAAGGTTTATATAGGTAATATCCTTTCATTTCCTTGGGATATCCTATAAAGATACACTTCATGACTCGGGGTGCTAGTTTGTTGCCTAATAAGGCCTTAAAAATGCCTCACATCCCCATACACATGTGTATGACAGAATGAGTTTCTTTCCATTCCATATCTCGAAGGTAATTCCATTTACTGCCTTAGTTGGTACTCGGTTTAATGTGTATACTATATTTTTTAATGCATATCCCCAAAAGTATTATGGAAGATCTGCATGACTCATCATCGACCTCACCATGTTTGACAAGGTGTAGTTTCTCCTTTTACTAACACCATGCCACTATGGTGTATAAGGAGGAGTGAGTTTTGATAGAATTCTAGACCCCTGTAAAAGGTCAATGAACACTTGGTTCAGATATTCTCTACCTCTATCCGATCGAAGTTTTTTTTATCTTCTTACCAAGCTGATTCTCTACTTCATTCTTGAATTCCTTAAATTTCTATAAAGACTCTGACTTATACCTCATTAATTAGATATAGCCAAATCTACTCAAATCATTAGTAAAAGTAATGAAGTAAGAATATCCACCTATAGCTTCTACTGGAAATGGTCCACACACATCCATGTGCACTAATCCTAGAAGCTCTGTGGCCCTTTCACCCTATCCAATGAAAGGCGGCTTGGTTATTTTACCTTGTAAACAAGTGTGACATCTATCAAGTGGTTTTATCTCAGTATAGTATAAATAACCATCTTGGTAGATCTTTGTCAAGAACTTCTCATTTACATGACCGAGACGGTGATGCCACAATTAGGTGATGTATGATTCATGTGAGTTTGTTTTGTTATCGATTTCCAACACTTGGTTTTTGTAATTTAATACATACAAACCATTATTTAAATTCACTATACCATAACATACATTATTCTTATAAAAGAAAAAACCCTTATTTCCAAACTTGAAAATAAATCCATATATATCCAAACATGATACAAAAATTATGTTCTTGGTAACACTAGGCACATAATAACAATTATGTAACACCAAAATCATCGCAGTTGGAAATGATAGATGGTAATCTCTAATAGCCAATGCATCCAGCCACATGCCATCTGTAGCTCGAAGATCCACCTCTCCTCTATAAATCTTTCAAAATCTAATTGGTTCCTGGATTTGAATACAGATGTGATCCCCACAAGCTATATCTAATTCCCAATGTGTAGAAATGGAAATATTACACTCGATAATGAATTCACCTTTAGTTTCCACATGCTTCTAGGTGTAGTTTCTCTTCTAGTGGCCTGGGTTTCCACATGAAAAACATACCTCCTCCTGTTCCTTGCCCTGCCTTTGGATCTTCCCCTTCTTGGAGGGATGGTGCTTAGGGGCTTCAGAACATTTATGAATCCTTGGCCCCTTTTTCTTGTCCTTCCTTTTCTTATTAACCATAAAGACTGTGGTTTTGTCACACCCCATGTTCTTATTTACCTGTAGAATTAAGTTCAGAAGTTTTGATAGACTCTTCTCATTAGTTCTCATGTTTTAGTTGACAATAAAGTTAGAGAAGGTCTTGGGCAGTGATGATAGGATGAGATCTGTATGCAACTCATCAATGAACTTAATCCCTAAGATTTCTAGGCATTCAATGTAGCCAATAAGCTTGACTACATGAGTCCCAGCTAGCACATACTCTCCAAGCTTAGTTGTAAACAAAGCATTAGAGATCTCACATCTCTCCTGTCTTTACTTCTCTTGATAGAGATCCTTAAGGTGAGACATCATGCTATACACATCCATGTTTTCATGTTACTTCAAGATCTCATTAGAAATGGATAATATCATGAAACATTGGACATATGTGGAATCATAAATATGTTTCACATAGAGAGATTGTTCCTCATCACTGTACTCTTTTCCAGGTGCAATTGGAATAGGCTACTCCAACACGTACAATTTCCTCTCGTGGCAAAGGATGACGTGTAAACTCCTCTTCCATTCCTGGAAATTTGTGCTAGTGAGAAGGTTTTCCTTCTCAAGTATGGTTCAAAATGATAGGTTTGAAGTCATTTTTCTTTTTGTTTCTACAAATTAATTTGAGAAAAGATTTTAGTACTTTATCATGATAAAACTGGGACGAATAAATAAATTAATACTTATGAGTCTCCTACTATTTTATCAAAATCCAATATCCCTCTCCATTGACTTCGGAATATTCTGTTGTCTGAATATTCTAGTGGAAAGTATCCATATTTTCCTTCGCATTACCCCAACCAGGGTTGGTCAAGCAACTTAAAGGGTTTTATATAGGCATTCCAAATTCCAACTGTACTAACTCTCAGTTCCTTAATCCGTTGAGTGGACTCCCCAATCCTGAAACCCTTTTATTTTGGATTTCCTCAACCTTTGCCTCTTGGTCACACCAAGTCCTGCTATGGCAGTCAACCCTTTATGTGAACCAAGTCAAGTAAACCCAAAAACTTGAATTATAATTCCTCGATAATTGAAAGCACCCCAACTAGGGTTGGTCAATAACTTTGAACTATGGTTTGATTCTAACCAAGATTATAGAAGGCTATACCGACTTAATATTTCTTTGAGGTATTTTATCCTTATAAAAAAATTTCCATTTTATTATATTTTATTACATTATTTTTAATATTAAGTTGGATATAATTAACTAATTAACCATGTCTAAGATAATATTTATGCATAAGCCGGTCTTATTTTAGTTCCATATTGCATGCTTGTTTAATTCATTAATTGTGTGATCGTGAAAACACACCCACAATAAATAAACCATGAAACTAACATAAATAAAATAAATGGTATGATCATGATCTTGTTCTATTAGTTATCTTATCTAGCACTTGATAAACTAACCCAAGACCTAGGGGAGAAACAACTTGAACCTATTGGTTTCATGTTTATAGCTTTCCACTTGTCCACATATGTATCTCCTTGGATTGGTTGCACCTTGGCTCCTAACTTGAGACACCTCCACTAGATTGGGAGCTACATCTATAATATATGATTTTATCTCACTCTCAATTGAAGGGTAAAATGGAGTTTTATATAAAAAAACCTTGGACACGCAGGCCCTACATATTAATGAGGAGAGGGATTACAAGCCAAAAAATTTTAATTTAAATAAATAAATTAAAAGAAACCATTCACATACATAGGTCTTGGTATATCTCATGACCATCCATACATGAAACAATATTTACACTTAAATAAAACTAGAATTCAATTCTTTAATCATTCTTGTTTAACATAAATCATGCTCGAATCAATTAATTATCTTTAATTAATCAATCCTTTTATCTTAAACCCTTTTCTAAATTTCCTTGTGATTCTCATCCATCATATTTTCTAACAAATAAATTCATTTAAAATTATCTTTTTATGTAACTTGTACCTTGGAGGCAACACAGTGAATTCCCGTTCATAACTACCCAATGAGTAGAAATGAACATTACACAGATGTTAAATTAAACACACATATATAAAACACCTATAATGTGTTGTTCCTCAACTTTATGGTCGTACTATGGTACACATCTCAAGTGTTTGTATAATATAATAATAAATTTTAATAAATCTGCATAATTTGGATAAGTACACGGCATGTAGTTTCAACTACACAGTGTGTACTATCGTTCACCATCCATCTGAAGCACATGCTTGGGTACATGGCGTGTAGATGTACTTTGTAAATCTTCTGTGTACATGGCATGTTCAGTGGGCCACAACCATTTAGTATCCACGTTACACAGTTTCTAGAAGGGAAAGACGTGTATGGGGTACATGGTCTAACCCTAACCCAAAGGGACTACACGTCATGTCTAGGGGAATACATGGCGTGTAATCCAGAAACCACATGCCACATATTCCTGGTCAACAAAAAGAGTCATCTAAGACACCAACACAGGGCTTGGTTTGGTGGACCAATTTGATGCATTGAATCTTGAATACACGGTGTGTACTGCTGAATACATGTCGTGTGTTCTAGTGTTTTATGTCCAGGAATATTTGGCACCACCGAATGAGATCCCCTGTTTTATTTTAATCAAAATTAAAATAAAAAATTGTTTCTGTAAGGTGAATGAGAAATGAAAGTGGAGGAACATATCTGAAGATTCAGATTTGCAGAATGATTAACTTGAATTGAAATAAATAAATTATTAAATGCATAAATCATCAACAAAAAACCAAATAATTATAATCAACGATATGACCCCTCTGATAACACTTGTAGGTTCTGGGCACATCAAACGTGCGTTGGTGGGTGTACCCAACTTTAATTTTTTCGTTAATAATGATCAATGCAAGATCCATCATGATAATAAAATGTTTAATCTTCATAATAGAAAAAAGAACAAAAGAAAGGAAGGGAGTCTCGGAACCATAGATAGGATCATCATATGTTGGTTATAATTAATTTAATTAAAAGACAAGAATTATCTTGATGGAATTATATCTTTGTTGATGTTTCCGGTCACGATCTGATGTGATATGTCATTGCGTCGTAGAAACTAAGTGTAGGCTTCCTCTATTGGTGATCCACACATGCTCCACCTATCTCTAGATGTCGCCAAAGGGATCTCTGGGTGGTAGCATGGAAGAGCCTTCACTTGCGATGTCTGACTTCGATCTCCCTGAGAGCCGCTTCCAAAGCGCTCTCCTTGATCCGGTGGAGGAGGATCTCTCTCGTAACTTGAGAGTGTTCTTGGTGGGAAAAAATTCTCTCTTGGCTTTAGAGCTTTTTTAGATCCATTGTGCACACCCACAAATGGCTAGGCTAATGAGAATTATATAATTGGGATTTTAATTACTTATAATAATAAAATGAATTAATTACCTAAAAGCATTTATTCATTTCATTTAATTCTTAGTAAGACCATGTGTCTAACAATAACAGTTGACTATTATTATTACTTGACATGCGCCCATAGAATTACACCTAATTTAATTAAATAAATAATATTATTTCTCACAAATCCCTAGAAAAATCACACGGTGTGTATATTAATATATATGGTGTGTGACCCTCTAGGCCCCTTTCTCAGTGGAATTAGGTGGAGCTTGCCTAAAGTCCAAGGTTAGTATCTAGAAACATGCCAAGGCACCCATATAGAAAGAAGTTAATGATGCAATGACATGTCACCTCTTATGAACTCTTATCGTGTAATGTAATCCCACAGCCACCCATCCCCTCCCTTGTTGCACTGGCTCCAACTCCCCCACACCGCCTCCCCTCTCTCATTGCACCGGTGACATCGCACCGGCTCCACCTCCGGTTTCCGCCGACATCGTCACCCATCCCCTCCCTCATTGTACTATCCATCCCCCTCCCTTGTTGCACCAGCGCCACCTCACCACCTCCTCCTCTGGATCCTTTCCATCGTTGGTGCCCATCCCCCCCCCCCCCCTGCCGCACAACATCCAACTTCGGATCCCCTCTGCTACCCCTCCTCTCCCTCACAGCACCACCTCCGGCTCCCTTCGGTTCTGAATTTATCGTGCTATAAGGTATGCCCTAATTTCTGTTTTAAGGTTTTAATTTTGGAAAATTTACAACATAAATTTAACATGCATGAATATTATATGAATATTGTGTGTGAATAAAAAGTGTGGAAATGGAATTTCTTGTGTATACAGGTTTCTGTACATGAAGAATTATGAAACAATGTGTGTTGATAGTGTGTGAATGAGAAGACTTCACACTTTACTTGAAGTTGGAAGTTACATACAATGAAGATTCCATGTATATGTTGATTTTATTGATATTATAAGTTGTTTTGTTATTTTATTTATACCATTCTTGAGTTTATCACATGTCTCTCCGTGTGTGTGTGTATCCCATAAGAAAATGTTTGAGGTTTAACCACATGTGTGTGCGTTCATATCCCATGAAACCCATGTTTGAGTTTAATCCCATGTGTTTCGATACTATAGGTTATTATTAACATTATATGATGTTCCTTTATATGATATTAATCCATGTTTCAATGTGACTTACTATGTATATTTTATAGGTAGAATTGATATGAAATTTAGAGTGATATATTAATATTTTTTCACATTCTTGTTATTTCCCACACTTTTATTGACCTAACACTTGGGGGTATTTGGTTTTTTACTATATGAATTGAGATGCCTACCATGGATTATGATTTTTCATTTTTTATTGACTCTATTCTGTTATTGTTTATCTTTTTCTTTATTGATACCAAGGGTATATTTTCTGCACTAATGAAATTCAGAACCTTACTGCTAGTAACAAACATCTTACATAAAAGGATACCTGCTTGAGGCTGTGAGGAACACTGTATTGGACCCTGTGATCTAGCATGGGGCATCACATTAATTATCCCATATATTCTCTATTGATAACATAAGTGAAGATAGATTGATATTTTTTTGTTCTGGAATTGTATATATTTGATGTTATCCTTGATATAGATTAGTTAGTTTTCCATAAATTAGAGATTTATTGCTACATTTTATGGTTAATCTTTACTCCATCTAATGTCACAAAGGCAGTGTGAATCCAAGAGGCAGTGATAAATTATTTGTACAAAGATACAGTTTCTCTGAGTTTGAGAAGATTGTTCATCACTAATTGATTTTGGGCACTTTCAACACAAATTATATTTGTTGATTTATTGGTAGGTATTAACTTAGTCGCTAAGGTTGATAGTTCAGGATTGGTATTTGATGAATTTTTTCATGTACCACATACGCATGTAAGTTATAATATTCATTTTTTGAAAAAAATTTACTCTATGTAATTATAGACCAAATTCATTCTTAATATATTTTCTTGAATATAGAATCATCATTATATTTATCATACCAACATGGTGGCGATGACATGGGATTTTACTTCCATTCCATCATCTATTATCTTATTTATTATTCAGAGATATAAATTGTTTATTTTATCAATGGTCCATATATAATTGGACACTCTTTATTTTAAATATATTTGATATGAAAAATGCATGTAATATGAAGTCTTGTGTAAATGATGGCTATACAGATATTATTATGGATAAGATTTGGATTGATCTTCCAAATCGAATGTCTAGAGAATATTTCAAGGGAATTATGCAGTTTATTGAGTTCACTGGAGGATTTCAAAGTGACTTTATTAGTTTTACATGTAGAAATTGTGTAAACAGATAAAAATTCACATGAGATACTGTGAGGGAGTGCCTATTCTTGAACATATTTCTGAAAAATTATAAGAGTTGGACTCATCATGGGGAAGAATATATTCATCATCAAAATACAGATGTTGTTCAGATGGAATTTGATGGGAGGATGAATGATCCAATGCCTAAAATGATTACTTAAATGTTACGTGGGTTGGTTCCTGAAGGCATTGAAATCCAGAATGTTGAGATCGGTGAGATAAATCTGTGCTTTAGTGCAGATCATGATTCGAGGAGGTTTTATGAAGTACTTGATGATGCAAAAATGGAATTATATCCTGGATGTACTTCTTATAATAAATTTTCATTTATCATAGAGTTGTTGCATTTGAAGACTTTGAATTAGTGGTTAGACACATCGTTCGACATGCTGTTGGTGTTATTGAAAAAGGTTCTTCCTGTCGATGCTAAGATTCCTGACTCATATTACCATGCTCGTAAGTTGATAGAGAACTTAGGTTTTATATATGAGACCATAAATTCATGTGCAAACAACTGTATGTTGTTTATAAAATAAACTACCCATTTGGATATTTTTACGATATGTGGCGCTTCTAGGTGGAAAGAGAACAAGGGAAATCAGACTCATCAAAGTCAGACTATGAAATAGGGAAAACGTATTGTTGTAAAGCAAATGCATTACTTTCCCCTAAATATGAGGTTGAAAATATTTTTTATGTCATCTAAAGTTTCTAATTTAATGAGATGGCATGTAGAAAGAAATCAGGAAAGTGATATGTTAACCCACCCTACAGACTCTCGTGCATGGAATTATTTCGATAAGAGACACCCCGACTTTTCTAAAGATGTTCATAATGTCCGATTGGGGTTGGAAATAGATGGTTTCAATCCATTAAAGTCTATGGTTGGTGAAACTCATAGTACAAGGCTTGTGGTGTTGGTTTCATATAATCTTCCTCTATGTCTTTGTATGAACCAACAATTTATATTACTTTCCACTCTTATTGATGGACTTAGAAGTTTGGGGGATAATATTGATTTTTACCTTCATCCATTGATTGATGAGTTTAAAGAATTTTGGGGTGATGATGTGATGACTTATGACTGTGAAACAAATGAAATGTTCAAACTGCAAGCTGCTTTATTGTGGAAAATCAATGACTTCCAAGCTTATGCAAATTTATTAGGCTGGAGTACAAAAGAGGAATTTCTTTTCCCTTCTTGCAAAAAAATTAAAAAATATGTATGGCTTAAACATTCCTAAAAATGGGCACAAATGGGTCATATACGTTTTCTCCCCCCTTAGAACAAGTTCAGAAAGGATAGAGCGACATTTGATGGTTCTAGAGAGTTTATCCCAGCACCAAAGATCATGAAAGAAGTCAAAATGTTATCGCAGATTGAGGAAGAAAACATCCGCATGGTATATGAATTTCAGGATTTGGTGGCTCATCCATTACCTCATATTCGTGGTGTGGGTAGATAGTGCAGTCACAATTGAAAAAAGAAAAGTATTTTTTACAATCTCTCCTATTTTAAAACTAACATTCCAAGGCATAATTTGGATTTCATGCACATTGAAAAAAATGTTTGTGATAATATATTGTGGATCATTTTAGGTGTCAGTGCTAAATAAAAGAACCATGTTAATGCACGTTGTGATTTGGAAGAAATGGGTTTAAGGAAGCAGTTTCATTTATAGTTAGTTGAGGGAAACAAGTCATATATGCCAGTTGCACAGTATACAATGACTACAAAGGAGAAAGAGACATTTCTTTCCATTTTGAAGATGCTCAAGGTGCCTGATGGTTACTCTTCTAATATTTCAAAGTGTGTGAATCTTATGAGTAGTACATTACAAGGGTTGAAAAGTCATGACAATCACATACTACTTCAAAAGTTGATTCCAATCGCAATATGTGATTTGTTATCCCCCAATGTTGTTCAACCAGTGATTGAGATGAGTAATTTTAATAGAAATATTTGTTTAAGAAATCAACGATTGAGTGATTTAAAAAGTTTGCAGGACCAAATTGTACTTAAGCATTTTCACTTTCGAAAATTGTTTCCCCCCTCATTTTTCGATGTTATGGTTCACTTGACTGTGCACCTAACTGAGTAAGTAATGGATGTTGGTCCAGTCTAATTCAGGCAGATGTATCCTATTGAGCGGTATCTGAATACATTGAAATGATTTGTATGCAACATAGCTCGTCCAGAGGCATCAATATCCAATGGTTATTTGATGGATGAGTGTACTAATTTTTGTGCAAAATATCTTATGGATGTTGAAACAAAATTAGATAATCCATCTCAAAGTCATGATGGTCCGGTTGGAGAAGGAAGCATATTTGATTTGTACAACATCGAGAGGATACAAGTGAATCGATATATCTTGTTCAATACTCCATCAGTTTCACCATTAATGCAGTAAGTGTATTATCACTTTTATTGTTTAACTTTTACATGTTTTGTTTGAATAAGTAGATTATTTAAACATCACGTTATCATTTTCAGGAAACACATTAATGAGCTAAAAGAAGAGATGTCTTGTACGACTGAGTATCAAATTCAACAATCTCATTATGTGTCATTTCATGATTGGTTCAAGGATTTTGTACGTATAAATTGATTTTCATTATGAGTGAAGTATTATAATAATTTCTTTCTATAGAAATCATTATTGAATTCTTTGAATTATGTAGGTTCATAACCCGAGGGAGTTAAGTGACCCCTCTCTAACAGAAGAATTTATCCAACTAGCTGAGAGTCCATCTATAACGGCACATTGTTATAAAGCTATAGACGCAAATGATTTTTGATTTCTCATTAAATATATTGAAAAAAAACGATAAACACAAAACAGTGGCATCGGTTGTCCATTCATTGATTCTGGTTATTACTATGGTCAATTGATAGACATCATTGAATTTGTATACGCAAACGAGTTGAAGTACATATTGTTAAAGTGTAATTGGGTTGATCCAGTGCGTGGAAGTAAAGTCGATCAATATCAGTTTAAATTGGTGAATTTTAACTATATGATATACAGAAATGAATGAGTTGATAATGAACCTTTAATTTTGACATCACAAGAGGAACAAGTATTCTTTTTTACTTTGCCTTTGAATCCTAGTTGGAATTTTATTATGAAAATGTCCCAACGAGGAGTGTTTTTATTTGAACAAGATGAACACGAGACTGTTCCCTTTGTTTCCCAACAGCTTAGTCAACATACCGTAGTTCAAACTGAAGAAGATATTTATTGGGTTAGAGTGGTTGTTGAAAGAGAAATGGTCGATTTTCATGTTTAATGAAATGTATAATTGTTTTCCCACTCTTTAGTTAAAATCCTTTTTTTAATTGTTTAAAACAACCGAAAACTAATTTAGTACATAAGAATTTTTATTTATTAATAGTCATAATTAACCTTATGTTCGATCCTTTTGTATGGATTCCCTTGCGGGCATGTGTGAACCAATATTCTGGTATCTAGTTCCGTCTCTAGCATTCATTGGATAAACTATATTTCTTTGGTTTTATAAATTGTTTTCTAGATCAAATTGAAAAGGTTGATTACTTTGAGTAAAATCATTTTTTAAATAAGGTGATTTCACCATAGTTAAGGGTAAAGGAAAAATATGGTATTTTCAAAGTATTGACATTTTTTGTGACCTTATGGATTCGATTTTAAGGTCCCCCTCTCCCTTTCCATAAACCAAATCGGTTGTCGGGTTGGGATATCCTGGGTTGGTTCATGGGAAAATTGTATGAGAGTACCATTTTTAATTTGATAAGTAATGGTTGATTGAAGATAAGAATGTCGGAAGTGTATAGGTAAGTGGGGGGGAGTCTTGCTAGCACTCTCTCATATGAATCCTTGAGTATTAGGTGAAGTCAGGTCATGAGTCTTGAATTTATCTCTCATTTATTATAGTGTATTTTGATCTAGATTGATGGTGTTTAAAATTTTCTCTAGGTTATGTGGGATGTTTAGAGATTTTACATGTTTTGAGGTGAAAATGGGAGAAGAACTAGAGGATCAAAATTGTATTACCAGGTCTAAAAAACTATATAGAACCTATTCTCATGGTTTTGAAATTCTCTTAGTGATAGTTACATGGTTGGTGCGTGGTTCATCAAACTATGTTTTCAAACTGTGTTCAGTTACTAACCCCCTTTAAATTTTTTAATTGGACACTTTTTCTTATGGATTTCTTTTGCTTATGGGTATTTACTATTTTGGATGATTTAGTAGTATTTTTTAGGATATTTAATGTTATTTGGAAAAATTAAAGTGATGTGTTGCGGTGAAAACTTATTTTTCAATGGTAAAAATATTGAATTTTAAATAGTAAAGGTCAATTTTGAGTTTAATAAAAGAGTTTTTTAAAATTTAATTGAGATGGGTTTGGATGTTTTTAATTTTAAAAATGATCTCAGGAGTGAATTTATGGATTTAAAACTGGTTTTTAACCAGAGATTTTATGGTTTCAAAAAGGTTTAAGATGAACTTTCAGATTTTATCAAATGATGTGGTTTTTTAAGGAGTTTTTTATGTTATGTATGGGGTGAGTTGTCTTTTTAGTGTTCCTAATTGGATAATGTATTTAATTTTTTATTTAGAGTATGAATCCCAGAAATTCCTTGATGGATTGTAGGAAGTCTGTACCATGAAGTGTTCCTTAGAGTAGTGGTTCTCGAAGATCAAATATTGTTTTTCCAACTGTCAATTCCACCCAAAAATCCAAGTGGAGTGGTATGATCAAACTCTTCTTAGTATCCACTTATATTTTGTGGTGATAAAGGACCTCAATATTTTATAGAGTGGATGGATAATATTGAGGGTGTAACATCCTCCCCAGACCCATGGCCACTAAATAGTGCTGGAACCAGAGGAGTTAATACTTGATCTTAGGTGTGCCTCCCCATACTTCAGAGGTTTCCGACTAGCTACATGGGTCTAGGGTAGTACCATGGGGAGACTATGCCCCCATATCATAGTACATAATAAAAAATAAAAATAACCAAGCATCATCTATATCAATAACCATCAGAGCACATAGGATAAAATAAACACCCTGATCAATAATAACATGAATGTGGAAGCATACAATAATACAAAAATGATCGCCCACTCGGCTGATCACATATAAAAATAAATGAATGAATGAAAATATAAGAGTCTCTACTACTGTCCCCAAGCCTCACCTCATCCCATTCTCCAATCCTATCTAAGCTATCCCACTCAATCAAGCTACCATGGGCCTCTCACCAAACAGAACCTTTAAATAGTGAAGTTTGCTTGGGTACCTAAGTTTCATGGTTTCCTGAGTCGAGCATGAGTAAAACTTAGTAGGGAACCACTACTGTATTCTCATACATAACTAGTAATTGTAGTGTATGTTCATGTGACATGTTCAACTGAGTATATAAATAATAAACGGTAGAAATGTAAATAATTAAGAATCGTTGATCCTCGAGTTCTATCATGAAACTCAAGATCAACCCATGCCTACTTAGGCTAGTTATAGAGTGTCTTTGATCTTGTCACAAAACCATGCATGTAAAAAACTAATATTTTATAATATATTTATCTTCAAATAAATTTAATTGTTTTTATAGCTTGCGTTACATGAAACCCTGAGTCTAAATGAACCATGATATGTTATACCATTTTAACCTATCATCTAAATTGGATGAGAGAATTGGAATAAACTCATTTTGAAAAAAAATTGTATAAAGGCTTAATATAAAGAAAATATATTGATAAATAAGTACTCAATTTTTAGTAAAGTCATTATATGCTTTAAAAATAAATTTTTTACTCAAAAATGGTTTTTATTTATTTTTGTAAGAAAATAATATAATTAATTTCTACCACTTTGAAAGAATTTATTTGAGATAATGAACTTAATTTTTTAAATCATAATGTAAAAATTATGTTAGAGTGAATTTTTTATAATTTTCTAAAAAGATTGATTTTTCAATGAATAGTGAAAATTACAAATATTTATTTAAAATTATCTTTTCGTTTAAAGAATTTATAAAGATATATTTTGTTTTAAAATGGTTTTAAAAGTAAAATTAGTTAATTTATATTATTAGTAATCCAATTAAGGTCATTAGAATTAATTTTATGTTGTATTTTGGTATAAAAATTATTATACATAAGAAAACATTTTTATAGAGAATTACTTTTCATCACGTTTTGTAGGTTTATTTTTAAATTAAATTCTATCAATTTTATGAATTGAATTTGATAAAATGGATTAAATATTTTGAATATTTATAATTAATATTTATTTACAAGTCCAAATTAATTTTTGTCCATAATGAATATTAAAAACAATAAAAATATGTTACCATAAATAAGGTGAAAATGGGTTTACCAGGGGGTTAAGCCAAAAGATAAGGGTAAATTTTCTAATTAAAATTTTCTAATTCCTATTTTTTGGAAATTTTTATACCTTATACTATCCCTCTATCTAATATTTTTCTATTTTGAATCATTTTGACTGAGTATAAACGTATTATATTTTAATCTTTTTAGAAATTCTAAGTGTGTCCTCTCTGCCACTTACAAAAGGACACCCCTCCTTTCTCTTATTTACACAAGTTTGATCCATATATCTTGACCAAAACCTACCCAATTATATTATAAACTTAACTTTACACTAATTAGAGGTTTTTTCCTCTTAAAATATCATTCCAAGGGTCCTTAAGGAATGATCTAAAAGAGGTCGACCAAAGGAGAGGTAATCATCGCACCCAACCTATTTCAAATTATTTCTTCTTATACCTCCTATAAATATTTGGTATTCATCATAAAATAATAAATTAAAAATTAAAAATATAGTAAAATTTTATTATTATTATGTATCCCCCATTATTCATCTTCTTTTTCATCAGATTGGAAGTGAAAGTATCACTCATGCGTATGTGTGGACTACCACCTCCACGTAGCGATACAATTAATTTTCCATCACCATAATTCATGGGTGGTTATTATGATGATATTAAAGTTTATATATTATATTTATGAAATAAATATTCTTTTTTAATTATAATATCTTGTCTTCCTTCTTACCTTCTCATCTCTGAAATACGATAACGTTGCTCGTGCGTTTGTGTAGATTACCACCTCCACAGAGCGATGTGATTTGTTTTTCATTTCTAATTTACATGTATGATAATAAGGATATATTTTATATATATATATATGTGTGTGTGTGTGTTATTTATTATATAATTATTGTTCTCTAATGATATAATAATATTTATTTTTCTTTCATTCTTTTCTTTATAGAAAGTTAAAACAATGTTCATGCGTACGTACGACCCATCATCTCCATGAATGGTGTAAATCACTTTTATATATCAACCAATGGGTGATTATAAATTTATATATAATTAATATATATAATATTTTATCATTAATAAAAGTATGGATATGATATAACCATGATCAATGTACAAATAATGGAACTATAGAACTGAAACTTCCATGAAAAATGAAAAAGTTGACACCCTAAAATGATGATTTTAATAAATAATTATTAATAAATGGGTGTTGAAATGTTATAAATGGATAATATATGATAATATAAGTATTTAAATGATTCTTTTATAGAATTAAAATAAATTCAAATTTAGTATACAATAGGTTAGAGTGATTTCAAAGAATGGTTTTAAGTATGATGTGTCTAAAAAGGTTTTTAGTTGCGATATACTATGTGGGTGATAATATAGGTCATTTATGTATCCAAGTTTCCAAAGACACTAAACCTTTATGGTTTTGGCATGGATCATAGTGTCATGTAATCAATATTCATCTAATAAGATGTAGTATTTTTGTATGAAAATTATGGGTTACTATAGTTGGTATCAGAGAAAGATTTAGTTATTTTGGGAAAATATGATGAGAAAAATTTAGTAAGAACCCTTAGGATAAGCCTAATTATAGAATTACATCCAAAGTTATGGTAAAGAAATAAGTGTGGTTTCCCTAAAAATGAATCCATGTTGGGATACTATTAAGTGGATATGGTTGTGGAACAAATTAAAATAGGGGTAATAACTATGAATGGGATGGATTAGGTATTAACTCGATAATCCCCAGTGCATGATGAGTGGGCCTAAGACTACACACCATGTTAGAAACTTCAAAGGAATATTATAGGGTTAATTCAAATTTTCTTTATAAATCATTCTGAGAGGTTTGAATAGATGATTACCATGTATGACCTAGGTTAAACCTAAGTTATCATAGCTTAAAAAGATGGTGTCATGATTTTAACATCATATGAATGATTTTTCATGATTATATGCCTTCCCAGTATGATTATTCTTTCTTACACTATGCCTTTTGGTTTTAGTAAATGGATGGAACCTGAAAGAACCATGTTAATACTAAATAAGATTGAAAATTCAATGATTTTACTTCTGGACAACCAAATGTTATGGAATTTGGAATTTTAAAATCTTGTTGTAATTATTACACAACTTTCTCAAGCCATGAATCATGCTGAGCTTACAAATGAGGAAACGAGGGGACACCATTTCATTGAGTCCTTCATGAGGTGAAATCCTTCTACTTTTATTTGGTATGATGATCCAATAGTTGTTAAGAAATGTAACAATATCACTAAAAATATATTTTTCACTCTCCAGTGTTTGGATCATGAAAAATTATTTTTAGTTGTCTATTATTTGGAAGTAAATGCAGATCAATGGTGGACTCTCATCAAGAACACAAGGCAATAGGAGAAGATTGACTCTATGAAGTGGGATGAGTTTAGATGGTTATTTTTTAACAAGTAATTTCCTTTAATTATTCATACAAAAATGGATAAGTAATTCCTTAATCTAAGGCTGAAGGATAATGAATCCATTGGTACCTATAAGGAAAATTTTACAGGACTTGTGAGCTACACTTCTAGTGTTATAATTGAACCAAAAATTAATATTGATCAACTCTTTAGTGGATTAAAACCATATGTCTCTGAAGGGAGTTATCCATAAGGTACATTAGTAGCTATGAATAAATTATTTGATATGCTACCAAGGTAGAAAGAGAGATTGTACTTACCCATCAATAGCATGGTTTATATAAGAAAAGAAATATGAAATTCAAAGGAAATTCTAATAATAAAAATCCTGGAGAGAAGAAGATGAGCATTCTATTATGCTCAAAGTATTAAAGGGTACATGAAAAAATTGTATTAAGGGGACTAGTAAATGCTTTAATTTTATAAAAGAAGGTCATCGGGAAATTAAATTCTGAAGTGATGGAAAAAGTTAACTAATTATGCCTATAGAGATAAATATCCATAGAATGCACCACCCACATTTTAATTTTTCAAATTCAAGGAGTATGTTAATTATTCTAAAAAGTGTTTAAATATAAAGGTTAATAACAATGATCGACATCAATAACCTCTTAAAACTATAAACAAAGGGAAATACCATGTGATCACTATTGTCAATGTGATGTGTGACAACAAAGTGGTGAAAGGTACACTGACCATCCACTCTAGAACTTCTAATGGATTAGTTGATTCTAGATCTACCCACTCTTTTATATATGAATAATTGTATAAGGGTATTAAAATACAACCTTAATTAATATATGTTGAATTATTATTGGAAACTCCTAATGGTATGATGATCACATCTCCAGTCAATGAGTCTCCTCTGATTGAATTTTGTGGGAATGTGCTTCCTCTCTATCTTATTATTCTCCCTCTAGTACAATTTGATGTTATTTTAATCATTGATTGGATTTATTTATAAAAATCACATATAAATTATTGATTAAGGGAAGTCACATTTGATATTCTGAACCAACCTATGATCATTTATAAGTGAGACGATAAATATGAACACCCGATGGAAATTACATCCATTATATGGGTCTTAATTCCTATTAAAAAGGGGGTTTTATCTTAGATGGTTGGTGAAAAATCAATATTGAAGATATTCATACTGAATGGGAGTTTTTTAATGTATTTATTGAAGAATTTTCTAGTCTTCCTCTGAATTGTGAAGTTGTGTTTTCAATAGAACTGATACCTAAAGCTACACCCATTTCAAAGACTACGTATAGAATGGACCCAATTGTGTTACATGAATTGAAGAAGAAACTCCATGAGAATCTTAACAAAGGATTAATGTTTCCAAGTATGTCACCTTAGGGTGAAATCATTCTTTTTATTAGGAATAAAGATGGATCAATGCGAATATGTTTTGATTATCAGGAACTTGACAAGATCACAATCAAGGACAAGTATCCTCTACCCCATATTGATGATTTTTTTGATCAATTAAGAGGAGGTCAATATTTTTATAGGATTGATCTTCAAAATGGATACTACCAATTGAGGGTAAAAAGCGAATACACGGCCAAGACAAATATGAGGTTTGGATGCTATGAATTTATAGTAATGGCATTTACTATTACTAATTGCCCCATTATTTTCATGGATATAATAAATAGAGTCTATATAGATCAACTTGATCAATTTTTTGTAGTCTTTATAAATGGTATTTGTATATATTATTATAACATCCCATTACAGACTTTTAGGTGTATTGTCCCATTGATTTCAGTATCCTTTTACTGGATCTCTTCATGGGTTGTTAATGATGTTTTTTTTAGTTTTTTAAGGTTTTTGGGCTTATGAATGGTTGAAACATGGTTTGAAAACCCATTCAGCTAAATTTTTCAACATTTCTAGTAGCCTAGGTAGGGGTGCATCATTTTTTCATAGTTAGACAAACCATGTATCCAAATAGTGGAACTCGAATAGAAGGGGTTTCACGGTTGGTGCATAGTTAAACTTACCATGCAGCCTAACCATGAAAATATTCTAATGGCTATGATTGGGGTGCATGGTTAGACACACGATTAGTACAATCTATGTGACCTAACCCAAGAAATTGTGAGACAGGATTGAAATTACCCAAAAATTGTAATTAAAATCCCACAACACCCCTAATTAACCCCAAAATTCTCCCACTAGAATGTAATTTGATAATTTGTCTATTGAGATCCCTCTAGATGAATTTTGGTCCTCCTAAACTCATCTCTTGGAAGATCAAATCTCTGATTGAAGCATTGATCCTCTTCTAGTGAGTTCTTTTCTCCTTTATCTTTTGTCCCTCCCCTTCTCCTGATTCCTTCTTTCAAGAGGTTATGATGTCATTTTGTTTCATTGTTTCATGTATTTTTGATTTGGAATTATGGATCTAGGATCTCTCCTCTTCTATACAGACCCCTCTTCCTAAATCCAACGACCACCATCAAAGGGGAAACATATAGGATTCATTGTGGTGGGATTTCAAATATTCCAAATAGGTGTTTATAGGCTTCTCATCCATTTTTAATTCATTTTCACTTGAGATTTTATGGATATGTGTCTCTTTATAACACATGTTCTATAATTATTGATCTTGAATTTCCTTGTGAAATATTCTTTGACCCCATTTTAATTAAATTTAACATGGCTTGGATTCCTTCTCATGGTTTTATAAATTAATGAATTATATATTGATTTTAATTCCATTTCAAAGAGTTTTTCAATGTTACTGAAAGCGCGGACGATTTTCACTTATTGACCATTCAAGGTTCCGATGCTCTGCTAATGTGTATAGAAGCACTTGGGTTGAATACTCAGCGATGATACTTTTTAATAATTGATTGTTTTTTTATTGAGGGGTTTGTTTATAGATATTAATTGAAATGATTGATTGACTAATATTGATTTAACAATTTGATAAATATTGGGGTGAGTTCATCATTAGGTAGTTAAGCTTGTGATATCCATGAGCCTTGCTTTATATTTCATTAAACTAACACCCACTTTACAAGATGACGTTAATCGGAATTCCCAAGTGTTAAGGCTTTAATACAAGCCTTAAATTAACTAGGATTATAATCTCAATAAGTTCTTGATTATGGTTGTGTATTTATGGTTCCAATAATCCATGAAAACCACTCGTTAAACAAAACAATTTATTAATCCATGACATGTTAAGTCCAAAATACACAATGTTAAATTAAAGAATACTCATCGAACAAAAGCTCTCAATCGCTCAACATCTCTAAATAACAACTCACCCTAATGGTAGATTTAGTAATACATTAATATTTTTATTAATATGGTAATATATTATTATGTTAATAAATTATAAATAGAACAAAAAGAACATGATAAGAAAAGAATTGTGCATCGAACACACACACACACATGAAGGGTGATGAGAATTAAAAATGAACTTTAGATTAAATGAGAAAGCGAAAGAAGAGATTGATTATTAACATGTTTTAAGAAATTTAAATAACATTAATATTTCAAAATAGAGGTTAGATTATAATAAGAGTTAATGGGAAAGGTACTTGAATTAAAATAGAATTACAAAACAAAGACTTACAAGATTACAACAAAGAAGAACAAAAAAATAAATGAAAACAAAGAGAGGAGGAAGGGTATGTCAAGTAAAAACTTGAGTATGGAAGGTCCTACCAAGACTTTTTAAAAGATTTTTTTGTGCCAATTTATGCTCCTATATTCTGAAATTTCAACTCTTTCAAGTTGAGGAGGGGGATGTATTTATAGCCCAATGTTGTGGGTTGTTTGCATTCCAAAACTGCCCCTCCACTTGCATTGCCAATTTGATAAATTATACATCCAAATATCGAGATATTATCTTCTTAAAAGTTTTATATAATAATGTTTTCCTACTAATCTCAAAATTTGGAGGCATTTTTACTTATGGAGGCAAAGTTATGACTATTTTATTAAACAATGTTGATTTGTCCATTTCAATCCAGACTTTTTTGTTGTCCTAAATGTGAATGGATTTTTTAATAGGAATATGCCTTAAAATCCGAATTCCTTATTCAAAAAAGTCGGTCTTATATATCTACTCTTTCACACTAAAAAATATCTGCTTTCTTTGATGACTATAGCATGCAAAAATTCAATTTTGGTGTGCTAATTTCATTTTCCGGACCCAATGGTGGGCTGGAATTAAAATATTTATTTGGGCCCCTTTTTTTTGGATTTGGGACCTGAAATTTTTATCCATGATTATTTTGAATAATTATGAACATATGGTGGAGTTTAATAAAATTTGGACTTTGGGATTTAGACCAGTAACTCAATCATCATGGCTAGTCCAGTTTCTTCACAAATTCTTTGGGTCTTCTTGTGTAGACCATATGACCCTTCAAATGGAAGAATTGGCCACTAATTCATTATAATTAAATGTTTTAATTTGATTAATTAACCATTAAAAACAATAATAATGCAATTTGGATAAGTAGAGTGAGAGTTATTATGAAAATTTTAAATAGACTTGAATCTGTATAACTTCAAATAGTGCTCTAAAATTATATTTAATATTTAAACATTAATATTTCACACAAAATATGAAAATTTCATATAAAATTGGTAAAGAGAGTATATAATAAGTAATGAAAATATTAATAACATCAGATCCCCCACACTTAGTCTTATGCATGTCCTCATGTGCAATAAATATAAAAAATTAACAAAATTATGTTTACTCACCAACAAATATTAAAGTTTTGTTTTCCCCACTCATGGGAGGTTTAGACCATTTCATTCATCCATCTTCAATTCCACCCCAATTTGTTATAGAAACAATTTTCAAATAACAAATCTTTTTTTCATGCTCAAATTTAGAAATGGAAAATGTGGGCACTCGAAACTTACTCCTCTCAAGATAATAAAAATTTATTTCTAGAGGTTCACTCATTCACCAACCAAAATTGAAAATCTTAGAGTTTGTAAGAGCTATAAGCTTCCACTGCCTATACTAAAGTGAAAAAGAATAAAGAGGTATTTTAAGGGGTTTTTATATGTCTATGGTATGGTAGAAATTTAATGACCAAGAGAGAGAAGAATAGGGGTAAAACACCAACATGGGTAAGACAATGCACAATTTTTTTGAAATGAAACATGGAAGGAAATGAAAACAAATATTAAAAAGGGAATGATTGTGTGAAGAAAGACACAATAGAGGAAGAAAATTTGAAGGGGATGAGAAGATGAAATACTTACAAAACACAAAACTTCTCCTAATGACATAAGTGTTGTTTTTTTCTTTTTTTCTTCTTTTTTTTTGAATTTTTTGAAATTTGAACATGAAAAAGATCTCACACTCATATCCCAACCCACAATTGATCTCCTCATGACACTAATTGTAATAGTTATAACAATATCAAAGGTTGATTAAGAGAGATTTTTGACCTTCCCAAGGCACAACCTGTTTTTCATTTTTTCTTTTTGATTTTTTTTGAACACTTATCAATAACATTTACAAAATTACCTAAATTAAATTACATTACATTCCCCAAAACTTAGTAAATGAAAACCTATCCCCCACACTAAAATGGATTCTTGTCCTCAAGCATATGATAACTCATAGAAAATCAATAAAATGGTACCCAAAATGAAATCAATTCCCCCCACACTTAAATTTCAAGAAAATATGCAATGTAAATCCATGTAGATGTTGGGTGGGATAAAGTATTGGGCTTGTAATTTAGCTAACAAGAAAAAATTTTCATAGGCTCTAAGAGGTTTTCAAAATTAGGATTAATATAAGGTTAAAGGAAGGCTATTTGGATATTGTGATGCTCATGAGGTTCAGAAAACGCCTCTATCAAATTAATGCACACCAAAGTTGGAAATTATGCTCGAAGATCCACAAACTCAAGACTCACAATTGGGGGTGAAAAACACACATTTTTAAAATATGGCCATAGGTTAACATGGAATGAATGCTAATTTTTTTCCTCACGGTTGGGGTAAATCATTTTCCAAATAAAAAATTGATCATTCAAAATTTTTTGGTTTTGACATTTGATTATTTATCCAAATTAATGATGAAAATAAAAAAAATGAGATGAAAACATGTCTTTTGACTTCCCAAAATGGTTGGACAAAATTTGAAAACTGGATGGTGATTAAGTGATTAGCCACTGTAAGAGGCTAATATTCATTGCTAATATATGTAGTTTTAATGTGCCTTTCTATTCATAAATACCATTTTAGTGCATTTTACATTTTGAACACTCATTCTCATCATTTGTGCACTTCATGCCTAATGTGCACCAATTTAGGCCCAATGTTTCATCTGATTTTAAAGAATGTAACTATCCATGTTTTAATTTGATATTTTTGAAAATGGATATTCACTTAATCATGAACATTTTTTATTCAGGGATCAATGGATTATTAATAAATTATGATGGAGATATTTGGCGATTAAAGGAAACAATTCTGGAGAAGGCAGATTGTATATCATCCCACTGATCGGACTATGGGCCCCACAATACAAGCCCAATGAAGCCCAAACTTTATGTAAGGATAGAATACATATAGGGGAACAAATATTTCTTCTGGATCTAGTGCTAATTCGTCCTCAATGGTGGTGATTAAGGCGGCCCAAGTTGAAGATTTAATTTTGGGCCAGAGTCTGCGGCCCAGAAAAACAGCCCACCATTTCAATCATATCTCCTGAACCACAAAGTTTCAGGCTGAAATTTTACATGATGTTAGGGGATATATGGGGATTCATTTAAGTCTTCTAGGTCCCACTCAAATTAGGCCTTCTATAAGGTCCTTTAGGCGCGTCTTTCCGTTGGATGCATGTTGGCTGCAACTTCGGGGCAAGAAGTGGAAAAGTCTCTCATCATTAATGTTCCACCCACCTTTCCCCAACATAATTAATTAAAGTCACATGGGATGTTGGGGGCTTAGACAAGGCTTCATTTTTCCTATTTAAAGCAGGAGTGGTGGTGTATTTAGGGAGGTTGGGTGCTTTCTTTTCATTGTAATGTTATTATGCCAATTTGCCTTTGTAATGTTCTTCCTTCTAATGTAAGTTGGTCGAATCACCTTAGTCTTCAATAAAAGTTCTTCTTCTTATCTTGTTCTGTTCTTATCATTATCACCTTGATACCGTTGCCTCAAGGTGTGAATTTATTCACACCAAACCTTGTGATTTTGTTCACACAACGGTGGAGTGATCATTATTTTTGTTGTTTTTACTTCTTCAATTCCACCCTCATAAGTCTACTTTCCGCTTCCGTTGAGAACTTGTCATCAATGGAGGGCTAGATCTTTTATGGGTTGATCCAAGGGAGTAGAAAGGGGATGTATTGAATGTTATTTCTCATGCCCTAAATGTTATTAATTTATTTTAATTGAGTTTCTTTCATTCAATGATTTTTATTCTTCCTCTTCATTATTGAATTTATTCACCCCACTTTCATGTGCTAATTACATCCTTTACCTTGGAGTGCTCATGAAAATGATCCTACAAGTGTATAGATGATTATCATATGTTTTTAAGGTGTTTAATCAGTAAGTGATGAGGTTAGTTTGAATTCATTGCATGAATCCTTCTCGAGTTAATGAAATTAAAATCGTAAAAAAAAGGAATTCATTCAATCCACCCCGAGTAATAACCTAGGATCAACTCATTTTCTCATAATTGAATTCACATAGATCTTTTAGTGCTCTTTAAAAACAATATAAAATCAACCCAAGTTGTCCACTTCATAGCCAAAAATCTATCTCTTTTTATTGAGTGTCTAAAGGTTCTTCTTAGGTCTCTGAGGATTCGACAACCCAAGCTACACTACAAGCGACCGCTTGAACTGGGAAAACTTGTGCTCTTGTATAGTTCAAAACTTCATTTACACCCAGGAAAGTTAAGGTCTAGATGGTCAAGCCCATTCATAGTGCATCATGTGTACCCTCATGGGGCTGTAGAGATTCAGGATCCCACAAGTGGTAACATTTTTAAGGTCAATGGTCATAGGTTAAAACCATTCATTGAATCATTCAATAAACAGGAAATAGAGGTAGAGTTAACAGATCCAACCTATGAACCAGGAAAAAATTGATAGATTTAGGATCCATGTCGGGCTAACGACGTTAAACAAAAGCGCTGCACGGGAGGCAACCCATGGTCTTCATGTTTCTAATCTTTGTGAATCATTTTTTTTCTTCTTTCTTTCCTTCTTCTTCATTTTATTATTTAAAATATATATATATATATATATAGACTGTTGACCTGTTCTTCTTTTATGAGTAAGGATGGGTACGAAAGGGGAGCACCGTATTCATCCGTGTCACGCGGTGTGATCCCTGAGTAATACCTTACCCAAAAAATATAAAGAAGACAATGTATCATCAGTTTATTTTATTTTATTTTATTTTATTTTATATTTTTGTTGGTATTTAAAAAAAATAGATTGTTGACATGTTCTTATTTTATGAGTAAGGATGGGTATGAAAGGGGAGCACCGTATTCATCTGTGTCACGCGGTGTGATCCCTGAGTAATACCTTACCCAGAAAATATAAATAAGACAATATATCATCAGTTTATGTTATTTATACTTTTTTTAGGTTAAAAAAAATACAAAAAATATATATATTAAAAAAAATTAAGGCATGTCATAGGTCATTGGGAAAAGCTGGTCACAACCGTCCAAGCCATTGGGAGATAAACCAGAACTGAAGGGAGACATGGGAATGCATTTTCAACATCAACCACCAGGTGACTTCATTCCATAATTTTCATTTTCAATGTCTTCGTTGAACTTCTATCCTGCCACTTCTATGTTTCAATTCTTTAAACACTGGGGACAGTGTATTCCTAGTTGGGGGGGAGATGAAAATGTGTGGAAAGAAAAATGCCATTAACCTTGAACATGATAACACACATTCCAAACTCTGAAATTGGATATCAAATAATTTTGCATGCCATGATTCTGATTTTAATGCAAGTTTATGTTCATGTGCATAGTTATTGGAAAGTGCGATTGTCCGATGTGATTTTTCACTGTTATATTTTCATCCATTTAATAAAAAACACAATGCACGTCCTCTAGATTGTGGGGTATTAGTTTGAGTTCTTGGGGACCCATAATAAATAGCATAGGATTGGCGATCATTTTAATTTTAACATGAGTATTCAAAAAAAAATTGCGCGTAGAGTAATGAATTGACCTAATGTGTGGCTTTCGGCACTTGGGGATTGCGACTCCATAGTTGTCTGGCCCAGAGTTGGGCATTTTATCTCTATTTGTGGTAATTTGAATTTGTTTTTGATTGAGTTAACTCGAGATGATGCCCGAGTATGTGAGCTTCACTTGGTGCCCTAAGGTCTTTGAGCCTGGGAGTCATCGACAAAGTCTTGCTACATGGGTTGACTCGATTGAGTTCAATTTCAATTACCATGGAAAAATTGCAAAAAAAAAATAAAATAAAAAATGAGTACTCATCTTATTATTAAAATTTGATTGCTCCTAGCACTTCCATCTTTTCTCCCTCGAATGAAAATGAACCCCCATGTCTATTGTGACACACAACACTTCATCATGCTTAATTGAATTTGGATGAAATATGGCAATGAATTTGAACAATGGAATGGGCTTGGGCTTGAGATATGCCTGTGGACATAGCTTGTTTTAAATGATTTTGATGGGTTTGATAACTGTTTGGTATGTGATCTTTGGGTGAGAAATGTGTATTTAAATGTTTTTGGAAAAGGTCATTTGAATTTCATTTTTGTGAGATATATTTTGCTCGGGACTAGAAAAACTCAAGCTGGGGGTGTGATTATCCACTGTAAGAGGCTAATATTCATTGCTAATATATTTAGTTTTCATGTGCCTTGCTATTCATAAATACCATTTTAGTGCATTTTACATTTTGAACGCTCATTCTCATCATTTGTGCACTTCATGCCTAATGTGCACCAATTTAGGCCCAATGTTTCATCTGATTTTAAAGAATGTAACTATCCATTTTTTAATTTCATATTTTTGGAAATGGATATTCACTTAATTATGAACATTTTTTATTCAGGGATCAATGGATTATTAATAAAGTATGATGGAGATATTTGGCGATTAAAGGAAACAATTCTGGAGAAGGCAGATTGTATATCATCCTACTGATCGGACTATGGGGCCCACAATACAAGCTCAATGAAGCCCAAAATTTATGGAAGTATATAAGACATATAGTGGAACAAATAATTCTTCTGGATCCAGTGCTAATTCGTCTTCAATGGTGGTGATTAAGGCAGACCAAGTTGAAGATTTAATTTTGGGCCAGAGTCTGCGGCCCACAAAAACAGCCCGCCATTTCAATCATATCTCCCTAACCACAACGTTTTTCGGTCTGAAATTTTACATGATGTTATGGGACATCCGGGACTTCATTTAAGTCTTCTAGGACCCACTCAAATTCGGCCTTCTAGAAGGTCCTTTAGGCGCTTTTTTCAGGTGGATGCAAGCTGGCTGCAACTTCGGGGCAAGAAGTGGAAAAGTCTCTCATCATTAATGTTCCACCCACCTTTCCCCAACATAATTAATTAAAGGCACATGGTATGTTGGGGGCTCGGCCAAGGATTCATTTTTTCCTATTTAAGGCAGGATTGGTGGTGGATTTAGGGAGGTTGTGTGCTTTCTTTTCATTGTGATGTTATTATGCCAATTTGCCTTTGTAATGTTCTTCCTTCTAATGTAAGTTGTTCAAATCACCTTAGTCTTCAATAAAAGTTTTTATTATTCTCTTGTTCTGTTCTTATCCTTATCACCTTGATACCGTTTCCTCAAGGTGTGAATTTATTCACACCAAACCTTGTGATTTTGTTCACACAACGGTGGAGTGATCGTTATTTTTGTTGTTTTTACTTCTTCAATTCCACCCTCATAAGTCTACTTTCCGCTTCCGTTGAGAACTTGTCATCAATGGAGGACTAGCTCTGTAGAGACCCGAAGCTTATCATACATGGACATTACATTACTTTTGCGGAATACTTAGTACATAACAAAAACACACACACAAGGATCGTAATAGTTTAGTGTCTTTGGAAACTCGGAATATAATCTTCTAATCGTGGTGAAAGATCTTCAAAATCTCCCATAAAGATCTTCTTTTTTTTACCTAAAACCTTTCTTTATATCCTGGGGAAAAGAAAACATAAAAGGGTGAGCTCAAATGCTCAGTAAGGGTATAAAAAAGAAATAAAAATCATATCATATCTTTTTGAAAATCAAAACCTGCAAAAAAGATCATAATATCTTAACATGGAATAAATCATAGAAGTGAAAATGAGATCCCCATAATCATAACATAAAACTTGAAACTTTGTGGCATTCACACATAATCATAGAGAATCATTTCTTGTTAGTCAAGACTCATTGCCAAGACTATCTTAGTGGACAAAGTCCCTTTCTGAATCGAGTAACCCTCGTTTCAGTCCTGTTTCACTGAACCGGTATAACCTACCATTCCAGCCATGTCTATCTCATGAGATATAAAATCTTTACCCAATGCATTGGAGGGAGATATAGGTCCCACCCATATTATAATGAATCCTTTCTTATGTGTGCCACATAATCATAAATCATACATCATCGCATAACCCATGTAATAAAAATGGGATTCTTAAACAACATGACATCATAAAACAATTCATATAAGATAAAGGAATTCATAAAAATATTTCCATCACAACATAATCAAATCCATGTAATAATAGGGATAAAAACAGAACCCTTTTATTATCTTAGATGGAAAATAATTTTGATAAAATACTTGAACTTCATTCTTGAGGAAAATATCCTTTCTACTTCAAAAACATTTTTCCTTTCATAACATGTCATAAAACTTTAAAATAAAAGAAGTTGATTAAAAATAAACTTGAAAACTTGTAAAGGAAGCTTCTTGGAAATAATGTTTAAAAATCCATTCATGCCGTATAAGTTAAAAAAACATTCTTCGTACTTTTGTCGGAAAAGTCAAAAAGTACCTCGTACGATAAAAGATTCCTTTCATAAATATTACTAAAAACTCACCGAAGGGTAAAAATGGATTTAAACAATTGTAGGTGGATGTAAATAATATTACATTTTGGTGAAACATGGATGTGGATGATAAAATACACCCCAGTAAATACTTACGAATAAACAATCTCGGAAAAAAATGAGATTGTGATATTTTCCCTTACCTTATGTCTGACTTGCTTTGTAAGTGTCCGAACCTCCTGTATAATGATTTAAATAATGTTATTGACTTATTCCAGAATCATATTCATTGTTATGATATCATATATGGTTCACTTATGACATTATATTACCCGTTCTTTTGTAAATTCCATGTTAAAGAAGCATTTTGGGTAAAATCGTTTCATTTATCGTAGGTGTTTTGACTTGTTGTTCTTGACATCATTATTACTTATATCATGATTTACTTACTTCCAGAATATAAAATATGATTTATATATCATATATATTCAGTATATATCTATATATAATATATAGATAAATAAAATGAAAAACACCATTCATGGAGACGGTAGTCCGTACGTACGCATGAACGCTGTTTTCCTTTACTTATTGTCTTGAAATGGAAGTAAGTAGATGACATACATATATATATATATACATAAATCCAGTAGCTTTATAATTTCATATATTTCATTATTATTTCTTATATATACTTTATAATCATTCTTAAATGGTTAACATGGAGAATGAATCTCATCGCGTCGTGGAGACGGTAGTCCGTACGTACGCACGAGCGATGATATCATTTCCATAAATATTGAATTGAATTGGAGTGGATTATACAATATATCAGAATCAATATGATGTTGTAATAACTATGTATAGTTATTCTTTACACCATTATACCCATCCATGTAAGGTGGTGGTGGAAAATAGATTACACCACGGCGTGGAGATGGTATTCCGTACGTACGCACGCGCGGTGATTTCTTTTTCCGTAGGATGGATAGATAGTGAAATAGGGTTGTTTCATACTTATAATAACATATCAGTATATGAGTGATACTGATGTTATTACTTCATAATGAAACAACCTAAGAAGAAGAAGTGGAAGAAGAAATAAAGATGAAAGAATTGGTAACGGTAATTACCTCTTCTTTGAAGCGCCTCTTTGAGACCTCCTCTTAGGGCACTAAAATTGGTCTTTGAGGAAGACCAGAACCTCTAGGATGTTTCTAGGGAAGTGGAGAAGAGATTTTGGCAGGGGTTGGCCGAGCTTGAGTGCTCAAATTGGTGTGAGGAGGAGGGGGAGGAGGTGTCCTTTTATAAGGGAGGAGAGGGGCACCTTAGGAATACCTCAAAATATTATTTTATATTAATGTCAAAATCGGTTTATAATGGTTCCAAATGGTCTTATTTCGAAGCTAAAGTGGGGATGGGTCTAAATCCTATCAACCAATAGGATTTAGACATGTTTAGGGTATTATTTTAACCTTATCAATTAGATTTAACTCTAAGTTAATTAATTTAACTTTTACCGTGTCTTTTTGTTTTCTTTCACTATATGGTTAATACACTTACTATAACATGCCAAACGAACCCCAAATTGTATATTATTAATCAATATATCCGTATCTAAGTCATTTGGCCGAACCTTAGATTTTTAGGAATAAAATTACAATTAATAATATAATATTTGATTTAAAAACTATTTTGTGTCAATTTTGACACTATTTGATATATGATTTTTTTGAAAGTCATAACAGAATTATATGTTCGAACCAAGTTGATTAAATCAACACTAATACATCATAGTAACCTAGAAAATTAGTTTAATTCATAAAAAGTCTCAAATTATATTTCGTTTGGTGTTTATAACATCAATTATGTCAATATTTCATTAATAAGATAATTACTGCATCATCTTTGTGTCATAAATAAATTAAATTATTTGATGTCTAAAAATTACAAATAAAATACCATCATGTAGTAAATCTTTTTATCTTTCTAATGAATATTTACAATCGAATTTATCTTATGTATAACCCCATATTAAAAATGATTTACTTATTAAACTTTGATTTTAACTATTTTAACCCTTCTTTAAATAAATTAATAATAAATGTCCTAATCTAATCCAAGTGGGCCTAAATGGTCATATTATATTCATAAGGTTGTTTTTGGCCGAATTACACTTATCCAATAGAATTAGGACATGTGTTAGGGTAATAGTAATATCATATTTACCCTTAGTTACCCTATTTACTATTAACCGTGGTAAAAAAAAGTAAAAAGTTACTATTCACCAAAAATTATTTTCATCTCATTGAACCACATTTTAGTCCTTGATATTAACCGTGTCTGTCGGATTTTTGAAATTCCATTCACAGAAGTGGTAAAATTAAGTTTTATGCAAAATTCAGTTTTTAACCTACCACTTAGTAGTTTCACTATTCATCAAAAATTGATGTTTTTCAGAACAATGCCAAAATTTCATCCTAAGCTATATTTCATATTCCGAATTCAAAAATGAAGTCTATTTTACCAAATTCATATCATAGAAGTTGCATTAATTAATTTTATAATTAAATCCCGCTGTTAAAACAAAGAGCGTGTTTTTAAGAAACAATATCTATCAAAAGATTGACACTTGTTTATGTCTAGTTTAAATGTGAAATTATATCCAATGACCAACATTGTATTAAATTGTAAAAATATATTCTAAATATACTTTAAAACCACTCAAATTAATAATTTATCAATATTAATTATTTCGATTGAAAAAGTTGTTTTTAAGTAAAATTTAGTAATTTTCACTATTCATCAAAATATGAAAGTTATCCGAAAATCACCAAAATTTCACCTTAGGATAAATTTGATACTCCGAATCCAAAAATAAAGTCCATTTTGAGAGATAAAATTTCTAAAATTTTAAAAGGTGGTTATTACTATTCATAACTGCTAATTATAATAATATTTTAATAGCATATCGTTGTTTAGTGAAACTCGGTATTGCGTACTACACACGCTATCGAGGAAGGTCGCGATTGCGTGTAATGCAAGGAAAGTCAAGGATGTGTGTTGTTCAAGCTCCTTTTGGAGTAGCGTACAACACAAGACATTAATAAAATTAAAAAGAATATTTTTTTCATAAAATCTCGGGCTGTTACATTCTACCCCCCTTAAAATGAATTTCGCCCTCGAAATTCGTCGGGCTTATAAATGGTTTACTATTCTAAAGTTTCATTAATAGAATCCCACATCGTAAAAAGGAATACCAAGACTTGGCTTTAAAAACTAAAGTATGAAATGTAACGATTACCCAAATAAACTAATCGCTGGGTTTCCACATAGGTAAAAATATGGATATGGAAGAGAAATCTAACCATCATGTTCTGATGGAGAGTGGTAGAGAACATGGCTATGGAAAAGCCAGTAATCACAAATCCATACATTTGTGACGATCTAAGGTACCATCTGATTCATCAGGTATAAGAGAACTAGGACAACATTTTTGGTTTTCAAGATCATTTCCCTAAAGTTAAAGAATTTGAATTAGAATAAATACTTACTTTATTTTGGTACAATCTCACTGTTGTTCGTGCCTTTAACAATTTCCACTTCATCTCTTAAATAAATGAAGTTGAATTTGTTATTCGTGAAGTGTTAGCAGATCATGTGATAGAATGACGGGTCATTCCATCTGTCTCAAAAGGTTAGCAAAATTTATATACATAAGTCGATCTATAGTGAGATTAATCATATATGGTTCCTAAAATGGACTTATACTTCATATATCATACTGCTTAATATAATAACACTAGTTTCTACTAAACGGGGACTTCCTGTAGGTCAGTGGTAGGCGATAAAGGCCAGTCGCACTTCGGTTGTGGGTTCGATTCCTACAGCCTTGTCCGAAGCGATGGGCTGTCGCCCGTCCTGCAGGTTGTCCTTTTTCTAAAACTATATTACTATAACATCTCATCAATAATATCGAGAAAACTTTGATCCTTAAATAATACTCACTTATGTCCAACATAATCCATTTCAATCTTTAGGCTTATCCATAATACTGCAGTCCACTCTCATAATATAGTGACAACGATTACCAGAGATTTAATACTGTCGTTGATCCCCACATATCATAAGATATGTCTTGTTGGTCACATTCCAAACATTCAAAGTCCTTAATCGTGTATTCTCTTGAATACCTTAGTGAAAACATGAGTGCAGTTAAAAGTTAACACTTTCCACATACCAAAATCCTCAAAATTCTATATACTCAAACCATGATATCACTTAGTCCTTATATCAATCATGAGCTCATGAATACTATTAAACATTTCATTTTCTCGTCTTCATTATGCGCATATCATCTTATTTCCAAAAAAAAAATATCTCAATCACTTTGAATACCACATCAATAAATATTGCAATACAACATTATTTTGGAATCCCATTACATAAACACTTAATCATTCCACCACATCGTTGTCATATTCAACATTGCCAATAGTGATCGCATGTGATTTCCCTTTGTCCTTTGCCTTCAGTGGTTGCTCATGTTGATCATCACTAACCCTTGGATTAGGGCAATTATTAGCATAATGCCCCATTTCCTTGCACTTGAAGCATTGAAGTGTTGGTTGTACGTTCTCTGCAGTGTTTGATTTATTCACTTCATTAGAATCCCTTTTTCCATTACTTCGACACTCAGCTGCTCGATGACCTTATTTTCCACACTTAAAAACATTTTCTAGTCCCTTTAAGACAATCTCCACTATGCTTCTTTCCACACTTTGTGCATAAGGAAACATTCATCTTCTTTTCACCATTATTCTGAGATTTCTCCTTGAACTCCATCTTTCGTTTCTTGTCAAACCCATGAGATGGATATGTAACACCAACTTCCATTTCTACCTTGATAGCACAACGCAAAATTTCTTCATAGCTACTGAAGTCTCTTATAGCTAATGCCCTTCGAAGACTTGGTTTTATGCCACTGAAAAATCGATCAACTTTACTTTCAGGTTGGATGATAATACCAGAAGCATACCTTGCAAGTCTTGTAAAATTTGCTTCATAGGTACCAACAGATTCATCGTCCCTTTGCTTCAGTTCAAGAAACTCTTTCTCCATCTTTGTTCGGAGAATACGAGGGAAGTACTTATTGAAAAATAAGTTCTTGAACTCGTCCCATTCCATAGACTCAATTTCATCCCTTTGCCTCGTATTCTTAATAAGATTCCACCATTGATCAGCATCTCCTTCCAAACGATACACTGATAGGATGACTTTATCATGTTCAGAACATTGAAGAACTGAAAATATCTTTTCAGTAGTACTAATCCATTGTTCAGCAACTAATGGATCAGTAGACCCACTGAAAGAAGGTGGACGCTGCCTCATGAAGGATTCAACAGAATGTTGCTCCTTCCTTTGCTCGTTTGGAAGTCCTGCATGATTCATAGCTTGAGAAAGTTGTGTGAGCATGGCTACAAGATTTTGCATTCCAGCTCCCATATCGTTTGGTTGCTCAGGGGGACAATCATTGCATTGCCCATCACATTCCGCATTAACACGGTTCCTTCGGGTTCCAGCCATCGTCTAAAACCCCAAAAGAATAGTATGAGAGGCAAAAATCATGCTAGGGAAAACAACATAATAAAGGGGTATTACCCTCAATATCTAACATCTTAGGTTAAATTCGAAGATCGTTAGCGCAATTCTAGGACTATAACCTATACGTATACTTAACCTTAGAGACATCCCTAGACATACCTTAGAAATATCTCTAGGGATCTCACTAACGTTTTCGCATCCTAGTTTCCAAAGGTTGACTAAACCTTTCCTCTGATACCAACTGTAGAGACCCGAAGCTTATCATACATGGACATTACATTACTTTTGCGGAATACTTAGTACATAACAAAAACACACACACAAGGATCGTAATATTTTAGTGTCTTTGGAAACTCGGAATATAATCTTCTAATCGTGGTGAAAGATCTTCAAAATCTCCCATAAAGATCTTCCTTTTTTTTTTACCTAAAACCTTTCTTTATATCCTGGGGAAAACAAAACATAAAAGGGTGAGCTCAAATGCTCAGTAAGGGTATACAAAAGAAATAAAAATCATATCATATCTTTTTGAAAATCAAAACCTGCAAAAGAGATCATAATATCTTAACATGGAATAAATCATAGAAGTGAAAATGAGATCCCCATAATCATAACATAAAACTTGAAACTTTGTGGCATTCACACATAATCATAGAGAATCATTTCTTGTTAGTCAAGACTCATTTCCAAGACTATCTTAGTGGACAAAGTCCCTTTCTGAATCGAGTAACCCTCGTTTCAGTCCTGTTTCACTGAACCGGTATAACCTACCATTCCAGCCATGTCTATCTCATGAGATATAAAATCTTTACCCAATGCATTGGAGGGAGATATAGGTCCCACCCATCTTATAATGAATCCTTTCTTATGTGTGCCACATAATCATAAATCATACATCATCGCATAACCCATGTAATAAAAATGGGATTCTTAAACAACATGACATCATAAAACAATTCATATAAGATAAAGGAATTCATAAAAATATTTCCATCACAACATAATCAAATCCATGTAATAATAGGGATAAAAACAGAACCCTTTTATTATCTTAGATGGAAAATAATTTTGATAAAATACTTGAACTTCATTCTTGAGGAAAATATCCTTTCTACTTCAAAAACATTTTTCCTTTCATAACATGTCATAAAACTTTAAAATAAAAGAAGTTGATTAAAAATAAACTTGAAAACTTGTAAAGGAAGCTTCTTGGAAATAATGTTTAAAAATCCATTCATGCCGTATAAGTTAAAAAAAACATTCTTCGTACTTTTGTCGGAAAAGTCAAAAAGTACCTCGTACGATAAAAGATTCCTTTCATAAATATTACTAAAAACTCACCGAAGGGTAAAAATGGATTTAAACAATTGTAGGTGGATGGAAATAATATTAAATTTTGGTGAAACATGGATGTGGATGATAAAATACACCCCAGTAAATACTTACGAATAAACAATCTCGGAAAAAAATGAGATTGTGATATTTTCCCTTACCTTATGTCCGACTTGCTTTGTAAGTGTCCGAACCTCCTGTATAATGATTTAAATAATGTTATTGACTTATTCCAGAATCATATTCATTGTTATGATATCATATATGGTTCACTTATGACATTATATTACCCGTTATTTTGTAAATTCCATGTTAAAGAAGCATTTTGGGTAAAATCGTTTCATTTATCGTAGGTGTTTTGACTTGTTGTTCTTGACATCATTATTACTTATATCATGATTTACTTACTTCCAGAATATAAAATATGATTTATATATCATATATATTCAGTATATATCTATATATAATATATAGATAAATAAAATGAAAAACACCATTCAGGGAGACGGTAGTCCGTACGTACGCATGAACGTTGTTTTCCTTTACTTATTGTCTTGAAATGGAAGTAAGTAGATGACATACATATATATATATACATAAATACAGTAGCTTTATAATGTCATATATTTCATTATTATTTCTTATATATACTTTATAATCATTCTTAAATGGTTAACATGGAGAATGAATCTCATCGCGTCGTGGAGACGGTAGTCCGTACGTACGCACGAGCGATGATATCATTTCCATAAATATTGAATTGGAGTGGAGTGGATTATACAATATATCAGAATCAATATGATGTTGTAATAACTATGTATAGTTATTCTTTACACCATTATACCCATCCATGTAAGGTGGTGGTGGAAAATAGATTACACCACGGCGTGGAGACGGTATTCCGTACGTACGCACGCGCGGTGATTTCTTTTTCCGTAGGATGGATAGATAGTGAAATAGGGTTGTTTCATACTTATAATAACATATCAGTATATGAGTGATACTGATGTTATTACTTCATAATGAAACAACCTAAGAAGAAGAAGTGGAAGAAGAAATAAAGATGAAAGAATTGGTAACGGTAATTACCTCTTCTTTGAAGCGCCTCTTTGAGACCTCCTCTTAGGGCACTAAAATTGGTCTTTGAGGAAGACCAGAACCTATAGGATGTTTCTAGGGAAGTGGATAAGAGATTTTGGCAGGGGTTGGCCGAGATTGAGTGCTCAAATTGGTGTGAGGAGGAGGGGGAGGAGGTGTCCTTTTATAAGGGAGGAGAGGGGCACCTTAGGAATACCTCAAAATATTATTTTATATTAATGTCAAAATCGGTTTATAATGGTTCCAAATGGTCTTATTTCGAAGCTAAAGTTGGAATGGGTCGAAATCCTATCAACCAATAGGATTTAGACATGTTTAGGGTATTATTTTAACCTTATCAATTAGATTTAACTCTAAGTTAATTAATTTAACTTTTACCGTGTCTTTTTGTTTTCTTTCACTATATGGTTAATACACTTACTATAACATGCCAAACGAACCCCAAATTGTATATTATTAATAAATATATCCTTATATAAGTCATGTGGCCGAACCTTAGATTTTTAGGAATAAAATAACAATTAATAATATAATATTTGATTTAAAAACTATTTTGTGTCAATTTTGACACTATTTGATATATGATTTTTTTGAAAGTCATAACAGAATTATATGTTCGAACCAAGTTGATTAAATCAACACTAATACATCATAGTAACCTAGAAAATTAGTTTAATTCATAAAAAGTCTCAAATTATATTTCGTTTGGTGTTTATAACATCAATTATGTCAATATTTCATTAATAAGATAATTACTGCATCATCTTTGTGTCATAAATAAATTAAATTATTTGATGTCTAAAAATTACAAATAAAATACCATAATGTATTAAATCTTTTTATCTTTCTAATTAATATTTACAATCGAATTTATCTTATGTATAACCTCATATTAAAAATGATTTACTTATTAAACTTTGATTTTAACTATTTTAACCCTTCTTTAAATAAATTAATAATAAATGTCCTAATCTAATCCAAGTGGGCCTAAATGGTCATATTATATTCATAAGGTTGTTTTTGGCCGAATTACACTTATCCAATAGAATTAGGACATGTGTTAGGGTAATAGTAATATCATATTTACCCTTAGTTACCCTATTTACTATTAACCGTGGTAAAAAAAAGTAAAAAGTTACTATTCACCAAAAATTATTTTCATCTCATTGAACCACATTTTAATCCTTGATATTAACCGTGTCTGTCGGATTTTCGAAATTCCATTCACAGAAGTGGTAAAATTAAGTTTTATGCAAAATTCAGTTTTTAACCTACCACTTAGTAGTTTCACTATTCATCAAAAATTGATGTTTTTCAGAACAATGCCAAAATTTCATCCTAAGCTATATTTCATATTCCGAATTCAAAAATGAAGTCTATTTTACCAAATTCATATCATAGAAGTTGCATTAATTAATTTTATAATTAAATCCCGCTGTTAAAACAAAGAGCGTGTTTTTAAGAAACAATATCTATCAAAAGATTGACACTTGTTTATGTCTAGTTTAAATGTGAAATTATATCCAATGACCAACATTGTATTAAATTGTAAAAATATATTCTAAATATACTTTAAAACCACTCAAATTAATAATTTATCAATATTAATTATTTCGATTGAAAAAGTTGTTTTTAAGTAAAATTTAGTAATTTTCACTATTCATCAAAATATGAAAGTTATCCGAAAATCACCAAAATTTCACCTTAGGCTAAATTTGATACTCCGAATCCAAAAATAAATTCCATTTTGAGAGATAAAATTTCTAAAATTTTAAAAGGTGGTTATTACTATTCATAACTGCTAATTATAATAATATTTTAATAGCATATCGTTGTTTAGTGAAACTCGGTATTGCGTACTACACACGCTATCGAGGAAGGTCGTGATTGCGTGTAATGCAAGGAAAGTCAAGGATGTGTGTTGTTCAAGCTCCTTTTGGAGTAGCGTACAACACAAGACATTAATAAAATTAAAAAGAATATTTTTTTCATAAAATCTCGGGCTGTTACAAGCTCTTTTATGGGTTGATCCAAGGGAGTAGCAAGGGGCTGGATTGAATGTTATTTCTCATGCCCTAAATGTTATTAATTTCTTTTAATTGAGTTTCTTTCATTCAATGATTTTTATTCTTCCTCTTCATTATTAAATTTATTCACCCCACTTTCATGTGCTAATTACATCCTTTACCTTGGAGTGCTCATGAAAATGATCCTACAAGTGTATAGATGATTATCATATGTTTTTAAGGTGTTTAATCAGTAAGTGATGAGGTTATTTTGAATTCATTGCATGAATCCTTCTCGAGTTAATGAAATTAAAATCGTAAAAAAAAGGAATTCATTCAATCCACCCCGAGCAATAACCTAGGATCAACTCATTTTCTCATAATTGAATTCACATAGATCTTTTAGTGCTCTTTAAAAACAATCTAAAATCAACCCAAGTTGGCCACTTCATATCCAAAAATCCATCACTTTTTATTGAGTGTCTAAAGGTTCTTCTTAGGTCTCTGAGGATTCGACAACCCAAGCTACACTACAAGCGACCACTTGACCCTTAAAACTTGGGTAAATTTGGGTGAGACCAGTAAGTATGACTCTTTTCTTGTGTTTTTTTTCATTTATTTTTTTTTATTTTTTTTAGTGTTTTTAAAATACACAACCACCAAAAAGATAAAGATATAAAGAAAGAAAAAACGTTTGATGATGAAAGTGGTAAAAAATGAAAGAGAGGGGAAGAAGAAGAAAGAGGGACAGTTAAAGGGAAATAGGTGCCCCCTAGTTTGGATTTAGTGGGTCGTCATCTCCATCTAGTGGTGGGTCAGTGGAATTTGATGTGACTCATGTGGGATTTTACCTGAAAAAGAAAAATCCTTATTCATCTAATAAAAAACTAAAAAGAAATTAAAATTTCATAAAAGTAAAATAAAACATGGGTTTCCTCCCAACAAGCGTTGCATTTATTTTGTCTACAGTTGGAAAATTGCAGTGGACTACCCATAGTCTGATGGTGGCCACCATATTTTCTCAACTCCATTATGCTTCTATAAAAACTTCTCCTTTGGGAGGCCTGATGATTCATTGGATAATTTCATCCCTTCATTGTTTTTCTTCATGCAATTCAATGGGGGTGGAAAGAAAATATTACTATCCTCCATTTGGTCTTCAATGTGAGGAATGATTTTATCCACAAAGTGATGGTTTTATATGCTTGGAAATTTTGGAAGATGTTTAAATTCTGATGGTTCATTTATGTAAGGTTCAGACAACACAAAACCAGAGTATGAGATCCCAAGTGTTTTTAACTCATTTATTTCATGACCTACTAAAGTACAGTAATGAGGATCAATGGAGTCATAATACTGAATAAATTTTTCAATATCATTTATATCAATGTTTTTTCCAAATAATGGTCAATTTCAACCTCACCAGTGATCACTTTATTAATTATGGGATAAATCTCACAACCTTTACTCCCATCGAGACAATATAAACACATTGGTTCAAGGTTCACCTCACATATAACAGAATTTTCAAAATCATGGATAGAAAATATTGAATGTTCGATAATTTTATCTAAATCAACAAATGTGCATTCAAGTTCATTTTCTTTATTACCATCCATTTTGGAGCATTGGAGGTCCGAGATGAGATGGGATTCCAAAGAGTTTTCAAGATCCTTTAGATCAATATAGTCTTCATTTCTAATGTCAACATCAACTTCTCCATTTATGACTTGGTTAATGAGGATGAAATATTCACAAACTCCTCTATTATTAGAAAAGAAAGACCATTATGGATTGGGATTCAACACACTCTCATAGAGACTTTTAGTAGCATGGATGGAGAATACATATTCATTCTCTAATGGGTATCGCATGGATTGAAAAATATTGAACTTGACTAGTTGGCCTCCAAAATACATGGATAAGATGCCAACATAGACATCAATTTTCGTTTTATATGTCATGAGGAAAGGTATTCCTAGAATCAAAGGAGATTGGAAATAAGTTGTCTCACCTTCCATGTCAAGGACATAGAAATCAGTTGGGAAGACAAGATCATTGACTCAGATAAGTACATCCTCGATTATACCCTCAGTACAAGCATTAATTTGATTGTTCAATTGAATGACAACACCTATTGGGTAAAAGGGACCAAGAACAAGGTTGGAGAATATATATTTAGGCATGATATTAATTGAGGCTCCTAGATCTATGAGTGCATTATCAAAGTTGGAGCTTCCAATTTGGTATGGAACTGTAAAGGTCACAGGATCTTTGCACTTCATGGGTATGGACTGTTGTGTTGAAACATTCTCAATGGTTTTAAGTTTTCTCTTATGAGTGCCCAATTCCTTAAGAAACTTGTTATACTTAGGAATTTTTTTGATGGCATCTAATAGAGGAATTTTTAATCCAACATGTCTAAACTTTTCAATCATTTCCAGATTGGGTTCGAAGGACTTATTTGGCTTATAAATTACTTGAGGGAAAGAAATTGGGTTCCTAAGTGGAATAGAAGGAGGTTAGGGAATGGATTCAGATTCCTTTTCAAGTTTTTTTTTCATTTTCTAGGTCAATATTTAAAGGGGATTTGGAGGAATTATCTTGAGGCATGGACATTTTTTCCCTGATCTAAGTGAAATTTCACTTATATTACCCTTGGGGTTGGGTGATGGTTGAGTTGGGAGGTAGGAAGAATTTTTTTTTTGTTGCTGGATTAGATGGGATGAAAGTTGACCAATTTGGGTTTCAATATTTTTGAGGCTGGAACAGGTGAAGGAGGCAAGATCTTCCACTGCACTTTCCCATGGTTTCTTGGAAGAAGTGGCTTGTCCCAGATTGGGATTACATTGATTTTGGTTCTTGGGAAAGCGATTTTATTGGTTTGGTAATTGGGAAGTCTCACTAGGATAGTGGAATCTAAGAGTAGGAACAGGAGGATTGATCCTTTGAGGTTGAGGAGAAAAAGGGTAAGTTTGTTAGAAGTTACCAACACCTTGACCATATTGGAATTTGTTTAGATTTTGAGTAGGAAATTGAGGGGGATGAGAAATTGGATTACCATACCTCAAGCCTTGGTTGAAGATAGAAGAGAAGGTCTCAGAGTGGGGTTGGTTGAAGTTTCAAATGAACTGACCAGACTGTTTAGGATTGGTGTTCCTCTGAGTATACGATGCATTGAGCTCCATTGGTCTGGATGAATCAGAGGGATCCTCTTGAAGTTGTGGACATGTGTCGGGTGGATGAGATACATAGCTATAGATTCCACAGTTCTTGATAGATCCAGGGAACATAGATTGTGGAGAAGATGAGTTTGGGGCTTTGGACACCACAGTTAGTTGTTGCACAAGACCTGTAAGTTCACTCACCCACTCTGTCATCTTATTTGGATCTATGGATTCATTGTCTTGGACTTGTTTGACTTGTGCATGTAATTGAGTATGGAACTGTTGTGTGTTTTCAGCCATGTTTCTTATGAGATCTCTTGTAGTTATAGGAGTCTTATCAACAAGACCACTGCCACTTGCGGCATCGATGAGAGTTCTCTCCATAGCCAATAACCCCTCATAGAAGCATTGGATCAAGAGTTGGTCAGGGATTTGGTGTTGTGGACAGGTTTCCATAAGATTTTTAAACCTCTCCTAATACTCATGGAGTGATTCATTTGAGAATTGATAGATACCACTTATTTCCTTTCGGATAGAAGCAATACAAGAAGTAGGAAAGAATTTCTCTAAGAAAAATCACTTCATATCAATCCATGAGTTTATGGAACTAGGAGGGAGGTAGTAGAGCCATGACTTTGCAGTGTCAGCTAGGGAGAATGGGAATTCTTGGAGTTTGATTTGTTCCTCAGAAACCCCTTGAGGCTTCATGGTAGATCACACCACTTGGAACTCTTTAAGTTGGAGATGTGGATCCTCACCGGCTAGCCTGTGGAAATGAGGAAGAAGATGACTCAAACCCGATTTGAGTTTGAAGTTAGCCACTATGTTTGGATATTTAATACCAAGGGTTTGGTAATTCATATTAGGGGTAGTGAGTTCTTTAAGTGTTTGTTCCCTAGGATTGGCCATTTCTAATTCAACGAGTTGGACGAGGACTGGTTCTTGAATTATTTGATTATCCCTAATGTTCCTCCTAAGTTGGAAAATTTTTTGCTCAATTTTAGGGTCAAAAAAATCTGAGAGATTGTTTGGGAGGCTACAGGGCATGCAGATAGATTTTGGAAGAAATAGGAAGATGAGTTTTTCTTTGTGTGTTTTTTTTTGTTTATGATTTTTATGAGAAGTCGGGTTTTTCTTTGTGTTATTTTTTCATTTTTATTTTAAATTTGGTTTTTATTTTGTTTTTTTACAATAACCAGAAACTAAAGACTACTTAATTACACCATCCCCAATAATGGAGTTATTTGAAATCTTGTTTTATTGTCTTCTATCGACCGTTCAAGGTTCTGATTCTCCGCTAATGTGTATAGCAGCACTCGGGTCGAATCCTCAGTGATGATACTTTTTAATAGTTGATTGTTTTTAGTTGATTTTATTTTGATTGGGGATTTTGTTTTCAGCGCTTAATTGAAATGATTGATTGAAAAATATTGATTTAACAATTTGATAAATATTGGGTTGATTTCGTCATTAGGTAGTTAAGCTTGTGATATCCTTGAGCCTTGCTTTATATTGCATTAAAATAACACCCAATTCACAAGATGACGTTGATTGGAATTCCCAAGTGTTAAGGATTTAATCCAAGACTTAAATTAACTAGGATTCTAATCTCAATAAGTTCTTGATTATGTTAGTGTATTTATGGTTTCAATAATCCATGGAAACCACTCGTTAAACAAAACAAGTCATTAATCCATGACATGTTAAGTCCAACATACACAATGTTAAATTAAAGAATACTCATCGAGCAAAAGCTCTGAATCGCTTAACATCTCTAAATAATGACTCACCCTAATAGTATATTTACTCATCCATTAAGATGTTTATTAATATGGCAATATATGTTTATGGTGATGAATTATAAATAGAATAAAAATAATGGGATAAGAAAAGAGTTGTGCGTCGAACACACACACACATGAAGGGTGATGAGAATTAAAAATGAACTTTAGATTGAATGAGAAATTGAAATAAGATATTGATTATTAACATGAATTAATAAATTTAAATAACATTAATATTTCAAAACATAGGATAGATGATAATAAGAGTTAATGGGAAATGTACTTGCATTAAAACAGAATTACAAAACAAATACTTACAAGATTACAACAAAGAAGAAAACAAAAGTAAATGAAAACAAAGAGGGGAGGAAGAATTGGCCACTTATTCCTATAATGAAATGTTTTAATTTGATTAATGAACCCTACAAACCAAGAATTATGCAATTTAGATAATTAGGGTGATAGTTATTATTAAAACATTAAACAGACTTGAATCTGGATGGCTTCAAATAGTGCTCTAAAATTATATTTCATATTTAAACATTAATATTTCACACAAATTATGAAAATTTCATATAAAATCAATAAAGGGAGTATATAATAAGTAATTGAAATATTAATAACATCAGTTACCTTGTGTAAAGTGAGGTCTTAGTCAAAGTTTTTAGTTCTAAAGTGAAATGATTTTATGTGAATGAAATGAGTTAAACTTTTTTATGTTTTATAAATAATTTAAAATTATTGAATTTATGAAATGATGAAGAGACCTATTTGAATTATTTTATGTTTTTTTGAAATATATTTTCTTGGGTTATCTGTAATAAGTGATTTATTCATAGGGAAAGAGGGTGTAAACCCATGTTTTGAAATGACCATGAGACTTTAAATTGTGAAACTTTCTTGAATTACTTTGTGTTGTTTTGAAATAAATGGTTGTTTTAAATGAAAGTTTTTTATTATAGTGATGATTGTTAAAGGAAGTGAGTATGTTTATGATTTTTAATTTTTTAATTGAAGATAAGGTTTTGAATGGAATGGATGATGTTTGATGGTCTGGTTGGCACTTTATGATGATCTTATCTTGTAATAAACCCTTATTGTAATTTATTTGATTCTTGTACTTCACATTTATGGGTGTTGAAAAATGGATTATTTATTTTGAGGTATATTGGGGGTGAGAGTGAGATGTGATTTGAAGGCATGTTCTCACAATTGATATTGATAAAAATCCTCATTATAATCTTCATAGCTTGATTATCTCACACCACTCTTTTAACTAGTCATAACAAAATGGATAGTTATATGGGATGACCTAGATATACGATTCATTAGTGGACCCACACCCCTTCTGGTGGATTTGTAGAGAATAATAAAGGTTCAGGCAGTGTACATGTGTCCATGAAAGTGGGTTTGTGTGGAACTGGTTTTCTTGGGACTCGTGAGACTAGACAGAAACCCAATGATTAGTCATGATGATTTTTTTATTAGTTATTCTATGGTAGACTCACTATCATACCTAGGCTGTAACCATGACATTTTTATACTTTATTCTTGATGCATGATAGTGTTCTTTATCACTACTTGAAACTCAAGCTACCTCTCTTGATTGATTACTTCTCTTGATTGATCTATGTATTGAGATGTTTCACCTTGAATTTATTGCATTGAATCTTGTAAAGTTTATGATATCTGGTGCATGTTCTCACTTTTATTGATTGATATGACTTAATCTTGTGAAATTGTTTTCAAATATTTTTAAGAAAATTTTTGGTTTTCAAATTATGAAATGGAATGTTTTCAACTCTCGTTTGATAAATGATTTTGAAAGTTTTAGAAATCTATTTTCAAATTAAGATTTTCACTCACTTTATTATAAACCTCTATTAGCTTATTTGAATTAACTTATGAAGTAACTACATATAATCTTTAGTGGAATCCTATTGGGATATATAGCTCACATCATGCTTATACCATTTGGTGTTTTCATATTTTATGATCTTATAGAAGGTTCTCATGCTCACATCATCTTCCTTTGTTCATTCATGCTTGGGTGACCATGGGTGGGTGTCTTAGGACATGGTGGGTAGTCACGGACCACTAGGAGATAGGTTTTGGTAGTTTTATTTTTCTTAAAGTTTTTGTATTTTCTTTTTTGTTGGATCAGGTTATACTAAATATGCACAATAGGGGGGTGAATTGTGTCTTTTATAATTTCTTCGAGAATCGTGATGATTGCCAAATCTATCCTTTAACTTTACCAGAATAGTTATGAAGTGGAAAATAAACAGATTGAAGAACACATGGATGTATAGTGGTTCGGGGAACATAAGGCCCCCAGTCTACTCCATCAGTTCTCTACTCTACGAGCTTGGTGATTTTCACTATCTGGTCCTCTTATCAAGAGACCGTTCACAACTGAGTGTAGGCAGTTGACACCTTTACAAGATAAGGATAAAACAGAGCCTTCTGGTTCATACATAGAACTGAATACACATCTTAGAATGAGAATACGGTTACTCAAAATGGAAAGAGTATTTGTCTAAAAATACTTTCCAGTTGTTCGTCACAGTTGCAGTAGCACTCAACTGACAATAGATGGATCATCATCTTCGAAAAATATGTTCTTTAGGTAAGAGAAGTTCTGAGTTGATCCAGTTGAAAATACATCTTGAAATAAAATCAAAAACTTTAACAACAATAGATTCACAATAGATCTTCTATGTAGAATAATGATCTTTAATGCTTTTCCTTTTCTTAAGAAAAACAGAGTCTGATAGATCTTGGTATCAGCAGATCTGTGTGACTCGTATAACTCTGTAAAAATTGTAGTCGTGAAAAACTCGAGAGCTTGTTCTTATTATCCTTTTCACAATGATCTATCTCTCATTTTTTTAATTCAAAATAACACAAATATATAAAGAATAAAGACAAGAGTTTTCCTTTCAAATTTAGATCCACAAATGTCACCTTAATAATCGTGATATTCAAATGTTTGAATAACAGAGCAGTTGTAACTTCCCTTAATAATCGGTATGAAATACTCCTATTAAATCGATCCTTTGAATCACAGATAAACATCTTTAAATCAGTCAAAGATGTTCTTTAATATTGGGCTTTGAAACTAGCTTAAAATTAGCCTGATATTCCACAAAATACCATTGTACAATAAAGTTGTATTTTAAATCTCTGATGCTAAACGTAGGGTTGATGGTCTATTCTTCAAACATAAGGTTGATCTAAAATGTAAGGTTGATCTCAAACATAAGGTTGATCATCCATACTTTTCTCTTCAACTTTCAAATGTATGGTATAATATCCATACTTTCCTCTTTATCAAAACTTAAGATACATGATCCATAATTTTCAATAGAACGTAAGGTTCATTATAAAAGTAAGGTTGATGATCCATACTTTTGTGAAGCAAACTTAAGGTTTCATACTTACGTAAGGTTCTTCTTCCATACTTTTCTGATATTAAAAAAGTAAGGTTCCTTACAAATGTAATGTTCTTTTACCATACTTTTTAGATAATGTATGGTTGATTAACCATACTTTTCTGAACTCTCATTAAGTAAATGTATAATTTTATCCTTACGCTATGCTCTTCAATGTAGGGTATGAATAGTGTTTCCAAAACATGCAAAAATGATTTCTGAACACTTTTTCAAATATTTTTTGCAGATTAAACACTTTTAATGTTATTCCAAAAGAGAAATATAACGAATATTAATTTCTTGAAATATACTCAAAGTAAAATCATTAGAATAACAAACAAGGTTATTTGTGAGCATCAAAATCATCATAAAAAGATAGATTATTGTTAAAATAATACATGCTCAACAATATCCCCTAATCATAATAGTATAGAGTATTGTTGAAAACAACACTTGCTAAAAAATCTCCCCCTTTTGATGATTAGAAATCCCATGAAATTAATTGAAAATAATTTAGATTTTTGAAAGGATAAAATAATATTTTATTTTAATGAAATTATTTCAACAAGAAATAAATAAAGTGTTATTCATAGTTCTCCCATATATATAGAAAAGATTTTTAAAAAAATTCTTTTAGAAATTTCTACCCCTTTTATAAAGTAAAATAAAAAAATTGAGTTTATCTAAATTTCTCTCATAAAGGTAAAACATAAATACAATATAGAATGTTGCATTTGTATCTAGATTTCTCCCCCTGAGAAAAAGATTGATCCATTGTCTTAAAATAAAATACTGTGTTTATCCAAATTTCTCTCCCTTTTTGTGACATCAAAAATAATATTAGAATAAGGAATATAACACATTTAATGTAGTACTGAACTTATGTAAATGTTATCATAAACTATTTATCAATAATTGAATCTGGATTCTAGAATTATAACATAGACAGAATAGTAAAACAAATTAAAAACACATAAAAATGAGATTCAAAAATAGTTTATTGAAAATTTAGTTACATAATGGATACAAGAATCAAGTTTGGGATAAAAGAGTTTGAAAAAGGGTATTTCAGCAACTCTGAACAACTTCCTTCAGCAATAATAACTACATTCTCAACCTCTTAATCAATCCATCTCTTAAATGAATTATCATATATCTTCCTTCCTAGGTCAAATGAATATCTTCAATTAGAATGACTCTGAAAAACTCATTAAATATTTCTTCCTTTTCCATGAACTGATTTAGCTTCTCAATGAATATGTACAGTAACTGTCTAATACTTGGTTCACCTAAGGTAAGATGACCAATAAAGAATTTATGATTGTCCAATAATACAGAAAAAGGAGCACTATTACACTGTAAATCCTGTAACCAGTCATTCATATTGCTCATTACAGTTGTAATGGCATGGAATCTCTTGATCAGATCAGGCGAAGTACCTGATGTACTTGCTTGACTACCTGTGATAGTTACAAACTGTTGTTACATAAATTTTTTGAATTCATCCAAATCTGATTTCAACACAACTTTAGATTTCAACTTTTCAACCTCTATTAATAATTCTTTCTTAAAAACATCAACTTATTTCTTTGAAACAAAGTTGTCATTCAGATTTTAAAATCTCTGTTTCTCTTTGTATAAATCTCTTCCTAAAGTAGCATTATTAGATTTATCTCTTTTAAACTTTCTGAAAAGTTCCTCAACATGATCTGATATAGAATCATAGGCACCCTTTTCTTGATTCAGAACTAGATCTACTAAAATTAGTGGTAAATATTGAGCATCAGATCTCTAATCTGTAGCCTTATCCACTAGTTTCCCAACCGATTTTTCTTCAGAATCATGAAGTGACTCATCCATAGAAAAATTTTCATTTAAAACTTCTGTATGAACTTTAGATGGACCCTTTCCTCTGTTAACATTTTCATCAGGTTATTGCTCCTCATGAGCACCTTCATTATCTTCCTCTAAAACAGGTTCTTCTTGAAATGTTTATTTTTGAATAACTTCAGTAGGTTGTGCATACCATTCTTGAAGATATTTAGTTCGAGCCACTTAAACTTCTCTAGGATATGCCTCTTCCTGAGGTTCAACTTCCTCTTCAATTTGAGGTACCACCTCAATCTGAGAAACAGCTTCTCTTATAAATCTGTAGCTTAAAAGATCTCTAGTTATAACATCATTTATTTGAATAGGCTCCTCATCAGCTTGAGTCACTCTATTCCTTTTCCTCTAAATTCCCTCTTAACTTCCCTCATCAGCAGGTGCATAAACTACTTCAAATCTAAATCTTCTTAGTGTTTTTGAAACATCACTGGTCCTTGATTCTGCTATTCCTTCTTTGGTTTTCCCAGTTTTCTCTCCCTGAGAAGACTCCTAATCTTCATCAACACCAAAAGGCATAATCTTTCATTTAATAGTGCTTCAGAAAAATCCTATTTTTCTTAAAGTTCCAGCATTGAACACGTCATTATGATAGCATCGCACTTTCTCATCTACTAATCTCACCACATCAGACTTAAACAATAATTTTGAAATGAACCTCCCATAGGGATAGAAGTTCATTCTCATCTCTAGTTGACAGCAATAGTTCAAATACCTTATCATATAACAAGTAAAATTAAACTTGATATCACTCAGAAATAGAAACATCAAATACATATTATGATATAATTTTTTCTCTATTTTAGACATCCTCAGGGAAATCCCTGTTTGAAAAAATTTTACAATTTTTTTTTGATCTGGATCCAAATCCTTGACTAAAATTTTTCTGATATTCGTATAACCAAATAAAAATGACATAATGACCTCTGAATTATGTTCATTATCTATAATGGATTTCAAATCAAAGTGATAAACTCCCTCATGAGGGCAGTTTAAGATTCTAGCTATTTCCACAGACGAAATATAAAAATCTCGATCTTCAATTTTAGAGAATATGGATTCCTTTGTATCTCCAAGACTGAACTCAACAAATTTAAAGAAATTTAGAAACTCTACCTCATACATAAATTATGTGTTTTCATCAATGAACTTTTTTTCAAGATTCTGAAAATCTAAATCTTTCTTCAACATTAGATTAGTCTGGTACAGCCATTCCAAATCAATTAATTTTCCCTGTAAGATCTTCCTTCCTACTGAATGTTGATTCTTGGCGTTACTAGCTTCTCCTTCCTTGATTCTCTTTGTCTTGGCCATTTCTGTCTCAAAATTCTGAAGGCTCAAAGGTTTATGGTTTTGAAGGTTTAGTCAAAGTTAGACGAAGGTAGTACGTGTTTAGGTGTTTCGAAAGGTTTTAAGAAAATGAATGGGTTTGGAATTTGAAATGGGTTATGACAACCTTGATTCACGTGTCATTATGTACATAATAATCATTACATTATTTATAATAAAAAAGCATGTGAAAAGAAAAGAAAATTATAGCAGTACAGAAAAAAATTTAAATTATTCTAAAAACAAATAATTAAATTATTTAAAATAGTGAAGATTAAAATAAAATAAGAATTAATATAATAAAATAAGTAAAATTAAAATTAAAATTTTATTTAAAATTAAATAAACCTAGATCCCCCTTAATAAAATTAAACACTCTAGTGGGAAGTGGTTTAGTAAAAATATCAGCTAATTGAATTTCAATACTTACAAATTCTATTAATATATCCTTTTTAAGAACATGAACTCTTAGAAAATGATGTCTGATATCAATATGCTTAGTCCTATAATAATTAATAGGATTTTTTGAAATATTTATTGTGCTTGTATTATCACATAAAATAGGTGTATTATTAAAATTTAGTCCAAAGTCCATAAGAATATTTTTCATCCACAACACTTGTGCACAACAACTGCCTAAAGACACATATTCTACCTCGGCTGTTGACAAAGAAACTGAGTGTTGTTTCTTACTAGACCATGAAACTAAATATTTTCTTAAAAATTGAAAAGTTACTAAGGTGCTTTTTCTATCTAATTTGAAGCTTCCAAATTCATCATCTGAATATGAAATTAAATTAAAATTAGAAGTTTTTAGATAGAGATGATATTGAAAACATTTCCTTTTAAATATCGAAAAATCCTTCTGACAACTCTTAAGTGAAATTCTTTAGAATTTTATTGAAATCTTGCACAAAGACATACTGAGTACATTATATCTGGTTTGCTAGCAGTAAGATATAATAAACTACCAATCATACCTCTATATAACTTGTTGTCAACTGATTTTCCAGTTTCATCCAAATCAAGTTTTATATTAGTACACATAAGAGTTGTATATTTCTTATTATTCTCAAGTCCAAATTTACTCAGTAAATTAGTAATTTATTTTCTTTGATTCAAAAAATTTCTAAAATATTTTTAACAAATTTGAAGTCCTAAAAATATATTTAATTCTCTCATCATACTCATTTTAAATTCTTTTTGCATTAAATTTTAAAATTCATGATTTTTTTTTGCTTGTTGATCCAAAAATTACATCATCAACATAAATTTGAACCAATAAAATATTAGAGTTTACGGTTTTCTTAAATAATGTTAGATCTGCCATTCCAATAGTAAAATCATTTTTCAAAAGAAAGAAAATTAATCTTACCATGCTCTAGGTGCTTGTTTAAGGCCATAAACTTCTTTAAGTTTAAAAACAGAATCTAGTTTTTGAGAATTTTTAAAACCATGAGGTTGATCAACATAAACTTACTCCATTAAATAAACATTTAAAAAGGCAGACTTAACATCCATCCAAAATAATTTAAAGATCATATGAGATGCATAGGCTAAAAGGATTCTAATGGCTTCTAGTCTTGCTATAGGGGAAAATGTCTCATCATAATATATACCTTCTTCCTGGTTATATCCTTTATCTACTAGTCTTTTTTTATTTCTAGTTATTATACCTTGATCATCTTGTTTATTTCTAAAGACCCATTTAGTTCCTATAACTAGATAATTCTGTGGTCTTTAAACTAAATTCCAAACTTCATTTCTCTTGAACTGTTTTAGTTCTTATTGCATTTCTATCATCCAACTTTCATCAACTAAGGCTTCTTCTATTGACTTAGGTTCTAATTGGGATAGAAAGGGAAAAAACTCAACAATATTTCCTATATTTCTTCTAGTTTTTATTCTGGTGTCTAGGTCTCCTATAATAGTTTTCTAAAGGGTGATTCTTTAGGGTTCTAGACAATCTAGGTAATACACTATTAGGTTCATCAGTGTCATGTTCTTCTGAAATAGACTGAATTTTATTTATATCTTTTTCAAAATCAACATTCAAGTTCTCAAGTCTCATGTTATCATTAGAGTCAAATTCATAAATTTGATCTTTCCTTTTCTCAAAGGGATCAGATTCATCAAATTTCACATGAATTGATTCTTCGAAAATCCTTTACTTTTTATTAAAAATTATATATGTTTTGGAATTTGCAGAATATCCTAAGAAAATTCCTTCATCGGATTTTGGATCTAATTTACCAAGATTGTCCTTGGTGTTCAAGATATAAACCTTGCATCCAAAAACTTTAAATTATTTTACTTTAGGTTTTCTATTATTCCAAAGTTCATAAGGTGTCTTTTTGAAAATTGGTCTAATTAAAACTCTATTCATTATATAGCAGGCTATACTTACAGCTTATTCCCAAAAATAGGTAGGAAGACTGTATTTGTTTAGCATAGTCCTAGCCATTTCCTAAATAGTTCTATTTCTTCTTTCAACAATATCATTCTATTGAGGAGTACTTGGTGTAGAGAAGGTGTGTTTAATACCCAAATTTGAAAAAAAATAATTGAATTCCTAATTCTAAAATTCTCCACAATGATTACTTCTTAATGAGATTATTTTAAAACCTTTTTCATTTTGAATAGCTTTGCAAAAACTTTCAAATATAGTAAAAGCTTCATTTTTATATTTTAGAAAATATACCCATGTAAATCTTGAATAGTCATCAACTAAAACATATGCATATAATTTACCATCCAAACTTGATACTCTTTAAGTTCCAAATATATCTATATGGATAAGTTCTAAAGGTTTAGATGTAGCAATTTTGTTAATTTATTTGAAGGATGATTTATGTTGCTTTCCAAGTGACATGCATCATAAAATCTGTCACTATCAAATTTAAGACTAGGTAAATCATAAACTAGTTGGTTCTTAGATAACTTATGTAAATAATATATATTTAAATGTCCAAGTCTTCTATTCTAGATACAAGATTCATTTATATTAGAAGTTAAACAATTTACTATTTGTTTACACAGGGAATTTAAGTCCAGAGTATAAACATTATCAGTTATGGGTGCTCTAAATTTAAGCAATTTATCTTTAAAAACAGAACAAAAATTTTTATAAAAATGAAAAAAATAACCATCATCACATAGTTGAGAGATACTTATCAGGTTATGTTTTAATCCTTGTACATATATTACTTTATTTATTGAGACAACTTATGGATATCCAACCGTTCCAATGCCAATTATTTTACCTTTAGAATTGTCACCAAATGTGACTAATCCTCCATCATTTTGAGTTAATGTTTTAAAGTTTTAAGAGTTCCCACTCACATGCCTAGAGAAGTCACTGTCCATATACCATATTTCAGTTCGGTTTCTGTGACCTGCTTCCTGCAAAGGTATTCAAACAAAAATTTGTTTTGGTATCCATATTTTATTGGGTCCAGCTGTGTTTTCTAGAAAATATTTGGGAATCGAGACTTTATTTGTATTTCTATAATCAATAGAATCATATAAACTCCTTAAAATAAAGGCATTCTTAATCCCACTTATTTGAGGTTGCCTTAAATAGCAGTTTTTAGATATGTGACCTTTTGTTCCATGGTAGTTGAAAATTATACCTTTTGTACTTGGAACAAAATAGTTCTTATGCAGTTTGGGTTTCTCACCTTTACTACCTATTCCATATCTTTCCTTTTTAATCACATTCTTTCCAAGAATTTCATTTATAGAATTTTATCCTTTTGTAAAAATAAGAGCTACATTTTTGTATATCTCTACTTCTGATTGTAGTGTTTTTATTTTAGTTTTATTTTTTGTATGATTTGTGTTTGATGAGTCATATTTTTCAATTAACTCTTGATGTTGTTTTAGAAGAGTGTCTCTTTCTCCTAAAATAGCAGTGTGAATATTTTTCAGCGACTTATGTTTCTTAAATAAGGAATAATATTTCTCTTATAGAATATTTTAGTAGGTTGCAAGTTTATCATTTTGAGCAACTAGAACTAGAATCAGAATCAGATGAGTAATAATATTGTACCTCATCAGCTTCCGCCATAAAGAACATATTTTTCTTTAGATTCGACTCTTCCTTTTCTGAGTCAGACTTTGATGAGATACTGGAGTCTTCAGAAACACTCCATGTAGCTTTCATTTCTCTTTTTTCTTTATTCTCATAACCATTATTTTTGAAAATTTTCTTTTTCTTTTCTCCATTTAATTGAGGATAGTCAAGTCTTATGTGACCCATCTTTTTGCATTCAAAGAATCTGACTTCCTTTGGTTATTTTTCATCTTTCTTGAAGGATTTCATGAATCCCTTATTATTTTTGTAGAACTTACTAAATATCCTGGATAATTGATCCAGTTCAACATCTGAATCAGATGAATCATAACCTTTTGTTTTTCTCTTGATCTCTTGCTTCATATTTCTGCTCTTATTTTGGGATGTTACTTTCAAATCAGTATTTTCTATCTTGATCAAGAATTTATGCTCATTTGATTCATCTTGCATCTAAACTTCTTAAATCATTAGGGTTATAATTAATTATCTCATAGTTAGATCTTTTATTGGTGATGATTGCCTAATGGTTGCTGATATCCCATTCCATTGGGTTAACTCTCAGTAGTTTTAAGGATTGATCTGCTTGTTTTATAGGATCTCCCAAGGTAGTGATGTTGTTGACTATTTTTGTAATCCTTCCATTCATCTGAGTGATGCTTTCATCATCAATCATTCTAAATGTATCAAATTTTAGTTTTTCTCTCGAATACCTAATTTGTCTGATATTGACAGTTCCTTCATAGGCAACTGTAATTGTCTGCCACATCTCATATGTAGTAGGGCATTGAGATACTCTATTAAATTAATCTGGTCCTAAACCACATATGATAGAATTCATGGATTTTTAATTTATTTCATACTCTGCTTCAGTAGCTTCACTCCATGTTTTAGGTTTCTCGGGAAATTCATAAGAAGTAATAATTTTTTAGTAGACTATATATCCAATATTTTTCAGATAGTTGATCATCCTCGACTTCCAACATCCATAGTTTTCACTATTGAAGTACGGATCTTGAACCATTTACATTACCTCTCGTGTATTATCCATTGAGATCTCCGAGTACAATCCTTTTAAACTTTCATCTTGTTATATCTTTAACAAAAGAACCACCTCTAATATCAATTGTTGGATCGGGTTATACTAAATATGCACAAGAGGGGGTGAATTGTATCTTTTACCATTTCATTGAGAATCGTGATGATTGCCAAATCTATCCTTTAACTTTATCATAATAGTTATGCAGTGGAAAATAAACAGATTGAAGAACGCAAAAATGTATAGTGGTTCGGGGAACAAAAGGTTCTTAGTCCACTCCACCAACACTCTACTCCACAAGCTTGGTGATTTTCACTATCTGGTCCTCTTATCAATAGACCATCCACAACTGAGTATAGGCAGTTGAAACCTATACAAGATAAGGCTAAAACAGAACCTTCTGGTTCATACACAGAACCAAATACATAGCATATAATGAGAAGTTGGTTACTCAAAATTAAAAGAGTATTTCTCTAAAAATACTTTCCAGTTGTTCTTCACAGTTGGAGTAGTACGCAACTGATTATAGATGGATCGTCGTCTTCAGAAAAGATGTTCTTTAGGTAAGAGCAGTTTTGAGTTGATCCAGTTGCAAATAGATCTTGAAATAAAATCAGTAACTTTAACAACCATAGATTCACGATAGATCTTTGATTTAGAATAATAATCTTTAACACTTTTCCTTTTCTTCAGAAAAATAGAGTCTGATAGATATTGGTATTAGCAGATCTGTGTAACTCGTATAACTCTGTAAAAATTGTAGTCATGAAAAACTTGAGATCTTGTTCTTATTATTCTTTTTATAATGATCCATCTATCATTTTGTAATTCAAAATAACACAAATATATAGAGAATAAAGACAAGCATTTTCCTTTCAGATTTAGATCCACAAATGTTTCCTTAAGAATCATGATATTCAAATGTTTGAATAAAAGAGAAGTCATAACTTCCCTTAATAACCGGCATGAAATCCTCCTCTTAAATCATTCCTTTGAATCACAAATAAACATCTTTAAATCAGTCAAAGATCTGATTTAATATCGGGCTTTGAACCCGTCTTAAAATCAGACTAATATTCTGAAAAAATACCATTATACGATAAAGTCATATTTTGAATCTCTGATGCTAAACATAGGGTTGATGATATATTCTTAAAATGTAAGTTTGATCTTATCTAAGGTTTGGTTATGTTCTTATTTGTTTTAGTTAGCTATGATTTTTGTGATGTGCTAGTTTTCTTGTTCATCTGAGTTGGATTTGGGGTTGTTCTGTTCTTTTGGTGTTGGTTCCGGGCTGTGGGCAATGTTGGTGATGGTTTGAATGGTTTGAAATTATGGTTGAGTTTTGCGATGTTTTGATGTTGTTTAAATCTATTTTAATGGAGATTCACCTAGACTTGACCACATGGATCGGGCCTCAGAGGTGGTTCTAGAGCTAGTTGTTCAACATTTCAGTGCTTTACGGATTTGGATGTTTGAGAGGGTATGGTGCCAGGCATCGTATCGGGCCTGTGCTTTGACACAGGACACTTGCTTGTTGTTCAACCATGCAATGATGGAGAGCTTTACTATGATTTTATGCTGGGGATGGGTGCTCCATGTTTTCTGTTTGGTTTGTATCTCTTGACCTTCGGGTGTGATTTGTTTTAAGTCCATGATGTCTATTTGGGTTATCCCCCTTCTTCCCTTAAAAGGGGGATTGCTTATAATAAAAAAATTAAGGCCTTCGGGCCGTTGGATGGAAGGTTGATCTCAAATGTAAGGTTGATCTCAAATGTAAGGTTGATCTCAAATGTAAGGTTGATCATCCATACTTTTCTCTTCAACTTTCAAACGTATAGTATAATATCTATACTTTCCTCTTTAGAAAAACGTAAGATACATCATCCATACTTTTCAATAGAACGTAAGGTTCATTATAAAAGTAAGGTTGATGATCCATACTTTTGTAAAGTAAATTTGAGCTTCCATACTTATGTAAGGTTCTTCTTCCATACTTTTCTGATATTACAAACATAAGGTTCCTTCCAAATGTAAGGTTCTTTTACCATACTTTTCTGATAACATAAGGTTGATTAACCATACTTTTCGGAACTCCCGTAAAGTAAACATAGAATTTTATCCTTACGTTACGCTCTTTAATGTAGGGTATGAGCAGTGTTTCTAGAACACGCTAAAATTATTTCTGAACACTTTTTCAAATATTTCATGTGGATTAAATGTTTTTAATATTATTAAAAAATAGAAATATAAAGAATATTAATTTCCTAAAATATACTCAAAGTAAAATCATTATAATAAGAAACAAGGGTATTTGTGAGAATTAAAATCATCATAAAAAGATAGAGTATTGTTGTAACAATACATGCTCAACAATCTCCCCTAATCATAATAGTATAGAGTATTGCTAAAAACAACACTTGGTCAACATTTTTGTACTGTGATATGCATGTATTGATATAATTATACCGATGTATGTATCTGATGATGTTTCTACAGTGTACCTTGTTTATTGTAATCTATTTTTTGTAAAATCATTTCTAGTGATTATTTCTTGATAACCAGGTGCTTTTCACCAACTCATGTAGATCAAGAATTCTCTTTTATTTAGTGTAAAATTAGCTCGGATACTGATTTAGATGTTACTCTAGGTTGGTTCATTACAAACGGTTTCAGAGGAGGTCTTTCCTTAAATGAGTTCACTTTTCATTATGATCCCTTAAGTTATTTGGGGTGAGTCATGGTAGAAAGGAGACTAAGATTGTGTCGAGAATTAATAGGTAGTTTGTGAGCAGGTGCTTTATCAACACATCTTCACAAATAGATGCGAGTTACTAAGGAAATTGGGGACTTGAGTCTTTATTTTGAGTAATTTGTTTTCTGATGGTAAATGAGATTAAATTTCTGGTGATATTATATTTGATTTTGTTAATATCTTATGATTTTTGGTTTTGAACGGAAAGATGACCAGAGTTTTACTGTTCCTTCACAATCTAGTAAACTATGAGAAGTCAGTGTGACTGATCTAAAATTCAATCTAGAAGTTGTTGTGATATTTGTGTTTGGTTTACCTACCCATTCAATCAATCCTTTCATAGTTCTATTCTAGATCTAAACTTGAATCTTTTTCCATTTTCTTCTAAGTAACTTCACTTGTGTGAGGTTAGTTTGGAGGGCCATGGATATGGTTTGTTTCATGTTGTTTTTTGTTTTTTTTACTTTAATTACTTTTTGATGATTTCAAATGTTTTATGAAAATAAAATTATTGATTAAAACAAGTTTTTTTGATTTCTTTGAGAAAAATTTTCAATTACCAGAAAGTGAGTTTTATAAAATTTTTGGTTTGGAAAACTAATTTCTAAATACACTTTGTGTATGTGTTAAAGAATGTTTTATGAAAATTTTTTGGTTTTTAATGGATTTAAATGAAAATGCTTTTAGAAATTGGGAAATATGATTAATTATTTTGAGACCATAATATAATTTCCATGTGTTGGTAAATGATTTCTAAAACTGTGATGAATTTATATCTAGATCTCTCATTTTGGAAGGAAAGTGACATCTTTTGTAAATCGGGAAATCTTTTATTTTTTGAAACCAATGATACTTTAATAAAATTGGTTTGCAACATGTTTCAAAGGCTTATGATTTCTTGTACTTTGATTCTGGTTATGTTTTATGCATGAGTTAGTGAGCTTGTGTTTATTTATTACCAAAAATGTACCCCGAGAAGTTTTCCATGAAATATAGAATGTTCATTCATCGATCTGTTTTTTATAGTGGTCCTTCGTGATTTCCAGAAGTGGAATATATTGTTGAGGACTCTAATCAAACTCCATATCGAGTGGTGGAGCAATATACCTCCCATAATTTGAACCCCATATTTGAATTCTTGGATTGTCATCCACATTTTTATAGAGGTTAACAAAATTCTCTTAAGGCGGTAGAGTGGATTCAATAAGTTTATGGGATTTTTATTCTCTCAAGACTTATAATGCTTTAAAGGTCAACTTTATCAACTATTTTTTTTGAGGGAACTAGTTAGGAGTGTTGGGATGTTTTGACTCCCTCTTATCTGCATGAAATAATGTCTTGGTAATTCTTCAAATCAATCATTATTTGGTGGAAATATCCTATGAATGTGAAGAATGTGAAAATTTCCGAGTTCTTGGGTTTCGATCAAGATGAGCGATTAGTTTCAAAGTATGCCAAGAAATTCTCAATTTTGATATGTTTCTTACCTGATATTTTATTAATGAATTCAATAAGTTAATATTTTTTAGAAAAGGTCTTAACCTATACCATTTAACTAAAATTCTTATGGATTTGTTTATTTCTTATTTGGAGATGCTCACTAGGTTATTTTCATCTGAAGAAAATCTAAAAAAATGACATAAAGAGAAGAATGCATCATTAATGGTTGAGAAAGGAAAATATCCTTGTGTAAAGAAGAGGCCTCGCATGTGTTTATATTATAGATAACATGGTCATTTTAAGAGTCTATGTTTGAAATATCTAGAGGATTATAGTCGGTGTGGCCATTTGGGTCACCTTAATAGGTTATGTAAGTTGGGAAACTGGAAAGGGAAGTTTTGATCGGGATCATTATATCCTAACTATGGGGTCATAGATGCTTCAAGATAATAGAGATACATCCATATTCCTTGGAGTGAATCTTTTCACATAGTGTAGGATATTCCAGTTTTTTGTTTCCTAATGTGTTTGATGTTGATCAATATTATTTTTTCTAACATTGGAGTGGAAAATTATTGATTTCTTCCTTCTTTTGGATTGTCATTATTTGGGAACCTTTTCTTTTGTAATCATTATCAATGATATCTTTTGGACCTTGGTTTTTCTCATTTATTGATTGATGATGTGATAATGGTTTCCTTTTATTTATATCTCTATGTTTGTGCCTTATGTATGTGCACACTTGAATGGTTAGCCTTCTTTTTGAACAACTTTAGATCCTTGATGGTCATTGTGATTCTGGTGATGGAGTAGAATCTTGTGCTGACAAACTTGACATATTTGGGTTTTTTTTTGTTCTTCTAAATACCTTATGTTTCCTTCCATGGGTGTATTTCTATGGTTGATGTTGGATAATATTTGGTTTTATTATTGTTCCTTGGTATCCTCTTATTTTTTCCTTGATGGTTAGAACTCAATTTTGATATGTTAGGTGATCTTCCTTATGAGAGTGAAGTGCCCTTTTGTGCACTGACCTGGATGTTTGATGTACTTCATTTGGACTTAGATATACCTTGGGGTTGTACTCATGTGACAAAAATGATGTGGATTCTTGATTGACCAGGTACCCAGAGGTGTTGGCATTTGATCTGATAATCTCATCGTGGGGTGGGGCTCGACATTGAAAATTCTAGGTTACCATCAAGTAACTACATATGGTATAAATAATTTTTAGTTATTTTTAATTTATTATGTATTTTTTATCTTATATGTTTTTTAGTGGTGAGTTGTTGAAGCCTATTCTCTGGGTATAAGGGACAAAATTTTCTTATATTACACCATTTTAGTGAATCTTTAATCAATGGGGAGACCTATGTTGGGTCTCTAGTCTTTCTCTAGTTTGGATACATGTGTTGATCTTGGCGTTTTGATCTTAGAGTTGTGTGTGTGTTGTTATCTTTGGGAGAGTCTCTCTTCTATACTATAGACTGTCTAGCTCACAAGATGAGTAAGGGAGTTCTTCTTATGCCATCTTGTTCTATATTTCATGATGGAATCTTTTTGGGGATATAAATTCCTATGGGGGGGAGTCTGGGACATCTCGTTACCTACTTTTAGGTGTTTTGACCCATTGATTTGAGTATCCTTTGATTGTATCTCTTCACAGGTTTCTTCCAATGTATTTTTGGAGTCTTTTTAAGGTTTCAAGTCCAGTATATGGTTGGATAATTGTTTGACAAACCATGCATCCAAACCATACAATCTTTCGAGTAGCCTAGGTATGGGTGAATGGTTTGTTCATGGTTAGAAAAACAATGCATCCAAACCATGGAACCCGAATATAAGAGGTCATACGGTTGGTGAATAGTTAAACCAACCATGAATCCTAACCATGGAGATCTTCTAGTGGGTCTATTTGATGTGCACAATTAGGCACACATTTAGTAATATTAATGTGACCTAACCTAGGAAACCATGCAACGAGATTTAAATGCCCTAGAAATTGTAATCAAAATCCCAAAACCCCCTAATTAAACTCAAACTTATCCCACTCAAACATAATTAAATCCTTTAGAATTTGGGTGCCCTCTAAAGGCACTTTGGCTCTCCTAACCTCAACTCTTAGTGGATCAAATCTCCAATCGAAGTGGTGATCCTCTTTTGGTGATTTATTTTCTTCGTTTAAATTAATCTCTCCTATTATCTTGATTCCTTATTCCTAGAGGTTATGATGGACTTTTGTTTTATTATGTCATGGATGGTTGATGTGGAATTTTGGATATAGGATCTCTTCTCCTATATCAAGATCCTTCTTCCTAGATCTAGTGATCACCATCGGGGGTAAAACATCTTGGATTCATTATAGTGGGATTCCTAATATTCCAAGTGGGTGTTTCTATGATTTACATTTATTTTTTAATTCATTGTTGATTGATAGTTTATGGATACATGTCTCCTTATAACACATGTTCTATAATTATTGATATTGAATTTCCTTATAAAATCCTCTTTGATCCTCTTTTAACTAAATTGAACATGGAATGGTTTTCTTCTCATGGTTTTATAAATTGATAAATTATATAGTGATTTTAATTCCATTTCAAATATTCTTTCAAGGTAACCTTATGTAAAGTGAGGGATTTGGCCGAGTTTTTTTTAAATGGGTGTTCTTTGATTATTTGAAATGTGTGATTTATTCACACATAAAGAGGGTGTAAACCCATGTTTTGAAATGACCACAAGACTTTTTAAATTTTGAAACTTAATTGAATTAATTTGGCATATTTTGAAATAAATTCTTGTTTTAAAGGCTCGTTTAGCATTATAGTGATAATTATGAAAGGAAGTATGTATGTTTACCCATTTTAAAGGTTTAATTGAAGAAAATGTTTTAATTGGAATGGATAGTGTTGGACGGATTGGTTGTTAATTTATGATGACCCTATCTTGTAATAGTCCCTTATTATAACTTATTTGATTCTTGTAATTCCCGTTGATGGGTTTTGAAAAAGGTATTATTTACTTTGAGGGACCTTGGGGTGATATTGAGATGTGATTTGAGGGCATGTTCCCATGATTCATATTAATAAGGATCCCCATTTTGATCCTCATAACTTTATTATATCACTAGCCTATTTTGACTCGTCATGGGAACTTAGATAGATAAATGGTATGATCTAGATATATGCTTCATTAGCTAACTCACACCCCATATAGTGGGTTTTTAGAGAACATGAAAGGTTCATGCTATAGATATGTGGCCAGGAAGGTAGGTGTTTATAGGAATAGTTTTCTTGAGACTCATGAGATTAAATGTAATCTCGATGATTAGTCATGATTATTTTTTATTAGATACTTTATGATGGACTAACTATCATACCTAGGTTTTACCCATGACATTTGTATACTTGATACTCGATACATGAAAATATTCATTGTCACTACTTGGCACTGGATTTTCCTTTCTTGATTGATTACTTCTCTTGATTGATCTATTTATTGAGATGTTTCACCTTGAATCTATTGTAATGAATCTTGTATAGCTTAGGATATCAGGTTCATGTTATTACTTTTCTTGATTGATATGTCATAATCATGTGAAATGGTTTTCAAAGCATTTCAAGAAAAATGTCTAGTTTTCAAATGATGAAATGGAATGCTTTCAAACTCTGGTTTGATAAATGAATTTGAAATTTTTAAAAACATATTTTCAAATTAATATTTTTACTCGCTTTATTATAAACCTCTCTTAGAATATTTAACTTACCATATTAAGTAACTACATATAATCTTTTGTGGAATCCTACTGGACTCTATATCTCACATCATGCTTGTACCATTTGGTGTTTGCACCTTTTATGATCTTATATATGGTTCTCATGCTCATGTTGTCTTACTTTTCACTTTAGTGCTCAGGTGACCATGGGTGGGTGTCTTGGGGCATGGTGGGTGGTTGTGTACTACCAAGAGATGATTTTTGGAAGTTTTATTTTGCTTCTAGATTTTGTATCATCTCCTTGTACCCTAATATGTATGTATTGATATGATTATATTGATATATGTATTTGATGATGTTTCAATAGGGTACCTTTTTATTATAATATTTTGTGGAAGATATCATTCCCAATATTTATTTATTGATTCCCAGGTGCCTGTCATCAACTCATGGAGATTGTGAATGCTCTTCAGGTTAGTGGAAAATTATCTCAGATACCATTCATTATAATTCCAAAAGGAAGTAAGAGCATGAAGATCACTTGGGAATTGTACTAAAGTCCCTAAAAAAGGATAATTTGAGTAAAAAATTAACTAAATTTGAATTTTGGATATAGAAAGTTTCATTTTTGGGTCATGTAATCTCATGTGAGGGTATATCGATGGATCCATAAAATATAGAAATTATTGAGAAAATTTCCAAACTAACCACAGTGACTAAAATTCACAATTTTCTTAGTTTGGAAAGATATTATCAATTATTTTTGAATAATTTCTCATGTGTATCTAATCCACCCACCAAATTTACTTAGAAGGGATTAAATTTTTTTAGATAAATTAATGTGAGGAAAATTTTAATGAACTCAAGAGGAGGTTATTCAGTACACATGTGCTTACACTATCCTGTAGTAGAGTAGGGTTTGTGATCTATAGTGATGCATCAAAGAAGGGACTAGGATTTATCCTCATATAGAAAGTTATAGTGATATATTATGCCTCACAACAACTAAAGGTTCATGAGAAAAATTATATGACTCGTGATTTGGAATTAGCTATGGTAATTTTTTCATTAAAGATATAGAGTCGTTATCTTTATGGAGAAAAGTGTGACATAAATACTGATCATAAAATTTTAAATTCTAAATTAACTCAAAAATATTTTAATATATTAAAAATAATATGGTTATAGTTGATTAAATATTATGAATGATCAATATATTACCACCCTGAGAAACTGAACAAGGTTGCAGATGCTCTGAGTCGAAAGGATCATACATGCTTATCAATGATGAAAATAAAAAAATATATTAATTATTTCTATATTTTTAAATTATTGATTTGGAAATCTTGAAGTATTAAGATAAATATTATCTTTATGAAATTAGAGTTTAACCTTTTATACAAGTGAATATTAAATAATCACAAAAGGGGGATGTAGAACTGTAAATGAATGTGAGAAATGTTCCTGAGTTCGACCTTGAAAATGATGGAATGATAAGCTTCATGAACTGAGTATTTTTCCCATCAATACCAGACTTTAAGAGGGATTTATATGATTAAGATCATAGTTCATCATTATCTATTCATCCTGGAAGTATAATGATTTATATAGATTTGAAAGATTATTTCTTGTGAGATAACATGAAAATAGATATTGCCTAGTATGTATTTCGACGCTTGGTATGTCATCAAGTTAAGGATGAGAGATATAAGTCTAAGGGATATTATAACCATTATCCATAGCGGTATGTAACTGGGAAAACATCACCATTTATTTTGTTGTTGGACTCCCGAAAACATCTAAAGTCCATAATGTTATTTGGGTTTTAGTAGACTGCCTTACAAAGTCAACATACTTTGTTGCTATCAGATAATATTTCTATCTTGATCAACTTGCAATAATATACATTAATAAAGTTGTTAGGTTGCATGGAGTACCACATTCTATTGTATCTGATCAATATTCAAGGTTTACCTTGAATTTTTGGCGAAGTATTTAGTAATATCTAGATTCAAAGCTGTGTTTTAGAACTAATTATCATCCTCAGATATATGGTCAGTCTTAGAGAACCATTCAAAACCTAAAGGATATTTTGAGGTCTTTATATTTATTTTAAAGGTGGTTGGTATCAACACCTTACTCTATTTGAGTTTTCCTAAAACAATAGTTTTCACTATAGTATTCAGATGGCTCCTTATTAAGCCCTCTATGGAAAGAAGTATAGAACTCTAACATGCTGGGATGAATCTAGAGAAATAAATTCATCAAGACTAGAGATAGTTTAGTAAATGGGAGATAAATTTAGAGTCATTCAGTATCACATCAAGTTATTTCATAGTTGATAGAATATTTATACTGATAATCATTCGAGAAATATGGAATTTAAAGGTGGTGAGAAGACATTTCTATGAATATCTCTTTGGAAAATGGTTATGAGATTCAGAAAGAAGGTAAATATGAACCCAATGTATATTGGCCCCTTTGATATTCTTGATCGAGTAGGTATGGTAGCTTATCGCTTGGCGCTTCCACCGAACCTCTCTCAAATTCATGATGTGATCCATGTATCTATCTTGAAGAAGTACATACATGATCCATCACATGTACTGAACTCATAGGTTGCACCACTGGAGAATGATATTTCCTATGAAGAAAAACCTATATAAATATTGTATCATAGATATAAAGTGCAATGTAATATTCTACTCTCCTTGTAAAAGTTCTCTGAAGGAATCACAAATTTGAAGAAGTTACATGGGAACCTGAGGATGTGATGAAATTGATATATCCTCATTATTTTATCATAGTGATAGAGTTTTGTGGGAAAAATTCATTTTAAGGGGGTTATAATGTAACACACTGAGATTTTATGTTGTATTTTTCTTCAAATAAATTTAATTTCTTCGTTATCTTGTGATACATTTAACCCTAAGTCTAAATGAACCATAATATAGTATATTGTTCTTACCATGCTGCTAAATTAGAATAGTGAATGTGAATGAATTTTTTTTCAAAAACAATGTATAAATATTTTATATAAATAAAATATATTGATAAATAGGTATTTTATATTTAGTAAATTCATTATATGGTTTAAAAATACATTTTTTCTCAAAATGGTTTTTATTACTTTTTGTGAGCAAATAATATAATTAATTTCTTCAAATTTTAGAATATTTATTTGATCAAACAAAATTATTTTTTAAATCATAATTTCAAAAATATATTAGATTCATTTTTTGAAAAGATTTATTTTTCGATGAATAGTGAAAAATAAATTTTTTTATTGAAAACTATCTTTTCATTTAATGCATTTTCAAAGTTAAATTTTATTTTAAAATTGTTTTAAAAGTGAAATTAGTTAATTTATATTATTAATAACATAATTAATTCATTTTAATTAATTTTATGTTGGATATTTTATAAAAAAAAATTATACTTAAGATAAAAAAATTTCTGGAAAATTGATGTTCATTGCATTTTACGGGTTTAATTTTAAATTAAATTATATAAATTCTATGAATTTAATTTAATAAAATGTATTAAATATTTTTAATCATAATAATTAATTTTTTTAATAATTTCAACTTAATTTTTTTTCATTTTGATTAGTAAAAACAATAAAAATATGTTACTGTGATTAGGGTGAAACGGGTTTATGGGGGTTAAACCAATAGCTAAGGGTATGTTTTTCAATTGAACTTGTCTAAAAACTATTTTCTAGCCATATTTTTACCTTATAATATCACAAATTTAAATTTCTAAACATTTTGAAACATTTTCCTTGAGTATCACATTGTGATATTTTAATCTTTTAGGAAATTCAAAGTGTGTCCTCTCTCCCACTATTAAAAGGATACCACTGCATTCTCTTATTTACACTACTTTGATCCACATATAACAAAAATACCCTACCAAATTATATTTTCAACTTACATAGACATTAATTATAGGTTTTTTTATTCTTAAAATACCATTCCATGTGTCCTTAAAAAAGGATCTAAAAGAGGCATACTGAAGGATAGATAATCATCCCACCGGACCTCATTCAAATTATTTTCTGTTATGCCTCCTAAAAATCTATGGTATTCATCATAAAATAATATATTTATTGTAATAAATATTATAAAGTGTTATTATGATTATTTAATTACCATTATTCACACAATTTTCTATCAAATGGTAAGTGAAAATATCACTCATGTGCACGTGTGGACTACCGCCTCCACATAGCAATACAATTCATTTTCCATCACTATAATTTTTGGATGGTTATTAAAATGGGTTTAAAGTTTATATATGATATTTAGGACATAATTATGATTCTTTAATAATAATATCACATCTACCTTATTTCCTTATCATTTGTTGGAATACGATAATGTCGCTCGTGCGTACGTGTGGATTATCACCTCCACAAAGTGATGTGATTTACCTTTTCATTACCGATTTACTTGGATGGTAATAATAATTGATTTAATGTATATATTTGTGTTATTTATGATATAATAATGGTTCTGTAATGATAAAATAATATTTATATTTCTTTCATTCTTTTTGTTAGAAAGTGAAAACAACGTTCATGCGTATGTTCAATCTACCATCTCCATGAACGGTGTAAATAAATTTTCTATATCTACCAATGGGTGATTATAAATATGTATATAATGAATATATATATATATATATATAATGTTTATATAATCAATAAAATTATGGACATGATGGAACCATGATTAAATTAAAGTATTGGAACTTCTCAAATTGAAACTTCCATGAAAAATAAAAAAGCTAACATCTGAAACAAAGATTTTAATTAGTAATTATTAATTAATGGGTGTTGAAATATTATAATTGGATCATATATGATATTATAAATATTTAAATTATTTTAGTATATAATTTTAATATCTTTAAACTTATTATACATGATATTAAATCACTTTCCAAGTAAGTCAAACTTGAGGTAAGAGATCTTATTTTAATCACATTTTAATCAGGATTATTTATGATTGAATTTAATTGAAGGAAACTATATGATAATTTTCTAATAAAAATATTTAATTTTATTATCCTCTATTTATCCATGAAATTTTCAAGTAATATTACCATTTTTATCTCTTTGAAACTTAAAATTATCGGGAAAATGAATTTAAGAAAAATAGGCTTTATTTCATCTTTGGTCGAGAATATTTTTATTCCATGTCCATGTTTTATTTAAATTTTTTTAAATAATGTTTTTCTATTATCATGTGAATTTTAATGTAATTTTTACCCATGTTTTACATTCTATAAAAATGTTTCAAAGGAATTTTCTTTTCATTTTTTGAATGGGGTACTTTTTTCTTTTTACCAAAAATGTGAAAGGAATATTTGTTTTACCATACACGTCATGAATGGAATTTCACACCATCATGACCACTAAATTATTTGAAGATTCCTTTATAATTTTTCAAGTTTATTTTAAAATAAAACATTTTCCTGAATATTTTGGAAATTTTTATATTTTTAAATAAGTGATTTCAAGATAAAAAATGTATTTTCATTAAGAATTATTTTAGTGATATTTTAAAGGAATTTTTTACCTATAATAAAATCCTTTGATGAAACTTATTCTTTATTGGGGATATGATACAATGATTCCATATTTATTTGTCCTCTGTATGGTTTATGGTTATGATGATGAAATATCAATAAAACCCATTTTATTTTCCACGGATTATTTTATGATGAATGTTTTTATGATCTTGTGGTATACATATGAATGGATTTATGATTATATGATAATTGGGTCCATAATTATATATCCCTCCAATAAATAGGGTAATGATTGATGTTATAAGATATAAAAGGGTACATTGTAGGTTATGCTAAACCCAAAATAGGGTATATAGGAGGCTATCCCAAGATCAAAAGAGGGCACACATGAGGTTATTCAAAGCCCAAAGTAAGAACATGGTTAATATCCTAATAAAAACATGTTATGAATATATTGGTGGGTATAATTGACATAATATTTCTATGATTATGATTATTTTAAACCTTATTCCATTATTTTAGTGGCCCAAACCTCTCTGGTCCATTCCTTTGAGAAAAATCCAGTGTTATAGGTGTTCTTGGAGGTCACAGTGGCATGTTTTGGGAGTTTTCCAAAAATCTAGTTTTCCAATAGTGGGTCATGGCGTCGGTTGGTCGTGGCAATAGTAGGTCATGGAATCAACAAGTCTTGGCATCGGTAGGTTAGGAATGGGTGACTCAGCATCAGTGACTCACGTCAGCGTCTCAGTCGTTAGTGGCTCAACGTCAGTGACGCAGCCATTGGTGGATTAGTGTTTGTGGTTCATCATTGGTGGGTTGTTTCGATGACTCGATTTTTAGTGGATCAACATCGACGTCTCAACGTCGATGACTCACCCAACGATGATTCATTTCCGACTTTCCTGTGTTTTTTCTGTTTCGCCCCGGTTACATTTTCTTTGACGTTAAATGAGTTACCTATCATGTTTGACCATTTCTTAATCCTTTTCAGCCATCTATGAGAATAATTATTATATATTAAATATCCTAAAATCCTGGACCTTCGAAATGTCCAAATCGCTTGGTTTGACCATGACCCTACTTTTAAGTACTTTGAAATCATCTCCCTGATTTAGGATTTGGTATATTCTTAAGTCAAGATCCTATCTTCCTTTAACCCTTATATTCCCTCTTGGTGTGCCTAGAGCCTTTCTTACATGAGTAGTTTCATCTATTGTGCTACATTTGGAAGCACATTTTCGGGTACAAGAGTGAACAGGGGGTTGGTTTTAGGGGTATGGTGTGGTATATTTGTGCAGTGGGGTTGCGACTTTGGTGGTGGTTGTTTTGGGTTTAATGTATGGGGTGGTATAGGCTGTGTAATGTAATATCATGTGGTGATATTGTTGATTTTGGAATGGATTAACTTGTAGATTAGTGGGACTACATCTGGGTTGTGTTATGTTTATTGGGTCGTGTTGTGTAGTGAGACTGTAATCATGTTGTGTGTTGTTTGTGTTGCTGGATGTGTTGGGTGTGGTTGTGGTTGGTATTTTCCCGGATAGTGATATAATGAAATAATTGGATTCCTTAATAAATAATGATAAGTGGTTAAATAAATGGGATGGGTTTATAAATTAATTTTTTGGCTGGTTGTGTGGTTGTGCATTAGAGGTAGCAGCAAAGGCGGTTTTGTGTGGCTGGTTGTTTGTTTGGAAACCCATAGGTTGGGCTAAGTTCTTGATACAAATATATATACTTATAGTTCTTTTTGATTTCTATACACACCTCAGCTGTGTTGAGAACTATGTTCAGAACACTCCCATTGTGATGGTAGATGGTGTATTTCCCAATATCCTGGTGGGAGGATGGATGGCTGGCCACCCAGTCTTCCATGGTCCCTCTTTGAGGCAGAGATAGCCCAAGATCCTTCAGACAAGTTGTGGTTGTGAGGATCAGGTGTGTGTAGGTGAGTTTTTCTTTCCTATGTGTCTTCAGGATGAGATGTGTTGTGTTTCCCAGGTGTCTTTTTGATGATATGTGATGTGGTTAGTGGCTATCATGTCTGTTGGTGGGATGTGGTGTGTTTTGTGACCCAGAAGTCTGTGGGTGGGATGTGATGTGGATAGTGGCATAGGTGTGTGCAGGAAGGTTATATTGTGTTATGTTTGGAAGAGGTGGGAGCGTCATGATGTCTGTCGTTAGGGTGTGAGAGTGGATAATTAGTGGTAAAGTGGTGCGAGGTACCCTATCCTCGATGTACTTACTAATTTAATTTACATGACTTGCGTTATTTGGTGAGTGTGCCTTGGTAAGGCTGGGGTGGTTAGTATTTTCCTTATTAGGTGCTTTTGAGGTTTGGTTGTTTTCCCATAGGGGCATTAGCATGCCTTTCCCACTTGTGCACAAGAGACTTTGGTTTTCCAACTAAGTATACTAGTATGTTCACCCTTTGTTTATAAAACTACTTTCAGGTTTCTTAGAGGACTACAAGGACTGTGCTGGACCTAACTAGCTCGGACATCGGGACAGTTGGTGTGTTGCTAATTAGTCTTGTTTTTGCTTTTTTACTTTAGAGTTTTCTTTTACTTTGTGCTAGTTTTATTTAAACATGCATGGGTTGGATTTTTAGTTTCCCTTTTTGTGAGATGATTGGAGTTGTTTGGGATGGACCACCTTATCTCCAAGTATTTTTCTTTATAAAGGGTAATGCCTCCCATATTTGTGTGAATTTTTATCTACCCTTGGTACTAGTTTCCACCTTAGGGCCTATTAGAGGTCGGACTCGAGGTTCGTTATCTCTTTTTTCATCTTGAAGAAGGAAGGTCATGGCACATTGTTATCCCTTCCCTCATCTTGAAGAAGGAGGGTCATTATAGAATGGTATCAGAGGTGATGGTTGAGAAATAGGATGAAACTTGGAGTTAGTCATAGTGAGGATTTCATGGGTTGGTAGGGAAGCAGTGTTAGGTGATCTTGATTCATGGCATGGGCTAGGGAAGACTTTCTAGGACATAGGATTTTATCCCCCCCCCCCCCCCCCCGTGATTCGATTCAAGGACTCTGAGCCTATCGAATGACCAAGTGAGGATACACTTTTTGTGGGGTATAGACCCTAGGAAAGGTACATGCATGATAATTACTTGTGTTATTTTTTTATTTGTTTGGTTGGTAAATTTTAAAATGAATAATGATTTAAAATGAACTGTAAATAAAGTTTCCTACTACTCAGGCTTAGGAGGTCCTTGTTTATCTTTTTTTCTATGGCACCCGGTCATCATCTGCGTGCAGTGCAGGCAGTGTAGGTCTGGTAGGTGGACCTAGTTGACCGGTGGAGGGTTGATCTCATGTAGGAAGGTGATCAGTTTAATAATCCCCTTCATGATTTCCAGTGACAGACTCTGAGTACGAAGGCAACATTTCAAACACAGAGACAGAGAGTTGGCTTGTGGAGCTAGGTATTTCCTTCAACTTGATTCAGGATCCGAAGAAGTATTGGATTCCTCTAGCGGTGAGATAGATGAGGATCATGGGTATGTCACTTTCCCTTGGTAGTGTTCGCTTACAATAATAGTTTTCACTCTTCCATTGACATTTCTACGCTCGAAGCTTTGTACGTAAGGCTGTGTCGTTCACCTTTGTGCTAGACAAAGGTTATGGAGACAGTTATTCTTGGACCAGATGTGGTGAAAAGCATGACAGAGAAGGTTCTACTATTTCTAGAAAGGATGAAGGTAGTATAGGATTTTAAAAAGTTATATGTTGATCACAGGAGGATGCCTTTGGAGTTTAAGGTTGGAGACCACATTTTCTTGAAGGTTTACCCTCAACATGGGCATCAGAGGTTTGGTAAATTGAGTAAGCTTTCTCCCATGTTCATCAAACCTTTTGAGGTGTTTGGATGAGTTGGTGAGGTTTCATACCAGCCGGCGTTTCCACCATGGTTGGAGAGAATCCACGATGTCTTCCATGTCGCTCTGCTTGGTCGGTATCTACATGATGACTCCCATGTCATTGACTGGGGAGAGTTGGATATTGAGATGATGTGATGTTCATGGAGTGGATAGTAGGGATCCAGGATCATTGGGATAAGTTGCTAAACTGATAGACCATTTCCTTGGTTCGTGTGTTGTGGAGGCATGGTGGCCTCGAAGAGTGTACTTAGAAGTTAGAAGCGCAGATTCGTGCCTATTACTCAAGTTGTTTTTAGTTTTGCTTGCGTACTTTGATTTATGATGTAATGATTGAACCTTATTGATATAAGATGAGTTATTTCCTTGTTTTTTTAATGTGTGATAGAGTCCTAACCATGAGTAGGTGAGGACCCAATTCCTAATTGACATGCATTTATTGATATGAGATTAAACCCATGCAGGTGATTCAATGCCACCCAGAGTGGATAGTATCTTGACATAGAGGAAGGAATTCCCCAATTCATATCTTCGAATGGTGATTTTGTTTTGTGATTCTATGGTGTGTTCTATGAACAGTTGTGGCCCTAAGGATTTCAGAGGAGTTGTTCTTAGATATCAAGGTTTCACTCCAACTTTCGAGCAAACACGGTGGTTTACCCTTGAGAGGTATCTCACAGGTGGTTGTTCGGACCCCTCTTTCTTTTGGGTTTGGTTTTGAAATCTTGAGGGTAATAATATTTTTGAGAGGTATCTGATGTAATTTCTTAGACCTCTTCGGTCCATTCCTTTTGTGAAAATCCAGTGTTAGAGGTGTTCTTGGAGGTCATAGTGGCTTGTTTCTAGAGTTTTCAAAAAATCTAGTTTTCCAATGGTAGGTTGTGGTGTCAGTAGGTCGTGGTGTCGGTAGATCCTGGAATCGGTAGGTTGTGGCATCAGTAGTTCAAACTTCGATGACTCAGGATCGGTGACTTGCGTCGGTGACTCAGTCGTCGATGGATCAGCATCGGTGGCTCAGCCATCGGTGGCTCAACGTTAGTGGCTCAATGTTGGTGGGTCGCATTTGTGACTCAACTATTGGTGGATCAGCTATTAGTGGCTCAGTTTCGATGGCTCAACATTGGTGACTCACCCAATGGTGAGTCATTTCCATATTTCTCAAGTTTTTACAATTTCACCCATGTTACGTTTTCTTTGACATTAAATGAGTTACCTATCATGTTTGACCATTTCTGAAGTCGTTTCAACCATATCCAAGGAGAATTATTATATCTTAAATATCCTAACATCCTAGGATCTTTGAAATGGATAATACGTGTGGTTTGACCACAAAATGACTTTTAAGTACTTTGAAATTGTATCCTAGATTTAGGATCTGGCCTTTTCTTAAGTCGAGATCCTCTCTTCCGTGAACCCTTTCATTCCCTCTTGGTGTGCCTAGAGCCTTTCTTCCCCAAGGAGTCTCATATGTGGTGCAGTTATCAATCAAGTTTTCCTTGGGAAATTTTCTTGCTACTAGTACGACCCTCTGTTTTAGTGCAAGAAGGAATTTTGGTCACCCGTTCTTCAAGGTAGGAATTCCTTTTGTCCCTATTTCTTTTATGCATCATGCGGGGTGGGTAAGATAATGTCTCTTTATTAATACAGTCATGTTCCAATTCTTATAAGGTCTGTTATGATAAAATACACACCTCTTACAAATAATTTTTTTTTGTTACTTTATTACTAAATGAGGGGTGGGAAATATAATGATGATGCTTGTGTTTTTTTATCTGTTATCTTTGATCTCTATTGTGGTTTTGTTCTGGTTGTATGCTTTCTAAAAATCATATATGTTGGTGGTCTTTGTTTTTGCACCCATAATATCTTATGAATAATTTCCTCAAATATCAATCTGATTAATCACATATACCCAGTTAAATAAATGGATTCTCCATGATCAAACTTACTTTGTGATCACTCCTAAATTATCAAAGTTAAATTAAAGAATAGTATTGTCCAAATTTGAATACACTCTATTTGTTAGGTGTATATGTGTGTTGTGTGAGGATGTTTCTTGCTTTGTGTCCTATTTAGTTTGTGTGGTGTTGTAGTTGGAATCGGAGTTGTGGGTATAGGTGTGGATAGTGGGTTGGTTCTGCGGGTATGGAGTGGTATGTTTGTGCAGCGAGGCTGCAGCTTTGGTGGTAGTTGTTGTGGGTTTCATGTATGGGGTGGTACAAGTGGTGTAATGGAATATACGGTGGTGAGATTGTTGATTGAGGAATGGATGAACTTGTAGAGTAGTGGGACTACATCTGTGTTGTGTTATGTTTGTTGGGTAGTGTTGTGAAGTGGGACTGCAATCAGGTTGTGTGTTGCTTTTATTGTTGGATGTGTTGGGTGTGGTTGTGGTCAGTAGTTTCCCGAATAGTGATGGAATGAAATAAGTGGAATCCTTAATAAATAATTATAAGTGGTTAAATAAATGGTTTGGGTTTATAAATTAAGTTTTTGGCTGGCTATGTGGTTATGCATTAGAGGTAGCAGTAAAGACGATTCTATGTGGATGGTTGTTTTTTTGGAAACCCATAGGTTAAGAAAAGTGCTTGATACCTATATATATATATATATACTTGTAGTTCCTTGTGATTTCTATACACACCCCACTCGTGTTGATCACTACATGCCAAACACCTCTATTGTGATGGGAGAGGGAGTCTCTCCCAACATCCCAGTGGGAGGATGGATAGCTGGCCACCTGCTCTTCCAACTCCCTCTTCTAGGAGGAGATATCCCAATATCCTTTAGGTAGGTTGTGGTTGTGAGTCCTAGGTGTGTGTGGGAGAGTTGTTCTTTCCTAGGTGTCTTCGGGATGATATGTGATGTGTTTAACATGTGTCTTCAGTATGAGATGTGATGTGGTTAGTGGCCTAGGTCTATGCAGTCGGGATATTTTGTGGTTTGCAGCCCAGGTTTCTGCAGGCGGTATGTGATGTGTGTGGATAGGTTGTGTTGTGGTATGCTTAGAAGAGGTGGGAGCATCGGGATGTCTTCTGTTAGGGTGTGAGAGCACCTAATCAGTGGGAAAGTGGTTCGGGGTACCCAATCATTGATGTTCTTAATACTTTACTTTACTTGACTTGCATTATTTGGTGAGTGTGCCTTGGCTAGGTTGGGGTGGCTAGTTTTTTCCTTGATAGGTGATTTTGAGGTTCTTTTATTTTCTCACAGGGGCATTAGCATTCATTTCCCACTTGTGCATGAGAGAATTTGGTTTTCCTACTGAGTGTACTAGTATACTCACCCAACGTTTATAAAATTGATTTCAGGTTTCCATGAGGACTATAGGGACCGTTTTGGACCTGACTAGATTGGACATCAAGACAGTTTCCATGTCAATTCTTTGTCTTGTTTTTGGTATTTTACTTTGTATTTTTCTTGTACTTTGTGGCAATTTTGTTTAAACATGCATGGGTTGGGTTTTTAGTTTCCCTTTTTCTAATATGTTTAGAGTTGTTTGGTATGGACCATCTTATCTACTGATATTTTTCTGTATAAAGGGTTATGCCTCCCATATTTGTGATAATTTTTACCTACCCTTAGTGCTAGTCGCCACCCCGGGGCCTATTAGAGGCGGACTCAAGGGTCATTATCTCATTTTCATCTTGAAGAAGTAATTTCACGACACTTTGTTATCACTTCCCTCATCTTGAAGAAGGAGGGTCATGACAATTATTTTATTACATGATCTTATGCTTAAGTTATATTCTCACATCCCATATTCTTTGATTCCTTTATGATTCATGTCTTATGAACTGACAAGATTTATTCCATTACTCATGGGTATCATCTAAGAATTACTGGGTATGGTTTTCAAATGTTAATATCATGTTCTTATACCTTTATTATCATGTTGTTTTTAAATGATCATTGATAACTCCCTTGTTTACCCTTACTAAGAATATGATATCACCCTTTATTATGTTTTCTTTTCCCCAAGATATGAAGAAAGGTTTTAAGTATGATGTGTCTAAGAAGGGTGGTATTTACGATGTTCTAAGTGGTAGATGATATAGATCATTTATATACCAGTTGTTTATGTATCCATGTTTCTAAATATACTAAACCTTTATAGTTTTGGCATGGATCATGATTTTATATAATGAATATTCTTCTAATAATATGTAATATTTATGTATGAAAAGAATTGGTCATTATAATGCCAACCAATTTAAGGATAAAATTCCAATCCCTTGAGTCAATATTGGGAGGTCTAAAGTATCAATAATGATGTTGACCCCTAGGTGGTAATCTGGGGTGGTCTAATATTCATCGAGAGTAATCATCAAATCCAAGGGTGATGACCATATCCAGTCATAATAGTAATCAGGTGTCATCGCTGACTCCTAGGAGGAGGACCCTAGACCATAAAAAGTATCATGCATTATCAAAAACCCATAGGAGGTAATCCTAGTATGTCAATAAAATATGATTTCATCACCGACACCTAGGAGGTAATCTTAGGTAATCAATAGTATATGGAATCATTGCTAACCTGTAGGAGGTAATATCATGATATTAATGGTATTAAGAATCATTGTTGACCCTTAAGAGGTAATCCTATGGCATCAATAGTATCATGCATCATCATCAACATCTAGGATGAAATCTTAGGCTATTAATAGTATCAAGAATTATCACTAACCCCAATGTGGTAATCTTAGGTATTAATAATATCATGTGTCATCATCAACCCCTAGTGGATAACCCCAGGCTGCCATAATCATCAGGCATAACTGTCAAATCCTAAGGGCTAAACCTATTTAGTTGTTCTTAACTGACTCATCATCGATTCAGGTAATAAAGTGACACCCACAATCATCACTACCCATTTTCCATATGCACCCTCACTAGGGTAAATATATCATTGAGGCACCCATCGAGGTCCCATAGGTTGCATCATGTTAGGACACCCCCTAAGGGTCCATCAATCTCCAACTTAATCCCTAGGACACACCTAACACTTAGAGGGAATCAATCCTCTTAGCAAAATCAAAGTCTCCTCCAGGCCTCACTAGCCTCCTTATAAAACCATAATGGCATTGGTATATGCAGATAGAAAAATGACCATCTCAATATTCCAAGGCGTCTCAAGTTAATCCAATCACCCAACTTATAAAAAGTCTTAGTGGGGTAGATACAATTTATCCATGCTTATATCAACTAGAGAAACGACTATAAGGTATCTCATGGGTCTCACGTGGCCAATCATTATGCCATCCATCCCAAATCATCACTCACCACTACCTAGAGGTCACTAAGGGCACCTGTCACTTGGGTCATTATGTTACCTTTATTTAAATTAAATAACACCCCTTGGGACCCATCCATATCAAGGAACATATTTATATTCAAGGCCTCATCCATCATCATCCAAGGCAATCAAGCTAGTGCACAATGTCTCTCATGGCCCTTGGCATTATATTCAATTTACCTAGGAAATTAATTTTTAATTAAAACAATTCATTTTTTAATTAAAATAGTTCATTTTACATAATTTATGATCATCTTAGGGGGTGATTCCACATATCATAGGCATATATCTACCACATGAAACCATAGGGTTTGTATAGGGACCACCTACCTCAATCTAAAATCCATTACCTCTTTTTAACATGTAACCCAAAAACTCTTTCTAAGCTTGTCTAATCCATCCGAACAGCACCCATCCACATAAGGCCCTAACTCGCATCTAGAAAACAAATTAATTAATTATAATAAAATTATAATTAATTAATCATCAAAATTATTATTTAATAATTATACAATTTAATTTAAATAGGAATAATTACTAAAAACGCACCGAGCTATAACTGCTTATTGAAACCTAGATCCATGGGGAGTGTGCCACTCCCTACACACCCCATAACCTAGGCCATGGAAACACATTAGTTAAATCTAAGAATTTGAATTAATTTTATAATTAATCCAAATAGTCATAGTGTCGAAAAACTCATCGGGCACTCCCATTACACCAAAAATATAATCAAACACCTGTGGGAGGTCCATAATGAACTCCTGACACTATCCCAGAAAAAATCCCTAATTCGTGACATCAATTATATAATTAAATTATTTTAATTTAATTTTAAAATCTTAGAAAAATCCCTACAACAACATACCTCATCCAAACGACATGTGACAACATGCAGATATTTTCTAAATATTCCCTCTATGCAAGCCGAGAAAAATCTCCATCAACATTGGCCAATTACACCATGATCTAGTGGAATTGAAACCAAAACCCTATGATAGATTACTTAAATTAGAAGTAATAAAGGGGAAACAAAAAATGGAAGGGAGTAGATGGAATATCGTGCATTAAAAATTGCAAAATCAACACCTAAATTTCCATAGATCAAAGGAGGATTGAGAGATGAAGATGGGGAGGAGCATCGACCAAAAATGGCACCTCTCAATCCCCCCCCCCCCCCGCTCAACTGAAGAAGGAGAAACACCCCAATAAAAATATGATCTTCCCCCCACTAAAAAAACCACCCAACACACTTTCATGGCATGAACAGGGGTTCACATCATGAAAATTTAGGTTTATTCTGTGATAAGACCAATTCATAGTCCAAGTAGCCTAGGACCACCCTAAAAAACACAATTCATGATGTGAATGACCCTTTACACTATTAATTGTTTCTTATACTAGGTTTTAGCAGTCTGGCCACCCAACCACTACTCTGATATCCTTCCAAACACCTGAGGCATCCACAAAACCTCACTCCAAGACCAAAAACACTATTTTAAAATGATTAAACTCTCAAAATACCATTGAGAGTCTCAGTTCTTAAAACAAACCGTCCACCAAATCAAAAAATTTAGATACCTCCTAAATTTCATAACCCCTTTGGAAATGGGGTATTATAATCTCCCAACCATAACACTTATCATCCTTAAGAAGTCTTGTTGACCATTAAATCATAAATTTGGACCTATCTCAGTCATTAATCCACACTCAATTAATAATGTCTTACTATTGAACACTAAACAAGATCCTGTTTCACAACTCCAAATATGAGGTGCACTATTCCCCAAAAAGTTATTCCACCGCTTGTCATCATCACTGAAAAACCAAGACGATGCTCTACCATTCCAATTTATCCCATGTCACCATAGTTTTTTGAATCAACTTACCATTCGACTAATGGTTCTACCTACCATAATCCTACACTTATAAGGGTTGATTCTGATCCATGGTGTTTCTCACCATCAGAATCGCCTACAGATTCACAATTCCAATGGTATAATGACCATATTAGTGTGATTTTCAACCCACCACACCCAATCACATATAAAAAGAAAATTCATCCATCCTATAGCTGACCATTCTCAAAAAAACCCATCCACACCCATCAAAGCATTATTACAACATTCGTTAACGATGCCTAAATCACTTAAGAAATATCAATATCATTCAAATCACCTACATCGGAGTCTAAACTCAACTCCCAGTGTGTTTCTATGATTGGGTCATCAACTAACCAAATTAGTTGTCATACTCTCACCAAGTCACCAACGCATCTCTGATCTAACTCATGATCAGATCACATCAAATTCATCTCAATACCTATGTCAATGCACATACACCATCAAATACATCATCTAAATCTCAAATTTGGTATTTGACATGGGGCTAGATAAAACAAGTTCATCTACTCTCTCATATCCAAATTTCATCCTGACCATCCTATTGAAGTGGATTCTAACCACTTTGATTATTTATGTTTTGATAATTATAATACTTACTTATTTCATAATTATAATTTCTCACAACATCTATTTCATAATTTATTTCCTCTAACATAAGTAGGATTTATTTTTCATATTTCTTTCCATTTTAATAATCATGTCAGTTATGTATTTCATGAACAGATTTTAAAAGAGAAATCCACCTCTATATGGGTTAATGTCATAAGTCTAATATTTATCTATTTTATAAAATATGAATAAGTCTTAAAGTGATAATGAGGTATTAATTACAAGAAACCACATAACCAGATGCATTGGTCGCATGACCAAATGCATCGACCACATGAACAAAATTCATGTGATTGTAAAATAAGGAGTCATAATTTTTCTAATAGTTGAAAAAAAACATATAGAGAAACTAGATCGACCGCATGACAATGGATCGACCATAAGATAAACACCCCAAATTTTTCTTACTACTAGATCAGCCACATGTAGTATATTGATCGATCACACATTGGAATTTTGATCAACCACACATTGAAAAATAGATCGATCACACATTGAAAAGTATATCGATCACATGAAGAAATCCATATCAATGGTAATATTATTTCTGACCAACCTCATGATAAAAGTATGTACAACCTCAAGGTATGACTTTCTTTGTGGATAGACCTACTCTAATAAGAAATTGACCATTCCTTGAAGAAGTATTTTCTACGATGATTTGTTTTTCATACTTTTTATATTTTATAAATTTTGATTTATTACAAGTTTTTTGAAGGATTTTCATTGATCTAATGATTTATTAAATACTTATTATTTTTTATGATGCTAATGAATTTTATTTAGAAGAATTATATATAGTATTAAATTCTCATCATATGGGTTAAAGTCTCATGATGGTCTGATCAACCATAATATTATTTCTAATTGACCGCATGAGAAAAGTGTGGCCTACCTTAAAGTATGAATTATCGTGAGGATGGACCTACTGTAAGAAGAAATTGACCATGCCTTAAGGGATTATTATCTATAATTCTATATTTTTCATACTTTTTATATTTTATACATTTTGATTTAATGAAAGTTTTTTTAATGATTTTTATTGATCTAAGGATTTCTTAAATAATTATTATTTATTTTGATACCAATGAATTTTATTTGGAATAATTAAATGTAGTGTTAAATTCTCATCAGATGGGTTAAAGTTTCACATTGGTTTCTTCGAAAAGCGTGAGTTTAAAATTTAAATTTCTAAGAATTTGAATTATTTTCATCACATGATTTATGAGAATATTTCAAGGGAATTTAATATTGTTTATTATAAATTTTCAGTGTTGTATTAATTATACTGACATGTTATACTATATAGCCTATGTTTATTTTATAGATTAATGAAGCGATCCATGTAAGAATATGTTGTATTCACGTTTAATGAATATATATACATGTGTCAACTCAGGAAGGATCAAGGGTAACCAAATTATTCTTTTGAATTTGGTGTGCATGAAAGAACTCTATATATTGATTACAAAAGAACCGGTGAAGTAGCGAGGTTGAGGATATTCTTGATTTATACTTTTCAATACACTTTGAAAATATAATAATTCTCCCTACTAAACTTAAATATTTTGATCCATCGTTTTCATAGAGAACCTTACAACCTCAACACTCAAATCCTTACTTGTTTATTTGGTTTCTACAGTTCTTACATATTTCTACTTTCTAGGTGCTTAATCATGTCTCAGTTGTACCAACTATAAAAGGTAATATTTGGGTTGAGAACCCCGGAAAAAATTTAGGCATTGGTTTGTGCCTCCAATTTGAAAAAGGTAAGATTGTTTGGGTTGTGCCTCAAGGTGGAAAAAAGTAGGATAGTTGGGTTCTGACTCTAGGTGTGAAAATTTTGATCTTTGTTTGTTCCTCCAAGGTTTAAAAAGGCAATTGTAAAGGTTTATGACTCCCTTAAAAAGTGAGAGAGTCCATTATAGAGGGTTTCATCTCTATCTCTATGTTTTAGAGGGGTGAAGAGTAGACATAGGATCATTTAGATCAAAATCACTATAAAATTCAATGTGTTCATTTTTTTTATTTTCATTGCATAAATTAACTTAACTATGATAAATGATTAAAAGAGTATTTTGAAAGGTCAGTTCACTCCCTCTTAACCATTATGATATTATCTCATTAGGAACTAACACACCCAATGATTGGTGTCATGCATCCAAGACCCTACCAGCATAAGGATCATGCCTCCATGGAAGAATAGAAAAGATTATCACAACCGAGTGCCAACATGAATCACCAAGATCCACCAATTCCCAACTCACAGAAACATATTCCATGGAATCTACCAAAATTTATCAGTAATGATGGTCACAAACTCAAACAACCAATGATGCACTCCCCACCATATGTCTTACCTTATATTATTCCAAGTGAAAAACCACAATAGGCTATAACATTTCACGCCTGTCACTCATCCTGATACTTTCTCATCTCATCCCATGAAACATAACTATGTTCAATCCTATATTGATCATGCCACCATATCTCGATCCAATTTTGATGTCTCCTCTACTGTGGAGGTACATTCCTCATTCATCAAAAATCCTATTCAACAAAGCTTTCAAGAGTTTTATCAAAACCATTAACCCATGACCTGCACACGATTGATCACCAATTTACAATTTAATGACTTCGCACATACTTAGCATGTGTTTCCAAATTTCATCCAAATCTATCATGTGTATGATACTGTTCCACCCAATTGTAGAACTCAACTCATGATCTTATTATTCGTGTGTTAACAAAACTAGGATCACTTGCCTAAACTACTGACCATGCTACACCAACATGTCAATCTCATCAAGCTAGAAGTGCCCTTGATGCTCCTATTCAAATTCAGGCATTCCACTATGCCAAGGTCTATCATATGATGACCAATCACCCAAGGTGTCGCTCTAAAATCACAAGAATCCATCCACACTCACATTGCGCTTCCAAAAGTGCATTCGAAACATTAGGGTTAGGTAGTCGACCAGTCCTTCCCTCGAAAGAAAACCTAGGTACTAGAAGCACCATCACTCAAAGTGTTATATCTCAAAAGAACAAGGTATCTCCATACCTATATCACATACCCGATAGCACCTCACATGCACTAATCTCATACCCTGAAGCACATTTTAGTGTTTCCCACCTCTAAGGATATCTCAAACCTAGGATAATCTATGTCTCAGTTTAACCACATACACATCACATCCCATGTCAATGATAAACCTGACACGCCTATATCCTGAAACATATCCAAAATCACTAAGCTCTCTCATTAATAGATCACATATCATATAATTCATAACTCACAAGGCAACATCCCTACTCTCTTTTCATATATCATATGGCATATCACATGCCAAACCACCCACTCTAGGTTCTCACACATACATATACTATCACACCCTAGCTCCCAAATACCCAGAGTCGGTGCCTTATAGAGGATCGAATTCAGTTTGGGCTCTGAGAAACCAGCTACTTCTAAAATGTTTCTTCTGCGAAAAGATTTTACATGAAAAATTTTAATCAAAAATGTCAAGTGAGCATACGAATGCCCAGTAATGGGTTTAAAAAAAATAACATACTATACCCAAAATATATTTTGAAAACATTATTTAAAATTTCCATAAAACATTTTCTTGAAAGAGTTGTAACACATTTAACATACCATGAAAATTTTCTAAGGAATATAAGTACACTATTTAAAACATAATAACATTATCAATATTCAATTATAGGAATGATATTTTAGAATAATCAGTAAAAGAAATTTTATGTTAAAATGCAAGTAAAAAATTAATAGCTAAGTGTAATGCATGATCAGAGTTGCGCTTAAAATAATAACTTCAATTTTATCCTTTACTATTGTGAAACATACACTTTTCATAAGATCTCTGAATATTTCATAAATAATATTCCATACTTATACTTCTAATGATTCTCATAATCATAAGCTCTTTAACCAGGAATATTCTACTAGTAGAATATTCCTCTGGTTAATTAATTTACATAGTCATAATGAGGAAAGTGCATATGTTGGACTGTGTCAAGGCCTCTTGCCAAGACCTAGGGGCTAACTATAACCGGACCCCAACCCGGAGAGCCTCTGTAACCGGACTCCACCCCGTAGAGCCTCTAATAACCAGACTCCAACCCAGAGGGTCTGTTGTAACCGGACCCCAACCCACAGGGCTTACTTTTACCAGTCCCCAACCCGGAACATACTAAGTCCAATGCATTACTCATATCTCTAAATCAAAGTTCACATACCACTTTGATTTATTAAATCACTTATCATTCCAAGTACACATATTACTTGATTCCTTACTCCACATTATTCAAAGTGTCCCATACCACCTTGAATAATTTAAGTTCTCATTTCATATTATTCAATGTTTCCCATACCACTTTGAATAATTAAATTATGATTTCATAAATTATCTTGAATAATAAATTGTTTTATTATCACATAAAATAACAACATTACAAATCCTTCCATGGTAATATCCTTTTAATGCATTATAATTCATGTTTATTATTCATGCTCAAATCATGCACTCATAAATGAAATTGGCAATAGACTAAATCATAATATGTCAGTTGTTATTTAAATAATAATTTTCCCAACGACATGCATAAAATAGTAAACATTCTTTGCGCATGTGATATTAATTTAAAACATACAAGTAATGAATGGATGGGTTTTCCACATAAAATGATAGTTCCTTAATTTTCAAAATCCTTGATTCGTGGAAATGAACATTTATAGTTAAAAATGACTAATTTTAAATTAAGATAGATGTCATTTGTACACAAGGCATGTTATGATAAACTGTCACGTCTTATTAAATGGACATGCCTTATGTTTCATAGCATATGCAGTGCAATATTCGTTCTATGAGAAATTAATTAAGCATATCAAAAACATACTTTAACCACTGATGTTTGTTTTGGGCCAATTTAATTCGAGTTATGGTTAAATATTATGGGTGAATACATATAACCATATATATATATACAAAAAATGTGTATGTGTCTCACCATTACTTTATATATTCTGAAAACTAAATTCATATATATATATATATATATATATTAACATCTTAAAAGAAATTTAATTTGATTAGTATTAACAAACCCATAGCATCATAAAAGTAATTCATATTTTAATCAAATTAACTCCCTTGAGAGAACTAGAAAATTAGAGAGTATAAATAAATTAATTAATTTTCCTTACAACATTTGCAAATTAACACTTGGTAGAATTAAACCAGGTGGATTAAAAATCTATGGGTGTATGTGTAATAAATATGCCAATCCATTTGAACCAAAAACATTATTCACATCCAAGTCTTTATTTAAAGATTGAAAATAAAATCTTTAATAACATAAAATAGATATAGATTAAATTATGTGTGTTTTTCCAAATATACATTAAGTGTATAACAGAAAATAATTATAAATTAAAATAACCTTGAACTTATGTATGCATAAAATGATAATATATATGTGTATATATATATAAACACACATATAACAACCATAATTTGAACAAAATACTCCTTTACAAACCATAAGATTTAGAAATAAATACTTAAAATTTAAAACCATTATCATTTTAAAAATTCTAGGTTATATAGATAGATATGGTTTCTTATATGTGTGTGTGTGTGTGTGTGTGTGTGTGCGCGTATATAATATTTTATAATAACATGGTCAAATAAAAACAATTAAAACCCTTTAAACACATAGATTTTAAAATCATAACCCAGTTCGGAAAATATAATGTTATAATGAAATATATAGATTCAAATAAACATTTATACACAAGTTTATATGTGTATACCTTTGTAAAAAAAATAGACAAAAAAATTGATCAAATTAATTAAACCCTTAAAAAAATATACATTTAATGAAAATTATTAAACATAACCCTTACATCCATTAAATCACCTAAACCCGAAAACCTAAAGACCCAGGTTCTGCAAAAAAGAACTTTTAAACCAGCACAAAATTATAAACATACCATTAAGATCATAAATAAGTATATACTCTCAAAGAAACATGACAAGGAAAATTTACAACCCTTACAAACATAAGGTCTTAAAATAATTAAACATTCGAGACAATTTAAATGAACCCTTACAAGAAAATAACTTTAAATAATGATTAATTAAAAGAAAATAATCTCTTACTAAATAATTTTAACCATAAAAATAAAAAGTAGTTCCCTTATGAAAGACAATAAATTATAGAACATAATCTAAAAAATTATAGATAGTATATCCCTTAAGCAAACTAGTTTCACAACTCTATATAATTTTTAAAACACTAAATTTTGAGGATCATAAGTATATAATAGAAATTAATTATAAATTAAAAATCACCCTTACAAATAAATTTGAAACTAATACATCCCTTAAAAATAAATAATCTTAAACATAAATTGATAAGAAGAAAAAATCCCTTAAAAATAAATAATCTTAAACATAAATTGATAAGTAGAAAACAGCCCCTTATAAATAAATAATCTTAAACATAAATTGATAAGCAGAAAACAATCCCTTACCGTATTCGCTAATCGCCTTGTGGTAAGACTCGGATTCACCAAGAAGGAGGTGCAGTGCTCAGTTTTGGAATGCAAGAACCCCTGATTGCATGTGCAGGAACACAGTCAATTTTTAAAGAGTCCCCTTCGTTGTCTATATAGTATTTATATATATATATAGCTTGTTGAAAGGATTATAATAAACAAATATATATATATATATATATATTAAAATAGGTTTGGTTAAGATTCGGTTTAGAGCAAAAGTAAAACAAAACAGCGTTTAAATTACACCCAGATCAAAACAACAAGATAAAAATATCAAAAGCAGATTCATCTGCTGTTCATAGTCCAAAGAAAGACAAATGCCTAAGTTAAAACAAATCTGATATCCCAAAACAGTAGAATCTCATGCCTACCTAGTAGATTGAAAAATAATTTAAACACTCGAATCTAGACATGGAGACCAAGAGAAAAACACTACCCTGTGTAGACCAAAGACCGTAGTACCACAGTGCTCAGACACTACAGATCCAGATATGGATCTAGACTACTGTTGCGACTGTGAAAGACCTCCGAGCTCAACACTGGCCGAAACATGGCCTTCCAAGAACCTCGTATTCTTCGGACGAAGCCCAAAGGCATCACGCAGACCTTGCACGGCCTCCCACACTCACTGAGGCTCTTTCTTGGCATCATCTTCCTCTCCTGAAAGAAACCCAAAGGCCTTCTCGAGGAACCCGGCACCGCGACATTGATCAACCCCACCTCACTGAAACCCTAAATGAGGCCTTGACCACACCTCACCGAGGTCTCGGACTTGCGACCTGCAGCCGAAGCATGGACCCCCCCTTCTCTCATGGATCTTCTCACATGTATCGTGACACCCAAATCCCATTATGGGATTTCCATTTTTTTATTTCTTTTGTTTGATTTTCCCCTCTCTTTTTTATTGTTTTATATTTTTTTCCTCCTTTTGCTTTACACCTTTTCAATAACACACTTTCCTATTGCCTTTTGACTTCTTTTTTTTTTGTTTCCCATTCAATCAAATTATCACTTTATTATTATAATATCTTTACCTTTTCATTTTTTGTCAACCTATTAATTATATATAATTATTTTATTATATAATTACAATGATTTATATTATACTATACATTATTATATTATATAAAAACACTTAGAGTTTATATATATATATATTTATTTATTTATTTTATTAATTTTTATTATATAAAAAATATAAATATGTTTAATATATAAAAGTGAACATAATTTAAACTAATTATATATATATATATATATATTTCTATAAAACAAAATTCTAAATTTAAAACTAACAATTATTACTTTATATATATGTACACTATATTAAATTAAAATTACCACATTATATTAATAATAATATATTTCAAATAGTTTTAAGAAATGATTATTTCAAAATATATAATTCAAAACATTTCATATAAATATAGATATAAATCACGTTTAGTAGATATATGTATATTTTCATCATAGATTTCAAATAATAAGAATTTTTGTAAATATAATCGTAATTCATAATTTTAAAACAAGTAATTGTAACTATGCATATTTATAAATTATTTTGAAAATAAAAAAATGGTAATTCCAAATATATTCAATGTGTAGTATTTATTATTTCATATTAAATAAATTTTATCAGCATTATTGCAATAGTCAATATACTTTTTTTTAAAGAAATTTATTTATTTAAAATATTTTATCAACCACTCATTTCGATGAACTTTATTATTCAAATTCATTAATAAATATATCCATGTTAAAAAGAAAATTCTATAAAATTAGTTTGAACTTATAATCAATTAAAATTATTATTTTAAATTATATTTTTTTAAAGGAAATAAACTAAATAAAACATATAAAATTAAATTTAAAATATTATGGGGTGTTACATTATTCCCCCATACAAAGAATTGTGTCCTCTCAATTCTAAAATATTTGTACATAAACCACATCAACACCAGACACATGTCACTCCCATTGTCCCTTTACCGAGAACACCACCGATAGTAGGGTGCTGATGACCTCAGGTGGATTCCTAACGTAGTATTCAACTGCTCGATCTCTTTGGCCCAGACACACTGTGAACAGCTAGGGTCGTACCTGTGCCTAAAGCACTCGGCCTTCCATAAATAGGCATAAGAAGAGTGGAGGTCATAAATTTCAGAGTGGACTAAATCCCTATAAGTCCCATGCACCACGTTGTTCTTGAAAATATTGATGTCGTAGAGTTCTCCGTACATACTAAAACTAAGGACCTAGAATAGATAGGTCATTCAATGGTCACCATCCAAAGCAGATTATAGAAATTTACCTACAGCTCGGTAGTTATCAGCCAAAGTGAAACACAGAAAAGGAGCTTCATGAAACTTCCCTCTTCGCCTATATGCTGCAAATTGTGCAATTGCTATATGGTAATAGACAAGATTGTTTCCTTGGTAAATATGGAGGATGTTTGGGCGGTTCGACACCAGATGTAGTTGTTTACAGGACAGCCTAAGGTTTTCAAAAGTCTCGTAGTCCCATGAACATGACTGTTCCACTATAGTTTCTGTTATCTATGTTGGGAGAGACAGAAGGCGTGATGCATCAGCCATCTGAAAATTTAAGGAAACTACCACTTAGTAACACATAATTAAGATTTCAGTATGGTTATAATTTTATTGGATGTCTCCAAAGAGACATAAGACTGATATTTTTTTTGTTTTCCAAGAACATTATAATTAGTAATGCTTAAATAAATTTTTTCTTTGTTCAGTTCTAGTTTTCCAGAGTTAACTAAACTAAATCCTCTGATACCAACTGTCACGCCCTCGCTCACGAATACCTAGAGCTTTTTCCATACAGAGGATCGAATTCGGTTCAGGCTCTGAGAAACTAGTTACTTCTGAAATGTTTCTTCTGTTAAAATATTTTACCTGAAAATTTTTAATAAAAAACGTAGGGTGAGCATTCGAATGCCCAGTAAGGGGTTTAAAAAATAAAAAAATAACATACTATACCCAAAATAAATTTTGAAAACATTCTTTAAAATTTCCATAAAACATTTTCTCGAAAGAGGTGTAACATATTTAAACTACCATGACAATTTTCTAAGGGATATAAATACAAAATTTAAAACATACTAACATTATCAAGATTCGATTATAGGAATTCACTTTTAGAATAATTAGTAAAAGACATTTTATGTTAAAATTCAAGTACAAAATTAATAGCTAAGTGTAATGCATGATCATATTTGCGCTTAAAATAATAACTTCAATTTCATCCTTTACTATTGTTAAACATACACTGGCCATAAGATCTCTGAATATTGTATAAATAATATTCCATACTTATAATTTTACTGATTCTCATAATCATAATCTCTTTAACCATGAATATTCTACTAGTCAAATATTCCTCTAGTTAATTAATTTACATAGTCATAATGAGGAAAGTGAATATGTCGGACTGTGTCAAGACCTTGTGCAAATACCTAGGGGCTAACTGTAACCAGACCCCAACCTGGAGAGCCTCTGTAACCTGACTCCACCCCGGAGAGCCTCTAATAACCAGACTCTAACCCAGAGGGTCTACTATAACTGGACCCCAACCCGGAAAGCTTACTTTTACTGGTCCCCAACCCGGAATATACTAAGTCTAATATATTCCTCATATCTCTAAATCAAAGTGCACATACCACTTTTATTTATTAAATCACTTATCATTCCAAGTACACATATTACTTGATTTCTTACTCCACGTTATTCAAAGTGTCCCATACCACATTGAATAATTTAAGTTCTCATTTCACATTATTCAATGTGTCCCATACCACTTTGAATAATTAAATTATGATTTCATAAATTATCATGAATAATAAATTGTTTGATTATCACATAAAATAATAACTTTACAAATCCTTCTATGGTACTATCCTTTTAATGGATTATAATTCATGTTTATTATTCATGCTCAAATCATGCACACATAAATGAAATTGGCAACAGACTAAATCATAATATGTCAGTTATTATTTAAATAATAATTTTACCAATGACATGCATAAAACAGTAAACATTCTTTGCACATGTGATATTAATTTAAAACATAAAAGTAATGAATGGATGGCGTTACCACATAAAATGATAGTTCCTTAATTTTCAAAATCCTTCATTCGTGTAAATGAACATTTATAGTTAAAAATGACTAATTTTAAATTAATATTGATGTCATTTGTACACAAGGCATGTGCTGAAAAATGGTCATGTCTTATTAAGTGTCTATGACTTATGTTGCATAGCATATGCAGTGCAACATTCATTCTATGAGAAATTAATTAACCATATCAACAACATACTTTAACCAATGAAGTTTTTTTGGGCCAATTTAACTTGAGTTATGGTTAAAGCTTATCGATGCATACATATAACTATATATATATACATAAAATGTGTATGTGTCGCACCCTTTATATATTCTGAAAACTAAAGTCATATATATATATATATATTAACATCTTAAAATAAATGTAATTTGATTAATATTAACAAACCCTTATAATCATAAAAGTAATTCATATTCTAAGCAAATGAAATCCCTTGCGAGAACCAGAAAATTAGAGAGTATAAATAAATAAATAAATTTTCCTTACAACATTTGCAAATTAACACTTGGTAGAATTAAACCGGGTGGATTAAAACTCTATGGGTGTATGTGCAATAAATATGCCAATCCATTTGAACCCAAAACTTTATTCGCATCCAAGTCTTTATTTAAATATTGCAAATAAAATCTTTAATAACATAAAATAGATATAGATTAAATTATGTGTGTATGTCCGAATATACATTAAGTGTATAACAGAAAATAATTATAAATTAAAATAACCTTGAACTTATGTAAACCTAAAATGATAAGATATATGTGTGTGTATATATACACACACATATAAAAACTGTAATTTGATCAAAATACTCCCTCACAAACCATAATATTTAGAGATAAATACTTAAAATTTAAAACCATTATCATTTTAAAAATTCCAAGTTATATAGATAGATATAGTTTCTTATATATATATATAGGCGTGTATAATATTTTATAATAACATGGTTAAAGAAAAACAATTAAAACCATTTCAACACATAGATTTTAAAATCATAACCCAGTTCGGAAAATATTATGTTATAATGAAATATATAGATTCAAGTAAACATTTATACACAAGTTTATATGTGTATAACTTTGTACGAAAAATAGACAACTAAATTGATCAAATTAAATAAACCCTTACAAAATATAAATTTAATGAAAATTATTAAAACATAACCCTTACATCCATTAAATCACCTGAACCCGAGAACCCGAAGACCCAGGTTCAGTATAGAAGAACTTTTAAACTACCGTAAAATTATAAACATACTATTAGGATCATATATAAGTATATACTCTCAAAGAAGCATGATAAGAAAAATTTACAACCCTTACAAACATAAGGTTTTAAAATAATTAAACATTCGAGACAAGTTTAATGAACCCTTACAAGACAATAACCTTAAATATTGATTAATTAGAAGAAAATAATCTCTTACAAAATAAGTTTAACCATAAAAATAAATAGTATTTCCCTTATGAAATACAATAAATTATAGAAAGTAAGCTAAAAAATTATAGATAGTATATCCCTTAGGCAAACAGGTTTCATAACTCTATATAAGTTTTAAAACACTAAATTTTGAGGATCATAAGTGTATAATAGAAAGTAATTATAAATTAAAAATCGCCCTTACAAATAAATTTGAAACTAATAAATCCCTTACAAATAAATAATCTTAAACATAAATTGATAAGCAAAAAACAATCCCTTATAAATAAATAATCTGAAACATAAATTGATAAGCAGGAAACAATCCCTAACCTTATTTGCTAATCGCCTTGTGGTAAGACTCGAATTCACCAAGAAGGAGGTGCAGTGCTCAGTTTTGGAATGCAAGAACCCCTGATTGCATGTGCAGGAAGACAATCAATTTTTAAAGACTCCCCTTCATTGTCTATATAGTATTTATATATATATAGCTTGTTCAAAGGAGTATAGTAAACAAATATATATATATATATATTAAAGTAGGTTTAGTTAAGATTTGGTTTAGTGCAAAAGTAAAACAAAACAGCACATAAATTACACCTGGATCAAAACAACAAGATAAAAATCTCCAAAGCAGATTCATCTGCTTTTCATTGTCCAAAGAAAGAAAAACACCCGAGTTAAAACAAATCAGATATCCCAAAATAGTAGAATTGCATGCCTACCTAGTAGATTGAGGAAAAATTGAAACACCTGAATCTAGACATGGTGACCAAGATAAAACCCATACCCCGTGTAGACCAAAGACCGTAGTACCACAGTGCTCGGAGACTACAGATCCAGATCTGGATCTAGACTACTGCTGCGACCATGGCAGACCTCCGAGCTTGACACCAGCCGAAAGGCGGCCTTCCGAGAACCTCGTCTTCTTCGGACAAAGCCCAAAGGCATCACAGATCTTCCCACATGTATCATAACACCCAAATCCCATTACAGTATTACCCTTTTTTTATTTCTTTTGTCCTATTTTCCCCTCTTTTTTTATTGTTTTATATTTTTTTCCTCCTTTTACTTTACTCCCTTTCCATAACACACTTTCCTATTGCCTTTTGACTTCTTTTTTTTTTGTCTCCCATTCAATCAAATTATCACTTTATTATTATAATATCTTTACCTTTTCATTTTTTTCAACCAATTAATAATATATTATTATTTTATTATATCATTACAATGATTATTATTATATTATACATTATTATCTTACATCAAAACATTTAGAGTTTATATATATATATATATATATATCGTTTATTACTTTTTATTATATAAAAAATATAAATCTGTTTAATATATAAAAGTGAACATAATTTAAACTAATTATATATATATATATATATATATATATTTCTATAAAAAAAATTAAATTTAAAACGAACAATTATTACTTTATATATATGTACACTATATTAAATTAAAATTACCACATTATATTAATAATAATATATTTAAAATAGTTTTAAGAAATTATTTATACAAAATCTATAATTCAAAACATTTAATATACATATAGATATAAATCACGTTTAAAAGATATATGTATATTTTCATCATATATTTAAAATAATAAGAATTTTTGTAAATCTAATCATAATTCATAATTTTAAAACAAGTAATTGTAACTATACATATTTATAAATTATTTTTGAAAATAAAAAAATTGTAATTCCAAATATATTCAATGTGTAGTATTTATTATTTCATATTAAATAAATTTTATCAGTGTAATTACAATAGTCAATATACTTTTTTTAAGAAATTTATTTATTTAAAATATTTTATCAACCACTCATTTCGATGAACTTTATTATTCAAATTCATTAATAAATGTATCCATGTTAAAAATATAACGCTATAAAATTAGATTGAACTTATAATCAATTAAAATTATTATTTTAAATTATATTTTTTTAAAGGAAATAAACTAAATAAAACATATAAAATTAAATTTAAAATATTTTGGGGTGTTACATTATTCCCCCTACAAAGAATTGTGTCCTCGCAATTCTAAAATATTTTTACATAAACCACATCAACACCAGACACACGTCACTCCCAAGGTCCCTTTATCGGGAACACCACCAATGGTAGGGTGCTGATGACCTCAGGTGGATTCCTAAGGTAGTATTCATTTGCTCGATCTCTTTGTCCCAAACACACTGTGAACAGATGTGGTCATACATGTGCCTAAAGCACTCGGCCTTCCATAAAGAGGCATGAGAAGAGTGGAGGTCAGAAATTTCAGAGTGGACTAAATCCCTATAAGTCCCACGCACCACATCGTTCTTGAAAATATTGATGTCATAGAGTTCTATATGCATACTAAAACTAAGTAACTGGAATAGGTAGGCCGCTCGATAGTCACCATCCAAAGAAAATTCTAGAAATTTACCTACATCTCGGTAGTTATTAGCCAAACTGAAACACAGAAAAAGAGCTCCATGAAACTTCCCTCGTCTCCTATATGATGCAAATCTTGCAATTTTTATACGGTAATAGACAAGATTGCTTCCCTGGTAAAGATGGAGAATGTTTGGGCGGTTCTACACCTGATGTAGTTGTTTACAGGACAACCTAAGGTTTTCAAAAGTCACGTAGTCCCTTGAACATGAATTTTCCTCTATAGTTTCTACTATCTCTGTTGGGAGAGACAGAAGGTATGACGCATCAGCGATCTGAAAATTTAAGGAAACTACCACTTAGTAAAACATAATTATGTTTTCAGTATGGTTCTAATTTAATCAAATGTCTCCAAAGATACATAAGACTGGTATTATTATTATTTTCAAGAACATCATACTTAGTAATGATTAAATAAATTTTTTCTTTGTTTAGTTATAGTTTTCCAGAGTTAACTAAACCGAATTCTCTGATACCAATTGTCACGCCCCTGCTCCCGAATACCCGAAGCTAGTGCCATATAGAGGATCGAATTCGGTTTGGACTCTAAGAAACCAGCTACTTCTGAAATGTTTCTTCTGCTAAAAGCTTTTACTTGAAAATTTCTAATCAAAAACGTAGGGTGAGCATACGAATGCCCAGTAAGGGGTTTAAAAAAATAAAAAAAATAACATACTATACCCAAAATAACTTTTTAAAACAGTCTTTAAAATTTCTATAAAGCATTTTCTTGAAACAGATCTAACACATTTAACATACCATGACAATTTTCTATGGAATATAAGTCCACAATTTAAAAAATTCAAACATTATCAAGATTCAATTATGGGAATTCTCTTTCAGAATAATCAATAAAATACATTTTATGTTAAAATGAAAGTACAAAATTAATAGCTAATTGTAATGCATGATCAGAGTTGCGCTTAAAATAATAACTTCAATTTCATCCCTTACTATTGTGAAACATACACTGGCCATAAGATCTCTGAATATTGCATAAATAATATTTCATACTTATACTTCTACTGATTCTCATAATCATAATATCTTTAACCAGGAATATTCTAGTAGTTGAATATTCCTATAGTTAATTAATTTACATAGTCATAATGAGGAAAATGAAAATTTCGGACAGTGTCAAGGCCTTGTGCCAAGACCTGGTGGCTAACTATAACCGAACCCCAACCCAGAGAGCCTCTGTAACCGGACACCACCCCGGACAACCTCTAATAACCGGACTCCAACCCGGAGGGTCTGCTGTAACCAGACCCCAACCCGGAGGGCTTACTTTTACCATTCCCCAAACTGGAACATACTAAGTCCAATGCATTTCTCATATCTCTAAATCAAAGTGCACATAAAACTTTGATTTATTAAATCACTTATCATTCCAAGTACACATATTACTTGATTTCTTACTTCAAATAATTCAAAGTGTCTTATACCACCTTGAATAATTTAAGTTCTCGTTTCACATTATTCAATGTGTCCCATACCACTTTGAATAATTAAATTCTTATTTCATAAATTATCATGAATAATAAATTGTTTGATTATCACATAAAATAATAACTTTACAAATCCTCCCATGGTAATATCCTTTTAATGCATTATAATTCATGTTTATTATTCATGATCAAATCATGCACTCATAAATTAAATTGGAAACAGACTAAATCATAATATGTCAGTTATTTTTTAAATAATAATTTTCCCAATGACATGCATAAAATAGTAAACATTATTTGTGCATGTGATATTAATTTAAAACAAGCAAGTAATGAATGGGTGGGGTTACTACATAAAATGATAGTTCTTTAATTTTCAAAATCCTTGATTCCTGGAAATTAACATTTATTGTTAAAAATGACTAATTTTAAATTAAGATAGATTTCATTTGTACACAAGGCATGTGCTTATAAATGATCACATCTTATTAAGTGTCCATGACTTATGTTGCATAACATATGCAGTGCAACATTCGTTCTATGAGAAATTAATTAAGCATATCAACAACATACTTTAACCACTGAAGTTTTTTTTGGGCCAATTTAATTCGAGTTATGGTTAAAGCTTATGGGTGCATACATATAACCATATATATATATATATACATAAAATGTGCATGTGTCGCACCCTTACTTTTTATATTCTAAAAACTAAAGTCATATATATATATATATATTAACATCTTAAAAGAAATGTAATTTGATTAATATTAACAAACCCTTAGCATCATAAAATTAATTCATATTTTAATAAAATGAACTCCCTTGTAAGAACTAAAAAATTAGAGAGTATAGATAAATAAATAAATTTTTCTTACAACATTTTCAAATTAACACTTGGTAGAATTAAATGGGTGGATTAAAACTCTATGGGTGTATGTGTAATAAATATGCCAATCCATTTGAACCTTAAACTTTATTCACATCCAAGTATTTATTTAAAGATTGCAAATAAAATCTTTAATAACATAAAATAGATATAGATTAAATTATGTGTGTATGTCCGAATATACATTAAGTGTATAATAGAAAATAATTATAAATTAAAATAACCTGAAACTTATGTGAACATAAAATGATAAGATATATGTGTGTGTATATATACACACATATAAGAACTGTAATTTGATCAAAATACTCACTCACAAACCATAAGATTTAGAGATAAATACTTAAAATTTAAAACCACTATCATTTTAAAAATTCCAGGTTATATAGATAGATATGGTTTATTATATATATATATACATATGCGTATAATATTTTATAATAACATGGTTAAAGAAAAAAAATTGCAACCCTTTTAACACATAGATTTTAAAATCATAACTCAATTCGGAAAATATTATGTTATAATGAAATATATAGATTCAAATAAATATTTATACTAAAGTTTATATGTGTATAACTTTGTAAAAAAAGTAGACAACAAACTTGATCAAATTAACTAAACCCTTACAAAATATACATTTAATGAAAATTATTAAAACATAACCTTTACATCCATTAAATCACCTGAACCTGAAAACCCGAAGACCCAGGTTCAGCACAGAAGAACTTTTAAACTACCGTAAAATTATAAACATACCATTAGGAGCATATATAAGTATATACTCTCAAAGAAACATGACAAGGATAATTTACAACCCTTACAAACATAAGGTCGTAAAACAATTAAACATTCAAGACAAGTTTAATGAACCCTTACAAGATAATAACCTTAAATAATGATTAGTTAGAAGAAAATAATCTCTTACTAAATAAGTTTAACCATAAAAATAAATAGTAGTTCCCTTATGCAAGAAAATAAATTATAGAATGTAAGATTAAAATTTATAGATAGTATATCCCGTACGTAAACGGTTTTCCCAACTCTATATAAGTTTTAAAACACTAAATTTTTAGGATCATAAGTTTATAACAGAAAGTAATTATAAATTAAAAATCACCCTTACAAATAAATTGGAAACTTATAAATCCCTTACAAATAAATAATCTTAAACATCAATTGATAAGCAGAAAACAATACCTTACAAATAAATAATTTTAAACATAAATTGATAAGAAAAAAAAACAATCTCTTATAAATAAATAATCTTAAACATAAATTGATAAGAAGAAAACAATCCCTTACCTTATTCGCTAATCGCCTTGTGATAAGACTCGGATTCACCAAGAAGGAGGTGCAGTGCTTAGTTTTGGAATGCAAGAACCCCCAATTGCGTGTAAAGGAACACAATCAATTTTTAAAGACTCCCCTTCATTGTCTATATAGTATTTATATATATAGCTTGTTGAAAGGAGTATAGTAAACAAATTTATATATATATATATATATATTAAAATAGGTTTGGTTAAGATTCAGTTTAAAGTAAAAGTAAAACAAAATAGCGTATAAATTACACACGGATCAAAACAACAAGATAACAATCTCAAAAGTAGATTCATCAACTGTTCATAGTTCAAAGAAAGACAAACACCTAAGTTAAAACAAATCAGATATCCCAAAACAATTGAATTGCATACCTGCCAAGTAGATTGAGGAATAATTGAAATACCCGAATCTAGACATGGAGACCAAGAGAAAAACCCTACCTCGTGTAGACCGAAGACCGTAGTACCATAGTGCTCGGAGACTACAGATCCAGATCTGGATCTAGACTACTGATGTGATCGTGACAGACCCCACCTCGCTGAAACCCTAAATGAGGCCTCGACCACACCTCACTGAGGTCCCGAACTTGTGACTTGCAGCTAAAGCGTGGACCCCCCCCCTCTCATGGATCTTCCCACATGTATCGTGACACCCAAATCCCATTACGGGGTTTCCCTTTTTCTATTTCATTTGTCTGATTTTCCCCTCTTTTTTATTGTTTTATATTTTTTTCCTCCTTTTTCTTTACACCTTTTCCATAACACGCTTTCCTATTGCCTTTTGACTTCTATTTTTTGTCTCCCATTCAATCAAATTATCACTTTATTATTATAATATCTTTACCTTTTCATTTTTTGTCAACCTATTAATAATATATTATTATTTTATTATATCATTAAAATGATTTATTAGTATACTATACATTATTATCTTATATCAAAACACTTAGATTTTTTATATATATATATATATATTTCGTTTATTACTTTTTATTATATAAAAAATATAAATCCGTTTAATATATAAAAGTGAACATAATTTAAACTAATTATATAAATATATATATATATATATATTTATTTATTTATTTATATAAAAAAAATTAAATTTAAAACTAACAATTATTACTTTGTATATATGTACACTATATTAAATTAAAATTACCACATTATATTAATAATAATATATTTCAAATAGTTTTAAGAAATGATTTATTCAAAATATATAATTCAAAACATTTCATATACATATAGATATAAATCACGTTTAAAAGATATATGTATATTTTCATCATAGAACCCATATCCACCAACACATGCTAACTTATCCACCTACTCTGGAACTGATTCTCATCAGGCATCTGCATACAGGACTGCCCATAAAGAATTACAATCTCAAGTTGATTCTCATTGGGCCTCCACTTATAGGATTCACCCTTCTAGGATCACAATCTTATCCAGGTACACACACATATATAACGACATCACCCTACCATGATCTATGTCGAATAATCATAGTCATATGGTTCATGCATTTAGAATTACACCAAGAACCTATATGGGAAGGCACTATATAAATTTTTGTTTACATTTTAAATAATTGAACCTAATTTTTCCCTTTGTCCCAAACCATTTGTAGAATCCTCCATAAGGGGTTCATCACTAAGGCATCAAATGAATATATCGACCAACCAAGGGTCACTATACATCCTATACACTGAGGGATTGCATAGTGTTCATTATCAAGTATATCACAGTAAATCCAAATGACCTTCCATCATAAGAAAAATATATTGTGGTCCACCTGAATAATGTTTCATCAAAAATTTATATGATAAAACACCATATAATTTGTTACTAGCAATTTAAATAAGAAAACCCTCTATCATAAGTGATAAAAATCACACACGGGCATGTAAATGTCATGCGAATCCTATGTGCCAAATATGATGCATGAACATCGGCCTCTCTCCAACAATTCAAGGTATAAAAAACATAATAAACCGTAAATAATAAAATCCAAACCTCATGTGTGTTACACTAGGTGAAAACCATACAATTGTAACATTAAATCCAAAATAGTAATCTTATACCCCTAGAAACTTGTATGGATGTCCTATTAGTAAAGGTGTTCTCAACACACTAATCTGATATCCATCACAAGCCCTAAAACATTCCTATATCACTTGTCTATCATATCCCAAATAGTAAGACAAAACAAAATACCCTTTGATACCACTTTATAACTTCCTCCCTTGGACCAAGGCCATTAAATGATGCTTGAACTAGAGGAGTCACAAATTGACCTCATGCATGCTTTCGCATATGTTAGAGGTTTCTAACTGGCAGCGGGGGTCTAGAGTAGTACCGTGGAGATACTATATGTAATGACCCGAACTTTTTAATAATTTTTTTGTTTCCTAATTCTGTATGTTATTTTATTTTATACTCAACAAAACTATTTCATTTAATGAAATGAGTATAATTAAAATGAGACTGTTGGGTTTCGACTGTTATATGACTGTTGGTCAATATGACCGTTGGAAACTAAACTCTTAATGTTGCGATTATTGTCTATAAATACAAGTGATCTTTGTTAATTAATAATGAAAGAACATTTGATAGCCTCATCCAGTAGTCTTGGGCCAATCAAAGCAAATATAACGGAACTTAGGAATGAGGTAGCACCATTGGGATTTTCTCCCGACCAAACCCATGCCAAACTTCATCATGTGAAGCTTGAACAGAATCGCCTATGGGAAAATCTCAAGCAGATAGAAATCACCACTTGGGCAATGTTGGCTGAGCCACCCTCAGATTTTATCACCTTAGCACACCTTACACTTAGGTCCAATGATAGTGTTATAAGGGGCTATGTAATGAGACCTTAGTTGTTTTGTGTAATCCTTTGATATAAATAAAATTGTGATTTCTTATTATGGTAAAGTTTGTGAATTTCAAATGTCTGGAAAAATATAGGATGTATATTATTGATGAATTAAAAAAATGATATTTTAAAATATTTATGTAAACCTTAAATAATTAATAATGTGTAATGATTTTCAAAAAATGGTCTTCTACAGTTGTGTTAAGTAAGAAATTTAGAGTCTAATAAGATCAACTTATTTTTTAGTGAATAGTAAATTATGAATAGTGATTTTAGGATTATGAATAGTAATGTGACCAAATGGATTAGTAACCTCACTTAAGAAAGTATTAATATAATTTAGGCACCTTTATTAGGTAATGTGATTCAATAAAATATGTAAATAAATGTTTCAGAAATTATTAGTTAAGTATTGGTTTTTTCAGGTGAATAGTGTTTTTATTTAAAAATTAAATTGAAAATATTTAGAAATATATTTTTATAAAATTGAGTTCATTTTTGAATTCAAAGCATTAATATTAGGTTAAGGTGAATTTTTGGGATTTTTCTGAAAAAAGTTAAATTTTTGGTGAATAGTGAAAATATAGTTTTGAGTTTCAAGTGTTTAATGAAATCATTAAGGATGTAATAATTATGTAATAATTCTGGTCGATTTATGAATAGTAATATGTGCTATTAGGTGTCCCAATTGGATAATACCATGGGAAAATACCATGATCAAGCCCATGGTTTTTCCAATAACACTGATGAGGTGTCCCTGGAAATTAATGCTTTGTTCCCTCACTTATCCTATAAATACCAAGACATTACCTCATCCATTTCATTCCAAAATCCTCCTAAATGAATTTTTGGTCTCTTTACCTCCCAATTATTCCTCCCAAGGTGCCCTCAAGCCTCCCAAGGTCCCGATCTTCAAGCTTTTGAAGTTACTTTTCAAGGTAAGGGATCTTTTCAACCTCCTCTTCTAAGTCACGACTTCCTTTATGTTGTGTCTTATATTTTCCATCTCTTTATGTTGAGGGTATATTCTTATATGTTCTCATTACTGTCCATTTCATGTATAATTGTTGATAGACCCTTTCCACTCTCATCAATTTGTTTTCTTAATTTTTAAGTGATGTCATTAGGCTGCCGAATTTCTTATAAAAGATATTGCATCTTCTCTTTCCTTTAATGTTTCCTTTTCTTGGGGTATGTCATTAAAATATCCATACCATGTTATTATCTCCATATTATTCTATATTTATATTTTAGTATGACTTATTTATGAGTGGGTTACCCTAGTACCCTCTCTTTTTATTATTTTCTAAAACCATGTTATGTAGCTGTTATGTTGTAGAAATTTCGTCTCAAAATTTCTCTCTTTCTCTCAAGAAATTATCTTGTTTTATTTATGTGAATACTCAGATCTATTTCATTTCTATGGGTGTTCATAAATACACAAAGAAGATATATTTTATTTTGGAATTTACATACATATAACCCTCACTCCTTTTCCATGGGTTATAAATGACATAATGATCTTATTTTAAGTACTCTTTAAAACCTCATGATTTTGAAATAAAACCCATTTCTTTTATTCTCTATGGCTTATTTATGAAATTTTTGATTATTATATATGTGGATTGCATGAAAGTAAAGTCATATTAAGGGTGTGCCCTAATAGTTCTCCAATTCATTGGGTAAAGAATTAATCTCTAGAGATGAAAAGTTTCACGATACCTTGGTGAATAACCTTGGTAATTTTTATGACACATTGAGGATGGAACTTGGTGATATGTTCTTAAATGTCTAAATGAAATGTTGTAGCCACATATTCAAGTATGTTTCAATTTATTTTCATTATGATATTCCTATACATCCATTTCTCATGTCTTTATGTTTTTATTCAAGTTCTTATTGATATCACAAGTAAATTGATTCCTTATTTACCCTTACTGGGCCTTCTACTCACCCTTTACTTTGATGTATTTCTCCAGGATATGAGATGCAGTAATTTTACATAGGATAAACATATGATTAATCCTTAAAAGTGGATTATAATAATGTTTTATGTAATTTTCATGTTTTATGTCCCTGATTTCCAATACACTAGACTTTAAAGATCCTCTGTTTGTAAAATGTAATGAAAAGTTATGTAATAAAAAGGTGGGATGCCATAGTTGGTATTAAAAGATATTTTAGTTATTTATGGAAATTAGGCTATGAAAACATTAGGAATAAACCTATAGAAAAGTTTAAATATAGGAAAACTTCCTGGTATTTTGGTAAGTATTGAGTAAGTGGTTTATCAAACAAATACATCCATGCCTGGATACGAGCAGGTAGAGGCGGCTCTGTCACAGATGTACATAGGGGTAAAACCTGAAAACACCGCTTTGAGATAGACTTGAACGGGAACTGATGCATGACAATGGTCCTTGCTGCACTCTTGGTTACTACATTCCCAGGGGATATGTTTGGTTAATCACAAGATTTCTATGAATCATTATGAAGGAATTATAGAGAAATGTAATTGTCTAAGCATGAGGTTTTAGTACATAAAATCCTTTATAGTTAAAAGATTCATAAATGAAATAAGTTTCTCACTAAGTATTTATTCTTTTAGAAAATGGCGGGCAATAGGAGGAATCGTGCAAATGGTGACCTCAATGGATCATGCACTGACAGACCTCCGATGGAAGCTGGAATGGAAACATTCATGTGAATGATGAACCAACTGACTCAAGTTATGTGAAATAACTTTAATCAAGCATAGAGGCTGATCTCACCGCGAAGGGAACAACATTCTGTTGAGTCCTTTATGTGTCAAAGACCACTAACCTTCAGTGGATCTATTGACCCATTGATTTTTGAGCAGTGGATCAGCTCCATCAAGAATATCTTTTCTATGATCCGCTGTTCAGAGCAAGAGAAGGTCACCCTATCCATCTATCACTTAGAAGGAGAAGCTGATCAGTGGTGGGAACTGATAAAAAACACAAGGCAAAGAGTAGAAGTTGAAGCTATAGAGTGGGAAGAGTTCAGAGGGATATTTTTCAGTAATTATTTCCCTCATTCCATGAGAAAAAGAATAGAGGAGTTTCTTGAGCTAAAGTAGAAGGAGAACGAATCTGTCGGGGGCTATGAGATGAAGTTCACCTGATTTTCACGATATACCTCTATCTTTGTCATGGATCCAAATGGTAAGGTTGATATATTCTTAGGTTGACTGAGTCCTCATCTATGGAAGAATTTAGCCAACCGAGACTATGATATCTACGAGAAGATCATGTGGAGTGTGATGAAAGTCAAGATAGAGTTTGGTGAGATACGGTGGTCTTATAAATCAAATGACAAGAAGAGATCATTGGAGCCAAGATTAGGGAGTAACTTCGATCAAATTAGTGGAGGCAAGCAACTAAAACTTCCACATGTAATAAATATGGGAAGAAGCATTCGGGGAACTGCCTGCTCAGGAGTGGGAAGTGCTAAAAGTGTGGTAGAGATGGCCACATTGAGAGGAATTTCCATAGTGAGGTGAAACCTCAACTTCCAAACACTAATGATAAGGGGAAGATGGTGCAGGCCCTACCTAATGTCCAGTGCTTTAAGTGTGGACAACGTGGGAACCTTGCCAATCACTGTCCAAATCTGAGGGCAGTAGCGGGGAACCACCATCAGCCTCAGCAAAGTCCAAGGTATCAAGGTCATGCTTTTGCTATCACGATAGCTGATGTTGAAGCTCTGAATGATGTGGTAGCAGGTACTCTTATTTTCCTCTCAAAGATAGCAATTACTTTGTTTGATTCTCATTATACGCATTCCTTTATATCCTCCAAGTTTACAAAGAATTTAAAATCAACCCCCAATTTTCTAAAAGTAGAGTTATTAGTCAAGAATTCTGGTGGGACTATCCATGCATCTTCAGTTTTTAGAAACTCTAGTATTTACTTTAGTGAGCATAATCTTATCACAAATCTAGTATTCATTCCCATGCTGGGATTCAACATTATACTAGGGACGGACTGGCTCTTAAAGTATAATGCTAATATCAATTTCAGAAGTAAGGAAATATCAGTAGTCTTGAATGGAAAACCTACAGTTATCTTCTAAGGAGAGATATCTCAACCTGATCTTTGTCTAGAAGAACCTCCTATATCCTTATTTATAGAGTTGATCGGTGAAGAAGAAGAAAGAGATGAGAGTTTAAGGATAGAAAATGTCCCCATAATCTAGGAATACATTGACGTATTTCCTAAGGAGTTACCCAGAGCTCCCACAGAATGAGAGGTAGAGTTCTCCATTGAACTCGTACCTAGATCTCATCCGATATCAAAGACCCCATATAGGATGGAAAATGTGGAGATGGAGGAATTAAAGAAACAACTCCAAGATCTTTTGGAGAAGGGGTTTATCTAACTGAGTGTGTCTCCTTGGGAGCACCAGTTCTCTTTGTGATGAATAAAGATGGATCGATGCGGCTATGCATTGATTATAGAGAACTGAATGGGATCACAGTGAAGAAAAAATACCCTATTCCAAGAATTTATGACTTATTTGGCCAACTTCGTGGGGATCATTTCTTCTCTAAGATTGATCTTCATTCTGTTTATCATCAATTGAGGGTGAATAAAGAATATATTTCAAAAAATTGCCTTTCGATCAAGATATGGGCATTATGAGTTTGTTTTTGTGCCCTTCAGACTAACTAATGCACCTGTTATTTTTATGGATTTGATGTATGGAGTCTTTAAGGACTACCTTGAAAACTTTGTGGTAGTTTTTATTAATGATATTCTGATATATTCCAAAAGTCATGAGGAGTATGAGGATCTTATAAGGGTTATTTTACAAACTCTACGAAAGGAGAGGCTTTTTGGGAAGTTCAGTAAATGTGAATTCTAGTTACAACAAGTTGCTTTCTTGGGAAATTTTTTTACCAATGAAGGAATCACAGTTGACCCTGCAAAGACAAAAGTTATAGAGGAGTGGCCTCATCCTACAACAATAACTGAGATTCAAAGTTTCCTTGGATTAACTGGATGTTATAGGAGGTATGTGAAGAACTTTCCATGACTTTATAATCTATTAACCAAGTTAACTCGAAAACGGGTCAATTTCATCTGGAAAAAGGAGTGTGAGGAAAGTTCCCAAGAACTGAAGAAGATATTGGTTACTACACCCATGTTAACTCTCCCCTCAAGTAGAGGTGGATTTGTTATTTTTAGTGATGCATCTTTGAAAGGGCATGGGTGCATCCTCATGAAAAATGACAATATCATTACTTATGCATCTCGACAGTTGAAGACTCATGAGTAGAATTATCCTATGCATGATCTGGAGATGGCTACATTCATTTTTTCTCTGATGATATGGAGGCACTATATTTATGGGGATAAATGTGATATATACATAGACCATCAAATTTTAAAGTATATTTTCACATAAAAGGAATTGAACATAAGACAAAGGATATGGTTGGAACTTCTTAAAGACTATGATTGTTCAATTCATTATCATCCTGGAAGAGAAAACAAAGTTGTTGATACATTAAGCAGGAAAAACCCAGTTGTCCTTTCCATGATGAGAATTCAAAGATATCCTTTGATCAATGACCTAGTAAAGTTGGCTTGGGAATTATAAGGGAAGGGACATCATCAACCCTAACCCAAATGATTTCTCAACTGTCATTACTAGATAAGATCAAGAAAGCTCAAAAATAAAATCCTTTGTTACAGAAGAAGTTGGAGGCTGTGAAGGATGGGAAGTATCCTGAGTTCAATATTGATCAAGAAGGTGTACTGAAATTTCGTACAAGACTATGTGTTCCATATATTTCATAAATAAAGAAGTATTTCATGGATGAATCTCATAACTCTACTTTCTCTACACATCCTGGAAGCAAAAAAATGTATAGGGACCTTCGTGATCATTTTTGGAGGGATAATATGAAAAGGGGGATTGTTGGATACACTTCAAGGTGCCTAGTATGTCAACAAGTGAAGGAAGAGCGACAACTTCCTAAAGTGGTATTGCAACCACTACCCATACCAGCATGGAAGTGGGACAATATCACTATGGACTTTGTCACTAGTCTTCTGAGAACTTTCAAAGGAAATAATGCGATATGAGTTATTGTGGACCGTCTCACCAAGACTGCCCATTTAATCTCTATCTAGGAAGATTTCTCTCTTGATCAACTTTCCAGGATTTACGTGAAGGAAGTGGTAAGGCTTTATGTAGTTCCACTTTCTATCATATCTGATCGTGATCCAAGGTTCACATCAAAATTTTGGAGAAGTCTTCAACATGCTTTGAGCACTGAATTGAATTTTAGTACAACCTATCACCACCAAACTGATGGATAATCTGAAAAGACTATTCAAACACTCAGGGACATGCTGAGGACATGCTCAATGGAATTTAAAGGTGGATGGGATCAACATCTCCCTTTAGTTGAGTTCTATTAAAACTATAGCTTCCACTCGAGCATTCAAATTGCACCCTATGACGTTCTATATGGGAAACGATGTAGAACTCCTACTTGTTGGGATGAAGCTGGTGAGAGAAAGCTTCTTGGGCCTGATCTTGTGCAAGATATGACATAAAAAGTCCATGTCATCCAACAACACATTAAGGCTGCTCAGAGTTGGCAAAATAGCTATGTCAAAAACAATCAAAGGGTCTTGGATTTTGATGTCGGTGACAAGTTTTTTCTTCCATATCACCTTGTAAGAGAGTCATGAGGTTTGGGAAGAAAGGGAAGCTCAACCCTAGGTACAATGGCCCCTATGAAATCCTTGATCATATGGGGGTAGTGGCCTATCGTCTTGCACTTCCACTAAATCTAGCACAAGTTCATGATGTCTTCCACGTATCCCTCTTAAGGAAGTACATACCTAACCCTTCACATGTAATGAACCCATAGGTGGTACAACTGGAACATAAACTCTCTTATGAGGAGTAGCTAGTGGATATATTGGATCGTAGAGACAAGGTTCTACGTAACAAGACTACCCACCTTGTTAAGGTGTTGTGGAGGAACCAAAAATATGAATAATACACATGGGAACCAGAGGAGTCTATGAGGCAGAAGTACCCACACCTTTTCTCTTCTGAGGGTACGAGTTAAAAATTTCGGGGATGAAATTTCTTAATGGGGGAAGAATGTAACGGCCTGAACTTTTTAATAATTTTTTTTCTTTCCTAATATTGTGTGTTATTTTATTTTATACTCAACAAAACTATTGCACTTAATGACATGTGTATAATTAAAATGAGACCGTTAGGTTTTGACTGTTATATGACTGTTGGTCAGTATGACTATTTGAAACTAAACTCTTAATGTTGTGATTATTGTCTATAAATACAAGTGATCTTGGTTAATTAATACAGAAACAAGATTCGATGGCCTCATCTAATTGTCTTGGGTCGATCGAATCCCATCTGAGGGAACTTGGGAAGGAGGTAGCACCACTAGGATTTTCTCTAGACCAAACCCAATCCAAACTTCATCATGTGAAGCTAAAATGGAATCACCTATGGGAGAAGTTCAAGATGATATAAATCACCACTCGGGAAATGTTGGTCGAGCCGCCCCCAGATTCTATCACCTTAGCACACCTTACACTTAGGTCTTATGCTGGTGTTATAAGAGGCTATGTAACGAGACCTTAACTACTTTGTGCAATCCTTTGAGATAAATAAAATTTTGATTTCTTATTATGGTAAAGTTTGTGAATTTCAAATGTCCGGATAAATATAGGATGTATATTATTGATGAATTAAAAAAATGATATTTTAAAATATTTATGTAAACCTTAAGTAATTAATAATTTGTAATGATTTTCAAAAAATGGTCTTCTACATTTGTGTTCAGTAATAAATTTCGAGTCTAATAAGATCAACTTAAATTTTGGTGAATAGGTAAATTATGAATAGTGATTTTATACTTATGAATAGTAATGTGACCAAATGGATTAGTAACCTCACTTAAGAAAGTATTAATATAATTTAGGCACCTTGATTAGGTAATGTGATTCAATAAAACAAGTAAATAATTATTTCAGAAATTATTAGTTAAGTATTTTTTTTTCAAGTGAATAGTGTTTTTATTTAAAAATTAAATTAAAATTATTTATAAAATTATTTTTATAAAATGGAGTTCATTTTTGAAATCAGATCATCAATATTAGGTTAAGGTGAAAAAATTGAATTTTCAGTGAATAGTGAAAATGCAGTTTTGAGTTTCGGGTGTTTAATGAAATCATTAAGGATGTAATATTTATGTAATAATTATGGTAGACTTATGAATAGTAATATATTCTATGAGGTGTCCCAAGTGGCCAATACCATGGGAAAATACCATGGGCAAGCCCATGGTTTTGCCAATACCACCGATGAGGTGTCCCTGGAAATTAATGCTTTGTTCCCTCACTTCTCCTATAAATACCAAGCCATTCCCTCATCCATTTCATTCCAAAATCCTCCTCAACAAAGTTATGGTATATTTACCTCCCAAGTAGTCCTCCCAAGGTTCCCTCAAGCCTCCCAAGGTCCCGATCTTCAAGCTTTCAAAGTTACTTTTCAAGGTAAGGGGTCCTTTCACCCTCCTCTTCTAAGTCATGACTTCCTTTATGTTGTGTCTTCTAGTTTCATCTCTTTATGTTTAGGGTATGTTCTTATATGTTATCATTAATTTATATTTCATGTATAATTTTTTATAGACCCTTTATTCTCTCATCAATTTGTTTTCTGAATTTTTAAGTGGCGTTGTTAGGCTGCTGAATTTCTTATAAAATATATCGCATATTATCTTTCCTTTCAAGTTTCCTTTTCTTGTGGTATTTCATTAAAATATCCATACCATGTTCTTGTCTCCATTTTATTCTGTATTTATATTGTAATATGATTTATTTATGAGTGGGTTACACTTTTACCCTCTCTTTTTATTATTTTCTAAAACCATGTTATGTACCCATTATGCTGCAGAAATTTCGTCTCAAAATTTCTCTCTCTTTCTCTCAAGAAATTATATTGTTTTATTTATGTGAATACTCAGACCTATTTCACTTCTATGGGTGTTCATAAATACAAAAAATATATTTTTTTTATTCTGGAATTGACATATATGTAACCCTCACTCCCTTTCCATGGGTTATAAATGACATAATGATCTTATTTTAAGTACTTTTTAAAACGTCATGATTTTGAAATGTAACACATTTCTTTTATTCTATATGGGTTATTTATGAAATTTTTGATTATGATATTTGTGATTCACATGAAATTAAATACATATTAAGGGTGCTCTCTGATATCACTCTAATCCATTGGGTAAAGAATTAATCTCTAGAGATGACAACTTTCACGATACCTTGGTAAATAATCTTGGTAATTTTTATGACACCTTAGGGATGGACCTTGGTGATATGTTAATAAATGTATAAATGAAATGTTGTATCCACATATTCAAGTATGTTTCAAGTTCTTTTCATTATGATATTCCTATACATCCATTTCTCATGTCTTTATGTTTTTGTTCAAGTTCTTATTGATATCATAAGTAAAATGATTCCTTGTTTACCCTTACAAGGCCTTTTGCTCACCCTTTACTTTGATGTATGCCTCCAAGATATGCGATGTAGTAATTGTACATAGGATGAACATATGATGAAGCCTTACAAGTGGAATAGAAGAATTTTTTATGTCGTTTTCATGTTTTATGTCCCTGATTTCCAAGACACTAGACTTTAAAGATCCTGTGTTTCTAAAATGTAATGAAAAGTTATGAAATAAAAAGGCGGAATGCCATACTAGCCTCCTCGGAAAACCATACAAGCATCGGTCTATGCAGATAGAAAAATGACCATCTCAATATTCCAAGGCATCTCAGGTTGGTACAATCACCCAACTTATAAAAAGTCTTAGTGGGGGAGATACAATTGATCTATGCTTATATCAACTAGACCAAGGGCTATAAGGTATCTCATGGGTCTCACGTGGCCAATCACTATGCCATCCATCCCAAATCATCACTCACCACTACCTAGAGGTCACTAAGGTCACCTGTCACTTGGGTCATTATGTTACCTTCATTTAAATTAAATAACACCCCTTGGGACCCATCCATAACAAGGAACATGTTTATATTCAAGGCCTCATCCATCATCAGCCAAGGCAATCAAGCTAGTGCACAAGGTCTCTCATGGCCCTTGCTATTATATTCAATTTACCTAGGAAATTAATTTTTAATTAAAATAATTATTTTTTTAATTAAAACAATTAATTTTTTAATTAAAACAGTTCATTTTACATAATGTATGATCACCTTAGGGGGTGATTCCACATATCATAGGCATATATCTACCACATGAAACCATAGGGTGTGTATAGGGACCACCTACCTCAATCTAAAATACATTCCCCCTTTTTAACTTGTAACCCAAAGACTCTTTCCAAGATTGTCTAATCCATCCGAACACCACCACTCCACACAAGGCCCTCACTCGCATCTAATAAACAAATTAATTAATTATAATCAAATTATAATTAATTAATCAATAAAATTATTCTTTAATAATTATACAATTTAATTAAAATAGGAATAATGCCTAAAAACACACTGAGCTATAACCACTTATTGAAACCTAGATCCATGGGGTGTGTGACACTCCCTAGACACCCCATAACCTAGGCCATGGAAACACATTAGTTAAATAAGATAAGGAGTCAAGATTTTTCTAATGGTTAAACCAACTATATAGAGAAACTAGATCAACCGCATGATAATGGATCGACCATAAGACAAACAACCCAAATTTTTTTTACTACTAGATCAGCCACATGTTGTATTTTGATCGATCACACATTGTAATTTTGATCAACCACACATTGAAAAATAGATCAATCAGACATTGAAAAGTAAATCGACCACAGGAAGAAATTTAGATCAACCGTAATATTATTTCTGACCAACCTCATGAGAAAAGTATGTCCAACCTCAAGGTATGACTTTCTTTGTGGATAGACCTATTGTAATAATAAATTGACCATTCCTTGAAGGAGTATTTTCGATGATGATTGGTTTTTCATACTTTTTATATTTTATAAATTTTTATTTATTTCATGTTTATTTTAAGGATTTTCATTGATCTAATGATTTATTAAATACTTATTATTTTTTATGATGCTAATGAATTTTATTTAGAATAATTATATATAGTACTAAATTCTCATTAGATGGGTTAAAGTCTCATGTTGGTCTGATCGACCGTAATATTATTTCTAATCGACCGCATGAGAAAAGTGTGGCCTACCTTAAAGTATGAATTACCGTGAGGATGGACCTACTGTAAGAAGAAATTGACCATTCCTTAAGGGATTATTTTCTATAATTCTATATTTTTCATAATTTTTATATTTTATACATTTTGATTTAATGAAAGTTTTTTAATGATTTTTATTGATCTAATGATTCCTTAAATAATTATAAATTATTTTGATACCAATGAATTTCATTTGGAATAATTACATGTAGTTTTAAATGCTCGTCACATGGGTTAAAGTTTCACATTGTTTTCTTGGAAAAGCGTGAGTTTTGAATTTAAATTGCTAAGAATTTGAACTATTTTCCTCACATGATTTATGAGAATATTTCAAGGGACTTTAATTTTGTTTATTATAAATTGTTAGTGTTGTATTAATTATACTGACATGTTCTACTATAAAACCTATGTTTATTTTATAGATTAATGAATCGATCCATGTAAGAATCTGTTTTATTCACATTTAATGAATATATATACATGTGTCAACTGAGGAAGGATCAAGTGTAACCAAATTATTCTTTTGAATTTGGTGTGCATGAAAGAACTCTATATATTGATTACAAAAGAACCAGTGAAGTAATGAGGTTGAGGATATTCTTGATTCATAATTTGAAATACACTTTTAAAATCCATTAATTATCTCTACTAAACTTCAATCTTTTGATCTATCATTGTCCTAGAGAACCTTCCAACCTTAGCACTCAAATCCTTACTTGTTCATTTGGTTTCTATAGTTCTTACTTATTTCTATTTTCTAGGTGCTTAATCATGTCTCGGTTGTACCACCTATAAAAGGTAAGATTTGGGTTGGGAACCCCACACAAAATTTAGGTATTGGGTTGTGCCTCCAAGTTGAAAAAGGTAAGATTGTTTAGGTTGTGCCTCAAGGTGGAAAAAAGTAGGATAGTTGGGTTCTGACTCTCAGTGTGAAAATTTTAATCTTGGTTTGTTCCTCCAAGGTTTAAAAAGGAAATTGTAAAGGTTTATGACTCCCTTTAAAAGTGAGAGAGTACATTATAGTGGGTTTCATCTCTCTCTCTATGTTTTAGACGGGTGAAGAGTAGACATTGGATCATTTAGATCAAAACCACTAAAAAATTCATTGTGTTCTTTTTTTTATTTTCATTCCATAAATTAACATAACTATGATAAATTATTAAAAGAATATTTTGAAAGGTCAGTTCACTCCCTCTTAACCATTATGATATTCTCTCATTGGGACCTAACACACCCAATGATTGGTGTCAAGCATCCAGGACCCTACAAGCATAAGGATCATGCCTCCATGGAAGAATCAAAAGGATTTTCACAAATGAGGGCCAACATGAATCACCAAGACCCACCAATTCCCAACTCATAGGAACATATTCCATGGAATCTACCAAAATTCATTAGTAATAATGGTCACAAAATCAAACAACCAATGATGCACTCCCAACCATATGGCTTACCTTATATTATTCCAAGTGAAAAACCTCAATAGGTTTCAACATTGCACGCCTATCAGTCATCCTGAGACTTGATCATTTCATCCCATGAAACCTGTCTATGGTCAATCTTGTAATGATCAGGCCACCGTATCTCGATCCAATTTTGATGTCTCCTCTACCATGGAGGGACATTCCTCATTCATCAAAAATCATTTTCAACTAAGCCTGTAAGAGTATTATCAAAACCATTAACCCATGACCTGCACATGATTGATCACCAATTTAAAATTTAATGACACCGCACATACTTAGCATGTGTTGCCAAATTTCATCCAAATCTATCATGTGTATGATACCGTGCCACCCAATTGTAGAACTCAAATCATGATCTTATTATTCATGTGTTAACAAAATTGGGATCACATTCCTAAACTACTGACCATGCTACACCCACACGTCAATCTCATCAAGCTAGAATCACCCTTGATGCTCCTATTCAAATTCAGGCATCCCACTATGCCATGTTCTATCGTATGATGACCCATCACCCTAGGTGTCACTCTAAAATCACAAGCATCCATACACACTCACATTGAACTCCCAAAAGTGAATTAAAAATCATTAGCATTAGGTACTAGACTAGTCCTTCCCTCGAAAGAAAACCTAGATACTAGAAGCGTCATCACTCAAAGGGTTATATCTCAAAAGAACAAGGTATATCCATACCTATATCACATACCCGATAGCACCTCAAATGCACTAATCTCATACCCTGAAGCACATTGTAGTGTTTCCCACCTCTAAGGATATCATGAAACTAGGATAATCTATGTCTGAGGTTAACCACATACACATCACATCCCATTTCAATGATATACCTGACATGCCTATATCCTAAGAAATATCCAAAATCATTAAGCTCTCTCATCAATAAATCACGTATCATATAATTCATAACTCACAGGGAAACATCCCTACTCTCATCTCACATATCATATGGCATATCACATGCCAAATCACACACTCTAGGTTCTCACACATACATATACCCATATCCAGCATCACATGCTAACTCATCCACCTACTCGGGAACTAATTCTCATCGAGCATCTGTATACAGGATTGCCCCTAAAGAATCACAATCTCAAGTTGATTCTCATTGGGCCTCCACATACAGGATTGACCCTTCAAGGATCCCAATCTTATCCACGTACACACACATATATAACTATGTCACCCGACCATGATCTATGTCTAATAATCATAGTCATAGGGTTTGTTCATTTAGAATTACACCAAGAAACTATATGGTAATACACTATATAAATTGTTGTTTACATTTTAAATAATTGAACCTAATTTTTCGCTTTGTCCCGAACTATTTATAGAATCATCCATAATGGGTCCATCACTAAGGCATCAAATGAATATATTGACCTACCAAGGGTCACTATACATCCTGTACACTGAGGGATTGAATCGTCTTCATTATCGAGTATATCACTGATTCACGCTCAAATTTACCCAAGAGAATAAGGTAGGACGGTCCTTGTAGTTTAGCTTGGGTTGTCGAATCCACAGAGACCTAAGAAGTAACCTATAGACACACACATTCTATGGACTGTTTTCGTCTATGAAGTGGCCAACTTGGATTTATTTTAGATGAGTTTAGAGGATATCTAACAGATTTAAGTGAATTCAATTTAAAAGAATGAGTTTATCCTAGGTTATCGCTCAGGGTGGATTGGACGTATTTCCTTTTCATAGATTTCAATTTCTTATATTTGAGATGGGTTCATTTAAGAAGATAAAACAACATCATCACTTACTGGTTCAATTCCTACACCCTTTAATACTAATCACCTATATACTTTAAGGATAAAAGTTTTGAGCACTTCAAGGTAAAGGTTCGTATTAGCACATGAAGTGTGTGGCCTTAAATTCAACAAGGACGATCGAGTTTTAAAATCATCAAATAAAAATCTCAATTTAAGAAGTGATTATACATTAATGGGGTGATAAATAACATCCATTCCAGCCCCTTGCTACTCCCTTGGATCAACCCATAAGTGGGTTAGCCCTACATTGATTCTATAGTTTCAATGGAAGCGGAAAGTAGACTCATGAGGGAGGACATGGAGAAGTAAAGAAAACAACAAAAATAAAATGATCACTCCACCGTTGTGTGAATAATTTCACAAGATTTGGTGTGAATAAATTCACACCTTGGGGAAACTGTATCAAATTGAGATGTATAACAATAGAATAAGAGGATAAGAAGAACTTTTATTAAGAAACTAAAGTGAATTGAACAACTTACAAGTGAAAGACAAATTTGAGACAACAAAATCGCAGCATAACATTACAATTGAACCAAGCACCAAATATTCTCAAATCCTCCAACACCACTGCCTTAAATAGGAATTTTTGAGCCCTTGGGTCGATCCTCCAACAGTCCAAGTCTTCTCAATTAATTTTGGTAGGCCATAGGTGGGTGGAAAGTAAGGGAGAGTTGATTTTTCCACCCTTGACCCGAGGTGGCAGCCAGCTTTCCTTCACCGAACAGAAGCGCTTGTAAGACCTTCTAGATGGCCGAATCAGAGTGGGTCATATAAGAAGAAAATGGATTCTCAGATGTCTTATAACCTCCTGTAAAATGTGGGCCCATTTGGAGTTGTGTATTCCGAGATATGATCAAATTAGTGGTCTGTTTTTCTGGGCCGCAGAATCTGACCCATAATTTTATCTCTAACTTGGGCCGCCTTAATGAACACCATAGAGGCCGAATTAGCATTATCTATTGAATATTGTTTTGTTCCTAAACATTTCTTATATAATACCACAAAATTTGGGATTCATTGGTACTTTATGTTGGGACCCACAGTCTCATAAGTGGTCTAGTGTCCAATCTGCCTTCTCTAGAATTGCTTCCATTCATCTCCAAATATCTCCATCATCGTTTATGAATCATCCATTGATACCTGAATGAAAAATGTTCACATTTAAGTGTAGAAATATTTACAAAAATATCAAATTAAAATATTGATAATTACATTCCTTAGAATCAGATGACTCATTGGGCCCAAATTGATGTACATTAGGCACGAAGTGCACAAATGATGAGAATGGATGTTCATAATGAAAATGCACTAACTCAGGCCCATAAGATAAAAAATGAACATTTAATACCATTAAAATGTAATTAAAATATATGTTTTTATTGGATAATCACACCCCCTAACTTGAGATTTGCTAGTCCCGAGCAAATAATTCAATGATTTTATTTGAATTCCTTTCTTCAAACACCTTATAACAAACAATGCTCACAATGTAAACTGCACACAAATATATCTTTATAACCTATCAAGATAATTTAAAAAAATATGAATTTAAAAGAATATCCCAATCCTAAGCCCATTCCTTTGATCAAATCCATCATCATACTTCATCCAACTCAATTAGGTGTAATGATGTGTTGTGAATCACAATAGATATGGGGGTTCATTTTCATTCAAGGGGGAAATCATGGAAGCGCTAGGTAGAATCACATTTAATCATAATATGAGTATTCTTAATTCCTTTTTTTTTGGATTTTTTTTGCAATATTGCTATATTAATTGAGATTGCAGTTAATCAAATTAACCCATGTAGCAAGACTTTGTTGATGACTCCCAAACTCAAAGGCCTTAGGGCACCAAGTGAAGCCCATGTACTCAGGCATCGTCTTGAGTTAACTTAATCAAAAACAAAGTCATATTACCATAAATAGAGATAGATTGAAAAAATCAGGGCTAGACAACTCTGGAGTCACAATCCCCAAGTGCCTAAAGCCTCTCATTTTATCAATCCATTGCTCTACATGCAAAAAATTATTATTATTATTATTATTTGAATACTCATATTATTCATAAAAATCAAACCAGCCTATGCTATTTATTATGGGACCCCAAAAATTAAAATTAGTACCCCACAGTCTAGAAGACATGCATTGTGGCATTTTGATTTAATGGATGAAAATAAAAATGATAAAAATTTTCATTGGACAACCAAAATTCCAAAATCAATGCTTTTAAACTTAATCATGAATTAAATTAAGAGTCAAGGAAATAAAAGTTATTTGCTATGTAGTTTTAATGTGAGCAAAGATGTTATTATATGAATGATAAAGGAATTTTACTTCTTTTTTTTATCATTGTTTTTTTTAAACAAACATTTTGTTTCCACACCCCCCAACTTAGAATGAAACTGTCCCTAGTTTCGTAAAAATAAAATTTAGAATGGGGTAGAGGAATAAAAGGGGAGTTCAATAAGGAAATTGAAATATGAGGATCATGGAATGAAGTCACCTGGTGGTTGAAGTTTGAAGTTCTTGTTGCTCGAATTTAGTCCTTTGATATCCATGTCGCTTGCAAAGTTCCCTAGTGGAAAAAGGAAAACAAACAAAAAAACAATATATATATATATAAGTAAAATATAAGTATATATATATAAATTATAGAATAAGTAATCACATTAAGTCGTAGGTCAGTGGTAAGCGCGCGCCCCTTTCTCCCTTCTGTCCCAGGTTCAAGTCCCCGCGGCTTCGCCGGTTGTGACGGGGTTTGCCCCACGGCCTATGGCATGTCCCCTTTTTTAATTATTATATTATTATTTTTATTTTTATTATTTTTATCTTAACCTATAAAATAATAAAAATAAAACAAAATAAATTGATGATACATTGTCTTCTTTTTAAATTTCTGGGTAAGGTATTACTCAAGGATCACACCACGTGACACGGATGAATATGGTGCTCCCCTTTCGTACCCATCCATACTCATAATAGAAGAACAGGTCAAAAGTATATTTTTTTATTTTTAAATATAAAAATGATTAATTAATATTATTTTAAAAATAAAGATGATTCAGAAAGATTAGAAACATAAAAACCACAGGTTGCCTCCCGTGCAGCGCTTTGTTTAACGTCGTTAGCCCGACATAGATCCTAAATTTATCAATTTTTTCCTGGTTCATAGATTGGCTCAATTAACTCAACATCTATTTCTTATTTATTGAATGATTCAATGACTTTTTTTAACCTTTGATCATTGACCTTGAAAATGTGACCACTAGTGGGATCTTGAATCTCTACTGCCCCATGGGGGTATACATGATGCACTATGAAAAGACCTGACCATCTAGACCTTAACTTTCCCGGGTGTAAATGAAGTTTTGAACTATACAAGAGTACTAGTTTTCCCGATTCAAAATGTTTGAACTTGATATTCCTAGATTGCTAGGCTTGAACTCTAGCTTTATTGATCCTTGAATTTTCATAAGCCTCTATCCTTAGTTCCCCCAGTTCATTGAGATCTAATTTCCTTTTTGTTCCGGCCAATGAGAGATCATAATCCATTTTCTTAATTGCCCAAAAGGCCTTATGTTCAATCTCCACTAGAAAATGGCATGCTTTACCATAAACCAACCTATATGGGGACATTCCTAAAATGGTTTTATATGCGGTTCTATAGGGCCAAAGAGCATCTAAGAGTTTCTCAGACCAATCTTTCCTAGAGGGGTTGACAGTTTTTTCAAGAATTTGCTTAATCTCCCTATTCGCTAACTCAGCTTGACCATTGGTTTGAGGATGGTATGCAGTGGACACTTTATGAGAAATACCATACTTAGACATGAGTGAAGAGAATGGGCGGTTGCAGAAATGGGTTCCTCGATCACTGGTTATAGCCCTAGGAATTCCAAATCGAGAAAATATGTTCTCTTTCAGAAATCGAATCACAACTTGATGATCATTGGACTTAGTGGGAATGGCCTCAACCCATTTTGAGACATAATCAACAGCTAAGAGTATGTAGAGGTATCCCCGAGAGTTTGGGAAGGGACCCATGAAATCAATTCCCCAACAGTCAAAGATTTCAACCACTAAGATGGGAGTGAGTGGCATTTGATTCCTTTTTGTGATGGACCCTACTTGTTGACACCTAGGACAACTTTTACAAAATGTGTAGGAGTACCTTGAGAGGGTGGGCCAGAAGAGACCACATTGAAGAATCTTAGCAGATGTTTTATTAGAGGAAAAGTGACCTCCACATGCCTCACTATGACAAAATTCAAGGATGGGCTCTTGTTCAGATTCTGGAACACACCTCCTAATGACTTGGTTAGGGAAGAACTTATAGAGGTATGGATCATAAAACACATAGTGTCTAACATCAGAAAGGAATTTCCTTCTAGCTTGAGTCCCTAATAATTTTGGAATGAATCTTGTAACTAATAAATTGGCTATGTTGGCATACCAAGGGCAGTCACTCACAGAGTATAGGTGTTCATCAGGAAATGAATCAAACACAGAAAGGTGATTTGAGTTGTCTTTGAATTCCATCCTAGAGAGGTGATCAGCTACAACATTTTCAAAGCCCTTTTTATCCTTGATTGTGAGGTCAAATTCTTGTAATATAAGGACCCACCTAATCAGACTAGCCTTGGCATCTTGTTTTTGGAAGAGTTAATTTAGTGCAGAATGGTCAGTGAACACAGTGATGGGGGATCCTAAGAGGTAGGACCTAAACTTCTCTAAGGAAAACACAATATCAAGTAACTCCTTTTCAGTGGTGGTGTAGTTTATTTGGGAATCATTTAAGAATTTGCTTGCATAAGCAATTACATAAGGATTTTTATCACAACGTTGTCCTAACACAGCTCCTACAGCAAAGTCACTGGCATCACACATAAGTTCAAAAGGAAGGTTCCAATTTGAAGATTTCATAATGGAAGGAGAGGTGAGAGAGGATTTGAGGGTTGAGAATGAACCCTCACAGCTTTCTGTCCAAACAAATGGAGCATCCTTTACTAGGAGAGCACAAAGGGGATGGGATATTGAACTAAAGTCCTTGATGAATCTTCTATAGAAACTAGCATGTCCTAATAAATACCTCACTTCCTTGACAGTTTTGTGTGATGGAAGGTGATGAATGATGTCAAACTTTGCTTTATCAACTTCAATCCCCCTACCTGAGACCAGATGGCCTAAAACTAGTCCCTCTTTAACCATGAAATGTAATTTTTCCCAGTTTAGGACTAGATTCATTTCTTCACATCTTGACAAGACTCTCTCTACATTACTCAGACATCCTTCAAATGTATCCCCAAACACAGAGAAGTCATCCATGAAGACCTCTAGAAAATCCCCTACCATATCTGAGAAGATTCCCATCATGCACCGTTGGAAGGTTCCAGGGGCATTGCATAACCCGGAGGGCATGCGTTTGAAAGAAAAGGTTCTGAATGGACATGTGAATGTAGTCTTCCCTTGATCCTCTAGGGATACCTCAATTTGATTATACCTTGAGTACCCATCTAAGAAACAGTAGAACGCATGACCTTCCACTCTCTCAAGGACTTGTTCAATGAATGGTAAGGGGAAATGCTCCTTCTTGGTGAATGATTTTAGCTTCTTATAGTCAATGCAGACCCTCCATCCACTACTCACCCTTGTTGAAAGAATCTATCCATCCTCATTGGTTATAACTGTGATTCCAGCCTTTTTTGGAACCACTTGGATTGGGATCACCCATTCACTCTCAGCTATGGGATATATGATACCAGCTTTTAACAATTTCAGAAGTTCTTTTCTTACTACCTCCATGAGATTAGGATTGAGTTGTCGTTGAGGTTGACGACAAGGCTTTGAATCAGATTCCAGAACAATCCTATGAGTCTCGATAAGTGGGCTAATCCCAGAAATATCAAAAAGGGTCCAACCAATGGCAATCTTATTCTTCCTAAGGACATCTAGAATCATCCTATCATTATTGGCTTCAAGAGAAGAAGAAATGACAATAGGATGTGTTTGATTGTCCCCTAGGAAAGCATACTTGAGTGTAGCGGGAAGTTCCTTCAATTCAAGATCAGTTTGGTTCAGAATTTCAGAAGAAGATTGGGACATTAGATCAAGTTCAATTTCTTTTTTTAGAGTTTCAGATAGGATTGATTCCCCAAATGTAGAAGTTTCAGCTACTAGATTGGCTTGATCAGATTTAGGGAAGGAATTTAGAGTGGTCTCTATGAAAGTGGTTTCTTGAAAGTTTTCACTGATTATTGGACCTAAGACTTCATCATAAGAGAAATTTGGAAATGATTCAAGCCAAGGAGATAAACTTCCTTCATATGAACAAAGGGAATCAATCTCATCCTAACTTAAACATTCATCAAATATTCCTTGATGTTCCATGGATTCATTATCAATGCTTCCTATCATGTTTACTTCATGAATTTCCTCGTCGTCCCCTATTTGTGAGCTTGAATTATAGATGTTCAAGTCTAGACTCATGTTCCTAAAGGTGATGGTCATGTTCCCATTTCGGACTCGGAAAACAGAGTTGATTGTTGCAAGAAAAGGATGTCCAAGGATGATTGGGGTTTGTTCCTTATTTCCTAACTTTGGATGGTTTTCAAGGATAATGAAGTCATCAGAGTAGATGAAGTTTTAAACCTTTACCAGAACGTCCTTTAAAATCCCCTTTGGAACCCTAATGCTATGATCAGCAAGTTGAAGTGTGACAGATGTGGGTTGGAGTTCTTCTAGGCCTAACTGGCAGTACACGGCATAGGGGATGAGATTGACACTAGCACCTAGATCACACAAGGCCTTGACAACTTTTCTTTCTCCTAGTTCAAAATTAATGTAAGGGCAACCTGGGTCTTTCAACTTAGGAGGAATGGTCCCTTGAATGGTGGTACTCACATTAGCTGCTAAAAGGACTTGGTTTTTATGTGAAAATTTTCTTTTAAAAGTGCACAAGTCCTTAAGGTACTTTGAGTAAGCAGGTATGGTTTGGATGGAATCGAGAAGAGGAATGTTCAACTTGACTTTTGAGAAGATTTACCTCAATGTTTCACTCAATTAAGGCTTGGTTTTCCCCCTCATGCGTTGAGGAAATGGTGCAGGTTGTGGGGTTGTTTGTTGAAGAGTTGTTTCTTGGACAATGTTATCATGTTTTTCAGTTTGATCATTTGGTTTATTTGAATTTTCATCCATGTTTGAATCTTCAGGTGGGTTCTGAATTAGTTGTTTAGGTTTCTCAATTGATTTCCCACTTCTTAAAACAGTCACAGCCTTTAGTTGTTCATGAGTTGTTTGAGTGCAACTTGACTCTCCCCTTAAAGTTGAGGATGGCACCTCCTAAGTAGGCATGGGTGCCTTTCCAGTTTTTATGGTTTGAAGTTCTTGTTTAAGGGAAGAGACTTCTGAGTTCATCCTTTCCATTTGTTTGCACAGTTGTTCTAGTAGGTTTTGTGGAACAGTTTTGGTGGGTGCTTGAGTAGGTTGGTTTATCCCAGGGGGATATTTTGGAGGTGGGATGGTTTGTTGAAAATGGAATGGTGGATGTTGGTATTGGATAGGTTGGGTTTGGAACTGGTTATGGGTTTGGTAGTTCTGATGGGGGGTAAGGATTTTGTCCCTGTGATTGGCTAGGTTGTTGGTTATCTTTCCAGCAGAAGCCTGAGTGGTCATTATACCTTGGGTTGAAGGTGTTTTGGTATTGAGGATTTTGAAAGTTCAAAGCATTTACTTCCTCTAGGGGTCCTCCTAAAAGAACATCTTTTATGGATGTAATGGTTGGGCAGTTGTCTGTCTTATGGTCATGTTTGTCACAAATTGTGCAAACAGGGTCAACAGTTTGGATTTCATGGACTTTCCTATGGTATATCTCTTCAACCTTCCTAGAGAGTGCTGCGAGTTTATCCCTAAGGATTTCCTCTTCTCTAAGTGTATGAATTTCAGTAGTTCTTTGTGGCTTTTCATAATAAGGTGAAGTTCCCCATGTTTGGTTTAGTTCAGAAAGGCTTTCTAGATACTCGTAAGCATCATTTGGGGCTTTGTTTTTAAAGGTTCCATTACACATCATGTCAATGAATTGTTTGTTCCCCGGACCCAAACCTTCATAGAAAATTCTCACTTGTTCAGGAATAGAAAAACCATGGTGTGGAACCATGTTTAGAGTGTCTTTGAACCTCTCCCATGTTTCATAGAATGACTCTCCCTCTTTTTCAAAAAAGTTTTGGATGCTCTTTTTAAGTGCAATTGTTTTATGGTGGGGAAAGTATTTTTTGTAGAATTCTCTTTGTATTTGGTCCCAAGAATTTATGGATGATGGTCTCAAATTTTTTAGCCAATTTTTAGCTCGATCCTCTAAATAAAAAATAAATAGCCTCATCTTATTTGATTCTAGTTGATGTGCGGGACACATGGTTTCTATAATTCCATTGAACTCCTTAATGTGAAGGTAGGGCATCACGGACTCCATTCCATGGAATGTGGGAAGATGGTTTAGGACATAGGGTTTAAAGATGTAGTTGGAATCTCCTAGGGAATTGTTTCTAATGCATGAGGGGGCATTGGTCCAGGAAGTTTTGAGGTAGTCATTTATGGTTTGATCGACCGCATTCCCCAAGTTTGGGGCTTCCTCATTTGGGTTTCCATTTTGGTTTCCACCCGGGTTTATGAGTTGGTTTCATTGAAGACCTTCCATTGAAATGGGCTCAATTTTGGACTATAGAGTATTAGTAAGATTAGGATCTAATTGAATGAGTTCCCTTGGTGTACTTGACTCCCCAACCCCAGGACTATCCACCCTAACTAGACGGTTTGATTGATCGCAGGTGTAGGCGGACATGCGCTAAAAGAAAAAAAAACGAGAAAGGGACAAGATAAGAGAATTTGGATGAGAAAAGAAGAAATGGGGGAGAATATAATGAGTGTTTAGATGAATTACTTGGGTCCCCGGCAACGGTGCCAAAATTTGGTTCACGCTCAAATTTACCCAAGAGAATAAGGTAGGACGGTCCTTGTAGTTTAGCTTGGGTTATCGAATCCACAGACACCTAAGAAGTAACCTATAGACACGCACATTCTATGGAATGTTTTTGGTTATGAAGTGGCCAAATTGGATTGATTTTAGATGAGTTTAGAGGATATCTAACAAATTTAAGTGAATTCAATTTAAAAGAATGAGTTGATCCTAGGTTATCGCTCGGGGTGGATTGGACGTATTTCCTTTTCAAAGATTTCAATTTCTTATATTTGAGATGGGTTCATTTAAGAAGATAAAACAACATCATCACTAACTGGTTCAATTCCTACACCCTTTAATACTAATCACCTATACGCTTGAAGGATCAAAGTTTTGAGCACTTCAAGGTAAAGGTTCGTATTATCACATGAAGTGTGTGGCCTTAAATTCAACAAGGACGATGGAGTTTAAAAATCATCAAATAAAAATCTCAATTTAAGAAGTGATTATACATTAATGGGGTGATAAATAACATCCAATCCAACCCATTGATACTCCCTTGGATCAACCCATAAGTGGGTTATCCCTCCATTTATTCTATGGTTTCAATGGAAGCGGAAAGTAGACTCATGAGGGAGGACATGGAGAAATAAAGAAAACAACAAAAATAAAATGATCACTCCACCATTGTGTGAATAATTTCACAAGATTTGGTGGGAATAAATTCACACCTTGAGGAAACGGTATCAAATTGAGATGTAGAACAATAGAATAATAGGAGAAGAAGAACTTTTATTAAGAAACTAAAGTGAATTGAACAACTTACAAGTGAAAGACAAATTTGAGACAACAAAATCGCAGCATAACATTACAATTGAACCAAGCACCAAATATTCTCAAATACTCCAACACCACTGCCTTAAATAGGCATTTTTGAGTCCTTGGGTAGAGCCTCAAACATTCCAAGTCTTCTCAATTAATTGTGGTAGGCCATAGGTGGGTGGAAAGTAAGGGAGAGTTGATTTTTCCACCCTTGACCCGAGGTGGCAGACAGCTTTCCTTCACCGAACATAATCGCTTGTAATACCTTCTATATGGCAGAATCATAGTGGGTAATATAATAAGAAAATGTACCCTCGGATGTCTTCTAACCGAATATAAAATTTGGGCCCATTTGGAGTTGTTGATTCCGAGATATGATCAAATTAGGGAGATGTTTTTATGGGCCTCAGAATCTGGCCCATAATTTTATCTCTAACTTGGGCCGCCTTAATGACCACCATAGAGGCCGAATTAGCATTATCTACTGAAGAGTGTTTTGTTCCTAAACATTTCTTCTATCATCCCAAAAAAATTGGGATTCATTGGGACTGTATGTTGGGCCCCACAGTCTCATAAGTGGGCCGGTGTCCAATCTGTCTTCTCTAGAATTGCTTCCATTCATCTCCAAATATCTCCATCATCGTTTATGAATCATCCATTTATCCCTGAATAAAAAATGTTCACATTTAAGTGTAGATATAGTTCCCAAAATATCAAATTAAAATATTGATAATTACATTCCTTAAAATCATATGACTCATTGGGCCTAAATTGGTGTACATTAGGCATGAAGTGCACAAATGATGAGAATGGATGTTCATAATGAAAATGCATTAAATCAGGCCCATAAGATCAAAAATGAACATTTAATACCATTAAAATGTAATTAAAATATATGTTTTTATTGGATAATCATTCATGGTAAATCCCAATGACCTTCCAACATAATAAAAATATATTCCGGTCCACCTAATTAATGTTTCATCACAAAGTTATATGAGAAAACACCATATAATTTTTTACTAGCACTTTAAATAGGAAAACCCTCAATCATAAGTGATAAAAATCACACACAGGCATGTGAATGTAATGTGAATCCTATGTGCCAAATATGATGCATGAACATCAGCCTCTCTCCAATAATTCAAGTTATAAAGAACATAATAAATCATAAATCATAAAATCCAAACCTCATGTGTGTTACACTAGGTGAAAACCATACAATTGTAACATTGAAATCCAAAATAGTAATATTATACCCCTATAAACTTGGATGGATGTCCTATAAGAAAATGTGTTCTCAACGCACTAATATGATATCCATCACAAGACCTAAAACATTCCTATATCACTTGTCTATCATATCCCAAATAGTAAGACAAAAGAAGAAACACTTTGATACCACTTTATGACTTCCTCCCTCGGATCATGGCCATTAAATGATGCTTGAACTAGAGGAGTCACTAATTGACCTCATGCATGCTTTCCCATATGTCAGCGGTTTCTAACTGGCAGCGGGGGTCTAGGGTAGTACTGTGGAGATACTATACCTATAACACCTCAAGGTTTTCTATAAATAAATTTAATGCATGAAACTTTGTTTTAAGTATATAATTATAACTATCATTAAAACATAATTTTACTACTTTTATGTTTTGAATTTTGAAAAACGGTTATCTAAAATTGTGTTCAGTATGTCATTTGGAGTCTAATGGAACCAACTTGTTTTTTTGGTGAATAGTAACATAAATTTATAAATAGTAATATGACCCTAAAAATAGTAAATTGTGTTATTATTTTATTTTCTTAAGGCTTTAAGATAATGACATTTTGGTTAATTTTTCAATGTGATATAAGAGAAGTTATAGTTTTTAAATTATTAATTTTTGAATTTAGTATGATTTTATTTAAAAATTATATTAATAATATTTAGAAAATTATTTTCAAAAAAGTGGACTTCATTTTTTAATTCTACATGTCAAAAAATGGTAAGGGTAAATTTTTGGGATTTTTCTGAAATAGTTGATTTTTCAGTGAATAGTAAAAAATACAGTTTGAGTTTTAGTGTGTTAATGACATCATTAATGATGTAATAATGATGTAATAAATCTGGTAGACTTATGTACAGTAAAATAAGTTATGAGGTGTCACAATTGGCTAATACCATGGGAAAATACCATGGTCAAGCCCATGGTTTTTCAAATACCACTAATGAGGTGTCCCTTGGAAATTATTAACATATTCCCTCACTTTTTCTATAAATAATAACTCATTCCTTCATTAAATTCAATCCAAATCCCTCATCAACAAAAATCTGGCCTCCTTACCTCCCTAGTAGTCCTACCAAGGTTTCCTCAAGCCCCCAAGGTCTCAACCTTTAAATTCTAGGAGTTACTCTACAACGTAAGAGAATTCTCAACTTCTTTTCTTTTTTTCCATTCAAGTTCTCTTTTATGTAGTATAACTTCCAAGTTTCCATACCATGTTCTTATTTACTTTTTATTATTGATATATTCTGTATTATGATTCATTTATGGATGCGTGACCTTGTACCCTCTCTTTTTAATGTTTTCTAAAACCCTGTTGCATAGTCGTTAGGTTGCCGAATTTTTGTAAAGGATTTCTCAACTATTCTTTTATTTTCAGTTCTTTTCTATAATTATTATTTCATCATATCCTATTATACAAGAGTCATGAAGGCTCTATAAATCTTGTATATTACGGATGTTCTCATGTTCATGGAAAATTCATCATCATTCTTCCTCTCCTCTCCCACTTATTCAAGGAATTAAAAACATTGTCTGTGATGTGTCGAATAACCGGTATCGTGGACGATGTCATTTCAATTTTCTTTAATTCCTTTAATACTGGTCATGAAACCATTATTATGGTTTAAATAGGTTATAATATATATATTATTTCACATCCATGGTTATGTAATTCTTTTTTACACAGGGTTTTAATTTATAAAACAAAATGAGGTTGTTATTATCAAAGAACCACTAAAATGATCTAAACAAACATCGTTAATATTTTAACTTATGAATCATCCTCATGTAAGAATTAAAAATGATAAATGTTATAATTTATGGTTCTGTAAATATGTAAATACTACTCCATTCCAATTATGGAGTTTCAATTCCAATCGACAAGAACAACCATCATGAACCAATCTTGGAAATCATGTAAAGAACTCACCCAAAAACAGCACAAGGAACAAAATACTAACAATTAAAGGGTGAAATGATGTAATGAAATGATCATATAAGGTAATATAAAGATGTATATTTTTCTTTAAGATATTAATAACACTCTTTTTATCATTATACAGGTGGTTTAAACGAGTTGGAAGTAAGACAAACCTGAGGTAAGGGAATTCTTAACCCGAATTCCATTCTTTGGGTTAACCTTATATTTCATTTTTTATGTGGTATTAAAATTTTTTGTTGGATGGGTTTTGTTTATATTATGTTTAATTATTTCTATTTACAGTGTATATACATATTTCATCCACTCAATTAAGTCTCACTTCAATTATATGATTTATGTAAGGGTGAAACGCACGGCCGATTGTTGCCTATCGACCGGTCAAAGTTTTGGTGCTCTGCTAATGTGTATAGCAGCACTCGGGTCGAATCCTCGGTGATGATACTTTATAATAGTCGTTTGTTTTTAGTTGATTGTATTTTGATTAGGGGGGTTTTATTACAGAGCTTAATTGAAATGATTTATTGACTATAATTGATTTAACAAATTGAAAATGATTGGGGTGAGTACATTATTAGGTTAGTTAAGCTTGTGATATCATTGAGCTTTTCTTTATATTGCATTTAAATTAACACCCATGTCACAAGTTGACGTTGATTTGAACTCCCAAGTGTTAAGGCTTTAATACAAGCCTTAACTTAACTTAAGGTTATAATATTGATCATATCTTGTTTATGGTAGTGTATTTATGGTTCCAATAATCCATGGAAACCACACATTAAACAAAATAAGTCATTAATCCATGACATGCTAAGTCCAACATACACAATGTTAATTCAACGAATACTCATCGAGCAAAAGATCTCAATCGCTTAACATACCTAAATTAAAAATCACCCCAATTAGAGATTTACTCAGCCATTAATATGGTTATTAATCTGGTAATATAATTTTATGGTGATGAATTATAAAGAGAATAAAAAGAAAGGGATTCGAAAAGAGTGGTACGTCGAACACACACACACGAACAATGATGATAATTAAAAATGTATTTTTGATTGAATGAGGAAGCAAAAAGAAGGGAAGGGGGTTCAAATGAATTTAAACTATTTTAAGAACATTAAAATGAAACTACAGAAGGTGGATGAGAATAAGAGATATTGAAGAAGAAACTTGCATCAAAACAGAATTACAAAAGAAAGGACTTACAAAATTACAAAAACGAAGAACATGAAAGTAAGTGAAAACAAAGAGAGGAGGAAAGGTATCTCAAGTGAAAACTTGAGTATGGAAGATCCTCCCAAGCCTTTGGAAAGTCTTTGGACGTGCCAATATGATCTCTTATCTTCTGAAATGCCAACCCCTCTCAAGGAGAGAAGGGAATAGTATTTATAGCCCAAGGAGTGGACAGTTTGCATTCCAAAACTGTCCCTCCACTTAAACCGCAGATTTACCAATTTAGAATGATGAATCACGAGCTAGTGTATTATTAAAATATGTATATATTGATGTCTTCTGTACACCCTAAAAATTTGGCCTCCAATAGACTTTTTTATCCAATGTTATGGCGGTTTTAATAAATAATGTCATTCTGTCTATTTCAATCCAGAATTTCCAATGGCCGAAATGTGAATGGGTTTTTTAATAGTAAGATGCCCTAAAATAAAAATAATTTCTTCAAAATATTTGTCCGGACATATCTTCTATTTCACACTACAAAAGATCAGATCTAATGGATGTCCACTTCAGGAGAAATGTCAATATTTGTGTGCTGCTTTTATTTCTCGGCCAGAATGGTGGGATGGACTTCAATGCATATTTTGGGCCCCTTATTGTTATTATTAGGCCTTGAAATTTTTATCCTGGACTCCTTAAATTGTCCCCAGAACTATGGTGGAGAATAATGGAATTTTTACTTCTTTATTTATCCCAGTAAATCAATCTTCATGAATAGTCCAGTTTCTTCACAGATTCTTTGGTCTTGTTTGTGAGGACCATATGACCCTTCAAATGGCAGAATTGGCTCATGGTAACTTCTAATGAAATGTTATATATTGAAAGGATAATCCTAAAAAACAAGAACCAAACAATTTTGATCAATATAGTGATATTTATTATTAAAAAAATTAAACTGACTCAATTGGACTACTTCTAAAAATTATGAAAAATTATACTTAATATTAAAATATTAATATTTCACACAAATTATGCACATTTCATATAAAATCAGTAAAGGGAGTATATAATAAGTCATGAAAATATTAATAACATCAACTCCCCCACACTTAATTTTGTGCATGTCCTCATGTGTAACAAATATAAAAACAGGACAAAATCATTTTCACTCACCAACAAATATTAAAATTTTGTTTTCTTCAATCAGGGGAGGTTTAGACTATTTCACTAATCCATTTTGAATTCCACCACAAGTAGTTACAAAAACAATGTTCCAAAACTAATTCATTTTTTCATGCTCAAGTTTATAAATGGAAAATGTGGACACTCAAAACTTACACCTCTCAAGATGATAAAATTCATTTGTGGTGGTTCACTCTTTCACCAACCAAAAGTGAAAATCTTAGAGTTTGAAAAGGGATCTCAGCTTCTAATCCCTATCCAAAGTAAAAAAGAATCAAGAGGTCTTTTTAAGGGGTTTTTCTGTGGCTATGGGACGGTAGGAATATAATGTCCAAGAGAGAGAAGAAGAGGGTTAAAACACAAACATAGAAAAAGCAAAGCACATTTTTTTTAAAATAAAACATGGAAGGAAATGAAAACAAATATTTACAAGGGAATGATTGGGTGAATAAAGACAAAATAGAGGAATAAAATATTAAGGTAATGAGAAGATGTAATATTTACAAAACACAAAACTTATCCCAATAAGAATATAATGCAAGTGTTCTTTTTTTCCTTATCTTTTTTTTTGTTTTTTCGAAAGTTGACCTTGAAACAGATCTCACACTCATATCCCAACCCAAGATTGATCTCCTCACGACACTAATTGTAATAGTTATAACAAGATAAAAGGTTGAGGAAGAGTGATTTTTGACCTACCCAAGACACAACCCATTTTTTCAAAAAAAAATTTTTGATTTTTTTTTCATTATTTTTGAATTTTTGTTGTGAACACTTTTCAATAAGATTTAAAAAATTACATAAATGGAAGTACATAACATTACCCAAAACACACTGAATGAAAACCTCCCCCCCCCCACACTAAAATGGATGTTTTCCCTCAATCAGTCGTTGAAAATCAATAATAGGGTACCCAAATAATGAAATCCATCCCCCCCACACTTAAATTTTAAAAAATTATGCAATGAAAATCCATGTTGATATTGGGTGGGGAATGTTATTGGGCTTGTAATGTGGCTATCAAGGAAATGGTTTTCATGGGCTTGAAGGGGCTTTCAAAAGGAGGATTAATGTATGGTTAATGGGAGGCTATTTGGCTATTATGATTCTCATGTCGTTCAGAAAATTCCTGTATCATATTAATGCACACTAAAGTAGGAAATTCAGATCAAAGGTCCATAAATTCAAGACTCAAAAATGGGGGTGAAAATACACATTTTGAAAATATGGACATAGGTGGCCTTGGCATGAAAGCAAATGTTGTTCCTCACGGTTCGAGAAAAGCATTTTCCAAATCAAAAATTGAGCATTCAAAATTTGTTAATTTTGACACAAAATTCTTTATCCAAATTCATGATGAAAACACAAAAATTTTGAGATGAAATCATGTTTGTTAAATCCCCAAAATGGTTGGACAAAATTTCAAAACTCGATGGTGAGTAAGCATGACTCTCTTTTTTGTATTTTTTTAAGTGATTGTTTTTTTGTTTTTTGTTTTTTTGTTTTTAAGGTTTTTTTAAAATACACACCCACACAAGAAACATAAAAATAAATGGTTTGATGAAGAAAGTGGTAAAAAAAATAAAAGAGAGAGGAAGAATAAGAAAGAGGTAGAGAGAGGAAGAGATAGAGAGAGAGTTAAAGGGAAAGAGGTGCCCCCTGGTTTGGATTTGGCAGGTTGCCATCTCTATCTAGTGGTAGGTTGACTACAGAAGGTGGGGATCCAATAGAAGTTTATGTGGATCCAGGATTGTGTGTCCTCTCATGGTGATGCTTTAACCGATGTCTATTAACCGTGAATGTCCTTTTGGAAGAGGGGTCTTGGACTTGCACTGCACCAAATGAGTAAACATTAGTAATAACAAAAGGACCTTCCCAATGAGAATTAAGCTTACCTGGGTGAAGCCAAAATTGAGAATTGAAGAGAATTACCTTTTCACCTTCATGAAATACCTTTCTCAATATGTGTTTATCATGGAGTGCCTTGGATTTTTCCTTGTAGAGATTATAATTCTCATAAGAATCAAGTCGAAGCTCCTCCAGTTCAGCCAATTGAAACAGTCTTTCTTCACCAGATTTTTCACAATCAAAATTACAGGTTTTCACAGACCAAAAAGAATTATGCTAGATTTCAACTAGTAGATGACATGCTTTACCAAAAACTAGCCTAAAAGGATACATCCCAATGGGTGTTTTATAGGCAGTTAGATAAGCCCAAAGTGCTTCACCAAGTCTTTCAGGCCAGTAATTTCTGGTGAGTTTTACAATTCTCTTTATAACTCTTTTCAATTCTCTATTAGAAATTCCAACCATTCCATTTGTTGGGGGGTGATATGCAGTTGAAGTTTTATGTACAACCCCATTCTTTTTCAAAAGTGACTCCATGGTTCTATTACAAAAATGGGTTCCTAATTCACTGATCACGGCACGAGGCATGACAAATAAACATTTATAAAAAAATTTATATGTGTATAACTTTGTAAAAAAAGTAGACAACAAACTTGATCAAATTAACTAAATCCTTACAAAATATACATTTAATGAAAATTATTAAAACATAACCCTTACATCCATTAAATCACCTGAACCTGAAAACCCGAAGACCCAGGTTCAGCACAGAAGAACTTTTAAACTACCATAAAATTATAAACATACCATTAGGAGCATATATAAGTATATAATCTCAAAGAAACATGACAAGGATAATTTACAACCCTTAAAAACATAAGGTCGTAAAACAATTAAACATTCAAGACAAGTTTAATGAACCCTTACAAGATAATAACCTTAAATAATGATTAATTAGAAGAAAATAATCTCTTAATAAACAAGTTTAACCATAAAAATAAATAGTAGTTCCCTTATGAAAAAAAATAAATTATAGAATGTAAGCTTAAAATTTATAGATAGTATATCCCTTACGCAAATGGTTTTACCAACTCTATATAAGTTTTAAAACACTAAATTTTGAGGATCATAAGTGTATAACAGAAAGTAATTATAAATTAAAAATCACCCTTACAAATAAATTGGAAACTTATAAATCCCTTACAAATAAATAATCTTAAACATCAATTGATAAGCAGAAAACAATCCCTTACAAATAAATAATTTTAAACATAAATTGATAAGCAAAAAAAATCCCTTACAAATAAATAATCTTAAACATAAATTGATAAGAAGAAAACAATCCCTTACCTTATTCTCTAATCGCCTTGTGATAAGACTTGGATTCACCAAGAAGGAGGTGCAGTGCTTAGTTTTGGAATGCAAGAACCCCTGATTGCATGTAAAGGAACACAATCAATTTTTAAAGACTCCCCTTCATTGTCTATATAGTATTTATATATATAGCTTGTTGAAACGAGTATAGTAAACAAATTTATATATATATATATATATATATATATATATATATATATTAAAATAGGTTTGGTTAAGATTCGGTTTAGATAAAAAGTAAAACAAAATAGCGTATAAATTACACACAGATCAAAACAACAAGATAACAATCTCAAAAGTAGATTCATCCACTGTTCATAGTCCAAAGAAAGACAAACACCTGAGTTAAAACAAATCGGATATCCCAAAACAGTAGAATTGCATACCTGCCAAGTAGATTGAGGAATAATTGAAACACCCGAATCTGGACATGGAGACCAAGAGAAAAAGCCTACCCCGTGTAGACCGAAGACCGTAGTACCACAGTGCTCGGAGACTACAGATCCAGATCTGGATCTAGACTACTGTTGTGATCATGACAGACCCCACCTCACTGAAACCCTAAATGAGGCCTCGACCACACCTCACTGAGGTCCCGAACTTGTGACTTGCAGCCAAACTGTGGACCCCACCCCCCTCTCTCATGGATCTTCCCACATGTATCGCGACACCCAAATCCCATTACGGGATTTCCCTTTTTCTATTTCTTTTGTCTGATTTTTTCCTCTTTTTTATTGTTTTATATTTTTTCCTCCTTTTTCTTTACACCTTTTCCATAACACGCTTTCCTATTGCCTTTTGACTTCTTTTTTTGTCTCCCATTCAATCAAATTATCACTTTATTATTATAATATCTTTACCTTTTCATTTTTTGTCAACCTATTAATAATATATTATTATTTTATTATATCATTAAAATGATTTATTATTATACTATACATTATTATCTTATATCAAAACACTTAGATTATATATATATATATATATTTCATTTATTACTTTTTATTATATAAAAAATATAAATCCGTTTAATATATAAAAGTGAACATAATTTAAACTAATTATATAAATATATATATATATATTTATATAAAACAAAATTTTAAATTTAAAACTAACAATTATTACTTTATATATATGTACACTATATTAAATTAAAATTACCACATTATATTAATAATAATATATTTCAAATAGTTTTAAGAAATGATTTATTCAAAATATATAATTCAAAACATTTCATATACATATAGATATAAATCACGTTTAAAAGATATATGTATATTTTCATCATAGAACCCATATCCACCAACACATGCTAACTTATCCACCTACTCTGGAACTGATTCTCATCAGGCATCTGCATATAGGACTGCCCCTAAAGAATCACAATCTAAAGTTGATTCTCATTGGTCCTCCACTTACAGGATTCACCCTTCTAGGATCACAATCTTATCCAGGTACACACAAATATATAACGACATCACCCTACCATGATCTATGTCGAATAATCATAGTCATACGGTTCGTTCAATTAGAATTATACCAAGAACCTATATGGGAATTCGCTATATAAATTTTTGTTTACATTTTAAATAATCGAACCTAATTTTTCCCTTTGTCCCAAACCATTTGTAGAATCCTCCATAAGGGGTTCATCACTAAGGCATCAACTGAATATATCGACCAACCAAGGGTCACTATACATCCTCTACACTGAGGGATTGCATAGTCTTCATTATCGAGTATATCACAGTAAATCCAAATGACCTTCCATCATAAGAAAAATATATTGTGGTCCACCTGAAAAATGTTTCATCAAAAATTTATATGATAAAACACCATATAATTTGTTACTAGCAATTTAAATAAGAAAACCCCCTAACATAAGTGATAAAAATCACACACGGGCATGTAAATGTCATGTGAATCCTATGTGCCAAATATGATGCATGAACATCGGCCTCTCTCCAACAATTAAAGGTATAAAAAACAAAATAAACCATAAATCATAAAATCCAAACCTCATGTGTGTTACACTAGGTGAAAACCATACAATTGTAACATTAAATCCAAAATAGTAATCTTATACCCCTAGAAACTTGGATGGATGTCCTATTAGTAAAGGTGTTATCAACACACTAATCTGATATCCATCACAAGACCTAAAACATTCCTACATCACTTGTCTATCATATCCAAAATAGTAAGACAAAACAAAATACCCTTTGATACCACTTTATAACTTCCTCCCTCGGACCATGGCCATTAAATGATGCTTGAACTAGAGGAGTCACAAATTGACCTCATGCATGCTTTCCCATATGTTAGAGGTTTCTAACTGGCAGCGGGGGTCTAGAGTAGTACCGTGGAGATACTATATGTAATGACCCGAACTTTTTAATAATTTTTTTGTTTCCTAATTTTTTATGTTATTTTATTTTATACTCAACAAAACTATTTCATTTAATGAAATGAGTATAATTAAAATGAGACCATTGAGTTTCAAATGTTATATGACTATTGGTCAATATGACCGTTGGAAACTAAACTCTTAATGTTGCGATTATTGTCTATAAATACAAGTGATCTTGGTTAATTAATAATGAAATAACATTTGATAGCCTCATCCAGTAGTCTTGGGCCGATCGAAGCAAATATAACGGAACTTAGGAATGAGGTAGCACTACTGGGATTTTCTCCAGACCAAACTCAAGCCAAACTTCATCATGTGAATCTGGAACAGAATCGCCTACGAGAGAATCTCAAGCAAATAGAAATTACCACTCGAGTAATATTGGCTGAGCCACCCCCAGATTGTATCACCTTAGCACACCTTACACTTAGGTCCAATGATAGTGTTATAAGGGGCTATGTAACGAGACCTTAGCTGCTTTGTGTAATCCTTTGATATAAATAAAATTGTGATTTCTTATTATGGTAAAGTTTGTGAATTTCAAATGTCTGGAAAAATATAGGATGTACATTATTGATGAATTAAAAAAATGATATTTTAAAATATTTATGTAAACCTTAAATAATTAATAATGTGTAATGATTTTCAAAAAATGGTCTTCTACAGTTGTGTTAAGTAAGAAATTTAGAGTCTAATAAGATCAACTTATTTTTTGGTGAATAGTAAATTATGAATAGTGATTTTGTGATTATGAATAGTAATGTGACCAAATGTATTAGTAACCTCACTTAAGAAAGTATTAATATAATTTAGGCACCTTGATTAGGTAATGTGATTCAATAAAATATGTAAATAAATGTTTCAGAAATTATTAGTTAAGTATTAGTTTTTTCAGGTGAATAGTGTTTTTATTTAAAAATTAAATTGAAAATATTTAGAAAAATATTTTTATAAAATGGAGTTCATTTTTGAATTTAGAGCATTGATATTAGGTTAAGGTGAATTTTTAAGATTTTTCTGAAAAAAGTTAAATTTTCGGTGAATAGTGAAAATATAGTTTTGAGTTTCAGGTGTTTAATGACATCATTAAGGATGTAATAATTATGTAATAATTCTGGTAGACTTATGAATAGTAATATGTGCTATTAGGTGTCCCAATTGTCTAATACCATGGGAAAATACCATGATCAAGCCCATGGTTTTTCCAATACCACAGATGAGGTGTCCCTGGAAATTAATGCTTTGTTCCCTCACTTATCTTATAAATACCAAGCCATTACCTGATCCATTTCATTCCAAAATCCTCCTCAAGGAATTTCTGGTCTCTTTACCTCCCAATTATTCCTCCCAAGGTTCCCTCATGCTTCCCAAGGTCCCGGTCTTCATGCTTTTGAAGTTACTTTTCAAGGTAAGGGATCTTTTCAACCTCCTCTTCTAAGTCATGACTTCCTTTATGTTATGTCTTCTATTTTCCATCTCTTTATGTTGAGGGTATGTTCTTATATGTTCTCATTACTTTCCATTTCATGTATAATTGTTGAGAGACCCTTTCCACTCTCATCAATTTGTTTTCTGAATTTTTAAGTGATGTCGTTAGGCTACCGAATTTCTTATAAAAGATATTGCATCTTCTCTTTCCTTTAATGTTTCCTTTTCTTGTGGTATGTCATTAAAATATCCATACCATGTTCTTATCTCCATATTATTCTGTATTTATATTTTAATATGATTTATTTATGAGTGGTTTACCCTTTTACCCTCTCATTTTATTATTTTCTAAAACCATGTTATGTAGCTGTTATGTTGTAGAAATTTCATCTCAAAACTTCTCTCTTTCTCTAAAGAAATTATCTTGTTTTATTTATGTGAATACTCAGATATATTTCATTTCTATGGGTGTTCATAAATACACAAAAAAGATATATTTTATTTTGTAATTTACATACATATAACCCTCACTCCTTTTCCATGGGTTATAAATAACCTAATGATCTTATTTTAAGTACTTTTTAAAACCTCATGATTTTGAAATGAAACCCATTTCTTTTATTCTCTACGGGTTATTTATGAAATTTTTTATTATTATATATGTGGATCACATGAAAGTAAAGTCATATTAAGGGTGTGCCCTGATAGTGCTCCAATGCATTGGGTAAAGAATTAATCTCTAGAGATGACAAGTTTCACGATACCTTGGTGAATAACCTTGGTAATTTTTATGACACATTGGGGATGGAACTTGGTGATATGTTCTTGAATGTCTAAATGAAATGTTGTAGCCACATATTCAAGTATGTTTTAATTTATTTTCATTATGATATTCCTATACATCCATTTCTCATGTCTTTAGGTTTTTATTCAAGTTCTTATTGATATCACAAGTAAATTGATTCCTTCTTTACCCTTACTGGGCCTTCTACTCACCCTTTACTTTGATGTATTTCTCCAGGATAAGAGATGAAGTAATTATACATAAAAGAAACATATGATTAATCCTTACAAGTGGATTATAATAATGTTTTATTTCATTTTCAAGTTTTATATCCCTGATTTCCACTACACTAGACTTTAAATATCCTCTGTTTGTAAAATGTAATGAAAAGTTATGTAATAAAAAGGTGGGATGCCATAGTTGGTATTAAAAGATATTTCAGTTATTTATGGAAATTAAGCTTTGAAAACATTAGGAATAACCCTATAGAAAAGTTTAAATAGAGGAAAACTTCCTGGTATTTTGGTAAGTATTGAGTAAGTGGTTTATCAAACAAATACATCCATGCCTGGATACGAGCAGGTAGAGGCGGCTCTGGCACAGATGTACATAGGGGTAAAACCTGAAAACACCGCTCTGATCTAGACTTGAATGGGAACTGATGCATGACAATGGGCCTTGCTGTAATCTTGGTTACTACACTCCCAGGGGATATGTTTGGTTAATCACAAGCTTTCTATGAATCATTACGAAGGAATTATAGAGAAATGTAATTGTCTAAGCATGAGGTTTTAGTACATAAAATCCTTTATAGTTAAAAGATTCATAAATGAAATAAGTTTCTCACTAAGTATTTATTATTTTAGAAAATGGCGGGCAATAGGAGGAATCGTGCAAATGGTGAACTCAATGGACCATGCACTGACAGACCTCTGATGGAAGCCGGAATGGAAACATTCATGTGAATGATGAACCAACTGACTCAAGTTAAGTGAAATAACTTGAATCAAGCATAGAGGCTGATCTCACCGTGAAGGGAACAACATTCTGTTGAGTCCTTTATGTGTCAAAGACCACCAACCTTCAGTGGATCTACTGACCCATTGATTTTTGAGCAGTGGATCAGCTCCATCAAGAATATCTTTTCTATGCTCCGCTGTTCAGAGCAAGAGAAGGTCACCCTAGCTATCTATCACTTAGAAGAAGAAGCTGATCAGTGGTGGGAACTGATAAAAAACACAAGGCAAAGAGTGGAAGTTGAAGCTATAGAGTGGGAAGAGTTCATAGGGATCTTTTTCAGTAAGTATTTCCCTCATTCCATGAGAACAAGAATGGAGAAGGAGTTTCTCGAGCTAAAGCAGAAGGAGAACGAATCTGTCGGGGGCTATGAGATAAAGTTCACCTGATTTTCACGATATACCTCTAGCTTTGTCATGGATCCAAATGGTAAGGTTGATATATTCTTAGGTGGACTAAGACCTCATCTATGGAAGAATTTAGCCAACTGAGACTATGATATCTATGAGTATATCGTGCGGAGTGTGATGAAAGTCCAGATAGAGTTTGGTGAGATGCGGTGGTCTTATAAATCAAATGACAAGAAGAGATCATTGGATCTAAGATTAGGGAGTAACTTCAATCAAAGAAGAGAAGGCAAGCAACTAAAACTTCCCACATGTAATAAATATGGGAAGAAGCATTCGGGGAACTGCCTGCTCAGGAGTGGGAAGTGCTAAAAGTGTGGTAGATATGGCCACATTGCGAGGAATTGTCATAGTGAGGTGAAACCTCAACTTCCAAACACCAACGACAAGGGGAAGATGGTGCAGGACCTACCTAATGTCCAGTGCTTTAAGTGTGGACAACGTGGGCACCTTTTTAATCACTGTCCAAATCTGAGGGCAGTAGAGGGGAACCACCATCAGCCTCAGCAAAGTCCAAGGGATCAAGGTCATGCTTTTCCTATCACGATAGCTGATGCTGAAGCTCTAAATGATGTGGTAGAAGGTACTCTTATTTTCCTCTCAAAGATAGAAATTACTTTGTTTGATTATCATTATACGCATTCCTTTATATCCTCCAAGTTTGAAAAGAATTTAAAATCAACCCCCAATTTGCTAAAAGTAGAGTTATCAGTCAAGAATTCTGGTGGGACTATCCAAGCATCATCAGTGTTTAGAAACTCTAATATTTACTTTAGTGAGCACAATCTTATTGCAAATATAGTAGTCATTCCCATGCTGGGATTCTAAATTATACTAGGGATGGACTGGATCTCAAAGTATAATGCTAATATCAATTGCAGAAGTAAGTAAATATCAGTAGTCTTGAATGGAAAACCTACAGTTATCTTCTAAGGAGAGATATCTCAACCTGATCTTTGTCTAGAAGAACCTCCTATATCCTTAATTATAGAGTTTATCGGTGAATAAGAATAAGGAGATGAGAGTTTAAGGATAGAAAATGTCCCCATAATCTAAGAATACATTGACGTATTTCCTAAGGAGTTACCCAGAGCTCCCACAGAATGAGAGGTAGAGTTCTCCATTGAACTCGTACCTAGATCTCATCCGATATCAAAGACCCCGTATAGGATGGAAAATGTGGAGATGGAGGAATTAAAGAAACAACTCCAAGATCTTTTGGAGAAGGGGTTTATCTAACTGAGTGTGTCTCCTTGGGAGCACCAGTTATCTTTGTGAAGAATAAAGATGGATCGATGCGGCTATGCATTGATTATAGAGAACTGAATGGGATCACAGTGAAGAAAAAATACCCTATTCCAAGAATTTATGACTTATTTGACCAACTTTGTGGGGCTCATTTCTTCTCTAAGATTGATCTTCATTCTGTTTATCATCAATTGAGGGTGAATAAAGAATATATTTCAAAAATTTCCTTCTGATCAAGATATGGGCATTATGAGTTTGTTTTTGTGCCCTTCAGACTAACTAATGCACCTGTTATTTTTATGGATTTGATGAATGGAGTCTTTAAGGACTACCTTGAAAACATTGTGGTAGTTTTTATTGATGATATTCTGATATATTCCAAAAGTCATGAGGAACATGAGGATCTTCTAAGGGTTATTTTACAAACTCTACGAAAGGAGAGGCTTTTTGGGAAGTTCAGTAAATGTGAATTCTAGTTACAACAAGTTGCTTTCTTGAGGAATTTTGTTACCAATGAAGGAATCACAGTTGACCCTGCAAAGACAAAAGTTATAGAGGAGTGGCCTCATCCTACAATAATAACTGAGATTCAAAGTTTCCTTGGATTAACTGGATGTTATAGGAGGTTTGTGAAGAAATTTTCATGACTTTATAATCTATTAACCAAGTTAACTCGAAAATGGGTCAATTTCATCTGGAAAAAGGAGTGTGAGAAAAGTTTCCAAGAACTGAAGAAGATATTGGTTACTACACCCGTGTTGACTCTCCCCTCAAGTAGAGGCGGATTTGTTATTTTTAGTGATGCATCTTTGAAAGGGCATGGGTGCATCCTCATGAAAAATGACAATATCATTGCTTATGCATCTCGACAGTTGAAGACTCATGAGTAGAATTATCCTATGCATGATCTGGAGATGGCTGCATTCATTTTTTCTCTAATGATATGGAGGCACTATATTTATGGGGATAAATGTGATATATACATAGACCATCAAATTTTAAAGTATATTTTCACATAAAAGGAATTGAACATGAGACAAAGGATATGGTTGGAACTTCTTAAAGACTATGATTGTTCAATTCATTATCATCCTGGAAGAGAAAACAAAGTTGTTGATACATTAAGCAGGAAAAACCCAGTTTTCCTTTCCATTATGAGAATTCAAAGAGATACTTTGATCAATGACCTAGTAAAGTTGACTTGGGAATTATATGGGAAGGGACATCATCAACCCTAACCCAAATGATTTCTCAACTGTCATTACTAGAGAAGATCAAGAAAGCTCAAAAAGAAAATCCTTTGTTACAGAAGAAGTTTGAGGCTGTGAAGGATGGGAAGTATCCTGAGTTCAATATTGATCAAGAAGGTGTACTGAAATTTCGTACAAGACTATGTGTTCCATCTATTTCATAAATAAAGAAGGAGTTGATGGATGAAGCTCATAACTCTACTTTCTCTACACATCCTGGAAGCACAAAAATGTATATGGACCTTCGTGATCATTTTTGGTGGGATAATATGAAAAGGGAGATTGTTGGCTACACTTAAAGGTGCCTAGTATGTCAAAAAGTGAAGGAAGAGTGACAAATTCCTAAAGTGGTATTGCAACCACTACCCATACCAGCATGGAAGTGGGACAATATCACTATGGACTTTGTCACTAGTCTTCTGAGAACTTCCAAAGGAAACAATGCGATATGGGTTATTGTGGATCGTCTCACCAAGACTGCCCATTTTATCTCTATCCAGGAAGATTTCTCTCTTGATCAACTTTCCATGATTTACATGAAGGAAGTGGTAAGGATTCATGTAGTTCCACTTTCTATCGTATCTGATTGTGATCCAAGTTTCACATCAAAATTTTGGAGAAGTCTTCAACATGCTTTGAGCACTGAATTGAATTTCAGTACAACCTATCACCCCCAAACTGATGGATAATCTGAAAAGACTATTGAAACACTTGAGGACATGATGAGGACATGATCAATGGAATTTAAAGGTGGATGGGATCAACATCTCCCTTTAGTTGAGTTATCTTACAACAATAACTTCCACTCGAGCATTCAAATTGAACCCTATGATGTTCTATATGGGAAACGATGTAGAACTCCTACTTGTTGGGATGAAGCTAGTGAGAGAAATATTCTTGGGCCTGATCTTGTGCAAGAGATGACAGAAAAAGTCCATGTCATCCAACAACACATTAAGGCTGCTCAGAGTCGGCAAAATATCTATGTCTAAAACTGTCAAAGGGACTTGGATTTTGATGTCGGGGACAAGTTCTTTCTTCCATATCACCTTGGAAGAGATTCATGAGGTTTGGGAAGAAAGGGAAGCTCAACCCCAGGTACATTGGCCCCTTTGAAATCCTTGATCATGTGGGGGTAGTGGCTTATCGGCTTGCACTTACTCTAAATCTATCACAAGTTCATGATGTCTTCCACGTATCCCTCTTAAGTAAGTACATACCTAACCCTTATAATGTAATGAACTCATAGGTGGAACAACTGGAACATAAACTCTCTTATGAGGTGTAGCTAGTGGATATCTTGGATCATAGAGACAAGGTTTTACGTAACAAGACTACCCACCTTGTTAAGGTGTTGTGGAGGAACAAAAAATATGAAGAATTCACATGGGAACCAGAGGAGTCTATGAGGCAGAAGTACCCACACCTTTTCTCTTCTGAGGGTACGAGTTAAAAATTTCGGGGATGAAATTTCTTAAGGGGGGAAGAATGTAACGGCCTGAACTTTTTAATAATTTTTTTTCTTTCCTAATATTGTGTGTTATTTTATTTTATACTCAACAAAACTATTACATTTAGTGAAATGTGTATAATTAAAATGAGACCATTAGGTTTTGACTGTTATATGACCGTTGGTCAGTATGACTGTTTGAAACTAAACTCTTAATGTTGTGATTATTGTCTATAAATACAAGTGATCTTGGTTAATTAATACAGAAAGAAGATTTGATGGCCTCATCTAACTGTCTCGGGTCGATCAAATCCCATCTGAGGGAACTTGGGAAGGAGGTAGCACCACTAGGATTTTCTCTAGACCAAACCTAAGCCAAACTTCATCGTGTGAAGCTAGAATGGAATCACCTACAGGAGAAGTTCAAGATGATATAAATCACCACTTGGGCAATGTTGGTCGAGCCGCCCCCAGATTCTATCACCTTAGTACACCTTACACTTAGGTCTTATGCTGGTGTTATAAGAGGCTATGTAACGAGACCTTAGCTGCTTTGTGCAATCCTTTGAGATAAATAAAATTTTGATTTCTTATTATGGTAAAGTTTGTGAATTTCAAATGTCTGGATAAATATAGGATGTATATTATTGATGAATTAAAAAAAGGATATTTTAAAATATTTATGTAAACCTTAAGTAATTAATAATTTGTAATGATTTTCAAAAAATGGTCTTATACAGTTGTGTTCAGTAATAAATTTAGAGTCTAATAAGATCAACTTAAATTTTGGTGAATAGGTAAATTATGAATAGTGATTTTATACTTATGAATAGTAATGTGACCAAATGGATTATTAATCTCACTTAAGAAAGTATTAATATAATTTAGGCACCTTGATTAGGTAATGTTATTCAATAAAATAAGTAAATAATTGTTTCAGAAATTATTAGTTAAGTATTAGTTTTTTTCAAGTGAATAGTGTTTTTATTTAAAAATTAAATTAAAATTATTTATAAAATTATTTTTATAAAATGGAGTTAATTTTTGAAATCAGATCATCGATATTAGGTTAAGGTGAATTTTTTGGATTTTTCTGAAAAAATTGAATTTTCAGTGAATAGTGAAAATGCAGTTTTGAGTTTCAGGTGTTTAATGAAATCATTAAGGATGTAATATTTATGTAATAATTATGGTAGACTTATGAATAGTAATATATTCTATGAGGTGTCCCAAGTGGCCAATACCATGGGCAAATACCATGGGAAAGCCCATGGTTTTTCCAATACCACCGATGAGGTGTCCCTGGAAATTAATGCTCTGTTCCCTCACTTCTCCTATAAATACCAAGCCATTCCCTCATCCATTTCATTCCAAAATCCTCCTCAACGAAGTTATGGTCTATTTACCTCCCAAGGAGTCCTCCCAAGGTTCCCTCAAGCCTCCCAAGGTCCCGATACAATCTTCAAGCTTTTGAAGTTACTTTTCAAGGTAAGTGATCCTTTCACCCTCCTCTTCTAAGTCATGACTTCCTTTATGTTGTGTCTTCTAGTTTCATATATTTATGTTTAGGGTATGTTCTTATATGTTATCATTAATTTCCATTTCATGTATAATTTTTTATAGACCCTTTATTCTCTCATCAATTTGTTTTCTGAATTTTTAAGTGGCGTTGTTAGGCTGCTGAATTTCTTATAAAATATATCGCATATTATCTTTCCTTTCAAGTTTCCTTTTCTTGTGGTATGTCATTAAAATATCCATACCATGTTATTATCTCTATTTTATTCTGTATTTATATTTTAATATGATTTATTTATGAGTGGGTTACACTTTTACCCTCTCTTTTTATTATTTTCTAAAACCATGTTATGTAACCGTTATGCTGCCGAAATTTCGTCTCAAAATTTCTCTCTCTTTCTCTCAAGAAATTATCTTGTTTTATTTATGTGAATACTCAGACCTATTTCACTTATATGGTTGTTCATAAATAAAAAAAATATATATTTTTTATTCTGGAATTGACATACATATAACCCTCACTCCCTTTCCATGGGTTATAAATGACATAATGATCTTATTTTAAGTACTTTTTAAAATGTCATGATTTTGAAAAGTAACCCATTTCTTTTATTCTATATGGGTTATTTATGAAATTTTTTATTATGATATTTGTGATTCACATGAAATTAAATATATATTAAGGGTTCACTCTGATATCACTCTAATGCATTGGGTAAAGAATTAATCTCTAGAGATGACAAGTTTCACGATACCATGGTAAATAATCTTGTTAATTTTTATGACACCTTAGGGATGGACCTTGGTGATATGTTCATGAATGTATAAATGAAATGTTGTGTCCACATATTCAAGTATGTTTCAAGTTCTTTTCATTATGATATTCCTATACATCCATTTCTCATGTCTTTATGTTTTATTCAAGTTCTTATTGATATCACAAGTAAATCGATTCCTTGTTTACCCTTACTAGGCCTTATGCTCACCCTTTACTTTTATGTATGCCTAAAAGATATGAGATGTAGTAATTGTACATAGGATGAACATATGATGAATCCTTACAAGTGGAATAGAAGAATGTTTTATGTCATTGTCATGTTTTATGTCCCTGATTTCCAAGACACTAGACTTTAAAGATCCTATGTTTGTAAAATGTAATGAAAAGTTATGAAATAAAAAGGCGGAATGCCATACTATCCTCCTCGGAAAACCATACAGGCATCGGTCTATGCAGATAGAAAAATGACCATCTCAATATTCCAAGGCATCTCAGGTTGGTACAATCACCCAACTTATAAAAAGTCTTATTGGGGGAGATACAATTGATCCATGCTTATATCAACTAGACCAAGGGCTATAAGGTATCTCATGGGTCTCACATGGCCAATCACTATGCCATCCATCCCAAATCATCACTCACCACTACCTAGAGGTCACTAAGGGCACCTGTCACTTGGGTCATTATGTTACCTTCATTTAAATTAAATAACACCCCTTGGGACCCATCCATAACAAGGAACATGTTTATATTCAAGGCCTCATCCATCGTCAGCAAAGGAAATAAAGCTAGTGCACAAGGTCTCTCATGGCCCTTGGTATTATATTCAATTTACCTAGGAAATTAATTTTTAATTAAAACAATTAATTTTTTAATTAAAACAGTTCATTTTACATAATGTATGATCACCTTAGGGGGTGATTCCACATATCATAGGCATATATCTACCACATGAAACCATAGGGTGTGTATAGGGACCACCTACCTCAATATAAAATACATTCCCCCTTTTTAACTTGTAACCCAAAGACTCTTTCCAAGCTCATCTAATCCATACGAACACCACCAATCCACACAAGGCCCTCACTCGCATCTAAAAAACAAATTAATTAATTATAATCAAATTATAATTAATTAATCAATAAAATTATTCTTTAATAATTATACAATTAAATTAAAATAGGAATAATGCCTAAAAACACACTGAGCTATAACCACTTATTGAAACCTAGATCCATGGTGTGTGTGACACTCCCTACACACCCCATAACCTAGGCCATGGAAACACATTAGTTAAATAAGATAAGGAGTCATGATTTTTCTAATGGTTGAACCAACTATATAGAGAAACTAGATCGACCGCATGATAATGGATCGACCATAATACAAACAACCCAAATTTTTCTTACTACTAGATCAGCCACATGTTGTATATTGATCGATCACACATTGTAATTTTGATCAACCACACATTGAAAAATAGATCAATCACACATTGAAAATTATATCGACCACAAGAAGAAATTTAGATCAACTGTAATATTATTTTTGACCAACCTCATGAGAAAAGTATGTCCAACCTCAAGGTATGACTTTCTTTGTGGATAGACCGATTGTAATAAGAAATTGACCATTCCTTGAAGGAGTATTTTCGACGATGATTGGTTTTTCATACTTTTTATATTTTATAAATTTTTATTTATTTCAAGTTTATTTTAAGGATTTTCATTGATATAATGATTTATTAAATACTTGTTATTTTTTATGATGCTAATGAATTTTATTTATAATAATTATATATAGTATTAAATGCTCATTAGATGGGTTAAAGTCTCATGTTGGTCTAATCAATCGTAATATTATTTCTAATCGACCGCATGAGAAAAGTGTGGCCTACCTTAAAGTATGAATTACCGTGAGGATGGACCTACTGTAAGAAGAAATTGACCATGCCTTAAGTGATTATTTTCTATAATTCTATATTTTTAATAATTTTTATATTTTATACATTTTTATTTAATGAAAGTTTTTTAATGATTTTTATTGATCTAATGATTTCTTAAATAATTATAAATTATTTTGATACCAATGAATTTCATTTGGAATAATTACATGTAGTTTTAAATGCTCGTCGCATGGGTTAAAGTTTCACATTGTTTTCTTGGAAAAGCGTGAGTTTTAAATTTAAATTGCTAAGAATTTGAACTATTTTCCTCACATGATTTATGAGAATATTTCAGGGGACTTTAATGTTGTTTATTATAAATTGTTAGTGTTTTATTAATTATACTGACATGTTCTACTATACAACCTATGTTTATTTTATAGATTAATGAAGCGATCCATGTAAGAATATGTTTTATTCACATTTAATGAATATATATACATGTGTCAACTGAGGAAGGATCAAGTGTAACCAAATTTTTCTTTTGAATTTGGTGTGCATGAAAGAACTCTATATATTGATTACAAAAGAACCAGTTAAGTAATGAGGTTGAGGATATTCTTGATTCATAATTTTAAATACACTTTTAAAATCCATTAATTATCATCACTAAACTTCAATATTTTGATCCATCATTGTCCTAGAGAACCTTCCAACCTTAGCACTCAAATCCTTACTTGTTCATTTGGTTTCTATAGTTCTTACTTATTTCTATTTTCTAGGTGCTTAATCATGTCTCGGTTGTTCCACCTATAAAAGGTAAGATTTGGGTTGGGAACCCCACAAAAAATTTAGGCATTGGGTTGTGCCTCTAAGTTGAAAAAGGTAAGATTGTTTAGGTTGTGCCTCAAGGTGGAAAAAAGTAGGATAGTTGGGTTCTGACTCTCAGTGTGAAAATTTTAATCTCGGTTTGTTCCTCCAAGGTTTAAAAAGGCAATTGTAAAGGTTTATGACTCCCTTTAAAAGTGATAGAGTCCATTATAGTGGGTTTCATCTCTCTCTCTATGTTTTAGACGGGTGAAGAGTAGACATTGGATCATTTAGATCAAATCCACTAAAAAATTCATTGTGTTCTTTTTTTTATTTTCATTGCATAAATTAACATAACTATGATAAATTATTAAAAGAATATTTTGAAAGGTCAGTTCACTCCCTCTTAACCATTATGATATTCTCTCATTGGTACCTAACACACCCAATGATTGGTGTCAAGCATCCAGGACCCTACAAGCATAAGTATCATGCCTCTATGGAAGAATAGAAAGGATTCTCACAAACGAGGGACAACATGAATCACCAAGACCCACCAATTCCCAACTCACAGGAACATATTCCATGGAATCTACCAAAATTCATCAGTAATGATGGTCACAAAATCAAACAACCAATGATGCACTCCCAACCATATGGATTACCTTATATTATTCCAAGTGAAAAACCTCAATAGGTTTCAACATTTCACGCCTGTCACTCGTCCTGAGACTTGATCATCTCATCCCATGAAACCTGTCTATGGTCAATCCTATAATGATCAGGCCACCGTATCTCGATCCAACTTTGATGTCTCCTCTACCATGGATGGACATTCCTCATTCATCAAAAATCATGTTCAACTAATCCTGCAAGAGTATTATCAAAACCATTAACCCATGACCAGCACATGGTTGATCACCAATTTACAATTTAATGACACTGCACATACTTAGCATGTGTTGCCAAATTTCATCCAAATCTATCATGTGTATGCTACTGTGCCACCCAATTATAGCTCTCAAATCATTATCTTATTATTCATGTGTTAACAAAATTGGGATCACATGCCTAAACTACTGACCATGCTACACCCACACATCAATCTCATCAATCTAGAAGCACCCTTGATGCTCCTATTCAAATTCGGGCATCCCACTATGCCATGTTCTATTGTATGATGACCCATCACCCTAGTTGTCTCTCTAAAATCACAAGCATCCATCTGCACTCACATTGAACTCCCAAAAGTGAATTAAAAATCATTAGCGTTAGGTACTCGACTAGTTCTTCCCTCAAAAGAAAACCTAGATACTAGAATCACCATCACTCAAAGTGTTATATCTCAAAAGAACAAGGTATATCCATACCTATATCACATACCTGATAGCACATCACATGCACTAATCTCATACCCTGAAGCACATTGTAGTGTTTCCAACCTCTAAGGATATCATGAAACTAGGATAATCTATGTCACAGGTTAAACACATACACATCACATCCCATTTCAATGATATACCTGACATGCCTATATCCTAAGCCATATCAAAAATCACTAAGATCTCTCATCAATAAATCATGTATCATATAATTCATAACTCACAGGGAAACATCCCTACTCTCATCTCATATATCATATGGCATATCACATGCCAAATCACACACTCTAGGTTCTCACACATACATATACTCATATCTAGCATCACATGCTAACTCATCCACCTACTCGGGAACTGATTCTCATCGGGAATCCGCATACAGGATTGCCCCTAAAGAATCACAATCTCAAGTTGATTCTCATTGGGCCTCCACATACAGGATTGACCCTTCAAGGATCACAATCTTATCCAGGTACACACACATATATAACTATGTCACCCTACCATGATCTATGTCGAATAATCATAGTCACAGGGTTTGTGAATTTAGAATTACACCAAGAACCTATATGGGAATACACTATATAAATTGTTGTTTAGATTTTAAATAATTGAACCTAATTTTTCCCTTTGTCCCGAACCATTTCTAGAATCATCTATAATGGGTCCATCACTAACGCATCAAATGAATATATTGACCTACCAAGGGTCACTATACATCCTGTACACTAAGGAATTTCATCGTCTTCATTATCGAGTATATCACTGATTCACGCTCAAATTTACCCAAGAGAATAAGGTAGGACGGTCCTTGTAGTTTAGCTTGGGTTGTCGAATCCACAGAGACCTAAGAAGTAACCTATAGACACACACATTCTATAGACTGTTTTTGGCTATGAAGTGGACAACTTGGATTGATTTTAGATGAGATTAGAGGATATCTAACAGATTTAAGTGAATTCAATTTAAGAGAATGAGTTTATCCTAGGTTATCGCTCGGGGTGGATTGGACGTATTTCCTTTTCAAAGATTTCAATTTCTTATATTTGAGATGGGTTCATTTAAGAAGATAAAACAACATCATCACTTACTAGTTCAATGCCTACACCCTTTAATACTAATCACCTATACACTTGAAGGATCAATGTTTTGAGCACTTCAAGGTAAAGGTTCGTATTAGCACATGAAGTGTGTGGCCTTAAATTCAACAAGGACGATGGAGTTTAAAAATCATCAAATAAAAATCTCAATTTAAGAAGTGATTATACATTAATGGGGTGATAAATAACATCCAATCCAGCCCCTTTCTACTCCCTTGGATCAACCCATAAGTGGGTTAGCCATCTATTGATTCTATAGTTTCAATGGAAGCGGAAAGTAGACTCATGAGGGAGGACATGGAGAAGTAAAGAAAACAACAAAAATAAAATGATCACTCCACCATTATGTGAATAATTTCACAAGATTTGGTGTGAATAAATTCACATCTTGAGGAAACGGTATCAAATTGAGATGTATAACAACAGAATAAGAGGAGAAGAAGAACTTTTATTAAGAAACTATAGTGAATTGAACAACTTACAATTGAAAGACAAATTTGACACAAAAAAATCGCAGCATAACATTACAATTGAACCAAACACCAAAGATTCTCAAATCCTCCAACACCACTACCTTAAATAAGAATTTTTGAGCCCCTGGGTCGAGACTCCAACATTACAAGTCTTCTAAATTAATTGTGGTAGGCCATAGGTGGGTGTAAAGTAAGAGAGAGTTGATTTTTCCACCCTTGACCCGAGGTGGCAGCCAGCTTTCCTTCACCGAACAGAAGCGCTTGTAAGACCTTCTAGATGGCAGAATCAGAGTGGGTAATATGATACGAAAATTGAGCCTCGGATGTATTCTAACCGCCTATAAAATTTGGGCCCATTTAGAGTTGTTGATTCCGATATATGATCAAATTAGTGGGATGTTTTTCTGGGCCGCAGAATCTGGCCCATAATTTTATCTCTAACGTGGGCCGCCTTAATGGCCACCATAGAGGCCGAATTAGTATTCTATCCTGAAGAGTTTTTTATTCCTCAACATTTATTATATCATCCCACAAAATTTGGGATTCATTGGGACTGTATGTTGGGCCCCACAGTCTCATTAGTGGGCTGGTGTCCAATCTGCCTTCTCTAGAATTTCTTCCATTCATCTCCAAATATCTCCATCATCGTTTATGAATCAACCATTTATCCCTGAATAAAAAATGTTCACATTTAAGTGTATATATAGTTCCCAAAATATCAAATTAAAATATTGATAATTACATTCCTTAGAATCATATGACTCATTGGGCCGAAATTGGTGTACATTAGGCATGAAGTGCACAAATGATGAGAATGGATGTTCATAATTAAAATGCATTAAATCAGGCCCATAAGATAAAAAATGAACATTTAATACCATTAAAATGTAATTAAAATATATGTTTTTATTGGATAATCATTCACTGTAAATCCCAATGACCTTCCAACATAATAAAAATATATTCTGGTCCACCTAATTAATGTTTCATCACAAAGTTATATGAGAAAACACCATATAATTTTTTACCAGCACTTTAAATAGGAAAAACCTCAATCATAAGTGATAAAAATCACACAGAGGCATGCGAATGTCATGTGAATCCTATGTGCCACATATGATGCATGAACATCAGCCTCTCTCCAATAATTCAAGTTATAAAGAACATAATAAATCATAAATCATAAAATACAAACCTCATGTGTGTTACACTAGGTGAAAACTGTACAATTGTAACATTGAAATCCAAAATATCAATCTTATACCCCTAGAAACTTGGATGGATGTCCTATTAGAAAAGGTGTTCTCAACGCACTAATATGATATCCATCACAAGCCCTAAAACATTCCTATATCACTTGTCTATCATATACCAAATAGTAAGACAAAAGAAAAGACCCTTTGATACCACTTTATGACTTCCTCCCTCGGACCATGGCCATTAAATGATGCTTGAACTAGAGGAGTCACTAATTGACCTCATGCATGCTTTCCCATATGTCAGCGGTTTCTAACTGGCAGCGGGGGTCTAGGGTAGTACTGTGGAGATATTATACCTATAACACCTCAAGATTTTCTAAAAATAAATTTAATGCATGAAACTTTGTTTTAAGAAGATAATTATAACTAGCCTTAAAACATAATTTTACTACTTTTATGTTTTGAATTTTGAAAAACGGTTATCTAAAATTGTGTTCAGTATGTCATTTGGAGTCTAATGGAACCAACTTGTTTTTTTGGTGAATAGTAAAATACATTTATAAATAGTAATATGACCCTAAAAAATATTAAATTGTGTTATTATTTTATTTTCTTAAGGCTTTAAGATAATGACATTTTGGTTAATTTTTCAATGTGATATAAGAGAAGTTATAGTTTTTAAATTATTAATTTTTGAATTTAGTATGATTTTATTTAAAAATTATATTAATAATATTTAGAAAATTATTTTCAAAAAAGTGGACTTCATTTTTTAATTCTACATGTTGAAAAATGGTAAGGGTAAATTTTTAGGATTTTTTTGAAATAGTAGATTTTTCAGTGAATAGTAAAAAATACAGTTTGAGTTTTGGTGTGTTAATGACATCATTAATGATGTAATAAATCTGGTAGACTTATGTACAGTAAAATAAGATACGAGGTGTCACAATTGGCTAATACCATGGGAAAATACCATGGTCAAGCCCATGGTTTTTCAAATACCACTAATGAGGTGTCCCTTGGAAATTATTAAAATATTCCCTCACTTTTTCTATAAATAACAACCCATTCCTTCATTAAATTCAATCCAAATCCCTCATCAACAAAACTCTGGCCTCCTTACCTCCCTAGTAGTCCTACCAAGGTTTCCTCAAGCCCCCAAGGTCTCAAACTTTAAATTCTAGGAGTTACTCTACAAGGTAAGAGAATTCTCAACTTCTTTTCTTTTTTTCCATTCAAGTTCTCTTTTATGTAGTATAACTTCCAAGTTTCCATACCATGTTCTTATTTACTTTTTATTATTGATATATTCTGTATTATGATTCATTTATGGATGTGTGACCTTGTACCCTCTCTTTTTAATGTTTTCTAAAACCCTGTTGCATAGTCGTTAGGTTGCCGAATTTTTGTAAAGGATTTCTCAACTATTCTTTTATTTTCAGTTCTTTTCTATAATTATTATTTCATCATATCCTATTATCCAAGAGTAATGAAGGCTCTATAAATCTTGTATATTACAGATGTTCTCATGTTCATGGAAAATTCATCATCATTCTTCCTCTCCTCTCCCACTTATTCAAGGAATTAAAAACATTGTCCGTGATGTGTCGAATAACTGGTATCGTGGACGATGTGATTTCAATTTTCATTAATTCTTTTAAGACGGTCATGAAACCATTATTATGGTTTAAATAGGTTATAATATATGTATTATGTCACATCCATGGTTCTGTAATTCTTTTTTACACATGGTTTTAATTTATAAAACAAAATGAGGTTGTTATTATCAAAGAACCACTAAAATGATCTAAACAAACATCGTTAATATTTTAACTTATGAATCATCCTCATGTAAGAATTAAAAATGACAAATGGTATAATTTATGGTTCTGTAAATATGTAAATACTACTCCATTACAATTATGGAGTTTCAATTCCAATTGACAAGTACAATCATCATGAACCAATCTTGGAAATCATGTAAAGAACTCACCCAAAAACTGCACAAGGAACAAAATACTAACAATTAAAGGGTGAAATGATGTAATGAAATGATCATATAAGGTAATATAAAGATGTATATTTTTATTTAAGATATTAATAACACTCTTTTTATCATTATACAGGTGGTTTAAACAAGTTGGAAGTAAGAAAAACCTGAGGTAAGGGAATTCTTAACCCGAATTCCATTCTTTGGGTTAACCTTATACTTCATTTTTTATGTGGTATTAAAAAATTTTGTTTGATGGGTTTTGTTTATATTATGTTTAATTATTTCTATTTACAGTGTATATACATATTTCATCCACTCTATTAAGTCTCACTTCAATTATATGATTTATGTAAGGGTGAAATGCACGGCCGATTGTCTCCTATCGACCGATCAAAGTTTTGGTGCTCTACTAATGTGTATAGAAGCACTCGGGTCGAATCCTCGGCGATGATACTTTGTAATAGTTGTTTGTTTTTAGTTGATTGTATTTTGATTAGGGGGGTTTTATTACAGAGCTTAATTGAAATGATTTATTGACTATAATTGATTTAAAAAATTGATAATGATTGGGGTGAGTTCATCATTAGGTTAGTTAAGCTTGTGATATCATTGAGCTTTTCTTTATATTGCATTTAAATTAACACCCATGTCACAAGTTGACGTTGATTTGAACTCCCAATTGTTAAGGCTTTAATACAAGAATTAACTTAACTTAAGGTTATAATATTGATCATATCTTGTTTATGGTAGTGTATTTATGGTTCCAATAATCCATGGAAACCACACATTAAACAAAACAAGTCATTAATCCATGACATGCTAAGTCCAACATACACAATGTTAATTCAATGAATACTCATCGAGCAAAAGCTCTCAATCGCTTAACATACCTAAATTAAAAATCACCCCAATGAGAAATTTACTCAGCCATTAATATGGTTATTAATCTGGTAATATAAGTTTATGGTGATGAATTATAAAGAGAAGAAAAAGAAAGGGATTAGAAAAGAGTGGTACGTCGAACACACACACACGAACAATGATGATAATTAAGAATGGATTTTTGATTGAATGAGGAAGCAAAAGAAGGGAAGGGGGTTTAACTAAATTTAAACTACTTTAAGAACATTAAAATGAAACTACAGAAGGTGGATGAGAATAAGAGATATTAAAGAAGAAACTTGCATCAAAACAGAACTACAAAAGAAAGGACTTACAAAATTACAAAAACGAAGAACACGAAACTAAGTGAAAACAAAGAGAGGATGAAAGGTATATCAAGTGAAAAATTGAGTATGGAAGATCCTCCCAAGCCTTTGTAAAGGCTTTGGTCGTGTCAATATGATCTCTTCTCTTCTGAAATGCCAACCCCTCTCAAGGAGAGAAGGGAAGAGTATTTATAGCCCAAGGAGTGGACTGTTTACATTCCAAAACTGTCCCTCCACTTGAACCACAGATTTACCAATTTAGAAAGATGAATCACGAGCTAGTGTATTATTAAAATATGTATATATTTATGTCTTCTGTACACCGTCAAAAGTCGTCCTCCAATAGACTTTTGTAGCTAATGTTATGGTGGTTTTAATAAATAATGTCATTCTGTCTATTTCAATCCAGAATTTCCAATGTTCGAAATGTGAATTGGTTTTTGCATAGTAAGATGCCCTAAAATAAAAATAATTTCTTCAAAAGAGTTTTCCAAACACATCTTCTATTTTACACTGCAAAATATCAGATCTAATGGATGTCCACTTTAGGAGAAATGTCATTATTTGTGTGCTGCTTTTATTTCTCAGCCAGAATGGTGGGCTGGACTTCAATGCATATATTGGGCCCCTTATTGTTATTATTAGGCCTTGAAATTTTTATCCTGGACTCCTTAAATTGTCCCCCAAACTATGGTGGAGAATAATGGAATTTGTACTTCTTTATTTATCCTAGTAAATCAATCTTCATGAATAGTCCAGTTTCTTCACAGATTCTTTGGTCTTATTTGTGAGGACCATATGACCCTTCAAATGGCAGAATTGGCACATGGTACCTTCTGATCAAATGTTATATATTGAAAGGATAATCCTAAAAAATAATAACCAAAATTTTTTATCATTATAGTGATAGTTATTATTAAAAAAATTAAACTAACTCAATTGGACTACTTCTAAAAATTCTGAAAAATTATACTTAATATTAAAATATTAATATTTCACACAAATTATGCACATTTCATATAAAATCAGTAAAGGGAGTATATAATAAGTCATGAAAATATTAATAACATCAACTCCCCCACACTTACTTTTGTGCATGTCCTCATGTGCAACAAATATAAAAACAGGACAAAATCATTTTCACTCACCAACAAATATTAAAATTTTGTTTTCTTCAATCAGGGGAGGTTTAGACTATTTCACTAATCCATTTTGAATTCCACCACAAGTTGTTACAGAAACAATGTTCCAAAACTAATTCATTTTTTCATGCTCAAATTTATAAATGGAAAATGTGGACACTCAAAACTTACACCTCTCAAGATGATAAAATTCATTTGTGGTGGTTCACTCTTTCACCAACCAAAAGTGAAAATCTTAGAGTTTGAAAAGATCTCTCAGCTTCTAATCCCTATACAAAGTAAAAAAAGAATCAAGAGGTCTTTTTAAGGGGTTTTTCTGTGGCTATGGGACGGTAGGAATATAATGTCCAAGAGAGAGAAGAAGAGGGTTAAAACACCAACATAGAAAAAGCAACGCACATTTTTTTTGAAATAAAACATGGAAGGAAATGAAAACACATATTTACAAGGGAATGATTGGGTGAAGAAAGACACAATAGAGGAATAAAATATTAAGGTAATGAGAAGATGGAATATTTACAAAACACAAAAATTATCCCAATAAGAATATAATGCAAGTGTTCTTTTTTTCTTATCTTTTTTTTTATTTTTTCGAAAGTTGACCTTGAAACAGATCTCACACTCATATCCCAACCTAAGATTGATCTCCTCACGACACTAATTGTAATATTTATAAAAAGATCAAAGGTTGAGGAAGAGTGATTTTTGACCTACCCAAGACACAGCCCATTTTTTCAAAAAAAAAAATTGATTTTTCATTCATTATTTTTGAATTTTTGTTGTGAAAACTTTTCAATAAGATTTAAAAAATTACATAAATGGAAGTACATCACATTACCCAAAACACACTGAATGAAAACATCTCCCCCACACTGAAATGGATGCTTTCCCTCAAGCAGATGATAACTCGTTGAAAATCAATAATAGGGTACCCAAACAATGAAATCTATCCCCCCCCCACACTTAAATTTTAAAAAATTATGCAATGAAAATCCATGTTGATATTGGGTGGGGAAAGTTATTGGGCTTGTAATGTGGCTATCAAGGAAAAGGTTTTCATAGGCTCGAAGGGGCTTTCAAAAGGAGGATTAATGTATGGTTAATGGGAGGATATTTTGCTATTATGATTCTCATGTGGTTTAGAAAATTCCTCTATCATATTAATGCACACTAAAGTAGGAAATTCAGCTCAAAGGTCCATAAAATCAAGACTCACAAATGGGGGTGAAATCACACATTTTGAAAATATGGCCATAGGTGGCCTTGTCATGAAAGCAAATGTTGTTCCTCACGGTTCGAGAAAAGCATTTTCCAAATCAAAAATTGAGCATTCAAAATTTGTTAATTTTGACACAAAATTCTTTATCCAAATTCATGATGAAAACACAAAAAAAATTAGATGAAATCATGTCTGTTAAATCCCCAAAATGGTTGGACAAAATTTCAAAACTCAATGGTGAGTAAGCATGACTCTTTTTTTTGTATTTTTTTAAGTGATTGTTTTTTTTTTAGTTTTTAAGGTTTTTTTAAAATACAAACCCACACAAGAAAGATAAAAATAAAGGGTTTGATGAATAAATTGGTAAAAAAAATAAAAGAGAGAGTAAGAAGAAGAAATAGGTAGAGATAGGAAGAGATAGAGAGAGAGTTAAAGGGAAAGAGGTGCCCCCTGGTTTGGATTTGGTGGGTTGTCATCTCCATCTAGTGGTAGGTTGACTACTGAAGGTAGGGATCCAATGGAATTTTATGTGGATCCAAGATTGTGCGTCCTCTCATGGTGATGCTTTAACCGATGTCCATTAACCGTGAATGTCCTTTTTGAATAGGGGTCTTGGACTTGCACTGCACCAAATGGGTAAACATTAGTAATAACAAAAGGACCTTCCCAACGAGAATTAAGCTTACCTGGGTGAAGACAAAATAAATAATTGAAGAGAATTACCTTTTCACCTTCATGAAATACCTTTCTCAATATGTGTTTATCATGGAGTGCCTTGGATTTTTCCTTCTAGAGATTAGAATTCTCATAAGAATCAAGTCGAAGCTCTTCCAGTTCATCCAATTGCAACAGTCTTTCTTCACTAGATTTTTCACAATCAAAATTACAGGTTTTCACAGCCCAAAAATAATTATGTTGGATTTCAACTGGTAGATGACATGATTTACCAAAAACTAGCCTAAAAGGAGACATCCCAATGGGTATTTTATAGGCAGTTCGATAAGCCCAAAGTGATTCACCAAGTCTTTTAGGCCAGTATTTTCTGGTGGGTTTTACAATTCTCTTTATAAATCTTTTCAATTCTCTATTAGAAAGTCCAACCATTCCATTTGTTTGGGTGTGATAGGCAGTTGAAGTTTTATGTACAACCCCATTCTTTTTCAAAAGTGACTCCATGGTTCTATTACAAAAATGGTTTCCTAAGTCACTGATCAAGGCACAAGGCATGCCAAATCTATGGAAGATGTGTGTCTTTAGGAACTCACTAACAATATGTGAATCATCCTTTCTAGTGGGTTTATCCTTGACCCACCTAGAAACATAATCAACTGCAAGAAGGATGTATGAGAATCCATTGGAAGGAGGAAATGGTCCCATGAAATCGATACCCCAAACATCAAAGACCTCACAGAAAATTAAAGGCTTTTGGGGCATTTCATTTCTCTTTGAAATTGTGCCAAACTTTTGGCAAGTGGGACATTATTGACAGAACTCATGTGAGTCCTTGAAGAGTGAAGGCCAGAAGAATCCAGAGTCTAGGACCTTTCGGGAGGTCCTTTGTGGTCCAAAGTGGCCACCTCCAGGAAGTGAGTGACAAAATTCTAATATGGAAGAATGTTCATTTTCATCGACACATCTCTTTATTACCATGTCAGCCCCAGTTTTCCAAAGTTTATTTTCTTCCCAAAAATAGTATTTTGAATCACTTTTCAACTTCATTTTCTATTCTTTTGAAAACATTTCAGTAAAAACACCAGAAACCAAGTAATTTACAATTAGGGCATACCATGGTAACTTTTGAGTAAGAGATGAAAGGTGCTTAGTGGGGAATTCCGGATCAATGATTTTAGAATGAGAAGAATTAGAAATTATACTCAAGTGATCAGCCACAGGGTTTTCTTTTCCTGGTCTATCTTTTATTTCAAGGTCAAACTCTTGGAGCATTAGGATCCATCTTATTAGCCTCGGTTTGGAATCACTTTTCTTGAGTAAGAACTTTATAGCAAAATGGTCTGTGAAGATGATGATTTTGGCACCTAAGAGATAGGACCGGAATTTATCTAAGGAAAAAACCACTGCTAAAAGTTCTTTTTCTGTGACAGTGTAGTGATTTGAGTTTCATCCAATGTTTTTGAGGAATAATAGATGACATGAGGAATATTTTCTCTTCTTTGACCAAGAACAGCCCCAACGGCTCTATCAGAAGCATCACACATCAATTCAAAGGGTAAGGACCAATCTGGGGGTTGGATTATCGGGGCATATGTAAGATTAGTTTTGAGTTCAATGAAGGCTCTCTTGCAAACCTCATCGAAATGGAAAGTGACATCATTTTGGAGAAAATGAGTGAGTGGGAGGAAAATTTAACTAAAGTTATGGATGAATCGCTGATAGAAACCAGCATGACCGAGAAATGAACAGATGTACTGAATAGAAGTGGGTTTAGGAAGTGATTGGATCACTTCAATTTTGGCAGGATCAACTTCAACACCATTTTTTGAAACTATGTTCCCTATAACAATCCCATTTGCAACCATGAAGTGACATTTTTCAAAATTTAACACAAGGTTACACTTGAAACACTTTTGAAGGACTAGAGAGAGTGAATTCAAACAAGATTCAAATGACTCACCATAAATGGTAAAGTCATCCATGAAGACTTCCATGTAGTTTTCAATGAATTCAGAAAAGATACTCATCATACACCTCTGGAATGTTTCTGGAGCATTTCATAGTCCAAAAGGCATTCTTCTATATGAATATGTTCTAAAGGGGCATGTGAAAGTATTCTTTTCTTGGTCCTGAGGTGCGATTGGGATTTGGAAGTAGCCGGTGTATCCATAAAGAAAGCAATAGTTGACTTTCTGACTAATCGTTCTAGCATTTGATCAAGGAATGGAAGAGGGTAGTGATCTTTTCTTGTTTCCACATTCAATTTCCTAGAGTCGATGCACACATGCCATTTTTTCTTCACTCGAGTTGTGACTACCTCTCCATGTTCATTTGTTACAACAGTTATCCCACCCTTCTTAGGTACAACTTAAATTGGAATAACCCATTCACTATCAGAAATTGGGTAGATAATACCATCTTGAAGAAGCTTTGTGATCTCTTCCCTAACTACCTCAAGTATGAGTGGATTGAGTCTTCTTTGTGGTTGTATAATTAGTTTGGATGATTCCTCAAGATGGATGTGATGAATGAAAAGGGCAGGGTTGATTCCTAGTATGTCATCTAAGGTCCAACCTAAGGCCTTTTTGTTTTTCTCTAACACTTGGAAAAGTTTTGACTCCTTGGTTTCAGTAATTGTGGCAGAGATAATGACAGGATATGAGTGATCATGGAAGAGAAATGCATATTTCAAGTGCGCAAGAAGGGGTTTCAGATTAGTCTCTTCATTCATTTTTGGGTTAGGAAACTCAGAAATGGAGGATGGGACTTCAGTTGCTTTAGATTCATTTTTTCCAATACTGTCCAAGGTGGAGCAGTTTTGATCAGAGTTGAGATGGGATTCAAGAGAGTTTTAAAGATCCTCTAAATTGATGGAGTCTATGAATGAGAGGTCCACATCAACTTCACCATTTATGACTTGGTTAATCATGGTTCAGATTTCACAAGATCCTTTATCATCAGAACATGAAGAACATGGTGTATTGGGGTTCGTTTGACTCTTAGAAGTGTACTCAGAAGCATGGATTGAGAATGCAGAGTGATCCTCAGATGGATATCGCATGGCTTGGAAAATGTTGAACTTGACCAGTTGGTCACCGAATTCCATGGATAAGATGCCTGAATGGACATCAATCTTGGTTCTCACAGTCATGAGGAATGGTCTTCCTAGAATTAGGGGAGATCGAGAAGAGCTCGTCTCACCTTCCATGTCAAGTACATAGAAATCAGCAGGGAAGATAAGATCATTGAATCAGACAAGGACATCCTCAATTATTCCCTTAGTACTGGTTGTGCTTTGATTGGTCAATTGAATGAAAACACTCGTTAGATGTAAAAGACCTAGACCAAGGTTGGAGAATATATATTTGGGCATGACATTAATTGAGGCTCCTAGGTCTATGAGTGCATCATCAAAGTTCGAACATCCAATTTGGCATGGAACCATAAAGGTCCCTGAATCTTTGCACTTAATGGGTATGGATTCTTGGGTTGAAACATTTTCAAAGTTCCTAAGTTGCCTCTTGTGGGTACACAACTCCTTGAGAAACTTGGCATACTTAGGAATTTGTTTTATGGAATCTAAGATGGGAATGTTGACTTCAACACATCTAAACATGTCAAGCATTTCAGGATCGGGTTCAAATGACTTATCTGGCTTAGAGATAGCTTGTGGAAAAGGAATTGGATTCCTAAGTGGAATAGAAGGAGGTGAGGGAATGGATTCAGGTTCCTTTTCAAGTTTCTTTTTCTTTTCATTTTCTAGGTCAACATTCAAATCAGGGTTAGAGGACTTATCTTGAGGCATAGAAATTTTCTTTCCTGATCTAAGTGCAATTTCACTGACATTACCCTTGGGGTTGGGTAATGGTTGAGCTGGGAGTTGGGAAGAATTGGATGGTTGCTGCTGACTAAGGTGGGATGCAAGTTGACTAATTTGGGTTTCAATGTTCTTGAGGCTTAAACGGGTGAAAGAGGCAAGATCTTCCACTGTATTTTCCCATGGTTTCTTGGAAGAAGAGGCTTTTCCCAGATTGGTATTACCTGGATTTTGGTTCTTGGGAAAGCGATTGTATTGGTTTTGGAATTGGGAAGGCTCACTAGGATAATGGAATCCAGGAGGAGGATTGTTCCTTTGAGGTTGAGGTATAAAAGGATAAGGTTGTTGGGAGTTACCAACACCTTGACCATACTGAAACTGGTTTGGGTTTTGAGGAGGGAATTGAGGAGGATGAGATATGGGATTACCATACCTATGTCCTTGGTTATAGGAAGAAGAGAAGGGCTCAGAGTGAGGTTGGTTGAAATTTCTAACAAACTGACCTGATAGTTGAGGATTTGTGTTCCGCTGAGCATATGCTTCATTGAGCTCCATTGGTCCAGATGAATCTGATTGATCCTCTTGAAGTTGTGGACATGTGTCAGTTGGATGAGATGGAGAGTTGTAGATTCCACAGTTTTTGACAGGTCCAGGAAACATTGATTGTGGAGAAGACGAGGTTGGGGATTTGGTATCCACAGCTAGTTGTCGCACAAGACCTGTAAGTTCACTCATCCACTCGGTCATATTGTTCGGCTCAATTGATTGATTATCTTGGGATTGCTTGACTTGATCATGTGCTCGAGTATGGAATATTTATGTGTTTGCAGCCATGTTACTTATGAGATCTCTTACTGCTGCAAGAGTTTTATCAACAAGAGAACCACCAATTGTGACATCAATGAGAGTTCTCTCCATAGCCAATAACCCCTCATAGAAGTATTTGATCAAGAGTTGGTCAGGGATTTGATGGTGTGGACATGTTGCCACAAGCTTTTCGAACCTCTCCCAGTACTCATGGAGTGATTCACTTGGGAATTGATGTATACCATTTATTTCTTTTCGAATAGAAGCAGTACGAGAAGTAGGAAAGAATTTATCTAAGAAAAGTTGCTTCCTGTCATTCCATGTGGTTATGGAACCAGGAGGTAGGTAGTAAATCCATGACTTAGTAGTGTCAACTAGGGAGAAAGGGAATTCTCGAAGTTTGATTTGTTCTTCAGATACCCCTTGAGGCTTCATGGTAGAGCACACCCCTTGGAACTCTTTAAGGTGGAGATGTGGATCCTCACTGGCTAGCCTGTGGAAATGAGGAAGAAGATGAATAAAACCCAATTTGAGTTCAAATTCAGCCTCTATTTTTGGATATTGAATACCAAGAGGTTGGTAATTCATATCAAGGGCAGCAAGTTCTTTAAGTGTTTGTTCCCTAGGATTGTTGTTATCTAATTCAATTGGTTGGACAAGGACTGGTTCTTGAATTATTTGATTATCTATTATGTTCCTCCTAATTTGGAGAAGTGTTCGCTCAATTTCAGGGTCAAACAAATCCGAGGGATTTTTTGGGAGGCTACGGGGCATTCAAATAGATTTTTGAAGAAAGAGGAAGATGGGTTTTTCTTTGTGTTTTTTTTTTCAATTTTTTTTTTCAATTTTGTTTTTTTTTTTGGTTTTTTTTGACAATAACCAGAAACTAATGAATACTTAAAGCACCATCCCTATAAATGAAGCCATTTGAAATGCATGGCCAATTGTTTCCTATCGACCGGTCAAAGTTTCGGTGCTCTGCTAATGTGTATAGCAGCACTCGGGTCGAATCCTCAGCGATGATACTTTGTAATAGTCATTTGTTTTTAGTTGATTGTATTTTGATTAGGGGGTTTTATTTCGGAGATTAATTGAAATGATTGATTTAATATAATTGATTTAACAAATTTATAATGATTTGGGTGAGTTCATCATTAGGTTATTTAATCTTGTGATATCCTTGATCTTTGCTTTATATTGCATTAAAATTAACACTCATGTCACAAGTTGACGTTGATTTGAACTCCCAAGTGTTAAGGATTTAATCCAAGCCTTAACTTAACTTAAGGTTCCAATATTGATCATATCTTGTTTATGGTAGTGTATTTATGGTTCCAATAATCCATGTAAACCACACATTAAACAAAACAAGTCATTAATCCATGACATGCTAAGTCCAACATACACAATGTTAATTCAACGAATACTCATTGAGCAAAAGCTCTCAATCGCTTAACATACCTAAATTAAAAATCACCCCAATGAGAGATTTAATCAGACATTAAGATGGTTATTAATCTGGTAATATAATTTTATGGTGATGAATTATAAAGATAAGAAAAATAAAGGGATTAGAAAAGAGTGGTACGTCGAACACACACACACGAACAATGATGATAATTAAAAATGGATTTTCGATTGAATGAGGAAGAAAAATAAGGGAAGGGGGTTCAATTGAATTTAAACTATTTTAAGAACATTAAAATGAAACTACAGAAGGTGGATGCGAATAAGAGATATTGAATAAGAAATTTGCATCAAAACAGAATTACAAAAGAAAGGACTTACAAAATTACAAAAATGAAGAACACGAAAGTAAGTGAAAACAAAGAGAGGAGGAAAGGTATCTCAAGTGAAAACATGAGTATGGTAGATACTCCCAAGACTTTTTAAAGGCTTTGTTCGTGCCAATATTATCTCCTCTCTTCTAAAATTCCAACCCCTCTCAAGGAGAGAAGGGGGGAGTATTTATAGCCCAAGGAGTGGACTGTTTTCATTCTGAAATTGTCCCTCCACTTGAACCGTAGATTTACCAATTTAGACAGATGAATCACGAGATGGTGTCTTCTTCAAAGATATATATATTGATGTCTTTCGTCCACCCTCAAAAGTTTGCCACCAATAGACTTTTGTATCCAATGTTATGGTGGTTTTAATAAATAATGTCATTCTATCTATTTCAATCCAGACTTTCCAATGTCCGAAATGTGAATGGGTTTTTTCATAGTAATATTCCCTAAAATAAAAATAATTTCTTCAAAATATTTGTCCGAACATATCTCCTATTTCACACTGCAAAATATCAGCTCTAATGGATGTCCACACCAGGAGAAATGTCAATATTTGTGTGCTGCTTTTATTTCTCGGCCAGAATGGTGGGCTGGACATCAATTCATATTTTGGGCCCCTTTTTGTTATTATTAGGCCTTGAAATTTTTATCCTGGACTCCTTAAATTGTCCCCCGAACTGTGATAGATAATAATGGAATTTGGAATTCTTTATTTAGCCCAGTAAATCAATCTTCATGAATAGTTCAGTTTCTTCACAGATTCTTTGGTCTTGTTTGTGAGGACCATATGACCCTCCAATGGAATAATTGGATCATCGTACCTTATAATGAAATTTTCTATATTGAAATTATAATCCTAGAAAATAAGAACCACACAATTTGGATCATTATAGTGATATTTATTATCAAAATAGTAAACTGACTCAATTGGACTACTTCTAAAAATGCTCAAAAATTATACTTAATATTAAAACATTAATATTTCACACAAATTATGAAAATTTCATATAAAATCGGTAAAGGGAGTATATAATAAGTCATTAAAATATTAATAACATCAAAGGGGCATTTCTTTTAAAATCTTCTTTTAAAATTCATTTTTACAAAATTTCAAAGGCAATGTTTTTATGCTATTATTCATGTTGTGTGATTATGTTATGGATCTTGGGAATTGTTTATGATCAATTTTAAGACTTATATTTCTCTCCAATGCATTGGGTATATGTAAGTTGGAGGTCAGTCATATGGTTACTCCATGTGTAACTGCGATGGTTACACAAATTGTAAGGTAGTCGTGAGGGTTACAAATTATAAGGTAGCCATGAGGGTTACAATATTATATAAGTAATTCCCCAAGATACCTTTATTGTTATATTTATGTTCTTATTTATTTTTAAAATCTTGTGGAAATCCCATGCTTCACAAAGTAAGTATATATGAGAGACGAGTATGTATTTTGAAAATGCTTCCATATGTTACAAGTATTCATGGACTAATGTTCTCTTTCCTTCTTTTACATCCCTTACTGAGATTTTTGTGCTCATCCCAACCTTTTTTTAAATGATTTTCACAGTTCATAAGGATTTCTAAGATAAATAAGGGAGCCAAGTTAAATTTTTGAAGAATTTTCAAATAAATCAGGTTTTAATCTTTAATGTTTTATATGTTGAAAAAAATGGAAACTGTTTTTATGGTATCCACTCTATAACACTGTCTAATGTTAGGAATGTATTATGTCCCAATTATCTAAATCTCTAAACTTGAAAATATCCTCAATGTAAAAGGAAGTTATTTATTGGAAAGCAATGGGTAAGAATCAACCAAATAAATCTGATGGTAAGAAAATCCAGTTTCTAGTTTGTGAAAAGTGTGTTAAGAAGCACCTTGTGGAATGTCTTAGAAAAAATGAGAAGTGTTTTAAATGTGGTAAGTTTGGACATATGTCTTGATATTGTAATGAAAATTATCCAAAGACTAATCCTGATAAGCAAACTGTAAAGTGTTTTAAATGTGGTGAGATGGGTCACTATGAAAATGCCCGCCAAAAGATAGATCCAAATGACGCAAAGAAGCCAGACTATAAGCAGAAATGTGTAGTGAGATCCTTTGTGACTATGTCAGTAGATGATGGTCCATCCAGTGAATTTGTATCGGGTACTTTGTTTGTTCACTCAGATTTTGCTAAAGTTTTGTTTGATATAGGGTCTACACATTCCTTCATCTCTGAGAAATTTTTATATAAATTGGAAATATCACCTCAACAAATGAGACTATAACTTGTTGTTAAAACATCAGGGGGAAATATTATAGTAAAGAGGAATTATAAGAATCTTTCTATTGTGGTTTGTGGAAATAATTTACCTACAAACCTTGTTGTTTTACCCTTAGTCGAGTTTTATGCTATTTTGGGAATGGATTGGTTTTTTGTTTATCATGCTAAGATTGAATGTAGAGCTAAAGAATTTGTTTTTCAGAATGAGTTTCAGTTTTTATACAAGAATGAACCCATACAATTGATAACATATCATGAAGATAAAAAACTGTTGAAAGATGGAAATGAATGTTATCTTTCTCATATTGATGAAAAAAGGGAATTGTTCAGATTGATGATGTGCCTGTGGTAAATGAATAACTTGATGTTTTTTCTGATGAGTAACCCAGTTTCATACCTGATCGAGAAGTCTAGTTCACAATTTACTTAGTTCCTGATGCTAATCCAATTTCAAAACCCCCATATCGTATGTCTCAAATATAACTTCTTGAATTGAAAAATTAGTAGCAGTATTTTCTTGATAAAGGATTTATTCATCCTATCACTTCACCATGGGGTTCTCCTGTTTTGTTTGTTAAAAAGAAAGATGGTTCCATGAGACTTTTCATTGATTATAGAGAATTGAATAACATCACTATTAAAAACAAGTATTCTTTGCCTCATATCGATGACTTGTTTGATTAGCTCCAGGGAGCTCAGTACTTTTCCAAGATTGACTTGAGATCCAGATATCATCAACTGAAGGTGAAGGAGGATGGCATCCCGAAAATATCCTTTCGTACTAGATATAGGAATTATGAATTTGTTGTTATGCCATTTGGGTTAACTAATTCACCTACTGTATTCATGAATCTTATGAATAGAATATTTCATGAGTTCTTGGATAAGTTTATGGTTGTGTTTATTAATGACATTATAGTATTTTATAAAAATAAAGAGGAGAATGAAAAACATCTAAGGGTTGTTTTACAAACATTAAAAGAAAATAAACTGTATGTAAAATTCAGCAAGTTTGATTTTTAGTTGCAATAGATTTCTTTTCTTGGGCACATTGTAAATAAGGATGGAATAAAAGTTGATCCAGCCAAAAAAAGAGTGGTTGATGAATGGCCAAGACCCACAAATGTTACAGAGATTCATAGTTTTCTTAGATTAGCAGGTTATTACCGACGGTTTGTTAAGAACTTTGCACAGTTATCTAACCTGGTAACCAAGTTAACACAAAATGGGGTTAAATTTATTTGGACAGAAGAATGTGTTGTTTTGTTTTCAAGAACTAAAGAAGAGATTGGTGAATGATCTAGTTTTGGCCTTGCCTTCCCAAAATGGTGAGTTTGTAATCTACAATGATGATTCTTTGAAGGTACTTGGTTGTGTTTTGATGCAAAATGATCCGATAATTACTTATGCTTCAAGACAACTAAAACCTCATGAGTTAAATTATCCCACACATGATTTGGAATCGGTATCTGTGGTTTTTGCTTTGAAAATTTGGAGGCATCATTTATATGGAGTCAAATGTCAAATATATACTGACCATAAAAGTCTAAATTATATATTCACTCAGAAGGAATTAAACATGAGGCAAATAAGGTGGCTTGAACTGATAAAGGATTATAATTTCATGATCAATTACCATATCGTAAAATAAAACAAAGTGGCAGATCCCTTGAGTTGAAAATATCATGCATCATTAATCATGTTATGTTTGTAACATGATCCCTTGATTAATGATTTGATGAATTTTGGATTAGAAGTTGTTGGTGTAGGAAATACCTCTGTTTTGTCTCAGGTTTCAGGGTAGTTATCATTATCAGACAGAATTAAGAAAGTGTAGAAGGAATACCATGAGCTATAGAAAAAGGTAAAATTGGTTAAAATGGGTAAGTTTCTAGAATTTTACCTTGACAAAGATTGTGTTTTAAGATTTGGTAAAAGGTTGTGTGTGCCTTGTGATTCTCAGTTGAAGAAAGAATTGTTGTGTGAAGCTCATAGTTCTCCATTTTTGAGTTCATCCTGGCAGTACTAAGATGTAGAGACCTTCGGGAATATTATTGGTGGGATGGAATGAAAAGAGATATTGTTGATTTTACCATGAAATGCTTGACATGTCAATAGGTTAAATCAGAGCAGCAATTACCAAAGGGGATGCTTCATCCTTTGACAGTGCCAGAGTGGAAGTGGGAGAATGTATCCATGGACTTTGTGGTGGGACTACCTATGACATCTCAAAGTAACAATGCAATTTGGGTTATTTTTGATCGGCTGAAAAAAATTGCACATTTTATTTCTATTCGAGATACAATGTCTTTGGATCATCTTTCTTGACTATACCTCAAAGATATTGTCAGGATACATGGAGTTCCTCTTTCCATTGTATCTGACCGGGATCCCAGGTTCACTTCTAACTTTTGGAAGGGAATTTATAAGTCGTTGGGCACAAAATTAAATTTTAGTACAGCTTTTCATCCTCAATCAGATGGCCAATTAGAATGAATGATTCAGAATTTGGAGGATATGTTTTGAGCTTGTTCAATGGACTACCAGGGAAGTTAGGATCAACATATTTCTTTAGTTGATTTTTCTTATAATAATAATTTTCATTCTAGTATTCAGATGGCACTTTTTGAGGCTTTGTATGGGAAGCGGTGTTGGACTCTAGCATTTTGGGATGAAGTCAGAGAAAGAAAGTTGATGGGGCCAGAATTAGTAGAAGAAGTGGCTGAGAAAGTGAATATGATCCAACAGTACATGAGGAAAGCTTAGATCAGGCATAAAATTTATGCAGATAATAGAAGGAAAGACTTATCTTTTGAGGTAGGTGACAATGTTTTCATTAAAATTTCTCCTTGGAAAAGTGTGATGCCTTTCGGTAAGAAAGGGAATATAAGTTTGTGGTTCATCAGTACTTTTTAAATCTTAGATAAAGTTGTAACGGTTGCATACCGAGTAGCTTTTCCTCTGAGTTTGTCTCAGGTACACAATGTTTTTCATGTTTCGATGTTAAGGATGTATGTTACAGATTCATCACATGTCTTGATCCCAGAAGCAGTTTAGCTAGAAGAGAACCCTTCTTATGAAGAGAACCAGTTAAGATCCTTGATCGAAGGGAACAGATATTGTGGAATAAGTTAATCTACCAGGTAAATGTTTTTTGGAGAAACCACATGGTAGAAGAAGCAAATTGGGAGTCTAAAAATGCTATGAGGGAAAAGTATCATCACTTATTTAATAATTAAATAAAATTGTAAGGATGCAATTTCCAGAAGGTGAGGAAAATGTAACACCCTAAGGTTTTTCTAAAAATAAATTGAATGCATGAAACTTTGTTTTAAGTAGATAATTATAACTATCCTTTAAACATAATTTTACTACTTCTATGTTTTGAATTTTGAAAAATAGTCATCTGCAATTATGTTCAGTATGTCATTTGGATTCTAATGGAACCAACTTGTTTTTTGGTGAATAGTAACATACCATTATGAATAGTAATATGAATAGTAATATGACCCTAATAAATAGTAAATTGTGTTATTATTTTATTTTCTTAAGGCTTTAAGATAATGAGATTTTGGTTAATTTTTCAATGTGATATAAGAGCAGTTATAGTTTTTAAATTATTAATTTTTGAATTAAGTATGATTTTATTTAAAAATTAAATTAATAATATTTAGAAAATTATTTTCAAAAAATGGACTTCATTTTTGAATTCTACAAGTCGAAAAATGGTAAGGGTAATTTTTTGGGATTTTTCTGAAACAGTTGATTTTTCAGTGAATAGTAAAAAATACAGTTTGAGTTTCAGTGTGTTAATGACATCATTAATGATGTCATAAATCTGGTAGAATTGTGTACATTAAAATAAGTTATTATGTGTCCCAAGTGGATAATACCATGGGCAAGCCCATGGTTTTGCAAATACCACTAATGAGGTGTCCCTTGAAGTTATTAAAATATTCCCTAACTTTTTCTATAAATACCAATCCATTCCTTCATTAAATTCATTCCAAATCCCTCATCAACGAATATATGGCCTATTTACCTCCCTATTAGTCCTCCCAAGGTTTCCTCAAGCCCCCAAGTTCCCAACCTTCAAGTTCTAGGAGTTACTCTACAAGGTAATAGAATTATCAACTTCTTTTCTTTTTTTTTTCCATTCAACTTTCAAGTTTTTATACCATGTTCTTATTTAATTTTTATTCTTGCTATATTCTATATTATAATTCATTTCTGTATGGGTTACCCTTTTCCCCTCTCTTTTTAATGTTTTCTAAAACCCTGTTGCATAGCCGTTAGGCGGCCGAATATTTGTAAAGGATTTCTCAACTATTCTTTCATTTTCAGTTCTTTTCTATTCTTATTCTTTCATCATATCCTCTTATCCAAGAGGCATGAAGGCTCCATAAATATTTTATATTTTGGATTTTCTCATGTTCATGTAAAATTCATCATAATTATTCCTCTCCTCTCCCATTTATTCAAGGAATTAAAAACATTGTCTGTGATGTGTCGAATAACCGACATCATGGACGATGTGATTTCAATTTGCTTTAATTAATTCAAGTCTGGTCATGAAACCATTATTTTGGTTGAACCGGGTTATAATATATGTATTATTTCTCATCCATAGTTCTGGAATTATTTTGTACACATGGTTTTAATTTATAAAATAAAATGAGGTCGTTATTATCAAAGAACCACTAAAATGATCTAAACGAACATCATTAATGTTTTAACTTATGAATCATCCTCATGTAATAATTAAAAAAGATAAATGGTATAATTTATGGTTCTGAAAATATATAAATACTACTTCATTCCAATTATGTAGTTTCAATTCCAATCGACAAGAACAACCATCATGAACCAATCATGGAAATCATGTAAAGAACTCACCCAAAAACAGCACAAGGAACAAAATACTAACAATTAAAGGGTGAAATGATGTAATGAAATGATCATATAAGGTATTATAAAGATGGATATGTTTCTTTAAGATATTAATAACACTCTTTTTACCATTATACAGGAGGTTTAAATGAGTTTGAAGTAAGACAAACCCAAGGTAAGGGAATTCTTAACCCGGATTCTATTCTTTGGGTTAACCTTCTACTTCATTTTTTATGAGGTATTAAAATTGTTTGTGGGAAGTGTTTTTTTATATTAAGTTGAATTATGTCCATTTACTTTTTATATACATATTTCATCCACTCTATTAAGTTTTACTTCAATTATATGATTTATGTAAGGGGGTTTTCTTTTAAAATCCTCTTTTAAAATTATGTTTTACAAAATTTCAAAGGAAATGTTTTTATTCTATTATTCATGTTGTATGATTATGTTATGGATATTTCTATTTGTTTATTATGAATGGTGGGACCTATATTTCCCTCCAAAACACTGGGTATGTGTAATTTGGAGGTTGGCCGTATGGTTACTCCATGTGTAACTGTGATGGTTACACAAATTGTAAGGTAGCCATGAGGGTTACAAATTATAAGGTAGTCGTGAGGGTTACAATATTATGTAAGTAATGCCCCAAGATACATTTATTGATATATTTATGTTATTATGTATTGTTTAAATCTTTTGGAAATCACATGATTCACAAAGTAAATATATATGAGAGACGAGTATGTCTTTTGAAAATGTTTTCATACGTTACAAGTATTCATGGACTAATGTGCTCTTTCCTTCTTTTTCATCCCTTACTGAGATTTTTGTGCTCATCCCAAGTTGTTTAAATGATTTTCACAGGTCATAAGGATTTGTAAAACAAATAAGGAATCCAAGTTAAATGTTTGAATAATTTTCAAAGAAATCATGTTTTAACCTTTAATGTTTTATATGTTGAAAAAAATGGAAACTGTTTTTATGGTATCCACTCTGTAACAATGTGTAATGTTATGAATGTATTATGTACCAATTCTCTAAATCTCTAAAATTTAAAAGATCATCAATTTAAAAGGAAGTGGTTTCTTGACTAAAATCAAGATTATGTAATGTAATAAGGTTGGGTCCTTATAATACCCCCATATTAGAGTGTGCAGTAAAAGATAAAAATAACCAAGCATCATCCAGATCAATAACCATCAGAGAATATTATAAAAAATAAAGCATCCCAATTAATATTAATATGAATGTAGAAGGATGTATTCATACAATAATGATGGCCCACTGGTCTGATTACATATATGAATGAATATATAGGAGGAACTACTACTACCCACAAGCCTCCCCTCTTCCCGGCCTCTAATCATGTTCATGTTATCCTACTCTATCAAGCTACTTAGAGCCTCTTCCCAACCCGAACCTACAAATAGTGAAGTTTTATTAGGTACCTAAGTTCTATGGCTTCCCGAGCATGGTTTCAGTAAAACTTAGTAGGGAACCACCAACACGGTCCCATAGATAACAAGTAAATGAAATGTATGTGCATGTGACATGATCAATTAAATAAATAAATAATAAATGGTGTAAATGTAAATAAATAAAAATTGATCCTCAAGTTCTGCCATGAAACTCATTATCGACCTAAATCTGCTTCATCTAGTTCCATAGTGTCTTTAAGAACATCATAAAAAAATTCCAACCAATATAAGGCTAAAATGATAACCTCAAGGAGGTCATCTTGGGTAGTCCAAAGTATCTGAAATAATATCGACCTCTATGATGTAATCCTAGGGGGATGACCCTAAGTAGTCACAATAGTCATAAAGCGTCATCGCCACCTCTTAGGAGGATAACCCTAGGACATCAAAAGTATCAGGCGTCATCACGGACCCCTAAAAGGAAATACTAGGTTATAAATAATAAAATATATCACCACTGACCCCTAGGAGATAATCCTAGGTTGTTAATAGTATCAGGTATCACTTCAAACCCCTAAGAGGTAATCCTAGGCCATCAATAGTATCAGGCATCATCACTGACACCTGGGAGGTGATCCTAGGCCATCAATGGTATCCAGCTTCATCTTCGACCCCTAGGAGGTAATACTGGGCCATCAATAGTTTGATACATCATCGCTGACCCCTATGAGGCAATCTTAGACCATCAATAATATCAGGATTCATCACTATCCCCTAGAGGGATGAACCTAGGTCATCATAATCATCAGGCATAATTGTTGACTTCTATGGTGTAATGGTAGGTAGTCATTCATAACATGATCATTGCTGATTTGGGTTCTAAGGTGACACATGCTATCATCACTACCCATTTCTCATATTCACCCTCAATAGGTAATCTTAGGCCATTAATAGTTTTAGGAATCATCACTGATGCCTAGGAGGTAATCATAGTCCATAAATGGTATCAAGCTTCATCTCCGACCCCTGGGAGGTAATCCTAGGCCATCAATAGTATGAAACATCATCGCTGACACCTAGGAGGTAATATTGGGTTGTTAATAATATCAGGAGTCCTCACTAACCCATAGAGGGATGAACTTAGGTTGTCATAATCATTAGGCATAATTTCAGACTCCTAAGGTGAAACCATAGGTAGTCATTCATGAGATACTCATTGTTGAATCGGGCTCAAAGGTGACACCTTCAATCATCACTACCCATTTCTCATACGCACCCTCACTTGGGAAAATATATCACTAGGGTACCCATTGAGGTCCCCTAGGTCACATCAAGATAGGACACCCCATATAGGTTCATCAATATCTAACCTAGTCCCTGGGTTGAGCCTGATACTCAGAGGGAATCACATCCCATGACATAATTAAAGTATTATCATTGCCTCATTGGCCTCCTAGGAAAACCATGCAGGCACTGGTCTATGGGTATGGAAAACTACCCATCTCAAATTTCTAAGGTGTCACTAAAAAAACACTAATTAGCGATCTTTGTAAACATTTCTATTTACCGACACCTTGTTTACCGATGTTTTTTTTTGGAAATGTTGGTGAAAACATCAGTAAATGAATGCTCATTTACCAATGTTTCCAAAAAAACATCAGTACTCATTTCCCCCAACCCACCTAGCACACCCTTCATGCCACAAACCCCACCCTCCCTTCCACCCTCCAACACTTCACTACACTGCTCGCACCCTCCCAGCACACCCATCACGGCCATTCTAACACGAACCCCACCATCCCCTTCCACCTTCCAGTGCTTCACTACTCGCACCCTTTTAACATTCCTATCAGGGCCACGCAAACACAGACCCCACTATCCCCTTTCACCCTCTAGTGCTTCACTACACTACATGCACTCGCCAAAAACACCCTTCTTGTTCAAGATACACACAGATGACCCCCATCCCCCCACATGCCAAGGTGAAACAAATATGTCTCCATTAGAATTTAAACCAACAAATTGCATGATTATACCAGAAGACCTAACCAAATCACTGATGCTAATTATAAATATAAAATTGTATTATGTTATATATATATATATCAGTATTTAAAAAATTAATATATTATATATATAATTTTATATATTAATATATATATATATATATATATTAATATATATGTATGTTTATATTTTATATTTTATTTATATATATATATATAAGTTTATATTATTATATATATAAGTTTATATTCTATATATATGTTTATATATCTATATGTTTATATTTTATGTTTATATATATATATATATTTATATTATATATGTGTGTGTGTGTGTTTATATTATATATACGTATATATGTTTATATGTGCGTGTGTGTGTAAATATATATGTGTATGTATACATATATATAATTATAATTATAATTATATATATTTATAATTATCCTCATTTTAAAACAATGGTAAAAATGTCATTAAAATAGCCATGTTTTCTTAAAAAACATGACTAAATTTAAAATATATACATTTTTTATATATAAATATGTGTATATATATATTTATGTATTTATATGGGTGTGTGTGCTTATTTATATATATGTGTGTGTGTGTGTGTGTTTTTATATATGTGTTTGTGTTTATATATATTGATATATATATATATATATATCTGTGTGTGTGTGTGTTTATATATATATGTGTGTGTGTGTGTGTTTTTTCGCATCGACCAACTATGTATGGGTTTTGTGGGTCATTGTAATGGGCGGGTTATCCATTAGGGGGGCTATGACCCACCCACCAGCTTGTGTGGGGTCTGTGTGTGTATTTCTATGTAATTGTTCCCCTAATCACCTATAATATATATATTTTTATACATATGTGTCTGCATTTATATATATATATATATTAATATATATATATATATATATATATTTATATCGATGCGAGGAAATGATCTATATAAATATATATATTTTTTAGTGACGTTTCCTGAAAAATGTCTCTAATTTAGCGATGTTTCTTGAAAAAACGTGGCTAAATTATAGACCTTTCCTAAAAATGTCGCTAATTTAGCGATGTTTTTAGGAAACATCCCTAATTTAGCAACGTTTTTAAAAAATTCTCTAAATTATAGTCTTTTATAGTGCATATCTAGTTGCTCTACTCACCCAGCCTATATAAAGTCTCATTGGGGAAGATACGCTCACCCCACCCTCATCACAACCATCCCAAGGGCTACAAGGCATCTCATGGGTCTTATATAACCAATCCCTAGGCCATCCATCCCAAATCATCTCTCACATATACCCAGAGGTCATCGAGGGTTCCTATCACTAGGTCTATTGCATTATGTTCATTTAATTTAATTATCACCCCTTGGGGTCCATACATCTCAAGGCACACATTTATATCAAGGCCATGACCATCAGAAACCAAGGCAACCAAGCCATTGCATAAGGTCACTCATGTCCCTTGGCACATTGTTCAATTTACCAAGGTAATTAATTTTTAATTAAATATGTCTATTTTTTAATTAAAATAATTCATTTACCAAAAGGTTTTATTTCCCTCACTGGCGATACCACATATCACTGGTATATATCAACTGTGTGAAACCATAGGTCATGCGTAGGGACCACCTACCTGAATCAAATAGTTATTTTCCCTTTTTAACTTGCTTCCCGACAGCTCCACCCAAGCTCGTCCAAGACCATCTAGCCATCTCCCATCCACGCATATCCCTAACTCATATCCAAATGACCAAATAAATTAATTATAAATAAATTATAATAAATTAAACAATTATAATTAATCTTCAATAATTTTAATCAATTATACTATTTAATATAAGCAGGCACAATGCCTAAAAACTCAATGATCTATAACCGCTCTCCAAATCCTCGATCCATATAGTGCATACCACTCCAAGAACATCTATGAACCTAGGATATGTCATCCCATTAGCTAATTATATTAATATTAATCAATTTTGTAATTAATCCAAATAATAATCATCTCAAAAAAAAGTCATTGAGCGCTCCCTTCACGCTAGATTCACAACCAAACACCCATGAGAGGTCCATGGAGCACTCCTAGCACCATCCCAAGTCAAATTCTTAACACACGATATCAATTCCATGGTCAAATTAATTTAATTAAATTTGAAAATCTTAGAAAAATCCACATGATTACATATCGCATCAAAATGATGTACAATGGAATGAAAATTCCATCTTGAGATATGTCACACCCTGACCTCGGATATTCTTTTATTTTTTTAATATTGGATCTTTTAGTTGAGGTTCAAGTTGAGTCCCAATTTGAAAATTTTAAATTTTTTAGTTTTAGGATGGTATTTTGGCCTGCGCACAGTTTGGGTGCATGGTTTGGGAAACCGTGCAACCCAACCCAGGTAACCATGTGGCTGGTGTTGGTATCAGACAGAAGCTACCACATAGTTTTCATATGGTAGGTAAAACTATGTGGGTTGGCCATGTGGTCATTTCCCTCTTGGACAGTGGCTACTGCACAGGTGGTGCACGGTTTACCAAACCGTGCGGCCAAATCGTGTGAGCCACTGAGTCATTAAAAAGTGTAAATTATCACTTTTACCCTCCATGTTTTTAACCCAAAATCAAGTTTCTTTTCACTCCTACAAACTAGGTGCACCAAGGTGTCCTCCCAAACCCCTCTCCCTTTCCCTCCTTCCTCCATTAAAGGTCCTTGAAGGTCCCTTAGGTGAGTTCCTTTGGTTTTTAGTCGATTTTCCCCTTCCCTCTCCCTTCTCTCTAAATGTATGGGCTTTTCCTTATGAAATTTCCCTCTTAGTTAAACCCAAGGGGTTAGGGTTTGGGTTTGATGCGATTTCCTTTGGATCTAGGATATGTTGATCATTTGTGGGGCTTGGTTCTCCCTTCCCTTGGAGTTTTATTCCATCCACACTCTGTTGAGGTAGGTGTTTCCATTGTTTTCTTTTTTGGTACAACCCATTGATTCTTGTGTGTTTCCAATTAATTTATAAATATTATCCTCACACCTAGTAAGTGTTGGTGTTAATTATTGTGGTGTTTTGGCATTGGTAGAAGTTGTTAAAATAGGTTTCCAAATTGATTTTTTAAATATACCTAAGTATATGTGCACTTAAGGTGTTTTTTGAAATTCCATGTGTTCTTTTAAAATGAAATTGGGTGTTTTGAGAAGTTTTTACCCTTATTTATGTTATGATAATATTGTTTTATTGTGAGTTTTGTATTGTGTGTGTGAATTTGAAATTTTTAAGGCATGACGTTTATTTATGGTTTATTATGTTGGTTGGAAAAAATGTAGAGTTTCTTTAAAATTGGTTTTGTTAAATGTCATGAATTATTGTGGTGTTCAATTGTATGTGGAAATATCCATGTGTTCTTGGGATGCACACATGGATGGAAAATTCCTATCGTTTAGAGCAGGCAGTTGGTTATTGACTTTGGAGTTGCACTATATGCCGATTGTTGAGTCCAATCTAACTACATCTAGGGATCTATCTAGGGATGTTTAGGAAATTCCCATGGTTTATTATCTGTTTTTTCTTATTTATATTTAGCTGCATTTTGTTTCTTATTTGTACTACTTATTTTTTTCAGCACATCCTGGTATTTCCTGCTTGGGTTTTTGGTTTTGGATTTGGTTTCTAAAATGGTAGACTCTTTGAAAATAAAAGGTATTGTGTTCTATTTTAAAAAGGGAAAGATGCGTTTATTTATTAAAATGAGAAAAACCCGATTTTTATACATGTATTTCAAATTAGTGTTTATGGACTGTTTTTGAGAAAGGAAGTATATGAATTTTGTGGTGGTTTCCTAATCAGTTGTTAAGGTCACACCCTAATTTTTTCATTCAATGTTGGTAAACCAGAGCTATTTTGCAGGTCTAGGTTCCTTGCGCAGTTGCTCATGGACCAGGTTGGTCTTGTGGTTGGTGGTGACCAAGAGGACACAGAAAGATCTAGTTGGCATGGTCAAGTTGTAGTTGTTTTCAGTTTCAGTTTTTCTTTTTCTCAGCTATATCTTTATACCTAGATCATTTTGTGTATTTATTTATGTGATCAGTTGTTAGATTTTTCTTCCTGTTCATTTTCTTTATTTGATCCAGATTTTTGGGCTGAAATAATTCCCCTTTGGATTATATTTGATGGTTGACACTAGTTGTCAGCCTGTGGGGATCAGGAGCGCCCTTCGAGCCATGTCTCAGACCAATTGTGTGTTGGGTCTGATGGCATCCCGACTTGGTTCGTGACAAAATGGTATAAGAGTAGGCCCTTGTTATTTGGGGTTTCAAGTATATTGGAGACTAGGATTGTTGGGACTTGGGAGTTAAGTGTGGGAAGAGCATTGCAAACTCTTTCTTATTATGATCCTCGAGTTTTCAAGGGAAGTCTGGGATTTGAGACTTTTGTATTTATTTTGGATTGAGGGATAACAACAGAGGTGAGCCGGTGTCATGTTGTGACCTCACATGGAGTAGTGACCCATGTGTATTCTAAGTACACGGTTCAAGGTCCTCTTAGTTACTATTTCTTACTTGGGGCATGGACCAGAACCATTTTGTCAGGTTAGACATGGCCACTAGTCCCTCATTCTGGTAGTTTTGTGTAAGTTGTGTTTCATTTTGGTTTTGGTTGGAGTGAGTAATATTTTAAAATAAGAACACTTTATTTCAAATGGTTTTGGACTAGAAAATGGGTTTTAAAAGATAAAGTGTTTTGGTTTGAAAATTTGGTACATGTTTGGGATTGATAAGTAAGTGGAATGGGTGCGACCATTGCTGTTCCTCATGAACGTTCACATATGTGTGGGTATGTGTGGAAAATGCATGTTGGGACGTGTAGATAGAAACAGATGAATATACATACAATTGGTTCATGGGATTCCATGGGTGGGTGATTGAAATTAAAGGCTTGTCTTGGTTTTCCATAATTGATTTTGAAAGAGGAAAATTATTTTAGATATTGGTTTTTTCTTATAATGTGGATTTTTTTTTGTGAAAAGTGGGTTTTGTGTTCGAATAGTGGCCTTGTAAGAAGGTAGTTTTGGAAATTTAAATAAAAAGGGGTGGTTTTTGAAAAGAAAATTTTGATTTGTGCTTATGATGCTTGATCTAAGATCAATTTTTTTTGTCCTGAGATGATCTTTTGATTATGGTTTGGTTGGATGTTGTTTTTTGGATTTTTTTTTCCTTGTGTTATTCAGAATATGCCACCCAGAAAGGTCCCCAAAGTTTCTAATGATTCATGCCCAGTTTTTGCTTCTTCTTGAGTTTTGCCTGTTTATCATGGTGATTGAGGTTCATTAGAGGTAGTGGAGTGGCTTGAGGAAGTTGAGGGTGTCTTTAGATCATTAGGAACTCCCAAATCTGTTAGATTTTGTGTTATCCTGGGTTTTTTTGAGGGTCCAGTTTTGGATGAATGGGATTTGTTTTCACCACTGTTGATGCAAGTTAGCATGATGTGGGAAGTTTTTAATTACATCTTTGTCTGATGGTTCATACCTTAGGAGGTAAAGATGAAGAATAGGTAAGAGATAATGATAATTCAATAAGGCTGATGAATGATGAAGGCCTATGTTGAACATTTTAAGGTACTAGTTTTCAATTATCTAGAAGTGGCATCGTGGGATCTATTGAAGACTTCTCTTTCTTTAAGGGTCTTCATCCAGAGATCAAGGAGTGATTCCTCTCCTCCAAGGATATCCATTTTGAGAAGTTGGTGGATGAAGCATTTTTAGCTGAGTTGGTTTCTAAGAGCAGGTAGTTTGAAATCCAGTGTATCTTATTGTTCATGAAGTTTACCTATCTGGTGAGGAGTGCATGCCAGAGGAACCTATCTATAAGGAGTCTCCTTCGTTGGTTCTAGCTTCTAGTTCATCATACCATTCTCTTTTGTTCCACTAGTGTGGCTGGTTTGGGCATTCAAAGTCATCTTTCCGCATCCCTCTGAAGACTTCCATCATTGTGGCCACTTGGGTCATATGGAGAAGTTTTATAGGAAGCATTTCTCTAAGAAGTATTTTTTATCAGAGGATGCCAATGTCTGACTGTGAGTCATTTTATGCTTCAATCATTAGGGCTCCAGCCTCAAGCCTCAGAGTAAAGCTTGCGCACAGTAAGGAGTTGTCGGGGATGTGGAAAACTTTGGCCCAATTTTTGTCTCCTGTGTTGGAGTAGGAACATTTAAAGTTTCCTTGTTTTAGTTTTTGTTGTTGTTGTAAGTTCATATTTTCATTGAAAAAGTGTAATAAACTTTCCCTATCATAATCTGAGCAATTGAGTCTATCTAAATGTGGATCTTTGGATTGTTTATTCTTCCTTGAATTCTCTTATCCCTTATATAGGTTTTGGTTTTAGCTATTCTCATTTGGAGATATTTCAATCTTGTGTAATTGATGGATTGTGGTTCCAGTTCAGTATTTGGTTTGGTTTTCTTCCATGGATTTCCCTTATTCTAGGAATTATTGGCTTATGTGGGAGGTTCTTGGTTTGGGTTGGGAGTTCCCGGTCATAGTGGGGGGTGTTTCTCGGTTAATATAGAGAATCTTGGGTTAGCTCATGTTGTGAGTTCCCAGTTTTCCTGGTGATGTTAGTGGAGTTCTTGTGGTGGGAAGAACCCTTTTTTTTCTCTCCTCATTCTGATGCTATGGTTTCTTCCTGATCGGTCGGGTGTGACTTGTGGATTGAACAGTCACCTCAAGGTTTGTGGTTTCTCTCAATTTTGATGGGGCATGGTTTTGACATTTGATTATCTCTTGGTTGGGTGTCTTTATGGGGGAAGAAAGTATCTATTGTGGGGTGAATTATCATACCATGACCTCAGATATTCCTTAATTTTATTCTTTTCTTGATCTTGGATCTTTTAGTTATGGGTCAGGTTGAGTTCTGGTTTGAAAATTTTAAATTTTTTAGTTTTAGGATGGTATTTTGGATTGCGCACGGTTTGGAAACATGGTTTGGGATCATGTAGCCCAATCCCAGTAACTATGTGGTAGGTGTTAGTTTTGGATAGAATCTACCACACTGTTTTTTCATGGTAGGTAAAACCACGCGATCTGGTCGTGTGGTCTTCCCCTCTTGGATAGTGGCTACCACACGGTTGGTGCACGGTTTACCAAACCATGCAGCCAAACCGTTCGAGCTTCTTAGTCATTAAAAAGTGGAAATTACCACTTTTCCCCACCATGTTTTTAACCCAAAAACGGATTTCTTCTCCCTCCTCCAACCAAGGTACAATAGGGGATCCTCCCAAATCCCTCTCCCTTTCTCTCCTTCCTCTATTGAAGGTATTTGAAGGTTCCTAAGGTGAGTTCCTTTAGTTTTTAGTGAATTTTACCCTCCCCCTCCCTTATTTCTTAATTTATAGGGTTTTCCTTGTGGTTTTTCCATCTTGGATAAACCCTATGGGTTAGGGTTTGGGTGTGATGTGATTTCCTTTGGATTTAGGGTGTGCGGATCGTCTGTGGGGATCGATTCTCCCTTCCCTTGGAGTTTTATTCCATCTGCACTCCATTGATGTAGGTGTTTCCATTATTTTATTTTCTGGTACAAGTGATTGATGCTTGTGTGTTTCCAATTAATTAATAAATATGATTCTCACACCTAGGAGGTTTCGGTTTTAATTATTTTAGTGTTTTGGAATTGGTAGAATTTGTTAAAAATAGATTTTCAAAGTGATTCTTGAAATATGCCTAAGTATATGTGCACTTAAGGTGTTTTTTGAAATGTCATGTGTTCTTTTAAAATTAAATTGGGTGTTTTGAGTAGTTTTTAGCCTTATTTATGTTATTATAACATTATTGTATTGTGATTATGGTATTGTGTGTGTGAATTGGTAATTTTTAAGGCATGACGTTTATTTATGGCTTATTGTGTTGGTTGGAAAACCTGTGGTGTTTCTTTAAAACTATTTTTGGGAAATTACATGAATTCTTGTGGTGTTCCATTGGATATGTGCACATCCATGTGTGTTTGGGATGCACACATGGATGGGAACACAAATGATAATGGCCTTACTTAACTTAAAAACCCCATTTTCAAAACACTCACCCCTCCTCCGTCTCTCCCTCTTTCAAACTCTTGGTCTTTCACTAAAAACCTCTTTGTATCAAGTGACTCTAATGTGGTTTTAAATGTTATGTATGAAATCATTGCTCATTTGGTACTTTATAAAGGATTAGTGGTTTCTAAATGGAGTGAAAGCCTGTTTGGTACCCTTAGATAATTTGTATGTTTCAACTTGGTTTTTGAAATGGCATTAGAGGTGGAATTAGATTTAGAACAAAAAAGCTCATTTGGAATTTTGTATATGAAAGTGATGTTTTTTAAATGGTTTAGGATTATTTATGTGATATGTTAAGACTTATAGTGTTAAAGTCACGGTTGGCACTTTATGTTGTTTTGGAAATGAGATGTTGTTTTTGAAACTATAATGCCCGATTGGAATCTCAGAATGTTTGAGAAATGTTTTATAAGATTATGTGATGTGACGGCACATTTGGAACTTGTATGTGACTTGTTGTATGTCGCACAGCCCTATGTATGATTTCCCTATACGAGTTATCACGTACGTGGTGTCATTGTTTGGGGTAGGCAAGTGTGGTGGCGGCAAGTAAGTTAAGTCACACGTGCGAGAGCCTCCTACTTACACAATGTACTATTACCATGCATTTATTAGGTGTATTTTAGAGGGTCGAGTGATATTTTCTTATCAACCTCAATTAGACAGGTTGGTACCCCTTGGATGTCTTAAAGGCCAGGTGGGTTGTGCCACTGGTGTGGCTAGTTTAGAGCAACCAGTTAGTTATTGACTTTGGATCTGCACCTTACACCGACAGGTGAGTCTGATCTAAGTATGTCTAGGGATCACTCCAGGGATGTTTAGTAAATTCCCATGGTTTATTATCTATTTTTTATCGTTTATATTTTTTTGTATTTGGTTTCTTTTTTGTACTTCTTTTTTCATCACAACCTGGTATTGTCTGATGGGGTTTTTTGTTTGGGATTTGGTTTCTAAAATGGTAGCCTTTTTGAAAATAAAAGGTTTTGTTTTCTATTTTGAAAAGGAAAAAATGCATTTATTTATTAAAATGAGAAATACCTACTTTTATACATGTATTTTAAAATAGTGTTTATGTACTATTTTCAGGAAAAGGAAATGTATGGATTTTGTGGTGGTTGCCTACTGAGTTGTTAAGCTCACACCCTACTTGCAGTCTTTGCCTCAAGTTTGGCCACTCCTTGATGGACTGTGGCGTTAAAGAAGCTCCCCTTCCACCTCAAAAAATGACATGGGTTTCAAAGGGAAAACAAAAATTTAACCTTGAAGAGTGATTTCACACAGATGTTACTAGACCTTCTGGGGTTCATTCCACTTTTAGGGGGCATAACATTGTTTCTAAGAATCCTGTTGAGGTTATGACACATGTTGTGGACATTATCTAGACTAGAAAATCCAAGATTCACACACCAAATGTTAAGTATTTTTCAGATTTTGTGGATGTTTTTCATGGGGTTATTGGTGCCACCTTTGAGTCCCTCACCAGGGTGGGAAATCAAGTGGAAACTAGTAAATCTCATGATGTTTTCCATAGTGAGGAAAACAAGAATGACCACTCTGATTTCAAGGATCTATCACACAATGCTTGTGATAAAGCCTTCCAGATTTATGAGGATTACTTGAAATCAAGCTCTAAGAAAGGAAAAAAATCAAGGATTGACCCAGATGGTTTTATCACCCCTAATCCAAAGAAGACTCAGAAATAGAGGGAATACTCTAATCTTGAGAGAACAATCATTACGAGATCTCTAGGGGCATCTAGGATGATGACTAATGCTCTTCCTCCTCATTCTAAGGTTGCTGAAAATTATAGTTCATCCTCTAGTGACGATAATTCGAGTGACACTAATGATTATGATGACTTTGATCCAGTTGTGAGATATACTTATCAATACAATGAGGAATTTTAGGGAGAACTGAGATCTTGGATGGATGATCAAGACACAATTGTATTCGAAAGATAAAATAATGGTGAAATTACTGTGGAGCTCTACCTTCAAATCAGAAAAATAATGTTCATCAAATTGGTAGAGGAATTTAAACTTAATCCTCACTTTAATTTCAGAAACATTTCATGGAAATGACTCACTCTTTTTCCCATGTTTGAGGATTTAATTATTGGTTTTCATTGTTATTTAAAGGACCTTCAGTTCAGATAATTGGTTTTGTTCAGTCTTACAATGTTTTTTCTTTCACTATTTCTATGTGTTTGGAGAGTGGATTCTATTTGACAATTGTTGTTGTTGAAATTTTTCCCTCTATCTTCCACCCAGGCACACGATAGGTGCTTAAGAATAGGATAGTTATTCACATCCTTTATATTTCTCACCAAATTATGAAGTTTATTCTCTTGAATACTTTTTGTACTTGAATCAGTAATGAAGATTAAACATTTTCTTGTGTTGGGTGTGTTTTTAAACGAGCAGTGGGACTTTTAAGCCTTTTGGATTCATGCTGCATTTGTTGCTGTGGGCTGGGTAGTTCTATTCTCTTGAGTTTCAGGTTAGTCTGAGAGGAACATGAAGATTATCTATTGATTAATTGATACTTTGCTAAATATGGATCTTCTTGGTGCTTTTCTGCGCAAACAGTGACTCCTTTCCCTATTTATTTGATGTTTGTAAATCATGTTTGTATTTTCCTTTAACTCGTGGATGGTGTAATCTCATTGCACCTCATTTCTTCACTGTATTTTGAACCTTCTTTAATAAAATCTTTAGAGATATGGGTTGGGAAACCAACTCATATCTCATTATCCTTAAAAATGCCACACCCTACTTAAGTTATTCGGAGTCGATAGACCCGAGCTGTTTTCTAGGTCCAGATTCTTTGTGTGGTTGCTTGTGGAGCAATCTGGTCTTATGGTTGGTGGTGACCAAGAAGTCACATGAAGATCTAGTTAGCATGGTCTAGTTGTAGTTGTTTCCAATTTCAGTTTTTCTTTTGATAAGTTGTATCTTTGTACCATGATTGGTTTTTGTATTTATTTATATGATTGGTTTTTAGCTTTTGATTCCTTTTTAGTTTCTTTATTTGATCCTGGTTTTTATGATAAAATCGTTCCCCTTATATTTGATGCCCAACACTAGTTTCCAGCCCATGGGGATTAGGAGCACCCCTCAGGCCATGTCTCGGACCAGTCAGGTGTTGGGTTGGATGGCGTCTCGGCTTGGTTCGTGACAAAATTCCCTCTACGTAAGCTGAGAAAGAGCCCCATTGGAATCGATCGATTGCACCATGATCTAACGTAATTGACACCAAAACCCTATTCCAAATCGGTCAAATCAGAAGCAATTAAGGGGGAAGAAAAAAACAAATTGGGGAAGAGGAAAGATCATACCTCAAATGCTATAAAATCAACACCCAAATCACTTGAATTTAAAGGGTGATCGATAGAGGAGGATCGCTGACCAAAAATGAAACCTCCTGACCCCTATTACACTGAAAAAGATGGGAGAACATCCCTTTAAATAGATTCATTTCCCCCCACTAAAATAAAAACCACCCAACACACTTTCATGGTGTGAACAGGTGTTCAAGACATGAGAATTTTAGGGATCTCCTTGGAAAGCCTCATTCGCGACCTCAGCAACTTGGAACCACCCCACAGAACCACCATTCATGACGTGGATAACCCATCACACCATGAATAGTTTTCTTCTATTAAGTTTTTGCAGTCTATCCACCCAACCATTTCTTCAACATCCTCCCAAACACCCGAAGCATCTACCAAACCTCACTCCATGACCAAAAACACCATTTTAAATGTTAACTGTTGGAATACCATTATGAGTCCTGGTATTCAAAACAACCCATCTGCTAATCAAAAAGTTTGAATTCCTTTGAAATTTCATAACCCATATGAACACAAGGTATTACAAAGGGTGCCCTCAATTCACTAAGAACTCTCAAAGTCTCACGTATGAAGACCACCTCAAACTTGTTTGAAGGACTAATATGAGAATGGCGGGAGATGATTGTTCCACTTCAGCTATAGAGTAGTTTGTCTTGTGAATTCTTTAAGACCACATTCACCCAATGGAATTTCCCTCTTAAGATGAAAATGGAAAAGGAAAAGGGGTTGTTAAGTATTTAGCAGGGTGAATGAATAGTGAAGGATTATGTCGCCTATTTTAATCAGTTGGTTCCTTTATCCCTTGAGTTGGCATGAGAGGACTTATTGAAAGTTCATTTCTCAAATTTGTAAAGGGATTTTTCCATGAATTTTTCAATGGAGTGTCTTCATCTGACCTAGCATTGTTCGAGGATGTGGTCAATAAGGCTACAATGATGGAATTGATTTCTAGGGTCCATCCCAACAGGGGTGGTGACCCTTTTTGTTTTGGTATTGGTGGAAGTTCTTTATCTTACGAGGATCTATAATAGGATGACTTATGAGACACTACACAATAATTGACCTAGACCAACAAGACATATTATATATTTGTTGGTAAAATTGAGTAATTCCAACAAATATTAAGTCTCGTTGATATAATTTTTAGGTATTGATGTTTTTTTACCATCAATTTTAACTATTGGTATTAACCATTCAATATTAAAAAATATTTAACCAATAGTTAAATCTATTGTTTTATCATATTAATACCAATAATTTTTTAACCAAAAAATAAATCTATTATTATTAATAATTATTACTAACAAATCTTTTACCATTAAAAAAATATGTTTCTATAAATCATCCAATAATGATAAATCTTTTACTAATTATTATATATATATATATATATATATTACTTATTTACTAATAAAATTTATTTTTTCAATAAAAAACAAACACATGTTTATAGATTGAATTATAATATTTCTAATTTACTAATGTTTCATGAAGTAAATATATATGATATACAATTATTGATAAATGATTCAAAAGTAATATCAACTCCAAATTTACAAAAAAAATTAAAAAAATAATGGACATATGAATGTAATTATTTATTACATTTATTAATTTAATCCTAATGAAAAATTGTGCACCCCAATTTGATTCTCTAAAACCCTAAAATGATCACACGGGGGGAGCAAACGGCGGAAGACTGGCATTGGTGTCAGCCTTCACCAGTCGCCACCCACTCACCCCCCTGTCCATGATGAAAGTGTCTTTGAAGGGTAAATATGAATATGAAAGGACCAGAGTTACCTCCATGATTTCCATCAACAACAACGATATGAAGCTCCCAACTTCCATGGAAAATCCCAGAACCTTCGCATCAAGAATGTCTAGGTCATGGTCAAAGGGGTGTGTTCTCTATCTATTCGAATGTTGTAGATCACTCGTAAAATATCTGAATTTCAATTATAATAAGATTCCATCAAAGATTTTGGGGTGATTGGTTGACGCTTGTTCGCTAATTCTCAAAGGAAACCAGAATTTGCAGGGTTTGGAAGAATTTCATATTTCATTTATTGTTTGTTTCGTCTGAGTTTGAAGTTGGATGTGGTGGGTTCAGTTGAAGTTATGTAGTTCGCTGCTTTGAATATAAGGATCTAAGGAATTTATTTTTGTTGTGGTTTCGTTTGAAAGTTCATATTTGGAGCAGGAGTTTGGGTTGTTTGTTCTTTTTGAATCGAAGATGATATTCTATGGAGAAGGTGATGTTGCAGATCTAATTTATCGAAGATGAAGATGGGTATGGCAGAGAATCTGATCTGGTTCAAATGGAGATCGAGCCTTGAGCTTCTATATCTAGGGGAGTTCAAACTATTTCCTGGGAGCTCACTTACCATTGTGTTATGAGGCCACAAGATACTTGGAATTAGGGGTTTCACCCATGGAGGTTCAGGTTATGAAGTTATTGTTGGTTTGTTGGATTCGGTTGTTGAGAATGTAGATTAGAGCATCAGAGGGGCTCACATCCTTGTTTTATATTGCATGTCGTAACCATCTATCTCGGTCTAGAGTTAAGTAATCTAGAGATTTTTATTGTTCATGTGTTCATTTCTTTTGAGCTAAGATAGTGCTAGTATTTCATGTTCGTGTACTCCAATAAATAGAAGTTTAGATTGAGGATCTGGTTTTGGAGGCTTATGTGAAGCTTCCTTAGTTCAGGGAAAGATGACTACACTGACTGAGGTGAAGATTTGGGATATTATTCACTATGTTCAAGATTGAATGGTTGTACTGCAGCCTGAAGTCTGGCGGCGTGAAGCTGGTGATATTTGGGAAGGCTAGTCATGTTGTTAATTCCAAAGATGCATGATGTTGAATTGGGATGTTTGTTTAAGAGGTGAATCGGCCTTGGTCCGCTGAACCAAATTGTAATTTAAATGGGTTGTTGAGTTGGAGTTAATTGGAAGTATGTACAGTTGGCTAATTTGTTTTGAGGATGAATCAGCCTTGGTCTAATGGTGAATCCATGTCAGACAACGTTTGTCAGTGCATTCCAGTCGCAATACCAGGTTTCCGATGATTAAGCCTAGTTGGACTATGTTTTGATGGTACAGGCTAGCTGAGACATTGATGTTGCATTGCCTCTAGTTGAAATTGTAGACACGTCAGATGATGTCTGTTGGTGCAGACCAGGTAGGATTTTTTTTCACTTCCTCCTATTTCAAATGTTGTTGATGGTGAAGCCATGTTAGATGTTGTTTGCCTATGCAGGCCATCCAGGACATTGATGATGCACCTTTGGCTACAATTTCAGGTCACTGATGGTGAAGACATATCAAACAATATTTGTTGGTTCAGGCCAGAAGCATTGACACAGCTCGGGTCCTCCTGGTTAAGTCCCCAGGTGGATTGAATTACAATCATTCATGCTGGTGAAGGTGAACCTACAGGAAGTAGTGTTGCTTCCGACTCATTATTGGGCCAGCCTCAAGTGGAATTATCTTAGATGGTCTCACTGAAGGTAGTTGAAAACTCCCTCATCAGTCCTCCATATGTAAAAATGTGGCCTTAGGGCCCCACCAAAAAAATGATGAGGAAGGTGCTCTATTCACTTTCACTTCAACATAGCCCTACCTCTTTCATTATATTCCATTTGTGGAATGGTCGTTCCTATAATAATTTTACTTGCATTCACCTTTTTTTATGAAGCTGCCAAAAGCAGAGGCCAAACTAGTTGGTGAACGTTTTTTATTCTTGTTTTAGCCCCAATTCAATGATTTTTACAAACAGTTTATAATTCATAAGGTCTGTAAAGTTGAAGGGTTCATCACCACTTGTGAAATGGTCTAATGAAGAGTACAAGGTGATACTCATATCCCTTTCCATATACATAAAGAAGAGGTTTAGAAGATGACAGATGTTTGTTCTATCCTTGAGTTTTTACTAACTCTTCATCATTGCTATTTTCAGGTGTCTCTCCTATAGGTTAGGAGTGATTCATCCTATATATGTGTCTCTCCTCATGGTTCAAATCATAAAGGTAACTTGATCATATGATATCATTTCTATTTAGTTTTGGTTTCCCTGATTACTATGATTACCTATTTATTTCTCTATTATGTTTTTGCAGTGCTTATTTATTTTGGGTTTCTATGATTGTGTCTCTTGTAGGTTAGCACATGGTGAGGAATGTGGGTTAAACCCACTATGGATATAACATGAGTCATATCTCCTATGACTGTAATAGGAAATGGGCACCAGAATAGTGGATCGTATTTTTATGTTCTATACGTTTTGTTTCATTTCAATTTTGTTTCGGGCGTTGAGGTTTTGTTCATGTTCATTCATTTTATTTTGGTTCTGTTATAATTGTTTGTGCTTGTTAATTTTGCATCTTTTTGGCAGAGTGCTGGTGTTGATGACATTTTCATATTTTAGAGGGTTTCTATGTGGTGGTTTCTACTTGTGTGATTTTTTCCCTCAAATTTTTTTATTGAGAGATGAATGTTACAAGTATGATTCTTCACCTGTAAGTATTCTCCCCCATGAATAACTATTATTTCTCACAATTTTCATCCTCACAAATCTTTCATTATTTCAAATCACTTCAAGAAAATTAGCTATGAATATTGGAGATCTGCAGCAATGATTATTTTTAGTTTTCAAAATTAAAGTATATACTAGCTTCTTCTTTACCCCTGCTTTTTGATAGACAATGGTAAATGATAAATACATAAATGAATAAAATTGAATCCATGGGATATCTTTAAGATCAAAATTAAATTGGTTGTTTTTTATACATTGGAAGATCATGAAAAAATACAATATTCTAGAACTATATTAATCATTGGAGGAGGAATTTCTGGTGTCAAAACTTTCTGGTGAAATTGTTGTTGAATTAATTAGACCGAGATCTTAGTTGATATCAAGGAATGTTGAAGTTAAATGAGACCACTATCCTAATTTAGATATTGTTTTAGATGGTGGTAAAACATATTCAACTTCACCCATAGAAGCAATGCCTTTAATAGTATACCCTAGACTCTACTAATTAAAAAAGTCTAATATTTTGAGGGTTTCATCATAAAGAAATTTGACACTATTATTCAAGTTATTCATGACTTTGTGTTTTTATCCTTAATATAATATATTTTCAAATTATGGTTATAAATCTAGGAAATTAGATGGATCTACAAATAAAATAGTTTTTTTGTCAAATTAAAATGAGAAAAACAATTGATCCTATTTTATTGATTAAAAAATTGGTTGGTTTATTATCAATATATTGTCAAACTGATTATCATTTGTAATTAGTTTTAAACTCGTTGATTTGATGTGAAATTGGTTTATTATCAAACTTTCTTCTTGATGTTATCAAAATTAGGGGTGTCCATGGGTTGTGCCGGGTTAGGGACGTTTCGCGACCCGACCCGACCAAAAAAGGTCAGGTTGGGTCACATGCATTGTGAGCAGCTAACCCAACCAAACCCAACCCAGCCTGTTGGGGTCGAGTTACCCAACACATAGCTAAATGACCCAACCCAACCCAACCCTCTATGGTTGGATGAAATTCTATTATGGGACACATAGTATATATATCATCAGGTGTAAGTACTTGTAAGTAGATGAGACTTACTCTCATGAAGTTCGCACTTGGTAATCTTCAAGATGAGAGATTATGATAACAGACCTGCCAGTAGGAATTCTGCATGTTTTGGTGTCATTTGATATTTCTATCTATGAGCATGTGTTATGGTCTTTATACTTTAATACTATCATTAATACGTGTCACGACTCATGCACTTTGATTTACTGACGAAAACCATCACGACATATGTTGGTAGGAGTAGGGTACGTTGGATACATCACTAATGACATGTTATTAATTGATAAGTCGAGAAATGATTTTCCCCTTCCATTTATGGAAGTTTATATCTCTTCCATTTGATTGAAATAGAATTGTCTCCCTAAATTCCATGATCATGGTGTAACGATGAGTTTATTTCAGGTACTCAAAAAATGACGTATCAAGCATATAGGTTGTTGACACTATCATGAAACCTATTTGATGATATATTTCAACAAAAATATTATATTACAGATCCAACATTTGTATGTGGATGTTGTCGTTGTGACTTTAAGTTCTTTCTCTTGGGTGCCATGACCTGTTGCTAGATAGTAATCTTGGATTTCAGGCAAGCCCACCTAATGCCAATGAGAAATAATAATAGAGGGTCACAGACTAAGTGTTTCTAGTAGTCTCAATTAAATTTTATTTTAATTTAATTAATGGAATAAATATTATTCTCAATACCGAGGAATAATTTTATTCAAGTTAAAATGATCGGATAAATTAAATAAATGTTTATTAATCAGATTCTGAATAAAATATATTTATTTATTTTATTGGACATTTAATAAATATTTATTTAATAGTTTGTGAATAAAATATTTATTTAAGAGAATAAAATATTTATTAGGATGATCAATAAATGCAAGAGGAGTTTGAACGGACCAAAACTGTGTACTGTGATAAATTAATTATTTACAAGTCGGTAAATATTGTTTATCCAGTTGGTTCAAGAAATAATAATAATATTGTTATCATTATGTGGTAGGTTATTTCATTTATGGTTCTATTTTTCACAAGTTGACATGTCATAAATAATGATGTTGTTATTATTATTAAGTTTCGTGAGTTTTATCTGATGGTTATAATTGTATTTAATATTTGTTGCATAATTGAATATTGTAACTGAAACCCCAACTTGATTAATAGATGAGTACGTCTATTGTGCCAGTTGTGGGTGATGTGAGAGAAATTTCGAGCTAGGAATAGAGAATTGTTGAGTCAAATATTTTATCTAAAAACTCCTTCTTCTATCCCTTTAATGAACGAGAGAATTTCTTCATCATCGAAGAACGAACGATCAAGAATGATCAACACAAGACATTCGCTTTACCGCGCTAGCACCTGGAGAACGAGTGGCATTGATCGGAGATGATTGGAGCATGTGTGGATCACCGTTAGAGGGATTCTACTTTGGATCCTCATGAGCGCAATGAAGACAATCCGAAGGGGTCATTCTGGATGATCAACGATCATTAACGAAGGAAGTACCAAAGACATAGGTATTTAATTTCTTCAGAAATTAATAAATTAATTATAAACATAATGTGTTGTATCCTCTTTTCTTGGATTCGGCATTTTTATTATCTTTGTATAAATATTTGATTTAAATCTATGGATACTGACATTCATCCTCGTATTGATCTCGAATTAGTCATTGATTACGACAAAAGAAAAGTTGGGAAGACAATCATGTGGTGAAGGATTGTCACGAACAATTACTGAATAAAATAGGGAAAATTATTAATCAAGTGTAAATATGCATTCATGGCAATTATCGGGCTATATAGCCTACTTGGAAAGACAATCATGTGGTGAAGGATCATCATGTACCTTCTCTTTTGATTACTCCAATAGGGAAAGGCTTGCTCAGAGGGAGGAAGATCAAACCTTGATAGTGAAACTTTGATCATGAATTGTGGTGGATGATGACATATCTTAAAAAAACACAACAGAAGAAAGAACAAGTCAGTATTTTTCTTTTTCAAACAAAGTTTTTATAATTGATAGATGTAAAATGATAAAAATAATAATATTTTTAATGGTACCTGATTCAATCAATTCCACTTATTCTAGTTTCTTTCGAATGTCAATTGGTTTAAAATTTCTAAACCAATTTTGTGAGAAAATTAATGACTCAACGGTGTTAGGATTCAAACAACTACGAAATTGATCAAGGAATCATCCTCCTATAATAAATGTGGACTCTTAAGATAATGTAGTTAAATAAATTTCTAGAATATCTCTGGCAATGAATGAGAGAACATGATGCTAGCCTTTCCTTTCCACCAACTTAAAATGTTAAATCCATCGAAATCATCCTCAAAATCATTGATCTCTAATTTTTTTATAGTTTATTCCTTTGTTGTGTCAATTGCCTTTTTCTTTTCTTTGATCTATATTCATCTTTCTATTTCTTATCATCTCAATATCGGTACTAGCAAACATTAATATGTGACTCTTGATGAGAACTTGACTCACATTTAACAACAACAGAAATAAGATATTTGCATTTGTAAAACTCATAAAGATTATTTAGAACCTCTATTAATTTACTGATCAACTCATTCTTGTCTTCATCAGCAAACATCATTTCAAAACTATCCCAAAGATATTCTAATTTATATCGGGGATCAAGAAAAATCACCACAAGTAAGAGATAACTAAAATTGAAACGAATACCCCAATACCTCAATACTTGTCCCACATAATCTTCATTGTAATAAATGTTGCACTCACAGTAATATCATGACTCTTCATCTATTTCTTGATTTTTCTATATGTCACAAAGAGTATGAAAGAAAGTGTGACATGTCTCAGGCATAGAACTAGAAAAATCAACAATGCTATCATAAAATATTTTTAAAAACTTAACAAATACATGAGCACACTCCCAATCATATGGTATAGGAGCCCCACCTTCACAGACAAGAGCACTCCTAAAAATTGCATCCTACTCAAGGGGAATAAATACTTTCTCATAATTCTCTACAACATCCAACATAAAATAACAGTAATTCCACATAGTATGCACATCAAGAATTATGATATGTTTACTATGAATTTTTAAATCCTCAATGATGCTCTTGAAAAGATCCAATCTTGAAGGGGAACTTCTCACAAATTTGTAGAAAACTCTGATTCTAGCAATTGATGTTGATATTTCCTTTAACCCATCCCTAAAAATAAGGTTTAAAATATGTGCACAACATCTCATATGCATATACTATCCATTAAGAATAAACTCATTCCAATCATTAACCCTCACCAAATAAATGATCATTGTATTATTAGAACTAGCATTGTCCACAGTAACTGTATTAATCCTTTCAATCCCCCATTGTTTCAATGTCTGTTATAATACTTTTCCAATTGTTTCCCCTTTATGATCCACAACAAGACAAAACGAGATTATTTTTGTATTTAAGATCCAATTATCATCAATAAAATGTGCAGTCACACACATATAATTCAAATTCTGAATTCAAGTCCATGTGTACGTGGTAAGATATACCATGTGAGAGAACATATCAAACATAGACTTCAATTTTTTTTCTCAACCAAATATAACAAAATGCAATCCCTAGAAACTGTTTATGTAAATGAAACTTGAAATTGAGGTTGAACTTCAATAAATTCTCTAAAACCTTGATTCTCAACATATTTAAATGATAACTAATCAATGATTATAATTTTAGAAAGATTTATTCTTCACTCTTCTTGGTTAAAATGAGTTACTAAAATTTTAAGTGTCCCATCATCCTCATATTTACACTTCTTTCTAAGACTAACAGTGGTTTGATTTTTGTCAAGATTTTTGTTAGGATTTTTGTTTCACCTTGTCAAATGCCTATTCAAATTACTAGTTTCATGTTTTATAGACATGAAGACATAATATTTTCCACAATAATTACAAACAACCCTTCCATGTTTCTTATGAAAATGATTCCAAGCTGGAGATACTCTAGAACTAGTTGGAGATTTATGAATTGTTATCTTTTTAGGAGACCTCTGAAACTTGGTTTCTTCAACTAGTATGCTACTAATCCCCCCTCTTATTTCTGTAATTGAGTGTGTAGTTGGAGTATACCCCATCTGACTTTGGTTTATTGCACTAACTGGAGGATTAAAACCACTTATTTTATCACATTCAATGAATCGCTAGCTACTGTCAGCAAAATACTTCCACCCGTAACCTACTGGAAAGACTCTATCTATTGTGGAACACCCCTGGTAGAAGAAGAAATGGGTTTGAGTGATGGTGGTGTTTTCATCATGAGAAACACAACATAATAGGTAAATATAATAAGAAAGAACTTGATAAAAAAATTAACTACTTACCAGTTACTACCATGCCAGACCGCACGCGCAGTACAATAGGCAAGCGGAGGAGGCGAGGTGAGACATAAGGGATTTCACCTGAATCCTAATTACTCATGAGGGAAGGTGTATGTTGAGGGTGGAGGCGAGCGAGGAGGGATTTTCTGGGTGGGTTCGGAGGTGGTAAAGGAGGCAAGAGGAGAGGAGGATGGAAGAAGAGTTTTTCAAGAGGGAATGAGAGGAGAGAACAAAAAGCGGGGGGTTGGGATACTCAGGGAAGGAGGAGGAAGGAGGAGAGGGAAGGGGTAGGCTTTTGTTTCCTGTAGATCATGAGGGGAGGGAGTATGGTTTATTCACAATGCAAGGGAAGGTCGGGGGTTAGAGGATAGGATCAGGTGAGGCGATAACACAAGGGATGGAGGGAATGAATGACCAATTTGGGATTCCACTGCAAGGTTTTTTTGGCATACAACCATCGGGTGACGGGTCGGGTTGGGTCTAAATGTCACCAACTCGAGACCCGACCCAACCCGTGCACGAGTCGACCTGACATAAACCCAACTCGAGTTTTTTTCTGTGCAACCCGACCCAACCAGTTTAGGTCAGGTAGAACCCATCAGGTCTGGAAACCCCTAATCAAAATTATGATATTCTATTGTGATCCTAAAAATCCTGTATTAGCTTCTTTATTTAATTCTATGATATTAGGGCCGAAATCTTATTTGGTATAGTAAACCGATTAGTGAAACATACTTGGAAATAACCCTTTGCTTGCAAAATAGTTAAATAGATGCATGTTTGATGTGAATATTCAATTCTCTCATCCAATGTGCTATTTTATTTCATAGGCATATACTCCTACTATTTTATTTTATTTCTATCTTTTTCTTGCTCCTAGTGAGAGATTAGGGATGAACTACTTCCATCCACAAGTGCAAGAACGGGGACCTAATTACATGAGTGGGGATGATCATTTGCTTCCAGCCACCTACGTCCAAAATTGGTGATGACCTATTTCATTTTACTAATATAAGCCTACTATTGGTGATTCCTGCCATTATGTCCATGTCATGACTGAGTGGGTGAACTACATGGGTGGACCCTAACACCAGTGTGAACCGAAACAGTGACAGTTGATGTGTGAGAGAAACAGATTTAAAATGAAGTTTTATAGAGCTTCATATAAAGTCTCTTGGAGTTTGAACATGTTGAAACATGTTTGTAACATGTTTCTTGGAGATTCATGTCATTTGTTGGAGTTTGAACCTGTTTTCAAATTATGTTTGAACATTTTTTTCAAATAAAAACTTATTTTTTTGGAGTATCATATAATCTAATTTTATAATTATTATATAATAAATATGATAAATATATTATATATAATTTGATTAATAAATATAATATAAAATTTTAGCAATGAATATTTGAATATCCACATAATATTTTATTTTAAATATAATTTATAAATAAATATGAATTGTTGATATTCCTTATAAATATTAATAATATTATTATTAATAGATGAATATGCCGTATGAATTTGTTGCTAAACATTTTGACCAAAATTTAAATTTTTTATTATTATTATAATTTCAACACAACTATTTTATCTATCATAATAACATTTAACAACTTAGTTTTTACCAATAATTTAGTGACATGGATATATCTGTTGATAAAAAATTTTACCAATAGAGAATGTACTTTTACCAACATATATTACACTGTTGGGAAAAGTTAAATATTTTGTAGTTAGAATCCCCTTATTCCATTCTTATTCCTACAATAAAGAAATTATCCCTTATAGGCTTTAAGTGTAGTCAGTTTGGGCATTCTAGGCCCTCTTGTTTGAGAGTTCCGAAGTCCCATCGTCATTATGCTTGGTTGGGACATCTTTGTAAATTCTGTGGTTTAGGGCTTTAGTGAATGAATGAGACCATGCCTCACCTTAGATCTTGATGGTAACCTAGCAGGGCATGTTTGAGTTACCCTATTTCCCCCTTTTCTTGTCCCTTTATTTCAGCTAACCTATTTCTTAGCTTTCATCTTTGAATTGTTTGATGTCTTATGCTTTTTTAGAGAAAATTATATTTGAATATTTTGTTTTTTGGATCTTTCATTGGATGAGTGTCCCATTTTGGCCTCTTTAGTTATAGGGAGTGGGAAATGAATTATGTGATTCCTTTAGACAGTTTGGTTTACTTTGATCCTCCATGTTAGTGGAATCCTTGTATGGAAAGGAAACCTACCAAGAGTCACGACCTTTAATTATTTCTTTGGAATTATTAGACATCGTTCATGGTTTTGGAGAGGTATTTCGATGTGTTGGTCCACTTGGTTCTGAGTAGTTTGGGAATTTTATATTTCAATATTCATTTTCTTTCTAATTGGATCCCTATTCTATCTATGAAGTGGATATCACGTCTTTTATTAAATCTTTAGTGACTTTTTGGGGGTACAAAGTGATATGATTGGGATAATTGTCACACCCCAATCACTTTTTGGTATTTTTTCATCTAAATATTGAATTATTTGAGTTGATGAATTTTTTGATGAATTTTTTCAATTTTCAATGGTTTTAAAAGTTTCAATCTTACACATGATTTGGTAAACTATGAGGACATATTATGCAAAAATTTACTAGAAATTTAGCGCTTCTCACACGATTTATGCATTGTTGGGTGAACCATGTGGCTTCTAAGAGAAATGGTGTGAGGTACTTTTATGCAGGGCTCTCTTTTGCATAGTTGGAACATGATTAGAGGAAATCGTGTGACTAAATCATGTGATGTCACCCAGGTATTTCATATTCACAAGGTTGTTGCGTGATTTGAGAAACTATACGACCAAACTGTGCAGCTTGTCCAAGTTTTTAATTTTAGTAAAATTCCAGATTTACCTCATCGAATTAAAACCACTTTTGGGTTATTTTCTCCTCACTCATTTGACCCAACTCCATAAAGAAGCTCTAGGTGACTCCCTCCTCTCTCCTTCAAGTCTCCAAGTTTCTTCAACCTTGTATTCTTCAGGTTAGATCCACTTCACTCTCTTCTACCTTCTATTTCTCTTAATTTCTTCTTTTTCACTTCTTTATCTTCATAGGGCCATGTTGTCCAAACCCTAGGTGATGGTTTGTTCTAAATTTTTATGGTCTTTGATGGATAGGCTGTGAAAATTGTTCCTTCAGATTTCTTATTTGCTTCTTCAAAGAATTTGTGTCATCTTATCTTGACCTAGGTAGGTGTTTCCATGCGATTCCCTTTTCTTGACAAGCCATGTGATGGTTGTGTTTTATAATTCTATTTCCTTTATTAATTAGTCTTGTTTTATTATCCTTGGTAGATAATTTTTTTTTCAAAGTTATAATTTCATGGCTTGATGTAAATAAGGTGATTTTCATGGATTTCTATCTTTGTACTTTTGAAACTAAAATCCATGTATATTATGTGTTCAATAAAATGCCAATGAGACTTCTTAAAAAGTATTGTTGATTTGTTGTGTGTTTTAAGGCCTTAAATGGCCTATTGAGAGATGATTTATGATATCTAATGGATTATTTGGCGATCAATTCATTATTTTTGGAGTTTGATGTTTTTTTGATATGTTATTATGTTTCATGTAGATGATATGAGCTTAGGGTATCTTCTTAGTTTCTTAGTGATATTGTGTTTATTTTCCTATATTATTATATATTGGATTTGGTGATTTTAAAGTGAGGTTTCCCCTTTATTTCAAAAAGTGGTTTTTAAATGAAACTTGGTTTCTAAAATGGTTTTCGAAGAAAGGATTTATGTATAGAATTATCGACTTAAAGCCCATTTTTTACTTTGTATGGAAGGTTTTTCATTTAAATAGACACCCTTAATTTAAGCCACATGAAATCTTGAGTTATATGAGCTTTTGGATCTTATTAAATGATTTTGATTATTGTTGATGTGTATTTGAACTGAAATGGGGGGATTTTATGAAAAGTGTGTATGGAGGAGGGATGAGTTGATGTGATTGTGATGCCTTGATATTCATTGGGATTTTGATATATGATTGATGTGTTATGAAATATTACCTGGCCCCCATTCACTAGCATCATGAGAACCCTAGGTATCTAGGTGGGAGGTTGAGATATAGTTTATATGCTAGTCCCGATGAGACTTTAACTATGATCTTCTGGTATATGAAATGTTCTGGCTATGAGGAGTGTTGCCCGGTAAGTCTGGGTTAGACCAAGTCAGGGAGGTTATAAGTTAGGAACTTCATTGATAAGCTGACAGATGGTTTCACCAGATTATGTATCATATCTTCTCACTAGATAAATAAGAGTTTCTCATGATTATGTATACTTTACTTTGACTTCATTACTACTACACTAGATTATGTTTCTGCTTATTTTATTTTATCATTCTTATTAGAGACATTATTGAGGAAATTTTTGAGACATTGAATCCTTTATATCTTTTGTTTTGGAAATCACATTATACTTATTAGTGAGTTTGATCTAACATTGAATAATATTTTGGGGTTGTGTTTGGGTTGAAAAATGAAAATCCAATGATTAAAATTTTACACTAAGATTAATTTCATCAGATGTAAAAGCACTGTAGAAGTGTGGGATTAACTTCATCAAAAGATGAAAAGCTACACCAAGTTCATCAAATGCTGGAAAAAGAAACTTCTAGTGCAGTTGCAATTGACCTTGAAGAATGAAAAATCTAACCGTTGAAGGTTTGTCTATAAAAGGACCACTTCTTCAAGTATTAAAAGAACAAGAGTAATTGAAATTTCAGAAAAATATGCTAAGTCATTTTGAAGCTTGCAACATATTGTTTCCAAGTGTGCTTATGATCGTTTTAGTTTTTCTTTTTAAGGGTTTCTCTTAGAACATCCATTTGTGAGGTTCTCATTGTAAATGATCTAAGTTATCTTTTGTAATTGTTGTGTTTCGATTGGTGTGATCGAGAGCTTCTAGGGATAGAAAGACAGAGGTTTTTTAGATTGTTGTGATCGAGGGTTTTAGGGGATTAGAAGACATAACAACCTCCTGATGAGTTTAAGTCAAGGGTTTCTAGGGATAGGAAAATAGGTACCTTAGATCGGGTTTAAAGTTCCTACATAAACTTTGGATAAAAGTAGAGAATTATAATATCCTTTAAAGGAGTATTTGGATTGCAATCCAGTTCTTCATGTTTTGTTAATTTTCTATTGCACCTAATATTTTTAATTTTAATTTTTTTTCGTATTTTGCGAAAGTTCTGAAAAACTAAATTTTCCTTATTCTTAATATGTATATTTGTATTTCTATTGCATTTATATTGATTTTATCAATTTCTGAATTTCCACCGCATTAACATTTACTCTAATAAATTGTGATTTGATTAGAATATCATATCTTCTGGAAGTTTTACACCTTGACTTGGATGGATATTATAAGAAATGTTTTAGATGACAATTCACCCTCCTCTTATAGTTTACTTGTCATTTCTTATCAGGGGAAACACTTGGTATCAAAGATTATCTCTGTGTTTGAGACAAAGCCTGCTCTTATCTTTGATTTTCCATTGGATTATCAAAATTTCCTATATTAGTTTGTAGTGGAGAAAATATTTTTTTATAGAGGGAATATATGTTGGATATATCGACAATGTGAATCCTAATATTCCTCCAATCTTGGATGGAAATGATTATAAGTACTTGTGTCATCATTTGAAGACTTTTATCATTAATACTGGAATGGAGAATTATCAGATCATGACTAAAAATTATAAGATTCTAAAAAAGGAAATTTCTAAGTTTTCTAGAGATGTGAAGCTTGAGTTTCAGGATAACTATAAAGTGTTAAATACATTTTTATATTTGATGATGAGATATATCTATAGTCATATATCTTCTTTTGAATCCGCTAATGGTATTTGAAAGAAGTTAGAGGTTATTCATTTTGGAAGTTCCAAAGTTCTTTAAACCAAAAGAGTTATGTTGTGTGCGGACTATAAAGAATTTTATTTTCTTCTTGGAGTGTTTGTTGCTCTGATGCATCATATTTATGGCTATCATGAACCGTGCATGGTCACTTTGTGAGTATGATCTATTGGAAGATCAGCTGGTGGAAAAAGTGATAGATATACTTCCAAAGTAGTGGGAGTCTAAATCTACTATTATTGATGATAAAAAACATTTGACTAAGATAAGTTTTAATTATTTTATTGGAAATCTCATGCAATATGAGATTGGGTTAAAAATAGGTATTTAAAAGGATAAGAGGAAGAATGGAGTATCATTTGTATCTACTTCTGCTAATGTTACATATGGAGTTATGAATCCTAGAGCTAATATTAAGGAGAAATATAAATATTTGTCGAATGCTAACAATGTTAAATATAGTGAAGGTTAATTTAATCATTTATCAATAAGGTTGAATAATATTATCAAAAATAAGAACTTTCAATACAATTATCAAAAAAAATAGAATGGGTAAACATGAGAACAAAGAATCATTTTGTTATATCTTGCGAATGTAAGAAGACTGGTGACACGTGTCTATCATCAGGTGTGAAAAAAAATATCTCCTAAGTTAAAATGTAGTATGGTGGGTTATCTAGGTTGTCTCCAAAGAGAAGTGCTTAACAATAGTGGTTGTCACTTAAAATAAGAGAAATAAGTAGATATTGTTTTTGAAACTGTTTGATTTTAAAGACAAGAAAGAAACTAAAAAAAGAAAAACAATTAAGAAAAATAGTAAGAAAAAATTAAAAAAACAAGTGATTTATTATTATAATATTTTAAATGTGATCAGGTTAGGTTCGGTTCTCCAATTGAAATTCTATCATAGTTCCATTTTTTCCAATTCTCTTCTGCTAAGTCGATAAAAGCGACATTCCTCAATCGATTCTTCTCACTCTCTTGGGAAAATGGTAATTATGAGAATAAACCTCAATAAAATATCATATTGGTATACTCATCTTTCAATGTGTAATATATTTGTAGAGAATACGCTCAATTGTCTTAGGCAATTCCCAATTGGGACTTGTTTATCCCAAACAATCAAGAATGTTCACTACTCCTTACACATGTATTGGCGATCACCGAGTACTTCACCACTAAGCCCTGATCTATTACATCGTATATATACTAGAACCAAGTGGAGGGAGATATTAATAATTGACCACAACAATAAATACAACAGAATCTAAAATCAAATACAATTATATATGATAATAAAAACTGTTATAAGAAATTGAAACTGATTTCATAGAAGAGAAAAGAGGATATTAAACCATTAAGTATAAGAACTCAAGAATTATAAAATAGAATACCTACCCTCCCAAATAACTAAGAATATATAACCCACCATGGTAAGGTTAACTTAGTATAACAAGGAAGAATAAGACATTAAAAAACTAAGAAGAATAAAAGAGAGAAAACAAAGAACATAAAATTTGCTCCCCTAGAATTTGTCCTCTAGAAGTTTGCTTCTATTCTACCCAAAAGATGGTAGAAAATTGCCATGATCTATTCTTAAAAGATGTTTTAAAATGAGTTGGATATTGACCCTAAAAATTTCAAAGATTTTGGACCTATGTAAAGGAAGATATGGCCTAATTAATGAGTTTAACTTCTTCCGTCCACCAAACACTATTTCACCCACTTCACTTTGACTCGCTCAAAATATGCCTTAATGAGATCCTTAATTTATGAAATTTAATTTGAACCATATATTTGGAGTCCTATATAAAAACCAACTATAATCACATCATTTTAAGGTTGGTATAATGTGATATTCCTGATTTAATAAGTTTGGGTCCATTCTGCCGATTAGAAAGATTTCTCCACTTGATTGATTTTTGGGCCATTGTGTGTCAAATTGGATCTGGTTATAGAATACAAAGATGAATTCCATGAGCAATGAAAGCCTAAAAAAATGAATCACTTTAATTGGATCATAATTGTAAAAGTTATGCCCAAAAAATAGAAGCTCTAGAAAACTGCCAATTTTGCATAATTAAGCAATTTTCACAATTAAGCCCAAAATTCACCAAAAACACTAAAATGATACAAATATACTAAAATTGACTTATTGGGAGGGATTAAATACTTGAAAAACATATGAAAAATAATTAAAATATTAACTCTATCAACTGTTCATATAATACTTGATTTCCCAAAGTTAAATATGAAGGAAAAAAGTCAAGAATAACTTCTAAAAATAGAGGGAAGAAGAATCTGCAGTCCTTGGATACTTGGAGTGCGAGTGGAGGAGGCACAACCTTTGATAGGTCGTCATAAGAAAGTGAAAATGATAGTAAAAATATTGTGGGTTTCTAAATGAATATTCCCAAATATTAGAAATACCTTATGGTGAAGGTAACCGTTGAATCTCTTACCAATTTAACATTGGATTCTAAATTTTCTTTTACTTCCAGTGATTATTACTCATCTTCATCGGATGATGAAAGGTTAAGTTTATTGAATGATGAGAAAGATGATTATTTTAATGATGAGTAATATTTTTCCTACATATGAAGAAATGGCGAGATATGTAACTCTCATAGAAAAAGAGAGTTAAAAGATGAACAAAAAATATCTTCTTGCTAAAGATGATAGTATAATTTCAAAACTTACTGCTGAAATTTATAAATTTCAATAAAATTAAAGTCTAAATCTAGTTCAAGTTCAAATTTTAATGATCATAATTTAGTTTTCAAACATAAACCTTGAATTGGTTTAAAGTAAATTTTATCTAACTTCACTTCTAGTATAAGATATTTTGAAAAAATGCGTAAACAAATAAAACCTTCTAGAACTTATATTAGAATTGGTTATACTTCTGATAAATTTCATTTTTAGTAAAATTAATTTGTACCTAAAATTGAACCCTTTTGTAAAAAATGATAAATGAGAGGTCATTGGAGGAAGTTATATTCTTTAAATCATATTCAATATTTTGGAATTCATAAAGTTTTTATTTCCAGAGAATCAACAGTTGTTCAGTATAAAAGAGTTGGACATATGTGAGTTCCTAAAATTCTATTTGCTAACATTTCAGAATCCAACGAGGTTTGGATACCAAAAACTTAGTCTTCATGTTTTCAGAAAAAGAGTTTGAGTACCAACAGTCAGAACAAGTGGTACATGGACAATGGTTTTTGTCGACACATGACAAGAGACAAGTCCAATTTATGGAACTTGAAAAAGTTAAGTTGTGGATGTGTTACTCTTGGAGGAAATGCATAGGGTGAAATCACCAGAATCGGTGATGTTTATTTCCTTGGAAAAACTTTAATTTCTAATGCTTTTATGTCGTTGGACTTAATAACAACCTTATTAGCATAATCTGACTATGAATTGAGGGATACCTTGTGAACTTTGAGAATATGGTTCAATTTCCGTTATGTTATCATTGATTGAAGCATATCTTAAGATTAATAGTTTTTTCAAAAGGAGGGAAAGGTTTTTTTGTTCATGTTTTCTTGTTAACTGTAGAATTCATTGACTAAGGGGGTAGTTTTTTTCATTTATTGGATAGTATGGCCTAGAAATTAAAGCGAAGTTTTAATTCTATAAAATTGAAATTAATAGGAAGTTTCTTTGTTTACATTTATGCCCTATTTAAAATCGTTTATGTTGTTTTAAGGGGAGGATGATTTTAAAAAATTAATTCTTTGATCTATTTCATCTCAAATAGAGGGACTTAGAAAATCTAAGGGGGAGAGATTTAATCCTTGTATTTATATATGATTCTTTTTGAAAGGGGATAGATTCATTTTTTAGCTTTGCATTTGATTCTTTTTTAAAATCACAAAGGGGGAGAAAGTTAGGAAATGTTGTTAAATTTTCTTTTCATATTGTTAATTTTTTTCCTTGAATATATCAGGGGGAAAGTTAAGAAATGTTAAGAAGTTTACTCTATAATTCATTGAGATTATTGTAGAAAAATTAATTTATGAAAGATATAAAACATGAAGTATTGGTTTTATATTCCTGTCAAACATCTACATTTGCTTGTGTATCTTGTGCTTTTCAAAAAAGGGGAGATTATTGAGGACGTTATTGAGACAATGAATCTTTTACATATTTTGTTTTGGAAATCACTATATATTTGTTAGTGAGTTTGATCTAATTTTAGAGGTTGTTTTGGAGTCTTTTTGGGTTGTAGAATGAAAATCCGGTGAACTGAATTTCACGTTAAGATTAATTTCACCAGATGTAAAAGCACTATAGGGGTGCATGATTTACTTCATTGGAAGATGAGAAGCTATGCCGAGTTCATTTAAAAATGACAAAATTACTTCTTATGCAGTTACAACTGGCCTCAAAGAATGAAAAATTTGACCGTTGAAGGTTTTTTTATAAAAGAACCATTTCTTGAGGACCAGAAAAAAATAGTAATCAGAATTTCAGAAAGAGTTGTTAAGTCGTTTTGAAGCTTGAAACATCTTGTTACCAAGTGAGCTTCTCATAGTTGTGATTTTTCTTTATTAGGGATTTTCTTATAGCATCCATTTGTGAGGTTCTCATTGTAAATTCTATAAGTTCTATTATTGTAATTTTCATGTTTCTGATTAGTGTGATCAAGGATTTATAAGGATAGGAAGTAGGAGGTTTTTCTGATCATTGTGATCAAGGGATTCTGGGGATAGGAAGATAGAGAAACCTTCTGATGAGTCTAAGTTGTGGGCTTCTGGGGATAAGAAGACATGTACCTATTAGGATCCAATTTCTCTAGCCCAGACTTTCTAGGCGCAACACATGAGCCCTTATGTGGTTCCATCCTAAAATCAATTGGTTATAGGAGGTGTAGCCCATCCAAGAATATATTACAACCACTATTCCTTGTAAAAAACAATGTGGTATTAGGGTTTCACACCCAATAATCCCCCCTCAAACCAAAGACCACACATCTAGGCCTCCCCTTCAATGATAATCCACCAAAACAAAACATCATGCATTGTCATCTTCACATCACGAGAACTCACCGCATGACCAATGTTATCATGAAGACTTTCAACACAAGGCACCATGGATTCACATGCTTCAATAGAGCCACTGTTATCATTGTCAAACTGGTTTGTGGATCTTTTTTTGTAATATTGGGTGCCCTAGACCCAACTATATAGTAATTTTTTATTATAATTTCATATATACAGTGTGACATGCATGATGTACATTTACCATTATAGTGTAGGCATTTCTGCATCCACTTTTTAATGGTAATTTCCATAGATTTTCTGTTGTATCAGAAGGTTATAGCAGATCCAAGACTATAATGAGAGCCTTGAAATTCGATGACATTAATCTTAAATATATGTCCTATGGTCTAGATACATCATACTGATCAGACACAGTTGATGTCTGACTATCATGTGCTACGTGCTCATAAGTATTGAGACTTCTTCTCATGAAGTTCACACTTAGTGATCTCTAGTAGGTGAGATCATGAGGACATATCCACTAACATGAACACCACATGTTTTGAGTGTCATTGGATGTTCCTATCTATGAACATGTGTATTGGTCTTCTAACATGAGATCATTATTAATGTGTGTCATTTGATCACGTACTTTGATGTAAGGTAAAAACCATGATAATTAAATTGCAGCGAGATAACTTGTGTTGGGTGTGTTATTAGTGGTATGATATTGGTTGAATAGTCAAGATGGAATTTGTCGCTTTCGAGTTGAGGAAGTAATATCTCTGGCCTATTTGATCAGGATGGTAGTACCTTTATAAATCTATGGACAAGGTAGTCGGAGGTAAGTTCGTTCAACTAGATCAATAAACAATAAAGCAAGAAAGTAGGATGAAAAAAGTGTGTGTCTTGCTTTATGAGATATCAAAAGACAAAAAGATTATATGACACAGCCTCTGTTCGTAAGTTAGTTGTCATTGTTATGACTATTACTTATCTCTTTAGGGGCCTTGATGAGTTGTTAGACTCCATTCTTGATCTGTGAATACTTTTCATTTCTATCATGATAAGAGTCTAGAGGGTCACACACAATAGAGTATTTAAAAATCCACCATATTCTGATGAATAGGTATATAGGACATGGTGGACCCCACCACTGGGGTCCAGAATTTGTTCGAGGATGTATGATTTCCAATGAATAAATAAATTCACATTATTTGAGTTTAGAATAATTAGCAATGAATTTATTTATTAAATTTATTTACAAGTATTAAATTAAATACATGGAAAACATATGAACAAATATTATTTTAATATTCAAGGTTCATTTAATATTTGGGAGAATGACGAGCACATGATACTTAGACCAATTGGTAAGGACTCTGTAAGTGAATCCGAGAGACCTGGGATCAAATCCAGGCAGAGACATTATTTCCAAGTACTGTAGCAGTATTGTAGCAGGTACTGTAGCAGGTAATGTTGTAGGTGTTGTAGCGGGAACTGTGCAGTACTATAGCAGGTACTGTAGAGGGAACTATAGAAGATACTGTTTGGAACTGTAGCAGTGGGGAATATTCCCCCGTTTGGGCCTTCGGGCCACCGATTTGGTCTTTTGAGTCCTTTTAGGCCTTCGGGCCACCCAAGCCTTCCAGTCAGTAAGGCCTTCGGGCCACCTTAAGTGTAGATGCAAACTAGACAACCTACAAGGAATAAACTCTATAAGGAGGATGATCAAGGAGCTTTCACCATAGTAGAAGCTAAACAGATTTCAATAATGAGAGGGTATGGTACATACCATTGGGACAAGCCTGTGCATGCACGGGAATGCCTAGCCGAACAGCCATGCGAGGTGGAGAGATAATTTCATGATGAAGATGCTGGGGAGGAGCAGTTCCAAGTAGCTAGTTTGGGTTGTATGTAATTTTTGAAGCCTACGGGAAAAATGAATCCCTCTAAGGCCTACAAGCCATGTTATACTTAAGCCTATGGTCCTTGTAGGGTTCCACCTCACCCCTTGAAAGGTGGATTATAAAAAATCAATAAAAAATGAAGGCCTTTGAGCCATTGTAGGAGATAGAATGACGAGTTAAGTTAATGAGTCAGTTTTATCACGTAATATATTTATTATATCACAAGAAAGTGATAAAAATATTAATTATTTTTATGATTCAGTACAGTAGTCATAATATATTGTTTATAGTTTATATAGTGAGTAATAAATAAATTGGGGGTCGGTGTAGCACCCTCGGTTTCATGTAAGTAACCCTTTATTTATGTATTTTAAGTATGTAAAGTGTTTGGGTGAAGTTTTTGAGGGTTTGGAGAGATTTTTGGAATGTTTTTGGGAATTTTCTAAAGGTGCATGGTTTGAGTAAAGTTAGTGAAAACTGTGAAACTCCTACAGGAAACCGTGCACGGTGAGACATGGGTTAATGGGTTGGTGCACAGTTTGGCCAAACCGTGCGACCACCTGTAAGAAATTATGCAAAGCGGGATCGAGATATTTTGCAGGGTTGGTGCACAGTTTGTCTAACCATGTGGGCCAATCGTGCGAGGTGCTTCTTGAGGCAAAGGCTGATGTGCGGTTATCACACGGTTTGCCTAATCATGCAACTAACTGTGTACGGTTTAAAAACCATATACTAAAAAAGTGAATATGGGTTGGGATTAACTTTAAACCCCTCGTTTTTTTTTTCATTTCGTCCCTAACTTGATAATTATTCATTCAAAATTCTTTCCCTGTTGATCCAGAGCTGATCTGAAGGCTTTTCTTGGTTCTTTGAAGCCTCATTTCCTTGGTAAGTCTCCTTTTGTGGTAGTTTTTCATGGTTTTTCTTTAATATACTTCCTTCCCTCTCTCAGTTTCTTAGATACAGTCTTCTGTGAATAGATCTAAGGTTTTTTATTCCAATCATGGTTATATTTGACCTTACTGATGTTAGGGGAAGAGATCTAAGGTAGGTTTTTGGAGTTTCAACCCAGTTTTGTTGAAGATTTTTGCATCGTTCTTCATTTTCATCATAATTCCCAAGGTAAGTGGCTTTACTATCGACTCCTCTTATTAGAAATGGAAGTGTTGATTTCAAATTGATTGTTTTTCTTGAAATTGATTGTGAAATTGTTGATGGAAACCCTCTTGGGTGACAGTTTATGGAATTGTGCAAATTTGGTGTTTTTGTAAAAGGGAATTGACAGCATGATTTTAAAATGATGATTTTAAAATGGTTTTTGGGTTTTGATGCATGGAAAAATGTTTTCAATAAAAGTATGGTTTTATTTAAATGGTTTAGAAAAGATGGTTTTGGCATGTGGTTGGTTTAAATGGTTAATCGTGAGTTGAATTAGATGGATAATGGTCGTGAAGTACCACCATCAAAGGGACGAGTTATGGACTTAAATTCCACCATCAACAGTAACACCAAGCTTGTTTGGTTGAGAGTGTATGTGTGTGGTTATGTGAAATTTAATGGGTTATCCCAACATGGAAATCGAGAAAGGATAAATGACTTGTTTGGGTGCTTTCTTTGGAAATTGGTTTATTTGAGAAAACTATTTTTGTATGGAATTGTTTTGATTCATTATAAATTTTTGAACTTTTTAAAATGAGTTATATATAAATTGTTTTATATAAATGTGTTAACTTATTCTATCCTAGTGGTGTGAGTAGGGAATTCAATTGGGGAAAACCTATTGAGTTTCATTACTCACCCCCTGCTTTGGCACATTGTGCTTTTGCAGATGTTGTTTATGAGGACATAGGTAAAGGTAATCATCCCATTTTTTAGTGGCACTCCGTGATATTTTGGTTGATCATGGAGTTGGAGTATGGAGCATGTTGGGAGTTGTGGAGTTATGTCTTAGAGTCATTGAGTTTTGTTGGTTTTTCTTCGGTAGTGGTACTTGGTTATAGTTTGGTTTTAATATAAATGGTATTCCTTTGAGTTTTTCTTCATTGGTATCTTGCATCATATAGTGGTTATTTTTTTATGACATGTTTGGTTGGGTTATTTTATTTTCAAAGGTTTAATCGTCCCCCACCTGTTAATGAAGTCCTTACATTTATTGCCACCCTTTAGTGTCTCAGGGATGTTGCTTAAGGTCAAGTAGCAATTCCGGCTCAACTCAAGCCAATGAGGATGGGTTGAATGTTACAGTTGGGGAGCCTTTTTTGGTTAATTTTATAACTCACTATATATAGAAAGAGAGAGGCTCTTACGTGACAGCTATTCACTCCAAGTTCTTTAGATACTCTCTCTCCTCTGTCACTTTCTTGAGAGTGACACTCTCGATTCAAGTGATTAGATCAGGCTCATCTCCTAACATCAAATTAATGTCTATGTAGAGATTGTCTGATCTCTGTGATAACACCCATAATTCAACGATCAACACTCCCATAGATTTTTGAAGCACGTTTTGAAGATCTAGAGGAATTTGACTTCAAATTATTCAAGCATCAATCACTGATGATGAGCAGATGATGAACGTGCGACTTCAGATCAAACCATATATTTTTTTGTTTAATTTTTGTGCTTAAAATTTTTCATGCATGATCCTCTGGCTTAAACTAGGGCAGTGCTTCACCGGCGATGACGTAGTTACGTCGATCGCCGGTGAAAATTTTTAAATCTCTGACCTACAGACATTCGTGGTACGCCCGAATACATTTAATTGGCATTAGAGGGACGCGTGAGGATTTTAAGACAAGAAAAACTAAAATTGCATTAAATTTTAAAGAGGGTGTCGTTCTGGTACCAAGTTCAATATGAGATCGGGTGGCCAAGTTGTGGTCTTCCAAAGTTTTAAATACAAATTAGGATTATTTTTTTGGGTATTATTTTCGAAGAACGTATATATTATTTATATTAATTCTACCTGAAACCATCAACAAAATATTTTCCCATGAAGTCGAACACCGGTCGGACCGTCGTTCACCAAAATAGAAATTTCTGACCATGTTATTTACTACATGGGCAGCAATAATATTTATTATAATAATAATTTTATTTTTCTAACTTAAGGTGGTAGGTTTTATAAAATTTAATGAGTAAAAAAATTGAACACTGGTGATGGGTTTGTGGAGAATTCCAAAAATGAGACAAAATAAAATAATAAAAGAACCATTAGGTGGCTAAGACTTACAACAAAGAGGGTGTGCTAGTCTGCGTATTTTATTTAAAAACATGTGTCAGCTTGATAATGAAACCAAACAAAAGGAGGACTTTTGGGCGGAGGGTGGGGATCAACACCATCTCAATTACCCATCTCAAATGGTGGGTTAATTAAGTGCCTACGATTATGACGTGTGGCCACCCAACATCAGACAATTTATCATTTACAAAGCCTCCCTAAAACACCCTCATTCCAAGTAGTGCCCCACACACATTCCCCAATAAACCCAATCCATTTTCTCTCATGCATTTATTTTTTTCCCAATAAAAATCTTTGATCTAATATATTTTGCTGAAATGGTATCAAAATTTCAATTTGTCAGCACCAATGCTATCGTTACATTGATACGAATAATTCTAGATCCATATATGATGTGTGTGTGTGTGTGTGTATTTTGAATTTTAAAACTTTCATTTTCATGTGAGAATTTGCACCGTAAATTTACCATATATATTTTTTAAATTCTTACTCGTTATTGGTTTATACAAAAAAAATACATTAAAAAAATTATATATAGATCATTTTTTTAGAAAATTAATGAGTATAAATGTCTATATATATATATATTTATTTATTTATTCAACTATATACATACATATATTTTTTTTATAATTACATACATACATATATACTATAAGTACAAGAAATTCTATGTATGTACATGCATCACACTTACATACATATATCACATTAACATGTGTATAAATAAAACATAAAATTGTACATAAACATATATATAATTGTACATAAAACACAAATTTTGTTGCATAAAATTGAATGTATTTTTTTGTATATATTTTGAGTAGTAATTAAATTTTTTATACAAACATATAAATAGATATATCTAAAAAACATTGATCACATACAGACACATATATATAAATCAATGAATATGTATGTATGTGTGTGTGTCTATATATATATAATGTATTATTACATAATTAAACACATACATATAAAAATTATTGAACACAAACACACACACACACACACAAATCAAAATATATGCCTACATACATATGTCAAAATTAATATATATATATATATAATATATAAACACATAAGTACATTTATACGTGTAAATTAATATACTCATATACATGCATATATATTTAAATACATATATTTAAATATGAGCACATACACATGCGTACAATCATGCATACATATAAATATCCACGTATACATGCATGCATGCATGCATATATATATATATATATATATATATATATATTAATGTAATTATTTACAAATATATTTAAGTATATGCATAATCTTATATACATGCAGACACACACACACACACACACATATATATATATATATAAATGTATACAAACACATATATAAAAACATACATACGTATAAATATAAGTACCCATATGCACGCATGCATGCATGCAGGTGCCATGTCTTAGTAGAGATTTCTCTAATGAATCTCTAATTGGAGATTTTCTTATGAATCTTTCATATTACATTAATATATATAAATTCATTCATATATGTACATACTTGTTTTTATATATAAATATGATTCTATGTATGTATGTATGTATGTATGTATGTATGTATGTATGTATGTGCGTATGTATGTATGTATGTATGTATGTATGTATGTATGTATGTATGTATGTATGTATGTATGTATGTATGTATGTATGTATGTATGTATGTATGTATGTATGTATGTATGTATGTATGTATGTATGTATGTATGTATGTATGTATGTATGTATGTATGTATGTATGTATGTATGTATGTATGTATGTATGTATGTATGTATGTATGTATGTATGTATGTATGTATGTATGTATGTATGTATGTATGTATGTATGTATGTATGTATGTATGTATGTATGTATGTATGTATGTATGTATGTATGTATGTATGTATGTATGTATGTATGTATGTATGTATGTATGTATGTATGTATGTATGTATGTATGTATGTATGTATGTATGTATGTATGTATGTATGTATGTATGTATGTATGTATGTATGTATGTATGTATGTATGTATGTATGTATGTATGTATGTATGTATGTATGTATGTATGTATGTATGTATGTATGTATGTATGTATGTATGTATGTATGTATGTATGTATGTATGTATGTATGTATGTATGTATGTATGTATGTATGTATGTATGTATGTATGTATGTATGTATGTATGTATGTATGTATGTATGTATGTATGTATGTATGTATGTATGTATGTATGTATGTATGTATGTATGTATGTATGTATGTATGTATGTATGTATGTATGTATGTATGTATGTATGTATGTATGTATGTATGTATGTATGTATGTATGTATGTATGTATGTATGTATGTATGTATGTATGTATGTATGTATGTATGTATGTATGTATGTATGTATGTATGTATGTATGTATGTATGTATGTATGTATGTATGTATGTATGTATGTATGTATGTATGTATGTATGTATGTGTGTGTGTGTGTGTGTGTGTGTCTGTATGTCTGTATGTATGTATGTATGTATGTCTGTATGTATGTATGTATGTATAATAATGTTTAGATGTATATATGTACATGTATTAAAATATACTGACAAATATTTATAGTTGTATATGCATGTATATATACATATGTATGCATGCATGCATGTACTTTTATCTGTAAATAATTACATTAATTATATTTGCATATAATTGCAATAATATATATTTATGTACTTGTATTAATATAAATTTATATATATATGTACGTATGTACTTATACTCAATGAAATGTATTTAACTATGTATGTATATAGCTATATTAATATGTATGTATAGATGTATGTATGAGTTTATATATAAATATATTAATATGTATGTATGTATGTATGCGTATATATATGTCTATTGGTTTTTATATATGTTCATGATCAATAATGTTTATAGGTATATACAAATATAAGTATTTACAATAATATTTTAATACATGTACCTACCCGCATCTAAATATTATTATATGTACATATATACATAGATATAAACATGTATACATATAAATATTTTAGTATCATTATTTAGAATTATACAACTATATTAATATATGCAAATATAAATATTTTGAAGTGTATTTTAAAGTGTATTTGTACAAACATGCACAAATCTATATTAATATAAGTACATAAATGCATATTATTGCAATTATATGAAAATATAATTAATGTAATTACTTACCGATATAAGTGCATGCATGCACACACACAGGTATATACAACAACAAATATTTGTAGGTATATTTTAATGCATGTACACATATGCATCTAAATATAATCATGCATACATACATGCATATACATACAATCATACATACATGTAAATATTAGTATATACATAAATGAATGCATGCGTACATCTTAATGAAATTATTTACAAATATATATAAGTATATGCATAATCTTATTTACATTCATACGCGTGTGTGCACACACACACACATATATAAGTGTATACAAACACATACATAGAAACAAACATACATATAAATATAAGTACCCACATGTATACAAATATATTAATGCGATTACTTAAAAATTTAATATATAAATATAATAATGTGCAAATCTCCTAGTGGATATTTCTCATTGCAGATTGGCATTAGGAATATTCCAGTGCAGATTTCCCAGTGCACATGGTCACTGTGAATCTCCCATGGGAGATTTCCCAATGCCTATTTGTAGTTTGAATCTCTCATGGGAGATTTCACATACATAAAAACATAGATACATATAAATACAAGTACCCACATGCATTCAAATATATTAATGAAATTATTTAAAATTTAATATTTAAATATAAGAATGACCAAATCTCCCAGTGGAGATTTCCCAGTGCAGATTGGCACTGGGAATCTCCCCGTGGAGATTTTCCAGTGTAGATGGGCACTGTGAATCTCCCATGGGAGATTTCCCGATACATATTTGTAGTCACTACTAAAGATAATGCTTTTATCAGCACTAGAAAATGATTTTAACAGTTTTATAAAAGTGTTGTTAATATCAGCGAAGATAAAGGAGGGTCCCCTTTAACAGCACTGATATAGACCCCCCTTTATCAGCGCTATTTTAGCACAGTTAAATGAAGTTTTTATCAACGTTATTTTTAGCACTGATAAAGGGAGCCTTTATCAGTGCTTGAAATAGCGCTGATAAAGTGGGACTTTATCAGCACTCTAAATAGAGCTGATAAAGAGAGATTTTATCATCGCTCGAAATAACACTGATAAAGACCTAGATGTCTATGATGTGTTGTTTATATAATAGCAGACCCACCAGGAGCACCTGCACATATAAACAACACACCCACCAGCAGCACCTTCACAACACACACACACCACCTACACAAAACTGCACCTGCACAACACACACAAGAACAAAACATCGCACACTAGGGTTTGACAAACAATGCTATATATATTTTAAAAAATGTTTTATATAATTACATTTACAATTATCCAACAAACAGTTAAAACATTAATGTTTCATCCTTTGACATATGTGACCCCCTCTAAAAAATGTCCACCCATGATATTAGTTTCCCAATAAATCATTCAAACTCAAGAGAAAGGTTCCACCTATATAAAAAAACAAATATTATGATAGTAATACTATAAATAAAGAAATTAAATATTAATATGAAATAATAAATTAATAAAATGTCAATTTTTAATAAAAAAACACATTTTGAGTTATACAGGTAACATTGTGCGTCGTATTGAGGTGGAGTTGATTCATACACATCACAAATGTGTTATGGATCGTTGTCCGAAAATATCAAAACAATCCGAATGAGGTTTCTTGGTTTTGAGTATGTCCCTTGTTTTTTTACTAAAATTAATATCAAATTTAAATGAAATATTTTGATTTATACCAGTCACATCATTCGTCAGATTGAGGTGTGGTTGATTCCTACATGTCACAAATGACTTATGGATCATTGTTTTAAAGTATAAAAACAATCTGAATGAGTTTGCTAGGTTTTTCGTATGACAGTTGTGTTTTTTTTACTAAAATATAATTTCAAATCAAAAACACCCATTTTCAGTCATACCAGTCACATTGTTCGTCATTTTGGGGTGAAACTACTGCATACACATCATGAAGGACTTACACTCTCCTAAATTATAAATACAATCAGAGGGTGTTTGCTGGGTTTTCAGTGAGTGAAATGTTTTGAGCTAAAATGTTAATTTTAAATTGATAAGAGACACTTTTAGTCATAGTGGTCACACCATGTGTTTAATTGAGGCATGGTTGACTATTACACATTAAAAATGACTTATGGATCATTGTATTAAAGTATCAAAACAATCTGAATGTGTATGCTCATTTTTCAGTATGTTACTTGTTCTTTTTACTTAAATTAATGCCAATTTTAAATAAAAACACATTTGGATTTATACTGGTCACATCGTTTGTCGGATTGAGGTGTGATTAATTTATACACATCACAAATGACTCATGGTTCGTTGTTCTAAGGTATCAAAATAATCCAAATGTGTTTGCTTGGTTTGTAGTATGTCAGTTGTGTTTTTTTACTAAAATGTCATTTCAAATTGGAAACACACTTTTTGAGTCATACCGGTCACATCGTGCGTCGATTTGATGTGAGACTACTTCATACACGTCATAAAGGACTTAAGAATCACTATCCTTGTGACAACTGGGTCCCAGTGACAGCACAATCACCCCGCCTTAACATGACCGTCGGGTCCTGGCCCACCAGGTACCACCAGTTTCCCCACAAACACGTGGGGCCCACCCTAGGGTCCACTCACATGCCTGAACGGGTCATCTGACTAATATGATATTCCCCATAGGCCAACACATGTCCTTTACAGTGTGGTTTGTCCTCACTCACACACATCCTGGGAAACTTCCCAGAAGGTCACCCATCCTGATCACTACTACAGGACAAGCACGCTTAACTGTGAAGTTCTAATAGGATAGGCTCCCGAAAAGGAAGGTGCACCTTGTTGACATGAGTCATATCATTTAGTCATTTAACCCTTTATCATTTGGGGATGTTACAATCACCCCCCTTTAGACCACAATGCCCTCTTTGTGGGCCCTACATCTCAACCCAGGCAGTGCACTGCACTTAAGGCTGGGTTACTCCTCTGATACCAAATGTGACAACTAGGTCCCAGTGACAGCACAACCACCCCGCCTTAACATGGTCGTCGGGTCCTGGCCCACCAGGTACCACCAATTGCCCGGCAAACACGTGGGGCCCACCCTAGGGTCCACCCACATGTCTGAACGGGTCATCTGACTAATATGATAGTCCCCACAGGCCAACACATGTCATTTCCAGTGTGTTTTGTCCTCACTCACACACATCCTGGGAAACTTCTCAGAAGGTCACCCATCCTGATCACTACTCCAGGACAAGCACGCTTAACTGTGAAGTTCTAGTCGGATAGGCTCCTGAAAAGGAAGGTTCACCTTGTTGACATGAGTCATATCATTTAGTCATTTAAGCCTTTATCATTTGAGGATGTTACAGTCCTAAATTATAAATACAATCGGAAAGTGTTTGGTTGGTTTTTAGTGAGTGACGCGTTTTGAGCTAAAATGTAAATTTTAAACTGATAACAGAAACTTTTAGGCATACCGGTCACACCGTGCATCAGATTTAGGTGAGGTTGATTCCCTTATGTTACAAATGACTTATGGATCGTTTCCCTAAAGTATCAAAACAATCTGAATGCGTTTTCTCAGTTTTCATTATGTCAGTTGTTCTTTTTACTTAAATTATTGTAAATTTTAAATAAAAAGACACAATTATACCAGTCACATCATGCATTGTATTGAGGTGGGGTTGGTTCATACACGTCACAAATGAATCATGGATCATTTTCCTAAATTATCAAAACAATCCGAATGCATTTGCTCGGTTTTCAGTATGCCAATTTTGTTTTTTTACTAAAATTAATGTCAATTTTAAATAAAAAGAGACACTTTGAGTCATATTGGCTGCATCATGCATCATATTTAGGTGTATTTGATTACACATCACAAATGACTTATAGATAATTGTCTTAAATTATCAAAACAATTCGAATGTGTTTGCTAGTTTTTAGTATGTCAGTTGTGTTTTTTTACTAAAATATCATTTCAAACTCGAAACACACATTTTGAGTCCTAGCAGTCGCATAGTGTGTCAGTTTGACAAGAGACTATTCCATACACATCATGAATCATTGTCCTAAATTATTAAGATAATCAAAGAGAGTTTTCTTGGTTTTCAGTGAGTGACACGTTTTGAGCTAAAATGTCAATTTTAAACTGATAACAAACACTTTAAGTCATATCAGTCACACCTTTCTCCGGATTGAGGAGTGGTTGATTTCTACACGTCACAAATGATTGATGGATCATTCTCCTATAGTATCAAAACAATCTAAATGTGTTTTCTTGATTTTCAATATGTTACTTGTTCTTTTTGTTAAATTTATTGTTAATTTAATATAAAAATACACACTTAAAATCATAACGGTCACACCATACATCAGATTTAGGTGCGGTTGATTTCTACACTTCACAAATGACTTATGGATTGTTTTCTTAAAGTGTCATAACAATCCTAATGTGTTTTCTCAGTTTTCAGTATTCCACTTGTTCTTTTTACTAAAAATACTGACAATTTTAAATAAAAATAGACACTTCGATTCATACCGGTTACATATTCATGTTATTTGTATACATTCTTCCATCAGTTATGTTGCCCATTCGTTTATAAACAAATCGATCTCATCTTGTGAATATGAGTCTTTTTGAAAATCATGTTATTACTAAAAAAATATAAATACACAAAAGATTAATAAATATTTTAAATGAAATGGTAATTATCTTTGAAAATACCTCTTCAGGGATGCTGGTTTGTTCATGGAATACGATCTCTTTAATAAATTTACAAACATAATAACCATAGTCTTTATCGTTTGTTTGTTTCAGACATTGCAGAATCATTTAGGAAAATAAGTAATTTTTTATGTGTTTGGATAGTGAAATCTTATTATATATACCCCGATTTGTATCCAGTCGTAATACTTGTGATGTTTTTTGTCCTTTTCCCCTGGCCTCATTCCATGATGTATACAATATTCACGCATTGCCCTATCATAACATAATCCTCATTAAATGAAAATATATATTATATAACTAGATTTTTAGTTCTAAAATATTGTATGTAGTGTAATATAAATTGAAAAACTCCATCATGTGTGGTCGGTTTGTTGGATATCCATGCATTGAATCTAGAAAATAAATCTTTGGAGTATCCAAATTGACCACGATGAGCATCCAATGTTGTCTAGGAACACAAAAAAGAATAAGTAATGAAATAAATTAAAATATATTTGATATGATTAAATTATTGAGTTTTACCCCTACATCGTTAGTATTAAGAAGAGTTTGTCATTCATAATTATGTTGTTAAACGAGTTGAGCAGGTCGACCATTGTTTCACCCTCTTTCTCGGATTCTATTTCTTTTTGTTTAGTAGAGGTGACGTGAGGGTTAACAGGTCCAAATTTTTGTTCATGGAGAAATCCATTCAATTTTTTTTCATATATACGCCTGAAAAAAATATGAAATGTATTTAGTCATAATTATCATAGTATATCAGCTTTTGGAAAATCAAATCATGAAAACATACCTCATGTATACATTTATAACTTAGCCACCTAGCCAATCATATTCTAGTATTCCACTTACATTGTCAACACTAATGAAATCTAGATCTTCCCATTTGTACATATTTTTATCAAAAATAATTGTGTGAATCCCACTATCTTTCAACTTCGTATTCATATGAGCCTACAATGATAATAAATTTGGATATAGAACAGATGGGTTTAAGGTGCTTTCGGTAGATCGTTTTGATCGGTTGGTTGATCCTTGAGATGGTTTTGAGCCGTTCTTTCTTTTCACCCCCTTCTCTGTGTCCGTCTGTAATAATATTCATCGGTTCGGACCTTTTTTCATTAAATGTTAAAGTTTTATCTTGAAAAATAAATCGGAAATGAATACCTCCTTGTCGACATGTTTTTTTACAAGATGTGACGACAATGCGATGAATGTTCCAAGATCTTATTCGACTTTATAAATATCTTCATCATCAATTGGAACAAGTTTCTCGATGCTCGACTCATGAGCTACATTAATCAACACTTTGACATGACCAATTGGAAGTGGTCTCTTGTGTAGTATGAAATTCTGGATATTAAACACCGTAGCCCTCACTACAAGGTGATGGGTGACTATTGATAGATGTAAATCACAATCATTTTCGCCCCGTAAAATATCAGTACAGGATATGTATTGGTGAATATCTAATTCACAATTCAAAGAAACAATTATTTGAACATTGATTACCTCAGCTAAGACATGTTTTTTAGGCGAATGGCTTGCCTCAAAGCTAGTGGGGGTGGGGCGAGATCTTCACGTGCTGGTTGTTCTTGAGTTTTTTCTTCTCTTTTCCCCTCCACCATCAAATTTTCCATGAACTCTCTACAATTTCATATGTTCTTCAAGGATAGCTATTCTTTCTCTCAACATTTTGATTTCTTCACTTTGATACTTTTGTTTTTTTCTCAAAAAATGCTCAGGACGTCACCCCAAAACCCACACCTCTCACATGTTCATACTTTTCTAACTACTTCATGGCCACCGAAAGGATGTCTACATCTGGTTTGGGTGTTTCTGATTCATGTGACCGTGTCAGATAGAAAATATAGGAAAATAAGTAATCATTATTATGTAATATAGATTTAAAACAAAACAAATATTTATTATGTCATACTTACACATGTTTCCCACATTTTTTTTATATTTTCATCTATTATTATCCCATATTTATTTACACGCACCTTCTTCCATAGCACATGGTGTGGGATGGAATTGAATTTAGATTTGGATTCATCAATCTGCATATAAACATAGAAACATAGTTATGGTGTTGTTTTGTGCCACATAAATATATTACAGTAGATTTAAAATACATACCAATTTTTTCAAGTGAAGCATGCCTCATTCTTACTTTATGGTAGGGGAATATTGGTTTTGCTACTCGTTTCTAATTTTCAGCAATCAGTTGTTGTTTCATAAATAAAAAACTATCAATCAAAGTGATGAATACACGTATTTTCAAACAACGTATTACCAAACACAATGTACTTGAAAAGGCTGCTCTACACGACAGTTAGAAAACACATCCCACACTTTTTGGGTTATCAGGTGTGCATAAATAGAAGGTGGGTGTGGGTTTATTTTCCCTTCAGCATTTTAAAATAACATTTCATTAAAATTGTGCGAAATCCTAAATGAATCCTTCCACCAACCCTTAATACATAGTCCTCGTACGAGTCAACCACTATAAATGCACTCTATAAGGGATGAATAAGATTAATTCAATGTTTCATTATTTTATTTTTTAGTAAATTAAAGAAATAATATCATAATGTTACCGTAATATCTCCCCACATCACTGTCTTAATCCCGATGACAACATGGTGCCACGACTGTACATCAATCAGCACGCATTGTCGAGTGACGATTCCAATGTAACTATTGAACATGGTCTTGTTGGGGTTAACATGTTGGCCCCACTTATTCAATTCATCCTTGTATTTGATGTCTTTTGATTTTGCCTTAAGGATTTTTGCTAATACCGTCAAACTACGACACTCCTATTTTTTTTGCGCCACTGGTGTTTTATTTCCTACCATTTCCTTGGTTTCAACATCATCAATATGTTCCTCTAGAGCACTAGTATTGGCTTGTACAGATGGTGTTTGTACCTCTGCATTGGGAGAAACAACAACAAGTTGAGAAACCTGTTGGTCACTGCGAGCAGCAGTTTGTTGAGAGACATGTTGTGCCTCGGGATTGAGAGCATCATCAGGTGCAAAAGTCATTATCTACAGAAGTTGTTTAATATTTAATTTAGATTACATAAAAGTAGCAACAAACACATAATTACCTAAGGTAACACGATGTATATTACAAAAAATATATAACCTGGTTATTGAACTCTTTTTTTAAAGGTCGAAGGCATTTGACCCCTCTATCAACTATCCAAATCCCTTCATCGTGGTCTCCTCTCACATAAAAAACACCATCTATATTGAGACTGCTGTGAAATGATTGTGATGTCCCCATGGAAGGGTCATCCTCCATTGAATTTTCATCTGACCCTTCAGTGGTTTTGGTCAATAACATAACAATTGACCAGTTTTGGTTTGTAGGATCTAGAACATAAAATACTTGTACTGCATGTGATGCCAATATAAATGGTTTGTATTTGTACCCTTCCTTACTGAAATTAAATTTCACGAATCCTAACTCATCTATTTTAATATCACTCATGTTATCAACCATGTTGCATTGAAAAATCTTCACTTAGAAGTTCGTATAATCCAACTTCCATATTTGTTTGATGATGTCAAAGTATGACATATTCGCATAAATTGGATTTTTGTCCTTAACACCATAAACATGCATCGCTTCAGCCACAAGTGTAATGTATAAATGAACATTCATGATGATACATAACATATATGCACACATGATTAATTTATTAATTGACCAAATTCATTAGAAACACATATATATTTAATTATAATCTTATAATTTTTTTAAAACATTATATATATATATATATATTTGAATTATTAAAAAATATATATTAATTATAAACATGCGTTTTTATTTAATATATACAAATACACATTATTTTTAATATAAATATAATAATTGTATATTAATTATTATAAAAAACTTTTATCGGTGCTTTTAACTAGCGCTAATAAAGGCCCCCCTTTATCCGCACTTTCTGCTTAGCCCTGATAAAACACACGCTTTCCTTGCCCCATTTTGTGATAGTGAGTATCAATATCCCATGAGAGATTTCTTAGGGGAGATTTGAAGTATGAATCTCCCATCTGAGATTTCCTAGTGGATATTTGTATATAGTTACACACACATAGATATATATATATATGTATGTATGTATGGATGCATGCATATACTTGTTTTTCTATATAACTATGCAGATGTAAAGTTATAAATAATCACATTAATAAATTTGTATGCATGTAGATAATTACATTAATATTTTTGTATATACCTATTTATATGTATGCACATATACATGTACTTATATTAATATAGATTTGTATATGTATGTATGTACTTATTCTTAAACATACGTTTTTAACTATGTACCTATATGGATATATTAATTTGTTTGCATAGATGTATGTATGTATTTATATAAAAATATATTAATATGCATGTATGCATATGTGTATGTATGTATGTTTATGTGTGTATATATTCATTGGTTTTTATATATGTGTTTGATCAATATTTTTTTTAGGTATATGCAAATATAAGTATTTACAATGAAATTTCAATATATGTACATACATACACATAGATATAAACATGCATGCATATAAATATATGTGTGAAATTATTTACAATTATAAATCTATATAAGTATATACAAATATAAATATTCCTGATTGATTTTTTTTGTATACACTACATATAACACTTAGTTTTTATATATATTTACATTGTGTGTACATAATTATGTAAGAATGAATTATATAAAACACGCAATGATTTTTTCCAGTTCTTGAAATGGTACCTAGTAAGTAAAGTATGATCATAATGTAAATTATGATATTATTACTAGCCAAGATGTCTCGTTTTGATAGTGGGAAAATGAGAATAAAGTCGGGGATTACATATCTTGATGAGTCTTACTCAAGGAGGTGAGATCACATGTGGTAGATTGGACACACAGCGGAGATGTGGCAGACCCATCAACTGAAGTCGTGACTCAGCAGAAACATGATCTTAATCATGTGAGAGCTAACAGGGATGGTTAGCAAGTTGGCTCTAGTGAAAGTGCGAGTGTTGTAATAATGAGTTTTCGTGACCCAACTATACAGTACTTTTCGATTACCATTTTATGTATACTGTGAGATATGCATGATATACACCCACCATTATAGTGTAGACATTTTTGGGTCTGCTATTTTATGGTTTAATTCATGTGGATTATTCATTTTAGTATTGCTCATTGATACTTGAAATTATTATTACATCGGTGTGGGGAGGGGGATAAACAATGAAAATCTACAGTAAACAGGCATAGGGAGGCTCGAAACAGAGACCTCCCAAATACCACCACACTAGGTTTCCCCCGTGGGGCTTCATTGATGCTTGAATTTGTTTTATAATTATTTTGATACTTGATGTGCATAGTTTCTGTGGGAAAGGGAACATAATATTGATATTCTGAAAAGTTTGAAAGGCGCGGCCATGATGCTCTACTTTGACCAACCCCACCACCATCCTTACATTCGACGACAGTTGTTCCCAAGCCTTCCTGATTTTCCCCATCTCCACGTTCGTCCCCCACCTTTTACACCCTCTATTCTTCACATTTCATCAAATTATTTAGTATTTATGTATTCTGTAGTCGAGTTTGATATTTTTGGAATTTATTTTGTTTGTTTTTTCGCAAGTTGCGGCATGCTTGTAGTTGATAAGGTGACAAATAAGTGTGAGTTGAGCTGGCAGGAGGTGAGTTGAATAATGGGAACAATTTGTTTTATAAAGAAATACAGAGAAAAACTGTTGGGTGTAGCCGTCAATACCACTCCACCTTTTCCCTATCTACTAGCGAACATAAAAATGTTGAGATTGAGAATTAAAAATTATGAGATTAATTATTATTTATTTATAACAGTATCACTTGAATTTAATTTATAAAATCAAACTTTTTTTAATTTCAAATTATTTGAATAAAACACAAAAACTTTTTTTGTTTATCCCCCTCCCCGATGATGTATAATATGATGTCAAATGAAGTTTTTTAAGTTATGAAAATAATTCATAACTGTTTAAACAAAACAATCATAAATATAAAATTACATCACTTTTCCTTGGGACAACAATATGCATTCAACAATAGAAATTGATATTCAAATGCATTCAACAACAAAAATTGATATTCAAATGTACATAATCTACAGATTTTTAGTTCTACACAAATCTTCATCGCTTCCTGTAATCCAAACAATGAATAGAAACAAAGGGTGATGCAGGTAGCGTAATACTTAGCTCCTTGATGATAGATTTGTGTATAACTGAATGTATGAAAGTATCACTAGACCTATAGAAATAGAACCCATAAACAAAATGAGGTTGGTAAGCCACCTCAGTCTTCTCACCACCAAAAAACCCCAGCCATGAAAGCAAAAAACATTGTCGCTAGGGCGACTCCGATCAGAGGTACGACTGCCATGAGGGATTTGCGGGCGAGCGTAACATCCAGGAGATGTGCTGAAATGAGTATGACAATAGAAATGATGGATCAATACATGGAAATGGTGTTGCATACGATGAATTCGCATAACATGTGATCGGAGAGAAGGATCGTCATTCCAGAGGAGTCATTCCCACCGGGGATGGTGAACCCACAGGCAAATGTGATAGTATCTATAAGGGTTGATTCAAACAGTAAAGTGTTGATCCCCTCTTTATAACTCTTATATTAATCAAACATGAGAGTCATGGACCTCTCTTTATGGTGAATAGAATCACTCTTGCTCAGATTTTCAGCTTTTCCATCGTGTATGGCAGGAGCTCCAGCTGATTTTAAGGCAGCAATCGTGAGACGCTACAAGATATCATAAAGAGAAATGGTTATGATAGTTGAAAAAAATTATAGACGATCCTGATTTAATAATCTAACAATGTTGTCATTGATGAAAGGGGGCATCATTGGGAGTTGGGGAGTACATACCCGTCGGATGGGGAAACCACTGGAGTGTTGTGCGATGTCCATAGGTGTGTAGTTGTTGCGTTCCACTATGTCCAAGTGGACACTGTTGTTCCAAGTTAAAATGCTCACCACCATTGGATGGTGACACTTGGAGGCTAAATGTAAAGTGGTGTTGCCATCAAAATCTACTTCGTTCACCAGCTTAAGTGTCATTTCTCATCCTTCCTTATTTTCAAGAGATACTTTACCATCTGGGCTCTTCCTGCCATGGCCTCCATGTGAAGAATTTTGTGACCCCTTTAAGAAAGAAAGTCCGAGGTGTCTGGGCATCATTGGACAATCACTTCAATGGTTTTCTTGTGTAATTTACTTGTGGACAAATGGATCGGGAAAAATTCTTCCTCGTTGTTGTTCCTTTTGTAGGAACAGTGAAGGAATTTCTCAAGTATAGAGGAAACTAAGACCTGTTTGCCTGCGTCAGCTGCGAAGGAAAGAGGGGTCATCCCTCGTTCATCAAACAACTCAAGTAAACTTGGCTTCTATGGAGGACATCTGTTTACACAACCAAAAAATATGTATTTCATGTCGTGATAAATTAACATTAAACATGATTTTTAAAGGTTTCTCTGATTTTGATATTATGTGATTTTGAAAGTAGATTTCAAAGTTTGATGGATTCGGCTAACCTAATTTTATGGACTCTATCGCTGCATGGACCACTGATTTTCCATTGGCATCATCATTGATCCCCAAATTCTCCAAAAAGAGCTCAACTATCTCTAGATTTCCAGCCTTCATAGCCAGGTACAGTGGCGACTCTTCGTTACTGTTCAAAAGATTGAACTGTTCCGGATCCGGACATTCCTCGACCAAAAACCTGGCTAATGTACTGCCACCGTTGTGATTGGCCAGAGCCAAGTGCAGTGTCGTGTTATGTCCTCTTCGAGTATTTTTTGTATAATAGGAAAGTAGCAAAGTGAATTTCATGTGCTCTTTCCCCACGATGATCAATACTTTGATCACGTCAGGGTTCTCGCCACTTGTCGCCACATGAAGAGCGGTTTGGTCGTCATCACCCACCGTCGTTAGAAGGTCGGGGCATTGACAGAGGATCCTGCATACCACTCCATCAGCGGAGGCATCATGGGCAGTGGAGGCAACGTGGACTAATGCGCGGCCTTATGGGAAGACCGTATCTAAAATTAAAACTATGATGTCCTATTTCACACCTTTCTCGAAGAACTCTAGGTTTCCCCTCGACATAGCTTGATAAACGCCAGGTCTCATCAACATGGAAGTAGCATCACTTCTGGGGATTTTGGCCTCCACGGGTCCAGTGGGAACAACCACGTCATCATCTATGAACTTTCTTAATATATCACCTCTAAGTTCATCCAATGCAGCAAACATGTCCAAACCCACAGATCTATTCATATTTATATTTAATAAAATAAAAAATTAAAATGCATGTAATTTAGAGAATCAGATTTTTTAAAACTAATGTATAATTAGAATGAATATTGGAAGAGTAAAATAAAATACAAAGAAAAATAGATTCTAAAAAAGGAAGAACCCTACCTGAAATCCCCATATAGTGTTGGAAGAACCCCCAGCGTGTCGATCTCCACTTCAAGTTGAAACCCCTAGAAGTTCGAACCCCTCTCTTTATTTATAGGTAATGAGTTTCCTATTTTTCCAAAAGTTTTAAATTATTTCTTTCCATTCCACCCCTACCATCTGCTAAGATCGTATTTTAAATTTTTACATTGACCAAACCTGCTACGACCAATGTACAGTAGAATATAAATTTCCATCCGGATTATACGTGCAATGAAATCTGTGAAACATGACGTTTCTATATTACAGACAATATTCAAGAATATTTATGAAGTAATATTTATTAGATACATGAGATGGTTAATTAAATAATATTTATGAAGGAATTAAAAATCATAATTTTTTATCATTAAATTCAATGTTTACAATATTTTTTTTAAATGATAAATTTTAACATTCAATATTTTTAGAAGATTCTAATTATCACTCATTTATGAATGTAAGGTTTTTGTACATTTTTAACTAATATTTCCAAAAAAATTAAATGAAATTAATGACCAATATAAAATATTAATATATTGCTTCATTAAATCCCCCCCGCCAAGTCATTGCAATACCACCTCATCACTTCCCCGTAATATGTAAACCTTCACACACACACACACACATATATATATATATCAAATGTCATCTATATCAATCATTTTAATTTTATTTATTTAAAAAATAATAATTTTATTCAAAAAATTATCACACTTATTATGAAATTTAATTTATTTATTGACATATAATTTTAATATTCATTTTACATGTTTTGAGAAATTATATTACAAAAATTCAGGGGATGGGGATAAAGACAACCAAAATCGTACACTATGCAACAGACCTAATGGTTTTGTTTGGGCCGATTATATTGTAAATTTCTCCCCCAAGGGAATGTTGTAAATTATTTCACTGTTTTGAAAATCTTGTTTTAACACATCGTGTCTTATGATATAGTCTATCAAACTGTATGACTTGTGAATTCAATGAATGATAGAGAGACATGTCATCTTGTACTTTATGATTTTTTTAAATCGTATCATATGATTAAAGAACTCATCCAATGAATTCTCATCAAATTGATTTGTATCATACGACATAACCAAATGTTGTTCCATAAATAAATCGTTTTCCCATAATAATTTAAAACTTCAATGAATGTTCCCAATATCATTGATGGGTTTTGTACACATCCTATATACCTTGAATGTTATAAAAACTCATGGTAAGATCAATTGGGAGAGGTTTTAGAAAAAAAATTCAGAACATAAATAAATTGTACACTTACAATAACCTTAGATGATATTCCTTCTATGTTTGATAACACTCACAAGCTCCAACCAAGCTGTACCCTTGGAGGAATGTTTTGAGAAATTATATTTTATTACACATAATGGGAAGAGATATTTTCATAAAAAAATAACTATATTAACTTCATTAAAATATTTTGATTAAAAAAACTAATTCCACTCTTCATAGAAAAATAAATTTCAACTCAACCATAAAAAAAATTATATATTAATTTTTTTTAGTATTATGAAAAAATTGTTTTAAAATTTTATTATTTGAAAACTATGTTGTTTCTGTTCTGAAATCGACCAAACATTGATTGAAACCACAACAAATTTGAAAATTGGAAATGTAAGACTGTCATAGGATAAACACATTGTTCATGAAATGAGCATCAAATTAGCGTATATCGATGACAATGTCAAGTAGAAATACAAATATAAGATAAAAACAAAATGTAGAGAAAATAACACAATGTGGGTTCCCCTGTTGCATGGTACTAGGCAGTGTCTTCTCGTTAGGTGGAGAGTTTTCTAGGTCTGTTTTAGATTTAGGTGGAGTGAGTGGCTTGCTTTCTCTGAGTCTTGTTTGCTTTCATTTGTATGAGTTGTTTTCTTTGTTGCTATTGTTTTCATATGAACTGATTTTGAGTTTATGTTCATACCTTATATTGTTTTTATGCTTTGAAAATGGGTACTGCACATTTTATTGGTATTCTGCAGGCACTGGAGTTATCCTAGGAACCTCTGGTTGGAATGTTACCAGCAATAAGTCGAGGTATGTGAAACAGGAAACTCAGGTATGTGAAGGTAAGTTCAGTTTATGCAGTTGTGTTAGAAGTTTTAATTCTAATCATGTTGTAGTAGTAGCTTATATGTAATTGATGAGGGCAAGTGTGTGTCACATTGATACACATTTTGGACATAAGCAGTGTATAGTTTGACGAGCACCGTTTAATATCGGTTTTGTTTTTGTTTAGGTTGTTTAGCATAATTTTCCTATTCAATTGATAGGATAGGCACAAGAACATCACCAATTTCAAATGAAAATGGTGGAGATTTGTGAAAATTAGGTATTAATTTTTTGATTTTCAAATTGAAATTTTCCCATTTATTTAATCTTACATTTTAATTTGTTTAACACATAAAATTGTATTATATTTTTTCCTCAATTTATTATATTGGATTTGGATTCTTGGCTGGGCTTGTTTTGTTTGGGCCGATTATATTGGCCTACTCGATTTAGGATGCCACTTTGGCCATCCTTGTTTTTTTAGGCTTTCATTCTAGCCCTTGATCTAGGCTTCCACCCCTTCAATCTTCACCCTTTATTGCTTTAGGCGGTTTCACGAACTGCTGGAAGGTTGGTTCGGCTCTGGCTTCGTGCCATCGTCTACTTGATAGATATTTCTGTCTGGTGCCTTGCAGACATCCCTTCACGTCGCTGGTGCTCAGTTCTTGGTGGAGACTTCATCGAAATCCTTCCTGGTGAAGGAGTGGGGCCATATCCAGATCTGAAGATCCAAATCTCGCCGCTCGTTCGCATCTCGGCAGCTGACGGTCTCTACGGTGTGGCACTTATAGTGGAGTATTGACTTCAGCCTAGGCTACACGTTCCCCTCCTTACGATTTATGATGATCCACATATAAAATTACTATAAAGGGGGAATTCATAATATGTGCCTTAATAATCAGTAACTCATGGTAAATTACTATAAAGGGGGAATTCATAATAACCTAATGTGAATGAATTCTTGGATAATTTAGTAGACATACATCCATCAAATAAATTCATAATTCTCCCCCTGATGGATGTCTACTATGTTATCAACAATTTGACACTCATGTATACTTGAATCAAAATATTTTATTATAATTTATCTTGTATGACCTAACCCATCATGTCATATATTTAAAGTATTGAGATTAGTAAACTTATGGTTTACCATTATTAATTCGATTGTACATAACAAATTCTTTATAATCACTACTTATGAATTATTATTACATATTGAGGAGCCTCTTTCATATAATATCTCCAAGTGATATTTGTTTTCAAGAATTCCATGGATATATCTCATCAAGACATCAAATATAACAAATCATTTAGAATTTTTACTACCAGATAAGAATATATTCACTCTTCTAGAGCTGTTAATTGATTTTTTTTCTTCTAGTAAATGTACTTACATGAGAATATACTAACTCATATATGAGTTATTTTGAAGCCTTTAATCAAAATAATATTTATAAATATTTTTATTCAAGATCTACATAAATAATATCTTTAGGATATTCCATTATGAATACTCCTATTTTTCATTATAATTTTCACTTTTAGTGATTTATGAATTCATAATATAACATAATTGGGTAGGCCTATCACTAAGAGGATTATTGTATATTTTGGAACTTCTAGCCCAAATATTATTTTACGATTCATCTAATTGGGAGCAGATCCCCCACGTATTTTGAAACTGATTGATGTGGTAACAAGAACCAATGTGGAAGTATCTTTTGGATTCACAAACCACACCTCATCACCATAAAAAAATTATAATTCAAATAACAACAATATTCATTTTACCAAATGAAAGGATGAATTATTTGATCAAATTTCATCAACTCTCAAATATTCATGATAAAATTCCAAGTATGAGTACCACAAATCATATCAAAATTTTCATGAATAATTTCATTATCTTCAAGGAATTATATAATGTAATTACATTAACATCAAGGAATGAATTCATTCATTGAATTTTATGATCCATGAATGATAATTTATTATTTGTGAATAATGATCATATTGCATAAAATGCTAATTTTATTTATTATTATGATCCTGGTTTTAACCACTTTAGGTGGTAAAATCATTTTCATAAAATATATTATATTATCAAAACCATGCAATTTAGTCATATCGTTTATGAACTATAACAATAACAACATCCACTTGAGGGGATAAAATCGATTGATTTACTTAAGATGACATTGATAATTCATAAGCACATGATAAATAATAATTTTCCCCTTGATATTGTTATTATAGGAGCAATAATTTCATATCATCCTTAAAGGATGTTCTATTTTATAAATATTAATAAAATTCATTGTGCTCTATAAATATTTAATGTCATCAAACCACTTTTAGTGGTTGTATTTTTCACACCCCGACATTTCTTTTTCTCTTTTATTTTGGTTTATCATTTTACCTTTGGCTTATATCTTGAGTCTTGGGTGTCTCTTTTTGAATTTTTGAGTTTTGGGATGTTTTTATTCTATTTTACGGTTAGTGTTCATGATTAAGGGTAAATCATGTGACCATCATACACATGGTCCCTTTTCAGTTCATTTTGTTCTTGCACAATTTAGGTTGCATGGGTAACGCATAGTTATATCCAAACCATGTGTCTCCTATGAATAAATTTTCAGGTCATGGGTGTTCCTGGGTATGGGTGTGTGACTTGAGTATGGTTAGTTCAAAATGTGTGACAAAAGTGCACTTGGTTCTGGAGTTTTTGACTTAACGAACCACACAATCAGCGCATAGTTTTTTTCAAACTGTGAGTCCAAACTATGTGGATACCCTAAGAGTCCAGTAGAGGGTGCATAGTTGGCACATGGTTTTCTCAACCGTTTAACCAAATCATGTTGGTGTCTTGTGAGTCCAGTCGTGGGTACACTGTTGGCACATAGTTTCCCAAACCATGCATCCTAACTGTGCACAGTCCAAGGTTCTTTAAAAATTGGGTTTTTACATTTTTAGCCCCTCTCAATTTTTAACCCCCAACCCACTCTTTCTCCCACTCTTGGCTTGTACAAACCTAGGGAGATCCCCCCCCCCTTCTCCCACACCTACCCTCCACATCCTATGGTGATCCCAAGTGATTTCTTCATGCTTAGGGGGTGATTTCTCAAGCTAATCTTCTCACTTCTCATTCCTTCTCTCTCTTCTCCCTTTTTACCTTTTATTCTTAGTTTTTATTCTACATTGGTTCATTTGGTATAGTGTTATTCTTTATTTGTTTCTAAATTGGGGTTTTATTTTCTTATAATGGTTCTTCTTGGGTTTTCTTGCCTCTTTTGACCTTCTTGGAGTTGTTTCAGGTTTCCTTTGTCCAATGCGTCAAGGTTTGAGGTAGGTTTCTCTATGCATTGGCTTTAAATTTAAGAATCATTAATTTCTTGATGTTTGTACCATGTTTTGATACCAATTAGTAATATATAATATTTTATAGAATTATTTTCAATGAATTCAAATGGTTTTCCCTTTGAATTAAATTACGTGAAATTGTATTATTGAGCCTCACACACAAAATGTTTCTAAAAAAATATTAGTTGGCATATGTAAATGAGTTTTTATTTATAAATGGTGATTTGGGGTTTCAAGAGGGTTTTTAAAAGAACTTTGGATTTATAAGTGGTCTGTTTGGCTCTCTTAGAAATGGTTTTACACCCAAATAGTATGTGAGGGCTGGTTCGAACCTTTGAAAATGGGTTTTATTTGGAAAACTATCCTCGAGGTGGGTATCTTGACTTATTCATTGTTAAAATAAATGGGACGTCCTTCATATGATACTTCCCTTGTGCATTAATGGTTGGTAGGAAAAGGGACTATCCCTTGGGGTTGTTCGAGGGTGGTGATTAGATGTATGATTTATGCGGTGGATTGTGTTTACTATATGTATATATTGTTGATTTTTTTATGATCCTTGGATCACCCCCATCTTAGACATAACATGGGAACCTATCATTGCTAGAGGATTATCTAAGAATTCTTGTTGCACTGGTTTTGGATTAAAATATGGTTAGTGGCCCTTCAGTATGGATACACTATTCTTTAGGGATGATGCCCCTCAGTCATGCGAGGTACGGTACAACAAGTGTTAGAGATGTATGATTTCATCATGCATGCTGATAGGATAGATCAGGTTACAATATGTTCTATATTTCCCCCTAAGCTTCTAGATATTCTCATGTTCTTCGACACTTGTTATCTGCGGTGAATAATCTAGGTGCCTCATCTGTCATGATTACTTGAGTTCTATTTACCCATTACCCTTGTTATTTTTTCATTGCTTGTATCTATTTTATTAAAGTGAATTTATGATTTTTAAATGTTTTCATAAATAATGTTTTGAAAAAAAAATTATACTCCTTCACTCTCTCCCCCTTCTTTCACTAAAATGGTCAAGCCTCCCCTTTTTTAGAAAATAAAATTTTTTTAAAGTAAAGAGGGTAATGGGTCATGATTTTTTTGAAACTAAATGGATGAGAACCCTATTTTTATACCATTTTATTTCAAACTAGTAGTAAATTAATATCTTATATTAAAGGAAATAAGTAGGGAATATTTTTACTTGCACATTCTTACCGAGTTTTAATAATCACGCATATACTTCTATATTTGTTTTTATCTTTAGGTGTAGGTTCCAACTTGATATTAATCTTTATGGATCGATGTTGGTTTTGGGGATTAAAGAGTGACCTGTGGGGTCATATGGAGGTCTAGTTGGATGTCAGGTTCCATTTATTTTATTTTTAGTTTATGTTTTGTTGTTCGTGTTTTTTTATTTATGTTTGGTTTCTCGATTATCCTTTAGCTACTTTTGTTTATTTATCTTAGGAGAAATAATTCCCAATGTCTATCATTGATTCCCTTGGTGATTTTAACCACCCTGGGGTGACTAGTAATGCACCTTGGGGATGTCGAGGGTTGGCTCAAGTGACCAGTTCAGGTTCGACCTGGGTTGGTTCATGAAAAAATGGTGTCAGATGAGGTTTATTTAGTGGAAATTACTTTCAGAGCACCCTTTTTTATTTAGGTTATCAAGGAAGAAGGAGTATAGGACTTTCTAAACTTGGGGTGTAGATATGATGAGGTGTATGACCAACACTTTCTGTGTCAAACCTTGGGTTACCAGGGGAATTCGGGTTTTTAGTTTTTCATTTCGATTTTTTTCTTTCCTTTTTCCAGTACTCCTTGGTTTTGGTTTTTGATGTTTGATATTATTAATTATTTTGGATTTTTTATGGGTTGTTTTTTTTATGGAATTAAATGGGAGTTGGTCCAATTGTTTCTGGTGAGCTTGTAGGGACGAGAAAGACATGTGGGGCCTAGGGATGTGGTCCTGAATAACTCTCTATGGCAGTGGTGTGATATGAATATAGCTTCAACCATATGGCCAAGTCACCCATAATCACTAGTCCCCTCTAGGAATTTATTTTGGGTCTTTCCTAATTTTAAAAAAAAAATTAAAACCTTGTCTTAGATTATAAAACCCAATTTTTTATTTTAAAATGGAGATGTATTAGTTTATGAAAGAGATAAGTGAGGTTACAAAATCCATCTAAAGGAATTTTTGGTAATCTTATTTTTAATCAAAATGATTTTGATAAAATTGACCTTTAAAAATGAGCTCATTCCTCGTTATCAACTTCAAAGGTTGGTGTGTGTTGTTTTAAAGGGGTATTTGGGGATTATTTTAAAATGAGAAGGAGTTATAATGGAAAAAGTTTTTGATTTTTAGGTGGAATTCAAGGGATTATTATAGAATTAAATCGCTTGAAGTGTGGATTTTGAAAATGATTTTCAAAGTGGTGGTTAGTCATATTTTTGAAAAGTTTTGTGAAATCTATGGGTTGGTTTCCTTTTTTTGGGTTTTTAATTATGGGGAGTTCTTGATGGTGAGTTGAATTTGATTAGGTTTTGTTTTCTTTATATTTATATTATTCCCCACAAAAGACTCGATGGATATTCAAGGTACAACTATGGGTCATTCACTATTAGAAAACCCTTCAGTTGATTAACCTAAGTAATTCCTCCTTGAATTTAAAAAGATGAAACCCCCTCTCATTTATGGTCAAACAGATCCTTTCAAAGTAGAAGAGTGGATGTGAATAATTGAAAGGATCGTTGGATTCCTTGAGTTACCCAAGTCTCCAAAGATTAATTTCTCTCCCTTTATGCTTTAAGGTTGGAGTTGGAAGTGTTAGAAGTTGGTCATTAGGACCAAGATTCAGGAATACCTCTCCATGGAATTCATCAAGGTTTTTTTTCATTCAATAATATTTCTCTAAGGTGGTAAAGGTAGCAAAGGTGATGGAGATGTGCTACCAACAGCAAGGAGATCAGTCAGTGTAAGAATACATCCATCATTTCTTGGATCTAGTTACCTATCGCCTAGATTTGTTCAAGGATGATTCTATGAAATATCTACACTTTGAGAATGATCTTCGTCCTTATTTTCAACCTAGGGTATTAGAACTCGGCCCAACCTCCCTTGTTGACATGGTGAGGCAAGCAGTTTGGGTTGAGACCATGTTAGCGGGGGTGCTCGAGGTATCCATTTATTCTACAATACTTGAAAATGGTTAAGGGAATTATAGTAAAGATATGTGAAAGCGGACTGAAGTTGGTTATAATGGTGGTTGAATTAAGAGGCCTTTTGACACCTAGTGAGCTTCTTCTAGACATAGAGTCTTGGTGTGTCATCAATGCAGCAATCAGGGCCCCAAGAATCATTCGTGTTCAAGTTCTTCAAAGGATTATCATTCCCATAGTCATTTAAGTCATCTCTAAATATTTTGGAAAGTTTTACCTCAGAAGAGGAGTGGAGTTGAATTAACTCCCTCAAAGAAGCACATGGATCAATTGGATGAACATGGAACTGGGGTGATCTATGTTTAAGTATTTTATGTAAATTATCCTTTTGTTGTAATGGTAACATCTTGTGGTGTCATATTTTGTTTGGAATGAATATGAATATTGTGTATCTTTTTGGAAATTTAATGGAAATTTCTTTTAGGAAATTATAAATTTATTCATCAAGGAGAGAAAGAGTATCCCATTGTGTGTCTTGTTTCTACTACTTAGCTCTTTCTATGTATTGTGTGTAGTTTTTTCATTTTTTAAGGTTGGTGTTTGACTGATGTCGTTATTTTAGTGCCTAGATAGTATTCTAATATAGTGGGGAGTCCACCTTGGCCTCCTTCTAGTGTTGATGTAAACCTTTTTTTTCTAAATTATCCCTTTTCCTGGTCTCCCACTAAGGATTTGTCATGTGGTATTCCCATGTCCTCCAGAATCTTCTGAATTTGAGTTTCCATTCCCTTATAGAATGTTGGAATCTTGGATTAGGCCCAATGGTCTTAGTAATGGTGAGGTGTTTGGATTGTGGTTTGGGATCTTCAACTTCCTTTGAGAAGTGGTCTAATCCAATGGTATGCTTCATGTTAGGGGTGAAAGTTTATTCCTAGTGGTGGTTAAGGTGTTCTTCAGTTTATGGAGTTGAATCATGTGAGAATGTGGACCTTAGTCTCTTAACTTGACCAACTAGAAACTTTATGGATTTATAGGGGAAGAAAGCTTTATGGTGGGGGGAATTGTCAAACCCCGACATTTATTTTTCTATTTTATTTTGGTTAATCATTTTTCTTGGTATTTTTTCTTGAGTCTTGGGTGTCTTGGATCAAAAAAATTGATTTTTGGGCTATTTTTCCTCTGTTTCATGGTTAGTGTGTATGCTTAATGGTAAACCATGAAACCACCAAACGCATGGTCCATTTTCAGTTCATGTTTAGTGTGTATGGTTAACTATTAATAACTCATACCATTTAACAGGTTATTACATCCATATTATTTTAATCAGGTTGGAAAATTCATTTAATTCAAGTAAAGAATGATATGGAATAAATCATAAGGGCCTAACACATGGATAATCCTCTTTTTTAGTACAATATACATTCCAATACATTTATTACAAGGAGATTCACACACCCCAAATACTAGAAATTAAAATTAATTCCAAGTCACGGGGATCATAATCCTTAATGGAGGGGCACACCCATAGGGGTATCCTGTGTCGAGGTAATCACCCCACGTCATTAATTCGTGGGTACATAAGGTTCCATTCCACATGAGAATAAAATTTAATTTAATTAATTAGGCTTTATAGAGGTGAAACCAAAGGATTACAGTGTGTGGCACAATGGTGCATGATAAAATACCATAATACTTTTACATAAAATATCTAGACCACCTACCTCAAGCATGTAGCACACTACTCATCAAGTATCAACCCTTGAATCAAGATATAAAAAGAGAAAATATAAGAATCAAAAAGTACCCTAAAAATAGGGCATATGATCTTGAACCAAAATAGTTCCAAAGATAGTGAGATAAATTATATAAGGAATGAAGGGGAATGAGGATCTTACCATTTTGGATCCAACACATTCGACGATGAAGGAAACAAAGCACGAACAAAGGAGAAATGGAAGAACCTAGGTTAGTTATGGAGGAGGTCTCTCATGCATATGGCCTTCTGTGCAGGAGAAGAAAGGAGTTCTATCCAAAAAGATCCCCTAGCCCTTTCAAAAAAAACAAGCCATCATATTTACATGGCATGTAAAATTTATACGCTATGTAAATCTTGGGTTTTTTCCTCCTAGGGAAAATCCAATTCATGATGTGAAATAGGTCTATCCAACCCATTAAAAATCATGTATTTAATACACGCCTTGAATTTTAAATACGCACCATATATTTAATACACATTGTGTATTTGACCTGGATCCAGCCTTTATCTCTCCTGTTACATTCTTCTTAAAATCAAACTAATCGGCCTAAAGGAATAATCACTGGGGTCTAAGCCAAAATTAAAACTCAATAATGGTGGTTAAAACTACTATGAAACCAAAAAAATCAAAAAAAATGTTGGTTTTCCGATTGTGTGGATGGTGACCTTTGTGTAGGTTCGAGGTGCAGTGGAAGTGCATTGGTGGGTGTACCCAGCTTTAATTTTTTCTGTTAGCAATGATCAATGTGAGATCTGTCACAATAATAAAATGCTGAATCTTCAGAATAGAATGAAGAATAAAAGAAAGGAATGGAGTCTTAGAACTATAGATAGGATCATCATATATTGGTTATAAATAATTTAATTAAAAGACAAGAATTACATTGATGGAATTCTCTCTCTGTTGATGTTTCTGGTCAGGATCTGATGTGATCCATCGTTGTGTCGTAGAATCCAAGGGTAGGATTCCTCTAGTGGTGATATACATGTGCTCCACAAATATCTGGGCATCGCCGAAAGGATATCCAGGTGCTAGCATGGAAGAGCCTTCGCTTGTGATGTCTACCTTCGATCTTTCTAAGAGCCGCTTCCAAAGCACTCTCCTTGATCTGGTGGAGAAGGATCTCTCTTGTAACTTGAAAGTGTTCTTGGTGGGAAAAAAATTCTCTCTTGGCTTGATAGATTTTTTAGATTCATTCTGCACACCCACAAATGGCTAGGCTAATGAGAATTATATAATTAGGATTTTAATTACTTAGAATAATAAAATGAATTAATTACCCGAAAGAATTTATTCACTTCATTTAATTCTTAGTATGACCCTGTGTCTAATAATAACAGTTGACTATTATTATTACTTGACATGCGCCCATATAATTACACCTAATTTAATTAAATAAATATTATTATTTCTCACAAATCCCTAGAAAAATTACACGGCATGTATATTAATATACACGGCGTGTAATTTTGTTTTTCCATTTCCTTTATTTCCTCCACCGCATTTATTAGACCTTGAATAATGGATATCTATTTCTCAAATAAGTATCACTGCATTACTCGCTATTAAATATATTATTTCTCCCAAAATATATTCTTTCTAATAACTAGTGTTGAAATAAATGCGATTAGGCATCCTTGAATAATTATTAAACCATAATCGAGAATGATCTTTATTCAATTTGTTAAATTAATATTTAACTGAGATACTTAGACACACTTAGTGTGTGACCCTCTAGGCCTCTTTATCAGTGGAATTAGGCAGAGCCTGCCTAAAGTACAAGATTAGCATCTAGAAACACGCCAAGGCACCCATAGAGAAAGAAGTTAACGCCGCAATGACATGTCAACTCCTACGAACTCTTACCGTGTAATGTAATACCTTATTCTCGATATCTCAAATCAAGAGGGTCACATGCTAGTTCCATCAATCCATGTGCTTGATTATTCTTTCTTTGACTTTCCAGAATTAAACTCACCCATTCCTTACCATGGCCATGGATTTATTTAGACTATATCAATTCCATCAAAGGTCCTGAGATATCTACTTCTGTTATGGAACAGAAGGGACAAATCCTTTCTCGCATTATCTATTAATGCAGTATTACTCATGACGCACCCAATATATCCTAACTCACTGTGAATAGTGTTTCGTCATAGTTTTCATCAATACATCTAAGTGCACAAGTTGTAATTCCTATTAATAATAATCTTAAAGTCTAAGGAACAATACACACATCCACAGATAGGAACATCCAATGACACTGTGAAATGTGGATTTCCTATTAGCATGTATCATTCTCATAATATCCTCCTAGATATTACCAAGGACGTAAACCATGAGACGGTGCCTCAAAGTTTTATGAGTCCTCACCCCTAATGGCCTGTATTATTTGTGTCCCTCAAATAACTTCATCCGTCCATAGAACATATATTCAAGAACAGTGTTATGGTACTTACGGGTTATCATCATAGCAAGGATCCGCTATGACCCTTTAATGCAACAGTTATCCTTAGGAAATTATCACATGCATTGTTATGCATAGGAATAATAAATATGTGATAAGGTATTTCTTAATTATTAAAGTATAAAGTTGTTGGTTCTAGGCCACCAACTCCAACAGACTCCCATTTGGACTAGATCCAACTACTAACAACCTTTAACCCGCTAGCTATCACATGATATTCATGCTTCTACTGAGATAGGACTTTAGTCATGGGGTCTACCACATTCTCTTATGTGGACACTCTACTCACTTCAACTTCACCCCTTTGATAGAAATCCCTTAAGAGGTGATACTTTTGGAGAATTTTCTTTTTCCGTTAATGTAAACTTGGTTCTTTTTCAAGAGCCACCACTGCAGTATTACCACCATACAATGTGATAGGATATTTATTGCTAGGCACCACATCAAGCTCTTGGAAAAAGTTCTGAATCCATATGGATTCCTTGGATGCATCATAAGATGCTATATATTTGGTCTTCATTGTAGAATCGGAAATAATTTGATGCTTTGAACTCTTCCAGGTCACAACTCCTCCATTGAGACAAAATACATATCCTGATTGTGACTTCATATCATTCTGATCTGTCTGAAAACTAGTATCACCATACCCTTTGATGAAAAGATTCCCATCTCTTCCATACACCAGGAACATATCTTTAGTTCTTCACAGATACTTAAGGATATTCTTAACAGCAGTCCAATGTTGTTCTCCTAGATCTTATTGATATATTCCTACCATGCTCAATGCATAGGAAACATCAAGCCCGGTACATAACATGGCATACATTATGGATCCTATAGCTGAATAATATGGGATCTTACTCATCCTATCTTTCTCCTGTTGTGTTTGAGGACACATTCTATTAGAAAGATGTAGGTCATGTGACACTGGAACCAATCCCCTATTGGATTGTTCCATACTAAATATATTTAGTATATGGTCAATTTATGTACCCTGACTTAGTCCAAGCAACCTCTTGGATCTATCACGAATGATCTTGATCCCTACAATGTAGGCTTCTTCACCTAATTCCTTCATGGAGAAACACTTGTTCAACTAGTCCTTAACTAACTGTAAGACCGATACATCATTTCTAATAAGTAATATGTTGTCAACATATACTACTAAGATAATGACCCCATTCCCATTAAACCAATTATAAACACATGGATCACATTTGTTATTAATGAAACCAATTTTTTTATGGCTTTATCAAATTGAATGTTTCATGACCTGGATGATTGATTTAATCCATAAATGGATTTTTGCAACTTTCAAACCCGTTTGAATTCACCTGGTGTCACAAACCCTTTTGGTTGTGTCATATAGACATCTTCCTGAAGTTTCCCATTAACTAATGTTGTTTTGACATCCATCTTCCAAATCTTGTAGTTGTGGTAAGCTGTTATGGAAAGTATGATTCTTATGGATTTAAACATAGAAACTGGCGAGAAGGTTTCATCATAGTCAATTCCTTGACGCTGTCTGAATCCTTTAGCCGCTAGACTTTCTTTATAGGTGTTAACTTGACCTTCCATGTCCAACTTTCTCTTGAATACCCATTTTCATACAACAAGATTTACATCAACTGGCTCATCAACCAGAACCTAGACTTGGTTTTGACACATGGAATCCATCTCAGATTTCATAGCTTCTAGCCATCTTCTAGCTTTTGAGCTCTCTACTTCTTCCTTGTAGGATAGAGGTTCATCATTGTCCAACAATAATGATTCACCATCCTCGGTGACTAGGAAACCAAAAATTACTGGATCCCTTACCTCTCTTGAGCTCCTACGTAGTACTTGTGTTTCTTTAACCTCTTCCACAGAGACTTGTGGAACTTTTTACTGTACCAACTCCTGTGTATCTTGATCATTAACTTTGTCGAAGTCAATCTTTCTCCCACAATCCTTTTTTAGGATGTTCTCCCTCTCAAGAAAGATGACTTGTCTAGCAATAGTGACTTTCTTGTCTTAAGGGTTATATAGGTAATATCCTTTCATTTCCTTGGGATATCCTATAAAGATACACTCCATACCTCAGGGTTCTAGTTTGTTTTCTAAGAAGGTCTTAACAAATGACTCGCATCCTCATACATGTGTGTGCGACAGAATGGGTTTCTTTCCATTCCATATTTCAGAGGTAATTCCATTTACCGCCTTAGTTGGTACTCGGTTTAATGTGTATGTTTCATTTTGTAATGTATATCCCCAAAAGTACTATGGAAGATCTACATGACTCATCATCGACCTCACCATATCCAACAAGGATTAGTTTCTCCTTTACTAACACCATTCCACTATGGTGTATAAGGAGGAGTGAGTTAATATAGAATCCCAGACTACCGTAAAAGTTCAATGAACACTTGGTTTAGATATTCTCCACCTTGATCTGATCAAATTTTGTTTATCTTCTTACCAAGCTGATTCTATACTTCATTCTTGAATTCCTTAAATTTCTCTAAGGACTCTGACTTATACCTCATTAAGTAGATATATCCAAATCTACTCAAATCATCAGTAAAAGTAATAAAGTAAGAATATCCACCTATAACTTCTACTAGAAATAGTCCACACACATCCATGTGCACCAATCCTAGAAGCTCTGTGGCCCTTTCACCCTATCCACCGAAAGGCGGCTTGGTTATTTTACCTTGTAAACAAGCATAACATATATCAAGTGGTTTTAGCTCAGTAGAGTCTAAATAACCATCTTGGCAGAGCATTGTCAAGAACTTCTCATTTACATGACCGAGACGATGATGCCACAAATGGGTGATGTAAGATTAATGTGAGTTTGTTTCGTTATCGATTTCCAACACTTGGTTTTTTTAATTTAATACATACAAACCATTATTTAAATGAATCATACCATAACATACATTATTCTTATAAAAGAAACAACCCTTATTTCCAAACTTGAAAATAAATCCATCCATATCCAAACAAGATACAAAAATTATGTTCTTGGTAACACTAGGCACATAATAATAGTTATGTAAAACCAAAATCATCCCACTTGGAAATGATAGATGGTAATATCCAATGGCCAATGTATCCAACCTCACGCCATTGGTAGCTCTAAGATCCACCTCTCCTATATAAATCTTTCTAAATCTACTTGGTTCCTGCATTTGAATACAGATGTGAGTCCCACAAGCTGTATCTAATTACCAATGTGTAGAAACGAAAAGATTACACTCAATAACGAACACACATTTAGTGTCCCCATGCTTCTCGGTGCAGTTCCTCTTCTAGTGGCCTGGGTTTCCACATAAAAAACATACCTCCTCTCATTCCTTGCCCTGCCTTTGGATCTTCCACTTCTTGGGGGGATGGTGCTCATAGGCTTTAGAATGTTTATGAATCTTTGGCCCCTTTTCCTTGTCTTTCCTTTTCTTATTCACCATAATAACTACGGGTTTGTCACACCCCATGTCCTTATTTACCTGGAGAATTAAGGTCAGAAGTTCTAATAGACTCTTCTCATTATTTCTCATGTTTTAGTTGAAAATAAATTTAGAGAAGGTCTTGGGTAGTGATGATAGTATGAGATCTGTATGCAACTCATCAAGGAACTTAATCGCTAAGATGTATAGGCATTCAATGTAGCCAATAATCTTGACTACATGAGGCCCATCTAGCACATACTCTCCAAGATTAGTTGTAAACAAAGCATTGTAGATCTCATATCTCTCCTGTCTCGCCTTCTATTGATATAGATCCTTAAGGTGAGACATCATGTTATACACGTCCATGTTTTCATGTTACTTCAAGATCTCATTAGACATGGATAATAGCATGAAACATTGGACATATGTGGAATCATCCATATGTTTCATATAGAGAGATAGTTCCTCATAACTAGCCTCTTTTCCATGTGCAATTGGAGTAGGCTCCTCCAGCACGTACAATTTCCTCTCGTGGCGAAGGATGACGCGTAAACGCCTCTTCTATTCCTGGAAATTTGTGCCAGTGAGAAGGTTTTCCTTCTCGATTATGGTTCACAATGATATGTTTGAAGTCATTTTTCTTGTTGTTTCTACAAATTAAGATGAGAAAATATTTTAGCACTTTATCATGATAAAACTGGGATAAATAAATAAATTAATACTTATTAGTCTCCTACTATTTTATCAAAATCCAATATCCCTCACCATTGACTTCAGAATATTATGTTGTCTCAATATTCTAGTGGAAAGTATCCATATTTCCCTTCACATTACCCCAACTAGGTTCGGTCAATAAATTTGAAGGGTTTTAGGTAGTCATTCTAAATTCCAACTGCATTAACTCGCAGTTCCTTAATCTGATGAGTGGAATCCCCAATCCTAAAACCCTTTTATTTTGGATTTCCTCAACCTTTGCCTCTTGGTCACACCAAGTCCTATTGTGGCAGTCAACCCTTGATGTGAACCAAGTCAATTCAACCCAAAAACTTGAATTATAATTCCTCGATAATTGAAAGTACCCCAACTAGGGTTGGTCAAGCACTTTGAACTATGGTTCGATTCTAACCAAGATTATGGAAGGCTATACCGACTTAATATTTATTTGAGGTATTTTATACTTATACATAAATTTCCATTTTATTATATTTGATTACATGATTGTTAATATTAATTGGGATATACTTAAGTGATTAACCAAGTCTAAGATAATATTTACGCAAAAGATAGTCTTATTTTAGTTCCATCTTGCATGCTTGTTTAATTCATTAATTGTGTGATCTTGAAAACACACCCACAATAAATAAACCATGAAACTAACATAAATAAAATAAATGTTATGATCATGAGATTGTTATATTGGTTAGTTTATCTAGTGGTTGATAAACTAACCCAAGACCTAGGGGAGAAACACCTTGAACCTTTTGGGTTCATGTTTACAGCTTTCCACTTGTCCACATTTGTATCTCCTTGGATTGGTTTTACCTTGGATCCTAACTTGAGCCACCTCCACTAGCTTGGGAGCTCCATATGTAATATATGCTTTTATCTCACTCACAAAAGATGGGTAAAATGGGGTTTTATATAAAAGAAACCTTGGGCATGCAGGCCCTACATATTAATGAGGAGAAGGCTTGCAGGCCAAATTTTTTTAATTTAAATAAATTAATTAAAATAAACCATTCAGATGAAAAGGTCTTGGTCTAGCTCATGATAATCCATACATGCAGCAATATTTATGCTTAAATAAAACCAGCATTCAATTATTTAATCGTTCTTGTTTAAGATAAATCATGCTCGAATTAATTAATTATCCTTAATTAATCAATACTTTTATCTTAAACCCTTTTCTGAATTTTCTTGTGATTATCATCCATCATAATTTTCAACAAATAAATTCATTTAAAATTATCTTTGTACGTAACTTGTACCTTGGAGGCAACCCTGTGAATTCTCGTTCATAACTACCCAATGAGTAGAAATGAACATTACACAGATGTTAAATTAAACACATATATATAAAACACCTATCACGTGTTGTGCCTCAACTTTATGCCCATACTATGGTACACGTCTCAAGGGTTTGTGTAATATAATAAAAAAAATTAATAAATCTGCATAATTTGGATAAGTACACGACATGTAGTTCCAACTACACAGTGTGTACTATCGTTCACCATCAATCTGAAGTATATGCCTGGGTACATGGCGTGTAGATATAATTTGGAAATTTTCTAAGTAAACGGTGTGTTCAGTGGGCCACAACTATTTTGTATTCACGTTACACGGTTTCCAGAAGGGCAAGCCATGTACGGGGTATATGGTCTAACCCTAACCCAAAGGGACTACACGTCGTGTCCAGTGGAATACATGGCATGTAATCCAAAAAACACATGCCACCTATTCCTGGTCAACAAATAGAGTCATTTAATACTCCAACACATGGCTTAGTTTGGTGGATCGGTTTGATGCATTGAATCTTGAATACACGGTGTGCACTACTGAATACATGTTGTGTGTTCTGGTATTGTATGTCCAGGAAACCAAGTGTAGAAGCCAAGTGTAGGCTTCCTCTGGTGGTGATCCACACATGCTCCACCTATCTCTAGACGTTGTCGAAGGGATCTCTGGGTGCTAGCACGGAAGATCCTTCACTTGCGATGTCTGCCTTCGATCACCCTGAGAGCCACCACTAAAGCACTCTCCTTGATCCGGTGGAGGAGGATCTCTCTCGTAACTTGAGAGCGTTCTTGGTGGGGGGAAATTATCTCTTCCCTTGAGAGCTTTTTTAGATTTGTTGTGCACACCCACAAATGGCTAGGCTAATGAGAATTATATAATTGTGATTTTAATTACTTAGAATAATAAAATGAATTAATTACCCGAAAGCATTTATTACTTTCATTTAATTCTTAGTAAGACCATGTGTCTAATAATAACAGTTGACTATTATTATTACTTGATATGCGCCCATAGAATTACACCTAATTTAATTAAATAAATAATATTATTTCTCATAAATCCCTAGAAAAATTACACAGTGTGTAATTTTGTTTTTCTATTTTCTTTATTTCCTCCACCACATTTATTAGACCTTGAAAAATGGCTATTTATTTCTCAAATAAATATCACTACATTACTCGCTATTAAATATATTATTTCACCCATAATATATTCTCTCTAATAACTAGTGTTGAAATAAATGTGACCAGGAATCCTTGAATAATTATTAAACCACAATCAGGAATAATCTTTATTAAACTTGTTAAATTAATATTTAACTGAGATACTTGGACACACTTAGTGTGTGACCCTCTAGGACTCTTTCTCAGTGGCATTAGGCAGAGCCTTCCTAAAGTCCAAGGTTAGTATCTAGTAACACGCCAAGGCACCCATATAGAAATAAGTTAATGCTACAATGAAATGTCACCTCCTACGAATGCTTACCGTGTAATGTAATCCCTTAGTCTCGATATCTCTAATCAAGCAGGTTGCATGCTAGTGCCATCAATCCTTGTGCTCGATTATTCTTTCTTTGAATTTCCAAAATAGAACCCACCCATTCCTTACCATGGACATGGATTTATTTAGGCTATATCAATTCCATCAAAGGGACTGAGATATCTACTTTTTTTATGCAACATAAGGAATAAATCCTTTCTCGCATTATCTATTAATGCAATATTACTCATAACACACAAAACATATTCTACCTCATTAAGAACAGTGTTTTGTCATAGTTTTCATAAATACACTACTAGAAAATGGGGTTTTGGAGACCCCTTACATGAGCGACCTCCATTGTCGGTCTCTATTGGTTCCCAATAGAGACCGCCAATGGCGGTCGCAATACTTCTCAAAAAAAAATATACGCCCCCCCCCCCCCCCCCCCGATCCCGAACCCGAACCCTACCCCTGACACCCTACAACCCCACAGACGCCTGTCCCCTCCCTTGCCGCACTGGCTCTGGCTCCCCCGCACCGCCTCCCCTCCCTCGTTGCACCGGCAACGTTGCACCGCTAACGCCGCACTGGCTCCGCCTCTGGTTTTCGTCGACGTTGTCGCCCACCCCCTCCCTCACCGCACCGCCCATCCCCTCCCTCGTTGTACCAACACCACCTCACGGCCTCCTCCTATGGCTCCCCACTTTCATTGGTTCCCATCCCCCCCACCCCCCCTCTCCGTATAGCCTCCAACTCCGGATCCCCTCCGCTACCCCACCTCTCCTTCGCAGCACCACCTCTGGCTCCCTTCGGTTCCGAATTTGTCGCGCTCTAAGGTATGCCCTAATTTCCATTTTAGGGTTTTAATTTTGGGCATTTTACAACATAAATTTTACATGCATGAAGATTATATAAATATTGTGTGTGAATAAAAAGTGTGGAAATGGAATTTCATGTGTATGCGGGTTTGTGTGCATGAAGAATTGTGAAACAATGTGTGTTGACAGTGTGTGAATGATAAGACTTCACACTTTACTTGAAGTTGTAAGTTACATACAATGAAGATTCCATGTATATGTTGATCGAATTGATATTATAAGTTGTGTTGTTATTTTATTTATACCATTCTTGAGTTTATCACATGTCTTTGTGTGTGTGTGTGTGACCTATGAGAAAATGTTTGAGGTTTGACCACATGTGTGTGCTTTCATAGCCCATGAGACCCATGTTTGAGTTTAATCCCATGTGTTTCGATACTATAGGTTATTATTAACATTATATGATGTTCCTTTATATGATATTAATCCATGTTTCAATGTGACTTACTGTGTATATTTTAGAGGTAGAATTGAGATGGAATTTAGAGTGATGTATTAATATTTTTTCACATTCTTATTACTTCCCACACTTTTATTGACCTAACACTTTGGGGGTATTTGGGTTTTTACTATATGACTTGAGATACCTACCATGTATTATGATTTTTCATTATTTATTGACTCTATTATGTTATTGTTTTATCTTTTTCTTTATTGATACCAAGGGTATATTTTCTGCACTGATGACATTTAGACCCTTACTACTAGTAACAAATATCTCGCATAAAAGGATAATTGCTTGAGGCTATGAGGAACAATGTATTAGACCATGTGATCCAGCATGGGGCATCACATTCATTGTCCCACATATTCTCTATTTATAACATAAGTGAAGATAGATTGCTATTTTTTTGTTCTATAATTGTATATACTTTATTTTATCCTTGATATAGATCTGTTAGTTTTCCATAAATTAGAGATTGATTGAAACATTTGATGGTTAATCTTTACTGCATCTGATGGAACAAAGTCAGTGTGAATCTAAGAGGCAGTGAGAAATTATTTGTACAAGGATATAGTTTCTCTAAGTTTGAGAAGATTGTTCATCACTAATTGATTTTGGGCACTTTCATTACAAATTATATTTGTTGATTTATTGGTAGGAATTAACTTAGTTGCTAAGGTTTATAGTTCAAGATTGGTATTTGATGAATTTTTTCATGTACCACATACACATGCAAGTTATAATATTCATTTCTTGAAAAATGTTTACTCTATGAAATTATAGACCAAATTCATTCTTAATATAGTTTCTTGAATATAGAATCATCATTAGATTTACCATACCAACATGGTGGAAATGACATGGGATTTCACTTCCATTCCATTATCTATTCTCTTGTTTATTATTCATAGATGTAAATTGTTTGTTTTATCAATGGTTCATATGCAATTGGACAGTCTTTATTTTAAATATATTTGATATGAAAAATGCATGTAATATGAAGTCTTGTGTAAATGATTACTATAAAGATATTATTATGTAAAATAGTTGGATTGATCTTCCAAATTGAACGTCTAGAGAATATTTCAAGGGCATTATGTAGTTTATTGATTTCACTGGAAGATTTCAAAGTGACTTTATTAGTTGTCCATGTAGAAAATGTGCAAACAGATATCAATTCACATGAGATACCATGAGGGAACACCTATTCTTGAATAGATTTTTGAAAAATTATAAGATTTGGACTCATCATGGGGAATATTATATTCATCATAAAAATATAGATGCAGTTTAGATGGACGTTGATGCAAGGATGAATGATCCAATGCCTGAAATGCTTACTGAAATGGTATGTGGGTTGGCTCCTGAAGGCATTGACATCCAGAATGTCGAGACTGGTGAGATAAATTTGCTCTCTAGTGCAGATCATGATTTGAGGAGGTTTTATGAAGTAATTAATGATGCAAAAATGGAATTATATCCTGGATGTACTGATTACAGTAAATTTTCATTTATCTTGGAGTTGTAGCATTTGAAGACTTTGAATCAGTGGTTAGACACATCGTTCGATATGTTGTTGGTGTTATTGAAAAAGGTTCTTCTTATCGACGCTAAGATTCCTAACTTGTATTACCATGCTCGTAAGTTGACAGAGAACTTAGGTTTTACATATGAGACCATAGATGCATGTGCAAACAACTGTATGTTTTTTAGAAAAGAAACTGCCCATTTGGATATTTTTATGATCTATGGCGCTTCCAGGTGGAAAGAGAACAAGGGAAGTCATACTCATCAAAGTTAGACTGTGAAATAGGGAAAACTGATTACTATAAATCAAATGCGTTACTTTCCCCTAAAGATTAGGTTGAAAAGATTTTTTATGTCATCTAAAGTTTCTAATTTAATGAGGTGGCATGCAGAAAGAAATCAGGAAAGCGATATGTTAACCCACCCGATAGACTCTCATGCACGGAAGGATTTAGATAAGAGACACCCTGACTTTGCTAAAGATGTTCGTAATGTACGATTGGGGTTGGCAATAGATGGTTTCAATCCATTAAAGTCTATGGTTGGTGAAACTCATAGCACAAGGCCCGTGGTGTTGGTTGCATATAATCTTTGTCTGTGGCTTTATATGAAGAAACAATTTATATTACTTTCCACTCTTATTGATGGACCTAGAAGTCTGAGGGATAATATTGATGTTTAAATTCAGCCATTGATTGATGAGTTGAATGAATTTTGGGGTGATGATGTGATGACTTATGACGGTGATACAAATGAAATGTTCAAACTACAAGTTTCTTTATTGTGGACAATCAATGAATTCCCAGCTTATGCAAATTTATCAGGCTGGAGTACGAAAGTGGAATTTGATTGCCTTTTTTTCAATAAAAGTAAAAAATATTTATGGCTTAAAAATTACAGAAAATGGGCATACATGGGTCACATACATTTTCTCCCCCCTCAGCACAGGTTCAAAAAGGACAGAGTGACATTTGATGGTTCTAGAGAGTTTATTCCAGCACCAAAGATCATGACATAATTCGAAATGTTATCACAGATTGAGGAAGAAAACATCCACACAGTATATGAATTTCAGGATTTGGTGGTTCATCCATTACCTTATATTTGTGGTGCAGGTAAACAATGTCATCACAATTGAAAAAAGAGAATTATTTTTTACAATCTCCCCTATTGGAAAACTAACATGCTAAGGCATAATTTGGATGTCATGCACATTGAAAAAAATGTTTGTGATAATATATTGTGGACCATTTTAGGTGTCAGTGGAAAATCAAAGGACCATGTTAATATAGGTCATGATTTGGAAGAAATGGGTTTAAGGAAGCAATTAAATTTATAGTTAGCTAAGGGAAACAAGGCATATATTCCTGTTGCACAGTGTACGAAGACTAAAAAGAAGAAAGATAAATTTATTTCCATTTTGAAGATGCTCAAGGTGCCTGATTGTTACTCTTATAATATTTCAAAGTATGTGAATCTTATGAGTAGGACATTGCAAGGGTTGAAAAGTCATGAAAATCATATACTACTTCAGTAGTTGATTCCAATCGCAATTTTTGATTGTTTATCCCCCAATTTCATTCAACTGTTGATTGATATGAGTAATTTTTTTAGACATGTTTGTTTAATAAATCAACGAATTAGTGATTTAAAAAGTTTGCAAGACCGAATTGTACTTAAGATTTGTCACTTTCAGAAATTGTCCCCCCCCCCCCTCATTTTTTGATGTTATGGTTCACTTGACAGTGCAACTAACTAATGAATTAATGGTTGTTGGTCCAGTACAATTCAGGTGGATGTATCCTATTGAGTGGTATATGAATACATTGAAATAATTTGTATGCAATAGAGATTTTATGGAGGCATCAATGAGATAAAAGAAGAGATGTATTGTGCAATTGAGTATCAAATTCAACAATCTCATTATGCACCATTTTATGATTGGTTGGAGGATTTTGTATGTATAAATTGATTTTTATTATGAGTGAAGTATTATACTAATTTATTTCTATAGAAATAATTATTGAATTCTTTGAATTATGTAGGTTCATAACCTAAGGGAGTTAGGTGACCCCATGATAACTGAAGAATTTATCCAACTAGATGAGGGTCCATCAATAACAGCTCGTCATTATAAAGATATAGATGCTAATGATTTTCGATTTCACATTAAAGATGTTGAAAAAAAATGAGCAACACAAAATAGTGGCATCGTTTGTCCATTTGTTGATTATGGTTATTGCTATGGTCAATTGACAGACATCATTGAAGTTATATACGCACACGGGTTGAAGTACATATTGTCAAAGTGTAATTGGATTGATCCAGTGCGTGGAAATAAAGTAGATCAATATCAGTTTACATTAGTGAATTTTAACTATATGTTATATAGAAATGAATGATTTGATAATAAACCTTTCATTTTTACATCACAAGCAAAACAAGTATTCTTTATTACTTTGCCTTTGAATCCTAGTTGGCAAGTTATTGTGAAAATATCCCAGCGAGGAGTGTTTTTATTTGAACAAGATGAACCTGAGATTGTTCCCTTTATTTTCCAATAGCTTGATCAACATTATGTAGTTCAAAGTGAAGAAGATATTTATTGGGTTAGAGCAGATGTTGAAGGAGAAACAGTCGATTTTCATGTTTAATGAAAGGTGTAATTGTTTTCCCACTCTTCAGTTAAAATCATTTTTTTAATTATTTAAAACAACTGAAAACTAATTTGGTACATAAGCATTTTTATTTATTATTAGTCAGAATTAACCTTATGTTCAATCATTTTTTATGGATTCCCTTGTGGGCATGTGTGAACCAAGATTCTAGTATCTGGTTCTATCTCTAGCATTCATTGGATGAACTATATTTCTTTGGTTTTATAAATTGTTTTCTAGATAAAATTGAAAAGGTTGATTACTTTGAGTAAAATCATTTTTTTTAAATAGGTGATTTCACCATAATTAAGGGTAAAAGAAAAATATGATATTTTCAAATTATTGAAATGTTTTGTGACCTTGTGGATTTGATTTTAAGGTCCCCCTCTCCCTTTCCATAACCTTTAAGTCCTTGTTGTAATTTTTAATTAGATTGATAATTTTTTATGGGATGATGATTCTACTTTGAGCTTGAAATATCCATATTTCACACACATATGTGTTTATATAGATATAATACCCCCCTGGACATCCCCACCCCACTCCCCACGAATAGCCCCACCCCCACTTGCACAACCCCTCCACCTAGACACCCCCCCTTGGATATCCCCCACCCTCCCGGACAACCCACCCCCCAAAACTCCCCCCAGACACCCCCCACCCCCACCCCCTGGACATCCCCACCCCACTCCCCCCGGACAGCCCCCCCCCTCCCGGACAGCCCCCCCCCCCTAGACAGCCCCCATCCCTGTGCACTGCACCAGGACCTCCCCTACCCCTTGCCCTACACCAGCCAGCCCACCCCCCCCCCCCACTCCCCCCGGACAGCCCCACCCCTACCTGCACGACCCCTCCACTCCCCCCTGCCCCCTCCACTCCCCCTAGATAGCCACACCCCACTCTCCCTACCCCCTTCACCCCCTCCCTGCACCCATCCCACCCCACTCCCTCCAAACAGCCCCACCCCACTTTCCCCAGACAGCCCTAGCCCCACCCCACTCCCCCCGGATAGCCCCACCCCTACCTACACAACCCCTTCACCTGGACAACGCCCCACCCTCCCCCCCCCCACCCCACTCCCCCCCAGACAGCCCCACCCCTACCAGCACAGCCCCTCCACCTGGATAGCCCCCCCCATGGACATCCCCCCTCTCGGATAGCCCAACCCCCAAAACTCCCCCTGGATATCCCCCCAGCCCCTCGATAGCCCCACCACACTCCCTCCCAGATAGCCCCACCACACCCCCAGCCCCTCCCCACTCCCAACCCCCCTCCCAGACATCCCACCCCCCATAACTCCCCTGGACATCCCCTGGAATACCCCACCACACCCCCAGCCCCTCCCCACTCCCAAACCGACTCCCAGATAGCCCACCCCCCCAAATCACTTCACGTTAAAAGAACCCTCTAAATACAAGCCTTTTTTTGTACATAATTTTATTTCGGTTCTATTAAGTTTTTGATTTTTTAAAATACTATCCCTTTTTGTTTTATTAACAACTTTAAAAATTTGATTTTTTAAAAAACAATCCAATTTATCTTTTTGACACTTTGGATGGTCCCCTTACTAATGTTTTCTACGACTGCAGACATGTCAGGGGAACAAGAAGCACATCCACACCATCCATATGAGCCATCTTCATCTCAGAGTCGAGGTATGTTTCAATGTTACTATGTTTATTTTTTTATGTAATTTCTAAATATATATATATATGCACATCTGTCAAATTATGTATAAAATTATTTTCAACAGGATCAGACTCGATCGCTTCTTCCTCTCGCAAGAGAGGCCCTGGTCATGGAATTTCATCATGGAATTCTGACACGACCATTGATGTTTCATTTGATGAGAGATTTAATCTTGTGGGAATGTCTGCCCCTACATTTATCTGTCAGCTGGTTCATATCATACATGCAATGATATTTATGCTTAAATAAAACTAGCATTCAATTCTTTAATCATTCTTGTTTAAGATAAATCACACTCGAATCAATTAATTATATTTAATTAATCAATCCTTTTATCTTAAACCCTTTTTTGAATTTCCTTGTGATTCTCATCCATCATAATTTTCAACAAATAAATTCATTTAAAATTACCTTTGTACGTAACTTGTACCTTGGAGGCAACCTGGTGAATTCTTGTTCATAACTACCCAATGAGTAGAAATTAACATTACACAGATGTTAAATTAAACACACATATATAAAACACCTATCATGTGTTATGCCTCAGCTTTACTCATGCGCTATGGTACACGTCTCAAGGTTTTGTATAATATAATAATAAATTTTAATAAATCTGCATAATTTGGATGAGTACATAATGTATAGTTCCAACTACATAGCGTGTACTATCGTTTACTGTCCATATGAAGTACACGCCTAGGTACATAGCATGTAGATGTAATTTGGAAATATTCTGAGTATACGACATGTTCAGTGGGCCACAACCGTTTAGTATCCACGTTACACAGTTTCCAGTAGGGAAAGCTGTGTACGAGGTACATGGTCCAACCCTAACCCGAAGGTACTACACGTCGTGTCTAGTGGAATACACGGTGTGTAATCCGGAAACCACATGCCACCTATTCCTGGTCAACAAACAGATTCATTTAAGACTCCAACACACGGCTTGGTTTGGTGGACCGGTTTGATGCATTGAATCTTGAATACACGGTGTCTACTACCGAATACATATCGTGTGTTCTGGTGTTGTATGGCCAGGAAGCTTTGGAACCTCCAGATGAGATCCTCTATTTTATTTTAATCAAAATTAAAAGAAAAAATCATTTCTGTAAGGTGAATGAGAAACAAAAGAGGAGGAACAGATCTCAAGATTCAAATTTTCAGAACGATTAACTTGAATTGAAACAACTAAATTATTAAATGTATAAATCATCAAAAAAAACAAAACAATTATAATCAATGATATAAACCTTATGATACCACTTGTAGGTTCCAAGCACAACGGAAGTGCGTTGGTGGGTGCACCCAACTTTATTTTTTTCCGTTAACAACGATCAATATGAGATCCGTCATGATAATAAAATGTTAGATCTTCAGAATAGAACAAAGAACAAAATAAAGGAAGGGAGTCCTAGAACCATAGAGAGGATCATCATATGTTGGTTATAATTAATTTAATTAAAATACGATAGTTACCTTGATGGAATTATATCTCCATTGATGTTTCTGGTCATGATCCGATGTGATTTATTGTTGCGTCATATAATCCAAGTGTAGGCTTTCTCTAGTGGTTCCCCACACGTGATCCACCTATTTCTCTATATCACCTAAGGGATCTCTGGGTGCTAGCACAAAAGAGCCTTCACTTGCGATGTCTATCTTTGATCACCCTGAGAGTCGCTTCCAAAGCGCTCTCCTTAATCCGGTGGAGGAGGATCTCTCTCATAACTTGAGAGTGTTCTTGGTGGAAAAAAAATTCTCTCTTGGTTTGAGAACTTTTTTAGATCCATTGTGCACACTCTCAAATGGCTAGGCTAATGAGAATTATATAATTGGGATTTTAATTAATTAGAATAATAAAATGAATTAATTACCCGAAATCATTTATTCATTTCATTTAATTCTTAATAAGACCCCATGTCTAGTAATAACAGTTGACTATTATTATTACTTGGCATGCACCCAGAGAATTACACGTAATTTAATTAAATAAATAATATTATTTCTCAAAAATCCCTAGAAAAATTACACAGCCTCTATATTAATATACACAACGTGTAATTTTGTTTTTCCATTTTTTTTATTTCCTCCAACACATTTATTAGACCTTGAATAATAGCTATTTATTTCTCAAATAAATATCACTGCATTACTCGCTAATATATATATTATTTCTCCCATAATATATTCTCTCGAATAACTAGTGTATAAATAAATGTGATCAGTCATCCTTGAATAATTATTAAACCACAATCGGGAATAATTTTTATTCAACTTGTTAAATTAATATTTAACTGAGATACTTGGACACACTTAGTGTGTGACCCTCTAGGCCTCTTTCTCAGTGTCATTAGGCAGAGCCTGCCAAAAGTCCAAGGAATAGAGAAAGAAGTTAATGCCGCAATGACATGTCACCTCCAATGTAGGCATACCGTGTAATGTAATCTCTTAGTCTCGATATCTCGAATCAATCAGGTTGCATGCTAGTGCCATCAATCCATGTGCTCGATTATTATTTCTTTGACTTTCCAGAATTGAATCACCCATTACTTACCATGGCCATGGATTTATTTAGGCTATATCAATTCTATTAAAGAGACTGAGATATCTACTTTTATTATGGAATAGAAGGGACAAATCCTTTCTCACATTATCTGTTAATGCAGTATTACTCATGACACACCCAACATATCCTACCTCACTACGAACAGCATGTCGATACAGTTTTTTTCAATACATCTAAGTGCATGAGTTGAAATACCCATTAATAATAATCTTAAATTCTAAGGACAAATACACAAATCCATAGATTGGAACATCCAATGACACTTTGAAATGTGGATTTCTTGCTGGCGGGTCTCGTTCTCATAATATTCTCCTAGATATTTCCAAAGGCACACACCATGAGAGGGTGCCTCAAAGTTTTATGAGCCTTCACCTCTAATGCATTTTATTATTTGTGTCCCTTAAATAACATCATCTGACCATAGAACATATATTCAAGAACAATGTTATGGCACTTTTGGGTTCTCATCATACTAGGGATCTGCTATGACCCTTTAATGAAACAACTATCCTTAGGACATTATCACATGAATTGTCATGCAGAAAAATAATCAAGATGTGATAAGGTATTTATTAATTAATAAATTAAAAAGTATTTGGTTCTAGGCCACTAACTCCAACACTTTTTTCATGAGGACGTCATTGGTTTGATATTTTGGGATTTATTTTGTTTACTTTTTCATCGAGTATGTATCATCCAATTTGAACTCTCATATTTTGATATCAAGATTTTTTATGTTATAATATTTTTGTATTTATATATTATGTAGTTGAGTTGGATTTTTATTTTTAGTTATGCATTGTTTGGTCTATTTTATTTTTTAAATTGTTTATTTTATTTTCATAGAAGTCTAATTTATAGACGCACCATGTCATATTCTTGGTAAGTTTTCAATGCTTGTTTATTCATATTCATGGGTGTAATAATTCCCACTGATTTATTTTGGGTGCCCCAATATTAGTTGTTGGCCCATAGACACTAGTAACGCCCTTTAGGGCTTTCCATAAACCAAATCGGGTGTCGGGTTGGGATAGCCTAGGTTGGTTCATGGGAAAATTGTATCAGAGTGCCATTTTTAATTTGATAAGTAATGGTAGATTGAAGATAAGAATGCAGGAAATTGAGAGGTAAGTGTGGGGAGAGTCTAGCTAGCACTCTCTCATAGGAAGCCTTGAGTATTTGGGGAATTCAGGTCATGAGTCTTGAATTTATCTCTCATTTATTATAGTGTATTTTGATCTAGATTGATGGTGTTTTAAATTATCTCTAGGTTATATGGGATGTTTAGAGATTTAACATGTTTTGAGGTGAAAATGGGAGAAGAACTAAAGGCTCTCAATTGTCTTGTTGGGTATAAAAAACTATGTAGAACCTATTCTCATGGTTTTGAAATTCTCTTAGTGATAGTTACATGGTTGGTGCGTGGTTCATCAAACTATGTTGTCAAACTGTGTTCAGTTACTAACCCCCTTTAAATTTTTTAATTGGACACTTTTTCTTATGGGTTGCTTTTGGTTATGGGTATTTACTATTTTGGATGATTTAGGAGTATTTTTTAGGATATTTAATGTTATTTGTAAAAATTACATTGATGTGTTGCGGTGAAAACTTTTTTTCAATGGTAAAAAGATTGAATTTTAAATAGTGAAGGTCAATTTTGAGTTTAATAAAAGAGTTTTTCAAATTTAATTGAGATGGATTTGGATGTTTTGAATTTTAAAAATGATCTTAGGAGTGAATTTATGGATTTAAAACTAGTTTTTAATCAGAGCTTTTATGGTTTCAAAAAGGTTTAATAGGAACTTTCAAATTTTATCAAATGATGTGGTTTTTTTGAGGAGTTTTTTATGTTATGTATGGGGTGAGTTGTCTTTTTAGTGTTCCTAATTGGATCATGTATTTAATTTTTTGTTTAGAGTATGACTCCCAGAAATTCCTTGATGGATTGTAGGAAGTATTTACCATGAAGTGTTAATTAGAGTAGCGGTTCTTGAAGATCAAATATAGTTTTTTCATCTGTCAATTCCACCAAAAAATCCAAGTGGAGTGGTATGATAAAACTCTTCTTAGTATCCACTTATATTTTGTGGTGATAAAGGACCTAAATAGTTTATAGAGTGGATGGATAATATTTAGGGTGTAACATCCTCCCCCAACCCATGGCCACTAAATAGGGCTTGAACCAAAGGAGTTAGTACTTGATCTTAGGTGTGCCTCCCCATACTTTAGAGGTTTCCAACTATCTATGTGTGTCTAGGGTAGTACCATGGGGAGACTATACCCCCATATCATAGTACATAATAACAAATAAAAATAACCAAACATCATCTATATCAATAACCATCAGAGCACACAAGATAAAATAAACATCCCAATCAATAATAACATGAATGTGGAAGCATACAATAATACAAAAATGATCTCTCACTCGGCTGATCACATATAAAAATAAATGAATGAATGAAAATATAAGAGTCTCTACTACTATACCCAAGCCTCACCTCATCCCATTCTCCAATCCTATCTAAGCTATCCCACTCAATCAAGCTACCATGGGCCTCTCACCAAACAGAACCTTTAAACAGTGAAGTCTACTTGGGAAACTAAGTGTCATGGTTTCTTGAGTCGAGCGTGAGTACAAATTAGTAGTGAACCACCATTGAAGTCTCATACAAAACTAGTAATTGTAGTGTGTGTTCATGTGACATGCTCAACTGAGTATATAAATAATAAATAGTGGAAATGTAAATAATTATCCAACATTGATCCTCGAGTTCTACCTTGAAACTCAAGATCAACCCATGCCTACTTCGGCCAATTATAGAGTGTTTATGAGCTTTTAAAGAAACCATACATGTAAAAAAATGATATTTTATGATATATTTATCTTCAAATAAATTTAATTGTTTTGATAGCTTGAGTTACATGAAACCTTGAGTCTAAATGAACAGTGATATAGTATACCCTTATAACCTATCAACTAAATTGGATGAGATAATAAGAATAAACTCATTTTGAAAAAAAATTGTATAAAGGCTTTATACAAATAAAATATATTGATAAATAAGTACTCAATTTTTAGTAAAGTCATTATACGCTTTAAAAATACATTTTTTACTCAAAAATGTTTTTTTCCTCTTTTTGTAAGAAAATAATATAATTAACTTCTACCACTTTTAGAGAATTTATTTGAGATAATGAACTTAATTTTTTAAATCATCATGTAAAAATAATGTTAGAGTGAATTTTTTATAATTCTCTAAAAAAATTAAATTTTCAATGAATAGTGACAATTACAAATATTTATTTAAAATTCTCTTTTCGTTTAAAGAATTTATAAAGATAAATTTTGTTTTAAAGTGGTTTTAAAAGTAAAATTAGTTAATTTATATTATTATTAATCCAATTAAAGTCATTAGAATTAATTTTATGTTGGATTTTGGTATAAAAACTTGTTATACATAAGAAAACATTTTTATGGAGAACCACTTTTCATCATGTTTTGTAGGATTATTTTTAAATTAAATTCTATCAATTTTATGAATTTAATTTGATAAAATGGATTAAATATTTTGAATATTCATAATTAATATTAATTGACAAGTCCAAATTAATTTTTGGCGATAATGAATATTAAAAACAATAAAAATATGTTACCAAAGTTAAGATAAAAATGGGTTTACCAGGGGGTTAAGCCAAAAGATAAGTGTAATTTTTCTAATTAAAATGTTCTAATTCCTATTTTTTGGAAATTTTTATACCTCATAATATCCCTATACCTAATCTTTTTCCATTTTGAACCATTTTGATTGAGTATGAACTTATTATATTTTAATCTTTTTAGAAATTTCAAGTGTGTCCTCTCCCACACTTACAAAAGGACACCCCTCCTTTCTCTTATTTACACAAGTTCTAGCCACATATCTTGACCAAAACCTACCCAATTATATTCTAAACTTAACTTTACACTAATTATAGGTATTTTTCTTCTTAAAAGATCATTCAAAGGGTCCTTAAGAAATGATCTAAAGGAATTCGACCAAAGGAGAGGTAATCATCACACCCAACCTATTTCAAATTATTTCTTCTTATACCTCTTATAAATATTTGGTATTCATCATAAAATAATAAATTTAAATCCAAAATATACTAAAATTTTATTATTTTTATGTATCCCCAATTATTCATCTTTTCTTCCATTATATTGGAAGTGAAAGTATCACTCATGTGTATGTGTGGATTACCACCTCTACATAGTGATACAATTAATTTTCCATCACTATAATTCATGGGTGGTTATTATGATGATATTAAAGTTTATATATTATATTTATGAAATAATTATTCTTTTTTAATTATAATATCATATCTTCCTTCTTACCTTCTCATCTCTGAAAGACGATAACATTGCTCTTGCGTTTGTGTAGATTACCACCTCCATAGAGCGATGTGATTTGTTTTTCATTTCTAATTTACATGGATGATAATAAGGATAGATTTTATATATGTGTGTGTGTGTGTGTTATTTATGATATAATTATTGTTATTTAATTATATAATAATATTTATTTTTCTTTCATTCTTTTCTTTAGGAAGTTAAAACAATGTTCATGCGTACGTACGACATATCATCTCCATTAATGGTGTAAATCGCTTTTATATATTGACCAATGGGTGATTATAAATTTTATATAATTAATATATATAATATTTTATCATGAATAAAATTATGGAGATGATGTAACCATGATCAATGTACAAATAATGGAATTATAGAACTGAAACTTCCATGAAAAATGAAAAAGTTGACACCCTAAAATGATGACTTTAATAAATAATTATTAATAAATGGGTGTTGAAATATTATAAGTGGATAATATATGATAATATAAGTATTTAAATGATTATTTTATAGAATTAAAATAAATTAAAATTTAGTATACAATATGTTAGAGTGATTTCGAAGAATGGTTTTAAGTATGATGTGTCTGAAAAGGGTTTTAGTTGTGATATACTAAGTGGGTGATAATATAGATCATTTATGTATCCAAGTTTCCAAAGACACTAAACCTTTATGGTTTTGGCATGGATCATAGTGTTATGTAATCAATATTCATCTAATAAGATGTAGTATTTATGTATGAAAAGTATAGGTTACTATAGTTGGTATCAGAGAAAGATTTAATTATTTTGGGAAACTAGGATGATAAAATTTTAGTAATAACCCTTAGGATAAGCCTAAGTATAGAATAAAATCTCAATTTATAGTAAATAAATAAGCATGGTTTCCCTAAAAAAATGAATCCATGTTGGGATACTAGTAAGTGGATATGGTTGTGGAACAAATTCAACTAGGGGTAATAACTATGAATGGGGTGGATTGGGTATTAACTCGATCGTCCCCAGTGCATGATGAGTGGGCCTAAGACTACACACCATGTTAGACACATCTAAGGAATATGATAGGGTTAATTCAAATTTTCTTTATGAATCATTCTCAGAGGTTTGAATAGACGATGACCATAGATGGCCTAGGTTAAACCTAAGTTATCATAGATTAAAAATATAGTGTCATGATTTGGACATCCTATGAATTATTTTTAATGATTATATGCTTTCCCATTATGATTATTCTTTCTTACACTATGTCTTTTGGTTTTATTCAATGGTTGGAACCTGAAAAAACCATGTTAATACTAAATGAGATGGAAAATTCAATGATTTTACTTTTGGACAACCAAATGTTATAGAATCTAGAATTGTAAAATCTTGTTGTAATTCTTACACAACCTTCTCAAGCCATGAATCATGTTGAGCTTACAAATGAAAAAACGAGGGGACACTATTTCATTGCATCCTTCATGTGGTGATATCCTTCTACTTTTAGTGGGTATGGTAATCCAATAGTTGTTAATCAATGTAACAATATCACTAAAAATATATTTTTCATTCTCCAGTGTTTGGATCATGAAAAATTCATTTTAGTTTTCTATTATTTGGAAAGAAAAGTAGATCAATGGTATAATCTCATCAAGAACACGAGGCAATAGGAGAAGATAGACTCTATGAAGTGGGATGAGTTTAGATGGTTATTTTTCAACAAGTACTTTCCTTTAATTATTTATAAAAAAATGGATAAGGAATTACTTAAGCTAAGGTTGAAGGATAATGAATATATTGGTACCTATAAGGAAAATTTTACAAGACTTGTGAACTATGCTTCTAGTGTTATCATTGCACCAAAAAGTAAGATTGATCAACTCTTTAGTGGATTAAAACCATGTATCTAAAGGGATTTATCTATAAGGTACATTAGTAGCTATGAATAAATTGTTTGATGTGCTACCAAGGTAGAAATAGAGATTGTATTTACCTATCAATATAATGGTTTATATAAGAAAATAAATATGGAATTAAAATTAAATTATAATAATAAAAAACCGAGAGAGAAGAAGATGAGAATTCTATTATGATCAAAGTATGAAAGGGTACATGAAAAAAAGTGTATTAAGGGGACTAGTAAATGCTTTAATTATAGAAAAGAAGGTCATCAGGAAATTGAATTCTGAAGTGATGGAAAAAAGTTAACTAATTATTCCTATAGAGATAAATATCCATAGAATACACCACCCACACTCTAATGTTTCAAATTCAAGGAGTATGTTCATTATTCTAACCAGTGTTTAAATATGAAGGTTAATGAAAATGATCGACATCAGTAACCTCTTAAAACTGGAAACAAAGGGAAATCTCATGTGATCACTATTGTCAATTAGGAGTGTGACAACAAAGTGGTGAAAGGTACACTGACCATCCACTCTAGAACTGCTAATGGATTAGTTGATTATAGATCTACCCACTATTTTATATATGAATAATTTTCTAAGGGTATTAAAATACAACCTTAATAATTAGATTTTGAATTAGTAGTGGAAACTTCTAATGGTATGATGATCACATCTTAAGTCAATGATTCTTCTTTGATTGAATTTTGTGGGAATATACTTCCTCACTATCTTATTATTCTTCCTCTAGTACAATTTGATGTTATTTTAATCATGGATTGGATTTATTTATAAAAATCACATATAAATTATTGATGAAGGGAAGTCACATTTGATATTCTGAACCAACCTATGATCATTTATAAGTGTGATGATAAATATGAACATCTGATGGAAATTACATCCATTATATGGGTCTTAATTACTATTAAAAAGGGGGTTTTATCTTAGATGGTTGGGGAAAAAATCAATATTGAAGATATTCATACTGAATGGGAGTTTTTTTATGTATTTTTTGAAGAATTTTCTAGTCTTCCTCTGAATTTTGAAGTTGATTTTTCAATAGAACTGATACCTAGAGCTGCACCCATTTCAAAGACTACATATAGAATGGACCAAATTGTGTCACATGAATTGAAGAAGAAACTCTAGGATAATCTTAACAAAGGATTCATTTAGCCAAGTGTGTCACCTTAGGGTGCAATCATTCTTTTTATTAGGAATAAAGATGGATCAATGAGAATATATATTGATTATCAGGGACTTGAAAAGATCGCAATCAAGGCTAAGTATCCTATACCCCATATTGATAATTTTTTCAATCAATTTCAAGGAGGTTGATATTTTTACAGGATTTATATTCAATATGGTTACTATCAATTGAGGGTAAAAAGTGAATACACGGCCAAGACAACCATCTGTATGAGGTATGGATGCTATGAATTTATAGTAATCGCATTTAGTATTACTAATTGCCCCATTATTTTCATGGATATAATAAATAGAGTCTTTATTGATTAACTTGATCAATTTTTGGTAGTCTTTATAAATGGTATTTGTATATATTCTTATAACATCCCATTACATAATTTTAGGTGTATTGACCCATTGATTTCAGTATCCTTTTACTGGATCTCTTCACGGGTTGCTAATGATGTTTTTGTTTTGAGTTTTTTTAAGTTTTTTGGGATTATGAATGGTTGGCACATGGTTTGAAAACCCATGCAACTAAATTTTTCAACATTTATAGTAGCCTAGGTAAGGGTGCATCATTTTTGCATAGTTATACAAACCATGTAGCCAAATAGTGGAACCTGAATAGAAGGGGTTGCACGGTTGGTGCACTGTTAAACTTACCATGCAGCCTAACCATGCAAATATTCTAATGGCTATGATTGGGGTACATGGTTAGGCACACGATTAGTACAAGATGTGTGACCTATCCCAAGAAACTGTGCGACAGGATTGAAATTCCCCAAAAATTGTAATTAAAATCCCATAACACCCCTAATTAACCCCAAAATTCTCCCACTAGAATTTCATTTGATAATTTAGCTATTAGGATCCCTCTAGAGGCATTTTGGTCCTCCCAAACTTATCTCTTGGTAGATCAAAGTTCCTATTGAAGCATTGATCCTCTTCTAGTGAGTTCTTTTCTCCTTGATATTTTGTCCTTCCCCTTCTCCTAATTCCTTATTTATAGAGGTTATGATGTCATTTTGTTTCATTGTTCCATTGATGGTTGATATGGAATTATGGATATAGGATCTCTCCTCTTCTATCTATACCCCTCTTCCTAAATCTAGCGATCACCATCAGAGGGGAAACGTATCGGATTCATTGTGGTGGGATTTCAAATATTCCAAATAGGTGTTTATAGGCTACTCATCCATTTTTAATTCATTGACGCTTGAGAATTTATGGATATGTGTCTCCTTGTAACACATATTCTATAATTATTGATCTTGAATTTCCATGTGAAATATTCTTTGATCCCATTTTAAATAAATTGAATGTGGCATGGATTCCTTCTCATGGTTTTATAAATTAATGAATTATATATTGATTTTAATTCTATTTAAAAGAGTTTTTCAATGTTACTGAAAGCGTGGATGATTGTCACCTATCGACCGTTCAAGGTTATGATGCTCTGCTAATGTGTATAGCAGCACTCAGGTCGAATCCTTGGTGATGATACTTTTTAATAGTCAATTGTTTTTAATTGATTGTATTTTGGTTGAGGGGTTTGTTTGTAGATATTAATTGAAATGATTGATTGAATAATATTGATTTAAAAATTTGATAAATATTGGGGTGAGTTCATAATTAGGTAGTTGAGCTTGTGATATCCATGAGCCTTGCTTTATATTTCATTAAACTAGCACACAATTCACAAGATGACATTGATCGGAATTCCCAAGTGTTAAGGCTTTAATCCAAGCCTTAAATTAACTAGGATTATAATCTCAATCAGTTCTTGATTATTGTAGTGTATTTATGGTTCCAATAATCCATGGAAACCACTCATTAAACAAAACAAGTCATTAATCCATGACATGTTAAGTCCAACATACACAATGTTAAATTAAAGAATACTCATCGAGCAAAACCTCTCAATTGCTTAACATCTCAAAATAATGACTCGTCCCAATGGTAGATTTAGTAATAAATTAATATTTTTATTAATATGGTAATATATAATTGTGGTAATAAATTATAAATAGAACAAAAAGAATAAGATAATAAAAGAGTTGTGCGCCGAACACACACACACACACGAAGGGTGATGAGAATTAAAAACGAACTTTAGATTAAATGAGAAAGCGAAAGAAGAGATTGATTATTAACATGATTTAAGAAATTTAAAGAACATTAATATTTCAAAACATAGGGTAGATGATAATAAGAGTTAAAGGTAAAGGTTATTGCATTAAAATAGAATTACAAAATAAAGACGTACAAGATTACAACAAAGAAGAACAAAAAAATAAATGAAAACAAAGAGAGGAGGAAGGGTATATCAAGTAAAAACTTGAGTATGGCAGTTCCTCCCAAGACTTTGTAAAATCTATTGTCATGTCAATGTATTCTCCTCTCTTCTGAAATTCCAAATCTTTCAAGGTGAGGAGGGGGTGTATTTATAGCCCAATGTTGTGGGTTGTTTGAATTCTAAAACTGCCCCTCCACTTGCATCACCAATTTGATAAATTAGACAGCCAAATATCAAGATATTCTATTCTTACAAGTTGTATATATTAATGTTTTCCGACTAATCTCAAAATTTGGAGGCATTTGTACTTATGGAGGCAAAGTTATGTCCATTTGATTAAACAATGTTAATCTTCCCATTTCAATCCAGGCTTTTTCATTGTCCTAAATATGAATGGGGTTTTTAATAGGAATATGCCTTCAAATATGAATTATTTATTCAAAAAAGTCGGTCGTATATATCTCCTCTTTCACACTAAAAAAAAGTTGGTTGTATATATCTCCTCTTTCACATCAGCTACCCCACACTTAGTCTTATGCATGTCCTTATGTGAATAAATATAAAAACATAACAAAATAATTTTTACTCACCAAATAATATTAAAGTTTTGTTTTCCCCACTCAGGGGATGTTTAAACCATTTCATTCATCCATATTGAATTCCACCTGAATTTGTTACAGAAACAATGTTCAATAAACAACTCTTTTTTTCATGCTCAAATTTAGAAATGGAAAATATGGGCACTCGAAACTTACTCCTCTCAAGATGATAAAAATTTATTTCTAGATGTTCAATCATTAACCAACAAAAAGTGAAAATCTTAGAGTTTTTAAGAGACATAAGCTTTCACTACCTATCCTAAAGTGAATAAGAATCAAGCGGTCTTTTTAAGGGGTTTTTCTGTGGCTATGGGATGGTAGAAATTTAATGACTAAGAAAGAGAAGAAGAGGGGTAAAACGCCAACATGGGTAAAACAATGCACAATTTTTTTGAAATAAAACATGGAAGGAAATGAAAAAAATATATTAAAAAGGGAATGATTGTGTGAAGAAATACACAAGAGAGGAAGAAAATTTGAAGGGGGTGAGAAGATGAAATATTTACAAAACACAAAAATTCTCCCAATGACATAAGTGTTCTTTTTTTCTTTTCTTTTTTTTCATTTTTCGAAATTTAAACTTGAAAAAGATATCACACTCAAATCCCAACCCATGATTGATCTCCTCACGACACTAATTGTAATAGTTATAACAATATCAAAGGTTGGGTAAGAGTGATTTTTGACCTGCCCAAGACACAACCCATTTTTCTTTTTTTCCTTTTTCTTTTGATTTTTTTCTTTTGATTTTTTTTTTGATTTTTTTGAACACTTGTCAATAACAGTTACAAAATTACATAAATGAAAGTACATTACATTCCCCAAAACTCAATTAATGACAACCTATCCCCCACACTAAAATGGATTCTTAGCCTCAAGCATATGATAACTCATAGAAAATCAATAAAAGGGTACCCAAAATGAAATCCATTCCCCCCACACTTAAATTTCAAGAAAATATGCATTGTAAATCTATTTAGATGTGGGGTGGTACAAGGTATTGGGCTTGTAATGTGGATACCAAGAAAATGTTTTCATAGGCTCGAAGGGGTTTTTATAAGTATGATTAATGTAAGGTTAAAGGAAGTTTATTTTTCAATTGTGATACTCATGAGGTTTAGAAAATTCCTCTATCATATTAATGCACACCAAAGTAGGAAATTCAGCTATAAGGTCCATAAACTCAAGACTCACAATCAGGGGTAAAAAACACACATTTTTAAAATATTTCCATAGGTTACCTTGTCATGAAATCTAATTTTGTTCCTCACAGTTGGGGAAAATAATTTTCTAAATCAAAAATTGAGCATTAAAAAAAAATTGGTTTTGACACATGATTCTTTATCCAAATTCATGGTGAAAATAAAAAAAATTGAGATGAAAACATGCCTTTTGACTCCCCAAAATGGTTGAAAAAAATTTCAAAACTGAATGGTGAGTAAGTATGACTCTTTTCTTGTGTTTTTTTTCATTTATTTATTTATTTTAGTTTTTTTAGTGTTTTTAACATACACACCCACAAAAAAGATAAAGAGAGAAAGAAAGAAAAAAACGTTTGTTGGTGAAAGTGGTAAAAATGAAAGAGAGGGGAAGAAGAAGAAAGGGGGAGAGTTAAAGGGAAAGAGGTTCCCCCTGGTTTGTATTTGGGGGGTCCCTGTCTCCATCCAGTGGTGGGTCAGTGTAACTTGATGTGCCTCATGTGGGATTTTACCTAAAAAATAAAAATCATTATTCATCTAATAAAAAACTAAAAGGAAATTAAAATTTCATAAAAGTAAAATAAAACATGGGTTGCCTCCCAAGAAGCGATGCATTTATTTTTTCTAGAGATGGAAAATTGCAGTGGACTACCCATAGTCCAATGGTGGACACCATATTTTCTCAACTCCAGTATGCTTCCAAAAAAACTTCTCCTTTGGGAGGCCTGATGATTCATTGGATATTTTCATCCTTTCCTTGTTGTTTTTCTTAAAATTCAATGGGCATGGAAAGAGAATATGACTATCCTCCCTTTGTTCTTCAATACAAGGAATGATTTTATCCACAAAGTGATGGTTTTCTATGCTTGGAAATTCAATAATATTTTTAAATTCTAATGGTTCATTTATGTAAGGTTCAGACAACACAAAACCAGAGTATGAGATTCCAAGTGTTTTTAACTCATTTATTTCATGACCTACTGAATTACAGTAATGAGGATCAGTGGAGTCATAAGACTGAATAAATTTTTCAATATCCTTTATATCAATGTTTTTTTCCAAATAATGGTCAATTTCAACCTCACTAGTGATCACTTTATTAATTATGGGATAAATCTCACAACCTTCACTCTCATCGAGGCAATATAAACACATTGTTTCAAGGTTCACCTCACATATAACAAAATTTTCAGAATCATGGATAGGAAATATTTAATGTTCGATAATCAGATCTGAATCAAAAAATGAGCATTTAAGTTTATTTTCTTTATTATCGTCCATGTTGGAGCATTGGAGGTCTGAGGTGAGATGGGATTCCAAAGAGTTTTCAAGATCCTTTAGATCAATGGAGTCTTCATTTCTAATGTCAACATCAAATTCTCCATTTATGACTTGGTTAATGAGGATGAAATATTCAAAAACTCCTATATCAGTAGAAAAGGAAGAACATGATGGATTGGGATTCAACACACTCTCAGATAGACTTTTAGTAGCATGGATAGAGATTACACATTGATTCTCTAATGGGTATCACATGGATTGAGAAATATTGAACTTGAACAGTTGGTCTCTAAATTCCATGGATAAGATGCCAACATAGACATCAATTTTGGTTTTAGATGTCATGAGAAAAGGTCTTCCTAGAATCAAAGGAGATTGGAAATAAGTTGTCTCACCTTCCATGTTAAGGACATAGAAATCAGTTGGGAAGATAAGATCATTAACTCATACAAGGACATCCTCGATTTTACCCTCAGGACAAGCATTGCTTCGATTGGTCAATTGAATGACAACACATGTTGGGTGAAAGGGAACAAGGCCATGGTTGGAGAATATGGATTTAGGCATGACATTAATTGAGGCTCCTAGATCTATGAGTGCATTATCAAAGTTGGAGCTTCCAATTTGGCATGGAACCGTAAAGGTCCCAGGATCTTTGCACTTCATGGGTATGGAATGTTGTGTTGAAACATTCTCAATGGTCCTAAGTTGTCTCTTATGAGTGCACAATTTCTTAAGAAACTTAGAATACTTAGGATTTTTTTTTGATGGAATCTAAGAGAGGAATTTTTAATTCAACACGTCTAAACTTGTCGAGCATTTCAGGATTGGGTTAAAAGGAATTCTTTGGCTTATAAACGACTTGAGGAAAAGGAATTGGTTTCTTAAGTGGAATGGAAGTAGGTGAGGGAATGAATTCAGATTCCTTTTCAAGTTTTTTTTTCATTTTATAGGTCAATATTTAAAGGGTAGTTGGAGGAATTATCATGAGGCATGGACATTTTTTTCATGATCTAAGTGAAATTGCACTTACATTAACCTTGGGGTTGGGTAATGGTTGATCTGGGAGTTGGGAAGAATTTTATTGTTATTGCTGGATTAGGTGGGATGAAAGTTGACCAATTTGGGTTTCAATATTTTTGAGGCTGGAATGGGTGAAGGAGGAAAGATATTGCACTGCACTTTCCCATAGTTTCTTGGAAGAAGAGGCTTGTCCCAGATTAGTATTACCTTGATTTTGGTTCTTGGGAAAGTGATTGTATTGTTTTGGGAATTGGGAAGGCTAACTAGGATAGTGTAATCTAGGAGGAGGAAGAGGAGGATTGATCCTTTGAGTTTGAGGAACAAAAGGGTAAGGTTGTTGGAAGTTACCAACACCTTAACCATATTGGAATTGGTTTAGGTTTTGAGGACGGAATTGAGGGGGATGAGAAATGGGATTACCATACCTCAAGCCTTAGTTGAAGGTAGAAGATAAGGGCTCAGAGTGGGGTTGGTTGAAGTTTCTAATGAACTGACCTGATTTTTGAGGTTTGGTGTTCCTTTAAGTATATGATGCATTGAGCTCCATTGGTCTGGATGAATCAGATGAATCCTCTTAAGGTTGTGGAAATGTGTCAGTTGGATGAGATGGGGAGCTACATATTCCACAGTTCTTGATGGGTCCAGGGAACAGAGATTGTGGAGAAGATGAGATTGGGGCTTTGGACACCACGGCTAGTCGTCGCACAAGACCTGTAAGTTCACTCACCCAATCTGTCAACTTTTTTGGATCTAAGGATTCATTTTCTTGGAATTGTTTGACTTGAGCATGTACTCGAGTATGTAATTGTTGTGTGTTTGTATCCATGTTTCTTATGAGATCTCTTGCATCTTCAGTATTCTTATCAACAAGAGCACCTCCACTTGTGGCATCAATGAGAGTTCTCTCCATAGACAATAACCCTCATAGAATTATTGTATCAAGAGTTGGTCAGGGATTTGGTGGTGTGGATAGGTTGACACAAGATTTTTGAACCTCTCCCAATACTCATGGAGTGATTCATTTTAGAATTGACAGATACCACTTATTTCCTTTCAGATAGAATCAGTACAAGAAGCAGGAAATAATTTCTCTAAGAAAAGTTGATTTATATCAATCCATGAGTTTATAGAACCAGATGGGAGGTAGTAGAGCCATGACTTTGCAGTTTTAGCTAGGGAAAAATGGAATGCTCAGAGTTTGATTTGTTACTCAGAAACCCCTTGAGGCTTCATGGTAGATCACACCACTTAGAACTCTTTAAGTTGGAGATGTGGATCCTCACTGGATAGCCTGTGGAAATGAGGGAGAATATGAATCAAACCTGATTTCAGTTCGAAGTCAGTCACTATGTTTGGATATTGAATACCAAGGGGATGGTAATTCATATTAAGGGCAGTAAGTTCTTTAAGTGTTTATTCCCTAGGATTGGACATTTCTAATTCAACGGGTTGGACGAGGACTGGTTCTTGAATTATTTTATTGTCCCTAATGTTCCTCCTAAGTTGGTGAAGTGTTTGATCAATTTCAAGGTCAAAAAAATTTTAGGGATTGTTTGGGAGGCTATGGGGAATTCAGATAGATTTTGGAAGAAAGAGGAAGATGGGTTTTTCTTTGTGTTTTTTTCATTTTTTTTTAAAATTTTGTTTTTCTTTTGTTTATTTTAAATAACCAAAAACTAACGACTACTTAATTACACCATCCCCAACAACAACATTATTTGAAATCATGGCCTATTATCTTATATCAACCGTTCAAGGTTATGATGCTCCGCTAATGTGTATAGCAGTACTCAGGTTGAATCCTCAGTGATGATACTTTTTAATAGTCGATTGTTTTTAGTTGATTGTATTTTGATTGGGGGTTTTGTTTGCAGAGATTAATTGAAATGATTGATTGAATAAAATTTATTTAACAATTTGATAAATATTGGGGTTATTTAATCATTAGGTATTTAATCTTTTGATATGCTTGATCCTTGCTTTATATTGCATTAAATTAACACCCAATTCACAAGATGTTGTTGATTGGAATTCCCAAGTGTTAAGGATTTAATCCAAGCCTTAAATTAACTAGGATTCTAATATCAATTAGTGATTGATTATGGTATTGTATTTATGGTTCCAATAATCCATTGAAACCACTCGTTAAACAAAACAAGTCATTAATCCATGACATGTTAAGTCCAACATACACGATGTTAAATTAAAGAATACTCATCGACCAAAAGCTCTGAATTGATTAACATCTCTAAATAATGACTCACCCCAATGGTAGATTTACTCAACCATTAAGATATTTATTAATATGGTAATATATTTTTATGGTGATGAATTATAAATAGAACAAAAATAATGGGATAAGAAAAGATTTTTGGGTCGAATACACACACACATGAAGGGTGATGAGAATTAAAAACAAAATTTAGATTGAATGAGAAAGTGAAAGAAGAGATTGATTATTAACATGATTTAAGAAATTTAAAGAAAATTAATATTTCAAAACATAGTGTAGATGATAATAAGAGTTAATGAGAAGGGTACTTTCATTAAAACAGAATTACAAAACAAAGACTTACAAGATTACAACAAAGAAGAACACAAAAGTAAATGAAAACAAAGAGGGGAGGAAGGGTCTCTCAAGTGAAAACTTGAGTATGGAAGGTCCTCCCAAGACTTTTTCAAATCTTTGTTCGTTCCAACGTATGCTTCTCTCTTCTTAAATTCCAACTCTTTCAAGGTGAGTAGGGGGATGTATTTATAGCCCAATGTTGTTTGTTGTTTTCATTACAAAACTGCCCCTCCAATTGCATCGCCAATTTGATAAATTATACAGCCTAATATCGAGATATGATCTTCTTACAAGTTGTATATAATAATGTTTTCTGAATAATCTTAAAATTTGGAGGCATTTGGACTTATGAAGCCAAATTTATGGTCGTTTGATTAAACAATGTTAATCTATCCATTTCAATCCAAACTTTTTCATTGTCCTAAATGTGAATAGATTTTTTAATAGGAATATGCCTTAAAATACGAATTATTTCTTCAAAAAAAGTATGCCTTCTATATCTCCTCTTTCACACTGAAAAATCTCCACTTTCTTTTATGAATAGATTATGAGAAAAGTAAATTTTCATGTGCTGATTTAATTTCCTAGACAGAATGGTGGACTGGAATAAAAGCTTAATTTGGGCCCAAAAATTTTTATCCATGATTACTTTTGTATAATTAAGAACATATGGTTGAGTTTCATACAATATGGGCTTCGGGATTTAGACCAGTAACTCAATCATCATGTCCGGTCCAGTTTCTTCACAGATTCTTTGGGTCTTCTTATGTAGACCATATGACCCTTCAAATGGAATAATTGGCCACTGATTCATGTAATTAAATGTTGGAATTTGATTAATTAACCCTACAAAACAAGAATCGTGCAATTTGGATAATTAGGGTGATATTTATTATTAACACATTAAACAGACTTGAATCTAGATGACTTCAAATAGTGCTCTAAAATTATATTTAATATTTAAACATTAATTTTTCAGAAAAATTATGAAAATTTCATATAAAATCAGTAAAGGTAGTATATAATAAGTAATTAAAATATTAATAACATTAGTTACCTTGTGTAAAGTGAGGGATTATGCAAAGTTTTGATTTCTAAAGTGAAATGATTTTATTTGAATGAAATGAGTTGAACTATTTTATGTTTTATAATAATTTAAATTTATTGAATTTATGAAATGATGAAGATACCTATTTGAATGATTTTACATTTTTTGAAATATATTTTCTTGGGTTATCTGTAATGAGTGGTTTATTCATAGGGAAAGAGGGTGTAAACCCATGTTTTGAAATGACCATGAGACTTTTTAAATTATGAAACTTCCTTGAGTTACTTTGGGTTGTTTTGAAATAAATGGTTGTTTTAAATGAAAATTTTTAATTATAGTGATGATTGTGAAAGGAAGTGGGTATGTTTATGATTTTTAAAGTTTTAATTGGAGATAAGGTTTTGAATGGAATGGATGATGTTTGATGGCCTGGTTGGAACTTTATGATGATTTTATCTTGTAATAGACTCTTATTGTAATTTATTTGATTCTTATACTTATCATTTATGGGTGTTGAAAAAGGGATTATTTATTTTGAGGTATCTTGGGGGTGAGAGTGAGATGTGATTTGAGGGCATGTTCCCACAATTGATATTGATAAGAATCCTCATTATAATCTTCATAGCTTGATTATCTCACACCACTCTTTTGACTAGTCATAAGAACATGGATAGTTAGATGGGATGACCTAGATATATGATTCATTAGTGGACCCACACCCCGTCTGGTGGATTTGTAGAGAATAAGAAAGGTTCAGGCAATGTACATGTGGCCATGAAAGTGTGTTTTTGTAAAACTGGTTTTCTTGAGACTCGTGAGACTAGACAGAAACCCAATGATTAGTCATGATGATTTTTTTATTATATATTCTATGGAAGACTCACTATCATACCTAGGTTATACCCATGACATTTTTATACTTGATTCTTGATGCAAGATATTGTTCATTATCACTACTTGGCACTCAAGCTTCCTTTCTTGATTGATTACTGTTCTTGATTGATCTATTTATTGAGATGTTTCACCTTGAATCTATTGTATTGAATCTTGTAAAGTTTATGATATTCGGTGCATGTTCTCACTTTTCTTGATTGATCTAACTTAAGTTTGTGAAATGGTTTTCAAATATTTTTAAGAAAATTTTTGGTTTTCAAATGATGAAATGGAATGTTTTTAACTCTGGTTTGATAAATGATTTTGAAAGTTTTCAAAATATATTTTCAAACTAAGATTTTCACTCTCTTTATTGTACACCTCTCTTTGCTTATTTGAATTACCTTATGAAGTAACTATATAGAATCTTTAGTGGAATGATATTGGGATTTATATCTCACATCCTGCTTATACCATTTGGTGGTTGAATCTTTTATGATCTTATAGAAGGTTCTCAAGCTCACATCATCTTCCTTTGTACATTCATTCTTGGGTGACCATGGGTGGGTGTATTAGGACATGGTGGGTAGTCATGGACCACCAGGAGATAGGTTTTTGTAGTTTTATTTTTCTTAAAGTTTTTGTATTTTATTTTTTGTTGGATCGGGTTATACTAAATATGCACAAGATGGGGTTGAATTGTGTCTTTTACTATTTCTTCAAGAATCCTGATGATTGCCAAATTTGTCCTTTAACTTTATCAGAACAGTTATGAAGTGGAAAATAAATAGATTGAATAACACACAGATGTATAGTGGTTTGGGGAACAAAAGGCCCCCGGTCCACTCCACAAATGCTCTACTCTACGAGCTTGGTGATTTTCACTATCGGGCCCTCTTATCAATAGACCATCCACAACTGAGTGCAGGCAGTTGACAACTTTACAAGATAAGGCTAAAACAGAGCTTTCTGGTTCATACATAGAACCGAATACACATCTTAGAACGAGAAGTCGGTTACTCAAAATGAAAAGAGTATTTGTCTAAAAATACTTTCCAGTTGTTCTTCACAGTTGCAGCAGTACGCAACTGATAGTAGATGGATCATCGTCTTTAGAAAAAATGTTCTTTAGGTAAGAGCAGTTCTAAGTAGATCCAGTTGCAAATAGATCTTGAAATAAAATCAGAAACTTTAACAACAATAGATTCACGATAGATCTTCGATGTAGAATAATAATCTTTAATGCTTTTCCTTTTCTTAAGAAAAATAGAGTCTGATATATCTTGGTAGTAGCAGATATGTGAGACTCATATAACTTTTTAAAAATTGTAGTCGTGAAAAACTCGAGATCTTGTTCTTATTATCTTTTTCGCAATGATCCATCTATCATTTTTTAATTCAAAATAACACATATATATAAAGAATAAAGATGATATATTTTCTTTCAAATTTAGATCCACAAATGTCGCCTTAAGAATCATGATATTTAAATGTTTGAATAACAGAGCAGTTGTAACTTCCCTTAATAATCAGCATGAAATCCTCCTCTTAAATTGATCCTTTGAATCACAAATAAAAATCTTTAAATATGTCAAATATGTGCTTTAATATCGGGCTTTGAAATTGGCTTCAAATCAGCCTGATATTCCACAAAAGGCCATTGTACGATAAAGTCGTATTTTAAATCTCTGATGCTAAACGTAGGGTTCATGATCTATTCTTCAAACATAAGGTTAATCTAAAATGTAATATTGATCTAAAACGTAAGGTTGATCATCCATAATTTTCTCTTCAACTTTAAAATGTATGGTATAATATCCATACTTTCATCTTTAGCAAAACATAAGATACATGATCCATAATTTTCAATAGAACGTAAGGTTCATTATAAAAGTAAGGTTGATGATCCATACTTTTGTGAAGAAAATGTAAGGTTCCATACTTAAGTAAGGTTCTTCTTCCATACTTTTCTGATATTAAAAACGTAAGGTTCCTTACAAATATAAGGTTCTTTTATCATACTTTTTTGATAACGTATGGTTGATTAACCATACTTTTCTGAAATCCCGTAAAGTAAATGTAGAATTTTATCCTTACGAAATGCTCTTCAACGTAGGGTATTAACAGTGTTTCCAAAACATGCTAAAATGATTTCTGAATACTTTTTCAAATATTCCGTGCAGATTAAACTCTTTTAATATTATTCCAAAATATAAATATAAAGAATATTAATTTCTTGAAATATACTCAAAGTAAAATCATTATAATAACAAACAAGAGTATTCATGAGCATCAAAATCATCATAAAAAGATATATTATTGTTGAAATAATACATGCTCAACAATATCCTCTAATAATAATAGTATAGAGTATTGTTGAAAACAATACTTGATCAATAATCTCCCCCTTTTTCATGATCACAAAACCCATGAAATAACCCATTAAATTAATTGCATATAATTTAGATTTTTTCAAGGATTAAATAATATTTTATTTTAATAGAATTATTTCAAAAATAAATAAATAAAGTGTTATTTATAGTTCTCCCATATATAAATAAAATATTTAAAAAAAACTAAAAAATTATTTTAGAAATTTCTCCCCCTTTTATAAAGTAAAATAAAAAAAAAATGAGTTTATCCAAATTTCCTCCATAAAGGTAAAACATAAATACAATATAGAATGTTGTATTTATATCTATATTTATCCCCCTAAGAAAAATATTGATCCATTGTCTTAAAAAAAATGTTGTGTTTATCCAAATTTCTCTCCCTTTTTGTGATATCAAAAAGAATGTTAGAATAAGGAATATAACACATTTAATGTAGTACTGAACTTAAGTAAATGTTATTATAAACTATTTATCAATAATTGAATCTGGATTCAGAAATTCTAACATAGACTGAATAGTAAAACAAATTAAAAACACATAAAAATGAGATTCAAAAATAGTTTATTGAAAATGTAAGTACATAATGGATACAGGAATCAAGTTTGGGATAAAAGGGTTTGAAAAAGGGTATTTCAGCAACTCTGAACAACTTCCTTGAGCACTTATAACTGCATTATCAATCTCTTCATCATTCCATATCCTAAATGAAATATCAAATCCCTTCCTTCCAAGTTCAAATGAATATCTTCAATTAGATTAAATATGAAAAATTCATGAAATCTTTCTTCCTTTTCCATGAACTAATTTAGCTTCTCAGTGAATCTTTCCAGCAATTTTCTAATACTTGGTTCACCTGAGGTAAGATGATCAATAAGGAATTTCTAATTATCCAATAAGACAGAAAAAAGAGTGTTATTACACTGTGAATCCTGCAACCTTTCATTCATATTTCTCATTACAGTTGTAATGGCCTGGAATCTATTGATCAGATCAGGCGAAGTACCTGATGTACTTGCTTGACTACCTCTGACAGTTGTAAACTCGTGTTCCATAAAATTTTTATATTCTTCCAAATATGATTTCAGAAAAACTTTAGATTTTGAACTTTTCAACCTCTTCGAGTAATTCTTTCTTAAAAACATCAACTTCTTACTTTGAAACAAAGCTGTCATTAAGATTTTAAAATCTCTATTTCTCTTTATATAACTCTCTTCTTAAAGTAGCATTCTTGGATTTGGATATGTTAAACTTTCTTACAAGTTCCTCAACATGATCTCATATAGAATCAAAGGCACCATGTTCTTGATTAACAACTGGATCTACTAAAATTAGTGGTAAATATTGAGCATCAGATCTATGATCTGTAGCCTTCTCCACTGGTTTTTCAACCGATTTTTCTTCAGAATCATGGACTGACTCATCCCCAGAAAAAAATTTATTTAAAACTTTTGTATAAACTTTATATGGACTCTTTCCTCTTTTAACATTTTCATCAGGTTGTCTCTCCTCATGAGAACCTACATTATCTTCCTCTAAAATAGGTTCTTCTTGAAATGTTTCTTTTTGAATAAATTCAGTAAGTTGTGCATACTGTTCTTGAACAGATTTAGTTTGAGCCACTTAAACTTCTCTAGGCTCTACCTCTGCCTGAGGTTCAACTTCCTATTCAAATTGAGGTATCACCTCAATCTGAGAAACAACTTATCTTACAAATCTATAGCTTAAAAGATCTCCATTTATAGAAGCATTTGCTTGAATAGGTTTCTCATCAACTTGAGTCGCTCTATGCCTTTTCCTATGAAGTCCCTCTTAACTTACCTCATCAGCAGGTGCATCAAATAATTCAAATCTAATTCTTCTTGATGTTTTTAAAACATCACTGGTCCTTGATTTTGTTATTCCTTCTTTGGTTTTCCCAGTTTGCTCTCCCTGAGCAGACTCCTGATCTTCATCAGCACCAAAAGGCATAATCTTTCCTTTCACAGTGCTCTCGAAAAATCCTATTTTTCTTAAAGTTCCAGAATTTAACATGTTACTATGATGGCATCATACTCTGGCATCTACTAATCTTACCACATCAGACTTAAACAGTAATTTTGAAATGATCCTCCCATAGGGATAGAAGTTCGTTCTTGTCTCTGTTTGACAACAGTAGTTCAAATAACATATCATATAATGAGGAAAATTCAACTTTATGTCACTTAGAAATAGAAACATCAAATACATATTAGGATATAAAATTTTCTCTATTTCAGACATCCTTAGGGCAATCCCTGTTTGAAAAAACTTTACAAAAAATTTCTGATCTGGCTCCAAATCCTTGACTAACATTTTTCTGATATTCGTATAACCAAATAAAAATGACATAATGTCCTCTAACTTATGTTCATTATCTCCAATGGATTTCAAATCAAAGTGATAAAGTCCCTCATGAGGGTAGTTTAAGATTCTAGCTATTTCCACAGAGGAAATAGAAAAATCCCGATCTTCAATTTTAGAGAATATGGATTCCTTTGTATCTCCAAGACTGAACTGAACAGATTTAAAGAAATTTCGCAACTCTACCTCATATAGAAATTATGTGTTTTCATCCGTTAATATTTTTTCAAGATTCTGAAAAGCTAAATATTTCTTCAACGTTAGATTGGTCTGGTACAACCATTCCAAATCAATTACTTTGCTCTGTAATATCTTACTTCCTACCAAATGTTGACACTTGGCATTACTAGCTTCTCCTTCCTCGATTCTCTTTGTCTTTTCCATTTCTGTCTCAAAGTTCTGAAGGCTCAAAGGTTTAGGGTTTTGAAGGTTCAGTCAAAGATAGACGAAGGCAGTAAGTGTTTAGGTGTTTTGAAAGGTTTTAGGAAAATGAACGGGTTTGGAATTTGAAATGGGTTCTTACAACCTTGATTCTCGTGTCATTACGTACATAATAATCATTAAATTATTTATAATAAAAAAAATTGTGTGAAAAGAAAAACAAATATAGTAGTACAGACGAAATTTTAAATTACTCTAAAAATAAATAATTAAATTATTTAAAATAGTGAAGATTAAAATAAAATAAGAATTTATATAATAAAATAAGAAAAATTAAAATTAAAATTTCATTTAAAATTAAATAAACCTATCTCCACCTTAATAAAATCAAACCTTGATGTGAGAAGTGGTTTATTAAAAATATCATCTAATTGAATTTCAGTACTTACAAATTCTAAGAATATATCCTTTTTAAGAACATGAACTCTTAGAAAATGATGTATGATTTCAATATGATTAGTCCTAGAATAATTAATAGGATTTTTTGAAATATTTATTGTTCTTGTATTATCACATAAAATGGGTGTATTATTAAAATTTAGTCCAAAGTCCATAAGAATATTTTTCATCCACAACACTTGTGCACAGCAACTGCCTACAGACACATATTCTGCCTCAGCTTTTGAAAAAGCAACTAAGTGTTTTTTCTTACTAGACAATGAAACTAAAGATTTTATTGAAAAGTGACAAGTTCATGAGGTGATTTTTCTATCGAATTTGTAGCTTCCAAAGTCAGAATCTAAATATAAAATTAAATTAAAATCAGAATTCTTTTGATAGAGAAGAGATTGAAAACAGTTCCTTTTAAATATCTAAAAATCCTTTTGACAGATCTTAAGTGAGATTCTTTAGGATTTTATTGAAATCTTGCATAAAGACATACTGAGTACATTATATCTAGCATGCTAGTAGTAAGATATAATAAACTACCAATCATACCTCTATATAACTTGTTGTCAACTGATTTTCTAGTTTCATCCAAATCAAGTTTTATATTAGTACACATAGGAGTTGTATATGTCTTGTTGTTTTCAAGTCCAAATTTCTTCAGTAAATTAGTAATGTATTTGCTTTGATTCGAAACATTTACAAAATCTTTTTAATAAATTTGAAGTCCTAAAAAGAAATTTAATTCTCCCATCATACTCATTTTAAATTCTTTTTCATTAAATTTGAAAACTCATGACAAAGTTTTTTGTTTGTTGATCCAAAAATTATATCATCAACATAAATATGAACCAACAAAATATTAGAGTTTACAATTTTTTTAAATAATGTTGGATATACCATTCCAACAGTAAAAACTTTTTTCAAAAGAAAAAATAAATTAATCTTACCAAGCTCTAGGTGCTTGTTTAAGGCCATAAATAGCTTTAGTAAGTTTAAAAATAGAATCTGGTTTTTGAGAATTTTCAAAACCAAGAGGTTGCTCAATATAAACTTCCTTCATTAAATAACCATTTAAAACAGCAGACTTAACATCCATCTAAAATAATTTAAAGTTAATATGAGATGCATAGGCTAAAAGGATTCTAATGGATTCTAGTCTTGCTATAGGGGCAAAGGTCTCATCATAATCTATACCTTCTTCCTAATTATATCCTTTAGCTATTAGTATTTATTTATTTCTAGTTATTATACCTTGATCATATTGTTTATTTCTAAAGACTCATTTACTTCCTATAACTGGATAATTCGGTGGTCTTTCAACTAAATTCCAAACTTCATTTCTCTTGAACTAGTTTAGTTCTTATGGCATTGTTATCATCCAACTTTCATCAACTAAGGCTTCTTATATTGACTTAGGTTATAATTGGGATAGAAAGGAAAAAAACTCAACAATATTTCCTAAATTTCTTCAAGTTTTTATTACAGTGTCTAGGTCTCCTATAATAGTTTTCTAAAGGGTGATTCTTTAGGGTTCTAGACAATCTAGGTAATACACTATTAAGTTCATCAGTTTCATGTTCTTCTCAACTGGACTGAATTTTATTTATATCTTTTTCAAAATCATCTTTCAAGTTCTCAAGTCTCATGTTATCATTAGAGTCAAATTCATCAATTTGGTCTTTCTTTTTCTCAAAGGGATCAGATTCATTAAATTTCACATGAATTGATTATTCAACAATCCTTTACTTTTTATTAAAAATTCTATAAGCTTTGGAAGTTGTAGAATATCCTAAGATAATTCCTTCATCAGATTTTGGATCTAATTTACCAAGATTGTCCTTGGTGTTCAAGATATAAACCTTGCATCCAAAAACTTTAAATTATTTTACGTTAGGTTTTCTGTTATTCCAAATTTTATAGGGTTTCTTTTTGAAAATTGTTCTGATTAAAACTCTATTCATTATATAGCAGGTTATACTTATAGCTTCTTCCCAGAAATAGGTAGGAAGACTGTATTCATTTAGTATAGTCCTAGCCATTTCCTAAATATTTCTATTTCTTCTTTCAACAATCTCATTATGTTGAGGTTTTCTTGGTGCAGAGAAGGTGTGTTTAATACCTGTATTTGAGAAAAAGGAATTGAATTCCTGATTCGAAAATTCTCCATATTGATCACTTCTTAATGAGATTATTTTAAAACCTTTTTCATTTTGAACATATTTGAAAAAACTTTCAAATATAGTAAAAGCTTCATTTTTATATTTTAGAAAATATACCCATGTAAATCTTGAATAGTCATCAACTAAAACATATACATATAATTTACCAGCTAAACATGCTACTCTTGAAGTTCCAAACAGATCCATATGTATAAGTTCTAAAGGTTTAGATGTAGCAATTTTTTTAATTGATTTGAAGGATGATTTATGTTTCTTTACAAGTTGACATGCATCACAAAATCTGTCACAATCAAATTTAAGACTAGGTAAATCAGAAACTAGTTATTTCTTAGATAACTTATGTAAAGAATATATATTGTAATGTCTAAGTCTTCTATGCCAGATCCAAGATTCATTTATCTTAGCAGTTAAACAATTTACTTTTTGTTTACACAAGGAATTTAAGTCCAAATTATAAAAATTATCAGTTCTAAGTGCTCTAAATTTAAGAAATTTATCTTTAAAAATATAACAATGGTTGTTAGAAAAATTAACAAAATAACCATCATCACATAGTTGAGAGATACTTATCAGGTTATGTTTTAATCCTTGTACATAGAGTACTTTATTGATTGAGAAAACTTCTGGATCTCCAACAGTTCAAATGCCAATTATTTTACCTTTGGCATTGTCACCAAACGTGAATAATCCTCCATCCTTTTGAGTTAATGTTTTAAAGTATAATGAGTTCCCACTCATATACCTGGAGCAGCCACTGTCCATATACCATATTTTAGTTCGGTTTCTCTGACCTTCTTCCTCCAAAGGTATTCAAACAAAAATTTGTTTTGGCACCCATATTTTATTGGGTCCAGCTGTGTTTGCTATCAAATATTTAGGAATCCAAACTTTATTTGTTTTATATAATCAATAGAATCATATAAACACCTTTCAACAAAGGCTTTCTTAATCCCACTTATTTGAGGTTTCCTTAAATAGCATTTTTTAGATATGTGACATTTTTTCCCATGGTAGTTGAAAATTATACCTTTTGTACTTGGAATAAAATAGTTCTTATACAGTTTGGGTTTCTCACATTTACTACCTATTCCATATCTTTCCTTTTTAATCACATTCTTTCCAAGAATTTCATTTAGATAATTTTCTTCTTTTATAAAAATAAGAGATACATTTTTGTATGTATCTACTTCTGATTGCAATGTTTTTATTTTAGTTTCATTATCTATACAGTTTGTGTTTGATGAGTTATATTTTTCAATTAACTCTTGATGTTGTTTTAGCAGAGTGTCTCTTTCTCCTAAAACAGGAGTGTGAATATTTTTCATTGACTTGTGTTTTTTAAATTAGGAATCATATTTCTCTTCCAACATATTTCAGTAGGCTAAAAGTTTATCATTTGAGCAACTAGAACTAGAATCAGAATCAGATGAGTAATAAGATTTTACCTCATCAGCTTCTACCATAAATCACATATTTTCATTTAGATTTGATTCTTTCTTTTCTGAGTCAGACTTTGATGAGTTACTGTAGTCTTCAGAAACATTCCAAGTAGCTTTCATTTCTCTTTTATCTTTCTGCTCATAATAATTATTTTTTAAAAATTTCTTTTTCTTTTATTCATTTAATTGAGGATAGTCAGGTCTTATGTGACCCATCTTTTTATATTCATAGCATCTGACTTCCTTCAGTTATTTTTCATCTTTCTTGAAGGATTTTCTGAATCCCTTTTTCTTTATGTAGAATTTACAAAATTTCCTGGCTAATTGAGCCAGTTCCACATCTGAATCAGATGAATCAGAACTTTCTGGTTTTCTTTTGATCTCTTGCTTCATATTTCTACTCTTCTTTCGGGATGTTACTTTCAAAGCAGTATTTTCTCTCTTGATTGAGACTTTATGCTCATTTGCTTCATCTTAAATCTCAACTCCATACATCATTAGGGTTCTAATTAATTCTATCATATTTAGATCTTTGATTGGTGATGATTTCCTAATGGCTGATGATATCCCATTCCATTGGGTTAACTCTCAATAGTTTTAAGGCTTGATATGCTTGTTTGATAGGATCTCCCAAGTTAGTGATGTTGTTGACTATTTTTGTAATCCTTCCATTCATATGAGTGATTCTTTCACCATCAAGCAATCTAAATGTATCAAATTTTAGTTTTTATCTAGAATACCTCATTTGTATGATATTATTAGTTCCTTCATGGGAAAATGCAATTGTATGCCACATCTCATATGCAGTAGGGCATTGAGATACTCTATTAAATTGATTCGGTCCTAAACCAAATATGATAGAATTCATAGATTTTGAATTTATTTCATACTCTGCTTTAGTAGCTACACTCCATGTTTTAGGTTTCTCAGGAATTTCATAAGAAGTAATAATTTTTAGTAGACTATGTATCCAATATTTTTCAGATAGATGATCATCCTAGACTTCCAATATCCATAGTTTTCACCATTGAAGTACGGATCTTGAACCATTGACATTACCTCTCATGTATCATCCATTGAGATCTCTGAGTACAATCCTTTGAAACTTTTATCTAGTTATAGATTTAACAAAAGAACCAACTCTGATATCAATTGTTGGATTGGGTTATACTAAATATGCACAAGAGGGGGGTGAATTGTGTCTTTTACAATTTCTTCAAGAATCGTGATGATTTACAAATCTATCCTTTAACTTTATTAGAATGTTTATGTAGTGGAAAATAAAAAAATTGAAGAACACATGGATGTATAGTGGTTCAGGGAACAGAAGGGCCCTAGTCCACTCCACCAACACTCTACTCTACGAGCTTGGTGATTTTCACTATCTGATCCTCTTATCAACTGACCGTCCACAACTGAGTGCAGGCAGTTGACACCTTTACAAGATAAGGCTAAAACAGAGCCTTCTGGTTCATACACAGAACCGAATACATAGCTTATAATGAGAAGTTGGTTACTCAAAATGAAAAGAGTATTTCTCTAAAAATACTTTCCAGTTTTTCTTTATAGTTGGAGCAACACGCAACTGATATTAGATGGATCATCATCTTCAGAAAATATGTTCTTTAGGTAAGATTAATTCCGAGTCGATCCAATTGCAAATAGATATTGAAATAAAATCAGCAGCTTTAAAAACAATATATTTACAAGAGATCTTTGATTTATAATAAGAATCCTTAACACTTTTCCTTTTCTTTAGAAATATAAAGTCTGATAGATCTTGGTAGCAGAAAATTTTTGTGACTTGTATAACTCTGTAAAAATTATACTCATGAAAAAATCGAGAGATTTTTCTTCTTATCTTTTTTACAATGATTCTTCTCTCATTTTTTAATTCAAAATAACACAGATATATAAAGAATAAAGACAAGTGTTTTCCTTTCATATTTAGATCCACAAATGTCACCTTAAGAATCGTGATATTCAAATGTTGGAATAAAAGATCATCTGTAACTTCCCTTAATAATCAGAATGAAATCCTCCTCTTAAATCGATCCTTTGAATCGCAAATAAACATATTTAAATCAGTCAAAGATGTGCTTTAATATAGGGCTTTGAAATTGGCTTAAAATCAGCCTGATATTCCTCAAAAAGACCGTTGCATGATAAAGTCATATTTTAAATATCTGATGTTAAACATAGGGTTGATGATCTATTCTTAAAACGTAAGGTTGATCTCAAATGTAAGGTTGATCATCCATGCTTTTCTCTTCAACTTTCAAATGTATGGCATAATATCCATACTTTTCTCTTTAGAAAAACGTAAGATACATGATCCATTTTTTCAATAGAATGTAAGGTTCATTAAAAAAGTAAGGTTGATGATCCATACTTTTGTGAAGAAAATGTAAGGTTCCATACTTATGTAAGGTTCTTCTTCCATACTTTTCCGGTATTACAAATGTAAGGTTCCTTCCAAATGTAAGGTTCTTTTACCATACTTTTCCAATAACCTATGGTTGATTAACCATACTTTTTAGAACTCCCGTAAAGTAAACATAGAATTTTATCCTTACGTCATGCTCTTCAACATAGGGTATGAACAGTGTTTATAGAACATGCTAAAATGATTTCTGAACACTTTGTCAAATATTTCGTGTGGATTAAATGATTTTAATATTATTTCAAAATAGAAATATAAAGAATATTAATTTCTTGAAATATACTCAAAGTAAAATCATTAGAATAAAAAACAAGGATATTTGTGAGCATCAAAATCATCATAAAAAGATATAGTATTATTGTAACAATACATGCTCAACAATCTCCCCTAATCATAATAGTATAGAGTATTGTTGAAAACAACACTTTCTCAACATTTTTGTACCGTTATATGCATGTATTGATATAATTATACCGATGTATGTATCTGATGATGTTTCTACAGTGTACCTTGTTTATTGTAATCTATTTTTTGTAAAATCATTCCCAATGATTATTTATTGATAACCAGGTGCTTTTCACCAACTCATGGAGATCGATAATTCTCTTCTAGTTAGTGTAAAATTATCTCGGATACCGATTTAGATGTTACTCTGGGTTGGTTCATTACAAACAGTATCAGAGGAGGTCTTTCCTTAAATGAGATCACTTTTCATTATAATCCCTTACGTTATTTAGGGTGAGTCATGGTACAAAGGAGACTAAAATTGTGTTGAGACTTAATAGGTAGTTCGTGAGCATGTGCTTTATCAACACCTCTTCACAAATAGATGCGAGTTACTAAGGAAAGTGGATACTTGAGTCTTTCTTTTGAGTAATTTGTTTTTTGATGGTAAATGAGATTAAATTTCTAGTGATATTATCATTTGAACCCCATCCTTGAATTCTTGTATTGTCATCAAAAATTTTATAGAGGTTAAAAAATTTATCTTAAGGTGGTAGAGTGGATTGAATAAGTTTATGGGATTTTTATTCTCTCAAGACTTATAATGCTTTAAAGCTTTAAAGGTCAACTTTATCAACTATTTTTTTGAGGGAACTAGTTAGGAGTGTTGGGAAGTTTTCACTCCCTCCTATCTATATGAAATAATGTCTTGGGAATTCTTCAAATCAATATTTATTTGATATAAATATCCTATGAATGTGAATAATGTGAAAGTTTTTGAGTTCTTGGGTTTCGATCCAGATGAGCAATTAGTTATGAAGTATGCCAAGAAATTCTCAAGTTTGATATGTTAATTACCTGATATTTTTGTTAATGAATTAAATAAGGTAATCTATTTTATAAAAGGTCTTCACCCATACCTTTTAACTAACATGCTTATGGATTTATTTATTTCTTATTTGGAGATTCTCACTAGGTCATTTTCTTCTAAAGAAAAGCTAAAAATGACATAAAGGAAAGAATGCATCATTAATGGTTGAGAAAGGAAAATCTCCCTAGGGAAAGAAGAGGCCTCCCATGTGTTTATATTATGGATAACATGGTCATTTTAAGAGGCTATGTTTGAAATCTCTAGAGGATTATAGTCGGTGTGTCCATTTGGGTCACCTTAATAGGTTCTATAAGTTGGGAAACTAGAAAGGGAAGTTTCGATCGGGATCATTAGATCCTAACTATGGGTTCATAGATACTTAAAGATAATAGAGATACATCCATATTCCTTGTAGTGAAGATTTTAACATAGAGGAGGATATTCCAGTTTTTTGTTTCCTAATGTGTTTGATGTTGATCAAGCTTATTGTTTCTAACATTGGAGTGGAAAATGATTGAGTTCTTCCTTATTTTGGACTGTCTGTATTTAGGAACCTTTTCTTTTGTAATATTTTTTAATGATATCTTTTGGACCTTGGTTTTGGTCATTTTTTGATTGATGATGTGATAATTGTTTCCTTTTATTTATATCTCTATGTTTGTGCCTTATGTATGTGCACACTTGAATGGTTAGCCTTCTTTTTGAACGAATTTAAATCCTTGATGGTCATTGTCCTCCTGGTGATGGAGTATAATCTTTTCCTAACAACCTTAACATATTTGGGGTTTTTTTCTTCTAAATACCTTATTTTTCCTTAAATAGGTGTATTCTTATGGTTGATGTTGGATACTATTTAGTTTGATTATTTTTCCCTGGTATCCTCTTATTTTTTCCTTGATGGTTAGAACTCAATTTTGATATGTTAGGTGATCTTCCTTATGAGAGTGAAGTTCCCTATTGCGCACCGACCTGGATGTTTGATGTACTTCTATTGGACTTGGATATACCTTGGGTTTGTACTCAGGTGACTAAAATGACGTGGATTCTTGATTGACCAGGTACCCAGAGGTGTTGGCATTTGATATGATAAGCTCATCGTGGGGTGGGGCTCGACATTGAAAATTCTAGGTTGCCATCAAGTAATTACCTATGGTCGAAATAATTTTTAGTTATTTTTAATTTCTTATGGATTTTTTTATCTTAGATGTTTCTTAGTGGTGAGTTTTTGAAGCCTCTTCTATGGGTATAAGGGACACACTTTTCTTATCTTACACCATTTTGGTGAATCTTCAATCTATGGGAAGACCTAGGTTGGGTCTCTAGTATTTCTTTGGTTTGGATACATGTTTTTATCTTGGTGTTTTGATCTTATAGTTATGTGTGTGTTGTTATCTTTGGGAGAGTCTCTCTTCTAGCCTATAGACTATCTAGCTCACAAGATGAGTAAGGGAGTTCTTCTTATGCCATCTTGTTCTATATTTCATGATGGAATATTTTTGGGGATAAAAAGTCCTATGGTGGGGAGGCTGTGACATCTCGTTACCTACTTTTAGGTGTTTTGACCCATTGATTTGAGTATCCTTTGATTGGATCTCTTCACAGGTTTCTTCCAATGAATTTTTGGAGTCTTTTTAAGGTTTCAAGGCCAGTGTATGGTTGGTGAATAGTTTGAAAACCCATGCATCCAAACCATACAATCTTTCCAGTAGCCTAGGTAGGGGTGAATGGTGTGTTCGTGGTTAGAAAAACAATTCATCCAAACCATGCAACCTAAATATAAGAGGTCGTACGGTTGGTGAACAGTTAAACTAACCATGCATCCTAACCATGTAGCTCTTCTAGTGGCTCTATTTGATGTGCACAGTTAGGCACACCGTTAGTAATAGTAATGTGACCTAACCTAGGAAACCATGAAACGAGATTTAAATGCCCTATAAATTGTAATCAAAATCCCAAAACCCCATAATTAAACTCAAACTTATCCCACTCGAACATAATTCAATCCTTTGGCATTTGGGAGACCTCTAGAGGCATTTTGGCTCTCCTAACCTCAAATCATGGTGGATCAAAGCTCCAATTTAAGTGGTGATCCTCTTCTAGTGAGTTATTTTCTTCTTAATCATTGATATCTCCTATTATCTTGATTCATTATTCCTATAGGTTATGATGGACTTTTGTTTCATTATGTCGTGGATGGTTGATGTGGAATTTTGGATATAGGTTCTCTTCTCTTCTATCAAGATCCCTCTTCCTAGATCTGGTGATCACCATTGGGGGTGACACATCTTGGATTCATTATAGTGGGATTCTTAATATTCCAAGTAGTAGTTTCTATGATTTCCATTCATTTTTTAATTCATTGTTGATTGATAGTTTATGGATACATGTCTCCTTCTAACACATGTTCTATAATTATTGATCTTGAATTTCTTTATAAAATCCTCTTTGATCCTCTTTTAACTAAATTGAACATAGAATGGATTCCTTCTCATGGTTTTATAAATTGATAAATTATATGTTGATTTTAATTCCATTTCAAATATTATTTCAAGTTAACCTTATGGAAAGTGAGGGATTTAGCCTAGTTTTTTTTTTGAAATGGGTGTTCTTTGATTATTTGAAATGAGTGATTTATTCACACATAAAGAGGGTGTAAACCCATGTTTTGAAATGAGCATAAGCCTTTTTAAATTGTGAAAATTCCTTGAATTACTTTGGGATATTTTGAAATAAATTCTTATTTTAAAGGCTTGTTTAGCATTATAGTGATTATTATGAAAGGAAGTATGTAACGCCCCGACCCCAGTTACCCAGAGTCGGTGCATTACTTCGTAACATTGGCATGATCACAAAATATCAAGTCTCAAAAGACCGATTAGTTTAGTAGCCTTGGAAACACTAGATACATTCATAATGTTACATTACATCATAAAGTGAAAAACTAAAATAACAAAGTCTCCATAGTCCACACTCATATCCTCTTCTGACTATCCCTACAGGTCATTCATAAAATACTTCTTCACATCCTAGAAAATATTAAAACATTGAAAGGGGTTAGCTCAGATGCTCAGTAAGGATAAAAATATTGCGGAAGCTTTCATAAATAAACATTAACATTTAAGGCAATGTATAACTAAAACAAAAGCCTTTTTAAACTTTAACTTTAGCATAATATGGAAAAAATAAAATTAAATAATGCCATTTACTTACTCACATGGATATTCTACTAGTTGAACAATCACATGCAATATCAATAACCACTTTCATAATGATGGAATGCATAATGCCAGACTATCATAACCACGTAGCCAAGGCCTCGTGCCAAGACCACAAATAAGATTTTGTCAAGGCCTCATGCCAAGAAACTAGTTTGTATCATGAGACCTACCGATGCATTGAGGATCTATAGTGGGCTCCACCCGTCACTTGTTAAGTCCAACGCATTCCTCATATGAATAGGTTTAAACGTACCATAAATCATAACATAATCATATCACATAAAACATGCATAAAGGAAACATAACATTTCCACATTTCAATCACAAGATATCAATACAACACATTGATATAATAAAAACACTTTCAAACCCATTTTCAATACCAAAATAAAGGAAAATTAAAACTTTGTATTTATTTTTCATTTAAAAAAAAGTTATGGCTTATAGAGGAAGCCGAAACTCAAATAATAGTCACGGCGGCGGAGAAGTCGTTGTCACCGCATATATAAGAAAAAACATTCATTTTTTCATTTATTAAAAATGCTTCGTATAAAAAGATTCCTTTTGAATAAAATTAAAAGTCAAAGGGGTTTATACACCGTATAAATGAAAGTTGTGTATAAAACCAAATATGCCTCAATGAAAGGAGATTGAGACGAAGTCCTTACAAAGATCATTTTTAAAATAAAATAGATCTATTATGTGTATTCACTATAAGTAAAAATATTGAAAGTACAAATACAAGATAGGACATAATAATATCATGACATAATTTGAAAGTAGGAGATTAACCCAAAGAATGGAAATTGGGTTAAGAAATTCCCTTACCTCGTGTCCGACTTGACTCGATCGTTCTTTAATCTCCTGAATAATAAACTAGAGTTAATTTATATTTGCTTAAGAACCTTTTTCATGTTCATTATTCCTTTTATATAACTTATTAACATGTTATGAACATTATGTAATTATTTATGTTAATAACAGTCGTTTTGTCGATCTTTGGTACTTGAGTCAAAAATATACTTCTTATAATTACAAGTTGTTCATGTGGTGAAATATCCATTAAATACAAAATTATATTCATGATTTAGATATAATATATAACATATATATCCAGTATATACATGCATTTATAATATTACATAACATTTAGAGGTAAGAAATGAAATGCACCGTTCATGGAGACGGTAAGTCGTACGTACGCATGAACGCTACTTTCATTTCTATTTCATATTTTAATGGAATGAAACATAATGATATAAAGGTATAATATAATTCCAGTATAATATAATGTATAATACCATTTACTCCATCCTTTATACATCCCACATATGGTATTAACGATTCAAATCACTTTGAGGGGGCGGTAGTCCGCACTTCCTAAAATGAAAATATCGTGTTTACCCATAATGGAAACCATAAATTTATGCCATAAATGAAAAATAAAGAAGCTTAAGTAAAACATAAACATATTATATATCATATATAAATATATTTACATCTTAATGGACACATTTGAAGGTGTTATATGAGTGTTGAACAATCATCGTTTCGTGAGGCAGAAATTCGCCATCCACAGAAACAGTATGTTCTTTAACCATTAGATGTAGTTGTGTGTAAGTGTGTCTCTATTAATTCTTATAAAAATATCCTAGTATATTTAGGATACTGGTTTTTTTACAAAATAAATGGATAAAAAGAGTTTATGGGGTTGGAGAAGAAAAATAAAACAAAATAACATAAGAGAAGACATTACCTTAAATCGGGTAACTCTTTTTTGATTTGAGCCAAAGGCTTCCTTGGGAAGAATTCTGCCCAAAGTGAGGCTTCTAGGAGTAAGAGATGGAAGTTGGGAGAGTATTTGGTCAGAGGTTGGCCGAGCCAAATGGCTTGAAGGTGTGAATAAGGTGGTAGAGGTGGGGGCCTTTTATAAGAGGAGAGGAGGGGCACTCTTGGAAAGATTGAAATGTTACATTATTATGAAATGATTTTCAGATTATAAAGGTCCCACAATGATATATTTCGAGTATAAGGTGATAAGGGTTCGAAATCTACTCATATAATAGGTTTTTGACAAGTGTATATTTTACATTATCTTTTCATTTTATTTAAATCATTAATTAATGAGGTAATCGCTGCATCATCATGGTGTCATAAATAATTTAATTTATTTAATGTATAAAAATTATAAAAAAATTATCATGATGTAGGAAATATTTTTAGATTTCTAATAAATATTTATAGTAAAAAAATATGACTTGTATAACCCCATTTAAAAATTGTTTTAGTAAAACAACTCATGTTTGTGACATTTTTATTTTAACATTAAATAAAAAGTTTTTAATGTGATTTTCCTACCAAAGAGGCTCCATGGGGTCCCCAAGTTGACCCATGGATTTTCTTGGTCGGCCATGACTCATCCAATAGGGTTAGGACAAGTGTAAAGGTCATTTCATATTTTTATAATATCATTTTTACCTTAAATTTCACTAATTACCTTTAATTGCGATTAATTAAACTTAAAAGTTACTATTCACCAAAAAATTATTTTAATCCCATTGAACCACATTTTACTTCCTAATGAAAACCATGTATGTCAGATTTTTTAAAATCAAATCACAGAAGTGGTAATGTTTCATTTAAATGAAAAATTAGTTTTTTAACTACCACTTAGTGGTTTCACTATTCATAAAAAATTGAAGTTTTTTAGAACAATGCCAAAATTTCACCCTAAGATATAATTGATATTCCAAATTCAAAAATGATGTCTATTTTACAAAATTCCAAACATATAAGTTGCATTAATTAATTTTTTTAATTAATTCCCGCTGTCACAACAAATAGCGTGTTTTTAAGAAACAATATATATCAAAAGATAGACAATTGTTTATGTCCAATTTCAAAGCGAAATTAATTCTAATGACCACCATTGGATAAAATGGTAAAAATATATTCTGATTATACTCTAAAACCACTCAATAGTATAATTTGTCACTATAAATTATTTTGATTAAAAAAGTTGTTTTTAAGTATTTTTCACTATTCATAAAAAAAATGGAAGTTCTCAGAAAAATACAAAAAATTCAACATAGGCTAATTTCGATATTTCAAATCCAAAAATGAAGTCCATTTTGAAATATAAAATATACATAATTTCAAAAGGTGGGTATTACTATTCATAATGGCTATTTTGATTGGTCGCGGTGTGTTAGAATCTCGAACTTGCGTACAATGCAATCTATTGCAATATTGAATGAGAAGCGTATCGTGGAAGCTCGGGGTGTTACAAAGTATATATGTTTACCCCTTTTAAAGGTTTAATTGAAGAAAATGTTTTAATTGGAATGGATGGTGTTGGACGGCTAAGTTGTTACTTTATGATGACCCTATCTTGTAATAGTCCCTTATTGTAACTTATTTGATTCTTGTAATTCCCATTGATGGGTTTTGAAAAATGTATTATTTACTTTGAGGGAGCTTGGGGTAATATTGAGATGTGATTTGAGGGCATGTTCCCATGATTCATATTAATAAGGATCCCCATTTTGATCCTCATATCTTTATTATATCAGTATCCTATTTGATAATGTTTCAATAGGGTGCCTTTTTTATTATAATATTTTGTAGAAGATATCATTCCCAACATTTATTTATTGATTCCCAGGTGCCTGTCATCAACCCATGGAGATCATGAATGCTCTTCAGGTTATTGGAAAATTAGCTCAGATATCATTCATTATAATTCCAAAAGGAAGGAAGAGCATGAAGATCACTTGGGAATTGTGTTAAAGTCCCTAAAAAGGATAATTTGTATAAAAAATTAACTAAATTTTAATTTTGGATATAGAAAGTTTCATTTTTGGGTCATATAATCTCAAGTGAGGGTATATCGATAGATCCATAAAATACAGACATTATTGAAAAAAAAAATCCAAACTAACCACAGTGACTAAAATCTAGAATTTTCTTAGTTTGGAATGATATTATCAATTATTTGTGAATAATTTATCATGGATGTCTAATCCACCCACAAAATTAACTTACAAGAGATTCAAATTCCTTTAGATAAATTAATGTGAGGAAAATTTTAATGAACTAAATAGGAGGTTATTTAGTACACCTGTGCTTACACTATCCTGTAGTGGAGTAGGGTTTGTGATATATAGTTATGAATAAAAGAAGGGACTAGGGTGTGTCCTCATATAGAAATTTATAGTGATATATTATTCCTCACAACAACTAAAGGTTCATGATAAAAATTATATGACTCGTGATTTGGAATTAACTGTTGTAATTTTTTCATTAAAGATATATATCCGTTATATTTATGGAGAAAAGTGTCACATAAATACTGATCATAAAATTTTAAATTTTAAATTCACTCAAAAATAGTTTAATATATTCCAAATAATATGGTTAGAGATGATTAAATATTATGAATTCTCAATACATTACCACCCTGAGAAAGAGAACAAGGTTATAGATGCTCTGAGTCGAAAGGATCATACAAGATTATCAATGATGCAAATAAAAAAAATATACATTATTTATATATTTGTAAATGATGGATTTTTAAATCTTGAAGGATGAAGATAAATCTTATCTTTATCATATGAGTGTTTAACCATTTATACAAGTGAAGATTAAATAATCACAGAAGGAGGATGTAGAGCTGTAAAAGAATTTGAGAAATGTTCATGAGTTTGACCTTGACTATGATGGAATGATAAGCTTCAAGAACTGAGTATTTTTTCCATCAATACCAGACATTAAGAGGGAGTTATTGGATTAAGATCATAGTTCATCATTATCTATTCATCCTAGAAGTGTAATTATTTATAGATATTTGAAATATTATTTCTTGTGAGATAACATGAAAATAGATATTGCCTAGTATGTATTTTGATGCTTGGTATGTCATCAAGTTAAGGATGAGAGATATAAGTCTAAGCGATATTATAACCATTATCCATAGTGGTATGTAACTAGTCAAACATCACCATTGATTTTTTCATTGGACTCCTGAAAACATCTAAAGTCCATAATGTTATTTGGGTTTTAGTAGATTGCCTTACAAAGTCAGCACACTTCGTTGCTATCAGATAAGATTTCTATCTTAATCAACTTGTTGGAATATACATTAAGGAATTGGTTAGGTTGCATGGAGTACCATGTTCTATTGTATATGATCAAGATTCTAGGTTTACCTTGAATTTTTGGAGAAGTTTTCAGTAATCTCTAGATTCAAAGCTGTGTTTTAGAACTAATTATCATCCTCAGATAGATGTTCAATCTTAGAGAACCATTCAAAACCTAAAGTATACTTTGAGGTCTTTCTATGTATTTTAAATGTGGTTGGGATCAACACCTTCCTCTAGTTGAGTTTCCCTACAACAATAGTTTTCACTATAGTATTCAGATGGCTCCTTATTAAGCCCTCTATAGAAAGAAGTATAGAACTCTAACATGCTGGGATGAAGCTAGAAAAAGAAATTCATCAGGACTAGAGATAGCTGAGGAAATGGTAGATAAATTTAGAGTCATTCAGTATCACATCAAGGTACTTCATAGTTGATAGAATATTTATACTGATAATCATTGGGGAAATATGGAATTTAAAGGTGGTGAGAAGACATTTCTATGAATATCTCTTTGGAAAATGGTTATGAGATTCAGAAAGAAGGTAAATATGAACCCAATGTATATTGGCCCCTTTGATATTCTTGATCGAGTAGGTATGGTAGCTTATCGCGTGGCGCTTCCACCGAACCTCTCTCAAGTTCATGATGTCTTCCATATATCTATCCTGAAGAAGCACATACATGATCCATCACATGTACTGAACTCATAGGTTGTACCACTAGAGAATGATATTTCCTATGAATAAAAGTCTATATAAATCTTGTATCATAGATATAAATTGCAATGTAATATTCTACTCTCCTTATAAAAGTTCTCTGAAGGAATCACAAATTTGAAGAAGTTGTATGGGAACCCGAGGATGTGATGAAATTGATATATCCTCATTCTTTTATCATAGTGATAGAATTTTGTGACTAAAATTAATTTTAAGGGGGTTATAATGTAACAAATTGAGATTTTATGTTGTATTTTTCTTCAAATAAATTTAATTTCTTCACTATCTTGTGATACACTTAACCCTAAGTCTAAATGAACCATAATATAGTATATTGTTCTTACCATGCCTTTAAATTATAATAGTGAATGTGAATGAAATTTTTTTGAAAACCAATGTATAAATGTTTTATATAAATAAAATATATTGATAAATAGGTACTTTATTTTTAGTAAATTCATTATATGGTTTAAAAATACATTTTTTTCTCAAAAATGGTTTTTATTACTTTTTGTGAGCAAATAATATAATTAATTTCTTAAAATTTTAGAATATTTATTTGATAAAACAAAATTATTTTTTAAATCATAATTTAAAAAATATATTAGATTCATTTTTTGAGAATTTTCTGAAAATATTGATTTTTCGATGAATAGTGAAAAATACAAATTTTTATTGAAAACTGTCTTTTCATTTAAAGAATTTTCAAAGTTAAATTTTATTTTAAAATTGTTTTAAAAGTAAAATTAGTTAATTTATATTATTAATAGTATAATTAATTTATTTTAATTAATTTTATGTTGGATCTTTTATAAAAACTTTTTATACTTATGATAACATTTTTTCTGGAAAATTACTTTTCATTGCATTTTACAGGTTTAATTTTAAATTAAATTATAAAACTTCTATGGATTGAATTTAATAAAATGTGTTACATATTTTTAATCATAATAATTAAATTTTTTTAATAATTTCAACTTAATTTTTTGTCATTTTGAATAGTAAAAACAATAAAAATATGTTATTGTGGTTAGGGTGAAAGCGGGTTTATGGGGGGTTAAACCAAGAGCTAAGGGCATGTTTTCAAATTGAACTTGTCTAAAAACTATTAAAAGGATACCACTGCATTCTCTTATTTACACTACTTTGAGCCATATATATCAAAAATACTCTGCAAAATTCTATTTTCAATTTACATAGACATGAATTATAGATTTTTTTATTCTTAAAATACCATTCCAAGTATCCTTAAAAAAGGATCTAAAGGAGGCCTACTGAAGGATAGATAATCATCCTACCGGACCTCATTCAAATTATTTTTTTTCTGGCTCCTAAAAATATATGGTATTCATAATAAAATAATATATTTAGTATAATAAATATTATAAAGTTTTATTATGATTATTTAATTACCATTATTCACACAATTTTCTATCAAATGGTAAGTGAAAGTATCACTCATGTGCACGTGTGGACTACCGCCTCCACGTAGCGATACAATTCATTTTCCATCACTATAATTTTTGGATGGTTATTAAAATGGGTTTAAAGTTTATATATGATATTTATGACATAATTATTCTTCTTTAATAATAATATCACATCTAACTTATTGCCTTATCATCTGTTGGAAGACGATAATATCGCTCGTGCTTACGTGTGGACTACCACCTCCACAAAGTGATGTGATTTGTTTTTCATTTCTAATTTACTTGGATTGTAATAAGAATAGATTTAATGTATATATATGTGTTATTTATGATATAATAATGGTTCTGTAATGATAAAATAATATTTATATTTCTTTCATTATTTTTGTTAGAAATTGAAAACAGCATTAATGTTTATGTTCAACCTACCGTCTCCATGAACTGTGTAAATAAATTTTCTATATCTACCAATGGGTGATTATAAATATGTATATAATGAATATATATATATATAATATTTATATCATGGATAAAATTATGGAGATGATGGAACCATGATCAAATTAAAGGATTGGAACTTCTCAAACTGAAACTTCCATGAAAAACGAAAAAGCCAACATCTGAAATAAAGATTTTAATTAGGAATTATTACTAAATGGGTGTTGAAATTTTATAATTGGATCATATATGATATTATAAATATTTAAATTATTTTATTACATAATTTTAATAGCATTAAACTTATTATGCATGATATTAAATCACTTTCCAAGTAAGTCAAACTTGAGGTAAGAGATTCTATTTCAATCACATTTTAATCAGGATTATTTATGCTTGAATTTCATTGAAGGAAACTATATGATCATTTTCTAATAAATATATTTAATTTTATTATCCTCTATTTATCCATGAAATTTTCAAGTAATATTACCATTTTTACCTCTTTAAAACTTAAAATGATCAGAAAAATGAATTTAAGAAAAATAGACTTTATTTCCTCTTTGGTCGAGAATATTTTTCTTCCATGTCCATGTTTTATTTAAACAAATTTCAATAATTTTTTTCCATTATCATGTGAATTTTTAATGTAATTTTTACCCATGTTTTACATTCTATAAAAAAGTTTCAAAGGAATTTTCTTTTAATTATTTGAATGGGGTACTTTTATCTTTTTACCAAAAACGTGAAAGGAATATTTGTTTTATCATACACGTCATGAATGGAATTTCACACCACCATGACCACTAAATTCTTTGAAGATTCCTTTATAATTTTTCAAGTTTATTTTAAAATAAAACATTTTCCTTAATATTTTGGAAATTTTTATATTTTTAAATAAGTGATTTCAAGATGAAAAATTTATTTTCATCAAGAATTATTTCAGTGATATTTTAAAGGAATTTTTTAATTATAGTAACATACTTTGATGTAACTTATTCTTTATTGGGGATATGATCCAATGATTCCATAATTATTCTTTCTCTATATTGTTTATGGTTATGATGATGAAATATCAATAAAATCCATTTTCTTTTCCACGGGTTATATTATGATGAATGTTTTTATGATCTTGTGGTATACGTATGAATGGATTTATGATTATGTGATAAGTGGGTCCATAATTATATATCCCTCCAATAAATTGGGTAATGATTAATGTTATAAGAGATCAAAGGGTATATTGGAGGTTATGCTAATCCCAAAAGAGGGTACATAGGAGGCTATCCCAAGATCAAAAGAGGGTACACAAGAGGTTATTCAAAGCCCAAAGTAAGCACATGGTTAATATCCTAATAAAAACATGTTATGAATATCTTGGTGCGTATATTTGACATAATATTTCTATGATTATAATTATTCCAAACCTTATTCCATTATTTTAATGGCCTGAACCTCTCTGGTCCATTCCTTTGAGAAAATCCAGTGTTATAGGTGTTCTTGGAGGTCATAGTGGCATGTTTTGGGAGTTTTCCAAAAATCCAGGTTTCTAACAGTGGGCCATGGCATCAGTAGGTCGTGGCATCAGTAGGTCATGGAATCGACAAGTCTTGGCATCGGTAGGTCAGGCATGGGTGACTCAGCATCAGTGACTCGCATTGGCGACTTAGCCGTTAGTGGCTCAACATCGGTGACTCAGCCATTGGTGGCTTAGTGTTGGTGTCTCATCATAAGTGGGTTGTGTTGATGACTCGGTTGTCAGTGCCTCAACATCGATGTCTCGACGTCGATGACTCACCCAACGATGATTCATTTCCAGCTTTCCTATGTTTTTTCAGTTTCACCCCGGTTACATTTTCTTTGATGTTAAATGAGTTACCTATCATGTTTGACCATTTCATAATCCTTTTCAACCATCTATGAGAAGAATTATTATATATTAAATATCCTAAAATCCCGGATCTTCAAAAAGTCCAAGTCGCTTGGTTTGACCACGACCCGACTTTTAAGTACTTTGAAATCATCTCCCTGATTTAGGATTTGGCATTTTCTTAAGCTGAGATCCTCTCTTCCTTTAACCCTTATATTCCCTCTTGGTGTGCCTAGAGCCTTTCTTACCTGAGGAGTCACATCTATTGTGTTGCAGTTGGAAGCACATTTGTGGGTGCAAGGGTGGAGAGGGGTTTGGTTCTGGGGGTATGGTGTGGTATATTTGTGCAGTGGGGATGCAGCTTTGGTGGTGGTTGTTTTGGGTTTAATGTATGGGGTGGTATAGGAAGTGTAATGGAATATCATGGGGTGATATTGTTGATTTTGTAATGGATGAACTTGTAGAGCAGTGGGACTGCATCTGGGTTGTGTTATGTTAGTTGGGAAGTGTTGTGAAGTGGGACTGCAATCAGGTTATGTGTTCTTTCTATTGTTGGATGTGTTGGGTGTGGTTGTGGTAATTAGTTTCCCGGATAGTGATGGAATGAAATAAGTGGAATCCTTAATAAATAATGATAATTGGTTAAAAAATGGGTTGGGTTTATATATCATCCCGCCTTTTATAACATTAACTTTTATTATAAAATACAAAACTGAGGATCTTTAAGGTTTAGTGTCTTGGAAACCAGGAACTTATTACATGGGGAAAAAACATTCTTCTTAAACACTTTAAGGGCTTATTCATTTGTTCATCCTAAGTTCATTACGGCATCTCATAACCTGGGAGCATACATCAAATGAAAGGGTGAGCAAAAGGCCCAGTAAGGGAAACAAGGGAAACATTTTACATGAGAACTTGAGATACATCAATAAAGTCATGAAAAGAACTTTAAGGCATGAGAATGAAATCATGAGGCATATCATAATAAAAATAACGTATTTCATAACTTGAAGATGTGGCTACAACATTTAACAAATACAATCATTTCCATTTCACCAAGGTCCATCCCCAAGGTGTCAATAAAAATTACCAAGGTTATTCACCAAGGTATCAGTCTAAATGGTCATCTCTAGAGATTAAGTCTTTACCCAATGCATTGGAGCGCTATCAGGGCGCACCCTTAATTTTTATTTACTATAATTTGAGACAAATATATCATCATCAATCATTTCATAAACAACCCATATAGCATAAAAGAAATAAGTTTCATTTCATAATCATAACGTTTTAAAAACTGCTTTAAAGACATGATCTTTATGTCACTTTAAACCCACGGAAAAGGAAAGCGGGTCTCATGTATGTAAATCCCAGAATTTAAAATAGAACATTTTGTAATATATGTGAATAAACCTTTATAAGAAAGAGCTTTGAGTATTCACTTAATAAAATAAATGAATTTGAGAATAAGAGAGAGACATTTTGAGACGGAAATTCTGCAGCATAACGGCTATGTTACGAGGTTTTAGAAAACATTGAAAAGAGAGGGGAAATGGGTCACCCACTCATAAATGATCCATAAAACAGTAGGGGTACAGAATACAAAGGATTTAAGAACATGGTAATGAAGTTTGAAAGATATACCATATGAAATGAAGAACATGAAAGGAGGAAAAAAATAAGATTTCTCTTATGAAAATTCGGCAGCCTAACGGCGTTACTTAAACTTCAAAAAAATGAATTGACGAGATAAAATAGGGTCTCTCATCATATGAACATAAAAGATCAGTATGATAGATATATATATCATACCCCAACATAATAAAAAGGAACTTGAAATACTTGAAAAGAAAATAGAACTTGAAAATGAGAAGGGTGAAAGAATCCCTTAAAAATTCGACAGCCTAACGGCGTCACTTAAACTTCAAAAAAATGAATTGACGAGATCAAATAGGGTCTCTCATCATATGAACATAAAATATTAGTATGATATATATAGAGATCATACCCCAACATAATAAAAAGTAACTTGAAAGACTTGACAATAAAATAGAACTTGAAAATGAGAAGGGTGAAAGAATCTGTTACAAAAATTTCGGCAACCTAACAGTTCCACTTAAACATTCATAAAACGAAATGATGAGAGTAAGAGGGGATCTCTCATAATATGAACATTAAAAGGATAGTATGATGAATATAAAATAACATCCTCCAACATAATAACATGGAGCATAAAATAAATGACATAAAAGATAGTACTTGGAAAGAAAGAGAGAGGTAGGATCCCTTACGAAAATTCGGCAGCCTAACGGCGCCACTCAAAACTTCCAAAATGGATTGATGAGAAAAAATAGGGTCTCTCATCATATGAACATAAAAAGTACAATAAGAGTAATATAAAAGAACATCCCAATCATAAGAATGATGAGATTAAAAGGAATGACATAAAAGAGTGTACTTAAAAAGAAAGAGAGGGGTAGGATCCCTTACCTTAAAACGTAACTCTTAAAACTCAAAGGTTGGGACCTTGAGGGCTTGGGGGAACCTTGGGAGGACTCCTTGAGAGGTAATGAGACCAGAGCTTCGTTGGGGAAGAGTTGAGAGTCGAATGGATGAGAGGATGGCTTGGTATTAATAGGGAAAGTGAGGGGACAAGGCATTAATGGTCAAGGGAAACCTCATTGGTGGTTTTGGAAAAACCATGGGCTTGCCCATGGTATTTGCCCATGGTATTGGCCACATGGGTCCCCTCATACAATAATTCATCACCTTTGGTCGGAAAACCCTTAAAATATCTCATGAAATCATCATGACACAGTTATGATGTCATTAAACATACTGAAACCCTAAAACTGTATTTTCACTATTCATCGAAAATTCAACTTTCTCAGAAAAATCCCAAAATTTCACCTTAACCAAATATCGATGCTCTGATTTCAAAAATGAACTCCATTTTATAAAAATATTTTTCTAAATATTTTTAATTTAATTTTTAAATAAATACACTATTCATTGAAAATTCATTTTTCTCAAAAAAATCCCCAAAAATTACCTTAACATAATATCGATGCTCTGAGTTCAAAAATGAAATCCATTTTATAAAAATAATTTTCTAAATATTTTTAATATAATTTTTTAATTAAAAAACACTATTCACCTGAAAAAAATAATACTTGACTAATAATTAATGACACAGTTATTTACCTATTTTATTGAATCACATTACTTAATCAAGGTGCCTAGATTATATTAATAATTTCTTTAAGTGATATTACTAATCCATTTGGTCACATTACTAATCCTAAGCATAAAATCACTATTCATAATTTACTATTCATCAAAAATTATGTTGATCTTATTAGACTCTAAATTTCGTACTGAACATAATTGTAGAAGACCATTTTTTGAAAATCATTACACATAATTAGTTATCTAAGGCTTACATAATTATTTTCAAATATCCTTTTTCTAGAATTTATCAAAAATATGCATACTATATTTATGCGGACGTTTGAAAATTCACAAACTTCATCACAAGAAGAAATCACAATTATTATTTAAAACAAATGATTACACATGGCAGTTATGGTCTCGTTACATAGCCCCTTATAACACCATCATAGGACCTAAGAGTAATGTGTGCTGGGGTGATAGAATCTTGGGGTGGCTCGGCCAACATTGCACGAGTAGTAATTTCTATCAGTTTGAACTTCTCACGAAGGCGATTATATTCTAGCTTCACACAATGAAGTTCGGATTGGGTTTGGTCCAGAGAAAATCTCAGTGGTGCTACCTCCTTCCCAAGTTCCGTTAGATGGGCTTCGATTGGCCCGAGACTACTGGATGAGGCCATCGAATCTCCTTTCTATATTAATTTACCAAGGTCACTTTTATTTAGAGACAAAAGTCACAACATTAAGTTTTCAACGGTCATACTGACTAATGGTCATATAATAGTCAAAACCCAACAGTCTCATTTTAATTATACTCATGTTATCAAATAAAATAGTTTTTTTGAGTATGAAAAATAAAATAACACACAAAATTAGGAAACAAGATTTATTCAAAGTTTCGGGTCGTTACAATCTTCCCCCCTTAAGAAATTGCGTCCTTGCAATTTTTTTAAAATTGGGTTTTGAAATTTCATTGAAAGTCCCACATCGGAAAAAGAGTCAGTAACACTATTACTTTAAAAGAAAGAAAAGGAATTACAAAGGCTACCAGAGTTGACCCATACTAGGATTCCATGTAGGAAAACATGGATATGGAAGAAAAAACAAAGGGTCAAGTTCTGAGGGAGAGTGATAGAAAACATGATTAGGATAAAGTTAACCACAAGAAAATCACAAACTTATGATGTGTGTAAACGGTCTTTGATTACACAGTAGGAAACTTAAACCAAGAACGTTTTTGTTTTACGTTCCTTTTAATAATTTTGAGGAATTCATTTACTACATAGAATAAAAACATAAGAAAATATACCTATCTTCAAGTAGAGTTTCATCCTTTAATAAGTTTATACCAAAATTAATATTTTCTCCAAATGATGAGCATTCAAAACTACTTGGTCTCATCAAAGCACAAGAATCATCTTATAGAGAATCACATAATCCACCAAATATTAACTATCTATTTCTTATATCTTTAAACCTTATCCCAAAAACAGAAAGGGTAAGATAAAATAACTCTTCCAAAAGAAAGAACCCTAGAGGAAGGGAAACTACTTTAAATCTTCAAAGTTCCACGGTACTACCCAAAGTTCATCATAGACCATTCTATAAATAATTGTCCTTAAAATTCCTCAAAATAAACCAAACTAAGATTGAAACCCAAATACAAGAAGGATTTGATAACATAGTCTTCCAAAATAAATTTCATCGTTCATCTCCAAACAACATCAACCACTCCTAATATCTTATAACAAAAGTAGCTAACCTAAACATATTTTACCCAAGATAGGTTAATCATTTCCATAAGTAACCTAGATTACTATAAGTCTACCTTAAATTCATCGATTATTCAAAATATAAGTCAACCTTTACTCCTCAAAGAAAATACCATAGTAATCTATTTACCTCGATCATATAGGGTCCCCAAAATAGTGAACGTATTCCAAAATAATAATCATCTTTTAATCCCCTAATCATCTCTGTCATATTAATACGGCAATCATCACATTTCCTATCACATTGGTTGTTGGGACATGTTCTTCCATTTCCCGTCATTAACTAAGAAAATAAAGTACAATTAGGGGCTTAAATACTTAGCCAATAATCATGAAAAGGAACTTAAAGCATAGAAGGATAAATTCTAGAAGAAAAGTATACCCTAACTTGTGATCCCCTAGGTTCCAAAATAGGTTATCCATGATCATATATTCTTATGTGAATCTTTATTTTATTTTATCTTTGTTCCTTTAATAATGGTTCATACTAAGCTTATGAATTTACCAAAGCATATCCCCCGGGAGTGTCGTAACCAAGAGTGCAGCAAGGCCCGTTGTTGTGTACCAGTTTCCGTTCAAGTCTCGCTCAAAGTGGTGTTTTCGGGTTTTACCCCTATGTACATCTGTTCCAGAGCCACCTCTACCTGCTCGTATCCAGACAGGGATGTATTTGCTTGGCAATCCCTTACTCAATACTCACCAAAATACCAGGAAGATTTCCTATATTTAAAAATTTCTATAGGGTTCTTCCTAAAGTTTTTATATCCTAATTTCCACAAATAACTAAATCATCCTTTGATACCAACTATAGCATCCTGCCTTTTTATAACATTAACTTTTATTACAAAATACAAAACTGAAGATCTTTAAGGTTTAGTGTCTTGGAAACCAGGAACTTATTACACGAGGAAAAAAACATTCTTCTTAAACACTTGAAAGGCTTCTTCATTTTTTCATCCTAAGTTCATTATGGAATCTCATAACCTGGGAGCATACATTAAAGAAAAGGGTGAGCAAAAGGCCCAGTAAGGGAAACAAGGGAAACATTTTACATGAGAACTTGAGATACATCAATAAAGTCATGAAAAGAACTTTAAGGCATGAGAATGAAATCATGAGGCATATCATAATAAAAATAACGTATTTAATAACTTGAAGATACGGCTACAAAATTTAACAAAGACAATCATTTCTGTTTCACCAAGGTCCATCCCCAAGGTGTCAATAAAAATTACCAAGGTTATTCACCAAGGTATCAGTCTAAATGGTCATCTCTAGAGATTAAGTCTTTACCCAATGCATTGGAGAGCTATCAGAGAGAACCCTTAATTTGTATTTATTATCATGTGAGCCACATATATCATCATGAATAATTTCATAAACAACACATATAGCATAAAAGAAATGATTTCCAATTCATAATCATAACGTTTTAAAAACTGCTTTAAAGACATGATCTTTATGTCACTTTAAACCCACAGAAAGGGAAAGCGGGTCTCATGTATGTAAATCCCAGAATTTAAAATAGAACATTTTGGAATATATTTGAATACCCCTTTAGAAGAAAGATCTTTGAGTATTCACTTAATAAAATAAATGAATTTGAGAATAAGAGAGAGACATTTTGAGATGGAAATTCTGCAGCATAACGGCTATGTTACGAGGTTTTAGAAAACATTGAAAAGAGAGGGGACATGGGTCACCCACTCATAAATGATCCATAAAACAGTAGGGGGACAGAATAAAAAGGATTTAAGAACATGGTAATAAAGTTTGAAAGATATACCATATGAAATGAAGAACATGAAAGGAGGATAAAAATAAGATTTCTCTTATGAAAATTCGGCAGCCTAACGGCGTTTCTTAAACATCAAAAAAATGAATTGACGAGATCAAATAGGGTCTCTAATAATATAAACATAAAAGATCAGTATTATAGATATAGAGATCATACCCCAACATAATGAAAAGTAACTTGAAATACTTGACAAGAAAATAGAACTTGAAAATGAGAACGGTGAAAGAATCCCTTAAAAATTCAGCAGCCTAACGGCGTCACTTAAACTTCAAAAAAATGAATTGACGAGATCAAATAGGGTATCTCATCATATGAACATAAAAGATCAGTATGATAGATATATATATCATACCCCAACATAATAAAAAGTAACTTGAAAGACTTGACAAGAAAATATAACTTGAAAATGAGAAGGGTGAAAGAATCTGTTACAAAAATTTCAGCAGCCTAACGGCGCTACTTAAACATTCATAAAATGAAATGATGAGAGTAAGAAGGGATATATCATCATATGAACATGAAAAGGACAGTAGGATGAATATAAAATAACATCCTCAAACATAAGAACATGGAGTATAAAATAAATTACATAAAAGAGAGTACTTGGAAAGAAAGAGAGGTAGGATCCCTTACGGAAATTCGGCAGCCTAACGGCGCCACTCAAAACTTCCAAAATGGATTGATGAGAGAAAATAGGGTCTCTAATCATATGAACATAAAAATTAAAGTAAGAGTAATATAAAAGAACATCCCAATCATAAGAATGATGAGCTTAAAATGAATGACATAAAAGAGTGTACTTAAAAAGAAAGAGTGGGGTAAGATCCCTTATCTTAAAACGTAACTCTTAAAACTCAAAGGTTGGGACCTTTAGGGATTGGGGGCACCTTGGGAGGACTCCTTGGGAGGTAATGATACCATAGATTCGTTGGGGAAGAGTTGGGAGTCAAATGGATGAGAGGATGGCTTGGTATTTATAGGGCAAGTGAGGGGACAAGGCATTAATGGCCAAGGGACACCTCCTTGGTGGTTTTGGCAAAACCATGGGCTTGCCCATGGTATTTGCCCATGTTATTGGCCACATGGGTCCCCCCATACAATAATTCATCACCTTTGATCGTACAACCCTTAAAATATCTCATGACATCATCATGACACAGTTATGATGTCATTAAACATACTGAAACCCTAAAACTGTATTTTCACTATTCATCGAAAATTCAACTTTCTCAGAAAAATCCCAAAATTTCACCTTAACCAAATATCGATACTCTAATTTCAAAAATGAACTCCATTTTATAAAAATAATTCTCTAAATATTTTTAATTTAATTTTTAAATAAACACACTATTCACTGAAAATTCATTTTTCTCAGAAAAATCCCCAAAAATTACCTTAACATAATATCGATGCTCTGAGTTCAAAAATGAAATCCATTTTATAAAAATAATTTTCTAAATATTTTTAATTTAATTTTTAATTAAAAAACACTATTCACCCGAAAAAACTAATACTTGACTAATAATTAATGAAACAGTTATTTACCTATTTTATTGAATCACATTACTTAATCAAGGTGCCTAAATTATATTAATAATTTCTTTAAGTGATATTACTAATAAATTTGGTCAAATTACTAATCCTAAGCATAAAATCACTATTCATAATTTATTATTCATCAAAAATTAAGTTCATCTTATTAGACTCTAAATTTCGTACTGAACATAATTATAGAAGACCATTTTTTGAAAATCATTACACATAATTAGTTATCTAAGGTTTACATAATTATTTTCAAATATCCTTTTTCTAGAATTCATCAAAAATATGCATACTATATTTATCCAGACATTTGAAAATTCACAAACTTCATCACAAGAATAAATCACAATTATTATTTAAAACAAAGGATTACACTTGGCAGTTATGGTCCCATTACATAGCCCCTAATAACACCATCATAGGACCTCAGAGTAAGGTGTGCTAGGGTGATAGAATCTTGGGGTGGCTCGGCCAACATTGCACGAGTATTAATTTCTATCAGTTTGAACTTCTCACGAAGGTGATTCCATTCTAGCTTCACACGATGAAGTTTGTCTTGGGTTTGGTCCAGAGAAAAGCCCAGTGGTGCTACCTCCTTCCCAAGTTCTGTTATATGGGCTTCTATTGGCCCGAGACTACTGGATGAGGCCATCGAATCTCCTTTGTATATTAATTTACCAAGGTCACTTGTATTTAGAGACAAAAGTCACAACATTCAATTTTCAACGGTCATACTGACTAATGGTCATATAATAGTCAAAACCCAACAGTCTCATTTTAATTATACTCATGTTATCAAATGAAATAGTTTTGTTGAGTATGAAAAATAAAATAACACAAAAAATTAGGAAACAAAATTTATTCAAAGTTTTGGGTCGTTACAGTTTATGAATTAAGTTTGTGGCTGGCTATGTGGTTATGCATTAGAGGTAGCAGTAAAGACGGTTCTATGCGGATGGTTGTTTGTTTGGAAATCCATAGGTTAGGCTGAGTGGTTGATACCTATATATATATATATATATATACTGTTAGTTCCTTGTTATTCCTATACACACCCCACTCGTGTTGAGCACTACATGCTAAACACCACTATTGTGATGGGATAGGGAGTCTTTCCCAACATCCTGGTGGGTGGATGGATAGTTGGCCACCCGCTCTTCCCTGCTCCCTCTTCCAGGAGGAGATATCCCAATATCCTTTAGGTAGGTTGTGGTTTTGAGGCCCAGGTGTGTGTGGGAGAGTTTTGCTTTCCTAGGTGTCTTCTGGATGATATGTGATGCGTTCAACATGTGTCTTTAGGATGAGATGTGAAGTGGTTAGTGGCCTAGGTGTATGCAGTCGGGATATTTTGTATTTTGCAGCCTAGGTTTCTGCGGGCATTATGTGATGTGGATAGTGGCCCAGATGTGTGCGGGTAGGTTGTGTTGTGGTTTGTTTAGAAGAGGTGGGAGCACCAGGATGTCTTCTGTTAGGGAGTGAGAGCAGCTAATCAGTGGGAAAGTGGTGTGGGGTACCCTATCATCGATGTTCTTAATACATTACTTTACTAGACTTGCATTATTTGGTGATTGTGCCTTGGTTTGGCTAGGGTGTCTAGTGTTTTCTTGATCGGTGATTTTGAGGTTCTGTTATTTTCTCACAGGAGAATTAGCATTCATTTATCACTTGTGCATGAGAGAATTTGGTTTTCCTACTGAGTATACTAGTATACTCACCCAACATTTATAAAATTTCTTTTAGGTTTCCAAGAGGACTATGGGGACCGTGCTGGACCTGACTAGATTGGACGTTGAGACAGTTTCCATGTTGCTTCTTTGTCTTGTTTTTGGTATTTTACTTTGGATTTTTCTTGTACTTTGTGGAAATTTTGTTTAAACATGCATGGGTAGGATTTTTAGTTTCCCTTTTTCTAATATTTTTATATTTGTTTGGGATGGACCATCTTATCTCCTGATATTTTTCTCTATAAAGGGTAATGCCTTCCATATTTGTGAGAATGTTTACCAACCCTTGGTGCTAGTCACCACCCCGGGGCCTATTAGAGGCGGACTTAGGGGGCATTATCTCTTTTTCATCTTGAAGAAGTAATGTCACGACACTTTGTTATCACTTCCCTCATCCTGAAGAAGGAGGGTCGTGAAAATTATTTTATTACATGATCTTATGATTATGTTATATTCTCATGGTCCATATTCTTTGATTCCTTTATGATTCATGTTTTATTAACTAACAAGATTTATTCCATGACTAATGGATATCATCTAAGAATTACTGGGTATGGTTTTCAAATGTTAATATCATGTTCTTATACCCTTATTCTCATGTTATTTTTAAATGATAATTGATAACTCCCTTGTTTACCCTTACTAAGCATATGAGATCACCCTTTATTATGTTTTCTTTTCCCCAAGATAAGAACAGAGGTTCTAAGTATGATGTTTCTAATAAGGGTTTTATTTATGATGTACTAAGTGGTAGATGATATAGATCATTTATATACCAGTTGTTTATGTATCCATGTTTCTAAATATACTAAACCTTTACAGTTTTGGCGTGGATCATGATTTTATATAATGAATATTCTTATAATAATATGTAATATTTATGTATGAAAATAATTGGTCATTATAATTCCAACCAATATAAGGATAAAATTCCAACCCCTTGAGTCGATATTGGGCAGTCTAAAGTATCAATCATGATGTTGACCCCTAGGAGGTAATCTGGGGTAGTCTAATATTCATCAGGAATCATCATCGAATCCTAGGGTGATGACCCTATCCAGTCATAATAGTAATCAGGTGTCATCGCTCACTCCTAGGAGGAGGACCCTAGACCATAAAAAGTATCAGGCATTATCGAAAACCCATAGGAGGTCATCCTAGTATGTCAATAAAATATGATGTCATTACCAACTCCTAGGAGGTAATCTTAGGTAGTCAATAGTATATGGAATCATTGCTAACCTCTAGGAGGTATATCAGGTTATTAATGGTATTAAGAATCATTGTTGACCCTTAGGAGGTAATCCTCTGTCATCAATAGTATCAGGCATCATCATCAACATCTATAATGCAATCTTAGACTATGAATAGTATCAATAATTATCACTAACCCCAATGTGGTAATCTTAGGCTATCAATAATATCATGTGTCATCATCAACCCCTAGCGGATAACCCTAGGCTACCATAATCATCAGGCATAACTGTCAAATCCTAAGGGCTAAACCTATTTAGTCATTCTTAATTGACTCATCATCGATTCAGGTTATAAGGTGACACCCGAAATCATCACTACCAAGGCCAAATTCCTAATTCACGACATCAATTCTATAATTAACTTATTTTAGTTTAATTTTAAAATATTAGAAAAATCCCTACAACAACATACCTCGTTCAAATGACATGCGACAACATGCAGATACTGTCTAAAGATTCCCTCTATAAAATCCGAGAAAATCCCCATCAAAATTGGCCAATTACACCATGATCTAGTGGAATTGAAACCAAAACCCTATGATAAATTACTTAAATTAGAAGTAATGAAGGGGAAACAAAAAATGGAAGGGAGGATAGGGAATATCATTCATTAAAAACTACAAAATCAACACCTAAATTGCCTTAGATCAAAGGAGGATCAAGAGATGAAGATGGGGAGGAGCGTCGGCCAAAAATGGCACCTCTCAATCCCCCCCCCCTCATTCAACTAAAGAAGGAGAAACACCCCAGTAAAAATATAGTCTTTCCCCCACTAAAAAAAACCACCAAACACACTTTCATGGCATGAACAGGGGTTCACATCATGAAAATTTAGGTTCATTCCATAACAAGCCCAATTCATAGTCCAAGTATCCTAGAACCATCCTAAAAAAGCACAATTCATGATGTGAATGACCCTTTACACTGTTAATTGTTTTTTATACTAGGTTTTAGCAGTCTGGCCACCCGACCACTACTCTGATGTCCTTGAAAACACCTGAGGCATCCAAAAAACCTCACTCCAAGACCAAAAACGCTATTTTAAAATGATCAAACTATCAAAATACCATTCTGAGTCTCGTTTCTCAAAACAAACCGTCCACCAAATCAAAAAAATTAGATTCCTCCTAAATTTCACAACCCCTTTGGAAACGGGGTATTATAATCTCCTCACCATAACACTTCTCGTCCTTGAGAAGTCTTGTTGACCATTCAATCATAAATTTGGACCTATCTCAGTCATTAATCCACACTCAATTAATCATGTCTTACTATTGAACACTAAACAAGATCCTGTTGCACAACTCCAAACATGAGGTGCACTATTCACCAAAAAAATATTCCACCGCTTGTCATCATCACTAAAACACCAAGATGATTCTCTCCCATTGCCATTTATCCCATGTCATCATAGTGTTTTGAATCAACTTACCATTCTACTAATGGTTCTCCCTACCATAAGCCTACACTTATAAGGGTTGATTCTGAGCCATGGTGTTTCCCACCATCAGAATCGCCTATAGATTCACAATTCCAATGGTCTAATGACCATCTTAGTGTGGTTTCCAACCCACCACACCCAATAACATATAAAAACACAAGTCATCCATCCTCTTGCTGACAATTCCCAAAAAACCCATCCACACCAATCGATTCATTGTTACAACATTCGGTAATGATTCCTAAATCACTGAAGAAATCTAAATATCATTCAAATCACCTGCATCGGAGCCTAAACTCAACTCCCAATGTGTTTCTATGATTGGGTCCTCAACTAACCAAATCAATTTCCATACTCTCACCTAATCATGAACGCATATCTGATCTAACTCATGCTTAGATCACATCAAATTCATCTCAATCCCTATGTCAATGCACAGACTCCATCAAATACATCATCTAAATCCCAAATTTGGTATTTGACATGGGGATAGATAAAACAGGTTCATCTACTCCCTCATATCCAAATTTCATCATGACCATCCTATTGAAGTGGATTCTAACCACTTTGATTATTTATGTTTTGATAATTATAATACTTACTTATTTCATAATTAAAATTACTCACAACATTTATTTTATACTTTATTTCCTCTAACATAAGTAGGATTTATTTTTCATATTGCTTACCATTTTAATAATGATGTCTGTTATGTATTTCATGAACTGATTTTAAAAGAGAAATCCATCTCTATATGGGTTAATTTCATAAGTCTAATATTTATCTATTTTATAAAATATGACTAAGTCTTAAAGTGATAATGAGGTAGTAAGTACAAGAAAACACATAACCAGATGCATTGGTCACATGACCAAATGCATCGACCACATGAACAAAAGTCAAGTGATTGTAAGATAAGGAGTCGTAATTTTTCTAATGGTTGAACCAACCATATAGAGAAACTAGATCGACCGCATGACAATGGATCGACCATAAGACAAACAAACCAAATTTTTCTTACTACTATATCAGCCACATGTTTTATATTGATCGATCACACATTGGAATTTTGATCAACCACACATTGAAAAATATATTGATCACATGTTGAAAAGTATATCGACTACATGAAGAAATTCAGATCAACCGTAATATTATTTCTGATCAACCTCATGAGAAAATTATGTCTAACCTCAAGGTATGACTTTCTTTGTGGATAGACTTGTTGTAATAAGAAATTGACCTTTCCTTGAAGGATTATTTTCTACGATGATTTTTTTTTCATACTTTTTATATTTTATAAATTTTGATTTATTGTAAGTTTGTTTTAAGGAATTTCATTGATCTAATGAGTTATTAAATACTTATTATTTTTTATGATGCTAATGAATTTTATTTAGAATAATTATATATAGTATCAAATGCTCATCAGATGGGTTAAAGTCCCATGTTGGTCTGATCGACCATAATATTATTTCTAATCGGCCGCATGAGAAAAGTGTTGCCTACCTTAAAGTATGAATTACTGTGAGGATGGACCTACTGTAAGAAGAAATTTACCATGCCTTAAGGGATTATTTTCTATAATTCTATATTTTTCATACTTTTTATATTTTATACATTTTGATTTAATGCAATTTTTTTAATGTTTTTTATTGAACTAATGATTTATTAAATAGTTATTAATTATTTTGATACCAATGAATTTCATTTGGAATAATTACATGTAGTGTTAAATGCTCGTCACATGGGTTAAAGTTTCACATTGGTCTCTTGGAAAAGCGTGAGTTTAAAATTTAAATTGCTAAGAATTTGAACTATTTTCCTCACATGATTTATGAGAATATTTAAAGGGAATTTAATGTTGTTTATTATAAATTTTTAGTGTTGTATTAATTATACTGACATGTTCTACTATACAATCTATGTTTATTTTATATATTAATGAAGCGGTCCATGTAAGAATATGTTGTATTCACGTTTAATGAATATATATACATGTGTCAACTTAGGAAGGATCAAGTTTAACCAAATTATTCTTTTGAATTTGGTGTGCAGGAAAGAACTCTATATATTGATTACAAAAGAACCAGTGAAGTAACGAGGTTGAGGATATTCTTGATTTATACTTTTCAATACACTTTGAAAATATATTAATTCTCTCTACTAAACTTCAATATTTTGATCCATCGTTGTCATAGAGAACCTTCCAACCTCAACACTCAAATCCTTCCTTGTTTATTTGGTTTCTATATTTCTTACTTATTTCTATTTTCTAGGTGCTTAATCATGTCTTGGTTGTACCACCTATAAAAGGTAAGATTTGGGTTGGGAACCCCACACAAAATTTAGGCATTGGGTTGTGCCTCCAAGTTGAAAAATGTAAGATTGTTTGGGTTGTGCCTCAAGGTGGAAAAAAGTAGGATAGTTGGGTTCTGACTCTGGGTGTGAAAATTTTAATCTTGGTTTGTTCCTCCAAGGTTTAAAAAGGAAATTGTAAAGGTTTATGACTCCCTTAAAAAGTGAGAGAGTCCATTTTAGTGGGTTTCATCTCTCTCTCTCTATGTTTTAGAGGGGTGAAGAGTAGACATAGTATCATTTAGATCAAAACCACTATAAAATTCATTGTGTTCATTTTTTTTATTTTCATTGCATAAATTAACTTAACTATGATAAATGATTAAAAGAATATTTTGAAAGGTCAGTTCACTACCTCTTAACCATTATTATATTATCTTATTAGGACCTAACACACCCAATGATTGGTGTCAATCATCCAGGACCCTACCAGCATAAGGATCATGCCTCCATGGAAGAATAGAAAAAATTCTCACAACCGAATGCCAACATGAATCACCAAGATCCACCAATTCCCAACTCACAGGAACATATTTCATGGAATCTACCAAAATTCATCAGTAATGATGGTCACAAACTCAAACAACCAATGATGTACTCCCCACCATATCGCTTACCTTATATTATTCCAAGTGAAAAACCTCAATAGGTTTCAACATTGCACGCCTGTCACTCATCCTGAGACTTGCTCATCTCATCCCATGAAACCTGTCTATGGTCAATCCTGTATTGATCATGCCACTATATCTCAATCCAATTTTGATGCCTCCTCTACCATGGAGGGACATTCCTCATTCATCAAAAATCCTGGTCAACCAAGCCTGTAAGAGTTTTATCAAAACCATTAACCCATGACCTGTACATGGTTGATCACCAATTTACAATTTAATGACACCGCACATACTTAGCATGTGTTGCCAAATTTCATCCAAATTTATCACGTGTATGCTACTATGACACCAAATTGTAGAACTCAACTCATGATCTTATTATTCACGTGTTAACAAAACTAGGATTGCATGCCTAAACTACTGACCATGCTACACCCACATGTCAATCCCATCAAGCTAGAAGCACCCTTGATGCTCCTATTCAAATTTTGACATCCCACTATGCCAAGGTCTATCATATGATGACCCGTCACCCTAGGTGTCACTCTAAAATCACAAGAATCCATCCACACTCACATTGCGCTCCCAAAAGTGCATTCGAAATCATTGGGGTTAGGTACTCGATTAGTCCTTCCCTCGAAAGAAAACCTAGATACTAGAACCACCATCACTCAAAGTGTTATATCTCAAAAGAACAAGGTATCTTCATACCTATATCACATACCTGATAGCACCTCACATGCACTAATCTCATTCCCGGAAGCACATTGTAGTGTTTTCCACCTCTAAGGATATCACGAACCTGGGATAATATATGTCTCAGGTTAACCACATACACATCACATCCCATTTCAATGATATACCTGACACGCCTATATCCTGAGCCATATCCAAAATCACTAAGCAATCTCATCAATAGATCACATATCATATAATTCATAACTCATAGGGAAACATCCCTACTCTCATCTCATATATCATATGGCATATCACATGCCAAACCACCCACTCTAGGTTATCACACATACATATACCCATATTCAGCATCACAGGTTAACTCATCCACCCACTCGGGAACTGATTCTCATCGGGAATTTGCATACAGGATTGTCCCTAAAGAATCACAATCTCAAGTTGATTCTCATTGGGCCTCCACATACAGGATTCACCCTTCTAGGATCACAATCTTATCTAGGTACACACACATATATAACGACATCACCCTACCATGATCTATATCGAATAATCATAGTCATATGGTTCGTGCATTTAGAATTACACCAAGAACCTATATGGGAATACACTATATAAATTATTGTTTACATTTTAAATAATTGAACCTAATTTTTCCCTTTTTCCCAAACCATTTCTAGAATCATCCATAAGGGGTCCATCACTAAGGCATCAAATGAATATATTGACCAACCAAGGGTCACTATACACCCTATACACTGAGGGATTGTATAGTCTTCATTATCAAGTATATCACAGTAAATCCAAATGACCATCCATAATAAGAAAAATATATTGTGGTCCACCTGATTAATTTTTCATCACAAAATTATATGAGAAAATTCCATATAATTTGTTACTAGCACTTTAAATAGGAAAACCCTCTATCATAAGTGATAAAAATCACACACGGGCATGCGAATGTCATGTGAATCCTATGTGCCAAATATGATGCATGAACATCGGCCTCTCTCCAACAATTCAAGGTATGAAAAACATAATAAATCATAAAATATAAACTTCATGTGTGTTACACTAGGTGAAAACCATACAATTGTAACATTGAAATCCAAAATAGTAATCTTATACCCCTAGAAACTTGGATGGATGTCCTATTAAAAAAGGTGTTCTCAACACACTAATCTGATATCCATCAAAAGCCCTAAAACATTCCTATATCACTTGTCTATCATATCCCAAATAGTAAGACAAAACAAAAGACCCTTTGATACCACTTTATAACTTCCTCCCTCGGACCATGGCCATTTGTAACGTCCTGGTTTTGGAAGCCACCTAGAGGCGCCCTATACCCGATTGGTCACATGGCCTCAAGCGCATTTCCCCGAACGCCAAAGGCTTTCGACTAGCAGTGAGGGCCTTGGGTGTGATAGTGGGGAAATTATGCCCTCATTGGCAGAGTATACAGTGGAAGTAAACAACACATACAATAGCAGAAGCAGTAAATACCAAACTACAGTAATAGCGGAAGACTGATAAAGGAAAAAACTAGAGCAGATATATATATAATGATGCATGATACATATATGTCTAAGAAAACATCCAAACAAGTCACAATTCTAGAATACAACAGTGCTAAACCAAAGTGAGAAATAAATCAGATAAACTCCTTGGCATCGGAATCCATGGCTTGGTCCCATGCTCTCCAGATCCATAACAATCAAGAACCTGAAGTCGAAGGGCGCTTGCCCTTATCTATACCTGCAACAATATAATTTGTTTGGGCCCAAAAGCATGACCCAAATAGGGTGTGTGAAAAAAATCCCAGTAGGCAACCACCTGAAGATCTATGCCTAACAATTCGTGAATATATGGTAGGTAAAAGTACAGAAAATAGTAAACAGAAAAGTACTCAACAATAAACAATCCACAGTTTCAGGCATATAATTTACAAACAAGTAAGCAGCCACTCAAGAAAGTAGAATAAATAGGTAACCCTCTAGGTAGTTCTCACATCCTAACCCCTATGGTCCAACCAACAAGTACTATAAACCCTCTAGGAGGCGCACACAGTGTCACCCCTCTGGTTTAGCTAAATAATAGACTCTCTGGGGAATCACTCACCGTCAATTCCCCCTATAGTATCGTATCATACTAAAGGCGCTCTGGGGAAGCACTCAATATCTCATTCCCCCTGTGGCCCGCATCGAGGAACTACATACACTCTGAGGAAGCACTCAATGTCAATTCCCCCTGTGGTCTCTCATTTGTATTATAAAGACACTCTGGAGAAGCTCTTACGTCCATTCTCTCTATGGTCTACTACACTAGGTTCCCACAACCTTGTGTAAAGTAAGCAAGTATCGCATTGCATAATGGCCAAAGTAACCTCAAGAACTACTTGGATAGCATTCTACAGCATCTCATCATGAAAGAACAACAATCACACCATCATAAAACACTAGGCATGGGAAAACAACAACAGTCAAAAAAAAGGTAACTAGACCCAACAGTCTAGATAGGAAAGAACATGCATGGAAAACACTTCCAAAGCCTAACAATTAGCCCAAAACACAATCAAAATCCTCTACTATGGCATACAAGCAAAGCAGGCAATCAATAGGTCTAAAACGGTAAACACGCAATACCTTGTTCAACAGTATTGGTGAAATTTGCACAAAATACTCAAAGACTTCCTATAGAAAGGCATAAACCACCTACCTTGATGTTAGGAGATTGATATACTTGAACTACGGGGCTTGAATCACCTTAGAACGTTGAATATATACAAAAACATCTAAAAATTTCAACCCACGATAACTTGGAAAAGAGAAGGAATCATGAAATGAGGTTCTAGCAGAAGAGAGAACTCATCGATGTGATTCCAATGCAATCGACGGAGTTCAATTCGGAGGACGAATGATCGCTCGGGGGTTTTTCGAAGATCCGCAGCCTTTCGGGAGCTCTCGTCTGAACGAGACCTAAAAGGAGACGTTTCTGGAGATTAGACGTGACCCCTATGTGTTTAATTTAAAAAAAGAAATTACATGATGTGTACTTTTGGAGTACATAGTGTGTACTCGCCTTTTCCATACTCCGCTTTAGACAGCCTCCATGTCACCCCTACATGGTCATGTGTGTGGCCATGACACGGCCAGCACATGGCCTCCAGCGGCATCGCAATACACAACGTGTACTTATAATGTACACGGCATGTACTTTGAAAATTTCCAAATTTTCCTTTGTTCCTCAAAAACGACTAGAAAAGGAAAACATACCTAAAAAGAAGATATGGGTTCTTACAAACTTCCCCCCTTAAATAAATTTGTCCCCAAATTTATGGAGCCCGGTGAAAAAGAAGAAGCCCCAAATAGCTCTGGACACTGTGCTCGCACATTGGCCACCCTCTCCCAAGTCTTATCCTGTACTCGCCCGTGCTGCTATAGCACCTGTACTAGAGGAACAGACCGGCCACGAAGAACCTTTGTACTGTGATCAAAAATTCAGATCAGATGCTCCTCAAATGATTCATCCACATCAATCTCAACCTCCTCGGGTTGAAGGACATGATATGGGTATGAAAAGTAACGTTGGAGCTGAGAAACGTGAAAAACGCCGTGCATAGCCCGATACCTCTGAGGTAACTGCAACTGATAGGCAACCGGGCCAACTCTCTCCAACACCTCAAATGGTCCGACGTACCTCGGTGAAAGCTTACTCTGTCTCTTAATCCTCCTATGCCCCAACTTCGATGTGACACGCAGGAAACTTGATCCCCGACCTCGAACTCTAGAGGTCATCTCCACTAATCAGCATACGACTTCTGTTGAGACTGTGCAATAATCATCCTCTTCTAAATCAACTCTATTTGCTATGTGGTCTCCTGAACAAGATGAGGTCCCAGCAAAGCTGCCTCTCCCGCCTCTAGCCAACATAAGGGTGATCGGCATGGCCTACCGTACAAAGCCTCATATGGTGTCATATGAATAGTTTCTTGAAAATTATTATTGTAGACGAACTCCACAAGAGGTATATACTTCTCCCAAGAACCTCCAAAGTTCAGAATTCATGCTCGGAGCATATCCTCAAGCTCCTGAATCGTACGCTCAGACTGGCCATCTGTTTGAGGATGGTAGGTTGTACTCAGAAGCACCTGCATTCCCAAAGCTTTCTATATCCCCTGCTAGACCCAATAAGTAAAACGTGCATCCCTGTCTGAAATGATGGAGTGTGGAACTCCATGCAGACGTACAATCTCACAGATGTACAACCATCCTAACTCGTCAACACTGAAGGTATCCTTGATCAGAAAGAAGTTTTCAACCTTCATTAGTCTATCAATGACAACCCAAATCGTGTTATTCTCTAAAGGATACCTCAGCAACCCCGTCACGAAATCCATCGCAACGTCGTTTCACTTCCACTCGGGAATGGGTAGTTGTTGTAAAAGCCCTGCTGGTCACTGATGCTCCACTTTCACATGCTGACAAGTAGAACACCTCATGAAGAAACCAACAACATACCTCTTCATACCTGGACACCAATACTGATGGTGTGGGTCTCGATACATCTTGGTGAAACCAGGATGAACTGCCAAAATTGAGGAATGAAAATCTCGTATCAGCTCCTCACGTATGTCTTATGGCACCCATACGCGTCCCTGGAATTGCAAGATCTCATCCTCGCCTATGGTCTACTCGGGAATAGGGTCCTCTCCTGACAAACTTTCCCATAGGACTAGGCCTTTAGAATCTGATAGCTGCCTCATTCAAACTAGATCAAGAAGCGTAGAGGTAATAGCTACAGAATAAAGGAAATTATAACCCTGTCTATCATGCACCTTCATATGTATCTCAGAGAATAGATCCATAAGCTTCCACTCACTGCTGACCTCCTGAATTGCCTGTATCTGAGTCCTCCTGCTCAACGCATCAGCCACTGCGTTTCCCTTTCCCGGTATATAGACAAGCTCAAAGTCAAAGGACTGAAGGTACTCAACCCACCTTCGCTGCCTCAAATTCAAATCACACTGAGTGAAGATGTACTTAAGGCTCTTGTGGTCGGTGAAAACCACAAAGTGCTCTCCAAGAAGATAATGTCTCCAATAGCGCAAGGCATGAACAAAGGCCGCCAGCTCGAGATCGTGCGTCGGTTAGTTCCTCTCATGTGGCCTCAACTGCCGAGACCCGTACTCAATGACTCCATCTCCCTGCATAAGAAAAAATCCCAGCCCGATACCTGAAGCATCACAGTAAACATTGTAGATCTTTCCCGGCTCTATCAAGACTAGTATCGGTGCTGAATTCAACCTCCCTTTTAGCTCCTGAAAGGCTAACTCACAAGAATCTAACCATAAGAACTTCTCCCCCTTCTTGGTCAGACCCGTCAGCGGTTCTTCTAAGTATGAAAAGTCCTGTATGAAGCGTCTATAGTATCCAGAAAACCCTAGAAAACTCTGCACCTCAAAGATGTTCTTCGGCTGCTCCCAGGAAACTACTGATCTTGCTTTCTCTAGGTCCACTGATACTCCTGTCTCTAAGATAACGTGGCCCAAAAAGTGAATATGGTTTATCCAAAAGTGGCACTTCGAGAGCTTAGCATATAACTGATGCTCCCTCAGTGTACTCAAAACGATCTCAAGATGGGTAGTATAGTCATGTAGAGTGTGAGAGTATACCAAGATATCATCCATGAATACCACCATGAAAGATTCCAAGTATGGATGGAACACTCGGTTCATCAGTTCCATGAAAACTACAAGCACGTTTATGAGACCGAATGACATAACCATATACTCGTATAGACCATACCTTCTCCTGAAGGCTGTAAGAGGTATATCTGATAGTCTAACACACAACTGATGATAACCGGATCTCAAGTCGATCTTCGAGAACACTTGGGCTCCTCGAAGCTAATCAAATATATCATCAATCCTAGGCAAGGGATATCGGTTCTTGACTGTAAACTGGTTCAACTTCCGATAATCCACACAAAGCCTGAGGGTACCATCTACCTTATTCGCAAACAGAACAGGCAAACCCCAAGGAGAAGTAATGGGTCAGATGAAACCCTTTGCCTCCAACTCCTCCAACTTCTTCTTGAGCTCATTCAACTCAGGTGTATCCATCCTATAAGGAGGAATGGACACTGGTGTCACTCCTGGAACGAGCTCAATCGAAAATTCTACCTCACGCTCCGAAGGCAAACCCGAAAATTCCTATGGAAAGACATCTCTAAAATGATCCACCACTAAAGGAAAGTCTAACTGCAAAGTTCCCTAGTCATCCAGATACAGACTAGAAATATTAGTTGTAACTCTACCTAGCCCACGATGATCGGGTCCTGCTCTACTCACCTAGACATCCCACTCACCCTTATGAAGAAAAGATCCACCCTCTGGTGATATAAAACTCACCCTGCAGCGATAATAGTCGACGAATGCCTGGAAGGGAACTAGCCAGTCCATTCCGAGAATGACATCATAGCTTGTCATCTCTAGGACATAGAGATCCCATAGAAAGTGATACCCAGCCACCTCTAGAGGGTAGTCCTTGCACTGAAGTACACTAGTCGTCCTAGTCCCCAACGGTGTGTCTAGAGTCAAAGTATTGGTAGAAGAAAAGATGAAAGGCCCAAGGCTCTCCACAACAGTAACAGAAATAAATATATGGGAATCCTCTGTATCGAAAAGAGCAGAAGATAAAACTGAGGCTACTAAGATCGTACCTTGAACTGTAGAGGGTCCTGGATCCTGCTCCTACTGGGTCATATCCACTGTAAAAGCCTGACCTGTACCATGACCCTGTGACCCTGCCTGACCGCTTTGAGCTGATCCACCCTAATTTCACTAAAAGACCGGTGACTGACCACCATGGCCTCGATCTCTACCTCGGACCGAATAGCCGAAAGAACTCCAGTTCCCAAACTGGTGAGAAACTGGTAGTTCTTCTCCTGAATGAGGAGTTATAGATGAACCCCTATCACCAGCTAGTGGTGAGAAAACCTGAAAGAAGTGCTGGAGGTGACCCATCTTGCTGCAAGATCAGCACTCCACTGGGTCTCTCTGGCACTGCGGCCTCGTATGCCCAGCCCTTCCACACTGGTAGCATACCACCTGGATACCTGAAGATGTGTCTCTCTACCTCGGATCACCGCACGTAGACTCCCTACGGCGCTTCCTGCTGTCAGCTGGTGAAGCACCAGCTCTGGTAGCGGAACCGCCCTCGCTCTCAGATCTAGAATCTCTCAGATTGCGCTCCACAATCACTGCCTAGTTGATGATGAAAGCGATGGAAGTCAACCTAAAGATATTCACCTGTAATAGGATCTCCCGTTTGAGACCATCCTCAAACTTTCTTTCCAAGAACAACTCATCTCCGCCCTGGAGGGGTTTGAAATGCTAAAGTTCAGTGAAATGAGAGGAATACTCCATGAAAGAAAGAGTACCCTGATCTAGGCTCATGAACTCCCATGCTCAGTCAGACCTCAGGGTCTCCGGATAGAAGTAGTCATAGAAGATGTGCTAGAACTCCTCCCAAGCCATAACCTGCTGATGACCCGCCTGTGAGATCACGTCCCACCACCTCTTGGTGAAGTCTCGTAGCATGTAGGTAGAGAGCTTGACCCACCTTTCCGAAGGTGTCTCCAGATGCTCAAAGATCATCATCATGGCTTCTATCCATGACTCTATAGCCTGAGGTCCTCCTTCCCCTGAGAAGATGGGAGGATGATGCTGCTGGAAAACCCGCATCAAGTCTGCCATAGACGTGGTGGGCGGAAGAGATCCCTGGAAGGTATGCATCATCCACAGAAAGCCTTCCCTAAACTGTGTATCGGTGCTTGTAACCGGAATCACTGCTGGTGCCAAGGCTGGAATAATAGGAGGATCTGTGGGAAGTCCCTGATCAGCCATATCCGGTGTCTGATCACTGCCCGGAAACTGGCGTACAACCAGAGGACGTCTCAGTGCCATGACTCTGCAAGGTCAAATGCACACCTTAGATAAACATTATCAAGGACTGAAAACTAGGAGAGTAAGAAGGGAACAAGGGAAACAAAGCATTCAAAATTTACAAAACATGACTACACGGCGTGTATAAAGACTCCACGACGTGTTCCCTTAAGACATTTACATGGGCGTGTACTTTTTCCAAAATTGGTCGTGTAACACCCTAAACACACAGCGTGTTATCCTAACACATGGAGTGTACCTGAATCCTCTTCCCTTACTCGAGTCCTTCTACATGGTTAAGCCACACGGCTCTCCTAAGACAAAACTACATGGCGTGTTCAAGGTAGACACGACGTGTACTCAACAAGCTTCACCTGGCCCGTGTTGTTAGTGACACGGCCTGTGTACCCATGTCACACTACACGGCGTGTTCCAGAAGGACATGGCATGTACTAAGAATTCCCAACAGAACGTATGGCGTGTACTAAGAATTCCCAACATACCGTGTGGTTAGCTACACAGCTGTCTACACGGCTGATACTACATGGAAATTTCCAGGGGGCACGACATGTATGAGAAAGGATGACACCGACCCGTGTTGTTCGTGACACAGCCGGGTACCTGGGTCAGACTACACGGCGTGTTCAAGGTGGAAACGGCGTGTATAAGAAGAGACTCCACTGACCGTGTTGTTAACTACACGGCCGGACTCCTAGTATTACACTAAACGGCGTGCACAACCGGTAAATGGCATGTTCCGACAAGGTTTTCCCTATCCCATGTCTCTGCTCACATGGCTTGTGAAACGGTTAGATAATACACGACATGTATAAAAGGTACAAGATGTGTACTTAAGAAAAATTGTTTCTTCCCAAATAGAAGAACACATGGTGTGTAGTCAAAACTACACGGCGTGTATTCTGGGTTTTTCCTGACAGTAAGCCTCAAAAAATACTCTGGAGCCTATAAAACACTGAAAAGAACACTGAAAGTACCAAATTCTGATCCGTGAGGGCCCATACTCCCCGTAAATCAAGGTTAGGCATCTTTAACAAGTTACAAACAAGGTAAACAAGCCAATGATCCACCAAATTCTGGTCCATGAGGGCCTATAACACCTCAAGAACCAAAATGTGGTGTTCATTCAGGTAAAACCTTACAGAATAAATGCCCTAAAAAGAAGTATATATTTTTATCAAGGAATATATCACAATATCATGAATATTCTACACAACATCTATCACAACAACATGCAATTGCTAATGCATCCTAGATGACATGGAAAGAATGCATGACATGTGATTTATAGCAAGTGCCTATATGATGAATGAGATAGAATACCCTCATATCATCAGGTTGCAACATAAATAGAACCTCAATAACATCAATGGTAACATAACAAAACATGTGAATCACTAAAGGTGAAATCAAATCAACTATAATAATTGAAAAACTAGAAAAATTGAAATTAAATGAGGTAGATTGACTTTTCCCTGTACACGGGTTAGCTACTCCTGAGCACAGCTTATTACCAAGTACCTATTACGTCCTATCCCTAGATAAAGGATCCAAACAATAATTCAAGAGAAAAGAATTCCTCTGATACCACTTTGTAACATCTCGGTTCCAGAATCCACCCAGAGGTGCCCCGTACCCGGTTGGTCACATGGCCTCAAGCGCATTTCCCCGAATGCTAGAGGCTGCCGACTAGCAGTGAGGGCATTGGGTGTGATAGTGGGGAAACTATTCCCTCTTTGGAAGAGTACACAGCGGAATTACACAACACATACAACAGTGGAAGCAGTAAATACCAAAAAACAGTAACAGCAAAAGACTGATAAAGGAAACAACTGGAGCAGATATATATATAATGATGCATGATACATATATGTCTGGAAAAATAGCCAAACAAGTCACAATGCTGGAATACAACAGTGCTAAAACAAAGTGCGAAATAAAGCAGATAAACTCCTCATCATCGCAAGCCACGGCTTGGTCTCATGCTCTTCAACTCCACAACAATCAAGAACCTGAAGTCGAAGGGCGCTTGCCCTTATCTATACCTGCAACAATATAATCTATTTGGGCCCAAAAGTATAACCCAAACAGGGTGTGAGACAAAATCCTAGTAGGAAACCACCTGAAGATTTGTGCCTAACAGTCAGTGAATATATGGCTGGTAAAAGTACAGAAAACAGTAAATAGAAAAGTACTCAGTAGCAAATAATCCACAGTTTCTAGCATATAATTTACAAACAAGTAATAAGTTTCTCAAGCAATTAGAAAAAATAGGTAACCCTCTGGGTATTTCTCATAGCCTAATCCCTATGGTCCAACCAACAAGTACTAGCAACCCTCTGGGAGGCACACACAGTCTCACCCCTCTGGTTCAGCTAAAGAATAGACTCTCTGAGGAAGCACTCACCGTCAATTCCCCCTATAGTTTCGTATCGTACTAAAGGCGCTCTAGGGAAGCACTCAACATCAATTATCCCTATGGTCTCACATTGTATTATAAAGACACTCTAGAGAAGCCCTTACGTCCATTCTCCCTATGGTCTACTACACTAGGTTCCCACAGCCCTATGTAAATTTAGTAAGTATCACATTGAATAATGGCCAAATTAACCTCAAGAACTACTTGGTTATCATTATACAATATCTCATCATGAAAGAACAACAGTCACACCATCCTACAATACTAGGCATGGGAAAACAACAGCAGTCAAAAAAAGGTAACTAGACCCAATGGTATTAAAATTGTTTTTTGGATGGGTTTTGTTTATATTATGTTTAATTTTGTCTATTTATAGTTTATATACATATTTTATCCACTCTATTAAGTCTCACTTCAATTATATGATTTATGTAATGGGCTTTTCTTTTAAAATTTTCTTTTAAAATTTTGTTTTACAAAATTTCAAAGGCAGTGTTTTTATATTATTATTCATGTTATATGATTATGTTATGGATCTTGGAAATTGTTTATGATCAAGTTTGGGACCTATATTTCCATCCAATTCATTGTGTATGTGTAATTTAGAGGTCAGCCATATGTTTACTCCATGTGTAACTGTGATGGTTGCACAAATTGTAAGGTAGTCGTGAGGGTTAAAAATTATAAGGTAGTCATGAGGGTTACAATATTATGTAAGTAATGCCCCAAGATACCTTTATTATTATATTTATTTTCTTATGTATTGTTTAAATCTTTTGGAAATCCCATGCTTCACAAATTAAGTATATATGATAGATGAATGTGTCTTTTGAAAATGTTTCCATACGTTACAAGTATTCATGGACTAATGTGCTCTTTCCTTATTTTACATCACTTAATGAGATTTTTGTGCTCATACCAATCTTTTTTTAAATGATTTCATAGTTTATAAGTATTTGTAATACAAAGAAGGAATCCAAGTTAAATTTTTGAATAATTTTCAAAGAAATCAGGTTTTAAGCTTTAATGTTTTATATGTTGAAAAAAATGGAAACTGTTTTTATTGTATCCACTCTATAAAAATGTGTAATGTTATGAATGTATTATGTCCCAATTATCTAAATCTATAAACTTGAAAATATCCTTAATGTAAAATGAATTTATTTCTTGACTAAAATCAAGATTATGTAATGTAATAAGGTCGGGTCCTTATAGTTTGTATTAAAGGAAGGTTTAGATAAATTGAGGGGTTAGGATGTTGTTAAAAGAATACCATAAATGATTTTTACTCTATGGTTAATTTTAAATGTTATATAATTTAAATATTAACATGTTGGTTTTTCTAAGATATGATTGTTTAGAATGGTTGTCCGTAGAAGAAACAGAGAAACTGAAGAGGGGAGGCACTGACAGAACGACATCCTTCAGAATCTGCAGCCCAGAATGGTAGGGATTTGAACCGAGAAGTTTATGTTAGTAATGGCTCAGCTAATGTGGACAATAAATTGTGGTGGCATCCATTCAAGAGAACATCATAGGTACCACAACCGAACATGAGAATAGTGGAACATTTTATGAGACAACACCCTTCTGTTTCAATGGATCTTCTGACCCAGTAGCGGTTGAAGAATGGATTAAAGCACTTGAAAAGATATTTGATGTAATGGGTTGTTCAGATAATCAAAATGTATGTCTTGCTATTTATCATTTTGAAGGTGAATCTGATCAGTGGTGGTCAATGGTAAATAACATCAGGGATAGAGAGGATATTGATGCCTTAGAGTGGGATGAATTTAAAAGTCTTTTCCTTGAAAAATATTTTCCTAAGGTGGTGTGACTTAGGATGGAGAAGTAATTCCTTGAATTTAAGCAAAAGGAGGAAAGATCCAGTGGTTGTGTATGAAGCGAACTTCACCCGACTGGAAAGGTATGCTCCAAATCTTATTCTGTATCTTGATAGAAAAATCAACCGCTTTTACTCAGGATTTAATCCAATGTATCGAAGGGTGTTGGCCTCCCATGAATTCAAAAGTTATAAGAAACTTTTCTGATGTGCTGAGAGGGTAGTGATGGAGTTTTTTTATGATCACGTGCATTTTGGAAACAAGGAGAAGAATAGGTCTATATGGAAAGCAATGGGTAAGAATCAACCAAATAAATCTGATGGTGAGAAAATCCAGTTTCTAGTTTGTGAAAAGTGTGGCAAGAAGCACCCTGGGAATGTCTTAGAAAATCTGGGAACTGTTTTAAATGTGGTAAGTTTGGACATATGTCCTGGGATTATAATGAAAATGATTCAAAGAATATCCTGATAAGCAAACTATAAAGTGTTTTAAATGTGGTGAGATGTGTCACTATGAAAATTCCCACCTAAAGAGATATCCAAATGATGCAAAGAAGCCAGACTATAAGCAGAAAAGTGTAGTGAGATCCTTTGGGACTATGTCAGCAGATGGCGGTCCATCCAATGAATTTGTATCAGGTACTTTTTTTGTTCACTCAGATTTTTCTAAAGTTTTGTTTGATACAGGGTCTACACATTCCTTCATCTCTAAGAAATTTTCAGGTAAATTGGAAATATCACGTCAAAAAATGAGACTAGAATTTGTTGTTAAAACACCAGAGGGAGATATTATAGAAAAGATTAATTATAAGAATCATTCTATTATGGTCTATGGAAAGAATTTACCTACAAACCTTATTGTTTTACCCTTAGTCGAGTTTGATGTTATTTTGGGAATGGATTGGTTTTCTGTTTATCATGCTAAGATTGACTGTAGAGCTAAAGAAGTTGTTTTTTAGAATGACTTTTAGTTTGTATACAAGAATGAACCCATAAAATTGATAACATATCATGAAGCTGAAAAACTATTGAAAGATGGAAATGAAAGTTATCTTTCTCATATTGATGAAAACAAGGGAACTGTTCATATTGATGATGTGCATGTGGTAAATGAATAACTTGATGTTTTTCCTGATGAGTTACCCAGTGTCATACATGATCGAGAAGTCGAGTTCATAGTTTACTTAGTTCCTGATGTTAAGCCAATTTCAAAACCCCCATATCATATGGCTCAAATATAACTTCTTGAATTGAAAAATAAGTTCCAGGATTTCTTGATAAAGGCTTTATTCATCCTAGAACTTCACCATGGGGTGCTCCTATTTTGTTTGTTAAAAAGAAAGATGGTTCCATGAGACTTTTCATTGATTATAGAGCATCGAATAACATCACTATTAAAAACAAGTATTCTTTGCCTCATATTGATGACTTGTTTGATCAGCTCCAGGGAGCTCAGTACTTTTCCAAGATTGACTTGAGATCCGGATACCATCAGCTGAAGGTGAAGGAGGATGACATCCCAAAAAACAACCTTTCGTACTGGATATGGGCATTATAAATTTGTTGCTATTCCATTTGGGTCAACTAATGAACCTACTGTATTCATGAATCTTATGAATAGAATATTTCACGAGTTATTGGATAAGTTTGTGGTTGTTTTTATTGATGACATTATGGTATTTTCTAAAAATAAAGAGGAGCATAAAAAACATCTAAGGGTTGTTTTACAAACCTTAAAAGAAAAGAAAATGTATGGAAAATTAATCAAGTGTGATTTTTGGTTGCAACAGATTTATTTTCTTGGGCACATTGTAAATAAGGATGGAATAATAGTTGATCCAGCCAAAACAAGAGTGGTTGATGAATGGAAAAGACCCAAAAATGTTACAGAGATTCGTAGTTTTCTTGGATTAGTAGGTTATTACCGATAGTTTGTCAAGAACTTTGCACAATTATATAGCCAGATAACTAAGTTAACATGAAAAGGGGTTAAATTTATTTGGATAGAAGAATGTTTTGTTTTGTTTTCATGAACTAAAGAAGAGATTGGTGAATGCTCCAGTTTTGGCCTTGCCTTCCCAAAATGGTGAGTTTGTAATCTACAATGATGCTTCTTTGAAGGGACTTGGTTGTGTTTTGATGTAGAATGATCCGATAATTTCTTATTCTTCAAGCCAACTAAAACCTCATGAGTTCAATTATCCCACACATGATTTAGAATTGGAAGCTATGGTTTTTGCTTTTAAAAATTTGGAGGCATCATTTATATGGAGTCAAATGTAAAATATATACTAACCATAAAAGTCTAAATTATATATTCACTCAGATGGAATTAAACATGAGGAAAAGAAGATGGCTTGAACTGATAAAGGATTATAATTTCATGATCAATTACCATCCCAGAAAAGCAAACAAAGAGGCAGATTCCTTGAGTCAAAAATACCATGCATCATTAATCATGTTACGTTTGGAACATGATCCCTTAATTAATGATTTGATGAATTTTGTATTAGAAGTTGTTGGTACAGGAAATACCTCTGTTTTGCCTCAGGTTTCAGTGCAGTCATCGTTATCAGACAGAATTAAGAAAGCGTAGAAGGAATACCATGAGCTACAGAAAAAGGTAAAATTGATTAAAATGGGTAAGTTTCTAGAATTTAACCTTGATAAATATTATGTTTTAAGATTTAGTAAAAGGTTTGTGTGCCTTGTGATTCCCAGTTGAAGAAAGAATTGTTGTGTGAAGCTCATGGTTATTGATTTTTTAGTTCACCCTGGTAGTACTAAGATGTAGAGACCTTCAGGAATATTATTGGTGGGATGGAATAAAAAGAGATATTGCTGATTTTACCATGAAATGCTTGACATTTAAATAGGTTAAAGTAGAGTGGAAGTTACCAAAGGGGGTTATTCATCCTTTCCCAGTGCCAAATTGGAAGTGGGAGAATGTATCCATGGACTTTGTGGTGGGAATACCTAAGAAATCTCAAGGTAACAATGCAATTTGGGTTATTGTTGATCGACTAACAAAATTTTCACATTTTATTTCTATTTGAGATACAATATATATGGAACAGCTTTCTCGAATGTACCTCAAAGAGATTTTCAGGCTACATGGAGTTCCTATTTCCATTGTATCCTATCAGGATCCCTGGTTCACTTATAACTTTTGGAAGGGACTTTAGAAGTTGTTGGGCATAAAATTAAATTTCAGTACAGCTTTTCATCCTCAATCAGATGGCCAGTCGGAACAAACAATTCAGACTTTGGAGGATATACTTTGAGCTTGTTCAATGGACTTCCAGGGAAGTTAGGATCAACATCTTTCTTTAGTTGAGTTTTCTTATAATAATAATTTTCATTCCAGTATTCAGATGGAACATTTTGAGGCTTTGTATGGGAAGCGGTGTTGGACTCTAGCATTTTGGGATGAAGTCGGTGAAAGAAAGTTGATGGGGCCTGAATTATTAGAATAAGTGTATGAGAAAGTGAAGATGATCCACCAGTACATGAGGACATCTCAGATCAGGCATAAAATTTATGTAGATAACAGAAGTAAATACTTCTCTTTCAATGTAGGTGACCATGTTTTCCTTAAAATCTCTCCTTAGAATAGTGTGATGTCTTTTGGTAAGAAAGGAAATCTAAGTCTGCGGTTCATTGGTCCTTTTGAAATCTTGGAGAAAATTGGAATAGTTGCATACCGAGTATCTTTGCCTCCGAGTTTGTCTTCGGTGCATAATGTTTTTCATGTTTCGATTTTGATGAAGTATGTGCCAGATTCATCACATGTCTTGAGCCCAGAAGTAGTTTAGCTGGAAGAGAACATTTCTTATGAAGAGAAACCAGTTTAGTTCCTTGATCGAAGGGAACAAATAGTGCATAATAAGTTAATCTACTAGGTAAAGGTTTTTTGGAGAAACCACGTGGTAGAAGAAGCAAATTGGGAGTCTAAAAATGCTACGAGGGAAAAGTACACTCACTTGTTTAATAAGTAAACAAAATTTCAAGGATGCAATTTACAGAAGGTGGGGAAAATGTAACACCCTAAGGTTTTTTAAAAATAAATTTAATGCATGAAACTTTGTTTTAATTAGATAATTATAACTAGCCTTTAAACATAATTTTACTACTTCTATGTTTTGAATTTTGAAAAATGGTCATCTGCAATTGTGTTCAGTATGTCATTTGGAGTATAATGGAACCAACTTGTTTAATGGTGAATAGTAACATACCATTATGAATAGTAATATGAATAGTAATATGACCCTAATAAATAGTAAATTGTGTTATTATTTTATTTTCTTAAGGCTTTAAGATAATGACATTTTGGTTAATTTTTCAATGTGATATAAGAGCAATTATAGTTTTTAAATTATTAATTTTTGAATTAAGTATGATTTTATTTAAAAATTAAATTAATAATATTTAGAAAATTATTTTCAAAAAATGGACTTCATCGTCGAAAAATGGTAAGGGTAATTTTTTGGGATTTTTCTGAAACAGTTGATTTTTCAGTGAATAGTAAAAAATGTAGTTTGAGTTTTGGTGTGTTAATGACATCATTAATGATGTAATAATGATGTAATAAATATGGTTGACTTATGTACAGTAAAATAAGTTATGAGGTGTCCCAATTGGATAATACCATGGGAAAGCCCATGGTTTTTCAAATACCACTAATGAGGTGTCCCTTGGAAATTATTAAAATATTCCCTCACTTTTGCAATAAATATCAATCCATTCCTTCATTAAATTCATTCCAAATCCCTCATAAACGAATATATGGCCTCCTTACCTCCATAGTATTCCTATAAAGGTTTCCTCAAGCCCCCAAGTTCCCATACTTCAAGTTCTAGGAGTTACTCTACAAGGTAAGAGAATTCTCAACTTCTTTTCTTTTTTTTCCATTCAAGTTCTCTTTTATGTGGTATAACTTTAAAGTTTCCATACCATGTTCTTATTTAAATTTTATTCTTGCTATATTATATATTATGATTCATTTATAGATGGTTTACCCTTGTCCCCTCTCTTTTTAATGTTTTCTAAAACCCTGTTGCATAGCCGTTAGGCTGCCAAATTTTTGTAAAAGATTTCTCAACTATTCTTTTATTTTCAGTTCTTTTCTATTCTTATTATTTCATAATATTCTCTTATACAAGAGGAATTAAGGATCCATAAATATTTTATATTTTTTATGTTATCATCTTCATGGAAAATTCATCATAATTCTCCATCTCCTCTCCCACTTATTCAAGGAATTAAAAACATTGTTCGTGATGTGTCAAATTACCGACATCGTGGATGATGTGATTTCAATTTGCTTTAATTACTTCAAGTATGGTCATGAAACCATTATTATGGTTTACACGAGTTATAATATATGTATTATGTCTCATCCATAGTTCTAGAATTATTTTTTACACATGGTTTTAATTTATAAAACAAAATGAGGTCGTTATTATCAAAGAACCACTAAAATGATCTAAACGGACATCATTAATGTTTTAACTTATGAATCATCCTCATGTAAGAATTAAAAATGATAAATGATATAATTTATGGTTCTATAAATATTTAAATACTAATTCATTCTAATTATGTATTTTCAATTCCAATCGACAAGAACAACCATCATGAACCAATCATTGAAATCGTGTAAAGAACTCACCCAAAAACAGCTCAAGGAACAAAATACTAACAATTAAAGGGTGAAATGATGTAATGAAATGATAATATAAGGTATTATAAAGATGGATATGTTTCTGTAAGATATTAATAACACTCTTTTTACCATTATACAGTAGTTTTAAAGGATTTGTAAGTAAGAAAAACCCGAGGTAAGGAAATTCTTAACCCGAGTTCCATTCTTTGGGTTAACCTTCTACTTCGTTTTTATGTGGTATTAAAATTGTTTTTGGGATGGGTTTTGTTTATATTATGTTTAATTATGTACATTTACTATTTATATACATATTCCATCCACTATATTAAGTCTCACTTCAATTATATGATTTATGTAAGGGGCTTTTCTTTTAAAATCCTCTTTTAAAATTATATTTTACAAAATTTCAAAGGAAATGTTTTTATGCTATTATTCATGTTGTATGATTATGTTATGGATCTTTGGAATTTTTTATGATTAATGGTGGGACCTATATTTACCTCCAATGCATTGGGTATGTGTAATTTGGAGGTCGGTCGTATGGTTACTCCATGTGTAACTGTGATGGTTACACAAATTGTAAGGTAGTTGTCAGGGTTACAAATTATAAGGTAGTCGTGAGGGTTACAATATTATGTAAGTAATACCCCAAGATAAATTTATTTATATATTTATGTTCTTATGTATTGTGTAAATATTTTTGGAATCCCATGCTTCACAAAGTAAATATATATGAGAGATGGGTATGTCTTTTGAAAATGTTATCATACGTTACAAGTATTCATGGACTAATGTGCTCTTTCCTTCTTTTACATCCCTTAATGAGATTTTTTTGATCATCCTAAGTTTTATTAAATGATTTTCATAGGTCATAGGTATTTTTAAGACAAATAAGAAAGAAAAATTAAATGTTTGATGAATTTTCAAAGAAATCATGTTTTAAGCTTTAATGTTTTATATGTTGAAAAAAAATGGAAACTGTTTTTATGGTATCCACTCTGTAACAATGTGTAATGTTATGAATGTATTATGTCCCAATTCTCTAAATCTATAAACTTGAAAATATCCTCAATGTAAAAGGAAGTGATTTATTGACTAAAATCAATATTATGTAATGTAATAAGGTCGGGTCCTTATAATACCCCCATATTAGAGTGTGCAGTAAAAGATAAAAATAACCAAGCATCAGCCAGATAAATAACCATCAGAGAATATTAGAAAAAATAAAGCATCCCAATTAATATTAATATGAATGTAGAAGGATGTGGTCATACAATAATGATGGACCACTGGGCTGATTATATATATGAATGAATGAATGAATGAAAATATAGGAGGAACTACTATTACCCCCAAGCCTCCCCCCATCCCGACCTCCAATCACGTTCATGTTATCCTACACTATCAAGCTACATCGAGCCTCTTCCCGAACCAAACATACAAATAGTGAAGTTTTCTTAGGTACCTAAGTGCCATGGATGCTCGAGCTTGGTTTCAGTACAACTTAGTAGGGAACCACCAACACAGTCCCTTAGATAACCAGTAAATGAAATGTATGTGCATGTGACATGATCAATTCAATAAATAAATAATAAATGGTATAAATGTAAATAAATAAATAAAATTGATCCTCAAGTTCTACCATGACACTCACTATCGACCTAAATTTGCTTCATCTAGTTCCATAGTGTCTTTAAGAACACCATAAAACTATTCCAACCAATATAAGGCTAAAATGATAACCTCAAGGAGGTCATCTTGGGTTGTCCAAAGTATCCGAAATAATATCGACCTCTAGGAGGTAATCCTAGGTGGTCAAGTAGTTATCCGGAGTTATCATCAAATCCTAGGGGGATGACCCTAAGTAGTCACAATAGTCATAAAGCGTCATCGCCAACTCTTAGGGGGGTAACCCTAGGACATCAAAAGTATCAGGTGTCATCATGGACCCCTAGAAGGAAACACTAGACTATAAATAATATCATATATCACCACTGACCCCTAGGAGATAATCCTAGGCTATTAATAGTATCTGGTATCATTTAAAACCCCTAAGAGGTAATCCTAGGCCATCAATACTATCAGGCATCATCACCGACACTTGGGAGGTGATCCCAGGCCATCAATGGTATGCAGATTCATCTTCAACCCCTAGGAGGTAATACTAGGCCATCAATAGTTTGATACATCATCTCTGACCCCTAAGAGGAAATCTTAGACCATCAATAATATCAAGAGTCATCATTATACCCTAGAGGGATGAACCTAGGTCATCATAATCATCAGGCATAATTGTTGACTCCTAAAGTGTAACCGTAGGTAGTCATTCATGACATGATATTTGTTGATTTGGATTCTAAGGTGACACATGCTATCATCACTACCCATTTCTCATATGCACCCTCAATAGGTAATCTTTAGCCATTAATAGTTTCAGCCATCATCACTGATGCCTAGAAGGTAATCATAGGCCATAAATGGTATCAAGCTTCATCTCCGACCCCTGGGAGGTAATCCTAGCCATCAATAGTATGAAACATCATCCTTGACACCTAGGAGGTAATATTAGGCTGTTAATAATATCAGGAGTCCTCACTAACCCCTAGAGGGATGAACCTAGGTTTTCATAATCATCAGTCATAATTTCATACTCCTAAGGTGCAACCATAGGTAGTCATTCATTACATGATCATTGTCAAATCGGGTTCAAAGGTGACACCTGCAATCATCACTACCCATTTCTCATACGCTCCCTCACTTGGGTCAATATATCACTAGGGTACCCATTGAGGTCCCCTAGGTCACATCAAGATAGGACACCCCCATATAGGTTCATCAATATTTAACTTAGTCCCTGGGTTGAGCCTGATACTCAGAGGGGATCACATCCCATGACACAATTAAAGTCTTATCATTGCCTCATTGGCCTCATGGGAAAACCATGTAGTCACTGGTCTATGGGTATGGAAAACTACCCATCTCAAATTTCTAAGGTGTCACTAAAAACACTAATTAGCAATGTTTGTAAACATTTCTATTTACTAACACCTCGTTTACCGATGTTTTTTGGAAATGTTGGTAAAAAACATCAGTATGAATGCTCATTTACCAATGTTTCCAAAAAAACATCAATACTCATTGCCCCCCAACCCTCTCGGCACACCCTTCACGCCACAAACCCCACCCTCCCTTCCACCCTATAACACTTCACTACACTACTCGCACCCTTTTAACATACCTGCCAGGGTCACGCAGACATAAACCCCACTGAATAGTAATATGACCCAAAAAAATAGTAAATTGTGTCATTATTTTATTTTCTTAAGGCTTTAAGATAATGAAATTTTAGTTAATTTTTCAATGTGATATAAGAGAAGGTATAGTTTTTAAATTATTAATTATTGAATTCAGTGTGATTTTATTTAAAAATTAAATTAATAATATTTAAAAAATTATTTTCAAAAAAGTGTACTTCATTTTTCAATTCTACACATCGAAAATGGTAAGGGTAAATTTTTGGGATTTTTCTGAAACAGTTGATTTTTCAGTGAATAGTAAAAAATACAGTTTGAGTTTTGGTGTGTTAATGACATCATTAAAGATGTAATAATGATGTAATAAATTTGTTAGACTTATGTACAGTAAAATAAGTTATGAGTTGTCCCGAGTGGCTAATACCATGATAAAATACCATGGGAAAGCCCATGGTTTTGCAAATACCACTAATTAGGTGTCCCTTGGAAATTATTAAAATATTACCTCACTTTTGCTATAAATACCTACCCATTCCTTTATTAAATTCATTAAAAATCCCTCATCAACAAAGATCTGGCCTCCTTACCTCCCTAGTATTTCTTCCAAGGTTTTATCAAGCCCCCAAGGTCCCAACCTTCAAATTCTAGGAGTTACTCTACATGGTAAGAGAATTCTCAACTTCTTTTCTTTTTCTCCATTCAAGTTCTCTTTTATGTGGTATAACTTTCAAGTTACTATAACATGTTCTTATTTACTTTTTATTATTTCTATATTCTGTATTAATATTCATTTATGGATGTGTTACCCTTGTACCCTCTCTTTTTAATGTTTTCTAAAACGCTGTTGTATAGCCGTTAGGCTGCCAAATTTTTTTAAAGGATTTCTCAACTATTCTTTTATTTTCAGTCCTTTTATATTCTTATAATTTCATCATATCCTATTATCCAAGAGGCATGAAGGATCCATAAATCTTTTATATTATGTATGTTCTCATGTTCATGGAAAATTCATCATCATTCTTCCTCTCCTCTCCCACTTATTCAAGGAATTAAAAACATTGTCTGTGATGTGTCGAATTACCGACATTGTGGACGATGTGATTTCAATTTGCTTTAATTCATGAAAATCTGGTCATGAAACCATTATTATGGTTGAAAAAGATTATAATATATTCATTATGTCTCATACATGGTTCTGGAATTTTTTTGTACACATAGTTTTAATTTATAAAATAAAATGAGGTCATTATTATCAAAGAACCACTAAAATGACCTAAACAAACATCATTAATGTTTTAAATTATGAATCATCCTCATGTAAGAATTTAAAATGATAAATGGTATAATTTATGTTTCTATAAATATTTAAATACTACTTCATTACAATTATGGATTTTCAATTCCAATTGACAAGAACAACCATCATGAAACAATCATGGAAATCATGTAAAGAACTCACCCAAAAACAGCGCAAGGAACAAAATACTAACAATTAAAGGGTAAAATTATGTAATTAAATGATCATATAAGTTATTATAAAGATGTTTATTTTTATGTAACATATTAATAACACTCTTTTAACCATTATACAGGAGGTTTAAATGAATGGTAAGTAATACAAACCCGATGTAAGGGAATTCTTAACATGAATTCCATTCTTTGGGTTAACCTTCTACTTCATTTTTTATGTGGTATTAAAATTGTTTTTTGGATGGGTTTTGTTTATATTATGTTTAATTATATATAGTTACAGATTATATACATATTTCATCCACTCTATTAAGTCTCACTTCAATTATATGATTTATATAAGGGGCTTTTCTTTTAAAATCTTCTTTTAAAATTCTGTTTTACAAAATTTCAAAGGAAATGTTTTTATGATATTATTAATGTTGTATAATTATGTTTTGGATCTTGGAAATTTTTTATGATTAAGGGTGAGACCTATATTTCCCTCCAATGCATTGGGTATGTGTAAGTTGGCGGTCAATCGTATGGTTACTCCATGTGTAACTGCGATGGTTACACAAATTGTAAGGTAGTCCTGAGGGTTACAATATTATGTAAGTAATGCCCCAAGATACCTATATTGTTATATTTATTTTCTTATGTATTGTTTAAATCTTGTGGAAATCCAATGCTTCACAAAGTAAGTATATATGACAGACAAGTGTGTCTTTTGAAAATGTTTCCATACGTTACAAGTATTCATGGACTAATGTGTTTTTTTCCTTCTTTTACATCCCTTACTAAGATTTGTGTGCTCATCCCAACCTTTTTTTAAATTATTTTCACAGTTCATAAGAATTTGTAAGACAAATAAATAATCCAAGTTAAATTTTTTAAGAATTGTCAAATAAATCAGGTTTTAAGCTTTAATGTTTTATATGTTGAAAAAAATGGAAACTGTTTTTATGGTATCCACTCTATAACAATGTGTAATGTTATGAATGTATTATGTCCCAATTATCTAAACCTCTAAACTTGAAAATATCCTCAATGTAAAAGGAAGTTATTTCTTGACTAAAATCAAGATTATGTAATGTAATAAGGTCGGGTCCTTATAGTTGGTATTAAAGGAAGGTTTAGATAAATTTAGGGGTTAGGATGATGTTAAAAGAATACCATAAATGATTTTTACTCTATGATTAATTTGAAATGTTATATAATTTAAAGATTACCATGTTGGTTCATCTAAGATATGTTTGTTTAGAATGGTTGTTCGCAGAAGAAACAGGGAAACTAAAGAGGGGAGCCACCGACAGAATGACATCCTTTAAAATCTGCAGCCCGGAATGGTAGGGATTGGAACCAAGAAGTTTGTGTCAGTAATGGCTCATCTAACACATATAATAAATGGTGGTGGCATCCATGCAAGAGAACATCATAGGTACCACAATCGAACATGACAATAGTGGAACATTTTATGAGACAACACCCTTCTACTTTCAATGGATCTTCTGACCCAATAGCGGCTGAAGAATGGATTAAAGCCCTTGAAAAGATATTTGATGTAATGAGTTATTCAGATAATCAAAAGGTATATCTTTCTATTTATCATTTTGAAGGTGAATCTAATCAGTGGTGGTCAATGGTAAAGAACATCAGGGATAGAGAGGATATTGATGCCATAGAATGGGATGAATTTAAAAGTCTTTTCTTTGAAAAATATTTTCCTAAGGTGATGTGACTTAGGATGGAGAATAAATTCCTTGAATTGAAGTAAAATGAGGAAAGATTCAGTGGTTGTGTATGAAGAGAACTTCACCCGACTGTAAAGGTATGCTCCAAATCTTATTCTGGATCTTGATAGAAAAATCAACCGCTTTTACTCAGGATTTAATCCAATGTATCGAAGGGCATTGGACTCCCGTGAATTCAAAAGTTACGAGAAACTTCTATGATGTCCTGAGAGGGTAGAGATTTAGTTTGCTGATGATCACGTGCATTTTGGAAACAAGGAGAAGAATAGGTCTAAATGGGAAGTGATGGGTAAGAATCAACCAAAGAAATCTGATGGTAAGAAAATCCAGTTTCTAGTTTGTGAAAAGTGTGGAAAGAAGCACCCTGGGAATGTATTAGAAAATCTGGGAAGTGTTTTAAATGTGGTAAGTTTGGACATATGGCCCGGGATTGTAATGAAAATGATCCATAGACTAATCCTGATAAGCAAACTATAAAGTGTTTTAAATGTGGTGGGATGGGTCACTATGAAAATTCTTGCCTAAAGAGAGATCCAAACGATGTAAAGAATCCAGGCTATAAGCAAAAAAGTGTAGTGAGATCCTTTGGGACTATGTTAGCAGATGGTAGTCCATCCAATGAATTTGTATAGGGTACTTTGTTTATTAACTTAGATTTTTCTAAAGTTTTATTTGATACAGGGTCTACACATTCCTTCATCTCTGAGAAATTTTCAGGTAAATTGGAAATATCACCTCAACAAATTAGACTATAACTTGTTGTTAAAACACCAGGGGGAAATATTATAGAAAAGATGAATTATAAGAATCTTTCTATTGTGGTCTGTTGAAATAATTTACCTAAAACCCTTGTTTTTTTACCCTTAGTCGAGTTTTATGTTATTTTGGGAATGGATTGGTTTTTTATTTATCATGCTAAGATTGACTATAGAGCTAAATAAGTTGTTTTTTATAATGAGTTTTAGTTTGTATACAAGAATGAACCCATACAATTGATAACATATCATGAAGCTGAAAAACTGTTGAAAGATGGAAATGAAAGTTATCTTTCTCATATTGATAAAAACAAGGGAACTGTTTAGATTGATGATGTGCATGTGGTAAATGAATAACTTGATGTTTTTCCTGATGAGTTACCTAGTGTCATACTTGATCGAGAAGTTGAGTTCACAATTTACTTAGTTCCTGATGCTAAGCCAATTTCAAAACCCCCATATCGTATGGCTCAAACATAACTTCTTGAATTGAAAAATCAATTGGAATATTTGTTTGATAAAGGATTTATTCTTCCTATCACTTCACCATGGGGTGCTCCTATTTTGTTTGTTAAAAAAGAAAGATGGTTCCATGAGACTTTTCATTGATTATAGAGCATTGAATAACATCACTATTAAAAACAAGTATTCTTCGCCTCATATCGATGACTTGTTTGATCAGCTCTAGGGATCTCAGTACTTTTCCAAGATTGACTTGAGATCCAGATACCATTAGTTGAAGGTGAAGGAGCATGACATCCCAAAAACTACCTTTCATACTAGATATGGGCATTATGAATTTGTTGTTATGCCATTTGGGTCAACTAATACACCTACTGTATTCACGAATCTTATGAATAGAATATTTCATGAGTTCTTGGATAAGTTTGTGGTTGTGTTTATTGATGACATTTTGGTATTTTATAAAAATAAATAGGATCATGAAAAACATCTAAGGGTTGTTTTAAAAACTTTAAAAGAAAATAAACTGTATGGAAAATTCATCAAGTGTGATTTTTGGTTGCAATAGATTTCTTTTCCTGGGCACATTGTAAATAAGGATGGAATAACAGTTGATCCAGCCAAAACAAGAGTGGTTGATGAATGGAAAAGACCCAAAAATCCTACAGAGATTTGTAGTTTTCTCGGATTATCAGGTTATTATCGATGGTTTGTAAAGAACTTTACATGGTTATCTAGCCATATAACTAATTTTACACAAAAAGGGGTTAAATTTATTTAGATAGAAGAATGTGTTGTTTTGTTTTTGGGAACTAAAGGAGAGATTGGTGAATTCTCTAGTTTTGGCCTTGCCTTCCCAAAATGGTGAGTTTGTGATCTACAATGATGCTTCTTTGAAGGGACTTGGTTGTGTTTTGATGTAGAATGATCTGATAATTTCTTATGCTTCAAGACAACTAAAACCTCATGAGTTAAATTATCCCACACATGATTTGGAATTGGAAGCTATGTTTTTTTCTTTGAAAATTTGGAGGCATCATTTATATGGAGTCAAATGTCAAATATATATTGGACATAAAAGTCTAAATTATATATTCACTCAGAATGAATTAAACATGAGGCAAAGAAGATGGCTTGAAATGATAAAGGATTATAATTTCATGATCAATTATCATCCCGGAAAAGAAAACAAAGTGGCAGATGCCTTGAGTTAAAAATATCATGCATCATTAATCATGTTATGTTTGGAACATGATTCCTTGATTAATGATTTGATGAATTTTGGATTAGTAGTTGTTGGTGCAGGAAATACCTCTGTTTTGTCTCAGGTTTCAGTGCAGTCATCATTATGAGACAGAGTTAAGAAAGCGTAGAACGAATACCATGACCTACAGAAAAAGGTAAATTTGATTAAAATGGGTAAGTTGCTAGAATTTAATCTTGATAAATATTGTGTTTTAAGATTTGGTAAAAGGTTGTGTGTGCCTTTTGATTCCTATTTGAAGAAATAATTGTTGTGTGAAGCTCATAGTTCTCCATTTTTGAATTCATCCTGACAGTATTAAGATGTAGAGACATTCGGGAATATTATTGGTGGGATGGAATGAAAAGAGATATTGCTGATTTTACCATGAAATGCTTGACCTGTCAATAAGTTAAAGCAGAGCAGTAGTTACCAAAGGGGATGCTTCATCATTTCCCAGTGCCAGAGTGGAAGTGGGAGAATGTATCCATGGACTTTGTGGTGGGACTACCTAAGACATCTCAATGTAACAATGCAATTTGGGTTATTGTTGATCAGCTTACAAAATTTGCACATTTTATTTCTATTCAAGATACAATGTCTTTGGATCAGCTTTCTTGACTGTACCTCAAAGAGATTTTCAGGCTACATGGAGTTCCTCTTTCCATTGTATCTGATCGAGATCCCAGGTTCACTTCTAACTTTTGGATGGTACTTTAGAAGTTGTTGGGCACAAAATTAAATTTCAGTATAGCTTTTCATCCTCAATCAGATGGCCAGTCAGAATGAATGATTCAAACTTTTGAGGATATACTTCGAGCTTGTTCAATGGACTACCGGGGAAGTTAGGATCAACATCTTTCTTTAGTTGAGTTTTCTTATAATAATAATTTTCATTCCAGTATTCAGATGACACCTTTTGAGGCTTTGTATGGGAATCACTGTTGGACTCTAGCATTTTGGGATGAAGTCAGTGAAATAAAGTTGATGGGGCCAAAATTAGTAGAAGAAGTGGCTGAGAAAGTGAAGATGATCCAGCAGGTACATGAGGACAACTCAGATTAGGCATAAAAGTTATGCAGATAATAGAAGGAAAGACTTCTCTTTCGAGGTAGGTGACCATGTTTTCCTTAAAATCTCTCCTTGGAAAAGTGTGATACCTTTAAGTAAGAAAGGTAATCTAAGTCTACGGTTCATCGGTCCTTTTGAAATCTTGGAGAAAGTTAGAACAGTTCCATACCGAGTAGCTTTGCCTCTGAATTTGTCTCAGGTACGCAATGTTTTTCATGTTTTGATGTTGATGAAGTATGTGCCAGATTCATCACATGTCTTGAGCCCAGAAGTAGTTTAGCTGGAAGTGAACCTTTTCATATGAAGAGAAACTAGTTCAGATCCTTGATCGAAGGGAACAGATATTGCGGAATAAGGTAATCCAATAGGTAAAGGTTTTTTGGAGAAACCACATGGTAGAAGAAGCAAATTGGGAGTCTAAAAATGCTATGAGGTAAAAGTACCCTCATTTGTTTAATAAGTAAATAAAATTATGAGTATGCAATTTCTAGAAAGTGGGGAAAATGTAACACTCTAAGGTTTTCTAAAAATAAATTTAATGCATGAAACTTTGTTTTAAGTAGATAATTATAACTAGCCTTTAAACATAATTTTACTACTTCTATGTTTTGAATTTTGAAAAATGGTCATATGCAATTGTGTTCAGTATGTCATTTGGAGTCTAATGGAACCAACTTGTTTTTTGGTGAATAGTAACATACCATTATGAATAGTAATGTGAATAGTAACATACCATTATGAATAGTAATATGAATAGTAATATGACCCTAATAAATAGTAAATTGTGTTTTTATTTTCTTAAGGCTTTAAGATAATGACATTTTGGTTAATTTTTCAATGTTATATAAGAGTAGTTATAGTTTTTAAATTATTAATTTTTGAATTAAGTATGATTTTATTTAAAAATTAAATTAATAATATTTAGAAAATTATTTTCAAAAAATGGACTTCATTTTTTAATTCTACATGTCGAAAAAAGGTAAGGTTCATTTTTTGGGATTTTCCTGAAACAGTTGATTTTTCGGTGAATAGTAAAAAATACAGTTTGAGTTTCGGTGTGTTAATGACATCATTAATGATGTAATAATGATGTAATAAATCTAGTCGACTTATGTTAAGTAAAATAAGTTATGAGGTGTCCCAAGTGGCTAATACCATGGGCAAGCCCATGGTTTTGCAAATACCACTAATGAGGTGTCCCTTGGAAATTATTAAAATATTCCCTCACTTTTGCTATAAATACCAATCCATTCCTTCATTAAATTCATTCCAAATCCCTAATCAATGAATATATAGCCTAATTACCTTACTAGTATTCCTCCCAAGGTTTCCTCTTTCCCCCAAGTTTTCAACCTTCAAGTTCTAGGAGTTACTCTACAAGGTAAGAGAATTCTCAACTTCTTTTCTTTTTTTTCCATTCAAGTTCTCTTTTATGTGGTATAACTTTCAGGTTTCCATACCATGTTATTATTTAATTTTTATTCTTGCTATATTCTATATTATGATTCATTTCTATATGGTTTACTTTTGTCCCCTCTCTTTTTAATGTTTTCTAAAACCCTGTTGCATAGCCGTTAGGCTGCCAAATTTTTGTAAAGGATTTCTCAACTATTCTTTTATTTTCAGTTCTTTTCTATTCTTATTCTTTCATCATATCCTCTTATCCAAGAGGAATGAAGGATCCATAAATATTTTATATTTATTATTTTCTAATGTTCATGGAAAATTCATCATAATTCTTCATCTCCTCTCCCACTTATTCAAATAATTAAAAACATTGTCTGTGATGTGTCGAATTACTGACATCGTGGACGATGTGATTTCAATTTTCTTTAATTAATTAGAGGATGGTCATGAAACCATTATTATGGTTGAAACGAGTTATAATATATTTATTATGTCTCATATATAGTTCTAGAATTATTTTGTACACATGGTTTTAATTTATAAAACAAAATGAGGTTGTTATTATCAAAGAACCACTAAAATGATCTAAACAAACATCATTAATGTTTTAACTTATGAATCATCCTCATGTAAGAATTCAAAATGATAAATGGTATAATTTATTTTTATAAAAATATTTAAATACCACTTCATTATAATTATTGAGTTTCAATTCCAATCGACAAGAACAACCATCATGAACCAATCATGGAAATCGTGTAAAGAACTCACCCAAAAACAGCTCAAGGAACAAAATACTAACAATTAAAGGGTGAAATTATGTAATGAAATGATCATATAAGGTATTATAAAGATGTAAATTTTTATGTAAGATATTAATAACACTCTTTTTACCATTATACAGGAGGTTTAAATGAGTTGGAAGTAAGACAAACCCGAAGTAAGGGAATTCTTAACCCGAATTCCATTCTTTGGGTTAACCTTCTAATTCATTTTTTATGCGGTATTAATTTTTTTTGTGGGATGTGTTTTGATTATATTATGTTTAATTATGTCCATTTACTTCTTATATACATATTCCATCCACTCTATTTAGTCTCACTTCAATTATATGATTTATGTAAGGGGCTTTTCTTTTAAAATCCTCTTTTAAAATTATGTTTTACAAAATTTCAAAGGAAATGTTTTCATGCTATTATTCATGTTGTATGATTATGTTATCAATATTTGTAATTGTTTATGATTAAGGTTGGGATCTATATTTTCCTTCAATGCATTGGGTATGTGTAAGTTGGAGTTCGGTCGTATGGTTACTCCATGTGTAACTGTGATGGTTACACAAATTGTAAGATAGTCGTGAGGGTTACAAATAATAAGGTAGTAATGAGGGTTACAATATTATGTAAGTAATTCCCCAAGATAAATTTATTGATATATTTATGTTCTTATATATTGTGTAAATCTTTTTTAAATTCCATGCTTCACAAAGTAAATATATATGAGAGACGAGTATGTCTTTTGAAAATGGTTTCTTACATTACAAGTATTCATGGACTAATGTGCTCTTTCCTTCTTTTACATCCCTTACTGAGATATTTTGTGCTCATCCCAATTTTTATTAAATGATTTTCACAGGTCATAAGGATTTGTAAGAAAAATAAGGAATCCAAGTTAAATGTTTGAATAATTGTCAAAGAAATCATGTTTTAAGCTTTAATGTTTTATATGTTGAAAAAAATAGAAACTATTTTTATGGTATCAACTCTGTAAAAATGTGTAATGTTGTGAATGTATTATGTCCCAATTATCTAAATATCTAAATTTAAAAAGATCCTCAATGTAAAAGGAAGTGATTTATTGACTAAAATCAAGATTATGTAATGTAATAAGTTTGGGTCCTTATAATACCCCCACATTAGAGTGTGCGGTAAAAGATAAAAATAACCAAGCATCGTCCAAATCAATAACCATAAGATCATATTAGAAAAAATAAAGCATCCCAATTAATATTAATATAAATGTATAAGGATGTGGTCATACAATAATGATGGCCCATTGGGCTGATTGCATATATGAATGAATGAATGAATGAAAATATAGGAGGAACTACTACTACCCCCAAGCCCCCCCCCCATCCCTACCTCCAATCACGTTCATGTTATCCTACACTATCAAGCTACTTCGATCCTTTTCCCAACCCGAACCTATAAATAGTAAAGTTTTCTTAGGTACCTAAGTACCATGGCTGCCCGAGCTTGGTGTCAGTACAACTTTCGTAGGGAACCACCAACACGGTCCCATAGATAACCAGTAAATGAAATGTATGTGCATGTGACATGATCAATTCAATAAATAAATAATAAGTGGTATAAATGTAAATAAAAAAATTGATCCTCAAGTTCTACCATAACACTCAGTATCAACCTAAATTTGCTTCATCTAGTTCCATAGTGTCTTTAAGAACATCATAAAACTATTCCAACCAATATAAGGCTAAAATGATAACCTCAAGGAGGTCATCTTGGGTTGTCCAAAGTATCCGGAATAATATCGACCTCTAGGAGGTAATCCTAGGTGGTCAAGTAGTCATCCGGAGTTATCATAAAATCCTAGGGGTATGACCCTAAGTATTCACAATAGTCATAAAGCATCATTGCCAGCTCTTAGGGGGATAACCCTAGGACATCAAAAGTATCAGGAATCATCATGGACCCCTAGATGGAAATACTAGGCTATAAATAATATCATATATCACCACTGACCCCTAGGAGATAATACTAGGTTGTTAATAGTATCAGGTATCATTTAAAACCCCTAAGAGGTAATCATAGGCCATCAATACTATCAGGCATCATCACCGACACCTGGGAGGTGATTCTAGGACATCAATGGTATGCGGCTTCATCTTCGACCCCTAGGAGGTAATAATGGGCCATCAATAGTTTGATACATCATCGTTGACCCCTAGGAGGAAATCTTAGACCATCAATAATATTAGGAGTCATCGCTAGCCCATAGAGAGATGAACCTGGGTCATCATAATCATCAGGAATAATTATTGACTCCTATGGTGTAACCATAGGTAGTCATTCATGACATGATATTTGTTGATTTGGGTTCTAAGGTGACACATGCTATCATCACTACCCATTTCTCATATGCACCCTCAATAGGTAATATTAGTCCATTAATAGTTTTAGGCATCATCACTGATGCCTAGAAGGTAGTCATAGGCCATAAATGGTATTAAGCTTCATCTCCGACCCCTGGGAGGTAATCCTAGCCATCAATAGTATGAAACATCATCATTGACACCTAGGAGGTAATCTTAGGCTGTTAATAATATCGGGAGTCCTCACTAACCCCTAGAGGGATGAACCTAGGTTTTCATAATCATCAGTCATAATTTCAGACTCCTAAGGTGCAACCATTATTCATGACATGCTCATTGTCGAATCGGGTTCAAAGGTGACACCTGCAATCATCACTGCCCATTTCTCATACGTGCCCACACTTGGGTCAATATATCACTAGGGTACCCATTGAGGTACCCTAAGTCACATCAAGATAGGACACCCCATATAGGTTCATCAATATCTAACTTAGTCCCTGGGTTGAGCCTGATACTCATAGGGAATCACATCCCATGACACAATTAAAGTCTTATCATTGCCTCATTGGCCTCCTGGGCAAACCATGCAAGCACTGGTATATGGGTATAGAAAACTACCCATCTCAAATTTCTAAGGTGACACTAAAAAAACACTAATTAGCGATGTTTGTAAACATTTCTATTTACCGACACCTCGTTTACCGATGTTTTTTGGAAATGTCGGTAAAAAAACATCAGTAAATGAATGCTCATTTACCAATGTTTCCAAAAAAAACATCAGTACTCATTTCCCCCTAACCCTCCTGGCACACCCTTCACACCACAAACCCCACCCTCCCTTCCACCCTCCAACACTTCACTACATTGCTCGCACCCTCCCAGCACACCCATCATGATCACGCTAACACAAACCCCACCAAACCCTTCCACCTTCCAGCGCTTCACTACTCGCACCCTTTTAACATGCCTGCCAGGGCCACGCAGACACTGACCAAATCATTGATGCTAATTATAAATATAGAATTGTATTATGTTATATATATATATCAGTATTTAAAAAATTAATATATTATATATATAATTTTATATATTAATATATATGTATGTTTATATATATGTATGTTTATATTTTATATTTTATGTTTAAATATATATATATATATAAGTTTATATTATTATATATATAAGTTTATATTCTATATATGTGTTTATATATCTATATGTTTATATTTTATGTTTATATATATATTTATATTATATATGTGTGTGTGTATTTATATTATATATATGTATATATGTTTATATGTGTGTGTGTGTGTAAATATATATGTGTATGTATACATATATATAATTATAATTATAATTATAATTATATATATATATATAATTATCCACATTTTAAAACAATGGTAAAAATGTCATTAAAATAGCCTTGTTTTCTTAAAAACGACTAAATTTAAAATATATACATGTTTTTATATATAAATATATGTGTGTGTATATATTTATGTATTTATATGGGTGTGTGTGCTTATTTATTTATATATAAATATATATATATATGTTTTTATATATGTGTTTGTGTCTATATATATTGACTGAATGACCCGAAGGCCGAAATTTTTATTGATTTTGGATAAGCCTCCTTTTAAGGGTAAAGGAGGGGAAACCAAGACTTCAAAGACAATAGGATGCTAACAAAATTCGAAAAACATAGGGTTGCAACCCAGAAAAAAACTACAAAGAAATGCTTCAACCCAGCAACAAAAACATTAAGGCATGACTCCACCAAAACATGGATGCTCAGCAAACTGTCTCGTGCAAGAATGCACGAGCACATTACTGATGGCTACGCCATACCCTCTCAATCAACCAAATCTGAAAATCCATTCATGGTGAAGACGACCAGCTCTATCCTCATCTGAAGCAATACCTTGTAGATTGTCTAGGTTCCCCAAAAGTACAAATTCGCCTCCAACAACAATCAACCAGAAGATAACTAGCAGACAACCATTGTAGCCATTACCAGCAGATTCACAGCATCACCAAAATCTCATCCATACAAACAAAGTCCCGACTTCACCAAATCAAAATCAAGATCAAAACCTGGAAACAACTTACAGCAGCACCAAATCACAAAACCTCCCCCCTCCAAACCAGTGGAACCGACCCCGATCACACTGTATACACCGGAGCCAACAACGAGCCAGGACGAAGCCGAGCCTAGATCTTAGAACTGGAAAACCCGCCAAATTCATCGATGAGCACACCAGAGCCGCTGTTTATGAGCACATCGATTCCATGACAAGATCCCAAAGCCAAAACCAAGCCAAAATCATCACCGAAAGCACCAGATCCGACATCACTGAGCCAAGATCCTGAAGCCGGACCACTCGAAGATGACGCACGCTGACACCAAGCTGATCCGAAGATGCCGAGGCTGTCGCTACTCGTACTAGAGTCGAGGCGAAATCTCGAAGACGAAAGACACAACAAAGCCACCGTCAGGCCAGGAACAAAACTGGACAACGCGAATCTGACACCCATCATTGTCAATCCGAGGTGAGACAGCCGATGCTGAGGCTGGGACAGACCGGCCGGAGGAGGGGAGGAGAGAGCCAGGAGGGAAACCCTAGTCACGCGAGAAGGGGAAGAAGCCGCCGCTCAGAGGCCACTGATCCTATATATATATGTTTATATATCTCTCTATGTGTGTGTGTTTATATATATATGTGTGTGTGTGTATGTTTATATATGTGTTTTTGTTCGTATCGACCAACTATGTATGGGTTTGTTGGGTCATTGTAATGGGCGGGTTATCCCTTAGGGGGGCTATGACCCGCTCACCAGCTTGTGTGTATTTAATGTCATCAAACCACTTTAAGTGGTTGTATTTAATGATCTATATAAATATATATATTTTTAGCGACGTTTCCTGAAAAATGTATCTAATTTAGCGACGTTTCTTGAAAAATTGTGGCTAAAATAGCGACCTTTCCTGAAAACGTCACTAATTTAGCGATGTTTTTAGGAAACATCCCTAATTTAGCAACGTTTTTAAAAAAATCACTAAATTGTAGTCTTTATAGTGCGTATCTAGTTTCTCTACTTACCCGACCTATATAAAGTCTCAGTGGGGAAGATACGCTCACCCCACCCTCATCACAACCATCCCAAGGGCTAAAAGGCATCTCATGGGTCTTATATAACTAATCCTTAGTCCATCCATCTCAAATCATCTCTCACATATACCTAAAGGTCACTGAGGGTTCCTATCACTAGGTCCATTACATTATGTTCATTTAATTTAATTATCACCCCTTGGGGTCCATACATCTCAAAGCACACATTTATATCAAGGTCATGACTATCATCAACCAAGGCAACCAAGCCATTGCATAAGGCCACTCATGTCCCTTGGCACATTATTCAATTTACCAAGGTAATTAATTTTTAATCAAATATGTCCATTTTTTAATTAAAATAATTCATTTAACAAAAGGTTTGATTTCCCTCACTGGCGCGACCACATATCACTGGTATATATCAATTGTGTGAAACCATAGGTCATGTGTAGAGACCACCTACCTCAATCAAATAGTTATTTTACCCTTTTAACTTGCAGCCCGACAGCTCCACCCAAGATCGTCCAAGACCATCCAGCCACCGCCCATCCACGCATATCCCTAACTCATATCCAAATGACCAAATTAAGTAATTATAATTAAATTATATTAAATTAACCAATTACAATTAATCTTCAATAATTTTTATCAATTATACTATTTAATTTAAGCAAACACAATGCCTAAAAACTCAATGATCTGTAATATCTCACCAAATCCTCGATCCATGTAGTGCATACCACTCCAAGAACATATATGAACCTAGGATATGTCACCCCATTAGTTAATTCTATTAATATTAATCAATTCTGTAATTAATCCAAATAAGAATAATCTCAAAAAAAGTCATTGAGCGCTCCCTTCACACTACATTCACAACCAAACACCCATGAGAGGTCCATGGAGCACTCCTAACACCATCCCAAGCCAAATTATTAACACAAGATATCAATTCCATGGTCAAATTAATTTAATTAAATTTTAAAATCTTAGAAAAATCCACATGATGACATATCGCATCAAAATGATGTGCAATGGAATACAAATTCCATCTTGAGATATGTCACACCCCGACCTCGGATATTCTTTTATTTTATTCTTTTTTTAATCTTGGATCTTTTAGTTGAGGTTCTGGTTGAGTCCCAGTTTGAAAATTTTAAATTTTTTAGTTTTAGGATGGTATTTTGGCCCACGCACGGTTTGGTCGCATGGTTTGGGAAACTGTGCAACCCAACCCAGGTAACCATGTGGCTGGTGTTGGTATCAGAAAAAAGCTGCCACACAGTTTGTGTATGGTAGGTAAAACTATGTGGGTTGGACATGTGGTCATTTCCCTCTTGGATAGTGGCTACCGCACAGTTGGTGCACGGTTTACCAAACCGTGCGAGCCACCGAGTCATTAAAAAGTGTAAATTACCACTTTGACCCTCCATGTTTTTAACCAAAAATCAAGTTTCTCCTCACTCCTACAACCTAGGTGCACCAAGGTGTCCTCTCAAACCCCTCTCCCTTTCCCTCCTTCCTCCATTAAAGGTCCTTGAAGGTCCCTTAGGTGAGTTCCTTTGGTTTTTAGTCGATTTCCCCCTTCCCTCTCCCTTCTCTCTAAATGTATGGGATTTTCCTTATGAAATTCCCCTCTTATTTAAACCCTATGGGTTAGGGTTTGGGTTTGATGCGGTTTACTTTGGATCTAGGCTGTGTGGATCATCTGTGGGGCTTGGTTCTCCCTTCCCTTGGAGTTTTATTCTATACGCACTCTGTTGAGGTAGGTGTTTCCATTATTTTCTTTTTTGGTACAACCCATTGATTCCTGTGTGTTTCTAATTAATTTATAAATATGATCCGCACACCTAGTAAGTGTTGGTGTTAATTATTGTGGTGTTTTGTCATTGGTAGAAGTTGTTAAAAATAGGTTTCCAAATTGATTTTTGAAATATACCTAAGTATATGTGCACTTAAGGTGTTTGTTGAAATTCCATGTGTTCTTTTAAAATTAAATTGGGTGTTTTGAGAAGTTTTTATCCTTATTTATGTTATTATAATATTTATGTATTGTGAGTTTTGTATTGTGTGTGTGAATTTGTAATTTTTAAGGCATGACGTTTATTTATGGCTTATTATGTTGGTTGGAAAACATGTAGAGTTTATTTAAAATTGGTTTTGGGAAATTTCATGAATTATTGTGGTGTTCAATTGGATGTGGTAATATACATGTGTTCTTGGGATGCACACATGGATGGGAAATTCCTATAGTTTAGAGCAGGAAGTTGGTTATTGACTTTGTAGTTGCACCATACGCCGATTGGTGAGTCTAATCTAACTACATACAGGGATCTCTCTAGGGATGTTTAGGAAATTAACATTGTTTATTATTTATTTTTTCTTGTTTATATTCAGTTGCATTTTGTTTCTTGTTTGTACTACTTATTTTTTTCACCACATTCTGGTATTGTCTTCTTGGATTTTTGGTTTGGGATTTGGTTTCTAAAATGGTAGCCTCTTTGAAAATAAAAGGTGTTGTGTTCTATTTTGAAAAGGGAAATATGCGTTTATTTATTAAAATGAGAAAAACCCTATTTTTATACATGTATTTCAAACTAGTGTTTATGGACTGTTTTCGAGAAAGGAAATATATGGATTTTGTGGTGGTTGCCTACTTAGTTGTTAATCTCACACCCCACTTATGTCATTCAATGTCGGTAGACCTGAGCTATTTTGCAGGTCTAGGTTCCTTGCGCAGTTTCTCATGGACCAGGTTGGTCTTGTGGTTGGTGGTGACTAAGAGGACACACAGAGATCTAGTTGTCATGGTCAAGTTGTAGTTGTTTTCAGTTTCAGTTTTTCTTTTTCTCAATTATATCTTTGTACCTAGATTAGTTTGTGTATTTATTTATGTGATCGGTTGTTAGCTTTTTCTGCTTGTTCATTTTCTTTATTTGATCCTAATTTTTGGGCTTAAATCATTCCCCTTTGGATTATATTTTATGGTTGACACTAGTTGTCAGCCCGTGGGGATTGGGAGCACCCTTCAAGTCATGTCTCAGACCGGTTGGGTGTTGGGTCTAATGGCATACCGACTTGGTTCGTGAAAAAATAGTATCAGAGTAGGCCCTTGTTATTTGGAGTTTCAAGTAGATTGGAGATTAGAATTGTTGGGACTCGGGAGTTAAGTGTGGGAAGAGCATTGCAAACTCTTTCTTGTTCTGATCCTTGAGTTTCCAGGGGCAGTCTGGGATTTGAAACTTTTGTCTTTGTTTTGGATTGAGGGATAACAACGGAGGCAATCTGGTGTCATGTTATGACCTCACATGGATTAGTGACCCATGTGGATTCTAAGTACATGGTTCAAGGTCCTCTTAGTTACTATTTCTTACTTAGGGCATGGAACAGAACCATGTCATCGGGTTAGACATGGACACTAGTCCCTCATTCCGGTATTTTGGTGTAAGTTGTGTTTCATTTTGGTTTTGGTTGGAGTGAGTAAGCTTTTAAAATGAAAAAAAAATTACTTCAAATGGTTTTGGACTAGAAAATGGGTTTTAAAAGAGAAAGTGTTTTGGTTTGAAAATTTGGAACATGTTTGGAATTAATAAGGCAGTGGAATGGGTGCGACCCTTGGTGTTCCTCATAGATGTTCACATATGTGTGGGTATGTGTAGAAAATGCATGTTGGCACATGTAAATAGAAACAGATGAATAAACATGCAATGGTTCATGGGATTCCATGGGTGGGTGATTGAAATTAAAGGCTTGTCCTAGTTTTCCATAATTGATTTTGAAAGAGGAAAATTATTTTAGATATTGGTTTTTTCTTATAATGTGGATTTTGTTTTGTGAAAAGTAGGTTTTGTGTTTGAATAGTGGCCTTGGAAGAAGGTAGTTTTGGAAATTTAAATAAAAAGGGGTGGCTTTTGAAAAGAAGATTTTGAGTTGTGCTTCTAATTCTTGATCTAAGAGCCATTTTTTGCCTGAGATGATCTTTTGATTACAGTTTGGTTGGATGTTGATTTTTGGATTTGTTTTCCTTGTGTTATTCAGAATATGCCACCCAGAAAGGTCCCCAAAGTTTCTAATGATTCATGCCCAGTTTTTGGTTCTTCACGAGTGTTGTCAGTTTATCATGGTGATTGAGGTTCATTAGAGGTAGTGGAGTGGCTTGAGGAAGTTGAGGGTGTCTTCAGAACCTTGGGAACTCCCAAATCTGTCAGAGTTCGTGTTATCCTGGGTTTTTTTGAGGGTCCAGTTTTGGATGAATGGGAGTTGTTTTCCCCACTGTCGATGCAAGTTGGCATGATGTGGGAAGTTTTTAATTCCATCCTTGTCTAATGGTTCATACCTTAGGAGGTGAAGATGAATAATAGGGAAGAGATAATGAGAATTCAATAAGGCCGACGAATGATGAAGGCCTATGTTGAACATTTGAAGGTACTAGTTTTCTATTATCTGGAAGTGGCATCGTGGGATATGTTAAAGACTTATCTTTTATTTGGGGGTCTTTCTATAGATATCAAGGATTGATTCCTCTCCTCCAAGGATATCCATTTTGAGAAGTTGTTGGATGGAGCGTTTTTAGCTGAGTTGGTTTCTAAGAGCAGGTAGTTTGAAATCTAGTGTATCTTGTTGTTCATGAAGGTTCCCTATCTGGTGAGGAGTGCATGCTAGAGGAACCTATCTATAAGGAGTATCCTTCATTGGTTCTAGCTTCTAGTTCATCAAACTGTTCGCTTTTGTTCCACTAGCGTGGCTGGTTTGGGCATTCAAAGTCATCTTGTCGCATCCCTCTGAAGACCTTCCATCATTGTGGCCTCTTGGGTCATATGGAGAAGTTCTATAGGAAGCATTGCTCTGAGAAGGATTTTTTATCAGAGGATTCCAGTGCCTGACTGTGAGGTATTCTATGCTTCAATCATCAGGGCTCTATCCTCAAGCCTCAGAGTGAAGCTTGCGAACAATAAGGAGTCATCGGGGATGTGGAAAACCTTGGCCCAGTTTTTGTCTCCTGTGTTGGAGTAGGAACATTTAAAGTTTCCTTGTTTTAGTTTTTGTTGTTGTTGTAAGTTCATATTTTCATTGAAAAAATGTAATGAACTTTCCCTATCATAATCTGAGAAATTGAGTCTATCTAAATGTGGATCTTTGGATTGTTTATTCTTCCTTGAATGTGCTTAGCCCTTATGTAAGTTTTGGTTTTAGCTATGATTGTTTGGAGATATTTCAGTCTTGTAAAATTGATGGATAGTGGTTCCGGTTCACTATTTGGTTTGGTTGTCTTCCATGTATTTCCCTTATGCTGGGAATTATTGGCTTGTGTGGGAGGTTCTTGGTTTGGGTTGGGAGTTCTCAGTCATAGTGGGGGTGTTTCTCGGTTAATGTGGAGAAGCTTGGGTTAGCTCATGTTGTGAGTTACCAGTTTTCCTAGTGATGTTAGTGGAGTTCTTGTGGTGGGGAGAACCCTTTTGTGTTCTCCCCTCATTATGATGCTATGGTTTCTTCCTGATCGGTCGAGTATGACTTGTGGATTGATCGGTCACCTCAAGGTTTGTGGTTTCTCTCGGTTTTGATGGGGCATGGTTTTGAGTTTTGATTATCTCTTAGTTGGGTGTCTTTATGGGGGAAGAAAGTATCTATGGTGGGGAGAATTGTCATACCATTACCTCAGATATTCTTTTATTTTATTCTTTTCTTGATCTTGGATCTTTTAGTTGTGGGTCGTGTTGAGTTCCAGTTTGAAAATTTTAAATTTTTTAGTTTTAGGATGGTATTTTGGACTACGCACGGTTTGGACACATGGTTTGGGAAATCATGTAGCCCAATCCTAGTAACTGTGCGGTAGGTGTTAGTTTTAGATAGAAGCTACCGCACAGTTTTCATATGGTAGGTAAAACCACGCGAGCTGGTCGTGCGGTCATTCCCCTCTTGGACAGTGGCTACCACACGGTTGGTGCGCAGTTTACCAAACCATGCGGCCAAACCGTGTGAGATGCTTATTCATTAAAAAGTGGAAATATCACTTTTCCACTCCATGTTTTTAATCCAAAATCTAGTTTCTTCTCCATCCTTCAACCAAGGTACAATAGGGGATCCTCCCAAATCCCTCCCCCTTGCTCTCCTTCCTCCATTGAAGGTATTTGAAGGTTCCTAAGGTGAGTTCCTTTGGTTTTTTGTTGATTTTTCCCTCCCCCTCCCTTATTTATTAATTTATAGGGTTTTCCTTATGGGGTTTCCCTCTTGGATGAACCCTAGTGGTTAGGGTTTGGGTGTGATGCGCTTTCCTTTGGATTTAGGGTGTGTGGATCGTCTGTGGGGCTCGATTCTCCCTTCCCTTGGAGTTTTATTCCATCTATACTCCATTGAGGTAGGTGTTTCCATTATTTTACTATCTGGTACAACTGATTGATGCTTGTGTGTTTCCAATTAATTTATAAATATGATTCGCACACCTAGGAAGTTTTGGTTTTAATTATTTTAGTGTTTTGGAATTGGTAGAATTTTTTAAAAATAGATTTTTAAAGTGATTCTTGAAATATGCCTAAGTATATGTGCACTTAAGGTGTTTATTGAAATTCCATGTGTTCTTTTAAAATTAAATTGGGTGTTTTGAGAAGTTTTTAGCCTTATTTATTTTATTATAACATTATTGGATTGTGATTTTGGTATTGTGTGTGTGAATTGGTAATTTTTAATGCATGATGTTTATTTATGGATTATTGTGTTGGTTGGAAAACCTGTGGTGTTTCTTAAAACTGTTTTTGGGAAATTATATGGATTCTTGTGGTGTTCCATTGGATTTGTGCACATACATGTGTGTTTGGGATGCACACATGGATGGTAACACAAATTATAGTGGCCTTACTTAACTTAAAAACCTAGTTTTCAAAACACTCACCCCTCCTCCTTCTCTCCCTCTTTCAAACTCTTGGTCTTTCACTAAACACCTCTTTGTATCAAGTGACTCTAATGTAGTTTTAATTATTATGTTTGAAATCATGGATCACTTGGTACTTTATAAAGGATTGTTGGTTTCTAAATGGAGTGAAAGCATGTTTGGTACCTTTAGATAATTTGTATGTTTCAACTTGGTTTTTGAAATGGCATTGGAGGTGGAATTGGATTTAGAACGAAAAGGCTCATTTGGAATTTTGTGTATGAAAGTGATGTTTTTTAAATGGTTTAGGATTATTTATGTGATATGTTAAGACTTATAGTGTTAAATTCCTGGTTGTCACTTTATGTCGTTTTGGAAATGAGATGATGTTTTTGAAACTGTAATGCCCGATTGGCATCTCAGAATATTTGAGAAATGTTTTATAAGCTTATGTGATGTGACGACCCAATTGACACTTGTATGTGACTTGTTGTATGTCGCACACCTCTATGAATTATTTCCCTATACGAGTTATCACGTAGGTGGTGTCAGTGTTCACTACTACAAATACGGCTTTTATCAGTGCTAAAAAGGCCTTTAACAACGCTAAAAAAGTGCTATTAATGTCGGCGAAGATAAATGGGGTCCCCTTTATCAGCACTCTAAAAAGCGCTGATAAAGACCCCTTTTATCAGTGCTAAAAAAAAGCGCTGATAAAGGACCATTTTATCAGCGATTTTTTTAGCACTGATAAAAGTCCCCATTTATCAGCGCTTTTTTTAGCGCTGATAAAAGTTAAAAAATTAAAAAAAATTAAAAAAAAATTAATTTTTTTTTTAAATCTGTAAATCAGAGGGGGCTTTTAACATCGCTTGCCCCCCCATTTATCAGCGCCCCCACCCCACCCACTCCCCCACAAGCCCCAGCCACGACGTCCCACGTTTTATCAGCGCTTTGTAGACCCCTTTAACAGTGCTATATCCCCCCCCCAAATTCACCCATGCGCGCGCCCCTGCCTGCCTTTACCAGGTTTTGAACTCAAGATCTCCCCCCATGCACGCTAGGCCTTTACCACTCCTCTAATTTGATTTGTTCTCCAACTAGTGATATATCTATTTATATATATATATATATATATATTTAGTTATATTTATTCATGTATTAATATAAATTTATATAGTTGTATTAATATATATATATACATACATATATAGTTATATTTATATATTTATATATTTATTTGTATATTAATATATATATATATATATTTAGTTATATTTTTTATCCATATATTTATTCGTATATTAATATATATTTATAATATTAGTTTTCAATACAATTATAAAATATGTTTTGTTTTGTGTGTGTAAATAAATACATATATACAACACACACACACATATATATATGTGTGTGTTTTTATAAGTATAATTATACATAATTATATATATAAAAATAAATATATATGCATATAATGTTAGAATATATATATATATATATAATATATATCAGTTTGTTAACATATAGACACAAACAAATAGACACACACACACTATATAGGTACATATATAGTTAGATTAATATATAGGTATATAAATATTGATATATTGGTATTCAAAAGAAAATGGATATTAGTTATTATTTAGATAAAGCTAATATATTTTATATGTAAATATATTTAATTATTTATTTAAAAAATTAATTTTTATGTGTGAATCTATAAAAAATATGTATATATTGTTATATATTTGATTATAAATAGTAGTGCATTATAAAAAACGATAAAATTTCAAAGACATAATATCAATATGAATGTAATACCTTGGAATAAATTCAGTCCCCACAAAAAAAATCCAATAATACCCCCTTAAACGAGGCTGAAAATCCACAAAATGTTAAAAAATCAGGGTATCCAGACTAAAAACTCAGTTTTGGAGGCCTTCTGGGCTTTTTTTGGCCTTGAAAAATGTGAGAGAGGCTTTTCCTGGGTCACTAGTGCGTGGAACTCGTCGCAGACTTCGATTTGATATGGTGTAGAGCTCAAACGGACACCCGAATCAAAAGTTATGGACGTTTGAAGTTCGAGTTGCATTTTCAACATATTTTGGATATTTTTTATTTTTTTTATTTTTTTAGTCTTCAAATTGTTATTAAATGACTATTAATCCATAATAATTAGAAAATTATTAATTAAAAATATTTTTTTTATTTTTTTATAAGCCATTTTCACTAAATATCTTATATATTAAGTGTAACTGTATATTTACACTTATCTAAATTATATTTAAAATTATATTTAAAAAATATATATTATATTTATATCAATATAACTATATCTATATATTTAAATATTAATATATATTTTTAATGAATTTTTTTGAAGCAGACCCTTTATCAGCGCTTTTAAAAAAATCACTGATAAAGACCCCCCTTTATCAGCGCTGATAAAGGGGTACCCTTTAACAGCGTTAAAAAAAAGCATTGTTAAAGGGGGTACCCTTTAACGGTGCTAAAAAAAGCGTTGTTAAAGAGGGTACCTTTATCAACGCTAAAAAAATCGCTGATAAAGGGGTACTTTTATCAGTGTTTTTTTTAGCACTGATAAAGGTACCCTTTATCAGTGTTTTTTTTAGCACTGATAAAGATACCCCCCTTTATCAGCACTTTTTCGTTAGCGCTGATAAAGGGTGGCACCAGGAATGCCTAGTTTTGTGGTAGTGGTTTGGGGTAGGCAAGTGTGGTGGCGGCAGGTAAGTTAAGTCACACGTGCGAGGGCCTCCTACTTACACAATGTACTATTATTATGGGTTTCTTGGGTGTATTTTAGAGGGTCAAGTGATAGTTGCTTATCAACCTCAATTGGACAGGTTGGTACCCCTTGGATGTCTTAGAGGCCAAGTAGGTTGTGCCACTAGTGAGGCTAGTTTAGAGAAACCAGTTAGTTATTGACTTTGGATCTGCACCATACGCCGACAAGTGAGTCTGATCTAATTATGTCTAGGGATCTCTCCAGGGATGTTTAGGAAATTACCATGGTTTATTATCTGTTTTTTATTGTTTATATTTTTTTGTATTTGGTTTCTTGTTTGTACTGCTTTTTTTCAGCACAACCTGGTATTGTCTGCTGGGGTTTTTGGTTTGGGATTTAGTTTCTAAAACGGTGGTCTTTTTGAAAATCAAAGGTGTTGTGTTCTGTTTTGAAAAGGAAAAAATGCATTTATTTATTAAAATGAGAAATACCTACTTTTATACATGTATTTCAAACTAGTGTTTATGGACTGTTTTTAGGAAAGGAAATGTATGGATTCTATGGTGGTTGCCTACTGAGTTGTTAATCTCACACCCTACTTGCAATCTTTGCCTCAAGTTTGACCACTCCTCGATGGATTATGGTGTTAAAGAAGCTCCCCTGCCACCTCAAAAAAATGACGTGGGTTTCAAAGGGAAAACAAAAATTTAACCTTGAAGAGTGCTTTGACACAGCTGTTACTGGACCTTCTAGGGTTCAGTCTACTTTTAGGGGGCATAACGATGTTGTTGAGAAGCATGTTGAGGTTATGACTCATGTTGTGGACATTATCCAAACTAGACAATCCAAGATTCACACACCTAAGGTTAAGTATTTTGTGGATTTTGTGGATGTTTTTCAGGGGGTTCTAGGTGCCGCCTCTGATTCCCTCACCAGGGTGGGAAATCAAGTGGAAACTATTAAATCTCACGATGTTTTCCATGGTGAGGAAAACAAGAACGACCACTCTGATTTCAAGGATCTATCACACGATGCATGTGATAAATCCTTCCATATTGAGGAGGATTACTTGAAATCAAGCTCTAAGAAAGGAAAAAAACCAAGGATTGACCCAGACGACTTTATCACCCCTGTAACGCCCCGACCCCAGCTACCCAGAGTCGGTGCATTATTTCGTAACATTGGCATGATCACAAAAGATCAAGTCTCGAAAGACCGATTAGTTTAGTAGCCTTGGAAACACTAGATACATTCATAAGTGTTACATTACAACATAAAGTGAAAAACTAATAACAAAGTCTTCATAGTTCAAACTCATATCCTCTTCTGACTATCCCTGCAGGTCATTCATAAAATACTTCTTCACATCCTGGAAAATATTAAAACATTGAAAGGGGTGAGCTCAGATGCTCAGTAAGGATAACAATATTGCGGAAGCTTTCATAAATAAACATTAACTTTTAAGGCAATGTATAACTAAAACAAAAGCCTTTTAAACATGAACTTCAACATAATATGGCAAAAGTAAAATGAGATAATGTCATTTACTTATTCACATGGATATTCTACTGGTCGAATAATCACATGCAATATCAATAACCACTTTCATAATGATGGAATGCATAATGCCAGACTATCATAACCACGTAGTCAAGGCCTCGTGCCAAGACCACAAATAAGATTTTGTCAAGGCATCGTGCCAAGACACTAGTTTGTCTCATGAGACCTGCCGATGCATTGAGGAGCTATAGCGGGCTCCACCCGTCACTTATTAAGTCCAATGCATTCCTCTTATGAATAGGTTTAAACATATCATAAACCATAACATAATCTTATCACATAAAACATGCATAAAGGAAACATAACATTTCCACATTTCAATCACAAGATATCAATACAACACTTTGATATAATAAAAACTCTTTAAAAACCATTTTAAATACCAAAATAAAAGAAAGTTAAAACTTTGTATTTATTTTTCATTAAAAAAAATGATGGCTTGTAGAGGAAGCTAAAACTCAAATAATGGTCACGGCGGCGGAGAAGTCGTTGTCGCTGCATATGTACGGAAAGAAAAACATTCCCTTTTTGTCATTTAGTAAAACGCTTCGTATAAAAAGATTCCTTTTGACTAAATGTAAAACTCAACTGGGTTTATACACCGTATAAAAGAAAGTTGTGTATAAAACCAAATATGCCTCAATGAAAGGGGATTGAGACGAAGTCCTTAAAAAGATCATTTTTTTTAAATAAAGTACATTTATAATGTGTATTAACTATAATTACACATAAATAATGTACAAATACAAAATAGGACATAATAATATCATGACATAATTTGAAAGTAGGAGATTAACCCAAAGAATGGAAGTTGGGTTAAGAAATTCCCTTACCTTGCGTCTTGTCCTGACTCGACCGTTCTTTAACCTCCTGAATAATAAACTAGAGTTAATTTATATTTACTTAAGAACCTTTTTCATGTTCATTATTCCATTTATATCACTTATTACCATGTTATGAACATTATTTAATTATTTAAGTTAATAACGGTCGTTTTGTCGATCTTTGGTACTTGAGTCAAAAATAAACTTCTTATAATTACAAGTTGTTTATGTGGTAGAATATCCATTATCTCCAGAATTATATTCATGATTTAGATGTCATATATATCTTATATATCCAGTATATACATTCATTTATAATATTACGTAACATTTAGAGGTAAGAAATGAAATGCACCGTTCATGGAGACGGTAAGCCGTACGTACGCATGAACGCTACTTTCATTTAAATTTCATATTTAATGGAACGAAATCATAATGATATAAATTTATAATATAATTCCAGTATAATATAGTGTATAATAACATTTAATCCATCCTTTATACATCCCACATATGGTATTAACGATTCAAATCACTTTGAGGGGGCGGTAGTCCGCACTTCCTAAAATGAAATTATCGCGTTTACCCATAATGGGAATCATAAAGTATGACATAAATGAGAAATACAGAAGGATAAGGAAAACATAAACATAATATATATATCATATATGAAAATAGTTTCATCAAAATGGCCACCATTATAGGTGTTAAAAGAATTTGAACAATCATTGTTTCGTGAGGCAGAAATTCGCCATCCACAGAAACAGTATGTTCTTTAACCATTAGATGTAGGTGTGTGTAAGTGTAGCTCGAATACTTCTTATAACAACATACTAGTATATTGAGGATACTGGTGTTGTTACAAAAGAAAAGAATAAAAAGAGTTTAGGGGGGTTGGAGAAGAAAAATGAAACAAAACAACATTAGAGAAGACATTACCTCAAAATCGGGTAACTCTTTTTGATTTGAGCCAAAGGCTTCCTTGGGAAGAGTTCTGCCCAAAGTGAGGCTTCTATGAGTAATAGGGGGAAGTTGGGAGAGTATTTGGGCAGAGGTTGGCCGAGCCAAATGGCTTGAAGGTGTGAATAAGGTGGGAGAGGTGGGGGCCTTTTATAAGTGGAGAGGAGGGGCTCTTTTGAAAAGTTTGAAATGTTACATTATTATACAATGCTTTTCGGATTCTAAAGGTCCCACACTTATATAATTCGTGGATAAGGAGATAAGGGTTCGAAATCTCCTCATCCAATATGCTTTGGACAAGTGTAAGCCTTGTATTTTTCATTATCTTCTCATTTTATTTAAATCGTTAAATAATGAGGTCATCGTTGCATCCTAATGATGTCATAAATAATTTAATTTATTTAATGTCTAAAAATTATAAAAAAATACTATGATGTAGGAAATCATTTTAGATTTCTAATTAATATTTATAGTCAAAATTTGGACTTGTGTAACCCCACTTAAAAACTGTTTTAGTAAAACAACTCATGTTTGTGTCAATTTAATTTTAACATTAAATAAATATATATTAATGTCATTTTCCAACTAAAGTGGCTCCATGGGGTCCCCAAGTTGACCCATGGGTTGTCTTGGTCGGCCATGACTCATCCAATAGGAGTAGGACAAGTTTCATGCTCATCTCATATTATTAAAACATTATTTGTACCTTAAACTACACTAATTACCTCTAATCGCGATTAAGAACTTAAAAGTTACTATTCACCAAAAAAATTATTTTAATCTCATTGAACCACATTTTAATTCTTAATGACAACCATGTATGTTGGATTTTTGAAAATCAAATCACAGAAGTGGTAATATTTCATTTTAACGAAAAATCAGTTTTTAACAACCACTTAGTGGTTTCACTATTCATCAAAAATTGAAGTTTTTCAGAATAAGGCCAAAATTTCACCCTAAGCTATAATTGATATTCCGAATTCAAAAATGATGTCTATTTTACAAAATTCCAAACATATAAGTTGTATTAATTAATTTTATAATTAATTCCCGCTGTTACAACAAATAGCGTGTTTTTAAGAAACAATTTATATCAAAAGATTGGCAATTGTTTATGTCCAATTTCAATGTTAAATTAATTATAATGACCACCATTGGATAAAATGGTAAAAATATATTCTAATTATACTTTAAAACCACTAAATATTATAATTTATCACTATAAATTATTTTGATTAAAAAAGTTGTTTTTAAGTATTTTTCACTATTCATAAAAATTTAGAAGTTCTCAAAAAGTTACAAAAAATTCAACTTAGGATAATTTCGATATTACGAATACAAAAATGAAGTCCATTTTGAAATATAAAATTTCTATAATTTTAAAAAGTGGTTATTACTATTCATAACGGCTACTTTGATTAGTCACGGTGTTTTAGAACACGAAGTTGCGTACAATGCAAGCTATTGCATTATTGAATGAGAAGCGTATCGTGGAAGCTCGGGGTGTTACATTCTCCCCTCCTTCAATAAATTGCGTCCTCGCAATTTGAAATTTTTCTTTGAAAATAAAAGGTTTAAAAGAGAAAATACCTTTGAGGAAAACCCACATCGGAAATAAAGTTAATAAATATATAACATTAAAAGAAAGCAGGATAAGTACAAAGGTCACCCGATATAGCCCATTCTAGGATTATATGAAAATATGGATATGGAGGAGAAACAAACCATCAAGGTCTGATGGAGAGTTATAGAAAACATGATTAGGAGAAAGTTTAACCACAAGAAAATCACAAACTTGTGATTGGTTAAACTGTCATTGAATCCCCAGTTTGAAAAGTTAACCGACAACATTTTTGTTTTAAGTTACCTTTTATAATGTTGAGGAATTTATTTAGGAGATTTACTAAGAACGTAAGGGAATATACATACTTGTTATGTATACTTTCATTCGTTAATAAATTTTTACCACAAACCCAACTTTTACTCCAAATGGTAACGGAACTCAAAAATATTCTATTTATCCTAATTGTATAAGGTTCAAAATGTTAACACATACCATTTAGATTAGTAAAACTATTTTGTAATAACCAGGGACTTCCTGTAGGCTAGTGGTAGGAAATAAAGGCTTGTCGCACTATGGTTGTGGGTTCGATTCCTGCAGCTTTGTCCGACGCGACGGGTTATTCCCCACCCTGCAGGTTGTCCTTTTACTAAAACTATAGTATCATAATATTCCAAAAATAATCTTCATAAATTTTTTAACCATAAATAATACTATTCAAAGATCATCTTAATCCACTCCAACCTTTATAGTTATCCAAAATACCTCTGTCCAGACTTTCTCTAAAAGGTCTCTTAATTCCAAAATCAATTGTAACATCAGATTCCCCAAACAAAGAAAAGTTTCTCTTATTGTCACATACTAAAAATATGATTACCTTAATCATATTAAAACCTTACTGAAATCAAAAAGTACTGCAGTACAATCCATATATATATATCACATTATTCTTATAACCAGAATATAATCCTTGAGTCCAAAAGCACCAATACATTAATTATTCCGCTTCAACTATAGTCACAGCATAAGATTGGTCTTGATCCCTTGTCCTTTTCTGAGGTAAGTTTCCTTGACGCTTAGGACATTCATTTGCATAATGCCACATTTCCCTACAATTGTAGCATTCAACTTTGACAGCCTCTTTCTTTCCCTTGCAATCACGAGCCTGGTGACCCTTTTCTCCACATTTATAACAAAATCCCATTCCTTTTAGGCACGTACCAAGGTGATTCTTCCCACAATTATCACATAATGGAAAATCCTTCTTTCCCTTTTTCCCTTTATATGTCTCTTGTTCCCCCGTTCTCTTCTTCTCTTGCTTTACTTTGTTGTCATAAGACTTAGAGAATTCCTTTTCTGTCTTGATAGCACACGAGACAATATCTTCATATGATAAGAAGGATTGTGATACTAAAGCTCGACGGAGAAATGGTTTTAACCCATCAAAGAAACGATCAATCTTACTCCTTGGGTTACGTATATAATCGGCAGCATGCCTCGCTAACCTTGTAAAGTTAGCCTCATACTTTGCGACATTCTCATCCTCCTTCTGCCTCAAACTCAGAAATTGCCTTTCCATATCTGCTCGATGGTCACGAGGAAAATATTTTTCTAAGAAAAGCTCTTTGAACTCCCTCCATTACATATTCGATACGTCATCATCTTCCTTTGTGTTTTGAATCAGCGACCACCACTGATCGGCATCTCCAGTGAGGCGGTAAACTGCCATGACAACCTTCTCCCTTTCACTACTCCCCAAGGCATGGAATATTTTCTCTAATGAATTTATCCATTGCTCAGCTACTGTAGGATTTGTACTCCCATTGGAGGTTGGTGGTTGTTGCCTCATGAAACGGTCTAGCATTGATCCTCCACGTTGCGGATCAGGGTGCTCCATACGAGTAAGGTTATTATTCATAACCTGCGTGAGTTGTCCCAGTACGGTGAGAAGCTGATCAGCACTAGTTGTATCACTAGCTCGACCATAATTATCTTGAGCAGGAGGGCAATCCATACACGGAGTGCGTGCATTGATACGGTTTCCATTCCTTCCACTAGGCGCCATTTCTAATCAATGGCATAAACTAGATTAGTTTATGAATCAAAATACATAATTCCATACTTGTAAAATACTTAACATAAATTGAACTATTTATGGATATAATCCATAATCATAAAATGTTTTCTTTGAGGAAGTATATACTCATAAACCCTTCATAATGATTTGTAAAGAAAATGAGAGTTATCCTAAGCATATCCCCCGGGAGTGTCGTAACCAAGAGTACAGCAAGGCCCGTTGTTGTGCACCAGTTCCCGTTCGAGTCTAGCTCAAAGCGGTGTTTTCGGGTTTTACCCCTAGGTACATCTGTGCCAGAGCCGCCTCTACCTGCTCGTATCTAGACAGGGATGTATTGCTCGGAAAACTCATAACATCTCTATAATACCAAAATTCTAGGAAGTTATTCTATACTAATCCTCAAAGTCTATCTTTGGGCTATGTGCTCTAATCAGAGTTTATCTAAATCTAGCTTCCAAGGTTAGTACTAAACTGCCTCTGATACCAACTGTAACGCCCCGACCCCAGCTACCCAGAGTCGGTGCATTACTTCGTAACATTGGCATGATCACAAAAGATCAAGTCTCGAAAGACCGATTAGTTTAGTAGCCTTGGAAACACTAGATACATTCATAAGTGTTACATTACGACATAAAGTGAAAAACTAATAACAAAGTCTTCATAGTTCAAACTCATATCCTCTTCTGACTATCCTTGCAGGTCATTCATAAAATACTTCTTCACATCCTGGAAAATATTAAAACATTGAAAGGGGTGAGCTCAGATGCTCAGTAAGGATAACAATATTGCGGAAGCTTTCATAAATAAACATTAACTTTTAAGGCAATGTATAACTAAAACAAAAGCCTTTTAAACATGAACTTCAACATAATATGGCAAAAGTAAAATGAGATAATGCCATTTACTTATTCACATGGATATTCTACTGGTCGAATAATCACATGCAATATCAATAACCACTTTCATAATGATGGAATGCATAATGCCAGACTATCATAACCACGTAGTCAAGGCCTCGTGCCAAGACCACAAATAAGATTTTGTCAAGGCCTCGTGCCAAGACACTAGTTTGTCTCATGAGACCTGCCGATGCATCGAGGAGCTATAGCGGGCTCCACCCGTCACTTATTAAGTCCAATGCATTCCTCTTATGAATAGGTTTAAACATATCATAAACCATAACATAATCTTATCACATAAAACATGCATAAAGGAAACATAACATTTCCACATTTCAATCACAAGATATCAATACAACACTTTGATATAATAAAAACTCTTTAAAAACCATTTTAAATACCAAAATAAAAGAAAGTTAAAACTTTGTATTTATTTTTCATTAAAAAAAATGATGGCTTGTAGAGGAAGCCAAAACTCAAATAATGGTCACGGCGGCGGAGAAGTCGTTGTCGCCGCATATGTACGGAAAGAAAAACATTCCCTTTTTGTCATTTAGTAAAACGCTTCGTATAAAAAGATTCCTTTTGACTAAACGTAAAAGTCAAAGGGGTTTATACACCGTATAAAAGAAAGTTGTGTATAAAACCAAATATGCCTCAATGAAAGGGGATTGAGACGAAGTCCTTAAAAAGATCATTTTTTTAAATAAAGTACATCTATAATGTGTATTCACTATAATTACACATAAATAATGTACAAATACAAAATAGGACATAAAAATATCATGACATAATTTGAAAGTAGGAGATTAACCCAAAGAATGGAAGTTGGGTTAAGAAATTCCCTTACCTTGCGTCTTGTCCTGACTCGACCGTTCTTTAACCTCCTGAATAATAAACTAGAGTTAATTTATATTTACTTAAGAACCTTTTTCATGTTCATTATTCCATTTATATCACTTATTACCATGTTATGAACATTATTTAATTATTTAAGTTAATAACGGTCGTTTTGTCGATCTTTGGTACTTGAGTCAAAAATAAACTTCTTATAATTACAAGTTGTTTATGTGGTAGAATATCCATTATCTCCAGAATTATATTCATGATTTAGATGTCATATATATCTTATATATCCAGTATATACATTCATTTATAATATTACGTAACATTTAGAGGTAAGAAATGAAATGCACCGTTCATGGAGACGGTAAGCCGTACGTACGCATGAACGCTACTTTCATTTAAATTTCATATTTAATGGAACGAAATCATAATGATATAAATTTATAATATAATTCCAGTATAATATAGTGTATAATAACATTTACTCCATCCTTTATACATCCCACATATGGTATTAACGATTCAAATCACTTTGAGGGGGCGGTAGTCCGCACTTCCTAAAATGAAATTATCGCGTTTACCCATAATGGGAATCATAAAGTATGACATAAATGAGAAATACAGAAGGATAAGGAAAACATAAACATAATATATATATCATATATGAAAATAGTGTCATCAAAATGGCCACCATTATAGGTGTTAAAAGAATTTGAACAATCATCGTTTCGTGAGGCAGAAATTCGCCATCCACAGAAACAGTATGTTCTTTAACCATTAGATGTAGGTGTGTGTAAGTGTAGCTCGAATACTTCTTATAACAACATCCTAGTATATTGAGGATACTGGTGTTGTTACAAAAGAAAAGAATAAAAAGAGTTTAGGGGGGTTGGAGAAGAAAAATGAAACAAAACAACATTAGAGAAGACATTACCTCAAAATCGGGTAACTCTTTTTGATTTGAGCCAAAGGCTTCCTTGGGAAGAGTTCTGCCCAAAGTGAGGCTTCTAGGAGTAATAGGGGGAAGTTGGGAGAGTATTTGGGCAGAGGTTGGCCGATCCAAATGGCTTGAAGGTGTGAATAAGGTGGGAGAGGTGGGGGCCTTTTATAAGTGGAGAGGAGGGGCTCTTTTGGAAAGTTTGAAATGTTACATTATTATACAATGCTTTTCGGATTCTAAAGGTCCCACACTTATATAATTCGTGGCTAAGGAGATAAGGGTTCTAAATCTCCTCATCCAATAGGCTTTGGACAAGTGTAAGCCTTGGATTTTTCATTATCTTCTCATTTTATTTAAATCGTTAAATAATGAGGTCATCGCTGCATCCTAATGATGTCATAAATAATTTAATTTATTTAATGTCTAAAAATTATAAAAAAATACTATGATGTAGGAAATCGTTTTAGATTTCTAATGAATATTTATAGTCAAAATTTGGACTTGTGTAACCCCACTTAAAAACTGTTTTAGTAAAACAACTCATGTTTGTGTCAATTTAATTTTAACATTAAATAAATATATATTAATGTCATTTTCCAACTAAAGTGGCTTCATGGGGTCCCCAAGTTGACCCATGGGTTGTCTTGGTCGGCCATGACTCATCCAATAGGAGTAGGACAAGTGTCATGCTCATCTCATATTATTAAAACATTATTTGTACCTTAAACTACACTAATTACCTCTAATCGCGATTAAGAACTTAAAAGTTACTATTCACCAAAAAAATTATTTTAATCTCATTGAACCACATTTTACTTCTTAATGACAACCATGTATGTTGGATTTTTGAAAATCAAATCACAGAAGTGGTAATATTTCATTTTAACGAAAAATCAGTTTTTAACAACCACTTAGTGGTTTCACTATTCATCAAAAATTGAAGTTTTTCAGAATAAGGCCAAAATTTCACCCTAAGCTATAATTGATATTCCGAATTCAAAAATGATGTCTATTTTACAAAATTCCAAACATATAAGTTGTATTAATTAATTTTATAATTAATTCCCGCTGTTACAACAAATAGCGTGTTTTTAAGAAACAATTTATATCAAAAGATTGGCAATTGTTTATGTCCAATTTCAATGTTAAATTAATTCTAATGACCACCATTGGATAAAATGGTAAAAATATATTCTAATTATACTTTAAAACCACTAAATATTATAATTTATCACTATAAATTATTTTGATTAAAAAAGTTGTTTTTAAGTATTTTTCACTATTCATAAAAATTTAGAAGTTCTCAGAAAGTTACAAAAAATTCAACTTAGGATAATTTCGATATTACGAATACAAAAATGAAGTCCATTTTGAAATATAAAATTTCTATAATTTTAAAAAGTGGTTATTACTATTCATAACGGCTACTTTGATTAGTCACGGTGTTTTAGAACACGAAGTTGCGTACAATGCAAGCTATTGCATTATTGAATGAGAAGCGTATCGTGGAAGCTCGGGGTGTTACAACCCCTAATCCAAAGAAGACTCAAAAACACAGGGACTACTCTAATCTTGAGAGAACAATCGTTACGAGAGCTCTAGAGGCATCTAGGACGATGACTAATTCCTCCTCATTCTAAGGTTGCTGAAAATTCTAGTTCATCCTCTAGTGAAGATAATTTGAGTGACACTAGTGATTATGATGACTCTGATCTGGCTGTGAGAGATACTTATCAATATAATGAGGAAGTGTCAGAAGAACTGATATCTTGGATGGATGATCAAGACACAATTGTATTCGAAAGATACAAGAATGGTGAAATTACTATGGAGCTCTACCTTCAAATCAGAAAAATAATGTTCATTAAATTGGTAGAGGAATTTAAACTTAATCCTCACTTTAATTCCAGAGACACCATGGCAATGACTCGCTCTTTTTCTCATGTTTGAGGATTTCATTCTTGGTTTTCAGTGTTATTTAAAGGACCTTCAGTTTGGATAATTGGTTTTGTTCAATCTTACAATGTTTTTTCTTTTACTATTTCTGTGTGTTTGGAGAGAGGATTCTGTTTGAAAATTGTTGTTGTTAAAAGTTTCCCCTCTATCTTCCACCCAAGCACATGATAGGTGCTTATGAATAGGATAGTTGTTCAAATCCTTTATATTGCTCACCAACTTCTGAATTTTATTCTCTTCACTACTACAAAACGGGGCAAGGCCAGCGCCACCCTTTTATCAGCGCTAACGAAAAAGCACTGATAAAGGGGGGTACCTTTATCAGCGCTAAAAAAAGTGCTGATAAAATCACCCCTTTATCAGCGTTTTTTTAGCACTGATAAAGGTACCCCCTTTAACAGCGCTTTTTTTAGCGTTGTTAAAGGGTACCCCTTTATCAGTGCTTTTTTAGTAGTGCTGATAAAGGGGGTCTTTATCAGCGTTTTTTTTAAAGCGCTGATAAATGGTCTACTTCTAAAAAAAATCATTAAAAAAATATATTAATATTTAAATATATAGATGTAGTTATATTGATATAAATATAATATATATTTTTTAAATATAATTTTAAATATATTTTAGATAAGTATAAATATACAATTACATTTAATATATAAGATATTTAGTGAAAATGACATATAAAAAAATTCAAAAAATATTTTTAATTAATAATTTGCTAATTATTATCGATTAAAAATCATTTAATAACAATTTGAAGGCACAAAAAATCAAAACAATTAATAAAAGATCTAAAATAAGTTGAAAATGGAACTCAAACTTCAAACAGCCATAACTTTTGATTCGGGTGTCCGTTTGAGCTCTACAACATATCAAATCGAAGCCTACGACGAGTTCCACGCACTAGTGACCCAGGAGATGCCTCTATCACATTTTTCGAGAACAAAAAAGACCCATAAGGCCTCCAAAACTGAGTTTTTAGTCTGGATACCCCGATTTTTTTAACATTTTGTGGATTTTCAGCCTCGTTTAAGGGGGTATTATTGGCTTTTTTTGGTGGGGACTGAATTTATTCCAAGGTATTACATTCATATTAATATTTTGTATTTGAAATTTTATCATTTTTTATAATGCACTGCTATTTATAATCAAATATATAACAATATATACATATTTTTTATATATTCACACATAAAAATTAATTTTTTAAATAAATAATTAAACATATTTACATATAAAATATATTAGCTTTATCTAAATAATAACTAATATCCATTTTATTTAAAATACCAATATATCAATATTTATATACCTATATATTGATCTAACTATATATGTACCTATATAATGTGTGTGTATCTATTTGTGTGTGTCTATATATTAACAAACTGATATTATATATATATATATATATATATATTCTAATATATGTATATGCATATATATATATATGTATGTATAATTATACTTATAGATACACACACACACACACACACACACACACACATATATATATTTGTGTGTGTGTGTGTGTCTGTTGTATATATGTATTTATTTACACACACACAAAACAAAACATATTTTATAATTGTATTGAAAACTAATCTTATAAATATATATTAATATACGAATAAATACATGGATAAAAAAATATAAAAAAATATATATAAATAAATAGATATAACTTAATATTAATATACGAATAAATATATAAATATATACATATATATATATATAACTAACTATATATATATATATTAATATACAAATAAATATATAAATATATAAATATATAAATATATAAATATATATGTATATATATATTAATACAACTATATAAATTTATATTAATACATGAATAAATATAACTATATATATATAGAGAGAGAGAGAGATAGATATAGATATATCACTAGTTGGAGAACAAATCAAATTAGAGGAGTGGTAAAGGCTTAGCGCACATGGGGGGTCTTGAGTTCAAAACCTGGTAGAGGCAGGCAGTGGTGCGCGCATGGGTGAATTTGGGGGGGGATATAGCGCTGTTAAAGGGGTCTACAAAGCGCTAATAAAACGTGGGGCGTCGTGGCTAGGGCTTGCGGGGGAGTGGGTGGGGCGGGGGCACTGATAAATGGGGGGGCAAGCGCTGTTAAAAGCCCCCTTCGATTTAATTTTTTTTTTTTAATTTTTTTAATTTTTTTTAACTTTTATCAGCGCTAAAAAAAGCGCTGATAAAGAGGGGACCCCCTTTATCTTCGCTGGCATTAACAACGCTTTTTTAGCATTGTTAAAGGCTTTGTTTAGCGCTGATAAAATCCATAGTTGTAGTAGTGCTTTAATACTTTTTGTACTTGAATCAATAATGAAGATTGAACATTTTCTTGTGCTGGGTGTGTTTTTAAACGAGCAGTGGGACTTGTCAGCATTTTGGATTCATGCTGCATTTGTTGATGCGGGCTGGGTAGTGCTATTCTCTTGAGTGTCAGGTTAGTCTGAGAGGAACATGAAGATTCTTTATTGATGAAATGATACTTTGCTAAATATGAATCTGCTTTGAGCTTTGTTGCGCAAACAGTGACTCCTTTCCCTCTTTATTTGATGTTTGTAAGTCATGTTTGTATTTTCCTTTAACTCCTGGATGGTGCAAGCTCATTGCACCTCATGTCTTCACTGTATTTTGAACCTTATTTAATAAAATCTTTAGGGATATGGGTTGGGAAACCAACTCATATCTCATTCTCCTTAAAAAATCTCACACCCTACTTAGGTCATTCGGTGTCGGTAGACCCGAGCTGTTTTGCAGGTCCATATTCTTTGTACGGTTGCTCGTGGAGCAGGTTGGTCTTATGGTTGGTGGTGACCAAGAGGTCACACAGAGATCTAGTTGGCATGGTCTAGTTGTAATTGTTTCCAATTTCAGTTTTTCTTTTGCTAAGTTGTATCTTTGTACCATGATCAGTTTGTGTATTTATTTATATGATTGGTTTTTAGCTTTTGATACTTCTTTAGTTTCTTTATTTGATCCTAGTTTTTATGCTGAAATCATTCCCCTTATATTTGATGCCCGACACTAGTTTCCAGCCCATGGGGATTAGGAGCGCCCCTCAGGCCATGTCTCGGACCGGTCAGGTGTCGGGTCGGATGACATCTCGGCTTGGTTCGTGACAGAATGCCCTCTACATAAGCTGAGAAATAGCCCCATCGGAATCGATCGATTGCACCATGATCTAATGGAATTGACATCAAAACCCTATGCTAGATCGCTCAAATCAGAAGTAGTGAAGGGGAAAGCAAAAAACAAATTGGGGCAGATGGAAGATCATACCTCAAACGCTGTAAAATCGACACCCAAATCACCTGAATTCAAAGGGTGATCGAGAGAGGAGGAGCGCTGACCAAAAATGAAACCTCTTGACCCCAATTACACTAAAAAAGATGGGGGAACACCCCTTTAAAGAGATTCCTTTCCCCGCACTAAAATAAACACCACCCAACACACTTTCATGGTGTGAACAGGTGTTCAAGCCATGAGAATTTGAGGGCTCTCCTTGGAAAGCCTCATTCGCAACCTGAGCGACTTGGAACCACCCCACGAAACCACCATTCACGACGTGAATGACCCATCACACCATGAATGGTTTGCTTCTGTTAAGTTTCAGCAGTCTAGCCACCCAACCACTTCTTCGACATCCTCCCAAACACCCGAAGCATCTACCAAACCTCACTCCATGACCAAAAACACCATTTTAAATGCTAACTGTTGGATACCATTATGAGTCCTGGTTCTCAAAAAGACCCATCTGCTAATCAAAAAGTTCGAATTCCTTTGAAATTTCATAACCCATCTAGATACAAGGTATTACAAAGGGTGCCCTCAATTCATTAAGAACTCTCGAAGTCTCACGTGTGAAGACCGCCTCAAACTTGTTTGAAGGACTAATATGAGAATGGCGGGAGACCATCGTTCCACTTCAGCTATAGAGTAGTATGTCTTGTGAATTCTTTAAGACCACATTCACCCGATGGAATTTCCCTCAAAAGATGAAAATGGAAAAGGAAAAGGAGTTGTTAAGTATTTAGCAGGGTGAATGAATAGTGAAGGAGTATGTCACCTATTTTAATCAGTTGGTTCCTTTATCCCTTGAGTTGTCACGAGAGGACTTATTGAAAGTTCATTTCTTTGTAAAGGGCTTTTTCCTGGAATTTGTCAATGGAGTGTCTTCATCTGACCTCGCATCGTTCGAGGATGTGGTCAATAAGGCTATGATGATGGAATTGATTTCTAGGGTCCATCCCAATAGGGGTGGTGGCCCTTTTTGTTTCAGTATTGGTGAAAGTTCTCTGTCTTACGAGGAGCTATAATAGAATGACTTAGGAGACACTACACAATAATTGACCTGGACCAACAAGACATATTATATATTTGTTGGTAAAATTGAATAATTCCAACAAATATTAAGTATCATTGGTATAATTTTTAGGTATTGATGTTTTTTTACCATCAATTTTATCTGTTGGTATTAACCATTCAATATTAACAAATATTTTACCAATAATTAAATCTGTTGTTTTATCATATTAATACCAATAATTTTTTTACCAACAAATAAATCTATTATTATTAATCATTATTACTGACAAATCTCTTACCACTAGAAAAACATGTTGCTATAAATAATCCAATAATGATAAATCTTTTACTAATTATATATATATATATATATATATTATTTATTTACTAATAACATGTATTTTTTCAATAAAAAACACACATGTTTATACATTGAATTATAATATTTACGATTTACTAATGTTTCACGAAGTAAATATATATGGTATACAATTATTGATAAATGATTCAAAAACAATATCAACTCCAAATTTACAATTTTTTTAAAAACAAACAAACAATGGACATATGAATGTAATTATTTATTACATTTATTAATTTAATCCTAATGAAAAATCGTTCGCCCCAATTTGATACTCGGAAACCCTAAAATGATCACACAGGGGGAGCAAACGGCGGAAGTCTAGCATTGGTGTCAGCCTTCACCGGTCGCCACCCACTCGTCCCCCTTGGCCTTGATGAAAGCGTCTTTGAAGGGTAAATATGAAGATGAAAGGACCAGCGTTACCTCCATGATTTCCATCAACGACAGCGACATGAAGCTCCGGACTTCCATGGAAAATCTCAGAACCTTCGCATCAAGAATGTCCAGGTCATGGTCGAAGGGGCGTGTTCTCTATCTATTCGAATGTTTTAGATCACTAGTAAAAGATCTGAATTTCAATTATAATAAGATTCCATCAAAGAGTTTGGGGTGCTTGATTGACGCTTGTTCGCTGATTCTCAAAGGAAACCAGAATGTGCAGGGTTTGGAAGAATTTCATATTTCATTTGTTGTTTGTTCCGTCGGACTTCGAAGTTGGATGCGATGGGTTCAGTTGAAGTTCTGTAGTTCGCTGCTTTGAATATGAGGATCTAAGGCATTTATTTTTGTTGTGGTTTCATTTGAAAGTTCAGATTTGGAGCAGGAGTTTGGGCTGTTTGTTCTTTTTGAATCGGGGATGATTTTCTGTGGAGAAGGTGATGTTGCAGATCTAATTTATCGAAGATGGGTATGGCAGAGCATCTGATCTGGTTCAAATAGAGCTCGAGCTTCGAGCTTCTACAGCTAGGGGAGTTCAAACTATTTCCCAGGAGCTCACTTACTGCCGAGTTAGGAGGCCACAAGATATTTGGAATTAGGGGTTTCACCCATGGAGGTTCAGGTTATGAAGTTATCGTTGGTTCGTTGGATTCGGTTGTCGAGAATGCAGATTCGAGCTTCAGAGGGGTTCACATCCTTGTTTTATATTGCAGGTCACAACCATCTATCTCGGTCTAGAGTTTAGTAATCTAGAGATTTTTATTGTTCATGTGTTCATTTCTTTTGAGCCAAGACAGTGCTAGTATTGCACGTTCGTGTACTCCAATAAATTGAAGTTTAGATTGAGGATCTGGTTTTGGAGGCTTGTGTGAAGCTTCCTTGGTTCAGTGAAAGCTGACTACACTGACTGAGGTGAAGATTTGGGATACTATTCACTGTGTTCAAGATTGAATGGTTGTACTGCAGCCTGAAGTCTGGCGGCCTGAAGCTGATGATATTTGGGAAGGCTAGTCATGTTGTTAATTCCAAAGATGCATGATGTAGAATTGGGCTGTTTGTTTAAGAGGTGAATCGGCCTTGGTCTGCTGAACCAAATTGTAATTGAAATGGGTTGTTGAGTTGGAGTTAATTGGAAGTATGTATAGTTGGCTAATTTGTTTTGAGGATGAATCAACCTTGGTCTAATGGTGAATCCATGTCAGACAACGTTTGTCAGTGCATTCCAGTTGCAATACCAGGTTTCCGATGATTAAGCCTAGTTGGACTATGATTTGATGGTGCAGGCCAGCCGAGTCATTGATGTTGCATTGCCTCTGGTTGCAATTGCAGACACGTCGGATGATGTCTGTTGGTGCAGACCAGGCGGTTTTTTTTCTCACTACCTCCTATTGCAAAGGTTATTGACGGTGAAGCCACGTTAGATGTCGTTTGCCTATGCAGGCCATCCAGGACTTTGATGCTGCACCTTTGGCTGCAATTGCAGGTCGCTGATGGTGAAGCCATATCAAACAATCTTTGTTGGTGCAGGCCAGTAGCATTGACACAGCTCGGGTCCTCCTGGTGAAGTCCCTAGGTGGATTGAATTCCAATCCTTCATGCTGGTGAAGGTGAACCTACAGGCGGTAGTGTTGCTTCCGACTCATTATTGGGCCAGCCTCAAGTGGCAGTGGCTTAGATGGTCTCGCTGGAGGTAGGTGAAAACTCCCTCATCAGTCCTCCATATGTAAAAATGTGGCCTTTGGGCCCCACCAAAAAAATGATGAGGAAGGTGCTCCATTCACTTTCATTTCAACATAACCCTACCTCTTTCATTATATTCCTTTTGTGGCATGGTCGTTCCCACAATAATTTTACTTGCATTCACTTTTTTTTATGAAGCTGCCAAAAGTGGAGGCCAAACTAGTTGGTGAACGTTTTTTATTCCTGTTTTAGCCCCAATTCAATGATTTTTACAAATAGTTTATAATTCATAAGGTCTGTAAAGTTGAAGGGTGCATCACCACTTGTGCAGTGGTCTGATGAAGAGTACAAGGTGATACTCATAGCCCTTTCCATATACATAATGAAGAGGTTTAGAAGATGACAAACGTTTGTTTTGTCCTTGAGTTTTTACTAACTCTTCATCATTGCTATTTGCAGGTGTCTCTCCTATAGGTTAGGAGTGCTTCATCCTATATAGGTGTCTCTCCTCATGGTTTAGATTGTCAAGGTAACTTAATCATATGATATCGTTTCTATTTAGTTTTGGTTTCCCTGATTACTATGATTACCTATTTATTTCTCTATTATGTTGTTGCAGTGCTTATTTATTTTGGGTTTCTACGATTGTGTCTCTGGTAGGTTAGCACATGGTGAGGAATGTGGGTTAAGCCCACTATGGATATAACATGAGGCATATCTCCTATGACTGTAATAAGAAATGGGCACCAGAATAGTGGATCGTATTTGTATGCTATGTACGTTTTGTTTCATTTCAATTTTGTTTCGGGCGTTGAGGTTTTGTTCATGTTCATTCATTTTATTTTGGTTCTATTATAATTGTTTGTGCTTGTTAATTTTGCATCTTTGTGGCAGAGTGCTGGTGCTGATGATATTTTCATATTTTAGAGGGTTTCTATGCGGTGGTTTCTACTTGGGTGATTTTCACTCTCAAAATTTTTTATTGAGAGATGAACGTTGCAAGTATGCTTCTTCACCTGTAAGTATGCTCCCCCATGAACATCTATTATTTCTCACACTTTTCCTCCTCACACATCTTTCATTCTTTCAAAGCACTTGAAGAAAATTAGCTATGAATATTGGAGATCTGCAGCAATGATTATTTTTACTTTTCAAAATTAAAGTATATACTAGCTTTTTCTTTACCCCTGATTTTTGATAGACAATGTTAAATGATAAATACATAAATGAATAAAATTGAAGCCATGGGAGAGCTTTAAGATCAAAATTAAATTGGACGTTTTTTATACATTGGAAGATCATGAAAAAAATACAATATTCTAGAACTATATTAATCATTGGAGGAGGACTTTCTCGTTTCAAACTTTCTGGTGAAATTGTTGTTGAATTCATTAGACCAAAATCTTAGTTGATATCAAGGAATGTTGAAGTTAAATGAGACCACTATGCTAATTTAGATATTGTTTCAGATGGTGGTAAAACATATTCAACTTCAGCCATAAAAGCAATGCCTTTAATAGTATACCCTAGACTCTACCAATTAAAAGTCTAATATTTTGAGGGTTTCACCTTAAAAAAATTTGACACTAGCGTTCAAGTTATTCATGACTTCGTGTTTTTATCCTTAATAGAATACATTGTCAAATTATGGTTATAAATTTGGGAAAGTAGATGGATCTACAAATAAAATAGTTTTTTTTGTCAAATTAAAATGAGAAAACCGATTGATCCTATTTTACTGATTAAAAAATTGGTTGGTTTATTATCAATATATTGTCAAACTGATTATCATTTGTAATTAGTTTTAAACTCGTTGATTTATTGTCAAATTGGTTTATTATCAAACCTGCTTCTTGATGTGATCAAAATTAGGGGTGTCCATGGGTTGTGTCGGGTCAGGGACGTTTCGCGACCCGACCCGACAAAAAAAGGTCAGGTCGGGTCATATGCTTTGTGAGTAGCTGACCCAACCAAACCCAACCCAACCCGTTGGGGTTGGGTTACCCGACACATAACTAAATGACCCAACCCAACCCTCTGTGGTTGGATGGCATGCTATGATGGGACACATAGTATAAATATCGTCAGGTGCAAGTACTTGTAAGCTGACGAGACTTATACTCATGAAGTTCGCACTTGGTAATCTTCAAGATGAGAGATTATGAGAATAGACTCGCCAGTAGAAATTCTGCATGTTTTGGTGTCATTGGATATTTCTATTTTTGAGCGCGTGTAATGGTCTTTAGACTTTAAGACTATCATTAATACGTGTCACGACTCGCATACTTTGATTTACTGACGAAAACCGTCACGACATATGTTGGCGGAAGTAGGGTACGTTGGATACGTCACGAATGACATGTTATTAATTGATAAGTTGAGAAAAGATTTGTCCCTTCCATTTATGGAAGTTTATATCTCGACCATTTGATTGAAATAGAATCGTCGCCCTAAATTCCATGATCATGGTGTCACGACAAGTTTATTTCAGGTAGTTAAAAAATGACGTATCAAACATATAGGTTGATGACACTATCATGAAACCTGCTTGATGAGATATTGCGACAAGGAGATTATATTACACAGTGAACGTTCGTGTGTGGATGTCATCGTTGCGACTTTAAGTTCTTTCTCTTGGGTGCCTTGACCCGTTGCTAGAAAGTAATCTTGGATTTTAGGCAAACCCACCTTATGCCAACGAGAAATAATAATAGAGGGTCACGCACTAAGTGTTTTTGGTAGTCTCAATAAAATTTTATTTGAATTTAATTAATGGAATAAATATTATTCTCAATATCGAGGAATAATTTTATTCAAGTTAAAATGATCGTATAAATTAAATAAATGTTTATTCATCAGATTCTGAATAAAATATATTTATTTATTTTATTGAACATTTAATAAATATTTATTTAATAGTTTGTGAATAAAATATTTATTTAAGAGAATAAAATATTTATTAGGATGTTCAATAAATGCAAGAGGAGTTCGAACGGACCAAAATCGTGTACGGTGATAAATTAATTATTATAAGTCGGTAAATATTGTTTATCCGGTTAGCGCAAGAAATAATAATAACACTGTTATCATTATGTGGCACGAGATTTCATTTATGGTTCCGTTTTGCACAAGTTGACGCACCACAAATAATGATGTTATTACTATTAAGTGTCATGAGTTTTCTCTGATGGTTATAATTGTATTTAATATTTGTTACACAATTAAATATTGTAACTGAAACCCCAACTCGATTGATAGACGAGTACGTCTATTGTGCCAGTCGTGGGTGATGTGAGAGAAATTTGGAGTCAGGAATAGATAATTGTTGAGTCAAATATTTTCTCTCTCAACTCATTTTCTCTCTCCCTTTCAATAACGAGAGAAGTTCTTCATGATCGAAGAACGAACGATCAAGAACGATTAACACAAGACATTCGCTTCGCCGCGCTAGCACCCGAAGAACGAGTGACATTGATTGGAGACGATTGGAGCATGTGTGGATCATCGTTAGAGGGATTCTACTTTGGATCCTCGCGAGTGCAACGAAGACAATTCGAAGGGGTCATTCCGGACGATCAACGATCATTAACGAAGAAAGTACCAAAGACCTAGGTATTTAATTTCTTCAGAAATTAATAAATTAATTATAAACATGATGTGCCAGATCCTCTTTTCTTGGATTCAACATTTTTTTTCTCTGTCTAAATCTTTGATTTAAATCCGTGGATACTGACGTTCATCGTCATATTGATCTCGAATTAGTCATCGATTACGACAAAAGCAAAGTTGGGAAGACAGTCATGCGTTGAAGGATTGTCACGAACAATTACTGAATCAAATAGGGAAAATTATTAATCAAGTGTAAATATGCATTCATGGCAATTATCAGGCTATATAGCCTGCTTGGAAAGACAGTCATGCGGTGAAGGATCATCATGTACCTTCTCTTTTGATTACTCCAACAGGGAAAGGCTTGCTCAGAGGGAGGATGATCAAACCTCGACAGTGAAACTTTGATCATGAATTGTGGTGGATGATGACATATCTTAAAAAAAACACAATAGAAGAAAGAACAAGTCAAGTCAGTATTTTTCTTTTTCAAACAAAGGTTTTATAATTGATAGATGTAAAATGATTAAAATAATAATATTTTTAATGGTACCTGATTCAATCAATTCCACTTCTTCTAGTTGCTTTGGAATGTCAATTGGTTTAAACTTTCTAAACCAATTTTGTGAGCAAATTAATGCCTTAACGGTGTTAGGATTCAAACAACTACGAAACGGATCAAAGACTCGTCCTCCTGTACTAAAAGTGGACTCTGAAGATAATGTAGTTAAAGAAATTTCTAGAATATCTCTGGCAATGCATGAGAGAACATGATGCTTGCCTTTCCTTTCCACCAACTTAAAATATTAAATCCATCGAAATCATCCTCAAAATCACCGGTCTCTAATTTTTTTTATAGTTTATTCCTTTGTTGTGTCAATTGCCTTTTTCTTTCCTTTGATCTATATTCATCTTTCTATTTCCCATCATCCTCACTATCGGTACTAGCAAACATGAATATGTGACTCTTGATGAGAACTTGACTCACATTTATTAACAACAGGAATGAGATATTTGCATTTGTAAAACTCATAAAGATTATTTAGAACATGTGTTAATTTACTGATCAACTCATTCTTGTCTTCATCATCAAACATCATTTCAAAACTATCCCAAAAATATTCTAATTTATATCGGGGATCAAGAACAATCACCAGAAGTAAGAGAGAATTAAAATTGCAACGAATACCCCAATACCTCAATACTTGTCCTACATAACCTTCATTGTAATAACCGTTGCACGCACAATAATATCATGACTCTTAATCTATTTCTTGATTTTTCTATATGTCACAAAGAGTATGAAAGAAAGTGTGCCATGTCATATGCATAGAACCAGAAAACTCAACAATGCTATCATAAAATATTTTAAAAAACTTGACAAATTCACAAGCACACTCCCAATCATATGGTGCAGGAGCCACACCTTCACAGACAAGAGCACTCCTAAAAATTGCATCCTCCTCAAGGGGAATAAATACTTTCTCATGATTCTCTGCAACATCCAACATAAAATAACAAGAATTCCACCTAGTAAGCACATCAAGAATTATGACATGTTTACTAGGAATTTTTTACTCCTCAACGATGCTCTTGAAAAGAGCCAATCTTGAAGGGGAACTTCTTACAAATTTCTAGAAAACTCTGATTCTAGCAATTGATGTTGATATTTCCTCAGGGTGCAGCTCAGTTGGTAGCTGCTCTTGTGGGTCTCGGCGAGGTCTCGAGTTCGAGTCTCGCCGAGTTCATCCCTGTACTGCTTGTTGCATGATTTTCTTTGTACTGTAGCCCCTTCCCCGAATAAACTGAGGCTTCGGCCTCAACTTTTAAACTCATTCCAATCATTAACCCTCACTAAATAAATGATCGTTGTATTATTAGAACTAGCATTGTCCACGATAACTGTATTAATCCTTTCAATCCCCCATTGTTTCAATGTATGTTCTAATACTTGGCCAATTGTTTCCCCTTTATGATCCACAATAAGACAAAACAAGATTATTTTTGTATTTTAAGATCCAATTATCATCAATAAAATGTGCAGTCACATACATATAATTCAAATTCTGAATTGAAGTCCATGTGTTCGTGGTGAGATATACCATGCGAGAGAATATCAAACATAGACTTAAATTTTTCTTTCTCACCCAAATATAACTGCATGCAATCCCTAGCAATTGTTTATCTAAATGAAACTTGAAATTGAGGTTGAACTTCAATAAATTCTCTAAAACCTTGATTCTCAACATATTTAAATGATAACTAATCAATGATTATCATTTTAGCAAGAGTTATTTTGCACTCTTCTTGGTTAAAATGAGTTACTGAAATTTTAAGTGTCCCATCATCCTCATCTTTACACTTTTTTCTAAGACTAACAATGGTTTGATTTTTGTCAAGATTTTTGTTAGGATTTTTGTTGCACCTTGTCAAATGCCTATTCAAATTACTAGTTTCATGTTGGCCAGACGTGCAGACATAATCTTTGCCATAATAATTACAAACAACCCTCCATGTTTCTTATGAAAATGATTCCAAGCTGGAGAGACTCTAGAACCAGTTGGAGCTTTATGAATTGTTATCTTTTTAGAAGACCTCTGACCCTTGGTTTCTTCAACTGGTATGCTACTACCCTTCCCATTTCTGTGATTGAATGTGTAGTTGGAGTAGACCCCATCTGACTTTGGGTTATTACGGAGGATTAAAACCACTTATTTTATCACCTTCAATGAATCGCTAGCTGCTGTTAGCAAAATACTTCCACCGGTAACCTACTGGCAAGACTCTATCTGTTGTGGCACACCCCTGGCAGAAGAAGAAATGGGTTTGAGTGATGGTGGTGTTGTCGTCATGAGAAACACAACATAATAGGGAAAGATAATAAGAAAGAACTTGATAAAAAAAATTAACAACTTACCGGTTACTACCACGCCAGACCGCACGCGCAGTACAATAGGCAAGAGGAGGCGAGGCGAGCCATGAGGGCTTTCACCTGAATCCTGATTGCTCTCGAGGGAAGGTGTATGTCGAGGGTGGAGGCGAGCGAGGAGGGCTTTTCTGGGTGGGTTCGAAGGTGGGAAATGAGGCAAGAGGAGAGGAGGATGGAAGGAGAGTTTTTCATGAGGGAATGAGAGGAGAGAACAGAAGGCGAGGGGTTGGGATGCTCGGGGAAGGAGGAGGAGGAAGGAGAGGGAAGGGGTAGGCTTTCGTTGCCTATCGATCATGAGGGGAGGGAGTAGGGTTTCTTCACCATGCAAGGGAAGGTCGGGGGTCGGAGGAGAGGAGCAGGTGAGGCGAGAACACGAGGGACGGAGGGAATGAATGACCGAGTCGGGATTCCGCCGCAAGGTTTTTTTTTTGGCATACAACCATCGGGTCACGGGTCGGGTTGGGTCTAAATGTCGCCAACTCGAGACCCGACCCAACCCCTGCACGGGTCGACCCGACATAAATCCAACTTGTTTTTTTTTCTGCGCAACCCGACCCACCTGTTCGGGTCGGGTCGAACCCATTGGGTTTGGACACCCCTAATCAAAATTATGATCTTCTATTGTGATCCTAACAATCCTGTATTAGCTTCTTTATTTAATTCTATTATAGTAGGGCCGAAAGCTTATTTGGTATAGTACACCGATTAGTGAAACATACTTGGAAATAACCCTTTGCTTGCAAAACAGTTAAATAGATGCATGTTTGATGTGAATATTCAATTCTCTCATCCAATGTGCTATTTTATTTTATAGGCATATACTCCTATTTTATTTTATATCTATCTTTTTCTTCCGCCCATCGTGAGATTAGGGATGAACTACTTCCATCCACAAGTGCAAGAAAGCGTCCAAAATTGGTGATGACCTACTTCATTTTACTAATGTAAGCCTACTATAGGTGATTGCTGCCATTATGTCCATGTCATGACTGAGTGGGTGAACTGCATGAGTGGACTCTAACACCAGTGTGAACCGCAACAGTGACAATTGATGTGTGAGAGAAACAAATTGAAAATGAAGTTTGATGGAGTTTCATATAAAGTCTCTTGGAGTTTGAACATGTTGAAACATGTTTGTAACACGTTTCTCGGAGATTCATGTCATTTCTTGGAGTTTGAACATGTTTTCAAATTATGTTTGAACATTTTTTTGAAATAAAAACTTAGTTTTTTGGAGTTTCATATAATCTAATTTTATAATTATTATATAATAAATATGATAAATATATTATATATAATTTGATTAATAAATATAATATAAAATTTTAGCAATGAATATTCGAATATCCACATAATATTTTATTTGAAATATAATTTATAAATAAATACGAATTGTTGATATTCCTTATAAATATTAATAATAATATTATCAATAGATGAATATGTCGTATGAATTTGTTGCTAAACATTTTGACCAACATTTAAATTTTCTATTATTATTATAATTTCAACACAATTGTTTTATCTATCATAATGACATTTAACGACTTAGTTTTTACCAATAATTTAGTGACATGGATATATCTGTTGGTAAAATGTTTTACCAACAAAAAATGTACTTTTACCAACAGATATGCCACTGTTGGGAAAAGTTAAATATTTTGTAGTTAAAATTCCCTTATTCTATTCTTATTCCTACAATGAAGAAATGATCCCTTATAGGCTTTAAGTGTAGTCAGTTTGGGCATTCTAGGCCCTCTTGTTTGAGAGTTTCGAAGTCCCATTGTCATTATGCTTGGTTGGGACATCTTTGGAAATTCTGCGGTTTAGGGCTTTAGTGAATGAATGAGACCATGCCTCACCCTAGATCTTGATGGTAACCTAGCAGAGCATGTTTGAGTTACCCTCTTTCCCCCTTTTATTGTCCCTTTGTTCCAGCTAACCTGTTTCTTAGCGTCATCTTTGAATTGTTCGATGTCTTATGCTTTTTTGGAGAAACTTATATTTGAATATGTTTGTTTTTTGGATCTGTCATTGGACGGGTGTCCCATTTTGACCTCTTTAGTTGTAGGGAGTGGGAAATGCCTTATGTGATTCCTTTAGACAATTTAGTTTACTTTGATCCTCCTCCCTGTTAGTGGAACCCTTGTATGGTGAGGAAACCTACCAAGAGTCATGACCTTTAATTATTTCTTTGGAATTATTGGACATCGTTCATGGTTTTGGAGAGGTATTTCCATGTGTCGGTCCACTTGGTTCCGAGTAGTTTGGGAATTGTATCTTTCAATATTCATTTTCTTTCTGATTGGATCCTTATTCTGTCTATGAAGTGGAGATCATGTCTTTTATTAAATCTTTAGTGACTTTTTGGGGGTACTAAGTGATATGATGGGGTGAATTGTCACACCCCAATCACTTTTTGGTATTTTTGCACCTAATGATTGAATTATTTGAGTTAATGAATTTTTTGATGATTTTTTTCAATTTTCAAGGGTTTTAAAAGCTGCAAGCTTACACATGATTTGGTAAACTATGAGGACAAACTGTGCAACAATTTCCTAGCAATTTAGTGTTTCTCGCACGATTTACGCATTGTTGGCTGAACCATGTGACTTTTTAGAGAAATGGTGCGAGGTACTTTTATGCAGGGCTCTCTTTTGCGTAGTTGGAACATGATTAGGGGAAACCGTGCGGCTAAATCATGTGATGTCACCCAGGTATTTCTTGTTCACAAGGTTGATGCATGGTTTGACAAACTACGCGACCAAACCGTGCAGCTTGTCCAAGTTTTTAATTTTAGTGAATTTCCAGATTTACCTCATCGAATTAAAACCCCTTTGGGGTTATTTTCTCCTCACTCGTTTGACCCAACTCCAGAGGGAAGCTCCAGGTGACTCCCTCCTCTCTCCTTAAAGTCTCCAAGTTTCTTCAACCTTGGATTCTTCAGGTTAGATCCACTTCTCTCTCTCCTACCTTCTATTTCTCTTAATTTCTTCTTCTTTCACTTCTTTCTCTTCACGGGGCCATGTTGGCCAAACCCTAGGTGATGGTTTGTTCTAAATCCTTATGGTCTTTGATGGCTAGGGTGTGCAAATTGTTCCTTCGAATTTCTTATTTGCTTCTTCAAAGAATTTGTGTCATCTTCTCTTGACCTAGGTAGGTGTTTCCATGCGATTCCCTTTTCTTGACAAGCCATGTGATGCTTGTGTTTTATATTCTATTCCCTTTATGAATTAGTCTTGTTTTATTATCCTTGGTAGATAAATATTTTTTTTTCAAAGTTATAATTTCATGGCTTGATGTAAAGGAGGGGATTTTCATGGATTTCTATCTTTGTACTTTTGAAACTAAAAGCCATGTATATTATGTGTTCGATAAAATGCCTATGAGACTTCTTCAAAAGGATTGTTGATTTGTCTAGTGTTTTAAGGCCTTAAATGGCCTATTGCGAGATGTTTTATGAGATCTAAGGGATTATTTGGCGATTACTTCATTCTTTTTGGAGTTTGATGTTTTTTCGATATGTTATTATGTTTCATGTAGATGATATGAGTTTATGGTATCTTCTTAGTTTCTTAGTGATATTGTGTTTATTTTCCTATATTATGATATATTGGATTTCGTGGTTTTAATGTGAGGTTTCCCCTTTATTTCAAAAAGAGGTTTTCAAATGGAACTTGGTTTCTAAAATGGTTTTCAAAGAAAGGATTTATGTATAGAATTATCGACTTAAAGCCCATTTTTCACTTTGTATGAAAGGTTTTTCATTTAAACACACACCCTTAATTTAAGCCGCATGAAATCTTGAGTTATATGAGCTTTTGGATCTTATGAAATGATTATGATTATTGTTGATGTGTATTTGAACTGAAATGGGGGGATTTTATGAAAAGTGTGTATGGAGGAGGGATGAGGTGATGTGATTGTGATGCCTTGATATGCGTTGGGCTATTGATATATGATTGACGTGTTATGAAATGTTATCTCACCCCCAATCACTAGCATCATGAGAACCCTAGGTTTCTAGGTGGGGGGTTGAGATATAGTTTATACGCTAGTCCCGATGAGACTTTAACTAGGATCCTTTGGTATATGAAATGTTCTAGCTATGAGGAGTGCTACTTGGTGAGTCTGGGTTAGACCAAGTCAGGGCGGTTATAAGTTAGGAACTTCATCGATAAGCCGACAAATGGTTTCACCAGATCTTCTCACTAGAGAAATAAGAGTTTCTCATGATTATGTATACTTTACTTTGACTTCCTTACTACTCCACTAGATTATGTTTCTGCTTATTTTATTCTATCATTCTTATTAGAGACATTATTGAGGAAATTGTTGAGACAATGAATCCTTTATATCTTTTGTTTTGGAAATCACATTATACTTGCTAGTGAGTTTGATCTAACATTGAATAATGTTTTGGGGTTGTGTTTGGGTTGCCAAATGAAAATTCAATGATCAAAATTTCACACTAAGATTAATTTCATCAGATGTACAGACACTGTAGTAGTGTGAGATTAACTTCATCAAAAGATGAAAAGCTACACCGAGTTCATCGAATGTTAGAAAAAGCAACTTCTGGTGCAGTTACAATTGACCTTGAAGAATGCAAAATCTGACCGTTGAAGGTTTGTCTATAAAAGGACCACTGCTTCAAGTATTAAAAGAACAAGTGTAATTGAAATTTCAGAAAAAGATGCTAAGTCATTTTGAAGCTCGCAACATCTTGTTTCCAAGTGTGCTTCTGATAGTTTTAGTTTTTCTTTTTTAAGGGTTTCTCTTAGAACATCCATTTGTGAGGTTCTCATTTTAAATGATCTAATTTCTCTTGTTGTAATTGTTGTGTTTCGATTGGTGTGATCGAGAGCTTCTGGGGATAGAAAGACAGAGGTTTGTTCGATTGTTGTGATCGAGGGTTTCAGGGGATAAGAAGACATAACAACCTCCCGATGAGTTTAAGTCAAGGGCTTCTGGGGATAGGAAAACAGGTACCTTATATTGGGTTTAAAGTTCCCACATACACTTTGGATAAAAGTGGAGAATTATAATATCCTTTAAAGGAGTATTTGGATTGCAATCCAGTTCATGTTTTGTTAATTTTCTATTGCACGTAATGTTTTTATTTTTAAATTTTTTCGTATTTTGCAAAAGTTCTGACAAACTAAATTTTCCTTATGCTTAATATGTGTATTTGTATTTCCATTGCATTTATATTGATTTTATCGATTGCTGAATTTCCACTGCATTAACATTTACTCTAATAAATTGTGATTTGATTAGAAGATCATATCATCTGGCAGTTTTACACCTTGACGTGGATGGATGTTATAAGAAACGTTTTAGACTACAATTCACCCTCCTGTTGTAGTTTACTTGTCATTGCTTATCAGGGGCAACACTTGGTATCAAAGATTATCTCTGTGTTTGAGACAAAGCTTGCTCTTATCTTTGATTTTTCATTGGATTATCAAAATTTAATATATTAGTTTGTGGTGGAGAAAAGATTTTTTTATAGAGGGAATATTTGTTGGATATATCGACAATGTGAATCTTAATCTTCCTCTAATCTTGGATGGAAATAATTATAAGTACTGGCGTCATCGTTTGAAGACTTTTATCATTAATACTGGAACAGAGAATTATCAGACGATGACTGAAAATTATAAGATTATGGAAAAGGAAATTTTTAAATTTTCTAGAGATGTGAAGCTTGAGTTTCAGGATAACTATAAAGTGTGAAACACATTGTTATATTTGATGATGAGATATACCTATAGTCATATATCTTCTTTTGAATCTGTTAACGGTATTTGGAAGAAGTCAGAGGTTATTCATTTTAGAACTTCCAAAGTTCTTTAAACCAGAAAAGGTTGTGTGCAGACTATAAAGCATTTTATTTTCCTCTTGGAGTGTCTGTTGCTCAGATGCATCAATGCTTTATGGCTATCATGAACTGTCCATGGTCACTTTGTGAGTATAAGCTATTGGAAGATCAGCTGATGGAAAAGTGATAGATATACTTCCAAAGGAGTGGGAGTCTAAATGTGCTATTATTGATGATACAAAACATTTGACTAAGCTAAGTCTTAATGATTTGATTGGAAATCTCATGCAATATGAGAGTGGGTTAAAAAGAGGTGTTGAGAAGGATAAGAGGAAGAATGGAGTATCATTTGCATCTACTTCTGCTAATGTTACATCTAGAGTTATGAATCCTAGAGCTAATATTAAGGAGAAATCTAAATATTTGTTGAATGCTAACAATGTTAAATATAGTGAAGGTGAATTTAATCATTTATCAAGAAGGTTGAATAATATTATCAAAAATAAGAACTTTCGATACGATTATCAAAAAATAGAAGGGGTAAACATGAGAACAAAGAATCATTTTGTTATATCTTACGAATGTAAGAAGACTGGTGACACGTGCCTATCGTCGGGTGTGACAAAAACAAATATCTCATAAGTTAAAATGTAGTACGGTGGGTTAGCTAGGTTGTCTCCAAAAAGGAGTGCTTAACAATAGCGTTTGTCACTTTAAATAAGAGAAACATGTAGAGATTGTTTTTGAAATTGTTTGATTTTAAAGACAAAGAAATTAAACATAGAAAAACAATTAAGAAAAATAGTAATAACAAATTAACAAAACAAGCGATTGATTATTATAATATGGGAAATGTGATCATGTCAGGGTCGGTTCTCCAATTGCAATTCTATCATAGTTCCATTTTTTCCAATTCTCTTCTGCTAAGTCGATAAAAGCGACATTCCTCAATCGATTCTTCTCACTCTTTTGGTCAAATGGTAATTATGAGAATAAACCTCACTAAAATCTCATATTGGTCTACTCTCCTTCCAATGTGCAATATAGTTGTAGAGAATACACTCAATTGGCTTAGGCAATTCCCAATCAGGACTTGTTTATCCCAAACAATCAAGAAGGTTCACTACTCACTAAAATCTCATATTGGTATACTCTCCTTCCAATGTGCAATATAGTTGTAAAGAATACACTCAATTGGCTTAGGCAATTCCCAATCAGGACTTGTTTATCCCAAACAATCAAGAAGGTTCACTACTCCTCACACACGTACCGACGATCACCAAGTACTTCACCACTAAGCCCTGATCTATTCCATCGTATATAGACTAGAACCAAGTGGAGGGAGATATTGATCATTGACCACAACAATAAATATAACAGAATCTAAAATCAAATACAATTATATACGATAATAAAAACCGTTATAAGAAATTGAAACTGATTTCACAGAAGAGAAAAGAGAATCTTAAACCATTAAGTATAAGAACTCTAAGAATTATAAAATAGAATACCTACCCTCCCCAATAACTAAGAAGATCTACCCCACCATGGTAAGAGTAACTGAGTAGAATGAGGAAGAAGAAGACATTACAAAACTAAGAAGAACGAAAGAGAGAAACAAAGAACATAAAATTTGCTCCCCTAGAATTTGTCCTCTAGAAGTTTGCTTCTGTTCTGCCCACCAGACGGTCGAAAATTGCTATGGTCTCTTCTTAAAAGATGTTCGAAATTGAGTTGGCTATCGACCCTCAAAATTTCAAAGATTTTGGACCTGTGTAAAGGAAGACATGGCCTAATTAATGAGTTTAACTTCTTCCGGCTGCCAAACACTATTTCACCCACTTCACTTTGACTCGCTCAAAAGATGCCTTAATGAGATCCTTAATTTATGAAATTTAATGTGAACCATCCCTTTGGAGTCCTCTGTCGAAACCAATTGGAATCACATCATTTGAAGGTTGGTATAATGTGATATGCCTGATTTAAAAAGTTTGGGTCCATTCTGCCGGTCAGAAAGATTTCTCCACTTTGATTTTTTGGGCCATTGTGTGTCGAATTGGATCTGGGTTCAGAAGATGAAGATGAATGCCACAAGCAAGGAAAGCCTAAAAAAAGGAATCACTTGAATTAGATTAGAATTGTAAAAGTTATGCCTGGAAAACAGAAGCTCTAGAAAACTGTCAATTTTGCATAATTAAGCGATTTTCACAATTAACCCCAAAATTCACCAAAACCACTATAAAATGATACAAATCTACTCAAATTGACTAATTGGGAGGGATTAAATCCTTGAAACACATATGAAAAATAATGAAAATATCAACTCTATCAACTGTTCATATAAGACTTGATTGCCCAAAGTTAAATATGAAGGAAAGAAAGTCAAGAATAACTTCTAAAAACAGAGGGAAGAAGAATCTAAAGTCCTTGGATACTTGGAGTGCGAGTGGAGGAGGCACAACCTCTGATAGGTCGTCATAAGAAAGTGGCAATGAGAGTGACACTCTCGATTCAAGTGATCAGAACAGGCTCATCTCCTTACATCGAATGAACGTCGATGCAAAGATCGCCTAATCTTTGTGCTAGCACCCGAAATTCGACGATCAACGCTCCCATGGATTTTTGAAGCACGTTTGGACGATCTAGAGGAATTTGACTTCAGATTCTTTAAGCATCAATCACCGATGATGAGCAGATGATGAATGCGCAACTTCAGATCAAACCATATGTTTTTTGGTTTAATTTTTGTGCTTAAACTTTTTCATGCATGATCCTCGGGCTTAAACCGGGGCAGTGCTTCGCCGGCGATGTCGTAGTTACGTCGATCGCCGGTGAAAATTTTTAAATCTCTGACCTACCGACTTTCGTTGCACGCCCCAATACATTCAATTGGCATTAGAGGGACGTGTGAGGATTTTAAGACAAGAAAAATTAAATTTGCATTAAATTTTTAAGAGGGTGTCGTTCTGGTACCAAGTTCAATATGAGATCGGGTGGCCAAGTTGCGGTCTTCCGAAGTTTTAAATACAAATTAGAAATATTTTTTTCGGGTATTATTTTCGAAGAACATATATATTCTATATATTAATTCTACCAGAAACCATTGACAAAATATTTTGCCGTGAAGTCGAACACCGGCCGGACTGTCGTTCACCGAAATAGTAATTTCCGACCATGTTATTTACTACATGGGCAACAATAATATTTATTATAATAATAATTTTATTTTTCAAACTTAAGGTGGTAGGTTTTATAAAATTTAATGAGTAAAAAAATTGAACACTGGCGGTGGGTTTGTGGAGAATTCCACAAATGAGACAAAATAAAATAATAAAAGAACCATTGGGCGGCTAAGACTTACCACAAAGAGGGCGTGCTAGTCTGCGTATTTTATTTAAAAACATGTGTCGGCTTGATAATGAAACCAAACAAAAGGAGAACTTTTTGGGCGGCGGGTGGGGATCAACACCATCTTAATTACCCGTCTCAAATGGTGGGTTAATTAAGGGCCTACGATTGTGACGCGTGGCCACCCAACATCAGACAATTTATCATTTACGAAGTCTCCCTAAAACACCCTCATTCCAAGTAGCGCCCCACACACATTCCCCAACAACCCCAATTCACTTTCTCTCATGCATTCATTTTTTTCCCAATAAAAATCTTTGATCTAATATATTTTGCTCAAATGGTATCAAAATTTCAATTCGTCATCACCAATGCTATCGTTACATCGACACGAATAATTCTATATCCATATATGATATGTGTGTGTGTATTTTGAATTTTAAAACTTTCATTTTCATGTGAGAATTTGCACCGTAAATTTACTATATATATTTTTTAAATTCTTGTTATTGGTTTATACAAACAAAATACATTAAAAAAATTATATATAGATAATTTTTTTAGAAAATTAATGAGTATAAATGGGGGCTTGCCCCCTTTACCTTTAAAAAAAGAAAAGAAAGTCTATGTATGTACATGCATCACACTTACATACATAAATCACATTAACGTATGTATAAATATATAAACATATATATAATTATACATAAAACATAAATTTTGTTGCATAAAATTTAGAATGTATTTTTTTATACATTTTGAGTAGTAATTAAATTTTTTATACAAACATATCAATAAATATATCTAAAAAACATTGATCACATACAAACACACATATATAAATCAATGAATATGTATGTATGTGTGTGTCTATATATATATAATGTATTATTACATAATTACATGCATACATATAAAAATTATTGAACACAAACACACACACACACAAAAATCAATGTATGTTTGCATACATACATACATATATGTGTTAAATATATGCTTATATACATACATCAAAATTAATATATATATATATATATATATATATATATATATATAATATAAACACATAAGTACATTTATACATGCAAATTAATATACTCATATACATGCATATATATTTAAATACACATATTTAAATATTAGCACATACACATGCGTACAATCATGCATACATATAAATATCAGCATATACATACATGCATGCATATATATATATATTAATGTAATTATTTACAAATATATTTAAGTATATGCATAATCTTATATACATGCATGCGCGCGCGCGCACACGCACATAAATGTATGCAAACACATATATAAAAACATACATACGTATAAATATAAGTACCCATATGCATGCATGCAGGTACCATATCTCAGTGGAGATTTCTCCAACGAATCTCTCATTGGAGATTTTCTGATGAATCTTTCATATTACATTAATATATATAAATGCATTCATATATGTACATCTTTTTATATATAAATATGATTCTATGTATGTATGTATGTATGTATAATAATATTTAGATGTATATATCACTGCATTACTCACTATTAAATATAATATTTCACCCACAATATATTCTCTCGAATAACTAGTGTTGAAATAAATGCGATCAGACATCCTTGAATAATTATTAAACCACAATCAGGAATAATCTTTATTAAACTTGTTAAATTAATATTTAACTGAGATACTTGGACACACTTAGTATGTGACCCTCTAGGCCTCTTTCTCAGTGGCTTTAGGCAGAGCCTGCCTAAAGTCCAAGGTTGGTATCTAGTAACACGCCAAGGCATCCATAGAGAAATAAGTTAATGCTGCAATGAAATGTCACCTCCTACGAATGCTTACCGTGTAATGTAATTTCTTAGTCTCGATATCTCTAATCAAACAGGTTACATGCTAGTGCCATCAATTCATGTGTTCGATTGTTCTTTCTTTGACTTTCCAGAATTGAAACCGCCCATTCCTTACCATGGCCATGGATTTATTTAGGTTATATCAATTCCATCAAAGGGATTGAGATATCTACTTCTGTTTTGGAACAGAAGGGATAAATCCTTTCTTGCATTATATATTAATGCAGTATTACTCATAACGCACACAACATATCCTACCTCGTTACGAACATTGTTTCGTCATAGTTTTCGTCAATATACTACTAGAAAACGGGGTTTTGGAGACCCCTTACATGAGCGACCTCTATTGGCGGTCTCTATTGGTGCCCTATAGAGACCTCCAATGGCGGTCGCAATACTTCTCAAAAAAAAAAAAACGCCCCCTCGATCCTGAACCCGAACCCTACCCCCGACCCCTGCAGCCCCACAACCGCTAGTCCCCTCCCTTGCTGCACTGGCTCCGGCTCCCCCGCACCGCCTCCCCTCCCTCGTTGCACCGACGACGTCGCACCGCTGACGCCGCACCGGCTCCGCCTCCAGTTTTCGCCGGCGTCGTCGCCCACCCCCTCCCTCGCCGCATCGCCCACCCCCTCCCTCGCCGCATCGCCCATCCCCTCCCTCGCTGCACCAGCACCACCTCACTGCCTCCTCCTCCGGCTCCCCGCTTTCATTGACACCCGTCCCCCCCCCCTCACCGCACAACCTCCGACTCCGGATCTCCTCCGCTGCCCCTCCTCTCCCTCGCAACACCACCTTCGACTCCCTTCGGTTCCGAATTTGTCGCGCTATAAGGTATGCCCTAATTTCCATTTTAGGGTTTTGACCACATGTGTGTGTGTATCCTATGAGAAAATGTTTGAGATTTGACCACATGTGTGTGCTTTCATATAGCCCATGAGACCCATTTTTGAGTTTAATCCCATGTGTTTTGATACTATAGGTTATTATTAACATTATATGATGTTCCTTTATATGATATTAATCCATGTTTCAATGTGACTTACTGTGTATATTTTAGAGGTAGAATTGAGATGGAATTTAGAGTGATGTATTAATATTTTTTCACATTCTTGTTACTTCCCACACTTTTATTGACCTAACACTTTGGGGGTATTTGGGTTTTTACTATATGACTTGAGATACCTACCATGGATTATGATTTTTCATTATTTATTGACTCTATTATGTTATTGTTTTATCTTTTTCTTTATTGATATCAAGGGTATATTTTCTGCACTGATGACATTCAGACCCTTACTGCTAGTAACAAACATCTCGCATAAAAGGATACTTGCTTGAGGCTGCGAGGAACACTGTATTGGACCCTGTGATCCAGCATGGGGCATCACATTCATTGTCCCACATATTCTCTATTTATAACATAAGTGAAGATAGATTGCTATTTTTTTGTTCTGTAATTGTATATACTTGATTTTATCCTTGATATAGATTAGTTAGTTTTCCATAAATTAGAGATTGATTGCAACATTTGATGGTTAATCTTTACTACATCTGATGGAACAAAGGCAGTGTGAATCCAAGAGGCAGTGAGAAATTATTTGTATAAGGATACAGTTTCTTTGAGTTTGAGAAGACTGTTCATCACTAATTGATTTTGGGCACTTTCATTACAAATTATATTTGTTGATTTATTGGTAGGCATTAACTTAGTTGCTAAGGTTGATAGTTCAAGATTGGTATTTGATGAATTTTTTCATGTACCACATACGCATGCAAGTTATAATATTCATTTCTTGAAAAATGTTTACTCTATGGAATTATAGACCAAATTCATTCTTAATATAGTTTCTTGAATATAGAATCATCATTAGATTTACCATACCAACATGGTGGCGATGACATGGGCTTTCACTTCCATTCCATTATCTATTCTCTTGTTTATTATTCAGAGATATAAATTGTTTGTTTTATCAATGGTTCATATGCAATTAGACAGTCTTTATTTTAAATATATTTGATATGAAAAATGCATGTAATATGAAGTCTTGTGTAAATGATTGCTATACAGATATTATTATGGAAAATAGTTGGATTGATCTTCCAAATCGAACGTCTAGAGAATATTTCAAGGGCATTATGCAGTTTATTGAGTTCACTGGAGGATTTCAAAGTGACTTTATTAGTTGTCCATGTAGAAAATGTGCAAACAGATATCAATTCACACGAGATACCGTGAGGGAGCACCTATTCTTGAATAGATTTTTGAAAAATTATAAGAGTTGGACTCATCATGGGGAAGAATATATTCATCATCAAAATACAGATGCAGTTCAGATGGACGTTGATGCGAGGATGAATGATCCAATGCCTGAAATGCTTACTGAAATGGTATGTGGGTTGGCTCCTGAAGGCATTGGCATCCAGAATGTTGAGACCGATGAAATAAATCTGTGCTCTAGTGCAGATCATGATTCGAGGAGGTTTTATGAAGTAATTAATGATGCAAAAACAGAATTATATCCTGGATGTACTGCTTACAATAAATTTTCATTTATCTTGGAGTTGTAGCATTTGAAGACTTTGAATCAGTGGTCAGACACATCGTTCGATATGCTGTTGGTGTTATTGAAAAAGATTCTTCCTGTCGACGTTAAGATTCCTGACTTGTATTACCATGCTCGTAAGTTGACATAGAACTTAGGTTTTACATATGAGACCATAGATACATGTGCAAACAACTGTATGTTGTTTAGAAAAGAAACTTCCCATTTGGATATTTGTACGATCTATGGCGCTTCCAGGTGGAAAGAGAACAAGGGAAATCATACTCATCAAAGTCAGATTGTGAAACATGGAAAACTGATTACTGTAAATCAAAAGTGTTACTTTCCCCTAAAGCTGAGGTTGAAAAGAGTTTTTATGTCATCTAAAGTTTCTAATTTAATGAGATGACATGCAGAAAGAAATCAGGAAAGTGATATGTTAACCCACCCGATAGACTCTCATGCACGGAAGGATTTAGATAAGAGACACCCTGACTTTGCTAAAGATGTTCGTAATGTCCGATTGGGGTTGACAATAGATGGTTTCAATCCATTTAAGTATATGGTTGGTGAAACTCATAGCACAAAGCCCGTGGTGTTGGTTCCATATAATCTTCCTCCGTGACTTTGTATGAAGAAACAATTTATATTACTTTCCACTCTTATTGATGGAACTAGAAGTTTGAGGGATAAGATTGATGTTTAACTTCAGCCATTGATTGATGAGTTGAATGGATTTTGGGGCGATGATGTGATGACTTATGACTGTGATACAAATGAAATGTTCAAACTGCAAGCTGCTTTATTGTGGACAATCAATGAATTCCCAGCTTATGCAAATTTATCAGGCTGGAGTATGAAAGGGGAATTTGCTTGCATTTGTTGCAATAAAAGTAAAAAATATGTATGGCTTAAACATTCCAGAAAATGGGCATACATGGGTCACATACATTTTCTCCCCCCTTAGCATAGGTTCAGAAAGGACAGAGCGACATTTGATGGTTCTAGAGAGTTTATCCCAGCACTAAAGATCATGATAGAATTCGAAATGTTATCGCAGATTGAGGAAGAAAACATCCGCATAGTATATGAATTTCAGGATTTGGTGGCTCATCCATTACCTCATATTCGTGGTGCGTGTAGAAAATGCAGTCACAATTAAAAAAAGAAAAGTATTTTTTACAATCTCCCCTATTGGAAAACTAACATGCTAAGGCATAATTTGGATGTCATGCACATTGAAAAAAATATTTGTGATAATATATTGTGGACCATTTTAGGTGTCGGTGGAAAATCAAAGGACCATGTTAATGTATGTCGTGATTTGGAAGAAATGGGTTTAAGGAAGCAGTTGCATTTACAGTTAGCTAAGGGAAACAAGACATATATGCCTGCTGCACAGTGTACCATGACTACAAAGGAGAAAGCGACATTTCTTTCCATTTTGAAGATGCTCAAGGTGCCTGATGGTTACTCTTCTAATATTTCAAAGTATGTGAATCTTATGAGCATGACATTGCAAGGGTTGAAAAGTCATGAAAATCACATACTACTTCAGCAGTTGATTCCAATCGCAATTTGTGATTGTATCCCCCAATGTCGTTCAACTGTTGATTGAGATGAGTAATTTTTTAGACATCTTTGTTTAAGAAATCAATGAATTAGTTATTTAAAAAGTTTGCAAGACCGAATTGTACTTGAGCTTTGTCACTTTCAGAAACGGTTCCCCCCTCATTTTTCGATGTTATGGTTCACTTGACAGTGCAACTAACTAATGAAGTAATGGCTGTTGGTCCAGTCCAATTCAGGTGGATGTATCCTATTGAGTGGTATATGAATACATTGAAACAATTTGTATGCAACAGAGCTTGTCTGGAGGCATCAATGAGCTAAAAGAAGAGATGTCTCGTGCAACTGAGTATCAAATTCAACAATCTCATTATGTGTCATTTCATGATTGGTGGAAGGATTTTGTATGTATAAATTGATTTTTATTATGAGTGAAGTATTATACTAATTTCTTTCTGCAGAAATCATTATTGAATTCTTTGAATTATGTAAGTTCATAACCTGAGGGAGTTAGGTGACCCCACGATAACTGGAGAATTTATCTAACTAGATGAGGGTCCATCTATAACGACTCGTCGTTATAAAGCTATAGATGCTAATGATTTTTGATTTCACATTAAAGATGTTGACAAAAAACGAGCAACACAAAACAGTGGCATCGGTTGTCCATTCGTTGATTCTGGTTATTACTATGGTCAATTGACAGACATCATTGAAGTTGTATACGCACACGGGTTGAAGTACATATTGTTAAAGTGTAATTGGGTTGATCCAGTGCGTGAAAGTAAAGTCGATCAATATCAGTTTACATTGACGAATTCTAACTATATGTTATACAGAAATGAATGATTTGATAATAAACCTTTCATTTTGACATCACAAGCATAACAAGTATTCTTCATTACTTTGCCTTTGAATCCTAGTTGGCAAGTTATTGTGAAAATGTCCCAGCGAGGAGTGTTTTTATTTGAACAAGATGAACCTGAGATTGTTCCCTTTGTTTCTCAACAGCTTGATCAACATACTGTAGTTCAAAGTGAAGAAGATATTTATTGGGTTAGAGCGGATGTTGAAGGAGAAACGATCGATTTTCATGTTTAATGAAAGGTGTAATTGTTTTCCCACTCTTCAGTTAAAATCATTTTTTAATTATTTAAAATATCTGAAGAATAATTTGGTACATAAGCATTTTTATTTATTATTAGTCAGAATTAACCTTATGTTCAATCCTTTTTTATGGATTCCCTTGCGGGTATGTGTGAACCAAGATTCTAGTATCTGGTTCCGTCTCTAGCATTCATTGGATGAACTATATTTCTTTGGTTTTATAAATTGTTTTCTAGATAAAATTGAAAAGGTTGATTACTTTGAGTAAAAGAATTTTTTAAATAAGGTGATTTCACCATAGTTAATGGTAAAAGAAAAATATGGTATTTTCAAAGTATTGAAATCTTTTGTGACCTTATGGATTCGATTTTAAGGTCCCCCTCTCCCTTTCCATATCCTTTCAATCCTTGTTGTAATTTTTAAGCAGATTGATATTTTTTTATGGGATGATGATTCTACTTTGAGCTTGAAAGATCCATATTTCACGCACATATGTGTTTATATAGATATAATATCCCCCCTGGACATCCACACCCCACTCCCCCAAATAGCCCCACCTCCACCTGCACAACCCCTCCACCTAGACACCCCCCGTGGATAGCCCCCACCCTCCCGAACAACCCACCCCCCTTGGACAGCCCCACCCCACTCCCCCCGGACAGCTCCCCACCCCCCTCCCGGACAACCCCCCCTTTAGACATCCCCCATCCCCGTGCACTGCACTAGGCCCTCCCCTACCCCCTGCCCTACACCAGCCAACCCCCCCCCCCCCCCCCACTCACTCCGGACAACCCCACCCCTACCTGCACAACCCCTCCACTCCCCCATGCCCCCTCCACTCCCCCTAGATAGCCACACTCCACTCCCCCTACCCCCTTCACCCCTCCCTACACCCAGCCCACCCCACTCCCTCTGGACAACCCCACCCCACTCCCCCCGGACAACCCTAGCCCCACCCCACTCCCCCCGGACAACCCCACCCCTACCTACACAACCCCTTCACCTGGACAACGCCCTCCACCCCCACTCCCCCCGGACAGCCCCACCCCTACCAGCACAGCCCCTCCACCTGGATAGCCCCCCCCGATGGACAACCCCCCCTCTCGGACAGCCCAACCCCCAAAACTCCCCCTGGACAGCCCCCCAGCCCCTCGATAGCCCCACCACACTCCCTCCAGGACAACCCCACCACACCCACACCCCCAACCCCTCCCCACTCCCAACCCCCCTCCCGGACATCCCACCCCCCATAACTCCCCCGAACATCCTTTGGACTGCCCCACCACACCCCCAGCCCCTCCCCACTCCCAACCCCACTCCCAGACAGCCCACCCCCCAAATCACTTCACGTTAAAAGAACCCTCTAAATACAAGCCTTTTTTGTACATAATTTTATTTCTGTTATGTTAAGTTTCTGATTTTTTAAAATCCTATCTCTTTTTGTTTTATTAACAACTGTACAAGTTTTATTTTTTAAAAATAATCCAATTTATCTTTTTGACACTTTGGATGGTCCCCTTACTAATGTTTTCTATGACTGTGGACATGTCAAGGGAACAAACAGCACATCCACACCATTTATCTGAGCCATCTTCGTCTTAGAGTCGAGGTATGTTTCAATGTAACTGTGTTTATTTTTTTATGTAATTGCTAAATATATATATATATATATGCACATCTATCAAATTATGTATAAAATTGTTTTCAACAGGATCAGACTTGATTGCTTCTTCCTCTCGCAAGAGAGGCCCTGGTCGTGGCATTTCATCATGGAATTCTGAAACGACCATTGATGTTTCATTTGACGAGAGATTTAATTTTGTGGGAATGACTGCCCCTACATTTATCTGTCAGCTGAGTTATATCATACATGCAACGATATTTACGCTTAAATAAAACTAGCATTCAATTTTTTATTTGTTCTTGTTTAAGATAAGTCACACTCGAATCAATTAATTATATTTAATTAATCAATCATTTTATCTTAAACCTTTTTTTTGAATTTCCTTGTGATTCTCATCCATCATAATTTTCAATAAATAAATTCATTTAAAATTATCTTTATACGTAACTTGTACCTTGGAGGCAACATGATGAATTCTTATTCATAACTACCCAATGGGTAGAAATGAACATTACACAGATGTTAAATTAAACACACATATATAAAACACCTATCATGTGTTGTGCCTCAGCTTTACGCATGCGCTATGGTACACGTATCAAGGGTTTGTATAATATAATAATAAAATTTAATAAATCTGCGTAATTTGGATGAGTACACAATGTGTAGTTCCAACTACACAGTGTATACTATCATTTACTGTCCATCTGAAGTACACGCCTAAGTACATGGCCTGTAGATGTACTTCGGAAATCTTCTGAGTATATGACATGTTCAGTGGGCCACAACCATTTAGTATCCACGTTACACGGTTTCCAGTAGGGCAAGCTATGTACGAGGTACATGGTCCAACCCTAACCCGAAGGGACTACACGTCGTGTCCAGTGGAATACACGGTGTGTAATTCGGAAACCACATGCCACCTATTCTTGGTCAACAAACAGATTCATTTAAGACTCCAACACACGGCTTGGTTTGGTGGACGAGTTTGATGCATTGAATCTTGAATACACGGTGTGTACTGCTGAATACATGCAGTGTGTTCTGGTGTTGTACGACCATGAAGCTTTGGAACCTCCAGATGAGATCCTCTATTTTATTTTAATCAAAATTAAAATAAAAAATTGTTTCTGTAAGGTGAATGAGAAACGAAAGAGGAGGAACAGATCTCAAGATTCAAATTTGCAGAACGATTAACTTGAATTGAAACAACTAAATTATTAAATGCATAAATCATCAACAAAAAACCAAATAATTTTAATCAATGATATAAACCTTATGATACCACTTGTAGGTTCCAGGCGCAACGGAAGTGTGTTGGTGGGTGTACCCAACTTTATTTTTTCCCGTTAACAACGATCAATATGAGATCCGTCACGATAATAAAATGTCAGATCTTCGGAATAGAATAAAGAACGAAAGAAAGGAAGGGAGTCCTGGAACCATAGAGATGATCATCATATGTTGGTTATAATTAAATTAATTAAAAGACGAGAATTACCTTGATGGAATTCTATCTCCATTGATGTTTCCGTTCATGATCCGATGTGATCTATTGTTGCGTCATATAATCCAAGTGTTGGCTTCCTCTAGTGGTGCTCCACACGTGCTCCGCCTATCTCTCTATATCGCCTAAGGGATCTCTAGGTGCTAGCACAGAAGAGCCTTCGCTTGTGATGTCTATCTTCGATCGCCCTGAGAGCCGCTTCCAAAGCGCTCTCCTTGATCTGGTGGAGGAGGATCTCTCTCGTAACTTGAGAGCGTTCTTGGTGGAAAAAAAATTCTCTCTTGGTTTGAGAACTTTTTTAGATCCATTGTGCACACCCACAAATGGCTAGGCTAATGAGAATTATATAATTGGGATTTTAATTAATTAAAATAATAAAATGAATTAATTACCCAAAATCATTTATTCATTTCATTTAATTCTTAGTAAGACCCCATGTCTAGTAATAACCGTTGACTATTATTATTACTTGACATGCACCCAGATAATTACACGTAATTTAATTAAATAAATAATATTATTTCTCAAAAATCCCTAGAAAAATTACACAGCATGTATATTAATATACACAATGTGTAATTTTGTTTTTCCGTTTTCTTTATTTCCTCCACCACATTTATTAGACCTTGAATAATGGCTATTTATTTCTCATATAAATATCACTGCATTACTCGCTAATAAATATATTATTTCTCCCACAATACATTCTCTCGAATAACTAGTGTAGAAATAAATGTGATCAGACATCCTTGAATAATTATTAAACCACAATCGGGAATAATTTTTATTCAACTTGTTAAATTAATATTTAACTGAGATACTTGGACACACTTAGTGTGTGACCCTCTAGGCCTCTTTCTCAGTGGCATTAGGCAGAGCCTGCCAAAAGTCCAAGGTAAGTATCTAGCAACACAGCAAGGAACCCATAGAGAAAGAAGTTAATGTCATAATGACATGTCACCTCCTATGAAGACATACCGTGTAATGTAATCTCGTAGTCTTGATATCTCAAATCAATCGGGTTGCATGCTAGTGTCATCAATCTATGTGCTTGATTATTCTTTCTTTGACTTTCCGGAATTGAATCGCCCATTACTTACCATGGCCATGGATTTATTTAGGCTATATCAATTCCATCAAAGGGACTGAGATATCTACTTTCATTATGGAACAAAAGGGACAAATCCTTTCTCACATTATCTATTAATGCAGTATTACTCATGACACACCCAACATATCCTACCTCACTACGAACAGTGTGTCGTTACAGTTTTTGTCAATACATCTAAGTACGTGAGTTGAAATACCCATTAATAATAATCTTAAAGTCTAAGGACCAATACACAAATCCATAGATAGGAACATCCAATGACACTTTGAAATGTGGATTTCTTGCTGGCGGGTCTCGTTCTCATAATATTCTCCTAGTTATTGCCAAAGGCACACACCATGAGAGGGTGCCTCAAAGTTTTATGAGTCTTCACCTCTAATGCATTGTATTATTTGTGTCCCTTAAATAATATCATCTGACCATAGAACATATATTCAAGAATAATGTTATGGCACTTTCGGGTTCTCATCATACGAGGGATCTGCTATGACCCTTTAATGAAACAACTATCCTTAGGACATTATCACATGAATTGTCATGCAGAAAAATAATCAAGATGTGATAAGGTATTTATTAATTAATAAATTAAAAATTATTTGGTTCTAGGCCACTAACTCCAACACTTTTTTCATGAGGACGTCATTAGTTTGATATTTTGGGATTTATTTTGTTTACTTTTTCATCGAGTTTGTATCATCCAATTTGAACTCTCATATTTCGATATCAATTTTTTTTTGTTACAATATTTTTGTATTTATATATTATGTAGCTGAGTTGGATTTTTATTTTTAGTTATGCATTGTTTGGTCTATTTTATTGTTTATTTTTTTTATTTTATTTTCATAGAAGTCTAATTCATAGACGCACCATGTCAGATTCTTGGTAAGTTTTCAATTCATGTTTATTTATATTCATGGGTGTAATCATTCCCACTGATTTATTTTGGGTGCCCCAATATTAGTTGTTGGCCCATAGACACTAGTAACGGCCTTTAGGGATTTCCATAAACCAAATCGGGTGTCAGGTTAGGATAACTTGGGTTGGTTCATGGGAAAATTGTTTCAGAGTGCCATTTTTAATTTGATAAGTAATGGTATATTGAAGATAAGAATGCCGGAAACTGAGAGGTAAGTGTGGGGAGAGTCTAGCTAGCACTCTCTCATAGGAAGCCTTGAGTATTTGGGGAAGTCAGGTCATGAGTCTTGAATTCATCTCTCATTTATTATAGTGTATTTTGATCTAGATTGATGGTGTTTTAAATTATCTCTAGGTTATATGGGATGTTTAGAGATTTTACATGTTTTGAGGTGAAAATGGGAGAAGAGCTAGAGGCTCACAATTGTCTTGTCGGGTCTAAAAAACTATGTAGAACCTATTCTCATGGTTTTGAAATTCTCTTAGTGATAGTTACATGGTTGGTGCGTGGTTCATCAAACTATGTTGTCAAACTGTGTTCAGTTACTAACCCCCTTTAAATTTTTTTAATTGGACACTTTTTCTTATGGATTGATTTTGGTTATGGGTATTTACTATTTTGGATGATTTAGGAGTATTTTTTAGGATATTTAATGTTATTTGGAATAATTACATTGATGTGTTGCGGTGAAAACTTGTTTTTCAATGGTAAAAAGATTGAATTTTAAATAGTGAAGGTCAATTTTGAGTTTAATAAAAGAGTTTTTCAAATTTAATTGAGATGGATTTGGATGTTTTGAATTTTAAAAATGATCTCAGGAGTGAATTTATGGATTTAAAACTAGTTTTTAATCAGAGATTTTATGGTTTCAAAAAGGTTTAATATGAACTTTCAAATTTTATCAAATGATGTGTTTTTTTGAGGAGTTTTTTATGTTATATATGGGGTGAGTTGTCTTTTTAGTGTTCCTAATTGGATCATGTATTTAATTTTTTATTTAGAGTATGACTCCCAGAAATTCCTTGATGGATTGTAGAAAGTCTTTACCATGAAGTGTTAATTAGAGTAGCGGTTCTTGAAGATCAAATATAGTTTTTCCATCTGTCAATTCCACCCAAAAATCCAAGTGGAGTGGTATGATCAAACTCTTCTTAGTATCCACTTATATTTTGTGGTGATAAAGGACCTCAATAGTTTATAGAGTGGATGGATAATATTGAGGGTGTAACATCCTCCCCCGACCCATGGCCGCTAAATAGTGCTTGAACCAAAGGAGTTAATACTTGATCTTAGGTGTGCCTCCCCATACTTCAGAGGTTTCCAACTATCCATGTGTGTCTAGGGTAGTACCATGGGGAGACTATACCCCATATCATAGTACATAATAACAAATAAAAATAACCAAGCATCATCTATATCAATAACCATCAGAGCACACAGGATAAAATAAACATCCAAATCAATAATAACATGAATGTGGAAGCATACAATAATACAAAAATGATCTCCCACTCGACTGATCACATATAAAAATAAATGAATGAATGAAAATATAAGAGTCTCTACTACTGTCCCCAAGCCTCACCTCATCCCATTCTCCAATCCTATCTAAGCTATCCCACTCAATCAAGCTACTATGGGCCTCTCACCAAACAGAACCTTTAAACAGTGAAGTCTGCTTGGGTACCTAAGTGTCATGGTTTCCTGATTCAAGCGTGAGTACAACTTAGTAGGGAACCACCACTGAAGTCTCATACATAACTAGTAATTGTAGTGTGTGTTCATGTGACATGCTCAACTGAGTATATAAATAATAAATGGTGGAAATGTAAATAATTATCCATTGTTGATCCTCGAGTTCTACCATGAAACTCAAGATCAACCCATGCCTACTTAGGCCAGTTATAGAGTGTCTATGAGCTTGTCAAGAAACCATACATGTAAAAAACTGATATTTTATGATATATTTATCTTCAAATAAATTTAATTATTTTGATAGCTTGCGTTACATGAAACCCCAAGTCTAAATGAACTGTGATATAATATACCCTTATAACCTATCAACTAAATTGGATGAGAGAATAGGAATAAACTCATTTTGAAAAAAAAATTGTATAAAGGATTTATACAAATAAAATATATTGATAAATAAGTACTCAATTTTTAGTAAAGTCATTATATGCTTTAAAAATAAATTTTTTACTCAAAAATGGTTTTTATTTATTTTTGTAAGAAAATAATATAATTAACTTCTACCACTTTTAGAGAATTTATTTGAGATAATGAACTTAATTTTTTAAATCATCATGTAAAAATTATGTTAGAGTGAATTTTTTATAATTTTCTAAAAAGATTGATTTTTCAATGAATAGTGAAAATTACAAATATTTATTTAAAATTGTCTTTTCGTTTAAAGAATTTATAAAGCTACATTTTGTTTTAAAATGGTTTTAAAAGTAAAATTAGTTAATTTATATTATTAGTAATCAATTAAAGTCATTAGAATTAATTTAATGTTGGATTTTGGTATAAAAACTTGTTATACATAAGAAAACAATTTTATGGAGAACTACTCTTCATCACGTTTTGTTGGTTTATTTTTAAATTAAATTCTATCAATTTTATGAATTGAATTTGATAAAATGGATTAAATATTTTTAATATTCATAATTAATATTAAGTGACAAGGCCAAATTAATTTTTGGCCATAATGAATATTAAAAACAATAAAAATATGTTACCATAGTTAAGGTAAAAATGGTTTTACCAGGGGGTTAAGCCAAAAGATAAGGGTAAGTTTTCTAATTAAAATGTTCTAATTCCTATTTTTTGGAAATTTTTCTACCTCATACTATCCCTATATCTAATCTTTTCCCATTTTTAACCATTTTGATTGAGTATGAACTTATTATATTTTAATCTTTTTAGAAATTCCAAGTGTGTCCTCTCCCCCACTTACAAAAGGACACCCCTCCTTTCTCTTATTTACAAAATTTTGAGCCATATATCTTGACCAAAACCTACCTAATTATATTCTAAACTTAAATTTACACTAATTAGAGGTTTTTTTCCTCTTAAAAGATCATTCCAAGGGTCCTTAAGAAATGATCTAAAGGAGGTCGACCAAAGGAGAGGTAATCATCACACCCAACCTATTTCAAATTATTTCTTCTTATACCTCCTATAAATATTTGGTATTCATCATAAAATAATAAATTAAAAATCCAAAATATACTGAAATGTTATTATTATTATTTATCCCCAATTATTCATCTTCTTTTCCATTATATTGGAAGTGAAAGTATCACTCATGCGTATGTGTGGACTACCACCTCCACATAGCGATACAATTAATTTTCCATCACCATAATTCATGGGTGGTTATTATGATGATATTAAAGTTTATATATTATATTTATGAAATAATTATTCTTTTTTAATTATAATATCATATCTTCCTTCTTACCTTCTCATCTCTGAAAGACGATAACATTGCTCTTGCGTTTGTGTAGATTACCACCTCCACAGAGTGATGTGATTTGTTTTTCATTTCTGATTTACATGGATGATAATAAGGATAGATTTTATATGTGTGTGTGTGTGTGTTATTTATGATATAATTATTGTTATTTAATGATATAATAATATTTATTTTTCTTTCATTCTTTTCTTTAGAAAGTTAAAACAATGTTCATGCGTACGTATGACATATCATCTCCATAAATGGTGTAAATTTCTTTTATATATTGACCAATGGGTGATTATAAATTTATATATAATGAATATATATAATATTTTATCATGAATAAAATTATGGAGATGATGTAACCATGATCAATGTACAAATAATGGAATTATAGAACTAAAACTTCCATGAAAAATGAAAAAGTTGACACCCTAAAATGATGATTTTAATAAATAATTATTAATAAATGGGTGTTGAAATGTTATAAGTGGATAATATATGATAATATAAGTATTTAAATGATTCTTTTATAGAATTAAAATAAATTAAAATTTAGTATACAGTAGGTTAGAGTGATTTCGAAGAATGGTTTTAAGTATGATGTGTTTGAAAAGGGTTTTAGTTGCGATATACTAAGTGGGTGATAATATAGATCATTTATGTATCCAAGTTTCCAAAGACACTAAACCTTTATGGTTTTGGCATGGATCATAGTGTTATGTAATCAATATTAATCTAATAAGATGTAGTATTTATGTATGAAAAGTATGGGTTACTATAGTTGGTATCAGAGAAAGATTTAGTTATTTTGGGAAACTAGGATGAGAAAAATTTAGTAAGAACCCTTAGGATAAGCCTAAGTATAGAATAACATCCCAAGTTATAGTAAAGAAATAAGCGTGGTTTCCCTAAAAAAAGAATCCATGTTGGGATACTAGTAAGTGGATATGGTTGTGGAACAAATTCAACTAGGGGTAACAACTATGGATGGGGTGGATTGGGTATTAACTCGATCGTCCCCAGTGCATGATGAGTGGGCCTAAGACTACACACCATGTTAGACACATCTAAGAAATATGATAGGGTTAATTCAAATTTTCTTTATGAATCATTCTCAGAGGTTTGAATAGATGATGACCATGGATGGCCTAGGTTAAACCTAAATTATCATAGATTAAAAAGATGGTGTCATGATTTGTACATCCTATGAATGATTTTTCATGATTATATGCTTTCCCATTATGATTATTCTTTCTTATGCTATGCCTTTTGGTTTTAGTCAATGGTTGGAACCTAAAGGAACCATGTTAATACTAAATGAGATGGAAAATTCAATGATTTTACTTTTGGACAACCAAATGTTATAGAATCTAGAATTGTAAAATCTTGTTGTAATTCTTACACAACCTTCTCAAGCCATGAATCATGTTGAGCTTACAAATGAGGAAACGAGGGGACACCGTTTCATTGAGTCCTTCATGTGGTGATATCCTTCTACTTTTAGTGGGTATGATGATCCAATAGTTTTTAAGAAATGTAACAATATCACTAAAAATATATTTTTCATTCTCCAGTGTTTGGATCATGAAAAATTCATTTTAGTTGTCTATTATTTGGAAGGAAAAGGAGATCAATGGTGGACTCTCATCAAGAACACGAGGCAATAGGATAAGATAGACTCTATGAAGTGGGATGAGTTTAGATGGTTATTTTTCAACAAGTACTTTCCTTTAATTATCTATACAAAAACGGAAAAGGAATTCCTTAAGCTAAGGTTGAAGGATAATGAATCCATTGGTACCTATAAGGAAAATTTTACAAGACTTGTGAGCTATGCTTCTAGTGTTATCATTGAACCAAAAAGTAAGATTGATCAACTCTTTAGTGGATTAAAACCATGTCTTTGAAGGGAGTTATCCATAAGGGACATTAGTAGCTATGAATAAATTGTTTGATGTGCTACCAAGGTAGAAATAAAGATTGTATTTACCCATCAATATAATGGTTTATATAAGAAAATAAATATGGAATTCAAATGAAATTCTAATAATAAAAATCCTAGAGAGAAGAAGATAAGCATTCTATTATGATCAAAGTATGAAAGGGTACATGAAAAGAATTGTATTAAGGGGACTGGTAAATGCTTTAATTGTAGAAAAGAAGGTCATCAGGAAATTGAATTCTGAAGTGATGGAAAAAAGTTAACTAATTATTCATATAGAGATAAATATCCATAGAATACACCACCCACACTCTAATGTTTCAAATTCAAGGAGTATGTTCATTATTCTAACCAGTGTTTAAATATGAAGGTTAATGAAAATGATCGACATCAGTAACCTCTTAAAACTAGAGACAAAGAGAAATCTCATGTGATCACTATTGTCGATGTGGAGTGTGACAACAAAGTGGTGAAAGGTACACTGACCATCCACTCTAGAACTGCTAATGGATTAGTTGATTCTAGATCTACCCACTCTTTTATATATGAATAATTTTCTAAGGGTATTAAAATACAACATTAATTATTAGATGTTGAATTAGTAGTGGAAACTTCTAATGGTATGATGATCACATCTCAAGTCAATGAGTCTTCTTTGATTGAATTTTGTGGGAATATGCTTCCTCTCTATCTTATTATTCTTCCTCTAGTGCAATTTGATGTTATTTTAGTCATGGATTGGATTTATTTATAAAAATCACATATAAATTGTTGATGAAGGGAAGTCACATTTGATATTCTGAACCAACCTATGATCATTTATAATTGCGATGATAAATATGAACATCTGATGGAAATTACATCCATTATATGGGTCTTAATTACTATTAAAAAGGGGTTTTTATCTTAGATGGTTGGGGACAAAATCAATACTGAAGATATTCATACTGAATGGGAGTTCTTTTATGTATTTCTTGAAAAATTTTCTAGTCTTCCTCTGAATTGTGAAGTTGAGTTTTCAATAGAATTGATACCTAGAGCTACACCCATTCCAAAGACTACATATAGAATGGCCCCAATTGTGTTACATGAATTGAAGAAGAAACTCTAGGATAATCTTAACAAATGATTCATTTAGCCAAGTGTGTCACCTTAGGGTGCAATCATTCTTTTTATTAGGAATAAAGATGGATCAATGAGAATATATATTGATTATCAGGAACTTGACAAGATCACAATCAAGGATAAGTATCCTCTACCCCATATTGATAATTTTTTCGATCAATTACGAGGAGGTCGATATTTTTACAGGATTGATATTCAATATGGGTACTATCAATTGAGGGTAAAAAGTGAATACACGGCCAAGACAACCATCCGTATGAGGTATGGATGCTATGAATTTATAGTAATGGATTTTAGTATTACTAATTGCCCCGTTATTTTCATGGATATAATAAATAGAGTCTTTATAGATTAACTTGATCAATTTTTGGTAGTCTTTATAAATGGTATTTGTATATATTCTTATAACATCCCATTACATACTTTTAGGTGTATTAACCCATTGATTTCAGTATCCTTTTACTGGATCTCTTCACGGGTTGTTGATGATGTTTTTTTTGAGTTTTTTAAGGTTTTTGGGCTTATGAATGGTTGGCACATGGTTTGAAAACCCATGCAACTAAATTGTTCAACATTTCTAGTATCCTAGGTAAGGGTGCATCATTTTTTCATAATTAGACAAACCATATAGCCAAATAGTGGAACCTAAATAGAAGGGGTTGCATGGTTGGTGCACTGTTAAACTTACCATGTAGCCTAACCATGAAAATATTCTAATGGCTATGATTGGGGCACATGGTTAGGCACACAATTAGTACAAGATGTGTGACCTATCCTAAGAAACTGTGCGACAGGATTGAAATTCCCCAAAAATTGTAATTAAAATACCATAACACCCCTAATTAACCCCAAAATTCTCCCACTAGAACGTAATTTGATAATTTGGATATTGGGATCCCTCTAGAGGCATTTTGGTCCTCCCAAACTCATCTCTTGGCAGATCAAAGTTCTTATTGAAGCATTGATCCTCTTCTAGTGAGTTCTTTTCTCCTTGATATTTTGTTCTTCCCCTTATCCCGATTCCTTCTTTATAGAGGTTATGATGTCATTTTGTTTCATTATTCCATGGATGGTTGATGTGGAATTATGGATATAGGATCTCTCCTCTTCTATCTAGACCCCTCTTCCTAAATCCAGCGATCACCATCAGAGGGGAAACGTATCAGATTCATTGTGGTGGGATTTCAAATATTCCAAATAGGTGTTTATAGGCTTCTCATCCATTTTTAATTCATTGACGCTTGAGAATTTTTGGATATGTGTCTCCTTATAACACATGTTCTATAATTATTGATCTTGAATTTCCTTGTGAAATTTTCTTTGATCCCATTTTAAATAAATTGAACATGGCATGGATTCCTTCTCATGGTTTTATAAATTAATGAATTCTATATTGATTTTAATTCCATTTCAAAGAGTTTTTCAATGTTACTGAAAGCGTGGTCAATTGTCCCCTATCGACCGTTCAAGGTTCTGATGCTCTGCTAATGTGTATAGCAGCACTCAGGTCGAATCCTTGGTGATGATACTTTTTAATAGTCAATTGTTTTTAATTGATTGTATTTTTATTGAGGGGTTTGTTTGTAGATCTTAATTGAAATGATTGATTGACTAAGATTGATTTAAAAATTTGATAAATATTGGGGTGAGTTCATCATTAGGTAGTTAAGCTTGTGATATCCATGAGCCTTGCTTTATATTTCATTAAACTAACACCCAATTCACAAGATGACATTGATCGGAATTCCCAAGTGTTAAGGCTTTAATCCAAGCCTTAAATTAACTAGGATTCTAATCTCAATCAGTTCTTGATTATGGTAGTGTATTTATGGTTCCAATAATCCATAAAAACCACTCATTAAACAAAAAAAGTCATTAATCCATGACATGTTAAGTCCAACATACACAATGTTAAATTAAAGAATACTCATCGAGCAAAAGCTCTCAATTGCTTAACATCTCAAAATAATGACTCACCCCAATGGTAGATTTAGTAATACATTAAGATTTTTATTAATATGGTAATATATAATTATGGTAATAAATTATAAATAGAACAAAAATAATAAGATAAGAAAAGAGTTGTGCGTCGAACACACACACACACGAAGGGTGATGAGAATTAAAAACGAACTTTAGATTAAATGAGAAAGCGAAAGAAGAGATTGATTATTAACATGATTTAAGAAATTTAAAGAACATTAATATTTCAAAACATAGGGTAGATGATAATAAGAGTTAATGGTAAAGGTTCTTGCATTAAAATAGAATTAAAAAACAAATACTTACAAGATTACAACAAAGAAGAACAAAAAAATAAATGAAAACAAAGAGAGGAGGAAGGGTATATCAAGTAAAAACTTGAGTATGGAAGTTCCTCCCAAGAATTTGTAAAATCTTTGGTCGTGCCAATGTATGCTCCTCTCTTTTGAAATTCCAAATCTTTCAAGGTGAGGAGGGGGGTGTATTTATAGCCCAATGTTGTGGGTTGTTTTCATTCCAAAACTGACCCTCCACTTGCATCGCCAATTTGATAACTTAGACAGCCAAATCTCGAGATATTCTATTCTTACAAGTTGTATATAATAATGTTTTATGACTACTCTCAAAATTTGGAGGCATTTTTACTTATGGAGGCAAAGTTATGGCCGTTTGATTAAACAATGTTAATCTGCCCATTTCAGTCCAGACTTTTTCATTGTCCTAAATGTGAATGGATTTTTTAATAGGAATATGCCTTCAAATATGAATTCTTTATACAAAAAAGTCAGTCGTATATATCTCCTCTTTCACATCATCTCCCCCATACTTAGTCTTATGCATGTCCTTATGTGCAATAAATATAAAAACATAACAAAATAATTTTTACTCACCAACTAATATTAAACTTTTGTTTTCCCCACTCAGGGGAGGTTTAAACCATTTCATTCATCCATATTGAATTTCACCCCAATTTGTTACAGAAACAATGTTCAAAAAACAACTCTTTTTTTCATGCTCAAATTTAGAAATGGAAAATGTGGGAACTCAAAACTTACTCCTCTCAAGATGATAAAAATTTATTTCTAGAGGTTCACTCATTCACCAACCAAAAGTGAAAATATTAGAGTTTGTAAGAGATCTGAGCTTTCATCCCTATCCTAAAGTGAATAAGAATCAAGCGGTATTTTTAAGGGGTTTTTCTGTGGCTATGGGATGGTAGAAATTTAATGACCAAGAAAGAGAAGAAGAGGGGTAAAACACCAACATGGGTAAAACAATGTGCAATTTTTTTGAAATGAAACATGGAAGGAAATGAAAACAAATATTTAAAAGGGAATGATTGTGTGAAGAAAGACACAAGAGAGGAAGAAAATTTGAAGGGGGTGAGAAGATGAGATATTTACAAAACACAAAACTTCTCCCAATGACATAAGTGTTATTTTTTTTTCTTTTATTTTTTTTGCATTTTTCGAAAGTCAAACTTGAAAAAGATATCACACTCATATCCCAACCCACGATTGATCTCCTCACGACACTAATTGTAATAGTTATAACAATATCAAAGGTTGGGTAAGAGTGATTTTTAACCTGCCCAAGAAACAACCCATTTTTCTTTTTTTCCTTTTTCTTTTGATTTTTTTCTTTTGATTTATTTTGATTTTTTTAACACTTGTCAATAACATTTACAAAATTACATAAATGAAAGTACATTACATTCCCCAAAACTCAATGAATGACAACCTATCCCCCACACTAAAATGGATGCTTGGCCTCAAGCATATGATAACTCATAGAAAATCAATAAAAGGGTACCCAAAATGAAATCCATTACCCCCACACTTAAATTTCAAGAAAATATGCAATGTAAATCCATTTAGATGTTGGGTGGGACAAGGTATTGGGCTTGTAATGTGGATAACAAGAAAATGTTTTCATAGGATCGAAGGGGTTTTTAAAAGTATGATTAATGTAAGGTTAAAGGAAGGTTATTTGGCTATTATGATGCTCGTGAGGTTTAGAAAATGCATCTATCATATTAATGCACACCAAAGTAGGAAATTTAGCTCGAAGGTCCACAAACTCAAGACTCACAATCAGGGGTGAAAAACACACATTTTTAAAAGATGGTCATAGGTTACCTTGTCATGAAAGCTAATTTTGTTCCTCACGGTTGGGGAAAATCATTTTCCAAATAAAAAATTGAGCATTAATTTTTTTTTGGTTTTGACACAAGATTATTTTTCCAAATTCATGGTGAAAATAAAAAAAATTGAGATGAAAACATGTCTTTTGACTCCCCAAAATGGTTGGACAAAATTTCAAAACTAGATGGTGAGTAAGTATGACTCTTTTCTTGTGTTTTTTCATCTATTTATTTATTTTAGTTTTTTTAGTGTTTTTAACATACACACCCACAAAAAAGATAAAGAGAGAGAGAGAGAAAAAAACGTTTGTTGGTGAAAGTGGTAAAAAATGAAAGAGGGGAAGAAGAAGAAAGGGGGAGAGTTAAAGGGAAAGAGGTTCCCCCTGGTTTGTATTTGGTGGTTTGCTGTCTCCATCCAGTGGTGGGTCAGTGTAACTTGATGTGCCTCATGTGGGATTTTACCTAAAAAATAAAAATCATTATTCATCTAAAGAAAAACTAAAAAGAAATTAAAATTTCATAAAAGTAAAATAAAACATGGGTTGCCTCCCAAAAAGCGATGCATTTATTTTGTCTACAGCTGGAAAATTGCAGTGGACTACCCATAGTCCAATGGTGGACACCATATTTTCTCAACTCCAGTATGCTTCCAAAAAAACTTCTCCTTTGGGAGGCCTGATGATTCATTGGATATTTTCATCCTTTCCTTTTTGTTTTTCTTACAATTCAATGGGGGTGGAAAGAGAATATGACTATCCTCCCTTTGGTCTTCAATGCGAGGAATGATTTTATCCACAAAGTGATGAGTTTATATGCTTAGAAATTCAAGAAGATGTTTAAATTCTGATGGTTCATTTATGTAATGTTCGGACAACACAAAACCAGAGTATGAGATCCCAAGTGTTTTTAACTCATTTATTTCATGACCTACTGAAGTACAGTAATGAGGATCAGTGGAGTCATAAGACTAAATAAAATTTTCAATATCCTTTATATCAATGTTGTTTTCCAAAGAATGGTCAATTTCAACCTCAACAGTGATCTCTTTATTAATTATGCGATAAATATCACAACCTTCACTCCCATCGAGACAATATAAACACATTGTTTCAAGGTTCACCTCACATAAAATAGAATTTTTAGAATCATGGATAGGAAATATTGAATGTTCGATAATCAGATCTGAATCAACAAATGAGTATTCAAGTTCATTTTCTTTATTATCGTCCATGTTGGAGCATTGGAGGTCCGAGGTGAGATGGGATTCCAAAGAGTTTTCAAGATCCTTTAGATCAATGGAGTCTTCATTTCTAATGTCAACATCAACTTCTCCGTTTATGACTTGGTTAATGAGGATGAAATATTCACAAACTCCTATATTAGTAGAAAAGGAAGAACATGATGGATTGGGATTCAACACACTCTCAGAGATACTGTTAGTAGCATGGATAGAGAATACGCATTGATTCTCTAATGGGTATCACATGGATTGAAAAATGTTGAACTTGACCAGTTGGTCTCCAAATTCCATGGATAAGATGCCAACATAGACATCAATTTTGGTTTTAGATGTCATGAGAAAAGGTCTTCCTAGAATCAGAGGAGATTGGAAAGAAGTTGTCTCACCTTCCATGTTAAGGACATAGAAATTAGTTGGGAAGATAAGATCATTAACTCTTACAAGGACATCCTCGATTATACCCTCAGGACAATCATTGCTTAGATTGGTCAATTGAATGAAAACACATGTTGTGTGTAAGAGACCAAGACCAAGGTTGAAGAATATGGATTTAGGCATGAAATTAATTGAGGCTCCTAGATCTATGAGTGCATTATCAAAGTTGGAGCTTCCAATTTGTCATGGAACTGTAAAGTTCCCAGGATCTTTTCACATCATGGGTATGGACTGTTGTGCTGAAACATTCTCAATGGTCCTAAGTTGTCTCTTATGAGTGCACAATTACTTAAGAAACTTGTCATACTTAGGAATTTTTTTGATGGCATCTAAGAGAGGAATGTTTAATTCAACACATCTAAACTTTTCGATCATTTCAGGATTGGGTTAAAAGGACTTCTTTGGCTTAAAAACGACTTGAGGAAAAGGAATTGGTTTCTTAAGTGGAATGGAAGGAGTTGAGGGAATGGATTCATATTACTTTTTAAGTTTTTTTTCATTTTATAGGTCAATATTTAAAGGGGATTTGGAGGAATTATCATGAGGCATAGACATTTTTTTCCTGATCTAAGTGAAATTGCACTTACATTACCCTTGGGGTTGGTTAATGGTTGATCTGGGAGTTGGGAAGAATTTTATTGTTGTTGCTAGATTAGGTGGGATGAAAGTTGACCAATTTGGGTTTCAATATTTTTGAGGCTGGAACGAGTGAAGGAGGCAAGATCTTGCACTGCACTTTCCCACATTTGCTTGGAATAAGAGGCTTGTCTTAGATTAGTATTACCTTGATTTTGGTTCTTGGGAAAGTGATTGTATTGGTTTGGGAATTGAGAAGGCTAACTAGGATAGTGGAATCTAGGAGGAGGAAGAGGAGGATTGATCCTTTGAGTTTTAGGAATAAAAGGTTAAGGTTGTTGGAAGTTACCAACACCTTGACCATATTGGAATTGGTTTGGGTTTTGAGGACGTAATTGAGGGGGATGAGAAATGGGATTACCATACCTCAAGCCTTGGTTGAAGGTAGAAGAGAAGGGATGAGAGTGGGGTTGGTTGAAGTTTCTAATGAACTGGCCTGATTGTTGAGGTTTGGTGTTCCTCTGAGTATATGATGCATTGAGCTCCATTGGTCAGGATGAATCAGAGGGATCCTCTTGAGGTTGTGGACATGTGTCAGTTGGATGAGATGGGGAGCTACATATTCCACAGTTCTTGATAGGTCCAGGGAACAGAGATTGTGGAGAAGATGAGATTGGGGCTTTGGACACCATGACTAGTTGTCGTACAAGCCCTATAAGTTCACTCACCCACTCTGTCATCTTGTTTGGATCTATGGATTCATTGTCTTGGACTTGTTTGACTTGAGCATGTACTCGAGTATGGAATTGTTGTGTGTTTGCATCCATGTTTCTTATGAGATCTCTTGCAGCTGCAGGATTCTTATCAACAAGAGCACCGCTACTTGCGGCATCAATGAGAGTTCTCTCCATAGACAATAACCCTCATAGAAGTATTGGATCAAGAGTTGGTCAGAGATTTGGTGGTGTGGAAAGGTTGCCGTAATATTTTTGAACCTCTCCCAATACTTATGGAGTGATTCATTTTAGAATTGATAGATACCACTTATTTCCTTTTAGATAGAAGCAGTACGAGAAGCAGGAAAGAATTTCTCTCAGAAAAGTCACTTTATATCAATCCATGAGTTTATAGAACCAGGAGGGAGGTAGTAGAGACATGACTTTGCAGTTTCAGCTAGGGAGAAAGGGAATGCTTGGAGTTTGATTTGTTACTCAGAAACCCCTTGAGGCTTCATGGTAGATCACACCACTTGGAACTCTTTAATTTGGAGTTGTGGATCCTCACTGGCTAGCCTATGGAAATGAGGGAGAAGATGAATCAAACCCGATTTGAGTTTGAAGTTAGTCACTATGTTTGGATATTGAATACCAAGGGGATGGTAATTCATATCCGAGGCAGCGATTTCTTTAAGTGTTTTTTCCCTAGGATTGGACATTTCTAATTCAACAGGTTGGACGAGGACTGGTTCTTGAATTATTTGATTATCCTTAATGTTCCTCCTAAGTTGGAAAAGTGTTTTCTCAATTTCAAGGTCAAACAAATTTGAGGGATTGTTTGGTAGGCTATGGGGCATTCAGATAGATTTGGGAAGAAAGAGGGAGATGGGTTTTTCTTTGTGTTTTTTTTCTTTTTTTTAAATGTTGTTTTTCTTTTGTTTTTTTAAAATAACCAAAAACTAACGACTACTTAATTACACCATCCCCTACAACAAAATTATTTTAAATCTTGGCCAATTGTCTTCTATCGACCGTTCAAGGTTCTGATGCTCCGCTAATGTGTATAGCAGCACTCGGGTCGAATCCTCAGCGATGATACTTTTTAACAGTCGATTGTTTTTAGTTGATTGTATTTTGATTGGGGGTTTTGTTTGTAGAGATTAATTGAAATGATTTATTGACTAATATTGATTTAACAATTTGATAAATATTGGAGTGATTTAATCATTAGGTAGTTAATCTTGTGATATGCTTGAGCCTTGCTTTATATTGCATTAAATTAACACCCAATTCACAAGATGACGTTGATTGGAATTCCCAAGTGTTAAGGATTTAATCAAAGCCTTAAATTAACTAGGATTCTAATATCAATCAGTGATTTATTATGGTAGTGTATTTATGGTTCCAATAATCCATGGAAACCACTCGTTAAACAAAACAAGTCATTAATCCATGACATGTTAAGTCCAACATACACAATGTTAAATTAAAGAATACTCATCGAGAAAAATCTCCGAATCGATTAACATATCTAAATAATGACTCACCCCAATGGTAGATTTACTCAACCATTAAGATGTTTATTAATCTGGTAATATATTTTTATGGTGATGAATTATAAATAGAACAAAAATAATGGGATAAGAAAAGAGTTGTGCGTCAAACACACACACACACATAAAGGGTGATGAGAATTAAAAACAAACTTTAGATTGAATGAGAAAGTGAAAGAAGAGATTGATTATTAACATGATTTAAGAAATTTAAAGAACATTAATATTTCAAAACATAGTGTAGATGATAATAAGAGTTAATGTGAAAGGTACTTGCATTAAAATAGAATTACAAAACAAAGACTTACAAGATTACAACAAAGAAGAATACAAAAGTAAATGAAAACAAAGAGGGGAGGAAGGGTCTCTCAAGTGAAAACTTGAGTATGGAAGGTCCTCCCAAGACTTTTTCAAATCTTTGTTCGTTCCAATGTATTCTTATCTCTTCTTAAATGCCAACTCTTTCAAGGTGAGTAGGGGGATGTATTTATAGCCCAATGTTGTTTGCTGTTTGAATTCCAAAACTGCCCCTCCAATTGTATCGCCAATTTGATAAATTATACAGCCTAATATCGAGATATGCTCTTCTTACAATTTTTATATAATAATGTTGGCTGAATAATCTCAAAATATGGAGGCATTTGGACTTATGAAGCCAAAGTTATGGCCGTTTGATTAAACAATGTTAATATGTCCATTTCAATCTAGAATTTTTCGTTGTCCTAAATGTGAATAGATTTTTTAATAGGAATCTTCCTTAAAATCCGAATTATTTCTTCAAAAAAGCAGGCCTTCTATATCTCCTCTTTCACACTGAAAAATCTCAGCTTTCTTTTATGACTAGATCATGAGAAAAGTAAATTTTCATGTGCTGATTTCATTTCCTAGACAGAATGGTGGGCTGGAATAAAAGCTTCATTTGGGCCCTAAATTTTTTATCCATGATTATTTTTGGATAATTAAGAATATATGGTTGAGTTTCATACAATATGGGCTTTGGGATTTAGACCAGTAACTCAATCATCATGTCCGGTCCAGTTTCTTCACAGATTCTTTGGGTCTTCTTGTGTAGACCATATGACCCTTCAAATGAAATAATTGGTCACCGATTCATGTAATGAAATGTTGGAATTTAAGTAATTAACCCTAAAAAACAAGAATCATGCAATTTGGATAATTCGGGTGATAGTTATTATTAACACATTAAACAGACTTGAATCTAGATGACTTCAAACAGTGCTCTAAAATTATATTTAATATTTAAACATTAATATTTCAAAAAAATTATGCAAATTTCATATAAAATCAGTAAAGGTAGTATATAATAAGTAATTAAAATATTAATAACATCAGTTACCTTGTGTAAAGTGAGGGATTAGGAAAAGTTTTGATTTCTAAAGTGAAATGATTTTATTTGAATAAAATGAGTTGAACTATTTTATGTTTTATAAATAATTTAAATTTATTGAATTTATGAAATGATGAAGATACCTATTTGAATGATTTTACATTTTTTGAAATAGATTTTCTTGGGTTATCTGTAATGAGTGGTTTATTCATAGGGAAAGAGGGTGTAAACCCATGTTTTGAAATGGCCATGAGACTTTTTAAATTGTGAAACTTCCTTGAATTCCTTTGGGTTGTTTTGAAATAAATGGTTTTTTTTAAATGACAATTTTTAATTATAGTGATGATTGTGAAAGGAAGTGGGTATGTTTATGATTTTTAAAGTTTTAGTTGGAGATACGATTTTGAATGGAATGGATGATGTTTGATGGCCTGGTTGGCATTTTATGATGATCTTATCTTGTAATAGACTCTTATTGTAATTTATTTGATTCTTGTACTTCCCATTTATGGGTGTTGAAAAAGGGATTATTTATTTTGAGGTATCTTGGGGGTGAGAGTGAGATGTGATTTGAGGGCATGTTCCCACAATTGATATTTATAAGAATCCTCATGATAATCTTCATAGCTTGATTATCTCACACCACTCTTTTGACTAGTCATAAGAACATGGATAGTTAGATGGGATGACCTAGATATATGATTCATTAGTGGACCCACACCCTGTCTGGTGTATTTCTAGAGAATAAGAAAGGTTCAGGCAATGTACATGTGGCCATGAAAGTGGGTTTGTGTGGAACTGGTTTTCTTGAGACTCGTGAGACTAGACATAAACCCAATGATTAGTCATGATGATTTTTTTATTATCTATTCTATGGTAGACTCACTATCATACCTAGGTTGTACCCATGACATTTTTATACTTGATTCTTGATGCAAGATAGTGTTCATTATCACTACTTGGCACTCAAGCTGCCTTTCTTGATTGATTACTGTTCTTGATTGATCTATTTATTGAGATGTTTCACCTTGAATCTATTGTATTGAATATTGTAAAGTTTATGATATCCGGTGCATGTTCTCACTTTTCTTGATTGATCTGAGTTAAGTTTGTGAAATGGTTTTCAAATATTTTTAAGAAAAATTTTGGTTTTCAAATGATGAAATGGAATGTTTTCATCTATGGTTTGATAAATGATTTTGAAGGTTTTGAAAATATATTTTCAAACTAAGATTTTCACTCTCTTTATTGTACACCTCTCTTAGCTTATTTGAATTACCTTATGAAGTAACTACATAGAATATTTAGTGGAATGCTATTGGGATCTATAGCTCACATCCTGCTTATACCATTTGGTGGTTGCATCTTTTATGATCTTATATAAGGTTCTCATGCTCACATCATCTTCCTTTGTACATTCATTCTTGGGTGACCATGGGTGGGTGTCTTAGGACATGGTGGGTAGTCATGGACCACCAGGAGATAGGTTTTGGTAGTTTTATTTTTCTTAAAGTTTTTGTATTGTATTTTTTGTTGGGTCGGGTTATACTAAATATGCAGAAGAGGGGGTTGAATTGTGTCTTTTACAATTTCTTCGAGAATCATGATGATTGTCAAATTCGTCTTTTAACATCATCAGAATAGTTATGAAGTGGAAAATAAACAGATTGAAGAACACACAGATGTATAGTGTTTCGGGGAACAAAAGGCCCTCAGTACACTCCACCAATGCTCTACTCTACGATGTTGGTGATTTTCACTATCAGGTCCTCTTATCAACAGACCATCCACAACTGAGTGCAGGCAGTTGACACATTTACAAGATAAGGCTAAAATAGAGCCTTCTGGTTCATACATAGAACCGAATACACATCTTAGAATGAGAAGTCGGTTACTCAAAATGAAAAGAGCATTTGTCTAAAAATACTTTCCAGTTGTTCTTCACAGTTGGAGTAGCACGCAACTGACAGTAGATGGATCATCGTCTTCAGAAAAAATGTTCTTTAGGTAAGATCAGTTCTAAATAGATCCATTTGCAAATAGATCTTGAAATAAAATCAGAAATTTTAACAAAAATAGATTCACGATAGATCTTCGATGTAGAATAAGAATCTTTAACGCTTTTCCTTTTCTTAAGAAAAACAGAGTCTGATATATCTTGGTAGCACCAGATCTGTGTGACTCATATAACTTTGTAAAAATTGTAGTCGTGAAAAACTCGAGAGCTTGTTCTTATTATCTTTTTTTACAATGATCCATCTCTCATTTTTAATTCAAAATAACACATATATATAAAGAATAAAGACGAGATTTTTTCTTTCAAATTTAGATCCACAAATGTCGCCTTAAGAATCATGATATTCAAATGTTTGAATAACAGAGCAGTCGTAACTTCTCTTAATAATCAGCATTAAATCCTCCTCTTAAATCGATCCTTTGAATCACAAATAAACATCTTTAAATCTATTAAAGATGTGCTTTAATATCGGGCTTTGAAATTGACTTAAAATCAGCCTGATGTTCCACAAAAGACCATTGTACGATAAAGTCATATTTTAAATCTCTAATGCTAAACATAGGGTTGATGATCTATTCTTCAAACATAAGCTTGATCTAAAATGTAATATTGATCTAAAACATAAGGTTGATCATCCATAATTTTCTATTCAACTTTCAAACGTATGGTATAATATCCATACTTTCCTCTTTATCAAAAAAAAAGATACATGATCCATACTTTTCAATAGAACGTAAGGTTCATTATAAAAGTAAGGTTGATGATCCATACTTTTGTGAAGCAAACGTAAGGTTCCATACTTAAGTAAGGTTCTTCTTCCATACTTTTATGATATTAAAAAAGTAAGGTTCCTTCCAAACGTAAGGTTCTTTTACCATACTTTTTTGATAACGTATGGTTGATTAACTATACTTTTCTAAAATCCTGTAAAGTAAATGTAGAATTTTATCCTTACGCTACGCTCTTCAACGTAGGGTATGAATAGTGTTTTCAAAACATGCTAAAATGATTTCCGAATAATTTGTCAAATATTCCATGCAGATTAAACGCTTTTAATATTATTCCAAAATAGAAATATAAAGAATATTAATTTCTTGAAATATACTCAAAGTAAAATCATTAGAATAACAAACAAGAGTATTCGTGGGCATCAAAATCATCATAAAAGATAGATTATTGTTGAAATAATACATGATCAACAATATCCTCTAATAATAATAGTATATAGTATTGTTGAAAACAAAACTTGCTCAACAATCTCCCCCTTTTTCATGATCACAAAACCCATGAAATAACCCATTAAATTAATTGCATATAATTTAGATTTTTTCAAGGATAGAATAATATTTTATTTTAACAAAATTATTTCAAAAATAAATAAATAAAGTTTTATTCATAGTTCTCATATATATAAAGAAAATATTTTTTAAAATTTTTTAAAAAATTCTTTTAGAAATTTCTCCCCCTTTTATAAAGTAAAATAAAAAAAATTGAGTTTATCCAAATTTCTCCCATAAAGGTAAAACATAAATACAATATAGAATGTTGTATTTGTTTCTAGATTTCTCCCCCTAAGAAATATATTGATCCATTGTCTTAAAATAAAATGTTGTGTTTATCCAAATTTCTCTCCCTTTTTGTGATATCAAAAAAAATGTTAGAATAAGGAATATAACACATTTAATGTATTACTGAACTTAAGTAAATCTTATTATAAACTATTTATCAATAATTGAATCTGGATTCTGAAATTCTAACATAGAATGAATAGTAAAACAAATTAAAAACACATAAAAATGAGATTCAAAAATATTTTATTGAAAATGTAAGTACATAATGGATACAAGAATCTAGTTTGGGATAAAAGGGTTTGAAAAAGGGTATTTCAGCAACTCTGAACAACTTCCTTGAGCACTGATAACTGAATTCTCAACCTCTTCATCAGTCCATCTCCTAAATGAATTATAAAATCCCTTCCTTCCTAGGTCATATGAATATCTTCAATTAGATTGAATCTAAAAAACTCATGAAATCTTTATTCCTTTTCCATGAATTGATTTAGCTTCTCAGTGAATCTGTCCAGTAATTGTCTAATACTTGGTTCACCTGAGGTAAGATGATCAATACAGAATTTATGATTTTCCAATAAGACAGAAAAAAGAGTGCTATTACACTGTAAATCCTGCAACCTTTCATTCATACTGCTCATTACAGTTGTAATGGCCTGGAATCTCTTGATCAGATCAGGTGAAGTACCTGATGTACTTGCTTGGTTGCCTGTGACAGTTGTAAACTGTTGTTCCATAAAATTTTTGAATTCTGCCAAATCTAATTTCAACAAAACTTTAGATTTCAAATTTTCAACCTCTGCTAGTAATTCTTTCTTAAAAACATCAACTTCTTGCTTTGAAACAAAGCTGTCATTCAGATTTTGAAATCTCTATTTCTCTTTGTTGAACTCTCTTCTTAAAGTAGAATTCTAAGATTTAGCTCTGTTAAAATTTCTTACAAGTTCCTCAACATGATCTGATATAGAATCAAAGGCACCCTGCTCTTGATTCACAACTGGATCTACTAAAATTAGTGGTAAATATTGAGCATCAGATCTCTGATCTGTAGCCTTCTCCACTGGTTTCTCAACCAATTTTTCTTCAGAATCATGAACGGACTCATCCACAGAAAATTTTTATTTAAAACTTCTGTATGAACTTCAAATGGACTCTTTCCTCTGTTAACATTTTCATCAGGTTGTTGCTCCTCATGAGCACCTGCATTCTCTTCCTCTAAAACAGGTTCTTGAAATTTTTCTTTTTGAATAAATTCAGTAGGTTGTGCATACTGTTCTTGAACAGATTCAGTTCGAGCCACTTCAACTTCTCTAGTGTCTACCTCTACCTGAGGTTCAACTTCCTCTTCAATTTGAGGTACCACCTCAATATGAGAACCAACTTCTCTTACAAATCTATAGCTTAAAAGATCTCCATTTATAACAGCATTTGCTTGAATAGGTTCCTCATCAGCTTGAGTCGCTCTGTGCCTTTTCCTCTGAAGTCTGTCTTAACTTTCCTCATCAACAGGTGCATCAACTACTTCAAATCTAATTCTTCTTGATGTTTTTGAAACATCACTGGTCCTTGATTCTGTTATTCCTTCTTTGGTTTTCCCATTTTGCTCTCCCTGAGCAGACTCCTGATCTTCATCAGCACCAAAAGGCATAATCTTTCCTTTTATAGTGCTCTAGAAAAATCCTATTTTTCTTAAAGTTCCAGCATTGAACATGTTACTATGATGACATTGCACTCTGGCATCTACTAATCTTACCACATCAGACTTAAACAGTAATTTTGAAATGAACCTCCCATAGGGATATAAGTTCATTCTTGTCTCTGGTTGACAACAGTAGTTCAAATACATTATCATATAATGAGGAAAATTCAAATTGATGTCGCTAAGAAATAGAAACATCAAATACATATTAGGATATAAAATTTTATCCATTTCATACTTCCTCAGGGCAATCCTTGTTTAAAAAAATTTTACAAAAAATTTCTGATCTGGCTCCAAATCCTTGACTAACATTTTTCTGATATTCGTATAACCAAATAAAAATGACATAATGTCCTCTGACTTATGTTCATTATCTCCAATGGATTTCAAATCAAAGTGATAAAGTCCCCCATGAGGGCAGTTTAAGATTCTAGCTATTTCCACAGAGGACATAGAAAAATCCCGATCTTCAATTTTAGAGAATATGGATTCCTTTGTATCTCCAAGACTGAACTGAACAGATTTAAAGAAATTTCGCAACTCTACCTCATACAGAAATTAGGTGTTTTCATCAGTGAACGTTTGTTCGAGATTCTGAAAAGCTAAATATTTCTTCAACGTTAGATTGGTCTGGTACAACCATTCCAAATCAATTACTTTGCCCTGTAATATCTTACTTCCTACCAAATGTTGATGCTTGGTGTTACTAGCTTCTCCTTCCTCGATTCTCTTTGTCTTGGCCATTTTTGTCTCAATGTTCTAAAGGCTCAAAGGTTTAGGGTTTCGAAGGTTCAATCAAAGATATACGAAGGCGGTAAGTGTTTAGGTGTTTCGAAAGGTTTTAAGAAAATGAATGAATTTGGAATCTGAAATGGGTTCTGACAACCTTGATTCTCGTGTCATTATGTACATAATAATCATTAAATTATTTATAATTAAAAAATGTATGTGAAAAGAAAAAAAATTATAGTAGTACAGATGAAATTTTAAATTATTCTAAAAACAAATAATTAAATTATTTAAAATAGTGAAGATTAAAATAAAATAAGAATTAATATAATAAAATAAGCAAAATTAAAATTAAAATTTCATTTAAAATTAAATAAACCTATCTCCCCCTTAATAAAATCAAACCTTGCAGTGAGAAGTGGTTTATTAAAAATATCAGCTAATTGAATTTTAGTACTTACAAATTCTAAGAATATATCCTTTTTAAGAACATGAACTCTTAGAAAATGATGTATGATATCAATATGATTAGTCTTAGAATAATTAATAGGATTTTTTGAAATATTTATTGTTCCTGTATTATCACATAAAATAGGTGTATTATTAAAATTTAGTCCAAAGTCCATAAGAATATTTTTCATCCACAACACTTGTGCACAACAACTGCCTGCAGACACATATTTTGCCTCGGCTGTAGACAAAGCAACTGAGTGTTGTTTCTTACTAGACCATGAAAATAAAGATTTTATTAAAAAGTGACAAGTTCCTAAGGTGATTTTTCTATCTAATTTTTAGCTTCCAAAGTCAGCATCTGAATATGAAATTAAATTAAAATCAGAAGTTTTTGGATAGAGAAGAGATTGAAAACAGTTCCTTTTAAATATCTAAAAATCCTTTTGACAGATCTTAAGTGAGATTCTTTAGGATTTTATTGAAATCTTGCACAAAGACATACTGAGTACATTATATCTGGCATGGTAGCAGTAAGATATAATAAACTACCAATCATACCTCTATATAACTTGTTGTCAACTGATTTTCCAGTTTCATCCAAATCAAATTTTATATTAGTACACATAGGAGTTGTATATGTTTTGTTGTTTTCAAGTCCAAATTTCTTCAGTAAATTAGTAATGTATTTGCTTTGATTCGAAATATTTCCAAAATATTTTTGATAAATTTGAAGTCCTAAAAAGAAATTTAATTCTCCCATCATACTCATTTTAAATCCTTTTTGCACTAAATTTTAAAACTTATGACCATGTTTTTTGTTTTTTGATCCAAAAATTACATCATCAACATAAATATGAACCAAAAAAATATTAGAGTTTACAGTTTTTTAAATAATGTTGGATCTGCCATTCCAACAGTAAAATCATTTTTCAAAATAAAAAAGAAATTAATCTTACCAAGCTCAAGGTGCTTGTTTAAGTCCATAAACAACTTTAATAAGTTTAAAAATAGAATCTGGTTTTTGAGAATTTTCAAAACCAGGAGGTTGCTCAATATAAACTTCCTCCATTAAATAACCATTAAAAAAGGCAGACTTAACATCCATCTAAAATAATTTAAAGTTCATATGAGATGCATAGGATAAAATGATTCTAATGGCTTCTAGTCTTGCTATAGGGGAAAAATTCTCATCATAATCTATACCTTATTCCTAATTATATCCTTTAGATACTAGTATTTCTTTATTTCTAGTTATTATACCTTGATCATCTTGTTTATTTCTAAAGACCCATTTAGTTCCTATAACTGGATAATTCAGTGGTCTTTTAACTAAATTCCAAACTTTATTTCTCTTGAACTAGTTTAGTTCTTCTGGCATTACTATCATCCAACTTTCATCAACTAAGGCTTCTTCTATTGACTTAGGTTCTAATTGGGATAGAAAGGAAAAAAACTCAACAAGATTTCCTACATTTTTTCAAGTTTTTATTCCAGTGTCTAGGTCTCCTATAATAGTTTTCTAAAGGGTGATTCTTTAGGGTTTCAGACAATCTAGGTAATACACTATTAAGTTCATCAGTGTCATGTTCTTATGAACTGTACTGAATTTTATTTATATCTTTTTCAAAATCATCTTTTAAGTTCTCAAGTCTCATGTTATAATTAGAGTCAAATTCATCAATTTGATCTTTATTTTTCTTAAAGGGACTAGATTTATCAAATTTCACATGAATTGATTCTTCAAAAATCCTTTACTTTTTATTAAAAATTCTATAAGCTTTGGAAGTTGTAGAATATCCTAAGAAAATGCCTTTATCAGATTTTGGATCTAATTTACCAAGATTGTCCTTGGTGTTCAAGATATAAACCTTGCATCCAAAAACTTTAAAGTATCTTACTTTAGGTTTTCTGTTATTCCAAAGTTTATAGGGTGTCTTTTTGAAAATTGTTTTGATTAAAACTCTATTCATTATATAGCAGGCTGTACTTATAGCTTCTGCCCATAAATAGGTAGGAAGACTGTATTCATTTAGTATAGTACTAGCCATTTCCTAAATATTTCTATTTCTTCTTTCAACAATCTCATTCTGTTGAGGTGTTCTTGGTGCAGAGAAAGTGTGTTTAATACCTATATTTGAGCAAAAGGAATTGAATTCCTGATTCTCAAATTCTCCACAATGATCACTTCTTAATGAGATTATTTTAAAACCTTTTTCATTTTGAACAGCTTTGAAAAAACTTTCAAATATAGTAAAAGCTTCATTTTTATATTTTAGAAAATATACCCATGTAAATCTTGAATAGTCATCAACTAAAACATATATATATAATTTACCAGCTAAAATTACTACTCTTGAAGTTCCAAACTGATCCATATGTATAAGTTCTAAAGCTTTAGATGTAGCAATTTTTTTAATTGATTTGAAGGATGATTTATGTTTCTTTCCAAGTTGACATGCATCACAAAATTTGTCACTATCAAATTTAAGGCTAGGTAAATCAGAAACTAGTTATTTCTTAGATAACTTATGTAAATAATATATATTGTAATGTCCAAGTCTTCTATACCAGATCCAAGATTCATTTATCTTAGTAGTTAAACAATTTACTTTTTGTTTACACAAGGAATTTAAGTCCAAAGTATAAACCTTATCAGTTATAGGTGCTATAAATTTAAGCAATTTATCTTTAAAAATAGAACAACAGTTGTTAGAAAAATTAACAAAATAACCATCATCATATAGTTGAGAGATACTTACCAGGTTATGTTTCAATTCTTGTACATAGAGTACTTTATTGATTGAGACAACTTTTGGATCTCCAACAGTTCCAATGCCAATTATTTTACCTTTGGAATTATCACCAAACGTGAATAATCCTCCATCCTTTTGAGTTAATGTTTTATATTTTGATGAGTTCCCACTCATATTACTGGAGCAGCCACTCTCCATATACTATATTTCAGTTCGGTTTCGGTGACCTACTTCCTACAAAGGTATTCAAATGAAAATTTGTTTTGGTACCTATATTTTATTAGGTCCAGCTGTGTTTGCTATCAAATATTTGGGAATCCAGACTTTATTTGTTTTCTATAATCAATAGAATAATATAAACTCCTTGCAACAAAGGCTTTCTTAATCCCACTTATTTGAGGTTTCCTTAAATAGAAATTTTTAGATATGTGACATTTTGTTCCATGGTAGTTGAAAATTATACCTTTTGTACTTGGAACAAAATAGTTCTTATGCAGTTTGGGTTTCTCACCTTTACTACCTATTCCATATCTTTCCTTTTTAATCACATTCTTTCCAAGAATTTCATTTAGAGAATCTTCTCCTTTTGTAAAAATAAGAGCTACATTTTTGTATGTCTCTACTTCTGATTGCAATGTTTTTATTTTAGTTTCATTATCTATACAGTTTGTGTTTGATGAGTTATATTTTTCAATTAACACTTGATGTTGTTTTAGCAGAGTGTCTCTTTCTCCTAAAACAGCAGCATGAATATTTTTCAGTGACTTCTGTTTTTTAAATAAGGAATCATATTTCTCTTCCAACATATTTCAGTAGGATGCAAGTTTATCATTTGAGCAACTAGAACTAGAATCAGAATTAGATTAGTAATAAGATTTTACCTCATCAGCTTCTACCATAAATCACATGTTTTCATTTAGATTCGATTCTTCCTTTTTTGAGTCAGACTTTGATGAGTTACTGGAGTCTTCAGAAACACTCCAAGTAGATTTCATTTATCTTTTATCTTTCTGCTCATAATCATTATTTTTGAAAAATTTCTTTTTCTTTTCTTCTTTTAATTGAGGACAGTCAGGTCTTATGTGACCCATCTTTTTACATTCATATCATATGACTTCCTTCAGTTATTTTTCATCTTTCTTGAAGGATTTTTTGAATCCCTTCTTATTTCTGTAGAATTTACTAAATTTCCTGGATAATTGAGCCAGTTCCACATCTGAATCAGATGAATCAGAACTTTCTGCTTTCCTTTTGATCTCTTGCTTCATATTTCTACTCTTCTTTCGGGATGTTACTTTCAAATCAGTATTTTCTCTCTTGATCAAGACTTTATAATCATTTGATTCATCTTGAATCTCAACTTCATACATCATTAGGGTTCTAATTAATTTTCTCATAGTTAGATCTTTGATTGGTGATGATTTCCTAATGGATGATGATATCCCATTCCATTGGGTTAACTCTCAGTAGTTTTAAGGCTTGATCTGCTTGTTTGATAGGATCTCCCAAGGCAATGATGTTGTTGACTATTTTTGTAATCCTTCCATTCATCTGAGTGATGCTTTCACCATCAAGCAATCTAAATGTATCAAATTTTAGTTTTTCTCTAGCATACCTCATTTTTCTGATATTATCAGTTCCTTCATGGGAAAATGCAATTGTATGACACATCTCATATGCAGTAAGGAATTGAGATACTCTATTAAATTGATTCGGTACTAAACCAAATATGATAGCATTCATATATTTTGAATTTATGTCAAACTCTGCTTCAGTAGATGCACTCCATGTTTTAGGTTTCTCAGGAATTTCATAAGAAGTAAGAATTTTTTAGTAGACTATGTATCCAATATTTTTCAAATAGATGATCATCCTCGACTTCCAATATCCATAGTTTTCACCATTGAAGTACGGAGCTTGAAACATTGACATTACCTCTCATGTATCATCTATTGAGATCTCTGAGTACAATCCTTTGAAACTTTTAGCTTGTTATAGATTTAACAAAAGAACCAACTCTGATATCAATTGTTGGATTGGGTTATACTAAATATGCACAAGAGGGGGGTGAATTGTGTCTTTTACAATTTCTTCAAGAATCGTGATGATTGCCAAATCTATCCTTTAACTTTATCAGAATGCTTATGTAGTAGAAAATAAAAAAATTTAAGAACGCACAGATGTATAGTGGTTCAGGGAACAAAAGGCCCCTAGTCCACTCCACCAACACTCTACTCTACGAGCTTGATGATTTTCACTATCTGGTCCTCTTATCAACAGACCGTCCACAACTGAGTGTATGCAGTTGACACCTTTACAAGATAAGGCTAAAATAGAGCCTTTTGGTTCATACACAGAACCGAATACATAGCTTAGAATAAGAAGCTGGTTACTCAAAATGAAAAGAATATTTCTCTAAAAATACTTTCCAGATGTTCTTCACAGTTGGAGCAACACGCAACTGATATTAGATGGATCATTGTCTTCAGAAAAGATGTTCTTTAGGTAAGAGCAGTTCCGAGTCGATCCAGTTGCAAATAGATATTGAAGTAAAATCAGCAACTTTAACAACAATATATTCACAATAGATCTTTGATTTAGAATAAGAATCTTTAACACTTTTCCTTTTCTTTAGAAAAACAGAGTCTGATAGATCTTGGTAGCAACAAATTTGTGTGACTTTTATAACTCTGTAAAAATTATAGTCATGAAAAACTCGAGAGCTTGTTCTTCTTATCTTTTTTACAATTATTCTTCTCTCATTTTTTAATTCAAAATAACATAGATATATAAAGAATAAAGACAAGTTTTTTCCTTTCAGATTTAGATCCACAAATGTCACCTTAAGAATCGTGATATTCAAATGTTGGAATAAAAGATCATTCATAACTTCCCTTAATAATCAGCATGAAATCCTCCTCTTAAATCGATCCTTTGAATCACAAATAAACATATTTAAATCAGTCAAAGATGTGATTTAATATCGGGATTTGAAACTGGCTTAAAATCAGCCTGATATTCCTCAAAAAGACCGTTGTATGATAAAGTCGTATTTTAAATATCTGATGTTAAACGTAGGGTTGATGATCTATTCTTAAAATGTAAGGTTGATCTCAAACGTAAGGTTGATCTCAAACGTAAGGTTGATCATCCATACTTTTCTCTTCAACTTTCAAACGTATGGTATAATATCCATACTTTCCTCTTTAGAAAAACGTAATATACATGATCCATTTTTTCAATAGAACATAAGGTTCATTATAAAAGTAAGGTTGATGATCCATACTTTTGTGAAGCAAATGTAAGGTTTCATACTTATGTAAGGTTCTTCTTCAATACTTTTCTGATATTACAAAGGTAAGGTTTCTTCCAAATGTAAGGTTCTTTTACCATACTTTTCCAATAACCTATGGTTTATTAACCATACTTTTCAGAACTCTCGTAAAGTTAACATAGAATTTTATCCTTACGTCATGATCTTCAATGTAGGGTATGAATAGTGTTTCCAGAAGATGCTAAAATGATTTCCAAACACTTTGTCAAAACATTTGTGCGGATTAAACGATTTTAATATTATTTCAAAATAGAAATATAAAGAATATTAATTTCCTGAAATATACTGAAAGTAAAATCATTAGAATAAAAAACAAGGGTATTTTTGAGCATCAAAATCATCATAAAAAGATATAGTATTATTATAACAATACATGCTCAACAATCTCCCCTAATCATAATAGTATAGAGTATTTTTGAAAACAACACTTGCTCAACATTTTTGTATTGTGATATGCATGTATTGATATAATTATACCGATGTATGTATCTGATGATTTTTGTACAGTGTACCTTGTTTATTGTAATCTATTTTTTTGTAAAATCATTCCCAATGATTATTTATTGATAACCAGGTGCTTTTCACCAACTCATGGAGATCGAGAATTTTCTTCTAGTTAGTGTAAAATTAGCTCAGATACCAATTTAGATGTTACTCTGGGTTGGTTCATTACAAATAGTATCAGAGGAGGTATTTCCTTAAATGAGATCACTTTTCATTATGACACCTTACGTTATTTGGGGTGAGTCATGGTAGAAAGGAGACTAAAATTGTGTTGAGACATAATAGGTAGTTCGTGAGAAGGATCTTTGTCAACACCTCTTCACAAAGAGATGCGTGTTACTAAGGAAAGTGGATACTTGAGTCTTTCTTTTGAGTAATTTGTTTTTTGATGGTAAATGAGATTAAATTTCTGGTGATATTATCATTTGAACCCCATCCTTGAATTATTGGATTTTCATCCACATTTTTATAGAGGTTAACAAAATTTTCTTAAGGTGGTAGAGTGGATTGAATAAGTTTATGAGATTTTTATTCTCTCAAGACTTATAATGCTTTAAAGGTCAACTTTATCAACTATTTTTTTGAGGGAACTAGTTAGGAGTGTTGGGAAGTTTTCACTCCCTCCTATCTACATGAAATACTGTCTAGGGAATTCTTCAAATCAATCTTTATTTGATGGAAATATCCTATGAATGTGAATAATGTGAAAGTTTCTGAGTTCTTGGGTTTCGATCAAGATGAGTGATTAGTTACGAAGTATGCCAAGAAATTCTCAAGTTTGATATGTTTCTTACCTGATCTTTTTGTTAATGAATTCAATAATGTAATCTGTTTTATAAATGGTATTCACCCATACCTTTTAACTATCATGCTTATGGATTTGTTGATTTCTTATTTGGAGATGATCACTAGGTCATTTTCTTCTGAAGAAAATCTAAAAAAATGACATAAAGGGAAGAATTCATCATTAATGGTTGAGAAAGGAAAATCTCCCTAGGGAAAGAAGAGGCCTCCAATGTGTTTATATTATAGATAACATGGTCATTTTAAGAGGCCATGTTTGAAATCTCTAGAGGATTATAGTCAGTGTGGCCATTTGGGTCACCTTAATAGGTTCTGTAAGTTGGGAAACTAGAAAGGGAAGTTTCGATCGGGATCATTAGATCCTAACTATGGGGCCATAGATGCTTCAAGATAATAGAGATACATCCATATTCCTTGTAGTGAATATTTTCACATAGTGGAGGATATTCCAGTTTTTTGTTTCTTAATGTGTTTGATGTTGATCAATCTTATTGTTTATAACATTAGAGTGGAAAATGATTGAGTTCTTCCTTCTTTTGGATTGTCTGTATTTGGGAACCTTTTCTTTTGTAATCTTTTTTAATGATATCTTTTGGACCTTGGTTTTGGTAATTTTTTTTATTGATGATGTGATAATGGTTTCCTTTTATTTATATCTCTATGTTTGTGCCTTATGTATGTGCACACTTGAATGGTTAGCCTTCTTTTTGAACGAATTTAGATCCTTGATGGTCGTTGTGCTCCTGGTGATGGAGTAGAATCTTTTCCTGGCAACCTTGACATATTTGGGGTTTTTCTTCTTCTAAATACCTTATGTTTCCTTACATGGGTGTATTCCTATGGTTGATGTTGGATACTATTTTGTTTGATTATTTTTCCTTGATATCCTCTTATTTTTTCCTTGATGGTTAGAACTCAATTTTGATATGTTAGGTGATCTTCCTTATGAGAGTGAAGTGCCCTATTGTGGACTGACCTGGATGTTTGATGTACTTCAATTGGACTTGGATATACCTTGGGTTTGTACTCAGGTGACTAAAATGACGTAGATTCTTGATTGACCAGGTACCCAGAGGTGTTGGCATTTGATCTGATAAGCTCATCGTGGGGTGGGGCTCGACATTGAAAATCCTAGGTTACCATCAAGTAATTACCTATGGTAGAAATAATTTTTAGTTCTTTTTAATTTCTTATGGATTTTTTTATCTTATATGTTTCTTAGTGGTGAGTTGTTGAAGCCTCTTTTATGGGTATAAGGGACATACTTTTCTTATCTTACACCATTTTGGTGAATCTTTAATCGATGGGTAGACCTAGGTTGGGTCTCTAGTCTTTCTTTGGTTTGGATACATGTTTTGATCTTGGCGTTTTGATCTTATAGTTGTGTGTGTGTTGTTATCTTTGGGAGAGTCTCTCTTCTAGACTATAGACTGTCTAGCTCACAAGATGAGTAAGGGAGTTCTTCTTATTCCATCTTGTTCTATATTTCATGCTGGAATATTTTTGGGGATAGAAAGTCCTATGGTGGGGAGGCAGTGACATCTCGTTACCTACTTTTAGGTGTTTTGACCCATTGATTTTAGTATCCTTTGATTGGATCTCTTCACAGGTTTCTTCCAATGTATTTTTGGAGTCTTTTTAAGGTTTCAAGGCTAGTGTATGGTTGGAGAATAGTTTGAAAAACCATGCATCCAAACCATAAAATCTTTCCAGTAGCCTAGGTAGGGGTGAATGGTTTGTTCATGGTTAGAAAAACAATTCATCCAAACCATGCAACCTGAATATAAGAGGTGTTACGATTGGTGCACAGTTAAACTAACCATGCATCCTAACCATAGAGCTCTTCTAGTGGCTCTATTTGATGTGCACAGTTAGGCACACAGTTAGTAATAGTAATGTGACCTAACCTAGGAAACCATGCAACGATATTTAAATGCCCTGTAAATTGTAATCAAAATCCCCAAACCCCATAATTAAACTCAAACTTATCCCACTCGAACATAATTCAATCCTTTGGCATTTGGGAGACCTCTAGAGGCATTTTGGCCCTCCTAACCTCAAATCTTGGTGGATCGAAGCTCCAATTGAAGTGGTGACCCTCTTCTAGTGAGTTATTTTCTTCTTAATCATTGATCTCTCCTATTATCTTGATTCCTTATTCCTAGAGGTTATAATGGAATTTTGTTCCATTATGTCGTGGATGGTTGATGTGGAATTTTGGATATAGGTTATCTTCTCTTCTATCAAGATCCCTCTTCCTAGATCTGGTGATCACCATCGAGGGTGACACATCTTGGATTCATTATAGTGGGATTCCTAATATTCCAAGTAGGTGTTTCTATGATTTCCATTCATTTTTTAATTCAATTTTGATTGATAGTTTATGGATACATGTCTCCTTCTAACACATGTTCTATAATTATTGATCTTGAATTTCCTTATAAAATCCTCTTTGATCCTCTTTTAACTAAATTGAACATGGAATGGATTCCTTCTCATGGTTTTATAAATGGATAAATTCTATGTTGATTTTAATTCCATTTTAAATATTCTTTCAAGTTTACCTTATGGAAAGTGAGGGATTTGGCCCAGTTTTTTTTTTGAAATGGGTGTTCTTTGATTATTTGAAATGAGTGATTTATTCACACATAAAGAGGGTGTAAACCCATGTTTTGAAATGACCATAAGCCTTTTTAAATTGTGAAACTTCCTTGAATTAATTTGGGATATTTTGAAAGAAATTATTGTTTTAAAGGCCTGTTTAGCATTATAGTGATGATTATGAAAGGAAGTATGGTTTTTTACCCCTTTTAAAGGTTTAATTGAAGAAAATGTTTTAATTGGAATGGATGGTGTTGGAAGGCTCAGTTGTTACTTTATAATGACCATATCTTGTAATAGTCCCTTATTGTAACTTATTTGATTCTTATAATTCCCATTGATGCTTTTTGAAAAAGGTATTATTTACTTTGAGGGAGCTTGGGGTGATATTGAGATGTGATTTGAGGGCATGTTCCCATGATTCATATTAATAAGGATCCCCATTTTGATCCTTATAACTTTATTATATCACTAGCCTATTTTGACTCGTCATGGGAACCTAGATAGATAAATGGGATGATCTAGATATATACTTCATTAGCTGACTCACACCCCATCTAGTGGGTTCATAGAGAACATGAAAGGTTCAGGCTACAGATATGTGGCCAGGAAAGCATGTGTTTATAGAACTAATTTTCTTGAGATTGATGAGATTAAATGTAATCTCAATGATTAGTTGTGATGATTTTTTATTAGCTATTCTATGAGGGACTAACTATCATACCTAGGTTTTACCCATGACATTTGTATACTTGATACTAGATACATGAAAATGTTCATTGTCACTACTTGGCACTGGAGTTTCCTTTATTGATTGATTACTGCTCTTGATTGATCTATTTATTGAGATGTTTCACCTTGAATCTATTGTAATGACTCTTGTATAGATTAGGATATCAGGTGCATGTTATTAGTTTTCTTGATTGATATGTCCTAATCATATGAAATGGTTTTCAAAGCATTTCAATAAAAATGTATAGTTTTCAAATGATGAAATGGAATGCTTTTGAACTCTGGTTTGATAAATGAATTTGAAATGCTTAAAAATATATTTTCAAATTAATATTTTTACTCACTTTATTATACACCTCTCTTAGAATATTTAACTTACCATATGAAGTAACTACATATAATCTTTGGTGGAATCCTACTGGGCTCTATATCTCACATCAAGCTTGTACCATTTGGTGCTTGCATCTTTTATGATCTTATATATGGTTATCATGCTCACGTTGTCTTAATTTGCACATTAGTGCTCGGGTGACCATGGGTGGGTGTATTGGGGAATGGTGGGTGGTTGTAAACTACCAAGAGATGAGTTTTGGTAGTTTTATTTTGATTCTAGATTTTGTATCATCTCTTTGTACCCTAATATGTATATATTGATATGATTATATTGATGTATGTATTTGATGATGTTTCAATAGGGTTCCTTTTTTATTATAATATTTTGTAGAAGATATCATTCCCAACATTTATTTATTGATGCCCAGGTGCCTGTCATCAACCCATGGAGATCGTGAATGCTCTTCAGGTTATTGGAAAATTAGCTTAGATACCATTCATTATAATTCCAAAAGGAAGGAAGAGCATGAATATCACTTGGGAATCGTACTAAAGTCCCTAAAAAGGATAATTTGTATAAAAAATTAACTAAATTTTAATTTTGGATATATAAAGTTTCATTTTTGGGTCATATAATCTCAAGTGAGGGTATATCGATGTATCCATTAAATACAGACATTATTGAAAAAAATTCCTAACTAACCACAGCGACTCAAATCCACAATTTTCTTAGTTTGGAAAGATATTATCAATTATTTGTGAATAATTTATCATGGATATCTAATCCACCCACAAAATTAACTTATAACGGATTAAAATTCCTTTAGATAAATGAATGTGAGGAAAATTTTAATGAACTCAATAGGAGGTTATTCAGTACACATGTGCTTACACTATACTGTAGTGGAGTAGGGCTTGTGATATATAGTTATGCATCAAAGAAGGGACTAGGGTGTGTCCTCATATAGAAATTTATAGTGATATATTATTCCTCACAACAACTGAAGGTTCGTGATAAAAATTATACGACTCATGATTTGGAATTAACTGTGGTAATTTTTTCATTAAAGATATAGATCCGTTTTATTTATAGAGAAAAGTGTCACATAAATACTGATCATAAAATTTTAAATTATAAATTCACTCAAAAATAGTTTAATATTTTCCATAGAATATGGTTGGAGATGATAAAATTTTATGAATGCTCAATACATTACCACCCTGAGAAAGCGAACAAGGTTGTAGATTCTCTGAGTCGAAAGGATCATACAAGCTTATCAATGATGCAAATAAAAAAATATCCATTATTTATATATTTGTAAATGATGGATTTTTATATCTTGAAGGATGAAGATAAATCTTATCTTTATCAAATGAGTGTTTAACCATTTATACAAGTGAAGATTGAATAATCACAGAAGGAGGGTGTAGAGTTGTAAAAGAATGTGAGAAATGTTCCTGAGTTCGACCTTAACCATGATGGAATGATAAGCTTCAATAACTGAGTATTTTTCCCATCAATACCAGAATTTAAGAGGGAATTATTGGATTAAGATCATAGTTCATCATTATCTATTCATCCTGGAAGTGTAATGATTTATAGAGATTTGAAAGATTATTTCTTGTGAGATAACATGAAAATAGATATTGCCTAGTATGTATTTTGATGCTTGGTATGTCATCAAGTTAAGGATGAGTGATATAAGTCTAAGAGATATTATAACCATTATCCATAGTGGTATGTAACTATGAAAACATCACCATTGATTTTTTCACTGGACTCCCGAAAACATCTAAAGTTCATAATGTTATTTGGGTTTTAGTAGATTGCCTTACAAAGTCAGCACACTTCGTTGCTATCAAATAAGATTTATATCTTAATCAACTTGATGGAATATACATTAAAGAATTGGTTAGGTTGCATGGAGTACCACATTCTATTGTATATGATCAAGATTCGAGGTTTACCTTGAATTTTTGGAGAAGTCTTCAGTAATCTCTAGATTCAAAGATGTGTTTTAGAACTAATTATCATCCTCAGATAGATGGTCAGTCTTAGAGAACCATTCAAAACCTAAAGGATATTTTGAGGTCTTTCTATGTATTTTAAAGGTGGTTGGGATCAACACCTTCCTCTAGTTGAGTTTTCCTACAAAAATAGTTTTCACTATAGTATTCATATGGCTCTTTATTAAGCCCTCTATAGAAAGAAGTATAGAACTCTAACATGCTGGGATGAAGCTAGAAAAATAAATTCATCAGGACTAGAGATAGCTGAGGAAATGGTAGATAAATTTAGAGTCATTCAATATCACATCATGGTACTTCGTAGTTGATAGAATATTTATACTGATAATCACTGGGGAAATATGGAATTTAAAGGTGGTGAGAAGACATTTCTATGAATATCTCTTTGGAAAATGGTTATGAGATTCAGAAAGAAGGTAAATATAAACCCAATGTATATTGTCCCCTTTGATATTCTTGATCGAGTAGGTATGGTAGCTTATCGCATGGCGCTTCCACCGAACCTCTCTCAAGTTCATGATGTGTCCCATATATCTATCCTGAAGAAGTACATACATGATCCATCATATGTACTGAACTCATAGGTTGTACCACTGGAGAATGATATTTCCTATGAAGAAAAATCTATATAAATCTTGTATCATAGATATAAAGTGCAATGTAATATGCTACTCTCCTTATAAAAGTTCTCTGAAGGAATCAAAAATTTGAAGAAGTTACATGGGAACTCGAGGATGTGATGAAATTGATATATCCTCATTCTTTTATCATAGTGATAGAATTTTGTGACTAAAATTAATTTTAAGGGGGTTATAATGTAACACATTGAGATTTTATGTTGTATTTTTCTTCAAATAAATTTAATTTCTTCACTATCTTGTGATACACTTAACTCTAAGTCTAAATGAACCATAATATAGTATATTGTTCTTACCATGCCATTAAATTATAATAGTGAATGTGAATGAATTTTTTTTGAAAACCAATGTATAAATGTTTTAGATAAATAAAATATATTGATAAATAGGTACTTTATTTTTAGTAAATTCATTATATGGTTTAAAAATACATTTTTTCTCAAAAATGGTTTTTATTACTTTTTGTAAGTAAATAATATAATTAATTTATTCAAATTTTAGAATATTTATTTGATCAAACAAAATTATTTTTTAAATCATAATTTAAAAAATATATTAGATTCATTTTTCGAGAATTTTCTTAAAAGATTGATTTTTTGATGAATAGTGAAAAATACAAATTTTTATTGAAAACCGTCGTTTCATTTAAAGCATTTTCAAAGTTAAATTTTATTTTAAAAGTGTTTTAAAAGTAAAATTAGTTAATTTATATTATTAATAATATAATATATTTATTTTAATTAATTTTATGTTGGATCTTTTATAAAAACTTTTTATACTTAAGATAACATTTGTTCTGGAAAATTGCTTTTCATTGCATTTTACAGGTTTAGTTTTAAATTAAATTATATAACTTCTATGAATTGAATTTAATAAAATGTGTTAAATATTTTTAATCATAATAATTAATTTTTTTAATAATTTCAACTTAATTTTTGGTCATTTTGAATAGTAAAAACAATAAAAATATGTTACTGTGGTTAGGGTGAAAACGGGTTTACAGGGGGTTAAACCAAGAGCTAAGGGCATGTTTTCCGATTGAACTTGTCTAAAAACTATTTTCTAGACATATTTGTACCTTATAATATCAAAAATTAAAATTTCTAAACATTTTGAAACATTTTCCTTGAGTATGACATTATTATATTTTAATCTTTTAGGAAATTCAAACGGTGTCCTCTCTCCCACTATTAAAAGGATACCATTGCATTCTCTTATTTACACTACTTTGAGCCATATATATCAAAAATACTCTACCAAATTATATTTTCAATTTACATAGACATGAATTATAGGTTTTTTTATTCTTAAAATACCATTCCAAGTATCCTTAAAAAAGGATCTAAAGGAGGCCTACTGAAGGATGGATAATCATCCTACCGGACCTCATTCAAATTATTTTTTGTTCTGGCTCCTAAAAATATGTGGTATTCATAATAAAATAATATATTTAGTATAATAAATATTATAAAGTTTTATTATGATTATTTAATTAGCATTATTCACACAATTTTCTATCAAATGGTAAGTGAAAGTATCACTCATGTGCATGTGTGGACTACCACCTCCACGTTGCGATACAATTCATTTTCCATCACTATAATTTTTGGATGGTTATTAAAATGGGTTTAAAGTTTATATATGATATTTATGACATAATTATTCTTCTTTAATAATAATATAACATCTAACTTATTGCCTTATCATCTGTTGGAAGATGATAATGTCGCTCGTGCATACGTGTGGACTACCACCTCCACAAAGTGATGTGATTTGTTTTTCATTTCTAATTCACTTGGATGGTAATAAGAATTGATTTAATATATATATATGTGTTATTTATGATATAATAATGGTTCTGTAATGATAAAATAATATTTATATTTCTTTCATTCTTTTTGTTAGAAAGTGAAAACAACGTTCATGCGTATGTTCAAACTACCGTCTCCATGAACTGTGTAAATAAATTTTCTATATCTACCAATGGGTGATTATAAATATGTTTTTAATGAATATATATATATATATATATAATATTTATATCATGAATAAAATTATGGAGATGATGGAACCATGATCAAATTAAAGGATTGGAACTTCTCAAACTGAAACTTCCATGAAAAACAAAAAAGCCAACATCTGAAACAAAGATTTTAATTAGGAATTATTAATAAATGGGTGTTGAAATGTTATAATTGGATCATATATGATATTATAAATATTTAAATTATTTTATTACATAATTTTAATAACTTTAAACTTATTATACATGATATTAAATCACTTTCCAAGTAAGTCAAACTTGAGGTAAGAGATTATATTTCAATCACATTTTAATCAGGATTATTTATTCTTGAATTTCATTGAAGGAAACTATATGATCATTTTCTAATAAACATATTTAATTTTATTATCCTCTATTTATCCATGAAATTTTGAAGTAATATTACCATTTTTATCTCTTTGAAACTTAAAATGATTAGAAAAATGAATTTAAGAAAAATAGACTTTATTTCCTCTTTGGTCGAGAATATTTTTCTTCCATGTCCATGTTTTATTTAAAATTTTTTCAATAATTTTTTTTCCATTATCATGTGAATTTTTAATGTAATTTTTACCCATGTTTTACATTCTATAAAAACGTTTAAAAGGAATTTTCTTTTCATTATTTGAATGGGGTACTTTTATCTTTTTACCAAAAATGTGAAAGGAATATTTGTTTTATCATACATGTCATGAATGGAATTTCACACCATCATGACCACTAAATTATTTGAAGATTACTTTATAATTTTTCAAGTTTATTTTAAAATCAAACATTTTCCTTAATATTTTGGAAATTTTTATATTTTTAAATAAGTTATTTCAAGATGAAAAATGTATTTTCATCAAGAATTATTTCAGTGATATTTTAAAGGAATTTTTTACCTATAGTAACATAATTTGATGTAACTTATTCTTTATTGGGGATATGATCCAATGATTCCATATTTATTCTTTCTCTATATGGTTTATGGTTAGGATGATGAAATATCAATAAAATCCATTTTCTTTTCCATGGGTTATGTTATGATGAATGTTTTTAAGATCTTGTGGTATACGTATGAATGGATTTATGATTATGTGATAAGTGGGTCCATAATTATATATCCCTCCAATAAATTGGGTAATGATTAATGTTATAAGAGATCAAAGGGTACATTGGAGGTTATGCTAAGCCCAAAAGAGGGTACATAGGAGGCTATCCCAAGATCGAAAGAGGGTACACAAGAGGTTATTCAAAGCCCAAATTAAGCACATGGTTAATATACTAATAAAAACATGTTATGAATATCTTGGTGGATATAATTGACATAATATTTCTATGATTATGATTATTCCAAACCTTATTCCATTATTTTAATGGCCTGAACATCTCTGGTCCATTCCTTTGAGAAAATCCAATGTTATAGGTGTTCTTGGAGGTCACACTGGCCTATTTTGGGAGTTTTCCAAAAATCCAATTTTCCAACAGTGGGTCATGGCATCGGTAGGTCGTGACATCAGTAGGTCATGGAATCAACAAGTCTTGGCATCAGTAGGTCAGGCATGGGTGACTCAGCATCAGTGACTCACATTGGCGACTTAGCTATTAGTGGCTCAACATCGGCGACTCAGCAATTTGTGGCTTAGTGTTGGTGTCTCATCATAAGTGGGTTGTGTTGATGAATCAATTGTCAGTGGCTCAACATCGATGTCTCGACGTCGATGACTCACCCAACGATGATTCATTTCCATCTTTCCTATGTTTTTTCAGTTTCACCCCGGTTACATTTTCTTTGACGTTAAATGAGTTACCTATCATGTTTGACCATTTTATAATCCTTTTAAACCATCCATGAGAAGAATTATTATATATTAAATATCTTAAAATACTGGATCCTCAAAACATCCAAGTCGCTTGGTTTGACCATGACCCGACTTTTAAGTACTTTGAAATCATCTCCCTGATTTAGTATTTGGAATTTTCTTAAGCTGAGATCCTCTCTTACTTTAACCCTTATATTCCCTCTTGGTGTACCTAGATACTTTCTTACCTGAGGAGTCACATCTATTGTGCTGCAATTGGAAGCACATTTTTGGGTACAAGGGTGGACAAGGGGTTGGTTCTGGGGGTATGGTGTGGTATATTTGTGCAGTGGGGCTGCGTCTTTGGTGGTGGTTGTTTTGGGTTTAATGTATGGGGTGGTATAGGCAGTGTGATGGAATATCATGGGGTGAGATTGTTGATTTTGGAATGGATGAACTTGTAGAGCAGTGGGACTACATCTGAGTTGTGTTATGTTTGTTGGGCAGTGTTGTGAAGTGGGACTGCAATCAGGTTGTGTGTTGTTTTTATTGTTGGATGTGTTGGGTGTGGTTGTGGTTAGTAGTTTCCCAGATAGTGATGGAATAAAAGAAGTGGAATCCTTAATAAATAATGATAAGTGGTTAAATAAATGGGTTGGGTTTATGAATTAAGTTTGTGGCTGGCTATGTGGTTATGCATTAGAGGTAGCAGTAAAGACGGTTCTATGTGGATGGTTGTTTGTTTGGAAACCCATAGGTTAGGCTGAGTGGTTGATAACTATATATATATATATATATATATTTATACTTTTAGTTCCTTGTTATTCTTATGAACACCCCACTCGTGTTGAGCACTACATGCCAAAAACCTCTATTGTGATGGGATAGGGAGTCTTTCCCAACATCCCGGTGGGTGGATGGATAGCTGGCCACCCGCTCTTCCCTGCTCCCTCTTCCAGGAGGAGATATCCCAATATCCTTTAGGTAGGTTGTGGTTGTGAGGCCCAGGTGTGTGTGGTAGAGTTTGGCTTTCCTAGGTGTCTTCGGGATGATATGTGATGTGTTTAACATGTGTCTTCAGGATGAGATGTGATGTGGTTAGTGACCTAGGTGTATGCAGTCGGGATATTTTGTGGTTTGCAGCCCAGGTTTCTACGGGTGGTATGTGATGTGGATAGTGGCCCAGATGTGTGTGGGTAGGTTGTGTTGTGGTATGTTTAGAAGAGGTGGGAGCACCAGGATGTCTTCTGTTAGGGAGTGAGAGCATCTAATCAATGGGAAAGTGGTGTGGGGTACCCTATCATCGATGTGCTTAATACATTACTTTACTAGACTTGCATTATTTTGTGAGTGTGCCTTGGTTAGGCTAGGGTGGCTAGTGTTTTCCTTGATAGGTGATTTTGAGGTTCTGTTATTTTCTCACAGGGGAATTAGAATTCATTTCCCATTTGTGAACGAGAGAATTTGGTTTTCCTACTGAGTATACTAGTATGCTCACCCAACATTTATAAAATTACTTTCAGGTTTCCAGGAGGACTATGGGGACCGTGCTGGACCTGACTAGATTGGATGTCGAGATAGTTTCCATATTGCTTCTTTGTCTTGTTTTTGGTATTTTACTTTGGATTTTTCTTGTACTTTGTGGAAATTTTGTTTAAACATGCATGGGTTGGATTTTTAGTTTCCCTTTTTATAATATGTTTAGATTTGTTTGGGATGGACCATCTTATCTCCTGATATTTTTCTCTATAAAGGGTAATGCCTTCTATATTTGTGAGAATGTTTACCAACCCTTGGTGCTAGTCACCACCCCGGCGGGACCTATTAGAGGTGGACTTAGGGGACATTATCTCTTTTTCATCTTGAAGAAGTAATGTCACAACACTTTGTTATCACTTCCCTCATCTTGAAGAAGGAGGGTCATGACAATTATTTTATTACATGATCTTATGCTTATGTTATGATCTCATGGCCCATATTCTTTGATTCCTTTATGATTCATGTCTTATTAACTGACAAGATTTATTCCATGACTAATGGATATCATCTAAGAATTACTGGGTATGGTTTTCAAATGTTAATATCATGTTCTTATACCCTTATTCTCATGTTATTTTTAAATGATAATTGATAACTCCCTTGTTTACCCTTACTAAGCATATGAGATCATCCTTTATTATGTTTTATTTTCCCCAAGATATGAAGAAAGGTTTTAAGTATGATGTTTCTAAGAAGGGTGTTATTTACGATGTACTAAGTGGTAGATGATATAGATCATTTATATACCAGTTTTTTATGTATCCATGTTTCTAAATATACTAAACCTTTACAGTTTTGGTGTGGATCATGATTTTATATAATGAATATTCTTCTAGTAATATGTAATATTTATGTATGAAAAGAATTGGTCATTATAATGCCAACCAATATAAGGATAAAATTCCAACCCCTTGAGTCGATATTGGGTGGTCTAAAGTATCAATCATGATGTTGACCCCTAGGAGGTAATCTAGGGTAGTCTAATATTCATCAGGAATCATCATCGAATCCTAGGGTGATGACCCTATCCAATCATAATAGTAATCAGGTGTCATCGCTGACTCCTAGGAGGAGGACCCTAGACTATACAAAGTATCAGGCATTTTCGAAAACCCATAGGAGGTCATCCTAGTATGTCAATAAAATATGATGTCATCGCCGACCCCTAGGAGGTAATCTTAGGTATTCAATAGTATATAGAATCATTGCAAACCTCTAGGAGGTATATCAGCCTATTAATGGAATTAAGAATCATTGGTGACCCTTAGGAGGTAATCCTGTGTCATCAATAGTATCAGGCATCATCATCAACATCTAGGATGCAATCTCAGGCTATGAATAGTATCAATAATTATCACTAACCCCAATGTGGCAATCTTAGGCTATCAATAATATCATGTGTCATCATCAACCCCTAGAGGATAACCCTAGGCTACCATAATCATCAGGCATAACTGTCAAATCCTAAGGGCTAAACCTATTTAGTCATTCTTAATTGACTCATCATCGATTCAGGTTATAAGGTGACACCCACAATCATCACTACCCTAGGCCAAATCCCTAATTCACGACATCAATTCTATAATTAAATTATTTTAATTTAATTTTAAAATCTTAGAAAAATTATTACAACAACATACCTCGTTCAAACGACATGCGACAACATGCAGATACTGTATAAAGATTCCCTTTATGAAAGCTGAGAAAAATCCCCATCAAAATTGGCCAATTACACCATGATCTAGTGGAATTGAAACCAAAACCCTATGATAAATTACTTAAATTAGAAGTAATGAAGGGGAAACAAAAAATGGAAGGGAGGAGAGGGAAGATCATACGTTAAAAACTGCAAACTCAAAACCTAAATTGACTTAGATCAAAGGAGGATCAAGAGATGAAGTTGGGGAGGAGCGTCGACCAAAAATGGCACCTCTCAATCCCCCCCTGCTCAACTGAAGAAAGAGAAACACCCCAGTAAAAATATAGTCTTTCCCCCTCTAAAAAAACCACCAAACACACTTTCATGGCATGAAAAGGGGTTCACATCATGAAAATTTAGGTTCATTCAATGACAAGACCAATTCATAGTCCAAGTAGCCTAGAACCATCCTAAAAAAGCACAATTCATGATGTGAACGACCCTTTACACTGTTAATTGTTTTTTATACTAGTTTTTAGCAGTCTGGCCACCCGACCACTACTCTGATGTCCTCCAAAACACTTGAGGCATCCACAAAACCTCACTCAAAGACCAAAAACACTATTTTAAAATGATCAAACTCTCAAAATACCATTCTAAGTCTTGGTTCTCAAAACAAACCGTCCACCAAATCAAAAAAATTAGATTCCTCCTAAATTTCATAACCCCTTTGGAAACAGGGTATTATAATCTCCCCACCATAACACTTCTCATCCTTGAGAAGTCTTGTTGACCATTCAATCATAAATTTGGACCTATCTCAGTCATTAATCCACACTCAATTAATCATGTCTTACTATTGAACACTAAACAAGCTCCTGTTGCACAACTCCAAACATGAGGTGCACTTTTCACCAAAAAATTATTCCACCACTTTTCATCATCACTGAAACACCAAGACGATGATCTCAAATTACCATTTATCCCATGTCATCATAGTGTTTTGAATCAACTTACCATTCTACTAATGGTTCTCCCTACAATAAGCCTACACTTATAAGGGTTGATTCTGAGACATGGTGTTTCCCACCATCAGAATCGCCTACAGATTCACAATTCCAATGGTCTAATGACCATCTTAGTGTGGTTTCCAACCCACCACACCCAATCACATATAAAAACACAAGTCATCCATACTCTTGTTGACCATTCCCAAAAAACCCATCCACACCCATCGATGCATTGTTACAACATTCGGTAACGATGCCTAAATCACTGAAGAAATCTCAATATCATTCAAATCACCTGCATCGGAGTCTAAACTCAACTCCCAATGTGTTTCTATGATTGGGTCCTCAACTAACCAAATCAATCGTCATACTCTCACCTAATCACGAACGCATCTCTGATCTAATTCATGCTCAGATCACATCAAATTCATCTCAATCCCTATGTCAACGCACAGAATCCATCAAATACATCATCTAAATCCCAAATTTGGTATTTGACATGGGGCTAGATAAAACAGCTTCATCTACTCCCTCATATCCAAATTTCATCATGACCATCCTATTGAAGTGGATTCTAACCACTTTGATTATTTATGTTTTGATAATTATAATACTTACTTATTTCGTAATTAAAATTACTCACAACATTTATTTCATACTTTATTTCCTCTAACATAAGTAGGATTTATTTTTCATATTGCTTACCATTTTAATAATCATGTCTGTTATGTATTTCATGAACTAATTTTAAAAGAGAAATCCATCTCTACATGGGTTAATTTCATAAGTCTAATATTTATCTATTTTATAAAATATGACTAAGTCTTAAAGTGATAATGAGGTAGTAAGTACAAGAAAACACATAACCAGATGCATTGGTCACATGACCAAATGCATCGACCGCATAAACAAAAGTCAAGTGATTGTAAGATAAGGAGTCATAATTTTTCTAATGGTTGAACCAACCATATATAGAAACTATATCGACCGCATGAAAATGGATTGACCATAAGACAAACAACCCAAATTTTTCTTACAGCTAGATTAGCCACATGTTGTATATTGATCGATCACACATTAGAATTTTGATCAACCACACATTGAAAAATAGATCGATCACACGTTGAAAAGTATATCGACCACATCAAGAAATTCATGTCAACCGTAATATTATTTCTGACCAACCTCATGAGAAAATTATGTCCAACCTCAAGGTATGACTTTCTTTTTGGATAGACCTGCTGTACTAAGAAATTGACCATTCCTTGAAGGATTATTTTCTACGATGATTTTTTTATACTTTTTATATTTTATAAATTTTGATTTATTGTAAGTTTATTTTAAGGAATTTCATTGATCTAATGATTTATTAAATACTTATTATTTTTTATAATGCTAATGAATTTTATTTAGAATTATTATATATAGTATTAAATTATCATCAGATGGGTTAAAGTCTCATGCTGGTCTGATCGACCCTAATATTATTTCTAATCGTCCACATGAGAAAAGTTTGGCCTACCTTAAAGTATGAATTACCGTGAGGATGGACCTAATGTAAGAAGAAATTGACCATGCCTTAATGGATTTTTTCTATAATTCTATATTTTTCATACTTTTTATATTTTATACATTTTGATTTAATGCAAGTTTTTTTAATGATTTTTATTGATCTAATGATTTCTTAAATAGTTATTAATTATTTTGATACCAATGAATTTCATTTGGAATAACTACATGTAGTGTTAAATGCTCTTCACATGGGTTAAAGTTTCACATTGGTCTCTTTGAAAAGCGTGAGTTTAAAATTTAAATTGCTAAGAATTTGAACTATTTTCCTCACATGATTTATGAGAATATTTCAAGGGACTTTAATGTTATTTATTATAAATTTGTAGTGTTGTATTCATTATACTGACATGTTCTACTATACAGTCTATGTTTATTTTATAGATTAATGAAGAAGTCCATGTAAGAATATGTTGTATTCACGTTTAATGAATATATATACATGTGTCAACTCAAGAAGGATCAAGTGTAACCAAATTATTCTTTTTAATTTGGTGTGCATGAAAGAACTCTATATATTGATTACAAAAGAACCAGTGAAGTAACGAGGTTGAGGATATTCTTGATTTATACTTTGCAATACACTTTGAAAATCTATTAATTCTCTCTACCAAACTTCAATCTTTTGATCCATCGTTGTCATAGAGAACCTTCCAACCTCAACACTCAAATCCTTACGTGTTTATTTGGTTTATATAGTTCTTACTTATTTCTATTTTCTAGGTTCTTAATCATGTCTCGGTTGTACCACCTATACAAGGTAAGATTTGGGTTGGGAACCCCACACAAAATTTAGGCATTGGGTTGTCGTTCCAAGTTGAAAAAGGTAAGATTGTTTGGGTTGTGCCTCAAGGTGGAAAAAAGTAGGATAGTTGGGTTCTGACTCTGGGTGTGAAAATTTTGATCTTGGATTGTTCCTCCAAGGTTTAAAAAGGAAATTGTAAAGGTTTATGACTCCCTTAAAAAGTGAGAGAGTCCATTATAGTGGGTTTCATCTCTCTCTCTATATGTTTTAGAGGGGTGAAGAGTAGACATAGGATCATTTAGATCAAAACCACTATAAAATTCACTGTGTTCATTTTTTTAATTTCATTTCATAAATTAACTTAACTATGATAAATGATTAAAAGAATATTTTGAAAGGTCAGTTCACTCCATCTTAACCATTATGATATTATCTCATTAGGACCGAACACACCCAATGATTGGTGTCAAGCATCTAGGACCCTAACAACATAAGGATCATGCCTCCATGGAAGAATAGAAAAAAATTTCACAACTGAATGCCAACATGAATCACCAAGATCCACCAATTCCCAACTCACAGGAACATATTTCATGGAATCTACCAAAATTCATCAGTAATGATGGTCACAAACTCAAACAACCAATGATGTACTCCCCACCATATGGCTTAACTTATATTATTCCAAGTGAAAAACCTCAATAGGTTTCAACATTGCACGCCTGTCACTCATCCTGAGACTTGCTCATCTCATCCCATGAAACCTGTCTATGGTCAATCCTGTATTGATCATGCCACCATATCATGATCCAATTTTGATGTCTCCTCTACCATGGAGGGACATTTCTCATTCATAAAAAATCCTGGTCAACCAAGCCTGCAAGATTTTTATCAAAACCATTAACCCATGACCTGCACATGGTTCATCACCAATTTACAATTTAATGACACCACACATACTTAGCATGTGTTTCCAAATTTCATCCAAATCTATCACGTGTATGCTACTATGACACCCAATTGTAGAACTCAACTCATGATATTATTATTCATGTGTTAAAAAAACTAGTATTTCATGCCTAAACTACTGACCATGCTACACCCACACATCAATCCCATCAAGCTAGAAATGCCCTTGATGCTCCTATTCAAATTTGGACATCCCACTATGCCAAGGTCTATCATATGATGACCCATCACCCTAGGTGTCACTCTAAAATCACAAGCATCCATCCACACTCACATTGTACTCCCAAAAGTGCATTCAAAATCATTAGGGTTAGGTACTCGATTGGTCCTTCCCTCGAAAGAAAACCTAGATACTAGAAGCACCATCACTCAAAGTGTTATATCTCAAAAGAACAAGGTATCTCCTTACCTATATCACATACCTGATAGCACCTCACATGCACTAATCTCATACCCTGAAGCACATTGTAGTGTTTTCCACCTCTAAGGATATCACGAACCTGGGATAATCTATGTCTTAGGTTAACCACATACACATCACATCCCATTTCAATGATATTCCTGACATGCCTATATCCTGAGCCATATCCAAAATCACTAAGCTCTCTCATCAATAGATCACATATCATATAATTCACAACTCACAGGGAAACATCCCTACTCTCGTCTCATATATTATATGGCACATCACATGAAAAACCACCCACTCCAGGTTCTCACACATACATATGCCCATATCCAGCATCTGCATGCTAACTCATCCACCTACTCTTGTTTCAAGTTGATTCTCATTGGGCCTCCACATACAAGATTCACCCTTCTAGGATCAAAATCTTATCCAGGTACACACACATATATAACGACATCACCCTACCATGATCTATATCGAATAATCATAGTCATATGGTTCGTGCATTTATAATTACACCAAGAACCTATACGGGAATACACTATATAATTTTTTGTTTACATTTTAAATAATTGAACCTAATTTTTCCCTTTTTCCCAAACCATTTCTAGAATCATCCATAAGGGGTCCATCACTAAGGCATCAAATGAATATATCGACCAACCAAGGGTAAGAGTGATTTTTAGTCTTCATAAATCCCAACCCACGATTGATCTCCTCACGACACTAATTGTAATAGTTATAACAATATCAAAGGTTGGGTAAGAGTGATTTTTAACCTGCCCAAGACACAACCCATTTTTCTTTTTTTCCTTTTTCTTTTGATTTTTTTCTTTTGATTTATTTTGATTTATTTTGAACACTTGTCAATAACATTTACAAAATTACATAAATGAAAGTACATTACATTCCCCAAAACTCAATGAATGACAACCTATCCCCACACTAAAATGGATGCTTGGCCTCAAGCATATGATAACTCATAGAAAATCAATAAAAGGGTACCCAAAATGAAATCCATTACCCCCACACTTAAATTTCAAGAAAATATGCAATGTAAATCCATTTAGATGTTGGGTGGGACAAGGTATTGGGCATGTAATGTGGATAATAAGAAAATGTTTTCATAGGATTGAAGGGGTTTTTAAAAGTATGATTAATGTAATGTTAAAGGAAGGTTATTTGGCAATTGTGATGCTCATGAGGTTTAGAAAATGCCTCTATCATATTAATGCACACCAAAGTAGGAAATTCAGCTTGAAGGTCCACAAACTCAAGACTCACAAACAGGGGTGAAAAACACACATTTTTAAAATATGGTCATAGGTTACCTTGTCATGAAAGCTAATTTTATTCCTCACGGTTGGGGAAAATCATTTTCCAAATAAAAAATTGAGCATTAATTTTTTTTGGTTTTGACACAAGATTCTTTATCCAAATTCATGGTGAAAATAAAAAAAATTGATATGAAAACATGTCTTTTGACTCCCCAAAATGGTTGGACAAAATTTCAAAACTGGATGGTGAGTAATTATGACTCTTTTCTTGTGTTTTTTTTCATCTATTTATTTATTTTAGTTTTTTTACTATTTTTAACATACACACCCACAAAAAAGATAAAGAGAGAAAGAAAGAAAAAAACATTTGTTGGTGAAAGTGGTAAAAAATGAAAGAGAGGGGAAGAAAAAGAAAGGGGGAGAGTTAAAGGGAAAGAGGTTCCCTCTAGTTTGTATTTGGTGGGTCGCTGTCTCCATCCAGTGGTGGGTCAGTGTAACTTGATGTGCCTCATGTGAGATTTTACCAAAAAAAGAAAAATCATTATTCATTTAATGAAAAACTAAAAAGAAATTAAAATTTCATAAAAGTAAAATAAAACATGGGTTTCCTCCCAAGAAGCGATGTATTTATTTTGTCTACAGCTGGAAAATTTCATTGGACTACCCATAGTCCAATGGTGGACACCATATTTTCTCAACTCCAGTATGCTTCCAAAAAAACTTCTCCTTTGGGAGGCCTGATGATTCATTGGATATTTTCATCCTTTCCTTTTTGTTTTTATTACAATTCAATGAGGGTGGAAAGAGAATATGACTATCCTCCCTTTGGTCTTCAATGCGAGGAATGATTTTATCCAAAAAGTGATGGGTTTCTATGCTTAGAAATTCAAGAAGATGTTTAAATTCTGATGGTTCATTTATGTAAGGTTCGGACAACACAAAACTAGAGTATGAGATCCCAAGTGTTTTTAACTCATTTATTTCATGACCTACTGAAGTACAGTAATGAGGATCAGTGGAGTCATAAGAATGAATAAATTTTTCAATATCCTTTATATCAATGTTGTTTTCCAAAAAATGGTCAACTTCAACCTCAACAGTGATCTCTTTTTTAATTATGCGATAAATCTCACAAACTACACTCCCATCGAGACAATATAAACACATTGTTTCAAGGTTCACCTCACATATAATAGAATTTTTAGAATCATGGATAGGAAATATTGAATGTTCGATAATCAGATCTAAATCAACAAATGAGCATTCAAGTTCATTTTCTTTATTATCATCCATGTTGGAGCATTGGAGGTCCGAGGTGAGATGAGATTCCAAAGAGTTTTCAAGATCCTTTAGATCAATGGAGTCTTCATTTCTAATGTCAACATCAACTTCTCCGTTTATGACTTGGTTAATGAGGATGAAATATTCACAAACTCCTATATTAGTATAAAAGGAAGAACATGATGGATTGGGATTCAACACACTCTCAGAGAGACTTTTAGTAGCATGGATAGAGAATACACATTGATTCTCTAATGGGTATCACATGGATTGAAAAATATTGAACTTGACCAGTTGGTCTCCAAATTCCATGGATAATATGCCAACATAGACATCAATTTTGGTTTTAGATGTCATGAGAAAAGGTCTTCCTAGAATCAGCGGATATTGGAAAGAAGTTGTCTCACCTTCCATGTTAAGGACCTAGAAATTAGTTGGGAAGATAAGATCATTAACTCTTACAAGGACATCCTTGATTATACCCTCAGGACAATCATTGCTTAGATTGGTCAATTGAATGACAACACATGTTGGGTGTAAGGGACCAAGACGAAGGTTGGAGAATATGAATATAGGCATGAAATTAATTGAGGCTCCTAGATCTATGAGTGCATTATCAAAGTTTGAGCTTCCAATTTGGCATGGAACCATAAAGGTCCCAGGATCTTTGCACTTCATGGGTATGGACTGTTGTGCTGAAACATTCTCAATGGTCCTAAGTTGTCTCTTATGAGTGCACAATTCCTTAAGAAACTTGGCATACTTAGGAATTTTTTTGATGGAATCTAAGAGAGGAATGTTTAATTCAACACATCTAAACTTGTCGAGCATTTCAGGATTGGGTTAAAAGGACTTCTTTGGCTTAAAAACGACTTGAGGAAAAGGAATTGGTTTCTTAAGTGGAATGGAAGGAGTTGAGGGAATTGATTCAGATTACTTTTCAAGTTTTTTTTTTCATTTTATAGGTCAATATTTAAAGGGGAGTTGGAGGACTTATCATGAGGCATGGACATTTTTTTCCTGATCTAAGTGAAATTGCACTTACATTATCCTTGGGGTTGGTTAATGGTTGATCTGGGAGTTGGGAAGAATTTTATTGTTGTTACTGGATTAGGTGGGATGAAAGTTGACCAATTTGGGTTTTAATATTTTTTAGGCTGGAATGGGTGAAGGAGGCAAGATCTTGCACTGCACTTTCCCACAGTTTCTTGGAATAAGATTCTTGTCCCAGATTAGTATTACCTTGATTTTGGTTCTTGGGAAAGTGATTGTATTGGTTTGAGAATTGGGAAGGCTAACTAGGATAGTGGAATCTAGGAGGAGGAAGAGGAGGATTGATACTTTGAGTTTTAGGAATAAAAGGGTAAGGTTGTTGGAAGTTACCAAAACCTTGACTATATTAGAATTGGTTTGGGTTTTGAGGATGGAATTGAGGGGGATGAGAAATGGGATTACCATACCACAAGCCTTTGTTGAAGGTAGAAGAGAAGGGCTCAGAGTGGGGTTGGTTGAAGTTTCTAATGAACTAACCTGATTGTTGAGGTTTGGTGTTCCTCTGAGTATATGATACATTGAGCTCCATTGGTCTGGATGAATCAGAGGGATCCTCTTGAGGTTGTGGACATGTGTCAGTTGGATGAGATGGGGAGCTACATATTCCATAGTTCTTGATAGGTCCAGGGAACAGAGATTGTGGAGAAGATGAGATTGGGGCTTTGGACACCATGACTAGTTATCGTACAAGTCCTATAAGTTCACTCACCCACTCTGTCATCTTGTTTGGATCTATGGATTCATTGTCTTGGACTTGTTTGACTTGAGCATGTACTCGAGTATGGAATTGTTGTGTGTTTGCATCCATGTTTCTTATGAGATCTCTTGCAGCTGCAGGATTCTTATCAACAAGAGCACCGCCACTTGCGGTATCAATGAGAGTTCTCTCCATAGACAATAACCCTCATAGAAGTATTGGATCAAGAGTTGTTCAGAGATTTGGTGGTGTGGACAGGTTCCCGTAAGATTTTTGAACCTCTCCCAATACTCATGGAGTGATTCATTTTAGAATTGACAGATACCACTTATTTCCTTTTAGATAGAAGCAGTACGAGAAGCAGGAAAGAATTTCTCTCAGAAAAGTCACTTTATATCAATCCATGAGTTTATAGAACCAGGAGAGAGGTAGTAGAGCCATGAATTTGCAGTTTCAGCTAGGGATAAAGGGAATGCTTGGATTTTGATTTGTTACTCAGAAACCCTTTGAGGCTTCATGGTAGATCACACCACTTGGAACTCTTTAAGTTGGAGATGTGGATCCTCACTGTCTAGCCTATGGAAATGAGGGAGAAGATGAATCAAACCCGATTTGAGTTTGAAGTTAGTCACTATGTTTGGATATTGAATACCAAGGGGATGGTAATTCATATCAGGGGCAATGATTTCTTTAAGTGTTTGTTCCCTAGGATTGGACATTTCTAATTCAACGGGTTGTACGAGGACTGGTTCTTGAATTATTTGATTATCCGTAATGTTCCTCCTAAGTTGTAAAATTGTTTTCTCAATTTCAAGGTCAAAAAAATTTGAGGGATTGTTTGGTAGGCTATGGGGCATTCAGATATATTTGGGAAGAAAGTGGAAGATGAGTTTTTCTTTGTGTTTTTTTTCGTTTTTTTTAAATTTTGTTTTTCTTTTGTTTTTTTAAAATAACCAAAAACTAACGACTACTTAATTACACCATCACCAACAACAAAATTATTTGAAATCTTGGCCAATTGTCTTCTATCGACCGTTTAAGGTTCTGATGCTCTGCTAATGTGTATAGCAGCACTCGGGTCGAATCCTCAGCGATGATACTTTTTAACAGTCGATTGTTTTTAGTTGATTGTATTTTGATTGGGGGTTTTGTTTGTAGAGATTAATTGAAATGATTTATTGAATAAGATTGATTTAACAATTTGATAAATATTGGGGTGATTTAATCATTAGGTAGTTAAGCTTGTGATATGCTTGAGCCTTGCTTTATATTACATTAAATTAACACCCAATTCACAAGATAACGTTGATTGGAATTCCCAAGTGTTAAGGATTTAATCAAAGCCTTAAATTAACAAGGATTATAATATCAATAAGTGATTGATTATGGTAGTGTATTTATGGTTCCAATAATCCATAGAAACCACTCGTTAAACAAAACAAGTCATTAATCCATGACATGTTAAGTCCAACATACACAATGTTAAATTAAAGAATACTCATCGAGAAAAAGCTCTGAATCGATTAACATATCTAAATAATGACTCACCCCAATGGTAGATTTACTCAACCATTAAGATGTTTATTAATCTGGTAATATATTTTTATGGTGATGAATTATAAATAGAACAAAAATAATGGGATAAGAAAAGATTTGTGCATTAAAGACACACACACACATGAAGGGTGATGATAATTAAAAACAAAATTTAGATTGAATGAGAAAGTGAAATAAGAGATTGATTATTAACATGATTTAATAAATTTAAAGAACATTAATATTTCAAAACATAGTGTAGATGATAATAAGAGTTAATGTGAAAGGTACTTGCATTAAAACAGAATTACAAAACAAAGACTTACAAGATTACAACAAAGAAGAATACAAAAGTAAATGAAAACAAAGAGGGGAGGAAGGGTCTCTCAAGTGAAAAATTGAGTATGGAAGGTCCTCCCAAGACTTTTTCAAATCTTTGTTCATTCCAATGTATACTTATCTCTTCTTAAATGCCAACTCTTTCAAGGTGAGTAGGGGGATGTATTTATAGCCCAATGTTGTTTGCTGTTTGAATTCCAAAACTACCCCTCCAATTGTATCGCCAATTTGATAAATTATACAGCCTAATATCGAGATATTATCTTCTTACAATTTGTATATAATAATGTTGGCTGAATAATCTCAAAATTTGGAGGCATTTGGACTTATGAATCCAAAGTTATGGCCGTTTGATTAAACAATGTTAATATGTCCATTTCAATCCATAATTTTTTTTGTCCTAAATGTGAATAGATTTTTTAATAGGAATATGCCTTAAAATCCAAATTATTTCTTCAAAAAAGCAGGCCTTCTATATCTCCTCTTTCACACTGAAAAATCTCAGCTTTCTTTTATGACTAGATCGTGAGAAAAGTAAATTTTCATGTGCTGATTTTATTTCTTAGACAGAATGGTGGGCTGGAATAAAAGCTTCATTTGGGACCTAAAATTTTTATCCATGATTATTTTTGGATAATTAAGAATATATGGTTGAGTTTCATACAATATGGGCTTTGAGATTTAGACCAGTAACTCAATCATCATGTCCGGTCCAATTTCTTCACAGATTCTTTGGGTCTTCTTGTGTAGACCGTATGACCCTTCAAATGAAATAATTGGTCATAGATTCATGTAATGAAATGTTGGAATTTGAGTAATTAACCCTAAAAAACAAGAATCATGCAATTTGGATAATTAGGGTGATATTTATTATTAACACATTAAACAGACTTGAATCTAGATGACTTCAAATAGTGCTCTAAAATTATATTTAATATTTAAACATTAATATTTCAGAAAAATTATGAAAATTTCATATAAAATCAGTAAAGGTAGTATATAATAAGTAATTAAAATATTAATAACATCAGTTACCTTGTGTAAAGTGAGGGATTAGGCAAAGTTTTGATTTCTAAAGTGAAATGATTTTATTTGAATAAAATGAGTTGAACTATTTTATGTTTTATAAATAATTTAAATTTATTGAATTTATGAAATGATGAAGATACCTATTTGAATGATTTTACATTTTTTGAAATAGATTTTCTTGGGTTATCTGTAATGAGTGGTTTATTCATAGGGAAAGAGGGTGTAAAACCATGTTTTGAAATGGCCATGAGACTTTTTAAATTGTGAAACTTCCTTGAATTCCTTTGGGTTGTTTTGAAATAAATGATTTTTTAAATGACAATTTTTAATTATAGTGATGATTGTGAAAGGAAGTGGGTATGTTTATGATTTTTAAAGTTTTAATTGGAGATAAGGTTTTGAATGGAATGGATGATGTTTGATGGCCTGGTTGGCATTTTATGATGATCTTATCTTGTAATAGACTCTTATTGTAATTTATTTGATTCTTGTACTTCCCATTTATGTGTGTTGAAAAAGGTATTATTTATTTTGAGGTATCTTGGGTGTGAGAGTGAGATGTGATTTGAGGGCATGTTCCCACAATTGATATTGATAAGAATCCTCATGATAATCTTCATAGCTTGATTATCTCACACCACTCTTTTGACTAGTCATAAGAACATGGATAGTTAGATGGGATGACCTAGATATATGATTCATTAGTGGACCCACACCCCGTCTGGTGGATTTGTAGAGAACAATAAAGGTTTAGGCAATGTACATGTGGCCATGAAAGTGGGTTTGTGTGGAACTGGTTTTCTTGAGACTCGTGAGACTAGACATAAATCCAATGATTAGTCATGATGTTTTTTTTATTATATATTCTATGGTAGACTCACTATCATACATAGTTTGTACCCATGACATTTTTATACTTGATTCTTGATGCAAGATAGTGTTCATTATCACTACTTGGCACTCAAGCTGCCTTTCTTGATTGATTACTGTTCTTGATTGATCTATTTATTGAGATGTTTCACCTTGAATCTATTGTATTGAATATTGTAAAGTTTATGATATCCGGTGCATGTTCTCACTTTTCTTGATTGATCTGACTTAAGTTTGTGAAATGGTTTTCAAATATTTTTAAGAAAATTTTTGATTTTCAAATGATGAAATGGAATCTTTTCATCTCTGGTTTGATAAATTATTTTGAAGGTTTTAAAAATATATTTTCAAACTAAGATTTTCACTCTCTTTATTGTACACCTCTCTTAGCTTATTTGAATTACCTTATGAAGTAACTACAAAGAATATTTATTGGAATGCAATTGGGATCTATAGCTCACATCCTGCATATACCATTTGGTGGTTGCATCTTTTATGATCTTATAGAAGGTTCTCATGCTCACATCATCTTCCTTTGTACATTCATTCTTGGGTGAACATGGGTGGGTGTCTTAGGAAATGGTGGGTAGTCATGGACCACCAGGAGATAGGTTTTGGTAGTTTTATTTTTCTTAAAGTTTTTGTATTGTATTTTTTGTTGGATCGGGTTATACTAAATATGCACAAGAGGGGGTTGAATTGTGTCTTTTACAATTTCTTCGAGAATCCTGATGATTGTCAAATCTGTCCTTTAACTTTATCAGAATGGTTATGAAGTGGAAAATAAACAGATTGAAGAACACACAGATGTATAGTGTTTCAGGTCACAAAAGGCCCTCAGTCCACTCCACCAATGCTCTACTCTACGATCTTGGTGATTTTCACTATTAGGTCCTCTTATCAACAGACCATCCACAACTGAGTTCAGGCAGTTGACACCTTTACAAGATAAGGCTAAAATAGAGCCTTCTGGTTCATACATAGAACCGAATACACATCTTAGAATGAGAAGTCAGTTACTCAAAATGAAAAGAGTATTTTTCTAAAAATACTTTCCAGTTGTTCTTCACAGTTGCAGCAACACGCAACTGACAGTAGATGGATCATCATCTTCATAAAAAATGTTCTTTAGGTAAGATCAGTTCTAAATAGATCCATTTGCAAATAGATCTTGAAATAAAATCAGAAATTTTAACAACAATAGATTCACGATAGATCTTCGATGTAGAATAAGAATCTTTAACGCTTTTCCTTTTCTTAAGAAAAACAGAGTCTGATATATCTTTGTAGCACCAGATCTGTGTGACTCATATAACTTTGTAAAAATTGTAGTCGTGAAAAACTCAAGAGCCTGTTCTTATTATCTTTTGCACAATTATCCATCTCTCATTTTTTAATTCAAAATAACACAGATATATAAAGAATAAAGACGAGATTTTTTCTTTCAAATTTAGATCCACAAATGTTGCCTTAAGAATCATGATATTCAAATGTTTGAATAACAGAGCAGTCATAACTTCTCTTAATAATCGGCATGAAATCCTCCTCTTAAATCAATCCTTTGAATCACAAATAAACATATTTAATTCTATCAAAGATGTGCTTTAATATCAGGCTTTGAAATTGGCTTAAAATCAGCCTAATCTTCCACAAAAGACCATTGTATGATAAAGTCATATTTTAAATCTCTGATGCTAAACATAGGGTTGATGATATATTCTTCAAACATAAGGTTGATCTAAAATTTAATATTGATCTAAAACATAAGGTTGATCATCCATACTTTTCTCTTCAACTTTCAAATGTATGGTATAATATCCATACTTTCCTCTTTAGCAAAACATAAGATACATGATCCATACTTTTCAATAGAATGTAAGGTTCATTATAAAAGTAAGGTTGATGATCCATACTTTTGTGAAGAAAATGTAAGGTTCCATACTTAAGTAAGGTTCCTCTTCCATACTTTTATGTTATTAAAAATGTAAGGTTCCTTCCAAACGTAAGGTTATTTTACCATACTTTTTTGATAACGTATGGTTGATTAACTATACTTTTCTAAAATCCCGTAAAGTAAATGTAAAATTTTATCCTTACGCTACGCTCTTCAACGTAGGGTATGAACAGTGTTTTCAAAACATGCTAAAATGATTTCTGAATAATTTGTCAAATATTCCATGCAGATTAAACTCTTTTAATATTATTCCAAAATAGAAATATAAAGAATATTAATTTCTTGAAATATACTCAAAGTAAAATCATTAGAATAACAAACAAGAGTATTCGTGAGCATCAAAATCATCATAAAAAGATAGATTATTGTTGAAATAATACATGCTCAATAATATCCTCTAATAATAATAGTATATAGTATTGTTGAAAACAACACTTGCTCAACAATCTCCCCCTTTTTCATGATCACAAAACCCATGAAATAACCCATTAAATTAATTGAATATAATTTAGATTTTTTCAAGGATAGAATAATATTTTATTTTAACAAAATTATTTCAAAAAGAAATAAATAAACTTTTATTCATAGTTATCCCATATATAAAGAAAATATTTTTAAAATATTTTTAAAAAATTCTTTTAGAAATTTCTCCCCCTTTTATAAAGTAAAATAAAAAAAATTGAGTTTATCCAAATTTCTCCCATAAAGGTAAAACATAAATACAATATAGAATGTTGTATTTGTTTCTAGATTTCTCCCCCTAAGAAATATATTGATCCATTGTCTTAAAATAAAATGTTGTGTTTATCCAAATTTCTCTCCCTTTTTGTGATATCAAAAAAATGTTAGAATAAGGAATATAACACATTTAATGTAGTACTGAACTTAAGTAAATGTTATTATAAACTATTTATCAATAATTGAATCTGGATTCTGAAATTCTATTATATACTGAATAGTAAAGAAAATTAAAAACACATAAAAATGAGATTCAAAAATATTTTATTGAAAATGTAAGTACATAATGGATACAGGAATCTAGTTTGGGATAAAAGGGTTTGAAAAAGGGTATTTCAGCAACTCTGAACAACTTCCTTGAGCACTGATAACTGAATTCTCAACCTCTTCATCAGTCTATCTCCTAAATGAATTATCAAATCCCTTACTTCCTAGGTCAGATGAATATCTTCAATTAGATTGAATCTAAAAAACTCATGAAATCTTTATTCCTTTTCCATGAACTGATTTAGCTTCTCAGTGAATCTGTCCAGTAATTGTCTAATACTTGGTTCACCTGAGGTAAGATGATCAATAAGGAATTTATGATTTTCCAATAAGACAGAAAAAAGAGTGCTATTACACTGTAAATCCGGCAACCTTTCATTCATACTTCTCATTACAGTTGTAATGGCCTGGAATCTCTTGATCAGATCAGGTGAAGTACCTGATGTACTTGCTTGGCTACCTGTGACAGTTGTAAACTGTTTTTCCATAAAATTTTTGAATTCTGCCAAATCTAATTTCAAAAAAACTTTAGATTTCAACTTTTCAAACTCTGCTAGTAATTCTTTCTTAAAAACATCAACTTCTTGCTTTGAAACAAAGCTATCATTCAGATTTTGAAATCTCTATTTCTCTTTGTCTAACTCTCTTCTTAAAGTAGCATTCTCAGATTTAGCTATGTTAAACTTTCTTACAAGTTCCTCAACATGATCTGATATAGAATCAAAGACAACCTGTTCTTGATTCACAACTGGATCTACTAAATTAGTGGTAAATATTGAGCATCAGATCTCTGATCCGTAGCCTTCTCCACTGGTTTCTCAACTGATTTTTCTTCAGAATCATGAACTGACTCATCCACAGAATTTTTTTTTTAAAACTTCTGTATGAACTTCAGATGGACTCTTTCCTCTGTTAACATTTTTATCCGGTTGTTGCTCCTCATGAGCACCTGCATTCTCTTCCTCTAAAACAGGTTCTTCTTGAAATGTTTCTTTTTGAATAAATTCAGTAGGTTGTGCATACTGTTCTTGAATAGATTCAGTTCGAGCCACTTAAACTTCTCTAGGCTCTACCTCTGTCTGAGGTTTAACTTCCTCTTCAATTTGAGGTACCACCTCAATATGAGAAACAACTTCTCTTAAAAATCTATAGCTTAAAATATCTCCATTTATAACATCATTTTCTTGAATAGGTTCCTCATCATCTTGAGTTTCTCTGTGCCTTTTCCTCTGAAGTCCTTCTTAACTTTCCTCATCAATAGGTGCATCAACTTCTTCCAATATAATTCTTCTTGATGTTTTTGAAACATCACCGATCCTTGATTCTGTTATTCCTTCTTTGGTTTTCCCATTTTACTCTCCCTGAGCAGACTCCTGATCTTCATCAGCACCAAAAGGCATAATCTTTCCTTTCATAGTGCTCTAGAAAAATCCTATTTTTCTTAAAGTTCCAGCATTGAACATGTTACTATGATGACATCGCACTCTGGCATCTACTAATCTTACCACATCAGACTTAAACAGTAATTTTGAAATGAACCTCCCATAGGGATAAAAGTTCATTCTCGTCTCTGGTTGACAACAGTAGTTCAAATACCTTATCATATAATGAGGAAAATTCAACTTGATGTCCCTCAGAAATAGAAACATCAAATACATATTAGGATATAAAATTTTATCCATTTCAGACATCCTCAGGGCAATCCCTGTTTAAAAAAATTTTACAAAAAATTTCTGATCTGGCTCCAAATCCTTGACTAACATTTTTCTGATATTCGTATAACCAAATAAAAATGACATAATGTGCTCTGACTTATGTTCATTACCTCCAATGGATTTCAAATCAAAGTGATAAAGTCCCCCATGAGGGAAGTTTAAGATTCTAGCTATTTCCACAGAGGACATAGAAAAATCCTGATCTTCAATTTTAGAGAATATGGATTCCTTTGTATCTCCAAGACTGAACTGAACAGATTTAAAGAAATTTCGCAACTCTACCTCATACAGAAATTAGGTGTTTTCATCAGTGAACGTTTGTTCGAGATTCTGAAAAGCTAAATATTTATTCAACGTTAGATTGGTCTGGTACAACCATTCCAAATCAATTACTTTTCCCTGTAATATCTTACTTCCTACCAAATGTTGACGCTTGGTGTTACTAGCTTCTCCTTCCTCGATTCTCTTTGTCTTGGCCATTTCTTTCTCAATGTTCTAAAGGCTCAAAGGTTTAGGTTTTCGAAGGTTCAGTCAAAGATAGACGAAGGCAGTAAGTGTTTAGGTGTTTCAAAAGGTTTTAAGAAAATGAATGAGTTTGGAATTTGAAATGGGTTCTGACAACCTTGATTCTCGTGTCATTATGTACATAATAATCATTAAATTATTTATAATAAAAAAATGTATGTGAAAAGAAAAAAAATTATAGTAGTACAGATAAAATTTTAAATTATTCTAAAAAAAATAATTAAATTATTTAAAATAGTGAAGATTAAAATAAAATAAGAATTAATATAATAAAATAAGCAAAATTAAAATTAAAATTTCATTTAAAATTAAATAAACCTATCTCCCCCTTAATAAAATCAAACCTTGCAGTGAGAAGTGGTTTATTAAAAATATCAGCTAATTGAATTTTAGTACTTACAAATTCTAAGAATATATCCTTTTTAAGAACATGAAATCTTAGAAAATGATGTATGATATCAATATGATTAGTCCTAGAATAATTAATAGGATTTTTTGAAATATTTATTGTTTTTGTATTATCACATAAAATAGGTGTATTATTAAATTTAGTCCAAAGTCCATAAGAATATTTTTCATCCACAACACTTGTGCACAACGACTGCCTGCAGACACATATTCTTCCTCGGCTGTAGACAAAGCAACTGAGTGTTGTTTCTTACTAGACCATGAAACTAAAGATTTTATTAAAAAGTGACAAGTTCCTGAGGTGATTTTTCTATCTAATTTGTAGCTTCCAAAGTTAGCATCTGAATATGAAATTAAATTAAAATCATAAGTTTTTGGATAGAGAAGAGATTGAAAACAGTTCCTTTTAAATATCTAAAAATCCTTTTGACAGATCTTAAGTGAGATTCTTTAGGATTTTATTGAAATCTTGCACAAAGACATAATGAGTACATTATATCTGGCATTGTAGCAGTAAGATATAATAAAATACCAATCATACCTCTATATAACATGTTGTCAACTGATTTTCCAGTTTCATCCAAATCAAATTTTATATTAGTACACATAGGAGTTGTATATGTTTTGTTGTTTTCAAGTCCAAAATTCTTCAGTAAATTAGTAATGTATTTGCTTTGATTCAAAACATTTCCAAAACATTTTTGATAAATTTGAAGTCCTAAAAAGAAATTTAATTCTCCCATCATACTCATTTTAAATTATTTTTGCACTAAATTTGAAAACTTATAACGATTTTTTTTGTTGATCCAAAAATTACATCATCAACATAAATATGAACCAAAAAAATATTAGAGTTTACAGTTTTTTAAATAATGTTGGATCTGCCATTCCAACAATAAAATCATTTTTCAAAATAAAAAATAAATTAATCTTACCAATCTCAAGGTGCTTGTTTAAGTCCATAAACAGCTTTAATAAGTTTAAAAACAGAATCTGGTTTTTGAAAATTTTCAAAACTAGGAGGTTGCTCAGTATAAACTTCCTCCATTAAATAACCATTTAAAAAGGCAGACTTAACATCCATCTAAAATAATTTAAAGTTCATATGAGATGCATAGGCTAAAAGGATTCTAATGGCTTCTAGTCTTGCTATAGGAGAAAAGTTCTCATCATAATCTATACATTCATTCTAATTATATCCTTCTGATACTAGTATTTCTTTATTTCTAGTTATTATACCTTGATCATCTTGTTTATTTCTAAAGACCCATTTAGTTCCTATAACTGGATAATTCAGTGGTCTTTCAACTAAATTCAAAACTTTATTTCTCTTGAACTTGTTTAGTTCTTCTGGCGTTACTATCATCCAAATTTCATCAACTAAGGCTTCTTCTATTGACTTAGGTTCTAATTGGGATAGAAAGGAAAAAAATTCAACAAGATTTCCTACATTTTTTCAAGTTTTTATTCCAGTGTCTAGGTCTCCTATAATAGTTTTCTAAAGGGTGATTCTTTAGGGTTTCAGACAATCTTGGTAATACACTATTAAGTTCATCAATGTCATGTTCTTCTGAACTGTACTGAATTTTATTTATATCTTTTTCAAAATCATCTTTCAAGTTCTCAAGTCTCATGTTATCATTAGAGTCAAATTCATCAATTTGATCTTTCTTTTTCTTAAAGGGATCAGATTTATCAAATTTCACATGAATTGATTCTTCAACAATCCTTTAATTTTTATTAAAAATTATATAAGATTTGGAAGTTGCAGAATATCCTAAGAAAATGCCTTCATCAGATTTTGGATCTAATTTACCAAGATTGTCCTTGGTGTTCAAGGTATAAACCTTGCATCCAAAAACTTTAAAGTATCTTACTTTAGGTTTTCTGTTATTCCAAAGTTTATAGGGTGTCTTTTTGAAAATTGTTCTGATTAAAACTCTATTCATTATATATCAGGGTGTACTTATATCTTCTTCCCATAAATAAGTAGGAAGACTGTATTCATTTAGTATAGTACTATCCATTTCCTAAATATTTCTATTTCTTCTTTCAACAATCTCATTCTGTTGAGGTGTTCTTGGTGCAGAGAAGGTGTGTTTAATACCTATATTTGAGCAAAAGGAATTGAATTCCTTATTCTCAAATTCTCCACAATGATCACTTCTTAATGAGATTATTTTAAAACCTTTTTCATTTTGAACAGCTTTGAAAAAACTTTCAAATATAGTAAAAGCTTTATTTTTATATTTTAGAAAATATACCCATGTAAATATTGAATAGTCATCAACTAAAACATATATATATAATTTACCAGCCAAACTTACTACTTTTGAAGTTCCAAACTGATCCATATGTATAAGTTCTAAAGCTTTAGATGTAGCAATTTTTTTAATTGATTTGAAGGATGATTTATGTTTCTTTCCAAGTTGACATGCATCACAAAATTTGTCACTATCAAATTTAAGACTAGGTAAATCAGAAACTAGTTATTTCTTAGATAACTTATGTAAATAATATATATTGCAATGTCCAAGTCTTCTATGCCAGATCCAAGATTCATTTATCTTAGCAGTTAAACAATTTACTTTTTGTTTACACAGGGAATTTAAGTCCAAAGTATAAACATTATCAGTTCTAGGTGCTATAAATTTAAACAATTTATCTTTAAAAATAGAACAACAGTTGTTAGAAAAATTAACAAAATAACCATCATCACATAGTTGAGAGATAATTACCAGGTTATGTTTCAATCCTTGTACATAGAGTACTTTATTGATTGAGACAACTTTTGGATCTCCAACAGTTCCAATGCCAATTATTTTACCTTTGGAATTGTCACCAAACGTGACTAATCCTCCATCCTTTTGAGTTAATGTTTTAAAGTTTGATGAGTTCCCACTCATATGCCTGGAGCAGCCACTCTCCATATACCATATTTTAGTTCGGTTTCAGTGACCTGCTTCCTGCAAAGGTATTCAAACAAAAATTTGTTTTGGTACCCATATTTTATTAGGTCCAGCTGTGTTTTCTATCAAATATTTGGGAATCCAGAATTTATTTGTTTTCTATAATCAATAGAATCATATAAACTCCTTACAACAAAGGATTTCTTAATCCCACTTATTTGAGGTTTCCTTAAATAGCAGTTTTTAGATATGTGACATTTTGTTCCATGGTAGTTGAAAATTATACCTTTTGTACTTGGAACAAAATAGTTGTTATGCAGTTTGAGTTTCTCACCTTTACTACCTATTCCATATCTTTCCTTTTTAATCACATTCTTTACAAGAATTTCATTTAGAGAATTTTCTCCTTTTGTAAAAATAAGAGCTACATTTTTGTATGTCTCTACTTCTGATTGCAGTGTTTTTATTTTAGTTTCATTATCTATACAGTTTGTGTTTGATGAGTTATATTTTTCAATTAACACTTGATGTTGTTTTAGCAGAGTGTATCTTTCTCATAAAACAGCAGTGTGAATATTTTTCAGTGACTTATATTTTTTAAATAAGGAATCATATTTCTCTTCCCACATATTTTAGTAGGATGCAAGTTTATCATTTGAGAAATTAGAACTAGAATCAGAATTAGATTAGTAATAAGATTTTACCTCATCAGCTTCTACCATAAATCACATATTTTCATTTAGATTTGATTCTTCCTTTTTTGAGTCAGACTTTGATGAGTTACTGGAGTCTTCAGAAACACTCCAAGTAGCTTTCATTTATCTTTTATCTTTCTGCTCATAATCATTATTTTTGAAAAATTTCTTTTTCTTTTCTTCTTTTAATTGAGTACAGTCAGGTCTTATGTGACCCATCTTTTTACATTCATAGCATCTAACTTCCTTCAGTTATTTTTCATCTTTATTGAAGGATTTTCTAAAACCCTTCTTCTTTCTATAGAATTTACTAAATTTCCTAGCTAATTGAGCTAGTTCTACATCTGAATCAGATGAATCAGAACTTTCTGGTTTTCTTTTGATCTCTTGCTTCATATTTCTACTCTTCTTTCAGGATGTTACTTTCAAAGAAATATTTTCTCTCTTGATCAAGACTTTATACTCATTTTCTTTATCTTGAATCTCAACTTCATACATCATTAGGGTTCTAATTAATTTTCTCATAGTTAGATCTTTGATTGGTGATGATAGCCTAATGGCTGATGATATCCTATTCCATTGGGTTAACTCTCAGTAGTTTTAAGGCTTGATCTGCTTGTTTGATAGGATCTCCCAAGGCAATGATGTTGTTGACTATTTTTGTAATCCTTCCATTCATCTGAGTGATGCTTTCACCATCAAGCAATCTAAATGTATCAAATTTTAGTTTTTCTCTAGCATACCTCATTTTTCTGATATTATCAGTTCCTTCATGGGAAAATGCAATTGTATGCCACATCTCATATACAGTAGGGCATTGAGATACTTTATTAAATTGATTCGGTCCTAAACCAAATATGACAGCATTCATATATTTTGAATTTATGTCATACTCTGCTTCAATAGCTGCACTCCATGTTTTAGGTTTCTCAGGAATTTCATAAGAAGTAAGAATTTTTTAGTAGACTTTGTATCCAATATTTTTCAAATAGATGATAATCCTCGACTTACAATATCCATAGTTTTCACCATTGAATTACGGAGCTTGAACCATTGACATTACCTCTCATGTATCATCCATTGAGATCTCTATGTACAATCCTTTGAAACTTTTAGCTTGTTATAGATTTAACAAAAGAACCAACTCTGATATCAATTGTTGGATTGGGTTATACTAAATATGCACAAGAGGGGGGGGGTGAATTGTGTCTTTTACAATTTCTTCAAGAATCGTGATGATTTCCAAATCTATCCTTTAACTTTATCAGAATGGTTATGTAGTAGAAAATAAAAAAATTTAAGAACGCACGGATGTATAGTGGTTCAGGGAACAGAAGGCCCCTAGTCCACTCCACCAACACTCTACTCTACGAGCTTGGTGATTTTAACTATCTGGTCCTCTTATCAACAGACCATCCACAACTGAGTGTAGGCAGTTGACACCTTTACAAGATAAGGCTAAAACAGGGCCTTTTGGTTCATACACAGAACCGAATACATAGCTTAGAACAAGAAGCTGGCTACTCAAAATGAAAAGAGTATTTCTCTAAAAATACTTTCCAGATGTTATTCACAGTTACAGCAACACGCAACTGATATTAGATGGATCATCGTCTTTAGAAAAGATGTTCTTTAGGTAAGAGCAGTTCCGAGTCGATCCAGTTGCAAATAGATATTGAAGTAAAATCAGAAACTTTAACAACAATATATTCACAATAGATCTTCGATTTAGAATAAGAATCTTTAATACTTTTCCTTTTCTTCAAAAAAATAGAGTCTGATAGATCTTGGTAGCAGCAAATTTTTGTGACTTGTATAACTCTGTAAAAATTATAGTCATGAAAAACTTGAGAGCTTGTTCTTCTTATCTTTTTTATAATTATTCTTCTCTCATTTTTTAATTCAAAATAACATAGATATATAAATAATAAAGACAAGTGTTTTACTTTCAGATTTAGATCCACAAATGTCACCTTAAGAATCGTGATATTCAAATGTTGGAATAAAAGATCATTCATAACTTCCCTTAATAATCAGCATGAAATCCTCCTCTTAAATCGATCCTTTGAATTGAAAATAAACATATTTAAATCAGTCAAAGATGTGATTTAATATCAGGCTTTGAAACTGGCTTAAAATCAGCCTGATATTCCTCAAAAAGACCGTTGTATGATAAAGTCGTATTTTAAATATTTGATGTTAAACGTAGGGTTGATGATCTATTCTTAAAACGTAAGGTTGATCTCAAACGTAAGGTTGATCTCAAACGTAAGGTTGATCATCCATACTTTTCTCTTCAACATTCAAACGTATGGTATAATATCCATACTTTCCTCTTTAGAAAAAAGTAATATACATGATCCATTTTTTCAATAGAACATAAGGTTCATTATAAAAGTAAGGTTGATGATCCATACTTTTGTGAAGCAAATGTAAGGTTCCATACTTATATAAGGTTCTTCTTCCATACTTTTCTGATATTACAAACGTAAGGTTCCTTCCAAATGTAAGGTTCTTTTACCATACTTTTCCGATAACCTATGGTTTATTAACCATACTTTTCGGAACTCTCGTAAAGTTAACGTAGAATTTTATCCTTACATCATGATCTTCAATGTAGGGTATGAATAGTGTTTCCAGAAAATGCTAAAATGATTTCCGAACACTTTGTCAAATATTTTGTGCGGATTAAACGATTTTAATATTATTTCAAAATAGAAATATAAAGAATATTAATTTCCTGAAATATACTAAAAGTAAAATCATTAGAATAACAAACAAGGGTATTTGTGAGCATCAAAATCATCATAAAAAGATATAGTATTGTTGTAACAATACATGCTCAACAATATCCCCTAATCATAATAGTATATATTATTTTTGAAAACAACACTTTTTCAACATTTTTGTATCGTGATATGCATGTATTGATATAATTATACCGATGTATGTATCTGATGATTTTTGTATAGTGTACCTTATTTATTGTAATCTATTTTTTTTGTAAAATCATTCCCAATGATTATTTATTGATAACCAGGTGCTTTTCACCAACTCATGGAGATCGATAATTTTCTTCTAGTTAGTATAAAATTAGCTCGGATACCGATTTAGATGTTACTCTGGGTTGGTTCATTACAAATAGTATCAGAGGAGGTCTTTCCTTAAATGAGATCACTTTTCATTATGATACCTTATGTTATTTGGGGTGAGTCATGGTAGAAAGGAGACTAAAATTGTGTTGAGACATAATAGGTAGTTCATGAGCAGGAGCTTTGTCAACACCTCTTCACAAAGAGATGCGAGTTACTAAGGAAAGTGGATACTTGAGTCTTTCTTTTGAGTAATTTTGTTTTTTGATGGTAAATGAGATTAAATTTCTGGTGATATTATCATTTGAACCCCATACTTGAATTCTTGGATTGCCATCCACATTTTTATAGAGGTTAACAAAATTATCTTAAGGTGGTAGAGTGGATTGAATAAGTTTATGAGATTTTTGTTCTCTCAAGAATTATAATGCTTTAAAGGTCAACTTTATCAACTATTTTTTTGAGGGAACTAGTTAGGAGTGTTGGGAAGTTTTCACTCCCTCCTATCTGCGTGAAATAATGTCTAGGTAATTCTTCAAATCAATCTTTATTTGATGGAAATATCCTATGAATGTGAATAATGTGAAATTTTCTGAGTTCTTGGGTTTCGATCAAGATGAGTGATTAGTTATGAAGTATGCCAAGCAATTATCAAGTTTGATATGTTTCTTACCTGATCTTTTTGTTAATGAATTCAATAAGGTAATCTGTTTTATAAAAGGTATTCACCCATACCTTTTAACTGTCATGCTTATGGCTTTGTTGATTTCTTATTTGGAGATTATCACTAGGTCATTTTCTTCTGAAGAAAAGCTAAAAAAATGACATAAAGGGAAGAATGCATCATTAATGGTTGAGAAAGGAAAATATCCCTAGGGAAAGAATTGGCCTCTAATGTGTTTATATTATGGATAACATGGTAATTTTAAGAGGCTATGTTTGAAATCTCTAGAGGATTATAGTAAGTGTGGCCATTTGGGTCACCTTAATAGGTTCTGTAAGTTGGGAAACTAGAAAGGGAAGTTTCGACCGGGATAATTAGATCCTAACTATGGGGTCATAGATGCTTCAAGATAATAGAGATACATCCATATTCCTTGTAGTGAAGATTTTCACATAGTGGAGGATATTCCAGTTTTTTGTTTCCTAATGTGTTTGATGTTGATCAAGCTTATTGTTTATAACATTAGAGTGGAAAATGATTGATTTCTTCCTTCTTTTGGATTGTCTGTATTTGGGAACCTTTTCTTTTGTAATCTTTTTTAATGATATCTTTTGGACCTTGGTTTTGGTCATTTTTTTATTGATGATGTGATAATGGTTTCCTTTTATTTATATCTCTATGTTTGTGCCTTATGTATGTGCACACTTGAATGGTTATCCTTCTTTTTGAACGAATTTAGATCCTTGATGGTCGTTGTGCTCCTGGTGATGGAGTAGAATCTTTTCCTGACAACCTTGAAATATTTGGGGTTTTTCTTCTTCTAAATACCTTATGTTTCCTTACATGGGTGTATTCCTATGGTTGATGTTGGATATTATTTGGTTTGATTATTTTTCCTTGATATCCTCTTATTTTTTCCTTGATGGTTAGAACTCAATTTTGATATGTTAGGTGATCTTCCTTATGAGAGTGAAGTGCCCTATTGTGCACTGACCTGGATGTTTGATGTACTTCAATTGGACTTGGATATACCTTGGGTTTGTACTCAGGTGACTAAAATGATGTGGATTCTTGATTGACCAGGTACCCAGAGGTGTTGGCATTTGATCTGATAAGCTCATTGTGGGGTGGGGATCGACATTGAAAATCCTAGGTTACCATCAAGTAATTACCTATGGTAGAAATAAATTTTTGCTCTTTTTAATTTCTTATGGATTTTTTATCTTAGATGTTTCTTAGTGGTGAGTTGTTGAAGCCTCTTTTATGGGTATAAGGGACATACTTTTCTTATCTTACACCATTTTGGTGAATCTTTAATCGATGGGGAGACCTAGGTTGGGTCTCTAGTCTTTCTTTGGTTTGGATACATGTTTTGATCTTGGCGTTTTGATCTTATAGTTGTGTGTGTGTTGTTATCTTTGATAGAGTCTCTATTCTAGACTATAGACTGTCTAGCTCACAAGATGAGTAAGGGAGTTCTTCTTATGCCATATTGTTCTATATTTCATGCTGGAATATTTTTGGTGATAGAAAGTCCTATGGTGGGGAGGATGTGACATCTCGTTACCTACTTTTAGGTGTTTTGACCCATTGATTTTAGTATCCTTTGATTGGATCTCTTCACAGGTTTCTTCCAATGTATTTTTGGATTCTTTTTAAGGTTTCAAGGCCAGTGTATGGCTGGAGAATAGTTTGAAAAACCATGCATCCAAAACATAAAATCTTTCCAGTAGCCTAGGTAGGGTTGAATGGTTTGTTCATGGTTAGAAAAACAATTCATCCAAACCATGCAACCTGAATATAAGAGGTATTATGATTGGTGCACACTTAAACTAACCATGTATCCTAACCATGAAGCTCTTCCAGTGGCTCTATTTGATGTGCACAGTTAGGCACACAATTAGTAATAGTAATGTGACCTAACCTAGGAAACCATGCAACGAGATTTAAATGCCCTGTAAATTGTAATCAAAATCCCCAAACCCCATAATTAAACTCAAACTTATCCCACTCAAACATAATTCAATCCTTTGGCATTTGGGAGACCTCTAGATGCATTTTGGCTCTCCTAACCTCATATCTTGGTGGATCGAAGCTCCAATTGAAGTGGTAACCCTCTTCTAGTGAGTTATTTTCTTCTTAATCATTGATCTCTCCTATTATCTTGATTCCTTATTCCTAGAGGTTATGATGGAATTTTGTTTTATTATGTCGTGGATGGTTGATGTGGAATTTTGGATATAGGTTATATTCTCTTCTATCAAGATCCCTCTTCCTAGATCTGGTGATCACCATCGGGGGTGACACATCTTGGATTCATTATAGTGGTATTCCTAATATTCCAAGTAGGTGTTTATATGATTTCCATTCATTTTTTAATTCATTGTTGATTGATAGTTTATGGATACATGTCTCCTTCTAACACATGTTCTATAATTATTGATCTTGAATTTCCTTATAAAATCCTCTTTGATCCTCTTTTAACTAAATTGAACATGGAATGGATTCCTTCTCATGGTTTTATAAATTGATAAATTCTATGTTGATTTTAATTCCATTTTAAATATTCTTTCAAGTTTACCTTATGGAAAGTGAGGGATTTGGCCCAGTTTTTTTTGAAATGGGTGTTCTTTGATTATTTGAAATGAGTGATTTATTCACACATAAAGAGGGTGTAAACCCATGTTTTGAAATGACCATAAGAATTTTTAAATTGTGAAACTTCCTTGAATTACTTTGGGATATTTTGAAAGAAATTATTGTTTTAAAGGCCTGTTTAGCATTATAGTGATGATTATGAAAGGAAGTATGTATGTTTACCCCTTTCAAAGGTTTAATTGAAGAAAATGTTTTAATTGGAATGGATGGTGTTGGAAGGCTCAGTTGTTACTTTATAATGACCATATCTTGTAATAGTCCCTTATTGTAACTTATTTGATTCTTGTAATTCCAATTGATGCTTTTTGAAAAAGGTATTATTTACTTTGAGGGAGCTTGGGGTGATATTGAGATATGATTTGAGGGCATGTTCCCATGATTCATATTAATAAGGATCCCCATTTTGATCCTTATAACTTTATTATATCACTAGACTATTTTGACTCGTCATGGGAACCTAGATAGATAAATGGGATGATCTAGATATATACTTCATTAGCTGACTCACACCCCATCTAGTGGGTTCATAGAGAACATTAAAGGTTCAAGCTACAGATATGTGGCCAGGAAATCATGTGTTTATAGAACTAATTTTCTTGAGATTGATGAGATTAAATGTAATCTCAATGATTATTTGTGATGATTTTTTATTATCTATTCTATGATGGAATAACTATCATACCTAGGATTTACCCATGACATTTGTATACTTGATACTCGATACATGAAAATGTTCATTGTCACTACTTGGCACTGGAGTTTCCTTTCTTGATTGATTACTGCTCTTGATTGATCTATTTATTGATATGTTTCACCTTGAATCTATTGTAATGACTCTTGTATAGATTAGGATATCAGGTGCATGTTATTACTTTTCTTGATTGATATGTCCTAATCATATGAAATGGTTTTCAAAGCATTTCAAGAAAAATGTATAGTTTTCAAATGATAAAATGGAATGCTTTCGAACTCTGGTTTGATAAATGAATTTGAAATGCTCAAAAATATATTTTCAAATTAATATTTTTACTCACTTTATTATACACCTCTCTTAGAATATTTAACTTACCATATGAAGTAACTACATATAATCTTTTGTGGAATCCTAGTGGGCTCTATATCTCACATCAAGCTTGTACCATTTGGTGTTTGCAGCTTTTATGATCTTATATATGGTTATCATGCTCACGTTGTCTTAATTTGAACATTAGTTCTCGGGTGACCATGGGTGGGTGTATTGGGGAATGGTGGGTGGTTGTGGACTACCAAGAGATGAGTTTTGGTAGTTTTATTTTGATTATAGATTTTGTATCATCTCTTTGTACCATAATATTTATATATTGATATGATTATATTGATGTATGTATTTGATGATGTTTCAATAGGGTTCCTTTTTTATTATAATATTTTGTAGAAGATATCATTCCCAACATTTATCTATTGATGCCCAGGTGCCTGTCATCAACCCATGGAGATCGTGAATGCTCTTCAGGTTATTGGAAAATTAGCTCAGATACCATTCATTATAATTCCAAAAGGAAGGAAGAGCATGAAGATCACTTGGGAATCGTACTAAAGTCCCTAAAAAAGGTTAATTTGTATAAAAAATTAACTAAATTTTAATTTTGGATATAGAAAGTTTCATTTTTGGGTCATATAATCTCAAGTGAGGGTATATCGATGTATCCATTAAATACAGACATTATTGAAAAAAATTCCAAACTAACCACAGTGACTAAAATCCACAATTTTCTTAGTTTAGAAAGATATTATCAATTATTTGTGAATATTTTATCATGGATATCTAATCCACCCACAAAATTAACTTATAACGGATTCAAATTACTTTAGATAAATGAATGTGAGGAAAATTTTAATGAACTCAATAGGAGGTTATTCACTACACATGTGCTTACACTATCCTGTAGTGGAGTAGGGTTTGTGATATATAGTTGTGCATCAAATAAGGGACTAGGGTGTGTCCTCATATAGAAATTTATAGTGATATATTATTCCTCACAACAACTAAAGGTTTTTGATAAAAATTATACGACTCATGATTTGGAATTAAACGTGGTAATTTTTTCATTAAAGATATAGATCCGTTATATTTATAGAGAAAAGTGTCACATAAATACTGATCATAAAATTTTAAATTTTAATTTCACTCAAAAATAGTTTAATATATTCCATATAATATGGTTAGGGATGATTAAATATTATTAATTCTCAATACATTATCACCCTGAGAAAGCGAACAAGGTTGTAGATGCTCTGAGTCAAAAGGGTCATACAGGCTTATCAATGATGCAAATAAAAAAAATATCCATTATTTATATATTTGTAAATGATGGATTTTTATATCTTGAAGGATGAAGATAAATCTTATCTTTATCAAATGAGTGTTTAACCATTTATACAAGTGAAGATTAAATAATCACAGAAGGAGGATGTAGAGTTGTAAAAGAATGTGAGAAATGTTCCTGAGTTCGACCTTGACCATGATGGAATGATAAGCTTCAATAACTGAGTATTTTTCCCATCAATACCAGAATTTAAGAGGGAATTATTGGATTAAGATCATTGTTCATCATTATCTATTCATCCTGGAAGTGTAATGATTTATAGAGATTTGAAAGATTATTTCTTGTGAGATAACATGAAAATAGATATTGCCTAGTATGTATTTTGATGCTTGGTATGTCATCAAGTTAAGGATGAGAGATATAAGTCTAAGAGATATTATAACCATTATCCATAGTGGTATGTAACTAGGAAAACATCGCCATTGATTTTTTCACTGGACTCCGGAAAACATCTAAAGTCCATAATGTTATTTGGGTTTTAGTAGATTGCCTTACAAAGTCAGCACACTTCATTGCTATCAAATAAGATTTATATCTTAATCAACTTGCTGGAATATACATTAAGGAATTGGTTAGGTTTCATGGAGTACCACATTCTATTGTATATGATCAAGATTCTAGGTTTACCTTGAATTTTTGGAGAAGTCTTCAGTAATATCTAGATTCAAAGATGTGTTTTAGAACTAATTATCATCCTCAGATAGATGGTCAGTCTTAGAGAACCATTCAAAACCTAAAGGATATTTTTAGGTCTTTCTATGTATTTTAAAGGTGGTTGGGATCAACACCTTCCTCTAGTTGAGTTTTCCTACAACAATAGTTTTCACTATAGTATTCATATGGCTCCTTATTAAGCCCTCTATAGAAAGAAGTATAGAACTCTAACATGATGGGATGAAGCAAGAAAAATAAATTCATCAGGACTAGAGATAGCTGAGGAAATGGTAGATAAATTTAGAGTCATTAATTATCACATCAAGGTACTTCATAGTTGATAGAATATTTATACTGATAATCACTGGGGAAATATGGAATTTAAAGGTGGTGAGAAGACATTTCTATGAATATCTCTTTGGAAAATGGTTATGAGATTCAGAAAGAAGGTAAATATGAACCCAATGTATATTGGCCCCTTTGATATTCTTGATTGAGTAGGTATGGTAGCTTATCACATGGCGCTTCCACCAAACCTCTCTCAAGTTCATGATGTGTCCCATATATATATCCTGAAGAAGTACATACATGATCCATCATATGTACTGAACTCATAGGTTGTACCGCTGGAGAATGATATTTCCTATGAAGAAAAATCTATATAAATATTGTATCATAGATATAAAGTGCAATGTAATATGCTACTCTCCTTATAAAAGTTCTCTGAAGGAATCACAAATTTGAAGAAGTTACATGGGAACTCGAGGATGTGATGAAATTGATATATCCTCATTATTTTATCATAGTGATAGAGTTTTGTGACTAAAATTAATTTTAAGGGGGTTATAATGTAACACACTGAGATTTTATGTTGTATTTTTCTTCAAATAAATTTAATTTCTTCACTATCTTGTGATACACTTAACCCTAAGTCTAAATGAACCATAATATAGTATATTGTTCTTACCATGCCATTAAATTATAATAGTGAATGTGAATGATTTTTTTTGAAAACCAATATATAAATGTTTTAGATAAATAAAATATATTGATAAATAGGTACTTTATTTTTAGTACATTCATTATATGGTTTAAAAATACATTTTTTCTCAAAAATGGTTTTTATTACTTTTTGTAAGTAAATAATATAATTAGTTTCTTAAAATTTTAGAATATTTATTTGATCAAACAAAATTATTTTTTAAATCATAATTTAAAAAATATATTAGATTCAGTTTTTTGAGAATTTTCTTAAAAGATTGATTTTTTGATGAATAGTGAAAAATACAAATTTTTATTGAAAACCGTCTTTTCATTTAAAGAATTTTCAAAGTTAAATTTTATTTTAAAATTGTTTTAAAAGTAAAATTAGTTAATTTATATTATTAATAATATAATATATTTATTTTAATTAATTTTATGTTGGATCTTTTATAAAAACATTTTATACTTAAGAAAACATTTTTTCTGGAAAATTGCTTTTCATTGCATTTTACAGGTTTAATTTTAAATTAAATTATATAACTTCTATGAATTGAATTTAATAAAATGTGTTAAATATTTTTAATCATAATAATTAATTTTTTTAATAATTTCAACTTAATTTTTGGTCATTTTGAATAGTAAAAACAATAAAAATATGTTATTGTGGTTAGGGTGAAAACGAGTTTACAGGGGGTTAAACCAAGAGCTAAGGGCATGTTTTCCAATTGAACTTGTATAAAACTATTTTCTATACATATTTGTACCTTATAATATCAAAAATTAAAATTTCTAAACATTTTGAAACATTTTCCTTGAGTATGACATTATTATATTTTAATCTTTTAGGAAATTCAAACTGTGTCCTCTCTCCCACTATTAAAAGGATACCACTGCATTCTCTTATTTACACTACTTTGAGCCATATATATAAAAAATACTCTACCAAATTCTATTTTCAATTTACATAGACATGAATTATAGGTTTTTTATTCTTAAAATACCATTCCAAGTATCCTTAAAAAAGTATCTAAAGGAGGCCTACTGAAGGATGGATAATCATCCTACCGGACCTCATTCAAATTTTTTTTTGTTATGGCTACTAAAAATATATGGTATTCATAATAAAATAATATATTTAGAATAATAAATATTATAAAGTTTTATTATGATTATTTAATTTGCATTATTCACACAATTTTCTATCAAATGGTAAGTGAAAGTATCACTCATGTGCATGTGTGGACTACCACCTCCACGTTGCGATACAATTCATTTTCCATCACTATAATTTTTGGATGGTTATTAAAATGGGTTTAAAGTTTATATATAATATTTATGACATAATTATTCTTCTTTAATAATAATATAACATCTAACTTATTGCCTTATCATCTGTTGGAAGATGATAGTGTCGCTCGTGCGTACGTGTGGACTACCACCTCCACAAAGTGATGTGATTTGTTTTTCGTTTCTAATTCACTTGGATGGTAATAAGAATTGATTTAATGTATATATATTTTTTATTTATGATATAATAATGGTTCTGTAATGATAAAATAATATTTATATTTCTTTCATTCTTTTTGTTAGAAAGTGAAAACAATGTTCATGCGTATGTTCAACCTACCGTCTCCATGAACTGTGTAAATAAATTTTCTATATCTACCAATGGGTGATTATAAATATGTATATAATGAATATATATATATATATATAATATTTATATCATGAATAAAATTCTGGAGATGATGGAACCATGATCAAATTAAAGGATTGGAACTTCTCAAACTGAAACTTCCATGAAAAACAAAAAAGCCAACATCTGAAACAAAGATTTTAATTAGGAATTATTAATAAATGGGTGTTGAAATGTTATAATTGGATCATATATGATATTATAAATATTTAAATTATTTTATTACATAATTTTAATAACTTTAAACTTATTATACATGATATTAAATCACTTTCCAAGTAAGTCAAACTTGAGGTAAGAGATTATATTTCAATCACATTTCAATCAGGATTATTTATGCTTGAATTTCATTGAAGGAAACTATATGATCATTTTCTAATAAACATATTTAATTTTATTATCCTCTATTTATCCATGAAATTTCCAAGAAATATTACCATTTTTATCTCTTTGAAACTTAAAATGATCAGAAAAATGAATTTAAGAAAAATAGACTTTATTTCCTCTTTGGTCGAGAATATTTTTCTTCCATGTCCATGTTTTATTTTAATTTTTTTCAATAATTTTTTTTCCATTATCATGTGAATTTTTAATGTAATTTTTACCCATGTTTTAAATTCTATAAAAACGTTTAAAAGGAATTTTCTTTTCATTATTTTAATGGGGTACTTTTATCTTTTTACCAAAAATGTGAAAGGAATATTTGTTTTATCATACATGTCATGAATGGAATTTCAAACCATCATGACCACTAAATTATTTGAAGATTACTTTATAAATTTTCAAGTTTATTTTAAAATAAAACATTTTACTTAATATTTTGGAAATTTTTATATTTTTAAATAAGTGATTTCAAGATGAAAAATGTATTTTCATCAAGAATTATTTCAGTGATATTTTAAAGGAATTTTTTACCTATAGTAACATAATTTGATGTAACTTATTCTTTATTGGGGATACGATCCAATGATTCCATATTTATTCTTTCGCTATATGGTTTATGGTTATGATGATGAAATATCAATAAAATCCATTTTCTTTTCCACGGGTTATGTTATGATGAATGTTTTTAAGATCTTGTGGTATACATATGAATGGATTTATGATTATATGATAAGTGGGTCCATAATTATATATCCCTCCGATAAATTGGGTAATGATTAATGTTATAAGAGATCAAAGGGTACATTGGAGGTTATGCTAAGCCCAAAAGAGGGTACATAGGAGGCTATCCCAAGATCGAAAGAGGGTACACAAGAGGTTATTCAAAGCCCAAAGTAAGCACATGGTTAATATAATAATAAAAACATGTTATGAATATCTTGGTGGATATAATTGACATAATATTTCTATGATTATGATTATTCCAAACCTTATTCCATTATTTTAATGTCCTGTACCTCTCTGGTCCATTCCTTTGAGAAAATCCAATGTTATAGGTGTTCTTGGAGGTCACACTAGCCTGTTTTGGGAGTTTTCCAAAAATCCAGTTTTCCAACAGTGGGTCATGGCATCGGTAGGTCGTGGAATCAGTAGGTCATGGAATCAACAAGTCTTGGCATCAGTAGGTCAGGCATGGGTGACTCAGCATCAGTGACTCACATTGGCGACTTAGATGTTAGTGGTTCAACATCGGTGACTCAACCATTTGTGGCTTAGTGTTGTTGTCTCATCATAAGTGGGTTGTGTTGATGACTCGGTTGTCAGTGGCTCAACATCGATGTCTCGACGTCGATGACTCACCCAACGATGATTCATTTCCATCTTTCCTATGTTTTTTCAGTTTCACCCCGGTTACATTTTCTTTGACGTTAAATGAGTTACCTATCATGTTTGACCATTTTATAATCCTTTTCAACCATCTATGAGAAGAATTATTATATATTAAATATCCAAAAATCCTGGATCCTCAAAACATCCAATTCGCTTGGTTTGACCATTACCCGACTTTTAAGTACTTTGAAATCATCTCCCTGATTTAGGATTTGGAATTTTCTTAAGATGAGATCCTCTCTTCCTTTAACCCTTATATTACCTCTTTGTGTACCTAGAGACTTTCTTACCTGAGAAGTCACATCTATTGTGCTGCAATTGGAAGCAAATTTGTGGGTACAAGGGTGGACAAGGGGTTGGTTTTGGGGGTATGGTGTGGTATATTTGTGCAGTGGGGCTGCGTCTTTGGTGGTGGTTGTTTTGGGTTTAATGTATGGGGTGGTATAGGCAGTGTGATGGAATATCATGGGGTGAGATTGTTGATTTTGGAATGGATGAACTTGTAGAGCAGTGGGACTACATCTGAGTTGTGTTATGTTTGTTGGGCAGTGTTGTGAAGTGGGACTGCAATCAGGTTGTGTGTTGTTTTTATTGTTGGATGTGTTGGGTGTGGTTTTGGTTAGTAGTTTCCCAGATAGTGATGGAATAAAAGAAGTGGAATCCTTAATAAAGAATGATAAGTGGTTAAATAAATGGGTTGGGTTTATGAATTAAGTTTGTGACTGGCTATGTCGTTATGCATTAGAGGTAGCAGTAAAGACGGTTCTATGTGGATGGTTGTTTTTTTGGAAACCCATAGGTTAGGCTGAGTGGTTGATACCTATACCTATATATATATACTTTTAGTTCCTTGTTATTACTATACACACCCACTCGTGTTGAGCACTACATGACAAACACCTCTATTGTGATGGGATAGGGAGTCTTTCCCAACATCCCAGTGGGTGGATGGATAGCTGGCCACCCGATCTTCCCTACTCCCTCTTCCAGGAGGAGATATCCCAATATCCTATAGGTAGGTTGTGGTTGTGAGGCCCAGGTGTGTGTGGGAGAGTTTTTCTTTCCTAGGTGTCTTCAGGATGATATGTGATGTGTTTAACATGTGTCTTCAGGATGAGATGTGATGTGGTTAGTGGCCTAGGTGTATGCTGTCGGGATATTTTGTGGTTTGCAGCCTAGGTTTCTGCGGGCAGTATGTGATGTGGATAGTGGCCCAGATGTGTGTGGGTAGGTTGTGTTGTGGTATGTTTAGAAGAGGTGGGAGCACCAGGATGTCTTCTGTTAGGGAGTGAGAGCAGCTAATCAATGAGAAAGTGGTGTGGGGTACCCTATCATTGATGTGCTTAATATATTACTTTACTAGACTTGCATTATTTGGTGAGTGTGCCTTGGTTAGGCTAGGGTGGCTAGTGTTTTCCTTGATAGGTGATTTTGAGGTTCTGTTATTTTCTCACAGGGGAATTAGCATTCATTTCCGACTTGTGCACGAGAGAATTTGGTTTTCCTACTGAGTATACTAGTATGCTCACCCAACATTTATAAAATTATTTTCAGGTTTCCAGGAGGACTATGGGGACCTTTCTGGACCTGACTAGATTGGATGTCGAGACAGTTTCCATGTTGCTTCTTTGTCTTGTTTTTGGTATTTTACTTTTGATTTTTCTTGTACTTTGTGGAAATTTTGTTTAAACATGCATGGGTTGGATTTTTAGTTTCCCTTTTTCTAATATGTTTAGATTTGTTTGGGATGGACCATCTTATCTCCTGATATTTTTCTCTATAAAGGGTAATGCCTTCTATATTTGTGAGAATGTTTACCAACCCTTGGTGCTAGTCACCACCTCGGGGCCTATTAGAGGTGGACTTAGGGGACATTATCTCCTTTTCATCTTGAAGAAGTAATGTCACAACACTTTGTTATCACTTCCCTCATCTTGAAGAAGGAGGGTCATGAAAATTATTTTATTACATGATATTATTCTTATGTTATATTATCATGGACCATATTCTTTGATTCCTTTATGATTCATGTCTTATTAACTGACAATATTTATTCCATGACTAATGGATATCATCTAAGAATTACTAGGTATGGTTTTCAAATGTTAATATCATGTTCTTATACCCTTATTCTCATGTTATTTTTAAATGATAATTGATAACTCCCTTGTTTACCCTTACTAAGCATATGAGATCACCCTTTATTATGTTTTCTTTTCCCCAAGATATGAAGAAAGGTTTTAAGTATGATGTTTCTAAGAAGGGTGTTATTTACGATGTACTAATTGGTAGATGATATAGATCATTTATATACCAGTTGTTTATGTATCCATGTTTCTAAATATACTAAACCTTTAGAGTTTTGGTGTGGATCATGATTTTATATAATGAATATTCTTCTAGTAATATGTAATATTTATGTATGAAAAGAATTGGTCGTTATAATTCCAACCAATATAAGGATAAAATTCCAACCCCTTGAGTCGATATTGGGTGGTCTAAAGTATCAATCATGATGTTGACCCCTAGGAGGTAATCTGGGGTAGTCTAATATTCATCAGGAATCATCATCGAATCCTAGGGTGATGACCCTATCCAGTCATAATAGTAATCAGGTGTCATCACTGACTCCTAGGAGGAGGACCCTAGACCATACAAAGTATCAGGCATTATCAAAAACCCATAGGAGGTCATCCTAGTATGTCAATAAGATATGATGTCATCGCCAACCCCTAGGAGGTAATCTTAGGTATTGAATAGTATATAGAATCATTGCTAACCTCTAGGAGGTATATCAGGCTATTAATGGTATTAAGAATCATTGTTGACCCTTAGGAGATAATCCTGTGTCATCAATAGTATCATGTATCATCATCAACATCTAGGATGCAATCTCAGGCTATGAATAGTATCAATAATTATCACTAACCCCAATGTGGTAATCTTAGGCTATCAATAATATCATGTGTCATCATCAACCCCTAGAGGATAACCCTAGGCTACCATAATCATCAGGCATAACTGTCAAATCCTAAGGGCTAAACCTATTTAGTCATTCTTAATTGACTCATCATCGATTCAGGTTATAAGGTGACACCCGCAATCATCACTACCCTAGTCCAAATCCCTAATTCACGACATCAATTCTATAATTTACTCATTTTAATTTAATTTTAAAATCTTAGAAAAATCCCTAAAACAACATACCTCGTTCAAACTACATGCGACAACATGCAGATACTGTCTAAAGATTCCCTTTATAAAAGCTGAGAAAAATCCCCATCAAAATTGGCCAATTACACGATGATCTAGTGGAATTGAAACCAAAACCCTATGATAAATTACTTAAATTAGAAGTAAGAAGGGGAAACAAAATATGGAAGGGAGGAGAGGGAATATCATACGTTAAAAACTGCAAACTCAACACCTAAATTTCCTTAGATCAAAGGAGGATCAAGAGATGAAGTTGGGGAGGAGCGACGACCAAAAATGGCACCTCTCAATCCCCCCTGCTCAACTGAAGAAAGAGAAACACCGCAGTAAAAATATAGTCTTTCCCCCTCTAAAAAAACCACCAAACACACTTTCATGGCATGAACATGGGTTCACATCATGAAAATTTAGGTTCATTCAATTACAAGACCAATTCATAGTCCAAGTAGCCTAGAACCATCCTAAAAAAGCACAATTCATGATGTGAATGACCCTTTACACTATTAAATGTTTTTTATACTAGTTTTTAGCAGTCTAGCCACCCAACCACTACTCTGATGTCCTCCCAAACACTTGAGGCATCCACAAAACCTCACTCCAAGACCAAAAACACTATTTTAAAATGATCAAACTCTCAAAATACCATTCTAAGTCTCGGTTCTCAAAACAAACCACCCACCAAATCAAAAAAATTAGATTCCTCCTAAATTTCATAACCCCTTTGGAAACAGGGTATTATAATCTCCCCACCATAACACTTCTCATCCTTGAGAAGTCTTTTTGACTATTCAATCATAAATTTGGACCTATCTCAGTCATTAATCCATACTCAATTAATCATGTCTCACTATTGAACACTAAACAAGCTCCTATTGCACAACTCCAAACATGAGGTGCACTTTTCACCAAAAAATTATTCCACCACTTGTCATCATCACTGAAACACCAAGACGATGCTCTCCCATTACCATTTATCCCATGTCATCATAGTGTTTTGAATCAACTTACCATTCTAATAATGGTTCTCCCTACCATAAGACTACACTTATAAGGGTTGATTCTGAGACATGGTGTTTCCCACCATCAGAATCGCCTACAGATTCACAATTCCAATGGTCTAATGACCATCTTAGTGTGGTTTCCAACCCACCACACCCAATCACATATAAAAACACAAGTCATTTATCCTCTTGATGACCATTCCCAAAAAACCCATCCACACCCATCGATGCATTGTTACAACATTCGGTAACGATGCCTAAATCACTAAAGAAATATCAATATCATTCAAATCACCTGCATCGGAGTCTAAACTCAACTCCCAATGTGTTTCTATGATTGGGTCCTCAACTAACCAAATCAATCGTCATACTCTCACCTAATCAAGAATGCATCTCTAATCTAATTCATGCTCAGATCACATCAAATTAATCTCAATCCCTATGTCAATGCATAGACTCCATCGAATACATCATCTAAATCCCAAATTTGGTATTTGACATGGGGCTAGATAAAACAGCTTCATCTACTCCCTCATATCCAAATTTCATCATGACCATCCTATTGAAGTGGATTTTAACCACTTTGATTATTTATGTTTTGATAATTATAATACTTACTTATTTCGTAATTAAAATTACTCACAACATTTATTTCATACTTTATTTCCTCTAACATAAGTAGGATTTATTTTTCATATTGCTTACCATTTTAATAACCACGTCTGTTATGTATTTCATGAACGAATTTTAAAAGAGAAATCCATCTCTATATGGGTTAATTTCATAAGTCTAATATTTATCTATTTTATAAAATATGACTAAGTCTTAAAGTGATAATGAGGTAGTAAGTACAATAAAACACATAACCAGATGCATTGGTCACATGACCAAATGCATCGACCACATAAACAAAAGTCAAGTGATTGTAAGATAAGAAGTCATAATTTTTCTAATGGTTGAACCAACCATATAGAGAAACTAGATCGACCGCATGAAAATGGATTGACCATAAGATAAACAACCCAAATTTTTCTTACTTCTAGATTAGACACATGTTGTATATTGATCGATCACACATTAGAATTTTGATCAACCACACATTGAAAAATAGATCGATCACACGTTGAAAAGTATATCGACCACATGAAAAAATTCAGGTCAACTGTAATATTATTTCTGACCAACCTCATGAGAAAATTATGTCCAACCTCAAGGTATGACTTTCTTTGTGGATAGACCTGCTGTAATAAGAAATTGACCATTCCTTGAAGGATTATTTTATATGATGATTTGTTTTTCATACTTTTTATGTTTTATAAATTTTGATTTATTGTAAGTTTGTTTTAAGGAATTTCATTGATCTAATGATTTATTAAATACTTATTATTTTTTATGATGCTAATGAATTTTATTTAGAATTATTATATATAGTATCAAATTCTCATCAGATGGGTTAAAGTCTCATGTTGGTCTGATCGACCCTAATATTATTTCTAATCATCCGTATGAGAAAAGTGTGGCCTACCTTAAAGTATGAATTACCGTGAGGATGGACCTACTGTAAGAAGAAATTGACCATGCCTTAAGGGATTTTTTCTATAATTCTATATTTTTCATACTTTTTATATTTTATACATTTTGATTTAATGCAAGTTTTTTAATGATTTTTATTGATCTAATGATTTCTTAAATAGTTATTAATTATTTTGATACCAATGAATTTCATTTGGAATAACTAAATGTAGTGTTAAATGCTCTTCACATGGGTTAAAGTTTCACATTGGTCTCTTGGAAAATCGTGAGTTTAAAATTTAAATTGCTAAGAATTTGAACTATTTTCCTGACATGATTTATGAGAATATTTCAAGGGAATTTAATGTTGTTTATTATAAATTTTTAGTGTTGTATTAATTATACTAAAATGTTCTACTATACAGTCTATGTTTATTTTATAGATTAATGAATCGGTCCATGTAAGAATATGTTGTATTCATGTTTAATGAATATATATACATGTGTCAACTCAAGAAGGATCAAGTGTAACCAAATTATTCTTTTGAATTTGGTGTGCATGAAAGAACTCTATATATTGATTACAAAAGAACCGGTGAAGTAACGAGGTTGAGGATATTCTTGATTTATACTTTGCAATACACTTTTAAAATCTATTAATTATCTCTACCAAACTTCAATTTTTTGATCCATCGTTGTCATAGAGAACCTTCCAACCTCAACACTCAAATCCTTACATGTTTATTTGGTTTCTATAGTTCTTACTTATTTCTATTTTCTAGGTGCTTAATCATGTCTCAGTTGTACCACCTATAAAGGTAAGATTTGGGTTGGGAACCCCACACAAAATTTAGGCATTGGGTTGTGCCTCCAAGTTGAAAAAGGTAAGATTGTTTGGGTTGTGCCTCAAGGTGGAAGAAAGTAGGATAGTTGGGTTCTGACTCTGGGTGTGAAAATTTTGATCTTGGTTTCTTCCTCCAAGGTTTAAAAAGGAAATTGTAAAGGTTTATGACTCCCTTAAAAAGTGATAGAGTCCATTATAGTGGGTTTCATCTCTCTCTATATATGTTTTAGAGGGGCGAAGAGTAGACATAGGATCATTTAGATCAAAACCACTATAAAATTCACTGTGTTCATTTTTTTTATTTTCATTGCATAAATTAACTTAACTATGATAAATGATTAAAAGAATATTTTGAAAGGTCAGTTCACTCCCTCTTAACCATTATGATATCATCTCATTAGGAACTAACACACCCAATGATTGGTGGCAATAATCCAGGACCCTAACAGCATAAGGATCATGCCTCCATGGAAGAATAGAAAAAAAATTCACAACCGAATGCCAAAATGAATCACCAAGATCCACCAATTCCCAACTCACAGGAACATATTTCATGGAATCTACCAAAATTCATCAGTAATGATGGTCACAAACTCAAACAACCAATGATGTACTCCCCACCATATGGATTACCTTATATTATTCTAAGTGAAAAACCTCAATAGGTTTCAACATTGCATGCCTGTCACTCATCCTAAGACTTGCTCATCTCATCCCATGAAACTTGTCTATGTTCAATCCTGTATTGATCATGCCACCATATCTCGATCCAATTTTGATGTCTCCTCTACCATGGAGGGACATTTCTCATTCATCAAAAATCCTGGTCAACCAAGCCTGCAAGATTTTTATCAAAACCATTAACCCATGACCTGCACATGGTTCATCACCAATTTACAATTTAATGACACCGCACATACTTAGCATGTGTTGCCAAATTTCATCCAAATCTATCACATGTATTCTACTATGACACCCAATTGTAGAACTCAACTCATGATCTTATTATTCATGTGTTAAAAAAACTAGGATTGCATGCCTAAACTACAGACCGTGCTACACCCACACATCAATCCCATCAAGCTAGAAGCACCCTTGATGCTCCTATTCAAATTTGGACATCCCACTATGCCAGGGTCTATCATATGATGACCCATCACCCTATGTGTCACTCTAAAATCACAAGCATCCATCCACACTCACATTGCACTCCCAAAAGTGCATTCGAAATCATTAGGGTTAGGTACTCAATTGGTCCTTCCCTCGAAAGAAAACCTAGATACTAGAAGCACCATCACTCAAAGTGTTATATCTCAAAAGAAAAAGGTATCTCCATACCTATATCACATACCTAATAGCACCTCACATGCACTAATCTCATACCCTGAAGAACATTGTAGTGTTTTCCACCTCTAAGGATATCACAAACCTGGGATAATCTATGTCTTAGGTTAACCACATATACATCACATCCCATTTCAATGATATTCCTAACATGCCTATATCCTGAGCCATATCTAAAATCACTAAGCTCTCTCATCAATAGATCACATATCATATAATTCATAACTCACAGGGAAACATCCCTACTCTCGTCTCATATATTATATGGCACATCACATGCCAAACCACCCACTCTAGGTTCTCACACATACATATGCCCATATCCAGCATCCACATGCTAACTCATCCACCTACTCTCGTTTCAAGTTGATTCTCATTGGGCCTCCACATATAGGATTCACCCTTCTAGGATAATAATCTTATCTAGGTACACACACATATATAACGACATCACCCTACCATGATCTATATCGAATAATCATAGTCATATGGTTCGTGCATTTATAATTACACCAAGAACCTATATGGGAATACACTATATAAATTTTTGTTTACATTTTAAATAATTGAACCTAATTTTTCCCTTTTTCCCAAACCATTTCTAGAATCATCCATAAGGGGTCCATCACTAAGTCATCAAATGAATATATCGACCAACCAAGGGTCACTATACACCCTATACACTGGGGGATTGTATAGTCTTCATTATCAAGTATATCACAGTAAATACAAATGAACTTCCATCATAAGAAAAATATTTTTTGGTCCACCTGATTAATGTTTCATCACAAAATTATATGAGAAAAAACCATATAATTTGTTACTAGCACTTTAAATAGGAAAACCCTCTATCATAAGTGATAAAAATCACACACGGGCATGCGAATGTCATGTGAATCCTATGTGCCAAATATGATGCATGAACATCGGCCTATCTCCAACAATTCAAGGTATAAAAAACATAATAAACCATAAATCATAAAATATAAACCTCATGTGTGTTACACTAAGTGAAAACCGTACAATTGTAACATTGAAATCCAAAATATTAATCTTATACCCATAGAAACTTGGATGGATGTCCTATTAGAAAAGGTGTTCTCAACACACTAATCTAATATCCATCACAAGCCCTAAAACATTCCTATATCACTTGTCTATCATATCCAAATAGTAAGACAAAACAAAAGACCCTTTGATACCACTTTATAACTTTCTCCCTCGGACTATGTCCATTTGTAACGTCTTGGTTCCGGAAGCCACCTAGAGGCGCCCCATACCCAATTGGTCACATGGCCTCAAGCGCATTTCCCCAAATGCCAGAGGCTTCCGACTAGCAGTGAGGGCCTTGGGTGTGATAGTGGGGAAACTATGCCCTCATTGGCAGAGTACACAGTGGAAGTACACAACACATACAATAGCGGAAGTAGTAAATACCAAAATACAGTAACATCAGAAGAATGATAAAGAAAACAACTAGAGCAGATATATATATAATGATGCATGATACATATATGTCTGAGAAAACAGCCAAACAAGTCACAATGCTGGAATAAAATAGTGCTAAACCAAAGTGTGAAAGAAATCAAATAAACTCCTTAGAATCCCAATCCATGGCTTGGTCCCATGCTCTCCAGCTCCATAACAATCAAGAACCTGAAGTAGAAGGGTTCTTGCCCTTATCTATACCTACAACAATATAATCTGTTTGGGCCCAAAAGCATGACCCAAACAGGGTGTGCGACAAAATCCCAGTAAGAAACCACCCGGAAATCTATGCCTAACAATCAGTGAATATATGGAAAGTAAAAGTACAGAAAACAGTAAATAGAAAAGTACTCAACAGCAAAAAATCCACAGTTTCTAGCATATAATTTACAAACAAGTAAGAATCCACTCAAGCAAGTAGAACAAACAGGTAACCCTCTGGGTTGTTCTTACATCCTAACCCCTATGGTCTAACCAAAAAGTACTAGAAACCCTATAGGAGGCACACACAGTGTCACCCCTTTGGTTTAGCTAAAGAATAGACTCTCTGGGGAAGCACTCACCGTCAATTCCCCCTATAGTCTCGTATCGTACTAAAGGCGCTCTGGGGAAGCACTAAATGTCTCATTCCCCATGTGGCCTACATCGAGGAACTACATACACTCTGAGGAAGCACTCAATGTCAATTCCCCCTATGGTCTCACATCGTATTATAAAGACACTCTAGAGAAGCTCTTATGTCCATTCTCCCTATGGTCTACTACACTAGTTTCCCACAACCTTGTGCAAAGTAAGCAAGTATCGCATCATTTAATGGCCAAAGTAACCTCAAGAACCACTTGGATAGCATTCTAAAACATCTCAACATGAAAGAAAAATAGTCACACCATCCTACAATATTAGGCATGGGAAAACAACAGCAGTCAAAAAAAGGTAACGAGACCCAACGGTCCAGACAGGCAAGAACATGCATGGAAAACACTTCCAAAGCCTAAAAATTATCCCAAAACACAATCAAAATCCTCTACTCTAGCATAAAAGCAAAGAAATCAATCAATAGGGATAAAACGGTAAACACGTAATACCCCGTTCAAGGGTATTGGTGAAATTTGCACAAAATACTCAAATAATTCCTATAGAAAGGCACAAACCACCTACCTTGATGTTAGGAGATCGATATACTTGAACTACGGGGCTTGAATCACCTCATAACATCGAAGATCTACAAAAACGTCTAAAAATTTCAACCCATGATAACTTGGAAAAGAGAAGGAATCATGAAACGAGGTTCCAGCAGAAGAGAGAACTCACCGATGTGATTCCAATTCAATTGACGGAGTTCTATTCGGAGGACGGACGATCGCTCGGGGGTTTGTCGAAGATCCATAGCCTTTCAGGAGCTCTCGGCCGAACGAGACCTAAAAGGAGATGTTTCTGGCGATTAGATGCGACCCCTGTGCGTTTAATTTTAAAAAAAGTACACGATGTGTACTTTTGGAGTACAACGCATGTACTCGCCTTTTCCGTACTTCGCTTTAGGAGGCCTCCATGTCACCCCTACATGGTCATATGTGTGGCCATGACACGGCCAACACATGGCCTCCAACGGCATCGCAATACACAATGTGTACTTATAATGTACATGGCATGTACTTTGAAAATTTCCAGATTTTCCTCTTTTCCTCAAAAACGACTAGAAAAGGAAAACATACCTAAAAAGAAGATTCAGGTTCTTACAAACTTCCCCCCTTACAGAAATCTGTCCCCAAATTTCCCTAGCACGGTGCAGAAGAAGAAGCCCCGAATAGATCTGACCACTGTGCTCACACATCGGCCTCCCTCTCCCAAGTCTCGTCCTGTACTCGCCCATGCTTCCATAACACCTGTACCAGAGGAACATACCAGCCTTGGAGAACCTTTGTACTATGATCATCAATCTAGATCAGATGCTCCTCAAATGATGCATCCACATCAATCTCAACCTCCTCGGGTTGAAGGACATGAGACGGGTCTGAAAAGTAATATTGGAGTTGAGAAACGTGAAAAATGTCGTGCATAGCCTAGTACCTCTGAGGTAACTTCAACTGATAGGCAATCAGACCAACTCTCTTAAACACCTCAAACGGTCCAACGTACCTCGGTGAAAGCTTACCCTATCTCCTAATCCTCCTGTGCCCCAATCTCAGTGTGACACGCAGGAAAACCTGATCCCTGACCTCGAACTCCAGAGGTTATCTCCGCTGATCAGCATACGACTTCTGTTGAGACTGTGCAATAACCATCCTCTTCAGAATCAACTCTATCTGGTTTGTGGTCTCCTGAACAAGACGAGGTCCCAACAAAGCTACCTCTCCTACATTCCCAAAGCTTTCTATAGCCCCTGCCAGACCCAAGAAGTAAAATGTGCATCCCTGTCTGAAACGATGGAGTGTGGAACTCCATGCAGACGTACAATCTCATGGATATACAACCATCCTAGCTTGTCAACACTAAAGGTATCCTTGATCAGAAAGAAGTGTAAAACCTTCGTGAGTCTGTCAATGATAACCTAAACCGTGTCATTCTCTAGAGGAGACCTCAGCAACCCCGTCACGAAATCCATTGCAACATCATTCCACTTCCAATCGGGAATGGGTAGCTGCTGTAAAAGCTCTACTAGTCGCTGATGCTCTGATTTCACCTACTGACAAGTGAAACACCTCATGACGAAACCAACAACATCCCTATTCATACCTGGCCTCCAATACTGATGGTGTAGGTCTCGATACATCTTGGTGACACCAGGATGAACTGCCCAAACTGAGGAATGAAAATCCCGTATTAGCTCCTCATGTATGTCTGCCGGCACCCATACGCATCCCTGGAATCGCAAGACCTCATCCCCACCTATGGTCCACTTGGGAATAGGGTCCTCTCCTGACATGCTTTCTCGTAGGACTAGGCCTTCAGAATATGATAGCTGCCTCATTCAAACTCGATCAGGAAGCGCAGAGGTAACAGCTACAGAAGAAAGGAAAGTCTACCCCGGTCTGTCATGCACCTCCATATGCATCTCAGAGAATAGAGCCATAAGATTCCACTCACTGCTGGCCTCCTGAACTTCCTGTATTTGATTCATCCTGCTCAACGCATTAGCCACTGTGTTGCCCTTTCTCGGCGTATAGACAAGCTCAAAGTCGAAGGACTGAAGGTACTCAACCCACCTTCGCTGCCTCAAATTCAAATCACGCTAAGTGAAGATGTACTTGAGACTCTTGTGGTCGGTGAAAACCACAAAGTGCTCTCCAAGAAGATAATGTCTCCAACAGCGCAAGGCATGAACAAAGGTCGCCAGCTCGAGATTGTGCGTCAGGTAGTTACTCTCATGTGGCCTCAACTGCCGAGACCTGTATGCAATGACTCCATCTCCCTGCATAAGCACAACTCCCATCCCGATACCTGAAGCATCAAAGTAAACAATGTAGCTCTTGACCGACTCTGGAAAGAATAGTATCGGTGCTGAAGTCAACCTCCCTTTCAGATCCTAAAAGGCTAACTCACAAGAATCTGACCATAAGAACTTCGCCCCCTTCTTGGTCAAACCCTTCAGCGGTGCTGCTAAGCGTGAAAAGTCCTGTATGAAGCGTCTATAGTATCTATACAACCCTAGAAAACTCCACACCTCAAAGACGTTATTTGGATTCTCCCAGGAAACTACTGGTCTCGCTTTCTCTGGGTCCACTAATACTCCTGTCTCTAAGATAACATGGCCCAAAAAGTGAATATGGTCCATCCAAAAGTGGCACTTTGAGAGCTTAGCATATAATTGATGCTCCCCCAGTATACTCAAAACAATCTCAAGATGGGTAGCATGGTCGTGTCGAGTTTGAGAGTATAACAAGATATCATCTATGAATACCACCACGAAAGATTCCAAGTATGGATGGAACTCTCGTTTCATCAGTGCCATGAAAACTATAAGTGCGTTCATGAGACTGAACGGCATAACCATATACTCGTATAGAACATACCTGCTCCTGAAGGCTGTAAGAGGTATATCTGATGGTCTAACGCGCAACTGATGATAACCGGATCTCAAGTCGATCTTCGAGTACACTCGGGCTCCTCGAAGCTGATCAAAGAGATCATCAATCCTAGGAAAGGGATATCAGTTCTTGACTGTCAACTGGTTCAACTTCCAATAATCCACACAAAGCCTGAGGGTACCGTCTGCCTTCTTCACAAATAGAACAGGCGAACCCAAAGAATAAGTAATGGGTTGGATGAAACCCTTTGCCTGAAACTCCTCCAACTACTTCTTGAGCTCCTTTAACTCAGGTGTATCCATCCTATAAGGAGGAATGGACACCGGTGTCGCTCCTAGAACGAGCTCAATTGAAAAGTCTACCTTACGCTCCGGAGGCAAACCCGAAAAGTCCTCTAGAAAGACATCTCTGAAACGATCCACCACTGAAGGAAAGTCTAACTGTGAAGTTCCCTGGTCATCCAGATACAGACAGGAAATCTGAGCTGTAACTCTACCTAGACCATGATGCTCGGGTCCTACTCTACTCTCCTAGACATCCCACTCTCCCTTATGAAGAAAAGATCCACCCTCTAGTGATATGAAACTCACCATGCAGTGATAACAGTCGACAACTGCCTGGAAGGGAACTAGTCAGTCCATTCTGAGAATGACAGCATAACCTGTCATCTCTAGGACATAGAGATCCCATAGAAAGTGGTACCCATCCACCTCTAGAGGGTACTCCTTGCACTGATGTACACTAGCCGTCCTAGTCCCCAACGGTGTGTCTAGAGTCAACGTATTAGTAGAGGAAAAGATGAAGAGCTCAAGGCTCTCCACAACAGCAATAGAAATAAAGCTATGGGAAGCCCCTGTATTGAAAAGAGAATAAGATACTAAGATCATACCTCGAACTGTAGAGGGTCCGAGATCCTGCTCCTGCTGGGTCAGATCCACTGTAAAATCCTGACCTGTACCACGACCCTGTGACCCTACCTGACTGCTCTGAGCTGATCCACCCTACTTTCACTAAAAGACCGATGACTGACCACCACGGCCTCGATCTCCACCTCAGCCCAAACAGCCAGAAGAACTCCAGTTCCCAGACTGGTGAGAAACTGGTGGCGCTGCTCCTGAACTAGGAGTCATGGATGAACCCATGTCACCAACTACTGGTAAGAAAACCTGACAGAAGTGCTGGAGGTGACCCATCTTTCCACAAGATTGGAACTCTAATGGGTCTCTCTGGCACTGCGACCTCGTATGCCTAGCCCTTCCACACTGGTAGCATACCACCTGGCTACCTGAAGATGTGTCTCACTGCCTCGGATCACCACGCGTAGACTCCCTACGGTGCTTCCTACTGTCAGCTGGTGAAGCACTAACTCTGGTAGCAGAACTGCCCTGGCTCTCAGCTCCAAAATCTCTCAGATTGCACTCCACAATCACTACCTAGTTGATGATTAAAGTGATGGAAGTCAACCTAAAGATATTAACCTGCGAGCGGATCTCCCATCTGAGACCATCCTCAAAATTCCTTTCCAAGAATAACTCATCTCCGCCCTGGAGGGGTGTGAAATGCTAAAGCTTGGTGAAATGAGAGGAATACTCTATGACAGAAAGAGTACCCTGCTCTAGGATCATGAACTCCCAGGCTCGGTCGGCCCTCAGGGTCTCCGGATAGAAGTAGTCATAGAAGATGCACTGGAACTCCTCCCAAGCCATAACCTGTTGATGACCCGCCTGTGAGATCACGTCTCACCACCTCTTGGTGGAGTCTTGTAGAATGTAGGTAGCGAGCTTGACCTGCCTTTATGGAGGTGTCTCCAGATGCTCAAAGACCATCATCATGGATTCTATCCATGACTCTACATCCAGAGGTCCTCCTTCCCTTGAGAAGGTGGGAGGATGATGCTGCTAGAAAACCCGCGTCAAGTCTTCCATAGATGTGGTAGGGGGAAGAGCTCCCTGGAAGGTCTGCATCATCCTCAGAAATCTTTCCCTAAACTGCGCATCGGTGCCTGTAACCGGTATCACTGCTGGTGCCAAGGCTGGTACAATATGAGGATCTGTGGGAAGTCTCTGATCAGCCATATCCGGTGTCTGATCACTGCCCGACAACTGGCGTACAACTGGAGGACGTCTCGGTGCTATGAATCTGTAAGGTCAAATGCACACCTTAGATAAACATTATCAAGGACTGAAAACTAGGAGAGTAAGAAGGGAACAGGGGAAAGAAAGCATTCAAAATTTAAAAAACATGACTACATGGCGTGTATAAAGACTCCACGACATGTTCCCTTAAGTCATTTACATGGGCGTGTACTTTTTCCAAAACTGGTCATGTAACACCCTAAACACACGACGTGTGTAGAGACCCAAAGCTTAACGTACATGGACATTACATAACAAAAACAGACACACAAGGACCGTAATAGTTTAGTGTCTTTGGAAACTCAGAATATAATCTTCTAATCATGGTGAAAGATCTTCAACATATCCTATAAAGATCTTTCCTTTTTTTACCTAAAACCTTTATTTATATCATGGGGAAAAGAAAACATAAAAGGGTGAGCTCAAATACTCAGTAAGGGTAAACAAAAGAAATATCAATCACATCATATTCATAAGAACATAACATTTTGGAAATCTTAACCTGAAAAAGAGATCATAATATCATAACATGGGATAAATCATAGTAGTGAAATGTAATCCCAATAATCATAACATAAAACATGAAACTTTGTGCCATACACACATAATCATAGAGAATCATTTCTTATTAGTCAAGACTCATTTCCAAGACTATCTTAGTGGACAAAGTCCATTTCTGAACTGTGTTCATTCCTCGTTTCAGTCCTGTTTCACTGAACCGGTATAACCTACCGTTCCAGCCATGTCTATCTCATGAGATATAAAATCTTTACCCAATGAATTGGAGGGAGATATAGGTCCCACCCATCTCATAATGATACCATTCTTATGTGTGCCACAAAATCATAAATCATACATCATTGCATAACCCATGTAATAAAAATGGGATTCTTAAACATCATGACATCATAAAACAATTCATATAAGATAAAGAAATTCATAAAAATAATTCCATCACAACATAATCAAATAAATGTAATAATAGGGATAGAAACAAAACCCTATATTATCTTAGATGGAAAATAATTTTGATAAAACACTTGAACTCCATTCTTGAGGAAAATATCCTTTCTATTTCAAAAACACTTTTCCTTTCTTAACAAGTGATACAATTCTAAACTAAAAGAAGTTGATTAAAAATAAACTTGAAAAATTGTGAAGGAAGATTCTTGGAAATATTTTTTTAAAAATCCATTCATGCCGTATAAGTTAAAAAAACATTCTTCTCGTACTTTTTTCAGAAAAGTCAAAAAGTACCTCGTACGAAAAACGACAAAAGATTCCTTTCACATCTTTTATAAAAAACTCACCAAAGGGTAAAATTGGATATAAACTATTGTAGAAGGATATAAATATTACATATTGAGTAAACATGGATGTGGATGATAAAATACACCCCAGTAAATTCCAAAGTATAAACAATCTCGGATAAAAATGAGATTGTGATATTTCCCTTACCTTAGGTCCGATTTGCTTTGTAAGTGTCCGAATCTCCTGTATAATGATTTAAATAATGTTATTTAATTATTCCAGAATCATACTTATTGTTATGATATCATATATGGTCATATTCTTAGCTTCTTATTAGTAATATTTCATTACTACTTGTTATTCGGGTGTTTATTACTTTTTGTTCTTATGTGTGTTTTGTCGAATAAATTCTTATTATTCTCTTTAGGTTATAGATACCTCATTTCCAGAATGGTATTAGTGTAATATATATCATATTAATTCATTCAATTCATTCAATTCATTTATATAATTATTATGAAATGAAGATCATGTAGAACGAGTCGCATCACATCGTGGAGACGGTATTCCGTACGTACGCACGAGTGATGATATCGTTCCTATGATCATGGAATTGTATTGGAGTGTATGTATACTATTTCAGAATCAATATAACTTTATAATAGTCATATATAGTCATTATTTACACCATTATACCCATCCAAGTAAGGTGGTGGTGGAAAATAGATTACACCACGGCGTGGAGACGGTATTCCGTACGTACGCACGCGCGGTGATTTCATTTTCCGTAGGATGGATAGATGGTGAAATAGGGTTGTTTCATACTTATAATAACATATCAGTATATGAGTGATACTGATGTTATTACTTCATAATGAAACAACTAAAGAAGAAGAAGTGGAAGAAGAAATAAAGATGAAAGAATCGGTAACAGACATTACCTCTTCTTTGAAGTGCTTCTTTGAGACCTCCTTTTAGGGCACTAAAATAGGTCTTTGAAGAAGACCAGAACCTCTAGGATGTTTCTAGGGAAGTGGAGAGGAGAAATTGGCAGGGGTTGGCCGATCTTGAAGGCTCAAAGTGGTGTGAGGAAGAGGGGGAGGAGGTGCCCTTTTATAAGGGAGGAGAGGGGCTCCTTTGGAAAACTAAAAATATTATTTTATTATAAAGTCATATTCGGTTTTAAATAGCTCCAAATTGATTTATTTCTAAGCTAAGGTGGGGATGGGTCTAAATACTCTCATCCAATAGAATTTAGACAAGTTTAGGTTCCTATTTTAACCTTATCATTTAGATTTAACATTAAGTTAAATAATTTTACTTTTACCGTGTCTTCTTGTGTTCTTATACTATAAGGTTAATAAACTTACTATAAGCAGCCAAACGAACCCCAAGTTGTTTATTATTAATATATATAACCTTATCTAAGTCATTTGGCCGAACCTTAGATTTTTAGGAATAAAATAACAATCAATAATATAATATTTGTTTTAAAACTTATTTTATGTCAATTTTGACACTATTCAATAGTTGATTTTTGTGAAACTCGTAACAGAATGATTAATTCGACCAATGTTAATTAAATCAATCATAACATGCCATATTAACCTAGAAAATTAGTTTAATTCATAAAAAGTCTCAAATTATATTTATTTGGGTATTTATAATATCAATTATTATAATTTTTCACTATTATGGTAATTATTGCATCATCATTGTGTCATAAATAAATTAATTTATTTAATGTCTAAAAATTATAAATAAAATATCATTATGTATAAAATCTTATTAGCTTTCTAATGAATATTTAAAATCAAATTTATCTTATGTATAACCCTATATTAAAAATGTTTTAGTAAATAAACTTTGATTTTAACTCTTTTAACTCTTCTTTGAATTAAATAATAATAAATGTCCTAATCTAATCCAAGTGGGCCTAAATGGTCATATTTTATTCCTAAGGTTGTTTTTGGTCGAATTACACTTATCCAATAGAATTAGGACATGTGTTAGGGTAATAATAATATCATTTTTACCCTTAATTACCCTATTTACTTTTAACCGTGGTAAAAAAAAGTAAAAAGTTACTATTCACCAAAAAATATTTTCATCTCATTGAACCACATTTTACTTACTGACATCAACCATGTCTCTCGGATTTTTGAAATTCCACTCACAGAAGCGGTAAAATTAAGTTTTATGAAAAATTCATTTTTTTAACTACCACTTAGTGGTTTCACTATTCATCAAAAAAATAAAAGTTTCCAGAAAAATACCAAAAAATTAGGCCTAAGATACATTTGATATTATGAACTCAAAAATGGTGTCTATTTTACCAAATTTAAAACACATTAGTTTCATTAATTAATTTAAAAATAAATTCTCGTCGTCAAAACAAATAGCGTGTTTTTAAGAGATAATAACTATCAAAAGATTGACACTTGTTTATAACTGGTTTAAATGTGAAATTACATCCACTGACCAACATTATATTAAATTGTAAAAATATATTCTAAATATACTTTTAAACCACTCAAATTAATAATTTATCACTATTAATTATTTTGATTAAAAAAAGTTTTTTTTAATTAAAATTTAGTAATTTTCACTATTCATCAGAATATGAAAGTTATCCGAAAAGTACCAAAATTTCACCTTAGGCTAAATTCGATACTCCGAATCCAAAAATGAAGTCCATTTTGAGAGATAAAATTTCTAAAATTTTAAGAGGTGGTTATTACTATTCATAACGGCTAGTTTTAATAATATTTTAATACCATATCGTTGTTTAGTGAAACTCGGTATTGCGTACTACACACGCTATCGAGGAAGGTCGTGATTGCGTGTAATGCAAGGAAAGTCAAGGATGCGTGTTGTGCAAGCTCCTTTTGGTGTAGCGTACAACACAAGACATTAATGAAATTAAAAAGAATATTTTTCATAAAATCTCAGGGTGTTACATTCTACCCCCCTTAAAATGAATTTCGCCCTCAAAATTCGTCGGGGTTATAAATGGTTTACTACTCGAAAGTTTCTTTAATAGAAACCCACATCGTAAAAAGGAATACCAAAACCAATATTTACAAACAAAAGTATGAAACGCAACGGTTACCCAAATAAACTAATCACTAGGTTTCCACATAGGAGAAAATATGGATATGGAAGAGAAATCTAACCATCATGTTCTGATGGAGAGTGGTAGAGAACATGGCTATGGAAAAGCCAGCAATCACAAAGCCATAAATTTGTGACGATCTAAGGTACCATCTAATTCATCAGATATAAGAGCACTAGAACAACATTTTTGGTTTTCAAGATCATTTCCCAAAAGTTGATGAAATTGGAATTAGAAGAAATACTTTCGTTATTTTGGTATAGTCTCACCATTGGTCATTCTTTGGACAATTTCCACTTCAACTCTTAAAGAAATGAAGTTGAATTTGTTATTAGTGATGTGTTAGCAGATCATGTGATAGAATGATGGGTCATTCCATCTATCTCAAACAAAAGGTTAGAAAAGTTATCAAAAAATACATAAGTCCATCTATAGTGAGATTAATAATATATGGTTCCTAAAATGGACTTATACTTCATATATCATACTACTTAATATAATAAAACTAGTTTCTACTAAACAGGGACTTCCTGTAGGCCAGTGGTAGGTGATAAAGGCCAGTCGCACTTCGGTTGTGGGTTCGATTCCCACGGCCTTATCCGACGCGATGGGTTGTCGCCCGTCCTGTAGGTTGTCCTTTTTCTAAAACTATATTACTATAACATCCCATCAATAATATCAAAAAAAGGTTCTATCCTTAAACAATACTAACTTATTTCCAACATAATCCATTCCAATCTTTAGGCTTATCCATAATATTTCAGTCCACTCTCATAATATAGTGAAAATGATTACCAGAGATTTAATACCATCGTTGATCCCCATATATCATAAGATATGTCTTGTTGGTCAAATTACAAATGTTCAAAGGCCTTAATCATGTGTTCTCTTGAATACCTATTGAACCTTAGTGAAAACATGAATGCAGTTAAAAGTTAACACTTTCCACATACCAAAATCCTCAAAATTCTATATACTCAAACCATGATATCACTTAGTACTTATATCAATCATGAGCTCATGAATACTGTCAAATATGTCATTTTCTCGTTTTCCCTTCATTATGCGCATATCAGCCTTTTTTCAAAAATATCTCAATCACATTCCATGGTTACCGATACCATAAAATTATTGAAAACCACAATAGACCAATACATAAATATTCCAATATTCCACGATACTATATACAACATTATTTTGGAATCCCATTACATAAACACTTAATCATTCCACCACATCATTTTCATATTCAACATCGCCAATGGTGATTGCATGTGACTTCCCTTTGTCCTTTGCCTTAAGTGGTTTCTCATGTCGATCATCACTAACCCCTGGATTAGGGCATTTATTGGCATAATGTCCCATCTCCTTGCACTTGAAACATTGAAGTGTAGTAGGTTCATTCTGTGTATCCCTTCCTTTGTTTGCATCATTAGACATCTTCTTCCCATCATTGCGGCATTCAAATGCCCGATGACCTTCCTTTACACATTTGAAACATTTACTTGTCCCTTTAAGACAATCTACACCATGCTTCTTTCCACACTTTGAGCATAAGGAAACATTCATCTTCTTTTCACCATTATTTTTAGATTTCTCCTTGAACTCCATCTTTCGTTTCTTGTCAAAACTATGAGATGGATAAGTAACACCAACTTCCATTTCTACCTTGATAGCACAACGCACAATTTCTTCATAGCTACTGAAGTCTCTTATAGCTAATGCCCTTCGAAGACTTGGTTTTATGCCACTGAAGAATCGATCAACTTTACTTTCAGGTTGGATGATAAATCCAGATGCATACCTTGAAAGACTTATAAAATTCACTTCGTAAATACCAACAGATTCATCATCCTTTTGCTTTAGTTCAAGAAACTCTTTCTCCATCTTTGTTCGAATAATACGAGGGAAGTACTTATTGAAAAACAAGTTCTTGAACTCGTCCCATTCTATGGACTCAATTTCACCTCTTTGCCTCGTATTCTTGATAAGATTCCACCATTGATCAGCTTCACCTTCCAAACGATATACGACTAAGATGACTTTATCACGTTCAGAACATTGAAGAACTGAAAATATCTTTTAAGTGGTACTGATCCATTGTTCAGCAACAAGTGGATCAGAAGACCCACTGAAAGAAGGTGGACGTTGCCTCATGAAGGACTCAATAGAATATTGTTCCCTTCTCTGCTCATTTGGAAGTCCAGAATGATTCATAGCTTGTGTAAGTATAGAAATAAGATTTTTCACTCCATCTCCCATAACATTTGTTTGTTCATGAGGACAATCATTACATTGTCCATTGCATTGATCAACACGGTTCCTTCGGGTTCCAGCCATCATCTAAAACCCAAAAAGAATAGTGTGAGAGGCAAAAATAATGCTAGGGAAAACAACATAATAAAGGGGGAGTACCTTCAATATCTAACATCTTAGGTTTAATTATATGATCGTTAGCGTAATTCTAGGACTATAACCAATACGTATACTTAACCTTAGGGACATCCCTAGACATACCTTAGAAATATCTATAGGGATCTCACTAAAGTTCTCGCATCCTAGTTTCCAAAGGTTGACTAAACCTTTCCTTTGATACCAACTGTAGAGACCCGAAGCTTAACGTACATGGACATTACATAACAAAAACAGACACACAAGAACCGTAATAGTTTAGTGTCTTTGGAAACTCAGAATATAATCTTCTAATCGTGGTGAAAGATCTTCAACATCTCCCATAAAGATCTTCCCTTTTTTTACCTAAAACCTTTCTTTATATCCTGGGGAAAAGAAAACATAAAAGGGTGAGCTCAAATGCTCAGTAAGGGTAAACAAAAGAAATATCAATCACATCATATTCATAAGAACATAACATTTTGGAAATCTTAACCTACAAAAGAGATCATAATATCATAACATGGGATAAATCATAGTAGTGAAATGTAATCCCAATAATCATAAATAAAACATGAAACTTTGTGGCATACACACATAATCATAGAGAATCATTTCTTATTAGTCAAGACTCATTTCCAAGACTATCTTAGTGGACAAAGTCTATTTCTGAACCGAGTTCATTCCTCGTTTCAGTCCTGTTTCACTGAACCTGTATAACCTACCATTCCAGCCATGTCTATCTCATGAGATATAAAATCTTTACCCAATGCATTGGAGGGAGATATAGGTCCCACCCATCTCATAATGATACCATTCTTATGTGTGCCACAAAATCATAAATCATACATCATTGCATAACCCATGTAATAAAAATGAGATTCTTAAACATCGTGACATCATAAAACAATTCATATAAGATAAAGAAATTCATAAAAATAATTCCATCACAACATAATCAAATCAATGTAATAATAGGGATAGAAACAGAACCCTATATTATCTTAGATGGAAAATAATTTTGATAAAACACTTGAACTCCATTCTTGAGGAAAATATCATTTCTATTTCAAAAACACTTTTCCTTTCTTAACAAGTGATACAATTCTAAACTAAAAGAAGCTGATTAAAAATAAACTTGAAAACTTGTGAAGGAAGATTCTTGGAAATGTTGTTTTAAAAATCCATTCATGCCGTATAAGTTAAAAAAACATTCTTCTCGTACTTTTTTCGGAAAAGTCAAAAAGTACCTCGTACGAAAAATGACAAAAGATTCCTTTCACATCTTTTACAAAAAACTCACCGAAGGGTAAAATTGGATATAAACTATTGTATAAGGATATAAATATTACATATTGAGGAAACATGGATGTGGATGATAAAATACACCCCAGTAAATTCCAAAGTATAAACAATCTCGGATAAAAATGAGATTGTGATATTTTCCTTACCTTAGGTCCGATTTGCTTCGTAAGTGTCCGAAACCTCCTGTATAATGATTTAAATAATGTTATTGAATTATTCCAGAATCATAATTATTGTTATGATATCATATATGGACATATTCTTATCTTATTATTAGTAATATTTCATTACTACTTGTTATTCGGGTGTTTATTACTTTTTTGTTCTTATGTGTGTTTTTTCGAATAAATTCTTATTATTCTCTTTAGGTTATAGATACCTCATTTCCAGAATGGTATTAGTGTAATATATATCATATTAATTCATTCAATTCATTTATATAATCATTATGAAATGAAGATCATGTAGAACGAGTCACATCACATCGTGGAGACGGTATTCCGTACGTACGCACGAGTGATGATATCGTTCCTATGATCGTGGAATTGTATTGGAGTGTATGTATACTATTTCATAATCAATATCACTTTATAATAGTCATATATAGTCATTATTTACACCATTATACCCATCCAAGTAAGGTGGTGGTGGAAAATAGATTACACCACGGCGTGGAGACGGTATTCCGTACGTACGCACGCGCGATGATTTCATTTTCCGTAGGATGGATAGATGGTGAAATAGGGTTGTTTCATACTTATAATAACATATCAGTATATGAGTGATACTGATGTTATTACTTCATAATGAAACAACTAAAGAAGAAGAAGTGTAAGAAGAAATAAAGATGAAAGAATCGGTAACGGACATTACCTCTTCTTTGAAGTGCTTCTTTGAGACCTCCTTTTAGGGCACTAAAATAGGTCTTTGAAGAAGACCAGAACCTCTAGGATGTTTCTAGGGAAGTGTAGAGGATAAATTGGTAGGGGTTGGCCGAGATTGAAGGCTCAAAGTGGTGTGAGGAAGAGGGGGAGGAGGTGCCCTTTTATAAGTGAGGAGAGGGGCTCCTTTGGAAAACAAAAAATATTATTTTATTATAAAGTCATATTCAGTTTTAAATAGCTCAAAATTGATTTATTTTGAAGATAAGGTAGGGATGGGTCGAAATAATCTCATAAAATAGAATTTATACAAGTTTAGGTTCCTATTTTAACCTTATCATTTAGATTTAACATTAAGTTAAATAATTTATTTTTTACCGTGTCTTCTTGTGTTCTTATACTATAAGGTTAATAAACTTACTATAAGCAGCCAAACGAACCCCAAGTTGTTTATTATTAATATATATAACCTTATATAAGTCATTTGGCTGAACATTAGATTTTTATGAATAAAATAACAATCAATAATATAATATTTGTTTTAAAAATTATTTTATGTCAATTTTGACACTATTCAATAGTTGATTTTTGTGAAACTCGTAACAGAATGATTACTTAGACCAAAGTTAATTAAATCAATCCTAACATGTCATATTAACCTATAAAATTAGTTTAATTCATAAAAAGTCTCAAATTATATTTATTTGGGTATTTATAATATCAATTATTCTAATTTTTCACTATTATGGTAATTACTGCATCATCATTGTGTCATAAATAAATAAATTTATTTAATGTCTAAAAATTATAAATAAAATATAATTATGTAGGAAATCTTATTAGATTTCTAATTAATATTTACAATCGAATTTATCTTATGTATAACCCTATATTAAAAATGTTTTAGTAAATAAACTTTGATTCTAACTCTTTTAACTCTTCTTTGAATTAAATAATAATAAATGTCCTAATCTAATCCAAGTGGGCCTAAATGGTCATATTTTATTCTGAAGGTTGTTTTTGGTCGAATTACAGTTATCCAATAGAATTAGGACATGTGTTAGGGTAATAATAATATCATTTTTACCCTTAATTACCCTATTTTAACCGTGGTAAAAAAAAGTAAAAAGTTACTATTCACCAAAAATTATTTTCATCTAATTGAACCACATTTTACTTACTGACATCAACCGTGTCTCTCGGATTTTTGAAATTCCACTCACAGAAGCGGTAAAATTAAGTTTTATGAAAAATTCATTTTTTTTAACTACCACTTAGTGGTTTCACTATTCATCAAAAAAATAAAAGTTTCCAGAAAAATACCAAAAATTAGGCCTAAGCTACATTTGATATTATGAACTCAAAAATGATGTCTATTTTACCAAATTCAAAACACATTAGTTTCATTAATTAATTTAAAAATTAATTCTCGTCGTCAAAACAAATAGCATGTTCTTAAGAGATAATAACTATCAAAAGATTGACACTTGTTTATAACTGGTTTAAATGTGAAATTACATCCAATGACCAACATTGTATTAAATTGTAAAAATATATTCTAAATATACTTTAAAACCACTCAAATTAATAATTTATCACTATTAATTATTTTGATTAAAAAAAGTTGTTTTTAATTAAAATTTAGTAATTTTCACTATTCATCAGAATATGAAAGTTATCCGAAAAGTACCAAAATTTCACCTTAGGCTAAATTCGATACTCCGAATCCAAAAATGAAGTCCATTTTGAGAGATAAAATTTCTAAAATTTTAAAAGGTGGTTATTACTATTCATAACGACTAGTTTTAATAATAGTTTAATACCATATCGTTGTTTAGTGAAACTCGGTATTGCGTACTACACACGCTATCGAGGAAGGTCGTGATTGTGTGTAATGCAAGGCAAGTCAAGGATGCATGTTGTGCAAGCTCCTTTTGGTGTAGCGTACAACACAAGACATTAATGAAATTAAAAAGAATATTTTTCATAAAATCTCGGGGTGTTACAATGTGTTATCCTAACACATGGCGTGTACCTGAATCCTCTTCCCCTACCAGAGTCCTTCTACACGGTTAATCCACACGGCTCTCCTAAGACAAAACTACACGGTGTGTTCAAGGTAGACACTGCATGTACTCAACAAGCTTCACCTAGCCCGTGTTGTTAGTGACACGACATGTGTACCCATGTCACACTACACGGCGTGTTCCAGAAGGACATGGCGTGTACTAAGAAGTCCCAACAGACCATGTGGTTAGCTACACGGCCGGCTACATGGCTGACACTACACAACATGTTCCAGGGGGACACGACATGTATGAGAAAGGATGACACTGACCCGTGTTGTTCGTGACACGGCCAGGTACCTGGGTCAGACTACACAGCGTGTTCAAGGTGGACACAGTGTGTATAAAAAGAGACTCCACCAACTGTGTTGTTAACTACACGGCCGGACTCCTAGGATTACACTAAATGGCGTGCACAACCGGTACACGGTGTGTTCCCACAAGTTTTTCCCTATCCCATGTCTCTTCTCACACGGCTTGTGACATGGTTAGAGAATACATGACATGTATAAAAGGTACACGGCATGTACTTAAGAAAAATTGTTTCCTCTCAAATAGAAGAACACATGGCATGTAGTCAAAATTACACGGTGTGTATTCTGGGTTTTTCCAGACAGTAAGCCTCAAAAACTACTCTGGAGCCTAGAAAACACTGAAAAGAACACTGAAAGTGCCAAATTCCGATCCATGAGGGCCCATACTCCCCGTGAATCAAGGTTTTTCGTCTTTAACAAGTTACAAACAAGGTAAACAAGCCAATGATCCACCAAACTATGGTCCATGAGGTCCCATAACACCTCAAGAACCAAAATTTGGCATTCATTCAGGTAAAACCTTACACAATCAATGCCCTAACAAGAAGTAGATATTTTTATCAAGGCATCTATCACAATAGCATGAATATTCTACACAGCATCTATCACAACAACATGAAATTGCTAATGCATCCTAAATGATATGGCAAGAATGCATGACATGTAATTTATAGCAAGTGCCTATATGATGCATGAGATGAAATACCCTCATCTCATCGGGTTGCAACATAAATAGAACCTCAATAACATCAACGGTAACCGAAAAAAACATGTGAATCACTCAAGGTGAAATCAAATCAACTATAATATTTTCAAAACCATAAAAATTGCAATTAAATGAGGTAGATTGACTTTTCCCTGTACATGGGTTAGCTACTCCCAGGCATAACTTATTACCAAGTACCTATTTCATCCTATCCTTAGTTAAAGGCTCTAAACAATAATTCCAGAGAAAAGAATTCCTCTGATACCACTTTGTAACATCTCGGTTCTGGAAGCCACCCAGAGGTTCCCTGTACCCGGTTGGTCACATGGCCTCAAGTGCATTTCCCTGAACGCGAGAGGCTTCTGACTAGAAGTGAGGGCCTTGGGTGTGATAGTGGGGAAACTATGTCCTCATTGGCAGAGTACATAATGGAAGTACACAACACATAAAAAAGTGGAAGCAGTAAATACCAAACAACAGTAATAGAGGAAGACTGATAAAGGAAACAACTGGAGCAGATATATATATAATGATTCATGATACATATATGTCTGGGAAAATATCCAAACAAGTCACAATTCTGGAATACAACAATGCTAAAAAAAGTGCGAAATAAAGCAGGTAAACTCCTCAGCATCGCAAGCCATGGCTTGGTCCCATGCTCTCCAGCTCCACAACAATCAAGAACCTAAAGTCGAAGTGCGTTTGCTCTTATCTATACCTACAACAATATAATATTTTTGGGCCCAAAATCATGACCCAAACACGGTGTGAGACAAAATAATAGTAGTCAATCACCCGAAGATCTGTGCCTAACAGTCAGTGAATATATGGTAGGTAAAAGTACAAAAAACAGTAAATAGAAAAGTACTCAGTATCAAACAATCCACAGTTTCTAGCATATAATTTACAAACAAGTAAGCAGCTACTCAAGAAAGTAGAACAAACAAGTAACCATCTGGGTAGTTCTCATAGCCTAATCCCTATGGTCTAGCCAACAAGTACTAGAAACCCTCTGGGAGGCACATACAGTCTCACCCCTCTGGTTCAGCTAAAGAATAGACTCTCTAGGGAAGCACTCACTGTCAATTCCCCCTATAGTCTCGTATCGTACTAAAGACACTCTGGGGAAGCACTCAACATCTCATTCCCCATGTGGCCTGCATCGAGGAACTACATACACTCTGAGGAAGCACTCAACATCAATTCCCCATGTGGTCTCACATTGTATTATAAAGACACTCTGGAGAAACCCTTACGTCCATTCTCCCTATGGTCTACTACACTAGGTTCCCATGACCCTATGTAAAGTTAGTACGTATCGCATTGCGTAACGGCCAAAGTAACCTCAAGAACTACTTGGCTATCATTCTACAACATCTCAGCATGAAAGAAAAACAATCACACCATCCTACAATACTGAGCATGGGAAAACAACAGCAGTCAAAAAAAGGTAACTAGACCCAACGGTCTAGACAGGGAAGAACATGCATAGAAAACACTTCCAAAGCCTAAAAATTAGCCCAAAACACAATCAAAATCCTCTAGTCTAGCATACAAGCAAATCATACAATCAATAGGGCTAAAACGGTAAACACGAAATACCCCGTTCAAGGGTATTGGTGGAATTTGCACAAAATAATCAAAGAATTCCTACAGAAAGGCACAAACCACCTACCATGATGTTAGGAGATCGATATACTTGAACTACGGGGCTTGAATCGCCTTAGAACGTCGAAGATATACAAAAAAATCTAAAATGTTCAATCCACGATAACTTGGAAAAGAGAAGGAATCATGAAACGAGGTTCCATCAGAAGAGAGAAATCACTGATGCGATTCCAACGTAATCGACGGAGTTCGATTCGGAGGATGGACGATCGCTCAGGGTTTCGTTGAAGATTCACGGCCTTTAGGGAGCTCTTGGCCGAATGAGACCTAAAAGGAGACGTTTCTGGTGATTAGACGTTCCCCCAGTGCATTTAATGAAAAAAAAGAAAGTACACGACGTGTACTTTTGGAGTACATGGCGTGTACTCGCCTTTTTCGTACTCCGCTATAGGCGGCCTCCATGCCACCCCTACATGGCTGTGTGTGTGGCCATGACACGACCATCACACGGACTCCAGTGGCATCGCAGTACACGATGTGTACTTTGAAAATTTCCAGATTTTCCTCTTTTCCTCAAAAATGATCAGAAAAGTAAAAACATACCTGGAAAGAAGATTTGGGTTCTTACACCATTAAATGATTCTTGAACTAGAGGAGTCACTAATTTACCTCATGCATGCTTTCCCATATGTCAGAGGTTTCTAACTGGTAGTGGGGGTCTAGGGTAGTACCATGGAGATACTATACTTGTAACACCCCAAGGTTTTCTAAAAATAAATTTAATGCATCAAAATTTTAACTAGATAATTATAACTAGCCTTTAAACATAATTTTACTACTTCTATGTTTTGAATTTTGAAAAACAGTCATCTACAATTGTGTTCAGTATGTCATTTGGAGTCTAATGGAACCAACTTGTTTTTTTGGTGAATAATAACATAACCTTATGAATAGTAATATTACCCTAAAAAATTGTAAATTGTGTTATTATTTTATTTTCTTAAGGCTTTAAGATAATGACATTTTGGTTAATTTTTCAATGTGATATAAGATAAGTTATAGTTTTTAAATTATTAATTTTTGAATTCAGTATGATTTTATTTAAAAATTAAATTAATAATATTTAGAAAATTATTTTCAAAAAAGTGGACTTCATTTTTTAATTCTACACGTCGAAAAATGGTAAGGGTAAATTTTTGGGATTTTTCTGAAACAGTTGATTTTTCATTGAATAGTAAAAAAATATAGTTTGAATTTTGGTGTGTTAATGACATCATTAATGATGTAATAATGATGTAATAAATCTGGTAGAATTATGTACATTAAAATAAGTTATGAGGTGTCCCAAGTGGCTAATACCATGGGAAAATACCATGGGCAAGCCCATGGTTTTGCAAATACCACTAACGAGGCGTCCCTTGGGAATTATTAAAATATTCCCTCACTTTTGCTATAAATACCAACCCATTACTTCATTAAATTCATTAAAAATCCCTCATCAACAAATATCTGGCCTCCTTACCTCCCTAGTAGTCCTCACAAGGTTTCCTCAAGCACCCAAGGTCTCAACCCTCAAATTCTAGGAGTTACTCTACAAGGTAAGAGAATTCTCAACTTCTTTTCTTTTTTTTCCATTCAAGTTCTCTTTTATGTGGTATAACTTTCAAGTTTCCATACCATGTTCTTATTTACTTTTTATTATTGCTATATTATATATTATGATTCATTTATGGATGTGTGACCCTTTTAACCTCTCTTTTTAATGTTTTCTAAAACCCTGTTGCATAGCCGTTAGGCTGCCGAATTTTTGTAAAGGATTTCTCAACTATTCTTTTATTTTCAGTTCTTTTCTATTCTTATTATTTCATCATCTACTATTATCCAAGAGGCATGAAGGCTCCATAAATCTTGTATATTATTTATGTTATCATGTTCATGGAAAATTCATCATCATTCTTCCTCTCCTCTCCCACTTATTGAAGGAATTAAAAACATTGTCCGTGATGTGTTGAATTACCGACACCGTGGACGATGTGATTTCAATTTGATTTAATTACTTAAAGGCTGGTCATGAAACCATTATTATGGTTGAAACAGGTTATAATATATTTATTATGTATCATCCATGGTTATGTAATTCTTTTGTACACATGGTTTTAATTTATAAAACAAAATGAGACCGTTATTATCAAAGAACCACTAAAATAATCTAAACGAACATCATTAATGTTTTAACTTATGAATCATCCTCATGTAAGAATTAAAAATGATAAATGGTATAATTTATGGTTATTTAAATATGTAAATACTACTCCATTACAATTATGGAGTTTCAATTCCAATATAAAAGAACAACCATCAAGAACCAATCATGGAAATCATGTAAAGAACTCACCCAAAAACAAAGCAAGGAACAAAATACTAACAATTAAAGGGTGAAATGATGTAATGAAATGATCATATAAGGTATTATAAAGATGTATATTTTTCTGTAAGATATTAATAACACTCTTTTAACCATTATACAGGAAGTTTAAATGAGTTTTAAGTAAGAAAAACCCGAGGTAAGGGAATTCTTAACCCGAATTTCATTCTTTGGGTTAACCTTCTACTTCATTTTTTATGTGGTATTAAAATTGTTTTTTGGATGGGTTTTGTTTATATTATGTTTAATTATGTCTATTTACAGTGTATATACATATTTTATCCACTCTGTTAAGTCTCACTTCAATTATATGATTTATGTAAGGGGCTTTTCTTTTAAAATCTTCTTTTAAAATTCTGTTTTACAAAATTTCAAAGGCAATGTTTTTATGCTATTATTAATGTTATATGATTATGTAATGGATCTTATAAATTGTTTATGATCAAGTGTGGGACCTATATTTCCCTCAAATTCATTGGGTATGTGTAATTTGGAGGTCATCCATATGGTTACTCCATGTGTAACTGCGATGGTTACACAAATTGTAAGGTAGTCGTGAGGGTTACAAATTATAAGGTAGTCATGAGGGTTACAATATTATGTAATTAATTCCCCAATATAACTTTATTGTTATATTTATTTTCTTATGTATTTTTTAAATCTTTTTAAAATCCCATGCTTCACAAATTAAGTATATATGATAAACGAATGTATCTTTTGAAAATGTTTCCATACGTTACAAGTATTCATGGACTAATGTGCTCTTTACTTATTTTACATCACTTAATGAGATTTTTGTGCTCATACAAACTTTTTTTTAAATTATTTTAAAATTTTATAAGTATTTTTAAGACAAATAAGGAATCCGAGTTAAATTTTTGAAGAATTTTCAAAGAAATCAGTTTTTAAGCTTTAATGTTTTATATGTTGAAAAAAATGGAAACTGCTTTTATGGTATTCACTCTATAACAATGTGTCATGTTATGAATGTATTGTGTCCCAATTATCTAAAGCTCTAAACTCTAAAATATCCTTAATGTAAAATGAAGTGATTTCTTGACTAAAATCAAGATTATGTAATGTAATAAGATCGGGTCCTTATAGTTGGTATTAAAGGAAGGTTTAGATAAATTTAGGGGTTAGGATGTTGTTAAAAGAATACCATAAATGATTTTTACTCTATGATTAATTTGAAATGTTATAGCATTTAAAGATTACCATGTTGGTTTGTCTAAGATATGATTGTTTAGAATGGTTGTCCGTAGAAGAAACAGGGAAAATGAAGAGGGGAGGCACCGACAGAACGACATCCTTCAGAATCTGCAGCCCGGAATGGTAGGGCTTGGAACCAAGCAGTTTGTGTCAGTAATGGCTCAGCTAACACAGACAATAAATTGTGGTGTAATCCATTCAATAGAACATCAGAGGTACCACAACCAAACATGACAATAGTGGAACATTTTACGAGACAACACCCTTTTGTTTCAATGGATCTTCTGACCTAGTAGCGGTTGAAAAATGGATTAAATCCCTTGAAAAGATATTTGATGTAATGGGTTGTTCAGATAATCAAAAGGTATGTCTTTCTATTTATCATTTTGAAGGTGAAGCTGATCAGTGGTGGTCAATGGTAAAGAACATCAGGGATAGAGAGGATATTTATACCTTGGAGTGGGATGAATTTAAAAGTCTTTTCCTTGAAAAATATTTTCCTAAGGTGGTGCGACTTAGGATGGAGAAGTAATTCCTTGAATTTAAGAAAAAAGAGGAAATATTCAGTGGCTTTGTATAAAGAGAACTTCACCCGACTGGAAAGGTATGCTCCAAATCTTATTTTGGATCTTGATAGAAAAATCAACCGCTTTTACTCAGGATTTAATCCAATGTATTGAAGGGTGTTGGCCTCCCATGAATTCAAAAGTTATGAGAAAATTGTATGATGTGCTGAGAGGGTAGAGATGGATTTTGTTGATTATCACGTGCATTTTGGAAACAAGGAGAAGAATAGGTCTATATGGTAAGCGATGTGTAAGAATCTACCAAAGAAATCTGATGGTAAGAAAATCCAGTTTCCAGTTTGTGAAAAGTGTGGCAAGAAGCACCCTGGGAATGTCATAGAAAATCTGGGAAGTGTTTTAAATGTTGTAAGTTTGGACATATGACCTTGGATTGTAATGAAAATGATCCAAAGACTAATCCTGATAAGAAAACTATAAAGTGTTTTAAATGTGGTGAGATGGGTCACTATGAAAATGCCCACCTAAAGAGAGATCCAAATGATGCAAAGAAGCCAGACTATAAGCAGAAAAGTGTAGTGATATCCTTTGGGACTATGTCAGTAGATGGTGGTTCATCCAATGAATTTGTATCAGGTACTTTGTTTGTTCACTCAGATTTTTCTCAAGTTTTGTTTGATACAGGGTCTACACGTTCCTTCATCTCTGAGAAATTTTCTGGTAAATTGGAAATATCACCTCAACAAATGAGACTAGAACTTGTTGTTAAAACTCTAGGGGGAGATATTATAGCAAAGAGGAATTATAAGAATTTTTCTATTGTGGTCTATAGAAAGAATTTACCTAAAAACCTTATTGTTTTACCCTTAGTTGAGTTAGATGTTATTTTGGGAATGGATTGGTTTTCTATTTATCATGCTAAGATTGACTGTAGAGCTAAAGAAGTTGTTTTTCAGAATTACTTTTAGTTTGTATACAATAATGAACCCATAAAATTGATAACATATCATGAAGCTGAAAAACTGTTGAAAGATGGAAATGAAAGTTATCTTTCTCATATTGATGAAAATAAGGGAACTGTTCATATTGATGATGTGCATGTGGTAAATGAATAACTTGATGTTTTTTCTGATGAGTTACCGGGTGTCATACATGATCGAGAAGTCGAGTTCATAGTTTACTTAGTTCCTGATGTTAAGCCAATTTCAAAACCCCCATATCGTATGGATCAAATTAAACTTCTTGAATTGAAAAATCAGTCCCAGGATTTGCTTGATAAAGGCTTTATTCGTTCTAGCACTTTACCATGGGGTGCTCCTATTTTGTTTGTTAAAAATAAAGATGGTTCCATGAGACTTCACATTGATTATAGAGCATTGAGTAACATCACTATTAAAAATAAGTATTCTTTGCCTCATATTTATGACTTTTTTGATCATCTCCAGGGAGCTCAGTACTTTTCCAAGATTGACTTGAGATCCGGATACCATCAGCTGAAGGTGAAGGAGGATGACATCCCAAAAACAACCTTTCTTACTATATATGGGCATTATAAATTTGTTGTTATGCCATTTGGGTCAACTAATGCACCTACTGTATTCATGAATCTTATGAATAGAATATTTCATGAGTTCTTGGATAAGTTTGTGGTTGTTTTTATTGATGACATTATGGTATTTTCTAAAAATAAAGAGGAGCATAAAAAACATCTAAGGGTTGTTTTACAAACCTTAAAGGAAAAGAAACTGTATGAAAAATTCATCAAGTGTGATTTTTGGTTGCAACAGATTTCTTTTCTTGGGAACATTGTAAATAAGGATGGAATAACAGTTGATCCAGCCAAAACAAGAGTGGTTGATGAATGGACAAGACCCACAAATGGTACAGATATTCGTAGTTTTCTTGGATTAGAAGGTTATTACCGATAGTTTTTTAAGAACTTTGCACAGTTATCTAGCCATATAACTAAGTTAACACAAAAAGGGGATAAATTTATTTGGATAGAAGAATGTTTTGTTTTGTTTTCAGGAACTAAAGAAGAGATTGGTGAATGCTCCAGTTTTGGCCTTGCCTTCCCAAAATGGTGAGTTTTTAATCTACAATGATTCTTCTTTGAAGGGACTTGGTTGTGTTTTGATGTAGAATGATCCGGTAATTTCTTATGCTTCAAGACGACTAAAACCTCATGAGTTAAATTATCCCACACATGATTTGGAATTAGCAGCTGTGGTTTTTTCTTTGAAAAATTTAGAGGCATCATTTATATGGAGTCAAATGTCAAATATATACTGACCATAAAAGTCTAAATTATATATTCACTCAGAAGGAATTCAACATGAGGCAAAGAAGATGGCTTGAACTGATAAAGGATTATAATTGCGGGATCAATTACCATCCCAGAAAATCAAAAAAAGTGGCAGATGCCTTGAGTAAAAAATATCATGCATCATTAATCATGTTACGTTTGGAACATGATCCCTTGATTAATGATTTGATGAATTTTGGATTAAAAGTTGTTGGTGCAGGAAATACCTCTATTTTTTCTCAGGTTTCAGTGCAGTCACCGTTATCAGACAGAATTAAGCAAGCCTAGAAGGAATACCATGAGCTACAGAAAAAGGTAAAATTGATTAAAATGGGTAAGTTTCTAGAATTTAACCTTGATAAAGATTGTGTTTTAAGATTTGGTAAAAGGTTGTGTGTGCCTTGTGATTCCCAGTTGAATAAATAATTGTTGTATGAAGCTCATAGTTGTCCATTTTTTTGTTCATCCTGGCAGTACTAAGATGTAGAGACCTTTGGGAATATTATTGGTGGGATGGAATAAAAAGAGATATTGCTGATTTTACTATGAAATGCTTAACATTTCAATAGGTTAAAGCAGAGTGGCAGTTACCAAAGGGGACGATTCATCCTTTCCCAATGCTAGAGTGGAAGTGGGTGAATGTATCCATGGACTTTGTGGTGGGAATACCTAAGACATCTCAAGGTAACAATGCAATTTGGGTTATTGTTGATCGACTGACAAAATTTTCACATTTTATTTCTATTCGAGATACAATGTCTTTGGATCAGATTTCTCGACTGTACCTCAAAGAGATTTTCAGGCTACATGGAGTTCCTCTTTCTATTGTATCTTACCAGGATCCCAGGTTCACTTCTAACTTTTGGAAGGGACTTTAGAATTCATTGGGAATAAAATTAAATTTTAGTACAGCTTTTCATCCTCAATTAGATGGCAAGTCAGAACAAACAATTCAGACTTTGGAGGATATACTTTGAGCATATTCAATGGGCTACCGGGGAAGTTAGGATCAACGTCTTTCTTTAGTTGAGTTTTCTTATAATAACAATTTTCATTCTAGTATTCAAATGACACATTTTGAGGCTTTGTATGGGAAGTGGTGTTGGAATCTAGCATTTTGGGATGAAGTCAGTGAAAGAAAGTTGATGGGGCCAGAATTAGTAGAAGAAGTGGATGAGAAAGTGAGGATGATCCAGCAATACATAAGGATAGCTTAGATCAGGCATAAAAGTTATGTAGATAACAGAAGGAAAGACTTCTCTTTCGATGCAGGTGACCATGTTTTCCTTAAAATCTCTCCTTAGAATAGTGTGATTACTTTCAGTAAGAAAGGAAATATAAGTCTGTGGTTTATTGGTCCTTTTGAAATCTTGGAGAAAATTGGAATAGTTGCATACCGAGTAGCTTTGCCTCTGAGTTTGTCTTAGGTACATAATGTTTTTCATGTTTCGATGTTGATGAAGTATGTGCCAGATTCATCACATGTCTTGAGCCCAGAAGTAGTTCAGTTGGAAGAGAACCTTTCTTATGAAGAGAAACCAGTTTAGTTCCTTGATCTAAGGGAACAAATATTTCATAATAAGGTAATCCACTAGGTAAAGGTTTTTTGGAGAAACCACATGGTAGAAGAAGCAAACTGGGAGTCTGAAAATGATATGAGGGAAAATTACCCTCACTTGTTTAATAAGTAAATAAAATTGCAAGGACGTAATTTCAAGAAGGTGGGGAAAATGCAACACCCTAAGGTTTTCTAAAAATAAATTTAATGCATGAAACTTTGTTTTAAGTAGATAATTATAACTAGCCTTTAAACATAATTTTACTACTTCTATGTTTTGAATTTTGAAAAATGGTCATCTGCAATTGTGTTCAGTATGTCATTTGGATTCTAATGGAACCAACTTGTTTATTGGTGAATAGTAAAATACCATTATGAATAGTAATATGAATAGTAACATGACCCTAATAAATAGTAAATTGTTTTATTATTTTATTTTATTAAGGCTTGAAGATAATGGCATTTTGGTTAATTTTTCAATGTGATATAAGAGTAGTTATAGTTTTTAAATTATTAATTTTTGAATTAAGTATGATTTTATTTAAAAATTAAATTAATAATATTTAGAAAACTATTTTCAAAAAATGGACTTCATTTTTGAATTCTACACGTTGAAAAATGGTAAGGGTAATTTTTTGGGATTTTTCTGAAACAGTTGATTTTTCGATGAATAGTAAAAAATACAGTTTGAGTTTCGATGTGTTAATGACTTCATTAATAATTTAATAAATCTGGTCGACTTATGTACAGTAAAATAATTTATGAGGTGTCATAAGTGGATAATACCATGGGCAAGCCCAAGGTTTTGCAAATGCCACTAATGAGGTGTCCCTTGGAAATTATTAAAAAATTCCCTCACTTTTGCTATAAATACCAATCCATTCCTTCATTAAATTCAATCCAAATCCCTCATAAACTAATCTATGGCCTCCTTACCTCCCTAGTAGTCCTCCCAAGGTTTCCTCAAGCCCCCAAGTTCCCAACCTTCATGTTCTAGAAGTTACTCTACAAGGTAAGAGAATTCTCAACTTCTTTTCTTTTTTTCCATTCAAGTTCTCTTTTATGTGGTATAACTTTCAAGTCTCCATACCATGTTCTTATTTAATTTTTATTATTGCTATATTCTATATTATGATTCATTTATAGATGGTTTACCATTGTCCCCTCTCTTTTTAATGTTTTCTAAAACTCTGTTGCATAGCCGTTAGGCTGCCAAATATTTGTAAAGGATTTCTTAACTATTCTTTTATTTTCAGTTCTTTTCTATTATTATTCTTTCATCATATCCTCTTATCCAAGCGGCATGAAGGATCCATAAATATTTTTTATTTTTTATTTTCTAATCTTCATGAAAAATTCATCATAATTCTTCATCTCCTCTCCCACTTATTCAAGTAATTAAAAACATTGTCCGTGATGTGTCGAATTACCGACATCGTGGACGATGTGATTTCAATTTGCTTTAATTACTTCAAGGATGGTCATGAAACCATTATTATGGTTGAACCGAGTTATAATATATGTATTATTTCTCATCCATAGTTCTGTAATTATTTTTTACACATGGTTTTAATTTATAAAACAAAATGAGGTCGTTATTATCAAAGAACCACTAAAATGATCTAAACGAACATCATTAATGTTTTAACTTTTGAATCATCCTCATGTAAGAATTCAAAATGATAAATGGTATAATTTATGGTTCTATAAATATTTATATACTACTTCATTCTAATTATGGAGTTTCAATTCCAATCGACAAGAACAACCATCATGAACCAATCATGGAAATCGTGTAAAGAACTCACCCAAAAACAGCTCAAGGAACAAAATACTAACAATTAAAGGGTAAAATGATGTAATGAAATGATCATATAAGGTATTATAAAGATGGATATTTTTCTGTAAGATATTAATAACACTATTTTTACCATTATAAAGGAGGTTTAAAGGATTTGTAAGTAAGACAAACCCGAGGTAAGGGAATTCTTACCCTAAGTTCCATTCTTTGGGTTAACCTTCTAATTCATTTTTTATGTGGTATTAAAATTGTTTTTGGGATGGGTTTTGTTTATATTATGTTGAATTATGTCCATTTACTATTTATATACCTATTCCATCTACTATATTAAGTCTCACTTCAATTATATGATTTATGTAAGGGGCTTTTCTTTTAAAATCCTCTTTTAAAATTATGTTTTACAAAATTTCAAAGGAAATGTTTTTATGCTATTATTCATATTGTGTGATTATGTTATGGATATTTGGAATTGTTTATGACTAAGTGTGGGACCTATATTTCCCTCCAATGCATTGGGTATGTGTAAGTTGGTGTTCAGTCGTATGGTTACTCCATGTGTAACTGTGATGGTTACACAAATTGTAAGGTAGCTGTGAGGGTTACAAATTATAAGGTAGTCGTGAGGGTTACAATATTATGTAAGTAATACCCCAAGATAAATTTATTGATATATTTATGTTCTTATGTATTGTTTAAATCTTTTTTAAATCCCATGCTTCACAAAGTAAATATATATGAGAGATGGGTATGTCTTTTGAAAATGTTTTCATACGTTACAAGTATTCATGGACTAATGTGCTCTTTCCTTCTTTTTAATCCCTTACTGAGATTTTTGTGCTCATCCCAAGTTTTATTAAACTATTTTAATAGGTCATGGGGATTTGTAATACAAATAAATAAGACAAGTTAAATTTTTTTATGAATTGTCAAAGAAATCATGTTTTAAGCTTTAATGTTTTATATGTTGAAAAAAATGGAAACTGTTTTTATGGTATCCACTATGTAACAATGTGTAATGTTATGAATGTATTATGTCCCAATTATCTAAATATATAAAATTTAAAAGATCCTCAATGTAAAAAGAAGTGATTTCTTGACTAAAAGTAAGATTATGTAATGTAATAAGGTCGGGTCCTTATAATACCCCCATATTAGAGTGTGCAGTAAAAGATAAAAATGACCAAGCATTAGCCAGATCAATAACCATCAGAGCATATTAGAAAAAATAAAGCATCCCAATTAATATTAATATTAATGTAGAAGGATGCGGTCATACAATAATGATGGACCACTGGGCTGATTACATATATGAATGAATGAATGAATGAAAATATAGGAGGAACTACGACTACCCCCAAGCCTCCCCCCATCCCAACCTCCAATCACCTTCATGTTATCCTACACTATCAAGCTACTTCGAGCCTCTTCCTGACCCGAACCTAAAAATAGAAAAGTTTTCTTATTTACCTAAGTGCCATGGCTGCTCGAGCTTGGTGTCTGTACAACTTAGTAGGGAACCACCAACACAGTCCCATAGATAACCAGTAAATGAAATGTATGTGCATGTGACATGATCAATTCAATAAATAAATAATAAATGGTATAAATGTAAATAAATAAATAAAATTGATCCTCAAGTTCTACCATGACACTCAGTATCAACCTAAATTTGCTTCATCTAGTTCCATAGTGTCTTTAAGAACATCATAAAGCTATTCCAACCAATATAAGGCTAAAATGACAACCTCAAAGAGGTCATCTTGGGTTGTCCAAAGTATCTGAAATAATATCAACCTCTAGGAGGTAATCCTAGGTGTTAAATTAGTCATCTGGAGTTATCATCAAATCCTAGGGGGATGACCCTAAGTAGTCACAATAGTCATAATGCATCATCGCCAGCTCTTAGGGGGATAACCCTAGGACATCAAAAGTATCAGGCGTCATCATGGACCCCTAGAAGGAAATACTAGGCTATAAATAATATCATATATCACCACTAACCCCTAGGAGATAATCCTAGGATGTTAATAGTACCAGGTATCATTTAAAACCCCTAAGAGGTAATCCTAGGCCATCAATACTATCAGGCATCATCACCGACACCTGGGAGGTGATCCTGGGCCATCAATGGTATGTGGCTTCATCTTCAACCCCTAGGAGGTAATACTGGGCCATCAATAGTTTGATACATCATCGCTGACCCCTAGGAGGCAATCTTAGACCATGAATAATATCAGGAGTCATCACTAGCCCCTAGAGAGATGAACCTAGGTCATCATAATCATCAAGCATAATTGTTGACTCCTATAGTGTAACCGTAGGTAGTCATTCATGACATGATATTTTTTTATTTGGGTTCTACGGTGACACATGATATCATAACTACCCATTTCTTATATGCACCCTCAATAGGTAATCGTAGGCCATTAATAGTTTCAGGCATCATCACTGACGCCTAGAAGGTAATCATAGGCCATAAATGGTATCAAGCTTCATCTCTGACCCCTGGGAGGTAATCCTATCCATCAATAGTATGAAACATCATCGTTGACACCTAGGAGGTAATATTAGGCTGTTTATAATACCAGGAGTCCTCACTAAACCCTAGAGGGATGAACCTAGGTTTTCATAATCATCAATCATAATTTCAGACTCCTAAGGTGCAATCATAGGTAGTCATTCATGACATGCTCATTGTTGAATTGGGTTCAAAGGTGACACCTGCAATCATCACTACCCATTTCTCATGTGCGCCCTCACTTGGGTCAATATATCACTAGGGTACCCATTGAGGTCCCCTAGGTCACATCAATATAGGACACCCCCATATAGGTTCATCAATATCTAACTTAGTCCCTGGCTTGAGCCTGATACTCAGAGGGAATCACATCCCATGAAAAAATTAAAGTCTTATCATTGCCTCATTGGCCTCATGGGAAAACCATGCAGGCACTGGTCTATGGGTATGGAAAACTACCCATCTCAAATTTCTAAGGTGTCACTAAAAAAACACTAATTAGCGATGTTTTTAAACATTTCTATTTACTGACACCTCGTTTACCAATGTTTTTTGGAAATGTCGGTAAAAAACATCAGTAAATGAATGCTCATTTACCAATGTTTCCAAAAAAAACATTAGTACTCGTTGCCCCCCAACCCTCTCGGCACACCCTTTGTGCCACAAACCCCACACTCCCTTCCACCCTCCAACACTTCACTACACTGCTCACACCCTCCCAGCACACCCATCATGACCACGCTAACACAAACCCCACCATCCCCTTCCACCTTCCAGTGCTTCACTACTCGCACCCTTTTAACGTACCTACCAGGGCCACGCAGACAAAGACCCCAATGAATAGTAATATGACCCAAAAAAATAGTAAATTGTGTTATTATTTTATTTTCTTAAGGCTTTAAGATAATGAAATTTTGGTTAATTTTTCAATGTGATATAAGAGAAGTTATAGTTTTTAAATTATTAATTATTGAATTCAGTGTGATTTTATTTAAAAATTAAATTAATAATATTTAGAAAATTATTTTCAAAAAAGTGGACTTCATTTTTTAATTCTACACATTGAAAAATGGTAAGGGTAAATTTTTGGGATTTTTCTGAAACAGATGATTTTTCAGTGAATAGTAAAAAATACAGTTTGAGTTTTGGTGTGTTAATGACATCATTAAAGATGTAATAATGATGTAATAAATCTAGTAGACTTATGTACAGTAAAATAAGTTATGAGGTGTCCCAGGTGGCTAATACCATGGGAAAGCCCATGGTTTTGCAAATACCACTAATGAGGTGTCCCTTAGAAATTATTAAAATATTCCCTCATTTTTGCTATAAATACCTACCCATTCCTTCATTAAATTCATTAAAAATACCTAATCAACAAAGATATAGCCTCCTTACCTCCCTAGTAGTCCTCCCAAGGTTTAATCCATCCCCCAAGGTCCCAACCTTCAAATTCTAGGAGTTACTCTACATGGTAAGAGAATTCTCAACTTCTTTTCTTTTTTTCCATTCAAGTTCTCTTTTATGTGGTATAACTTTCAAGTTTCCATACCATTTTCTTATTTACTTTTTATTATTTATATATTCTATATTAAGATTCATTTATGGATGTGTGACCCTTGTACCCTCTCTTTTTAATGTTTTCTAAAACCCTGTTGCATAGCCGTTAGACTGCCAAATTTTTGTAAAGAATTTCTCAACTATTCTTTTATTTTCAGTCCTTTTCTATTCATATTATTTAATAATATCCTATTATCCAAGAGGCATTAAGGCTCCATAAATATTTTATATTATGTATGTTTTCATTTTCATGGAAAATTCATCATCATTCTTCCTATCCTCTCCCACTTATTCAAGGAATTAAAAACATTGTCTGTGATGTGTCGAATTACCGACATTGTGGACGATGTGATTTAAATTTGATTTAATTCCTTAAAATCTGGTCATGAAAACATTATTATGGTTGAAAAAGGTTATAATATATGTATTATGTCTCATGCATTATTCTGTAATTCTTTTATACACATGGTTTTAATTTATAAAACAAAATGAGGTTGTTATTATCAAAGAACCACTAAAATGATCTAAACAAACATCATTAATGTTTTAACTTATGAATCATCCTCATGTAAGAATTCAAAGTGATAAATGGTATAATTTATGTTTCTATAAATATTTAAATACTAATCCATTCCAATTATGGAGTTTCAATTCCAATCGACAAGAACAACCATCATGAACCAATCATGGAAATCATGTAAAGAACTCACCCAAAAACAGTGGAAGGAACAAAATACTAACAATTAAAGGGTAAAATGATGTAATGAAATGATCATATAAGGTATTATAAAGATGTGTATTTTTCTGTAAGATATTAATAACACTATTTTTACCATTATAAAGGAGGTTTAAAGGATTTTTAAGTAAGACAAACCCGATGTAAGGGAATTCTTAACCCGAATTCCATTCTTTGGGTTAACCTTCTACTTCATTTTTTATGTGGTATTGAAATTGTTTTTTGGATGGGTTTTGTTTATATTATGTTTAATTATGTCTATTTATATAGAATATACATATTTCATCCACTCTATTGAGTCTCACTTCAATTATATGATTTATGTAAGGGGCTTTTCTTTTAAAATCTTATTTTAAAATTCTGTTTTACAAAATTTCAAAGGCAATGTTTTTATGCTATTATTCATGTTGTATGATTATGTTTTGGATCTTGGAAATTGTTTATGATCAAGGGTGGAACCTATATTTCCCTACAATTCATTGGTTATGTGTAAGTTGGTGGTCGGTCGTATGGTTACTCCATGTGTAACTGCGATGGTTACACAAATTGTAAGGTAGTCCTGAGGGTTACAATATTATGTAAGTAATGCCCCAAGATACCTTTATTGTTATATTTATTTTCTTATGTATTGTTTAAATCTTGTGTAAATACCATGCTTCACAAATTAAGTATATATGAGAGATGAGTGTGTCTTTTGAAAATGTTTCCATACGTTACAAGTATCCATGGACTAATGTGCTTTTTTCCTTCTTTTACATCCCTTACTGAGATTTTTGTGCTCATAATAATCTTTTTTAAATTATTTTCACAGTTCATAAGGATTTTTAAGACAAAGAAGGAAGCCAAGTTAAATTTTTGAATAATTGTCAAATAAATCAGGTTTTAAGCTTTAATGTTTTATATGTTGAAAAAAATGGAAACTGTTTTTATGGTATCCACTCTATAACAATGTGTAATGTTATGAATGTATTATGTCCCAATTATCTAAACCTATAAACTTGAAAATATCCTCAATGTAAAAGGAAGTTATTTCTTGACTAAAATCAAGATTATGTAATGTAATAAGGTCGGGTCCTTATAGTTGGTATTAAAGGAAGGTTTAGATAAATTTAGGGGTTAGGATGATGTTAAAAGAATACCATAAATGGTTTTTACTCTATGATTAATTTGAAATGTTATATAATTTAAATATTACCATGTTGGTTCATCTAAGATATGTTTGTTTAGAATGGTTATCCGCAGAAGAAATAGGGAAACTGAAGAGGGGAGGCACCAACAGAACGACATCGTTCAAAATCTGCAGCCCGGAATGGTAGGGATTGGAACCGAGCAGTTTGTGTCAGTAATGGCTCAGCTAACACAGAAAATAAATGGTGGTGAAATCCATGCAAGAGAACATCATAGGTACCACAACCGAACATGACAATAATGGAACATTTTATGAGACAACACCCTTATGCTTTCAATGGATCTTCCTACCCAATGGTGGCTGAAGAATGGATTAAATCCCTTGAAAAGATATTTGATGTAATGTGTTGTTCAGATAATGAAAAGGTATATCTTTCTATTTATCATTTTGAAGGTGAAGCTGATCAGTGGTGGTCAATGGTAAAGAACATCAGGGATAGAAAGGATATTGATGCCATAGAGTGGGATGAATTTAAAAGTATTTTACTTGAAAAATATTTTCCTAAGGTGGTGTGACTTAGGATGGAGAAGCAATTCCTTGAATTGAAGAAAAAGGAGGAAAGATTCAGTGGTTGTGTATGAAGATAACTTCACCCGACTGGAAAGGTATTCTCCAAATCTTATTTTGGATCTTGATAGAAAAATCAACCGCTTTTACTCAGGATTTAATCCAATATATCGAAGGGCATTGGCCTACCGTGAATTCAAAAGTTATGAGAAACTTGTATGATGTGCTGAGAGGGTAGAGATGGAGTTTTCTTATGATCACGTTCATTTTGGAAACAAGTAGAAGAAGAGGTCTAAATGGGAAGCGATGGGTAAGAATCAACCAAAGAAATCTGATGGTAAGAAAATCCAGTTTCTAGTTTGTGAAAAGTGTGGCAAGAAGCACCCTGGGAATGTATTAGAAAATATGGGAAGTGTTTTAAATGTGGTAAGTTTGGACATATGGCCCGGGATTGTAATGAAAATGATCCAAATACTAATCCTGATAAGCAAACTGTAAAGTGTTTTAAATGCGGTGAGATGGGTCACTATGAAAATGCCCGCCTAAAGAGAGATCCTAACGATGCAAAGAAGCTAGACTATAAGAAAAAATGTGTTGTGAGATCATTTGGGACTATGTTAGCAGATGGCAGTCCATCCAATGAATTTGTATCAGGTACTTTTTTTGTTAAATTAGATTTTTCTAAAGTTTTGTTTGATATAGGGTCTACAGATTCCTTCATCTCTGAGGAATTTTCAGGTAAATTGGAAATATCACCTCAAAAAATGAGACTAGAACTTGTTGTTAAAACACCAGGAAGAAATATTATAGAAAATATGAATTATAAGAATCTTTATATTGTGGTCTGTGAAAAGAATTTACCTAAAAACCTTGTTGTTTTACCCTTAGTTGAGTTTTATGTTATTTTGGGAATGGATTGGTTTTCTATTTATCATGCTAAGATTGACTGTAGATCTAAAGAAGTTGTTTTTCAGAATGAGTTTTAGTTTGTATACAAGAATGAACCCATACAATTGATAACATATCATGAAGCTGAAAAACTGTTGAAATATGGAAATGAAAGTTATCTTTCTCATATTGATGAAAACAAGGGAACTATTTAGATTGATGATGTGCATGTGGTAAATGAATAACTTGATGTTTTTCCTAATGATTTACCCGGTGTCATACCTGATCGAGAAGTTGAGTTCACAATTTACTTAGTTCTTGATGCTAAGCCAATTTCAAAACCCCCATATCATATGGCTCAAATATAACTTCTTGAATTGAAAAATCAGTTGCAATATTTCCTTGATAAAGGCTTTATTCTTCCTAGCACTTCACCATGGGGTGCTCCTATTTTGTTTGTTAAAAATAAATATGGTTCCATGAGACTTTATATTGATTATATATAATTGAATAACATCACTATTAAAAACAAGTATTCTTTGCCTCATATCGATGACTTATTTGATCATATCTAGGGAGCTCAGTACTTTTCCAAGATTGACTTGAGATCTAGATACCATCAACTGAAGGTGAAGGAGGATGACATCCCAAAAACAACCTTTTGTACTAGATATGGGCATTATGAATTTGTTTTTATGCCATTTTGGTCAACTAATGCACCTACTGTATTCACGAATCTTATGAATAGAATATTTCATGAGTTCTTGGATAAGTTTGTGGTTGTGTTTATTGATGAAATTCTGGTATTTTATAAAAATAAATAGGAGCATTAAAAAAATCTAAGGGTTGTTTTACAAACTTTAAAAGAAAAGAAACTGTATGGAAAATTTATCAAGTGTGATTTTTGGTTGCAATAGATTTCTTTTCCTGGGAACATTGTAAATAAGGATGGAATAACAGTTGATCCATCCAAAACAAGAGTGGTTGATGAATGGATAAGACCCACAAATGCTACAAATATTCATAGTTTTCTTGGATTAGCAGGTTATTACCGATGGTTTGTTAAGAACTTTACACGGTTATCTAGCTAGATAACTAAGTTGACACAAAATGGGGTTAAATTTATTTGGATAGAAGAATGTGTTGTTTTGTTTTCAGGAACTAAAGGAGAGATTGGTGAATTCTCCAGTTTTGTCCTTGCCTTCCCAAAATGGTGAGTTTGTAATCTACAATGATGCTTCTTTGAAGGTACTTGGTTGTGTTTTGATGCAGAATGATCTGATAATTGCTTATGCTTCAAGACAATTAAAACCTCATGAGTTAAATTATCCCACACATGATTTGGAATTGACAACTGTGTTTTTTGCTTTGAAAATTTGGAGGCATCATTTATATGGAGTCAAATGTCAAATATATATTGGCCATAAAAGTCTAAATTAGATATTCACTCAGAAGGAATTAAACATGAGGAAAAGAATATGACTTGAACTGATAAAGGATTATAATTGCATGATCAATTATCATCCCGGAAAAGAAAACAAAGTGGTAGATGCCTTGATTCAAAAATATCATGCATCATTAATCATGTTATGTTTGGAACATGATCCCTTGATTAATGATTTGATGAATTTTGGATTACTAGTTGTTGGTGCATGAAATACCTCTGTTTTGTCTCAGGTTTCAGTGTAGTCATCATTATGAGACAGAATTAAGAAAGCATAGAACAAATACCATAACCTACTGAAAAAGGTAAAGTTGATTAAAATGGGTAAGTTGCTAGAATTTAAGCTTGATAAAGATTGTGTTTTAAGATTTGGTAAAAGGTTGTGTGTGCCAAGTGATTCCTAGTTGAAAAAAGAATTGTTGTGTGAAGCTCATAGTTCTCCATTTTTGAGTTCATCCTGGTAGTACTAAGATGTAGAGACCTTCGGGAATATTATTAGTGGGATGGAATGAAAAGAGATATTTTTGATTTTACCATGAAATGCTTGACGTGTCAATAAGTTAAAGCAGAGTGGCAGTTACCAAAGAGGATGCTTCATCCTTTCCTAGTGCCAGAGTGGAAGTGGGAGAATGTATCCATGGACTTTGTGGTGGGACTACCTAAGACATCTCAAGGTAACAATGCAATTTGGGTTATTATTGACCGGCTTACAAAATTTGCACATTTTATTTCTATTCAAGATACAATGTATTTGGATCAGATTTCTCGACTGTACCTCAAAGAGATTTTCAGGATACATGGATTTCCTCTTTCCATTGTATCTGACCGGGATCCCAGGTTCAATTCTAACTTTTGGATGGTACTTTAGAAGTCGTTGGGCACAAAATTAAATTTCAGTACAACTTTTCATCCTCAATTAGATAGCCAGTCAGAATGAATGATTCAAACTTTTGAGGATATACTTCGAGCTTGTTCAATGGACTACTGGGGAAGTTAGGATCAACATCTTTCTTTAGTTGAGTTTTCTTATAATAATAATTTTCATTCCAGTATTCAGATGACACCTTTTGAAGCTTTGTATGGGAAGCAATGTTGGACTCTATCGTTTTGGGATGAAGTTGGTGAAATAAAGTTTATGGGGTCAAAATTAGTAGAAGAAGTAGCTGGGAAAGTGAAGATGATCCAGCAGGTACATGAGGACAACTCAGATCTGGCATAAAAGTTATGCAGATAATAGAAGGAAAGAATTCTCTTTTGAGGTAGGTGAGCATGTTTTCCTTAAAATCTCTCATTGGAAAAGTGTGATGCCTTTCAGTAAGAAAGGGAATCTAAGTCTGCGGTTCATCGGTCCTTTTGAAATCTTGGAGAAAGTTAGAACAGTTCCATATCGAGTAGCTTTGCCTCTGAGTTTGTCTCAGGTACACAATTTTTTTCATGTTTCGATGTTGATGAAGTATGTGCCAGATTCATCACATGTCTTGAGCCCAGAAGTAGTTTAGCTGGAAGAGAACCTTTTCTGATGAAGAGAAACCGGTTCAGATCCTTGATCAAAGGTAATAGATATTGTGGAATAAGGAAATCCGCTAGGTAAATGTTTTTTTGGAGAAACCACATGGTAGAAGAAGCAAATTGGGAGTCTAAAAATGCTATGAGGGAAAAGTACCCTCACTTGTTTAATAAGTAAATAAAATTGTGAGGATGAAATTTCCAGAAGGTGGGGAAAATGTAACACTCTAAGGTTTTCTAAAAATAAATTTAATGCATGAAACTTTGTTTTAAGTAGATAATTATAACTAGCCTTTAAACATAATTTTATTACTTCTATGTTTTGAATTTTGAAAAATGGTCATATGCAATTGTGTTCGGTATGTCATTTGGAGTCTAATGGAACCAACTTGTTTTTTAGTGAATAGTAAAATACCATTATGAATAGTAATATGACCCTAATAAATAGTAAATTGTGTTATTATTTTATTTTATTAAGGCTTTAAGATAATGACATTTTGGTTAATTTTTCAATGTGATATAAGAGCAGTTATAGTTTTTAAATTATTAATTTTTGAATTAAGTGTGATTTTATTTTAAAATTAAATTAATAATATTTAGAAAATTATTTTCAAAAAATGGACTTCATTTTTGAATTCTACACGTCGAAAAATGGTAAGGTTAATTTTTTGGGATTTTTCTGAAACAATTGATTTTTCAGTGAATAGTAAAAAATACAGTTTGAGTTTTGGTGTGTTAATGACATCATTAATGATGTGATAAATCTAGTCAACTTATGTACAGTAAAATATTTTATGAGGTGTCCCAAGTGGCTAATACTATGGGCAAGCCCATGGTTTTGCAAATACCACTAATGAGATGTCCCTTGGAAATTATTAAAATATTCCCTCACTTTTGCTATAAATACCAATCCATTACTTTATTAAATTCATTCCAAATCCCTCATCAACGAATCTATGGCCTACTTACCTCCCTAGTAGTCTTCAAAAGGTTTCCTAATGCCCCCCAAGTTTCCAACCTTCAAGTTCTATAAGTTACTCTACAAGGTAAGAGAATTCTCAACTTCTTTTCTTTTTTTTCCATTCAAGTTATCTTTTATGTGGTATAACTTTCAAGTTTCCATACCATGTTCTTATTTAATTTTTATTCTTTATATATTATATATTATGATTAATTTATATATTTTTTACCCTTGTCCCCTATCTTTTTAATGTTTTCTAAAATCATGTTGCATAGCCGTTAGACTGCCAAATTTTTGTAAAGGATTTCTCAACTATTCTTTTATTTTCAGTTCTTTTCTATTCGTATTCTTTCATCATCTCCTATTATCCAATAGGAATGAAGGATCCATAAATATTTTATATTTTTTATGTTCTCATGTTCATGTAAAATTCATCGTTATTCTTCTTCTCCTCTCCCACTTATTCAAAGAATTAAAAACATTGTCTATGATGTGTCGAATTACCGACATCGTGGACGATGTGATTTCAATTTGCTTTAATTACTTAGAGTATGGTCATGAAACCATTATTATGGTTTAAACGAGTTATAATATATTTATTATGTATCATACATAGTTCTGGAATTATTTTGTACACATGGTTTTAATTTATAAAACAAAATGAGGTTGCTATTATCAAAGAACCACTAAAATGATCTAAACGAACATCATTGATGTTTTAACTTATGAATCATGCTCATGTAAGAATTAAAAATGATAAATGGTATAATTTATGGTTCTAGAAATATTTAAATACCAATGCATTATAATTATGGAGTTTCAATTCCAATCAAAAAGAACAACCATCATGAACCAATCATGGAAATCGTGTGATGAACTCACCCAAAAACAGCTCAAGAAACAAAATACTAACAATTAAAGGGTGAAATGATTTAATAAAATGATCATATAAGGTATTATAAAGATGTATATGTTTCTGTAAGATATTAATAAAACTCTTTTTACCATTATACAGGAGGTTTAAATGAGTTGGAAGTAAGACAAACCTGAGGTAAGGGAATTCTTAACCCGAATTTCATTCTTTGGGTTAACCTTCTAATTTGTTTTTTATGTGGTATTAAATTTTTTTATGGGAAGGGTTTTGTTTATATTATGTTTAATTATGTCCATTTACTGTTTATATACATATTACATCCACTCTATTAAGTCTCGCTTCAATTATATGATTTATGTAAGGGGATTTTCTTTTAAAATCCTCTTTTAAAATTATGTTTTACAAAATTTCAAAGGAAATGTTTTTATGCTATTATTTATGTTGTATGATTATGTTATGGATCTTTGGAATTTTTTATCATGAAGGGTGGGACCTATATTTCCCTTCAATGCATTGGGTATGTGTAAGTTGGAGGTCGGTCGTATGGTTACTCCATGTGTAACTGTGATGGTTACACAAATTGTAAGATAGTCGTGAGGGTTACAAATTATAAGGTAGTCGTGAGGGTTACAATATTATGTAAGTAATTACCCAATATACATTTATTGATATATTTATGTTCTTATGTATTGTGTAAATATTTTGGAAATTCCATGCTTCACAAAGTAAATATATATGAGAGACGAGTATGTCTTTTGAAAATGTTTTGATACATTACAAGTATTCATGGACTAATGTGCTCTTTCCTTATTTTACATCCCTTATTGAGCTTTTTTTGTGTTCATCCCAATTTTTATTAAATGATTTTCACAGGTCATAAGGATTTGTAATAAAAATAATGAATCCAAGTTAAATGTTTGAATAATTGTCAAAGAAATCATGTTTTAAGCTTTAATGTTTTATATGTTGAAAAAAATAGATATTGTTTTTATGGTATCAACTCTATAACAATGTGTAATGTTATAAATGTATTATGTCCCAATTATCTAAATCTCTAAAGTTTAAAAGATCCTCAAAGTAAAAGGAAGTGATTTATTGACTAAAATCAAGATTATGTAATGTAATAAGGTCGGGTCCTTATAATACCCCCACATTAGAGTGTGCAGTAAAAGATAAAAATAACCAAGAATCATGCAGATCAATAACCATCAGATCATATTAGAAAAAATAAAGCATCCCAATTAATATTAATATGAATGTAGCAGGATGTTGTCCTTCAATAATGATGGCCCACTAGACTGATTACATATATGAATGAATGAATGAATGAAAATATAGGAGGAACTACTACTACTCCCAAGCCTCCCCCCATTCCGACCTCCAATCACGTTCATGTTATCCTACACTATCAAGCTACTTCGTGCCTCTTCCCAACCCGAACCTACAAATAGTGAAGTTTTCTTAGGTACCTAAGTGCCATGGCTGCCCGAGCATGGTGTCAGTACAACTTAGTAGGGAACCACCAACACGGTCCCATAGATAACCAGTAAATGAAATGTATGTGAATGTGACATGATCAATTCAATAAATAAATAATAAATGGTATAAATTTAAATAAATAAAAAAATTGATCCCCAAGTTCTACCATGACACTCAGTATCGACCTAAATTTTCTTCATCTAGTTCCATAGTGTCTTTAAGAACATCATAAAACTATTCCAACCAATATAAGGCTAAAATGATAACCTTGAGGAGGTCATCTTGGGTTGTCCAAAGTATCTGGAATTATATGGACCTCTAGGAGGTAATCCAAGGTGGTCAAGTAGTCATCCGGAGTTATCATCAAATCCAAGGGGGATGACCCTAAGTAGTCACAATAGTTATAAAGCGTCATCGCCAACTCTTAGGGGGATAACCCTAGGACATCAAAAGTATCAGGCCTCATCATGGACCCCTAGAAGGAAATACTAGGCTATAAATAATATCATATATCACCACTGACCCCTAGGAGATAATACTAGGCTGTTAATAGTATTAGGTATCATTTCAAACCCCTAAGAGGTAATCCTAGGCCATCAATACTATCAGGCATCATCACCGACACCTGAGAGGTGATCCTAGTCCATCAATGGTATGCGGCTTCATCTTCGACCCCTATGAGGTAATACTAGGCCATAAATAGTTTGATACATCATCGCTGACCCCTAGGGAGAAATATTAGACCATCAATAATATCAGGAGTCATCGCTAGCCCCTAGAGGGATGAACCTAGGTAATCATAATCATCAGGAATAATTGTTGACTCCTATGGTGTAACTGTAGGTAGTCATTAATGACATGATATTTGTTGATTTGGGTTCTAAGGTGACACATGCTATCATCACTACCCATTTCTAATATGCACCCTCAATAGGTAATATTAGGCCATTAATAGTTTCAGGCATCATCACTGATGCCTAGAAGGTAATCATAGGCCATAAATGGTATCAATCTTCATCTCTGACCCCTATGAGGTAATCCTAGCCATCAATAGTATGAAACATAATCTTTGACACCTAGGAGGTAATCTTAGGCTGTTAATAATATCAGGAGTCCTCACTAACCCCTAGAGGGATGAACCTAGGTTTTCATAATCACCAGTCATAATTTCAGACTCCTAAGGTGCAGCCATAGGTAGTCATTCATGACATGCTCATTGTCGAATTGGGTTCAAAGGTGACACCTGCAATCATCACTACCCATTTCTCATACGCGCCCTCTCTTGGGTTAATATATCACTAGGGTACCCATTGAGGTACCCTAGGTCACATCAAGATAGGACACCCCATATAGGTTCATCAATATCTAACTTAGTCCCTGGGTTGAGCCTGATACTCAGAGGGAATCACATCCCATGACATAATTAAAGTCTTATCATTGCCTCATTGGCCTCTTGGGAAAACCATGCAGGCACTGGTATATGGATATAGAAAACTACCCATCTCAAATTTCTAAGGTGTCACTAAAAAAACACTAATTAGCGATGTTTGTAAACATTTATATTTACCGACACCTCATTTACCGATGTTTTTTTTAAATGTCGGTAAAAAAACATCAGTAAATGAATGCTCATTTACCAATGTTTCAAAAAAAACATCAATACTCATTTCCCCCCAACCCTCCCAGCACACCCTTCACGCCACAAACCCCACCCTCCAACACTTCACCACACTGCTCGCACCCTCCCAGCACACCCATCATGACCATGCTAACACAAACCCCACCATCCCCTTCCACCTTCCAGCGCTTCACTACTCACACCCTTTTAACATGCCTTCCAGGGCCACGCAGGCACTGACCAAATCACTGATGCTAATTATAAATATAAAATTGTATTATGTTATATATATATATATATCAGTATTTAAAAAATTAATATATTATATATATAATTTTATATATTAATATATATATGTATGTTTATATTTTATGTTTTATGTTTATATATATATAAGTTTATATTATTATATATATAAATTTATATTCTATATATATGTTTATATATCTATATGTTTATATTTTATGTTTATATATATGTATATATGTTTATATGTGTGTGTGTGTGTGTAAATATATATGTGTATGTATACATATATATAATTATAATTATAATTATATATATATATATAATTATCCACATTTTAAAACAATGGTAAAAATGTCATTAAAATAGCCATGTTTTCTTAAAAAAATGACTAAATTTAAAATATATACATGTTTTTATATATAAATATATGTGTGTATATATATTTATGTATTTATATGGGTGTGTGTGCTTATTTATTTATATATATAAATATAAATATATATATGTTTTTATATGTGTTTGTGTCTATATATTTTGATTGAATGACCCGAAGGTCGAAATTTTTATTGATTTTGGATACGCCTCCTTTTAAGGGTAAAGGAGGGGAAACCAAGACTTCAAAGACAACAAGACGTTAACAAAATTCGAAAAACAGAGTGTTGCAACCCAGAAAAAAACTACAAATAAATGCTTCAACCCAGCAACAAAAACATTAAGGCATGACTCCACCAAAACATGGATGCTCAACAAACTGTCTCGTGCAAGAATGCATGAGCCCGATACCGATGGCTATGCCATACCCTCTCAATCAACCAAATCTGAAAATACATGCACGGTGAAGACGACCAGATCTATCCTCATCTGATGCAAAACCTTGTAGATTGTCTGGGTTCCCCAAAAGTCCAAATTTGCCTCCAACAACAATCAACCAGTAGATAACCAGCAGACATCCATTGCATCCATTACCAACAGATTCACAACATCACCAAAATCAGATCCAGAAAAACAAAGTCCCAGCTTCACCAAATCAAAATCAAGATCAAAACCTGGAAACAACTTACAGCAGCACCAAATCGCAAAACCTCCCCCCTCTAAACCAGTGGAACCGACCCCGAGCACACTGTATACACCGGAGTCAACAATGAGCTGGGACGAAGCCGATCCGAGATCTTAGAACCAGAAGACCCGCCAAAGCCGCCGATGAGCACATTGGAGCCGCTGTCGACAATCACATCGGTGCCATGACAAGATCCCGAAGCCAAAACCAAACCAAAATCATCACCGAAAGCACCAGATCCGACATCACCGAGCCAAGATCCTGAAGCCAGACCACCCGAAGATGATGCACGCTAACACCGAGCTGATCCGAAGACGCCGAGGATGTCGCTGCTCATACCGAAGACGAGGTGAAAGCTCAAAGCCGAAAGACACAACGAAGCCGTCATCAGGACGAGAAAGAAATTGGACAATGTGAATCTGACACCCATCATTGTCGATCCGAGGCAAGACAAACGACGCCGAGGCTGGGCCAGACCGGCCCGAGGAGGGGAGGAGAGAGCCAGGAGGGAAACCCTAGTCGTGCGATAAGTGGAAGAAGCTGCCGCTCAGAGGCCACTAATCCTATATATATATGTTTATATATATATCTCTCTCTCTGTGTGTTTATATATATATATATATATGTTTATATATATGTGTTTGTCCGTATCGACCAACTGTGTATGGGTTTTGTGGGTCATTGTAATGGGCGGGTTATCCCTTAGGGGGGCTTTGACCCGCCCACCAGCTTGTGTGTATTTAATGTCATCAAACCACTTTAAGTGGTTGTATTTAATGATCTATATAAATATATATATTTTTAGTGACGTTTCCTGGAAAATGTCTCTAATTTAGCGACATTTCTTGAAAAAAGGTGGCTAAATTAGCGACCTTTCCTGAAAACGTCACTAATTTAGCAATGTTTTCAGGAAACATCCCTAATTTAGTAGCGTTTTTAAAAATGTCGCTAAATTATAGTCTTTTATAGTGCATCTCTAGTTGCTCTACTCACCCAGCCTATATAAAGTCTCAGTGGGGAAGATACGCTCACCCCACCCTCATCACAACCATCCCAAGGGCTACAAGGCATCTCATGGGTCTTATATAACCAATCCCTAGTCCATCCATCTCAAATCATCTCTCACCTATACCCAAAGGTCACCGAGGTTTCTTATCACTAGGTCCAGTGCATTATGTTTATTTAATTTAATTATCACCCCTTGGGGTCCATACATCTCAAAGCAGACATTTATATCAAGGCCATGACCATCAGCAACCAAGGTAACCAAGCCATTGCATAAGGTCACTCATGTCCCTTGGCATATTGTTCAATTTACCAAGGTAATTAATTTTTAATTAAATATGTCCATTTTTTAATTAAAATAATTCATTTAACAAAAGTTTTGATTTCCCTCACTGGCACAACCACATATCACTGGTATATATCAATTGTGTGAAACCATAGGTCATGTTTAGAGACCACCTACCTCAATCAAATAGTTATTTTCCCCTTTTAACTTGCAGCCCGACAGCTCCACCCAAGCTCATCCAAGATCATCCAGCCATCGCCCATCCATGCATATCCCTAACTCATATCCAAATGACCAAATTAAGTAATTATAATTAAATTATAATAAATTAACCAATTACAATTAATCTTCAATAATTTTAATCAATTATACTATTTAATGTAAGCAAACACAATGCCTAAAAACTCAATGATCTGTAATGTCTCACCAAATCCTCAATCCATGTAGTGCATACCACTCCAAGAACATCTATGAACCTAGGATATGTCACCCCATTAGTTAATTCTATTAATATTAATCAATTCCTTAATTAATCCAAATAAGAATAATCTCAAAAAAAAGTCATTGAGCACTCCCTTCACACTACATTCACAACCAAACACCCATAAGAGGTACATGGAGCACTCCTAACACCATCCCAAGACAAATTATTAACACACGATATCAATTCCATGGTCAAATTAATTTAATTAAATTTGAAAATCTTAGAAAATTCCACATGATGACATATCGCATCAAAATGATGTGCAATGGAATGAAAATTCCATCTTGAGATATGTCACACCCCAACCTCGGATATTATTTTATTTTATTCTTTTTTTAATCTTGGATCTTTTTGTTGAGGTTCAGGTTGAGTCCCAGTTTGAAAATTTTAAATTTTTTAGTTTTAGGATGGTATTTTGGCCCGCGCACAGTTTGGGCGCATGGTTTGGGAAAACATGCAACCCAACCCAGGTAACCATGTGGCTAGTGTTGGTATCAGACAGAAGCTACCACATAGTTTGTGTATGGTAGGTAAAACTATGTGGGCTGGCCATGTGGTCATTTACCTCTTGGATAGTGGCTACCGCACGGTTGGTGCACAGTTTACCAAACCGTGCGAGCCACCGAGTCATTAAAAAGTGTAAATTTCCACTTTGACCCTCCATGTTTTTAACCAAAAATTAAGTTTCTCCTCACTCCTACAACCTAGGCGTACCAAGGTGTCCTCCCAAACCCCTCCCCCTTTCCCTCCTTCCTCCATTAAAGGTCCTTGAAGGTTCCTTAGGTGAGTTCCTTTTGTTTTTAGTCGATTTTCCCCTTCCCTCTCCCTTCTATCTAAATTTATGGGATTTTCCTTATGAAATTTCCCTCTTATTTAAACCCTAGGGGTTAGGGTTTGGGTTTGATGCAGTTTACTTTGGATCTAGGATGTGTGGATCATCTGTGGGGCTTGGTTCTCCCTTCCCTTGGAGTTTTATTCCATCCGCACTCTGTTGAGGTAGGTGTTTCCATTATTTTATTTTTTGGTACAACCCATTGATTCCGGTGTGTTTCCAATTAATTTATAAATATTATCTGCACACCTAGTAAGTGTTGGTGTTAATTATTGTGGTGTTTTGGAATTGGTAGAAGTTGTTAAAAATAGGTTTCCAAATTGATTTTTGAAATATACCTAAGTATATGTGCACTTAAGGTGTTTGTTGAAATTCCATGTGTTCTTTTAAAATGAAATTGGGTGTTTTGAGAAGTTTTTAGCCTTATTTATGTTATTATAATATTGTTGTATTGTGAGTTTTGTATTGTGTGTGTGAATTGGTAATTTTTAAGGCATGACGTTTATTTATGGCTTATTATGTTGGTTGGAAAACATGTAGAGTTTCTTTAAAATTGGTTTTGGGAAATTTCATGTATTATTGTGGTGTTCAATTGGATGTGGGAATATACATGTGTTCTTGGGATGCACACATGGATGGGAAATTCCTATAGTTTAGAGCAGGTAGTTGGTTATTGACTTTGGAGTTGCACCATACGCCGATTAGTGAGTCCAATCTAACTACATCTAGGGATCTATCTAGGGATGTTTAGGAAATTACCATTGTTTATTATCTATTTTTTCTTGTTTATATTCAGTTGCATTTGGTTTCTTATTTGTATTACTTATTTTTTTCAGCACATCCTAGTATTGTCTGCTTGGATTTTTGGTTTGGGATTTGGTTTCTAAAATGGCAGCCTCTTTGAAAATAAAAGGTGTTGTGTTCTATTTTGAAAAGGGAAAGATGCGTTTATTTATTAAAATGAGAAAAACCCTATTTTTATACATGCATTTCAAACTAGTGTTTATGGATTGTTTTTGAGAAAGGAAATATATAGATTTTGTGGTGGTTGCCTACTCAGTTGTTAAGCTCACACCCTACTTGTGTCATTCAATGTCGGTAGACCTGATCTATTTTGAAGGTCTAGGTTCCTTGCACAATTTCTCATGGACCAGGTTGGTCTTGTGGCTGGTGGTGACTAAGAGGACACAGAGAGATCTAGTTGGCATGGTCAAGTTGTAGTTGTTTTCAGTTTCAGTTTTTCTTTTTCTCAGCTATATCTTTGTACCTAGATTAGTTTGTGTATTTATTTATGTGATCGGTTGTTACCCATGTGGATTCTAAGTACATGGTTCAAGGTCCTATTAGTTACTATTGCTTACTTGGGGCATGGAACAGAACCATGTCATCAGGTTAGACATGGACACTAGTCCCTCATTCCGGTAGTTTGGTGTAAGTTGTGTTTCATTTTGGTTTTGGTTGGAGTGAGTAAGCTTTTAAAATGAAAACAATTTATTTCAAATGGTTTTGGACTAGAAAATGGGTTTTAAAAGATAAAGTGTTTTGGTTTTAAAATTTGGTACATGTTTGGAATTAATAAGGAAGTGGAATGGGTGCGACCCTTGGTGTTCCTCATAGATTTTCACATATGTGTGGGTATGTGTGAAAAATGCATCTTGGCACATGTAGATAGAAACAGATGAATATACATGCAATGGTTCATGGGATTCCATGGGTGGGTGATTGAAATTAAAGGCTTGTCCTAGTTTTCCATAATTTATTTTGAAATAGGAAAATTATTTTATAGATTGGTTTTTTCTTATAATGTGGATTTTGTTTTGTGAAAAGTGGGTTTTGTGTTTGAATAGTGGAGTTGGAAGAAGGTAGTTTTGGAAATTTAAATAAAAATGGGTGGTTTTTGAAAAGAAAATTTTCAGTTGTGCTTCTGATTCTTGATCTAAGAGCCATTTTTTTGCCTGAGATGATCTTTTGATTATAGTTTGGTTGGATGTTGATTTTTTGGATTTGTTTTCCTTGTGTTATTCAGAATATGCCACCCAGAAAGGTCCCCAAAGTTTCTAATAATTCATGCCCAGTTTTTGGTTCTTCACGAGTGTTGCCAGTTTATCATGGTGATTGAGGTTCATTAGAGGTAGTGGAGTGGCTTGAGGAAGTTGAGGGTGTCTTCAGATCCTTGGGAATTCCCAAATATGTCAGAGTTCGTGTTATCCTGGGTTTTTTTGAGGGTCCAGTTTTGGATGAATGGGAGTTGTTTTCCCCACTATCGATCCAAGTTGGCATGATGTGGGATGTTTTTAATTCCATCTTTGTCTGATGGTTCATACCTTAGGAGGTGAAGATGAAGAATAGAGAAGAGATAATGAGAATTCAATAAGGCCGACGAATGATGAAGGCCTATATTGAACATTTGAAGGTACTAGTTTCCTATTATCTGGAAGTTGCATCATGGGATCTATTGAAGACTTCTCTTTTATTTAGGGGTCTTCGTCCAGAGATCAAGGAGTGATTCCTCTCCTCCAAGGATATCCATTTTGAGAAGTTGTTGGATGAAGAGTTTTTAGCTGAGTTGGTTTCTAAGAGCAGGTAGTTTGAAATCTAGTGTATCTTGTTGTTCATGAAGGTTCCCTATCTGGTGAGGAGTGCATGTTAGAGGAACCTGTCTATAAGGAGTATCCTTCATTGGTTCTGGCTTCTAGTTCATCAGACTATTTGCTTTTGTTCCACTAGCATGGATGGTTTGGGAATTCAAAGTCATCTTGTCGCATCCCTCTGAAGACCTTCCATCATTGTGGCCGCTTGGGTCATATGGAGAAGTTCTATAGTAAACATTGCTCTGAGAAGGATTTTTTATCAGAGGATTCCAGTGCCTGACTATGAGTCATTCTATGCTTCAATCATCAGGGCTCCATCCTCAAGCCTCAGAGTGAAGCTTGCACACAATAAGGAGTCATCAGGGGTGTGGAAAACCTTGGCCCAGTTTTTGTCTCCTATATTGGAGTAGGAACATTTAAAGTTTCCTTGTTTTAGTTTTTGTTGTTGTTGTAAGTTCATCTTTTCATTGAAAAAATGTAATGAACTTTACCTATCATAATCTAAGCAATTGAGTCTCTCTAAATGTGGATATTTGGATTGTTTATTCTTCCTTGAATGTGCTTATCCCTTATGTAAGTTTTGGTTTTATCTATGCTCGTTTGGAGATATTTTAGTCTTGTGGAATTGATGGATAGTGGTTCCGGTTCACTGTTTGGTTTGGTTGTCTTCCATGGATTTCCCTTATGCTGGGAATTATTGGCTTGTGTGGGAGGTTCTTGGTTTGGGTTGGGAGTTCCCAGTCATAGTGGGGGGTATTTCTCGGTTAATGTGGAGAAGCTTGGGTTAGCTCATGTTGTGAGTTCCCATTTTTCCTAGTGATGTTAGTGGGGTTCTTGTGGTGGGGAGAACCCTTTTGTGTTCTCCCCTCATTCTGATTCTATGGTTTCTTCCTGATCGGTCGGGTGTGACTTGTGGATTGAACGGTCACCTCAAGGTTTATGGTTTTTCTTGGTTTTTATGGGGCATGGTTTTGAGTTTTGATTATCTCTTAGTTGGGTGTCTTTATGGGGGGAAGAAAGTATCTATGGTGGGGAGAATTGTCATACCATGACCTCAGATATTCCTTTATTTTATTCTTTTCTTGATCTTGGATCTTTTAGTTGTGGGTCGTGTTGAGTTCCGGTTTGAAAATTTTAATTTTTTTAGTTTTAGGATGGTATTTTGGACTATGCACGGTTTGGACACATGGTTTGGGAAATCATGTAGCCCAATCCTAGTAACTGTGCGGTAGGTGTTAGTTTTGGATAGAAGCTACCACACAGTTTTCATACGATAGGTAAAACCACGCGAGCTGGCCGTGCGGTCATTCCCCTCTTAGACAGTGGCTACCACACGGTTGGTGCACGGTTTACCAAACTATGTGGCCAAACCGTGTGAGATGCTTAGTCATTAAAAAGTGTAAATTACCACTTTTCCCCTCCATGTTTTTAACCCAAAACCGGGTTTCTTCTCCCTCCTTCAACCAAGGTACAATAGGGGATCCTCCCAAATCCCTCCCCCTTTCTCTCCTTCCTCTATTGAAGGTATTTGAAGGTTCCTAAGGTGAGTTCCTTTGGGTTTTTGTTGATTTTTCCCTCCCCATCCCTTATTTCTTAATTTATAGGGTTTTCCTTTTGGGGTTTCCCTCTTGGATGAAACCTAGGGGTTAGGGTTTGGGTGTGATGTGATTTCCTTTGGATTTAGGGTGTGTGGATCGTCCGTGGGGCTCAATTATCCCTTCCCTTGGAGTTTTATTACATCTGTACTCCATTGAGGTAGGTGTTTTCATTATTTTCCTTTCTGGTACAACTGATTGATGCTTGTGTGTTTCCAATTAATTTATAAATATGATTCGCACTCCTAGGAAGTGTTGGTTTTAATTATTTTAGTGTTTTGGAATTGGTAGAATTTGTTAAAAATAGATTTTCAAAGTGATTCTTGAAATATGCCTAAGTGTATGTGCACTTAAGGTGTTTATTGAAATTCCATGTGTTCTTTGAAAATTAAATTGGGTGTTTTGATAAGTTTTTAGCCTTATTTATGTTATTATAACATTATTGGATTGTGATTTTGGTATTGTGTGTGTGAATTGGTAATTTTTAAGGCATGACGTTTATTTATGGATTATTGTGTTGGTTGGAAAACCTGTGGTGTTTCTTAAAACTGTTTTTGGGAAATTATATGGATTCTTGTGGTGTTCCATTGGATGTTTGCACATACATGTGTGTTTGGGATGCACACATGGATGGGAACACAAAAGATAATAGCCTTACTTAACTTAAAAACCTGGTTTTCAAAACACTCACCCCTCCTCCTTCTCTCCCTCTTTCAAACTCTTGGTCTTTCACTAAACACCTCTTTGTATCAAGTGACTCTAATGTAGTTTTAATTGTTATGTTTGAAATCATGGCTCATTTGGTACTTTATAAAGGATTGTTGGTTTCTAAATGGAGTGAAATCATGTTTGGTACCTTTAGATAATTTGTATATTTCAACTTGGTTTTTGAAATGGCATTGGAGGTGGAATTGGATTTAGAACGAAAAGGCTCATTTGGGATTTTTTATATGAAGGTGATGCTTTTTAAATGGTTTAGTATTATTTATGTGATATGTTAATACTTATAGTGTTAAAGTCCTGGTTGGCACTTTATGTCATTTTGGAAATGAGATGTTGTTTTTGAAACTGCAATGCCTGATTGACATCTCAGAATGTTTGAGAAATGTTTTATAAGCTTATGTGATGTGACGACCCAGTTGACACTTATATGTGACTTGTTGTATGTCGCATACCTATATGGATTATTTCCCTATATGAGTTATCATGTAGGTGGTGTCAGTGTTCACTACTACAAATATAGCTTTTATCAGCAATAAAAAAGGCCTTTAACAATGCTGAAAAAGCGCTCTTAATGCCGGTGAAGATAACGGGGGGGGGGGGGGGGGGTCCCCTTTATCAGTGCTCCAGAAAGCGCTGATAAAGGACCATTTTATCAGTGCTTTTTTTTAGCGCTGATAAAAGTTAAAAAAATTAAAAAAATTAAAAAAAATTAAAAAAAATCTGTAAATCGAAGGGGGCTTTTAACAGTGCTTGCCCCCCCATTTATCAGCGCCCCGCCCCACCCACTCCCCCGTAAGCCCCAGCCACGACGCCCCAAATTTTATCAGCGCTTTGTAGACCCCTTTAACAGCGTTATATCCCCCCCCCCCAAATTCACCCATGCACGCGCCCCTGCCTGCCTCTACCAGGTTTTGAACTCAAGACCTCCCCCCATGCGCGCTAAGCCTTTACCACTCCTCTAATTTGATTTGTTCTAAAAACTAGTGATATATATATATATATATATAGTTATATAGTTATATTTATTCATGTATTAATATAAATTTATATAGTTGTATTAATATATATAAATATACATATATAGTTATATTTATATATTTATATATTTATTTGTATATTAATATATATATATAGTTAGTTATATTTATATATGTATATTTTTATATATTTATTCGTATATTAATATTAAGTTATATCTATTTATTTATATATATTTAGTTATATTTTTTATCCATATATTTATTTGTATATTAATATATATTTATAAGATTAGTTTTCAATACAATTATAAAATATGTTTTGTTTTGTATGTGTGTAAATAAATACATATATACAACACACACACACATGTGTGTGTGTGTGTTTCTATAAGTATAATTATACATATTTATATATATATGCATATAATTTTGGAATATATATATATATATATAATATATATTAGTTTGTTAATATATAGACACACACAAATAGACACACACACACACTATATAGGTACATATATAGTTAGATTAATATATAGATATATAAATATTGATATATTGGTATTTTAAATAAAATGGATATTAGTTATTATTTAGATAAAGCTAATATATTTTATATGTAAATATGTTTAATTATTTATTTAAAAAATTAATTTTTCTGTGTGAATCAATAAAAAATATGTATATATTGTTATATATTTGATTATAAATAGCATTGCATTATAAAAAATGATAAAATTTCAAATACATAATATCAATATGAATGTAATACCTTGGAATAAATTCAGTACCCACCAAAAAAATCCAATAATACCCCCTTAAACGAGGATGAAAATCCACAAAATGTTAAAAAATCGGGGTATCCAAACTAAAAACTCAGTTTTGGAGGCCTTTTGGGCCTTTTTGGCCTCAAAAAATGTGACAAAGGCTTTGCCTCAATCACCAACGCGTAGAGCTCGTCGCAAGATTCGATTTGATATGCTGTAGAGCTCAAACGGACACCTGGATCAAAAGTTACGGCCGTTTGAAGTTCGAGTTGCATTTTCAACATATTTTGGATCTTTTTTAATTTTTTTTAATTTTTTTAGTCTTCAAATTGTTATTAAATGACTATTACTCCATAATAATTAGAAAATTATTAATTAAAAATATTTTTTTCAATTTTTTTTATAAGCCATTTTCACTAAATATCTTATATATTAAGTGTAACTGTATATTTACACTTATCTAAAATATATTTAAAATTATATTTAAAATATATATATTATATTTATATCAATATAACTATATCTATATATTTAAATATTAATATATTTTTTTAATGATTTTTTTTAAAGCAAACCATTTATCAGCGCTTTTAAAAAAAGCGCTGATAAATAACCCTCTTTATCAGTGCTACTAAAAAAGCACTGATAAAGGGGTACCCTTTAACAGTGCTAAAAAAATCGTTGTTAAAGGGGGTACCTTTATCAGTGCTAAAAAAATCACTGATAAATGGGTACTTTTATCAGTTCTTTTTTTAACGCTGATAAAGGTACCCTTTATCAATGCTTTTTTTAGCGCTGATAAAGATACCCCCCCTTTATCAGTGCTTTTTCATTAGCGATGATAAAGGGTGGCACCGGGAATGCCTAGTTTTGTGGTAGTGGTTTGGGGTAGGCAAGTGTGGTGGCGTTAGGTAAGTTAAGTCACACGCGCGAGGGCCTCCTACTTACACAATGTACTATTACCATGGGTTTCTTGGGTGTATTTTAGAGGGTTGAGTGATAGTTTCTTATCAGCCCCAATTAGACAAGTTGATACCCCTTGGATGTCTTAGAGTCCAGGTGGGTTGTGCCACTAGTGAGGCTAGTTTAGAGAAACCAGTTAGTTATTGACTTTGGATCTGCACCATACGCCGACAAGTGAGTCTGATCTAAGTATGTTTAGGGATCGCTCCAGGGATGTTTAAGAAATTACCATGGTTTATTATCTGTTTTTTATTGTTTATATTTTGTTGTATTTGGTTTCTTGTTTGTACTGCTTTTTTTCAGCACAACCTGGTATTGTCTGCTGGGGTTTTTGGTTTGGGATTTGGTTTCTAAAACGGTGGCCTTTTTGAAAATAAAAGGTGTTGTGTTCTGTTTTGAAAAGGAAAAAATGCATTTATTTATTAAAATGAGAAATACCTACTTTTATACATGTATTTCAAACTAGTGTTTATGGACTATTTTCAGAAAAGGAAATGTATGGATTCTATGTTGGTTGCCTACTAAGTTGTTAAGATCACACCCTACTTGCAATCTTTGCCTCAAGTTTGGCCACTCCTCGATGGATTGTGGCGTTAAAGAAGCTCCCTTGCCACCTCAAAAAATGATGTGGGTTTCAAAGGGAAAACAAAAAATTTAACCTTGAAGAGTGCTTTGACACAACTGTTACTGGACCTTCTGGGGTTCAGTCTACTTTTAGGGGGAATAACGTTGTTGTTGAGAAGCCTATTAAGGTTATGACTCATGTTGTGGACATTATCCAGACTAGACAATTCGAGATTCACACACCTAAGGTTAAGTATTTTTCAGATTTTGTGGATGTTTTTTAGGGGGTTCTAGGTGCCACCTCTGATTCCCTCACCAGGGTGGGAAATCAAGTGGAAACTAGTAAATCTCACGATGTTTTCCATGGTGAGGAAAACAAGAATGACCACTCTGATTTCAAGGATATATCACACGATGCCTGTGATAAATCCTTCCATATTGAGGAGGATTACTTGAAATCAAGCTCTAAGAAAGGAAAAAAAACAAGGATTGACCCAGACGGTTTTATCACCCCTAATCCAAAGAAGACTCAGAAACATAGGGACTAATCTAATCTTGAGAGAACAATCGTTACGAGAGCTCTAGAGGCATCTATGACGATGACTAATTCTCTTCCTCCTCATTCTAAGGTTGCTGAAAATTCTAGTTCATCCTCTAGTGAAGATAATTCGAGTGACACTAGTGATTATGATGACTTTGATCCGGCTGTGAGAGATACTTATCAATATAATGAGGAAGTGTCGAAAGAACTGATATCTTGGATGGATGATCAAGACACAATTGTATTCGAAAGATACAAGAATGGTGAAATTACTATGGAGCTCTACCTTCAAATCAGAAAAAGAATGTTCAACAAATTGGTATAGGAATTTAAACTTAATCCTCACTTTAATTTCAGAGACATTCCATGGAAATGACTCGCTCTTTTTCTCATGTTTGAGGATTTCATTCTTTGTTTTCAGTTCTATTTAAAGGACCTTCAGTTTGGATAATTGGTTTTGTTCAATCTTACAATGTTTTTTCTTTTACTATTTCTGTGTGTTTGGAGAGAGGATTTTTTTTGACAATTGTTGTTGTTGAAAGTTTTCCCTCTATCTTCCACCCAGGCACATGATAGGTGCTTACGAACAGGCTAGTTGTTCACATCCTTTATATTTCTCACCAACTTTTGAAGTTTATTCTCTTCACTACCACAAAACGGGGCAAGGCCAGCGCCACCCTTTTATCAGCGCTAACGAAAAAGCGCTGATAAAGGTACCCCCTTTAACAATGCTTTTTTTAACGCTGTTAAAGGGTACCCCTTTATCAGTGTTTTTTTTAGTAGCGCTGATAAAGGGGGGTCATTATCAGCGCTTTTTATTAAAAGTGCTCATAAAGGGTCTACTTCCAAAAAAAATCATTAAAAATATATATTAATATTTAAATATATAGATATAGTTATATTGATATAAATATAATATATATTTTTTAAATATAATTTTAAATATATTTTAGATAAGTATAAATATACAATTACACTTAATATATAAGATATTTAGTGAAAATGACATATAATAAAATTCAAAAAATATTTTTAATTAATAATTTGCTAATTATTATCGATTAAAAATCATTTAATAACAATTTGAGGACACAAAAAATCAAAATAGTTAATAAAAGATCTAAAATAAGTTGAAAATAGAACTCAAAATTCAAACAGACATAACTTTTGATCCGGGTGTTCGTTTGAGCTCTACAACATATCAAATCAAAGCCTGCAATGATTTCTACGCGCTAATAATTTAGGTAAATCCTTCGTCACATTTTTAGAGGCCCAAAAAGGCCCAAAAGGCCTCCAAAACTGAGTTTTTAGTCTGGATACCCCGATTTTTTAACATTTTGTGGATTTTCAGCCTCGTTTAAGGGGGTATTATTGGCTTTTTTGGTGGGGACTGAATTTATTCTAAGGTATTACATTCATATTGATAATTTTTCTTTGAAATTTTATCATTTTTTTATAATGTACTTCTATTTATAATCAAATATATAACAATATATACATATTTTTTATATATCCACACATAAAAATTAATTTTTTAAATAAATAATTAAACATATTTACATATAAAATATATTAGCTTTATCTAAATAATAACTAATATCTATTTTATTTAAAATACCAATATATCAATATTTATATACCTATATATTAATCTAACTATATATGTACCTATATAGTGTGTGTGTGTTTATTTGTGTGTGTCTATATATTAACAAACTGATATATATATATATATATATATATTCTAACATATGTATATGCATATATATATATGTATAATTATACTTATAGAAACACACACACACATATATATATATATTTGTGTGTGTGTGTATGTGTCTGTTGCTTATATGTATTTATTTACACACACAAAACAAAACATATTTTATAATTGTATTGAAAACTAATCTTATAAATATATATTAATATACGAATAAATATATAAATATATACATATATAAATATAACTAACTATATATATATATTAAAATACAAATAAATATATAAATATAACTATATATGTATATATATATTTATACAACTATATAAATTTATATTAATACATGAATAAATATAACTATATATATATACATATAAATAGATATATCACTAGTTAGAGAACAAATCAAATTAGAGGAGTGGTAAAGGCTTAGCACGCATGGCGGGGGGGTCTTGAGTTCAAAACCTGGTGGAGGCCGACAGTGGTGCGCGCATGGGTGAATTTGGGGGGGATATAGCACTGTTAAAGGGGTCTATAAAGCGCTGATAAAACGTGGGGCATCGTGGCTGGGGCTTGCGGGGGAGTGGGTGGGGCGGGGGCGCTGATAAATGGGGGGGGGGAAAGCGCTGTTAAAATCCCCCTTCAATTTACATATTTTTTTTAATTTTTTTTAAAATTTTTAACTTTTATCAGCGCTAAAAAAAACGCTGATAAAAGGAGTCTTTATCATCACTTTTTGGAGCACTGATAAAGGGGACCCCCCCCCTTTATCTTTTCTGGCATTAACAGTGCTTTTTTTAGCGCTGTTAAAGTATTTTTTTAGCGCTGATAAAATCCATAGTTGTAGTAGTGTTTGAATACTTTTTGTACTTGAATCAGTAATGAAGATTGAACATTTTCTTGTGCTGGGTGTGTTTTTAAACGAGCAGTGGGACTTGTCAGCCTTTTGGATTCATGCTGCATTTGCTGATGCGGGCTAGGTAGTGCTGTTCTCTTGAGTGTCAGGTTAGTCTGAGAGGAACATGAAGATTCTTTATTGATGAAATGATACTTTGCTAAATATAGATCTTCTTGGAGCTTTGTTTCGCAAACAGTGACTCTTTTCCCTCTTTATTTGATGTTTGTAATTCATGTTTGTATTTTCCTTTAACTCTTGGATGGTGCAAGCTCATTGCACCTCATGTCTTCACTGTATTTTGAACCTTCTTTAATAAAATATTTAGGGATATGGGTTGGAAAACCAACTCATATCTCATTCTCCTTAAAAAATCTCACACCCTACTTAGGTCATTCAGTGTCGGTAGACCCGAGCTATTTTGCAGGTCCAGATTCTTTGTGTGGTTGCTCATGGAGGAGGTTAGTCTTATGGTTGGTGGTTAACAAGAGGTCACACAAAGATCTAGTTGGCATGGTCTAGTTGTAGTTGTTTCCAATTTAAGTTTTTCTTTTGCTAAGTTGTATCTTTGTACCATGATCAGTTTGTGTATTTATTTATATGATTAGTTTTTAGCTTTTGATACTTCTTTAGTTTCTTTATTTGATCCTAGTTTTTATGCTGAAATGATTCCCCTTATATTTGATGCCCGACACTAGTTTCCAGCCTATGGGGATTAGGAGCGCCCCTCAGGCCATGTCTCGGACCGGTCAGGTGTCGGGTTGGATGACATCTCAGCTTGATTCATGACAGAATGCCCTCTACATAAGCTAAGAAATAGCCCCATCGGAATCGATCGATTTCACTATGATCTAATGGAATTGACATCAAAACCCTATGCTAGATCGCTCAAATCAGAAGTAGTGAAGGGGAAAGCAAAAAAAAACAAATTGGGGCAGAGGGAAGATCATACCTCAAACACTGTAAAATTGACACCCAAATCACATGAATTCAAAGGGTGATCGAGAGAGGGGCGCTGACCAAAAATGAAACCTCCTGACCCCAATTACACTGAAAAAGATGGGGGAACACCCCTTTAAAGAGATTCCTTTCCCCCCACTAAAATAAAAACCACCCAACAAACTTTCATGGTGTGAACAGGTGTTCAAGCCATGAGAATTTGAGGGCTCTCCTTGGAAAGCCCCATTCGCGACCTGAGCAACTTGGAACCACCCCACAGAACCACCCCACAGAACCACCATTCATGATGTAAATGACCCATCACACCATGAATGGTTTGCTTCTGTTAAGTTTCAGCAGTCTATCCACCCAACCACTTCTTCGACATCCTCTCAAACACCCGAAGCATCTACCAAACCCCACTCCATGACCAAAAACACCATTTTAAATGCTAAATGTTGGATACCATTATGAGTCCTGGTTCTCAAAACGACCCATCCGCTAATCAAAAAGTTCAAATTCATTTGAAATTTCATAACCCATCTGGATACAAGGTATTAAAAAGGGTGCCCTCAATTCACTAAGAACTCTCTAAGACTCACGTGTGAAGACCACCTTGAACTTGTTTGAAGGACTAATATGAGAATGGAGGGAGACCATCGTTCCACTTCAGCTATAGAGTAGTATGTCTTTTGAATTATTTAAGACCACATTCACCCAATGGAATTTCCCTCAGAAGATGAAAATGGAAAAGGAAAAGGAGTTGTTAAGTATTTAGCAGGGTGAATGAATAGTGAAGGAGTATGTCCCCTATTTTAATCAGTTGGTTCCTTTATCCCTTGAGTTGGAACAAGAGGACTTATTGAAAGTTCATTTCTTTTTAAAGGGATTTTTCCTGGAATTTTTCAACGGAGTGTCTTTATCTGACCTAGCATCGTTCGAGGATGTGGTCAATAAGGCTATGATGATGGAATTGATTTCTAGGGTCCATCCCAATAGGGGTGGTGACCCTTTTTGTTTCGGTATTGGTGAAAGTTCTCTATCTTACGAGGAGCTATAATAGGATGATTTAGGAGACACTACACAATAATTGACCTGGAACAACAAGACATATTATATATTTGTTGTTAAAATTGAATAATTCCAACAAATATGAAGTCTCGTTGGTATAATTTTTCGGTATTGATGTTTTTTTACCCTCAATTTTATCTGTTGGTATTAACCATTTAATATTAAAAAATATTTTACCAATAATTAAATCTGTTGTTTTATCATATTAATACCAATAATTTTTTTACCAACAAATAAATCTATTATTATTAATCATTATTACTGACAAATCTTTTACCATTAGAAAAACATGTTGCTATAAATCATCCAATAATGATAAATCTTTTACTAATTATTATTATTATATATGTATATATAAATTATTCATTTAATAATAACATGTATTTTTTCAATAAAAAACAAACACATGTTTATACATTGAATTATAATATTTATGATTTACTAATGTCTCACGAAGTAAATATATATGGTATACAATTATTGATAAATGATTCAAAAATAATATCAACTCCAAATTTACATTTTTTTTTTAAAAAACAATGGACATATGAATGTAATTATTTATTACATTTATTAATTTAATCCTAATGAAAAAACATGCGCCCCAATTTGATACTATGAAACCCTAAAATGATCACATAGGGGGAGCAAACGGAAGAAGACTAGCATTGGTGTCAGCCTTCACCGGTCGCCACCCACTCATCCTCCATGACCTTGATGAAAGCGTCTTTGAAGGGTAAATATGAAGATGAAAGGACAAGCGTTACCTCCATGATTTCCATCAATGACAGTGACATGAAGCTCCAGACTTCCATGGAAAATCTCAAAACCTTAGCATCAAGAATTTCCAAGTCATGGTCGAAGGGGCGTGTTCTCTATCTATTCGAATGTTGTAGATCACTAGTAAAAGATCTGAATTTCAATTATAATAAGATTCCATCAAAGAGTTTGGGGTGCTTGGTTGACGCTTGTTCGCTGATTCTCAAAGGAAACCAGAACGTGCAGGGTTTGGAAGAATTTCATATTTCATTTGTTATTTGTTCCTTTCGAGTTTGAAGTTGGATGTGATGGGTTTAGTTGAAGTTTTGTAGTTTGCTGATTTGAATATGAGGATCTAAGGCATTTATTTTTGTTGTGGTTTCATTTGAAAGTTCAGATTTGGAGCAGGAGTTTGGGCTGTTTGTTCTTTTTGAATCGGGGATGATTTTCTATGGATAAGGTGATGTTGCAGATCTAATTTATCGAAGATGAAGATGGGTATGGCAGAGCATCTAATGTGGTTCAAATAGAGCTCGAGCTTCAAGATTCTACAGCTAGGGGAGTTCAAACTATTTCCTGGGAGATCACTTACTGCTGAGTTAGGAGGCCACAAGATATTTGGAATTAGGGGTTTCAAACATGGAGGTTCAGGTTATGAAGTTATTGTTGGTTCATTGGATTCGGTTGTCGAGAATGTAGATTCGAGCTTTAGAGGGGTTCACATCCTTGTTTTATATTTCCGATCACAAACATCTATCTCAGTCTAGAGTTCAGTAATCTAGAGATTTTTATTGTTCATGTGTTCATTTCTTTTGAACCAAGACAGTGGTAGTATTGCATGTTTGTGTACTCCAATAAATAGAAGTTTAGATTGAGGATCTGGTTTTGGAGGCTTGTGTGAAGCTTCCTTGGTTCAGTGAAAGCTGACTACACTGACTGAGGTGAAGATTTGGGATATTATTCACTGTGTTCAAGATTGAATGGTTGTACTGCAGCCTGAAGTCTGGCGGCCTGAAGCTGATGATATTTGAGAAGGCTAGTCATGTTGTTAATTCCAAAGATGCATGATGTTGAATTGGGATGTTTGTTTAAGAGGTGAATCAGCCTTGGTCTGCTGAACCAAATTGTAATTAAAATGGGTTGTTGATTTGGAGTTAATTGGAAGTATTTGCAGTTGGCTAATTTTTTTTGAGAATGAATCAGCCTTGGTCTAATGGTGAATCCATGTCAGACAACGTTTTTCAGTGCATTCCAGTTGCAATACTAGGTTTCTGATGATTAATCCTAGTTGGACTATGTTTTGATGGTGTAGGCCAGCCAATACATTGATGTTGCATTGCCTCTGGTTGCAATTGCAGACACGTTAGATGATGTCTGTTGGTGCAGACCAGGCGGGTTTTTTTCACTACCTCCTATTGCAAAGGTTGTTGACGGTGAAGCCACGTTAGATGTCGTTTGCCTATGTAGGCCATCCAGGACTTTGATGCTGCACCTTTGGCTACAATTGCAGGTCGCTGATGGTGAAGCCATATCAAACAATCTTTGTTGGTGCAGTCCAGTAGCATTGACACAGCTTGGGTCCTCCTAGTGAAGTCCCTAGGTGGATTGAATTCCAATCCTTCATGCTGGTGAAGGTGAACCTACAGGCGGTAGTGTTGCTTCCGACTCATTATTGGGCCAGCCTCAAGTGGCAGTGGCTTAGATGGTCTCGCTGGAGGTAGGTGAAAACTCCCTCATCAGTCCTCCATATGTAAAAATGTGGCCTTTGGGCCCCACTAAAAAAATGATGAGGAAGGTGATCTATTCACTTTCACTTCAACATAACCCTACCTCTTTAATTATATTCCTTTTGTGGCATGGTTGTTCCTACAATAATTTTACTTTCATTCACTTTTTTTTATGAAGCTTCCAAAAGTGGAGGCCAAACTAGTTGGTGAACATTTTTTATTCCTGTTTTAGCCCCAATTCAATGATTTTTACAAATAGTTTATAATTCATAAGGTCTGTAAAGTTGAAGGGTGCATCACCACTTGTGCAGTGGTCTGATGAAGAGTACAGGGTGATACTCATAGCCCTTTCCATATACATAATGAAGAGGTTTAGAAGATGACAGATGTTTGTTTTGTCCTTGAGTTTTTACCAACTCTTCATCATTGCTATTTGCAGGTGTCTCTCCTATAGGAGTACTTCATCCTATATAGGTGTCTCTCCTCATGGTTCAGATCATCAAGGTAACATGATCATATGATATCATTTCTATTTAGTTTTGGTTTCCCTGATTACTATGATTACCTATTTATTTTTCTATTATGTTGTTGCAGTGCTTATTTATTTTGAGTTTCTACGATTGTGTCTCTAATAGGTTAGCACATGGTGAGGAATGTGGGTTAAGCCCACTATGGATATAACATGAGGCATATCTCCTATGACTGTAATAGGAAATGGTCACTAGAATAGTGGATCGTATTTGTATGCTCTGTACGTTTTATTTCATTTCAATTTTGTTTCGGGCATTGAGGTTTTGTTCATGTTCATTCATTTTATTTTGGTTATGTTATAATTGTTTGTGCTTGTTAATTTTGCATCTTTGTGGCAGAGTACTAGTGGTGATGACATTTTCATATTTTAGAGGGTTTCTATGCGGTGGTTTCTACTTGGGTGATTTTTGCTCTCAAATTTTTTTATTGAGAGATGAACGTTGCAAGTATGCTTCTTCACCTATAAGTATGCCCCCCCATGAACATCTATTATTTCTCACACTTTTCCTCACACATATTTCATTCTTTCAAAGCACTTAAAGAAAATTAGCTATGAATATTGGAGATCTGTAGCAATGATTATTTTTACTTTTCAAAATTAAAGTATATACTAGCTTTTTCTTTACCCCTGATTTTTGATAGACAATGGTAAATGATAAATACATAAATGAATAAAATTGAAGCCATGGGAGAGCTTTAAGATCAAAATTAAATTGGACGTTTTTTATACATTGGAAGATCATGAAAAAAATACAATATTCTAGAACTATATTAATCATTGGAGGAGGACTTTCTGGTGTCAAACTTTCTGGTGAAATTGTTGTTGAATTCATTAGACCAAAATCTTAGTTGATATCAAGGAATGTTGAAGTTAAATGAGACCACTATGCTAATTTAGATATTGTTTCAGATGGTGGTAAAACATATTCAACTTCAGTCATAAAAGCAATGCCTTTAATAGTATACCCTATACTCTACCAATTAAAAAAGTCTAATATTTTGAGGGTTTCACCTTAAAGAAATTTGACACTAGCGTTTAAGTTATTCATGACTTCGTGTTTTTATCCTTATAGAATATATTGTCAAATTATGGTTATAAATCTGAGAAAGTAGATGGATCGACAAATAAAATAGTTTTTTTTGTCAAATTAAAATCGGAAAACCGATTGATCCTATTTTACTGATTAAAAAATTGGTTGGTTTATTATCAATATATTGTCAAACTGATTATCATTTGTAATTAGTTTTAAACTCGTTGATTTATTGTCAAATTGGTTTATTATCAAACTTGCTTCTTGATGTGATCAAAATTATGGGTGTCCATGGGTTGTGTCGGGTCAGGGATGTTTCGCGACCCGACCCGACCAAAAAAGGTCAGGTCGGGTCACATGTTTGTGAGCAGCTGACCCAACCAAACCCAACCTAACCCGTTGGGGTTGGGTTACCCGAAGCATAACTAAATGACCCAACCCAACCCAACCCAACCCTATGTGGTTGGATGACATGCTATCATGGGACACATAGTATACAGATCGTCAGGTGAAAGTACTTGTAAGCTGATGAGACTTACTCTCATGAAGTTCGTACTTGGTAATCTTTAAGATGAGAGATTATGATAATAGACCCGCCAGTAGAAATTATGCATGTTTTGGTGTCATTGGATATTTCTATCTATGAGCATGTGTAATGGTCTTTAGATTTTAAGACTATCATTAATACGTGTCACGACTCGTGTACTTTGATTTACTGACGAAAACCGTCACGACATATGTTGGCGGGAGTAGGGTATGTTGGATACCTCACGAATGACATGTTATTAATTGATAAGTCGAGAAAGGATTTGTCCCTTCCATTTATGGAAGTTTATATCTCAACTATTTGATTGAAATAGAATCGTCGCCCAAAATTCCATGATCATGGTGTAACGACGAGTTTATTTCAGGTAGTTAAAAAATGATGTATCAAGCATATAGGTTGATGACACTATCATGAAACCTGCTTGATGAGATATTGCGACAAAGATATTATATTACACAGAGAAATTTCGTATGTGGATGTCATCATTGTGACTTTAAGTTCTTTCTCTTGGGTGCTTTGACCCGTTGCTAGACAATAATCTTGGATTTTAGGCAAGCTCACCTTATGCCAATGAGAAATAATAATAGAGGGTCACACACTAAGTGTTTCTAGTAGTCTCAATAAAATTTTATTTGAATTTAATTAATGGAATAAATATTATTCTCAATAACGAGGAATAATTTTATTCAAGTTAAAATGATCGCATAAATTAAATAAATGTTTATTCATCGGATTCTGAATAAAATATATTTATTTATTTTATTGAACATTTAATAAATATTTATTTAATAGTTTGTGAATAAAATATTTATTTAAGAGAATAAAATAGTTATTAGGATGTTCAATAAATGCAAGAGGAGTTCGAACGGACCAAAACTGTGTATGGTGATAAATTAATTATTTACAAGTCGGTAAATATTGTTTATCCAGTTGGTGCAAGAAATAATAATAATATTGTTATCATTATGTGCCACGAGATTTCATTTATGGTTCCGTTTTGCACAAGTTGATGTGCCACAAATAATGATGTTATTACTATTAAGTGTCATGAGTTTTCTCTGATGGTTATAATTGTATTTAATATTCGTTACACAATTAAATATTGTAACTGAAACCCCAGCTCGATTGATAGACGAGTACATCTATTGTGCCAGTCATGGGTGATGTGAGAGAAATTTAGAGTCAGGAATAGAGAATTGTTGAGTCAAATATTTTCTCTCTCAACTCCTCTTCTCTCTCCCTTTCAATAACGAGATAAGTTCTTCATGATTGAAGAACGAACGATCAAGAACGATTAACAAAAGACATTCGCTTCGCCTCGCTAGCACCTGAAGAATGAGTGACATTGATCGGAGACGATTGTAGCATGTGTGGATCACCGTTAGAGGGATTCTACTTTGGATCCTCGCGAGCGCAATGAAGACAATCCGAAGGGGTCATTCCGGACGATCAACGATCATTAACGAAGAAAGTACCAAAGACCTAGGTATTTAATTTCTTCAGAAATTAATAAATTAATTATAAACATGATGTGTCATATCCTCTTTTCTTGGATTCGGCATTTTTATTCTCTCTGTCTAAATCTTTGATTTAAATCCGTGGATATTGACGTTCATCGTCGTATTGATCCCAAATTAGTCATCGATTATGACAAAAGAAAAGTTGGGAAGACAGTCATGCGGTGAAGGATTGTCACGAACAATTACTGAATCAAATAGGGAAAATTATTAATCAAGTGTAAATATGAATTCATAGAAATTATCATGATATATAGTCTTCTTGGAAAGACAGTCATGCGGTGAAGGATCATCATGTACCTTCTCTTTTGATTACTCCAATAGGGAAAGGCTTGCTCAGAGGGAGGATGATCAAACCTCGACAGTGAAACTTTGATCATGAATTGTGGTGGATGATGACATATCTTAAAAAAAACACAACAGAAGAAAGAACAAGTTAGTGTTTTTCTTTTTCAAACAAAGGTTTTATAATTGATAGATGTAAAATGATAAAAATCATAATATTTTTAATAGTACCTGATTCAATCAATTCCACTTCTTCTAGTTCCTTTGGAATGTCAATTGGTTTAAACTTTCTAAACCAATTTTGTGAGCAAATTAATGCCTCAATGATGTTTGGATTCAAACAACTACGAAACGGATCAAGGACTCATCCTCCTGTACTAAAAGTGGACTCTGAAGATAATGTAGTTAAAGAAATTTCTATAATATCTCTGGAAATGAATGAGAGAACATGATGCTTGCCTTTTCTTTCCACCAACTTAATATATTAAATCCATCTAAATCATCCTCAAAATCATCGGTCTCTAATTTTTTTTATAGTTTATTCCTTTGTTGTGTCAATTGCCTTTTTATTTTCTTTGATATATATTCATCTTTCTATTTCCCATCATCCTCACTATCGGTACTAGCAAACATGAATATGTAACTCTTGATGAGAACTTAACTCACATTTATTAACAACAAGAATGAGATATTTGCATTTGTAAAACTCATAAAGATTATTTAGAACATCTGTTAATTTACTGATCAACTCATTCTTGTCTTCATTAGAAAACATCATTTCAAAACTATCCCAAAGATATTCTAATTTATATCGTGGATCAAGAACAATCACCATAAGTAAGAGAGAATTAAAATTGAAACGAATACCCCAATACCTCAATACTTGTCCCACATAACCTTCATTGTAATAATCGTTGCACGCATAGTAATATCATGACTCTTCATCTATTTTTTGATTTTTCTATATGTCACAAAGAGTATGAAAGAAAGTGTGGCATGTCATATGCATAGAACCAGAAAACTCAACAATTCTATCATAAAATATTTTTAAAAACTTGAAAAATACACGAGCACACTCCCAATCATATGGTGTAGGAGCCCCACCTTCACAGACGAGCACTCTTAAAAATTGCATCCTCAAGGGGAATAAATACTTTTTCATAATTATCTGCAACATCCAACATAAAATAACAAGAATTCCACCTAGTAAGCACATCAAGAATTATGACATGTTTACTAGGAATTTTTAACTCCTCAACGATGCTCTTGAAAAGAGCCAATATTGAAGGGGAACTTCTTACAAATTTGTAGAAAACTCTGATTCTAACAATTGATGTTGATATTTCCTTTAACCCATCACTAACAATAAGGTTTAAAATATGTTGACAACATCTCATATGCATATACTCTCCATTAAGAATAAACTCATTCCAATCATTAACCCTCACTGAATAAATGATCATTGTATTATTAGAACTAGCATTGTCCACGGTAATTGTATTAATCCTTTCAATCCTCCATTGTTTCAATGTATGTTCTAATACTTGGCCAATTGTTTCCCCTTGATGATCCACAACAAGACAAAACAAGATTATTTTTGTATTTAAGATCCAATTATCATCAATAAAATGTGCAGTCACATACATATAATTCAAATTCTGAATTGAAGTCCATGTGTCCATGGTAAGATATACCATGCGAGAGAACATATCAAACATAGACTTCAATTTTTCTTTCTCACCCAAATATAACTGCATGCAATCCCTAGCAACTGTTTATCTAAATGAAACTTGAAATTGAGGTTGAACTTCAATAAATTCTCTAAAACCTTGATTCTCAACATATTTAAATGATAAATAATCAATGATTATCATTTTAGAAAGAGTTATTCTGCACTCTTCTTGGTTAAAATGAGTTACTGAAATTTTAAGTGTCCCATCATCCTCATCTTTACACTTTTTTTCTAAGACTAACAATGGTTTGATTTTTGTCAAGATTTTTGTTAGGATTTTTGTTGCATCTTGTCAAATGCCTATTCAAATTACTAGTTTCATGTTGGCCAGACGTGCAGACATAATATTTTCCACAATAATTACAAACAACCCTCCATGTTTCTTATGAAAATGATTCCAAGTTGGAGAGACTCTAGAACCAGTTGGAGCTTTATGAATTGTTATCTTTTTAGGAGACCTCTGACCCTTGGTTTCTTCAACTGGTATGTTACTACTCCCCCTCCTATTTCTGTAATTGAATGTGTAGTTGGAGTAGACCCCATCTGACTTTGGGCTATTGCGCCAACTAGATGATTAAAACCACTTATTTTATCACCTTCAATGAATCGCTAGCTGCTGTCAGCAAAATACTTCCACCCGTAACCTACTAGAAAGACTCTATCTGTTGTGGCACACCCCTGGCAGAAGAAGAAATGGGTTTGAGTGATGGTGGTGTTGTCATCATGAGAAACACAACATAATAGGGAAAGATAATACGAAAGAACTTGATAAAAAAATTAACTACTTACCAGTTACTACCACGCCAGACCGCACGCGCAGTACAATAAGCAAGAGGAGGAGACGAGGCGAGCCATGAGGGCTTTCACCTGAATCCCAATTTCTCTCGAGGGAAGGTGTATGTCGAGGGTGGAGGCGAGCGAGGAGGGATTTTCTGGGTGGGTTCGGAGGTGGGAAAGGAGGCAAGAGGAGAGGAGGATGGAATGAGAGTTTTTCATGAGGGAATGAGAGGAGAGAATAGAAGGTGAGGGGTTGGGATGCTCGGGGAAGGAGGAGGAAGGAGGAGAGGGAGGGGGTAGGCTTTCGTTGCCTGTTGATCATGAGGGGAGGGAGTAGGGTTTCTTCACCATGCAAGGGAAGGTCGGGGGTTGGAGGAGAGGAGCAGGTGAGGCGAGAACACGAGGGACGAAGGGAATGAATGACCGAGTTGGGATTCTGCCGTGATTGTTTTTGGCATACAACCATTGGGTCACGGGTTGGGTTGGGTCTAAATGTCTCCAACTCGAGACCCGACCCAACCCCTGCACGGGTCGACCCGGCATAAATCCAACTTGAGTTTTTTTTCGCGCAACCCGACCCACCCGTTCGGGTCGGGTCGAACCCGTTGGGTTTGGACACCCCTAATCAAAATTATGATCTTCTATTATGATCCTGACAATCCTGTATTAGCTTATTTATTTAATTCTATGATAGTAGGGCCAAAAGCTTATTTGGTATAGTACACCGATTAGTGAAACATACTTGGAAATAACCCTTTGCTTGCAAAACAGTTAAATAGATGCATGTTTGATGTGAATATTCAATTCTCTCATCCAATGTGCTATTTTATTTTATAGGCATATACTCCTACTATTTTATTTTATATCTATCTTTTTCTTGCTCCCAGTGTGAGATTAGGGATGAACTACTTCCATCCACAAGTGCAAGAAAGGGGACCTACTTACATGAGTTAGGATGATCATTTGCTTCCAGCCACCTGCATCCAAAATTGGTGATGACCTACTTCATTTTACTAATGTAAGCCTACTATAGGTGATTGCTGCCATTATGTCCATGACATGACTGAGTGGGTGAAATGCATGGGTGGACTCTAACACCAGTGTGAACCGCAACAGTGACAGTTGATGTGTGAGAGAAACAAATTGAAAATGAAGTTTGATGGAGTTTCATATAAAGTCTCTTGGAGTTTGAACATGTTGAAACATGTTTGTAACATGTTTCTCAGAGATTCATGTCATTTCTTGGAGTTTGAACATGTTTTCAAATTATGTTTGAACATTTTTTTCAAATAAAAACTTAGTTTTTTGGAGTTTCATATAATCTAATTTTATAATTATTATATAATAAATATGATAAATATATTATATATAATTTGATTAATAAATATAATATAAAATTTTAGCAATGAATATTTGAATATCCACATAATATTTTATTTGAAATATAATTTATAAATAAATATGAATTGTTGATATTCCTTGTAAATATTAATAATAATATTATCAATAGATAAATATGTCGTATGAATTTGTTTCTAAACATTTTGACCAATATTTAAATTTTCTGTTATTATTATAATTTCAACACAATTGTTTTATCTATCATAATGACATTTAACGACTTAGTTTTTACCAATAATTTAGTGACATGGATATATCTGTTGGTAAAATGTTTTACCAACAAAAAATGTATTTTTACCAACAAATATGCCACTGTTGGGAAAAGTTAAATATTTTGTAGTTAGAATCCCCTTATTCTATTCTTATTCCTACAATGAAGAAATGATCCCTTATAGGCTTTAAGTGTAGTCAGTTTGGGCATTCTAGGCCCTCTTGTTTGAGAGTTCCGAAGTCCCATCGTCATTTTGCTTAGTTGGGACATCTTTGGAAATTCTGCGGTTTAGGGCTTTAGTGAATGAATGAGACCATGCCTCACCCTAGATCTTGATGGTAACCTAGCAGAGCATGTTTGAGTTACCCTCTTTCCCACTTTTATTGTCCCTTTATTTCAGCTAACCTGTTTCTTAGTCGTCATCTTTGAATTGTTCGATGTCTTATGATTTTTTGGAGAAACTTATATTTGAATATGTTTGTTTTTTGGATCTGCCATTGGACGAGTGTCCCATTTTGACCTCTTTAGTTGTAGGGAGTGGGAAATGCCTTATGTGATTCCTTTAGACAGTTTAGTTTACTTTGATCCTCCTCCCTATTAGTGGAACCTTTGTATGGTGAGGAAACCTACCAAGAGTCACGACCTTTAATTATTTCTTTGGAATTATTGGACATCGTTCATGGTTTTGGAGAGGTATTTCGATGTGTCGGTCCACTTGGTTCCGAGTAGTTTGGGAATTGTATCTTTCAATATTCATTTTCTTTCTCATTCGATCCCTATTCTATCTATGAAGTGGAGATCACGTTTTTATTAAATCTTTAGTGACTTTTTGGGGGTACAAAGTGATATGATGGGGAGAATTGTCACACCCCAATCACTTTTTGGTATTTTTGCATCTAATGATTGAATTATTTGAGTTATGAGTTTTTTGATGAATTTTTTCAATTTTCAAGGGTTTTAAAAGCTGCAAGCTTACACATGATTTGGTAAACTATGAGGAAAAACTTGCAACAATTTCCTAGCAATTTAGTGTTTCTCACACGATTTACTCATTGTTGGGTGAACCATGTGGCTTTTGAGAGAAATGGTGCGAGGTACTTTTATGCAGGGCTCTCTTTTGCGTAGTTGGAACATGATTAGGGGAAATCGTGCGACTAAATCATGTGATGTCACCCAGGTATTTCTTGTTCACAAGGTTGATGCATGGTTTGACAAACTACGCGACCAAACCGTGCAGCTTGTCCAATTTTTTAATTTTAGTGAATTTCCATATTTACCTCATCGAATTAAAACCCCTTTGGGGTTATTTTCTCCTCACTCATTTGACCCAACTCCAGAGGGAATCTCCAGGAGACTCCCTCCTCTCTCCTTCAAGTCTCCAAGTTTCTTCAACCCTGGATTCTTCAGGTTAAATCCACTTCTCTCTCTCCTACCTTCAATTTCTCTTAATTTCTTCTTTTTTCACTTCTTTCTCTTCACAGGGCCATGTTGGCCAAACCCTAGGTGATGGTTTGTTCTAAATCCGTATGGTCTTTGATGGCTAGGGTGTGAAAATTGTTCCTTCGGATTTCTTCTTCGCTTCTTTAAAGAATTTGTGTCATCTTCTCTTGACTTAGGTAGGTGTTTCCATGCGATTCCCTTTTCTTGACAAGGCATGTGATGCTTGTGTTTTATAATTATATTTCCTTTATGAATTAGTCTTGTTTTATTATCCTAGGTAGATAAATATTTTTTTTTCAAAGTTATAATTTCATGGCTTGATGTAAAGGAGGGGATTTTCATGGATTTCTATCTTTGTACTTTTGAAACTAAAAGCCATGTATATTATGTGTTCGATAAAATGCCTACAAGGCTTCTTCAAAAGGATTGTTGATTTGTCTAGTGTTTTAAGGCCTTAAATGGCCTATTGCAAGATGTTTTATGAGATCTAAGGGATTATTTGGCGATTACTTCATTCTTTTTGGAGTTTGATGTTTTTTCGATATGTTATTATGTTTCATGTAGATGATATGAGTTTATGGTATCTTCTTAGTTTCTTAGTGATATTGTATTTTTTTTACTATATTATGATATATTGGATTTCATGGTTTTAAAGGGAGGTTTTCCCTTTATTTCAAAAAGAGGTTTTCAAATGGAACTTGGTTTCTAAAACGGTTTTCAAAGAAAGGATTTATGTATAGAATTATCGACTTAAAGTCCATTTTTCACTTTGTATGAAAGGTTTTTCATTTAAAAAGACACCCTTAATTTAAGCCGCATGAAATCCTGAGTTATATGAGCTTTTGGATCTTATCAAATGATTATGATTATTGTTGATGTGTATTTGAACAGAAATGGTGGGATTTTATGAAAAGTGTGTATGGAGGGATGAGGTGATGTGATTGTGATGCCTTGATATGCGTTGGACTATTGATATATGATTGACGTGTTATGAAATGTTACCTCACCCCCAATCACTAGCATCATGAGAACCCTAGGTTTCTAGGTGGGAGGTTGAGATATAGTTTATATGCTAGTCCCGATGAGACTTTAACTAGGATCCTCTGGTATATGAAATGTTCTAGCTATGAGGAGTGCTACCCGGTGAGTCTGGGTTAGACCAAGTTGGGGTGGTTATAAGTTAGGAACTTCATCGATAAGCCGACAAATGGTTTCACCAGATCCTCTCACTAGAGAAATAAGAGTTTCTCATGATTATGTATACTTTACTTTGACTTCCTTGCTACTACACTAGATTATGTTTCTGCTTATTTTATTTTATCATTCTTATTAGAGACATTATTGAGGAAATTTTGAGACAATGAATCCTTTATATCTTTTGTTTTGGAAATCACATTATACTTTCTAGTGAGTTTGATCTAACATTGAATAATGTTTTGGGGTTGTGTTTGGGTTTCAAAATGAAAATTCAATGATCAAAATTTCACACTAAGATTAATTTCATCAGATGTACAGGCACTGTAGTAGTGTGAGATTAACTTCATCAAAAGATGAAAAGCTACACCGAGTTCATCGAATGTTGGAAAAAGAAACTTCTGGTGCAGTTACAATTGACCTTGAAGAATGCAAAATCTGACCGTTGAAGGTTTGTCTATAAAAGGACCACTGCTTCAAGTATTAAAAGAACAAGAGTAATTGAAATTTCAGAAAAAGATGCTAAGTCATTTTGAAGCTCGCAACATCTTGTTTCCAAGTGTGCTTTCGATAATTTTAGTTTTTCTTTTTAAGGGTTTCTCTTAGAACATCCATTTGTGAGGTTCTCATTGTAAATGATCTAAGTTCTCTTGTTGTAATTGTTGTGTTTCGATTGGTGTGATCGAGAGCTTCTAGGGATAAAAAGACAGAGGTTTGTTTGATTGTTGTGATCGACGGTTTCAGGTGATAAGAAGACATAACAACCTCCCGACGAGTTTAAGTCAAGGGCTTATGGGGCTAGGAAAACAGGTACCTTAGATTGGGTTTAAAGTTCCTACATACACTTTGGATAAAAGTGGAGAATTATAATATCCTTTAAAATAGTATTTGGATTGCAATCCAGTTCTTCATGTTTTGTTAATTTTCTATTGCACGTAATGTTTTTATTTTTAATTTTTTTTCGTATTTTGCGAAAGTTCTGACAAACTAAATTTTTCTTATGCTTAATATGTGTTTGTATTTCCATTGCATTTATATTGATTTTATCGATTGCTGAATTTCCACTGCATTAACATTTACTCTAATAAATTGTGATTTGATTAGAAGATCATATCATCTGGCAGTTTTACACCATGACGTGGATGGATATTATAAGAAACGTTTTAGACTACAATTCACCCTCATCTTGTAGTTTACTTGTCATTGCTTATCAGGGGAAACACTTGGTATCAAAGATTATCTTTGTGTTTGAGACAATGCCTGCTCTTATCTTTGATTTTCCATTGGATTATCAAAATTTCATATATTAGTTTGTGGTGGAGAAAAGATTTTTTTATAGAGGGAATATTTGTTGGATATATCGACAATGTGAATCTTAATCTTCCTCCAATCTTGGATGGAAATGATTATAAGTACTGGCGTCATCGTTTGAATACTTTTATCATTAATACTGGAACAGAGAATTATCAGATGATGACTGAAAATTATTAGATTATGGAAAAGGAAAATTTTAAATTTTCTAGAGATGCGAAGCTTGAGTTTCAGGATAACTATGAAGTGTGAAACACATTGTTATATTTGATGATGAGATATATTTATAGTCATATATCTTCTTTTGAATCCGTTAATGGTATTTAGAAGAAGTTAGAGGTTATTCATTTTAGAACTTCCAAAGTTCTTTAAACCAGAAGAGTTGTGTTGTGTTCGGACTATAAAGCATTTTATTTTCTTCTTGGAGTGTTTGTTGCTCAGATGCATCAATGCTTTATGGCTATCATGAACTGTCCATGGTCACTTTGTGAGTATGAGCTATTAGAAGATCAGCTGGTGGAAAAGTGATAGATATACTTCCAAAGGAGTGGGAGTCTAAATGTACTATTATTGACGATACAAAACATTTGACTAAGCTAAGTCTTAATGATTTGATTGGAAATCTCATGCAATATGAGAGTGGGTTAAAAAGAGGTGTTGATAAGGATAAGAGGAAGAATGGAGTATCATTTGCATCTACTTCTGCTAATGTTACATAGAGTTATGAACCCTAGAGCTAATATTAAGGAGAAATCTAAATATTTGTCGAATGCTAACAATGTTAAATATAGTGAAGGTGAATTTAATCATTTATCAAGAAGGTTGAATAATATTATCAAAAATAAGAACTTTCGATACGATTATCAAAAAAATAGAAGGGGTAAACATGAGAACAAAGAATCATTTTGTTATATCTTACGAATGTAAGAAGACTGGTGACACGTGCCTATCGTCAGGTGTGACAAAAACAAATATCTCATAAGTTAAAATTTAGTACGGTGGGTTAGCTAGGTTGACTCCAAAGAGGAGTTCTTAACAATAGCATTTGCCACTTGAAATAAGAGAAACATGTAGAGATTGTTTTTGAAATTGTTTGATTTTAAAGACAAGAAAGAAATTAAACATAGAAAAACAATTAAGAAAAATAGTAAGAACAAATTAACAAAACAAGCGATTGATTATTATAATATGGGAAATGTGATCAGGTCAGGGTCGGTTCTCCAATTGCAATTCTATCATAGTTCCATTTTTTCCAATTCTCTTCTGCTAAGTTGATAAAAGCGACATTCCTCAATCGATTCTTCTCACTCTTTTGGTCAAATGGTAATTATGAGAATAAACCTCACTAAAATCTCATATTGGTCTACTCTCCTTCCAATGTGCAATATAGTTGTAGAGAATACACTCAATTGGCTTAGGAAATTCCCAATCGGGACTTGTTTATCCCAAAAAATCAAGAAGGTTTACTACTCCTCACACACGTACTGACGATCACCGAGTACTTCACCACTAAGCTCTGATCTATTCCATCGTATATAGACTAGAACCAAGTGGAGGGAGATATTGATCATTGACCACAACAATAAATAGAACATAATCTAAAATCAAATACAATTATATACGATAATAAAAACCGTTATAAGAAATTGAAACTGATTTCACAGAAGAGAAAAGAGGATCTTAAACCATTAAGTATAAGAACTCAAGAATTATAAAATAGAATACTTACCCTCCCCAATAACTAAGAAGATCTACCCCACCATGGTAAGGGTAAGTGAGTAGAATGAGGAAGAAGAAAACATTACAAAACTAAGAAGAACGAAAGAGAGAAAACAAAGAACATAAAATTTTCTCCCCTAGAATTTGTCCTCTAGAAGTTTGCTTCTGTTCTGCCCACAAGACGGTTGAAAATTTCCATGATCTCTTCTTAAAAGATGTTCAAAAGTGAGTTGTCTATCGACCCTCAAAATTTAAAAGATTTTGGACCTGTGTAAAGGAAGATATGGCCTAATTAATGAGTTTAACTTCTTCCGGCTGCCAAACACTATTTCACCCACTTCACCTTTACTCGCTCAAAAGATGCCTTAATGAGATCCTTAATTTATGAAATTTAATGTGAACCATCCATTTGGAGTCCTCTGTAGAAACCAACTGGAACCACATAATTTGAAGGTTGGTATAATGTGATATAGCTGATTTAATAAGTTTGGGTCCATTCTGCCAGTCAGAAAGATTTCTCCACTTGATTGATTTTTTGGGTCATTGTGTGTCGAATTGGATCTGGGTCCAGAAGACAAAGATGAATGCCACAAGAAAGGAAAGCAAAAAAAAAAGGAATCACTTGAATTAGATCAGAATTGTGAAAGTTATGCCCAAAAAACAGAAGCTCTAGAAAACTGTCAATTTTGCATAATTAAGTGATTTTCACAATTAAGCCCAAAATTCACCAAAACCACTAAAATGATACAAATCTACTCAAATTGACTAATTGGGAGGGATTAAATCCTTAAAACACATATGAAAAATAATGAAAATATTAACTCTATCAACTGTTCATATAAGACTTGATTGCCCAAAGTTAAATATGAAGGAAAGAAAGTCAAGAATGACTTCTAAAAACAGAGGGAATAAGAATCTAAAGTCTTTGGATACTTGGAGTGCGAGTGGAGGAGGCGCAACCTCTTATAGGTCGTCATAAGAAAGTGGCAATGAGAGTGACACTCTCGATTCAAGTGATCAGATCAGGCTCATCTCCTTACATCGAATGAACGTCGATGCAGAGATTGCCTAATCTCTGTGCCAGCACCCGGAATTCGACAATCAACGCTCCCATAGATTTTTGAAGCACGTTTGGACGATCTAGAGGAATTTGACTTCAGATTCTTTAAGCATCAATCACTGATGATGAGCAGATGATGAATGCGCAACTTCAGATCAAACCATATATTTTTTGGTTTAATTTTTGTGCTTAAACTTTTTCATGCATGATCCTCGGGCTTAAACCGGGGCATTACTTCGTCGACGATGACGTAGTTACGTCGATCGCCGGTGAAAAATTTTAAATCTCCGACCTACCGAATTTCATTGCACGCTCCAATACATTCAATTGGCATTAGAGGGACGCATGAGGATTTTAAGACAAGAAAAATTAAATTTGCATTAAATTTTTAAGAGGGTGTCGTTTTGGTACCAAGTTCAATATGAGATCGGGTGGACAAGTTGCGGTCTTCCGAAGTTTTAAATACAAATTAGAAATATTTTTTTTGGGTATTATTTTCGAACATATATATTCTATATATTAATTCTACCAGAAACCATCGACAAAATATTTTCCCGTGAAGTCGAACACCGACCGGACTGCCGTTCACCGAAATAGTAATTTCTGACCATGTTATTTACTACATGGGCAACAATAATATTTATTATAATAATAATTTTATTTTTCTAACTTAAGGTGGTAGGTTTTATAAAATTTAATGAGTAAAAAAATTGAACATTAGCCGTGGGTTTGTGGAGAATTCCACAAATGAGACAAAATAAAATAATAAAAGAACCATTGGGCAGCTAAGACTTACAACAAAGAGGGCGTGCTAGTCTACGTATTTTATTTAAAAACATGTGTTGGCTTGATAATGAAACCAAACAAAAGGAGGACTTTTTGGGCGGCGGGTGGGGATCAACACCATCTTAATTACTCGTCTCAAATGGTGGGTTAATTAAGGGCCTACGATTGTGACATGTGGCCACCCAACATCAGACAATTTATCATTTACGAAGCCTCCCTAAAACACTCTCATTCCAAGTAGCACCCCACACACATTCCCCAACAACCCCAATTCATTTTCTCTCATGCATTCATTTTTTTCCCAATAAAAATCTTTGATCTAATATATTTTGCTCAAATGGTATCAAAATTTCAATTCGTCACCACCAATGCTATCGTTACATCGACACAAATAATTCTAGATCCATATATGATATGTGTGTGTTTGTATTTTGAATTTTAAAACTTTCATTTTCATGTGAGAATTTGCACTGTAAATTTACCATATATATTTTTTAAATTCTTGTTATTGGTTTATACAAACAAAATACAATAAAAAATTATATATAGATAATTTTTTTAGAAAATTAATGAGTATAAATGTCTATATATATATATAAATTTATTCAACTATATACATACATATATATATATTTATAATTACATACATACATATATTACTATAAGTACAAGAAAGTCTATGTATGTACATGCATCACACTTACATACATAAATCGCATTAACATATGTATAAATATATAAACATATATATAATTATACATAAAACATAAATTTTGTTGCATAAAATTTAGAATGTATTTTTTTATACATTTTGAGTAGTAATTAAATTTTTTATACAAACATATCAATAAATATATCTAAAAAACATTGATCACATACAAACACATATATATAAATCAATGAATATGTATGTATGTGTGTGTCTATATATATATAATGTATTATTACATAATTACATGCATACATATAAAAATTATTGAACACAAACACACACACACACACACACAAATCAATGTATGTTTGCAAACATACATATATGTATGTGTTAAATATATGCCTACATACATGCATCAAAATTAATATATATATATATATATAATATAAACACATAAGTACATTTATACATGCAAATTAATATACTCATATACATGCATATATATTTAAATACATATATTTAAATATTAGCACATACGCATGCGTACAATCATGCATACATATAAATATCAGCATATACATACATGCATGCATATATATATATATATATATATATATATATATATATATTAATGTAATTATTTACAAATATATTTAAGTATATGCATAATCTTATATACATGCATTCACGCGCGCGCGCGCGCCCACACACATAAATGTATACAAACACATATATAAAAACATACATACGTATAAATATAAGTACCCATATGCATGCATGCAGGTACCGTATCTCAGTGGAGATTTCTCTAACGAATCTCTCATTGGAGAATTTCTTATGAATCTTTCATATTACATTAATATATATAAATGCATTCATATATGTACATAATTGTTTTTATATGTAAATATGATTCTATGTATGTATGTATGTATGTATGTATAATAATATTTAGATGTATATATGTACATGTACTAAAATATACTGACAAATATTTATAGTTGTATATGCATGTATATATACATATGTATGCATGCATGCATGCATGTACTTATATCTGTAAATAATTGCATTAATTATATTTGCATATAATTGCAATAATATATATTTATGTACTTATATTAATATAAATTTATATATGTATGTACATATGTACTTATACTCAATGAAATGTATTTAACTATGTATGTATATAGCTATATTAATATGTATGTATAAATGTATGTATGAGTTTATATATAAATATATTAGTATGTATGTATGTATGTATGCGTATATATATGTCTATTGGTTTTTATATATGTGCATGATCAATAATGTTTATAGGTATATACAAATATAAGTATTTACAATAATATTTTAATACACGTACCTACCCGCATCTAAATATTATTATATGTACATATATACACAGATATAAGCATGTATACATATAAATATTTTAGTATCATTATTTAGAATTATACAATTATATTAATATATGCAAATATAAATATTTAGAAGTGTATTTTAAAGTGTATTTGTACAAACATGCACAAATCTATATTAATATAAGTACATAAATGCATATTATTGCAATTATATGAAAATATAATTAATGTAATTACTTACCGATATAAGTGCATGCATGCACACACACAGGTATATACAACAACAAATATTTGTAGGTATATTTTAATGCATGTACACATATGCATCTAAATATAATCATACATACATACATGCATATACATTCATTCATACATACATGTAAATATCAGTATATACATAAATGAATGCATGCGTACATCTTAATGAAATTATTTACAAATATATATAAGTATATGCATAATCTTATATACATTCATACGCGCGTGCACGCGCGCACACACACATATATAAGTGTATACAAACACATGCATAGAAACATACATACATATAAATATAAGTACCCACATGCATGCAAATATATTAATGCGATTACTTAAAAATTAAATATATAAATATAAGAATATGAAAATCTCCCAGTGGAGATTTCTCGGTGTAGATTGGCATTAGGAATATCCCACTGCGGATTTCCCAGTGCACATGGGCACTGTGAATCTCCCATGGGAGATTTCCCAGTGCCTATTTGTAGTTTGAATCTCTCATGGGAGATTTCACATACATAAATACATATAAATACACGTACCCACATGCATGCAAATATATTAATGCAATTATTTAAAATTTAATATTTAAATATAAGAATGTCCAAATCTCCCAGTGGAGATTTCCCAGTGCAGATTGGCACTGGGAATCTCCCAGTGGAGATTTTCCAGTGTAGATGGGTACTGTGAATCTCCCATGGGAGATTTCCCGGTACATATTTGTAGTCACTACTAAAGATAATGCTTTTATCAGCACTAGAAAACGATTTTAACAGTGTTATAAAAGTGTTGTTAATCTCATCGAAAATAAAGGAGAGTCCCCTTTAACAGTGATGATAAAGACCCCCCTTTATCAATGCTATTTTAGCGCAGTTAAATAACGTTTTTATCAGCGCTATTTTTAGCACTGATAAAGGGAGCCTTTACCAGTGCTTGAAATAGCACCGGTAAAGTGAGACTTTATCATTACTCTAAATAGCGCTGATAAAGAGAGCATTTATCATCGCTCGAAATAACACCGATAAAGACCTAGCTACCTATGATGTGTTGTTTATATAACAGCAGACCCACCAACAACACATGCACATATAAACAACACACCCACCAGCAACACCTTCATAACTCACACACACCACCTACACAAAACCGCACCTGCACAACGCACACAAGAACAAAACATCGCTCACAAGGGTTTGACAAACAATGCTATATATATTTCAAACAATGTTTTATATAATTACATTTACAATTATCCAACAAACAGTTAAACACATTAATGTTTCATCCTTTGACATATGTGACCCCCTCTAAAAAATGTCTGCCCATGATATTAGTTGCCGAATAAATCATCCAAACTCAAGCGAAAGGTTCCACCTATATAAAAAACAAATATTATGATAGTAATACTATAAATAAATAAATTAAATATTAATATGAAAGAATAAATTAATAAAATGTCAATTTTTAATAAAAAAGACACATTTGGAGTTATACAGGTCACACCGTGCATCGTATTGAGGTGGAGTTGATTCCTACACGTCATAAATGAGTTATGGATCGTTGTCCTAAAATATCAAAACAATCCAAATGAGGTTGCTTGGTTTTGATTATGTCCCTTGTTTTTTACTAAAATTAATATCAAATTTAAATGAAATATTTGGATTTATACCGGTCACATAGTTCGTCGGATTGAGGTATGGTTGATTACTACATGTCACAAATGACTTATGGATCGTTGTTTTAAAGTATCAAAACAATCCGAATTGGTTTGCTCGGTTTTTCGTACGACAATTGTGTTTTTTTACTAAAATATCATTTCAAATCGAAAGCACTCATTTTTAGTCATACCGGTCACAACATGCGTCAGTTTGAGGTGAAACTTCTTCATACACATCATAAAGGACTTACACTCTCCTAAATTATGAATACAATCAGATGGTGTTTGCTGGGTTTTTAGTGAGTGAAACGTTTTGAGCTAAGATGTCAATTTTAAATTGATAAGAGACACTTTTAGTCATACTGGTCACACCGTGTGTTGAATTGAGGCGTGATTGATTCCTACACATCACAAATGACTTATGGATCATTGTCTTAAAGTATCAAAACAATATGAATGCATATGCTCAGTTTTCAGTATGTTACTTGTTCTTTTTTACTTAAATTATTGTCAATTTTAAATAAAAACACATTTGAATTTATACCGGTCACATCGTTTGTCGAATTGAGGTGTGGTTGATTTCTACACGTCAAAAATTACTCATGGTTTGTTGTTCTAAGGTATCAAAATAATCCAAATGCGTTTGCTCAGTTTTTAGTATGTCGGTTGTGTTTTTTTACTAAAATGTCATTTCAAATTGAAAACACGCTTTTTGAGTCATATCGATCACATCATGCATAGATTTGATGTGAGACTACTTCATACACGTCATAAAAGACTTAAGAATCATTGTCCTAAATTATGAAGACAATCAGAAAGCGTTTGGTTGGTTTTTAGTGAGTGACGTGTTTTGAGCTAAAATGTAAATTTTAAACTGATAACAGACACTTTTAGTCATACCGATCACACCGTGCGTCGGATTGAGGTGCGGTTGATTCCCTCATGTTACAAATGACTTATGGATCGTTGTCCTAAAGTATCAAAACAATCCGAATGCGTTTGCTCAGTTTTTATTATGTCAGTTGTTCTTTTTTCTTAAATTATTGTCAATTTTAAATAAAAAGACACATTTGGATTTATACCGGTCACATCGTGCGTTGTATTGCGGTGGGGTTGGTTCATACACGTCACAAATGACTCATGGATCATTTTTATAAATTATCAAAACAACCCGAATGCGTTTGCTCAGTTTTCAGTATGCCAATTGTTTTTTTACTAAAAGTAATGCCAATTTTAAATAAAAAGAGACACTTTGAGTCATACTGGCCGCATCGTGCATCAGATTGAGGTGCAGTTGATTACACGTCACAAATGACTTATAGATCATTGTCCTAAAGTATCAAAACAATCCGAATGTGTTTGCTCAGTTTTTAGTATGTCAGTTGTGTTTTTTTACTAAAATATCATTTCAAACTCGAAACACACATTTTGAGTCATAGCAGTCGTATCGTTTGTCAGTTTGACATGAGACTATTTCATACACGTCACAAAGAACTTATGAATCATTGTCCTAAATTATGAAGATAATCAAAGCGAGTTTGCTTGGATTTCAGTGAGTGACACGTTTTGAGCTAAAATGTCAATTTTAAACTGATAACGAACACTTTTAGTCATATCAGTCACACCGTTCGTCGGATTGAGTAGTGGTTGATTTCTACACATCACAAATGATTGATAGATCATTGTCTTATGATATCAAAACAATATGAATGTGTTTTCTCAGTTTTCAATATGTCACTTGTACTTTTTGCTAAATTTATTGTTAATTTAATATAAAAATACACACTTAAAATCATAACGGTCACACCATGCATCAGATTTAGGTGCGGTTGATTTCTACACATCACAAATGACTTATGGATTGTTGTCCTAAAGTATCAAAACAATCCTAATGTGTTTGCTCAATTTTCAGTATGCCACTTGTTCTTTTTACTAAAAATACTGACAATTTTAAATAAAAATAGACACTTCGAGTCATACCGGTCACATCTTCATGTTATTTGTGCACATTCTTCCATCAGTTATGATGCCCATTCATTTATAAACAAATCGGTCTCATCTTGTGAATATGAGTCTTTTCGAAAATCACGGTAGTACTAAAAAAATATAAATACACAAAAGATTAATAAATATTTTAAATGAAATGGTAATTATCTTTGAAAATACCTCTTCAGGGATGCTGGTTTGTTCATGGAATAAGATCTCTTTCATAAATTTACAAACATAATAACCACAGTCTTTATCGTTTATTTGTTTCGGACATTGCAAAAACATTGAGGAAAATAAGTAATTTTTTATGTGTTTGGATAGTGAAATCTTATTATATATACCCCGATTTGTATCCAGTCGTAATACTTGTGATGTTTCTTGTCCTTTTCCCCTGGCCTCATTTCATGATGTAGACAATATTCACGCATTGCCCTATCATAACAGAATCCTCATTAAATGATAATATAAATTATATAACTAGATGTTTAGTTCTAAAATATTGGATGTAGTGTAATATAAATTGACAAACGCCATCATGTGTGGTCGGTTTGTTGGATATTCATGCATTGAATCCAGGAAATAAATCTTTGGAGTATCCAAATTGAACGCAATGAGCATCCAATGTTGTCTAGGAACACAAAAAAGAATAAGTAATGAAAGAAATTAAAATATATTTGATATGATTAAATTTGGTGGTCGGAGTGGATACTTAAGAGGGGGTGAATTGAGTACCAATTAAAAATTTCTGTTAAAAACTTTAGGATTAAAATCCCCCAAATTACATATAAGTTAAACAGTAGTGAATTTGTAAAGGTTATGAATTTTCAATTAGCTTCTCAAATATTGATTAGTTCTCAGTCAATTTAATCTGAAGATTAATTTGACTTTTGAAACTAACTTACTGGCTTACAACAATTACAAACACTTGCTAATTTAACTAGCAGAGTTACTTTAAAACAGATTTGAATTTAAAGTACTTAGCAGCGGAATATAAAATATAGTTTGAAATAACACAGCAAGGTTAACCAAGAGGTTCAATCTCAAGCTGAGACTTAGTCCTCTCAAACAGTTTATATAAACTTTTGATCCACACCCTGGATCGGGGGTAAACACCAGTACACACACTGTCCAGGTCCTAAGATCTCTACCACAGTTCTTTGTGGGAAAAACAATAACACGCAGGCTATCCAGGTCACACTCGACCTCTACCACAATTCACAGTGGGGGTATGAAAGAGTTTAGAAAGTTTGAGTGGGTATTGAGAAATCCTTCAGTTATGCTCAGGAGACTGTGTGTGTTTCAAATAAACAGAGACACACACACAGTACTCAAAATGTAAGTAAATGAATCACAATAGAGTGAATAATATTTGAGATGAGTTTAGAATGCTCTGTGTGATAGTAATGCAGCTCTGGACTCCTTCTGGTTTGAGCAGATGAGGTTTTTGAGTCCTTCTAGGATTTGTTGAGAAAACAGAGTGTCATGGTTTCTCTTCCAGACTCCTTCATGAATGAGGTTTGCTCGAGGTTGCAGTAGAATACGCAGCTCAACACTCTACCTCGTCTTCCACCAAAAGTTATTTTCTTTTTGGCTCAGGCGTACCTTTGTGTATCAGCCTTTCACCATAGTGTCTCCACTTTTTCACCCACACTTATATGCGCTCCCTTTGTCTTTCTTCTAATAGCATATGTGGTCCGACAAAGAGGATGATTTCCTTTGTAGGTACGAGGTACAGTTCTCTGAAATTCAGCAGACAACATTTAATTAATAACATATTCATTAAAAGCATAAATATGACCGTTGTTAGATAAAACAAAGATAAGTAGAGTTAAAGAAACGGTGACTGTTATTCATCAGTAGCTCATTGTATCAGTGTGCTTGCAACGGTGGACTTGTGTTTGTAGGTCTATTGTTGCATCGGTAGTTGTCACTCTGTGTAGCAGTAGTCTCTGTGTATCAGTAGAAGTTGTTGTGGTAGCTTCCTTGTATCAGTAGCTTCAATGAATCAGCAGCTTCCCTGAATCAATAGCTAGGATGTGTCAGTAGCACTGTCCATTGGTAACTGGCTTGTACTGGTAGCTATTTTATATCGGTGACTCGGTATGTTTGTATCAGTAAGCTTGTACCAGTAGCTGTTTGTCAGTAGCTCTGTCTGTATCGGTAACTTGCTTGTACAGGTAGCTCTTGTTATAAAAAGCAGACTAAATCTATATCGGTAGACTTAGTGTATCGGTAGCTCTGTACCGGTGACCTTGTGTCACAGAACACTTACTCTTACGGTAACCTTTGTCTATCGGTAGCTATCTATACCAGTGACCTTTGCATATCGGTGAGCTTTGTAACGGTAGACCTGAAGACTTGGTCTATCAGTGACCTAATCACTTAACATTTATCTGTTCTATGCAAGATATTTCCAGATTAAGTTAGAACAATTATAAACACATATGAACATTGGAAAAACATATTCCAATGATTATGTTAATATTCTTATTAACTCAATATCATTATGAGATTATAATTAATAGAAGAATAGATATTATTTGAGATTATCAAAACATATTAAAGCATAATTGGGATTATCAAAACAGGTGAGGTCAACAATCTCCCCCTTTTTGATAATCACAACTGATGATATTATAATCCAAAACAATCAGTAAAGTATCAGAGGAAAATCAGAATAATTAGTGATATATCAGAGGTAATGCACAAAAAGCATTGATGATCAGAGGTAAAATATAATAGGTTCTCAATATGAATAATGAGAGAGTCAAATGTATCAGAGAAAAAATTAGCAGCATTAGAAAATACAGGTATCAGAGGTAGACTATATATCATAGGTTTCTCTCCCTTTGTATCCATATCATAATGAATATCATGATGATCATTATTACTCTCCCCCCTTGTGATTAGAAAAAAGAGATAAACAATGGAAAAGGGTATAAAAGGGTATGTATTACTTGAGTCAAAAAGTTACAAGAGAAATACACAAAAAGTTACAAAAGGATACCTATCAAAAATATAAGCCACAATCAATCCGCATCCTCATCGGTTGCGTGAGATTTGCCTTTAGGATCAAAAGGTTCGGGTTTTGTAGAGGTAAGAGAAGGCTTGGGGACTCCAGTGATAACCACAGGTGCCTGAGCTACTGAAATTGTGCTTGGCCGGTAATTAGTAGGTTTCTGATGGATCATAGGTGAAAGGCTCTGAATGGCTTGGACTGGAGTCATCTGAGGAACTGAAGCAGACTGAGATGAAGTTGGTAAAGCAGGACGAACTATGACAGGTGTATTGTCCACATGCAAGAAAGGTAGCAACAAATTCCTGAAGTCCATAATGATTCCACCTCCCCTCTCCATAGCAGATATAAAATCATCTTTATTCTCCAAAAATTTATCCAAAGCAGGGGTCAATTCTCTCAGTTTGCTGACCTACTCCCTGAATGCCTGAGTCACTGGAGGCAACTTCATATTCTATATCAAAAGCTTGAAGTGGTTGGTCATTTGTTGCTTGGTATAGATCTTCTCGAAGTAAGAATCCACCTTATTCTTAATGGCTTCCTGAGTAACAGTAGCTGCTCTCAAGTGTTCACGAACATAACTGTTGACTTCCCTGGTGGTAGCAATTACCTGAGAATCAGAGGTGCCACTGGTACCGGCCTTAGCAAGCTCTTCCTGGATCACATTTCTGATATGGTCAATGTTCACAGAGGTGCTAGATGATGGAAGGGGTTTGACCGAGAAAGCAACTGTCTCTTTGAAAGACTGGGTCAAATTACCAATCACCTTCTGAACAAGTGCATCCTGACTGTTCATATGATCTTTGACTGATGTCTTAAAAGCTTAAAAAACTTCCACAAACTGCTTGACTACCTCTTTGACGTATCGAATCTCAACATTCACTTGGTTTTAAGAACTGCTCATGGCAGTCAATGAAGCAACCAATTGTCTCAGGGCAACTACAGCTCCTGTCCAGCTTTCAAATTGAGTATGACACACTCTAATCTCATTCAGCATTTCTTTCACTGGACTAGACACAACACATCCTAGAGATAGCTCCAGGGATTGCTCCACACTCCTCATCTCTTCAACAAGGATATTCTTCAAATCTTCCACTGATTCTCTCAGGGCCTCTTTCATTTCAACCTTTAAGGACTCAAGGTCCTCCTTGGTTGCCAAATTGTCAGCCACAGCTACTGGAATTATTTCAGGTAGGATACCAGAATCCCTATGAGGCTAGTCTTCCTCGTTAGAATCTCCATAATTGAGTCCAAGTACCATGTACCCTGGATCTGATGACCAATCCTCTATGTCATGCAGCACAGAAACTGAAGCAAGGGAAGCAGGTTGCTCCCCCTCAACTTGAGCTTCCTCTACTTCATCTTGATCTTCAGCCATCTTTTCTTCCTCAACATCAACTGATACTGCAGCCACTACCTCTTTCTCACCAACAGCTGCCACTTCAGTCACTTCATCTTCTGATGAATCATCAACAACTTCTTCCATATCAGTTGGAACTGTTTGAGGTATCTGAGAACTAACAACTGGTTTGTCTTTCTCAACCACTTCTTCTGGTTTGACTGGCTCAATGATTTCTTCAAGTCTATCTGCCTCAACCTTTTCCTCATGCCTGTCTTCTTTTGGGATCTCCTCTACTGGCATAACAGTATTCCCTATCAAGGGACTAAGGCTTGATGAAATGCTTTTGTCAGGACTTGCAAATCCTGATCCTCTACTTTCTGAATCCTCTTCTGCTTCACTGCCTTGAGCAGTCTCTTCAGGGTTCAAATTGAGCTGGTCTTCCTCATCACCAGCAGTCTTTGCTTGAGAAACTGTTACAGCCATAGGACTGGGAGGCAGGTCTGGATCTCCTTCATCTCCTGCAGATCCATGCTCCTCATCTAAGTCATCAGACTCATCACTATACTCTGGCTCTTCCTCATCAGATCCTAGGCCTGGATCTCTCTTATCCCTTGGCCTACTTGGGTGATCCACTGGATTGAATTTATCATAGACTCTTCCATCATCTAACACCCACTGCTTTCTCCATGGGTTCCATCTTATCTTCATGTACTTGCAAGTGATGCTAGTAATGCAAAAGTTGTCCTTAACCACTTCAGTCTCATCCTGAGACTCAGCTGCATCCTTTCCTTTGATCATGACAGAAATCAACTTAGCATAGAATAGTGCATTTGTCTTTGATTTTACCCTGGTCATATCTTCCATTTGGATCATAATCAGCCTACACAGGTTGACCTTTACTCCATGCCTCAGCAGATGTAACAGGTAAATGTCCTGATACCTTAGGTTTGTAAAATCTCCCCTTCTTGGACTTACAACATGTTGAAGAAATTTGAATAGTAGCATGTTCTCTCCATTCATTTCAGCAGCTACCACCTTCCTTTGCTTTCCACTGCCAGTCATCTCTTCCAAAGCAACATCATAGCTAAAAACATCACTGGCAGGAGGAATGGTTTTGGATGAATAACTATAATCGCCCTCATGTGGGACTTTTAAGCTCTCTGCCCACTCAACCGAAGAAAAGGCTATCTCCTTTCCGTTCACTAAGGATATAATCATGTTCTCCTCATCAGTTCTTTCATAACGAACATTGGCATAAAACTCCTTCACTAACTTCAGGTAGGAAGGCCTATTATTGTTCGAAAAACAATCTAACCATCCTTGCTCCTCCAGTACCTTTAGAACTAGCGACTTACTGATCATCAGCCACTCTGCACATAGCTCTCTTTCGATGACTATTTCTCTATGTAACAGATGCGGGTTAACTGTGTCCTTCGCAACTCTTGTTCTAACTCCACTGATGCCGGCTTCAGTGGTGGTCTTCTGCTTCTTAACCTTCGGCTCATCACCGGTATCTCTGACATTAGGAAGCTTGGTTTTCGCCATTTCAGGATTGAAGGGTTTAGAGTTTTCGCGCGGGGATTCGAGGAGTCGGGTTTGAGAGAGGAAGAGTAGAGGGATCCGTGGATTGAGAGACGACTTAAATCTCATTTTTATCATTTAGGAATCGCAAATCAATAAAAACAATATGTTTAAAATAATAAGAGTTTTGGCTTAGGCAATCGAAAATTAAAATAGCATAAAGTCATAACGGTGAGCATTCTATCGGTGAGGTCTACCTATCAGCGAGATTTATCTATCGGTAAGGTTACTCTACCAGTGAGGATTCCTAACAGTGAGGATTTCTAACGGTACGGTTTCTCTATCAGTGAGGTGTACCTAACGGCGAGAAAAGCTAACAGTGATGTCTCTTTAACAGTAGGATCTAGCTAACGGTGAGGTCAGCTAACGGTGAGGATTTCTAACAGTGAGTTCGGCTAACAGTGAGGTTTGCCTTATTCACAGTTAATCACTCCAAGTTCATGCCTAATAAATCTTAGCCTTTCTGAACTCAAGGGTTTGGTGAAAATATCAGCCAACTGAAGTTCATTGCCTATAAATTCAAGAGTAATATCACCTTTTTGGTAATGATCTCTTAAAAAGTGGTGTCTGACATCAATGTGTTTGGTCCTAGAGTGAGATATAGGGTTCTTAGAGATATTAATCGTACTAGTGTTGTCACAGTTAATAGATACATGTCTAAATTGATAACCATAGTCCAGTAATGTGTGTTTCATCCATAGAATCTGTGCACAGCAACTACCAGCAGCAATGTATTCTGCTTCAGCAGTAAATAACGCAACAGAGTTCTGCTTTTTACTACACCATGATACTAGGGACTTACCAAGAATGTGACATGTTCCAGAAGTACTCTTTCTATCTAACTTGCATCCAGCAAAGTCATCATCTAAATAACTTATTAATTCAAATGATTGTGCTTTTGGATAAAATAATCCCAAATTCGTAGTATGTTTAAGATACTTAAAAATTCTTTTAACAGCAAGCAAGTGTGACTCTTTTGGATTAGCTTGAAATCTAGCACACATGCATACACTAAACATAATGTCTGGTCGACTAGCAGTAAGATAGAGCAGACTCCCTATCATACCTCTGTAATTGGTTTGATCTACTGGTTTCCCAGTTTCATCAGCATCCAATTTACATGTGGTACTCATGGGTGTGTCATTACCCTTACATCTATCTAAACCAAAATGTTTTAAAAGATCCTTTGTATACTTGCTTTGATTTAAGATAATACCATTTTCCTTTTGAAAAACTTGAAATCCAAGAAAGTATTTAAGTTCTCCCATTAAACTCATTTCAAATTCATTTTGCATACTTTTTAAAAAATCAATACATAGGTCATTTTTAGAAGATTCACAAATAATATCATCTACATAGATTTGTACTATCAAAACATCGTTTGAGATTCTTTTGATAAATAAGGTTGGGTCAGCAATTCCTTTTGTAAAATCTTTTGAAATAAGGAAACTACTAAGTCTATCATACCAAACTCGTGGAGCTTGTTTTAAACCATACAAAGCTTTAGAAAGTTTAAAAACTCTATTTGGAAAATGAGGATTTGTAAATCCAGGTGGTTGTTCAACAAAAACATCTTCAACTATAAAACCATTTAGAAAATCACTTTTAACATCCATTTGATATAACTTGAAATTCATATGAGCTGCATAGGCAAGTAGAATCCTAATAGCTTCTAGTCTAGCTACATGTGCAAAGGTTTCCTCATATTTCATTCTTTCCTCTTGACTATATCCTTGTGAAACTAGCCTAACTTTGTTTCTAATGATGTTTCCAGATTCATCAACTTTGTTTCTAAAAACCCATTTAGTGTCTATGGTCAAAGTGTCCTTAGGTCTGTCAACTAATTCCCAGACTTTGTTTCTTTCAAATTGATTTAATTCTTCTTGCATAGTCATTACCCAAAATTCATCATTGATTGCATCATTGATATTTTTAGGTTCAAGCTGTGAAATAAAAGCTTGATGTTCAACCTGATTTCTTAGAGAAGCTCTAGTTTGGGTTCCTCTACCTAAATCTCCTACAACAACATCCAAATGATGGTTCTTTAGAATCCTAGTTGGTCTGGTCAAGGTAGGACTAGAAAACTCAGTTTCTTCTGTGGGTTTGGTTCCAACAGAATCGGGTTCTGGAAATTGTCCAGAATTGCTTGGTTTCACAGCAGGTCCACTGTTTTTGTCATTAAGGTCCAAAACAGACAGGTCTTCTTCAAGATTTTCAATAGAGGTTTTAGGCTCATATGGATTAGTCTCATCAAATGTGGCATGCACTGATTCTTCCACACATTTGGTCCTTTTATTAAAGACTCTATAATATTTAGACAGAAAATGATTTTGGTACCCAGATCTTCTTGGGTCCAGACAGGTTAGCCAGCAAAACTTTAGGCATCCATATTTGTCTAATATGTTTTCCATAATTATTAGGTTCAAAAGATTTTGCATAGTGTATTCTGTTTGGTCTAGCAGAATAAGAAAATCTAGATGAGGCAATAGAATTTCCAGAACTAGAACTAGTAGTATACTGGTCAGACTTTGGAATAAATCTATTTTTAGCAAGTTGTCTCTGTCCAGGTTGATAACCGTAACCAATAGTATACCTTGGTGCCATTTGTTTTCCAAGCATTTGAGTTAAGGTGTTCTTTCCATTTGTGAATTTCTCTAAATCCTTTTTAAGTTGCTCATTTGATAGTTTGAGTTGAGTGTTTTCTTTCAACAGTTGAGCATTCTTTTCTTTTTCTACACTTAGATTTGTTTTAACAGTACTAGTCAAGGCATGTTGTTTCTTCAAAGATTTATATTTATCTTTTAGTTCATTGCAAGTATCTTCCAGCATATTGCAATATTCAAATAGTTCAGCCTTAGACATATTTTCATCATTATCTGAATCACCGTTATTTCCAGAATAATAATCATTTAGAACAAGGGAAATAGGTACCTCAGATATGTTAGTCATGGAGCACATGTTGACATGATTATTTTCAGAATCAGTAGTCTCTGATTCACTTGTGCTATCTTCCGAAGCACTCCAGGTTGCTTTCATGGCATTCTTGTACTTCTTGTCCTTATAATCATATTTCTTTTTGAATTTTAACTTCGGACAGTCAGCCTTGATGTGTCCTTTCATCTTGCATTCATAACAGACTATATCATCTTCCTTATCATATTTCTTCCAATCCTTCTTCCACTTACCTTGTTGATCATACTTACCCTTGAAGTTTGGTTTTCTGAAAAACTTCTTCTTCCTATAGAACTTCTTAAATCTCCTGGCTATTTGAGTCATTTCTTCATCACTGTCTGAATCTGAATCTTCACTGGTTGAACTTTCAGTAGGTACATGTTTTTTCTCCTTGTTTTTGCTCTTTGAAGCAGTAGACTTGAATGCCACAGATTTTCTCTTGGGTTCATCATCTTATTCTTTGTTCACCTTCATTTATTCTTCATACATCATTAATTTACCAATCAACTCCTTAACAGGTAGTTTTCTGATGTCACGTGACTCTCGGATAGACACGGAAGTGCCTCTCCATCTATCCGGCAAACATCTCAATATTCTCATGATCTGCTCCTCTGGAATAGCTTTTCCCAGTGAACTCATGGTGTTGACAATCTCATCAAACCTGAGGTACATGTCAGAAATGGGTTCATCAGGTCTCATCTTAAAATTATCATATTTAATAGCATAAGTATTTAATCTCATTTCATTCACGTTGGTTGTTCCTTCATGAGAAACAACCAAGGTGTCCCAGATTTCATGAGTTGTTTTACATGCAGAAATTCGGTTAAATTCCTCATCTCCTAAAGAGCAGTAAAGGACATTCATAGCTTTACAGTTATTGTTATAGTCAGACTTTGTAGCATCATCCCAGGTAGATCTAGCAGTTTTAGGGATCTCATATTTTGATTCTACAGCAGACCAAATATCAAAACCAATACTTTCCAAATGAATTTTCATTTTAATTTTCCATTGAGCATAATTCACACCATTAAAGAAGGGTGGCATGTTAGTAGCAGCACCTTCTAGTCTATTGTCCATAACTAGATTTTAGAAAATATATTAAAGAGATAAAATTTAGAACTAACAGAAATTTAAGATCTTTAAGATAAAACTAAAATCGCAGTTTGAAAAACAGGGGGTTTGAAAACTTTTTAAAAAATAATCCTCTGATACCAAATATTGGTCGGAGTGGATACTAAAGAGGGGAGTGAATTGAGTACCAATTAAAAATTTCTGTTAAAAACTTTTGAATTAAAATCCCCCAAATTACATATAAGTTAAACAGTAGTGAATTTGTAATGGTTATGAATTTTCAATTAGCTTCTCAAAGATTGATTAGTTCTCAGTCAATTTAATTTGAAGATTACTTTGACTTTTGAAACTAACTTACTGGCTTACAACAATTACAAACACTTGCTAATTTAACTATCAGAGTTACTTTAAAACAGATTTGAATTTAAAGTACTTAGCAGCGGAATATAAAATATAGTTTGAAATAAAACAGCAAGGTTAACCAAGAGGTTCAGTCTCAAGCTAAGACTTAGTCCTCTCAAACAATTTATATAAACTTTTGATCCACACCCTGGATCGGGGGTAAACACCAGTACACACACTGTCCAGGTCCTAAGACCTCTACCACAGTTCTTTGTGGGAAAAACAATAGCACGCAGGCTATCCAGGTCACACTCGACCTCTACCACAATTCACAGTGGGGGTATGAAAGAGTTTAGAAAGTTTGAGTGAGTATTGAGAAATCCTTCAGTTATGCTCAGGAGACTATGTGTGTTTCAGATAAACAGAGACACACACACAGTACTCAAAATGTAAGTAAATGAATCACAACAAAGTGAATAATATTGGAGATGAGTTTAGAATGCTCTGTGTGATAGTAATGCAGCTCTGGACTCCTGGTTTGAGCAGATGAGGTTTTTGAGTCCTTCTGGGATTTGTTGAGAAAACAGAGTGTCGTGGTTTCTCTTCCAGACTCCTTCATGAATGAGGTTTGCTCGAGGTTGCAGTAGAATATGCAACTCAACACTCTACCTCGGCTTCCAGCAAAAGTTCTTTTCTTTTTGGCTCGGGCGTACCTTTGTGTATCAGCCTTTCACCACAGTGTCTCCACTTTTTCACCCACACTTATATGCGCTCCATTTGTCTTTCTTCTTATAGCACATGTGGTTCGACAAAGAGGATGATTTCCTCTGTAAGTACGAGGTACGGTTCCCTGACATTCAGCAGACAACATTTAATTAATAGCAGATTCATTAAAAGCATAAATATGACCGTTGTTAGATAAAACAAAGATAAGTAGAGTTAAAGAAACAGTGACTGTTATTCATCAGTATCTCATTGTATCAGTGTGCTTACAACAGTGGACTTGTGTCTGTAGGTCTGTTGTTGCATCGGTAGTTGTCACTCTGTGTAGCAGTAGTCTCTGTATATCAGTAGAAGTTGTTGTGGTAGCTTCCTTGTATCAGTAGCTTCATTGAATCAGCAGCTTTCCTGAATCAGTAGCTAGGATGTGTCAGTAGCACTGTCCATTGGTAACTGGCTTGTACCGGTAGCTGTTTTATATCGGTGACTCGGTCTGTTTGTATCAGTAGGCTTGTACCAGTAGCTGTCTGTCAGTAGCTCTGTCTGTATCGGTAACTTGCTTATACCAGTAGCTCTTGTTATAAAAAGCAGACTAAGTCTATATCGGTAGACTTAGTGTATCAGTAGCTCTGTAGCGGTGACCTTTGCATATCGGTGAGCTTTGTAACGATAGACCTGAAGACTTGGTCTATCAGTGACCTAATCACTTAACATTTATCTGTTCTATGCAAGATATTTCTGGATTAAGTTAGAACAATTATAAACACAGATGAACATTGGAAAAACATATTCCAGTGATTATTTTGATATTCTTATTAACTCAATATCATTAAGAGATTATAATTAATATAAGAATAGATATTATTTGAGATTATCAAAACATATTAAAGCATAATTGGGATTATTAAAACAGGTGAGGTCAACAAAATTGTTGAGTTTTACCCCTGCATCGTTGGTATTAAGAAGAGTTTGTCATTCATAATTTTGTTGTTAAACGAGTTGAGGAGGTCGACCACTGTTTCACCCTCTTTCTCGGATTCTATTTCTTTTTGTTCTGTAGAGGTGACGTGAGGGCTAACGGGTCCAAATTTTTGTTCTTGGGGAAATCACTTCAATTGTTTTTCATATATACGCCTGTGAAAAATATGAAATATATTTAGTCATAATTATCATAGTATATCAGCTTTTGGAAAATCAAATCATGAAAACATACCTCATGTATACATTTATAACTGAGCCACCTAGCCAATCATATTCCAGGATTTCACTTACATTGTCAACACTAATGAAATCTAGATCTTCCCATTTGTACATATTTTCATCAAAAGGAATTGTGTGAACCCCACTGTTTTTCAACTTCGTATTCACATGAGCCTACAATGATAATAAATGTGGATATAGAACGAACGGGTTTAAGGTGCTTTCGGTAGATCGTTTCGATCGGTTGGTTGATCCTTGAGATGGTTTTGAGCCGTTCTTTCTTTTCACCCCTTTCTCTGTGTTCGTCTGTAATAACATTCATCGGTTCAAAACTTTTTTCATTAAATGTTAAAGGTTTATCTTGAAAAATAAATTGGAAATGAATACCTCCTTGTCGACATGTTTTTTTACAAGATGTGACGACTATGTGATGAATGTTCCAAGATCTTGTTCGACTTTATGAATATCTTCATCATCAATTGGAACAGGTTGCTCGATGCTCGACTCATGAGTTACATTAATCAACACTTTGACATGACCTATTGGAAGTGGTCTCTTGTGTAGTATGACGTTTTGGATATTAAACACTGTAGCTCTCGCTACAAGGCGATGAGTGGGTATTGATAGATATAAATCATAGTCATTTTCACCCTATACAATATCAGTACAGGAAAGGTATTAGTGTCTATCTAATTCACAATTCACAGAAACAATTATTAGAACATTGATTACCTCAGCTGAGACAGGTTTTTTAGGCAAATGGCTTACTTCAAAGCTAGTAGGGGGTGGGGCGAAATCTTCACATGCTGGTTGTTCTTGAGTTGTTTCTTCTCTTTACCCCTCTGCCGTTAAATTTTCCATGAACTCTCTGCAATTGCATATGTTCTTCAAGGATAGCTATTCTTTCTCTCGACATTTTGATTTCTTCACTTTGATCCTTTTGTTTTTTTTCTCAAAAAATGTTCGAGGCGTCACCCGAAAACTCACACCTCTGACGTGGTCATACTTTTCTAACTATTTCATGGCCACCGAAAGGATGTCTATATCCGGTTTGGGTGTTGCTGATTCATGTGACTGAAAAAAAATATAGGAAAATAAGTAATCATTATTATGTAATATCAATTTAAAGCAAAACAAATATTTATTATGTCATACTTACACATGTTTCTCACATTTTTTGTATATTTTCATCTATTATTATCTCATCTTTATTTACACGCGCCTTCTTCCATAGCACATGGTGTGGGATGAAAGTGACTTTAGATTTGGATTCATCAATCTGCATATAAACAGAGGAACATAGTTATGATGTTGTTTTGTGTCACATAAATGTATTACGGTAGATTTAAAAGACATACCAATTTTTTTTCAAGTGAAGCGTACCTCATTCTTGCTTTATGGTAGGGGAATACTGGTTTTGCTGCTCGTTTCTTATTTTCAGCAATCAGTTGTTGTTTCATAAATAAAAAACTGTCAATCAAAATGATGAATACACGTATTTTCAAACAACGTATTACAAAACACAATGTACCTGAAAAGACTACTCTGCACGATGGTTAGTAAACGCATCCCACACTCTTTTGGTTATCAGGTGTGTATAAATAGGAGGTGGGTGCAAGTTTATTTTCCCTTCAACATTTTAAGATAACATTTCGTTAAAATTGTGTGAAAGCCTCTATGAATCCTTCCACCAAACCTTAATACATGGTCCTCGTACGAGTCATCCACTATAAATGCAGTATATAAGAGATGAAGAAGAGCAAGTCAATGTTTTATTATTTTATTTTTTAGTAAATTAAAGAAATAATATCATAATGTTACCGTAATATCTCCCTGCATCACTGTCTTAAGCCCGATGACAACATGGTGTCACGACTGTACATTAATCGGCACGCGTTGCCGAGTGACAATTCCAATGTAACTCCTGAACATGGTCTTGTTGGGGTTAACATGTTGGCGCCGCTTATTCCATTCGACCTCGTATTTGATGTCTTTTGATTTTGCCTTAAGGATTTTTGCTAATACCATCAAACTACGACACTCCCATTTTTTTTGTGCCACTGGTGTTTTGTTGCCTACCATTTCCTCTATTTCAACATCATCAATATGTTCATCCGGAGCACTAGCATTGGCATGTGCAGATGGTGGTTGTACCTCTGCACTGGGAGAAAGAACAACAACAAGTTGAGAAACCTGTTGGTCCTCTATACTGCGAGCAGCAGCAGGTTGAGAGACATGTTGTGCTTCGGGATTGGAAGCATCATCATATACAGAAGTCATTATCTGCATAAGTGGTTTAATATTTAATTTAGATTACATAAAAGCAGCAGCGAACACATAATAACATAAGATAACACGATGTATATTACAACAAAATATGACCTGGTTATTGAACTCTTTTTTAAAAGGTTGAAGGGATTTAACCCCTCTATCGACTATCCAAATCTCTTCATTGTGATCTCCTCTGACATACAAAACATCGTCTATATTGGGACCGCTGCAAAATGATTGCAATGTCCCCATGAAAGAGTCATCCTCCATTGAATTTTCATCTGACCCTTCAGTGGTTTTGGTCGATAACATAATAATTGACTAGTTTCAGTTTGCGGGTTCTGGAACATAAAATACTTGTACTGCATGTGATGCCATTATAAATGGTTCGTCTTTGTACCTTTCCTTACTGAAATCAACTTTCACGAATCTCAACTCACCTATTTTAATATCACTTCTGTTATCAACCATGTTGCATTGAAAAATCGTCACTTGAAAGTTCGTATAATCCAACTCCCATATTTGTTTGATGATGCCAAAGTATGACATATTCGCATAAATTGGATTTCTGTCCTTAAACACCAGAAACATGCATCGCTTCAGCCACAAGTGTAACTTCACTATTCTGTATGGTACCGTCTTCATCATGTTCATTAGTATAAAATGTATAACTGTTAATTACATAAGCATTATAAGATAATACATACACATTTGGTCCTTTGGCTAGCCATCGAAGTCGTTCTGAAATTGAGTTTGGATTTTCATCTGACTCCTTAAATATATGGTCTCAAAACCATTCTATAAACTGTTGATTATGTGTATTTGATATCCATTTTTCATTCCTTGGATTCAAATGCCTAAGAATTTCTTTGTGAGTTTCGATATATGAGTCAACCTCTAAACTATTATGCAAAACATAAAGGCGAGCCTGCTCCCGATCTGTAATATTGATTGTGACAATCTCTCTTCTAGAAATTTCTTCACCCGCAAGCCGCCCGGTGTGACGAGATTTTGGTAGACCAATGATTTTCACACCGGACATGTATTCAGTATAGAATTCAACGACTTCCTCAATAATATATCGCTTCGCAATACAACCCTTTGACCCACTTCGATTTTTGACATACCTCTTCCAAATCATTATATATCATTCAATGAGATACAACCATCTATAGTGTACATGACCACATTGTTGAATTAATCATATACACCTAGTAAAATATACATAATAAAAAACGAGTCATCAATGGACAACTTGAATAATAATAAGAGTGTAATGTATAAATGAACATTCATAATGATACATAACATATATTCACACATGATTAATTTATTAATTGACCAAATTCATTGGAAACACATATATATTTAATTATAATCTTATACTTTTTTTTAAACATTATATATATATTTTTGAATTATTAAAAAATATATATTAATTATAAACATGCGTGTTTTATTTAATATATAAAAATACACATTATTTTTTAATATAAATATAATAATTGTATATAAATTATTATAAAAAACTTTTATCGGTGCTTTTAACTAGCGCTAATAAAGTCTCCTTTATCCGCACTTTCTGCTTAGCCCTGATAAAACGACACGCTTTCCTTGCCCCATTTTGTGATAGTGAGTATCAATCTCCCATGAGAGATTTCTTAGGGGAGATTTGTAGTATGAATCTCCTATCTGAGATTTCCTAGTGGATATTTGTATATAGTTACATACACAGATATATGTGTGTGTGTGTGTGTGTAGGGATGCATGCATATACTTGTTTTTCTATATAACTATGTAGATGTATAGTTATAAATAATCACATTAATAAATTTGTATGCATGTAGATAATTACATTAATATTTTGGTATATACCTCTTTATATGTATGCACATATACATGTACTTATATTAATATAGATTTGTATATGTATGTATGTACTTATTCTTAAACATATGTTTTTAACTATGTACCTATATGGCTATATTAATTTGTTTGGATAGATGTATGTATGTATTTATATAAAAATATATTAATATGCATGTATGCATATGTGTATGCATGTATGTTTGTGTGTGAATATATTCATTGGTTTTTAAATGTGTTTGATCAATTTTTTATAGGTATATACAAATATAAGTATTTGCAAGGACATTTCAATATATGTACATACATACACATAGATATAAACATGCATACATTCAATTATTTACAATTATAAATCTATATAAGTATATACAAATATAAATATTCCTGATTGATTTTTTTGTATACACTACATATAACACTTAATTTTTATATATATTTATTTATATATATTTACATTGTGTGTACATAATTATGTAAGAATGCATTATATAAAACACGCAATGAATTGTTCCAGTTCTTGAAATGGTACCTAGTAAGTAAAGTATGATCATAATGTAAATTATGATATTATTACTAGCCAAGATGTCTTGTTTCGATAGTGGGAAAATGAGAATAAACTCGGGGATTACATCTGTAACGTCCCGGTTCCGGAAGCCACCCAGAGGCGCCCCGTACCTGATTGGTCACATAACCTCAAGCGCATTTTCCCGAACGTCAGAGGCTGCCGACTAGCAGCGAGGGCCTTTAGTGCGATAATGGGGAAACTATACCCTAATTGGCAGAGTAACACAACGAAAGAGAAACAAATATACAATAACGAAAGTAGTAAATATTCAACAACAGTAAACAACGGAAGACTAAAATAATAAACTAGAGCACATATATATAAAATGATGCATGATACATATGTCTAGAAAAACAGTCAAACAAGTCACAATGCTGAATACAACCAGTACTAAACCAAAGGTCAAAAGAAACAGATAAACAGCTCCTCAGCATCGCAAGCCTAAACTTGGTCTCATGCTTTCCAGCTCCACAACAAGTCAAGTGCCTCAAGTAGAAGGGCACTTTCCCTTGTCTATACCTGCATCAATATAATCTGTTTGGGCCTAAAAGCATGACCCAAACATGGTGTAAGACTAAATCCCAATAGGCAACCACCTGAAGATCTATGTCTAACAGTCAGTGAATATATGGCAGGTAAAAGTACAGAAAACAGTAAACAGGAAAGTATTCAGTAGTAAACAATCCACAGTTCCAATATCAAGTAACAGCTACACAAGCAACTAAACACAAATAGATAACCCTCTGGGAAGTACTCATAGCTCATCCCCTTTGGTCCTACCTAACAAGTACAAGCAACCCTCTGGGCAGTACACTCAGTCTAACCTCTCTGGTTCTGTCACACGAATATATAAATAGACTCTCTGAGGAAGCTCACACAGTTAATTCCCCTTATAATCTAAGGTAGTCAAAGACTCTCTGAGGAAGCTTACACATTCAGTTCCCCTTATAGCCCCAAGGTCGAGGACTATCTAAGGAAGCTCACTCGATCAATTTCACTTATAGCCCAAAATCATTCAAGTAATTCAAAGACTCTATGAGGAAGCTCACTCGGTCAATTCCCCTTATAGTCTAAAGCAGCCAAGGACTCTCTAAAGAAGCTCACTCAGTCAATTCCCCTTATTGTCTCAAGTGGTCCTAGGCTCTCTGAGGAAGCTCACTCAGTCAATTCCCCTTATAGTCTACTACACCAGGTTCTCACGGCCCTGTGTAGGTCAACGAGCATAGCAATGCAATATGGCCAAAGTAAACCTACAGAACAATTTGGCTAACCAGTCTACAACATATCAAGCATGTCAGAGTACAAACTCTCCACCCTACATCAACAGGCATGAAAAACAGGCAAGGCGACCAAAAGGCTAAGCAGGACCAAACGGTCATAAACAAATCATGTGTGGGTAAAACATCCAAAGCATAGCAATCAACCCTATTCACATCCAATTAACTTCTACACAAGCATACAAGCATGATAGACGATCAACAGAGGTTAAACGGTAAACACGCAATACTCCGTTCAAGAGTATTGGTTAAAATTACATATAAAACTCAAAGACTTTCAACGGAAAGGCACAAACCACCTACCTCGGTGTTGGGAGATCACTAAATGTGAACCTCGAGGCTTGAATCACCTTAGAACGCCGAAGATCTACAAAAACGTCTAAAACATTCAACGGAGGATAACTTGAGAAAGAAGAGGAATCATGAAACGAAGCTCAAGCAGAAGAAATAGCTTACCGAGACGATCCTAACGCAATCGACGGCGGTCGAATCGGAGATCAGATGGAGGCTCGGAGAAGGATCATGACCGTATGAGTTCTCTCGGACGAAGAAAACCTAGAAGAAGACGGTTCTGGTGATTAGACATAACCCCGGTGCGTTTCAAAGTTTGATGGATTTGGCTCAGCTAATTTCCCGGACTCTATCGCTGCATGGACCACTGATTTTCCATTGACATCATCATTGATCCCCAACTTCTCCAAAAAGAGTTCGACTATCTCTAGATTTCCAGCATTTGCACCCAGGTACAGTGGCGACTCTTTGTTACTGTTCAGGAGATTCAACTCCGCCGAATCCAGACATTCCTCGACCAACAACCTGGCTAATGTACTGCCGCCATTGCAATTGGCCAGAGCCAAGTGCAGTGCTGCGTTATGTCATCTTCGAGTCTTTTTTGTAAAATAGGAAAGCAGCAAAGTGCGTTGCATGCACTCTTTCCCCACACCGATCAATACTTTGATCACGTCAGGGTTCTTGCCACTCGTCGCCACGTGAAGAGCGGTTTGATCATCATCACCCACCGCTGTTAGAAGGTCGGGGCACTGACGAAGGATCTAGCGTACCACCCCGTCAACAGAGGCAACATGGGCAGCGGCGACAACGTGGACTAACGTGCGACCTTGTGGGAAGACCATATCTGAAATTGAAACTATGACGTCCTGTTTCACACCTTTCTCGAAGAACTCCAGGTCACCCCTCGACGCAGCTTGATAAACATCAGGTCTCGTCAACATGGAAGTAGCATCACTTCTGGGGATTTCGACCTCCACGGATCTAGTGGGAACAGCCACGTCATCATCCGTGAACTTCTGTAATATATCACCTTTAAGTTCATCCAATGCAGCAAACATGTCCAAACCCACGGATCTATTCATATTTTTGTTTAATAAAATAAAAAATTAAAACACATGTAATTTAGAGAATCAGATTTTTTAAAACTAATGTAGAACTAGAATGTACATTGGAAGAGTAAAATAAAATAAAAAGACAAATAATTTCTACAAAACGAAAAACCCTACCTGAAAGCCCCGTATAGTGTTGGACGAACCCCTAGTGTGTCGATCACCACTTCAAGTTGGAACCCCCAGAAGTTCGAACCCCTCTATTTATAGGTAATGAGTTTCCTATTTTCCAAAAGTTTGAAATTATTTCTTTCCATTCCACCCCTACCATCTGCTAAGATCGTATTTTAAATTTTCACGTTGACCGAACCTACTGCAGCCAATGTACATCAGAATATAGATTTCCATCTGGATCATACGTGTAATGAAATCTGTAAAACACGACGTTTCCGAATTCCAGACAATATTCAAGAATATTTATGAAGTAATATTTATCAGATACATCAGATGGTTAATTAAAGAATATTTATGAAGGAATTCAAAATCAAAATTTTTTATCATTAAATTCAATGTTTACAATATTTTTTTTAAATGAGAAATTTTAACGTTCAGTTTTTTTAGAAGATTCCAATTAACACTCATTTATGAATGTAAGGTTTTTGTACGTTTTTAACTAATATTTCCAGACAAATTAAATGAAATTAATGAAAAATATAAAATGTTAATATATTGCTTTATTAAATCCCCCCGCCACATCATTTTACATTTTTGAGAAATTATATTACAACTGTTCGGGGGAGGGGGATAAAGACAACAAAAAACCTACACTATCCAACAGACCTGACAGTTCTGTTTGGGCCGATTATATTGTAAATTTCTTCCCCAAGGAAATGTTGTAAATTATTTCACTGTTTTGAAAAACTTGTTTTAACACGTCGTGTCTTATGATATAGTCTGTCAAACTGTATGACTTGTGAATTCAATGAATGATAGAGAGACATGTCATCTTGTACTTTATGATGTCTTTAAATCGTATCATATGATTAAAGAACTCATTCAATGAATCCTCATCCAATAACCTACTATGTTTTTGACACATTGATGTGGTTTAAGGAGACGATTGTGACCAAGAGTGTTCCGCATTCAGTAGTTTAGAAAATAATTTTTTTGTTTGACGGTGGGCCATGAACCAGGTTGAGAATTCTAAATTTGGTAAAAAGGAGCATTGTTGTAGGATTTGTTGGATTATTCCTCTCTTCTATTGGTGATTGGATTTTGGAAAGTACCTTTACGGAGTAAAGGGAAAGGGCTTTTCCAAGCTAGCTAAATTGTTTTGCATGTCAGCATGCGAGTTTTGTCCAATTGACTGTAAAACATATTTAAGTTGCATTTGAAACGCATATTGGAAATTGCTTATAAAACTCATCACTAGTGATGAGTGATTCTGTATAAGTGTTTCCTAATTGCTTATTGAAAAAAATGTTTTTATGTCACTCTTAAGTGGGTTTATTCAGAATTTTAGATTTTGTTTGGCAACACTCATTGAAAAGTGCTTATAACATTTATTACTTAGGATAAGTAGTTTGAAAAAATAAGCGGTACAACACTTGCACTTAAGTTTCAAAAGAGAGCTACTTAAATAAGTGGCAGAAAGACACTTTTTCAATAAGTAATCTGGAAACGGTTGTATAGAAACATTTATTATCATGATCTCTCCCGCCAAAGATACCGTAATGAGTGGAGATAGATAATGACTCATGAGTCCTACCTCCAGTAGGTCTCGAGTTAGCGACTAGCATTGAGGGTATGGAAATCTCTTGATATGAGATGCATTGCCCTCTATAATAATATAGGATCGAGAGATAAGATGAATTATCCACAAATAACTTCATGACATAATATAAAATGAAACCAAAACCATCTCACCAAACATGTATAAATAAAACTAATACAAATAAGTCTCCCAAAGTAAATATCCAAAAGCGAAACTAAAGTTGCGATACAACACTGTCCAAATGTCTGAGCTAGTAATGTCTAGCACGATCCATGTAGTCCTCTTGGAAACCTGAAAATCAGTTTATATATGTAGGGTGGACATACAAGTATACTCGGTAAGAAAAATTAGTCTCTCGTGCACATGTGAAAAGAAGCATACTAATGCACCCATGAGCAAACATCAGAACCAACAACACCTAAACAGGTTCACTAACCATCCCAACCTTACCAAGACACGCTCACAAAATACCACAAACTAAGTATAATAACATAATAAGATGTATATCAATAAAAGGTATCTCGTTCCGCTTTCATACTGATTTACCGCTCTTACACCCCAACGTCGTACGTTATGACGCTCCCATATCTTCCGAATAACATATACCACTGTCCTAAAAGTACAGTCGTATCAGATCTCACTCATAGACACTTGGATCATCACATCACAACCACTGCCATAATCAGAGCAGTAGGGTATCGTGAACATGAAGGACATCAACATCGTACCTTCCTCTTACCATGCACAACCCCCACCATAAGTCGCCCCACAAAAGGGTCAGATCACATCTTGCCCGAAGACACAAATCCACCGCCCCACAAGCACGGTCACATCACATCTCGCCCGAAGAAACCTGGGCCATCATCCAGTGCACTAACAGACTTTTGATCATCACAACTTGTGCATATTTACTTGCCTGTAAGAGAGTGGGAAAGAGAGAGTAACTAGTCATTCATCCCCATCACTGAGATGTTGGAGGAAACACCTCTCATGTGAATATATGGATGTGGACACACAGTGCTCGACGCAGGTGAGGTACGTATAGAAATCATAAGGAATATACAAGTATATACATATAACCACACACAAACTCAACCTACGAGTTCACAATAACGCACTAACCAACTTACAATATTCTCACTTTCATTGCCACCTCTAAATGCATAACACCACATAAGCCACAAACCACATCTCATACCACCAACCAATTCAATTATCCAACTCATTCGTTCATTATTAAGCATTAACCACATTTAACCATACTACCCATCATTCATTTGTTCATTAGTTATTTTCATCACATTAATCAAACCAAACCCCAACCATTTCAATCATTATTAAATAATTATTTCACCACTACCTGAACATCTATCACGATGCAACCACACATCATCCCCATTGTACCATCACCCCGTCGCCTCAAAAGCACGACCAAACAACCACAACCTCGTCGCCCCAAAAGCAAGGTCAAATAACCAAAACCTTGCTGCCTCAAAAGCACGACCAAACACCAACAACCTCGTCGTCCCAAAAGCACTACCAAACAACCATCACATCGCTGACTCAAAAGCACGACCAAACACCAACCACCTCGCCGCCCCAAAAGCACGATAAATTAACAACCACTTCGCTGTCCTAAAAGCACAACCATCAAACCATCATCCCCACATGCCCCAACCACACATCAACCGCACATTGCCACCCCACAGCGCGACCACACACATATCACATCAAAGTTCATTCTATAGATTTAAGAAATGGGCTTTTATCACATTTCACTTTATTTTAGGGGTGTTATCACACAAGCAATAAATCCAAAGGCAACTATTTCATTAAGCCAAATATAAGTGGTAATCCAATTTTCATTTTTAGGGTGATATCAAACAGTCACAACACATATCATCCAGCACAAACAAAGTCCATAACGATCACACTTTTTAGCGGGGCATCAAGCCCGTACAATCACAATATTACACCATCACAATAATATCAAAGATGTAAAAGCATGAGAATCATTTCCTTTTTTCCCTTCAATTTCATTTAACCAATTCTTTACTTTGGATTAGGCCAACACAAACCATCTCCCATAGATAAACAAGAGCAAATCTCTCTCGCATGGTACACAAAATTGAGAAATGAGAGATTCCTTACCTCAAAGAAGCTCTGTCAACTTGCTGCACACCGCAGGGTGAAGAAGAAACTCCTGTAATCCACAACTGCACGCAAAACCCACTGATAAACCTACACTGCATTGAGGGTTTTAAAAAACGTAGCCCAACTCACAACCAAATGTTGGACTGGTGTAACTCAATCCGGTTGGGCCGAATGCTTGTGCCCCGCAACTGTATCGCTGCATGGACCACTGATAAGTCACTGAAAGTGGCTAATATTCATTTTTAATATCATTATATTCATTGTTCCAAAGTCCATAAACATTGTTTTTAGTGCATTACATAAATAGAACTTCATTTCTCATCTTAAATGCAATTCATGTTTAAACTGCAAATTTGGGCTCAATCATTCAATTGTTTATGGACAACATTATATTCATTTTCTGAATTTGAAATTTTGGGATATGATGGATCACTTTGTTTGGAACATTTTATCTTTTAGGTCCGATGGATGAATCCCAAGGGAAGATGGAGAATTTTGTGCCCGAATGCAGAAATTTGCTGGATAAAGCATAATGGACCTAAGGCCCATCAAACAAATGTGGGGGCCACAAACCATGCCCAATGAAACTCAAATTTTTACAGTAGAAAGAGGAAAATACATGGATCATTTTATTCAACTATGGTTAGAGCTAATTCAGAAGATTTCAATGAGATACAAGGGGCTGAAGTTTAGAATTAAAATGGTGGGCCATAGCAGAATGCTCATAAAAACAGCCCACCATTTTGAACATAACTCCAAAACGGCTAAACCAAATCACCTGAAATTTTGAGAGATTCTAGAAGACACATGGATGAAGATATTTCCTATTTATGACACCTTCAGTTTCTGCCGTATGAAGTGTCAAACACACACGTCAAAATGGAGGATGAATCTGGCTGGTTTTGTGGTCAACTTTGTAACGTTAATTTCCTTTTGATTCTTCACCCTCCCTTTGACTCTCTTAATTGTTAGGGGGTGAATTTGTTGTTGGGGGTGGACCTAAGGCTCCTAATATTCCTATATAAGGAGCTGGTGGTGAAGGGAATAATCATCTAACATTTTTCTTTGAATCCAAGTTTTTCTTTCAATTATAATTTCTCGCTTTCGTTTTGTAATGGCATCGTCAATTTCTCTAATGTAAGTTTTTCATTCACGTTTAGTATTTTAATAAAATTTCTTCTTCTTCACTTTTTATTTTCCTTTTCTTCACACGTCGATACCGTTGAATCGAAGTGTGAATTTATCCACACCCGCACATGTGAATTCATCACACAACGGTGGAGTGTTCATTTTGATTAATGTTTTTCTTCTTCAATCCCGCTTCTTTAAGTCAACTACCTGATTCCATTGATAGAATAGCATCAATGGAGGGCTAAAATTTTATGGGTTGATCCTAGGTAGTTGCATGGGCTGGATTGAATGATATTTGATGATCTTAAATTCTTAAATTTGTTCTTTATTTTAAGAGTTCTTTTCTTTGATTTATCTTCTTCTTTGTCTTCACCGACTTCAATGACGATACATTTTGAGTGCTAGTACGATCCAATTCCTTGGAGTGCTCATTTAATTGATCCTCTAAGTGAATTGGTGATTAGCCTTGAAATTGTATATGGATTAAATCAGAGAATGATATTGAGGAATTATTTCATTTAATGGATACCTCTTGAACCGATGAACAGAAAATCAAATGAAAAACAAATACATCCAATCAATCCCAAGAGACAACCTAGGATCAACTCACCTTAATTAGTTGTTTTAATTCAAGTAATTTTATTGGTTTTGTTCTTTAAATTAAATAAATATTTCTTCAAATCAATCAACACCATAGTTGACCACTTCATAGCCAATCTCACATCTAATCAAAGTGTCTCAAGGTTTCTTCTTCGGTCCCTGTGGATTCGATCCCTACTTGTACTTCAACGACCGCTTTTACCGGTAGGGTAAATTTCGACGCAACCAAATTTTGGCGCCGTTGTCAGGGACCCAAGTAAGTACCTTAGACACTCTTCTTCTTTTCTCACCCCAAATTCTCTATTCTCATCCTAATTTCTCTTCTCTATTCCCCTTTCTTTTTTTGCGTGTCCAATGAATCCCAAAAACAACTTTCAATCAACTCCAATGGATTATCTTCAACAATACCCATTAATATATCAAGGGTATAATCAACTGGAAAATCAATATTTTCAATCAACACCATAGTTGGCCACTTCATAGCCAATCCTGCATCTAATCAAAGTGTCTCAAGGTTTCTTCTTCGATCCCTGTGGATTCGATCTCTACTTGTACTTCAACGACCGCTTTTACCGGTAGGGTAAATTTGGGCGCAACCAAACCATGATTGAATACACCATACTAGATGAGATCTACAATCAATGGGATGTTGATTGTTTAAAGGATCAATTTCCATACCTATCAAGAATGATTGAAAAGATAAATAATGAGGAAGTCCATGATGTACAAACATATATCAACCCTAATCCTGAAAAAATTCTTGAACAATTGTGTGAACAAATGGATAAAATGAATTCAGAAATTTCATCTTTCATATTAGAATTACAAAGCTTTAAGACTTTTGAGAAACTCATTCCCACTCAAGATGTTCTTTCCTCATCATTGATAGATGAATCTTTTATCCCAAAAACCTCACATGAATTGAAAAAAGAACTAACCTTTGGATATGGGATAACTGAACAAGATCAAGGAAATGTTGAAGGGTATTTAAATCAGGAGGAAATTAATTTTTTGGATTCACAAGGGGAAAATTTGTCTTCATGGATTGAGTGTTCAGAATATTGCTCCAATAACATTTTTTTAGAATCACCGATCATTGAAACATTGGGAGATATAACGAATAGTGATCTCATACACACTTCTGATATTCAACTGGACAATTTTCAGGATGAATCTTATTTTCAAAAGGAACAAATTCTTTCAAAATGTTTTGTAGAAGAAACAAATTTGGATTCAAATTTCCATTCATCTTTGGGAAAATTCAATGAAACTGAACTCAACATTATAATCCTTCCTTCCCCACTCAAGAATCCCTCTATTTATGAAAACCTAGACCATTCAATTATCATCCATTTTCATCAAGAATCTCACAAAGTAGGAATGAACCTTGAAATCTTAGGAAATACTCCAAATGAAACTCAATCAACCATTACTGAAATTCCTTGGACTTTCACACTCATTGTTAAGCATGAGATTTCACATGAAAAAAATTCTAAAAAAATGCTTAATCTAAATCTTGTTGAGTTGGATAAAAATGGGGTCCTAAAAATGTTGAAAGTTGGAATTGGATAAGTTGGGGGTTCAAGTCGAGCTAACGACGTTAAACAAAAGCGCTGCATGGGAGGCAACCCATGGTTTTCATGTTTCTAATCATTTTGAATCATTTTCTTTTTCATATAATAAATTATCATAGACTGTTGATCTGTTCTTCTTTTATGAGTAAGGATGGGTATGAAAGAGGAGCACCGTATACATCTGTGTCACGCGGTGTGATTCTTGAGTAATACCTTACCCAGAAAACAAAAAGAAGACAATGTATCATCAATTTATTTTGTTTTGTTTTATTTTTATGTTTTATAGGTTAAAAAATAAAAGGACATGTTGTAAGTCATAAGGAAAATCCATTCACCACCATCAAAGCCGCTGAGACTCGAACCCAGGATTGAAGGAAGACAATGGCATGTGATTTCTTCATCAACCACGAGGTGACTTCATTTCATGATTATCATTTTCAAATTTCCTCTTTGAACCGCTCTCCTACCCCCTTCTAACTTTTCTTTTTTCTAAACACTGGGGACAGTGTTATTCTATGTTGGGGGGAGATGAAATAAAAAATGATTTTTTTTAATAAGAACATGCATGGAAAGAAAAATTCCATTAACCTTGAACATGATAACACACATTGCAAACTCTGAAATTGGATATCAAATAATTTTGTCTGCCTTGATTCTGATTTTAATGCAAGTTTAAGTTCATGAGCATAGTTTTTGGAAATTACGGTTGTCCGATGTGATTTTTCAAAGTTTTCATTTTCATCCTCTTAATAAAAATGTCACAATGCACGTCTACTGGATCGTGGGTGTAAATTTGAGTTCTTGGGTCCCATTAATTATAGCATATGGTTCTGGGGTCACTTTTAGTTTAATTTGAGTATCCAAAAAAAACAAAAAAAAATATTAAAAATAATAATAATAACCACAGAGCAATGTTTTGTCCAAATGTGTGGCGTCTGGCATTGGAGATCGTGGCTCCATAGTTGTCTTACCCAGAGTTAGGCTTTATATCTCTATTGTAGAGAATGGAATTGACAATATGTGTGGTGTCCGACACTTGGGGATCGCGACTCCATAGTTGTCTTGCCCAGAGTTAGTCTTTTCATATCTATTGTGGTTAAAAAAACAAACAAAAAACAAAAAAAATAAAAAACAAATGGATACTCATCTTAAGGTTTAATGTGATTCTCACCTAGCGCTTCCATTTTTTCCCATTGAACAATAAAATGGGCCTCATATCTTTTATGATGCACAACACTTTATCATACTTAATTGGAATTGGATGAAATGTGGTGATGAATTTGAACAATGGAATGAGCTTGGGCATGTGATATGCTTATGGACCCAACTTGTTTTAAATGATTTTGATGGGTTTCATAATTTTTTTGGTATGAGATATTTGGGCGAGCAATGTGTATTAAAATGTTTTTGGAAAAGGGGATTTGAATTTCATATTTGTAATTTATTTTGCTTGGGACTAGCAAAACTCAAGTTGGGGGTGTGATTAGTCACTGAAAGTGGCTAATATTCATTTTTAATATCATTATATTCATTGTTCCAAAGTCCATAAACATTGTTTTTAGTGCATTACATAAATAGAACTTCATTTCTCATCTTAAATGCAATTCATGTTTAAACTGCAAATTTGGGCTCAATCATTCAATTGTTTATGGACAAACATTATATTCATTTTCTGAATTTAAAATTTTGGGATATGATGGATCACTTTGTTTGGAACATTTTATCTTTTAGGTCCGATGGATGAATCTCAAGGGAAGATGGAGAATTTTGCGCCCGAATGCAGAAATTTGCTGGAGAAAACATAATGGGCCTAAGGCCCATCAAACAAATGTGGGGCCCACAAACCAAGCCCAATGAAGTTCAAATTTTTACAGTAGAAAGAGAAAAATATATGGACCATTTTATTCAACTGTGATCAGAGCTAATTCAGAAGATTTCAATGAGATACAAGGGGCTGAAGTTTAGAATTAAAATGGTGGGCCATAGCAGAATGCTCATAAAAACAGCCCACCATTTTGAACATAACTCCAAAACGGCTAAACCAAATCACCTGAAATTTTGAGAGATTCTAGAAGACACATGGACGAAGATATTTCCTATTTATGACACCTTCAGTTTCTGCCGTATGAAGTGTCAAACGCACACGTCAAAATGGAGGATGAATCTGGCTGGTTTTGTGGTCAACTTTGTAACATTAATTTCCTTTTGATTCTTCACCCTCCTTTTGACTCTCTTAATTGTTGGGGGGTGAATTTATTGTTGGGGGTGGACCTAAGGCTCCTAATATGCCTATATAAGGAGCTGGTGGTGAAGGGAATAATCATCTAACATTTTTCTTTGAATCCAAGTTTTTATTTCAATTGTAATTTTCCGCTTTCGTTTTGTAATGGCATCGTCAATTTCTCTAATGTAAGTTTTTCATTCACGTTTAGTATTTTAATAAAATTTCTTCTTCTTCACTTTTTATTTTCCTTTTCTACACACGTTGATACCGTTGAATCGAAGTATGAATTTATTCACACCCGCACTTGTGAATTCATCACACAACGGTGGAGTGTTCATTTTGATTAATGTTTTTCTTCTTCAATACCGCTTCTTTAAGTCAACCACCTGATTCCATTGATAGAATAGCATTAATGAAGTGCTAAAATTTTATGGGTTGATCCTAGGTAGTTGCATGGGCTGGATTGAATGATAATTGATGATCTTAAATTCTTAAATTTGTTCTTTATTTTAAGAGTTCTTTTCTTTGATTTATCTTCTTCTTTGTCTTCACCGACTTTAATGATGATACATTTTGAGTGCTAGTACGATCCAATTCCTTGGAGTGCTCATTTAACTGATCCTCTAAGTGAATTAGTGATTAGCCTTGAAATTGTGTATGGATTAAATCAGAGAATGATATTGAGGAATTATTTCATTTAATGGATACCTCTTGAACTGATGAACAGAAAATCAAATGAAAAACAAATACATTCAATCAATCCCAAGAGACAACCTAGGATCAACTCACCTTAATTAGTTGTTTTAATTCAAGTAATTTTATTGGTTTTGTTCTTTAAATTAAATAAATATTTCTTCAAATCAATCAACACCATAGTTGGCCACTTCATAGCCAATCCCGCATCTAATCAAAGTGTCTCAAGGTTTCTTCTTCGGTCCCTGTGGATTCGATCCCTACTTGTACTTCAACGACCGCTTTTACCGGTAGGGTAAATTTCGGCGCAACCAAATTTTGGCGCCGTTGTCGGGGACCCAAGTAAGTACCTTAGACACTCTTCTTCTTTTCTCACCCCAAATTCTCTATTCTCATCCTAATTTCTCTTCTCTATTCCCCTTTCTTTTTCTACGTGTCCAATGAATCTCAAAAACAACTTTCAATCAACTCCAATGGATTATCTTCAACAATACTCATTAATATACCAAGGGTATAATCAACTGGAAAATCAATATTTTCAATCAACACCATAGTTGGCCACTTCATAGTCAATCCCGCATCTAATCAAAGTGTCTCAAGGTTTCTTCTTCGGTCCTTGTGGATTCGATCCCTACTTGTACTTCAACGACCGTTTTTACCGGTAGGGTAAATTTGGGCGCAACCAAACCATGATTGAATACACCACACCAAATGAGATCTACAATCAATGGGATGCTGATTGTTTAAAGGATCAATTTTCATACCTATCAAGAATGATTGAAAAGATAAATAATGAGGAATTCCATGATGTACAAACATATATCAACCCTAATCTTGAAAAAATTCTTGAACAATTGTGTGAACAAATGGATAAAATGAATTCAGAAGTTTCATCTTTCAGATTAGAATTACAAAGCTTTAAGACTTTTGAGGAACCCGTTCCCACTCAAGATGTTCTTTCCCCATCATTGATAGATGAATCTTTTATCCCAAAAACCTCACATGAATTGAAAAAAGAACTAACCTTTGGATATGGGATAACTGAACAAGATCAAAGAAATGTTGAAGGGTATTTAAATCAGGAGGAAATTAATTTTTTGGATTCACAAGGGGAAAATTTGTCTTCATGGATTGAGTGTTCAGAATATTGCTCCAATAACATTTTTTTAGAATCACCGATCATTGAAACATTGGGAGATATAACGAATAGTGATCCCATACACACTTCTGATATTCAACTGGACAATTTTCAGGATGAATCTTATTTTCAAAAGGAACAAATTCTTTCAAAATGTTTTGTAGAAGAAACAAATTTGGATTCAAATTTCCATTCATCTTTGGGAAAATTCAATGAAACTGAACTCAACATTATAATCCTTCCTTCCCCACTCAAGAATCCCTCTATTTATGAAAACCTAAACCATTCAATTATCATCCATTTTCATCAAGAATCTCACAAAGTATGAATGAACCTTGAAATCTTACGAAATACTCCAAATGAAACTCAATCAACCATTACTGAAATTCCTTAGACTTTCACACTCATTGTTAAGCATGGGATTTCACATGAAAAGAATTCTAAAAAAATGCTTAATCTAAATCTTGTTGAGTTGGATAAAAATAGGGTCCTAAAAATGTTGAAAGTTAGAATTGGATAAGTTGGGGGGTTCAAGTCGAGCTAACGACGTTAAACAAAAGCGATGCATGAGAGGCAACCCATGGTTTTCATGTTTCTAATCATTTTGAATCATTTTCTTTTTCATATAATAAATTATCATAGACTGTTGATATGTTCTTCTTTTATGAGTAAGGATGGGTATGAAAGAGGATCACTGTATTCATCCGTGTCACGCGGTGTGATCCTTGAGTAATACCTTACCCAGAAAACAAAAAAGAAGACAATGTATCATGAGTTTATTTTGTTTTGTTTTATTTTTATGTTTTATAGGTTAAAAAAATAAAAGGACATGTTATAAGTCATAAGGAAAATTCATTCACCACCATCAAAGCCGCTGAGACTCGAACCCAGGATTGAAGGGAGACAATGGCATGTGATTTCTTCATCAACCACCAGGTGACTTCATTCCATGATTATCATTTTCAAATTTTCTCTTTGAACTCCTCTCCTACCCCTTCTAACTTTTATTTTCTTTAAACACTGGGGACAGTGTTATTCTATGTTGGGGGGAGATGAAATAAAAAATGGGTTTTTTTAATAAGAACATGCATGGAAAGAAAAATTTCATTAACCTTGAACATGATAACACACATTGCAAAATCTGAAATTAGATATCAAATAATTTTGCCTACCTTGATTCTGATTTTAATGCAAGTTTAAGTTCATGAGCATAGTTTTTGGAAAGTGCGGTTGTCCGATATGATTTTTCAAAGTTTTCATTTTCATCCTCTTAATAAAAATGTCACAATTCACGTCTACTGGATCGTGGGTGTAAATTTGAGTTCTTGGATCCCATTAATTATAGCATTTGGTTCTGGGGTCACTTTTAGTTTAATTTGAGTATCCAAAAAAAACAAAAAAAATTATAAAAAAAAATAATAATGACCACATAGAGCAATGTTTTGTCCAAATGTGTGGCGTCCGACACTTGGAGATCGTGACTCCATAGTTGTCTTGCCCAGAGTTAGGTTTTATATCTCTATTGTAGAGAATGGAATTGACAATATGTGTGACGTCCGGCACTTGGGGATCGTGACTCCATAGTTGTCTTGCCCATAGTTAGTTTTTTCATATCTATTGTGGTTAAAAAAACAAACAAACAAAAAACAAAAAAAAATAAAATAAAATAGATACTCATCTTAAGGTTTAATGTGATTCCCACCTAGCGCTTCCATTTTTTCCCATTGAACAATAAAATGGGCCTCATATCTTTTATGATGAACAACACTTTATCATGCTTAATTGGAATTGGATGAAATGTGGCGATGAATTTGAACAATGGAATGAGTTTGGGCTTGGGATATGCTTATGGACCCAACTTGTTTTAAATGATTTTGATGGTTTTCATATTTTTTTTGGTATGAGATATTTGGGTGAGCAATGTGTATTAAAATGTTTTTGGAAAAGAGGATTTGAATTTCATATTTGTAATTTATTTTGCTCGGGACTAGCAAAACTCAAGTTGGAGGGTGTGATTAGTCACTGAAAGTGGCTAATATTCATTTTTAATATCATTATATTCATTGTTCCAAAGTCCATAAACATTGTTTTTAGTGCATTACATAAATAGAACTTCATTTCTCGTCTTAAATGCAATTCATGTTTAAACTGCAAATTTGGGCCCAATCATTCAATTGTTTATGGACAACATTATATTCATTTTCTGAATTTGAAATTTTGGGATATGATGGATCACTTTGTTTGGAACATTTTATCTTTTAGGTCCGATGGATGAATCTAAAGGGAAGATGGAGAATTTTGCACCCGAATGCAGAAATTTGCTGGAGAAAGCATAATGGGTCTAAGGCTCATCAAACAAATGTGGGGCCCACAAACCAAGCCCAATGAACCTCAAATTTTTTACAGTAGAAAGAGAAAAATATATGGATCATTTTATTCAACTGTGGTCAGAGCTAATTCAGAAGATTTCAATGAGATACAAGGGGCTGAAGTTTAGAATTAAAATGGTGAGCCATAGCAGAATGCTCATAAAAACAGCCCACCATTTTGAACATAACTCCAAAACGGCTAAACCAAATCACCTGAAATTTTGAGAGATTCTAGAAGACACATGGACGAAGATATTTCCTATTTATGACACCTTCAGTTTCTGCCGTATGAAGTGTCAAACGCACACGTCAAAATGGAGGATGAATCTGGCTGGTTTTGTGGTCAACTTTGTAACGTTAATTTCCTTTTGATTCTTCACCCTCCTTTTGACTCTCTTAATTGTTGGGGGGTGAATTTATTGTTGGGGTGGACCTAAGGCTCCTAATATGCCTATATAAGGAGCTGGTGGTGAAGGGAATAATCATCTAACATTTTTCTTTGAATCCAAGTTTTTCTTTCAATTGTAATTTCCCGCTTTCGTTTTGTAATGGCATCGTCAATTTCTCTAATGTAAGTTTTTCATTCACGTTTAGTATTTTAATAAAATTTCTTTTTCTTCACTTTTTATTTTCCTTTTCTTCACACGTTGATACCGTTGAATCGAAGTGTGAATTTATTCACACCCGCACTTGTGAATTTATCACACAACGGTGGAGTGTTCATTTTGATTAATGTTTTTCTTCTTCAATCCAACTTCTTTAAGTCAACTACCTGATTCCATTGATAGAATAGCATCAATGGAGGGCTAAAATTTTATGGGTTGATCCTAGGTAGTTGCATGGGCTGGATTGAATGATATTTGATGATCTTAAATTCTTAAATTTGTTCTTTATTTTAAGAGTTCCTTTCTTTGATTTATCTTCTTCTTTGTCTTCACCGACTTTAATGACGATACATTTTGAGTGCTAGTATGATCCAATTCCTTGGAGTGCTCATTTAATTGATCCTCTAAGTGAATTGGTGATTAGCCTTGAAATTGTGTATGGATTAAATCAGAGAATGATATTGAGGAATTATTTCATTTAATGGATACCTCTTGAACCGATGAACAAAAAATCAAATGAAAAACAAATACATTCAATCAATCCCAAGAGACAACCTAGGATCAACTCACCATAATTAGTTGTTTTAATTCAAGTAATTTTATTGGTTTTGTTCTTTAAATTAAATAAATATTTCTTCAAATCAATCAACACCATAGTTGACCACTTCATAGCCAATCCCGCATCTAATCAAAGTGTCTCAAGGTTTCTTTTTCGGTCCCTATGGATTCGATCCCTACTTGTACTTCAACGACCGCTTTTACCGGTAGGGTAAATTTCGGCGCAACCAACCATTGATTTTCCGTTGGCATCATCATTGATCCCCAACTTCTCCGAAAAGAGCTCGACTATTTTCGGATTTCCAGCATTTGCAGCCAGGTACAGTGGCAACTCTTCGTTACTGTTCAAGAGATTCAACTCCGCCGGATCCGGACATTCCTCGACCAACAACCTGGCTAATGTACTGTCGTCGTTGTGATTGGCCAGAGCCAAGTGCAGTGCTGTGTTATGTCATCTTCGAGTCTTTTTTGTAAAATAGGAAAGCAACAAAGTGCGTTGCAGGCGCTCTTTCCCCACGTTGATCAATACTTTGATCACGTCAGGGTTCTTGCCGCCACGTGAAGAGCGGTTTGGTCGTCATCACCCCACCGTCGTTAGAGTACAAGATGACCTGTCTTTCTATCATTCATTGAATTCACAAGTCATACAGTTTGACACACTATATCATAAGACACGACGTGTTAAAACAAGCTTTTCAAAACAATGAAATAATTTGCAAAATTCCCTTGGGGAAGAAATTTACAATATCCCAAACAAAACCGTTAGGTCTGTTGCATAGGGTAGGATTTGGTTGTCTTTATCCCCCTCCCCCGAACTGTTTTAATATAATTTCTCAAAAATGTAAAATGGCGTGGCGGGAGGAGGGGGGATTTAATGAAGCAATATATTAATATTTTATATTTGTCATTAATTTCATTTAATTTGTCTGGAAATATTAGTTAAAAACGTACAAAAACCTTACATTCATAAATGAGTGATAATTGGAATATTCTAAAAAAACTGAACGTTAAAATTTCTCATTTAAAAAAAATATTGTAAACATTGAATTTAATGATAAAAAATTATGATTTTGAATTCCTTCATAAATATTCTTTAATTAACCATTCAATGTATCTAATAAATATTACTTTATAAATATTCTTGAATATTGTCTGGAATCTGGAAAAGTTGTGTTTCACAGATTTCATTGCACGTATAATCCGGATGAAAATCTATATTCTGATGTACATTGGCCGCAGCATGTTCGGTCAACGTGAAAATTTAAAATACGATCTTAGCAGATGGTAGGAGTGGAATGGAAAGAAATAATTTCAAACTTTTGGAAAATAGAAAACTCATTACCTATAAATAGAGAGGGGTTCCAACTTGAAGTGGAGATCGGCACGTCGGGGGTTCGTCCAACACTATACGAGGATTTCTGGTAGGGTTCTTCGTTTTTTAGAATCTATTTTTCTTTGTATTTTATTTTACTCTTCCAATCTACATTCTAACTCTACATTAGTTTTAAAAAATCTGATTCTCTAAATTACATGCGTTTTAATTTTTTATTTTATTAAACAGAAATATGAATAGATCTGTGGGTTTCGACATGTTTGCTGCATTGGATGAACTTAAAGGTGATATATTACAGAAGTTCACGGATGATGACGTGGTTGTTCCCACTTGACCCGTGGAGGCCGAAATCCCCAGAAGTGATGCTACTTCCATATTGACGAGACCTGATATTTATCAAGCTGCGTCGAGGGGCGACCTGGAGTTCTTCGAAAAAGGTGTGAAACAGGACGTCATAGTTTCAATTTCAGATATGGTCTTCCCACAAGGTCGCACATTAGTCCACGACGTCGTCGCTGCCCATGTTGCCTCCGCTGACGGGGTGGTACGTTGGATCCTCCGTCAGTGCCCCGACCTTCTAACGGCGGTGGGTGATGACGACCAAACCGCTCTTCACGTGGCAGCGAGAACCCTGACATGATCAAAGTATTGATCAGCGTGGGGAAAGAGCGCCTGCAACGCACTTTGCTACTTTCCTATTTTACAAAAAAGACTTGAAGATGACATAACACAACACTGCAATTGGCTCTGGCCAATCACAACGGCGGCAGTACATTAGCCAGGTTGTCAGTCGAGGAATGTCCGGATCCAGCGGAGTTTAATCTCCTGAACAGTAACGAAGAGTCACCACTGTACCTGGCTGCAAAGGCTGGAAATCTGGAAATCTGGAAATAGTCAAGCTCTTTTTAGAGAAGTTGGGGATCAATGATGATGCCAACGAAAAATCAGTGGTTCATGCAGTGATACAGTTGCAGGTCACAAGCATTCGGCCTAACCAGATCGGGCTGCACCAGTCCAACATTTGGTTGTGAGTTGGGCTACGTTTTTTATAACCCTTAATGCAGTGTAGGTTGATCAGTGGGTTTTGCGTGCGATTGTGGATTACAGGAGTTTCTTCTTCGCCCTGCGGTGTGCAACAAGTTGACAAAGCTTCTTTGAGGTAGGGAATATCTCATTTCTCAATTTTGTGTACCATGGGAGAGAGATCTGCTCTTGTTTATCTATGGGGGATGGTTTGTGTTAGCCTAATCAAAAATAAAGAATAGGTTAAATGAAATTGAAGAGAAAAAAGGAAATGATTCTCATGCTTTTACAGCTTTGATATTATTGTGATGTTGTAATATTGTGATTGTACGGGCTTGATGTCGCGCTAAAAAGTGTGATCGTTATGGGCTTTGTTTGAGCTGGATGATATGTGTTGCGACTGGTGCGTTTGTTGTGACTGTTTGATATCACCCTAAATGAAAATTGGATTACCACTTACATTTGGCTTAATGAAATAGTTGTCATTGGATTTATTGCTTGTGTGATAACACCCCTAAAATAAAGTGAAACGCGATAAAAACCCCTTTGTTAAATCTATAAAATGAACTTTGATGTGATATGTGTGTGGTCGCGCTGTGGGGTGGCAATGTGCGGTTGATGTGTGGTTGGGGCATGTGGGGATGATGGTTTGATGGTTGTGCTTTTAGGACAGCAAAGTGGTTGTTAATTGATCGTGCTTTGGGGGCGGCAAGGTGGTTGGTGTTTGGTCGTGCTTTTGAGGCGGCGATGTGATGGTTGTTTGGTAGTGCTTTTGGGGCGATGAGGTTGTTGGTGTTTTGCCGTGCTTTTGAGGCAGGAAGGTTTTGGTTATTTGACCTTGCATTTGGGGCGGCGAGGTTGTGGTTGTTTGGTCGTGCTTTTGAGGCGACGGGGTGATGGTATGATGGGGATGATGAGTTTGTGATGTGTGGTTGCATCGTGATAGATGCTCAGGTAGTGATGAAATAATTATTTAATAATGATTGAAATGGTTGGGGTTTGGTTTGATTAATGGGATGAAAATAACTAATGAACAAATGAATGATGAGTACTATGGTTAAATGTGGTTAATGCTTAATAATTAAAGAATGAGTTGGATAATTGAATTGGTTGGTGGTATGAGATGTGGCTTGTGGTTTATGTGGTGTTATGAATTTAGAGGTGGCAACGAAAGTGAGAATATTTTAAGTTGGTTAGTGCATTGTTGTGAACTTGTAGGTTGAGCTTGTGTGTGGCTATATGTATATGCTTGTATATTCCTTATGTTTTCTATACGTACCTCTCCTCGTTGAGCTTGTGTGTGGCTATATGTATATACTTGTATATTCCTTATGATTTCTATACATACCTCACCTGCGTCGAGCACTGTGTCCACACCCATATATTCACATGGAAGGTGTTTCCTCCAACATCTCAGTGATAGGGACGAATGACTAGTTACTCGCTCTTTCCCACTCTCTTACAGGCAAGTAGATATGCACAAGTTGTGATGGTCAAAAATCTGTTAGTGCACTGGGTGATGGCCCAGGTGTCTTTGGGCGAGATGTGATGTGACCGTGCTTGTGGGGCGGTGGCTTTGTGTGTTCAGGAAAAATGTGATATGACCGTGTTGTGGGGCGACTTATGGTGGGGGTTGTGCATGGTAAGAGGAGGGTGCGATGTTGATGTCCTTCATGTTCATGATACCCTGCTGCTCTGATTATGGCAGTGGTTGTGATGTGATGATCCATGTTTCTATGAGCAAGATGTGATACGATTGTACTTTTAGGATAGTGGTATATGTTATTCGGAAGAGATGGGAGCGTCAGGACGTACGACATTGGGGTGTAAGAGCAGTAAATCAGTATGAAAGCGGAACGAGATACCTTTTATTGATATACATCTTATTATGTTATTATACTTAGTTTGTGGTATTTGGTGAGCGTGCCTTGGTAAGTTTGGGATGGTTACTGAACCTGTTTATGTGTTGTTGGTTCTGATGTTTGCTCATGGGTGCATTAGTATGCTTCTTTTCACATGTGCATGAGAGACTAATTTTTCTTACCGAGTATACTTGTATGTCCACCCTACATATATAAACTGATTTTCAGGTTTCCAAGAGGACTACATGGATCGTGCTAGACATTACTAGCTCGGACATTTGGACAGTGTTGTATCGCAGCTTTAGTTTCGCTTTTGGATATTTACTTTGGGAGACTTATTTGTATTAGTTTTATTTATACATGTATGGTGAGATGGTTTTGGTTTCATTTTATATTATGTCATGAAGTTATTTTTGGATAATTCATCTTATCTCTCGATCCTATATTATTATAGAGGGTAATGGATCACATATCAAGATATTTTCATATCGTCAATGCTAGTTGTTAACCCGAGACCTACTGGAGGTAGGACTCATGAGTCATTATCTATCTCCCATCATTACGGTATCTTTGGCGGGAGAGATCATGGCAATAAATGTTTCTATACAACCGTTTCAAGATTACTTATTGAAAAAGTGTTTTTCTGCCACTTATTTAAGTGGCTCTCTTTTGAAACTTAAGTGCAAGTGTTGTACCGCTTATTTTTTCAAACTACTTATCCTAAGTGATAAATGTTATAAGCACTTTTCAATGAGTGTTGCCAAATAAAATCTAAAATTCTGAAGAAGCCCACTTAAGAGTGACATAAAAACATTTTTTAGTGATGGGTTTTATAAGCAATTCCCAATAAGTGTTTCAAATGCAACTTAAATATGTTATTACAGTCAATTGGACAAAACTCGCATGCTGACATGCAAAACAATTTAGCTAGCTTGGAAAAGCCCTTGCATGCTGACATGCAAAACAATTTAGCTAGCTTGGAAAAGCCCTTTCCCTTTACTCAGTAAAGGTACTTTCCAAAATCCAGTCAGCAATAGAAGAGAGGAATAATCCAACAAATCCTTTTAAGTAACAACAATGCTCCCTTCTACCAAATTTAGAATTCTCAACCTGGTTCATGGCCCACCGTCAAACAAACTAATTATTTTCTAAACTACTGAATGTGGAACACTCTTGGTCACAATCATCTCCTTAAACCACATCAATGTGTCAAAAACACAGTAGAAGTAATCGGAGTATGGTAAAATATTGCTTCATGTCACTAACTCTATCAGTTATAATCAAGGGAAAAAGCATATTGTTCAGCTAGTTCCAAATGAATTTGTAATCAGGTACTCAGAGAACATAAACGTTCACAAAATAGAGAAGGGTAAAGCATCATCACCTTTGCTAGGAATATAAACCAAGCCTCTGCCAAAGGTGAAGTTGGTGTTGGGGTTGTAACGTCGTAGCAGATTCTCAGTCGTGGCTATGGAACACACGCTCTCTCCAGACCGAAGAGGATAAGTCACAAACAAACCATAAGCATCCGAAACAGCAGGATCCCCACATGAACAGTTCACCACCACGTTCAGTGTGCTGTTGTCGCTGATTCAGTTCGCACCAGCATTGTTGAACCTCTGCAGCCGCTGCCGGATCGTGAGATTCATGAAATACCTGATTGCAATCAGGTCATACGTCTCACCACTCTGGACGGCGTATTGGAATTTGTTGGAGTATGTATCCCACATCGGACTTGTGGTCCGATGTGGTCCTTTTCATTCATTATAAAAGAATGTCTCCGCCTCACTTTGAGGTAATGAGGCAAGAGGATTTCTCAACCTACATGGTATCAGATGAGGTTTTTCGAAACCCGATCCCTCCTCCCTCCCTAATTATTTTTTTTCTCCCTTGCTTTAGGGTTTTCCCCGTCCGGGAGGCGGCGCCTCCAATCCAAATAGTCCCCCCCCCCCCCGCTGCTACTCCCGGTCGCGCAGGCCCTCCCTCACGGCGAATCTCCCCCTGTAGGCGTCTCCTTCCGTTGCAGATCTCCCTGCCCTCCGGCGATTCTCCCCTCACGGCGCCCGCTCCTCCTGCGTGCAAGCCCTCCCCGTCGCGACTCCCCCCTCCGGCGGTCCTCCTGTGCGCACAACACCTCTCGCGGCTCCCCCCGGTGCGCCTTTCCTCCCGAGCGGGACACTCCTGACGCCTCGCCGCGACTCCTCCCGACGGCGGCCCTTCCGTCGCGCCCTCCCGGCCCTTCCCGGCGACTGCAACTCCCACGCCTCTCGTCGTCCCCGTCGCCGTTTTTCCGACGCGGCTCCACCTGCGCCGGCCTCCTCAACAGCTCCCACATTCCCCGATGGTCTTTTCGGATCCCACAACTGCCCGCACCGGCTCCCACTTCTCCAGGTGATCGGAACGGACGGCTCCGTCTCTCCCGCAACTGCTCTGCCTCTACCGCTACGCACGACCGCACTTCCTAGGCGGTCCTCCTGTGCGCGCAACACCTCCAGCAGATCCCCCGGAGCCCACCCTCGTGTCAGTGCCACTTCCTCGAGCGTTGGCCCCACACTTCCCCGGCGGCACCATCTCAGACGGCTCCCTGCGCCGACGACCTCCCTTCCCGGCGGATCCGTCGAGCCAGCGCCCGCCCGTCCGGTTTCTTCCCTTCCAGAACCGGCTCCCTCCAGGCGAACCGATCCAGGCTGCTCCCTCCATGTCGGCCTCCTCCTGCTTCCTGCGGAATCCCCGCCTCTCTACCCAGCGCCTCCTGCGGAATCCCCACATCCCATCACTGGTGCCTCCTGCGGATTCTCGGCAGTTTGACGACCGGTTCTCCCGAGCGGATTTCTCAGCGCTTTGACGATCAGCCCGACATTACGGATTTCCCGGCGCTCTAACGACCGACCTGCCAGTGTGGATTTCTCAGCGCTCTGTTGTCCAACCCCGCACTTTTCCGACGATGATCCATCCTTTTTTTTTCAACGGCATCACATTATCATCTTGAGGGGGAGTAGCATCAACAACAATTTTATTATTTCTGTTTCTTCTGTTTTTTGTCTTGTATTTGTCATCAAGCTGGGCATGTCCAGCTTGAGGGGGAGTGTTAGAATCTGTTTTTTTTTTTTTTTGCTTTCTTTTCATTATGTGTCCAAGCTAGGTACACCTAGCTTGAGGGGGAGTGTTGGAGTCTGTATCCCACATCGGACTTGTGGTCCGATGTGGTCTTTTTCATTCATTATAAAAGAATGTCTCCGCCTCACTTTGAGGTAAGAGGCAAGAGGGTTTCTTAACCTACAGAATTAATGACCCAGAATTTTCACCGGCTCGAGACAGTCACACCGGAAGGGCAAGTTCACTATGGTATATGTCAGGACAAAGTCTCTGCTGGGCAGCTGTGGGTTGTAGCTGAGGATGTTATTGATATCAACGTTTCGGAGCATCTAAGAGATGAAGGTGAGATTCGCCTTTTCTCATACGTGGTACGAAGCTAAAGCAAGATCACAGCCTTCGCTGCAATCATACTGAACCACGGAAGGGAGAAGGGTAACTAAAATGGTGAACCCTAAAACCCATCGCAGTTCTCCTCACATGCTGTCAAAACCCCAAGAGGAAAAACCCCGAGCTCTGAGAATCAAAATCAGGGCCTTGAGAGTTATGGAAGTTCACGTGAAGGATGGAGATGGAAAGACTGGACTCACCCCTGGAATCCAGATGGTTGACTGCGGAATAATGGTTTGGCTCTCGAGGCGAGCTGAACTATCATAATCCCGGCGAGTTGAACCATCATAACAGTCCAAAACCCAGGAAACACATAACGGTCGAAAGATAACGACGCCATCCCCTGTCGGCATACCCTACGCTACGCTGCCCACCCGTACGAACCCATGACTTCATTTTCTCCTCACGAAAAACCGTAGAAAGTCCAAGCCGTGCAAACTGGGGGGATGTCTAGTTTTGGGTTTGACTTGCCATTTGCTGCCCAGTTGAAGAATCCGAACCCCATTTGAAGTCGGCGTGAACGAACATTCAGTACAGTGATTATCGACGAAGTGGTGGAGAGCATTGGAGCAACGTCTTTGATTTGGCATAATTAACATTATTGACATTCCAGGTGAGTTTTTGAATTAACATAATTGGATTTAACATTTGATGGTGTAAATCAAAAATAATTTGTTTACAATTTGTAGTCTAAACCAGCCCCATACTTCCAGGCCTCCAAACGCCGCTTCCATGCATATTTCGCTTTGGCTGGAAAACCATTTATGGTCGGCCTAACAAAACAGCAAAATGATAAAAGCGGTTGGATACCGTTTGGCATGAACAACAAAAATTAAGAATTAAAATATCTTAATTTTCAATTTCTCTATAACGGAATCAGAAAACCGATTTCCTTTTCCTTGAAAAATAGAACGTAAAGATTAATTTTCCCTCACAGAATTTATTGGACACTTATTTAAAAGGATATTTTTGCGTTTGGTATCTTATTATATTCTGTTTTTTTTCTTTCAAATTTCTATCCACTGTTTTTTTCCTTTCTTATTTCTATCTACTGTTTTAAAAACAGGACCTGACTGACCGGTAGGACCAGTCCGGTCCACATTATAACGGCTAGTTTTTTTTTCGTATTTTCTAAATAAAATAATAATATAATATCAAAAAATGTTAAAATGATAAACCGGTTTGACCATCCGGCTTAACCAAGCAGACCAGTCCAACCTTGAACCGCTTCCCTCACAAGTTCAATGACCTGTCCTGTTCTAAAAACATTGTTTCTTTCCCACAACACACATTTTTCATTTTATTTTCCATTTTAGAGAGCAGGATCAGGATTAGGGATGACAAATTGGGTATCCGCGAAAATGAAGGTACCCGAACACCCGCTATAATTTTAGGATGCGTCAACCGACTGTCGAATCATGGATCAAAGTTAGGCGTTGCGAATGTCTCGTTGCAAGGATCGCAAAAACGTCATCGGATCTGGAATCGGGTGTCTGATCGAGTTGCGGTGTTCCGCCGAAGGAATCACCGGATCACCACCGGCAGAAGCGGCCGGCGGCTGCGCGTGGCGGTCGCGGTGTGTCGTGCGGCGGAGCGTCGTCGGAGGTGCGGTGTCGGCTGAAACCTGCGGCGGAGCGTGGGTATGAGGCGGCCACCGGACGCGCGGAGGTGCGGCGGGCCGTCCGGAAGAGGAGCGGGAAGGCTGGGGTGAACCGGCCCGGTTGGGCCCCCTTGCATTCGGGGGGTCGTATCTTCTAAACAGCGTGTCCGTTCGACGCGTCGTCTGCGGCTTGCGGTTTGGTTTCGTTGCCCGGTGGAACGAAACGCTTAATGTGAATAATTAATTATTTATTTAAATTAATTAGTTATTCTTGCGTCGGACTTAACCCATGTTTGGGATGTCCGATTGACGCGCCGACAACGGCAGCGTGACCCCAGTCCTCGTGCGGACTTTTTGAGATGCTTAACGAAGCGTTCTGGTTGGAGACAAGGTGCGGGCCTCACAGGGACCAGTTCGCATGTTTTACAGTAAAACGCCACTTTTTCACCCGACATCCGTTTGGGGTGTTTGAGCACTCGTTTCTGAGCGTTTTTCCGAGGGGATTGCAACGATGCAATCCACCAACCTAAATTCGGGCCCGAGGCATGGGCCCCACGAGGCGGCTTTCGGACATATGCTGCGTTTTTACGACTTATGCTTCATAAATCCGTACAGGGCAAATGAATAGCCTACTCCACGTGGTTAACTGCAAGGAACGCAATGGTAAGATATGTGTGACGTCTTTCGGGGTCGAGGTGCGGGCCCCACAGGGCCCCGTTTGCATGGCGCAGGGAGTTGCAGCTTCCACGTCTGGAGTCTGTTTTAGGCGGCGTCATCGGCGTTGTGACCCTGGCATTGAGACGAGGTTGACCGGGGTGGTTTCAGGTGTTGAAGCCGGAGTTGAGGCGTGGGCCCCACAGGCCGTCTTTTGAGCTGTGTGCAGCGTACTGCACCTTTTTATCATGCGTCCGTTTGGGGCGTATGAATAGTCGATTCAGAGTGTTTCCGAGAGCATCGCGATGACGTAGCTCACCCGACCTCTTTCGGGACCAAGGTGTGGGCCCCACGAGACGCCGTATGGGCATAAAGCGACGTTGAATAACTGTTTCATCGGGAGCCCGTTTCCAACGAGTGAGTAGTCTACCTTGCGTGTTTTTCCGCAAGGATTACAACGGTGTAATCTGTTTGGGAGAGTGGAGCCTCTTTCGAGATCTCATTAAATGTGGAAACATGAAAGGGCGTTGGTCGGAGGTTTATTTGACGCACTTCGAACCTACGCATGGTAGCGGCGTTAGTGGCACCCAGTGATGGCACGGGTAATGCAGAGATATCGGCCGAGTTCCAGGTTTACCCTCCAGCGGGGCTGGGCAGTGGGTCACCGTCGACTTATTTATGGTTTACCCTTCAGCGGGGTTGGGCAGTCGGTCACCGTCGACTTATTTACGGTTTACCCTCCAGTGGGGCTGGGCAGTGGGTCACCGTCGACTTATTTAGGGATTACCCTCCAGCAGGGCTGGGCAGTGGGTCACCCGATGATTTATTACGGTATACCCTCCAGCGGGGAAGGGCAGTGGGTCACCGTTGACTTATTGAGGTTTACCCTCCAGCGGGACTGGGCAGTGGGTTACCCGACGACTTCTCAATCCTTTCTATGAGGCTAGTCAGTGACTTTTCTCCGTGATTACCGGAGCGGTACCCTTAGTGGTACGGTTCAGCGATGAGACAGCTTTGACGTACGGGATTGTTGGGCATCAGTGATGGATATCCTTTGAACTGTTGGCGACTCTTCTTGGGCTGAGCTTGATGATAGAGATCCCCTTACACACTCGTTTGGGCTTCTTGTTGAGCATATATATACACCATGCTTTTGATCATACTCCTTGGGTTCAGTTACTCTCCTTCTAGGAGGGGCGAAGACGCGCGTGGTATGCCACGTGCTTTCCGTGTCTCGCTTCTCTTGGTTGGACGAGTCTGCTTCCTTTCTCTTGTCGGGTTGAGCTGCACTCTCTATTTTGTACTCTTACACTATTCTTGCTTCGTCTAATGCTCACCGTTTTTAGTATCTCTGTTGTTGCTCCCTCAAACATAAACATCGTTATATTTTGGAGAATGTCTGTGACCTCTTATTCCATATGCAGATGTTTTTTATTTTTTTGGGGATGTCATCCTTGCTGCTACATACCTCATAAATTGCATTCCTTCTATCCTTGAGGGGGGACTCCTTTTCGGGCTTTGTTCTCCTCCCTCCCTCCTCACCCACTTTCACTCCGTGTGTTTGGGAGTCTATGTTATGTCTGTGACAATCATCCTAACCACTCAAAATTTTCTCCTAAATCTATCCATTGCATCTTCCTCGGATATTCTCGCACTCAACGTGGATACCGATATTTCTCTCCAGACTTACGGCGTTATATCATCTCTGTTGATATATCTTTTGTTGAGAGCTCTCCTTTCTCTCTGCTCTCTTCTCATCCAGACACCACCATCGATGATTGTCTTCCTCTCATCATCCACCCACCTCTGACTCAGGTGTCTCACTCTGCTGATCATCAGTTTGGCACTGCCAACTTTTGTCGCTCATTGAATGTGTCCCCCGTCTAGACCGAAGACACCATCTCCCCAGTTTCTTCTGATGCTCCTGCTCCGGCAACAGACGACTTGCCCATTGCATTGCGAAAAGGTCCTCATTCTTGCCAGAATACTCCTTTTACACATCCTCATAAAGAGGTCTTTCTGCTCTGGAGACGATATTTGTTACTCGCACGGTTGGCGACGCCAAATCTCACCCTGGGTGGCTTCAAACAATGCGGGATGAATTGCAGGCTCTGGACGACAATCATACTTGGGATCCGGTCCCTCTTCCGGTAGGTAAAGAGGTGGTCGGCAGCAAATAGATTTATACGGTCCACCTCAATGCAGATGACACTCTTCATCGCCTTAAAGCCATATTTGTGGTAAAAGGCTTTGCTCAAACATATGGTGTCGATTATTTTGATACTTTATCTCCGATTGCGAAGATGGCATTTGTCCGAACATTCACCTCTCTTGCCACTCATCATCATTAGTCTCTTCATTAACTTGATGTCAAAAATGTCTTTCTACATGATTTTCTTGAAAAAGAGGTATATCTGCAACAACCTCCTGGCTTTCGTGTCTTAGGAGCCGATTCTCATGTCTGTCAACTTCGTCGCTCTGTTTATGTACTCAAGCAATCTCACCGTACATGGTTTGGAAGATTCTGCACAGTCATCACTACATTTGGCCTATCTCAGAGCATGAAGGGTCACACTGTCTTCTACCGCACAATGTCCTTCGGCTGTATCCTGCTGGTTGTCTATTTTGATGATATCATTATAACTGTGAGCGACTCAAATAGAATCGTCCATCAAAGGGACATCTTCAACACCACTTTCAAACCAAAGATCCGGGTCCTCTGACATACTTCCTTGGAATTGAGGTCTCCCATTCTCCGAACACCATCTTTCTTTGCCAATGGAAATATGATTTAGATATCTTGCAAGATTCTGATTTGACTCAGACAGCTATCGTTGACACTCATCTTGAGCCCAGGAAGCAGTGTCTTTATAACAACACGAAACCATATTCTCAACCAGAGAGGTACCGTCGTCTTGTGGAAAAACTCAATTATCTCACCATGACTCGTCCGGACATTGCATGTGTTGTCAGCAAGGTTAGCCAATTCATGAAACATCCAACAAAATCTTAGTGGGATGTTGCCTTCCGCATTGCCAAATACATTAAGAAATATCATGTCTATGGTCTTAGGTATTCACATCACAATCATTTGAATATTGAGGTATTCTGTGATGCTGACTATGCTGGTTACTTAGCTACCCGGAAGTCTACTTCTGGGTTTGTCGTTTTCCTGGCAAGTAACCTTATCTAATGGTGAAGTAAGAAACAGACTGTCGTCTCCAGATCCAGTGTTAAGTCTGAATACCGAGCGATGGTCATGGTCACTACTGAGATCATTTGGCTTCGTCATCTGTTCCATGAGATTGGTTTCCCGCCACAGACGTCAACTCATATTTTGCGTGATAATCAGGCGGCCACGAAGATTGCTTCCAATCTCGTCTTCCATGAACGCACGAAGCGTATCGAGGTGGACTGCCACTTTTTTTGCCATCACTTCGAGCAACACCATGTCAGTTTCAACCACATACCGACAGCAGATCAGTTTGCCGACATCTTCACCAAAGGCCTCCTGGGAGCTCAATTAGACTCCCTCTGTACCAAGCTGGGAATCCACAGCATCAACGGCCCAGCTTGACGGGAAGTGTGTATGGTCTTGTTTTGGTGTCTTCTTTCTTTTTTGCGGGACTCTTATTCCAAGCTATCATGTACTAGCTTGAGGGAGAGTGTTGAAAATGGTTAATTGTATTTCCGGGTAAAGGGTATTTCCGAGTCTCACATCGGATTATTGCAACTTGTAATTCTTTTCATTCATCTATAAAAGAATGTCTCCACCTCTCCTTAGGTAAGGACTTCACCATTCTACAATTTTAAAAATACCTGAACCTCCCCCTCTCGATTTCCTTCGAATTCGATCGAACCTCTTCCTTGGAGTCTTGCGAAGTCTTTTGCATCGAGCCTAAGCCACTTTTGGTCAGGAATTCAAGATATGGGAAAGCTGAGTTTCATCTCTCTCTCTCTCTCCTCTGTTTTGGGTATAGCGTGAAAGCTCCTTGTTTTCCAAGTAAGGGATCTCGAGATTTATCTTCCATCTTCTTTAATTAATATGCCTAAATATGTTGGTTGTGTTTTCCTTCCAATTACGTTATGATTCTTTGGGGCATTTCGGTTTATAGGAAAGGGGAGAAATACAAGGAAGGCCATAAAAAAAGTAGGAAATTAACGATGAGAATCAACCAGGCAAGAAGATAATTTGAAAGAAAAAAGAGGGGTGATGTGTGTGCCTTATGTTTTCCATGTTATTGCCATTGTTGAACCCCTGTGATTCATGTTTAATGTTGTGATTGCCGAAATGGTAAAAAATTAATGATACTGCTAATGGACCTTGGAACTCCAAAATGAATAATCAATTAAAGAAGCAAACCAAGGTGGGAAAAATCTAGAATGTGAAATATAAACTACGTTCGTGAAATTATTAGTGTCTTACAATGTCATTGTTGATGGTTGCTTAATGAAAAAGGGGGTGTGGTGATGTTTATGTTTACTATAACTTCCTTGAATTTGGCTAAAACTAGTTTGTGAAATAGCAATGGGAATTGTGAATGAGGAATCAAAAGGGGGAGTGGGTTGCGGATGAATAGATGAATCTGGAATGTGATATGGAATGATGAACGATTGGGAAAAGATAAATGAACAAACGAAAAATTAAATATGGTTGGTGTTGGAGTCTGTATCCCACATCGGACTTGAGGTCTGATGTGGAGTTTAATATTCATTATAAAATAACCCCAAGGGCTCCTTTAGAAAGAACACCTTGGGGTTCGGGTCTCTCATTTTATCAATCCACATGGTATCAGAGGGAACCTAATCCCGAACCCTCCCTCCTTTAGATATTTTTTTTCCAACACTAGATTTTTCTAGGTTTTCCCCGTGGGGGGCGGCCGCCTCCATGGCCAGGGAAGAAGGTCCTCTGCCGTCGCCCCCCCTGCCGGCTATCCCTCCCAACCGGCGGATCTCCCCCCCTTTTTGTCGGCATCTCCCTCGCACGACACTTCCGCCTGCGGCCCCTCCGGCGTCCCGATCATGGCCCCTCTCTGCACGCGACTCCCGGTGCCCTCGTCCTGGCGGCATCGCCCGACGGACCGCCTCTTTGCGCGGCTCCCGGCGGCTCGGCTCCCGACTCTCGTCCCGCCTCCTTGCGTTGCTCCCGGCGGATCGGCTCCAGGCGGATCTCTCCCAGTCGGCCTCTGTCTGCGGCCCCTCTTCCTGACGGCTTTCCCACCCGACGTCGCCCTCCCTCCCGCCTCTCCCGCTACGCACGACGGCCCTCCCGCCGCACTCCAAGCGGCCCTCCTCCCAGCTCGCCTCAAATCGCTGCGCCTCCGGCTCTCGGATCCCTGCGCAACTCCTGGCCCATGCAACGCCATCGTCCAAGCGTAGCCCCTCCATCGCGAAGCAGCCCGTCGCCTCGACTTCCTGTGCGCCTGATCCTTCGGCGCCCTCCCACGATCCCGACGGCAGGCTACGACGCACTCCCGCGGCGCACTCCTCTCGCGTCTCCTCCCCTGCCGGCATCTCCATCCCAGCGGATCCCCCCCCCTACCGGCATCTCCTCCCCTGCCAGCATCTCCATCACAGCGAATCCCCCCCTGCCGGCATCTCCTCCCCTGCCAGCATCTCCATCCCAGTGGATCCCGCCTGCCGACATCTCCCTGCTGACGGCTCCCTCCCCTCTCCCTTTCGGAGGTTCTCCTTCCTGCCGGACGACCTCCCCTCTTTGTGCACCAGCTCCGATGGCTCTGTTGTTGTCCAGCGGCTCCCTCGTTGCGCGTCACCCTGCACGACGCCTCTTGCGCTGCTCCTTCCATGCCGACCTCTCTCTACGGCAGCACCCCCCTCCTCCTGCGCTCCTCTTCCGACAGTCGGCTCCAGTTTCTCCCAACGGTTGCCCTGCTTCCAGTTTCGGATCTCCAACAGCTCTTGCGGAATCCCCGCCTCCCGGCATCTCCCGACGACTCCCGACAGCCGCATCTATTGGATTGGTGTTGCCCGATCCGGTTGGGCCGAATGCTTGTGGCCCGCAACTGTAGCGGTGCGGACTTCGGGGGTCAACTTCACTGTAGCGGTGCGGACTTCGGAGTCAACTTCACTGTAGCGCTTTTGACTTCCAGCCGGCAGACACTGTAGCACTTTTGACAAAATGAGCCGCCGATCACTGTTGCAACGCGGACTACTTTTCGGAACAGTAGACCGTCTTCTTCATATGTAGCCCATTTCGGGCTAGGGTTTTATGTCTTGAAATCCTCTGTAATTTCGTGCTCCCGAACTAGTAGTGAAATTCTGTCTCTCCCGTGGACGTAGGGATTTTTCCCGAACCACGTAAATCGTCGTGTCCTGTGCTTTCTTTCTGTTCGTTTTTTTTTTCCTCGTTTATGTCGTTGTTTCTCCCGGCGATTCCGTAACAACTGGTATCAAAGGGAAGTTCGGAATTCTCCAACGATGGCTCTGGATGAAGGCAAAGTGAAGATCGATCGCTTCGATGGAACTGATTTCAGTTTCTGGAGGATGCAGATCGAGGATTATCTTTATCAAAAAAAGATGCACTTGCCGCTTCTGGGTGTGAAGCCAGTGGACATGGAGAAGTCGGAGTGGGAGCTACTGGATCGACAGGTTCTGGGTGTTGTGCGCCTGACGTTGGCCAAAAACGTGGCGTTCAACATCAGAGAAGAGAAGACAACGGTGGACCTGATGAAAGCCCTCACAAATATGTACGATAAGCCTTCTGCGGCAAAAAGGTGCATTTGATACGACGATTGTTCAACCAGAAAATGGTTGAAGGAAGACCTGTTGCAGATCATATCAACGAGTTCAATACCATCATAACTCAGTTGTCATCGGTGGACATTGATCTTGGTGATGAGGTATGCGCTCTGGTTTTATTATCTTCGTTCCCTGAAAGTTGGGAAGCAACTGTAACAGCTGTGAGCAGCACTTCGGGGAATACGAAGATGGCTCTGAAAGATATAAGGGACCTAATCCTTAGTGAGGATGTTCGAAGAAGAGAATCAGGCAGATTCTCTGGTTCTGCTTTGAACGTTGAAGGAAGAGGAAGGTACCCACAGCGGGACAATCGCAGAGGACGATCGAAGTTGAGAGGAAAGAGCAGAGACAAGGCAAAGGGGTCTGGTCCTACCTGCTGGACATGCGGGAAGAAAGGACATGTCAAGGAGTGCATAGATAACCGGAAGGGACCTGAAACCAGTGGAGCAAACGCGGTAGCTGAAGGAACTGATGACGTGCTACTGCTCAGCGTGGACAGCCCGATAGAGTCTTGGATTTTAGACTCTGGGGCGTCTTTCCATTCTACATCGGAGAAGGGTTTCCTGAACAATTTTGTTTCTGGAAATTTTGGCAAGGTGCATCTTGCTGATGACGAGCCCTTGCAGATTGTGGGGAAAGGAGATGCACAGATCAAGACCAACAGTGGGAGCTTGCTGGTTCTGGAAAACGTGAGGTACATCCCTGGTTTAAGAAGAAATCTCATTTCTGTGGGACAGCTTGATGATGCAGGGTTGAGTACCACATTCACTGGTGGTGCATGGAAGATCACCCGAGGAGCTATGGTCATAGCTCGGGGAGCAAAGAATGGCACCCTGTACAACATGACAGAAACTTGCATGGACATGGCTGCATCACTCGAAACTGTCGGAGGTTCTCAACTGTGGCACTACAGACTCGGCCACATGAGTGAAAAGGGGATGAAGGTGCTGGCAACAAAAGGATTGCTACTAGAGCTGAAGTCGGTGGAAGTAGGCTTTTGTGAAGATTGCATCTTTGGAAAGCAGAAGAAGGTGTCCTTTGCAAAAGGAGGCAGAACACCGAAGGCCGGAAAGCTGGACCTGGTGCATACAGATGTTTGGGGGCCTGCACCAGTACCATCTCTCGGAGGGTCACAATATTATGTGACATTTATCGATGACTCAACGAGGAAGGTATGGGTTTACTTTCTGAAGAACAAATCTGATGTGTTTAAGATATTTCAGAAGTGGAAAGTCATGGTGGAGAACGAGTCAGGAGCAAAGCTGAAATGTTTGAGGTCTGACAACGGTGGAGAGTATGGCAGTCAAGAGTTCAGAAAATTTTGTTCTGAAAATGGAATTCGGTGGGAGAAGACAATCCCAGGAACACCACAACAGAACGGTGTGGCAGAAAGGATGAATAGGACACTGAATGAACGTGCCAGGAGCATGAGGCTGCATTCGGGGTTACCCAAGACCTTTTGGGCTGATGCAGTGAATATGGCAGCATATCTCATAAACAGGAGTCCCTCTGTGCCAATGGGGGAATGTCTACCCGAGGAACTCTGGTCTGGTAAGGTGGTAAGACTCTCACATTTACGAGTCTTTGGCAGTTTAGCATATGTTCATGTTGATGCTAATGCAAGGGGACAAGCTTGATGCCAAGTCCAAAAAATGTTTCTTTATTGGCTATGGTGGTGAGGAGTTTGGGTATCGCTTTTGGGATGATCTCAACAGGATGGTCATCAGGAGCCAAAACGTGGTATTCAATGAAGGTGTCATGTACAAAGATCGCCATGCAGTTGAAGATGAAAATGGGAACATTGAATCAGAATGCAAAAAGCAAGTGGAGCTTGAAGGTGTGGTTGAGCTTGAGAGATCCGAACCGGTGGAGCCTACTACTCCAGTGGAGTTGAGGAGATCATCAATGGTGAGAAGGCCCGTGCAGAGGTATTCACCATCATTGCATTATCTGTTATTGACTGACGGTGGAGAACCAGAATGCTTTGAAGAAGCAATGCAGCTGAAGGAGTCGAACAAGTGGGAGCTGGCTATGAAAGAGGAGATTTCCTCATTGCATGAGAACAACACTTGGGAGCTGACACCTCTGCCAAGAGGAAAGAAAGCATTGCAGAATAAGTGGGTCTACCGGGTCAAGGAAGAACATGATGGCAAGAGAAGGTTCAAGGCAAGGCTGGTGGTGAAAGGCTTCCAACAGGAGGGAGTGGATTTCACAGAAATATTCTCACCAGTAGTGAAGCTTACCACCATCCGGGTGGTTCTCAGCATTGTGGCGTCAGAGGAGTTGCACCTTGAGCAACTTGATGTCAAGACTGTTTTCCTTCATGGAGATCTGGAGGAGGACATCTACATGCAGCAACCAGAGGGATATGTAGTGTCTGGAAAGGAAGACCTGGTGTGCAAACTCCAGAATAGCTTATATGGATTGAAGCAGGCACCCAGGCAGTGGAACAAGAAGTTTGATTCATTTATGTCTAAAAATGAATATAAACGATGGGGCATGGATCAGTGTTGCTACATCAAGTCTTTCGGTGATGAATATATTATATTGTTTTTGTATGTGGATGGCATGCTCATTGCAGGATCATGTATGCAGAGGATTAATGAGCTGAAAGGGCAGTTGGATGAGGAGTTTGAAATGAAGGATCTTGGAGAAGCTGACAAGATTCTGGGAATGAAGATCAAGAGAGACCGCACAGCTGGAACTTTAATGTTGTCACAGGCTGATTACATTGGGAAGGTTCTGAGAAGATTCAGCATGCTGGAAGCAAAGGCAGTCTCTATTCCCCTGGAGAGCCACTTCAAACTATCAAAGGAGCAATCACCGAAGACGGCAGAAGAGGTGGAGTACATGGCAAAAGTTCCATACGCATCAGCTGTTGGAAGCCTGATGTATGTCATGGCCTGTACTCGACCTGACATCGCTCATGCAGTGGGAGTTGTGAGCAGGTATATGGCTAACCCTGGAACTTCATTGCAGGGGTATGTGGATGCTGACCTTGGAGGCGATGTCGACAGCAGGAGGAGTACCACGGGTTATGTTTTTACCTGTGGAGGAACTGCGGTAAGTTGGATATCACAATTGCAGAAGGTGGTGGCTTTATCCACCACAGAGGCAGAATACATTGCTGTAACAGAAGCTGAGAAAGAGATGGTTTGGCTGAAGAACTTCTTGGATGAATTGGGAAGAAAGCGAGAGGAGAATGTATTGCACTGTGACAGTCAGAGTGCTATACATCTTGCCAAGAACTCAGTGTTTCATGCCCGGACGAAGCACATTCAGTTGAAGTACCATTTCATCAGAGGTTTGATACAGGATGGGTTGCTGACCTTGCAGAAGATCTGTGGAACCAACAATCCGGCAGACATGTTGACAAAGCCTATGGTGATACAGAAGTTGAGGCACTGTTGTGCCTCTGTTGGTCTCCACTGATGAACGGAGGATGAGATGCAGAATGATGGAGGACTTGATGGGAGCAGAAAAGGAAAACAGTTTGTATTTCATGAATCTGTGAAAGCACGGTGCTGGTGAGTGAAGAAGAGGAAGAACTTAGATTAAGTAAGTTGTCTTCATCAGTTGCATCGAAGCATAGCAGTGCAGCGGATCAGGCTACAAGTGGGAGATTGTTGGATTGGTGTTGCCCGATCCGGTTGGGCCGAATGCTGACCACTGTAGCAGAGCTGACCGACCGACACCGACAGGCACTGTAGCGGTGCGGACTTCGGGGTCAACTTCACTGTAGCGCTTTTGACTTCCAGCCGGCAGACACTGTAGCACTTTTGACAAAGTGAGCCGCCGATCACTGTTGCAACGCGGACTACTTTTCGGAACAGTTGGGCTAGGGTTTTATGTCTTGAAATCCTCTGTAATTTCGTGCTCCCGAACTAGTAGTGAAATTCTGCCTCTCCCGTGGACGTAGGGATTTTTCCCGAACCACGTAAATCGTCGTGTCATGTGCTTTCTTTCTGTTCGTTTTTTTTTTCCTCGTTTTTGTCGTTGTTTCTCCCGGCGATTCCGTAACAGCATCCCTGTCCTCCGGCACGTCCTTGTGCTTCCTCCACCATGGCGCAACACTTCGACCGCCTCAAACCGGACCCTTTGGCGCCGCCAGATCCCGCAACATTTCTGCAGAATCCCCACCTCCCGTCGTCGGCCCCGCAAGTGCGGATTTCCCGGTGCTAGTGTGTTTTTTCCAGCGTCTCATCGACCGGCCCCACTAGTGTGGCATTCCTGGCGCTCTGTCAACCGGCCCGGTCTACGTGGTTTCTCTACTACGCCCGCGACAACTTCATCCATCCATCATCCAGAAGGGGGAGCAGCGATCGTGAGGGGGAGCAGCAGCCTTGGAGCTTTATCTTTTATTTTGCTTTGTCTTGTTTTGTCATCAAGCTGGGTATGTCCAGCTTGAGGGGGAGTGTTTGCAGTCTTTCGCTTTGTTTTTTCTTTATGTGTTCAGGCTAGGTTCACCTAGCTTGAGGGGGGGTGTTGGAGTCTGTATCACACATCGGATTTGAGGTCAGATGTGAAGTTTAATATTCATTATAAAATAACCCCAAGGGCTCCTTTAGAGAGAACACCTTGGGGTTCGGGTCTCTCATTTTATCAATCTACAGTTGGGAACTGGTGAGTGACAAGAAAATGGAATGAAATAGTTGAGGAAACTTGTTGTATTTGACCCCCATCTTATGAGTATTGGTTGCGATGTTGTTATTGCCATGTTATATCTTGGGTTAATTGTGTTGCAGAAATGTCTGGAGTCACAGCGACAGAGGTTTGCAGATGAAGAAAAGACAAAAACAAAAGAAAAAGAAGAAAAAGAACACGGACACAACGATTTACGTGGTTCGAGAATAATCTCTACGTCCACGTAGAGGCGGAATCATTTCACTAAAATCGGAAATAGAATTACAGGGAGGTTTTAGAGTTTCTCTCACACACCAAAACCCTAGCTCGAATGAGCTAATAAAGAAGACGAAGCACTGTGTCACCAACCGCATAGTAAGTCCAGTGTGTTACAGTGTTGTGGTCACCCAAGTCCAAACTACTACAGTGGTCGGTGGTTAGAAGTCTGCGGAGCTACAGTACCGCTGTCTCTAAAGTCCAAACTCCTACAGTAGTTGTGGCAAAGTCCGCACTCCTACAGTGCTTTGTCAGTGCAGTATGGGCCACTAGCATTCGGCCCAACATCATCCAAACGGATCGAGCTACACTAATCCAACAATCTCCCACTCGGAGCTTTGATCCGCTATGCTAACTTGCTTCGACGCAACTAACTTAGATAGCTTACTTAATCTGAGTTCCTCTTCTTTACTCGTCGGTGTGTGTTTTCCATTCACAACTTCATTTTCAAGCTGACGGTTAATGAAATACCAGTGGTTTTCCCTTTTGTGCTCCCAAAGTGTCCTCCCATATTCTGCCTCTCATCCTCCATTCAACAGTGGAGACCAACAGAGGCACAACAATGCCTCAACTTCTGTATTATCATCGACTTCGTTAACATGTTTGTCGGATTGTTTGTTCCACAAATCTTTTGCAATGTCAACAACTCATCATGTATCAAGTCACTAATAAAATGGTACTTCAACTGAATGTGGTTCGTCCGGGCATGAAAAACTGGGTTCTTCGCAAGATGTATAGCACTCTAACTGTTACGGTGGAATACATTTTCCTCTCGCTTTCTAGTCAGCTCATCCAAGAAGTTATTCAGCCAAACCATCTCTTTTCCAGCTTCGGTTACAACAATGTATTCTGCCTCTGTGGTGGATAATGTCACCACCTTCTACAACTAGGATATCCAGCTTACTGCAGTTCCTCCATAGGAAAATACATAACTCGTGGTACTTCTGCTGTCGATATCACCTCCAAGGTCGGCATTCACATATCTCTGCAATGAATTTCCTTTCCCAAAGCACAGAGATACTTCTTTGTTTCCCTTTAGGTATCTCAGTATCCACTTCGCAGCTTCTCAATGTTGCTTTTCAGGGTTAGTCATGTACCTGCTCACAACTCTCACTGCATGAGCAATGTCAGATCGAGTACAAACCATGACATACATCAGACTTCCAACAGTTGATGCGTATAGAACCGTTGTCATGTACTCAACCTCTTCTATCGTCATCGGTGATTGCTCCTTTGATAATTTGAAATGGCTCGTCGGAGGAATAGAGATAGGTTTTGCTTCCAACATACTGAATCTTCTTAAAACCTTTCCAATATAATCAGCAGGTGATAACATCAAGGTTCCAGCTGCGCGGTCTCTCTTGATCTTCATCCCCAAAATCTTGTCAGCTTCTTCAAGATTTCTCATCTCGAACTCTTTAGTCAGTTGTCCTTTCAGCTCATCAATCCTTTGCATACATGATCCTGCAATGAGCATGTCATCCACATATAGAAGCAGTATAATATGTTCATCACAAAAAGACTTGATGTACCAACATTGATCTATGCCACATCGTTTATATGCATTTTTAGTCATGAATGCATCAAACTTTTTGTTCCACTGCCTGAGTGTTTGCTTAAACTCATATAAGCTCTTCTGGGGTTTGCACACCAATTCTTCCTTTCCAGACTCAACATATCTCTATGGTCCTCCAGATATCCATGAAGGAAATCAGTCTTGACATAAAGATGCTCAAGATGTAATTTTTCTGATGTCACAGCACTGAGAATCACTAGGATGGTGATAAGCTTCACTACAGGTGAGAAAATGTCAATGAAATCCACGCCCTGCTGTTGAAAACTGTTGGAGTCTGCATCCCACATCGGACTTTGAGGTTCGGTGTGGTCATAATTATTTGTTATAAAATAACCCCAAGGGCTCCTTTAGAGAGTACACCTTGGGGGTTTGGGTTTCTCCTATTTTATCATTCTACATAGTATCAGAAGAGGTTTTTTAAACCCTACCCCTCCCTCTATTTTTTTCCCCGTCGGACTCTAGGTTTTCCCTCGTTAGGGGGCGATGGCCCTAGGCCTTAGGCCACCATCAACGCTGCCCCCTGGCCGTCCTCTGCGGATTCATGGCTCAACCCGGCCTCGCCTCCCTCCATCTCTGTTGCTGCTCTGTTCGGCATTCTTCCCTCCCGACGGATCCCTTATGGCGGAACCCCCCCTTTGGGCTCGTTTCCCTCGGCGGCCCTCCACGCCGGCGCGTCTCTGCCCGCTCGATCCCAACTGGTGGGCGTCTCCCCGGTTCTCCAGCCGACAGCGCCTCCTGCGGAGCGTCCCCTCTTCGTCGTCTACCTCCTCGGCCCTGTGAGACGGACCACCCCTCCCTCCTCCCCGCGGCGTCTCCCTCCCCAGCGGCCCTCTCTCTGCACGCGGAGTCTCCCTCCCGATGGTCTCCTCGCGTCAGCTTCTCTAGCGCACCACCTCCCTATGCGCGCGACGAATCTCTGCGACCCCTTCCTCCCATCCGACGCGGTGCTCCGTGTGACGACCCCGACCTAAGTCGCGCCTCCCGTCGCTCCTCCTGATCCTGACGGATCTCTTCCCAGTGGATTCCCTGCACCGCTCATGCGCGTCGGCCTTCTTGCACCTCCCGCTCGCGGCCCTCCGCCCCTCTGAAGTCCAGCACCCTCTGTCCGCCTCCTTCCCATCCGTTCCCTGTGGCGGTCCTTAATCCCGCCTGAGCGGATCAATCCCGGCTCCATCCCGTCGGAGCCCTTCCGCGTGGCACGCAACGGTCCTCCTGCATCTCTCCCCGCGGGACCTCTTCCCGTCGCGACACCTCTCCCGCTGCGATTCCGGCAGAACCCTCCTGCGCGTGACTCCTGTCGCGCGGCTCCCTCTAGGTTCTCTGGCGCCCTCCCGCGATCCTTTCCCGGCAGCCTGCCACCTGCGGGTTTTCCCGGCGGCCTGCCTCTCACGGCCCCCTTGCGCCCTACGCGACACCCTTCCCGGCTCCTGGCCTCCTCTGCGCGCGTCAGCTAGACCCCCTGTGCGGACTTCCAGCCCCGCCTCCCTCCCTCCCGGCGGATCTCTCCCCCTACCGGCTCCTCCAGCAGCTGACCTCCATCCCTGCCGGCTCCTCCAGCAGTCGGCCTCCATCCCTGTGGTCTTTCGGCTTCGTCGGCCTTGCCCATCTCAGCAGAACCCTTCTGGCGATCTCCTGGCCCTTTGGCGTCGGCACGTCTTTGCACTTCCTCCACCGTGGCGCAGCAGCTCGACCACCTTGGATTCGGGTCCTTTGGCACCGCCAGATCCCGCAACACTTCTGCGGAATCCCCGCCTCCCATCACCGGCCTCGCAAGTGCGGCTTTCCCGATGCTAGTGTGAATTTCCCGGCATCTCATCGACCGACCTCACTAGTGCGGCATTCCTGGCGCTCCGTCAATCGGCCCGGTCTGAGTGGTTCCTCTGCTGCACCCGCGACATATTCCATCCATCATCCTGAGGGGGAGCTGCGATCGTGAGGGGGAGCAGCAGCCTTGCAGCTTTATCTTTTATTCTGTTTTGCCTTGTTTTGTCGTCAAGCTGGGTATGTCCAGCTTGAGAGGGAGTGTTTACAGTCTGTTGACTGCTTTGTATTCATTGGTTTGGTTTGTTTTTTCTTGATGTAACCAAGCTAGGTTCACCTAGCTTGAGGGGGAGTGTTGGAGTCTGCATCCCACATCGGACTTGAGGTCCAGTGTGGTCTTAATTATTTGTTATAAAATAACCTCAAGGGCTCCTTTAGGGAGTACACCTTGGGGGTTTGGGTTTCTCCTATTTTATCATTCTACAAAAACCTTTCACCACTAGCCTTGCTTTGTACCTCCTCTTTCCATCGTGTTCTTCCTTAACCCGGTATACCCACTTGTTCTTCAATACTTTCTTTCCTTGTGGCAGAGGTATCAACTCCCAAGTGTTGTTATCATGTAATGAGGACATCTCCTCCTTCATAGTCAAATCTCACTTGCTCTATTCTTTCAACTGCATTGCTTTTTCAAAATATTATGGTTCTCCATTGTCAGTCAATAACAAATAATGTAAGGATGGTGAATACCTCTGCACAGATCTTCTCACCCTTGTTGATCTCCTCAACTCCATTTTAGGGGTAGGCTCCACTAGTTCTGGTGTCACATGCTCAGGTACACCTTCAAACTCCACTTGTTCATGGTCCTCTGATTCTTTATTCCCATTAAATACCACGTTCTGGCTCTAGATGATCATCTTATTGAGATCATCCCAAAAGCAATAACCAGCACTATAGCCAATAAAGAAACAGGATTTGGACTTAGCATCAAGTTTGTCCCTTGCATCAGCATCAATATGTACATATATCAAACAGTCAAAGACTCGTAAATGTGAGTCTTACCTCATTATCAAACCAGAGCTCTTTGGGTTGACATTCTTTCATTGGTACAGACGGACTCATGTTGATGAGATATGTTGTCATGTTCACTGTATTAGCCTAGAAGGACTTGGGTAACCTCGAGTGTAACCACATACTCTGGGCACGTTCATTCAACATCTTATTCATTCTCTCTGTCACACCATTCTGTTGTGGTGTACCAGGAAGACTCTTCTTCCATCGAATTCCATTGTTAGAATAGAATTCCCTAAACTCGTTATTGTCATACTCTCCACCGTTGTCAGACCTCAAGCATTTCAGCTTTGATCCTAATTCATTCTTCAGCATGATCTTCCACTTCTGAAACACCTTAAACACATCAGATTTCCTTTTAAGAAAATAAACACAAACCTTTCTTGCTGAGTCGTCGATAAATGTCACATAAAATTGTGACCCTCCAAGGGAATGAACTGATGCAAACCCCGAAACATCAGTGTGCACCAAGTCTAACTTCTCAGTCTTCGGTGTTCTGCCACCTTTTGCAAAAGACATCTTCTGCTTTTAGAAGATACAATCTTCACATGACCAACATCCACTGACTTCAGCTCTGGTAGCAATCGTTTTTTCGCCAACACCTTCATCCCCTTATCGCTCATGTGGTCAGTCTATAGTGCCACAATTGTGAATCCTCGGCAGAATTTATTGATGCAAACATGTCCATGCAAGTTTATGTCATGTTGTACAGGGTACCATTCTTTGCTCCCTGAACTGTGACCATAGCTCCTTTGGTGATCTTTCATGCACCACCAGTGAACGTGGTACTAAAACCTGCATCATCAAGTTGTCCAACAAAAATAAAATTTCTTCTTAAACAAGGGATATACCTCAAGTTTTCCAGAACCAGCAAACCTCCACTGTTGGTCTTGATCCGTGCATCACCCTTCCTCACGATCAGTAAGAGTTCATCATCAGGAAGATGTGTCTTTTGGGTACAAACTCAAGTCCCGCATCGGATTCCACCAAGGATAGTGGCTCACATATAAGCTTGGATGGACAATTCCTTCTATCACTCATGGGTTTTAAGATGAAAATCCAGAAGAGCCTATGTGTTGGGCTTGGGAGACCTAGGGTTGGAGGAAATTGATCCTAACAGTAACTTGCCAAAATTTCCAGAAACGTAATTGTTCAGGAAACCCTTCTCCGGCGTGGAATGAAAAGACACTCCTGAGTCTAAAATCCAAGACTCGGTTATCCACGCTCAGAAGCAGCACATCATTAGTTCCTTCAGTCGTCGTGTTTGGTGTATTGGTTTCAGATGCCTTTCATTTTTTTCTGCACTCCCTGACATGCCCTTTCTTCCCGCAAATCCAACAGGTAGGACCAACCCCATTTGCCTTGTCTCGGCTCTTTCCTCTTGAATTTGATCGCCCTCTGCAATTATTTCGTTGTGCATATTTTCCTTTTCCTTCCACGTTCAAAGCAGAACTAGAGAATTTGCCCGATTCTCTTTTTTGAATATCCTCACTGAGGATCGGGTCCCTCACATCCTTCAGAATCGGCTTCGTATTCCCTGAAGAATTGCTGTTACAGTTTCCAATTTGTCAGGTAATAAACACAGTAAAACCAGGGCACATATCTCATCGTCAAACGCAATTCTCACTGATGTCAATTGACTTGTGATGGTGTTGAATTCGTTGGCGTGATCTGCAACAATCCTCCCTTCAATCTTCTTCAGATTGAACAATCGTCGCATCAAGTACACTTTGTTTGACGCTGAAAACTTCTCGTACATATTCGCGAGAGCTGTCATCAACCTAGACGTCATCTTCTCCTCTCCGATGTTGAACGCCGCGTTTTTAGCCAACGTAAGGCGCACAACTCCCAGAACCAGTCGATTCAGTAGCTCTCACTCTGTCTGCTCCATATTCGTAGCAACAAGTGCATTTTTTTAATAAAGATAATCTTCAATCTGCATCCTCCAGTAACTGAAGTCAGTTCCATCGAAACTGTTCAAACCCTTTTTTTATTATTATGGGTATTTCCGAGTCCCACATCGGAATACTATTGTGTATATTCCGTTTTTTCAATCTATAAAAGAAGGTCTCCGCCTCACCTTGAGGTAAGGAGAGTTCCTCTTTTACATGGTATCAAAGGAAAATTAATCTCAAACCCTCCCCTGTGGTTTCCCGGTTCTGTACAGCCCCACCTCTGCCCTCCTCTCGGTTCTGTCCGGTGTGATCGGCCCCGCCTCCCTCCACTTTCGGGCTTCTCCACCCCATCCAGGCGCGCTCGCCCCTATAACCGCCCTCTCCTACGGCGCCTCTCCCCAACGCCGCCCCTCCTTCTCGGCGAAGCTCGGCCCGCCTCCAGTCGGCCTCCCATCCGTCGCGGCTCGCTCACCCGTCGCGCATCCCGCCAGACCGCCTCCCGACAGGCCTCCCTCCGACGTTGTTCCCGCCCTTCCGTCACTCATACCGACGGCCCACTCCCCGGCGCCCCTGGTTCTCTCGGTGCCCCCCCCCCCATCTCCAGACGGGATCCCCCGCCTCCACGGCTCCAGCCACGGGTCCTCCTCCCGTCGCGGCCTCCCGACTCCCACTCTTCCCGCCACGATCGGCCCCTGCCTCTATCGCGCAATCGGCACGATCTGCCCCGCCACCCTTCCCACCACCCTTCGCGGCTGCATACGCCGGCCCTCCCGCTGCACTCCAGGCGGACGACCGGCCCTGCACTCCAGGCGACCGGCGCGGAGGACTTCGCTTCGCCTCGTCACGCCTCTAGAAGCTCCTGCATCTCCAGGCGGCTCCCGTACACGGCACTCGCCCGGCTCCCGGCCCCTTTTCGCACGAATTCCTCGGTCCGACGCTCTCGCCGACAGTACCATCCTCCTCCGGCATCCCGGCACCCTTCCTGCTGTCCGCCGCAACTCCCAGCTTCCTCCCGACGTTCGACCAGCCCCGTCATCCACGCCGATTCCCGGTACTTCGGCTCCCATCTCTGCCCACACCCGCGGCTTCCCAGCTTCAACCAGCCCTGCCTTCTTGCGACCGCTCATTACGACATCCCACTGATCCTGACATCTTCGGCTGCTATCCATCATGGCAGCCTCTTCTGCTCTGCCCCAGATGATCACCGCCTCCACCCGCCTCGTAGATGAGCAGCTCGACTCCATCAACTTCTCCATCTGCTGGAAGACGGTGTTGATGTCACTGACAGAAATGAACCTTGATTCTCACATTGAGGATCCTCCACCGGCATCGAACGATCCCAAATACCGTCCATGGAAGCTGGCTGACAGTAAGATCTTCGCCTTGGTCGTCAACTAAGTGGATCGCTCTGTCAAGGATGTCACCCGGACTGCGAATACAGTCAAGGAACTCTGGGATTCCTTGCACATCATGTACTCCGAGACAAACAACTTGGCTCGGGTATTTGATATTCTCCAGCGACTATCGCATATCCGCCAACAGGATCAGTCCTTCACAACATATTTTATGGCCTGAAAAGGTCTTCGAGATGAGTTACAAGAGTTGTGGCTCGTTCCCTAGACACCGACAGACGCTCAGACCCAACGGGACCAACTCTGCCTCTTCAATCTTCTCAACTGGCTCACATCAGAATTTGCCACAACGGTTACCGAGCTGCTCGCCAGCCCTTCAACGATGGCGATACCAGAGGTATATCATCGCCTCAGCAAGGCTCAGCAGGCTCTTCCCCCGACCACCCCCATCATCGACCACTCAGCTCTCGTCGGTCGTGGCGGAGGGCGCTCCTCGGGCCCTCATGGTCGTGGTCGTGTGAAGGGTCGTCCACGACCTCTCTGCCACCACAGTGGCAAGCTCAGCCACATGATCGACCGATGTTGGGTTCTTCATGGACGCCCCTCTCAGTACCCACGGCAAGGTCAGACGGCAGTCTAGGAGGCTTCCTCCTCAGTCGCCACTCTTTCACCATCTCTGAACCTGTCTATGGTGGACATCCGACTAAGTCATGATTCTCCGAACCCCGTAGGACCCGGTCCATCTTCGGCGTCTCTGGCCCATTCCACTGGTTCCGCTGCCTTCGTCGGTCGTCGCTCCCCTGCTAGGATGCTCGACTCAGGTGCCTCCGACCACCTCACCGGTGATGCTGGTATGTTACACTCCTGTCTCTATACCAGTCCATCAGCCATCACCGTCGCGGATGACTCTACAATCCCCATTACGGGTTTCGGTGCATGCTCCCTGACTTCATCGATTCACCTGCCCTCTGTGGCACATGTGCCCCGCAGTCCATTTAATCTTCTTTCCATCAGTAAACTTACCAAGGATTACAACTAGATTGTCATCTTTACCTCCTCTGTTGTTGTATTTCAGGAGCAGACTACGAATCAGGAACTTGATAGAGGCCAAATTCGGGACGGGGTCTACATGTTCGATGGCCCAACAACCGTCGCTTGCACGGTGCTGGTGAGTGAAGAAAAGGAAGAACTTAGATTAAGTAAGTTGTCTTCATCAGTTGCATCGAAGCATAGCAGTGCAGCGGACCAGGCTACAAGTGGGAGATTGTTGGATTGGTGTTGCCCGATCCGGTTGGGCCGAATGCTGACCACTGTAGCAAGCTGACCACTGTAGCAGAGCTGACCGACCGACACCGACAGGCACTGTAGCGGTGCGGACTTCGGGGTCAACTTCACTGTAGCGCTTTTGACTTCCAGCCGGCAGACACTGTAGCACTTTTGACAAAGTGAGCCACCGATCACTGTTGCAACGCGGACTACTATTCGGAACAGTGGACCATCTTCTTCATATGTAGCCCATTTCGGGCTAGGGTTTTATATCAGAAATCCTCTGTAATTTCGCGCTCCCGAATCTTAGTGAAATTCTGCCTCTCCCGTGGGCGTAGGGATTTTTCCCGAACCACGTAAATCATCGTGTCCTGTGCTTTCTTTCTTTTTCGTTTTTCCTCGTTTCTGTTGGTGTGTCTCCCGGCGATTCCTCAACAAGTAGCAGCGATATCCACGCTGAGTGCGGGAATAGCCAAAGAATATGCACCAGAGGGATTTGGGAGAGAGTTTGGAGAGGCCGAGACATGTGTCCCGAACATAACAGAGACATCCAAACACTCGAAGTGGAAGGGAGTGAGGAGGGAGAGAGGAGAACAGAGCTCGAAAAAGAGTCTCTCCCTGCAAAATAGAAGAAGGAAGACGGTTGATAAGGTATGTGGCAGTGAGTATCGCATCTCCCCAAAAATGCAAAGGGACTTGTCGGTGGAAGAGGAGGGAACGAGCAGTCTCCAGAATATGTTCGTGTTTCCGCTCGGCCACTCCATTCTGCTGGGGCGTATCAAGACAGGAGGTCTGATGAATGATGCATTTCGCCTGGAGAAACTGCCGAAAGGAAGTGGAGAGATACTCACATCCATTGTCCGAGCGGAGACATTTAACAGAGATGGAAAATTGGTTATGAATTTCATTGTAAAGTGTCCGGAATGTGGAAAACACCTCAGAGCGTTCTCGAAGAAGTTATAGCCAAGTCATTCGCGAAAAATCATCAATGAAAGATATATAATATTTATACCCTAAATGACTCGAGATGGTACAGAGACCCCAAACGTCGGAATGAACCAGATCAAAAGGTTTGGAGGTCCGTGTATCCACTCGAGGAATGTATGAAGTGCGATGATGTTTCGCAAAGACTCACAATGAAAAGAGATATGCTGACTGAAATCTGGATAAAGCTGATGAATGGTTGAGGCAGGGGGATGTCCCAATCGGGAATGAAGATCCAATGCGCGAGCAAAGACAGACGTGCAAGCGACGGTTGTTGGGTCATCGAACATGTAGACCCCGTCCCGAATCTGGCCTCTACCAAGTTCCCGATTCGTAGTCTGCTCCTGAAATACAACAACAGAGGAGGTAAAGATGACAACATAATTGTAATCCTTGGTAAGTTTACTGACGGAAAGAAAATTAAATGGACTGCGGGGCACATGTGCCACAGAGGGCAGATGAATCGATGAAGTCAGGGAGCATGCACCGAAGCCCGTAATGGGGATTGTAGAGTCATCTGCGACGGTGATGGCTGATGGACCGGTATAGAGACAGGAGTGTAACATACCAGCATCACCGGTGAGGTGGTCGAAGGCACTTGAGTCGAGCATCCTAGCAGGGGAGCGACGACCGACGAAGGCAGCAGAACCAGTGGAATGGGCCAGAGACGCCGAAGATGGACCGGGTCCTACGGGGTTCGGAGAATCATGACTTAGTCGGATGTCCACCATAGACAGGTTCAGAGATGGTGGAAGAGTGGCGACTGAGGAGAAAGCCTCCTAGACTGCCGTCTGACCTTGCCGCGGGTACTGAGAGGGGCGTCCATGAAGAACCCAACATCGGTCGATCAAGTGGCTGAGCTTGCACAGTGGTGGCAGAGAGGTCGTGGACGACCCTTCACACGACCACAACCATGAGGGCCCGAGGAGCGCCCTCCGCCACGACCGACGAGAGCTGAGTGGTCGATGATGGGGGTGGTCGGGGGAAGAGCCTGCTGAGCCTTGCTGAGGCGATGATATACCTCTGGTATCGCCATCGTTGAAGGGCTGGCGAGCAGCTCGGTAACCGTTGTGGCAAATTCTGATGTGAGGCAGTTGAGAAGATTGAAGAGGCAGAGTTGGTCCCGCTGGGTCTGAGCGTCTGTCGGTGTCTAGGGAACGGGCCACAACTCTTGTAACTCATCTCGAAGACCTTTTCAGGCCATAAAATATGCTGTGAAGGACTGATCCTGCTGGCGGATATGCGATAGTCGCTGGAGAATATCAAATACCCGAGCCAAGTTGTTTGTCTCGGAGTACATGATGTGCAAGGAATCCCAGAGTTCCTTGACTGTATTCGCAGTCCGGGTGACATCCTTGACAGAGCGATCCACTTAGTTGACGACCAAGGCGAAGATCTTACTGTCAGCCAGCTTCCATGGACGGTATTTGGGATCGTCCGATGCCGGTGGAGGATCCTCAATGTGAGAATCAAGGTTCATTTCTGTCAGTGACATCAACACTGTCTTCCAGCAGATGGAGAAGTTGATGGAGTCGAGCCGCTCATCTACGAGGCGGGTGGAGGCGGTGATCATTTAGGGCAGAGCAGAAGAGGCTGCCATGGTGGATAGCAGCCGAAGATGTCAGGAGCAGTGGGATGTCGTAATGAGCGATCGCAAGAAGGCAGGGCTGGTTGAAGCTGGGAAGCCGCGGGTGTGGGCAGCGATGGGAGCCGAAGTACCGGGAATCGGCGTGGATGACGGGGCTGGTCGAACGTCGGGAAGAAGCTGGGAGTTGCGGCGGACAGCAGGAAGGGCGTCGGGATGCCGGAGGAGGATGGTACTGTCGGCGAGAGCGTCGGACCGAGGAATTCGTGCGAAAAGGAGCCGGAAGTCGGGCGAGTGCCGTGTACGGGAGCCGCCTGGAGATGCGGGAGCCGCTTGGAGAAGCTGGCAAGATTCTGGGAATGAAGATCAAGAGAGACCTCACAGCTGGAACATTAATGTTGTCACAGGCTGATTACATTGGGAAGGTTCTGAGAACATTCAGCATGCTGGAAGCAAAGACAGTCTCTATTCCACTTGCGAGCCACTTCAAACTATCAAAGGAGCAATCACCGAAGACGACAGAAGAGGTGGAGTACATGGCAAAAGTTCCATACGCATCAGCTGTTGGAAGCCTGATGTATGTCATGGTCTGTACTCAACCTGACATTGCTCATGCAGTGGGAGTTGTGAGCAGGTATATGGCTAACCCTGGAAAGCAACATTGGGAAGCTGTGAAGTGGATACTGAGGTATTTGAAGGGCAGCAAGGTGGTATCTCTGTGCTTTGGGAAAGGAACTTCATTGCAGGGGTATGTGGATGCTGACCTTGGAGGCGATGTCGACAGCAGGAGGAGTACCACGGGTTATGTTTTTACCTGTGGAGGAACTGCGGTAAGTTGGATATCACAATTGCAGAAGGTGGTGGCTTTATCCACCACAGAGGCAGAATACATTGCTGTAACAGAAGTTAGGAAAGAGATGGTTTGGCTGAAGAACTTCTTGGATGAATTGGGAAGAAAGCGAGAGGAGAATGTATTGCACTGTGACAGTCACAGTGTTATACATCTTGCAAAGAACCCGGTATTTCATGCCCGGACGAAGCATATTCAGTTGAAGTACCATTTCATCAGAGGGTTGATACAGGATGGGTTGCTGACTTTGCAGAAAATCTGTGAAACCAACAATCCGGCAGACATGTTGACAAAGCCGATAGTGATACAGAAGTTGAGGCACTGTTGTGCCTCTGTTGGTCTCCACTGATGAACGAAGGATGAGAGTCAGAATGATGGAGGACCTGATGGGAGCACAAGAGGAAAACAGTTTGTATTTCATGAATCTGTGAATGGGAAGCACGCCACTGGTGAGTGAAGAAGAGGAAGAACTCAGATTAAGTAAGTTGTCTTCATCAGTTGCATCGAAACATTGCAGTGCAGTGGATCAGGCTCCAAGTGGGAGATTGTTGGATTGGTGTTGCCCGATCCGGTTGGGCCGAATGCTTGTGGCCCGCAACATAACTAGAGTTTCTACTGAAAAATCCTCTGTAACTTGTGCTCGCAAAGTAGTGAATTTCTGCCTCTCCCGTGGACGTAGGGATTATTCCCAAACCACGTAAATCGTTGTGTCTTTTGCTTGTTTTCTTTCGTTTTTTCTCGTTTCTGTCGTTGTGACTCCCGACGATTCTGCAACATAACTCAAACCTTGGGAGGAAGAGGAGACTACCGGGGGACGACGCACCGGAAGAGGAGTCGGTGGCTAGGGTCGTTGTTGCCGAAAGAGGCGCTGACAGCAAAAAGGGGGCGCCTAGAACAGAGCCGACCAGCCGGGGGGTGGGCGTTGGTCGCGGGAGGTGATCGCGGCTGGTGGAGAGCCGGCCGGGAGTGGTCGCGGCTGGTGGAGGTGCAGGGTTGGGGTTCGGAGAGGCTGTCACCGCCAGAGCAGGCTGGACGCGAGAGGAGCCCAAGGGAGGCGGGGTGCAAGGTCTCGAGCGAGCGCGCAACGCGGGTGGCAGGAGGCGGCGAGGCTGAGGGCAGGGTGAGGACAGCGGAGGGCGAGGCGGCCAGATCGCAGGGAGGGGGCAGCTCGCGCTGGGAGGCGCCGCTGCGCAGGGGGTAAACAGGGGGGCGAGTGCGGAGGTGGTGTGAGCGGGAGTCGGCGACGGAGGGCCTAAGTGCAAGCAGGTGGTCGGCCGGGTGCTGCACAGGGAACCGGGGGCTGGGTCGCGATGGGGAAAGGGTTCGCACAGTGGGGGTGCGCCGCGGGTAGGGGAAGAGGGGAAAGTGGGGTGCGGCTTAGGTAGATCTAGGGTTTCTCTTTCTTTTTTTTCCATTCTAATAAAATAACAATAGTTATAATAATAAAACTAATAATAATAATAATAATAACAATAATATAAAGAATAATAATAATCCCAATAATAATAACAGTAACATAATATTATTATTATTAACAACCCTTTTTTTAAACATAATCCAATTAATTATCAAATTTTGGAAACCGGGGTACCCGTGCGCTCATCGCACAACTTAAAAAAAAACGCGCACGCAAATTGTGCGCCTCAATGCAGTCCGCTTGGGCACCCGCACAAGCACCTGGGGCAATCGTGCGGCTACCGCCTATCGTGCAGTGACCGCGCATGGGCTCTAAACCCGCTAAAAACATTAAACGAAAAAAAAATTAATTCAGGATCTAGCCCGGACCTTGGCGCGAGAACCCGAAGCCAAGAATTAAATAAATAAAAAAGAAATAAAGGTCGGGGTGTGACAGCTACGGACACTCCTCTGGAGCCTAGGGGACGGTCTCTCTATGACTCCTCGGCACCGTATTCACACCCAGAGCGGTACCGTCGATAGGTGGGCAAACTCATTTATCTCACCATGACCCGTCCGGACATGGCCTGCGCTGTTGGCAAAGTGAGCCAATTTATGGAGCATCTGACCACCTCTCATTGGGATGTTGTCCTCCGTATCGCCAAATACATCAAGTGTGATCCTGCCCGTGGTCTTCGCTACTCCAAGCATCCTCATCTCAACATTGAGGCCTTCTGTGATGCCGATTATGCTGGTTGTCTTGCTACCCGGAAATCTATTTCTGGATTTGCCGTGTTCTTGGCAGGCAACATCATCTCCTGGCGCAGCAAGAAACAGACTGTCGTCTCTCGCTCCAGTACGGAATCCGAGTACGGCGTCATGGCCACCTTCACTACAGAGATCATTTGGCTTCGACATCTCCTCCAAGAGCTTGGCTTTCCTCCGCAAACACCTGCTCTCATCTGGTGTGACAATCAGGCAGCCACCAAGATAGCTTCGAATTCCATCTTCCATGAACGCACGAAACATATTGAGGTGGACGGTCACTTTCTTCGCCACCACCTGGAGCAAGATCATGTCAGCTTTAGCCACATCCTGATGACGGACCAGCTTGCCAACATCTTCACCTAAGGCCTCCCGGGGGCTCGCCTAGCCTCGCTCAGTTCCAAGTTAGTCACTAAATCGAGTTGTCCTTCACTAATTCTGGCTCCCCCTCTTGGTTAGCATCAAGACCTTTCTTTTAGAAAATGAACAACCAAGACAAGCACGCAATAAAACAAACGGAACATGCAAACTTAACACACAAGGGATAACGTGGTACGGACAAGGTATCCTACATTAATGGGAGAGCAGACAACATTTTTCATTTCATCGGAACAAGGTACATCTAAGTTACAAGGACAAGACCATGCCCTACCCAAATTCAACGGAACTTAGCAAGCCAACGCCTTCCGACAGCAAGCCCCTACCGCTAGCACTCTCATCGTAAAGACCAACGGATTGATGTGGAAACATCGGGAGTTGCAATGATAGAAATAGCAAAACACAGAAGAGTAAAAAGAAAAAAGAAATAGAAGAACAAGAACACGAAGATTTACGTGGTTCGGGCAATAATCTCTACGTCCACAGAGAGTCAGAATATTCACTATATGTCGGGAGCACAATTATAGAGTTTTCTTTCAGTAAGTAATCCTACCCTGAAATGGGCTTCAAATGGAGGAAGACGATCCACTGTTCCACCAACCGTACAGAAAGTTCGCGTCACTACAGTGATAGGCGGTCACCCAAGTCAAAAGTGCTAGAGTGGCTACCGGCTGGAAGTCCAAAAGACTACAGTAAAGTTGACTCCAAAGTCCTCACTGCTACAGTGCTCTGTCGGTATCGGTCGGATATCCCTGCTACAGTGGTCAAAGATGCTACAGTGCCTGAAAAATTGGGTTGGGGTCTTCGGCCCGCTGCAGCCCCCAACGAGCTCACCGCGGAGCTCGACCCACGAAAGTTGTGCGCCGATGCGCAGTGCGGGCCACAAGCATTCGGCTCAACCAGATCGCGCTACACCAATCCAACATGGATGAGGGGATATGATCCCTCCGGTAGCACCTCCCTCCACTGTTGCTCCTTCCAATCTACACCTTTGTCCAAACTTCGACCTTCCGCACGGTTGACGCACGGTTTGGCTAACCGTACGAGCTGTCCATGTCGTCAAAATTTTGGTTTTTTACCATTTTTTCCCTTGTTGATTTTAACTCTCCTCTCCTCCATTTCTCTCCCCCTCACGCACAGCCTCCCTCCATTGGCCTTAGATCTTTTTCAACTTTGATTCTTGGTGGATTCCTCTTGGAGTTTGGTATTTTAGCTTGAGGTAAGCTTGTTTCTTCTTGATTTCTTCATCATTTCCCCTTATTCTTCCTTGATTTTCCATTCCATGGAATATGGCAACCCTAGCTTGGGATATGGCCAAACCTAGGGTTGTTGATGGGGGTTTTGTGTTGTTTCTTTGCAGTTTAGGTGTGTGAGGACCTCTCCTTTGATTCAAGTGATATTTTGCGAAGACGATGCATTTGCATTTTGTTTCCGATAGGTCTCTATTTAAGGGTGTTCTTTCATGGCTAACATTTGATTCCTGATTGCCTTTGGTTATTGTTTATCAAATTGCCTTTAAATGGTGTTATAAGTGATGATTTATCCATGCTTGGTGTGATTCATGGTGTGTGATAGAGCCTGCACCAACCCCACTGACTGGATAGTCTATTCTAGACGAGGAAGAACCAAAGTACCAGGTGTGGGGGAGGGTTGCCTACGTGATGCTAAGGTGGAGCATTCAGTTGAGGAGGAAGTGGGCTGCCTACGTGATGTTGAGGTGGAGCAGTTAGTGGGAGCAGTACCTAAGGGTACGAGTGGAAATGCAGCAGGGGGAGGCGGTTAGAGGAGGGAATCTAAATCGGTTATATAATGGTGGGGTCACACAGGTTGAGGCATTATCTTTTTCTCTTTCTGTTAGTCGACCAGGGCTTGGGCAAGAACTCCTTTGGGAAAAGGACTCCCAATTGTACTTTCTTCCCCTGTTCTCCTTCCCTTTTGAAATTCTGGTTGTCTCTAATGAAAGTTCTGTTGAGCATAGCCTTTTTCTTCTTTCTAGTGTGAGAGATCCTTATCAGCTTGGTCCGGCCTGCCGTTATTTTTTTCCCCCTGTCGGCGCGTCTGTTTCTGTCTTTTTCTCTTGTCCAGGCAACCTCCTCCATTATTATCGCTCTCCATGGAAACTCCCCAACAATCTCGGATGGATCTTGTAGAACAACGGCTGGATGCGGTAACAGAGAAATTTACTTCATTGTCTGCTTCAGTAAACACTTTATCATTGGGCCAGGATGAATGTCGTTTGTATCTTACCACTATTCTTCGACGCCTCGACAAGCAACCGGTTTCTGACGTCGCTCCATCTGCTCAGCTAGGTGATCCTCTGTTCCAGCATGTGATTCTTCTCTTCCCGCGACTCCCCTTCCTCCACCTATAGGTGATCCTCTTTCGCCCAATACTACAACAGCCGCTCCTCGACAACTCGATCTTCCTCTTTTTGATGGTACTAATCCCTGGGGGTGGATTTCTCGTGCCGAATTATATTTTCGAGTCCATCTTACTCCCGACCCTATGAAGATCCAGCTCGCTCAGTTGAGTATGTAAGGTCATGCGATTCACTGGTTTTCTATTCTGATTGAAGCTCATCCACACATAACCTGGCCACTCTTGAAGGAGGAACTCCATTTTAGTGGACTTACACTTCAAAATCTCTATGAAGAGCTCGCTGCTCTTCAACGGTTAGGCTCGGTTACGGATTATATGGAACAATTTGAATATTTGGTTTCCCTTCTTCCTCAGCAACCCGAACAACAGTATGTTGGTTATTTTCTCCACGGCCTTCAGGAAGATATTCGGGACTAGATACGCATCCATAATCCTTTGACTCGCATTCAGGCCATGCGTATTGCTCGGCAGATTGAACTTCTCTTTTGTAAAGGTGCTCCTACTCCTCCCCGCCGCACTGTTTTTCCTTCTCCTGGCCAACTCTGCCCCCCACCCTCCTACCAGTCTTCTCTACGCCCGGCCTCTGTCCATATGACCAGTCCTCCTTCTCGTCCTTGGCGCCCTTCTCCTCTCCACTCGCCTTCACCAATCCTCCCACAACCCTCCTCCAATACCCGCCCTATTAAGCATTTAACACCTCAAGAATGGGAGGATCGCCGCAAGAAGGGCCTCTGTTTCCGCTGTGGGCTTCCTTATTCACCAATGCATAAATGTTCCAATCCTAAACAGCGAGTGCTTTTGTTAGAAGAGGATGAAGAATCCCCAACCGATTTTTCTCCTTTCCCAGACACTTCCAGCCCCCCCCCCGACCCTCCCATTGAAGCTGATTGCACGGTGCTAGCATATCATAGCTTGGCTTCCTCCTGCTTCGAGCCGATCCCTCATACTGCTAACTATTCTTCTATGAAGATGGCGCCCACCATTGCTGGCATACCAATTCTGGTTTTAATTGACAGCGGCGCTTCTCATAACTACATTTCCCCAAAGCTGGCCAAATTATCGAATCTTCCAATTCATACTTCCACCCAAATGCGTATCAAATTGGGTGACGGCCACCATTTATGGTCTCAGGGGGTCTCCCACAACCTTCCTCTTACAATGGGTGCCTTCACCTCCCTTCTGGTTGTTCATGTACTGGACATTGACGGCCTGAATCTTATCCTTGGCATTGCTTGGCTACGTACCTTGGGTGACATGCATATTAATTGGCAAACCATGACCATGCGTTTTTCTGCCACTGGCCAGCACCATACCATTTACAGGGCTCTCTCGACTCCGCTGCCAAACCGGCCACTCTCTACTAGTCCCCTCAGTTCAATTAGCACAGGCAACCAATGCCTTATACTTGGCAGCCGCTCCAGCAGCCGTGACTCCCCCTTAACAGTTGAACAGCACCAAGCCTTATAGACCCTTTTTACAGCTTTTCAGTAAGTTTTTGCAAATTCTCCAGGCTTACCCCCATGCCGCCTCCGCGACCACGTCATCCGCCTACACCCTCAGGGACCTGTTTCGATTCACCCTTACTGCTATCCCCACATCCAGAAAAATGAAATTGAGAGACAAGTTCAGCAACTGCTTCAGTTGGGCTTAATCCGCAACAGTACCAGTGCCTTTTCCAACCCAATACTTGTTAAAAAAGACGGTCTGTGGCGTATGTGTGTGGATTATCGCTCCCTCAACAAAGTCACAATACCAGAGAAATTTCCTATTCTGGTTGAAGAACTCTTGAATGAACTTCATGGGGTAGCTTATTTTTCCAAATTGGATCTCAAATCTGGCTACCATCAAATCCGCATACGTGATGAGGATATTGATAAAACCGCATTTCGGACACATAGCGGCCATTATGAATTCTTGGTCAGGCCTTTTGACCTCACCAATGCTACATCCACCTTTCAAGCTACAACGAATGATCTCTTTCGTCCTTTTTTACGTGCTTTTGTCCTCATTTTTTTTATGACATCTTTATTTATAGCCCGGACTGGTCCACTCATATGCACAATTTGCATGCAGTTTTTCAGGTGCTCGCTACTGGACAATTCTTTGTGAATCACAAGAAATGTCACTTTGGCCAACAAGAAATCGAATACCTTGGTCATGTTATTTCACAGGCTGGGGTATCAATGGATCCAGCCAAAATCCAGGCTGTTTTGGATTGGCCGGTACCAAATTCTGTTTGGGGCGTCCGCGGATTTCTTGGCCTCACAAGTTATTACCGCAAGTTTATTCATCATTATGGTTCGGTGGCACAATCCCTCACTGCCCTTACAAAAAAGGATGGTTTCACCTGGACCTCCACTGCTCAACACTCCTTTCAGCAGCTCAAACAGTTAATTACCTCAGCCCCAGTCCTCGCACTCCCGAACTTCTCCAGCGATTTTGTGCTGGAATGCGATGCTTCCAGTACTGGGGTTGGCGCCATCCTTCTACAGTAGAACCGGCCCATTGCCTTTTTCAACAAAGCTTTATCCCCTCAAACATTGGCCAAGTCCACTTACGAAAAGGAGGTTATGGCCTTGGTTTTGGCCATCCAACACTGACGCCCTTATCTTCTTGGTCGTTCCTTTACGGTCTACTCAGATCACCATAGTCTCAAATACCTCCTCCAGCAACGTATTACCACGGCTGACCAACAATGCTGGATTGCCAAACTGCTTGGATACCAATTTGATATTAAATACAAACCGAGTCGTGAAAATTTTGTTGCCGATGCATTATCCAGAAAACAAGATTTTAGTGAGCTACTTATGTTGCATTCTGCTCCTGTTTGGCTAGAGGCGTCGACACTTACTGAGGGCCTTCCCTCCGACCCTTACCTTGCAAAAATAGTCTCAACATCACAACATCAACAGCCCACCGCTGCAAGTTTTTCTTACACTCGCGACATTCTTCTCTACAAGGGTCGCCTCGTCCTTCCAGCAACTTCTCCCTGGATATCACAGTTGTACAAGAAATTTCATACAACTCCACAAGGGGTTCACCTTGGCTACTACAGAACTTATCGTCGGCTGGCTGAAACCATTTATTAGGTTGGCATGAAGAAACAAGTGCAACATTTTGTCGAACAGTGTGATATCTGCCAACGAAATAAGTATTCTACACTTGCCCCAACCGGTTTACTCTGGCCATTAAACATCCCTTCTTTGGTTTGGGATGACCTCTCTATGGACTTCATTACAGGCCTCCCTAAATCCCATGGTTAAGAAGTCATTTTGGTGGTTGCGGATCGCCTTTCTAAGTATGCTCATTTCATCCTCCTCAAGCATCCTTTCACGGCCAAAGGAGTGGCTGATGTTTTTATACGAGAAATTGTCCGTTTACATGGGATTCTCAATTCCATTGTCAGCGATCGGGACCCTATCTTTCTAGTCATTTTTGGACGGAGCTCTTTCGCTTACAAGGTACCACTCTAAAATTTAGTTCGGCCCACCATCCTCAAACGGATGGTCAAACGGAGGTCATTAACCGGTGTTTGGAAACATATCTCCGCTGCTTTGCGGGGGAGCAGCCCAAGACTTGGACATTTTGGATACCCTGGGCAGAACTTTGTTACAATACTTCATGGCATAGCTCTATTAACACCACGCCATTTGAAGTTGTTTATGGCCGCAAGCCTCCCTCCCTCCTCAGCTTCCCTCAAACCTCAAAGTTGTTGTTGTCGCCAAGCTGACCCCCATCAGTGCTCCTTGACCTTTCAAGCAGGCGATTCTGTTTACCTCAAACTTCGACCCCATAAACAACAGTCGTTGGGTCACCGTATCAACCAGAAATTATCCCCACGTTACTATGGCCCCTTCTCTGTTGTCAAACAGATTGGCCCTGTCGCGTATCAATTGGCCTTACCCACCACAGCTCGTATACATCCCATTTTTCATGTCTCCCAGTTAAAATCAGCAATGGGCCAGCATCCTGTGAAAGCACAGCTTCCCCCGGATCTTCTCGGTGATCCAGTGGACTGGCCACATCTGGAGCGTATTCTGCCCACCTGAACACTACTGCAGGGTGATTTTCAACTTCCCCAATTTCTGATTCAATGGGCCGGCAAACCACCCAAAGATGCCACTTGGGATGATAAATTCACCCTACAAAACCAATTCCCTCATTTTAGTCTTGAGGACAAGACTGACTTTTCAGGAGTGGGCAGTGATAGAGCCTGCGCCAACCCCGCTGACTGGATAATCTATTCTAGACGAGGAAGAACCAAAGTACCAGGTGTGGGAGAGGGCTGCCCACGTGATGCTGAGGTGGAGCAATTAGTGGGAGCAGTACCTAAGGGTAAAAATGGAAATGCAACAGGGGGAGGCGGTTAGAGGAGGGAATCTGAATCGGTTATATAACGGTGGGGTCACACAGGTTGAGGCATCATCCTTTTCTCTTTCTGTTAGTCGGTCAGGGCTTGGGCGGGAACTCCTTTGGGAAAAGGGACTCTCGATTGTACTTTCTTTCCCTGTTCTCCTTCCCTTCTGAAATTCTGGTTGTATCTAATGAAAATTCTGTTGAGCAGAGCCTTTTTCTTCTTTCTAGTGTAAGAGATCCTTATCAGTGTGTGTTGGCAATTTGATGTTTTAAAGGGGGCTTTTCCAAAAGAAGTTGTTTAAATGCATATGTTGTGTTTAATAAAATTTCTAAAGGAGGATTCGTGGTTTCAAATGGATTTAAAAAGGGGTTTTGAAAAGGTTTTACCATGAGAATGGTGTGTGATTATTATGGGCATGTTGATTTATGAAATTGGCACTTGTTATGTGTTTATGTGGTTGGCATGTGTGGCACATGGGAAACCTTGAATGTGTGTGTGGTGACTTACAATTGAAACCTTAGCCTATGTTGTGGACTAGCTAGGGAGGGGTATCCAAGAGACCGAGAGAGCCTTTGGGAGGAAGACCGAGGGAGCTTCCAAAATGTGGCCATGTGGACCGAGAGCACCCATGGAAGTATGGTTGGGCCCAAGGAAGATTGAGAGAGCGTCCAATCTTTTTGTACGCATTTAGCCAGCTATCAAACCATGTCTTAGACTAAGTTACACTAGACTCCATTGGTTAGAGCCCATGATGTTTGTTGCTTGTGCCCGGTTTGGCTTATATGCCTTTATGCTTGTGTTTAGGCTCATGCTTCCCCTTTGTTGGATATATGTTGTTTGTGCATATGTTTATGCTTGTACTTGCGCTTATGTCGTGTTTGAGGTGAGTTAAGCGTGTTTATGTCGTGTGGCTTCAAGAAAACCATGTAGAAATGCATTCGTGACATCAAGTTGAAGAGACCAATGATGAGCAGCTGCAATAGAGATAGATAATCGAACAGATGTCATTTTAACAACCGGAGAATTGTATCAAAATAATCAACATCATATGTCTGGGTGAAGCCTTTTGCCACGAGACGGGCTTTAAGGCGATGAAGAGTGTCATCAGCATTTAGACGGACCGTATAAATCCATTTGCTACCAACAACGTGTTTACCTATCGGAAGGGGGACCAGATCTCAGGTGTGATTGTCGTCCAAGACCCGTAATTCATCCCGCATTGCTTTAAGCCACCCAGGGTGAGATTTAGGCTCAGCAACCGTACGAGGAATAGATATCATCTCCAGAGCAGAGAAGCCTTTGTATGAAGTTGTGTAAAGAGGATTATTCTAGCAAGAGTGAGTATCTTTCCGCAATGCAATCGGCAAGTCATCGATGCCCGTAGCAGGAGCGACGGACGAAGTTGGGGAAATGGTGTCCTCGATCGGGACAGGGGGCATGTTCGATGGTCGACGAGAGTAGACAGAGCCAAAACAAAGACCATCTGATTGGGTCGACGAGGGCAGGGATGGGTGGATGGTGAGAGGGAGACAGTCATTGATGGTGGGAGCAGGATGGGGAGGACGCGTCAGGAAGGGGGGACGGGTCCGGAGGCGGAGGTGCGGGGGGGGGGGGGGGGGGGGGGGGGCTCCGTTGAAAGGGTTGGACGCGGCAGAGATGAGATGCGGCAGGCCTAGAGGAGACAACGCGACCACTGGAGAAGGGCCGGTGGGAGTGCAGAAGCGCAGGGGGCGGCGCTATGACGGTGGCCGGCGGAGGTGCAGGGGGTGATCGCTCGGGCGTCAGAGGCTGTTAGGGTTGTCGCGCAGAGAGGCGCAAGGTGGTCGCGCAGGGGTGCAGAAGGAAGAGGACCAGCGAGGGGAGGTCGCAACCGATGGGGCGAGGCGGGTTATTGCAAAGGGTGGTGAGTCGTTGCGCAGGGAGTGGCCGGCGACGGGGCGTAGCGGAGGAGAAAAAAAATTAGGGTGGGGCGCAACGGATGGAAAAAAAGGTTATCAAATGCATCCCTTTGATACCATGTAGATCGGTACAATCCCTGCCTCAAAGAGAGGTGGAGACTTTCATTTATAGATAGAGGAAAATAAGTAGGAAACCGATGTGAGACTCGGAAATACACTTAACCCGGAAATAAAGCAATGCTTTCAAGTAAACTTGTTTTCAAAATAAAAGTGTTTTAAATGTGGTTTTCAAACTAAAGTGATTAATTTGCATGGAGAAATGCCTAATATAGATTCATGGTGGTGTCCTACTGGTTTCGTGTCTTACACCCTACATATGGCTTTGAAAGTATGCAGACCTTGTTTTGCAAGACACAAGGGTAAGGGCACCATGTAGTTCAGTGGCCCTTCTTGATTACCGAGGTCCGTGGTTGTTTTTGAATGGTAGAGACGATGGTCTAATGGAGTTTGGCTCATGTGGAGCAATTTTTGGATTTAATACTATTGGGATGTTATGTATTAGCCTTCTGGTCTTAATCCCTGTTTTGAGCTTTTGTATATGTTTGCCTATGGATGTCATATGTATGCCTTGTTTATAAATTGTGAAGTGATGATGTTTATTGTAGATAGCGAAATCATCTTACCTCAAAGTGAGGTGGAGACATTCTTTTATAGATAGATTTAAAAGATTTCAAGGTGGAGTAATCCGATGTGGGACTCAGAAATACCCATTACCCAGAAACATAATAAACTGGGTTCAACACTCCCCCTCAAGCTGGACATGCCCAGCTTGGACCAAGAATCCCACAAAAAAAAAAGACGACATCGAACAAGACCATATACACTCCCCCTCAAGTTGGGTTGTTAATGTTGTGGATACACAACTTGGTACTGAGAGAGTCCAGACGAGCTCCCGGAAAGCCTTTGGTGAAGATGTCAGTAAACTGATCTGTCGTCAGTACGTGGCCGAAACTGACATGGGGCTGCTCGAGGTGATGGCGAAGAAAGTGGTAGTCCACCTCGATATGCTTCATTCGTTCATGGAAGACGGGATTAGAAGCAATCTTCATGGTTGTCTGATTATCACACCAAATGTGAGCAGACGTCGGCGGCGGGAAGCCAAACTCATGAATGAGATGAAGAGGCCAAAGGATCTCATTATTGATTGTGGTCATCGCACAGTATTCAGACTTCGCACTAGATCTGGAGACGACAGTCAGTTTCTTGCTGCACCAGGAGATGCGGTTACCTGCCAGGAAAACGGCAAACCCAAAAGTAGATTTTCAACTAGCAAGCCAACCAGCATATTCAGAATCACAGAAAGCTTCAATATTCAGATGATCGTAATGTGAGTACCGAAGACCACGGGCAGGGTCTTTCTTGATGTATTTGGCAATGGGGAGGACAACATCCCACTGAAATTAGGTCGAATACTCCATGAATTGGCTAACTTTGCCAACAGCACAGGCAATATCTGGACGGGTCATGGTGAGATAATTGAATTTTCCCAATAGACAACGGTAGCTCTCGGGGTGAGAATAGAGTTTTGTGTTGTCATAGAGAGACTGTTCCCCAGGCTCAAGAGGAGTGTTAACGGCAGTTGCCTGAGTCAAACAAGCATCCTGCAAGATATCCAAGGCATATTTTTGTTGGGAAAGAAAGATGGTGTCCATAGAACGGGAGACCCTCAATGCCAAGAAAGTATGTTAGCGGACCGAGATCGTTGGTGTGAAAGTGGTGGTGAAGATGCCCCTTTAGTTGGGCGATTCCAGTTGAGTCGCTCTCAGTGATGATGATATTGTCAACATACATCGCCAGCAGGATGCAAACAAAGGACGTCGTACGGTAGAAGACGGTGTTGTCATTCATACTTCGAGAAAGCCCAAATGTAGTGACAACGGTGCTGAAACGGCCAAACCAAAAACAAGCAGACTGCTTGAGACCATATAGAGAGCGACGAAGTCGACAGACATGGGAGTCGGCTCCTGAGGCACGAAATCCTAGAGGTTGGTGCAAACAGACCTTTTCTTCAAGAAAGCCATAGAGAAAGGCATTTTTGACATCAAGTTGATGAAGGGGTCAATGATAATGAGCGGCCATAAAGATGGATAGTCGGACAAATGTCATCTTTGCAGGCGATGAAGAATGTCATCTATATTGAGACGGACCGTATAAATCCATTTGTTGTCGACCGCTTGTTTGTTTGCCGGAAGGGGGACCAGATCCCAAGTATGATTGTCGTCCAGAGCCTGCAATTCATCCCGCATTGCATGTAGCCACCCAGGGTGAGATTTGACGTCGCCACCATGCGGGGAATAGATATTGTCTTCAGAGCGGAAAGACCTCTGTATGAGGATGTGTAAAGAGGAGCAGTCTGGCAAGAACGAGTACATTTCCATAGTGCAATAGGCAAGTCGTCTGGGGCCGGAGCAAGAGTATCGGATGAAGCTGGGACGATAGTGTCCTCGGCCTGGACGGGGGACACATTTGATGGGCGGTGTGAGTAGACAGTGCCAAACCGGTGATCAGAAGAGTGGGAAACCAGCGGTGGGTGGATGATGAGAGGAAGACAATCATCGATGGTGGTGTCTGGATGGGGAGAGGGAAAGAAGAAAGAAGAGCTCTCAACAAAAGATACATCAACATAGATGATATATCACCGTAAGTCTGGAGAGAAGCATCGGTACCCGCGCTGAGTGTGGGAATAGCCGAGGAATATGAAACGGAGGGATTTGTGAGAAAACTTGGAGAGGTTGGAACGAGTGTCACGAACATAACATAGACACCCAAACACGCGGAGTGGAAGTGAGTGAGGAGGGAGAGAGAGCAAAGTCCGAAAAGGAGTCTCCTCCTGAAGGATAGAAGAAGGAAGGCGGTTTAGGAAGTAGGTAGCAGTAAGGATGACATCCCCCCAAAAAAGGCGAGGCACCTGCATGTGGAATAGGATGGCACGAGCAGTCTCCAGAATGTAGCGATGTTTTCGCTCGACCACTCCATTCTTCTGAGGTGTATCGGGGCAGGATGTCTGATGAATGATGTCTTTAGCCTTAAAAAACTGCTGGAATGAAGTGGAAAAATATTCTCGTCCATTATCCGAGCGGAGACATTTAACGGAGGTGGAGAACTGAGTATGAATTTTATGATAGAAAGTATGAAAAAGTAGTGAAAACCTCAGACTGGTCACGAAGAAGATACAGTCATGTCATCCGCGAGAAATCATCAATGAAGGATATAAAAAATCAATATCCTAAGTGACTCGAGACGGCACAGGGACCCCATATATCGGAATGAACCAAATCAAAAGGTTTGGAGGCCCGTGTAACCACTCGAGAAACATATGATGTGCGATGATGTTTTACAAATTTACATGACTCGCAATGAAAAGAAATGTGCGGACTAAAATCAGGAAAAAACTAATGAAGGGTGGAGGCAGGTGAATGTCCCAACTGAGAATGAAGGTCCAATGCACGAGCAGAGAGCGTCGTGCAAGCTATTGATGTCGGTCCATCGAACATGTACACCCCGTTCCGAAGCAGGCCTCTACCAAGTTTCTGGTTCGTCGTCTGCTCCTGAAACACATCAGCGGAAGATGTAAAAATGGCAATACAGTTGAAGCCTTTTGTAAGTTTACTGATAGAGAGAAGATTAAAAGGACTTTGAGGCACATATGCTACAAATAGCAGGCGAATATATGAATTCAGGGAGCAGGCACCAAATCCCGCAATCGGGAAAGTGGATTCATCAGCAACAGTTATGGGTGATGGGCCAGTATACGGACGGTAGGTAGATAACATACATGCATCACCTGTGAGATGGTTGGATGCACCTGAGTCAAGCATCCAGGCAGGTGAGCGATGGGCGACACGCGCAGTGGATCCGCCAGTATGGGCAACAGATGCTGAAGAAGAAGAAGATCTCGGTAGAGAGGCGGTCCGATGATTGTGAATCAGCTGGAGCTCAACCACATAGAGGTCCAGAGTTAGAGAAAGATCAAAGGCTGGTGGGGAAGCAGCATAGACCGCAGTCGGACCTTGCTGAGGTTGCTGAGATGGGCAGTCAGGAAGAAGCCAACATCGGTCAATGAGGTGGCCTAACTTGCCACAGTGCTGACATAGAGGACGGGGACGGCCCTCACCACGGTCACGTCCACGAGCACCCGAAGAGCGTCCACTGCCACGGCCCAGAAGGGCAGTAGGATCAAAGCTGTGAGTGGGTGGGGGAAGTGCCCGATGAGCCTTTCCAATGCGATAATAAACCTGTGGAATCTCAAACGACGAGGGGCTGGCGAGCATCTCTGTGGCTGTTGTCGCATATTCGGGATCAAGGCCATGGAGAAGGCTGAAGAGGCATAATTGGTCTCACTGGGACATGGCTGTCTCCGGTGTCTTGAGGAATGGGCCACAACTCAAGTAATTCATCCCGAAGGGCTTTTGATTCCATCAAGTATGTTGAAAATGGACGGTTTTTCTAGCGGATGATAGACAAGTGTTGAAGAACGTCTGACACCCAAGCCAAATTGTTTGTCTCGAAGTACATAAGGTTTAAGGAGTCCCAGAGTTTCTTAACCGTATTTGCAATCCGAGTGACATACTTGACCAAGCGGTCCGTCGAATTGACAATAAAGCAAAGATCTTGCTGTCAGCAAGCTTCCATGACCTGTATTTGGGATCTGATGGTGGTGGCGGAGGAGCCTCGAGGTGTGAGTCGAGGTTCAGGCCAGTGAGAGATATCAATACCATCTTCCGCCAAACCAAAAAGTTTGTTGAGTCAAGCCACTCATCAACTAGGCGAGTGGAGGCGATGATCAGTGGAGGCAGGACAGAATAGTCGGTCATTGGATAGGCTGAAATCCGCACACAAGGGAATGATCAACAGTGCGCCGGGAGGGGTGAAATCCTGCATGGAGTCCGATACTAATGTATTTGAAGGGAAGCAAGAAAGTATCAATGTGCTTTGGGAAAGAAAAGTCATTGCAGAGGTACGTGGATGCTGACCTTGGAGGAGATGTCGGCTGTAGGAGTATCACAGGTTATGTGTTTAGTTGTAGAGGAACTGCAAAAAGCTGGATATCTCAATTATAGAAGGTGGCGGTGCTATCCACCAAAAAGGCAAAGTACATTGTTTTTACAGAAGCTGGGGAGGAAATGGTTTGGCTAAGAACTTCTTGGAGGAGCTGGATAGAAGGCGAGAGGAAAACGTGCATTGTGACAATCGTAGTGTTGTACATCTTGCGAAGAACTAAGTGTTTCATGTCCAAACGAAGCATATTCAGTTGAAGTGACACTTTATCAAAGGCTTAATACATGATAGGTTGTTCACATTGCAAAAGATTCGTGGAACCAACTTCACTGTAGCAGTGCAGACTTCGGAGTCAACTTCACTGTAGCACCTTTGACTTCCAGTCGGCAGCCACTGTAGCGCTTTTGACAAAGTCGGTCGTCGTTCACTGTAGCGACGCGGACTTACCTTTTTCGGAACAGTGATCGTCTTCTTCATTTTATAGCCCATTTTCGGGCTAGGGTTACTACTGAAAAACCTCTGTATTTCTTGTGCTCCCGATATAGTGAATTCTGCCTCTCCCATGGACGTAGGGATTTTTCCCGAACCACGTAAATCGCTGTGTCCTTATTACTTTATTTCTTTCGTTTTCTCGTTTCTGTCGTTGTGTCTCCCGATGATTCCTCAACAGAGGGCACTATTGTGTCTATGAAAAAACATGTGAGAGATTTTGCTTCTAGTTTATATCTTTGGCATCTACATGTATATGGGCTAAACTTCCAAAAACATTAAGGTGAGTTAAATTCGGTGTCATTCTTATCAACAAAACTTCCAGCAATTTCTATCTCATTGGTGCTGAGGGGTTTTATTGATTAGATATGTTGCAGTATTAATTGCTTCCGCGCAATATACCTTGGGGCATTCCTGAATGCAACTCCTTACTCCGCGTCATTTCCATCAATGTCCGGTTTATCCGTTCAGCTAAGCAATTTTGCTCAGGTGTTTCAGGTACAGTCTTCTCATGCCTAATGCCTCTGTGTATGAAGAAGTTTCAGAAACATCTTCCGGTGTACTCACCTTCATTGTCTGATCTCAAGCATTCTAGCATACATTTTGATTCCCCCTCAACCATAGCTTTCAATTACACGAACACTCCAAACACTTCTGACTTATGTTTTTAGATGTATAACAATACTTTCCTTTTGGAGTCGTTAAGGAAAATCACAAAGTATTGTGAACCTCAATGAGATTTAATTGGGGCAGGTCTCCAGGCATCTGTATGTACCAGCTCAAGCTTCCAGCAATTCGGTGTTCTTTCACTCAAGTTAAAACTCACATTTTGTTGTTTGCTAAGTATGCAACTCTCGCAACTTCCAGAGTCTGAATGATCCATCTTCAATATGTCTTTCTTCACTAAAACTTTCATACTTTTCTCACTAAGGTGCCCAGGTCGACAGTGCCACAAATATATACTTATGGAAGTTAATGTTTCGGCGAGCGTGGCTCCCACTGACCGGTCATGTACAACATACCATCCTTTACATCTCTAGTTATGACCAAGGAACCCCAAGTGATTTTCCACACTCAATCAACAAAGTTCGTTCCATATCCAACTTCATCCAACTTTCCTACTAAAATCAGATTCTTCTGGAGACTTAGAATATATCCGACTCCTTTCAATTCAAGAACATTGTCATTCTTTAACCAGATTTTCACATCCCCCTTCCCCATTATGTCAAGAGTTTTATCATCTGCTAGATGCACTCTTTCATGTTGCAAAAACATCGAGAGTTGCAGCGACAGGAATAGAGAAACACAGAAGAGTAAAAGGGAAAAAAACGACACAAAGATTTACGTGATTCAGGAATAATTCCTACGTCCACGAACAGGCAGAAAATCACGATATTCGGGAGCACAATTACAAAGTGTTTCAGTAAGTAACCCTAGCCCGAAATGGGCTACAAATGGAGAATACGATCCACTGTTCCACCAACTGCACAGGAAATCTGCGTCGCTACAGTGAAAGGCGGTCATCCAAGTCAAAAATGCTACAGTGACTACCGGCTGGAAGTCGAAAAGGCTACAGTAAAGTTGACTCCAAAAGTCTCCACTGCTACAGTGCTCTGTCGGTGTCGGTCGGTCTGTGATAACATTAAGGTGCCAACCGCACGGTCACTCTTGATCTTAATCCCCAAAATCTTGTTAGCTTCTCCAAGATCCTTCATTTCAAACTCCTCAGCCAACTGCTATTTCAACTCATCAATCATCTGCATACATGATCCTGCAATGAGCATGTCACCCACATACAGAAGCAATATAATGTATTCAACACCAAAGGACTTGATGTAGCAATATTGATCAATGCCACATCGTTTATATTTATTTTTAGACATAAATGAATCAAACTTTTTATTCCACTGTCTAGGTGTCTACTTCAATCCATATAATCTCTTCTGAAGTTTGCACACCAGGTCTTCTTTCCCAGACTCTACATATCCCTCTGGCTGCTGCATGTAGATGTCCTCCTCCAGGTCTCAATGAAGGAAAGCAGTCTTGACATCAAACTGCTCAAGATGCAAGTCTTCTGATGCCACAATGCTGGGAACCACCCGAATGGTGGTAAGCTTCACTACTGGTGAGAATATTTCAATAAAATCCACTCCCTGTTGGAAGTCTTTCACCGCCAACCTTGCCTTGAACCTCCTCTTGTCATCATGTTCTTCCTTAACCCGGTATACCCATTTGTTCTGCAATTCTCTCTTTCCTTGTGGTAGAGGTGTCACCTCCCAAGTGCTATTATCATGCAATGGAAATCTCCTCCTTCATAGCCAACTCCCACTTGCTCAACTCCTTCGGCTGCATTGCCTCTTCAAAACATTCTGGTTCTCCACCGTCAGTCAATAACAGATAATGCAAGGATGGTGAATATCTCTGCACAGGTCTTCTCACCCTTATTGATCTCCTCAACTCCACTGGAGTAGTAGGTTCCATCGGTTCAGATGTCTCATGCTCAGATACACCTTCAAACTCCACTTGCACTTTGCACTCTAATTCAATGTTCTCATTTTTATCTTCAACTGCATGACGATCTTTGTACATGACACCTTGATTGAATATCACATTCTGGCTCCTGATGACCATCTTGTTGAGATCATCCCAAAAGCGATAACCAAAATCCTCAACACCATAACCAATAAAGAAACATCTTTTGGACTTCGCATCAAGCTTGTCCCTTGTAGCAGCATCAACATGTACATATGCCAAACAACCAAAGACTCGTAAATGTGAGAGTTTCACCTTCTTACCAGACCAGAGCTCCTCGGGTAGACGTTCTTTCATTGGCACAGATGGACTCATGTTGATGAGATATGCTTCCATGTTCACTGCATCAGCCTAGAAGGTTTTGGGCAACCCCGAGTGTAACCTCATACTTCTGGCACGTTCATTCAACGTCCTATTCATCTTCTTTGCCACACCATTCTGTTGCGGTGTACCTGGAATTGTCTTCTCCCACCGAATTCCGTTATCAGAACAGAATTCTCTGAACTCATTGATGCGGTACTCTCCACCGTTGTCCGACCTCAAACATTTTAGTTTTGCTCCTGACTCATTTTCTACTATGACCTTCCACTTCTAAAACATCTTAAACACGTCAGATTTATTTTTCAAAAAATAAACTCATACCTTTCTTGTGGAGTCGTCAATGAATGTCACATAATATTGCGATCCTCCAAGGGAATGTACTGATGCAAGCCCCCAAACATCAGTGTGCACCAGGTCCAGTTTTCTAGCCTTCGATGTTCTGCCTCCTTTTGCAAATGATACCTTCTGCTTTCCAAAGATACAATCTTCACATAAGCCAACTTCCACCGACTTCAGCTCTGGTAACACCCCTTTTGTTGTCAGCACCTTCATCCCCTTCTCACTCATGTGGCCTAGTATGTAGTGCCACAGTTGTGAATCTCCGACAGCTTTCAGTGATGCAGCTATGTCTATGCAAGTTTCTATCATGTTGTATAGGGTACCATTCTTTGCTCTCCGAGCTATGACCATAGCTCCTTTGGTGATATTCCATGCACCACCAGCGAACGTGGTACTCAACCCTGCATCATCAAGTTGTTCGACAGAAATAAGATTTCTTCTTAAGCTAGGGATATACCTCACGTTTTTCGGAACCAGCAAACTCCCACTGTTGGTCTTGATCCGTGCATCTCCTTTCCCCACAATCTACAAGGGCTCATCATCACCAAGATGTACCTTGCCGAAATTTCCAGAAACATAATTTTTCAGGAATTTCTTCTCCAATGTAGAATGAAAAGACGCCCCAGAGTCTAAAATCCAAAGACTCCATTGGGCTATCCACGCTCAACAGCAGCACGTCATCAGTTCCTTCAGCTGTCGTGTTTGCTCCACTGGTTTCAGGTCCCTTCCGTTTTTCTCTGCACTCCTTGACATGTCCTTTCTTCCCGCAAATCCAGCAGGTAGGACCAGCCCCCTTTGCCTTGTCTCAACTTTTCCCTCTTGACCTTGATCGCCCTCTACGATTGTCTCGTTGTGGGTAGCTTCCTCTTCCTTCAACGTTCAGAGCAGAATCAGAGAATCTGCCTGATTCTCTTCTTCGCATAACCTCACTGAGGATTAGATCTCGAACATCTTTCAGAACCAGTTTGGTATTGCCCGAGGTACTGCTCACAGCTGTTACAGTTGCTTCCCAACTGTCAGGTAAAGAGAGCAATAAGGACACAGCGATTTACGTGGTTCAGGAATAATCCCTACGTCCACGGGAGAGGCAAAATTTCACTATTCATGAGCAACAAATTACGGAGGTTTTTTTCAGTGGTAACCCTAGCCCGAAAATGGGCTATAAAATGAAGAAGACGATCACTGTTCCAAAAAGGTAAGTCTGCGTCGCTACAGTGAACGGCGGCCGGCTTTGTCAAAAGCGCTACAGTGGCTGCCGGCTGGAAGTCAAAAGTGCTACAGTGAAGTTGACTCCGAAGTCCGCACTGCGACAGTTGTGGGCCACAAGCATTCGGCCCAATCGGATCGGGCAACACCAATCCAACAATCTCCCACTTGTAGCCTGATCCATTGCACTGCTATGCTTCGATACAACTGATGAAGACCGCTTACTTAATCTAAGTTCTTCCTCTTCTTCACTCACCAGTGGCGTGCTTTCCATTCACAGATTCATGAAATACAAACTGTTTTCCTCTTATGCTCCCATCAAGTCCTCCATCATTCTGCCTCTCATCCTCCGTTCATCAGTGGAGACCAACAGAGGCACAACGGTGCCTCAACTTCTGTATCACCATAGGCTTTGTCAACATGTCTACCGGATTGTTGGTTCCACAGATCTTCTGCAAAGTCAGTAACCCATCCTGTATCAAACCTCTGATGAAATGGTACTTCAACTGAATGTGCTTCGTCCGGGCATGAAACACTGGGTTTTTGGCAAGATGTATAGCACTCTGACTGTCACAGTGCAATACATTCTCCTCTCGCTTTCTTCCCAATTCATCCAAGAAGTTCTTCAGTCAAACCATCTCTTTCCCAGCTTCTGTTACAACAATGTATTCTGCCTCTGTCGTGGATAAAGCCACCACCTTCTTCAATTGTGATATCCAACTTACCGCAGTTCCTCCACAGGTAAAAACATAACCCGTGGTACTTCTGCTGTCGACATCGCCTCCAAGGACAGCATCCACATACCCCTGCAATGAATTTTCTTTCCCAAAGCATAGAGATACCTCCTTGCTGCCCTTCAAATACCTCAGTATCCACTTCACAGCTTCCCAATGTTGCTTTCCAGGGTTAGCCATATACCTGCTCACAACTCCCACTGCATGAGCAATGTCAGGTCGAGTACAGACCATGGCATACATCAGGCTTCCAACAGCTGATGCGTATGGAACTTTTGTCATGTACTCCACCTCTTCTGTCGTCTTCGGTGATTGCTCCTTTGATAGTTTGAAGTGACTCGCAAGTGGAATAGAGACTGTCTTTGCTTCCAGCATGCTGAATCTTCTCAGAACCTTCTCAATGTAATCAGCCTGTGACAACATTAATGTTCCAGCTGTGCGGTCTCTCTTGATCTTCAATCCCAGAATCTTGTCAGCTTTTCCAAGATCTTTCATTTCAAACTCCTCAGCCAACTGTCCTTTCAGCTCATTAATCATCTGCATACATGATCCTGTAATGAACATGTCATCCACATATAGAAGCAATATAATGTATTCATCACCAAAGGACTTGATGTAGCAACACTGATCTATGTCACATCGTTTATATTCATTTTTAGACATAAATGAATAAAACTTCTTGTTCCACTGCCTCGGTGTCTGCTTCAGTCCATATAAGCTCTTCTGAAGTTTGCACACCAGGTCTTCCTTTCCAGACACTACATATCCCTCTGGCTGCTGCATGTAGATGTCCTCCTCCAAATCTCCATGAAGGAAAGCAGTCTTGACATCAAGCTGCTCATGATGCAAGTCTTCTGACGCCACAATGCTGAGAACCACCCGAATGGTGGTAAGCTTCACTACTGGTGAGAATATTTCAATAAAATCCACTCCCTGTTGGAAGTCTTTCACCGCCAACCTTGCCTTGAACCTCCTCTTGTCATCATGTTCTTCCTTGACCCGGTATACCCATTTGTTCTGCAATGTTCTCTTTCCTCTTGGCAGAGGTGTCAGCTCCCAAGTGTTATTATCATGCAATGGAAATCTCCTCCTTCATAGCCAGCTCCCACTTGCTCAACTTCTTCAGCTGCATTGCTTCTTCAAAGCATTCTGGTTCTCCACCGTCAGTCAATAATAAATAGTGTAAAGATGGCGAATACCTCTGCACAGGTCTTCGCACCCTTGTTGATCTCCTCAACTCCACTGGAGTAGTAGGTTCCACCGGTTCCAATGTCTCATGCTCAGATACACCTTCAAGCTCCACTTGCTCTTTGTATTTTGATTCAATGTTCCCATTTTCATCTTCAACTGCATGGCGATCTTTGTACATGATGCCTTCATTGAATACCACGTTTTGGCTCCTGATGATCATCCTGTTGAGATCATCCCAAAAGTGATACCCAAACTCCTCACCACCATAGCCAATAAAGAAACATTTTTTGGACTTGGCATCAAGTTTGTCCCTTGTATTAGCATCGACATGAACATATGCTAAACTGCCAAAGACTCGTAAATGTGAGAGTCTTACCACCTTACCAGACCAGAATTCCTCGGGTAGACATTCTCCCATTGGCACAGAGGGACTCCTATTTATAAGATATGTTGTCATATTCACTACTCAGCCAAAAAGGTCTTGGGTAACCCCGAATGCAGCCTCATGCTCCTGGCACGTTCATTCAGTGTCCTATTCATCCTCTCTGCCACACCATTCTGTTGTGGTGTTCCTGGGATTGTCTTCTCCCACCGAATTCCATTTTCAGTACAAAATTTCCTGAACTCCTGACTACCATACTCTCCACCGTTGTCAGACCTCAAACATTTCAGCTTTGCTCCTGACTCGTTCTCCACCATGACTTTCCACTTCTGAAACATCTTAAACACATCAGATTTGTTCTTCAGAAAGTAAACTCATACCTTCCTTGCTGACTCATCGATGAATGTCGCATAATATTGTGACCCTCCGAGGGATGGTACTGGTGCAGGCCCCCAAACATCTGTATGCATCAGGTCCAGCTTTCCAGCCTTCGATGTTCTGCCTCCTTTTGCAAAGGACACCTTCTGCTTTTCAAAGATGCAATCTTCACATAAGCCTACTTCCACCGACTTTAGCTCTGGTAGCAACCCTTTTGTTGTCAGCACCTTCATCCCCTTTTCACTCATGTGGCCGAGTTTGTAGTGCCACAGTTGAGAACCTCCGACAGCTTCCAGTGATGCAGCCATTTCCATGCAAGTTTCTGTCATGTTGTACAGGGCGCCATTCTTTGCTCCCCGAGCTATGACCATAGCTCCTCGGGTGATCTTCCATGCACCACCAGTGAATGTGGTACTCAACCCTGCATAATCAGGTTGTCCAACAGAAATAAGGTTTCTTCTCAAGCCAGGGATATACCTCACGTTTTCCAGAACCAGCAAACTCCCACTGTTGGTCTTGATCCGTGCATCTCCTTTACCGATAATCTGCAAGGGCTCGTCATCAGCAAGATGCACCTTGCCAAAATTTCCAGAAACAAAATTGTTCAGGAAACCCTTCTCCGATGTAGAATGGAAAGACGCCCCAGAGTCTAAAATCCAAGACTCCATCGGGCTGTCCACGCTCAGCAGCAACACGTCATCAGTTCCTTCAGCTGCAGTGTTTGCTCCATTGGTTTCAGGTCCCTTCTGGTTATCTCTGCAGTCCTTCTTGACATGTCCTTTCTTCCCGCATGTCCAGCAGGTAGGACCAGGCCCCTTTGCCTGGTCTCTGCCCATTCCTCTTGACTTCGATCGTCTTTTGCGATTGTCCTGCTGTGGGTACTTTCCTCTTCCTTCAACGTTCAAAGCAGAACCAGAGAATCTGTCTGATTCTCTTCTTCGAACATCCTCACTAAGGATTAAGTCTCATATATCTTTCAGAGTCATCTTCGTATTCCCCGAAGTGCTGCTCACAGCTGTTACAGTTGCTTCCCAACTCTCTGGCAACGAAGATAGTAAAACCAGAGCACATACCTCATCACAAAGATCAATGTCCACCGATGACAACTGACTTATGATGGTATTGAATTCGTTGATATGATCTGCAACAGGTCTCCCTTCAACCATTTTCAGGTTGAACAATCGTCGTATCAAATGCACCTTGTTTGCCGCAGAAGGCTTCTCGTACATATTTGTGAGTGCTTTCATCAGGTCCACCGTCGTCTTCTCCTCTCTGATGTTGAACGCCACGTTTTTTGCCAACGACAGGCGCACAACACCCAGAACCTGTCGGTCCAGTAGCTCCCACTCCGACTTCTCCATGTCCGCTGGCTTCACACCCAGAAGTGGCAAGTGCATCTTTTTCTGATAAAGATAATCCTCGATCTGCATCCTCCAGAAACTGAAATCAATTCCATCGAAGCAATTGATCTTCACTTTGCCTTCATCCAGAGCCATCGTTGGAGAATTCCGAACTCACCCTTTGATACCAGTTGTTGCGGAATCGCCGGGAGACAAAACGACAGAAACGAGAAAACAAAAGAAAGAAAGCAATAAGGACACAGCGATTTACGTGGTTCGGGAATAATCCCTACATCCACGGGAGAGGCACAATTTCACTATTCGGGAGCAACAAATTACAGAGGTTTTTTTCAGTGTTAACCCTAGCCCGAAAATGGGCTATAAAATGAAGAAGACGATCACTGTTCCGAAAAGGTAAGTCCGCGTCGCTACAGTGAACGACGGCCGACTTTGTCAAAAGCGCTAGAGTGGCTGCCGGCTGGAAGTCAAAAGTGCTACAGTGAAGTTGACTTCGAAGTCCGCACTGCTACAGTTGCGGGCCACAAGCATTCGGCCCAACCGGATCGGGCAACACCAATCCAACAGGAACAAGTTGAATCACGCCACAATGTCTATGCCTTGACAATTTTGTGTCTCACTGGAATGTGAAGTCGAAGGGCTCACGCTGCAAGAGTTGTGGATGCGCCGCAAGAGCTGTGGATGCGCCGCAGGATCTTGAGAAGTGAAAAGACCACAACGCAGTAGGAGAAACCGCACCGCTACAAACTGAGCAACAAGGGTTTGAGGATTTGATGGTTCTGAAGATTTGAGGCACATCACGCTGCAATGCATATCCCACATCATAATGAGTCTGGCTGTAAAAACCCCATGGTTTGATGGTTCTGGATATATCGAAACTATCATGTTGCAATCCACCAGTCGTGTAGCAAAGTCAGTCAAAGATACTCCGAGACCTTTGGGGTATTTTCTTCCATATCTTTCAAAACAGAGGCCCACGCCACGGTTGGAGGTACCATGCCGCAACGCAAAATTTATCTTTAAATAAGTAGTGACCTGCTTGGAGTTGTGTGTGACGAAAAAGAGGAGGCTCTGAGAGAAACGGCCACACATTCCAGAGAGCAGTCCAAGACAGATTTAGCAGGCTTTTGAGGAGAAGAGCAAGGGTAATCCAAATTCCAGAGGCATTTGAGGTACAGGAAGCGAAGATCATTTGCTTTGTTGAAGCTCATCATTCATCTTGTAATCAGAGTTCAAGACAATCTTCTTGTTCCATTATTTGTTCCTTCTGATAACAAAATTGGAACGTGGGTAGCGAGATCGCAACCGTTGTACACCAAGGATTAGCCACCTGATAATAAGAGCGAGTGAACCTTGTAAAAACTATTGTGTTTGTGTGTGTTCTCTCTCGACCTATCTCACATCATCGCGTCGTCGCCGTCGAAATCTATTCGCACTAACCAGCGACGAGAATCACATGGTTTGAGAGAGTGTTTTCGGCAACCACTGATTCAGCCCCCTCTCAGTGGTGGTATACTCTCTCCTAGGCCTCACAACGATATTTCTTCATTATATCTCAATTAATTCTCCATAATTCTCGTCTTATCTTTCCTTTGAATTTCCTCATAAACCGCATTCTCTTTATCCACGTCTACATGATCATATGCAGTAATAATACTATGGCGTGACAGCATATCTCACAGCATGAGATAATTATCACTCTTCTTCAGAACATGAATGGATGCTACGTGGTATTTCTACTGCAGCCTGATTTCATTGTGTATCACGATCCAAAGCCACACAAAATTCTCACGGCATATTACTGCAGCGCAATATCATCCAGCAATTCTTGCTTCACCACACATTGCAACATGACAACTTTAGCTGCGGCACGACTGAATTCTGAAACTCGGACTTAATCTCAACCTCGGATTCTTCACAGCATGACGTTATTCTTCACGGCGCAATCTGCTCGATGGTATCTCGACTTGAATTGAGATTTAACAGAAAAATCTTACATGACACACAGGAGTATTGTCCGTAGCCTCTGAAAATACACAGCTTCAGAATTATTCATACGTGAGCAAATTCTACTCTGTCGTAACCTCTCACAATTCTCTCTTTACTCTTCCATAGCTCCAAATTAATATGACGTAGCTCAGGCAGACTTGGGTTTACTCTTCCTTAGAACCTGTTTAATATCCTGTGGCTTCACATTATTCTGACGCAGCACTGAGTTATTCTGACACGAGAGCGGTTTAATTTTTTTATATCATCAACTCCCACGGTTTTACTCTTACGTAGAAGCATGTTATTCATACGTAGCAAGGTTTCCACGCCATATACTCTTACGCAACTCAAGAAATTCAATTTTATTCAAACGTAGCAAAACAAATATTAGAGTTAATCACGCATATGAATTCCAGCATTCTCAGAACACTTCAAAACAACTCAGAATCTCTTCAAATCAACTTCAGCCACTCTAAATCATCTCAAATCACTTCAAAACTCATTTCAAAATATTTTAGTCATCTCAAATCACTTCAGGATATTTTTAAATAATTTTTAACCAAAATAGAATAATCCCAAAGCTCTTGCACCATGAATGATACTTCAATGAGTTTCTACTGCCTCAAAAATCCATCTTTATTTTCTGCTCAAAATATCTTTAATAATAATGATTAATTAATAATCAAATAAATGCAGCACCAACCTCATAAATTCATAACTCAGTTTCTATCTTTATCCAAGTAAGCCTTCCACTTCATGCATATCTCTTCATGCCAAAAACACAAGGATGAACCTCATTAATTCCAACTAGCCCCAATCTTCCACTCAGTTTCTATCTTTATCCAAGTAAGCCTTCCACTTCATGCATATCTCTTCATGCCAAAAACACAAGGATGAACCTCATTAATTCCAACTAGCCCCAATCTTCCACTCAGCATTTCTTCAAGCTTTCTAATAGCTAGCTTCTCATCTCTTCTAAGCTCATCAAGTTGCTCAGTGATGGTAGCAACTCAATTCCTCCACCTTATTGGTGATCTTCCTGTGTCAACACATGAATGGATCTCTAGCAGCATGATCATTGGCAGACAACAATACTTATTATCCATAGGAATTCCAAGTTGCATCTCAAACCATCAATCTCCTCATTTATTGGGTTCTTCAGCAACACCCAACACATATTGACAGTCTTACTTACTGACAACAAATACAATCATCATTTCAATACATTAAGCTCTTCATACCCAAATCCGATTCAAAGGTACCTAAACCTGATTTAATCAGGTCATGTACCCGGTTAACAGGTACCCAATGCCATCCTACAGAACCACTTTAAAAAAAAAAGATTCAAAAATAAATTCATTTTGAGACTTGCTTACCACGAGATTCAATTCACATTTCAAAAAAATAATAAATAATAAATATCCAGATAAATAACACTAAAATTTGTTATTCCATACCAAACAAGAACTTATTATTCCAAAAACAGCGATAGCCGGTACCTGATTAATGGGTCGATGAAGGTTGAGAGAAATGTGTAACAACCCAGCATAAAAAAATGACCAGACCAGTCGAGGAGAACCAGGACGCCAACCTGGAAGGCATCGAAACCAGGTGAATTATCCACAAAACTGAATTGCAATGATTAAATAAATAAATAAATAAATAACTCTCACTCCAGTTGACCTCATGCAGCTGCTTCAAGAGTCAACTCACATCTACAACAAATTTGGAGTGCTGGTATTGAACTTGAAATACCCAAGATACTTTCCTCATTGTGAAACAATTCTTAGGTAAAATCAGTTGAAATTGTTTAAGATCTCATTTGCTTCACCTTAAAAAACAAGTGATTTTGATATTGTTTAAAAAGCAATTTTAAAAAAAAAATGAGTTTATAAAAATCAGAAGTTGCTTTGCCACTTTAATTTCAATCATAGAATCAATTTTTAAAAATTGGTAATCTGAATAAATTTTCAAAAAAAAACGTTTAAAATTGATTTTCTTAGATTCCACTTTTTTGTAAAAATATTAAACAAAAGACAGAAATTTTAGTAAATTGATTTTTTTTTAACATTTAACCTAAAAAATCCTAAACAAACGAGATCTAAATTTATTGAAGTTATCAAAAGTTATTTATTTTCAACATGCCCTGATTTAAATTTTGATTCATAAAATTGAAAATAGTTCTTCCGTGTATGATTAAAGGTCATTTTTAAAATAAAAAAAATTACTTTTGATCTTAAGATCAGTTTTTAAAAAGTTAATCAAAATAACTTTTCAAAAAAAAAGTAGAAAAGTGATTTTTTTATATTATGCTTTTCTACATAAATGTTAGAGAAGTGGTTTTTTTTTTAAACAAAGTGTGCTTTTAGTCCAAAAAAAAACTTCACCAAATGGGCTCTTATTCAATAATAAATTGCATGTTATGTAGAAATAAAGAGGAAGATATCTTCAAAGATTGAAAAAGCGGTAGCTAATGAAATTTGACCATAAAACTTCGACAAATAACACAATCAACACATACTCTAGTGACAGAAAAACATATTCTTGAAATGTCAGATTGAAAGATAGCAACAACAAAAAGTAACCAAAACATGAACCATGTGAGTAACACACCTGCTTAAATATTGACGGCAGTATTTGGGGTTTTGAAAGCATAACTAGCCCTAGTGTCTTGACCAGAGGCCCAAATTGTATCACATCCTGAAATGACGCCACCATTCAAAGAAGGTGACGGGTATAGCATAAATTTCAATAGAAAAAAAAATAGCAATAACATGTTCTAAGGTCCCATTTGGTTGTTCGGCTTGTGAGCAGAGCTGCACATGGGCCCAGGGACCCGCCCAACCCAAAAAAATGTATTATTGGGCCCAATTTTTTTGTCCGAATAATAAATGAGCCATTTTTAAAAGCTCAACTGATATTTAGGCCGGCTCAGGCCAAAATTGGCGACCTGATTAATGACCCGTGCCGCCTGATAATGATATATTAAAAGAAATCATAATTTTATGTACTTATTATTTTAAAATCATGGTTATTATATTTTTTCATATAATATAACTGTATTTTAAGATCCGATTAATTGACAGGTTAAACTTCAAGTAAAATTTTAAATGGGATGGGTTTCGGGTTTTTTTCCAAGACCCGATTAATAAATGGATCGTGTCGGGCCATGAAAATTTCCCAATTATGAAGGTAAAAACCCCACCCCAAACCCAACAGATCTGGTCCACATACACCTCTACTTGTGGGGAATGCGAAAGAAAAAATGACATTTTCCTTCCCTCAAGCATGGGTGGTTGAAAACTGGACTTTCTGCGAAAACCCCACTTTTCCCTCATAGAAGGGAATTTGTTTCCTCCAATTTACGGTAAGAAAGGCATGGAATTCTAAAATAATTTTTTTTATTAATATTACAATAATATAATGCTATTTAATATATTTTTTTATTAATTTTTGTAGAATGATAAGAGAGGTGGAGACTCAATACCCAAGATGTCTCTCTAAGGGAGGTCTTGAGGTTATTTTATAATGAATAATAAAGACCACAAAAGACCACAAGTCCGATGTGGGATACAGACTTCAACACTCCCCCTCAAGCTAGGTCTACCTAGCTTGGACACATAATTAAAGAAACCAAAGCGAAGAAAACAAAGAACACTGCAAACACTCCCCCTCAAGCTGGACATACCCAACTTGATTACAAAACAAGACAAAACATAAGAAAAGATAAACCGTCATGGCTGGTACACCCCCTCAAGAAGTTGATGAATGATGGTGCTGAAAAAGATTGGTTGCTAAGCCGCACAAGCGGAGCCGGACGACGGAGCGTCGGGAATGCCGCATAGGCGGTGCCAAACGACGAAGCGTCGAGAATGCCGCACAGGGAGGTGGGCCGGACGATGGTGCATTGGGAATGCCGCACAGGAGAGGTCGGACGATGGTGCGTCGGGAGAGCCGCAGAGGAGCCGACGGGCTGACGACAGGGCGCAGCGGAGGAGCCTCACGATCGGGGCCGGCGAGAGCAGATGGCACCGGATGCAGAGGCGCAGCTTGGCTAGAAGAGGGCCGGTCGGCAGGGTCCGACGGGACTGGTCGGCGCGAGGAGGTGGCGCAAAGGGAGGGCCGGCGAGCAGGGGAGGCAGCGCGCCAGATCTGGACGACACGGTGAATAGGGGAGCCGGTTGCTGGAGGAAGGTCCGCCGATAGGGAGAATGATGGGGAGGCAGAACGCCGCGGGAGGGCGAGGCCGGGCGTCCGCATCGGAGGCAGGCTGGGACGTGCCATGGAGGATCGGAGTTGGGCGACGCCGAGAAACCGAAGGGAGGGCAGGGTCGGGCGAACGGAGGGCCACAGAGCCGGGACGTCGTGTTGCACAGGGAAGGAGGTGGGGCCGAGCGAAGCCGAGAAGCCGCAGGGAGGGAACGCCGAGACGAAGGCGGGGCCGGGATAGGCCGCTGGGAGGGCGGGGCAGGAAGCGTCGTAGGAAGGGGGGAAGGGTTCTGCCTGGAGGAATGAGGGAAGCGGAAGAAAAAAAAATTAACGAGATTTTTCCTCTGATACCATGTAGAATGATAAGAGGTGGAGACCCAATACCCAAGGTGCCTCTCTAAGGGAGGTCTTGAGGTTATTTTATAATGAATAATAAAGACCACAAAAGATCACAAATTCGATGTGGGATACAGACTCCAACGATTTTAATCTATTTTTTATTATCATATCATTATTTTCATTATATTAATATAAGGTCGATTACATTCGCCACTGTGGAACACGGCGCTAGGAAAGAAAACTACAGTAAACAAACAGTCTCGGAGACTTGACCCCGCGACCAACCCCTCACCTCCTAAACCCAAACCACCCCACCACCAACGGTGTGACTATTTTCATTATATTAAATTACTTTTCTTGCCATCACTAACCAAACATGAATTTTTAATTTTCCTTTCTTTTTCATTCATTCCTTTTTTCTTCAATTCATTTTTATCAACCAAACGGACCCTAAGTTCAGCTGCATGAATCATGTGGGAGTATAATACCATGAAAAATAATCAAACAAATAAATAATAACACTACCTGCAGAAATGGTCGCAGTACCGGGTCCCCAAGCCTCTGGTGAAGTGAAGCCTAGAACATTCAGAAACAAATGAAAGTGAAGAAGCATGATGCAACATAGAAAATTACCTGCATACACTGGAAATTGGAATAAAGAAGCTCATTGATGAAATCTGGTGGAACTTTAGACTGTTCCCTTGCTGACATTGCTCTTTGAAACAGCCATGAAGCACTCAAGTTGGGCTGCAATGGGAAAAAAATGATTTTCCATTATTATTTTTAAATCAAGTTGCATCATTGGAGCCAAAGGAAAGGAATTGGACTAGAGAACACTAACCATGTAAGGATTTAGCAGAGACAAGCTGTGTGAATCAAGAAAATCACCACTAATGGCCTCATGTATTCCTTCATACATGGACAAATAACAACAAAAATAAGCAGCTCCAAAGTTTCAGTATTAGCATCCCTATAGCATTTCGTGTGTTGGCAAAGAGGGAGGGATTCCAATACCGGAAAAACAATTTAGGTTGTGTTTGGTTTTGAAAAACGTTTGCTGTTACATTTTTTAAAAATGAATTCCAAAATGTGCTCGAAAATATTCTGGATGGTAGGGGAGAACAAGAAAATATACAATTTACCTCTTCTTCCATTTTCATTCTCTAGGAAACACGAAAAAGGCTCCATTTCATTATTGAAAACATTTTCTGTTTTCATTTTCAAAATATGGATAAGAAAATATGATAGAAAATGTTTTGGAGGGGAAATTAAAACAAGAAAGTATAAGAACAACTAATATAAGTGTTTTCATTATTTCAAAAACATGAAAAAAAAACGTTTTTTTCCAAAAAAATCTATCATTTCAGTTTTCATTTTTGAAAAAATATTTTCCCTTTAAATAATCCAATACATTTTTGGAGTATGAAATATAAAATATTTTTTTATAACTGACCGCAACCTAAGTCTTATTTCCAAAAATCTCTCATTTTTATTTACATTTTCTAGAAAAAACTTTTCTATTTATACAAGCCTATTTTCTAATACATATTTAGAAAATGAAAACAAGAAACGTTTTCCAAAACCGAAGTCTTGTATTTGTAAAATTTAAACGCTTCATGACAAAAAACCACGAAAAATCAAAACCCAATAAAATTGGTCCAGTATGAAAAAATGGTTCATCAAAATGATGCCAGGCACATCAACGACATACCTGTTGACAGTCTCTCGAGGTGCCGTGTAAGGCTTCCAAAACCACCGAATGAAACTGGCGATTGTATGCCACTCGCATCACCAAACTGCAGAAAACTATTTTGAGAAAAAAGTTTTTGTTTTGGTATGTGACTGGAACCTACTATACTTTAGAAGTGATATGGAGCACCTGAAGAACTCGATCAAAAGCAGGGGGCAATGGGCTATCAAGTTGATCAACAAACATTATTAAGAAAACCCAGAAATGTACATCATGATAGAAGGGTCAAGGTAGATTGTGGCCCAAAAGATCAGTACCTGTCACGGTATGTAGGGAAGATGCCAAAGATGACTCTGATTATCTCTATAGCATCCAGAGACACACCCTGTGAAGCAGAAAGGCACAGCAGAAAATCATTGCTAACCAATGTGAAGGCCTTGATAACATGATAAATTAAGATAATTTTGAAGAATGAACAAGTAAAAATTTATTGCAGAGAAGTAGAAATGAAAATGAAATTTTGGGAATTGAATGTTTGGTAGCTTGGAAGTAACTTCTACATGGTATCCACTTGCATTAAAATGAGTGGACCGGAATTCCATTCTATGCAAAAATGACGTATTTGAACTTTCATGTAAGTGAAATTAAAGAATCAAATTACCCTTCACCCTTTTCTTTTGCACATAAACTCCACTCGACCCATATAATTCATGCTCTTCCCGGTGTAACCCTCCCCCACCAAAGTGGGTACCAAACCCCGGGTCTCGAATGTGAACTACGAACCGACTAGGTAAAATTGGCCTCCCCACCCTACCCTAGACCGTCGAGACGGTAAATCGCACGAACGCGACGTGTAATTATAAAGGCAAGCCGCAACCAGCAAGCTAAGCCCATATTATTATTATTATTATTAGTTGAGCCCTGTAAAATGGTACAAATTCCTAGCTCAAGGAGAGCTGGAGACATTCATTTATAGATGGAGGAAAATAATTAAAAATAAGAGATATCCGATGTGTGACTCGGAAATATACTTAAACTCGGAAATACAATTAACCGGGTCTAACACTCCCCCTCAAGCTAGAACGGGTATAGCTTGGAAGAGACCCACAAAAAAGAAAGGAGACACCAATACAAGACCGCACACACTCCCCCTCAAGCTGGGTCGCTGATATCGTGGATGCCTAGCTTGGTACAGAGAGTCCAGTCGAGCTCCCAGTAATCCTTTGGTGAAGATGTCGGTCAGCTGATCGGCCGTCGGAATGTAGCTGAAACTGATATGGTGTTGCTCGAGGTGATGACGAAGAAAGTGACAGTCAACCTCGATATGCTTCGTGTATTCATGAAAGACTAGATTGGAAGCAACATTCGTGGTTGTCTGATGATCACACCAAATATGAACAGACATCTGTGGCGGGAAACCAATTTCATGAAGAAAATAACGCGACCAAAGAATTTCAGTAGTGACTGTGGTCATCGCACAGTATTCAAATTTTGCACTGAATCTAGAAATGACAGTTCGTTTCTTGCTTCGCCGTGAGATTAAGTTACCAGCCAGGAAAACGGCAAACCCGGAAGTAGACTTCCGGATAGCTAAACAACCAGCATAGTCGGCATCACATAAAGCCTCAATATTCAGATGATAGTGATGTGAATACCGAAAACCACGGACAGGATCTTTCTTAATGTACTTGACAATGCAAAGAACAGCATCCCATTGGAATTTCGTCGGATGTTTCATGAATTGACTAACCTTGCTAACAGAGCAGGCAATATCCGGACAAGTCATGGTAAGATAATTAAGTTTGCCCACAAGACGACGATACCTCACTAGGTAGAAATATGGGTATGTGGCATCATGTAGAGACCATTCTTCGGGTTCAAGAAGAGTGTCCACAGAAATACAATTAACTGGGCCTAACAAGCCCTGCATCAATGGATGTTCCCTTTGTATCTCTTTTATTCATCTATAAATAAAGGACCCGACTTCTTTAAGAGGTGCGGGATTTCATTCCATGGAATCAGAGCGGGTCCCCCAATCTGAGCCCCCCTCTTTTCTCTCCCTTGAGTGTCGGTCTCACCTCCTTTCGTTTTGGCAGACATTCGTGCACCAGGAGGAGGCTACCCCGACCCTAGGGTTTCCTCTCGAAGTTGACTATGCGTCACCCCCTCCCTGTCATCTGCTTCCGGCTACGTCGTCCCCACCCAAACCCATTGCCCCTACCCCGCTCCCCTACCAAGCTCTCCTACCGCCACCTCTAACACCACACCCCCTCCCTTGAGTGTCGATCTCACCTCCTTTCGTTTTGGCAGACATTCGTGCACCAGGAGGAGGCTACCCCAACCCTAGGGTTTCCTCTCGAAGTTGACTATGCGTCACCCCCTCCCTGTCATCTGCTTCCGGCTACGTCGTCCCCACCCAAACCCATTGCCCCTACCCCGCTCCCCTACCAAGCTCTCCTACCGCCACCTCTAACACCACACCCCCTCCCTTGAGTGTCGATCTCACCTCCTTTCGTTTTGGCAGACATTCGTGCACCAGGAGGAGGCTACCCCAACCCTAGGGTTTCCTCTCGAAGTTGACTATGCGTCACCCCCTCCCTGTCATCTACTTCCGGCTACGTCGTCCCCACCCAAACCCATTGCCCCTACCCCGCTCCCCTACCAAGCTCTCCTACCGCCACCTCTAACACCACACCCCCCTCCTGACACGACGCCCCCTGACGCAACACCCTCTGCACCACCCCCAACACAATGTGCCCCTCAATGCACCACAAACACCCATCCCTAGCCCACTTTATCACCCCCCACCCACCCCATAAAGCCCCCACGCTCCTGCTACTACATCACCCCCCGCGCCCCGCCCTAGTGCATTGTTGGGAATCTCGACCACCATCTTCATATAAACTCACCGGATGATAACCTCTCCGACCACCGGAAGTAACCCAACGGAAGTTGCAACTTGTGGAACATAACCCCAACACCTCTTGTGATTGGAAGATCCCCCACGACTTTGAAGACCAGAACATAGGAAGCAGCGCATCTTAGTCACTAAATCGAGTTGTCCTTCACTAATTCTGGCTCCCCCTCTTGGTTAGCATCAAGACCTTTCTTTTAGAAAATGAACAACCAAGACAAGCACGCAATAAAACAAACGGAACATGCAAACTTAACACACAAGGGATAACGTGGTACGGACAAGGTATCCTACATTCATGGGAGAGCAGACAACAGTTTTCATTTCATCGGAACAAGGTACATCTAAGTTACAAGGACAAGACCGTGCCCTACCCAAATTCAACGGAACTTAGCATGCCAACGCCTTCCGACATCAAGCTCTTACCGCTAGCGCTCTCATCGTAAAGACCCACGGATTGATACGGAAACGTCGAGAGTTGCAACGATAGAAACAGCAAAACACAGAAGAGTAAAAAGGAAAAAAAATATAAGAACAAGAACACAAAGATTTACGTGGTTCGGGCAATAATCTCTACGTCCACAGAGAGTCAGAATATTCACTATATGTCGGGAGCACAATTATAGAGTTTTCTTTCAGTAAGTAACCCTACCCCGAAATGGGCTTCAAATGGAGGAAGAAGATCCACTGTTCCACCAACTGCACAAGAAGTCCGCGTCACTACAGTGAAAGGCGGTCACCCAAGTCAAAGTGCTAGAGTGGCTGCCGGCTGGAAGTCCAAAAGGCTACAGTAAAGTTGACTCCAAAGTCCACACTATTGCGGAATCACCGGGAGACAGAACGACAGAAAACGAGAAAACGAAAGAAAGAAAAGCAACAAAGAACACGACGATTTACGTGGTTCGGGAAAAATCCCTACGTCCACGGGAGAGGCAGATTTTCACTATGATTCGGGAGCACAGAAATTACAGAGGATTTCCAACAACAAAACCCTAGCCCGAAATGGGCTATAAAACAAATGGAGAAGACGATCACTATTCGAAAAAGTGGTCCGCGTCGCTACAGTGAACGGCGGCTGGCTTTGTCAAAAGCGCTACAGTAAAGTTGACCCCGAAATCCGCACCGCTACAGTGCCTGTCGGTGTCGGTCGGTCAGCTCCGCTACAGTGGTCAGCACAGCAGTGCCTCAACTTCTGTATCACCATAGGCTTTGTCAACATGTCTGCCGGATTGTTGGTTCCACATATCTTCTGCAAAGTCAGCAACCCATCCTGTATCAAACCTCTAATGAAATGGTACTTCAACTGAATGTGCTTCGTCCGGGCATGAAACACTGGGTTCTTGGCAAGATGTATAGCACTCTGACTATCACAGTGCAATACATTCTCCTCTCGCTTTCTTCCCAATTCATCCAAGAAGTTCTTTAGCCAAACCATCTCTTTCCCAGCTTCTGTTACAGCAATGTATTCTGCCTCTGTGGTGGATAAAGCCACCACCTTCTGCAATTGTGATATCCAACTTACCGCAGTCCCTCCACAGGTAAAAACATAACCCGTGGTACTCCTCCTGCTGTCGACATCGCCTCCAAGGTCAGCATCCACATACCCCTGCAATGAAGTTCATTTTCCAAAGCACAGAGATACCTCCTTGCTGCCCTTCAAATACCTCAGTATCCACTTCACAGCTTCCCAATGTTGTTTTCCAGGGCTAGCCATATACCTGCACACAACTCCCACTGCATGAGCAATGTCAGGTCGAGTACAGACCATGGCATACATCAGGCTTCCCACAGCTGATGCGTATGGAACTTTTGCCATGTACTCCACCTCTTCTGCCGTCTTCGGTGATTGCTCCTTTGATAGTTTGAAGTGGCTCGCCAGGGGAATAGAGACTGCCTTTGCTTCCAGCATGCTGAATCTTCTCAGAACCTTCCCAATGTAATCAGCCTGTGACAACATTAAAGTTCCAGCCGTGCGGTCTCTCTTGATCTTCATTCCCAGAATCTTGCCAGCTTCTCCAAGATCCTTCATTTCAAACTCCTCAGCCAATTGCCCTTTCAGCTCATTAATTCTCTGCATACATGATCCTGCAATGAGCATGTCATCCACATACAGAAGCAATATAATATATTCATCACCGAAAGACTTGATGTAGCAACACTGATCCATGCCACATCGTTTATATTCATTTTTAGACATAAATGAATCAAACTTCTTGTTCCACTGTCTCGGTGCCTGCTTCAGTCCATATAAGCTCTTCTGGAGTTTGCACACCAAGTCTTCCTTTCCAGACTCTACATATCCCTCTGGCTGCTGCATGTAGATATCTTCCTCCAAATCTCCATGAAGGAAAGCAGTCTTGACATCAAGCTGCTCAAGGTGCAAATCCTCTGTCGCCACAATGCTGAGAACCACCCGGATGGTGGTAAGCTTTACTACTGGTGAGAAGATTTCAGTGAAATCTACTCCCTCCTTCTGTTGAAAGCCTTTCACCACCAGCCTTGCCTTGAACCTCCTCTTTCCATCATGTTCTTCCTTGACCCGGTAGACCCACTTATTCTGCAATGCTTTCTTTCCTCTTGGCAGAGGTGTCAGCTCCCAAGTGTTGTTCTCATGCAATGAGGAAATCTCCTCCTTCATAGCCAGCTCCCACTTGCTCGACTCCTTCAGCTGCATTGCTTCTTCAAAGCCTTCTGGTTCTCCACCGTCAGTCAATAAAAGGTAATGCAATGATGGTGAATACCTCTGCACGGGCCTTCTCACCCTTGATGATCTCCTCAACTCCACTGGAGTAGTAGGTTCCACTGGTTCGGACTTCTCAAGCTCAGACACACCTTCAAGCTCCACTTGCTTTTTGCATTCTGATTCAATGTTCCCATTTTCATCTTCAACTGCATGGCGATCTTTGTACATGACACCTTCATTGAATACCACATTTTGGCTCCTGATGACCATCCTGTTGACATCATCCCAAAAGCGATACCCAAACTCCTCACCACCATAGCCAATAAAGAAACATTTTTTGGACTTGGCATCAAGCTTGTCCCTTGCATTAGCATCAACATGAACATATGCTAAACTGCCAAAGACTCGTAGATGTGAGAGTTTTACCTCCTTACCAGACCAGAGTTCCTCGGGTAGACATTCCCCCATTGGCACAGAGGGAAACCTGTTTATGAGATATGCTGCCATATTCACTGCATCAGCCCAAAAGGTCTTGGGTAACCCCGAATGCAGCCTCATGCTCCTGGCACGTTCATTCAGTGTTCTATTCATCCTTTCTGCCACACCGTTCTGTTGTGGTGTTCCTGGGATTGTCTTCCCCCACTGAATTCCATTTTCAGAACAGAATTCCCTGAACTCTTGACTGCCATATTCTCCACCATTGTCAGACCTTAAACATTTCAGCTTTACTCCTGACTCGTTCTCCACCATGACTTTCCACTTCTGAAATATCTTAAACACATCAGATTTGTTCTTCAGAAAGTAAACCCATACCTTCCTCGTTGAGTCATCGATGAATGTCACATAATATTGTGACCCTCCGAGAGATGGTACTGGTGCAGGCCCCCAAACATCTGTATGCACCAGGTCCAGCTTTCCGGCCTTCGGTGTTCTGCCTCCTTTTGCAAAGGACACCTTCTGTTTTCCAAAGATGCAATCTTCACAAAAGCCTACTTCCACCGACTTCAGCTCTGGTAGCAATCCTTTTGTTGCCAGCACCTTCATCCCCTTTTCACTCATGTGGCCGAGTCTGTAGTGCCACAGTTGAGAACCTCTGACAGCTTCGAGTGATGCAGCCATGTCCATGCACGTTTCTGTCATGTTGTACAGGGTGCCATTCTTTGCTCCCCGAGCTATGACCATAGCTCCTCGGGTGATCTTCCATGCACCACCAGTGAACATGGTACTCAACCCTGCATCATCAAGCTGTCCCACAGAAATGAGATTTCTTCTTAAACCAGGGATGTACCTCACGTTTTCCAGAACCAGCAAGCTCCCACTCTTGGTCTTGATCCGTGCATCTCCTTTCCCCACAATCTGCAAGGGCTCGTCATCAGCAAGATGCACCTTGCCAAAATTTCCAGAAACAAAATTGTTCAGGAAACCCTTCTCCGATGTAGAATGGAAAGACGCCCCAGAGTCTAAAATCCAAGACTCCATCGGGCTGTCCACGCTAAGCAGTAGCACGTCATCAGTTCCTTCAGCTACCGCGTTTGCTCCACTGGTTTCAGGTCCCTTCCGGTTATCTCTGCACTCCTTCTTGACATGTCCTTTCTTCCCGCATGTCCAGCAGGTAGGACCAGGCCCCTTTGCCTTGTCTCTGCTCTTTCCTCTCGACTTCGATCGTCCTCTGCGATTGTCCCGCTGTGGGTACCTTCCTCTTCCTTCAACGTTCAAAGCAGAACCAGAGAATCTGCCTGATTCTCTTCTTCGAACATCCTCACTAAGGATTAGGTCCCTTATATCCTTCAGAGCCATCTTCGTATTCCCCGAAGTGCTGCTCACAGCTGTTACAGTTGCTTCCCAACTTTCAGGTAATGAAGATAATAAAACCAGAGCACATACCTCATCACCAAGGTCAATGTCCACCGATGACAACTGACTTATGATGGTATTGAACTCGTTGATGTGATCTGCAACAGCTCTCCCTTCAACCATTTTCAGGTTGAACAATCGTCGTATCAAATGCACCTTGTTAGCCGCAGAAGGCTTCTCGTACATATTTGTGAGGGCTTTCATCAGGTCCACCGTCGTCTTCTCTTCTCTGATGTTGAACGCCACGTTTTTGGCCAACGTCAGGCGCACAACACCCAGAACCTGTCGATCCAGTAGCTCCCATTCTGACTTCTCCATTTCCGTTGGCTTCACACCCAGAAGCGGCAAGTGCATCTTTTTCTGATAAAGATAATCCTCGATCTGCATCCTCCAGAAACTGAAATCAGTTCCATCGAAACGATCGATCTTCACTTTGCCTTCATCCAGAGCCATCGTTGGAGAATTCCGAACTCACCCTCTGATACCAGTTGTTGCGGAATCACCGGGAGACAGAACGACAGAAAACGAGAAAACGAAAGAAAGAAAAGCAACAAAGAACACGACGATTTACGTGGTTCGGGAAAAATCCCTACGTCCACGGGAGAGGCAGATTTTCACTATGATTCGGGAGCACAGAAATTACAGAGGATTTCCAACAACAAAACCCTAGCCCGAAATGGGCTATAAAACAAATGGAGAAGACGATCATCCCTGCTATAGTGTTTTGTCGGTATCGGTCGATCATCCCTGCTACAGTGGTCAGAAATGCTACAGTGCCCGAAAAATTGGGTCGGGGCCTTCGGCCCGCTGCAACCCCCAACGAGCTCAGCGCGGAGCTCGACCCGCGAAAGTTGCGCGCCGATGCGCAGTGCGGGCCACAAGCATTCGGCCCAACCGGATCGGGCTACACCAATCCAACACAGATGAGGGGATATGATCCCTCCGGCAGCACCTCCCTCCACTGTTGCTCCTTCCAATCTACACCTTTGTCCAAACTTCGACCTTCCGCCTCCAGCCTTCAACTTCCAATGCCTTCAGTGCCTGTGATGCCTCTGCATCCACTCTCAGTGTCTCACTACACAATAGTGGTTCATCCTCACTATATATAGCGAAGTCCTTCCGGTCATCAGGTTTCCACCACTTGCCAATCTTCACGGGAAGAGCGCCCACTCCACTTCGATCTGTGCGGACAACCTTCTGCACGATCAAGGGCTGCCACCGCCTCAACTGGTGCACTCGGTGAATAGTGCAAGTTCCCACACTTCCTTCACCGCCTTCGGAAATTTGTGTTGCTGTCGGAAACTGCCCCTTCCACCCGCATCATTTCGTCCACCGGAACATGATCGGGTCCTCCAGGTGTATGCATCGGAAGTTCCTCCTCCACATTCCCGAACTCAGGCATCATTGTGGTGTATCCACTGAACTAAATCGTTCAACTACTTCCGTTGAATCCACTCAACTGCATCCGCTAATGAACTTCCAAAGAACTTTCGCTCGCCTAAACTAAACCAAAAATCCATGGTGAAGGTGCACTGTCTTCATCTGACTTTCCCATGTGTAACATCTGGAGACTTTAATTCTTAAACTTCCAACACTTAAAGACAGAAAACAGTTGTCACATCAAACCTAACAATCTTCCACTTGAGAATTGTTTTTCCAGGTTAAGTTCAACATGCGCCACCTCCCAACCAGCCCCATAGCCCATCCCCTGCAGCGACAATGGCCCTCCTATTACCCCTGTCGAGCTGCCCCTCTATCGCTGTTACCCCTCCACCTATGTCATCCCACCACTACCACTCCTCTTGATGTACCCGCCCGCAATGTGCTTTACTAGCAACATGGTGGCAACGCCCTTTCTAGGTCCCACCACTTTTGTTGAGGCTTCCAGCTTGATCCATCCCTCCATCTTTTATTTGTTCAAATGATTTTAACACTCATTAGCGACCATAGCGGATTTTCAACATTTGTCTCGTCAGTTCTTCCACGGTTGATCATTGTCACTACACATCTTGTGGATAACCATATGGGCATCACGAATTTGTCTATCTAGCGAGAGACATTCATCAAGTCTCTTGAGGGTATGGATTTTGACTCTCATCTAGTGGTGGATCTTCTCCCTTCAACCAATCCCAAGTAAAACCTTTGTCTTATTGGTCAATTTCATAGAACGGTCGGTTAAAGAGGTTACCCGCACAACTAATACAATTAAGGAACTTTGTGATTACTTATCTCCCATGTACTCCAAAACGAATAATTTGACGCGAGTATCAATCGCATTTCAGTGGCTCTTTAATATCTGCATGCAGCATTAGTACATACTTCATAGAATAGAAGGCACTTCGAGATGAGCTTCTTGAGCTCTAACCTATTCCACAGTCACCGACGAAGGCCATGACTCAACGCGATCAATTATGCCTATTTTCTCTTCTTCATGGGTTGCCTCTCGAGTATGTTACCACAACAACAAAGATTTTGGCAACTCCATCCACAGTGGACATTCCTCATGCATATCATTGACTCGGTAAAGCCTATCATACCGTGTTTGCTGCTCCAATTCCTCCTATAGTAGATCACAGTGTCATGGTATAGCGACTCATACATCACATACATAATTATTACATCATACATAATATTACACATCCCAAAATTAATAGGTTTAGGATCTTGGAAAATTAGGTTCATACAACATTAATACACGTAAGATCATAAACTTTATTTTTAAAGTCTTCATCGTAGTCCCCTTATAAACCAATCATAATCTTCTTAACATATATGATCACCTAAGAACATACATCAAAGAGTGAATTAAAATCCCAATAAGGGAATGAATAATAGGAAAAAATAAAAAAAATGACTCAAATTGAGAAAATAATGATCATAATAATTGTTATCGCATCATAACCATGGGAGCATAATCATAAGAATATGGAAAATATAGGAATGATACATGAAATGTGGCACGCGCGTAATAATGAAACATCGTAAGCATAATTCAAGGTTTATTGTCAAAACAACATAACATATTTGGGTTGGGCTCTTTGTCCATGCCCTATACATAATATCTCATGAGATAAAAGTTTTACCCAATGCTTTAAAGAACTGTATAATTCTGGATCCACCCGTCACATCATAATATGTTCAAAATCATTGTGTCACATAGAAAAGAAAGGGAAGAGGCATAAGGGTATTCCATTTTCATAAAAAAAATATCTTGATCATAATTAAAAAAAGTGAATCAAAAGATGAAGTGAGAAAAAATTGAATGGAGAGTTGAGAAAAGATCCTCTCCAAAGTATTGTGAGAAGGCGATCGGGCATCAATGGTGTCATTGAGACTGAGGCGATCGGGCATCAGCCCCATCCTGATGGTGGTTTGAATTTCGAAAATTGAAAATGGTTGTATGAGTTATTTGGGTTTGAATTTTGAATTTTTGGGTTGTTTCGGTAACTGTTATTTGGTTGTGCGGGTCCCCACATAACCGATTAAAAGTGGTTATTCCGAAAATCAAAAAAAAACAGATTGGATGGATGAGAATAAGAGAAGGGCATGCAAATCCCCATAAAAGAATAATGAGAAGAAAATGAGAAAAGATCCTCTCCAAAGTATTGTGAGAAGGCGATCGGGCATCAATGGTGTCATTGAGACTGAGGCGATCGGGCATCAGCCCCATCCTGATGGTGGTTTGAATTTCGAAAATTGAAAATGGTTGTATGAGTTATTTGGGTTTGAATTTTGAATTTTTGGGTTGTTTCGGTAACTGTTATTTGGTTGTGCGGGTCCCCACATAACCGATTAAAGTGGTTATTCCGAAAATCAAAAAAAAAACAGATTGGATGGATGAGAATAAGAGAAGGGCATGCAAATCCCCATAAAAGAATAATGAGAAGAAAATGAGAAATGGAACTAAAATTATAAACAAAACTTTTGAACAAAGATATAGAAAGGAAAAGAGATTTAAAAAAGAGGAAGAAAAAAGTTTCCATACATTGTCGTAGTTAACGTATAAGGATATTAAAAAGAAATAATATCCTAACAGGAAAGAAGAAATAGAGTAATAGACATCAATAGGATAGAGCATAAGACATAAAAGAAGAAAGTGTAAGAAAAAAAATTCAAACCCAAAGGAGTGACAATTGGTATAGAAACTCTTTACCTCAAATCTCATTTTTCTTCGAAACGCTTAAGTCTCTTGTATAACCAACTTTTATTTATTAAAACATTACTCAAAAACTACTTTAAATTATCTAAATTATTTTTGATCATTTGTTATAGTTATTAATTATCTACTAACCATTCATTAAAAATAGATGTGAGGGACCGGATTTCCGAAATCCCTCGCGTTGCATTTTTCCATGGCTCGGTGGTGCCGAGGAGTTTGGAAGTGTTCCGGAGGCTATGGGGGTAATATGGCCTTTCCAAGGGTCACCACACCCAAGTAGAGGGCGTGATGTTGGCTGTTTTGTCCCCTGGTGAGCCCCTGTGTAAAACGGGCTAGGCAAAATGGTCAGGCTAGGGCGTAGCCATGAGCATGAAGCGTTGGGAGATCTGTTGTGGGCCACAGCCATAGTAACCTCACCACACCCGTGGTGAGTGAAAACGACCAAGAAGTTGGCAACATGCCCTGGCGGATGTGGTGTAGGGCTGGCGCGTTTGAGGCCACCACAGTCATGGTGACGGTCGGGCAGGAATTTGAGCGGTCGAAACGATCGTCGGTCTTTGTAGATCATGAACAGTTCAAAAGAGAAAATGTGTGCGATGTTATGAGGGGTCTTGAATGCATTTTTAATTCGTTCTTTCCTCTATTAATCGATCCATGCTCCTCTTCTTGAACGTTCCTTCAATTTCCAGACGCTCCGGACAAACCTAGGGCGTGGTTGCGTCATCTTCTCGCATTGAGGTTCCATTGTCGAAAATTGTTGTTAAGTGTTAGTTCTACACCCTTGGCGCCCTTTGATCGACTCCTTGAGGATTCTAACCCTTGGATCGTGGGGGATCAAGTGTGCTTGGTTCAAAGTACCTCCCCTCTTTCTCATTTTCGTTCTTTTGTCCGGATGTTCATTGTGCCAAATCCTCTGTTTTGGGTTGAGATCTGAGCGTGGTTGTTGGTGGCTTGTGGATGTTAGGTTCCAGCTAGTTTTCCTTCGGCTTGGTGGTGTTTTCTTTGCCGATGGCTGACACTGCTGCCCTAAATCCCAACCAAATCCTCGTAAGGGTACAACTCTCAACACTATCACAAAGAATGAACCACTCCTGATACCAATCTGTCACAACCCGACTCAACGGGACTCGAGCCACAACTACCCCAAGCCCGCCTCCATAGGTCAGAAACTAGCGACAAGCGCCGAAAGGCATAACTAATATGGGAGGTCTTTGCCTAATGTACCTGTACGCACGCACTCAACCATCTCCATGCAAAAATACAAAGGAATAATAATAAAAGATGCAACATCCAGAGAATAAACCATACATGTGAAACCTCTAGAAAGTACAAGAGTACAACAACGTAATCTGAAAAGAAAAGGGGGCAAATACATGACCAACCAGAAAGATGTCCCAACCTGACAGAACTGGAAAAGTAAAGTGTTGAGAGAGCACGGCTCTAGATCTCCAAGCCCCAACCACCGTACGCGATCAAATGCACCAAGGTATCCCTATGCTCCTTTGTAATTGTCATTGACCTATCTGTCGTTTATATAAGACAAGACACATGCAAGCAAAGCCTATGCAGGGATGAGTATATACATACCCAGTAGGACGTCCTGAAAGCTGAAGGAGGAGCATTAAGAGACATGATAGAAGTAAACAGCTCAACCCATAACAAAAATGAAATGATGACTGTAGGAGTGAAAATAAGAGAGACCGAACCCCCAAGATTTATCTCCAAAGGAGCCCTTGGGGTGTATTTATAACTGTAGAATAGGGAAACCCACTTACCTTCAAGGTGAGGTGGGGCTCTTCTTTTATAGAATGAAAATGCGGAATGTACAAGGGAGTATTCCGATGTGGGACTCAGAAATACCCATAATAATACAAGAGGGTTTAACACTCCCCCTCAAGCTGGACAGACCCAGCTTGGACAACGAGTCCCACAAAAAAGAATAAGATGACACCACACAAGACCCATAAATACTCCCCCTCAAGCTGGGTGTCAGATGTGGTGGATCCCCAGCTTGGAACTGAGCGATGCAAGGCGAGCACCAGGGAGGCCTTTGGTGAAGATGTCAGCAAGCTGGTCTGCCGTCGGAATGTGGCGAAAGCTGACATGGTTGTGCTCCAGGTGGTGGCGAAGAAAGTGACAGTCCACCTCAATATGCTTCGTGCGTTCATGGAAGACGGGATTCGAAGCAATTTTAGTGGCTGCCTGATTGTCACACCAGATGTGAGCAGAAGTCTGCTGAGGAAAGCCAAGCTCCTGGAGGAGTTGCCGAAGCCACAGGATCTCGGTAGTGACGGTGGCCATGGCACGGTACTCAGACTCGGCACTGGAGCGAGAGACGATCGTCTGTTTCTTGCTGCGCCAAGAAATGAGGTTGTCTGCCAAGAAAATGGCGAACCCAGAGGTAGATTTCCGAGTGGCAAGGCAGCCAGCGTAATCAGCATCGCAAAAGGCCTCAATATGCTGATGAGGATGCTGGGAGTAGTGAAGACCACGGGCAGGATCCTGTTTGATGTACTTGGCGATGCGGATGACAGCATCCCACTGAGATGTGGTGGGATGCTCCATAAATTGACTCACTTTGGCTACCGCACAGGAAATGTCGGGTCGAGTCATGGTGAGATAATTGAGTTTGCCCACCAATCGACGGTACCGCTCGGGATGTGGGTATAGAGCCGAGGAGGCATAAAGAGACCGTTCGCCAGGCTCCAGAGGAGTATCGACCGCAGTGGCCTGAGTCAGCCCAGCATTCTGCAATATATCCAATGCATACTTCCGTTGGCAGAGGGAGATGGTGGCAGAGGAGTAGGAAACCTCGATGCCAAGGAAGTATGTGAGAGGACCAAGATCTTTAGTGTGGAAGTGCTGGTGAAGATGGACCTTGAGATGGGTGATACCCACAGAGTCGCTGCCGGTGATGACGATATCATCCACATAGACGACCAATAAGATGCAGCCATGTGGAGTCGTCCTGTAGAAGACAGTGTGGTCTTTCATACTGCGGGAAAGCCCAAAGTCGCTGACGACCGTGCTAAAGCGGCCAAACCAAGCACGGGGAGACTGCTTGAGGCCGTAAAGAGAGCGGCGGAGACGGCAGACACGAGATTCAGCGCCGGCGGCACAAAATCCGGGGGGCTGCTGTAGATAGATTTCTTCCTCAAGGAAGCCATGGAGGAATGCATTCTTGACATCCAATTGATGAAGAGGCCACCGATGATGGGCGGCGAGAGAGATGAATAGCCGGACAGAGGCCATCTTGGCAACCGGGGAGAAGGTATCAAAGTAGTCAACTCCATATGTCTGAGCAAAGCCTTTGGCCACAAGGCGGGCTTTGAGGCGATGGAGAGTACCATCGGGATTCAGCCTGACCGTGTAAATCCATTTGCTGCCCACTGCCTGTTTGCCTGCTGGAAGGGGGACAAGATCCCAAGTATGGTTTTCCTCCAGAGCCTGCAATTCATCCCGCATGGCTGCGAGCCACCCGGGGTGAGATTTGGCCTCACCAACTGTGCGAGGTATAGAAACCGTCTCCAGAGCGGACAAACCCCTGTAAGAAGATGCAAATAGAGGAGTACTCTGGCAGGAGCGAGTACCTTTCCGTAGGGCAATGGGCAAGTCCGCGGGTGGCGGAGTAGGAGCAGCGGACGAAGCGGGAGCATCAGTGTCACTGGCCGGAACGGGGAATACAGTCGAAGGACGGCGGGAGTAGACCTGACCAAAATGGGTGTCAACAGGGGTTGACGCCGGTGGAGGATGGATGAGGAGAGGAGGACAATCATCGAGGACAGGGTCAGGAGGAGGAGAGGTAGGAGGAGGCAAATCCGGAAGAGGCTGGATGATGAGGGGAAGACATTCATCAATGGCAGAGTCAGGAGGAGGAGAGGGAAAGGAGAATGGAGAACTTTCCACAAAGGAGACATCTGCGGAGATGACATACCGGCGAAGGTCCGGGGAGAAGCAGCGGTAGCCACGCTGAGTGCGGGAATAACCAAGGAATATGCAGCGGAGGGATTTGGGAGAGAGTTTGGTGCGGCCAGGACGAGTGTCACGAACATAACACAAGCAACCAAACACTCGAAGAGGGAGGGAATGAAGAGGGAGAGTGGGGAAAAGAGCCCGAAAGGGAGTCTCCCCCTTAAGGATAGAAGAAGGAAGGCGATTGATGAGGTAGGTAGCAGTGAGAATGGCATCTCCCCAAAAAAGCAGAGGCACCTGTCGGTGGAAGATGAGGGCACGAGCAGTCTCTAGAATATGTCTGTGTTTCCACTCGGCCACGCCGTTCTGCTGGGGTGTATCAGGACAGGAGGTCTGATGAAGGATACCATTTGCCTGGAGAAACTGCCGAAAGGAAGAGGAGAGATACTCGCGCCCATTATCCGAGCGGAGACATTTGACAGAGATAGAAAACTGGTTCTTAATTTCATGGAAAAAGGTTTGGAAGGTGGAAAACACTTCGGAGCGTTCCCGAAGAAGGTAAAGCCACGTCATGCGCGAATAGTCATCAATGAAAGAGATATAGTATTTATAGCCCAAGTGACTCGGAAGGGTACACGGGCCCCAAACATCTGAATGAACGAGATCAAAGGGGTGGGAGGCCCGTGTATCCGTGCGAGGAATGTAGGAAGAGCGATGATGTTTTGCAAAGGAGCATGACTCACAATGAAAAGTAGGAGTCCTACTGAAGTCCGGAAACAGCTGATGAATGGTGGAAGCAGGCGGGTGCCCTAATCGGGAATGAAGATCAAGTGCCCGAGAAGAGGTAGACGTGCAAGCAATGGGTGATGGCCCCTCAAACATGTAGACCCCGTCGCGAAGCCAACCTCGACCAAGTTCCCGGTTCGTAGTCTGCTCCTGAAACACAACACCAGAAGAGGTAAATATGGCCGCGCAGTTATAATCCTTAGTTAGTTTACTGATGGAAAGCAGATTGAAGGGACTGCGGGGCACATGTGCCACAGAGGGTAGGTGTATCGAAGGAGTCAGGGAGCATGCGCCGAAGCCCGCTATGGGGATAGTGGACCCATCAGCGACGGTGATGGCTGAAGAACCGGCATATGTGCAGTAAGACGTCAACATACCAGCATCACCGGTGAGGTGGTCGGAGGCACCCGAGTCCAGCAGCCATGCAGGGGAGAATTGGCTGACCAAGGCAGTGGGGCAGACAGTACGGGCCAGAGAAGCCGAGGAGGGAGCGGGGCGGGCAGAGGCCGGTGGATCATGAGGCTGCCTGAGGTCGGCCACAGACAGGGCCAGAGACGGGAAAAGAGAGGCGATAGTCGAGGACACGTCCCAAACCGCGGGCTGTCCCTGCCGCAGGTGCTGAGATGGCCGGCCATGCAGGACCCAACATCGGGCGATCAGGTGGCCAAACTTGCCACAATGGTGACAAAAGGGACGTGGACGACGTGAAGCACGACCACGTCCCGAGGAGTCCGCCATGGAAGCGTCGGGAGCTGAGGCAGCGGGCCGACGGGATGATCGGGCGCAGGACGGGCGCGTGCCGGAAGGGCCGCCGGAACGAGGGCGGGGCAGCGGGAGACGCGGGAGCTGCGGGAGGCGCCGGGCGAGGGTGGCCGGGAGGCGTAGCCGAGGGCGCTCCGCCGGGGAAGAGAGGGCCGCCGGGATGAGGGGGCCGCCGGGATGAGCGGGTCGCCGGGATGAGGGGGCCGCCGGGATGAGGGGGGCCGCCGGGATGAGGGGGTCGCCGGGATGAGGGGGCCGCCGGGATGAGAGGGCCGCCGGGACGAGGGGGCCGCCGGGATGAGGGGGCCGCCGGGATGAGGGGGCCGCCGGGATGAGGGGGCCGCCGGGATGAGGGGGCCGCCGGGGAGGAGAGGGCCACCGGGAGGGGGGCGCCGGAGAAGAGGCGCCTGGGCGGGGCGCCGGGGCGAGTCGCCGAGGGCGAGGCGCCGGGGCGAGGCGCCGGGGCGAGGGTGTCGAGGCGAAGCCGAGGAGCCGGGAGCCGGGAGCCGGGGAGTCGGGACGTCGGGGCACCGGGAGCGCGGAGCAGCGGGAGGCACGGGAGGCGCCGGAGCTGTGGGAGGCGCCGGGTGCAGCAGGAGAGCCGCCGGGAGAATGGAGGGCCGCCGGGAGGTGAGCCGCAGGGGCTGGGCGCGCGGACGCGACGCCGTGAGGAGGTGCGCCGGGACGGCGGGGCGAGCCGGAAGCCGGGGAGCCGGGAGCCGGGAGAAGCCGCCGGGAGCCGCGGGAGGCGCCGGGAGCAGCGGGAGGCCGCTGGGAGGGAGCGCGCAGAGGAGGGCCGCTGGAGCAGCGGGAGGCGCCGGGAAGCCGCGCAGGGCAGAGCGGCCGAGGGCGGTCCGGCGGGGCTGGCCGGAAAGGAGCGGCGAGGGAGGTGGTGCCGGGACGGGGGGGGGGCGCGGGTGATGGCGCCGGGAGCCGGGGGGAGCCGCGGGGAGGATGGAGGGCGGTGCGACGGGAGGGCCGGGAGCCGCGGGCGTTGGGAGGGAGGGCCTGCCGGGAGGGTGCAGGCCGGAGAGGAGAGGTGCGCCGGGAGGGAGGGCCTGCCGGGAGGGATAGCCTGCCGGGAGGGATGGCCTGCCGGGACGAGCTAGGGCAGGAGGGAGAGAGGCGGGGCCGGGAGAACGCCGGGAATCCGCAAGGGAGGGAGGGTTCGGGATAAAAATCCCTCTGATACCATGTAGAATAGGGAAACCCACTTACCTTCAAGGTGAGGTGGGGCTCTTCTTTTATAGAATGAAAATGCGGAATGTACAAGGGAGTATTCCGATGTGGGACTCGGAAATACCCATAATAATACAAGAGGGTTTAACAATAACAAATAAGAAAGACCACACCGGACCTCAAGTCCGATGTGGGATGCAGACTCCAACACTCCCCCTCAAGCTAGGTGTACCTAGCTTGGACACATAATGAAAAGAAAACAATAAAACAAAGACCAACACTCCCCCTCAAGCTGGACATGCCCAGCTTGATTACAAAATCAGACGAAGTAAAAAAAAGAGAACGCTGCAAAGGTGGCTGCTCCCCCTCACGATCGAAGCTCCTGCGCAGGATGATGGATGGAAGATGTTGCGGGCGCAGCAGATGACCACTCAGACCGGCCGGTTGACAGAACGCCAGGAATGCCGCACTAGTGGGGCCGGTCGATGAAACGCCGGGAAATCCAATCTAGCACCGGGAAAACCGCACTTGCGGGGCCGGCGACGGGAGGCGGGGACTCCGCATAAATCGTTGCGGGATCTGGCAACGCCAACGGGGCCCGAATCCTAGGTGGTCGAGCTGCTGCGCCAGCGAAAGGACGTGCCGGCGGAGAGAGATGCGGGTGCCGGGAGGTGCCGGGAGATGCCGGCGAGGCGGGGATGCCGCAGGAGGAGGCCGGCGAGGGTGCAGGAGGCCGGGAGACGGCGCTGGAAGTTGGAGGAGGCCACCTTCGTGGAGCGGCCAGCACGGGTGGAGGCCGGTTGCTGGCCGGAACAGTCCGGATCTGCCCGGATCTTCCCGGAACAGTCCGGATATCGCCGGAACTGGCCGGAAATCTCTGGATCAGGCCGGAGCCGGCCGGAGTAGCCTGGATCTGGCCGGAAATCACCGGATCCGGCCGGATTCGGCCGGAGCTGTCCGGATCTGGCCACCGGAGAGCTGCAAGCGAGGTCGCCGGGAGGGGAGCGGGACGGGAGAGGCCGCCGGAGAGGGGTCGCCGGACGGGAGGGAGATCCGCCGGGAGCCGCGGGAGGAGGGAGAGTCGCCGGGAGGGAGAGGCGTCGCGCGCAGAGGGCCGCGCGACCAAGGGCGACGCGCAGGAGGCCGCCAGGATGTGAGGCGCGCCGGGAGAGAGGGCCTGCCGGGAGGAGGGGTGGTCGCCGGGAAGGGCGGGCCGACGGGATGCGCAGAGGAGGAGCCGCGTCAAGACCGGGCCGTCGCACAGAGAGACGTCGGGCTGGGAGCCGCTCCGCAGGAGGAGGCGCGACCCGGAGGAGAAGGCAGATCTGTCCCGGGGCGAGGGCGAGGGCGCACCGCGCGCATGGAGAGGGTCGCCGGGGCGAGGGTGAGGGCACACCGCGGGAGGACGGCGGACGTCGGGAGGGAGGGCCGCTCGACCAAGGGCGCGCGCAGGAGGAGGACCGGCGGGGCGGGGACGTCGCGCAGGGAGCCGCCGCGAGGAGAGCAGGCGCGCAGGGAGCAGCCGCCGTGGGGAGGGTCGCCGTGAGGGAGGGCCGCCGTGGGGAGGTGCCGCCGGGAGGGAAAGGCCAGAGGCGACCGGGAGGAGCAGGGGGGGCGGCCGACTATTTGGATAGGAGTCGCCGCCCCCCCCGGACGGGAAAACCCTAAAGGGTGATAAAAAAAAAATGAGGGAGGGATCAGGTTGGATCAAACCTCCTCTGATACCATGTAGGAGTGAAAATAAGAGAGACCGAACCCCCAAGATTTATCTCCAAAGGAGCCCTTGGGGTGTATTTATAACAAATAAGAAAGACCACACCGGACCTCAAGTCCGATGTGGGATGCAGACTCCAACAATGACCAATCAACAGAGATATATGCTCATAAAAGAAACTCAGATGAGAAACAAAAGGGATCTCCATCTCACAACCCAACTCAGGAAAAGAGTCTGTCATCGGTTCCAAGAGGTCCATCAACGATGCCCAGCATCTCGCGCGTCTATCCATAGAAGTAACCATGTGGACGACCGACACCACGCAATCGTGCTACACAATCAAGGGGGCACAATCTCCAAGTAGAGGACCCGCACCCTAATGCGTTAGGGGGGTGCCACTCAGTGCAAGGAGGACTCGCACCCTATCTGATAGGGGGTACCACTCGGTAGATAGAGGATCCACGCCCTGGTCCATCAGGGGGGTACCACTCGGTATATAGAGGACCCGCACCCTAGTCCGTTAGGGGGTATCACTCTGCAAATAGAGGACCCGCGCTCTAGTCCGTCAAGGGGGTACCACTCTGTAGATAGAGGACTCGCACCTTGGTCTGTTAGGGGGTAACACTCTGTATAAGGACTCGCGCCCTAGTCCGTCAGGGGGGTGCCACTCAGTAGATAGAGGACCCGAGCTCTGGTCCATCAAGGGGGTACCACTCTGTATAAGGAGGACTCACACCCTAGTCCGTCGGGGGGTTACCACTCAGTAAATAGAGGACCTGCGCCCTAGTCCGGTAGGGGGTACCACTATAATGATCATGTCTGATCACTGTCGTCGTCGAATGCCACCTAAAGAAGTGTCATGCTCAGAACACTCGGATCGTATCTTAAAAGTCACTACGAAGGTCACAATCGCGTTCCACATGAAAACACTTAGGATAAGCTACTCGCGGGCCAAAATACGAGCTCAAACAAAAAAAGATACGAAAGGTAGAAGATTCCTCAAAAAGAAAGGTACACGGCGTGTAAGAGGACCCACACGACGTGCGGTCCCGCCTCGCTACCTGGTCGTGCCCACACCAGTACACGGCTCACTGGCCATGTAGCCTTACACGGCGTGTAAGGGGGCTACACGGCGTGCCTCACCCACCTGGGACCGAGCCGTGTCCTTCTGGCCGTGCCCGGGTCTTTCGGGCGTGTCCGTGTACACCGGCCGTGTACCGGTACACATCATGTGTTTGGTCGTGCCCGTGTCCGTGTACTCCCAGAGTACAAGCCGAGTCGCAAGCACCGAGTCACACGGCAAGTGATATTTAACTCACCCGAAAACCCTAGCCGCCGCAGTCAGGGGTCTACACGCCATGTGTTCTTCAGACTACAGGGCGTGTAGTCGAGTTTTTCAAAGAATTCCATATCCGCTACCCGCGATCCAAATCCGGCTTCTCCGCTGCCATTTTCGCCTGACACAAGCCCGAAATCGAAGGGGGGGGCTTTCATCCGTCGATTCCAGCCCTCTGGTGGCCAGAAATAGGTATCTACCAAACCACGGTGGTCTGTCGCACTCCCAACGCAGCTCCCGCCATAGTCGTTCGGTCCTGGATCCCAGATCCATGGAAATCATCACCCAAATCCCGCAACACATACCAATCCTTCCCCAAATCATCAATCCACTCGTCACACGCAAATCCATCGCGTATTCGGGGTTCGATCGCGCTCGATCCCGCCCGGCAATAGTCGAATCGTGACCCCGTGGTCCGACGATGAACAACGCAAAGAATGGGTGGGGGGAAAGCACAAGAAACAAGGGTGCAACAATCGTTAGCGAAGGGTTTTTGGCCAACGAACCAGATTGGGGATGTTCGGGGTGAGAAAACATGGCACAATGGGGATTAATTTAATAATCAATTGGAAACCGATACACGGCGCATGCAAAGGCTCAATTTAACGCAGATCAAAGAGAATGAATTGATCATGCTCAATCTTTTAATCATAAGGGTGAAAATCCACAAATGACGAGTCCTACCTCGATTCGGATCGTTTGTTGGTGCAGAACGCAACTGCCAACGATAGAGAGAAGACGTTGCATTCGTTGCGCCTCGATTCGCCTAGATCCAGAGGCTCATCGTCGTTTGATCTCAATCCGCCAACGGAGAACGGTGGCTCCTCTCAACGATTTCAGGGTTATGCGGCTAACCCTGGCGATCCGCCAAAACAACATATTTATAGAAGGAATGAGGCTTAGGTCATTTAATAAAATAAATAAAATTATTTATTTATTTTAATTAAACGCATCCGCCAACAGCCGCTTTAATCGAACGCCCCGCGCCAGCCAATTTTAGATCGCACCTAAGGTAAAACTCGTGTTTCGGATTCAACTGTAGTCTCAGATTTTCGATCCGAGACTCCCCTTAAGAGTTATCCCGTTTTCCTTGAAAAATTGTGCGCGCGTAATATAAAAAATATTTAATATTTTTATAAAATTAATTATGGGCACACCGGGGCTCAGAATCACGCGTTGCCTCAACACCTGGCTCCGAAAATATTTCTAGATATATTTCAAAGTCTTGCAAGGAAAAAACAGAGTCTCAACACTATAGATAATCCTTGATAAGACTGACATGAGTGTGGACCTTTGCGAAGCACAGTAGGCAACTTCGGTGATGGAGGATCGAGAGTAGGTGAGTCGTAAAGTGTGATGGCAGCATCAGACGTCGGGTGGCAGATGTGCTAGGTTGGCAAGTATATACCTGATCAAATCGTGATCCAACAACATCACTATGAAGAGATGGGGATGGTGGTGTATCAAGAGAATGTGGTAAAATAACTTCAAAATTAGGAACAGCAGATGGTGGTGGGAAATCAGGAATAGAAAAAACTGAGGATTCGACAAAGGAAACACCAGCCGAGACAACATAACGATGCCAATCTAGAGAGAAGTAGCGATATTCGTACTGAGTTCAGGAATAGCCAAGAAAGATGCATTTGAGAGAGCGTGCATCAAACTTGGTAATTGAGGGGAGAATATCCCAAACATAACACACGCGGCCAAAAATGCGTGGGGGCAAGGAATCAGGTGATGTTGTTGGAAACAAAAAATGGAATGGAGCCTCCCCCTGAATAACAGATGATGGAAAGCTTTGTTGATAAGATATATGGTTGTGAGAATGGCATCACTCCAAAAAACGATCAGAACTTTCTTTTGAAATAAAAGTGCACGAGCAACTCCTAACAAATGGCGGTTCTTTCGTTTAGAAGCTCCGTTTTATTGAGGTGCATCAGGACAGGAAGTCTGAGGGATAATGTCCTGGTCATCTAGAAAAGACCCGAACGGTCCAGATAAATATTCACAAACATTATCAGAATGCAAACAGTGAAGTTTAGGAGAAAACTGGATGGTGGTTTCTTGATAATAGGAGCAAAACACGGAAAAAATTTCAGAATAATTTTTCAACAAATAGACCCAAGTCATCCATGAAAAAACATCGATGAAAGTAACAAAATAATGATAACCCAGTTTATATGGACTAGAACTGGGTCCCCAGATATCGGAATGAACCAAATGAAAAGAAGTGGATGTGTGGGGGATTGCGCAAGGAACATAGGTGATCCGGTGATGTTTTGCATAATGACAGGACTCACAGACAAAAGGAAGAAGAGGACCCAACTCCGAAAAAAGTTTCTGAAGAGTGTGGGCAGATGTATTACCAAGGTGATAGTGAAGCTGGAGGGCATGATCAGAAGCGGCAGGAGAGGCGAGAGTTGGGGCCAAGTCAAGCACATACACACCACCCTGAAGGTGTCCACTACCAAGCACCCGAGTCATCGAATGCTCCTAAAAAATAACAAAGTAAATGAGAAGATGGTATGGCACTGTAAGTCGGCTATAAGTTTACAAATAGATAGTAAATTAAAGGGGCAGTTGAGAACAAAGGCAACAACAAATAGCGTCAAACCAAATGTAATCGCACAACTCCCATAACCAGCAATCGACACTATATTATCATCGGCCACAGTAATATTACCTCCAATCGAAGTCGAGCTATAAGACCGAAGAATACCTGCATTTCCAATAATATGCTCTGAGGCACCAGAGTCAATAACTCATGAGGTGGACCATTGGGATAGACACGCCGCTAAAGTAACGTCATGAGCAACAGTGGCACCCGATGAAGCCATAGGTTGATAGAAGACCAAAATCACAGGAGTGTTGTTGAGTCTTGAAGATGCACGTTAAGAAAGTGTTGAAGGTGCAAAATTGGTAGACAACGGGTGCTGAAATTGCATAGCTATAACTTATTGTGATCAATCATGGCAAAGAAAACGAAGTTGGGATAGAGGCATGGTTCTGATGCGAGTGCCCAGGAGGAACCCTGTGGTGAAGGTGACTGCGGAGGGCGGGGGGGGTCACGTAGCGCACATAATGGGGGTGCAAGGGGTGCGGCGTCGTGCGGCGTCGGGAGGGGGCGGCGTCACAAGGGTGGAAGAGGGCGTCGCGAGGGTGTGGGTGGGGCGTCGGGAAGGGGGGTTATGTAACCTCCTCTAATACCAAATTACAGTAAATCTCATACCTCATGAGATAGGGTTCTTTATTTATAGATGAAATAAAGGTGAGAACATAAATACAAGTCAACCAATTTAAATAGTCAAACTTTGACCGTTGACTCCTATCATAAATGCCTAAATATTCAAAAAAATTGTGTTTGTCTTCTCTTAACTATTTCCACATTGCATCATTTAAACATCGATTCGCATACATTGCATAAATTTGGTTCGATCATTTTCACGCTTAAATTACTTTGATGTTATCTTTATAAACTTGGATCAAATCTATTAACTATCACTTAATAGATTTCTCGCTTTTTTCTTTCTTAATTGTCTTAAATTTCGAATTATCCTTTTAATTCCGCTTTAAATTTTTTAAAAGGGCAATTCACCTCTGTTGGATTGGTGTAGCCGGATCCGTTTGGTTGATGTTGGGCCAAATGCTAGCGGCTAATACTGCACACCAGGCCGCAACTCTCGTGAATTGAGCTTCGCGGTGAGCTCATTGGGGGTTGCAAGGAGCAACGTGCCCCTACTCGAAGGGCTGAAGGCCCCCAGACCAAATTTTGGGGAACTGTAACAATTCTGACCAATTGTAGCAAAGCTAACCAGGCGACACCGACAGAGCATTGTAGTAGTGCGAACTTTGAAACAGTTACTGTAGCATATCAAACTTTGGAGACAGCGGTACTGTAGCACTGCGGACTTGAAGTCACCGACCACTATAGCATCTTGGACTTGGGTGGTCGCGGCACTGTAGCAGTGCGGACTTCCAGCCACCATTCACTATACCACAGTACGGACTTACTGTGCGGTTGGTGGTACAGTGTTTTGTCTTCTTTATTAGCTCATTCGAGCTAGGGTTTTGATGTGTGCGAAACTCTGATCTTCTTGTAATTGTGCTCCCAGATTTTTTCGTGAAGTGATTCTGCCTCTTCGCGAACATAGGGATTTTTCCCGAACCACATAAGGTGCAGGGGGTGCGGCGTCGTGCGGCGTCGGGGCGGCGTCACGAGGGTGGAAGAGGGCATCGCGAGGGTGTGGGTGGGGCGTCGGGAGGGGGGGTTATGTAACCTCCTCTAATACCAAGTTACAGTAAATCTCATACCACATGAGGTAGGGTTCTTTATTTATAGATGAAATAAAGGTGAGAACATAAATACAAGTCAACCGATTTAAATAGTCAAACTTTGACCATTGACTCATATCATAAATGCCTAAATATTCAAAAAAAAATGTGTTTGTCTTCTCTTAACAATTTCCACATTGCATCATTTAAACATCGATTCGCATACATTGCATAAATTCGGTTCGATCATTTTCACGCTTAAATTACTTTGATATTATCTTTATAAACTTGGATCGAATCTATTAACTGTCACTTAATAGATTTCTCGCTTTTTTCTTTCTTAATTGTCTTCAATTTCGAATTATCCTTTTAATTCCGCTTAAAATTTTTTAAAAGGGCAATTCACCTCTGTTGGATTGGTGTAGCCGGATCCGTTTGGATGATGTTGGGCCAAATGCTAGCGGCTAATACTGCACACCAGGCCGCAACTCTCGTGAATTGAGCTCTGCGATGAGCTCATTGGGGGTTGCAAGGAGCAACGTGCCCCTGCTCAGAGGGCTAAAGGCCCCGGGACCAAATTTTGGGGACCTGTAACAATTCTGACCAACTGTAGCAGAGCTAACCAGGCGACACCGACAGAGCATTATAGTAGTGCGAACTTTGAAACGGTTAATGTAGCATATCGAACTTTGGAGACAGCGGTACTGTAGCACCGCGGACTTGAAGTCACCGACCACTATAGCAGCTTGGACTTGGGTGGTCGCGGCACTGTAGCAATGCGGACTTCCAGCCACCATTCACTATACCACAGTACGGACTTACTGTGCGGTTGGTGGTCCAGAGTTTCGTCTTCTTTATTAGCTCATTTGAGCTAGGGTTTTGATGTGTGCGAAACTCTGATCTTCTTGTAATTGTGCTCCCAGGTTTTTTTGTGAAGTGATTCTGCCTCTCCGCGAACATAGGGATTTTTCCCGAACCACATAAGGTGCAGGGGGTGCGGCGTCGGGAGGGGGCGGCGTCACGAGGGTGGAAGAGGGCGTCGTGAGGGTGTGGGTGGGGCGTCGGGAGGGGGGGTTATGTAACCTCCTCTAATACCAAGTTGCAGTAAATCTCATACCTCATGAGGTAGGGTTCTTTATTTATAGATGAAATAAAGGTGAGAACATAAATACAAGTGAGCCAATTTAAATAGTCAAACTTTGACCGTTGACTCCTATCATAAATGCCTAAATATTCAAAAAAAATTATGTTTGTCTTCTCTTAACTATTTCCACAGTGCGTCATTTAAACATCGATTCGCATACATTGCATAAATTCAGTTCGATCATTTTCACGCTTAAATTACTTTGATATTATCTTTATAAACTTGGATCGAATCTATTAACTATCACTTAATAGATTTCTCGCTTTTTCCTTTCTTAATTGTCTTAAAATTCCGAATTATCCTTTTAATTCCGCTTTAAAATTTTTAAAAGGGCAATTCACCTCTGTTGGATTGGTGTAGCCGGATCCGTTTGGATGATGTTGGGCCAAAGGCTAGCGGCTAATACTGCACACCAGGCCGCAACTCTCGTGAATTGAGCTCCGCGGTGAGCTCATTGGGGGTTGCAAGGAGCAATGTGCCCCTGCTCGGAGGGTTGAAGGCCCCCGGACCAAATTTTGGGGAACTGTAACAATTCTGACCAACTGTAGCAGAGCTAACTAGGCGACACCGACAGAGCATTGTAGTAGTGCGAACTTTGAAACGGTTACTGTAGCATATCGAACTTTAGAGACAGCGGTACTGTAGCACCGCAGACTTGAAGTCACCCATCACTATAGCAGCTTGGACTTAGGTGGTCGCAGCACTGTAGCAGTGCGGACTTCCATCCACCATTCACTATACCACAGTACGGACTTACTGTGCGGTTGGTGGCACAGTATTTCATCTTCTTTACTAGCTCATTCGAGCTAGGGTTTTGATGTGTGCGAAACTCAGGTCTTCTTGCAATTGTGCTCCCAGATTTTTTCGTGAAGTGATTTTGCCTCTCCACGAACATAGGGATTTTTCCCGAACCACATAAATCGCTATGTCCGTGTTCGTCTTTTTCTTCTTCTTTTTTTGTTTCTGCCTTTTCTTCATCTGCAAGCCTATGTCATGTGACTCCCGACTTTTCCGCAACACCCCCCCCCCACTCTAGCCATATATCTCCAACCAACACGGTTGGGGAAGGGATTGCGAATTTGTATTTGGGGTTCCCGCAGCTGATGGATCGGGGGGTTAGGCCCTAGGCCTTTGGGAGCAACGCCTTCCATTGGAGTCTTCTTCTTCTGTCTTCTTCTTCACCTCCATGATCCTCTTTTTCCGTTATTATACTATAACCAATAGAAATTACTTCAGTTTTCTCTCTCACGCCAATTGATTCCTATCAATTGGTACTTTAATTGAGAAACTTTCTGAGAGAGAGAGACGAGTTGTGAAGATGAACTCAAGAAGAAGCGTCTAAGGCAGGTTGAGGCGGATGCAACAAACGCAACAGCTTCTGCAGTGGTGATCAAACCTCGCAGCAGCGAGAAGAGGCGTCTCGCACCAAACGTGACAGCAGCTTCTTGATCAGCAGACCGTAGCGAACGTGACAAATTTCTAGTTCAACAATGTTGGACGAAGATGACGCAGTGGATGATGCCTACGTAGCAATGGAGAACGATCCGGACTCTCGACACCCGAAGTAGGCACAACAAGCGCGGCAAACACAATAGCTCGAAGCTAGCGCACATGGAGAGTAGAGTAACACAACTAGAATCGGTTGTGAGAGAGTTGCAGGCAGGACAACAACGATAAGAGACTGCACTATAGCGTTTGGAGATCCAAATATGGGAATTGATGCCGATGATGTTGCAGCTCGTTCCGAACCAGACGGACGTCCAGGACAAAGGTGATGACAAAGGGAAATCTAGCATTGAGAAGGAAGGAGAAAGCGGTTTAGTGCTGGACACCAAAGATAGCGCTCTGAAGGAACAAATGACGGCCTCTCCTATCTTGACAGAACATCAGGCAAATCTGATGCAGGTGAAGCAAGAAGAGATGGGTGCGGGGAGGATGGGCAAGGCCAAGTGGGCTGAACAGGGAATGAGGATTTTGCAGCAGCTGCGAACTGATGTAGCTCTAGAAGGACAGCGCAAGCTGCCATGGGAGCTAAACCCGAGGTTTGAAACTGGTATTGCTACTCAAAAAGTTACAAGGTTGCCAAGGCCTCCTCCAGAGCCTCAACCGTGGATAATGTATGGATGCTTGGCGCTTTGGCAGTGAGCAGCCGACAAGCTGAGAGAGCAACTCATGATGGGAGTGAGAATTCCCTATAGTTTCACCTTCTCACCTTATGGAAAAGGTGGTTTTAAGAGGGCAGAATTGATAGGAACGTGTAGTGAGGCTGGGAGTAGCAGGTAACTGCCAGGGGCAGTTTGGTAATAATAGTATAAAGTTGTTAGGGGGTTGTCAGAGGGTGGAGGGGTATTAAATAAGGGGAAGTGGCTGTGGAAGGGATTACGGGTTTGTATTTGGAGTTCCCAGCAGCTACTGGATCGGGGGGTTAGGTCCTAGGCCTTTGGAATATCACAGATGACAAGAAATATCATCTATTTTAGTTAAATTTATAAAGGGTCCGCAAGCCCATTACAAGATTTTTTAACAAGATATTTCATTCAAGTTAAAAATGAAAACAAAGACCAAAAAGCCACTGACTATTATTCGGATTACTCAAAAGTACAGTCTTTTTTATCAAAAGTTTACTCAAAATAGATTTTTACCTAGTCGTGTCTCTAAGATGAGGTAGGAATTCTATTTATAGAGTGATAAGGATTCAACAAATTAGAGATACGTGGAAGATACAAAATTCAAACTAGCAGGATAATTATTACAACCTGATAAGTTGGCATCATATCCCAGTAATTGTCTAACAAATCTTCCAGATTAGGGCATCCTTCTTTAGGATCAACGTAAGAAAACATGTAAGTTGTCCGATCTGTAGCATCAGAACCGGCAGGAAATGCCTGAAATATGTTCCAAGAGTTAAAAAGAAAGAAATGCCTAAATTACACTTCACAATACAGAATGTCATAGAAACTATAGTACCTCCCAAAAACACTGCACTTCTGATTCTCCAACCTTTTTCACAGTAGAACTGCTATAAATGACATCACTTGCAGAGTTATGGCTAAACCCACGAGCACAGGAACCCACAACAAGGCAGACACCATCCGGCTTCTTTCCTTGCCTTATCTGTGACATTTCAAAAGCATTTTAAATAAGACCCGCAAATGTAGTGATTGAGCAGAAACTGTCTTTAGGGTCCATTTGACGACACTTACGGTCCATTTGACAATACTTATTGAAAACAGCTTATAACACTGGCGGTTTAACAGAAACTGTCTTTAGCGGTTTAACAGAAACAGCTTATTGAAAACAGCTTAGCAGAAACTGTCTTTAGCGGTTTTCTACCACTTAGCGGTTTTCTTCTGGAATTTAAGTGAAGTGTTTTTTCAGAAACAGAAAAGACATTACTTAATTTTTCAAACAGCTTATCGTAAGTGATAAGTGCTATAAGCAGTTTTCCATAGGTGCTGTCAAACGGACCCTTGAGCTGGGTGCATAATAATACCTAACCTGTTTAACTATAGGTGAAAAATTTCCCATTGCATCAATGATGAGACGTGACGAGAATATGGGACCCCCGGATAGCTGTAAAACCTAAAATAAGAGAAATATGGTGATAAACACGATTTATCTTTCTAGAAGGTTTTCATTTGGATAAATCAAGGTCGCACGTTATAAAGACCATGAAAATTAAAATACAAGTACATTAAAGCTTGTAAAAGAGATGTCTACATGAAATTGGCTTACATTTTCATAACAGTGGTCATATATTCAAATATAAATGTTATGTAAAATAATTGCGAGAGGGAGAAAAGAGAAATGGACTCTGTATATTGAAGTAGCAGCAGATCACAGTAGCAGAATTACAGCAGAAAACACAGCAGAAATATAGGAAAATACAGTAGGGAGGTAGAAGAGGGAGAAGAATAGAGAGAGTAGAACCCGAGGAAGACCACTTCCAAGAGCCTGGCAGAATCCTCCCAAGGATTGAGCCCCGCAGCAGCCAGCTGGAAAATCTTCAGGATGAATGATGTCTTCCTTAACAAAGCCCCCCATTATTTAAAGGCCCACCTGGCCCCCTCTAACAAACTAACTGCTTTTAGGTGGTCCCCCTCCAGCCAAGAATATTCTCCTCTCTCCTCTAACAGCCCAACAACCTCCAGCCAAGTATATTCTCCTCTCTCCTCTAACAAACCAACAGCCTCCAACCAATAACAAACTCTGGACAGCTCCCTTTATTCCTAACAATAAATTATTTTTGCTTCAATCTTTTTTAGAAACCCCACTCATCCAGCATCAAATCTTTAGATCAGGATTAAAATCCCAAGAACAACCCAAATTAGTTTCTGATCATCTCCACTTATTACTCATCAAGCGTAAAAATGGAACCAACTCTATGATTCAACTGCATCCGTTTGAAATAATTACTTTCTTCAGTAGAAGGATTCAACATTAAAATGTTGATCCATGAAATTTTGAGTTTTTCTTTCTTCAAGTACAATTTCTTCAATAGTAGCATGGTAGCGATATCAATTTTGTGTCATTTATACACTACACTGTCACAGAAAGCACCTGAAATTATGAGTTTTCCTCTCTTTTAAGGAAAAACCAAGCCAATTTTAAGAAATGCCTGCATAATAAAACAAGTACAAACCAACAATAATATTTTAAAAAAAATGCTGAAAATGAACATTATTGTAGTCATGTCAGAAAATTTGAGAAAATAGATGCATGACACTCTCGCGCAAAACGGATCACAAGACAAATAGGAGCCCCGAACCTTGCCATAAATACAGTATTTGATCCCACGACCACTCTCACTTTTTGTTTATCCTGTAATTCACATTATTAGCAAGAGCTTTTCTCTTGTACCCCATCATGGACAATCCAATGGCAAGGACATTAATTACAGAATCACAAACTCCCCGATATCTTTAACCATACCATAAATGAAAATAGCACAAATAAATTAATGGCCGATAACAAACCGCTGCATCTTTGTAAAGGCATATGTTAGACACACTGCAGCCCTCAAAAATAACACCACCAAGAGAACTGAAGCGCTTCTTCATCAATTCTATAAGTTTCAAGGGTCTACAACAACACAAGAATAGTAAGTATGGATACTGGAAAATGTTAATGAAAAGAAAATATCCATTCCCCCATTCAACCAATCCCTAAATTCCCAGACGTGGCTTTAATTAATCATTTTCATGGAAATTAAACAATTGAAAGAGAACGTTCAGTTACTCGGATGGAGGTGGAAAAAAACAAAAAAAGCTGCATATCCCTAAAAGCAAAGTAATGAGGAAAAATACCTTCTTAAAAGCAATATTATAGTAATGGGATTCTTTTCAAGCCGTTTATTGCAATTCCAATGACTGGAAGATAACTTAGTACCACATCAATAATAATTTCAAATATGGAGAAAATACTAGTAGAGAAAATGGTTGACTATTTCAGCAAGGCTTTTGTTTTCTTGTCCATTTCAAGAGGAAAAGTTTGGCAATGCCAATCATGATATTGCTTAATGGAAAAGCTGAGAAAATCACAACATAAACATAGTAAGAAGGGCTTACGAAACACCAAGATTAAGAATGTCTTCAACCCATATATCACCCTTCCCCTCAAATCCACATCGATTCTGCACAGCGATGAAATGCTACAATGAATATAAAGGAATAGTATAATATGATCAAGCATTCGAGTTTAATATCATCACGTGAATTTGTAAAGGGAACGCATTTCCAGAAAATTAAAGAATTATATGGCAAGCCAATCAAGGTTTTGAGCAAAGAGAATAATATCACGCAAGTTTATGTGTTGAAAGCAGTTGATAAAGGAATTTATCAGAATTTAGTGCTGTGACTGGAAGCGAAAAGGATGTGCAGAAAAATATGACCCAGCAAGATTCTAACTGAAGCAATTGCTAAAGTTCAGTAACTTACTGGATTAAACTTTCCCGTGGTAACTTGTTCAATATCATCTTCTACTAGAATGCCAATTTTTACAAGTTCCAAGAGCTCTTTCCTTGAAATATTCCATTCTTGTTCCCTCTGATGATTGATTATCAAATATCAGTCTTACTGTTAGCAGCTACTACCATCATAATAAAATCCCTTAAAGAATCATACCCCTTTTAGTGCACTTTTTTCCACAATGCCTACTCTAAGTCCTTTGGAAATCAATGCAGTAGCAATGAAAATTCCCAAAGTACCTCCACAGACTAAGACATCAAATACACCAGCAGCCTTGTCAGCCTGGCCAGAAAGACCAAACAAACTGGGAATGCTTGAAACAACCTTTCGGGGTTCTTCCACATCTGCAAAATCGAAACCAACAGTAAATATATTTCATTTGTGAGTGTGTGTACTTGCAGCAGATAGTACACACACTGTACTCAGTCAGATGGCAACTGCCAAAACCAACTTTGAAGAGAGAACTAAAAATATAAACTGAATCAAAGTCTGTGGCACCTCATGGAGACAATACAAACCAATTCAGCTTCTTGTACCTTACCTGTTCCAGCAGAGCAGATATTAGACCATAATTGATCCAACTTTTTCAGAGCATTGTACGAGTAAGCACCACCGGCACCGCCAACTTCACCACTCACCGAGATTCTCTCCATTATTCTCTACAGGATAGAATGAACAAATTTATCTGCAATCCCTCCACGGGCTGAGTGAAAAACACAGATATAATCAATAAATAACCAAGGGCAAGCGACAACTGGAAGATGAAGTAGTTGACATTCCCACCAATGAACTGTTTGGATTGTGAGATGGAATGAGAAAAGGAATTAAACAGAAATGATCATAAAAATGGAAAAGGAATGTTTTAAGGATTGACATTAGATACATAATAAAGCATTTTTAAACAAACTCTTATTTTCATCTTCATAACTTGCTCCTAGAACTCATCGTGCTCCTATCACTATATGGGATATCCTGGGGTAATATATAAAGAAAATGGTGAGCCAAAAAGCCTAGTAGGGGGATAAAGCAGGTTAAACATGGGATGAGAAATCATAAGAGTCAATAATCGTAACATAAAATCAACAAAGGGAAGGATCATAAAAAATCACATAGAAACATGACATAAGAGACAAGATGTCATAGGAGCATGGTAATCATGAGAATCATAAGAATGTGGCGCAAACATAAGACATGTCATCATAAACAAAGTCGAGGCTCACTACCAAGAAAACATAACATAATTTGCTAGGCTCATTGCCCATACACCATACATAGTATCTCATGAGATGTAAGCATTACCCAATCGATTGGGGGGCTATATAATTCCGGGTCCACTCATCGCATCATCATATGTCATGCATATGTGTGCTACATAGAAAATAAACATACATCAAGCATGAACATGAAATAAACCCATGAGAAATAAATGGGTTACATAATGATGTCACAAGACATTTTCAAATGGTGAATTATGTAAATAGCCAAAATAAGAAGGGAATATATTGTATTGGAAGTTGTAGAAGAGGTAATCTCCTTACCTCAAGGTGAGGCGGAGGCCTTCTTTTATAGATTGAGAATACGGAATACATAAAGGGGTATTCCGATGTGGGACTCGGAAATACCCAGAGTAATAAAAAACAGGTTCCAACACTCCCCCTCAAGCTGGACAGGCCCAGCTTGGAATACGAGTCCCACAAAAGAAAGATAACATTAAGAAAAGACCAGACACACTCCCCCTCAAGCTGGGTCGCAGATGCTGTGGATGCCCAGCTTGGAACTGAGCGAGGAGAGGCGAGCTCCTGGGAGGCCTTTGGTGAAGATGTCAGCAAGCTGGTCTGCCGTCGGGATGTGGCTAAGGCGGACATGATCGTGCTCCAGGTGGTGGCGAAGAAAGTGGCAGTCCACCTCAATATGTTTCGTACGTTCATGGAAAACGGGATTCGAAGCAATCTTGGTGGCTGCCTGATTGTCACACCAGATGTGAGCAGATGTCTGTGGAGTAAAGCCAAGCTCCTGGAGGAGATGTCGAAGCCAAATGATCTCTGTAGTGACTGTGGTCATGGCTCGATACTCGGATTCCGCACTGGAGCGGGAGACGACCGTCTGTTTCTTGCTGCGCCAGGAGATGAGGCTGTCTGCCAAGAATACGGAAAACCCCGAAGTTGATCTCCGAGTAGCAAGGCAACCAGCATAATCTGCATCACAGAAGGCCTCAATATTGAGATGAGCATGATGAGAGTAGCGAAGACCATGGGCAGGATCTCGCTTGATGTATTTGGCGATGCGGAGGACAGCATCCCACTGAGAGGTGGTCGGATGCTCCATAAATTGGCTCACTTTGCCGACAGCGCAGGCAATGTCGGGAAGAGTCATGGTAAGATAATTGAGTTTGCCCACTAGTCTTCGATAGCGCTCTGGATGTGAACACGGTTCGGAGGAGGCATAAAGAGATCATTCCCCAGGCTCCAGAGGAGTGTCGACAGCAGTGGCCCGTGTCAGCCCAGCATCATGCAGAATATCCAATGCATATTTCTGTTGGCATAGGGAAATGGTATTCGAAGAATAGGATACCTCGATGCCTAAGAAGTATGTGAGAGGACCGAGATCCTTAGTGTGGAAGTGCTGGTGAAGATGGCCCTTTAGTTGGGTGATGCCATCACTGTCGCTGCCGGTGATGATGATATCATCCACATAAACGACTAACAGGATGCAACCAACGGAGGTCATCCTGTAGAACACAGTGTGGTCTTTCATGCTGCGGGAGAGCCCAAAGTCGATGACGACAGTGCTGAAGCGGCCGAACCAAGCATGAGGAGACTGTTTGAGGCCGTAAAGAGAGCGGCGGAGTCGACAGACTTGGGACTCGGCGCCGGAGGCACAAAAACCGGGGGGCTGAGACAGATAAACCTCTTCCTCAAGAAATCCATGGAGGAATGCATTTTTGACATCCAGTTGATGAAGAGGCCAGCGATGATGAGCTGCCATAGAGATGAATAACCGGACGGAGGCCATCTTGGCAACTGGAGAGAAGGTATCAAAATAGTCAATACCGTAAGTCTGGGCGAAGCCCTTGGCCACAAGGCAGGCTTTAAGTCGATGGAGAGTGTCATCGGGATTCAGTCTGACGGTGTAAATCCATTTGCAGCCAACCGACTGTTTGCCTGCTGGAAGGGGGACAAGATCCCAAGTATGGTTTTCTTCCAATGCCTGCAACTCATCCCGCATTGCGGCTAACCATCCCGGGTGAGATTTTGCTTCACCCACAGTGCGGGGAATAGAAACTGTCTCTAGAGCGAAGAGACCCCTGTAGGAAGATACAAATAGAGGAGTACTCTGGCAAGAGCGAGTACCTTTCCGGAGAGCAATGGGCAAGTCCTCTGGTGCTGGGGCAGGAGCATCGGACGAAGTGGGAACGACGATGTCATTGGCCGGGACGGGGGATACAGGTGATGGACGACGGGAGTAGACCCTACCAAAATGGGTATCAGCAGTAGGGGGAGATACCGGAGTAGGGTGGATGAGGATAGGAAGGCAATCATCGATGGCTGAGTCAGGATGAGGAGAGGGAAGGGAGAACGGAGAGTTCTCGACAAAGGCGACGTCAGCAGAGATGACATACCTCCGGAGGTCCGGTGAGCAGCAGCGATATCCGCGCTGAGTGCGGGAATAGCCAAGGAAGATGCACCGGAGAGATTTGGGAGAGAGTTTGGAGAGTCCAGGACGTGTGTCTCGAACATAACATAGGCATCCAAACACTCGAAGCGGAAGGGAGTGAGGAGGGAGAGAAGAGAACAGAGCCCGAAAAGGAGTCTCCCCCTGAAGGATAGAAGAATAAAGGCGGTTTATAAGGTAGGTAGCAGTGAGTATCGCATCTCCCCAAAAATGCAGAGGCATCTGTCGGTGGAAGAAGAGGGCACGAGCAATCTCCAAAATATGACGGTGTTTCCGCTCGGCCACTCCATTCTGCTGGGGTGTATCAGGACAGAAGGTCTGATGAATGATGCCTTTTGCCTGGAGAAAGTGCCGAAAAGGGGTGGAGAGGTACTCACGCCCATTGTCCGAGCGGAGACATTTCAGAGAAGTGGAAAATTGGTTCTGAATTTCATTGTAAAATGTCTGAAATGTGGAAAACACTTCGGAGCGTTCTCGAAGGAGGTATAGCCAAGTCATGCGTGAAAAATCATCAATAAAGGATATATAGTATTTATACCCCAACTGACTCGAGATGGGACAGGGACCCCAAACGTCGGAATGAATGAGATCAAAAGGTTTGGAAGCCCGTGTATCCACCCGAGGAATGTAGGAAGTGCGATGATGTTTCGCAAAAGTACAAGACTCACAATGAAAAGAGGTATGTGGTCTGAAATCTGGATAAAGCTGATGAATGGTGGAGGCGGGGGGTGCCCTAATCGGGAATGAAGATCCAAGGCACGATCAGAGATAGATGTGCAGGCGACGGGTGTCGGTCCATCAAACATATAGACCCCGTCCCGAAGCTTGCCTCTAGCAAGTTCCCGATTCATAGTCAGCTCCTGAAAAACAACAGCAGAGGAGGTAAATATAGCAGCACAGTTAAAATCTTTGGTGAGCTTACTGATGGAAAGATTAAAGGGACTGCGAGGCACATGTGCCACAGAGGGCAAGTGAAGGGAAGATGTCAGGGAGCATGCACCGAACCCCGCAATGGGGATAGTAGAGCCATTGGCGACGGTGATGGCTGATGGACCGATATAAGGACAGTAGGAGAGCAGCATATCAACATCACCGGTGAGGTGGTCAGAGGCACCTGAGTCGAGCAGCCAAGCAGAGGAGCGACGACCAATAAGGGCGGCGGATGCAGCAAAATTGGCTAGAGAAGCCGAAGAAGGACCAGGGTCGGCAAGGGTCCAAGGATCATGACTCAGCCGGATGTCCGCCATAGACAGAGCTAGAGATGATGGGAGAGTGGCGACTGAGAAGGGAGTCTCCTGGACTGTTGTTGGACCCCGCCGCAGGTGCTGAGAAGGGCGCCCATGAAGAATCCAACATCGGCCAATCAGGTGGCCAAGTTTGCCACAGTGTTGACAGAGTGGATGTGGACGACCGCTCCTACGGCCACGACCACGAGGGCCTGAGTGGCTACTGTCACGACTGACGAGGCGGGTGGAGGCAGTGATTATCTGGGGTAGAGCTGAAGAGGCTGCCATGGAAGCGTCAGGAGCGGTGCGAGCTGTGCGCAGGAAGAGCCAGGTCACCGGGAGGGAGCCGTCTAGACCGGTTCGCCGGGAGGGAGCCGGGCTGCCTGGAGGAGTGGAAGCCGGCGGGTGCAGAGCCAGCAGTTGTCGGAGGAGCCCGATTTGTCTGGACGGAGCCGGCCCGTCGGGAGGGAGCCGCGGCTCAGAGGAGGTCGTCGGGGGTGTTGTGCGCAGAGGAGGGTCGCCACTGGGCGAAGGCGCCGGTGCGAGGCGCCGCTGGGCGAGGGCGCCGGGGCGAGAGCGCCGCTGGGCGAGGGCGCCGGGGCGAGGCGCCGCTGGGCAAGGGCGCCTGGGCGAGGCACCGTTGGGCGAGGGCGCCTGGGCGAGCGGGACACGCGAGAGGGAGCGGGACGCCGGGGAGCCAGGGGAGTGCTCGCGCGCAGGAGGAGCGCGCGCCGTCTGGGTCGGGAGCCGGGAGTCGCGCCTGGGTGGGGAGTAGAGTCGCGCCGGCAGGAGATGCAAGGGCGGGGGGAGTCCGCTGGAGCAACGCAAACTGAGGGCCGTCGGGCGGGAGTCCAGGAGGGAGCCGTCGGGGAAGGGAGACACCGGGAAAGGGAGCCGCCGGGGAAGAAGGTGGCCACCTAGGGCAGACCCGAGAGAAGGAGAGAAAAAAAGATAGAGGGAGGGCTCGGGATTATTTTCCCTTTGATACCATGTAGAAGAGGTAATCTCCTTACCTCAAGGTGAGGCGGAGGCCTTCTTTTATAGATTGAGAATACGGAATACATAAAGGGGTATTCCGATGTGGGACTCGGAAATACCCAGAGTAATAAAAAACAGGTTCCAATAGAAGTTAAAAGGTGAGAAACACATGATAAAAGATTTTAGGTCATGAAGGAAAGGATAAAGGTGGAGGAACAACATGAGAAAAATTAGGGAGAGAAAGAAAGAAGATGAAAAAGTTCCCTTGGTAAACTTTGTAGGTTTTGACTTAAAGAAGCAATAGGAAGAGAACAATATAGGTATGCATATCCCCAGGAAAAAAAAAGAATAAAGAACATGAGGGCACCATATTAGAATAAGGGAGAGTAATAGAAAATATAACCACAAGAGCGAGAAATCGCGGAAAAGACCTCTTACCTAGAGTTTCGGATGCTCCACTAACCTCCTGAATAGTCAAGTTATATTCATTAATTATTTGCTTCAGAGCCTTTTTCATATTTATTTTCTTTATAATCCATTTATTATCATGTTTTATTCATTTATTAAATTAATATTGTTTGCGTCAATCGTTTTGAGGTTATTCGATTCATGACTCCAAATCTAATTCAATGTAATGGTAATGGCAAATGGTAACTGTCCAAAGGTCCCATAACCTCCAGAAGTGTTGTAGTATAATGTTTATGTCATTCCAGAAGTAAGGGGGGTCAATAGTTCAGTAGAAAATTACAGTTCATGGAATCTTCCACCGTAAGTTTGTTTTAGAGGGTTAAAATGACTACGATTGTTTTCTTTGTTGCAGAAACGCCAGGAGCAACGAAGTAAAAAAACGATTCACAGAAGAGTAAAAGAGAAAAAACAAAAGAAGATCTTGGACACAGAGATTTATGTGGTTCGAGAATAATCTCTACGTCCACGGAGAGGCAGAATATCACTATGATTCAGGAGCACAATTTACAGGGAGATCACAGAATTTCTCACACAGAAAACCCTAACCCGAAATGGGCTAATAAGGAGGACGAAGTACTATTCCACCAACCGCACGAGAAGTACGTTGTGATATAGTGAAAGGTAGCAAGATGTCCGCATCGCTACAGTGTCGCAGCCACCGAAGTCCAAGATGGTACAGTGGTTGGCGGCTGGAAGTCTGCGTCGCTACCGTACTGTTGACTCCAAAGTCCGACCTTCTACAGTAGTTATAGAATGATAAAAGGAGGTGAGACCCGAATCCCCAAAGTCATCTCTAAAGGAGACCTTGAGGTTCTTTTATAATGAATAATAAAGACCACATCGAACCACAAGTCCGATGTGGGATGCAAACTCCAACGCTCCCCCTCAAGCTAGGTGTACCTAGCTTGGACACGTAAAGAAAAGAGACCAAAACAAAGACAATACAAACCAAACAAGAAATGTTGCAAATACTCCCCCTCAAACTGGACATAACAAACTTGATGACAAAACAAGGCAAAACAGAATAAAACAAAGATAAATCGTCATGGCTACCACTCCCCCTCACGAAGATGAATGATGCTGCAGAAAAAGATTTGTCAAGCCGCTCAGGCGGTGCCGGTCGACAGAGCGCCAAGAAACCGCACGGGCGGGTCAGTCGTAAGAGGCGCCAGGAATATCGCACTGGCAGTGCCAGATGAGGGGCGTCAGGAAGACCGCACTGGCGGTGCCGGACGAGGGAGCGCCGGGAAATCCGCACGGGCAGGCCAGTCGTCGGAGCGCCGGGAAATCCGCACTGGCGATGTCGATCGTCGGAGCGCCGGGAAATCCGCAGGAGGAGGCCGGCATGGAGGCGGTGGTTGTCGCAGGACGAGGCCGGCATGGAGGGAGCAGTGGGTCGCCAGAGGAAGTGTCGAACGGTGAGAGTCGTCGGACTGGAGCAGATGAAACCGACAGGAAGGCTGCCTTGCAGAGGAGCAGCGCACTGGAGGGGGGGGCCGGCACACTGGAGGGGGGCTCGCGCACTGGAGGGGATGGCTGGCGCACTAGAGGGGGGGTCGGCGCAGTAGAGGAGATGGCTCACAGGAGGGGAGCCGGTCGAGAAAGGAGGAGAGCCCTCGTCGGGACCAGGAGGCGTCGTGAGAGATGGGGAGTAGGGGATGCCGACGGGAGCCGCCTCGTCAGGGAGCAGGAGACAGGTTCTTTTATAATGAATAATTAAAGAGCACATCGGACCACAAGTCCGATGTGGGATGCAGACTACAACAGTAGTCATGCCAAAAGTCTGCACTGCTACAGTGCCCTATCGGTGTCAGTCAATCGGCTCTGCTACAGTAGTCAAAGTTGTTACAGTACCCCAAAATTTGGGTCAGGGGCCTTCAGCCCCCAGAGCAGGGGACGCGTTGCCCCTGCAGCCTCCAACAAACTCACCGCGGAGCTCGACCCACAAAGTTGCACCCTGGTGCGCAGTATAGGCCGAAAGCATTCGGCACAATCATCATCCAAAACAGATCGGGCAACACCAATCCAACATTTTTTTAATATCATTATTACCATGACTATATTATCATTCAAAAATCATAAACATGATATTAAGGTGAGTATGTTATGTTGTTAGGGGGGAGGTTCTAGACCCCGCTTGTGGGGTTGGAGAATAGTTATATAAGCAGTAGGTGGGGGTGAGGAGGGAGGAGAAGAAAACATTGTTTGTTCGGCCACAGGGCTTGGAATCGGCACCAGTTGCTTGGGCAAGAGCTCCCTGAGGGACTTTCGAGTATTTTTCCCCCTCTTCTTTACCCTCCTTCGAAGTGTCTTCTCCTCTGCTCCACTGTAATCTTCTGATTCAAATCATATATACATACAAGGAGTCCTCTGTCTTTATCAATTGGTCTGACCTGCCATTTCCTCTCCCTAGGACGCGCGATGTGTTGTGCTGGATTCTAACCTGCCGTCAGCTCCTCTTTTGGCATGGAGGACACATGCCTCGCCATTTTCTTCCGAGTTCCCCAAAGCAGCACTGGAGAATTTCAGCACGCTCGAAGGCGATGCCCACTGTCGGATCGTCCACTGTGGATCGAAAGAGTCGCGCGCTGACCTGCTGTAACGCGCGCGATTAGGAGGACCGCTCCAGGTCTCTTAACAATCGGAGGCACCACGCATCACCACGACTCAGCTCATCGGTAATCTTCTAGTTAAGATCATATATACATACAAGGAGTCCCCTGTCTTTATCAGATGGTATATTTGAGCTGAGGCTTGATCCCATCAAATTTGAGGGCATCTCTAGTCATCCAAACATGATGAAAAACAGCAGGAGTGTATGAGCACAAAAGGTTCTTGACTTGGGAACTCTAGGGGATAGAGTCTGCAGTGTGTTGTGCAGGAGCAGATTACACTTAAAATTTTCTCACCATGTCTCATTGTAATAATTTTAATTTTATGGAGTATATTTATCATTTAAATGCAATGTTCTATGTTGATAAAAATGTTGTGTGTGTGATTTGTGATGACACACATATATTTAGAGAATGCAATTTTTTATATTTGAAGTCTAAGTCGTTGGATTGGACTTCGAATTTGACTCCCTAGTGACATCAATCAACATTAGAGCAAATCCAATGTCTCTCAACGATCTGTACGTGCATCAATTGAGCTATGAGATGTAGATGACGCACAATAATTCATCTTTTCAAAATGGTGGATCCTTAACCAACATGGTTGACAGAGGTAACCGAAGAGGACACAGACAAGGTCACAGCCACTCCAAAGGAGGTCATCAGAGAGGGTCCTTCAACAACAATGAGAATAGACCAATGTGTCGAGTATGCAGGAAATATGGACAATCGGCTTTGAAGTGTGACCTGTTAGGTCCGGCTGTGAAAACCATTTTCCAGAAAAGGAATTAGATCTTCTGAAAGGAATGATTCCATAAGTCTAGCTTTTGATGATCGGATGGAGATGGCGGAATGACAGTGGCTAACGCCCAGAAGTCCAAAAGCAAACAAACCGGAAGATGGCAGTTAAAAGCAGACTATCGGAAGATACCTTGACGAGTCTGAAGGGGTCAGTGCGGAGGAGAAAAGGATTGACGTGAAAGTAACTCTGGGAAAATGTAAGAGTCTTTCTGAAGGATTCCCCTAGAAGTTTTGCAGCAAAGGGATATGTAAGAGTTATTTGCCCAAACGTAGAGGAGTTCAGGCGGTGGATGTCTTTGACCAAGTGGAGGGATGCCCACAAAGATCAGATCAGGGTAGACATGCTCTCTGTGGAGATTGGAAGATAGGACAACCAGTTGCACCAACTAGACTCTAATATATTTAGCAGGGTGTAATCATTTGTTGAAGACAACTTTAGCACATTGTAATCTTCCATTCCTTGAATAAAAGTAAAGCGGTGTTCCGAACTGCATAAAAACTTGTGTTGTTCTTTTGCCTTTATTTTCTTTCAAATATTGTCTTGGAGAAGTTCTTGTTTGGTTCGTTCGGAAGTTGTGTGTTGCAATGTGATGACTAGTGTAGTGTGCCTTCTAAGTTTCGGTGCATCATATACGCGGGTTCATTCTGATACTTTGTTTTCACCTTGTAAGTTCCTAACACATAACATCTGGTGGTTTAATCGAAAGTTGCATCGGACCCAATAAATGGTATCAGAGCTTCGAACGACCAAACCCTGGACAAGATGTTTCAGAGCTCAGTTTAGCATCATTGTTCCACCCTCAGTCTTGTAGGAGAATTCTGGTAAGCAGTTTCTGGTACGTATGTGTTCCGGAATTTAGTGGGAGTTCATTAATTTCCGGAAGTAAAGGTGTTGGATAAGGGTAAGGTTCGGATGGAGAAGTTCGGCAGAATGAATTTTGGATTCTGGAGAATGCAAATAGAGGATTGCCCGTTGCAGAAGGATCATCTTCCGTTGACAGGTACTAAGCCGGAAGCGATGAAGAAGGAAGAATGGGAGAGGTTGGATAAGAAAGCACTGGGATTGATCCTGATGTCATTAGCCCGAAACGTGGAGACTGCTTGGAAACTTATGAAGACCCTCACTAACATGTATGAGAAGCCAACCGTGATGAATAAAGTGTTCCTTTTGCGAAGGTTATCCAGCATGAGGATGTCGAAAGAAAAACCAATTGGTGGTCACAACAATGATTTCAAAATGATACAAAATCAATTGGAGTCAGTAAAGGTGAATTTCGGAGATTCGGAGTGGATTGTTGTTACTCTCATCACTCTCGAAATCATGGGATGCGATAATGATCACGATGAGTAACTCAAGCGGAAAAACAGACCTGGTATTTGCGGAAGTTGGAGGTCTTATCTTGAACAAAGAACTTCATCGGAAGTAGATCCGGTCATCTTCTAGAAATGCATATAGTACGGAAGGAAGAGGGTGTTCCACAGCCCGAAAGAGTCACAAGAAAGGAAAAGGAAGGAGTCGGAGCAGAAGTAGATCAGCAGAAGGTGGACCCATGTGTTGGCATTGTAGGAAGAAAGGTCACATGAAGAAAGATTGCAGTGAGCTAAGGGTTAATTCTGGAAGGTACGCTTAAGAAAGTGCATCCGCAAACCCTATATCGAAAAATACGAGAGGTCCACTGTTGAGTGTCGCCGGTTCATTTGAATCTTAGATTATAGACTTTGGAGCTTCATTTCACTCAACATCCGAGAGAGGAAATGTAAAGAATTATATTTCTAAAAGATTCAACAAGGTGTATCTTGTGGACAATGAAGCTCTCAAGATTGTGGGAAAGGACGACATTTCCGTTCGGACAAAGAACGGAAGTGTGCTGGAATTGCAAGGCATTCGGCACATACCGAGGTTAAGGAAGAACTTAATTTCTGATGGACAACTTGATGATGTGGGTTTATGTACAACGTTTGCAGATGGAGCATGGAGAATCGCACGTGAATCCATGGTGCTGCCCAAAGGGGTAGAGGACAGAACATCGTACCTCACAGGAGTTCCGGAAGGTGCAATGCATGTCAAGCAGATAACTTCTGCAAAATTATGGCATGAACATCTTGGTCATCTGAGAGAGAAGATGATGAAAGTCCTAGCCGCTAAAGGAAATTTGAAGATCGGAAGCATAGAATACAAAACTTGCGAAGAGTGCATCCTGCGATGGAAGGTGACATTCCAAATAGAAAGTAAATCACCAAAGAATCGGAAGTTAGAGTTGGCTCATACTTTATGGGGGTGATCATCAACAAATGACGCAAGCGTCAGAATCTTCCATGCTAATGCCCAGGGATTTCTACAACGACATTCAGAGGTTTCTGGTGCACGTGTGGATCACCATTAGAGGGATTCTACCCTTGAATCCTCTCACCGCAACGACGGAACGACAAGAAGCAGTCTACCGATTCATAAACAAAAAAAAATCAGCGGAAGGTATTTTTTTTTTTGCAAATAAATTAATTATAAATTATATATGAAAAGATCCTCTTCTTGATTCGAGTGTTTCTGCCAATTAATCTTTGATTTAATTTTGTTGGTCATGACATTCTTCGTCATGTACATCTCAGAATTATCGTTGATTACGACAAAAGTCGAGTTGGCAAATGCCCAATAGGCATTTCCACTGCGCCCAGAGCCATCAGGAGGTGCCAAGGGTTCTAGCCGGATAACACAGAGTACACGGCGTGTAGTCCGAAGGTACACGGCGTGTAGCCCGAAGGTACACGGCGTGTAGCCATGTTCAATGCACCAAGACGACTCCCGAATTAATTCAAAGCATTATGCATTAACTACAAGCGGAATGTCTTTAATGCACAACATGTGTTGATCGGGTCAGGCTGGCACACGGTTTGTCGGACTCCACGCCGTGTAGTCCACATGTTTTCACGGCGGAAAACACAGGCATTTATTACACAGCACGGGTGTTTCCGACACTTTTACGTCGGGGCGCGCACGCGCGTCCGTCACGCGGGGGAGGACACGCGGCTTGAGGCCCCGCATTCCCGCTTTCCAAAGGCGGGCAGCATTCGTTCCTTGTTCAGGGACGTCTGCTACTTGATCGAAACCGGGATGGTGGGATGTCGGTTCTTCCTTCCGTGGATTCCTCCTCGGAGCTCGTCACCTAGTTCGGGTCTCCCTGATAGATTTAAGACGGGTTCGTGAAGCTCGTTCCCGACGCCATATCCGCATTCCCGCTTTCCAAAGGCGGGCGGCATTCGTTCCTGAGTCTTTTCCGCCAAAATCGCCACTGGGTAATCACCTTCTTCCACAAATTCTTCCGGTAATAATTCTTCTACTTGGGTACTACCAACTGCAGACTTTAATTGAGAAACATGAAAAACTGGATGTATCCTACTATTCTCTGGAAGCCGAAGTCTGTAGGCAATTGTTCTCACCTTCTCAACAATTGGAAAAGGTCCATAGTACCGGGCTGCGAGCTTGGAATTTACCCTGGTCACACTAACAGGAATATTGAGTTTTATTTTAACCCAAACCAAGCCTCCAACCTGATAAAACACTTCCCGCCGATGTTTGTTAGCATATTTAACCATGGGTTGATGTGCCCTGTGCAGATTAACCCGAAGTTATATCAAAGTGTCATCTCGGGCAACCAATGTTGTAGCCACAGCTTCTACAGCAGCCTCCCCTTGGGTATAATGCAAAATATGTGGTGGTTGTCGACCATACACAACCTCGAATGGAGTTTTTCCGGTAAATGTGTGGTATGGTGTGTTGTAACTGTATTCTGCCCAAGCCAGCCAAGATGCTCATTGTTTGGGTTTATCCGAAGAAAAATATCGTAAATAAACCTCCAAACATCTGTTCACAACTTCCGTTTGGCCATCGCTTTGTGGGTGAAAAGAGGAGCTCATTTTGAGTGTCGTCCCCAGCAATCTGATCAATTCCTTCCAAAACAGACCGGTGAACAAAGGATCTTTGTCACTTACTATTGTTGTAGGAATCCCATGTAAATGCACAACCTCCCTTAGAAAAACTTCAATTCACTGTATAAGGGTGTTTAAGAGGAACAAAATGTGTATATTTACTGAATTTGTCTACCACCACAAATACTACTTCATAGCCCTATGATTTTGGAAGTCTGAATATAAAATCCATTGATACTTCTTCCCATATTAAACTGGGAATAGGGAGCGATTGTAGTAATCCTATAGGGCTTAAAGCTTCATATTTATTCTTCTGGCAAGTTTCACATTCACGTACATACTGCAAAACTCTGTGCGTCATTCCAAACCAGAACAAACCCCCCGCCAATCGTTTATAGGTTTTCAAGTACCCCAAATGCCCTCCCGTTGGAGAAGAATGGTAATGTTGTAATAGTTTTGGAATCAAAGAGAATTCTCTGGGTAAAACCAGTCGGTTCTTAAAGAATAAAAACCCATTCCGGATTGAATATCCAGATTTTACCATTATGCCTTGCAATAGCAGTTCCATAACAGCCGACACCTTGACATCTTGAGCTAATTTTTCCCATCTTGAGCTAATTTTTCCCTAAGCACACCAAGTTCCTCCCAGCTGGGTTCTGAAATAGCGATTTGCAAATATTCTCCTTCTTGCGGCACCCTGGATAAGGCATCAGCAGCATTATTTAATCTCTCTGGCTTATATGTGACAACAAAATCATATCCAAGTAGCTTTGCTTGCCAGCATTGGTGATCTAATGACACCACCTTTTGATTAGGTAAATGCTTGAGACTGCTATGATCTGTGAAAACCTCAAACCTTCTCCCAATCAAGGATTGTTTTCAATGTTGGATCGAAAGAACCAATGCCATAAGCTCTTTTTCATAAACAGGCTTCTTCAAATTAGTTTCGGAGAGCGCTTTGCTGTAATAAGTCAATGGCCTCCCTTCTTGAATCAGAAGGGCCCCTATACCAAATCCAGAAGCATCACATTCTACTGCAAATCCCTTAGAAAAATCAGGCATACCTAGGACAAGAGCAGTAATCATCTTTTCCTTCAGCAACTCAAACGCCTCCTGAGTTTCAGGGGTCCACTTATACCCTTCTCTTTTGGTCAAAGTTGTGAGCAGTCTTGCTATTTTTCCATAATCCTTGACAAATTTCCTATAATATCCGGTCACCCTTAAAAATCCCCGCACTTCTTTAACATTCCTTGGTTTCGGCCACAATTTAACAGCCTCCAGCTTCTTTGGGTCCATAGTCACTCCCTGAACTGATATAATATGCCCCAAGTATTCCACAATTCGACTACCGAAAGTGCATTTTTTCATATTAGCAAACAGCTAGTTTTCCAACATTAACTAAAGAATTTCCTGCACTGAGTTTAAATGCTCTTTTCATTTCCTGCTATAAACCAGAATGTCGTCGAAAAATACCAACACACTCTTAAAAATTCCCAGAACACCGAATTCATGGTTGCCTGAAACATGGTTGGCTCATTTATTAGGCCAAAAGGCATTACAAGGTACTCGTAGTGTCCTTCATGGGTTTTAAAAGCTGTTTTCTCCACATCTTTTTCCTTTATCCGAATCTGATGGAAACCTGATTTTAAATCGACCTTAGTAAAAAAAATTGCTCCATGTAATCCGTTCATTAACTCTTCTATAATTGGAATAGGGTACCTGTCCAGAATTGTCAAACTATTCAAAGCCCTATAATCCACACACATTCTCCACCCACCATCTTTCTTTTTTACCAAGATAATAGGGCTAGAATATGGGTTTGTACTATGTCTAATAAACTATTGCCCCAAAAGCTCCTGTATTTGCCTTTCTATCTCATTCTTCATAAAATAAGCATGCTTATATGGTCGAATGTTGATTGGTTCTGCCCCTTCAAATTAATTGCATGGTCAGTTCCCCTTTTATGTAGAAGCTCCCGTGGAGCTTCAAAAACTGTCCAAAATTGCTTCAAAATCACCTACATTTGCAACTGCTGACTGTCTTCCAATTCTAAACCAATTTTTGTCATTCCAGTTCCCCATAGTTTTCCCAGTTCCCATTTCTCATAAACTCATGTAGTGCTCCAGATGTCTCCATAGAAGTTTTCACCCCCTATCAGGTAATTTTATTTCTGTTTCTCTCTAATTCCATTATCATTTTCATCCAATGAGTTGTGACGTATAACCCAAAGTCTACAGCCACAATATTCCCAAAACTAAGTCTGGCCCAGTGGTGTCAAAAACATAAGCATCTACTACAAAATCTTATGTTCCAAGCATAATTTTCAGATTCTGACACATTCCTTTAGAATCCACTCGATGGCCATCCCTCAGCCGAATTCGAAATTGTTTAGTTTTGGTTATCTGTAATGATAAAAACTTAACCAAACGCTTGGAAATAAAATTGTGACTTGCCCCACTATCCACAAGGATAAGTAAGGGTACTCCCCCAATACTGTCCTCCATCAACATAGACTTGACGCGTTCTGTTTGTGCCATTTCCACTCCAAAAGCAGTAGTACTAAGCATCTCCATCTCAACCACCTCTTCTCCCAGCTCTGATTTTTTTTATAACCGTCCACTGCAATATCATCCACTTCTTGGGGTTCAATACATTCTCAAACCATCAGTTTATACCCCTTTCCCTGACATCTGTGTGCATGGCCAAATTTTTGTCCACACAACACAATCCCTTAGCCTTCCTCTCGAATTCTTCTTTGGATAAATTCCTGGTTCCCTTCCACCTCGACATGTTTCATTCAATTCACCTATCGATGCCCCCCTCACTGGATTTGTGCTCCAACTCCGTCTTTGTTGTCCACACAAAATACTCTTTAGGTCAAACTTCAGTTTGTTTTATCATTCCCTTAATAATCAGTTCTCTTTCTATTCTTCTTGCCAAGGTCAACAATCGCGCCTTATTCTGTGGTTCATGTTGTAGGACCTCGAAACACTCTCAGAGGGGAGGGGTGAATCAAGGTGTCAGCTTTTTTTTAATGTGACAGATCATGTTTCCACATTGGTAGGAACTCGTTAAACCTATATGATGGATACGATCAGCAATCAAACAGTCACATGCAGACAGTCAACACAACAGTTTTACTTGGTTCACCACTAAGAGCTAGTCCAAAGAGCATACGCCGGCAGTGTGTCGGTCGTACCAAAATCCACTAATCTTCACTAATTGTGGAATACAAGAGTTCAAACACAGTCACTTTGTGCTAGGCACACTGCCTTTACAAGATTTCAGGGATAGCACACTGCATCCCAGTCTAACACGAGAAAACTTCCGTCGACTCCAACTAACTCACTGCATTAAGAGAAGTCTAACTCAATTTATTGACTTGAAGGTCACTTCAATGGATTGGCATTAAAGTCTTTGTCTCTGTCTAGCACGAGACTCTGCTTACACCATAGACCTGAGTTGATGCACTCTGAAAGCACCGGTCACAGAAAAACTGATGTTCAAAACTGTCTTTTGCGAAGTACCTTCGCGAAGCTAACTGCCTTCACAAAACAAACTACCTTCACGAAATTCACTGAGTCAACGCGGAATACCCCATCATCACGAAGCATCCTTTACTTTGAAGCATTGGCATCAGTCAAGACTAAACTAGACTTTTCACGATGCTCAAGCTCGCGTAGAAACCTAGATTCGCGGAGCTCCCCTAGCTTCGTGAAATCAAAGCGATTCCGGATTTTCCCTGAAGAATTTCGTGTAAAACGAAATAGGGTAGCCTTATATTTATAGGTTTGGCCGTTCACGATGCTCCACAGCCTCCAACGCATTTTTCGGAACTTTCAAAAATATCTTTGCGGCGATCATCCATTCGCGATGCTCCATTGAGATTTGACGTTGTCGCGAAGCCTTCCGTCAAATCATCGCGCACTCGCGATGCTCCAATTCTCGTAATCGCAGAGAACACCATCACCGATAGTGATGCTCTATATCTTCGCGAATATCATCTCAGTCTTCACGAAACTCATGCCTTTACCATATTTATGAAGAGTTGATTCCAGAAAACAACCCTTTGCGATGTTAGCCCTTCTTCCGGATTTTGAGCCCAAAAATTTGGCAAACACTAGGAAACGACGTCAACCTTCAACACTGTTCTCAGCCTGTAATGTAAGAGCACTTGTCTTGCACACTCCTTGATCAACATGTGAGGATTGACAACAAACACAAACCATACTCCATTTCCAGCAAAGAACGCTCATGGTTCCAACAATCTCTCACTTTGGGTTTGTTGTCAATTTGCAGATAAATTCAATGTAGCATCAGTCGCTATCAAACCTGATACGAGAGAAGCAAACCATCCAACACTTATGTGAGCAAAGCTCGGTGTAGAAAACAAGTGGGATAACATGAATTGGATTCTCCTGTTTAGGAATTCTTAAAGATGTCCAAGCTAAAAGCTCTGATCATGTCACAAAAGCATCTCATTCTCCTGCAACAAGCAAACCATAAATTTTTCATTCTCACCCTTTGTTTCTCAATTCTCCTGCAACCTCATAGCATTGAATTTATCCATTCTCCCCCATTGGCAATAAATCCAAAGAACCTGTTATTGAACGTGTGGAGCTCAAAACACAATCCCCCTGGATCGTATCACCCTCATAAACCTGCATCACTACCACAAACAGATTAAAACATTTAACACAAATAGAGAGGGGGGAACACTCATGACCTCCTCATGCACTAGGAGGTGGTTGAACAGTGAGGTTCAACCGATATTTCTCTAACACATGTGTTGTCAATGGTTTGATCAACTTTTTCTTTGATGAAGCGATATCGAATTTCAATATGTTTCGTACGATAATGTTGAACCAGATTTTTCGAGAGATCGATCACTCTTATTATCACAGTGAATCACCATTGGATGTTTCACCTCATCCCCAATATCAGTTAGTTGTTGTTTCATCCACAGTAGCTGAGTGCAGGCCTTTGTAGCAGAGATATACTCTACTTCAGCAGTACTAAGAGAAATAATTTCCTGTTTTTTACTCAATCAGCCCACACATTTATGGCCCATAAAGAATGCTCCACTACTTGTGGAATTTCTATCAACCACATCTTCAGCCCAGTCGGTATCCGAAAATGTCGATAGTTCATTATCTCTTACTGCAGCAAAGCATAAGCCATAATTAAGAGTACTTTGAATGTACCTCATGATTCTTTTGACTGCCGCCAAATGTTATTCCTTCGGATTACTTTGAAAGCGGGCTACTAAGCATGTTGCAAAGATGATATTCGGTCGTGTTGCAGTCAAGTACAATAGGCTTCCAATGATTCTCCTGTACATGGTGGGATCCACAGAAGTCTCATCCTCATGCTTTCCAATTTTTGTTCCAACCGCAATCGGAGTCGACATTGGTTTAGAGACGTGCATATTGAATTTCTTCAGTAACTCTTTTGCATACTTTGCTAGAGGAATGAAAGTGTAACTCTTCTTCTGAATCACCTGTAGCCCGAAGAAGTATGTGAGTTCACCAATTATAGACATTTCAAATTTTGATTTCATGTGATTATCAAATTCTTCCACTGATCATTGCTTGGTGCCGCCAAAATTAATATCATCCACATACACCAGCACCATAAATTGATCTTCCTGTGAGTTTTTCATATAGAGATTATGATCGACACCTCCACTTTTGGATTGAAGCTTCTTCAAATAAGCATCCAGTCGAGAGTACCATGCACGCGGTGCCTGCTTTAGAACCATAGAGAGTCTTTAATCTGCAGACATTTTCTTCATCATTTCCAATCAGAAATCTCACTGGTTGTTCAACGTAGACTTCCTCTTCAAGAACTCCATTTAAGAATGTTGTTTTGTCATCCATATGATAAACTTTGTATCTTCTTTGAATTCCCATAACAAGGAAAGGCCTGATCATCTCCAGTCTTGCTATTAGAGAAAACGTTTCTTCAACATCAATTCCTTCTGCATTTGAATTTGTTCCATGTCCACTGATCATGATACCTCGTGGGATGAGAAAACATATACTTGTCTTCAAGTTTCATTCATTCTCATTCCAGGGTGAAGATACTAAATGTGATAAGAATCTTTTGAGGACATTCAACCTGAAACTCCTTTGTCAATGACACGATCTTCAAGCAATTTCCAAAATAATCAGGTTTGATAACAATTGAAATAATGATTTTGGGCAGCTTCTTCATCATTCTTCATTTTTCTCACCCTCGGAAACACTTCTCAGCATCTTCATAATGGTGGATCTCATCAAAAATGAATTTCAAGAAATTTCAGTATGGAGAATTCGCCAGAATAGGACTTCAACTTGTGACTATCCACATTGGACAACTTTCACAACATCACCAAGGATAATCTTTTTGAACACTTTCTCCAAGATACCATAAATAAGATCAAGCCATGATTGCACCATCTTTATCCTAATTGTCCAGAATAGAACATCTTTATCTTCATCAAAAAATGATCCTCCATCATATATGTATTTGAATATCGAATTGAGCAATCATTCAAAGATGGTGACTTCTTCAGCTTGGCTATCAATAATTGACAGGTTCTCCCCCTGAGAACTTACTTCACCTTCAATTCCCTGCATTATAAGCACAAATACAATACACAAAAGATTAAGGGAATAAGGTGGCTCCTCCTTGCTTTATCAATATGAACTGCACGGTTGAGATGATTTTCTCAACCATGTTGCTCCATTTGCTCCGGTCTTCATTCTTGCACATTTGAACATATGTTCTAGTTTATGTTGTCGTGGAATAGATCTATTCACATTCTCTTCTCCTTTGTGTGGAGAATTGTTCTTCTTAATAGCCATCATGACTGATACATTCTTACTCCTCTTAAGGACTGCTTCTTGTTCCAGTAGCAAAGTTAAACAATCTTTTGCAATGTGACCAGATTTCATGCATCTCTCACACGAAACTTCTTTAACACAAGAGTTGCCTTTTGTTTGCAAACTCTCATGCATTTTGTCTTCATCATGTGGAATCTTTTCTATTCCTTTTGCACTAGTCTTCGCCTGTGCATCTTCATGTTTCCTCATTCTTTTCAAATCTTCTGGTCAAATAACTAACATGTCATTATGAACTGTTGCAGTATATTTGGATCTTCAACATGGGTTCTTCTGAGTGTCATCCCTCTTATTAGTTCTTTTGGATGGACTACCTTTCAACTTCTTGGATTTAGAATTCAGGGTCTTCTCAGTATCCTTGTGATCTTCTTGGGAGAATTTGTGTTCACAATATTCTTATGATTTCTTCCCAAGGTAGCTTCTTCATACTTAACCAACTTTTGTGGTCCTCTTTTCTTGTCAACAATGAATGCATGTTGAGATAGACATGTAAAAACCTTGTGACCACTTCCATTGCATACATTACAGATGTTATCAAGCTTCTCAAATCTGTTTGCAGCATACAAATTTCTTCTGGACCTATGGATGTTGCTTCTTCTTCTCTGGCTTGTTTCCCCTTGAAATAGGTTTCCTTTGTGCTCTTTCATTTAGTGGATTAAACCAACAATCCAATGCATAATGCCCAAATCTGTTGCAGCACCAACATTGACCAACAAACCTTGATCTCCTTATATCTTCTGTATAAGTTTGTTGGATCTTCTTTATAACTTGTTGTGCTCTTTGTGGGAAACTAGCTTTCATACTCTTTTTCCTATCCACCCTAGTCATGATGGAAGGCTTCTTATCACCTTTCTTCATCCATATTTGTTCATTATTTTTCTTGCGGCATGCACTGTTCATGATAATAGGTTTTAAAGCATTAATACAAGTTGTTATGGATGGTGCCCGCTTCTTCTCAGTTGTTTGAGATAGATCATCAAATGATGTCATGATCTTCTTATCAGATGTTGGTGGTCTTTTAGCTTTAGAATCCTCCAGTGAACATTGAGTAGTTGCGGCAACTGTTTCCTTCTTTTGTAAAGTCTCAATATATGTCTTCTCAAGATTGGTCAACTGCGCTTCCAAATCTAGACATTTCATATTGAGGATGATTTTTTGATCTTCAATCATAATAATCTTTTCTTCACAAGCCTTCTTCATTCTAACAATTTCTTCTTCATGCAAATTAACCTTATTCTGAATCAAAGAGTCACGTTCCTTGATCTTTTTGGATATTTCATTCAATTGTAAACCTTTGACATCACAGCTATTTTTCAATTTCTCTTCAAGCGCGTGGATTTTTCTTCAAGAGACTTTTTTACTCCCTCTTTTTCTTCAACTTCTTTGAGGTATCTTGATGAACTTATTTCATGTTCCCCTGCTCCTAACTTTCCAAGCCTGATATATCTTCATTTTCAAAAAGGTATGGAGAACAGATACTGCCTCTTCTTTAGATAAGAGGGACTTCTTCAACTTTCTCTCTTTTTATGGTTCATCATGGTATTGCGGGATATAGACCTCTGCTCATAGATAACTGAATCTTTATCAATACTGCACTTCATTATTGACTCGGGAAAGAAACTCAAATCTTCAAAAGAAAATAGATTTGTTGTAGAGAATCCAAAATAGGTAAACCTTGGCTCTCGTACCCCCTGTAGAACCCCGAAACACCCTGAGAGGAGAGGGGTGAATCAGGATATCAACTTTTTCTTTCAATGTGACGGATATTGTTTCCACGTTGGTGGGAACTCGTTAAACCTGTATGATGGATACGATCAACAATCAAACATTCACATGCAGAAAGTCAACACAACGGTTTTATTTGGTTCACCTTTAAAGGCTATTCCAAGGAGCATACGCTGACAGTGTGTAGGTCGTACCAAAATCCACTAATCTTCACTAGTTGTGGAATACAAGAGTTCAGACACAGTCATTCTGTGTCAGGCACGCTGGCTTTACAAGATTTTAGGGATAGCACACCGCGTCCCTCAGAACACTTTCGTCGACTCCCCCTACCTCACTGCTTTAAGAGAAGTCTAACTCGGTTTATCGACTTGAAGATCGCTTCAATGAATTGGCATTAAAGTCTTTATCTCTATTTAGCACGAGACTCTGCTTGCACCATAGACCTAAGTTGATGCACTCTGAAAGCATTGGTCACTGGAAAACTGATTTTCAAAACTGACTTTCGCGAAGCTCAACCCTTCGCGAAGCTAACTGCCTTCACAGAACAAATTGTCTTCGCGAAGCTCACTGAGTAATGCGGAATACCCCATCGAAGTGCCCTTTACTTAGAAGCATTGGCATCAGTCAAAACTAAACTGGTCTTTTTGCGATGCTTAAGCTCGCGTAGAAACCCAGATTCGCAGAGCTCCCCTAGCTTCGCGAAATCAGAGCGATTTCGGATTTTCCCTGAAGAATTTCGTGTAAAACAAAGTTGGGTAACCTTATATTTATAGGTTCGGTCATTCGCAATGCTCCACCACCTCCAACGTATTTTTCGGAACTTTTAAAAATATATTCGCGGCGCTCCTCCATTCGCGATGCTCCATTGAGAATTAACGTTGTCACGAAGCTTTCCGTCAAATCATCGCGCGCTCGCGATGCTCCAATTCTCGTAATCACGGAGAACACCATCACCGATCACGATGCTCCATATCTAGGGGAATATCATCCCAATCTTCGCGAAATTCATGCCTTTACCATATTTATGAAGAGTTGATTCCAGAAAACAACCATTCGCGATGCTAGCCCTTCATCTGGATTTTAAGACCAAAAATTGGGCAAACACTGAGAAACGACGCTACCTTCAACACTGTTTTCAGCATGTACTGTAAGAGCACTTGTCTTGCGCACTCCTTGATCAACCATGTGAGCATCGACAACAAACACAAACCATACTTCATTTCCAGCAAAGAACAGTCTTGATTCCAACACATGTGTCATCACTGAACTTCCTTTTTTCAGCCTAAATCCTCCAATAAACAAACTCATGTACCATTTTTCTGTAAAATCTGGTAATCGCATCGTCATCCGCTCAAATTCGTCGATATAAACATCCGCAGAACCATTCTGCCGAAGTTGTTTAAGGAATATAACCGGATCTTCCTCCTCAGCGCTACCATACCGGCCAAGCAGCTCCTCTTTGAACTGCGACCACGTGATTCCTGGTTTGGTAGATTTCAATGAAATCATCCAATATTGAACCAAGTCGTCCATGCTTGCCAGTGGAACTTTCAGCTCTTCGCGAGTTCGGTGAATTAAGAAATACGTCTCTGCTCGGGTTATCCAAAAAACTGGATCTTCTCCGAAAAAGATTGGCATCTCCAATGCTGAGAATTTATGTGCACCTCCTCACCGATTACATTTCGTTCCATGATCTACTGTTGTTGCGTCATACCTCTGTTCCTGCGCCTCAGCTTTCAAATGCAGTCTATTAACGCCTTCTTCTGCTACTAACTAGTTGTCCTTCTCTTTTCCGCTACTAGTTAACTCTGCCTGATTCCTCACGAAGTTGTTGAGCGGGCTCAAAGTCGCGGAAACATCAAGCATTTACTATTGAATTGCTATAACGGCAGTCTCTAGTTTCACCTGTCGTTGGAGTCCTACTTTCAACTCGACTTCAGACGTTTCAAAATCAGTAATCCTACCCTCCATGTGTGTTGTCATACACGTTCTTCAAAAAGCTCTAGTCGGACCAAGGTTATCCTCCTCTCAATGAAAGCACTAAGTGATAGAGCTTTCAAATCAGAAGGTAGAAGAACTGGAAGTAGTTTGTTACAAAAGAAATTTCTGGAATCACAATTCACCAGAGAGAAGAGAACTTCACTGGTGACCAAGGTCAACTGCCACCTGACCGAAATGCCAAACTACCCCCAAACGGACTGACCCCTCCCCCTCTTATAACCTCTTCGCGACTAACTTATTTAAAAAGAAAGCAATTACAATATTGCCCCTATCGTGACCCCCTTCTATGATAAGTAAAATGTACTGGTGGCCTGGACCGGCCACTAGACTCGACCAAATTCCTATCAAGAAGCCACTAGGTATAGTTGAAACATTTAATTACAAAAGCATGGTTAATGCATTACAATATTTGACTATCATAAGAACTGACATCTCCTATTCAGTTAATAAGCTATTTCATTTCTTATACTCATCAATAAATAGATATTGGACCGCAGTTGGGAAAATCTCGATAATCTCAAGTTCACTCCCACGATTGGATTAAAAATTCAGAAATCCTCTATTCTTGTCAGTGCATTCTCATATGTAGACTGTGTCAACTGCCCAAATGATCAAAGATCCACTAGAGGCTACGGAATCTTCTTTGGCCCAAATTTGATCTCATGGAGCTCAAGAAAACAAGTTATTGTATCACAGTCAAACATTGATTCGGAATATAAGGCGCTAACAAATGTTAGTGCAAAAGTTGTCTTGCTTCAGTCACCGCTTCAAGAGCTTGAAATTTTTCAGTCTAGACCACTGTGTCTTACGTGTGATAACCTAAGAGTTGTTTATCTCGCAACTAATCCAGTGTTCCATGCACAAAAAAGATATGCTGAGTTTGATTTTCACTTTGTACGTGAAAGAGTTGTTCGCAGGATGCTTGAAATTAGGTTTATATCCTATAAAGATTAGGTGGCAATATATTTACAAAGGCATTAACAAACAGGCAGTTTTCAGTTTTTGAAGCAAAATCTTAACCTGGTTGGAACAGGGTAAGATTAAGGGAGGATGTTGAAACGGTCAATCTTGAACTATTCTTTAAGGATTAGTTCGATGTGAAACTGGAATTTCGGATTCTAATCTTCAATCTCAGGAAATCCCAAGGATCTATATTCCCTTTGTGTTGAGTGCAAACTCAATCAGCATCGGTGTTGAGTGCAAACTCACCAATTGATTTTAGGATGGAACCTTGGTTGGGCTTGGAACGGTTGAATCGGAGGAATTGATCCTAACAAGTGATATCATAGCCAGGGTACAGTCTAGGTGTGATGTGGACGGCATACCTCCAGTTTGATGGTGCAACGATAATGGTGGCTCAATTGGAGCATGTGAATCCATGGTGGTGTCTTGTGTCGAAGGTCTTTCTAGTAGCAATACTTAGTCAGCGTGTCTCGGTGAAGAAAATAACGGTGCAGGGTGTTTGGATCGTAAGGATTATAGTTGAATGAGAGACCCAGATGTGTACTCTTTGATTTGAAGGGAGGATTGTTAAGTGCAAACTCAATCCCACATCGGTTTCATATAGAAATGTTGGGTAACATATAAGTTTCATGGGCTACTCCTAATACCAATTGGTTTTAGGATTGGATTTATGTGTTGGGCTGAAAGGTCTGGGCTAGAGGAATTGATCATGACAATTTGTATTTATGGGGATTTTTCATTCTATATGAGCAGCACATCCCCTCCTGGTTGGATTGCGGGGGTTTCTTAATCTATTTCTAATTAGTTTTACACTCACAGTACGTTGTTCTAAACAGATCGAGGGGTTCATCTCCTACATCGGGTAGTCTCTGCACACTGCTTGTGCGCATGTGAGGATTATCCAGGAAAAACAACTGCGTCGTTCAACTTCGGGTCATCACAGCGTGATAATCTAAATACACCAAAATCCTGTTCTCGAAGTGATAAAACGGACTGAAGTACTGCAATAGAGAAGACTGAAGAAAAGTCGAGAAAGGAAGCATCACTTGCGTCCTTGAAGGAAGTGACCGAACTAACAAGGGCGGATTTCTCTGGTCCAGCCCTCCACGCTGGAAGGGAGAACGCTTGAATGGGGAATGAGAAAAGCCAACTGCGGAACTGGGGAGTTGCCGACTAAGCAGCTGAGGTTGAAGCGCCATGGTTCTATCTATCTTCTCGTACCCCCACCCCACACCAGCTTCCCTTATTCCCCCGCTCTCTGATCTGTTGGCCAAAATCAGTTTGGCGTGCCAGAAACGACACGTTCGCTTCCTGCACACCGCCCACCCCAGCCGCATCCCCCGCGTAATGAGAACCGCGCTTCAAATCAATTGTTTATGATAATGATTTTTGTTATCAAAAATACATGTGGTGAAAGTGTAAGCACAAAAATAATAAAACAAAAAAGTTGTTAGGATTTAAAATCTTGACCCACCCATCTCACATGCTCGTTGTTGATAATGATATGAATGACACATTCGATATTGAAGGAACTCAAGCATGGTGAAAGCATTCAATGATCGGTATTGAAGGAACTCGAGCATGGTATTTTAAAAAAAAATCAAAACAGTAACCTAAGATTTGGCATACCTACCCCAAGTTCTCTTATGAACCGTGTACAATACACATAGGCATGAAAAATAATTCATAAACAATAAAACGATGTCCAGGTGGAACAGCGTGGTCTCAGTATACTTCACTCGTCTTCAGATTGTCATAGCTTATACGTGTGAAACATCCTCTAGATTGATCTACATGTGTATCAAAGTCACCTGATTCGTCGTACTACAATCTTCGTGCGCCATCACAAGTGATTTGTGTCTTTTACGACGAACATGTGATCTCTAGAATAATGATGAATCGATTGAAGAAAGGATTTGAGCTCGCTATTCTCTATTCTTCCTCTTTTTAGGCTTGAGAGAAGACTCGGGAGGATTCAAATTCACGAGGGTTGTGTTGTACTATTGATGAGAACCAAATTGTTCCCGATTTATTTTCGTTTTTTAACTGTTAACTAACCCTATGATTAATATAAAACTTGGACAAACAATCCATTTTGTATACTTTGGTTGAATTTGGAGAAGTCTTAAAATCATGATTTTTATTTGATTCAATTACTTTTGAATTAATTTTGAACAAAAGTTTGCACTCATAATTGGTGTTCTATTGCTTTTTAGGTAAATTGAGTCACCTTGAATGATTAGTTTAATGTTTTCTAAGGCAGTAGAAGATTAAAAATGATTTTGGGTTGTTGTTGTAGGTTTTGGGCATAGCGGAAGCACCGGTGGTGGGCGATATATTTAAAATTTATTTTTAAATAAAATGTCTCGGAACCTCGATAGAGGGTCTCTTCATGTTAAATTTATAATTAATTTTTTTAGATCTGAAGAAAATAAATATCTCGGCTTAGGATCCTTTCTTTGTTGATGATGTTGATCTTTCGAAATACCCTTTTCGGATCGCCTTTGTTGCGATGTGAGGGTCCAATGGTAGAATCCCTTTAGTGATGATCCACACATGCTCCTTTAATTTTCAAGTAACACAAATCGATTTTCGAGTGCTAGCGCGAAGAATCAAGTGTTTGTGTTGTTCATGTTGATCACTCGTCCTCTGATCTTGAAGAAATCTCTCTTGTGTTTTTCATTTATGAGAGAGAGAGAGAGAGAGAGGAAGGTGTCGAGAGAAAATTACGTTATACACAACGATTCTCTATTTACTGCACACATTACACAATAGACATAAACGTTTATTTATAGAGATAAAGTTTAGATTAAAATATTATTTAATTGCATGTCGGCCCTTAAACAATATTATAACCTTTAATAAACTCCATGTCTCGTAATAATATTAACAACAACAACAACAACAACAATATTATTATTATTATTATTATTATTATTTTAGGATGTGCACCAACTTGCGCAGTAACAAATATTATTCAACCGGCTTGTTAATTAATATTTGTCACCAAAAACGGTCTTGATCCATTCAAACTCTTATAACATTTATTGAACATCTGAATAAATATTAAATATTTTATTCATCAATAAATATTTGTGATCGATAAAACGTTAATAAAATTATTCTTCGGTTTTGAGAATAATATTTATTCTATTAATTAAATTCAAATATAATTTAATCGAGATCAACGGAAACACTCAATGTGTGACCCTCTGAGATTCTTTCTCATTGGCATTAAGCGAGCTTGCCTAAAGTCCGGGATTATTGTCTAGCAACGGGCCAAGACACCCAATAGAAATGACTTAATGTCGCAACGACGACGACCACATACAAACGCTCACTATGTAATATAATGTCTTTGTCATGATATCTCATCAAGTAGGTTGCACATAAGTATCACCAACCTATATGCTCGATAATTTTTCTTTGACTATCTGAAATAAATATGTCGTTACACCGTGACTATGAAATTTAGGATGACGGTTCTATTCTAATCAAAAGGGAAAGATATCAACTTTCACAAAGATGAAGAGGAGAAACTCTTCCTTAACTTATTCATAAATAACATGTCACTCATAACGCACCCAACATATCCAACTTCGCCATGAACTGTTATCGTCGTGATTTACGAAATACATCTAAGTGTGCGAGTCGTAGCATGCATTAATGATAATCATAAAGTTCAAGGACTGTTACACACACTCGTAGATAAGAATATCCGATGACACCAAAACATGCATAGTTCTCACTAACAAATTTATTCTCATAATCACTCATCTTAGAGATTACCAAGTGCGAACTTCACTATAATAAGTCTCATCCACTTACGAGTACTCGCACCTAGCAGTTTATATATTATGTGTCTCATCATAGCATGTTATTCGCCCACAAATCCATCATTTCCACAGATCCAGGCAACAGATACGCTGACTTTTATCAGTGCTAAGTAGAAAGTGCTGATAAAAGCCTAACATTTATTAACGCTAGCTAAAAGCGTTGATAAAGACAACTTTTATTAGCGCTATTCTTAGCGCTGATTCAAGCTTTTAATAAAAAGAACATTATTAATATATATTAAATTATTATATTTATATTAAAAAATAATGTTTATTTATATACATTAATTAAAAAATGCATGTTTATAATTAATATATATATTTTAATAATTCAAATAAATATATAATGTTAAAAAAAAATATTTACAAGATTGTAAATAAATAAATATATATTTAAATACTTATAAAATTATAATGATTTTTTTAAATAATAAATATATTTATTATATTTATAATTATATATATATATATATATATTTAAATAAATATATGTCTCCAATGAATTTGGTCAATAAATACATATGTCAAATGATGACATTCATGAACATGATTGGAGTTATTTATGTTCATACATTGATGCGTGGATACATATAATTGACGTTACATGGTCATAAGTTTATTTGTGAACATGATTTTGGGTTGTTATGCTCCAAATGTTAAGACTACCCATATCAATGATGACACGTGCATATGTTATGTATTCATGATCCATGCATGTTCATTTATACATTGACACCCTTATTAACCATGTTTTCCATAAACCCGTGATTACTCATTTTTTATAATATATACCTTATTAGGTATGATTCATTCATGTTATGCCCCACCATTGGTGGTGGGGTGGTAAGGGTTCAGGTGGGGTGAGGGACAGGTCTCAAGGTCAAGTCCTTGGGGCTACGATTTATTGTAATCTTCTTTCTTGCATTGTGTTTTGCGGTGACAGATGTAACCGACCTAGTATGATTCATTCATGTTATACTCATTAACTTATCATGTTCCTATAAATACTTATAAAATCACAATAAATATATTTAAATAAGAAATATATTTATTATATTTATAATTTTAAAAATTTTAATTATATATAAATACTTTTAAAATATACTTATTTATAATAATACTCAAAAGATGCAACCATGGGTTGGGAAACCCATGGCTGAAAATTTATTACGAAAAAAGTAAAAGTACAACAAAGAAAGAGGAACAAGCAGAACACTACAATCCAACATTGCAAAACAAATCACGTCCTCTAGGCTCCCCGAGAGCCCATATTCTGAGGATGTTTGCCCCTTCCCTTTGGAAGCCTGCCTCTCTGCCAAGTCTTGGTCTGCGGGGGAACATTGTCCTCATCACATGATGACTCAGAAGCTTCCTCTAGAATTATGAATTTCCAGGACAAGTCGTGAAAATTCATCTCCTAATTCGAATAGAATTCATCCTCAAAGTTAATAGCAAGTAATTTTTGGACAACTAAATAATCACTACATCCAAACACATCCAGCTATATCATAGCAAAGATCACTTCCAACTGTAGAAAAAACCAATCAGCCGTTGCCTTATTAAAAACTTCAATTTGTCGTTCACCTTCCCGTCTCCTGAGAAGGTGACATTTATATTCTTTCTCCCTGCACTAAGACAATCATCATATGAGGTCTTGACAAAGTGTTCATAGGCACTATTTATAAGCTCAAAAAATTTGGAAGGATAGTTCCAATCCAGAGGTTTTTAATCATCCACAATTCTAATTGGGGTGACACCATGAACCTTCACCAATTCGGAAGCTTTATATTTTCAAGGAAGAACCATTTGAAATCCCTCTGAGTCCACTATGGAACTCTTGGATTTATTACTCGGCTGCGAAGAGGCAACCACCAAAGTGCCTTTACCCTTTTTGTTAGCAGCGAGGAGGTATCGTTCCATAGATAGCTCCTCATCCACCTCCCTTTGGAACCGAGTCTCAGATTCATTTAAGCCATCTTCATCATAAGAGGCTCCAACCCGCCCCTCCGCAGCTATTTCAGCCCAAGATCGCTTGGACAAAGGGGCACCATGTCACACCCGGACATCTTAAATTAATTATATTTTATTATTTCTTGGCTTCGGGACCCCATGCCAATGTATGGGTTGGGTCCCAGTTTAATTTTTGCGACATTTACTAAGTTCAGTGGGTTTTGGACCTGTGCGCGGTCACCGCACAGTGGGTGGTAGCCGCGTCGTTAGCCCGGGTGCTACGCAAAGGTTTAACGACTAAAACAAATAATTTTTTTTATATATAATTAAAGTGGGTTGAATGTTCATATTGTAATAAGAATAATATTATTATTTAATTAATAGTATTATCATGTCTAAGGTGTTATTATTTTATTGCTATTTATTATTATTATTATCATCTTAATTATTGTAATTTTTATTAGCATTATTTTATAGTTCTATTATTATTGTTATTATTGTTTATATTATTATTATTATTATTTATAGTTTTATTATTATTACTATTGTTAATTTATTTAAATGAAAAAAAGTCTAACCCAACCCTAGTCCCGCGCGGCACCCCTTCCCCACCCTTCTCTTCCCCGTTTTTTTTCTTCCTTCCTACGGTGCTTCCCCCTCCTCATTCCCGGCCGCCTCTCGCCCTGGCCAGCCACCCCGCGCGATGCCTCGCCGACGCCCCTGCTTCGCCCCAACCGATCTCCGCCTCGGCCCCCCCTACCCGCCTCCCTCATCCGGCCGCATCCGCCGCAGCCCGCGGCCCTCGGCTTCCCAGCTCCTGACCTCCGCCACCAGCAGCCGTCGGCCAGCGCTCCGACACCCCCTGCCGGCCAGCGGCCTTCGACCCCCCTCCGGCGACCTCCGGCCGAGCTCCGACGAGCCCCGCCTCTGACCACTGTTCCGGCATCCCCGGCACTCCCGGCCTTTTTCCCGGTGCTCGGGCACACCCTCCGGCTCTCCTTCCGACGTTCTGGCTTCCTCCGGCATGCCTATGCCGCGTTTCCCGACCGCCGCACCTTCAGTCGGTCGTGTTATGGCCTTTCCACGGTCCGGAAAACCATCGCCGCCTTGCGCGCGCGCAACCCCCCCCCCCCCCCCCCCCGACGATCTACGTGCCTGAGCGCACCGCCCCTTCTGACTGGCGCGTGACCCCGTGGGTCGAGCGCACCTCTACGCCAAGGTAATTTTTGTGATGTGAATCTGTTTGAGTGTATTTTATATCTGTGTTGGGGTATCTTGGTTGTTTTGGTGTTTGTTGCAGCGCGTTGGCAGAATAATTCCGCAACGCAACGGTCTTCGGCTTGCGCGTGCGTACGCGCCTGCGCGAGGTGTTGCGTCGTCGAGTTCATTTTGCGAGTCGAGGTAGGTCTCCCACTGCACTTGCCTTTAACTTTAGAATTTATTTATTCCTTTTCTTTTTATTGAATTTCAGTAAATTTAAAGTAGTATTAAATAATTATGCTTAGTGCGGTGACCTGCTGAAAATGAAATCCGTTTAACTCTTGCATTGCACTGGAAGCATTTTTCATGGACTTAATTGTGTGGTTTTCTTGTGATATGGCTAAATGAGTTCTTTTTGAAATGTGCAAGACATGTTGAAGTGTGATTGGAAATGGTTTTGGTGTGTGTAAAATGGCAGGTGTATTGTTTATGGAAAGTGGTGTTCTCTTAAAACCTTGAATAGAGAAAATGCTCGTTTGAACTTTAAACTTGTTTTTGGAAACTTAAAGTGTGGATATTTTGTTATTGAAGAATGTTTTCCTTTGACGCGTGAATAAAATTTCAGATTTCATTTGAGAAACAGCGTTCCTTCAAAAAAATGATTAAAGGCCCGTTTGACCTTTGAGCTGGATTTTGGAATTTGTCTATGGTGGTTTGGTTTTCCTTAAATGGGTTTCTAAGTGAGTTTCTGGTTTTCAACGTGATGGTGTGTGTTATGTATGTTTGGAAACGCCTTGGTATCTAATGGTTTAAATGATGAATGATATGGCGGCCCGGTTGACACTTTATGGAATGTGAAGTGATTATATATATATACATACATACTTATGGGGATTCTCTACAGGGGGACTTCCCTTTGAGGGTTGTCGTGTAGCGGTGTCCGTGTAAGGGGTTGGAAAGTGCGGTGAGATGAGTCACGCGTGCGAGGGCCTCCCACTTACATAGTATTATTAAAACCACCGTGGGTTCCTAGTCGTCTTTTAGAGAATTGAGTGACGGTTGCTGACTAACCCCGATTATACGGGTTGGTCCCCCCTTGGTAGGTAAGGCCTTGTGGGGGGTGCCACTGGTTGGCTGTTAGGGCGTCCAATTGGTTATTGACTATGGAGTACCATGCCGGTAGGTAGTCTGAACCCGAGTGCGTCCAGGGGTTTTCTAGGGATGTTTAGGATCACCCATGGTTACTTTTTTTTCCTTGCTTGTTTACTCTCAGTTGTCCTTTGCATTTTATAATATTCTATTTTGTGAAAATGGTTTTCAAATGAAAATGCTTTATTCTCTTTGTGTAAAATTTGAAGATGTAACACTTCTTTCCCTTTTAGAATGAGTTTGGCACTAATAAAAGGAATCCAACTTTTGAAAAAGGATAAGGGTAATGTCTCGTGTTTTGGTTTTTCAAGTGAAATATGATGGGAGCTTACTTTTATACATTGTAGTTCAAACCTGGAATTTGTGAATTCTTTATTTATTGGAAGTGCTTTGGGATTTGTTGTTGGGCTCATTTACTGAGTATTTGTTGTACTCACGCCTATCCTTCACCATTTCAGATGCAGGATCCTTTGTTCAGGTTTTCTTGGTTTGTGTCGTTCAGTGTTGGAGCGGGGTTGGTCCCTTGTTTGGGTGGTGACCTGTGAGGTCACGTGGAGGTACGTTAGTCGCGTAGCTTTTATTTTATTTCTGTTGTTAGTGTTTGTCTGTTTTGTTTAATTTCTATTCTGTTTTGATCCTGGTTTTTTTTTGGACTAAAATTGTTCCCAACATTTAGATCTTGATGCCCGACACTAGTTTCCATCCCAAGGGGATCAGGAACGCCCTTCGGGACTTGCTGCGGACCGGCTCGGGTGATCGGTTCAGGGTTGACCCGGGCTGGTTCATGACAAAATGGTATCAGAGGAAGGCCCTTGTTATTCGGGATGTCTGGTAGATGAAGATTAGGTGTGTCGGGACTCAAGAGGTAGGTATGGTAAGGACGTCATGAACCCTCACCCGTTCCGCACCTCGAGTCGCCAGGGATAGTCCGGGAATTGAGTCTTTGTTTCGTTTTGGTTTGTTTTGGATTGAGGGATGACAACAGAGGTAGACCGATGTTACATCGTGATCTCACATGGAGTAGTGACCCATGTGGAGTCTGGGTACATGGTTTGAATTCCTCCTAGTTGTTGACGCTTACTTGGGGCATGACCCACTACCATGTCGCCAGGTTAAGTGTGACCGCTAGTCCCTCTGGTGGTTTGATGCAAGTTGAGTGTCGTTTTCATTCTGGCTGGTGTAAGTGCATTTTTGGAAATGAAAAAAAGGGTTTTTGAAAATGGGACTGATTTCTTTTAAATGAATTTAAATTTATGAAATGGGTTTTAGAGCTGAAAGCCTTTGGTTTGGAAAACTGGTGTTTGCTTGGGAATTGGTTGAGAATGGTTTGGGGTGAAACCTCAGTGACTCCTTATGAATGTTTTCACATGTGAGAGGATGCGTGGAAAGTGCGTGTTAGTGCGTATGAATGAAAGTGGATGAAGACATGTGCAACGGTTCATGGGATTACCTGGGTGTGTTTGAAATTAAGGGCTTGACCTTGTTTTCTAAATTGGCTTTTAAAGAGGAAAATGGTTTTGGAAGGTGATTTTGGTTTGAAAAGTGGATATGGTACTTGGAAAATGACATTCAAAGAAGGCGATTTTGGAATCTAAAATAAAAAGGTATTTTTGTGTGGTGTTGGTATTTGTTTGGTTTTTGAGTTGGATGTTTTTGGATGAAAGCGCTTTTAATGATATTGCTTTGGCTTGATATTGGTTTCGGCTTGGTGTTATATATGTTGTTCAGAGATGCCACCCAGAAAGGTCCTCAGAGTTGATGAGTCATGCCCAGTTTTTGGTCCTTCTCGGACGTTGTCTGTCCTTCATGGTGATTGGAGTCTGTTAGAGACAGTGCAGTGGATTGAAGAGGTCGAGCGCGTCTTCAGGGTGTTGGGAACTCCCGAAGCTGTCAGAGTGCGTGCTATTTTGGGTCTGTTTGAAGGTCCATCTTTGGACGTATGGGAGTTTCTTTCCCCACCGTCAATGTAAGATGGGATGACGTGGGATGTATTTAAATCTGTCTTTGTCCGATGGTTTATACCTGAAGAAGTGAAGATGAAGAAAAGGGAAAAGCTTGTGCGTATTCAACAAGACCAACAGATGGCGAAGGCATATGTTGAACATTTCAAGGAGCTTGTGTCATTTTCTTCGGAAGTAGAGTCGTAGGGATTGATAAAGACTTCTCTCTTCATCGGGGGTCTTCGTCTAGAGATCAAGGAGCAGGTCCTCCCTTTGAAGGGCCATTGTTTCGAGAAACTGGTGGATGATGCGTTCTTAGCTGAGTGGGTCTTCAAAGTGCGGATTGTTAGGAATCCAGTGTATCCAGTCACTTACAAAGGTTCCCATTTGGCGATCAGGGTGTACCAGAGGGGCCTGTGTCTAAAGAATCGTTTGAATTGGTTCTGGCTCCTAGTTCGTCAAACCATTCAATGGTGTGGCCGGTTCGGGCACGTGAAGTCGTCATGACGCACCCCTCCGAAGATGTGTTATCGTTACGGTTGTATGGGTCACTTGGAGAAGTTCTATAAGAAGCATCGCCCGAAGAAGACACTGTGACCGAAGAGATTCTAGTGCCTGACTGTGAGGCAGGAGATGCTTCAGCCAACAGAACCCCAGCCACAGGTCTTGGGGTGAAGCTCGCGTGCAGTCAGGAGTTGCCAAGGATGTGAAGCCTCGGTTCGGGTTTTGTGTTCCGTGTTGGCGGTGGAACGTTTAAAGTCTTTTTGTCCTTTCTTTTTCTACTGTCAAAGTTTTTATGTCATTGTAAGTCCATTGGTTTGTCGTGAATTTGGGATGGACGTGTTCTTTTATAATCCAAACAGTCTGGTTTGTCTAAATTATGATTCTCTGAATCGTGCGTTTTTCTTAAAAGTATTTTTGGACTTTGCATGGGTTAATCTCGGTTTGGTTTTGTTCATTTGGAGATGTAAGTGTCTTTGGAAGAATTGACGTTGTGGGTATGCTTGGGTACTGTTTGGATTGAGTCCTTCTCATAGGGTTTTCTCTAGTGTTTGGGTTTTGGGTCCAAGCCAAAGGTTCTAAGTTTTAGCTGAGGTGTTGTTTCACTTGTGATATAGAAGTTAGCTTGGTTCGGTTGGGAGTTCCCGTGTCGCCCCCCCCTTCCGGGGTGGTATGTTTGGGTGTTAAAATTTCCACACTAGTTGAGTCCTTGTGGTGGGGAGAACCCTCTCATGTTATCTCATTCTCTTATGTTGTGGTTTCTTCTAGTCTTATTTGGGAATGGATTCTGGTTTGGTCCATTGTTCGGCTGATTGACTTTTTGGGGGAAGAAATTGTCTGTGGTGGGAAGAATTGTCACACTCGGACATCTTAAATTAATTATATTTTACTATTTCTTGGCTCCGGGTCCCCGTGCCAATGTCCGGGTTGGGTCCCAGTTTAATTTTTGCGAGATTTACTAAGTTCAGTGGGTTTCGGACCCGTGTGCGGTCACCGCACAGTGGGCGGTAGCCGCGTCGTTAGCCTGGGTGCCGCGCAAAGGTTTAACGACTAAAATAAATAATTTTTTTTATATATAATTAAAGCAGTTTGAATTTTCATATTGTAATAAGAATAATATTATTATTTAATTAATAATATTATCATGTCTAAGGTGTTATTATTTTATTACTATTAATTTATTATTATTATTATCATCTTAATTATTGTAATTTTTATTAGCATTATTTTATAGTTCTATTATTATTGTTATTATTGTTTATATTATTATTATTATTATTTATAGTTTTATTATTATTAATATTGTTAATTTATTTAAATGAAAAAAAGTACAACCTAACCCTAGTCCCGCACAACACCCCTTCCCCCCTACTCTTCCCCGTTTTTTTTCCTTCCTTCCTGCGGCGCTTCCCCCTCCTCATTCCTAGCCGCCTCTCGCCCTAGACAGCCACCCCGCGTGACGCCTCGCCAACGCCCCCTGCTTCGCCCCGACCAACCTCCGCCTCGGCCCCCCTACCCGCCTCCCTCGTCCGGCCGCATCCGTCGCAGCCCGCGGCCCTCAGCTTCCCAGCTCCCGACCTCCACTGCAAGCAGCCGCCGGCCAGCACTCCGGCGCCCCCTACCGGCGAGTAGCCTTCATCCCCCCTCTGGTGACCTTCAGCGACCTCCGGCCGAGCTCTGACGAGCCCCGCCTCCGGCCAGTAGCCCTCCGGCCACCGTTCCGGCGTCCCGACACTCTCAGCCTTTTTCCCGGTGCTCCGGCGCGCCCTCCGGCTCTCCTTCCGGCATTCCGGCTTCCTCCGGCACGCCTACGCCGCGTTTCCCGACCGTCGCACCTTCGGTCGGTCGTGTTCCAGCCTTTCCACGGTCCGGCCAACCATCGCCACCTTGCGCCGGCCCGCGGCGTACCTGACGGTCGGCGTACGACCCCCCCCGACGATCTACGTGCCTGAGCGAGCCGCCCCTTCTGACTGGCGCGTGACCCTGTGGGTCGAGCGCGCCTCTGCGCCAAGGTAATTTTTGTGATGTGAATCTATTTGAGTGTATTTTATATCTGTGTTTGGCTGTCTTGGTTTTTTTGGTGTTTGTTGCAGCGCGTTGGCAGAATAATTCCGCAACGCAGCGGTCTTCGGCTTGCGCGTGCGTACGCGCCTGCGCGAGGTGTGTTGCGTCGTCGAGTTCGTTTTGCGAGTCGAGGTAGGTCTCCCACTACACTTTCCTTTAACTTTAGAATTTATTTATTCCTTGTCTTTTTATTTAATTTCAGTAATTTTAAAGTAGTATTAAATAGTTATGCTTAGTGCGGTGACCTGCTGAAAGTGAAATTTGTTTAACTCTTGCATTGCACTGGAATCATTTTTCTTGGACTTAATTGTGTGGTTTTCTTGTGATATTTCTAAATGAGTTCTTTTTGAAATGTGCAAGACATGTTGAAGTGTGATTGGAAATGGTTTTGGTGTGTGTAAGATGGCAGGTGTATTGTTTATGGAAAGTGGTGTTCTCTTAAAACCTTGAATAGAGAAAATGCTCGTTTGTACTTTAAACTTGTTTTTGGAAACTTCAAGTGTGGATATTTTTTTGTTGAAAAATGTTTTCCTTTGACGAGTGAATAAAATTTCGGATTTCATTTGAGAAACAGCGTTCCTTCAAAAAATGATTAAAGGCCCGTTTGGCCTTTGAGATGGATTTTGGAATTTGTCTGTGGTGGTTTGGTTTTCCTTAAAAGGGTTTCTAAGTGAGTTTCTGGTTTTCAACGTGATGGTGTGTGTTATGTTTGTTTGGAAATGCCTTGGTATCTAATGGTTTAAATTATGAATGATATGGCGGCCCGGTTGGCACTTTATGGAATGTGAAGTGATTATATATATATACATACATACTTATGGGGAATCTCTACAGGGGGACTTCCCTTTGAGGGTTGTTGTGTAGCGGTGTCCGTGTAAGGGGTTGGCAAGTGTGGTGAGATGAGTCACGCGTGCGAGGGACTCCCACTTACACAGTATTATTAAAACCACCGTGGGTTCATGGGCGTCTTTTAGAGAATCGAGTGACGGTTGCTGGCTAACCCCGATTAGACGGGTTGGTCCCCCTTGGTAGGTAAGGCCTTGTGGGGCGTGCCACTGGTTGGCTGTTAGGGCGGCCAGTTGGTTATTGACTATGGATTACCATGCCGGTAGGTAGTCTGAACCCGAGTACGTCCAGGGGTTTTCTAGGGATGTTTAGGATCACCCATGGTTACTTGTTTTTCCTTGCTTTTTTACTCTTAGTTGTCCTTTATAGCTTATACTATTCTACTTTGTGAAAATGGTTTTCAAATGAAAATGCTTTATTCTCTTTGTGTAAAATTTGAAGATGTAACACTTCTTTCCCTTTTAGAACGAGTTTGGCACTAATAAAAGGAATCCAACTTTTGAAAAAGGATAAGGGTAATGTCTCGTGTTTTGGTTTTTCAAGTGAAATATGATGGGAGATTACTTTTATACATTGTAGTTAAAACCTGGAATTTATGAATTATTTATTTATTAGCAGTGCTTTGAGATTTGTTGTTGGGCTCACCTACTGAGTACTTGTTGTACTCATGCCTATCCTTCACCATTTCAGATGCAGGATCCTTTGTTCAGGTTTTATTGGTTTGTGTCATTCAGTGTTGGAGCGGGGTTGGTCCCTTGTTTGGGTGGTGACCTACGAGTTCACATGGAGGTACGTTAGTCGCGTAGCTTTTATTTTATTTCTGTTGTTAGTGTTTGTCTGTTTTGTTTAATTTCTATTCTGTTTTGATCATGGTTTTGTTTGGGCTAAAATTGTTCCCAACATTTAGATCTTGATGCCCGACACTAGTTGCCATCCCGGGGGGATCGGGAACGCCCCTCGGGACTTTCCGTGGACCGGCTCGGGTGACCGGTTCAGGGTTGACCCAGGCTGGTTTGTGACACACCAACATGAGTCTGATCATTCTCAGCATCAATGGAAGGTAGCCCACAAACATTATTTGTTCCTCCATCTGATCTTCCAGAGCCAGGATGCATGTCATCCACAGGCTGCACAGCAAGCCCAGAAGCACGCATAGGTTGTACCGCATGCTAAGTCACCTCCCCAACCAGTCCCTGTCCAGAGTCAGAGCCATGCATAGGCAGTGAAGTTTCACCATCAAGACCCCTATCCTGCCTCAATTTCTCAAGCCGAGCCTTCTTGAAGCATGAGGAATCCGCATGACCGTGCACTGAACAAAACACACATACCAAGGCCTTTTTATAGGTTGAATTATCATGACCAATTAGATGGCATTCCATACAAAATTTTGGCATGCGCTCGTATTCAATTTTCAAAGTAATCTCATCTGAATCAATGAAAAGAAAATCTATATCAACAAGAGTGGAGCCAAGTTCCACCTTCGCCGGGAAGTGCGCAAAATGACTATACCGGGCTAACTCCGTTTCTTTGTCCAGTTTAATTGGGACACCAATTGAAAGTGAAATACCATATAAAATCTTTGGATGCCACAACATCTAGTTCAAGCCATGAAACATAACCCATAACTGCACAAAGGATTTGGTAATATCCTCAGGGTTAAAGTTCTTGTCCCACTCTCTGATATGCATCACACCCGGTTTAAGGGATATCGATCCATACCCCCACACATTCATCTTCAAATATTTAGTGGGGAAGAGTAGGTGATAAAATCCTCGGCCCATCAAGATACATTTTCACTTATCAAAAACCCAAATTTCAGAAATCCACACAAACACCGCCAATTTCCAGGGTTTAGAACCCTTGGGTAAAATAATGCAAGCAATTATGGAATGCTTACCCATAACCAACCACTCTGCAATCACATCTGAGTCTGCTTTGACATGCGCAACACTGCCCTTGCTACGAATCAACCCATGATTTGCATCCTTGAAGAGTAAGAAGGAGTTCTCACCAATACCACCAAATAGAACAGAACAACCCTCGACCTGATCTCTGCCAGGGTTAGGGATCTCTGCACCTCCAGCCTGCGAAACTCCACTAATGCCAGGATTTAGATTCACATCTACCATCGAACACTAAGCGTTGTAGATTCGACCCAATTTGCAGTCAATTGAGTCTGAAAAATGCCACTAACGCCACAAGGGTTCAGATCCGCTGAAGATCCACATTGATTTACCTTCGGAACACCATTAGGAATGATCGTTGAATAATTATAAAATTATATATATATATATAAATAATTATAAAATTATAATAAATATATTTATTATATATATAATTATATAAATATATTTATAAATATATACAATTATTTATAAATATATACACATATTTATAATTATAATTATAAATATATATATATATATATGAATAATTATAAAGTTATAATAAATATATTTATTATATTTATAAAACTATAAATATATATAATTAATATATTTATTATATATAATTATAATAAATATATTTATAATTTTATAATTTTATATAATTATATAAATATATACAAATATTTATAAATATATTTATTATATATATAATTATACATAAATATATATTTATCCATAGTTAAAATTATAAATAAATATATATATATTTATTATATATATAATTTTATAAATATATATAATAATATAAAAAAATTATTAACATTAGATCTTTATCAGTGCTTTTTGAAAAGTGCCGATAAAGCCTTTCCCTTCTTTTAAAATAACTCTAATTGGATATCTTTTCTTGCACACCTTTAAGCTCTCGCAGTAGCCGACTACCGCCACATTGCCACTTTTACCGAACCTTGTTGGCGCTGCTCCTCTACTCTCACCTAATTGCACTGCTGCAACCCCACCGCTCTTGCTGAATCCCGCTGCCATCGCTCCGCCACTCTTGCCCAACCACACTGCCGCCGCACCGGCGCTCCGCCACATTGCCACTACGCCGCCTCAACAAACCCCGCTATCGCCACATTTTTGACGAATCAAGACCCTCAAAACTAAAGGTATGATATTCGAATCTTGTTTTTATGTATTTCTCTATGATTTCTCCTCTCCTCCCCCTACTATTCATTATTTATTATTTTTCCTCGGTGTTTGAAACTATAAATGACCATGGGGATGAACCTAGGGTAGGGGAGGAGGTTTTAATAAAATTTCATGTATTTCTTGGTTCTTAAGGATCCTTCCTTCAAATTTTTAGCAAGTCTATATGAATGTGACATAATTAATCAGTTTTAATGTAGGTGTCTCTAAATATTGTTTTATTCCCTATGAACTTCTAATGTTCTTGATATTTCCATTAGTTATTATTATAAAACATTCCTTTGATGAAGCATTATGAATTATTATTTAATTTAATGACATATGTTTTCTAAAAAAGAAATTCTATGTGGATTTTTAAAGGGAAACAGTTTTGGGTGCATCGAGTGCTCAATGAAGCGATTCAATGGAATGATTTGGTTTCAAATAAATCATCAATATAATTTTTTATTGAAATATAACATAGAAATGATGTTTTTGTAATTGAAAACTTATAGTGATTGAATTATATATGTTTGTTTATTATTTTTACATGAGAGACATTGGGTGATTTCGTAACTTGGACAAATGCAACGACCAATACAGATTACGCTCTAGAAAAGGATAGTGGGTTGGTTAGATTGAGTGTATTAAAAGGATTGATTAGTACACTAATGAGAAAAATGAGCTCCCTCATATGTAATACTTGGTTCATGTATTCCATCTAGTGTTCCTAGCGAGAGTCTTAGTATCCTCAAACTCAGGGGTTTTATCATATGATGCATGATTAATGACTACCCATGATGTGATATTGTTATTTCCCTCTTTATTATTGAATCTTGATATTTTCAATGTCATCCAACCATGGTTTTAATTTATTTGACCATTTTCATGTTTTCTATTATAAAAATATTATTTTAAAGAATCAACAGTTTTTATGTCATTTTTTCAATCTAGAACTAATGGTTACCGTGGTGAAAAATATCATTTAGATTCAACGTGTCATCCCATTGGGCTTCGCCTCACACCCTACATATTCCAAAGGGGTGTATATATACTTGGTTTTATAGGATAAATGAAAAATAAAGGGTTCCATTACATTTGGTGACTCTTATTGACCCATTTGGTTTATTGAATAAGACAATTATGGTAACGTTTTAATCAATAAAGTGATTTTATAAAGGTGGACTAATTTATAAATTGATTTCAAGGGTGGTTTAAGTGTAATGTTTTGAGAAATGTCTTATAAATGATTTCAAATTATTATATAGAAAATTGGCCACTTGGTGGGTTTCTAAAAGGCCCATTTGGACTAAAATCGAATTATTTTATACTTTTATACTTTCATAAATTTTACTTTTATATATTATAATTTTATACTTTTATAAATCTGTAAAACTATATACTTCTATAAATTATGTATACTTTTATAACATATATGTACTTTTATATAGTTTTATAAATTCTTTGATATGATGATTCACTTGATGATTCACTTGGTGAAAGATATTCGACTACGTGGTCCTGTACATTATAGATAGATGTACCCCATTGAACGATATATGAAGATTTTTAAAGGGTATGTCAAAAATTTAAGTCGGCCAGAGGGTTGTATTGCAGAGCGATATATTATCGAGGAATCCATTGAATTATATACCGACTACCTATTCGGTGTGGAAAGCATTGGTCTACCAAACTATCATCACAATTGGTGCCTTGGGGGTGAAAGAATTTCTGGAAGGGATGTTGTCACAATCAATATTACAACTCAAAAACAGACCTGCCTTTACGTTTTTCATAACAGTTTAAAGGTTTCCCCATATGTTGAAACCCACAAATAAATTCTTAGGCATTTGAATCCATAAAGGGATGAAATATGGATATCAAATATACACAATCATAAATTTATAGAATGGTTTCAAGACCATATTTTTAAGGAGTCAGATGAAAATCTAGATTCAATTTCAGAACAACTTTGATGGCTATCCAGAGGACAAAGTGTGTATGTATTATTTTATAATGGTTATGTAATTAATAGTTATACATTCTATACAAATGAACATGATGAAGGCATTACCATGTAAAATAGTAGAGTTACACTTGTGGCTGAAGTGATGCATGCTTCTGGTACTAAGGAAAAAAAATCCAATTTATATGAATATGTCATACATTGGCATCATCAAAAAAATATGAGAGTTGAATTATAAAACATTCCAAGTGCCTATTTTTCAATGAAAGTAGGTTTATAATAGGAGTGTTGTTAAAATAGATGAATTGAGATTTATGAAAGTGGATTTTAGTAAATAAGGGTACAAAGACGAACCATTTTTAATGGCAGTACAAACAATACAAGTATTTTATGTTCCAGATCCTACAAACCAAAAGTGGTTAATTGTTTTGTTATCAACCAAAACCACACAAGGGTCAGATGAAAATTCAACTGAGGATGGATCTTTTATTGGGACGTTGCAATCATTTCACAACAGTCCTAATGTAGATGGGGTTTTGTATGTCGGAGGATACCACAATGAAGGGATTTGGATACTCGATAGAGGGGTCAAATCTCTCTAACCTTTTTAAAAAAGAGAGTTCAATGAGAAGGTAAAAACGTCTTTTAATATACCATGTTTTTCCTCATAACATTATCTATTCTATACTACATTAACATAATCTAAATTAAATGTTTGACTACTCATGTAGAAAATGTCTTCTGCATATGATGATGTTACCAATTCCTCAGAAGAACAAACTATAATGAAGGAAACCCATTGGGAAGATGTAAAGGTAATGCTACGATATACTTTCTCTATTTTACAAAAAATATATATAATGAAACATTGAGTTAGTTTTCATTATTATTTGTAGAGTTTATTTTATAAGATTTTTGTCCATCTTTCATGCCTTTCTACACCAAAACTTTCACATACTTCTTCTCTCTCAAAACCTTTTACCCCTGTAGTGTTGACATTTACCACTTTCCTTTAATTTCCTTCCACTTCCTTTGCATGAAGAGAAATGACGCGGTCTTTGCACAATCACAAAGGTAATCTTGATGTTTTCATAGTAAAATCATTGTCCATAAAATTAATGTATTATTTCATATTTATGTTTAATTTATTTCTTTTTAGTATTATTCGCATAATAATTGTTTTCTTATACAGGTAGATTCGTTTGTTCAAGTTGGGGTAGTTTTTCCATCTTTCATGCCTTTTTACACCAAAACTTCTACAAGCTTCTTTTCCTTCAAAAACTTTTCACCCCCACAGTATTGAAATTTATCACTTTTATTCAAGTTACCTACAATATCTTCATAGGAAGAGAAATGACGCTGTCTCTGCTCAATATCAGAGGTAATATTGATGTTTCATAGTAAAATCATTGTCCATATAATTAACATATTATTTCATATTTATGTTTAATTTATTTCTTTTTGGTATTAATCACATAATAATTTTTTTCTTATACATATGAATTCTTTTGTTTGAGTTGGGGTGGTTTATCCATCTTTCATACCTTTATACACCAAAACTTCCACAAACCTATTCTCCCTCAAAAAATTTTCACCCCTAAAGTGTTGTCATTTACCACTTTCCTTCAAGTTACCTCCACTGCCTTTGTAGGAAGAGCAACAACGCTGACTCTGCTCAATCACAGAGGTAATCTTGATGTTTTCACAGTAAAATAATTATCCATACAATTAATTTATTTTTTCATATTTATGTTTAATTTATCTATTTTTAGTATTACTCATGTATTTTTTTTCTTACACAAGTGGATTCCTTTGTTCGAGTTGGGGTGGTTTGTTCCATTTCTTTTCTGTGTCTACCTTCCAACACTGTATATTGAGTTGTTGTTCTTAGCTGAAAAAACTATCTTGTTGTTGAAAACCAGAAGAGTAGAGGAATCTCTTATGTCCATGATGGTGACTTCTCATGAGATAATGGGCACAGGAGCTTCCTCTACTCTTCAGGTTTTCAACAATGAGATAGTTTTTTTGGCTAAGAATGACGAATCAATATGCGGTGTTGGCAGTTTGATAAAGAAAAGACAATGGTTATCATAGTAACATTGGAAGTTAGGATTGTTTTGAGACTTTGGTACATATAAGAATAATCTGAACCTCAATCTAACATACGGTGTGGCCAGTATGACTCCAACTGCTTCTTTTTATTTAAAATTTACATTAATTTTAGTAAAAAAGACAACCAACATTATCAAAACTAATAAAACATATTTATATTATTTTGATACTTTTAAAAAACAATCCATAAGTCATTTTTGACATGTAGTAATCATACTCACCTCAATCCGATGCATGATGTTCCCGGTATAACTCAAAGTGTCTGTTATTAGTTTTAAAAGGACATTTTAGTTCAAAAAGCGTCACTCATTGAAAACCAAGAAAAAAGCTTGGATTTTCTTAATAATTAAGTAAATTGATTCATAAATCATTTTTGACGTGTAGGGATTAGTCTCACATCAAACCGATACACGATGTGACCAGTATGAGTCAAAGTGCGTGTTTACAGTTAAAAATGACATTTTAGTAAAAAAGACAAGCGATGTAATCAAAACTAAGAAAATACATTCAGATTATTTTGGTAATTTTGGAAAATGATCCGTAAGTAATTTTTGAAATGTAGGAATCAACCTCACCTCAATATGATACAGGATGTGCTAGATATGACTCAAAGTGTCTATGATTAGTTTAAAATTGATATTTTAGTTCAAAAAGTATTTCTCACTGAAAACCGAGCAAACACATTTGAATTGTTTTGATACTTTATGAAAAAAAATAAGTCATTTGTGATTTGTAGGAATCAGTTTCAAATCAAACCGACACATGATGTGACCGGTATGACTCAAAGTGTGTGTTTCCAGTTTCAAATTACATTTTAATAAAAAACACAAACGACATACTAAAAACTGATAAAATGAATTTAGATTGTTTTGATACTTTAGGAAAATTATTCATAAATAATTTTTTATGTGTAAGAATCAAACTCACATCAATATGACACACAATGTGACCTGTATAATTCTAAGTGTGTCTATTTATTTAAAATTGACATTAATTTTAATAAAATGAACGAGTGACATACTGAAAACTAAGAAAACACATTCGGATTATTTTGATACTTTAGGAAAATGATTCATCAGTAATTTCTAATGTGTAGGAATCAACCCCACCTCAATCCAAAACATAGTGTGACCGTTATAACTCTAAGTATGTTTTTTATTTAAAATTGACATTAATTTTACTAAAAAACACAAGTGGCATACTCAAAAGTGAGAAAACACATTAATATTGTTTTGATACTTTAGTAAAATGATCCATAAGTAATTTTTAACATATAAGAATCATCCTCACCATAATCTGATGCATGGCGTGACTAGTAAAATTCCAAGTGTGTCTATTTATTTAAAATTGACATTAATTTTAGTAAAAAGAACAAGTGACATACTGAAAATTGATCAAACACATTAATATTGTTTTGATAATTTAGTAAAATTATCCATGAGTCATTTTTAATGTTTAGAAATCAACTTCATCTCAATATGATGTATGGTGTGATCGGTATGACTCAAAATGTCCATTATGAGTTTAAAATTGACATTTTAGTTCAAAACATGTGTTACTAACTGAAAACCAAGAAAACATACTCTGATTGTATTGATAATTTAGTAAAGTGATTCATAAGTCATTTTTGACATGTAGAAAGTAGTCTCATGCCAAACTGACACACAATGCGACTGATATGATTCAAAGTGTGTGTTTCTAGTTTGAAATGACATTTTAGTGAAAAACACAAGTGACATATTGAAAACCGAGCAAACACATTCAGATTATTTTGATACTTTAAGAAAATGATCTATAAGTAATTTGTGATGGGTAAGAATCAACCACACCTCAATCTGATCCATGGTGTCACTGATATAATTCCAAGTGCGTCTACTTATTTAAAATTGATATTAATTTTAGTAAAAAGAACAAGTGACATACTAAAAATTGAGAAAACACATTAAGATTATTTTGATACTTTAGGACAATGATCCATGAATCATTTGTGACATGTAGGAATCAATCACACCTCAATCCGATGCATGGTGTGACGAGTATAACTCAAAGTGTGTCTTTTTATTTAAAATTGACATTTTATTAATGTATTCTTTAATATTAATGTTTAATTTATTTATTTAAAGTATTACTAATAGACGATTTGTTTTATTATATAGGTGTATTCTTTTTATTAGGTTGAGGTGATTTTTTTGGTAACTGATACCATGGGCAGAATTTTTTAAGAGGGGATTGTGAGCGCCAGAGAAGATGAAACATTAATTTTTTTAAATGTTTGTGGATAATTGTAAATGTAATTATACAAAACATTGTTTGAAATGTATATAGTAGTATTTTTTTGTATTCATGATGTAAAATTTATTTAAATTAAATTATATATTTTTCATATATAGGTTACGAGTTTATTCTAGGTGTGCTGTTATATAAATAGCACCCTATAGCAGGTTGGGTCTTTATCAGTGCTAAACTAGCATTAATAAAGGCCCCCTTTATCAATGCTTTTGTATCACTGATAAAGGTGACCCATCTTTAACAACGCTGAGGTTAACAATGTTTTTTTAGCATTGTTAAAATCATTTTTTCACGTTGTTAAAGGGAATATCTGTATCAGTGTATATTTAATAATATCGTTATAGAAATTCAAGGTTCTCATAGTGGTGGGGAACTTCTATGACTTTATAAATGTGATGTATACTCCAGGACATTATTAAATTAAAGTCACATATAACAATGAACAATATATAAGAAGATGTTATTAATATTCAAACCATTGAATATACACATAATCAAAGCACAAATAGTTTTTCCTAGGACACCGACTCCAACAAACTTCCACTTGGACTGGAGCCAACTGTCTACGACTTTCAATCCGCTAGACCTCACATGATAATAATATTTATACTAAGTCAAGTGTTTAGTTAAGGGGTCCACCATATTGTCTTCCATAGAAATATCGCACACCACAACCTCACCTATATGAGAAAACTCCCTCAAGTGATGATACTTTCGAAGTATGTGCTTTGTCTGCTGATGCGACATTGGATCTTTTGTGAGATCCACCGTTGTAGTATTATCACAATACGGTGTGATATGATCTTTACTACCAGACACCACATCAAGCTCTTGGATTAATTTTTGTATCCATACTACCTCTTTTGTTACCTCAGAAGCCACAATATACTTGGACTCTACTATAGAATCTATGATCACAACATGCTTTAAGCTCTTACAACTCACAACACCCCCATTCAAAGTGAAGATGTATCCCATTTTAGACTTCATGTCATCTTGATCTATTTATAAACTAGAATCTACATATCCTCTGATGACCAGTTCCTTATCTCCTATATAAACCAGGAACATATCCTTCATACACCACATATACTTAAGGATAGTCTTGTCCGCCATCCAATGGTGGTCACCTGGGTTAATTTGATATCTTCCCACCACACTCAATGAGTAGGCGACATCTAGCCTAGTGCATAGCATAACATACATGACTGGCCCAATCGCTGATGCATATGGAATCTTTACCATTCTATTTCTTTTCTCATGTGTTTGAGGATACATTTTCCTATAAAGATGAATGTCATGTAACACTGGAAACAATCTTCTCTTGGATTATTCCATACCAAACCTCTTCAATATATTATCAATATATGTACTTTGATTAGGCTAAACAAACTCTTGGATCTATCATGATGCATCTTGATTGTAATGTCATGACCTGGATTCCACTAATCCAATTCTTCAAGCTGGTGTTACGAGGCCTCAAGCATGCCTCTCCATATGCCAAAGGCTACCAACTAGCAATGAGGGCCTAGGGTGTGTCTGCGGAGAGACTATTCCCTCATATTAGAGTACAAAACAAAGGAAATAACTAAATACCATCCAAGAAGTAAATAAAAAGAGTGTTAAAGTAGTAAATAAACTAAAATAGAAACATGTTGTAATAATAAATGAAATGTTATAAAAGCCTGAACAACCATGTCATACATACAACACTGGTCACCCATTGGGCCAATCATACATAAATGAGTATATAAAGGAATATTAAATAATAGTACAAGGTTCTACTACTAACTCCATGCCATACCACATACCCGGTCTACAGACACTACCAAACTGCATCAGACCGATCATAAGAATCCACATGAGTGAATCAACTCATTCATACAAACCTGGGCCTTATCCCTATCCACCAAGCATCTATGCTCAACTTGAAAAGAATGCATAAGGTCTTCATGCACATCAAGCTTCACGTACAAGGGTGAGAAAAAATCTCAGTAGGCCATTCCAATAATGAACCTATAAATATTCTTCCATAAGTGCATGCTCATGTAATATTCTCTTCCTAACCGAGACACAATTGATAAAGAATAAAGAGATAAATATAAATAACAGAAACAAATACAAAACTGATTCTTAGGTTCATGACCCCAATCGTCTGGACACAATACCATCTTATGTGAGTACATGTATGCATGGATATATATATATACACACACATGTGCGTATATATATACTCTTATAAGAAAGGCAAAAAATCATAAACAACTCAATCTACAATAGATCCTTGGACCCATGATCTGATCAACTGGATATCCTGTAAAAAACATTAAGCTGGATGTTATACCACTTAAGATGTGTATAATTAAGTCTATCTCTAGGTTTGTAATCCCAATCGACAATACCTACTTCATCCAGCACTAGAAATGTCTCTGAGAAAGCTACGTCACCATAGGGGGATATATGTCCAAACCTCGGGTTCACCCATACTCACCTCCAATCACTATAACCAAGGATACTATATACCGATGGATAATCCTATAAATTTGGCATTGATCTAGATATTATTCCACTCAATCCACGTATAATCCAATCCAATGTATGATTCCCAGGCCCCGATCCATAGGAAATATAACAACCACGGTCTTTATTACACACTTAAACATGATTTATTACATAAAATTGCACTTAATACTACCCATAAGATTGATATGTATAGTGTATTTGGGGCTTAATAACATTACATGACAACTTAAGTCATAAAATACAACATATTTATTGAAAACTTCTTTTACATGACCACAACATTCCTTCATACTTAGCATTGCATGGGGTAACATGAGGACATACATAAGAAAAGGGTGATCTATAAAGCCTAGTAAGGGAGAAAAAAAGACATAAAATAAAAAATACAATACATGTTAGGAAATAGTCATATCAATGGAGCACAAGAAAAACATGAACATAAAGGCATGATATAACATGATTATCATAACATGGAAATGTAACAACAACTTAAAACACTACATCATAAACATAAAAGAATTAGGTAAAAACTTGTCCCAACATGGTGGAAAAATTTCCTAAAAGGAATCAGGTAAACCCCTATCCCAACATGATGTATCATGATACTAAACATTACCCAATGCATTGGAGCGCTATATAATTCTGGGCGCACCTATCACTTTCACTTTATTATCATGCTTAAATGTGCCACATAGATCATAAAACATGGATTCATTCTTCATTATAATTAATTACAAGGTCAAGGAGTGTGGAATACATACATGTAAGTCTTTAATAAAAAAGGTATATGTGCATAAAGGTGGATACACTTGATAGAGGAATGGGTATGGTATTCACTACATGACGATTTTGACATGGAAAATCATAGTGCAATTTCGACAGCATAACAACGTGACATAAAAATTCATAAGAATAGTTGATGAGTGAGAAATAGGTATCTCGTCACATATACATGAAATGGTCAGTAATAGGGTCATATAAATACATTATCCAACATAATGAATTTTTAAATATAAGGTGTAATAAAATAACAAAACTTGAAGAAAGAGGAGGAATTAAAGAAATTTTGGCATGGTAAAGAGTATACATGAGAGGGATTAATAAGAGAGAAATGAGTATATCATCATTAAAAAAAAATAAGGGTATTATGGGAAAGGTTAGAAAACATACACCATCATTTTTAATTGAAAATAAAAGGGTGTAACAATATAAGGATACTTGGATAAAAATGAGAAAGTAATGAAACCCTTACTTGGATGTGTGATCCCAAAGGCTTGGGAGAGGATTATTGAGAGATTGGGGGAACCTTGGGAGGACTCTAGGGAGTATAGAGAAAAGTGAGGATGAGCTGGAAAGAGTTTGAGTGAAGAGGAATGGGTGCTTGGGTGGGTTTATATAGGAAAGGTGGGGAGATTCTTTATTATTTAGGTTTTGGACACTACACACTAAAATATTTAAAACCAAAAACCAAACCATTGTTTTTACCCATAGTTTCTATCCAAGGGGAGTGTAAAACATTATTTTATAAGTCCAAGGGCCGAATATATTAAAATATTACCCTTTTTTATGTGGAGGTGAGTCACACTCTCAAGGAAATGAATTTAAAATCATAAAATATATTATACATTTTGGAGAATTCACTAAGGAATTATAAAATAAGTCAAATAAATATAAAATAACATTATTTTAAAGTTAAAACATAGATTTGGTCTAATATACCTTTTATGGTATTTATTACATCACTATTGGGTCATTATGATGTCATAAAACACACTATATGTTTATATATTATTTAATTTTTACCCAAAAATTCGGTTGTCTTATAAAATTATGAAAAATTTACCATTGGATAATTTAGAAGTCCTGATTCTAAAAATAATATTCATTTTATCTAAATAATTTTATAAATATGTGAGTTTTCACTTTTAAAATTAGAACCGACGTTTATTGAAAATTTACGGGTTTTGACAATTTTTTTAAACCTCAATAAAAATTACATTTGAATTTATAGAAATTATATACTAATTTATTATTAATAAAATTAATATGATAATAATATTTTATTAAAATATTAATTATTTCAAAAATTCATTAATTCCTTAAAATAAATTCTTTAAAATTATACTTTTCGTTTTATCATATAAAAATATAACTCTTATTAAACTGATTACCTAATCATTTATAGATAAAGAACTGATATAATCATCATTTATAAGATTTTTTTTATAATATTATTAATAAAAACTATAGTTTAATATAATAATATATATATTTCTCAAAAGTACCATTTTATCTAAAAAATCTATTTATCAAATTCATCATTTTTTAAGAAAGATTACTCCCATAAAGGAATTGTTGGTGTTGACCTCACCTATTTTGATAATCACAACTATGCTTTCACATACTTTGATAATCCCAATTAATGTTTATCTATATTCAAATTCTCTCAATCTATGATATACTATTATCAAGATGATAATAATATTAAAATATCCCTTGAGATATGTTAATCAATGTTTATCCATGTTTGTATGAGTTCTGAAGTAATTCTAACCTAATTGGACATGTTTTGCATAAAATAGATAAGTGTCAGTCACTGATTTGCATATAGCTACGGATACCAAGCTACCGGTACTTAGTCTACCGATAGACCTTAGTCTACCGATAGACAGAGTCACCGATACGTAGAGTCACCGATACACAGAGCTACCGATATGTACAAATCTACCAGTAATCATAGAACAAGGTCACCGATGCAGATAGATATCAATGGAATAAGTTTTTCAATAGTACAGAATGGAGCTATTGATGTGAATAAGTCAATCGATACACATAATCACTGGAACTAAGAAAGAGATACCGATAGACCAGAGCTACCGATAGACCAGAGCTAATGATAGACCAAGAGAGACCGATATACAGAGTTACCGATACAGAATGAAGCTACTGATAGAATGAAGTCAACGGTATATAGATCTACCGATACCAAAAGTTACCGATACAGAGTAAGGAGCTACCGATGCAAAGAGCTACCGATACAAGTTCAAAGAGCTACCGATGGAAGGTCACTGTTACACAAAGTCCACCGTACACGTCTACCAACAAGAGGCTACTAATGATTGACCAACCAGTCAAACTCTATACTCTCAATACTATTTATTTATTAATCTAACGGTTATATTTGATGTTTTTAATGCAGTTAATTTTATTTAATGATTCAGTTTCCATGTCAGGGAACCATACCTAGTACCCATGCAAAAGGTAATCATTCCCATTTGCCGGAGCTGAAAGATATAAAAGGGAAGATAAAGACCTAGCTAGATAGTAGTGAAAACGAGATCGAATAAAAGAGAGAGAATCAAGGAACTAAGAATGCACATGAAGGGTGAAAAAGAAAAAGGGATCAACATCATTCAAACGTGGTGCATTCACACAAGGATACATCCATACTCCAAGAGCATTGGACATACACGAAGCAATTCTTCTCTAGAAAAGAACAAAAGCTACATCTTGAGTGAAGAACTACAACAAACACTTCATACACTCAGGCTGATAAGCTGAACCTAGAACCAAGGAAGAAAATGATACTCTGTTTTTTAGAACAAAAACTAGAGAAGGACTCAGAAGCTTTTCTGACCAATCAAACGAGTCCAGAGCTGCACTGCCAATCACTAAATCTTTTCTAAACTCATTCACACTTACTTTAGTGATTATTTCATCTACATTTCGAGCAGTGTGTGTACCCTATTTATTTTACACACACACACTGTCTTCTGAGCTAAGCTGGAGGATTCTAAAATCCTCAGTCAAACTCTATAACTCCCTTGTATCCCACTGTGGTTAGTGGTAGAGGTCGAGTAAGACCTAGACAGCTGTGAGCTATTGTTTTTTCCCACATAGAACTGTGGTAGAGGTCTTTGAACCTGGATAGTCTTTGCACTATTTTTTACCCTGATCTAGGGTGTGGATCAATTTATATAAATTGTTTTAGAGGACTAAGTCTCGGCTTGAGACTAAACCTCTTGGTTATATCTACTGTGCATTTTAGTTTAAGTCATAAGTATACTATATATTTCATATTCTGATGCTAACTACTTTGAAATATAATTTGTTTTAAAGTTACTTTGATAGTTAAATTAAAAATTGTTTATACTTATTGTAAACTAAGAAGTTAGTTTCAAAAGTCAGTTTAATATTCAGATTAAATTAACTGAGACCTAATCAATCTTTGAGAAACTAATTGAACATTTATACTCTGTATAAATTCACTACAGTTTAACTTTGTTTTTAAATAGGGGGATTTTAAAAGAAATATTTTTAATAGAAATTTTAATTGGAACTCAATTCACCCCCCTCTTGAGTGTCCACTCCGACCAACATTTGGTATCAAAGGGTATTTTTGTTTTTTCAAAGTTTTCAAAACACTCTGTTTTTCAAATGTGATTTTAGTTGCATCTTTAAAGATCTTAAATTTCTGTTAGTTCTAAATTTTATCTCTTTAATATATTCTCTAAAATATAGTTATGGACAATAGACTAGAAGGTGCTGCTACTAACCAGCCACCTTTCTTCAATGGTACCAACTATGCCCAGTGGAAGCTTAAGATGAAAATTCATTTAGAAAGTATGGGTTTTGATATCTGGACTACTATAGAGTCACAATATAAAATTCTAGAAACTGATAGAACTGCTTGGGATGAACCTACAAAGACTGCTTACAATAATAATTTTAAATCTATGAATGCCCTGTATTGTGCATTAGGAGATGAGGAATTCAATAGAATATCTGCTTGCAAAACTACCTATGAAATATGGGATACTTTGAGTGTTTCTCATGAAGGAACAACCAATGTTAAAGAAATGTGATTAAATACATATACTATTAAATATGATAATTTTAAAATGAAGACTGATAAACCTATTTTTGACATGTATCTCAGGTTCAATGAGATTGTCAATACTATGAGCTCTCTTGGAAAGGTTGTTCCAGCAAAGGAAAAAATTATGAGGATATTAATATGTCTACCAGAAAGATGGAGAGACACTTCTGTTTCAATCAGAGAATCATGTGACATTGGTGCTCTCCCTATAAAAGAGCTTATTGGTAAATTAATGATGTATGAGGAAGAACTCAAGGTGAATAAGGAGGATGATGATAAACCTAAAAGGAAGTCTGTAGATTTTAAATTTACCGCTTCTAAGAGCAAGGACAAAGACAAAGTTTAAATACAAACTGAAAGTTCAACAAGTGAAGATTCAGACTCTGATAGTGATGCTGAAATGGATAAAATAGCCAGGATATTCAAGAAGTTTTATAGGAAAAAGAGATTTTTTAGAAAATCAAATTACAAAGGTAAGTATGACAATAAAGGTCATTGGAAGAAGGACTGGAAGAAATATGATAAGGAAGATGATATAATCTGCTATGAATGCAAGAGGAAAGGACACATCAAGGCTGACTGTTCAAAATTAAAATTCAAAAGGAAATATGATTATAAGGACAAGAAGTACAAGAAAGCTATGAAAGCTACTTGGATTTCTTCAGAAGTTATCACAAGTGAATCTGAAGTTTCTGATTCTAAAAAGAATCGTGCCAACATGTGTTTCATGACCAACACATCTGAGGTAACCTTAGATACTCCTGTTTTAAATTCCTATTATTCTGGAGATGGTGCAGAATCTGATTCTGATTCTGAAGATATGTCTAAGGCTGAATTGTTTGAATATTGTAACATTCTAGAAGAAACATGTAATTAAATTAAGAACAAATATAAGTCATTAAAGAAATAGCATGCTCTCACTACCAATGTTAAATCTTCCTTTGATATAGAAAAGGAAAAGAATGCTCAACTGTTAAAGGAAAATACAGAACTGAAATGTCTAATGAGCAACTTAGAAAGGACTTAGAAAAATTCACAAATGGAAAGGATACTCTAACTCAGATGTTAGGAAAGAAAGTTGCACCAAAATACACTACTGGTTTGGGATACCAACCTGGACAGAGACAGTTTACCAAAAATCAATTTATTCCTAAATCTGGACAAAATTCTGCTTGTTCCAGTTCTGGAAATTCGTATGCTTCAACTAGTTATTCATATGGTTATAGATAAAATAAAGTTTATATTTCAAAATATATTGATTCTGTAAATTATATGAGATCCATAAGACAAATTTGGGTACCTAAAGCTTTGATTTTTAATCTTTCTGGACCCAAGAAGATCTGGGTACCAAAATCATTTTTTGTTTAAACCTGTTTTGTAGAAAACCTGTTTGAAGAGTTCTCACAAGAATTTATGATACTTGGACAGTGGATGTTCAAGGCACATGTTTGGAGATTATTCATGCTTTAAAAGCTTAATAAAGTTTTATAAAGTCCATGTCACCTTTGGTGATAATTCTAAAGGAAAAATCATCAGCCAAGGCCAGATTGGTAACAGTGATTCAGTTTTGATTTCTAATGTTTTATTTGTTGATGGACTTAAGTATAACCTGTTAAGTATTTCTCAATTATGTGATGATGGATTTAATGTTAAGTTTGAAAATGATTCTTGTAATGTTTTTAACTCTAAAAATGTTTTAGTATTTTCTGCTTTGAGAAATGAAAATGTTTATGCTGTTGATCCGAATTCTTTAGTTAATCAAAATGTTACTTGTTTAAATGCTTTTCATAAAGAATATTGGCTATGGAATAGAATATTAGGACACTAAAACATCTATTCACTTAGAAAATTGACTAGGAATAACTTGGTTAGAGACCTAACTAAACTTGAATTCCCAAATGACAAAGTTTGTAATCCCTATCAAAAGGGAAAACAACATAAAATTTCTTTTAAATCAAAGAAAGAAGTTTCAACTTCTCAACCTCTCGAGTTGGTTCACATGGACTTTCTTGGACCTTCAAGAGTTTCTAGTTTAAATGGGAAGCACTATTTCTATGTCCTAGTAGATGACTTTTCTAGATATACTTGGGTATACTTCTTGGCTCACAAAAGTGAAGCTTGTTCTTACTTTATTAAATACTCCAAGTCTGTAGAAAACCTCAGTGGACGTAAGATTAAAACCCTAAGAAGCGATCATGGTCCTGAGTTTGAAAATAATGAGTTTGAATCTTATTTCTCACACAATGGCTATAGTCGCAACTTTTCTGCTCCTAGGACACCTCAACAGAATGGTGTAGTAGAAAGAAGAAACAGAACTCTTCAAGAAATTGCAAGAACCATGCTTAATGAGTATGACCTGCCTATTTACTTTTGGGATGAAGCTATGAATACAACTTGTTATATTATTAATAGAGTCTTGATTATACTTGTTCTCAAAAAGACCCCATATGAACTATGGAATAATAGAAAACCCAAAGTTAGTTACTTTAGAGTCTTTGGCTGCAAAGTTTTTATTCTTAATACAAAGGATAATCTGGAAAAGTTTGATTCTAAGAGTGATGAAGGAATTTTTCTTGGTTATTATTTAACTAGAAAAGCCTATAGAGTCTTTAACAAAAGAACCAAATGTGTGGAAGAATCTGTTCACATCAATTTTGATGAAACTGATCCACATGAGCCTAAAACCTCTCTTGAAAATCTTGAAGAAGATTTGACTGTTTTGAACCTTAATGATAAATCTAAAGAACCTGCTGTAAAAATATCCAGTTCTGGACATATTCTAGAATCTGCTTCTATAGAACCTGAACCTATAGATGAACCAGAAATTTCTAGCCCTACATTTACTAGATCAACTAGGATTCTAAATAATCATCCTTTAGATGCTGTTGTTGGTAATCTTGATAGAGGGACACAGACTAGAGATTCTCTAAGAAACCAGGCTGAACATCAAGCCTTTCTTTCACAGCTAGAGCCTAAAAATGTCAATGATGCAATCAATGATGAATTTTGGGTAATGGATATGCAAGAAGAGTTAAATCAATTTGAAAGAAACAAAGTCTGGGAATTAGTTGACAGACCCAAGGACACTTTAACAATAGGCACTAAATGGGTTTTTAGAAACAAAGTTGATGAATCTAGAAATATAGTTAGAAACAAAGCTAGGCTAGTTGCACAAGGATATAGTCAAGAGGAAAGTATAGACTATGAGGAAACCTTTGACCCTGTAGCTAGATTAGAAGCCATTAGGATCTTACTTGCCTATGCTACTCATCTGAATTTCAAGTTATATCAAATGGGTGTCAAAAGTGATTTTCTAAATGGTTTTATAATTGAAGATGTTTTTGTTGAACAACCACATGGATTTACTAATCCTCATTTTCCAAATCAAGTTTTTAAACTTTCTAAAGCTTTATATGGTTTAAAACAAGCTCCAAGAGCTTGGTATGATAGACTTAGTAATTTTATTATTTCAAAAAGTTTTACTAAAGGGATTGTTGATCCAACTCTTTTTATTAAAATAATTTCTAAAGATGTTTTAATAGTACAAATCTATGTTGATGATATTATTTTTGGATATTCTAAACATTAATTATGTACTGATTTTTCAAAGAATATGAAAAATGAATTTGAAATGAGTTTAATGGGAGAACTTAAATATTTTCTTGGATTTCAAGTTTTTCAAAATGAAAATGGTATTATTTTGAATCAAAGTAAATATGAAAAGGATCTTTTAAAACGTTTTGGGTTGGATAGTATTAAATAAATTGATACTCCTATGAGTACAGTCTGTAAATTGGATGCAGATGAAGTTGGGAAACCAGTGGATCAAACCAATTATAGAGGTATGATTGGAAGCTTACTTTACCTTAATGCTAGTCGACCAGATATTATGTTTAGTGTATGTATGTGTGCAAGATTTCAAGCTAATCCAAAAGAATATCATTTACTTGCTGTTAAAAGAATTTTTAAGTATCTTAAACACACTGTAAACTTAGGTTTGTTTTACCCAAAAGGAAAATACTTTAAGTTAATGAGTTATTCAGATGCTGACTTTACTGGTTGAAAGTTGGATAGAAAAAGAACATCTAGAACATGTCATTTATTGGGAAAATCCTTAGTATCTTGGTGTAGTAAAAAGCAGAATTCTATAGCTTTTTCCACTGCTGAAGCAGAGTATATAGCTGCTGGTATTTGCTGTGCACAAATTTTGTGGATGAAACACACTCTTTTGGACTATGGATATGATTTAAGCATGTTTCTATCAATTGTGACAACACTAGTGCAATAAACATTTCGAAGAACCCTGTATCTCACTCTAGGACCAAACACATTGATGTAAGGCATTATTTCTTGAGAGATCATTACCAAAAGGGTGATATTACTCTTGAATTTATTGGTACTGAACATCAATTAGCTGACATTTTTACCAAACCTTTGAGTTCGGATAGGTTAAGTTACATTAGACATGAGTTGGGAATAATTAACCTTGATTGGTAGCTACCTCACCGATGTAATACCTCACCGATGTGATAACTCACTGATGGACCTCACTGATGTAATACCTCACTGATGTGGACCTCACCGATGTGATACCTCACTGATGTGATACCTCACCGATGTGAACACCTCACCGATGTGAATACCTCACCGATGTGATACCTCACTGATGTGAATACCTCACCGATGTGAATACCTCACCGATGTGATACCTCACCGATGTGATACCTCACCGATGTAACCTCACCGATGTAACCTCACCGATGAACCTCACCGATGTAACCTCACCGATGTAACCCCACTGGTAAGAATTCTCACTGATAGACCCTACCGATGAGTGCGCTATTTTAAACTTCTGTCTATCGCCAGAATCTGAATCATTTTTTACTTTATTTAATTTTATTTATTTATTTTATGATTCCTAAATGATAAAAACAAAGTCCTAGCTACTTATCAATCCACCAAGACTCAAACCCTTACCCTCAAACCTTAGCTCCCGAATCTCTCAAAAACCCTAAATCCCTCAAATCAGATATGGCAAAAACCAAACTTCTTACCATCAGAGATGACACTGATGAGATGAAAAAAAAGAAGTAGAAGTCTGAGCCAGAAGCAAGTGGTAGTGTTGGTAGAACTAGGTCAGGTAGGCGACTAGTGAATCCTCATTTGCAGAATAGAGTTATTGTGATTAAAAAAGAGCTGTGCGTGGAATGGTTGCTGCCTAGCAAGTCATTAGTGCTCGAAGTGCTGGAAGATCAAAAGTGGGTAGATTGATTTTCAAAAAACAATGGCCCCTACTATCCAAAGCTAGTGAAACAATTTTATGAGTTTGTAAGCTTTGAGAAATCAGAAGATGAAAACCGAGTGACTTCTTTTGTGAATGGAAAGGATATGTCTTTTTCATATGTTGAGTGGACTAAATGCCTGAAGGTTCCATACGAAGGTGTATCTGGATATGTCTTGAAAGTTATACCACCTACAAGTGATATATTCGATTATGAGACTACCTTGGAGGAGCTCACCGGTGATGGAAATAAAAGACAAGTAGTGGCTATTGAAATGGATGGAGAGAACAGATTGTTGTTCAAAATTTTTCAGCATGTCTTAATACCAAGGAGAGGAGACTTTGCAAATTTAAGATATCAGGATATCTATCTCCTGTATCTCTTGAGACATTGTGTAAAAGTAAATCTGTGCAGATTGTTGATGATTCAAATGGAAGACATGACAAGGCCAAAATCAAAGACTAATGCCCTATTATTTGCCAAGTTGATCTCTGTGATGATCAAAGTGAAAGGGGTGGCTGAGTCTCAAGATGAGACAGTGGTAGTAAGGAATAATTTTTGTATCACAACCACTATTTGCAAATACATGAAGATAAATTGGAAACCATGGAGAGGAGAGTGGGTTAATGATGACCAGAAGTTATATGATAAATTTAATCCTGTGGATCATCCTTCAAGACCTAAGGATGTGAGGGATCCAGGTCTAGGACCTGATGAAGAAGAACCTGAGTACAGTGTTGAAACTGAAGAAGAAGAAACTTCTATGGATGATGGAAGAGATCCAGACTTGCCTCCAATCCTAGTTGCTGAAATTGTATCTTCAAGAAAGGAAACTCTAGTAGAAGAAGAGACACCTGCTGATGAGGAAGACCAGCCAACCCTTGAGCATAAAGAAGAAAAGGAGAATGAATCTGAAGCCTCTGGTTCTGTCTGCTTAAGTTTGAGTCCATTAATTGGAAGCTCAGTTGTTCCTACTGAGGATGTAGTAGGAGAAATGGAAGAAGCTGTACCTAATCCAAAGGACCCTCCTGCTATTGCAGAGATGGAATTGATAGTAGAATATTATTCTGAGAAAGAAAGACCTACTGAGAATGCTGTTGTTGTACATGGGAATGCACCCATTGAGGGGGAGCATCAAACCAAGTTTGGAAGTGTGTCAGTGGCTGTTGATATTGAGGACTGTGTAGAAAACACAAGTTTTGTGGTTTGTGGATTAGACTATCCTGATTCTAATAATGAGTCATCCCTCAATAGACCAAAGATTATTTATGATGTTGAAACTGAGTTGTTACCTGAAGATGTGGTCAGAATGCATGACCTAGATAATTTGAAGAAAAATCTTAAGGTTAGTTTTTTGGAAGAGACAAGGAAGATGGAAGTTTCACTGGTGTCATCAATTCAATCGATTATGAAAGACTCAGTGGCTAGCATAACATCTGAAAGAGCACCTGTTGTGATTTCTCCTACTAATATGATCACCAGGGCTGATCTTAAATCTTTAAAGGATGAGCTGGAAGAGTCCTTTAGTGCTTCTATAGCTGATTTGAAGAACTGCTTTGTTGAGGAGATGAGTAGTTTGGAAAAATCTTTTGAACTCTCTCTCTCGGTTGTAATTTTTCAACCTTTGTGGCAGAAATAGTGGAAGAAGTTACAGACTGCCAGAATCAAGTTTCTAGACTGGAAGTAGATGTTGAAGCTCTAAAGAAATCTTTTATCTCTTAAGACTCTTACATGAGCTCAAAATCCCAAGCAGACAAGGACTTAGCCTATGTCAAAAGTGTTGTAAGCTAGATGGTTTCAGTGTTCTAAGGTTTTAAAACCTCCATGAAAGATCATGTTATAACCCAGGATTCCCAAGTCCAAAATCTTATTAGTGGGTTGACAAAAAACTTCAAGGAAACTGTATCTTTCTCTATTGGTTCTTTTGCTTCTAAACCCTCAGTGGATTTGAATCAGATTTGAGCTGTGATGAAGGAGGAGCTTGGTTCAGCTTCAACCAGTGGCTCTGTGGACTCATCCGACCTGAGCAAATTTGTGCTTTCTACTAGAGATTTAGCTAGAGAAATAATGAAGATAATACAAGACTATATGAGAGAAGCTTCTACCTCTCAGAAAGAAGTAAAATAAAAGGTGTACTCCTATTTCCAAAAGGTTTACACCAAGAATCAACTCAACAATCACTTCAAACTTCTATTGGAAAACCTGAAGTTACCTCCTTTCAATCAAGCCTTCAGAGAGAAAGTCAGCAAACTAGGGTAATTGACTCCATCCTTGGAAAAATTCATGGAGAACAAGTATGATTTCATATATTCTATGGAGAGAGGAGGGGGAATAATTATGAATTTCAGAAATCTTTTGTTTCCTTTCCTGCATGTCGATGCTAGGCCAGTGATTGTACCTCTAGCCTTACCTGCCTCTGCCTCTACTGCTTCTCCTGTTCAGATGACTCCAGCCCAAGCCATTCGAAGCCTTACACCTATGATCACTCAAAGAACTCCTCAGTACAGGCTAGACACAGTTTCAGTGGCTCAGCCCCCTGTGATCATTTTCAGAATTCCTAAGCCTTCACCAGCATCCATACAGTTTGAATCCTCTTCTAATCCAAAGGGAAAATCTCACATTGAGGATGTGGATTTAATAGGTGGCTAAGATGTTTGATATGAATCCCTTGTGTTTTGTTTTCTGTCTATGTACCTTTTTGAAACATATAATACAATTGGCATTCTTTTCTTTCTCATTTTGTTCCTCTTCTCTTTATTATTTCCCACTTTTTGATTATCACAAAGGGGGAGAAATATTATCAAAGTATCAAAGAGGGAGAAATATTATCAAAGTATCAAAGAGGTAGAAATATTCTCAAAGGGGGAGCAATATTATCTAAGGAAGAGATACCATGCTTTGCCCCTCTGATATCATTGCATTTAATTCTACCTCTAATACATTATGTTCTATAATATACTGTTTTCTCTGAGACAATTGAATTTAATGATATATCCTCTAATACAACTACTCATTGATTTAAAACTATAATATCATAAGTTGTGATTATCAAAAAGGGGGAGATTGTTGACCTCACCTGTTTTGATAATCACAACTATGCTTTCACATACTTTGATAATCCCAATTAATATTTATCTATATTCAAATTCGCTCAATATATGATATACTATTATCAAGATGATAATAATATTAAAATAGTCCTTGAGATATGTTAATCAATGTTTATCCATGTTTGTATGAGTTATGAAGTAATTTTAACCCAATCGGATATGTTTTTCATAAAACAGATAAGTGTTAGTCACTGATCCGCATATAGCTACTGATACAGAGCTACCGGTACTCAGTCTACCAATAGACCTTAGTCTACCGATAGATAGAGTCACCGATACGTAGAGTCACCGATATGTACAAATCTACCGGTAATCATAAAACAAGGTCACCGATGCAGATAACTATCAATAGAACAAGTTTTTTGATAGTACAGAATGGAGCTAACGATGTGCATAAGTCTACCGATACACATGATCACTAGAACTAAGCAAGAGCTACCGATAGACCAGAGCTACCGATAGACCAGAGCTACTGATAGACCAGAGCTACCGATAGACCAGAGCTACCGATATACCAGAGCTACCGATAGACCAAGAGAGACCGATATACAGAGTTACCGATACAAAATGAAGCTACTGATAGAATGAAGTCACCGTTATATAGATCTACCGATACCAAAAGTTACCGATACAGAGTAAGGAACTACCAATGCAAAGAGCTACCGATACAAGTTAAAAGAGCTACTGATGGAAGGTCACTGTTACACAAAGTCCACCGTACATGTCTACCAACAGGAGGCTACTAATGATTGACCAACCAGTCAAACTCTATACTCTCAATACTATTTATTTATTAAGATAATGGTTACATTTGATGTTTTTAATGCAGTTAATGTTATTTAATGATTTCTGTTGCCATGTCAGGGAACCGTACCTAGTACCCATGAAAAAGGTAATAATTCCCATTTGCCAGAGCTGAAATCTATAAAAGGGAAGATAAAGACCTAGCAGGACAATAGTGAACACGAGATCGAATAAAATAGATAGAATCAAGGAACTAAGAAGGAACACGAAGGGTGAAAAAGAAAAAGGGCTCAACATCATTCAAACGTGGTGCATTCACACAAGGCTACATCCATAATCCAAGAGCACTATACATACACGAAGAAATTATTCTCTAGAGGAGAACACAAGCTGCATCTTGAGTGAAGAACTACAACAAACACTTCATACACTCAGGCTGATAATCTGAACCTGGAACCAAGGAAGAAAACGATACTCTGTTTTTCAGAACAAAAACCAAAAATGGTCTTAGAATCTTTTCTGACCAATCAAATGAGTCCAGAGCTGCACTGCCAATCACTAAAGCTTTTCTAAACTCATTCACACTTACTTTAGTGATTCTTTCATCTACATTTCGAGTAGTGTGTGTACCCTATTTATTTTACACACACACTGTCTCCTGAGCTAAGCTGGTGGATTCTAAAATCCTCATTCAAACTCTATAACTCCCTTGTATCCCACTACGGTTAGTGGTAGAGGTCGAGTAAGACCTGGACAGCTGTGAGCTGTTGTTTGTTTTCCCACGTAGAACTGTGGTAGAGGTCTTTGAACCTGGACAATCTTTTCACTTTTGTTTACCCCGATCCAAGGTGTGGATCAATTTATATAAATTGTTTGAGAGTACTAAGTATCGGCTTGAGACTGAACCTCTTGGTTACATCTGCTGTGCATTTTAGTTTAAGTCATAAGTATACTATATATTTCATATTCCGCTGCTAACTACTTTGAAATATAATTTGTTTTAAAGTTACTTTGATAGTTAAATTATCAAGTGTTTATACTTATTGTAAACCAGGAAGTTAGTTTCAAAAGTCAATTTAATCTTCAGATTAAATTAACTGAGACCTAATCAATCTTTGAGAAACTAATTGAACATTTACACTCTGTATAAATTCACTACAGTTTAACTTTGTTTTTTAAATAGGGGGATTTTAAGAGAAATATTTTTAACAGAAATTTTAATTGGAACTCAATTCACCCCCCTCTTGAGTGTCCACTCCGACCAACAGTTGGAATAAGAATTTTATTTATCGAAAGGGATTACATAATAAGTAAATAATACATTGTTACATAACTCCTTATAACACCCACATAAGACCTAAGGGTAAGGTGTGCGATGGTGATAGACTCTTGGGGTGGCTCGGATAATATCGCTCGAGTGACAATCTCTATTAACTTGAACTTCTCCCGTAGGAAATTTCATTCAACCTTAACGTGTTGAAGCTTAGATTGGGTTTGGTTAAGAGAGAAGCCCAGTGATGCTGCCAACTTTCTGAGCTCCAAAAAATGATCTTTGTACGACCCGAGTCTATTGGATGAGGTCATCATCTCCTTTGTCTGTGTTGAAAGGATTTGTTAAAACCTTATATTTATATTAGTTGTGTGATCACTATTCAACTACTATATTATCAATGGTAATGATACTTAACAGTCATTTAAACCCAATAATAATAATAATAAAAAGAGGACATGTGTTTTCTATATCCATAATACATTAAAAGAAAGAGAATTTTATTCATAAATGATCATGTCATTATAGGAAATCATGACATTATGACTTGGATAGTTCTTAAGGGGCTCACCCTTAGGTGATCTATAAGGAATGATCTCTAGATCCAAGTACACACTTATCATCCATTCATATAAAAGGATCAACATCCCCAACCCTAGGAAGTAACTTCGGGAAATGTAATCACGATGCATCCAATCGATCCTAGGGAGCATCCTAAGCATCACTCAAGGAGAGCGTAATCATTCATCAAGTATATAAAAAGATCCAGCCTACAAGTCCATCCAATGAATTCCTACATGGGAATCAAAGTATCACTCAAGGCGTACTATAAAACATATAGACTATGAGTATGTATAAGTAATTCCTACAATGTGAATCCAAGTATCACTCAAGGCGTATAATGTAAGTTAGGTCTAAGGAGTAGAAATGTACAAGGAATCCTAGTGGCTTGGATCCAAACAATAGAAATTCCCAAGGCATCCTATCATGTAAGGATCAAAAACCAGATCCTAGGAATCACCTATAGTAATCATCACTGCATCAACAGTAAACAAGTGAATGCATAATAAAAGAGTGAGGTTGGATAAACACCTAATATCACTATTACTACCACAACCCCATGAGCTTACAAGTTTGGTATGGGTCCTAAGGTGACACCTGATACCATCACTACCCAAACCCGATGTATTAGCTCAGGGTAGGTTAAGAATTGGGCACCCACGGGGTCTCTCAAGTCATAACACAAGAGAGGCATCCTACTTTGGATCCCCAAAGTCTATACATAAGCAAAGACATCCTACTCGGGATCCTTAACTGAAAAGGTGATAAGAGGAATCCTACAAGGGATCCTCTAAAGGTAAGTAAGCAAAGGAATCCTATGCGGGATCCTCATATGATACATTAGAAAAGTAATCCCCCAAGGTACCCTAAAAATTTGAGATCAGATTATGGAATCCTACACAGGATCCTCTAGATCAGAATGTAAGTAGAGTCATCATATAGGGGATCCTCGGGAATAACTAATCTCACAGACTCTCAGGCTAGAAGGGCACATATTTCAAGAGATATGTTCTCAAAGGAAGATCTATGAAGAATCACTATAGAGATATGTATCATGGATCATATTAGATCAAAATTTCACTCTCAAGAGACAACTAGATTCAATTACTAGCAGAAGAACCTCTCCATTTATGAAAATCCTGAAATGACACCTAGGAGTTCTCAAATCACCTCAAGTGTTTCACCATCACGATCTACATAGAAAGATACTCAAAATGGACTACTCATGAGTCCAAATATGACTCCTAGGAATAAAGATATGAAAAACAGGAAAACCCCTAAAAAGGGTAGCAAAGGAGAAGTACATGGTGTGTCAACCCTAGCACACGACATATACCCTCATGGTCCCACCTAGGTGTGTACTCCAAGCCAGACTTGACATTTAAAAACCCAAGTACACAACGTGTTGATCACGTACATGGTGTGTACCCTACATGGGGTACCTTCCCATGTATCTCACATGGCCTAACCATATACTTTTCCTGGTTGTGTACCTCTACATGGCATGAAACCCACACGGGGTCTGGCTGTGTACTCTACATGACCATGTGCCCCTACACGAGTTTTCTGGTCGGGTACTCGGCTACACGATCAAGTCCCAGTGCATCAAATATATACCCCATATATGAAAAATACTTACCTAAGATAATATTTTATAGACAGGAAGAAAACACGGTGTGTGTTCCTAAATCTACATCACGTGATTGAGATTCTCGAATGGAAAACCCCTCAAATCGCCAGAATTCCCTGTCCCCCCCCCCAAAATCAACAGATCAACCCTGAAGGGGTAATAAGAAGGAATAATAGGGGTTTAAAACTATAAAATGAAAACTATATAGGGATCTATGAAAAAAACTAAAAAATAGACTATCTTTGGGTGAAATTCACCAAAGCTTCGCTCGTTTCCACGCTCCGCGACTACCACACGATGATCCAACGCATCCCAAACTTTGCAGCGGTGCCTCTCTTACCCTCTCCCTCTTTATTTCTCTATCTCCCCTCCCTTTATATTCCAGTCATGCAATGAAGTAGGAGACCCCTGGGGAAGTATGTGATAATTCAGGGAAGGAAAAGAAGAAGAAAAATAAAAGGAAGAAAAATAAAAAGAAAAGAAAAGAAAAGAAAAAGAAAAGGGGGCCCGACCTGACCCTGACACCCAACCTAAGTTTATGCCATTACTAAGAAAAAATATTTGTTCCGAACTCATAAACAGAGAAATAATATTTATTCGACACTCTTCAAAGATATGAGCAAACAAACCTGTATGAATAAATTAACATTTAATTAATTAAATATTAAATATTAATTATTTCGCTAAAATTCGAATAGTTTGGAATTCCACCAAACTTATTTACTTGGGTAAAAACCCTATTCTAGGACCAAATAAGTGGTCATAAAAATTATCCAAAGTCATATTATATGGGAAAATGACTATTTTACCCCTTATAAGCATTCGACAACAAAAAATCAAATTTCCACTCAAAATTCTAGTTTGAAAAAACATGGGTCCTTATAATCTACCCAACATAAAACTTCTAATATTTTAGAATACTTAGTGTAAAATGCATCCATGATCTCATCCCGAGCGTCTACACAACTATGTTGTTGGACCCATGATGCTCCCAACAACGAACCATATACCCCGCAATACACCATCTAGTGGACTCTGTGCTAACTGGGCCATTAACCAGGTGGGTATCTGGATATCTCCCCTAGCTAGCTAGGGATTTATTTCACCTCCCCAAATATTGGAACCTAGGTTTAACTGGCATAATAACCATCAGGGAGCATCTCTGGTACCACTATGTCCTATGGTGCAGTTGTACCAGAGATGCTCCTCAGTGGTTATTATGCCAGTCAACCCTAGGTTCGAATATCTGGAGAGGTGAAATAAATCCCCAGCTGGCTAGGGGATATATTCAGATACCCAACCCAATTAGTATCCAAGTTAGTGCAGAGTCCACCAGATGGTGGGCTTTGGGGTATATGGTCCGTTATTGAGAGTGTCAGGGGTCCAAAAATGCACCTTTTTAACAGACTTATGCCACAACCAAATCATAGTATAGCCACAACCCAACCCCTTTACCAGGACTGGGATATGGGTTAAACCCACATGGATGGTATTGTCCACATTCCCTACTAGTATTTAATATGCCTCCCCCACAATTCAAACTTGGGACATTAGGCATAACAACCATCAGGGAGTGTCACGAGGGCACAATGGTACTTGCGACGCTCCCTGGTGGATGTTATTCCTAAGGTCCCATGTTTGAATCGTGGGGGAGGCATATTAAATCACAGTAGGGCCTAGGGAAAATACCTGTCACATGGGTTGACCCCATAGCTCAGTCCTGGTAGAGGAGCTGGGGCATGGCCAGACTACAACCTTGTTGTGGAAAAAGTATGTTTAAAATGCATCTTTTTATTGGACCCATGATGATCCCAAAAACGGACCATATAACCCACAACCCACCATCCAGTGGGCTCTGTTCCATGGGCCAATAACTCGGTCTAGGTATCTGGATATCTCCCCTGGCCAGTTGGAGATTTATTTTGCTTCCCAAAAGATTCAAACCTGGGACTGACTGGAATAATAGCCATTGGGGAGCATCTTTGGTACCACTGTATATCTTGAATGTCCAATGATCAGTCTCATAGTGTCAATAACTCTTCTATCAAGGAAGACATTTAACTATGATCGATTTGTACTCCCCACTATAGGGATACCCTTATCGTCATCTCAAAACCAAACTCTGAGCTCAACGACCCAAAAAAAATGCCATATTCCAATTGAAAATGAGGTTCACCACCCTCAAATGACCAATAGTGCACTCCCTACCACATGGATTACCTTATACCACTCCTTGAGATCAACCTCAATAGGTTCCACTATCAAACCAGGAAAGATATTTAAAAAGAAAATAAGCTCGTTATAGAGCTGATTCTCTCTCAGTATACTCAAGACGAAACTAAGATAGAGCATGATCATATCTAAATAGAGTACACTAATATTCCATTGAATGTTTTTATAACTCTCTTTAAGCCATGATCACATCAAACAAGGCTACACTTTCCTTGAACCAAATCCTAAAACTACCTCTCCCAAAAATTCATGTCGAGGTCCAGCCACAGGTCAATTGTCTCATGATACCTAATTCATTCTTGATGTATCCTCTACCACAGAGGAAAAATCATCATTTAACAACTCTTAGGCAAACACTCCCATGAAAAGTCTTGAAAACATCAATCCTTAGCTCACACATGACCACTCATCGATTTATGATTTTAAACTGTACCACATGAAACTAGTGTACACCTTTATCATCCAACTCACACTCCCATGATATGCCCAACATAAGGCTAACATGACTGTGCTACATGGAACATCAGTCCCACTAAGACTAAATATACACCAATGGAAACTTATCCTTTACCAATGATTTCAAACTATTGGTAAAGGCTGGAAAACTGTTAGTATAAACTATACCAATGTTTGTCCAAACCGTTGGCTGTGGAGCCGTGGGGATAGATATATCCCAATAGTTCTATGAAAACCATTAGGATATGGCAGGAAAATGGATTATATACCAACAATTTCATGTAATCGTTGGTATAAATCTTTACCAACAATTTTAAACTGTTGGAAATATCAAACATAATGTCTATACCAACGGTTCCCCACAAACCATTGGTAAAAGCGAAGTAAAATGTTCTATACCAATGGTTTTTAAACCGTTGGTATATATTTTTTCTAAAGGTTTATATAAAACCATTGGTATATGTTCTGTTTAGACACATATACAAATGATTTACAACTGTTGGTATAGGCTTTGCCTCCCCCCTGTGCACCTGCAGCACTTCCACCATCTGATCTGCCTTCATACAGAATTCTCAATACCTGCTGAATAAATTCAAAATTATGTATGAATTCATACAGAATTCATACAACACATGATTCTCAATACCTCAAATTCTGTATTTAATTAAACACATACAGAATTCATAATTAATAAGTTAATTAACAATTAACACATACACAATTCAATTCAATATTCAGAATTCAATTACCCTATGAAATACAAAATTTTGAATTGAATTCATACAACATTGAATTATCTATAACACATATAGAATTGAATTCAGAATTCAGAATGTAATAACCCCTATATAAGAAAATCCTGTTTCAAGTTTTTAAATATGGCATTGTTGTTTATAGGCATGGGTGAATTCAGATGAGATTTGAATTTTGGATAATGTGGTATGCCATGTTGTATTAAGGGGTAATGTGACATGGGGGTGGGGGGGGGGGCTGTCTAGGGGGTTGGGGGCTATCCAGGGGGTGGGGTGGGGTGTCTAGGGGTGGGGGTTGTCTGGGGGGGGGGCTTTCCATGAGGGTGGGGTGTCCAGGGGGTGGGATGGTGTCCAGGGGGGGTGGAGGGGCTGTCCAGGGGGGATGGAGGGTCTGTCCAGGGGGTTGGGGGGCTGTCCAGGGGTGGGGATGGGGGGTTCCAGGGGGTGGGGTGGTGTCCAGGGGGGGTGGGGGATGTCCAGGGGGTTGGGGGGGGGGGTTGTCCAAGGTGATAGGGGGTGTTCGGGGGGGGGGGGGTGTCCATGGGGGGTGGGGGTGTCCAGGGGGTGGGGTGTCTCCCAGGGGGGATAGAGTGGCTGTCTAGGGGGTTGTGGGCCTATCTAAGGGGGTAGGGGGTGTCTGGGGGGGGGGTCTAAGGGGGTGGGTGGGGGGGGGGGGCTGTCCAGGGGGTGGGGGTGTCCAGGGGGTGGGATGAGAATGTCTTTGTGTGCTTATGTGACAAACGTACCCTCTTAACAAATAGGTTGTTGGAGGTGAAAAAATCTTATAAGATAAGATCCAAGATCAAGTGGCTTAAAGAGGGATACCAGAATAATGCGTTTTTTCATGCATGTGTGAAAGAACGTCATTCTATGAAGATTAACTTTAAACTTGATGATGGATCCTTTTCCTTGAATATTGAGGTGGCAGGTAAATTAGACTTGGATCATTTTAGGCTTCTTCTTACTAGTAATGCCCAGAACGACTCTGATTTGGAGGTGGACCAGGAGGCACAAAAAGTTTTCATGGATAACATTTCGAGTAGCATTGAGGAGGGGGAGAACAATTTTCTTAAGGCTATTCTAGAGAAGGAGGAGGTTTGGGATATTGTTAGAAATATTCCTTTGGATAGCACCCTAGGTCTAGATGGTTTTCTGGCTGGCTTTTATGTGGCATCTTGGGATTTTGTGGGTGATCAGGTGTGTGAAGCGATTTAGGATTTCTTCCGAGGGGGGCCGTTGAATCAGAGTTCATGCTCAACGAGATTGGTTTTGATTCCAAAAGTCAAGGACCCATCTACAGTGGAACACTACAAACCCATTAGTCTCTGTAATGTTTCCTATAAAATTTTGATTACCCTTGTTTCGAGGAGTCTTGACAAAGTAACTCCAAACGTCATTTCCCTAGAGCAGCATGACTTTGTTCAAGGAATATGTATTCAAAACGTGATTGGTATTGCCAAGGAACTTGTTGAATATGTTAATAGAAGGGTTATTGGGTCTAATTTCATCATTCATATTGATATGAACAAGGATTTTGACAAGTTGGAATGGAGCTTTATTATTAAAGTCATGAGGAAGTTGGGTTTCCATGCATGGTTCTGTGACTTATGTTTTTGGTGCTTCTCTTCTCCGTGGCTCAATATTTCCTTATTAGGGAAAAACTTTGGTTTATTCAAGAGTTTTAGGGGAGTACGACAAGGGGATTCATTGTCTCCCTTTATTTTCATCTTAGCATAAGAGGCATTGTCTCAAAATTTTCTTAAAAGTTTGAGAGAAAGGAAAATTATGCCATATCATTCACGGGTATCAGATGGTAATTTTTTACATATCATGTTCACTGATGATATTCTTGTTTTCTTTAATGGTGGGAGCCCCTCCATCTTATGGTTTAAGAGGCTTATGCTGGTTTACGGTTGTCTCAGTGGCCAGTGCATGAACAGTGCTAAAAGTAGTGTTTTTATTTCTTCTAAATGCCCAAGGATCAGGGCTCGGGACATTCAAGTGTTATTGGGGATTCATAGGAAATATTTTACAATGAAATATCTCAGGGATCCCATTTCCAATGGTCATGTTAAAAAAGTTTATTTTGAGAATCTGGTGAATAAAATGCTGGGCAAAATTCTTATCTGGAAGAATAAATTTTTATTATTCGGTGGTCGGGTTGCTTTAATCAAAAGTGTGCTTGTTTCTATTCCGATGCATGTGCTGGCTGTTATCAATCCTCCTAAAGGGGTCATTAGTTTGATGGAACATATGTTTAATGGTTTTCTATGGGATGCCAATGAAGCAGGTAGGTGTCACTGGGCGTCTTGGAGCCGTTTGGTGAAACCTATTGAAGAGGGTGGAGTGGGTCTTAGGGATGTTGTTTCTACAATGTAATCCATGAAGGGTCATCTGGCCTAGGAGATCATTGCTGGGGGATCTCTTTGGGCCAAAATTATGAAGTTTAAATATGGGGAAAACTAGGAATATTGGAACATCTTCAAGCTGTCCATGTTAGCTAGGGATATTCGCTTTCATTTGGAGTTGCTTCAGGGATCTTCGTAGTGGGTTATTGGGAGAGGAGAAGTGAGTTTGTGGTGTGACAATTGGGTCAAACATAGGTTGTTCTTTCCATATTTTCTTGTTCCAGAGATTACTTTCAAATAGGATACCCAATTTCCCAGGTTTATTGAATGCATTCTAAATGAAGATCAGCTGTCCATGTTTATAGAGATTGTGTTTTAAGAGGATGATGATAGATGTTGCTTCACTGGTTCTAGCTCTGGACGCTTCAGTGGACAGGTTTATCATGGTCTCCTACGGCTAGAAGCTACTCATGATGATTGGGACTCATTGTTGTGGTGTAAAGAAGTCCCCTTTAAGATGAACTTTCTTTTTTGGAGGATAAGAAATTTTGCACTTCCTCCAGAGGAGAATATTCAAAGAAGAGGGGTGTCGTTGGCCTCAAGGTGTTTCTGCTATTCTCATCCCAAAGTGGAATCTGTCACCCATTTATTTTTCAAGAGTGAATGGTAAGATTCTCTCTGTTCAGCCATGGAGTCTTGGGGTTTGTATAATCCTACATGATCCTCCTTCCTCGAGTTCCTGAAAGGTTGGTTTGAGACCACTTCAATCTTAGAGATGGAAAGGAAGGCACAATCTATTATTGTGATTTCAACCTGCTGGACACTATGGATGGCGCACAACATGGCCATGTTAGCGAATTGTACCTTAGTTTATTCTCTTCATTTAAAAATGAAAATGTTACTGCATGAGTTGGTATCTCTTATCAAGGGGGGAGATCAATCCTCGGTTCTGTGTAAACTGCTTGGCAGATCGGTTGGTCATTCTGGTTTGCGTGGTCTGGGGGTTAGTTAGCAGCCCCCGGTGAATAGTCTCAAGATCAATGTAGATGGTTCCTTAATTAATGAAAAAATGAGGGGTGGAGGACTCCTGTGGAATGGGAATGGTTCAGTCATGGTGTCCTTTAGTGACTTTCATAGTCCGGGTAACTCTTTGGAAGCTGAGATGAGAGCTCTCATCTCCGGGGTTCTTGTTTGAAACAACCTCTCCTTGAAGGTGGCAGAGGTTGAATCTGACTCTAAACTTCTGGTTCTTACTCTGCATGGGAATATAGTTGCTCCTTGGAATTTAATTTATTTGGCCAGGTGATTCTTGTTGGAGATTAGCCAGGGTTGTGTGGTTCGACACGTCAAGAGGGAGGCCAACTTTGCGGCAGATGCTTTAACGTGAGAAGGTAACGAGCACGATCAGCTGATTATTTACTCTAGTTTGGGTTTGTTTCTCGCAGTTTGTAATAATTTTGTTGTGGGGGAATCTTTGGGTCTTCATTAATTCTGACCCCTGTAGTTTGGTTTGGGAAATAGGTTGTATCCTTTATGCTTTAATAATAAAAATTCAACTTTCAGTCTAAGGGGGTAGGGGTGTCCGGGGGGGGGGGGGGTCCAGGGGGTGTCTAGGAGGTGGGGGTGGGGGTGGGGTCTAGGGGGTGGGGGGGGGGGGTGTTCGAGGGGGTGGGGTGGTGTTCGAGGGGGGTGGGGGGGGGATATGCAGGGGGGATTGGGGGGCTGTCCAGGGGGGTCGGGGGTGTCCAGGGGGTGGGGGTGTACAAGTGGGGTGGGTGGGCTGTCCACGAGGGTGTGGGGATGTCAAAGGGGGTAGGGGTGTCTAGGGGGTGGGGGTGTCCAGGGGGGGCTTTCCGTGGGGGTGGGGGTTTCCAAGGGGGTGTCCAGGAGGTAGGGGTGTCCAGGGGGTTGGGAATTGTCCAAGGGGGTAGGGGGTGTTCGGGGGAGGGGGAGGGGGTTGTCTAGGGGGGTGGGGGCTGTACAGGGGGTTGGGGGCTGTCCAAGGGGGTAAGGGGTGTTCGGGGGGGGGGGGGGTGTCTAGGGGGGTGGGGTGTCCAAGGGGTTGGGAGGCTTTCCAAGGGGGGAGGGGGTGTCTGGGGTGGGGGGTTTCTAGGGGGTAGAGGGTGTCCAGGGGGTGGGATGGGGGCTTTCTTGGGGGGGGGTGTCCAGGGGGTGGGGTTTGTCTAGGGGGTGGGGTGTCCAGGGGGGTGGGGGGAGGGGGGGGGGGGGGTGGTTCCAGGGGGTGGGGTGGTGCCCAGGGGGGGTGGAGGGGCTATCTAGGGAGTTGGGGGCTGTCCAAGGTGGTAGGGGGTGCCTGGGGGGGGGTGTTCCAGGGGTGGGGGGGGGGGGTGTCCAAGGGGGTGGGGGTGTCCATGGGGGTGTCTGGGGGGGGGGGGTGTCCGAGGGGGGGGGGGGTGTCCGAGGGGGTTGGGGGTGTCTAGGGGGGTCGGGGGTGTCCGGGGGGGGGGGTGTCCAGGTGGGGTGGCCAGGCTGTCCATGGGGGTGTGGGGCTGTCGAAGGGGGTAGGGGTGTCCAAGGTGGTGGGGGATATCCAGGGGGTGGGGGGTATCCAGGGGGGTGGGGGTGTCCAGGGGGTGGGGGTGGGTGTCCAGGGGGTGGGGGTATCTAGGGGGTGGGGGCTATATAGGGGGTTGGGGGGTTGTTTAAGGGGGCAGGTGGTGTCCGGGGGGTGGGGGTGTCTATGGGGAGGGGGGCTGTCCAAAGGGGTGGGGGTGTCCATGGGGGTGAGGTGGTGTCCAGGGGGTGGGGTGGTGTCTAGGGGGTGGGGGCGGGGGGCTGTCAAGGGGGTTGGGGGGGTGTCCAGGGGGTTGGGGGGCTGTCCAGGGTGGTGGGAGGGGGGGGGTGTACATGGGGGTGGGGGTGTCTAGGGGTGGTGTGTGTGCGGGGGGGGGGGGGGGGTCTAGGGGGTAGGGGGTGTCCAGGGGGTGGGAGGGGAGATGTCTGAGGGGGTGGAGGGTGGGGGTGTCTAGGGGGTTGGGGGTGTCCAAGGGGGTAGGGGTGTCCAGGGGGTGGGGGTGTACAGGGGGTGTCGGGGGGCTGTCTAGGGGGGTGTGGGGGCTGTCCAAGTGGGTGGGGGTGTCCGGGAGGGTTGGGGGTGTCGGGGGTGGTGGTGGTGTGGGGTGTCTAGGGGAGGGGTGAATTAGTCACATCAAACCATCAAGTCAAGTTTTATTTTTTATAGATAAAGAAATAAAGATAACATGGCCTACCTAATCATACATACATTTAGGAACAACAATCATCAAACATCAAATGTCAGTAATATCAGTAAAAAATGTAATAGATCAATCTGTCCCTCATCACCATCACTATCATCACCATCATCATCAACCTTGCCCCCATCCTCATAATCATCCTCATCATTGTCCCTACCCTCCTCAACACCCTTCTCCTCACCCTCGTACTCTGCTTCAGCCTCCTCCTCTCCCTTCTCCTCCTCCTCACCCTCCTCCTCCACCTCAGCCTCCTCCTCACCCTCCTCCTCCTCTACCACTCCCTTCTCCTCACCATCATCTCAACCACTTCTAGAACTACTACCTGGTGCACCATATATATAATTCATCAATGATATATATTCATCACAAGATGTGTTTGCCTCTGGTGGAAGTGTTGGACGTAAAACTTCCATCAGTTTCATAAATGTAGTGTTTGCCCTAGCAGATTGTTTTGCTGTCTCTATTTCCCTTTGTTCAGACTGTTCCACTTGTGCCTTAACCTTCCAGAACTCAGTGTCACTAAAACACGTACCTGAGGAGGCCCAATACCTAATTGGGACTATACTCTTCCTAGGTTGGTAGCGTACTTAGTGAGGGTTCTCATCTCCCAACACCTGATGTAAATGATCGTTTGGCCCAAAATTGTTAGGTTCCTGGGCATCAAGGGCCTCTAAAGCAGCCTGTTACAAATATAAATAGATTATTAAGTTACAAAAATAGATATTAAAATTTGAAATCAACAAATTAAAACTTACAATATGCTGCTGAGTCAGTTCATTAACCACACTTCCATCTTTCTTCCTTCTACTTGAGAAAAACAGTTTTTCTCGAGGCACACATCCTTCAATATTCAATGTTTTCCTCTACAATTAAATTGAATGTATGAAACAATAATTAAAAATAGGTTACCAATAATTAATTTCATAACTAAAATTATATAAAAAACTATCATACCAGCTTCCTCTCATGATCTGACATCATAGTACATCCCAATGTGTGGAGGTATTTTTTAGCATCAATGTTTTTTTATTTCTTCCGGATGTTTCCTAAATAAAATTAAATAATAAAAAATATAGTATTAATGAAAAACATGAAAATTTTCATTTAAATTCCTCAAATGTGATTAATAGCTTAAACTGGGTAGTCGTCCAATGAGTAATCATCTCCCGATACTGTTCTAACAGACAATCATCAATGTCAGGGATGACCTCTAATTCTATGCCAACTCTAGCATGCCATCCAATATACAAATCGTGCTTATAGGCTCTCCAAAGCTCACCTAAATCCTTTAGACGTGCTGGCCGTGCACCCTCACCATCGAGGAAATTAAACTGAAGATAACACCAAAATATTAATTCATATAAATACAAAAAATAATATATTGCATTAAATACAACAGATTTTTTACCCATATCTCTTCCCAAGAATTATCCTTGACTTCATTTGACAACTGTCTCCATGAGAGCAGACTGACAGGAATGATGTCAGAGTATTTGGTAAGCGTCACAAAAAAAATCCGACATTGCTGTCCTATTTTTTGAATCATCTGACTGTCTTCATTATAGTCTACCATCAACTACGTGTGGCGGTTCCACACCGCACGCATGCGTGTATGCCCCCACCCCTGCCTCCTATCAATAGATGTATCTGTTATGAAAGAAAAACAAATATTTTATCAATAAATGTTATAATGAAAATAAATAATGGTATAAACATTTGTTAGGGTTGTATAAATATACCTATGGTAGTCTGATTGATGGGCACCGCTGGATCCGTAGAAACTGAAGGAACACCCTGTACAGGTGGAGTGAGTCCCAATGTATGCTTCGTAGGGACAGACTCTGGTGGAGCAGGAGTAGAAGAATATGGAATATAAAAGCTCAAAGAGAAGGAAGTAAAAGTAAAAGAAGCTGACACTGATGGCTGGACGAATGCTGGATGGGGAGTAGGAATCATCATCAGATATGGTAATGACGGGTGAGGAGGCTCATATATAAAAGGCAGTGAAAACATGGGAGGCCTAAATATCCCGTGTTTCCCTAATGACACACCGTGATCAGAATGTGGGATATATGGTATGTCAGTGGGAGGGGTAGGGTCTAATCGGGTACATCAACCAGATCAGTTAGCTCTCGTACCACCCCCCCTCATACGAACACCCTGAGTACTGAGACCACTACTAGGATTCTCATCAAATAATTATCACCTAAGAGGTGGATCCTGCAAAAATGTTTAAATAAAAATTAATCACATGACATTATATATTATTTAAATATATATATTTGAAATAAAATACTCACTACAGGAACAAGTGGTGGAATTCCCATCTCAGTTATGCGATGATTGTTGTCCATCATCTTTTTCCATCGCCTCTCTTCAATTGGTTGCATTTCACACATTTGAAAACAAATATGAAATTAATTAGAAAAATATAACTAATTTGTAACTCAAAAAACAAAATATATGAGAGGGAATAGGGGGATTCATGGATAATTTAACTATCCATTATTTTAGGTGAGATTAAATTGATATATGATGAATTCAATAAATCGTACAAGATGTAATAAAAAAATTTAATTTTGAGCAGGATGGTTATTTACTAAGTGTCATTAGTCTATATATTATGAATGATTAAACCCTTAATATATTTGGAAATGATGATATAAACATATGAACAAGGATAAGATATATACTAGATTCATAATGGGTAAAACACTTGTCGAAATTAAGAAAAAAATTAATTTCTTTAGCTTAGGTAGATGATGCATGTTTCTATAAATGTTTTGCAGAAGAAGAAAAACCATCATGTTCATTATATGGTGAAATGTTAAAGGAGGGTATTAGAGTTATACTAATTTTATACATGTTCAATAAATCATTGAAATGTTCACTAAGTTAGAAATGTTGGTTTCATAGGGATGAATATAGTTCAATTCCAAAATAAAAATAATGCAATTCAAATAAAATTGCAACCAATAAACATTGAAAAATTACATAATGGTCAGGTTGGATACATCATATTTGTAATCAATATTAAATCAATTTGAATAGTACCAACCTTAACAACCCAAGTCGAGTGACACCAAAAGAATTGAGAACATGGATGGATGATTCTATATATTTCCGACCACAATTTCTGGTTCACAGTCAACTCTGAAAATTGAGATATTTGAGTCATCAAAAGTAATAAATGGATCATTTCCAATTGAAGTAGGGATGGTGTCAATTACATCATCACCATCATCAAAAATATGTCTTGGAATTACTTCAATAATGACACTAAATTCTGGTTGAAGATGGTCTTTGACATAAAAAACTTGTTTCTCCATTGATGCCAATATATATGGTTCATCGATAACAAGAGTGCGAGTCATATCAATTACTCAAAATCCACAATCATCAATAAATTTGCCATGCCTTGTCATCGAATCAAACCACTGAAATTTCATCATCGTGACTCATCCATGAGAGTAATAATCCAATATTATTATTTTTTCAACGACTCCATAATAACCTACATTTTCAAATCACGGTCTACTATCTAATGCACTGGCATAACAGTATTTTGTGGAAGTAACCATAACACCATCATGTTGTGTTCTCATGTTCTTTGCTTGTTCAGTGATAATAAATATGTACCCATTGATAACAACTGATTTACAGTCACGAACCACGATATTAGGACCAAAATCCAAAGCTCTTATTTCCTTAGAGACAGAGTCAGAACGAAAATTCAATAAGTAAAATATAAATTAATATTAAACTTAATTAAATATTGTTTTAATTATTTTAAAAGTAATATTATTACCTTCAATTTTAACTAAGCAGAAAACTCTTTGCTATGCAAAGTCTCCCTCCTTCTCAAAGATAAAGAATGATGCTTTCTATTTATTATCACTTTATGTTCCCTATAGATAAAAATAAGAATAGTTTAACACACACACATATATATATATTTATAAGATATACATATTCAATTTACTTATAAGATGTAGTCATCGAATAAATCACAGTTGAACAAAACTGTGCGATGTGTCATCTCCCGCTCTTTAAGGCTTAATATCATCAATGTATATGATCCATGAATTTATCCTATTTGAGGAAGTGATGGAAAACTGGGTTCAATTTTCTCATACTATTCTTCTTCTTTTCTCATTGGTCTGTTTATTCTTGTAGTAAGATCAGACAAATACATAGATCATAAATCCATACATTCTTGAGCCAAGTAACCGTTCACGATAGAACCTTCAGGATGATTCCTATTTCAGACATAAGAATTTAATGTGTACATATTTCTTTCAGTTGGATACATCCAATGAAAAGAAATAGGTCCTTCAAGAAGTATTTTAGTTGGAATATAGACAGTCATATGTAGCATGCATGTGAAAAATGATGGAGGAAATATTTTCTCTAACTCACACAAAATTAATAGGGCATCTGCCAACATTTTTTACAAGAAAGGGTTGGATAAATTCTTAGCATAAATATCTCTAAACAAATGGAACAACCAAATAACAACCACACTTACATTATTGGACAAAATATGACAGGTTGATATTGGAATCAACTCATGCAGAAGGATGTGATAATCACGAGTCTTCAAATATTTTAGCTTCAACTCTCTTATGTTGACCTGTTTAGATATGTTTATTGAATAGACACCAGGAACTCTAATAGTTTTCAGTACTTCCAAAAATTTCTTTTTTTTCTATGTAGGTTCCATCACATAATAATCACATGGAACTTGCCATTTATTTTCACTGATATACACATGATTCAATTTTGGTCTGATTCCCTAATCCACCAAGTCATGCCAAGACCGCAAATCATCTTTTGTCTTTCCCTTAACATTTAAAATAATCAAAAGCAACATTTCACATACATTTTTTTCAATGTGCATTATGTTTAAGAAATGAAATAAAAAATTGGTTGACCAATAAGACAAATAAAAGAAGATACTTATCTTCTTCCAATTGTAACAAATTTTAGTGGAAACATTCTTTCTCTTTCCAGATTTCCTTTGACCCTTCCCGAATGAAAAACTGAAATCTTTCAATTCATTAAGTACATCAGTTCTAGACATAAGCTGAGTCAGTCTCCATGGTATTTTCAAATCTTCGACGATTATTTCTATATCGATGGTCCATTGGAAGGAATCATCGATGTCCCATAAAACTGAAACTACAATAATGTTTTAGTCTTCTGGATCGTGTATTCTTTATACAAACTGGACATGATAGTTTTCCCTTTGTAATCCATCCATACATCATTGTATAAGTAGGAAAATCATTGATCGTCCACATAAGCAGAACAAACATCTGAAATACATCTTTCGAATATGCATCGTATGTGAGCACACCCACATCCCAAATAAGTTTCAACTCTTTTATTAAAGTTTGCATATATATGTCTATATCATTGCCAGGATCAGAATGTCCAGATATGAGTATACTCATGAAAGTGAAAGGTTTTTTCATACATAATCATGGGGGAAGGTTATAAATGTGTATAAAAATCAGCCATGTGTTGTGCGAAGTAAGCATTTTCTCAAACAGATTAAAACCGTCACATGAAAGACCCAGCCTCACATTATGCACATTAGCTGCAAAATTAGGATATCGAGCATCAAATATCTGCCATGAAAATCCATCTATTGGGTGAACCGACTCATCATTAGTCTTATTTCTCTTGGTATCATGCCATAAAATTTTTATTGATATTTTATTAGACATAAAAAGATTCCGGAGTCTGGGGATCAATGGAAAGTGCCACATTACTTTCTGTGGCACACAAGATGGTGTTCCATCAGCTTTTGGATTCCGGCAGGATGTGCCACATTTTATACAATCATTTCGTTTAGCCGTTTCCTCCCAGAATAAACTACAATCTTTCAGGTAATAATGAATTTTGTTTCTTAAAAATATATGTTCCTCAACTAACTTCCATACCATATAGTGGTTTGAGGGAATATCTGCATCATCTGGAAGTAATTCCTTCAAGAAGGTAAGAATGTAATCAATGGCAGTATTAGAAATCCCATACATAGTTTTCCCATGAAACAATTAGATAAAAAATTCCATCTTTTTCATTTTACCGCATTATCGATATACTGGAGTCGTGGAAGAATCATTTAATTTTTTCACCCTAACAACATCATCATTTTCATTAGACGCATCATGTGTGCTCATATCAAATTCTTCTTGGGTCATAATTATTTATTTTTCATGATGAAAAATAAATGGAAACTGGTCATATAACAAATGGTCCAATCTAGTCCTCTCATTTGGATCATCAGTAATTTGAGATTTCATTTTCTCCCCATTGTGATACCACACAGAGTAATTTTCTTGAAAACCATATTTGGTTACGTGTTAGCTGACTTATTCAAAGCTCAACCAAGGTCTTCCAACATAATTGTAATAAGGGCAGTGTATGTGACCACCATCTAAAGCATTGTGAAATGAAAAATCTAAAAAGCGCTCCAAATTGTTTTGAAAATCGCTTGAGATCCGATCGGTTTCATACATCCAGCTTCTATCCATTCTATAAAAAAATTGTTATAAGTAATTTCATCAAAAACCAATTCAATAAGATTGAAATTCCATCGAAAATATATTTAAGTAAATGAGAATTGTTCACTTTATATGAAACCATAACTGACATACTACTATATATGAGAATCATAATATAAAAGACCACAAAATACTATATTTATAACAAAATATATTTGAAGAACTATACATGAGTGTACAAGATCATGTAAACTTGTGGAGGAGAATTATTCATGAGTTGAGTAAATTTTAGATTGAATAAATTTTATATTTTAGTTGATTATTTGAGTGATCACATACACCGCCCAAAGGGGTGGGGGTGTCCGGGGGGGGGGGATCCAGGGGGTGGGGGTTGTATCAGGGGTTGGGGGGATATCTAGGGGGTGGGGGTATCCAAGGGGGTGGGGGTGTCTGGGGGGGGGGGGCTATCTAGGGTGGTGTCTAGGGGGTGGGGTTGTCCAGGGGAGGGGCTGGGGGGCTGTCTTGTAGGGGTGGGGGTGTCCATGGGGGGGTGTCCAGGGGGTGGCGTGGTGTCCAAGGGGGTGGGTGGGGGTGTCCAGGGGAGGTGGGGGCTGTCCAGGGGGATGAGGGGCTGTCTTTGGGGGTGGTGGGGTGTCTCAGGGTGGGGGGGGTCTAGGGAGGTGGGGGGATGTCCAGGGTGGTGGGGGGCTGTCCTTGGGGGTGGCGGGGTGTCCAGGGGGGTGGGGGTGTCCAGGGGTGAGGTTCCAAGGGGGGTGGGGGGTGTCTAAGGGGGTGGTGGTGTCCAACCCCAAATTGGGGTCGTAGAATCCGATATCTATCTAATTTTAGAATGATTTCAAGCCTATTATAGATGACCTATAATACTATTGGTGTAAACCATGAATATCATACATATAAATCACAACACACCTAATTGTAAACACACCTCCAAATATGTAGATCAAATTTTATCTTCCACTCTAAATATCA